>CM077001.1:155931667-160931667 GCA_039090855.1 Macrothele yani | reverse complement strand
AAGTTTATTGAAATTATATTTAGTCATCTGTCCCCACGATAAGATAGCATAATTAATATGATTCTGAAACATGGTATAGTATAAATGAGTTTCTGTCAATATTCTTCCACTAGCGCAACGAAATTCCCCTGCGCTCTTGCAATTTCATCCTGTATACCTCCATTTTTATTCTTCAATTCCAGGACTGTACGCAGCAGGTTTCCTTTGCCTAGTTAAATATTGATTTTTATTAAATTTTGTTACTTTGCTTCTTAAATGTGATCATCCTACTTTTTCTTCCTTTCGTGAAATACGGGATTTTACTAAATTTAATTCTCTAAAAACTGTCAAATTAGCTTTGAATTAATATTACACCAAACAAATCTTGTTTTGCTTGTTAAATCCTGGCAGGTTATACGCGAGTTGTATTGCAAGTGCAAAGATTCGGCTATTTGAGAATACAGCACCCATAAAAATTGAAAAAGGGAGTGAGACAAGGTGACACTATATCTCCCACACTCCTTAATGCCACATTGGAAAACATCTTTCAATCACTGAACTAAGAAAACAAAGGGATAAAGATTAATGGAGATTATCTAACTCCCCTTCGTTTTGCTGATGACGCAGTCATTTTTGCAACTACCCCTGCAGAGCTGCACAGTATGATCCAGGAACTTGCTGACAAGAGTAAAGAAGTGGGATTAAAAATAAACTTTCAGAAGACAAAAGCGATGTACAATGCTTTTACAAGAAATGAAGATTTGTCGATTGATGGGGGAAACTGCAGATAACCAATAACTACATTTATCTTGGACAGCAGAGATCAAGTGAGGGTCACATTGATGAAGAAATTAATCTGCGGATAAAACTTGCCTGGAGAGTTTTTGGAAGAAACAGTATAATTTTGAAGAGCAATATGCTATTATGTCTTAAAAGAAAAGTGTTTGATCAATGCATCTTTCAAGTGCCTACGTATGGTGCAGAGACGTGGACCTTAACTAAAAGAGACATACAAAGACTGCAGACAACTCTAAGAAGCATGAAGAGATGTATGCTTGGTGTAACTAGGAGAGATAAGAAGAGGAACTCGTGGATCCGAAAAATGACAATAGTGGAAGACATCATGATCAGAGTTAAATCCCTGAAATGGCAATGGGCTAGACATATTGCCAGAAGGACAGACCATAGATGGACAGCTGAAATTTTAGACTGGATTCCAAGGGACAGGAAAATACTCAGAAGAAGACCACATGTGAGATGGGTGGATGAAATTCGAAAGTATGCGGGAGTAACATGGAGGAGATTGGCGCAAGACAGACCGTTGTGGAAGAAACTTGGGGAGAGCTTCGTCCAGCAGTGGATTGATAATGGTTGACAATGATGATGATGATGATGATGATGATATATGACCCACAGTGTTAAGCTGCATTAAATGTTGATACCTATTATCCTTTATTCTTTCATACATAAATTCTAATAATCTATATTGGCATAATTTCTCTATATCTAAAAGTCCATAGATATTAATCCGTAGCCTCATGTTAAAATAAATTCCCCTAAAATTATTTAAAATCTTGACCATCCTATTTTGTAATGATTTTAATTTATATAAATTAATGTTAGCAGGTTGACCCATACTAGTGAAGTTATGAACATTCATCCGAGATGGGTCCGGGTTCGAATCGGGGTGAGGCATGGATGTTATGTTTGTCTTACGGCACTGGCTCTCTCCCTTCCCTGGAACCAGTGGCCCTAAACTAGGGACGGGCGACTACTTATAGCCCACGCAGTTGCTCACGGTGATCATTAACCTCCAACCAAAAATAAAATAAAAATAAAAGTGAATAAAAAATATAAACCCAATGCTTAATAGATACTTTTTTAAAACCAGGTATATGGCGAAATAGAACTTTTATTAATAACTCAATATCTTTAAGGAAACTTTTGGAAAAAAATGTGGTTCAGTAGTACTGTTAATGATGCAGCCGCGTCGTTTGCAACATTGGAATAAAGAGAAAGAAAAGAAAATACGTATGAATATCTTTGAAGCATGCCTGGAACTGTATATCCCTATCGCCTGCACTGGTTCTTACTGAGGGAAACATTTTTTTCTTTCGTATTTTGACGCGCGTAATTCCTCGGGATGTAATTTCTACTATACAAAGTGCATCTTTGTTATTTATGTGTTGATTGCATAACTCGAAGTAAAAAAAGATGCTGTGAGTTAAGCAGAAGTCCGGTCCTGTTGTGATAGGAATCTGCGTTCCTACTGTGTTTAGCAGGAATTGCAAATGATGAAAGTATGACAGTTTTATTATAGAATGAATATTTGCAATTCTGCTCCGTTATCCGCGACCATTAATGTCTGGAGAAGAAATGTTGCACCAAACAACTAGAAGGAAAACACATTTGAATTCGGAAAATAAGAGGAATTCATGGCAGATGAATGCTCAAAATGGAAACCGGAATCTCAAGTTGCGTGGATCACGTGTACACATGATGACGAAGACGCTAACAGAAATTAAATTAACGTTGAACCGACAGCAGAAATGAAACGGAAATCAAGGACTTAACAGATTTATTATTTCTACCTTATTAAAGGAAGCCCAAAACCTGACATGTTAAGTAGAGCCTGAACGTGATCACGTGACGGAAGTTCGAAACTCTGCGCTGCTTTATCTGAACGCTGAGAATGAATGCGACATATGTGGAAAGTCTAATTATTTTTTAAAACCCTCTTGTTGCCAAACTACTGTGCAATTCATCTTCTTACGTATAAATACGTTGGGTGTCTTTCTCATCCGTGAAATGAAAGTATTTGAGAGATGGTTTGTAAAGTACAGCAAAACGGGCGTTATTTGAAAGCTAAAATTCGCTCACTCGTGTAATGCGTAATACTAGAGCGAATCCACTAATGAAAAACGGATTGCGTCTGCTGCTTTTTACATGGGCTACTTCTTCATATAGGATGACCACTAATTGTGGCATCTGATGCCTCTAGTATAACGAAGTTGAGAATGCTCTCCTGTTTTTCTAGAGCAACATTTTTGCGGCGATAAGTAATGCGATCACTGTTAATGTTTCACCCTCCCGTCTGTTCGACATTCCTTACAGCATATCTCTTTTCTACAAGCCGCATGAGAAAAGTTTTTCAACAATGGTTATGACTGATTACACATATATTTGAATCTCCTGGTGCACAATATTTCTGTTAGGAGGTTTCAACACAGGTTTGTTGTCGTCATCATAGCTGTTATGGAAACGGAAAAGATTCTTTCTAGATCCAGCAGATGTAAACATGATTTTTTTTTTACATTTTCAGCATTTTCTTACGCGCAAATCTACCGTTAGGTGGAGTAATGTTCTGTGTGATTTATTTAAAATTTAAGTAACAACTTCAAAAATTCAGAACTCATGTCAAACATTATACAGTCGTACTCGTATATAACGAAGTTGAAGGGAAAGTGAAAAACATTCGATATACAAGGTGTGATCAAAAAGTATCGAGACTAGACTTACTAAAAAAAAGTACAAGACTTACAGATTTGAAACTTAATCGCCTTCGAAGTAGTCCCCTTCCGAAGCTACACACTTAGTCCAGTGCTTTTCCCACTGCACGAAGATGTTTTTGAAGTCATCTTTTAAAATAGCGAGCAGCTGCTTCTTCGCATGTCAAAGATCTTTAAGATCCATAGACTGGAAAACCGTAAGTTAACTGTGCGAATTTGAAGCTCAGCGTTGTACGGCAAGAATCTGTCACATCTCGTTGTTTACTATAGGCGTTCGCGTGTTTATATCAGTTACATCCATTTGTTTATGCATATAACCAGTAAGATTTATTAGTTTCTGTTTTTATAAATAGTATGTATGTATTGTAAAGTATTTCAGAGCATCCCCGGTGGCGCAGTGGTCTAAGCGATGGCCTCTGATCATTCGTCCGTAAGGGGTCCGGGTTCGAATCCCGGTGAGGCATGGATGTTGGGTTTTATCTTACGGCACTGGATCTCTCCCTTCCCTGGAACCAGTGACCCTAAATTAGAGACGGGCGACTGCTTATAGCCCATTGAGTTGCTCACGGTGGTCGTTAAACCTCCAAAAAAAAAAAGAGTGTTTCAGAATATAATATAGCCAGTATTAATAGTAATATTTATAATATTGCGGGGAAAACTTCCAAAATTAAGAGTTTTGTTCTCGGCAACTTCTCTTAAGAATAAACAAATGGCCACATTAAAATGATTTTTGACGTTACTTCGAGTGTGAAATACGATTTTCATGCAGCTAGATCACGCACTTTGCAAGCAACTGAAACCGAAATATATTTTACACGTAGGCCAAGCAACGTTTCCCTTCATTTATTTTACATCCCCCAAAATTACGACAACGTTGTTTTCTTTAATCGTAAGTTAATGTCTAATTTATTCCCCTTCTTTCGTGCAGGTAAAAGGGCTTAATTAATGTTGTTTACATAGGACACATGCCGTTTTTCCGTACAAGTTCTGCGATCAAAATGTCGCCAGCTGCTACCACTTATTTACACAAAAACTTCGAGTCTTATGTATCTTAAAGGTCTTTGGTTGTATTCTATTTCATCTTCTCAATACCTTGAAATCTTTTTGCCACCCCGGTGGTGCAGTGGCTTATGACCATTCGTCCTAGAAGAGTCCGGTTTCGTATCCCGGTGAGGCATGGATATTGTGTTTGTCCTACGGCGCTGGCTCTCTCTCTCTTCCCTGGAACCAGTGACCCTAAGTTAGGGGCGAGAGACTGCTTATAGCCTTGTGATGTGCCTTCCCAGCAGGACGCACACGACATAAAGGCAGATAGCAGTCAGAACGAACGTCCGCGTAGCTCAATTGGTAGAGCGACTTATTCCGGAAGGAGGGGACCGGGTTCGAGCCCCCGCGTGGACAAAAATGACGGAGAAATTTACTTCGTTATAGCCTATTGAGCTGCTCACGGCGATCGTTAAACCCTCAATCAAAGAAAAAAGAAATCTTTTTTTCCTTTCAAGTGATATTTGATTTTGGGGAAGAGAAAAAAGTTGCAGAGAGCGAGATCTGGCTAATAGCGTAGGGGAGGGGGTTGCCGGACCTATGCAGTGCTGTGCTTAGCAAGACACTGCTGCACAAGTTGCGATGCACGGGCAGACGCGTTGTCATAGTGCCGTTGCAATTCGCCACTATCATGCAATGACGGCCTTTTACGATGAACTGCGTCACTCAAACACCGCAAAACTTGACAATAGTACTCCTTGTTGATTGTCTGGCCTGATGGAGAGCATTCATGATGTATAATTCCCTCATGATTGGAAAAATAAACCCAGTCAGCATCGTCTTGACATTGCTGCGGATCTGTCGTGCTTTTCTTTCAGGGGGAGGGGGGGGGTTCTGAGAGAGTTAGGGGTCTTACACTGTGAAGACGGGGCCTTAGTTTCGGGGGTCATACCCATAAACCCACGATTAATCACCACTTATGATAGTTTTTTAAATGTTTTCATCGTTTTCGATGAACTCAAGCAGGTCACTGCAGTTGAAACACGGACCTATATTTGCTCCGCTGAGTGCAATGTTGGCACCAATTTGGGTAAGACGCGTGTCATACCCAAATGTCGGCCAGAATGGACTAAACTGAACCTAAACTGATGTTGAAGTCTTCAGATAATTTAAGATATTCCCGCATAGCTGTGCACATAAGTTCTATATTGTTTTTTACTTTTGCTGGTTGTTTGCCTCGCACACCGTTCATCACTCTCGACACTTTCGCAACAATCTTTAAAACATTTGTACCACTCATAAACTTGTGCACGATTCATACAATCCTCCCCATAGATTGCATGTGTCTTTGCAAGTTTCATCCAGTTTTGACAAAATCTGATGCAAATTCGTTGATCAATTTTTTCCGACCTGATAAACGCGACAAACAGCTTCAGACACCTAAGTAAAAAAACACTGGAGAGCAAGGGAGACGTGACTCACGGCACATGCTTAGTAGGTCCCAAGGTCAACCTGTGCCAAACAGTTTCCTGTTGTGTTCCGCGAGTTCGAACTTATGCAACCAGTCTGCATACTTTTTGATCACACCTCGTATGCAAATTTCGTCATGACCCAGCAGATCAAAAAATAGCAATTTTTGCATATTACCTATTAGTCAATCAGAAACTGTTTACCAATGTTAATTAAAATCTATAGCTATAAAAAATCATGAATGAAATCTGCGATAAACAAAACGTTTAATTAATGTTAAAATTAAACAGTAAATTGTACTCCTGGATTCGCCCCATTAATTGTGCTATCAACCTTTTGTTTTGGTGAACACTCCGATCAAATAGATATTTTTAGACGACTGGGAAATGAAATTAAGAACTTGGACTAAACCCGCATATTTTGTGAAAACTGGAGGCTGTTTAAAGTAACTCAAAAAAGCATGGAGAGAGGCCTGCTTTTTAAACCAAGAAACTTAGGAAAAGGACACTATGGATCAGGAGAATGACAAGAGTTGATAGCATCGTGACAAATAAAAAACCATAAAGTGGCTATGGACTGGACATATTCCAAGAATAACTCATCACCATTCGACAACTGAAGCACTATACCGGATACCAATAACAGGGAAAGACCTAGAAGAAGACCACGCGGGAGATAAATGAAATTCGAATGCATGTCAGAGTGACATGGAAGAGAGTTGCTCAAGCAGAGTCTTGTGAAAGAAACTTGGGGTGATCTTAATCCAGCTGTGGATTGAGAATGATTGATGATAATGATATATATTCACTGGTGTTCCAAATTTAAGGATAATCTGCTAAAACATACATGGCCGTATCAGAATAATATGACCACGTACCTAATAATGGGGGTAACCACCCTTGGCCAGGATGAACAGCGGTGAGATGGCATTGCATGGACGCAATGAGGCCCTGGAAGTTTGGCCAAGGCTCTCGTGCTCATTCGGACTGCAGCAGAGCAAGGAGGTCGCGAAGATGACCTGGGTGTGGATCGGCGCGTCCAATCTGTTGATCCAAATAGTCTCACAAGTGCTCTATGGGACTGAGGTCGGGTGATTTTGCCGGCGCAGGGAGAACGGAAACATCGCTGTCGTGTTCCTGGAACCAGTCACGTACATCTTTAGCGACCTGGCACAGAGCATTGTCCTGTTGGTAGACACCATCACCATCAGGGTAAACATCCAACATGAAGCATGTGGTCAGCAAGGATGGACAGGTAGCAATTGGCGTTCAGAGACTCATCCAGGGGTACCAGCTGTCACAAGTCATACCAGGAAAACATCCCCCAGACATTCACACTACCACCTCTGGCCTGTACTTGACCGACAAGCGTATCCGAGAGTTGGTTTTCGTGTGTCTGACGCAGTATCCGCCACCGCTCGTCACTTCTGTGGAGTAGAAACCTCGATTCGTCGGAGACGGCAACGTTTTTCAACTCTTCCAGTGCCCAATGACGGAAGTCCCATGCGAACTGCAGGAGTCGATGCCGATAGACCTGGGTTGACATGCGCGCCTTAACATAGCGTCGACTCCTGAAACCCATGCGTAACAGGGTTCACTCTACTGTTATCGGGGACATTTACCTGGGTGCCCCAGCTTTCATTTGAGTGGTCAATTGCTGCACCGTTGCGCGTCGATTTCCCCTTTTGCAGTCGACGGAGGCGACGTTCTCCTCAGGGGTCGATGGACTTTGAGGCTCCACAGTTATGACATCGGGAGGTACTCGGTGTGCCAGCGGTCCTTTTATGGTACACCCTTACTACAGCAGCTGGCGAACAGCCCTCGAAGTCTGCTGTTTCTGAGATGCACCCGTCCTTGGCGCTGTTGCCGATGATCATTCCTTTTTGGACGTCCGTAAAATCACTACCTCAGCCCATTGTGCTCAAGTAACGCACTATAGCTCATCTGTCCCGGCCGGCCGCTTGTATCTCCGTGTGGTCGACCTTATCACGTGCACTCTGTGACGCGTCTGGGCGGGTACACTGTGAGTCCGGAGAAGGTCATATTATTCTCATAGGACTGTGTATATGGATGCTAATACACATAAAGTAATGCACTGAAAATTGGCGAATTTTGCTACCTGAAACTCAATTCAGTATTTACTTTTAGCGCAGGTAAGGCGAAATAGACAAACCAGGATGGCGCTAGAAAAGACGCGAGAGTCTATTTTTATCTTGTAGCTATTGTAGACAACTTTTACTTCAGTGACACGTGGAAATTAATTATGTCACGAAGACATCGTATGGGTAATTTTCAGCGGTGGAGAGCGATTGACGGGGTGAAATAATGCCCATCGGAAACAGAAGTTCTCAGAACATTGAACGTTCCACATAAATGTACTGTCAAAACTCTGATGACAAGTTTATTTAGAGGAGATGTACGTCATCTACCAGAACAACGCCGTCCTGGAACCACAACATCTGCAGACGATCGCTATATGAGTCTGACTTCCAGGGGGAACACAAATATGTCTGTTAGGGAATTTTCTTTGGAACTTCCAGTGGCTACAGGAACAAGGGCTTCAAGCAAAAATGTTTGTAGAGAATTTCGAGAGCAATGCCTTTACGGAAGGAGATCAGTAATTTGTGTCCCTCTAACTTCCGCCGCCTGGCAAGAGCTCGTTTTACATGGAATTGCTAACATACCACTTGGAATCAAGACCAGTGTGCGTAACACCCTCGCTCCTTTCTGTCTCTTACTCATCATAGTTCCGATCCAGCGAGAGCCGTCCCATAATTTTGTTTTGGTTCATTTCCAAAGATAGAATCATGCACAACGAAGAAAAATAGAATTCAGGCTCCCCTTTTAACAATAACAAAAAACTAACAGTTTATTTCTCTAAAACTGTGTGGCTTGCGGTTTCTCCAGGACTGGTTAATGGAATGTTTCCTTTGACTTCGTCCCCGTTGGTGTTTCACCAGGACTGGCTAATGGAATGTGTACTGTTTCTTCAAAAAGTTCTCCAGCCAAGTTTTATACGCAGATTAATTTCCTCATCAATGTGACTCTTGATATCTGTTGTCCAAGGTAAATGTAGGTATCGGTTACCTCAAGCTTTTCCAGCATCAATCGCAAAATCTTCATCTCTTGGTCCACATTAGTTTTGTCCTCAGAAAGTTCATTTTTAATACCACTTCTTTACTCTTGTCAGCAAGAAGTTCCTGGATTAAACTTTCCAGCTCTGAACGGATAGTTGCAAAAATGATTCCGGAAGCAGCAAAACAAAGGTGATTTAAATTATCTCCATTAATCTTGATCCCCTTGTTTTCCCAGTTCAATGATTGAAAGACACTTTGCAATGTGACATTGAAGAATTATATATACGTATATATATATATACATATGTGTGTGTGTGTGTGTGTGTGTGTGTATACAGTATATACAGTATGTAAGAGGTATATATATATACAGTATATATATAATGGCTATGATTGGGTCAGAGTGCCATATTACAAACACAGACGAAGAACACGTTAAAAGAAATTAATGTTCACCTATAAAAAAGCGTTAGAAAAAATTGCATTTCGTTAGGGGAATTACCAAAGATGTGAAAAGAAAAGTGGGAAAATAATGGCTTTACAGTTAAATTTTCACATACTGTATCGACAAGATGACCATAATAAAACCAGTAATGCAAAGAAACGTTAAAAACATGTATGAAAGAACAAAAATAATTCAAATCGCTTAACGAAAAAGAAAACATTTATCAGCTTATAATTATCTTGTATGCTTCTTCTGGTATTGTTGACCGAATTAAGAATTTGAAAACAGAACGCGGCGTGTCACGGAGCTTTAAGATTTACTAGGTTGCTGTTACTGATTCAGAGGCTTCTAGTGTAGGCAGTTGAAAAATTCTTGTTACGGTTCATTTAGAGTTCCGGAGTTTCCTCTTTGAGCGGATTATCTGTGTCGTTGTTCATGGTCGTGCAGTACCGAAATTAAAAGTGATGATTACTTCCTCTTTTACAAAAAGTTCCCAGCTTCACTTTTATGACTTCCACAATATTCCTCATGAAGACGGAAAAGGTGAACTTCCTTTCCATGTGAAAAATACTATTAAGCAAAAATATTTTTTTTTACGACTAGGTGGTCAGCAAGACCGTCTAATTGACGTCGAAAAAAAAAGCCGTACACATACATCCTGAGTATGCGTGTGCTGAAGTGACAAGTCATTAGAAACACCCACCTAAAAGGGCAGCCCTTCAAAACAGCCTTGATTCAATGTGACATGGAATCAAAGAGGTGCTGATATCATTGTACCGGTATGTTCACCGAAGCAGATGTGATGGTGTCTGAGAATTGCAGAATGTTCGCTGGAGGAGGATTACGAATAGCTCCATCAATCTCATCCCATAGGTGTTCAATTGGATTAAGATCAAGGGACTGTGGGGTCCATTTTAGCAGTTTGAAGTCACTGTCGTACTCCTGGAGCCACTGTGTGATGATCCGATCCTGTTGGCATTGGAACATTATCATGAAAACATGGATAAGTTCTTGCTGGCGTAGCCTAATTGGGAAAGCATTCAGCTCCGGAGCAGAAGGATGTGGGCTCGAGTCTCGCAACCAGCAATTTTGGGTTTCATATAATGCATTATTGCTATTGGATCTTTCGAGGTTAAATACACTCACGGACAATGAAATTTGCGAACCAAGACGGAAGCATAGAATTGAACTGAAATTTTATGGACGTAATGATACAAATGAAGGATACGCGTGATGGCATTAGGAAAACATTTGAACACGTAGTGTATTGGCGCGATTGGTCTGCAACGCTGTTAAGATACCTCGCGGTATCCAAATGTAGTCCCAGAGGTATTAATGTTAAAACACAATGTTCCCCATGAAAACAGACTCTAGACCATTATACCACTTCCCCCTACACATTTACTTAACGTTAGCCATCGATTCGTGCTGTCGATGGTCCTCAAGTCTCCAGGTTTGGTACTCCTGCGACCATGCAGGAGGCGAATTTATCGTCTTTTAGCAGTGAATAGTGGTACCTAAAGGGAACCTCTGCTGTTATAGCTCATTCGCAACAGTATGCGGCTGGCTGTGTATGCTGAAATTCTACTTTCGAAACTCCTATTGTAGTACTGCGAGGTTGCTTAATTCTACTCTTTGAACCCTATTGTACTGCGAGGTTGCTTAATTCTACTCTCGAAACCCCTATTGTACTGCGAGGTTGATTAATTCTACTCTTGGAACCCCTACTGCAATGCGACGTTGCTTAATTCTACTCTCGAGACCCATATTTTACTGCTAGGTTGCTTAATTCTACTCTCGAAAGCTATGTTGTACTGCGAGGTCGCTTAATTCTACTCCCGAAACCGCTATTATGCTGCGAGGCTGCTTAATTCTACTCTCGAAACCCCTATTGCACTGCGAGGTTGCTAAATTCTTCTCTCGAGTTGTACTACGAGGTTGCTTAATTCTACTATCGAAATCCATATTGTATTGCGAGGTTGATTAATTCTACTCTCGAAACCTCTATTGTACTGCGAGATGCAATAGAATACGTCTGTTACCTTGTACAATCCTCCCCAGCCGCTGTTGCCCTCGGACACAGACCAATTGTTTTCTCCCACAGAGAGACACCAGACTCATTATTTTGTTGTTTGTGCACTAACCATTCTGTACCCTCGACACACTGGTTCTTGTATAGCCGAGTAGGTTTGCCATTTTTGTGATGATAGTTCCTACTCGTCTAGCTCTCAGTATCACGTCTTTCTTAAAGTATATTAGGCACGGGTCTTTCACATATTGTTGCTATCTGCTGTTCGTACACGTCTGAATCCTTTGCAGTAAGCTGTTTATAAAGTCATCTCAACGTCAGAGTTGTGTATGCAAATGAAGATAGCACGTATAGTTGTGTCATACTACAGATGTGATGTGCATATCAAGAAGACAAGTAGCAGCGATAAGTCCTTGCTGGCGTAACCTAATTGGGAAAGCATTCGGCTCCGGAGCAGAAGGATGTGGATTCGAGTTTAGCAACCAGCAAATTTGGGTTTCACATAGTGCATTGTTGCTACTGGATCTTTCAGGATTAAATACACACACAATATACACACAAGCATCGGATTGAACTGAAAGTTTATGGGCATTTTGATACAGATGAAGGAAACACATGATGGCAAAAACTGAGTTGCAGGACTATTACAGAGGGATCTGTGGTCACGCAGTCCGCTCATCTTCAAAAGCGCGTCGCACCGCCTGCGATACATGCTGCAATACGATCCGGCATGGAGGCAAACAGACGCCTCATGTTGTCTTGCGGCAGACTGGCTTACACGTGTTGGACGGTGTGCTCCAAATCCAGGTTAGTGCGGCACGGCGGTAGCTGGCGTTTCAATTGGTCCCACACATGCTCGGTAGGGGACATGTTCTGGGAGCGGGCAGGCCATGGAGGTATCTGGACATGACGTAGGTACCAACCCGAGCCGTGTGCGGGCGGGCGTTATCCTGCTGGTATAGGTCACCTGGTATCGCGGCCAGGAATGGGAGCACATGGGGCCGTAGGATCTCATCCACATACCGGGCGGCCCGTCAATTATCCACGTACCACTATTAGAGCTGATCGGCTATCGTAGGCAATGACTCCCCAGGTCATAATGCCTACAGTGGGGGAGGTGTGGCGCTCGACAGCGAGGTTGGGATTGTGCCGTTGTCTCGGGGACCTCCACACCCGGACGCGATGATCATCTGTCCCCCGAAAAGAAGCGGCACTCATGACTAAACACCACACGTGGCCAGTCTGTGGCGTTCCACGTCGCTTTGGCCTGGCACCACTGCAGACCGAGCCGGCGATGTTCTGGTGTTAATGGCAGCACACATAAGGGGCGGCGCGCAGTGGGGTATTTGACCCAAAAATGTGGTCAAAATTATTGCATTGCGTTTTTGGCTTTAGAGTATGTATATGAATCTCGTTTTGGTATATTTCAACTACAAGAATGAAAAAGCACATATGCCGTATGTAAATAACAAACAAAACAATTGCCAAGCAAACATATGAATCAGTACAAATACGACAGTCGAGTAAACATTACGAAATGTCCTCTGCGTCTTCGTCTGATTGTAGTTCGTCTACTTCACCCCTTTCTTCATCATCGTCACCTCCCCCCCTCCGTCGCTGTTTCACCTGGTGGAAGAATATCTATTGTCTCCTTTGAAAACGTTTTCGACTTCTTTTTACTGAGTGGGCTTGCAGAAGACATAAGTGGGGCGGAAGTTAGTAATAATCGATTAAGTATGTCCATATTGCAATGTTCTCTTGAAAATTTCCGGGCGTAATTCGTTCGGTACAGGCGAAAATGTTTATTCTCGGCTTCTGCTGCTTCCTCTGACAATTGTCCGATAGGCAAAAGTGCTTTGGAAATCACTGTCCCTCCATGAACCAATATTTTGTATATGGTTGGCATCATCGGATGCCAGGAATACAGCCTCACATATAATTGTGCAATCTCGACGCAATAATTGTTGAATTTCGCCACGTCTATCTCATGTCTACTTGAGAAGGTTTTCAAAATATTTTTAGATCTATGTATTAATCCTTCATCAATGCCGGTGATATAAGACGCCATCCCGGACAGACCTCCTCGAAGAGTTCTGGTCATTAGTGTTTCCGAATCTTGGCTTAGGGATGTCCACCAACTGGACCAATTGGTGTCGAAATTGATGCTGTATTTCTTTTTTAGTTGACGCAAATAACACTTTTTCACTTTTGGTTCGTGCATGCCACTTCTCAGTTGGTAATTTATATGACAAATGCAACAGTCCTTCGAAGAATCCAACCCGTGCATGGAGTATCGACAAACCAAATGCAAGAGATTCTGGTTTTATGGTTGTTTCCGTTATTATTTCATTGAAATTCTTTGAAGTTACACCACATATATAACATCGCATTTTTGTAGATGCGGTGCTAGTCGCAGCATTGCACACTTCAGCGTCAACGACAGTCTTATTTATAAAACCAACTAACATAAATAGAGCAGTTTTCATAATTTTCGACAGCCATATTTCAAAAAGTCTCAAAAAATTAGTCTGCGGGATTCCACGGCTGAAACTGTTTGATATGTGTTCTTTAGGACACATTCAATGATTTGGTGTAACAATAATAACTTGGAAACGCTTGAATGTGAAGGTTTGCATCATTTCGATACTACTTTTACAGCAGTCATACTAACTGAATATTGCAAAGAGATGATAAAAATACGCAATATTCGATTGTGCATACCTTCGGGATCAGATTCCATGATGACAACCATATATATATCATCATCATCATCATCATCATTGTCAACCATTATCAATCCACTGCTGGACGAAGGTCTCCCCAAGTTTCCTCCACAACGGTCTGTCTTGTGCCAGTCTCCTCCATGTCACCCCTGCATACTTTCGAATTTCATCCACCCATCTCCCATGTGGTCTTCTTCTGGGTCTTTTCCTGTCCCTTGGGATCCAATCTAAAATTTCGGCTGTCCATCGATGATCTGTCCTTCTGGCAGTATGTCCAGCCCATTGCCATTTCAGGGATTTAACTCTGATCATGATGTCTTCCACTCTTGTCATTTTTCGGATCCACGAGTTCCTCTTCTTATCTCTCCTGGTTACACCAAGTATGCACCTCTCCATGCTGCTTTGAGTTGTCTGCAGCCTTTGTATGTCTCTTTTAGTTAAGGTCCACGTCTCTGCACCATACGTAAGCACTGGAAGGATGCATTGATCAAACACTTTTCTTTTAAGACATAATGGCATATTGCTCTTGAAAATTATGCTGTTTCTTCCAAAAGCTCTCCAGGCAAGTTTTGTACGCCGATTAATTTCTTCATCAATGTGAACCTCACTTGATATCTGCTGTCCAAGATAAACGTACGTGTCTGTTATCTCCAGCTTTTCTCCATCAATCGATAAATCTTCATTTCTTGTAAAAGCATTGAACATCACTTTTGTCTTCTGAAAGTTCATTTTTAATCCCACATCTTTACTCTTGTCAGCAAGTTCCTGGATCATACTCTGCAGCTCTGATGGGCTAGTTGCAAAAATGACTACGCCATCAGCAAAGCGAAGGTGGGTTAGATAATCTCCATTAATCTTTATCCCCTTGTTTTCCCAGCTCAGTGACTGAAAAACACCCTCCAATGTGGCATTAAAGAGCTTCGGAGATATGGTGTCACCTTGTCTCACTCCCTTTCCAATTCTTATGTGTGTTGTATTTTCAAACAGCCTAATCTTTGCACTTGCATTTTCATAGATGTTATTAATAATATTAATGTATGCATCTTCAATACCGCAGGTTTTCAGAGCCATTGTAACTGCTGATGGTTTCACCGAATCAAAGGCTTTTTCATAATCGATAAAAGCCATGCACAATGGAAGTTCATATTCCCTCGCTCTTTCAATTAGTTCTCTCAGCACGTGGATATGATCTATTGTGCTGTAGCCACTCTTGAATCCAGCTTGTTCTCTCGGTTGAGCCATGTCCAGTGTTACCTTCAAGCGGTGTGAAAGAACTTTAGTGAAGATTTTATAAACTACTGATAGGAGGCTGATAGGTCTGTAGTTTCCGAGATCCTCAATGTCACCTTTCTTATGCAGCAGGATCATTGTAGCGGTGTTCCAATCCTCAGGAATCTTTCCTTCATTAAGGCATCGAGTGAAAATTTGGGCGAGTACTGTTTCGATTTCTCCACTTGCTTCTTGTATGATGTCTACAGTAATTCCATCTTCTCCTGGAGCTTTTCCTCGCTTCATGTTCTTGATTGCATGTGCAACTTCTGCTGGAAGGACTGGAGGAACTCTGGTACTGGTATCTTTCATGATGTCTGGAGTGCATTTATAATCCCTTTCATATAATTTGGAGTAGAAATCTTTCACTGTTGCCAAAATTTCGCCTCTATTTCTTGTTACAGGACCATCTTCTTTTCTCAGTGCCATAATCTGTTTTCTTCCCTTACTGAGATGCCCCTTTGCTATCTTTAGGCTTTGGTTGTTTTCAATTGCTTTCCTCACTAGTTCACAGTTGAATTTTCTTACGTCTTCAGTGATACTTTTTCGTACTGTCTTGCACAGCTCTATATATTCCACTTTGGAAGTCACATCTTCTTTAGTTGTCCTCATCACTCTTCTTTTTTGCATCAACATTTTGGTTTTTCCTGATAATTTGTTCACATGCAATTTGTTCTTAGACCCAGCTAATTTTGTTGCTGTTTCCATAAGAGCTTTGGTTACTTTTCTGTTAACTTCAGAAATATCCACTTCTTCCGATGTTAGGCCTTCTAAAGCAGAGAACCTGTTCTTCAGTTCCAACTTGAAGGTATTATGGTGTTTTTTAAGGTTGGTTATGTCAATAGATTTTGTTTGTCTTATGAGCTTGCCACGTTCAAGTTTAGTGTTGAGGTGCATCTTACATCTCACCAATCTATGGTCACTACCTGTGTTGAACTTGTTTAGCACACTGCAGTCTTCTATGACGAATTTTTTGTTACACATAATAAAATCAATTTCACTTGTCGTCCCATTTGGATGTCTCCATGTCCATTTCCTGTGTGGCTTTTTCTTGAAGAAGGAGTTCAAGATGAAAAACCCTTTTGCCTCTGCAAACTCAACGAGAGTATTTCCACGCTGGTTTCTGTTGCCGTGACCGAATTTACCTACTGAAGTTTCATTCTGTTGCCGTTGCCCTATGTTTGCATTGAAATCTCCCATAATTATTTTCAAGTGCTGCTTACCTTTATTATTTAGATGACAAATTTCCTCATAAAATTCCTCAATTTCTTCTTCAGGATGACTTGTGGTGGGTGCATAAGTTTGAATAATCTGAGCCTGGTATCTTTTCGAGTTGGATAACAAGCCATGCAGCTCTGTCAGAGGAACTTTCAACTTCTACAACTTTATCCTTCAGTTTCTTGTTTATTTTAAATCCAACACCACTAGTTCTGCCAGTATCTGTCCCACGATAGTAGAAGAGATGTCCACTTTTCAGTTCGATGAGATCTTCTCCTTTTCTCCTTACCTCACTTAGCCCCACGATGTCCCACTTGATCCTTTGTAGTTCCTCTTCCAATTCAAGAAGCCTTGAATCAGAAGATAGGGAGCGTCCATTGTACGTTGCCAAGGTCAGCATCAGATGGCAGCCTAGTCCGGTCCTCCGGGGATTCTTAGCACCCTCTGCCTTCATGTCGCACTGGCCGCTGCCTTGGCCAGGTACATTCCAGCTGCCGGAGACTGAGGGCCAAGATTTAAGTTGTGGAGTCATTTTGGAGGGGTTTGGCCATAACTCACCACGCTGGCCAAGCGGGTTGGTGAGTGTGGGATAGAATTTCCTCTAATCCCGATGGTATAGTTATACCGCTATTGGCGGTCGTCAGAGCCCCTTTAGTAGGAACAGGATGCACCACGAGAAGGCGGGGTTGACATTTGTCAAGGAGAGGCTGTGATGTTATATATATATATATATATATATAACTGCAGTTACTGATCAGTTCTGATCATATGTAGCGGATTTTGGGAAGGGAGTTCTGACCCTAGGTCTTAAACAACCCTTAGAAATAGGAAGCTTGGAGATTTGGGCTAGAGTGCCCGATAGGAAAGTGACACGGAAGGGAGGTAGAAAGGGGAAGGAAGACGCCTTTATTTATTACCTGGGGGCCAGTACCCGGCGTCCGACGGCTTAACATGCCCATCCGACGTACGGCAGGTATTTAGTGGTTCGAACGTTCGTACCTGCCCAGGATCAAACTTGAGGTTATCTCCATGGCAGTTACGAACGCTGACCACTAGGTCACCCGCGGTCCAACTACATTTACTCACTAAAATCAACACTTCAATAACGTTGCCGAACAAGCGTCTCGAAGAGAGACGTGCATAAGTTCTAATGGCTAACTTTCGACTGCGCGTTGAGCGCTATTGTGTGCGCCCACTCACCAAACTGGCGAGGGGATGACGTCATATCTATTCAACTACCATAGGTTGTAGTTGTTATCTGCTTAAACCGTGTTTAGGAAATGTGAATTTTGGCCAGTTTGTCGTATTAAATACTCCTTTGTGGGACGCAGGGATCGCACATTCGCTCAGGAAATGGTTTGTGGTCACATAAGAGCCGCTACATCTGCATGTATAGTGGACCGGGTGCCCGTGGGATTCATTCGTGCCTGGCGTACGATCCGACGATCCTCTCTGCAGGTGATCCTCCTGGTCCATCCGGAGCCGTTCCGCCGTGTGGCAATGCCGTCCAGTGTCCAATGCTCGGACGGTATGGTCAGAACGATCCTCGTGGCGGGCCATATTGCGCGCCTACGACCCTGCGGTTTTCAGCCCAATGATCAGGCCTCTTTCAAAGTCCGTAAGTTACGTACTTCGACGTCTCTGGCATCTACGCGGCATTCTTGTTACTCTGTCCTCTTGCTTGCGTCGGCCGGTGATTTTCGCTTTCATAGGGCACCGACTACACGCCTGTTTATACGGCTGCCGGTTCGTGCTTGCAGCGCCATCACAGGGTGTGCGGTCGTATGTAATCGCACGAAACGTGGATCATTTGCATACCAGCATGCACTCTAGCTCGTTGTAAAGTTTCGCGGTTGTAGCATGTTTTCTTCTAGGTGAGCGAATTTCATTGTCCGTGAGTGCATATAACTATTTTGGAGAGTATTACTGCTATCGATTGTTTCGTGGTTAAATGACCCTCCTTCAGAGGCGGTCGTTTGATCTTGAAACAATAGCAACAACCAAAATTCCCTTTATTTGCGTATATCATTGCCCCGCACTTCTATGTTAATTTACATGACGTAACTTTGCTACTTAAGAACGGAACTGTATTATGTATTTGTACATATTAGTCATTAGCTATACAATAGTCGATACTAAATTCAAGTCTTCGGTGGTCTTCATAGTGCCAGTACACGTTCATAGGCAGCCAACTTCGTAACTTGAAGCTTTATCTACCCAAATTAAATACTAGGAACACTGCACTCCAGATACTGTAAGGAAAAAGACTATCTTTAATAAAATGGTAAAAGTTGACTTAAAGGGTTATGAGTAAAACTCGGATGTTCAGGCAAAATGCTTATTTTGGATATTTTTGCATATTTACCCACTTTGAGAAATAAAAGCATATTTTTATACTTATTGCATTTTTACCTATATATCCTGAAAATGTTTTAGTAAAGCATTTTTAAAAAAACAAAATTATTGTTTCTGAGACTTAATTTTTACCAGCATCGTGGTTCAATAGCGAAACCACTCGTTAAAAAATTATCCTCCATTATATAATGGTGGTACCCAAACGAATCCACCAATCAAACGAGAGATGCTTAGTTTACTCTCCAGTAAGCGACAGCACTACTAATGCGAATGTTTCGTTATGTACGAAGACCATGTTTACTGAAATCGTAGCTTGCTACTCGTAAGGGTCCGTGCTTCTAAGAGTTAACACGGAACTTTTTCTGCGTACCCAAATCCATAAGATAGAGAAATGGTCTATCGAAAGTTGTGCACAACTCTTAGCAACACAGAAGGCAAACAGTATATGGCACGGACACAATACTCCAAGTCACACTAAGAAAGTATTACTGTTAAAGGTAGGGAAGCCAGATCACTGCCTCTTCGTAGAACGCAAGAGCGTTTTCAATCCGCGCTACTCTGCAGTCCTTTTGTTCCTTTCTGTCTACCAATTTCTCCCGCACTTTCTTTTTTACGCTTTCCAACCGTAGATTGAAGAAGCATATATGCTCCAGCTTTGTCCGTCTGTCTGTCCATCCGCACGATAACTCGCGTAAAAATGGTTCGATTTCGATGAAATTTTAGTATGTGGTAGGGGACAGCTAGGGAGGAACCCTATTAAAAATGGACGAAATGGGATCAAAGGTCGGGACATAGGAGTGGGATCCATTCCATCGCCCTTATGCATCATAACTTACGTGAAAATGCTTCGATTGGGACAAAACTTTATCATGTTGTTCTGGAGGTATACTGAACTGGTTCTGTTTATCATCGAAATGGGGTCAAAGGTCAGGGCACAGGACCGAGATTTATTCCACTGCTATTATCCTCATAACTTGACTAAAAATGCTTCGGTTGCGACAAAACTTTAGTATGCTGTTCCGGAGGTATAGGTACTGAACTGGTTCTGTTGAATATCATCGAAATGGGGCCAAAGGTCAGGGCACAGGAGCAAGATTTATTCCGCAGCCATCATCCTCATAACTTGAGTAATAAGTTGAGTAATGATTCCGGGTATGTTGGAAAGCGTAACATAATGCATTGCATGATTTTACTAATTTGTTTTTAAAATTTCCATCTCGAATTCAATTATCTAAGCAAATGGCTCTAGGATTAAATCTCCCATCACAGCTAGAGGTGGGGAACATAAATTTCTGCTGCAGTTTGTCATGCTCCACAAATGTAAAAAAAATCAAAATATCGTGAATGCCCTTCCGGATCAAAATTCCTCTATGATCGCTAAAGCCAAACAACTCTTAAGAAAATCAACTATTGTCTGTAAACTGGCGCTTATTTTTTCAAATTTCCGACAGATATACACTACTGTTTGCGAAAATCGCAACACCAAGAAAGAATCACGCTATTCAAATAAAATTTATATCACAGATTCCTCGTGTTATAAAAGACAACTGACTACATTTGTAGAGCTGTAAAATATTTCTTCGCTTCAAAGCTCAGTATCAATGTGAAGCCACCTTGAGCAATAACTAGGACAAGCCGGCAACGGTAACCGATAACTCGGATACAGTTGGCAAATTTTGAACGAAGCTATCGCAAAATCTAAGCTCATTAAAGCGTCTATTATAACAAATTCTAAAAAAACGAACGCCTAAAATTTATGGCTTCCAGAACAAAACTACGAAACATTCTAAAAAAGAAATACCTAAAATTTATCATGAGCTACTTTCCTTCACTCCTTCACGTTGGTTGTGATCAGGTTGCATGTAAACAAAGCGGAAAGACACACTGAGATCGATCGGGAACCACATTTTTCATTTTGTATCGCGAAAGACAGACACACACTCACACACATACACAAACTTCCTTTTATTATTATAGATTAAGCAAGTGTTGAGCTAACAGACGGAGTCTTTTCATTTCTTCGTTTTTCAATTCAAACAATTTTTTAAATTAATGTTAATGAGCCGACTTTCATGAAACGGTTCAAGTAAAAGGCCATCTACGTAGTTTTAATTGAAATTCCTCAATGACACGGAATTTCCTCAAAATCTGGCTATGGACGATGTCCAATCGCATGCCAAAAATCACGGTGATCGGGTGTGTCATGTCGTACCTATGCCCTAACAACTAATTGTCCCGAATCTCGTATAGAGAGCGGATTTTTTTATTTTTATTAAAATTGGTCAGTTTCTTAATGGTCATTATTTTTATACTACACGCCCAATCATCATGATACCAACCCCATGGCGCTCACCATATCCTTCCCTTTCTCTGTGGCAAGTGTCACCGCGATCGGTTGAAGATCTTTGGAGGGGATAGGAAAGAAACGACCCCTTCTCAAAACCCAGAAAAATACTAGTTTTTGGACGATTATTCCTCAATGACACAGAATTTCGGGAATCGGAAGGTGTCAAAACCTGACCATGGACGATGTCCAATAGCATGCCAAAAATCACGGTGAACGGATGTGTAATCTCGTACCTATGCCTGAACAACTAATTGTCTCGAGTCTCGTAAAGAGAGCTCCCCTCGGCCTTCGGCCTAGCTTCGCTCAATAACAGTCTCTACACGGTGTGGCATTCAATGGAAGAGGTTTTTGATATCGTCCTGAAGAATAGCCGGCCAGGCTGCTTCCATGCGAGACCAGTGTTAATTTGACGGGCCAGTCACTTAGCGACCATGTCCTAGACATGTTCGATACGGGACATATCCGACGAACGTGCAGGCCATGGAAGAAGTGGGATCTGCCGTGCATAGAAGAGGTCTTGGACATTCTGGGCCACATGAAGCCGAGCATTTTCCTGCTGTAACATAGCGCCAGGACAACTCTGCCGCAAGGTTACCACCTCTGCCTCTAAAACATGCCTGATGTATCGCTGGCTGTTGATTCCCTCAATTCGTATCAAGCGAGATGACGAATTGAACCCAATGGTGCGCCAAACCATGAAGCTTGACGTCGGGTCGGTATGATGCTGCTAGATGTCATTTATGACCCAGGAAGCACATTACATCGATTCGACGTCGAATGTTTGATCGATTTTTGGTCGGTATGAAACGTCGAATATAGTACGTCTTTTCGACGTCGGATTTTAAACCTATTAAGTAGATATCAAGTCAACAGTATACGAAGATTCGACCTTTCGAGAGAAACATATACATCGTTGCTACGTTGTGCAGACGTCGATTCCAAGTTGATGTTATGCAGTTTAGTCATCGATTCTAATACTGTTGTAAAGTCGAATCTACGTTTACTCTACAATTTAGATGTTGAAACATGAAATTATAAACTTTTAATCATGGTATAAAACGTAGGATTTATTCGTATTTATAGCACGATTCTACGACGCTGTCTACGATTAAAAAATCATGTAATTTTTTTCTATTGTTTCAACATCCAAGTGTTCTCGGACGCATTCGAAACGACACATTATTCTGAAAAATTTCGCAGAAATTTTAGTGATCTGTCAGCATCGCGCTAGGCTTATCCCTAATTGGGATATGAGTACGTACAAATTACATATCATAAAAGAGTAATTCTACTTAAAGAAACGAGACTCAACTTCTTATAAACATACTTTAAAAAAAAAGTTTTTTTAACTTACCGGCGAAATAGGAGACAGGTAAGAATCTCATTTCACAACAGAAATGATACAACCGACTAACACCCCAGCATGCGTACAGTTTGTTTGGCGTAATGGTTGCAAACACGCATGTGTGTGATGCTCACAGATTGCATAAAAAATCGATAATTCGACCTAATTGAACTAAAGGGAAACAGCTTAAACCAGTCCACATATATACTGACATTCAAGGTAAGTATTTACCTTGACGCTCCGTCTCATAAATATTACGTCGAAAATTATGTTTGGACGTAATATCGACCTGGTAACCAAAAATCGACGTCCATTCGACATTATGGTGCTACCGGGGCCCGATGTCTTCGAACACTAATGCGACCATCATGTGCATCAAGTTGAACCGTGGCTCGTCAGAAAACACGACCTGCTGCCAGCCAACATGCCAATGTTTGTGTTCGAGACCCCGTTGCGGCATGAGGTGTCTGTGGTTGAGGGTCAAAGGAATGCGCAACAATGAACTGCTAGTAACCAGTCCCCTGTTAAGCAGACGACGTCGAACTGTACAGGAGGACAAAGACTGACCTGTGACTGTGCTCCACTGAATGTCACTGTGCGATCGGTTACTACCATGCAGTAGAGATGTCTGCATCTTGTGCAGTCATGCGATTTTGCGGTCTATTTGACGCTACGTTCGCATTACTGTACTGGCATTTCTTTGCGTAAGAGTGGCAATTTCGCGGTTGGAAAATCCAGCTTTTTTTATCATCCCAACAATTCTTCCTCGCTCAAAGTCCGTCAGGTGTTCATAGTACGACCTTCTTCTGCGACGAGGCATAGTGAAACATAGGTAACGCCCTCTCGACTCAATGTCAGCTGTTCACTGATTGCAACATCTCGTTTGAGCCTGTTCTTTATTTCTTTATACCCAAGACAGTACGGTGCAGAGGGCGCTGTTCCGAAACCGCATGCAAATTTTCACTGATATTTTAATCATTTGCATGTCCCAACATGTTGCACATATCCTGTAAGTTTCAAGCTGACACCATCTGTCCTTTATGGTGTTGCAATTTTTACAAACAGTAGTGCATCTACTATAAACTTTTCCTTCACCGCAGAAATGCACTATTGCGTGGCTTATGGTATTTGCTCCCCAAGCTCAAAATAAATAGCTCTCTACTCTAAGCTTCATTCTTAGACCCAGTTGAAGAATAATTCCATTTACCAGTTCAAAAGTGTAATTAAAGCCGTGTATGCTAAATGCTAGATCATATTAAAATCACAGTTAAAAAAAAAAAAAAAGAAAATTCAGAGCCCGAGCCCGGTTCGGCCCTGGGCTCAGCCTGTCTCTGCACTGGTGGTCAGTCCGTGTTGAGAACGAGACAAGAAAGCTAGTAAGCTCCGGTTGCTGAGTGGTTTTGTGTCCTGGCTTCTGACCGCTAGTCTGAGAAGGGTCTATGTTGGATGGTGTAATTGTCTTACGGCACGGGTTCTCGCTCTTCCTTGGAACAAGTGGCCTTAAATTAGGAATGGGTGGCTGATTTTAATGGTTGCTTACTGTGGTCCTTAAATCCCCAACAAACAAAAAACAACAATAAGAAAAAAAATGAGGAAAGATAGGTAGGGCAACCATAAGGCATACTGAAGAATGATTACAGTAAATGAATAAATAAAAGAGAGGGAATAATTTTTCATCCGGGAAACCCAGAGTTATCATCAATGGCTGATCCAATTAAAATAATTCCCTAGGGAGCTTTTTATTTCCGCTGAATGATGAGTACTACTGTGGCAGAAAGGAAACGCTGCCCGGGAGATTTGTCGACGAAAAAAAAAATAGAAAAGAAAGGAAGGCGAGGAACACGAGGAAACATATTCAATGAATCGCAAAATTTGTGTCCTCCAAAAGATTTTTATCCTCCATCCGTTAACGCACATATTCTAAAATTTCATACGACTTCATAGATACCATCGTATTTGTATACCATCTCTAAATACCATCATATTTGTATAAGTCCTCGCTTTTCGTTTATGTAAAATTGTAGTGTTTCATTACACGAAAGCAATGGTCTCAGAAAACTCTCTGGAACTCAACATTCTCAAGGCTTCTTATCTTTTCAGTGGTCTCCACGTGTTCACGGGATCTTTGAAGAGCTGTGACAAATAGCACATTTTCAAGGCTTCTCATCTCTTTTTCTGCACCGTTCGTATTTCCCATCAACGCAATTCTACGTTTCAAACGCAGGTTTTTCTTAACCATTTGCTTCTGACTATACTTATGTTTGTTTTAAACTAAAGTTTTTTGAGTCTCTGTATTTGCTGTTATTATTGTTATTATTTTGAAGGATGTTCACTTCTTTTGGTTTACCTTTTGTTGTGCCGGTAGCTTTTACGTGCTAATACAAAGAAAACTGTTACAATTTGTTTTTGCTTTCCACATCATATCCTCTACAATAATTTATTCTTCACAGTACAGTTTGCTGAGATTTCTCTACTGATTTTTAAGCAACGTAAGTTAAAGAAAACACAGAAGCATATTATTGCATGAGTCAGCTTTGTTCTATGGATAGTAATTTGAATTCTGTTTGTTTTAAGGTGCAGTAGATTCCGGTTGATTGGGACTGTAACGAAGTAAATTTCTCCATAATTTTTATGCCAGGAGCAAGATTCGAACCTGCAACTCTCGGCTCCGGAGCTCCGTGTGCTATCCACTACACTACGCTTGCTTTTACTGCTATCTGCCTTTATCTCATGTGCGTATGACTTCCAGAACAAAGTAGGAAACATTCTAAAAAAGAAATGCCTAAAATTTATCATGAACTACTTTCCTTCACGCCTTCACGTTGGTTGTGATCAGGTTGTATGTAAACATAGCGGAAAGACAGACTCAGATCGAGCGGGAACCACGTTTTTCATTTTGTTTCGCGAAAGAAATACACACGCACACACATACACAAACTTCCTTTTATTATTATTGATTAAGCATGTGTTGAGCTTATAACGAAGTAAACTTCTCCGTCATTTCTGTCCACGCCAGGATTCGAACCCGGATCCCCTCATTTCGGAATAAGTCACTCTACCAATTGAGCTACGCGGACGTTTTATTCTGATTCCTATCTGCCTTTATGTCGTGTGCGTCCTTTGGGCAGGTTCGTCACATCTCCTGGTACGTTACATCATCTCACTCTTATTTTTTTTTTTTTTTTTTTCGAAGTGCTGGAGAAGGAATTCTCTTATTTTTTCCTATCTCGCGGTGTGGAAATAACATCACACCAATGCGAGATTTTGAACGGTCGGGTCATCCGGATAGTTCGGGCGCCATTATAACGAAGTAAATTTCTCCGTCATTTTTATCCGCGCCAGGATTCGAACCCGGATCCCCTCATTCCGGAATAAGTCACTCTACCAATTGAGCTACGTGGACGTTTTATTCTAATTGCTATCTGCCTTTATGTCGTGTGCGTCCTTCGGGCAGGTACGTCACATCTCCTGGTACGTTACAAGCTAACAGACGGAGTCTTTCCGTTTCTTCGTTTTTCAGTTCAAACGATTTCTTTAAATTAATGTTAGTGAACCGACTTTCGTGAAACGGTTCAAATTAAAGGCCATCTAGTTTTAATTGGAATTCCTCAATGACCCGGAATTTCGGGAATCAGAAGGCCTCAAAATCTGGCCATGGACGATGTCCAATCGCATGTCGAAAATCACGGTGATCAGATGTGTCATGTCGTATCTATGCCCTAACAAATAATTGTCCCGAGTCTCGTATACAGAGCGGATTGTTTCGATTATTGTTAAAATTGGTCAGTTTTTTAATGATCATAATTTTTACACGACACTTCCAATCATCATGATACCAACCCCATGTTACTCAGCATGTCCTTCCCTTTCTCTGTGGCAAGTGTCACCGCGATCGGCTGAAGATCTTTGGAGGAGATAGGTAAGAAACGACCCCTTCTCAAAAGTCGGAAAAGCCCTAAAAATGCAAGTTTGTGGACAATTATTCCTCAATGATATGGAATTTCGGGAATCGGAAGACGTCAAAACCTGACTATGGACTATGTCCAATCGCATGCCAAAACTCACGGTGAACGGATGTGTCATCTCGTACCTATGTCCGAACAACTAATTGTCTCGAGTCTCGTAAAAAGAGCTCCGCCCGGCCTTCGGCCTCGATTCGCTCAATTATTAAAATTTGTCAGATTTTAATGGCCATTATTTATTTACGTCACAACCAATCACCATGTTTACAACCCCATGTCACTAACCATGTCCTTCCCTTTCTCTGTGGCAAGTGTCACCACGATCGGCTGAAGATCTTTGGAGGAGATAGGTTGCCTCTCCCCGAATGAGGGTCGGGGGCGTGTCCACTGGTCAGCCGAGACCATCTGTCGATGTAGGCAGTCATGTGCTGAAGAACGTGCGTTTGAGAAATCCTAGACAATTTTTTATGTGGAACGCAACATCACACTGATTTATTTTTTCGAAGCACTGAAGATGGGATTCTTATTTTTCCTATCTCGCGGTGTGGAAAGAACATCCCACTATTGCGATTAATCTAACAGCCAGACCATCCTGGAAGTTTGGGCGCCAATATGACGAATTAAATTTCTCCATAATTTTTATGGCAGGGGCAGGATTCGAATCTGCAACTCTCGTCTCCGGAGCTTTGAGTGCTATTCACTGTAGTACACTGGCATTTTCTCTCACTGCTATCTGCCTTTATCTCATGTGCGTTCTGCGAGGCAATCACGTCACAGGACATCGATTAATCGGGGAGCCGTTTATTTGGGACAATTCTTGAAGGACATCCCAAATTAGCTCTTTGGAATAAAGTTTCGAATAATTGAGGCAGCCGCTTAACTGGGCTACAGTGTTCTAGCTGTCTCAATCAACCAGAATCTGCTGTATTGGTACGTACGTCGTCTAAGTAGTTCATCTTGTAAAAAAAGAGGTATAAAAAATTCTAAGAAGCTGGAAAAATGTCGCTATTTTCGAAGTAATGGCTCAAAACCCAGAAAATATGTTTCAAAAGGGCGTAAGAAACTTCAAGAAGCACAGAAATCACCAAAAATGTGGGGTATTCAAGTTTTAAAGTATTCGTTTTTATTGGAAAAGAATAATAACCCGAACGATGAGGAATAGTTGTCAGTTTACAGTTAGGAGGATAGAAGAATTAAATGTGAGTGACTGGATGGTCATAAATAAGTGTCCCTGTTCTTGTGAGCCTAGAGGAAATAGGCATAGAGATATCACCACGAAACTCGATGGGTGCATTGAGGGTATGGAGAAACGTTTGAGAGGGGAAAATTAGTTCAAAATTGCGTGAAGCAATGGCTCTGTAGACCCAAGAAAAGAAAGGTATGTACTCGAATTCACTGTTGATTGAAAATACAAACATTTCAGGAGAAAATCTGCTTGAAATGCTGGCTATCCCAAGAGTGACAAGCTGTAAATGAAGAACGGCACGTCACACAGCTCCTCGCACCATGTTGCTATCGATGTTGACCATTTCAAGTATGGTACTCTTTTCAGTTATAAGAGAGAGAGAGAGAGAGATAGAGAGTATGCCGTCCTGATAAACTCCGTCTTTAAAGTGTCTCCAAAGGCAGAAAACACAAGGAGTAAGGTCCGATAAGTGGGCTGAGGAAACTTGAGAAATTAAGTCTTCATTGCCGAATGTTCTACTGAGCAGGTTCTTTACTTGTCGGCCATTATGTGCAGGTGCACCGTCTGGCATGAACCCGGTAGTGTCCAAACATTGCCGTTTTTTCTTGGATTTCAGGGTGATGATTGTGCTGTGCTTCACAGGTAATCTCTTGTGATAGCCAGCATATTAAGCCGATTTTGTCCTGAAACGTCAATAACCAGTAAATTCAAGCACTTGTCTATTCTTTTCTTGCTTCTAAAGCGGCACTATTACCCCAGCGGCGAAATTTTGAACTATTTCTTTCTCCCGCTAATTACCCCATGCTCTCAATAAGCTGCTACCAAGTTTCGTTATGATATCTCCATTTCTCTTTTCTCCAGAGACTAGAGAATAGGGATACTTAATATATAACATAACCACCCGGTAAATATAAATAATGACCACGAGGGTGCAAAGAATCGTGTTAAATCATCTTGAGGAAAAAAAAACGTGTTAAATCTCATCTTTTGGTACGACAAATCTTCTGAGGAAACACACACACACACACGCACACGCATACGGACACGTACACGCACAACTCTATTTGAATACTTTCCCTTTCCGCTGTCATCTGTTCCTGCCCCCACAGGATTCCTTCATGTTTTTAAAACTTGAAACTATTGGGACTGATGTTAACCGCCGTACAGTGCACAGGGTGCTCCACGATATGGGTTACCACTGTCACAATCTATGTAAGACTGCACACTACACAGGAGGCTGCACGTTACGGGTCGAGCAGCTATCTACAAGCCGCTAATCACTTCGACTTATGCCACAGACACTAATTAGTTTTGTGTAAGGAACGTCAATGTTGGAATGTAGGACAATGGAAAACTGTACTTTTTATGACGAGTCAAGATAAGCACTTTACCAGTCATATCGTCGTTCCTGAATATGCAGGATGTTCGGAGAAAGGAATCTTCCGGACTGTATCGTCCCGACAATGAAGTTTGGTGGAGGCATCTTGACGGTACGGAATTGTTTTTTAGTAGCTGCGCCTGGGTCCATTAGTCGGTTTGGACAAAACCATTAATGCTGAGCTCTACCTAGGCGTCCTGGACGATTATGTGCTATCAACGTTGTGGTAGTCCTTTCGGGAAGGCACATGTGTCTATCGCCAGGTGAAAGCTCCATTTAATGCTACTCTCGTTTCTGCGGATTGGTTAAGGATACGCGTGCCGGAAGGTTGGACTCCCCTGCCCAGTGTGCTGATCAGAACAATATAAGACACATATTGGGTCATCGGGTGCCTGGGAGATCGTTCAACAAGGACAGCTGAACTGGCAAGTGCTTTGCAGCCCGAATGACGGAACACATCGGGGGACCTTTACAAAATACCAGTAGACAGTATTCCGCCAATGCTTGAAGTCATCCTAAGGGCCAACCATCGAGCTTATACTAGCTGGAGACACCCCTGGTTCTGCCGCCATAGGTCGCAGCTGATCTTTGGCGTGACGTCACATAAGCCAAAAACGAACTAAATTATACAATTGATAAAACAGCAAGCTTGTATAACTGATAAAGATTATTGAATCCCTCATTTTATCTATCTATAAGCCTCGAAGCTTTTTACCATTGGTTTTAGTAGTTTAAAAGAAGATTTTTGCCTAGATGTGACGTCACCTGCAGCACGGGCAGTGACTCATGACGGACAGTGCTGTGTGGATAGGAGTGATGACTCCACGTAATATAAACTCGATGGTAGCACGCAATATAAAGTTGTCTGTAAATGAGGCTTGTTTTAGTCCGCATATTAATGATGGGGCAGTGTATCTGAACTGACATCAAGATACGTTGCTTCAAGGAAATGTTTAAAATTCAACTGTTTTCACTCCGCATCGATTATTACTAAAATTCTTCTTTTTTCCACATGGAGTGGTGTTGTAATTCTAATGATCCACGTAATGGCTTTCAATATCAGTCATGCATCGATCATAGGACGACATCTGTAAAAGAGACGCATATTGCAACATTTCGCGCTAAGACAAACGTTTTTTTTTAAATTAAAGATTTTAATAAACATGTTTTCAGCTTGAACTGAAGACGCAGTCAATCGTGATGGAGTGTTATTCAATCCAGTGGCGTCCGCTTGCTAGTGGAAGCGACCTCTTACGTAATAGTCAATTACTTTGGCAACAAACCGGAGAGGAGGCCGAGATTGTTTTGCGAGGCAGTTTAAATAATGCATGAGGCTGCCAGCCTGTCTAAATGCCGAGCGTCTTCGAAATGTAACCCTGTTCCCCGGGATCCTCATAAAAATGAAAGGGAAATCGGATGAGTGCGAATTGAAAACGGTGCCAAGTTCATTAAAACTGCTTCTGAGGGACAGGAATTGCTGACACTTTGAAACTTCACGCCATCGCATCGTCTTATGTCCTTTCCAGAAAATAGAACGCCTTAAAAAGCAAATGCATATTTCAATTGATCACACGATTTTTTTGCTTACATTCGCTTTCTGTGTGTGTGTGTGGTTGTCTGTGTGTGTCTCCTTAAGTCAATTTATTACAATTAGGAACATTATGTTGAATCACTTAACTTTTTAATTTATTACACAAATGAAAAAAATACAATTTGATGTAGAGTAAGTCTACTGAATTCATAAATAAACTCGTCTTCTACATTTCAGAGATACTAAACGTAATTAATTAAATATTTCTCAAGCCTATGGCTATTCATAAACTAACAATTCTGTACAAGGGGCATCCTGAAAGTAATGCCCTATCCTTAATGACTTTTGAAATTATGAAGTGATTTTAATGAAACTGCTCTGACATGTGCTATGATGTGTTACTAACTTGGGAACAATTTGTTTTTTAGAATCTGAAATAAAGATCATGAGTGACACAGAAAAGCAGCGAGCCGTAATTGAATTCCTGGGAAAAGAGGGATGTGAGGCTCCAGAAATCCGCGGAAGACTCTTGTATAGAGCTGCCGCAATCGATATTAGTAATGTACGAAGATGGCTGAAAAGGTTTCGAAGAGGAGGAAGTTCAGTGTCGGACAAGCAACGGAGTGGAAGCCCCGCAAATGCAGTGACATGCCAACAGGCGACGAGTGAAAGACCTCATCGCAGCTGATCGTTGTGTCACTATCCAGGAGTTTCAAATAAAGAGTGCTCAGTATGTGCAGACATTGAAGAAGCTAAAGGAAGCTATCAGAAGGAAAAGACGTGACATTCCAATTCATAGTGTTGTTTTACACCACGATAACACACGTCCCCATACCTCAATAGAGATTTCACAGGTTATTTTCAAAATGGCGTGGACGGTGATGCCTCAACACTACTACAGTCCTGATTTGGCTCCCTCAGACGTTTTCCTGTTTGCCGCTTTGAAAAACACTCTTCGGTTTCGACGATGTGACAGACGTTAAACTGGTTGTGAACTCATGGGTGAAACGACAGCCTCAGGAATTTTTCAAAATGGATTTTACCAATGGGTTCAAAGATGGCGGAAATGTATAGAAAGTGATGGAAAATAATTTGAATAGGCTAACATTATTAACAATATGTCCAAGTGTATGCTACCAAGTTTCACATTTTTGCTGCAACAAATAAAACTCTTATGAGGGAAGAGACATTACTTTCAGGATGCCCTTTGTAAATCATACTGTCTTCTACCTGAAACTTCACCCACATCTAACGATCTCTCTAGCCGGTTACTCTACCAATAATAGTTTCATCATTCAGATTCAACTAATGAATGCGCCAACTACTTTTGACGCGTTCGGAATGGTTATTAATATACCCTCGAAAACATAATTGCCTAGGGTGTAAGTATGGCCGATGAGGGTTCAATTTTCTCCCACGAGGTTACTTGTTTTTTAATATTTTTGATTTTTAGATGAATAAGAGTTGCTGAGGATACACTGCTGAAAGTTTTGTGGTAGGTTGCACCAAAAAGTGGTTCTACTCTAGCTGCACCACTTTCTGAAAAAAGTTACACCATTTCGTGGTGTAAACAAATACAACTTGTTGCAACCTTACACGACGTTGTGGTGCAACCTTGTACCATAATGTGGGGCAAACTTGCACCATGTTGTAAGGTTTCGTTTGCAACAAACAAGGGGGAATCTTTCCTCAGAAAGTGGTGCAGCACCTCTTTTTGGTGCAACATACCACAAAATACATTATACTGACAAAGATCACCAGGCACCCCTTCAAAAGCAAATGAACGGATAGGCTGCGTTGTTAAGATATGCAGTACAGCTGCAAACGGAATAAAAACAAGCCTGTAGCTGATCGCGATCATATCGCACTGTGAAGTTGAGTGAAAATGTCGCAGCGAGAGAGAACTGACTTTGAGAAAGGAAATATTGTTAGGTGTTAAATTAGTGGGCTTCCCGTAAGATAAACCGAGAGGCGTTTAAAAATACCAAAGTCAACTGTTTTGTATGTACTGAATAAGTGGAAAACACATGGTGTGCCTGAAGCAGCAAGACGTACCGGCAGACCAAAGAAATTCAGTGATGGAGGACGTCGAAGCCTCAGGAGAGTCGTTACAGTTAATCGAAGGAGTACTGCACAAGACCTCAGTATACAGGTGAGTAAAAATGTTGGAACCTCGGTATGTACACGTACCATTCTCTGAGAACTTCATTTCATGGGTTACCGTGGTCGTGCAGCTGCTCATAAGCCTTTCATCTCCACTCGGAATACTAGTCGTCGTTTAGCATGGTGTAAAGAACATTTATCGTGGACCGTAGATCAATGGAAACGGGTCCTATGGACTAATGAATCCAGATACACGATCTATCAGTCTAATGGCAGTGTGTGGGTATGGTGGCAGCCGGGGAACGCTATTTACCACAGTGTACTGTTCCTACGGTAGTTTGGAGCTGACAGTGTACTCGTGTGGTGGTGTTTTTCGTGGTATGGCCCCGGCTTATTTGTCATCCTGGACAAACCTGTTAACCAGCACGTCTACGTCGATATTCTGGACAATTATGCCCTACCAACTCTGTGGCAATACTATGGAACCATGCCTTGTTGGTACCAGCAGGATAATTCACCGAGCCATAAAGCAAGGACTGTAACGGCGTGGTTTGAAGATAATTCTGCATCGTGTGTGGACTGGCCAGCACAAAGTCCTGATCTTAATTCCATAGAGCACCTGTTAGATGAATTAAAGCGCTGCATAAGAAGTTCGGAACCAAGACCTACTACTACGCAACAGTTAGCGGCAGCATTATGTACTGAATGGAGGCGCATACCAAACGCTGTGTTCCAAAACCTTGTCGAAAGCATGTCTTGAAAGGCCATGCATTAAGGCCAAAGGTGGATAGACACCGTACTAATATATGTCAATAAATGCTATGTTGTGTTTCTCTTCTAGGTGTCAGATGACTGTTGTCAATACAGCGTATTAACAGTGTACTTCTACAACTTTTTGATGTTTGAATTAACCTGCACCTGTAAAATTAAATGCTAAAAAATTTAAAGACACATCATTGGAAATGTCTGACGTAAGTTTCTTTTACCAGACCTAATAGCAGTTGCTGTGGAGAGATGAGTGCATTTTCAGAGCATTTTGGACAACGCATAAATTGCATTGGAGTCGCGGAAACTGCAGTTGGTTCATGGTGTTGGACTTCCCTTTGATAACTTTTCAGTGTTTTAGGAGTTTGGAATTGCTCACATGGGTGTATGTGATCTTTTATTTTTCAGGTGGTTAAACAACCACCGTGAGTAAATCGATGGGCTATACGCAGTCGCCTGTCCCTAAATTAGGACCACTAGTTCCAGTGAAGTGAGAAAGAAAGAGCCTTAAGACACAAACACAACATCCATGTTTCACCGGAATTCGCTCTTGGACGAATGATCAGAGGCCATCTCTTGGACAACTACTACACCTGCGCGGCATGTGATAGTTTCTGATCAGTCTAAATAATACATAGTTAGATCCGTAGCTAGCAATTGATCTTTTACACACACCTACTGAACAGAGTTATGTGTGCGCAAAAAGTGGTTTCAGGTAAATCATATTACACTGCTAAAATAGCCAGGTAATAGCCCTCTCCTAATCCAATAGAAAATCTGTGAAGCCGATTAAAGAAACGTGCTAGTCGGAAGCAACCGAGGGATAAAGCTCAATTCATAGAAGCAATCATACAATCTTGGTTTCACATTATAACACCTGATGAACTAAAACGCTTGGTTCACTCCATGGAATGCCGCTGTGAGGCTGTAATTGCGGCAAAAGGTTTCCTGGCAAAGTAATAACAGAAATGGTGATTGGTCATTAAATATTATGTGCTTGAATTAATTCCCGCTGTTGCCCAATAGAGCGCAGCAGTGGTGCTCTCTGACCCGGGCCACACATGAACTTCCTTGCACACGCACGTACCGTCCGTAGTCTGGGCGAAGCAGTGTGTGACACGCGATCGAAGGGCGCAGAACACGAATTTGTGTCGCATTCACGATGTCGAGTTTCGTACCAAAAAAGAAGCGGGAAGCATTACTCTTCTGCTTTCATCTCAAGAAATCTGCAGCGGAAAGTCATCGTTTGCTAGTACAGGCCCATGGGGGACATGCTCTAACGGAAACAATATGCAGAGAGTGGTTCTGACGCTTCAAAGCCAACGAATATGACGTGAAGGACAAAGGGCGCCCTGGGAAGCCTAAAAAGTTCGAAGATGGCGCATTGGAGGCCTTATTGGACGAGCATTCATGTCAGACGCTCCACGAGTTGTTTGAAACACTACAGGTCGATGAGTCAACGGTTAGCAAACGTTTAAAGGCAATGGGAATGATCCAGAAGCTCGGAAACTGGATCCCACATGACAAGGTTATTCTTCTCCACGACAACGCTAGACCTCATGTCGCCAAATCCGTGAAGGAACTCTTGGAGGCTCTTGGTTGGGACTTCTTACCCCACCCGCTTTATTTCCCGGACATTGCTCCCTTGGACTTCTATTTGTTCCTGTCGCTACAACATAACCTGTCAGAGCAGCACTTCCTTTCTGTCGCGGATATCCAAAAATGGCTCGATGAATAGTTCGCCTCGAAAGAACCTGCATTTTTCTACCGCGGAATCCATTTGTTACGCCAAAGGTGGGAAAGGGTCGTAGCTGCCAATGGACACTACTTTGAATAGACTATCCTGTACCATTCTGTGGCAACACACAGGTGCTTGTGTGGCAAAAAACAGCGGGGATTATTTCAAGCACCTAGTAAGATTTAATCGCGGTTTTATGTATATAACTTCTTTTAAAATACAATTGTTTTAATAAAGTCTGCTGCATTACATTCTACATTAAATTATATTTCTAATGATATATAAGTTTATGGGATTATTCCAAAAAAGACCCATATTATGATAAATCAAACCTCAGAAATACAAATTGTCCAAAAGATTTCCACAATTTTGGCCACTAGTTTATAAACGAGTATTATCAGGGGTACCCGGTATTTCCGGGGTAAATATTACTATTTGTGGAATAACCATGTTCAGCGGGGGAAAGTTTATGAATGAAAAAGATATTCCTGTAAATTTCCAGTAAATTAATTTTAATTCATTTACGTTATTGCTTTTGCAAATGGTATTTTTATTCTTCCATTGGGAGCAAAAATGTAGAGATTTTTAGGATTGCCAAGCCTTGAGCAGACGACGTAGAGTTGTCCGTGTGAAAAGCAGGGTCCCCCCAAATTAATGCTAGCCACTGCCAATGACAGGCTGATGCAGTAATATTTCTGCCAAAAAAAGGAGCCGGGATGGCTGCAAATGTGAAAAATAAAAATAAAATTGATTTAGTGAATTTGCTTTTACGAAACAAAAAAGAAAGAAAGAGGAATGGAAATACTTACCCTTGAGGAGACATCTGTAGAACTGCCGTGCATCTGGCGTGCGCTTTTGAGTATCATGCAACACTGAAATACAATGCGCCTATGCCATGTCGCGCGCATGCGACTTGACACTGGCATTGATCAGTCTTTTGTTTACCGTTTTGAAGTTTGAATATCTCGAACTCTCTCTTTATATTACATTGTATTTCTTCCTGATGAAGCTCCCCGTTGGTGGTGAAAGCTAACGTTTATTCATTTGTGTTTTTAACACACCATTAAACGGATATATTTGCACTTTATTGTTATCTATGGTCTCTAAATTAGACCGTAGATGGATATTGGAGTGCTGAATTGTATTGCAGTTCTTAAAAGTAAAAAATGGAACTTTTTACGAATTTTTTGTATGGGGGCCCCTTGACCCCAGGCTCTGACCCCATCCGAAAACCGCCTATGGTCAAACTTAGAGTACCATGGCGTAGTGTTCCAAATTTGGTGGTTGTAAATTGAAAACTTAAATTTGTATAGCGGACATACAGACAAACAAACATTCAATTTTATATATATGTATATATACACTATCTAACAACAAGTAATTGCACACCTGTGATAGCAAAGGAAAACGAAGTTTATTCACCTTCAATAGTTGGTGGAGCCTCCACGAGCGGCGATTACAGCTGCGACCCTCCGGGGCATACTCTCAACCAGGCGTTGTACGACGGCTAGCGGTATTTTCTTCCACTCGGCTTGGAGAAGACAGGTCAGTTCCTTCACCGATTTCGGACGCTTGGGGCACCCCTTAAGTCTACGCTCCAACTCGTCCCAGAGGTGCTCGATAGGGTTAAAGTCCGGGCTCTGCGCAGACCAGTCCATTCGATTAACCCCATTGTCACTATACCAAGCCATGGTGGACCTCGCAACATGACAGGTGGCATTGTCATCCTGAAAGTAACATGGGTCCACCCCGTAAAATTGCCACAACGCAGGAAGCGTATGATCATCCAAAATGGCACAGTAGGTCTCGGCGTTGAGTCTACCAGGAATTGCGACCAAGGGTATCGTGCCATACCAGGATAAACTCCCCCATAGCATAATTCCACCGCCGCAGAACTTCACAGTTGGCACAACACATTCCGACAGGAGGCGTTCTCCAGGCAGACGCCAAACCCAGATCCTGCCATCCGAACGGTAGAGGGTGAACCTCGATTCGTCGCTCCAGAGAACCTGTTTCCACTGTTCAACGGTCCACTGTCGACGTTATTTGCACCACGTTAGCGGAGCAGCGCTATTGGACTTGGTGATCAAAGGCTTGTGGGCGGCAGCACGTCCATGATAACCGAGCACATGGGCTTCCTTACGGATGGTATTCATCGAAAAAACACTCCCGGATGCCTGTTGAAACTCCTCGCAAATGTGGCTAATCAATTTGGTGCGGTTCTTCCGAATTTCTCCGGCCGGCACTCGTCGGTCTCTAACTCCCAGTTTTGTGGGTTTGCCGGGTCGGGCGGGGCACATTCCGACAGTCACCTGTCATCTTCCACTTGACAATCACGTAGACCACTATCGATTTTGGGTACTTCAACTCGCTGGATATGTCACGTATGGATCGGCCATTTCTGTGATACCCGACGATTACACCTTTCTCGAAATCAGAGAGCTCCGAACTGCGTGGCATCTTGCGTGCGACTGGTTGCGTTGTTGGTTCTCACACGATATTTAACGGCGGCGGCTGTGACGTGTATCAGGACCGCAGATACCGTCGATTGCAGGGGTGTCCAATTACTTGTTGGTAGATAGTGTATATGTAAATAATTTATATATATATATATATTAATTTTATGTATATAGATATGTATATACGAGGGTCATTCAAAAAGTAATGGGACTGATTTTATATGAGGCAGAAGTGTAATGCAGTAAACATACTAACACTTACATACTTCCGAAGTATTCTCCCTCTACCGGAATGCCGCGGTATCCACTTCCGGAAGGTAAGTTCAAGCCCTTCTATCCACTTCCAGAAGGTGAGTTCGAGTCCCTTCTATCCCCTTCCGGAAGGTGAGTTCGAAGCCTTCAATCCATTTCCGGAAGGTGAGTTCGAGGCCTTCAATCCCCTTCCGGAAGGTGAGTTCGAGGCCCTTATATCCATTTCCGGAAGGTGAGTTTGAAGCCCTTATATCCATTTCCGGAAGGTGAGTTTGAAGCCCTTCTATCCACTTCCGGAAGGTAAGTTCGAAGCTCTTCCTCGACATGTACTTCAGGATACCCATCACAGCATTGTTCAGTTCAGTATTTGATTCAAAACGACGCCCACGAAATTCTTTTTTCACTCCAGGGAATAAGAGGAAGTCACACGGCGCCAGGTCAGGTGAATACGGAGGGTGCTCCATAATTTCGATGGCTACATATGCAGGGGCACATTGATGCAAAATCCAACCAGTTTGTGCATGTACTGGGCATTTTGGAAAAATTTGTTTCTTTACAGGACCTTTGAAAACTTCAGAATAATAGACACCTGTAACAGTTTTCCTGGAACAACAGGGTCACATAAAATTCCCTTCTTATCGAAGAAAATCTGGTGCATGACCTTCCCTGCCCTTGCTTGAATCTTTGCTTTCTTGGATTGGGGACTCTGGACTGTTTCCATTGGATGCTCTGTTGTTTAGTTTCTGGATCGAAGAGGTGAAAAAATGTTTCATCACATGTAATGACTCGATCCAAAAACTGGGACTCACATCGTAGCAGGTACTTCCATTGGCGACAAGTGATAACACAATTTACCTTGTGTCATTCGTGAGCAAGTTTGGAATCCACTTTGCAGCGACATTTTGGTTCGACAACCGGTTTTTCACAATGTCATCAACTGAACCAACGGACATCTGCATCACGTTAGCAACCTCCTCAATGGTGGTTCAACTCTCGTGTTTAAGACAGCGCCCCGGTGGTCGGATATGAAACTACGATAGCGTCTGTCACGTGGTACGGTACCAGTGGCTATATAAGTAGCACAGAGGAAAGGGGGAGGGCCGCGGGTGGCCTAGTGGTCTGTGTTCGTGACTGCCATGGAGATAACCTCAGGTTCGATCCTTGGCAGGTACGAACGTTCGAACCACTAAATACCTGCCATGCATCAGGTGGGCACGTTAAGCTGTCGGACCCCGGGTACTGGACCCCCGGTAAAAAATAAGGGTGTCTTCCTCCCCCTTTCTACCTCGCTTCCGTGTCATTTTCCTATCGGACATTCTAGCCCATATCTCCTAGCTTCCTATTTCTAAGGGTTGTTCAAGACCTGGGGTCAGACACTCCCTTCCTAAAATCATCTACATATGATCTGATCTGAGTTGTAAACTCTGGAAAAAAAAAAGGCAAGCAGTTACAGATCGACGGTTTAGTTCCATGTACGTCCACTGGCGCGCTATTATTCTATTGAGATCTTCGGGGCCAAATTGTAGCCACGAGTCTCTATGGAAGATTAACCTCTGAGTCTCCAGCTCTATGGCTGTAACGACCAAGAAGGTTAGAATAATACTTTTGGAGATGCTATGAGTATCTTAACCGTGAAGCCGCAAAGTATGGGAATTACGTGTTGTTTACATGATATCCATGTAATTTCAATTGTATGTATTTTGGAATTGCGTGGCTTTGGGTTCAAGTAACCGTGTTAATATAAAACCGGAATGAATCATACTTCATGCACGAGTAAAGGTTTCAATTTGAACGCTATGCTTCATTTAGAATTCGCACAAACGTTAATGTACACTGCAGGCCACCCAAAATGCAACACCAAGAAGGACACGAGATAGCAAAGCCAGATTTTCTAGACACATAACAACAGATACAAAGATGAAACGATTGAGCTTACAGGCCCGTGCGACTTGCGGAACACGCAGACATCAATAGTTCGTGTGGCCCCCATGGCTGGCAACAACGGCCGCTACACGCCGCGGCATCGAACGAAAGAGGCTTTCGAGTGGGCTCGGGGTATGTTGGTCCAGGCTGCTTCCACACGTTGCCACAGTTCATCAGGCGTAGCCGCGGGTGGTGCTTGCCGGGCCACTCGGTTGCCGATCAGCGGCCAGACGTGTTTGATGGGCGACATCAGACGCCGCTGGTCACGGTCATTCAGTACCCGTGGTCGGCCACTGCACTGTCCACGGTGGGTGGTAATGCCTTCCATGAGATATTCTCGGTACACACGTGACACTGTGGATCGAGGAATGTTGAATGTTCGCACAACTTCGGAAATTGAATGTCCCACTTTTCTAGCTGCCACTACCATGCCTCGTTCAAACTCCGATAATTCACGTCGCCTTGCCATAATCCTACTGATGATTGTTCAGCCTGACTCACGAGATGAAGCCTCGCAACTGATAAAAGTCGTGGCATGCGTCGAAGCATATGTATATACGACGTATTAACCATTTAAAAATTTGCATACTGCTATCCCATGACTTTTGGAACTTCAATGTATATATAAAGAATAGTTTTGACTTTCTAATTCTTACCCAACATTGCTTTTTATAAATTTTGGAAAAAGTCCCTCACAGTGCTTGTACCCCAAAACGTAAAGCAGTAAGGACTAGTAATGAATACCAATGGATTCACGAAAGAAAAAAATGCTGAAGAATGGCGATTCGGGCGTTCTCGTATTTTAAATAAAGGATATTATAACGTATACCTATAATTCAACCTTCCTTTTGAGTTTCTGCATTCTTATGCAAATTTGATTTCTTAAAGGTTTCTCTGGCTTAACGGCACATTATTTTTCTCGACGGGTTGGCGTCATCGGCAGTGAGTCAGAGGCAACTATAATGTAGTGAATGAATGCAGAAGCAGGCAGAGTTGATATGTTAACACTAAAGGAAGAGATTTCTTGTTAACGCTAAAAGAAGCTTTTTCTAGCTAACGTTATGCAAGGAGAAGAGTTTTTTTGAGATCACGATTTTTTAAGAGACGAGCTAGATAACGATTTGATGATATTTCATAATTTTAATATCCAATTGTCAGTACTGATATTCTGATATCCCCCCCCCGATCTGATAAAAAGCGAAAATTATTCCTGTTTTCAAAAAAGGCAGCTGACACTCTAATGAGAATTATTGACCTGTTACATTCTTTTCTGTCCCAACGAAAATAGTTGGGGCTCTTATTTAACGTCACTTCAAACATGTCCTCAGCTCTGTCCAGCACGGTTTTGTGAAAACACGCTCAACTCTTACCATCCTATTCAACAACACAGAGGATATTTTGTCATCTATTGACAGAGGATCAGAAGTTGATGTTATCTACACTGACTTTGCTAAAGCTTCTGACGAAGCTCATCGTGAAATTTTACTCAAGAAATTGAACAGTCTTGGTCTCAGGGATAATCTGCTGTCCTTGTTTAAGTCCTATCTTTTCAACCAATCCTAGTTTGTTATTTATGACAACCGTGTTTCTGATCTCTATGTTGCCACATCTAGAATATCCCAAGGCTCTAATTTTGGACCACTTTTGTTTTCCATGTACATTAACGACCTTCCTTTTTGCATTGATGGCAATTGTCTGTTGTTCGCTGATGATCTCAAGCTTTATCGCAATGCACAGACTCCTAATGACTGTCTTGCTCTTCAAACGGACGTCAATAATCTGCTTCAGTGGTGTACGTTAAACCAGCAGTGGTCTAAGCGATGGCTTATGATCATTCATCCGTGAAAGGTCCGACTTCGAATCCTGTTGAGGTATGGATGTTGTCTTTGTCTTTCTGCACTGGCTCCTTCTCCTCCCTGGAACCAGTGACTCTAAATTATGGACGTGCGACTGCTTATAGTCCACTGAGCTGCTTACGGTGGTCGTTAAACCTTCAATCAAAAAACAAAAAAACCGTCAACATCTCCTTTTCGCGGAAAAAAAAACCCCAATTCTTTTTGACTACAAAGTTGGAGACTATTCTCTTAGCCGGACAAATGTTTTCCAGGACAACGGAGTCACATTCGATTCGAACTTGGACTTTAAGAGTCATATCAAAGGAATTCTACGCACAGCGTATAGAAATCTTGGATTCACCATGCGACATTCCAAGTACTTTTCGAATCCTCACACACTGATTCGCATTTTTGAGACTACGGTGAGATCCTCACTGGAGTATGTGGCAATCATTTGGAGCCATAGCCAGGTTACTCTAGTAAATGAAATCGAGAAAGTTAAAAAAATATGTCTTCTAAAGTTTTTTTCCAAATCGTCTGGTGTTTATATCGCGGATATCTCGACGGCTGACTTTCTATCATTCTTCAAAATGACCACTCTACGATCGAGAACAAAGGCTCTCCAACTCAAGTTTCTGTACGGTATCATTAATGGAACGATAGATGATATCCAAATTGTTAACCAATTAAGTTTCCGTGTCCCACGTTTACCGAGGACAAAATGTGAAGTATTTACAGTGCCATTCTGAAGGACTGGTGATGGAAAAAGTCTTCATCATTCCAAAATGTATAGACTTCACAACTCACTTGAAGAAGGTCCAGGTATTTTTAATGTAAGTCATAATGGTTTTCGTAAAGCATGTTTTGCAAGATTGTAATCATCACTTTTAATGCACTAAGTTATTAACGCACGATGGTGTTATAGCAATTCCTGTAACTAGATCTACCATCTGTAGGGATGTGCTTATAAATAAATAAATAAATAAGTAAATAAATAAATAAGTAAATAAATAAATAAATAAATGTGATTGGATTTAAAGCCAGCAACTGTTGTCTGGCTGATGTGATCAACACATGATGATGTGCCATAGCATCTAATAAAAGCAGTGGATTTATCGCAAGTCAGTACTGATGTATTTAGTACCTGTGGCCGTTAGCATGTTATCCTATACTTACGAGTGTAGAGTTAGTGATATTTGCAAGTGCATAGTTAAGCTTTAACAACCACGAACAGTTAAAACTAAACTTAGAATTGAACAAGTAATTTAAATCTTCACAAGCTATTCTCGTTCTTACGGGGGGAAATCCTGCTATGCCCCAAAGTTCCTGAAATTTCAAATATTCGCATCAACTGATCGATTAAAAATGAAAATTTAAAACCTGAACATTCTCAAATGTTGAGAGTATTTATTTGTGAAAAACATAACGGCCGTTACATAAAAACCGAGTAAAATCGCACAAAATGAAGAAATATAGGTACAGCAAAATATCTGTTATTCTTTATCAAAGTCTCTTCCCTCTGATGAAATGTAACAGTCCCATCGTTCAGTCCACTTTTCAAAGCATGTGGCGAAGGCATTTTGCGGAAGCTGCGTTAGCGACATCTGTATAGCTTGAATAACGTCAGTATCTGTGTTGAATGTTGCGTCACGGAACTTGATTTTCATTTTGAAGATGACAATCCGTTTTTTTGGTGTAAATATGACAAGGATGGTAAGTCAGATTCTTTTGAATAGTTGGAAACAACCAGAAATCGCACGAGCGAGGTCAGGACTGTAGGCAGGCTGTGGCATGATTTCAATAATGCATTTCGTAGGAAACTGTTGAACACAAGCAGCCACATGCAGGCGGGCGTTAGCATGGTGCAGGGTCTGCTTGCCCACCAGTTCCGGTCGTTATATCGATATGTGTCGTCGCAGACGCTTCAAGACGGAAATGTAATACTTAGCACTGACAGTAATTTGTGGAGGAACGGCGTGCTGGTAGACTACTCCTTTATGATCAAAGAAAATTTTCATCATCACCTTCCCAGCTGATTTGGCTTGACGGAAACTTTTTGGCGAGCCAGTGTGTTTCCAGACACTCGTTGTGGGCTGCGTGAGGGGGTCGAAATAGTGGACTTATGTTTCATCAGAGTTATTAGAGTGTTTAAAAAGTTTGGATCCTTTGCAATCATTTGTTTCCACTCATGACACACCTGAACCCTGGCTAACAATTGTTCTCTCGAAAGGTGAAGTACCCATCTAGAACGAACATGATGCAGCAGTAATTTGTCGCGTAGAACGCGGAATGCCGACATTTTTGAAATATTAGTTGACGCCGCTATGTCTTCACACGTCTATCTTGTAGCAGAATTGCTCAAACAGTTGTACCAGGAGATGTGACGTACCTGCCAGAAGGACGCACACGACATAAAGGCAGATAGGAATCAGAATAAAACGTCCGCGTAGCTCAAGAATGAGGAATGAGGGGAACACGGGTTCGAATCCCGGCGTAGACCAAAAAATGACGTAGAAATTTACTTCGTTATAATGGCGCCCGAACTATCCGGATGACCCGACCGTTCAAAATCTCGCATTGGTGTGATGTTATTTCCACACCGCGAGATAGGAAAAATAAGAGAATCCCTTCTCCAACACTTCGAAAAAAAGAAAATAAGGGGGAGATGATGTAACGTACCTGCCAGAAGGACGCACACGACATAAAGGCAGATAGGAATAAGAATAAAACGTCCGCGTAGCTCAATTGGTAGAGCAACTTATTCCGGAATGAGGGGACCCGGGTTCGAATCCTGGCGCGGATAAAAATGACGGAGTAATTTACTTCGTTATACAGTGCTTTTGTAACAACACCTTTAGGTCGACCAGGCCTAGGAGCGATTTCTGCCGTCAAACGCCCTTTTTTGAAATCATGGTGCCATCTAAAAATAATCGTTGACTTACCCATAAATTTATCTTTGAAATAATTTTTATTCAATCAACTGTTTCTGGAGCCGTTTTACCCAAACGATGGCAAAATGTTATCGCACAACGCATTTCACTTCTTAACTCTGAATCACTCACCTCCATAGCTGTTTGGCGAAATGCAGACCTATCTCACATAACTGCGCAATAACAATACCAGAATCGTCTGCCACGGCTAATAACTGCTGCCATAGATACTTTCTTAATTTAGTTAATCGTCTGCATGGTTGCTTTCCTCCTTCGTACTTTGCCAACTCAAAAAAAAAAAAAAAAAAATTAATCTCAGTTTTTATGGAATGGCCTTTGTATATTGTAATAATTGGTGATGAGGTGGTGAAAGGCACCTCTCGATTTCATATGGAATGACCAAGCTCCCAAAATGTACCGCATTAAGAGTTTCTAAATGAGTTCTTAAAAACTAAGGAGCAATTCCTTTTTATTCAGGTAAATCCAGTTAAAACTGATTATTGCCAATAAAGTATTTTAAGGAATTTGCATTTCCAAGATGAGACAGCATATGAGATCTGAAAATGCATCAACTTTATTATTTTAGTAAATACATCCCCAATAGAAAGAGCTAATGCTTCTGTTTCTCAAAGGATAAATAATTTCTTGCTCATGGACACGAATTCAATTAAAACAAATTAAAGTTCCTTCAAACTTTGCGAAGGAGAAAAGAAAAAGTATTTCTTTTGAAATGGCTTGTTCCAAAAGACTTCATACTGAAGAAAGCTGTAAATTGGAGTTAGCTCTCTCCGAATTACTTGTGCCGAAAATTATCTGAATTTCAATTATCCAGACGTATAATTTGAGATAATGATGTTACACGTGCATCTAAGCTTGCAGTTTTGTAGAAGAAATTCCGCTCTGAAGAAGACAGGAAAAGAAAAAAAAAAGCCTTTTAAATTCATTTGGCAAAAGATACAACGCTAAAAAAGAATGGCCATTTATTTAACGTCATAACACTGAAACGAAGAAAAATCCAATTCAGGGAATGCAATGTTTAAGGTATCACCGGGTCGATAATTAATCAATGATATTGACGACTAAACTTAAGTGATGAGAAAATCGTCGAAACTGTCTTAGATGATCTTCCGAAAAAGAACTACAAGATTTCCAAAATGGCCAAAAGATACAGCAGCTTTCACATACAGGGGCTGGACAGAATAATGTGAACATCTAGGGAAAGGAGGTTTTACGTACCTAATAGGGTGTGGGACCACCTTTGGCATTCAAAACTGCCTGAATCCTCCTTGGACCTTGGACAGGGCGCGTACAAATTCTAGATGTTGGTTAGTGGGATGTTACTCCATTCTTCATGCAGAAACTTCTCCATGTTCTTGAGAGATACAGGAAGGGGATTGTTTGGTTAATTGATTGGTTGGTGGATTTTTATGGGACAAGGGCCATATTTGGAAAAAGTGCTCCAGACACAAGACAATCAAAGAAAGATATTTGGAGGAGGATAACGGGATCTTTCTCTGTTTTCCAACATAGGCCCCAGTAGCTCGATGATGTTTAAGTCTGGTGATTGGGGACGCCAAGGAAGGTGTGCAAGTTTGACCTCATGTTCCTCAAACCATGATTGGTTATTCCGAGTTCTGTGCATTGGGTGTAAACATCTTGATAGATGGCATCCACCTGCAGGAAACAGTACCTGGGCCATTAGATGGACTCAGTCGGTTAAAGTAGTTTCATACGCCTTGCCAATCGTTTGTCTTTTTAAGGTGATCAGGGGATCTGTTGAAAACCACGGTATGACCACCCAGAACATGACAGAACCACTACCATGCTGAACTTCAGGGAGCAGTCTGGGTTGTACGCTTCTGACGGTGTTCCCCACACGTAAACACGTCCGGCTGTGGGGAAGAGTGTGAATGCGGATTTATCGAACCACATTACACTCTTCCATGCATCGGCAGTCCACGTTGTATGCTTGCTCCTTGCACCACTGCCGTCGCCGTTGTGCATTCACCCGGGTCACCACAGGTTTTGCAATAGCAACTCTGACATGAATATCTTGATTATACAGTTTCCTGCGCACCCGTTTAGTTGATATTGAGGTCTGGAGATGCAGATTGAGCTCCGCACTAATTTTCGGCGCCGTGGTATTATTACGGGTTACAATCTTCTTTAGTGCTCTCCTGTCTCTATCAGTGAGGATCGTTCCCTGGCCGCTCTAGTGTTTCGCAGACGAAGTTTTGTCACAAACACGATATATTGTCATGACGCTAGACACGGTAGCTCTTGATATCTCCACTACTCTGTCGATTGTTGTCAAAGAGGCCCCAACTAGCCGTCCACCAACAATTAGCCCTCTTTCGAAGTCCATTAGGTTGCTCATTACGTCGTCATCCTGAAAGAAATTTTGCAAAAAAGCACTTTAAATGCACTTAACAAAATCTTGAGGCTCTAAACAAAGCTTTTACAACAAAAAAAGTGATGGATACATTTACGTATTGCGACGTACACAGCTGCATTAAAAGTCACGTCTCTGAGCGTGGTGTTCACATTATTTTGTCCAACCTCTGTGTCTTAGGGTAATAATGACCTCAGGCCACCCAGGTGGCCCAGTATTCTAAGTGATGCCTTCTGATCATTCGTTCGAGATGTGTCAGGGTTCGAATCCCGGGTCAGGCATGGATGTTGTGTTTGTCTTATGGCGCTTGCTCTCTCCCTTCCCTGAAACCAATGGTCCTAAATTATTGACGGACGACTGCTCATAGCCCATTGAGTTTGTGGCGTACTACAGAGATGAAAACATGTGTCAAGACGCCAAATTTGCAGTGAGACATTCTGACGGCATAGCTCAGTTGGGAGATCGATTTACTACGGAGCGAGGGAATGCGGGTTCGATGTCGTCGCGGACAAACTGTGTTTTCACCTTGGCGCCAAATTCTGGAAAATGGATCCGCTGGCCGTTGGGTTTATCGAAAAATGTGTGATGTTTGTTCCACACATTTTTTGGAATTAAAGAAAAATTCCAACTTTGCTTCAAAGACAAAAAGAAAATATATTAAGAGGGAGATGATGTGACGTCCTACAGAGATGAAAACATGTGACAAGACGACAAATCTGCAGCGAGACATTCTGCTCGCATAGCTCAGTTGGGAGAGCGACTTACTCCGGAGCAAGGGGACTCGATGTCCGTCGTGGACAAACTTGTGTTTTCATAAGTTACTCATGGTGGTTGTTGAAATTCCAATCAACAAAAAAAACAAAAAAACAGTGGCCTGAGTGGTAAGGCAGGAAGTGCATGATTTCTTCATTTGTTTGGTTTAAAAAAATACGCGACCTAGGAATTTGAAAATAGAAAAAGTTTTTCCTTAAGTATCTAAATATTACGTTTGAAAATTTTCTAAGTAACTAGAACTATTTAGACATGATTTTATTACTTTTATTTTACTTCAATTAATACAAGCCGGCTCGTTCATGATGAAGTCCAAGAGACTTGATGAAAACTTCGTTATAAAAAAAGCTATTACTTAAATGTACAAAGAGTACAATTTCCATCTCAAATAATTTAGTTTCCCGCTATGTGAGTGATGGAAACATACTGAACATTGTATTCTTCTTGATTCTCAGCAAAACTTCGATTGGTGAAATTCTTCTTGCGTCAGAGAAATATTTTAGTTGGAACAACCTGAAATGAGAAAATTTTAAAGAGCAAATACTTACTCGCCACAAATGTACAGTTGATAAGTTGTAAGATTCTCACTTTCTTTGATGTTTTATAATTTACTTTGCAATGATTCAACCCCTTCGAATTTCGACAAAAGTTTTTCCTCCACAAATATTCTGTTGCTGCATTCGATAAATTTTCTGTCAATCCAATGTACCTAAGGTATATGTCACCACACTGAAGTTCCGTCTAGAAATAAAGCGATTTTGCATGTGGTTGGGCAGCTTTTCGGAGTTTCTTACGTAAATTACGGCAATAAAATTTCTGTTTTTTGTTTATTTTACATTTAACTTCCTTCATGGTGTTTAGTAAACTTAAGGCGTGTCTTTACAGCTTTCTTCAGAGCAATGTTTCTCAGTTTCTGTTCTGTTCCGGTGACAGTCACCAGTAGCCGCTTTTCTACACCAAATTCAAACACCAGTTTTTCCAGTTTCTCCTTTCTCCAACATTTTCACGGCTTAAACTTTAGTTTTCGTTAGTATTTTTTACAGGTAGCACTCATCGTCACGGTGTGCTACAAAACTGAAATGCTGTGGTATTCTGTAAAAGCAAAACTTATTACACGTAGAAAAGAGCTCTAATAAAAAAAGAAGAAAAATAACATATTCACGCAGTGACTCGTGAGCTACAGCTAAATAAATACAAATAAAAGAATAGGAAGACAAAATATCTTTTTTATTGCAGCACACTACCTCGGACTGAACCAAATATCGAACTAAAGACTCAAATAGAGCCATTGATACTATACTGGAATTTTTTCATCGCCGGGTGCATAATTTCTGTGCTGTGTGGCATAAGGGTAAAAATGACATTTCTCGCGATAGATCTGTTTCTAAAAGGGAATATAACTGAGAATCATTAAGACTTCTAATATATTTGCCAACTTTTCTAAAAACACAGTTTTCTCCGCGGGATGCATAACTGCACCTGTGTTTCTTGAGGAAACATTTAAATCCTTTTTGATCATGTAGACATACACCGATGAACCATTGTATTATGACCACCCCCAGACTAGAGGAATCGGCGCGCCTGGAGACCGAACGGTGGCGCAGGTGAAGTTCACAGCGCAATATATGAATACAAACCGAGGACCGGCTTTCGGTTAGTAGAGTGTTCGGAGTCGAAATGGGAAAAGCTGCCGATTTATCGTAGTTTGATAAAGGACACATTGTGATGGTACGGCGCCTCGGAGCTATGATATCGGAAAAGACGCGGCTTGTGGGTTGTTCACGTGCCGCTGTAGTGAGTACGCATACAAAGTGGTGCATAGATGACCAAATGGCGAACCGTCGTCTAGTCGTGTGACGTCCGCATCTCATTGATGCCAGAGGAGAGCGGAGACTGTCGCGCATTGTTCACCGCGACCGCAGGGACACAAGGTGACAAATTACCCTCAGCTACAACAGTGGTGATCAGGGAAATGTGTCACAACACACAGTTGATCGCAGCCTTCTGAGCATGGGCCTGCGTAGCCGAAGACCCAACCGGGTCCCCATGCTCAGTGCACATCATCGCCAACAACGCATGAAATGGGCCCAAGATCATCGAGATTCGATTTTGGATGATTGGAAGAAAGTGGCCTAGTCTGACGAATCAAGATTTCTGGTACATCACGTTGACGGCCGAGCGCAGATACGTTGATTACAAACAGAGGCTATGGCGCCTGGATGCACTGTTGCCAGGAAACAGTCAGGCGGTGGCCGTGTTATGCTGTGGTCGATGCATTGTTGGGACACTTTAGGCCCCATTATCTCAATAGCACAATCCCTGATAGCTGTCAGGTATTTGAACATCGTTGCGGACAAAGTTCACCCATTCATGGCAACTGTGTGTTCTGCTGGTGGTGGTCATTACCAAGAGGATAATACGCCATGCCACACTGCCAGAATCGTCAAGAAATGGTTCGAGAAACATGCGGGTGACTTTCTATTAATGCCCTGGCTTCCAAATTCACCTGACATGAAGCCAATCAAACGTATGTGGTTCGACTTGGAAAAGCGGTTTCGCGCTAAATCACCACCACCCCGAAATGTACGGGAACTGGAGGACTTGCTGTTGACTAATATTATGGTAGCAGATACCCCAGGGCACCTATCGCTACCTCACCGAATCGATGCCTCGCCGAGTGGCCGCTGTTTTGCGGGTTAAAGGGGGTCCTACAGCTTATTAGGTATGTGGTCATAATGTAATGGATATCATCGGTGTATACAAGAGAGCTAAAACACTATGACCAGCTCTTCTTTATTGAGCAAATCGAAGCAACTGAAGGTAAACGTCGTCGCGTGCGAAGGTCATGACAACGTATAAATAACACCTGATACCGAGCTCTGTCAACCAGTACTATTATCGTTCTTCAGATGGGAAAGGCAGTGGGCTTAAGCGAGTTTGACAAAGGCCAAATTGTAATGGCCAGACGACCGGGTCAGCGAATTTCCGAGACAGCAAATTTGTGAGGTGTTCACGCTCAGCCGTGGTTAGCAGCTTCAACAAGTGGTCCGATGAGGGTAAAACCACGAACCGCCGGCAAGGTGTTAGGGGGGATCATTGCTTACAGATGTTAGATGTGAACGAAGGCTATCCCGTATAGTACGAGCCAACAGAAGGGATACTATTGCATAACTCGCTCGTAATTTGAATGCTGGTGACGGGAGTAATGTGTCACAATACAGAGTACGTCAAACTCTGCTGAAAATGGGTATGTGTAGTTTCCTCTACCATATTCCCGCCTTATGCCTGCATACGATGCCTGTATGTTATTTTCAGTGTATTGTATTTTTCCTTGTCATTTCAAGTAAATAACTAGTTTTCACTTTAATGTGTTGGAGCTTAGTTATCGGCACATAACCTAACATTTAGCCATTTGCAGATCGTACTAATGTAGAAAGTACATAACTGTCCACAACTTAAGGACGAAGTATATTTTGACCAGTCAAAATTGGAATTTTCCGCTGTAAGTGGTGTCGATGGTAATAGCCACAATAAAATGAAATGCACGACATCAAAAATCATAAATAATACCGGGTGATCCAAAAGTCTTGCACATTTTGAAAACGTAATAACTTGCGGAGTTCTGAAAGTAGGGCAACGCGGTTTGCGCAGAAATGATCAGAATGACATCGTTTTTTTTATGAAATCACATACATTTTTACTCATTTTACTCACATCTTTCATCGCCACATGGCGCTATAGACGAACAGGTCTGGGATAGTGGGTATAAAACCAGCAGCTGGGAAGTCCTCTGGTTCGAACCTGGGCTGATCTTTCAGAAATGATGTGATTTACTAACAATCGCTGAATATCCGCCGTGCATTGGACGAGCACTTTAAGTGAGGGCCCGCAGGCTGGACCCACTGGTTAAATGGGTATCCTTTCCTATGCCCCCCCCTGAAATTCTCTCACCCCTCTATATGCAACATGGTACTTGTACGGTGGCGCCATCTACTGTAATCTAATCTCACTACAAACTGTTCTGTCAAAGTCGCAAGACTTGCTCTCATTCCTTCCATTTCTGTGTCCTGCCCAAAAGGCGATCTCGTTGTAGGTGGCTGGGACCTAAACTCTACTCACTGTGGACGGAAGTCCTACAAGAAAATGACAAAATACATGAAAACCACAAGTCACAGCGGTCCCTGTCAGTATGTTGTCATTAACGGACAAAACGCTTTTGGTGAAATTGTTCCACTGCAACGCTGAATGTGCGAGTGCTGCGTTGAGAGCCTTCCGGTCACTGAAAGGTGATCGCAGTGGGAAAGGACCGATGGAAAGTGTTACGCTGCGGCGAATGGCGAAAAAATTCGATGAAACGGGATTTTTGGTAGCACGCCCACGAAGCGGTAGCCCACGAACACGTGCTGCTGTAGCAGAGACGATTACGCAGGAAATGGATGTGATTGCAATGTCATCCGCACATGGCGACTCCAGTGCTCTCCATGTTTCTCGGCAAACAGGTATTCCATACGGGACTGTATGGCAAAAACTACGACGGATTGTGCACAGATACCCGTACAAACTGCAACGACATCACGAACTGCAAGTTGGCGATTACGTGCAGCGTCAGGAAGTTCACAGCATGTTTTTTCGACAAATGGATGTCGACGAGAACTGGCTGATGGACGTTTTATGGACTGATGAGGCACACTTTTCCCTAAACGGAGCGGTAAACATGCTCAACTTCCGCATCTGGGCCACGGAACATCTCCGAACAGTCGTTGAAGCGCCACTTCATCAGTCGAAAGTGACAGTGTGGTGTGGATTCACGGCTTCCTTCATTAGCGGTCCTTTTTTTAATTTGAAGAGGTCCGCGGCACCTCCTTCGAAACCGTTTCAGTGACAGGTGCACGTTATGCGAACATGTAACGAACGTACGTTATCCCTAGCTTGCAAGAATGGGATGCAGTGAATCTGTGCACATTTATGCACAATGAAGCACCACCTCACATAGCACGCGCCGTTAAGCAACTGCTGAGACGTTTGGCGCAATGTTGAGCCGACAGTTTCCGGAGGCCTGGCCTCCTCGGTCACCAGACCTGACACCCAGCGATTTCTTGGTCTAGGGTTACCTAAAATCACAAGTGTACAGATGTCGCCCCACTTCATTGGCCATGCTGAAAGAGGCCATTCGACACCATGTGGCAGCTATACCACCGGACATGCTCTTCAATGCCGTCCATGAAACTTCTGCCGCCATATTCGTTCCATTCAAGGATGTTCGTAGCATTAGACACAGTTCTACGTTCCCTCCAGGTAAACTCCAGCTTGAAATCCGACAAAAGGCAAAAGCGGCTTTCACCTTTATTTTAGTCCCTTGATCAGAAGACTACTCAAAGTGAGACATACACCACTAATTGCGAGCTGTAACATGCGCCCTAGCTAATGATAGACAGCGTACGGTTTTACCGGGCTACAGTACTGCTATATTTAGACAGTGTTAACAGAAATTTGCAGGTGTGGAGATCGAAATCGCGTCTCCTCGCTCCGGAGTGAGTAGCTGTATTCGACTAACCTATACCGATGGAATGTATCGCTGCAGATTTGTCGTCTTGACATCAGAGATGGGAACGGGTCAACGGGCCGACAATTTCTTGCGGGTCAAACGGGTCGGGTCTAGATGCTCCTGACCCGATTTCTACCCGGTTTTATTTCCGTTTTATTTTGGGAAAGAAAAAATATTTCAAAGAATTCTTCAGAGGTTTTTGAAATAATACATCAGAGCTGCAGAGCGTGATCCAGAAACTTGCTGAGAAGGGTAAAGAAAGGGGATTAAAAATGAGCTTCTTGTAGACAGAACTGAAGTACAAGGAATGACGATTTATCAATTGATGGGGAAAAGCTGGAGATAACAGATACCTACATCAAGCAGGGATCACGTTGAAGAAGAAATTAATTTGCGTATAAAACTTAGTTGGAGAGCTTTTAGAAGAAATAGTACAATTTTGAAGAGTAATATGCCAGTATGTCTCAAAAGAAAAGTGTTTAATCAATGCATCCTGCCAGTACTTACGTATGGAGCCGAGACACGGACTTTGACTAAAAAAAGACATGCAAAGACTGCAGACAACTGAAAGATTCATGGAGAGATGCATACTTGTTGTAACCAGGAAAAATAAGAAGAGGAACTCGTGGATAAGGAAAATGATGAAAGTGAAAGACATCATGATCAGAATCAAATCCTTGAAATGGCAATTCGCTGGACATATTGCCTGGAGAACTGACCGCTGATAGACAGCCGAAAGGTTAGATTGGGTTCCAGGAGACAGGAAAAGACCTAGAAGAAGACCACGTGGGAGATGGATGGATGGATGGATGGAGGAGACTGGCCCCAGACAGTCCGTAGTGGAAGAAACTTGGGGAGACCTTCATCCAGCAGTGGATTGATAATGATTGACAATGATGATGGTGGTGATATATTCGAATTTATAGTTCAAAGCAGATTTGTCTGGGTCAGACCCAGGTCGGGTCCAATCACGTGAAGGCCGGGCCCGGCTCCGAAGTTTTTGACACGTTTTCAACTCTGCTTGACAAGTGCTTCACCTCTGTAATACGCTACATCATCTGCCTCTTAATTTTTATTTTGAAGCGAAGAAGGAGCCTTTCATTAATTTCAGACGATGTGTGAAACGAAAATCACACATTTTTGGAACAGCCCAATGGACAGTAGATCCACTTTACTTTCAGGCGCAATGTGAAATGCACAAATTTGTCGGTGACGACGATCGAAACGGGTCTGCTCGCTCCGGAGTGAGTTTCTCTAACCGACTAAGCTATACCGACGGAATGTATCGCTGCAGATTTGTCATCTTGACACGTACTTTACCTCTGTAGTACGTCACAAGACGTCTTTTGAGCAACATTCACACACCTCTTCTATAACTTGAAGACGATTAGCTAACTCTCCCATAATACATTTCTAACTCAGTTTTGCTATTATGGCTAGTTAACATTCATCCAGCTGGCACTTCCATCAGTGACGACCTCCATCCAAATACCTGGCATCATCTGTTCTGTATTTATTGAAAGCTAGCTGACCAACGCCGGGACACTATGCTGTGTGCAACTTCAAACCTTCTGGTGACATCGATCAAAGTCAGATTTTCTTCGGGCTGTCCGATAATTCGGCCTTGGGTGAAATCATTCGTATGACATCCCTGAGATATCCTTTTGTTAGCTCATACATACAGTTTCTTGCTCACACGACATACCGTTAGCAGCTGTCACGTGCTCACACGAAATTTGCAGTTAGGCTGCACATCTTGGAATATATTCATACGTCACACCGCAGTCGTGTGCATATGTCAGTATGCTCTTTTATTACCCGCTGTAACTGTCAGATTTCACCTTCACCCGTAAGTTTTGGACAGTAGTGTATAGCGTTGAATGATCTAGTCTACACCGTTGAGTCATATTATTGTGACCACCAGCTAACATCTAGAGAAACCGCCGTGTGCTGCGCAGACACCAGCTAGACGGACTGGGAGTGAATCAATAAGGTGCTGGAAGGTGTTTACAGGTATGTGGAGCCATGCTGACTGCAGTGCATCTGACAGCTGCTGGAGGGTGCGTGGTGGGGGATCCATAGAGCGAACAGCACGATCGAGATGGTCTCATAGATGCTCAATTGGGTTTAAGTCTGGGGAATTAAAGGGCCAGGAAAGTAATTTAAGTCTTCATCGTGCTCTTCCAATCACTCTTGGACATTTCTAGCTGTGTGACACGCCGCATTGTCGTGATGGAAGATCCCATCCGCTCCAGGGAAGACAATCAGCATGTATAGGTGTGCGTGGTCCGCAGGAATGGATTCATAACGAATTCGGTTCATAGTGCCTTCCACAGGTATGAGCAGACCCAGGGAATGCCACGAAAACATTCCCCAGACCATAACGCTGCCCCCACAAGCTTCTGTTTTTCCAGCATTGGTTGAAAAGTGTTTGTTCTGCGATGTTTCTCGCCTTATACGCCTACGTTAATCCGTTCGATGAAGCAGAAAGCGTGCATCATCGGAGAAGGCAATCCTTTGCCAACCAGCGGAGGTCCAATTACGATACTGTTGTGCAAATGTAAGCCTTTTCTGCCGATGCACCTTCGTTAGCACAGGGGAAGTGACCATCCGTCTGCATCGGAGCATCATAAGCAGCAGAGTTCGTTGAACTGTCGTTTCAGAAACACTTCCGGTAGCCCCCTGGTTTATTGGGCAGCTGAGCTGCTCCACTGCAGCCTGTCGATCGGCCCTCACGTACCTTCGAAATCGACGTTCACCTCTCACATCAACGGCACGTGGTGCTCCGTAGTTTACACGTCGCTTACTCGCAATGGTGCTATTTCTACAATCACGATATACTTTAATCACAGAAGCACGTGAACAGTTCACAAACTGTGCTGTTTCAAAAATACCGCCACCCTTGTCCCGAAAGCCGATAATCATCCCTTTTTGCAAATCTGATAAATTGCTTCTTTCATCCATAACAGCAGCGAGGGATATTTTTTCAGAATGTCTACGACACACTTTATATACCCTCCAGGCCAACTCACGACACGTGCCTTCTTTCATTGGCTACGCGCTGTTGACGTCAAAAGTAAGAGATGGTCACAACAATATGAATCGACTGTGTAGAAGCGAAGTGAAAACGAGTGCCCAAACATGAAGCCTGTGCAATTATACGATATCTGAATTTTAGAAACGTACCCAGGGCAGAAATTCATCGTCATCTCCTCGAACCACTCCTTGGCGATTCTGGCAGTGCGGCACGGCGCATTATCCTCTTGGTAATGGCCATCACCATCAGGACACACAGTAGCCATAAATGGGTGAACTTGGTCCGCAACGATGTACAGATACCTGACAGCTGTCAGAGATTGTGCTACTGAGATAATGGGACCTAAAGTGTCCCAAGAAAACATCACCCATAACATAGCACCAGCGCCGGGGGGCCTGTTTCCGCCCAACAATTCATCCAGGTCTCCAGGCGCGCTCATTTCTCTGGGATGGGGGTGTTCATAATGTAATAGCTCATTGGTGTAGACTGAACAGGCGCCCACAGTTCCCTGGTATTGTAGGTGCAGGATCTTGGGTGCTAATTGAGCTTTCCACCACATCCCATAAGTGCTCTCTTGGGTTCACGTCGCTCGAACGTGGCGGCACACCAACCGTTGGAACTATTCAGAATGCTTCTCGAACCAATTTTGGAGAACTTGGACCCGATGATATGGTACATTGTCCGCCTGAATAATCCCATCGTTGTTGGGATACATGAAGCCCATGAAGGGCTACAAATGGTCACCCAGCAGAGCAACAAAACGATTACCGGTTAATGACATGTTTACGAGGACACAAGGACCCAAACCGTGCCACATAAAGACACCCGACACATGTATGGAACCACCACCAGCTTGCACAGTGCCTTGTTGACATCTTGGGTCCATGGCCTCATGTGGTCTGAGCCACACTCGAACCCTACCATCAACACGTAGTAACTGGTAGCGTGACTCATCGGACCACGTCACATGTTGCCAGTCCTCCAGCGCCCAATTACCGTGTTCATGAGCCCATGTGAGACGCTGTGTCTGATCTAGTGGTGTTTGGAAATGCACTCTGGTGGGTCTTATGCTCTTGTACCCCCATGGACGCTAAATTGCGCTTCACTGACTCGATAGATATGTCTCTGGTACCTCTTGGATTGAATGTGTATGTTATTTGAGCCAGTGTCGCTTGTCTGTTAGCATGGACAATCCTGCTCAGACGCCGCTGGTCACGGTCATTCAGCACCCGTGATCGGCCACTGCGCTGTCCACGGTGGATGGTAATGCCTTCCATGAGGTATTCTCGGTGCACACGTGACACCATGGATCGAGGAATGTTGAATGTTCACACAACTTCGGAAATTGAATGTCCCATTTGTCTGGCTCCCACTACCATACCTCGTTCTAACTCCGATAATTCACATCGGCTTGCCATAATCCTACTGGCGGTTGGTTGTTCAACCTGACTCACGAGATTACACCTTGCAACTGATAAAAATCGCGACGTGCGTCGAAGCCTTTATACGACGGGAGCGCTAGTTAAAAATTGGCATACTACTATCCCATGACTTTTGGCGCTTCAGTGTAATGGAAAAACGAGATTTGCCCTAGAAGGTTTACAGTGGTTGAGTCTGATATATTGAGTTGTAAAGATCATTCAGAAGTTATTGTCTAACGAAGTATTTCAGCATTTGCTGTCAGAGAATAGCATCACAATACACGGATTGTCATCAACGCAGAATGGAAAAGTTCTGGGAACGTAATATGATTCCCTTTAATCTGTCCTGTATTTGTGGGAATTTGAAACAAATAACAATCAATATTATGATTTTTGACAATGGGGAAACTTAATGCGTTTTTAAATGGTTTAAGATTCACTTCCAAATTAAGCATTTTAAAGGTCAGTATTATTTTACGTCATTCACGTTCACTTCTTTTTAATGCAGAACTTTCGGAGAAGTAATCCGCAGATAACGAAATCCCGAGCAAACGAAAACACAAGTTGAGAGAGGCACGTGCCAGTCTAGCGTTCTGCTCGTTTAGCTGCAAACAATGGTCCCATTAACGCAACGATGAAGCTGAGAAAGTTTCGCTACAAGCGGAGCGAGAAAAAGCTTCGTTTCCCCCAAACAGATGTATCTCTCTCTCTCTCTCTTCTGATCTCTTTGAACGACCGCTAACTGTCATCTGCTTCTAAAGAGTAAAAGTGCCACTCAGGGTACGTAACCTCGCTTTGCGCCAATGAAAGAAGCGGAAGAGCCGGAGGGGGGAGGCGCTTGGCTTCTTCGTAAAGGGGATAAACGCCGGAGGTTCGCTTTCACTTGATCATATTCTTTTATTGAAAGCAAGAGTGGTGGTGTTGGTGGTGAAGACGACAGCTTCAGTCACGCAAATTCCATTAGAAAGCAAACATTACAACTTCCCCACAAGGAGGAAATACTACTGACCCTAAGAGAGAAGACTAGGTGAATGGCCGTCACAGTTACCCAAAGTCAACTGACTCTCACGAGCGACAGGGATAGGTTCAGGTAAGTTTCTTTCCAACAAAAATCTAACTTTGCGCGCTTTGTTTATTTACCGAACACGCCTCAAACGACGAATGGTGTGAATTTTCTCCACTTGCTATCCTTAATTAAAAAAAGAAAAATTAATTTGTTTCACTCGATATTGAAAATAAATTTTCAAAGCTTTACCTACTTCCGCATAAATAAACGCAACGCGGTTTATCTTTGGAAATATTATTTTTTCTTTTAGCGAGAAACGTGTTCCGGAAAAACTCGGGAAAGTAAGTCCTCGAAGCAATTTATTATTTATTTAAATATTGTTATGAATTCTTTTGCTGTTCTGTCTGAAACGCATCTTTCATCAGTTTTCTATCAATATTTTTCTTACCTTAGGGGAATTTTGTTTCAGTTTTATCTGGCTCTACTACTTCAGAGCAAAGTTTTCAGAGATAGCTGCTTAAAATTTTAACGTTTTTTTGAACTTTCCTACTGAAACATGATCGCGAAAGCGCAACAATTTCTACGCACATATTTTCCTAAGCAGTTCTCACATGCCTCAAAAATAAATGCATGTTTTTACAGCACGGAAATAAACTGATTTCTTTTTTGGTGAAAAAAGACTTATTCTAGACTCGCGTTTTTACAGAAATACGGATTCACAAGATAACGCAGACTATGCGTCAGTTCTGCAAGTATAGATTCACTGGAACCATTTTGCTAATTTTTGTAACCTAATTCGATTAGAAAAAAAAAAAGGAAAATATGTAAATACATCCTTTCTAAGTGCCCTAACGCATGGAGTTTTTAAACGCGTGATATCTTCATACTTTGTGCAGCTTTATTCTTCGCTGTTTTCACATTATTACAAAATAAATGCATTGTTTACAACGCTGGTGAATGAACATTTAGCTGTTTGAATTTCATATACTACGAACTAATATTCCATGACCCCAGTAATTCATAAAAGTGCGAGTCTGTTATATTATGATGCCTATTTTTCTACTTAGCCAGGAGCATATTTTAAGAAAAGAAATTTTTCAACACGATTTGACAGAACTATCAACGAATTTCAGGAACACTGGAATAGAAAGGAAAACCCAATGAGGTGAACAATGCCTAATGTATAAAAATGAAAATTTCTAATAATAAATTTGACGATATAAAGCTTAAACCTTTTGAGAAAACCGTTGATGTCAAGCTTTCAGAGTATTTGGTGTTAGACTCGAACGCAATTTAAACACTTTTGCTTTTGTTTAACGTATTTTAAGAATTCTGCGGTATAGTGAGATGTCGAAGATAGAATGAAGTGAATATTAATTATGGATCATCCTATTTGATGCAGTCTGAATCTGTTGAATGTTCTGCACGTAGAAATCTAAGAATTTCAACTTCTTAGATTCATTCAAGCTGACTGTTAAACATCTGCATATTTGAGCAGATTACCATGCGACTGATTCTGGACACGATGAGCGTTAAAATCAATCATGTTTTCTCAGATCTGAAACTATTTTCTCCGTTCACTACTCGTTCCTGTTCATTCATGCGAATAACTAAGATTCTGTGTGTGTGAGCAGGATATAAAATATGAAAACTACATAACGTAATATACACTCAATGGACAAAACATTAGAGGAGCCTACCTAATAGCATGTTGGTCCTCCTATAACCTCTTATAGATGCGAAGATATCAACCCCACTAGATGCCGAAGGGTTTCTGTAGGTAATATAGGCCATGCCTGTTGTAGAATGTCCACAACTCCTCCCGATACATCGGTCCAGGATCCATAGATGTAATGTTCCACTCCATGGCATCCAAGACAACTTCTATAGGGTTTAAATCCGGGAACCTTGGGGGCCATTGGATAGTTACAAACACAGATGAGTGTTTCTTGAGCCATACTCGGGCTGTTGCAGCACGGTGGGGTAGGGCATTGTGCTGCCGAAACCGAGATTCGGCCTCAGGATGCGCAAAGGCTATGAAAGCGTGTAAGTGATATGCCAGCATATGATTGTAGCGCTCAGCGTTTAAAGACCTCTCCAGAAACACTAAGGGACCTAATGTGTCATATGAAAAGGCTCCCCAAACCATCACAGAGCCACAACCGCCTTGAACAGAGCTGAACTTGGCCTCACGTCTGCTTGGTAGAGCTGAAAACGGAATTCATCTAAACAAACGACGCGGCGCCACACCGCAGAGTTCATTCGCTGACGCTGTTTGGGCTTCCGACTTTCAACCTAGGTGTGATTTGCGCCATCCACGTGATTCGCACGTGAAAGGCTGCAGAAAGACGCATGATCAAATCAGATCATATGTAGAGGATTTTAGGAAGGGAGTGTCTGACCCCAGGTTTTAAACAACGCTTAGAAATAGGAAGCTAGGAGATTTGGGCTAGAGTGCCCGATATGAAAGTGACACGGAAGCGAGGTAGAAAGGGGGAGGAAGACGCCCTTATCTATTACGGGGGAGGCAGTACCCGAGGCCTGACGGCTTCAATTGCCCATCCGACGCACGGCGGTTATTTAGTGGGTCGAGCGTTCGTACCTAACTGTGATCGAACACGAGGTCTTTTCCGTATTAGTCACGAACGTTGACCACTAGGCCACCCCCGGCTCAGGGAGTTCAATAAAAATGTTAACAGTAAGATATTTAACGACTATCATTTTTTTTGCACGCGAATATAAGCGTACTTCCAAATTACGAGTCAGTCATTCCTCGTAGCAAATGGAAGCCATATTTCGAAACCCGAAATGTGTATAAATGCATTATGTGTGTGTGTGTGTATATATATATATATACCTAAGAGCAGAGTCAAAGACAAAATTTTACACCTAAGAATTTAAAACCAAATTTGCTGAAGAAAAAAACCTGAAGATCATGACGCGCAATAACCTGTTGGTTTTTTAGTTTTACTTTGTTGTTTTAGTAAAAAAACAACAAAGTAAAACTCAAAAACTGTTTAAAATTAAAATTTTTTTTTTGAATTCCTGGTTGGTTTATGCAGAGTTTTACTGGTCCTTGATAAAGCCAAGGCTCGGCATTCTCGACACTTTCTACATTCAGGTTGCTATAACTTTCTATGTTTTTACTCATACCTGTTGGTTTTTGAGTTTTACTTTGTGGTTTTAGTACCTGTTTAAAAAAATTGCTACTGTCTCTACTCAATAGTATATATATATCTCAAACTCTTCAATGCCACATTGCAAAATGTTTTCAATCATTGAACTGAGAAAACAAAGGGATAAAGACTAATGGAGATTATTTAACTCACCTTCGTTTGCTGATGACGACGTGATTTTTACAACTGCCCCTTCAGAGCTGCAGAGTATGATCCAGGACCTTGTTCACAAGAATAAAGATGTGGGATTAAAAATGAACTCTCAGAAGACAAAACTGATGTACAATGCTTTTATAAGAAATGAAGATTTTGCGATTGACGGGGAAAGGCTGGAGATAACCAATACCTATATTTACCCTGGACAACAGATATCAAGCGAAGGTCACATTGAGGAGGAAATTCATTTGCGTAGAAAACTTTGTTGGAGAGCTTTGGAATGAAAAAAAAACCAGTACAATTTTTAAGAGCAACATGCCATTATGCCTTAAAAGAAAAGTGTTTAATCAATGCATCCTTCTAGTGCTTATATGGAACGGAGACATGAACCTTAACTAAAAAAACATTCAAAGACTGCAGACAACTGAGAGACACATGGAGAGATACAAGCTTGGCGTAACCAGGAAAGATAAGAAGAGGGACTCGTCCATAAGGAAAATGACGAGAGTGGAAGACATGATGATCCGAATAAAATCCCTGAATATATATATATATATATATACAACTCCAGGACCGTCTTTCGGTTAGTAGAGTGCTCGGAGTCAGAATGGGAAAGCTCCCGATTAATCGCAGTTTGATAAAGGACAAATTGTGAGGGCACGGTGCCTTGGAACTACGATCTCGGAAACGGCGCCACTTGTGGGCTATTCACGTGCTGCTGTACTGAGGACGTATCAAAATTGGCGCACAGATGGCCAAATGACGAACCGTCGTCCAGCCGTGCGTCGTCCGCAGCTCATTGATGCCAGAGGGGAGCAGAGGCTGTCGCACATTGTTCACAGCAACGGCAGGGCCACAGTGCGACAAATCACCCGCCGCTACAACAGTGATGATCAGCGCAATGTGTCACAGCACACAGTTCATCGCAGCCTTATCAAGAAGACGGTATGCTCATAGGTAATGTACAGGTCATTTTCCTTTTTTAGCACGTCTTTTGTAAAAAAAGATCGTGCTTATGTTACCGGTTTGTCCGTCCGTCCGTCTGTACCCATGATACCTCTGCAACTACACTGCTGGACAATTGCTAAGGACGGTTCATAAACGGCTATATAGCGCATAAAAAAGTAAGTGTGGTTGGATGTCAAGTGAAATAAAATAATGTCAGAATGCCAAGACATTACAAGAAAGACAATGTATTGTGCTCTGAAATCCAGAAGGCTTTGGAACGTGTTCAAGGGACAAACAGGCCATTTTGTGCAGAATACGTAAACGTGGAAAAAATGCAATTACCGTCCGCAGGCGTTCCGGCGTAAGATGTCAATACGGGATATGGCCACCATGGAGGGCGATGCAAGATTCCACACGTCGTGTCATGCTTTGTACAACATTATCAAGCAGCTGTTGGGGTAATTTATCCCATTCCTCTGTCAGTGCACGGATGAGAGTGTCCTTGTTTATTGGAGGGCGTTGGCGACCAGCAAGACTCCTCCCCAAAGCATCCCACAAATTTTCAATGGGATTCAGATCTGGAGAACGTGCTGGCCATACCAGGCGTTGAATATCCTTGCTCTCAAGACACTCCTGGACAGCGACTGTTCGATGACATGTTACGTTGTCGTCCATGAAATTGAATCTATCACCGACAGCACCACGGAACATGCGAACATGAGGTAGCAGAACATCAGTAATGTATCGTTGGCCAGTCAGAGTCCCAGTTGGAAGCACATAGAGGGACGTACGGCCATCGATCATGATGCCAGCCCATACCATGACACTACATGTCGGATATCGGTCCAGTTCCTGTATGTTTGCTGGACAATAAGCAGTACCACTATCACGCCAGATCAGTTGTCGTCGACAATCAGACGATAGACTGTATTTACTCTCATCTGATAAGAGGACAGCAGACCAGTCGTTATCAGTCCAATTGCGATGTTGATGGCACCATTGGAAACGGGCGGTACGTTGACGTCTGGACAAAGGGTTGCACACAACAGGACGGCGGGCGTATAGTCCTCCTTCATGCAAACGTATGGCGACAGTTTTTCGGGAGATCCGTTTGCCAGTAGCAGCCATAAACTGATTTGCTACCTCACTAGCTGTGCTGCGCCGGTGTCTTTTTGTTGATAGCACTATGTACCGATCTTCTGCAGGCGTCGTACTGCGAACACGACCTCCCACGAGACGTTTGCTACACTCTCCATTTGTTTGAAATGATTTCCAAAGCCATGAAACAACACTGTGGCTGACGTCGAACTCCCTGGCAACATCTGTTATTTTTCGCCTTTCTTCAATCTTGCCAATAATACGGCCACGCGTAAAATCATCTAGGTGATGCCGGGAAGACATACTGAAAATTGCAAATTCGTCAATTGATTCTTTCCCTTTCAACTTTGCGTTTGGACAACAACGGTCAATACGCGTCAAATCCTTTATATCTCTTATCAGTGCTATGACGTCACGAACAAGTTCGGCAATCCAAAATTTGCATACGCATAACACGTCTTACTGTATCCCGCACTTATGCTAATTTCCACATTTTCCTGCCTTCCATTTTATGGTTGCTATCGTTGCTATTTTCATCCGTCCTTAGCAATTGTCCGGCAGTGTATTAGTCCGATTTGAAAAATTCTTTTTGCATTGGGAAGCTTGAAATATGCGAATGATGATTCATCACTTCGTTTTTTTTATGATGTGCAATTTCGCCGCTAGAGGGCGTAAATGCAGATGATGTCGAATTCAAAAATACGTTTTATTCCACATATTTGCTTCTAAACATCCGATTGAAAAAATTCTTTTATCTTTCGATTCCATTTATGTCGAAGAATATTTTAGATATAGTTACTTTTTCAAATTACGCGTAGATTTTCTCCTAGGGGGCGTAAAAGTAAATTACAGTTTTGTCGATAACTCTTCTTCTAAAACTCCGATTTTAAAAAAAAAACAATTCTTCAGCGGATACATCTCCTAACGGAAAATCTTTTGAATATAATTTCTAATTTTTGGTAAAGAATACTCTGGCCACCAGGGGGCGTAAGTGTTAATTGTTGCTTCTGATGTATTTGCCATAAAATCTAAGTTTCTAAAATATCGACTGAAAAAAATCTTTCGTGGACTGATGCCACTCACATCGATAAACCTTTTCGGAATATTTTCTTCTTAAAATATTCCACAGTTTCTCCGCCAGGGGGCGTAGATGTATATCTTATTTTTGTCGATATCTCTACTCGTAGAAGTCCGATTTGAAAAATTCCTTCAGTGTTGGATAGTGTTTCCAGTGTGACATGTTTTTCATATAATTTCAAACTTTTCCAGTAATTCATAGACTTTCTGATAGAAAGCGTAATGGTAAATTGCGTTTCCCCCTATATCTCTGCTTCTAGATCTCCGATATGAAAAATTCTTTCTGCACCTGATACAGCTCCTGATGGGAAATCCTTTGCACGTAATATCTCATTTTTGTAAAAAATGGTTTGGCCACCAGGTGGCGTAAGTCTTAATTTACGCTTCTGATGTATATGCAGCAAAATATGAGCTTCTAAATTCTCGATTGCAAAAAAAGTCGTTTGTTGACCGATACTACTCATGTCAACAAACCTTTTAGGAACATTTTCTTCTTGAAATAATGCATGGTTTCTACGCCAGGGGCGTAGATGTATATCATATTTTTGTCAATATCTGTACTTCTAGTAGTCCATTTCGGGAATGTAATAACATCAGTAATGTGCGTAAAGGAAACTCTTTACGCCAGTTTCATTCCGCATCTGCGAAAGCAACGGTAAGGCATCAGCAGGCCCAGAAATACTTTTAGGCTTTCTGTAAGCAACATTTTCTACGTAGATCACACTTTTATAACGAAGATACAATTACAACCTCACCGTTGTAAAAGTAAGAGAAAAAGAACACGGTGCATTGTTTTTGTACCACAACAAATATTTTCCATGAAAAACGTGCTTATTAAAAACAAGTTACTCATTAAAAGAATTCTAAATGAAGTTTCGTACGTGGCTATGATGCTCACGACACAGTTTTTTTACTTGTGTACACAGCTGTTCGAAAAGTTTTTTACCGGACATTGAAGTCCGTGTTATATCGCCATGCAAATAGTACATCATTCACATGTCTGGAGATACACGGAAAAGGCAAAACATCGAGAGTTGTATCGAGAGTTGTTTTGCTTTCACTTTACAACGGTAAAGTTGTAATTAAATGGTATGCTCACAGCAGGGAACTACATTATGACAACTGCAGGAAATGAAATATTAGCGTTACAACATAGACTTGTTTACACCAGCTCTTTTTGTGCAGTAATGGCATGCTATCAATAATCACTGCGTCTTGGTAATATTGAAAGACTTTGTGACGTGCCTGCACCGCAGGGCGCATATCGGATAAAGGCAGATAGCAATGAGAGCACATGTCCGCGTAGCTCAGTTGGGAGAGCGATTTACTCCGGAGTGAGGGACCCGGTATTGATTACCGGCGTGGACACACACCAGTGTTTTCACAACTTGTCTTCCTGGTCATCTTTGTAACACTGAAAGACTTCTTTTCTTAAAGTTACTGCCAAAATCAAATTCTGAAAGAAAATATTTTTTATTTCGGTAGATTTTACGTAGTATTACAAATAAATGATGCATTCCTGTAATCAAGCCCAAACACACAGAAACACTGTCTGTACATAATAATCCATACGCTAGACTCAGTCTACACATAGGGTAAAAGAATTTAATCGTTAAAAGACTACCTACAATTAAAATCAAATACTATTAAAACGAGATCTTTCGCAAGAGCGCCCCTTGCATCATCAGGTTACAAACAACTGAGAATCGTCCAAAGGCACATATAGTCATTTTTTTCCTGCCTATATATATGGTGCTTTGATGGCACCATATACACTGAAGAGCGATTGAATTAGAGACAGCTGGCGTTATGAAAATGTGGCGCTGTGGGCGGCCCTGTAAACGGAAACGACATGACGTAAGCAGCGATCCGACAATATAAGGAGTGATGCGACGGGAATCAGTAAGGGTCAGACGCAGTATGGGTAAGACGAAGGATCTAAGCGCATTTGATCGTGGGCAAATTGTCGGGGCTCGACGAATGGGTCATTCCATCTCGGGAGGCACTGGGATTTTCACGAACCACTGTGTCACGGGAGCACCGTGAGTACATCGAATCCGGTAAAACCATCCCCGCAAGGGCCAACTGCCGTGGAAAACAGCGTGTGGATGAGCGGGGTTATCGTCGGCTAGCTCGCATTGTAACAGCGGATAGACGGGCCACAGTGCAAGAAATCACTCGGCAATTTAACGCTGGTGCACAAAAACGTGTAAGCAGCCACACCATCCAGAACCATCTCCTCGCTATGGGTTATAGAAGCCATCGTCCCACGAGGGTACCGCTGCTGACCGCACATCACAAGGTGCAAAGATTAGCATGGGCGCGGTAACATCGCCACTGGACCCTAGACATGTGGAAAAATGTTGCCTGGACTGATGAGTCGAGGTTCACGTTGGTACATGCTGATGGCAGGATACGAGTACGGCGCAAACCACATGAAGCGATGAATTCTTCTTGCCAGCAGGGTAGGTACTCTTCAAGCTTGGGGTGGGGGTGGGGGGGGGGGGTGGAATTCTTGTCTGAGGACTGTTTATGTGGACTGAAATGGGACCCCTGGTTCATGTGACATCGTCCCTCACAGGTAAACGTTACCGGTACATCCTGGACGACCATTTGCTCTCTTTTGTGCGTCTTCAACATCCCACTTGAGACCTCATCCTGCAACAAGACAATGCACCGTGCCATCGCTCCCGAATTGTATCCGAATGGTTGGATGAACACTCCACCGACGTGACCTCGCTTCCTTGGCCAGCTAGGTCACCTGACCTCAAACCCATCGAGCACATCTGGGATGCCACCGAGAGAGATGTTCGATGCTCTGACCCCCAACCCATCGAGCACATCTGGGATGCCACCGAGAGAGATGTTCGATGCTCTGACCCCCTCCATCAAATCTTCGTGAACTGTGGGAGCTTGTTCAGGTGTCGTGGATCCGTATGGCTTCCCAACACTTCCGGTGTCTTGTTGAGTCCATGCCGAGACGAATCGCTGCCGTCATCAGGACGAAAGGTGGTGCTACACGTTACTAGACAGGTATCCGTAATTCAATTTTTCTCCACATTGCTAAATTTGCGTGTCAGGATGGCCGAGCATCAATATAGCACCAGAGTTCAGGTTTGCGCAGAGCGTTAATGGAGTATCGAGTACTGGCTGTATATCGTAGTCTTGCTCAATATGCGCAGAGAGTTGTCTTTCCGCTTGAAGTTTATTTATTTGTTTGTAGGCGAGGACTGTGCTGCCGGGATACCGAGAAAACTCTCGGTGGGCCGCCATATTTCGGCCCACCGAGAGTTCAAGTGGTCTAAGCGATGGCCTCTGATCATTCGCTCGAAAGGGGTCCGTGTTCGAATCCCGGTAAGGCATGGATGTTGTGTTTGTCTTACGGCACTGGCTCTCTCCCTTCCCTGGAGCCAGTGGCCCTAAAATAGGGACGGGCGACTGCTTATAGCCCATTGAGTTACTCACGGCGGTCTTTAAACTCCCAATAAAAAAAAAGTTACTCAAGAAAAAATGTATTTTATACAGTTGCACTTCAATATTCTTGTAGAAGAAAACCAAGCTATACTAAAACAGCAAAGCTTATTTGCCACTTTATCGGCTTCAGAAGAAAAAAAAAAAAGATAAAAAGCCTACGTATTAAGTGTTTTCCGAACACTGTTTTTGATACGTCCCCCTTCCCCTTTCTCGACTTTTAAATTTCAGCTTCGTCCCTTTGAGCTGATATCCTCTACCTCAGTTCACTTTTGCCAATTGCATTTGTAGTTAAATGATTAATACAGTACAATCTAATCAAATATGCTGTGAATAGTTTGAGATAGAAACTCAAAATTCATTGTGTACGTCAATGCATTGAAGTTCACATACGGTAACATTTGCGGGTTACTGTTTTTTTAAATGTATATGCTTTTTACGCTTTCCAACTGTACGTTGAAGAAACGTATATGCTCCAGCTTTGTCCGTCTGTCTGTCTGCCTGTCCGTCCGTCTGCCCGCACGATAACTCCCGTAAAAATAGTTTCATTTCGATGAAATTTTAGTATGTAGTAGGAGATCACCTGGGGACGAACCCTATTGAAAATGGACGAAATAGAATCAAAGGTCAGGACATAGGGGCGGGATCCATTCCATTGCCCTCATGCGTCATAACTTACGTAAAATGCTTCGATTGCGACAAAACTTTAACATGTTGTTCCGGAGATATACTGAACCTGTTCTGTTGAATATAATCGAAATGAGGTCGAAGGTCAGGACACAGGAGAAATATGTATTCCACAGCCTTTATCCTCATAACTTGGCTAAAATGCTTCTATTGCGACAAAACATTATCATGTTGTTCCAGAGGTATACTAAACCAATTCTGTTTAATATAATCGAAATGGGGTCAAACGTCAGGACACAGTAGCGAGATTTATTCCACAACCATTGTCCTCATAACTTGAGTAATAACTTGAGTAATGATTTCTGGTATGTTGGAAAGCGTATCATAATCAAGGCATTACATGATTTTACTAACTTGTTTTAGAATTTTTTTCGATTGAAATCTGCATCAAACTTACTAATCTATCAGCCTTATGGGCACACGAATTCTTGAACTGCAGTTCTGGAAAGTCTGTTTCAGCTGGAGCAACCATACGTTTTCAATTTGAAATTAATAAATAAAATATACAAATTTGGAAGATGCAAATCCGTTATTTGGTGTAAATACGACATTGTTGTTAAATCAGACAATATCCGAAAACTTGAAAATTTCGTCGTCCTGGAGCGGGAATTGAACCCGCGTCTCGCGGATTGCGCCCGAGTATGCTAACCACTATACCACTCAGAACGACTAAGTTTCAAGTTTCCGATTAATTTGAATATAACCATCACAGGATTCGCTAGTCGAAGCAACCGGCATTCATATATAGCGACTCTGGGGGTTTCGAAATTCATACCCGTGATTGCCCGGAGGCGCAGAATATACACACAGCTGGCCACCCAAAATGCAACACCAAGAAGGAAGCATCCGATTTTCCTGAAATTCGCAGAATGCGTCACCCGCCAGAGGACATGCAAACGATTAGCATTACAGGGCAAATGCAAATCATGTGCGCCCAGCACGCCACCACAAGCACTATAAGGAGGGTGCACAGAAGGCGGGGTGTAAGTAGTGAAAGTGTGTTGTGCTGCCGGACCTGTGCGTGGAACCTTCCTGATGCCTCGTCGCAGAATACGGCAGTTATTCCAGCACATTTCGGAGTTCGACAGAGGACGAATAGTGGCTTATAGCGACAGCGGTTTATCGTACCGAGACATCGGCTCCCGTGTGGGATGACATCCAGCTACAGTGACGCGAGTATGGATTCGGTGGATGCAAGAGGGATGGACTGACCGACGTGAACGATTGCCGCAGCCGCGGCACACCACCAAACGAGAGGACCGGCATGTTGTGCGGCGGGCATTGACGGCTCGCACCGCCGCATCACGAACGTTAGCGCAGGAATTAGGGTGTGTTGCGCAACAACCTGTTTCAGCACGTACCGTTCGACGTCGTCTGCAGGAGCGGAGACTTGTCGCACCGCGCCCATTGCTCCGATTACCATTGACGTTAAACCATCGGCGAGTGCGGCTGCAGTGGGCCGTTGAACGCCGCACTTGGATTACAGAATGGAACGACATTGTCTTCTCCTATGAATCCCTCTTCTGCCTTCAGTACCACGACGGTCGGATCCGCGTGTGGCGGCACCGCGGCGAGAGACTGTATGACGCCTACAATATGCATCGCCATAGCGGTCCGTCGCCAGGGGTTATGGTTTGGGGCGTAATTGGATATGACACCCGCACCCCTCTGGTACGCATCGCCGGTACACTCAACAGCCACCGCACCATCTCCGACGTTTTGGAGCCTGTAGTCCTGCCTTAACTGCAGAACCTGCCTGCGGCCACGTGTCAACAGGACAATGCGCGCCCGCACGTGGCACGCATCGTGCAGCAATTCTTCACGGCTCACCAGGTGTCACTGCTGCCGTGGCCTGCCTATTCTCCCGATATGTCGCCCATCAAACAAGTCTGGTCGCCGATCGGCAACCGAGTGGCCCGTCAAGCACCACCCGCGGCTACGCCTGATGAACTGTGGCAACGTGTGGAAGCAGCCTGGACTGACATACCCCAAGCCCACATCCAAAGCCTCTTTCGTTCGATGCCGCGGCGTGTAGCGGCCGTTATTGGCAACCATGGGGGCCACACGAACTATTGATGTCTGCGTGTTCCGTATGTCGCACGGGCCTGTAAGCTCAATCGTTTCATCTTTGTATCTGTTGTTATGTGTCCAGTACATCTGGCTTTGCTATCTCGTGTCCTTTTTGGTGTTGCATTTTGGGTGGCCAGCAGTGTGTATCCTGTGATGGTTATATTCAAATTAATCGGAAACTTAAAACTTAGTCGTTCTGTGTGGCATAATGGTTAGCATACTCGGGCGCTATCCGCGAGACACGGGTTCGATTCTAGGACGACGAAAGTTTCAAATTTTCAGATATTATCTGACGAAACATCCATGTCATATTTACACAAATAAACGGATTCACATCCTCCGAATTTGTATTGCACAATGGTGTAATCCCGTATTTCACTCAGTGATAAATAAATTAATTTTCGCTTTTTTGAAATCTTGTCACTTTTTGAATTTGAACTGAAATTCTTGCAATTCTGGACATTTTCGTTTTTCTCAAGAGATTTTTTGTTATTATTAATATATTTATAATGATAGGTAAGTCTTAAAGGAGAAAATAATGTTTGGCTCATTTGGATTTTCGTTTTCAGTAAAACCGAAAAATCTATTACAAATTCTGAATTCAGTTATCGCAATGAAATTCATAAAAATAGAAGGAAGTCTTCAGCAGTCTCTCTCAGAGAATGTACCTTGTTTGCTGCTTCTTGACAAAGGAAGTAATTTTGCTCTTGCATTAAATTGTGCAGGGGATCTGTTGTCCAGGAAAATGGTTAAAATATTGTTAAATATTGCCTCAGTATGAAAAAACCCGTAGTGATTCATAGCCTTTTGCTGAAAACATGTTTACACAGTTAACGATAATTCTGCTATACCGTGTGTTTTAAAGATGGGACCTCGATAATTTTTCCCAAAAATGGACCACACAAAATAGCTTTATGAATCGGCAGTCTGTCACTGTCGGGGTTTAAAGACCCTGGTGAACATCTAAAGCTATACAGTCGCCCGTCTCTAATTTAGCGCAACTGTGTACAGTGAGGAGTAAGCGAAACCTCTGTCCCATCTTGGACTCCAACCACCACGCAACAGGTGTGGCGAGGCTGTATTCAAAGACAGCTGACGAACGATCATGATTCTATGGCCTTAGCAAATTTGAGATAAATACTGGGTTGATGCATAAGTTCATGCCGTGTTTTTTCACCGCGCTACAGAAATGCATTACATCAGAAGGGAAAACGGAATCAATCAACTATGTATTCCCACCCATTGTTTACGATGATATCTCAACATCTGGATATGTCTGCAATGCCATTCTTGTAAAAACGTGCACGTTTTGCTGCGAAGAAATCATAAAGGAATTTCTGGAGATCAACATCATTGTTGAACGTTCTCCCACGGAGTGCATTCGACCGAGATCGGAACAGATGATAGTGTGAAGAGGCGACATCTGGGGAATAGGTCGGATGTGGAAGGATCTCCCATTTCATGTCCTGAATGGCCATTTTGGTCATGTTTGCGCTGTGAGGGCGTGCGTTATCATGTTGGAGAAGGACATCATGGCGCCGATGTGGCCATTTCTGATGAATTGCTCTCTCCACACGGCGCAGTTACTTACAGTAGAGTACAGCATTGATGGTCCGATTCCTCGGCAGCATTTTCCAGTGAATAACGCCTTCCATGTCCCACCAGACACACAACATGATCTTCGCAGGATGAAGGTCATGTTTTGGACGTGGTGTGGGCTTCTTGTTTGAGCTTAACCATTCCCTCAGATGCCTGAAATTCACGTACAGGCACCACTTTTCATCTCCAGTAATAATGCATGACAGAAAGGGCTTGTGTCGCTGAGAACATTCGCGAGAACGGTCGAGCAAGGAACCACATATGGCAACACGCTGATTCTTGTTGTCCTCGGTGAGAGTGTGAGGCTCCCAAGACCCCAATTTCTGGACCTTTCCCATGCGTTCCAGGTGTCGCACCACTGTGACCTGATCACAGTCCGTATTAGTGCCAATTCGCGTGTGGTTTGACGTGGATCCAAGTGGATGAGATGGTTCAAAACGATCCTCATCAAAGTGAGATGACGACCTGAGGGTGGATAGTCGTTGAGGTCAAAACTGCCACCTTGGAGCCACTCAAACCATTTGCAAGCTGTCCTCGGAGCAATAGCATCCTCCCCATACACAGCACGAATTTTTCGAATAGCCTCGGCGGCTGCGGATACCTTGTTAAACTCGTAGAGGAACAGATGTCGGAAATTTTCATTCCTCTCTAACTTGACAGTCCATACTTCCGGACCTGAAAACCAAAAAACCATTAGCCACAATCACACAATACGATTTAGATACACGATATTACTGGCTACATTTTGATATACAAGTGGCTATCTGCACCGTCACTACTGACCCGGGAAACACTCGTAAAATAAAACGGCATTAACGTGTGCATCAACCCAATATGTCTAATATCTGAAGGTAAAAATTCTTGATGATGGAATATGCTCCATGGCCTGTATGCAAGACGTTCCTCTTCAACGTTTCAGAAACATCATAACATCATCTTGGGTAAGCCACTTCGCTGAACTCCAATAACACTCCGTCACGTTTTCCCACGATTCATATTCAACATATAAAAGAATAAAGCATACAGAAACATCACAATGACTCCACAGATATCGTTTAGAAGATGAAATTCTTCTGCACGTCCTCATACAAGCTCGACAATATATTCCACGAGTGGTCACTGTAGGGACATGCCACTTGGCCATTGTAGGTTTCATCCTCGGAATTTTACGTTAAAAGGATTCTAGAAATCGCTGTGCCAGCAAAGAAGACCAAGTCTTCATTAAACATGGTCAAATATTTGTGAAATCTCGCAATTTATTTGTTCATTAGTAACGACAACTCCGTTGGCTCGGTATATCTATTGTCCAGTAACCAGGAACACAAGTCCTGCTACAACGAGGTTCACCTCCGTTTCCCTTCTCACTGGGGTTCTGGGAAGCAACCTACTTCATATTCCCCCTTTCCTGTCACCTCATCTTCCAGGAGCGGCGTTCCCTACGGGGAAATCCCGTCACCCACCAAAATTTTGCTGAGGAAATGTGCTTGGCTTGCACACACCCGCTCTGCGGTATGCAGACAGCACCTGAAAGGTTGCACATTACAGTTTTACATTGTCTTGTAAGTAAAAAAAAAATTCATTAAGAAAAATGAAGTTCTTACAGTCACTCTGCGAGGGTTTTTAGTTATTATTCTCGATGCTTTGCCTTTTCCGTGTATCTCCAGACATGTGGATGGCCTACTATTTACAGTTCTGGCCACCCAAAATGCAACACCAAGAAGGACACGAGATAGCAAAGCCAGATTTACTGGACACATAACAACAGATACAAAGATGAAACGATTGAGCTTACAGGCCCGTGCGACTTGCGGAACACGCAGACACCAGTAGTTCGTATGGCCCCCATGGCTGGCAACAACGGCCGCTACACGCCGCGGCATCGAGCGAAAGAGGCTTTGGATGTAGGATTGGGGTATGTCGGCCCAGGCTGCTTCCACACGTTGCCACAGATCATCAGGCGTAGCCGCGGGTGGTGCTTGCCGGGCCACTCGTTTGCCGATCAGCGACCAGACTTGTTCGATGGGCGACATATCGGGAGAACAGGCAGGCCACGGCAGCAGTGACACCTGGTGGGCCGTGAAAAATTGTTGCACGATGCGTGCCACGTGCGGGCGCGCATTGTCCTGTTGAAACGTGGCCGTTGGCAATTCCTGAAGGTAAGGGAGGACTACAGGCTCCAAAACGTCGGAGATGTAGCGGTGGCTGTTGAGTGTACCGCCGATGCGTACCAGAGAGGTGCAGGTGTCATATCCAAGTGTGCCCCTAACCATTACGGCAGACGACGGACAGGTAAGGCGATGCATAATGCAGGCGTCATACAGTCTCTCGCCGCGGTGTCGTCAAACGCGGATTCGACCGTCGTGGTGTTGCAGGCAGAAGCGGGATTTGTCGGGGAAAACAATGTCGTGCCCTTCCGTAGTCCAGGTGCGTATTTCAACGGTCCACTGCGCCGCACTCGCCCGTGGTGTAACGTCAATGGTAATCGGAGCAATGAGCGCCGTGCGACAAGTCCCCGCTCCTGCAGATGACGTCGAACTGTACGTGCTGACACAGGTTGTTGCGCAACACACCCTAATTCCTGCGCTAACGTTCGTGATGTGGCAGTGCGAGCCGTAAATGCCCGCCGCACAACATGCCGGTCCTGTCGTACGGTGGTGTGCCGCGGCTGCGGCCATCGCTCACGTCGGTCCGTCCATCACTCCTGCACCTACCGAATGCATACTCGCCTCACTTTGGTTGGATGTCGTCCCACACGGGCGCCGATGTCTCGGTACGATAAACCGCTGTCGCGATAAGCCACTATTTGTCCTCTGTCGAACTCCGAAACGTGGCGGAATGACTTCCGTATTCTGCGACGATGCATCAAGAAGCTTCCCACGCATAGGTCCGGCAGTACAACACACTTCCACTACTTACACCCCGTCTTCTGTGCACCCTTCTTATAGTGCTTCTCGGTGGCATGCCGGGCGCACATGATTTGCATATGCCCTGTAATGCGAATACTTTGCATGTCCTCTCGCGGGCGACGCATGCTGCGAATTTCAGACCAATCGGATGCTTCCTTTTTGGTGTTGAATTTTGGGTGGCCAGCAGTGTATATACATGGCGATATAACAATGGACTTGAAAGTCCGGAAAAAACCTTTTCGGACAGCTGTGTACACAAGTAAAAAAACTGTGTCGTGAGCATCATAACCACGTACGAAACTTCATTTAGAATTCTTTTAATGAGTAACTTGTTTTCAATAAGCTTGTTTTTCATGGAAAATATTTGTTGTGGTGCAAAAAAAACAATGCACCGTGTTGTTTTTCTCTTATTTTTACAACGGTAATGAAAGCAAAAACAAGTTGTTAAAATGTCATTTTAAACATCTTTGTCTTTGCTTCTCGTAAAATCTAGTAGACTTTGTTAAGCATTCTCTTTTATAATGGTAGACATTTGTTATTGGCCTCTGATAAGGAACCTTAAGATCCGAATTTTGCAGCAGAAACGAACCACGCTGGTTTATGGTGCAACCACAAAATAATCTTTCGAGTAATTTTAAATGCAACGACAACTCTTCGCGGTCTTTGCGAAGATACAAAAGCGTAAAACATGTTGATCGTTTTCCGTCAGCAAACTGAATGATAAATAATTCACGAATTGCCAAATCACAGACCTCTTTTAATTAAAAGCAAATATTAATAAGGAATTTGTGTGTGTGTGTGTGTGTGTGAGAGAGAGAGAGAGAGAGAGAGAGAGAACTACCTGTAACGGTGCAAGGAAATTCAAAGAATTACGCAGGCATTAATTTGTATTCGGAGTTTTGGAAAACTCATTGCACCCTTTTCTCAAATTTTCTTATGGCTTTTCTTCTGTTGCTTCTTATGCATTACGCATTACTATTATATAAAATTCCTGAGGTGCTGAAACATAGCATTCATCTGCAATCTGGAAAGAAAGAGAAGAAAGTTTTGGTTAGTAGTTTTAGTTATTCTCTTAGAAAAAACTGCATCGCTCAACAAACTTAGAGTGAAATAAATATCTAAAACTTGAACATATAACAGTGATTGTTCTGTTGTTTCGTATAACCACATAAAATTCAACAAAAATTATTCTTACTGATTTGATATGACAGCTAATAAATGTATTCCTGAGACATCAGAAACAAAGAAAAATGTATTTAAAAGTGTTGTATGTAGTGAAATTTTGTTTTATGCACATTGCCACCTTTTTTTGTTAAAATTAATTTGAAATGTTCTCCATTTTAAGGATCCCCTCATATAATTAGTATTTCAGAGTTTTTTTTTGTCTTGAATCTTTAGAGAGTTGTAGTGGATAATGAGAATGCTATTATGAAACAGTGTAGTATGGTTAGAAAACTAGGTTTCTCGACTTTTGATTTAAATTTCATGGTATAGGCTTTGTATTATGATAATGTCCTTCCCAGCATATTGAAATTCCAACTTGATATTAAGACATAACTAAGTGATTTATTTATTTTCTGGAAAAATATTTTTAAGCGTCATTTCGATAAAAAAAATGGGGGAGGGGAAGACACCACTAGTAAAACTGCTTCATCCTATTGCCCACGAACACAATATATTCAGATGTTCCTTTTTTGCTTTAGAAGAATTTGCTCCTTAAACTTCGCAAGAGTGTGGTAATTTCTAAATGTTACAAATCGTATTTATTTGCAAGAGGAACTTGAAATCGGAAAGTTGAAACAATTTGAGTTGGAATGTTGAAAAGTATTTTTATCTTAAAAGAAAGAGAGATAGAAGCTTTTAACCCTTTAAGCGGCCGATGTACATGAACCAATTGGTTTCCCAAAATTTTCGGCGCTCCCGAAACAGAAATGTTACATATCGGCCGAGTTTTATGTGAGCTATGGCATGAAATAAATTCCTTTCCCAACTTATGTCACCATTACCGACCATAAACCTATCACTGGTGATAAACGCTCTTTTCTAGTTCTTTATTCTCTGCTCCACGGCACAAGGCACGATGAGGAAGAGATACTCCCCCTGACGCAGACATCATGCCACTGGGCAAAAACAAGCGACTCAGACATCTTTTCCCTCCTTTCTTAAGCTTGTGGCCATCGTTACAGCCTTTTTAGAAGCAGTCTGTCAGAAAGGATTAGTGCCAATCATCCCCCTAAGCGGCCATTTTGAATAAAAAAGCTAAGGGGAAAGCAACGCTTTCTAATGCACAGCTTCACTTGTTCCATCCGTGTTAAACCTGCTTCTTAGCCAGTTAAAGAGTTAAGTATTGGAAAATCGTAGACTTCGTGAAAATAAAGGCTTTTTACCGATGGTGGGATTCAAACTCACGTCTCCTCACTCCGGAGCAATTTATTCTCCCGACTGAACTACACAGATTTTGGCTTATCGCTGCAACTTGCCGTTTTGACTCTTGCGTCACCTCAGGGGTACGTCACATATATTGGGTTGGTGCGAATGAAATGCCCGGCAAAGGACCAGCACACTTCGACGGCGAGAAAGGAAAAGTAGGACAAAATACCTAGTCAAAATAATGCCCTTCGGCATCGAAACATAGTTGCTATCTGTCCCGCAAGGCCATGATCCCGGAATGAAAAAGTCTTGTGGCTGGGACCCGAAGAAGTCATCAACTGCACGTTGAACTTCATTGTCTGTCGTGAACTGTTTCCCGGACAGGAAGTGATCTAGGCGACGAAACAAATGATAGTCTATAGTATACAAGACAGGATAATAGGAAGGATGAGGCAGTGCTTCATAGCCCAAGGCACTCAGTGTCAGCATCGTTCGTTGTGCGAAATGAGGGCGGTCGTTGTCCTGGAGCAGAAGAACACCAAGTTTGTTGACCAAAGCCGGATGTTCCTGCAGCAATTTCCGGTGCATCTGGTGTAATTCAGCACAATAACGTTCTGCAAAGACAGTTTGGCCTCTTGCCAAGAAACTCCGATGAAGTTTCCCGACTGTGGACCACCCGACAAAGAGTATCATCTTCTTGGTGTGTAGGGGTGGCTTAGGAAGCCGTCCAGTAGGCTGTCCCTTGCTTAACCCTTGTGTAGATCGTTTTCGACTATCATAAAGGACCCACTTCTTTTCACAGGTGACGATTCGATGGCAAGCAGCGATGTGAAGACTTCCAAACACCTAGTCTTGTTGGCAGTTGTCAACTCATGCGGCAGCCACGTGTCCAGCTCTTTGACCTTACCCATCGCAGCCAGACTCCGAACAACTGTCGGGTGGTGGACACCTACCTCTGCCGCTATCTCACGACGCGTTTTTCGGGCGTCTTCTTCAACCACACGTAACAGAACATCGTCAGTTGTTTGTTGTGAACTGTTTCTCGGACAGCAAGTGATCCAGGTGATGGCCAGATGCTTCGTTTTGCAGGTCCGTATCTCCGCTTCGAAACTTCACAAACCATCGCCGAATGTTTCGTTCGTTGGTTGTATCCTCCCCAAACGCTTTGTTAACGTTTAGAGCGGAAATTCCTGCAGAATGGCACAGTTTGAATTTTTTTTTTTTTTTTTTTTTTTATTCGAGGTTTAAAGACCACCGTGAGCAACTCAATGGGCTATAAGCAGTCGCCCGTCCCTAATTTAGGGTCACTGCTTCCAGGGAAGGGAGAGAACTAGTCACGTAAGACAAACACAACATCCATGCCTCACCGGGATTCGAACCCGGACCCCTTTTGGACGAATGATCAGAGGCCATCGCCTTAGACCACTGCGCCACCGGGGCGGCAGTTTGAATTCATACAGGAAGATGACTCTCAAACCCGGCGTCTGCATGTTTCCTTTGCAAGTCACGTGATGTCCAAACAAGCCACGCCTAAACCTTGTTCTTCACACACGTGCTAGTTATTTATAATAAATCTGTGACGTAATACCAGCAACACCTGTGGGTGGTTCCATTCCGCTGTGGTGGGAACCTATCTTCACTGAACGTTCGCGCCGGACATTTCATTCGCACCAACCCAATATTATATACATACACTAGTTTCCATAAATTATGCAACAAACCGAAAAATCGTGATAATTGGGCGAAATATAGTTCAAATTGCACGAAATTTACATATGTTACACGTGAAGGCATACAGCATTGATACACGGAAGGCAAATGAGTGGTCCTGGCAGCGCTTTATGCAAATGGGAAAGAGCTTGAATCCAGCTATTTCGGAGGGAGTCTCCAATTCATGAACGGCGGTGAAAGGCAAGATTTCGAGACAGCGATTTTGTTAACATGGCTTCGAGACGTCATTTACCAGCGAAATTACGCTACAGAGCGATAGGCCGACTCGATGCAGGACAACGACAGGCGGACGTCGCAAGATGGCTCAACGTCGATCGTTCTGTGGTCATCAGGATGTGGCAGCAGTTCCGAAACACGGGTGCAGATTCTCGAAGGTACAGCGAAGGTAGGCCAAAGGCGACGACCTCCGCGGAAGACCGGTATTTGCGGCTTTCGGCATGGCGGAACAGGACTGCTACACCGACTCATCTCAGATCTGTGCTTGCGGCAGCTACCGAACAGGAGACATCAGCTTCGACGGTACGCAGAAGATTACACGCAGGAGGAGTGTATGTATGGTCGGCGACCGGTACTATGCGTCCCCCTAACCACCGCCACCCGAGGGAACGTTTCAATTAGACACGAATGCATGTGAACTGTACTCAAACTCAGTGGAGGTCCGTTATGTTCACTGATGAATCCCAATACTGTTTACAGAGTGATTCTCGCCGAGTTTACATCTGGAGAGAACCCGGTACTCGCTATCTTACCCTCTAATATCCAGGAAAGAGACACCTGTGCTGGTGGTAGTGCTCTGCTGTGGGAAAACATATCGTTAGGCGGCCGTAACGACCTCTATGTGTTGCCACATGGTAACCTCAATGCTCAGAGGTATAAAGACAACATCTTGAATCCTATTGTTTGTCAGTATGTGGCCGCAATTAGCTGTACATTTGTACTGCAGATTGATAACGCCCCTACTCCCACAGATCACCTCGTGCACCAGTTCCTGGAACAGGAGGCTATAGTCCGTATGGAGTGACCATCACGTTCTCCCGATATGAATCCCACTGAACATGTCTGGGATACTCTCGGGAGGCGTGTTGCTGACCTTCAGCACCCTACCCGAACCCTTCTGGGTGTCGGCATTGCTTTGTCGAGCAATTGACGCAAATACCCACGGAACTTCTTGACAGCATAATTAACAGCATGAAACATCGCTGTCTGGCCTGTATTGCTGTTCGGGGTAATCACACTCTGTATTTAAGTACCGTTTGCTATTTCATCTTGATACCTATATTCCTGTATTTTCATATTTGTATCACTGATACAAAATGTAAACGATTTGTATCACATGTTCTTAAGTTTATTTTGTTGCATTTGGTCTGATAAAGCTTACCACCAAATTTCATCCGAATCGGTTGCATACCTTTTGAGTTATCACGATTTTTGTTGCTTACTTTATGGAAACCAATGTATATATACGTACGTCACATATATCCCGTGGTCGAGCTTCGGCTCCTTATCATTCTTCCGAGACGAGTCCATGTTCGAATCCCTGGTGAGGTATGGATGGCGTGTTTGATTGATGATGCTGGACCTGTCTCTTCCCTGGAACCAGTGACCCTAAATTTGGAATCGGCGACTGCTTATAGCCCAATGAGTCGGCCACGGTGGTCGTTAAATTCCGAAACAAGCAAACAAAAGAACACGAGATGTATTAACGCACGTAAGTAAATAATTATATTGGCAAGCACTGACATACTTCAAGGATAAATGCTTTCCTTTCTGTCTAGGTTATGTATTGCATGCCAGTTCATAAAGAAACCACTTAAAAATTTTGTACTGTAGAAAACATTACTGAAAGCATATTTCATGTCTGTTGAGAGAGAACTCATCTAAAAATATTGCATGCGGAAAGGAAAGCATTTATTAGCTATTTTAAAAAAGTACGGCTGATTAACATACACTGTTTGCCAATAAAAACGAATCACCCAAAAGGAATCATCCAATCGAGATGAAAATTGGTATTTGCAATGTATATGTATAGGAAAGGAAATGATTGCAATTCCAGAGCAGTTGGGCGATGTATTCGGATAAAACATCTACAGGAATAGATCAAGTCAGTACGTTGTAGCGCCCCCTCTGGTTCGGATACAAGCTGTTACCTCGCGTGGCATAGATGCCTAAATAGTTCACGGATGCTGTTCTGAGGTATAACATGCCAGATGGTGTCCAAATGGCGGGCCAGTTCGCGCACAATCTGGGATGGGTGTAGGTGGCGTCCTGACATGTCCCAAACATGTTCGATCGGTGAGAGGTCGAGCGATCGGGATGGTCATGGAAAGGTATTGATATTACGCAGACAGGCTTGGGAGACCCGTGCCATGTGTTGCCGGGCATTATCCTTTTGAAAAATTGCTCGGTTATTCTGCGACAGGAATGGCCACACAATAGCTCGTAGAATGTCGTCTACGTATCGTTGAGCCGTGAGGGTGGTACCGAGGACTATCAAGGGTGCCAGGCTATTGTAGAAAGCGGCTCAGGCACTCCCGGTGTACAAGCAGTGTACTATTACACGATAAATGCAGGTTCCGTGAGCTGGCCGGCTCGTCTTCAGACACGTAGGAGCTAGTCATCGGCGCCGAGTCCAAACTGTGGCTCATCACTGAAGATTACATGACGCCATTAGACACTGTCATACGCTGATTGGGGCCGACACCACTGCAACTGGTGCCAGCCATGCTCACTGGTCAGTGGCAGGCGGTGGAGTGGCCTACTCGAATGTAATCCCCTTGCCGCAAGTAGTCTGGCAACGGTTTGACGGTTTGGATGTCCACTTCTGTCCCTGTAGACGACGCAACATGGCCATGGATGTTTGAGAGCGACGATGTCGGTTCTGTTCGTGCGGCTCTCAAAAACGCTTGGCCCTCGCGTTCTATTGTTGCCCTCGCCCTCGGCCATCCACTGCCAGCGTGCCGCTGAGTTGTGCCCTCCTCGATTCATGGGCGTCAACATCGTCTGATTGCTGGGTCGCTCCGATCCAAATCCTGTAGATACAAACAGCCAACCGGCCTCTCTCAGTTCAAACTACTTGATCAACCGGCCTCTCGCAGCCCAATTATATTCAAACTCGCTCAACTTCTGGTAATGTGCACGGATCCAACGTCGAGGCATCCTCACAGTCCGCGGAGGTTAATGCAACCGCAATCCGCTATCACAATTGTCCCTGCGTGCGAGCTTTGCTCTTGACATACCGTCTTTGAGGCGCGGTTCCCATGCGCTATGGCTGGCGACTATTTAGTCATTGGTCGTTATGTTATAATGATTTGCATATTCGGCCGTGAAGTACTTGCGTGCGGAGTTTTATATATATATATATTTTTTTTTGCAAAGAGTGCATTTAAGTTCTGCTGTCAGAGCACTTATTTGGAATTACTGTATCCGGGAAAAAACCCCATGAAAGAATAGCATATTATATTGCTACCCAGAGAGCATCAGTTCACGCAGTATTAGCGTGGATTGTAGTCACGTTCTGGTAAAGACTACTGAACCTGTGGAGAATTATACTCGTATACTTTCTTTGTCTCTTTCTGTCCGTCATAAAATTTCGTGCCTACATCCCGAGACATCTATTCATTCCTCACTGTCTATTTTATTCCGTTTTATTTCATGTTTCTAACATGTTGCTTTGTGACGTACTATAGCGGTGAATCACGTGTCAAGACGACAAGTCAGCAGCGGTACATTCCGTCCGTGTAGCTAACTTGGGAGAGCAACGTACCCCGGAGTGAGGGGGCGCGTTTCGATACCGTCACGGACAAACTTGTGTTTTCATAGCTTCTATGAACATTAAAGCAGGATTTTGCACTTTCTATACATGTTCTTTGAGGTCTACTTAACGGTAGATTAGAAAAATATTATTAGCTCTAGATTAGAAAAATATTATTTGTAAAAGTTGATTCCTTTCCGTACACTTTGTTTGAGGTCTACCTAATGGTAGATTAGAAAAATATTATTAACTATAAAATATTATTAGCTATAGATTAGAAAAATATTATTTGTAAAAATTGATTCCTTTCTATACACTTTGTTTGAGGTCTACCTAATGGTAGATTAGAAAAATATTATTAACTACAAAATATTATTAGCTATAGATTAGAAAAATATTATTTGTAAAAATTGATTCCTTTCTATACACCTTACAAGTATTTAAAATTTCGTGCTGAATAGTAATTAAATCAAGCAGCTGTCGGAGCACGATAAAAATATACAATGCAGGTCTCAAAGCATTTAATGCCGCCCCGGTGGCGCAGTGGTCTAAGCGATGGCCTCTGATCATTCGTCCGAACGGGGTCCGGGTTCGTATCCCGGTGAGGCATGGATGTTGTGTTTGCCTTACGGCACTGGTTCTCTCCCTTCCCTGGAACCAGTGACCCTAAATTAGGGACGGGCGACTGCTTATAGCCCATTGAGTTGCTCACGGTGGTCGTTAAACCTCCAATCAAAAAAAAAAAAAAAAAAAAAAAGCATTTAATAAATCCTAAAATAAATACATGATAAAAACGCAAGATCTTTCACATGTTCCGCACATGCATCATCAGGCTGTGAACTAATTTCGGCTAAGGTGCTTGCTGGTGTATATATATAGTCGTCGTCAGGAGACGTGTGCGCATAATTCTGCGCAACATACTGTAAAAAAGCAATTAAAAACATCTGTGTGGGGTCTCTTATGCTAAATAATAAGTGAATCATTTTCCAAAAATCTCCAAGCAGAAGGTACAACAATAGGAGTTTCGGTGTTACAACACTGATCACATATGCCATGATATACATACGTACTTTCTGAAAACAAAGTAAGTCTTTTAGTATGAGTTCGTAAAAGAATAAAAGCGTCCTTCCATAGCGGTGTAAATGCACCTTCTTTCACTGTAGATGAGATAGGGCTGTAGCAGATGATCCAATTTTTACAAAGTATTTATGTTCCTGGATTCGAGTCGATAAATTACAAAGGGTAGATCCAATATAAGTTTCAGTAGTACGCACAGAATCGTTACTAACCAAAGGAATGCCGTATACACAACATTGGTTTAGGATATCGGGTTTGTCTGCGTCACTACGAAAAGCATTAAACAGACTACAAGTAGAATCACGAAATCAATTCTGTTTCCACGACACAAATTAAGAAGGAGAGGTGTAATAAGCGGGTGATAACAGAGTGAACCAACAAATTGTTTTGTTGTGTTATCTTCAGGCTTAACCTCTACTCCCCTTACAGTCACATACCTGTGAACACCTTCCAGCACCTTATTGAGTCACTCCCAGACTGTCTAGCTGCTGTCCGCGCTGCACCAGGCGGTTACTCTGGATATTAGCTGGTGGTCACAATAATGCGACTCGACCGTGTAGAACCATACTGATGTATCCAGATAAAGCGTAACAAAAAATATTCGCCCAAATCCTTTCGCAAAAGTGCACCTAAAGTGTTATGTGAACGACAAGCACAGGGTTTCCTCAAAGAGATCGACGTGATTTTATTATCCGAAAAACATTGACTGTGAACAAAGTTCTTACGGCGACCAATACTTTTGATGAAACATATATCAGGTATAGAAAATATTTTCTTACTTGGTCTAAACTCAGTTCCGAATTCTTTTCTTTTGAATATAATTGTTCTACAAAAGTGAAATTTCCAATAATTTATTTAATTTTAAGTGCCTGCTTTCATTACAATATTTACTTTACAGTAAAAAGTTGCATAATAATAAAGATTTTAAATTTCATATTTATTGCTCCCTACCTAGTGAAAATTTCGGGTAATTCAGAACTGTGAGAGAAGTGTTTGTACAAACTTTTGCCTTGAGTATTCTTCCTTTCCGCCCTAGAATTAATCATTAAAGATTATTTTCAGCTGTAAGAGATTGATCAGTGATCTGTGAAATCGTCTGATCTGGGTCACGTGTTACAAGAGTTATTACAGTGGAATCACACCAAGCACTAAGCAGCCGGCTAATATGTGTAACAGAGCAAAGAGGCGGAATCTTTCCTAATCGCAGGAAAGCGTGCAACACAAGTTAAATGAAAATTTTATGCACGACATAGCACGTGCAGCTTGACAGGAAATCCACTACGGATATGAGATGTCGTTTTGTTCTTCATCTTTGTTTATGCCCTGTCGAAATACCAAAGAATGTGGAATGCAAAAAATGGAATTTATTACTGTAAGCATCTATGCCGTAAAAGGAAAGACGAGTATTGAGTTATAAACAGGAGCTGTAATGCCATCAATATAAAAGCAAGATTGCATCTTGGATATCTAGATATCCAAAACGGCACGCATTCGGTTACTCAGAATTGGAAACAGATTCACATATTTTACTTCAGATATTTAAAAAGTGTCAACTATTTGATTTCGGATAGCTGGCGCTCTAAAACGCTATGTAATAGGATCTGCATTTCTAACGCTCCGTAAGATGCACATCGAACAAAAAATTAGTCACCGATAACAGAAATGACAGTAGGAAGTTACCGGTTGCACAGAGGGCGCCGTGATAGCATTGTTGGAAAATATTGCACTGACGTGGTCTACAGGATCATTTCTGTCTCGTGCAGCGGTGAAGAGCAACGTGTGCGTTGAATTTAGTCTGCAATATGGGTCGTAAGACAAACGTTACTGAGTGGCAAAAATGTTTGGAAAAAAATCGTGTTTGGCCATGCCCACGGACACAAAGTGAATGAAGTCGCCCAATTTCTCAGTCAACTGAAAATCGGTGGCGTAACAGTGGCCGGAAAACGATTTTCACCAACAGTGTCCGCCACCATATTTCACACCTATTAACTGCAAATTAGTTTGAAACCGGGCAACAATTGCTCCAAACAGTCAACGAAAGTTCACTCCAACCAATTTGCTAAAGGACATTACGACGAGAACTGCATGCGATGTACAACTGGAGCAAAGTACCAAGGAAGAGGTCTCTTTTAACAGCAAGTCACAAAGTCACACATGGGCTCAGAGGCACAAAACTTTACTGTGGAGGATTGGAAACGAGTAATTTGGTCTGACGAGTCTCGTTTTTGTTTGTACTCCGATGATGGTAAATGACGAGTGCATCGCAGATCCAAGGAAGCCTTTAATCCTGATTGTGTGGAAGGTATTGTTCAAGCTGGAGGGGGTTTTGTGATGTTTTGGGGGTGTTTTTAGTACCACGAAATGGGCCCTCTCGCTGTAGTGACGATGAATTTCAACCAGCATGTGTACCTCCGCATTCTGAAGGACGAAGTGTTGTCCTTTGCCATGCATCTCCAGGACCAGCATCACATAGCCATTCCTGTCTTCCCAGACAACAATTGCCGTGTGCACAGGGCTAAAACTGTGTTTGAGTGGCACGACGAACAATCAGCAGCACTGTCTCACCTCGACGTGCCCGACAAATCCCCAGATTTAAATCCTTCTGAAAATCTGTGTGATCATTTGGAACAGAAGGTGAAACGAAGGAATAAACACCCACATACTCTGGCTGAACGTCGGAACCAATTGACGCACGAGTTACAGCAAATCGATGTTCAATACATCCACAACCTCATGGAGTCTCTACCACACCGGATTCATTCTGTTATCAACGCAAGAGGCGCCGTCACCCGTTATTAGGTAAGTTCGGCCAGGGGGTGATTAATTTTTTGTTCGGTGTGCTTATCATACATTGAGCTTCCAATATGCAGAGCCGGAAAAGATTGGGTATGTAACGATTGGTCGACATAACAATTGGCCGACACACGATTGGCCGACAGTAATGATTGGTCGACATAACAATTGGCCGACACACGATTGGCCGACAGTAATGATTGGTCGACATAACGATTGGTCGGCATAACGATTGGTCGACAGAAATGATTAGTCGACATAACGATTGGTCGACAGTAATGATTAGTCGACAGTAACGATAGGTCGACAGCACGTTTGATCGACATAACGATTGATCGACAGTAACGACTGGTCGATACAACGATTAGTCGACATTGGTCGACATAAAATGTTTAATGGAACTTGGAATTTTTTTTTTAATAAGTGCAAACAGTTTGGCGGTAAATTGCCCCACCGGAAGATTGCCACACATCTTTCAGCAACCCGGAAAATTGCCACATGGTTTTCATTAAGGAGCCGAGCATAAATCGCCGTTCGTCCGAGAAACGCTTTGAATGTGTGGCAATTTTCCGAGTTTCCAAATTATGTGTGGCATTTTCTCCAAGGTGCCTATTCCTAAAGTGCCCCGGGGCCCTTTCGGAAATGACATCGTTCAGAAGGCCCTCTATATAGATTTCACTTAGAGTACAAAAGATGACACGGGGGCCTATTTGGAAATAATATGTTATAATGCTGTACATTCTGAGGACTACATTCTAAAAGATATTATTTCCAAAAGGAACGCTACGCTTTGAGAGGTCAGTACGTTCTGAGAGGTACCGCTGCGAATGTAAACCATAATCCTCTAAACCAATGGTTATCTCGACCAATCGTTGTGTCGCCCAATTGTGCTGTCGACCAGTCGTTACTGTCGACTGATCGTTATGTCGACCAATCGTGCTGCCGACCAATCGGGTGTCGACCAATCGTTATGTCGACCAATCGTTATTCGACCAATCGTGCGACATCGAAAAGATTATAGATCCTTAGTGCTTAGAAAGGGTGATGTTTTCGCTTTTGGATATTCTGTGTCTTCAACAAATGGCACATATTCCATTTCGGACAGCTAAAGCTCATAAAGAGTGATGATTTCTGTTTCGGATATGTGGTTCTGCTGAAAGTGAAATTTTTTTAGTATGCAAAAGAAATAAAATATCCGTTTATTGACGTACAAACGTTATGAATAAAGCGTAAGCTTTCAACACCAACGGGTGCCTTCTTCAGATTTGTTCGTATTTAGGTAAGGCAAAAGTAACAAAGAATAGGAAATTTTTAAATAAAATAAACATGAACAGAATTTGAGAACGTGATATGTTGCGTCGAGAGCATGCGACAACGAGAGATGTCAACAGGAACGTGCTAAGCGTGAAGGAATGTGCGCCATATTTGGAGAAGCTCAAATGAGACGTCATCGTTGCAAACTACAGGGTTACTCAGAATCTCCATGGTTTCCCTGACGGCAGTGCCCCTGGCGGTACTATAAGAAGCGATTCCCTTTATCTGGTCCCATTTCAGGATGGCGGAATGGGTAACCACTTCTCTGGATAAGGCGGTTGTCAATCTTCCGAGCGAGACGTCCCGTTTGTGTTCGATAAGTCGAAGAGCAAAAGAGCGTTTTGTCATTCCGATGTAGTACCTGGTGGTACCATCCATGTATTCTAATGGTATGGAGTACACTCCCGCATCAGTCAGAGAGGTGTGGGTGTTCCGGGATGAAAGCGGGTGGCGTGATATCGATCTCGGTGAGCGTATTCCAAAACTAAGCCCGAGTTTCTTTAAGGTGTTCTGCAAGAAGTAGGTCAGGTCGGGTACATACGGGCAAGCCCCAATGTATTACAGAGATGGCTTCGTATGGCGGCTACCCGGGTTGGAGAAAACAGCATCGGCGTTCTTGATAATATCCTCGATCACTTGCACACTATAGCCGGAGGAAAAGGTCAGATCTCTTACGTTGTCGACTTCTTCAATTCTGGATGCGGTGTCAGATGAGAGAATAAAGGCACGTTTAGCCCTATGTCTGAAAATGGCTAATTTGTGCGAAACTGGTCCCATAGAAGTGGGTAATATTACATTCGGGACATATGTTGGCTTGTAATAAACCTTGGTATGGAGGGATCCAGAACGAGATTTCTTGACTAGGACGTCCAAAAACGGGAGACTGCCGTTATCCTCACACTCCATGGTGAAACATATGTTCCGGTGGAGGGAATTAATAAAAGCGAAAAAAGCTGAACGCTTTTTTTATGAACTGAACGTTCATCAGCTCCATGCTGCCATACAAAAAATACATCGTCGGCGTATCTCAGCCATATAAGAGGAGTGAGTTTAGCTTCCTTTAGAATTTTTTATTCCAGCGGTCTGAGGATGGCGTCAGCTAGTACAGCCGATAGCGGTGAGCCCATGGCAACCCCTTTGGACTGCTTGTAAATTATGTTATTAAAACAGAAAAAATTGATTCCGTCACCACATCAATCGCATAGGATATACCCAGTAGTGAGTCCCGTGAGAACATTGAAGAATCAGCAAGTGCTCGCTTCAAAGTGTCCACTGACTGGTCGACAGGTACTGTCGGATAAAGCGACACCACGTCAAAACTCCCGATGATGTGGTGCGGAGCCACAGTGAAGTTCTTTAGCCTTGTGACGAAATCACCCGACGACAACAAGACTGATGTGGAGACAGGCAGGAAAGCTGTTAGGAATGTTGCAAGTTGACGCTCGAGATTTATTGATGGGGCTGTCCTCAGTGAAACAATAGGCCTAAGCGGGAGTCCTTGCTTGTGATGTTTAATTCTCGCAAAGAGCAAGGGTATCTTCGGCCCCGAAGGAAGCCATGCGGCTGATCTGAAAGTATCCGGGATAACGGGCATTTTCGCCACTCTCTTAACTTTCGCAACTTTGAGGCAATCTGGATTGAATCCGACTGTTGTATGAACTCCATGATTTTACGGCTGAACTCATCTGAGTCCATTATCGCAATCTGGCCTGATTTATCCGTGAGTGCGAAGACAACCGTTGGATCGTCCTTTAAGCGTAGAACAGCTGTTAGGTCATGTGGTCAAGAGTGCCGAGTCTTGGGAAGCTTATTCAATTTGTTCAGGCGCTGGAAGCATTGAAGACATCATCGGGAGTTTTGACGTGGTGTCGCTTTATCTGTCAGTACCTGTCGACGAGGCAGTGGACACTTTGAAGCGAGCACTTGCTGATTCTTCAATGTTCTCACGGGACTCACTACTGGGTATATCCTATGCGATTGATGTGGTGACGGAATCAATTTTTTCTGTTTTCATAACATAATTTACAAGCAGTCCAAAGGGGTTGCCATGGGCTCACCGCTATCTGCTGTACTAGCTGAGGCCATCCTCAGACCGCTGGAATAAAAAATTCTAAATGAAGCTAAGCTCACTCCTCTTATATGGCTGAGATACGCCGACAATGTATTTTTTGTATGGCAGCATGGAGCTGATGAACTGAACGCTTTTTTCGCTTTTATTAATTCCCTCCACCGGAACATATGTTTCACCATGGAGTGTGAGGACAACGGCAGTCTCCCGTTTTTGGACGTCCTAGTCAAGAAATCTCGTTCTGGATCCCTCCATACCAAGGTTTATTACAAGCCAACATATGTCCCGAATGTAATACTACCCACTTCTATGGGACCAGTTTCGCACAAATTAGCCATTTTCAGACATAGGGCTAAACGTGCCTTTATTCTCTCATCTGACACCGCATCCAGAATTGAAGAAGTCGACAACGTAAGAGATCTGGCCTTTTCCTCCGGCTACAGTGTGCAAGTGATCGAGGACATTATCAAGAACGCCGACGCTGTTTTCTCCAACCCGGGTAGCCGCCATACCAAGCCATCTCTGCAATACATTGGGGCTAGCCCGTATGTACCCGACCTGACCTACTTCTTGCAGAACACCTTAAAGAAACTCGGGCTTAGTTTTGGAATACGCTCACAGAGATCGATATCACGCCACCTGCTTTCATCCCGGAACACCCACACCTCTCTGACTGATGCGGGAGTGTACTCCATACCATTAGAATACATGGATGGTACCACCAGGTACTACATCGGAATGACAAAACGCTCTTTTGCTCTTCGACTTATCGAACACAAACGGGACGTCTCGCACGGAAGATTGACAACCGCCTTATCCAGAGAAGTGGTTACCCATTCCGCCATCCCGAAACGGGACCAGATAAAGCGAATTGCTCCTTATAGTACCGCCAGGGGTACTGCCGTCAGGGAAACCATGGAGATTTTGAGTAACCCTGTAGTTTGCAACGATGACGTCTCATTTGAGCTTCCCCAAATATGGCGCACATTCCTTCACGCTTAGCACGTTCCTGTTGGCATCTCTCGTTGTCGCATGCTCTCGACGCAACATATCACGTTCTCAAATTCTATTCATGTTTATTTTATTTAAAAATTTCCTATTCTTTGTTACTTTTGCCTTACCTAACCACGAACAAGTCCGAAGAAGGCACCCGTTGGTGTTAAAAGCTTACGCTTTATTCATAACGTTTGTACGTCAATAAACGGATATCTTATTTCTTTTGCATACGGATTATTTGACGTAATCTACCCGAACTTTAGTTTTATCTGAAATTTTTTTATTTTGAATTTTAAGGTAGCATATATTCAGTTTCAGAAACCTAGTGTAGCCCTGGTGGCGCAGTTATCTAAGCGCTGGTTTGTAATCATTCATCCTTGGTGGGTTCGAATCCCGTGAGGCATGGATGCTGTGTTTGCCTTACGGCACTGCAGGCCTCCCTTCCCTGGAACCAATGGCCCGAAATTAGTGAGAGGCGACTGCTTATAGCTCATTGAGTTGCTCACAGTGGTCGATAAACCTTCAATACAAAAAAAAAAAAAAAAAAAAACAACAACCCAACACTGGAAAGTACTGAATTTATTCGATTTTAGTTTATTTGCGCTTTAATATCTTACAACATGGTGTGATAGGTTTCGGATATTCAGCACTAAAAATAAATGAAATACATCGATTTTCAGATAACTTGTCCTTAAAAAACCGCCACGTATCCGAAAAGTAAAACCTAATGATTGTGAAATACAACTTTGCATTGCCTTTATTAACTACGAGAAAGCTTCCGATTCTGCATGACTGTTTGAAACCATTAAATATTTAAAGTAGTACAGTCAGTAGCGCAGCCAGAAATTTCCCAGGAGGGGGTGAGGGGTGGCGTGGCACACAGAATTCTCTCAAGGTGGGGGTGACCTTTCCCTAAATTTACTGGGAAAAATAGTCAGGTGCTATAACAATTAAGGAGGTTGACTTTTGTACATTTCTTCTTATCCAGTTACTAGTAATGTTACAGTACAAGAAAGTTAAATAATTAGAAGAAGCAGTAGATGAAATTCTTTTCCTGGTTAGGTTTTTCTAAATTATTTAAAAGAACTACTCCCTTATAATTATCGTTTGTTATAATTATACGGTACATGATTAACATGTATATGTAAATCGCGTATCGTGACTTTTTGTTTCAAACTTCGACGTAATAATTTTCCGCTCTATCAGCACAAGAGCGGGGGGGGGGCATCGGGCTGAATATAGTACGCGATTTTAACATTAATTTAACTGGACACAGCTTTTAAAGTAGCCGCCGAAGTCCGATTGTTTGAAGGGACAAAAAGTTTAAAAATATTGCGATAAATAAAGTAATACAAATTATTATTATTAGGTAGCGGAAAAAATGGTATCAGGAAAAGTTGCAAATATATCGGTAATATTAGTCATGCTCACACCTTTCTCACGAGAAAAAAATTACAAACATGATTTCTGGAAGTAGATATATCGTACCCACACACGAATAGATAAAAAAAATGATAATATACGCACGTCATTTGCGTAATCTAAATAATGCGAATCTCCCACGAAGCTCCTTTTTACCTGGACAAAGTTATGCCCAGCGTCCAGTGTGGACGCTGTCTATTTACAGATGCCAACTTATGAGTAACTGTGCGCCATTCAATGCTGTGGAAGACTTTTTCTTGTGTCTTTGGTCTCAGTGCGTGCGTGAAACCCTCCCTCACGCAAGAACATGCTGAGAACGGTATTCCGACAAGTGAAAGCCGGAATTTACAGGTAAAAACAACTTAATACGCTGTCCTCTGAACATTAATCGCATGCGTTCATTCCGGCTATTGTGAAGTTTGGCTTTCTTTGACCGGGCTTCCTTCTTCCGTTTCAGCATGTCTTCACCTCTCGTTAAATGCGTACAACAAGATTTCCGGAATCACGGATTTGCAAAGCTCTGTGCTGCAAGTAAGACAAAGCACCCGGAAAGAGGGCACCTCAAGGAAGGATTCAACACCACCAGAAAGCAAAAGAAAACAAAGCTGTGCCACAGGTAGCCCGCCTTTAATGGCGGTGGAGCCACCGAGAAAGAGAGAGAGAGAGAGTGAGAGAAATAGAGAGATGAATAAATATAAAAATAGAATAGGCCTATTCTTGTTGCTGACTGCGCTATGTATGTTAATGTGGATACTTCTATTACGGCAGTAATAAGTGCATTAAGGTGAATGTTTCAAAACAGATGTCTGTGGTTTTTTTTTTTTTATGTTATAATTGTACCAAGTATTTCCGCTATTTACATATTGCGATTTGAAATGTAAGAGTATTGTTTATCAAAAAACTCATGTTGAATAAATTTCTGAACAGCAGGGTTCGATATATGCCGAACGATTACTTTTGATGATGCCAAAAATTACTCTTGGTGTGGCAACCACAAAATTTGTCTGCTTCCGTATTTTACTGCTAGAGACGTTTCCTGGAGTACACTTGATGCTTTCAAGATCCTTTTTAAGGGGACCAGTACCTTTTTAGGCTTCGCATGTTAACCTTATGTGAGGTCTCGATGTACTTAGGTACATGTTTCTCACGATAGATTTGGCCTATCAATTGCAAACCTGCCATGCATTTTCCTAAGGATATTATACAACACCTGAACTAGAATTATTGCAATCAGTCAATTAATTAATTTTGTATTAATTAATCAAAATTGCTGTCGATTTTGCTGACTTTTCATTAGCAATTGTATTTATTATTTTAATTGAGTACATTATTTAGTCATGATTCTAGTTCAGGTGGTGGTTGATATATACAGAAAGGTTTAAAAAACATTTCAAGCCATTATCTTCAGTGGATTATGAGAAAAATGTTCCTAAATGTACAAAACCACAACTTTTCAGGAGGCAAAAAACTAAGAAAACCTGTGATTAAAAGCCTCCCGCGTCATACTCTTTTACCTCTGCTTTGCTCAAGTGTCGTATAAAAATTCGATTCAGCAAACTATGTAGAAAAAAATAATTGAAATAAAAAAATTTACATAAAATCTTTGTTTTTGCAAGCCCCTTAAAGGATCTTGCAATGTTAGAAGTATTACGGTGTTTAATCTAGTTGCTTAGCTGTATTTTAAGCTTATCATAGTTGCAGTATAACTTGCTTAACTCAGTTCTTAGCTAAAGTTTCTTAGGGAACTTCGTAGAACTCAAACTCTTGAATAATTAATTTACGGCCAGAGGTAATTAAGAGCATGAAAATTAAGAGACTTATGTATACCACTGCTTTTTCCCTTCTCTCACTGAAAGGCCAAATCCATTGATACAACATGACTTTCAGGTCTTCACATAGAATTCAATCCATTGGCAGCAATATATCTCAACAAGCTTTATATCAACTAAATAGATTTCATATCAACACTTAGTAATCTACTAGTAATTTCCACAACTCAATATACATAAATCTTGACAACTACACCAACTCAAACTCCATTCAATGTGTCATTTTATCGTATTATGACCCACTGTCACTGTTTCCAATTAGTGCGAGCTGTTGGGGAAAGTAATGTAACGTTCAGTGAGAAAACGTTTAATCAAGAATCAACTACATTTACATAAGAAAACAAAAGCTGAAAAGGAAGGTTAAATAGAGGTATACTGCACATTAAGACCAACGATTTGAACTCCGTTTTGAAATTACTGAAATATTTTGCTTAGTCTCCTGAACCACAATTTTAATTACTGCAAAAATTTAAGTCGAAATTATAAAGTCAATTTTTTTCAGTTAATAGGGTAAGTCACTCGAAATTATTTAAGCCAATTTTTATAACTAAAAAAATAAAAATTCACTAAATCACTATACGGAGGCAGTCTTTGGATGTAAAGTTCAGTACATATTTATACTTAACTTTAACTATGGTGTCTTTGAATGTGTTTTAACCATGGTGTCTGGTCCAATGAATCTTGTAACTTTATATAAAATCATAACTTAAAAATAAATAATAATAACTTTCATTATTATTATAATATTATCAAATACTTCTTTTTTATATTATCGCCATATTAAATAGGCTCCGTAGCCAGACATTGTTAGGCGGGTTAAAATAGTTTGGCGACTTTCCAGTTAAAACCGCTTTGTTCCACTTCTAACCGGTTTCTGTGTGTACAGCTGCAAAGGAATTCTCCGGAGTGGTTAGTCACATCCAGAGCAGTGTAGGTACGCGGTCATAAGTGTAAGGGAAGAGAGAACAAAGGCAACGGAAATGGTTTTAAGTACGGGACAGCGGATTTTTATTGTGGAACAGTATTTCAGAAATAACTCATACAAGGTTTTAAATGAGTTCTCTACAGAAAAAATTTCCACATTGTGCAGCTCCGGTGAAATCAGTGGCACAGAAGTTAGTGCGAAAATTTCGTGAAACCGGCACGGTGTGCAACAGAAAAAGAAACAAACCCAAGACAATTCGTACTGAAGACAATATCAAGGATGTGTGCACAATGATGTTACAAAGCTCTCGGAAGTCGATTCGCCGATTATCGTCTGCAGCGTAAATATCTGCCACGTCATGCCGACGCATACTTAAGGTGGATTTGCATTTTCGGCAGTACAAAGTTATGGCGCTCCGAGAACTTAAAACTCCTGATTATGCAAAACGAATGCAATATTGTAAGTGGTTTCAGGAGACCATTGTCAGCGGTGAAATGGACCCAACACTTTATTACATAACAGATCGGGTATGTCAATGCGCAAAACAGCAGGATTTGGACCGACACGAATCCCAGACGGACAATGGAGACTCCTCTGTACGACCAAAAGATAGGCGTTTGGTGTGCTGTGCCTCCGAAGAGGATAGTCAACCCATTCTTTTTCACTGACACCATCAACTCGGAGCGCTATGTTCAACAACTCTTCAACCCCTTTGTTGTCGCACTTACAGAAGAAGAGCGAACATATTCTTTCTTTCAGCAGAATGGTGCAACGGCGCATACTGCGCGGAACAGTCTACGTGCTCTGCATGAAGTGTTTGGGGAAGACAGAACTGTATCGAAGAGACTATGCCACCCAGATCACCCGATCTCTCTACCTGTGACTTTTACCTGAAGGGAGCATTGAAAGGGAAAATGTATGCAACTAGTACGCACACCCTTGATGAATTAAAAGTGAACATTACGGATGCCGTAGTCCAGATTACTGGCGATGAGTTGTGGCGCGTTACGAACAACATGTTCCGTCGTGTGCAGCTGTGTCTTGATGTCGGAGGACAGCACTTTCAGCATTTGTTGTAAATGGAGGTAAATTACGCCTATTTTCTGTCATTTCAAATATCTTTTACCATGTATAGTAGCATTGCCTGATTATTGTCGTTCATTATACTCGGGCCTCTTTTATATGGCACACCCTGTACTTCAAGAATTGGCTGCTCATCATTTGGTCGGAGAATTGATGTTTATATATAGATATATTATTTGAACTTTCATTTCAATTATATTATAGCTTTAACTATGGTGTCTTTTTATGTGTCTTAACTATGGTGTCTTTGAATGTAAAGTTATGAGGCAGTCTTTGAATCTAAAAATTTAAGTCGAAATTATTTAAATCAATTTTAATTACTGAAACTGAAAGTATCTTATCTGTAGCCTCACGAAAAATTTAACTACAATTTTAATCACTGAAAAAATTTTAGTCGGTTTTGAAATTAAGACTAACGATTTGAAGTCGGTTTTGAAATTACTGAAAGCTATTTGCTTATTTCGTGAGACTACAGATAAGATACTTTAAGTTATGCTCTCATGTTGCGTAGGGTGTATAATACAACTGGAGAATAGAGCTTTCAATTATTAGTTATATAAAAATCGCTTATTTGTTAGTAAGATTGCATGCGTTTCTTCCTAAGCGACAACGACATTCTTAACTGAAAATGTCTGATTAGACCAGTATTTCACTAACTAATCACATGACTGTAACATCATTGTATTAGAGGAACATAACATTTTCTATTTAGAAGAGCATTTTTGGCCGACATTACATGACGGTAAAAATACCTTATTAGAATTTTTTTTTGTTTCTGTGTTTAACAACCCCCTCACATGGGCATCTCAGTTTATGAGTCCCCGGTCCCTAACGGAGATCGATGGTTTCAAGGAAGGGGAAGAAGCACCACCCAGGACCAACTCAGATGGTTATGTAAAGACCTGCTCCTCTGATCACTCGGCAACTGGGGCGGTATTTGATTAGACGGGCATATTTAGTTCAGATTAGGCCACCATAACAGTATCTGATTAGAAGACTGTGTTAGCATCTGATAAAATGACCATAACAGTAACTGACAGATATATTATCTAGGTATCTGAGTAGACAAAAGTATCATTATATGACTCTCTAAGGGTGTAAATATTTTTATTAGGACTAACAAGCTAAAATCTAAGTAGGAAAGTGTACCAGCATGTCATGCGACAAACATACAAGCAAATTTCAGCATATAAATATACGATTTGTGATGTACCTATCATAGAAGTGACGCACGTGTCAAAACGGCAAGTTGCAGCGATAAGCCATGCCGGCATAGTTTAATCGGAAGAATATCCCGCTCCGGTGTTCGAATCCAGTCACCAGCAGAAATGGCAAGTTCGCTATAACTACACAAGCATAACTAATCCGATAACCATATTTCCATCTGATTATGTAATTTTATTCATGATCAGAAAACCATGTGATTGTGTAAGTTGGTAAAGGTATTAACATCTGAGTTGTCAATCGAGTCATTAAATATGGCCCTCACATTTTAAAATACAGGTAACGTGTTCCTCTAAATAATTTTACTTTTCAATTTATGTTTTCTTCCGTAAATTTAATTACTTCTTCGTTAAACATTTTCTAACTGAACGGCACATTACCTCCGCGAACAGCGTGCACATTTCAGCAACACTGACAGTGAGTCAGAACAAAATAAAATGACTACTCTGAATGTGAGAGTGTGGTGTTGGTGGAGTTGTACATATGTCGAAAGACTGCGAGTAGATTGTTAAACACAGATGTTGCAAAAGAGATAAAGCTTGTTGATATACTGTATATGTAATCGACAAATAAGTGTATTGACATAAATTTCATGTCTGTCTTGATACCGGCGAGATCATATTCTGGCAATCGATTATTGGTGTCCTGAAGTTCAAGTGCTTGAAGAGTTAACTACTGGAATTTCGAAAGAAAAATAACTGACCATTTGTACCTTGCGGTTTGGTTACTACTTTCTAAAATGTGATTTGTGTGCTACAAAGCTAGACTTAAGATCCGAAACATTATGGCCAACTGCCTAATATTATGTTAGTCCTCCACGTGTCACCAAAATAGCTCCTACCCGGATATACACTGAACAGCTAAAACATTATGACCACCTGCCTAATATGATGTTGGCCTTCCACGTGCGCCGAAACAGCTGTTACCCGGATATACACCGAATATCTAAAACATTATGACGACCTGCCTAATATGATGTTGGTCCTCCACGTGCCGCCAAAAACAGCTCATGCCAGGAATTACACCGAAGATCCAAAACATTATGACAACCTGCCTAATATGATGTTGGTCCTCCACGTGCCGCCAAAACAGCTTTTACCCGGATATACATGGAATATCCAAAACATTATGACGAGCTGCCTAACATGATGTTGGCCCTCCGCGTGCCGCCGAAACAGCTTTTACCCGGATTTACACGGAATATCCAAAACATTATGACGATCTGCCTAACATGATGTTGGCCCTCCGCGTGCCGCCGAAACAGCTTTTACCCGGATATGCACGGAATATCCAAAACATTATGACGAGCTGCCTAACATGATGTTGGTCCTCCACGTGCCGCCGAAACAACTGTTACCCAGATATACACCAAAGAGCCAAGACATTACAACCACCTGCTTGATATGATGTTGGTCCTCCACCTGCCGCCAAAACAGCTCTTACCTGGCGAGATATAGACACTCCAAGACTTCTAAAGTATCTTGTGGTGCCTGGTACGAACACGTTAGGAGCAATCCTTTAGCTCTTTTGAGCCGCCGCAGATCGGATTTGCTGTTCCAACGCAAACCACAGATGCTCGATTAGATACCTGGGGAATTTGGAGGCTAGGACAATACCTGAAAGTTGTCCTCATGTTCTTGAAACATTTTCGAACAATACGGGCAGTGTGGCATGGCGCATTATTTTCTGAAGGAAGGCACAACTAGAGGGGAATAACGTTGTCATGAAAGGATGTGCCTGGTCTGCAATGCTATTTGGGTAGGTGGCAGGCATCATAGTTTCCTGCACATGAATAAGTAGACCCTGGTGTTTCCAGCAGAACATTGCCCAAAGCATTGCACTTCCTCCACGAGCTTGTTTTTGTCTCAGGGTCCACCGTGCTTCCAACGCTCCCCTAGGTAAACGACGCACACATACACGGTCGTCCTCACGGTGCAACACGAAACGAGATTCATCGGAGCAGACGACCTTCCAATTATTTAAGGTCCAGTTTTGATGTTCGGGTGCCCATTGTAGGAGCTTTCGACAGTGAAACGAGGTTAGCATGGGCACTCGGAGTGGCCTGCAGCTACACAACCAATCTAAACAGAGTTCTCAACAGAGTTCGAACTACAGCCAATCTCAAAAGAGTTCGATGTACTGTGTTGTGAGACATTACTTCCGTCACCAGCATTCAAATTAGAGGCGAGTTGCGCCACAGGATCCCTTTTGTTGGCCCGTACCAAACGTGATACCCTGATCTCACCTCTACAATCGGTGAACAGTAGCCGACCCACACGTTGCCCGTGGTTCGTGGGTTTGTCCCTTCTCGGACCACTTTTTGAACTTACAAACCACGGCTGACTGTTAGCACCACACAAGCCTTGCCGTCTCGGAAATGTTCTGACCTGCACGTCTGGGCATTATAAATTGGTATTTGTCATACTCGCTGAAGTCCGCTGATTAATAGAGCTCAGGTGTTATTTATACCGTTTCGTGACTTTCAAACGCTCTGTCGTTTACCTGGAGTTGCTTCGATTTGCATAAAGATGCGCTTGTCATAATGTTTGGGCTCTTCGGGCCGCGGGTTGCCTAGTGGTCAAAGTTCGTAACTGCTACGGAGAAGACCCGGGTTCGATCCCAGCAGGTACGAACGCTCAAACAACTAAATATCCGCCGTGCGTCGAATGGGCACGTTCAGCCGTTGGGCCCCGGGGTGCTTGCCCCCAGTTAGTAAATAAGGGCGTCTTCTTTCCCCTTTCTATCTCGCTTCCGTGTCACTTACCTATCGGGCACTCTAGCCCAGATCTCTGAGCTTCCTCTTTCTAAGGATTGTTTAGAACCTGGTGCCAGACACTTCCTTCATAAAATCCTGTACATATGATCTGATCTGATCTGTTTTGGTTCTTCTGTGTATCTACGAACATTAGCCAGTTAGCTAATTAATTAACCGTTTAAACTACAACGAACAAAATCAAAATTTTATATACAACCACGTTTTTATCTGCGATGAGCTCATGTGAGTTCTCCAAGGAACAACTTCGCATTAGCAGTTTCTACTTGCTGAAGAGTGCAGGCTTCTTTTGTCAATTTGGACGTTATTTACTTTTAGAAGAATTCTTACCACGCCTACATTTTAATAAAATTCTGTCTCACTTGTCATTTATAAAGTCTCATACAGAATTTTTTTTGTTTTTGCATGGACGTACAGGAATTGCAGTTGACAATCACCTAAATTTTCCCCAATGTGTGGTATATGGGCATTTTTGAAAGGTCTCCAATTGCTTTTTTTTTAAGTTTCTTCTTTTGCGCATCATTCCTGACACCCACTTTTCTTTTTCTGAGGTACTGTTTCGTCTGTTACCTCCCATAATTAATATTCGTCGCTTCCTTCTGCTTTGTCCTCATTTTCACCTACAGTGTGGAAGTATCTGTGTTCTCATTGCAAGTTTTTTAGCTCCCATGTTCCATTTCCCTCATTTCCCTCTTCTTTCTTTTTATAGAATTGAATAATTTTAAAATAGTTTATTCATCGATCCATTTTTTATTTTGAAATTACTACTGATATTTGAAGTTAATTTCCTTTAATTTGAGATAAAAAAAAAAAGAGGTGTTCAAAACGGGTCTTTGAGTGAGCAGAAAGACTTCCTAAAACTTTTAATAGCTTTTTTTCCGTATTAGCAAACACATATCTGCCAGCAAAGGGGTATGAAAGTTAAGGAGGAAGTAATAAGATTGCCAAGTCTTGTTTTTTTTTCATGAGACGACGAAAAAGATTTGTGAAACAGACACTTTGAAAAGTTTTCTTAACAGAAAGAGCCTTTTATCTTCAAATCTTGATTGCCGTGTATTTAATTTTTTATGGGTACTTCAAAGTTTCGATGAATGGACAGCTGGAAACGTATCTCGGTTCCATGTGGGACAAAGGTATGATATTACTTTTTCTTCGTATTTTCTATTTTCATATCTCTTCTAACTTTTTTAGTGTTCTTTCATTTTACAGAACAGAGTAATTGTAATTTAGAACGGATGCTGACTTTTACGATTCTTGGAAGACTATTCCTTTAAAAAAGACAACTTGAAAGTATTAATATATGAAAGTATACAGTATCGAAACTTTGAAGGTAAAATCTTCAATTTTTTGTTAAATGCAACTTTCTTCTTTTAATGCTTCGTGAATTAAAACGAATCAAGCTTACATAAAAGAGCAATATTTTGATTTCTTTATTGCTGTTTTACGTAAGAATACGCTAGAAAAACGTATCCATAGCGAAGAGCATTATTAACCATTAATAAAAGACTATATTTTTATTGCCTAACGAAATAACAAACAATCGTATTTCTCTTTTTTATTTTATCTGTTTTCCTTAGATTTATAACGACACGCATGCGCACTGTGGGCCAAATTGATTAACCCATTCATAAATAAGGGCTACTGATGGCAGGAGAGTACCGCAACTGAAACCGAAGAACGAACATTCTTCTATGTCTCACCTAAGACTTAAATTCACATTCCTCGATATTTTTGGATTCATAATTTTTAAACCAATAACTTAAAGTCATTATGCTGTGAATATTATGCGTAAATTGTCTGGACAGCGATCTGCTTTTCTCACTGCACTTACTTGAAACTCATGTCAGCAATAAAATTACATAAAAAATTAAAACATTGCACACGAAAGGTGTTTAATGAGGTCAAGACAAATCCGAGCATGTCTTTATGTATTTTAGTATCGCTGCAATATTTAGGGGTTTAGGTGCAGGTGAAACTTCTTCAAAAAAAAAAAAAAAAAAAAAAAAGGCAATAATTCCAAAGGAAAATAAAAAAAAGAAAATTTGGTTTGTGCATTCAAGCAATACTCAAGATTGTCGTTTATGTTCTAATTCAAATCTTCTTTCTTGCTAATGAAATTTAATACAGAAAGGTCAATCTAAAACTCCTTTTAGTTTAGAGATAAATACGGTGTGAAACAAGATGGGGTGAGCTTTTTGGTTTATTGTTAAATCTGTTTAGGTGTGAACAAATCGGGTGAATTTGAAATTCTGTTTATTCTTAAAGACAAATTATGTCACTTAAATGTAGATAAGAATTAGTATCCACTGTAGGTTTTAAAATAAAGATGTGAATGGTTTGTTTAAATATGGGGAAAAATGATAGATTCTTAACGAATCTTTTTTCAATCCCTCATGGATAGCTAGACATGAGATATAAGACAAAGATAAAGAAATGCTGTCTGTTAAAAAGTACATTTGCGCAGTATAAGGTAATGAAGCTTTAAAATGAACATTCTATTCAAGGTCGCAATGTTACAGTGAAAATCCCGACAAAATCATAAAGTGGCAATAATTGAGAGCATTTCATTTCCCCTTCATTCTCACTCTTCTTGTACAGAAATATAAAGAGAATATTTTTGAACTTTCATCGTGTGCTGAAAGAATCCATTCGTATGGGTGGTCTACTCAAACAATCTCACATAGCCGTCAGTAATGAATACAACCGCCTGTTAAAAGAGGCTTACTTCTCTTCCATAGGTGCAGATTGCCCGCTCTATGGTTGCCGTAACAAGGGTGAACCCTCATAGGAACGATGGTGCCACAATAAATGAGATAAAGCTTTTCCTATTTTACCAACATACACGAAGAGAGAGAGAGAGAGAGAGAGAGAGAGAGAGAGAAGGAGATAGATAGATAGATAGAAAGAGACAGATAGATAGTGTGAGAGAGAGAAGATAGATAGATAGATAAATAGATAAATAGATAGGTAGAAAGAAAGAGACAGATAGTTAGTGAGAGAGAGAGAAGATAGATAGATAGATAGATAAAAAGAGATAGATAGTGAGAGATTGAGAGCGAGAAGAAGATTGACACATATAGAGAGACAGACAGAGATTGAGAGCGAGTGACAGATAGATAGATAGAGAGATTGAAAGCGAGAAAGAGATAGACAAATATAGAGAGACAGAGAGAGATTGAGAGCGAGTGAAGATAGATAGATCGAAAGATAGACAAATAATAAATGGAGAGAGAGAGATAGAAATGTGATGGATGAAGAGCAAATGGGCCAGTATTCCCAATACAAATGCACAACAATGATACCTGAAAACATTATGTCAGAAGAAAATACAGCTGAGATTTGTATGACTGCTTCCCCGTATTTTTTTTAAGTGACTCGATCGGACATCAAGCAATTTTTCTGTGGTATCTTTGAAGACTTTTTTACGCTTTTCAACCTATGCTCCAGCTTTGTCCGTCCGTCGTCACGATAACTCGCGTAAAAATGGTTCGATTTCGATGAAAATTTGGTATGTGGTAGGGGACCACCTGGGGACGAATCTTATTGAAAATGGACGAAATGGGGTCAAAAGCCACGGCTTAGGAGCGGTATCCATTCTATTGCCCTTATGCGTCATAACTTGCGTAAATATGGTTCGATGTCGATGAAATTTTAGTATATCGTAGGGGACCACCTGGAAATGAACCCTATTGAAAATGGGTGAAGTGGGCTCAAAGGTCAGGACACAGGAGCGGGATGCATTCCATTGCCCTTATGCGTCATAACGTGCGTAAAAATGGTTCGATTTCGATGAAATTTTAGTATGTGGAGGGGACCAGCTAGGGACGAACCCTATTGAAAATGGACGAAATGGGGTCAAAGGTCAGGAGATAGGATCGGGATCCATTCCATCGCCCTTATCTCATACTATTAATGGAGCAATTCTTGTACGTATGTAATTTTTTATTTTGAAAATGGCTCTAAGGATCTTGCTGAAAGTCGTTAATCTACCGTTTTCTGGCACTAGAAATCGATTTAGCTTGATCTCGACTTTAGGAAAATTCGTTTAGTACGTTAAATAACCACCCCGAATCACCACGGTTTTAGGGTCATGGCCCCATGCTTAGAAATCTTATGACGTCACAATCTCGCGATTGAGATGTTGGCGCGCGGTCACGCCATCTGTCTCATTACGTCACGTGTTGTGTGTGGATCCTATTAAAGTTTTATGACGTCACACTCTTGCGAGCAGATGGTCGCGATTCCCCTCTGCCTTATTACGTCACGCGTTGTGTGCTTATCTCCATCCGCATGATAACTCACGTAAAAATCGTTCGATTTCGATGAAATGTTAGTATGTGGTAGGGGAACGCCTGGGAAGTAACCCTATTGAAAGTAAACGAAATGGAGTCAAAGGTCAGGACATAGGAGCGGAATCACTTCCATCGCCATTATGCGTCATAACTTACGTAAAAATGCTTCGATTTGGATGAAATGTTAGTATGTTGTAGGGGCCTGCCTGGGGACTATTCCTTTTAAAAATGGGCGAAATGGGGTCAAAGGTTAGGACACAAGAGCGGGATCTATTCCATAGCCCTTATGCATCATAACTTACGTAAAAATACTTCGATTGCAACAGAACTGTAGCATGTTATTTCGGAGGTATACTGAACCGGTTCTGTTGAATATCATCTAAATGGAATCAAAGGTCAGGGCACAGGATCGAGATTTATTCCATAGCCATTATTCTCATAACTTGAGTGATAACTTGAGTAATGATTTCTGGTATCTTGGGAAGCGTATTACAATCAATGCATTGCATGATTCTACTAACTTGTTATATTATACGGTCCTTCAATTAGTTCTGTAGCCTATTTAAATACCCACAAGAATAAAACAAATAATAGTAATGTTTGGTAACAGTTTGCGTGTAAAATGGACTTTCACATTCTGAAATTCAAAATTTGAAGAAGACGAATGAAATTATGAAACACAGCGCACTGTATTTAACTTTAAAACATCAAATTAAAGTGTAACCTAACATTTAACAGATAAAGGAAAAGAGGATTAAATTAGCCAAATTTGTACCAAGACAGTAAATCTACGGATTCATGTGGAGATTTAATGTCTTGGTGTAGATTTAATACGGATTCTACGGATTAATGCGGTAAGAAATGAACTTAGAAAATAAGGACAGCTTTCCGTTGAAACGTGACAGATAGATGAGAAGTAATTTTCATTTGTTACAGGTAAAACACAGTGACAAAACAGAATAAAGAAAAACACGGTATGCTGAAGCAAAACACGGACTTTTATCGTGATTATGCAGACTCTGCCATAATTTCTAAAAATACTTCGCCTTAGATAAACACAAAAACCACGAGTCATCGAATAGTAAATATGTGAGAAGTTTTCCCTCCGCTTTTCCACTGTTTGAACGATGGGGGTCATTATATCTGTTGTGTACATGTCACAGACGATAGAAAGATGTTTATTCCCGTCGGCATTTTATTGTGAAAAAATTCTACAGAGATGATCACAAAAAGATACTCTACATTAGCTGATGATTTTCCTTTTGGGTAACTCTAGGCTTTAAAGAAATTTACTATATTTGCAATTTAAATATTTGATTTTCGGCACGGATTATTTTCCTTTTCTTGTTCTTTTTACTCTTCTAAGCACTTCACCAAAGGGAATTAACTAAAATAAAGCGGCATCAGGTTGCTGATCTTTGCAGGAAAAAATCTTGACGGCACATAAATTGTAACCAGTGAGTTTTACCTTTGCAAAGTTGTTTCACAAAAACACGAAGGCTAATGAATCGTAGTGAGCGTACAGACGTTGTTCAAAACGATGTCAACACTTGGGAAATAGACGATATGTCTTTATTAATAAAGTGTTGGGCCAGCATTTTCCTTTAAGGGGGATTCTCATATTTTTGTGAAAAAAATAGATTTTTTTTACGTTATTTTATTATTTCAAGTCTTAAGAATATGTGTACCAAATTTCAAGTCGAAAGTCGCAAAATTGGCCAAGTTATAATTTGTGATTGTCCAGTGGGGTCACAGAATTGGTGCAACTGGCGCAAAGCCGAAGCTGAGAAAATTCTGGACGAATTCAATCACGAACCGCCACTTCATAAAAATGTCGAAAATGCTATAAAGCCGATTTACAACGATTTGTCATCAAGAGAGTTGCTAGAAACGTGTTTGGGTGGTGACACTCAAAACAACAATGAAAGTTTCAATTGTACTGTTTGGCGGTTCACGCCCAAACATCTTCATTGTGGCTCAAAAACCATCGAAATGGCAGCTTATGTAGCAGCAGGCATTTTTAATGAAGGCTTTTCTGCTGTCCTGAAAATGATGACAACGACAGGAATTGTAACTGGCGAGCAAAGGAAGATATTTGCCAACGCGCGGGACCAACAGCGTCTGCAGAGATCGTCGAGACGCAGACTCGAGGCTACAAAAGAGGCTCGTACAAGGAGTAGAAGCGAGCAAATGTCTCTAAACGAGTTCTACGTAGCAGAGGAAAAAACCCTGTATGGCCCTGGTGTAGCAGATTAGCAGGAAAATACTGTAAGTACTCGATATGTTTCCGTAATATGTACTTGAAGCTTTAAACGTGTTTTTCGAAATAGCTCTTTCGCGAATGGTTGGCATGATGTTTCAAAAACTATTGGACCGATCGACTTCAAATGTAAAACTGCATGTTCAGCAAACATCCTTTTATCGTTTGATGAAACAGAAACGCAATACGTTATGCATATTTTTTTTAATAGCGAAAAACATTATAAATTTTTTGAGTTAAATTGATAATCTGAGTTTGACAAGTCACCATTTCCTCAAATATATATATATATATATTCTTCGGGTTCATCAAACGATAACTACCTGTGTAGAGAGTAAAACGCAGTTCAAGTTTTTTGTTTCAGATCACCTGGAGTGGAGAAATCATGCGAACCAGTGACCGCCGATCTTCGCGCAGTGTCATGTTCGAGGGGGATTTACGGGAGTGATTCTTCATGAAACTTATTGAAAATTGTTTTGTAGGTACCTGTAACGGTAATAAGTAGATGCACATACTTTGGAATCAATTGATTGCATAGTTTGTCAATAAACACTAAAAAAAGAAAAGGGAAATTTAGCGTAAAAAAGGAGAATCCTCATTTAATACAGCTTCCAACCTTCTTGGAATAGATTCATGGAGCTTTTGAATAGTCTCCAGTGGAACGTTGTACCATGCCTTCCCCCTTAATACAGCTTCCAACCTTCTTGGAATAGATTCATACAGCTTTTGAATAGTCTCCAGTGGAACGTTGTACCATGCCTTTATTAATAAGGTGTTGGGCCATTATTTGCCCTTAATACAGCTTCCAACCTTCTTGGAATAGATTCTTACAGTTTTTGCATTTTGAATAGTCTCCAGTGAAATATTGTACTATGTCTTTATTAATAAGGTGTTGGACCATCATTTGCCTTTAATACAGCTTCCAACCTACTTGAAATAGATTCATACAGCTTTTGAATAGTATCCAGTGGAATAGTGTACTATGTCTTTATTAATAAGGTGTTGGGCCATTATTTGATTTTAATACAGCTTCCAACCTTCTTGGAATAGATTCTTACACCTTTTGAATAGTCTCCAGTGAAATATTGTACTATGTCTTTATTAATAAGGTGTTGGACCACCATTTCTCTTTAATACATTTCATTCCAACCTTCTTGGAATAGAGTCATACAGCTTTTGAATAGTATCCAGTGGAATAGTGTACTATGTCTTTATTAATAAGGTGTTGGACCATCATTTGCCTTTAATACAGTTTCCAACCTTCTTGGAATAGATTCTTACACCTTTTGAATAGTCTCCAGTGAAATGTTGTACTATGTCTTTATTAATAAGGTGTTGGACCACCATTTCTCTTTAATACATTTCATTCCAACCTTCTTGGAATAGAGTCATACAGCTTTTGAATAGTATCCAGTGGAATAGTATACAATTCGTCCATCAGATAATCAGCCAATTGTTTCAACGATGTTGTCGAGAATCTTCTTCTCACTTTGCTCTCAAAAACTGACCACAGTGGTTTAAGTGATATTCAAGCCAGGTGATTGAGCTGGTCAGATCAGAGAAGAAGCTGAAGTTCATCTTGGTGCTTCCTCACATCAAGAGTATACTTTGCTAGCTGTGTATGGGCGCATTATCATCCTGAAAAATGGCATCATTGTTGTAAAACAACATTTGAACCAGAGGATGCACCTGATCACCTAGAATGCTCAAACACTCTCTGGCAGTAACTCGACCATGTTGGGTAATAATAATGAAGCCAGCCGAATACTAAGTTATGGAGACCCAAATCATCATAGATCCACCTCCATGTTTGATAGTTGGAACCAGACATTCCGAATTGTACGCTCTGTTTGGGGTTCTCCATACATAAACCAGACTAAATGTTGGGAATAATGTAAATGAGGACACATCGGACCATATCACACGTCCCTAGTCACCAGCTGTCCATGTTTTAAGTTCATGACGCCATCTTTTTCTCATTGTTGCGTTGAATGAATTTTGTGATTAAAAGTTTAGCAATTGCAGCTCGTTTCCTTGGATTATGAAGTTATCTGGTGACAGTGTTTTGTGGAAACACAGTCTTCCAGGTGGTTATTGAGTTCTTTTGTCACTTTTGCTGCTCCAGTTCTGTTTTGTTCTGACACAATCCTTGTAAGTGTCCGACGGTCTCTCTCATTCAATATCGGTTTTCGCACAAGATTCTTCTTCGCCTCTGAAGTCTTGTTTTGCTTCGTGTACGCAGTCTTATCCTTGAGACTGTTACTCTTGAAACACCAAATAATTTGACTAATATGGTTAGAGGTGCTCCTGTTAAACGGGCTCGCGCAATTTGTCCTATTTGGAAGTCTGACAGGTCATCCATTTCACTGACCGCTTCTGGACACAACATGTACTGCACTGCCATACAACGTAGATAATAATACACTATTGTTTGTAAAAAATGCAACACAGAGAAGGAACCATGCGATTCGAATGAAATTTATATCACACATTACTTATATGACTGTAAATAAGTTGACTTATTTTTCAGATAAATAAAACCATTTTTACCTGCAAAAATCAGTATCCTATGAAGCCTCCGCGAGCTGAAATAAGAGCTACTGGATGGCGTGGCATTGAATCCAAAAGAAGTTGGATGGTGTCCTGGATAATTGCTTGCCAGGCGGCATGTATGCGAGTCCACAGATCATTGGTACTAACTGCTGGAGGACTTTGATGGGCCAGTTGCCGAGTGGCCATATCCCAGACATGTTCAATAGGCAACATGTCTGGCGAACGTGCAAACCAGGAAAGAAGCGGTATCTGTTGTGCTGCGAAGAGGGCTTAAACATTTCTGTCAACATGTGGTCGGGCATTGTCCTGCTGAAATAAAGCGCCAGGAGTGCTCTGAAGGAAAGGTATGACTTCTGCCTGCACAACTTCCCTGATGTAGCGGCCGATGTTGAGATTGCTTTCAAGTCGTAGCAGATGAGATCGCGAATGGTACCCAATGGCACCCCACACCGTCACACTTGGACGCTCAACAATGCATGCTGGAAGAAGGCGCTCACAACAATACCGTCTAATACGTATGCGGCCATAATGCTAGTCAAAGTCGAATCGGGACTCGTCCGAAAACACGACGTTGCCAATCAGCACGCCATTGTGTGTATTGAAAACCTCATTCCAGCCTGAGGCGTTCATGGTTCAGGGTCAAAGGAATTCAGGAATTCGCCGCAAAGGAATGCACGCAACCAGTCCTCTGTGCAGGAGATGGCGTCGAACTGTGGAGGCAGATAATGCCACACCTGTTGCAGTGCTCCACTGTTGTGCTAACACTTGCGAAGATGCGAAACGGTTCGTCACTGCCATGCGGATGAGGTGTCAGTCATCCAGCGGTGTTGTCACATTTCTCGGTCCACTGCCGGATTGTCGATGCACCTGGTTCTCCTCGGTCCACTGCCGCCACACGCGCATCACTATCGTGGCGTTATGTCCTGTCCAGGCCGCAATGTCGTTGTACGAAAATGCACCTTCACGCAGATCAATCATTCGTTCCCGTCCAATCTCTTTCGTATGGTGATATTGCGACCTTCGTCGTCGCCGAGGCATTATTGAATCTTGAATTCTGGCGACCCTTTTACAACTTTCTGCCCGCGATGCACTACTAGTGTGTATCCTGAACAGCCCTCTCTTTATACCCCTCACTCTACGGTCCGAACGGCGCTGCCGGGCCCAGACATGCGCAATGACTCTGCCCTTCTAATCATTTGCATGTTATACCCTGCTCCGCATATCCTGTAAGTTTCATGTGATTCCCACCATTCCTTCATAGTGTTGCAATTTTCACGAACAGTAGTTTATACACTGCTGGCCACCCAAAATGCAACACCAAGAAGGACACGAGATAGCAAAACCAGATTTACTGGACACATAACAACAGATACAAAGATGAAACTATTGAGCTTGCAGGCCCGTGCGACTTGCGGAACACGCAGACATCAATAGTTCGTGTGGCCCCCATGGCTGGCAATAACGGCCGCTACACGCCGCGGCATCGAACGAAAGAGGCTTTGGATGTGGGCTTGGGGTATGTTGGTACAGGCTGCTTCCACACGTTGTCACAGTTCATCAGGCGTTGCCGCTGGTGGTGCTTGCCGGGCCACTCGGTTGCCGATCAACGACCAGACGTGTTCGATGGGCGACATATCGGGAGAACAGGCGAGCCACGGCAGCAGTGACACCTGGTAGGCCGTGAAGAATTGTTGCACGATGCGTGCCACGTGCGGGCGCGCATTGTCCTGTTGAAACGTGGCCGCTGGCAAATCCTGCAGGTAAGGGAGGATTACAGGTTCCAAAACGTCGGAGATGGTGCGGTGGCTGTTGAGTGTACCGGCGATGCGTACCAGATGGGTGCGGGTGTCATAACCAATTGCGCCCCAAACCATAACGCCAAGCGACGGACCGGTATGGCGATGCATAATGCAGGCGTCATACAGTCTCTTGCCGCGGTGCCGCCGCATGCGGATCCGACCATCGCGGTGTTACAGGCAGAAGCGGGATTCGTCGGAGAAGACAATGTTGTGCCATTCCGTAGTCCAGGTGTGGCGTTCAACGGTCCACTGCCGCCGCACTTGCATGTGGTGTAACGTCAATGGTAATCGGAGCAATGGGCGCCGTGCGACAAGTCCACGCTCCTGCAACGACGTCGAACGGTACGTGCTGACATAGGTTGTTGCGCAACACACCCTAATTCCTGCGCTAACGTTCGTGATGTGGCGGTGCGAGCCGTCAGTTCCCGCCGCACAACATGCCGGTCCTCTCGTTCGGTGGTGTGCCGCGGCTGCAGGAATTGCTCACGTCAGTTCTTCCGTCCCTCCTGCACCCACAGAATCCATACTCGCCTCACTGTGGCTGGATGTCGTCCCACACGGGCGCCGATGTCTCGGTACGATAAACCGCTGTCGTGATAAGCCACTATTCGTCCTCTATCGAACTCCGAAACGTGCTGGAATGACTGCCGTATTCTGCGACGAGGCAGCTTCCCACGCACAGGTCTGGCAGCACAACACACTTCCACTACTTACACCCCGCCTTCTGTGCACCCTTCTTATAGTGCTTCTCGGTGGCTTGCCGGGCGCACATGATTTGCATATGCCCTGCATATCTAATCGTTTGCATGTCCTCTCGCGGGCGACGCATGCTGCGAATTTCAGGCCAATCGGATGCTTCCTTTTTGGTGTTGCATTTTGGGTGGCCAGCAGTGTAAATACAAAGAAAAGATACACAAGATAATCGCAACTTTTGTATCCCAGCGTAACTTACACGAATAGCCATTATTAAAAATTACTTCTTCAAACATTTCAAGAACAAACTTTCTTCGTCTAAAGGAGGGAAAGGGTGGGAATTTCAGGGTGTGGGTGTTTGCTTCTGCAGGCTTGAAATTTTTATTTATTAAAATGGTTATAACACATTCCTGATCCTGAATTGCGATTTCCTGACGTTGAGGTATGATTAGTCTACTTATTATAATTTGAAGAATGGCATGTGTCTTGATACACTGTTTAGCAAAATAAATTATAATACTTTGAACAAATATTTAAAAAAAAATTGGAGAAATATTTGTGGCATTAAAAGAAACGAAACTTTCTTTTTCATTATAGCCTGAATTTATTAACATTTGACTCAATAGCATAAAATGGTCTGGAGGAGGGTCGAATGGTCGTTTCCGGGAGGGGCGCCCCCCGGTTATATGCCTGAAAGAAACACTGCGAACAACATTAACCTTTATCATCACGGTGTTGACGTTATTTTGTCCAACTCATGTATGTTACTTTTGCAAAGGCGTTACATCGGTTTCAGGTTTATGGAAAATTAATTTCAAGTAAGCTTCACTATACTTCGCTATTATGGCTTATATTTTGTTCAGATCACGAATTTGGAATAACGTTTTCCTTCTCTTCGTCGTTTTCACACTCATGGGAGGGGGGGAATCCCCAAACCGTATTTCTTCCTCACGTGACCAAAGTCAGGAAGTAAAAGATCCTAGAATGCACAAATTAGCATAACTTGCCGCTTCGTCTCTTGATAAAAACAAACCACTTAAAGTACATGGGCCTAAAAGTAGAGGTGAAAGACGGAAAACTTTACCGGTTTCATTTTCCGCGATAGAAAACAAGAGCGAAAACAACCTATTTCGGCGGAAGGAACTCAATTCACCACACCTTTTTTATCTCGGCCCTCGAAAAAGGAATCAGTCGCAGTCAAGATGTTTTGTTTACCGCTTTTGCTATTAACGTATTCAGAAACTAACAAATGCAATCTCAACAGCGGAACTAATTATGATATTTTTTCACGTTGGGGGTGCAGCAGAGTTTCTGAGAGAGAATTAGGCTGTAAATAAAATGTTTCCTTTTTATGTTTGCTAACATTTTACATTTCCGTCGTTGTCAGCAGATCTCAGTGTCAATTGTTAGGTAATGCTTTTCGACGATCCAACTATAAGACTATTTAGAAGTGGAACATCGCACTTTTTTCAGTGCTCCTCCGTATGTTAATAGTGCGCTTTATTATTATTATTATTTTATTATTGCGCTTTATTATTATTATTATTATTATTATCTTTATTCGAAATATACGAATCACAGCCTCTGACAAATAAAATAAACAGCAAATTATCATTGACTGGTATTGTTGAACTGATACGAGTTTCCACCGGAGACCTAGGTATCAGTCAAGAATCGGCGTAAAATATATAATGTCCCAAATAAAGCTGTCTTCTGCAGTTCTGTAGGCGGCATATCAGAAAGCTGCAATTTTTCAAAATGATTCAGAACATTTTTTGGCATTGTACCAAGTGCCCCGATGACAATGGGGACTACCATTGTGTGTTTAGTCCATAACCGGGTAACTTCTATGGCCAGGTCTCTATATTTGTTCATTTTTTACAATTCTTTTTCATTGACTCTGGCATCTCCAGGGATCGCTATATCAATTAGCCAGACTTTCCGATTTTCTATGACTGTTATGTCTGGTGTATTATATTCTATGAGTCGATCGGTTTGAATTCTGAAATCCCACAAGATCTTGACTTCATTATTTTCTATGACTTTCTCAGCCTTGTGTTCCCATGAGTTTTTCGATGCTGGCAGATTGTGCTTTCTGCATAATGACCAATGAATCAATTGTGCAACCCTGTCATGCCTAACTTTGTAAGCTGTCTGTGCAATTTTGCTACATTCACATATTAGATGAGACACAGTTTCATCTTTTTCTTGACATTATTATTATTATTATTTGACGAGTTAAATGTCAGGAAAACACTTACTCCGTTTACTTCGCTTTCGGAGTTTCCATAAAAAGAAGCGTCGTTAGTCAAAATTTCATTTTCCAGATAGGATAAAAATGGAACAAAGTGTTGTTATCGGAATTAACATTGACCGAATACGAACCGGATAACCAAATTACAAAACTATACGCTACAAAAATACCCATAACAAATGTATATATTTTAATAATCAGAATGATGTAATTCTTGTGTAATGTGATGTCTTACAGAAGTTCGTTCAGCGGTTAATTGTTCACTTGCGTGTGAAAGCAAAGCTTATAGATCTTCTCACAATGCATACACACCTGCTCTCGAAATTACAAAGGCTATTTTTTAATTTTGTACTGAATCGTAATTCAGTGTTAAAATTTTTTGAAAGCTTTTCGTTCCATAAAATAACAAGTTAATAAAATCATGCAATGCATTCATGATGATACGCTTTCCAACACACTAGAAATCATAAAATGGCTGTGGAATAAATCTCACTCCTGTGCCCTGACCTTTGATCCCATTTCGATGATATTCAACAGAACTGGTGTTCAGTATACCTCCAAAATAACATGATAAAGTTTTGTCGCAATCGAAGCAATTTTACTTGAGTTATGATGTATAAGGGCTATGGAATAGACCCCGCTTCTGTGTCCTAACCTTTGACCCATTTGGCCCATTTTCAATAGGATTCGTTCCCAGGCAGGCCCCTACAACATACTAACATTTCATCCAAATCGAAACATTTTTACGTAAGTTATGACGCATAATGGCGATGGAAGTGATTCCGCTCCTATGTCCTGACCTTTGACCCTAATTTCGCCAATTTTCAATAGGGAACGTCCCCAGGTGATCCCCTACCACATACTAATATTTAATCGAAATCGAACCTTTTTTACGTTAGTTATGACGCATAAGAACAGTGGAATGGATCCCGCTCGTATGTCCTCACCTTTGACCCCATTTCGTTCACTTTCAATAGGGTTCCTTCCCAGGTGATTCCCTTCCACATACTAAAATTTCATCGAAATCGGACGATTTTTACGCGAGTTATCGTGCAGACGAACATACGCACACAACGCGTGACGTAATGAGGCAGATGGGGAATCGCGGCCATCTGCTAGCAAAAGTGTGACGTCATAAAACTTTAATAGGATCCGCACATTTGTTAGACTGCTGACGTCATGAAAATACAGGTCGCGCCATCTTTTTTCTTTCCAATTAATGCGTTCCCAAGGATGAAATTGTTTTTTTTTTTTTTTTTTTGATTGGAGGTTTAACGACCACCGTGAGCAACTCAATGGGCTATAAGCAGTCGCCCGTCCCTAATTTAGGGTCACTGGTTCCAGGAAGGGAGAGAGCCAGTGCCGTAAGACAAACACAACATCCATGCCTGACCGGGATTCGAACCCGGACCCCTTACGGACGAATGATCAGAGGCCAGCACTGAGCCACCGGGGCGGCAATGAAAATTTGAACATCGATTAAAATAGCTTCATTTTATAACTTGGAATACCTAATATTTTCTAAAACATAACCATAATTAATGCAATCCAACATTTGTTTGTCTACTGGCGTCATCAAAGTACAGGTCGCGCCATTCTTTTTCTGGTTTCAACACCACCAAAGGAAAAGTTATTGATTTTTAATATAATTATGGTTATGTTTTAGAAAATGTTAAGTATTCCAAGTTATATTAAGAAGTTATTATAATCGATGTTCAAATTTTCATCCTTGGGAACACATTAATTGTGAAGGAAATGTGTACAAAAGTTTTTCCATTGGAAGTATAGGAAGCAAAATTACTTAACGTCCACCTTAATAATATGGGATAAGGGCGATGGAATGGATCGCAATCCATGTCCTGACCTTTGACCCCATTTCTTCCATTTTCAATAGGGTTCGTTCCCAGGTGGTCCCCTACCACATACTGAAATTTCATCGAAATCGAACCATTTTTACGCACGTTATGGCGCATAAAGGCAATGGAATGCATCCCGCTCTTATGACCTGACCTTTGACCCCAATTCACTTATTTTGAACAGGGTTCGTCTCCCGGTGGTCCCCTACCACATTGTAAAATTTCATTGAAATCGAACCATATTTACGCAAGTTATGACGTATAAGTGCAATGGAATGGATCACGCTCCTACGTCGTGACCTTTGACCCCATTTGTCCCATTTTCAATAGGGTTCGTCCCTAGGTGGTCCCCTACCACATACTAAAATTTCATCGAAATCGAACCATTTTTACGCTAGTTTTCGTGCGGACGGACAAAGCTGGAGCATATACGCTTCTTCAAAATACGGTTGGAAAGCGTAAAAAAGCAGTCATTTTCAGCAGTTTAAGGCAAAAATTACCTATTTTTATTGTTTCTCAGTTTAACGATCCCCTATAAACATCTGAGTATGTAAGAAGCCGCCTGTACCTAGTTTAAAATTACAAGGGAAGGGAGAGAAGCAGATCTTGAAGATTCAGCAGTGATTCAAGCAGTGAGAGAATTCCCGCGCGCTAGACTACTCAGCCACTGGTCACCGTATAGCATGTCCTAACCATAGATGGAAGGAAAATGTGATCCTATAGATCCATCTATTTTATTTACACGGTTTCTTATGCCAAATGAAACTTAAGCAAAGCAATGGAACAATATGATACTGTTTGTTCATCTTCAATCATTTTACTGAAGTGTTCCGGGGTTTGAAAGTCTGCTCATGAGTGCATTGTCAGTCGCAATGTTTAGTCAATGTGCATGTTTTCCTTTCCTGTTGCTTTTTTCCAGGAGGTTTAATTTACACGAAAATATAAGGAAGCTGATTTCTTTTCAATCGCATTTGATTCTCAGATAAACACCGGCTTATATCTACAGTGTTAGTTCCATGATATCACGAGTGTCAAATTTCACAGCAGTTTCTGTTCTCTTCTCACTACAATTGTACTTGAAACTCGAAAGAGCTGACTCTGAGGCAAGCTCGAGAGAGCTGGCTTTCAGTAACCCACTATGATTCCACGATTTGTTTTATTTTTTTAAACCTATAGATATCTACTGTCGGTTATTCACATGTGCCTCACAGCGTATTTCCGTGTGTAGCTATTCTGGGAGGTAGAGAGTTGTCCGGGCTCACTATATTGAAAAAGGAAGATACAGTCTAAATTTGAGGCCCTCCGTGCACGTGAGGCCAAGTAATAACGGCCCGCTCGAGCCCCCTGTGATAGCCTTGTACTTCGTGCGCGTTTTGTTTGGGGGAAAGGGGGGGTTGACGAAAACCGTGAGCAACTCGATGAGCTATAAGCAGACACCCGTCCCTAATTTAGACCCACTGGCTCGAGAAAAGGGAGATAGCCGGGGCCGTAATACAAATACAAAATCCATGCCTCACCGGTATTAGAACTCGGACCCATCTCCGAAGAATAGTCAGAAGTCAGCGCTTAGACCTCTGCACCACCTGAGTGACTACATGTGTGTTCTGAACACACACACACACGCACGTACACAAGGACATGCGTTAGACGTCTCATGTGAATTACCACAAAGCAGGTATAGATGAGATCATCTATATTTGATTGCCTATAGTTTTCATTTATTCGTTCCATGATTCGCGAAATATTGATATTTCTCTTCACAACTGTACAAAAAACGACCGCATTTCAGAAATTTCATTTACAATATTGCAAAAGAAAAAATATTATATTACGTACAAGAAAAACGCACGACAATAAACGAAAATATTTCTTTCCCCGAACTTCCTACTTTCTCTTTTCAGGAAAAACATTCTTCTTGCTGTTTTGCAGTAGTTTGCAATAGGAAATAAATACTGTGATTGATAAGATGATTAATGGGAATCTGTGACAGATATGAGCATTAGTTTTCCCAGTCTTGCTTATGCTGTTTACAGTTTTCTTTTTCGCAGGCAAATGAAAGAATAGTCAAGTACGTAAGTACACTGCACCCACAAGCAAGAATTAAGATACAGCATAGTTGTCAGTTTGAGTAGAAATAACACTGCCATCTAACCAGCTTTTAACAGCTAAAGAGTTCCCAGAATGGAACCACAAAATCAACACCCTGAGTACTTTGTGAAGGATACCCAATAGCGGGATTTAGAGAGAATCGGAACAGTAACGTTGTGATGACGATGAACAGCAGGAAAAAGCGACCATTTGGATAAGAAGCAATCCAGACACTCAGAAACAGGTTAACACTATTAAAGTAAGATAACTTGAATTAGAAATCGGTGGAACACTAGAGACAAATTAAATGAGCGAACACTTACGGTCCTCAGCCCATTACTCGGAGACGTGCTCTGGAATTGTAGTTTAATCATGCTTTGGATATCTATTCATGTGTTAGTGCGGGTTTACATAAACCGACATACTCAATTACTCATGTATGTGCATCATTATACATATAGTACATACATGTTTGTCTGATCCAGTGCGATGTATACGGTGTATATGTACGTACACACAAACACACACTGTTAGAAATTTTGTGCTAGGTTGTACCAAAAGGTGGTACACAGGTACTACACCAGTTGTACCATTTTCCGAGAAACGATACACCATTGTGTGGTACAAACAAGTTGCGCCACGTTGTTGGTTTCTGTTTGCACCACACAATGGTGTATCTTTTCTAAAAAGTGGTGTAACTGTTGTACCACTTTTTGGTGCAACCTACCACAAAACGTTTAACAGTACATTACATTTAGTCTTGACACAGAATGTGATTTCACATTACTTCCTATATTTAAGTTCAAGACGAGCTAATATGCACCAACCCAGTCGTTAGTAATTCACCTTTGAATCTGAAGTGTTTCTGTCACTGGTAGACACTAGACCACGTCCTGAAGTACGCAGCAACGTTTTGTAGATTGCTTTTCTCGATAAATTTGAAATCGTAAATCAAAACTCATCATTTCACGCTGGTAACATTTGGAGTTGAAGTAAATAGCAGAGCAATATTTTTAGCGGTATCGCACATCTGTACAAACTATAACAAGCAATAAGCGCTCTGGACGCTAATTTACGGAGGGAGTAAAATCAGTTTCTCATAAAATCTCTAAAATGGAAAGGCCTCTGGACAAGATGGCATGACATCTGAGATGCTCAAATATGGGTGTGACTGGCATGCATTGGACTGTTTAGCTGCAATCATCAGGAGTTGTTCCTCAAAAGATTGGAGGGATACTGCTCCTTTCGCGATCAGACTTAATGTAAAGCTATCATGATATCATCCTACTGAGTGTCTCAAGAAAAGTGTTTGAAATCTATTAATAAGGTAAATGAAGCATTAGAAATGATCTGGGATGTACAGAGCGGTTTTGTGTCTCATATGAGCTGCATAAATAAAGTTTTTCTAAAAGCTGTAGTAACCAGCCATAAAATAAAATACCAACGTTTACCACAATCAAAGGTTTATTATACACTATCTAACAACAAGTAATTGGACACCTGTGATAGCACATGAAAACGAAGTTTATTCACCTTCAATAGTTGGTGGTGCCTCCATGAGCGGCGATTACAGCTGCGACTCTCAGGGGCATACTCTCAACCAGGCGTTGTACGACGGATAGCGGTATTTTCTTTCAGTCGGCTTGGAGAAGACAGGTCAGTTCCTTCACCGATTTCGGACGGTGGGGACACCCCTTAAGTCGACGCTTTAACTCGTCCCGGAGGTGCTCGATAGGATTAAGGTCCGGGCTCTGCGCAGGCCAGTCCCTTCGAATAACCCCTTTGTCACCATACCAAGCCATGGTGGACCTCGCAACATGACAGGTGGCATTGTCATCCTGAAAGTAACATGGGTCCACCCCATAAAACTGCCACAACGTAGGAAGCGCATGGTCATCCAAAATTCGTTGCTCCAGAGAACCTGTTTCCACTGCTCAACGGTCCACTATCGACGTTCTTTGCACCACGTTAGCCGAGCAGCGCTATTGGACTTGGTGATCTAAGGCTTGTGGGCGGCAGCACGTCCGTGATAATCGAGCAGATGGGCTTCCTTACGGATGGTATTCATCGAAAGAACACTCCCGGATGCCTGTTGAAACCCTCGCGGATGTGGCCTATCGATTTGGTGCAGTTCTTCCAAATTTCTCTGGCCAGTACCCGTCGGTCTCTAACTTCCAGTTTTGTGGGTCTGCCGGGTCGGGGCACATTCCGACAGTCACCCCTCATCTTCCACTTGCCAATCACGTCGGCCACTGTCGATTTTGGGTACTTCAACTAGCTGGATATGTCACGTATGGACCGGCCATTTCTGTGATACCCGACGATTACACCTTTCTCGAAATCAGAGAGCTCCGAACTGCGTGGCATCTTGCATGCGACTGGTTGCGTTGTTGTTTCTCACACTATATTTAATGGCGGCGGCCGTGACGTGTATGAGGACCGCAGATATCGTCGATTGCAGGGGTGTCCAAATACGTGTTGGTAGATAGTGTACTTCGACTATAGTTTCGCAGAGATATTGGCTCGGCATCATCCGAATGAGGTGTAAACATTCAAATAAGTGTAGCCTCTCCGGTGGCGCAGTCGTCTAAGGGATGACTTCTGATCGTTCGTTCGAAAGGGCTCGGGGTTCGAATCCTGGTGAGGCATGGATGCTGTGTTTCTCTTACGGCGCTGGCTCTCTCCCTTCCCTGGAACCCGTGGCTCTAAATTAGGGACGGGTGACAGCTTATAGCCCATTGAGTTCCTCACGGTGGTCGTTAAACCTCCAATAAAAAAAATCATTCTGACGTCATCAGAGTTCTGACGGTCACGGTTTTTGGTGAGTTATTTCCACGCGCTTGAAAGAAATGGAGTCAACGTCATGTTGACAAGCTGTGAAGAGTTCCGATATATGTGGAAAGCTTCTAATACATAAAGCTTGGTAGTCAAATCAGGTTTATCAATGAGCGTAGCGTTTTCAAACAAAAATTTATGGTTATTTTCGTGACAATGATGGGCTATAACCATAAATGTTTATAAAAAAATAACCATAAATGTTTGTTTAAAGAAGCTGCGCTCATTGCTAAACCTGATTCTTCTTCTTTTTTTTTTTTGTTGGAGGTTTAACGACCACCGTGAGCAACTCAATGGACTACAAGCAGTTCCAGGGAAGGGAGAGAGCTAGTACCGTAAGACAAACACAACATCCATGCCTCAAGGGATTCGAACCCGGACTCCTTTCGGACGAATGATCAGAGACCATCGCTTAGACCACTGCGCCACCAGGTCGGCAAACCAGATTCGGCTATCATGCTTAATGTATTAGAAGCTTTCCACATATACCGGAACTCTTCACAGCTTGTCAACGACATGATGTCGACTCCATTTCTTTCAAGCGGGTGGAAACAACTCACCAAAAAACCGTGACCGCCAGAACTTTGATGATGTCACAATGATTTGAATATTTGCTTTTATTCGTCATGATGATGCCGAGCCAATAGCTCTGCGAAACTGTAGCCGATGTAATAATAAATAAATCTTTGATTGTCGTAAACGTTGGTATTTTTATTTTATCTCAACACCACAAGTTTTGTAGTCATAAATTACATACTGTATAACCAGCCATATGAAGATAAGAACTGACAAAGTAAACGGAGTGCTTCGGTGTAAGGTTTTGCAAATTACCGGATCACTGCGGATTTCCTTGGATGTGTGAATGTTATATATGCCGAGATTAGAGTGTGCGTATTCATACTTGTCAATGGCGTTTTATTAAAATTGGGTTTTCACTGGAGTGAGAATTTGGTAAGGTTCTGAAATGTCAACTTGGCTGTTCAATATATTTATTAATGCACGCATATGTGGTGCTTAAATAGATAGCACTGATTAATATCTTGAAAGTTTCCGTGTGTGCGCAAGTTGCTTTATTTTGATGACCCATTTCCATTGCCGGTGAGAAAAAGTGAGTTGCAGAGTATTCTGCCCAGGATTAACAAAGTATATAAGAAATTCAAATTGGGTATGATCAGTCTAAATGATACAGAGTCAGATTAGGTTTATATATCTAGAAAGCCTGTGTGACAGGAAAAATAGATTAAATGATAAAATCAGTGGGCGAGTGAATTCAACTTTGAAAGTAATAACTACTTTTGGAGGATTTCACAGACTGATGAATTGTCAAAAATGTCTTTAATGGCTGCGTATGAAAGAATTATTGCTCTTACTCTGATGTACCGTAGTGAAACCTGGATATTGTATAAGGTATACAGGAGTTTTCTGCGCTAGAGAGATCTGTTACAGGGGTTTACGGAAAGACTCGTTGTGGTCGTGTGCAGAATTAAGATGTTTAGCAGATGTTTGATATGAAGCGAAGTGTTGATAGCAGGGTGGAGACAAATAATTTTAGGTGGTATAGTCATGTTGAAGGAATGAGTAATAAAATGCTAACTGAGATAATTTATTCAGTCCAAGTGGCAGGAAAGAAAGATAGAGGACGGCCGAGGAAATCAGGAAGACCAGATTCAAGAATGTTGGCAAGAAAAAAGATAATGTGCATAATTAGTATAGGTCTTGTATGATGCGTGCGATGGATATACGTGAAGCCCGATTTGTGTATCGATTACTGCATATAGAGATGTGTGTTACGTCAGTAGAAAGTACAATAAAGTCTAACGTCATCATTCCTTAGATTTCGAAGATGTTCTAGCGTTTTGAAGCTAACCTCTGAATATATAAGAAAACCTAAGTGATATGTGTGCGCAGGTTGCTTTACATATTATATGAAAACAGCAAATAATATAGAACAGCTAAGTGATATCTTTACTTTTATAATTGATATGTATGTACGCAAAGTGGCGATTTAAGGCAAAATGTCAGATAACTGACGATTTGTATGGCAATCGAAAGTGAGCACTTCTCTTTCCTATGGACAGCTCGAAATCGTTTCTTCACATGAAAGTCAAGTAATTTTTAATATCGAGGTTACAATGGCTGAGTTAGTTTCATTTTGCGATGCGTTGGAATCAATGGAACTTAAAAGTTTCTCCTGTGTTAGATTATTTAAAACCCTGGATCATAAAAATCCAAATAAGGCATGAAATAATATGATCGGGAGTTTCAGCAGCGTAAGAAAAACGGCAAAAGCCCGATGCTGTTTCCCGAGAAGAGAAAAATAGCTTTAAAGGGCATAATAAAGAAAGGTACAGAAAACAAAATTAAAAGGAAGTGATTGAGAGGAGCTTCCAGTGAGTGACACTAGCAGAAGATGGAATGTGTATTTCTCATTCTTTAAAGAGCCGACTTTAATGAGGGCAAACTATTAATTGTTTTAAATAAATATTTGTTTCTTTGTAGTTAAAACATATATCTATCACTTCATTATTGTCAGAATTTGTCAAATTTTGATGCAATTCATATCACTATTTTTTACTAAAGAGTCAAAAAGGGTAACTGCACTATATTAGATATAGATACGGGAAGTCCAGGTAATCCCGGAGTGTAAATGGTGTCCCAAACTTTGACCACTCTCTCTTTTTTTTACTGAAAAAATAAACACTTTATAATTTTATGTTCTATATAAATGGAAATATTTTCGGATCTATTTTAAATAGACATAACATCCTGGGAATCTACTTAATAGTGTAAAAGCAATGTATGTTGGCAGTAGAGCTTGTGTACCAGTCAATGGTATTTTATCAAAATGGTTTTCTTTTGGTGCAGGAGTCAGACAACGTTGTGCAGTGTCACCATGGCTGTTTAATATATTTATGGATGCATGCATGTGTGATGCCAAAATTGCTAATACTGGGTTATGTCTTGGTGATATCCGTGTGCACAGATTGCTGTATGCTGATGACACAGTACTGTTGGCAGAGAGCAAAAGTGAGTTGCAGATTATGTTGTCCCGGATGTACGAAGACTGCATGAAATTCAAACTGAGTATAAAAATCGGAAAAACCAAAGTTATGGTTTTTGAGCGTGGACCTGCTAGGAATGAATAAAATAAGTCTAAATACACGGTGATCGACTAGGTGAATGAGTTTGCGCATTTAGGAAGCATGTTTGACAGAGAGAAAAAATTACATGGTGACATTAGTCGGCGAGTGAATTCTTCATTGAAAGTCATGGCTGCTTTGGGAGATTTTCACAGGAATGATGGGTTCTCAAGAGAATCCCGCATGACTGTGTATGAAAGCGTAATTGCTCCTACTCTGATGTATGGCAGTGAAACCTGGGTACTGCAGAAGAGATATAGGAGTCGTTTGTGTGCTGGAGAGATGCGTTACTTACGTGAGGTGGTTTGTGGGGAGACACGTTAAGATCATATGAGTAATGAAGATGTGTTGCAGTTGTGTAATGTGAAGCAAAATGTTGCTAGCAGGGTGTAGACCTATATGCTTCGGTGGTTTGGACATGTTGAAAGAATGAGTGATGAGATGCTTACTAAGAAAATGTTTTCATCCCAAGTGGCAAGAAAGAAAGGCAGAGGAACGGCAAGGAGGTCAAGGAAAGATCATATTCAGGAGTGTCTTCATGATAAAGATATTATAGTATGGAGTATAGAAGGTCTTGCGTACGTCGTGTTATGGATATCAGTGAAGCCCGAGTTGTGTGTCAAGATCGTTGTAAAAAGAGAAGTTTGATACGGCAACAGTAAGAAAATAATCAGTTAAAAATGTATGTGGTGGTTTGTATTTCTTTGTGGAGATAACCTCTGAATCTCAGAGAACAGCTTAGTGATATGTACGTAACATCCTAACGGGTTCAAATCACTCTTTAGTACACATCAAAACAAGATGTAGAGATAAAAAATAACTCACTTTTCGATCTTTAATGTTTTTGCCCGGTATAAATGTGGTTGTAATATGCACGCAGTTTGGAAGTTCATTAATATTCAAACTTAATAAAAACGCCATATTAATGTCAAAATCTAGGACTTGAGGAAATTTCATTGACTCGTCAGGCAGTCGCAACATATAGACCTGAATCACTCATGCTAAACCCATCGCTCAAAGGATATCTATTTTATCTGTCAATTTCTGACTTGACTGGCTGCCAGGAGTTCCGGAAAGGGAGGTTCGTTTGGGAGTTCAGATATGACGTTGAGATAAGGAGAGGAAACGTACGTAATGTGAGTGAGACCAGACAATTGAAATTGAAACTTAAAATTAGAGCATATACCTCACATATAGTAAAATGTTTTTCAAATGGATTGAAAATTTTGGGTAAATGCATAAAAACGTAGTTCTGAGAAATCAAAATAAACTCAGCCAGCGTCCGTATGATGCAATTCAAATAACTAAATTTAATGGCACCTTGATTTTGGGCGGTGGTGAAATTTCCCTGATAACCAGACTGTATTGGTCGATAGTCGCGTAAAAGAGCTTCCTCCAATTCTTCGTTTTTGTGAACAATCACCAATTTCAGTGATCGTATTTTCAGAATACCTCACGCGGCAGAGTACAAATACATGACATCCGTATAAAAGTCAGTCATCATAACGTTTGGGTATGTGTGTCTTTACTATTTCTGGTTTAATGGAAAACTACTGAAATCAGTTGTTAGTGGTCAGTGCTGCATGGAGCGTTTAATCTTTCTTTTACATAATAAAAAGGATTGAAGAACTAAAAAGTTTTGGAAGTGAGAAAAAATGTTTCAAGAGAAAAAAAGAGAGAAATTTGAAGGAGGTGTGCCCCCTCAGTTGGTAATTAATGTTTTATAATCTAATTCTGAAGCCTGCAATGTCCCGCAATAAAAGCATCTTATTCGTCTAAAATTTAAGCAGTATTAAGTAATACTTATGGTACGTGCATAACAGTTTTAGGAAATGTTGGCATCTTTACTACAAAGACTATACAAGGAGGATACGATTTCTCAGAAAGTTCCGAAAACACAAATACCAATTGCAGTGTTCTAATGCTTACACCAATGAGCCGTTGCATAATGATCACCCCCAACCTAGAAGAATGAACCCGCCTGGAGACCGAACCGTGACGCAAGTGAAGTTCACAGAGCAGTACATATACAACCCGAGGACCGGCTTTCGGAGTGTTCGGAATCAGAATAGGAAATACTGCGGATTTATCGGAGTCTGATAAAGGACAAATTGTGACGGCACGGCGCCTCAGACCTACGCTATCTGAAACGGCGCTGTTTGTTGGTTGTTCACGTGCCACTGTAGTGAGTACGTATCAAAAATGGCACAGATGGAAAAACGACGAACCGTTGCTCAGCCGTGTGTGGTCCGCAGCTCATTGATGCGAGAGGAGTGCGGAGACTGTAGTGCATTGTTAACTGCGACCGCAGGGCCACAGTACCCGACCTGCAACAGTGGTGATCACGGTCATCTGTCTTAGCCCAAAGTTCATCGCAGCCTTCTGCGCATGAGTCTGGGTAGCCGAAGACCTAGCCGAGTTCTCATGCTCACTGACGAATTAAGATTCCTGGTGCATCACTTAGACGAACGAGCGCGGATACGGCGATTACCAACGGAATCTATGGCATCTGGATGCACTGTTGAGCAAAAACAGGCCGGCGGCGGTTATGTTATGCTGTGTGCGATGTTTTTTGGGACACGTCATGCCCCATTATCCCAATAGTATAATCCCTGACAGCTATCAAGTATCTGGATATCGCTGCGGACCAAGTTCACCCATTCATGGCAACTGTGTTCCCTGCTGGTGATGACGATTACCAACAGGATAATGCGCCATGCCACACTGCCAAAATTCTCAAAGAATGGAACGAAGAACATGCTGGTGACTTTCTGTTAATATCTTGGCTTCCAAATTCACCTGACAAACCAAATCGAACATTTGTGGTTCGACTTGGAAAAGCGGGTTCGCGCTAAATCACCACCACCCCGAAGTGTACAAGAACTGGAGGACCTGAGGACCTGCTTTTGACATTATGGTACCCGATACCCCAGGATACCTATCGCCACCTCAACGAATCGAAGCCTCGCCAATTGGCCGCTGTTTTGCGGGCTAAATGGGGTACTTACTACAGCTTATTAGGCAGGTGGTCATAATGTAATAGCTCATCGGTGTATATCTTATAAATTTCTTTAACTTTTTTTTTCGAGAGAAAAACATACTCTGTACTTCCGTGAGGAAGATGGATTTTCCGAAATTCCGGACATCTCTGGTTAGGGTAAAGAGAGCCTTTCATTTTATGATACTTGTCCGGGGTCCTTAAATTTGTGGATCTGGAATTGATTATCTCAAAACTTTGCGTCTGTTAAAACTTTTGTCCGATACTTATTAAGCTTATTCGAAAAACGATTGCTTTATTTTATTACATATAGATACTCCTGAAAGAAAGTATCACGCGCTATTATATTATTCATAGTTAACTTCACATTCCCCCTTTAGAAAGTTGTTCTCAATAAACTTAACGCTCCGCTGACGTTAACTTCATGCTATTTTTGAGGCTACGTTATTTGCGACACGTCAAAGTGAAAAAAGAAATTAAACTGTGTATCAAAGCGACAACACATTTCATGAATCGGCAGAAGTTTAATCACCTACTTAGCGCGAAGACTTTCTCCTTCATCACCTCGGCAGAACAATAGCGGCGATGATTGATACGCTCCACTTGTCGAAACTTCTATTGAAGAAGAGCGCAGCTAAGTCTTCCTTTCGTTAAAAGGAAACACGTGCCAGCGATCTGGAAGAAGTGACGTTTCAGTTTATCCGCACACACACAGATATTAAAAATGAAGGACACGTGCACGCAACTTTGATCAAAATAACAAGACAGATCAAATTTACCCACTTTTCTGGTTTAAATTATTCTCACTGCAAGATTGATTCATTGTCCATTTTGAGCTCGAATATTTTATTTACACATACCTTCATGGAACCAAATCACTTTAGTTTCGATCTCAAAACCAAAGAAGACTGATGGTATCAAAAATTCTGGATTAACGGTCATTTGTTTATTTCGTTTGGGGGTTTAACGACCACAGTGAGCAACTCAATGGGCTATAAGCAGCCACTGCTTTCAGGGAAAGTACAGCGTACTACCTTTTTTTGACAGTTTTGGATTAGAACTGACGTCTTTTTGCTCCGGAGCCTTTTATTCTCCCGACTACACTACGCCGATCTTGGCTCATCGCTGAAACTTGACGGTTTGACTCTTGCGTCACCTAGTGGAATGTTATTTATATTCCCCAACCTAAGAAATGTGGGGACACGAAATCGCAGGTTTCAGGTCCGCCACAAACCATGCTTGAAGTAGCTCACTGTAAAAGAAGGAATTCTGATTAATTTCAGACGATGTGTGGAAGAAGCAACACATATTTTTCGAAGCTTACCTAATAACGCGTCGGTCCACCATTCTCAGGAATCACTGCCGCAGACGCCTAAGAACAGATTCTACAAGGTGTCGAGCATCGTCCATGCGTAACTTGACCCATGTCCACTGCAGCATAATACACTGAGTTAGCTTTGCATTAGGAACACATACATAATAACGCGTTGGTCCACCTTTCTGTGCAATCACGGCTCGCAGACGCCTAGGAACAGTTTCTACAAGGTGTCGAGCATCGTCCATGCGTAACGTGACCCATGTCCACTGCAGCATAATACACTGAGTTAGCTTTGCATTAGGAACACATACATAATAACGCGTTGGTCCACCTTTCTGTGCAATCATGGCTCGCAGACGCCTAGGAACAGTTTCTACAAGGTGTCGAGCATCGTCCATGCGTAACCCCTGTCCACTGCAGCATAATACACTGAGTTAGCTTTGCATTAGGAACACATACATAATAAAGCGTTGGTCCACCTTTCTGTGCAATCACGGCTCGCAGACGCCTAGGAACAGTTTCTACAAGGTGTCGAGCATCGTCCATGCGTAGCGTGACCCATGTCCACTGCAGCATAATACACTGAGTTAGCTTTGCATTAGGAACACATACATAATAACGCGTTGGTCCACCTTTCTGTGCAATCACGGCTCGCAGACGCCTAGGAACAGTTTCTACAAGGTGTCGAGCATCGTCCATGCGTAACGTGACCCCATGTCCACTGCAGCATAATACACTGAGTTAGCTTTGCATTAGGAACACATACATAATAACGCGTTGGTCCACCTTTCTGTGCAATCACGGCTCGCAGACGCCTAGGAACAGATTCTACAAGGTGTCGAGCATCGTCCATGCGTAACGTGACCCATGTCCACTGCAGCATAATACACTGAGTTAGCTTTGCATTAGGAACACATACATAATAACGCGTTGGTCCACCTTTCTGTGCAATCACGGCTCGCAGACGCCTAGGAACAGTTTCTACAAGGTGTCGAGCATCGTCCATGCGTAACGTGACCCATGTCCACTGCAGCATAATACACTGAGTTAGCTTTGCATTAGGAACACATACATAATAACGCGTTGGTCCACCTTTCTGTGCAATCACGGCTCGCAGACGCCTAGGAACAGTTTCTACAAGGTGTCGAGCATCGTCCATGCGTAGCGTGACCCCTGTCCACTGCAGCATAATACACTGAGTTAGCTTTGCATTAGGAACACATACATAATAACGCGTTGGTCCACCTTTCTGTGCAATCACGGCTCGCAGACGCCTAGGAACAGTTTCTACAAGGTGTCGAGCATCGTCCATGCGTAACGTGACCCATGTCCACTGCAGCATAATACACTGAGTTAGCTTTGCATTAGGAACACATACATAATAACGCGTTGGTCCACCTTTCTGTGCAATCACGGCTCGCAGACGCCTAGGAACAGTTTCTACAAGGTGTCGAGCATCGTCCATGCGTAACGTGACCCATGTCCACTGCAGCATAATACACTGAGTTAGCTTTGCATTAGGAACACATACATAATAACGCGTTGGTCCACCTTTCTGTGCAATCACGGCTCGCAGACGCCTAGGAACAGATTCTACAAGGTGTCGAGCATCGTCCATGCGTAACTTGACCCATGTCCACTGCAGCATAATACACTGAGTTAGCTTTGCATTAGGAACACATACATAATAACGCGTTGGTCCACCTTTCTGTGCAATCACGGCTCGCAGACGCCTAGGAACAGTTTCTACAAGGTGTCGAGCATCGTCCATGCGTAACGTGACCCATGTCCACTGCAGCATAATACACTGAGTTAGCTTTGCATTAGGAACACATACATAATAACGCGTTGGTCCACCTTTCTGTGCAATCACGGCTCGCAGACGCCTAGGAACAGATTCTACAAGGTGTCGAGCATCGTCCATGCGTAACTTGACCCATGTCCACTGCAGCATAATACACTGAGTTAGCTTTGCATTAGGAACACATACATAATAACGCGTTGGTCCACCTTTCTGTGCAATCACGGCTCGCAGACGCCTAGGAACAGTTTCTACAAGGTGTCGAGCATCGTCCATGCGTAAGGTGACCCATGTCCACTGCAGCATAATACACTGAGTTAGCTTTGCATTAGGAACACATATATAATAACGCGTTGGTCCACCTTTCTGTGCAATCATGGCTCGCAGACGCCTAGGAACAGTTTCTACAAGGTGTCGAGCATCGTCCATGCGTAGCGTGACCCATGTCCACTGCAGCATAATACACTGAGTTAGCTTTGCATTAGGAACACATACATAATAACGCGTTGGTCCACCTTTCTGTGCAATCACGGCTCGCAGACGCCTAGGAACAGTTTCTACAAGGTGTCGAGCATCGTCCATGCGTAACGTGACCCATGTCCACTGCAGCATAATACACTGAGTTAGCTTTGCATTAGGAACACATACATAATAACGCGTTGGTCCACCTTTCTGTGCAATCACGGCTCGCAGACGCCTAGGAACAGTTTCTACAAGGTGTCGAGCATCGTCCATGCGTAACGTGACCCATGTCCACTGCAGCATAATACACTGAGTTAGCTTTGCATTAGGAACACATACATAATAACGCGTTGGTCCACCTTTCTGTGCAATCATGGCTCGCAGACGCCTAGGAACAGTTTCTACAAGGTGTCGAGCATCGTCCATGCGTAACGTGACCCATGTCCACTGCAGCATAATACACTGAGTTAGCTTTGCATTAGGAACACATACATAATAACGCGTTGGTCCACCTTTCTGTGCAATCACGGCTCGCAGACGCCTAGGAACAGTTTCTACAAGGTGTCGAGCATCGTCCATGCGTAACGTGACCCATGTCCACTGCAGCATAATACACTGAGTTAGCTTTGCATTAGGAACACATACATAATAACGCGTTGGTCCACCTTTCTGTGCAATCACGGCTCGCAGACGCCTAGGAACAGTTTCTACAAGGTGTCGAGCATCGTCCATGCGTAACGTGACCCATGTCCACTGCAGCATAATACACTGAGTTAGCTTTGCATTAGGAACACATACATAATAAAGCGTTGGTCCACCTTTCTGTGCAATCACGGCTCGCAGACGCCTAGGAACAGATTCTACAAGGTGTCGAGCATCGTCCATGCGTAACGTGACCCATGTCCACTGCAGCATAATACACTGAGTTAGCTTTGCATTAGGAACACATACATAATAACGCGTTGGTCCACCTTTCTGTGCAATCACGGCTCGCAGACGCCTAGGAACAGTTTCTACAAGGTGTCGAGCATCGTCCATGCGTAACGTGACCCATGTCCACTGCAGCATAATACACTGAGTTAGCTTTGCATTAGGAACACATACATAATAACGCGTTGGTCCACCTTTCTGTGCAATCACGGCTCGCAGACGCCTAGGAACAGTTTCTACAAGGTGTCGAGCATCGTCCATGCGTAACGTGACCCATGTCCACTGCAGCATAATACACTGAGTTAGCTTTGCATTAGGAACACATACATAATAACGCGTTGGTCCACCTTTCTGTGCAATCACGGCTCGCAGACGCCTAGGAACAGTTTCTACAAGGTGTCGAGCATCGTCCATGCGTAACGTGACCCATGTCCACTGCAGCATAATACACTGAGTTAGCTTTGCATTAGGAACACATACATAATAACGCGTTGGTCCACCTTTCTGTGCAATCACGGCTCGCAGACGCCTAGGAACAGTTTCTACAAGGTGTCGAGCATCGTCCATGCGTAACGTGACCCATGTCCACTGCAGCATAATACACTGAGTTAGCTTTGCATTAGGAACACATACATAATAACGCGTTGGTCCACCTTTCTGTGCAATCACGGCTCGCAGACGCCTAGGAACAGATTCTACAAGGTGTCGAGCATCGTCCATGCGTAACTTGACCCATGTCCACTGCAGCATAATACACTGAGTTAGCTTTGCATTAGGAACACATACATAATAACGCGTTGGTCCACCTTTCTGTGCAATCACGGCTCGCAGACGCCTAGGAACAGTTTCTACAAGGTGTCGAGCATCGTCCATGCGTAAGGTGACCCATGTCCACTGCAGCATAATACACTGAGTTAGCTTTGCATTAGGAACACATACATAATAACGCGTTGGTCCACCTTTCTGTGCAATCATGGCTCGCAGACGCCTAGGAACAGTTTCTACAAGGTGTCGAGCATCGTCCATGCGTAGCGTGACCCCTGTCCACTGCAGCATAATACACTGAGTTAGCTTTGCATTAGGAACACATACATAATAACGCGTTGGTCCACCTTTCTGTGCAATCACGGCTCGCAGACGCCTAGGAACAGTTTCTACAAGGTGTCGAGCATCGTCCATGCGTAACGTGACCCATGTCCACTGCAGCATAATACACTGAGTTAGCTTTGCATTAGGAACACATACATAATAACGCGTTGGTCCACCTTTCTGTGCAATCACGGCTCGCAGACGCCTAGGAACAGTTTCTACAAGGTGTCGAGCATCGTCCATGCGTAACGTGACCCATGTCCACTGCAGCATAATACACTGAGTTAGCTTTGCATTAGGAACACATACATAATAACGCGTTGGTCCACCTTTCTGTGCAATCACGGCTCGCAGACGCCTAGGAACAGTTTCTACAAGGTGTCGAGCATCGTCCATGCGTAACGTGACCCATGTCCACTGCAGCATAATACACTGAGTTAGCTTTGCATTAGGAACACATACATAATAACGCGTTGGTCCACCTTTCTGTGCAATCACGGCTCGCAGACGCCTAGGAACAGTTTCTACAAGGTGTCGAGCATCGTCCATGCGTAACGTGACCCATGTCCACTGCAGCATAATACACTGAGTTAGCTTTGCATTAGGAACACATACATAATAACGCGTTGGTCCACCTTTCTGTGCAATCACGGCTCGCAGACGCCTAGGAACAGTTTCTACAAGGTGTCGAGCATCGTCCATGCGTAACGTGACCCATGTCCACTGCAGCATAATACACTGAGTTAGCTTTGCATTAGGAACACATACATAATAACGCGTTGGTCCACCTTTCTGTGCAATCATGGCTCGCAGACGCCTAGGAACAGTTTCTACAAGGTGTCGAGCATCGTCCATGCGTAACGTGACCCATGTCCACTGCAGCATAATACACTGAGTTAGCTTTGCATTAGGAACACATACATAATAACGCGTTGGTCCACCTTTCTGTGCAATCACGGCTCGCAGACGCCTAGGAACAGTTTCTACAAGGTGTCGAGCATCGTCCATGCGTAACGTGACCCATGTCCACTGCAGCATAATACACTGAGTTAGCTTTGCATTAGGAACACATACATAATAACGCGTTGGTCCACCTTTCTGTGCAATCACGGCTCGCAGACGCCTAGGAACAGTTTCTACAAGGTGTCGAGCATCGTCCATGCGTAACGTGACCCATGTCCACTGCAGCATAATACACTGAGTTAGCTTTGCATTAGGAACACATACATAATAACGCGTTGGTCCACCTTTCTGTGCAATCACGGCTCGCAGACGCCTAGGAACAGTTTCTACAAGGTGTCGAGCATCGTCCATGCGTAGCGTGACCCATGTCCACTGCAGCATAATACACTGAGTTAGCTTTGCATTAGGAACACATACATAATAACGCGTTGGTCCACCTTTCTGTGCAATCACGGCTCGCAGACGCCTAGGAACAGTTTCTACAAGGTGTCGAGCATCGTCCATGCGTAACGTGACCCATGTCCACTGCAGCATAATACACTGAGTTAGCTTTGCATTAGGAACACATACATAATAACGCGTTGGTCCACCTTTCTGTGCAATCACGGCTCGCAGACGCCTAGGAACAGTTTCTACAAGGTGTCGAGCATCGTCCATGCGTAACGTGACCCATGTCCACTGCAGCATAATACACTGAGTTAGCTTTGCATTAGGAACACATACATAATAACGCGTTGGTCCACCTTTCTGTGCAATCACGGCTCGCAGACGCCTAGGAACAGATTCTACAAGGTGTCGAGCATCGTCCATGCGTAACTTGACCCATGTCCACTGCAGCATAATACACTGAGTTAGCTTTGCATTAGGAACACATACATAATAACGCGTTGGTCCACCTTTCTGTGCAATCACGGCTCGCAGACGCCTAGGAACAGTTTCTACAAGGTGTCGAGCATCGTCCATGCGTAACGTGACCCATGTCCACTGCAGCATAATACACTGAGTTAGCTTTGCATTAGGAACACATACATAATAACGCGTTGGTCCACCTTTCTGTGCAATCACGGCTCGCAGACGCCTAGGAACAGATTCTACAAGGTGTCGAGCATCGTCCATGCGTAACGTGACCCATGTCCACTGCAGCATAATACACTGAGTTAGCTTTGCATTAGGAACACATACATAATAACGCGTTGGTCCACCTTTCTGTGCAATCACGGCTCGCAGACGCCTAGGAACAGTTTCTACAAGGTGTCGAGCATCGTCCATGCGTAAGGTGACCCATGTCCACTGCAGCATAATACACTGAGTTAGCTTTGCATTAGGAACACATACATAATAACGCGTTGGTCCACCTTTCTGTGCAATCATGGCTCGCAGACGCCTAGGAACAGTTTCTACAAGGTGTCGAGCATCGTCCATGCGTAGCGTGACCCATGTCCACTGCAGCATAATACACTGAGTTAGCTTTGCATTAGGAACACATACATAATAACGCGTTGGTCCACCTTTCTGTGCAATCACGGCTCGCAGACGCCTAGGAACAGTTTCTACAAGGTGTCGAGCATCGTCCATGCGTAACGTGACCCATGTCCACTGCAGCATAATACACTGAGTTAGCTTTGCATTAGGAACACATACATAATAACGCGTTGGTCCACCTTTCTGTGCAATCACGGCTCGCAGACGCCTAGGAACAGTTTCTACAAGGTGTCGAGCATCGTCCATGCGTAACGTGACCCATGTCCACTGCAGCATAATACACTGAGTTAGCTTTGCATTAGGAACACATACATAATAACGCGTTGGTCCACCTTTCTGTGCAATCACGGCTCGCAGACGCCTAGGAACAGTTTCTACAAGGTGTCGAGCATCGTCCATGCGTAACGTGACCCATGTCCACTGCAGCATAATACACTGAGTTAGCTTTGCATTAGGAACACATACCTAATAACGCGTTGGTCCACCTTTCTGTGCAATCACGGCTCGCAGACGCCTAGGAACAGATTCTACAAGGTGTCGAACATCCTCCGTGCGTAACGTGACCCATGTCCACTGCAGCATAATACACTGAGTTAGCTTTGCATTAGGAACACATACATAATAAAGCGTTGGTCCACCTTTCTGTGCAATCACGGCTCGCAGACGCCTAGGAACAGATTCCACAAGGTGTCGAACAACCTCCATGCGTAACCTGACCCATGTCCACTGCAGCATAATACACTGAGTTAGCTTTGCATTAGGAACACATACATAATAACGCGTTGGTCCACCTTTCTGTGCAATCATGGCTCGCAGACGCCTAGGAACAGTTTCTACAAGGTGTCGAGCATCGTCCATGCGTAGCGTGACCCATGTCCACTGCAGCATAATACACTGAGCTAGCTTTGCATTAGGAACACATACATAATAACGCGTTGGTCCACCTTTCTGTGCAATCACGGCTCGCAGACGCCTAGGAACAGTTTCTACAAGGTGTCGAGCATCGTCCATGCGTAACGTGACCCATGTCCACTGCAGCATAATACACTGAGTTAGCTTTGCATTAGGAACACATACATAATAACGCGTTGGTCCATTTTTCTGTGCAATCACGGCTCGCAGACGCCTAGGAACAGTTTCTACAAGGTGTCGAGCATCGTCCATGCGTAACGTGACCCATGTCCACTGCAGCATAATACACTGAGTTAGCTTTGCATTAGGAACACATACATAATAACGCGTTGGTCCACCTTTCTGTGCAATCATGGCTCGCAGACGCCTAGGAACAGTTTCTACAAGGTGTCGAGCATCGTCCATGCGTAGCGTGACCCATGTCCACTGCAGCATAATACACTGAGTTAGCTTTGCATTAGGAACACATACATAATAACGCGTTGGTCCACCTTTCTGTGCAATCACGGCTCGCAGACGCCTAGGAACAGTTTCTACAAGGTGTTGAGCATCGTCCATGCGTAACGTGACCCATGTCCACTGCAGCATAATACACTGAGTTAGCTTTGCATTAGGAACACATACATAATAACGCGTTGGTCCACCTTTCTGTGCAATCACGGCTCGCAGACGCCTAGGAACAGTTTCTACAAGGTGTCGAGCATCGTCCATGCGTAACGTGACCCATGTCCACTGCAGCATAATACACTGAGTTAGCTTTGCATTAGGAACACATACATAATAACGCGTTGGTCCACCTTTCTGTGCAATCACGGCTCGCAGACGCCTAGGAACAGTTTCTACAAGGTGTCGAGCATCGTCCATGCGTAACGTGACCCATGTCCAATGCAGCATAATACACTGAGTTAGCTTTGCATTAGGAACACATACATAATAACGCGTTGGTCCACCTTTCTGTGCAATCACGGCTCGCAGACGCCTAGGAACAGTTTCTACAAGGTGTCGAGCATCGTCCATGCGTAACGTGACCCATGTCCACTGCAGCATAATACACTGAGTTAGCTTTGCATTAGGAACACATACATAATAACGCGTTGGTCCACCTTTCTGTGCAATCACGGCTCGCAGACGCCTAGGAACAGTTTCTACAAGGTGTCGAGCATCGTCCATGCGTAACGTGACCCATGTCCACTGCAGCATAATACACTGAGTTAGCTTTGCATTAGGAACACATACATAATAACGCGTTGGTCCACCTTTCTGTGCAATCATGGCTCGCAGACGCCTAGGAACAGTTTCTACAAGGTGTCGAGCATCGTCCATGCGTAGCGTGACCCATGTCCACTGCAGCATAATACGCTGAGTTAGCTTTGCATTAGCAACACCTATCTAATAACGCGTTGGTCCACCTTTCTGTGCAATCACGGCTCGCAGACGCCTAGGAACAGATTCTACAAGGTGTCGAACATCCTTCATGCATAACTTGACCCATGTCCACTGCAGCATAATACACTGAGTTAGCTTTGCATTAGCAACACCTATCTAATAACGCGTTGGTCTACCTTTCTGTGCAATCACTGCCCGCAGATGCCTAGGAACAGATTCTACAAGGTGTCGAACATCCTTCATGCATAACCTGACCCATGTCCACTGCAGCATAATACACTGAGTTAGCTTTGCATTAGCAACACCTATCTAATAACGCGTTGGTCTACCTTTCTGTGCAATCACTGCCCGCAGATGCCTAGGAACAGATTCGACAAGGTGTCGAACATCCTTCATGCATAACTTGACCCATGTCCACTGCAGCATAATACACTGAGTTAGCTTTGCATTAGCAACACCTATCTAATAACGCGTTGGTCTACCTTTCTGTGCAATCACTGCCCGCAGATGCCTAGGAACAGATTCTACAAGGTGTCGAACATCCTTCATGCATAACTTGACCCATGTCCACTGCAGCATAATACACTGAGTTAGCTTTGCATTAGCAACACCTATCTAATAACGCGTTGGTCTACCTTTCTGTGCAATCACTGCCCGCAGATGCCTAGGAACAGATTCTACAAGATGTCGAACATCCTTCATGCATAACTTGACCCGTGTCCACTGCAGCATAATACACTGAGTTAGCTTTGCATTAGGAACACCTATGCCTAATAAAGCGTTGGTCCATCTTTCTGTGCAATCACGGCTCGCAGACGCCTAGGAACAGTTTCTACAAGATGTCGAGCATCGTCCATGCGTAACTTGACCCATGTCCACTGCAGCATAATACACTGAGTTAGCTTTGCATTAGCAACACCTATCTAATAACGCGTTGGTCTACCTTTCTGTGCAATCACTGCCCGCAGATGCCTAGGAACAGATTCTACAAGGTGTCGAACATCCTTCATGCATAACTTGACCCATGTCCACTGCAGCATAATACACTGAGTTAGCTTTGTATTAGGAACACATACCTAATAACGCGTTGGTCCACCTTTCTGTGCAATCACAGCTCGCAGACGCCTAGGAACAGATTCTACAAGATGTCGAACATCTTCCATGCGTAACCCATGTCCACTGCAGCATAATACACTGAGTTAGCTTTGTATTAGGAACACATACCTAATAACGCGTTGGTCCACCTTTCTGTGCAATCACAGCTCGCAGACGCCTAGGAACAGATTCTACAAGGTGTCGAACATCCTCCATGTGGAACGTGACCCATGTCCACTGCAGCATAATACACGGAGTTAGTTTACATTAGGAACACCATCCTAATTACGCGTTGTTCCACCTTTCTGTGCAATCATGGCTCGCAGATGCCTAGGAGCAGATTCTATAAGGAGTCGAACATCCTCCATGCGCAACTTGACCCATGTACGCTGCAGCATATCTGTCAATTCACGCTCATTCCATGGAGAAGGAATCGCAGTTCTTACATCCCGTTTTATCATATCCCACAAATGTTCAATTGGTTACAATTAGGGAATTTGTGGTCCAAGGCAATGTTGCGAATTCGATGTCGTGTTCCTTCAGCCACTCAGTAGTTATACGAACCCGATAACACGGTGCGTTGTCCTGTTGAAGCCAAGGAGCGATCACATTGTAGTCTGTGTAAACTTACTGAAGATATGGATGGAAATGGTCGGCTAACAGGTTCCAGTAACGTCTACCATTCAGTGTCTGTGGGATGATAACCAACGGACCTAAGAAAAAGCTACCCAGACCAGAATTCCACATACACCAGCCTGTTGAAAGACTGTGCAACCAGGGGATAGTGCTTTCTATTGTTTAAGCCATATGCAAATCTTGCCATCAGCAAGGTGCAGCAGGAAGTTGCCACTGCAGATGACCTTTTTCCATCTGTCGAAGGTCCATTGCGGACTCTGCTTGGCCTATGTGAAGCGTTGTTTGCAGTTATAGGGCTCTATCATGGGTACTCTCTTTGGTTTCCAGCTGTAGAACCTCAGACGAAGCAAGGTACGGCCCATAGTGCATGTGGAAATAGGTCGAACTGCACCGCTGTTGTGCTGGTGGGTGAGCTGAGTGATTGTTGCTCGTCGTTGCTGAGTTACCTGTAGTGACACCCGTCGCTCTCGTCTAGGATCAACCGCGCGTGGCTGACTAATATGAACCCTTCTGCTGGATGTCTGTGCCTGGCTTATCAAGTCCTGGTACACCCTTGTTACAGTGATACGAGAGGAGCCAACAAGTGCAGCTGCATCCGAAATACTGGCACCTGCACTTGGGATTCCAACTACCTGGCCGCGGTCATATCGCCTTAAGCATCCACGTTTCCCCTTTTACTGGCACACGTTTACTGGTTACGTGCAGGTGTGCACACAGGTAGTAACCGCATGTGACGTTGATATCACTTGATACTTTGTTATTGCTCTGAATATGTAAAACGAGGTTGTTCCTAATGCGAAGCTGACTCAGTGTATTTCTTCATGCTTTTAATTTAATACTGAATGCTCTACATTGTTATGTGGCAATACTGTTCATTTTTATGATAGCTGTGTTAGAAAAAGCAGGCAGTGTTCCTCATGACAACTGGTATTTTATATCCAGAGTGCATTTTAATATGGATTAATATTGAGTACAAGTATTTGTCCCGTCTCTTATTATTACTTTATTTCGGGGTTTATAGAAGTTCGTGAGCATGTGAGGGTACAAAATTCTCCTGTCCCTAATTAGGGACAATAGATCCAGTGACGACACAAAGTGAACGCAGTCGGTCAAACGCCTTGCCCGTGCCTTATCTGGGGCTCGGGTTCTGTCCTACCTTGCGGCGGAACAGAACCGGCTTCCACCTACTGAAAGCCGCCCTGGTGGCCGAGATGTACGAAACGCTGGCTTCTAATCATTCATCCAAGCTGGAGAAGAACAGGAGTGGCTTACACCTATCGAAAGCTGCCCCGGTGGCAGAGAGATACGAAACGCTGGCTTCTAATCATTCAGCTGAGTTGGGGCGGGATCAGAGTGGCTTCCACCTATTGTAAGCCGCCCCGGTGGCCAAGAGGTACGAAACGTTGCTTATTAATCATTCATCCAAGTTGGAGCAGAACAGGAGTGGCTTACACCTATGGAAAGCTGCCCCGGTAGCCGAGAGATACGAAACGCTAGCTTCTAATCATTCAGCTGAGTTGGGGCGGGATTAGAGTGGCTTCATCTATTGAAAGCCGCCCCGGTGGCCAAGAGGTACGAAACGTTGCATTCTAATCATTCATCCAAGTTGGAGCAGAACAGGAGTGGCTTACACCTATTGAAAGCTGCCCCGGTGGCCGAAAAGTACGAAACGTTGGCTTCTAATCATTTATCCAAGTTGGAGAAGAACATCAGTGGCTTCCACCTATTGAAAGCCGCCCCGGTGGCCGAGAGGTACGAAACGTTGTCTTCTAATAAATCATCCTAGTTGGAGCAGAACAGGAGTGGCGTACACCTATCGAAAGCTGTCCCGGTGGCCGAGAGATACGAAACGCTGGCTTCTAATCATTCAGATGAGTTGGGGTGGGATCAGAGTGGCTTCCACCTATTCAAAGCCGCCCGGGTGGCCGAGAGGTACGAAACGTTGGCTTCTAATCATTCAGCTGAGTTGGGGCGGAATCAGAACGGCTTCCACCTATCCAAAGCTGTCCCGAGACATTCGGAAATCATTCGGCCAAGTTGGAGCAGAACAGGAATGGCTTCCACTTATGGAAAGCTGTCCCGGTGGCCGAGATACGAAATGATGGCTTCTAATCATTCAGCTGAGTTGGGGCGGGATCAGATTGGCTTCCACCTATTGAAAGCCGCCCGGGTGGCCGCGAGGTACGAAATGCTGGCTTCTAATCATTTAACTGGGTTGGGGAGGGATCATAGTGGCTTCCACTTATTGAAAGCCGCCCGGGTGGCCGAAAGGTACGAGACGCTAGCTTCTGACCATTCAGCCGAGATTTGTTCGGGTTTGAATCCCGGGTGAAGCATGGATAGTGTGTTTGTCTGATAGCACTAGCTCGCTTCCCTTCCTTGGAACTAGTGGCCCTAAATTAGGGACGGGCGACTGCTTACAGCCAATTGAGTTGCTCACGGTGGTCGTTAAACCCTCAAACACACGTACGTTTTGAAAGCTTATTCTAACAAATGAGGTTTTCATGTAATTCCACGATTTATCTTCACAAAATACCTGTGTTGATACTAATTTCGATTCAGCAACCTCTTGCAATCATAATTAGTTGCGTTAATGAATTTCGCTTGTTTGTTGTTAAATATTTCTCTTTAGGACAGGCCAGACTGGGAACATATTAAATCATAATAAACATTTTTCTGAAATGTTTCATTTCCTGCGAACCAGACGAAGGGAAAACTTTGTTCGGCTTCATTTCCTGAACCGGTAGAATGCAAGAGAGTGCTGCACCTCTTTCTATTTTTTTTTTTATTATCGTATTTTATTTGCTTATTTTTTTTATTAGTTTCGCATTGTGGAAAAGCAGCAGGGAAAGCATGTCCGGCAACTAACGAGAGAACGAGATTAGGAAGAGGAAAACAGACGTCTTGCTTTCGAATGAGTTGCGGAAAGTGATCACTTACTTTCCCCGTGCTCGGCGAAGTGAGGGACAAGGGAACGACAGAATCGCGACCGAAGTCACTCGACTGTTCATGCCGGAAATGGAGGACTTACAACTTCCTGCAACAGATATTAAGTGCTCAAGGGGACGAATTTTGACGAGACCTGAATGCTAAAATATTGTCTGCTTCGGGAAGTTGCTGTTGTTGGTCTTGAAACGTGGGCATTGCCAATGTTTTTAGAACGTGAGCTCGACGAAGAAGAATAGATATGCCATCCCATCTTTTTCCCCCTCCTTCTCCAGAATAAAGAAAAAAATATTATCATTACGTCGTTGCACATAACTTAAACAACAAAGCACATGGCGCAATATATTTGTCCATGACCTAAGCAATGACTGAAAAATTGCTTAACTAAAAGGCTAATATTTTCGGCATACACCCCGAAAAATTTCACTCTTTTTCAATGCAGAACGGGGTTTAGAAAGTTTTACAAAATATTAGAATTAATTCTTTTTCAGTAAGAAATATTTAGCGGTTAATCTTTTTCAGTTAGCATGGTAATGTTCGAAGAGTCCATCTACGGCAGCAAGAGTAATCACAGAGGGCGAATCGAAAGTTTTGCCATATTTGCATAAACGCATGGTCTGCGGCGGGTATGTTAGGTGCTTAAACTAGTTCAAATCCCGCAATGCAGTCAGTCGAAAGGGATATAAAGTGGTAGTCGTTGCTGTGAACAGTATTGCTGGGCCGCGGGCGGCCTAGTGGTCAACGTTCGTGACTGCCTCGGATTCGATCCCAGCAGGTACGAACGCTCAAACCACTGAATATCCGCCGTGCGTCGGATGCGGGCACGTTAAGCCGTCGGGCCCAGTGTACTGGCCCCGTGGTAATAACTAAGGGTGTCTTCCTACCCCTTTCTACCTCGCTCTCATGTCACTTTCCTATGGGGCACTCTAACCCAAATCTCCTAGCTTCCTATTTCTAATGGTTGTTTAAGACCTCAGACACTCCCTTCCTAAAATCCTCTACATATGATCTGATCTGAACAGTATGTTGTCTTTCTGTCTGTGGTTAGGACGCCTAAAAGATGAACACACACAACCGGCAAAAATGAACTTTTGCTTTATGAGTTTCGACTCGGCCATAACGCCATTCAAGCAACACGAAACATTTGTTATGCGAAAGGGAAGGTTCCGTGGACCGCAGCATCACAACCAGGTGGTTCAAGAAATGTCGCTCAGGTGACAGAAACCTCGTCGATCATCTAAGGTCAAGTAGGCCACGATTCGTGGATTCGGACGATCTCGGCAAGGTCTACAGGAGCCGCTGCATTATACCTCACTAACTGACGCCAGTTGAAGCAAACCTCTTAGTGGAAGTGTGCACGAAACTCCTAGAAAACCAGCGCGATGTACGTTTCATCAAGAGAATTGTTACGTGCGATGAAAAGTGGGTCTATTTTTCCGTAATCCTGACACACAACGGCAGTGATAGAGCCCGGGCCAGCTTCCTCAACCTGTTGCCAAACGTGGGCGTTTCGAGCGCAAGGTGATGCTCTGCGTCTGGTGGAATGTCGAGGCGATAATATATTACGAATTTGTTCCAGACAGTTGGACCATCAACGCCAACCTCTACTCTGAACAGCTGGAGCGGATGTATGCCGTTTTGAAGGAGAAGTACCCGGCCCTGGTGAACAGAAAGCGCGCTCTCCTACAGCAGGACAACGTTGGGTCTCATACCGCGCGAACGACCTGGACAAAACTCTATGAACATGAGGGCATCGAACTGATGCCACACCCAGCATAGAGTCCGGACCTTGTCCCGTCGGATTACTACTTGTTCCGGTCCATGGACTACGTCTATCGGGAGGGGGCACTTCAACAAGAAGGAGGAGGTGGCAGCTGGGGTGAGGGAGTTCTTCGCCTTGAAGGACAAGAACTAGTACCGCCGCAGAATCGAAGAACTGGCAGATAGATGGCTAAAGACGGTGCAACCGGATGGCCTATACTTTGAATGCTAGTCAGCTTTCGTCGCAAATGTACGTATGAAAACATAAAGTGATTCAAATACTGCAAAGCCTTCGACTCACCCTCTGTATTAAAAGAATCGTTAAAAAGTGTTCCCAGGCAATAGCTCTGTGTATTGAAGAGCCCGCTCAGAAAATGTGAAGTGCTTTTCATTGTTTTAATGACCTACGCTGCAATGATGTACATTTTGATCCGAAAAGCGCATCGGGACGGCTAAATTAGTTTATCGCTTAGGAGACGTCAGAAAACCGCTCTCCTCTTCGAGATAGGGATCGAAAGAGGCTCAGACATAGAGGATAGGTCACGCTAAGAATAGAGTAAGACAGAAAAGTCGCGAGGTGATGGTCTGAGAAGGTAGTCCTTTTTGGGTCTCCGGACCGCGACAGAATGAAAAGTTAGGTAGAATTAGAGTAAATACGGAAAAGAGAATAATTAGGTAACAGGATAAGTAATGAGGGAACTGAGAATTTCAAGTAGTAATTTAGTTAGATAATTCTAGGACAGCCTACCGAATATATAAGTCTAAGTAAATAATGAATCAGTTCTAAATGCAAATTTCTCATCTTCTCCTTTGCTATGTATTTCCTGCAAAAAGTTGCCATTAGGCTTAACTATCGAACCCGAACGGGCTTATAATAAAACAACACAACATTCTTACAATGAAAATATTTATTTATAAGTTGTTACACAAACTTTATGAATAAAGTTCATGCGGTGAAATTAATTTGAAGGTAAATGGCAAAGTCTGAGCAAAAAATACGATTTGGTTTTCATGGCAAGTCTGTGCAAACAATATTCATTTTCATTGTTACGAACATTTTGGGATGTGTACATAAAATAACAACATGAATGCATTTTATATTTCGCCTTACCTCTACAACATCGTCCCATGACTTCCTTGGCCTTCCTCTGTCTCCCTTTCCTGCCACTTCGGTTAAAAAGGTTTCTTAGCAAGCATCTCATCACTCATTCTTTCAACAATGCCAAACCACCGAAGCAAGGTGGAGACTAATATGCTTCGGAGGTTTGGCCATGTTAAAAGAATGAGTGATGAGATGCTTGCTAAGAAACTTTTTTAGCCCAAGTGGAAGGAAAGAGAGGGAGAGGAAGGCCGAGGAAGTCATGGGAGGATCAGATTCAGGAGTGTCTGCATGAGAAAAAGTTTATGAGTGTGATGTATAGAAGGTCTGGTGTTCGACGAGTAATGGATGTCAGAAGCCTGAATTGTGTGTCAAAATCATTGTAAATGGAGAAGTTTGGTACAGAAACAGTAAGTAAGTAATCGGTTAAAATTGTATTTGGTAGTTTGTATTTCTTTGTGGAGCTAACCTCTGAATCTCAGAGAACAGCAGCTTAGGTACAGCATTGTAAACATGGCATCTCCTGTTGGTGTTCACGTCAGTGACTTATACTTTTAACTCAATCTTCTGTTTAGTTCCTATGTTTTGACGTAAATTTAGGTTCTGGTTAAACATTATCTGTCTTGACGACACATTATTTTCCCCGAAGAGTATTATAAGTTTGACATCAATGGCAGAGGGTCAGAGGTGAAAAGTCGTAATCACTGAATGTAGAAAGGATGTAGTTTGAAATAACGAATGGTTAAGAGCGAAACTTATGATAGCAGTTTGTTAGATGTGTATTTTGTAAGAGGAATGACATAGGTTTATTTCATGAGAGCGACTTGTTAGTAGTACATTGATATAGGGACATGTTGTAAACGCATGTTAGGAAGTATTGTGACTAATGCGCTGGTGTTCAGAATTAACGTGAGGAACACAAAATCATGAATAACACAAAATCCACACTATAGAGTTTCACGACATTTAATACAGACAAGTCACATTATTGTGACCGCCTCCTACTTTTGACATCAACAGCGCGTAGACAATGAAGGAAGGCTCGTGTCGTGAGCTGGCATAAAGGGTATATGCGGTGCGCTGTAGGCATTTTGAAAACATATCCTCCGTTGCTGTCATGGATAAAAGGAGTGATTCATCAGATTTACAAAAAGGGATGAGTATCAGCTTTCGTGACAAGGGTGGCACTATTTCTGAAACAACGCAGTTTGTGAATTGTTCGCGGGCTGCTGTGGTTCAAGTGTATCGTGATTGGAAAAATTGCACCATTGCGAATAATCGACATGGAAATTGCGGAGCCCTACTTGCCATTGATGTCCGCGGTGAACGACGGATTCGAAGGTGCGTGAGAGCAGTTCGACACGCTACAGTGGAGCAACTCACTAGCCGAATGAGCCAGGAGAATTTCGGAAGTGTGTCTAAAACGACAGTTCAGCGAACCTGCTGCGTATGGGGCTCCTATGCAGACGGATGGTCACTCCACGTATGCTAACGGAGTTGTATTGGAAGAAAAGGTTTACATTTACAGGACAGTATCGGAATTGGACCTCCGCTGATTGGCAAAGGATTCCCTTCTCCGATGAGTCGCGTTTTCTGCTTCATCGAACGGATGGACGTTGGCGTATAAGGCGAGAAACATCGGACAACAAACACTCTTCAACCACTTCTGGAAGAACACAAGCTGGTAGGAACAGCGTTATGGTCTGGGGAATGCTTTTTTGGAATTTCCTGGGTTCACTCATACCTGTGTAAGGCACTATGGATAGAATTCGTTATGAATCCAGACTACGTGCATCCATACATGCTGATTGTGTTCCCTGGGACAAATTGGATCTTCCAGCACGACAATGCGACGTGTCACACAGCTAGAAATGTCCGAGAGTGGTTGGAACAGCACGATGAAGACTTCAAAGTATACTTCCCTGGGCCCCTAATTCCCCAGACGTAAACCCAATTGAGCATCTGTGGGACCACCTCGATCGTGTTGTTCGCTCTATGGATCCTCCACCACGCACCCTTCAGCAGCTGTCAGATGCACTGCAGTCAGCATGGCTTCACATACCTGTGAACACCTTTCAGCACCTTATTGAGTCACTCCCAGCCCGTCTAGCTGCTGTCCGCGCTGCACACAGCGGTTACTCTGGATATTAGCTGGTGGTCACAATAATGTAACTCGACCGTGTATATCTTCATAACGCAACAACACACAACAGAAGAGGATCGATGTCACCTGAGAAGGAAGTATGCGCATGACAGCATGTCAGTCCAAAAGTGATGAGAAAGTGGTGCAGATTTCGAAGGGGTAACAGTGAGTGTGATTACCCCCGTAGAATATTACGGCTAGGGCAAGGAGCCCTCAGGTTGCTTACAAAGCTGTGAATGAAAATTTAGGGAAATAAGTGCCGCTCGTCCACTACGGCGCGTCCGTGTCCCGGATGGTCTCTGCCGACTTGCAATTGCTTTTCCCATGGGATCCCAGACATGCTCTATCGGGTTCAGGCCCGGAGGTCTCGGATGCCACTCTATCTTCTGAATATCCTCAGTCTCCAGGTATTTGTCGACTAGCCGAGCCCTATAGGGACGGGATTAATAATTCAAAAAAAAAAAAAAAAAAAAAAAAAGACCTAGTGACCAACAGCTTCCCGAGAAGCCGCACATAAGTCTCTAGGATGTCATCCCTGTAGCTTGCAGCAGTTAAGGTGTCTTCTGTAAACAAGTGCAGCGGTGTGCGTCCGTCCAGCATGATGACAGCCCAAACCAGGAGACCACCACCACCACCGTATTGGTCAATTTTCTTAATATCAGATGAAAGATTTCGGCTACTCTCCTCTCTCCAAGTGTACACGTGTTGGCAAATCTTGTGGCAATGAGACCCCTGAACGTCTAGACCTCCGGTCAATGGGTCCAGGGATGATATTGTCGGGCACAATTCAGGCGTACCCTTCCATGTGATGCGGAGAGTGGGATACACAGTATTGGCATTCTCACATACAGACATCTCTCATGGAGTCTTTTTTAAACCGTTTGCCTGTACATTGAGTGGTCGCCGACTTCTTATGACGACGAGCTTTTTAGAGACTAATATCGGTCGTCATAACTTGTAGTGGTTTATGGGCGTGCTTATCCAGGCCTTCTGGTTATTGTTCCGGTTTCCCGGAACTGTCTCCAGAGATGGGAAACTACTTGCCGCGACACATTTAGCCATTTTGCTGCCACAGCTTGCGATTGCCATGCTTCCAATCTATCGATCGCTTCCCATCGTAAAGAGTCTTCTATGCGGCCAAGGTTAAGAGACAGTAAGGTTTTCTCTTCGCTCCTTCGTTGCAGATGAATAATCGTGACGTCACTGAGTGACCACACCGTCCTAACATGTGAATCATAGGTCCGGAGTGCAGCTATAGAAGAAGATGCCATATCAACAATTTTTATAACTGTACACAGAACAAAAGCTTATGCCAAAACACATTTACGTTAAATACAGAAGAAATACACAGTCATGTGAATATTTTAGTTACGGATATTTCCAAAATATCTGCCGCACCTTTTTGTTACGTGAAGGGCGGGAAAACGGTTATACTTCTAAATATTACAAGTAATTTAGTTACAAGGGGAATGTTTGCCGTTTTTGTATAAATTTAGAAAGGAAAACGCACAGCAGGATGGAAATACGCAAATGAAACAAATAGATCCAAACTTGACCTCAAGAACAGTACTCTGTGATAAATAGTGTTCCCAGGCTGCCGCCATACCCACACACGGCCATCAGACAGATGGATTATGTATGTGGATTCATCAGTCCATAGGACCCGTTTCCATTGCTCTACGGCCCACGATAAATGTTCTGTACACCATACTAAACGACGACTAGCATTCCGAGTGGAGATGAAAGGCTTATGGGCAGCCGTACGACCACGGTAAACAATGGAATGAAGTTCTCTGCGAATGGTACGTGTACATACCGAGGTTCCAGCACTTTTACTGATTTTTACACCGAGGTCTTGTGCAGTACTCCGTCGATTAGCTGTAACAACTCTCTTGAGGCTTAGACGTCCTCTTTTCTTTTTTTTTATTGGAGGTTTAACGACCACCGTGAGCAACTCAATGGGCTATAAGCAGTCGCCCGTCCCTAATTTAGGGTCACTGGTTCCAGGGAAGGGAGGGAGCCAGTGCCGTAAGACAAACACAACATCCATGCCTCACCGGGATTCGAACCCGGACCCCTTACGGACGAATGATCAGAGGCCAGCGCCTTAGACCACTGCGCCACCGGGGCGGCACGTCCTCTTTCACTGATTTTCTTTGGTATGCCGGTACGTTTTTCTGCTGCAGGCACGCCATGTGTCTTCCACTTATTCAGTACATCCAAACAGTTGACTTCGGTATGTTTAAACGCCTCTCCGTTTCTCTTATGGACAACCCACTAATATAACACTCAACAATCTTTCCTATTTCAAAGTCGGTGCTCTCCCTCCGCGACATTTTCACTCAACCTCACAGTGCGATAAGACCGCGGTCAGTTGCAGGCTCGTTTTTATACCGTTTGTAGCTGTACCGCACATCTTAATATCGTAGCGAGTCCGTTCATTTGCTTTTGAAGGGGTGTCCGGTTACTTTTGCCGATATAGTGTATATTTCTTGTATTTTTTTTTCTTTTTTGATTGGAGGTTTAACGACCACCGTGAGCAACTCAATGGGCTATAAGCAGTCGCCCGTCCCTAATTTAGGGTCACTGGTTCCAGGGAAGGGAGGGAGCCAGTGCCGTAAGACAAACACAACATCCATGCCTCACCGGGATTCGAACCCGGACCCCTTACGGACGAATGAACAGAGGCCAGTGCCTTAGACCACTGCGCCACCGGGGCGGCATATATTTCTTGTATGCCCCTTTTGTTGTTATTTTTACTGGCATCTACCTTAGAATCGTAGTGTATAGTTATAATATCTCACTGTATTGAACATACAATTTTAACATTAGAAGTACCTAAATGTGAAAAATATGTTTCTCTAACTCACTGGAAAAAATTGGATACAGATAAGATAACGTATAATTAATATATACAGGGGTTGGACAAAAAAGTTAACACCACGCTCAGAGACGTGACTTTTAATGCAGCTGCTTATCACAATACGCAAAGGTATCCACCATTTTTTGGTTCTAATAGTATTGTCTAGAACCTCAAGGTCCGGTTTAAGTGCATTTAAAGTGCCTTTTTGCAAAACTTCTTTCAGGCTGACGACGAAATGAGCTACCTAATAGACTTCGAAAGAGGGTTAATTGTTGATTGCCGGCTAGTTGGTTCCTCCGTGACAAAAGTCGCCAGGGTAGTGGAGGTATCGAGAGCTACTGTGTCTAGCGTCATCACAGCATACCGTGTCCGTGGCAACACCTCGTCTTCGAAACACAAGATTAGCCGGAAAACGACCCTGACTGATAGAGACAGGAGAGCACTAAAGAGGATTGTTACACGTAATAAGACCACGACGCCGAAAATTAGTGCGGAGCTCAATCTGCATCTCCAGACCCCAGTACCAACGAAACCAGTGTGCAGGGAACTGCATAGACAAGATATTCATGGCAGAGCTGCTATTACAAAACCGCCAGGAGCATACAACGTGGACTTCCGATGCATGGAAGCGTGTAATGTGGTCGGATGAATCCTCATTCACACTATACCCCACCGCAGGGCGTATTTACTTGTGGAGAACACCGTCAGAAGCGCACAACCCTGACTGTCAGCTCCCAACAGTGCAGCCCGGTGGTGGTTCTATCATGCTTTGGATGGTCATATCGTGGTTTACCGCAAACCCCTTGATCACGTTGAACGGACGGATGACTGGTAGTGCGTATGAAACCCTTTGGGCGACCAAGTCCATCCAATGGAGTTTCCTGCAGAGGGATGCCATCTATCAAGATAATAACGCCCCAATTCACAGAGCTCAGAATGTCCAAACTTGGTTTGAGGAACATGAGGACGTACTTTCCCACCTTCCTTGGCCTCCCCATTCACCAGACCTAAACATCATCGAGCCACTGTGGTCTGTGTTGGAAAACAGGGCAAGACCCCATTATCCTTCCTTCTGCATCTCTCAAGGACCTGGAGCAGTTTCTGCATGAAGAATATGCGACGTGCCTGCACCGCAGGACGCACATGAGATAAAGGCAGATAGCAGCGAGAGCATACGCCCGCATAGCTCAGTTGGGAGAGCGACTTATTCCGGAATGAGGGGACCCGGGTTCGATGCCCTGCGTGGACAAAAATGACGGAGAAATGCACTTCGTTATATTGGCGCCCGAACTTCAAGACTGGCCTGGCCGTTAAAGTTCTCGCAATGGTGCCATCTTCTTACCACACCGCGAGACAGGAAAAAATAAGAGAATCCCTTCTTCAGCGTTTCGAAATATAAATGTGTGTGATGTTGCATTTCACACACCAGATTGACTGGGATTTCTCCAATGTACGTTCTTCAACGGATGTCTGCCTACAGCGACACATGATCCTGACTGACCCGTGGGCCATGCGCCTGGCCCTCTTTCGGGGTGGAGGGGGGCAGATGTGACGTCCCTGCACCGCAGGACTCACATGAAATAAAGGCAGATAGCAGCGAGAGCATGTAGCTTAGTAGGGAGAGCGACTTATTCCGGAATGAGGGGACCCGCGTTCGACGCCCGGCGTGGACAAAAGTGACGGAGAAATGTATTTCGTTATAAATGGTGTTACCTCCCAATAACCCCCATCCAGGATTTGTATTCCAAAGAGGATTCAGGAGGTTTTCAATGCCAAAGGTGGTTCCACACCGTGCTAGGTCGTAAAACCTTCTTTTTCTGGATGTTCATACTATTCTGTTCAAACCCTGTAATTTAAGATATTTATAATTCAAGCAGTTTCGGCAAGTTTGGGTGCAGATCACCAAATCTTAATACGATTTCTTTCCTGACACTGTCGTATTACAGATCGTTATGTTGCTTCAATTGCTTCGGATCCACTTTGAAATTCATAATACATTAATCAAGCTTTGAACTTAATCTTTCTGGTGAGTAATTTAGAAATCGGTGGCAATCAATTTTTCCAGCATTATCAGTTTTATCAGTATAGTTTTATAATTTATCGGTATAGTTTTATAAATCCGCTAATGCAAAAAAGTAGAGTTGAAACAATGAGCTGCATTCGAGATTTAGGGTATTTTAATGATTTCAGATAAAGGCGCATATTTGTGAAATGCAGCAAACGTTCTAGACGACGGTGAAACATGAACACCAATATATTAGTAACGCAAGTATGTAATTTAATGCGAAATTAACGAAGTTCGATTCTTTTTTAATGTATGAAGACCAAAATTTATAATGGTTTACACCAACCCTCTGGAAAAGAAGATTTTTTTTCAGTCCGGCTAAGAGAGGAGATGAAGCGAAACTGTTTATCTATATTCCGTGATTTTGTTTTTTTAGAACGCGTGATATGAATGAAAACTGCTTTGAAATATCAGAATACCTTATTAATGATTATCTGTGAGCTACCCTGCCCCATAAACTTTGAAAAGAAAAAAGGAAAAAATAACGGAATTCGAAACCTTTGGTCACGAGAAATATGTATTGGGTGTGTGCAAAAGTTCTACCTGTTTTTGCAATAGATGCAAATTGCGATAGGAGCAGTTACGTCACAAATGACGCTGCGATGCCGAATTTTCGGCCAATAAAGCGTGGAGCAGTAGAGTATATAGAGGCACTAGGTTTGTCCGAGTAAGTCATTCGCGGAGAGTGTGACATGACATGCGATAAGGAGCACATTAGACATTGTTTATTTACGATTTCGTAAAGGCAGTACTGCAGCTGCGGCTTGCCGCAACATCTGCCAAGTGTATGGGGAGGATGCATTTGATGATAGCACATGTCACCGTTGGTTTCGGAAATTCCGGGACGGAGACAGAAGCTGTAAAGATCAACCACGTCCTGGACGTGCATGCGTGGTTTCTAACGAGGATGTGGACCAAGCCATAACAAATGACCCACATCCAACCGTTCAGATATTAGTGGAAACGTTGTCGGTACACAGAACAACAGTCGAAAGACGGATGCATGCCCTTGAATTACCAAATTCTATAACTGGGTTCTGCATTAGCTTTCTGCAAAGCAACGAGGGGAGAGAATCTGTACCTGTGTTTCTTTGCTTTGTCGTCACAAAAATGAACCGTTTTTGGGAAGTATTGTAAAGGTGATGAGAAATGGGTACTGTACCGTAATGTAAAGCGTCAACGGACTGTGTACCAGGGTGCAGGGCCTGCTCCATCGACCCCAAAAGGAGGACTGCATCCTCAAAACGCTTTGTTAAGTGTTTGGTGGGATGTCCTGGGAATAATCCACTGGGAGGTGTTGGCACCTAATCGAACGATAACTGCTGACCTCTACTGCCAATAGTTGGACAGATTACGAGAACAACTGACATCGAAGTGGCCAGCACTCGTCAATCGCAAAGGCGTGACATGACAACGCCAGATCTCAATCTGCTTTAATCACTTGGCGTATTCCCCTGACATCGCACCTACGGACTACGACCTTTTTCGATCGTTACAGAACACCTTTGCTCTCCAAACCTTCGATGATATGGACAATGTGAAAACAACATTACACGACTTTTTAAATTCTAAAACACAGGAGTTTTCCTGCGTGGGATTAACCTACGCATGGACAGATGACAAAAGGTCATACAGAATAATGGCAATTATGTGAAATCCTAGGTACGTTATTTGTTGTGTTCTCCTACTCTCTTTTGTAGCCTATAAAACGGGTAGAACTTATGCACACACCCAACAGAAATAATTTTAGTTATTCCAAAAATAGAATTTGAACATGTTTCCAGAAATCTATGCTATAAAGGTTGGAATCAGTACATATAGTGCTGAAGGACCACGGTGATTCACCTTTTGCCTGTGTATGCAAGACGCTACAGATCCACTTGCAGTACTTATGAGCCAAGAAAATTCGGTAAATTATGCCTTTTATAGTATATGATAGAATACCAAAATTTCTCGGTGTTTCCGAGCAGAATCCAGTTCGTATTTTGTTTCACTGTTCGGGGGAGTACACTTACAGCTAGCGGTTAAGAACAAACTTCAGAAAAACTGGGAACAGTTGCTTTGCTCTTTTTCTTTTCCCTGTCTTCTTTTTTTATATTCTTTCTCTCTCTATAACGACAGCACCCGCACCACTTAAGAAGGTAAGATCCCTCACAAGGCCAGTTGTGGGAAATACAAGTTCGACGATCTGTCGCTATCCAAAATGATGATGCATCCTCAGGGTCAGCCAGGGCATTAAAGTCTTAATGAGCTGCGGCTGCTGCTTCATCTGAAACCCAGGAGAATCACAGCTACCGTTTCAAATTGTCTTGGCCGCGTTTCAAGGCCTTTGCACAAACAAAACAGTTCTTCAAATTCTGCGTTCGCTGTCTAAGCCTTCAAATTCACTAACGACAGTTGCTCCTCCGGCAAATTAAACTTCCTGGCACTCTCAACTGCGTATTATGATTGTGCACCAAGCGATGAGCAAGAGAGGAAATGGTACAATCCCACAATTCCATACGTCGGCGGCGTGAAACACAAGATTCAAGAAAAGAGAGGCAATTATTTATTTTCTTATTTCGGTGTTAATTATTTGCGAAGCATTATCATAAATGGAAGGTACAGAGCATGAATGCTTTCATCCATCATAACTCAATTAAACAGCAGGAAAACTGTCGAGAACAAAATGTGTTAGCATCGGGGAAATATGTGACTTTTATTGTAGGAAAGTGGTAAACATTCTGTCAAAAATCTGGTACTGTTTCAGTTAAGAAACTTAATTGCTTATATGGAGTAAGAGAACGTTTTTCATGAAATTAAATGCAGCCAACTCCGCTTATAGTGAACCTCTGAAATGTCACATATTTCGTTCACTATGTCCGAGGTTCACTAAAACCGAAGTCTCTTCCCTTAACCTGAATTGAGTGGAGTGGTGAGCAACAAAATAAAATATGTATATATATATCTAAAAAATAATATTTTTATGTACGTAGTGTATATTCATTAAATTAAGTAAACAAAATTAATTTTACATTACCTTAATTAACATGAAAATAGTCTATTATGTGCCGCTGCTTGCTGCAAACAGGTTTAATAAATGTCTCCTCTGTGTCCTTTTCTAGGGTCTGTATTTTGGTACACTCGATTCTCCATTTTCCATACATTCTAGGAACATTAGCACAGCCCTGACATTCTCCAACTCCTCTTTCACTGTTGGAAAACGCTCTTCATTAACGTCCTCGTCATCTCCAGACTTGTCTCTCTGATGGCGCAGTGGTCTAAGCGATGGCTTCTGAACATTCGTTCGTAAGGGGTCCGGGTTGGAATCCCGGTGAGGCATGGATGTTGTGTTTGTCTTACGGCACTGGCTCTCTCCCTTCCCTGGAACAAGGGACCCTAAATTAGGGACGGGTGACTGCTTCTAGCCCATTGAGTTGCTCTCGGTGGTCTTTAAACCTCCAATCAAAAAAAGAAAAAAAAATCTTTAGCTTCGTTTTCTTCCATCCTGGAGCCGCCTTTCACAGCCTTCATCCGACGGGATTTCATTCATTATAACTTTACAGTCAGCATCGATAAAATCTTCAGTTTTAGTGAAATTCGCATTGATATGCTGAAGCAGGTCCTTGAGAGGCACATCATCCTCTTCTTCGAATACCACACGTCCAGTAGCCAAACCAGACATCCGGAAGCAGTTATGCATAGTGACAGTTGACACACTCCTCAACGATTTGTTTCCAAAAGGTACAGCATTCAGAACATTTATTGATGTGTTCTGCTTTGTTTCCAAGATTTGGATTAAATGAAGCGTTACTTCCCTTCTGTAATAGGTTTTAAAGCTGCGAATCCCACATTGATCCATGGGTTCGAGGACTGACGTAGTGTTGGCAGGTAGGAACACCAGCTTGATGGTGTCGAGGATTTTAATGCTAGCTTTGTCCTTCAATGTACTTAAGGAGTAGTAGGCCTACAATATTGTTCTCAACACATTCTTTTAAGTTTTTACAAGAAGGTTTGTTTTAAAATAAGTTAAAATTTCATGTTACAAGTACATTCTTTTTTTGAAGTTTTATTTTTTAGGTTCACTATAAACGAAGTTGAGGGTTCACTATAAACGAACATTTTAATGTACATTTACGATGTTGCGGGTCGGGTTCACTATATCCAGAGCTGACTGTATGTCTTCTGCTATGACCAGCATGAATATTTTCTAACAGATGCAAGAAGCTCTTCAAAAGCCTTTCAAAAGCTAATTTTTCCATTTCTACAGTTACACTCTGCAAAAAAAAAAAAAAAAAAAGACGAGACACCTCAAGAAAGTCATTCGATCCTGATGAAACTCCACATGTAAATACCTCAAGGCCGAATATGCACATTACTAAAAAATAACGATCAATGACAAAATAGTGGCAGGACACAGGACATGGAAACCACTCATCGAGAAGGGTCTATCAACAGCAAAGCTCACACGCAGAGAAAATTATGAACAGCGGATTGATGTTGCATTAATATCTACGGATTGTGAGGATGCCTTGACGTCGGATCCGTGTGCAATACGAGAAGCTGAGCGAGCTTAAAAGAGGACATAAAATTGAGCTGAGAGAGGCCGGTTGGTCAAGTCGTCGTATCGCCATGCATTCGTATGGGAGCGACGCAGAAATCGGACGATGTTGGCGCCAATGTGTCGAGGAGAGCACAACGCAGTGGCACAAAGGCAGAGGATGGCCGAAGGCAACGACAGAGCTCGACGATGGAACGACTATGAGAACCGCACAAATAAAATTGAATTCGTCGTTCTCAACCATCTGCGGCCATGTTGAGTAGTCGTCTATAGGTACAGAAGTAGCCAACCGGAACGTTTCCGGATGACTTGCGGCAAAATGACTACAATCGAGGAGGCCATTCCGCCGCCTACATCTGACCAGCGAGAATTGGCGGCCCCCGTTGCAGTGGTGTCGGGCCCGATCAAGGTGGTATAGTGTCTAATGGCGTCGTGTGGTTTTCAGTGATGAGATACGCTTTGCACTTGGCATCGATGACCAGACCAGCGCATACGTGTCAGGAGCCAAGTCAGCCAGCGCATTCGTGTCAGGAGACGAGTCAGCCAGTGCATACGTGTCAGGAGACGAGTCAGCCAGCGTACGGTTCCTGTCTTTAGCATGGAACGGCCCAGGGCTCGAACACCAGCGGTGCTGTCTGGGAAGGCATTTATTTCTTACGATAGCAGAACATCCTTGGAAGTCCTCCGTACCACCCTCATGACTCAACGGTACATCGATGACATTTTGCGACCTGTTGTGTTGCCATTCGCGTCATAGCATTACCGAGCAAGTTTTTAACAAGATAATGCCCCGTTCACGCACAGCGCGACTCTCCCAGACCTCCCTTCGTAATGTCGACACCCTTCCATGGGCAGTCCGATCGCCCAACATCTCACCGATCGAACATGTTTGGGACATGATGGAGGCGCCACCTACGCCCAAACTGGAACGTCAGCTAACTGGGCCGCAATTAGGACACCGTCTGGCATGCTATATCTCAGGACGGTATCCGTGAACTGTATGTGTATATGCCACGCCGGGTAACCGTCAGTATCCGAGCGAGAAGTGGCGCTACAGCGTACTGATTTGTTCCATTCGTGTAGCTGTTTTATGCGAATAAATGGCTCAACTGCTCTGGAATAAAAATCATTTCCTTTCCCATACATGTGCACTGCACATACCAATTTTCGTCTTGATTAGATAAGGATTTTTTTCTCAGAGGGGGGGGGGGGCTTTGGTGTTTTTCCAGGGCCAACTCACTGAAATATTAGCAAACATATGTCGTCTGTTTTTTCTTTATTCTATGTTAAGTCTAGGGATTATCCGTGAACTTCGTTCCACGGTAACCCATGGAACAAAGTTCTCTTCGAATGGTACGTGTACATACCAAGGTTCCAGCATTTTTACTCACCTGTACACCGAGGTCTTGTGCAGTACTCCGTCGATTAGCTGTAACGACTCTCTTGAGGCTTCGACGTCCTCTTTCACTGATTTTCTTTGGTCTGCCAGTACGTTTTGCTGCTTCAGGCACGACATGTGTCTTTTACTTATTCAGTATATCCAAAACAGTTGACTTCGGTATGAGTAAACACGTCTCGGTTTCTCTTACAGCTAACCCACTAATATAACACCCAACAATCTTTCCTTAGTCAAAGTCAGTTCTCTCCCGCCGCCACATTTTCACTCAACTTCACAATGCGATATGATCGCGGTCAGCAGCAGGCTTGTTTTCATACCGTTTGCAGCTGTACCGCGTATTTTAACAACGCAGCGGATCCGTTTATTTGCTTTTAAAGGGGTGTCCGGTGACTTATTTCAATATAGTGTACTTTAGAAATCTTGTACTTTCTATGTCACCCCAGGTAAGAGCTGTTTTGTCGGCACGTGGAGGACGAACATCATGTTAGGCAGGTGGTCATAATGTTTTGGCGCTTCCGTATATTTCTCTGCCCTTCTTTATTTTTTAATATATTATTTTTTTTTTAACATCTTACACTAATTGTATGGATATTTTCATGAGAGAATATGAATCAAATGAATCATGTCAGGTGTTTTTTCAGTGGGGAAATCTCTGGGTCAATACACTTTCAAAAAGGTTCCTGGAAATTCCATGTTCTCGAATATTAAAAGATCAATGCTGAATTCTCGTATCGTTTTATTGCATGCTAATACGCTCAGTGTTTCTGCTAAACACACGTTCCTAAAGCATACTACCGTGGCAAGAGTGTGATTCAGAGAGGGAGAGAAAGTGTATTTACAAGGAATAAGTTAAAAGGGGGATATAGTAGCCTTTATGTTAATGAGCTTCGAAAACGTGTTTTGTCGTATTCGGTACTAGAAAGGGACACGCAAACGCTTGAGGTCAATGGACACAAATATGCATCCATGGTTTCTTTAAATGGCTACTATAATAGTTTATAGTTTTGTTCCTCCTTCGCTGTCGATCGACTTCATTATAACCACTCAGAGGTTTTAGATTTCTCATCTACCTCTCTTGCCTCCACGGAGAAAGTTTGTTTCAAACGACAATTGATTTATTTTCCAATTCGATAATTCTGTCTCTTAATGGATATAGAGACAAATAGGAATAACATTGGTGGGCAAGTTTGCAAGACGGAAAATAACTGTATCGTGTGTTCGAACGTATGTACGCTGCACTGAAAACACACACACGCACACACACACGCACACACACACACATACAAGCGCGCGCGCAAATAAGGTTCGTAAACTTTGAAAAAATCTTACATTTTCGGCAGTATAAAAATAATTCAAAAACTGACAATGACATTTTGTTCTTGAAGACATAGCTATGAATATTGCAGTATACAGGGTGTCCGAAAAATAACTGTGCACTGAAAGTAACACTTACTATGTCGAACTGGTTCCTGCAGGAGATGCTGGAAATGGTCCTCACCGATGTCTAGACATGTCTGCACGCACTTCTGCAGGTTTGTCAGGATCTTTCTCACGGTATGTGGTATGGTTTGTTGGATGTGGGTATTTATTGCAGCTTGTAGCTCCTGAAGTGTATGGGGATTACCCGGTTACACCTTCCCCTTCAGTGCTCCGAACAGAAAAATGTCAGGCGGTGTCAGATCCGGTGGTCGGGAAGGTCACAGTCCCCGGTAGATGATGCGATTTCCGAAGAATTCCTCCAGAAGCTGTATTGCTGCGCTAGCGGTGTGAACAGTTGTACTGTCTTTCTGGAACCATCCTTCGTTCATTTCCCGTTCCGTGAATTCGGACATCAATGGTTGGATAATCTGGCACGGTACCGTTCTGAGTTAATGGTTTCACGAAAGAAAATGGGCACAACAATGCGCATAAGAGTCATGGCACACCAAACACCGACCTTCTGGTTGTGCAGAGGCACTTCCTTAAATTCGGAGGAATTTTCAGTACCCCACGGACGAGTGTTTTGGCTCTTGATCTACCCGGACAGGTGGAACCATGCCTCTTCTGTAAAAAGTCACTTCCAGGATGCCCTTACTTTCTTCAGACAGGCACTCTTGGAACCACTTGCAGTACCGAACACAGGCCTCCTGGTCTTTTTCTTTCATCTGATGCATGATAGACTCTTTGTACGGGTGGAAACGCAACTTCCTTTTTAGAATATCACGGGATGTACGCTTTGGCACATTGGCTTGTTGTACAAGCCGCCTCAAAGACTTTTGTGGACTCCCCTTGTATCCTGTCCCAGATATCCTGTACGGCCACGTCTACCGTCGGGTGGCATCCAGAAAACTGCCAGTTTCCCGAAAGTTCGCTATGAGCTGACGTACCGCATTACGGTGGGGGACCTCCGCATCACGAAATTTCCTAGCGAACTGTTTTTGCACTTCGTCCGTGTTCTTGTCATCATGGCGAAATACATGTTCTACCAAAAACATTCTCTGTTTAACCGTCAACACCATTATCTTTGTGCCGAGACGAGTGATCAATCCACACGTCTGCCTCCGTCAACCATGAGCTCGGGAATGACCTTCGCTCGGAATGATATTTGCGTGCGCCTCGGGGTGGGCAGACGTGAAGGTGGCTAGGTACAGAACAATTCCACGTGGCGGGTGACTTCTTCTGTAATTCCATTCAAAATGTCTTTATTATTACATTACTGCAATTCGTACACCCTGTCTAAAAGTGACAGGTGAAACTTTGTATGCCTTTCTTAATTTTTACAACCGGGGATCGTAGTCTACAATTTTCCCCCGCGGGTGGGATATCTTACAGGATGGCCATCTTCAAACAAATATCGTTTAGTACAATATTCTGCAGCCATCAAAGTTCCACAACATTATACCAGCATTACTGCTTCACGGGATGACCAGAGGAATAACGGGTAATATTGTTAGAATGTGTGACGTACTACAGAGGTGAAGTACGTGTCAAGACAATAAATCTGCAGCGAAACATTCCTTCCGTATACACTCATCGTCAAAAAATAGTTGCACCCAGAAGGACGCAACCGATATTAACGAAACTTGGTGGGTAGGTTTCATATTGTGAGACATGTAAATGATTCAAGTATCACGCTCGGCCGCACATGTGGCACCAGAAAGAAGGGGTCGTAGCGCTGGGCCTGACAGGCTGTATAAAGTCGTCCGGTTGCGCTTGCTTACCATTCTGACTCGTGTTGTTGTGTTGGTTGCATCCTTTGCAAGTGAAGTATGCCTCGGAGAAAAATTCGGAAGCAATTCGAGCAGTTGGAGGAGTTCGAGAGGGGCCGCATCGTCGGTCTCCGGGAAGCAGGATGGTCGTATCGCCGTTTCGCGGGCCATATCGATCGTGAGGATATCACCATAGCCCGCTGTTGGCGGCAGTGAATAGAACAAGGCACGCAGAAGCGACGATTAGGGTCTTGGAGACCGAGACGAACCACTGAGAGAGAGGACCGACGGGTTGTCCGACATGCGCGGAGTGACCCAACAGCCACGATTGCGGATATTCAACGAGCAGTGGTGCCCTCTATGCATTGCCCGATTAGTGCCAGCAACATTGGCAGACGGCTGCACAACGTAGGACTACACTCACGCAGACCGTTACGAAGACTGCCCTTAACACCACTGCATCGTCACCAAAGACTGCAATGGTGTCGTGCCAGAATGTCAAGGAGTCACTCAGAATGGCAACGGGTGATCTTCAGTGACGAGTCCCGCTTTTGTCTTGGAGGAGACGACCAACGAATCCGTGTGTGGAGGCACCGTGGTCAGCGCCAAGATGAACGGTTTGTTGTCGAACGTCACACGTCCAGAAGGCCTGGCGTCATGGTGTGGGGTGCAATTGCCTACGATGCCAGATCACCTTTGGTGTTCATTACAGGCACTTTGACAGCCCAACGTTACGTTAATGAGGTCCTGCAACCAGTGGCCCTATCTTTTCTGAACGCTCATTCCGGTGCGAATTTCCAACAGGACAACACTCATCCGCATACTGCTGCTGTCTCGAGAGCTTGCCTTCAAGGTACTGACACTCTGCCATGGCCATCTGCATCGCCAAATCTATCGCGGATTGAAAATGTGTGGGATGCTATTGGACGCTTTATCCACCCTCCACCCCTACCGCACAATCTGCAGGAAAAGCGTGAGAAGATTAAAGCTGCATGGGCAGGACACTATTAGGAACATGTACAAATCCATGCCGAGACGTCTGGCATGCTGTGCGAGCAAGCCTGGCGGCTCGACGCCATACTGAGAGATACTACTTATTGGGGTTTAGCTGAATAATTATTGCCTATCTCAGTCTCAATATTTAATCATTTATTGTTCCTGGTAAGCTTTACCTTCCTCTCGAAGAGCAATGCTATCCGACACGTCCTTCTGGGTGCAACTATTATTTGAGGATTTGAGGATGAATATCCGCAATCGTGGCTGTTGGGAGAGCAACTTACTCCGGATCGAGGAAGCGCGGACAAATTTGTGTTTTCACATGGAAAGAATGTTTGACAGAGAGAACAAATTAGATGGAGAAATTAGTAGGCGAGTGAATTCTTCAGTGAAAGTCATAGCTGCATTAGGAGGTTTTCACAAGAATGATGGGTTCTCAAGAAAGTTCCGAATGGCTGTGTATGAAAGTATAATTGTTCCTACTCTGATGTATGGCAGTGAAACCTGGGTACTGCAGAAGAGACATAGGAGTCATTAGTGTGCTGGAGAGATGTGTTACGCACGGGGGTTTGTAGGGAGACATGTTCTGATCATACGAGAAATGAAGATGTGTTGCAGTTGTGTATTGTGAAGCAAAATGTTGTTAGCAAGATGGAGAGTAATATTCTCAGGTGGTACGGCCATGTTGAAAGAATAAGTGATGATTAAGATAATGTATTCAGCCCAAATGGCAGGAAAGATAGGAAAAGGAAGTCCAAGGAAATCACGGGAGGACCAGATTGAGGAATGCATGCATGAGAAAAAAGATAATGAGTATGAAGTAGAAATGTTCTTGTGTGCGTCGTGTGATGGGTGTCAGGGAAGCTCGAGCTGTGTGCTGTAAATGGAGACAGACGTTTGATACAGCAACAGTAAGTTCTTTCTGTGAGGAGCTAACCTCTGAATACTTTTTTTCATTGGAGGTTTAACGACCACTGTGAGCAACTCAATGGGCTATAAGCAGTCGCCTGCCCCTAATTTAGGATCACTGGTTCCAGGAAAGGGAGAGAGCCAGTGCCGTAAGACAAATACAACATCCATGCCTCACCGGAATTCGAACCCGAACCCCTTTTGAACGGATGATCAGAAGCCATCCCTGAGACTACTGCCAGAGTTGGAAATGGGTCAAAAATTTCGGACCTGGACCCGACCCAACCCGATCCGCACCTGTAACTGACCCGGACAAATCTCCTTTGAACTATAAATTCGAAACTCAATTTATATCATCATCATCATCATTGTCAACCATTATCAATCCACTGCTGGACGAAGGTCTCCCCAAGTTTCCTCCACAACGGTCTGTCTTGTGCCAGTCTCCTCCATGTCACTCCCGCATATTTACGAATTTCATCCACCCATCTCCCATGTGGTCTTTTTCTGGGTCTTTTCCTGTCCCTTGGAATCCAATCTAAAATTTCGGCTGTCCATCTATGGTCTGTCCTTCTGGCAGTATGTCCAGCCCATTGCCATTTCAGGGATTTAACTCTGATCATGATGTCTTCCACTCTCGTCATTTTTCGGATCCACGAGTTCCTAGTATCACTGAAGACGTAAGAAAATTCAACTGTGAACTAGTGAGGAAAGCAATTGAAAACAACCAAAGCCTAAAGATAGCAAAGGGACATCTCAGTAAGGGAAGAAAACAGATTATGGCACTGAGAAAAGAAGATGGTTCTGTAACAAGAAATAGAGGCGAAATTTTGACAAGAGTGAAAGATTTCTACTCCAGATTATATGAAAGGGATGATATATGCACTCCAGACATCATGAAAGATACCAGTACCAGAGTTCCTCCAGTCCTTCCAGCAGAAGTTGCACATGCAATCAAGAACATGAAGCTGGGAAAAGCTCCAGGAGAAGATGGAATTACTGTAGACATCATACAAGAAGCAAGTGGAGAAATCGAAACAGTACTCGCTCAAATTTTCACTCGATGCCTTAATGAAGGAAAGATTCCTGAGGATTGGAACACCGCTACAATGATCCTGCTACATAAGAAAGGTGGCATTGAGGATCTCGGAAACTACAGACCTATCAGCCTCCTATCAGTAGTTTATAAAATCTTCACTAAAGTTCTTTCACACCGCTTGAAGGTAACACTGGACATGGCTCAACCGAGAGATCAAGCTGGATTCAGGAGTGGCTACAGCACAATAGATCATATCCACGTGCTGAGAGAACTAATTGAAAGAGCGAGGGAATATGAGCTTCCATTGTGCATGGCTTTTATCGATTATGAAAAAGCCTTTGATTCGGTGAAACCATAAGCAGTTACAATGCCTCTGAAAACCTGCGGTATTGAAGATGCATACATTAATATTATTAATAACATCTATGAAAATGCAAGTGCAAAGATTAGGCTGTTTGAAAATACAACACACGTAAAAATTGGAAAGGGAGTGAGACAAGGTGACACCATATCTCCGAAGCTGTTTAATGCCACATTGGAGGGTGTTTTTCAGTCGCTGAGCTGGGAAAACAAGGGGATAAAGATTAATGGAGATTATCTAACCCACCTTCGTTTTGCTGATGACGTAGTCATTTTTGCAACTACCCCATCAGAGCTGCAGAGTATGATCCAGGAACTTGCTGACAAGAGTAAAGAAGTGGGATTAAAAATGAACTTTCAGAAGACAAAAGTGATGTTCAATGCTTTTACAAGAAATGAAGATTTATCGATTGATGGAGAAAAGCTGGAGATAACAGACACGTATGTTTATCTTGGACAGCAGATATCAAGTGAGGGTCACATTGATGAAGAAATTAATCTGCATACAAAACTTGCCTGGAGAGCTTTTGGAAGAAACAGCATAATTTTCAAGAGCAATATGCCATTATGTCTTAAAAGAAAAGTGTTTGATCAATGCATCCTTCCAGTGCTTACGTATGGTGCAGAGACGTGGACCTTAACTAAAAGAGACATACAAAGGCTGCAGACAACTCAAAGCAGCATGGAGAGGTGCATGCTTGGTATAACCAGGAGAGATAAGAAGAGGAACTCGTGGATCCGAAAAATGACAAGAGTGGAAGACATCATGATCAGAGTTAAATCCCTGAAATGGCAATGGGCTGGACATACTGCCAGAAGGACAGATCATCGATGGACAGCCGAAATTTTAGATTGGATTCCAAGGGACAGGAAAAGACCCAGAAGAAGACCACATGGGAGATGGGTGGATGAAATTCGAAAGTATGCAGGGGTGACATGGAGGAGACTGGCACAAGACAGACCGTTGTGGAGGAAACTTGGGGAGACCTTCGTCCAGCAGTGGATTGATAATGGTTGACAATGATGATGATGATGATGATATATACAAACGCAATATATATATATTCATTCCAATAACTGCTTGATATTTAATGAGTGAAATCCTTTTTTAATAATAAAATTTGGTTATTTGCTAAATTTTAATGCCATTTTTAGTGCCACTATTTTGCGTAATCCAGAAATAATGGCTGACTATGACCATGATCGTGAGTATATTACCAATGGGAATCATTATTTACGATTGCGCAAATGTATTTTTTTAAATATATTTAGATTGTTCACTCTTTCCACGTTTTGATGGAGGTGCGCATACTTTCATATGGTCCGTTAGAATTTTGGTTCCATAATCTTTTATTTCACCGTAGACATCATTGTTTTTAATTATACACTTTACACAATTTGAACAACAAGCAAGACTAAACAACATAGAATTATTCACCTGTTCCTTAATGAGACGAAACAATTTCCAGCATTCACTCTTCCCCTTGTGGTTTTGAATAAGCACGCATTTGTTGGCCTCGACGCCTTTCTCAGCCTTTTTAATATTAAATCCATCCATATTAACAAATGAGGAGTTAATTTCGACATGACATGTCATGGGAACGGGATGTTAGCACATTAATCGAAAACCTCTGAATGCTTAATGTGAAAGATGCGATGTGAAAAGTAACTTTTAATCATACAGTGAACTTCGCACGGAGGGAGTGAATCAGCTGAGAAGCAGGCGAATGGCGTTTGGCTGTACCTTGCCCTGGACAAACGCACTGTAAAAGAACGTAAAGGAAGTGTATTTTTATGATATGGTGTCGCAGTGTTTGATGTCGGTCGGTGGAAATTTTCGTTGCTTTCAGAAAGAGACGACAAAATTTTCGCATGGCAAATCATTATTCACTCCGTGGGCAGCAGTAGGGACTACAGAATTCCACAACGCGCATTTTTCTTTGGAATATATTTTTCTCTTTTCAAAAATAAAATGGGAATAAAACTGGGTCAAAATCGGGTCAGGAACACCTTGACCCGACCCGTTGATCCGTGACCCGTTTCCATCTCTGGCCACTGCGCCACCGGGTTGGCCCTCTGAATATCAGAGAGCAGTTTAGTGATATGTATGTATGTATGTATGTATATATGTATGTATAAAACCAGCGCTACTCGAAGAAAGTTCTCTGGCAGCTCGGCTGCCAAGCAAGTGTATGTAGCCGTGCTCTCTACCTTACTGTACCTCTAGTTCTGGATTAGAATTCTTTTGATCCCTTTCAGTATAAGCTATTATGTACAACATCAAAGATCTTCGCTCTTTCCACGTTTATAAGTGAGACACGGAAAAATTCTCATTGGCCGCCACCGGGAGTCGAACTCAGGGTCTTCCAGTTACACGTCGGATATGCTTCCGCTACACCACAGCGGCCTCGAATTCCTCCATACTCACACACGCTAACTGCCAAGCCAATTTGGCAGGTTGCTTCTTGGAGCCACAATGCTGGGGATTCACCAAAGATGGTAAGCAGCAACAGAAGAAATAATTAGAAGGCGAATGAATAATTAATACAGTAGGACCAGAAGGCGAATGAATAATTAATACAGTAGGACCAGAAGGCGAATGAATAATATACTGGTCCACGTCAAATGTCTGTATTAATTATTATGTACAACATAGTACAACCTGTTAGGTACAACATGGCGAGGCTACAAACTCCTGTGAACTCTCTCACTCGAAAGAAAGGCAGTTACGACGATTCTGCGTTAGGTTCTCGAACATTCCACGAAATTGACAGAGGAGGAAAGAAATTCAAGAGTTGGAAGATGTGGTTGACAATGTGCCAAATTCCCAATTTGTTTTCGGGGTTTTTGCTAATGACACAGGTAGACTATTTTTCTACATTATAATCGTAGGATAATATGGAAACTATGATTCTTTTCAATGAATTGTGCATATGTAAAGTGATGACACGGAGCATTCATATTCTTTCCCCTTGTGTTTAAGAAATAAGAACATGAATAGAGCTCTCAAGTCATGGAACTGTATGATTTCTTAGGAAATACCTCCACCTTTATTTTCCTTTCATCACTTTACTTACTTTTTATAATTGTGAATAAACGCCACTTAATGCGTAAAAATGAATGTCAATAGAAGTACTGCTATTAAAGAACAAAGATCGACCCTCCTTAAAGACAAGTCTTATTCTCGAGAAACGAACAGGTTCAACAGGTACCGTGCTTTGTCATTCTTTTCAACAGTAGAATATAACGACACAAGAAAAAACTAAGACCATAACTCGCTTTTTCCTTCTTAATTTTGGTTACGTAAGGAACAATAAAATTGGAAACTCCTACGTTTGAATTAAAGCGAAGACCTGGATGTCCTTGCAGGAAACAGAAGGCAAAACATTTCTAAGAGAAAAAACTGCTGTTGCTTAAGAGATTATGCACATTTACATTAAGTGTAACCTGTGGAACTCTGTAACAAAGTCATTGTTAAAAGAACGTCTGTAATAACAAACTGTGTAGGATAAAGAGTATGAGATAATATGTAAAGTATACTTACGCCAACTCTGTGTCTGCGAAAGACAAAACATCCCATAATTGAAATATAATACGCAAATTGTTCGTTACGTCAACTGAAGAAGTTTGTTATCTCATTGAAATATTGTTAATGGGGAATGCATGTATTTGTTTTTCGGTAATTAATAGAAACACACGATTTTCTATTCACTCATTTCTGATGAAAACACATTTGTCTCATTCCTTCCTCTACCACGCAGGTGGCGCAGTGGTCGAAATACCAGATTCTGACCCTTCGTACAAGTGCGTCTGCATTGAAATCCCCGGTAAAGCATCGATGTGTTCTACACTGTGAAGAATTTTCTGAAATTCAATGACAAATTTCCGTCATTTCTTTCGTGAATTAACGAAGCATATTTCTGATACAACCTTTTCCGTGAAATGACGGAAAGAAACCTGAATTTAACAGATTTTCCGTACCCGGGGAAAATCCTGAATTTTCAGAAACCTTTCCGCAGTTTCTTTCTTATATTGACGGTAAATTATCGTTTTAGAGATGTGCTAACGGAAAATTCTGAATTTTCAGAAACCTTTCGGCAGTTTCTTTCTTATATTGACGGTAAATTATCGTTTTAGAGATGTGCTAACGGAAAATTCTGAATTTTCAGAAACCTTTCGGCAGTTTCTTTCTTATATTGACGGTAAATTATCGTTTTAGAGATGTGCTAACGGAAAATTCTGAATTTTCAGAAACCTTTCCGCAGTTTCTTTCTTATATTGACGGTAAATTATCGTTTTAGAGATGTGCTAACGGAAAATTCTGAATTTTCAGAAACCTTTCCGCAGTTTCTTTCTTATATTAACGGTAAATTATCGTTTTAGAGATGTGCTAACGGAAAATTCTGAATTTTCAGAAACCTTTCCGCAGTTTCTTTCTTATATTGACGGTAAATTATCGTTTTAGAGATGTGTTAACGAAAAATTCTGAATTTTCAGAAACCTTTCCGTAAGTCCTTTCGTACATTAACGGAAAAATTCCGTTCTCACTTTTTCCGTATCCGTATGACGTGACACCGAGAAATAACCGGTAATAGCAGCGATTGTTGAGAATACTTGAGATTTGATTAACTTTTAAATTTCAATCGTCTGTCGAATTTTACCGTAGCGAGATCGGATATTGTGGATAGCATGTCGCATGGATTTTGTTTACTGTGGCACAGGATATTTCTTCTCCTTTGCCCTGTTTGGTGAACCAGCTATTTATTATAGTACATTGCGTTACTGTAAGAAACCGAGTACTTAACTTATTGTACAGATGGTTATACGATGTCTCTATATATCAGTTTTTGGACAACTTAAAACAAAAGCTATTGTATCTATCAAGAGTATATTTTATATTTAGGAGCTATTTTTTTTTTGGTGAAATAATACTATAGAAAAGTACATATCACCTTTCTTCAAGTTAACTGAAAGTCTTTTTCAGTACGAAAAAAAAAAAAAAAAAAGGTTTCAACGCATTTTGTTGCTTAGAAAAATCACGATGAAAAATGCTTAATTTGGGAAATGTCCTCCTACAGAAAAATAAATTATTACAAACCCATTCAGAAAAAAATAAGCTCCAACAGAAAATAAAATGACTAAATAACTCGTATCAATGACAAAAAAAAAAAAAATCATTGTCGCGTAGTTTGTTTTACGATGTAGTGACTCGAATTCCCAAAAGGCTCAGTGCTGGGTAAAGGCCTGCGTTACTCGTTTACTCGTTCAAGCAGCCCGTGTTCAGTTCTGACTCGAGCGGAAGATTATTTGAGGAAAGGGCTGAAAAATGCTGTGTCGTTAGTTTTGCGGAATTTCAGTTTAAATACAGAAAATCCTGAAATGGAGTTTTCTGAAATAAACGGAATTTCCGACTACGGAAAATCTGTGGGTGGCGCAGTGGTCTAAGTGATGGCTCATGACCATTCGTCCGAAAGGGGTCCGGTTTCGAATCCCGGTGAGGCACGGATGTTGTGTTTGTCTTAGGGCACTGGCTCTCACCCTTCCCTGGAACCAGTGGCCCTAAATTAGGAACGGGTGACTACTTATAGCCCATTGAGTAGTTCACGGTTATAGTTAAACCTTCAATCAAAAAAAAAAAAAAAATCTGTGAAAATACGGAAGTTAAAACAAACGGGCCCTTTTAAAAACGGAAATTTCTGAAAAGCACGGATACCTACCGACCTGCACGTTATTTTCAGAAATTTCCCGTGAATTCACACTACTCATATTTTACAGTATACGCCACTGGCTCCTTCCCTTCCCTGGAGCCAACGTCCCTATATTATGGAACAAGCAGCTGCTTATAGCCCATTGAGTTACTCACGGGCTGCTTATAGCGCATTGAGTTGCTCACGGGCTTATAACGAAGCTAATTTCTCCGTCATTTTTGTCCACGCCGGGGCTCGAACCCGGGTCCCCTCATTCCGGAATAAGTCGCTCTACCAATTGAGCTACGCGGACGTTCGTTATCGCTGTTATCTGCCTTTATGTCGTGGGCATCGTGCTGGGAAGGCACGTCACATCTACCCCCCTGAAAGAGGGCCGGGAGCATGTCCCACGGGTCAGCCGTGACCATGAATCGTTGCAGGCAGCCATCCACTGTAGAACGTGCACATGCGAACTCCCAGTCAATCTAGTTTGTGGAATGCACTCACGCACTTTTTATTTTTCGAAGCGCTGAAGAAGGGATTCTCTTATTTTTCCTATCTCGTGGTGTGGAAAGAATATCACACTATTGCGAGATCTTGAACGGCCGGGTCATCCGGAAAGTTCGGGCACCATTATAACGAAGTTAATTTCTCCGTCATTTTTGTCCATGCCGAAGCTCGAACCCGGGTCCCCTCATTCCGGAATAAGTCGCTCTACCAATTGAGCTACGCGGACGTTCGTTATCGCTGCTATCTTGATATCTGCCTTTAAGTCGTGTGCGTCCTGCTGGGCAGGCACGTCACAGGCTGCTTATAGCCCATGACAACAAAAAGGACGCCGAGTTACTCACGGTCTGCTCATAGCCCATGACAAAAGGGACGTGAGTAACTCACTCTTTCCGCACCAAAAGTTTCTACCACTATCCAGTCACAAACAGAAGACGGCCATCATTTTATCAAAGTGCATGATAAATAGTGCGAAATCGGCAAAGTCAGAATTTTAGTTTTTTTCTAACCTGTTACAACTGATCCTATACGACTAACCTCCATTCATGAGATGGCTTGGTGAATAATTTAATTCCAGCTTACGTTATAATATTTTTGTAGCTATGGACAAACCATGATCAAAGAATACGTATTAGTCTTTATTCATTTTTTAATTCCTGCACACATTTATCTGTGTCACGAAATAGCTTCTTCTGGAAGGCAGATGAAAAAAATTATGTTTTGAATCAGATACTGAAAGCTTGGTCAAGAATTTTTTATTTGTCTCTCAATCATCCCGTTTTTTTATTGTAAACATACAGTACTTCCCCTGTAGAAATTAAGTCCGAAAATTGTTTTCTCAGCTAATAGAGGAAAGCTTAGTTCGTCTGTAGACACAGTACACCAAACGTTCTCACGTGTTGACCGGGGACAGAGATGTGTGCAAGTTAGATTACATACTATAATTATTGCCCTTAAACTTGTACCATTTTTTATGCTTGTAGCAAATTTTCTACAGCCCCTTACTGTTAAGACTGCCTAGATAATCTCATCCTAGGAAGAAAGGTCGTAAATTTCATATGCTTTTAGTCTAGCCAAATGTACGTTTGACTATAATATTCAAATAAAAGCAAATTCAAATCCGTAGTTCTCACTCATGCCAATGAACGAATATGAAAACAATGGTACCATACAGGTATTAATGTTTACAATGCCTGTTATGGTTCCTTTCCACAGGCAAAAGATCAGGATGTACCAAATACGTCCTGATCTTTTGCCTCTGGAAAAGAATCATAACAGGTATTGTAAACATTAAAATGAAAGTTCATGCATGTACTTCTTTTAAAACATTTTGAACCAGACAAAATGTACTTTAAATACTACAACTAATCGTAACTTATTCATGATCTTTAAAGAATATAGGAACTTGAATACATCTATTAAATACCTCTGTGTCATAGACTGTGTAGATAAATTTCATTTAAATATGGAAAGTACATTGGAATCAGTGTCCTCATGAAATTAACATACATCCATTTTTTATGCTCGTAGCAAATTTTATACAGCTTTATAACGTAACTCTTTTCCGTTTGCGTCATTGGCGTTACGCTTTGTATAAAACCATAACTAAGGAAATGTTGAATTAAATGTGAATACGATGCAATAGTTACACGGGATAGCTCAAATTAAGGTTTTACGGCCAGACGAAACATATACAGAAGCCAAACGTACGATAACCTTTAATTGATCCAGGAACGATTGATGAAATCCACAATACAGCACTACGAGTTTTACACTTTACATATAATACCTTAATTTATCTATCACCTAATCTAGCTTAACAACAATCGAGTAATAGACTGTGTAGATACGTATGGTTACGTTAAAATAGCATTTACCGATACTACTGTTTTATAATTTCCATTGTACATTGTTGCTACCTTGATGTTAAATTCCAGCGATATTTAAGATTTTTGGTTTGGAAACGGCGTGGATGAGCATGCGCATTGATGCCATTTCACCGAAGCACTCTCGTAGTCGTATTTCCATGTGCTACTGGGATATTCTTTGGTGATACTGTCGTACTCGAGTTAGCTATTTAGTTGATTTAATATTTCATCCTCCTTTTGTATGTGGGATTCATGATCATCTTAAAGTAAGTAATTGTTTTGATTATTATAATTTTTAAATTCTAAAAATCATTTTATACAATTTAAGTAGATGGCTTTGTTGTTGTATTAGTATATTATACCAGCATGGTTATTTTACTTGATGCTGAGAAATTTCATATTGGTAGGTATTTAGAGAAATGATGAATTTGATTTTCTCTCTTTTTTCGCTGAAATATAATTTATTCCACATGTATAATAGAAATTCGATACCCTCATTTGGGACCGATTTTTATTTCTTTTGTTATCAATATATAAACGCCGCCACTGTTCCCATGGACAGCGGACTGACTGCGTTGAACCTGTGAAAACGTAAACAACTCGTAATGCAACTGTTGTTGTTTTTGAAACAGCTGTCGAGTGTAATATTTTTTATTGTGATTTTACAAAGTTTATTAAAACTGTAATGTACAACGTAGTAAATACGTAACAGTAACATGAAGTTGGTATGTTGACGTTACAAAGACCTTTCACTGTAACCTATTGGTTATGTTCAAAGTTATGTAAGGTTTGAGGATATTTTCACGTAGCCGTAAGGTTTCTGAATCATTATTGTTACATTGTGCAACGTATATGAAAAGTCTCTATGTTTCAGCACTACGTACTTGTAACATATACCAAATATTCTCTGCTGTGTGGGTTGTGTATTGCAAAACATTACTCTCTTCACCAGCATTCAAATTACCGACGAGTTGCTGTGTCACAGTATCCCCTCTGTTCGCTCGTTTCATACGGGATAGCTTTAGTTCACCACTAGCAAAGATGAGTTTTGGTCGACCCACACCTGGACGGTGGTTCGTAGCTCACCCCCCCCCCCCCCGGATCACTTCTTGAAGGTACTAACCACAGATGACCGTGAGCACTCCGCAAGCCTTGGCTTCTCGAAAATGCTCCGACCCAATTGTCTGGCAAATATTACATTTTGGACTTTGTCAAACTCACTTCCTTTCCCACCCGCAGAACAAGAATAACGTTAATTAACAGAGCTGAGTTTCAGGTGTTATTTATACCGTTTCATGAACTTCATGCGCTGCGTCGTTTACCTTAAATTGCTTCGATTTGCATAAACACCCACTGGCCATAATAAGTTTTGGCCCTTCGGTGTATAAACAAATACAAATGCACATTTCCCCCTAAGTTTTCTTCAATAACAGGCGGAAAAAACTCTTACATTCTGAACAAATTGACATTAGAAGTAAGTTTGAGATCCCATTTTTGTACAGTTTATTTTGCAACTGGTGCCGTATTTCGATACTTTCGTTGGGGTTATATCATGTCCACACACATCCGCAAGCAGAGAGACACGCACAACTTGTTTGTTCAGTGCTTGTCGTCTCGTGAAACAGTCCCTTAGGCATGTTACACTGATAGTGAGTGTTCGCTTCCGCAGACGCTGTATAAGAATAGTGAACCTATATATCCATTATGTTTACACAATGACACAAAAATGCTGTTTCTTAAATATTTACTCTAGAGCTACTCTTGATATTAAAAAACACCTTGTAGCATACATTCCAGGGATCTGTAGGAGATTAAAGACTATCTCAACCCCCACCCTCCCCAACGATATCACAGAGAAATTTCAAAATAAACTCCAGTTTTCATTAATGTACTAAACTGGAATAGGTTTCAAGCGTTACAAAAACACCTTAACGGAGTTTAATTCATCTAAGAATAGGATTCATTTGTTAACCCATGGTCCAGCAAGTCCTATCAAACAAATATTGCACAACGTATCAGATAAACACCCAAAAACAGGCTTCAAAATTTGATATAATGAAAGAAAAATGTTCTCATTTCTACAATTTTGTAGAAACAACATGTTCTTAACCCGTTAGAATCTTTGTTAAGAACAAGTTTGTTAGTAGGAATGCGCTACGGGTTGTGCTTCACTTATTTGGAATTTTTTACTGACAAAAATGTTCATTTCAAAGGTTTCTCAGCCAATCCCGCACCGGTGGCTCAGTGGTCTAAGCGCTGGCTTATGACCATTCGTTCAAGAAGGGTCTGGGTTCGAATCCAGATGAGGCGTGGCTGTTGTGTTTGTTTTACGGCACTGGCTCTCTCCCTTCCCTGGAAGCAATTGCCCTAAATTAGGGACTGGCGAATTATAGCCCATTGAGTTGATCATGGTAGTCGTTAAACCTTTATCCAGAAAAAAAAAAAAAGGTTTCTCAAGATACGTGACTAATGTGTTCTGGCACGCACCTCCAATGTATCGTAAATATTATTCAACATTTTCGGTCCTATAGTTAGGGTCGCTGTTGCAGATCTTCTCTATGCGTATACCGGGTGGTTGTAAAATAATTATCCCTCTTATTTTCGGGGGTCTAGAAAAGCGAGAGATGGAGATATCGCGACGCTACTTGGTAGGTAGCTTATTGAGGACACGGAGAAATAATTTAGCGCAAAATAAAATAATTCGAAATTGCGCTGCTATGGGAACAATGGTTTTGTAGACGCAAGAAAAGAACAGAAAAATGCGTGAATTTACTGGTTATTGACAGCACAAACATTTCAGGACAAAATGTGCTCAATTTACTGGTCACCATAAGAGATTATCAGTAATGTACAGCAGAAGCATTCTTTGCTGAAATTCAAAAAATTGCAGATGGAAAGTTTGGTATGTAAATATTCACATGCAAATTAAGTATGCTGCATTCGGCAGGATAAAAGTCGCAATGATCAGGCTTCCGGTAGTCATTATGACCCTTGCAAAGGAAGAACGCACCCTACCGGTAAAACATAATTATCAAAATCAGAGTAAGGTCAATCGTCCACTACACTAGTATCGAGAAATCAAAGGATTACGAAGATCACTCCTTACACTCGAGGTGTTGAAGAGGATGATACAGAAGTTCTAAGACACTGGAGAATTGGCTATAGCGCCAGGAAGAGGAGCTCCGCTAGTTTCTGTATATTTCGTGAATGAAGTTGCAGTTGTCAGTGCCAACAATGTAAGGAGCAACAGTGGGTGTAACAACAGTGTTTTCCTCTCTTCACGACGTTCTGCAATGCGGAAGTAAATAAACATCCTGGAAGGTGAGAAGTATTAGTGGGAGTAACGGTAGTGTTTTTTTTTCTTCACAGACATAGAGGACTGTGGGAGTAAATTATATTCTCATGTACATTCCCCTGTCTTTAATATTGTATCACCCTCTATTTATAGCGCATTAAGTTCTACGCAAGCATCACGCGACGAACCCAATTATAAATATGGCTATGTATGATGAGACAAAGCACGACTGTGATTGGGAGATGCCCCGAACGACCGAGTTAACTGATTTCCAGCGCAGATTGATAATACACTAAAGTGCCAAGAAATTAGAATACCTCTGTAACGGAGTGGTTGCGTGATATGAACGGGTGCAAATGATCCCCAAGCATGGTTATGTAGTCCCCATCGGACACAGCGGTCTTCGGACGTATGAGGGGTCTTGATGGGTGCCAGCTGAAAACATCCCTCATCATAACAGAGCCACCACCGGACTGCAGTGTCACTTGAAGGCATGCGGGATCTATTGCCTCGTGAGGTTGTTGCCATACACGGAGTTGTATATCTGCTCGAAACAGCTGGTACCGCGATTCGTTGGACCAGGCTACATGTTTTCAGTCATCGTACGTCCAATGGCGATGTTCCCCAGCCCAAGCGAGCCGCACAGCCTTATGTCATTGTCGTCGGGTCAGCAACGACACCCGGGAGGGACGTTGGCTCCGGAACCCCATTGAACACAGTCAATATTGCCCTGTCCGAACGCTGTGCTACTACTGGTCCCATCGTTGAATTGCTCTGTGATTTGCGGTAATGTTGTACGCCGGGAAGATGCTACGTTGCGTGCCAGACGCGCTGTCCACGATTGTCCAGGGCTTTTCTGCGACCACAGCGGTCTCGCAATCTGGACGTTTCCCTTGAGTTTGTGTATAATCCATGTACACCCTTGAATTGTTGGCCGTGTAAATCCATATTTTGTGGTAATTTCCGAAATGGAGTGACCCATTTTGTGGGCGCCGACTATCATACCACGTTCGAAATCGCTTAAATCCTGATAAGATGCCATCTGAACTACGAATGCTATTACGTGAGCTTGCGGAGATATCTGCCTCTCTATATATGTACGTCATTTGCGGGCGATACCATTTACCTCAAGGGTGTGGTGGCGTGTAATGGAAATGGTAGCTCCTTCCCAGTTTTTTGGCACCTCAGTGTAGGATGCCACATTAGTAACTGTTCAGTTTCGTGATATTTCCATGGTTTTAAAGATCCCTCGGTTGACGGCTGGCGATGTCATATGCAAATTAAAATGAGCTGTTGCTGAGTCCGGCAAAAAAACAATCAGGTAAATCTCCGAAGCTAACAGAACGAGATAGATTAGCTTTGCTGACTGTCCTTTCAGAACGCAAATCAACATTGTCTCCAATCACGCAAATCCTCCTATGGGACTGATATTAGCACCAGTACAGTGCACAGGCGTCGCACGACATGGGCTACAACTGGGTCGAGAAGACGTCCACAAACGTCAAATATCTTCGGCTAATGACACATGTAACGTGCATGCCCCGCAGGACGCACATGAGATAAAGGCAGATAGCAGTGAGAGCACATGCCCGTGTAGTATAGTGGATAGCACTCGGAGCTCCGGAGCCAAGACTTGCAGGTTCGAATCCTGACCTTGCCATAAAAATGATGGATAAATTCAATTCGTCATACACACGCCGATCAGCGCTGTGCAAGGAATGTTGGTCTTGGACTGCAGGACAATGGAAAAGTGTACTTTGCACTAGATATGGAACACAATCTGCCATCTGATGATCATGTGCGTGGAAGATGAGACCACCCAACAAACAAGATGAATTGGTCACAGCATTCGAAGTAGAATGACAAAACATATGTTGAACGAAGTCACAGCTGCCGCCCCGGTGGCGCAGTGGTCTAAGAGATGGCCTCTGATCATTCGTCCGAACGGGGTCCGGGTTCGAATCCCGGTGAGGCATGGATGTCGTGTTTGTCTTACGGCACTGGCTCTCTCCCTTCCCTGGAACCAGTGACCCTAAATTAGGGACGGGCGACTGCTTATAGCCCATTGAGTTGCTCACAGTGGTCGTTAAACCTCCAATCAAAAAAAAAAAAAAAAAAAAAAAGGAAGTCACAGTTAGCTTTGGAAGTAAAATAGTCACAGCTTTCGAAGCAGAATGGCAAAACATATGTTGAACGAAGACACAGCTTTCGAAGCAGAATGGCAAAACACATGTTGAACGATGTCACTTTGGAAGTAAAATAGTCACAGCTAGACGAAGTAATAAGTCACAGCTAATGAAAGACAAAGTAATAAGTCACATGCTTATTAAATGACTTTAATGACTTTAATAAGTCGCAGACTTATTAAATGACTTCTACAGTGAAGAAAAAGTTATTAATCAATGACTTATTAAATGACGTTTCAAAGTAATAAATCACAGCTAGCTTTCGAAGTAATAAGTCACAGCTAGCTTTCGAAGTAATAAGTCATAGTTAGCAAAGTATGTCAGGACAAAGTCCTCTATAATACTGTTACACACGTAGTATATGAGTTTCGAATAGACAAGTTGACTTCAATGATAATGGAATATTTATAATTGATGAGCGATGATTTATACAAATGAGCGATGAGTCGACTGGTGACAAGGAGGTAATCAGTACAATAAAAGCATATGGATGTTTCATACAACCGACCGCTGAAGATGGGCACAGTATTGCCAGAAACATGTTCGGACGAGCGAGGAGGGACTTGTTGACTTTTTTAAATTTTTTTAAAGTTTTTAAATCTTTTAATTTAGATACTTCATAACAGCTTGGCATAGAACAGCGAAATGTTTCAACTGCTAAAATTCTGGCTGCGTCAACGTAATCTAGTCTTGACAGTGATCTCAAAATTATTTTAACTCATCACCCCCTTCTTGTAGAATTGTGCTGATGTTCGTATTTGTGTTGAACTTTGAACGTGGAATACCTTTAATGACGTGGTACAACACCAGGTAAGAAGCATGATCGATTGCAAGCCAGAAGGATTGAAACCGGAGTAAAGTGAAAGCAATACGTGTTGCTCCATTTGCTTCATTGCCGTTTTTATGTCTCACTAAATATAACCTATGTGAGGTTTCAACATTTAAATGTATATTTACTGTACATAAAGAAATATTCTTAATTTCAACTATAAATATTCCATTATCATTGAAATCAACTCCTCTATTCGAAACTCGTATACTACGTGTGTAACAGTATTATAGAGGACTTTGTCCTAATATACATTGCTTATCTCCCACGTAATTTGGTATTCAAGTGTATGTATGTATAAATTGTACTTCTACTAAAACTTCACAGTTAGCTTTCGAAGAAATAGTCACAACTTTTGAAGTCACAGCTAGCTTTCGAAGTTCACATCTTTTTAAGTCACAGCTTTCGAAGCAGAATGGCAAAACATATGTTTTACCTTGTTGCAGGAATGGCAAAACATATGTGAACGAATGCAAAGATGAGACCACCCAACAAACAAGATGAATTGGTCACAGCTTTCGAAGCAGAATGGCAAAACATATCGGCTGACATTTATAAAAACACTGGTGAAGAGCTTTCTACGAAGACTACAGGCCGGCATAGGGATCAAAGATTCCATATACAATGATCAATCTCATGTAAATAAAAATTACTTGCTGACATGGGCGTCCAGATATGAAAGGCAGGCCCGTGATACAAGAATGCAGAGATCAATAGTGGGAGCAGCGGCGGCATTTTTCTTTTTTCACTGACGTTAATGAATGTGAGATTAATTAGACATCGAATGTAGGACGTAATGGCAACGTATTTCTTACTTCGTTACAGCTTTACTTTTGAAGTTTCAAAAGTTTGATGACAATGATCACGGAATCACTGAAAATACGGGTCATCAGCAAAAAGCGCAAAGTTGTCAAAGGCTGTGGTATAATAAACACGTTTTTTGTCCTGACATTGCGAAAAAAAAGTTTCGATTGTTCCATTTTATCTCAGTATCACGTCCGACCTAGGGAACGCCTATTGAAGGACGGGATGGTATGTTCATTCTTTCTATTTATACTGTACATCACCGTCACCTAGATAGCAAATTCAATGTCAGGAAAGCAGGAAAACTTTGGTTGTTTCGAATTCTATGTGATCAAACCAGACTTCGTCATTGTTCCCTTTTCAGCTGCAACATGTGTCATTTACAGGATATAACCAAAACCTTTTTCCTTAATTATTACGATGTCCAGCTGATTCATTCCCATAAGCCTGTCTCGTCGAAAGATATTTCGGCAAACGAAAATGCACAGTCTCGTTAGTTTTCGAGAAAAATGGAGAAACAGGAGTAAAATTTATTATACCAGGGTATGTCGAAAGTTCGTCGCATTTGTAGATAAAACTTATAATGATGCAAGGATGCCACACATGCTGATATCATTCTGCAAAATATGGCCCGTTGTCAACTTTTCACCAGAGCCACGATCACACGGAGTTACCACTAAGCAGATTTCGAGGACAGAAACTCTCTGATGCCAGATTCCATATCTACCAATGCAGCGAAGTGCCTTCCTTGTAGAAAATGGACCATGGAGCGAAACAGGTGGTAGTGGGATAAAGCAACCATGCGGTTACCATCTCGAGGTGTGACTTGATGAATTTTCCACTTGCAGAAAGTCCCGACCTGCTTCCCATCAATGAGTGCTGGGTAACGTTGGTGCAGAGCATCATCGATCCTCTGTACTTGTTCTATTTACAGGTTCTCGTCCACCGCCTGATCATTTGGCAGTTTCCAGTGCACAGGACTCTCACAATTCTATCAAATACCCAACATGAATTTTCTCTCAAACCTCCCTCTTTACTCTACTGATTCCTTCCCTGCCTAATTTCAGCCACTGGTTCCCACTAGTAGGATAATGTAGGAATATCCACTTTCCAGTGCGCAGGACCCTTACAATCCCACCTAATGCACTACATGACTTTCCTCTCAAACCTCCCTCTTTACTATACTGGCTGTCTTTCCCGGGCTAGTCTGAGGCACTGGTTCCTAGTGGTAGAACAGCGAAATGTTTCAACTGCTAAAGGACGGGATGGACTCAACTGCTAAAGGACGGGGTAATGTAAGGAATATCTACTATCCACTGCACAGAACCCTTACAATTCTACCAAATGCACTATAGATGACTTTCCTCTCGACCCCCCTCCCCATGTTTACTCTACTGGTTGTGCTTCCCAGCCTAGCCTCAGCTACTGGTTCCCATTGGTAGGATAATGTAGGAATATCCACTGTCCAGTGCAGAGGACCCTCACAATCCCACGAAATGCACTACATGACTTTCCTCTCGAACCGCCCTCTTTACTCCACTTTCCGTGCTTCCCGTGCTATCATCAGCCACTGGTTACCAGTGGTAAGATAATGTAGGAATATCCACTTTTTATCACGTATGACGGTACGATGGCGAAAATTATCGTTCTGTAGATTTTACAGCAATCTGCGATAGAGAGAGAGAGAGAGAGAGAGAGAGAGAGAGAGAGAGAGATGTTGTTTCGCCTGGTGGGTCGTCAATGTATGAGGAATCGTTCGGTGGCGTCTGGAGGAGAAATCAAGCTGGTGAAAGTGACGAACTATGATGGACTGGGAATACTCCACCTCAGCTGCCAATTGTTGTGTATTGGTACCAGAGTTCACTGTCACAGCTTCGAATAGGGTGTCAGAGTTGGTGGTCGTTGAACGCTCTGACCCGGGCTCATCTTCGAGATTGGTGTCACCAGCATTGAAATGCTGGAACCATTTTTTTTCGTGCAGCGCTGTTGTCCACAGCTTCATCGTCTTCAATTGAACAGATTTCTCTCGCTTCTGCTGCCGTGTTTAACCCTTTTCCATTAATGGCCTAGGAATACCCGAACAGCACGTTTATCGACCTCCATCCTATGCTCACCTGATAACACAATGTGGATCCGATACGAATACACGTCACTAGCCGGGTTCGTTCACGTCATCGCGGTACAAAGTCGAAGATGGCGGGCTTTCGCACGGGAATGTAGACCCGAAATTATTTGTAGCTCAAAACGGGACGAACTTTTATCTTTCTCTCTCTGTCTTTGGTAATCTGATTTAGAGTGCATTTTGCTAACCAAAAGCATTTTTCTCAAATCTTCTTTCCGAAAGAAAAGTCTTGTACCATGTAAAAAACATACGATTACGAGCAATAATAAGAAAAGCGGAAATAGGCCGGTGTTATACCTCCAAGGTGAATAAAAAAATCGAATCTGTGATCTATAAACAATCTTGTTTTAAGAATGCAAGGCTATATGAACTTCCTCCGAGAGAAATAAGTCCGCACCATGGAAGTGATAAAAATAAGAAAACTTTTATTCAGGAATATTCTTACCTATTCCAGGAGGAGGTATCTTGTTTCATTTAATGTAGATATCGTGAAAAATACGGCATCGCCTTTAAGAAAAAAACTCTATTTTAGAAACAGAAGGAAGTGAATTTCAGATCTATTCGATACAAAACAAGAATGTTTCCATTCCGAATTCCAAATTCAGAGATATAATCTCTACAGCCCAAATAGAAGCTCATCAAAACAGCAATGTAAACATGTAATTTTTAATAACATACCTTTCTCACAGCAGTGTGATGCAACTTCCAAAACTGCTTTATTACGTCGTCACAAAGCGAGTAAGCGCATCTCTCGTCGTATTATGTTGCGTCAATGTCTGCAATATTTGTAACTGCATAATAAGAGAGAGAGAGAGAGAAATATTCTTTATCAGGTTACAAACTAAAATTCATAAACAGCCTTATGAAAGCAAACACACACACACACACACACACACGCACGCACAAAAGAAAAAAAAGACCAACAATCTAAATAAGCTAAAATGGGGAAAAAATGGTAACTTGCCGTAAAGATTCGTATCCATGGTTCTCATACTACATACACTAAATAAATATTACGTGCCACCCCGGTGGCGCAGTGGTCTAAGCGATGGCCTCTGATCATTCGACCGTAAGGGTTCTGGGTTCGAATCCCGGTGAGGCATGGATGTTGTGTTTGTCTTACGGCCCTGGCTCTCTCCCTCCCTGAAACCAGTGACCCCAAATTAGGGACGGGCGACAGCTTATATATAGCCCATTGAGTTGCTCACGGTGGTCGTTAAACCTCCAATCAAAAAAAATATATATATTACGTTCAGTAGTCACTTATATATACATACAGAATTCACTTTTTTTTTACTATGGATAACATTATCAGCGTCTGGTAAAATGAAAATGAACGGAATTTTTGGCCCAAATTTCTGCCAAACACTCAGATCTGGGTGGGCTGTAGCCCCCTACAGCCCACCCAGATCTGAGAGGCTGGTGTCGCCACTGGGCGGGGGCATAAAATTTGAAGTGCTAGGCAGAAAGTTTGGCGAAAAATTCCGTTCACGCGGATTTCGCCCGACGGTAATAATGTTTTCCGTAGTCGAAAAAAGGTTTCAGATGTATACTGTACGTAGCATTTATTCAGCGTATATATATGGAAACCATGGGTACAAACCTAAATGGCAAGTTACTATTTTTTCGCAATTTTAACTAACTTACTTTCTTCAATTTTAATTTCTAAAAAAGAATGTTTCTTTCTTTTTAGCACGTCTTTTGTAAAAAAAGATCGTGCTTATGTTATCGGTTTGTCCGTCTGTCCGTCTATCTGTACCCACGATATCTTTGCATCTATTAGTCCGATTTGAATTTTTGCATTGGGAAGCTTGAAATATGCGAATGGTGATCCTTTATTTAGTTTTTTTTTACGATGTACAATTTCGCCGCTAGAAAACGTGAATGCAGATGATGTCGAAATCAAAAATACGTTTTATTCCACATATTTGCTTCTAAATATCCGATTCAAAAAATTCTTTTATCTTTCGATTCCATTTATCTCGAAGAGTATTTTAGATATAGTTACTTTTTCAAATTACGCATAGATTTTTCGCTAGGGGGCGTAAAAGTAAATAACACATTTTCCCCGATAACTCTTCTTCTAAAACTCCAATTTTAAAAGTTTTTTCTTCAGCGGATACACCTCCTAAAATATTCCATAGTTTCTCCGCCAGGGGGCGTAGATGTATTTCATATTTTTGTCAATATCTCTACTTCTAGGAGACCGATTTGAAAAATTCTTTCTCTGCTGGATAGTGTTTTCAGTGTGACATGTTTTTCACATAATTTCAAAATTTTCAAGTAATTCATAGTCCTTCCGCTAGGAGGCGTAGAGGTAAATTGCGTTCCCCCTATATCTCTGCTTCTAAATCTCCGATTTTAAACATTCGTTCTGCACCGGATACAGCTCCTGATGGAAAATCGTTTGCACATAATTTCTAATTTTGGTAAAAAAAATGGTTCTGCCACCAGGGGGCGTAAATCTTAATTTCCGCTTCTGATGTATTTGCAGCAAAATATGAGCTTCTGAAATCTCGATTGAAAAAAAGTCGTTTTTTGACCGATACTACTCATGTCGACAAACCTTTTAGGAAAAATTTATTCTTGAAATAATACATGGTTTCTAAGCCAGGGGGCGTAGATGTATATCTTAATTTCGTCAATCTCTACTTCTAAGAGCCCGATATGAAAAATTCCTTCCTTTTTGGATAGTGTTTTCGATGCGAAATGTTTTTCCTATAAATTTAAAATTTTCAAGTAAATCATAGACTTTCCGCTAGGGGGCACAAAGGTAAATTGCGTTTTTTGCGTTTTTTCTGCTCCTAAAACTCCGATTTGAAAATTTCTTCCTGTATCGCATACAAGACCTGATGGAAAATATTTTTCACATAATTTCTAATATTTGGTAAAGAATGGTTTGGCCACCAGGGGGCATAAGTGCTAATTTCTGCTTCTGATGTATTTGTAGCAAAATCTGGGCTCCTGAAAACTCGACTAAATTTTTTTTTTCTTGGACCGATACCGCTCATATGGATAAACCTTTGAGAATACTTTCTTCCTAAAACAATGTATGGTTTTCTCACCAGGGGCCGTAAAGTCACATCTTATTTTTGTCAATATCTCTGTTTCTAAGAGTCCGATTTGAAAACTTCTTTCTGTGTTGGAGACCGTTTCCGGTGCGAAATGTTTCTCATATAAATTCATCTTTTTCTTAACGCACAAGTCTTCAACCAGAGGGTGTAATCTCACGCTTCCGTTTACAACATTACCTGAGAGATTAAAAACCCGATTGAAAAACTTCTTTCTTCCGTCAGATAATATTGTTTTCCATACCGGTTCCATTGACTTTGAATAGCTTTGATAAATTTAATTTGCGTCAGAATGGGTTCAAAAGACGTGCTTTATTACACCAGAAAATTCGGTGTCATCTTTCTTGTTTTTTGTGTAGTCATAAGGTTGTCTATGAATTTTAGTTTTTAACTTGACAAGGAATCTCTCTCTCTCTCTCTCATCTTTTAACCTATAATTACAAAAATGGTATGCTTCTACTACTCTCTTAGAAATTCACTCAGAGGACTTCCTCCATTTCGCAGAACTACAAACACTAAATTTAATAAAAAAATAGTTTAGATAACAAAATTTCTGTTAATTCGAAAAATTCAGGTACTTTTATTTAAGTTCCTTAAAATCTTCAACGGTCGTATGTTTTAACACATAGACGTCAACCTCTGGAAGTTGTTCTCAGTAATAAACATGACTTTGTTTCAGTAATTTTCAGTAATCTAGAACACAGCGACAAATTTGGGTACCTAGCACAGCAACGAATTCTAGTCTGTCACAACAGTTAACAAAAAAGACAAGAATAAATACATTAAATAATAATTTGCTACTGGTAAAATTGAAATCGAAAAGTTGAACAATCCAAAATATTAACTTCAGTAATCTTTTAGGATTTTTCTTTTCTCTTTTATGCAATCAGATTTTAACAGAGTTGGAATCCACCGCTTCTATATATAACTTATTTTACCGAAGAATTTAACTGGTGACTTACCCTGTGTTTTAATTTTGTAGTTCACAGTTCGTATTTCTAAATAGGTTTCAATGCTAATTCTTTGTGACCTTATGAATTCAAATGCGTCATCTTTCAGTCTAAGAACCATGAAAGCATATTAAAAAGCTTTTCCAAATTGGATAAATAGTGCAAGTTTGAGAATTTGAATACTGGATGCATCAATTCTTACAAATCTTTTAATTTCTTCATCTCCATTTTCGGAAAACTGTCCCTCTCTTATTAAGCTAAGACGCAAACATTTATCTGAAAAAAATATTGAACAACAATACCGAAGAAAGTAAACATCGCGGGGAAAGGAAAAAAAAATAAAACGATTACGGAAGAAATTTGTGCTCCATCCGACTTCCGTTTTCGGAAATTTTCCCACCATTTTCAAGCTAAAATACAAATATTTATGGAATAAAATTATATTTAAGAACAATAGAGGGCAGAAAAAAACATGGCGAGAAACAGAATTTACAAATTACAGGGGCATTTTTTGCTGCGCATAATTTCCGGTTTTGGAGTATTGCCTACATTTTCAAGCTGAAATATAAACATTTATGAAAAACAAAACAAAAAACAACTACCGTTTGTGAAAATTGCAACACCATGAAGGAATGATGGCAATCACGTGAAACTTACAGGATATGCAGAGCAGGGTTGGACACACAACTGCTTAGAAGTGCAGAGTCAATGCGAATGTGTGGGCCCGACGGCGTCCTCTGGACAGTCGAGCGAGGGGTATAAAGAAAGGGATGGCTGTTTAGCATACACACCAGTAGTGCATCGCGGACAGCAAGGTGTAAAAGGATCTCCAGGATTGAATAATGCCTCGGCGACGGCGAAGGGCGCAATATCACCATACGACAGAGTTCGAACGGGGACGAATGATAGGTCTGGGTGTAGGTGCATTTTTGTATCGCGACATTGCCGCTTGGAAGGTACATAACGCCACGGCAGTGATGCGCGTGTGGCGGCGGTGGACCGAGGAGAACAAAGTGCATCGACGATCCGGCAGTGAACCGAGAGATGTGACGACACCGGGGGATGACCGACACCTCGTCCGCATGGCAGTGACAAACCGCTCCGCATCTTTGCAAGTGTTAGCACAACAGTAGAGCACTGCAACAGGTGTGGCATTGATTGCCTCCACAGTTTGACGCCGTCTGCTGCACAGAGGACTGGTTGCACGCATCCCTTTGCGGCGGATTCCTTTGACACTGGAGCATGGACGCCTCGGGCAGGAATGGGGTTTTCTATACAGACAATGGCGTGCCGATTGGCAACATGTCGTGTTTTCGGACGAGTCCCGATTCAACTTGGACTATCATGATGGCCGCATACGTATTAGACGGTATTGTGGTGACCGCCTTCTTCCAGCATGCATTGTCGAGCGTTATACAGAGCGAACGCCAAGTGTGATCGTGTGGAGTGCCATTGGGTACCATTCGCGATCTCGGCTGCTACGACTTGAGGTCAATGTCAACAGAGACCATTACATCAAAGAAGTTGTACAGGCAGAAGTCATACCCTTCCTTCAGAGCATTCCTGGCGCTATTTCTGCAGGACAATGCCCGACCACATGTTGCCAGGAATGTTTGAACCCTCTTCGCAGCACAGCAGATACCGCTTCTTTCGTGGCCTACACGTTCGCCAGACATGTTGCCTATTTAACATGTCTCGGATAGGGTCACTCGGCCAGTGGTCCATCAAAGTCCTCCAGCGGTCAGTACCAATGATCTGTGGACTCCATACATGCCGCTTGGCAAACAGTTACCCAGGACACCATCCAACGCCTTTTCGATTCAATGCCATGCCGTCTAGGAGCTCTTATTGCAGCTCTCAGAGGTTTCATAAGATACCGATTTTCTCACGTAAAAATTGTTGTATTGTTCTGAAGATTAAATCTCTTATATATAGTCATATCAATAATGTGTGGTAAAAATTTCATTCGAATCCCGTGATTTCTTCTTGGTATTGTAAATTTCACAAACAGTAGTGTATATATTTAACATCAATACTGGACAGGAACAACATCGCGAGTAAAAGAAAAAAAAAAAAAAAAAAAAAAACGATTAACAGAGGAAACTTCACTCCGTCTAATTTCCTTTTTCAAAAGGTTGGAAAGGCAAAATTCCGTCCCCCGACGGAAAACGATCCCCCAACTGATAATACCCCCATCCCCAAATTCTATTCAGTATAGCATCGATATCGAGAATCACCCAAATGTTGACGAAAAAGGGGCATTTCGTGATTCCGCGGAAGAATCTCATGCCGTGTTCCGAAGTAGAGAGATCAAATGGTAAAATTGACGATTTCCCGTAATTTTATCGTCATAGTTCGGTAATTCTAACCAAAAATTCGTATTATTACGGAAAATTCGTACTAGCTGGCGCCTATGTCTAACAACTTATAAATATTATATTTTTTTTGTTGGGGAGGGGGGGGCTATAGGGGGGCTTAAAGAATAGTTAGGTGGGTTCAGCGACACGTAGCTTCGTGCCTGTCTGTTAACGAGAAGTTTCACTGCTGTTCCCCGTTGGCTTTTAAGTACGCAACAAAATTTACATATTGGACAACATTTTGCTCAATGATAGGCATATTTCAGTGCGGGAATTTGCTTCTCGTGACCATTTGCATCATCGCTATTGCCTTCTGGATTTTAATTTTGGACCCAGTGTATTTGCTTTTGCAAGCTTCCAGGGATAATCGGCTCAGTAGCTTGGAAAGACAAAAAATATATATATATATAATATATTCTATTAAGAAGAGACCTAAGCAAAAAAAATACATATATATTTTTGACTCATACCAAGTACAACATAGAAAAGGTTATGTATCTACCGGTGTGAGTAAAAGGAGAAAAGATAAAAAAATAAAATAAAACAACTGAATGTAGAAGGTGTCGAGAATACTGAGCCTTGGCTTTATCAAGGACCAGCAAAAACTCTGCATTTTCTCACTTCCACAAAGACATAGTTGGAAATGGGTTTCTGCAAGGCCATAGATGCAAGTAACATGCCCACCAAAAATTGTTTTAAAATATATATATATGTCATGTCCTCCGCAGAGTTGTATGACCTAGCACTAGTTAACAATTTCGCTTGCATCCATAACCCTCCTGGCCCGATCCATGCTCTTCATCTGTTACTATTAAACAGAGAGAAGAAGATTAAAGAGAACTCAAGCTGTGAGAGTGACATAATAATTAGAAATAATTTTCAGCTATAACGAAATGCCAAGTTCGCCTGATAGAGAATTTAAACCTGAAAAACAATGCAAAAGAAATCCAAATTTTTACATTGCAATTAAAAAAGGAAATATTAATTTTTAAAAAATCAGATTTTTGAAAGAAAACTTGATTCTAAAACCCCTACTCTACAACTTCTGACAACACAAAAACGAGAATAAGTTAAAGACAATAATTAACTAAAGAAAAGCTTTGTGAAAGTTATATGACTTAAACAATTAGTTGCAATATGTACAAAGTATTTCAGCAGTGCTTTAAGTGCATAATTAAGTAGTTATTAAGAACTTAACTACTTTGAAAATACAGCGCAAAGAAAAGGAACTAAGCTTAGCCATCTGCTGTGCCTAAGTTCCCCAAAAGACGCGCAAAGTTACCAAGAAAAGAAAGAGTTAAAACCCGCAAAAATGTTAACAGACAAGCCAGTGCCTAAAAGCTGAAAAGCAAAAAATCAACAGAGAAAAAAAGTACATGAAGTACAAACATTGAACTTATAAAACCTAAAACCCAAATACAAGGAAGAGAGCTTACCTCTTGTGCAACTAAACTTTCTCCTCACAAGAGTAAAACATGGCTGACCTCTTCCCCATGCGTCCTAACACTTCTGCCACTCCCTAGTCGCTGGGGGGCAGTGTGGGTGGGGCTGATGGCCTCCTCATACTGAAAGAAACCAACTCGCGGAGATTTTAACCAGAGAAAAAAATATATATATACTTAAGACTGTGGATCTGTATGATCAGAAAGAGCAGAATTAACTCTCCAGAATACATGAGAAATATTATAAAATACACGAGTGGTGTATTTAATAATCTTTGCATGTATTAAATCACCTTAGTGAGCTTCTATAGATTAATCAGAATCTTATTAATTTTAATGTTAGTTTTACTATTTTTAGTATAGCTATCCTAGTGATGAATAACTAGTTTTCTTTTTTATTTGTTTTTATTTTCTTTTATAAACAGATTTTTAAGCTTTTTTTGTGATTTTGTCTATATTATTTAATTTTTTGTTTTAATAGGACCTTCATATCCATAGCACTAAGGTTCCTTTTAGTAGTTAATAGGCATTCTCTAGCCAACTTCCTTACGGCTTTGATTGGTCAGAATCATATTATTAACTGTGCAGAAAATTAAAGCAGATCTGCCAACCTTACTCTATTATTCAGAATAATTTTTCTTAAAGTTCTTTTGATGAAAGAAGAAGGAATTTCGTTCTCTAGAAAACTATCTAATAGTATATTAATGTGGTAATTGAAGTCCAAATTGTTGCAGTAAATTCTTGAAATTCTTAGGACCTGAGAAATTAGTACATTCTCAATTACTTTGGTTGATATGTTATTATTCCAGTGTAGATATTTAATTACTTTGAAAGGAAAATTAACTCTTTTATCAAAGAGGCTAATAGATGGGTTACCTCTGTTGAGCTTAATGCTTAAGTCTAGGAACTCAAGTTCCTGATTACTGTGGTTGGTTTTACATAAGTTAAGAGAGCTAGGATAGATATTATCAAAATCACTCTCTATAACTTCTGAATTATTGATACACAGCAGATCATCAATATATCTAAATGTGTAAAGGTAGTTATCTGAGCAGGTGGGATGATTTTTAATGAATTTATATTCCTTAAAGAACAGGAATAGATTAGCGATATTCGTGGAGGTTGATGTTCCCATGGGAATACCGTTCACTTGCTTATAGAGAGTATTATTATATAAGATATGGTTATTTTTTATGCAGCAGTTGAGATAAGAGTTCCAAGTTCCTACATTAACAAATTGGTTAAGTTTAAATTCTGCATACAGCTCTTTAAAGGTAGTGATTATATCTGATAGAGGCAGATTAGTATATAGGTTCTCAAAATCATAACTATTAATATCTAAGGGACAAACTTTGAGTATAGTAGAAATTACTTCTGCATTATTATTAATTATCCAAAAATCTCTGTACATCAAATTAGTACAGTTTCTAATGTGTTTCAAAACCTTCTTTAAGACATCTTCAAAAGCAAGATCTATTTTCTTTTTATGACTCCTTACTCCACTAGCTATGAACCTGAACTTCACAGGATCTTTATGAAACTTAACCGTTGCAAAAAGAAATGGAAATTCAGGCTCATATCTTCTAGTTTGTGGAATTTTAAGTTTCTTGAAGAATGCCTTAAACCGATTTTCTAACTGCTTGGTAGAATAACTTACGGGCTCGTACGTTACTCTATTATTGAGTTCCATAGTTAACAATTCAAAATAGAACTTCTTACAGATAATTGCAAAATTATTGCTAGCTTTATCTGTAGTGGTAAAAATAAATAGGTCTTGTAGTTTGGAGAGTGACCTTTTAGTTTCTCCAGAGAAAAAGAGATTTCTATCGAAACAAAAGTCCAGACCTGCCAACTCACAGGTGAAGCTATTGATTACATTATATTTCCATTCTGCGAAGGCCTCAATAGGCTGATTGTACGTTAAACTGGTTTTTACGATGTACCTATTAACATCTTGAGTGAAGCTCTCAAGAATCCTTTCTTTGGAAATTGTGAAGGAAGGTCTAAATTTAGAACCATACTCTAATAAATTCCTAAGCTTTTCATTTTCAACAAAACTCAAGTTTCCGGTGATAATATGGTTGTAATTCTTATCATAGTGAACTGTTTCTTTATGTTCATCACAAGAACATGTAGTAATTACAGGAATGTAACTCGAAGAGTTAAGTTTGTAGTTTTTAACTATGTCAGATAGGTATCGGGATTTAGAAAATTCTCCTTCTTAACAACAGCCTTCGGGGATATCCGTGACATGACGGCGATATCACCAGAATACTTCCTTATCTTGTTGATGTACACAAAGAACTTAAAACCAAGGCAGCTAGAAGACTATTAATTTAAAATGCTGTTTTTCGATACTGAACAAAAGAATTGAAGCCAAAAAAGCTTGTCAGATCATTGAATAGAAAAAATCATCTACAATCATTTAGTGACTCGATCGTAGTTTTTTATTCCGATTTAAAATGTTATAAAACTGACTTCCTTATTCAATGTCAAGACGAATGCCTTAATTGTCTCTCAAGTGTGTAAAATGAAGACGGCGGTGTAATGAATTTCCTTCCTTCTCTAAAATCCATACAGGAAGTGTTTTGTTCCGAGCAAGTTTCATAGTACGATGTGACACATTTTGTGTGTGATAGACTCTTATGAGAATTACTTTTTTCTGTATACCCGAGGAAATTACAGAGACGCTCCAATGGCGTTAAAGCTACGAAATCTGCGAAAACGTCGAACTATAATTAATTCCAAAGGGACACACAACAGAAATACTTTCCTTTCCTAGTCAATAAAATAAAAAAAAAAAGATATATTCTCATTTAAACGCCGAATGAATTTTCCTTTCTGGTGTGGCAAAGCAATTTGTGACGCGATACGTTTTCGAACGGAGGAAATGTGTTTTTTTTAACAATCGTACTAAAATGCCGCATTTGTCTTCTGAAATTCATCTGTAATTTAATACTCGAAGCAATCTTTTGCATCTGTAATACAATTTCCTCAAATGTTGGAATCAGAAGATTAAACGAACCAAGGATCGAGACGATACGTAAATTAATAAACATTGATTTCCCGTCCCTCTATGCGAAAGAGGACACCAACAGGCTGATCTTATGTGCTTTTGCAGGTAACCAGATATAGGATTGGTATGTGGTTCGAATATAACAACAACAAGAGCGAAAGGAAAATGCTGTTAAGGAGAAAATTCAAATGGCATGGAAAAAGAATAATTTTGGTGGGTTGAGACAAGATGACACCCTATCTCCCAAACTTTTTAATACCCCATTGCAAAATGTCTTTCAATCATTGAACTGGGAAATTAAAGGGGTAAAGATTAATGGAGATTATTTTACTCATCTTCGTTTTGCTGATGACGTCGTCATTTTTGCAACTATCCCTTTAGAGCTGCAGAGTATGATCCAGGAACTTGCTCACAAGAGTAAATAAGTGGGATTAAAAATGAACTTTCAGAAAACAAAACTGATGTACAATGTTTTAACAAGAAATGATGATTTGCCGATTGATGGGGAAAAGCTGGAGATAAGTTATACCTACATTTACCTTGGAAATATCAAGCAAAGCTCACATTGATGAAGAAATTAATAAACGTACAAAACTTGGATGGAGAGCGTTTGGAAGAAACAGTACAATTTTTCAGAGCCATATGCCATTATGTCTCAAATGAAAAGTGTTTAATCAATGCATCCTTCTGGTGCTTATGTACGGAGCAGAGAAGTGGACCTTAACTACAAAAGACATACAAAAGCAGCAGACAACTGAAAGAATCATGGACAGATACAGGTTTGGTCTAAATAGGAAAGATAAGAAGAGGAACTCGTGGATAAGGAAAATGAAATGAGTGAAAGTCATCATGATCAGAGTAAAATACCTGAAATGGCAATGGGCTGGAGATATTGCCAGCAGAACGGACCACCGATGGATAACCAAAATTTTAGACTGGATTCCAAGGGATAGAAAAAGACCCAGAAGACCACGTGGGAGATGGGTGGATTAAATTAGAAAGCATGCGGGAGTGACATAGAGGCGACTGGCTCAAGACAGACCGTTGGGAAGAAACTTGGGAGATCTTCATCCACCAGTGGACTGATAATGGTCCACAATGATGATGATGATGATGAGTACAGTAGATGGTACGCCTGGTCATGTAATCAATACAGGAGTAGCAAGAAGAATGACAGCGTAATGAATAGAACACTGAGGACAAAAGGAGATGGAAGGAGTGATACGTATTTCTCACCAGGAAAGGAGGAGAGAATGCTTAAATTGTACGGCGATAATTATTTATTGCAGAAAAGAGTGTAGAAATGGATGGAAAAGTTTAAAAATGGATGTCAGGATGTGAACGAAACTACTCGGTCAGGATGGACATATTGTATAGAGAATATTGCCGCTAATGGGAGTCCAAACATTGCTTTCTTAGCAAAATAACACATGCACCAAACAATTAAAAGGAATAACACAGAAACAACTATAAACGAGTAACTATATACAATGTTTTCAGACATTGCCGTGCAACGCTGAGAGAAAAACACCGACTGGTGTGCAGCGAAACACGAGTAAGTGTTAAGAAGACGAAGTTATGGAAAAAAGTTGAAACATTTACCCGTAAAGCGTAATATCGTGGAAGTCTTAAATATATTAGTGAGTTAAACGAGGTGGCAGTACAACAGCAGTAAACAAATATCATGTCTGTAAATACACTAGAAGGATGTGCAGATGGAAACATTCTACACAATCGAGTCACCTTATTGTGACCACCTCCTACTTTTGACGTCAACAGCGTGTAGCCAATGAAAGAAGACACGTGTCGTGATCTGGCTTGGAGAGTATATAAGGTGTGCTGTAGGCATTCTGAAAACATATCACTCGTTGCTGTCCCGGATAAAAGGAACGATTTATCATTTTTGCAAAAAGGGATGATTATCGGCTTTTGAGACAAGGGGGGCAGTATTTCTGAAGCAGCGCATTTTGTGAACTGTTCACGCGATGTTGTGGTTAAAGTGTATCGTTACTGGAGAAATGGCACCATTGCGAATAAGCGACGTGAAAACTGCGAAGCACCACGTGTCATTGATATGAGAGGTGAACGTCGGCCTCGAAGGTGCGTGAGCACCGATCGATACGCTACAGTGGAGCAACTCATTGGCCGAATGAAACAGGGGGCTACCGGAAGTGTGTCTAACGACAGTTGAGCGAACCCTGCTGTGTATGGAGCTCAGATGCAGATTGATAGTCACTGCACCCATGCTAACGAAGGTGCATCAGCAGAAAAGGCTTACATTTGCACGGAAGTATCGGAATTGGACCTTCGCTGATTGACAAAAGTTTGTCTTCTCCGATGAGTCACGTTTTCTGCTTGATCGAACGGATGAATGTTAGCGTATAAGGCGAGAAACATCCGAGAACAAACACTCTTCAACCATTGCTGGAAGAACACAAGCTGGTGGGGGCAATGTTATGGTCTGAGGAATGTTTTCGCGGCATTTCCTGGGTCCACTCATACCTGCGGAAGACACTATGGACCGAATTCGTTATGAATCCATCCTTGCAGACCACGCACACCCATACATGCTGATTGTCTTCCCTGGGACGGATGGGATCTTCCAGCACGACAGTGCGACGTGTCACACAGCTAGAAATGTCCGAGAGTGGTTGAAAGAGTACGATGAAGACTTCAAAGCACTTCCCTGGCTCCCTATTTCCCCCAGACGCAAACCCAATTGAACATCTGAGGGAACCCCTCGATTGTGTTGTTCGATCTATGGATCCTCCACCACGCACCCTCCAGCAGCTGTCAGATGCACTGCAGTCAGCATAGCTTCACATACCTGTGAGCACCTTCCAGCATCTTATTGAGTCACTCCCAGCCCGTCCAGCTGCTGTCCGCGCTGCACACGGCAGTTACTCTGGATATTAGCTGGTGGTCACAATAATGTGACTGCACCGTGTATTAAATTTCTGTTTAGATTGACCTGAAACCATGGTTCATTGGGTTTTCATTTGCCGTAGAGATTTAAAATTTGGCCAGTAGTGAAAGCTTGGTTGTATTCAGTTTGAAAAAGTGAACGTGTGTGAAGTTGGAACATCTTGCATAGTTGCCTTCTAGTGTTGGTGTACGTTACAGGGGGATTGGCAGTAAAATTCTTGAAATGAAACAGATAGGTTGCATACTATGCTTGAATTAAGAAAAATGCACAAATCATGTTGTCGGTGGCTGTAGTTGAATGCCGGCTTTGCAGAAAGAAATAGTAGTACGTGGCGTGAGCTGAACTGCAGACTTTGCTGGTGAGACCGAACATGAAAGAGTAATATCAGGTAGGCGTAGAGCAGTAAATGCATTCTGGAATTGCATTGTGCCCCGGCCTTGCAATTTTATCCAGTGTACATCAATAGCTTTAGGGGAGACGATGGTGGTGTGCTGCTTCATCCATGTAGTAGCAAGATCTGCGGTTGGAATTTGCGAGATCGGCACCGGCAAATTAAAATTCGTGAGGCGGTGACGATAAAGTAATTCAAGGTTATAGCATGCGTGGAAGCGTTTGACGATCATTCAAAGGGATAACGAATGGTAGAAGAAGAAGCTGAGCCGAAGGTCGATGTATAAGGCCAGTACTGTTCACCAGAACCGGAAAGAGTCAGCGCATGGAGCATTGCGGGAGTGTAAGGTTGGCTCAGTTTTCGGGTGTTTGTTGAAGTGGAGGGAAAACTTCGGGAAGGGATTTCCATGTCAGATAGGGATGTAAATGTTGGGAAACTTTCAACACTCCACTGGCAAGCCCGGAGGCGTAGTGAAAGTGAGTATGGGAACTGGGATTAAGAACAAAGGAGAAAAAGACGCGGTTCGTCGAGTAGATTATTAGTGATACTGCGAGGGAGACGGATTCGAACAAGAGCTTTTCAGAGGGTTCGTGTTTCGCAGCAGAGAACGGAAAGATTGAATGGAATAAGTGGGAGAAGGTCCATTCTAATAAAAAGATCGAAGGCGAAGAATGCGTTTCGGGGTGAAATGAGAAAATATCAATCAATTATTCTTTTCTATCCATAAACATTTACTTTACACACCCGTGTTATCACATCGTAGTTCTCCAGACCCATCATCGATTTAAAATGTGTGGGATGCTATTGGCCACGCTATCCACACTCCACACCTACCAAACAATCTGCAGGAACTGCGTGAGAAGATTCAAGCTTCATGTGAGACAGGCCAACACCACAGAGCTATTTGGCTAGGTCTTTCTCTAATCATATGTGGGTCTAGACCAGACACGTCCATCCGATCGGAGTAATGTGAAGCGGGATTCGTCGCTCCACAACACCTGTCGCCATTTCTCCAATGTCCAATTTTTGTGCTGTTGACACCATCATAGCCGCTTGGATTTATTGATCGTTGTGATGAGAGATTTGATGAAAAAAAGAAATAGTCTTACGATGTCCTTTCTAGACAACGTGAATTAAAGAACGTTACCCAATTGGCCACTGAGGCAGGTTACGCCCCAGACCTGGTGCATAGCTATATCCAGAAAGTCAGAACAAGTCATATTCATCTTTCAATGCCGCAACTGGGAAGGCGAGGGTGTGGCCCCGTGGTGCCAAGTCGAATCTGTTTAGAGCGGTGGTGGCTTGTTGTGGTTGATAATTTTCACTCAAATGCGGATTTAGCAAGCGCATGGATCGAACGAGTGCTTCCGTCGGTCTCGAGCTCCTCGTTATGACCGTAATCTACTGTATAATAAATTTTGTGCATTTTCATCTTTCAGTCCATTTAACTGAACTTATCTCAAATGTAGCCAAGTAATTTATGCCACGTTTATTTAGGTTTTGTGCTTCATAACCACACAAGAGCATGGAATGAGTATGTACAACATGGGTACTAAATTAAACCACAATCGTATAAGAGTAAATAGATACACAATATTTTCAGATAAAAGTCCAATTCATAGAAGAGCAGAAATCAAACATAACACTTGCTGATAAAGTCACAACGCTACAAGAGCATGGACAATATTCAACATTTGTTGATAAAGTAACAACCTCACAAGAGCAGGAACAATTCTCAACATTTGTTGATAAAGTAACAACCTCACAAGAGCAGGGACAATTCTCAACATTTGTTGATAAAGTAACAACCTCACAAGAGCAGGGACAATTCTCAACATTTGTTGGTAAAGTAACAACCTCACAAGAGCAGGGATAATTCTCAACATTTGTTGATAAAGTAACAACCTCACAAGAGCAGGGACAATTCTCAACATTTGTTGATAAAGTAACAGCCTCACAAGAGCAGGGACAATTCTCAACATTTGTTGATAAAAGTCACTCAAGTGTAGCCAGTGTACGACAGTAGTGCCAGGAGAGAGAGGGCTGGGAAGGTCTTAGATGAAGAAAGATTGAGTCGGTATGTGTGATATTTCTAAAGAACGTTGGTAAGATTGAGGCTACCGTAGGCTTGAGTTTGAGAGAGATTGGAGGCATTAATCCACTGCCGCTACTAGGAGACTTACTCAAGTGACATATCTGATCAAACTGATGCAACCTAGTGAAGAACTAAATGTCAGCATTCTGTCTGTTCACAATATTCGCCGAAACGAGTTTCGATTCAATCAAGTCTGTGTGAAATAGATACCCTACAACTGATGGACGACTTTAAATCATATTTGGGTCAACACTTAGGATGAAACAGAAGGGCATCATGGTTTGCTCTGTATTGTGACTGCAATTCAATCAGTCACTTTCTATGGTAAGCAAGCAAATGAAGAATGGCAGCATCCACCCTCGCTAAAGCCAAAAAAATCCAAAACAACAACCTTCGCGAAAGACGTTACATTGTAAATAGTGAATACATTGACTACAAAACATATACATTGACTGTAAAAATAGTGAATACATTGACTACAAAACATATACATTGACTGTAAAAATAGTTACATTGACTACTCATAATAATAATAACCACGTTTTCGTGCTAATACGATAAACACATGTATTAGCCAATTATACTGTTGAAGCACGACTAAAAAACCATTTAAGCCTTACTACAGAAGTAAATTAAAAATGAATTTATTTACACCCTAAAAGGCTAAAATCATTAAAAAGCAAGATCTTTCTCAGATCACATTGGCTGCATCACTAGGCCTAAAGGGTTGCCAAAAGTACAGAAGCAAGCAGAAAGTTATATAGTCATAAACATTCCCAAGAGTCCATACGTACCTTACGGGATTGCTAGATTGCAAAAGAACTCACCTCTCAAGCTTTCTGAAGACTGACGTCAGATGCGTGGTGTAGATATAGACTGAATTAGTTTCCTCTAAGTAGGATTAAAAATGGCAGGGAGATCATCATTACAACATTGGTTTCCGAAATGGGAAAAGGATAGAGTCTCAAACAGCAATAACGATCGTCTATTAGTAGCTGACGCAAGGAGTTTAACACCATCCCAGTCTGGATAATAAAGTCCAGCAGACAACACTTTAGTAAGTGTTTGTAGATAACACTTTAGCAAGTGTTGTGGTAACTGTAGTAGACCGCGTTGAATATCCAATGCTTCGAGACGTAGAACTTATGTACCCAAGGTTTCCATAATTGGGTGAGATTGAGACAAGGGGAATGCAGTAGATGCCACTTCTGGATTCAATATATACATTTCCATTACACACTATATTGACAAAAGTCACCTCACACAGCTTCAAAAGCAGATCCTCTGCGTTGTTAAGATGCTCGGTATAGCTGCAAACGGTATACAAACAAGCCTGAAGCTGACCGCGATCATATTGCACTGTGAGGTTGAGTGAAAATGTAGCGGCGGGAGAGAACTGACTGTGAGAAAGGAAAAATTGTTGGGTGTTTTATTTGTGCGTTGTCCATAAGAGAAGCCGAGAGGCGTTTAAACATGCCCTAGTCAACTGTTTTGGATGTACTGAATAAGTGGAAGACATATGGCGTGCCTGAAGCAGCAAAACGTACCGGCAGACCAAAGAAAATCAGTGATAGAAGAGGTCGAAGCCTCAGGAGAGCCATTACAGCTAATCGACGAAGTACTGCGAAAGACCTCAGTGTACAAATCAGTAAAAATGCTGGAACTTCGGTATGTACACTTACCATTCGCAGAGAACTTCATTTCATGAGTTACCGTGCTCGTACGGCTGCTCATAAGCCTTTCATCTCCACTTGGAATGCTACTCGTTGTTTAGCATGGTGTAAAGAGCATTTATCGTGGACCGCAGATCAATGGAAACGGGTCCTATTGACTGATGAATCCAGATACACGATCCCTCAGTCTGATGACCGTGTGTGTGTGTATGACGGCAGCCGGGGGAACGCTATCTACCACATTTTACTGTTCCTAAGGTCAAGTTTGGAGCTGGCAGTGTACTCGTGTGGGGGTGTTTTTCGTGGTATGATTCCGGCCCATTGGTTATCCTGGACGAACCGGTTAACCAGCATGTCTACCTGGATATTCAGCACAATCATGTCCTACCAACTCTGTGACAATACTATGGAACCGAGCCTTGTTGGTACCAGCAGGATAATGCACCAAGCCATAAAGCACGGACTGTTACGGAGTGGTTTGACGATAGTTCTCTATCGTGTGAGGACTGTCCATGTCCAGCACAGAGCCCTGATCTTAATCCCATAGAGCACCTATGGGATGAACTAGAGCGCCGCATAAGAAGTTTGGAACCAAGGCCTACTACTAAGTAACAGTTAGCGGCAGCATTATGTACTGAATGGAAGCGCATACCTATCGCTGTGTTCCAAAACCTTGTCAAAAGCGTGTCTCAAAGGGTCAGTGCATGCATTAAGGCCAAAGGTAGACCGACACTGTACTAATATATGCCAATGAAGGCTATGTTGTATTTCTCTTCCAGGTGTCTGGAGGTTTTTATCAATATAGTGTATGTGGCAATAAATTACTTTGTTTTTTTTTTATGCTTCATCAGTAGTGTGGCAATATTCATAAAGGATCAGCTATAAGAGAAAAAATTGTCCCTATATCATTTTTATTTTCGACTGAGGCATCTACATTTCTCCTTACCGTCAATGCCTTCTGTAAATATTCCAAAGTACGGCATAATTTATAACGTAGGGCAGCATGTGTTACAGGATGTTGCAAAATTCTGTGACCAAAGACAAAGGCTACTTCTTATATCTATTAATCCTTTCTCTTTTCTTTCTCATTTTTTCTTCTCTTTTATTTTTTTCACCGAACAAAGCTTTGTTTACTTGCCATCCACTTCTTCCGCTTGAGCAAGCTGTGTTGTGAAGAAGTAAGTCTTCCTGCTCTTCCTGAGTTTTAAAAATATCAATCTCTGAAAGTTCTAAAGCCGGGGATCGTCTTAACGATTGCGATTAAAAGAAAATCGATAAGGCTTTTTGTGGTAAAGAGAATTGCACTCCAGGGAGCTACGTCTGAAAACAATGGGGGCAGATATTGCTCCGACGGATAAAAATAGAATTTTTTTAACTCTCAACTCTTTTATTTTTTGCGACGCCTTTTTGCAACCTAGGACGACGTTCAACTTCAGAAAGCATCTCGGTTCCGTGTTGTTACTTACATTTTTTATTTATCACCTGTTACTCACAAGTTTGATGAATCGCTGCTCAAGTGAAAAACAATATAAAAAACAGGAAAATGGAGACAGTGGCATGAAAAAGGTGAGGAGTAAAAGAATTACACTTCCAAAGCGGAAAGTAATTTTTGCGGTCATCAATAAAGGAGATACCGTTCAAAAAATGTGTGCAAACAAATTTGATTTTAGTTTCAAAAATACATAAAAAAAGGAAAGGTTATTTCGAAGGAAAAAAAATAGAATTTCGTAAAGGAATTACAGCTTATTTAGTAACACAAATTTGTCTTGGATGGCAATGATTCTGTCCAAAGCAGGGTAAAATGTATTTAAAATATTTTATATGGCAAATCTGCTATGCAGTAAGTTTTCTGTGCAAACATTTCTTACTTTTGCTTAGTATGCTTACTTTTTCTTATTTAAAAAAAATCACGTTTGCATTGTTTCTGCTTATAACGAAACAAAATGTAAACAGCACACAACGATATTATTAGTGTCAGCTCATGGCGAAAAGTAAAAAAAATATTAAACACAGCACTAACAGAGTTATTGGTTTTGTTTTTTTGCCATCATACCCAAACTTCAACATTGTTTTTTTCTTTTCATGAGCATTGCCTTTCATATACCAGCATACAAGGTGTTTCAGGAGGAGTATCCGGAAATAATATGTATATGTATACAGTAAAAGTCCGATATTACGATTACGGCTTATAGGATAATCCCGCTGTTACGAGAGATTCAAAATGCACCGTCAATTTATTAATGTTTAAGATAGGAAAAATCTTCGTGTATTACGAGTGGTAAATCCAAGGAGCTCCCGCTGTAACGAGAAGCTTTCATGGCCAATCTTTCTTTTTTCAAAGATTTCCAACAAATTATTTTCCTGATATTCCAGGAAAGGGTAGGCAGACAAACGCGTACAGCTGCACACAGAGATGAGTCACCAGTGGTTAGTCTGCTTGGTTCCTTGGATGCTGTCCCCCTTCCTCCCACCCTTCTGCACAACGGTAGGAAGTCCGAACATTTTGATGAGATAGGACACCAGTGGTTAATCTGCTTGGCTGTTTGAATGCTGTCCTCCGCTTTCTTCCACTCGTCTCCACAACGGTGGGAAGTCGAAACATTTTTTTACGCGTGTACGTCGTGTGTTTACTTTCTCTAAGTGGAGAATAAAAGGAAAGGATTGACTTTGGAAACAAAGTTAAAAGTTTTGTATGCATGTGAGAAAGTTTGAAGTCGGAAAGTGAAATCGCAAGAAAATTGGGTCTTGCCTCATAACGTTGTTTACAACTTTAAAGAACAAGGAAGAGGCGGCTTTGCAGAAATCAGGATTATAATATGTATCGTTTTGATCACTTTTTAATATGTAGTACTGCTGTTTTTATGTGTTATGTAGTATGTACGTAGTATTTGTGTGATTTGGCTACAAGGAAAAGTCCGTTATAACGACAATTTTTTCGATTTTTGTCAGCTCTCGTAATATCAGACTGTATATATATTTGACTTAGGTTTCCGAGGGCGGGGGTGGGTGGCTGGCAGATAAATATTAATTTTTTGTATTTTTCTGAAATTATCCAGTCCCGACAGTACAACTATCGTAGCTGAATTGTCCTCTGCTTGCTGCGTATTTCGTATACTTCACTTTATTGCTACGACTAACTGTTGCTTTTCTATTCCTTTCGGCTACTCTTCATGAAACACCCGGCATATCTTCTTGAAGAATTTCGTTGTCCACGTGGCGCAGTAACCTAAGAGTTAATTTACGGCCTTTTGTCCACATTTTTCTCAGTTCCTCGAGTATTACGTCCCTATGTGGGGCACTTCAGCGACGTTAACATTAAAACTTCTTGATGCTGTGTAGGAAAGGGAAGTTTGCTTGATTAATAATCTGGCACTCCGTGATGCACTTCAATCCCTTTCCATAGACAAGAAGTGGAAACTCCGTGCGTTTTTTTATGATACTATCAGAAGCGGTGCTGTCTAAAGTTGTCAACCCTAGATCCCTCTCTTGCGATTTTACGTCGCATTAAAAAAAATCATGATCACTCGAATCGATTTTCGTCAGTTCTAATAAGTGCGGTTATCATGATCACCCAAATCCACTTTCGTCGATTCCAATAAGTGCAATTCCCTATTTGTTAACATTCTGCTAGAAAATTTCAACTTCATCTGTTTAACCCTTTAACGACCATGGCCCTGAAACACTGTACCGCTCAAAGTACCATAACGCCCGAAACTGTCTGTTGCTCATTTCATAATTTCTCCCCTCCTCTTTGCAAGTTAACAAAAGAAGGATTAGTACTCGGTCACCACATGAAACCTCTGATCTGTAGTCTGGGGGTGATCGATTAGGACGATCATTGTATTCTTCCACGAAGAAGACATGCGATGACATAAAAGTAAATAACATCGCCCGGGAGATATCAGCGCCTGCTTTACTGATTTGTTTACCGACAACAATGGTGACTGAAGATAACCTTATAGAGGCCGTGTAAATTCAAAGAGCAGAAAAAAAATCTTACTCACTCTAAACGGGCGTTTTCGGGCGGGCGGTCTTGGTAGTTTGGGTGTAAGAGCGTTTCGTACGGTATGGTCGTTAAAGGGTTAAATCAAGTATAATATTAGCTATATAAATTTAATTGCTTAAATGGAACTTTATTGTTAAATAAAATTCTCCGTAGCGGAGAAAAACGTTAGCTTAACTTTGTGAATCGGCATCACTGAGAAATCAAGGATTTCTTCTCAGTCGTAGGAGTTGAAAGTCTTATTTAACATACATTTTACTTCAACAATACGGCTAGGGTTTTGAGAAAAACAATATTACTCCCAAATCCAAAGTATTTGTTATACGGGAATTCTGCACGTTATCATTTCAAATATTCACAACAAGAAGTCGTAGCAACTCAATCATCAAATACAATCCAAATAATGAATGGAATACGGGATTTCACCATGCAATATAAATTTTGAAGATGTGAAACCGTTTTTTGGTGTAAATATGACATGGATAGTAAGTCGGATAATATCCGAAAACTTGAAAATTTCATCGTCCTGGAGCGGGAATCGAATCCGCGTCCCCCGGAACGTCTTGGTCGTTCTGGTTGGTGTAGTGGTTAGCATACCCGGGCGTTTTCTGGGAGACGCGGATTCGTTTTCCGCTCCAGGACGATGAAATTTTTAAGTTTTCGGATATTTTCTGACTTACCATCCATGTCATATTTACTCAAAAAAAAAAAAAAAAAAAAAAGCAAACGGATTCACATCCTCAAAATTTGTAAATACAATGCACTTACACATATAAATAAAAGAGAGTTACTAAATTATCTGTTTACAACAATGTGGTAACAAGTACAATTTCTACTAAAATACTCCGTCTAAAAATAGAACGTTGTATATAAACAATGCGTGCAAGATCACATGTAGTTCATAACATAAGTCGTTCTCTACCATAGCATTTCAAACATTGCTCAAGATTGCCTAAGAACAGTCGAATCAATATTTCCCACAAACATTGCGCACACAAAACTTATCCCTCGAGTCTAACTGCGTAGGTTGCACTTTGACCACCTGCCAGGTTGCCAACGTCAAATTCGTTGAGAGTGAATCTTTGGAGTTAAGTCAGAAAAATATTTAACAAGAAGTAATCGAATTTGCATAACACAGGAACTCAAAAGAAACGTTAAATTAGAGTATAGGTCACACAAGGGATAACATATTACATTTGCGCAGTTATAATCGTTTAAAATCGAAAGCAAACATATCAATCATGCTTTGCCTTATAGGTTTAAGATTTTCATGATCAGTTATCTTTAAAAAAGTCTTCGAAATTAAAATATTATTTCAGTTAGATGCATCATGTGTTCATCATAGAAATTTTCTCGTTATTTGTTAAGGTAATGAAGAACGGAATGGTACATTTCTTTTTCCGCATTGTATAATTGATTTCTCGTTTTGAAACACAAGACTCCCTTGTTATAAGTTTTGTATTGCAAGGAAGCCGACAGATAACGCCCTGAGAAAGGAGATTACTGGAATCTAGAACAATTTTTTCCTCGACAACCTTAAACAAAGTAGCCGTGAATGGTCACAGAAACACAACAATGCTTTTGCGACTACAAAAGGTACAGTCAGCAGAATAGAATCTGTGACAATGGCAGTTAATTAGCCAACACGTATTTATGAGCTTCTTCGTTATCAACCTAGGCATGGAAGAATAGGAAGAGACAAGTCGCTTTTGGTTACGGTAATCAGACTGTGAAAAGTCAAACGCGATAAATTCGCAGGAGATTAAGACAAGAGCTGCTACTTCCTCATCGCTAAACAATGTGCTTAGTGTCGGGAGTTGCCATTGAATGCGTAATGTCCTAAGCAAGATTCCGCAACATTAGTGCGCATGCGCTCCTGTCACGGGGTCGCGAATCTTATGGCACGGATTAATTAAGGCATCGTCTTTTTTCTTTATTTCATACTTTGATTCCACTGACTCACTTAACTCTGTTTCAGGAAAATAGAAACTGTCCCAGAAACACCGTCTTGGGAGAATAATATATTGCGACAGTTTACTTTAATTAGGAAAAATGAGGCTCCACAGTAAAGACAAACACGAGCCGGGCAAGCCCAAGTGCACGAGCAGACTCTGTCACATCATGTGATTACTTTCAGGCCCGATCTCAAGTAAATGTACCCCTTCTATTAGTTTTTATTAATTTCATTTAACCATTCAGACAAAATCAACTTACGTAGTGAAAAAAGAAAAAATCGAGAGAGTACCCTGGCACACTTTGCTGATAATTTATGCTATGCATCTTTCTCGTGCCAAGATCTTTTCAGTTGTGAAATAAAACAACTGATTCCAGAGAATACGTTTATTTACGTACACCTTCACGTCACTACGACCATACCGAGCCACAGTCCGGTGCATACTAATTGGAATTAAATCATAACAACAAACCATAAGTAATTAAAAATAAGGAACTATACACTCCAAGGGACAGGAAAAGACCCAGAAGAAGACCACATGGAAGATGGGTGGATGAAATTCGAAAGTATGCGGAAGTGACATGGAGGAGACTGGCACAAGACAGACCGTTGTGGAGGAAACTTGGGGAGACCTTCGTCCAGCAGTGGATTGATAATGGTTGACAATGATGATGATGACACCAACTATACTCAATATACTGTAGTGCAACTGTACTAGTGATCCCAATTTCTTGGAGTAGAATAGAAATGAACAATAATGTTTAACTAGATAAAAATCCTCCTGCACGAAAACATTCGATTCACGTAACACTCCTGTCTAATACATGATTAAAACTTCACAATGCTAAAAGCACCAAGTTTAAGGTGGTTCCACCTAAAATGTCTGCTTTACGTTTCCAATGGTAACACTTCTTTACATATTTTCTTCGCAATTAATGTATTCCCAGAGATGAAAATTTGCACATCGATAAAACTAACTTTAAGTTATAGCATGGTATACTTAATACTTTCTAAAACGTTACCATAACTAAGCAATCCAACATTTTTTGTCTACTGACGTCATCATACAGGTCGCGCCAGCTATAAACAGGTCTGAACGTCACTCAAAGAAAAATGATTGATTTTTAATATAATTATGATTAAGTTTTAGCAAGTATCCCTTGCTATAACTTAAAGTTAAATAAACCGATATGCAAATTTTCATCCTTGGGAGTACATTAATTGTGAAGAAAATATGTAAAGAAGTTTTACCATTTGAAACATAAGGCAGAGATTTTAGGTGGAATCGCCTTAAAAGATCTATTTACAAGATAAAATAAATTAAAACTGGACAAGATCTTTCCGACCAGCTACTGGTTCATCTTCAGGTGCATTGTGAAGTTTTAATCGTGAATTAGATAGCAGTATTTTGTGCATCGCAATAAGGTTTACTAATTTATGATATTGAGAGTTACTTAGGTGGATTAATGAATGTTATTTTGGTGAAACCAATGAGAGAAGATATGTGAGTCATAAAAGTTAATATTTACTAAACTATGACGGCGGCAATAGTAAGTATATCGGCTGTTTATTTTTCAAAAACTGTATTTATTATTATTATTATTATGTATTATTAAGATTTAGACGAACGTAAGAAACGACCCTGACACCAATGAAATGTGATGTAGCTAGGATTGTACATCTACACATGTACAAGCCAAAATCTGACCTATAGATAGAAAGGAAAGTTGAATCGCAAGTTTGTTAGTGAGAGGGATTGGTAACTTTTGGTCTAGTATATATACAGGTTACAGCTCATCGTGTTATGCGTCATTTTAAAGCTCTCGCCAATAGCAGGTAACCTCCCTTTAGGGGTCGAGAGTAAGACTCTTGAACCCAAGGCGAAGGGAGTAAGACTCTCGACCCTGAAGGGGAGGTCAAGAGCCTTACTCGAGGTCATAAATATTATTTCATCGCGTTTTACATAACGTAATATTATCCAAATTTTGCTACGACACACCGTTTTTATGGCATAAAAAATGCAATTTTCGTAATGGCTTTTATCATACACTGAAGAGCAATTGAATTAGAGACAGCTGGCGTTATGCAAATGTGGCGCTGTGGGCGACCCTGTAAACGGAAACGACATGACGTATACAGCGATCTGACAATATAAGGAGTGATGCGACGGGAATCAGTAAGAGACGGACGCAGTATGGGTAAGATGAAGGATCTAAGCGCATTTGATCGTGGGCAAACTGTCGGGGCCCGACGAATGGGTCACTCTATCTCGGAAGTCGTGCAGGCACTGGGATTTTCACGAGCCACTGTGTAACGGGTGTACCGTGAGTACATCGAATCCGGTAAAACCATCCCTGCAAGTGCCAACTGCCGTGGAAAACAGCGTGTGGATGAGCGGAGTCATCGTCGGCTAGCTCGCATTGTAACAGCGGATAGACGGGCCACAGTGCTAAAATTCCCTCGGCAATTTAACGCTGGTGCACAAAAACGTGTAAGCAGCCACACCATCCAGAACCATCTCCTCGCTATGGGGTACAGAACCCATCGTCCCACGACGGTACCGCTGCTGACCGCACATCGCAGGGTGCAATGATTAGCATGGGCGAGGAAACATCGCCACTGATCTTTAGACATGTGGAAAAATGTTGCCTGGACTGATGAGTCAAGCTTCACATTGGTACATGCGGATGGCAGGTTAGGAGTACGGCGCAAACCACATGAAGCCACGGATCCTTCTTGCCAGCAGGGTACTCTTCAAGCTGGTGGGGGTGGCATTCTCATCTGGAGACTGTTTACCTGGACTGAAATGGGACCCCTGGTACGTGTGACATCGTCCCTCACAGGTCAACGTTACCGGGATATCCTGGACGACCATTTGCTCCAGTTTGTGTGTCTTCAACATCCCACTGGGGACCTCATCCTGCAACAAGACATTGTACCGTGCCATCGCTCCCGAATTGTATCCGAATGGGTAGATGAACACTCCACCGACGTGACCTCGCTTCCTTGGTCAGCTAGGTCACCTGACCTCAATCCCATCGAGCTCATCTGGGATGCTATCGAGAGAGATGTTCGAGGCTTTGACCCCCTCCATCAAATCTTCATTAACTGTGGGAGCTTGTTCAGGGGTCGTGGATGTACATGGCTTCCCAACGCTTCCGGTGTCTTGTCGAGTCCATGCCGAGACGAATCGCCGCTGTCATCAGGCCGAAAGGTGGTGCTATACGTTACTAGATAGGTATCTCTAATTCAATTGCTCTTCAGCGTATTTCGCATCAGGTCCCCGTAATTTACGCCGATTGCAATGAGATACTGTTACGTTTATATAAAACGTGCTGAAATAATGTTCGGCAACAGTTTAGTAAAATATATTGTTAAGTAACAATAAAATTCACTTCATGGGATAGCATTCAAGAATTAGATTTCAACAATGGTTTTGACTACTTCCGTTGCCCATTTTCGGTACATCGAAATTTTTTACTTGGAATTTACATATGCATAGCACCATACATTCATTCGATAAACGAACGAAACAAATGGATCCGACTCAAAACCGATTCGCGAGAGTCGTTCCCTGAGGAATTCGTTCACTAGAAATGTTAACTAACGAAGTGAATGAATCACCCCGTAGAAATTGTTTTAGTGAGTGGAATCGAAAGAGTCGGTTTACTCATTACTACAACAAAACAGAGCCCCACCCTTATATCTGAGGTCACGTGTTGTAAGCGTCGGGGTGCGTAGAGACCTGAACAAAGGCTGGGAACCTTGCCTTCGGGAACTTTCCATTTGTGACGTCATATCGGCGCTCGAAAAAAATTGGAATTTCAGATTTTTTGGGTTTTGGGAAAAGGGATGCTTAACCCGCTCCCTAAAGTATTTCAATGCTTTAAGCAGGCGATGCATCTGAACCAAATACTGTTCAAAATTCTCTGTGCTCTCCAAATAGAAATATCAATTATCAGCTGTAGTCTACCGCAAAACTGTTTCTTTACCCCCTCACATCTTAGCAGTACCTACCATAAACCTATTACAAGTGATAACAGCATCATACTGGTCCTTTATTATCTGCTCCATGACGCAAGGTATGATGGGGAACGGCCACTTCCCCTGACATGGACATCATACAAAACAGCAGAAATTTTCTGATCAGGCTGAGACAGATGTCTTGGTACCAAAATAAATCTGCGGGTGGTCACTGGGCAAGATCACTACTGGACGTGAAAAACAATAAAAATTTCCTTGTAGAGGTTAAAAAAGAAAAGAGAAGAAAGAAACTGACCATCTTATATTTCTTCAACTATCAAAAAAAAAAAAAAAAAGTCCAGCGTAGCTAATACAGCAGTTGCAATGCTGACTAGGATCAAGAACATTCTGTCCTCTGCCCCTAGAATTTTGCCTCAGTTTCAAGCTAAATTACAATGGAATAAAGTCCTATTTAACAACAATGCAGGACAAGAAGGGACACTACTATCCTAGAAAAAATAAAACTACCATTACGGGAGAACCCTTCGCTCCGTCCTACTTCCGTTTTCGGAAAAACTTTCACCAATTTCGATCAGAAACAAACATTTATGTAATTAAATGATATTTGAACCGTGTGAAGTGCCTGCCCCGCAGGACGCACACGGCAAATAGCAGCAAGAACGAACGTCTGCGTAGCTCAGTTGGTAGAGCGACTTGTTCCGGAATAAGTGGACTCGGGTTCGATCCCCGGTGTGGACCAAAGATTAAGGAGAAATTTACTTCGTTATAATGGCACCCGAACTTTCCAGATGACCCGGCCGTTGAGAATCTCGCAATGGTGTGATGTTCTTTCCACACCGCGAGATAGGAAAAATAAGAGAATTCCTTCTCCAGCGCTTCGAGAAATAAAAATGTGTGATGTTGCATTCCACACACTAGATTGGCTGGGAGTTCTCGAGTGCACGTTCTACAGTGGATGGCTGCCTGCGACGATTCATGGTCACGGCTGACCTGTGGGCCATGCCCTCGGCCCTCTTTTTTTGGTGGGGGATGTGACGTACCTGCCAGCAGGACGCACACGACATAAAGGCAGATTGCAGTCAGAACAAACGTCCGTGTAGCTCAATTGGTAGAGTGACTTATTCCGGAATGAGGGGATCCGGGTTCGAATCCTGGCGTGGACAAAAATGACGGAGAAATTTACTTCGTTATAACAGTAATTAATACCTTGCGGGGAAAACACCGCGAAAAAAAAAAAAGACTACGGGAGAACTGTTCTCTGAATTTAGTTTCAGTTAATTTTTGCCTCCATTTTGCAAATTGCAGCAATAATCTTCGCTCCCTCCAACTTCTGTTTTTCTGAAAAAAAATTCTCCATCTTCAATCTTAAATACGAATATTTATATAATAGAGCGATATTTAACAACTATACGGGGCAAAGGGGACACTGTGAGAAAAATAATTTAAGATTACATGGCTCCGTTTAATTTCCGTTTTCGGGAATTTCTGACTCTATTTTCAAGCTGAAACACAGATATTAATGTAATAAATGATATGAAAAACAAGAATAACGAAGCTAAGGAGAAAGTAACGCTTCTTATACTCAGGTTCATTCGTTCAAGCCGCATCGTGTCCACTTCTTGGAAAGTGAACATATTCGGTTTCCCTGGAAGTTAATTCGTTCCAGCACAATAAAGGGTTAAGATGTATTTTTATTTAAAACTGCTCTATCAATAATTTTCTTATAATAAAATCGCATGTATGCCACCTCGCGGAAAATTTTGGAATCAGAAATGCTGAAATCTTCATGAAAGTTTTGGTAATGGTTGCAGCAATGGGATGTGAATTTCTAAAATGGACTTGCTGAAACACAGATATAATGAGAAAAGCTGGTAAATTTTTATTATCCCCACAGTGATGAAATAACGTATACGGAAAATCAGAATGAATGGTGATTGATTGATTACACAGAGTGATTAGAAATAATCTTTAGAATTATTTACTAAAGGAAAAGTTTAAACCTCATAAATAAAAACAAGAAATATGAGACCAAATTTGCGGTTGTAATGAGCACGTCTTTTGAATCCATTCTGACGCGAATTAAATATCATTTCGTTCTCTCGTATATTTCTTCTTTCAACTATTCGATTTGGATATCTTTTTGTCTCTGATACCTTCCTTGTGCTATGCGAAACTTTAGGTGCGCCATTTGTTAGTTTTCGTAACATGCTTTTCAGCCGCTGGTGGAACAAAGCAGATGTTTCTATTTCTGGATGTTTTATCAATTGCTGAAACCTGCTGATTGTTTTCTTATCCGGTTCCATTGACTCTGAATAGCTTTGATAGATTTAATTCGCTTCAGAACGAAATAAAAAGACGCACTTATTACAAACGAAACTTCGGTGCCATCTTTCTTGCATTCCGGGATTTTCTTGCATCCAGGAAGCCAGATTTCTTCCGGACTGGCATTGAAACACTTGTCACTCGCTGGCAGAGATATGTACCTGCTCAGAGCGCCTATCTCAAATGAAACGAGGATGTGCACTATGACGTATGACTTTTTAATTTTCACCCTCCAAATCGGTCATTATTTCCAAACGACCTGGACGTTGTGATCTTTATCTCACATATGTTCACGAAGTTCACTACGCCACGCATGTCCCCGAAGGTACGTCACATATGCATATTCACGAAGTTCACTACGCCACGCATGTCCCCGAAGGTACGTCACATATGCATATTCACGAAGTTCACTACGCCACGCATGTTCCCGAAGGTACGTTACGTATGTACATTCACGAAGTTCACTACGCAACGCATGTTCCCGAAGGTACGTCACATATGCATATTCACGAAGTTCACTACGCCACGCATGTTCCCGAAGGTACGTTACGTATGTACATTCACGAAGTTCACTACGCAACGCATGTTCCCGAAGGTACGTCACATATGCATATTCACGAAGTTCACTACGCCACGCATGTTCCCGAAGGTACGTTACGTATGTACATTCACGAAGTTCACTACGCCACGCATGTTCCCGAAGGTACGTTACGTATGTACATTCACGAAGTTCACAACGCAACGCATGTTCCCGAAGGTACGTCACATATGCATATTCACGAAGTTCACTACGCCACGCATGTTCCCGAAGGTACGTTACGTATGTACATTCACGAAGTTCACTACGCAACGCATGTTCCCGAAGGTACGTCACATATGCATATTCACGAAGTTCACTACGCCACGCATGTTCCCGAAGGTACGTTACGTATGTACATTCACGAAGTTCACTACGCCACGCATGTTCCCGAAGGTACGTTACGTATGTACATTCACGAAGTTCACTACGCAACGCATGTTTCCGAAGGTACGTCACATATGCATATTCACGAAGTTCACTACGCCACGCATGTTCTCGAAGGTGCGTCACATATGCATATTCACGAAGTTCAATACGCGAAACATGTTCCCGAAGGTACGTAACATATGCATATTCACGAAGTTCACTACGCCACGCATGTTCCCGAAGGTACGTTACGTATGTACATTCACGAAGTTCACTACGCCACGCATGTTCCCGAAGGTACGTTACGTATGTACATTCACGAAGTTCACTACGCAACGCATGTTCCCGAAGGTACGTCACATATGCATATTCACGAAGTTCACTACGCCACGCATGTTCTCGAAGGTGCGCCACATATGCATATTCACGAAGTTCACTACGCCACGCATGTTCCCGAAGGTACGTTACAAATGCATATTAACGAAGTTCATAACGCCACGCATGTTTTTGAAGGTACGTAACATATGCATATTCACGAAGTTCACTGCGCCACGCATGTTCCCGAAAGTGCGTCACATATGCATATTCACGAAGTTCACTACGCCACGCATGTTCCCGAAGGTGCGCCACATATGTACATTCACGAAGTTCACTACGCCACGCATGTTCCCGAAGGTACGTAACATATGCATATTCACGAAGTTCACTACGCCACGCATGTTCCCGAAGGTATGTCACATATGCATATTCACGAAGTTCACTACGCCCCGCATGTTCCCGTAGGTACGTCACATATGCATATTCACAAAGTTAAGTACGCCACTCGTGTTCTCGAAGGTACGTCACTTATATATATTCACGAAGTTCACTGCGAACATTAGCACAGACACATACAGTAAGCCTAAATTTATGTTTACTGTATGAGAGTATACTTTAATTTAAGTTTATACTGTAATCTTAAATTAAAGTTTATTTCACAGAGGTTTTCAAGGCAGCTGCTGTCCAACGAACGCCTCACTCAGTGTTAACAGTAAAATCTGAAACAATTCCTTTTGCATGAGATTGAATACACCCCCCCCCGTTTGTTTTTCAAGAATTAGGAAAAACTATTGTGGTTGAAATTTCTTCGTAAAAGAGTAATTCTGTCGAGAGCGAAAGGTTGTCTAAATATGGATGGGAGTCCTCTAATCCTCTACGTACTCTTCAGAGGCTGTAAAGCGTCATTGAGTTTAGAACATAATGTGAACGCACCTCGTGTAGGGTATGCTATAGCATTATATCTGAAGTAAAATAAATAAAATATTAATTGAGAATGATATTATGACATCATTTCAATCAATATTTCATTTATTCTTACACGTGTTGTCATAATCAAGTTTAGGAAACCGTCGTTAGAATTTGGGAATGCTCTGTTTTACATACAGTGGTCTAGGAGTGTATGATTTAATAATTACCACTTAGGTTTTTGTTATTGGAGTATAGCGGGAAATGAACAGAGTATTTTTGCTTCAGGGAATCACATTGTAGTCGTAACACTGTTTATATCCCATAAACATGCATTTATGTTGCAAGACATTATTTACTCCAGAACAGCGAACACCCCACTGTGACAAAGTCAGAAGTAGCTGTTAAACGCCTTTCATCTTCGGAAAAAGGAACTATCGACTTCCTGTTTTGTTTCGGAAGACATCAAATAGTGAACATTATTTTCCTTTGCCGCAGCGTAACAAATGATAGTGAAACAATGGATGATTTCCTTCCATATCGACAGCAAACGGCATCCAACGATTGTGAGCCGAGATCTTGTGCAAACCCTTCCACGGGTTTCCAATCGAAAAATTTCCTCCTTTCGTGCAGGAAGCTGAGCAAAATTTTCCTTCTGCGAAAGTTTCCTTCTTCCTTGCCTCCTACGATGCATCGAAACCGATAAAAAAAACAGTGTAGAAAAATAAATCCTTTGTTCCAACGCAAAGAGTTTTCGTAAGGCATTCTAACATAATTACCATGTCATCCTTTATTTTATTATCATGCCTTTTTTTTTTCAAAAAATGCCGGTGGTAAATGCAGAGCCGACCAGGTCAGGCGAATATGAACTTTGAACTCTATTTTCCTGCGCGTCACGAAGATAAGGCCATTTGGAATAAGCTCTTATACTAGATAACTGGGACGAAGGTTCAGGATTCTGTGTTTTGGTTGCTTGTTGTGTTCATTAATATACACTGTTTTCTTGTTGTGGGAAAGAAAGCTTGCATCCGTCGAGAAACATGCTTCTCTCATTTGCTCATGCTGTTATGAAGCATGAGCTTTCGCTGAAATTAAAATGAGAAGACCCCTTCTGATTCGCAATTGTGTCATTCATTTCATGAATCAAAAGAAAACCGCAAAGAAAAAATGAATTTTGGGATCGTTTGTTTCTTACTATAGTTACTTAGTAGTTTTTCTGTCTTCACTTAAAAACTACTTAACACACTGACCTCACTAATGTAAATAGGTTATTTGAAATAAATGGGTAGTTATTCCGCTGGTTAACCCCCTCCCACATTAATTATGCGTGTAGGCATTCTGGCTTTTTAGAACGTTTAATTTGGTTGAACGGATTTTTGCAGTTGTTCTAACACCTAGAACGTTTAGAATCATGCCGACAAACAAAGTTAATTTTCGCATTTATGTTAAATGCGAAAGAATTATTACATATGAGATATGACCTGATACGTGTGATGACCACCTTAATCAAGCGAGCACTCTCTTGAATCGTGGTGCAGAATCGAATTGGATGCAGCGCTAATATTTTTTTCAGTATAGTAATTACTTGGCTATATCACTTGTGGCTACTACTTTTTTTGGGGACTGAAACACTACATTATCAACTTCAACAAAAATTATCTAAACGTTCTAGTTAAAAAACAACAACAAAAAAGCTGTGTTGTAACCAGTGGTGGTTTGTGGTTTATCAAGCAAGTAGATTACACGTAACGAAAACTGAAATATTAATATTTTATGAGCTTCACAATAGTATTAAAAGTATCTCAAGAAACAAAATGCCAAACAAACAAATAAATATCCGGGATCAGACTCTGAGTCCGATTCATCATGTTCTCGTAGACCAAGTTCGCCACAAAAACGGACACAGTTTGTAAGATGTGACAACATACGTATTTCAATTGGTCTTCACTTTTTCGTTTTACTCCAGAATTTGCCACCTATAACAATAATCTAGCTGCGATCTTATGTTTGCCCTACGCAGTACAGCCAAAATAAGTATATTATTTTTTATCGTTTTACTAATGAATTTGCTACCTATAACTAGGATCTAGTTGTGACCTTACGTTTGCCTTACCAAGTACAGTCCAAAATCAGCACATTATTCTTCTACCGTTTTACTATTGAATTTACCACCTATAACTAGGATCTAGTTGCGATCTCATATTTGCATCACCAAGTAAAGCCAAAATCAGTATATTATACTTGTATCGTTTAACTATTAAATTTGCCACCTATAACTAGAATTTAATTGTGATCTTATGTTTGCTCTGCCAAGTATAGACAAAGTCAGTACATTATTCTCGTATCGTTTTACTATTGAATTTGCTATCTATTACTGGAATCTAGTTGCGATATTATTTTTGCCCTACCAAGTACAGCCAAAATCAGTACATTACTCTTATATCGTTTTACTGTTGAATTTGTCACCTATAATTAGGAATCCAGTTTCTACCAACTACAGCCAAAATTAGTATATTATTCTTGTATCGTTTTACTATTGAATTGCCACCTATTACTGGAATCTAGCTACGATGTCATTTTTGCCCTACCAAGTACAGCCAAAATCAGTGCATTATTCGTGTACCGTTTTGCTGTTGAATTTTCCACCTATAATTAAAATCCAGTTTCGATCTTATGTTTATCTCCCAAGTGCAGCAAAAATCAGTACACCATTCTTGTATCGTTTTACTGTTGAGTTTACTACCCATAATTAAAATCTAGTTTCGATCTTATGTTTGCTCTAGCAAGTACAGGCAAAATCTGTATATTATTCTTGTGTGCAGAAAACACATCATATTTCTGAATTTTGTCGGCAAAATGTCATAAACATGTGGAGCAAAAGACAGCATTTTTGTTTTACAGCAGCAAATCCATTCATTCTTATCATGTATTTCGGAACTGAACTTCCTCATTAGCTCAGAATTTTTATCTTTAATTGTTTGCTGTAATTTAAGATCTGACATAAGTCTATCCAACCTTTTAATTTCCGATTTCTGTTCCAACGAATAAAAGGATAAAGGATAATCATGAAACTCATACAGCGTATTAAACTCGTTTACTTTTGTAGTGTAGTCAGAACAAAGATTCGCCAAGCTTTCGCACTCCACTGGAAGGCTTTTTCAAGGCAATGGTAGACATAAAAATGGAAAAAGGATGTTTCAGCAAATAATCAACTGTTTTCATTATTAGGAAGATAAAAATGTTGCTCGTATAAAGATATTAGGCTATCACTGGCACTTTCCCACTGACAAAACACACGAATGGCACTAAAATTATCTAGAAAAAAGCGATTGCGTATTTCCCGAAAAAAATAGCTAGAATGGACAATGTGGAAATGTTCTTTGATGCTTACGTACGAAGCAAATTTCCAGCAGAGTGCTTAATCGCGCATGCTCAAATACCCCTACACTGGAGCAACAGAAGATTGTGCTCACTGTAAGCAGAATTCAAGGTTGTGCGTGAGATGTGGATGACAAACTTTGAATGCTTCACTGCAAGGAAACACAAGATATTTTCACTGTCGTAGTGGTGCTTTTCAGAACACACAAGAACATATACACTATCTACCAACAAGTAATTGGACACCTGTGATTGCAAAGAAAAACGAAGTTTATTCACCTTCAATAATTGGTGGAGCCTCCACGAACGGAGATTACAGCTGCGACCCTCCGGGGCATACTCTCAACCAGGCGTTGTACGACGGCTAGCGGTATTTTCTTCCACTCTGCTCGGAGAAGACAGGTCAGTTCCTTCACCGATTTCGGACGGTGGGGGCACCCCTTAAGTCGACGCTCCAACTCGTCCCAGAGGTGCTCGACAGGGTTAAGGTCCGGGCTCTGCGCAGGCCAGTCCATTCGATTAACCCCGTTGCCACCATACCAAGCCATGGTGGACCTAGCAACATGACAGGTGGCATTGTCATCCTGAAGGTAACATGGGTCCACCCCGTAAAACTGCCACAACGTAGGAAGCGCATGGTCATCCAAGATGGTGCAGTAGGTCTCGGCGTTGAGTCTAGTAGGAATTGCGACCAAGGGTCCCGTGCCATACCAGAAGAAACACCCCCAGAGCATAATTCCACCGCCGCCGAACTTCACAGTTGGCACAGTACATTCCGGCAGGAGGCGTTCTCCAGGCAGATGCCAAATCCAGACCCTGCTATCCGAACAGTAGAGAGTGAACCTTGATTCGTCGCTCCAGAGAACCTGTTTCCATTGTTCAACGGTCTACTGTCGACGTTCTTTCCACCGCGTTAGCTGAGCAGCGCTATTGGACTTGATGATCAAAGGCTTGTGGGAGGCAGCACGTCCATGATAACCGAGTAAATGGTCTTCCTTACGGATGGTATTCATCGAAAGAACACTTCCGGATGCCCGTTGAAACTCCTCGCGGATGTGGCCCATCGATTTGGTGCGGTTCTTCCGAATTTCTGTGGCCAGCACCCGTCGGTCTCTAACTCCCAGTTTTGTGGGTCTGCCGGGTCGGGGCACATTCCGACAGTCACCTCTCATCTTCCACTTGCCAATCACGTAGGCCACTGTCGATTTTGGGTACTTCAACTTGCTGGATATGTCACGTATGGATCGGCCATTTCTGTGATACCCGACGATTACACCTTTCTCGAAATCAGAGAGCTCCGAACTGCGTGGCATCTTGCATGTGACTGGTTGCGTTGTTGTTTACCACACGATATTTAACGACAGCGGTCGAGAGGTGTCCAATTACTTGTTGGTAGATAGTGTATGTATATATGTATATATATATATGCTTTCAATGTTATCTTCACAATTACAGAACTTTTGTTAATCATAAATCTTTTCGATGATCTTATAAAATTTCCTTAAAAATGGTGGGTAGAGCTGAAGCTCATGTGCTTCTATAAGACGAGCTGCCACTGCTTGTACGATAATTTATCCAACAGGAGATCTTGTTCACAAAAACAGAAATAATGAGCTTTTAACTTTTGATGCAAATGTTAACGGTTTCGTTTTATGATTGTTTCGAGTTGGAGTTCGGTTCCTTATGCCTGCTTGCAACCAACTGAGGAAAATACGAAACAAATGAATAATTGATAAATACGCTTTCTCAAGGTGTTTATTGATTTATACGACATACGAGCATGTTGTCCAGGATTGATTTTTGTGAAAATTATGTTTTAATGTTCCTATCCTCTCGCCGCTAGTTTTGTTTATCTATTGTTCACTCTTTCGTATTTGCGGCCCAATTCCATGCAATATTTCATATTACTTCTCTATACTGGTTAACAAGACACTACCGTGAAAAAAAATGCTTCTTCGCTCATTCATCATCTCCGCCCGGTCTCGTTTTAGCTCGCTGACCTTCTCTTCAGTTCGCTGTATCCGAATCTACCCTTCCTAGACTTCTTACTGACAGCAACATACTGAATTCTCTGCCCTTCGGACCAATTTGACTGACTTATTTCGCCCGTCCCTTGGCATCCAAGGTCTATGGCGTTTCTGATGCAATAAACTAATTAAGCAGTCTGGAAACGTCTATCAATGAAAACATGCACAGACTGTGGCGATTAGAGCTTTCTAAACGACCTACCGCACAAAAAAAAAAACGATTCCCTTTGAACTTCGCCTTTAGGAGTGCAATTACTAATTGCCGCCGTAGATGTTGCTTTCGAGTCTACCGATAGAAAATTCCCTGCTTGGACAAATGAACTGATACATAAATGCTTTAAAATAACACTTCCGCGTAACACAAATTTCGAAAGTGTGAATGAGAGTGTTCAAAGTGGTATGGTGGTGACGTGTATAGTATAGGAAACAGGGACGTTTTAAGAACCATTGAGGTCCTCGGCGCGTCGTGGCACGAGCCCCCTTCCCTTTCCGTTGCGGGCGCGCACACATGCATATAATTCCTGCAAAGGAATTCTCCGGAGTGGTTAGTCACATCCAGAGCAGTGTAGGTACGCGGTCATAAGTGTAAGTGAAGAGAGAACAAAGGTAACGGAAATGGTTTCAAGTATGGAACAGCGGATTTTTATTGTGGAACAGTATTTCAGAAATAACTCATACAAGATTTTAAAGGAGTTCTCTACAGAAAAAATTTCCACATTGTGCAGCTCCGGTGAAATCAGTGGCACAGAAGTTAGTGCGAAAATTTCGTGATACTGGCACGGTGTGCAACACGAAAAGAAACAAACCCAAGACAATTCGTACTGAAGACAATATCAAGGATGTGTGCACAATGATGTTACAAAGCCCTCGGAAGTCGATTCGCCGATTATCGTCTGCAGCGTGAATATCTGCCACGTCATGCCGACGCATACTTAAGGTGGATTTGCATTTTCGGCCATACAAAGTTATCGCGCTCCAAGAACTTAGAACTCCTGATTATGCAGAACGAATGCAATATTGTAAGTGGTTTCAGGAGACCATTGTCAGCGGTGAAATGGACTCAACACTTTATTACACGACAGATGAAGAATGGTTTCATCTGTCAGGGTATGTCAATGCGCAAAACAGCATGATTTGGACCGACACGAATCCCATACGAACAATGGAGACTCCTCTGTAAGACCAAAAAATAGGCGTTTGGTGTACTGTGTCTGCGAAGAGGAGTGTCGGCCCATTCCTTTTCACTGACACCATCACCTCGATGAGCTATGTTCAGCAACTGCTCAACCCATTTGATGCCGTGCTTACAGAAGAAGAGCGAACATATGCTTTCTTTCAGCAGGATGGTGCAACGACGCATACTGCGCGGAACAGTCTACGTGCTTTGCAATGAAGTGTTTGGGGAGGACAGAACTGTATCGAAGGGACTATGGCCACCAAGATCACCCGATCGCTCCACCTGTGACTTTTATCTGTGGGGAGCATTGAAAGGGAAAGTGTACGCAACTCATTCGCACACCATTGATGAATTAAAAGTGAACACTGCGGATGCCATAGCCCATATTACTGCCGATGAATTGTGGCATGTTACGAACAACATGTTGAAAGGAAGCATATGAGCGAACATATGCTTTCTTTCAGCAGGATGGTGCAACTGCGCATACTGCGTGGAACAGTCTGCGTGTTTTGCATGAAGTGTTTGGGGAGGACATAACTGTGTCGAAGGGACTATGGCCACGCAGATCACCTGATCTCTTCACCTGTGACTTTTATTTGTGGAGAGCATTGAAAGGGAAAGTGTACACAACTCATTCGCACACCTTTGATGAATTAAAAGTGAACACTACGGATGCCATAGCCCAGATCACTACCGATGAATTGTGGCGCATTACGAACAACATGTTCCGTCGTGTGCAGCTGTGTCTTGATGTCGGAAGACAGCACTTTCAGCAACTGTTGTAAACGCAGATAAATTACTCCTTTTTTCTGTCATTTCAACTATTCTTTACCATGTATAGTAACATTGCCTGACTGTTGTCGTTCATTGTACTCGGGCCTCTTTTTTATAGCACCCCCTGAACTATTACGTTTATGAAAAAAACCTGTCATATAAATAAGACGGGAAAAAAGAATATAATTAAGCGACATTAATCCCGGACCTTGAAACAGTGGAGGTTAAGTATTAATAGAAGCACGCAGTTTATATCAGAGCCAAGTAAAATTAAAGGCATTGGTGCATTATTCCGATTTTCAGTAGATTCACAATAAAATAATCAATATAAGTATTTATTGAAAATAAATAAAATAAATAAATGAATTTCTAAAATTATATTAAAAAAACTGTTCTCAACAAAAGCATCTGAATGTCTTCAAGTATAGGTGGCACATCAGTGGTATGATTAATTTAGTGATCCAGACTAAAGCCATGAGATTTTGAGGGAGGACAGTAATGTAAGTTTCAAGAATAGCTTAAAACTTAGTTTTGCTCATTTTGTTTATTTTATTGCGGTTAATGGCGCAAGAGCCAGGTTTGGCCAAAAAGCGTCAAGTACAGTTAAAATTAGTTACATGGTCAGCTAGGGCCTTGGGGACGCCATCTCTCAATCAGCTGGCGCTCTAACTAACCCCATGCGGTTTGCTCATTTTCCACAACCGTCCATGTGGCAATAAGCATGGTTGTTTTGCATCATTTTTTTTACGGGAAGAGATCCCAGTAAGCCTACAAAAAACCCGAGCGTTGTGTTTAAATTTGCTTTAAACTACACGTGTCTTTTTTTTTTCCTTTTCGTATTCCCTTTTTCTCCCCTTCTTTAGATTCGGCTAATCTTAAAAGGGAAATAGAAAAGTCGGGCTGGGGAAATGGCGCAACACAGATATTTTGGCCGATTCAGTCAAAACCGTGTTTGACGGAGGTATTCCTGAGCCTGAGGCTCCCGCCGTGTACGCTTATGCAATAAAACATCTCTGATAAGGAATATGAACCAGAAACTGAAACCATTTCTGGTTAAAAATCAAATGATTCAATCGTTTAATTGTAGAGTACCCTTTCATGGACGATTTAAAATGCAAATATGAATCAAAAATTACCTTCAAAATACACTGAAGCATTGTTAGAAACACCCAACGTTAATCTGACACGTGCCATCCTCACTTATAACTTACGTACATAACTGTGACGTTGAATGCCTTTATAAGCAGCTGACTGCTAAGGATTCACGTACACTGAAGTAGCAAATTATTACGAACATCCAATAGCACTCAGACACGTGCCGTCCTCACTTAAGTACACAACTATTACATTGAGATGGCTTTATAAGCAGCTGATTGCTAAGGATTCACATACACTGAAGTAGCAAATTATTAGGAACACCCAATAGCACTCAGACACGTGCCGTCCTCACTTAAGTACACAACTATTACATTGAGATGGCTTTATAAGCAGCTGATTGCTAAGGATTCACATACACTGAAGTAGCAAATTATTAGGAACACCCAATAGCAATCAAACACATGCCATCCTCACTTACGTACGCAACTATGACGTTAAGATGGCTTTATGAAGAGCTCACTGCTAAGGATTCAGACGTGTTTGGGGATTAGATAGCGGCAATATGGGAAACACTCGTGACGTAAGTGGCCTTGAAAGAAGCACATATAGACTGCTTATAGTGGGCGTTAGGCCGGTTGGCGCAAGCATATCAGAAACTGCAAACCTTCTCGGTTAGACAAGAACAAGTGTATCGAAGGTGTACAATGATTGGTGCACAAGCAACAAAACAAGCAGTCACGGCTGACTGCTTGTTGTCCAATTACTGTTTGGCCCGTGGGTGAAACGATAGTAAAAAGAAACATTTTCCCCAAGACATCATACAGACGAAGATGTACATTTTTTTTATAGCAAAGCAATGCTGCTGTAAAAACCCATGCAGAAAAGGAAAATTTAGTAATGTTTCGAATATAAAATATTTCTGATGATTTGTTAAGGGTACGAAGGATATGGTTGCAAAGAGAGGAATCAGAAGAAACCCAATACATTTGGAATAAGGTTATGTACTGTGGATTTCAAATGCTGAGTAGCAAAAAAGTTTTAGGTTAATGGGGAACATTAGACGAGCTGAAGTTTATCTTCAGATCATGTAAGCACAAAAAAGCTAGTATTTCTTTTCTTGGGTGTATAACTACCAGCTTGAGTAACTCGATAGGCTATAAGTAGTCGGTGAATTAGGACCACTGGTTAGAGAGAAGGACGAGAGCCAGAGCCGTAAGACAAACATAGCATCCATGCCTGACAGAGATTCGAACTTCTACCCATTTCGGACGAATGATCAGAAGCTATCTCTCAGACCACTGCGCCACTGGGACGACGCATATTTGGTACAAACAGTTCAAGGTGAAGTATTTTCACTAGAAATGACACTGAGTCACAAAACTGAAGTGAAAAGGAAACAAGGTTACCGGCCACTACAATCGTGAGACATTATATCATGTATAACGAAGTAAATTTATCCTTCATTTTTGTCCACGCCGGGGCTCGAACCCGGGTCCCATCATTCCGGAATAAGTCGCTCTACCAATTGAGCTACGCGGACGTTCGTTATCGCTGCTATCTGCCTTTATGTCGTGCGCGTCCTGCTGGGCAGGCACGTCACATATGACCGCCTTCCTAATAGAGTATGGGCTCGACTTTTCCTCCTATAACTGCCTGCACCACAAGTTGAATCTACTCCACGGGCCGCGTATGGCCTAGTGGTCAACGTTCGTGACTGCCACGGAGGAACCTCAGGTTCGATTTGGGACAGGTACGAACGTTCACACCACTAAATGTCCGCCGTGCGTCGGATGGGCACGTTAAGCCGTCGGACCTCGGGTACTGGCCTCCCGGTAATAAATCAGGGCGTCTTCCTCCCCATTTCTACCTCGCTTCCGTGTCACTTTCCTATCGGGCACTCTAGCCCAAATCTCCCAGCTTCGTATTTCTGAGGGATGTTTAACCCTTTAACGCCCATGACCCTAAAATTTGTATCACTCTAAATACCGCAACGCCCAAAACTGTCTGTTGGTTCGCTTCTTTGTTTAGTAACGATAACGATGACTGAATGTGACCCCTGATGATCCCTTAAATTTAAAGAAAATGTAAAGGTAGGAAATCTGACTCACTCTAGAGAGGCGTTTCGGGCGGCTATGGTCTTTTGCATGTACGGGCGTTTTGGGCGTTATGGTCGTTAAAGGGTAAAGACCTGGGGTCAGACATTCCCTTTCTAAAAACCTCTATATATGATCTGATCTGATCTGAATCTACACCCCAAGGCCGCGTTAGGTGTTCGTAGGTATTCTGTGCCCTCTAGACAGAGTGGCATCCCGAAGCACTGTGATTGAGAGGGGCACTTCATTGCAAAAATGCCCGATGGGATTCAACTTGCAGGTCCGAGAAACACACGAAACGCTTAGACATGATATTTGAAGCATTCCTGCACCATGCGAGCACTGTGATGCAAGACGTTGCGCTACTGAAAGAGTCCAGCGCAGCCAGGCGCACCATCATCATGTAAGACACTTCTTCCGAAACAGTACCTAGGTTGGATTCGGTGTTGAGGGTGTGTTCAACGGGGATAACAGAACTCAGTGATGTACATGAGAACAATCCCTTTATCATAGTATCACCACCGGCATGTTTTCATTGATCAGTGCACTTTGGTTCCAGCTGTTCATTCCCGCAGGGTCGAATATGCACTCGTCCATCGGCGTGTTGGTGATGAAACCTAAATTCAACGAAGGCACATGAATAATAAGCAAATAATAAAAATAATAAGCAAAGTCAGCTCTACAACTTTGTAATTTACATTTCTGCCCTATCTATCATAGTTTTACAGTTGTGTTCGCCAAGTTCCACAATCCGCCAACAGAGGCGCATATGTCGCGCCCGTCAAATCGCGCCTCAGCAACTCTTTTGCTCCTGCGTGTGTGTGTGTGTGTGTAGGGGGGCGTTCCAAACTATTTTATAGAGTATGTATATATTAATGATGTATACATATAATCTGGGGGGGTCCGATCAATGTGTATGTGTGGTCGGAGCCCCCCCATATTTTGAAACATGGTTACGCCACTGGCTATGAGGCACTTTTACCCATTGTGATAGGTGTGTTTATAATGATAGAGCAGATGGATGTGTAAATAAATGTCACGCATAGCAGAGAAATTCATAGCAGTTCGAGGAGTTTTACCCTGGTGACAACGGCTCTTAATGGAGTTGTAAGACGGCTTCTCCATCTGTCATCACGAGTAATAGCATGGCGAAAACAACAGCCAATGATAAACAGTGTTAAAGATTTCTGCGAAATCTTTATGTAAAGCATTTCACCGAAAAGTGTTTTACCAGAGACAAGTGCCAAAATCAATAATTTCAATCTCTGTGAATGCAAAAGTGGGAAAGCGGCTCCTTCTAAAATGTCCATATTTTACCAATGAAGACCAGACAGCAAAAATGGCATTAATGATTGATACGCGTATACGGAAGCGGCGAGCGGTTTAACGGCACAAAACAAATCGATTAACAGTCTTCCGTGCTTCAGTGAGAGAGAGGGCAATGCTCCATCAGTTGTTTCCATTAAAGCTCTGAGGTCAAAGTTATGGGGGGAGGGGAACCGAATGTCACTCAGTTAGTCGCGGTGTCCTCGCCCTTCCCCTATTCCGTCGCCCCTTCCCGCTGAGTGTTTGTTAGCCGTTTTTCCACATGACCCGTGGACCATGGAAATTACGTGAAGTATTTGAAGCACGCTCTCAATATCAGACTGGCCGCTCGCCCTGTGAGACAGTCTTGAGCCCTTTTGACCACTTTTCTTTTTCAGCTGCATATCTCGATGCATTAGAGAAAAGTAACTTGCTCTGATTCATGTTCAGAAAAATCGAAACCGGCAATCAGCTAGCATTAACATGCATTTAACCAAATTGCTTTCCTTTCCCTTTCTTTCGTTGTTGAAGTGGCTGAAAAAAGCCACCAAGGATTCCTACTTTTAAAGAGAAAACTGAAAACATATTTAAACGAAGTGAATTATATACACTAAGACTTACTTAACGCACCGCCAACCATAGCGGATTTGCTACAGCACAGATAAAGAAATATAATAAATTACACATGCGCTGGAACGTTCCCTAAACGTCGCAAAAAATTTTGAATTCATTCTTCTCCCATCTGTATTTGTCTATCACAGATCTTATACGCTACTTACGGACTTGAATTAGACTCTCACTCGTGTTATGGCTACGGAAAGGAGCTCTTATTGTTAATCTAAATTAGCTTAAGGAACGTACTCAAGAGAAGTGAGACTTGGCTTATCAAAAGCACCGACATATACCATCAGTTATTTCAAACACTCGACTTGGACCAGAAACACCAAACAGGAATAAGCGCTCTTTCCACGTTAATAACTGAGTCTCGGAAAACTTCTCATTGGCCGCCACCGGGAATCAAGCCCAGGGTCTTCCAGTTACACGCCGGACATGCTACCACTGCACCACCGCGGCCTCGAATTCTCCAGACAGGCAGTGCTTAACTACCAAACTACATGGCAGGTTGCTTCATGGAGCCCCGCACAGTGCTACTATTAACGTGGAAAGAGCGATGATCAACTATTAAGATAGAAAGGGCGATGATTCCTGTTTGGTGTTCCTGATCGACGTCGAGTGTTTGAATTAATTATCCATTCGCCTCCTAATTATTTGTTCAGTTGCTGCTTTCCATCTTTGGTGAATCCCCAGCATTGTGCGGGGCTCCATGAAGCAACCTGCCATGTGGTTTGGCTGTTAATCACTTGTGAGTCTGGAGAATTCGATGCCGCTGTGGTGTAGTGGTAGCATATCCGGCGTGTACCTGGAAGACCCTGGGTTCGATTCCCGGTGTACATTTCTCTGAAACTTAAATAGATTTATGAAAACTTCGCAGCATAATGACGTTTTGGAGTGAGATGATCTCCATTTTAATTTGAGTCGCATTACTTTTCCACCAGAAATTTCTGAGGTATTTTATGCATTGGATTTCCAAAAAAAAAAAAAAAAAAAAACAACAATGAGTGACAAATTTTCCGAGTGTTAAAATCTATTATTTTAGGTCTTTGAACAAGTTGACTTAATATCTTTCACTTCCGAAGTACCTTTTCGTTTCTTGCGGCAAGTTTTCAGGCGTTTAAATTTTTTGGTGACATAAATTATGTACGACAATGTTGATGCACGTTCCTGATGGAATGTTTGACTTGTGGTTACTAGTATTTTTTTTATGTGTACAACGTATTTGAGATCAGGAGTAATAAGTTTTTCAAAGGACTACTTAATATTTTTAGTTTTGTGCTGGCGTTCCTGAAATTTATTTCACAAAAGTCTGGTACAACCTGCAGCAATGAAGTTAACAGAACCATGTTCTTCGTCTTGACTGACTGACCAGTGAGATATATGGCACAAGGCTTAGGGAAAATAAAAGAACGGTTGTTTCGTAGGGTTTATGTCAAGAATATTATTGTCCCACTTTATAGCAGCAGGCGGCATTATTAACAATTCTACTACGGTGTGAGTTCTACTGTTTTAATAATCTGTAATCAAATCTTGTCGGATGCATTCAGTGGTCTTCATTAGCAATGTAATCTTCCTCACTAGCTTTGCTTCATTGTCATATTCAACAATATCACATCATCTTAATTTCCAGACTCGTTATTTCCCTTTCACTTTCCATTGTCTTTTCTTTTTCCCTATTAGTATTCTTTCATTACTTCTTACCTTATAGGTAAACAAAGGTTTGGACTTCCAATGCCTGCTTACATTTAGGTACTAGTGAATATATGAATAGAAATGTTTTTAATCTGCAATCAGAATGCTTGTCTCAAATCGTGTGGATTGCTTCATTTGTTCGCAGTTAGGCGATTAAGGTATACTTTGGAGATAGAGTGTACAGGAAAAACTGTGTGATTTACGGTGTTGAGATAAACAAAACTACAGCTAAACCAAAGAGCGCCAGGCATGTTTTTCTAGTTCAGTTCCATGTAAAGCATAATGTTGAATCATATAATACCAGGTTTGTACCAAAAATAATGTAAAAGTTGGCATAACGTTTTTATTAACTGACAGAGGTCGTTCAAATTGCACATGTTGGTAGAGTAACTCTTCCTCTATAGTAACTCTTCTTCTTCATTGTAGGTAAGTAATGGATTCCAAGCAGAAGCAACGTGCCGTCATTGAGTTCTTGACAAACGAAGGGTGCAGGCTGTCGGACATCCTCAGAATGCTCCGGAACGTTTACGGAGTTACATCATTGACAAGAGCAGTGTGCACAAATGCATGAAGAAGTTTAAAGAAGGGAAAACCGACATTGAAGACAAACCACGCAGTGGGAGACCATCATCTACGACCACTGACACGAATCGTCAGCGAGTGGATGAATTGATTCGAGCAGAGAGACGAGTCTCAGTCCGTGAGTTTATTGCACAACTGGATTGTGGTCACAATGCCATAGAGAAGATGGTGAAAGACTTAGGGTATCGCAAAGTGTGTGCAAAGTAGTTACCTCGGCAGTTGACACCCGATTTGAAGGAGAGAAAGGTGGTAGTCTGTTCTGATCTGCTGGAAGCGTTTAAAGCCAATGAAGATACATTTTGTTTCCAATCTGATAACAGGGTATGAAACGTGGGCGTGTTTTTACGATCCGAAAACGGAGAATCAATCCATGGAATGGCGTCACATCCCTTCACCAAGGCCTAAGAAGTTCAAGAGCCATCGATCAGCGCAGAAAGTCATGGTGACTGTTTATTGGGAAGGCAGGGGTGTCCTTCTCCTTGATTTTTCAGAACGTGGCCGTACCGTGACCAGAGAACGGTACAATGAGACACTCAAGAAGCTTGGAGAAGCCGTAAGGAGGAAGAGACGGAACAAGAATCTGAAAAGGATCCACATTCACCATGACAATGCGAGACCACACACATCTTTGGAAACAAATCAGGCGATTAGTAAATTACGCTGCTCTTTGGTCTCCCATCCACCATACAGCTCAGATCTGAAGCCCTCCCACTTCCATCTGTTCGGTCCAATGAATGACAGTCTCCGGTGACAACGATTTGATGACACAGACGAGGTAAAACTGGCTGGGAAGAAGTGGGTACAACAGCCCACGCCTGAATTTAAAAAAAAAAAACGATTCGAGAGTTGGGTTCAACGATGGCGCAAATGCATCGCCTGTGATGGAGACTATGTTAAGTAATACCTTTGTATGGAGAAAGAGTTACTGTACTAACATGTTTAATTTGAACGACCTCTGTCAGTTTATAAAACAGTTATGCCCATTTTTGCATTACTTTCGGTACAACCCTCATAAATATACGCGCGCGCGTGTGTGTGTGTTAATAGACACTGAACAAAATGCTTCTTTGCTAAATGAAAAGAAAAGATTATAGCATAGTAAAATCTGTTCATATACTAGCGTAAAAAGTATATAGATTCACGAGACTTTCGCTCTCCACTGGGAGGCTTCTTCAGGAAAACATAAAATGCACGGAATTAGAACACGTAAGAAATCAAATGATGTTTTGAAAAATAACGCGAATGACATCCCGAGTAGTACACTGGCGTGCAAAAATTAAGGACAAGACGGTTTTTCGAATGTAACGTCGTGCAGAAGTGCTCCACATCGACTCAAATCATACCATAAGATCCCCAAGATGTAAGAATATGGGACAAATGAGCAAAATCGTCCAAACAAGGAATCCAAAGGATACAAAGACCCTTTATTGAAAAAGTAGCTTCGAGCGCAACTGGACAGAAGACAGAAACGTCCATGTGACAGGCGACTGACAAGAAAAATCCAGTCTTTAGCAGGGGATATTATCACCCCTGACTGCGATGCAGGATTTTCAACGTCTGTCCAGGCTGAGGACGAGGTTGTCAAGGAGCTGTTGAGGCATCGCGGCCCATTCCTTTTGTAGCGCCAATCGCAGCTGCGGAATCGTTGCTGGCGGCTGGTGACGTGCTGCCAAGCGTCTCCCGAGAAGGTCCCACACGTGTTCGATTGGATTTAGGTCCAAGAACCTTGCGGGTCAACCTATGCGTTGAATATCTTCACTCTCGAACAGCTCTGCGACAGCCACTGTACAATGAGGTGTAGCGTTGTCGTCCATGAAGCGGAACTCAGGACCCACAGCACCTCTAAACAGACACACGTGAGGCAGGAGAACCTCGGTACAATAGCGGACACCAGTGACTGAACCTCCTTGGAAGATGTGGAGGTCAGTACGGCTACCAAGCATGATACCGCCTCAAACGAGAACTCCGCCACCTCCAAAACGGTCCCTTTCGATGATGTTGGAGGTGTGATTGCGTATTCCCTGCTCTCTCCAGATGTGTATACGTCCAGAATCGCTCGTCAGACTAAATCGGCTCTCATCCGTAAAGAGAACTCGACCCCATTGCTGATGTGTCCAGTTCTTGTGCTCTTGGCAGCACAGAAACCGCCGTCTCCGATGAAAAGGCGTTAATGGCACACACCGTACTGGTCGTCGTGCAAATAGACCACCTTTGTGCAGCCTCCTGGCCACGGTAAAACGCGATAACGGACGTCCAGTTGTCTGTTGCATGTGTCATGCAATTTCTCCCGCTGTCAGCAGTCTGTCTCTTCTCGCCTGTAGGACAATATACCGGTCGTCCGCCGCCGTGGTTGCTCGTGGACGACCATTGCTAAACTCCCGGACAGCTGTATCTGTCGTTTGAAATGCTCTCCAAGCTCGTGAAACGATGCTGTGAGCGATCCCGAACTCCTCGGCCACACTAGTCACACTTAGAACTTCTTCCAACTTCTCAATGACGCGACCTCGGGTAAATTCATCCAGATGTCGTCTACTGGATTGCCTGTTGGCCATATCATATGTTGTCAGCAACTCGACGTCGTTTAAACCGATGTACACCGTGCAATAGCTTTCACCGAATTGCTGAGCTTACACCGCCAGTGTGTTTTATACCTTTCCGACCCCCCCTGTCCACGTCATGCTGCATATATGCGCATGCCCTACCGTACCAGACCCTAGTCTATCTCCTGAGTGGTCTTTCGGTCCGTTCTGCATGCTCGTTCGGCTGTTATGCTAATTTCTCCTCTTCGTCCTTAATTTTTGCACACCAGTGCATTATGTGTATTTTTATCACGCAATTACACGGTGTTCTGTGAGGTGTTTCTATCCTTTAATAACACATGGCAAACCTTTGGTATGCGTTGTTAAATGATGGAATGTTTCATAGAGACCACATCATTGTTATTAAAGGATGGGCAGTTTCATAGAGGCCATATAATTGCATGCTCCTTTCGTGGAGAGGATTTCGACAGTTTTCCTGATGGCAGTCTTCTTAAAATCCGTGTAAAGGGACAATTCTTCTAAAATTATTTCACACAGGAGCGGCAGAGCAATGCATGACTTCTGTGTTAAGCGCTTTATTCTGCATGCCCTTGTTGCCAATTCCTATGTGTTCTTTACGCTTAGTGTCTGAACTAACAGTATAGCGCACACACTCGCTTTTTCTTTAACAGAACTGTTTCTCTTTGCAGCTTGATATTATATGCGATTAAAGGGACAGTGATTTCATTACTACTGTGATGTTGCATCTACGTAGTGAACTATTCAGCTATATGTAAAGTTGAATAATGCATTACATAATGTTATTCAACTTTGCATACAGCTACTGCGTATTTCATTGTCATACTACTTTATTTTGCTCTCGCGGATATTACACCATTTCTTACATTCCTATGTATTCGGCCTACGTCATCTTTCTTATATCCAGCATTTATACGTTTACTACAAATATTCTAAATGCCCTTATTATTTAGGTAGTCAGGTTTTCATACTTTACACGCTTTATAAAACTGTGCTATAAACGAAGAGGGTTTGTACTCTTTTTGAAAGTATGAATCAAGTGTAACAAGGTTCGGTACTACGGTTGGTTTATAATAAAGGAAAAAATTAAAGCTGGATGTTTCATTTCTTTTGTACACGACGTCAAGATAATTTAATTTCTCATTCACTTCAAGCTCCATCGTGAACTTTATCGAATTGTGAAGGTTGTTCATCTTGTCTATGAAATCATTTAATTCGTCTACTCCATGTTCCCATATGAAGAATATATCATCAGCGTAGCGGATCCATACAAGGGTTTTCTTTTTAAATAATTTAGAAAGGTGAAGGTCTTCTAGTGGTTTCAGTACTGCTTACGTAAGGACTGAAGATAAAAGCGAACCCATTGGTGCTCCCTTTGTTTGTTTAAAGATGCCTCCACCCAACCTCATGTTTCCATGCTACTCATACTAAATTACATTAGTCGTACCCGTAACTCATACTCAATCACATCAGCCACACTCGTACTTCTGAGACGTTAAACGCTTTCAGGATGATAGTTATAGATAGCCACAAACATAATTTTCCGTGCATTTACTAAAGTTACGCGCTCAAACTTTCGAGTCAGTGAGCGTAAAATGTGATTTTTGCCCAAAAATGAATGATTAAAAACTGTTTTTTGAGATGCTTTAGATGTTTTGTCAAAATATGTACTCATTACTCCCAGTGACGTAGATAGACAAAAATATCAGAGCCTGAGGGAAGGGACGAAAAGTACGAAGGGAAGAAAATATTACTTCATAAAAAGTACGAGGGGAAGAAAATATCACTTCATAAAAAGTACGAGGGGAAGAAAATATCACTTCATAAAAAGTACGAGGGGAAGAAAATATCACTTCATAAAAAGTACGAGGGGAAGAAAATATCACTTCATAAAAAGTACGAGGGGAAGAAAATATCACTTCATAAAAAGTACGAGGGGAAGAAAATATAACTTCATAAAAAGTACGAGGGGAAGAAAATATCACTTCATAAAAAGTACGAGGGGAAGAAAATATCACTTCATAAAAAGTACGAGGGGAAGAAAATATCACTTCATAAAAAGTACGAGGGGAAGAAAATATCACTTCATAAAAAGTACGAGGGGAAGAAAATATCACTTCATAAAAAGTACGAGGGGAAGAAAAAATCACTTCATAAAAAGTACGAGGGGAAGAAAATATCACTTCATAAAAAGTACGAGGGGAAGAAAATATCACTTCATAAAAAGTACGAGGGGAAGAAAATATCACTTCATAAAAAGTACGAGGGGAAGAAAATATCACTTCATAAAAAGTACGAGGGGAAGAAAATATAACTTCATAAAAAGTACGAGGGGAAGAAAATATCACTTCATAAAAAGTACGAGGGGAAGAAAATATAACTTCATAAAAAGTACGAGGGGAAGAAAATATAACTTCATAAAAAGTACGAGGGGAAGAAAATATCACTTCATAAAAAGTACGAGGGGAAGAAAATATAACTTCATAAAAAGTACGAGGGGAAGAAAATATCACTTCATGAACAGGCCACACTGTGTTATTAACAGAGAACCTAGAAAAGAAATGACGTGTAAAATGAATCTTCCTTTGGTTTCCAATTATTCAACTGCAGGAGAAAAACAAATTCAAGGTATTTTTATTAATTCTGAAATCCAGATTTGCGTTTAGAAAAGCTCTAAACCTTAGGATGGCACGGTAACTTTTGGTGGAGGCTAACAACCGTGCCATTCTTTAGAGATGTCCTTGGCTACTTCCCAATAATTTGAAGAGTTCTTCTGCTTGCTTCTTTGAGGGGTAGATTTACACACACCCCTTCATATGCACAACGACTACCACGCATGAACCTTCCATGATTTCAATAAGTTAACTTTATGTTGCTTCAAAATGTTTTCTTGCTAAAGCTTTAATATATTCACTTCCTGTGTGTACAAAATGTTCTCTTGCTATGGTTTCAATACTGTATATTCACTTCACGTAGCTTTAAAATATACTCGTACTGTGGCTTCAATAAATTCTCTTATCCATAACCTCAAATATTATCTTGCTATAGTTTCAATATATTCACTTGAGGTAGCATTAGAATATTATCTTGCCACCATTTCAATTAATTCTCTTGTCCATAACCCCAAGAATTCTCTTGCTATAGCTTCAAAAATTATCGTGGGCGCACTTTGGCCAAACAGGTCACTTTGCGCCATAAAAACCCACCAACCAAAAATTATCGTGTCCCAAACCCCAAATATTATCCCGCTATAGCTTCAATATGTTCTCTTCTTGTAGCCTCTCTAGCTACAGTTTCAATATGTTCACTTGACGTAGCTTCAAAATATTCTCTTGCTATAACTTCAATAAATTCTTTTGCTGTGACTTCAAAACATTATCTTGCTACAGCTTCAGTATATCCACTTCATGTAGCTTTAAAATGTACTTTTGCTGTAGCTTCATCTGAAAGAGAAAAATAACGCATATTCCTTTCTTGTTTAATGGAATAAATTCTTTTCAGCAAATTTTTAGGCACTCGATTTTGTATGACACATTTTAACAGAATTCTGTTCTTTCGTAGAAAAAGATGTGAGAAATATGCACAAGATGAATGTAAATTGATTTAAATGACTGACATAATCACATTAAGAATTACATAGTCAAAATTAGTTTCTTCTTACATAACGAAAAGTTTGCCCCCTCCTACCTCGTTAACATTATTACTCAATTGAGCTCAACTGATTAAAACAGTAGAACATGATATAAGACCACTCTTTCGGCATGAGTGCTGGTGTTGCTGCAAGCAAGATGAACTTTCTGCAAAAATCTGTTATAGTAATTTTATTATGTGTTACCTTCTTCAGAACGTTTTCATTATATTTATGGCATTTGCAAGGAAATATGCACATCATTTATTCAGTAGATTAACTCACTTCAGCTGCGCTGAAGGAGATAACCGCTTTATAATTTGGAATAATTCGCTGCAGCAAAGAAGAAATTCAAAACATTACAGCTTTCAGAATTCTTATGCATCACTCAAGAATCGCACTCGAGCCCTTACAAGAAGAAGCTAATATATTAATCGCTTAGTTTCTGGAGGAACCCTTTTCTGATTAGAGGGATCTTTATAACGAAATTCCAGTGCTCTCAATAACAAACATTATAAACATTAAGCTAGATGGTAAAAAACATATACGTACATAAAAGAAAGTATTGTAGGAATATTTTATAGCATTTGCGTCTAAACACTGACATAGTTATATATTGGGATTTGAAGATGGAAACGAATATTTTTAACGTGCTTTCAAGTTTTTGCGTTTCAAGAATGAATGTACCATAACTTTGGTTGTGGGTGTTTGAGCGTATTGATCGGGCACTTTTCAGGACAGCATGCGCACAAAAGGAAAGGTTGTTAAATATTTAGCAGAGTTAAGTAAGCGTTTGTCAAAAACACATAAAGCACAACTCCTGTTAATTTAGGAAGACATAAAATCTGTTTTCATTACCGTGGCTGATTTTAGTGGAATAATTGAATCGTTATTGCATTATGCGCTAATTGAAGTAATAGCTTGGATACTGTGAGCAAATGTACGCGGAATATTATTTTTTTTAAACTATTTGTTGCTGGGAATGGGAAACCGAAAAAAAAATATGTTGGCAGCCACAAGAATGTTGGAACTGACTAATTTCTTCTTTCGAAATCAATTTCGTGCAGAGAAAGTGGAAGGAACAGTTGGTAACGAAATTAATGACATTGAAGACCACGAAGCCTCGACTTTAATTGACTTTGTTGCGAAATTATGGAAGGAGGATGATCAATTATGCAGTAAACATTACGAAAACGTCTTTCAAATGTAATTAGAAATCTCGTCAATAAAGAAAACAAATAAAGAGATGTAGGTGAATCGTGTCGCATGACAAGTATGAGGAACTCCAAAGGAGTAAGGCATTTATTTATATATTTTTTTTACTTGAGTTATTCGATTCCTAATACAAAATCCTTACAAGGTAACATCAAGTTTTACATTTTCTCTGCAGGCGTACAGCTAGGAGCAACAATTAAATGCGAATGGTTTCCTTTTGCAGTCGTTAAGTATTTCGTTTTGAGGAAGTAGTAAATATGCTATATGCCCTTGCAGCTATGGAGTAACATTTGCCCATCGGGAAGTTCTTCTTCGTAGTAAAAATTTTATCAAGGTAAAAATAACCCTCGGTAGCATTACAAAAATTTAATAATGCACAAATGAAAAGATGGGTCTTCAGAACGCTTTCAATACTGTTTACCCAGCACGTGGCAACGCTGCATTTAGTGTTACGACATCCCAAATATGACATCTTTTCCGTCTTTTTCGGTAACAAAGTTGGAATTTTAATTCGAATTCGACGCGTCTACAGAATTTAGCTGCCCACTAATTGGACATAGGAGCTAACGTCATTTTGAAAGCACCCACCCTTGCATTTTTCCTTCTGCAGAAATAACATTTCAGCTCAGGAATATTACTTTTCTGTTTCCTAGTGAGATGTCGATCCCGAATGTGTTTTTTTATTTTGAAGAAAATGTAATCATTGGCACTGATGTGCTGCATTTTCAGTGTCGTCCATGTAGCCACTCTTTCAGAAAACTTGAAAATTACGTTGCCCTGGAAAAGGAACCGAACCTGCACCTCCCGATTACCGGTCGAGCATGCTATCCGTTACACCACCCAGGACAAGGAAGTTCCAAGTGCCGCCCCGGTGGCGCAGTGATCTAAGCGATGGCCTCTGATCATTCGTCAGAAAGGGGTCCGGGTTCGAATCCCGGTGAGGCATGGATGTTGTGTTTGTCTTACGGCACTGGCTCTCTCCCTTCCCTGGAACTAGTGACCCTAAATTAGGGACGGGCGACTGCTTATAGCCCATTGAGTTAGTCACGGTGGTCGTTAAACCTTCAATAAAAAAACAAAAAAGTTCCAAGCAACTGAAGATAAGCAGATGCAACTTAAAAATCTGAGGACATTTCAGATTTGCGTTAGTCGAAGCAACTATAAGCTTCATCGTGGCGTCCCAACAGCATTTTCTCACATCCCGGGTAGGACGTAGGTTTTTTAAGTTCCAGTGCTTCATAAAATATAATACATAAATGGGAAACGAATTTCCCCGAAGAAATAATTCTTCTCAAATACATGGAAGGCGATACAAATGTAATCATTGGCACTGATGTGCAGTAGTTTCACTGTTGTCGATGTAGCCAATCTTTCAGAAAGCTTTAAAAATTACGTTGCCCTGGAGAGGGAATGAAACCCGCTCCAGGGAAAAGAGTGGCTACATGGAACAACAGCGAAAATACGGCACATATTTTTTTATATTTTTCAGTGCCAATGATTACATTTATATCACCTTCCATGTATTTGAGAAGAAATATTTCTTCGGGGAAATTCGTTTCCCATTTATGTATGATATTTTGAAGGATTGTTTAGCGACCACCGTGAGCAACTCTATGAGCTATAAGCAGTCGCCCGTCCCTAATTTAGGGCCACTTGTTCCAAGGAAGGAAGAGATCCAGTGCCGTAAGACAAACACAACATCCATGTCTTACCGGAATTCGAACCCTGGCCTATCTCGGAAGAATGATTAGAAACCAGTGCTTCGTATCACTCAGCCAAATGGTGCGGAAGTTCCCGAATTTCGCCCTACTGGTTCCAGAAAGGGTGCAGGGCCAGCGCTGTGGGAAGGTGGACTCTACCATTTCCATACCCATGACCCTTGGGATAGTTTGGATCTCCTTCTGACCACTAGGCTATTAAGCGATCGTCGGCTTCAGAATATTGATCAACAAAAATTCTTTCCCTTTCGGCTAAAGGAAGCATGTGCATGAGAAGTGAGAATATCATTTCTATGTTCTGACAGAGGAAATGTAGAGCACAAGATTTGGGACACGTCTGTTCGGCTGTTTATTTTTCAGTCAGTTTGTGTGTCTACTTTCCTCTATCAGACACTGTGACGTACTACAGAGGTAAAGCACGTGTCAGGACTACAAATCTCCAACAATACATTCCGTCAGTGGTATGTGGAGCCATGCTGACTGCAGTGCATCTGGCAGCTGCTGGAGGGTGCGTGGTGGAGGATCCATAGAGGGAACAACACAATCGAGGTGGTCCCTCAGATGTTCAATTGGGTTTGAGTCTGGGGGAATTAGGGAGCCAGGGAAGTACTTTGAAGTCTTCATCGTACTCTTTCAACCACTCTCGGACATATCTAGCTGTGTGACACGTCGCATTGTTGTGCTGGAAGATCCCATCTACCCAAGAGAAGACAATCAGCATGTATGGGTGTACATGGTCTGCAAGGATGGATTCATTACGAATTCGGTCTATAGTGCCTTCCACAGGTATGAGTAGACCCAGGAAAGCATTCTCCAGACCATAACGCTTCCCTACCAGCTTGTGTTCTTCCAGCAATGGTTGAAGAGTGTCTGTTCTCTGATGTTTCTCGCCTTTACGCATGCGCCCATCCGTTCGATGGAGCAGAAACGTGACTCATCATGAGAAGGCAATTTTCATCATCATGAGAAGGCAATTTTCATCATCATGAGAAGGCAATTTTCATCATCATGAGAAGGTCCGATTTCGATAGTGCCGTGCAATTTTTCTGCCGATGCGCCTTCGTTAGCATAGGTGCAATGACCATCCGTCTGCATCGGAGCCCCATAATCAGCAAGTTTCGCTGGACTGTCGTATTAGACACACTTCCGGTAGCTCCCTGGTTTATTCGGCCAGTGAGTTGCTCCAGTGTAACGTGTCGATCGGACCTCATGCCCTTTCAAAGCCGACATTCACCTCTCACATCAATGGCACGTGGTGCTTTTCAGTTACCACGTAACTTATTCGCAATGGTGCCATTTCTCCAATCACGATACGCTTTAAGCGCAGCAGCACGCGAACAGTTCACAAACTGCGCTGTTTCAGAAATACTGCCGTCCTTGGCCCGAAAGACGATAATCATCCCTTTCTGCAAATCTGATAAATCGCTCCTTTTATCCATGACAGCAATAAGTGATATGCTTTCAGATTGCCTACAGCAGACCTTGTATACCCTCCAAGCCAGCTCACAACATGTGCCTTCTTTCATTGGCTACGCGCTTTTGACGTCAAAAGTGGGAGGTGGTCACATTGATGTGACTCGACTGTGCATATAAAATAGGAAGGAAATTCGCAGCAACTTCAGAGTAGCATGCAGAAAACCATCTCTTGTAGTTTAGTGGCCAAAAGTGGGGACTTCCGGCTAACCGATGTATTTAGACCCATGCTCATGTTTCTGATGCAGCAAAGGTAGTGCGCTTGTTTGCTAGTGTTAGGTTTTCATCTTCTCTGGAAAGAGTTGGCCCGAATTAGAGACGGAAGTCTACGTATATAGCCTTAGATACTCGAGGGTATAAAAGGCAAGGGGTATCGACGGTATCCATGCTCCACGATATCGTCAGATCTTGACAAAACAAGGATATCAGCTTAGAGTATTCGTTCTGTGCAGGTATGCATTAAAGACGAAAAATCCATTTTCTTTTTTCTCGCTTAGGATGAAGGAAATTGTCTGCTTGTGAAACAGAACAGTGACGATTTTCAAAAATTATTGGAAATTTTTGCGAAGGATAGGAAGGACCTTATTAATGAAAGTTTAACAAAATTTTTTTTCAGTTTTCAGAAGTCTTCTGTAAAAAGCTAATGAAAAAAAAAACAATATGGGTTTGCAGAAGAGAAAGAAAGAAACAGCAAAATTTTGTAACTAATGCATTTAAAATATTAAATTTATAGTATTATTCTTATTGATAACAAAATACAGTCGCGTTATTCTACTCAGTGAGAGATTCTATCACAGCCAGGTTCGTTCCGCAGTGTTATCAAAATCCGGCCGTGGTTCTGAAGTCACGTTAAGCCGGTGGCTCTGGGGCTCATACTCCCGGCTGTAAATAAATCTGAGAAGACTACTTAAAAACTCTGATTTTTTCCTACATTACGTTTCACACTTACAGATCAGAGAATGTCCTTTTCTCGTTTCGTTATTCTCATTTTTTCCCTCACAGAACTCTTCACGAACTTAAGAAAGTTGCAACTAAACCTAACCTAGGACGTGGTACCACCAGCAGAAGTTTCACACGCAGGTGTATAACGGCTATGTTCAGGAACACTTCATATTCTTAATACATATATAGCGCGGTTTATGAAGTTTTTAAAAATTAATACCTTGATTGTGGGTAAGAAATTAGATTTGAAACTTCGATCAAACTGCAGTGAACGTTGGCAAATAGGGAGATATTCGTAAAATGACTTCTGCCGCTCCTGTGGCGCAGTGGTCTAAGCGCTGATTTCTGACCATTAGTCCTAGATGGGTCTGGGTTCGAATCCCGATGGGTGTTGTGTTTGTCTTGCATCACTGGCCCTCTTCCCTTCCCTGAACCAGTGGCCCTAAAATAGGACAGCCGACTGCTTGTAGCCCATTGAGTTGCTCACAGTCGTCGTTAAAACCCCAGACAAAAATGATTGCATGAATCAATAGCAAAAAAAAAATTAATTAACAACAACACTTAGAGTACCATTGAACAAAAAAGTAGAGAAAGCATATGAAAATCATCTCTTCACATTAGTAAGATTTAAGGTATTCGGGAGATGGGGATCCTTAGACTTCGAATTAAGAAGCTGATGTTTTAAAACTTTCATGAAATGAAAAGTTAGGAGCAATGACTTAAACAAGAGAGGAAGTAAATAACTGAAATATGTATATTGAAAAATTCTGAAATGATTTGGAAATTTCCGACATGGAGAATATTCGGAACATGTGTTCGTTTAAAGGTAATTTCAAAAGAAAAGACTGAAGCCTAATGAGGAATAAATTTAGCTGATGTATGAATTCTGTCAGTTATGAAGATAAGAATGACAGTAGGAATTATTGTGCAATTTGAAATTACTTTTGGGCTGGAAAATCGCAAATTGTAAATTCATTTGCAAACCATGAAAAAAAGTTATGCGAGCTTTGTCACGAAACAAAGTGCTAAGATTTTTGATATGATATAGCTACAGCTTTGAACTCAGGAAAGGAGAGGGCTTTGCACAAAAGATAAAACACTCTTTCCCGTTATTTGATCATAACAACATAATTTGAATACATCCGTTGCTGAGAAAAATCTCCATCGGGAGTTCCATTGTTGAATTTGCATTACAAAGAATTTAGGATGCATCAATTTTTTGAACTGTCATTCCTCAGCAGAAAGTTCTTTCAGGCTCCCAGGGTTCTTGACCTGACCAAATGGATCGTGAAGTGTAGCCAGTTACAGGTCAACTGCAAAAGAGAACTCTCACTCACTTTCTCGCTTTCGCGTTCGAAAGTTGACTGGGCAAAAACGGTGACCCAAAGAAAGGGTCATCCACAACCATTCAACAAAAATCGTGGAGTTTCGGAACAGTGCTTCTAATGCATGCCGGGTGGTAATCAGAGAATATGGGTTCCTGACTTACATTTCTACTAAAGCAGTTTCACCCGAAGAAGAGGCGCCTGCTTGAGTTAGGATACGTTGTTAGAGGCAGAATGAGGGATACTCCTCCCGACTCTAAAACTGGGTTACACTTACAGGCTCTAACGAACTGGCTATCACTTTGGATCATTAGCACAGACACCGTGACATCTTGACCTAATAAAACCAACAGAACAAGCTTCTTCCCACCAGAAAGGTTTCTTTCCCCTCTTAGAGAAATCCCCCTCTTGCCTTTTGTTTAGAAAGTAATTACTATCCATACTTTCTTCTTCAGTGGGAACAAAAACAGCCATTGTTTACATACTAAATTTTAATCATACTCCTATTAATTAAGAAACCCTCGATCATCACACAAATCTCTATTAAGAAGAATATGATCTTTAATTATGTATTGAAAAATTAAAAGTTAATATTTGGCTGTTGAAAAAAAAGAAAAGCATTTTTCCAAGCATTTTGCAAAATTTGAGTATTCGGTATTCTCTGTACAACACGCCAACGAAAGGATGATTATTTTTAACATTTTTATACGTAATATATGATAATCTGAAAGATTTTTAAGCTGCGTTTGATCATACTGGTGAGACGGTTTATATTAGAACAAATGACTCCATTGGTCAACTTCACAATGCAATAGAGACCTTTCGGTTGAGTGTTTTAAAGAATTCATCGTTTTCTTTAAGTGAAAAAGAGCTCTGATAATCATTTTTTAAATTTTTTTTGACAAATTTTAGTAAACAAAACTACAAAACTAACATTAAATTATTCGCAAAAGCGGAAAGGAGTATTACATATTTCAGGAATGAAGCCATTCGATGAGAACATAATGGTAACCTAAAATAAATTTCAAGTGGAAGGGAAGAGCGTGAAAAATCCGAAATGGTATAGCTGTCAGCATTCTACAAAGACTTATTAAGAGATATGGGAAAGTTAATTAAGTAGGGGGAAATAGTCGTTGGCACTGCTGAATTGAAACCGAACCGTGAAATGGAAATTAACCAAAGAAGAAGCTCGAAGGTGTGCCCCAAAATAGCTTCCAAAATACCACACGCACCCAGAGGATACTTAAAAATTAAAAGCAGAACTCTTTCTATATAGCAGTTTTTTATTAACAAATATCATTGCTGTGACGCCACAGTATTCACCAATACTGCACCCATGCGATGTCTTTGTGTCCACAAATCTAGAGAAACATTTTGAGAGGATGTCGTTTAGGAATGACTGACTGAGGATTTGCAAAGCAACGTGGAAGCATTTAAGAAAAGGATTTTTAGATTTAATTAAAAAAAAGGATTTTTAAAAATATTTGAAGGCTCACAGAAATTTTAAGACCGTATAGAAAGGAGAATCTGATTTGAGTGAAAGCACATTTACTGAAATTAAATGATAAGATTCTTTATTTCATATAATCAGAGTGATTAGTTTGTTAACCGAAATATAGTTTTCTTCTCTTAACTACAATGTATTGCAGCTGCAGCACGTGGGCCAGCAAAAGTTGTCCCTTTCTGTTTGCTCAAAAATGTGATTCATTTTAACACTTAAATTTACGCCTACTCCGTATTCTGATTTAGATCTGTTGGAGTTCTATTAAATAATATAAGCGATAAAAATTAATATAAAGAATCTAATGCAGCACAATGCAAAGTAAACCAAATAATGACGCAGAGCACACAATTTATACAAGAAGCAATATAAGATTAAAAACCGTACCACCGAAAAGCTGTTTCGAAATTGGTATTGATTGGTTCTGTTCTTCCAAGTAGACAAAAGACAGATGCCAATAATTGAGTGATCATGTGACGTACCTGCCAGCAGGACGCACACGACATAAAGGCACATAGCAATCAGAATAAAACGTCTGCGTAGCTCAGTTGGTAGAGCGACTTGTTCCGAAATAAGCGGCCTCGGGTTCGAATCCCGGCGTAGACCAAAAATGGCGGAGAAATTTACTTCGTTATAATCACTTTAGTAAGTGCAGGCTCATATTGTCTAAGCGGATAATGTCTAGCTGTATTGTTTAAGCTCATATTGTCTAATAAATAAATGATCTGAAGACAATAAATAAACAAAGACATCGCTCTTTCCAGGTTTTAGCAACACATAGCAACCGAAAAATTGTAATTTGGTCACCGCTGGTGATCCGAATCCCAGATCCCTCGATATCTAGCCGACGCGTTAGTCTTACACCACGGTGACTAACAATCGACGGCGCTATGTGTGTTTTTCTGTCAGCTTCTGACATCATAAATCCGTAAGATGGGCTCAGCTACTGAGACGGCTCCATCTAGTGGGCATGCCTTTGTTTATTCACTGACGCCACATATTTGGAGGATTTTCACTTTCGATCTGAAGATAATAGCAGCACTCTGTTCAATCTCTACTACCTTCAAACAATCTGTATCATTCAGTATTTTACTCTCGAACATGTTTTACTTACATAGACTCACGTTATCAAAATGTGCAAGGGAAGTAATTTGCCGTTCAGAAAGAAAATCGTAACGTCAAGTAAAGTTCATATTAGAAATAGAGACCCAGAAGAAAATCTAGGTTAGAGATATACATACATAGATGTTCTTATAAACTCTGAACGAGACAGGAATGATAAAATGTGGGAGCTTTAAAAGACGAGAAAGGTGAAATATTTCACCACGATGTAAATACATGGAGAGAACGTTCCAAAGTAAATGAAGTGTCAACATGATTGGTGACTGTTGTTGGACTTTGTACGGAGAGAAACCACATGAAACACATAGAAGAAGGGTTAAAACGCAATTTTGAAAGAAGCAGACAGAGATTTTGTAAGCAGTCTGAAATTTATCAGAATTAAAGGATGAACAATAGAACAGACTGAGCGTTCTCTTATCCGAAAATCCCAAAGCGGTAAATCTTCGAGATTCAAAACGTTTTTTGAGCGCCGACATCACATCACAAATGAAAAATTTCAGAAGGCTTCTAGGCGTGGCAGAAGTCTTTGCACATCCCGGAGGTTACAATACATGACCACAGGTACTCTAGGTGAGGCGTTAGAGCCAATTTACGTTGTAGCGATGGGTAAACCGATTCTTTCGATTCGACTCACTAAAGCAATGCATTCGCGTTAACTTCCGGTGAACGATTTTTTTCAAGGAACAACTAACGTGAATGGGTTCTGTGTCATATCAGTTTGTGACTGTCGCGAATCGGATGAACATAAATAACTATTCAAGTGCTATTCATAATGAGGTATTTAAATGAAATGTAATTGTTGTGCCCCCAGTTATAAAAAAAAGGTTATTTTTTGACGCTGTATTTAGAAATGAAATAGTGTGCTATACCTTTGGTACCTGTAATTTATGTAACAATTTGAACTCATGCAGCTTACTATTATGACGTCATTCATTATCACTATGCATACGATAATGTAACCCGGAGCTTTTTTTCATTGTAATCGCTTCTGAGGATGAGCCCAGTCGGCTCGAAAGATCTCACGTATTTTAGTGTAAAATATTTTTAACTATGCTAAGTCTGTAATTATAAAGGTATTTTAATTGAAGAGCTTATTTCCGAAAGGCATTAAGTCAAAATTTAGCGAAATTCACTTTTCGATGTGAGAGATAGCAGCACATGCACGGGAATATATTTCCAGCAAGCACAAGATCCAAACGGAATTCAGTCTTATAGAAAATGGACGAAGAAATTCTGGTTTGTTTCCATCGGGCATTAAGTCACAAGTTTTTTGAAGAATCGAAAAAAATGACTTACTGCCTTTTGGAAATAAGCTCTTCAATTGATCTTAGCTTTTAGAGATTTTAACATCGTGCATCGACGAACTTTTTGAATCTTCTTCAATATTTTACATTTGCACGACAATTAGACGAATTGATACCTTAGGTATGTTTTTTCAAAGTACATGCTTTGTTTTAGTCCGCTAATGAAAGATAATTTTTCTTGGGTTATCATTGGTTTGACAAAGCGGAAAGTGGTTTTCATTTAGTTTTTCACCGAAGAAAAACTACTGTCTCACTTTCCATGACTCAAGATGTATTTACAATCACTGCAAATTATTTTTTGAATCTCCTAACTGGATTACAAAAAGAAAAACATCGAAATGCAGTGATCCGACATGTTATGTTTTTGTACCACTCTCAAGAAAGAACTTTCATTTAGTGTATTAAATCTAGTGCATTCGGAAGTGTGGGACTTCTAGTAAGCAAGATAGTGATCCGTTTTCGGAAAGAATAAAACAAAGAAGGCAAAAGTAGTTGAAATTGGATTACGTAGAAGGCTGAGAGAAAGCTACCTAAGAATGAGCCATGCTCCCAGCGTCAATATCTAGAGCGGAACTAAATGAACGGGTGTGCATCTTGTCACAGCTCGTTACGAGTTTTGCGGGCTGATTCCTACAAATTCCGTTTTCTCCCAGTTCGATGCCAGTCCGTGACTGAATACTCTGAGTAAGAATATTTAATTGTTCTTCTGCGCAGATTAAGCTGTCTTAATCTATCAAGTCTCCCAGAGAAAATTTCGCCTTCAGCAGATATGAAAACAGCCTAATTGAATTGCATGCAATTAAACAATACAGTTTTCATAATCTATCAAGTTCTCAGAAAACGTTCATGTCGTTATTCATGCAGCTGTTAGCGAAACGATCTAATTCAATTATAGTACATATTTTTTCTGAAAATACAGATTAATCATCGGCAAAGTCGGACTTGTTTATTCTTTCAGTTTATTGCCACTCTAGTTCAAAGAATTTTCGGGGAATTGGCCGTGACGAAAAAGAGATTAATTAATAATGGAAGCTTCAGAGGTAAGCAAATCTCTTGCTTAAATCTCTATTGTGAAATTCCAGGAGTTATCCACCATTGGCAGAAAGGAAATGGGCATTTGAAAGCAATTTATTTCACACAGAAATTATGAATAACAAAAGAAAGATAATTTCATTGCTGAGTGAGCAAGTAAACTTCTCTGGCATAGCAACAAAAACAACAATAACAAAGTAATGAATTGTCGCCCGAGCTGGAATAAGGTTCGAGTCCGAGATGAAGCACAAGTGGTTGGGCTTGTCTAACGGCATTAGTTACCTTAAAATCAGGGACAGAATATTGTGATCTTTGAGCTAAGATATCTGAACGCCCTTCTAGTCCAGAAGAACTGAAAACATGTTTTATTTTTTGGGGGATTGGAGGTTTAACGACTACCGTGAGCAACTTAATGGGATATAAGCAGCCACTCGTCCCTAATTTAGGGTCACTGGTTCCAGGGATGAGAGAGACAGTGCCGTAAGACAAACACATCATCCATGCTACACCGGGATTCGAACCCGGACCCCTTTCGGACGAATGATCAGAGGCCATTGCTTAGACCACTGCGCCACCGGAGCGGCGAAAACATGTTCAGATAGATCATGAATGGAATACGGGATTACACCATACAATAAAAATTTTGAAGATGATAATCCGTTTTTTTGGTGCAAATATCTTAGAACTTTGTATTGTATGGTGTAATCCCGTATTCCATTCATGATTTATCTGCTCCTCCGGGCAATCACGGGATAGGATTCTTAAATTCCAGATTCGCTAAAGATGAATGCCGGTTGCTTCTACTTGCGAATCCTATGATGGTTATACTCAAATTAATCGGAAATTTGAGACTTGGTCGTTCTGGGTGGTGTAGTGGTTAGCATACCCGGCCTCTATCTGGCAGATGCGGGTTCGATTCTCGCTCTAAGACGACGAAATTTTCAAGTTTTCGGATATTATCTGACTTACCATCTTTGTCATATTTACACCAAAAAACGGATTGCTATCTTTCAAATTTGTATGTTCAGATAGAACATATGGCCACGCTTCATTTTATAAATGATAAGAATGACAAATGGTACATACATAACTGCTTGTGCAAAATGACAAACTAGTAAAGAATCGACCTATTGAAATGAAATTTATATCTCGGATTCCTCATGTTACAGAAGATAACTGATTAAATTTGTAGATCTATACAAGATTTGTTTGCTTTAAAACTCAGTATCGTGTGAAACCATCTCCAGCAACAATATCAGACTCTACATGGCATTGAATGGAAGAAGGTTTTGATGTAGTCCTGAGGATTAGCCTGCCAGGCTACGTCTATGCGAGACGAGAGCTCACATATATGGTGACTGGCGGAGACGCTTGATTAGCCAGTCGCTTAGCTAACCATGTTCCAGACATGTTTGATCGGGGACAAATCCGACGAACGTGCAGGCCAGGGAAGAAGTGATACCTGCCTTGCATGGAAGAGGTCTTGAACATTCCTAACCACATGAGCATTGTCCTTTTGGAACATAGCGCAGAGACAACTTTGAAGGAAGGACATCATCTCCGCCTCTGAAACATTTGTGATATATCGCTGGATGTTGGGAGTTCCTCCAATTTGTATCAGACGAGATCACGAATTGAGCCCTTGAAACCAATGGTGCCCCAAACTATGACGCTTGGCATTGGGCCTCTATGACGCTGCAAGGTGCCGTTCACCACGATGTCCTCGACCACGTATGCGGCCATCATAGTGCATCAAGATGAATCGTGACTCGTCAGAAAACACGATCTGTTGCCAATCAGCACATCAATATCTGTGTTGGAGACCCCATTGCAGCATAAGGGGTCTGTGGTTGAGGGTCAAAGAAATACGCAGCAATGGGCTGCTAGCGACCAGTCCTCTGTTAAGCTGACGACGTCGAACTGCGCTGGAGGACAAAGCCTGACCTGTGGCAGTGATCCACTGGATCGGTTACTACTATGCGGTTGAGATGGCTGTCGTCTCGTACATTTGTTCAATTTTTCTGTCCGTTTTCCCGATTTCTGTGCGTCCGAGTCTCATCTTTCCACTGACGCCAAGTTTGCATCTCTATATTGGCGTTGCGTCTCGTGCGAATGGCAATTTCACGGTAGGAAAATCAATCTTTTCTCATCCCAACAATCATCCCTCTCTCAAAATCTGTCAGACGTTTTTAACGCAACCTTCTTCGGCGACGGGTCATAGTGAGACACAAGAAACACCCTTTCGAATCAATGCAGGCTCTTCACTGATTGTAACATCTTGTTTGAGCTAACTCTTTGTACCCAAGACCGGACAATTCAGAGGACCCTGCTCCGAAACCGCATGTGCATTTCAGACATTTTAATCATTGCAGTACAGGCTAATACCAGCAGTCCATCGTGGTTCTTGATCTCAAAGACTACAGTCTTGTGAGGATTATACGTATTAAGAGAATATAACGTGGTTTGGCACAAATATTTATTTTTTAAAGTCGACCATGGTTTCTCTGGGTATTGACCTAGCTTCATCAGGACGAATGGCACGTAAATATTCAAATTGTATATGACGTCATAAACGGTGTTTACAGTCACGGGTTTTAGTAAGTTGCTTCCACGAGCTTGATAGAAATGGGGTGCGTGCCATGTAATTAACAAGTTGCGAAGACTTCTGATATATATGGAAAGCTTCCAAAATATCAGTTTGGTGGTTGAATCTGGCTTGTCTATTAATTTTGTTTCTTCAAAGAGAAATTTATGGTCCTTTTCGTAACAGTGTTTAGCCATCAATGAGTTCTTTAGGTCACAGTTCCGAATGTAGGGAAATTTTGGGAATTAACTTGTGGGGAATTTATCAAATTCCATGTGAATGGGGCGCTTCCTATATATAAGACAGACCTGTAGAACTTTGCGTTTTCGATTGAAGGAGCACAAGACCTACATTCGAAACTCTGACCTAAAGAAGTCATCAATGGCTAAACACTGTTATGAAAAGGACCATACATTTCTCTTTGAAGAAGCAAAACGGATTCAGAAGCCGGATTCAACCACCAAACTTGATATTTTGGAAACTTTTTATATATATCAGAAGTCTTCGTAACTTGTTAATGACATGGCACCTACCCCATTTCTATCAAGTGCGTGGAAGCAACTAACCATAACCCATGACTGTAAACACCGTTTATGACATCATATGTAATTTAAATATTTACGTGTCATGCGCCTTGATAAAGCTAGGTCAATACCAAGGAGGTTAGAATAATACTTCTGGAGATGACCTGAGTCTCTTAACCGTGAAGCCGCAAACTGTGGGAACTTGACGTTGTTCACATGATGCCTATGTAATTTCAACTGTGTGTATTTTGGAATAGCGTGGCGTTTGGTTGCAGAAACAGTGTTAATATCAAACCGGAATGAAACATACTCCTTATACGAGTAAAGTTTTTAATTTTAACGTTATGTTTTGTTTAGAATTCGCACTAACATTCGTGTATTTCAATTGAAAATAAAAATGGGAAGAAAGTTTGAAAATAATTAAGAATCTTATAAATTCAGCATTTTCTCACACATCGGCAGCAATTTACGATGCGAAATTTGAAACACTTGCGACGAAAGAAGGCGATTCGGCCAACACAAAATGCATTACAATAGCCTTGAAAACCATCAACTTTCCCACACTTTGACGGCCGAATCTCGTGGTTATAGGCTTCACGCAAAGTGGTACTGCACCATTAGCAATGGCATCTCCAGATATCTTATTCTAACCTCCTTGGTCGATACCAAGCGAAACCATGGTCGATTTGAAAAAATAAATATTTGTGACAAACCACGTTGTATTCTCCTAATACGTAGTCCTTCACGGTATTGCAATTTTCACAAACAATAGTGTAGAATCGTATGGAAATACAGTGATGTCGTTTGTACATCCTGAAGAAATGCACAAAAAGGTGCACATGCGAGATGAAATTTCAAATATTAAGTTCTCCGTATGTAATGTTTTAATTATTTTACAGTTGTATTTAATTAATTAATTAATTAATGTCTTTAGCAAAACTTGTTGAATATGCAATCAACTAAACCTGACTAATTGAAATTAATGTCCATGATCAAAAGGATAACCAGCTTAGGTAAAAATTTTACCTGATTTATTCTTCAAACAATCGGTTTTTTCAAGAGCATTGAAATAGTCGCCACAAATATGCTTTAAGTCGCTTTTAGCTGACAATCATCATATAGAAAATCTTCAGTTTTTCGTCACGGCAAGCTCATATAATTGTAACAGACATTGTAATCTCCAAAAGATATCTACAGTTAATAAATAAATACATCGCTCTTAACCACGTTCTAGAAACACACAGCAACCGAAAAACTGTCGCCACGTATTTTGAGTATTTTCAACTTGGATCTCGCCCTTTGGATTTAACTGCTATAATATATATATAGCCTGTGCCGTTAATGCCCACCAAATGGAGACGTCTCAGTAGTTGAGCCCATCTTACGGATTTATGATGTCAGAAGCTGACTTAAAAATACATACAGCACCGTGGATTGTTGGCCACCGTGGCGTATATGTAACGCGCTCGGCTAGATATCGAGAGTTCTGTTGGTTCAATTCCACAGCGGCGGCTGAAAAACAATTTTTCGGTTGCTGTGTGTTTCTAGAACGTGGTTAAGAGGGATGTATTTATTTATTTACTGTCACCACGTATTTGGAGTATTTTCAGCTTATATCTACAGTTTACGCTCTTTACACCTTTCTACCCCGAACACACTCCTTACATTGCTTTTTACGTTCATTCGACTCACTGTCAGCATTATCGAAACGAACAAGTTAATCGGGGAAGTAATGTGCCGTTCAGTTGGAAAATCTTGAACCGAGAAGGAACGAAATTTACGAAAGAAGCAGAAACTCACAATGAAAGTTAAATTAGAGGAATACGTCACAACACACGTAAAAAAAAGCGTCATGTAAACTCTCACTTAGCTTTAGAGTGGGTGAGTAATGCTCGTGCGCTATATCGGTGATGTCTCGATGTAGTGCACGAGCATTACTCTGTGTAGAAGACAGCCAAGCAACTCGAAGTGACGTCACTAGACAACTTCATGGGGTGGGGGCTTAAACCCACCGAATAGTATCTAATGTCTCCTTAATAATCTAGAAATAAGTTAAAAAAAAAACCTTTTAAATCTTTCTTAAGTTTGGAATATTGTTATTTTAAATCAATGAGCAATCTTCAAAAAATAAATAGGACAAAATAGTCAATGGCAAATTTACATTTCACAACAATATAAAATGAAATGTTTTCACCCGTGCGAGCTGTCACTGGCCATCCACTCCGTTCGTCGTATTCGACTTCCTTTCTTCCTTCTCTGAAGCCGCCCACTCCGTTCGTCGTCGTGGACCTCCTTTCTTCCTTCTCTGAAGCGTCGATGCCAATCGAATGTTTGTGATCGCGACAGGGTGTTTTCGCCTTAAGCTTGCTTCAACATTTCGTGAGTTGTGTTGGACTTTTGGCAAGCCGAACGCAAAAATTAATGTTAACGCGCTGCTCAAATAACCCCATTTTTCATCAATTGCTGAACACTGCGTAAGTTGTTCACAATATCCTGATGTACCGCAAAGAGCGCGTGACGCAGATGAACGAAACCAATTTCCCTGTGTGAGGGGAGATGATGTTGTAACGTAATCCAATGATCACCATGGGTATGCGATACGCGTACTTTGCCGTACAGGCGCAGTCCGGGAAATTACGGATCCTAACCGTACGTTTTCCACACAATTTCCCAGATTTTCCAGGTGGCTTTGGAACTCGTTTACATTTCTAACGATGGATTTGCTTCTGGAAGACGAATTGGACAATAAAAAAGTTTATTATCAGCTATTTTTTAAATTTTTTTCCGGGAACAAACTTTCCCATCGACATTACCATCCTTCTATTTACCATGATATCTTCTTCTTTGGAAGAAGAATTGGAATAATTCATTATGAATCATTTAGACGTAAGGATTCCCAAAATTTTCAAGTTTCTGTTACTCTACAGTTTTTCTTCTATGGGACTATACACCGATTAGCCATTACATTATGACCATCCCCTGCCTACAGAAATGAGCGCGCCTGGAGCCCGAACGGCGGCTCAGGTGAAGTTCACAGAACAATATATTTAGCTATAAAAACCGAGGACCGTCTTTCGGTTAGTAGAGTGTTTGGAGTCAGAATGGGAAAAACTGCCGATCTATCGGAGTTTGATAAAGGACAAATTATGATGACACGACGCCTCGGAACTACCATCTCGGAAACGTCACGGCTTGGGGCTTGTTCACGTGCCGATGTACTGAGTACGTATCAAAAGTGGTGCACAGATGGCCAAACGACGAACCGTCGTTTGGCCGTGTGTTGTCCGAAGCTCATTGATGCCAGAGGGGAGCTGGGACAGTCGCGCATTGTTCTCAGCGACTGCAAGGCCACAGTGCGACACATCATCCGCAACTACAACAGTGGTGATCAGGGCAATGTGTCACAGCACACTGTCAATCGCAACTTTCTGCGTTTATAGGCCTGCGAAGCCGAAGACTAAGCCGCGTCCACATGCTCACTGAACGTCATCGCCAACAACACATGAAATGGGCCCAAGATAAATTGAGATTGGACCGTGGATGGTTGGAAGAAAGTGGCCTGTTCTAACGAATCAAGATTCCTGGTGCTTCACGTAGACGGCCGAGCGCGAATACGCCGATTACCAATGGATGGTATGGCACCTGGATGCACTGTTGGGCGGAAACAGGCCGGCGGCGGGGGTTGGCTTTTGTGCTGTGGGCGATGTTTTCTTGGGACACTTTAGGTCCCATTATCCCAATAGCGCAATCCTTGACAGCTGTCGGGTATCTGAACGTCGTTGCAAACCAAGTTTACCCATTCATGGCAACTGTGTTCCCTGCTGGTGATGGCTATTATCAACAGGATAATGCGCCATGCCACACCGCCAGAACCTTCAAGGAGTGGTTCGAGGAACATGCTGGATATTTTCTGTTAATGGCCTGGCCTCCAAATTCACCTGACATGAATCCAATCGGAAATTTGTGGTTCGACTGGGAATACAGGGTTCGCACTAAATCACAAGCGCCTCGAAATTTATTGGAACTGGAGTTCCTGCTGTTAACATTATGGATCCAAATACCCCAGGTACCTATTGCCATCTCATGGAATCGATGCCTCGCCGACTGGCAGCTGTTTTGCGAGCTGAAGGTGGGACCGACAGTTTATTAGGTAGGTCGTAATAACATAATAGCTCATCGGTGTAGAGGAAAAATTGTAAATATATTTTCGATTGAAAAACGCAAAAAAAAAAAAAAAAAAAAAAAGATTTGCTGGTACGACATGGCTGCTAACCAAAAAATTTTCCAAAGTTTGGATGTAAATTTAAAACATTTCACGGTTTCTCTCTACCCCCAACAGACACACACACTACCCATCAAAAAAAAAAAAAAAAGTGCCCATTATACACACTTCGTGGTTCGAAAATCGGCCTTGCTTCTAATTTCTTTTCTGGAAGTTTCGAACTATTTTAGAGCCCATGTTTGCCGATCAGGATCTCACTATTTCATAGAAGTACGTTCATTTGTGACAGTACATAGCGCTCCAAAGTGAACAACTGTTTTATAACCTCGCTGGATTGCACGGTTTTATTTTCTATCATGGCGTTTAAATTGCGCTCTCGCTGAACACACATTGCGTTAAGCGCATTTTACTTTTTCACAGCGCAGTTTTTGTTTCTCTCTTCCATTCTAAATACTGCTATCTCTCTTCCGTGAACGCAGTGAAAATAGAAAATGAGAAAAACTCGTAAAAATCGTTCAGCGCGGAATAGCAGCAACCTCTGCCGTTGTCTTTATCTTGGACTGAAAGTGAAATAATAGTCATTACAGTAACGTTGTGTCATTTACAAGGCCGATGCAGACGCGTACGAGGAAATGCTGCGCCAGGCTGTCATTCTTTTTTGTCAGCCATTTACGCTTCCGCCATTTTATTAAGAGACCCCAGCAGCTTCCCTATTAATTATTAAGTGTGGAGAAAAGTAATAGCACATCCCGGTGCTTGCTCGTTCCTATGGTAACGGTGCGTGTCCTTGGCTGAAAAAGCGAGCGTCCCTCTAATAAATGTACATTGTGACGAATGGCACTTTGGGAAAGAAATTTCCATTGATGGGGTACAGAAGGAACATCTGAGTGAATTTTCTTGAAGAGTAATTCAGTTTTAATCTCGTCTGTGCTTTAATTGCTTATAATTTTTATCAGCAAATCTGAGACAGGTAAAATTATAGCGTTTCGCCAGTCCATTGACAAAAGGTTCGAAGTTTCTTAAACGAACTGTTGCCCGTAGTTATTGCAATAGAATTAAACTCACATTTAGAATGAATATATCGTTTATTTTTAATACAGTTCGAAATTTACGGAACTACATCTGTACCCTTTAAAAGCAAACAGCATAAAAGAAAACGTCCTATGTTTTCTAAATTTGGAACAGTTCCTTAAATTTGTGCTCTGTTTTGCTTTGTGCATTTCGAAAGAAAACAAGGAACATTACACCGAATTCTCTGATGCAATGAGTACGTCTTTTCAAGCCTTTCAGACATAGAAAAGACATTTCAAGACAAATCTTTAGAAAAAAAAATCACCGGAAAAAAGTTTCAGGTTTCTTCTAGAAAGCGCCAAAAATTAAAAAAAAAGAATTCAGCTTTCAAGAGGAAACCTGCGCATAATATACAAATTCGCGTGGATATATATAAGTTGAATTCAGGAGTGGATACAGCACTATAGATCACATCCATGCACTGACAGAACTAATTGAAAGAACGAGGGAATATGAACTCCCATTATGTATGGCTTTTATTGGTTAAGAAAATACCTTTAAATCCGTGAAACCATCAACAGTTACAATGGCTTTAAAAGCCTGCAGTGTTGAAGCTGCATACATTAGCATTATTAATAACATCTATGAAAATGCAAGTGCAAAAGTTCGGCTATTTGAGGACACAGCACCAATAAAAATTGGAAAGGGAGTGAGACAAGGTGATACCATATCTCCAAAACTCTGTAATGCCTCATTGCAATCACTGAACTGGAGAAACAAAAGAATGAAGATTAATGGAGATTATTTAACTCACATTTGTTCTGCTGAAGACGTAAACATTTTGGCAACCACTCCTTCAGAGCTGTAGAGTATGATCCAGGAACTTGACGATAAAGAAGTGGGATTAAAAATGAACTTTCAGAAGAGAAAACTGATGTGCAATGCTTTTACCAGAAATGAAGATTTATCGACTGGTGGGGAAAAGCTGGAGATGACCGATACCTACATCTGCCTTGGACAATAGATATAAAGCAAGGGTCACATTGATGAGGAAATTAATCGGCGTATGAAACTTGGCTGAAGAGTTTTTAGAAGAAACAGTACAATTTTTAAGAGCAATATGCCATTATGTGTTAAAAGAAAAGTGTTTAATCAGTGCATTCATCCAGTGCTTACGTACGGCGCAGAGAAGTGGACCTTACCTGAAAAAGACATGCAAAGGCTGCAGACAACTGAAAATGGCATGGAGAGATGCATGATTGGTGTAACCAGAAAAGATAAGAAGAGGTACTCGTAGATAAGGAAGATAAGAAGGGTGGAAGACCTCATGATTAGAATAAAATCCCTGAAATGGTAGTAGGCTGGGCATGTTGCCAGAAGAATGTACCACGGATGGACAACCGAAATCCTACACTGGATTCCAAGGGACAGGAAAAGGACAGAAGAAGACCACGTGGGAGATGGGTGGATGAAATTCAACATAACTTTGTGGAATAAGCATATCATCATCATCATCATTGTCAACCATTATCAATCCACTGCTGGACGAAGCTCTCCCCAAGTTTCTTCCACAACGGTCTGTCTTGCGCCAATCTCCTCCATGTTACTCCCGCATACTTTCGAATTTCATCCACCCATCTCATATGTGGTCTTCTTCTGAGTATTTTCCTGTCCCTTGGAATCCAGTCTAAAATTTCAGCTGTCCATCTATGGTCTGTCCTTCTGGCAATATGTCTAGCCCATTGCCATTTCAGGGATTTAACTCTGATCATGATGTCTTCCACTATTGTCATTTTTCGGATCCACGAGTTCCTCTTCTTATCTCTCCTGGTTACACCAAGCATGCATCTCTTCATGCTTCTTAGAGTTGTCTGCAGTCTTTGTATGTCTCTTTTAGTTAAGGTCCACGTCTCTGCACCATACGTAGGCACTGGAAAGATGCATTGATCAAACACTTTTCTTTTAAGACATAATGGCATATTGCTCTTGAAAATTATACTGTTTCTTCCAAAAGTTCTCCAGGCAAGTTTTATCCGCAGATTAATTTCTTCATCAATGTGACCCTCACTTGATCTCTGCTGTCCAAGATAAATGTAGGTATTGGTCATCTCCAGCTTTTCCCCATCAATTGATAAATCTTCATTTCTTGTAAAATCATTGTACATCACTTTTGTCTTTTGAAAATTCATTTTTAATCCCACTTCATTACTCTTGTCAGCAAGTTCCTGGATTACACTCTGCAGCTCTTATGGGGTAGTTGCAAAAATGACTACGTCATCAGCAAAATGAAGGTGAGTTAGATAATCTCCATTAATCTTTATCCCTTTATTTTCCTAGTTCAGTGATTGAAAGGCATTTCGCAATGTGGCATTAAAGATCTTGGGAGATATGGTGTCGCCTTGTCTCACTCCCTTTCCAATTTTTATGTGTGTTGTATTTTCAGACAGCCGAATCTTTGCACTTGCATTTTCATAGATGTTATTATTAATAATAATGTATGCATCTTCAATACCGCAGGATTTCAAAGCCATTGTAACTGCTGATGGTTTCACCGAATCAAAGGCCTTTTCATAATCGATAAAAGCCATGCAAAATGGAAGTTCATATTCCCTCGCTCTTTCAATTAGTTCTCTCAGTACGTGGATATGATCTATAGTGCTGTAGCCACTCCTGAATCCAGCTTGTTCTCTCGGTTGAGCCATGTCCATTGTCACCTTCAAACGGTATGAAAGAACTTTGGTGAAGATTTTATGAACCACTGATAGAAGGCTGATAGGTCTGTAGCTCCTGAGATCCTCAATATCACTTTTTGTATGTTACAGGATCATTGTAGCATTGTTCCAATCCTCAGGAATCTTCCCTACATTAAATCATCGAGTGAAAACTTGGGCGAGTACTGTTTCAATTTTTCCACTTGCTTCTTGTATGATGTCTACTGTAATTCCATTTTCTCGTGGAGCTTTTCCCAGTTTCATGTTCTTGATTGCATCTGTAACTTCTGCTGGGAGGTCTGGAAGAACTCTGGTATTTTTTGTAGTGTCTGGAGTACATGTATTATCCCTTTCATATAGTTTTGCGTAGGAATCTTTCACTCTTGTCGAAATTTCACCTCATATATATACAGGGTGTTCGTAAACTGTTTTGACAAAAGAAGAGGGGTGATAGTACCCATCAAGATGAACAATATTTACAATGGAACCTAGGGTCGCATTCCACTCTGAGTGTCAGAAAAGAGTAACTTCGAAATACGTCCAACAAGCACAAGTCGTCACCTCAGACGTCATTTCTTTCGTGCCGGAGAAGTAGCAGATCGCCAGAACAACACCGTCAAGCACATACCGTATGCAAATTGGCAGAGAAAAGACGCTGCATCAACAGTTGCAGCTGATTGGCTTATCAAGGTGCAGTAGACACTTCCTGAATGCCACCTATCCCGCACGATGGATTGGACGTGGCGGACCTATGGCATGGCTTCCACGCTCACCGGACTTAAACCCACTGGACTTCTTCTTTTGGGGGCACATGAAATCATTAGTGTACGAGGCGCCTGTGGACTCCGTAGAAGATCTCGTCACGAAAATCGTTGTTGCAGCGGTCACGATAAACACGACATCAGGAGTCTTCGAGAGGGTGCGCCAGTCTTTCATTCGCCGGTGTGAATTGTGCAACGGCACCCGTGGCCGCCACTTTGAGCATCTACTTTGAGTCTGTCCCTGATCTCCATAAATGGGGTTTTACAACTTATGATGTCGTTAATTCTCTTTCTTTGCACTGTTGAAAGTTCAACTTGGACATCTAACTTTACTCTTTTCTGACACTCAGAGTGGAATGCGACCCTAGGTTCCATTGTAAATATTGTTCGTCTTGATGGGTACTATCACCCCTCTTCTTTTGTCAAAACAGTTTAGGAACAACCTGTATAAGTAAGTAGGAAATGAATGTAAGTAGGAAATGAATGTAAGTAGGAAATGAATGTAGAAATTTCAAGATTGCTATCTATGGCGTTTTCAAGGGCCAGCATGGATAACACTCTCTCGTTTCTGCAAAGAACTAGCGAAATTGGGTTTCTGCTACGACATGGTTTTATGTGTGCAAATTAAATATTTATCTTAACTGGCATACCGCACTTTTGAAAGTACAAATAAACCTTTAAAAAAGCCCTTAGGATTAAAAGTATAGCATTTAAAAGAAAAATTTTATAAAAGAAACATGCCGTTTAGCTGTCCCAACCCTTAATGTTTGGGGATTTTCCAGCAGTACAATTAATGTTTAAAATAAAATTATTTCTTTCTTAAATGTTCTATCTGATAGCCCTTTCTGTGGACTATGAAACTACACCTAGATTTCCAAGATAATAGGGCATTTCTTAAAATTGATAGTGGTATTTTAGTCCACTCCTCTGCCAGTGCTTTCCATTGTCCAATCATTGTTTTAGGTCTGGGCTTAGAAAGCATTCTTTTTAGAAATCCGAATTCACAATAGTCCATTGATGACACATCAGGAGGCTTTGAAGGAATATGAGCAAAATATGGACTTAATACCCGTTTTTTTTTTCAAGAAACAGAGTGGTATATTTGGATGTATGGCTGGTAGCCGCATCCTGATGGAGTTCTATTATTTGAAGGCTCTGTGAATAAAGAAATGGTATTTCCTCTTTAAATATAGCAGTTTGAACATTATTTTGGTAATATGTAGAATTGATTTTAACATTCGTTTCAACTTTTTTTAACTTTAATGTCCCATTGTACCAAAAACCATCAATGGTCATGAATCCTTTACTTTCTTGGATTCTTGGAACCAAATCTGTAAGATTTTTTCTGCTCTTTTGCGATTGTAAAACGACCATTTGTCGTTGCAGTTGCTTAGGTAGATTAAAACTTCATCAATAGCCACAATACATTTCCATCTGTCTCCGCTTTAGTGATTTTCATAAACAAGTCTACACCATGTTCTGCGCTCAATCACGTGCCTAGGAAAAAGGCAGTGAGTATTATGTTTTTTTTGTTTTTTTTTTCAGAGAAAAATCTTTGTTTATTATATTTACAGTTGACACAGAGATTTTTAACGACTTAGCGATTGCTTTGGATTGGTCGATTTTCTTTTAAGATCGGAGCCCTTACTTTTGAGATAGTCGTAAAAGTACTTACCTTATTTGGATATTCGTTTGGTGTTCCTTTTTCTGTTAAAAGCAAGGCTTGGCGATCCCGCCCTCCCCTCTATTATTACTAATATTGCTTATTTGACATTAAGAAATGCTGATGACCGAGAATCAAACTAAACCACTCTCTTCTGGGCCAACTACCTTTCTCTGAGCTTTTCCGTACAAAACTTTAGATGTATGATGGATTTGATCTCAAATTCAGGAGAAATTATGCGATTCTGGAAAAGTTCGCAACGTTGTGCTTTTCACGAACAAGCAAGAGATGTCCCTGATACATATTTTAACTGAAATAAGCACATCCTTCGGTAAACAAGAGAGATAACACCAAATATTCCGTTGTAATGAGCACGTCTTTTGAATCTCTTCAGACATGAAACAAATTTTCGTTAAAGAAAGAATACGCTTTTACCACCTAGGGAAGAAAGTCGCATAATTTAAACCACGCGGTGTGAGCAGAGCTATTGGTAGTGAATGAAGCGGGTTAAAAAAAGTTAACAGCATTTCTGCAATCGATAAAACATCCACAAATACAAATAGCTAATTACTCTCACTAGCCGCTGAAAACTGTGTTTCGGAAATAACAAATTGTGCACAACAAGAGTCTTATAGCAGAAGGTATCAGTGGCAAAAAGGGATTTTCAGGTTGAACAATCAGAAGAGATACAGAATATAACGTGATATAACTTTGCGCGTGTTAGCGGAGAAGTTGTCCGATACTTTCAGAAGGAAATGGCTGCAAAATACTCATCATCATCATCATCAAGAGTATTCTACTAAAAAAGGGATTTTTCAGAGGAATTTTAAGAATATAGTAAAGTCTTTTACACATAGAAATATATGCTGACGTACCCTGGCGGCAGAATTCTGAGTAGTTGGAAAGTAAGAAATATGCGAAAATTACTTTTCATAGCAAAAGTTATAACTACGGAAAAATAATTTTTCAAATAAGCCTTCTCGGAGCAGAGTTAGCGAGAAAAAATATTTTACTTTCATGTCTCGTAGCTGTAAAATTGCGCATTATACTAAGGGGATATGCTTTTAAAGTTGAAGGTTGAGTATGACATACGTTAAAAAAAAATAAAATGTTTCAACAGGATTCTTAGAAATACAAATATTCTTGCAAACAGAAATAAACTAACACTGCCTAACACCAGATCTGTGAACTACAAATAACCCACGAGTATATGCAAAATGTTCCACAATGTGAATGGCAATCAGTGTTGAAAGAATTTCTTAAACCGGACTTTTTGAAGAACAGATATCGATAAAAACAAATTAAATATTTGCGCTTCCTAGCGGAAAAATTATGTATTATTTTGGGCAAAAAAAAAAAAAAAAAAAAAAAAAAAACTGTACTTAAATGCACTTAAAGTGTTTTCTCAGTTAGCAGCATCTGACTAAAAAAAGATTTTTTCGATTGAGTTTTTAGACGTACGGATATCGCTGCAAATATGCTCAAACGGAAACGTGATTTATGTATGCTCTCTAGCAGCAAACGTGTGCATCAAGAAAAATTTGAAATTATATACACATCATTTGGCGTGAGATATACTGTCCGACAAACAAAGAGTTTTTGAAATTAGACTGTTAGAAGCAGAAATATATATATATAAAAAAAAATAAGATATGCGTTTAGGGCCACTGTCGGAAAAACTCTGCATTATTTTATGCAGAGAATATGCGCAAATGATTTTCCGCAGGGAGCGCGGTATCTGAAGGCAAAATAACTTTTTCAAAAGAAAAGTTCAGAAACACAGATATTGTTGAAAATACATCGGAAACGTAAACATAAATTTACTCCTAAGCCCTTAGTGACAAAACAGTTTTTTACCAAAATTAGAAATTTTATGCAAAACTTTTTCAATTGGATACTTTATCCCACGCAAAAATATTTTTGAAATCTGACTTTCAGAAGCAGAGATATCGAACAAATCTCAGTTTACCTTTAGCCTGGTGATATTCAGCTAGTGTATACCATGAACTTTATCGTCACATTTCATTCATCATATTGCCTTCCAGTGGCTTACAGTGGATGAACTGCAATATATTTTTACTCAGAATTTGGACTCCAATCATGTGACATAGGCACTACGTTTGTTTTCAGACGATTTTCTTCCCAACGTAAATTTATTAAAGCGATTCCTCCTAGTTATCAATATTTAAAGTGGTTCTTAAACTGCACTTAAAATTGTCTTTCAATACTAAGGTCCTTAAACTATACTTAAAATTGCCCGTCAATACTTTGAGTGGTCCTTATACTATATTTAAAGTAGTCCTTAAACTATAATTAAAATTTTTATTCAAAATTATAGTTAAAATTTTCACTCTATACTGAAAGTGTTTCTTAAGCTATACTTAGAAATCTCCTTCAATACTTAGAGTGGTCTTTCAATACTTAAAGTGGTCTTTAATCAGTACTTAAAATTGTCCGTCAGTAATCAAAGTGGTTCTTAAACTATACTTAAAATTGTCCTTCAATACTTAGATTTGTCCTTATATTATGCTTAAAATTGTCTTTCAACTATATTAAAAATGTTCTTAAACTATATTAAAGTTGTCCTTAAACTCTGCTTAAAAATGTCCTTCAATACTTTGAGTAGTCTTTCAATACTTAAAGTGGTCTTTAAATAGTACTTAAAATTGTCCGTCAGTAATCAAAGTGGTTCTTAAACTATACTTAAAATTGTCCTTCAGTACTTAGATTGGTCCTTATATTATGCTTAAAATTGTCTTTCAACTATATTAAAAATGTTCTTAAACTATATTAAAGTTGTCCTTAAACTCTGCTTAAAAATGTCCTTCAATACTTTGAGTGGTCTTTCAATACTTAAAGTGGTCTTTAAACAGTACTTAAAATTGTCCGTCAGTAATCAAAGTGGTTCTTAAACTATACTTAAAATTGTCCTTCAGTACTTAGATTGGTCCTTATATTATGCTTAAAATTGTCTTTCAACTATATTAAAAATGTTCTTAAACTATATTAAAGTTGTCCTTAAACTATGCTTAAAAATGTCCTTCAATACTTAGAGTGGTCCTTCAATACCTAGAGTGGTCCTTCAATACTTAGAGTGGTCCTTCAATACTTAGAGTGGTTCTTCAATACTTAAAGTGGTTCTTAAACTATACTTAAAATTGTCTTTCAATACTTAAAGTGGTCCTTAAGCAGTACTTAAAATTGCCCTTCAATATTTAAAATTATCCTTCAATGCTTAAAGCAGTTCATAAACTGTACTTAAAAGTGGTCCATAAACTATACTTAAAGTGGTCCATAAACTATACTTAAAATTGCTCTCCTATGCTTAAAGTAATTTTTAACGCACCTTAAAAATGTACTCATATGAAAATTTAATTTAAGAAACTTACGCTTCGGATTCTCAAATATTGGACAACATTTACCGAAAATGTCCTGGACGAATTAGAAAAGTGACCAATAGTTCTTACTTCAGTGATATAAACAGCGTGTCGTAATTAAAGAATAAGTATACTGTAATTTCGATAGCATGAATCTGCAGCTTCGGTGGCGCAGCAGTATAACCCCTGGCTTTAGATGCCAGTCCAAGTGGGTTCGTGTCCCGGATGAGGCACGGTTGTGCGCTTGCCCTTGAGCACCAGCCTCCAACAACCCTAAATTAAGCAAGGACTGGAGACTGCTTATAAGGCCCACAGTTGCGCACTGTGGTCGTTCAACCCGAAAAAAAAAATTAGCATGAGTCATGTTCATTGTCGGGAACTCCAATCAATAATAAAAAGGATGAGGAGGAACACTATAGTTTAAATTTTTATGTTTCCGCATTACGTACTTTAACTTATTTATTACGAAGCAGGTGTCGTGCAATCAATTAGAGTGCATCTCATATGATATGTCAGCCTTTTAGACCTAAAGCTGTCTGCCGTTATGAGATCAGTGGATCTTCTACCAACTGATCGATGCCTGATATCAATAACTGCATTATGTAAATTAACTTAAAAGCAGTTCGTCTTCGATAAAATTACAGAAATTGCAGCTGTACAAATAAATCGCCGCTTTCTTTTCCTTCTACGTTTTACTTTTAGTTAATGCACTGAGATAAGCTATGGAGTGAACTTTGTCTTGAAACTCTTATCCATTTGACTGGTCAAAATTATGCTTGTATTCTTCCTCGTGCAATTGTTTTGATTAAACAAAGCTGTTGCTTTGAATACTATATTCACAATAGTGACGTTGTGCATTTTTTTAATTTATTCATTAAATTATTTCTCATTAGAGTGCTTACTGATACGAATTACAGTTTATAGTATAAATTCTGATGGATCAAAATAAAAATCGATGAAATACCTATCAAATATTCAATATCGATAACTATTGTTTATTCGTTACCCCGAATTCATTGTCTCAATGATAAAAAACTGAGCAAATGTTTGTATATTACATTGGAGGAGATAACGGCAAAGTAATCTTTCATTTTGGGGGGGGGTGGGGGTGGGGGGTCATGATTTTCAATAAGGAGACGCCTGGTTCCAGGAAGAGAAAAAGAACAGCTCTCTCTCTCTCTCTCTCTCTAGCACTCTAGGACAAGAGCACCATGCCCCATCCAGGGCTCGAGCCCGGTCTGGAGGCCCACGCACTTGACCACTCCGCCAGAAGGGCGGCCTCTGTGGGATCTGTCTTCTGTTTCAGGATGCTGATATTTGCTGATATTTCTTCTCGAGTTACCTTTATTTTGCGTCATCGCAATTTCTTCCTTTATGCGTTATTTATACAATCCCTCCACCTCACTGTAGGTTTTCTGCTTTGCTTTCCTGACTCATTATCCTTAATCAGAAGTAGGGGGTGGGGGGTAGAATGTCGATAATTCCTCAAGAACGTTCAAGTAAATGTCCCATTGCATTTGAGGAAAACTATTTACATCTAAAGTTTGTTCAGAAACTTTTTCAAAACGCCATGCCGCCACGGTAGCGCAGTGGTCTAAATTCGAATCCCGTGAGGCATGGATGCTGTGTCTGTCTTAAGTGTACTGGCTCCCTCCGTTCCCTGGAACCAGTAGCCCTAAATTAGAGACGGGCGACTGTTTATGGCCCATTGAGTTGCTCATGGTGGTCGTTAACCGCCCTTCAAAGATAATATACGAAAAATAAAATGAAACGCAATCTTATTTACTCTGAGTAGAATGCAGAGCTCAGCTGTACGTATTATATCTCCTTGTACTGGCATTAATTGCTACGATCTGTGCTTATAAAATACTCCTAGAGAAAATAAAGAATGTGTCCAACATAAGTCATGAACAAAAAGTTTTCGGTAGACTTAAACTTCGGCATTTCGATTTCAAGTAATACGAATTCGATTGCTTCCTGAAACAGTTAAGCATCTTCGTCTTCACTTTCATTTTCCGCTTCCTTGAAAGATAACTGATCGCATTAAAAATCAAGAATGAGAGGGGAGTTATAAGCGAAAAAGGAGAAAGAAGAATGAAAACGAGAAGCAGAGAGCGAGAGAGAGATTGAGAAGACAAAAAATGAAATCAGAAACAAGAAACACAGAGAGAGAGAGAGAGAGAGAGAGAGAGAGAATCAGAGCGGAAGTACTTTCCGCTCGTTGGATAAGTTTCGATACTAGCGCAAATTCGCTATTTCGTATTGATTTCAGTTTACCTTACGGAAACTAAGTTTTTCCCGAGAAAATTATGCTGCACTGAATTTGCAGTTATACCACTTCGGTGACACGACGGTCGTGTTACTGAGGAAACCAAGACCCTGACCGATAGCATTTATAGTTTTCACATTTTAAGCAAACAAAATGCAATCCGTGGTGGTCATTTTATGCATATTTTTATTCAAAAATTTTAAGCTTCATTTATTGCGTCTTACTAGACTTTTAAGTTGTTTATTTGAGGCATACCGTGCTCGAATTTTATTACGTTATTAGTACGGAGAGCATTGGCTAGCGCTTTTCTTAACTCCTCTTTATTTAAATATTACGTATTCATGTTTATTTTGATTACATTTCTTTCACTTTACACTAAATTTTGTAAATTCCACAATAAAGTCCTTCATTCATCAAAGGCATGCCATCCGATATGGAACCCAAATTAAATCAAGATCAAGATTTGTATGTGGAACCTTTTACGTTCTTGCAAGAAGAATTAGACGACTTACGAAAAGCCATAGCCGCCCCAGTGTCGCAGTGGCATCAGAACCTTTTACTTTCTTGTAAGAAGAATTGGACGACTTACGAAAAGCCATAGCCGCCCCAGTGTCGCAGTGGCCTCAGAACCTTTTACTTTCTTGTAGGAAGAATTGGACAACTTACGAAAAGCCATAGCCGCTCCAGTGTCGCAGTAGCCAAAGAACCTTTTACGTTCTTGTAAGAAATATTGAAAGACTTACGAAAAGCCATAGCCGCCGCAGTGTCTCAGTTGCCTAAGAACTTTTTACGTTCTTGTAAGAAATATTGGTCGACTTACGATAAGCCATAGCCGCCCCAGTGTTGCAGTGGCCTAAGAACTGGCTTCTCACCATTCGTCCGAGATGGGATCCGGTTCGAATCTCGGAGAGGGACTATTTTGTGTTTGTCTTACGGGACTGAATCTCTTCCTTCCCTGGAATCAGCCCTAAGTTAATATCCCTAAGTTTGGGGCGGGCGATTGCTTATAGCCCACTGAGTTCCTCACGGTGGTCGTTAAACCCCCAAACAAAAAACGTTATGTTAAGAACTGAAATATAAATGACAGAAAGGGAAATAACGTATCAGGCTAGAAAACAGTGTATTACGAAAAAAAAACAACGTACAAACTGCGTATGTGTTACTTCTTAACTTTAAAGAAGATAAGCATATTTTTAACTGCTTTTCGCATACGAGTAGGTTTCCCCTTCATATATATATATATATATGTTAACACTTCGGTGTTATGTGATAAAATAAGAGATCAGACGTTGTCAAATGCAATGTAGCAGAGCAAAACGTAGTGTAAGAGTAAGTGAGAGAGCGGTGATTGTTTTTTATCGGAGTAAAATATTGGATAAGACAAAAAAGGGGAAAACTAATATTAAAGAACTTAAAAAACTGATGATGGAGAAACGTAGGAAAAAAGGCCATGAAGAAAATAAAGGTAATTATTTATCTGAGGTGGAGAAATGGGCTATATCTTAAGATTTACTGTTATTGTAATTTAAGAACCATCAGCAGTTACAATGGCTCTGAAAACCTGCGGTATTGAAGATGCATACATTAATATTATTAATAACATCTATGAAAATGCAAGTGCAAAGATTAGGCTGTTTGAAAATACAACACACGTAAAAATTGGAAAGGGAGTAAGACAAGGTGACACCATATCTCCGAAGCTCTTTAATGCTACATTGGAGGGTGTCTTTCAGTCGCTGAGCTGGGAAAACAAGGGGATAAAGATTAATGGAGATTATCTAACCCACCTTCGTTTTGCTGATGACGTAGTCATTTTTGCAACTACCCCATCAGAGCTGCAGAGTATGATCCAGGAACTTGCTGACAAGAGTAAAGAAGTGGGATTAAAAATGAACTTTCAGAAGGCAAAAGTGATGTTCAATGCTTTTACAAGAAATGAAGATTTATCGATTGATGGAGAAAAGCTGGAGATAACAGACACGTACGTTTATCTTGGACAGCAGATATCAAGTGAGGGTCACATTGATGAAGAAATTAATCGGCGTACAAAACTTGCCTGGAGAGCTTTTGGAAGAAACAGCATAATTTTCAAGAGCAATATGCCATTATGTCTTAAAAGAAAAGTGTTTAATCAATGCATCCTTCCAGTGCTTACGTATGGTGCAAAGACGTGGACCTTAACTAAAAGAGACATACAAAGGCTGCAGACAACTCAAAGTAGCATGGAGAGGTGCATACTTGGTGTAACCAGGAGAGATAAGAAGAGAAACTCGTGGATCCGAAAAATGACAAGAGTGGAAGACATCATGATCAGAGTTAAATCCCTGAAATGGCAGTGGGCTGGACATACTGCCAGAAGGACAGATCATCGATGGACAGCCGAAATTTTAGATTGGATTCCAAGGGACAGGAAAAGACCCAGAAGAAGACCACATGGGAGATGGGTGGATGAAATTCGAAAGTATGCAGGGGTGACATGGAGGAGACTGGCACAAGACAGACCGTTGTGGAGGAAACTTGGGGAGACCTTCGTCCAGCAGTGGATTGATAATGGTTGACAATGATGATGATGATGATATGCTATAACAATGTCTTCCAAGCGTCCAATCAGGTATGGTGCTCAAGCATCTACTAAAAATTCACCTTAAAATCAACAATTTTAGAACAGTTAGAGGTGACAAAACGTTATGAAGATGCCAGGTGTATGTCTGATACGACGTGCTGTTAATTTAGGAGACAGCACTCTGTGAAGTATTAGAGATAATGCTACGAAAATAAAAAGTAGCGTTAATGCAGGCTGACGCATAAATTCGCAAAAGCAGTGTCATAACTGGGCAAGGATGATAGGAAGAAAAGCGGAAGTGTTTGTGATACTATTGAAAGATCAACGTCGTAGTAATGCACCTCTAAACTAAGGTATCGTCTGCGCTAAGGCACAAAGTATTTTTGATAATTTGGAAGGAGATGACAGTGATAGAAATATATAATTAGTCAATGCTTGACTGAATATGTATGCCCGTTCGTAAAATTAGGTGACAATGGTTGTAGATTTATTGTCCCCCAGACCGCATTCTTCCTACTTTGCATTTCTCCCTCTGAGAAAATTTGTTTTAAATAGCACGAGGTCTTCAAGTACACCTTTCTGGCATAAAATGCAAGCAGGTTGTGCAGTGTAACAGAGCTGCATGCAGAAAGAAAAACAGAGATCCTGTTTAAAAGTTTAAGAAAAACGTAGATACTGTTCAAAAGTTTAGGAAACACGGCGATACTCTTTAAAAGTTCAGGCAGTTACTGCTTAAAAGCTTAGGAAACACGAAGATACTGTTTAAAAGTTCAGGAAACAGGGAGATACTGTTTAAAAGCTTATAAAACACGGATATACTGCTCAAAAGTTTAGGAAACACGGCGATACTGTTCAAAACTTTAGGAAACAGGGCGATACTATTTAAGAGTTTAGGAAACAAGGAGATACTGCTTAAAAGTTTGTGAAACAGGATGATACGGTTTAAAAGTTCAGGAAACACGGCGATACTGTTTAAAAGTTTAGGAAACTCAGAGAATCTATTCAAAAGTTTTGAAAACCAGGAGGCACTATTTAAAAGTTTGGGAAACAGGGATTAACTGTTAAAACGTTGAGGAAGCACGGAGATACTGTTCAAAAGTTCAGGAAACACAGAGGTACTGTTTCAAAGTTTAAGAAACATTTTCTTAATTCTGGCTTTTCTTATTAAACTTCCTATATTCTTCTCCCCCTCAGACTTCCCAAAGCCACACGGAAATTTTATTTAAAAGTATAGGAAATACGGAGATACTATGTAAAAGGTTAGGAAACAAGGAATAATATACGCAATACATTGTTTAAAGTGGTGCAAAACTAAGTGAAAGACAGAAGACGGAGTAGTAAGAAAATATCTAAATACAGTGTAATGTAATAGTTTTGGTCACATATTGCGTTACATTTGAGATCGAAAACTCAGAGAGAGAGAGAGAGAGAGAAAGAAAGAAGCGTTTCTGAGTAGTGCACCATAATAACCGTCACATTGTTGGTCATTGATAAAACCTTGCGGAACGATTTTTTTCCTATTGCGACGAGCTGACATATCTATTCTGTGACTCCAATTGAGCTGGTTTGGTGCCAGAAAAAATTAAAGATGCGGAAGATACTGTTTCACCAAGGATAGGAAACTTTTTTTAGTTACGTAACGGATGGTGCATACATTTTAAAAACATAATGTGCACATAATTAGCTTTTGTATGTTTAAACAGAGCTTTGAAATGTATTCCGCACATTGAGGGGAAATCCTCATTAACACGACCAGATGTCCGGTAGTTTAGCGGAGACACATGCCCGTAAATTCGGACCTATTTTAAATGTGCCAGATACTTAAACTCGCTTTTGGGAAACGATGCAGCATATATGTCCCAGAAACACATTTTCCGAGGAATGACTTATAGTGGCACGAAACCTATTTCATAAGAAACTAAAAACATCGCAAACACAGAAAAACCGTAAGATTTTTAAAGCTAACTCAAAACCCGGAAACGAGGATACTTTTATATTACCCGCTTGTCTGGTCTAACTGTTGCTTCTCTCTCTCTCTCTCTCTCTCTTTCTCTAAAGAGGCGACATTTTTTTTCTCTGAGATCACGCCATCAGAGAGTCACGTCACTGCCCAAATGGCTCTTCGATCGACAAGTGACGAGTAGAGTTGTAGTAGCACGCCAACTATGCTAAAAGCAATGGAAGTTCGTCTGAATTAAATAAAAAACGGTTTCACCGGTTGCGGGAACCATTCCGATGGCACTCTTCACGGTAGTCGAAGTAGTGAATGAAAAAGAGCGAGTGAAAGTAACGGAAAATGCATCTCTAGGATATTCACGTGGTGCAAAGCTTTCGTGTGATTGGCAGATGTCGTTGCTTGGTTGGCTGATGCTCAGGTGGATGAACTCACCGTATACGACGGGGACCCGATATATTTTCATTCCTCTGTCTCGGCTTTTCTGCGATCACAACTCCCTGAGGATTCTTCCACTTTTGAAGAAAGATGATAAATACATGAAAGACCTTTCTGTAAATCTTGCGATATCTATTTCTTTTGGCAACACAAAATCGTTATTTGATGTTATAACTATCTATGGGATCTGAAATATTTTATTTTCTCCTCTTATGATAGGAACGTGGAGATGAATGCGTCAGAATGCGGTCAAACCACAGTCGGCGGCACCTTACCTTCTGAAATCTCAGTATAGGAAAAGGAGATCGGTAAATGATAAAACGTTTTTAACACTGAAGGTCTTCAAAGTGTTGTTGAACGTCGATTGTATTGTATTCAATATAAGATATTTGATCTTTGACAGAAGAGTAATCTATATCCTTGAATGAGATGATGAGAAATCCAAGATAACCATCTAATGTATGGAATATGAGCATGCTTTTATTGAAGTAGGCAGTTTTTGGAGCACACGTTAAATAATCGTGGAGTCCGCCGTAGGTGGGTGTGACAGTCGTTTAGTTTTAGTTTTCGGAAGCACTCAATAATTCAAGCGGAAATAAACATTTGTGATTAACAAACTACATTTGCATTCTCAAAATATTGAGATTTTCACGTTGGAAAAGTGCAAGTAATTTCCCTTCTTGAAGTCAGATAAAATAAAAACCAATACTTCAAACTTTTAAGATTTTCTAGATCTCAGATAGATTAAATCAGAGGAAACCAAAAGTATTTGCAACATTCACATTAAGCGAATAAATGCCATTTACTGCGAAATTAAATGTACAATTTGTTTGTGAAACTTTTAACGTTTGCAGGATCAAATACTATAAATATGTAGCAGTTTGCAGTAAGATGAAATTAAAACAAGATTGATAAATAAAAAATCTGGAGTGTTCAGATTTTAAGAACTCAGATATTGCATGCTGTGGAAATCAAATGAAATTCAGCTTGAAGACTTGTATTGAAAAACCGAATATTTTCAAGATTAAGAAGAACATATATTATCAACTGTTGTAATCAGTCTTTTAAATGACGGAAATTTAAAATCCGAAATTAATGAACTTGCTATGCCTTGGAGGACTTACTAAACTGTCTGTGACCTTTTCGATTTCACGGGAAATAATTTTTTGCTGCTTTTAATTTATAATCGTCGAATTCATTCAGCATTTTCTTCTCGCTCAAGAGGCTGTTTTTGCCGGAATCATTTCTGTATGATAGCATTTTTGCGAAACTTTTCGTCATAAATTGTTTTTGATGATTTGGAAAAAATATCAGATGAATCATCACTGGTTTCACAAAGAGTACATCAATTAGAATAATACTCACACTTGTGGAGCACAACATCTATATTTTAAACAGTTTCGAAATATTTATCGATACTGATAATTGATTCTAGTCAGAATCTGGCTAGGAATTGATCTTCAGTTTCAAACTCTCCGCTGGATATCTGAGGCAAAGTATGGTTCATGGTACGACAGGAAGTACATCATCAACGGAAAAGCTAACATCTCTGGAAACTCCGCCCTCTCCAGAAGCAATGAGCGGAATTTCTACATTAACGTCAACAGTTGTTCCCTTAACGGCGGTTGCAGTTCCTCAAAGAAAAATATCTGGAAAGTATGTTATTTTACCTTTATGCATGCGTGGTGTTCAGACAGCGCTTCTTTTATTTTAACAGTTTTTGTTGAAGTTGAAAAATGTGTTAAAAACATGCCGAATATTTTTTGGTGAGTAGGATTTTCACGGCGTCAGCCTGATTTTGATTTCTAATTACACTGTCAAAATTTTCATTTCGGGAAATGACGTATTTGTTCGCATTCTAACTGTGCACCGTGAAATGATGGCGTATGGTAGTAAAAATAAACTACAATTTAAGGAGGCATATTCGCCAACCATTCTGAATTAGTCGTACATATTCGTTCAATGTTATATTCCAGAGGTATGGCATGGCACACTGCAATGCCCTCATTAAAAAACACTGGTAAATATTAAAGTTTCTGTGACGCCAAGGGTAGATCCACAAACTTACCTGAGGGTGGGCGGTTGCTCTGGTATAAAAAAAGATTGATAAGGGGATTCTGTGGAAGGCTCAGACACACACACGCACGCACTGGATGAGCTGCACCTCCTTTTTAAGGACCTTTTTCTTTAAAAAATTTTGCACACTTTTTAAAGGAAAAAGTGGGAAAAGTCAGTACTATTTTTATTTTCTAGGCGTTCAATCTCATGCTTTACGAGGAAACAATCTCCATACTTTTTAAATATCAAGTCTGCATAGCATTTTTCAAAGTAAATTTGAGTCCTTCTATTCCGGTGGCTCAATTTAATAGAAAATAACACAGCTTGAATCATCGAATCATTCCTAAGTAATATGACCGGTGATTCATCTTATAAAAATTCATTGATTCTTTTGCAATGCATGATTTCCACTGCTTTTGAAAGGAACTTTCATTGACTTCATCAACACATTCCTGCTCAACTCATTGTCATACTGGCAATTTTCTCTCGGAATTTCGTTGAAATATTACATCAAACAAGGCACACCCATTGATTTTCATGGTCATTTCAAACCTATTTTCCCTTTCGCTCTCCGCTTCTTCTGTTTCTGAAATTCTAGTTTTTTTCTGTTTCTGTTCTTTCTCTTTCTGTCCCATCTAAAGCTAGAATATCGATCTCTAAATTCACAGCAAATTTTAATCATTATAAAAACTTTTACGAAATTCTGCACATTTATTACTACAATTTTACAAAAATAAATACATTTAAAAGAAAAAGTCTGTTTGACCATTTAAAAGAAAAAGTCTGTTTTAGGAGGGCGATCGCCCCCAGTCGTCGCCCAGGGAAGCCGCTATTGTGTGAGTCATATAAATTGCAAGGAAGTAATACTAGGATATAGACAAACGAAACATGTGGTTACGAATACAGATCGGCACAAATAAATCACTGTGTTCTGAATACCTAACTACGCTGTCATGTCTACGGGAAAAAACACTCAACTGGAATAGCCATTAAAATAAAAATTGTTATGCTTAAGGAATGATTACTTGCATTCCTGAAGCATAACAATTACTTACTCGTAATTTTTATGCTTAAGAAATGACAACGATTACTTATTCGTAGTAATTCAAAAATATGGGAATTCCAATATAATTAATCGTTGCCTGTTCTATAGATCCTGTTCTTAAATGTGACTAAAATGTGGAAAAAACAAAGATATACTCGTAATCGTCTGTATAAATTTAGCACATACGAAATCTTGGATGACCTTTTTTTTTTAGTTTTGCCCTGAACCAATATGAGGAAAATATAGAACCCCGAGGCATTAGTACAAAAAGTGTGAGCTCCCATTCTCTTGCAATGAAAAATAATGCCCTGTAACCGCTTTTTAGGCAGGATATGTTCAGTTTAACTTGTCTTCGGTGAATTCATTCTGGCAAAATTACTTGTGAAATGTTACACTGACTACGAACATTCCTGCGTATGAGCATAGTCTGAAGTTATACGTAATAAAGTGCTGTCCTCAGTATATATTAAAAAATAAATCTGCCCACCATCCAGAAGTGGAAACTAATTGAATTTTGGATACGTCATACACTTGCGAGGTTTGCTGTACAAGATATGACAGTAAATTAGTTACGGCTGCCTTTATTTCAGTTGAAAACTACTAGATTTGCCTTAATAATTCTGAACTGAAAGAAAAGTAAGTTAATAATGTGGCTTTGCAATATTTCTAATTATGTATTATAATTCTCCCACGAAATCGTATTCCCATCTATTTTCTGAGATATATCCATTCATGATTCTCTACTTTATTTCTGCAGTTTCATACAGGAAAATTCTTTCCCTTCTTTAAATCGTAGATGTTGCATTGATTGAAACTTTGAATGTTGTTTCATTTTTTAGCAAATGAATGAATTTTTGCTTGCGTTCATAGCAATTTAACTACATATTTTTTTCATTTTACGAGCTCTTACTTTCGGTGCGCTCTTTATGACACGGTTAGCGCTGGCGTAGCTCTTTCTCCCGTGACCTTTATTACTAGCTATTCAACCACAGCTAAAGGACGCACAGTTTTCCGTTTGTCATCTATCCTGCATCTAGTACTTCCGTTTTCCTTTTATAATCACTTCTTTTTCTCTCCATTCATATTTGCTTATCTGCATAAGACATGCACTAGTAGAAGACCTACAGGTAAATGTAGTCCCGGGTCTGCTAACAATAGACATGGCAAATCTTTCCTTTATCTTTTTAGCTTTGCCAGATTGAAACGCTTCCTATAAGGTGGAGAAAAGTTTCATTTTGTATTTGTCACGATTTTTTGATTTTAAAACAATCTGAAAAGAATCGTTTTTGTATTGAATCGATGTAGATGTGACCATGATTTTTGATATTGTACTTCTTTTATTTTCATTTTGCAGTCACAAGATCTCTGCTTGCAGAAAATTTTTCAGAAGGCAAACTGGAAAATTCTTACGGTTTCCAAAAGTTAATAAAATTAAAGGAAACAACGTTTAAATCACATTAAATTTTATTTTCCCTTGCCGATTACGGTTTAGGTGCGCTTCGGTCCAGCTTTGTTATGACGAATGGCACGTAAATATTTAAATTACTGTGACATCATCAACAGTGTTGGCGCACACTGTTTCTTGTCAACCAGTTTAAGGGAAAAGTATTTCAAGGTTTTCCATTAAATTGGTTCAGAAGTATAATATAAATTAACAGCTGTCAAGAAACTGTGAATAATGCCATTATGATTTGAATATTTTCGTGCCATTTTTTTTGAGGAAGATGGCCACACACAGTACACCGAAACCGTGGTCGACAAGGAAAAATAAAATTAGTGATTAAACGTTGTTTTCTTCAACCTTATATATACATCGCAATGTTTGTAATCAAAATTTTATAGCAATTTCCAAGAGTGTTATGTTAGCTACCCTGCATTCTGATACTGTTGAGATAGTTTGTAGCATGTCGATGAATGTATTAGAAAGCAGGATTTCGAAATTAAATACACAAAGTGTACTCTACTGTGAAATTTTGCATTGCAAACAGAGTTTGTAAGTCTATCTCGTAGCCTAAACCTGAATCTCACGGAAACCGTATAGAAAATTTCTTGTGCATTTTTTCAGTAACTGTTAGTGCCAGACTGATCAGAATTCCTCTCACAGTTATTACATTAATTTCAATATAAAACGCAATTTAAAAAACAACAACAGATTCACCCAATCTGTTTTACGACACTATTTTTTTTTTTTGATTGGAGGTTTAACGACCACCGTGAGCAACTCAATGGGCTATAAGCAGTCGCCCGTCCCTAATTTAGGGTCACTGGTTCCAGGGAAGGGAGAGAGCCAGTGCCGTAAGACAAACACAACATCCATGCCTCACCGGGATTCGAACCCGGACCCCTTCGGACGAATGATCAGAGGCCACTGCGCCACCTGGGTGGCTATTTGTTTTTCAGATGTACAAAGAAGTTACCGCAAAGTGTTGTTTGTCTTCATTCCAAATAACGGAATTACCGTAGATTCCACTGCTCTCATGGGTTTTGACACTTTTGTTTGTATTGAAATGATACTCAATGGTTATCCAGTGCAAATCAGCAGCACTTCGCTGAAGTGTTTCACTTTCCTGTTTATTTAATATATAATTTATAAACATTTCTAAAAGATATTGAAAACAGATAATGTCAAAATCTCTTTTTGCATCATCTTTTTTGAGATTGTTTATCAAATAAAAAAATTGGTTTGGTTCTCTTGAGAAGCCGTTAATGTTCTTTATATACAGTGGCTCGACCATTGACATAAGACCTAGAGGACTGCACGGGCCTTATTTAGTGAGCCCGGCCCTGCCCATTTCAAATATCAGACACTCTGCCCGGGACCGTCAATTTCAGCTCTTACTTAGGCCCGGCCCGGCCCGGCCCAGCCTGCGATGTGCCATTTTGTATCATTTTGTCTTTCTATTATATTTTATTAAAATGCGAAAATTAAATAATGAAATGAAATATTATTGAAACTATTTAGTTGAATGTAAGCCTAAAAATATTAACTAAACTTTGTCAATTATCGAAAAATATAACCTTTAGAAAGAGAGAAGAAGGAAGACTAAGTGCGTTCAGAATCTCCCTTTCTCTGAACTAGTAAGAGGTAACACTACAAAAGCCAATCCCTATACAGATTAAAGATAGAAGAAAAAATCCCCGTCGTCCCACTCTCTCATACAAACAAACACATGTCTTACGGCACTGACTCTCTCCCTTCCCTGGAACCAGTGACCCTAAATTAGGGACGGGCGACTGCTTATAGCCCATTGAGTTGCTCACGGTGGTCGTTAAACCTCCAATAAAAAAAAAAAAAAAAAAAAAAACGCACACACGCTCACCCCACTGTATACATCCTCGTCACCCCCGTAACCCCCACTCTACACAACACACACTCGCTCGTGGTCGAATCTTTTTTGCTGTCAACAAGCCCCAAAATGGTTTTACCATCTTAAAACCTACAGATTGGTACAAACACTGTGATTGCCTATAGGAACAGTTAAACACACCAGGAAATCGGGGAACACGACTTTTTTCTTTCTTTACCATTGCGATAAAAAGAATGGGTCGACTCGGCCCGGTCTGGCCCATTGCTTTGTTATCTAAACTAAAAAAAAAAGGCCGGGCTTGGTGGGCCAATCCGGCCCGTACAGACCTCTAATAAGTCCTGTACAAAATCTTCAATTTTGTTTTTCCGTTTTTTGACTTTCTTAAGTCTTTCTACATATTCTAATTCCACTTCGCGAGTAATGCATTGCTTTTAAATCTTCTTTGACACAAAAGAAGTGGCTCCTTTTGCTCATTGCATGCAAGTAAGCAAAAACCGCAATAGATGGACAAAGAAAGCTCATAGTAAATGACACCATAAGATGCAACGGAAAATTCTCAAGTTCAGAAACTTACTTTGTACCATTGATTCTACATATGTATTTTTTAATTTTGGAAAAATGTTATACGTTATTGCAACGAATAAATATCATGTTCATTTACCAGGTTACTGACAACAATGAAATTCTTATTTTCCAATGAAATGTTCCTTTATATCAAAGATAGTACAAAATCCGTTTAATGGTGTATAAACAAATACACTATGAATAAGCGAGCTTTCACCACTCACGGGTGGCTTCTTCAGGCTACATATGTAATATAAATAAAGCAGTGAAAACTTAACGATAAAGAACAATTCAAATTTAAAGGTAAAATAGTTATAACATTGATAACAGCAAGTCACGCGCGCGTGCGTAACGAGCTAGCTGCGAGGAATGTTCAGAATCGACCGCCAGACACTAGGTAACTCCACAGATACCTCTTCGTTGCACAGGCGTTAGGACCCATGAGTATTTCAATAGTTCATCTGTAGGCTGTGTCCCTCGGCGTCGTGTACGTGGTAATTAATCGAATGTCCTGCCATTTGGGAACTGCATCTTGAGTCCTGGCCGCCCTTGCAAGCACCGTAGTATTCATTTTGTTCAATACGTCTTGCTTATGCTCCTGGAGTATAATCTTCAACAAGCGCTTTGTCATGCCAACATACCTTTTGTAGATCCCGTCGTAGTAGGCCATAGGGATGGTGTAGACCCCAGCTGCATGGACGTTAGCATGATCTCGTTTCTTTTAGTGAGTGGACTCAAGATGCAGTTCACAAATGGCAGGGCATTCGATTAATTGCCCCGTACACGACGCCGAGGGCCACAGCCTACAGAGAAACTATTGAAATACTCATGGCTCCTAACGCCTGCAATGAAGAGGTATCTGTGTCTGGTGGTCGATTCTGAACATTCCTCGCAGCTAGCTCGTTACGCACACGCGCGTCACATGCAGTTATCATTGTTATAACTGTTTTACCTTTAAATTTGAATTGTTCTCTGTCCTTAAGTTTCCACTGCTTTATTACTCATACAGATATTTGACGTGGACTAGGAACATCAAACATAAGTCATCGCTCTTTCCACTTTTTTAAGTGAGTCACGGAAAAATTCTCATTGGCGGCCACCGGGAGTCGAACCCACGGTCCTCTAGTTACGCGCCGGATATGCTTCCGCTGCACCACAGTGGCCTGGAATTCTTCCAGACTCACATACACTAACTGCCAAGCCAATTGGCAGATTGCTTCTTGTACCCCCGCACAATGCTGGGGATTCACCAAAGATGATAAGCAGCAACTGAACAAATAATTAGAAGGACGAATGAACAATAAGCAATCTGCCAATTGGTCTAGCAGTTAGTGTATGTGAGTCTGGAGGAATTCGAGGCCGCTGTGGTGCAGTGGAAGCATATCCGGCGTGTAACTGGAAGACCTCGGTTCGATTCCCAGTGGCGGCCAATGAGAATTTTTTCGTGACTCACTTATAAACGCGGAAAGGGCGATGACTTCTGTTTGATGTTCCACTGCTTTGTTTATATTATATATGTATCTTGAAGAAGCCACCCGTGTGTGGCGAAAGCTCGCTTATTCATACTGTATTAGTCTATACACCATTAAACGGATTTTGTACTATATTTGATATTAATTAGGTGTACCTACCCACTTAATAACTTCTGAAATGTTTCTTTGTTATTTATATACACTGACGGAAAAAAATCCCAACACCACGAAAAAATAGTTGTAGAGGAATGAAATGGCGGCAATACATTTGTATAGGTAACATATTTAATCGATTAAGGTTTCAAGATCACAGCTTATTGTAAGCGCGAGAAGAGCCATTTTAAATGTGAAATGCTGGTACATTAATAACCGGTGTAACCACCAGAATGTTGAATGCAAGCACGCAAACGTTCATGCATTTTGTCGTACAGGTGCTGGATGTCAGTTTGTGGGATGGAGTTCCATGCCTGTTGCACTTGGTCGGTCAATACAGGGACGGTGAATGCTGGTTGGGGGTGACGCTGGAGTTGTCGTCCAATGATGTCCCATACGTGCTTGATTGGTGAAAGATCTGGTGTTTTAGCAGGCCACGGCAACATGTCGACACTCTGTAGAGCATGTTGGGTTACAACAGCGGTATGCGGGCGAGCGTTATCCTGTTGGAAAACACCCTCTGGAATGCTGTTCATGAATGGCAGCACAACAGGTTGAATCACCAGACCGATGTACAACTGTGCCGTCAGGGTGCGTGGGATAACCACGAGAGTGCTCCTGCTGTCATAAGAAATTGCTCCCCAGACCATAACTCCAGGTGTAGGTTCAGTGTGTCTCGGCCGCAGACAGGTTTGTTGCAGGCGCGCACCTGGCCTCCTTCTAACCAACACACGGCCATCACTGGCACCCAGGCAGAACCGGCTTTCATCAGAAAACACAACAGATCTCCACTCCGTCCTCCAATGAGCTCTAGCTTGACACCACTGACGTCGCAAACGGCAGTGGTTTGGAGTAAGTGGAATGCACGCTACAGGGCGTCTGGTTCGGAGCTGTCCTTCAAGTAACCGATTTGTAACAGTTCGTTGTGTCACTGTGGTCGCAACTGAAGCTCGAATTGCTGCCGCAGACGCGGTACGATGCGCCACGACCATACGCCGTACACGGCGGTCTTCCCTTTCAGTAGTGCCACGTGGCCGGTCGGAACCCGGTCTTCTTGAGGCAGTACCTTCCCTTGACCACCGCTGCCAACAATCATGCACACTGGCTACATTCCTGCCAAGTCGTTCTGCAATATTGCGGAACGAAAATCCACCTTCTCGTAGCCCTATTACACGACCTCGTTCAAACTCCGTGAGCTGTTGATAATGGCTTCTTCGTCTTCTTAAAGGCATTCTTGACTAACATCAACACCCTACGTCGAATCTCAACGATAACTAACGCTCACGAACGTTACAGGGCGTATTTAGAGCAAACCTGCTTTGCATGTTCCGAGGGACGCTACTAGCGCCACACGTATGCGCCGAGCGCGAAATTTGCATAGACGTCATCTTACAGATGCACTCTCACCGCCTACCAACTGTCGTTTATCTAACACAACCCCTTTTTGGTGTTGGGATTTTTTTCCGTCAGTGTATATACCGGAGAGCCTAAACATTATGACCACCTACCTAATATGAGTTTAGTTCAATATGTTCCCCCAAAACAGTTTTCACACGGCGAGGCCTGGAAGCTACAAGATTTTTAAAGGTGTCTTGTATTTGGTACCAACACGTTAAGAGCAGATCCTTTAACTCTTGTAAATTGCGTAATGAGCCGTCGTAAATGGGATTTGCTGTTCCAACATAAACCACAAATGCTCGATTGGATTGATGTCTGGGGAATTTGGAGGCCAGGGTAGCATCTGGAAGTATTTCTCATGCCACGTGAACTATTCTCAAAGAATCCGGGTATGTGGCATGGCGCATTATCCTTCTGAAAGATAGAACTACTAGTGGGTAATATCGCTACCATGAAAGGATGTACCTGATCTGCAATGATGTTTAGGTAAGTGGTAGACATCATAGTCTCTTGCACATGAATGACTGAACACATGGTTTCCCAGCAGAACTTTGCCCAACGAATTACACTTCCTTTTATCGACTTGTTTTCGTTCCACAGTGCATCCTAGAGTCAACACTTCCCCAGGCAAACGACGCAAACGTACCGGCCGTCCACATGGTGCAGCCGGAAACGAGAGTCATGGGTCCAGCTGCCTTTCTTATAACCATTCAACGTCCAGTGTTGATGCTCGCGTGCCCTTTGTAAGCACTTTCGACGGTGAACCGAGATTAGCACAGCCACTCAGAGCTGCCTGCAGCTACGCAGCTTCATTATCAATAGGGTTTGATGTACTTACTGTGTCTTGTGAGTCATTATTCCCGTCACCAGCATTCAAATTGTCGGCGAGTTGCGCCACATTATTCACTTTGTTGGGCTCGTATCATACGAGATAGCGTTCTTTCACCACTAGCGTCGATTAGCCGTGGTCTGTATACATTTTGCCGACCGTACGCGGCTTTCCCCACCTCAGACCACATTTTGAAATTACTAACCACGACTGACCGTGACCACCCCACAAGCCTTTCAGCCTCGGGAATCCTCTGGCTCAGTCGTGTGGCCATTACGATTTGGCCTTTTTCAAATTCGCTTAACTCCGCTCTTTCCCATCTGAAAAACGAGAATAACTCTCATTTATGATTTCTATATGCGCCGTCGTTTACCTGCAGTTGCTTCGATTTGCATAAAGATGCTCTGGTCATGTTGTTTTGGTTCTTCAGTGGATACAAGCTACCATACTGAGCGCATGCTCCTAATTTCCGAGCTTCTCTATGGCTATGCATTTTAGTCAATTTTTTGTCACTTTACAAAAATCTTTTCTGTCCTATGTTCTGTTTTAGAGACTTTGTACAGTTTTATATGTAGAAGGAAGCAGGAAGCATGTCACATCACACAGAAGAGAGAGAGAGAGAGAGAGAGAGAGAGAGAGAGAGAGAGAGAGAGAGAGAGAGAGAGAGAGAGAGACAGGGGTAAGAGAGAGGGGGAAGAGAGAGAGAGAGAGAGAGAGAGAGAGAGAGAGAGAGAGAGACAGGGGTAAGAGAGAGGGGTAAGAGAGAGGGGAAGTGGAGAGAGAGAGAGAGAGAGAGAGAGAGAGAGAGATGGGGAGAGAGAGGGGAAGAAAGAGAGGGGGAGAAAGAGAGAGACGGAGAGAGATGGGAGAGAGGGAAGAGAGGAAGGAGAGAGACGAAGAGAGAGGGGAGAGAGGAGAGAGAAAGGAGAGAGACGGAGAGAGGGGAGAGAGGAGAGAGAGGGGAGAGAGGAGAGAGAGAGGGGAGAGAGGAAAGAGAGAAAGGAGAGAGACGGAGAGAGATGGGAGAGAGAAAGGAGAGAGAGGAGAAAGAGAGAGAGAGAGTGAGAAGTGGAGAGAGCGGGAGAGAGGGTGAGAGATGGGGAGACAGAGAAAGGATAGAGAGGTGGAGAAAGAGAGAAGGGGAGAGAGGGTGAGAGACGGCAAGAGAGGGAGAGAGAGAAAGGAGAGAGAGAGAGAGGTGTGAGAGAAAGTGAGAGGTGGAGAGAGAGTGAGAGGTGGAGAGAGAGGGGGAGAGAGGGGGCAGAGAGAGTGAGAAGTGGAGAGAGGTGGAGAGAGAGCGGGAGAGAGGGGGCAGAGAGAGTGAGAAGTGGAGAGAGGGGGCAGAGAGAGAGAGAGAGATTAGCGTAACCATCTACTCAAAGAAACCTCTAAAACATGATTAATTGCCATCACCTCCTACCTCTCAACTTCTCTAGTGGCCGAGAGGTAGGAGGTGATGGCTACTAATCATTCGCCCGAAATGGGTCTGCGTTCGGATCTCGGGTGAGCCATGGACGGTGTGTTTGTTGCATGACACTCGATTTTCCCCCTCCTTGGAACCAGTGACCCCAAATTAAGGACTGGCGACGGCTTATACCCCAGTGAGTTGCTCAGGGTGTTCTTTGAAACCAAAAACAAGCATTACATATGTTTCAACACTTTCACGTAAGCACGGGATACCGCAATATTTACTTTTAATCACTTGATCAATTTATCATCGCATCTGAAATTCTGTAATATTATCGCTCAAATATGTAATGCTTTAATATTTTTCCTTAAAACACAACAAACAGAGAATTACCTTTAAATGTGATACGTCACTGTGTTTATCCTAAAATGTGCTATGTAACGTGCTTTCCCTCTTACGTGACATGAGGAATTTTTTTTTCATACGTGGTCCCTGAGATTTTTTGTACCACCATACACCAATGAGTCATTACATTATGACCACCCCCACCCTAGAAAAATGAACGCGCCTGGAGACCGAACAGTGGCACAGGTGAAGTTCACAGAGCAGTATATACAACCAGAGGAACGGCTTTCGGTTAGTAGAGTGTTCGGAGTCAGAATTAGAAAAACCGCCGATTTATTGGGGTCTGATAAAGGACAAATTGTGGTAGCTCGGCCCCTCGGGACTACGATCTCGGAAACGGCGCGGTTTGTGGGTTCTTTACGAGCCGCTGTAGTGAGTACGTAAAAAAAATGGTGGAAAAATGCCCAAACGACAAACCATCGTCCAGCCGTGTGTCGACCGCAGCTCATTAATGCCACAGGGGAGCGGAGACTGTCGCGCATTGTTCACAGCGATCACAGGGCCACAGTGCGACAAATCACCCGCAGCTGCAAAAGTGGTGATCAGAGCAATGTGTCACAGCACACAGTTCATTGCAGCCTTCTGCGCATGGGCCTGCGTAGCCGAAGACCCAGCCAGGTCCCCATGCTCACCGAACGTCATCGCCGACAACGCATGAAATGTGCCCAAGATAATCGAGATTGAACCGTGGATGATTGGAAGAAAGTGGCCTGGTCTGACGAATCAAGATTCCTGGTGCATCACGTAGACTGCCGAGCGCGTATATGCCGATTACCAACGGATGATACGGCACCTGGATGCGCTGTTAGGGGAAACAGGCAGGCGGCAGCGGTATTATGCTGTGAGCGATGATTTCTTGGAACACTTTAAGCCCCATCATCCCAATAGCACAATCTCTGACAGCTGTCAAGTATCTGAACATCGTTGCGGACCAAATTCACCCAATGATGGCAACTGTGTTCCCTACTGGCGATGGCCATTACCAACAGCGCCATGCCACACTGCCAGAATCGTCAAGGAGTTGTTCGAGGAACATGCTGGTGACTTTGTGTTAATGTTCTGGCCTCCAGATTCTAACGTACTAACTTGTTACACTCAGTTGCTGTTTTATCCAAATAAGTGTCTAATTTCTCTGCAATTGCAATATTTTTTTCCCCTTTGCATGTACATTGCAGGTACCAATTTTCATCTAGATTGAATGATTCCATCCAGGTGCTTCGTGTTTTTTTTTTTTTTTTTTTCAAAGAGCATGCATGATGACGCTCCTGGTGGAATAACTTTGAATAATGGAAAAGTAGGAGATTTTCGAAAATTATTTTTCTGTGCAAAAATATGCAAAAATAAAGAATCTTTCAAATTCGTCTACGGGAAGCAGAGATAGCGATAAAAATGTTTTGACACTTACGTCACCTAGCCGGAGAACTGTGCATTACTTAAGAAAGATAATGTTTCCATCTTTGCTGTAACGAATGGCATACAGTTAAAAAAAGTCTTTCAATAGGATTTTTAGAAACGGAAATATAGTTACAAACAAAAATACACAAAGTAACTCCACATATGGCCAGAACTGTGAACTACAAAACCAAATAGCTCATCATCATCATCATCAGGAGTTTCCACTACCAAGTGGATTTCCTCGACCATATACATAGTTCAGCAAGGGTCTTCCTACACTTCTCTCTATCCAAGGACATCACTTCATCCAGTCCATTATTTTTTAAACTCAATTTAATCTCCTCCATTCACTTTCTCCTTGGTCTTTCTCTTCCCCTCTTTCCCGGAGCCTCCCACTCCATCAGAATTTTTGGAAGCCTTTCTGATGACATTCTCCTTACATGGCCGAACCAATGCAATCTCCGCATCTCAGTAGCTTGAATAATGTCTACTTTAACACTCATAATATCTCCAATTTTTGTATTACGCACTTTTCCGCATCTGGATTTTCTTGCAGAACGCCTCCAAAAGTCCATCTCTGTATCCAATAACCTTTGTTGATGTCTTTTATTCAATGTCCGCGTCTTCGCGCCGTATGAAATGATGCTCTGTACAATCGCTACATGAAAAATATTCCACAAGGTGAATCATAACCGGTGTTAAAAGAGTTATTTGAACCAAGCTTTTTCAGAGGAGGAGATATCGAGAAAACCCGATAAATATTTTCGCCCGTAGCGAGTAAATATTCTAAGAGTTCGTAAGCTCACGATTCCGTTTACAGCAACATCTGAGGGATTGGAAGAAAACGCATAGAAAATATTTTTGCACTTAGTAGTATCTGACCGAAAATGATATTTTCAATCGGGTTTTAGAGGCGCTGATGTTGTTGTAAATGTGATGCAAATAGAAACGTTAACTTATGCCCTCTAGTGGAAATTTTATGCGTTATGAACAATTTGAAATTATGTGCAAAACCTTTCCCTGCACAAACCACTCCGACAAAAAAAAAGAAGCGTATTGGCCGAATGGGAAATCAGAGGTTGTGTCCCGCCAGATCGATACGCCCCTGATGAACTTGAGCAGTGTTTCTCTTGTACTGCGGTAGAATTTGGGAAAATTATCTGTGGAAGCTAAGCTGAATTCACTTTAAGGTCAGGAAGTAGCTCTTGTTGTGCGATAGAAATTGTGAAAATGATCCGCGAGATACTAAGCTAGTTAAACACAGTCCAGGGACGAGCATGTGCAGAATTTTTAATGCAACTGAAATCTTCAGGAAGTGAGAAAAGTATTTAGAACTCGCTAGGGTAGCTTTCCAACCCTTGACATGTGGACTTCCACTGTATGTTATGCAAAGGAATGGAGAGTAGGTTTGGCTAAAACGAACGTACACAGCAAGATAATTTCTTATTGTTCATAGCAGACCATTTTGAAAAGGCAATTTAAGAATTCGACACAGTATAAAAGAGTAGGGTTCTCAACTGCTGACTGAGAAGCTGAAAGAAAATAACTTCAATGTGACCTCTCGTTTTCTTGTATGTCTTGCAAGTTACACTTTTTTCTGAACAAAATGGAAGGGAGAAGGTGCTGAATGACTCTATGGAAAGAAAAATTACAAGTGAATTTAAATTTTGTGTTCGACTTCCTGAAAATAACTTTAAGGTTTTTCTATTTGTAAAAGTAAAATAACAACAAAAAAGAAAAAAAAAGCCAAAACGCATCGCAAGATTTTGATGCAAGATTTTAAAATTCAGCGAAAAAACTATTACGACTCTAAAACACAATTTTGTAAAGTTCTTCCATAGAACACCGGTAAACACTTAAGAGAGAAACTTGCTCGAGAAGAAAAGCTTTTCATTTCCACAAGCACACAATTTTGTAAAGTTCTTCCAAAGAACACCGGTAGAAAGCTTAAGATTCATTCAAAGGGAGAAGCTTTTCATTTCTACAAGCACACAAGTTTTTAAAGTTCTTCCAAAGAACACCAGTAAAAGCTTAAGAAAGAAAATTGTTTTTCCATTTCCACAAGCACACAATTTTGTAAAGTTCTTCGAAAGAACACCGGTAAAAGCTTAAGAAGGGAATTTGCTGCAAGGGAGAAGCCTTTCATTTCCACAAGCACACAAGTTTGCAAAGTTCTTCCACAGAACACCGGTAAAAAGCTTAAGAAAGAAACTTGTTTAAAGGTAGAAGGGTTTAATTTCTATTAGCACACAATTTTGTAAAGTTCTTCCAAAGAACACCGGTAGAAAGCTTAAGATTCGTTCAAAGGGAGAAGCTTTTCATTTCGCAAAGCACACAATTTTCTAAAGTTCTTTCAAAGAACACCGGTAAAAGCTTAAGAAAGGAATATGTTCGAAGGGAGAAGCTTTTCACTTCCACAAACACACAATTTTGTATAGTTCTTCCAAGAAACACTAGTAAAAACTTAAGAAAGAAACTTGTTCAAAGGGAGAAGCCTTTCATTTCTACAAGCACAATACTTTCATTTTTAGATTGTAACGTATACTCTATATTCACTTTCCTTTTGATTTTACTATCTCTGGTTATTTTATTTCATTATGTAAATTATCTTCTTACTGAACGAAATATTATTTCACCCGATGAATGAGATCTGGCAATGAGTGTAAGTCATGACGTGGTGGTAGCTAGTATATATAGGCGCGTTCATCGATAGCAAGGGAGAGCGTTTGTTATTGTACGGAGAGATTTACGTGTTATTTGAGTAGCGGTGTGTGTTGATACCAGTTGAAGGTGATAATAAAAAGATTTGAGTAACTACGTCTTTCTCAATTAATAGTTTTTGTCAGACCTCTGTCTGGCTGTTAGGTTTATATCGTTAGTTTTTTACCATTAACAACCAGCGTTAAGACTTTATACATTCTAATTACTACACTACTAGCAGGAGACTATATTCATGTTCTTAATTAACTAGTAACAACAACCATTTGAATTCACTATTTGAAGCTCAGTAGGAAAGCTTCATTATTATCATTAGCTAGCTGGTAGAAAGAGCTTATTCATTATAATTAGCTTAGCGGAAAGCAAAATAAAGCTAATTCATTATAAGATATTCGATCACAGTACGGTTTGATCAGCCCGAAGATGGAGACTGAACTGATATCATTCTGTTGCATTGACGAAAACTGTGGTAACTATATGTTTTTGAAAATTGTTGATTTTCTCTTATTTTTTGGATTTCTCATTAAAGCATCTTATAAATAACTACAAACCTTTTATGTGTTTCCTAATTAATGTTCTTCCTTCTTTTCGTAGAAATCCACCATGGTGGAATCGGCGGTCACGGTTAGAGAGGATTCTGTTTGCAGTAGCAGGGATTTCTATGGTGATGTGTACAGCCATGGCAGTAGCACTAGCTATTGTGGGATACCATTACCAGAACAGAATAGGTAGGAAAAGTATAATTTCAATTTAACCACAGCGACACTAAAACATATATCTCATAAATTCTAGATATTGCTTTATGTGCACTTAAACTCAAATTTACTGATTTTCTTTTTGCCTAAAAATATGCACAAACATTTTAAACACTCTGGAACTGCGTTAACTTACCAAATGTCCTTCAAGAGGCTTGTCTCGAATGTTCTTCACAGAACGTTTATGTGGCAAAATGGGAGACGCGGTTTTTGTAAAGGTTGCAAGTGAAATCAAGACTCATACTGAATGTTTGTTTGTGGTCGGAGGATGACACTAACATTACAAAAAACAAAAGAAACTGTACAGAATAATCGTTCAAAATTTATTTGAAGAAAACCCCTTTACGTTTATATTGAAAGAGCAAAGCGATAAACAGAAATTGCAAGAAATATATGGTGTTGATAAATACTGTACAATGCCTGTACCCAGAACTGTTACATCAAATTTATGCAACGCCAATGGACTGGCTTTTTCATCCTGCATGACAATACGCAGCCACACAAGGCATGTGTAGGTCCTAAGTGTATGTTAGATGTCCGCACGAGCCTAAATTTGAATCGCCCGGTTCGGCCAGACCCGACCCGTTTCAAGCTTTCATCAAGCGTTCTCCGGGATTTATTGTAAATAACGCAATTCTTCCTTTAGAGCAGGGGCCCTCAATCCGTGGCCCACGGAGCACTTTTTAATGGCCCACGAGACGTTGACCACAAAGGAAATTCCAAAATAGAACAAAAAACAATTCATTTTAAAAATGGAGAAATGAATATGAATTCCCAAAAATGTTTAACATTTTGCTCCTGCATTTAAAAAATATTTTCGTCTCACATAAATAATCAGATTGCGAAGCTCACTGAGTGAAACGAATCTGCCACTGGGTGCATTGATTAATTAGATCTTAAACCGACAAATAGGGCTTTAAGATGAGAGTCTGAAATCGGACGGCTTATGTCTTTTAAGGTTGAAATCAAATCCTTTTTTACTTCGTTGGCTTAGCGACTAAAACACGTGGCTTTTTTTTTTTCCGGGAAATGTTTACATGAACAGAGACATCAGCTTCTCGAAATCAAAACCGGAACGAACTTATGGCGCCATTCCTTGCTACAGCGAAGATCAGGAAGTTCGAAATATTTGTTTATATATTTGGACATGAAAGGACTACCTTGTTTGTATTTAAGTGTAGAGATAGGTTTTGAATTCTAAAACTTAAATCTCAGATAAAGAAACGATGCAGTTAACATGAAATCTATGTTACAAAGAATTCCGAAATAGGTACCTGACACACCTATATTTTTCAGTATTCTTTAAAAATTTCCGTGTGTATCTGTGCGTGGATATTCATTTCTCTCTTTGGAAAATGTATTTTATTCCATTTTAGAATTTCGTTTGTGATTGGAAAGTGCTCCGCGGGCCTTTGAAAAGAGCTCTGCGGGTCATTGAAAAGCGTTCCGTTGGCCACGTGTTGAACACCCTTGCTCTAAAGGAAGAATTGCGTTATTTCCAATAATCGGCGGAGGACGCTTGATGAAAGTATAAACGGGATCCTAAATTTTGGGCTTGGACCGGGTCGGGCTTTTAAGCCCACGTAGACCTCTAGATGGATGGATGAGGGTAAGGCGAACAGCTGCGGAGAAGACGGTATAAGATGAAGTAACTGCACTGGTACAGTCAGTTTTGAGGGAGTGTAATGCTTTGGGGGATGTTTCCCTGCGACATTTTCGGGTTCCAAATACTGGTGGGTGGCCCCCTGAACGCAGCAGCGTATCTTTCCGTTAGTTGGAACACTCCGCCATGCCGAGATGGAGTTTTCCAACAGGAAAACGCATCTTGTTATAATGCTTGTGTCGTGTAGAGCTGGTTCGAGGAACACGAGGATGACTTTTTATTTTACATTGGCTGACATGAACCCAACTGAGCCTATTTGGAACCATATGGTTTGGCAGCTGTGGCATATGTACTTGGGACAAACTATGTTCAGCTCTTATGCGGATATGATACGGCATTCGAGTGGACATCTTCTGGGGATTTGGGGACTCCGTATCCCGTTGCATTGCAGAAGTGCTAGCGGCTCACCGAGGACCTACGTATTGATAGGTCAGTAGTCATAATGTATTGTCCCTACAGTGTACATAAAAGGAGCTGCTGTTATTCCCTCCTTCTCTGCTCAGACGTGAGCCACATAAATTTTGATCGTTCCCTCGAATTACGAAAATCGGATTACGAATTATCTTAAAAAGCGGCTCACAAGGTTCAAGAACATTTTATTTCTCGAGAGAAATGGTGAAAATCTTCCAAATACGGGGAGACAATGTAAATGGACAAAGTAATCGCTCTTTTCATGTTTTTCTTTAGCCAACACACAGCAGGCGAAGAATTGCTGTTCGACACCGTTGGGTTCGAATCCCAGATCTCACGATAACTAGCCAAGTGCGTTTGCTTTACGCTACGGTGCCAACAACCCACGGAGCAATGTGTGCTTATCTGTCAGCATTTGACTTCACGAGTGTGTTGGTTAAAGAAAAACGGGGAAAGAAATTGTCTATTTGCATTGTCTCCACGTATTTGGAAGTTTTTTACCATTTCTCTCGCCCTTTGGATGTATTAGTTATAATTAAATAACTTGTGCCGTTAAACCCCACAAGATGGAGACGACTCAGTTGCTGAACCCATCCCTACGGATTTGTGAAGTCTGATGCTGACAGACAAACACACATAGCGCCGTGGATTGTTGGCAACGTACCGTAAAGCGAAAGCACTCGGCTAGTTATTGAGATATGAGGTTCGAACACAGCGGTGTCGAATAGCAAGTTTTCGGCTGCTGTGTTTTAGTTAAAGAAAAACGTGGGAAGAGCGATGACTTTGCCGGTTTATCTTGTTTCTTTATTTAACGAGCCGCGATCGGACATATAAAAAGGAGTACAGCCGTTGACGATTATTCTGCCCTACATTAACACACCACCGTAGCAAACGCGACGCTACGGGTAGTATGGGGTGGGCTCCAGCCCACCCTTTACACCCTCCAAAATATTGAAGCAGTTGGAATATATGGCGGGTGCAACCATCTATGATTCTGGGAAACTTGGATAAATGTATGTGAATTTCTTGAATTCACTAAAATGTTGTTATACAAAATGAATTCTTTATTCAATTTAGTGTTTGTACTTATGGGAAGTAGAGGGAGTCCTCTGAACGAATTTTTAAGAGAGTGGAGGAACACACCATTTTTTTACGCTTTCCAACCGTAGGTTGAAGAAGCGTATATGCTCCATGTCCGTCTGTCTGCCTGTCCGCACGATAACTCGCGTAAAAATCGTTCGATTTTGATGAAATTTTAGTATGTGGTATGAGACAACCTGGGGACGAACGCTATTGAAAATGGGCAAAATGGAGTCAAAGGTCAGGACATAGGAGTGGGATCCATTCCATCGCCCTTATGCGTCATAACTTACGTAAAAATGTTTATATTGCGACAAAACTTTAGTATGTTGTTCCGGAGGTATACTGAACCAATTCTGTTTAATGTCATTGAAAGAGGATCAAAGGTTAGGGCGCAGGAGCGAGATTTGTTCTACAACCATTATCCTCATAACTTCAGTAAAAATGCTTCTAGTGCGGCGAAATACAATACGTTGTTTCGTAACGACTTTGGAAGCAGTCCCCCAAAAATGTTTTTTGTCAGCGATTGCGTGCAGTGCGCATGCGTGAGATTCGTTACCCATTATGTTCGCACGATAACTTCCTTGAAAATTGCCCGATTTAGATCGGGTTTTTAATTATAAATTGGCTTATGTGTGGTAGCTCTTGATAATAGAAATAGGTAACACGGGCACAAAGGGATTTAATTTTGATATGTGTGAACCTCAAACGTTATACCATAGTTTAGTCCCCTCAAAACCAAGGCATTTCCCTATGATTTCTGGTCTGTTGGAAAGCGTATCATAATCAATGCATTGCATGATCTTACTAACTTGTTGTAATTGCAGTTTAAAACTATGAGAGACAAAGACACAGAGAGAGAGAGAGAGAGAGAGAGAGAGACAGAGAGAGAGATAGACAGAGAGAGAGACAGAGAGAGAGATAGACAGAGAGAGAGAGATAATAGGTGTTTCTTGATTCCTTGTCAGGTTACAAACTAAAATTTATTAACAGCAAGTATTAAAAACGTCGTGCAAATTAATCACAAATATAAGAAAAGTTGCCGTTAATGCACCATATATTAAAAACCCAAGACTCAAGGTTAAAATTTATTACGTTAAAAATATATACAATAACGCAAGATCTTTTGGAACTTTAAAAAATGTCCGAAAGATCTTATGTCATTGTACATAATGACGAAAGATCTTTTGTCATTGTATAAAATGACAAGAATTTTAAAAGGTCCGAAAGATCTTTTGTCATTGTATAAAATGACAAGAATTTTAAAAGGTCCGAAAGATCTTTTGTCATTGTATATAATGACAAGATCTTTAAAAGGTCCGAAAGATCTTTTGTCATTGTATATAATGACAAGATCTTTAAAAGGTCCAAAAGATCTTTTGTCATTGTATATAATGACATAAGATCTTTCAGATGAACCTTTTTTAAAGGTCCGAAAGATGTTATGTCATTGTATACAATGACATAAGATCTTTAAAAAGTCCATCATCAGATGGATCTTTTTTAAAGGTCCGAAAGATCTTATGTCATTGTATATATTTTTAACGTAATAAATTTTAACCTTGAGTCTTAGGTTTTTAATATACCGTGCATTAACGGCAACTTTTCTTATATTTATGATTCATAAACAACCTTATGAAAGAAAAAAACCTAAGCTAAAATTTGCGAAGAAAGACTAACTTGCTTTAGAGATTCGTGATTCGTATCTATGGTTCCCATACTATATACATTGAATAAATGCTATGCACAGTATTCACTTGAAAACTTTTTTTACTCGGGATAACATTATTAACGTCTGCTAAAATACACAAGAATGAAAATGTTCGCCAAAATGTCTGCCAAACACTTAACAATTTGTGACCCCTCCAATCATGCTTAGCTCCCCTCGTAGCCCACCCAATTCTGAGCATCTGGCGAAGCCACTGCACCATAATATCCCTTATAACGAAGTAAATTTCTCCGTCATTTCTGGTCTACGCCGGGAATCGAACCCGAGTCCGCTTATTCCGGAACAAGTCGCTCTACCAACTGAGCTACGCAGACGTTCATTCTGATTGCTATCTGCCTTTATGTCGTGTGCGTCCTGCTGGCAGGTAGCAATCAGAATGAACGTCTGCGTAGCTCAGTTGGTAGAGCGACTTGTTCCGGAATAAGCGGACTCGGGTTCGATTCCCGGCGTAGACCAGAAATGACGGAGAAATTTATTTCGTTATAATGGCGCCCGAACTATCTGGATGACCCGACCGTTCAAAATCTCGCAGTGGTGTGATGTTCTTTCCACACCGCGAGATTGGAAAAACCAGAGAATCCCTTCTCCAGCGCTTCGAAAAATAAAAGTGTGTGACGTCGCATTCCACACACCAGATTGACTGGGAGTTCTCAAGTGTACGTTCTTCAGCGGATGCTGCCTATGACGATTCATGGTCACGGCTGACCCGGGCCATGCCCCGGCCCTCTTTGGGGGGGGGGGGGTGTGACGTACCTTCCAGCAGGACGCACACGACATAAAGGCAGATAGTAGTCAGAACAAACGTCCGCGTAGCTCAATTGGTAGAGTGACTTATTCCGGAATGAGGGGATCCGGGTTCGAATCCTGGCGTGGACAGAAATGGCGGAGAAATTTACTTCGTTATACCCTTTCCGCGTAATCGGTGGGGTGATTTCTCATTTAATGTTCTCTCCAGATGAAACTGCAGCTGTAATCTGGTTTGAGGTTAAAACATAGCTCATCAGAGAAGACATTAGCCCGCTGTCCAGGAGCTCAGCAGACATGTTGGTGGCATAAAGTAGAATGGACTCTGATAACTGGAGGACAGAGGAATGGCGTAGAGTGCCTTTTATACAAGCCTTCCGGTAACCATTCATCTCGAAACTGCGATTTCTATATCCTCAGAAAACTCACGAGACAGTTGACGTGTTGCCATCCTCCTGTTCTGCTTTGTCAGATGAGTGAGATATCTGCCCGCACTGAGTGTCCTAATTCTTCTCCGGCAGTGTGCTGTCTTGCTGAATACAGTCCCTCTCTCTTGGAATTGTTCTGATAGTGCCAAAATAACAGTTCGTGGTGCGTTCAGCCATCGGACCTCCTCTGTGTGTAACTGTCCTAGGTCTTTCTACAGCCCTCCACAGAGAATTATTTAAACGTTGATGGGCTATCTACCATCTCCAAACCGTCGATAGCCGTGGAATGTCTCTTTCCAAGCGACAATTCCGAAAGTTTTGATTTTACAGCGTCCACCTACTAGTTTTACAGCGTCCACCTACTAGTTTTACAGCGTCCACCTACTAGTTTTACAGCGCGTAATGGTTGCATGCGTTGCGATTTATCAAAAAGTTGCAGGTCGATTCTGACCAGTAGTGGATCCAGTGGGGAAGGGGGCGGGGGTGCCTCCAAAGCAGGTTTTTTCGTTTGGAGTGTCCAATATCTAAACAAGTACTTTTACATGCACTGCTCTGCTACGAAAAGAGTCGCGGTATCAATAAAAACATGGGAACACTGAGGAGGGCATGACTGGTGAAGCATTTCGAATATTTGCATAATGCTACTGCCAAATACAACCCTTAAATGGAACGGGATTAGCGTGCAGCTCATCTGTTCGAAGCGATCATGGTAAAAGACGTCATACGCAGTCGCGGAAAAGATATGACAGAGTTAACAAAGGGCCAAATTATTGACCTGTGGCAAGGGAAGAAGACCTGCATGGAGATTGCTGAAACCACTGGCACCGGATTACGAAATGCCGAACGCATTATTAAATCGTGGAATGATGGCGGTGAAGCATCAACTTCGCGGAAAATGTGTGGTCGATAAACAGTCCTGAATAATCGTGACCGAAGATCGTTAAAACGCTTAGTGAAATCGTATCGCAAAATAACGACACTAGAACTCACAACCATGTTGAATAGTGGAAGCAAGACCATTTCTACTAGCTCGATGAGTCAGAAACTTAAAGGACTGGTATTAAACAGCTGTGTTGCAAAAAGGAAACCACTGGTTAGTGAGAGTAATTGAAAAAAAGAAAAAGATTCCAATTCACCACGGAACATAAACATTGGACTGCTGAGCAATGGGGGAGAGTCACGTGGTCTGATGAGTCAAGGTATACTCTGTTCCAACATGATGGACGCACCAGGGTTTGAAGGGAACCGCATGAAGTATTAGACCCGTTCTGTACTGTATCCACTGTACGGGCCTCAGGAGGAAGTGTTATGATCCGAGGTTGCTTTTGTTCGGCTGGTCTAGGCGCAGCAATATTATTCAACAATAAAATGAAGTCACCTGAGTATCTCAGCATATTGAATACCCACCTTATTCCATCAATGGAATTTTTCTTCCCTGAAAGCAATGGCCTATTCCAGGACGACAATGCCGCGACTCATCGCGCTAAAATTGTGAAAGATTGGTTCGACGAGTACGATGCATCATTTGCACACTTGAATTGGCCAACACAAAGTCCTGACCTCAAACCCATAGAGGGTCTGTGGAATATACTGGAAAGGAATCTAAGAAGTAATTCCACTCTTTTGTCATCAACCAAGGATCTCGTGTTATCTTTAGAAAAGGGTTTAGTAACTGATGTGGCAAATTATCGTCCAGTTGCCAATATTTCTGTGTTTGCAAAAATCTGTGAGAGGCTTACCTTATATACACTGGCGGAAAGTGAAAAAAGAACACCAAGAGGGAGACGTGTAATACCAACGAAATTTATACAGCATAATAACGGAATACAGAGGAAAACGTGATCAAAACATTATGGTAAAACACAGCTGTATTTGCTGGTAAACTGAAAAATAACATTTCCGTGTAACATGGTTAGTACGAGGTGGAACCGCCATGAACTGCGTCACACTGTGCAATTCTGGCATGGAGTCTGTCGTACAGATGTTGGATGTAAGTTTGGAGTATTGAGTTACAAGCATCCTCAACCTGGACGCGTAAATCGGGGATGGTCGTGCCTGGCCGTGGAGACTGGATAAGTTGTTGTCCCATAAAATCCCACACGTGCTCAATAGGGACAAATCCGGTGAACGTGCAGACCATGGAAGTTGTCTCACACCCTGAAGTGCATCTTGCGTTGCACGTGCCGTGTGTGGGCGTGCGGTATCTTGCTGGAAAACACCAAGATGGACCGACCTTACAAATGGCACAACAACGGGCTGAATGATGTTGTTGATGTAGGAGGTGCTGTTTAACGTACCCGGTACAAACACTAGTTGTGTACGGGAGTGATAGCTGATCGCTCCCCACACCAGGAGACCAGGTGTAGGCCCTGTGGTCGCTGGCGGATGCAAGAAGGGTGGTGACGCTCCCTTGTGCGTCTGCGAACACGCATACCGCCATCGGAGGCTCCCAAGCAGAATCTGCTTTCATCGCTGAACACGACAGATCGCCATTGCGTTCTCCAGTGTAGACGTTGGCGACACCACTGCAGCCGTTCCTGACGGTGGGCTGGAGTCAGAGGTACACATGCCAGAGGCACACGTGCAAGTAGTCCTGCATCCAGTAGACAGTTGCGGATTGTTCGCACAGTCACCTCAGGTGCAACGGCAGCTCGGATTTGCGTCGCAGTGGATGTCCTGCTTGACAACACCGCTCTTCTTACGCGTCGATCGGTCCTCTCATCAGTACGTCTGTGACTCCCGGTTCCACGTCTTTTCGTGTGGGAATGTTCCGCGGACTATCTACGCCCCCATCGTACCATCACCAATACTTCCCGTCCAAACCACCCGGCCTCGCGGTGTCCGACTAGACGACCTCGCTCAAAGTCCGATAACTGCTGAAATCGTACACATCTTCCATGTCCAGGCATTGCAGCTTCTTCAGTGTCTTCGCACGTGTCCGTACGCCGACGACTGATTACATTCACTTCGCCGTACTCCTGAAATACCACCGACTATAATTTGAATATTATGCAGTGCTGTGGCGTAAGCGCTCACCGGTTGGTCCCGAAATTATCATCACACCTACGTTAACTCGACCCCATTAACATATGTAAATTTTGTGATCGTCCGCCAATTCCTTCTTGGTGTTCTTTTTTCACTTTCCGCCAGTGTAGGTTAATTTCATATCTGGATAGTAACGATATTCTGGGCTCCAATCAGCATGGTTTCCGTGAGGGATTTTCAACTGAGACTGCTGTTCTAGATGTTTTAAATTATTTATAGGACGGATTAGATTCTGGAAATAATGTTGTTTGACACTTTTGCGATCTCTCTAGAGCATTTGATACTGTATGCCATGATATGTTATTAACTAAGTTAGAGAGGATTGGCATTAGAAGTGTTGCACTTAACATGTTTCAGAATTATTTATTGGGCAGGAAATAGTTTGTTCAAATCCATGATCACTGTTCTAGAGTTGATTCTGTTTCACTTGGAGTTCCTCAGGGTTCAGTATTGGGGCCTTGTTTGTTTTTGATTTATATAAATGATATTTTTTGTGTTCCATCTGGTGCTCATTTGGTATTGCTTGCTGATGATGTAAGACTATTTTTCAGGAAGAATAACCTGAGTGAGTTGATTCCTCGAGTAAATCTCGAAATTAGGGAGTACCTTCGTTGGTTTGCATGTAATTTGTTAACGTTAAATGTTACTTAGACAGCTTGGGTATTATTTTCCAAGATCAGGCCTCGTCCTTGTGACTTGAGTTATGCTTACGTAAATGATGCGGAATTACAGTTCTAGACCACAGTGAAATTTTTGGGTGTAGTTCTGCATGAATCTCTCAGATGGGATTCTCAGGTGGATCAGCTTGCGGTATGTTTAACATCTCGCATTGGTATGATTTCGCGGATTTCTGGTTTTTTGTCAGTAGGAATTCTGTTAATTTTATACTATTCCTTTATTTTTCCTGTATTGTCGTACTGCATTTTAATATAGGGTTCGACTACAAGGCGTAACATAGTTCGTTTATCTGTGTTGCAGAGGAGGAAGTTTTTCCGATTGTTAAATTATTTGGTTCGATCGGAGGTTCTTTTTCGTCATTTTCAGTTATTAACTATTGAGCAACTACATAAATACAGATTGCTACTGGTGGTCCATGAGCGTATTTTTTCAGGAAGATACTCCAACGTGATTGCATTACGGGCGTACAACTCACTCCTATGACACTCGTGGTGGGTCGTGTTTTTCTGTTCCGTGGGCTCGTACAGATTTAATGTTTAATAATATCAATGTGTTGGGATTGCGTGAGTGGAATGGATTACCGTTGATTATTAGATCAGAGGCACGTTATCCGGTATTTAAGCGAGTGCTAAGGAGTTTTTTGACGGGAAATTGAATATTTATGATTTGTAAAAAAAAAGTATTGTAAAATTGCTTTCGTTGTTTTGACTGGGCTGGAATATTTTGTTTTTATTTAGAGGGAATTAGGGTTTGTCAGGCAGTATTTCAGCCTTTTCCCCTGGCCCCTTGCTGTGCATTTAATTATTACTATCATATAGTATTTTATTCATATTGACAATTGATATTGATTTCAATGGAATGAGATTTGTTGTTGTTGTGCAGAATTTGTATTTATTGTGAAAGTTTTAGTGATTTGCAGTGTTTTGTGAGTTTCATTGGTGATTTGTCGTATTTTCTGAGTCTCATTGGTGAATTTGTTTACTTTATTTGCACAATTAGTTTATGATTGTGGCAAATATTGTATTGTTACTGAGTATTATATTACTTTTATATAATATTGTTCAGCAGAAATTTTACAAAATAAAATAAAAAAAATAAAAAAAATCTTGGCGAAATATCACTACAAAGCTGGCCACAAATCAGTGGGGAGACAGTGCATAAACTCATAGACACCATACCACGCCGAATGCGTGCTGTAATTCGTGCTAAAGGTGGTCCCACGAAGTATTAACATGCACGACTTTTAATTTGGCCAGGCAGTGTATTAAAATAGCACAACGTTTATCACAAATATTTTATTTTTTCGAGTCAACCAAGGTTTCACTGGGTTCTGACCTAGGTTCATCAAGGCGAATGGCACGTAAATATTCAAGTTGTACATGATATCACAAATGGTATCACATGATGTCACACCATTTCTATCAAGTGCGTTGGAAGCAATTAACCAAAACCTGTGACTGTAAACACTATCTATGATATGTACAATTTGAATATTTACGTGTCATTCGTCCTGATGAAGCTAGGTCAGATCCCAGCAAAACCTTGGTCGGCTTGAAAAAAATAAAATATGTGTGACAAACGTTGTACTATCTTACCATATATATATATAATTGTCACAAGACTGTAGTCTCTGATTTCAAGAATTAACACTTTTACTTTTGTAAAATTATAGTAATAAATCGACAAGTTTTCGTAAAAAGTTTCATAACAACTAAAATTTGCTGTAAATTTGGAGATAAAATGTTCCATTCTAGCTTCAGCAGAAAACAACTACAAAAAAAAAAAAAAAACAAGAACTAGAAGTTCAGAAAAGATGAAAACGGAAGTGAAAAGAGATTTTGGCTCATCATGAAAAGCAATAGGCGAGTTTTGTTCTGTTTATTTTATTGTCCGGCATCACTAGTAATTGGGAGCAAGGAAAGTCACGTGAGCGGTAGGTTGACTTTGAAGTGTGTGTGAGATAGTGTGGGTGACAGAGCGAACGAAGTACGCACCTCGATTGGGGCACAAACAAAAACTAGTAGCAAATTTCCAATCTGGAAACTTTTCTATTAAATCAACTCATCTGAATAAAAGGAATCAAACCTTATTTTGTGTGTGATGTTATACAGATGTGAGATTTAAAAAGGATGGAGCTGGTTTCCTCGAAATGCGGGCAATCGAACGCCATGAAAATCACATTCATCCTTCAGTTCTCGTTCGCAGTTTGTGATTTAAAAAATTTAGAACAATGTTTTTAATGGAAAATTTTAAAACGCCTTCCCAGGAAAGGGGAACGCTTCTGAGCCCTCCACAAAGCCTCTCTTTTTATTTAGACCTGGCATCCAAGGTAATAGAGCCTTTTGGGGACTTAAAAACTATTTAATCGGTGACCTTCCATTGTGTTTAAGAAGAAAAACCTTCAATGCATGTATTGACCCCGTAATAACTTATTTAAGTGAAACGTGGAGAATCACAGAACGACAATGAAAGAAATAAGAGTGTCGGCAAGAAAGTTAGAGAGAAGAATGTTGGGAATAACAAGAAGAGACAGAGTTAGAAATGAACTTACAAGAGAAAGAACAGGAATAATAGATATTATAAAAATAATAAAACATTCAAAGTGGAGATGGGCTGGACATGTTGGAAGACTGAAAGATGGACACGATTAATAACAGAATGGCAACCGAGAAATGTAAAGAGACGAAGGGGACGCCAGAGAACAAGATGAAGAGATGACCTTCAGAAATTTAGAGGTGCTAAATGCTGGACTGAGGCTGATGATCGAGGAAGTTGGAAAAGACACTGGGGGATGCCTGTAACCTGTAGTGATGTCAATAGGCTAAGTAGAAGAAGAACAAGAAACCCCATCCGAAATGAGCTCTAGTTTCGCTACTGATTCTGACTGGATACTTTTATTATGTATGCCTGTGATTTCGTAGTTTTCGCGTTCAGTATACATATACCTCTAAACTAGTCGCAAAAAATGCAGTTACCTTAATTTTGCCCGCCAATGTACGTACATTTGAAAAACAACTGGGAATAAATTACGAAAAGTTATTCAAGTTAAAATGGATTCTCTGATTTCGTTCGTCAAATACTTTAGTTCTCTGAAACGAAAGATTTCCGTCCTGATGATTAGTTGACTGCCGCATTTAATCATGTCAAATCGGAACAGTTCTTTGGCTGGAAGACACAGGATTTTATTTGAGAACTGGATTATGAAGAATGAGCAATTAGTGATTAAACATCATAAATCAATATGATCCTGTCAAAATCTCAAGCACACGTTTAATGGAATTTGACACAGGAAGATTAGAAGATTATGGTGAAAGCAAATTTGCTGCAGTAAATCCTCAAATGCCCAAGTTAGAATTACGATAACCGGATCAAGCGTTTGTATTTTGCAATTAAGAAAGAAGATCGCGTTTACTCTTTTATTTACCATAAAATTGGACACGAACATCATATTGTTGTTCTTTGACTACCGCGCATAGCATTTGAGGTGATGAGTCGACCCGACGAGAGACTTATGTAGTTAAAACTAACTTGGGTAACCAATCAATTAGAAAAACGCATGCAGAAACGGAAACTTCACTGTGATAAAGGTCTGGCAGATAGCGCCATCTTTTGATCAAAAGCATAATTATCTGTTAATCATACATCGAAAGCAAAGCCACGATTAGCTCTGAAACCCGGGAACGGAAACTAAAACTTGCACATAATTAAAAAAGAAAATGCTTGTAAGAATACTATTTCATTTTCAAAAGCATTTGGCTGTCCAAATTGTTCTTTTCTTATTTTCTACTGAAATGACGATACTGTTTTTCCATTGAGTTTAGAAAAAATTCCCAATGATTTATAAAAAAGGGTGCTTGCGACGTATCTTCGTATTTAACCTATGGAACCGATAATAAAAGCAATGCAGGGCACTGAAAGTATCAAAATTTGTGGATTGTGATGGGTTCAACAGAAAATAGAACAGCAAACAGTGGAAATACTTCTGAACTAACTGCAGTAGCGCCATGTTCTCGCCAACTAGAACTGTATTTAACTATTTTGAAAACTAAGAAAAGACAATGCTTGGATAGCTTTAAAGTATGTTTTTTGATTACGCTTTTCCCAGAAATTTTGATCTGGTTTCAGATATGTTCTTCCAAATTTACGCATAGTAATAATCATACAAAAGTCTTCAATTCCATAGAACTTTTAGTTTGTCCTTAATGACCCCGCGAGGGGCCAACGTTTACTTAAAAACTGGATGGGAAAAGATGGTCCATATCAAAGAAATGTGTTGAAAATGGCTGAAATTGGATTAATACTTAGAGAGCATGAGTGGGATCAATTCTAACACAGATTTCCACGCCGCTAACTTCTCTCAAAGAAACCAGGTAATTCCTTCTTAAAAGGTATACTTCCTTCTAGGAGGTAAAGTTTCTCCCATTTTATGGCCGCAATGTAAGGCGAAGCGGGAAACGAGAAGCGAAACTGGTGTTTCTCTACGACTGAAATTTCGTCTGCCCATTTTACAACTGATAATGACCCCAATATAAGGCACAGCGGGAAAAGGTATACGGAGTAAAGGCACATCGGGAAGACACCATCGTAACGTTAATGGGACAAGACATGGAGATGGCATTTTAGGTCTCTCTAGAAATCGAAAAGGAGAAAACTGTGAATATATATATATATATATATATATATATATATATGTAACTTCAGTAGGTAAATTCGGTCACGGCAACAGAAACCAGCGTGGAAATACTCTCGTTGAGTTTGCAGAGGCAGAAGGATTTTTCATCTTGAATTCCTTTTTCAAGAAAAAGCCACACAGGAAATGGACATGGAGACATCCAATTGGGACGACAAGTGAAATTGATTTTATTATGTGTAACAAAAAATTCGTCATCGAAGACTGCAGTGTGCTAAACAAGTTCAACACAGGTAGTGACCATAGATTGGTGAGATGTAAGATGCACCTCAACACTAAACTGGAACGTGGCAAGCTCATAAGACAAACAAAATGTATTGACATAACCAACCTTAAAAAACACCATAATACTTTCAAGTTGGAACTGAAGAACAGATTCTCTGCTTTAGAAGGCCTAACATCGGAAGAAGTGGATATTTCTGAAGTTAACAGAAAAGTAACCAAAGCTCTTATGGAAACAGCAACAAAATTAGCTGGGTCTAAGAACAAGTTGCATGTAAACAAATTATCAGGAAAAACCAAAATGTTGATGCAAAAAAGAAGAGAGATGAGGACAACTAAAGAAGATGTGACTTCCAAAGTGGAATATATAGAGCTATGCAAGACAGCACGAAAAAGTATCACTGAAGACGTAAGGAAATTCAACTGTGAGCTAGTGAGGAAAGCAATTGAAAACAACCAAAGCCTAAAGATAGCAAAGGGACATCTCAGTAAGGGAAGAAAACAGATTATGGCTCTGAGAAAAGAAGATGGTTCTATAACAAGAAATAGCGGCGAAATTTTGACAAGAGTGAAAGATTTCTACTCCAAACTATATGAAAAGGATGATACATGTACTCCAGACATCATGAAAGGTACCAGAGTTCTTCCAGTCCTCCCAGCAGAAGTTGCTCATGCAATCAAGAACATGAAGCGGGGGAAAGCTCCAGGAAAAGATGGAATTATTATAGACATCATACAAGAAGCAAGTGGAGAAATTGAAACAGTACTCGCCCAAATTTTCACTCGATGCCTTAATGAAGGGAAGATTCCTGAGGATTGGAACAATGCTACAATGATCCTGCTACATAAAAAAGGTGACATTCAGGATCTCAGGAACTACAGACCTATCAGCCTCCTATCAGTGGTTTATAAAATCTTCACTAAAGTTCTTTCACACCGCTTGAAGGTAACACTGGAAATGGCTCAACCGAGAGAACAAGCTGGATTCAGGAGTGGCTACAGCACAATAGATCATATCCACGTACTGAGAGAACTAATTGAAAGAGCGAGGGAATATGAACTTCCATTGTGCATGGCTTTTATCGATTATGAAAAAGCCTTTGATTCGGTGAAACCATCAGCAGTTACCACGGCTCTGAAATCCTGCGGTATTGAAGATGCATACATTAATATTATTAATAACATCTATGAAAATGCAAGTGCAAAGATTCGGCTGTTTGAAAATACAACACACATAAAAATTGGAAAGGGAGTGAGACAAGGTGACACCATATCTCCGAAGCTCTTTAATGCCACATTGGAAAATGTCTTTCAATCACTGAACTGGGAAAACAAAGGGATAAAGATTAATGGAGATTATCTAACCCACCTTTGTTTTGCTGATGACGTAGTCATTTTTGCAACTACCCCATCAGAGCTGCAGAGTATGATCCAGGAACTTGCTGACAAGAGTAAAGAAGTGGGATTAAAAATGAACTTTCAGAAGACAAAAGTGATGTTCAATGCTTTTACAAGAAATGAAGATTTATCGACTGATGGAGAAAAACTGGAGATAACAGATACGTATGTTTATCTTGGACAGCAGATATCAAGTGAGGGTCACATTGATGAAGAAATTAATCGGCGTACAAAACTTGCCTGGAGAGCTTTTGGAAGAAACAGCATAATTTTCAAGAGCAATATGCCATTATGTCTTAAAAGAAAAGTGTTTGATCAATGCATCCTTCCAGTGCTTACGTATGGTGCAGAGACGTGGACCTTAACTAAAAGAGACATACAAAGGCTGCAGACAACTCAAAGCAGCATGGAGAGGTGCATGCTTGGTATAACCAGGAGAGATAAGAAGAGGAACTCGTGGATCCGAAAAATGACGAGAGTGGAAGACATCATGATCAGAGTTAAATCCCTGAAATGGCAATGGGCTGGACATACTGCCAGAAGGACAGACCATAGATGGACAGCCGAAATTTTAGATTGGATTCCAAGGAACAGGAAAAGACCCAGAAAAAGACCACATGGGAGATGGGTGGATGAAATTCGTAAATATGCGGGAGTGACATGGAGGAGACTGGCACAAGACAGACCGTTGTGGAGGAAACTTGGGGAGACCTTCGTCCAGCAGTGGATTGATAATGGTTGACAATGATGATGATGATGATATATATGTACAGATACTGCAGATTCCGGTTAACTGGGACACATCGGAGCTAGAACACTTTGGCGCAATAAAGTGGCTACCTCAATTATGCGAAGCTTTATCCCAAACAGCTAATTTGGGACGTTCTTCAAGAATTATTCCAAATAAACGCCTGCGCCGTTTAACCGATGGTCCGATTAACCGAAATCTACGACATATATAAACAACAACTATTATTTGCTTCTCACTCTACACAGAAACACGACGTTTGGTGACCTTGATCCTTGGGAGTGATTATCCTGATAAAGCGATGACTAACTGTGACGTCACCCCACCAGATGGCCGGGCACGCTAATTCTGTCCGAAGGCAATCTGCGTATTTTACTGTGTCGCTGAACGTCAATCAGGATGGCTGTGTATGCCGTTGCGACTCGAGTGTTTATTGTGGAAATTGTAGTCTGTCTGGGTCTGTCCATGTGAATGTGGTGCTTCGTATATAGGACAGATCCGTACAGCCTTGTATTTCCGATTGAAGGAGCACAAGACCTATAATCGGAACTGTGACCTAAATAAGTCATCGATGGCTAAACACTGTTACAAAAACGACCATAAATTTCTCTTTAAGAAGCAAAACTAATTGACAAGCCAGATTCAACCACCAAACTTGATATTTTGGAAGCTTTCCATATATATCAGAATTCTTCGCAACTTGTTAATGGCATGACATCCACCCCATTTCTATCAAGCGCGTGGAAGCAACTAACCAAAACCCGTGACTGTCAACACCATTTATGATGTCATGTACAATTTGAATATTTACGTACCATTCCCCCGAATGAAGCTAGGCAAAAACTCAGTGAAATCTTGGTTGACTTGAAAAAATAAAATATTTGTTACAAACGTTGTATTTTCTTAATATATACACTGAAGTGCCAGAAAAACTGGTACAGACGACCTTATGCAAAACACATAGCAACGTCACCTATGCGCGTACTCGGTTGCGTCCGCCAGTGCGTATGTAAAGCGATAGGCATCCTTGCCAGCTGTCAGAGCTTTTTTCGGCATGAGAATGACAAGTAATAACGATTCAAGCAATTTTCAACGCGGTGTCATAGTTGGCGCTCATGAGATGGGCCATAGTATTTCGGAGGTAGAAACGAAGTTCGGATTTTCACGGACGACCATTGTAAGGGTGTACCGTGACTACAAGAATCCTGGCAAAACCTCCAACCTAAGGTACCAGTGTGGCCGTAAAAAGACAATGAGGGAACGTGACCATCGTCGGCTGTCAAGAACCGTTTCACGCGATAGGCGTGCAACACTCTCGCAGGTATAATCGGAATTCAATGCTGGAGCCTCAACAAGCATCAGCGTCCGGACTATGCAACGTACCCTGCACGATATGGGCTTTGGGAGCCGACGCCCAACTCGACTCCCCTTGATGGGTGCACGACACAGTGCTATACGTCTCGCTTGGTCACGGCAACACTACTACTGGACACTTGATGACTGGAAGCAAGTAGCCTGGTCTGACGAGTCGCGTTTCCAACTGTATCGGGCAGATGTAAGGATTCGCGTGTGGCGCAAACCCCATGAAGCCATGGATCCCGCCTGAAAACAGCTGGTGTGTGTGTGGGGGGGGGGTCCATAATGGTATGGGGTGTGTTTAGCTGGACTTCACTGGGACCCCTGGTGCGTCTACAAACTTATGTAACCGGCCAAACGCTCTGTGCGCATCTTTTCTGACGAGGCACACTCGTTCATGTCCTGCATTCATGCTGATGGGAGATTATGGTTAGAGGCGGATTCATCTGAGTTTAGGGTGTTGCCACCCCCCCCCCCAAGACCCCAGATCTGAACGTTATAGAACACATTTCGGATGCCATGCAACGCGCTATCGAACACAGGAATCCGAGTCTTCGGAATACACCAGAATTGTGGAACTGCAGGAGGTATGGTGTTCATTGCCTGCTGCATGTTTCCAGTAGCTAGTGGAGTCCATGCCCCGTCGTATTTCTGCAGTCCTGCGCTCCCGTGGGGGACCTACCTAGTATTAGGCTGGTGAACCAGTTTTTCTGGCACTTCAGTGTATATATATATATATCTTTTCCTGTTACATTTTTGCATTGTTGCTTGAAAACAAAGAAAAAAATAAAATGTCTTGCAACAATAAAATTCTTATAGTGATGATGATACTTTCTTATCTTATTTTCCTTAAATTTGAAAGATACAGGTTCCAAATCAGATCTCATCCTTCCTGGGAGTGTACAGCACTTAATTTATAGTATAGATGATAGTTTCTTAATTCTTATAGTAATGATGATACATTCTTAATTCTTATAGTAATGATGGTACTTTCTTAATTTTTATAGTAATGATGATACATTCTTAATTCTTATAGTAATGATGGTACTTTCTTAATTTTTACAGTAATGATGATACTTTCTTAACCTATTTTTCTTAAACTTGAAATTTACAGGTTCCAAATCAGATGTCAGCATTCGCAGGAGTGCAGAGCACTTCATTTACAGTAATGATGATACTTTCTTAATTCTTATAGTAATGATGATACTTTCCTAAATCCTATAGTAATAATGGTACTTTCTCATCCCATTTTTCTTAAAATTGATATTTACAGGTTCCAAATCAGATCTCAGCCTTCCCGGGAGTGCAGAGCACTTAATTTATAGTAACATTAATCACTTGCATCCAAAGAAACCCACAGGTATTTGTCTTACACCAGGATGTGTTAAAGCAGGTGAGTAAAATTTCATCTCCATGAGCTCTTTTTTTTTGTCGCTGTTTATTCTGTAATGAAAAGTTTGGATTTTGCCGTATGAACCTCATTTCTCAGTAATCGGTACCTAAGATATTATTGTATAAGGAAATAAGAGACTAGTTCGATTTTGCCCTGGCCTAAGTGGAAACGAATATCACCTATCGGCAAACAAGGATCTGTTCAATGTAGTTTAGCACTCATTCACAATTTGGGTTGAATAACGAATTGAATATATTAATTTTAGAAGGTTTAGCAAGATGGAGATTCTAGGGTAAGTTACAAGTCAGAGAGGCAATCTATCGTTGATTTCTATTTGTATAACCCAGCAAAAGTTGCTAAAACTGGACCCTTCTTCACAAAAGGTCGAATCAAATCGAAACTCCCTAAAGTTAAAGAGTACACCTGCATTCTCTTTGTGAAGTTGCTTGTTTCTACCATATACATTCATCATAGTTAGTTATTCTGTCCCTGTAGACATTTTCGGAACATTACACTTTCTATCTGCTTCTGCTTCGCCCAATATACTGGAGTGACTTTTCAGTCTACGCGGTTTTCTTTGGGCAAAGTTTGCACGTCAACAGGTCGCCATGTTGAATTTGCATACTGCTGCACGTAAGACGAACTTATAGCAAACAAAATTGATATGCAATGCTTTTCTCAAGATTTAGTAGTTGATCAGGCAAATTTAGAAGTAACTGATGCGTACATTTGCTTCGTGCAGCAGATATACACTGAAGAGCAATTCAATTAGAGACATCTGGCGTTATGCAGATGTGGCGCTGTGGGCGGCCCTGCAAACAGAAACGACATGACGATGCAGCGATCCGACAATATAAGAAGTGATGCGACGGGAATCAGTAAGAGTTGGACGCAGTATGGGTAAGACGAAGGATCTAAGCGCATTCGATAGTGGGTAAATTGTCGGGGCCCGACGAATGGGTCACTCCATCTCGGAAGTCGTGCAGGCACTGGGATTTTCACGAGCCACTGTGTCACGCGTGCACCGTGAATACATCGAATCCGGTAAAACCATCCCTGCAAGGGCCAACTGCCGTGGACAACAGCGTGTGGATGAGCGGGGTCATCGTCGGCTAGCTCGCATTGTAACAGCGGATAGACGGGCCACAGTGCAAGAAATCACTCGGCAATTTAACGCTGGTGCACAAAAACATGTAAGCAGCCACACCATCCAGAACCATCTCGCTATGGGGTACTGAAGCCATCGTCCCACGAGGGTACCGCTGCTGACCGCACATCACAGGGTGCAAAGATTAGCATGGGCGCGGGAACATCGCTACTGGACCCCAGACATGTGGGAAAATGTTGCCTGGACTGATGAGTAGAGATTCACGTTGGTACATGCGGATGACAGGATACGAGTACGGCGCAAACCACATGAAGCGATGGATCCTTCTTGCCAGCAGGGTACTCTTCAAGCTGGTTGGGGTGACATTCTGGGGACTGTTTACCTGGACTGAAATGGTACGTGTGACATCGTCCCTCACAGGTCAACGTTACCGGGAAATCCTGGACGTCCATTTGCTCCCCTTTATGCGTCTTCAACATCCCACTGGGGACCTCATAACGCAGCAAGGCAATGCACCGTGCCATCGCTCCCGAATTGTATCCGAATGGTTGGATAAACACTCCACCGACGTGACTTCGCTTCCTTGGCCAGCTAGGTCACCTGACTTCAATCCCATCGAACACATCTGGGATGCCATCGAGAGAGATGTTCGAGGCTCTGACCCCCCTCCATCGTATCTTCGTGAACTGTGGGAGCTTGTTCAGGGGTCGTGGATTCGTATAGCTTCCCAACGCTTCAGGTGTCTCGTCGAGTACATGCCGAGACGAATCGCCGCCGTCATCAGGACGAAAGGTGGTGCTACACGTTACTAAACATGTATCTCTAATTCAATTGCTCTTCAGTGTATGTGAGGTCCACATTGAAGAAGAAACTGATATGTAAAACTTAGCTAAGTATAGGATGAATTTGGAGGAGAAATTTTTTTAAAAACTATTTACCATTATGTCCTAAAAGAAAAGTGTTTAATCATTGCAGCATTCCAGTTTTAACTTATGGATCACAGACATGGATTTTTACTAAAGAAGACACACAGAGGCTACGGACAACTTAAGAAGCATGGAGTGAATTTGGTTTGATGTAACCACATCCGAAAAGAAAAGGAACACATGGATCAGGAAAATGACAAGAGTGGATGATACCATGTTCAAAGAAAAGACTTTCAAATGGCAATAGGCTGAAAGAACAGAGCATCGCTGGGTAATTGAAATATTAGGGACAGGAAAAGATCACGAGGAACAACACGTGGGAATTGTGTGGAGGAGATTCTAAAACACGCCAGAGTGACATGGAAGAAAAATTCAGACTTTCACCTAATGGTTGGATGAACACTCCACCGTAGACTCAGAATAATTGATGTTAATGATGATCTCGTAACATTTCTTTTTGAATCCGTTTTCTTGAAACTGGGATATCGTACATTACATTACATTACATTCAAAATTGGACTTAAAAAAAGAACACAACCGGGCCTTCCCCTTCCCATAAATGAATAAATTTTATTTTGAGGGCCAAGACTGTTTTAGCATAAAGCTCCGTGCATTACAAATATAAAATTTACAGGTGAGGCCAGCATGTCTCAAATAATTACAGTGGGATAGCCTAAAAAATTTAAAAAATACCGTCTATCAATTTTAAACGTGGATAGTTAAAAAAAACCAAGATAATTTTAAATAAAAAGACCCACGCTCCTATCATCAGGAAGACTCAGAAAGTGTGGCACAAAGAGGAGGTTAATTTATCTTTGTATTAATAATATCAATTTACTAACAGTTCCTGTGTCAAAATCATCATCTGACGTTTAATACGAAAATCTTTTTCGAGATCTCCTTTGAGTTTTCCTTTGATGGGAATTTGATGAAGCTTTGGAAGAAGGAGATCTCTATAAAGCGTCTTTTCCAGAACGCCTTAACAGGTCTCTGAACTGCCACGGAATATGTAAGCCGTTGAAAGATTTGAGGAGCCCCACGGGGATTTCACATGTAAAATGAAACATCCCGTGGGATTGTGACCTACTGGGTGTTGCATGGGACATCGTACGAAATATAGATGGGTATTTATACCAGAGAGCACAGAAATTATACAGAAAAACCGGGAGATATATGTATGAGAAGTCATGCTTATATCTCCTGGTTTTTCTCCAGTCTTGCTTAGCTGCCCTATCTGCACGTAAGAAACTAAAGGTAAACGAAAATTTCCAACCCGTCTCACAGATACTGTGACATTGAGTTCAATAAAAACACATGTTTCTTCTAGCTGGCAGGGAAATTTTGGGTCTGTAAGGAGAGGCAGTATTTTAAAAATCTTGGTTATTTTTACAACTATTCCACGCAAAAGAACTCCTCTTATTAGGCTCGTACAAGCACTTATACTCTGCCAACTACAAATGTTATCACTAGGTGGCGTGGATACTGTTCCCCAACCGTAATATAGTAATCTTCTTTCCTAATTCCAACATGTCTTTGGTTACTTGTTTTTCTGCATGTGATTATTTCTCAAAAGTATTATATAATAGCATTTTGAAATAAACAGAAAGTGGTTGATATTTAAAATAGACTCAATGAAATACGTTTAGCTGGCGCAGTGGTCTAAGTGATGGCTTCGGATCACTCGTACCTGTTGGGTACGGGGTCGAATCCCGTTGAGACATGGATGCTGTGTTTTTCATAAGGCACTGGTTCACTCCCTTCACTGGAACCAGTTGCTCTAAATTAGGAATGGGAGACTGCTTATATAGCCCATTCAGTTGTTCACGGTGGCCGTTAAACTCCAATCAAAAAATAATTTGTTGCGGTGAGTTTTAGAGTTATTTATTTATTCTTTCTTTTGCGGTGTTTAACGACCAACTGGCTCCAGCGATGGGAAAGAGCCAGCGCCATAAGAGAAACACAACATCAATGCCCCACCGGGATTCGAACCCAGACCCATCTTGGACGAATAGTCAGAAGCCAGCGCTCAGACCACTGTACCATCGGGGTGGAACAGTTATTTAAAATATACTTTCAATTTAGACAAATCTTTAATATATACTGACACTATTTTTTTTACCTGCCAGCTGCCTCAATCATGAACAATATTGACGAGAAGGTTGCTCCATGCGAGGACTTTTACAAATTTGCTTGCGGTGGTTGGTTGGAAAAGCAAATTATTCCGGATGATAGGTCCGCAGTTTCTGTATTTTCTCTGCTGCAAGACGATTTGGATCTCAAGCTGAGATGTAAGTACTGTAGTTTTTGAATTTACATTTTGAACAGTTGCTAGTTGCGCTTAATAAGGCTTAAAAATCCATTCAGAAATTTGAAGCACCATGCTTTCAGTTATGATTCAGTTTGTTGACCGAAAAAATAATTCTCGGTTCCTGATTAATTAAGAGAAAAAATATACTAAGTACAATTGTACGTATATACATACTTCAGCTGAACGCAAGGCAATTGCGCCTCAGAATTGGGCGTGCAATGCAGTTCGGCTTTCTTCGGCCATGCAGTGAACGTGCGATATTTTGATAAGAAATCTGCTGGCTTCTTTAGCTTTCGTGATATTTCAAAAAATTTCAAGTGTTTATGGCGTTTTTAACCACAGTATAGTTTTTACATGCTTGCTAATTTTTAAAAATGCCTTGTTTTGCATACTAAACTTTTATTTCGACGTTTCGTCATATCTGTAGTGGTTATGTTTGCCCAATGGGCTATATTCTTTTGGTAACGATAAACCACTTTTTAAAATTATCGACCTTATTCAAACCAATTGCAATAAAGTTATGGAGCAAAAATATATGTGCTCTTTCAATAAATTTATCATAATTTATTGAGTATCAAACTTTGAGAGACCTCTTCGCAAAATTGATTTCAAAACAAAGTCAGAACTTAATGACTTGGAAATAAAAATGAAAAAAAAATACAATGATGACATGTGTAATTTAACTATGTTTGTCTAAATTAAGCAAATTTATCATGAATTATTAAATCACAAGAATACGGACGCTTAATAAAACTAACTACTTTTTTTCAGCACAGGAAAACTTATTTCTTGAGCAACTCACAAAGAGTCATTCACGTAGGACTGAACACTGAAGAATTCAAGCAGATAACCGCAGTTTGTGTTTTGGATTTCCAATTTTAACCAAATATAATGATTGTGAAAACACAAATTTGCTGGTGAGGGAAATCGACCCTGCATTCTTCTGCTCCGGAACCGAATGCTACACTAAGCTACACTGACGAAGTTTATCACTGCTATATGCAGTATTGACATTTGCGTCACCTCTGTAGTACGTCACATGTAATGCTCCCCCTGGAAAAGGCGGGGATACGAAATCGCAGGTTTCGGGTCTGCCGCAAACCATATTTGAAATACTTCTCTGTAGAAGAAGGAGTTCTCACTAATTCCAGACCATGTGTAGAAGAAGCATCCACATTTCTTGAAGAACCAAACGGCTAGTACATCCATTTTTACGTTCAGGCGCCAATGCGAAAAGAGATACACGGTCGAGTCACATTATTGTGAACACCAGCTAATATCCAAAGTAACCGCCGTGTGCAACGCGGACAGCAGCTAGACGGGCTGGGAAGGCCTCAAGAAGGTGCTGGAAAGTGTAAACAGGTATGTAAAACTATACTGACTGCAGTGCATCTGACAGCTGCTGGAGGGTGCGTGGTCAATTGGGTTTAATTCTGGGGAATTAGGGGACCAAAGAAGTACTTTGAATTCTTAATCGTGCTCTTCCAACCACTCTCGAACATTCCTAGCAGTGTGATACGTCACATTGTTGTACTGGAAGACCCCATCCGCCGGAGGGAAGACAATCAGAATGTATGAGTGTACGTGGTCTGCAAGGAGGGATTCATAACGAATTCAGTCCATAGTGCCTTTCACAGGTATGACTGGACCCAGGGAATGACACGAAAATATTCCCCACACCATAACGCTGCCCCCACCAACTTGTGTTCTCTTAGCAGTGGTTGAAGAGTGTTCGTTTTCCAATGTTTCTTGCCTCATAGGCCAACGTCCATGCGTTCGATGAAGTAGAAAACGTGACTCATCAGAGAAGACAATCCTTTGCCAATCAGCGCAGGTCCAATTACGATACTGCCGTGCAAATGTAAGCCTTTTATGGACATGCACGCTCGTTAGCATAGGTGCAGTGACCGTCCGTCTGCATCGGGGCTCCATACGCTGCAGGGCTCGCTGAACTGTCGTTTTAGAAACACTTCCGGTAGCCCTTTGGTTCATTCGGCCAGCGAGTTGCTCCACTGTAGCGTGTCGATCGGCCCTCACTCATCTCGAAGCCGACGTTCACCTCTCACATCAATGGCACGTGGTGCTCCGCAGTTTCCCCGTCGCTGATTCGCAATGCGGCCATTTCTAGAATCACGACCCCTTTAGCCCGAAAGCCGATAATCATCCCTTTGCAAATCTGATAAATCGCTTCTTTTATCCATGGCAACAACGAGTGATATGTTTTCAGAATACCTACAGCACACCTTATATACTCTCCAAGCCAGCTGACGAAACGTTCCTTCTTTCATTGGCTACGCGCTGTTGACGTCAAAAGTAGGAGATGGTCACAATAATGTGACTCGACTGCGTATTTGCCGGTGACGACGCTCGAATCCAAATCCTTCTGCTCCGTAGCCGAATGCTTTCTTAAGTTACACCGACGGAGTGTATCGTTGCAAATTTGCAGCCTTACCATGTGCTTCCTCTCTGTAGTACATCACAAGGTATGATGTTTCGAACTGCAGAACAGGGGCTCAAACTTAAACTTATCGTATTCGTGAAATATTATTTCCCAACAATTAAATTTCTGCACACCTTTCTTGATCATGGTGCCATGGACACATTTATCTCATAGTCGCATCATTTCGATAGATGTTGGTTTCTATGCCGTACTGCACACATTTGATTTTCAGAGCTAATGTTAATTTCTGGAAAATTCTGGAATGTAACTAGGATCGATATTTTGATTATTCATCTTTTTTTTTCTTTTTTCAGATATGGTTGAAAATGATATTAAGGATGATGCTTCACCCCATATAAAGAACATGAAAAACATGTATGAAGCTTGCATGAACACAAGTGAGTATCTGTCGCATGCAATGCATATTAACTGACTTTAACATGGATAGTATAACATGAATTGCGTTAATTTATTTTAAAACACGTAATAATCTATGTCAGTTGACTTAAACTGGGAAGCTTTATTAATAAATAAGTACACGGATTGAAGATATGTATAATAACCTGGATTAGTAGGTGTAAAAAGAATCGCACAAAAAACTGCCGAGCTTTCGCACCCACAAAGGCGGTTTCGTCACTCCACAGAAGCAACATACGGATTGTAACTGAATTGTTTGAAGATCCCGCTGAGGAGCTAAATTTCTTACCGACGTCATTATCCACTGGAAAAACCATGGAAAACTGAACGCTGTGTATTTGAACAACCGAATTACCAAATGTATATCTGGAAATACAGTGAAACCTTCATTAACGGATACCTCCAAATAAAGGTAACCTCCGAGCAACGGCAAGTTTTGATTGGTACAAAACAGCTGCAGTAGGATTGACATTAACGATAACCAAACAACGAAGCCTCTTAACAGCGGTCAACGGACACCCCAGTCATCCCCGAAAGAAATCTAACGGACACTTTGTCCTCTAGAATTTTACGCAGGGCCTTCGGTGCTTCGGCGAAAGTGATAAGATAGGAATAACGAATGCTACTTAGAAATAAGAATGCTATTGGGCTTTGAGCTCAAAGGATTGTATTACGACGAGTACAATGGTGTGCTTAAGTGAAAAGAAATGAGTTAAAGTTTAGCTCTACATGAGGCGAACTCCAGTTCCTCTGCATGTTTCAGTCGCAACCAGGAGAGGGAGGTTGCTGGTTCGTGAAATGTTGGCAGAGGTATATCGTCTTCGACTGGTCCTTGTGGGTTTAGTTTCTATTGCTAGGCGCGCGGCTTGCTAACTGCGTAGTTCCGCTTCACTGTCCAGCATTCTTTTCTTTCCCTTAAAGCGTACCCTAAACTTAAAATCCTAGCTTGATATTTCTAAAGGGCTATTTGAGAAGGTTACACGACAAAAGGGCGCACGACAAAATGGCGAACGACTATAGAGCGACGCGACAAAAGGGCGTTACGACAAAAGGCCGCTGCTACAGAAGGACGCACGACCACCAGACTAACGATTCACTAAACTAGGAGAACTATTTAACCAATTTGCAATAAACGTTAAGGAGATATAAGTTTCCAAATTGCTTAATTCATTGTATATTCAAATACCAACTGAAAGCAAATGTTAATTTTTCTGTACTTCAATAACTTATAGGAAGTGCTTTCAAAAAGATATTATTTCCAAAATGGCCCGTGAGGACTTCAGGAAAATTATTTATTTCTTTGTGTATTCAAATTCCAATTAAGCGCAGATGTGACATTGTTTGTACTGAAATGCAACCTATACAGAAGGCTTTCTAAGATGAAGGAAAATGAACAAAATCTTCTTCTTAGAAACAAGAAATGGAACAAAATAAAGTTTCCGGAGCTCTTTTGGAAATATATCTTAGGTCATTTATGCAGGTTGCAGTTGAACCACAAAAACTTTTATGCATGGGTAAAATTTCGCTTTGAGTGTACAAAGAAGGCAATTTCAAAAAGGGCTCGGTAGCCTTTTGGAAAAAAAAAACATCTTTTACATAGATTTCAGTTAGAGTACAAAAGATGAGACGTCTGATTTCAGCTGGGAATATTTGAATACACAAAGAAATACCGAATTTACTGAAAGGGCCCGGAGGCCTTTTTGGAAATAACATCGTTTAGAAAACCTTCTATATATGATGAGACGTCTTTTTTCAGCTGGGAATATTTGAATACACAAAGAAATACCGAATTCACTGAAAGGGCCCAGAGGCCTTTTTGGAAATAACATCGTTCAGAAAACCTTCTATATATGATAAGACGTCTGATTTCAGCTGGGAATATTTGAATACACAAAGAAATACCGAATTCACTGAAAGGGCCCGGAGGCCGTTTTGGAAATAACATCGTTTAGAAAACCTTCTATATATGATGAGACGTCTTTTTTCAGCTGGGAATATTTGAATACACAAAGAAATACCGAATTCACTGAAAGGGCCTGGAGGCCTTTTTGGAAATAACATCATTTAGAAAACCTTCTATATATGATGAGACGTTTTTTTTCAGCTGGGAATATTTGAATACACAAAGAAATACCGAATTCACTGAAAGGGCCCAGAGGCCTTTTTGGAAATAACATCGTTCAGAAAACCTTCTACATATGATAAGACGTCTGATTTCAGCTGGGAATATTTGAATACACAAAGAAATACCAAATTCACTGAAAGGGCCCAGAGGCCTTTTTGGAAATAACAACATTTAGAAAACCTTCTATATATGATGAGACGTCTTTTTTCAGCTGGGAATATTTGAATACACAAAGAAATACCGAGTTCACTGAAAGGGCCCAGAGGCCTTTTTGGAAATAACATCGTTCAGAAAACCTTCTATATATGATAAGACGTCTGATTTCAGCTGGGAATATTTGAATACACAAAGAAATACCGAATTCACTGAAAGGGCCCGGAGGCCGTTTTGGAAATAACATCGTTTAGAAAGCCTATATAGGATGAGACGTCTGATTTCAGTTGGGATTTGAATACACAAAGAAATATGTAATTTTACTCAAAGGGACCCCAGTGCCGCTTTTGGAAATAATGTCTTTTAGAAATCTTGCTGTTGATGAAGAAAAATATCAAGCCTGTGGGTTCGCCCTTTTGTCGTGGCGCCTTTACCCTTCGCCTTTTTGTCGTGCGCCCTTTTGCGCATCACCCTTCTGTTTTATCGCCTTTTTGGTGTGCGCACTTTTGGCTCATTGCTCTTTTGTCTTGCGCCTTTCTGCCGTGTCGCCCTTTTCCCGTTCGCCCTTTGTCGTGGCGCCTTTACCCTTCGCCCTTTTGTCGTGCGCCCTTTCGCGTATCACCCTTTTGTTGTATCGTCTTTTTGGTGTCCGCTCTTTTGGCTGATCGCTCTTTTGTCTTGCGCCTTTCTGCCGTGTCGCCCTTTTCTCGTTCGCCCTTCTGCCGTGGCGCCTTTACCCTTTGCCCTTTTGTCGTGCGCCCTTTTGCGTATCACCCTTTTGTTGTATCGCCTTTTTGGTGTGCGCCCTTTTGGCTCATCGCTCTTTTGTCTTGCGCCCTTCTGCCGTGTCGCCCTTTTGCCGTGCGCCCTTTTGTGGTGATACGGTTTTAGAAAACAGGTCAGACATCACTTTCCTAAAATCCTCTACAGCATGATTTTATTTTATATTTTTACATTGAGTTTCATTCAGCATTCAACCTTTGGAGAAAGCTCTGAAAACGTTTCCTTTGGGAATAAGCTTTGTTTAATCATTCTCCTTTTGTACCAAAGCAACAGATCAGCAATGTTAACCTAGGCCTAACCTCCTAACGACGGCACCTCTCCACTACAATCACTTTTTTCTAGTCCGAGCAGCGACCATTATTCCGAGGTATCACTATATTAAGCTTTTTTTCAAAGAATCAAGTAGATTTTAAACAGACCACACGTGTTTGTGCTGCCCATAACTGAAAGGTCAGACATACAACTAAGAGCGGTTAATGGTCACTTAATAAGCTACTTACTGAAACGCCAACTCTCCTGCTTGAGAGAGCACACTGCTATCAAATGTTCCTCCTACAGTATGGTCATTATCTCAATGGAAATCCTTCCGTTTGAAGTAACGCTGAGTTCACAAGTGTTTGATGCGTGTAGTGTGGCTACATGTTCAAATGCAAAGCTCCCCGACTGAAAAAGTACGGAACTGCCAACTGTGTGATGCCTGAGGTATGTCACTTTTGCTGAAATGCAAAGCATCCAGAGAAAAGCGTCGTATATTTACAAAACGTGAAGTTCTCCAACTATAGCCCCTTGCTAAAATGTAAAGATCTCTTACACTATGCGGACAAAAGTAATTGGACACTGTAAGTAAACAGAAAAGCAGTATTGTATTTACATCACTAGCGGGTAGATCCTCCGTTGGCAGATATCACAGCAGCCACCCTTCAAGAAAAACTGTCCACAAGTAGTGGGGAGAGCGGGGTGTTCTTACATTCCGCCTTGAGTACATTGACCAACTCTGTCAGTGAAGAAGGTCGAAACCTTACCGTCGTTCAAGTTCGTCCCATAGGCATTCAATGGGATTGACGTCCGAGCTCTGAGCAAACAAGTTCATCCGCGAGACCTGATTTTCCTCATACCACTCCATTGTAGCCCTGGAAACATGACAGGTGTCATTGTCGTCCTGAAAGGAACAATCATCGTGTCCGTAGAGCTGCCATAACGTTGGGAGCATTTAGTTATCCAGGATACCTCTGCACAGCACAGAGTTCATGTTGCCATGAATGACAGTCAGTGGACCCACACCGTACCAGCTAAAACAGCCCTATACCACAACTCTACCGCCTCCATGCTTCACAGTCGGCACTCTACACTACAGGAGTAGGCGTTCTCCGGGTAACGCTAAACCCAGACAAGTCCATACGATCGGAACAATGTAAAGCGGGATTCGTCGCTCCACAACACATTGCTCCAGTGTTCAAATTTTGTTCTGTTGACACCATCATAGCCGCATGGCTTTATTGGTCTTTGTGATCAGAGGTTTATGGACGGCTGTTCGGTCATGATACACGACTGCATGGGCCTCTCTTCGAAGTGTCTTGGTGGAGACCATAACATCTGTGGCCATCTGAAACTCATGTGCTATGGCGTGAATTGGTCGGGACCTGATTTTCCGGATCTCCTTCTGCAACATCCTCCGGTCCCAGGGTTGCAGTTTCGTGGGCCTTCCAGGTCGAGGAGAATTCCTGCAAGTCCCGTCTTCTTCCATTTGTTGATGACAAAGGCCATAGTCGATTTATTGACCTTTCTGGCATCAGGAATGCTTCTGATGCTCATACTTCCAATTGAGCAGTCTATTATAACGCCTTTTTCAAACTCGGTGAGCTCTCTCGTTGTTTTATACCTTATCGACCACGTGTCTTCTGCGGGAGCACACCATTGCGCTTACGTAGGGGTGTCTAATCACTTTTGTCTATAGTGTATTTTATTTCTGAGTTTTATGACTACCGTGAGCAAATCGTAGGTCTATTAATAGTCTCCCATCCCTAATTCAGGACCTGTAGTTCTAGGAAAAAGACACAGAGAGAGCCACTGGACAAACGCACCACTCATGCCACATCCGGGAATCAAATCCAGGCCCAACTTCAAGTAATGTTCAGATACCAGCACTTCAGCCCTTGCGGCAATGTAAAGCTTGCCACTCAAAGAAGCAGTTACCGAATGCTCCGTGTCTCAACTGTGAACACTGTCTGATTCTCAAACGGTCTATAAATTGTATGCTACCACAACCATGAAAGCAACATTAAACTGTGAACGAATCCAAGCTTCATACATATTGAGAAGTTGTGCAAATGAATAATATCATCTGACAAAGCGTTTTCTCTGGTTTTGAATAGTGGCTGTATTATCATGAACTGGAAGAAGTCCTCAGATCAAGGACCACAAAAAACTATGGTTCATCATGGACCACTTGGATCAATAACAAGGCAGAAATTTTTCTGATGAAAAGAAGGACGATGGGTCTCAGGATCTCTTGAATATCTCCCTGTGCTATTAACATCTCTGCTGCCATAACTAGGGGAGTTCGGCTTTCATAGAAGATTGCTTACGATACCAAAATACCACTATCGGCGGCTATGAGCCAATCCGCTACTGAGCATGAATGTGAACACTGCCAAGTAATCCATACGCAAATACGGTGGATATTCGTTTCAAGGCAGAAGCGGCATTCATCGTTGAGATACGATACCAGTCGAATGTTCAGCATGATTGCCCGGAATGACACTACTCCAGAGGAAACCACCTATTTTGTGTGGTTAATGGAAGACGTCGTAAGGGGTGTAGAGAAGGAATCCCTCTCTCTGCAAGTTGTCTCGTTGGATTGTGCGATGTTACATGATGCCGCGTAGAAGCCACTAAATCTTTTGGGATTGTGGTCAATTGAAGCAGCCGGGGCAGTCCGGGTTTGTCGGACTATGATACGATTCTGTTTTCCAGTTGTCCGCCTGTTCCCACCAGAACCGCCTCGGTGTGTATGCGTGCCCTCACGTACCCACTGCTGCCAACACCGCCCCACTGCTATATCACTACGTCTCATATGGTTTGTGACGTGCCTGACCCGCAGGACGCACACGGCATAAAGGCAGATAGCATCGAGAACGAACGTCTGCGTAGCTCAATTGGTAGAGCGACTTATTCTGGAATAAGAGGACTCGGGTTCGATCCTCGGCGTGGACCAAAAATGACGGAGAAATTTGCTTCGTTATAATGGCGCCCGAACTTCCCGGATGACCCGGCCGTTCAAGATCTCGCAATGGTGGGATGTTCTTTCCACACCGCGAGATAGGAAAATTCAGAGAATCCCTTCTCCAGCGCTTCGAAAATTAAATGTGTGTGACGTTGCATTCCACACACCAGATTAACTGGGCTTTCTCAAGTGCACGTTCTACAGCGGATGGCTGCCTACAACGATACATGGTCCCGGCTGACCCGTTAACCACGTCCCCGGCCCTCTTTCGGGGGGGGAGATGTGACGTGCCTGCCACCAGGACGCACACGACATAAAGGCAGATAGCAGCGAGAATGAACGTCTGCGTAGCACAGTTGGTAGAGCGACTTATTCCGGAATAAGAGAATTCGGGTTCGATCCACGACGTGGGCCAAGAATGACGGAGAAATTTGCTTCGTTATAGGTTTGTAATTAATCGGCATAACCAGCTGGCTGTCCACGGTCTCATTATACGATACCTTTCAAATGCACTCAGTTGTTCGTAGGGTCTTCTAAGGCGTCGATGAGACTTGGCTATCGGCAGCTGAAGTAAACGCACGCGATAAGTAGACAGAATGTTCACAGCGAGCGACTGACAGCCTTTATCTAGGCCAGTGGGCGCGAGATTCAAATGAGCTTGTGACGTATATTCTAGATTAACTTTCCTTTCTTAGTTTCTTTCCCTATGTAAATCTTGAATTTATTCTCAGTATTCTTCCCGCTTAACGAAATATCTTTTCCTTCAAACGAATACGTTTGGCAACACAATTGAGGTTGAATGCACGTGACGTATGCATGTAATAACATAAGAACAAGAGATAAAAGCGACTACTGATCTGTTGTATGAGAGAGGTGTTGATATTATTGAGAGCGATTATTGAGAGCTATTATTGTGAGCGATTATGATGAGCGTTGTTAAGAAAGTGCTGTACGAGAGAATTGAAGAGTGTTGAGATAAATGTGTGGAGAGTGTTGTGCCATTCCGAATAAAGGACTATTTCCGTAAGTTGACTTCTGGTTATATGTTTTGTCTGGCCGTTAAGGTTTGTTTCATTTAGGAACAATTTATTAGTATGTTGATATTTTAAGTTAGCGTAAAGGTCAAGACTTCCTTTACGCCACAAGCTCTGGAAACGTCTTAGACGGTCCTCGGCTGCGAAACTTTTTTCATTGTCATACCTTGCTAAGGATATATTTGGATACAGACTTTCACGGGTTGCAATGATTTGATCGGGGCGCGTCGATATTTTTGTCTAAGTGTGTGTATCAAATGCTCTTTATTACTAAATGTAGTTTCTTTGCCAATGCATAATTTCATTTCCCTGTGACCATATTTTATAGTTTTTGTTTTTCATTCCGCTAACAGCAAATATAGAGAAATCCGGGAACGAACCTATTGTATCGGTACTAAAGGAACTCGGTGGTTGGCCGGCCGTAGAAGGAGCCAAGTGGAACAAATCAAGCTTTGACTGGATGGAAGTCTTGTTTACTCTTCGGAAAGTGGGCTTTGGCCACAACATCTTTCTCTCCGTATCCATTGGACCTGACATAAGGAATAACACAAGGCACATCGTTGATGTAAGCACATTTACGAACTTCATTAATCTAACTCTTCAACTGAACGTAAAAAAAGGTCTTAACTCAGTGAGAAAAGGCCAATAATGTTCTGTTTATAAGAATAAACATGTTTCTCTGTAACTGTCAGCTACGTAGGTAATACCATACGCAGCAGATTCAAATGTTCGGGTGTTAAACCATTTACGCGACAGAAAGAAGTTTTAATTTAAACCTGTTGATATAGTATGACATAAACATGTAAACAAACATTTCATTATGACCACCCCCAGCCGAGAGAAATCAGCGCGCCTGGAGACCGAACGGTGGCGCAGGTGAAGCTCGTATATATACAGTCCGAAGACCGGCATTCGGTTAATTGAGTGTTCGGAGTTAGAATGGGAAAACTGTCGATTTATCGAAGTTTGATAAAGGACAAATTGTGTTGGCACGGGGCCTTGGAACTGCGATCTCAGAAAAGGCGCGGCTTGTGGGTTGTTCAAGTGCCGCTGTAGTGAGTACGTAGCAAAAGTGGTGCACAGATGGCCAAACGACGGACCGTCATTCAGCCGTAGCCGTTTTCAGATCATTGAAGCCAGAGGGAAGCGTAGACTGTCGTGCATTGTTCCCAGCGACCGCAGGGCCACAGTGCGACAAATCACCCGCAGCTACAACAGTGTGATCAGGGCAATGTGCCAAAGCACACAGTTCATCGTAGCCGTCTGCCCATAGAGCTGCCTAGCAGAAGACCCAGGCGAGTCCCCATGCTCATTGCACGTCATCGCAGGCATTACAGAAGCTGGTCCTCTCATGACTTCCTCTGACTTCCAATACGTTTCTGTCCTCTCATTTGAGCTAAGTAAATAGTCTTAGCACCTTATCCAATCGAGCATGTCTGAGACTAGATCAGACAAAGACTCTTCCCCGGCGGGCAGCGACCACCTATGAATTACGCGTCCAAGTTGAAAAAGCATGGAAGCGCAATATCCCCAGCGCAATATCTAGCATTCGTACGACCGATTGCATATCACTGATAAATACACTTACCGCAAAGTGAAAAAAGGACATCATTAAAAATTGCAGCTACATCTAGGAGATTTATGTCGCAGCAACAACTTGTTTAGAAAGGAAAGTGATAACACGTGTGAAGTGATCCAATATTTGTTTTACCTTTTAATGCGTATTACAGTGTACATAAGACACATTATAATTTTATTAAGGTGCTCCTCCTCCTCCAGCAGCAATACAAGCTTCCAATCTGGCATGCAATTGGTCGCACAAATGCTGGATATCACGCTAGGGGATAGCATTCCATGCGCTTTCAACCTGGACACATAATTCAGAGATGGTCGCTGCCTGCCGGGGTCCGTGAAAGTCTTTGTCCGATCCAGTGCCAGACATGCTCGATTGGAGACAGCGTGCTGGCCAAGGGAGTTGATGTACCGCCTGAAGAGCATGCCGAGTTGCCCTGGCGGAATTTGAGCGTCCTTCTAGAATATCGCTTCAGGAATTGCACTCAAAAATGGCAGGACAATCAGCAGCACAATGTCGCTGACGTAGTACTGCAATTCAGTGTACCCCGAACACACACACCAGACTCGTACGAGAGTGATAGCTAATCGCTCCCCACACAATGATGCCCAGTGGGGGGGTCTGTGTGTTGTTGGCGGATGCACGATGGCAAAAGCCGCTCACCTTGTTGCCTTCGGACGCGTATACGTCCGTCAGATGCTTCCAAGCAGAATAGGTTTTCATCACTGAAGACAATTGACCGTCATTCTTCACTCCAATGAACTCGTTCTTGACACCACCGGAAAGGTACGCGACAGTGACCAGGGGTATGTGGTAACCGTTCCAGCGGCACGCGCGCCCCTAGTCCTGCTTCCAACAAACGATTCTGTATCGTTCTAATAGACACACTTGGTATGACGGAGGATCGAATTTGTGACGCCGTAGCTGTCCGCTATGTTAACGCCACCCACCTGATACACCGATCCTCTCGTGCGTCCGTAACTCTGTGTTGCCCGGGACCACATCTGCTAGTGTACGAATGCTCCTGTGACCACCGACGCCACCGTCGTACCACGGCCGATACCTCTCGTCCCACTCAGACCGCAATTTGATGGAAGGACCAACCTTCTTCCCGCAACCCTCTCTCTATATGGACTCGCTCGAGCTCCGATAATTGAAAAAATGTTGCGCGCCTGCGTCGTCCAGGTATAGTAGTTTCTTCAACGAGCACTGAACAACACGACACCAGACGAATGACTTCGTTCTGCAAGCTCTAGTCCTTAGATACACGCTGCGTACATTTGCATGTTGTCGTCTGCAATGGCGTCATCATTTCATCCAATGACATTCCAACTTGGATCACAGTTTCTGCTGCCCTTTACAATTACCATGTTATAATACACTGAAGAGCAATTGAATTAGAGACAGCTGGCGTTATACAAATGTGGCGCTGTGGGCGGCCCTGTAAACGGAAAAACGTATGCAGACGTATGCAGCGATCCAACAATATAAGGAGTGATGCAACGGTAATCAGTAAGAATCGGACGCAGTACGGGTAAGACGAAAGATCTAAGCGCATTTGATGGTAGGCAAATTGTCGGGGCCCGACCAATGGGTCACTCTATCTCGGAAGTCAAGCAGGCACTGGGATTTTCACGAGCCACTGTGTCGCGGGTGCACCGTGAGTACATCGAATCCGGTAAAACCATCCCTGCAAGGGCCAACTGCCGTGGACAACAGCGTGTAGATGAACGGGCTCATCGAGGCCTATCTTGCATTGAACCAGCAGATAGATGGGCCACAGTGCAAAAAATCCCTTGGCAATTTAACACTGGTGCACAGAAATGTGTAAGCAGCCACACCATCCAGAACCATCTCCTCGCTATGGGGCACAGAAGCCATCGTCCCACGAGGGTACTGCTGATGACCGTACTTCACAGTGTGCAAAGATTAGCATGAGCGTGGGAACATCGCCACTGGACCCTAGACATGTGGAAAAATGTTGCCTGGACTGATAAGTCGAGATTCACGTTGGTACATGCGGATGGCAAGATACGAGTACGGCGCAAACCACATGAAGCGATAGATCCTTCTTGCCAGCAGGGTACTCTTCAAGATGGTGGGGGTGGCATTCTCGTATGGGGACTGTTTACGTGGATTGAAATGGGACCCCTGGTACGTGTGACATCGTCCCTCACAGGCAAACGTTACCGGGATATCCTGGACGACCATTTGCTCCCGTTTGTGCGTCTTCAACATCCCTCTGGGGACCTCATCCCGCAACAAGACAATGCACTTTGTCATCGCTCCCGAATTGTATCCGAATGGTTGGATGAACACTCCACCGACGTGGCCTCGCTTCCTTGGCGAGCTAGGTCACATAACCTCAATCCCATCGAGCACATCTGGGATGTCATTGAAAGAGATGTTCGAGGCTCTGACCCCCCTACATCAAATCTTCGTGAACTGTGGGAGCTTGTTCAGGTGCCGTGGATCCGTATGGCTTCCCAACGCTTCCGGTGTCTTGTCGAGTCCATGCCGAGACGAATCGCCGCCGTCATCAGGACGAAAGGTGGTGCTACACGTTACTAGACAGATATCTCTAACTCAATTGCTCTTCAGTGTATGATGTTCCTACCAGCATTCCTTCTGGGTGTTCTTTTTTCACTTTCCAGCAGTGTACATCTTATTTCTTTGTGTTCATCTTATCTTACTTGATATTAAACATCTGTAAGGCATCTTCGTTCCTCACATGATCAGAACTCGTCTCGCTGCGAACCACTAGTACATAATGCACGCCTCCAGCTCACAAACCACTAGTATGTCTTTTATCCAGTACCCAGATACCTCTACCGTACTGGGACGTATATTCTAAAATAAATTTCATTTTTAGTTTCTTTTCCTATGTAAATTTGAGTTTGTTCTCCTTTATATGTACTTCCAAACTTAAAGCGATATCTTCTCTCTCACAAGAGTGAGGTTGGCAACACATTTGAGGTCAGAGAGAAAGTGACGTTTGAATGTGATAAGGACGATGGATAAAAAGGACGATACAACAGTTGCTCATGGGGTTGTGTGTGTATGTGTGTAGACTTTCGGTCGCAGAGATAAATGTGAAGTTTACCTGCTGTGTAATATGTTGGATCTACTGAAAGAGTGCTGGACCAATAAAAGGTTTTCGTAAGTCTGACTTATGTATACATGTGTATGTTCCGTCAGGCCGTAAAAGCTTAATTAGGAACTATTGCATCGTATTCTTATTTAGGTCAACATTCCTTAGTCATGGTTTTAGACATAGCGTAACACCAATCTTGCTCACGAGAAAGACATTACATTATACACTGAAGAGCAACTGAATTAGAGATAGCGGCGTTATGCAAATGTGGCGCTGTGGGCGGCCCTGTAAACGGAAACGACATGACGTATAAAGCGATCCGACAATATAAGGAGTGATGCGACGGGAATCAGTAAGAGTCTAAGCGCATTTGATCGTGGAAAAATTGTCGGGGCCCGACGAATGGGTCACTCTATCTCGGAAGTCAAGCAGGCACTGGGATTTTCACGAGCCACTGTGCCACGGGTGCACCGTGAGTACATCGAATCCGGTAAAACCATCCCTGCAAGGGCCAACTGCCGTGTTGTCCACGGCAGTTGGCCCTAGCAGGGATGTAGCAGCGGATAAACGGGCCACAGTGCAAGAAATCACTCTGCAATTTAACGCTGGTGCACAAAAACGTGTTAGCAGCCACATCACCCAGAACCATCTTCTCGCTATGGGGTACAGAAGCCATCGTCCCACGATGGTACCCCTGCTGACCGCATATCACAGGGTGCAAAGATTAGCATGGGGGTGGGAACATCGCCACTGGACCCTAGACATGTGGAAAAATGTTGCCTGGACTGATGAGTCGAGATTCACGTTGGTACATGCGGATGGCAGGATAAGAGTACGGCGCAAACCACATGAAGCGATGGATCCTTCTTGCCAGCAGGGTACTCTTCAAGCTGGTAGGGGTGGCATTCTCGTCTGGGGACTTTTTACGTGGACTGAAATGAAACCCCTGGTACGTGTGACATCGTCCCTCACAGGTAAACGTTAACGGGATATCCTGGACGACCATTTGGTCTCGTATGTGTGTTCAACATTCCACTGGGGACCTCATCCTGCAACAAGACAATGCAACGTGCCATCGCTCCCGAATTGTATTCGAATGGGTGGACGAACACTCCACCGACGTGACCTCGCTTCCTTGACCAGCTAGGGCCCTGATCTCAATCCCATCGAGCACATCTGGGATGCCATCGAGAGAGATGTTTGAGGCTCTGACCCCACTCCACCAAATCTTCGTGAACTGTCGGAGCTTGTTAAGGGGTCGTGGATCCGTATGGCTTCCCAACGCTTCCGGTGTCTTGTCGAGTCCATGGCGAGAGGAATCACCGCCGTCATCAGGGAGAAAGGTGGTGCTACACGTTACTAGATAAGTATCTCTAATTCAATTGTTCTTCAGTGTAGTACATCTGAATAAGGACAATTCCATTTTCATACACAACCATCCGGGACCTTTATAAGAACCTATCAGTTCTGTAAAATCTTCCTAAATTAGCGATTACTTTCAAAGATGAGTTCACTCGCCTGCTGATTTAACATTCTAATTTGTTTTTTCTGTCAAATATGCTTTCTAGATACACAAACTAATTCACCTGTTCTAAATCTGCTCTATTTCGTCTGATCTTGCATTCGGCACTAACCGTTCCTCATTCAGAAACCATAACTTCGCTTTTTCCCTTTATTGAGTTTGAATTTCATACAAACTCCGTACACTGGGGAAGCACATTCTGCCACTAACCTTTTCTTTCCGCCAACGGGACTGTGTTATCAGGTCTTAGTAAATTGCGCGCACGGGAATTATCGAGACATAAGTCATCGCTGTCTATTTTGGTGTCATGCATGCATCTATAAATACACGGAACAGCCATGATGACATTATAAACCTCTGTCGGACCCCTTCACCAATTGGAAAGAATTTCGATAAAACGTCAATCACACATATACATGCTCTACTGCCTGCATACATAGCTTTCACACATTCTAGTAGATTCCCAGTTACACCATAATGAGCCAAATCTTTCCGTCAAGTTTTTCCAAAGCTGTAAATTCAGTAAAAACTTTTTTCTCAAGAGACAGTCACTTTTCAGTCATCATACGTAACGCAGAAATTAAGTTAATGCAACCCTTACCATGCATGAAACCACTCTACACATCCGACACCATGTCTGATGCAAAGTCCCGTACCTTATAAATAATAAGTTTTCCAAATGCTTCTCCTGGCACACTCTGCAGGCTGATAACACGGTATGTTTTCAATTGAGTTAAACTATCGTGTTATGTTTCCGAGTCACAAAAATTTTGACGAAGCAACTATGAATTTTACATTTATTCATACCTGCTTTGTCAAAACTTCGGGACTCGGTAACATGTCATAAATTACATTCTATTAAATTTAGATCAAGGAAGGGCCCAAACCGTTCCATATTTTGAAAATCAAAGAATTGCGATATTAATTATTGCAGGTTCTAATTAAAAAGTCCGTTCTTTGAAACAGAGTGGGTAACCCGGTCTCTTCTGGAAGGTTTGGAAATGCGTTGAATGGCATTTGTAATCAACTGAATATTAGTATTTCAGACACGAACGCCGAGGTTAAAAGAAAGCCCATACGTAAGAATTGTACATATGAAACAAAGCGAGGCTGTAAAAGTGTATTGTGCCTGTGGATGGGAAGTTTTGTCTGTGGAAGGGTGTGAGGGAAAGCATGTGTACTTTTTATTGCAATATATACGTAAGAAATAAAGCCATCTGTCTCCGCTTGCTTTGGCTGTACCTCAATAGGACACATTTTAAAATTATGTACATGTACACAGTCGTATCAGAATGATATGGCCACCCCCTGCATCACACTGTATCCACCCAGGCGCGTGACAGATTGCACGTAGAAAGGTCGACCACACGAAGATATAAGCGGTCGGCCAGGACAGATGAGCCATAGTGCGTGACGTGATCACAATGGGCAGAGGTAGTGATTTGACGGACGTTCAAAAAGAAATGATTATTGGCTAGTACCTCACCTAATACCGAGAACCTCCCAACGTCATAACTGTGGAGCCCAAATGCCAACTACCTCAGAGGAGAACGTTGCGTCCGTCGACTGGTAAAGGACAGTACATCAATTGACACTCTAATGAACGCTGGGGTACCTAGATACGTGTCCCGATAACAGTAGAGCGAACCCTGTTACGCATGGGTCTCCGGAGTCGACGCTGCGTCAAGGCTCCCATGTTAACCCAGCTCCATCGGCAACGACACCTGCCATGGGACTACCGTCATTGGACAGTGGAAGAATGGGAAAAAGTTGCCTTCTACGACGAATCGAGCTTTGTACTTCACCGAAGTGATGGGAGGTGACGGATACGGTGTCAGACACACAAGAACCAACACCGAGACACCTTTGTCGGTCAAGTACAGGCCGGGGAGGCAGTACGCACTTCTGGGGGATTTTTCCTGGTATGACCTGGGATCGCTGGTATGGCTGGATGCCTAACTGTCCATCCTCACTAACCACATGCATCCCTTCATGTTGGACGCTTAATCTGGTGGTGATGGTGTCTACTAACAGGCAATGCGCCGTGCCACGTCCCTAAGTGGGTGCGTAACTGGTTCCAGAAACACGACAGCGATATCTCCGTTCTTCATTGGCCGGTTAAATCGTCTGACTTCAATCCCATAGAGCACTTGTTGCACTATTTGGATAGACAGGTACGAAGTGTCAACTCACAACCACATCATCTCGGGGGCCTACGTGCTGTGCTTTAGTCCGAATGGGCACGTGTGCTTCGGGTTAACTTCCAGGGCCTCACTACGTCCACACCACACCCTGTCTCCCCTCAGTCATCCTAAGAAGAAGGGAACGTGATTAATGGGAATGTAATCATCAGGCCCAAGGAGGGTTATTCCTTCCTTGGGACTGATGCTTATATTCTTGAAGAGCCGAGCGCAAAGCTTCTAGTTGTGTGCTGGCTATAACAATGATAATATACGAACATCATGCTGATAGCCGGTTTCGCTATGACAACTATCGTCCGCTCTAATGGAATATAGTCATCAGGGCCAAGGAGGGTTATTCCCATTATTAAGTAGGTGGTGATATTATTCTGATACGACTGTGTATGTCAAATCTTTATGTTATGTATTATCAGCACCGTGTCGGAAAATGTCTAGACTGAAATGTCTGTCTGCGAAAATGGAAAATGTCTACTTTCCTGCTATAAAACATGTCGGATTGACATCCGTGCGACAGTGGTGCCAGAGTAATGGCAAAATAGCTTCAAATTTCCTTTATGCAAACCATTTGCACAGTTACGTAAGTGCGACTATACTGACTATGTCGCAAGAGATTCATTAATTCCATTTTTTTATCTTCTTGAAGGTTAATATATTTATCTCAATTGTTTTAGCGGAGATTCACGATTATTCCACTGATGTTTTTTTAAGTGTCATTTTGGGTTCTAAATGCTCTTTTTTTCTATGCTATAAGGTCAAGTGTAATGTGTAAGGACAGTATGTGAAGCCCCACATCCGTCTCAGCCCAAACTTCCATTGTTGTTACAGCTTTAAAGACTTCCACACTTCTCCCAGTCCAAGGGCTATGACGTACAGAGTCCTTGAGCTGGGAGAATTAACTCTTTTCTTGCCATTTAAGCGGCATTATTTTTATCCAACGGAGGTTCCATTTCCCTCACGCTGGTCTAGGATACGTCTCCATTCTCCAATCCAAGAATCTCCGTTTTGCCCCTTGTGAAAGCTGTCATATTGGCACCTGCGTAAATGCTTCCATTTCCGTCCTTATTAAGGGCATCCATCTTTCACACAGTCCAAGTGGTCTCACCTTCGTTCCACATTTAAGCGCTCTCAATTTTTCTACGTCTCAGGAGATTATTTTTCTCCCTCATTAGACGCTTCAGTTAGTTTCTTGGTCCAACGTCTTTAATTTTTGAGGACGCATTTTTTTTTACACACGAAGGTGCTTTTTGAATAACCTTGAATTGGTGTAGTACGACTGGGAAATTACTTGAGTATGTAAAAGCTGTGTGTACAGGCAGCCGAGCATGTGAATGTGTGAATACTATAGATTTGGTTTGCCATTGTTTGTGACGCATACTATAATTTAACCTTCCATTTTAGTTTTGTGTTCTGATGTAAATTTGATTTTTTTAAATTGAAGGTATAACGATCACTATGAGCAACTCGATTGACTGTAAGCAGTCGCCCGTCCCTAATTTCCTGGTTCAGGGAAGGGAGAGCGCTTGTGCTGTAAGGAAAACACAACATCCATGCCTCACCGGGATTTGAACCTGGACCCACCACGGACGAATTGTCAGAAGCCATCGCTTAGACCACTGCTCCACTGGGTCGGCATAAATTTGATTTCTTCTAAAGATTTTCTAAACTTAACGCCGTTGATTCCTTCATTTGAGTTTGAAACACCTGACAACAAGTGAAAGTGACTTCTATATAGTCAGAATCAAGAGATAAGGGTGGTTGTGTTCAACGATCTTGAGGCAATCTTGATGGAATGTTATCGAAGGCTATGCTTTGAGGCAACGGTATATTTACAATGTTATAAGACAATGTTATGAAGCCAGTGTTACTAAAACAATATTTGAGTGAGCATTGAGAGTACGACCCATATGGTGATCAAGTTTTATGCTCTAGGAAGTCTAACGCATTTTTGATTTATATTTGTTGATGGAATTATTGCAACATATCTTATTTGCGCTACGACGTCTGGTTAGCAATTGACGTGCATTGGCGATAAATAATAAAGACGTAGATTTTGTTTGTAAATACAGCCCTACTTAAACTCAAACCTGGTAATTATTTATTGAACTGCAAAATTAGAAAATTTGTTCCTAGTTAATATTTTCACCGTCACCTATCATCGAAACTATCCGGGTTCAACGGAGGTTAACACAAAAATGTTCAACGGCCTTGAGTGTGTTACAATAAAGCTAAACCTAATGAGCTCGAACTCTTTAGTGTAGCAGGACAGCTAACTTTATATTTAAATTCAATTCAACTAAACCAGTTAAACATTAAAATGTGTATGGTGCAGATGTCAAACAGGTGTGCGTGACATATTAAAAGTCTCCGTGCTGCAGAGTATTATTGTAGTTGGAACGAGCCTTGGCTCAATACTTAGCACCTCTTATCCTCAACTCAACTTATTCCGTCACGGGAACAATACAAGTTCTTCAGAGAATTCGTGAAGTTCAAACTACTGGCATTCTACTGATTATAGCCTCTTTGGATGTGATATCAACGTACCCCAATATACCACTTAGCACTGCACACGCCTTAATCGAAACAAAACTCATTAATCTGTATCTCACCAGCGAAAATTGAGGCAATAATGGGAGCCTTACGACTAATAATGAATCGATCTTTCTTTCGATTCAATACTAAAATATTTGAGCAACGAGGAAGGGGCACACATGGACTCCCCCTTTCAACATTGTTAGCTGAAATAGTCATGCAAGACCACGAAAACCAAGCACTGACAGGATATCCATTCCAGCGCACACTCTTTTTACGTTACGTGGATGATGTGCTGGTTCTTTGGCCGCACTTTCTCGAAGAGCATCAGTTAAAGTTCTAAGTGGTATACTACAATCACTTAGTGAACGCTTATCAAGTATCTACCCCACCATTAAATTTTCATTGGAAACTGAACAGAATTTCTCTGTTCCATTTTTGGATAAACAATTATACCGGGATCCATGTACCAATTAAATCAGCACTACAGTTTACAGGAAACCAACTACCTTTACTTCATCGATACCCGAAGACTCCGCTCACCCACTTAATTATAAGCTATCTTCTATTAGATTTATGCTACGATGCGCATTTTCCCACTGCTTAAATGAAAATTACAAAAATTCTGCAATTATGAAGATCATGGCTATAGCAGAAGCCCAGGGCTTCCCGAAATCACTCGTGACACTTCAACTTAGGAAATTACGGAGATACCATTTCACTACCCTACAGCAAGATGCAAACCCACCTAAATATGTGGGATCATTATATACCCACTTAATATGTGGGATTCGTTTATACCAGAACTCACAAATTTCCTAAAAAATATCTGCGAAAGACATCAAATAAACTTTGGAATTAAGGCTAATAAATATACTTATCTTTATAAAAAAGGATCATGACCCAGTAACCTGTGAAAATAGACACGGGGTTTACAGTATCCCACTAAAGGCCTTGGATCCAGAGGACAATGATAAGATCTACATCGGCTCAACACTTCGAAATATCAAAACACGACTCGCAGAACATAAATACGATGTAAGGACAGCCTCAATGGCCACAGCATTATCCAGGATAGTTCATAATGGGAACCCACTACCCGTTGTGGGCCGAGACCTCCCTCCTAGCAACCACACATTTTAAATTTCAGAGCATTTTCACTGAGAGCCTTTTTATTAGTGTACAAGCATCTAACAGCTGCAATAATGACTTCCCTTGCTTTGTTCCATTCCATGGAAGACAGAAATGGTACAATCTGACTGAGGAAATACACTCTATCACCACTCCAAACAGGATAGTTGACTCCGAGTTACAATGGGACTCTAATGCGCATGTGTACTACCCACTCATATTACGTGCAACGTCTTATATATACTGTATAAGGTGCTGATTCTCATGTTTAATTTGCATTGCTTATCCGAAGATGAACCCTAAGTGAGGTTCGAAAGATCTAATATTTTATCTGTGTATTTTTAACATTAAAAGCTTTAATTGTGTCGTAGATTTTAATCTCAACTAGAATCGTGCTTAGACGGCGTTTGATAGCAACTAATAGGTGTCTCCATGTTTATTGAACATGTAACGGATGTGCATATGCGTGATGCCAAAACTTGTCAGGGAAATTTCTTTCATGCAGGTTGTTCTAAACTTATAACACAACCCTGTTGTCTGTGAAATTCACAAATTTGCCGGTAGTGCATTTCGAAACCACGCCTCCTCACTACGGAGCCAGTTGTTCTAACCAACTAAACTATACCGATGCAATGTACCGCTGCAGATTTTTCGTCTTTACTCGTGCTTCACTTGTGTAGTACGTCACATCATCTTCCTCTTCATTTTTTTTCTGAAGCGAAGAAGGAATTTTTCATTAATTCCAGACAATGTGTGGAGCGTCGCTCCGGTTGCGCAGTGGTCTAAGCGATGGCCTCTGATCATTCGTCCGAAAGGGGTCCGGGTTCGAATCCCGGTGAGGCATGGATGTTATGTTTGTCTTACGGCACTGGCTCTCTTCTTTACCTGGAACCAGTGACCCTAAATTAAGGACGGGCGACTGCTTATAGCCGATTGAGTTGCTCACGGTGGTCGTTAAACCTCCAATCAAAAAAAAAAAAAGTGTGGAACAAACATCACACATTTTTTGAATAGCTCAGCGACCAGTAGATCTATTTGAGAATTTTAATTAAAATAATAAAATTTAATATATTTATATATCTTAAATAAAAGATTGAGATCAATATAGATTTCACATTGCTTTTAGAAATGTGAAGGGCTTGTAGCACTGAAGGTGGTGGGTTCAAGTACTTCGCCTGTCAGGTCCAATTGGCTGGCGGTTTGTTTTATAGCATACCTGCTCTTATTGAAAGTTTCTATTCATTACCACATTATGAGTTTGGAAACATTTACACACAATATATGCAATATATCAACACTTCCTTAGTTCGCGGGATCACACTCATCGGATGCAAAAAGCAACACCTTTACCTCCTGCAACTTTCGTGTGTCCTCGTGCAGAATCACCTGATTTCAGCACCACTGAGCATATCTTGAATTCTTGGAGGTACAGTTTTCCAGTTTCGTGACTTTTCCCTCCCCAAGTAGAAGCAATGATGATATTCTTCTGCGATGAAATTTACCGCGTTTAAGAGAAGTACTTTCCCACGATAAGCCGCTGTGAGTCTTGCATTGCTCTCATGGATACAAGAAAGATTTTATACTTTTGTAATATCTTTTACACGTGAGTTTATTTGTTAATACACTGCCCGTCATAGAAAATGGCACACCATGAAGACGTGAACGCAGCGCCATGCAAATTTCAGGATGGCTGCACACGTACAAGTTATGCAAATGATTGCATTTGCAGGCCAATCGCACAAACGGCGTGTGGGATATAAGCGGACAACCATCCCGTAAGGCCATCAGGAGCCGCGGATGGCTTAGTGGTTAGTGTTTCAGACTATCGATGCTGGGTCCCCAGGTTCAAGCCTGGGCTGATCTTTCAGAGATGGTGTGATTTACTAATAATCGCTGAATATCCGCCGTGCATCGGACGAGCACGTAAAGTGACGGCCCCCAGGCTGGACCCACTGGTTAAATGGGTATCCTTTCCTATGCCCTCCCTGAAATTCTCTCACCCATTTATGTGCAATATCGTACTTGTACGGTGGCGCCATCTACTGTACTCTAATCTCACTACAAACTGTTCTGTCAAAAGTCGCTAGACTTGCTCTCATTCCTTCCGTTTCTGTGTCCTGCCCAAAAGGCGATCTCGCTGTAGGTGGCTGGGACCTAAACTCTACTACCTGTGGACGGAAGTCCTACATGAAAATGACAAATTCTCTCTCCGGCGTAAGGCCATCAGTTGAGACGTCATCACGACCGCGAGAAGTGAGTGGTCCTTCTGCAACCGTGTCTGGAGAACGAACAAAGGGTGCCAATGCCGTTAAAACGCCGTCGCACGCGATTTCGTGAAACGGATGAGTTCACGAGAGGTGTCATCTTAGGCCTTCAAACCGCCACATGGTCATTGCGTCGTATTGCGGAAGAAACGCAACGTGATGCCACAACCGTCGCTCGCATTTGGAGACAGTGGTCACAGGAAAGAATTATGCAACGTCGTAGGGAGTACGGAGAAGGACGTCCGAGCTCACCGATCGCCGTATCCGCCATCATGCCGTAGGCCTCACATGCCACAATGGGCGACATTTTGCGGAATGTACAGGGAGGCTTGGATGCTCCGATATCGACGCGGACAGTGTCGCGCCGATTGACTGCGTCTGGTTTGCTGTTCAGCCGTACTTTGCTAAGGCTACCCTTAACAGCGAGCCATCGTCGTCACCGCTTGGCGTGGTCTCGTTCCAGAGCTGCGTGGCGTGCCGAATGGAACAGTGTGGTGTTCAGCGACGAATCGCGGTTCTGTATCGCTACGGATGATAGCCGTGTGAGAGTCTGGAGGCGGCGTGGCTTACGATTTGAAGCGCCACACGGCCCTGCAACGTGTAATCATTATGTGCGGTGGTATCAGCACCAGCAACCGCTCACCGCTGGTACGCATTACGAGCACATTGCTGGCACGTCGCTGTGTTTACGAGGTGCTGCGGCCTGTCGATCTACCGTATCTACTAGGCATCCCCAAATGCCGGTTTTCAACAGGATAATGCCCGCCCGCATACCGCCCGGATCAGCCTGAATATCTTACACAGTGTGCGGATGATTTCGTGGTCAGCACGATCCCCCGAACTCTCTCTCAATCGAGCATCTGTGGGTCACGATTGGACGTCGGTTGAGTACCCTCCCACCCACGCAAAATGAAGATGAACTGTGGACTCGTATCAACACCACGTGGTCCACGATACCCAGAACTCATTTCGGACTCTCATTGCATCAATGCCACTCCGCATTCAACGCTGTATCACCCAAAAGGGGGCCACACTATTAATCATCCTGTATCTTCAGCTACTGGAGCCTAGTCTGTATGTCACAATTAAATCATTTGTTCAGGACCTACTTGGCTATCTGTGTGTGCAATTTGGTCTGTTTTCGAGCATTCCTTCATGGTGTGGCATTTTCTCTGCCAGGCAGTGTATCTTTGTTGTATTCTTTTGGACCCTTTGTTTTTGAGAAAGAATGTCGTCTAATTTTTTTTTCATTACCTTTGCAGTTGGACCAGTCAAGTCTGGGAATGCCAGACAGGAATTACTTGCTGAAAGGGATGGAAGATCCAGCAGTAGCTGCCTATTATCAACTCATGGTGGACAGTGCAGTTCTTTTGGGAGCCAATGAGACAACCGCCAAAAAGGAAATGAAAGAAGCTTTGGAATTCGAAATGGTTTTGGCAAATGTAAGTGCACTGTTCGTGTTGCGATGCATAATATGCAGAAAATGTTGACAATTGCGCGCGTGTAAAACCATCCATGATAATGTTCATGGACAAAGAACTGTCATGACCATTATCTGAATAACTGTGAGGTGATAAGGAATCTATGTAAATATAAAGAATATATTTGGGAAGAAAGTTTTTCCGAGTTAAGTGAGTGAGCTCTAGCACAACCGGGCCTCATGCTTTTGGAATAATTTTATTCGAAACGTATGATGTGATATTTGAACTTTAAGTGAAAAGCTGGGGTAATTCCAGTATAAGATACATTTTCATTGAAATTAATTGATGATCAAGAGAAAAAGGCAGCTCCGATGGCACAATGATCAAAGCGCTCTCTGATCGTTCGTAATTGCGGGGTCTATACCTGGACGAAAAATGGGTGGTGTGCCTGTACCATGGCACCGGGGCGACTCCTCGTTCCACGGGCCTCTAGCCCAAAATTTGGGGTGAGTGACTATTTATAGACCTTAGAGATTATCACGGTGGTTGAGGGCCGCGGGTGGCCTAGTGGGCAACGCTCGTGACTGCCACGGAAAAGACCTCAGGTTCGATCCCAGGCAGGTACGACCGCTCGATCTACTAAATATCCGCCGTGTGTCGGATGGGCAGGTTAAGCCGTCGGACCCCCGGGTACTGACCCCCTCCCCGTAATAAATAAGGGCGTCTTCCTGCCCCTTTCTACTTCGCTTCCGTGTTACTTTCCTATCGGGCACTGTAGCCCAAATCTCCTAGCTTCCTATTTCTACGGGTTGTTTAAGGCCTGTGGTCAGACATTCCCTTCCTAAAATCCTCTACATATGATCAGATTACGGTGGTTGCTAAATTCCTGAAACATAATCGACAAAATAATGGAAGGACTTCTGAAAATCATAATTCAAGGATTTTAGCACGCCTTTTGTGAAAAAAAAATGGTCGTGCCAATGTTATCGGTTTGTTCTTTCTTCTGTCTGTGGACACCATATCTCTGCAACTATTAGTCCGATTTGAAAAATACTTTTCGCATTGGGAAACTTGAAATACGCGAATGATACTACTTCCTTTCGCTTTTTTTCTACGATAAACAATTTAGCCGCCAGAGGGCGTAAATGCAGATAATATCGAATTCAAAATACATTTTATTCCATATATTTGCTTCTAAACATCTGATTGAGAAAGTTCTTTTACCTTTCGCTTCCATTTATAACGAAGGATATTTTAAGTATGGTCATTTTTTAAAAATTACACATAGATTTTTCAATGGGGCGTAAAAGTAAATTGCGCTTTCCCCGATATCTCTGCTTCTAAAACTCCGATTTAAAATTTTTATTCTTCAACAAATACAGCTCCTAATGGGAAATATTTTGCATATAATTTCTGAATTTTGGTAAAGGGCATTTTAGCCACCAGGTGGCATAATAGTTAATTTCTCCTTCTGATGTATTTCCCACAAAATCTGAGCTTCTAAAATTTCGATTGAAAAAATTCGTTCGTGGACAGATGCCACTCACGTCGATAAACCTTTTCGGAATACATTCTTCTTAAAATAATGCATGGTTTCTCCGCCAGTGATGGTAGATGTATATCTTGTCAATATCTGTGATTCTAATGGTCCGATTTGAAAAATTCCTTCTTTATTCGATAGTTTCCTGTGCGTCATGTTTTTCATATAATTTCAAAATTTTTAAGTAATTAATAGACTTTCCACAAGGGGACAAAAGGGTAAATTGCGTTTCCCTCGATATCTCTACTTATGAAACTCCGATTTGAAAACTTCTTTCTTTGTTGGAGAGCGTTTTCGCTGCGAAATGTTTCTCATATAATTTCGAAATGTTCTTAATGCGCAAGTCTGCAACCCGAGGGTGTAAGTTCACGATCTCGTTTACAGCAATGTCTGCGGGAATAAAAACCCAATTGAAAAACTTCTTTCTTCGGTCAGCTACTACCGTTTTTCATACCGGTTTCATTGACTTTGACTAGCTTTGATAAATTTAATTCCCGTCAGAACGAATTCAAAAGACGTGCTCATTACATCAGAAAATTCTGTGTCATCTTTCTTGTTTATTCTTAATTCAATACTATCAATACAACAGGAAAGGGATTAATGTGATTCTTATTGTACACAAACTGAAACAGGCTTTTTTATTTCGAAGCAAAAAAAAAAATTGCTCTATCCGCGCACTAATGTTGCTTTAGCTGGAAAGTTATTAATGCCGATAAGGAAAAAAAATGAAAAATGATGTCGGTCCACCTTTGGCCTTAATGCATACACTGACCCTTCGAGACAGGCTTCCGACAAGGTTTTGGAACACAGCGATCAGTATGCGCATACATTCAGTACATAATGCTGCAGCTAACTGTTGCTTAGTAGTAGGCCTTGGTTCCAAACTTTTTATGCGGCGCTCCAATTCATCCCATAGGTGCTGTATGGGATTAAGATTAGGGCTCTGTGCTGGCCAATCCACACACGGTACGGAATTATCGTCCAACAACGCCGTAACAACTCTTGCTTTATGCCTCGGTGCATTATCCTGCTGGTACCAACAAGGCTCGGTTCCACAGTAATTCTACAGAGTTGGTCGGGCATAATTGTCCAGAATATCGAGGTAGAAGTGCTGGTTAACAGGTGTGTCCAAGATAAAGAATGAGCCGGTACCATACCACGAAAAACACCCCCACACGAGTACACTGCAAGCTCCAAACTTGCCACGTAGGTACAGTTCACTGTGGTAAATAGTGTTCCCCCGGCTGCCGCCATACCCACACACGGCTATCAGACTGCTGGAACGTGTACCTAGATTCGTCAGTCCATAGGACCCGTTTCCATTGATCTACGGTCCACGATAAATGTTCTTTACACCATGCTAAACGACGAGTAGCATTCCGAGTGGAGATGGAAGGTTTATGAGCAGCCTCACGACCACCGTATCCCATGAAATGAAGTTATCTGCAAATGGCACGTATACATAGCGAGGTGCTAGCACATTTACTCACCTGTACACTGAGGTGTTGTGCAGTACTCTGTCAATTAGCTATAACGACTCTTCTGAGGCTTCGACGTCCTCTATCACTGATTTTCTTTGGTCTGCTGGTACGATTTGCTACTTCAGGCACGCCATGTGTCTTGCACTTATTCAGTACATCCAAAACAGGATTCTTTAAACGCCTCTCGATTTCTCTTATGGACAACCCACTGATATAACACCCAACAATTTTTCTTTTCTCAAAGACAGTTCAGCGACATTTTCACTTAACCTCACACTGCGATATGATGACGGTCAGCCGCAGGCTTGTTTTTATACCGTTTGCAGCTGTACTGCGCATCTTAACAACACAGCGGATCCGTTCATTTTGTTTTGAAGGGGTGTCCGGTGACTTTTGTCAATATAGTGTATACATGGGTCAATGTAAAATTTCCTGTAAATAAAGATTATTTGTAGATATGCAATTGTCGGCATATTAACAGTGGAGCAGTGTATATTCTTTAAGTGTGTTTAAGGATGTGGTCATAAGAATGATTTGCCATTCCTTATATTTCTTTTTTCAGTTTTCTGTGCCTAGAGAAGAAAGAAGAAACATAAGCAGACTCTACAATAAAATGACAGTAGATGACTTATACAAGTTAGCTTCAGAGGTAAGAATATTTAATGCAATATCTAGAAACAAAAAAAGAAGTTTTGCGATTCCTCGTTTATCGTATACAGCCCATTTTTATGAGAAATAAGTAAATCATAAGAATTCTCTCCTGCATGTGAAAAAACATAGTGTTCTGATGTTGAAGTTTTGAGATGATTGTCCACCCTTGTGGTGAAACTGTAATTCTCTTGTAATGTTTATGAAGTTAGTTTCTTTGTACATTTGTATTACATCAAAGATATCTTCGTGTCTGGAAATAACTTATTGACGCATTACAAATGCTCCACACAATCGTCGATATTTCTGAGCGTTTTAAAACCAGGAGAAAATAAATTTGAATGTCAAAACAGAAGTACAAGGCATGATATACTTAATGCACATTCACCAACAATGAAATCTGCGCACCTAGAAGAAAACATGCTACAACCGCGAAACTTTGCAAATAGCTAGAGTGCATGCTGGTATGCAAATGCGAGGGCGTATGATCGCACACCCTCAGGTGGCGCTGCAAAAACAAACCGGCAGCCTTATAAACCAGCGTGTAGTCGATGCCCCATGGAAGCGAAAAGCACAGGCCGACGCAAGCAAGAGTATAAAGTGACAAGAATGCCGGGTAGACGCCACAGACTTCGATTTACGCAATTTCCGGACTTTGAGGGAGACCTGATAATCGGGCTGAAACCGCAGGGTGATTGCCGCTCCGTATATCCCGCTACGTGAATCGTTCTGACCATACTGTTCGACTGTGTTGGGAACAGTGGACAGGTGACGGCACTGCCACACGGCGGAGCAGCTCCAGACGGATCAGGGGGACCACCGGTAAAGAGAATCGACGGATCGTGCGCCAAGCACGAACGAATCTCACGGGGACGCGTGTCCACTATACAGGCAGATGTAGCGGCTACCGTGTGCCCACGAACCATTTCCCGATGCCTCTCGGAAGCGAATCTGCGATCTGAGCGCAGCTTACGTGTGCTGCCATTAACACCGAAACATCGCGACTCCGTTTACAGTGGTGCCAGGCCAGAGCGACGTGGAACGTCACAGACTGGCGACTTGTGGTGTTTAGCGATGAGTGTCGCTTCGTTTTGGGGACAGATGATCATCGTGTCCGGATTTTGAGGTCCCCGATTCAACGGCACAATCCCAACCTCGCTATCGAGCGCCACACCTTTCCTACTGCAGGCATTATGGTCTGGGGAGCCATTGCCTACGATAAGCGATCCGATCTAGTAGTGGTACGGTGATCATTGACGGGCCACCGGTGTGTGGATGAGATCCTACGGCCCCATGTGCTTCCATTCCTGGCCGGGATTCCAGGTGCGCTATGCCGGGAGGATAATGCCCGCTCGCACACGGCTCGGGTTGCCCAAAACTTCCTACGTAATGTCCAGACACTTCCATGGCCTTCCGGCTCCTCGGACATGTCCCCTATGGAGCATGTATGGGACCAGTTGAAACGCTGGTTGCCGCCGTGCCGCACTATCCGGGATTTGTAGCACACCGTCCAACACGTGTGGGCCAGTCTGCCGCTGGACAGCATCAGTTGTCTGTTCGCCTCCATGCAGCACCGTATTGCAGCATGTATCGCCGCACAAGTTGGTGCGACGCGCTATTGAATTTGACCGGGATTTGAGAGATGGCACCATTGCGAATAAGCGACGCAAAAATTACGGAGCACCACGTGCCATTAATGTAAGAGGTGAACGTCGGCTTCGAAGGTGCGTGAGGGCCGATCTACACTCTACAGTGGAGCAACTCACTGGTTGAATGAACCAGGGAGATACCGGAAGTGTGTATAAAACAACAATTCCGCGAACTGTGCTGTGTATGGGGCTCCGATGCAGACGGATGGTCGCTGCAGCTATACTAACGAAGGTGTATCAGCAGAAAAGGCTTGAATTTGTATAGCAGTATCGGAATTAGACCTCCGCTAATTGGCAAAGGATTGCCTTCTCCGATGAGGCACGTTTTCTGCTTCATCAAACGGACGGACGTTGGCGTTAGGCGAGAAACATCGGAGAACAAACATTCTTCAATCATTGCTGGAGGAACACAAGCTGGTGGGGGCAGCGTTATGGTTTGGGGAATGTATTAGTGGCATTCCCTGAGTCCACTCATACCTGTGGAAGACACTATGAACCGAATTTGTTATGAATCCATCCTTGCAGACCACGTACACAGATACATGCTGATTATTTTCTTTGGGTCGGATAGGATCTTCCAGCACGACGATGCGACGTGTCACAGAGCTGAAAATGTCCGAGAGTGGTTGGAAGAGCATGATGAAGACTTCTCAGTACTTCTCTGGCCCCCGAATCCCCCCAGACTTAAACCCAATTAAGCATCTGTTGGACCGCCTCGATCGTGTTGTGCGCTCTATGGATCTTCCGCAACGCACCCTCCAGCAGCTGTCAGATGCACTGCAGTCGGCACGGCTCCACATGCCCGTGAACACCTTCCAGCTCCTTACTGAGTCCCTCCTAGCCCGTCTAGCTGCTGTCCGCGCTGCACACGGCGGTTACTCTGGCTATTAGCTGGTGGTCACAGTAATGTGACTCGACCGTGTATTATAAACGTTTTTAAAATAGTTTTAATATTTCATGAAATTTTCTAAAACACATACTTTATTCCTTTCCTTTACAGATCCAGTGGGACAAATATTTCAACAAACTTCTGACGAATAGAATTCCTCGCACAGAAGAAATTATAGTTATCGTTCCAGATTTTGTCCAAAGGCTGGAAAAGCTTCTAATGTCTACAGACAAAAGGTAACAACACGTCTAAGAATCATTTGTAGTGTATAGTGTTCCAAAGTATATTTTGATATAATGTGGTATTAATGATATTTTTTGACACAAATTGAAAATTTGCCAAAGCGACAGAAACAGTCCGAAAAATAGATGAAGTCTAAAGCGAAAGTCTTGCAGTCACTTGGTCCCCATTTTTCTAGTTTACGAAGTTTACCGCTGTAACCATGAACTTGGAGAGGAATAAATAATGTTTCAGGCAGGCCCTCTATGGTAGATTCGGATGCACTGCTTACAGTTGTTGAAGCGATTCCAACAACCAGCACCTGGAAATTGTCTCGAACTGAGAGTTTCCCAATGGACTATTGCTGACTACCTGCACATGCTAGGAAAGATCTACAGACGATGACACGAGGTGCCAAAATGAATGACCTCAGCTCAGACTGAACGACACGTCAAGGTCTGCAAGGAACTGCGTGGGAATCTGCTTGGCACTCGGTTCATCAAACAGATATTTACTGGCGATTAAAAGTGGGTCTATCTCATCGACCTTTCACACAGGTAGACTGCGAATGATGTCACAATTTATGGCTCCAACATCGGAAAGGGAAATGTCACGTGATCTTAGTCAAAAATGTTAAAAGAAAGTTCTTCAACTTGTAACCAGTGAGAAACGAATTAAATTATTAAGCATATTCTATGCCTCTATGGTATTAACTTGATTCCAATGTGCAGTAAATTTTATTACGGTTAGTATGGGCCATCATTCCACCTGAGTAGTCCATATTTGCAGTAATAATTATCAAATACGGGAAGAAGTAATCAATATTGAGTAATTAATACATACATTTGACTTGGACAAGGAACATCAAACAGAGGTCTTCGCTCTTTCCACGTTTATAAGTGAGTCACGGAAAAATTCTCATCGGCCGCCACCAGCAAACGAACCCAGGGTCTTCCAGTTACGCGCCAGACATGCTACCACTGCATCTTGCCATGTGGTTTGGCAGTCAAGTTGTATGTGAGTCTGGAGGAATTCGAGGCCGCCGTGGTGCAGTGGAAGCATATCCGGCGCGTAACTGGAGACCTGGGTTTGATTCCTGGTTGCGGCCGATGAGAATTTTTCCGTGACTCACTTATAAACGTGGAAAGAGCGAAGACCTCTGTTTGATGTTCCTGGTCCAAGTCAAATGTCTGTATTAATTATTCATTCGCCTTCTAATTATTTGTTCAGTTGCTGCTTACCATCTTTGGTGAATCCCCAGCATTGTGCGGGGCTCCAAGAAACAACCTGCCAAATTGGCTTCACAGCGGCCTCGAATTCCTCCAGTGTGAGTCTGGAGGAATTCGACGCCGCTGTGGAGCAATGGGAGCATATCTGGCGCGTAACTGGAAGACCCTGGATTCGATTCCCGGTGGCGGCCAATGATAATTTTTTCCGTGACTCACTTATAAACATGGAAAGAGCGAAGACCTCTGTTTGATGATCAATATTGAGGTTCAATTCCCAATCTAGAAAACGTGTGCCTATTAAAGTAATAATATAGCCATTCGCGGTAAGAAATGAATCTACGTGATGTAAATTTTTCACAAATATTCATCGCAATATTCTAATCATAGCCTGTAATAAAGTCTACCTATACATATAGGTACATATTTTACAAAAGTAAAGTTACTATGAGTACGGCAGGGGATTTCCGTATATTTTACGTAATATGTAAGAGTATGCTTCTGGATGTTTCACATTATTATATACTGTTGCTGTGCATCATAAATTATTAATGAGAACGCCACTTTACATAAAGTACAAACGTAGCCGGTTCATACAAGAGTACACAAAACAAATGACCTCCTTCGTCCTAACGACTCTTCTTGTAACTACGAAATTGTTGTAATTAAATTTCTATAAATGTCAATTTTTAATGAAAATATCCTTAGGTTTATTATTCCTAAAAAAAAGCATTTGTTACGTACATTATTTACTGAATGGGGATATTTAAAATAGCCTGTCAGTTCATAAGAAAGCATTGAAACAGGATAGCACTGAACCACTGCTGCCTAGTGTCACGTGATCTGACGACTCTTATGTTGGGACCACGACGACTCTGGGGTAGCCACTACCAGTGCGCGGTCTATTACTACACCTGTTCGAAGGTCTATCTGCTGGACACTTTTAACCAGTGGTCGGACCCAGGTAAAGCAGCTTTACGTGGCTTCAAACGCAGGCGTTTTTAGAAAAAGGTCACGCTGTGTGTCTGGGGAATTAGAGGAAGTGATCCACTTTGAGTTCGTTACGAATGGCAGGTTTATCAACTCCGAACTGCATTCCAAGCAACTGGATAGGATGCATGACAAACTGAAGCAGCGGCATTCTTCATTTGTCTACCGAAATCAGGCGGTCCTTCAACAGTGTGAAGCCTCGCGCAATATGGGCTCTCTTCCATCTATCTGCTTGGTAGGATAAATAAAATTATGTAATGTCTGCAGTCGCTTTCTTCGACCAAGGCCGGGAAGAAATAGCTAACTGCTTTTCAGAACACCAATCCTCACACCTATCGGGGTAACTTAGTATTGTAATTGTTGTTCAATAAGTAGTGAGACTTTCTGCCTGAAAGAGTCAAAACATAACTAAAAATAGTCGCCGCCAGCATTTAGTCAGCGGTTGCATCGTCGCGCAAGTCGTTGTATTCCTGCGGCATAGAGGGAGGTAGGTGGCTATTGCAACCAGTTATTTACAGCTTCATTCAACTGATCATCCGAAGTGAAACGTTTGCTGTTGAGAAGTTTTTTCATAGGTCCAAAGATGTAAAAATCGCAGAGCGATTGGTTAGGACTATACCCTGGATGTTGAAGGACTTCCTAGAGGAAGCGCTGCAATGTCCTTTGAGTGGTGACGGCAGTATGCGTGTTATCATGCAGAAGCAGAATACCCTGAGGGAGGTTATTAGGTCTCTTGTTTTTGATGGCCTGTCGAAGCTCCATTACAGTTTGACAATATTGTTCGGCATTGATGGTTGACTCTTTTGGTACCCACCAAAGAAGCAATGGTCCTCGATGGTGAAAGAACAGGGTTAGCATCTCCTTGCCTACGGAAATGGTGGATCGTGATTTCTTCGGCGGTGGCGATGATTCATGTTTCCACTGCATGCTCTAGTGTTTCAACTCTGGCTCGAAATGATAACACCAGCTTTCTTTCCCAGCAATAATGCGTAGCAGGATATCTTCCCCTTCTTCATGGTAGCGAAACAGATGCTGTAACAAGAGTCCCATTCGTTGATTCACCTGCTCATAGGATAGGTGTTTTTGCTCCCACGTGGGCCAGACCTTACGATATTCAAGCTGCGAATGCATGATCGTATTGACAATTCAGATGCTCACACCCGCACTGTACGCCAGTTCTTGGATCATGATTCTTCGGTTGACTTTTACTGCAGCATCCAAACGTGCAATTCTCATCACTGAAACAGCATGACGTGGTGCTCATGATCTTGGCTTGTCTGCAGTGTTTGATCATCTACCACTAAAGAGCTGGCACCACTGCATTACAGTACTGCGTGGAAGACAAGCAGGCCCACACAGAACCTTCATTCGTCTGTGAATTTCGCTTGGTGGCGTTTTCTACGCTTTCATAAACGTAATTACTGAATTACAGCACGTTGAGCAACTTTGGACGTATCCATCTCCTACGAGAGAATAATAAAATCAGTCCAGCACGTTACACGGCTTTTGTAATAAACAAGTTGCAATGCAGTTGCATAGCCTTTAAATCACCGATACACTAGCGCCACCCATTGACAAAATTAGAAGGCGCAAACGCACTCTATCCAAAGAGTCTCACTACTTACTGAACAACCCTTATAGATCAATGCATTATATTGTAATATTTCCACGATGTATAAGATATTGTAACCTGGGTATACATATTTATTAGAAGAGAAATTCAGTAGTCATTTTAAAGATAGTGAATTGTAATCATTTTCCTCCAATTTCCTGCCATTTTCATGAGCAGGGCGACGATTGTTGAAGCACGCATTTTCTCACGCAACAGAGGGGCTATTAGATTTATGGTTTCGTGTGGATGTGAGAAAAGGGGAACTGGACATTATTGCTCTTCAGCTGTCCCAGGCGAGATAATAAGAAGAGGTGGCAGGGAAGGCAATTAAATCATATTGGGTTTTCAGAGAGAAGGCATTTGAAGGTGTGTCCACGCTTTCTTGGAAAGCGTGTGAAGTTCACACACACCTTTCCAAGAAAGCGAGTGAAGTCCACGCTTTCTTGGAAAGCGTGGACTTCACTCTTCGGCAGGGATCGCTTTTTACGGGGTTTTGGAGGTAGTTAACGTAGGCATGGGTGGCAGGAAGTTCAGGGATAAGGAGGTGTGAGAGCGAGGTGCGAATGGCTCGCCGGTCGGCGTGACGGGGATAAGTAGTAGGCGATGGTGCTGATGATTAGAGAGAGAAGGAGATCCGATGTGTTGATAAAATAAAGAAAGAATGAAAATGAAGGACAAAAGCTTGGAGACATTCCCCAGGACATTTGAATAAACATCTTCCTCACTGCAAGAGCGAAGTTGAACGTTAGTTGATTTTATTTATACTTCGTATTTTATTTATCTGCTATAGTCGGAAGAAATACGGGTTAAGGCCCCCGATACAGAACTTGCTGCAAACGAAATATCAAACGAACACTTCACACAGGGCGCTGTAATATCCCTCAGCACCAAGCCCTGCAACATAAAAATTTTGGCGCCAGAACAGAGACCAGACAAAAAAAATTAATGAGCAGACGCTTAAGTATTGCAACTGAGAATGACAGACCCAAGCCAAGAGTTCATGAATATGTCCTCATTATTTTTATATCGAGTTCAGCACGTCGCACTGATCTGGAAGATCGTCCAAGAATGCTTTTTTACTCTTGAAAGGTTACTGTATCCTTGAAAATTTAAAATCTCAGCTACATTTTCTGCGGTATACCTTCTTATCTTTCAGTGCAGGACGAATTCTTTTCACTCATAGGCCACTTACGATACTATAAATATTGCAAGCCAAAGTTAAACTTGATTTATGTTATTTGAATTTTTTAAGTGTAAGTACTGAACGGTCTACAAATTTATCTCAATTTCTAGGGTCATAGCAAATTACATGATGTGGCGAGTCGTGGGGCAAGCTTTCCCCATGCTCGGACGTGCCTGGGGGGAAATATCTCAACACTACAGCGCCATCCTCACAGGCAAGGTCCGTCAAGAAGCGCGCTGGGAACACTGCCTAGGTACTCTCTCCGGAAGTCTGAGTACTTCTCTGGCGTCTCTGTACGTTAGAAATCACTTCAGAGAAGGAAGTAAAGATCTGGTAAGTAATCTTGTACCCTACATAAGTTGCAATTTATCACTGTTCACCCCTGTTCATATTTAGCCGTACAAGTGGATGTGGTATTTCGGCTGGAACACTGATTCTAACAGTTGAATGTAATCATATCACACACCTGCTTTGCAACATGGTAATCAGGCACATTACTGCCAGACACCACTGTAAAGATAAAACAATGTATTCTGTTTTGCAACAATAGTACTTCATCTCTAATACTCAAGGAACGCTTATTTTCGTGGTGTAATATGATAAAGATTCGCCAAGCTTTCTCAAGGCAGATCCTCCCAGTGGAGGTGAAATCCTGGCGACTCTTTACGCATATTACACCACGAAAATAAACGTATTTCCTACGCTATAAGCGTTCCTTGAGTATTCACGACCTGATGTATTAAAAATGACATTATTTCATCTCTTACCCATTGAAAGCTTTTTTTGTCTATAACACAGTGGCTCAATCATTAGCAATTGATCTTACACTTTCAATCCCTTTTGTGATAGGTCAGTGACTCCACGTGCGGCTTAATATTACAGGATATTGTAATCTGGTAACATCTGTTCAGGTAACATTTAATCTCAAACCACCCGTTATGTTCGCATAAACTTTCTTCTGAAAAAGAGGAACGCAGTGCAATTCCAACGGATATTTTACTAATTCTGTTGTTCCACTGGCTCCATCTATTCTTCCATGATATCCCTCTTACCTTTTTTATAGCAATTTTTAACCTGCTAAAAGATACCTTTACACTTGACAAGGTACTTCGCATTGTTGCAAATTCATTGTTCTTACCAAGGAGCGCGTATCAGCTAAAAAGTAATGACGTAACAGTAGGTGAAAGATGTTTGTTGTTGTTGTAGGTTTAACCACCACTGTGAGCTACTCGATGGACAACAAGCAGTCGCCCGTCTCTAATTTAGGGCCACTGGTTCCAGGGAAGGTGAGAGCCAGTATCAGAAGAAAAAGTAGAAAAACACAACATGCATGCCTCATCGGGATTCGAACCCGAACCCATCTTAGACAAATGGTCAGAAGCCTGGGCTAGGACCACTGCGCCACCGGGACAATAGGTGGAAGAGGCGCTTGCCAATTTTGCAAAGGCGGTTGACATTATTACTAAAACAAAAGATGCTGCTTGTGCCGCCGTAAAGGCCCTGGCTGTACAGGAAACCGACATCCTACTTAAGTTCCAACTCTAATGCTAATCAAGTTATAACACTTGAGGAAAAGAGCATCGCAAGGTTACTTGATCTTTGATTGCTGGATAGGAATGCAGCGCAGAATAACAAACGAAACCCAGAAACAGTCCAATGAAAGTGTTCGTTCTGGTATAATCTGCCGAAGTATCAGCAGAACGTACATTGTAAAAGTAAGATACAAAAAGACTAACACGAAATAGAGTGAGGACTATATTCATCCGTGGAAATACATTCATCCATGGAAAACAGAATCATATCACAAGAAATGTTGAAAGTGTCAGCCATGTGCATCGAGATAGGCTTGAACACGAGACTCCATATTTTGGAAAGGTCGAACCAGTTGTTTCGGTGTAATCGCTGCCACTGCCTTGCAGATGGTGTTCTTCATTTGGAAGTTCAGGTTCGCGATTTCCCGGAGTTGGTTCAGTCGTTTGTTCGTATGCGTTAACTATGTCTTCCCGGTTAACCATACTCGAGCGTGCGTTTCTTGTCAGTATTTATTGGGAGAATAAGTCAATAAAGAAGTATCAGTGTTAATTTTGTATAGGAAATTCAGATGTCGGACAACACCAAGTAAACCGAGTATTCTGCTACTGGTTAAGAAGTTGGAGAGCCATGGAACTTTACATGATTTGCATGGAGGGGGTTGTCCCGAAATGTCAGAAACAGCAGTGCAGGACGTCCAGCAAAGACTTCTTCCTTCGCCATGGAAACCTTTGCGCAGACTTTCCCAGGAAACCGGTAGGTCAAAGAGCACGTGTTATAGAGCAGAGAAGAGGGCTGCAATTTTTCCGTAACTTTTGTCTGCTGTTCTTGAAATTAAAGCGCCAAACCAAGAAAAATGAATGAGGTACTGTCAATGGTTTCATTTATGATTTCAGCCATACTCACAGTATGACTGAAATTGAGTATTCTTTGGAGATCACGTGATTTCTAAAGGAATGTGGCCACCTCGATCTCCCGACCTAACACCCTCTGATTTCTTTCTCTGGGATTATCTCAAATCAGTGGTGTTTCAAAACAAGCGGAAAACACTTGAGGCATTGAAGAGCAACATCTGCAAGGCAGTGGTAGCGATTATGCCGGAGCAATAGGCACGAGCTTTCCGAAATATAGAGTCTCGTGTTCAAGCCTGTCTCGATGAACAGGGCGTACACGTTCAACACCTTTTATGATATGGATCTATTTTCCATGGATGAAGGTATGTTCTTATTACATACCATTCGATTACTATAATTATTCACGATGTTATTAATAAACATTTGGGAAAAGGCTTGTTACTAGCCTAGTGGTTAGAGAAGCCAACCGTAAATTTGATGGTTGGTAGTTCGGAACCAGTTGCATCTCAGAGCGCGCCTTAAACCGATTGAATTGGGACAAAGAACTCCGTTAAAACAAGGAAATCACTGACTTATCTCCTTTCTCTCAGCCTGCTGAGCTTCACTTATCTCGTGATTTTCCAATTAGGGTGCTGTAAATCGCCTATATGCCGTTCCAGTTTTCAGGTCCCGGATGAAGGATGGGTGCTGCAATTGTCTTACGGCGGTGTATGTCACAATTCCATGAAACCAGTCACCCTATATTAGGGACGGTCGACTGCTTGTAGCCCAAAGGGTTGCTGCTGGCGATCGTCAAACCCCCAAACAACAACACAAAATGACCTACCTCAGCAAAACTTCAGATCTCATACCTGTCACAAAGGCATCTTCAGACTACAGACATTACGTCTAAACTGAACCTTGCCACCCCTGTGGCGCAGTGGTCTAAGTGCTGGCTTACGACCATTCGTCCGATGAGGGTACGGGTTCGAATCCTGGTAGGGCATGGATGTTGTGTTTGTCTTACGGCACTGGCTCGTTTCCTTTCCTGGAGTCAGCGACCCTAAATTATGGACAGGCGACTGCTTATATCCCATTGAGTTGCTCACGGTGGTCGTTAAACCTATAATAAAAAAAATAGGAGGTTACCTTTCTTATAAGCATCACAACAAAGATAGGTCTTTATCACAGCTACAGACGTACCTTAACTTTAAGCCGTATCAGGTGTGGAACTATGCCTCAGAAATGAAAAGTTAAGACAATGAAGATGTAGTAGTTTAAATCTAATACAAGATATTACAATTTTAATGTCGCTTATTGAAATCGCTAAAACACCCTTAATAAATGAATGCAGAAATGTGTGGAAAAATAAATAGAATAAAAATCGGAAACAGAGAAAGGTAAGGAAATTGAAAACTGGAAACATATACGGAAAGCAAAATAAACCACATGCAAAACAATCCATTTAACATCTTATGAACGCATAACAATTTCTCTTCCTCTTGCAGATCGGAAAAACATATTACCCGTTTTATGTTTTATGCAGTTTCGTAAACTTTCATGAACAAACCTCATACGAATTCCCTCATATCACTAGTATAGGATGTGATCATTACAACAATTCAAAACCGCACTATTTCAAAATTCAGGTTTTGTTTTGATATTTAATTCCGAACCTTTTTTGCAATAAATTCTCGCCCCCTCTCCAAAGATCTCCATCTGAGAGCAATAACAATTTCCACATATTACATAGGTCCAGAGAATGTCCACACGGTTTTAGAATTATTGTGACCTTTGCTTCTATTCCATACGAACGAATACTCAAGAAAGGCTTTTCTTCTAAGGTACAACCATAATAATGGTAATCTATTGTAAAGCAACTAAGTAATTATCGGAAATGGATCGTCAGCTTAACTGTCGATAACGTAAACATAACATAACAAATTGGTGCGTGTATCTCGTCCGCTGGACTAAAGCTCTCTGCATCGATGACGTATTTTCCAAATAGTACGTGCATTCAAAGCACTCAATTGGGTTATATAACGCATTATCACACCCGACGTCATAGACAGTTACGTATTAACTACAACAAGAACATTTTTGATAAGAAATTACAGGAAATAGAAGGAGTTCAGAGAATTGAAACTCGCAACAGCGTGTTAGACGAACACAAAACACTTGCTGCAGTTAAATATCGTGTACTAAGAAAATGGCGCACATAAACAAGCTCTGGATAGAAGGTTTCGTTTTTGCTCTTTACGAAGAGAAATATTCGCATTCTGTAATTAAAACACACCGTGAAAGTAATAGAATTTGCATTTCTAAACGTAAAATAGTATTAATAATAGAGGGGGAAATCGTCAAGCCTTGCTTTTAACAGGAGAAAGAGCACCAAACGAATATCCACTGAAGATACATACTTTTACGGCAATTTCAAACACAAGGTCTTTGGTTTTGAAAGGAAATACACCGAATAAGAGAGCAAATGGTTAGTTGTTAAGGAAAATATATCAGCTGTAAACTAGGCAATGAACAGAGATTTGAATCTGAAAAAGAAAAACACAGTGTTCATGTCTCAGTAGACATGAATCCGTAAGATATCTCAGTAGCTGAGCCCATCTTACGGATTTATGATGTCAGAAGCTGACTTAAAAATACACATAGCACCGTGGATTGTTGGCCACCGTTGCGTAAATGTAACGCACTCGGCTAGATATCGAGAGTTCTGTTAGTTCATTTCCACAGCGGCGGCTGGAAAACAATTTTTCGGTTGTTGTGTGTTTCTAAAACGTGGTTAAGAGCGATGTATTTATTTATTTACAGTGTTCACCGCCTTTTACCTATAGAACACGGTGTAGATTTCGTATAAAAATGACTTTGCCGGGAGCAGATGGAAATTTATTGTGACAATTGATGAAGCATAGATCTACCTAAATGACTGTAATAAAAAAAACGTAGATTTAATATTCTAAAAGAGCAGAACAAAACTTACAAACATGGTTCCAAGAATCCAAAGAAAGTCTCGTACAATGGGAAATTAATGTTAACAAAAGTTGAAAAAAATGTTATAAATGAATTCTACATATTACGAAAATAATGTTTTAACTCCTATATTTAAAGAGAGAATACCATTCCTTTATCCACATAGCATTCAAAGAGTAGAACTCCATCAGGATAAGACTACCAGCCATACATACAAAAAAAAAAAAAAAAAAAAAAAAAAAAGAGAAGGGTATACATTTGCTCATATTCCTTCAAAGCCCCCTGATGTGTCATACTAAATGGACTATTGTGCCTTCGGATTTCTAAAAAGAACGCTCTCTAAACGCAGACCTAAAACAATGATTGGACTATGGATAGTGGAAGAGGAGTGGAATAAAATACCCCTACCAATTTTAAGAAATGTCCTGTTATTACGGAAATCTAGGAGTAGTTTCATAGTCCAGAAAAATGTCTATCATATAGAATATTTAAGAAAAATATAATTTTGTTTTTAAACATTCATTATGTTGCTGGAAATTCGTTTTAAAAATGCGTGAACATCCTCCGTATAACCAGCCAACTTGCTCAGATGAAATGTTTGCTAGGTTTTCTGTTTTGACACATTGGTAAAAAGCATGTAAATGCTTCAAATTCTGTTTTTTTTTTCTTTTCACAGGCCCTGGAAATGGTAAACTATATCCACAGGGAGTTTCTGAAGATCGTAGATAAAGTCGACTGGATGGATGAGCAGACAAGGCAGAGAGCTAAAGAAAAGGTATACTCAAGTTTACCGTTAAATTTTTGCTGGGTTTTCTGTTTTGACACATTATTAAAAAGCATGTAAATACACAGTCGTGTCACATTATTGTCACCACCTCCTACTTTTGACGTCAACAGCGCGTAGTCAATGAAAGAAGGCACGTGTCGCGAGTTGGCTTGGAGGGTACATAAGATGTGCTGTAGGCATTCTGAAAACATATCACTTGTTGCTCTCATGGATAAAGGGTGCGATTTATCAGATTTGAAAAAAGGGATGATTATCGGTTTTCGGGCCAAGGGTGGCAGTATTTCTGAAACAGCGCAGTTTGTGAACTGTTCGCGTGCTGCTGTGGTTAAAGTGTATCGTAATTGGAGATATGGCACCAGTGCGAATAAGCGACGTGAAAACTGCGGAGCACCACGTGCCATTAATATGAGAGGTGAACGTCGGCTGCGAAGGTGCATGCGGGCCGATCGACACGTTACAGCAGAGTAACTCTCTGGCCGAATGAACCAGGGGGCTACCGGAAGTATGTCTAAAACGACTGCTCAGCGAACTCTGCTGTGAATCAGGCTCCGATGCAGACGGATGGTCACTGCACCTATGCTGACGAAGGTGCATCGGCAGAAAAGAATAATTGGACCTCAGCTGATTGGCAAAGGATTGTCTTCTCCGATAAGTCACGTTTTCTGCTTCATCGAGCGGATGGACGTTGGAATATAAGACGAGAAACATCGAAGAACAAAGACTCTTCAACCATTGCTGGAGGAACAAATGCTGGTGGGGGCACCGTTATGGTTTGGTGAATGTTTTTGTGGTATTCCTTAAGTGCACTCATACCTGTAGAAGGCACTATGGACCGAATTCCTTATGGATCCATCCCTGAAAACCACGTACACCCATACATGCTGATTGTCTTCCCTGGGGCGGATGGAATCTGCCAGCACGACAATGCGACGTGTCGAATAGCTGGAAATGTCCGAGGGTAATTGGCAGCACGATAAGAACTTTAAAGTACTTCTCTGGTCCCTTCATCCTCCAGACTTAAACCTAATTGAGCATCAGTGGGACCACCTCGATGATCGTGTTGTTCGCTGTGTGGATCCTCCACCACGCACCCTCCAGCAGCTGTCAGATGTACTGCAGTCAGCATAGCTCCACATACCTGTGAACACCATCCAGCACCTTATTGAGTCACTCTCTCATAGCCCGTCTAGCTGCTGTCCGCGCTGCACACGGCGGTTTCTCTGGATATTAGTTGGTGGTCACAATAATGTGACCCGACCGTGTATCAGGCAGTTTATATAGAACATTACTTGTATCATACTCATTTTCCGTTGCTTCTGAATAATGGAATCATTACTCAAAACGGTAGTACAACTATTGCATGGTAGAGAAAAGTGTTGTAATTTTTTAAGTAATAATGACAACACGTTTAGTAACCTAAATTTGAATTTTCTGAATGCGCATGAAAGGTAAATTTGATAGTGGAAATTACATGTTTAGGTGATAACCGAAAATTCCAGGCTGCTGTATTTGATTTATCTCACTTTGGACTTATAAACTCGACAAACTAGTTATGCCGTCTCGATGGATGAATGGTCAGAGGCGTGGGATTCTGGCTGATTGCCCGAACTAAGGCATGGGTCTCGTGCTTTTCGTACGGCTCTAGCGGTTGTCTGAAACCAGTGGCCCCAAATTTGGAAAAAGACACTACGAATAACCTTAGACCCTCTTAAAGAGATCGTTTTTCTCCTTTAGAAGAAAAGAAAAAACATTAAGGATGGGTACGTTATAAGGACAACCTTAATATTGTGTCTATGGAAAGTGGCATTCCTATTCAAAGTAACTGGAGAAAGAACGCGCAAAGGGTAAGTAGGACTTGTTGACAACCTACGGTTGGGAAGCGTAAAAAATGTGGCAGTCAATTGAAATTTTTGGCATTTCGTAATTTTAAAAATATACATGGTCGTATCAGAATAATATGACCAGCATCGGAATTACTGGCTACCAGCCCAGGCGCGTCACTGAGTGCACGTGACAAGGTCGACCAAATGGAGACCGACTATAATGACCGACAGCGGCCAGCCAGGACAGATGAGCCATAGTGAGTAACGTGAACACAATGGACAGAGGTAGTGATTTGACGGACGTTTAAAAGGAATGATCATCATCGGCTACCACGCCAAGGGTGGAAGCATCTCAGAAACATCAGGCTTCGTGGGTTTTTCGCGAGGTACTGTAGTAAGGGTGTACCAAGAATGGACCACTGGCACACCGAGTACCTCCCGACGTCATAACTGTGGACCTCGAAGGACATCGACCCCAGAGTAAAAAGTCACCTCCGTCGACTGGTAAAGGGCAATCGACGCTCAACAGTGTAGCTATTGACCACGCAAATGAACGCTGGGGCACCCAGGTACGTACCCGCAATGACAGTACCGCGAACCCTGTTGCGCATATGTCTCCGGAGTCGACGCTGAGTCAAGGCACAATGTTAATCCAGGTCCATCGACAACGACACCTGCAGTCGCATGGAACTACCGTCGTTGGACAGTTCAAGAGTGGGAAAAGGTTGCCTTCTCCGACGAATCGAGGTTCCTACTCCACAGAAGTGACGGGTTCTTGCGGATACCGCGTCAGATACACGAGAGCCAACACCCGGAGACGCTTCTCGGTCAAATACAGGCCGCCGGCAGCAATGTGCATGCCTGGGTGATGTTTTGCTGGTATGAACTGGGACGTTGGTATCATTAGTGGGGGTCCTGAACACGCCAGTGGCTATCTATCCATCCTCGCTGACCACATGCATCCCTTCATGTTGGACGTTTAGCCTAGTGGTGATGGTGTCTACCAAGGGAAAAATGCGCCGTACCATATCGCCAAGGGTGAGCGTGTCTGGTTTCCGGAACACGACAGCGATGTGCCCGTTCTCCCTTGGCCGGCAAAATCGCCCGACCTCAATCCCATAGAGCACTTTTTGATCGACAAGTTCGATGTGCCGACATACAACCACGTGATCTCAGGGACTTCCGTGCTCTGCTGCAGTCCAAATAGGCACGTGTGCTTCGGGCAACCTTCCATGGTCTTGCTGCGGGCATGCAACGCCGTCTCACCACTGTCATTCGGGCCAAGGGTGGTTATTCCCATTATTAGATTGGTGGTCATAGTATTCTGATACGACCGTGTATACACGTCGTTTAAACGTTTAACATGCGATCACTAATTTGTACCTTTATATTAAACGTTTATTCACTATATCATGGGCATTTATGTCTGTTAAAGATCAGCAGAAAAAAAAATCAGCCATTTGCCGTCATGCACTCTCCACTCTCCCCGTCACAGAAAGCACAGATCAAATACCTCATACAGTATCATGATTAGGAATAAATTTACACAAATGTTAAAAGTATATCGAACTTTCGTAAATGAATACATTACTTCAAGTGATTTTTTAAGGTAAGGTTGTACTAAAAATTTGACAATTAGAATCTACAATTTCTTAACACTTGTGACTTCCTGAAAATCACAAAATTAATAAAAACATTAATAATCAATGTAAAATTACCGATGAAAAGATACACCAGAACCAGCTTTTGTTGATGCGTTGACACTTCAAATACACAGCACTATCTCATTTTAAGAGAAGCATAAGGTTTTTGAAGAAAACGGTCTCTTTCCTAGTACCAAAATGATGAAAAAGTATTTATTACGTCTCACTGGTAAGTGACAAACAAATCAGCGTCGTCTGATCAAAAAGATTCACGTTCATGACGTCATCTTTACTCCATCAATTTTAATCTAATTGGAAGTGAAGCTCTCGTACTTTTAGTACGTATAATAAAGAGATGAAACATTCTAGTCTTTGTTTAATGTGCAATACAGTATTATTGTACAAAGATATTTTACGACATTGCGAAACAATTAAAAAAACTATTGTGTACATATATTAAGAAAATACAACGTTTGTCACAAATATTTTATTTTTTCAAGCCGACCAAGGTTTCGCTGGGTATTGACATAGTTTCATCAGGACGAATGGCACGTAAATATCCGAATTGTACATGGCATCATAAATGGTGTTTACAGTCACGGGTTTTGGTTAGTTGCTTCCACGCGCTTGATAGGAATTATGTGGATGCCATGTCATTAACAATTTGAAAAGATTCTAATATATACGGAAAGCTTCCAAAATATCAAGTTTGGTAGTTGAATACGGCTTGTCGATTAGTTTTGCTTCTTAAAAGAGAAATTTATGGTCGTTTTCGTAATTTTTTGAAGAAGCAAAGATAATCGAGAAGCCAGATTCAACCACCAAACTTGCTATTTTGGAAGCTTTCCATATGTATCAGAATTCTTCGGCTCTTGTTAATGACATGGCATTTACACTATTTCTATCAAGCGCGTGGGAACAACTAACCAAAACCTGTGACTGTAAACACCCTTTATAGTATCATGTACAATTTGAATATTTACGTGCCATTTGTCCTGATAAAGCTAGGCCAGGCCGCCCCGGTGGCGCAGTGGTCTAAGGCGTTGGCCTCTGATCATTCGTCCGTAAGGGGTCCGGGTTCGAATCCCGGTCAGGCATGGATGTTGTGTTTGTCTTACGGCACTGGCTCTCTCCCTTCCCTGGAACCAGTGACTCTAAATTAGGGACGGGCGACTGCTTATAGCCCATTGAGTTGCTCACGGTGGTCGTTAAACCTCCAATCAAAAAAAAAAAGCTAGGCCAGAGCCAAGTGAAATCTTGGTCAACTTGAAAAAATTAAATATTTATGACAAACGTTGTATTTTCTTTATACACTGAGTGGAGTGGCCACTTTATTATTACCACCCCCTCAGTACTTCGTTGGGCCACCTTTTGCCTTTAACACTGCGTTGATTTTTCGTGGCATGGACTCCACGAAATGTTGATAGGTGGTTTGTGGAATCTGAGACCATGCTTGATGATTAGCAATTTCCAGGAGTGTGAGATTGCAGGGTTGTGAATCCAGCTGTCTGATGGCTCGTTTAACTTCACCCCACAAATTCTCAATGGGGTTGAGATCTGGAGATTGTGGGGGCCACCTAAGCAAAGTAAACTCAACGGCATGTTCCTGAAACCAATCCTGTACAATACGAGCACTATGGCAGGACGCATTATCTTGTTGAAAGTAGCCATCCCCATTGGGATAAACCATCCACATGACAGGATGCACTTGGTCCGCAACGATGTTTAGATATAATGTGCCAGTCAGACGTTGATCAACACGATTTAAAGGGCCCAAAGCATGCCAGGAAAATATTTCCCACACCATAAGGTTGCCTCCACCAGCTTGAAGGGTTGCAGCAATGGATTTGGGGTCCATGCTTTCGTGCTGTTTCCGCCAAATTCTCACTCGGCCATTGGCATGGTGCAACTGAAAACGTGATTCATCGGACCACATAATTTGTTTCTAACTATCGACTGTCCAATCCTTGTGCTCCTGTTCGAACTGGAGACGATTTCTCTTGTTAACTGCAGACAGCAAAGATGATTGAACAGGCCTTCGGCTGCCAAATCGCATCAGATGCAGTGTACGGCGAACAGTGCGTGCAGAGATCATTTCTGATGGTCTCTAAAAGATGGTCTCTAAATTGGCTGCACTGTTGCCCTTCTGTTGTCTGTTACCAGTCTGGATACTCTCTGTTCCGCCCGAGCAGTCACTAGTTGATGACGATCGCACGCTGCACGTAGAGACCACGTTTTTTGGCTGACAGTCCAGTTTTTAAACACTTTAACAACAGTTGCTCTGGAAAATTACACGAATGCGGCGGTTTCGGTGATACTCGCTCCATGGCTCTGAGCTCCTACAATCATCCCACGTTGAAAGTCCGTCATATCGCATTTTTTACCCATCTCGTCACCCAAAAATCACTTCTACTACTGTCCTAAGCACTAAGCTTTCTCTTTTCATACTAGCCTCGCCCTCTGGCGGCAACAGCGTGGAGCCATAGCTCATTTGCTTAAAACTGTCAGGTGGTCATAATAAAGTGGCCACTCAGTGTATATATATATACATTGTGAATATACATATATGTGTATAGCATCTCGATGATTCGACCTCAGTGAGAATCCTGATGGTTCAAGTTGCCCGTTCCTAATTTGGGGCCACAGGTTCAAGGAAAGGGGGAGAGCTAGTGCCGTAAAACAAAACAACATTCATGCCTCACCGGGATTCGAACCAAGATCCAACTCGGGCGATTGGTCAGAAGTCGCCGTGGCGGCTGTTATTGTTGTGTGAGACTGTGATCCAGAAAACTAGAAGATCACATTTGAACAATGGTTTCTTCAACAGTGGTTGAATGCTTTAAAGACTAAAAACAAAAAAAATTGAAAATCAGAAATTTCGAGTTAAACTCCCCCTTCCCAATTTGGCACTCCTTCTCTTTCTCAAATTTCAAGTCTCTGCGTTCAATAGTTTCTTCTGTAGGCAACAGACAGACCCGGTAATTTTACTGTTATAGAAGATGCACTTTTACGTATCGTGTAGAGTATGTATGTATGTCTTATTTGTGCTGAAAATTTCTGTCGTATTTCTTTACCCTGAAACGTATTTCTGTTGCAGGCTGAACATATGGAAACCTATATTGGCTATCCAAATGAACTTCTGGAAGACAAAAAAGTTGCGGAGATATACGAAGGTGTAAGTTAACGTGATTTGTTTTTTTTCCTTCCTCTCTTTTATTTTCATATGGACTCTACCAGGTGTTGGAAATGTTATTATACACAGCTACTTAAAAACGTGTGTCTACCTTCCTTCCTCACAACAGCAGCAAAACGATGTGAGATGGACTACCAGGTGTTGGAAACGTTATTATACACGGCCATATAAAACGTGGGGGTCCACCTTTCGCTTTCACAACAGGAGCAACACATCGTGGCATGGTCACCTTCGTGTGTTGGAAACATATTTATACGCAACCATCTAATAACGTGTGAGTCTACGTTTCTTTCTCAAAATAGCAGTAGCAACGTCATGACATGGACTTTACCAGGTGTTGGAAACATTATTATACACAGTTACCTAGTAACATGTGGGTCCACCTTTCTCCCTCACGATAGCATCAGCACGTCTTTGGAAACTTCTGGGTGGCATTACGTTCCACGATACCAGAACAGCCGTTCGTAGAGCATACAGAGCTTCCTGTAGTGGATTTATGGCTCGAATACATTGCTTCACAGATTTTCAGATCTGCTAAAATCTGGAGAATGAGTGGGCCAGCAAGGGTTGCGAGCGCACTGGAATGCTTCTCCAACCGGTCCTTTTCCCTACCGCAGCGGTGAAACGGGCATTTTTCTGGTTGAAACAAAGCATCCTGTTCGTTTTAATTGATTTATTGAACCTGGTGGTACAGAGACATGACAAATATGCAGGCATAGACAGGATACAGATTTTTCACATCAACAAGTACATATCATACATTTTAACAGTATGCCTATTGATCAATTTACACAAAGAGACCCGATCTGATCACGTAACACATTGTGAACAAGTACACATCAAACATGGTTTTTTCAGTATGCTAAAGGACCAATGTACCCAGACAACCAGTGTTGGACAGGTAACACATTCAGAGCCAGTGCCGAAAGACACACACAAACATCCATGCCTCACCTGGATTCGAACCCGTGACCAAACTAGGGCGAATGATCGGAAGCCATTGCTTACACCACTGCGCCACTGGGGTGGTGAAGCATCCTGTTGTGGGAAATGGATTGCCATGAAGGAATGTAGCTGATCGGTGAGTACGTCAACACAGCTTTGTTCAGCGATGGTGATTTCAAAGGGTACAAAGTTCCCCTAGTGACCCACGCAAACATACCATAGAACATTAAGCCGTCTACATCTTCCTATAGTATTTCTGCTTGACAGTTAGGATCCATGGCCTAATATCACACTCTCTACACTCATTCTTTAGTCGGCGTGTTGTAGTTTGAGCATATATTTGTCTCGCCAAGCTATCAGTTCCCAGTCTTCCGCTGTCCGATAGTGATATTCCTTCGCTCACGGCAGCTTTATAGCCAGGTAACGTGATGTCAGCAAGGACATTTGACATGGAGTCAACTACCATGTCCCAGTTGTGTCATCGTGCACCCAATGGTCTTTGCGCAAACCATCAAAAGCGCCCTGTCGTTGAATGCTAGCTTTATCCTTTCCTCTGCGGCCATGTGTTTGTAATTTTGATACGGAAGAGATGGCTCTCACCTCGAGCGTCAACGGCCAATGAACGGCCACAGAGTCCGCGGTGGCTAAGGGATCAAATGCAATCTTAATACATACATGCGATGGTCTCACGCAGAAATCCCAGATGTTCTGTAATCGTGAAAATGCAGCACTACGTCTTCCTCGCTTCGACTATCTTCCTAATTTACTCATCCTCACAGTCGCGGGCACGCTATGCAACTGATTGATATGCGACCTATTTGTAACCCATAGATGGTTTAGGTTGGGGGCATTACTGTGGCTGGTAGGGCAAGTTTGTGAATGGATGCGCCGTGCATAATACGAAATAAACAGCGATGAGCCATTACATTGTGACTACCTACCTATTAAGCTATGGGACCCCCTTTAGCCAGCAAAACAGCGACCACTCGGTGAGGTCGCGATAGGTATCCTGGGGTATCTAGTATCATAATGTCAACAGCAAGACATCCAAATCCCGTACATTTCGGGGTGGTGGTGATTTAGCGCGAACCCGCTTTTCAAAGTTGAACCACAAATGTTCGATTGGGTTCATGCCAAGTGAACTTGTAGGCCAGAGCCTTTACAGAAAGTCACCAGCATGTTCCTAGAACCACTTCTTGACGATTCTGGTAGTGTGGCATGGCGCAATATCCTGTTGGTAATGGCCATCACCAGCAGGGAACACAGTTGCCATCATTGGTTGAACTTGGTCCGCAACGATGTTCAGATACCTGACAGACGTCAGGGATTGTGCTATTGGGATAATAGGGCCTAAAGTGTCCCGAAAAATCATCGCCCACTGCATAACACCCTCGCCGCCTGCTTGTTTCCGCCAAACAGTGTACCCAAGGGCCATAGCCTTCGTTGGCAATCGGCGTATCCGCGCTCGGCCGTCTACGTGATGCACTAGGAATCTTGATTCGTCATTCCAGGGTACTTTCTTCCAATCATCCACGGTCCAATCTCGATGATCTTGGGCCCGTTTCATGCGTTGTTGGCGATGACGTGCGGTGAGCATGGGGAGCCGGATGAGTCTTGAGCTACGCAGGCCCATGCGCAGAAGGCTCCGATGAACTGTGTGTTGTGACACATTGCCCTGATCACCACTGTTGTAGCTGCGGGTGATTTGTCGCATAGCGGCACTGCTGTTGCTGTGAACAATGTCCGATAGTCTCCGCTCCACGTTGGCATCATTGATCTGCGGACGACACACGGTTGAACAATGGTTCGTCGTTTGGCCATCTGCGCACCACTTTCGATACGTACTCACTACAGCGGCATGTGAACAACATACAAGCCGGGCCGTTTCCGAGATCGTTGTTCCGAGGCACCGTGTCATCACAACTTGTCCTTTATCAAACTCCGATAGATCGGCAGCTTTTCCCGTTTTGACTCCGTACAGTCTACTAACTGAACGCCGGTCATATAGGGTTTTACATATATTGCTCTGTGAAGTTTAGCTGCGCTACCATTCGGTCTCCAGTCACGCTCATTTCTCTAGTCTGGGGGTGGTCATAATGTAATGGTTCATCGGTGTATTATGCTTTCTATATACAGTGTCTATAACTGAAGTAAGCAACTTTAGTATGCTATTGAAAATGTGCAATTGAAAAAACTTACTTTAAACGTCTAGATAATTGGCAAGTGTTAAAGTTTGTTAAGTCAGATGATAGATGACGCCAGGTGTCTCGTGTAATGAAAAATCTCGATCTTTAGACCACCATTTTCCAGGGCATTGGATTGGAGGAGGAGGTCCGACGGCACGGCCACCTCGTTCTCCGGATATTACCTCATGCGATTTTTTTCTTTGGGGCTTTATTAAGGAAACTGTGTACAAGAAAAAGGTTACATCTATCACTGAGCTCAAAGAACGCATTACTGTAGCCTTTCTCCTTGTTATACCTAACATTCTGCAGCGTACATGGGTGGAACTGGACTATCGTTTAGACATCCTGCGAGCAACCAACGGAAAGCACACGTGGAGACCTACTGACATTTAAAAAAAAATAAAAAAATTTCGCAGTTGCCATGGCTTTGACATTAAAAGTAAGTTGCTGTTTATTGTAGTTTTTTTTTTCAATTGCATACTGAAGACATCATGTATTTCACGTGAACATGCCGTTGTAACAATCGAAAGCGAACAAATTTCCGGAAAAGTGTTTTCATCGATAGAAGTATGCTCATTGGGAAAATGAAACTGCTAGATGAAAGGACTTTTTTTCCAAAAAATAACACTATACTTTGATTCTTAGTATGGACAGAAACCTGACGAGCACGGTTTCATTTTTTTCATAGGCCACACTTTTGCCCAGAATGATGGAACAACCCCAGCGCCAAATCTAAATATTTTTTTGTTGCTCATCATAAGGTGAAAAGTGCAAATAATTTTTTATATTTCCAGACTTTATTATGTCACCTGAGACTTAAAAGCGTCCGTACGAAATAAAATGTACGTTTTAAATTTAATTGATTTTTTTATACAAAATAATTTATTTTGACAAGATAAAATATTTGAATTCTATCTCTTGTCCAGACAGGCACATCTGTTTCTTATTTGGAGTTTATAACAATGAAGAAGGATGCTCGTAATCAGCCATCAGAAATATAGTGTCTTTTAACGGATGACGGCATGCTTATTATAAGGTTTTGATAAATAATTTTAATTAACAAGTCTAAATTGGTGTTTTTAAAGCCTTGAAAAATCCACAGATTTAGGTGGATCGAAAAGTAACGCACACTATTTCTTTTTGGAAACAGTTTACTAGATAGGCAAAACAAAACATATATACAGTGAAACTACATTTCTTAGCTATTTTTCAACATAAGAACCGAGACGCTCGAGACATTTATCCCAACGTGGTACCAGCTTTAGTATACCTTGTTCATAGAAGTCCGTTTTCTGGGCGTATAGATATTTCTTAGCTATTTTTCAACATAGGAACCGAGACAGTCGAGACATTTATCCCAGCGTGGTACCAGTTTTAGTATACCTTGTTCATAGAAGTCCATTTTCTGGGTGTATAGCAACATGCGGACACCCGATTAGATTTTGAACATCCGAACGAACCAGGTCCGGACTGTACGGTGGGTGATATAACACCTTTCAGCCAAATTGCGCAATTTTGTCACGCACGTGTTGTGAAACATGTGGGCGAGCGTTGTCGTGAAGCAGTCTGATATTTGCAGCGCCTCTGCTGGGTCTTTTATCATGAAGTGAACGACGCAACTTTGTCAATGAGCTAGCGTAGGTTTTGACATTCACAGTGGCCCCCGTTGGATGAAATCCCGCCAGGAGAACGCCATGCATGTCCTAGAACACCGTCATGAGGACGATTTGTGCAGATTGGCTGACTCTGTATTCTTTTGGTGGCGGAGAGTCGGAATGTTTCCACAACATACTGACCTTCTTTGTTTTGGGAGTGTAGCGGTGCGCCCAGAACTCATCGGCCGTCACTACGCCTGCCAGAAGTTCATGTCCTTGTGCGTAATGCATCTAGTGGTCCAAGGATGACATCATTCTCTGTCTCTTCTGGTCGTCAGTCAAGTTCTTGGGCACCCATGGCGCGCCGGCCTTGCGAAATTTCAATTTCTCATGCTCAATATCGTACGCTATACCGTACGAAATATTGAACTTCTGTGACAATGTGCGCAGATGGATCCACCGGTCACTCAGATTTGTCTGTTCAGTGCCTCTCACAGTGGCAGGCGATGACGTGGTTACAGGTCGACGGGGACGTGGCGAATCTGTAAGTTTGACACAGACCCATGCAAAGGAACTGCACCATATGGAGATGTTGATGCCGTCTAGGCAATCGCCACCATATACTTCCACCATTTCTTTGTGAATTTCCGTCGGAATTTTCTGTTTATCCCACAAAAATCGGACTACACCTCGTTGCTCTTCATTCGTAGACGACGCTAACAAACACGACATTTTTGTGTAGTCAGTTCACGCTGTCTTCCAGCACGGCGACACCTTATCCAGCCGCCAAACCGGTCTGTAGCGTGATATTCAAACTCGTTGTCTGCCAAACTGCAACCTGTAAGGAGGATCAAAATGCTGTGAGTTAGTTTTCGATCATCCCTCGCATTTTACAATAACAGTAGCAAGAAAGATTTTAATTGGGTCACACATACAAATAAACAAGTTAGTAAAATCATGCAATGCATAGATTATGATACGCTTTCCAACATGCCGGAAATCATTACTCAAGTTATGAGGATAATGGCTGTGAAATAAATCTCGCTCCTGTGTCCTGACCTTCGACCCCAATTCGATGATATTCAACGAACCTGTTTAGTGTACCTGTGGAATAACATGATAAAGTTTTGTCCCAATCGAAGCATTTTTAGTCAAGTTAAGAGGATAATGGCTGTGGAATAAATCTCGCTCCTGTGTCCTGACCTTTGACCCCATTTCGATGATATGATACAGAACCGATTCAGTATACTTCCGAAACAACATGAAAAAGTTTTGTCGCAATAGAAGCATTTTTAGTCAAGTTATGAGGATAATGGCTGTGAAATAAATATCGATCCTGTGTCCTGACCTTCGACCCCATTTCGATGATATTCAACAGAACCTGTTTAGTGTGTACCTGTGGAATAACATGAAAAAGTTTTGTCCCAACCGAAGCATTTTTAGTCAAGTTATGAGGATAATGGCTGTGGAATAAATCTCGCTCCTGTGTCCTGACCTTCGACCCCATTTCGATGATATTCAACAGAACTTGTTCAGTGTACCTCTGGAACAACATGATAAATTTTTATCGCAATCGAAGCATTTTTTTATAAGGTATGACGCATAAGGGCAATGGAATGGATCCCACTCCTATGTCCTGACCTTTGACCGCATTTCTTCCATTTTCAATAAAATTTTATTCCAGGTGGTCCCCTACCATACACTAAAATTTCATCGAAATCGAAATTTTTTTATGCAAGTTATGACGCATAAGGGCAATGGAATGGATCCCACTCCTATGTCCTGACCTTTGACCCCATTTCGTTCATTTTTAAGAGAATTCATCCTACAGTGGTCTCCTACCACATATGAAAATTTCATCGAAATCGAAACATTTTTACGCAAGTTATGAACTATAAAGGCAATGGAATGGATCCCGCTCCCATGTCGTGAGCTTTGACCCCATTTCCTCCATTTTCAATAGGATTCGTCCCAGGTAGTCCCCTACCACATACTAAAATTTCATCGAAATTGAACCATTTTTACGTGAGTTATCTTTCCGACAGACTGACGGACAGACGGACGGAAAACGCTGGAGCATATACGCTTCTTCAACCTACGGTTGGAAAGCGTAAATAAATATTTTTTATATACTTTTATGCTTGGGATTACGTGGTTCGAAAATATTTAGGAAACATTGTTTTGAATAATCTTGATATATAGTCTTTTATTCCTGTGAAAGAAATATACACTACAATTCTTGGGATAGGTTAACATGAGATATATCTCATACTTACTACTTTTATCTGAAAAATAAAACGACCAACAGATTCAAAACAGGAAACAATTTGTTTTCAACAGTGATTCTTATACTCCAAGCTCAGTGAAAAGAAAAAAATAGTTCTGATGAATTTGTATCAATGTTTTGGCAAAGAACGAGAGTTTATAGTTTTAAAGAAGAGGCAACGTTCAATCTTTTGGCAGGAATAGCATATGAAGAAATTAATTCAATTCGCTGTTTAAGTGCGCAGTTCTGACTTTTGAGAAATACGTCGTGAATGGAGTAGGAAAGAATTGCAATGATTTTTCACAAGGACAAGGCCATTCTAATTGCGTTATATGTTTCGAAGTTAAATGGAAAAAACATTGTCCACGTGCGCTCACAGTAATGTTCGTGAGGACTTTTTTTATTTTACAGATTTCGTTGTCCCAACAGCGTGTTAAAGAATTCATCCGCTATTTGTTCAAGTGAATGTAATACTGTAAAACGTATTTTGTACTATGTGCCGTCTTTGGATGAAATGGTCGTTCCTCCGTTAGATTCTCTCTTATTTACAAACCCACGAGGTGATTTTTGTTTTGTATTTTCATCTTTATTCCGCCTAACGTGTTCCAAACTTCACGAGGAGCATCAGCTGTGCAGAAATTTATTTGACATTCGGCGTAGTGTAATTGATATATGACATGCACTGAGCGGGAGTCGAACGTTTCTGTGTTCGGATTGCGGTCCTGCCGGCCATCTAGTCTGAGGTTTTTCCGGGGATTTCCGCAAACTCGCTGTGTTAGGGGATGCGAATGCGTGGATGGTTTCCTATGAACCATCCACGCATTGTCTCTTTGTCCTCCAGATTGGGGATTGAGAGTATAACTAACGACTGCACTTCGTAAAACACCTTTCTCGTTCTGAGATCTCACGAAAAAACACTGCTTGAGAAGGCCAAGGCCCACACAGGACTGTCGCGTTATTGAAGAATTGATATGTGGGATTTTTTGCAGTTTTTTGTTGTACGGCATTGAACATGATATCAGTTACTTTTAAAATAGCAAAAAGATTGAAACCGAAAATTTTCAGGAAAATTTCTACTAAGAATTCCCTTATTATTTATAATGATCAGAGGCCACCGCTGATCTAAGCGATGGCCTCTGATCATTCGTCCGAAAGGGGTCCGGGTTCAAATCCCGTGAGGCATAGATGTTGTGTTTGTCTTACGACACTGGCTCTCTCCCTTCCCTGGAACCAGTGACCCTACTAAATTCGTGACTGCTTATAGCCCATTGAGTAGCGTACTATGGTCGTTAAACCTCCAATCAAAAAAAAGAAAAAAAGAATCTTAAAACAAACGTTATGCACCCACACTTCTAGGTATGGATCAAATTCATACGCATGACTGACTTTGCTATCTTTCCCCAGTTTAAACCGTCAGAATCTTAAAACAAACGTTATGCACCCACACTTCCAGATATGAATCAAATTCATACACATGACTGACTTTACTATCTTTCTCCAGTTTAAACCGTATTTAGAAATAGATTCAGTAAAACAGAGGAATGATTTGATGTATTAATGTCTCCATGCTACTGAAATGCTATGAATATGTTATGGTTAATATGAGTATTCTGCAGCCGCGAATGACTGAGTGGTTAGCAGTTCAGACTACCAATGCAAGGTCCTCAGGTTCGATCCTGGGTTGATCTTGCGGAGGTGGTGTGATTTGCTGACAATCACTGAATATTCGACGTGCATCGGACGAGCACGTTAAGTGACAGCCCCCAGGTTGGGGCCCACTGGTTAAATGGGTATCCTTTCCTATGCCCCCTGAAATTCTCTCACCCCTCTATGTGCAACATCGTACTTGTACGGTGGCGCCATCTACTGCACTCTAATCTGTCAAAGTCCCTAGTCTTGCTCTCATTCCTTCCGTTTCTGTGTCCTGCCCAAAAGGCGAACCCGCTGTTGGTGGCTGGGACCTAAAATCTACTCATTGTGGACGGAAGTCCTACAAGAAAATGACTCATACTTGAGTATTCCGCATAGATGTCGTCAAGTTAAATTTTCCTTCAGTTTTTGCCTACAACTGTTATACCGGTAACTATACCAGCTGTGAGGTTTCTTTCAGCTGGTATAAAATGAAGATGTAAAATGTGCACTTAAGCATTGTAAATTGATAGTATTTTCACGAACTGTGCGTTAGATATCCAGAACGTTGAATAAACTTTCACCCTTTTCCTCAGTCTGAAGTAGGCAAGATACTGATGCCTACCATATACAACTCTGACATTAAACTAAAGTGCTCCTGGATTTTTGACGATTTGCTCCAAGTAGGATGCAAGACGGGAGCAGAATTATTGTGTTAGATCATCACCTCGTGTGAGATTGGTCAGGTACTGAATTTTTGGATGTGAGCATAACAGCCGATTTCTTATGCACTGGTCTTACGCAAATAGAGATATCAGTGTAAGCATTACGAGGAGCCATGTCATCATGCGTATGACAAAATTACATATCGTTTTTTAGTTTGGGGATTTTTATGACCACCGTGAGAAACTGGATGGTTTATAAGTAGTCGTCCGTTCCTAATTTAAGGACACTGGTTCCAGGGAAGGGACAGTGCCGTAAGACAAACACAATATCGATGCCTCGGCGGGTTTCGAACCCGGACCCATTTCGGATGAATGATCAGAAGCCAACGCTTCGACCACTGCGCCACGGGGTGGCAATGACAAAATGCGATATGCATCCAAAGGGTAAGACCTTATATCGGGCAACCTGCGACATTAGTTTGAAAAAATAACACAAAAAATAGTGATGCGCTGATCTGACAAAATTGGCAAAAACGACGTCCATAGCTTAGTCTTAGCTAGTCCCAACAAACTTCAGCGTAGACAGCTTTTTGTGAGTGGGAACTTAGAAAAATGTGCATGCAAAAATAGGGTACCCCGATCGTAAAGTGGAAATGATAAGGTGGTGAAGTATTACAGTTGAAGAAAAAATATGGTTTTCCGATAGAACTAGAGAAGTTATTAGCTTCCTAAATACTTATATTGTTTTTTTTTGTTGTTGTTGTTTTCTTTGTAACGCGACGGGAATCAGCATTAGGTGAGTGAAACGGTGAAAACGTTTGTGTGGAGACCTTCGTGATAGGACAAGTAAAAGACTAAGATTCTACTGTCTACCTTTCAGAAGGGGCGATAAAGGATCGGTGATTAATGTCATTTTGATCAGGCGAACTAAATCTATCCTCGCAGCGTCAAAGGTTTTACAGATGATTTGTGTTCACTGCCTTAAAAACATGACACAGTTTTTCAGGGGATATGGAACCAGAGCGAGTCTCAGTTAAGACTCGAACCAGACCCATGTTCCTTTATTTAATGTGAGACAGTACTTCAGCGGATATGGAACCAGTTCGAGTCTCAATTATGACTCGAACCAGACCCACATCTTTGTATTTAATGTGAGACAGTACTTCAGGGGATATGGGACCAGTTCGAGTCTCAATTATGACTTGAACCAGACCCATATCTTTTTATTTAATGTGAGACAGTACTTCAGGGGATATGGGACCAGTTCGAGTCTCAATTATGACTCGAACCAGACCCATATCTTTTTATTTAATGTGGGACCAGTTCGAGTCTCAATTATGACTCGAACCAGACCCATATCCTTTTATTTAATGTGAGACAGTACTTCAGGGGATATGGAACCAGTTCGAGTCTCAATTATGACTCGAACCACACCCATATCTTTTTATTTAATGTGAGACAGTACTTCAGGGGATATGGGACCAGTTTAAGTCTAAATTGAGACTCGAACCAGCCCCATGTCCCTTTATTAATTTATTCTGGGGTTTTACGACAATCATGAGCAACTATGATGGGTGCTGCTGGTCCCTAATTTAGAGTAGCTGGTTCCAGGAAAAAGCAGAGCCAACGCCATAAGATGAACACACCACCCATGCCTCATCCAGCACTCGAGGTATCATTGGTGGATTTGGTCTTCAGAGCTTATTTTGTCACTTCCTTGGAGACAAAATCTCTGAATCAGTTATTTATGGCTTTAGGTGCTCTTGACAGTTGTTAAACGCCGAAACCAATGCATATTATTTCAGATTGGGCGACCCAGTTATCTCAAAGTATCTTCTAGTTCTAAAAAGAATCTTAGCTCTGATAGAATAGATGTAGTTATGCAAGAAATGCAGCCATTCCAAGAACATTTGGGAGTAACATTCCAAATTAGAACAGATTAAAAATATCACCTCGTCTGAAAATCACCTGATTCCGAAACCCATGGAAAATCCTCCAAGTGGTTAACATTTTCTTGCTTCCTATTCTTTGATTTATGTCTTACTACAAGCATGATTTTGAAATTTCTTTCGCTTTTTGTATGTATGCTGTCAAATACCTGAGGTATTCTATGTTTGGTATTAATTGAAGTTTTTAATTTTTTTAGCTCAATTTGAATCCCGATAGCTATTTCGAAAATGTACAAAATTTACGAAAGTGGGCAACAGATTATGTGTTCTCCAAACTGAGAAAGCCAAACGTCAAAGGGGAGTAAGTTGCCTTCTATTCATAATATATCAAAATAATATGAAAAATAATGGCTGGATACTATTTCAGCTAATGTGTTGAAATATTTTGTGGTAACTCTTGCGCCAAATCACTAAAAGATACGTGAAATATTATACATGCGTGTGTATCACTTCGCTGGCTTTAGCTACTTCAAAGACTTGCATTTTTTTACTTTCCGAGAAATGTTTTTATAAACACAGTTTTCAGCTTCACGAGGCGCCATTCTTTGCTACAACGGAAATGAAGAACTTCAAGTTTACATACACGGTCGTATCAGAATAATATGACCACCTACCTAATAATGGGAATAACCACCCTTGGCCCGAATGACAGCGGTGAGATGGCGTTGTATGCCCGCAGCAAGACCATGGAAGGTTGCCCGAGGCACACGAGCCTATTCGGACTGCAGAAGAGCACGGAAGTCTCGTAGATTACGTGGTTGTGGGTCGGCATGTAAAACCTGTCGATCCAAATAGTCCCACAAGTGCTCTATTGAATTGATGTCGGGCGATTTCGCCGGCCAAGCAAGAACGGATTAATCTCTGTCGTGTTCCTGGAACCAGTCGCGCACCCCTTTAGCAATGTGGCACGGTACTTTGTCCCGTTGGTAGACACCATTTCCACCAGGGTAAAAGTCCAACATGAAGGGATGAATGTGGTCAGGAGGATGGACAGGCAGGCAGACATTGGCGTTCAGGGACAGATCAAGTGGTACCAACGGTCCCAGGTCATACCAGCAAAACATCCCCCTGACATGCGCACTGCCACGCTCGGCCTGTACCCTACCAACAAACATGCCCTGGTGTTGGTTCTCGTGTGTCTGACGTCGTATCCGTCACCCCCCCCCCCATTACTTCTGTGGAACAGAAACCTCGATTCGTCGGAGAAGGCAACCTTTCCCCACTCTTCCGCTGTCCAATGACGGTGGTCCCATGCGAACTGAAGGCGTCATTGCCGATGAACCTGAATTAATATGGGCGCCTCGACGCAGCGTCGACTCTGGAAATTTATGCGCAACAGTGTGCTCTATATTGTTCTCGGGGACACGTACCTGGGTGCCAAAGCTTTAATTTGCGTGTTCAATGGCTGCACTGTTGTGCGTCGATTATACTTCACCAGTCGACGGACGCGATGTTCTTCTTTGGGATCGATGGCCTTTGACGTCGGGAGGTACTCGGTGTGCCAGAGGTCAATTCTTGGTACACCCGTACTACATCACCTCGCGAAAATCCCACGAAGTCTTCTGTTTCTGAGATGCTTCCACCCTTGGCGCGGTAGCAATGATCATTCCTTTTTGAACGTCCGTCAAATCACTACCTCTGCCCATTGTGATCACGTTACTCACTATGGCTCATCTGTCCTGGCCGGCCTCCGTGTGGTCGACCTTGTCACGTGCACTCCGTGACGTGCATGGGCGAGTACACTGTGATTGCGGCTGTGGTCATATTATTCTGATACGATCGTGTATTTGAAGATCGAGGACTGTCTTGTTTGTGCTGAAGTGTAGAAGAGGAAAATTACTTACATTTGTTACACAAATCTATTTAGTCAGGTCTAAAGCTCAGTTGTGGGAAACTTTTCTATGAAGAATTTCACGTTTCTGTTCGTGGCATTACCTCTACTACTAAGGTAGCTCTGTTCAGCCCAGCGCCTTTGTTTCTCTAGAGAGCAGGGGTCTTCAACTTTTTCTAAATCGAGGACAACATGGTAAAACGGAATAGGATTTACGGGTCACATGAAAGAGAAAAAAATGCATGTGTTTATTATTAATATCGATTATTTCAAAGAGGTTTTGCATCCTAAAATTTAATTTTCGGAAAAAGAAGCGATGAAGTTAGTATGGTATTTATGTTACATAGAACACCCAAGTGAGTACCAAATGTGCCTACATTTTTCAGTACTCTTTGAAAATATCAATTTGTAACTTATCGCAGCAGAGTTATTAGCAGATTTGGGAAATCCATGGTTTCAAAGTACTTGGACATTCATTGCCTCGTTTAGAAAATGTATTTTTTTCTATTTTAGAATTTCCTTTGTGGAACGTCTCGTGGGCCATTAAGAAATGCTCCGTGGGCCACAGATTGAAGATTTATGTTCTAAAGGAAGAGTTACGTTATTTGCAATAAATGGTGGAGTACGTTTGATGAATGTCCAAAGTAGGTCGATCCGGGCCGGGCTTTCCAAATGAAGAACCGTGCAGACCTCCTATTGGGTGTCCATTATTTACCCTAACAAACGGCAGAAAATTTTAAAAATGGTGATGCTACTAATTGTCAGCATAATACTCTTTCAATTTAAGTAAAAATTTGACCTAATAAAGTAAGCACACCGGACACAAAATTAGTCAGCCCTAACAGAAATAGCAGTAGGAAGTTACTGGTTGCATACCATTGTTGGGAGATAAATAGCACTGACGTGGTCCACATGATCATTTCTGTCTCGTGCAGTGGTGAAGAGCAACGTTTGTGTTCAATTTAGCCTGCAATATGGGTCGTAAGAGAAACGTGACTGAGTGACAAAACGGAACCATCGTGTTTGGCTGTGACGACGGACACAAAGGGAATGAAGTAGCCCAATTTGTTGGTGTGTCAAAGCGTACTGTCCAGCGGGTCTACAAACAGTAGTGTAGTTCGCAGTCAACTAAAAATCGGCGAAGTAACTGTTGCCTGAAAACGATTCCCACCAACAGCAACCACCGCCATGTTTCAGGCCTAATAACTGCAAATCGGTTTCAAGCCAAGCAGCAATTGCTCCAAACAGTCAAGGAAAGTCCACTCCAACCAATTTCCGAAAGGACATTGCGACGAGAACTACATGTGATGATGGACATCTGGAGTAGAGTACCACGGAAGAGGCCTCTTTAACAGCAACTTACAAAGTCGCACATTATCAATGGGCTCAGAGGCACCAAAACTTTACTGTAGAGGACTGGAAACGAGTAATTGGGTCTGATGAGTCTCGCTTTTGTCTGTACACCAATGATAGGAGGCGAAGAGTGCATTGCAGACCCAATGAAGCCTTCCATCCTGATTGTCTCGAAGGCGTTGTTCAAGCTGGAGGTAGTTCTGTGATGCTTTGGGGATGTCTTTCGTACCACGAAATGGACCCTCTCGTCGCAGTGAAGATGAATTCGAACCAGCATGCGTACCTTCGCATTCTGAATGATGAAGTATTGCCCTTTGACCTACATCTCCAGGAGCAGCATCGTATTGCCACTATTGTCTTCCAAGACGACAATTGCCGTGTGCACAGGGCTACAACTGCGTCTGAGTGGCACGATGAACAATCAGCAACCCTGTCTAACCTCGGCTAGCCTGCCAAATCCCCAGATTTAAATCCTATTGACAATCTGTGGGATCATTTGGAACAGAAGGTGAAACGCCTGGATAGACACCCACGTGCTTAGCCGGAACTTCGGGACCAGTTGTTGCTCGAGTGATTGCAAATAGATGTTCAATGCAATCACATCCTCGTGGAGTTTGTACCACACCGGATCCATGCTGTTATCAAGGCAAGAGGCGCCGTCACCCATTATATTAGGTACGTTCTTCCTAGGGGTGACTAAGCTTTTGTCCGGTGTGCTTATAGTATTGCAGTGAAGCAACTTTACGGAAATTCAGTAGTTAATTAAATAGAGTTGAAGAAAAAAATTCTCTTCTAACCTTTTTGCAATATGTTGCAGTTAAAACAAGCCAATCCAGATCTTCACGTTATATGCCCAAAATAGTAAAATTATGCTAGTAATACGAATTTATTGGCATAGAATAGAAATCAAAGTTCCCAACTCTGATTTCTATGCTACGTTAATAAATTCAGAGTATCACAGAGTGACAATGTAAGAAAAGTAAGCATCGGTAAGAAAGTCGGAGAGGATAATGTTAGGAATAACAAGAAGGGATAGAGTTAGAAATGACATTATAAGAGAAAGAACATGAATAATAGATATTATAAAAATAATACAGAGAGTCGAAAGTTTTGAAATATTTGCATAAATACATGTGCTGCTCCTGGTATGTCACGTGGTTAAACTAGTTCAAGTCGCGCACTGAAGTCTGTCGAAAGGAATAGAAAGTGGTAGTCATTGCTATGAACAGCATGTCGTTCTGTCAGTGGCTGGGTCGTCTGAAAGATGAACAGCCACAACCGGCTAATTAGGGAACTTTTGCTTTACGAGTTTGAACTCGGCCATAGCGCTGCTCAAGCAACACGGAGTATTTGTCATGCAAAAGAGCAAGGTTCCGTGGACTACAGTACCACAACCAGATGGTTCAAGAAATTTCGTTCAGGTGACAGAAACCTCGAGGATCAGCCAAGTACCGGTAGGCCGCCAACCGTGGATTCAGAGGCTGTGCTCCAGGCTGTAGAGGCAAATACGACAACCAGCACTCGGAGATTATCAGGCGAGCTGGGCATATCACAGACCACCGTAGTTCGTCACCTTCAGGGTCTCGGCAAGGTCTACAGGAGCTGCCTCATTGTCCCTCGATGCCAGCTGAAACAAACGGCCGAGTGGAAGTGTTCACGAAACTCCTAGAAAACCCGTACGATGTACGTTTCATCAAAAGAATTGTTGCATGCGATGAAACGTGCGTCTATTCCCATAATCCTAACATACAATGGTTGATCCCGACCCAGCTTCTTGAACCTGTTGCCGAACGTGACCGCTTCGAGCACAAGGTGATGCTATGCGTCTGGGGAAATTTTGAGGCGGTAATCCATTACGAATTTGTTCCAGACTTCTAAGAAAAAGATTTAAAGAAAAATTCAGAACTATGCAACAGAGCCGTAGCTGACGATCTGAAATTAGAGAGTAATAGAGAGATGCTTCCTCTAAAAATTTGTGGAAAATGCTAGGAAAGTGTGTGCTGCTCTGAAAGATGTAGTATGGAAAAGATTAATGTTAGCTTTTATTTTTACCTGATGCTAAAAATCCCAACTTTGGTGTATAGTTAATTCTTCATGGAACATTTTGTGCTATTACTACTGATTAGCTGCTGCAGCCATGCTCTCTAAAAGCACGAAAAATGCTGTCAAATTTTATTTTATTTTTTAATTTTTAATAAACTTTACTGCACACCAGATAAGTGCATTAGCGCACTATATTTTATAATAATTTTCTTAACGTTTTGATCACTTTTAATTTCGATTTTTCTCATCTTTAGCTGGAAGAAACGATCTGCAGCTGCTGTAGTCAACGCCTTTTACAATTCAATAGATAATAGTATTGGTAAGTGATTCGTTTTTCCTATGAAGAACTACATTGTGTTTCAAATATTAAGTTCTTTTTCAAGAGACATGAGCATGATTTCGAAGGAGAAACAATTTTACTTTCTTTCATACGTTTGTCTCTTACAGCAAAGTTTTGTAAACGTTAAGCAATGTGTAAAAATCAAAGACTTTAAGAGACCCTACCACAAAGAGTAAAATTTCTTGGTGTAAAATTAACAGCAGCTAATATTTCCTTCCTGACTTGGGACAGATTTAACTCAATAATGTATTACAGTTAAACTCGTTTATATCGAATTTAAGGAGAACTCGATGGTTCGATATACACAATAATTAGATATACGTGTTTTACCTCTCTGCCACTCTCAGTGGTGTTCTAGTGTATACAATAAGTGAGTATGTTATCTTTTATCTTTTTCTGCTTCTTTAAAGTTATGCATTTGTCAAAATGCTATTTTCAACCTGTTAGATACTGTCAATCAAAGTGTATCCCGTACCATCAATTGTTCGTAATACTGTCGGAGTACCGTAGCCGCTGAAAGAGCCTCCGCTATGGTTGGAAGAGGTTTGGCCTCTTTATCATCATCATCATCATCATGATCGCTGATGGCAGCCCCAGCTGTTAATCCCGTAACTTCGGACACTATTCCCGCACCTGTGCTTTCCGGTGCTATCTCAGTTAATCCCGTCGAAAAGTTCGGAAAAGAGAGGGTCTGTTGAACAATGAAAGAAAGGACTGCTGCTTCCAATTTGGAAACGTTAGGAATTCGCGAAGGCGAATTCCCACATACACTGAAAAAAAGGTGATCTTGCTTGACAAGATTTTTTTCCGAGAAAGTTTGCGAGGAGTTTTATTCGAAAAATTTGATATATATACTGTGAGGCTGCTTCAACTCGTTCGATTTAGGAAAATACGTTACATGTTTCTTTCAGGCTATTTCGACGGTGATTTTCAAAAGTTCGAAATACGCAATAATTCATTATATCCGGGTTCGATATAAACGTGTTCGACTGTATATTCAAAAGTTTAGGAGAGACTAAATTTTCCTTCCCCATTCAGACCTGTTTTCAAATTTATTGTGATTAATTGTATTCCATAAAAGATTATTCCTCAGATTAATCACTTGAGGAAAATAATTTCTAAGTATTATGCTGTCGTTGACATATTTGTTCTTAAGGAAAAGCGTAACACACTGAAATATTTAGTTCAATGTTGAACCAGAAATATTTTGCAGTAATGTTTCTAGTACCGGTATTAAATCACGTAACATGATGTTGCTCTCACGAACAATTGGAAATCAAACATTCTATTACATCGAGTGTTTTATGTTTCTTTGCCAAGACAATGCTAGACCTATAGAGAAAGGAGTACGACTCAATCATCAGCGAGAGGAGAAGCTCAATTTAGAATTCTGAAATACGACACACACACACACATTTTTACGCAGTGAAGTTCTATTCTGTCTTCCTCTTTTATTTCGATATTCGTTAACTCAAAATAGTATGACTATACTAATAATCCGAAATTTCTTGGCGTAGAATGGAAATAAAACTTGCCATGCTTTCGCACATCAACCAGATGGATTTTTCAAGGAAGGTAGATAGCTAAGTGCAAACCGGATTATACACTGCTGGCCACCCAAAATGCAACACCAAGAAGAAAACATCCGATTGGCCTGAAATTCGCAGCATGCGTCTCCCGCGGGAGGACATGCATATGATTAGCCTTGCAGGGAATATGCAAATCATATGCGCCCGGCACGCCACCGAGGAGTACTATAAGAAGGGTGCGCAGAAGGCGGGGTGTAAGTAGTGGAAGTGTGTTGTGCTGCCGGGCCTGTGCGTGGGAAGCTTCCTGATGCCTCGTCGCAGAATACGGCAGTCATTCCAGCACGTTTCGGAGTTCGACAGAGGACGAATAGTGGCTTATCGAGACAGCGGTTTATCGTACCGAGACATCGGCACCCGTGTGGGACGACATCCAGCCACGGTGAGGAGAGTATGAATTCGGTGGGTGCAGGAGGGACGGAAGGACCGACGTGAGCAATTGCCGCAGCCGCGGCACACCACCAAACCAGAGGACTGGCATGTTGTGCGGCGGGCATTTACGGCTCGCACCACGACATCCCGAACGGTAGCGCAGGAATTAGGGTGTACTGCGTAACAACCTGTGTCAGCACGTACCCTTCGACATCGTCTGCAGGAGCGGGGACTTGTCGCACGGCGCCCATTGCTCCGATTACCATTAACGTTACACCACCGGTGAGTGCGGCGGCAGTGGGCCGTTGAACGCCGCACCTGGACTACGGAATGGCACGACATTCTCTTCTCCAACGAATCCGGCTTCTGCCTGCAACACCACGATGGTCGGATCCGCGTGTGGCGGCACCGCGGCAAGAGATTGTATGACGCCTGAATTATGCATCGTTATACCGGTTTGGGGCGCAATTGGATATGACACCCGCACCCCTCTGGTGCGCATCGCCGGGACACTCAACAGCCACCGCTACATCTCCGACGTTTTGGAGCCTGTAGTCCTCCCTTACCTACAGAACCTGCCAGCGGCCACGTTTCAACAGGACAATGCACGCCCGCACGTGGCACGCATCGTGCAAAATTCTTCTCGGCCCACCAGGTGTCACTGCTTCCGTGGCCCGCCTGTTCTCCCGATATGTCGCCTATCGAACACGTCTGGTCGCTGATCGGCAACCGAGTGGCCCGGCAACCACCACCCGCGGCTGCACCTGATGAACTGTGGCAACGTGTGGAAGCAGCCTGGACCGACATACCCCAAGCCCACATTCAAAGCCTCTTTTGTTTGATGCCGCGGCGTGTAGCGGCCGTTATTGCCGTCCATGGGGGCACACGAACTATTGATGTCTGCATGTTCCGCAAGTCGTACGGACCTGTAAGCTCAATCGTTTCATCTTTGTACTGTTGTTATGTGTCCAGTAAATCTGTCTTTGCTATCTAGTGTCCTTCTTGGTGTTGCATTTTGGGTGGCCGTAGTGTAGAACGTATGAACAATTTGAACGCGGTGACATGACTAGAGAATAAATGAATAAGCGCAAATGCGATAATTCGAAGAAACAAAGTCACATTGGTTGGACACGCGGTACCAAGGTAGAAAACACAGCATTATTTGAAGAATTGATTCCAAATACTTGGCTACTCCGGAGAGACGTTATCATTGCAAGCCTCGCAGCTAGTCAAGATTTCCAAGGTTTCGCGAATGGCAGTAGATTTGGGTGTGGAGTATGAAACTAATTTCTTTACATTACTCCATATAGGATCGGTGGACTTGAACGTGACTTCTCTTGATAGAGAAGTGGTTATTTTTCAGTCTTTTGTATCGCTTTTATGTTCGCTGAATCTAATTCCAAACGACCGTTTGGTCATTCCGATGTATAATCGCCTGGAGCCGTGCCGATATTGTAGTGGGATGGCATAAACACCTACCTCATTGAGAAGAGGGGGCTTGTCAGTATTTGCTGACACCAAAATGATGCCGGAGATCTTATGCCGACACGGAAGTTCATCCTCCTGAGCGTGTGTTTCAGTTGATAGGAAACATTTGGTATGTAGGTAATAAAACTCAGTTAGCGAAGTTGCGGTATAGAAATGTTAGCACGGCTGGTTCTGGCTTTCTCGATAAAGTTATGCAACTAGTTCGATGCATGGCCAATTCGACGGCCAATTCGACGATGTTTTTAGTTCCGATTGTCTAGAACGGACATCCGATGAGAGAGCTTCTAATTCGAGAATTGAAGAAGGCCGTCTTGTAATCATCAGGGCAGAATGAACTGCGAAGCATCAGGTTGGGAACGGAGGTGGGTTTATAAGAGACTTCCGTATGAAGGCGGTCGTCATGCGATTTGCTCACTGAGACGTCTAGATAAGGTGTTACCTTACCTCAACGTCTCAGTGAGCAAATGCGTGAGAAGCATGGAGAGAATACATATATACGGAGGTTGGACAAAACAATATGAACACCTGGGAAATAAGCGACGTGTCTTTGCGATATTGGACCACCATTTGTCTGTAATGCAGCTTCCAAACTTCTTGTAATATATTCATTCAGCTTTTAATCAGTCTCCAGTAGAATGTACTATTTGTCGAACAGAACATTACCCAATTGCTTCAGAGATATTGGAGGAGGGAATCTACTTTTCACTGTGATCTGCAAACCTGCTTACAGTGGCTCCATGATATCCAAGTCAGGTGATTGAGTTGGCCAGAGCAGATGTTGAAGTTCATCTTGATGCACTTCCTCAAACTAAGACTGAACTGATAATCAGATAAATGTGCAGGCAGATGGATGCCAAATTATTCAGGCAGGTAAACATTACATGCTTTAGAAAACTTAAAAATTACATCGTCCCGTAACGGGAATCCAACCCCACCTCCCGATTTGCATTCAGATATGACTGTTCACATTCATATATATATACAGCATATATATATACACTGAAGTGCCAAACGTCATGGGATAAGTACCTAGTATCGTGTAGAACCTCCTCTAGCCCGGCGAATTTCAGCAACTTGACGTGGCATCGATTCCTCGAGAGGCCGGAAGTCTTCTGGAGAGATGTTGAGCCGTGCCGTCTGAGCAGCCGCCCACAGTTCCCTGGTATTTGTAGGTGCAGGATCTTGGACGCGAATGTACCTTTCCACCACGTCCCGTAAGTGCTTCCTTGAGTTCATCTCGGTCGAACGCGGTGGCAACACCATCCGTCGGAACTGTCCAGAATGCTCCTCGAACCAATTTTGGACAACTTGGACCCGATGACATGGTGCAAAGTCCACCTGAAAAATCCCATCGTTTTTGGGGTACATGAAGTCCGTGAAGGGCTGCAAAAGGTCACCTAGCAGAGCAACAAAGCGATTACCGGTTAATGACGTGTTAACGAAGACCAGAGGGCCAAATTGGCACCAAGTAAAAACACCCCACACATGTATGGAACCACCATCAGCTTGCACTGTGCCTTGTTGACAGCTTGGATCCATGGCTTCATGGGGTCTGCGCTACATCCGAACCCTACCATTAGCTCGTAATAACTGGCAGCGTGACTCATCGGACCACACGAGATGTTCCCGATCTTCCAGGGTCCAATTACAGTGTTCACGAGCCCAGGTGAGGATCCGTGTCCAATGTCGTGGTGTAATAATGGCACTCTGGTAGGTCTTCTGCTCCCATACCCCTTGGACGATAAATTACGCTGCACTGACCTGGATGGATATGTCTCTGGTACCACTTGCACTGAATGTGGATGTTTTTTGATCCAGTGTCGCTTATCTGTTACCATGGGCAATCCTGGTCAGACACCGCTGGTCACGGTCTTTCAGCACCCGTGGTCGGCCACTGCGCTGTCCACGGTGGGTGGTAACGCCTTCCATGAGGTATTCTCGGTACACACGTGACACCATGGATCGAGGAATGTTGAATGTTCACACAACTTCGGAAATTGAATGTGCCATTCGTCTGGCTGCCACTAGCATGCCTCGTTCAGACTCCGATAATCCACGTCGGCTTGCCATAATCCTACTGGTGGTTGTTCAAACTGATTCACGAGATTACACCTAGCAACTCATAAAAATCGTGGCGTGCTTCGAAGCCTTTATACGACGGCAGCGCCAGTTTAAAATTTGCATCCTGCTATCCCATGACTTTTGCCTCTTCAGTGTATAAAAATTACTTTATACAACCGTCTTTGTGTTCATCTGTGGGTACGATGAATCCATTTCTAAAAGACCGATTGAAGCAATTCTATTTATTCATAAGTAACAGCAACCAGGACTAAAATTACGTATATATTTTTTCCCCGTTTTTCCTACGGCATAATTATCAGCTGAATGGCATAACTATGTATGTGTACGTATCACGGCGCTTCTATTTCAGACTAGGAATTAAGAAATTTGCTTTGTATGAGGGAAGGAAAAGTCGTTAGAATTTTCAGTGCAATTTCCGGCTTTCTTCCGTCATCGAGTTTTGATTAGGTTCACGAATTGTGATTTGATGACAATCGAACTAGAGTACTCGCATGGTGCTTGTTTCATTTGCTCCTTGCAACACTTTACCCTCAAAGAGAACCGTAGACAAATGGTTCGTAGACGAAATTCCAGAACTTTACAGAATTTTTTATCACTTAATTCGAAGAAGCTCCGAGAAACATGCCACTGGGACGTTTACAACGTCAAAAACAAATTTCAATGAAATCAGAATGAAAGAAAACAACAGAAATAGTGTGTCATTCATGCCTAAATTTGAAATTCATCTTAGAAAAATCAGTCACCTAAACTGTTTAAATTTCGAAAAACGTAATTTTCAAAAAATTAGCATTCGGAAGGGAACTTTCAATTCTGCCTTCAAAAATTCTTTTTTTAGGCGTCGCAACTGTTTTTTTTTTCAGCGGATTTCAATAATTTAGATTTTAGTTTTTCAGTTACTGCAAACAGACACCTCGTACAATGAAGTTCATTTCTTCTGATATGCAAATTTTTCTCAGCAACATATTTTCTGTAAGTCTTTTCATGAAGAAAAGTAAAATATGTTTAGCCCCTTAAAATTTGCTTTTATATGCATTAGTCGAGGTAAGAAGACTTTAACTATGCTTTTAAATGTTTGATGCTCTTAGTACAAACACTGCATTTAACTTCTGACATGTGCCATCATGTGCTTTTAACTCCTCTGTAGAGTGATCATCTAAACTTCTCATACATAATGGTAGAACTCTAGGATTTGAAATGATGTTTTATCACTTTTAGTTTACGTTCTATGTTTGAAATTAAAATCACGTGTTTCTTTCATTTCAGAGTTTCCAGCTGGAATATTACAAGGAGTCTTTTTTAGCAAAGACAGGCCAAAGTAAGAAATTCCTTTAATTTTTTTTATTTTTAGTTAAATTTTTAGTTAAATGTACGAGGGGCTTTCAATAAGTTCTAAGCCTGACCTTAAAAGTAGTGGTTGGCTACTGACGCAAGTATTGCAAAGTATTGCATCATTCCTCAATTATACAGTGAAGTGCTAAAAGTCATGGGATATGTACCTGCTATCGTGTTAGACCGCTATCGTGTTAGACCGACTTTCTCTAGCCCGGCTAAGTGCAGCACCTCGACGTGGCGTCGATTCCCCAAGTGGCCGGAAGACGTCTGGAGAGATGTTGAGCCATGCCGTCTGAACAGCCGCCCACAGTTCCCTGGTATTTGTAGGCGCAGGGTATTAAACGCGAATGGACCTTTCCACCACGTCCCATAAGTGCTCTATTGGGTTCATGTCGGGCAAACGTGGTGGTCCCACCATCCGTTGGAGTTGTCCAGAATGCTCCTTGAACAAATTTTGGACAACATGGAGCCGATGACATGGTGCATTGTCCGACTAGAAAATACCATCGTTGTTGGGAAACATGAAGTCCACGAATGGCTACAAATGGTCACTCATCAGAGCAACACATCGATTATCCGTTAATGACATGCTTATGAAGACCAGAGGATCCAAACCGTGTCACGTAAAGACACCCCACACATGTATGAAACCACCAGCAGCTTGCACAGTGCCTTGTTGAAAGCTTGGGCCGTGGCTTCATAGGGTCTGTGCCACACCCGAACCCTACCATCAGCTCGTAGCAACTGTTAGCGTGACTCATTACGTCGCGCCACATGTTGCCAGTCTTCCAGGGTCCAATTTCCGTCTTCACGAGCCCAGGTGAGGCGCTGTGTTCAATGTTGTGGTGTCAACAAAGGCACTAGGTCTTTTGCTCCCATACAAATGGACGCTAAATTACGCTGCGCTGATCTGATGGATATCTCTCTGGTACATCCTGCATCGAATGTGGTATGTTATTTGAGCCTATAACGAAGTAAATTTCTCCGTCATTTCTGTCCACACCAGGATTCGAACCCGGATCCCCTCACTCCGGAACAAGTCACTCTACCAATTGAGTTACGCAGATGTTCGTTCTGATCGCTATCTGCCTTTATGTCGTGTGCGTCCTGCTGGCAGGTACGTCACATCTCCCCCCCCCCCGAAAGAGGGGGCATGGCCCACGGGTCAGCCGTGACCATGAATCGTTGCAGGCAGCCATCCACTGTAGAACGTGCACTTGAGAACTCCCAGTCAATCTGGTGTGTGGAATGCAACGTCACACACATTTATTCCTCGAAGCGCTGGAGAAGGGATTCTCTGATTTTTCCTATCTCGCAGTGTGCAAATAAAATCACACCATTGCGAGTTTTCGAACAGTCGGGTCATCCGGATAGTTCGGGCGCCATTATAACGAAGTAAATTTCTCCGTCATTTTTGGTCCACGCCGGGGATCGAACCCGAGTCCACTTATTCAGAAACAAGTCGCTCAACCACTGAGCTACGCAGACGTTCGTTCTTGCTGCTATCTGCCTTTATGTTGTGTGCGTCCTGCTGGCAGGTACGTCACAAGCCATTGTCGCTCTTCTGTTTGCATGTACTATCCTGGTCAGATGCCACTCGTCACGGTCATTCAGCACCCATGGTCGGCCACTGCGCTGTCCACGGTGTGTGGTAATGCCTTCCATGAGGTGTTCTCGGTACACACGTGACACCGTGGATCAAGGAATGTTGAATGTTCGCACAACTTCGGAAATTAAATGTCAAATTCGTCTGGTCCCCACTACCTTTCCTCGTTCAAACTCCGATAATTCACGTCGGCTTGCCATAATCCTACTGGCGGTTGTTCCACCTGACTCACGAGATTACACCTCGCAACTGGTAAAATCGTAGCGTGCGTAAAAGCCTTTATGCGACGTCAGCGCCTGTTAAAAATTCGCATCCCATGACTTTTGACACTTCAATGTATAACAGCCACGCCACGTAGCTGTGTTAGCAATTCAGACGGCACCACAGTGCATTGAAGTCTATAAGGTGAGAATGGATGATCGAGAGATGAAATTGCGGAACCTAGACGTGTTTGAACTTTTCAGGAAGGAAGGTGAAACGCCATGCAGTATTCATGAACGGATGGTCCGTGTGTACGTTGATGGTATACATTCATATGTCACACTCAAAAGATGGGCTGCTCACTTTAAACGGGGAAGAGATTCGTTGGAAGACGACTCTCAATAGAGATGCTTAGTGGAAGTGACCCCAGATGAAATGTGCCAGAAAGTGGAGGGCCTGGGGATGTCAAAGAGGTGAATCCGTATCGTACAGATTGCTGTGGAGCATCAGCTAAGTACCGGCAGTGTTTGGACCTACATTTCAGTCATTTGTTTCTTTGTCAAAATATGTTAATCACACCAGTGCCTCCAACGTTGTCATTTTTGTTTAAACCGCTGCTATTCAAAAGCATTTTGGTAGCCGAGGTAGCTGAGTAGGCAGAGGCACTGCCTTCTGACCATTCTTCTGAGGTGAGCTTAGTTTCGAGTCCGGGATAAAGCACAAATGGTACGCTTATTGAACAGCACTGGTTCTGTCTCTTCCCTGGAATCAGTGGCCGTAAATTAGGGACGAGCGACTGCTTATAGCCCTAAGAGTAGCTCATGGTGGTCGTTAAAGAAACGTTTCGGTAGTGCAAGCGCAGTTGGTTAAGTTGCTATGCACTGTTTAGGAGGGGGACGTTTCTGACGGGTGTTTGAACCCCGTTCATGCCGCCCATCTATACTCGGGTCCTGCCGCCCATCTATACTTATCACTTTAACTCCATAGCCAACCTGACTATGGAGTTAAAGGGACGGAGTGTGTACTTCCACTGCATAATATAGTTCCAGTTGAAAAGCCCATGTTCAAGTTTGAACTGAGACCTAAAAAGGACATGGATATATATAGATGTTCTAAATGTCGTACGTACGAACGTAAATTATAAAAATAAAGATTAAAGTTTCGGTCACGTTTCTAAAAAATACAAATATTCGCATTTTGGCGACGTCATTTCACTTGTGGTTTGCTTCAGAGAGGCTATACAATATACACGGGGGGTATTCACTGCGAACGGGAGGGAGAATTGTGTTATCCTGAGGGTAAGTGGAGAGATAATGGTTTGGCGATTAAGCTTGTTTCTTCCTTTGTGGTTACAGTTTTAAAATACTCATTCAGAAATCGTTTGTCTGGTGGTCAGCAAGGGTGAGAAGATGTGGAAGTTGAAGGGTGACACCGTGATGGAAAGCGAGAAGTTTCGTTTTGTCTTGCCTTAAGTCACTCTTAAAGAGAAGGGTCTGCGCTGCATCTTATTAGTGCGCGGGGAAATGCTGATACACAAGAGATATCTTGTCGGTAAATCGGTTTCACTGCACTAACAGTGTAATCAGGTTAGCTTTGCCCCGAGTGTAGTCTGAGGTTTTTCCGGGGATTTCCGCAGACTTCCCGTGTTGGGGGACGCGAATGCGTAGATTGTTCCCTCTGAAGTCGACCCCGGACTCGGTTTGTCCTTGGACTCCCATTCCCTAGACTGCTGGGTTTACCAGGGGAGTGTCAATGCGCTGGTTGTAAAACAATGTAAGATGAATGAAATCTGATCATTCATTCGTCTTATATACACTGAAGAGCAATTGAATTAGAGACAGCTGGCGTTATGCAAATGTGGCGCTGTGGACGGCCCTGTAAACTGAAACGACATGTCGTATGCAGCGATCCGACAATATAAGGAGTGATGTGACGGGAATCAGTAAGAGTCGGACACAGTATGGGTAAGACGAAGGATCTAAGCGCATTTGATCGTGGGTAAATTGTCGGGGCCCGACGAATGGGTCACTCCATCTCGGAAGTCTTGCGAGCACTGGGATTTTCACGAGCCACTGTGTCACGAATGCACTCGAATCTGGCAAAACCATCCCTGCAAGCGCCAACTGGTAGCTCGACTCGTGTGGATGAGTGGGGTCATCGTCGGCTAGCTCGCATTGTAACAGTGGATAGACGGGCCACAGTGCAAGAAATCACTCAGCAATTTAACGCTGATGCACAAAAACGTGTAAGCAGCCACACCATCCAGAACCATCTCCTCGCTATGGGGTACAGAAGCCATCGTCCCACGAGGGTACCGCTGCTGACCGCACATCACAGGGTGCAAAGATTAGCATGGGCGCAGGAACATCGCCACTGGACCCTAGACACGTGGAAAAATGTTGCCTGGACTAATGAGTCTAGATTCACGTTGGTACATGCGGAATCTCGACTCATCAGTCGAGGCAACTCCTCAGTTTGGCTTCCCAACGCTTCCGGTGTCTTGTCGAGTCCATGCCGAGACGACTCGCCGCCGTCATCAGGGAGAAAGGTGGTGCTACACGTTACTAAACAGGTATCTCTAATTCAATTGCTCTTCAGTGTAGAACATTTGAACTGAAACTGAGGAGATTACACTATTCGGAAAGAAGCTTACTGAGTTGAAATATGAAAAAACGAGAGTTCCAATATAGTAAGTAACAGTGTGTTATTATTTCATGCATATGCCGAAGAAATATGAACTTTCTTTTTCCTTAGACCAAGAAATTCTCAGAATATAACTAATTGTTTTTCGCTGAATGTAACCAGGTATTCTTTTATTTATATTTGTAGAAGAAATGAAAAAGAAAGCAAAAAAGAAAAGAAAAAATACTGTTTGTGCTTCTGCGCATGAACTACCATAACGTTTTAACATTTGCAACTGCGCAATTATATCTTTCCGAACATGCTTTTACTATTTTAACACTTTTTTGCTATCTGGCAACAGCAGGAAAAAGTGAATGTAGTTACTTGCCATCTGCGGGATGCTTTTCTTTTTTTTTTTACGATAAGCGAAGCAATGCGCTTTAGGGTCACTAGGCATTTTTTGAGGGGTTTTGAAGGATGCAAACTGCTCACAAGGCTTGCTTTCTAACGATTTCATAAATAAAAACAAAGCTGAGAAATATTGCTACTGGCTCCTGTTATTTGTTTTTGATATTTCGTCAGCTGCCAGAAACATCTGATGTGCGACGAACGAACACTGGGAAACTGCGAGCGCTTACCTGTTTTAATTGTCGAATGCCTGCCATGTTCATGAAACATGCTTTAAACATTTGGACATCACAAACAAGAATAATACCTGTTAATTAAAAAATATTCTACATATCTTATTTTCCCCCGCATTTGCTTGCATTCAAGTTCACTGTAACATAAGTTTTTGATCTTACTTCGTTGCCAATTGAATCGCGTTTTTAATCAGGAAGCTCTCACGACTTCCAATGATAGAACGCATAGCTCTGATATCGATTGGCAATCTCAGCGGTCCGCTCTCCCTCCAGCGGCAAAAGGAAGAATTACTGTAGTACGGGTAACGTTTTTGGCTCAATGCTTGGCTTTTGGTAGATCGCTCATTACGTTCAGTTGTCGTAGTTTGGTGTATTTTTGCATTCATTCTGGAATTAGAGAGTTGTATAATTGAGAATTCCGTGAAGAAGAACAAATCATATTGTTGTGTTCCGCAATGTCGTTCCCAAGGTTTCGGCTATGTTTTTCACAACTTAGTATAAACGTTTGTGCCTTGCGTTTGAAATCCTTCCAGTGAAATGCTATTAACCTAGTAACGTCTTTGAATGAATAATAAACAAGGCAGCATGTTTTATTGCATAGTAGTAATTAAAAAATCCGCATTTCTACATAATCTTGAAAACAAATAATTGCTGTTATCCATATAAATTTAAACTTCATTATGGAACAAGATTTGCAATGTTCTGTCAACAGTCATCGGTTCAAAAACGCAGAACCCAATGATGATCAACAATTACCAATTCACAAACACTTTTAGGAACAGAATGTTCAAAAATTACAAATGTTATTGTTGACAGTATTGAAAATGGGTCCTGGGAAAAATCAAGTGAAACGAAATGTCAGCTTTTAATAGTAATCCGGATTAGAACACCCCTGTCGGTATTACTATATCACTTGCCTGAAAACGTAAAATTAAAAATTACCTGTTACAGTAAAGCATTACTGCTACACAGTGCTTACACGTTCCACTTCTGCCCGCTTTGCAAGAGCACTCAAATGACTTTATAGAAATTTCACTGTTACTTGTATCTAAAACACCGTTGATGGAGTGAGGCGACGACGTTATTGCCGTGGATTGAATGCAGTGCGAAACTATGAGAATTTCTCTTCCATCTTCCTCCTTAATTCCACAAGAAATTATATGGCCTACATTAACAATCACTTTCCCCTTCTTTAATGCATCTTGAATTTTTGGAAGCGTCCACAAATTTCATTATTTCAAGGATTGAAAGCGACAAACCAGCCATTCTAACATTCGACTTTATGGAAACACGTGCGACGTTACCCGTACTAGAGAAGTTTGTTTACGTTTGCGCAGCGCCCCCTATAGTTCGTTGAGGTTCCCAATAATTAGATATCTATAGATAGGCCAGCATAGAGCAAGGGGGCTAGATATCGAGAGATCTGGGGTACGATCCGAACGGTGACCGGATAACAATTTTTCGGTTGCTGTGCGTTGATAAACGTGGAAAGAGCGATGTCTTCGTTTATTCACTGACGCCACGTATTTGGAGGATTTTCACTATTAGATATCTCGTAAATGATTTGTGTAGCATGAAAACACTTTGTGTATTCATGAAATCAACCTTTATTCTTCTGAGCTCATTTTGTGTTTTGCGAAGACAAAGAAGTAAACGTCTTCAAATCAAGTACGTTTTTTTCCTTTCAGTTACCTAAATTTTGGTGCCATCGGCTTCGTTATCGGTCACGAAATTACGCATGGCTTTGATGACAGAGGTTTGTATTCTTATTATTTCCATTATATGATTTTCATGAAACATTATATTGTGAATTTCGCAAATTTCCTTGCCTATTTTCCAGCTAGCTGTGCCATCAGCTCATAACAACTGGTAGCTCGACTCAACCGACAATGCCACATGTTTTCAGTCTTCAAGGGTCCAATTACAGTGTTCACGAGTCTAGGTGAAGCGCTGTTCCCGATGTCGTGGTGTTAACAAAGGCACTCTGGTTGATTTTCTGCTTCAATATCACATAGAAACTAAATTTAACCTACACTGACCTGATGGATATGTCTCTGGTACCTCCTGCATTGAATGTGGATGTTATTTGAGCCAGTGTCGCTTATCTGTTAGCATGGACAATCCTGGTCAGTCGGCGTTGGTCACGGTCTTTAAGCACCCGTGGTTGGCCACTGCGCTGCCCACGGTGAGAGGCAATGCCTTCCATGAGGTATTCTCGGTACACACGTGACACTGTAGATCGAGGAATTTTGAATGTTCGCACAGCTTCGGAAATTGAATGTCCCATCCGTCTGGCTCCCGTTACCATGCCTCGTTCAAACTCCGATAACTCACGTCGGTTTGCCATAATCTTACTGGAGATTCTTCAACCTGAATCACGAGATTACACCTAGCAACTGATAAAAATCGTTGCATGGGTCGAAGCCTTAATACGACGGCATCGCTAATTTAAAATTTGCATTCTGCTATCCTACAGCATTTGGCATTTTTGAATGTGCTTCAGTGACTAGAACGGCAGAAATAGTGTGTTTTACTCGAGTAATTGTATCGAAGATTATGACTACGTATCAAAAAGAGACACGGCATTGCTTCTAAACGAGCAGTTGAGGACGCCATACGAGGATGTTAGATAGTAATATACGTACGTTTGCATGGATTGTACAACGGAAGCACGAGACCACGGTACCGCAAACAGCAACACCAGTCGGAATGATTCCATTGCCGTCATAACAGTTCTTTGGGAACTTCATCGTGCCTGTATTTATCGCCATGCTGCATAATCCATAAACTCTCATTACCAATATCAATCCAACGAAACTTGTAAGGTAGTGCAAAGCACATAAAAACTTTGATGCTAAAGACTGCAAACGTTTCATCTGGTCTGGTGTATCGTGTTTCGTATTGTTTCCTACTACTGGTAGAGTGTACATCTGGAAAAAACCTGCAGAAGCGTACCACCCAGACTGTGAAGGGTGGAGGTGGATTACCTGATGCTGTGGGGTGCCAAATTACGGCATTCCTTAGGGAAGTTGGTTGTTCTGCAGGGTCATATCACATCTGCAATTTACGAATCCATTGTTTGGGACTACCTGCATCCAATGTTGCAGGCACAGATCCCTAATAATCGTCTCTGGTTTCAAGCAGATAACGCACCCGTGCACTGTGCGGAACGTGACAAGTTACGGTTTGAATAGCATGAGGCTGAGGTACAGCAGCTACCTTGACCATCTCAGTCTCCAGATCTCAGTATTATTGAATATTTGTAGAAATATTTTGAGTGAAAGGTCAGATCGCACTTTCTACCTCCAACATCACTGGTACAGTTGGGGCATAATTTACGGGATGAATGGTCACAAATTCCATTAACGTATGTATATGACTTGCATAAGTCTATTCCAAGTCGAATTACTTCTGTTCTGAAAGCCCAAGGTGAGCACATAGCTTATTACTGAAACGTTTTCCGCGAACAGTAAGTATGAAGAACCCGTGTACCAATAACAAGTTATTCATTAGACTAATGGCGCGGAGAGCTCCAAAGCAGGAACGGGTTGCTCCCTATAGCCCCTATTGCTTACAGAAGACATTAAACTCCAAAGTGAAAAGAATAAGAACTCTCGTCTCCCGTCCGTCCGCTTGAGAATCGTCCTTTTTAGAAACTAACGCGTGTTTATCTTCTTTTCCCTCTATTAATGGTATTTCATTTTTGTAACACAAAAGCAATCTCGCTTCTTCAAATGTCGATTTACTGAAATTTAATTTAAAAAAATACGGCCAACTTGGAACTTTTGTCTATAAATTTTACAACATTGCTCAACAGATGCACAGTATTCTTCGTAGTTACGAATGTATTAGGTGTACAAATAAGTTTTAAAGCGTTTTAAGACAACGCAAGATGTAATTTGAGAGAAAACAACAATACCTTTACGAATCAAAATATGCGCCGTCATTATCTATCACCTTCCGCCATCGGTTGGGCAGCTGACGGATTCCAGCCATGAAGAATACTTCGTCGTGTGACGCGATGAAGTCGCCAACCCATTTTGAACTTCGTCACATGTACGAAACCGTACAGCAGACAAACCAGGTTGCATCGATCGGAACAAATGATAGTTTAAAGTGGTTATGCCGGGACTATACCCCGCGTGCACCAAAACTTCCCAGCCAAGTGTCAATAAGGTTTCCTTGATCGATTTCGTGACATACGGCCTAGCATTGTCATGCAGTAATTTCACGGGAAGCAATCCTTTGCCTGTAAATGGACGTTTTCGACAGATTTCCTGGTTCAATCGCAGCAATTGTTGCTTGTAGCGATCAGCAGTAAGAGTTTGACCCTGGTCCAGTTGTTCATAATAGAGCACACCCTTCATATCCCACCATATGCACAGCAAAACTTTCTTGGAGTGAATATTGTGTTTCGGGGTCGTAGTCGTTGCTTCACCAGGGTCAACCCAGTGTTTTTTGCGTTTGGGATTGTCGTACCATATCCACTTTTCACCACCCGTAACGATTTTCCACAGGCAAGAATTTCTGGGTTGTTTATTCAACAGATTCAAACACTTCATGACACGCTCATCCTTGTTCCTCTGGCACAGGTCATGTGGCACCCATTTTCCTTCCTTCTGAATCTTTCCCATTGCACGTAAACGATTGGAAATGGTTTGTTGACTTACCCCCAGTTGTTCAGCTAGTTCGTTTTGGGCTTAAGGTGAATCTTCATCCAGCAATGCTTGCACTTCCTCATGTGCAACCTTCTGCAGGGCGCCGCTACGTTTTCAATCGCTAACATCAAAATCACCTGCTTTAAACCGTCTAAACCAAAACTCACACGTGCTTTTCTTTGTAATATTCTCCCCCAGAAGAGAACAGATCGATGTACATGCTTTTCAGCACTCTTTCCTTGATGAAATTCGCAACGAATGCAGTGTCGAATAAATGCAGTATCGTTTGGCACATTTCACCTAACGATGTGCAAGTGCGTTTGACTATTGGGCAAACTTCTGTGTCACATTTTATACTCCGGATCAGTTACGGTCACATGACAACAACGATGGGGAATATCGGATATTTAAATTAGCGGTATATGTCATGCAAAAAATGCTGTAAAACTTACTTGTACACCTAATATTTCCTATAAGAACAGTGTTGGGAATTGAAATTTCTATTTTTTGCAAGATGAATGGAAAACATACGAGTGATGAACAAAAAGTCACTGATCACAAGAAATTTAATTATGCATAAAGTATCTTTGTGTACGTTTTTACATTAACTATATTTGTGTCCTCATAAACAATATATTGTCGCTTCATCACTATATTTGTCATAAAATTGTGCTGTCCATTTGCCCAGCATGTGACAACGAGTATCCCAGATGTGCCATCGAATGATATACTTCCAGTTGATTCTATGAATAAATGAGTATGTATGTAGAACACATATTCCAAATTTGAAATCGAGCCGCTAATGGCTTAATGGTTAGAGGTTCAGACTACTGATGGAGGGATCCCAGGTCAAAACCTAGCCTGATAGGCTTGAACCTAGGGGCTCTCCATGGTGGTGTGAATTTCAATATCCGCCATGCATCGGACTAGCACGTTTTAGTGACGGCCTACGGTTACATATAAAGTTGTTCATTCCTAAGTCCCCCTAACTTATCTCTGCCTCCTTTGTGCAAAATCGTACATTTGTACGATGGCGCCATTTAGTGTGCTCTCTCTCACTTACAAACTATCCTGTCAGAATCACTAGATTCGCTCTAACTTCATACAGTTTCTGTACCCTGCCCGAAAGGGCACAGAAACTGCGAATGAAGTTAGAGCACATATATTTGAAATATATGGATTTTTTTAGTACATATATTTGAAATATCAGATATACTCACAACTGATTATTTGTATGTACTCTAAAATGAGTACGTGTCTTTTCCAAAAATGAGACATAAGTACTCGCAGCTATTATAAGCCCAAAATATACTCAAAAACGAGTACATTTTGCTTATTTCTAAGTACCAATTTTTAACAGTGTAGCATCCAGAAAGTTAGATGTCCTAATTATCTTTTTCCTGTATGGAAAAACGCAGCTTTTCGGTCATAAAATCACAAAAACTAAACAATTTAGTGACAAGATGATGTTTTGAAGTTCTGTAATGAATATGTTTCATCATATGTGAGAGTACAGGCATCAAAACATTTACGTTTTATTTCTGCCTTTTCATATTTATGTTCAAATATCGCCTTAATTAACGTTTTCTGTTGCATTTTGAATGAACTTGTATTTGTCAAGAACGAACGTAAAACTTCACTGGTGCTCAAAAGTAAAGAATAATTTATAAATCTGAACACACCTCGAAGTATTCATTAAGAAATTCAATGACATTATGTAAAGAATCTTATTATTACATTACTTATGTACCTCAACAGAATAAAATATTAATCTTATAATTTTTACTTGTTAATATTTCTCTCTATCTGTTTCTTTATCTCGTCCATCCATGACGAGTTGAGTCTCGCAAAGACAATTGTGCGCCTTTAAGGGGTACTGGCAAATTAATGCAGCCGGCTTGCCATTCCTCTATGCATGTGGGGAAGGGGTTCTACACAGGGAAACCATTTACGCATTCGCGTCCCCGAGCCAGGAAGTCAGCAGAAAACCCCGGAAAAACCGCTGACTGGATGGCTGGAAGGACCGGAATTCGAACACCGGACAGAAACGTCCACATCCCACACTGCGTTAACCAACTGAGAGATGGTTGTTAAACCTTTAACCAACTAGAACGAGTTAACTTGGGATTAACAAAATAGGCTGAAATAAGCTGAAAAGAATACATTCGCTGTCTCAAAAGTGGGCCAAACGTGATAGGAACGAGTGACCCTGTCTATAAGAAAGCATTGCTTTTACCTTGCGTTTGTCATTGTGAGTGGTTATTTAGGTGTATGATTGTCATTAATCCTTCCTCTCTGATTACCTTTTCCGCTAAAAATTATGAAAAGGGAGACGAACCTAAGAGAGAACAGAAAAGGTGTTTGAGTAACTTATTTCTACCCAGTGACATGATGTCCGTGTCCGGGGGATAACTGCTTCCTAATAATTTCTTTGGTTATGGAACAGAGAATAAAGGACTCTAAGGGAATCAGACTACATACTGTAAGACTAAGAACTGTAATGGAGCACTTAACAACAATCGACAGATTTGTATCGATAATCCTGAGATGAAAGACGGAAGAAATTGTTTTGCCGTTGATTTTGGTATAACCTGGTGACTATGAGAACACTTTTGTTTGAAGAGCACAGGAAAATTTGGGCAACTCTTGGTTCAGGCACTGCGGCCGCTTAAAGGGTTCATAATCTTGTAATTTACATGAAAGAACAATCCATCGAACAGTGTGTAAAACCTTTTGCTTAAGGCATGTGGTATTTTAATGTGCAATACGATCACCCCTGACAGCCATGCAGATCAAGCAACGACTCCTCATATTGTTTATGAGGGGTGGATGAGGTTTTCAGAGATTAATGACCTCTCCTCAACAAGAGCTTTTCTGAGTTCTTTAAGTGTTCTGTCAGGGGCTGGCGAGCTCCACTGCATCTCTCTAGAGTATTCCATACATGCTCAATCGGATTGAGGTCAAAGATCTGGGTGGCAACTGCATTAAGCTAATTTAGCCCCCTGAGAGAACACTTAAAGAACTCAGAATAGCTCCTGTTGAGGAGTGGTCAGTAATCTCTCAAGACCTCATCCAACCGTCATAAACAACATGAGGAACCGTTGCTTAATCTCTTCGCGAAAATCATCCACCAAATGAGATCAATGTGGTTGGACATTATCGTCCCTAAGCATAAAATCTGGACCGACGACTCCCCTGAATGGCTTGATGTATGTGTTCAGAACCTACCTCTGCGACTCTGAAAAATATTTAAGTTTGTGCGCTTGTTCGTCATGACCCTTTCTCTGATGTTGGAGTAACTTTTGCTGGTCCTTGGTTCTCTCAAGATGAGATACTTCGCTAATCGGTATTTCAGCTCAATAGCGATTCGTCTATGAAAATAACATTTGCCCATTGGTCTGGACTCAAATTGTGATGACGACTTCATGTTAAACGAGCTGGCAGATCCAGGGAAAGTTAGAGAGACAGAAATAACTTATATCCTTGCACAAGTCTTTTACAAAGGTATACCTTGCTCACAAAGTCTTTTACAAATATGTAGTATGCCTTGAAACCCTCGTTCCTATAGCTTCTACAAACTCCAAAGAGAGTCTGGCAGTAAGACTCATATAACACTCGCCTGTGGCAGTTGTGGCTCTGGAACGCTCCTACACTTGCAAACGATGAACATCTCCTGTCCTTTGAAACTATCACTTGATAGGATATTTGTGGAATATTCAATGCTTTAAAAAAATTATATATCGGACTAACCTGCTTCCATCCTACCAAACTCTCTCCAGTGCTGAAAATTATCTATACGATGTCTCCGTCACATAATCAGCTCGACATGCCACTTAAGTGAAAGCGATAATTGTCTAGAACAGCTACAAGGTGATATTTGATCTCAAAGACTACAGTCTTGTAAAGATTATATATATTAAGATAATACAATGTAGTTTGTCACAAATATTTATTTTTCCAAATCGACCAGGGCTTCGCTGGGTATTAACCTGGCTTCATCAGGACGAATGCCACGTAAATATTCAAATTGTATATATCATAAACGGTGTTTACAGACACATGTTTTGGTTAGTTGCTTCCACGCGCTTGATAGAAATGGGGTGGATGCCATGTCATTAACAAGTTGCGAAGACTTTTGATATGTACAGAAAGCTTCCAAACTATCAAGTTTGGTGTTTGAATTTGACTTGCCAATTTAGTTATGCTTCTTCAAAGAGAAATTTATGGTCCTTTTCGTAACAGTGTTTAGCCATTCGATTACTTCTTTAGGTCACAGTTCCGAAAGTAGGTCTTGTACTACGCAAGGCTCTACGGGTCTGTCCTATATATAGGAAGTGCCACATTCACATGGAATTTGATAAATTCCCCACGAGTTTTTGTCGTCAACATAGTATTTTGATCCTAAAAAGTTCATTTTGTTTATGGGTTTAAAAATCACTTTAAGATTAAAGGTTTTGAAGTTTTATGAAATTTTTAAGGCAATGTCACGGGAAAATGGAATAATGGCAAAATTCCCTCGCAATGGGCGCTTCACAGGAGATAACGTGGAGATTACGACACGTTACCTCCTGTTCGAAAACTCTCAAAACATTTAATTTTAAAGTGATTTTTGAACCCATAAATAAAATGAACTTTTTAGGATCAAAGGACTATATTGAAGACAAAAACTCGTGGATAATTTATAAAATTCCATATGAATGTGGCGCTTCGTATGTAGGACAGACACGTAAAGTCTTGCGTTTTCGATTGAAGGAGCACAAGACCTACATTCGGAATTGCGACCTAAAAAAGTCATCAATGGCTAAACACTGTTACGAAAAGGACCATAAATTTCTCTTTGAAAAAGCAAAACTAATTGAGAAGCCAGATTCAACCACCAAACTTGATATTTTGGAAGCTTTCCAATATATATCAGAAGTCTTCGCAACTTGTTAATGACATGGCATCCACCCCATTTCTATCAAGCGCGTGGAAGCATCTAACCAAAACACGTGACTGTAAACATCATTTATGATATCATATACAATTCGAATATTTATGTGCCGTTCGTCCTGATGAAGCTAGGTCAATACCCAGCGGAAGCATGGTCGACTTGAAAAAATAAATATTTGTGACAAACTACGTTGTATTATCTTAGTATATTTACTAGATGATAGTTGACTCGCGCAACCTTAAACATAATCCTAATATGCATATCCCAGCTTACCTGCATAAATCAAAAGCAAAGCTCTCACGCTGGAACAACTGTGAGAGCAGATTGCAGTTGCATTAACCTCCAAGTCGGATCCACGCACAATGTGAGCAGCAGAGCGAGTTTGAGAGAGGATGTGTAAATAGTGCTTAGAGATGCCGGTTGGTCAATTCGCCGTATTGGCAAGCATTTGACTCGGAGCCACGCGCAATCGTATAATGTCGGAGCGAATGGGTCGAGAAGGGCAGAATCCCGCTGCACGTGGGCAGAGGACGGCCGAGGGCAACGACAGAACGCGAGGATTGAGCGATTGTGAGAGCCACACGAATAGAACCACATTCGTTGCTCTCAACCATCCGTGGCCACGTTGTGTCGTCTACAGGTACGGAAGAGGACATCCGGACTGTTGCCAGACTACTTGCGGCACGGAGACTACATTCGAGGGGGCTACTCCACCGCCTACTACTGACTAGCGAGTATCGTTGGCACCGGTTGCAGTGGTGTTGGGCCTGATCAACGTGGGATATGTCCAGTGGCGTCGTGTTGTCTTCAGTGATGAGTCATGGTTTGCACTTGGAGCCGATGACTAGCGCATACGTATCTGGAGACGAGCTGGCCAGCACACGGATCCTGCCTTTACCGTGGAACATCATATGGCTCTCACACCGAAAGTGACTGTATAGGGAGACATTCCTTATGATATCCGGGCAACCTTGGTAGTCCTCCGTACCATTCCCACGGTTGAACGATATGTCGCCATTCTATTCGTAGTATCACTGAGAGATTTTACAACAGGATAATGCCCGACAACACACGGCACGGCTCTTCCAGGCCTGCCTTCCATGACAGCCTTCCATGTCGAGCCAGATCGCCCGACCTCGCACTCATGGAACATGTTTGGGACATGAGGGGACGCTACCTACGCCCATCCCGGAATATCTGTGAGCTGGCCTGCAATTTGGACACCATCTGGCATTTTATACCTCAGGACAGTATCCATCAACTGTGTGCATCTATGCCACACCGGATAACCGCTTTTATCCGAGTTAGAGGAGGCGCTACAAGTACTGACTTTTCCCACTAGTGTAGCTGTTTTATCCGAATAAACGGCCCAACTGGTATGGAATTGCAATCATTTTTTTCCTATACATGTACATTGCAAATACCAATTTTCATCTCGATTGGATGATTCCTCTGCGTGCTTCGTTTTTTTGTTTTGTTTTTTGTTTTGCGAAGAGTGTGTGTTCTAGAAAGCGGAAAAATACTTTCCTCCTATTAGTCCATATTATTGAAATTTTATCATTCTGGAAAACGTTTGCACTCTAACTTCATTTGTTTCTGACGAAGCTTGTTCCATTTTTTCTTAAATCAATGATTTAAACTTTCTAACGTTGGTACATTTAGTCTACATTTCTCGCCATATGAAGTTTCCTATCTTAGTTTAAAAACATAGGTTTGCAAAGAAAAAGTCACTTGCTTTGTATTTTAGTACAAGATTAATTATTAGCTGTACTTTTTAAAAAGAAGTGTTCAATAAATTCCATAAAGCTTTAACCTCAACTTCATATTCGTTACAATTGGTGTCACTTTACGTTCTGTGCCACTAACATGGAATCTACTAGTTGTTCATCGAAGCTAACAATAAAACGCAAATATGTTTCCGTAGTAAATCTGAAATATAACCATTGTTTGCGATTAAGCAGCACTGATTGTATGTCAACAACCTCGGACGTAATTCGGGAGTTGGGGATTCGACTCCTGATTCAGGATAATACACTTTTCGGGTTTTCTAAAGAGTTACGGAAAGTAAATGATGGCATTTCTGTGCTAAAAAGGTAAGGGCCAAATTACATTCACTGAAGTGTTTCCTCGTTAAAGTACTTACCTTTTATAAAAATAAATATATACCTTTGGATAAAAGAGCCGCAGCATTCTTTAGTTTACATTTTTCTATTTCTTAAACTGTTACTTTTGTTTTACTTAATGTTCTCTTTTGATCGCAGTTTTACATCAGCACTTAACAATAAATTATTAAATTTGAATGCGTATTTCAGGACGGCAGTTTGATAAAGACGGCAACAACGTGAACTGGTGGGAACCTGAAACAGACAACAATTTCCAGGAGAGAGCTCAGTGTATAATCGACCAGTATGGCAATTATACGGTTCCTGAAGCTGGAATACAGGTTGTTTGTTTTCTTTGACAGACTTATGCTAATGACTAATCATAATGTAATTCGATCAATCATGTGCGCCCATTATCACGTCAGAAAATAAACAAAATCCATTTATTTAATTATCTTTAATCAGAACTCTCACCGTCCCATATGAGAGTTTATTGCAAAACCATCTGGTACAAACACTATATTGACAAAAGTCATCGGACACATAGAAGAGAAACACAACACAGCATTTATTGACATACATTAGTACGGTGTCGGTCCAACTTTGGCCTTAATGCATGCACTTACCCTTCGAGACATGCTTTCGACAAGATTTTGGAACACAGTGATAGGTATGCGCTCCTATTCAGTACATAAGGCTGCCGCTAACTGTTGCTTAGTACCAGGCCTTGGTTCCAAATTCATCCCATAGGTGCTCTATGGGATTAAGATCAGGGCTCTGTGCTGGTCAGTCCACGCACGATACGGAATTATCGTCAAACCACGCCTTAGCAGTCGTTGCTGTATGGTTCGGTGCATTATCCTGTTGGTACCAACAAGGCTCGGTTCCATAGTATAGCCACAGAGTTGGTAAAGCATAATTGTACACAATATCAAGGTAGACGTGCTGGTTAACAGGTTTGTCCACGATAATCAATGGGCCAGGACCATACCACGAAACACACCCACACACGAGTACACTGACAGCTCCAAACGTCACCGTAGGAACAGTGCACTGTGGTAAATAACGTTCACCCGGCTGCCGCCATACCCACACACGGCCATCACACTGATGGATCATGTATCTGGATTCATCAGTCCATAGGACCCGTTTCCATTGATCTATGGTCCACAAAAAATGGTCTTTACACCAAACTAAACGACGAGTTACATTCCGAGTGGAGATGAAAGACTTATGAGCAGCCGCACGACCTCAGTAACCCATGGAATTAAGTTCTCTGCGAATGGTACATGCATATATCGAAGTTCCAGCATTTTCCCTCACCTGTACACCAAGGTCTTGTGCAGCACTTCGTCGATTAGCTGTAACGACTCTGCTGAAGCTTCGATGTCCTCTATTACTGATTTCCTTTGGTCTGCCGGTACGTTTCGCTGCTTCAGGCACGCCATGTGTGTTCCACTAATTCAGTGCATCCAAAAGAGTTGACTTGGATATGTTTAAACGCCTATCGGTTTCACTTATGGACAACCCACTGATATAACACCCAACAATCTATCCTTTCTCAAAGTCAGTACTCTCCCGCCGCGACATTTTCACTAAACCTCACAGTGCGATATGATTGTGGTCAGCTGCAGGCTTGTTTTTATACCGTTTGCAGCTGTACCGCGCATCTTAGCAACGCAGCGGATCCGTTCAAGTGCTTTTGAACGGGTTTCCGGTTACCTTTGTCAATATAGTGTATATATTTTGCACATAGCAACTTCCCAATAGGAAACTCACTACTGTGTTAGGATATCTTCCACATTTATGTATGCCATTGTTTTGTTTTTACATCTTGCATTGTTTGTTGTTCAGTCTGTATGTAGACGGGATATTCCAACTCCCAGAAGCTGGTAGTTTCACAAGATGCCTGTAACAGCGAAGACCTTTCATAAATTTTACAGATTTTGTTGATTGCCAAGCTTTTATCACTTCAATTTCTGTAGAAGTCAGATCTAATACATTTTAATATTATGAAGATAACAATACTAAATGTTTAAAATATATTGGTCAGCGAATTCGCATAACTACACTGGCGGAAAGTGAAAAAAGAACATCAAGAAGGAATTAGCGGACGATCATGAAATTTACATATGTTAATGGGGTCGAGTTTACGTAGGTGTGATGATAATTTCGGGACCAACCGGTGAGCGCTTATGCCACAGCACGGCATAATATTCAAATTATCGTCGGTGGTATTTAAGGAGTACGGCGAAGTGAATGTAATCAGTCGTCGGCGTACGGACACGTGCGAAGACCCTGAAGAAGCTGCAATGCCTGGACATGGAAGACGCGTACGATTTCAGCAGTTATTGGACTTTGAGCGAGGGCGTCTAGTCGGACTCCGTGAGGCCGGGTGGTCGTATCGTCGTATTGCGGAGCGAATTGGACGGGAAGTATCGGTGGTGGTACCATGGTGGCGTAGATGGTCTGAGGAACATTCCCACACGAGAAGACGTGGAACCGGGAGTCACAGACGGACTGATGAGCGGACCGATCGACGCATAAGAAGAGCGTTATACGTCAATTCGTCGCGTGCGTCAATTCGTCGCGTGCGTCAATTCGTCGCGTGCGTCAATTCGTCGACTGCGACGATTCGTCGCGCGTCAATTCGTCGCGGACAAATTCGTCGACTACCTCAATTCGTCGACTACGTCAATTCGTCGCGTTTACAGATTTTGGTTACATACAAAACGAATGCAGGAAAACGTACGATTTCGAACGTCTTCCTCCCTGATCAAATTTATAAAGTTTGGACACTCAGACAGGATAGGAATATTACACTTTTTCTTTGGCACTAAAAATATTAGACGGTAGACGGTTTTTGGAAGGGGTCAGGGCCCGGTTGGTCAGAGCCCCCCATATACAAAATTTTTGTAAAATCTACAGTTTTCAATTCAGAACCACCAAATCAGGTATCCTATCTCATGGTACCTTAACTTAGACGGTTGTCGGTTTTTGGAACGGGTTAAGGCCCGGAGGGGGTCAGAGTCCCAACCCAACCCCCACCCCCCACATACATACAAAAATTTCGTGAAATCTAGTTTTCATTTCAGAACCATCAAATTTAGTATCATGAAACTCTAACTTAGACGGTTTTTAGAAGGGGTTGGAGCCCGGGGGTCAGAGCCCCCCCCCCCCTCATAAAAATTTCGTAAAATCTACAATTTTCATTTTAGAACCACAAAATTTGGTATACTATCTCATGGTACTCTAACATAGACGGTACACCGTTTTTGGAACGGGTCAAGGAACGGGGTCAGAGCCCCCCACATACAAATTTTTTTAAAAACTACAGTTTTCAATTCAGAGCCACCAATTCTGGTACACTATCTCATGGTACTCTAACTTAGACGCTAGACGATTTTTTGAAGTGGTTGCAGCCCGGGGGGTAAGGGCCCCCTCATAAAAAAATTCGCAAAATCTACAGTTTTCAATTTAGAACCACCTAATTTGGTATACCATCTCATGGTACTATGAATTAGACGCTAGACGGTTTTTGGAAGGGGTTGGAGCCCGGGGGTAAAAGCCCCCAGTCATAAAAAATGCCGTAAAATCTACAGTAATCAATATAGAACCACCAAATTTGGTATACTATCTCATGGTACTCTAACTTAGACGGTAGACCGTTTTTGGAACGGGTCGAAGCCCGGGGGTCAGAGCCCCCCCCTCACATACAAAATTTTCTTAAAAACTACAGTTTTCAATTCAGAACTACCAAATCTGGTATACTATCTCATGATACTCTAACTTAGACGCTAGACAGTTTTTGGAAGGGGTTGGAGCCCGGGGGTAAGAGCCCCCCGTCATAAAAAATGCCGTAAAATCTACAGTATTCAATTTAGAACCACCAAATTTGGTATACTATCTCATGGTACTCTAACTTAGACGGTAGACCGTTTTTGGAACAGGTCAAGGCCCGGGAGTCAGAGGCCACCCCCATATTTTTTTTGTAAAATCTACAGTTTTCAATTCAGAACCATTAAGTATGGTATCATGAAACTCTAACTTAGACGCTAGACGCTTTTTGGAAGAGGTTAGAGCCCGGGGGTCAGAGCTCCCCTCATAAAAAAATTCGTAAAATCTACAGTTTTCACTTTAGAACCACCAAATTTCGTATACTATCTCATGGTACTCTAACTTAGACGGTAGACCGCTTTTGGATAGGGTCAAGGCCCGGGGGTCAGAGCTCCCGCCCCCCAAATTTTTTTTCGTAAAATCTACAGTTTTCAATTCAGAACCATCAAATATGGTATCATGAAACTCTAACTTAGACGCTAGACGGTTTTTGGAAGGGGTTGGAGCTCGGGGGTGAGGGCCCCCTCCCGCATAAAAATTTCGTAAAATCTACGGTTTTAAATTTAGAACTACCAAATTTGGTATACTATCTCATGGTTATCTAACATAGACGGTAGACGGTTTTTGGAAGGGGTCGGGGCCCTTGTCAAGGGAGCCCCAAACAAAACTTTCATAAAAATCTCTGTTTTTTACTCTTAAGAATACCCTATCTACGTTCTAAGGCGCTCTTTGGCCCTTTGAGGGCCTTGAACCATAAACCATCAACCAACCAACTAACCAACCTACGGTCTAAGTTAGAGACTGTAGATAACAATAAAGTGCAAAAATATGCGTTTAATGGTGTATTAAAAACCCAAATCAATATAGTTTAGCTTTCACTACCAACGAACGGCTTATCAGGAAGAAATATAATGTAATGTAAATAGAGAGTTCCAGATATTCAAAATTCAAAACGGTAAGAAAAAGATGATCAATGCCAATGTGAAGTCGAACGCAATCGACATCACATAGGTACATTGCATTTCTTTGTTGCGGGATTCACAGAAGCACACGCCAGATGTACTGCAGTTCTATAGGTGTCTCCTAGAAAGTAAGTATTCCCATTCCTTTTTCTTTCTTTTTTGTTTCGCAAAATTAAATTAACTAAATCAAAAAATTTAAAATAAGTTTATTGGAAAATTACAGGAATATCTTTTTCATTCATTAACTTTCACCGGCTGAACTAGGTGATTCCACAAATAGTAATATATATGTACCTGGCAAATAACTGGTATCCCTGCTAGTACAAATTTTATTAATGATTGATTTGCGTCCAGTTAAATCTAGTGTGTCCATAAGAGCGTTTGGGGCCATATGAAAAATACATTTCAACGTGTGCCGCTACGGCGGCGGAGTGATCTAGGTGCTGGCTTCTGACCACTTGTCAAGAAGAATTTTGTATGTGGAGACACTTACCCCCGGGCCTTGACCCGTTCCAAAAACCGTCTACCGTTTAAGTTAGAGCACCATCAGATAGTATACCAAATTTGGTGGTTCTAAATTGAAAACTGTAGATTTTACAAAATTTTTTATGAGGTGGGCTCTGACCCAGTGCCCGTCCCGTTCCCAAAACCGTATGCCGTCTAAGTTAGACTAACATGAGATAGTATACCAAATTTGGTGGTTTTTAATTGATAACTGTAGATTTCACGAACATTTTGTAGGGGTGGGGCTGAAACCCCCGTGCCCCGACCCGTTCCGAAAACCGTCTAAGTTAGATTACCATGATATAGTATACCAAATTTGGTGGTTCTAAATTGAAAACTACCTCCCCCTTTCCTCCCCTCTTGAACTCAATGTCCATTGGCAATTTCTTCACCTTCGTCTCCCAGCCCCATCAGTACTGTTTCGCATGACCCTTCTCACCTCTCCGCAGTGCTCCTTTTGCCCTGAAGTCAGCGACGTCCAACATCAATACCTATTCTGCCCCGTTCTCCTGCCAGTCCTAAACACAGCATTTCGTCTTGCTGATCGAATTTGTGCTCGATCGTTACCATTTCTTGCATATGCTTGGCTACTCCAAACAAAGCATCCACCTACTCACTTGCCTCCTGTGTGCCGTTATATTTTTCTTCTTGTGAAGTTCACTGTCTATGCTTTCCATCTTCAACAACGCTTCCCCGCTCTTATTCCACCTCCTCAGGAGGCAAGTGCTATCATTCGGAGACGCTTCCTAGCACGGTTAACCACTCGCCTCCAAATGGAGCACTCTCGTGCTGCCTCAACAAACACCGATAGCGTTTTTCAATCCACTTGGGCCCAATCGGCTGGGTGGTTCCATATCCACAATTTGCAGTTACATCTCAACCTCTAAGTGGGATTTTTGTTGTCGCCCACGTTCACTGTAACAAATCATGTTTTTACGTATTAATTTTGGTGCTTCGCTATTTGTGATTTTTCTGTTTTAATGTGCCATTGAAGATAGCTCAATATGTTTCCCATGTTCTCTTCGATAATGTTGGGTTTTATGTTGTTGTATATAATTCTTCCTTCTGCACAGTTTACTGCCCACGCAATGTCCCCTTCATTATGTTGAATATTTTTTTAAAATATTAGTCACTGTGTGTATAATTTAATGCAACAAGATGCCCTTCTGAGTACATTTAGCGTTATTTCCCCTTGTCACTGAATACTTCTGTACATATGTTGTAAATTTTGAATGTAGCATCACTGTTGCATTTCTGTGAATTAGTACCTAATGTTTAATCTTTAGTATGGTAGTAATGCTTAATTGGAATTTGTGCATAGTATAGAATCATGTCTTGCCCTGTCTACAATACTGTAGGTAAACATTTTCGTTTGTATCGCTCGTGCTTTATTGTCTGCCTCTCCTTCGCCCTACGTGGCGAAATATTTTTTATGATTTTAACAATATTTTGTTTTACGTTTCACTGGAACTTTCCAGCTGATGTATATACCGCTGTATTTATTGGCAGAATTCCATTGTCATGTACATAGAAATGTTATTTTACTGAAGAATAAAGGCAATTTTGAAATGTAGATTCTACGAAAATTTTGTACCGCGGGGGGGGTTCTGACGTCCCGGCCTCCGATCCGTTCCAAAAACGGTCTTCCGCTAAGTAAGAGTTTCATGACACCAAATTTGGTGGTTCTAACTTGAAAACTAGATTTTACGGCAATTTTGTAGGGGGGGGGCTCTAACCCCCGGGCTCCAACCGCTTCCAAAAACCGTCTACAGTCTAAGTTAGAACACCACGAGATAGTTTACCAGATTTGGTGGTTCTAAATTTAAAACTAGATTTTGCGTTTTTTTTATGAAGGGGGCCCTTACCCCCCGGGCGGCAACCCCTTTCAAATACGGTCTACCGTCTAAGTTAGAGTACCATGAGATAGTATACCAAATTTGGTGGCTCTAAATTGAAAACTGTAGATTTTACGAAATTTTTATGAGGGGGGCTTTCACCCCCGGGCTCTAACCCCTTCCAAAAAGCATCTAGCGTCTAAGTTAGAGTTTCATGATACCATACTTAATGGTTCTGAATTGAAAACAGTAGATTTTACGAAAAAAATTATGGGGGGGGGCTCTAACCCCCGGGCTTTGGCCCGTTCCAAAAACGGTCTACTGTCTAAGTTAGAGTACCATGAGATAGTATACCAAATTTGGTGGTTCTAAATTGAATACTGTAGATTTTACGGCATTTTTATGACGGGGGCTCTTACCCCCGGGCTGCAACCCCTTCCAAAAACTGTCTAGCGTCTTAGTAAGAGTATCATGAGATAGTATACCAGATTTGGTGGTTCTGAATTGAAAACTGTAGTTTTTAAGAAAATTTGGTATGTGGGGTGGCTCTGACCCCCGGGCCTTGACCCGTTCCAAAAACGGTCTGCCGTCTAAGTTAGAGTAACATGAGATAGTATACCAAATTTGGCGGTTCTATATTGATTACTGTAGATTTTACGGCATTTTTTATGACTGGGGCTCTTACCCACCGGGCTCCAACCCCTTCCAAAAACCGTCTAGCGTCTAAGTTAGAGTACCATGAGATAGTATACCAAATTAGGTGGTTCTAAATTGAAAACTGTGGTTTTTAAGAAAATTTTGTATGTGGGGGCACTGACCCCCAGGCCTTGACCCGTTCCAAAAACGGTGTACCGTCTAAGTTAGAGTACCATGAGATAGTATACCAAATTTTGTGGTTCTAAAATGAAAATTGTAGATTTTACGAAATTTTTATGAGGATGGGGGGGATCTGACCCCCGGGCTACAACCCATTCCAAAAACCGTCTAGCGTCTAAGTTAGAGTTTCATGATACCAAATTTGATGGTTTGTGAAATGAAAACTAGATTTCACGAAAATTTTAAATCGTACGTTTTCCTGCATTCGTTTTGTATGTAACCAAAACCTGTAAACGCGACGAATTGACGTAGTTGACGAATTGAGGTAGTCGACGAATTGACGCTCGACGAATCGTCGTGGTCGACGAATTGACGCTCGACGAATCGTCGTGGTCGACGAATTGACGCGCGACGAATCGTCGCAGTCGACGAATTGACGCGCGACGAATTGACGTGACAATTAAGAAGAGCGGCGTTGTCAAGCAGAACATCCACTGCGACGCAAATCCGAGCTGCCGTTGCACCTGAGGGGACTGTGCGAACAATCCGCAACCGTCTACTGGATGCAGGACTACGTGAACGTGTGCCTCTGACTCCAGCCCACCGTCAGGAACGACTGCAGTGGTGTCGCCAACGTCTACACTGGAGAACGCAATGGCGATCTATCGTGTTCAACGATGAAAGCAGATTCTGCTTGGGAGCCTCCGATGGCCGTATGCGTGTTCGCAGACGCACAGGGAAGCGTCTCCGCTCTTCTTGTATCCGCCAGCGACACACAGGGCCTACACCTGGTCTCCTGGTGTGGGAAACGATCAGCTATCACTCCCGTACACAACTAGTGTTTGTACCGGGTACGTTAAACAGCACCTCCTAAATCAACAACATCGTTCAGCCCGTTGTTGTGCCATTTGTAAGGTCGGTCCATCGTGGTGTTTTCCAGCAAGATAACGCACGCCCACACACGGCACGTGCAACGCAACATGCACTTCAGGGTGTGAGACAACTTCCATGGCCTGCATGTTCACCGGATTTGTCCCCCATTGAGCACGTCTGGGATTTTATGGGACAACGACTTATCCGGTCTCCACGGCCAGGCACGACCATCAACAATTTACGCGTCCAGGTTGAGGATGCTTGGAACTCAATACCCCAAACTTACATCCAACATCTGTACGACAGACTCCATGCCAGAATTGCACAGTGTGACGCAGTTCATGGCGGTTCAACCTCGTACTAACCATGTTACATGGAAATGTTATTTTTCAGTTTACCAGCAAATACAGCTGTATTTTGCCATAATGTTTTGATCGCGTTATCCTCTGTATTCCGTTATTATGCTGTATAAATTTCGTTGGTATCAGACGTTTCCTTCTTGGTGTTCTTTTTTCACTTTCCGCCAGTGTATATATATTTGGATTTAACACGATACTTTATAATATTTTGAATGTTTTTAGAATTGTTGAATTTAGTTAGGCTCGTGCACTGAAATAACGCTAAATGCTTAACAGAACACTTGGAAAATCACTCACGTTCTCAGTGATCGGTATAGGAAGTAAAAGAAAGAAATGGACTTACAACGACTTCTTTGTTTGCGTCCTAGTTGTTGAAGTTTCTTCTTTTAACAATACTCCTCTTTGAATATTAAAAGAGCGAAAATCCTCCAAATACGTGGCGTCAGTGAATAAACAAAGACATCGCTTTCTCCACCTTTTTGTAAATTGTTAAAAATGGTTATACGGTAAAAAAATTGTTATACGGTTCCCCGTATAACAATTTTTGGTTCCTGTGTGTTGCTAAAACGTGGAAAGAGCTGCGTTTTTGTTTATTCATTAAAAGAGCTTCGTTGGCACAACTGCAATATTATAGATATTGGAACTGTTCATCAATTATATATATAAAATAGTGAAACTATACTATTAATCTGATTTCATTGGCGAAAAATATAAATCAAACTCTCCAAGCTCCGACATATTGTAGAGAAAGCTATGTCATTTGTCTACAATACTCGGACGGATCCAAACGATACGACATTGGAATGACAAAGCGTTTGTTTAGAATTAGAATCAACGAGCATAAAAGAAATACAAAGAAGGGTAAAGCACCACGGCATTATTAAGGAAAGTTAGTTTATAAACAACGCACAGCAACTGAAAAATTGTGTTTCGACACCTATGGGATCGAACTCCAGGTCTCTGAATAATTAGTCGAGTGCGTTCGGATTTACACTACAGCTACATGCGTGGTTTATCAGTCAGCATCTGACTACACAAATCATATTGATGGTCTCATTAGCTGAGACGTCGTCATCCGGTGGCATTTAACATAACAGCTATTCAAGTGTAGCTGATAAATACAAAGGGAGAGAGAAATGGTAAATAAGTATCAAACATGTGAAGATACTGTAAATAAACGATGTCATTGCTCTGTCCACGTTATTTTATAAACAACGCGCAGAAACTGACAAATTGTGTTTCGATACCGCTGGGATCGAACACAGATCTGTCGATAACTAGTCGAGTGCATTCGCATTAACGCTACGGGGCCAACAATTCTCAGCGCCATGCGTGGTTTATCAGTCAACATCTGACTACACAAATCATATTGATGGTCTCATCAACTGAGATGTCGTCACCTGGTGGCATTTGACACAACATAGTTTATAAAATAATTTAGAGCGATGATATCGTCCATTTACATTATCTCCACGTACTTGATATATATTGGATTTATGAGCTACAATTAAATAGCTGCTGTGTTAAATGCCACCAGATGAGGACATCTCAGTTGCTGAGATCATTAATATGATTTGTGTAGTCAGATACAGACTGATAAACCACGCATGGCGCTGAGAGTTGTTGGCACTGTAGTGTAAATCCGAACGCACTCGACTAGTTATCGAGAGATCTGGGATTCGATCCCAGCGGTATCGAAACACAATTTGTCAGTTGCTGTGCGTTGTTTATAAACCAACGTGGACAGAGCGATGACATGGTCCATTCACATCATTTCCTCGTATTTGATATACACTGAAGTGCCAGAAAAACTTGTACACCAGTCTAATACTTGCTAGCTCGCCCGCAGGACCGCAGAAATACGACGAGGCATGGACTTCACTAGCTTCTGGAAATATGCTGTAGGCAATGCACTCTATACTTCCTACAGAGCATTCCATAATTCGGGTGTAATCCGAGGTCTTGGATTCTTGTGTTCGATAGCTTGGTGTATGGCATCCCAAATGTGTTCTATCAAGTTCAAATCTGGGGACTTGGGTGGGAAAAAGGATGCGCACATAGCGTTGGCCAGTCACAGACGTTTGTAGACGTACCAGGGCTCCCAGAGAAGTCCAGCTAAACACACCCCATACCATTACGGGCCTCCCACCAGCCGATACAGTTCCCTGTTGACAGGCGACGATTCGTTGTTTGGCCATCTGTGCACCTTTTGTGTTACAGCGGCACGTGAACGGCACTTACAGCGGCACGTGAACGGCACTACAGCGGCACGTGAACGGCACTACAGCGGCACGTGAACAACCCACAAGCCGCGCCGTCACGTGAACGGCACTTACAGCGGCACGTGAACGGCACTACAGCGGAACGTGAACAACCCACAAGCCGCGCCGGCACGTGAACGGCACTTACAGCGCCACGTGAACGGCACTACAGCGGCGCGTAAACAACCCACAAGCCGCGCCGTTTCCGAGATCGTAGTTCCGAGGCACCGTGAAATCACAATTATGTGTTTTTATCAAACTCAGATAAATCGGCAGCTTTTTCCCCTTTCTGATTCCGAACACTCTACTAAATCAAAAGCCGGTCCTCGTATGTTCAGTGAACTTCACCTGCGCCACCGTTTGGTCTCCAGGCGCGCTCATTTCTCTAAGTTGGGGATGGTCATAATGTAATGCCTCATCAGTGTACATACATTCTCTTTTATTGTTTAACATGGTGAAAGTCATACGGGAATTAGAAGATATATTCCTGGTCTTTTCTAAAGAACAACGTATATGTTTGAGAACACTTACACTTATTTTTAACCCAAAGAAATTTGGAAAGATCTACCAGTTGTGTATAATATACATGAGTTTTGTGTTGCTGAAAAGTTCGTTTCTTCCCCTTTCAGTGTTTCTAATTTTTATTTTTCACAGGTGAATGGCATTAATACTCAAGGTGAAAATATTGCAGACAATGGTGGAATCAAAGAAGCGTACAGGGTAAGTCACTTCTCCATTTGATGTGACTTATTTGATTTATCTGATGATATTTCAGACTTGACGGAAAAATGTACTGAAAGCTCAAATATTTCACTTACACAAACACGACACTAATTTCCATCAAAACGCTTTCGTTAAACAAAACAAACGCCGGGTTTTGGAGTCCCCAACAACTGAGTCCAGGTATTTTATTCTTTATTATCGCATTAAATCTTCTGCGTTTAAAGACTTTTGTTAATATCAGGGAAAAGAAACCCGAATCTGTCTACCCGAAACTTGTACTTGTTTGCTAAATATTGTAGTCGTATAAACTCTCTGGCGCAAACAATTCGTACAGAGCAGATGCTGTCTTGATATAAGTTGCCCAGTTTCCGATTTGATGTGTTTTAAACACAGCAAATTGACAGTTGACGAAAACACTGCGATTTTAGAGGCAGACCATAAACAGCTTTCGTACGTATCTACCACTAGACGTGTTGTAAAAGCACAGCCATGCAGTAACACTTCAACATTCTCTGAACCATGTGACCTCTCCACGCAATTCAGTATATCGAAGGTATAAATTCTGTGTCCATCAATACTCATTGAATGATAGCTCTGTTTCCTCATAATATTAAGAAGTGAACACCGAATCACGGATATTAATGCCTTTTTAGCATGATTCATTGGCATAAGTTTTGGTGCTCGAGATGGGCTTTAAAACGCAAAACGGTTGAATGGTAACTCCGTGATACACATTAGTGGGCAGTCCACACGTGCTGTTAGTTGAACTATTAGGAGTATGTAAAAGTTTCCGAAGCTTTAAGGAGAAAGGAGGCAGGAACAATCTGTAAACCCGTGCACATTTATTCAACAAAATATTGGCCGTTAGCATCCACAACCTTTTGCCATTTTTCAGGCAACAAATGAATGCCCCTGTGATAGAACGACTCGGGGTTTGAACTGAAGAACGCAGTGACGAAATGTTTCACCTCTGGAACTGTGGTGAACCGCTGTTAGGTTAGGGCGTGTTGCATAGTGTGAAACAGATGAGAGTCTGAGGGTGCAATGTCCTTGGAGTCAGCCTGGTCCTGTAAAATCTTCCAGTGTAACTGTTTAAGGGTTGATTCCGTGGTGGCACCGACATGTAGTCTAGCATTATCGTGTAACAGGATGACTGGGCAGCATCCTTTAACTGCCCATGGGCGTGATTGCGGCGTTCAGTCTCATCAACTGATCGCTGTATCGTTGTGTAGTGATTGTTTCGCCTGGTTTCAACTGTTCGAAGTACAGCACTCCTTGTATATCCCACCACGCACACAACAGCACCTTTACCCCGTGGATATCCTGTTTTGCAGTAGATTTTAATAGCTGGCCTGGGTCGAACCATGATTGCTTGCGTACGGGGTTGTCGCAATAGGCCCATTTGACAACTCCGGTGAGAACCTTCCACAAGAAATTCTTCCCTTGAAACCTTTTCAGCAACGACATGAAGATTCCCAATCGTTGGCCAATATTACGCTAAATTATGCGGAACCCACTTACCAATCTTCTGGATCTTCTCCAAGACCCGTGGACGTCGTACCACCGTCGATTGAGCCTCTTTCAAACGTTTCGCCAGTTGCGTAGTCGATTGTGTGGCATCATCTCTTGCAACAGCGATTCCAGCTCCTCGTCTGCGAATTCCTGCGGTCTACCTACACGTGGCTTGTCTTCCAAGCTTAGATCACCTTTCTTAAACCTGGCAAACCATTCTCGACACGTCCGCTTACACATAACCGTTTCGCCATACGCCTGACATATTGAACCGTATGCTTCACTCGCACTTTCCCCTGAATTAAACATGAATAACAAACAGTGAAGCAAATGAACTTTATCGACCGCCATGTTTGGCTTCCTGTACGAACTAACAACACGGGTCGCCGGCAGATTATACCTCCACAGCGCCCGCTAGCGGGGGCGGCAGAAACCTTTCCATACCCCTAATATAACATGACGGCCGACATTATGTATATTCGTCGCTGTCTATTGTTCATGTTTAATCTCGATAAAACCACGGCATAAGCTTGAGTGGATTTGTTTGGCATGCAACGGGAAAGCTGTAGGTGGTAAAACGGTAAGCGTGGGAAAACCCCACGCCTAGTTTATTGTAAATATAATGGTGCTACAATCATACATATATCTAAAAGTAACTAAACAGAGTTAACAAAACGATGTGTATGCACCGCTGCTTTCATTGCACAACGGTTGTAATTCAAGATTGCGCGCGGTAAACATTAACGGTACAGAAGTGACAATGGTTGAAAAAGAACAGCTAATGCTAATCTAGTTAAACTATGCATCGACATGATGAATAGACAGAAATCACATTGAGACAGGAGTAGCACGTAGTCAAAGAAATATTAAATCGTACACTATGTGGGAAAGTACACACAATCCCAAGAGGTTTAACGTACGATATTTTAACGACACTCATGTTATTTGCAAATCGTAACATACCATTACACATTAATTAGTTTGCAAGAAAAAAATAATCAAAAATAATACAAGTGACACAATACTGGAATCTCCTGAACAATGATTTTAGTCCAAGAGTGCACACGGTAAACATTATTGGTACAAAAATGACAAAGGTTGCAAAACAACAGATAATGAAAATCTGGTCAAACAATGATTTAACATGAAGAAAAGAGAGAAAGCACCATTGAGAAAGGAGCATTGAGTAGTCAAAAACATATTACATTTCTTCAAATTTCTTCATATATTAAATCGATCACAATGTGGGAAAACTCACAATCCCAAGAGGTTCGACGCACAAAATTTAACGAAACTCATGGTATGTGCACAACGTAACATACCATTACACACTGATCAGTTTGTATGAGAAAGAACAAAATATCGTGAGTGATTTCTGAAGTTCGGAAATGATGATTTAAGCGTGGAGGACAAATGAAGAGCAGCGGAACGCACAAGGAGATGTAAAGTGCGGATATACGGATTACATTATTTCATTTAGGATTGAAGTGTAATAAAAACAGTTAAAACAGTAAAACAAATCCATATTATTTTTTAGTAATAACAGATTCAAACAAATTTAATCATGATCAAGGAGATAATGTCAATCTTGTCATTCTGTGTTCAAGGGCCCTACAGTACTTTTCCATTGCATACACTTGGATCTGGGTTTTAATCCGAGTGAGACGAGAATTTAACGTTCGTTCTCATGATACTGGCTCTCTCTCTCTCTCTTCCCTTTAGCCCATAACGTTACATGATTAAGAGGGTTATTATCTTCATTAAATGCGTGAAAAGAGCTTAAAAGGTTATTTTCGGATCTCTATCTCTGTGATACAAGAAACATCATCTAACCCGAAGGGATATTACATGCGATAAAGTAAAGAAATATATCAGAGAGTATATATACCTCAGAAATATCGGAAAGAAATTGAAACCTCTAAAGCATATTTTGTAGACCAGGTTTGGTAAGTATGTTCAAAAGTATGTCTTTCCTGGGGTTTTTCAATGTAAAGTTTACAAAATGCTATACACAATAATTCTGTAATTTTGTCAAAAATAGTTTTAAAATGAAATCAGAGCTTCAGTAATGTCAATGTTGCTTGAAGAATTTATTAAAACAATACACATTCCAGAAATAGAGCTGTCACTTCAAATCGAAATACACATTTACGTCCCCTAAAGGCTGATCTGCGCGTTATGGAAAAGCGGAATGCGCAAAGGAAATTCTTCTTATAATACATATTATTCGAACAAAAATAATTTTTCAAATCGAAATTTTGAAAGCGGAGATGATTAGAGAAATATAATCCACATTTACGCTATACCACAGTAAAGACTGTGCGTTATTTGAAGAAAAAATCTGTGCAAAAGGTATTTACAATGAAAAGCTTCTAACAGAATGAAATGTTTTCGGTTGGAATCTTTTGAAACGTAGACAGATATCATGACAAATAGAAATATACCTAAACGTCTTGTATTTTCCTAGCTTCTCATTATGCAATATGAAAAAGCAAAAAATATACGCATAGTGTTTACCATAGTGGAAGCTACCCAAGGCAAAAAAAAATAAAATCAATGCGGACTGTAAGAAACAGATATCGAATTAAACAGAATAACTCAAAAAATTGGCATAGTTGCATTTAGGATATGTATTGCTTAAAAAAAATCTACATATTCATATTCACTAGAAGGGGATTAGTTGGAACATGAACCGTTTTTGATCGCCCTTCGTTTTATCGTACAACTTAGATAAGATTTTTGCATGAATGCATGTATTACTGGTGGTAGACAAAACAACGGTCGCAACATTTCAGCCGTCTGACAGCAGATGGCATTTCTATTTCTTCCATGTTTTCTAAGAATGTAAAGAATAGGGCTTCGTTGTTCTTTTGTTACGGAAAGGTGTCCTACTTTAGATCAGGCTTTATATCAGCCCAGTTGACTGAAGCATCGTATGCTGTGTCTATGTAGAAGATTTCTTAATAAGCATTATTGCAGTTTTTTGTTTGGTGCTGTTACCGCAAAACTAGGTATTACGCACACCAAATCATACAACCAAATTTCAGGCAGCTTTTGCGAAGTATAGTTAAATTTACGGCGAGGATACTATCATATACATTATATTAATTGCTGTGTAGCAGTAGAACTTTTAATATTATATTTTATACGTTGAAATAAACTTGTGTTGAAGTAATTGTTACATTATGATCCTGTTATTTTGTTAAAACTTTGATTTTACACTGATGCGTTTGAATAAAAACCGCATTGCTAAATAGCTGACGTTTATTTAATTGCATTTCTTATGGTTTGTAAAAATATATTCTTATAATTATTGCACTGTTCTGCCTTTTTTTTTTCAGGCTTATCGTCAGTGGATTATTGAACACGGTGCTGAGGACTTTTTACCTGGATTAAAATATACACCCACCCAGTTATTTTGGATTAGCGCAGCAAACGTGAGTTGTGAATATTTAATGCCACGCATTAATTAGCTTGTTTTATTGTGTTCTCATTTTCCTTTCTCAGCCATGGTCTTTCCTCGGCGCTTCTTATTCACTCCAATATTTCAGTCTTCATTTCTGTCTTTTACCAACAAGTGGTACACATTTGATTTACATGTTTGTCTATCCCTTTTGTCAAGCAAGGTGCTCAACATATCTTCATTTTGATTTCTTGATGTAGTGGATGATATACATATTTTATTTGTAATTCGTCTCTCAGTTTAACACTCAGCCCACTTCTCTATGTTCTTCTTTGTATAACTCCCGACTTTATTCATTATTTCTTCAGTAACACTTCAAGTCTCACTTCCGTAAATGATCAGAGGAATATGACACATTTCTTTAAATCAACCTTCAATTTTTATTTTATGTTATGTAAATTCTGTCACTTCTTCGTTATATTTATTTCTGAAAGGCATGTCAAAAACTCAAAATTTCCTTATAACTATGATGTTTTAGTTTGAATATGAATTGTTATTTAAATCTTTTTTTACGTTACGTTTACCTTACGCTTTACTGCAAAATGCTAAAAGCTTAGCTCTCGTAAGCTTCAATTTTCACTTAGTGAATTGGTTTCATTGTAGAGCCTGGATAACTTTGCATCTCGTTGAAACTGAAACCTTAACTGTATATAAAATGCCCTTTCTGAATAACGTCCAAGTTTACAAACTGAATAAACTTGACTTACATGTGTAATTCACTTTATTTACAAACTTTCGATCGCTAACCTAAGAAACATTGCCAAAGAATTGTCTGAGAAACATTGCTTAAAAATTATCTAAGAAACGTTGCTTAAGAATTGTCTAAGAAATATCAGAGGTATGCAAAAGTTTCCGTCGTTTTAAGGAGAAAGGAGACGGGAACAATCAGGAAACCCAGTACACATTTATTCAACAAAATATTGGCCATTAGCAGCAATGACCTTTTGCCATTTTTCAGGCAACAAATAAATGCCCCTGTGATAGAAGGACTCGGGATTTGAGCTGAAGAACGCAGTGACCAAATTTTCCACCTCTGGAACTGTGGTGAACCGCTTTAGGGCTAGGGCATGTTGCATAGAGCGAAACAGATGAAGGTCAGAGGTTGCAATGTCCCGGGAGTAAGTCGGGTTTGATAAAACCTCCCATTGTAACTGTTCAAGAGTTCATTCCGTGGTGGCACCAACATGTGGTCTGGCATTATCGCGTAACAGGATGACTGGGCAGCGTCCTTTACCTGTCTATGAGCGTTTTTGCTCGATTGCGGCGTTCAGTTTCATCAGCTGATTGCTATATCATTGTGCAGTGATTGTTTCGCCCGGTTTCAACAGTTCGAAGCACAGCACTCCGTGCTTACCCCCTCCTCCTTCACCCCCACACACACAACAGCACCTTTTCTCTGTGGATATCCTGTTTTGCAGTGGATGTTGATGGCTGGCCTGGGTCAACCCAGGATGGCTTGCATGCAGGGTTGTCGCAATAGACCCATTTTACATTACCGGAGACAACCTTCAACCAGAAATTCTTCCCTTGAAACCTCTTTAGTAACGACATGCAGATGCTCAGTCGTTGACCAATTTTACGCTCCGTTAAAGTATGCGGAACTCATTTACCAATCTTCTGGATCTTTTCCAAGGCCTGTAGATGTCTTACCACCGTTGATTGAGTCACTTTCAAACGTTTCGCCAGTTGCGTGGTCGATTGTGTGGCATCCTCTAGCAACCGCGATTCCAGCTCCTCGTCTGCGAATTCCTGCGGTCTACCTGCACGTGGCTTGTCTTCCAAGCTTAGATCACATTTCTTAAACCTGGCAAACCATTCTCGACACGTCCGCTCACCCATAACCGTTTCATCATACGCCTGACATATTGAACTGTATGCTTCACTAGCACTTTAACCTAAATTAAACATGGATAACAAACAGTGCCGCAAACGAACTTTATCGACCGCCATGTTTGGCTTCTTGTACGAACTGACAGCACGGGTCGCCGGCCGGTTAGCAGGGGCTGCGGAAACTTTTGGTGTACCCCTAATGCTTTCTGAGAATGGCCTAAGAAATATTTCCTAAGAATGTTCGAAGAAACATTGCCAAAGAGTTGTCTAAGGAACACTTCCTAAACATTGTCTAAGAAATATTTCCTAAGAATGGTCTACGAAACATTGCCTAAGCATTATCTAAAAATATTGCCTAATTTCACATTGTACAGTGAGTAAACTGTTATCTCGGCAGTCTCACTACGTTGCTTGTCCCTTTGACCTGCTGTAATATGTTCCGAATTTTCAATTCAACAAGAGAAACTCTCTGGCGTTAAGTCAGAAAATATTTAACGAGAAACCAAGTTTACATAAGAAGACGGGAACTCAAGTGGAAGGTTAAAACTAGAGATATACGCCCTATGACAACGGCGTACAATCAGTCATAGGTAAATAAAAAGGAATGTCCGGTGTAAAGTGGCGGGGGTGTGCACGGAAATCGTGTAGTGTTTTAGTATTTTTTTAGTTGTCCTACTCTTTACCACACTACTTGCTGAATCAATAATATAAACAATACGTCTGACAAAAAAATTACTGCCTGGGGAGATTAGACAAGTCCAAAATGCTTTTATTTCCCTCATTGTAGGAGTCGCACAAACATGTAGCAGCAATCACAAATACGCTTTATACCTGTGTACTCTGTGCACTTTCTAGTTAACAAAGATAACCCGTAAATCCTCTGACCACAGTATCAATACGTTCTATAAATCTTAGTAGTCTCTGTTCTTTTCACATACTCCATACCCTTTATGTACTCCATGACTTTTTATTTACACTTTGATTCACCTTCAGCGTTGCCGAAGATACAAGAACTTTCGGACAAGTAAAGTGTCGTTCAGTGTGAAAAATCTGAAATGCAACAAAATATACATAAGGAATAGAAACTCAAAAGGAATATTAAATTACAGATATACGTTGTATATGATACTTTCTGAAGTAAGACATCTCGTGTGTTAAAATGCTGCATCATGATAATACAGGCACCTTGTTGGTGTGATCGTGGACAAAAATCCACGATATTCTTTCCGTCTGTGTGCTTAACAAGCAGCAAAGAATAAAGGACGAACGAAATTTTCTGTGTAAGTAGTCTTAGTCAAATGAACTCTGTCTGTTTTTTCTTTATTTTTCATCCAAGTGCTTAGTACTTAAGTGACTTTTGTTACAACGAACAATCTGCAAACACAAACGTAAACTTTTAAACCATTATAGGAAACATGCATTGTTCCTGTTTTATTTGCGCTTTCCAACCGTAGGTTGAAGAAGCGTATATGCTCCAGCTTTGTCCGTCTCTCAGCACAATAGCTTGCGTAAATATGGTTCGATTTCGATTAAATTTTAGTATGTCGTAGGGGACCACCTGGGGACGAACCCTATTAAAAATGGGTGAAGTGGGGTCAAAGCTCAGGACGTTGGATTGGGATCCATTCCATCGCCCTTATGCGTATAACTTACATAAAAATGCTTTGATTGAGACAAAACTTTATCATGTTGTTACGGAAGTATACTTTACCGGTTCTGTTGAATATCATCGAAGTGGGGTCAAAGGTCAGGTCATAGGAGCGAGATTTATTCTGCAGCCATTATCCTCAAAACTGAGTAATAACTTGAGTAATGATTTCTGGTATGTTGGAAAGCGTATCTTAATCAATGCATTGCCTGATCTTACTAGTTTTTATCTTTGTTGAGAATTGTTTTACAAGAACTAAATAAGTACACTACTGTTTGCGAAAATTGCAACACCACGAAGGATTGCTGATATTAGCTTGAAACTTACAGGATATGTACGACAAGTTGGGACATACAAATGATTAAAATGTCAGTGAAAATGCGCATGAGCTTTCTGAACTGTCCGGTCTTGAGTATTAGGAGTTGACTCAAAGAAAATGTTACAATAAATGAAGAGCCGACATTGAGTCGAAAGGGTGTTTATTGTGTATCACTATGCCTCGTCGCCGAAGAAGGTCTCATTGTGAACACCTGATCGACTTTGAGTGAGGAAGGATTGTTGGGATGAGAGAAGCTGAATATTTCTACCGCGAAATTGGCACTCGTACGCGATGAAACGCCAGTACAGTGATGCGAACATTGCGTCAGTGGGCAGATGGGGCTGGGATGCACAAAAATCCCAGAAATGGACCGCAAAATTGCACAACTCCACGGGACGGCAGACACCTCTACCACATGACAGTGACCGATCGCACAGCAACATCCACGTTGTAAGTGCAGCAGTGGAGCACTGTCACAGGTAAGGCTTTGTCATCCAGTACAATTCGATGACGTCTCCTTAACAGGCAACTGGTCACTAGCAGCCATTTCTGATATATGCCCCTGCTTAGAAACGCCGGCTCATGAAAGACAAACAGTTTCGGGGGGACAGCATGCAACTCATCAAAGTTGGAGTAGTCGTATCCACGCAAATGATTGTCGAGTGAAAGAAACAGGTGATAGTCGGAAGGAGGGATATCTGGTAAGTAAGCTGGATGGCATAAAAGCTCCCACCCATGTTATTTGTTAGTGTTTCTGGCCAATGAAGCCGAGTGGGCACAAGCGTTATCTTGAAGGAGCAGAACTCCCTTACTGTTGACCACTGATGCCTCCTTCCTTTTCAGGTCCTTGTGCAAACCTTTCAGTTGTTAACAGCACACTGCAGTGAGGATCGTTTTGCCGCGTTGCAAGAGTTTACAATGAACAACACCACGTACTGTACACCATATACACAGCATAACTTTACGTGGATGCAGTACTGGCTTCGACGTGCAAGGAATTGAGTCCCTGGTATACAATCAATGTTTGGAACGTTTTGGGGTGCTGTCCTGTACCCACGTTTCATCGCATATGAGTACGCTATCCAAAAATGGTTTCTTTTCATAGCAAGACAGCAATACGTTGCTATTTGTTGACTGCAAGCAATTCGTGGAAAACCCGCTTAGACAATTTGCATGCAGATGTCTTCGGACGGTTTAATCACACACACCAAATGACTGGACTATTTTCTGGCATGTTTAGCTACTTTCTTACTCAATAACAATTTTCTGGGCTTCTGTATCAAGGCTGACAGGATGACCACTCGGAGACATGTCTTGAAGGGACTCATCTCCGTCTCTGAACTTTCGAAACTAATTCCGAGTTGTGCGTTCCTTGACAGCGTCTGCCCCGAATGCTAAGCAAAAGCGAAGAGTTGTTTCTGCTGCATATGAACCAAGTTTAAATTCATATAACAAACAAACACGAATGGTATCCACTGATACCGCCATTGCAATCGCACGCCTTTTCACTACCAAACTGCTTACTCATCTGATTCATATGCGCAGGGCAGCTTGGGATTTCAACCGACGATGTACCGCGGGCGAAACGCCATCTCTTTCGCAAACTTCAATCATTACAAGGTGTTTCGTTTGCTCCCTCGAAAAACGGCAAACACTTTTGTGGTTACCTGGTTCCAACACGTTACCAGCAGATCCTTTAACTCTTGTAAGTCAGGTGAGAGAGCGGTCGTAGATCGGGTTCGTTATTCCAATACAATCCACAAATGCTCAGTTGGATTGATGTCTGGGGAATTTGGAGGTCAGGGAAATACCTGGAAATCGTCCTCATATTGCCGAACCATTCTCGAACAACCGGGACAGTATGACACGGCGTATTATCCTTCTAAAAAAGGACACTACTAGAGGGAAATACCATTGCCATGAAATGGTATTCTTGGTCTGCAGTGATATTAAGTGATAGACGCCATAGTTTTGTGCACATGGATGACTGGAAACAGAGTTTCCCAGCAGAACATTCTCCAAAGTATTACATTTCCTCCATTGCCTTGTTTTCGTCCCACAGTGCATCCTAATACCAACACATCCCCAGGTAAACGGCGCACACGTACCCGGCCGTCCACGCGGTACAACAGAAAACGAGATTCATCGTACCAGACGACCTTCTTCCATTCATTCAAGGTTCCGTTTTGATGATCGCTGGACATTGTAGGCGCTTTCGACGGTGAACCTTGAGTATCATAGGCACTCGGAGAGGTATGTGGTAACGTATCCCCATTTTCAGCTGGTTTAGACGTACGGTGTGTTGTGACACATTTCTCCATCACCAGCATTCAAATTATCAGTGAGTTGAGGTGAGGGTCAGTATACATCATGCTGTCTCGAACCATACCGGATAGCTCTCGCTCGCCTCTTCATTAATGAACAGTGGTCGGCCGACACCTTGCCGGCGGTTCGTGATTTTACCCTCCTCGGACCACTTTTCAAAAGGACTAACCACGGTTCACCGTGAGAACCCTACAAGCTTGCCCTTTTGGAAATGCTATGATCCAGTCGTCGGGCCATTGCAATTTAACCCTACGCAAGCTTGCTTAAATCCCGTGCCTTTCCCATCTGAAGTACAAGAACAACAGTGATTAACAGAGCTGAGTATCATCTAATATTTACACCGTTTCATGAGCTTCACACGTGCCGTGTTTTTCTACAGTTGCTTCAGTTTTCCTGAAGACACGCTAGTCATAGTGTTTTGGCTCTTCGGTGTATATTTGCGACATTACGATTTCTTGAAATTAAGATATATTGTGATATTGCGATTAACCTTCTCAGTTTTGGACATGGAACGCTGTTTTCCTGTTTTGTGTTTCATCAAACAGAAGTCATCGCTCTTTCTACTTTTTTATAAGTGAGTCACGGAAAGATTCTCATCAGCCGCCACCGGGACTAGAGCCCAGGGACTTATAGTTACGCGCTGGACATGCTTCCACTGCACCACAGCGGCCTCGAATTCCTCCAGACTCACATACGACTAACTGCCAAGCCAACGTGTGAGAGTCTGGAGGAATTCAATGCCGCTGTGGGGCAGTGGAAGGATGTCCAGCGCGTAACTGTAAGACCCTGGGTTCGATTCCCGGTGGCGGCCGATGAACATTTTTCCGTGACTCACTTATAAAAACGTGGAAAGAGCAATGACTTCTGTTTGATGTTTCTGCTCCACGTCACTTGTCTGTATTCATTGTTTTGTGTTTGTTGCCTTTTATTTAAATGTCGTATACTTCTCAACATTAAATGGTGCATTATCTTAGGTTTGGTGTGGAAAATACCGGCCAGAAGTTTTAAAGCTCAGAGTTATGACAGGATCTCATAGTCCAGCACCTTTCAGGTAAGACCATTGTTCGACTTATATAATTTCATCGAAACGATTTGCATTTGGAGTGAGCAGTACACGTGCACAGGTAGCAGGACAGTCTGCGTCTCAAAGTAAAGATATCTGTAGTATTATTATGCGTAAGGTCAGGTGATGCGTAACATCACAGCCTCTCCTTGACAAATGTCAACCCCGCCTTCTCGTGGTGCATCCTGTTCCTACTAAAGGGGCTCTGACGACCGCAAATAGCGGTATAACTATACCATCGGGATTAGAGGAAATTATATCCCACACTCACCAACCCGCTTGGCCAGCGTGGTGAGTTATGGCCAAACCCCTCCAAAATGACTCCACAACTTAAATCTTGGCCCTCAGTCTCCGGCAGCTGGAATGTACCTGGCCAAGGCAGCGGCCAGTGCGACATGAAGGCAGAGGGTGCTAAGAATCCCCGGAGGACCGGACTAGGCTGCCATCTGATGCTGACCTTGGCAACGTACAATGGACGCTCCCTATCTTCTGATTCAAGGCTTCTTGAATTGGAAGAGGAACTACAAAGGATCAAGTGGGACATCGTGGGGCTAAGTGAGGTAAGGAGAAAAGGAGAAGATCTCATCGAACTGAAAAGTGGACATCTCTTCTACTACCGTGGGACAGATACTGGCAGAACTAGTGGTGTTGGATTTATAATAAACAAGAAACTGAAGGATAAAGTTGTAGAAGTTGAAAGTTCCTCTGACAGAGCTGCACGGCTTGTTATCCAACTCTCGAAAAGATACCAAGCTCAGATTATTCAAACTTATGCACCCACCACAAGTCATCCTGAAGAAGAAATTGAAGAATTTTATGAGGAAATTTGTCATCTAAATAATAAAGGTAAGCAGCACTTGAAAATAATTATGGGAGATTTCAATGAAAAAATAGGGCAACGGCAACAGAATGAAACTTCAGTAGGTAAATTCGGTCACGGCAACAGAAACCAGCGTGGAAATACTCTCGTTGAGTTTGCAGAGGCAGAAGGGTTTTTCATCATGAACTCCTTCTTCAAGAAAAAGCCACACAGGAAATGGACAGGGAGACATCCAAATGGGACGACAAGTGAAATTGATTTTATTATGTGTAACAAAAAATTCGTCATAGAAGACTGCAGTGTGCTAAACAAGTTCAACACTGGTAGTGACCATAGATTGGTGAGATGTAAGATGCACCTCAACACTAAACTTGAACGTGGCAAGCTCATAAGACAAACAAAATCTATTGACATAACCAACCTTAAAAACACCATAATACCTTCAAGTTGGAACTGAAGAACAGGTTCTCTGCTTTAGAAGGCCTAACATCGGAAGAAGTGGACATCTCTGAAGTTAACAGAAAAGTAACCAAAGCTCTTATGGAAACAGCAACAAAATTAGCTGGGTCTAAGAACAAGTTGCATGTAAATAAATTATCAGGAAAAACGAAAATGTTGATGCAAAAAAGAAGAGAGATGAGGACAACTGAAGAAGATGTGACTTCCAAAGTGGAATATATAGAGCTATGCAAGACAGTACGAAAAAGTATCACTGAAGACGTAAGAAAATTCAACTGTGAACTAGTGAGGAAAGCAATTGAAAACAACCAAAGCCTAAAGATAGCAAAGGGACATCTCAGTAAGGGAAGAAAACAGATTATGGCACTGAGAAAAGAAGATGGTTCTGTAACAAGAAATAGAGGCGAAATTTTGACAAGAGTGAAAGATTTCTACTCCAAATTATATGAAAGGGATGATACATGCACTCCAGACATCATGAAAGATACCAGTACTAGAGTTCCTCCAGTCCTTCCAGCAGAAGTTGCACATGCAATCAAGAACATGAAGCGGGGAAAAGCTCCAGGAGAAGATGGAATTACTGTAGACATCATACAAGAAGCAAGTGGAGAAATCGAAACAGTACTCGCCCAAATTTTCACTCGATGCCTTAATGAAGGAAAGATTCCTGAGGATTGGAACACCGCTACAATGATCCTGCTACATAAGAAAGGTGACATTGAGGATCTCGGAAACCTACAGACCTATCAGCCTCCTATCAGTAGTTTATAAAATCTTCACTAAAGTTCTTTCACACCGCTTGAAGGTAACACTGGACATGGCTCAACCGAGAGAACAAGCTGGATTCAGGAGTGGCTACAGCACAATAGATCATATCCATGTGCTGAGAGAACTAATTGGAAGAGCGAGGGAATATGAACTTCCATTGTGCATGGCTTTTATCGATTATGAAAAAGCCTTTGATTCAGTGAAACCATCAGCAGTTACAATGGCTCTGAAAACCTGCGGTATTGAAGATGCATACATTAATATTATTAATAACATCTATGAAAATGCAAGTGCAAAGATTAGGCTGTTTGAAAATACAACACACATAAAAATTGGAAAGGGAGTGAGACAAGGTGACACCATATCTCCGAAGCTCTTTAATGCCACATTGGAGGGTGTTTTTCAGTCACTGAGCTGGGAAAACAAGGGGATAAAGATTAATGGAGATTATCTAACCCACCTTCGTTTTGCTGATGACGTAGTCATTTTTGCAACTAGCCCATCAGAGCTGCAGAGTATGATCCAGGAACTTGCTGACAAGAGTAAAGAAGTGGGATTAAAAATGAACTTTCAGAAGACAAAAGTGATGTTCAATGCTTTTACAAGAAATGAAGATTTATCGATTGATGGAGAAAAGCTGGAGATAACAGACACGTACGTTTATCTTGGACAGCAGATATCAAGTGAGGGTCACATTGATGAAGAAATTAATCGGCGTACAAAACTTGCCTGGAGAGCTTTTGGAAGAAACAGCATAATTTTCAAGAGCAATATGCCATTATGTCTTAAAAGAAAAGTGTTTGATCAATGCATCCTTCCAGTGCTTACGTATGGTGCAGAGACGTGGACCTTAACTAAAAGAGACATACAAAGGCTGCAGACAACTCAAAGAAGCATGGAGAGGTGCATACTTGGTGTAACCAGGAGAGATAAGAAGAGGAACTAGTGGATCCGAAAAATGACAAGAGTGGAAGACATCATGATCAGAGTTAAATCCCTGAAATGGCAATGGGCTGGACATACTGCCAGAAGGACAGATCATCGATGGACAGCCGAAATTTTAGATTGGATTCCAAGGGACAGGAAAAGACCCAGAAGAAGGCCACATGGGAGATGGGTGGATGAAATTCGAAAGTATGCAGGGGTGACATGGAGGAGACTGGCACAAGACAGACCGTTGTGGAGGAAACTTGGGGAGACCTTCGTCCAGCAGTGGATTGATAATGGTTGACAATGATGATGATGATTCCTCACGACCGTATACATATTTCGATATATCCTGTTCCGCATCTTTTTGTATGCGACATAATATTTGCGAATCTTGAATAACATATCTAAAAAATCTATGAGATTGTGTTGTTTCACTCTGCATTTTTCAACTGTACGTGAGATCATTTTGATTTCATTTCCGGGTATGACCAAATCAATTTGTATCGTAGAACAATTGTTCGAAGCACCATTTCAGCATAAGAGTGTCAATATATAAATAGCAGTCAAACTTTGCATTAAAAGTGCTGCTACACGTGCTGTTTCCGATAAAAACTGTAGATATGAGAGCCATACCTGTTAATTATTAATAGGTATGACTTATTAAAATAACATTGTGCAAATTCGCACTTTACACAATAAAATCATAAGCAATAAAACAAAAAGGATCTGTAGAATCTCATAATCGTAGTATAACACCGCGTATGAAGAACATCATTTGTCATTCAGCATAAGATTTCAAATGAATTCGTAAACAATCCTAACTCTCACAAGTGCCGATTTGGAATAGAGTTTCTACACAGAGGTGTGAAATTTTTAAGCAGTTCTAACTCTCACAAACGTCGTTTCAGCATAAGAAATTCTTAAGAATAAGATTTGAATAAGAATTTCTCATACTGCATAAGAATTTCTGTTAACAAAGAGACGAAAAATTTGCAAAAAATCTCAGCTGCGTATCTAGCTGTAAATATCATCTCGCATCCCTTTTGGGAAACGAAAATGACTTCGGGAATCATGTCAAATGAGTAAGCATCTTCACACCAGTAAAATCATGAATTTTGCAAAATTTGCATTTTTGTCGGTTCTGAAATCAAAATTTACTAAAATGTAAACATTGGCAAGTCTCCATATCTTCCCTTGGAACAGCCAATTATGAGCTAAAAGAAATTTCAAGATGTTTAGCCATCTGAAGGGTAGTATTCTTCTATCTTCTCTATTAAATTTTATGTTTAAGATATGGATTCATGACTTTTATTGGATGATGAGCGTGCAGAGCGCGCGTCTCATTTGAAAGGTTGTCATCTCTCTCTAACAGTACGAAACTATTTTGAAGCTCGTTACCTGTACATTAGTTCATCTCTAGAGGTTATATTCTGCAAGTTATGTCCCGTTCGGCAGTTTCGAAGCGAAATCTGTTTTGCGTCTGACACAATCTGACATGCGGTAAAGACAACCAGATCGTAAAGCAAATCACGAGGAACGAGAGCAGTTGTTAGAGATGAAAACACGCTCTGGCCTGCAGCAACATGCCATTCCACATTCATCTAAAACTATGTCAAAGAACATTCTTTTCTTATTGGAGACACACATTCAGTCTGGACACATTTCGATTGACCCTCCCGCAAGACAGCTCTTTCCACCGAGATATTTATCAATATGGATGTTTGAGATGCTATGTATCTTTTCTGACAGTGGTAAAGTAAAATCCCAAGTAAAAAATTTCAATGTAACGAAAATGAGTAACGGAAGTAGTTGGTGAGCCACCTAGGTTAATTTTCTCAAATATCTCGAATACGGTGCTTGGTAACGAAATTTGTTTTCCTCTCGATTGCCCCAGGGAATTGCTACCTACTGTTTACGAGAGCATTGCAATGATGTACAACACGGTAAGGTGTAACTTGTAGATATCCTAGACCAAAAGTTACCAATCCCCCTCACTAACACACTTGCGATTCGGCTTTTCTTTCTATTTTGAGGTCAGATTTTAGCTTGCGCATGCGCAGATGGATTTTCGTAGCTACATCACATTTCATCGGTGTCAGGGTCGTTTTTTACGTTCGCCTAAATCGGAATAATAATAATAATAATATTGTTTTCGAAGAACTAAACAGTCGAAATACTTATTGTTAACGCCACCACAGCTTAGTAAACATTTACTTTTATCACTACCATATCTTCTTTCATTGGTTTTACGAAACGAACATTCATTAATCCACCCACTTAAATACCCTTCAGTGCCAGAAATTAGTAAACCTTACTGTTTATTATTATGATTTAATTCACTTTAATATGTACCAGGCTGTGTCTCGGTGTGGTCGTGAGCAAAGTTAAAATGAAATTTGTTGTACGTTCATAAATGTATACTCTCGAATCTCACTCGATTTATTTCACACACACTTGGCATACGAAAGATGTATAGCATAAATTATCTACAAAGAGTACTCTCTCGTTTGGTTTCTTTTTCTGCTCAAATGAGCATCTTTCACAGAACAGTTTTATTCACAATTTTTAGGCTGGAAGCGATAAATTTCGAATTTTTATTAGTTCGTTCTTAGCTTCTACTGTTCATATTAGAAACCAAATTTAGCACTGACTGGCTTTAACCACGATAAATACCATTCACGTATATTGGATTTTTCTAGATCCCAATTAGGTGAGAAAACAATATATGTATCCAATGGTTATTGCATTAGATGAACAATTTGTTATATCAACAAACATGTGTTTCCATTCCAATTATGAGCCAAGGTAAAAGAACCTCCTGCGGGCTGTAAATAAGTAATGCTATTGCTGTAAACAGAATCGTGAGCTTACGAACTCTTAGAAACAGAGATATCGACAAAAATAAGATGTGACTTTACGTCAACTGGTGGGAAAATCATGCATTATATTTAGGAAGAAAGTATTCTCAAAAGGTAAAGCGGTATCGGTCGAAGAAAAAAAATTAGACGAGTTTTCAGGAGCCCAGATTTTGCAACAAATACTTCAGAAGCAGAAATTAACGAACCCTGGTGGCTAAACCATTCTTTATCAAACATTAGAAATTATGTGAAAAGTATTTTCCATCAGGTCTTGTATGCGATACACGGAAAATTTTCAAATCAGAGCTTTAGGAGCAGAAATAACGCAGAAAACGCTATTTACCTTTGTGCCCCCTAGCGGAAAGTGTATGATTTATTTGAAAATTTTGAATTTATAGGAAAAACATTTCTCATCGGAAACACTATCCAACAAAGAAGGAATTTTTCAAATCGTACTCTTAGAAGTAGAGATATTGACAAAAATAAGATATACATCTACGCCCCATGACGTAGAAACCATGCATTTTTTCAAGAAGAAAGTTTTCCTAAAAGGTTTGTCGACATTAGTAGTATCGGTCAACAAACGACGTTTTTTTCAATCGAGAATTTAGAAGCTCATATTTTGCTGCAAATACAACAGAAGCGGATTTTACGATTTACGCCCCCTGGTGGCCAAACTATTGTCTTACAAAAATTAAAAATTATGTGCAAACGATTTCCCATCAAGAGCTGTATCCGGTGCAGAAAGAATTTTTCAAATCGGAAATTTAGAAGCAGAGATATATTGGGAAACGCAATTTACATTTACGACCCCTAGCGGAAAGTCTATGAATTACTTGAAAATTTTGAAATTATATGAAAAACATGTCACACGGAAAACACTTATCCAACGAAGAAGGAATTTTTCAAATCGGACTCCTAGAAGTAGAGATATTGACAAGCATAAGATGTACATCTACGCCCCCTGGCGTAGAAACTATGCGCTATTTTAAGAAGAAAATATTCCTAAAAGGTTTGTCGACATGAGTAGTATCGGTCAACAAACGACGTTTTTTTCAATCGAGAATTTAGAAGCTCATATTTTGCTGCAAATACAACAAAAGCGGAAATTAATATTTACGCCCCCTGGTGGTAAAATTATTTTTTACAAAAATTAGGAATTATGTGCAAACGATTTCCCATCAGGAGCTGTATCCGGTGCAGAAAGAACTTTTCAAATCGGAGATTTAGAAGCAGAGATATAGGGGAAACGCAATTTACCACTACGCCCCCTAACGGAAGGTCTATGAATTACTTGGAAATTTTAAAATTATATGAGAAACATGTCACTTGGAAAACACTATCCAACAAAGAATGAATTTTTCAAATCGGACTCCTAGAAGTAGAGATATTGACAAAAATAAGATGTACATCTACGCCCCCTGGCGGAGAAATTGTGGAATATTTTAAGAAGAAAATCATCCGAAAAGGTTTATCGATGTGAGTGGCATCAGTCCACGAAAGAATTTTTCAATCGATTTTTTAGAAGCTCAGATTTTATGGCAAATACTTCAGAAGCAAAAATTAAAACTTACGCCCCCTGGTGGCCAAAGTATTCTTTACCAAAAACTTGAAATTATATGTAAAAGATTTTCCATTAGGAGATGTATCAGCTGAAGAATTTTTTTTAAATCGGAGTTTTAGAAGAAGAGTTATCGGGGAAAATGTAATTTATTTTTTAGCCCCCTAGCGGAAAATCTGTGTGTAATTTGAAAAAGTAACTATATCTAAAATACTCTTCGACATAAATGGAATCGAAAGATATCAATTTTTTTTAATCGGATGTTTGAAAGCAAATATGTGGAATAAAACGTATTTTTGAATTCGACATCATCTACATTTACGCCCTGTACCGGCGAAATTGTACATCGTAAAAAAAACGAAATAAAGAATCATCATTTGCATATTTGAAGCTTCCCAATGCAAAAATAATTTTTCAAATCGGACTAATAGTTGCTGAGATATCGTGCGCACAGACGGACGGACGGACGGACGGACGGACAAACCGATAACAGAAGCACGAACCATTTTTACAAAAGACTTGCTAAAAAAGGGATTTTCAGAGGCTTTCACCATATTAATAGTTTTTATTTGTTATGGAAAAAAATATTTTACGATGGAATATTTTACGATGGAATTATTAAAAGCGTAATAGATGTTAGTCTTTATTTATATACTCATAATACACTGCCGGACAATTGCTAAGGACGGATGACCATAGCAACGATAGCAACCATAAAATGGAAGGCAGGAAAATGTGGAAAATAGCATAAGTACGGGATACAGTAAGACGTGTTGTGCGTATGCAAATTTTGGATTGCCGAATTTGTTCGTGACGTCATAGCGCTGATAAGAGATATAAAGCATTTGACGCGTATTGACCGTTGTTGTTCAAACGCAAAGTTGAAAGGGAAAGAATCAATTGACGAACTTGCAATTTTCAGTATGTCTTCCAGACATCACCTAGATGATTTTATGCGTGGCCGTATTATTGGCAAGATTGAAGAAGGGCGAAAAATAACAGATGTTGCCAGGGAGTTCGACGTCAGCCACAGTGTTGTTTCAAGGCTTTGGAAATCATTTCAAACAAATGGAGAGTGTAGCAAACGTCACGGGCGAGGCCGTGTTCGCAGTACGACACCTGCAGAAGATCTGTACATAGTGCTATCAACTAAAAGACAACGGCGCAGCACAGCCAGTGAGGTAGCAAATCAGTTTATGGCTGCTACTGGCAAGCGGATCTCCCGAAAAACTGTCGCCAGACGTTTGCATGAAGGAGGACTATACGCCCGCCGTCCTGTTGTGTGCATCCCATTGTCCAGACGTCACCGTACTGCCCGTTTGCAATGGTGCCATCAACATCGCAATTGGACTGATAACGAGTGGTCTGCTGTCCTCTTCTCAGATGAGAGTAGATACAGTCTATCGTCTGATTGTCGACGACAACTGATCTGGCGTGATAGTGGTACTGCATATTGTCCAGCAAACATACAGGAAAGGGACCGATATCCGACATGTAGTGTCATGGTATGGGCTGGCATCATGATCAATGGCCGTACGTCCCTCTATGTGCTTCCAACTGGGACTATGACTGGCCAACGATACATTAATGATGTTCTGCTACCTCATGTTCGCATGTTCCGTGGTGCTGTCGGTGATAGATTCATTTTCATGGACGACAACGCAACATGTCATCGAACAGTCCCTGTCCAGGAGTGTCTTGAGAGCGAGGATATTCAACGCCTCGTATGGCCAGCACGTTCTCCAGATCTGTATCCCATTGAAAATGTGTGGGATGCTTTGGGGAGGTGTCTTGCTGGTCGCTAATGCACTCTAATAAACAAGGACACCCTCATCCGCGCACTGACAGAGGAATGGGATAAATTACCCCAACAGCTGCTTGATAATGTTGTGCAAAGCATGAAACGACGTGTGGAATCTGGCATCGCCCTCTGTGGTGGCCATATCCCGTATTGACATCTTACGGCGGAACCCCTGCGGACGGTAATGGAATTTTTTTCACGTTCACGTATTCTGCACAAAATGGCCTGTTTGTCCCTTGAACACGTTCCAAAGCCTTCTGGATTTCATAGCACAATAAATTGTCTTTCTTGTAATGTCCTGGCATTCTGACATTATTTTATTTCACTTGGCATCCAACCACACTTACTTTTTTATGCGCTATATAGCCGTTTATGATCCGTCCTTAGCTATTGTCCAGCAGTGTATTTGTAACTCAATAAAACATGAAATGAGAAATGTTGGTAAAAAATCTTGATTGAAATGAATAAATTCCTTAAGAAATGACTAGTACACTTTCGTTGAACGAAGTCTAGGCTGGAGAGATGCGAATTTAGCGTTTTATATGAACAAACCTAAAGGTACAAGCACGTTCACAGGATATTTTTGTGGAAAGAGTAACTTCCAACTGTTTTCGAATAAAAACCCTCCAGCTCCTGTTTTTTTATCAATTTCACAGCTGAGCTTCTAGTCCAGCAATTTTCGAAACCTGGTACTAGAAAGTTTTCGCATAAAAGCGCGCAGCTCCTGTTTTTTCTTTTTTTCTTTTAAACAGCTTAGCTTCGAGTCCAGCAATTTTCGACACCTGGTACAAGAAAGTTTTTCGTCTTTTAATTTACAACGTACTTCCTTAGTGAGAAGATGTTTTCCTGTTTGTTTTTCATAATTATATCTTCTTTAGTTAACTCGCTCACTCCCAAGAGCGGCGCTCTTTGGCTCATAGAGGCCCTTGGGCCAATAAACGTTGACCAAATAATCATCGAAAGACCCATTGAAAACAGTTAACAATTAGAAATAATTTGTATGCTCCTTCTTCCTATTAACATTTGTTTTTCTTGTTGCGTTAACCACAAAAAATGAGATTATGCAAGAATTGTAACTTTTGTTTTCTCTTTCAGAGTAATTGGTCCATTTTCCAACACAAAAGAGTTCGCAGAAGAGTTTGGTTGTCCATTCGGATCTCCCATGAATCCCAAAAAGAAGTGTTCCGTGTGGTGACATTTATATCATATGTAAGCATATCTTTCGTGCGAATCATCCTCACTGTGAGGTCAGGAAGAAGTTATTGCCTTCTGCGGTAACAGTGAGCAACGTCTCGCAGTGTAACCGAGAGTGAAATAACGATATCTGCGGGCGTGTTGTGTTCCGCCATTTTGAATGTGAAGAGTGTTCGTCTTATTTCACTTTGTAAATATGGCATATTGTTTTTGTTTCTTTTTTATAAATAGGCATCATTCACGGCGTTCCCGTTTACACCTGTTGTTACATTACCAGCTTTACTGGAAGCCTTTCTCTGAATAATATACTCTGATGCTCAGGGTTATGAATATTATCATCTCCATTTCATGTTATTTCATTTCATTTTAGATGCTGTTGGATAATTTCTCTGTCAAAATACGATACCAGTGATGTTGAATTCGTATTAATTTAAACTTCAGTTTTGAAGTCATATTAGCAGGATGTACGAACAATCAGAAAGCAGAAAACTTTGGGCATGCGCTTTTACATATATTATATAACGAAACTGATACCTCTGATTGCTGAAAATATCATTGCACAGCAGAGACACTGAACCAGTTTGTTGAGTATGAATTTCTGGTAATGCTTTTACAATTTTGCAAAACGTATTTTAAACGAGGAGTAGTTTCTCATATTCTATAAATTTCAGTTGAATGCCTTTTCTTCCATCCATATCGACCTTCAGAGTTCCAACGCTTCGGCATTTTGCTGAATGGTGCGAGCTTTAAGGGTCATAGATCAAGAACGGAAGGCTAAAAAATTTTAAAGCACATACTTCAATAATTTTTAAGGCACCTTCTGGTTGCTGGCTCTCTTAAAGGTTTAGTTGCCAAAACACGAGCCCTTAGGGGCCTTGGAAGACAGGAAAAGACGTGACGCCGTAGGTCCAACCGCCTTGAGAGGCAGAAAGGAACAGCTGTTTCGATAGTATAGAAAAAGAGAAGCTAAAGAGAGAGTATGCATTGCTTGTTAGGCTGAATGATGAGTCATAGAATAGCTGATTAAGCTGTTGAAACATGCATTTCCAATTTTAATTATTTCATATTTATTTTCAAAACCCTTAATTTTTGCCATTTACAATTTAATATTAGTTATTAGCAGGTTCAGTCTAATTATTTTATTTTGATAAACTTGCATGTCTAAATGAAGATTATTCGTTTCATACTGAAATTAATACTAAGCTTTATGGGTCATAGCAGTAAGCATATATATTGGCAGTTCTCAGGATGAGGAAAGCAAACCGCACAAACACGCTATCCACATCTTATCTACTGTAAGTTAAGACCATAGTTACCCTAGTAGTCGCAACCGGCGCCCCTAGATTACGCTTTCAAAAGACGGCTATTTTTCTATTAGACTATTGAAGGCGTTCATCCAGCAGACATTTTCCGTTACTGAACAGAAGTTGTGCGATATGTGGGACACGATTGTCACGCTAAGATGCTGGACAAAGCTAACTTAAGAAGGCGATAACGATGTGAACGATAATTCTTGCGCATGGTGGCCTGCGGCAACATGTAGGCTAATAGCATGTGAAACACGGATAAACTGATTAGAGAAAGGAGATTACACGACAAAAGGGCGAACGTCAAAAGGGCGATCCGACAAAAGGACGATACGATAAAAGGGCGCTGCGACAGAAAGGCGCACGACTACCAGACTAACGATTCACTAAATTTGGAGTACTATTTAACCAATTTGCAAGAAACGTTAAGAAGATATAAATTTCCAAATTGCTTATTTCATTGTATATTCAAATCCCAACTGAAAGCAAATGTTAATTTATCGGTACTTCAAAAGAGAGAGAGAGAGAGAGAAATAAAAAAAAAAAAAAGAAATATTGAATTTACTCAAAGGGCCCTGGGGCCTTTTAGGAAATGACATCATTTAGAAAGCCTTCTATATAGATTTGAATCAGAGTAGAAAAGATGACACGTCTGATTTCACTTGGGATTATTTGAATACACAAAGAAATACTGAATTTACTCAAAGGGCCCAGGTGCCTTTTTGGAAATTACATTGTTCAAAAAGCCTTCTGTATAGGATGAGACGTTTGATTTCAGTTGGGCTTTGAATACACAAAGAAATATGTAATTTGCTCAAAGGTACCCTGGTGCCGTTTTTGGAAATAATACCTTTTAGAGATCTTGCAGTTGAAGTAGAAAAATGTCACGCCCTTGGGTTCGCCCTTCAGACGTTCGCCCTTTTGACATTCGCCCCTTTTGTCGTGATACGGAAAAAAGATTGCTGAGCCATCAGTTGCGATTTGAGAGACGTTGTTAGGATGTGCAAACGTGCTGTACAAAGAGTTGTTTGTTAACTTAAGCATTTAAAGTTCTCCATACTTGGGTTCTACCGGTGCTCTTTCGGCAAAGATGGACATCATCTAACAGGAGGAGATACAACGAAACTGGACAGATCTATGTGGCCTCCACCAAACGGAGCACACTGTGTGGCCGGTTAAGAATACGCATCGGCTGCAGGTTGTAGAGGTTCTTTCTTTTTGGACAAGTATTCAGAAATTTGCGATTACCAGGAAGCTGCAGCAGTAGTCTAAGCACTGGTTTATGGCCATTCGTCCGAAATGGGTCCTGGTTCGAATCCCGGTAAGGCATGGGTGTTGTGTTTGTCTCACGGCACTGACTCTCTCCCTTCCCTGGGACTACTGACCCTAAGTTAAGGAAGGGCAACTGCTTATAGCACAATGAGTTGTTCATGCGGGTCGTAAGACCCCCAATCAAAAATAAATAAATTACGAGGAAAGTAAAGAACGATTTTAAATGTACTCATTACTGCCTGTTCATAATCGGAAATGAATGCTGTTAAATAAGTTCTCTTAAAAATACAGAGGCATTGTATTTAGAGCAGAATCTATTTTGTCAGCATTTTGCTAACGTTTTAATTTTACAAAACAAACAAGGATGTGCAATCCCTTACTTGGAAAAATGCACTTACTATAATTTGTTCATAAGCCTACTATGACACTGAATTATTTGAATATGTTCCAGAAGGATATATGGTGGAACTAAATTGTCAGCTCGCGCGCGCTTTTTTGAACGTCTCACATACATAAATAGTGCTATTTCGAAAACTTTTGCAGCCCCATAATATATGAGGGGGCAACCAGCCGTCTCCACTGGCTCGGAACATAGGCCATTTACAAATTAAATAAATATTTACAAATTATTTTAATTTGTAAATAAATTTGGTTTTACTTTGCAAACTTTTAATGATTTTATTTATCGTGCGCAGACAGCATTTGTAGTACCTATTAGAGATGAGAAAGCAACAGAAAATAATCAGTACAGGAAACTCTTTTACCTCCGGCGAGGGAGGGGCTATAAACATTTATCGCTTTTAGGAAACTATCCTTGGAAGTTCGGAAAGCAAAGTGGTTTTACCATGTACCTATGTACCCTACGAAAGTCTGTAACCTTTGTCAGGGCCACATGGATTAAAAGAGGAAATCCGAAATGGATTGTAAGAAAGCTGTTATAATTTGAGAATAGAAATTTCTCATCAGCATCAAAGAACAGTAAAAGTATCCCATCTTAAGTTTAAAGTCACTGTCTCTAGGATAGTGAAAGAACAAGTCCCCTAAGGACAAACGCAACGCGCATGTCTTATTGCAGACCAGCATTGTGAGGATCCAGACGTTTGCCCCCAAGATCATTCTGCTACGCAGCGACAAATGAAAGAAAGTGGTTCGCGCACTACGACTGGAAATCAAGCACTGTATGATAGGCTATCGGAATACCGTCGAAGTTCCAGGGATCTCTAATTTGCTCCATGAAGGGAGCAAATGTAAGTTTTGGGGGGAATGTAAGTACTCCATGAAGGGAGAAAATGTAATTGAAATTTTCAAGAGTCTGGCACAAACTATGTATTACCTCCGCCAACATATTTTGTCTTGACGGAGCATCCATTTTACAGTTACAAAGACATCTTTGCTGTGTTTTGTTTTCTAATTAAAGTTAAATGACAACTGCCGTCTTAGCACGATCTTGAAGTATAAAACATTTAATATAAAAAAATTTAGTTAAAATCATATACAGATTAAAAGCACATAAGACCTTTCAGGTCCGCATCGGACCCTTCCTCAGGTGTGATTAGTAGCATGTGAATGTTGTAGTTAAATACACTGGTTATGGATATGACGCGTGCATGGTTAGTACAGACAAGCGCATATAGGTGTTGTGTTTTCATTCGCAGCTAAGTGTCACATTATGAAACACTACAACTGAAAATTCCCACCAACACGCTTCTTAAAAATCCTGTACCTCTGTACATTTGACTCCTATCCGTCGCCATGCCAAATTATACTGACAAAAAATAATGGAAGCAAATTGCGATGAAACAATACGTCTGAATATTTCAAACGGGTGCATTTCCGTGTTTAGTGTACCTTAAGAAAAAGCGATGAAAAATTATTTCAAAAATCACTAAACACGTAAGCTAAACATCTACAATCTACGAAACGGAAGCGTTATAGTTGAATATGACGTGTGCGAGTCTGCATTAACACCTTCATGTTACGAGAGTAGCGGAAATTGAGATACCCGGAACTGAATTCTTGTAGGAAAAGCTGTGTTTCGAAATCTGGTTTCAAGTGAATTGTGTTCCCTAACTTTACGTTATTTAAATTAAAGTTAAAAAAACATGTAGAAACAGAGACAGGTTGATATCGGTCTCTCTGTATAGATTTAACAAAGAGTAAGGCCACAAGGCCTATATTTTGTGTCACTGTCTTTGACACTTTGAATAGAATGTACAAAATAAACCGTGTATTAATCTATGGATTTTCAACAGAGCCATTTGAAACATTCACGTACCTGTCACCAGGCCCGGTCAAAAATAAAATTAATGGTGTTGGAGTAATGAAGCGAAAGTGCAGACTAAATAGGACAAACATTGTAAGTACTAAAACCATCAAAGGTAATATAAACTTTAATTGCATATACCGGATGCAAATTTCGTTTTAAAGACATCGTTTTCCGAGTCTTCAGAATTCGAATTCAGATTTTCCGACTAAAATGGGCTTAAGAACATGCTGATGTAAAGTGGTTTCATAATGCAACGAATCATCAAGAAAATACTCCAGATAAGGATAAGTGCGTATGGGCTGCACAACTTCCATTTAATTTTGACTGCTTTTCCTTGACGAACAAAAGTTGGGGCTTGGCATACAATATCTTGGTAACCGATCGGTATCATAGATGAGGAAGGTAAATATGTTGGCGGGTTGTTATTTAACTACTCTCTCTTTGGCGCAGAATGCATGTCCTTCTTCGAAGTCTGCTAATTGGTCTTCCGGAGACGCCAGCTCGTTGACACAGACTTTGCCGGGAACACCTTCTAAACTCCCAGTGGAGGAAATTTACTATAAATTCGGTAAAAACAAATAACACATATCAATTTCTGTTCATATGCGTTATGAGTTTCTTTATTCCATCCGCATTAAAATTATTTTCCTTGTTGCTGAAAGCATATTTTAATGGCAATTTTCGCATCTTCATATGCGGTAAAGCGCCATTGCTTCAGGTCCTCTTTCAACAGCGGAGAGAGATGAAAATCATTCAGCGTGAAATTTGTGCTATGTCTTGATTTCCGTTGAGGAGCTGCTCGAGCTCCCTTTGAAATTGAAGTTGATTATATTATCCATACTTGTCGTAAACTTTCGATAAAGTTCAGCAACATGCTGACGCGACTTCAGACATTTTCCTTTCCCTTTAATCAACTGTAGATGGATATCAGCCGATGAAATTTCCTCTCATCGGCTGATATCCATCGGCAGTTATATCATTTGTGTCATTTGCGGAGCAGTAAAACTGTTGATGGATATCAGCCGATGAGATTTCCTTTCATCGGCTGATATCCATCGACAGTTGTATCATTTGTATCATTTGCGGAGCAGTAAAAACGCGTGCTGACCATCAATTTTTGTTATACACTGATCAGCAGGACCAGTAAAGTTTCTTGCAAAATTCCGACACTGCTCAAATCATAGGGGTCCGTATTACCTTTGGTAATTGTATGCGTATTACACTATATTTAACATAATTTATTCAAAGCAGCATGCATGGTTGAATTCTTATTTAGCGTATTGGGGCGGATGAGTAAGCATAAGGTCTCCCAGAAAACTGTGTTGTTTTACAAATTTGAAGGTATTCGGCGTTGTCTATGACTTGCACACATGTGAGGTTCAGAAACGTTCAGAGAGGATAACAATTAAATGCTATGCATAGTGATCATAGGGCAGCAAAAACTTTTTCTTTTGTATTAAGTCTCCATACTAGTTATTGTTTGTTTCATTTCTGTTACAAGATAATTGAGGTTTTATTCACAGAAAGGCTTGATTGTTGATTTTGTATAAGATGAACTAGTGCAAGAAGGCAGTTAATTCCCCTTGGGGACTACACTGCCCTGCCCTTTTAAGTTCCATGTTCATGTAAACTCTTTATTGGAATTTCAACGCATTTGAATAAAAATATTTGTGAAATGTACTTTTTGATCTGTGATAAAATATTGTACTTACTAACAGATTTTTTCATTATTTGTGAATGATTCATCATGACTTTTATACCGTAGTTTATATTGTGTTGTTAATAGATATGTATTCTTTTCAAAATGTAAAATAAAAAATAAAAAACAAGAGACTCACAGTAATTTTCTATAGAATATCTTTTTCTTTTGTGATTTCAACTCTTTGAAAAATCGAAAGTACAAAAGTTTTAATTTTAAAGTTTGAATGAGACTTCTGTTTCTTGGAGATCAGGAAACCCGATGTTCCTGTTGAGGTGATCTTGAACTCTATAGCGTTTAAGTGGGGAATGGGAGTCGGCATAACCTCTGATAATAAAACAACTAGAGGGCCCAAGACTGTAACATTTTTTTTTTGATTGGAGGTTTAACGACCACCGTGAGCAACTCAATGGGCTATAAGCAGTCGCCCGTCCCTAATTTAGGGTCACTGGTTGCAGGGAAGGAGAGAGCCAGTGCCGTAAGACAAACACAACATCCATGCCTCACCGGGATTCGAACCCGGACCCCTTTCGGACGAATGATCAGAGACCACTGCGCCACTGGGGCGGCGTAACATTTTGGAGCCATCACACCTTCCTGAAGTGGAGAAAATGTTTACATGAAAGTTTTTGATATCACATCATTCTAATATCTGCTCCATAATTGGTAGTAATTTCACTGCCCACACATTATGTGATTATATCAGATCGCACGGCCGCTTCAGTGGTGCATTGGTCTAAACGCTGGTTATAACCATTTGTCCGAGAAGGGTCCGGATTTGAACCCCGTAGGGCGTGGATGTTGTGTTTGTCTTACTGATTTCCTCCCTTCCCTGGAACCAGTGGCCTTAAATTAGGGACGGGAGAATGCTTATAACCCATTGAGGAGCTCATGGTGGTCGTTAAACCTCCAATCAAAAAAATGCGCCTTTGACGTTTCTCTCTAGGTGGTGCGAATGTAATCGGTATTTGCTCTGGTATCGCTGTTTCTAGAAAGATCAGTTCGATGAACTACTTTTGCATCTGATACAATACATACGAGAGGGTGCTAACAAGTCTTTGGCTCTTTAAAGAAAACAACAAGCTACGGGATTGAAACTAATTATATTTACTCTACATATTCTTCCCTGAGCTCCACTCACGTATGACTTCGTTGGTCTAATTTTTTGAAGTCAACAAAAACATTCTTTCGGTTCTGTTGCAAACCACTTGTCCGCAGTTGCTGTATAAATTAGGGACGGGCGACGGCTTATTGCCCACTCAGTTAATCACGGCGATCGTTAAACCTTCAATGAAAAAACTCAGATCGCAGGTGTTTTGATAAGAATGACCGAATGATAAGGCTAACTGATTAAATAAAAAAATCAATAGTATATGACGTATATTCTAATTTAGCTTTCATTTTTAGTTTCTTTCCCGATGTAAAATTTTGAGTTGGTTCTCTTTAAGCATTTCAACCTTAACATTACATTTTCTAACTCACTGAGTGTTATTTGCCAACAGTCTTCAGGTCAGGTCTGAATGACGTGTGTATGTTTTTACAAGATAAGAATTATATACGAAGAGTGAGAGAAGAGGTGAGTCTGCAATGGGCTGGGGGTGTGTGTGCGGGCGTGAGAGAGTGGGACGATATCGATTATTTCATCTATCCATAATACCTATAGAAATTAGTTTTGTAGTGTTATCGCTTGCTAGTTCGGCGAAAGGGATATTTTATTACCCTCGGAAAACTTATCGGCAGCAGAGTTCTGTCGATGTCTTCATGTACTCATAGTTGCAAATGTAGCTTCGTTTACAATGGAATTTAAGAAATCAAAAGAATTGAACGAAAAGTTTTCCACAGGAGAGTACATCTTAATAGATAATGTAAGCCGAAAACGTGATATTTGGGCGCATTTTAAACCGCTCGACAATGCAGAAATCTTTCAGTCGAAAAACTTTGTGCAGTGCATTAAGTGCAACAACTTTTTAAGCAATGACAGTTCAAAATCTGCAGTATCTCATCTTACGAGACATAGAAATGTTTTTTGCTGCAAGTTCCTCATCCAAATTTTCTGTTTATATACTTCGTGCTGCAAAAATATTTTCTGTTGCAATCAAGTATGTTAATGTACTTATATTTACTTAGAGTTTGTAAAAGAATTAAATCGTTTAATCTTATTAAAACTTTAAGTTTATGAATTAACTGGTGTTTAGCAAGGGGTTCGAAACATTTCAAAGAAGAGCAGGGTTTTTTTTGGCATTTCTCTCATTGTGCTCGCAAAGTAAACTGCAGGATTTTCTTTTTTAAGAGCTCTCTTTAAAAATTGGTTTTGAACATGTTTAGTCTTTTCTTTCTCTCCCTGTCTCACTTTTAACGATGTGTTCTTCGATAATTTCCAAAGTTTAGTTAATAGTTTGGGCTTACATTTTATTAAATATTTTCAGTTGTATCTCATCTCATTGTTTCATTTTCACAATTTAATGAAATTCAATAGATAGACAAAATAAAACAAAATTCTCCCATCACGGGCCGAGCCAAACCTAGAAAATAGCTGCAATTGACGAGTTGTGCTGAGAGGGACCTAGAAAATAGATGCAACTGATTGGCCGGGCCGAGCGGGAACTAGAAAATAGCTGTAATTGACGGGATGGGCCGAACGGGACCTAGAAAATAGCTGCAATTTACGGGCCGGGCTGAGCGGGACCTAGAAAATAGCTGCAATTGACCGGACGGGTCAAGCTGGACTTACAAAATAGCTGTAATTGACGGACCTGGCCGAGAGAGACCTAGAAAATAACTGCAATTGACGGGCCTGGCCCAGCTGGACTTACAAAATAGCTGCACGGGCCGGGCCGAGCGGGACATCGAAAATAGCTGCAATTGACAGGCCCTACCTAGAAACCAGACGCAATTGAGGGGCCGAGCCGAGCCGAGCCTTGAAAATAGCTGTAATTGACGGAACGGGTCGAGCTGGACCTACAAAACAGCTGCAATTGACGGGCCTGGCACAGCCGGACCTACAAAATATCTGTAATTGACAGGCCAGGCCGGACCTAGAAAATAGTTGCAATTGGCAGGCTGGGCCGAGTCTGTAATATCTGAAATGGACTGGCGTTAAACGTACAGGCCTGAACCGGCCGGACTCACCAAATAAAGTCCATGCAGACCTCTAGTATCTGATACCAACACGTTACCAGCAGATCCTTTAACTCTTATAAGTTACGATTTCTGGGGAATTTGAAGTCCAGGACAATACCTGGAAGTCTATTCTCATATCCTGCAAACAATTTTTGAACAATCCGGACAGTGTGGTGTGGAGTATTATCCTGCTGAAAGAAGGCACCATAAGAGGCAAATATACACTGCTGGACTATTGCTAAGGACGGATCATAAACGGCTATATAGCGCACAAAAAAGTAAGTGTGGTTGGATGCCAAGTGAAATAAAATAATGTCAGAATGCCAGGACATTACAAGAAAGACAATTTATTGTGCTCTGAAATCCAGAAGGCTTTGAAACGTGTTCAAGGGACAAACAGGCCATTTTGTGCAGAATACGTAAACGTGAAAAAAATGCAATTACCGTCCGCAGGCGTTCCGGCGTAAGATGTCAATACGGGATATGGCCACCATGGAGGGCGATGCAAGATTCCACACGTCGTGTCATGCTTTGCACAACATTATCAAGCAGCTGTTGGGGTAATTTATCCAATTCCTCTGTCAGTGCACGGATGAGGGTGTCCTTGTTTATTGGAGGGCATTGGCGACCAGCAAGACTCCTCCCCAAAGCATCCCACACATTTGCAATGGGATTCAGATCTGGAGAACGTGCTGGCCATACGATGCATTGAATAATCTTGGTTTCAAGACACTCCTGGACAGCGACTGTTCGATGACATGTTGCGTTGTCGTCCGTGAAAATGAATGGATCACCGACAGCACCACGGAACATGCGAACATGAGGTAGCAGAACATCATTAATGTATCGTTGGCCAGTCATAGTCCCAGTTGGAAGCACATGGAGGGACGTACGGCCATTGATCATGATGCCAGCCCATACCATGACACTACATGTCGGATATCGGTCCCTTTCCTGCATGTTTGCTGGACAATATGCAGTACCACTATCACGCCAGATTAGTTGTCGTCGACAATCAGACGATAGACTGTATCTACTCTCATCTGAGAAGAGTACAGCAGACCAGTCGTTATCTGTCCAATTCCGATGTTGATGGCACCATTGCAAACGGGCGGTACGGTGACGTCTGGACAATGGGATGCACACAACAGGACGGCAGGTGTATAGTCCTCCTTCATGCAAACGTCTGGCGACAGTTTTTCGGGAGATCCGCTTGCCAGTAGCAGCCATAAACTGATTTGCTACCTCACTAGCTGTGCTGCGCCGTTGTCTTTTTGTTGATAGCACTATGTACCGATCTTCTGCAGGTGTCGTACTGCGAACACGACCTCCCCGTGACGTTTGCTACACTCTCCATTTGTTTGAAATGATTTCCAAAGCCTTGAAACAACACTGTGGCTGACGTCGAACTCCCTGGCAACATCTGTTATTTTTCGTCCTTCCTCAATCTTGCCAATAATACGGCCACGCGTAAAATCATCTAGGTGATGTCGGGAAGACATACTGAAAATTGCAAGTTCGTCAATTGATTCTTTCCCTTTCAACTTTGCGTTTGAACAAAAACGGTCAATACGCGTCAAATCCTTTATATCTCTTATCAGCGCTATGAGGTCACGAACAAGTTCGGCAATCCAAAATTTGCATATGCACAACACGTCTTACTGTATCCCGCACTTATGCGAATTTCCACATTTTCGTGCCTTCCATTTTATGGTTGCTATCGTTGCTATTGTCATCCGTCCTTAGCAATTGTCCGGCAGTGTAATTGCCATGAAGGGGTGTACTGGGTCATTAATATTTACGTGTGTAGTAAACGTCAGTTTCCTGCACATAAATGACTGGACCCAGAGTTTCCCAGCAGAACATTGCTCAAAGCATTGCATCCACCGGCTTGTTTTCGTCCCACAGTGCATCCTGGGACCAATACTTTCCCAGCTAAACGGTGCGCATGTATCCGGCCGTCCACATGGTGCAACAGTAAAAGAGATTCGTCGGGGACTAGACGACCTTCTTCCAGTCATTCAAGGCCCAGTTTTGATGCTGGCGTGCCCAGTGTAGGCGTTTACGTCGGTTAACCTAGATTAGGATGGGCATTCGGAGCAGTCTGCATCTCATCAGAGTTCGATGTACTGTGTGTTGTCACACATTACTCTCGTCACCAGCATTCAAATTATACCGGTGATTTGCGCCAGCTTAGTCGGGAGAGCAACTTACTCAGGAGTGAGAGAAATAAAATTCAAAAATCTTTAGAAGAATACAATTCATATTCTTTATTAGAATATGGGTGAGATAAGAGAGTGTGACGTATATTCTAAATTAACTTTCCTTTTTAGATTGTTTCCCTACGTAAATCTTGAGTTTGTTCTCAGTTATACTTCCCACTTAACGTGATATCTTCTCTTTCAAACGAATACTGTTGGCAACATAATTGAAGTAGAATAAGCGTGACTTATGGCTGTTATGAGATAAGAATCAGAGATAAAAACTACGATACAACAGTTGCTCGTGTGGAGTGTGGTTGATACTGATTTGTTATATGAAGTGCTATATCTGTGCTGGAGAAATAAAGCCAATTTCCGTAAGTTTGACTTCTGTTTTAAATGTTTCGTCTGGCCGTTAAAGTTTAATTTAGGAACTCTTTCATCGTATGGTGATGTTTTTTTAAAATAACGTAGAAGTACGAAAAGACATTTACGTTATAAGAGTCCCTAGCGATATCCCAAAAATGAGTAGGCTACATTATTCACGAGATTTTAGACATGAGAAAGCTCTCAGCCAAATGGGTCTCCAAATGTCGTAATGCTGACCAGAACTGTGGTCAAGTGATTGTTTCACAAGCCAATTTGGACTGATTTTGACTGGATCCTGTAGGAGTTTTGAATCTTCCCGCAACTATGGATGAAATGCACAATTTTATGACAAATATACTGATGAAGCGACAATTTATTATTTATGCGATGGACACAAATATCGTTAATGTAAAAACGTACACAAAGATACTTTATGCATAATTGAATTACTTGTGATCAGTGACTTTGTTGTACTAATTATTTATGTGTGTCACTTTACACATTTATTAACCAATTTCTCTTGAAATCTATAATATCTAAAATGAAGTAATACGAGATTATATCTATATTTATTGACGCAGTTATTTGTAAGACGTATGGTTACTTCTATTGGAGCATGTCATGTACTCGTTTACGATACGATTGTACTGGAAAAAAAACCCGAGTAGGTTCAGGTTCTCATTTTCAAGTAGATTTTTTTTAACAGTTTATGTAAATTTGATTTCACTGAATTTTAGCGTTTCTCAAACTTAACGTTATATCTCCTTCCTCGCGGAATGAGGTTGGAAACACTTCTGAGGTCAAAGAATATGACGTACGCATGTGACCGATAAGAACTAGAAGAGATATAACACAGAGCTTACATTCGGTGGAGACACCACTAGCTCTGCCGCCATAGGTTACAGATAATCTTTGGAGGGATTTCATATACAGTTAAAAACAAACAAAATTACACAACTGATAAAACAGTAAGCTTGTACAATTGATAAAGACTATTAAATCCATCATTTTATGTGTGTATACATAGCGAAGCTTTTGTTCCATTGGTTTCAGTAGTTTCAAAGCAGCTTTTTGCCTGCACATAAAGTCGCCTGCAGCACTGGCAGAGATGTATGGCGGCTAGTGCTGCATGGATAGGAGTGGTGATTCCTCTTAATATAAACTCGATGAGATATAATGTTTTACGCAGCAGCCAAAAGGGGGTGATGGTGGTATGATGTTGTAATAGTGGAAACGGCGTTGTTTACTTGAAGTTGAGTCAATTTGAAAGATGCGTGTTAAGGTGGATCCGCCTAAAATCTTTGTCTTGTATTTCCAGTGGGCAAACTTCTGTAGCCATTTTCTTCACAATTAATGCGTTCCCAAGAATGAAAATTTGAACATCCATAAAAATAACTTCATTTAGCCTAATATACTTAATATTTTCTAAAACTTAACCACAATTATATTAAAAATCAATAACTTTTTCTTTGGTGGTGTTGAGACCAGAAAATAGATGGCGCCACATCTACATGTGACTTACTAAATGCTATCACGTTGCATTTTTTCAATAATTTCATTAATTTTTGGACTGCAGTCGACATTTGTGTCCATTCACGTGATAGTCCGGAATGTTTAGAATGATTCCAGCCATTTAGATTAAATATTCTAACATTAATTTAGCTGAAAATGTTGCAGAGTGCGCTTGCTGGTTTATTTCGGAATTAAAAATCAGCAACATCTACAATTCTGTTAACATTTTCAGCTAAATTATCAGAAGACTTAATCTGAGTGGCTCAAATCATTCTAAACATTCCTGACTGTCTTGTGGATACATTCAAATTTTGATTCCATTCCGAAAATAAAGAGAATTATTGAAAAAAATTGCGACGTGATAGCATTCAGTAAATCACATGCATATGTGGCGCCATCTATATTCTGGTCTCAACACCACAAAAGGAAAAGTTATTGATTTTTAACATAATTATGGTTAAACTTTAGAATATAATAAGTATACTAGGCTATAATATTAAGTTATTTTTATCGATGTTCAAATTTTCATCCTTGGGAACGCAATAATTGTGAAGAAAATGGGTACAAAAGTTTGCCCATTTTTTTTTATTGGAGGTTTTTTTTTTGTTTTGTTTTGTTTGTGATTGAAGGTTTAACGACCACCGTGAGCAACTCAATGGGCTATAAGCAGTCGCCCGTCCCTAATTTAGGGTCACTGGTTCCAGGGAAGGGAGAGAGCCAGTGCCATAAAACAAACACAACATCCATGCCTCACCGGGATTCGAACCCGGACCACTTTCGGACGAATGATCAGAGGCCATCGCTTAGACCACTGCGCCACCGGGGCGGCAGGAGGAGGATTTTTAAAAACATTTTTTTGGATTGAGGGTTTTAACGACCACAGTGAGCATCTCAGTGGGCTATAAGCAGTCGCCCATCCCTAATTTAGGACCTCTGACTCCAGGGAAGAGAGAGAGAGAGAAAGTGCCGTAAGACAAACACAACATCCATGCCTTATAGGGATTCGAACCCGGACCCCTTACAGACGAATGACCAGAGGCCAACGCCTAGACCACTGCGCCACCGGGTCGGGTCGGCTTTGATTGGTGGTTTAATCACCATCGTGCGCAACTCAAACGGCTATAAGCAGTCGCCCGTCCTCAATTTAGGGTCACTGGTTCCAGGGAAGGGAGAGAATCAGTGCCGTAAGACAAACACAGCATCCATGCCTCACCGGGATTTGAACCCGGACCCTTACGGACGAATGATCAGAAGTCATCGCTTAGACCATTGCGCCACCTGGTCGGCGTTTGCCCATCGGGAATACAAGGCAAAAAGTTTAGATAGATCCACCTTAAGTGCTGTTATATATTTAACGTTCGGAGTTAAAAGTATTCTGCGTACTAACTATTGTTGATTAATTCTGAAGTGGTAATACCACCATTGTGATCAATTCAAGCTTGTTCGAAAAGCAACTTTCTGCATGAACCGTACGTATTGGTGAGGTTTTGACAGAACACAGGAAAAAATCTGTAACTACTTCTTTGGAATTTATTTCGAATGACTCCTGTTTCACCTTAATTGAAGTATTTAAGAACTGATTCTATGTAGTGTTAAATAAGCCATATATGAATACACGAAAACTACAACCACCGATATGTCAAACGATAATTCCTATACATGTACTTATATCATACACTAGCTAAATACCCGTTTTTCGAAAGTCATGATATTAAAATACAGTTAAAATACAGATGATATATAGGACATACAGTTGAAATGGCCATACACTGCATATTTCTTTGCTCTTTTGGGAACCACATGTTTGCCTGATTTATTCTGCCAGACGACACATAAGCAATTTCGTTCATAACTGTAAATTTAAAACTTCAAACCTACACGAAACAAATCAAAATACGTCGTTACTCTTTTTTTTTTTTAATTGGAGGTTTAACGACCACCGTGAGCAACTCAATGGGCTATAAACAGTCGCCCGTCCCTAATTTAGGGTCACTGGTTCCAGGGAAGGGAGAGAGCCAGTGCCGTAAGACAAACACAACATCCATGCCTGACTGGGATTCGAACCCGGACCCCTTACGGACGAATGATCAGAGGCCAGCACCTTAGACCACGGCGCCACCGGGGCGGCGTCGTTACTCTTCACTTTCATCGTTAAAATTTTAATAGACAACAGAACAAAATAATAATAGAAACTTGCTAATAAACAATTTCGTAAACAATTTCGTTCGAAGCGGTACATTTGAAAGCTAGCAAGTCAGATGTTTTTGGAAGCGTGAGAAAAATTGTGTTGCCATCGCTAATATCTCAAGGGGGAAACTTTTTTTTTTTCAAATTTCATTTAGTATGAAAATCTACCAGCGTATTTATATTTATTGCAGTCACCTTACCTCTTATATGACGTCACCGTTGCTTCGGTGAAAACAAATGTTAGTAATTTGATTTTGACTTAAAAAAACCTTAACATTTGATATGTCAAACGATAATACAAATGTTTAAATGCAAAGCATATTATGATATAGCGCTTTTTACGTGTTTTTTAAGGTTTTGTGTTAAATAAATTCAGAACAAATAAATTTAGAACAAAATATATACTGAGCAGGTCAACTCAAGTCATTCAAAACTTAGGGTGGTTCTTCAGTTGCTGGGCAACAATGGCTCGATCATTGCAAAACGTCCTAGCATTATCAAAGCTGGGTTATTTAAAAAACCCATTTCGACCCATTTAAAGTTAACGTAGGAAAAAATCATTTCTAAGTATGCCTCTATGTTGCAAAAGGAACGTTCCTGCAAATATATGAAAGTTCTAAGTTCAATAGTTTCTGAGATTCGGTGATGAGTCAGTGAGGGCTTTCAGTTTTATACATATGTATAGAGGAAAACATCGCCTACAGGAAATGTGTTAAATATGTTTATTCCAGGCAAGAACAGCTACAATTCCGTTGTCATCGAATTAAGAGTGAATAGATTGTTGTCTCTCTGAGACTGTTGGCGCAGCTAAGAGTAAATTCCGAAATCTCAAATCGGGAGTCCTGCTGGCGTCAAAGACAGATGATAGATGTCTCACACCTGAGTATATCATCAGCCTTTGGCATATCTCCGCCCAGCCAGGGATATTTACAGGTGTTTTCTCTCCACGCGCTCCACTTACGGAAAAAAGTACTTACGACTTGTTATCGAGTAATTTCGCCATTGAAAAGATTCGCCTGAAGCAGGCGCTTCCGGGGAGAGAAGTACTCGTATCAGATCAAAATGGATGAAACGACTAGATTACATCAAAGAGACAGGTGAGTAAAGGCCCTTAAAATTTTACTAATTTACTTTTTAGTTGCAATTAGCGAGATGAAGTAATTTTGATTTTAAGGAATCCCTTTTGAATTTTTTATAGCGCAAAGCCATAAAAACAAAGCTTGGCAATAAAATTCTGACAGCAAAAGAAATTAAAATACAGCAAAATGCCGATTACACTAGTCTACAAGGTTTTTATAACATGAGAAAATGTAGCTATTTTTAACTACAATAATTTTTGGGTGCTGACTTCATATTTGACGTTAAAAAATAGCCACCACGTCACGTTTTTTTCTTATGGGGCAATGTACTATTGTTCCACATTACCGTTTGTATGCATGTAAAGGGACAGAGAAGAGTACACGTGAAAAGTAGAAGAGTAGAAGTATGTCTGTGTTCCGAAATCTAAATTTGAGTCTATGTTCTTTCTATGAAATGCAGGATGCTATGTTTTTGTTCAGATATTCCGGGACTAATGATAGAATTAGGAATATCTCACGATCCTACGGAATGGCGTCTATTCATCGACTCATCCAAGGTTAGTTTAAAAGCTGTCCTTTTGTCCAACGGAAACCAAAAGCCTTCCATTCCACTAACACATGATGTAGGAATGAAGGAAACGTATGGAAGCATGGACAAAATTCTCACTGCAATACAATAAGACCAGCTTGGGTGGTCAATATTCGGTGATCTGAAAGTGATATCCCTCTTGCTCGGGCTTCAAAGTGGCTTCACCACATGTTGTTGTTTTCTTTGCATGTGGAACAGTAGGGCCACAGCAGAACACTGCGAACGGACAGACTGGCCTAAATGAAATATTTTCATTCCTAAAGAGAGTAACGTTCGTCACAAGCCCCTGGTTAATCTCTCTGATATGCTGCTTCTACCACCTCATATCAAATTGTGGATGATGAAATGCTTTGCAAAGGCTACTGACAAATCTGGCCCTGGTTTCTTGCACTTAAAGCAAACATTTCTGCAATTAAATGATGCAAAACTCAAAGAAGGCACCTTCGTTGGTCCTCAGATAAGGAAACTACTGCGTGATTCTGTTTTTACTGAAAAGCTCAACAACACGGAGCTCGCTGCATGGCATTCTTTCACATATGTGATCAAGGCAACCACAAAGAGGGCAACTACAAACAGCTGATTCACAACCTTCTCAAGAACTATAAAAACCTTGAGTGTCGAATGTCCTTAAAAATTAATTTCGTCCATTTGCATATGGACTTCTTTTCTGACAACCTAGGAGCTGCCAGTGATGAACAAGAAGAAAGGTTCCACCAAGATATCCAAACGATGGAGGAGAGATATCAAGGCAGGTGGGATCCCTCAATGATGAGTGATTACTGCTGGTTTTTGCAGAAGGAGGACAACGCGACATGTAAGAGAAAAAAAAGGAATTATTTTTGCGGCTATACGAGTATGTGTGTATACATTTACATTTGTGTTAGTATTGTTTATTGTATTTCTTTTTTCTGTGTCATATGCAGTGATATGTTATTTATACTTTGTAACACTAATTCTACAGCTAACAAGACCCATAAATGCTGTAATTCATTACAGTGCGAAGCTGTAATACATTACAAGGCGAAACTGTAGTGTGTACATCTTGCATTGTATATATGCATCTGGAAATATAGCAAATGTACATACACAAGAAACTGTACGCGATGGAGAGTTTTTACAATCATATTTGAATTCAGCACCCCTGAAATTTGTTAAAAATACCTTATTTCACACATGTTATGGAAACAAAGTTTAAAAATATTGACTAGTGTTATCAGAGACTCAGTTATCCGTGGTGTCGAATTAACCGTAGTCCTGTGTAGTACATACAAATTATTTTTTATTTCTTTATGCAAGTAGATTCGTTAAATAACAGAAGTCATTGCATATTTTGAATAATGCTGCACCATAAAAAAAAAAAACAATATTGCGTCATCCTTCTGACAGAACTTATTTGTTAACACTGTTGCGATGTTTCCTTTTGCCGTCAAAGTGCGCAGTCAAGCGAATTAGGAACTGAATTTAATTTCTTCTGTCTGTTAAACTTGAGTGCTTACCTCGACGAGGAACTACAACCAGCTTACAAAGTGATTTGTAATAAAGTCCTAACAGCTGCAGTACCATTACTTAAATTCGTGCAAAGTCAAGATTATGTTGATTATATTGAAGTTTTACAAATTCGTGGACGTATAAGAATACAAAACAAAAAATAATAATAAACAAACAAAAAATCATAGACTTTCTATCTAAATAAGTTTTAAAATGTTCAGTGTTGTATTTACACGTTACAACAATATTCATCTTAGGTCTTTATAGAGGTTCTTATGTATTTAACCCAATAAAATAAACGCAATTTGGATGAACGGCGTTTTTTCAATTATCCGTGCTCTAGCGTCCCTCCGCTACTACGGATAATTGACGTTTGACTGTAATACGTGCTGTAGCGAAACAAAAATTTCCGGTAATAGAAGAGATTCACGAAAAAACTTGAAAGCTTGATTAACTGTTAAATTTCAATAGTCTGTCGAAGTATTTGATTTTGAAGTTCTGTAGCGAGGTCGGATATTGTGGATTGTGTATCGCTTGAAGTTTGATTATTGCGGCACAGGATATTTTTTTCCCTCTCCCCCATTTTCTACACCTGCTATTTATTATACAAAGTCGAGTCACATTATTATGACCACCTCCTACTTTTGACGTCAACAGCGCGTAGCCAATGAAAGAAGGCACGTGTCGTGAACTGGCTTGGAGGGTATATAAAGTGTTCTGTAGACATTCTGAAAACATATCACTCGTTGCTGTCATGGATAAAAGGAACGACTGATCAGATTTGCAAAAAGGAATGATTATCGTCTCTCAGGCCAAGGGTGGCCGTATTTCTGAAATAAGGCAGTTTGTGAACTGTTCGCGAGCTTCTGTGGTTAAAGTGTATCGTGATTGGAGAAATGGCACCATTGCAAATAAGCGACGTGAAAACTGCAGAGCACCACGTGCCATTGATGTGAGAGGTGAACATCGGCTTCCAAAGTACGTGAGGGGCGATCTACACGCTACAGTAGAGTAACTCACTGGCCGAATGAACCAGGGGGCTATCGGAAGTGTGCCTAAAACGACAGTTCAGCGAGCCCTGCGGCGTATGGGGCTCCGATGCAGACGGATGGTTATTTCACCTATGCTAACGAAGGTGCATCGGCAGAAAAGGCTTACATTTGCACGGCAGTACTGGTAGAATTTGACCTCCGCTGATTGGCATAAGATTGCCTTCTCCGATGAGTCACGTTATCTGCTTCATCGAACTGATGAACGTTGGCGTAAAAGGCAAGAAACATCGGATAACAAACACTCTTCAACCACTGCTGGCAGAACACGAGCTAGTGGTGGTAGCGGTATGGTCTAGGGAACATTTTCGTGGCATTTCTGAGTACACTCATACCTGTGGAATGCACTATGGACCGAATTCGTTATGAATCCATCCTTGAAGACCACGTACACCCATACATGCTGGTTGTCTTCCCTGGGGCGGATGGGATCTTCCAGAACGACAAAGCGACGGGTCTCACAGCTGGAAATGTCCGAGAGTGGTTGGAAGAGCACGATGAAGACTTCAAAGTACTTCCCTGGCGCCCCTAATTCGCCAGACTTAAACCCAATTCAGCATCTGTGGGACCACTTGTTGTTCGCTTATGGATCCTCCACCATGCACCGTACAGCAGCTGTCAGATGCACTGTAGTCAGCATGGCTCCACATACTTGTGAACACCTTCTAGCCGCCCCGGTGGCGCAGTGGTCTAAGTGATGGCCTCTGATCATTCGTCCGAACGGGGTCCGGGTTCAAATCCCGGTGAGGCATGAATGTTGTGTTTGTCTTACGGCACTGGCTCTCTCTTTTCCCTGGAACCAGTGACCCTAATTTAGGGACGGGCGACTGCTTATAGCCCATTGAGTTGCTTATGGTGGTCGTTAAACCTTCAATCAAAAAAAAAAAAAAAAAAAAAAAAAAAAGAACACCTTCTAGCATTTTATTGAGTCACTTCCAGCCCGTCTAGCTGCTGTCAGCGCCGCACACAGCGATTACTCTGGATATTAGCGGGTGGTCACAATAATGTGACTAGACCGTGTATATTGTGTTACTGTATGAAACCGGGTACTTAACCTATTGTACAGGCGAATATACGATGTTTATATATGTATAAGTCTCTGGATTACTTAAGATAAAAGCTATTGTAGTTATCAAGAGTTAATTTTATATTTAGGAGTTTTGAGAACAATACTATAAAAAAGTACATTCCCCCTTTTTTAAAGATAATTGAAAGTCATTGTCAGTTTTAAAAGATCAAGTTGCAAAGCATTTTGTTGTTTCGAAAAATCACGTTAATTCGAGTAAACGCCTATTTCATAATTGATGAACTTGACATTTAGTACGTGTTGTGTTTAAGTAGTGAGAAAAATAGGAATAAATTTTACACTGCAACTGTTCCAAAATATTAAAAAAAGAAGTAACGTTTTTAGACTTTATGTAATCAACTGAAAAAGCAACATTTTTAGCAGTTACCATTTATGAGATTTTTAAATATTTGTCTCTCTCACTTTAGTTGAGGTCTTAGCTTTTCGAAAACAGTGCGTTGTCTTCTTCCAGGGGAAAAACATATTTAAAGTATATTGAAGATTCTTCTTTGATGTTTTGCACATCTGAAATTCTCATAACAATGCAACTCTGAGTAAAAAAGATAAACGCATTTTTAGTTCCATAATATAGAAATGTGGAAAATTCTAAGCAAGAGTAATTCTACAGAGTTTACGTAAAGTATGGTGACCAGACGTCCCATTTTCTGGGAACAGTACTCAATTTTAGTGCAGTTTCGTTAAAATTTGCTGAGGACGTCAAGTGCCCTCCGTTTCTTATTTTTAGACATACAGTTACAAGAAACGTCTTCAATATTTGGAATTTTACCCCCAAAATTGAAATAGTGGCAGTTAAAAAAATTTAAACTTTCGGAGTCCTCACAGAAGTATAGTTACTAGCCTCAGCATCGAACGAAGTCATCTCGGCAATCGTGATGTTATTTCGTTTCTGTTTTAAGCGGATTTAACTAAAGTATTTATAAGATGGTGGAATAAATCACATCTTTTTAGCATCCACTATGTTTGTTTGAGGGTTTAACGATCATCGTGGGCAAATAAATGAGCTACAAGCAATCGCTTGTCCCTAATTTTGGGCAATCGGTTCCAGACAAGGGACAGAGCCAGTGTCGTAAGTCAAATACAACAACCTTGCCTAACCGGTGGTGGAACCCAGATCAATCTTGGACGAATAGTCAGCGCTTAGACCACTGCGCCACCTGGGCCGCCATCCACTTTCTTGAAATTAAATTAGTAAAAATCGCTGCAATTTAAATTAGTAATCGGTGCTAAATTTGGTTGCATTAGATAGATTCCATTGACAGTTCTACAACTTTTGTTAAGTACATTTTTTCATTAAACCGTTTCTCCAAGTGAAATTTTTGGACTTGGAATATTCTTTCTCATAGAGATAAAATACAGGTGTTTCATGATTTCTGTTCGCTCAGTGCATAGTAATCTTCTGGCTTCAGATATTTTTTTCTTGTACAGAATCGCAATGAAATTTTAGTACAAAATCAAAATGTAGCTTTGTTTGCATATGATGCCCCTTATGAGTAACATTTAAAATTTATCAGAAGTAAATGTCAGCGTGACAGTATTTTATTGCTATTTTATACTTATCCCACATGAAAATCATCCTTAAATTCTTTGTATGGTTTTCCGTGAAAGTGGGCAGTTATAGTACAGTTCGTAACATCCTTTGCTTGTCTTTGGCTTTACCATAATTTGATAGACGTTGTCCTCAATCTCGTCCTCATTTTGGAACGAAATTGTCCTCAATTTTGCATTAAAAACTAAGGGCAATTTGTCGTTTTATCCTCAGTTTCGTTCTCAAAAATCTGGTGACCTTGGTATAAAGACATATCATCTGTTTAATCGACGATATCACATGCTTTACCCTTATGTAGAGAAACCCAGTTTTATAAAAACACTGAGAAACTAGTCATGCTTTTCTCTAACATATGCAAACAAAAACGTTCCGTCCGTGTATGAAAAATATTTCTCTTAAAATAGCCTATAGCAGAAACATCGTTTACAAGAAAAGTGACACCGAATTTTCGGTGTAATGAGCACGTTTTTTGAATCAGTTCTGACGTAAATTAAATTTATCGAAGCTATTCAAAGTCAATGGAATCGGTATGGAAAACAATAGTATCTGACCGAAGAATGAATTTTTCAATCGGATTTTTAATCTCGGAGATATTGCTGTAAATGGAATTGTGAACTTGCACCCTCTGGTTTCAGACTTGTGTGTTATGAAAATTTTCAATTTATATGAAAAATATTTCGCAGCGGAAACGCTCTTCAATAAAGAAAAAAATTTCAAATTTCAAATTAGAGTCTCCGAAGCAGAGATATGGACAAATAGATATGCATCTACGCCACCTGGCGGGAAATTATGCATTATTTTAGGAAGAAAGTATTCTCAACAAATTTTTCGATGTGAGTGGTATCGGTTCACTAAAAAATGTTTTCAGTCAAGTTTCCAGGAGCTCAGATTTTGCTGCAAATCCACCAGAAGCAGAAATTAACACTTCTTCCCCTGGTGGCCAAATCATTCTTTACCAAATATTAGAAATTATATGAACAACATTTTCCATCAGAAGCTGTATGCGGTACAGCAAGAATATTTGAAATCGGAGTTTTAGAAGCAGAAATATCGGGTGGAAAGCACTTTACCTCTGCGCCCCCGAGCGGAAAGTCTATGATTTACTTGAAAATTTTGAATTTACGTGGAAAAGCATTTAGCATCGGGAACGACAAAGGAGGAATTTTTCAAATCGGACTCCTAGAAGTAATGATATTGCCAAAAATAAGATATACATCTACGCCCCCTGGCATAGAAACCATGCATTATTTTAAGAAAAAAATATTCCTAAACAGTTTGTCCACGGGAGTAGTATCGGTTCACAGGCCAATTTTTTTCCATTAAAATTTTAGAAGCTCAATTTTTGCTGCAAATACATCAGAAGCGCAAATTAAAACTTACGCCCCCTGGTGGCCAAACTATTTTTTTTTTTACCAAAAATTAGAAACTATATGCAAAGGATTTCTCATCAGAAGCTGTATCCGATGCAAAACGAATTTTCCAAATCGGAGTTTTAGAAGCAGGGATATCGGGGGAAACGCAATCTACCTTTGCGTCCCCTAGTGGAAAGTCTATAATTTATTTGGAAATTTTGAAATTACATGAGAAACATGTCACTCCGGAAACTCTGTACAATAAAGAAAGAGTTTTCCAAATCGGACCATTAGAAGCAGAGATATTGAGAAAAATAAGGTACACATCAACCCCCCTGAACGAAATATTATGCAATACTTGAAGAAGAAAATATTCCGAAAAGGTTTATGGACGTGAGTGGCATCGGTCCACGATTGAATTTTCTCGATCGAGATTTTAGAAGCTCAGATTTTATGGCAAATACGTCAGAAGAAAAATTTAAAACTTACGCTCCCTGGTGGCCAAAGTATTCTTTACCAAAAATTAGAAATTATATGTAAAATATTTTCCGTCAGAAGCTGTATCCACTGAAGAAACACATTTTTAAATTGGAGTTTTAGAAAAAGAGATATCGAGGAAAACGTAATTTACTTTTACTCTCCTAGCGGAAAATCTATGCGTAACGTGAAAACATCAGGGAACACAAGTCAGCTGAACTTGTTGCACGATTATAAAGAAAATCATCCTACCACAAATGACTAGTTAAAAACCGTCGTCAGTTACTTAAAGGATTTATTGATGGTAAAAATAAAATATTAAAAACATTATATCTTTCGGGCTTCCTAGAAGCTCAACATCAGATGGCATAAAAACTAGCCCTGACAGAGGTGACATACACTAAAGTACCGAAAAAACTGGTACACCAGTCTAATATTTGGTAGGTCCCCCACGGGAGCGTAGGACTGCAGAAATATGACGGGCATGGACTCCACTAGCTTCTGGGAAAATGCTATATGCACACCATACTTCCTGCAGAGCGTTCCAAAATTCTGGTGTATTTCGAGGTCTCGGTTTCCTGTGTTCGACAGCGCGATGCATGGCATCTCAAATGTGTTCTATCACGTTCACATCTGGGGACTTGCATAGGAATGGCAACGCCCCAAACTCAGATGAATGCTCCTCTAACCATAATGTGGCGTCCCGACATTTTTGTGGAGGTGCATTGTCCTGTTGGAACAGGCCCAACCCATCAGCATGAATGCAGGACATGAACGGGTGTACCTCGTCAGAAAGGATGCGCACATAGCGTTGGCCGGTCACAGACGTTTGTAGACGTACCAGGTGTCCCAGTGAAGTCCAGCTAAATACACCCCATACCATTACGGACCCCCCACGAGCCGGTACAGTTCCCTGTTGACAGACGGGATTCATGGCTTCATGGGGTTTGCACCACACACGAATCCTTCCATCCGCCCGATACAGTTGGAAACACGACTCGTCAGACAAAGCTACTTGTTTCCAGTCAACAATTGTCCAGTGGCGGTGTTGCCGTGCCCATACGAGGCGCATAGCTCCGTGTCGTGCACCCATCAAGGGGACTCGAGTTGAGCGTCGGCTCCCAAAGTCCATATCGGGCAGGTACGTTGCACAGTCCGGACGCTGATGCTTTTTGAGGCTCCAGCATTGAATTTCGATGATACCAGCGAGAGTGTTGTACGCCCATTGCGTGAAACGATTCTTGACCGCCGACGATGGTCACGTTTACCCAATGTCTTTTTACGGCCACACTGGCATCGTAGTTTGGAGGTTGTGCCGGAATTCTTGTAATCACGGTACACCCTTGCAATGGTCGTCCGTGAAAATCCGAAATTCGTTTCTACCTCCGAAATACTATGGCCCATCTCGCGATCGCCAACTATGACACAGCTTTGAAAATCGCTTAAATCGTTATTACTTGTCATTCTCATGCGAAAAACAGCTGTGACAGCTGGCAAGGATGTCTATCGCTTTATATACGCACTGGCGGACGCAACCGAGTACGCGCACAGGTGACGTTGCTATGTATTTTGAATAAGCTCGTCTGTACCAGTTTTCTGGCACTTCAGTGTATATAGTATAGTCACCCTGTGCGTGATAATGATGTTATTTTTTTTTTTTTTTTGATTGGAGGTTTAACGACCACCGTGAGCAACTCAATGGGCTATAAGCAGTCGCCCGTCCCTAATTTAGGGTCACTGGTTCCAGGGAAGGGAGAGAGCCAGTGCCGTAAGACAAACACAACATCCATGCCTAACCGGGATTCGAACCCGGACCCCTTACGGACGAATGATCAGAGGCCAACGCCTTAGACCACTGCGCCACCGGGGCGGCAATAATGATGTTATAGGTGAGCAGGCAGAGACAGCGCTACACTTATACGTTACAATTCGACAAAGCAACTAAGGTGTCTTACACAAAATTAAATTGAGTGAAATTTAAGAAATACAAATGATAAAATAGGGAGCAATTTCAAATAAAGTCCGTCATAATCATTCATAACATACACAGGCCATTGTAGAAATAAAAGGCAAAAAGAAATGTCCTGAAAACAAAGAAGAATACAAAGAATCGGTGATAAGAGTTAAAAATAGAACATGTACAATATTCCTGTTAAGTAGATGCAGTTCAGTCAATCACAAACGGTACATGATATGGAATTTTATGTACATACCTTATAGCGAAGCCACTTATTTTCGGTATGGAGGCATAGACGTATAAGTAACTTTTAACAGTTCACCTGGAAGAATTATGTCCTTTACGATTCCGGACAAAAACCTCGTGGTTGGTTAAGTGAAAGTAGTTGTTTCCACAGTACTGGGACGTAGGTTGGCGTGTTGTCATTGCAACAAAGATTTCCTTTGTCGAGAATAACCAAACTTTCCGTAATCAATAAAGAAGATTTGGCAGATGGGGTTATCAATATACTTGCTTCGTCTCAAATGGGGGAATGCATACCCTTGCTTACTAAGCGTGCTAGTGAAGTCGTGAGTAACCCATTTTTGTAACGTCATATTGGTGCTCTTTCAATCGCTAAATTAAATTACGCTGAGTGGAGCCTATACAAAAACTGTTATGTACGTCATCGTTAAAACCTCTGAGGGAGATACTATACACTACTGCCCTAAGTGAATTTTGCACAAGGGCGCGATTTTTAGTTTCTTCTCTATGTAAATTTGAGCTCGTTCTCCTGACCTTTTTTCAAACTTAACGCGATATCTTCTATCTCGCAAGAGTATGGTTGGGAACGCCCTGAGGTCGGAACGAAAGACGTGTGGATGTCTGAGATAAGAACGGAACGATATAAATTATGTTTGGAAAAGCAGCGGCGTGTGTTATGTTAATGGCGGAAGTCAATGTCAATTGTAAAAGAGATGTTGTCTAGTTGAAGCTGTGTCTGTTTAAAGGCTGCGTGTGGTACTGGTATTTACATAGTTATCGTTTAGAGTTCTACTAGTTAATTTTGTTTAGTTCGGAAGTTTGCTACCAATCTGAAAAGTTTAATGTTCGACGATTAGGTGTTCTGTTTTGTTGGAAAGTTACCGTTGACAGAGAATAAAGGAATCAATCTGTAAGTAACCTTTTCTGAAGTTATTTGAGTGACTCTTGATTCACTTAAAAGTGAAGTTATTAAGAACTGATTTGTGTAGCATTCAGCCAGCTACATTCCACGGACATTACAAATAACAAACTCGTTTCGTTCAACTAAGTGACATTTTGGAATTTTTTTTAAGGGGAAACATGCAATTAAAAAGAAAAAAAATTAATCAAAGTGTGGTTATGTCATTGGATTATAACGTAAATTGTCTATGATTATACGAGATATCATCCTAAATTGGCTGCTTTAAACTTAGGTTTATTATACTAAAAAACAAATCTTGTTTTTGCAGAAATTAACCCATATTTTTTTTTCCTACCAGTTTGCCAACAGCTATGAAAACTGAAAGTTAGTAGCAGTCACCGTTCTTTATTGTCTGTAAATTGACATAAGCTAAGTTACCACTGACATAAGCAAGGAACCAGAACTAAAGAATAAACGCACTACCTCTGTTCTTCTCAAGGCAATAACTCAAACCTGGAGCCACTCCTTGAGATGCAAATATCACAAAAAATCGGACAAGATGAAATTTATCTCTCATTTTTGCCCAGTACGATGATCAGTGTATTAAGCTTTTTGAATTAGCAGGGTTCAGACACGCTTTTCCAGAATCAAAGCTCAGATCCGTTTCATGTGGAACTGTAATTTTCAAACTGAAATGAGCTTCGAACAATGATACAAAAAGAAGGAGCAAATCATAAATTTTCGGGCTCTGTGTCAGTTCCAGAAAGAAATTGCTCTCTTTCTGGCTACTGCTACAGAAAGAGTGCAATTAATCTTTGATGCTCCCATTTCTACTAATTGTGGATAACAGAATCAGCATTACAGACACTATCTCCTTTGAGCAGTATCTCATATAGGCCAAATACCATTAGCTCTTTTCACAGCTAGACTAGATGTAATTTAAACCGTACCACAGCTAAATCAAATATTACACATTAGGTGCACAAATAAATTTTAATGCGTTTTAAGACAAAGCAACATGTAATTTGAGAGAAAACAACAATACCTTTAGGAATCAAAATAGGTGCCGTCATTATCTATCATCTTCCGCCATCGGTCGGGTAGCTGACGGATTCCACTCATGAAGAATACTTCGTCATGTGACGCGATGAAGTCGTCAACCCATTTTTGCACTTCATAGCTGAACCGGAACCGTACAGCATACATACCATGTTGAATCGATCGGAACAAATGATAGTCTGAAGGGACTATGTCGGGACTATACGCCGGGTGCTCCAAAACTTCCCAGACAAGCGTCAATAACTTTTCCTCGACCGATTTCACGACATGCGGCCTAGCGTTGTCATGAAGTAATTTCACATGACTGCGTCACGGGAAATGCTACGTGGACAGAATGTCTAGCTTCTGATTTGTTATCTTGATACATGTTTTCACCTCTGTAGCTCGTAACACCTATTCCAATAGTTCATAATAGAGCACACTTTTTATATCCCACGAGACGAACAGCAGAACTTTCTTGGAGTGCATATTGCGTTTCGGTGTCGAAGTCGTTGCTTCACCGGGGTCTACCCAGTGTTTTATGCATTTGGGATTGTCGCACTATATCCACTTTCCCTCAACCGTAGCGATTTTCCTCAGGAAAGACTTTCTGTGTTATTTTTTCAACAGATTCAAACACTTCATGACACGCTCATCCTTGTTCCTCTGGCTCAGGTCATGTGGCACCCATTTTCCTTCCTTCTGAATTTTTCCCATTGCGCGTAAACGACTGGAAATGGTTTGTTGAGTTACCCCAGTTGTTTTAGCTAGTTCTTTTTGCATTTGAGACGAATCTTCATCCAGCAATGCTTGCAGTTCCTCATGTGCAACCTTCTGCGGGGCGCCGCTACGTTCTCGATCGCTAGCATCAAAAACACCTGCTTTAAACCGTCTAAACCAATGCTCACACTTTGTAACGTACCAGGAAATGTGACGTACCTGCCAGAAGGACGCACACGACATATAGGCAGATAGGAATCAGAATAATCGTCTGCGTAGCTCAGTTGGTAGAGCGACTTGTTCCGGAATAAGCGGCCTCGGGTTCGAATCCCGGCGTAGACCAAAAATGACGGAGAAATTTACTTCGTTATAATGGCGCCCGAACTATCCGGATGACCCGACCGTTCAAAATCTCGCATTGGTGTGATGTTATTTCCACACCGCGAGATAGGAAAAATCAGAGAATCACTTCGAAAAAAAAAATAAAATAAGGGGGAGATGATGTAACGTAGCAGGAGATGTGACGTACCTGCCAGAAGGACGCACACGACATAAAGGCAGATAGGAATCAGAATAAAACGTCCGCGTAGCTCAATTGGTAGAGTGACTTATTCCGGAATGAGGGAATCCGGGTTCGAATCCTGGCGCGGACAGAAATGACGGAGAAATTTACTTCGTTATAACTTGGTTTTTGATACAGTATTCCCCCCAGAACGGAACGGATCGATGCACATGCTTTTGCAGCACTTTTTTCTTGATGAAATTCGTAACGAATGCAGTGTCGAATAAATGCAGTATCGCTTGCCATCTTTTACCTACCGATGTGCAAATGCGTTTGACTGTTGGGCAAACTTCTGTGTTACATTTTATTCTCTGGACCAGTTACGGTCACATGACAACAACGCGGGGAAATGTAAGATATGTAAATTAGCGGAATACGTCACACAAGGAACCTTTTCAAACTTACTTTTACACCTTTTAAATAGTTCTAATCTGTATTCTTTTTTCTAAGAAAAAGGTGACGGAACTCGAAATCATAAGTTATCAATGCAATTATAAATACGATATATTTTTGCGGCGTGGTGACGCCGCAAACATAAACGGATTTAATACGCTATTTGCGTCTCTTGAGCATATAAGTTATTAATATTATTTTGTATCTAGCATGTTACAAAATACAAAAACATAATTTATACACTCATAACATATTGATTTATAATATAAAAAAATCCGCATTCTGTAAGAGGTATGTAATACATAGTAAATACTGAAATTTAAATCACTGTCCAGCTTAGCCATAAATGAGAGTTAAAAAGAATTATACGGGGGACAGAAGAGAACTTCATTTTGATTCAAAAATACAGTCCAAATTTTGTTCAACTCTTGAGATATTTCTACCGTTACCTTCCGTTTCTTGCTTTTCGTATCCACTGCCGAAAGATGTCTTCGAAAGAGCCACATATTTATTTTGAATTATTTTCTAGTGTCAAACTGGAGGATTTCTATGAATAACAACGATTACTCATAGAAATCAATCCAACGATTTATATGAGTAAAAATGATTTTATTGCTGCAATTGAAGAAGGTTATCAAATTCGTCTGAGAAAATCCCCATTCACATTACCTAGAAGATACGGCAATGGTTTGCAAAGTTCCTTTCAGCTGTAAAAGTTGCGTAGTTTTTTTTCCCCTTGAAGTTGTAAGTAAAGCACGAATAATGTTTCTTTCATTAAATTGAAAACTATTAGATAACTTCCTAATTTATTGTTAATGATATGGTACGAGTATATTTCCCCTTATATACGACGTACACTGGCGTGCAAAAATTAAGGACGAGGCGGTTTTTCGAATGTAACGTCGTGCAGAAGTGCTCCACATCGACTCAAATCATACCATAAGATCCCCAAAATGTAAGAATATGGGACAAGTGAGCAAAACCGTCCAAACAAGGACTCCAAAGGATACAAGGGCACTTTATTGAAAAGGTAGCTTCTAGCGTAACTGGACAGAAGACAGAAACGTCCATGTGACAGGCGGCTGCCAAGAAAAATCCAGTGTTTAGTAGGGGATATGATCACCCCTGACTGCGTTGCAGGATTTACAACGTCTGTCCATGCTGAGGACGAGGTTGTCAAAGAGCTGTTGAGGCATCACGGCCCATTCCTCTTGTAGCGCCAATCGCAGCTGCGGAATCGTTGCTGGCGGCTGGTGACGTGCTGCAAAGCGTCTCCCGAGAAGGTTCCACACGTGTTCGATTGGATTTAGGTCCGGGGACCTTGCGGACTAATCCATTCGTTGAATATCTTCACTCTCCGACAGCTCTGCGATAGCCACTGTACGATGAGGTGTAGCGTTGTCGTCCATGAAGAGGAACTCAGGACCCACAGCACCTCTAAGCAGACGCACATGAGGCAGGAGAACCCCGATACATTGGCGGACACCAGTGACTGAATCTCCTTGGAAGATGTGGAGGTCAGTACGGCTACCAAGCATGATACCGGCCCAAACGATAATTCCGTCACCTCCAAACCGGTCCCTTTCGAGGACGTTGGACACGTGATTGCGTGTTGCCTGCTCTCTCCAGATGTGTATACGTCCAGAATCGCTCGTCAGACTAAATCGGCTCTCATCCGTAAAGAGAACTCGACCCCATTGCTGATGTGTCCAGTCTTTGTGTTCCTGGCACGACAGAAATCGCCGTCTTCGATGAGCAGGCGTTAATGGCACACACCGCACTGGTCGTCGTGCAAATAGACCACCTTTGTGCAGCCTCCTGGCCACAGTAAAATGCGATAACGGACGTCCAGTTGTCTGTTGCATGTGCCTTGCGACTTCTCCCGCTGTCTGTCGTCTGTCTCTTCTCGCCTGTAGGACAATATACCGGTCGTCCGGCGCCGTGGTTGCTCGTGGACGACCACTGCTAAACTCTCGGACAGCTGTTCCTGTCGTTTGAAATGCTCTCCAAGCTGGTGAAACGACGCTGTGAGCTATCCCGAACTTCTCGGCCACACTAGTCACACTTCGACTTTCTTCCAACTTCCCAATGACGCAACCTCGGGTAAAGTCATCCAGATGTCGTCTACTGAATTGCTTGTTGGCCATATCACACGGTGACAGCAACTCGACGTCGTTCAAACCGATGTACACCGTGTAATAGCTTTCACCGAATTGCTGAGCGTACACCGCCCGTGTGCTTTATACCCTTCCGACACCCCCCCCCCCACGTCATGCTGCATATATACGCATGCCCTACGGTACCGGACCCGTTCTGCATGCTGGTTCCGCTCTTATGTTAATTTCTTCTCTTCGTCCTTAGTTTTTTCACACCAGTGTATAATGTATCGTTGTACAAAGGTTGTACAGTATACACTATGCACAAGAAAAGTACTTTCCGTATACAACCTGGAAAAATCAAACACAAGAGATTAACTTCTGCCGTTTCTCTCCCTCATACATTACTGTAATTATACCTGTATGTCGTTACAAGGTACGGTTATTAAGGTAATTTAATTCCAAACGTATTTATTTTGTGATGAAAATGTGCCGAAACCCTGTTTCTGCGGATTTCGTCAAGAAATACCTGGTTGTAATGTTGCACTCACGGTTCAGTGAGTTATTACTGAAGTCTCATAACAAGAACAAGCAGATAAATGTCCCAGTTTGGTTGATGATCGTGCTGATACACTTCTTGACAGACTTGTACAGAAGACAGATCACAATAACGCAGTTATAGTGATGATTTGACAAGAAGATTAGTTGTCGAATTACATAAATAAATCGACAGTAGATACTCTAACATGGATTGCACAATACTTAACTGGAAGAGAACTTAGAAACGTCATCTTACAGAATCTAGCTTGCAGACATCTTTATCCTCACATTTAAGACGCCAAATACTTTAAAAACATCACATATCTTGTTTTTATCTGCCTCCTTGACCTGACTGACCACCGGTGGTTCCGCAGGAAAAAAGCTCTTGAAAGTTTCGATGTGACGTTTAGTGCAAAAATCACAACGAACAACCAAACCAAAACTTACATAATAGACAGTAAGTAAAAACAGAAAGCTGAACAGTTAATATGCGTTATATTACGTATATCTTAGCTAGATCAGATTTTATATAACTCTTGTCGCAGATAAACCGTATCTACCATACTAAGACTCCAATATGTGTAAGTTTAAATTTATCCTCCCTTTATTTGAGTGATTAAGAACCATACGTGTTATGGAACCCACAGCTTTGTGTATGTCTGTTTCTATTAGAGTGCGTATTGATGCGAATTTTAGACAACGAAACGGGTACAACTGTGTGTTTTAAAAAAATTCGTTTACTAGGTTGAAGAAAAAAATTACCTTTGATTTAGCTTAGCTAAGTCATGGAACCTATTTCCTGCCATCGTAATCTTTCAAAATCTTTCCACTTCTTATTTGTATTTTTTAGCAAATGTCTTGAACACATTCCAACCACTAGTGAGCGGCTGGCACATGTTGACAGTGTCATATTTGGCTTGACTTCTGTCCACAGTAGGATACTCAGGTGTCCACGAAGAGGTTTCTTTGGAGAAGTGGCGCAGTGCGCCCAGATTTCATCTTATGTCCTACCGAAGTTTCTTACTGGTGAATGTATTCTTATCAATTGCTGGATACATTCTAATACCACACTCTCAGTTTTCAGTCTGAAACAATAATCAAGAATGATTAAGGTGTAGTCTATAAAAATATTAACAAGAAAGAGGACTCGCGAAAAGTATCTGTTTAAAGATTAAACGGAGAAATGGAATAACTCTGTTTTCTAGAGAAAGGTGGTATAAAAACATAGCAATCTATGTGGCTTGGTCATAATAAAGAGAAACAAGATCCGGAAGCGATGAAAGATTCCTCCCAAGGAATAAAAGAAGTAACAACCAGCAAAAATGAATAACACCCGGCCAAAATATAGGGTAAATTAATTATTTAAGGAAAATAGATTGAAATTGAAATGAATTGAAGCATCTTAGGCCTCAAAAGAATGAAACAAAAGCCAGAGGAAGTGTGTAACAACCTGTCAAGGAAAGTAGGGACAAGAACCAAAATTTGATTATCTCCAATAAAAACCAGTAGATGTGAATAGCATCCGGTGAAGGAAAAAAAGCAAGTGAAAAATCGGAAGTAGATGAGGACCGACTGAAAAAAAAAGAAACAAACGCAAGAAGTAACGGAGAAGGCCCAATTCAGGGGAGAAGTAAACTGATCTAAAGGGAATGGATTGGGCTTGATTTCAAATGAAAGACGAAATCAAGCCTATACCGATATTTACAGATAACTTGTCAAACCATGGAAGAAGGTAGTATGGATACACTTCTTTGTCAATGACTGCACCTGCATGTAGAAAGAGTACTTTCATACCAGACCAGTTTATAAGAGCATTTTTTTATTTTGCCACAGCAAAACAATTAAAATCAACGTAAACGCTTCACCAATCTGCGTGAAAACACTTTACCAGTCGTCCATTTTTCAATTGAATGAGTGAAAGTTACATCCTGGTGATTTAGTGTGTTGTGTGTGTGTGTGTGTGTGTGTGTGTGTGTGTGTGTGTGAACCTGAAAATATATGCAAGACAGATGCAACATATATGATTTGTTTTACTTCACGTATTTGTTTAAGTTAAAATTTGAAGCAACAAACAATTACTTGCCATTCATTCTGTTTTGTCCACTAGCATGCATAAAGGAAGCTTCTGGTCCGAAAGGACTTTCCTTGAGAAGGTCTTACTAGTACTTTTAGTCATAGTGATTGCTGTAGGCATAACGCTGTCCATAGCGCTGGGATCTTATAATAAAGGTAAGTTTTTATTTAAAAAATAACTTTTACTCAAGCTTTCTTTTCTTTTCTATTTCTTCAGTATATAGATGAATTTCACATGCTTTCTATTCAATCCATATGGTCTTGCCCACTGTGAGTATTGGGTTGATGCATAAGTTCATGCCGTTTTTTCACCGTACTACAGGAATGTATTACATCAGAAGGAAAAACAGAATCAATCAACTATGTATTCACCACCATTGTTTATTATATATTCACCCTATTGGTTGGGACACGATGGTGTCCCAACTGCTAGATAGGCCTGCAATGCTATTCTCGAAAACATGCCCAGGTTTTGCTGCAAAGAAATCATCAAAGAAATTCTGGAGATCAACATCATTGTGGAACGTTCTGCCACGGAATGCCTTCGACAGAGATCGGAATAGGTGATAGTCTGAAGAGGCGACATCTGGGGAATAGGCCGGATGTAGAAGAAACTCCCATTTCATGTCCTGAAGGGCCAGTTTAGTCATGTTTGCACTGTGAGGGTGTGCGTTGTCATGTTGGAGAAGAACACCAGAGCGCCGATGTGGCCGTTACTGCTGAATTGCTCCCGCCACACGGCGAAGTTGCTCACAATAGAGTGCAGCGTTGAAAGTCCGATTCCCCGGCAGCATTTTCCAGTGAATAATGCCTTCCATGTCCCATTAGATACACAACAGGATCTTCTCAGGATGAAGACCATGTTTTGGACGTGGTGTGGGCGTCTTGTTTGTGCTTAATCATTCCCTCCGATGGCTGAAATTCACGTACAGGCACCACTTGTTATCTCCAGTAAAAATACATGACAGAAAGGGGGTATGTTGCTGAAAACATTCGCGATAACGGGCGTGCAAAGAATCACATATTGCTACACGCTGATTCTTGTCGTCCTCGGTGAGGGTGTAAGGCACCCAATATCTCAATTTCTGGACCTTTCCCTTAAGTTCCAAGTGTTGCATCACTGTGGTCTCATCACAGTCCATCTCAGTGGCCATTTCAATTTGACGCAGATCCAAGTGGATGAGATGGTTCAAACGATCCTCATCAAAGTGAGATGGACTACCTAAGCGTGGAGAGTAGTTGAGGTCACACTTGCCATCTCAGAGACGCTCAAACCATTTGTGGGCTGTCCTCGGAGCAATAGCATCCTCCCCATACACAGCACAAGTCTATCGAGTAGCCTCGGCGGCTGTGGATCTCTTGTAAAACTCGTAGAGGAGCAGATGTCGGAAATGTTCATTCCTCTCTACTTGACACTCCATATTTCCGGACCTTGAAACCAAAAAACCATTAGCCATCTGAAGATATATGTTCACATAAAACCATGAACATTTGCATACGTGGCTTAAATATTAACAATTTGCTATAAATACAACAGTATGTAGTAGCTTATAATGTTTCACACGTTGTATTTATTTATATAATATCGGGCCAACTTTTAACTGTCGCTGGCCTAAAATCACTAACACGCATGATAAAAAACCACTGAAATTACCAACATAAATCTAATAACTAATGCAAAATAAAAGTCACAACGTACATCACATCAGGTGAAGATTGTTAAAAAAGCACTGCCGGGCATATAATGTCATTATGTTGTGTTGTCACTTCCTAATCTGTCATAATGCAAGGGCGAAACGAGTTTATTATAAATTTAATCCTTATATAAAAAAAGAAGGTAATAAGGAGGTTGCTCGTATGAAATATTGAAGACCGGAATACGAAAAAAGGACAGTTAGACCATATTAATCCCCAATAGATATTACAGTCAGCAGGCTGTATTTTGAAGTTAAAAATAAAAATAAAACGAAAAGAAATCTTCAACTTCGAATGATCAACCAAAATTTTAAACCTATAAATGAGAATTAAAATGTACTTAAATTGAAGTAGGACGAGCACGATAATAATGTTCACCGAAGTAGGTTAAATTACGATAAAACATCCACCGAAGTAAATTGAATCATCATAAAACATCCACTGAAGTTGTCTGAATCACGATAATAAAACATCCATTGAAGCATGTTGACCACGGTGATACGGTAGCGAACAAAAGTATTTGGCGAAACACTTTTTCGATCATAATCTTTTTTCTGCTGGACCAAATCGGGTCATTTTGGGATATGATGTGTGTTGATTCGTGGGTTATAATGCCGCGCAGTTTGTATTTTGCTCAGAGCAAATTTGTCGTTCGAAATGGGCCATATTCAAGAGTCGCCAATTAAAACCCATTTGTTTGCTGCATGTATTAATGTTTTTCTTGTAATTTTTGTGGGTTTTGTGATGTATAGTGTGACAATAAGTCAATCTTAGGTTTTCAGAAATGGGTAAAAAGGTTGAGATCCCTGTTGGAGCGCGCTAGGCGGCCGTGAACATGATGAAATCCGGAATGCGCGTCACCGACATTGCGAGGGCCCTGAAGATCCAACACCAGTCCATTTCAGATATTCTGCAACTTTATAAGAAGACTGGGACTGTCGAGAACAGTCCGCGATGTGGTAGGTCTCGTTCCACTACGTGGCGTCAGGATAGACGCATCCTCCGTCGATCTCGTGCTGATCCCACCTTGACTGCTGTGGACATCGCCACCGAATTCCGCGACAGCGACGACCTAAACGTCAGCCGAATGACCATCTCCCGTCGTCTCATTGCTGGTGGATTGAATGGAAGACGCTTCGCCAAGAAACCACTCATCGTAGTCAAGAATCGACGAGCCAGAGTCTCGTTTGCGCGCCGTCATAGACACTGGACCGCGGCGGACTGGAGTAAGGTGCTTTTCACCGACGAGAGCAAGTTCACCTTGTTCGGAAGTGATGGCATCCGATACGTACGACGTCCGTGTGGCCAGAGATTCAACCCCAGTTCATTCAGCCGACTGTCAAGCACGGAGGAGGATCGCTCATGGTTTACGGCGCCTTCTCTCGCAATGGAATGGGCCCATCATCAAGATTGACGGAATAATGACCGACCAGAGCTACACGAACATGCTCATCAACGATGTCTTCCCATGGGCAAACCAGAACATACCACCCGGATGGATCATGCAGCAAGACAACGACCCGAAGCACACCTCCAGAGTAGCGAAGGCAGCCTTCCAGCAGCAACAGGTCACACTTCAAGACTGGACAAGCCAATCTCCAGACTTCAACCCCATCGAGCACATGTGGGAGGAGCTGGAGAGACGATGTGCGAAGAAAACTTGCCAGAATAGGGCCCAGAAGTTCGACCAGCTGTCTGCAGAATGGGCGCGAATTCCGCAGGTCAGCGTCGAGTAGCTAGTGGACTCAATGCCGGCCCGTTGTGCAGCTGCTATTAAGCCTCGTTGTTATCCCACTAAGTATTAGTTATTGTTTTATCGTTTTCTCGTGCTTGTTTTCTGTTATCGTTGCATTAAATGAATGTGATACACACCTACTTTGTTGGTCAATTTGTATGATCTTTGCGATTAAGCTCGGTACCTGATCTGTGTTAAGGTTTCCGATCCATCTGCATATGGGTCATGTTTACAACAACACATATCATATCCCAAAATGACCCGATTTGGTCCAGCAGAAAAAAAATTATGGTCGAAAAACTGTTTCGCCAAATACTTTTGTTCGCTACTGTACATTCATTTTCACCGACCGGTTTCGACCATCCCAGTTTAAGTCATTTTCAAGGTTCGTTGTTTAGTGCAACTGCACTTGATCTCTGAGGGATGAAGTGCAGTTGCACTAAACAACGAACCTGCCCCAGTTGCAGTCATGTTCAAGGACTGCAACTGGGATAGTCATTACCTGTCTCAGTTGCAGTCATGTTCAAGGACTGCAACTGGGATAGTCATTACCTGTCTCAGCTGCAGTCATGTTCAAGGACTGCAACTGGGATAGTCATTACCTGTCTCAGTTGCAGTCATGTTCAAGGTTCATTGTTTGTCAGAGTTCAAGTGCAGTTGCAGTAAACAACGAACCTTGAAAATGACTGCAACTGGGACAGTCGAAACCGGTCGGCGAAAATGAATGTATCATCATGGTCAATCTGCTTCAATGGATGTTTTACCGTGATTCATGTTTTACCGTGTCTAACTGTCTTTTTTCGGTATTCCGGTCTTCAAGATTTTTTTTTTTTGATTGGAGGTTTAATGACCACCGTGAGCAACTCAATGGGCTATAAGCCCATTGAGTTGCTCACGGTGCCCGTCCCTAATTTAGGGTCACTGGTTCCATGGAAGGGAGAGAGCCAGTGCCGTAAGACAAACACAACATCCATGCCAGACCGGGATTCGAACCCGGACCCCTTACGGACAAACGATCAGAGGCCAGCGCCTTAGACCACTGCGCCACCGGGGCGGCCTTCAAGTTTTCATACGAGCAACCTCATTATTAATTTCATTTTTTCACATAAGGATTAAATTTATAACAAACTGGTTTCGCCCTTGCATTATGACAGACTACGAAGTGACAACTCAACATAATGACATTATATGCTCAACAATCTTCACCTGATGTAATGTAACTTGTGACTTTTATTTTTCACTAGTTATTAGATTTATGTCGATAATTTCCTGTGGTTTTTTTATCATGATTATTAGTGATTTTAGGCTAGCGACAGTTAAAGGTTGACCCGATGGTATATAAATAAATACAACGTGTGAAACAGTATAAGCTAGTACATAGCACTTATGGCAAATTGTTAATTATTATCACTAGCCATTATCGAACAACGCAATATTATTTAGATACACGATATTACTGGCTACATTTTGATATACAACTGGTCATCTGCCCTGTCACTACTGAGCTGGGAAACACTCGTGATATAAAACGGCATGAACTTCAACCAAATGCTTCCATTTTACGCAGTGAAGTAGACAAAGGACGAATGGAAGCGTATGGTTTGATCGGACTGAGGACCGGCACACCTTAAGAGCTGCTGGAAACGTGGGACAGAAACGTCTTACTAATAAGTGGCCGTAAACAAGCTATCGATGTTCAATGCGAGCGCCGCTTCTCCAGTAGAGTTACGTCGGAACGGCCAGATATAGTGGAGTGGATGACACCGCCATTCAACAACTCAGCAACTACGAAAGTCTGTGCAAACATCATTTAATGTACCATGCATCACATGGCTGCGGCAGCTGAAGACTACATCTAGAACTATTGTTTAACGGCACGTCGCCTAGCTAAAGACTGCAATTCGAGAAACAACATTACATTGGACAGTAGAAGACTGGAAACGAGTAGCTTGATGAGACGGATCAAGGTTCCAACTACGCCAAGCCAATAGAAAAGTGCTCGTGTGGCGAAGATTTCGTGACGCCATGAACAACGCCTATCAAGTCAGGGTGTTGCAAGTACGCTCATGGAGGCGGTATAATACTCTTGGGCATATTTTACGTTGAACACCTTGGAGCCGTCTCTTCCACTAATGAAACCACCATCACCACTGTGATGTACTACAGAGGTGAAGTACGTGTCAAGACAACAAATCTGCAAGGATGCATTCAGTCGGTGTAAATTAGTCTGTTGGAGAAACTGGCTCCGGAATTAGGAGGTGCCGATTCGATCTCCACACTGACAAATTTGTGTTTTCACACACACATAGCTATATTAATGTACTCCCTAACCACGGACACCTCTTTACGGTCATTCATTTTCCAAAACAGTATGCAGTCTGTTAACAAAGCCGGGCCCCGCCTTATAACTGCTAATTGACAAAGGGTTGATTGACGGCGCATTTCAGTGAGTTCACGTTTCAGATCTGAACCCACTGGAACATCTGCAGGCGATGTCGAGACCTAACCCCTATCACTAGGAACTCTTGGCGCTTTGCGAAGTACTGTTCTGTACTGAATTCATGGGGTGCGATACCCCCAGAACATTTTAAACACCTGGCAGAGCCTATGCCAACGTTGCATGGGCGAACGCGAGTGCAAAGGTTCGGCTATCGAAGGGGACAGCACTAAAAAATCTTGGAAAGGGAGTGAGACAAGGTGATATCATGTCTCCCAGACTCTTCAATGCCACATTGCAAAATGTCTTTCAATCACTGAACTGGTGAAACAAGGTGATAAATATAAATGAAGATTACTTACTTCACCTTCGTTTTGCCAGTGACATAGTCATTTTTGCAACTACCTCTCCGGAGTCGCATAGTATGATTCAGGAACTTACTGACAAGAGTTACAAGGCCAGCACCTCAGGCCACTCGGCAACCAGGTAGGCACAGGAGTGAAGTACAGACAGTAGAAAAGATGTCGACGCTTTAGACCGGACGCGCATTGTAAGGCGACTGGTTCTTGCTTCACGACAACGCACCTGCACACAATACGACTATCTTCAAAACGTTTGTGGCATGGAAGGGCGTTATGCTACACTTTACCATCCTCTATATTCGCCAGATTCGGCTTTCTGAATAATTTCTGTTCCCCAAAATGAAATCCCAACTGAAGGGGCGCCATTGTGGCAGCGTTTCACAGATCCATAACAGCGTGATGTAGGAATTAAACAGGGTTCCACAAACTCAATTCCACTAAGCAATGCAGAATCTGTACGAATGCACAAAGAAGTGTATATAGTTAGGAGGAATATATTTTAAAGATTAAATCACAACATTTCTTTTTCTTGAAATTTTTGATTTTTTGTTAATGCATTCGTAAAATATTTCAGACACATCTTGTATACATCATTGAACAAATATAACCGAACTAGGAGAAATCCTAGAAATTCCGATTCAGAGATAGCTTGGGCAAGGACAAAAGATGTCGTCTTTTCACAAGACATCTTCTTTGCTGGAAAAGCTGCAGTAAGAACTATGTAATTGTCTTTACAAAAATGACAGAAATAACAAACAATATGAATGAATGAAATACGGGATTACACTAATGCACAATACGAATTTCGAAGTTGTGAATCCGTTTATTGGTGTAAATATGACATGAATTGTAAGTCAGATAATATGCGAAAACTTGAAAATTTCGTCGTCCTAAAGCGGCAAACGAATCTCCGCCCGAGTATGCTAAGCACTACACCACCCGGACCGACCAAGTCCCAAGTTTCTGATTAAATTGAACATAATCATCACGGAATTCCCTAGTCCAAGCAACCGATTTTCATATATAGCTAATCTGGAGGATTAGAATTCATTTCCGTGATTGCCCGGGGGAACAGAATATCAATGAATGAAATACGGGATTACATCATTGTACAATACAAATTTTGAAGTTCTGAATCCGTTTTTTGGTGTAAATATGATATGGATGGTAAGTCAGATAATATCCGAAAATGAAAATTTCATCGTCCATGATTATTCGCGTTCCAGGGCGACGAAATGTTCTAGTTTAGGATATTATCTGACTTACGATTCATGCCATATTTACACCAGTAAACGGATTCACAACTTCAAAATTTGTACTGAACAAATAATACAATTGTTTGTGAGACCAGAAATTTGAGTCATCTCCATTTCTTTTTTCGCAATTGACGATCATGGTGTTGACATTTCCAAAAATTAAGATGCATGTTGAAATTGTGTAGTGCATTTTACTTCTGGAATTTTCATTTCTTTCCAGCGCATTGTCATATAACTCCTGAAACGAAATCAGACATCTGCATAACTCAGGAATGTGTAAAATCAGGTAAGACACTTAAATTTGCTCGATGCAGTGCAAATCAATCACTTTCTGAACTGTGACTATCAAAAAACTAAAGAAATAAAATATACTAGGTAGCTTTTCAATGCAAACAAAAAATTACCAACTAGCTTCTATTTTTCCTACGACTTGTTTTAAAACAAATGCTTTTTCTCCAAACTGCTAAGCACAACGCCATATGTTTCTCGCCTAAAAGGAGGACGGGGGTGAGGGTTCTTCAATTTTTTTTATTAGTGTCCTAAACCGTTTTATATTATCGACATCATGAGCAACAAAGGATTTACCTTAAGATTCTTGACTTTATTTTTGTGCAACTGAATGAAAAGGATAATTGCTAGAAATATACAATCACGGGCAATGAAATGTGCGCACCTAGAAGAAAACATGCTACAACCGTGAAACTCTGCCAATAACTAGAGTACGTACTGGTATGCAAATGATCCACGTTTGGCGGCAGTGCGCATGACCACACGTCCTGTGGTGGCACTGCACGCACGAACCGGCAGCCTTATAACCCGACGTGTGGTCGATGCCCCATGAAATCGAAAAGCACCGGCCGACGCAAGCAAGAATACAGAGTGACAATAATGCTGGGTAGACGCCAGAGACGTCGATTTACGCAACTTACGGACTTTGGGAGTGGCCTGATCATCGGGCTGAAAACCGCGGGGTGGTCGGCGCATCATATAGCCCGCCACGTGGATCATTCTGACCATACCGTCTGACTGTGTTGGGAGCAGTGGACACGTGGAGGCAATGCCAAACGGCAGTGCGGCTCCGGGCGGACGAAGAGGACCACCCGTAGAGAGATTCGACGGATCGTGCGCCAGGCACGAACGGATCCCATGGGGACCCGGTCCACAATACAGGCAGATGTAGCGGCCCCTGTGTTCCCGCAAAACATTTCCCGACGCCTCGCGGAAGCGAATCTGTGGTCCCAGTACCCATTACGTGTCTACCACGAACACAGGAACATCGCCGGCTCCGTGTGCAGTGGGGCCAGGCCAGAGCGACGTGGAACGTCACAGACTGGCAACGTGTAGTGTTTAGCGATGAATGTCGCCTCGTTTTGGGGATAGATGATCATCGTGTCCGGATGTGGAGGTCCCTAGGTCAACGGCAAAATCCCAATCTCGCTATCGAGCTCTACACCTCCCCCACTGCAGGCATTATGGTCTGGGGAGCCATTGTCTACGATAGCTTATCAGCTCCAGTAGTGGTACGTGGATCATTGACACGCCGGCGGTATGTAGATGAGATTCTACGGATCTATGTACTCGCATTCCTGGCCGGGATTCCAGGTGCGCTATACCAGCAGGTTAATGTCCGCACGCACACGGCTCGGGTTGCCCAGGACTGCCTACGTCTTGTTTGGACACTTCCATGGCCTTCCCGCTTCACGGACGTGTCCCCTATCGAGCAAGGGGGGACCAGTTGAAACGCCAGTTGCCGACGTGCCCCACTATCCGGGATTTGGAGCACACCGTCCAACACGTGTGGACCAGTCTGCCGTAGGACAGCATCAGACGTCTGTTCGCCTCCATACCGGACCGTATTGCAGCGCTATAGAAGATGACCGGACTGCTTGCAATAGATCTCTCTGTAATTGTCCTGCAGCTCTGTTTTTGTCATCATGTGTATCATTCATCTGTGTCGTTACGTCCATAAAATATCAGCTCAATCCGCTGCTTCCTTCTTGGTGCGAAATTTTCATTGTCCGTGAGTGTACTAACGAGAGTTGTTGTTAATTTGTTTAGTAGGTTTTAATAAAAGTACTGGACTACGTAGCCTATGGATAAGGCTATGTAGTCCAAGGCCGGATTAAGGCCACAGTGGGCCCCTAGGCTAAGACATCAAAGTGAGCTACCAAGGCTAAGACATGTGAGTGGGCCAACAAGGAACTTATAACTGACAATCATTACCGAAGTCCGTTAAAACACGAAATTGTAGTAATATGATTGTGATAATTAATACGTAGTGGATTCTTCAAACTAATGAATTACCTGGGGTGCCTTCATGAAAAAGTCATTGTATTTTCTACTGTTCTCAAAAGAGCGTGACTTAAAACCTTAAGATTCTGAGATTTTGTTTTGGAATTTTTAATTATTTAGCATTTTATACTTTTCTTGGTGCAGTTTTTTTTTTTTGGTATTCAATGTGAAGTCACAGTGGATTTCGCCCATTAACGGTTCCAAGTGCAAGCAATGAGGTGTGAGTGGACGGTAGTGAAAAAATCTGAAACTGTCTCGCCGAACCTTCTGTACACAGGAACATGAAACGTTTGCCCTTAGTGAGTTACTTACTTGAAATCTATTGGTCTTCTAGCGACTGTTCGGGATCGAGGGGAAATCATGCGAGACAAAACGAAAACTCTTTCACTTTTCTTTATTTATAAATACACTCAGAGTAATTAAATTAGAGACAGCTGGCGTTATACAAATGTGGCGCTGTGGGCGTCCCTATAAACGGAAACGACATGACGTATGCTGCGATCCGACAATATAAGGAGTGATGCGACGGGAATCAGTAAGAGTCGGACGCAGTAGGGTAAGACGAAGGATCTAACCGCATTTAATCGTGGGCAAGTTGTCGGGGCCCGACGAATGAGACACTCCATCTCGGAAGTCATGCAGGCACTGGGATTTTTACGAGTCACTGTGTTACGGATACACCGTGAGTACATTGAATCCGGTAAAACCATCCCTGCAAGTGCCAACTGCCGTGGACAACACAGTGTGGATAAGCGAGGTCGTCATCGGCTAGCTCGCATTCTAACAGCGGATAGACGGGCCACAGTGCAATAAATCACTCGGCAATTTAACGCTGGTGCACAAAAACGTGTAAGCAGCCACACCATCCAGAACCATCTCCTCGCTATGGGGTACAGAAGCCATCGTCCCACGAGGATACCGCTGCTGACCGCACATCACAGGATACAAAGATTAGCATGGGCGCGGGAACATCGCCACTGGATCCTAGACATGTGAGAAAATGTTGCGTGGACTGATGAGTCGAGATTCACGTTAGTACATGCGGACGGCAGGATACGAGTACGGCGCAAACCACATGAAGCGATGGATCCTTCTTGTCAGCAGGGTACTCTTCAAGCTGGTGGGGGTGGCATTCTCGTCTGGGGACTGTTTACGTGGACTGAAATGGGACCCCTGGTACGTGTGACATCGTCCCTCACAAGTCAACGTCACCGGGTTATCCTGGACGACCATTTGCTCCCGTTTGTGCGTCTTCAACATCCCACTGGGGACCTCATCTTGCAACAAGACAATGCACCGTGCCATCGCTCCCGAATTGTATCCGAATGGTTGGACGAACACTCCACCGACGTGATCTCGCTTCCTTGGCCAGCTAGGTCACCTGACCTCAATCCCATCGAGCACATCTGGGATGCGACCGAGAGAGATGTTCGAGGCTCTGACCCCCTCCATCAAATCTTCGTGAAGTGTGGGAGCTTGTTCAGGGGTCGTGGATTCATGGCTTCCCAACGCTTCCGGTGTCTTGTCGAGTCCATGTCGAGACGAATCGCCGCCGTCATCAGGCCGAAAGGTGGTGCTACACGTTACTAGACAGGTATGTCAAATTTAATTGCTCTTCAGTGTATATTAGTATGAGCTGTGTATTACTTGCGGTGTGGCGGCATGCCTCCTGGAACCTTGGTAATAGTGGGGCCCCGAGACTGTAGACCTCTTAGGTTTCTCTTAATCCATGCCCTGACGTAGTCCAATACTTTTTGCAAACAGGAAAAACTTTCAAAATATATTTGTTGATTTACAGCACATTTCTGTCTACCGTGATTCATACGTAATCATTCATGCTCGTTCACTCTTTGATTGATAATTGATAAAATTCAGTTTTTAATCTTTTTTATTTTACTTACTTATCTATTTTATTTCTAAAGGAAAGTCTGCCGAAATTCTAGAAAATTTCGTAAAAAGAAGGTGTTTACTGTTCTAGTTTTACCATTCATTCAGTTCGATTGTAAAAGATTACACGAGACAAGACAACGTGCCGAAACTCTGAGATCTGTATTTATTTATTTTGCTTTGTGTGTCTTTAGCCAACACGACGAGTGAAAGAAAATCTTAAAACGCAGTTTAAAGCAATATTTGTGTTTGCATTCCCACATCTCTTTAAATTAATGTGTAAAAGCACATGAAGTACCACATTCTGGAAAAGATGAAACTGAAAAAGAAAACCGTCTACTATTTTCTGAGGCTATTAGGATATGCTGAATTATTATGTTTTTCTTTTACGATATAAACGCTGGAATTATTTTTTTCGATATAAAGTGCAAATATTAATGCTGACTGAGATACGTGGTGCTGAAGATTCACGGCAGCAAGCTTAAAGTCTGAATTTTGAGGCTTTTTTACTGCCTATTCCATGCTATGTTTAACTTGTCTGGTTGGTTTAGGTTAAGAATAAACATACGTCTTGAACTGTATTAATTTATCGGAGAATAAATCAAGAAACGTTTTTGAGGTACAATTGCTGGTTTTCCCCCTTTATTCTCCTTGCGTTCTAATCTAGAAGGAAATCTTATTATGTGATCATTTTTTAGTTATCAAAGTCTCCTTCTTCGGAAATCTCTTGTATGGTCGAAGTATAAAAGCACATTCTGTATCTTAATGGTCCTTAGTTTACCAAATGTGCCTGCCTATCTTTACTTGTGCTGGCGTCTATTGGTGGACTGGATTAATTCGGATTTTCATCCGTCTGATCTAATTTCTGAAGGAGGGAAAATAATTTTAAAGAATTTACATTACTGTTGAATTTCTTAATCTTTCATGCTATTTTTTGAAGCAATGATATAAAATGTGAAGTATATAGAGTAAAAACTCGGTAAACATTAGTCCCATTCTCAACACAATGTGATTTTTTAATCACAATCGCCTCACCAACAATGGTGGCAGAGGCTGTGACGTCATGATCAAAACGTTTGGCTGGCTTCATTTTTTTCTTCTCTTTTTTGTTTGGGGGTTTACGTCCACCGTGAACAGCTTGATTGGCTATCAGCATTCGCCAGTACCTAATTTAGGGTCACTGGTTCAAGGGAAGGAAGAAAGCCTGGGCCATAAAACAAACACAAAATCTAAGCAATACCAATACCAAACCCTGGCCATTTTCGGGTGAACTTCCACGAGCCAACACTTAGACCAATGCGCCCCAGGGTGGCGGTTTCATTTTGTTTACACCAAATGAATCGACTCACTTCATCTTTTCTTTAACCTCATTGCTAACTTCAAACGTGATAAAAGCTATTACGAAAATCCGTTATTTATTGGCGTTGCAACTTCTGAGTGCCTCTCTATCGCAGACCTAGACTTTAATGAGGCAGACTAATACTACACCCCTATACGACAGAATACTTGTGGAAAAATAGAAGCGATCGTATTAATAGCTAGCGCCAAACTTTTTGGGATACACTTAAAAAGTGTTACGGCCGCCCCGGTGGCGCAGTGGTCAGAGCGATGGCTTCTGATCATTCGTCCGAGATGGATCCGAGTTCGAATCCCGGTGAGGTATGGATGTTGTGTTTGCCTTACGGTGCTGGCTCTCTCCCTTCCCTGGAACCAGTGGCCCTAAATTAGGGACGGGCGACTGCTTATAGGCCATTGAGTTGTTCATGGTGGTCGTTAAACCTCCAATCAAAAAAAAAATAAAAATTAAGTGTTACGTGTATCCTTTCGCTACAGTTGCAGGAGGGTTTGTTGATGTTTCAGTCCGTGGCTCTCCTTATGTCAACATGCACTACGATCCCGTTTCTTTTCGTTTCAGACGTTAGTTCTACGTGTATTTCTACGCGCTATACTTAGTTCCACGATTTGAAAATTACAGTAACCTGATTCTTTTAGAGATGAAATATATTTCAATGAAGTGTAAATAGAATACAAGAAGTGGAAAGTAAAAAAAATGTTAATGTTTTATATTTCTTCAAAGCTTAATATTGTTATTTCTCCATTTGCATATTCTCCCACCTCATCTTGCCTTTTTCTTATTCTTGACCCAATCTAGATCCACCAACAATCTCCAGTGGGACACGATTAGCCGTCGAGAAACTGTCATTGAAGATACCATCGCGATTCCCATGCTACACATACACGAAAGACCATGTCTCAATTCCACGCATTCCAATTATCCCGTCGGATCTTCTGTTTAAGTTTAAACGGCTACAGTTTCTTGTTCGTCTAAACTTATGAATGAGTATCAACAAGATCAATCGTTAAAAGTTGGTGGACTCCCTGAAAACCCATGCTTTCCCTATATTCAACTTTATGTTGGTTGTTCTAGAGTTGGCAAAAGTTAAAACCTCTTCATCTTAGCTCCAAATGAAAGAACATTCAATGTCGTTGACCCAGATGTTTTTAAAAGATAAACTTAGTTGCGCTACGGAGGAACTGTGCATAATACTGATCAAAACACAAAAGAAAATTATAGATGTTGCATATACAAATTTCTTACATTCACGGTCAATAAAGACTACAGGTTTCATACAACTGGGAAGGCACAAGTATAAATTTTATTCTACTTTCTAAATTTCTTTATTTTCATTAGTGCAATATATTTCAATCAAAAATTTCTATGCAATATATCCTAATCAAAATTTTAGGAAAACTTGGAAAACTCTGGGCGAGGAGCGGATTGGTTTATATTTTGCTATTCCCGGACAACGTCGGGTACCTTTGCTAGTGTAGAATAAAATTTAAAAACAAATTAATAATTTCCATGTTTGCCGCCACCACTCTCTTTCCGGCGATGCATTCCTCTGCGAAGTGATCTACGTATGTGGTTAGAGAAATTAAAATGATTTAAAATCTTCCTCTCCTGATATTTTTTATTAATGGAATTGTTAAACATAAAGAGAATAATTTTACAAGCAAATTATGTACTACGTTTCTGTACTTGCAGCCGCCTATCTCATTTCATCGATGAATGAATCTGTCAAACCATGCGAAGATTTCTTCTCCTTCGCTTGTGGAAACTATATAAACAAAACTTTTCTCTTGGGAAGTCGAGTTGGCCGCTTCACCAAACTCAGCTCGAACATTTTGCTAAGGATGAAAGGTAAAATCTTCTTTACTCTATTTCATTTCTTTCAGGTTCTCATAAATTAGTTTCCCATCGGCAAAAAGCGGTTGTGAAAGCCTGTGAAATTCTTTTTCCACTTTGGAATATTCGATTTACAAAGCAAAATTAACACACACACACACACACACACACACACACACACACACACACACACACACACACGCACGCACACACAAGTAATAACATTTGCTTTTTTTATATCTACCATACAGTATGTCCACCAACAAAGAACCTTTTGTTCACAGAAAAAATGTGAAATTTTGGTTATAATTCCCAGTTTATTGTTGATCAAAATATACATTTAAGCCATTTAGCAAGTAAACAGTACAAAAAAAGATGTAGAATAAACATAAGAAACTTTTTTTTGTTAACCACATAATAGAACAAAATATAAATAAAGTTGCCAGTTACATAAAACCAAGGTAGATTGAAAAGTTATGAGACTAGCTACGTTATTCATCTTTTCTTTTTTTCGATTGGAGGTTTAACGACCACCGTGAGCAACTCAATGGGCTATAAGCAGTCGCCCGTCCCTAATTTAGGGTCACTGGTTCCAGGGAAGGGAGAGAGCCAGTGCCGTAAGACAAACACAATATCCATGCCTCACCGGGATTCGAACCCGGACCCCATACGGACGAATGATCAGAGGCCATCGCTTAGACCACTGCGCCACCGGGGCGGCCATTTATTACTCATCTTTAATGTGTTTGATATGGATTAGCATTCGCTATGTCACTACATCAAGTTTGTTTAATTACTAAAGCAAAGGTCATGTTATATTTTGAGTGTGAAACATTAGTCACTCAACAAGTCAAATGAACCAAAGGAATAGCACATCTGTTTCAGCTCACACAATCTCAATAATACACAGTAAACATAAATTGAATCCTGACTGAGGTTTCCTTTGCGTAATTTGTACAACTTCTACTGCTTTATTGTAGACAACATACAGTTAAAAAAGAATATGAATGAGATAATGCAAACAGTACCTTGACACAATGTAAATATACACTCAATGGACAAAACATTTGAGATACCTATCTAATAGCATGTTGGTCCCCTTCTAGCGCGAATTAATAACCTGTACACCCCCAGGCATCGATTCCACTATATGCCGGAGTGTTTCTGGAGGTAATGCAAGCCATTCCTGCTCCAACATTGTCCACAACTCCGCCGGAGACGTCTGTCCAGGAACCATGGACCTGACGTTCCGCTTCAAGGCATCCCTAGAATTCTTACCAGTTGGGAAATAGAACGGCCTATCTGTCTTGCGTCAACAATGCGTCCACAACTAAAGTTTCTCAGATTATCACGTTTACCCCTGTTCGTCGATTGCGGTACACTGTTGTGAAGCCCTGCTGTCCGCCTATTTACCGCCTGCGTTCGGTTTGGGTCTGTTTCACTCTGCCCGGGGTATACCCACGTCAATTGTCCATCACCCCTATCTCTAATATTTCGTCTACTGAGTGTATATCATTATAATCAAACATCATTAATTCACTGCTGTATGAAGGTCTCCCCAAATCTTTTCCACAACGTTTTTTTCTTAATCCAATATTTTCCAAGTCATTCCGGCATGCTTTCGAATTTCATCCACCCATCACCTACGTGGTCTGCTTCTGCGTACCTTGGTATCCAATCCAGTCCTTCCGTTGTAAAACGGCAGTCAGCTCCTCTAGAATTAAATATGTCCATCCCATTGCCCTTTTAAGCTTTCAACTTTCATATTGATGTCATCAACCCTCTCTCTTGTCATTTCCCTAATCCATGCAGCCCTCTTCCCATCTTTCCTGGTTACACTAAACATGTGTAACGTACCAGGAGATGTGACGTACCTGCCAGAAGGACGCACACGACATAAAGGCAGATAGCAATTAGAATCAATGTCCGCGTAGCTTAATTGGTAGAGCAACTTATTCCGGAATGAGTGGACCCGGGTTCGAACCCCGGCGCGGATAAAAATGACGGAGAAATTTACTTCGTTATAATGGCGCCCGAACTATCCGGATGACCCGACCGTTGAAAATCTCGCATTGGTGTGATGTTATTTCCACACCGCGAGATAGGAAAAATAAGAGAATCCTTTCTCCAGCACTTCGAAAAATAAAAAAAATGATAAGGGGGAGATGATGTAACGTACCAGGAGATGTGACGTACCTGCCAGAAGGACGCACACGACATAAAGGCAGATAGGAATCAGAACAAATGTCCGCGTAGCTTAATTGGTAGAGCAACTTATTCCGGAATGAGTGGACCCGGGTTCGAACCCCGGCGCGGATAAAAATGACGGAGAAATTCACTTCGTTATACATGCACCTATCCATAATTCTTTATTAGGTAAGTTCTGACAGGGGTGACCAATGTTCGTTTTTTTTTAATTTTTTTTTTATTTTTTATTTTTTTTTGCCCGGTGTTCTTATGTTTCTTTTGTTTGATATCTGTTGTCAAAATTACATCGGCTACTTCCAGATTTGTTCCATAAACTTCCAAATCTTCAGTTTCTGAAAAAGCATTGTGCATCAGTTTTATTTTCTGAAAGTTCATTTTTAAACCCATTTCTTTGATTTTGTCAACAAATTCCTGGATCACACATTGTAGCTCTGAGGGGGTATTTCAAAAATGATGATGTCGTCAGCAAAACGAAGGTGGGTTAAACAATCTCTATTAAACTTTATCCCAGTTAAATGATTGAAATATATTTTGCAATGTGGCAATGAAATGTTTGAAAGATATAGTGTCACCTTTTTCCTTTACCTACCCAAGTTTTAAGAAAGGTTTTCTCGAACAGCTAAACCTTTGCGGTGGATTTCCATAGATGTTATTAATAATGTTGATGCATGCATCATCAACACTAAAAGATTTCAATGATTTCCAAGATATTATAACTGCTAATAGTTTCATTGAATCAAATACGTTCTCATGATTAATAAAAGTCATACGTACATTCCAGTTCGTATTCTCTCGTTCTTCCAATTAGTTCTTTCAGTACATGTATATGATCTGAAGTAGCCTCTTTTGAATTAAACTTGTTCTCTCGGTTGAGCCATGTCTAGTGTTGCCTTCAAGCGATGTGAAAGAACTTTGATGAAGATTTTACACACCGATGAACCATTCTATTATGACAACCCCCGGCTTAGAGAAATGAGCGCGCCTCGAGACCGAACGGTGACGCAGATGACGTTCACAGAGCTGTATACATACAATCGAGTCAGAATGGGAAAAGCTGCCGATTTATCAGAGTTTGATAAATGACAAATTGTGATGGCAAGACGGCTAGGAACTAAGATCTCGGAAACCGCGTGGCTTATGGTTGTTCACGTGCAGCTGCAGCGAGTACGTATCAAATGTGGTGCACAGACGGCCAAACAACGAGCCGTCGTCCAGCCGTATGTCGTCCGCAGCTCATTGATGCCGCAGGGGAGCGGAGACTGTCGCGCATTGTTCACAGCGACTGCAGAGCCACAGTGTGAAAAATCACCCGCAGCTACAACAGTGGTGATCAGGGCAATGTGTCACGGCACACAGTTAATCGCAACCATCTGCGCATGGGCCTGCGTAGCCGAAGATCCAGCCGGGACGCCATGCTCACTGCACGTCATCGCCAACAACGCATGAAATGGTGCCAAGATCATCGAGATTGGACCGTGGATGATTGGAAGAAAGTGGCCTGGCCTGACGAATCAAGATTCCTGGTGCATCACGTAGACGTCTGAGCGCGGATACGCCGATTACCAACGGAGGCTATGGCACTTGGATGCACTGTTAGGCGGTAACTCGCCGGCGGGAGGCGATGTTATGCTGTGGGCGATGTTTTTTTGGGACACTTTAGGCCCCATTATCCCAACAGCACAATTCCTGACAGCTGCCAGGCATCTGAATTCGATACGGACCAAGTTTGCCCATTCATGGCAACTGTGTTCCCTTTCTGGTGATGGCCATTACCAACAGGGTAATGGGCCATGCCACACTGCCAGAATCGTCAAGGGAATGGTTCGAAGAACATGCTGGTGACTTTCTGTTAATGCCTTGGCCTCTAAATTCACCTGACATGAACCCAATCAAACATTTGTGATTCGACTTGGAAAGGCCGATTCGCGCTAAATCACCACCACCCCGAAATGTACGGAAACTGGAAGACCTGCTGTTGACATTATTTTACCAGACACCCGAGGATATCTTTCGCCACCTCATCGAATCTATGCCTCGCCGAGTGGCTGCTGTTTTGCGGGCTAAAGGGGGTCCTAACAGCGTATTAAATAGGTAGTCATCATCATGTAATGGCTAATTGGTGTAAATCACTAATAGGAGGCTGATGGGTCTGTAGTTCTGAGATTCTCAATTTTGCCTTTTTTATGAAGCTGACCCGTGGGCGGCTATGCCCCAGGCCTCTTTGAAGGGGTGGAGACGTGACGTGCCTTCACCGCAGGAAGCACATGAGATAAAGGCAGATGGCAGTGAGAGCACATGTCCGCGTAGCTCCGTTGGGAGAGAGACTTACTTTTGAGGGAACAAGAATTCAATTTGAGAGGAACCGGGTTTGATGTCCGGCGCGGACAAACTTGTATATTATAAGATGAATTCCGATTTTTTAAAGACTAGAGGCTGCCTGCCTCTCCAATCTTGCTCGCTACGTTCTCCACGGCAAACCACGCTCGGCATAGACCTCGGTGTAGTCCCAGTGGACCACTCAACCACAGAAACCCGTTTATGCATTCCCCGCGCAAGTGGTCGAGCAAGTACATGGATCTGATATATCATCAAATTCGGCTGAAGAATATTTCCGTCCGTATATCTACACTTCCTGTTTAGATTCTTTTGGTAACTTCTGTGGAAGGTAGATTCTCGATAGAGAAGGAACCTTCGTTTTTCTCTTTTTAATTTACTTTCTAAAAAGTATTAGCAGCCTTGATGAGACTAAATTTAATTTGTGGGTCCCAGACATTTCAGCAATTGTACGGCGTATGTCTTGATGATTGAGACGCAGAATAAAGCTCGTGGCACCACTTTTGGAGAGACAAGTTGGTAACGGAAGCAGAAAAGGTTTTGTGACGTACTGCATAAGTGAAAAGATGTGTCAAGACAACAAATCTGCAGCGAGACATTCTGTCCGCGTAGCTCAGTTGGGAGAGCGACTTACACCGAAGTTAAAGGACCCGGATTCGAAGACCGGAGTGGACAAACTTGTGTTTTCAAAGTTTTCTTTTCAGAAAGTATGCAAGAAGCACAGAAAGTTGACGTCCGATTCATACAAAGCAATAGAAGACTGCAAGTTTTATTTTTTACCACCCAGGAGTGGCACAATCATTATCCAGCTTAATCAACGTAAGACGTTGCTCGATGCTGGCTAAATTGTTTACGCGACATCAATTCAATAATAGGCTATTTCACTTAAATTATCACTAAATACTGTTTAACATTATTTTTTCTCTTCGTCTTAAGAAATAAATGTTCTTCCCTTCATGCAGTAAACTGAATTTCTATCATTTATCTTGAATGCCCTAATGCTTAGAGGGTTCTTGTATGTTAAAACTTTGATCCCCTACCGGGAAAAATGTGAGACTCAACGCTTTTAGACTCTGACTTGGTAGGAACAAGAATATGTCGCTGGAACAGAGCTAACAAACAGGAGATCGTTTCAATCACTCCATTGCAGCACTCCACATTCACTGAAAACATAAACAAGTAAGCATTTTACTGCTTAACAACTGCTGGTGACATTTAGCATTTGCTAAGATTCGATTATTTTTATTTACTATCATGTAATCTCACTTTGTTTATGTTTCCATTACCAAAATAAAGTTTTCTGCATAGATCTGATCTTAACAAGTAGAACCCATATTGAATAGCATCATGAAAAATTTTGCCTTCCATTTTCTTCAAATGTATTAGGGGAATGCAAAGGTTTCCGCCGTTTTAAGTAGAAATCAGACAGAAACAATCAGGAAACCCGTACATATTTATTCAACGAAATATTGGCCGTTAGTATCAATGACCTTTTGTCATTTTTCAAGCAACAAATGAATGCCCCTGTGATAGAAACACTCGGGTTTTGAGCTGAAGAACGCAGTGACGAAAGTTTCCACCTCTGGAACTGTGGTGAACCGCTGTTGGGATAGGGAATGTTGCATAGAAAGAAACAGATGAAAGTCTGAGGGTGCAATGTCCGGGAAGTAAGTTGGGTTTGGTAAAATCTCCCAGTGTAACTGTTCAAGGGTTGATTTCTTGGTGACACCGACACTTGGTCGGGCATTATCGTGTAACGCGATGACTGGGCTATGTCCGTTACCTGTTCATGAGGTGTTCTGCTCAATTGCGGTATTCAGTTTCATCAACTGATCGCTATATCGTTGTGCGGTGATTGTTTCGCCTAGTTTCAACAATTTGAAGTGCAGCGCTCCATATATATCCCACCACACACACAACAGCACCTTTTCCCCGTGGGTATCCTGTTTCGCAGTGGATGTTGATGGCTGGCCTGGGTCGACCGAGTATCGCTTCCGTACGGGGTTGTTACAATGGAACAATTTTTCATCCCCAGTGACAACCTTTTACAACAAATTCTTCCCTTGAAACCTCTTCAGCAACGACATGCAGATGCCCAATCATTGACCAATAGTACGCTCCCTTAAAGTATGCGGAACCCACTTACCAATCTTCTGGATCTTCCCCAAGACCTGTGGACGCCGTACCAACGTCGATTGAGCCATTTTCAAACGTTTCGCCAGTTGCGTAGTCGATTGTGTGGCATCCTCTTGCAACAGCGATTGCAGCTCTTCGTCTGCGAGTTCCTGCGATCTACTTGCACGTGGCTTGTCTTACAAGCTTAGATCACCTCTCCTAAACCTGGCAAACCATTCTCGACACTTCCGGTCACACATAACCGCGTTTCGTCATACGCTTGACATATTGAACCGTATGCTTCACTCGCACTTGTCCTTAAATTAAACATGAATAACAAACAGGGCCGCAAATGAACTTTATCGACCGACATTTACGAACTGACTGCACGGGTCGCCGGTAGGTTACACCCCTGCAGCGGTCGCCAGCAGGGGCGGCGGAAACCTTTGCATACCACTAATAGTTTCTCAAATATAGTTTTTCTGTCTTACATTCTGAAGTTTCCATTTATGATGCAAAAGCTTCCAGAAAAAAGAAACTTGACAAGAAATTCCAAAGTTTGATGTAGTACGAATGAATGATTTCGCAAAAGCGATCACTGGGCAAATAGTTATCTGAATGAGACATGCCTATAATGAAGGTTTTTCTAGGCCGACAAAGAAACTGAAGTAGTACAAGGGCTCATAGCTCCAGAGAGCCACGTCCATGAAAACACTGGTAAAAGAGTATTTCCCCTGTGGAAATGGGGACTGAAGAGAGCGAGTAAGTAGGTTATTAATTAGTAAACAATTGCCATTTTCCACACAGCATGTGACAAAGAAAGGAGAATTCACTAAAGGATATAAATCCTAGTCCATTGTAGTCGCCCCGGTGCCCTAGTGGTAAGAAGCGTGAGCTTCGGCTCGTCGTTCAGGATGGGCCCTGATTGAGTTCTTTTTGAGGCACGTGTGCTGAGCCTGGCTGTGCCCCATTTCTGAACAAGTTGCCTTAAATTACAAACGGGAGCATCTTCTGTGCCTTAGATACCCACTGGAGTCTTTGAACCTGGAAAGGAATCAAAAAAGAAATTTATTTTATAATGAGTCCTACGTTCTGTTTACTCCAACTGGACGATTGGATTCATCTAAGGATTTTCCTACAGTACACATCTGAAATTGCTGATTCTATCTTTCCATGATTGTTTTCCTAATTCCGAATTAAATTTTGTAGCTCATTTGGATGACATATGCACGATTGACTTTGATGGTTCATATTTTTCAGAACTGTTAGAAAAGCCTTTTCTCGAAGACAACCCAGAACACTGGAACAAAACCAAACAATTCTACAAGTCTTGCATGCAGTTAGGTATGATATTCTTCTGCCGCACTTTTTTCGTTTTTGTTTTTTCAGTACCATTACAATGAAATGTGATACAATGCAGTGATGTTCGAATTTCCCTAAACTCTGCTGACGTAAAATAGAAAATGCTTTATGTGTGTTTTTTGCATATGATCAGCAAGCAATACATACACATAAAATGAAACTGACATAAGCGTACCTAATATACTTACGGAAAAAAGAGAGATAATTTATCTTATTCTTTATTTTATAATTTATTTAATTGTTTCTTTCACAACACTGAAAAACAATGGTTTTGTTACAAAGAAAACTTTAACGGTTTCGTATGTATTTACTTACGGGTGCTGAAACCAAATATGAGGTCACAATTGCCCCACTGGGCTCCAATTTCTTGTAATGGAACTCTCTATTGGGGTGAATGTTGTGTTATTTAAAGGAATTTCCCTATGTTTCCCAACGGAGACATCTGTCTGCAGTCAGGATAGCTGTGTCTCTGTGAGTAGACATACTGGCGCCATTACTTCCTGTTGTGTAATTCCTTCTGGGAAGGAGGAACAAAGCAGAATTTTTGTCATTCGAATGCATTTAATCGGTATTGAAGGACGGGCATTTTTTCGTATTTTGAAAAAGTAGTGTAGACTGTTCAAAGTGTACGTTAAATAATACCGCGTATTTGTGGGAACCATTTGTGGACAATTTACTTTAAAGTCTCAAAGGCGACATTTCATACCGTTAATTAGAAAATCTTATGAACTTTATTTCCAGTGCAAAATGCGTGATGAAGACAAATCTTGGGCGCCTCACATTTATTGTAATTCGTGTGTAACTTTGTTGGCTGGATGGTTGAAGGGATCACGTAGAATGCCATTTTCAGTACCAATGGTTTGGAGAGAACCGAAAGGCCACTCAACAGACTGTTACTTCTGCATCCCCAAAATATCTGGAATTACATCTAAGACCAAAGACACGATTCAGTATCACAGTATCTTTCGGCCTAAGACCTGTTCTTCATGGTCCAGATCTTCCTGTACCTTCACAGTCATGGAGTTTAGATGATAATGATACTGATAAAATAAATACTCACAGCGAAGAAAATATTGAAGTACAACAAGACCCTGATTTCTCGGAAGATTCCATTCTGAGAAATCAACTTATAAATCAGGAAGACTTAATTGACCTGGTCCATGACTTTCATTTAGCAAAAAGTCAAGCCGAAATATTGGCTTCAAGATTGAAATTTTTACAACCAAGTACAAAATTGTGTAGTTTTCGTCAACGACAGCAAGAGTTTGAACACTTATTTTCAAAGAGTGGTGATCTTGTGTACTGCAATGATATAGACTTATTGTTTGAAGCCTTAGGACAGCAATATAAATCTGAAAAATGGAGACTTTTTATAGATTCCTCAAAAATAAGCTTAAAAGCTGTCCTTCATAACGGAAACATGTATCCGTCAGTACCTGTTGCATATGCTGCATACGTGAAAGGAACATATGCAAAAATGAAACAGTTGCTTCAAAGTATAGTAAACAAAAAATACTCATGGAATATTTGTGGCGATCTTAAAGTGATAGCTTTGCTCCTTTGTCTACAACGTGGATGCACAAAATACTGCTGCTTCCTCTGTGAATGGAACAGTAGGGACAGAAATACTCATTACATTAAAAATAATTGGCCTAAAAGAGAGTCATTAATTCCAGGTAATAAAAATGTTGTTGCTGAACCTTTAGCAAGGAGTCAGAACGTGTATTTACCACCGCTTTACACCAAACTGGGTTTGATAAAAAAATTTTTAAGGCACTGAATAAAGATGGAGAAGCCTTTCGTTTTCTAAAGAACAACTTTCCCAAAATATTTGAAACCAAAATTTAACAAGACATTTTTATTGGTGCACAAATAAGGGAACTTATGCGTGAACTTGAATTTGAAGGCATTTTGAATGAGACTGAAGCTACTGCATTGAATTCCTTTAAAGATGTGGTACTGAACATTTTAGGTAACCGAAAGGGCAGAAAATTATAAAGAACCTGTTACTGAGCTTCTAGAAAACTATAACGCCATGGGATGCAATATGTCCCTTAAAATACATTTCCTTCGCTCGCATTTGGACTTTTTCCCACAGAACTTAGTAGCTGGAAGCGGTGAGTACGGAGAACGTTTTCATCATGGGATATGTACCATAGAAAACCGGTATAAAGGAAATTGAGCCTTGAAATGCTAGCTGATTACTCTTGGACTCTAAAAAGGTATGTAGTACAACCAAAGTACAGAAGAAAATCTAAAAAAAAAAACTTTTTAAGGTTAGTGTAATTAATTGCTTTTAGGGAAATATACATGCCAAAATGAAGGCTTATTGTGCACTGAAACAACAGGTTACTCGAGAACTGCCCAATAGCACAATTTAGCAAGCCAATTTGTAATCAGCATGACAAACACTATGATTCGGCATATGCAGTCTTTGTAACAAACAAAAACTTATTTTTGTTGTTCAGTGTAATTTATGTTATTCTTTCTTTTCATCTCGTCACTATCCTTTTTTCTATCGATCTTTTCTTTTCTTTAACGTATTTCTGCTTTTCTTTTCTTTCTTTCTTCCTTGACTTTTTCTAACTTCTTTCTTTCAGTACTTTTCCTTTTACGCTTTCATGTCCTTCAAGAAATCTGGTAATTGCTCATCTGAATGATGACGTAATTAACAACTTAAGAAAAGCTTTCGTTAGATTGACACAAAAAGTATTTACAGAAACTTGTGAGAAATAAGATAAAATTGAAAGCTTACAAAATCATCACAAGTGCCCACTAAAGTTTCCCTGTTTGTATATCTCCAGAATTTCATTAAAGCTGATAAAAACATCGTAGTCATCTCCGCGAACAGTGAACTCAATCTTCGTCATACTTGAACAGCATTTTGGGGTATTTCATTCAAACCAGAATAAAAAAATCAATTCTTATAACTCATTAAACGAATTTCGGTAACCTTCTGACTTGATCAATTACTACAACACTAACTTTAGCAGATGCTGAGTTCACCATTTTACCATGGAAATGTCTTTTCAAGAGTAGCACTTCCTGTCAATGTTCCTTTCCCTTGATATAATATGCTAGCATCAATGGGAGCTATAATGCCCATCAGAATTTGCCAGAATTGAATACACTGCGGATTGAAGTGCTTACAGACTCCGTTATAGACTGAACACTTATTCATCCGTCTTGCATCAGGACATGCACACGGGTGATGTTTTCCTCAGAGGTATGTGTGGATTGCTGCCCAGAGAGGTCTTTATCATCACAAGATCCTCTGTCATAACGAAATTCCATGTGCCATTTGACAATCGTGGAGTATGTAGAAGCCTCGCGTCCGATATTTCTGCATCACATCATCATGAATATCATGTGGGAAAATAGCTTTTTAAAGACAGAAACCGTTCCGATGATACAGTTGTCCAAATGCTGCCTTGTAACTATTTGTCTGAGATGGTTCAGGGTTTGAATTCCGGTGATGTTTTCCTCAGAGGTATGTGTGGAGCTGCCCAGAGAGGTCTTTATCATCACAAGATCCTCTGCCACAACGAAATTCCATGTGCCACTTAACAATCATGGAGTATGCAGAAGCCTGGCCCCCAATATTTCTGCATCACATCATCATGAATATCCTGTGGGAAAAATAGCTTTTTAAATACATCAACTGTTCCGATGATACAGTTGTCCAAATGCGGCCTTGTGACTATTTGGCTGAGATGGTTCAGGGTTTGAATTCCGGTGATGCATGGATGTTATGATTGTCGTACATCATTGGTTGGCTCTTTTGCTTTGCTAGAATCAGTGGCACTAAATTAGGGACGAACGCCTGCTTATAGCCCATCGAGTTGCGCATGGTGGTCGTTTCCTCTCCCCCCCCCCTCCCCACGAAAAAGCAGGAAATTTATTACCGCCTGTAGTGTGGCTATGGTTTATTTAATAAAAATTACCAGAAATAAAAGAAGGAAAGGATCAAATAGCATTGAATTTTGGTGCACAGTGACGTGCAAGAATATGTACAATCTGCATAAAAAACTGCTTATTTATTTTCACTTGAAGTTAGAATACGAATTTTATTATGACTTTCCAGCTGTGCGTCAGCATTGCAACTGGTTAACTGTAATAGAACTCAAGCACTTCTTGGATGTGTTTTACGCAAACCTGTGATTTAACTCATTTTCAAAATCGTTGTTCGATTCAAAGATCACTCATTTTGCATTCCAATATGGCATTATTTATGTTTTAAAATTAAATCTCTCTGTATGAAGAAACAAGTGCAGTGGCCTCGTCCAGTTTCACGCTATCTAAAACACTACGTTAGGTATTTCTCAGATTAGCTTTCCTTTCTCATAATTGGTTATTGAGAATGCAAGAATGCGTTTAGATCGGAAGTAATTTTTCAATTGCTGTACATCGCTTGGCCTACTGAGGATACACGAACTGTTGGATCTAAACCCTGATTTCACTACTAACAATGTTAGTATCGTTTAATTGAAAACGTGGTATGAAGATATACTGTATAATAATATCATACACCTTAATAAAAATGTGAATGTTTGTTGGAAAACTCTCTACACGTTGCCTTTGAGTAGCTAAGGACACAGACGTCATTGAAGTATAGTAGGTCTAATGGATGACAACTAATATACACTGAAGTGCCAGAAAAACTGATACACTAGTCTAATACTTGGTAGGTCCCCCACGGGAGCGCAGGACTGCAGAAATACGACGGGGCATGGACTCCACTAGCTTCTGGAAATATGCTGTAGGCAATGCACACCATACTTCCTGCAGAGCGTTCCACAATTCGGGTGTATTCCGAGGTATCGGATTCCTGTGTTCGATAGCGTGATGCATGACATCCCAAATGTGTTGTATCACGTTCAGATCTGGGGACTTGGGTGGGATGGCAACACCCCAAACTCAGATGAATGCTCCTCTGACCATAATGTGGCGTCCCGACACTTGTGTGGAGGTGCATTGTCCTGTTGGAACAGACCCAACCCATCTGCATGAATGCAGGACATGAACGGATGTACCTTGTCAGAAAGGATGCGCACATAGCGTTGGCCGGTCACAGACGTTTGTAGACGTACCAGGGGTCCCAGTGAAGTCCAGCTAAACACACCCCATACCATTACGACCCCCCCCACAAGCCGGTACAGTTCCCTGTTGAAAGGCGGGATCCATGGTTTTATGGGGTTTGCGCCACACACGAATCCTTCCATCTGCCCGATACAGTTGGAAACGCGACTCATCAGACCAGGCTACTTGTTTCCAGCCATCAAGTGTCCAGTGGCGGTGTTGCCGTGCCCAAGCGAGGCGCATAGCTCTGTGTCGTGCGCACATCAAGAGGACTCGAGTTGAGCGTCGGCTTCCAAAGTCCATATCGTGCAGGGTACGTTGCACAGTCCGGACGCTGATGTTTTTTGAGGCTCCAGCATTGAATTCTGATGACACCTGCGAGAGTGTTGCACGCCTATCGCGTGAAACGATTCTTGACAGCCGACGATGGTCACGTTCACCCAATGTCCTTTTACGGCCACGTTGGTATCGTAGGTTGGAGGTTTTGCCGGAATTCTTGTAGTCACGGTACACTCTTGCAATGGTCTTCCGTGAAAATCCGAACTTCGTTTCTACCTCCCAAATACTATGGCCCATCTCACGAGCGCCAACTATGACACTGCGTTGAAAATTGCTTAAATCGTTATTACTTGTCATTCTCATGCCGAAAACAGCTCTGACAGCTGGCACGGATGTCTATCGATTTATGTAGGCACTGGCTGACGCAATCGAGAACGCGCATAGGTGACGTTGCTATGTATTTTGCCTAAGCTCGTCTGTACCAGTTTTTGTTGCACTTCAGTGTATATGTTACTGACATTTATTTCATAAAAAAATTATATAATTAAAGATGTATGAGGTATCCGTTTCTATTGTTGCAAAAGCCATCAATGCGAATGACTTAGAAACATATGCTCAAACACATCTGTATACATATTCATTATATTAAAATAAGAAATTCTGTGGCAAGTCCAATCCGTAAATATCACCAAATGAAATGAAACAGTTCCCTATGACGCGGCAAAACACTCAATCTCGGAATTCGGAACTTCTGCTGTAGGTTGACTTTCAATACTTATGTAACAGAATATCTGCGAACATCCACTGTAAGCTGATTTTTTTGTATTTTGTAATGTAATTATTGCAAATACTGTATAATTTCGGTATATTAAATATTCATTTTCATACTTTATATCTTGACACATAGGCAGTAAATGCCACTCACTCCAACATGCAGACTATCTGATATGTAGCCAAATCTGACAAAATTATCTACGTGAATGATTTAGAGAGATATGTACATACACTGCTATGTTAAAACACAACTATGTATATATTAATCATATTCAAATAAGAAATTCTGTAGCAAACCCAAGCTGTAGATGAAATTAAATGAGAAGTTCCTTATGATACGGCAAGCAAAAAAAAAAAAAAAAAAAAAAAAAAAAACACTTAAGTCTCAAAAAACTCCACCTAAACTGTAGTTTGAAAAATATCTGCTGTAGGTTGACTTTCAACACCCATTAATCACAGATATCTGCAAACATCCGCTGTAGGCTGACTTTTGTTTTATTTTGTAATGCAATTATTGTAGTGTAAGCCCGATTTCCAGTTAAGACGTAGCTCACTCCCATTCCAGAAAGAACGAGTGGACCTAACTTAAGGACTAAAGATACCTTATAGCCTACATGCTCACCGGAGTTATTAAACCGGCTGAAACGAATTAACTCCGGGTTAGCAAAATGGATTGAAATAAGCTCGAACGAATATATTCGCTGTCTTAGAAACTGCTCCCACGCTGGTCGAAAGAGTGGGTCACCTCGTAAGAAGACGTTGCTTCTCCCTTAGCTTTATTTTTCAAAATGGTCGTTTAGGGGGATGATTAACTATAATCCTTACTGACTGATTACCTTCAAAATGGGCTATAATAAAGGTACAAATCTATGAAAGGACAGAGAAGATATCTGAGTAACTTGTTTCTACCCAGTGGCATGATATCCATGTCAGAAGGACTAGATATCATGCCACTGACTAGATCCATGTCAGAAGAAGCCTTGCCCTTTGTAATCTGGCCAATGAAGCCGAGAATGAAGAACTAGAAGAGAGGGCTTATCACTTGTTGCAGATATATTATCGGTACTGGTGAGATGAGAAAGAGATATGAATTGTTTAGCTGTAGATTTTGGCAAAACAAACCATTTGACGTGCCGGTCAGAAAGAAAAAACTGGCCGATCTGTAAACATTTTTGTGTAAGGAACGCAGAACATTTTGAGCACTATTTGGTTTAGGTGCAGCGGCCCCTTAAAGGGTTAAACTCAAAATGAAAATTAGGTAGCACTTTTATAGAAATTAGAAACATTTTCCTGAATTTTTGAGAAGCTAAATTAAGAAAGAGTTAATAAAGGTTATGCATGCGTTTTGAGGTTGCCTCGAATTTTTTCCTCCCCGGTTTTAACCATAATAAAATTATTTATTATTTTACCCTCCATTTATCCTAAATTCATATCTCTTTCTCATCTCACCAGTACCGATAATAAACCTACCTACAAAACTTCAAATTTCTTCTCTTTACCCCTTTTGCGAAGTTTAATAAAAATTACCAATACATCTACTAGGTTACTTTATTTCTTCCACCACTTTTATGATTTTGCTAATCTTTGCTTATAGGTTCGTTAGATTAATTATTTTTCCAATCTTTTTTATTTATTAGCTGATAGGCAACTCTTAAGCAGCAAACCGCTGAAAGACGAATTGGAACTCTTATTTCTTATTTCTTATGGAACTCTTTACTTTATTTCTTCCACCACTTTTATGATTTTGCTAATCTTTGCTTATAGGTTCGTTAGATTAATTATTTTTCCAATATTTTTTATTTATTAGCTGATAGGCAACTCTTAAGCAGCAAACCGCTGAAAGACGAACTGGATCTCCTTGGAAAATGGCCTCTACTAGTAGATGACTGGAAAGAAACCAGTTTTATCTGGCATGAAACACTAAAAGAAATGTTTAAAAAAGGCTATAATAAGGATATATTGATGAAAATTGATGTCGAATTGGACTTGAAGAATTCTTCGAACACTTTACTTGTCGTAAGTTCCTAATTATTTATTGTTGAACAAACCGGCAGTGTGTTACTTTGTCCGAGGCGCTGTCACGCGGTTTTCTATTTACACTCGTTGTCATAAAAATTCGCCCACCAAGAAAAACCGTGTGATAAACCAAAATTCGGCGAAAACCTACGGGGAGGGCAGACATGCAAATGATTAAAGTTTCGTGCGATTCCTCATGCCCGCGCGTCCAAGACGAGCGCTGCAATCGCAATCCTCGGGGCTTATAAGGCGCCGCGCAGGGGATTCCACATTCGTGCCAAAGTGCACGGTGAGAGTCAGGTGAGATTCCTGAGTGATAGGCATGTCGAGGAGCAGCCGAAGAGTCAGGTGAGATTCCTGAGCGATAGGCATGTCGAGGAGCAGCCGAAGAGTCAGGTGAGATTCCTGAGCGATAGGCATGTCGAATAGCAGCCGTAGAGTCAGGTGAGATTCCTGAGCGATAGGCATGTCGAGGAGCAGCCGTAGAGTCACGTGAGATTCCTGAGCGATAGGCATGTCGAGGAGCAGCCGTAGAGTCAGGTGAGATTCCTGAGCGATAGGCATGTCGAGGAGCAGCCGTAGAGTCAGGTGAGATTCCTGAGCGATAGGCATGTCGAATAGCAGCCGTAGAGTCAGGTGAGATTCCTGAGCGATAGGCATGTCGAGGAGCAGCCGTAGATGTCAGGTGAGATTCCTGAGCGATAGGCATGTCGAGGAGCAGCCGAAGAGTCAGGTGAGATTCCTGAGTGATAGGCATGTCGAGGAGCAGCCGAAGAGTCAGGTGAGATTCCTGAGCGATAGGCATGTCGAGGAGCAGCCGTAGAGTCAGGTGAGATTCCTGAGCGATAGGCATGTCGAGGAGCAGCAGTAGAGTCACGTGAGATTCCTGAGGGATAGGCATGTCGAGGAGCAGCCGTAGAAGACAGGTGAGATTCCTGAGCGATAGGCATGTCGAGGAGCAGCCGTAGATGTCAGGTGAGATTCCTGAGCGATAGGCATGTCGAGGAGCAGCCGTAGAGTCACGTGAGATTCCTGAGCGATAGGCATGTCGAGGAGCAGCCGTAGAAGACAGGTGAGATTCCTGAGCGATAGGCATGTCGAGGAGCAGCCGTAGATGTCAGGTGAGATTCCTGAGCGATAGGCATGTCGAGGAGCAGCCGTAGAGTCAGGTGAGATTCTTGAGCGATAGGCATGTCGAGGAGCAGCCGTAGATGTCTGGTGAGATTCCTGAGCGATAGGCATGTCGAGGAGCCGCCGTAGATGTGCATACGGGCAACTGACGGAGTTTGAACGAGGCCGTATCGTCGGGATGAGAGAGGCAGGGTGGCCGGCGTGCCGAATTGGCAGCCATTTGGGCAGGTCGAGTCTTACGGTGCGATCGTGTTGGGAGCAATGGACACGGGAAGGCACCCGTACACAGCGAACTGGCTCCGGATGACCCAGACACACCACCAGCAGAGGGAACCGTGGGATCGTGAAAGCGCCACGCATAGATGAAACGACGTCCTTGTCCAATATCCTTAGACATGTGACGACTGTACAAGGGACTCCTGTGTCCGCCAGAACCATTTCCAGAAGCCTGACAGAGGCGAATCTCACTCTCGACGGCCCTTACGTTTTCTGCCATTAACACCTGACCATCGTCGGTGTCAATTGCAGTATTGTTAGCACCGAGCAACGTGGAATGCTACGAACTAGAGATGTATAGTGTTCAGCGGCAAATCCGGATTCTGTATGGAAACGGATGACCACCTTGTCGGAATGTGGAGGACCGCAGGTAAGCGCTATAATTTGAACCTCACTATACAGCGGCACACGTACCGAACTGCAGGCGTGTTGGTTTGGGGAGCCATCGCGTATGACACCTGGACTTCCCTCGCAGTGATCTGAGGGACATTGACAGTCCAGGGCTACGTACAGGAGATCCTGTTGCCCCATGTGCTGCCTTTCCTGGCTGCGTGTCCCGGAGCCATTTTCCAACAAGATAACGCCCGTCCGCACACGACTCTGGCTTCCTATGACTATCTACGTCATGCTTGAACGCTTACGTGGCCTGCCAGACCGCATCATCCTTCGCCCATCGAGCATGTGTGGGACCAGATTGGACGCCAGCTTTCTCCATGTCCCAGTATTCGTGATTTAGAGCGTCAGTTGCAAGAAGTGTGGGCCAGTCTGTCCCAGGATAACATACGGCGTCTCTTTGACTCCATGCCGGACCGTATGACAGCATGTATAGTAGCACGAGGCGATCCGACGCGGTACTAAAGCTGACAGGAATGTGTACCGTATGTCCACGGGAATCGTCCTGCTGCTGTGATATTGCAATCACTTCTGTCCTTGGTATGTACCATCTCACTACTAAAATCTCATTTCAATCCGACGCCTGGTGCGCGGATTTTTATGAAAATGAGTGTATAAAGGATGCAAAACATGATAAGTCACCAAATTACCTGAAAATGGATCCCACTTAAGTTTTCGTTAACATTAAGTATCCTTATCTACACAGGCACACGTAACGTTTTTCAGGGTTCATAACCTCTGCTACGTGTGACGTAATACAGAGATGACGCACATGTCAAAACGGCAAAGTTACAGCGATAAGCTCCGTTGGTGTAGTTAGTTAGGATAACAACTGGTTCCGGAGCGAGGAAGATTGAGCTCGAACCCCACTACCAGCAAAAGGGCTTTTCTTCATATTGGTGCCCGAACATAAAATTAATCTGCTGCCTGTGTGGTTAAAACGAAATGTGTGATGTCTCTTCCACACATCGTTTAGAATTAATGATAATTCCTTCCTCAACTCTTCGAAAACGTGTGATACTTCTTCCACACATTAATGAGAATTCCTTCTTCTACGGTGATATCCTTCAAGCAAGGAATTAATGAGAATTCCTTCTTCTACGGTGATATCCTTCAAGCATGGTTTGCGGTGGACCCGAAGCCAGCGATTTCGTGCTCCGCACCTTTCTCAAGGAGCACATACGCTCTTTGCCATAAAAACTACGAAGCATCCAGAAGGAATCATCCGATCGAGATGAAAATCGGTATGTGCTATGTACATTACAGAAAAAGAAACGATTGCAATTCCAGCCCAGTTGGCCCATTTTTTACGGGTGAAACAAGTCAGTAGGTTGTAGCGCCACTTCTGCCTCTGATACAAGCAGTTACCCGGCGTGGTACAGACGCATACAGCTCATGAATACTCTCCTGAGGTATAGCATGCCAGATGGTGCCCAAATTGGGGGCCAGTTCGCAGACATTCCGTTATGGGCGTAGTTTGGTCCCATCATGTCCCAAATATGTTCGATCGGTGAGAGATAGGGTCTTCGGGCTGGCCGTGGAAGGGTGTCGACATTACGGAGGCAGGCCCGGGAGAGCCTTGTATTGTGTGGGGCCTGCCATTACCCTGTTCAAACATTGTTCGGTGATCCTGCGACCGGAATGGCAACACAACCACAGGTAGCACAGCATTGTAATTTAACGTAGGCTGAACACTGAGCCACCGTCTTTTAAGAATAGAAGACGGTGGTCAGTGTTGGGCCTACGTAAATTGCAAGGCGGTGCTATCTGGGACAGGTCGTAGAATATCGTTGACGTACCATTGAGCTGTGAGGGTGGTACAGAGGGCTACCAAGGGTGTCCGGCTATCGTAGGAAATGATTTCCCAGACAGTCACTCCCAATGTGACTTTCGTGTGCTGCTCCATTGTGAAGGCAGGATCCGTGCGCCGGCCGGATGCTCTCCAGACACGTATGCGCTGGTCTTCGGCGTAAAGTGCAAACCGTGACTCATCACTGAAGACAAGACGACGCCACTGGACACTATCCTATGTTGATTGGGACCGACAGCACAGCAACCAGTGGTAGGTGGAGGAGTAGTCTACTCGGGTGCAGTCCCCGTGCCACACGTCGTCTGACAACTGTCCGAAGGGCCACTTCCGTACCTGTAGACGACTCAACATGGCCACTTCCGTACCTGTAGATGACTCAACATGGCCACTTCCGTACCTGTAGACGACTCAACATGGCCATTTCCGTACCTGTAGACAACTCAACATGGCCACTTCCGTACCTGTAGACGACTCAACATGGCCATTTCCGTACCTGTAGACGACTCAACATGGCCACTTCCGTACCTGTAGACGACTCAACATGGCCATTTCCGTACCTGTAGACGACTCAACATGGCCACGAATGGTTGATAGCGACGAATGTGGTTCTGTTCGTGCCGGCCTCACAATCACTCGATCCTCGCATTCTGTTGTTGCCCTCGGCCGTCCACCGCCCTCGTGCCTCTGAGTTGTACCCTCCTCGACCCTTTGGTGCCAACATCATCCGATTGCATCGCCGTTCCGACCCAAATGCCTGGCAATAAGACAGGTCTCTCTTAGTCCAACTATACGTCATCTCTCAAACTCGCTGAACTGTTCGTACTATGCACGGATCCGATGTTGAGGTATCCTCACAATCCGTGGAATTTAATGCAACTGCAGTTCGCTGCGAGAATTGTCCCTCAATGCGAGCTTTGCTCTTGATATATCCTCCTCGAAGACTTTTCTTCACGAAGAACCGTCAGAGGTAAAATCTCTGAAAGATGACGATTATTAAATCTTTTAATCTTCCACTTTCAATGGCTCTCTTGTTTCACGAAAACAGTTTTAAGGATGAGACCGAGAACAGACAACATGATTAGACAGACGCAGGAAAGAAATTCAGTATTTACAAATCCATGTCCATGAATTGCTTTTATGTTCAGTTTTCCAGGACCATATTTCTAAATATAAATGTATGCAATATTTAACCATGTCACGCACTTCATAGAACGAAAGGAATATGAATTGCGTCGGTAATAGAATCAGTAATTAGGAAAGAAATTCGTCAGTAATGCTTCCCCTCTGAATACTTCTTGTTTTATGTCTTCAGTGGATATAAACATGCTCGCACATAAAAGGAAATTTAAATAGATTCGATTTTATGGCGATTAAGATGTCAGTTTTGTAACGCGATTCCATTCTACGCTTTACGTATTTCTTCGATATAAACACTCTGGCAAGTCAAAATGCATTCGAATAAGTTGTACTACCTTGTGGCACAGATTAATGCTTCGATTTCGCGATGCCCATTTGATTCAATACGGTGGAAGAAAGAAAAAAACAATATATCAAATTATTGCTAAAGTTGTATGATATGCAGAACTCCTTAGCATCAAATTAGGAAGATAAAATGTTTTTGGCGAAACTTTCAAGGAAAGCTTCAATGGACCGAACCTACGAAATTTTTCTTCAAGTGATATCTGCATGGCTTTCCATTTTAGGAATCCCGGCTTTACATTTTTGTTTTCAGTTGTAGTGACTTCAGTGAGAATCTAAGATCACCAGGGGTCACTCCTCACTAATTTAAAAACACAGGTTCCAGGGAGGAAACACAGCCAGCGCCATGAAGCAAGTACACGAGGTTCTCGCTTCTAACCAACTAGGTGCCGACACAGTTTTGCAGTTTCAGACGCCTGTTCGTTTAAATTTTATAATTTCCAGCTTCAAAATGAATCAAGAAATTTTTGAACAGGAAAAGGCAACAGCGTAGATGATTCCACAAATCCAAAAATCCTGAACAGAAAGTTTCACACTCACAGAAGACAAAAACCGGTCAATGTTATATTACTTCCTAACTGTTTGTTTTTCTAACAGAAAGGGAAAAAAGACAATTGCAGTTGATTTAACGATCTTCATTTTTGATTTACGAACCATATCAGGTTGTAGGCAGACCTAAGATAAGTACATCGGACAAAAACTTGGTCACCCCTGATAGAACTTACCCAATTACGGGTGACGGCGCCTATTGCTTTGATAACAGCATAAATCAGGTGTGGTAGAGACTCCACGAGGTTGTCGATGTGTTGAGCATCGATTTGTAGCCGCCACTTGTGCGGCAATTGGTCCTGAAGTTTCGCCAGAGTACGTGGGTGTCTATTCCAGCGTTTCATGTTCTGTCCCAAATGGTCCCACAGATTTTCAATAGGATTTAAATCTGGGGATTTGGCGGACCAGTAGAGGTAAGACAGTGCTGCTGATTGACAGTGTTGCTGATTTTGACACTCAGATATAGTTTTAGCCTTGTGCACACAGCAGTTGTCGTCTTGGAAGACATTAGGGGCAATGTGCTGCTGCTCCTGGAGATGTAGGGCAAAGAGCAAAACTTCGTCATTTAGAATGCGGAGGTAGGCATGCTGGTTCAAATTAATCGTCACTGCAACGAGAGAGCTCATTTCGTGGTAAGAAGAGCATGCCCAAAGCATCACAGAACCACCTCCAGCTTGAACAACACCTTCGATACAGTCAAGATTAAAGGCTACATTGGTTATGCGATGTAGTCGTCGCCTCCCATTATTGGTGTACAAACAAAAATAAGACTCATCAGACCAAATTACTCGTTTCCAATTCTCCACAGTAAGGTTTTATTGTCTCTGAGCCCACTGATAACGTGCGACTTTGTGACTTGCTGTTAAAAGAGACCTCTTCCCTGGTACTCTGCCCCAGATGTCCATCGCATGCAGTTCTCGTCGCAATGTCACTTCGGAAATTGGTTTGAGTGAGCTTTCATTGACTGTTTGGAGCAATTTTTGCCTGGTTTGAAACCGATTTGCAGTTACTAGGTGTAAAACACGGTGGCGGTAGCTGTTGATGAGAATCGTTTTCCGGCCACAATTACGTCGCTGATTTTTAGTTGACTGCAAATTATGCCATTGTTTGTAGACCTGCCGGACAGTACGCTTCGACACACTAATAAATTGGCGACTTCATTCACTTTGTGTATGTGAGGACGGCCAAACACGAAGGTTTCTTTTTGCCACTCAGTAGCGTCTGTCTTACGACCCATATTGCCGACTAAATTCCACACAAACGTTGCTCTTCACAACTGCCCGAAATAGACATGATCCTGTAGACCACGGCAGTGCTATTTATCTCCTAACAATGCTATCACGGCGCTCTCTGTTCAACTGGTAACTTTCTGCTGTCATTTCTGTTAGGGGTGATTCATTTTTTGTCCGGTGTGCTTAGGACCTCGATCAAAGTCGTGAGTTGACCAAATACGTATCTGTTTGTAGCATGCAAAAGGCACTAACTTTTGCCGATACCTAAATTTATAGGTCAGGTACACCATTCAGTTTTCTTCAACGACAACATTATTTAGAATTAAGGAATCCGTGTCATCTGCTGCCTTTTAAAAGAAGCAAGATCCAAATTTTCCCGTTTCATGGTCTCCATAGTGCAAGCCGGTGGATGCGGGTGTATGGTATGGGGCATATTTACCTGGAAGGACCTTGGAACCCTGGTGCATGTGCAACAACGTATGATTGGTGTCCACTACCGTGAATTGCTTGCTGACTCTGGACACCCAGCAATGTGGCACTTTTTCCCGAATGGCAACGGTGTCTTTCAAGATGGCGAATAACAACGGTGTCTTCCAAGATGGCTTCCAAGATGGCTTCCAAGATGACACAGTTCAGACTTCCAGCATGTCCAGTAGCCTCCGAACTCTCCCGATATAAATTCCATAGACCACTTGTGGAGCACTGTGGAACGGCATTTCAGGATTCTGTATACACCAATCACCTCCACACCTGCATTGAAGGTCACATAACACACAGCTTAGTTGTCCATCTTTCCCAACTGCTTCCGGCATCTTATTGAATCGACGCCACGTCTGATAACTGCTGTACTGAGGGCGAAAGGAAAATCTACGAAGTATTAGGTAGGTGATCAAAAATGAGGGATCACTCTGTGTATCGAATTTGCAGCTTTCCTGTGTACTAAAATTTAGCTGTGCTTCGATTTTTATTCGTTCATTTATTTTTCATAGCTTACCAGCTCACATGATCTTTAAAGGTTTGGGCGAGTTTTTCATCTGCAGTTTTGGGTACGAAGCTACAAGTAATGGAAGAAACCTTGGAACCAAGTAACATAAATTGTAAAAGAAGAAGAGCTTCTCACTAAAGTCCAACCATGGGCTTTGCTGTAAGACATTAAAACACCTCTCTCCATTTGCAACCGTCGGATTGCAGAATTATGAGAAGTCTAATCAAAGGTTCATGGACACTTGCTATTCTTGGTCCATGTAGCTAAATTCAAATTAATGTGGCAGTTCACTTAAAATTCTCAAGAGCAGTTCACTTATCTTTCACCTAAATGGCTAGAAGTATTAGAAGTCCAATGGAGGACTTCCACAAAGAAAAGGATTGGATATTTTCCTCAAGATGAGAGTCAAGAATACTTGACGACGGAATGTCTGGGGATTTCAAAGAAGTTATTCCTACGTAAGACAATCTCAGACGCTAGTCTTACTAATTCTTAGACAGCGTCATCTAAAAAGGAGTAAGAGCGAGAAGAAGATGGGCTACCCAAAACAACGATGTGGTGAAATATGCCCCTTCTTAGTTCCTGAGGACATAGTAAATTGTCCTACACTCATGTGTTTCTTTAAGGCCTTCAATACAAGGCAAGTAGACAATATGAGAAACTTTTATGTTTTTCAGATAGTACTATCTGCTTTTCTCTGCCTGGCGGTCATAGCTTCTTCTGCCTCATGTGGCTCTTTAAAGACATAAAAACTTTTCTAAAGTGCAAAGAACATAATAATTCATCACACTTACACCGTCGAGTTACATCATTGGGACCACCTCATGCTTTTGACGTCAACAGAGCGTAACCAATGAAAGAAGGCACGTGTCGTAAGCTGGCTTGGAGGGTATATAAGATGTGCTGTAGGCAATATGAAAACATATCACTCGTTGTTTTCATGGATAAAAGGAGCGATTTATCAAATTTGTAAAAAGGGATGATTATCGGCTTCCGGGCCAAGGGTAACATTATTTCTGAAAGCGTGCAGCTGTGAACTGTTTGCGTGCTAATGTGGTTAAAGTGTATCGTGATTGGAGAAATAGTACCATTGTGAATAAGAGACGTGGAAATTACGGAGCACCACGCGCCAGTGATGTAAGAAGTGAAAGTTGGCTTAGAAGGTGCATGAGGGCCGATCGACACGATACAGTGAAGGATCTCACAGGCCGAATGAACCAGGGGGCTACCGGAAGTGTGTCTGAAACAACAGTTCAGCGAACCCCGCTGCGTATGGGGCTCCGATGCACCTATGATAACGAAAGTGCATCGGCAGAAAAGACTTGTATTTGCAAGGCAATATCGGAATTGGACCTCCGCTTATTGGCAAAGAATTGTCTTCTCCGATGAGTCACGTTTTCTTCTTCATCGAACGGATGGACTTTGGCGTATAAGGCGAAAAACATCAGAGAACAAACACGCTTCAACCATTGCTGGAAGAACACAAGCTGGTGGGGGCAGCGCTATGGTCTGGGGAATGTTTTCGCGACATTCTTTGAGTCCACTCATACCTGTCGAAGGCACGAATTCGTTATGAATCCACCCTTGCAGACCACGTACACCCATACATGCTGATTGCCTTCCCTGGGACGGAGAAGATTTTCCAGTACAACAGCACCATGTATCACACAGCTAGAAGTGTCCGAGAGTGGTTGGGAGAGCACGATGAAGACTTCAAAGTACTTCCCTGGCCCCCTGATTCCCCAGACTTAAAGCCTGTTGAGCATCTGTACGACCACCTGGATCTTGTTGTTCTCTCTATGGATCCTCCACCACGCACCCTTCAGCAGCTGTGAGATGCACTGCAGTCAACATGGATTAACATACCTGTGAACACCATTCAGCACCTTACTGGGCCATTCCAAGCCCGTCTAGCTGCTGTCCGCGCTGCACACGGCGGTTACCCTGGATATTAGCTTGTTGTCACACTAATGTGACTCGCCCGTGTAATATGTGAAGCTACTTGAATATCCCACACAGCGCTTTTTCGGCTTCATTCTAGCTGCATGGAAACATTACGTATATCAGGTGATATCTCATTTTTTCAGCATAAACCAAATCCCCTTTTTCACCTTCACTGAAATTCCTTAAGCTATCCACGAGATTCGAAACTCGAAAATAACCCTTAGTAACAGCTTTTTCATTTGGCAGCATTAAAAATTACTATACATGCACATATTTATTATGGGTGTAGTTTACAGAATCAAGGGAAGGCACCGCAAGCCCCATGCGAAAAGTATTTTCTCGCGCCGCATAGGTTTGCTACCCTTATCTTGGTTCTTATTCATCTACATTCGATTTTCTGTAGCAATACAGTGCGTCCAGCGCACGATAAAATTATGCGGAGGAGGTCACGTTGAAGATTCCGTTTTTTCTTTCTAGTGATGTTTTAGAAATGTGCATGTTCAAAACAAATGCATTCCTTCTGAGAAACTCATTTTCTATGACGTGTAGATTGACCAGCCGGACTTGGGAATGCCAAGAATTTTTTATCTTCTGGATCCACCTCTTGATTATGCAATAAAAGCGTATAAAATATTTATTTGGAACTGCGCAGTTCTTCTGCACAGTGGAACAATTGATGTCGAAAAGTGGTCATGAAACAGATAGACGACGCAGTGGAAATTGAGAAACGACTGGCAAAGGTAAGCGTTTGTATGTTTGTTTCTTTTTCTCAGCATGAATATTTTTCATAATTTTTTAACTCTAATGCAACTTTTATATACACTGGCGGAAAGTGAAAAAAGAACTCCAAGAAGGAATTGGCGGACGATCATGCAATTTACATATGTTAATGGGGGTCGAGATTACGTAGGTGTGATGTTAAGTTCGGGACCAACCGGTGAGCGCTTACGCCACAGCACGGCATAGTATGCAAATTATCGTCGGAGGTATTTAAGGAGTACGGCGAAGTGAATGTAATCAGTCGTCGGCGTACGGACACGTACGAAGACCCTGAAGAAGCTGCAATGCCTGGACATAAAAGACGTGTACGATTTCAGCAGTTATCGGACTTTGAGCGAGGTCGTCTAGTCGGACTCCGCGAGGCCGGATGGTCGTATCGTCGTATTGCGGAGCGAATTGGACGGGAAGTATCGGTGGTGGTACGATGGTGGCGTACATGGTCCGAGGAACATTCCCACACGAGAAGACGTGGAACCGGGAGTCACAGACGGACTGATGAGCGGACCGATCGACGCATTAGAAGAGCGGCGTTGTCAAGCAGAACATCCAGTGCGACGCAAATCCGAGCTGCCGTTGCACCTGAGGTGACTGTGCGAACAATCCGCAACCGTCTACTGGATGCAGGACTACGTGCACGTGTGCCTCTGGCATGTGTACCTCTGACTCCAGCCCACCGTCAGGAACGGCTGTAGTGGTGTCGCCAACGTCTGCACTGGAGAACGCAATGGCGATCTGTCGTGTTCAGCGATGAAAGCAGATTCTGCTTGGGAGCCTCCGATGGCCGTATGCGTGTTCGCAGACGCACAGGGGAGCGTCTCCACCCTTCTTGCATCCGCCAGCGACACACAGGGCCTACACCTGGTCTCCTGGTGTGGGGAGCGATCAGCTATCACTGCCGTACACAACTAGTGTTTGTACCGGGTACGTTAAACAGCACCTCCTACATCAACAACATCATTCAGCCCGTTGTTGTGCCATTTGTAAGGTCGGTCCATCGTGGTGTTTTCTAGCAAGATAACGCACGCCCACACACGGCACGTGCAACGCAACATGCACTTCAAGGTGTGAGACAACTTGCATGGCCTGCACGTTCACCGGATTTGTCCGCCATTGAGCACGGGTGGGATTTTATGGGACAACAACTTATCCGGTCTCCACGGCCAGCCACGACCATCCCCAATTTACGCGTCCAGGTTGAGGATGCTTGGAACTCAATACCCCAAACTTACATCCAATATCTGTACGACAGACTCCATGCCGTAATTGCACAGTGTGACGCAGTTCATGGCGGTTCAACCTCGTACTAACCATGTTACATGGAAATGTTATTTTTCAGTTTACCAGCAAATACAGCTGTATTTTGCCATAATGTTTTGATCACGTTAGCCTCTGTGTTCCGTTATTATGCTGTATAAATTTCGTTGGTAACAGACGTCTCCTTCTTGGTGTTCTTTTTCACTTTCCGCTAGTGTATATGATATCTGCCAAACCCGATTTTAGGGGAAACGTGTTCTTCCTAGGACAAACTAGTTTATCCCAAGCGCGATAGGACAAACTAGATTACACTGTAACAAAGGTGGAGCTTCCAGGACAAACTGGTTTGGCCTAGTCCTAACTAGGTTGTACTGGATGAAGGTCGCCACAAGTATCTTACATATTTTTCTGTCTTATGCAATTCCTTTCCGTGCCACTCCGGAATACTTTCGAATTTCATTCACCCATTTGAAGATTACGCCATCTTCACAGATTCTGTTTTGACTGAAATGGGAAGAAGACAGCGAAGCGTTATTTCCTGTGTAAATTCGCTGTATTCGGAGGCGTAGGACGGAAATACGTTATTCTAAGATTTCAGTTTATAAATAAGGTACGGATTTTTAGGTGCAAAAGAAAACAGCAAAATATGTATTTTTTTATATGCTAATAATTTCAAAAATATTTGCTAAAAATAGAAAATTATTTCTAAATATAAAAAAATATTTGCTAAAAACAGGAAAAAATATTTTCTTTTATGGTAATATAACTAATTAATTTCTGTGACACTGAAATAATTAATCGCAACTATGCATTTGATGGTAAACGTTCTTTGGAGTTGCAGTGAACGTTTGTTTTGCGTTTGGTCTTGGCTTATTAAATTCCTTGTGGACGATAATGCCACATAATGTCACTTCCACCCTAGTTTTTTCTATAGGATGCTGTTACGTTTTTTTTACGTTCTTTTTACGTTTTTGTTTCGGATTTGAAGGATTATTTTTCACTCACAAAGCTGAAATGAAGAGGCAGAAAGCTTTCACTCGCAAACTTAAAATGAAGATGCTAACATTCAACACAGATATTTTTCCTGCACAATTCCTAGAAATAATTAACTCAGCGCACTTTACAACAGCACTTTAGAACATACCGTAGGGCAGAACTAGGACAAGCCGCCAACCGTAACCGATAACTCGGATACAGCTGGCAAATTTTGAGCGAAGCTATTCCAAAATCTAAGCTCACTAAGGCGTCTATGGTAACATTATGTAAAAAACGAACGCGTAAAATTTATGACTTCCAGAACAAAAGTACCAAATATTCTAAAAAGAAATGCCTGAAATGTATCATGAACTACTTTCCTTCACGCCTTCACGTTGGTTGGGATCAGGTTGCATGTAAACAAAGCGGGAAGACACACTCAGATGGGGAGCAACGTTTTCCATTTTGTATCGCGAAAGACAGACACACACACATACTTCATTTTATTATTATAGATTACGCAAGTGTTGAGCTAACAGACGGAGTCTTTCCATTTCATCGTTTTTCAATTCAAACGATGTTTTTAAATTAATCTTAGTGAGCCGACTTTCGTGAAACGGTTCAAGTAAGCGGCCATCAAGTTTTAATTGAAATTCCTCAATGACACGGAATTTCGGGAATCGAAAGGCCTCAAAACCTGTGCATGGACGGTGTCCAATGGCATGTCAAATATCACGGTGATCGGATGTGTCATGTCGTAGCTATGCCCGAACAACTAATTGGCCCGGGTGTCGTATAGAGAGCGGATGTTTTCAATTATTATTAAAATTGGTCAGTATTTTAGTGGTCATTATTTTTATACGACACGACCAATCACCGTGATATCAAACCCTTGTCACTCACCATGTCTTTCCCTTTCTCTGTGGCAAGTGTCACCGCGATCGGCTGAAGATCTTTGGAGAAGACTGGTAACAAACGATCACTTCTCAAAACATAGAAAAACTACTTAAAATGCAAGTTTTTGGACGATTATTCCTCAATGACACGGAATTTCGAACTGTCACGGATTTTGGGTGAGTTGTTTCCACGTGCTTGAATGAAATGGAGTCGATATCATGTCGTTGACAAGCAATGAAGAGTTGAGATATATGTGGAAAACGTCGAATATATTAAGCTTGATAGTCGAATCGGGTTTATCAATAAGTTTAGCGTTTTCAAACCAAAATTTATGGTTATTTTCGTGAAAATGTTGGGCTATAGACGACTTCTTCTGTCTATAGTTCCGTACGTAGTCTTGTGTACTAAAACACGGAAACTTACAGCCCTGAGGGTTTGTCCTATATATCAAAAGTCCATATTTACAAAGGCTTTGATAAATTCGATGTCTTCGACATAGTATTTTGATTAGTAAAAATTCACTTTGTTATAAGGTTTGAAAATAACATTGAAATTAAAACTTTCGGGAATTTTTCAAATTCTGAGGCAAATCTGATGAGCAAATGGAATGACAGCCCACTTCTATCATACTGGGACGTCTATTGCCTCCATTTATACTCTATTTTACTCCAATTTTCGCTGCGTTGGTCCTGATGAAGCAGAATCAAATGCTCACCGAAACTATAGTAGATCTCAAATTAAGATATTGAAATGTGAATAAACGCTGCTGATTTATTCTATCTCAACATCACAAGAACTGTAGTCATAAAATACATCTGCACATTGTTTAATCTTTTATTCGAAAAAACAAGCATGAATTACACAAAACATACGCTTGTTAATTTTAAGCACATTCTTTGTGTGTGCGTGGTCTTTTGCAAAGAGGTATAGCGAAATCGATGTACTGCCACTCAACACAATGGACTATACTACACTGTATAATGAATTAGCTTTATTTTCTTTCCGCTAAGCTAATTAATATGAATGATGCTCTTCCTACCAGCTAGCTAATGATATACTTGTACTAAGCTTCAAAATAGTGAATTCCAAATGGTTGTTGTTACTAGTTAATTACGAAAATGAATAAAGTCTTAACGCTGGTTATTTATGGTAATAAAACGAATGTTATAAACCTAACAGCCAGACAGAGGTCTGACAAAAACTATGAATTGAGAAAGACTAACTTACGGCAACTTCTTTATTATAAGACTCTTGGTCATCTAAAGCACACACACAACTTGTTTTACAATAATGAAGAATCTCTCCTCATAACAACGACGCTCTCCGTAAACAACAACGCTCTCTCATAACAACAACAAAAGCTCTCTCTAAGTCTCGATGAACGCGCCTATATACTAGCTACCACCACGTCATGACTTACACTCATTGCCAGATCTCATTCAGCGGGTGAAATAATATTTCGTTCAGTAAGAAGATAATTTACATAGTAAAATAAAATAACCAGAGATAGTAAAATCAAAAGGAAAGTGAATATAGAGTATACGTTACAACTGAAGAATCAAACCATTATGACTAGCGTGTCTTTATGTAAATCGTAGCGACTGCAGGTAAACGACGCCGCATATGAAGGTCATGAAGCGGTATAAATAACACCTGATACTCAACTCTGTTTATCAGTGTTATTCTTGTTCTTCAGATGAAAAAGGCAGCGGACTTAAGCAAATTTGACAAAAGCCAAATTGTAATGGCCAAATGACTGTGTCAGAACATTTCCGAGACGGCAAACGTGTGGTGTGCTCACTGTCAGTCGAGGTTAGTACCTTTAAAGAGTGGTCCGACGAGAAAAAAAACTACCAACCTTCGACAAGGGGTAGGCTGACCGCGGTTCATAGATGCTGGAGGTGAGCTAAGGTTATCCCGTATGGTGCGCTCAGCAGCTCGTTTCTAATTTTAATACTCGTGACGGGAATAATGCGTCACAATACACAGTATATCTAACCCTGCTCAAAATGGTGCTCCGTAGCCACAGGTCGCTCAGATTGCCCATGCTAACCTCGGTTCATCATCAAACGTTCCTACAATGGGCACATAAGTATCAAAACCGGACCTTCAATGATCCGAAGAAAGTCGCCTTGTCCGATGAATCTCATTTCCTGTTGCACCATGTGGACGGCAAGGTACGTGTGCGTCGTTTACCTGTGGAAGTGTTGGCACCAGGATACATTGTGGAACAAAAATATGCCAATGAAGGAAGTGTAATGCTTAGGGCAATGTTCTGCTGGGAGCTCTGGTTCCAATCATTCATGTGCAGGAAACTATTACGCCTACCACTTAACTAAACATCACTGCAAGTGAGGTACATCCTTTCATGGTAACAATATTTCCTTCTAGAAGTGCCTTCTTTAAGCTCGATAATGCGCCATGCCACACTGCAAGGATTGTTCAAAAATGGCTCGCTGAACATGAAGAAGACTTCCAGGTGTTGCCCTGGCCTCCACATTCGACAGCATCAATCCAATAAAGTGTTTGTGGTTGGCGTTGGAGCAGCAAATTCGATCTGCGTCGGCTCACCACGTAATTTACAAGAGTTAAAGGATTTTCTGGTAACGTATTGGTAAAAATACCACAAAACACCTTTAAAAATCTTGCAACGTTAATGCCCTCGCGGGGTGAGAGCTGTTTTGGCAGCACATGGAAGACAAACATCACATTAGGTAGGCGATCATAATATATTGGCTCCTCGCGGTACATCACTGGATTGATACTCTTCGACGGATAAGTGGTATAGCAATGTCTTAATCCTTCGAATTCCGGTTAGTCCGAAATATCGTTGGTGTGTGTGTCTTCAAACACTTGCTGTTGTCAACCGGACAGAAATGTAAAACGACTGTCAGCTAGACTCAATCAACAATGAGTTTAGTTCGAAAACAAAAGGTGTTTTCTCATTTTCAATGATGCTAACTATTCTATGGCATTGAACTACTGCAATTAAGTCTCATTCAGTGTATCCTGTTCCACATTAAACTCTGGTTCTTTAGGAGTTTTTTTCCTTTTACTTTTTTCCAAAGACAATACCGTCAGAACGTCACTATTCTCATAATTTTACACAAAGGCCGGCATGCACACATCAAATTCGATTGGACTCGGTCTAACTTTTTAGATTTTCTCTGAACGTAGTGTGATCGCTGTTTCTTTCTCATGGGAACTGAACAACGGTTAGTTCGTGTACGGGAATACGCTCGTTGCGAATCTGTCTGAATCCAGCGTTTTCTTTACTGCAAAAGCACCAGAACAGTAAAACGATATAAGACGATAAGAACCGAGCGTGATTTTTTCGAAAAAGATTGAGTAGCTTCACTCGCAAAGACTGCTTTAATGAGAGCTTACAATTAATTTTACCATCACTAGAGTACCCACCAATCAACTGCAAGGATTGCCGGCACATAAGCACACCTTAATTTAGGGTACATAATTTATGATGATGAACTAGGTCGAGTTATGGCTATAAACAAGTCACTATCTCATCAATTTATTACATTGCACTGCCCAATCATTAATTCAGTAGTATACTAGCCCATCCCGTCACAGGTAAGTTTAGCAATCCACTGGACTAGTTCAAGCAGCAACCTGAAACCTTACTTACTGTTTGTCTTTTCGATACGTAATATAACAGCACCGGGAACATTTCAGGAAGTCGTTCACTTAAACACCATTTGTTGAATATGGTGGCCAACGTGCCGGCTCTTTCAATGGTCTACAGCACGTAACTCGCTATCAGTCTGAATAGTAAACGATTGCATGACGTCTTCACACCCACAGACTCACACAATTTCCCTGGTGAGGCGGCAACAGCGTGAAGATAGCACTACAGAATCCCTGTATGATGTTCTATGAAAGAATAAGCTGCAGGCCCAAAGAGAGCACTATTTTCTCATTTCTGAAGGGAAATGTCACTGGGACTTTATCGCCTCTTGCTATGGATGTTCGAACTCCGACATCAAAACATTTTCCTTCGTATTCCTCGTACTCGCTTGGATGGTCAAGTTATGATTTCTGCAGTAGACTCTAGATTCTTTCAGGCGTTTATCCACTATTACACGCACGGAGATTTTTTACGTCGAAATGTGCGGATGTGGCAACGCAACAGTTTCTCTCATGGGCCAGGAAACAACTGACTTTCTTTTCTTTCCGTTGTTTTCAGCTCACACACCAGATCTTGCAAATGCCTCTCACCTACCTCATGCACACTCAGACACAAGAATACATGAGATTATAAATATACGACAATCCCTTAATCCAAACTGCAACCTCTCCCATGAATCTGTCAGCCTATGTTCTGTCTCACTCCCTATTGACTCACAACTGTAGCATATGTTTCCATGCTCGGAAACCCAACCAGAATTAATTGATCAATTAATTAGTCGACCTGATTAGCCACACCCATTATATCCAAAATAATGAGGCAAATTTTTACATCAGTACGTTTCAAACAGATGCCAAATATAACACTCTTCTATCCAGGTTCCTTTTCTTTTTTAGAGTAGATGTTCTGAATGTATCACATGTTGGCAGATCACTGAATGGTTTCTGAACGCATCTCTTTCTGTAACTACTTATATCTTTTTCTTTCTTTCAGGTTTCTTTACCGTCTTCACAACGCAAGAATATTACGCATCTCTACAACATAATGACTTTGGACGAACTCGAAGCTAAATATGGAGTTGTAAGTTTCTTAATGTTAGTTCTAAATATTAATTCTGAAAAATAACTTGGATCAATTTTATTTACAATCTGGACACTATGAATAGAAATATTTACCGGTACTACTACCACCTATCTTCGATGGATGATGGAAAAGTAACGGAACTAAGTATTTAAAACATTCAGCACTGCACGTATACCGACAGAACGTGAATTCCATCTAAAGTGACCCTTTTTATCGCTGGAATATTTATTCCAGAGTCCCTGCAGCAGTTCAGAGAAAAAGTATCAAAAGTTAGAGAAGGAGTATCAAAAGTTCAGAGAAGGAGTATCAAAAGTTCAGAGAAGGAGTATCAAAAGTCAGAGAAGGAATATCAAAGGTCAGAGAAGGAGTATCAAAAGTTCAGAGAAGGAATATCAAAGGTCAGAGAAGGAGTATCAAAAGTTCAGAGAAGGAGTATCAAAAGTTCAGAGAAGGAGTATCAAAAGTCAGAGAAGGAATATCAAAGGTCAGAGAAGGAGTATCAAAAGTTCAGAGAAGGAGTATCAAAAGTTCAGAAAAGGAGTATCAAAAGTCAGAGAAGGAATATCAAAGGTCAGAGAAGGGGTATCAAAAGTTCAGAGAAGGAGTATCAAAAGTTCAGAGAAGGAGTATCAAAAGTCAGAGAAGGAATATTAAAGGTCAGAGAAAGAGTATCAAAAGTTAGAGAAGGAGTATGAAAAGTTCAGAGAAGAAGTATCAAAAGTCAGAGAAGGAGCATCAAAAGTCAGAGAAGGAGTATCAAAAGTCCAATGCCAAACACACTATAAGCTTTCTCTCGACAACTGATTGAGATTACAATGTGTCAAATATTTTATTATGTGAGAATTTATTTCCAATTTTCCTTTTATTTTAATGTCTTTAAGGAATGCATCACAAAAACGCTTATCAATAGCTACAGTATTATTACCCACTTCATTTTAGATCGTTTCCGGAAATTTTAGTGAATCAGAACTTAAAGAAAGGTTGCCTTGCTTCTACACTGGCGGAAAGTGAAAAAAGAACACCAAGAAGGAGACGTCTGATACCAACGGAATTTATTCAGCATAATAACGGAATACAGAAGGTAACGTGATCAAAACATTATGGCAAAATACAGCTGTATTTGCTGGTAAACTGAAAAATAACATTTCCATGTAACATGGTTAGTACGAGGTTGAACCACCATGAACTGCGTCACACTGTGCAGTTCTGGCATGGAGTCTGTCGTACAGATCTTGGATGTAAGTTTGGGGTATTGAGTTCCAAGCATCCTCAACCTGGACGCTTAAATCGGGGATGGTCGTGGCTGGCCGTGGAGACCGGATAAGGAGTCCCAAAAAATTCCACGCGTGCTCAATGGCGGACAAATCCGGTGAACGTGCAGGCCATTAAAGTTGTCTCACACCCTGAAGTGCATGTGCTTTGCACGTGCCATGTGTGGGCGTGCGTTATCTTGCTGCAAAACACCACGATGGACCCACCTTACACATGGCACAACAACGGGCTGAATAATGTTGTTGATGTAGGAGGTGCTGCTTAACGTACTCGGTACAAACACTAGTTGTGTACGGGAGCGATAGCTTATCGCTTCTCACAACAGGAGACCAGGTGTAGGCCCTGTGTGTCGCTGGCGGATTCAAGAAGGGTGGAGACGCTCCCCTGTGCGTCTGCGAACACGCATACGGCCATCGGAGGCACCCAATCAGAATCTGCTTTCATCACTGAACACGACAGATTGCCATTGCGTTCTCCAGTGCAGACGTTGGCGACACCACTGCAGCCGTTCCTGACGGTGGGCTGGAGTCAGAGGTACATATGCCAGAGGCACACGTGCACGTAGTCCTGCATCCAGTAGACGGTTGCGGATTGCTTGCACAGCCAACTCAGGTGCAACGGCAGCTCGGATTTGCGTCGCAGTGGATGTTCTGCTTGACAACGCCGCTCTTCTTATGCGTCGATTGGTCCACTCATCAGTCCGTCTGTGACTCCCGGTTCCACGTCTTCTCGTGTGGGAATGTTCCTCGGACCATGTACGCCACCATCGTACCACCACCGATACTTCCCGTCCAATTCGCTCCGCAATACGACGATACGACCATCCGGCCTCGCGGAGTCCGACTAGACGACCTCGCTCAAAGTCCGATAACTGCTGAAATCGTACACGTCTTCCATGTCCAGGCATTGCAGCTTCTTCAGGGTCTTCGCATGTGTCCGTACGCCGACGACTGATTACATTCACTTCGCCGTACTTTTTAAATACCACCGACGATAATTTGCATATTATGCCGTGCTGTGGGGTAAGCTCTCACCAGTTGGTCCCGAAATTAACATCACACCTACGTAAACTCGACCCAATTAACATATGTAAATTTCATGATCGTGCGCCAATTCCTTCTTGGTGTTCTTTTTTCACTTTCCACCAGTGTATGTCGGCTATCGCGAAACAAAGGCGGCTAGACGCACCTCATTTCAAAATCTACGGTCAAAGCGACCTTGCACAAGAGTTTATAACATCAATAGCTGAAAATCTCTAACTTTCCACAACTGGCATCATGGTTTTAAACACCGTACGGGTCTTTTGAGTAGTCGTTATCTTTGAGAGATATTTGTCCCTCTGTGGGACAATGAAAACATTCAATCACTCAAAGGAGGTGCACTGCGCCATCACTAAATGCCATTAGCAACGCTGTCCGAGTTAATTATCCGTATCCAATCAGTTAATATAATTGGAACGCCGATTGATTTATCTTCACTTTTTGATTGCATAAACTGATCGCCGACTTACACTGCTGGCGATTAAAAGTGCAACACTACGAAAGACAAGAGATATCAAAGCCATATTTATTATACAGAAAGCAGATGATACAAGGGTGAATCGATTACAAATACAGCACAGTTAGACGAGGGGAACACAAAACAATCAGTATCTGGTGTAGCCACGATGGGCCACAATTACAGCTCCTACACGGCCCGGCATCGAAAGGAAGAGACGTTGGATGTGTGTTTAGGGAATGTCCGTTCACGCAGCTTCGATACGATGCCACAGTTCATCTGTTGTAGCCTCGGGTGGTCACTGGTGCGCATGTCGTCCGCCGATCATGGACAACACGTATTCAATAGGGGACATATCCGGGTACAGCGAGGGCAAAGGAAGACGTGGCACACGGTGGCTATCCAGAAAGTCCTGGACGCTGCGTACCACATGAAATCGCGCATTATCCTGTTGGTAAATGGCACCAGACAGTCCCTGAAGATATGGTACAACAACAGTCTCCAACACCTCAGTCATGCAACGATGGCTGCTCAACGTACCTGTAATGCGGAGGTGCATGCGGGAGTGGAATCCAATGGCGCCCCATACCACAACGCCGGGTGTCTCCACCCGGAATAGCATGACCCTGCTACCACTGCACCACAGCATTGTGCGGGGCTTCAGGAATCAACCTGCCTCGTGGTTTGGCAGTTAATCACATGTGAGTCCGGATACTTCGAGGTTGCTGTGGTGCACTGGTAGCATGTCCTGCGCGTAACTGGAAGATCCTGGGTTCGATTGCCGATTGCGGCCGATGAGAAATTTTCCATGACTCATTTATTAACGTGGAAAGAGCGATTACTTCTGTTTGGTGTCCCTGATTAGCGTCGCGTGTATGAATTAGTTACGATTCCACTTTCTTCAGCATGGTTAAATTTTATGTTCAAAGTTGATTTCGAACGGCTGAAGTCGTTATATGAATTACAAACCTTCTTTAAATGCAGAAGCGCATCAGCACCGGTACATCAAAGCTGCACGTTCCAATTTATTAGAAATATAAGTGCAGTTTCTACCGGCTTGACTCAGCCCCACATTCATCTACCTATTAATTACCTAAAAAATAATTTACTTTACATTCCATACAGATAATTAAAAAAACATTTCTCACAACTCGTTGAAAAAATATATCAACCACAAAGAGCGGACGCACGTCCTCCTATTTTTTTCTGGGTGGACCACCATGAGCAATTCGATGGGCAGTCGCCCGTGTCTAACTCGATTCTCTTGTTCCACGGGAGAGAGAGAGTTAGTGCTGTAAGACGAACATATCACCCATGCCTCAACCAGATGTCGAAATCAGACATATCTCGGACTAATGGTCAGAACCCAGCGATTAGAGCACTGCGCCACCGAGTCGTGTAAGTATGTCGCTCTATGTGACATACGGATACACATAAAATAATTTATAGGAAAATAAAACGTGAAGCAGGACTTAAAAATTGAATCTCCGTCAAAGTACAAACTTTAAAAAGTACGAACTAGAGTATTCTAGGAAAATCCGAATTAGGAAATGGGAAGAAAGATTCAGAAGAAAAGTTTCTGGACATGCACAAATGATAAATTATGTATCATTTCTTAGCTACTGCAACTCAAGATATAACTATCATAATAAAAATAAAATTATCATAGTGAATTATTTCACCCATTTAGGACTAACACTACAGCATAACTTAAAATGGTATAACGAAGTAAATTTCTCCGTCATTTCTGTCCACGCCAGGATTCGAACCCGATGCCGCTTATTCCGGAACAAGTCGCTCTACCAACTGAGCTACGCAGACGATTATTATGATTCCTATCTGCCTTTATGTCGTGTGCGTCCTGCTGGCAGGTACGTCACATCTCCCCCCCGAAAGAGGGCCGGGGGCATGGCCCACGGGTCAGCCGTGACCATGAATCGTTGCAGGCAGCCATCCACTGTAGAACGTGCACTTGAGAACTCCCAGTCAATCTGCTGTGTGGAATGCAACATCACACATTTTTATTTTTTCGAAGCGCTGGAGAAGGAATTCTCTGATTTTCCCTGTCTCGCGGTGTGGAAATAACATCACACCAATGCGAGATTTTGAACGACCGGGTCATCCGGATAGTTCAGGCGCCATTATAACGAAGTGAATTTCTCCTTCATTTTTGGTCTACGCCAGGATTCGAACGCGAGGCCGCTTATTCCTGAACAAGTCGCTCTACCAACTGAGCTACGCAGACGATTATTCTGATTTATATCTGCCTTTATGTCGTGTGCGTCCTGCTGGCAGGTACGTCACAATGGGATCGACATATAGAACATACTATTAATAAAATCTCTAGAAACATAGGAGTAGTTATCCGAGCGCTTAATAATCTGACTTATAAAACCCTTAAATTGTTATACTACACTCTTGTGCACACACACTTTAACTATTTTCTATCCTGTTGGGGACAAACAACACAAACTAATATAAAAAAACTCCAAGTACTCCAGAATAAATTTATTAGATTATTAGAATTTAAACTACACTTTAAAATTAATAATATACATTATTCAAATATTTATAATTACTTGCGAGGAGATGTTAATCAACATAATATTTTGAATATAAAACAATTATATCAATATGCTTTGGGATTAAATATGTTTAAAAGGATTAAGCAAAATATCAATATAGATATCATAAATATAGATATTGATATCCATAACTTTGAAACTAGAAATAGATTTCAGATAAAGCCATGCTTGCCTAGAACACAACAAATAAAACAAAATATCAACTATCAGGGACCAACTTTTTGGATTCTTTTGCCTGAAGAACTAAAATATACATTAACAATTATAACTTGTTTAAAAAAGACTAAAAACATATTTGCTGAACTTATAAAAAAAACTTAAATTAATATATAACATTTCAATCCTTTTTTAATTCCTACTAATATCTACAAACAACTAACTGATCTACTGCATGACCCGCTTACTACTTACCTTCATTCTTTGACAATTTTTATGACTTGGATCTATTACACAGGGAGATCAGGGCTTTAGTCAGGTCATATAAAGACCCTTTTCCCTGATTCCCCTGGCTGTTATAATAATTACTTTTTACACTCAATGTAAGTACAAACTTCATGAAGGTACAATGTAACAGCTAAAACAATAACATTATTATTATTATATTCAATTATTTTAATTCTATTTTTCTAAGCATGACTCTGATATAAAAACATTCTCGAAATTTCAGAGAGGTGGACTGTAAATTTGTGTTTGCAATGCGTGACTAAAGGTATTTCAGTTTTCTTCTATGTTTCGGGAATTGCAATTTAAGACGTTTACTTCCCAAAAATATCTAATAAGGAAACCCATTGCAAACCATTTAGATAATGTGTGAATTCCACGATATCGGGCACAGCATGCTGGTCATTACTCAATATGTGCTCACTTCAAGCAGTAGAACAGAAATTACAAGGAATACAGGGATTTGCACCATTCCCTTCTAAAGAATCTTCGTCCACACAGCATTGGTCTACGCTTGTAGCTTTAAGGAGTCGTAAGCAGCACTGTATCGATAGAGTCGCTTCTAATAGATAGAAAATGACATGGAATGGTATGTACATCACGCTGGTATTTAATGTCAGTACGTATATTTCATATCCACGTGCTGAGAGAACTAATTGAAAGAGCGAGGGAATATGAACTTCCTTTATGCATGGCTTTTATCGATTATGAAAAGGCCTTTGATTCGGTGAAACCATCAGCAGTTACAATGGCTTTGAAATCCACCTGTATTGAAGAGGCATACATTAACATTATTAATAACATCAATGAAAATGCAAGTGCAAAGATTCGGCTGTTTGAGAATACAGCACACATAAAAAAGGGAGTGAGACAAGGTGACACCATATCTCCCAAGCCTTTTAATGCCACATTGGAAAATGGCTTTCAGTCACTGAACTGGGAAAGCAAAGGCATAAAGATTAATGGAGATAATCTAACTCATCTTCGTTTTGCTGATGACGTAGTCATTTTTGCAACTACCCTATCAGAGCTGCGGAGTATGATCATTTTTGCAACTACCCTATCAGAGCTGCGGAGTATGATCATTTTTGCAACTACCCTATCAGAGCTGTGGAGTATGAATTTGCTGACAAGAGTAAAGAAGGGGGATTGAAAATGAACTTTCAGAAGACAAAAGTGATGTACAATGCTTTTACATGAAAAGAAGATTTATCGATTGATGGGGGAAAGCTGGAGATAACCGATACCTACGTTTATCTTGGACAGTAGATATCAAGTGAGGGTCACATTAATGAAGAAATTGATCGCCGTATAAAACTCGGATGTAGAGCTTTTGGAAGAAACAGTATAATTTTCAAGAGCAATACGTCACTATGTCTTAAAAAATGTGTTTGGTCAATGCGTTCTTTCAGTGCTTACGTATGGTGCAGAGACGCGAACCTTAACTAAAAGAAACATATAAAGGATGCAGACAACTCAAAGAGGCATGGAGAGGTGCATGCTTGGTGTAACCAGGAGAGATTAGAAGAGGAACTCGTGGATCAGAAAAAGGACAAGAGTGGAAGACATCATTACCAGAGTAAAATCCCTGAAATGGCAAGGGGCTGGACATATTGCCAGAAGGACAGACCATCAATGGACAGCCGAAATTTTAGGTTAGATTCCAAGGGACAGGAAAAGACCCAGAAGAAGACCACATGGGAGATGGGTAGATGAAATTCGAAAGCATGCGGGAGTGACATGGAGGAGACTGGCACAAGACAGACCATTGTGGAGGAAACTTGAGGAGACCTTCGTCCATCAGTGGATTGATAATGGTTGATGATGATGTATATTTTGTAAGGAGGATTATCTTTCAGAACGTACTGATGGAGATGTTCCAGCAGGAAGATAAGAGTTCTTGTTTACTACTGGTCAAAATATTGTCCGGCATTTGCCCTGATTAAGAAGAATGTGTTGTGTATGCTTCTGACGTTTGTGAAATTTCGCCCAGTACTGTCACAGCGTAGAATACCTGGCATGCGGTTCGCCGATGCATTTTTCCGAGAAGTTCCTCATGCCTATGTGCGAAGCCTGAGTGAGAGACTGAATTGGAACTCATCGATGAACAACACCGATCTCCTTTCTTGACGAACTTCCAAGAATTACTGTAATCCAACTAACACATCTTGTGTTGTGACACTCATGGTCAAGATTGTTTCGATATGTTTATCTAGTCACGGGTAAGTAAAGTTAATGTCGATTGGCAATATTTGCTTTCTTCATCCATAGCTATGCACTATGGATGAACAAAGCAAATATTGTCACAACACATGATTCCGAGGAATTCCTCATGCCTATGTGCGTAGCCTGAGTGAGAGACTGAATTGGGACTCATCGATGAACAACACCGATCTCCTTTCTTGACGAACTTCCAAGAATTACTTTAATCCAACTAACACATCTTGTGTTGTGACACTCATGGTCAAGATTGTTTCGATATGTTTATCTAGTCACGGGTAAGTAAAGTTAATGTCGATTGGCAATATTTGTTTTGTTCATCCATAGCTGTGCACTTTCATTCCCACTGCCGAAAATGCCCCACGAAAATCTTTTAATTCAACAACAAGACTTTTAATTCACTGCTCACGGTTTTTTCTAGTTACTACGGTAGACTCGCATAGAACTATTGACTGTGGAATTGTAATCATCATTAGGATGTATGAACAAGATAATGCTTGGCGCGATGTCTCTATCATTTTTGTATCATGTTGAGGTTGAGACAAAATTTATTTAACACTTTCTCATAACGTTTTTAGATACCATGGCGAATTTTTTTACCCAACTTTTTACCGGAGAGTGTCACCATGAAGGATGATGAGAAGATATGGGTCCCAGTGCCTGCTGTTTTAGCAGAAATCCAAAGCATTTTAGGAGATACCGCCGAAACGTAAGCTACGAATTTTCATTCAGGATCAAATCTTTATGTGTATAATAATATCCCAAAATACATTGGTGTCCAAAAGTTAAGCATAAGCACAAAAAGTGCTAAATTTCAAACTCAAGAAGGCACAACGAAATAGGATGTTTACTGTACGTATGTATCTTAGTGAGAAACTAAATGCGTAATACAAATCTCATAAAAGAAATGATGAACCAAGAAAACGGACCAATAGTCCAAAATGTTGAAAACAGCAGAAATTTTACGGAGCCGTTTCTGATTTTATACAACGGTCTAGTAAGGCACATTGTGACCACTTACAGCGGTACAAGGGTCACACCGATGTCTCATGCTGTGGCAAGGGAAACAAGAATACTCTTTGTAACAGCAAATCCCACTCCTGTACAAGAGAAGATAGGAGTTCCTCGAGAGTTCTGGCAGAAGATTGATAACCAGCAGTATGTCTCCTCAATGCATTCTACACATGATCTATTGGGTTGAAATCTGCGGAATGCGCTGTCCATGACATGGTTATCTTCACTTTCCAGATGATCATAGACAATATAAGCTCTATGAGGTCTCGTGAGGAAATCTGGGCTGACAGCATTCCGAAAAAGCCACGCGTAGAGATCAAGGATCAAGATCCTTGATCCATGTCACCGAGAGCAAGCGCTCTTACTGACATATTACATAGACCTGTTACGTTTCACTGTTAATGTCACATACCAATCATCCTGAGACGGTGTAATCCGAGGATAACCTGGCACAGATTGACAATTAACTCCGGTATCATGGTACTTTCTCTAAAGTATAGATACATTGAATTGGTTCACCGTTTCACGCCGGTAACTTTGGCAACATTATTCTGCATCTGGCCGGATTCAAACACTTTGATAATCTGACTACGTGTAAACAAATTCCCTTACCGTCTTTCTGACCTGCTGTTTTAATAAAACATAAATTCTACTACTAGCAGGACGCGATAGCAACAAAAAATGTCGCTTTCACATTTTTGCAGCTCTTTCTCAACTCCACAACTAGGCTTGTACGCATTTTATGTCAATTATCGTTCGTCACACGGTATTGCGTCATGATTTCCACAATTGCATATTCCCATCTCCTCTGTACTTTACTTTATTACCCTATTTCCTATCATTCGTTTGTTTGAAAACGTCATGTATTAATATGCTCAAATTTTGTACACCACTGTAGCATTTACATAATTAACAGAATACAAATGACCTTTCACTACTTTAACAAAATGAAAACAAAAGAAATGTCCAAAACGACCATAACGTACATTAGTGAATACACAATTACCATCAATTGATATTTACAAAGTTAACGTGCATTCCATGTTAATTATCTCAGTAACTATTGAATTCTGCACAAACTTCTGTTCAACACATTATTGATAGCGACTTCTCACTTTGGCCAAGGACCTGCTATAGACATTCATGAATTTGAAGCTGTTATTAATTTGCTGAAAATATAACAAATTGCTTACTTTGTTTATTGCTGTTGGTCATTAATATTCGGCTTTTTTCAATAAAATTTAATACTTCGTTCTATACCTGTTCGGAAATTTGATGTTCATGTGCATGCGATGTCCCAATATTTTCATGGTCTCCATGGTCTTTAATCTTTAACTTCAATGTGGCCAGCAGTATATATAAAATAAAAACCAATTCAAAAATATACACTGCTGGCCACCCAAAATGCAACACCAAGAAGGAAGCATCCGATTGGCCTGAAATTCGCAGCATGCGTTGCCCGCGAGAGGACATGCAAACGATTAGCATTGCAGGGCATATGCAAATCATGTGCGACCGGCACGCTACCGAGAAGCACTATAAGAAGGATGCGCAGAAGGCGGGGTGTGAGTAGTGGAAGTGTGTTGTGCTGCCGAACCTGTGCGTGGGAAGCTTCCAGTCGACAGAGGACGAATAGGGGCTTATCGCGACAGCAGTTTATCGTACCGAAACATCGGCGCCCGTGTGGGACGACATCCAGCCACAGTGAGGCGAGTATGGATTTGGTGGGTGCAGGAGGGACCGACGGACCGACGTGAGCGATTGCCGCAGCCGCGGCACACCACCGAACGAGAGGACCGGCATGTTGTGCGGCGGGCATTGACGGCTCGCACCGCCAAATCACGAACGTTAGCGTAGGGATTAGGGTGTGTTGCGCAACAACCTGTGTCAGCACGTACCGTTCGATGTCGTCTGCAGGAGCGGGGACTTGTCGCACGGCGCCCATTGGTCCTATTACCATTGCCGTTACACCACCGGCGGGTGCGGCGGCAGTGGGCTATTGAACTCCGCACCTGGACTACGGAATGGCACGATATTGTCTTCTCCGACGGATCCCGCTTCTGCCTGCAACACCACGATGGTCGGATCCGCTTGTGACGGCACCTCGGCGAGAGACTGTATGACGCCTACATTATGCATCGCCATACCAGTCCGTCGCCTAGCGTTACGGTTTGGGGCGCAATTGGATATGACACCCGCACCCCTCTAGTACGCATCACCGGTACACTCAACAGCCACCGCTACATCTGCGGCGTTTTGGAGCCTGTAGTCCTCTGTTACCTGCAGGATCTGCCAGCGGCCACGTTTCAACAGGACAATGCGCGCCTGCACGTGGCACGCATTGCGAAACAATTCTTCACGGCCCACCAGGTGCCATTGCTGCCGTGGCCCGCCTGCTCTCCCGATATGTCGCCCATCGAACACGTCTGGTCGTTAATCGGCAACTGAGTGGACTGGCAAGCACCACCCACGGCTACGCCTGATGAACTGTGGCAACGTGTGGAAGCAGCCGAGACCGACATACCCCAAGCCCACATCCAAAGCCTCTTTCGCTCGATGCCGCGGCGTGTAGCGGCCGTTATTACCAGCCATGGGGACCACACGAACTATTGATGTCTGCTTGTTTCGCAAGTAGCACGGGCCTGTAAGCTCAATCGTTTCATCTTTGTATCCGTTGTTATGTGTCCAGTAAATCTGGCTTTGCTATCTCGTGTCCTTCTTAGTGTTGCATTTTGGGTGGCCAGCAGTGTATTTACCAACCTTCCATTAGCCAGTCCCTTCCTACCATTCACCCTAAAAAACCACTTTTTTTTTAAATGAATTATCATAGATAAAAATTCCTTGAAATACAAAACCAAATTAAGTACTAAGAACTCTATATGTTAAAACAAGAAGATTTAAAGTTCAAACAAGAACCAATCCGACATCATGTAATTGCGTCATTCCGAATGCCTAGTATCGATCTTAGCCCTAACCGCCGCAAGAGTCCCGGCACATACTCGATCAGTCCCAGTGTACCAGCCCAGGCGCGTTACAGAGTGCAAGCGACAAGGTCGACCACACGGAGTTATAAGCGTTCGGTTACGACAGATGACCTATAATGCGTGATGTGAGCACAATGGGTAGAGGTAGTGATTTCACTAACCTGATCATCGGCTACCGCGTCAAGGGTGGAATCATCTCAGACACAGCAGACTTCATGGGCTGTTCGTAAGGTGCTGGTGTAAGGATGCACTAAGAATAGACCGCGGGCACAGTACTTCCCGACGTCATAACTGTGGAGCCCCAAAAGCCATGGATCCCAGAGCAGGACGTCGCCTCCGTCGATTGTTAAAGGGCAATTGACGCGCAACAGTGCAGCAATTGACTGTACAAATGAACTCTGGGGTACCCAGGTACGTGTATCTGATAGCATTAGAGCGAATCTTACGCATGAGTTTCCGGAGTCGACACTGCGTTAAGGCGCACATGGTAACCCACGTCCATCGGCAACGACGCCTGCAGTTCGAATGGGACTACCGTCATCCGACAGGGGAAGAGTGGGAAAAGGTTGCCTTCTCCGAAGAATCGAGGTTCCTGCTCCACAGAAGTGATGGTCCATGGCGGATATGGCATCAGACTCAAGAGAACTAACACCCGGACACCCTTGTCGATCAAGCACATGTCTGGGGGAAGTTTTCCCTATTATGACGTGGGACCGCTGGTTTCAATGGATGGGTCCCCGAACGCCAATGGCTACATGTCAATCTTCGCTGACCACATGCATCCCTTCATGTTGGAGGTTTACCCTGGTTGTGATGGTGTCTACTAACAGACTATGCGCCGTGCCACGTCGCTAAGGGGATGCGTGATTGGTTCCAGAAACACGACAGCGATGTCTCCGTTCTCCCTTGACCGTCGAAATAGCCCTACCTCAATCCCATGGAGTACTTGTGGGACTGTTTAGATCGAGAGGGTCGACGTGCCTACCTAAAACCACGTTATTTCCGGGACCTCCGTGCTGTGCTGCAGTCCGAATGGGCACGTGTGTCTCGTGAAACCTTCTAGGGCCACGTTGCGTCATTGCCATGCTGTCTCGCAGCTGTCATCCAGGTAAAGATCCGTTATTCTCATTATTAGGTAGGTGGTCATATTATTCCGATTCGGCTGTGTGAGGTCCACTTACATCATTTTATGTGAAAGAAATACGGGATTACGCCATATAATACAAATTTTGAAGATGACAATCCGATTTTTGGCGTAAATGTGACAAGGATGGTAAGTCAGATAATATGCGAAAACTTGAAAATTTTCATCGTCCTGGAGCGGGACTCGAACCCGCGTCTCCCAGAAAACGCCTAGGTATGCTAACCACTACACCACCCAGAACGACCAAGTTTCAAGTTTCCGATCAATTTGAATTTAACCATCACAGGATTCGCTAGTCGAAGCAACCGGCATTCATGTTTAGCGAATCTGGAGGTTAACAATCCTATCCCGTGATTGCCCGGAGAAGCAGATAAATCGTGAAAGAAATACGGGATTACGCCATATAATACAAATTTTGAAGATGACAATCCGATTTTTGGCGTAAATATGACTTACCATCCTTGTCACATTTACGCCAAAAATCGGATTGTCATCTTCAAAATTTGTATCATTTTATGTGTTTGTCTGGGTTTTATAATTTCTACAAAAAGTGTATATAAAATGTTTAACAGGCTACTTAACAGCATTGTATGAATTTTTTTGTTTGTGTGACTTTCGATCACTAAAATTTCACTTGAACACGAATAATAAGTGATTCCCTGTAAGAAAGTTCTCAATCAGTGACAATCAACTGACTGAAATGAGTTAATCTTGTGAGACGGCCGTTTGGTGTAGCGGTTTGTAAGGGCTTTTTTTACGTCAGTTAAGTAAAAATTTCCGACCTCGAGTAGAACTGGGTCTGTATTAGAATGTTTCGCATTTCGCTCTTGTATAAAAAAAATATTTTCTTCTCACAAACGCGCATTCCCTCTACTACTAGCGTAGCCTTTATTTCTCTACAACAAGAGATCTACTTTTTCTGAATGGCGGAGAACATGGCAAAATGGAACAGGACTTACGGGGCACATGAAAACGAAAAGTAAAAATAAAGGTGTTTTAATGAATATCGATTATTTTAGATAGGATTTTAATCCCAAAACTGAAAACAAACGATGCAGTTAACGCGATATCTACAGGGGTTAAGCAGAATAATGTAAGCACCACGCTGAGAGACGTGACTTTTAATGCAGCTGCATACGTCCCAATACGCAAAGGAATCCACCTCTTTTTGGTCGTAATAGCTTTGTTTAGAGCCTCAAGGTCCTGTTTAAATGCATTTAAAGTGTCTGGTTGCAAAATTTCTTTCAGGGTGACGACGAAATGAGCGACCTAGCGGTCTTCGAAAGAAGGCTATAGCGGCCGAAAAACTACCCTGACTGATAGAGAGTGGAAATTATTAAAGAGGATTGTTACCCGTAATAAAAAGACCACGGCGCCGAAACTGAGTGCGGAGCTCAATCTGCATCTCCAGACCTCAGTATCAACGAAAACAGTCAGCAGGGAACTGCATAAAGAAGATATTCATGATAGAGCAGCAACACGTCTGGTGATCCGGGTGAATGCACAAGGGTGATGGCAGTGGTGAACGGAACATACAACATAGACTGCCATTGCATTGAAGCGTGTAATACGGTCGGATGAATCCATATTAACACTATTCTCTACCGCTGAACGTGTTTGCGTATAAAGAACACCGTCAAAAGCATACAACCCAGACTGTCTGCTTCAACAGTGCAGCATGGTAGTGTTTCTGCCATGCTCTGAACAGTCATATCATGGTTTTCAGCAGGTTCCCTAATCATCTTGAAAGGACAGATGAGAGGCAGTAACCATTCTGGCCGACTAAGTCCATCTAATGGCTCACGCATGGTTTCCTGCAGGGGATGCCATCTATCAAGGTGATAACGCCCCAATTCACAGAGCTCTGAATGTCCAATTATGGTTTGAGAAACATGAGGACAAACTTTCACAGCTTCCTTGGCCTCCCCAATCACCAGACGTAAACATCATCGAGCCACTGTGGTCTGTGTTGGAAAACAGTGTAAGACCCCGTTATTCTCCTACTGCATCTCTCAAGAACCTGGAGCAGTTTCTGCATGACAGATGGTGTAATATCCCACTAACCACCGTCCAGGACTCGTACGCGTCCATTACAAGGAGTATTCAGGCAGTTTTGAATGCCACAGGTGGTCCCACACCCTATTAGGTACGTAAAACCTTCTTTTCCTAGGTGTTCTCATTATTCTGTCTATGTTACGAAGAATTCCGAAATAGGTACCTGATACGCCTACATTTTTCAGTAATCTTTATAAAATTTAATGATATAATTTAACACAGCATGGCCCATAGCAGATTTGGGAATTCAAAGTTCATGTATCAAAGGTATCTGGATATTCATGTCTCCATTTCGAAAATGCACTTTGTCCCCATTTTAGCATTTCCTTTGTGGACAAGTCTCCTGGGCCATTAAAAAGTGTTCCGCGGGCCATTGGTTGAAGATCTCTGCTCTAAAGGAAGACTTTCGTTATTTGCTATAAATGGCCGAGAAGGTTTCTTGGAAGTGTGAAACGGCTCTGACCGAGGCCGTGAACTGTTATTTCTGGGACGGGCCGGACTCGGGCCTAGACCGGGTTATCTAAACTAAGGCCCAAGCATACATCTACTTTGATTATGAGTCTTTATTCTATTCTGGTCAAAATTGTCTCCGAACATGTCTTAGAGTGGCAGATTTTCTTTCTTAATCAAGTAATTTTGAAAACAAAAATTTTCCTTGCAGATTGACAGTACAGTAAAAGCTCCTTATTTGCGGGGTATATGTTCCGTAAATATGCCGCGAATACAGAAACCGTGAATATGGAATGGTAATTTGTATGGGATTATAAGGGATACGTTCCAAGGTTCCAAAATAAAAAAATAAATAAAAATAAAATCAATTTAATGAGAGTTTTTAACAATATCTATTAAATATTATTGTCAGGCTTAGGCTAGGGTTTAAAGAGCGTAATAATTTTTTCTTGTTTTGCCGCTTTTAAAAGGTCTTTCAATTCAGTTTGATATTCAGCTGTGGCATTAACAATTTGCCTTTAAAAATAAGACTTCTTTCCACAGATGGAACAATATTCATAAAGAAATCACAAAGCTCATTTGCCACTCGTAAACCTTCACTCAGGTTTTTCAAGTTAAAGGTCACCTTTTCAGTGCTCGTTGAAGCCTCTTCTTCAATGGAATGCGGATTTAACATTTCCTCCAAGTCGGTTTCGGTCAAATCTTCATCTTGCGATTCAAGCAACTCTTGAATGTCACTTGATTCTATCTGTTCAAAGCCATCTCGTCCTATTCCATTCGCAACTTGAGCAATGTTTGCAGTTAAAGTTTGAATTTGCACGGATTCTTCATCATTTCCGACAGTCAGAACAGGCTACAGTTTTTTCCAACATGATTTCAATGTGTATGGTTTCAGTTCTTCCAATGATTCTTTTATGTTAACAATGCATTTTGCTATGTCAAAATTTTTCCAGCATTGCATCACATTACATGGTGTCCAGTATGGTTTTGAAGGTTCGTCTAATGTAATAGAGCTTGAACGCCTGGATTATTCCTTGGTCCATGGGTTGGAGTAAAGCCGTCGTGTTAGGAGGTAAAAATATCACCTTTATATTTGGATGCATAGTTTCAAGCTCACGAGGGTGACCTGGAGCATTGTCCAAAACTAGAACGGCCTTAAAGTCTAAATTATTTTTTTCAAATAAGTCTCAACTTCAGGAACAAAACAATTCCGGAACCAGTCACAAAAAATAGCACTTGTAACCCACGCTTTCTTATTTGCACGCCAAATCACTGGCAGGTTGTCCTTGTTTGGATTTTTTAAAGCACGAGGATTTAATGATCTGTAAAGCATTAGTGGCTTCATAACACAATCTCCAGATGCGTTAGAACACAGCAGCAGTGTAACTATCTTTTGCTGCCTTGAAACCAGGGGCGGACTTCTCACTTTTGGATATGAAAGTTTTGTTTGGCATTCTTTTCCAAAACAAGGCAGTTTCATCTGCATTAAACACTTGTTCCGGTTTGTATCCACCATGAACAATTAAGTTTGAAAATTCTTCTGGATATCTTTCTGCTGCGGCGGTGTCTGCAGATGCAGCTTGTCCAACAATTTTAATGATATGCAATGATTGTCGCACCTTGAATTTATTGAACCAACCTTCTGATGCTTGAAATCCTCCATCTGTACGTTCATCACTAGGTTCTTTAAAATGTGCGTAAAGACGCTTTGCCATCTCGCGGATCATAAGACCATTTAGGCGCACTCTTTTCTGGTTACGATCTTCAATCCATAATGGTAACGCAGCTTCCATTTTTTCAATTGCTGGATCACGAACAATTTTTGCTGATAGTGAGGTTGAAGCTATAGAATTCCTTATTTTGTCTTCGGATGTCTTGATGGATTGTACAGTTGATTCATTAACATTGAAAGTGCGTGATATGGATGCAAACGACTCACCAAGGCGTAAACGGTCAAACATTTCTATTTTTACTTTAAGCGGCAATACTATTTTTTCCCGCGTCGGAACCAATTTTTCTTTCCTTTTACTCGACATTATAAATTGGGAACAAAGCAGAAGAGACACGTGTTATTCAATCAGAATTATTGCAACGACTGACAAGTTGAAGCAATAAAACACCGACCGTGGCGAAGGTGGCTCTTATCAAAGGACATAGCGGAACGTGTAATACGGCGGCGGCGGCGGCATTTGACAACGTACTTTAGGCATAGTGGCAATAAGGTTTGTTTTACTTTGATATTAGTCCATTCGGTTACACTCTTTGTAAAAGCCGCCTCGGCACGTGCCAGCAGTACTCAAAAGATGTCGATGCGTTAATAAAGGACACCGAATCCTTTTAATATACCGACTGGATCCGCGAATAAAGAAATTTTTAGTCGCGAATACAGGAACTTGGGCAAAAAATTTTAACCAGCGAATAGTGAAAACGCGAATAAGTGAACCGTGAATAAGGAGCTTTAACTGTACTCTTTCTATTGAAAAGTTTCTTCTTCTTCTTCTTAGCCTGTTGACATCCACTGCAGGGTATAGACCTCTCCCAGTCTTTTCCAACTTTCTCGATGCTTAGCCTCAGTCCAATATTTAACACCTCTAAATTTCTGAAGGTCATATCTCCATCTTATTCTCTGGCCATCTCTCGGTTGCCATTCTGTTATTAATCGTGTCCATCTTTCAGTCTTCCAAAATGTCCACCACTTTGATTCTTTTATTATTTTTATAATATATGTTTAGTATTTCTGTTCTTTCTCTTATAAGAAGTTCATTTCTAACTCTGTCTCTTCTTGTTATCCCCAACATCCTTCTGTCTAACTTTCTTACCGATATATTTATTTTTTCACATTGTCGCTCTGTGATACTCCACATTTCACTTCCATAAGTAAATACGGGGTTAATACATACATTGAATATTTTTCTTTTTAAACACAATGGAAGATCGCCGGTTAAATAATCTTTAAGTCTCCGAAATGATCTATTACCATGGATAATTCTTCTATTGGTTTATCTTTCTTGCCTTTCATTAAAACTAATTACTTGACCTAAATAAATGTATTTATCTACTTTTTCAATTTCCTTTACTTCTATCAAATTTTTTTCTGTATTTTTCATATATTTAGTTTGTGCTGTGTTTATTGTCAGACCTTTTTCAAAACTTTCCATCCATAAATCCTCTACCATATTTTGCATTTCACTGTTGCTAGCTGTAATAATGACTATGTCAGCAGCAAATCTTAAGGGATTATAGATACCTTCCATTTATGTTTAATCCTTTTCATCTCAGTTTAAATTTCTAAAAATATCTTCCAATACAGAGGTAAATAATTTTAAAGATTATGACGGTGAAAATCTTCCAAATACGTGGAAAAAATGTGAATAGACAAAGTCACACATATAGCCGTTGATTGTCTAGTTATCGAGAGATCTGGGATTCGATCCCAGCGGTGTCAGGATAACAATTTTATAGTTGCTGTGTGTTAATTAAAGAAAACGTGGAAAGAGTGATGACTTTGTTTATTGAGATTATGATGGTTCATGACGTAGTCACTAACATTATTTTGAACTGAGGTATGAAGTCCTGAAATTGCTATTTCAAGCTGAAGTTTAGATTTGGAATAACTTAATACAGCATGATTACAGCGTTACTATAATACAGCTATTATTGCATTTCTAACACTACAATCGCTGAAAGGTTTTTGTATGTGATATTTTAAAACAAGTGCCAGTTTGCTTCCTTTTTATTTCCTCTTTTATTGTATCTAATATCAATACTTTTATTTTCAGAAAGAGTAAATTAGCAAATTACATGTTGTACCGGATGGTTTTAATGTCAGCACCTGACTTAAGCCACGCATTTCTTCAGAGTTTCTATGATTTCCAAGACGTGCTGACTGGCAAACCCTTTTCGTACCCAGATCCCTGGCAGGAGTGTGTTGACATCACTGCTTTTTTCTTCTATTATTCACTATCTTCCGAATACACAAAGAAATACTTTAAAAAGGAGACCAAACAAAATGTAAGTACTTACAACCTTAAAGTATAACAACATCCATTCTATCTTTTGTACACGTCATTATTTCCTGCGAAACATAGTTTGTCAGGGAAAATTTCATGTGTCCTCCCTTTGAGTAAATTCGAAAAAACAAAAAAAAAAGCATTAAAAATAATAGCAATAATAATTAATGATAAATTTGCGTCTTAGGGCTTTCTACGTTCGTACATATAACCACTTCCGAAAGTAGCACTAGAAGGAATTTCTGTTTTTCATTGGTTTCAGGGCAGGGGCGTGTACCGACCATCCACGAACATCGAATATTATTTGAATCTTCTGTCCCTCATTTCGAGAGAGTAGTTCCTGGAAGGATGGAAACCACCGTCGAAAAGAAAAATAATTCATCCTTGTCTTGCACCGGGAGTAGAACCCTGTTCAACAGTATGAGAACAAGAGGCCTGTCCCTGATTAAGGAAGAATAATTCTAAAGAAGGAAGAAACCATGCTTTGGAAGGGCAAGCAGGGCATCCTTGTCTTATTCGGAATTCGAGCAGCCCAGACCACTCGATCACAACTCATGTGAAAACATAGTTCATTTTGCCGATGGTCGAATCGACGTCTCCTCACTCCTGAGCCAATTGTTTGCCATACTGAACTGGCATGCAGATACTAGTGAACTGCGCAAGAAATAATGGATAAAATACGCGATCTGACGGACTTTAAACGTGGAATGATCGTGGATGCTCGAAGCATAGGTGCGAGCATTAGCAAAATGGCTGCAATTGTGAAATGTTGCAGGGCAGTAATTGTTAAAGTTTACAGAATGAACCACAAGTCAAAAATGGGATCTGAGCTCCAGACGTGTGCTTGTCAAAGGCTACTGGATTATCGAGCAGAGCGGAGAGTAAGCAGACTTGTTCAGTCCAACAGACAGGTAACAACACTTCGTAAGATTACAGGTAATCTGAATCCGGAACCAAGTTCGGCCTCTCAGAGTACAGTTCGCCGCACATTGCATCGTATGGGTTTGTGAGCCATTGCTATCTGCCATGAACAAGAAGAAACGCCTCCAATTCGCTCAGGAGCACAAGACGTGGACAGCAAATGAGTGGAAATGTGTAACGTGGTCCGACGAATCATGTTTTCAACTACATCATGCAGATGGAGGGGTGAGGATTTGGAAACAGCATCACGAAAGCATGGACCTATCTGTGATCTTCACTACTATTCGAACTGGCGGAAGCAACGTTATGGCTTGTGACATGCTTCGCTGGAGAGTGTTTGGGCCTTTTGATTTGAGCGGAGCAACGTCTGACAAACCAAAGTTATTTACAGTAAATATCGTTGCGGACGAAGTCCACCCAGTTGTGTTAAAGTGGATGTACGAGTAAATACTTCCAGTAAGACAGTGCGCCATGTCATAGCGCTCACATTGTACACGAATGGTTTGAGGAGCCTCACAGATAATTTTCTCTGCTCCATTGGCCTCCTCAGTCACAATATCTCAATCCAATGGAGCATTCGTGGGGTGAAGTCGAGAAATGCATCAGACAGCTGGATCCGCTACCATCAAATCTTCAAAAGCTGGGGTATGCAATTCATCGCATTTGGACCAATATACCCCAAGCCACTCACCGACATTTAATAGAGTCCATATAGCAAAACAAATTTAAACAGAATTAAGGGCAAAAAGTGACACAAAAACCTACTAGGTGTTAATAATAATTTGGCCACTCAGTGTATATTTCTATTATTATAAATATTTTTATTATATTTCACTTCCAAAATTATATATTATATCATAATTTTGGTCCCCTTCTATTTGTTTAGAGGTTATTGCTTAGGCTTTCCAACATTCATTTTCATCCTACATTTTTTACATATCTTGCTCAGCTCATTTATCATTTCGCAACTTGCTTATGCACTCAAGCATTGGAATCTTCTGATCTTAGAATTATCTATTTCCATATATTTAAAACCTAGTTATTTTTCAATCTGTTTCCCAGTACATAACAAAAACAAAGTTGTGGATAGCATGTTTTCCTGTCTTACTCATCGATAATCTAAAACTGCGTCAGTACTTTCATAAATCTATTGCTAGAATATAGCTAGAATTATTTTTAATTACATGCGTTCAGCTGCTTAGAATGAAATCCATGTTATTAACGTTTTTATGTGCATTTTGGTCACAGATTTCTGCTGTGGAGACAAATATAAAGGAAGCTTTGAAAGATCAGATTTCAAAATCTGTATGGGTGGACGACGAGACGCAGGCTGCAGCATTGCTTAAGGTAAGTTTACATATTTCAATAGTCATACATACACTATATTGACAAAAGTCACCGGACACCTAGAAGAGAAACACAACATAGCATTTATTGACATACATTAGTACGGTTTCAGTCCATCTTTGGCCTTAATGCATGTACTGACTCTTCGAGAGATGCTTTCGAGAAGGTTTTGGAACACAGCGATAGGTATGCGCTTCCATTCAGTACACAATGCTGCCGCTAACTGTTGCTTAGTAGTAGGCCTTGGTTCCAAACTTCTTATGTGTCGCTCTGATAGAGCACCCATAGGTGCTCTATGAGATTAAGATCAGGGCTATGTGCTGGCCAGTCCACACACGATACGGAATTATCGTAAAACGACGCCATAACAGTCCTTGCTTTATGGCTATCCCGAAGGATATCTAGCGGACACCTTGTCCCTTCGGATTTTACGTATTTTTTTCTGCAAGGGGGCTTACCTAGGGACAAAGAATATTGCTAATAAATATTATTGCTAAAGGAACTATTCTATTCCTCATTGCCATGAATTGTATTCTGAACTTTTATGGCCTTGGTGAACATATAGTAGCTCTTGTTTTAAACATCTGCAACAATGAAAAGGAAGTGTGTTCAGAATTTTTTGAGTAACCAATGCACTTAGATTAAATTTGGTCAATAAATATGACGGTCTAACATGATAACAGGACTTTTGAATATTCCTATACTTTGAATTGTCAGATTTGCCTTGGTTTCTTCAGTCATTGTTCACAATTTAAATAAAGTTTGAAATTTGAAATTTTATCATTATGAACACGGTAAATTTGATTTTCTCTTTTTAAGCTGCTTACACAAAGTTCAGAAAATTAGGATTCTTCCTAAATCCGCCATTATTTTTTCAATCAAGATAACTGTAGCAAAGCAGAAATAATCAAAGTATCTAACTTGTACAGGCCCAAATTAGTAAAATGCTGAGAATAACAGCGAAATGGTAAGCACATTCTTTAATTGATTCAAACACTCGACGTGGATCGTGGAAAGGGCGGTGATATCTGTTTCTGTTCACATTCTTAAAGTTCTGTATTTGTGTAAGTGATCAATGTAAGTCGAAGGTTCGAAGGATCCAGCTTTCCTTCAGTGACGCATCTGCAAAAAGAAACACCTCCTTTTCTTGATGACTCCTTTATTTTTCAGAAAGCTGATTTTTTTCCTTTTCGTTCTTACACATCTTTTTCAACAAATTTACGCCTCCGATACTTTGCCATCAAAGCAGCTGCCCTCCTGTAAAGTAATCGCAATGCCTATATCTGACATCTAAGTTTGTGATAGTTGTATCCTTACGTGCTTAACTAAAGTTCTTAGCTAAATGTTCTTAGAAAAACTAGTAGAACGTTTATTCAAAGTCCCTGAATAATTAACTACTAACGGTCAGAATCAGCATAAGAGACTTACTACGCTCGCTATTATGCAACTTACACTTATTATGCAACAATTCCAACGTCTTTATTCTGCCACTCACTGAAAGGTCAAAGGGGGTGGATATAATCCACTGATACAATGTAACTCTCGGTTTTCCACTCAGAATTGTACTAGTTGATCACACACACACACATACAATAGCATAACTAGCAGTAATGTTGAGGCCGTAGTGCAGAATCACGCAGTGGTTCCTAGTTCAGAGTCATACAGTGGGCCAGCGTCGTGCAGTGGGCCCCGTTATTCCGCAAAAATACCTTATAGTTGCACAGATACGCCTATGCGTATTGCCGCTAATTTCATTTTACATACGATATTTTCTTACATACTATACAATTAACTCATCATGCAATCGGAAGTACAGAATCAAGAATATGTATAAGGCATATACATATTCTGCCTTCTACTCACAAATATTCGGATTAACACCAAAGGAAGGATCTCTTCCGTGTTTTTTCAACACCAAACGACACATGGCTACACGGATATTTGTTATCAATACGACAGCTGGTAGCCAACCGCTATACGGTGTAGGTAGCTACACCGTATAGCGGCATGTGAATAATAAAGTAGGCGGGACAGAGCGTAAGAACGAAGCACCGGCTCTGACAGTCGGCAAGATTAAAAGCACGGCATCGTGCATAAGGAGCTTAATCGTAGGATACGGTTCAGATGAGGGAAAGAGAAAGCAGGAACTACTGAATAATAAAACTAACTGATTTTACCTGATTATTGACGAATAATTATATTACCATTGTCCTCCGTTGGCTTATTGTGGGATGAATTTTGTAAAGTACTTCACCTTGGAGAATGCCAAACAGAAGTCTTTCTGCAACCAGACATAAATGGAAAGGGTATTATCTCGTACTACGATCAAATTTTCACAGCTACCTTTTGTTATTTTCGTAGTTTCTCGTTAGCCGACAATATACCCCTAAAGCGACTTGGCCTTAGGGCAACTGTGAAGCCAGGGCACTACGAACAGAGAAATATCGAAGCAACTGCAGATAAACGACGGAACGTGCGAAGGTCATGAAACACTATAAATAACACATGATACTAAGCTCTGTTAATCACTTGGGCAGCTGGTGGCCTAGTGGGCAGCGTTCGTTACAGCTATAACGAAGTAAATTCCTCTGTCATTTTTATCCGCGCCAGGATTCGAACCCGGGTCCCCTCATTCCGGAATAAGTTGCTCTACCAATTGAGCTACGCGGACGTTTTATTCGGATTACTATCTGCCTTTATGTCGTTTATGTCGTGCGCGTCCTTCTGGCAGGTACGTCACATCTCCTGGTACTTTACATCATCTCCCCCTTATTAATTTTTTTTTTTTAGTCGAAGTGCTGGAGAAGGGATTCTCTTATTTTTCCTATCTCGCGGTGTGGAAATAACATCACACCAATGCGAGATTTTGAACGGTCGGGTCATCCGGATAGTTCGGGCGCCATTATAACGAAGTAAATTTCTCCTTCGTTTCTGGTCTACGCCGGGATTCGAACCCGAGTCCGCTTATTCCGGAACAAGTCGCTCTACCAACTGAGCTACGCAGACGTTTTATTCGGATTCCTATCTGCCTTTATGTCGTTTATGTCGTGTGCGTCCTTCTGGCAGGTACGTCACATCTCCTGGTACGTTACACAGCCACGGAAAGAACCTCATGTTCGATCCCAGACAGGCACGAACACTCAATCCACTGAATATCCGCCGTGCGTCGGATGGGCACGTTAAGCCGTCGGACCCCAGGTACTGGCCCCCGGTAATAAATAAGAGCGTCTTCCTCCTTTCTACCTCGCTTCCGTGTCACTTTCCTATCGGGCACTCTAGCCCAAATCTCCTAGCTTCCTATTTCTAAGGGTTGTTTAAGACCTGGGGTCAGACACTCCCTTCCTAAAATCCTCTACCTATGATCTGATCTGATCTGCTCTGCTCTGTTAATCACTGTTATTCTTGTTCTTCAGACTATAAAGGCAGCAAACTTAAGCGAGTTTAATGAATGCCAAATTGCAATAGCCAGACGAGAGGGGCAAAGCATTTCCGAGACTGCAAGATTTGTGGAGGGGGGGGGCTCACAGTCAGCCGTATTTAGTATTTTCAAAAAATTTTCCGAGGAGGTGTAACCCACGAACCACCAAGGTGAATGCAGGTAAAACGAGTAATGAGTCAAAACACACTGTGTGTCGAACCCTGCTGAAAATAAGGTTGCGTAGCCGTGGACCGCTCCAAGTGCCCATACTAGACATCATTGTAGACCATCATTTAGTGGCAACGATATTCTTCTCTAGTTGTGCCTTCTTTCAGCAAGATAATGCGCCATGCTGCACTTCCCTGATTGTTCACGAATGACTCGCGGAATGTGAGAAAGATTTCTAGGTATTGCCCTAGTCTTCAGATTTCCCAGATACTAATCCAGTCGAAGATTTGTGGTCTGCGTCGTAAAAGCAAAGCCAATGTGGGGCCGCTCAACCACGTAATTTTCAAGATTTAAAGGATATGCTGGTAACGATTGGTACCAGATACCACAAGACACTTTTAGAAATCTTGTAGCGGCTATCCCTCTCCTGGTAACAGCTGTTATGACAGCTCGTGAATCACTAACATCATAAAGTTAAATCATATCTCGAATCCCAGATGAGGCACAGCTGTTGTGTTCGTTTCTGGGATTATGATTATCTTCACGGTTCGATGATCCCCACATGAATTGACAGCTTGAAGTAGGCCCACCTAGGTTATTCAGAAATTCCACCCTAAATTAGGACTATTAAATTAACTACGAGCGACTTCTTCCGGCTATCGACATACCTACGGGTTTTTGTATTATTATAAAGAAAACGTCTTCCTTAGAAAACGTCGTCATTACTGGTGAAACGGTGTAACTTTTCTCTAGCTCTTCATACTATTCTTTTAATTGTTTCCCACTAAGTGAAACCCTTGCATTTTATTCATTTCCATGCTTTCATCATAAGATGCTGAAACAGTTGGGAGGTATGGTCAGCCAAGCTGTGAGTAATGCGGCTTCCAATGCAGGTATGGAGCTTATTGGTGTATCGATATGTCTGATATGCCATTCCATAGGATCCCACAAGTGCTCTATGGAATTGATATCGGAGACGTTCGGAGGTCATTCGGTATACTGGAAGTCTGAACAGTGTTCCTCAAACCATTCCTGCACAACATTGGACCTATGTCTCGGCGCGTTGTCATCTTAGAAGACCGCGTCGCCATTCGGGAAAATGTAGCATTGCTGGGTGTCAGCAACAATTCACGATAGTGGGTACCAGTCATATGTTGTTCCACATGCAACGGGGGTTCAAGTTCCTGCCAGGTAAACATGTCCCACACCATAGAACTGACTCCACCGGCTTGCTCTCTTTAGCCCATGCTGGATGGATCAAGTTCGCCAAGTACATACACCGCCATCCATGGGGTAGTATAAAAAACGCTACTCTCAGACCAGCACATTTTTTTCGAGTCATCCAACGTCAAACTTGCATTATCATTGCACCTGGCAAGTCCTTTGCGCTTATGAACCGTGATTAGGAAAGGATGTCGTCGGGTCGTCTGCTGTTACAGCCCGTACATTGGAGCGTATGAAGCATGGCCATGACAAATACTGTTCTGCGTTTATCTCTATTGTATAGGGTAGTCCATTGTTGAACAGTGTCGTGTCTGTTGGCCTGAACAAGGATCACCTCACCTCTCACATCAACTTTCCGCTGTCCTGTGCAGTTTGGCTTCCAGCACGTTGTTTGACCCCTTTCACGCCAGTACTGGTACACTTTGCCTACGGGGGCTCCCAAATAACCTACCAATTCTGCCGTTTGGGAAATTATGGCGCCTGTTTTCAGAGCTCCCACAATCTGTCATTTCTCAAAGTCCGATAAATCCTTCCGTTTACCCATCACGTTCCGACTTTTACCACTTACTGCTCCACTGGAATTTTGCACAGTCGTATCAGAATAATATGACCACCCCCGGAATCACAGTGTACCCACCCAGGCGCCGTCATAGAGTGCACGTGACAAGGTCGACCACACGGAGATATAAGCTGCCGGCGAAGGCTAATGAGCCATAGTGGATTATGTGAGCACAATGGGAAGGGGTAGTGATTTGGCGGATACTTAAAAAGAAATGATCATCGGCTATCGCGACATGGGTGGAGACATCGTAGAAACAGCAGACTTCGTGGGCTGTTCGCGGGGTGCTCTAGTAAGGGTGCACCAAAAATGAACCTCTGTCACACCGAGTACCTCTCTGCATTATAACTGTGAAGCCCCAAAGGCCATCGACCCCAGAGGAGAACGTCACCTCCATCGACTGGTAACGGGCAATCGACGCGCAACGCAGCAGCAATTGACCTCTGGGCACCCACGTGCGAGTCATTGATAACAGTAGAGCGAACCCTGTTACGCATGAATCTCCGAAGTTGATGGCTGCGTCAAAGCGCTCATGTTAACCCAGATCTATCAGCAACGACTCCTTCAGTTCGTATGGGACTACCGTTATTGGACTATGGAAGAGTGGAAAAGGTTGCCTTCGACGAATCGAGGTTTCTACAACACAGAAGTTACGGGCGGTGGCGAATACGGCGTCAAACACACGAGAATCAACACTCGGACACACTTCTCTGTCAATTGCAGGCCGGCGGTGACAGGATGCATATCTGGAGGATGTCTCCTTGTTATGACCTGGGGCAGCTGGTACCACTGTATGGGTTCCTGAACGCCGATGGCTACCTGTCCATACTCGCTGACCACATTCATCCGTTCATGTTGGATGTTTATCCTGGTGGTGTCAACCAACAGGACAAAGCGCCATGCCATGTCGCTAAGGGTATGCGTGACTGGTTCCAAGAAACCAACAGCTATGTCTCCGTTCTCCCTTGGCCGGCGAAATCGTCCGACCTCAATGCCATAGAGCAGTTGTGGGACTATTTGGATCGACAGGTTCGACGTGCCGACCCACAACCACGTCATCTACGGGACCTCCGTGTTCTGCTGCAGTCCGAATGGGCACGTGTGACTCGGGCAACCTTACAGGTCCTCATTGCACCCATGCCTTGCCACTGTCATCTGGGTCAAGGGTGGTTATTTCCATTATTAGGTATGTGGTCATATGATTCGGATTCGATCGTGACTCCTGCTGATGCTTCATAGGTCAAGAAAATTTGAAGAATAGGTACGGGTAAGAAATCTGACTAACTTTAGACAGGCGTTTCGGGCGTTATGGCCGTTTGTGTGTACGAGCGTTTTGGGCGTTTTGGGCGTTATGGTCGTTAAAGGGTTAAGCTGCTCTCTGAGATTCAGAGGTTAGCTCCTCAAAGAAAGACCATCTACCAAGTAAACATTTATCTGATAGAACTTAAATTTACTTATTGTTGGTGCATCAAATGTCTCCATTTACAACGATCACGGCAGACAGCTCGAGCTTTATTAACATCCATCACACGACTCACATAAAACCTTTTGTATTTCATTCGCATAATATTTTTCTCGTGCAGACATTCCTGAATCTGGTCCACCCATGATTTCCTTGGCCTTCCTCTACCTTTCTTTCCTGCCACTTGGGCTGGAAAAATTCTCTTAGTCAGCACCTCATCACACATTCTTTCAACAATGGCCAGACCACCTAAGAATATTAGTCCCCACCTTACTAAAAACATTTTGCCTGTCGTTACACATCTGCAATATATCTTCATCCCTCACATGATCAGAGAGTATATTACCACAAACCGAATATAAGTAGGGGAAAATGAGTGTAAATCAGGTAATTTCCCAGCGCACAAACGACTCCTATGTCTTTTCTGCAGTACCCAGGTTTCACTGCCGTACATCAGAGTAGGAACAATTACACTTTCATATACACCCATTCGAGACTCTCTTGAGAACCCATAATCCCTGTGAAAACCTCCCAATGCAGCTAAGACTCTCCATGAAGAATTCACTCGCCTCTAATTTCACCATCCAATTTGTTCTCTCTGTCAAACATGCTTCCTAAATACACAAACTCATTCACTTAGTCAATCTCTGTGCCATTCAGTACTAAGAGTGTCTCGCTCAAAAACCATAACTTTGAGTTTTCCGTTATTTATACTCAGTTTGAATTTCATACAAACTTCGTGCATCCGGGACAACATGCTCTGCAACTCGCTTTTGCTTTTTGCCAACAGGACAGAGCACAAAACTGAGAAAAGATCATTACTTACTCATTCTATTCATCGTTTCATCATCTCATTCTTTTCTGTTTTATGTCGAAGGTGGCCTGAATATGAAGATATTATACTCGCATTCTAGATGTCTCTTGATTCAAGAATTACGGTGATTATTATCTTACAATCAAAAATTTTGGCAAAGGAAATTTTATCGAACACGAAATGAATTCTTTCTGATCGCTCTTTCGTTGAATTTCGCTTTTCGACTGCTAACAATGTTATTGTGAAATAGTTTTCTTCATCTAATATTTGATTCTCATTTTTCAGGAACAAAAAATGAGAGCCATCATTGGATATCCTGAAGAAATATTAAACGATACAGTTTTAAACGGCCACTACGAAAAGGTCAGTTTGTTATTCGCAAACATTTCCTATTATACATAATTTATTTCCAAAGATATCAAGTAAAGCTTATTTTTCATGCTTATGCGCTTCTTAGAGCGACTGTCACATAAAAACATAATGTTTTCACCAAAGCACTGGAACCCATACGTATATTTATAAAAAAACAACCTCTTATAGACATATGTACATGTGCAAGTATGTAAACTCTACGTCAAAAAAATAATTATACCCAGAAGGACGTGTCGGATTGCAATGCTATTCCGGAGAAAGGTAAAGGTTACCAGGAACAATAAATGTTTAAACATTGAAACTGATGTGGACAATATTTATTGAGCTACACGCCAAGAAGTAGAGTCTCTCAGTATGGCGTCGAGCCGCCATGTTTGCTCACACAGCATGCCAGACGTCTCGGCATGGAGTTGTACAGGTTTCTAATGCTGTCCTACGATAAGCCATCCTATGCATCTTGAATCTTCTAACGCAGTTTCTGCAGGTTGTGCGGTAGAGGTGGAGTGTGGATAGCCCGTCCAATAGCATCCCACATATTTTCGATCGGCGATAGGTCTGAGATGCGAATGGCCATGGAAGAATGTCAGTGCCTTGAAGGTAAGCTCTCAAGACAGAAGCAGTATGCGGACGAGCATTGTCCTGTTGGAAAATCGCACCGGAGTGATCGTTCAGAAAAAGTAGGGCCACTGGTTGCAGGACCTCATTAACGTAACATTGGCCTATCTAAGTGCCTGTAATGAACACCAAAGGTAATCTGACATCGTAGGCAATTACACCCCACACCATGACACCAGGCCTCCTGGACGTGTGACGCTCGACAACAAACCGTTCATCTTGGCGCTGACCACGATGCTTCCACACACAGATTCGTCGATTGTCTTCTCCAAGACAAAAGCGAGATTCGTCACTGAAGATCACCCGCTGCCATTCTGAGTTGCTCCATGACAGTCTGGCACGACAACAGTGAGGTCTTTGGCGATAATGCAATGGTGTTAAGGGCAGTCGTCGTAACGGTCTGCGTGCGTGTAGTGCTACGTCGTTCAGCCGTCTGAAAAAGGTGCTGGCACTTATCGGATGACCCATGGAGTGCACCACTGCTCGCTGAATATCCGCAATCGTGGCTGTTGTGTCACTCCGCGCATGCCGGACAACCCGACGGTCCTCTTTCTCAGTGGTTCGTCTACGTCTCCGAGACCCTTCCTGTCGCTGCTGCGTGCCTTGTTCTATCCACTGCCGCAAACAGCGTGCTATGGTGATGACCGCTCGACCGGTGTGGCGCGCAATACAGCTATAAGACTATCCCGTTTCCAGAAGCCCGACGTTGCGGCTCCTCTCGAACTCCTCCGATTGCACGTATTGCTTCCGAACTTTTCTCGGAGCCATACTTCACTTGCAAAGTATGCAACCAACACAACATCACGAGTCAGAATGGCAAGCACGCGAAACGGGACGACCTTGTATAGCTGGTCAGGCACAGCGCTATGACCCCTTCTTACTTGCGTCACATGAGCGGCCGAGCGTGATACTTGAATCATTTGCATGTCTAACGATGCCAAATCTACCCACCAAGTTTCATTCCTGTCGGTTGTTTCCTTCTGCGTGTAACTGTTTTTTTTTTTTTTTGTTTTTTTTTTTTTGGCGTAGAGTGTATATTACTTTTCCACTTAATCAGACAAGATAATTTGATCGCTACAATAACTTTTGACCCACCTTGGTAGATGCGTCTTTTCTGCGCAGTGGTCGTTTTTCATCAACTGTGCGCTTCAAATAATTATAAAGAATGCAATTTTTGAAATAGTCAATGAATTGTATCAGCTACAGTGAGAACACGGGAGAAGGTTACCTGGAGCTACTGAAAGGGAACTTCTGTCACAACATGTAGATCTCAAAGTCAGTACTTATCATGTAATGCCAGTTTATTACTAACGAATGTTTTTGCCGCAATCTGTGAAGGTAATAGGGCTCCTTAGTCTAGTGTAATGGTTAGGGGCTCTATTAGTTTCAGTAGCCTTTCACCGATCGCACACATTGTGAGTACAATGAATGCACAATATGTTTATGAGCTGCTGCAACCAGTTTTGTTTCCTAGTTTCAACAAGATAACGTCCGTTCACATACTGCCAACATCAGCAGGCATTGCCTGCAATATGTCCAAGTACTGCCCTGGCCAGTGTTATCCCCAGATTCCTTCTCATTAGAATACGAATCAACAGAAAGAATACTGTGGCGCAGCTCGCCGTTAATTTGAAAGCTGGTGATGGGAGCAATGTGTCCATAACGCACAGTAACATCAAACCCTGTTGAAAATGGTGTTGCGTTGTCACAGGCTGCTCCGATTGCCCATGTTAGCCTCGGTACACCACTGAAAGCATCTACATTAGGTACGCGAGCAACAAAAGGTAAAGGTTGTCTGGTCCGATTATTCTCGTCCCTGTGACATCATGTGGACAGCCTGGTACGAGTGCGTCACTTACCTGGGGAAGCGTTGGCATCCGGATGCACCGTGGGATAAAAACAAGCCGTTGGAGAAAGTGTAATTCTTTGGGAAACGTTCTGCTGAGAAAGCATGCGTCCAGCCATTCATGTGCAGGAAACTATGACGTCTGCAACTAGCTAAACATCCCAGAAGACCAGACTCACCCTTTAACGGTAACGGTATCCCTTTCTAATAATTTATTCTTTCAGAGAGATGCCACCCTGCTCGGATTGTTCGAGAATAGTTTGCGTAACATGAGAAAGAGTTCCAGGTAATGCCCTGGCTCCCAAATTCTTCAAATAGAAATCCAATCGAGTATTTGTGGTTTGTGTTGGAACAGCAAATCCAATCTACGGCGGTCAGTCACGTAACTTACAAGAGTTAAACGATCTGCTGGTGCTGTGTTGGCACCAGATAACATAAAACACCTTTAGAAATTTTGTACTTTCCAACCCTCATTGGGTAAGAGCTGTTTTGGTGGCACGTCAAGGACTAACACCATAGTAGGCAAGTGGTCATAATTTTTTGCTTTATCAGTGTAGTTTATGATACACATATTCAGATGAACTGGGGAAGAAAAAGTAATGCAAACTTATTTTCTTCCATTAGCTGCTAGTAGGTGAAACCCACTACGAGAATGTAAGAAGCGCTTATAAATTTCATGCCGATCGGGGAATGGAAGGTTTGCATGAGCAATATGACAAACACAAGTAAGCAAAAGTGTTTTAAGAATTTATGTATTTGTATTTATTATATTTCGCTTTGGAAAATGCGGATAATTTTGATGAATTTGTGTCATGGTTACCAAAACTTTTCAGCTCATTGAAAGACTTATGCTCTGTCCCTGAATGCAGACAATAACAAGAAAGATGACACCGAATTTTTGGGTGTAATAAGCACGTCTTTTGAATCCGTTCTGAGGCAAATTAATGTTTTCAAAGCTATTCAAAGTCAATGGAACCGGTATGGAAAACAATAGTATCTGACGGAAGAAAGAAGTTTTTTAATCGGGTTTTTAATCCCTCAGTTATTGCTGTAAACGGAATCGTGAGCTTACGCCCTCTGGTTGCAGACTTGTGTGATGAGGAAAACATGATTTTATATGAGAAACATTTCGCACCGGAAACACTCTCCAACATAGAAAGAATTTTTCAAATCGGACTCTTAGAAACAGAGATATCGACAAAAATAAGATGTGACTTTACGTCCCCTGGTGGGAAAACCATGCATTATTTTAGGAAGAAAGTATTATCAAAACATTTTTCCATATGAGCACTATCGGTCCAAGAAAAAAAAAATTTGTCGTGTTTTCAGGAGCCCAGATTTTGCTACATATACGTCAGAAGCATAAATTAACACTCATGCTCCCTGGAGGCCAAACCATTCTTTACCAAACATTAGAAATTATGTGAAAAATATTTTCCATCAGGTCTTGTATGCGATACAGGAAGAATTCTTCAAATCGGAGTTCTAGAAGCAGAAATAACCAGAAAACGCAATTTACTTTTGTGCCCCCTAGCGGAAAGTCTATGATTTACTTGAAAATTTTGAATTCATAGGGAAAACATTTCGCATCGGAAACACTATCCAACAAAGAAGGAACTTTTCAAATCGGACTCCTACAAGTAGAGATATCGGCAAAAATAAGGTATACATCTACGCCTCCTGGCGTAAAAAGCATGCATTAGTTCAAAAAGAAAATGTTTCTAAAAGGTTTGTCGATATGAGTAGTATCGGTCAACAAACCACTTTTTTTTCAATCGAGATTTTAGAAGCTCATATTTTGCTGCAAATACATCAGAAGCGGAAATTAAGGCTTACGCCACCTGGTGGCCAAACCATTTTTTACAAAAATTTTTAACTATGTGCAAAGGATTTCCCATCAGGAGCTGTATCCGGTGCAGAAAGAAGTTTTCAAATCGGAGATTTAGAAGCAGAGATATAGGGGGGAAAGCAATTTACCTTTACGCCCCCTAGCGGAAAGTATATGAATGATATGAAAATTTGGAAATTATATGAAAAACATGTCACACTGGAAACACTATCCAACAAAGAAGGAATTTTTCAAATCGGACTGCTAGAAGTAGAGATATTGAGAAAAATAAGATACACATCTACGCCCCCTGGCGCAAAAACCATGCATTATTTTAAGAAGAAAATGTTTCTAAAAGGTTTGTCGATATGAGTAGTATCGGTCAACAAACCACTTTTTTTCAATCGAGATTTTAGAAGCTCATATTTTGCTGCAAATGCATCAGAAGCGGAAATTAAGATTCAAGCCAACTGGTGGCCAAACAATTTCTTTACAAAAATTAGAAATTACGTGCAAACGATTTCCCATCAGGAGATGTATCCGCTGAAGAAACAATTTTTCAAATCGGAGTTTTAGAAGAAGAGTTATGGGGGGAAATGTAATTTACTTTTACGAGCCCTAGCGGAAAATCTATGGGTAATTTGAAAAAGTAACTATATCTAAAATACTCTTCGACAAATGGAACCGAAAGATGAAGTAATTTTTATATATATTCAATCGGATGTTTAGTAGCAAATATGTGGAATAAAACGTATTTTTGAATTCGGCATCATCTCCATTTACGCCCCCTAGCGGCAAAATTGTACATCGTAAAAAAAAACGAAATAAAGGATCATCATTCGCAAATTTCAAGCTTCGCAACGCAAAAAGAATTTTTCAAAACAGACTAATAGTTGCAGAGATATCGAGGGTTCAGACGGACGGACTGACGGACTGACGGACAAACCGGTAACATAAGCACGATCTTTTTTTACAAGAGCCGTGCTAAAAAATGTGAGTTAAATTATAAGATATTGGTATTATAAGAATACGAATACATATCGGGCTTCGCGAAAAGTATTTGCGAGTATTATCTTACACATTGTGTTATTTCGAGCATATTAGAGTACAAACAACCGAATTCCAAATCTTAAACATCCCCGCAAAAACAGTCTTGTTGGCCCAGCACTATGTTGCCGCTGCCGAACCGTCAATAAAATGTCCAGACGGCCAACAGAAGGGCCAACAGGTCAGGTCAGCAGCTGGCCAACAGTTGGCACCCCCATCAGTTGTCATATGCCACAACAGGGCCGTCAGTTATCCATCATAGGCAGTAGCTGCTACAAGTGGCCCTTCAGCGGCTCTGCAAGCACGTGTCATAAATGAAGGCTGGCCTGATGTGGTCCGCTAGTTTCCCGGTAGTGGCAGCCGGTAATCACGTGACTTAACTGATGGCTTGCCGAATCTTGTCTACCAATTCCCAAGCAGTAGCCATAAAAAAAAATAATAATAAAGGAAAACCGCAGTTTTCCAAATCTACAACTCCTTTTTTTTTCGCTTTACGAAACTTGTGCATTACAGTACTGCGTTGCGTACATTTTCTCAACAGGTCCTGAAAAAACGCCCGTTTGGATATGGGTGGAAACGAACCAGGGCTGTCGACTTGGGAGGCCAGCCTCTCTGCCAAATGGACTAATTTAGCACGCACGAGCATGGCTTGAAGCTGACCCTCCTTTCTGGGGAATGTGTAACGAATAGTTCTCTTTTTAATTTCACAATATTGCGAGGTATTTTTCATAAATATCAGTTTCATATAATTCATAAATTTATTCTTTTCAACGTACGATTATTATTTTTTTCTCTTTTTTTTTTTTTTTTTTGCCTTAATGGAACTTCACTTTTTCAACGAGTGTACCAACTTAAAGACGCTTTCTAAAGTTTCGAGCAGTCCTTGTCGTCTTGAAAGGCAATTGTTGAATTATTATATTTACCCGTTCATGTCACATTCTGTTACATTTTTAACGTTGTACCTTTCTTTTCCGCTGCTCGAAGCTACATTTGTTTTAAAGAGGAAAGATATTTTATTTTACTTCTCGTTATTTTTAGAAGTGAATTCCTCCAGTCTTGTGTATTCAACCCATGGATGAGTACATTACACCCACAGAGCGTTGCTTTTTTCCCAAATAATTGATAAATTCTGTACGCGGATAATTATTTTTTTTTCTTTTTCAGCATAACGCCTTTTTAATGTTTTTCCATGACTTTTGTTGCAAGCAGTTTAGTGAATGTTTAAACGAAAGATTAAACAGGAATTATTTCTTGTTGTTCATGGGAATGGAGTGATTGTATTTTATGGCTGTAATCTAGTATTTCATGGCTTAGTCTGATATCTTCGTCGACGTGGCATTTCATTAGCAAATTAATTCGCCTCTCTACCTATGCTTTTTTTTTTAACATCCACTGAAATAACACGATGGCGTTAGCGTCGTCTTCAACTAACTGGTACCACGAGAGAGAGAGAGAGAGCACATGTTGCTTCTACGCATGCGCAGTTCCGTTGCTCCCACCTCGTGTTGGGGCTTCACCGGTTGTCAGCTACGGGACACTAGTGGCACTTGCTTGGGGGCCCGCAATTCACTGCGATGCTGCTGGGCCATCAATGGCTGCCAACTGATGGCCCTGCCACCAACGAACCTCTACCGGGCCGTTAGCGGCATATTTCAGCCAGTAGTGACCCATCACTTCCAGCTGGAGGCCAGCAGTTTCCCAACACTTGTGTTTTTGCTGGGATGCTTTTAATAACACTGCCTTTCAGCGAAAGACAACTCGAACAGTTGGACGTCCAGTTTCTCACAACTTTGCGAACTCTAGAGGGGCAACGGAGTGTTATGCAATTTTTGGCTACCCAAAATGGCACACCAGGTGAAATTCATTGTACGAGGGGATGTTTGTAAATAAGTCACAAACAGTTATTTAAAAATACTGAGATACCAACTTGAAAAACACTTTTTGTTTCATAGGTCATTCCATAAAAACTGAGAGTAATTATTTTTTTTTTGAGTTGGCAACAGTGCGAATTGGAAAAATAACCACGCAGACGACTAACGGAATGAACTACAGTTATCAGCCGTGGCAGACGATTTTGGTTTTGTTATTGCACAGTTGTTTAAGGTACGTCTGCATTTCGCAATAAAGCTATGGAGGTGAGTGATTCAGAGATAAGAAGGGAAATGCATTGTGCGATAAATTTTTGCAATCGTTTAGGTAAAACGGCTCCGAAACAGTTGATTTAATGAAAAAATTTTACAACGATAAATGTTTGGGTGGGTCAACGATTTTTAGATGACACCATGATTTCAAAAAAGGGCGTTTGTCGGCAGAGCTCGCTACTAGGCCTGGCTGACCTGAAATTGTTGTTACAGAGCGTATTGTTGACAGTGTTTGGGTAATCCTGCAAGAAGATCGACATACGACGTGTGAAGACATAGCGGCCTCAACTAATCTTTCAAAAACGTCGGCAATCAACATTCTGCGCGACAAATTACTGCTGCATCGTGTGTGTTCCAGATGGGTACCTCATCACCTGACGAGAGAACAATTATTTGCCAGAGTTCAGGTGTGTCATGAGTGGAAACAAATGATTGCGAAGGATCCGAACTTTCTAAACACAGCAAAAACTGCCGATGAAACATGGGTTCACTATTTCGATCCCCAGACGAAGAGCGCAACGAGTGTCTGGAAACACACAGGCTCGTCTCCTCCAAAAGAAGTCCGCCAAACCAAATCAGCTGGGAAGGTGATGGTGATAATTTGCCATTCTCCCACAAATTACTGTCATGCCATTCTCCACAAATTACTGTTAGTGCTGAGTATTGCATTCCAATCTTGGAGCGTTTACGACGACACATATCAATTAAGCGACCGGAACTGGTAGGCAAGTGGATCCTACACCACGATAACGCCCGTCCACATGTGGCTGCTAGTGTACAACAATTTCTTACTAAATATAGTACTGAAATCATACTACATCCTGCCTACAGTGCTAACCTCGCCCGGTGCGACTTCTGGTTGTTTCCAACAATGAAGGAGAAGTTTCGTACCGCAACATTCAACACAGATGCTAATGTTATTCAAGCTGTACAGGGGTCGCTAAAGCAGCTTCCACAAAATATCTTCTCCACATGCTTTGAAAAGTGGACTGAACGATGGTACCGTAGCATATCATCCGAGGGAAGATACTTTGAGAAAGAATAACTTATATTTTGCTGTACCTATATTTCTTCATTTGGTGTTATTTTACTCTCAGTTTTTAAAGAACTGCCATTGTACCTTTACATTTCCTCTTATTTCTGAACGTAATTTCCTCCAATATTGATACACTTTTCCAACCGCTTTATCAGTGCGTCCAAGCCTGAAGCATAGAAATCTTGAGTTTTCTGTCTTACCCACATTTCCACTTCACGCTCAACCTCTTCGTCATAAACGAAGTTTTCTGTTAAGGTGAATTATTAGCGGACCAAACAGGTGAAAATCATCAGTTCTACGTTGGGGCTATAACATGGATGTTCAAGAAGTTATCAGCCTAGTTGTTCAATTTTCTGTTGAATTAATCGAGACGTATATGGTCTGGCATTATCATGACAGGGTATTACTCTTCTGATTAGTAGTCCTGGACGTTTTTTTATTGCATCCTGAAGCATGAACATAATTTCACAGTTCAGTGCAAGACTTACAATCTCACTTTGCTTCTGGGAATGGGCTAACAGCACTCCTTGAGAATACCGATACACTTTAAGCATTACCTCCACTGCTGATGGTAAAATTCGGAACGTCTTGGTTGAAGGTGAAGAGGGAAGTTTCCATTGCATTGAAGCAAACTTTGCTTCGGGTTGGTAGTGATGTACCCATGATTCGCTCCCAGCAACAATCTTGTTAATTATGTCTTCACCTCCACATGCGTACGGAGAGGGATGTTGGAACGACAGGCCCATTCAGATCATTTTGTGTTCCTAAGTCAGTTCTCTGGGTACGCACCGTGCGCACACTTTATGGAAACTCAAACGATCATGCATTATGTTGTAGGCTAAACCATGAGAAAACCCTATTGCAGTTGCTACACTGTCTGTCGTTATTCGCCTGTCATCTCCAATCATCTCCTTCACCAGCTTCACAGTTGCTTCTGCCGCAATCTGAAGAGATCGTCCAGGTCGATCCTCATCAGCAACTTTTGAGCGTCCTTAAGAGAATTTATCAACCTTGTTGTGTACCGCTTTACGGGACAAATATTTCTCACCGTAAACAGGAAACATTTCCATATGAATACTTTTTGCATGAAGTCATTTTGCCCATAGAAAACGAACGCGCAACTAACAGCACGGTTTAACGACCACCGTGAGCAACCCAGTGGGCTATAAGCAGTTCCCCTTCTCTAATTTAGGGACACTGATTCCAAAGAAGGGAGAGAGAGAGCCAAAGACAAACACAATATCGATACATCACCGAGATTCGAACACGGACCCTTCTCGGACGAATGGCCATAAGCTATCGTTTAGACCACTGCGCCACCGGGGCGGCTTCGTTATTCAATAGATAGCAGATAAATAATCAATGAGTCAAGGAGTCTTGCTATTAATTTGACCGTCATGTTGTAGGTATACCTTGCTCTGAGTAGCAGTATTATATGCTTCAATATCTTGTGTCCCAAAAGAAGAGGTGTCCTGTGGAGAATTCATTTAAAATAATCCTGGATGGGTTGAGCTTTGACAAGGGACACCTATGCCATCGTGGCTGTCTACAGTAGCACGTATCGGGTGTGTAGGAAAATGGTACTGCATTAATCTAATAATGCTGCTCTTCGCACAAGAATCGCTGTTACTTTCCGGATGTACGCAAAAGAAAAACAAAGTTTCAGTTATAGCAACTTGTACCAAGGGCAGGGGCGTCGGTTCTACATGTTAGCACCCAACACTCTAATACTATGAACTAGATCGGGATTTAATTGGAAAATACAAAATTCGTCGAAGTATGTATGTACACTGTTCCAGAAGTGTGTCTTGCCATAGCTTCTTCTAAAAGAAGCGGGACTCATCGATCAACAATGCGCATTTTAACGTTTTTCAAGCTTTGCTTTCTTCTAGAAATCTGGTCATGGACTCACGTTTTTTGTTTAATCAGAGTGGTGAATATACCTGGAGATCTGATTCGTGAATTCGGCATCGAACCGTTTAGATAAGCACTGATTTCGTTACTTGCTTCATCCGTTATCGGTCTCTGCAAGGATACGTGTAACTTACGAGGCGCATCTATTATACCTTACGGTAAACGCTGCGGTAATAGTCCCGATCCCGGGACCGCAGATTCGGACACCCAGACCGATGGAGACCTCTGGGAGACCGATTCACCAGGCTACCAATTTTCTTTTTGTATGGGCTAAAGCCTTTAATAAAAATTCAAACACAATGCACAGGCAAGAAACAGACAAGCACATTAATACAATGACACATTTTTGGTAGATTCACAGGCGATGGACGCACAACTGAGTTGAACAAAACCCTGGGGAACACAGTCCTGTCACTTGATCTCCTGGCGGAGTGTGTCAGCCATAGACGATGCGATCTCTTGGTCTCTCGATTTCCCACCTGAGACTCGGACAATCCGGGTTGAAGGTGGTATAGCAACCATAAGGTGGTACCTTTCGTTGGCACTATAACGGTTTGGGCATTTTGGTTCGTTCTGTCAGCTCCAGTGCCTATGAACCGCCTGCCCACAGAGAGCACAATACTGGAAGACTGCCGGACACTTGGCTTGATGTTGTCAGAACCTGTTGCATTTGAAGCAGCGGATTTCTCTGAGAAACTCCCAGAAAGAGTGAACCGACCTGTAGAGATTCACTCTGCCCTTTCTAAGCAAGGCTTTAAAGTCCCCTGGGGTCATCTCGACCACCCAGTGGGTCATCTCTCTCTTCCCTTTGATGGGGAAGAGTACCTTGCATCTCTCCGGGTCTTTCACCTTGTTCTGTTTGATTAGGTAGTCATGCAAATCTTCGGGCGTGTCCTCGTCCGTCCCGCTTTCGCTGTGGTTTTCCCAGAATGAACTGTTCCATTAACCCATTGTCATCGTTGAACGTGTTGGTAATATAATCGTTTCAACTCCTTTGGCTTTAGTACAAGTAGCTGAGATACCACCATTTCGTACTTTTCTCATGCTCTGGATATCAGCCCCCAGAGCGCAGGGATTGAGGTTCCCTCGGATTCTGGCTTTCACCTCGTCTGAAGACATTCCCTGGTCCTTTGGATAGACCAGGAAACTTTGCTTCGATAGGGTCCTTGGCCGATTTAGCTTGGGCGTCGTTTTGACAGCGTAGGCGAAAGACCTCTGTCGTTGTATGGAGGCTGGTCCACCACACTTTTCTCTCTTTCCTCCAACTTGCCTCCAGGGAGCTGAATTTCCGCCAGTTTTCTGGTGTCGTTCTCGAAGATCCGATCAAGAATCGGTCTAATCTGGCCCCTTACATTGTGGGACACTCTGGTGTTCGAGTTATCCAGTAAATCATTCAATTCCCGAGACAACCCGAGATACTCATTCATGCCTGTGCTCATTGAAATCTATGTGTCTCCGTCCCCCGTTTCTGGGTTCTGGAGACCCGAGCAAGGTGGTATCTACTCGTCTGACCCCGCATTTGGCCTGCACATGATGAGTGGGGGAGTGGCACCACGTCGACGCGGCGGAGTCGTGGATCGGTGGGAGCTGTAGCTCTAACAAGAGCTTTTTTCGTTCGACTGTCGAACTCGATTTGATTGCAGGCGCGCTTTGCACGCAAACCTAACGTGCCACTTGTGCTTGGCTTCAATCACACTCTAGGAGATTCTTACCTGCTCGCACCCCGGGGATGCTACCGATCTGTCAGTCTTAAGTAAATACAACTGTATCCCTTACTTGCCGCAAGTCTTATCTCAACTTGGAGCAATTGCAACGCTATACAACGGAACTGGCGATCCTCTCAAAGCTTGCGCTATGACATGACTTAAAGACAATAAAAAATTTCCGAACGGAATAGAAAACTTAATTAACGCCGTTGTTATCGAACAATGGAAAAAAGCAGCGTTAACTAGAGTGACATAATTTACCATGAAAGCTTGCAAATAATGCTATTTACAATTTGGAGATCACTTCGTTATAAAGAAGGCGATTTAGATATATCACAGCTAGTTTGTTAGTTGTCCTGTCGACACATATATAAAAGACATATACAGTATAAGTCGCTTGTTTAATTAAAATACACAGATGAAATTATTTATCACTACTGCAAAACCGAATCGCATTTAGATGCTATCACACAGTATGCAGAACTCGAATAGTCTGCCTTTGTTATTTTTCTAAAGTGACAAACATTAATCAGGGAACATAGTGTGGGTTTGGAAAATGGTCTTGTGCTATTCACTGAAAATTCAAAATATTATGACCAGCGCGTTTTTATACAAATCCAAACATTTGCGGGTTAACGGTAGCGCGTGTAAAGGTCATGAAACGACAAAAATGACATCGTCTGAGCTCTGTTAATCAGTGTCTTTTTTTTTTTCAGGAGCAAAAGGCAGGACACTTTAGGGGGTTTGACAAAGGCCAAGTTGTAATTGCCAAACGACAGGGCCAGAGCTCAGATGATGTCATTTTTTCATCGTCTGTGCTCCGCGCCAGACGACGTGGTGTGCTCATGGTTAGCAGTGGTTAGTACTTCCAAAGAGTGGTCAGAGTAGGCGAAAACCACGAAATGTTGGCAAGGTGTGGACCAACTACGGCTCGTCGATACTAGAGGTGAGACAACAGAAGGGATACTCCTGGCGCAACTAGCTGGTACTTTGAATGCTAGTGAAGGGAGTAATATGTCACAACTCACAGTACATCAAATCCTTCTGGAAATGGGGGTGCGTTAAACGTGGACATGCCCATGCCCATGCTAACTTCGGTTTACTTTCGGAAGCGCCTACAATGGGCACGCGAGCAACAAAACTGGAACTTGAATGATTGTAAGAAAGTCGCCCGGTCCGACGAATCTCGTTTCCTGGTGCAATATGTGGACGCGTGTGTCGTTTAGCTGGGGAAGTGTTAGCACTGGGATTCACGGTGAGACGAAAACATGCCTGTGGCGGAAGTGTAATGCTTTCAGCAACGTTCTGCTGGGAGACTCTGGGTCCAATCCTTTTTGTGCAGAAATCTATGACGTGTACCACCTACCTAAATATCACTGCAGATCAGGTACATCTTTTCATAGTAACGGTATTTCCCTCTAGTGGTGTCTTCTTCACAAGATAATGCGCGATGCCACACTGCCCAGAATAATTCGCGGAACATGAGGAAGACTTCCAGGTATCGACCTCCAAATTCCTCAAATGAGGAAGACTTCCAGGTATTGACCTCCAAATTCCTCAGATAGCAATCCAATCGAGCATTTGTGGTTTGTGTTTGAATAGCAAATCAGATCTTCTGTGTCTCAAGCATGTAACTTACAAGAACTGAAAGGTCTTCTGGTAATGTGTTGGTGCCAAATCGCACAAGACACCTTTAGAAATCTTGTTGCGCCATGCCTCGCTGAGTAAGAGCTGTTTTGGCCCCAGGTGGAGAAGCACCATCATGTTAGGCAGGTATTCATAATGTTTTGGATCTTCGATGTACGTGCTATGTTCTTTGTACGAGTACGTTGTATCATATAAGCTACGTTTGATGACTTCTCACTACCAATATTTTCAGATTATCACTAGGTACTTCCGATTTAATCGTACTTCCACTTTTGAAACTTAACGAGCTTCACATACCCTTGTTTGACAGAGTCCTTTCTTATTTTATAGATGGGATGCTACAGGAAATCTTCTCATGGCGAATGCGTTTTACTCGCCCATCAGAAACACTATTAGTAAGTATGGCATTCTTGTAAGTATCCCATTAATGACTAAGTATTTTAAAATTAAAATCCTCCCAAGAGAAGGTTTGAGGAATTTTTGGCTGTTTCCACATAGAATCATGCATCGTGTGAACACTGTTAAAAGTTTTGTTGTAGGCTGCACCAAAAGAGGTGCTGCACCCATTTTCTGAAAAAGATACACCATTGCGTGGTGCAAACAAATCCAAACAACATAATGAAACTTTGCACGACGTTATGATACAACGTTACACCATATTATGGTTTTGTTTGCCGCACACAATGGTGTATCTTTTCTCCAAACGAGGTGCAGCTGGCGTAGTACCACCTTTTGGTGAAACCTACCTCAAAATTTTTAACACTGAATGAAGCTGCTCAAAGACTCGGCTTTAATGAACATATATTTAATGCAACTTGAATTAATGCCATTTTTTAGTTGCTTGATTTAGTGGTTTTGCTATTTTCTTCATTTGACGGCACACACAAAGGCACGATTTTGTCAGAAAATTCGAAACTCAAAAGTGAAAGATATTTTTTTGTTTCAGTGACATCACTCAGTAGAACCCATCTGGTGTTTGTGTGTAGCTGAATTACTAAAATACACTACATAGATCAAAACTTCGCTTACAGTGAAATATGAGTCACACAAATAAAGCCAGGAAGTTGTTACTTACAGCTAATCCTTTATTGCTGTCAATAGGCACCTGATCATTTGCACTTCAACAAGGTAAGATCACGAAAACTTAAATTGACATCCACAAGAACACAACACTGTTATTAAAGTAGAACACGTAGCCCTCACAAATACCTTAACAGCAATTAAGCAGTCGCGTATCCAAAAGAACCATTAACGTCCACCTTCCAACATCTCCTTTTAAACTACCGATGCATTGCCTTTTTATCTATCGTTCTTATCCGGCCACACATACTACACTCTTGTTTCGACATCAGTATGTTGCCAACATTATTCTCGTTTGAGAGAAAAGACATCACGTTAATGTTTGAAAGTGTAAAGAACAAACTCAAATTTACATACGAGAAGGAACTAAAAATGAAAGTTGAATTATAATATACGTCACACCCTCTTGGAACCACAGCGCCTAACGCACCCTTACTCACAAACAAACACAAGCGCCCGAGTCGCCCGGATAGAGCGAGTAGATTTCCCTATGCCCGCGTATTTGAATTTGCACGGCGTCCGAGGGATTAGCAGAAACCCATCAGTTGTCATTTTTGTCGTTAAACAAAGAAGTTGTCGCCTTCTGACATCGCTCAGTAGAACTTTTGATTTGCTGGCACGTGTTTCGTTTGCCTGTAATATTTTACACTGTCCCAAAAAGCAGAGTTTGCAGGCGAAATTTTGTCGTAAAAATTCTTTCATTTTGCTCAATCCAAATAAACAGATTGAAAGCACATTTTGTACAAGAAAGAACAAGAAAATGGAAAAGTAAACAAGATTTTCCAGCTGTTACCACTCTTTTCTATCTGCCTAAAGCTCTTAGTAGAAGAATGCACTTATTGCTCCAAGGAAACATCCAAAGGTCAGTGTATGTCAAGCTTAGAGATCGGAAATTTCAGTGGCGACTCAGCACTAATCCTTCTTTTCTTATTGAGAAAGGGAGGGGGAATGAAATTCGGAAAGGAGCTGCAGACATTTTCGGGCGTTATGGTATTCTGAGCGGCAAAATACTTTAAGATTGTGGTTTTTAAGGGGTTAAAGAAACTAGGGTCACTGCTTCAGGAGGAGCAGCGGCGTATGTGCACTATCTATGACTTAGTCGGAGCTAGCCAGAAACATACCACGGACCACTCGGAAACGGGTGGCGACAAATAATTTAGTTGGCATTTAGAAATGGCACCATGAGATGTGTGACAGTTGGTGTGATTCTATCGTTTTAAAGAGAGGTACAGGTTTGTCAAAAGTTACGAGCTCTATGCACACTTGTTGTCAGCAGGAATAGTGTAGAATGTTGACTCGAGTGCGTACCTTAAATTTCAACGGAGCCTATGGTGTTCTTTGACTTTAAGAATATAAATATACACGTAAAAAATCTTTTTACCCAGAACATCAACATTACATGAAGCTTGATCAACTATCATAACTAATTCGTTTTAGTTGAAACCGTGGACAGCTTAACATTTAATGTTCATAATTTAGCACAAATTGGTTGAATGACCAATTAAAGAAAAAGTCTTTACTTACGAAAACTTCAACGTTTATTTTACTCTTTAAGCACTTTAAGAAGTTAGCACATATCCTCATATTACTCGTAACGTATAATACTCTTCAAGTATAACAAACTTGGTAAGAGGATAATACTTTAAGCTAGGAGCAATGTAACAATCAACTTGAAAAACTCGAGACTCAAAACATCAACCTAACTCCAAACGGTTAACATGAAACAGCAATTTTACGTAGATCAATTAGAAAGCCTCAGACCACAGCTAGCTAGAACGCCACACAGATCGTAACCCAGAGAATATACATTGTAAACATCGTTCCCAGCTCTGTCTCTCTCATTCGTCATTCAGCCCCGACCTCAATGCAGTTGCCACAAAACATTCAGTCGAGAGAGAAAATGTAAACGTTAAGTTTGGAAGAAGCTTAAGGGGGACAAACTACATTTACATAGATACAGAACTAAAAACGGAAGTTAAATTAGGGTATACGTCACAGATACATTCACATGAAATCGCTTACAGCTCTTAAAAAGAGATTTTGAATAAATATTTGGAAACGCGGCGCTTTTCAAAAAAGTTCGTTACCTGATTTAAGGTAAACGTGATCTCTGATTTCAATCTGCGCAGCTAATTTGACCAAGTGACGAAACCATTTTAATCGACAGATACACCTCCCCGTTGGCTGGTTCTCATAAAATAAAAAAATATAGAATAAAACGCTACGAATGCCTATGAAAACTCTTTGAACGATGGGTTTCTGTAGTGTTGAAGGAGCATCTTTCGAAGGTAACTAAACTAAATGACAGATTTAGTAAACAAAATGGAATATTTAGTAGGTCCGTACTTTTGGTCGACCATTGAATGAAAACATCGTAGCATTTGAATGGAGCGTAATATACAAGTGTGCTCGCTATGACGTTTGACTTCTTTTAATATAAAAGATCGCTGGTTAACCGTAATCGAAAGTAAAGACATGTAAATGATGAAAATATAAAGACCAGATGAATTCGAGGGCTGTATTTACTGATAAAACTAAAATTCAGCAATGAGCACTTCAAAATTGAGATACACAGGTCATGGTGCAAAGAAGAGCACAGTAATAAAGTTCCGCTTAATCCTACTGTGACAAAGTACCGCATAGTCTACTATAAAAAAGGCCAATATAGTCCTACTGCAACAAAGGTCTTCATAGTGCTACCGTGACAAACATAACGTAGTGAAAATCCTCTGAATACGTGGCGTAGTAAAAATCCTCTAAATACAAAGACGTCGCTGTTTCCACGTTAATCAACACGTTCTCACCCTTTGGATTTATTTGCTATAATTAATATATAGCTTGTGCCATTAATGCCCACCAGATGGAAACATCTCAGTTGCTGAGCCCATCCTAAGGATATGTGATGTCAGAAGCTGACAGATAAACGCACATAGCGCCGTTGAGTGCTGGCCATTGTAGCGTAAGGCGAACGCACTCGGCTAGATATCGAGAGATCTGGGGTACGATCCCAGCAGTGGCCAGATAACAATTTTTCTTTTGCTATGTGTTGATTAACGTGGAAAAAGCGATGTCTTTGTTTATTAATATAAACATAACGTATATTCCAACGTCATCCTACCACTTTGAACCAGTGGCTGAGGCCCTGCTGAGAAGCACAGTCAGTGGTAAAAAAAGGCGGCTTGAGAGGCAAGTCATGCTGTGCAATTGGTGGAATTCTGAAGGTCCTTTGCACTGGGAACTCATGCCAGATTATCAGGTCGGGGACGGGAAATTCTACGAAGAACAGCTGCAAAGGATGCATGATGCTCTGCGCCAATACTACCCAGCGCTCATCAGTAAGAAGCGAGTGCTGTTGCAAGTGGATAATTAACGCTCCGAGTCACACTGTAACGTACTACACAGATGAAGCACATGTCAAATCGTCAAAGTTGCAGTGATTAATTCCGTCGGTGTAGCTTCATGATAAAGCATTCGGTTTCGGAGCAGAGGTATGTGGGTTCGGTCCCTGTCATAGGCACATTTGTGTTTTCACAACACCTCCAAAGTATTTACAATGAATGACAGATGACATTTACAAGATGATACGTTAAGTATGTGAGTAAGAAAACTGCATAGTACAGTTGCAGTACACAGGGCAGATGATGATAAATATCAGAGTGAACAGTCCCGGAAATGGAAAGATAGAGACTGTAGCAGAATGATGGAGTAGGTTGGAAGACCAGTATGGTTAACTCACTCTATAAGATGATAACGTTGTTGGTGACCTGGAACCAAAAAAGGCCAGGTGATCAGGTTCGACGGAACTCCTCGAGTCGGGAGGTGCGGCGAGCTTCGGTATAGTCCGTCGCAAGACGAGCAAGCAGCCAGAGAGCACAGAGTTGTCCACCGAAAATTACAGGAATTGGAAACGGTTGAGATCCAACCCCATCTGCCATACAGTCCGGACCTTACCCCATCTGCCATACAGTCCGGACCTTACCCCATCCTCCACACAGCCCGGACCTTAACCAATCCTCCAAACACTTCGGAACTTACCCCATCCACCACACAGTGTGGACCTTACCCCATCCTTCATACAGTCCGGACTTTACCTCATCCTCCATTCAGTCAGGACCTTACCGCATTCGACTACCACCTGTTTCAATCCACGGCCCATTTCCTACAAGGACAGCACTTTTGTTCAAGGGTGGATGTAGAATATTGCTTCAGATGATTTCTATTTTCGAAACCTGCCGAATAGTACCGCCGTAAGATAGTGGCTATGATGGAATTTTGATAAAGGGCTAGATAAAACAACGGCCTGTATTTTGCAGAATTGGGTGAGCGTGTATAACTTTCTCGCATCACAAACTGTTCATCTGCAAATGGGACGAACTTTTGACTTACCCTGGTCGTTACGTCTTTTCTGCGCAGTGGTCTTTTTACATCAACTGCGCGTTTCAAATGTAAAGAATGCAATTTTTGAAATAATTTACGAATCGTATCAGCTATAGTCATGTTTCAAAGTGCACATACGTCCGAACGAATGAATTTAATGTTTCCTTCATTAATAAATGTACTTCTGAAGTAATTATTCGTCAAACGATTTCACCGACGAATGGAACTAAACACTAATAGGCTATTGAGTTATCACAGCGACGGGATTTTGGTAAATCTTCGAATCTGAGCCCGAATCCCAAGTGAGACAAGGGCGTTGCGCTAGTTCTACGGCACTGGCTCTGGTCCTCTCTCGAAACAATGGCCTCAAATTAGGAGGTGACCTCCTATGGCGTTGGTGATCATATGCTCTAAAAAACGCACTATTGTTGGAGTTCGGCAAACTACATCCAAATAGCACCAATTCTATTATATTACCAGAGCGCTCTAGCAACTCTTGGCAAGACTCGCCAACCCCGTACTGCGTTTTAAAACTAATCTTGAAATGTTAGGTTTGAGATAAACAAGAAATACTGGTCCTTTTCTTTTTTACGCTTTCCAACTGTAGGTTGAAGAAGCGTATATGCTCCAGCATTGTCCGTCTGTCTGTCTGTCTTTCCGCACAATAACTAGCGTAAAAAGGGTTCGATTTCGATGAAAGGTTAGTATGTGGTAGCGGGCAACTGGGAACGAACCATATGAAAAATGGACGAAATGGAGTCAAAGGTCAAAACATAGGAGCGGGATCAATTCCATCGCCCTTATGCGTCATAACTTGCGTAAAAATGCTTCGATTGAGACAAAATGTTATCATGTTGTTCCGGAGATATACTGAACCGGTTGTGTTGAATATCATCGAAATGGGGTCAAATGTCAGATCACAAGAGCGAGATTTATTCCACAGCCATTATCCTCATAACTTGACTAAAATGCATCGATTGCAACAAAACTACAGTATGTTGTTCAGGAGGTATACTGAACCAATTCTGTTTAATATAATCGAAATAGTGTCAAAGGTCAGGGCACAGGAGCCAGCAGATTTATTCCACAGCTATTATCACCAGAACTTGAGTAATAACTTGAGTAATGATTTCTGGTATGTTGGAAGGCGTATCATAATAATCAATGCATTGCGTGATTTTACTAACTTGTTTTAGCCTTCCGTTTGATTTAATTTGCTCGTCCATCAAGTAACAATTTATTTCTTGTTGATTACTGAAGCAATTCCATTTACACTGTCCTTCACGTTCTTTACATTTTGCTCCGGAAAAAAATTGCACACGGCGTTTTAAAAACAGAGCCTGAAATGGAGTTATAACAAAATTCTGAAGGAAAAGGAATAAGAACTCTGCAGCCTGAAAGCTAGAAGATTACGAAAAGAGGGATGGAGTGTACATGTTGGGCGACGCATGTCAAATCGCACATGTTCACTGCACTTATGAATGACTATAAGGTACGCCTACTGCAGCTGTGTAGGATGAGTAACGCCCCATACATTTCCGCTATGTATACAATAGCTTACCACTCAACAGCTCTGTCTACGTCTAGCGCAGAATCTATTTGCCATTATTACGAGTATTACACAATGAAAACTGAAAATCATGGGACAGATTCTCATTTGTAGATTACACAGGTCTGCGATAGAAAAATTGTCTCAAATTGGTACGTTTACATAGATTTCTGAGCATTGATTTCAGGAAAAATAGCAAAAAACATTCTATCACGTACCATTTTCCACAAAATAAAAATCAAATTTTGAAGATGAAAATCCGATTTTTGGTGTAAATGTAACAAGGATGGTAAGTCAGATAACATCCGAAAACTTGAAAATGTCATCGTCCTGGAGCGGGAACTCGTACCCGCGTCTCCCAGATAGCGCCCGGATATGCTAACCAGTACACCACCCAGAACGACCAAGTTTCAAGTTTCCGATTAATTTGAATATAACCATCACAGATTCAAATTTTGTTATTCCTTGAGTGCTTTTATCTGGTTTTATGAAATGTTTACAAATACCAAATATCTAGGTTGTAACTTAAAGTCTTCTAAAAAGGCCCGCGGGCTAGTGCCATTGGACGAATCGGCACTGACCAATGATACCATTGAACGAATCGGCATTGGACCAATCGCACAATTGGGCGAATCGGCATTAGAACAATAGTTCATTGGACTAATCTTACATTGGACGAATAGTCCCTTGGACCAAATGACATTGAACCAATTGTCCCTTTGGACGAATCGGCATTGGAGCTATCGTCATTGGACGAATTGTCCGGGACTGATTCTCTCCTGAAGTCGTGTAAGATAAAACAGAGTATATTTTAAACGAAAAACGAACTTTGATGTTAAATAAAAACGTAACTCGATGTGGTACGGTTTATTTAAAAGAAAGAATGTCTTTACAAATAAATAAGTAAATACATTTAACATAATTTATGCAAGAAAAAAAAAACAGATTTCATTTGTGTCCCATTATTTGGACGCTGCAAGGCAGAAGATAGGTGTTAAAATGAGATATTTTCATTTAAACATAAACTCACTGAGGTAATCTCAATGCACTTTTTGTTTTCTTCAAGCACACGGATTGGAGGTTTAACGACCACCGTGAGCAACTCAATTTGCGCCCGTACCTAATTTAGGGTCACTGGTTCCAGGGAAGGGAGAGAGCCAGTGCCGTGAGACAAACACAACATCCATGCCTCACCGGGATTCGAACCCGGACCCCTTTCGGACGAATGATCAGAGGCCATCGCTTAGACCACTGCGCCACCGGGACGGCCAAGTAAATGAATATTTCTTCTAAACTTTTTCAATACGGACCGTTCCTATTAATTAATAACGAGGAACTGTACATCAACTGAATTTAAAATAGCTGAATTATAATAGTAATCCAAATTTATTGGCGTAAAATAGAAATCAAAGATTCCAAGCTGTCGCATATCAACTAGATGGCTCTTTCAAGAAAGGTAGACAATAATTTGAAGGCGGTGACTTGACTAGACAATAAATGAATATATGCGAATGTAGTTATTCATTCACCTTTTTTATGTAGCAATAAGGTGACATTGAGGATCTCAGGAACTACAGACCTATCAGCCTCCTATCAGTGGTTTATAAAATCTTCACTAAAGTTCTTTCACACCGCTTGAAGGTGACACTGGACATGGCTCAACCGAGAGAACAAGCTGGATTCAGGAGTGGCTACAGCACAAAATAGATCATATCCACGTACTGAGAGAACTAATTGAAAGAGCGAGGGAATATGAACTTCCATTGTGCATGGCTTTTATCGATTATGAAAAAGCCTTTGATTCGGTGAAACCATCAGAAGTTGCAATGGCTCTGAAATCCTGCGGTATTGAAGATGCATACATTAATATTATTAATAACATCTATGAAAATGCAAGTGCAAAGATTCGGCTGTTTGAAAATACAACACACATAAAAATTGGAAAAGGAGTGAGACAAGGTGACACCATATCTCCGAAGCTCTTTAATGCCACATTGGAAAATGTCTTTCAATCACTGAACTGGGAAAACAAAGGGATAAAGATTAATGGAGATTATCTAACCCACCTTCGTTTTGCTGATGACATAGTCATTTTTGCAACTACCCCATCAGAGCTACAGAGTATGATCCAGGAACTTGCTGACAAGAGTAAAGAAGTGGGATTAAAAATGAACTTTCAGAAGACAAAAGTGATGTTCAATGCTTTTACAAGAAATGAAGATTTATCGATTGATGGAGAAAAGCTGGAGATAACAGACACGTATGTTTATCTTGGACAGCAGATATCAAGTGAGGGTCACATTGGTGAAGAAATTAATTGGCTTACAAAACTTGCCTGGAGAGCTTTTGGAAGAAACAGCATAATTTTCAAGAGCAATATGCCATTATGTCTTAAAAGAAAAGTGTTTGATCAATGCATCCTTCCAGTGCTTACGTATGGTGCAGAGACGTGGACCTTAGCTAAAAGAGACATACAAAGGCTGCAGACAACTCAAAGTAGCATGGAGAGGTGCATGCTTGGTGTAACCAGGAGAGATAAGAAGAGGAACTCGTGGATCCGAAAAATGACAAGAGTGGAAGACATCATGATCAGAGTTAAATCCCTGAAATGGCAATGGGCTGGACATACTGCCAGAAGAACAGACCATCGATGGACAGCCGAAATTTTAGATTGGATTCCAAGGGACAGGAAAAGACCAGAAGAAGACCACATGGAAGATGGGTGGATGAAATTCGAAAGTATGCGGGAGTGACATGGAGGAGACTGGCACAAGACAGACCGTTGTGGAGGAAACTTGGGGAGACCTTCGTCCAGCAGTGGATTGATAATGGTTGACAATGATGATGATGATGAGTTATTCATTCAGAGAAAGCAGTTGTCATTTTGGTTGGACACGTGGCACCATGGAAGGAAAAACTGCTTTATTTGAACAACTGGTTCCAAATTCGTGGCAACTCTAGAGAGGCACTATCATTGCAAGACTCATTGGTGAATATTTCCAAGGTTTCGTGAATGTCAGTAGATTTAGGCGTGCAGTAGGAAGCTGATTTCTTTACATCATCCGACATAGGAACAGCGGACTTGAACTTATCTTCTCTTGATAGGATATTGGTTACTTTTCCGTCCTTTATGTCTCTTTTATGCTCATTGATTCTAATTCTAAACGAACATTTGGTCATCCCAGTGTAGTATCGCTTGGAGCCATCCGGATATTGCAGAGGGATGGAATAAACACTCGCCTCGTTCAAAAGAGGGGGTTTGTCAATATTTCTCTTAATCATGGTACAAAAAGATGCCGGATACCTTCTACCGACGCAGAAGTTAATCCTCCTGAACGCGTCCTTTAGTTTATAGGAAGAATGTGGTACGATTTATTTAGAAATCATATAATTTGACACGGACCCAGCGGAAAATACAAAGAGGTGGGGACCAGGAGTGGACACCCCCATTGTCATTTTTATTCATGTTTTTCTTTTGTGCCAAAACAACTGTTCTAAGCAAAGGGAAAATGTCACCCAAACATAAAATTAAAAAAAAAAAAAAAGTTGAATTGTTGTTCTTGTATCCAGAGTTATTAATTCCGTTATAGGGTTTGGTCTGCACTGTACACTGTAGCCCACTATCTTAAAAAACTGTGCAGATATGTACACACATTACAGACACCCAAGAACATTTCTTACAATGTAAGCAAGCTCAACTTCTCTTCTGCTGCCTCTACTAGATTGCGTTTTTGCGTTACTTACGTATGACAGCCGTTTCATAAAAGTGCTTCATAACAGCTTCGTGCGACAGTGTTTCATAATAGCCTCGTAATACAGTAATTTCATAGCAGCGTTTCATAACAGTTCCGTACGACAGTCATTCATTATAGTGTTTCATGACAGTTTCGTACATTTCGTAACAGTGTTTCGTAGCAGTTTCGTACGACAGCCATTTCATAGCAGTGTTTAATAACAGTTTCGTACGACAGCCTTTTCATAACAGTTTCGTACGACAGCCATTTCATAACAGTGAATGAAAAATGAAAACAATGCAATAAATCATATCTGGCATAATAGAGATAAAAGCAAGGGCAGGATAGTATTTTCAAAAACAACAGCGCAATTTTAGAGAATTCCTTATAAATCCCATTCACCCAACCATCAGTTACCTTGTTTCACTTTAATCAAGATTTAAAGAATAAGATGTAATTTTATTCGTGTGATAATGATTCCATTAAAAATAGAAGACAAAAATATTTTTTTGATCAGTGTAAGTCCACTCTTCTATCTTGTTCTTTCTGTTTGTATGTTATTAAATGCCGAGGCGTATTTAGAGGGGGAACGACGAGGTCTTGCTATCCTCCCCGAAAGTGTTTCCTTTTTTAGCACGTCTTTTGCAAAAAAAGATCGTGCTTGTGTTACCGGTTTGTCCGTCCGTCCGTCCGTCTGTACCCACGATATCTATGCAACTATTAGTCCGATTTGAAAAATTCATTTTGCATTAGGAAGCTTGAAATATGCGAATGATGATCTTTTATGACTTTTTTTTTTTTTTTTTACGATATACAATTTTAACACTAGAGGGCGTAAACGCAGATGATGTCGAATTCAAAAATACGTTTTATTCCACATATTTGCTTATAAACATCCGATTGAAAAAATTATTTTATCTTTCGATTCCATTTATGTCGAAGAGTATTCTAGATACAGTTACTTTTTCAAATTGCTCATAGATTTTCCGCTAGGGGGCGTAAAAGCAAATTACATTTTCCCCGTTAACTCTTCTTCTAAAACTCCGATTTAAAAAAAGTTTTCTTCAGTGGATACACCTCTTCATGGAAACTCTTACGCATTAAATTTCAAATTTTTGGTACAGAATACTTTGGCCACCAGGGGGCGTAAGATTTAATTTTTGCTTCTGTTGTTTTTGCAATAAAATCTGAGCTTCTAAAATATCGTCTGAAAAAATTATTTCGAGAACTGATGCCACTCACATCAATAAACCTTTTCGGAATATTTTCTTCTTAAAATAGAACACAGTTTCCCCGCCAGGGGGCGTAGATGTATATCTTATTTTTGTCAATATCTCTACTTCTAGGAGTCCGATTTAAAAAAAATTCTTCTTTGTTGGATAGGGCTTCCAGTGTGAAAGTTTTTCATATAATTTCAAAATTTTCAAGTAATTCATTGACTTTCCGCTAGGGGGCGTAGAGGTATATTGCATTTCCCCCTATACTTCTGCTTCTAAATCTCAGATTTGAACAATTCTTTCATCACCGGATACAACCCCTGATGAGAAATCGGTTGCACATAATTTCTAATTAAAAACAAAATAGTTTGGCTACCAGGGGGCGTAAACCTCATTTTCCGCTTCTGATGTATTTGCAGCAAAATATGAGTTTCTAAATTCTCGATTGAAAAAAACGTCGTTTGTTGACCGATACTACTCACGTCGACAAACCTTTCAGAAACATTTTCTTCTTGAAATAATGCATGGTTTCTACGCCAGGGGGCGTAGATGTACATCCTATTTTTGTCAATATCTCTACTTCTAGGAGTCCGATTTAAAAAATTCCTACTTTGTTGGATAGTGTTTCCGATGCGAAACGTTTTCCCCATAAATTCAAAATGTTCAAGTAAATCATAGACTTTCCGCTAGAGGACATAAAGGTAAATTGCTTTTTCTGCGTTATTTCTGCTTCTAAAAGTCCGATTTAAAAAATTCTAGGAGTCCGATTTAAAAATTCCTACTTTGTTGGATAGTGTTTACGATGCGAAATGTTTTTCCTATAAATTCAAAATGTTCAAGTAAATCATAGACTTTCCGCTAGAGGACATAAAGGTAAATTGCTTTTTCTGCGTTATTTCTGCTTCTAAAAATCCGATTTGAAAAATTCTTTCTGTATCGCATACAAGACCTGATGGAAAATATTTTTCACGTGATTTCTAATGTTTGGTAAAGAATAGTTTGGCCACCAGGGGCATAAGCGTTTGTTTCTGCTTGTGATGTATTTGTAGCAAAATTTGGGCTCTTGAAAACTCGACTAAATTTTTTTTCTTGGACCGATAGCCCTCATATGGAAAAACCTTTTGAGAATACTTTCTTCCTAAAATAATGCATGGTTTCCCGACCAGGGGATGTAAAGTCACATCTTGTTTTTGTTGATATCTCCGTTTCTAAGAGTCCGAATTGGAAAATTCTTTCTGTGTTGGAAAGCGTTTCCGGTGCGAAATGTTTCTCATATAAATTCATGTTTATCTTAACGCACAAGTCTGCAACCAGAGAGCGTAAGCTCAGGATTCCGTTTACAGCAATATCTGAGGGATTAAAAACCCGATTGAAAAACTTCTTTCTTCTGTCAGATACTATTGTTTTCCATACCGGTTCCATTGACTTTGAATAGCTTTGATAAATTTAATATACGTCAGAACGGATTCAAAAGACGTGCTTATTACACCCGAAAATTCGGTGTCACCTTTCTTGTTCATATTTCTTGTTAAAATGTGACTCACATTAGAGAAAAAAATGGTTTGTTTTAATAAAAATGCATCAACCTTTTATTAGAAAATAAATGCACTACTGTTTTTGTTCTATTTTTCCTTAACTTTTCTTTTGTCCCGGTGAATTTCAAAAATTTCCTTTTTTGTGGGACTTCCCGAACAAAAATTCTATCCCCTGATTACATGCATAATCAAAAGATGTTGCTAAACATATATATATAAAAGTAGCTGCCAAGAGTTGCTAATGAAACACTTGTAGGCTATTCGATATAACTGTTTTCAACATTGTGTGATTTATTATTATTGTCTGTCGTATGTGAATATACATTACTGTACAGCCTTTAAGATATTCAACTAGAGGACACAGTACATACGAAACTAAATAAATATTACGCACACTATAGAGTCATACCTGAAAAACATTAAACTTTTGTTTTATTTGCAGTATGGTGGTCAGGATTCTTTTTCTCTGGTTACAAAAATTGTTTAAGCATAAAGAAAAACCATGTAAAGAAAAATTTGGCGGCTCCCACCCCACTTTCCGAGTCCGTTTCTGCAAATAAACTTTTCAAAATTCGGTGTACTTCTGTCAAAAATTTCTGGATACTCCACTACATGGTCGAATTTATTTTTCTTCACCTCCAGTTTCTTATCAATAACGATTATGTTTCTGAATTTTCTTAAGAAGAGGAAATAGGATTTTGCTAAATAAAAGTTTAATTTTCTTTTAATTTGATCTTCTGAAATTGTCCAACAAGTGTTTCTTGAAATCACGAAAAAAAAGCGTGTATATATTAGTAAAAATGAATAAAATGCAAGCATATAGTGCTGCCATCCTGTGGGATATTATGCTATTAAGCGCTTCTGTGCTATGGTATGTTAAGATTTCATCAGGCCAAAAGCATATGCAACGCCAATTACTTGATTCATCATCCCCCTAATAGGCTGTAAGATATTACCGTATTGCTCCTAATCTTTATAATATAATTAAATATTTTACTTCCGAAAAATTGCCATGTTAATTTATTTTTATAAATTGCGAAATCAATTTTTTTTTAAGTATTGCATCTGGAATTTTGCATGTTTCTTACTATAACTATTCCTGAAGAATTACCACACAAAGTTTTGCATATTTATTACTAATTTTTCTTCCTGAATAATTTTCTCCCCTATTTTTTTTTTCAGAATGTTTTTTCACCCTAAGATTTTCATACTGCTGTTATTTATTTGCTACTGTATTTCCGTCCTAAGGTTTCAAATATTTTTTAATTTTGTTTCTGATGAACCGCTATTTTAAAATTATTGGTCTTACTTTAATTTCAGAAGAATAACCACACAAAAATTTTCAATATTATTATTATTTCATTATTTTTAATGAACTGCCACCCAAAGAGATTTTCAAGTTCAACATAATTAGGTTTTTATATTCTTACGAATTGTCGCCGTTACACCTTTGCTATTTATAATTACTACTATCCGCTTTCAGAAGGAGTGTTTCCTATAATATTCTTTAGAAACACCATAATTTTTATTACGTAATCAATTTAATTTAGTAATTAGTACAATTAATTATTTCTTTTCTGAAGATTTTAAAGTGTTTATCTTAAAACCGTTTTCAGTGATTTTCTGTCTAATGAACTGCTCCCTATAAGATGTTTTTGTGTAATTAACATTATTAATTTATTTCATTTTTTGAAGAACTGCTGTATCTAAAAATTAGCTGTTTGTCTTCATTGCCTATACGCTAATCCCTTAAACACTATGCTGGACACGTTTGCTTTGATATCTATGGGTCGGAAGATATTTCATATTCCTAAGAGAAAACGAAATTTAATAGAAATGTTTTCGTTAGTTCCGATTATTTCAGCTTGAATGTATTTCAAATATATTGTATTACGAAAGTAAAAATGCTTCGCTAACCGGTAATATATCTGTCGTTATTTTTATTTTTTACAGCAATTCCTGTCGGTGTTCTCCAAGAAGAAACATACAATGCAGAGAAGCTTAAGTAAATAATATTTTCCTTGTGAGTTATCACAAAAAAATTCTGAATAAGTATGTAATTAATGCTGTTTTTAGATAACAAATTAGTGTCATGGGAAAAAAAAATGCGTCATATACAGTATATATTTACAAGAAAAATCTGTCTTTTTAAGTAGTACAGTTAACTCATGCCTCCATTCGTTGTTTTCTTTCTTTAACTGTTTTCTTCAGTTTCAGTGATATACGGAATGACTAAATGCATTACCCCCGATTTACAGAATGTCATGTTCACCAAAAATATCCCTCAGAGAGATAGCAACTGGGAGCTGCTCGGAGAGAGTCAAAAATAACGAAAAGTTCATTCACGTCTGTTTCGTAATTCGAACCTGCTAGTGAAAGAAAAATTATCCTCTCTTAATGTCTTGGACAATTACATGTCCTGCCATATTAAACGTGCTGATCAAACTTGTACCAAATGCTGTAACCTCGAAACCGTGACATTACGACAGTGGTTCTCAACCGGTGGTACCTCGAAATGTAACAAGGCGTTCCTACGGCGTTGCATCCAAAATGGCGGAATTTCATGTGCATAGCTTTTAGCGAATTACGAAAGTTGTACAAGAAGTGCTCGGCCCAACAATGAAACAATAACCGTCGATAAATACGGCAAGTCGATGTTTTTACATGGAGGTCCACACACTCTCTCTAGCGGAGTTTCAAGGCTGATATCTTTCCAAATAACATAATTTGTGAAGGCTGTTAAAATTGGCTTTTACGGCGTCAATAACATCTTGGTTCGTCCCAAAATACATACCAGACACGTTCCTTTTCGAAATCTGGAAATACTAGGAATATCCTGAAAGTAATGCCTCCTCCTTAATAACTTTTGAAATTTTGAAGTGATTTTAATGAAACTGCACTGACATGTACTATGATATGTTACCAATGTGGGAACAAATGTTTTTCCGAATCGGAAATAACTATCACGAATGACAGGGAAAAGCAGATAGTCGTAATTGAGTTCCTGGAAGAAGAGGGATGTGAGGCTCCAGAAATCCACTGAAGACTCCTGGTGATGGATGAAGCTACCACAGGCATGGATCAGTAATGTTCGAAGATGGATGAAGAGATTTTGAGGGGGAGAAAGTTCAGTGTCGGACAAACAACGGTCTGGAAGACCCGCAACTGCAGTGACAGTTTCCAACAGGCAAGGAGTGAAAGACTTCATCACAGCTGATGGTCGTGTCACCATCCAGGAGTTGTGTAATGCAATTCATTGTGGGGATAGTGCTATGGAAACATTAATTAGCGGTCTGGGCTACAGAATTTCATTTTTCAAAGTGTATCCCAAGAAACCGAACACGTGAGCAATGGGAGAAAGGGTGAACATGTGCCGAAACCTCTTGGACTGTTATGAGAGGGAGAGGGAGGTGTTTTTCTCTAATGTTGTGTCGGGGGATGAAACGTAGGTGTTCTTTCATGTCCCAGAAACAAAACGTGCTTCAATGAAATGACACCGCACATCTTCAACTCGACAGAAAAAGATTGAAAACAAATCGTTCCGCAGGGAAAGTGATGGTGACAATTTTCTGAGACAAACGTGGTGTCATTTTGATTGATTTCCTTGAACGGGGTGCAACAATAAACAGTGCTCACTATGTGCAGACATTGAAGAAGCTAAAGGAAGCTATCAGAAGGAGAAGACGTGACATCCCACTTCATAGTGTTGTTTTGCACCATGATAACGCACGTCCCCACACCTCAATGGACACTTCACAGGCTATTGCCAAAATGGGGTGGACAGTGATGCCCCAACCCTCCAACAATCCTGATTTGTCTCCCTCAGACCTTTTCCTGTTAGTCCCTTTGAAAAACATTTTTCGTAGGGAACGTTTCGAAGATGTGACAGACATTAAACAGAGTCAGGAATTTTTCCAAAATGGATTTTACCAATGGGTTCAAAGATGGCGAAAATGTAAAGAAAGTGATGAGCAATACTTTGAATAGGCTAGCATTATTAACAATATGTCCAAGTATTTTGCCACAAAGTTTCACGCCGCCCCGGTGGCGCAGTGGTCTAAGCGATGGCCTCTGATCATTCGTCCGAAAGGGGTCCAGGTTCGAATCCCGGTGAGGCATGGATGTTGTGTTTGTCTCACGGCACTGGCTCTCACCCTTCCCTGGAACCAGTGACCCTAAATTAGCGACGGGCGACTGCTTATAGCCCATTGAGTTGCTCACGGTAGTCGTTAAAACTCCACTCAAAAAAAAAAAAAAAAAAAATAAAAAAAAAGGTTCACGTATTTGCTCTACAAATAGCCTCATTTCCATCCTTTTAAAGCTTATGAGGGACGATGCATTAATTTCAGAATGCCCTTTGTACAGGGAGTATGATCAAGTAAACAGAGAGGTACAACAGCAGTTCAAACAAACATTCATGAATGGTCAAAAACGCCAGCTGTTGACTCCCTCAACGGCTTAACCTCTTAATTACTTCAAAGTGACGTGTGTTAGTTACTTAACCCCTCATACTAAGTGACAGCGGGATTTGTAACACACTTGTTGTAAGCAATTGGAAGGAGAAGCATTAGATTCGTGTACACATGTGTCCCGTGCTGTCGAAGTACCTTACAGATCTCAAAGTGACATCACATAAAACTAACAAGCACCTTTCTTGTGTTCGTGGGAAGAGTAGTAGACGGGAGAGGGAAGGACAGGAAGACGGTGAGCTTTTATTATTATCATTTTATTAAATAAAATAGCGGAAACAAGCTCTCCCGTCCCCCTAAAAAAATCCCATAAGATCTCCATAAAACAATTCAAAATAAATTAATTTAGTTCAATCGGGCTCAAGAGAGGCGTTGGCCAAATTGCTTTCTGCACCAGAAAAAGAAAATGAACGGGTAAACTCAGACGTCTGCAAAAAATAGAAGTTAAAAGAAGCCTAATAAAACGCAAACAAAATTGTTAGAAACCTACCTAACAATTTTGACATGACCTATTTTTGGGAGGAAACAAAATTACAGCAACAACAGGTAAGGGGCTAACGCCTGCGCTTATTGAGAGAAAGCAGGATTTTTTTAATTCCGCAAATGCAGCATCTACAACGGCCGTTCTTTAAAAACGGAGTAAAATTACACAAAAGGAAGAAATATAGGTACAGCAAAATATATGTTATTCTTTCTCAAAGTATCTTCCCTCGGATGATATGCAACGGTCCCATCGTTTAGTCAATTTTTCAAAGCATGTGGCGAAGGCATTTAGTGGAAACTGCTTGAGCGACCCCTATACAGCTTGAATAACGTCAGCATCTGTTTGAATGCTGTAGCACGGAACTTCTCCTTTATTGCTGGAAATAACTAGAAATCACAAGACATGACGTCAAGACTGCAGGCAGGCTGCAGCATGATTCCAATACTGCATTTCGGAAGAAACTGTTGAACACCAGCAGCCACATGTGGGCGGGCATTATCATGGTGTAGAGTTCTCTTGTCCACCAGTTCAGGTCACCTAATCAATATGTGTCGTCGCGGACGCTTCAAGACTGAAATGCAATACTCAGCTCTAACAGTAATTTGTGAAGGAACGACACGCTGGTAGACTACACCTTTATAATAAAAGAAAATTATCATCATCACCTTCGCAGATGATTTGGTTTGGTGGACTTTCTTCGGAGGAGGTAAGCCTGTGTGCTTCCAGACACTCGTTGCGGGCTTCGTAAGGGGTCCAAATAGTGGACCCATGTTTCATCGGCAGTAAAAAACACGGCGAACAAAACATGTTCGCTAAGACCACGTGGCGCACAAAATGTTATGGTTGAACACAAAGAGAAAGTGGCGGACAAACGATGGTCGGAAAGATCACGTGAAAAAAAAAATGGCTGTGACTGACGTCATGATTGACCAGGAATCGACCACATTCGTCCTTGAGGCAGCACGTGGACGGTAGGAGACGGTCGTGGACGGCTTCCTTTGTTACAGAAACCCCCTATTATAACGTAACAGTAACATGATGATGGCACAAATATCTTTCAAATATGTAACAGTAACATGAAGTTTGTATGTTGACGTTACAAAGACCTTTCACTGTAACGTATCGGTTATGTTTCAAAGTTATGCAATATTAGAGGACATTTTGACGTAACCGTAAGGTTTCTGAAACATGACTGTTACATTGCGCAACGTATCTGGAAAGTCTCAATGTTTCAGTGCTAAGTACTTGTAACGTATACGAAATATTCTGTGCTGTGTGGGTATGTTTAGAAAGTTTGGATCCTTTGCAAGCATTTGTTTCCACTCATGACACACCTCAAATCTGGTTAACAATTGTTCTCTCGTCAGGTGATGAGGTGCCCATCTGGAACACACACTATGCACCAGTAATTTGTCGCGTAGAATGTGGAATATCGACGTTCTTGAAACATTCGTTGACACCGCTATGTCTTTACACGTCATGCATGAATCTCCTTGCAGTATTGCCCAAACAGTGTTAACAATACGCTCCGTAGCAACGCTTTCAAATCGACCAGGCCTAGGAGCAAGTTCTGCCAACAAACGCCCTTTTTTGGAATCATGATGCCATCGAAAAATCGTTGGGTCACTTAAACATTTATCTTTGTAAGCTTTTTTCATTAAATCAACTGTTTCTGGAACCGTTTTACCCAAACGGTAGCAAATTTTATCGCACTACGCATTTCAGTTTTTATTTCTGAATAACTCACCTCCATAGCTGTATGGCGAAATGTAGACATACCTTAAATAACTGCGTAATAACAAAACCAGAATCACCTACCTGCCACGGCCAATAACTGTAGCCTAGCCATAGATACTTCTTTCATTCAGTAAGTCGTCTGCGTGCTTACTTTTCTCCTTCGCACTATTGCCAACTCAAAAAAATTACTCTCAGTTTTAATCGAACGGCCTTTGTATCTCCAGTGAATGGGGATCTCATTCTCCTTGAAGTTTAACGGTATATATTGTAAAATACGAACTTCCACGCACAAAAGTGCGGAATGATACATTGACATTTAGTGACTTGAGCGTGTGGTGAGTGATGTGGGGAGTTGCGTGAGAGATATTGAAGGAGTAGGACATGCCGAGCTTTGGCTAAGACAACAAGTTCAGTTTGTACCGCGGAGTGTATTCCAGTTTATGCTTTTATGTAAAGTAATAAATGTTTTGTGTTGTGATCGAGTGTCTGTGATGTTACAGACGAAAGATAGAAGTGGAGGCACCGGTGGGATTCGAACTACCAAAGATAGGAAGTGGAGGCGCCGGTGAGACGGGATTGCGCAACTTCAGCGGCGTTTTTTATGACCGTGGGAATCGATGAGTTGAAAGATCGTCAAGCGTGCGAAGGAACCAACGCGACAGGGATATTTTTTTCCTCTTTGTGTTGGGAAGAACAACGGATGGTGTGACGGTTGTTTGTTTTTCGAAATCAGTTCGTGAGAAAAAAAAAAGTTCCGTATCGGATTTACACCACATTAGATGTTTATGTAAGTACTGTTTTTGTTGTTGTTCTTAGAGAATTATCCAAAGGAATGAAATATCAAAGCAAGTTTTTTAGAAGTTTCCGGGCACGGAATTAAATAGAAGGAAATAATTTCTGTCAAGAAATAATACATTCAGATCAACTGTTTGAGCCTAGATTATAGGTAAATGTAGAATATTGTTGTAAACAATTTCTGTGAACGTATACACATATACGATAATAAATAAACATTGGGTACACGTAGAGCTTGTTGAAATGGCTTTCTTAGGAAGAGCTCAAAAGGAAGAACTTCTGCAGTTGGCGGAAAAATTGGGTATAGAAGTTATGCCAAATCTCAAAATTCTGAAAAAAAAAAAAAAAAAAAAAAGTGTCAACTTTGAAGGTTATGAAGAGGATTTCGTGAAAGAACTTTTGGCAGGTATAAAAGAGCGTAGAGAAACAGAAAGACAAATGGAATTGGAGCTTGTTGAAGAACGTAGACAAACAGAAAGACAAATGGAATTTGAGCTTGAAAAACTCAGAATGGAAGCTGTACGTCAGCCGCTGGGAGATAGTTTGGAGCAAAATGGAAATTCTCATAAACCGAGATTAGAACTTCGTCATTTGATGAAAACATTTGACCCAAAAGACAGTGATATAAGTATTTACTTAGTTTTATTTGAAAGGCAAGCACAAGAAGCAGAAATAAAAAGGGAAGATTGGGTCACGAATTTAATAGGACTTTTGCCCTACGAAATATCACAATTGATTGCCAGAGAAAATGTGGAAGATGCTAAAAACTATGAATATGTTAAAAGGTTACTTCTTAAAAGATATAAGTTAAGTCCAGAGAAATTTAGATTGAAATTTGTACAACACATGCGTACATCAGAGAAGACCTGGAGAGATTTCGCCTTCGAGTTAGAAAATTATTTTAATGAATGGATTTCAGGACTTAAAATAGGCGATTTTGAAGGGCTAAAAAAATTAATGATCACAGATCAATTGAAGCGGAGAGTGCTTATAGAAATAAGGGAGCATTTTATTGATAAATGGTCAAATATTGTCTCCCCTTCAGATTTGGCTGATATGGTGGACAATTATGAAAGTGTAAGAGGAGGAATCAAGAAAAATTCGTCGAATGAATTCTGTGCTTCAAAGAAAATGCAAGCAGTGAGAAAAAACTAGAGATAACTATGATCGGGGAAATTTTATGAAAAATGGATTTTATAAAAAAAAGTATGTTAAGTCAGATGTAGGACAAGGGTGGTCAAACCGGAATGTATCTCAGAATGAAGAAAAGTATGATCGCAGACGGAAGCTTCAGTGTTACGAGTGTGGATCTTTTAATCACATTCGACCTCAGTGTCCAAAGCTAAAACCACAGAACTCAGGAAGCGTAAATAGAATCAGAGAGGAAACTGAAGGGGATCTCTTGGCACCCTACACCTTTGAAGGAAAAATAAATTGAGTTACCATGCCTATTCTCCGGGATACAGGTTCATCAGTTTATATCATTTGACAAGAGTATGTGTCGCCAGGTGAGTTTACTGGAGAACATGTGTGGGTACCGCATCTTCTGGATGAACAAAAGGTTTGTTTACCATTGGCAGAAGTTGAACTAGAATGTCAATTAGGTCATATTGTAACTAAGGCTGCAGTGATTAGGAAGTCGCTAGATCAAGGTAGATATTTACTTGGAAATAAGACTGCCGCTTTGTTAAAAAAATTGATATGGAGTGGCCACTTAATTCAGAACAGGTAAATGTTGTAGTTACTCGGTATCAAGAAAAACAGAAACGAAACAACGAAGAGAGAAATTCAGTAAAAAATGATTCAGGGAAGAAAGAAAAACAAGCCCTTGAAGGAGAGGCTGTGGGTTCCGAAGAATCAGATGAATTAGAAGAAGAAATTATGCATTGAGGCATGATGAAGATAAAGCCATGTTAGAGTTGGTAAAAATGGATTCAAAAAGTTTCATGAAAGATCAACGGCAAAGTTTGGAATTGAGAAAAATTCTCAAAGAAATAGAGAAAACAGATTTTAAAAAGGCAAATGGTTATGCTGTACTAAGCAATGGGATGTTGGTGAAGAAGAAGATCAACAAGATTGGCAAAGAGGGAGATCTTATTGTTGTTCCAGAACAATATAGAGAACAAATAAAAAACATGTGTCATGAGGGAACTTCGGGGCATTTAGGAGTGACAAAAACCAAAGACAGACTAGCGAAGCATTTTTATTGGCCTAACTGTTATAAAGACATTGAAGAATTTGTAAAATCTTGTGATTCATGCCAACGTGCTCGAAAAGCTGGGGACAAAAAGAAAGCACTTTTGAAAATAGTTCCAATTATTCCTGAAATTTTTACAAAGATCAACGCTGATGCCTGTGGGCCTTTGCCCGAGACTTCAAGCGGAAATAGATACATAATTACAGCTATGTGTTTGTCATCCAAATATGCAGAAGCGGTACCAGTCCCAGACATAGGATCCAAGTCGGTAGTTGACGCTTTGTTACACATTTTTAGCCGCATGGGATTTCCGAAAGAAATTCAAACTGATCAAGGAGCCAGTTTTGTAAGCATTTTAACACTAGAATTTCTGGAGCGGTTTGGAATAAAAGTTACTCATAGTTCTGTATATCATCCCCAAAGTAATCCGGTAGAACGATTCCATCGAACTATTAAAAGGATGTTGAGAGTTTTATGTCTTGAGTCTGCTCCGGATTGGGAGAAACAGTTACCGGCGGGGCTGTTTGCTTTGAGAACTGTGACACATGAAAGCACAGGGTTTACGCCTGCTGAATTGGTGCATGGAAAAAAATTTGAGGACGCCAATGACACTATTGTATGAAAAATGGATGGGTCATCCTGAAGAAGAAAACTATGTCACTGAATATGTATTTGAGTTAGTAAATAGGATGAAAAGATGTCAAGAACTTGCCAATAAAAACATGGAAGTGGCTCAATTGAAAAGAAAATATTGGTATGACAGAAATGCGGTAAAACGTGAATTTCAAGAAGGAGATTTGGTATTGGTTTTTGTTACCTGCAGGCCAAATAAGTTAGCGGAACAGTGGAAAGGACCAGGGAAAATTGAGAAAAAAATTTCTGAGACTAATTATGTAGTAAGCTTTGAAGGTAAAAATGTAAAGCATCAAGTATATCACATTAAAATGCTGAAACCATAACATAAACGACCAGAATTTGTGAACTTATTGCCCGTTTGTGAAAATGGTGAAATGGATTTAGAGATTAAATTTCCGCAAGTTGAAAAAAGTCCCAATATATTTAACTTCTCTGATATCGAGGAGAACAGTAAACTTCGAGAGCGCCTAAGTGGCCAACAAATTCAGGATCTGGAAAAACTATTATGCCATTACTTGAAAATGTTTTCTAATATTCCAGGAAAGACTCATTTGGTCGGACAAGGATATAGAAAACCAGCGGAACGAAAGGTTCAGGCCATACAAAATTTTTCTACGCCAAAGAACAAGACGCAAGTAAGATCTTTCTTAGGCCTGGCGGGATATTACAGCAGATATATTCCAATGTTTTCTTCGATAGCAGCTCCCTTGAGAGACATCTTGAAGGGTAAAAATCGTAAAGAGGAAATTATATGGTCAGAACAATGTGAGAAGGCTTTTGTGGAACTAAAAAAATCTTTATCTAGTTTTCCTGTTCTGTATGCCCCTGACTATGAACGTAGATTTATTCTACAAACTGATGCTTCAGATAAAGGAATGGGAGTCGTCCTCTCGCAAGAACAAGAAGATGGCGCTGAACATCCTGTACTCTATCTAAGCAGAAAACTTTCTACAGCAGAGAAGACATACAGTACCAGTGAAAAAGAATGTGCCGCCATTATATTTGCGGTACAGAAACTGAAATGCTACCTGGATGGTCAAAATTTCCTCATACAAACTGATCATAACCCTCTCGTTTGGTTACGCACCAACGCAAGTTCAAATGCTCGTCTGATGAGATGGGCCCTTGCTTTACAAGCATATGATTTTGTTATAATTCATCGATCGGGAACTATGCACAAAAAGGCAGATGGACTGAGAAGAATTCCAACTTTAGATGATCCACCTTGATCATGCTATATGTCTGCTAGTGAAAACATTTTTTTTTGTTTTTGGTTGTGGTATATAATACATAGAAATTGTTGGAAAACACGTAAAGATGATTGTTGAATTAACTCATATATTTCTCTTTGTAAATGGATTATGACTCATTATGTGAACTATGACTATTGTATTGTAAAATGACAAGAACTTTTTACCACTGGAAAAAGTTCCTCTGGAGTGAGGAGGGGTTGTAAAATACGAACTTCCACGCACAAAAGTGCGGAATGATACATTGACATTTAATGACTTGAGCGTGTGGTGAGTGATGTGGGGAGTTGCGTGAGAGATATTGAAGAGGGAGGACATGCCGATCTTTGGCTAAGACAACAAGTTCAGTTTGTACCGCGGAGTGCATTCCAGTTTATGTTTTTGTGTAAAGTAATAAATGTTTTGTGTTGTGATCGAGTGTCTGTGATGTTACAATATTACTCATGTCGTAGACACAGATTTAGATACTTGTTGGCTTCTGAGAGTTCTGAAGAAATTGCGCTCCCAAACAGCTTTTACAAATTTCTGATCTATACAATGGAGACACTAAGCAGTTGAGAAATTAGTGAGGTTTCATGAGTAGTTCAGCGAAACACAACCCCCCCTTAAAACTACGACTGGCGCAGGGTGGCACATCATGAGTCCTGGATGCAAGGTTAACCCAGTGTTCGAAATGGAAATTTTGAAATGCCGCTCATATTTATCTAAAAATCCTCAGGAAAAAAACTTCTTCGCCAAAACATCTCCAAAACTAAAAATAGCACGAAAAAAAAATGAAAGAAAGAAAAAAAAAGAAAGATACTTGGAATGAAAACTCCTTTGTTTGAAAATGTAGTTGACAATTCCACTTTACTATTGGACCATTAGTCAAAAGATGGCGGTCGATTTCAGTTGGTTGGTTTCATGAATTCAGCGGGCACCACTTATATTACACCAAGGACTGGGGTTAGACTTCTTTATAACGAGGAGTCTCTATCCCGGGACCCACGGATTAACAAAACTTCCTAAACTCTGCTAATCATTAGTGATTCGCACCCAGAACTTTAATGTCCCGAGCCGAGAAGGGCGCATTGTCCTGTTGGTAGACACCATCACCACCGGGGTAAACGTCCAACATGAAGGGATGCTTGTGGTCACCTTGGATAGACAGGTAGGGATGTTTGTGGTCACCTTGGATGGACACGGCTCAAACCTCTTCGAATTTTTCTTCTTCCAGATGAAGCATAACTGATAGCTGTCCATAGCTTTTAAAAACAGCTACAATCTATTTGCCTTTATTTAACAGGTACAGTCTATTTGTCTTTAGTCTGGTCTTGAATAAGACCAGTATAAAATGGAGAATGTTGCGTTTGGGTATGTGAAGAACGTAGCGTCCACTGAACTGCTAATCCTCCAAGAGATTCTCCCTAAGTGGAATGCATCGGCACCTAGAAATTCGTATAGTGGTAAGTACCGTAAATGGTATCACTAAGATTGTAGCATGACATTTTTCGCAAATTCTCACTTGGCTCAGCATCGAGATGTGCTCCATTCTGTCAAAATCATTCTTGCTTCAGGTAGATTTCTTCCCACACATTACGAATTCAAAAGCAGCAAATGGCTTTTAACGGGTCCTCCATATTCGATGAATGTCCCCAGAAGTGCCTTCTGTGGGTAAATGACACAATTACATAATATACAGAAATGAGTCGGCTGTATCTCTATGCTACAAGCGAAGCATAAATTTTGATGGGTAAAGAAAAATTGTGGGGCTTCATTAATGGAGTGAACGTCTCATTTCTGTTCTAATAAGAGGTGTCCAATATTTTTCCGTGCCCAACTCCTTCTGAATATTTTAACTTACCCGCTTCCGAGGCGAACAATTGGGCATCATTTGGTGTTAAAGTTATTTAATTCCCTTCTAAACCCGTATTAATACAGGAATAAATATAGATTCACAAAAAGTGAAGTTTTTGTGTATCTCAATGTTTCTCTTACTGTTTCAGCTGCTTGAATTATGGAAGTTTAGGTATGCTTATAGGCCATGAACTCACGCATGGATTTGATATGACAGGTGAGTTATCCAACGTCCTTTATTGCAAGCATCGATTTAATATTTGCATGTTCCGTGCTGTTTCAATGTTGTGCTCTAATTACATATTCCTACTTATAATTATTTCCTGCCGTTCACAAGAAGAATTTAACTATAAATTCAACTCACTTAATCTCTTAATTAATTAGATTGAACAGTTACTCTTTTATTTTAAAGCTTTACACTGAAGCGCCAAAATAAAAAAGTAACTGTCGTCGAAAAGCAGAAAAATTTCCTGCTTGCGCCCTTTCGTCGAAAAGCAGAAAAAATTTCACCTTCATTCTTTCTTAAAACTTCATCCGGAAAAACAATATCTTCAGCATTTTTCAGCTCTTTAGCATATAGTTAGCTTGTCATTTTCTAGCGCGATATAAGGAACTCTTCGTTGACCCAAACAGTGGAATTTCTGTAGCCAAATCATATCCACGGTTGAATAACGGAGTATAAGCTCTTCCCGATGTATCTCTGAGATGGATTGCTCCTCTTCACGGGCTCGTTTTTTTGCTTGAGAAACTTTCACCTCAGTACGAGCGATATCAGGCTTGCACATATGGTTCGACACTCGTAAAACAATGTCATCTTTCGTGGTCATGCGGCCTGAACCCTTCAATTCTCTCATTGATGCATGCTCAATTAACGACGTTCTCTTTGTTCTTCCGATGAATCCTGTATGGATAGCCGTTAAAAATAGCTGAAGGCTTCCTTTTTTCGGTCTCGATAATTTCTAAAACTCCCATGAGAAATCCTTTGGACAATCTGCTCGTGTTCTTTCCTTCCTGAAATTCTTCTTACAACTGAACAAGGAGAGACTGAATTCGAAGAGCCCACGTGATGTCTCCCCACATCGTATCAGACGGGTGTGCTTTTCTCTGAGGCACCAGTTACCTTGAGGATAAACAATACGCGGATTAGACGGAAAGGAAGCATTAAGCGGTGCTGTCCCGAATTGGCACGGATTCGTCACACTCGCTACCGAACCCGGCATTTCTTTAATAATATTAACACCAATGACGATATTGCAACGAAATTTGAAGTGGACTTACCTCACTTCGTGCGAAATGTGATGACATCACAACATGTGCTGGAAGTTACCACCATTTGCGTCCAGACAGCATTGAACCTGGTGCACCATATTGTGGAAAGTCCTTGCCAGTACGTCCGCTGTCACTACCTGGATTTCTTCAGATATGTTTGCTTTCAATGCATCTATGGTTCGCGGTTTCTTTTGGTAAACTCTCCCTTTTAGATAACCCCATAAAAAGTAATTAGGAGGCGTCAGATCGGGCGAGCACGGTGGCCATAGACTCTTCGAAATGACGCGGTCGCTGGAAAAGGATTGAATTTCGGCCATACTGATGTGTGATGTGTGTGATGTCGCTCCATCATGCTGGTAATATCCAATGGAGAGTTCTTTGTCGTCCAATTGAGTTATAAAGGTGTTGAAGATTTCCATATATTCAGCTGTTGCGATTGTTGTATCACAGAAGATGGGGCAAATTATGTGGCGCCAGGTCATCCCACACCAAACACCAATTTTCTGTGAATGAAGGGGTTCTTCATGTATCGCGTTGGGATTTTCACTGGTACAAATACGGAAATTTTGAGAATTGACGAATCGGGAGAAGTAAAACCACGCCTTGTCCGAGACCCACGTGTTGTCCAGAATGCCCGGATTTCCCTGAAGAAATTTCTGAAACTATCGGCAGTATGCCACTCGTTTTACGTGGTCAGGCTCTTTCAGTTTGTGGACCACGGAGATACGGTACGCATGAAGCTTCGCTTTTTTCACAGCATGTTGACAAGTGCTTTTGGACAACCATGTATCCTGTGACAGTCGGCGAAATGACTTCCTGGGAGACGCAAGTAGTCGGCCATTTGCATTCTGGATCGTTTCCTCAGACCTGTGCACGACCACCTGCACGGTCGTCCAATAAAGTCGCCTTGGTTTCCAGTTTCTTCGACAACGCCCAAATGGTGGACTTGCTCAGCGGATGTTGGTCTGCAAACCTCTCCAGGAATTGCTGTTGACAAGAATTTATCGATTCTGTTTTCCAATAAGTGCGAACAACAAACAATCGCTCCTCCAGAGCATACCGATATATTTTCACATGTACGCGAACAGACACAATCACGAGCACTCACTATCAATACCATTGTGTAGACACGCTCAGAAAAATGGCATAACAAAGGGGCAGAGAAGCGCGCCAGGCTGGCTGGCGGACTGCTCCTCAGGGGCGCCACACTTAGAAATGTGTCTGCCACTAGGGAGCACTCCGGCTGGCTGGTGGGCAGCGCCGGTTCAATGCTGTCTGGACGCAAATGGTGGCCACTTCCAGCACATGTTGTGATGCCATCACATTTTGCACGAAATCAGGTAAGTCCACTTCAAATATCTTCATTGGTGTTAATATTATTAAAGAAATGCCAGGTTCGGTAGCGAGTGAGACACCCTGTATAAGTCGCCGAGGAGAAATCGTTGTTGGGTCGTCTCGTATCCAGTTGAGTTTGATTCATATTTTTCTCTTCCATCTTCCATTCAAAGGGATGGATGTAGTTTCACTGACCTCCCAATCATGAATAACATACACTGCTCAACAAAATTAGGGAAGCACCCTTTTTAAACGATTTCCTTCAAAGCAGCTGAGTAAAATGTTATTGAACTGTCAAAAGATTCCCTCCGAATAATGAAAAACAGTTGTAGAAAGCAGTTCGACATGCAAATTAACAACAATGACTTCAAAAGTGACGTCGATTCGAAAATCATATAAAACGGATGGTTTTTTTGTACAGCTGGTCGTGGGAGAAGAAGTTTGTTTCGCTTTCTCATGTTAGCATGCCAAATCAACATGATTTTCCAGAAAGCACATCGTGGTGAGCCATAGGAAGGTTGGAAGCCGGTCAAAGTCAACGGGTAGTAGCGTCCGCCATTGGAGTAAGCCGAAGTGTAATAGCACGCTTGTGGAGTCGGTTTCAACGGACGGGAGGTGTTCGAAGACGTCCTGGTCAAGGTCGTCCACGAGTTACCACTTCAAATGATGACCGTTATTTGTTATTAACAGTTTTTCGGAACAGGGATCAAAATGCCACCCAGCTGCAAAGACAACTTTTAATGGCAATCGGAAGAAGCGTATCGACATAAACAATTCGTAGACACCTTGACGAACGTGGATTGTATGCACGTATGCCAGTTTTTTGTGTCCCACTGACCTCCCGACATCGTTTGGCTCGAAGAAACTGGGCTGAAGAAAACTGTGATTAGGGACCTACCGAGTGGAGCCAAGGTCTCTTCTCCGACGAGTCCAGATTCAGCCTAGAGCAGGATAATCGACGACTTCTGATCTAGAGAAAACGTGGCACCCGATACAATGCAGCGCATCTCTAAGAAAGATCAGGTTTTGGTGGAGGCGGTGTGCTTCTTTGGGCAGGGATAAGCTTAGGTGGGCGTACTGACCTGTAAGTCATTCGGAATGGGTCCCTGACTGCTCAAAAGTACAGGGACGAAATTCTTAGACCCTTTGTCGTGCCTTATATTACTGCCATCGGCGGTTCAGCCCTTTTTATTGATGACAACGCCCGACCTCATGGAGCGTGCTTTGTGAATCAGATGCTTGAAAAAGTAAACAATAGGGCGTAGGGAGTGGCCGGCATGCTCTCCCGATTTTGAATCCGATCGAAAATGCTTTGGTCACATTAGGCAGACGCATTGTTGTTAGACCACAACCTTCGTTGACTCGCCTTTAGATAGGGTAGTAAAAGCATTAGGAGTAACATGGGGATTAGGGTTGTATTTTCTTTTTCTTCAAGGGTTTGAATATTTAATGGCTACGTTTAGAATTAGTGATTCAGTACCCTTCTTGAAGAGTGGGGAAGAATCCTCCAAAACCTCCTCGACCACCTGATCAATTCAATGCCCCACGGGTGTGAAGCCGTCTTGCACGTTTGAGGTGACCACACACCTTATTAGACAGATGACAAAGTTCGTCAATGCTTAATTTTTCTTCTCCAAAAGATATGGGTAATAATGATTTTTTATGGCATCATGTGTGTTTCCTATAAAAAGGATCTTTGTTACATTAAAACATGATTTTTCACTTGTTCAATCCTTTATTTTCTTGTCCCTTTCATAAATATATTTTTATATTGTGCCGCATATTTACCAGCAGTTGTCTGTTTTCGCTAAATCACCTGCTCCCCTAATTTTATCGAGCAGTGTATAATAAAAATTACGATAATTCCAAGGTAAAAACGCGAAATCAACTTATTAAAATATTTTGACTCTTTTCAGGAAGCCAGTTCGACGAAAAAGGCAATTGGAATGTTTGGTGGACGAATGAGACCTTCCCAAAATTCAAGAACCATAGTCAATGTTTTATTGATCAGTATGACAGCTATCACGTGCCAGGAACAAATAAAACAGTAAGTTGTAAGGGAAGGACATACTAAACGTTCAGAATATCTTCTTCTAAATTTATTCGTATCCACAAAATCAAGAATGATGCTTGTCGTCGTGTCCATCTTTGTATATCTCCCTGTCAAAAGTTTTTCTCAACTACTTTCACTTCCAAACATTAATTTTATTTACATCGGTTTGATATAAAAGTTATCCATATATATCTTTTTTTTATTATTTTTTCATATGTAGAGGATTTTAGGAAGGGAGTGTCTGACCTCAGGTCTTAAACAACCCTTAGAAAAAGGAAACTAGGAGATTTGGGCTAGAGCGCCCGACAGGAAAGCGACACGGAAGCGAAGTAGAAAAGGGGAGGAAGACGCCCTTATTTATTACCGGGGGGCCAGTACGCAGAGTCCGACGGCTTAACGTGCCCATCTGACGCACGGCGGATATTTAGTGGATAGAGCGTTCGTACCTGCCTGGGATCGAACCTGAGGCCCTTTCCGTGGCAGTCACGAACGTCGCCCACTAGGCCACCCGCGGCCCTCCATATATATCTTGCACCGAGATGACAGGATGGTGCGGGTATAAATATATATCATTTTGACTTTTTTGAGTATATATACTCAGTGGGCAAAACTTAAGTGATTGCTACCTGATAGCGTGTTTGTCCTCCTGTAGCGCGAATAACAGCCTATGCATGCCGAGGCATCAACTCCACAAGATGCCGGAGGATTTCCAGAGGTAATGCCATCCATGCCTTTTGCAGCATTGTTCGCAACTCCGCCCGAGACGTCAGTTCAGGATCCATGGATCTGATGTTCCTCTTTACGGCATCCCAGAGAGCTTCCACAGGGTTTAAATTTGCGTATCTTGGGAGCCACTGGATGGTTCCAAATTCAGAAGAGTGCTTCTCGAGCAGTGCCTGAGTGGTTGTGGCACAGCAAGATAGTGCATTGTAGTGCTGAAACAGACATCGGCCGCATGATACGCGAAGGCTATGGAAGCGGTAGCGCGCAGCGGTTAAGGACTTCTCCGGACACAATAAGGGACCTAATGTGTCAAATAAGAAGGCTCCCTAAACCATCATAGGACACCACCGTCTTGAACAGAGATGACTTGGTACAACGGGTCTCCAGCTATCGAAGCTACACCCGCACCATCCTGTCAGATCGGTACAGCTGAAAACGGGATTCATCTGACCACACGACGCGGCGCCTCTCTGCAGATGTCCAGTTTTATTGCTCCTAGCACCAAGCGAGATGTAATGTCCGATGACGAGCAGTGAACAGTGGAACACGAGTACAGCGTTGGCTCCGGTAACCCAGAGTATACATTGTGCGTCGTACCGTTTGCTGATTGACGTTGTTTAGGTCTCGTACATTTAATTTGGATGGGATTTGCGTCGCCGTTGCCAAACAGTCCGTCTGTACGACCTTGGATAGTCTAATTCAACCCCGATCATCAGTGGCTAGTGACCAGCCACCGCTTGCTCTCTTGACGCTGATATGTCCGTCGATGGTATACTCGCGATACACCCGTGATACGGTTACCCTCGGAAAACCTACGGATCTTACCACTTGGGGGACAGAATGACCCATCTGTCTTCCGCCGACAATCAAAGATCAAAGTCTCTCATATCACCACCTTTACCATGTTCGTCGATCGCAATACACTGTTGGGAAACCCTGCTCAAGCCGAATTTTATTAAAATGGCTGAAGAGGCAGCAATTTTACGTAGCTTATCTGTAGCCATTTTAACTAAGGATTTCAAAATTACGCTCAGTCTTAAAGACCTACATTTTAGCACTTTTTTTTAAACGAAGCGCTTTGTATAAGTTCTCACTTCTGTCAATGTGCGGAAACCAATAAAACCTTAAAAACTTTTGTGAAAGAGATAAATATCTTACTGTGTCTTTATCATCTTTTCTACATTTTAAAGGTCTTGTGACGATACGAACGCAATTCAGTAAGTGCAAGAGAGATAGATTTGATACTTCTGATTTTATAAACGTCAAACAACTTTAGTTAAACACTGACGTTCGCAGAATCAGTTTCGACACTTTTTGAATTCTATGCCCCTCTAAAGTTCATCTAAAAGTATGAGAACATAGTTTAAGTAATTTTCCTTTTCTATTATTTTCAGGTAAATGGAACTTTGACCCTGGATGAGAATATAGCAGATACCGGCGGTGTTAAAGCGGCTTATGAGGTCTGTTAAAAATTCTACACTTTGCATGAATAACGTTTCAACATAAAACAGAAGTAATCGCTCTTTCCAAGTTTATAAGTGAGTCACGGAAAAATTCTCAATGATGAGAATTTTTCCGTGACTCACAAACGTGGAAAGAGCGATGGCTTCTATATGATGTTCCTAATCCACGTCAATTGTGTGTATTAATTATAAATAACGCTATTTTGATAAATTATATAACAGAAAATTCCTTAACAGAAATGCGGTGTTTTTAAATATCATTCATTGTGAATATCCGGTTTACATTTGTTGGTCCTGCCTTCGTTATACCTTTAAGCTTTTTCCTTGTCTTTCATTCTCTTTTTCTAAGTTTGAACTAACATTTTCTACAGCCCTGCCAAGTAAAGCACTTTACATGATGAAGAGTGAGCATTTTCAAAATATTCGTTCTCTTTAGTCACATCTGTGGGTTTTGTTTTAATATATTCGGACCGGTCTCCACATGCTAAGCATTAGGTGCACATTCCGGCTGCGTATTTTATTAATAAATGCATTACGTTCTCTAAATTTTTGTCAGTGCGCGTTCTTAAAAGTATTCATGAAATCTAGATTCATACCTATTAGTTTACATTTTAATAAATTACAATTCATCAGATCCGCGTCTCCCCGCATGCTTAGGGTGAAGCGAAAAACCCTTTTTTTTTAATTTGAAACGTCACAGTGTGCAATAGTTGCGATTTTATTACTGAAATGAACCCCCGAACTATGGATGACATTATTCGATATCTTAGGCTTCCCCAAGAACCTCGAAGTTTGAAAGTGATAGGGGAAAATGCTTTAAAAACGCCCGCTTTCTCCATTTTGTAAATATAAAAAAATACTGTGTCACCAGTATTTTTTATATTTGAGTGTATATACACGGGTAAAAATTCAGAAGAAGTGAGTTAATTACTTAGGCTTCCCCAGATCTCTCAAAGTATGTCACTTGTTGCCAAAAATAACATGATAAGTTGCGTAAGCATCACGTTCGACAGCAGCCTTACCGTTACCAATTTGGGTTTAACATGAACAATCCTCCCTCTCATACTTTCTGGAAACCTCGTGTTGATTTTCAAAAGCATAGCTTGAGGCCTTGCACCCTCCTTTGTTTTTGTTACCTTCTTCACCTCACCCCAACCCGTCCCTCACAGCGCAGCTCTCTTTGCGAGAGCGCTGCGTCATCTCATCACAGTAGCAAAGATCTTTTTGGGAGAGAATGTTGGCGGGTGTTACGTTATAATGATGCAACAGTTTCATTCACTCCTAATGACGTTGAATGGAGCGTGCCGGCATTTTCGTTTTGTCGTTTAACTATTTAAGATGGTTGAAACAAGAAATACAGCTGATTGCCCTATCCTTGGGAATTATAAGGAGATGCACGAAAATATGTTTTCTGCGTACGAAGATGCAATGCGCTATTACTACTTCGTGAGGAATAGTCTTAGGCAGGAAGATGCAAATTATGAGTCTGCTGCAGCAGAAATAGCTAGTATTGTCGCGGACAAAGTGCTGAGTATATGGAAGTTAGCATCTCCTTCGACATCGCTTCACAAATCAGTCCTAAAGCGTATTACAGCATACAACACTGAAATCCGAAAGCTGAAGAAACACGCTCCAAGAATGGATGAAACCTACCGGAAGAAGGTTCAACAATTTCGAGCAGATTCGCAACGTACCTTAAACATATGCTCGTGCAAGTGCAAATGTTTTAGAACCTGCAAATGCAGCTCTGCAAAAAAGGTACCCGTGAGAGAGCGAGACTTTCTAATGGACCAGAGAACAAACAGAAGAATGATAGTAGGTGGGCTTGACGCAAAAACCACCACTGTACTGAAGAAAAGATCAGCTCGAAAGAGTAATAGGGAAGAGCATGTCCGTAAGAAATGACAGAAAACTTCATCACTGAAATCGGCCCTGCGAGTCGAGGATGATACTTCAGAAGAGGATACAAATAGGAATTGTGCACCAAAACCAGACGAGCCGTTTGTCGGCCTCGGAGAATGATCATGATTTCCCACCACATCGCTCTTCAAAACCTAGAAGTCAAATGACACTGCATTTTCTAGAAAGTGCGATAGGCGAGGCATCAGCGATCGAGCGGCAGCTGATCTTGCATATGCGTTGTTTCATGATGTAAGTGAACAGGTTCAGTCGAAAGAATGTAATGCACCTGTTATTGACCGGTACAAAGTAAGACGAAAAAGGAAACAGACCCGTCAAGCAATTCAAAATGAGGTAAACTCGACTGGTCGCAAGATTGTAGTTCTATTTATGGACGGAAGAAGGGATGAAACTCTTACGAATACACAGACAGATGATGGCAAATGGCACAAGCGAAAAGAATGCGAAGAGCATATCACTCTTATTGAAGAACCGGGTTCGGTCTATTTGGGACATTTTGCACCGAAGAGCAAGAGCGCAAAGGACATTTACGACGGTATCTTCAGCTTGTTGGACCAGAAGGCCTTTAACTTGTCGGAGTTAGTCTTTATTCGAAGTGACTAATACCGGCACAAATGCAGGTATAATTAGGCGCCTTGAGGAGAAGCTCAATTCTCCCATGCATTGGATTTTGTGTCAAATTCATTCTAATGAACTGTCTTTACACCACCACATTGAAGCACTCGACAAGAAATCATCTGGTCCAAGAAGATTTAGAGGATTGATTGGAAAGCGTCTGAAGACGTGCGCAAACCTTCCTATTGTTAATTTCCTGAAAATTGAATTTTCGTTTCAGTCCGACATTGACTTTGGAGATCTTAGCTCGGATCAAATTTATTTGTGGGAAATTTGTATGGCAGTCTCTGAAGGTGATTTCCCACACGATCTGGCAAATCGGGATCTTGGGACATTTGCACATTCCCGTTGGCTGACCCTCGCAAATCGCATTCTGCTTTTGTATGTTGGAACTAGTGATTCAGCACCACAACTTGTCTCATTAGCCAACTTCGAAATGAAAGTATATGCACCATCGTGGTTCACGGTCAAATATAACGAAATTCAAAAAAAGGGCGACAAGTTGCAAAAATTCGGTCATGCCTACAAAGTTTCATCGTTCTGTTGCTGTTAGTGTGTCCGGAACGCGACCAGATAGCACTTTTTGGCTCGCCTTAACTTTGAAATACAGTAACTCTTGAAGTATAGCCAGAATCGAAAAACGATTTATTTCGGCGTCTTCTCCAAACAATTCTCTACAAACGATGTAAATTTTATATTTTTGTGTTCAATATGTTTTGCGCTGCGAGCTAGGAAAGCAAGAGTGTCGCGAAATTTCGAAAACAGCGGCAGCAGAGGAGGCAGTTACTTTTTTACGCTTTCCAACCCTAGGTTGAAGAAGCGTATATGCTCCAGCTTTGTCCGTCCGTCCGCACGATAACACGCGTAAAAATGGTTCAATTTCAATGAAATTTTACTATGTGGTAGGAGACCGCCTGGGGACGAACCCTATTCAAAATGGGTGAAGCGGGGCAAAGGTCAGGACATAATATCGGGATGCATTCCATTGCCCTTATGCGTCATAACGTGCTTAAAAATGGTTCGATTTCGATGAAATTTCAGTATGAAGTATGGGACCACCTGGAGACGAACCCTATTCAAAAACGACGAAATGTGGTCAAAGGTCAGGACATAGGATTGCGATCCATTCCATCCCCCTTATCCCATATTATTAAGGTGGACGTCAAGTAATTTTGCTTCCTATACTTCCAATGGAAAAACTTTTGTACACATTTTCTTCACAATTAATGCGTTCCCAAGGATAAAAATTTGAACATCGATTAAAATAACTTCATATTATAACTTGGAAAACTTGATATTTTTTAAAACATAACCATAATTATATTAAAAATCAATAACTTTTCCTTTGGTGGTGTTGAAACCAGAGAAAAAATGGCGTGAACTGTACTTTGATGACGTCAGTGGACAAAAAAATGTTGGATTGCATAATTACGGTTATGGCTTAGAAAATATTAAGTATTCCAAGTTATTGAATGAAGCTATTTTAATCGATGTTCAAATTTTCATCCTTGGGAACGCATTAATTGTGAAGAAAATGTGTACAGAAGTTTTTCCATTGGAAGTATAGGCAGCAAAATTACTTGACGTCCACCTTAAAGTAGCAGTTCTTGTATGTATGTATACAAATTTTATTTTGAAAACGGCTCCAAGAATTTTGATGAAAGTCCTTAACCTACCGTTTTCTGGTACTAGAAATCGATTTAGCTTGATCTCGACTTTAGGAGAATTCGTTTAGTGGGTTAAATAACCACCCCGAATTATAACGTTTTCAGTGTCATGGAGTTGTTCCATTAATGTTACCAATGCTTAGAAATCTTATGACGTCACAATCTCGTGTTTGAGAATGTTGGCGCGCGGTCACGCCATCTGTCTCATAACGTCACGCGTTGTGTGTGGATCCTATTAAAGTTTTATGACGTCACACTCTTGCGAGCAGATGTTCGCGATTCCCATCTGCCTCGTTACGTCACGCGTTGTGTGCGTATGTCCGTCCGCCCGATAACTCGCGTAACAATTGTTAGATTTCGATGAAATTTTAGTGTCTGGTAGGGGATCACCTGGGAAGGAACCCTATTTAAAGAGAACGAAATGGGGTCAAAGGTCAGTACATAGGAGCGAGATCCATTCCACTGCTATTATGCGTCATAACTAACGTAAAAAAGGTTCGATTTCGATGAAATTTTAGTATGTGGTAGGGGACCACCTGGCGACAAACCCTATTGAAAATGGGTGAAATGGAGTCAAAGGTCAGGACATAGAAGCGGAATCACTTCCATCGCCATTATGCGTCATAACTTACGTAAACATGCTTCGATTTGGATGAAATGTTAGTATGTTTTAGGGGCTTGCTTGGGGACGAATCCTATTGTAATTGGGCGAAATGGGGTCAAAGGTTGGGACACAGGAGCGGGATCTATTCCATGGTTCTTATGCATCATAAGTTACGTAAAAATGGTTCGATTGCGACAAAACTTTATCATGTTATTTCGGAGGTATACCGAACCGGTTCTGTTGAATATCATCAAAATGGGATCAAAGGTAAGGGCACAGGACCGAGATTTATTCCACAGCCATTATTCTCATAACTTGAGTAATGATTTCTGGTATGTTGGAAAGCGTATTATAATCAATGCATTGCATGATTTTACAAACTTGTTTTTAGAATAGAGAGATGCTTTCAACCATGCCTAATTCAGTAATATCACATTCTGTAGCTGCTCTTCCGAACAATTAAAAAATCAGAACGATCTGGAAGTGAAACAAAGTTTGATTTGTCGAGTCCACATGTTCAGAAATCTAATGCTTTAACTACATCTTCCAGCATTTTCGGTAATGTAAATGAATTTAAATGAAGGCAGTATTTTCCGCTGTGTATAGTGGAGGAAAACGGCGTGCCGTCTGGAAAGAAATTGAAAAGGTAAATTTTATTCTAACTCTTATGTGAATTATCCACGCCCCTGGGTTACTGCTTGTGTGAGTTCCGAAAACCCATGACTCAGTTATGGGAAACAATGTCAAAACGCCAAGTTGCAGCGATAAGCCTTTGCCGGCGTAGTTCAATTGGTAAAATATCCGACTGCGGAGAAGGAAGATTTGGGTTCAAATACCATCACCGGCATAAAAAGGCATTTTCGCCATAACCCTGCAAAGGTTTTCAGCTAACCGTTTTATTCTGACGGGATTGGACAAGTTTGTGGATGGGTGTAGATTGTACAATAAATTAGGCTTTCAGTATGTGTGGAAACGTGTTAAGTAAAAATTCAGTAACGGTAGCACATCAAGGCTTATTCTAAAAACAGATTTATTTCATTTCGTTTTTGAAGTGCCCACTTTTTAGCATTCTACAGCAGCATGATTTAATTTATTGCTTGTTTCTTTATTGTTTTTAGGCTTATCAGCGTTGGGTTAAAATGCATGGAAAAGAAAAACAACTTCCTGGATTGCCTTACACCCCTAACCAACTATTTTGGCTTTCGTTTGCATCGGTAAAGTATTATTTTCCTTAAATATTATCCTACATGTATCCAATATAACCTGGTAAGATTACCATCTCTTGATATTGGTTGTTGCTGAACACTATAAAACTATGAACCACAGAATTTTAAAATCTGCACCTATAGAATGGGAGTTGCTCTTTGATTTTACAAGAGCCTTCATTTTTTCACTATTTACTGAAACAGTTTTTCTATTATGCATGATAAGTTATTTTTGCTTAAAACAACACAGCTCGCCGAAGATTTGTTTTTTAATTGTTTCTTTTGGCATACGTTTTGATCCTTTATTTCATGACTACTATAAGATTTCACATAAAGAAAATATATTTAACATTGAATTCTACGCATTTCTGAGACCACGTGGAAAAGCGATTATTAAGGTGGTGCCTATATACACCGATGAGCAATTACATTATGACCACCCCCAGCCTAGAGAAATGCGCGCGCCTGGGTACCGAACGGTGGCGCACGTGAAGTTCACAGAGCAGTATATATGCAACTCGAGGACCAGCTTTTGGTTAATAGAGTGCTGGGAGTCAGAATGGGAAAAACTGCCGATTTATCAGAGTTTGATAAACGACAAATTGTGATGACACGGCGCCCCGGAACTACGATCTCGGAAACGGCGCGGCTTGGGGTTGTTCACGTACCGCTGTAGTGACTGTGCATCAAAAGTGGTGCACAAATGGCCAAACGACAAATGTTGTCCAGCCGTGTGTCGTCAACATCTCATTGATGCATGAGGGGAGCGGGGACTGTCGCACCTTGTTCACAGAGACCGCAGAGCCACAGTGCGACAAATCAACCGCAGCTACAACAGTGATGATCAGGGCAATGTATCACAGCACACAGCTCATTGCAGCCTTCTGCGCATGGGCTTACGTAGCCGAAGACACAGCCGGGTTCCTATGCTCACTGCACGTCATCGCCAACAACGCATGAAATGACCCCAAGATCAGAGAGACTGGGCCGTGAAGGATTGGAAGAAAGTGGCCTGGTCTGACGAATCAAGATTCCTAGTGCATCACGTATAACGCCGAGCGCGGATAAGCCGATTACCAATGGTGGCTATGGCACCTGGATGCACTGTTGGGCGGTAACTCGCCGGCGGGAGGCGATGTTTTCTTGGGACACTTTATTTAGGCCACATTATCGCAATAGCACAATCCCCGACAGCTGTGAGGTATCTGAACATCGTTGCGGACCACGTTCATCCATTCATGGCAACTGTGTTCCCTGCGGGGGATGGCCATTACAAACAGGATAATGCGCCATGTTACACTGTCAGAATCGCCAAGGAGTAGTTCGAGCAACATGCTGGTTTCTTTCTGTCAATATCCTGGTCTCTTATTTCACCTGACATGAACCCAATCCAACATTTGTGGTTCGTCTTGGAAAAATGGGTTCGCGCTGAATCACCACCACCCCGAAATGGACAGGAACTTTTCTGGAAGACCTTGGTCAAATACGGTGTTCGAGCTGTGTCCTTTGACATGTTATGATAAAAGAGTCCTAACCAATTGGTTACTCGCTATATTGCAACACCAATCAGTATCTTGCAAAATATGTAAACAGTCGGAATTAAAATATTGTGTTTATAATTTCTTCTTTCCGTTATTTAATTTCAGGTGTGGTGCAGCAAAGAAACACCATCTCATCTTTTGTTTTCCATTGGGCATGATGAACATGCTCCACCACAATATAGGTAAAGTACACAATCACTCTTTACGTACTGCAGTTATTGTTACAAACGCAAGAGAGAACAAAATCGCAAAGCAAACGTCTTTTAAATGAGTTACTACTAAATAAATGTGAAAAATCTGTCCTAGAGGAAAATCCTCTGGGATGGTAGTTCGCGAAAGGCAGAGGCCGTATCCACTATATCGGTTGCACTTTTAGGAAGGGGTGGTTAAGTCTCTTCATATCGACGAACGCTTGTTCCGCATATTTTTTTTTTTTTTTTTGCCTATGTGCCATCTCAAGTAGCTTTCCTCTAAAAATGGAGCCACGGGAATAGAGGTGTTGACGACCACCGTGAAGAACTCAATAGACTATAAACATTCGCCCGTCCTTAATTTACCACCACTGCTTCCAGAAAAGGGAGGGATTTAATGCCCTAAGACAAATACACCACACAGTCCATGCCTCACTCGGGATTCAAACCCGGATCCATCTTGCACGAGTGTGCACAGGCAAGCGCTTTAACCACTGCTCCACCGGGAGGGGGGGCAGCCGCGGCGCCTTTCTTTCTCCGACAACGTGGTGTATCTCTGTGGATAAGCGTTTTCGGTCTTGCAATTCTATGACGCATTTCCATCAAAATCGGCAGAAGTACAAGTTTACAAATTTTAGCCAAACATTTTAGATGCACCGTGTATTCATTTGCGGTTCAGATTTGGTCTCTGATGTGGTACTTCATATCTTTGGCGGATTTAAGATATACTTCGAGAGGAAGTGAACCGGCAGAGAGAGTCAGCAAACGGGCATTTTTTTTTCTGGCGATTAACTAGCATTTAAATTGTCCTTTTCCGTCTTCACATGTTATTATGTTGCAAATTAAGAAAGACAGTATTGACATCTCGTTGAGATCTTGTCGATTTCCATCTTAAAGATTACGATGTCGGGTATCACGTGGTTGTGCCACGATTGCTAGTAAAACAGCTGCTGTGGAGAAATCGCCTATAATGTCAGATCACAATGACCTCAAAAAGGTATGATTACTGGTGAGCGTCTTACAGGAGCTTCAGTAATTAGAACGGCAGAAGTAATAGGTGTAACACGAGGAACTGTGTCGAAGGTTATGACTACCTATCAAAAGGACACTGTTTTGCCTTCAAACATGCAAACTGTGGACCCCATATGAAGATATCACATAGTGATAGGCGTACTTTGTCAAGTATTGTACAATGGAAGCACAAGACCACGACATCGCAAATAGCAGCAGAGTTGAACACCAGTATGTAGTGATTCCGTTATCACAGTTCGTCGGGAAAGCCAACGTGACTGTATTTATGGCCATGTTGCAATCCACAAACCTCTGATTACCAACATCAATGAAACAAAACGTGTAAGGTGGTGCAAAGCACATAAAAACTGGTATGCTAAAAACTGGAAACGTGTCAGCTGGTCTGATGAATCGTGGTTCACGTTGTTTTACCCCGCTGGTAGAATGTACGTCAGGCGAAAACCTACAGAAGCGCAACACCCTGACAGTTTGGTTCTGATTGTGAAGCATGGAGGTGGATGCCTGATATTGTGGGGTTATATCATGGTATTCCTGAGGGGCTATTCTTTATTTTGTAGGGTCCTGACTCATCTGAAACGCACGAATCCGTTTTTGTGGACCACCTGCACCCAATATTGCTGGCATTGCTCCCTAATAACCGTGTCTGGTTTCCAGCAGATAATAAACTCGAGCACAGGGCGAAACGTGTGCTTTGCAGAGCATGAGGGTGAAGTTCAGCAGTTACCCTAGTCGCCTCAATCTCCAGATTTCAATATTAATGAACATTTGTGGGAATATCTGGAGGGAAAGCTGAGATCACACTTTTCACATCCAACTTCACTGGCACATGTTACAGGTAATGTTTCCAACCTTTTTTTTTTTGTTTTGATTGGAGGTTTAACGACTACCGTGAGCAACTCAATTGGATATAAGCAGTCTCCCGTCCCTAATTTAGGATCACTGGTTCCAGGGAAGGGAGAGTGCCAGTGCCGAAAGACAAACACAACATTCATGCCTTACTGGGATTCGAACCCGGACCTCTTTGGGACGAATGATCAGAGGCCATCGCTTAGACCACTGCGCCACCGGGGCGACTTTCCGAACTTTATCATCAGCTGTGCATGACCTGTATAAGACTATTCCAAGTCGAATTTCTCCTGTTCTGTAAGCCCCAGGTGGGTCTGCAGCTTATTAATATCGTAAAATGCTCTCCACAAACAGTAAGTGTTTCTATTCCTTCGATAAGCCCTGTATGGAGAGAAACGTAATGTAAAAACTGATAACGTCGACTTGCTCCACCATGAGACTGGTTGCAAGGACAAATGGAACTTGTGACGTATATTCTAAGTTAACTTTCCTTTTTAGTTTCTTTCCCTATGTAAATCTTGAGTTTGTTCTCAGTTATACTCCACACTTAACGTGATATCTTTTCTCTGAAACGAATATTGTTGGCAACATAATTAAGGTAGAATGAACGTGACGTATGCCTCTTATGAGATAAGAACCAGAGATATAAACTATGATACAATAGGTGCTTGTGGAGCGTTTAATATGGAGCATTGTGGAGCGTGGTTGAATGTTGGTGGTTGATTTGTGTTATGTGATCTCTATACTATCGTGAAGTGCTATATCTGTGCTAGAGAAATAAAGCATCATTTCCGTAAGTTTGACTTCTGTATAAATGTTTCGTCTGGCCGTTAAGGTTTAATTTAGGAACTATTTCATCGTATGGTTATGTTTTTAAAATAACGTATCAGTACAAAAAGACATTTACGTTATAAACTCTCTCATGTGTTTTATTTTGAATGCGCTGTGAAAACAACCTTGCCCGACTCCGACCCGGAGGCCGGAGCACTCGGTCAGCCGGGAGACCAGCTGGTTACTGCTGACCCCGTGGGACCGTTTCTGAACTCCTACAGCCCGAGCTCCGTTGTGTGACGTGCTATTGGGCGGAGGGCCGAATGGTAGGGACGACTGAAAGAATTGTTCGTCCCGACGAACATTTTATTTCTTCGGGACCAATTGGTCCTTTATTATCCAAACACAAGCAAAAAACAACATCCAACATTGTAATTACACTTTCTTTTAGGGGATCACAAAGGTTGATGATGGTGATGCATTTATACACGGTGAGATGATAATGAGTAATTAAGTGATGATTATATGTACACATTTTCATCCTCGTCTAGGATCCAGGGATGAAGTACCCATCTTCATCTGAGTCCTCTTCATCTGCACCCCTTTCTTCTTTTGTCTTCCTTTGTCTCTTCACCTGTGTCCCGATCTTCATTTGTCTTGCGGTAAATGATGTCTTCCGAAGCGATGATTTCTTTCATCATTTCGATGAGGCCTTGCCTTACCCTTGTTGACCTCAGATTTGCTCCTTTGTCTTCAATCTTCCCGGCGTCTGGTATGTGAATCTTTCCCTTTCCTGAAAGAGAAGCACACTGAAAAACTGAATGAGTCATGTCTGACGCCACGTAGTCCTTTTCTAGATTCGGGAGTGCTGCAGATTCATTATATAGAACTATTGTGGACAAGCTTAGCCTTAACAGGGAACACAATTCAGAAAACGTCCTATGAGGACTAAAACTTCTATGCATTACATAGTGTTTGGCGTTACATTTTGAGCAAAGTACCTATAAGTGGTAACGGCATTTCTAGTGACCTAGTTTTGAGAGGCGTGAGTGTCTTATTGGTCGACTAGTAGGACCGCGGTAATGATGAAAGAAATCGCTCATGAGATATGGTCGATGTGTTTGTGTGATTGCGGTACATCTGTTCCTCCCCTGGAATCAGTGGCACTACATTAGGCATTGGCAACTTCTTGTAGTCCTTAAATTTGCACATGGTGCTCGTTAAGACTGACCTCAAGAGAAAATCTATCCTATACCTGCAATACCAGTTCGTCCTATACACATTTTCTCAAAGATCTATGAGAAAATGTGTATAAGACAAAGGGACTATTGCATTCTGATCTTGAAAAATTTGACCACAAATAAAGTCCTTAGCACACCCCTTTTTCATAGTGGATTTATACATGTACAGGGGTTGGACAGAAAAATGTGAACACCTAAGAAAAGAAGGTTTTTCGTACCTAGTAGGATTTGGGACTAATTTTGGCATTCAAAACCGCCTAAATCCTCCTTGGAATGGACTCATACAAATCCTGGATGGTGGTTAGTGCGATGTTACACCATTCTTCATGCAGTAATTGCTCCAGATCCTTGAGATGTAGGTGGAGGATAACGGAATCGTACTCTGTTTTCCACCTGAGGTCAGAGTCTGTCACAGTCTGGTGACTGGGGAGGCCAAGGAAGGTGTGAAAGTTCGTCCTCATGTTCCTCAAACCATGATTGGGCATTTCGAGATCTGTGAATTGGAGCGTTATCATCTTGATAGATGGTATCCACTGCAAGAAACAATCCCTGAGCCACTGGAAGAACTTACGACAGCCAAGAGCATGACAGAACCACTGTTGGGGGCAAACAGCCTGGCGTGTACGCTTCTGACGGTGTTCTCTACACTAAGCACGTCCTGCGGTGAAGGACAGTGTGAAAGTGGATTCATCCGACCACATTTCACGTTTCCATGCATCAGTAGTCCACGTTGGGTGCTCCTGGCACCACTGCCGTCGCCGTTGTGTATTCACCCGGGTCAACAGACGTTTTGCAATAGCAACTCTGCCATGAATATCTTGTTTATGCTGTTCCCTGCACACTGTTTTCGTTGATACTGGGATCTGGAGGTGAAGATTGAGCTCCGCATTAATCTTCGGTGTCGTGGTCTACTTATTACGGGTAACAATCCTCTCAGTCTCTATTGGTCAAAGTCATTTTCCAGCCGCACGTGTGTTTCGCAGGTGAGGTTTTTCCACGAACACGGTATGTTGCTCCTTGGTCCTTATCTATGCTCCTTGGTACGTGTACGTACCAAGGAGCATAGATAAGGACCAAGGAGCATAAATATCCCAGGTAACCTGGCGACCGTTGTCACGGGAGCACCAAGTAACCGGCCACCAACAATTAGCCTTCTTTCGAAGTGTACTAGGTCGCTCATTTCGTCGTCAGCCTGAAAGAAATTTTGCAACAAGACACTTTAAAGGCATTTTAAAGGACCTTGAGGTTGTAAACAAAGCTATTACAACCAAAAAGTGGTGGATACCTTTGCTTATTGCGACGTACACAGCTGCATTAAACGTCACGTCTGTGAGCGTGGTGTTCACATTATTATGTTCAAAGCCTGTACATCACAGAGATGGCCTATGCAGATATATAATGGCACACCTAGCCAGGAAAATGTCATAGACAGACGTGAAGATTGGAACGGGCTGCACGGCAGAGTTCAATAACTTTCAACGTGGCACAGTCATAATATGCCATCATAGCAACAAGTCAGTTCGGGAAATTTCTGCCTTGCTGCAGCTGCCCCGATCAACGGTAAGGGATGTTATTGAAAAGTGGAAATTCCAAGAAGCAAAAACACCGTAATCGCGACCTGGTAGTCCACTTAAAATGACAGAGCGGGACCGCCGAGTGCTGCAGCGCGTGGTGCAACAAAATCACCTGTCTTTGATTGCAACACTCACCTCCGAGTTCCAAAATGCCTCTGGAATCAAATTGAGCACCATAGCGGTTCGTAAAGAGCTGAAGGAAACGGAGTTCCATCTTCTAGCAAACTCACACAAGTCTCAAAGTTCGTCAAAGGCCCATTTGTTTACCAATAGGATGATGTCCACAAAGCAGGGTCCGTGCAGGAATGGCTTGATGAGATGGTTGTGGAAGAAATTGACTGGCCTGCACACAGCCCCAATCTCAACCCCATGAAACACCTTCGGGATGAATTGGAATGCCGACTGCGAGTCAGGCGGAACCGCCCGACATCGATGACTGGTCTGACCAATGCTCTTGATGCAGAATGGAAGACAATTCCCGCAGCAACTTACCAAAGTTTATAGAAAGCTTTCTAAGCAGAGTGGATGCTGTTATTGCAGCGAGGATTGGACCAACTCGATATTAATTCTTTTCCTATGAGAGGGAGTTTTTTTATAGACAGTGTACGTCCAATGGTTCTATTAATTTTTTATGTATTAGTTCAATGTGGATAGATGTATTTTTGTTTTACTTTCTTGCACGAATTCATTTTATTCTCTTTTTAACTACAGCTTTTCTAAATGCCTTGAAAAATCTTGATACAAATATTTTGCAATGGGAAAGAAATTTTAATTACTTGTACTGCTATACACTCTATCTTTGCGATAAAGTATTTTTCCTTATTCACTTTTATATTGTTTTTAACTGGATTCAATATTTATTGTGTTCAATTTGTTATATGATCACAATAATCGTTTCAAATGACTGTGAGTAGTAATAGCCGAATGCCTATGTATGTGAATCCGAAAAATAACTTAATTTTGAAAGAATACACAATGCTTTCGGGATCTTTATAACTAAAGGAAATTGTGAGGCAAACTGAAGCTGCGCTGAGTGAAATCTGACAGTTACTACTATATTTTGGACTACGTAGCATTGAAATAAATTTATTAGTCATGTATATTTCATGACGAATGCTAATCTACTGAATAAAAATAGAGAAGTAAAATATTTTAATTTTAGTGCGTTAATATTTTTTACAGAGTTCGGGGAGTTGTATCCAACTTGAAGGAATTTTCTCGAGATTTCAACTGCAAAGAAAATTCGCCAATGAACCCCGAAACAAAATGCTTGCTATGGACATGAAAGCTTATTTTTGTGCTATCATTTATTTCATGGTTGTAATAAAGGATTTATCAGATCTATTGTTGTTTTCCTGTAAGGTCTAATTACTCAAACTGAAGGAAGTGAAAATCCTAACTTATTCATGCTCAATGGAAGTAATGAAACTTATTTGCAAATAATACAGTGAACATGAAATCTGTGACACTGAAGAATAAATTATGAATTTCATAATCTAGTACATGTGCCAGGCACATTACAAAAAGCGAGTAATATAGATAAGAAACACGAAGGTTTAAAATGTTAATTAGATTTTAACGTTGTAGTTGTCAGCATTACGTTTGCTTAGTCTATGAACTTGTGCACATAAATATCAATCAAGCACTAGTAAATACAGGGATCGCTAACGGTCTAGATAATGAATTAGTCTGAAGCACCTTACATGAGTCCACTTTTATTCTCTTGTCAATGGCACGTCAGAACAGATAGATAAACTTCGGTAATCGTAAGCTGCGTTTCTAATAAGACACTATGTCAAATACCGGTACACTTCTAACAAGACATAATATCAAATGAGATTTTAACAAGACTGTGTACCAAAACGCACTTCTAACAAGACGCTATGTCGAATGTATAAAGGCCGTTCCATAAAAACTGAGAGTTTTTGTTTTGAGTTGGCAACAGTATGAAATGGAAAAATAACAACACAAACGACTAACGGAATTAAGGAAGTATATATGGCAACAGTTATTAGCCGTGGCAGACGACTCTGGTTTTGTTACTCTGCAGTTGTTTAAGGTACGTCTGCATTTCGCCATATAGCTATGGAGGTGAGTGATTCAGAGTTAAGAAGTGAAATGCGTTGTGCAATAAAATTTTGCTATCGTTTAGGGTAAAACGGCTCCAGAAACATTTGATTTAATGAAAAAGCTTACAAAGATAAATATTTGGGTGAGTCAACGATTTTTAGATGACACCATGGTTTCAAAAAAGGACGTTTGTGGGCAAAACTTGCTCCTAGGCCTGGTAGACCTAAAGGTGTTGTTACGGAGCGTATTGTTAACACTGTCTGGGAAATCCTGCAAGAAGATCGACTAATGATGTGGAAAGACATAGCGGCGTCAACTAATATTTCATAAACGTTGGCATTCTAAGCGACAAATTACTGCTGCATCGTGTGTGTACTAGATGGGTACCTCATCACCTGACGAGAGAACAATTATTACCTAGAATTTAGGTGTGTCATGAGTGGAAACAAATTATTGCAAAGGATCCAATCTGTTTAAACACAGTAATAACTGCCGATGAAAAATGGGTCCACTATTTCGACCCTCTCACGAAACGCGAAATGACTGTCTGGAAACACACAGGCTCGCCTCCTCAGAAAACAAGTCCGACAAACCAAATCAGCTGGGAGGATGATGATGATAATTTTCTTTGATCATAAAGGTGGGGTCTACCAGCATGTCGTTCCTCCAGAAATTACTAGCATTTCTGAGTATTACATTTCAGTCTTGAAGCGTCTGCGACGACACATGTCGGTGATTAAGCGACCGGAACTGGTGGGCAAGCTGACCCTACATCATGATAACGCCCACCCATATGTGGCTGCTGGTGTTTAACAATTTCTTACGAAATGCAGTATTGAAATCATGCCACAGCCAACCTACAGTCGTGACATCGCTCCGTGCGATTTCTGGCTGTTTCCAACAATGAAGGAGAAGTTCCTTGGTGCCACGCTCAACACAGGTGCTGATGTTATTCAAGCTGTGCAAGGGTCGCTAAAGCAGTTTCCACAAAATGCCTTCGCCACATGCATCATCCGAGGGAAGATACTTCGAGAGGGAATAACAGATATTTTGGTATACGTACATCTTCCTTTTTTTTTTTTTGAAGGATTAACGACCACCATGAGCTACTCAATGGGCTATAAGCAGTTGGCCGTCCCTAATTTAGGGCCACTGGTTCCAGGGAAGGGAGAGAGCCAGTGCCGTAAGACAAACACAACATTCATGACTCATCGGGATTCGACCCCGGACCGTTACTCGGACGAATGATCATAAGCCATCGCTTAGACCACTGCGCCACCAGGGCAGCTTTCTTCATTTTTTTATTTTACTCTCAGCTTTTATGAACAGCCGTTGTACGTCTGATAAGACATATACACTAAAGTGCCAGAAAAACTGGTACACGAGTCTAATACTTGGTAGGTCAACCAAGGGGGCGCAGCTCTGCAGAAGTACGACGAGGCATGGACTCCGCTAGCTTCTAGAAATGTGCTGTAGGTAATGCACACCATACTTCCTGCAGAGCGTTCCACAATTCGGGTGTATTCCGAGGTCCTGGATTCCTGTGTTTGATAGCGCGTTGCATGGCATCCCAAATGTGTTCTATCACGTTCAGATCTGGGGACTTGGGTGGGATGGTAACTCTCCAAACTCAGACGAATGCTCCTCTAACCATAATGTGGCGTCCCAACACTTGTGTGGAGGAACATTGTCCTGTTGGAACAGGCCCGACCCATCAGCATGAATGCAGGACATGAACGGGTGTACCTCGTCTGAAAGGATGCACACATAGCGTTGGCCGATCACAGTCGTTTGCGGACGTATCAGGGGTCCCAGAGAAGTCCAGCTAAACACACCCCATACCATTTCGGACTCCTCCCCCCCCTCAGCCGGTACAGTTCCCTGTTGACAGCCGGGATCCATGGCTTCATGGGGTTTGCGCCACACACGAATCCTTCCATCTGCCCGATACAGTTGGAAATGCGACTCGTCCGACCAGGGTACTTGTTTCCAGTCATCAAGTGTCCAGTGGTGGTGTTGCCGTGCCCAAGCAAGGCGCATAGCTCTGTGTCGTGCACCCGTCAAGGAGACTCGAGTTGGGCGTCGGCTCCGAAAGTCCATATCGTGCAGGGTACGTTGCACAGTCCGGACGCTGATGCTTGTTGAGGCTCCAGCATTGAATTCCGATGATACCTGCGGGAGTGTTGCACGCCTATCGCGTGAAACGTTTCTTGACAGCAGACGATGGTCACGTTGACTTTTTACGGCCACACTGGTATCGTAGGTTGGATGGTTTTGCCGGAATTCTTGTAGTCACGGTACACTCTTGCAATGGTCGTCCGTGGAAATCGGAACTTCGTTTCTACCTCCAAAATACTATGGCCCATCTCACGAATGCCAACTATGACAGCGCGTTGAAAATCGCTTAAATCGTTATTACTTGTCATTCTCATGCCGAAAACAGCTCTGACAGTTGGGAAGGATGTCTATTGCTTTATATACGGAATGGCGGTCGCTACCGAGTACGCGTATAGGTTACGTTGCTATGTATTTTGCATAAGCTCGTCTGTGCCAGTGTTTGTGGCAGTTCAGTGTACATTTGATATTGCGTTTTGTTCTCCTACCAAATCGCTCTTACCATCTGCACTCTTGCTACTGTACATTCAGTATTGACAATCAGGTTAAGAAAGCCATGGAGAACCTTCATAATGGTTCTGGAATACTCAATACCATAATGAACAAGTCGAATCAGAGATTTCCATTATGAATAGATCTGATTACATCAAGACACTTACCGAATTTGAAAAAAACTTACACGGTACGATAAAGTTCGCCATGGAGTTTCAATTGAATGGGGCACTAAAATATCTTGGCGTCACGCGCAAAAGAAATGAAACATCTAGCTTTGATTTTTAAATATATTGTAAACCAACGGTCGTCCCGAACCTGGTCCCTTCTGATTCACATAGCCAAAAAGAGTACAAACTCTGTGCGTTTAGAGCATGGTTCTACAGAGGTATGACGAATGCAAACCCTACAACCTAAGTAAGAAAAAAATCGAGAATAATTGTAGTTAAGTTATAAAAGCTGGATACAGGAAAGATGACATAGACAGAATACGTTGAAATGTGAAGAATGGGACCAAATAGCACAAATGAAACCAAATAGCACAACAATGAAATACGCAGGATCCATTATATAAGTCCCAGGCATTACATATTGGTTGAAGAATTTAGTACGTGAATTGAACATCACAGCAGCAATGAAATCTACCAGCACTTTATCACATATAAATCAGGCTTCCAACACAGGCAATGTGAGAACAAAAATGCGGGCGTGTACGCTATACCTTTAATGTACCCTAACACGTAAGAAAGATATCATCATCATCATCATCATTGTCAACCATTATCAATCCACTGCTGGACGAAGGTCTCCCCAAGTTTCCTCCACAACGGTCTGTCTTGTGCCAGTCTCCTCCATGTCACTCCCGCATATTTACGAATTTCATCCACCCATCTCCCATGTGGTCTTTTTCTGGGTCTTTTCCTGTCCCTTGGAATCCAATCTAAAATTTCGGCTGTCCATCTATGGTCTGTCCTTCTGGCAGTATGTCCAGCCCATTGCCATTTCAGGGATTTAACTCTGATCATGATGTCTTCCACTCTCGTCATTTTTCGGATCCACGAGTTCCTCTTCTTATCTCTCCTGGTTATACCAAGCATGCACCTCTCCATGCTGCTTTGAGTTGTCTGCAGCCTTTGTATGTCTCTTTTAGTTAAGGTCCACGTCTCTGCACCATACGTAAGCACTGGAAGGATGCATTGATCAAACACTTTTCTTTTAAGACATAATGGCATATTGCTCTTGAAAATTATGCTGTTTCTTCCAAAAGCTCTCCAGGCAAGTTTTGTACGCCGATTAATTTCTTCATTAATGTGACCCTCACTTGATATCTGCTGTCCAAGATAAACATATGTATCTGTTATCTCCAGTTTTTCTCCATCAATCGATAAATCTTCATTTCTTGTAAAAGCATTGAACATCACTTTTGTCTTCTGAAAGTTCATTTTTAATCCCACTTCTTCACTCTTGTCAGCAAGTTCCTGGATCATACTCTGTAGCTCTGATGGGGTAGTTGCAAAAATGACTACGTCATCAGCAAAACGAAGGTGGGTTAGATAATCTCCATTAATCTTTATCCCTTTGTTTTCCCAGTTCAGTGATTGAAAGACATTTTCCAATGTGGCATTAAAGAGCTTCGGAGATATGGTGTCACCTTGTCTCACTCCCTTTCCAATTTTTATGTGTGTTGTATTTTCAAACAGCCGAATCTTTGCACTTGCATTTTCATAGATGTTATTAATAATATTAATGTATGCATCTTCAATACCGCAGGATTTCAGAGCCGTGGTAACTGCTGATGGTTTCACCGAATCAAAGGCTTTTTCATAATCGATAAAAGCCATGCACAATGGAAGTTCATATTCCCTCGCTCTTTCAATTAGTTCTCTCAGTACGTGGATATGATCTATTGTGCTGTAGCCACTCCTGAATCCAGCTTGTTCTCTCGGTTGAGCCATGTCCAGTGTTACCTTCAAGCGGTGTGAAAGAACTTTAGTGAAGATTTTATAAACCATTGATAAGAGGCTGATAGGTCTGTAGTTCCTGAGATCCTCAATGTCACCTTTTTTATGTAGCAGGATCATTGTAGCATTGTTCCAATCCTCAGGAATCTTCCCTTCATTAAGGCATCGAGTGAAAATTTGGGCGAGTACTGTTTCAATTTCTCCACTTGCTTCTTGTATGATGTCTATAGTAATTCCATCTTCTCCTGGAGCTTTCCCCCGCTTCATGTTCTTGATTGCATGAGCAACTTCTGCTGGGAGGACTGGAAGAACTCTGGTACCTTTCATGATGTCTGGAGTACATGTATCATCCCTTTCATATAATTTGGAGTAGAAATCTTTCACTCTTGTCAAAATTTCGCCTCTATTTCTTGTTACAGAACCATCTTCTTTTCTCAGTGCCATAATCTGTTTTCTTCCCTTACTGAGATGTCCCTTTGCTATCTTTAGGCTTTGGTTGTTTTCAATTGCTTTCCTCACTAGCTCACAGTTGAATTTCCTTACGTCTTCAGTGATACTTTTTCGTGCTGTCTTGCATAGCTCTATATATTCCACTTTGGAAGTCACATCTTCTTTAGTTGTCCTCATCTCTCTTCTTTTTGCATCAACATTTTGGTTTTTCCTGATAATTTGTTCACATGCAATTTGTTCTTAGAGCCAGCTAATTTTGTTGCTGTTTCCATAAGAGCTTTGGTTACTTTTCTGTTAACTTCCGAAATATCCACTTCTTCCGATGTTAGGCCTTCTAAAGCAGAGAATCTGTTCTTCAGTTCCAACTTGAAAGTATTATGGTGTTTTTTAAGGTTGGTTATGTCAATACATTTTGTTTGTCTTATGAGCTTGCCACGTTCCAGTTTAGTGTTGAGGTGCATCTTACATCTCACCAATCTATGGTCACTACCTGTGTTGAACTTGTTTAGCACACTGCAGTCTTCTATGACGAATTTTTTGTTACACATAATAAAATCAATTTCACTTGTCGTCCCAATTGGATGTCTCCATGTCCATTTCCTGTGTGGCTTTTTCTTGAAAAAGGAATTCAAGATGAAAAATCCTTCTGCCTCTGCAAACTCAACGAGAGTATTTCCACGCTGGTTTCTGTTGCCGTGACCGAATTTACCTACTGAAGTTTCATTCTGTTGACGGTGCCCTATTTTTGCATTGAAATCTCCCATAATTATCTTCAAGTGCTGCTTACCTTTATTATTTAGATGACGAATTTCCTCATAAAATTCTTCAATTTCTTCTTCAGGATGACTTGTGGTGGGTGCATAAGTTTGAATAATCTGAGCCTGGTATCTTCTCGATAGTTGGATAACGAGTCGTGCAGCTCTGTCAGAGGAACTTTCAACTTCTACCACTTTATCCTTCAGTTTCTTGTTTATTATAAATCCAACACCACTAGTTCTGCCAGTATCTGTCCCACGATAATAGAAGAGATGTCCACTTTTCAGTTCAATGAGATCTTCTCCTTTTCTCCTTACCTCACTCAGCCCGACGATGTCCCACTTGATCCTTTGTAGTTCCTCTTCCAATTCAAGAAGCCTTGAATCAGAAGATAGGGAGCGTCCGTTGTAGGTAGCCAAGGTCAGCATCAAATGGCAGCCTAGTCCGGTCCTCCGGGGATTCTTAGCACCCTCTGCCTTCATGTCGCACTGGCCGCTGCCTTGGCCAGGTACATTCCAGCTGCCGGAGACTGAGGGCCAAGATTTAAGTTGTAGAGTCATTTTGGAGGTGTTTGGCCATAACTCACCACGCTGGCCAAGCGGGTTGGTGAGTGTGGGATAGCATTTCCTCTGATCCCGATGGTATAGTTATACCGCTATTTGCGGTCGTCAGAGCCCCTTTAGTGGGAACAGGATGCACCACGAGAAGGCGGGGTTGACATTTGTCAAGGAGAGGCTGTGATGTTACGCATCACCTGACCTTACATCCCTGAAGAAAGATATATAAAAAGATATATATCGGAATGACAAAGCGAATCTTTAGGAACTAGATGCAAAGAGCACATACGAAGTGTTAACCAGAACATGCAGAATACAGCGCTTGTTAGAGAAGTCATGCATTTCTCAGCCGCTCATATATGGAATAACATTAGAAGAATTGCCCCTTACACGAACTTTAAAGAGGCTACTATCTAGGAAACAGTTGAAATCCTTTCCAGGACTCTAGCATGCGATGATACTGCCTCTATAGAACTACGAATGGCTTGGCATGCATTTTTAAAGATCGCAGCACAGTGTACAATTGCGTGGTAAATATACATAATTCCGCTCTTGATATCCTCGACGTTAGTTTTCAAAAAACATCTTTGTTTCTTACGTGTTCTAATTCTTTGTATTTCATGTGTATCTACGGCCTTAAAAAGCCTCCTAGAGGACAGCGAAAGCTTGTCGATTCTATACACTTTTTTATACCAGGAAATAAACGGATTTTTACTACGCTGTAAGTGTTTTTGATTGTACATAGTCTGGTGTACTTGTAACTAGTGTTTAATTTTAATGTATACGCATGTTAACCTCGAACAGCAACATCCGTTTTCTGATTATACATTCCAAAAAGAAAATCGCTGGGGTAGTTATGAGTTACAATTCCTACAAAATAGTGCTTTTCGCAAGAATGTGCGTCCTTTCCTCAAACGTTCGCTAACTTGTGAAGAACTCTTTCAGGTTAATCGTTCCGCAATTCATGAAGAGTCGTAGCACGTGCTGTAGAAAGCTTACAAACACAAGTAAGGAGTAATTTCATGCTAAAGTGTTTGTGAGATTAAGACGATAATGCTACACTCACATAGTCTCAACGGAATGTCGCCTGTAACGCGAATGCTCAATTCGGATATCTATGTATATACACAGGGAATTTGGCGTTATCACACGTCAAGAGTTAGCAGACTCCGGGCGACCTTCAGCTTGTGATTACACTTATTGTAGGTACACACTTTAAAAAAATTGTCCCAGCAGCTGTTACGACGGTGGAACAGTAGCGAATAATATTTCTCCTCTCGTCATCTGTGGTGCGAAAACCATTTCTATCTGTAAATTCAATGACTTCAGGAAAAATCACTGAATGAAAAATAATGCATGCTAGCTTTCGTGCCAGCTGTATCATCATTGCAATATAATATTTTTGTAAAATATTCGAAGCGCAACTTTTCAGCAATACCGTTGGCATACCATGAAGTGCATTAGACAACCTCTTTTCCGGTTACAGAAGCATTGAAAGCTAATATACCTCATTTTAAACTAAAACACTTCCTTTTAAAGGCGTAAAACTCATATACAATTCGAGCCGAGCTTTCGCGCTCCACCGGGAGGCTTCGTCTGGGATAAGCTTTCAAAGCCTTCTTAGAGACAGCGACTCACAATGTCGTTACAATTTAAAATTTTTGATATTATAGAACCAAAGAGGCTCATTTCACGTTGAGGTCTGTGTTTAGAAAGATCACGTGTAGAGTCCGTGTTTTAAAACGCGATAATGCGTCATGGAGAGGGATTACCTGCTGTTTACTTGATGCTTGTTCAGGAGTTTTCTGCAGGCATCTGATATCTCATAAGACAAGTTTTCGTTCCATGGGTATGGGTGGGTCATGATCTCGAGGTTTTCACGCGTGGCTGTGCCCGCATAGTTTGTATATGGTGCTATTTCTTTTTATCATGCTCCTTTTTGTATGATTTCCCTGCACAAAGCGGTTGTAGTTTTCCCGTCCTTAACGTCTCTTTTATGCTCCTTGGTCCTTATCTTTTAGTTACCCCAACGTATATTTTTGTGCTGCCATCTGGATAGATTAGAGGTATGTCATAAACTCCCGCTGTGTTTCCTTTATTTATAAGGGGTTTTCTTATAGATACCAAGTCATGTACAAACGCAGGAGATTTGATAGCCGCATTTACTACATACTTTTTAACAATATGTTTGAACTTGAAAGAGAACTTAGTATAATACGTTATGGACCCATAATATCTTAAATTGTTGTTGCTGGTGGTATTAGGAGTCCTGGGTTTGGACATTTGGACATTTCGTAATATAACAATTCAAGATATTGTGGGTACATAACGTACACTGGTGTGCAAAAATTAAGGACGAAGAGGAGAAATTAGCATAACAGCGGAACGAGCAGGCAGAACGGACCGAAAGACCACTCAGGAGATAGACTAGGGTCCGGTACGGCAGGGCATGCGCATATATGCAGCTTGACGTAGGGGGGAAGGGGTGTCGGAAGGGTATAAAGCACACGTGGGGTGTACGCTCAGCAATTCGGTGAAAGCTATTGCACAGTGTGCATCGGTTTGAACGACGTCGAGTTGCTGCCACCGTGTGATATGGCCAACAGGCAATCCAGTAGACTACATCTGGATGACTTTACCCGAGGTCGCGTCATTGGGAAGTTGGAAGAAGGCCGAAGTGTGACTAGTGTGGCCGAGGAGTTCGGGATCGCTCACAGCATCGTTTCACGAGCTTGGAGAGCATTTCAAACGACAGGAACATCTGTCCGAGAGTTTCGCAGTGGTCGTCCACGAGCAACCACGGCGGCGGACGACCGGTATATTGTCCTACAAGCGAGAAGAGACAGACGGCAGACAGCGGGAGAAATCGCAAGGCACATGCAACAGACAACTGGACGTCCGTTATCGCGTTTTACCATGGCCAAGAGGCTGCACAAAGGTGGTCTATTTGCCCGACAACCAGAACGGTGTGTGCCATTAACGCATTCTCATCGGAGACGGCGGTTTCTGTGGTCCCAGGAACACAAGAACTGGACACATCAGCAATGGGGTCGAGTTCTCTTTACAGATGAGAGCCGATTTAGTCTGACGAGCGATTCCGGACGTATACACATCTGGAGAGAGCAGGGAACACGCAATCACACCTCCTACATCATCGAAAGGGACCGGTTTCGAGGTAGCGGAGTTCTCGTTTGGGGCGGTATCATGCTTGGTAGCCGTACTGACCGCCACATCTTCAAAGAAGGTTCAGTCACTGGTGTCCGCTATTGTACCGAGGTTCTCCTGCCTCACGTGCGTCTGTTTAGAGGTGCCCTGAGTTCCTCTTCATGGACGACAACGCTTCACAACCTCGTATAGTGGCTGTCGCAGAGCTGTTGGAGAGTGAAGATATTCAACGCATGGATTGGCCCGCAAGGTCCCAGGACCTAAATCCAATCGAATACGTGTGGTACCTTCTCGGGAGACGCTTAGCAGCACGTCACCAGCCACCAGCAACGATGCCGCAGCTGCGATTGGCGCTACAAGAGGAATGGGCCGCGATGCCTCAACAGCTTCTTGACAACCTCGTCCTCAGCGTGGACAGACGTTGTAAATCCTGCAACGCAGCTGGGGTGATCATATCCCCTACTAAAGACTGGATTTTTCTTGGCAGCCGCCTGTTACATGGACGTTTCTGTCTTCTGCCCAGTTGTGCTTGAAGCTACCTTTTCAATAAAGTGCCTTTGTATCCTTTGGATTCCTGGTTTGGACGGTTTTGCTCACTTGTCCCATATTCTTACATCTTGGGAATCTTATAGTATGATTTAAGTCGATGTGGAGCACTTCTGCACGACGTTACATTCGAAAAATCGTCTCGTCCTTAATTTTTGCACGCCAGTGTATTAGCCTAAGTTATCTTTCAAGTTCAAAAACATTATTAAAAAGTATGGAGTAAATGTGGTTATCAAATCTCCTTCGTCTATACACGACATGGTATCTACAAGAAAACCGCCTATAAATAATAAAAACACAGCGGGAGTTTATGACATACTCCTAATGTATCTAGAGGACAGCACAAAGTCATACTTTGGGTTAACTAAAAGGTCACTCCAGATAAGGACCAAGGAGCATAAAAGAGACTTTAAGTATGGGAGAACTACAACCGCTTTGTGCAGGGAAGTCATCCAAAAAGGAGTAACCCCATTTTGGAGCATGATAAAAAGAATAGCACCGTATACAAACTATGTTGGCACAGCCACGCGTGAAAGTCTCGAGATCATGGCCACCCATACCCATGCAACGAAAACTTGTCTTATGAGATATCAGGTGCCTGGAGAAATCTCCTGAACAAGCATCAAGGAAACAACAGGTAATCCCTCTTCATGACGCATGATCACGTTTTAAAACACAGACTCAACACATGATATGCCTAAACACGGACTCTACTCGTGATATGTCTAAACACGGACCTCAACGTGAAATGAAACTGTTTGGTTCTATAATATCAATTTTTTTAATTATAACGACATTGTCAGTTGCTATCTCTAAGAGGGCTTTGAAAGCTTATACCAGACGAACCCTCCTGGTGGAGCATGAAAGCTCGGCTCGAATTGCATATGAGTTTTACGCCTTTAAAAGGAAGTGTTTAGTTTATAAACGGTGAAAAGTATTCGATAATACCTCATTTTTTTGTTGAAGCCACCATTGAATAACTATATTATAGTAGTTAATCTAAGAGTAGCCGCCCCGGTGGCGCAGTGGTCTAAGGCGTTGGCATCTGATCATTCGTCCGTAAGGGGTCCGGGTTCGAATCCCGGTCAGGCATGGATGTTGTGTTTGTTCTACGGCACTGGCTCTCTCCCTTCCCTGGAACCAGTAACCCTAAATTAGGGACGGGCGACTGCTTATAGCCCATTGAGTTGCTCACGGTGGTCGTTAAACCTCAAAAAAAAAAAAAAAAAAAAAAAAAATCTTAGAGTAATTTAGCTGTCGGGGCACGGCCGTAGCTGGTGATGAATTCTGGGGGAGGCTACTAGTAATGCAAGGGAGGCTTGTAAACTTTTAGTTACTTCCTTACATTAATTTTAAACTATCATCATCATCATCATTGTCAACCATTATCAATCCACTGCTGGACGAAGGTCTCCCCAAGTTTCCTCCACAACGGTCTGTCTTGTGCCAGTCTCCTCCATGTCACCCCTGCATACTTTCGAATTTCATCCACCCATCTCCCATGTGGTCTTTTTCTGGGTCTTTTCCTGTCCCTTGGAATCCAATCTAAAATTTCGGCTGTCCATCGATGATCTGTCCTTCTGGCAGTATGTCCAGCCCATTGCCATTTCAGGGATTTAACTCTGATCATGATGTCTTCCACTCTTGTCATTTTTCGGATCCACGAGTTCCTCTTCTTATCTCTCCTGGTTACACGAAGCATGCACCTCTCCATGCTACTTTGAGTTGTCTGCAGCCTTTGTATGTCTCTTTTAGTTAAGGTCCACGTCTCTGCACCATACGTAAGCACTGGAAGGATGCATTGATCAAACACTTTTCTTTTAAGACATAATGGCATATTGCTCTTGAAAATTATGCTGTTTCTTCCAAAAGCTCTCCAGGCAAGTTTTGTATGCCGATTAATTTCTTCATCAATGTGACCCTCACTTGATATCTGCTGTCCAAGATAAACGTACGTGTCTGTTATCTCCAGCTTTTCTCCATCAATCGATAAATCTTCATTTCTTGTAAAAGCATTGAACATCACTTTTGTCTTCTGAAAGTTCATTTTTAATCCCACTTCTTTACTCTTGTCAGCAAGTTCCTGGATCATACTCTGCAGCTCTGATGGGGTAGTTGCAAAAATGACTACGTCATCAGCAAAACGAAGGTGGGTTAGATAATCCCCATTAATCTTTAGCCCCTTGTTTTCCCAGCTCAGCGACTGAAAAACACCCTCCAATGTGGCATTAAAGAGCTTCGGAGATATGGTGTCACCTTGTCTCACTCCCTTTCCAATTTTTACGTGTGTTGTATTTTCAAACAGCCTAATCTTTGCACTTGCATTTTCATAGATGTTATTAATAATATTAATGTATGCATCTTCAATACCGCAGGATTTCAGAGCCATTGTAACTGCTGATGGTTTCACCGAATCAAAGGCTTTTTCATAATCGATAAAAGCCATGCACAATGGAAGTTCATATTCCCTCGCTCTTTCAATTAGTTCTCTCAGTACGTGGATATGATCTATTGTGCTGTAGCCACTCCTGAATCTAGCTTGTTCTCTCGGTTGAGCCATGTCCAGTGTTACCTTCAAGCGGTGTGAAAGAACTTTAGTGAAGATTTTATAAACTACTGATAGGAGGCTGATAGGTCTGTAGTTTCCGAGATCCTCAATGTCACCTTTCTTATGTAGCAGGATCATTGTAGCGGTGTTCCAATCCTCAGGAATCTTTCCTTCATTAAGGCATCGAGTGAAAATTTGGGCGAGTACTGTTTCGATTTCTCCACTTGCTTCTTGTATGATGTCTACAGTAATTCCATCTTCTCCTGGAGCTTTTCCTCGCTTCATGTTCTTGATTGCATGTGCAACTTCTGCTGGAAGGACTGTAGGAACTCTGGTACTGGTATCTTTCATGATGTCTGGAGTGCGTCTAATATACCATTATTTGTTGAAAAATTGATAAATATAGAAACACTGTTTAAAGATTTTATACGTACATTCGCATAACGCACTACCATTATTTGTTTCCTATGTACAGTTTCACAAAGCCTCCAGACAGGATGTGTCTCACTATTTTAATAAAAAATCTGTAGAGAAATAGGGTGATCATTTACTTGACACAACAATGAGTTAATTAATTAATATGAGAAGAACTAAACTACTACTTAACTTTTAACATTTCGGTTCTTTCCCATCGAAATATAGCTTCCGAAAAGGAGACTAAATTCGATTTTCGCCACTAAAGTCCAGCTGCCAACGGGCATTTTCTGGTAGCAACAACATGATGTACTAAACTTTCCTTCCTACAGGATCAGATATCTCTGTAGTTGGAGGAGGGGGCTTGGTTTTTGTTAGTTTAGCATATGCCATTCTTTGAAAAAGATTTTCTTCATGGCAGACATCAGTAATAAGAAAAGGTGTTTCAATTTGAGATGCGAATCAAGAAAAGTGATTTTTGTCAAAAAATCCAATGATTCGAAAATTAAATTTTTTATTATATACTGAATTTAAAAAATGAGTAGTGGTGATGAGTAGAGGGAAGTGGACAGGCACATAGTGCACGATTGCAATAATTTATCATGGAAGTCGCAGCGGCAAATTGTACGCTGTGTTTCAATCGAGCTTTTATAAAAACATTTCATACTGATGGTTCAACAGACGTGATCTGTATATAACTGATTTGCAGGCTTTTTCTCTCAGTCAGATTGGGTGTATTGCTTTAAGTGTGATATTCAATTATCTTTCGTTCAATTTTTTTCAAAAACGGCATGTGCTAATGATTTCTACGTTCCTAGGGTATTTCTCAGGGGATGCCAAAACGTTTACAGGGTAGGCTGAGCCTCTGCTGGCGAACCTCAAGCTACCCGTGATTATGATGATGGCTAAACACGTTGGCCTGAATGATATCGATCATGGGTAGATGATCAGTGAAAGGAAGATGGGGAGCTCCATTTCAGGTGTGCCAGCGCTCCTCTTTATATACAGCACCGAACACATCCTTGCGTGCGCACCTGGTTCCAAAATGTACGTTTATTTGTATATCTGGAAGTGTAGAATACATCATCATCTGGGTCGTCTTTTCATTATCACTGTATTTCATCGGTATTGTTAAAGGACCAGTTAGGATCTCACTCTTATTTTTTTTTTCATTATCCTGTATCTTCCTAAATTTCTTCTTCCTCCTTCACAAAATTTTTAATTCTTCACTTTCCCCCAAAACTAGCATCAAAATTCCGATCCCCTCGAAAAAATGATTTCCTATTGCTCTTTTCTAAGCGTCACTTCTCTACTACTTACGACATTTCCCCCTCCCCTTTCTTCCGCCTGCTTGCGATGTTTATTGTTACAGTCTAAATTTACAACTCTCATATCGTCATCCCTTTTCATTTAAACTTTTCTAAAATCTACAGTTCTAATTTCTTCATCCCCTTTTCGTTTAAGCCTTTCCAAAGTCTAGAGCTCTCAAATACTTTTCTTTCAAACTTTTCTACATTCTACAGCTCTCATTTTTTCATCCCCTTTTCCTTTAAACTTTTCTAAAATCTACAGCTCTATACCTTCATACCCTTTTCTTTTAAACTGATCCAAAATCTACAAGTTTCATATCTTCATCAACTTTCCCTTTAAACTTCTCTAAAATCTACAACTATCGTGTCTTTTACCCCTACTCCTTAAACCTTTCAAAAGTCTACAGCTCTCAATATTTTCCTTTAAACTTTTCTAAAATCTGCAAGCCTCATATCTTCATCCCCTTTTCCTTTAAACTTTTCTATAATTTACAATTCTCATATTTTTGTCCTCTTTTCCTTTGAACCTTTCCAAAACCTACAGCTCCCATTTCTTCATCCCCTTTCCCTTTAAACTTTGCTAAGATCTACAATTCTCATATCTCCATCCCCTTTTCTTAAAACTTCTCCAAAATATACAAATCTAATATTTTCATCCCTTTTTCTTTTAAACGTTTCTAAAATCTGCTCTCATATATTAATCGCATTTTCCTTTAAACCTTTCTAAAGTCTACAGCTCCCATTTCTTCATTCCCTTTCCCTTTAAACTTTTCTAAGATCTACAACTTTCATATCTCCAACCCTTTTTTTTAACTTCTCCGAAGTCTACAGATCTAATATTCTCATCCCTTTTCCTTTTAAATGTTTCTAAAATCAGCTCTCATATCTTCATGGCCTTTTCCTTTAAACTTTTCTCATCAGAGGGCTCTATCCCGCATCTCAATAATTTAATCCTTCCGCTATGCTAATGTAAACGTACTCCTAACCTACTGGGAGATTTCATTCGATTTTATTTGTTCTTGAATCTTTGTGAAGTTCAGAGGAGTGTTTACGTTCAGTTTTCAGTAAAGGAAAATAACCAATTTCGAAAAGTAAGAACATCGTAACTAAGAGGTGTGTTGGAGAGACATCTCTTATTTACAAAACACAATATCCCTTTTTTAGAATTATATTGTTCCTAATAACATAACGCGATATAATTCTGAAGAGAAATAAAGTTCTTTCCAGTTTTAAATAACAGATAGGAAGACATCCTCCACTTCTACAGATGATAGCTGTTGGCGTCTTAATCTTATCTAAAACAAACGCTGCGTCGATTATACGGGTTCGGGACATGAAAACGTGTCATAAAAACTGTACATATTCACTTAAGATCATCATTCGCAAAAAACGCGGAGGTAAAATTTATTCATGTTTTGGTTTAAATACACTCTTTGAAAAAAGAAACAAAGAAAAAACAAGTTAGCAAAATCAGGCAATGCATTGATTATACTACGCTTTCCAACATACGGCAAATCATTACTTAAGTTATTACTCAAGTTGTGAGGATAATAGCTGTATAATAAATGAACCCTTTTTACCCATTTTCAATAGGGTTCATGCCCTGTTGGTTCCCTACCACATACTAAAATTTCTTCGAAATCGAATCATTTTTACGCAAGTTACGAAGCATGAGGGCAATGGAATGGATTCCGCTCCCATGTTCTGACCTTTGACCCAATTTCGCCCATTTTCACAAGGGTTCGTCCCCAGGTGGTCCCCTAACACATACTAGAATTTCATCGAAATCGAACAAATATTTTTACGCTAGTTATCGTGCGGACAGGTGGACAAAGTTGGAGCATATACGCTTCTTCAACCTACGGTTGGAAAGCTTAAAGAAAAAAGCGAAGCACCCAGAAAGAATCATCCAGTCGAAATGAAAATTGGTAGGTGCAATGTACGCATATAGAAAAGGAAGCGGTCACAATTCTAGGGCAGTTGGGCCATTTATTCGGATAAAACAGCTACACGAGTGCAACAAGTCAGTACGTTTGAGCGACACTTCTGGCTTGGAAGCAAACGGTTATCCGGAGTGGCGTAGACGCATTTTCTGAGGTATAACATGCCATATGGTGCCCAAATTTTGGGACAGTTCGGAAACACTCTGGGATGGGCGTAGACGGGAGTACCATCATATCTCTAACATGTTCGATCGGTGAGAGGTCGGACGATCGGGATGGCGAAGGAAGGGTGTCGACGTTGCCGCAGTCTTAAGATAGTCATGGCATGTGTGGCCGGGCATTATAGTGTTGAAAAATTGCTCGTTGATGTTGCGACAAAACTGGCAACACAGCAGCTGATAGAATGTAATTGACGTACCATTCAGGCGTGAGAGGAGTACATAAGACTACCAAGTGTGTACTGCTATCGTAGGAAATGGATTACCAGAGAGTCACACCCGGTGTACGAGTCACGTGTCATTCCACGCTAAAGGCAGGATTCGTGCACTGGCTCGTCTCCAGACACGTATGCGCTGGTCATCGGCGCCAAGTGCAAACCATGACTTATCACTGAAGACAACACGACGCCATTGGACACTATACCACGCTGATCGGGTCCGACCGCTGCCAGCGATGCTTGCTGATCAGTGGTAGGTGACGGAGTGGTCTCTTCGAATGTAACCCGCGTGCTGCAAGTCGTGTGGCACCGGTTCAGATGGGCACTTCCGTACCTGTATAGTCGACGCACCATGGCTACGAATGGTTGAGAGCAACGAATACGGTTCTGTTCGTGTGGCTATCAAAATCGCTCGACTCTCGAGTTATGTCTTTGCCCTAGGCCAACCACGGCCCGCGTGCCGCTGTGTTTTGCCCCCTCGACCCGCTGGCGCCAACATCGTCCGATTGCCGCGTCGCTCCGACTCAAATGCCCGGATATACGGCGAATTAACCAGCTGGGGCACGTATAATTAATTATACGTCTTGTCTCAAACTCGCTCAACTGCTCGTACTGTGCACGGATCCGACATCGAGGTATCCTTACAGTCCGCGGAGGTTAATGCAACTGCAATCCGCTGTTGCAATTGTCCCTGCGTGCGAGCTTTGCTCTTGATATTTTCTCTTCGATGCGCAATTCCTATGCGTTTTCATCAGGATTGAACGACTTTCTCAGGGTCGTTTTTTTCCAAAGTGTGTAATGTTTCTGGATATCTTGCGGCTTCTATATATTAATTCTACAAGTTTTTTTACTGTGAGTCCTATTATGAGAGAACGCTTGAACGTGAGGATATGGTTGAGGTATCAAAATAAAGGTCTTACCATGTAGATGAGCCAGTCGAAGAGAAAAATGAGATTGGGGCAACGGTTCGGGCGTTGTGGGGCGGCAAAATTCCCAAGAAAAGGTTGACTCACGCGCTGTTGCAGGCTAAGGCATGGAGGGACTGAGATAGTCCAAAGTCCGAAGTCTTATCTTTTCTGAGCAAACCGTTGCGCAAAGCAACGCTAGCAGGCATTTGTAGCAAAGTTCTTCTCATCGAAACATCGAGCACTCTCGAAGACCTGCTTGCGTTATGCCGTTGGACTGTGTGATGTATATATACAATTTAATATTCATTCGATCCAATTTATTCACGTAGGTAAGACGTTTCCTATTATGTAAAGATGTAAATAAACATTCCATTGACCACTGTTGTTGAAAATATTTTGAATGTACATATTGAGTTGCGCCATCTATATATTCATTCTATAAGTTATTTTACTGTGAGGTATATTTCCAGAGAACGACTGAAAGTAAAAATATGGTTGAGGTATCAAAATAAAAGTCTTACCATGTAGATGTGCCAGTCGAAGAGAAACATGAGATTGAAGCAACGGTTCAGGCGTGGCGGCGCGGCAAAATTCCCATGTAAAGTCTAGGGCAGAAGCGTGCGGCCGTTATCTACATCAGGCGCTCAGTTCAGTGTCAGACTTGGTGTGTGCATGGTGTTCTATGATCAGTCCTAAAGTAAGTAAATACTTTATTGCATACTTATCCTTAACAGAATGTCTCTCCCGCTGGAAAAATAAATAAATACATAAAAGAAAACGTACGGGCCTTACTGGAAGGCGTGAGCGATTAATGGGTCGCAACTACATGTCTCAGACAAAAAAGAATGAAGAGTATTCACAACGGGAATCTCATTCCAACAACATTTACAAACACAGTTGTGATTGAAGATGAGAATGAAAGAGTGCGCTATCCAGTTGAATTTTTGCACACGATCGACATGAGTGGACTTCCGCCTCACATTCTGCGACTGAAAGACGTGCAGTCGTGATGCTCATCACAAACCTGGCCGCCCCGGTGGCGCAGTGGTATAAGCGCTGGTTTATGATCATTCGTTCGTGAAGGATACGGGTTCGAATCCCGTGAGGCATGGATGTTGTGTTTGTCTAACGGCACTGGCTCTCACCCTTCCCTGGAACCAGTGACCCTAAATTAGGGTCGGGGGACTGCTTATAGCTCATTGAGTTGTTCACGGTAGTCGTTAAACCTTCAGTAAAAAAAAATCACGAACCTGTACTATTTATTGTCTTTACAGTGGTTGAAAATAATTTGTCACTCAAATAAAGTTTACATTTGTTGTTTCATGAATTTATTATTTTCAAAAAAAAAAACTAACCGTCGATTCCGACGGGTTTAGTCTAGTTTCTATTTTATTGTTAAATGATGCTGTGTTAGTTTTCCCCTGCCGCGATTTATATAACAGCGCATTTTGTTTAGTTCTCAACGTGTAAAGTTGCAGAAAGCTCTGACACAAAAAAACAGATTGGAAAGAGTCTTCTGCGTGATTTCATAACATTGTGAACCATCTGGTGACTTCGCGGCCGAAGTGTTGCTATAAAAGATCCTAGCGCTTATTTTGTCATCCTCCCACGCACTCTTATATCTTGGGAACCACTGCTCTGTTACGTACAGATTAATCCAGGACAATGATGAAGTCAGTGATTTTCGCTTTCGTCGTGGCCTGCGCCGTAGCTATACCTGGAGGATGGTATGACGTAGATGTCGACGAAGAGGCTGTGGTCGAGGCAGCTGACTTTGCCACTTTTGTCCTCGGAAGGCGGTTCGGAACTCACTACCATACGAAGTTACACACAGTGCATAACGCTCAGCAGCAGGTAAAGGCACATTTTACAAAAGTCTAATTTTAGTTTCTCCGTAGGTAATCACCCAGAATTATTTCTTGGTTTAATCCATGTACGAAAGGAAACGTTCCTCTCAGTAGCTAAATGTATTTGTAATGTCCAGATAACTGTCTCGAGTTTATTCCCTGTCCGCCTGATTGTGGACATGATATCTCACCTTCTAGAAGCCATAATGGCGAAAAATCTTTTTGTACCAGCTGCTATAACCATGTTTTATATTATTCATATTATTTTCGAATTTATAAAAAATTAAAAAAAATACATTTGCTTTGGACAACAGATGTCAAACCAGGGCTACATTAAAGAAACAATTAATAAGTGTATAAAACTTGGGAGCATTTGGTAGAAACCGTATCTGTTTCAAGAGGAAGTTGCCATTGTGTCTTAAAAGGAAAGTGTTTTGATCAATACGTACTTTGAGTTCTTACTTATGGAGCAGAGGCATTGACAAAATATTTGAAACTGAAAAGGACATCCAGAGGCTGCAAAGTGTTGAAAGAAGCATGAAGGATAGGAAGAGGAACTCGTGGATCAGGAAAAGGACGGAAGTTGATGACATCATGATAAAAGCGAGATCCCTGAAATGACAAAGTGGACGATGACAATATTGCTGGAAGTATTGTTGGATAAATGAAATACAAGAATAGATTCCAAGTGGCGAAAAAAGACCTAGAAAGAGGCCATATGGAAGATGGGTGGATGAAATTTGGAAGCATATCTGAATGGCGTGGAGGAGACTGACTCAAGACAGAGATTTTTAGAAAATATTTTGGGAGACGTGTATCCAGTGGTGGATTGATTATAGCTGTTGTTGATAATGATGATGATGTCACTAAATGTTTGAATTTAGAGCAATGTCTGATATAAAACGGAGGACTATTGCTTTCGTAGAAATATTTTCCATATGTTTTCCACTTTATCTAGCATACCGGGTGTTTCAAAAAAGATTAAAACAAGCTTTTATCTCTTCAACGGTTGATCACAGATGTCAATCAGAAAAAATACTCAAAACGACGTGAAGACTTATGACGTGGCAGTCGCACTCCTATGGGTGGCATTTGCATAAAAATTAAAAAAATTAAAAAGAATTTTACAGCCTTTGTAGAAAACGAGTTCAATCGAAAAGAATTGAAAAACAAACCCCGTCATTCTGCTTGCAAACATCGGGAGATATTTGCCATGAAAACTGTAGAAGAAAAAACTGCATCGTCTTGAGCCCACTTACTGCGAAGGATATCTTGTTTCGACGACTCATTTGTTACAATTTCCATCGGGAATATTTCCGCAATGTTTGCAAGTAGAATGACGGAGATTTTTAGACTAAGACATTGCGCAACTTTTTTCCGATTGACTTTTTTCTCTGCAAAGGCTGTATAAAAATATTTTTTCTTTTTTATGCAAATACCACCGAAGGGTGAAACTGCCGCGTCATAAGTCTCTATGTCATTTTGAGTATTTTTCTAATTGAAAGTATATATCTGTGATCAACCATTGAGGAGATAAAAGCTTATTTATTGAGTTGCTTAAAAAAATGTTCGCACGTAATACCGCATCTCTTTCAGTTTAATGCCTTTTGTAGTTTGCATTGGTTGGAAGGGCTCATCTCCAACGTCGTATTGAATACTTTAGTACCAAAATTTTCCATTGAACAGTAATAAGTACACCACAGCTCAATAAAGTGCCAATATTGTCAGCAAGTCGATTTGTGGACAAGCTATTGCTTTTGGCTTGAAGTGTACCGAAGATTTCTCCATTATTTTGCAATACTGACGAAGTTCTTAATCGTGCTGTTGCTTGCTAAAAGCAATGCTCGAAGTGGGCTGGTATGGACCGGTATGGCATACCGTTAGTTAACAAATATCGAAGTGAGCATACCGGCAGTTTAAAAAATATTATTTACCATCCCAGTATGTAATAAATTATAAACCCGTCACAAACTACGTAAAAAAATTAGGATGAAAGCACACATTTTAACGCAAAAATCGGCAAATGACATTTTTAACGGATAAAATTGATAAATGATTAAAGGAGTTTTTTTTAATTTTTCATTTTTTTTATATTCTGCACATCAATGTTTTAATATTAAAGAAAAAACACAAAACAAAAATTATGTGAAATGGTATGTATTTCTTTCGAAGCCTCCTATTTATACTACGTGGATCTATGATCGACACCATATCGGCAATAACTCTGTGCCACTTCGAACACTGGCTAAAAGACAGAAGTTCGTGAATGAAGATTAGTTGGCCTCCATTGGACGTTTCTGTTCCAATCACTTTTTCCGAATCCATTGACGAAAGCTTCCAGTAATAGCAGGAATTCAGGGAAATACTTGAGATTTAATTAACTATTAAACTTCAGTCGTCTGACGGAGGATCTGGTTTTAAAGTTCTTAAGCGAGATGGGATTTTGTGGATAGCACACCGCATGAAATTTTTGTTATTTTGTAAGACATTTTTCGCTTCTTCCCCATTTTGTGCACCAGCCATTGTACTGTATATTGTAAAAAAACCGGGTACTTAAATTATTTTACAGGAAATTATATGATGTCTATGTATCAGTCTGTGGACACCTTAAGATAAAAGCTATTAAAGATATCCAGAATAATTTTATATTTAGATTTGTGAAATAATACCATAAAGCATTACGTTTTACCTTTTCCTAAAGATAATTGAAAGCATTGTTTACGCTTTCCAAATGTAGGTTGAAGAAGCGTATATGCTCCAGCTTTGTCCGTCCGCACGATAACTCGCGAAAAAATGGTTCGATTTGATGAAATTTTAGTATGTGGTAGGCGCGACCACCTGGGGACGAACCGTGTTGAAAATGGGCGAAATGAGGCCAAAGGTTACGACATAGAAGCGGGATCCATTCCATTGCGTTTATGCGTCATAACGTGCGTAAAAATGGGTCCATTTCCAAGAAATTTTAGTATGTGCTAGAGTATCACCTCCGAACGAACCCTATTGAAAATGGAAAACATGGAGTGAAAGGTCAGGACATAGGACCGGGATCCATTCCATTGCCTTTGTGCGTCATAACTTGCGTAAAAATTGTTCGATGTCGATGAAATTTTAGTATGTGGCAGGAGACCACCTAGGAACGAATCCTGTTGAAAATGGAAGAAATGGGATCAAAGGTCAGGACATAGGAGCGGGATCCCTTCCATTGCCTTTGTGCGTCATAACTTGCGTAAAAATTGTTCGATGTCGATGAAATTTTAGTATGTGGCAGGAGACCACCTAGGAACGAATCCTGTTGAAAATGGAAGAAATGGGATCAAAGGTCAGGACATAGGAGCGGGATCCCTTCCATTGCCTTTGTGCGTCATAACTTGCGTAAAAATTGTTCGATGTCGATGAAATTTTAGTATGTGGCAGGAGACCACCTAGGAACGAATCCTGTTGAAAATGGAAGAAATGGGATCAAAGGTCAGGACATAGGAGCGGGATCCCTTCCATTGCCTTTGTGCGTCATAACTTGCGTAAAAATTGTTCGATGTCGATGAAATTTTAGTATGTGGCAGGAGACCACCTAGGAACGAATCCTGTTGAAAATGGAAGAAATGTGATCAAAGGTCAGGACATAGGAGTGGGATCCCTTCCATTGCCTTTGTGCGTCATAACTTGCGTAAAAATTGTTCGATTTCGATGAACTTTTAGTATGTGGTAGGGGACTACCTGGGGACGAATCCTATTGAAAACGGAAGAAATGGGATCAAAGGTCAGGACATAGGAGTGGGATCCCTTCCATTGCCTTTGTGCGTCATAACTTGCGTAAATATTGTTCGATGTCGATGAAATTTTAGTATGTGGCAGGAGACCACCTAGGAACGAATCCTGTTGAAAATGGAAGAAATGGGATCAAAGGTCAGGACATAGGAGCGGGATCCCTTCCATTGCCTTTGTGCGTCATAACTTGCGTAAAAATTGTTCGATTTCGATGAACTTTTAGTATGTGGTAGGGGACTACCTGGGGACGAATCCTATTGAAAACGGAAGAAATATGATCAAAGGTCAGGACATAGGAGCGGGATCTATTCCATCGCCTTTATGCGTCATAACTTAAGTAAAAATGCTTCGGTTGGGACAAAACTTTATCATGTTATTCCGGAAATATACTTAAGCGGTTCTGCTGAGTATCATCGAACTGGGGTCAAAGATCTGGGCGTAGGAGCGAGATTTATTCTACAGCCGTTATCCTCATAACTTGAGTAATAACTTGAGTAACGATTTCTGATATTTAGGAAAGCGTATCATTATCAATACATTGCATGATTTTACTAACTTGTCAGTTTAATAACATCTCAAGCTCCAAAGCATTCTCTTGTTACGAAAATCACGATTAAAAATATGTAATTTGTAATAATTGTATTTATGCTGTAGCAGGACTGCTACAGAATAAAATTATTCCAAACCTATTCAGAAAAATAATAAGCTCCAACAGAAATAAAATGACTGATTTACCCACATTAATAGCAAAAAAAAAAAAAAAGTTTAATAATCGCGAGATTAGAGGTCTATCTTATATGTGACCGTACGCTACGTGACTTTTTACCTCAGAGGTTGCACATACGTCTACCGCTGAGAAGGTCCCAATCCCGAAACACGGGAAAGGATTCGCATAAACAATGAAATTGTCACTATCGAAGATTTTGCGAAGTTATGAGAGAGAAACCCAAAACAAATAAACTTATTGATACGAGAAAGGTCTGAAACAAGAAAATCCATTGATACGAGAAAATCCCGAAACTGAAAAGCCCATCGATACGAGAAAAATCCGAAACAGAAAAAACCCATTCATAACAGAAAAAACTCATTGATACGAGAAAAACCCGAAAAAGAAAATCCCATTGATACGAGAAAACCCCGAAACAGACATTTATACCACAAAAACCCGAAACAGAAAAGCCCATTGATACGAGAAAGACCCGAAACAAAACGAAAACACTGATACGAGGTAAACCCGAAACTGACTTTACTGAAATAAACGGAATGCTGACTACGAAAATTCTGTTAAAATACTGAAGTTAGGGGAAATGGGAAAATTTTAAAAACGGAAATTTCTTTAAAAAACGGACACCTGCCTGCAACTTTGCTGCATGTTATTTTCCGGAATTTTCCATGAATTCACAACACTAGATCGTGCTTATGTTGTCACATTGTCCGTCCGCCCGTGGACACCATATTTTTGCAAATTTTAGTCCGATTTGTCAAATTCTTTTTGCATTGGGAAGCTTGAGATGTAAGAACTTTTTTCTCTTTTTCCTGATGCAAAAACGTCACCGATAGAGGACGTAAATTCAGATGATATAAAATTCAAAATGCATTTTATTCGATATAGTTGCTTGTAAATATCCGTTGAAAAAAATTTCTTTTTCCTTTTGATGCCATTCATGACGAAGACTATTTCAGGTACCGTTTCTTTTACAAGTAATGCATAGATTTTCCGCTAGGGGCGTAAAGGTAAATTGCGTTTCCCCTGATATCTCTCCTTCTAAAAGTCAGATTTCAAAACTTCTTCCTGCGCCGGATACAGCTCCTGATGACAAATGTTTTGCACATAATTTTTACTTTTTGGCAAAGAATGGTTTGGCAACCAGGGGAAGTAAGTGCTTATCATCATCGTCATTGTCAACCATTATCAATCCACTGCTGGACGAAGGTCTCCCCAAGTTTCCTCCACAACGGTTTGTCTTGTGCCAGTCTCCTCCATGTCACTCCTGCATACTTTCAAATTTCATCCACCCATCTTCCATGAGGTCTTCTTCTGGGTCTTTTCCTGTCCCTTGGAATCCACTCTAAAATTTCGGCTGTCCATCGATGATCTGTCCTTCTGGCAGTATGTCCAGTCCATTGCTCGTTCGTGATAGACGTAGTGTTGGTGGCTCCAATATTTTATGCGTTTTAGTGTGGAATACCTTGTCCTTCACTCACCTGTTGCGTGGCCCGGCTGTCTAAAGGTACTGTGTACGTTTTGAGCTACTTCTCTAGCGTTCTCATCCTCATATTAGTTCATATTCATCCGTTTTCTTATCGTTTGCTCGTTTGTTTACGTTTGGAAGCTGCCAACATGGCGGCTTCCGGTATTTCGTTATCATCTATGGGCGTGGCGGATGCACGTCACGTCACACTTCCCACGTCCATGGAAGTTAACATACTCTCGTCCTCAGATGTGTCTGCTCAGATGCCTTCCCAGCTTTCTAGTACTCCTGCACCGGTGCCTTCACTGGACTTGGCTGCGCTTTCTTCTTCAGCTCCTGCATCTGTCTCGGTGCCCTCCCTGGGATCTACTGATTCTACTGCCTTGCCTTCGGCCTGTGCTTCTCTTCTTTCACAGCATTCTGTGCCTGCCGGATCCGAACAGACTTCTCTTCCGAGGATGCCATTTGCCTCTAATGTGCAACGAGGCGCTACTTCTACGTCCGATTCCTCTCAACCAGATGGTCTTTTGCAAGCAACACCTATTATTCAGGTATCCAACCACAAGGTGAAGGTAACGATTGATGACAATTCGCAGATTGGCCGTGAGTTCCATAACCTCCTGGATAGAGGTGTGCTCTTTCATGCTTTACCAAATACTCCATTGCCACGCTACATGGAAGCCCTCTCTGTACATGTGTCGTCCGCGTCCATTGCAGGAATTTCCCGTACTCCTCGGGGTATTTCGGTACAGTTCAATCACAAGGAGGATGCTGACTTTTTTCTAGCAAACGGACTTTCGATTGGGACAAACCATCTCATCCCGTCGCCTCTTTCCAAGAGACCGGTGAACATCACGTTCTATCCTGTTCCACAGGAAGTTCCGGATACTGCACTTCCTCTCCTGTCAGTCATGTTTGTAAAATTGTTGGCAAGGTCCGTCGCCTTTCTGACGCTCCCCGCGGAACTCGATTTGCACATGCTACAGACCTCGCCGTCAGTTATTGGTCGTCTTTCCCACCGAGAAAGCCTTGGCGGATTGCCCTACAGAAGCTACTGTTGAAATTGGCGCACGAACGTACAGTTTCAAGATTTTCACTGCTCAATATTGTACACACTGTTTAACACAAAATCACACCACTGCCTCCTGTGACCGCGTTCGACGTGGACGTTCATCAAGTTCGCATCCCACTGATGACTACATTGGTCTTTCTACTATCCCCACTACCGGTAGTTTGCCTGACGCGAATTCTTCGTTTCTCCGTCAGACGAACATTTCCGTCACGGACAATGCTGCCTTTCCTCCTCTCCCGACCCGTACGATTGTGCATCCACCTTCAAGATTGACAGAGTTGTCTTCGAGTAGAGATGTGTCTACAGCGGAGTGTTCCGATCCGGGTGTGTTGAGTGGTGGTTTGGCGGATCGGCCGTCTGGCTCTTCTCCTAGCCTCTCGGATATCGGATCTCCATTTACAACCTTGTCTACCATACCCTTGTTGCAACATCTTCCTGAAGCCTCGGCTGTTGTACCAGTCTCCACTAAGGCAGATCAGCTACGTACTGCTTCTTCGGCGACGTTCGTTTCCTCGTCTCCTGACTTGGGAGGTGAGCCTGATCCACTAACGGATACATCCGCCTCAGCTACTTCTTCGAAGCGGATTGGAACTTCCAAAGGCGCTGTAAAACAGAAAAAGTTAAAACAACTTTCTGTGCCACATTCTGAGGATTCATCTAGTATTCCCGAGGTTTCCGGTTCCGGTGTTTCTCCACCTGATGTTTCTTCAAACAGTATGCTTCTCCGCTCAGGTCCTGTCAATCCTCTCTCTGATGCTGAGGTTCTACAGGCAGTTGATACGTTTCCTTCAGTTCCTGGCCCACTTACCAGACAGCAACTTTTACGTCTTTTTAAACCTGCACGTACGATTGTTGGTTCTGAAGAATTTCTTCACTCACCTGATCTGGACCTGTATGCAGCGGTAACGCAATTCGAAGCATATGTGTCACTTTTTAAATCTCTGTGTGCCACCGATCCTCGGTATCAGCCTTTTTTGAGACGTTACACGCGCCGTCTCGCCTCCTTGAAGGAGCTCGTTGAGAAGCATATATGTGATACCTTCTATCCTTTTACCGATGACCTTTAGCTCTCTTCCTCACACCGATTACTTTTTGTTCTCTCAATGCTAGAGGATTTGCGAACCCGTTCGCAGATTCCCTGGTTTTGCAGACTTAGTGCATGTTGATTCTGATGTTTTCCATGTGTGTTTTTACTGTGATTCACAAGTCATGTATTGTAAAATTGCTTTATTTGAGTGTTTGGCTGTGTTTCACAAGTGATGTATTTTAAATTTGCGATAATTGCGTGTTTTTGCTGTGTTTTCACAACTAATCGGTCTCGTTACTTGTGTGATCTCCTCATTATCTCATCATTATCTTATCTGTTGTTTCCTGAATTTGTGCCTGTTTTTAAATTACCTATAATTGTGAGTGTTTGCTGTGTTAGTGCTTTCCTCTATCGCGGATTAATATAGTGGTACGTTTGTTACCTTTGTTATTTTTGTATAGTTGCTGAGGTACTCCATGTTGTTTTGCTCTCTAACCACATTTCAGTTCCGTTCGGTTGATTTATGATAGCATAGTACATTTCATGCATTTGTGCATATGTGTTATAGTGTTTGACATGCCGTTAGGTCTTTCGTGTGCATATTCATTTCCTTTCTGTGTAACGTTGTGCTGCATCGTGGATATACTTACTTTCCGCACTGTTGTTTTCTGTACTGCAGCTTTTAATGAATCTCCTATGTCTGTATTTCGTTATAGCAATAAACTGGGTACCACTATGGTACCCACAGTTACCAATACCAATACCATTGCCATTTCAGGGATTTAACACTGATCATGATGTCTTCCACTCTTGTCATTTTTCTGATCCACGAGTTCCTCTTCTTATCTCTCCTGCTTACACTAAGCATGCACCTCTCCATGCTACTTTGAGTTGTCTGCAGCCTTTGTATGTCTCTTTTAGTTAAGGTCCACGTCTCTGCACCATACGTAAGCACTGGAAGGATGCACTGATCAAGCACTTTTCTTTTAAGACATAATGGCATATTGCTCTTGAAAATTATGCTGTTTCTTCCAAAAGCTCTCCAGGCAAGTTTTGTACGCCGATTAATTTCTTCATTAATGTGACCCTCACTTGATATCTGCTGTCCAAGATAAACGTACGTGTCTGTTATCTCCAGCTTTTCTCCATCAATCGATAAATCTTCATTTCTTGTAAAAGCATTGAACATCACTTTGGTTTTCTGAAAGTTCATCTTTAATCCCACTTCTTTACTCTTGCCAGCAAGTTCCTGGATCATACTCTGCAGCTCTGATGGGGTAGTTGCAAAAATGACTATGTCATCAGCAAAACGAAGGTAGGTTAGATAATCTCCATTAATCTTTATCCCTTTGTTTTCCCAGTTCAGTGATTGAAAGACATTTTTCCAATGTGGCATTAAAGAGCTTCGGAGATATGGTGTCACCTTGTCTCACTCCTTTTCCAATTTTTATGTGTTGTATCTTCAAACAGCCGAATCTTTGCACTTGTATTTTCATAGATGTTATTAATAATATTAATGTACGCATCTTCAATACCGCAGGATTTCAGAGCCATTGTAACTGCTGATGGTTTCACCGAATCAAAGGCTTTTTCATAATCGATAAAAGCCATGCACAGTGAAAGTTAATATTCCCTCGCTCTTTCAATTAGTTCTCTCAGTACGTGGATATGATCTATTGTGCTGTTGCCACTCCTGAATTCAGCTTGTTTTCTCGGTTGAGCCATGTCCAGTGTCACCTTCAAGCGGTGTGAATGAACTTTAGTGAAGATTTTATAAACCACTGATAGGAGGCTGATAGGTCTGTAGTTCCTGAGATCCTCAATGTCACCTTTTTTATGTAGCAAGATCGTTGTAGTGTTGTTCCAATCCTCAGGAATCTTGCCTTCATTAAGGCATCGAGTGAAAATTTGGGCGAGTACTGTTTCGATTTCTCCACTTGCTTCTTGTATGATGTCTACAGTAATTGAATCTTCTCCTGGAGCTTTTCCCCGCTTCATGTTCTTGATTGCATGTGCAACTTCTGCTGGGAGGACTGGAAGAACTCTGATACTGGTACCTTTCGTGATGTCTGGAGTACATGTATCATCCCTTTCATATAATTTGGAGTAGAAATCTTTCACTCTTGTCAAAATTTCGCCTCTATTTCTTGTTACAGAACCATCTTCTTTTCTCAGTGCCATAATCTGTTTTCTTCCCTTACTGAGATGTCCCTTTGATATCTTTAGGCTTTGGTTGTTTTCAATTGCTTTCCTTACTAGTTCACAGTTGAATTTCCTTACGGCTTCAGTGATACTTTTTCGTACTGTCTTGCACAGCTCTATATATTCCACATTGGAAGTCACATCTTTTTTAGTTGTCCTCATCTCTCTTCTTTTTTGCATCAACATTTTGATTTTTCCTGATAATTTGTTCACATGCAACTTATTCTTAGTCCCAGCTAATTTTGTTGCTGTTTCCATAAGAGCTTTGGTTACTTTTCTGTTAACTTCAGAAATATCCACTTCTTCCTATGTTAGGCCTTTTAAAGCAGAGAATCTGTTCTTCAGTTCCAAGTTGAAGGTATTATGGTGTTTTTCAAGGTTGGTTATATCAATACATTTTGTTTGTCTTATGAGCCTGCTACGTTCGAGTTTAGTGTTGAGGTGCATCTTACATCTCACCAATCTATGGTCACTACCTGTGTTGAACTTGTTTAGCACACTGCAGTCTTCTATGACGAATTTTTTGTTACACATAATAAAATCAATTTCGCTTGTCGTCCCATTTGGATGTCTCCATGTCCATTTCCTGTGTGGCTTTTTCTTGAAAAAGGAGTTTAAGATGAAAAACCCTTCTGCCTCTGCAAACTCTACGAGAGTATTTCCACGCTGGTTTCTGTTGCCGTGACCGAATTTACCTACTGAAGTTTCATTCTGTTGCCGTTGCCCTTTTTTGCAATGAAATCTCCCATAATTATCTTCAAGTGCTGCTTACCTTTATTATTTAGATGACAAATTTCCTCATAAAATTCTTCAATTTCTTCTTCAGGATGACTTGTGGTGGGTACATAAGTTTGAGTAATCTGAGCCTGGTATCTTCTCGAGAGTTGGATAACGAGTCGTGCAGCTCTGTCAGAGGAACTTTCAACTTCTACAACTTTATCCTTCAGTTTCTTGTTTATTATAAATCCAACACCACTAGTTCTGCCAGTATCTGTCCCACGATAGTAGAAGAGATGTCCACTTTTCAGTTCAGTGAGATCTTCTCCTTTTCTCCTTACCTCACTTAGCCCGACGATGTCCCACTTGATCCTTTGTAGTTCCTCTTCCAATTCAAGAAGCCTTGAATCAGAAGATAGGGAGCGTCCATTGTATGTAGCCAAGGTCAGCATCAGATGGCAGCCTAGTCCGGTCCTCCGGGGATTCTTAGCACCCTCTGCCTTCATGTCGCACTGGCCGCTGCCTTGGCCAGGTACATTCCAGCTGCCGGAGACTGAGGGCCGAGTTAAGTTGTGGAGTCATTTTGGAGGGGTTTGGCCATAACTCACCGCGCTGACTAAGCGGGTTGGTGAGTGTGGGATAGAATTTCCTCTAATCCCGATGGTATAGTTATACCGCTATCGGCGGTCGTCAGAGCCCCTTTAGTGGGAACAGGATGCACCACGAGAAGGCGGGGTTGACATTTGTCAAGGAGAGGCTGTGATGTTACGCATCACCTGATCTTACATCCCAGTGCTTATATCTGCTTCTAATGTATTTTCTGCATAAACCGAGATTCTGAGAACTCCATTGAAAAATTTATTTCGCGGACTGATACGGCTCACCTCGGAAAACATTTTGAGAATACCGTCTATTTAAAATAATACATAGATTTTCCGCCAGGGAACGTAGATCTATATCCTATTTTTATCGATACCTCTCCTTCTAAGAGCCCGATTTGAAAAACTTTCTTTCTTGGAGATCGTTTCTGCTGCGAAATGTTTCTCAATGTTTCTACAATTCTCTCTTTGTCGTACAGCGTTTCGGGTGTGAAATGTTTATCTTGTGCGTTAAGAGAAATTTGAATTTTTTCTTAAAGTACAAGTAATTATTTTCTTAAGTACACCTCCGTAAGTTCACGTTTCTGTTTACAGCACGTTTGCGACAGTATTGCGAGACTAAAAGCCCGACTTAAAAATCTATTTTGGTCAGATTCTACTAACTATGAAAATATTTTGTGTGCATTTCCTTCCCAAAATAATGCAAAATTTTGGCACTGGGGCGCAAAAATGTTTTATCTGTTTTTCTCAATAACTCTGCTTCGAAAATGCAATTTAAAACAATTGTTTTAACATTGGATACCATTTACTTTGGTCAGCTCTGTCGCTAGGTACACAAACACTACATACTGACAGGTCTGTCGCTAGATGGCGTTTGTGTACTTCTGTTTCCAGCTCAATATCCGCTTCTGAAAACGCTATTGAGAAATGACGTTTTATACTATTTCTATTTTCTACAATAAAAATGCGGAGCATTATCCTCTTTAAATAATGCACAGCTTCCCCGCTAGGGGCCAGAAATTTCAAAAACCTTTTTCTCCCTATTTCTGCTTCGAGGAGACGTATTTGAAAAGTTATTTTTCCTTAGCATAGCTTTTTCCATTAAGAATAGTTTCGAACTATTTTCGAAAGTTATGTCTGCAAATGTAAGGCAAAAGAAAAGTGCAAATTGCCACATTGTCCCCATAATCATCATTGTCAACCATTATCAATCCACTGCTGGATAAAGTGTCCCCAAGTTTATTCCACAATTGTCTGTCTCGAGCCTGACTCCTTCATGTCAATCCATCATGCTTTCGAATTTCATTTATCCATCTCCCATGGGGTTTTCTTTTGGGTCTTTTTTTTGTCCCTTGGAATCCAGTCGAAAATTTCAGTTCTCCGTGGGTGCTCTGTTCTTCTGGCAACATGTCTAGCTCATTTCCATTTCAGTAATTTCACTCTGCTCATAATTTTGTCCACTCTTGTCATTTTCCTTATCCACAAGTTCCTCTTCTTATCTTTCCTGGTTACAACAAGCATGCATCTTTCCATGCTCTTTGAGTTGCTGCAGTGATTGTATGTCTTTTTTACGCTTTCCAACCGTAGGTTGAAGAAGCTTATATACTCCAGCATTGTCCGTCTGTCTGTCTGTCAGTCCCTCCGTCCGCAGGATAACTCCCGTAAAAATGGTTCGATTTCGATGAAATTATAGCATGTGGTAGTGGACAACCGACAACCTGGAGAGGAACCCTATTGAAAAAGGGCGAAATGGGGTCAAAGATCTGGACATAGGAGCGGGATCCATTCCATAGACCTTATGCGTCATAACTTACGTAAAAATGCTTTGATTGCAACAAAATTTTATCATGTTGTTCTGGAAGTATACTGAACTGATTCTATAGAATGTCATCGAAATGGGATCAAATGGCAGGGAACAGGAGCGAGATTTACTTCACAGCCGTTATCCTCATAACTTGACTAAAAAGGCGTAGATTGCGACAAGACTTTAGTATGTTGTTCCGGAGGTATACTGAACCAATTCTATTTAATATCATTGAAATGGGGTCAAAGGTCAGGGCACAGGAGCTAGATTTATTCCACAGCCATTATCCTCATAACTTTAGAAATAACTTGAGTAATGATTCCTGGTATGTTGGAAAGCGTATCATAATCAATGTATTGCATAATTTTACTAACTTGTTTAGTTAAGGTCCATGTCTCTGCTCCAAACGTAAGCATTGGCAGGATGCATTGATTAAACACTTTCCTTTTAAGACATAATGGCTTACTGCTCTTAAAAACTGTACCGTTTCTTCCAGAAGCTCTCCATCCAAGTTTTATACGGCGATTAATTTCTTCATCAATGTGACCCTCACTTGATATCTGCTGTGCAAGATGAATGTAGGTATCGGTTGTATACAAGCACAACTCAATCCAAAATGAAGTAAACATCGCTTGCCACGACCAGCTCTCATTCTGTTGGATACCGTCCCTGTAGAAATATGGTGACGTAAAAGCAAAGAAGTGAGTAATTGGACGTTTGACATCGTTCCGGTTGGCGAACCGCTGTCTATCCAATAAATGCTGCAACGACCGGAAAAGGTGGCATTCGCTTAGGGGCAATGTCCAGGAAATAGGCTGGGTGCTGCAGCAGCTCCCAGCCCAGGTCCCTGACCTTGTGACATGCCACTCGTGGTGTATGAGGTCTCGCTCCATCCTAATATTGGAGGACGCCGTTGAAGTTCAGAAGTTCTGGTAGTTTCGACGTGAGTTAGGCGTACAGATCGTCGAGCTGATGGTGGCACACATCGGCGGTGATAGTGGTGTTGTCTGGTCGAAGCGCAGCATATCCCACCAAACAGGCAGCGAAACCTTGCGTGTGTGTAAGCCGGCTTTGGGGGCACGGCATGGGCTTCTGTGATCATCCGACCACTGTTTCCGAGCGCTGACATTGTCATACAGGACCCATTTTTCGTCGCCTGTCCCAATGTAGTCCAAGAAAGGTTCAACTTGGTCACGTGCAAGCTGGGAAAACGCATGCATTTGTGCGATTTGCTTTCTGCTCAAATATGAGATGATGGGTTACCAAAGCTCCCCTCTTGTGCATCTTCCCAAATTGATGCAAGTGCGTGATAATTTTCGCGTGGATAGTCCCTAGCTGTGCTGCCAACTGCCGTGTGGTCCCACGTGAGTCAGTCTTAACTAAGGTAGGTCTTCAGCATATCCATATACACTGTTGTGGGTCATCCGGCTTTGTGACGGTCTGGCAGGTCAAAAGTTTCCTCTCGAAACCGTTCGGACCATCGATAGCACTGACGATATGCTATGGTATTTGGGTGCATACTGGCAATGTTTCTTACAGCACTTGCTGGGATGCTACCGCGACAAACCTCGAACAGCATGCAATGGCGGATGTGCTCCTTACACTCTTCGCCTTCTGAATGCTAATTGCCACTGATTTAAGCCCCCTACCTGCTAATGCCACGCAGGTGTTCTGAGCAATCTCCGTGGCCTTGACTTCTGGTACTTCGTCATCAGATGTTACTTTCTTTCCGGTCGAATAATTATTCGATTTGAAAAAATCACCTTCTGCTATGAGAAAATTTTTTTACACCATTTGTTTATTTTCATAACATACTTTTCAGCCGCTGATGGAAGTAAGTAGCTGTTTCTATTTCTGAATGTTTTATCGATTGCATAAATCTGGTTATTTGATTGTTTGTTTTTATAACCGGTTCCATCGACTTTGAACAAATTTGATAGATATTATTCTAGTGGAAAGGATTTAAAAGACGTGCTAATTACAACCGAAAATTCAATGTCATCTTTCTTGTTTACACTGTGTTCTTTGGAGACATTTCCAGTGCAATTTATTTAAAACTGGTGTACTATAAAGCTAAAGTTCTTTTGAAACGCACAAATCTTTCATTTTTCTGAGCAGGTACCAGAAGTGCCCTTTCGTGTGAAGTTTATTTCATGGTGTCATTCGTTGTCGTTTATTAGGTAGTCAATGGGGTGAACTACAAAATGACGATTACTGTTGGTCTGACCAACTGCAAACGGAAGGAAATGGAATACAGCGAAACCGAATCCTGCGAATTTCAGGAAGGCCCAGTAAGTATAAACTTTGCATTGCTTTATTAAACTCCGTTAAAAATCCGTCACAAGTGTTTCTCTTAACCAACGTTAAAGGCAATTTACACCATCATGATAGTTTTTTGCTTCTTGTTTTAATGAATGGACGTGAACAGAAAATAATTCTTTTGCCTTTGATTTAATTACCTGAAAGTCATAAATTTATGGGAAATCTTTTATGAAATTCCAAATTTCCCCATACAGTAGGACAAATTGAACTAGCAAATCTTTCATTTTGGGAACTGCTTAATATCGGAGGGCATTGAAAAGAGGGATAAAATACTCGTTTCCATTTACAAAAGTGAACCATTTTCAAGTTGTCCCACAATTGGAGACTATTATCCGGAATCTCCCGGAACATGTTTAAGAACCAACGCTGTACCAAATGACTGGGCAAATTATTGATTTTAATCAAAAGAGAACGGTGAGCAACCAACTATCTCAGTCCCAGGAGGAGAAAAAACATTTGCAGTCGCTCAGGGACAATAATAACATCTCTCTGATTAGTGCAGACAAACCACAACAAGTTGTTGTGTTGAACAGACTTGAGTATCAAGCAAAGATGGAATCGGTTATTTCTGATATCCCTCATATGGTGTGTAATAATGATCCGATTCAGGCTACAGTGGCAGCCATGCGTCGATTAAAATCAGTTTCCTCCCTCCCCAGGTCCTTTTGTCTAGTCTTAATCCACCCCCAAGGTCTCGGGTTCCGGAGATCTTTGGGAAAATAAAATTGCATAAACCAGGCTTACCTCTTAGATTGTTGGTTTCGGCAAATTGTAGCCCAACCTGGCCTCTAGAGAGTGCTATAGCAAAATTGCTTGCACCTCTAAATACCCACTAATGTTTTTCAGTTTTAAGTATCACTGTTGCCTTGTCACAGATTAAATCTGTATTCCCCATTCGCAGAACATTTATTATGGTCTCCCTCGACGTAATTTCTTTGTTCGCGATTATACCTGTAACAATAGTTCACGATATTATTGAATGCAATCTTCAATTTTTAGGAAGCTACTCTACAAGAGGAGACACAGGCACTTTTGTGAGCCCTACGATTTGTTCATAAAAGAACTTATTTCCGCTAAAATGGGATTACCTACCGGCAAACAGAAGGGGCGCCGATAGAGTCCCCATTGTCTGGCGTGTGTTAGAGGAAATTCTTCTTCAATCCCTTGAAGCAGACTTAATACCGTTTCCGGTCAATTTTGTACATTCGTTATGTTGATGACGTCCTAGTTTTTTCGGCGTCTACACCTACCTTTCTTGAAGCCTTTGCAGAATATTTGTCATCCAAATATGCAACCATAACGTTTACGTTGGAGCACGAACGAGACCATACTTTACCCTTCCTGGATCTTTTAATCCAGAGGGATCATGTAACTAATTCAATTTCATATCCTGTAAATAAGCATCCCGGACAGAACATTACGGAATGCTGTCATCCGGAGGAACACTTAGAAACTGGTTAGGCAGAGAAAAATGCGTGTATATAATGGAATGGAAAGTATTTTATGTTACATGTCACTTTTTCAGCCTTGTAAGACGTGCCTGCCTCATCAGTTTTATTGCTGCTTACAGGTAGTACAATGGGTAGAAAAGGTGACGTAACAGAGTGGCAAAAGGGAGCTATCGTCTTTAGTCGTAAACATAGTCATTCGCTGAGGGAGGTGGCGGAGTTCGTTGGCGTGTCCAAGTCCATAGTCAGTAGTGCTCATTTAGCATGCAAGGAGTCTGCCAGAGACCATTCCCATCGCAGCATCTGCGGCAGAAAAACCATCATGAGCAACCGTGATCGTCGACGTCTGGGGCGATTATCAACCGCAAAACGGTTCCAAACCCGGCAGGAATTGCTGCAAGAGTAAAATGTGGGACCCAGTCAGCCTGTTTCCGAACGAACGCGTCGACGAGAACTGCATGGTGTAGGAATATTCAGTCGTGTAGCTAGGGCACGCCCCGAGCTGTCTACCATACACAAGAAAAAGCGGCTGGAATGGGCGAGGGAACACCGACACTGGACCACAGAACAGTGGCGACGCATTATCTGTTCGGACGAATTTTCATTGGAATATAGGCTCTGCCTGCATTCCAATGATGGTCGATCCAGCGTCATGCGGAAGGCCGGATAAGCATTCAACGCAGAGTGTGTGCAAAGGGCTGTACAGAAGGGGGGTGAAAGTGTCATGTTTTGGGGGTCTGTATATCCAGTGGGTCCCTTAGTTCAGGCGTCTAATGACATGAAAGCGGTGGACTACGTGAAACTGTTGGATAACGAGGTGTTGCCATATGTCCAGTTCCTCCAAGATGCCGCCATTCCAGATCCACGTTATCAAGACGACAACTGCACTGTCCACCGAGCTGCCAATTGTGCAGGATTGGTTTGCATAACATGACGTCAACGTCCCAGATCTCACCTGGCCCACTAATTTGCATGATCTCAATGTTATAGATAAACTTTGGGACATGCTCGAACGAGCCGTTAAGAATAGACAACAACACCCTTCCAATTTGACTGCTCTGCGGGACCAGTTGTTCACGGCGTGGGCCAAACTGGATATTAATGTCATCCGCTCCCATATTGACAGCATACCAAAAAAAATCAAAGCTGTGATTCGAGCTCGTGGTGATGTAACCCCATATTAACCAATAAAATAAGCATTCCGTAATTTTTTGTCCACATATATTGAAATATTTGAAGCCTGACACTTGAAATATTTTAATACCATTTGACTCCGTCCACCCACGAAGTCAAAAGCTCTCAGCATTACATTACCTCATTAGGACGGCGATTTCATGCTCCTAGGATCCCAAAAGCATGAAGAAGGAAATTTCTTTCTTAAAAACTTTGGCATCACAGTAAGGATATCCACGGTACATCGTGGGTAAGTTACAGCAAAGTATTCAATTATATAACAGTACAACACTATTGCGTGATCGAAAAGCAATTAGGTACGTTGGATCGTTGCCGTATATCCCAAGGATTGTTAACATACTGAAGAATGTGTGTAACAAATATAATATAGGCTTTGGGCAAAGGTCTGTGAATGTTCTGTAATTGGTGAAAAATGATAGGGACCAGGTGGATATATTAAACCGTTTTGGTATCTATTGTACACCATTAAAGGATGAGACCGAGACGTAAATGGTGTATGTGGGTTCAACGGCTAGAGCGGTATGGTTTAGAATGGCCGAACGTAGGTACAGTATCCGATCGGCCTCAAACGCTACGGCTCTATCAAGGCTCTGTGTGAACCATATGTATGTGCCACAATGGGACGAAATGAAAAAAAAAACATTTTACAAACACCTAAGACAAAATCGCAATTATTGCTGACAGAGAGCATGTATATCTATGAATTAGGCCAAAAACCCTGTAATGATGATTTTCCATATGTAATAGCAGCACCCTGTATACACCTTCTGGACATTGAACACAAGTGCGCGAGAGAACATTGGACGAGACTTGACGTATGCGTACATAATACAGCGAATGCACTGGACATATTAGTGTGTATATGCATCTATAGAAACTGGTGAGTTAACAAACTGTAGCCTTGGGTTCAATGATTTTTAAAGGTTAGGTTTCATCTAAGAAAGGGTATAATGTAACCCGAAAGATCTAATGGAGCTAAGTGTATTTAATATTTATTAGTAAAGTTTCTAATCGTGTGTAAGACCGCTGTGTTTCTTGTTTGTGAGTAAGCACGCGATAAAAATAAAAATACTAGTACTCGTTTCCAACATTGAAGGAGAAGTTCCGTGGCGCAACATTCAACACAGGTGCTTAAGTTATTCAAACTCTACAGGGGTCGCTATAGTTGCTTCCACAAAATGCCTTCGCCACATACTTTGAAAAGTGAACTGAGCAATGAGACCGTTGCATATCATCCGAAGGAAGATACTTTGAGAAAGAATAACATATATTTTCCTGTACCTATGTTTCTTCATGTTGTGTGATTTTTCTCTCCGTTTTTATGGAACAAACGTTGCGTTGAAGTGTGAGCGTGGAAATAGAAAGCGAAACAAAGGTATTCTTAGAGTCTTAAAAATCATAAAGGTACATCAGCACGGGTGATCAGCCCATAGGTAACGGTTCCAGTTGGTCGTTCCACCTAAGGATCCTGGAACATAACCCAGTGAGTTGGGGTCTTTTCGCCAATGTCACACAGACTAGCTGGTACCTCTCAAAGACTCACAGAAGCCCTTGTTACTGTTCTATGTGCTATTGTTGCCAATGGAGCACCCAGAGGAGGCAAACCCATCTGTCGCTAAGACCGCCCAATGTGATGCAAAATGATGTTAGTAAGGTGGCGACTAATATTCTGAGGTGGTTTGGCCATGATGACAGAATGAGTGGTGAGATGCTTACTAAGAGAATTTATTCAGCCCAAGTGGCAGGAAAGAAAAGTAGAAGAAGGCCAAGGAAATCATGGGGGAAAACCAGATTCAGGAATGTCTGAATGAGAAAAATATAATGAGTATGAAGAACAAAAGTTCTTGTGGGCGGCGTGCTATGGATGTTAATTAAATTCGAGCTGTGTGCCGTGATCGCTGTAAATGGAAACGTCTGATACAGCAACAGTGATTTCTTACTGTGAAGAGCTAACCTCTGAATATCAGAGAAACAGCTTGGAAACACTTTATGTATGTACCAAAGGTAGTTTTATACCGAAATAGCTTCTCATTCAGTACTGTCTCTTGGAGCTGCATCTTAGGTTTCTTCCGCGCATATTTGTAATTGAAGTATCATAAGTATTTTAACGCGAACCATTTATACACATTCTTTTAAGGTAAGTTAAGTTTACCGAGTCTTAAATATGCGAAACGTATCTAAAAATTGACACTGAACTCTGTTTTACAAATTCAGAAATTTAGTTTCATGTGATTCGGAGATCAACGTTTACGGCGCTAAAATAACTTCAGACTGATTACTAGAAAAATAGAAGTACTTAACAAGTAGTTACAATTATGATATTGTTACGACCCACCCCCGCCATTAATTTAATAATTAATGGGCGTGGTGGATGTATGAAATTAATTAAGTATTAATTATGTTCGAGGCTTGATTGGAGTTTAAAAGTGTAAACATCATAGAAAGTTTTATCTGGGGATAGGACAGAAAGGAGGCGAAGCATTCCCTCTGGCTGGGTGGTCTAGAGTTCCTAGCACGCTGTCAGGTCGTAAATATCAGGGCGCAGCTGACGGGCAGCCTAAGAAAAGAGGTACGTATCGAAGAGGGCCACTTGAGTAGAAATGAATGAAGATGGGGGACAAAAGGTTTAGTGAATAATCGTAGATTCGTCGATTGTTTGGGGCATTTTCGAGAACAATTGCTCTCTGTGTGTGGTCCGTGCAGAAAAATAAAATTTCGCACTTAGCGTGAAAATAAGGAAGAAAGTTCAGTTGTCTGTACGCTCTCCGATGTGAAAGGCTGGATGTCTTGGATCTTCTATATGAATTGGGATAAATGAAACAGAGACGACAACTCGGGGCAGCTGGAGATGCCAGTTTGCCATAAAGACAGCGGAATGCCTAAATCCGCGTGATAGAGCAGCAATTTCTAGGCTGGAGCCTAATGGAAATTAGCGACTGGTTGGCCCAATGAAAGCAAAGTTACAGAGGAATTAAGAAGTCTGCGAGTGGACAGTGTTCATTCCAATGAGAAGCGAAGCTCGGGTTCGAGTCCAACTACGGCAGTGTGCAATCACCATCCTCTCCCTGAAGCGGCGAAGGAAGCGATATGGTTCTGCGGGGCGAAGCGAGGCCCCATGTGTGTGTGTGTGTGTGTGTGTGTGTGTGTGTGTGTGTGTGGCTACGTAAGCAGCGCAGCCTCTACGTGTAAATGCGACGGAATCAAGCTGGCGCGAGGAAAATTGATAGCGTAAGAGCGGTGGCTTCGATACCTAACAAATATACAGGTGAAATGTTAAGTCAAATTTGTATTTATTCTGTACAGCATCCATGTAAGTAGAAACATTTTGTTTTTATTGTTACATCTGCTACGCAGTTAGTTGAGGAACTGAACTAATGTACTGCAAGAACTGAACTAATATACTGCAAGAACTGAACTAATATACTGCAAGAACTGAACTAATATACTGCAAGAACTGAACTAATATACTGCAAGAACTGAACTGAGAAATAGTAAGACTAAACTGTGGAATTTAAGTTCATTAAAACTATCTCGCGGGAACTGATTTAGGTTAAAGTTGACCCAATACTTATGTTAAGAAGACGGCTAAATTTTATTCGTATGTGGGCCATTGTTATGTTTTCATAGCCATACTTGTTTAGGCAGTCAGCGCAGTCATAGAACACATTATTTATGTGTACGCATGTGATTGGTTCGAATTGTTTAAGTGAATGTCCATATAACACAGTTTTCGCGCCAAGAACTAAGTAGAAGGATCTCAGTATAGAAATATACTAATTGCTCGGCTACGGTTGTTAAATTGATTGACCGCGGTGGGATAATGACCCACTGTCGTAACATTTTGGTGGCGAGCGGTGAAGGCTTAACCTAGCTCGGCCCGGTATCGTAACATTTTAGTGGCGAGCAGTGAATGCTTAACCTAGCTCGGCCCGGTATCGTAACATTTTAGTGGCGAGCAGTGAATGCTTAACCTAGCTCGGCCCGGTATCGTAACATTTTTGTGGCGAGCGGTGAATGCTTAACCTAGCTCGGAACGGAATCGTAACATTTTGGTGGCGAGCGGTGAATGCTTAACCTAGCTCGGCCCGGTATCGTAACATTTTGGTGGTCAACGGTGGGATAACGACCCACGAGATCGTAACAATATTTTGGCTTCGTGCGGAGTGTTTGTGCATAACAATGATGCAAAAATTTATTTTGTGATTAAAAATTGCTTTATGTATTTTGTATTTCTGTTTCACAGCCAAAATTGCAAATTGTGGAGGTAATGGCTTCGAAAACGCTGAATTTATATAGCTGTCACTTTCTTCCAGATTCAGAACAAATGGCAAGCACAAACTATACAAAACAAACGGAAAATGTCCTACGAATTTCGTAGTTTGTTTGTTTGATTGGAGGTTTAACGACCACCGTGAGCAACTCAATGGGCTATAAGCAGTCGCCCGTCCCTAATTTAGGGTCACTGGTTCCAGGGAAGGGAGAGAGCCAGTGCCGTAAGACAAACACAACATCCATGCCTGACCGGGATTCGAACCCGGACTCCTTACGGACGAATGATCAGAGGCCAGCGCCACCGGGACGGCGAATTTCGTAGTTCGGAAGAGGATATATTTGAAAACATTTCACAGTTCTACATAACACAGAGAACGCAGCTGATTAGTTATGCAAAGTGAAATATTAAGAAACACCTCAATTAGTTGCTCTCCATGTTTAACATCTCAACACTAGAAATCCGATGTAAACTACACTGTAAAAAATAAGTGGTGTGAATTCAGGGAAAATTTATGAAAAGAACGTGCAGCAAAGTTGCCAGTAGATGTCCGTGTTTTTCAAAAAAATTCGTTTTTAAAAGTGGCCGTTTATTTTAACTTCCGTATTTTCACAGATTTTCCGTAGTCAGAAATTCTAGTTTATTTCAGAAAAATCCATTTCAAGTTTTTCCGTATTTAAAGTGAAATTCCGCAAAATCGACACCGCTGCATTTCTCAGCCCTCACCCCAGATAATCCTTCCATTGCGTCAGGATCGAAACCCCGGGAGTTGCATGGATTTGTTTAAGAGGTAGCCCACGCCTTTAACCACTGAACCACATACGCGCGGAAATCGCACTCACGTACAGTGTACGACAAATTGGTCGACGTTGATTTTCTTTTGTCATTAGTGCGAGTGATTTAGTCATTTTTTTTATCTGTTGGAGCTTATTATTTTTTGAACAGGTTTGTAATACATTTTTTTTTCTGTAGGAGGACTTTTCACAAGTTAATTATTTTTCACCCTGACTTTTCGAAGCAACAAAATGCTTTGCAACCTGATTTTTTTTAAACTGACAATGACTTTCAGTTATCTTCAGAAAAGCTGAAATGTACTCGTTTATAGTACTGTTCCACAAAAAAGAACCTCCTAAATATAAAATGTACCCTTGATAGCTTTTCTCTTAGTGTCCAAAGACTGATACATAGACATCGTATAATCATCTGTGCAATTGGTTAAGTGCCTGGTTGCTTACAGTAATGCGATATATAATAAAAGTTAATCAACCCTCAAGTATTCTCACCAATCGCTACTGTTACCGGTAATTTCTCGTCGTACGGATACGGAAAAAGTGGCAACGGAGTTTTTCTATTGATATACGAAAGAAATTATGGAAATGTTTCTGAAAATTCAGAAATTTCCGTTAACACATCTCTAAAACGGTACTTTACCGTCAATATAAAAAAGAAATTACGGAAATGTTTCTCAAAATTGAAAATTTTCCGTTAACACATCTCTAAAACGGTACTTTACCGTCAATATAAGAAAGAAATTACGGAAATGTTTCTCAAAATTGAGACTTTTCCGTTAACACATCTCTAAAACGGTACTTTACGGTCAATATAAAAAAGAAATTACGGAAATGTTTCTCAAAATTGAGAATTTTCCGTTAACACATCTCTAAAACGGTACTTTACCGTCAATATAAGAAAGAAATTACTGTAAGGTTTCTGAAAATTCAGAATTTTCCGTTAACACATCTCTAAAACGGTACTTTGCCGCCAATATAAAAAGAACTGAGGAAAGGTTTCTGAAAATTCTAAATTTTCCGTTAACATATCTCTAAAACAGTACCTTATTGTCAATATAAGAAAGAAACTACGGAAAGGTTTCTGAAAATTCAGAAATTTCCGTTAACACATCTCTAAAACGGTACCTTACCGTCAATATAAGAAAAAACTGAGGAAAGGTTTCTGAAAATTCAGAATTTTCCGTTAACACATCTCTAAAACGAAACTTTACCGTCAATATATGAAAGAAACTGCGGAAAGGTTTCTGAAAATTCAGAAATTTTCCGTTAACACATCTCTAAAACGGTACTTTGCCGTCAATATAAAAAGAAACTGAGGAAAGGTTTCTGAAAATTCTAAATTTTCCGTTAACACATCTCTAAAACGGTACTTTACCGTCAATATAAGAAAGAAACTGCGGAAAGGTTTCTGAAAATTCAGAAATTTCCCGTGGTATAAGAAATATGTGAAATTCAGGTTTCTTTCTGTCATTTCACGGAAAAAGTTATATCAGAAATATGCTTCGTTAATTCACGAAAAAAGTAACGGAAAGTGGCTCGTGAATTTCAGGAAATGTTTTACACTGTATGATAGTCTTCCCGATGGCCGAGGGGTCAGAATCGTTGGTTTCTGGCCTGTTGTACGAGCTGGGGCTGGGTTCGAGTCCTAGATGATGCATGGGTTATGAGCCTGTCCCAAGGTGGTAGAACAACCCCATACCTGAAACCAGTGACCCAAATATAGGACGGGTGACCGCTTGTTGCCTTCAAAGTCGCTGATATTCGCCGTTAAACCCCATAAGAAAGTAACTATGGGGATAGCATGTTCGCAAACTCTACGTTTTCAGAAGGAACAAAATGATTAATAAAGTTTATTTAAAAACGGATGATTTTTACCGCATTTCCAGTAGTGAAAAAACATTCTGACATTAGATTGCCAGAGATCGTATCAAACGACCCTCAGATGAGAGCTACACGTCTAGCATCCATTCAGTGAGTTTAACATTAACATGTTTTCAGGTTAATATCCCTCAATTGATTAATAAGGATCATATTAAATAGCAAGTAGGTAATAATCATAAATCTTACTTTTAAAAATTAAGACTGAATAATGCACGCTATGTAGTAGAAACGTTTTAAAGCTGGAGTTCACGGACAGAAACTACCGTAGCCTCATGTTGGCTCTACCTAAACGACACTTTCTGACAAACCAACAATGATTCCTGTTGTGGCGGTACAGGTTAGTGAAGATTCTAGTATGCATTTGTGAAACCAAATTTAAGTCATCAGTTCTCCTTGCTCCAAAACAAATATCATATCAGTGAAACACCGATAGTAAACCATTATTTAAATTGCTCTGTATAAATGTTTTGTAATGTAAGACACATCTTCACAAATGTGTGAAAAAATATGGAAAAAGATAAGAGAGAATGAACAAGAGAAAGCCAAAATCACTTTTAACATATAACGTTTTCCTTACTCACTGACATATGTTTTGGTATCTGGTACATCAGAGTCATTTTTATGAAATATCAACAGCCATTTCATACACAATTTAAATAATGGTCGTTTTGTTCTTTCTTTTTCAGGACACATATCAGGATTGCGAAGTTCTTGTATACCGTAGTCTTGAAGATTTGTACACTTTTAAAGGCGCTGCTAAATGTACTCCAAGTACTGTATAAGAGAACTGAAGAAACCCGAAAACTAATTTGCAGTATTTTAACCAGTGCAGACTCCGTTTTGTTAATGAACTAGCGTGACAAAGTCTTACTGTAGTAGAGTCTTATATATGGAGGGTCTTGTAGAGATACCAACTCTTAAATGTGTGTACTTACTTGATTATAATGTGAATTAATAAAATGCTGCTCTTCATTGAGAACTGACATTTATAACGAAGTGAATTTCACCGTCATTTCTTTTTTTTTTTTTTTTTTTTTTTTGATTGGAGGTTTAACGACCACCGTGAGCAACTCAATGGGCTATAAGCAGTCGCCCGTCCCTAATTTAGGGTCACTGGTTCCAGGGAAGGGAGAGAGCCAGTGCCGTAAGACAAACACAACATCCATGCCTCACCGGGATTCGAACCCGGACCCCGTTCGGACGAATGATCAGAGGCCAGCGCCTTAGACCACTGCGCCACCGGGGCGGCTCCGTCATTTCTGTCCACGCCAGGATTCGAACCCGGATCCCCTCATTCCGGAATAAGTCACTCTACCAATTGAGCTACGCGGACGTTTTATTCTGATTCCAATCTGCCTTTATGTCGTGTGCGTCCTTCTGGCAGGTACGTCACATCTCCTGGTACGTTACACATTCTCGTGTTAACAGCTAAACGCAGAAATTGTTATGCATGTATAACAATACGCATTTTGTGCTTGCGTGTGCATGGAGTTAATGAAAAAACCTAGGTAAGATTTACACATTCTTCGAACATCATTCTACTTCTTAAATCATTTTCAGAACACTTCCACAATTAATTATTCACGCAGCAATCACATTACGACTCTGATTTGCTTTGCTTAACCATCCATATAACATCATGCCAGAGAGCTTACGAATTACATTGCTTCAGAATCGAACACCCATTTCCCGATTTCTGTTCGAGCGTGCTATCTGTTATACCATCCATAACAACGAAGCACCACGAGTCTAAATAATTACAACTCAAGAATTTGAACAACGTAAGATTGTGACTAGTAGAAGCAGCCTGATGTTTCGTCGTATACATCAAACAAAGATCTTCGCTCTTTCCACGTTTATAAGTGAGTCACGGAAAAATTCTCATTGGCCGCCACCGGGAGTCGAACCCAGGGTTCGACTCCCGGTGTCGTATTCTGTTAAACATTTTGTGGTAGGTTGCCCGAAAAAGTGGTGCTACACCACTTTTCTACAAAAGATATACCATTTTGTGGTGCAAAACAAAACAACTCAAAAACATCGTCAACTTTACGTGCAACCTCGTACCATCCCGTGGTGAAAAGTTGCACCAAGTTTCAAGTTGGGTTTATTTTTTGTATGTGTGTGTTCTTTCATTCAGTGAGCTTGTAAATCGTAATAAAAGTAAAGAAATGGCGCAAAGAGTTGACTGGTCACCCTGAAAGCGATGTACAATAGTACCATTAAGTAAATAAGGCTTCAGTTTTGAAGAAATTAGAAGAAAAATTGGTGGAAACTTAACCAAAGGTGGCATTTCTGAATTTTTGAAGAGGTATAACACAAGAAGCACACTGACATTGGCCAACGGTTGGCCCAATGATATGTTTGCGTCGGCAGCGTTGGGCGAAGGTTGCGTTGTTTATCGAAGATTGGCCAACGTTTTTTCCAACCACACATGACCAACCATTTATCAACAAATGACCACTTAACGGTTGTCCGATGGTTGTCCAACAACACATGACCAACCATGGTTGTCCAACAACACATGACCAACCATGGTTGTCCAACAACACATGATCCCATTGGAAAACTGTTTGCAACAGTTTTCCAATGTGGGTCCAACTGTTGAACCAACACATATCCAATTGTTGACCGCCGAGTCGCCTCGTCGCTGGGCCGACCGTTGAAAGCCCACGGTTGGTCCAACATAATATTGCTATCTGGGAAGGAGACTCAGTCACTACAAAACCAGACTGGTAAAGGCAGAAAAAGGTGCACAACAGCAAGCGATGATAGAAGAATTAAGAGACTGTGCCTAGGTGACAGAAAAAATCATCTGGGTGTATACAAGATGAAATGGCGCAATGCAGTGTGAAGTTGAGTGCAAGGACTGTTCGGCGCAGACTGCAGGAATTTGGTCTAAAAGCTAGAATTCCACGAAAAAAGCCATTTTTATCTCTCAAGCAAAGGTTGAAAAGATTAAACTGGGCTACAACCCATGTTAACTGGACAGCGGAACAATAAGGCAGTGTTATTTGGAGTGATGAGACCAAAATCTCCCTGTTTGGTAGTGATGGCATAAAATACGTAAGGAGAAGAATCAGAGAAAATTTGCATCCTAATTGCATTACATGTTCCGTGAAACATCCAGTTAGTGTTATGATCTGGAGTTGTATGGCATCAAAAGGTGTGGGCAAAATTTGCGTGATTAATGGGAATATAAATGGCCAAATATGTATTAATGGAATACTTGAGCCCAAACTGAAGCCTTGCGCACGTGATCGTTTCCAAGATAATGAAGCATTTATATTTCAATAGGATTCAGCTCCATGTCATGTTGCTGCTGTGTGGAAAAAGTGGTTTCAAAATAATCTTATTCCACTGCTGGAATGGCCTGGAAATAGCCCAGACCTTAACCGCATCGAAGATCTATGGAGCCAACTAAAGAAACTTGTTAGTCAGAAACAACCCAGCAATAAAACCCAATTAATAGAATTAATAATTCAATCTTGGTTTCACATTATAACAGCTGAAGAACTAAAAAACTTGGTTCACTCCATGGGAAGTCGTTGTAAGGCCGTAATTAATGCTAAAGGTAACCCAACTAAGTATTAACTGACATGGTGAGAATTTTCGTACATCTCAGTTTTTCTATGTGTTTCAATTTTCTTCTTTATAACTGCTGTTCTAATACAAATCCTTTGTAAAAGTTATTGCATAACAATCTTGATGAAATTATCTTTCCATTGATATATAATTTTATGGTATTACTCCAAAACAAAGTGGGGTTACGAGCCATCGAACCTCAAAAGTACACTATTTCCAAAAGGTCTCCACAGTTTTGGCCACTACTCTGTCTTATGCTCATGATATTTGATTTCAGATACCTACAGTACGTATCTGATACCGTGGATCTAAATAGATGATGAATGATTAAATATTATGATACTCATGATATTTGATTTATCATGATGCTCATGATTCCGTAATTTAATATCATGATGCTCGTGATATTTGATTTTAGATACTTACGTATCTGATGCCATGAATTTAGGTACATGATGAATGAATAAATATCGTAATGCTCGTGATATTTGATTTTAGATACTTACGTATCTGATGCCATGAATTTAGGTACATGATGAATGAATAAATATCGTAATGCTCATGATATTTGATTTATTATGATACTCAGGATAACGTGATTTAATATCATGATGCTCATGATATTTGATTTCAGATATTTACGTATGTGGTGCGGTGGTGAAGCCACGGCATCCTTCTTTAGTGATGATGCCGTAGATTTTTTTTTCTGAATAAAACAGCTCTCAGCACTTGAACCATAACTGTAAAACAACGTAGCTGGTTTATACACTGACGGGGAAAAAATCCAAACACCAAAAGGGGTTGTGTTAGATAAACGACAGTTGGTAGGCAGTGAGAGTACATCTGTAAGATGACGTCTATGCAACTTTCGAGCTCGGCGCATACGTGTGGCGCTAGTAGCGCCCCTCGGAACATACAAAGCAGGTTGCTGTAAAAACGCGCTGTAACGTTCGTGAGCGTTAGTTATCCTTGAGATTCGACGTAGGGTGTTGATGTTAGTCAAGAATGCCTTTAAGAAGACGAAGAAGCCATTCTCAACAGCTCACGGAGTTTGAACGAGGTCGTGTAATAGGGCTACGAGAAGGTGGATTTTCTTTCCGCAATATTGCAGAACGACTTGGCAGGAATGTAGCCACTGTGCACAATTGTTGGCAGCGGTGGTCAAGGGAAGGTACTGCCTCAAGAAGACCGGGTTCCGGCCGGCCACGTGGCACTACTGAGAGGGAAGACCGCCGTGTACCGCGCATGGCCGTGGCGCATCGTACCGCGTCTGCGGCAGCAATTCGAGCTGCAGTTGCCACCACAGTGACACAACGAACTGTTACAAATCGGTTACTTGAAGGACAGCTCCGAGCCAGACGCCCTGTAGCGTGCATTCCACTTACTCCAAACCACTACCATTTCCGACGTCAGTGGTGCCAAGCTAGAGCTCATTAGAGGACGGAGTGGAGATCTGTTGTGTTTTCTGATGAAAGCCGGTTCTGCCTGGGTGCCAGTGATGACCGTGTGTTGGTTAGAAGGAGTCCAGGTGAGCGCCTGCAACCAACCTGTCTGCGGCCGAGACACACTGGACCTACACCTGGAGTTATGGTCTGGGGAGCAATTTCCTATGATAGCAGGAGCACTCTCGTGGTTATCCCGCGCACCCTGACGGCACAGTTGTACGTCGGTATGGTGATTCAACTTGTTGTGCTACCATTCATGGACAGCATTCCAGGGGGTGTTTTCCAACAGGATAACGCTGGCCCGCATACCGCTGTTGTAACCTAACATGCTCTACAGAGTGCCGACATGTTGCCCTGGCCTGCTAGATCCCCAGATCTTTCACCAATCGAGCACGTATGGGACATCATTGGACGACAACTCCAGCGTCACCCCTAACCAGCATTAACCGTTCCTGTATTGACCGACCAAGTGCAACAGGCATGGAACTCCATCCCACAAACTGACATCCAGCACCTGTACGACACAATGCATGAACGTTTGCGTGCTTGCATTCAACATTCTGGCGGTTACACCGGTTATTAATGTACCAGCATTTCACATTTAAAATGGCTCTTCTCGCGCTTACAATAAGCTGTGATCTTGAAACCTTAATCGATTAAATATGTTATCTATACAAATGTTTTGCCGCCATTTCATTCCTCTACAACTATTTTTTCGTGGTGTTGGGATTTGTTTCCCATCAGTTTATGTGTCTTCTTAACAAAGTTGTTTCATTCTGAGATATAATTTGTGAAACCTGCTGGTGTTTAAGGTCCAAAGGGTCTTTATTTAAATTTTATTCATTCCTTCTATTGGGGTGCTGTGAGTCAAAATGTATGTTCTTTAATTATGAATTAAATAATTGTATTAGCGTTGTGTGCGTAAAGCGATATGACCTTTAACTGTTTGCTGGTGCTTTCTTTGGTGATGATAGCTGAGGAATCTCGCCGATAACTATGTCTTGATCCATATCCCGCAAATCTTTGTATCTGCCTTTTAATAATATGCATGCTTAATTCAAAAAGACTACCTTAAAATCATGTGTTCATGTTTCACACTCGTACTAAGGCATCGATATACCCATGTGCGAATGGCTCCATGGATAGACTCTGTGATGTGCCTACTTCGTAGCCTAAGCGTTTTCAATATTGGCTGGGAATTCCTGGTGACAGAATGATTGATTCTCAGGAATTTGGAAACCAGGAGAGAATGAGAAAGAATGAAAACGTCCCAGGGCTATAAAGCCGTCTTGCTTTAAATGTTAGAAACAGACGGTATTTCAGTCTCCAGAAGCCATTGTGTCAACCAATAGCCATCTGACTCGTTAGCTAAACTATTTTCCACTTTTCTCTTTAGCCCAAGTCTTAGCTTGTGACAGAATTAAACAGAACATTGTTTCGGCAAGGCATTGCCGCCTCCATATTGAAAATGTCTGCGAGATATAAACATGTTATCTCGGCCAGCCCGATCCATAGATTTGTCATCGATAGAGTATGTCTGTGGCATGCGAAGACACCTCCAGATTCTGCGTCGACCACCTGTGGCAATAGACGTCCTGCAACACTATCTCGATGAAGCGCGTGTTGGTTACACTTGGAGTCTCAGAACTCCACAAGACGTTAGTACAACTCTATTCCGAGGAGGATATGGGAGGATTTACTTCACACTAGCATGGTCCTATAAGCCTTTTGTTTCAGCATTACTTGTATTTCTTTACCTGAAAATATAAAAATATCATTTCTTACGTTCCTACAATCTTGTGTAAGTTTCGCAAAAGTCGTGACTCTAGTTTTTGGTGTTGCGTTTATTTTTCCGGCACTGCGACGTAGTACAGAGATGAAAACATGTGTCAAGACGACAAATCTGCAGCGAGAAATTTCTGCCTGCGTAGCTCAGTTAGGAGAGCGACTTACTCCGGAGTGAGAGGACACGGACAAACTTGTGTTTTCACATGGGCACTTAATTGTAGAATACACTGGTCGTTGGATTCTTCCAAAAATATGTGATGTTTGTTCCACACATTGTTTTGAATTAATGAAAAATTCCTACTTCGCTTCAAAGACAAAAAAAAATAATTAAGAGGGAGATGATGTGACGTACTACAGAGGTGAAAACATGTTATAACGTAAAGTCTTTTCATACTGAACTTTTATCGCTCTTCTTACGTTATTTTAAAACATAACCATACGATGAAAGAGTTCCTAAATTAAACCTTAACGGCCAGACGAAACATTTAAACAGAAGTCAAACTTACGGAAATTGGCTTTATTCCAGATGTTTTCATCAATACATCATAGCACTTCACATTTTACATAACAAATCAGTATCAAGCACATTCAACTCTCCACACTCCACACGAGCAACAGTTGTCTCGTAGTTTTTATCTCTGGTTCTTATCTCATAACAGGCATACGTCACGTTTATTCAGCCCTCAATTGTGCTTGCCAACAGTATTCGTTTGAAAGAGAAGATATCACGTTAAGTGTGAAGTATACCTGAGAACAAACTCAAAATCTGCATAGGGAAAGAAAATAAAAAGGAAAGTTAATTTAGAATATACGTCACAATGTGTCAAGGCGACAAATCTGCAGCGAGACATTCTGTCAGCGTAGCTCAGTTGAGAGAGTGACTTACTCCGGAGTGAGACAACACGGGCAAACTTGTGTTTTCACAATAACGTGCACTATTTGAGTGCAGTTTTTGTAGCAAACGCTCATGTGCAATCGACAAGCGTTAGCTCTTGGTTCTTAAATACTAAAGCTCCGGATCTTTAAAAGAATTGTAAAGAGCATTTTGTTACTTATTTTGTAGTAGGGAGACACTACCAAAATATTGTATTCAGAAGTTGCTAAAAACAAATAGAAACGCCAAATTGCGTCATTCAGCGGGATGGAGGTTTTGTGAAAACAGGAATCTGTCGATGATCGAATACGTGTCTCCTCGCTCCGGAGTGAGTTGATCTAACCGATTAAGCTACACCGATCAAATGAATCACTGTAGATTTGCCGTTTTGACACGTGCTTTACCTATGCAGTACGTCACATAATTTCCCTCTTAGTATTACACTCACGGACAATGAAATTTGCGCACCAAGAAAGAACCATCGGATTGAACTGAAATCTTATGGATGTAATGATATAGATAAATGATACACATGATGGGGACAACAGAGCTGTAGGACAATTACAGAGGGATCTGTGCCACGCATTCCGGACTTCCGGTCATCTTCAATAGCACGTCGCACCGCCTAGTGCAGCAATACATGCTGCAATGCGGTTCAGCATGGATGCGAACAGACGCCTGATGTTGTCCTGCGGCTGACTGGTCCAAACGGGTTGGACTGTGTGCTCCGAATCCCGGACAGTGCGGCACGGCGACAGCCGGCGTTTCAACTGGTAGCACACATGCTCGATAGGGGATATGTCCGGGGAGCGGGCAGGCCATGGAAGTGTTCGGACATGGCGTCGGCAATCCTGGGCAACTCGGGCTGCTACCTGGAATCCCGGCCAGGAATGGGAGCACATGGGGCCGTAGGATCACACCCACATACCGCTGGCCTGTCAATGATCCAAGTTCCACTACTAGAGCTGATTGGCTATCGTAGGCAATGGAAACCCAGACCATAATTCCTGCAGTGGAGGAGGTGTGGCACTGGATAGCTAGTTTGGGATTGCGCCGTTGACCCGGGGACCTCCATACCCGGACACGATGATCATCTGTCCCCAAAACGAAGTAGCACTCGTGGCTAAACACCACACGTCGCCGGTCTGTGGCGCTATAAGTCATTCTGGCCTAGCCCCACTGCATACGGAGCCGGCGATATTCCGGTGTTGATGGCAGCACACGTACGGGGCGCTGAGACTGCAGATTCGCTTCCGCGAGGCGTCGGGAAATGGTTCGGGTGCACGTAGGAGCCGCTAGATCTGCCTGTATAGTGGACCGGGTCCTCGTGAGATCCGTTCGTGCCTGCCGCATGAACAGTCGATACTCTCTACAAGTAGTCCTCCTGGTCCGTTCGGAGCAGCTCTGTTGTGTGGCAGTGCCGTCACGTGTCCACTGCTCCCAACACAATTGGACGGTAGGATCAGAACGATAGTTGCGTAAATCGACGTCTCTGCATTCTTGTCACTCTGTAATCTTGCTTGCGTCGGCCGGTGCTTTTCGCTTTCATGGGGGAATAAACTACACGCGGGTTTATAATGCTGCCGGTTCGTGCTTGCAGCGCCACCACAGGGTATGCGGTCATGCGCACTTGCACCAAACGTGGATCATTTGCATACCAGCACGCACTTTAGCAATTTCCAAAGTTTTGCGGTTGTAGCACGTTTTCTTCTAGGTGCGCAAATTTCATTGACCGTGAGTGTATTACTATATTTTTAAGCGAAGAAGGAACCTTTCATTAATTCCAGACGATGTGTGGAATGAACATCACACATTTTTCGAAGAACCCAACGGCCAGTACATCCATTTTTTACGTTCGGGCGCCAATGTCAAAACAGGAATTCGTCGGTGATGGGGATCGAAATCGCGTCTCCTCGCTCCGGAGTGAGTTGCTCTAAGCTACACCGACGAAATGTACTAACTAAGCTACACCGACGAAATGCATCGCTGCAGATTTCTGATACCGACTAAGCTACACCGACGAAATGTATCGCTGCAGATTTCTGATATTGACCCGTGATTCACCTCTGTAGTACGTCACAGTTTTGTGAACAGACGGTGCAGGACGTAACGCAGTATATGTGAGCTAAACCCTCATTCCATTCCGTAGCCTACCTCAAACAGAATACTCCACACGAAGGACAGTGTTGCAGATGTAGATGTTGATAATGAACACGAGCAGAACAAAGGACAATGTATATGCCAGTTCACTTATGTGTCCCTAGTCAAAGAAGGGGTGCCGTCGGCCTCTCCTGCTTACGACCAATTCCTTAATTGTTTTATATGCATCATATCACAAACCGCTTGTTTCTAACTATCATAGTATTTTAAATAAAAATGTTGTTCATTAGGAAAGGAAACGCTGTAAGAGTGCATTTTCTCAAGCACCTTAGTAGCGACGAAAGGGCTCTGTGCATGAAACCATGTCTCAATTCCACTGAGTTACAGCAGTTGCAAACGGGCCGCCCCGGTGGCGAAGTGGTCTAAGCGATGGCCTCTGATCATTCGTCCGTAAGGGGTCCGGGTTCGATTCCCGGTGAGGCATGGATGTTGTGTTTGTCTTACGGCACTGGCTCTCTCCCTTCCCTGGAACCAGTGGCCCTAAATTAGGGACGGGCGACTGCTTATAGCCCGTTGAGTTGCTCACGGTGGTCGTAAACCTCCAGTCAAAAAAAAACAAAAAGTTACAAACGCACTCTTTCCAATAAACAAAGTAGCACCCTGAAACAATCATCCAATCGAGATAAAAATTAGTATATACAATTTACATGTACAGGAAAGGAAATCACTGCAATTCCAGAGCAATTGGACCACGTATTCGGATAAAACAGCTACACGAGTAGAACAATTCATTACGCTGTAGCGCTACTTCTGGCTCGGATGCAAGCGGTTACCCGGAATGATATAGGCGCATTACTTCTGGCTCGCATGCCACGTGAAGTCTAAATTACGGGACATTTCGCTTACACTCCGGGATGGGCGTAGGCGAGAGTCCGATCGTATCCCAAACATGTTTGATCGGTGAGAAGTCGGGCGATCGGGCTGGCGATTGAAGGGTGTCGACATTACGAAAGCAGGCGTGAGACAGCAGTGCCGTGGTGGCCGGGTATTACGCTGTTTCAAAATTGTTCGGTGATGTTTCGGTAGGAATGGCAACACAACAGGTGGTAGAATGTCATTGACGTACCGTTGAGTTGTGAGGGTGGGTATGTAGGACTACCAAGGGTGTACTGCTATCGTAGGAAAAGCGTTCCCAGACCGTCATTCCCGGTGGGAGAGCTGTGAGCCCTTACAATGTAAAGGAATGATCCCTGCGCTGGACGGCTCCTCTCCAGACACGTATCCGCTGGTCAGCGTCGCCAAGTGCAACCTGTAACTCATCACTGAAAACCACACGACGCCACTGGACACAATCCACGTTGATCGAACCCGACACCAATGCAACCGGTGCCGGCGATGCTCGGTGGTCAGTGGGAGGCCGCGGAGTGGCCTTCCAAAATGTAGTCCTCGTGCCACAAGTCGTTTGGCAAACGGTCCGGATGGCGACTTCCGTATATACCTGTAGACGACGCAACGTGGCCACGGATGATTGAGAGCGACGAATGTGGTTCTGTTCTTGCGGCTATCACAATCACTCGATCCTTGCGTTGCGTCGTTGCCCTCGGCCGTTCACTGCTGGCGTGCCGCTGGGTTGTGTTCTCCTCAGCCCAGTGGTGCCAACATTGTTTCTGATTGCAGCGTCGCACCGATCTAAATGGCTGGCAACACAGCGACTTGGCAAACTGGCCTCTCTCATCCCAGTTACACGTCCTCTCTCAAGAGCTCTCAGCTGCTTGTATTGTGTACGTTTCCGACGTCGAGGCGGCGCCCGTACAGGGAGCTAGCTCGTGGTTAATGGATTCATACCTCTGAATGAAAAAAAAATTAGTTTCTTTACTATCATTTTAGTTTTTGAGGAGAATGTTAGCAATTCGATTTATATGTGTTTTCCGACGTCGAGGCGGCGCCCATACAGTTCGTGACGGTTAATGCAAGCGCAATCCACTGTCACTATTGTACCTACGTGCGAGCTTTGCTCTTGATATACTTTCTTCGATACACGGTTCATATTTCTTATGGTGGGCCACTACGTAATCAAAGATCGTTGTTTTCTAATCATTTGTATATTTGGCACTGCGGTACTTGCATCAGGAGTTTTATTAGATGCGAACGACTTTCACAGGGTTGTTCGGTTTTTATTCCTTGCAAAGAGTGTATATGGGTGAAAACATTTAATTTCAATATATGTATGTATGTATGTATGTATGTATGTATGTATGTATGTATGTATGTATGATAACCTCGAACAGCAACACCCCTTTTCTTATTATGGGTACATGCCAAAGATCAGATCAGATCATACACTGAAGAGCAATTGAATTAGAGATACCTGTCTAGTAACGTGTAGCACCACCTTTCGCCCTGATGACGGCGGCGATTCGTCTCGGCATGGACTCGACAAGACACCGGAAGCGTTGGGAAGCCATACGGATCCATGACCCCTGTGTGACGTACCTGCCAGCAGGACGCACATGACATAAAGGCAGATAGGAATCAGAATAAAATGTCTGCGTAGCTCAGTTGGTAGAGCGACTTGTTCCGGAATAAGCGGCCTCGGGTTCGAATCCCGGCGTAGGCCAAAAATGACGGAGAAATTTACTTCGTTATAATGGCGCCCGAACTACCCGGATGACCAGACCGTTCAAAATCTCGCATTGGTGTGATGTTATTTCCACACCGCGAGATAGGAAAAATCAGAGAATCCCTTCTCCAGTGCTTCGAAAAATAAATGTGTGTGACGTTGCATTCCACACACCAGATTGACTGGGAGTTCTCGAGTGCACGTTCTACAGTGGTTGTCTGCCTGCAATGATTCATGGTCACGGCTGACCCGTGGGCCATGCCCCGGCCCTCTTTCGGGGGGGGGGGGGGAGATGTGACGTACCTGCCAGCAGGACGCACATGACATAAAGGCAGATAGGAATCAGAATACATGTCTGCGTAGCTCAGTTGGTAGAGCGACTTGTTCCGGAATAAGCGTACTCGGGTTCGAATCCCGGCGTAGACCAAAAATGACGGAGAAATTCACTTCGTTATACCTGAACTAGCTCCCACAGTTCACGAAGATTTGATGGAGGGGGTCAGAGCCTCTAACATCTCTCTCGATGGCATCCCAGATGTGCTGGACGGGATTGAGGTCAGGTGACCTAGCTGACCAAGGAAGCGAGGTCACGTCGGTGGAGTGTTCATCCAACCATTCGGATACAATTCGGGAGCGATGGCACGGTGCATTGTCTTGTTGCAGGATGAGGTCCTCAGTGGGATGTTGAAGACGCACAAACGGGAGCAAATGGTCGTCCAGGATATCCCGGTAACGTTCACCTGTGAGGGATGATGTCACACGTATCAGGGGTCCCATTTCAGTCCACGATAACAGTCCCCAGACGAGAATGCCACCCCCACCAGCTTGAAGAGTACCCCGCTGGCAAGAAGGATCCATGGCTTCATGTGGTTTGCGCCGTACTCGTATCCTGCCATCCGCATGTACCAACGTGAATCTCGACTCATCAGTCCAGACAACATTTTTCCACATGTCTAGGGCCCATTGGCGTTGTTACCGCGCCCATGCTAATCTTTGCACAATGTGATGTGCGGTCATCAGCGTTACCCTCGTAGGACGATGGCGTCTGTACCCCATAGCGAGTAGATGGTTCTGGATGGTGTGGTTGCTTACACGTTTTTGTGCACCAGCGTTAAATTTCCGAGTGATTCCTTGCACTGTGCTCCGTCTATCCGCTGTTACAATGCGAGCTAGCCGACGATGACCCCGCTCATCCACACGCTGTTGTCCACGGCAGTTGGCTTTTGCAGGAATGGTTTTACCGGATTCGATATACTCACGGTGCACCCGTGACACAGTGGCTCGTGAAAATCCCAGTGCCTGCACGACTTCCGAAATGGAAAGACCCATTCTTCGGGCCCCGACAATTTGCCCACGATCAAATGAACTTAGATCCTTCGTCTTACCCATACTGCGTCCGACTCGTACTGATTCCCGTCGCATCACTCCTTATATTGTCGGATCGCTGCATTCGTCATGTCGTTTCCGTTTACAGGGCCGCCCACAGCACCACATTTGCATAACGCCAGCTGTCTCTAATTCAATTGCTCTTTAGTGTATGTAGAGGATTTTAGGAAGGGAGTGTCTGACCCCAGGTCTTAAACAACCCTTAGAAATAGGAAACTAGGAGAGTGTCCGATGGTACATGGAAAAATGAAAGTCCCTTGGTAGATATAAATTAAAATTCCTACAAACTAGTGCTTTTCGCAGGAATCTGCCTCCTTTCCTGAAACGTTCGCTCACTTGTGGAGAATACTTCTACGATTAATTGTTCCGCAGTTCGTGGAGTGTCGTAATATAATGCTATGAAACTCTTTCATACACAAGTAAGGACTAACTTCATGCTAAAGGATTTGTGAGATTAAAGTGATAATGCCATACTCACATATTCTCAAGGGAAATTCGTCTGCATGCGTTCGCTCAGTTCGGATATCTACACAGGGTATTTGACGTTATCGCGGAACGTCAAGAGTTAACGGACTTCTGCCGACCTTCAGCTCGTGATTACATTTATTATAAGTACACACTTTAAGAAATTGTTCCAACAGCTGTTTAGTTTCTCCGTGGTGGAATAGCAGCGAATAACATTTCTCCTCCCATCATCTGCGACTACGAAAATCAATTCCCATCTGTAAATTCAACGCCTTCAGAAAAATCATTGAATAAAAACGACGCATGTTAGCTTTCTCATCAGCTGTATCATCATTGCAACATACTATTTTTGATGATCATTCTATTTTTATAAAATATTCGAATCCCAACGAGGAAGACAGAGCAACGTTTTAGCAATGCGGTGGTCATACGTATGTACACCCATGTTCATAAAATAGAGAACAACTGAAAGGAGTCGAGCTATGACTTATTTTTACAGGATATGCAGTGGCGTAACTATAAGTCCCACAACCCCCGCAGCTTTGGGGAGGGGGTGGCACAGATAATGAAGGGGAGTAATGCAGCGGCCAGTTATAGTTTTATTTAAAAATCCGAACGCGCACAATAATTAACAAAGATTCATATCTTACTTTAAGATATATTTAGCTTTGGCTAGTTTCACTTTTAAAACACTGAATGTCCTACAGATTGAAAGTGTTTGGATCTTTGACTTCGGGTTGTAATACGATTGCTCTGCAATGGGTTGTAAATAACACGATCGCTGTTTAATCGCCCCATCTCTACGCTGCTGAGCAAAAGTGCGAGGCCACAGTGGGATTCCCCGTGGAGTATGTGGGAAAACACTCAATTACCTAGTTTTACGTGCACGACAGGCGTCAACATTTATTCACAGCAGCCGCAGATCTGCATGTGTAAGGGTGATTTCTTCAAGGGATTTATTTTAGTTTTGGACAAAGCAATTACACGTATTGTCAAATCTGTTACTTAAAAAGTTTAAACTACAGGGCTCTACGTACCAACATTACTTTTGAAGACACTCTCTCTGACTTGCTAACTCCCCCCCATCCGAACCACCACACATACACACACACGCACCGTGAAATATGCATTCTCACTCGTGTTTGGAATAATGGGAAAATTACTGTGCTAAGGGGTGCTAAAGTAAGACTTGCGATGAGGCGCACGTTATGCTATAGTTACGCCATTGAGGATATGTTCATTATGTACGCAACAAAAACTAAATATATGAACAACACAGAAAACGATACAGAAAAGATTTTGATAGAAGGAAAAGAAATTGAAGAAGTGGACGAATGCATCTGTTTAGGTCAGATAATCAGTTTTAAAGAAAGACAAGAAAGCGAAATCAACCAAAGAATTATCCACGGTAAAAGAGCTAGTTTTGGATACTTAAAGACCGTTTAACCGGTGATCTTCCTTTGCGTGTAAAAAGAAAAATCTTCAGTGAATGTATTATTCCCGTGCTTACTTAAGGAAGTGAAACATGGGGTACCACAGAGCGACAATGTAAAAGAATAAAAGTGTTTGTAAGAAAGTTAGGGAGAAGAATGTTAGGAATAACAAGAAGAGATAGAAATGAAAATATAAGGGAAACAACAGGAACAATAGATATAGTAAAAATAATAAAAGAAACAAAATGGAAATGGATTGGACATGTTGGAAAACTGAGAGTAGGACAAGATTAATAACAGAATGGAAACTGAGAGATGGAAAGAGACGTAGAGAATAAGATGGAGAGATGATAAAAAATTTAGAGATGCTAAATGGTGGACTGTGGCTAAGGATTGAGGAAGTCGAAAAACACAGGGAGGGGCCTATAACTTGCAGTGCGTGTCAACAGGCTAACAAAAATAAGAAGAACATGTTCATTAGGCAATACAAAACAAATAATTAGGATCTCGGTGCTATACGTCCCAGATGCGTTGTTGTAGCTAATAATTATTAGCTACAGATTATAATAACATTAATACCTATTGTAATTGGTGTGAATGTGGTCGATTATACACTGAGTGGCCACTTTATTATGACCACCCCCTCAGTACTTCGTTGGGCCACCTTTTGCCTTTAATACTGCGTCGATTCTTCGTGGCATGGACTCCACAAGATGTTGATAGGTGGTTTGTGGAATCTAAGACCATGCTTGATGAATAGCACTTTCCAGGAGTGTGAGATTGCAGGGTTGTGGATCCAGCTGTATGATGGCTCGTTCAACTTCATCCCACAAGTTCTCAATGGGGTTGAGATCTGGAGATTATGGGGGCCACCTAAGCAAAGTAAACTCACCGGCATGTTCCTGAAACCAATCCTGTAAAATACGAGCACTATTACAGGACGCATTATCTTGTTGAAAGTAGCCATCGCCATTGGGATAAACCATCCACATGACAGGATGCACTTGGTCCGCAAAGATGTTTAGATATGATGTGCCAGTCACACGTTGATCAACACGATTTAAAGGGTCCAAAGCATGCCAGCAAAACATTCTCCAAACCATAACGTTGCCTCCTCCACCAGCTTGAAGGGTTGTAGCAATGCATTTGGGGGTCCATGCTTTCGTGCTGTTTCCGCCAAATTATTACTCTGCTATCGGCATGGTGCACGTGAGAGCTTGATTAATCGGACCACATAATTTGTTTCCAATTATTGACTGTCCAATCCTTGTGCTCCTGTGCGAACTGGAGACGTTTTCTCTAATTACCTACTGACAGTAAAGATGTTCAAACAGGCTTTCGGCTGCCATATCCCATCCGATGCAGTGTACGGCGAACAGTGCGTGTAGAGATCATTTGAGGGGATCCTTGATTAAGATGGTCTGTAATTTGCTGCACTGTTGCCCTTCTGTTGTCTGTTACCAGTCTGGACACTCTGTTTCGGCCGAGCATTCACTAGTCAATGACGACCGTACCTTTCATGTTGAGACCCAGTTTTTTGACTGACAGTCCAGTTTTTAAACACTTTAACAACAGCTGCTCTGGAACATTTTACGAATGCGGCGGTTTCGGTGATACCGCTCCATGGCTCCGAGCTCCAACAATCATCCCACGTTGAAAGTCCGTCAAATCCCATTTTTTTACCCATCTCGTCACCCAAAAATCCCTTCTACTACTGTCGCAAGCACTAAGCTTTCCCTTTTTATACTAGACACGCCCTCTGGCGGCAACAGCGTGCAGCCAGAGCTCATTTGCTTAAAACTGTCAGGTGGTCATAATAAAGTGACCACTCAGTGTAATAATTGTTAACTCCGATTATAATCCGTGTGGCGACCTCTGGCTTGTATCACCTGCTGAACGCGCTGAGCCGTCGAATCAAATGATCTGTGAATGGTGTCCTGTAAAATAGCAATACAATCTGTATTGATCCTCGTCCAAAGTTCATCAACTGTTGCTGGCGCACGATCGTACCGCTGCACCTGTCTTTTCAGCTTGTACCAGAAATATTTTTGAGTCATAAATGCAGCTATCCAACCGGCGACGGCAGAAATGGAACGTTGTTACCTCTGAAGAAAGCACGTGTTGTCGCTTCAAGCTGTGGTGTGGCATTGTCTTGCTGAAAGATGGCTTTAGGGACGTTCTGCAGGCACGGAAGGGCAACCAGCCGTAGAATGTCATTGATGTAACGGGCAGTCGTTGTTGTGGTACGGACTCTCACGAGAGGTGGTCTGCTTTCGTACCCGATAGCACCCCAGGCCATAATGCCTTGTGCTGATGCGTTATGCAGGGTGCTAATACAATCATCTCGAAGCCTCTGCCCTGCTGTCGGAGAGCACAGATGCGGCCATCATTTTCACCTGAACAGAAGCGTGTTTAGTCGGATAACACGATACTCGGCCATTCGTCACGCCATTGCCTACGTTTGATACACCATTGCAGCGTGGCAGTCCGTTGCTGTGGTATCGAAGGTATCCTGAGGAGTGGCAGTCCGTTGCTGTGGTATCAAAGGTATCCTGAGGAGTGGCAGTCCGTTGCTGTGGTATCAAAAGTATCCTGAGGAGTGGCAGTCCGTTGCTGTGGTATCAAAGGTATCCTGAGGAGTGGCAGTCCATTGCTGTGGTATCAAAGGTATCCTGAGGAGTGGCAGTCCGTTGCTGTGGTATCAAAAGTATCCTGAGGAGTGGCAGTCCGTTGCTGTGGTATCAAAGGTATCCTGAGGAGTGGCAGTCCATTGCTGTGGTATCAAAGGTATCCTGAGGAGTGGCAGTCCGTTGCTGTGGTATCAAAAGTATCCTGAGGAGTGGCAGTCCGTTGCTGTGGTATCAAAGGTATCCTGAGGAGTGGCAGTCCGTTGCTGTGGTATCAAAGGTATCCTGAGGAGTGGCAGTCCATTGCTGTGGTATCAAAGGTATCCTGAGGAGTGGCAGTCCGTTGCTGGGGTATCGAAGGTATCTTGAGGAGTGGCAGTCCGTTGCTGTGGTATCGAAGGTATCCTGAGGAGGAGCGGACCATCCTGTAGTCCAATAACCGAAGACGTTCTGTTATAGCTGACATGGGAGAATGCGTCATAGCTCACCACTGTTACGCCAACGCCGTTAATGATGCAAAACGGTCAATCAGAGACATCCTCATGAGATGACTGTTGTCCCTCGGCGTTTCCTTTACACGACGTCTAGATCCTTGAATAAATGAATCCATCGCTTTTTCCACGTTAGCAACACTCAGCAACCGAAAAATTGTTATTCGGCTGCCGTCGGGGAATTGAATCCCGAATCTCTCGATATCTAGCCAAGCGCGTTAAATTTACACCACAGAGGCCAACAATTCACGGCGCTATGTGTGGGTTTTTTTTTTTCAGTCAGCATCTGACATCATAAATCCGTAAGATGGGCTCAGCAACTGAGACGTCTCCATCTGGTGGGTATTAACGGCACTGGCTATATATTAATTATAACAATTAAATCCAAGGGGGAGATCCTTCCCATAGTGTTCTGCGCCCTTCTTTGTATTATTCCATGCACATTCTTGCCGCGAAGGACAACTGCACTCCACATGACCCACAGCAAAACGCATTGGAGTCCCTCGGAATACGACCTCTGTCGAACTCCCTGATGAGACTGTCTTACACGACGACGAGACATCCTTACCCACTGCTGGCCAAGCACTGACATTCCGACCCAGCCACGCAACGCTCACAACAGAAAAATGGCCCGTTTCCAGTCTGTGACGTTGCGCCATCTAATTTGCCCAGACGCGGTACGCATGCACCAATGACGCAGAAATACTGATCATTCCTGTGATATTGTCTGATTAGAATATCCTTTAAAAAGGAAAGTCCTAGCTCGACTCCTTTCCGGTGATTTATTTTTTTACGGACATAAATGTATATGCCTACATGAAATGCATTAAACAACTTTTTTCCGGATACAGAACTGTTGAATCATCATTCATGCAGTACATTATAGTAGTTGATTTAAGAATAATTTGGCTGGGCAGGTGGCCAACTTGTCAGAGGTGTGGGTTCCAGCAACGCCCGGGTTCGAACACTACAAGGGTCATGAACGATGTGCTTGTCCTAGTGCGGTAGCCCCCGCTAGCAGCCCCACATTGGAGACGGGTGACAGTTTATAGACCTCATAATTTCTTAAGGTGGTCGTTAAACGACAAAACAAAACGATACAAAAGGCTAAAATGTTACCCCGAATTCTCGGGTGCAATGAACATGTCTTTTGAATCCTTTCCGACACACGCAAAAAAAAGTATTTTAAAGCAGACTTTTCTAAAAGAAAAAATCAGCAAAAAAGAGAATGCATTCATGCCCCTAGGAAAAATATGCTTCGCATAATTTCAAATACGCAAAGCGAGCAATGTACGTGAATGTAACCGGTTACGAAAAAATCAGCTGAACTTCTGCCAACATCAAAACGTCCACAAATAGAAACCGTTACTTTCGGCCACTCGCGGCTCAAATGTGTCAAACGAAGAAACATAAATGGTGTAACGAACATTTCTCATAATGGAAAGTATCCGAGACAAAAGGAATTTTTCAAATCGAACAATAAGAAGAGATATGGGGGGAAATACCACCCAGCAAGCGCGACCACATTTACCTCACTCAATTCTCGTAACAACAAGGGGACGATGGGAGTCTCATCGTTTCATTTCATGAAAAAAAGAAAAAATTTGTCCAAATTTTTAGATCTCCAAACAATTAGTGTATTTTTTCACCACTAAACTCATTAAATTTCCTGCATCATAAAAAATCCCAAATTTCAAATGTCAGTATATACTATGTAGACAAAAGTATTCGAACACCTAGCTCGAAAGGAAACAAGTGCACTTATTAGCCAAAATCAGTACAGAGTAGGCCCCCTTTGCCTTTATGACTACAGAAATTCTTCTAGGCATGCATTCTACGAGATGCCGGTGGGTCTGTACCAAATTTTTTCCCAGTTCCTCCTGCCAACCTCCTTCTAGAGCTGCCATAAGGGAAGATCTTACATTCCTGGATCGAATTAGACGCTCCAACTCGTCCAACGGATGTTGTATCTGATTTTGATCAGGACTTTAACCTGGGTAACACAATACTTGAAGAGCTGCCCCTCCAACCAAGGCTGTACTAACTGTGTAACATGGCACGGCGCTCGGTAATGCTGAAGGTGCCAGGGATCTGTTCCGAAGTACTGCCACAGCGTAGATATATACCCCCCCCTCATTGACTGTAGGGACGACGCAGACAACAGCATTCCCCTTGTAAACGTCACACTCAAATACGTTCATCCGAACGAAAGAGTGAGCAGAGTGTTTCGTCACTTCACGCAACCACCATCCGTTCTTCCGAAGTCCACGAACAGCGAACGAGGCCCCACTGCAATCGTCATTTGGCACTGCCTACCGTGATGTATGGACTGTGCGTAGATGACCAAGCATGGTAACCATGGGTATGCAGTTTGCTGCGGACTGTTCTAGTGCAAGTTGTTGTTAGATTGCTTGCGCAATGTCGCCGGCCAAGTCTGTTTCCGAGAATGTGCATACATTCTTCACTTTCCACAATAAGTTTCGTTTGGCAAGATCACTCAGTTTGGGCAGTTTCACAGAGATCGGTTTCGCTGTTGTGTAACCATCTGGTATCCATCAATGAAGGACATCAGCAATAGTGAATTTTGGAAATCACAGAAGAGCTGCTCGCTGACTGCTTATTCAGATGACATCCAACCATCATGGTGTTTTCAAACTCCTCCAGTTCCCCTCCACGTGACACAATCGCTTAGAATGCAGTGGGATAGGTGTAGAATAGAGATTTCCTATCTGAGGGTGAGAGACCCGAACCCACAGTGCTCTGCGCCTTTTGTCAGGTGAAGAAGAAGAAGATAAGATATTTGGGAACAGAATTCCCTGATACGACAGCATGATAGAAAAGTACAGAAAAATTAGAGAAAGAGAAGTATACGGTTTCCCGTTAAGTATTAAAGTTGTAAGCTACCCTACATACTTACCTGCAACAAATCAATCAAAGCAATTTGTCCAGCAGCCAACGCCAGGCGGCAGAAATCGGGGAAAGGACAGGGAAAAGGGGTGCCTACAAAAAAGGAAAAAGAAAAGAAAAACACACAAGAAAAATCCGACAGATAAACACCCAGTCTTCTCATAAAACCATGTGTTGCAAGGCACCTTAAACCACACAGTTGTCGTTTGCTCAATTCCCGTGTAGGAGTCGGCTTTTCGCCTCGCTTCTCATGGGCTTCTCAGAGAAAATATATATATATTTTGTAATTTCATTTTTTTAAACCATAGTACCTTTTTTTCTGGGCTGGTCTGAAATATTCCTTTTTGCAAACCAAGCAAGAGTTTGACCCTTAAAGAAGCCTTTTTTTTTTTTTTTTTAACAAAATTTCTTCACATGTGTGAAGTATTTCTTTTTGCAAAACAGGTTTGGCCCTTAAACGAGCCGTTTTTTTTTTTTGTTTTTTTTTTGTTTTTTTAACCAAAAATTCTTCACATGTGTGAAAAATTCCGTCTGAACACTAGTCCCAATTATTGTTATTTTTTTTTTGCTCGGGTAGCTGTGAATTGGGTTCATTTCTGGAACTTTATTCAAGATAGCTTTTGGCCTTTTATATCTGTCAGTTTCATTGACAGTGTAGTTAATGTTAATGGCCTCTCTGACCAGAGGATTAGGATGAATATAAGCTCCTGAAACCTTGAATGAAAAAAACATTCGTGGACGATACCGCTCAACTCGGAAAACCTTTTGAAAATACTTCCTGCTTAAAATAGTGCATATTTTTCCCGCCAGGGGGCGTAGATGTATATTTTATTTTTGTCGATACCTCTGCTTCTAAGAGTCCGATTTGAAAACTTCTTTTGTTTTTGAAGAGCGTTTCTCATGAGAAATGATTTTCATGAAATTTCAAATTTTTCTTAACGCACAAGTTTACACTAGAGGATATAAATTCACGTTTCCGTTTACAACTATAACTGCAGGACTAAGAACCCTATTGAAAAAATTCTTTTTCAGTAAGATACTACTATTAACTACGAAAACTGTTTGTGTGTATTTTCCTCTTAAAATAACGCACAGTTTCGCCGCTAGTTGGCTCAAATATTTAATCAGTGTTTCTCAATATCTCTGCTTCTAAAAGTGCAATTTAAAAAATTATTTTAACCCCGGATACTATTTACCTTGTGGAACGCTTGAGGTTTGAATTTGAGAAAGCTATGTAGTTCACAGTTCTGTTGCTAGGTGGTGCTTGGGTACTTATGTTTGCATATGTCTCCGCTCCTAAATTCCCTATTGAGAAATTTCCTTTTTTTACTGTATTCCATTCGATATAACAGAGATGGGGAACATTATCCTCTTTAAGTAATACACAGCTTTCCCACACCGGGTAAAAAGGTCAAAACCTTTTTATCGCTATCTCTGCTTCCGGGAGACGTATTTGAGAAATTATTTTTCCTTAGCATTGCTTTTGTCATGAAAAATACTTTTCGCCTATTTTCAACTTTACCATCATGCATAATTCCTCCGCTAGAAGGCGTAAAATTATATCATGCTTCCTTTTATATTTCTTCTTTTAACTGTTCCATTTAAAAATCTCTTTGTCTCTGATCACATTCTGTGCGCCGTTTGTTAATTTTCATAACATACTTTTCAGCCGCTGGTGGAATTAAGCAGCAGTTTCTACACAGTCGAGTCACATTATTGTGACCACGCCCTCCTTTTGACGTCAACAGCGCGTAGCCAATGAAAGAAGGCGCGTGTCGTGAGGTGACTTCAAGGGCATATAAGGTGTGTTATAGGCATTCAGAACATATCACACGTTGTTGTCATGGTAAAAGAAGCGATTTATCAGATTTGCAAAAAGCGATGATTATCGAATTTCGGGCCAAGGGTGGCAGTATTTTTGAAACAGCGCAGTTTGTGAACTGTTCGCGAGCTGCTGTGGTTAAAGTGTATCGTGATTGGAGAAATTGCACCATTGCGAATAAGCGACGTGCAAACTGCGGAGCGCCTCGTGTCATTGATGCGAGAAGTGAACGACGGCTGCAAAGGTGCGTGAGGGCCGATCGACACGCTACATTGGAGCAACTAACTGGCCGAATGAACCAGGAGTCTACCGGAAGTGTGTCTGAAACGACAGGTGAGCGAACCCTGCTGCGTATGGAGCTCCATTTAGACGGATGGTCACTGCACCTATGCTAACGAAGGTGCATCGGCAGAAAAGGCTTGCATTTGCACGACAGTATCGGAATTGGACCTCAGCTGATTGGCAATGGGTTGCAATCTCCGATGAGTCACATTTTCTGCTTCATCGAATGGATGGACGTTGGCACATAAGAGAAACATCGGAGAACAAACACTTTTCAACCATTGCTGAAAGAACTTAAGCTGGTGGAAACAGCGTTATGGTGTCTGGGGAATGTTTTCGTGGTATTACCTGAGTCCACTCATACTTGTGGAGGGCACTATGGACCAATTTGTTATGAATTCATCCTTCTAGACCGCGTTCACCCATACATGCTGATTGTCTTCCATGGGGTAGATGTGATCTTCCAGCACGACAATGCGACGTATCACACAGCTAGAAACGTCCGAGAGTGGCTGGAAAAGTACGATGAAGGCTTCAACGTACTTCCCTGGCTCCCTAATTCCGCAGACTTAAACCCAATTGAGCATCTGTGGGCCCACCTCGGTCGTGTTGTTCGCTCTATTGATCCTCCACCACGCACCCTCCAGCAGCTGTCAGATGCACTGAAGTCAGCATGGCTCCACATATCTGTGAACACCTTCCAGCACCTTATTGAGTCACTTCCAGCCCTTCTACCTGCTGTCTGCGTTGCACACGGTGGTTACTCTGGATGTTAGCTGGTGGTCACCATCATTATTTCTGGACGTTTTATCGGTTGCAGAAATCCGGTTGTTCTTTTTCTAACCGGTTGCATTGACTTTGAATAACTTTGATAAATTTTATTCGCATCAGAAAGGATTCAAAAGACGTGCTCATTACAACCGAAAATTCGGTGTCATCTTCCTTGTTTTAATTTGTCACGCATTTACATGTTCCTGTAGTTTCTATCTAGCGTTTTCTTGTTTATTGTTTTCAAAAATGCTGTGTGAGGTTCCCGTACCCAGATTTACTTCGCATAACTGTACATGCTGTTAAGTTATCTACCTGTAGTTGCAGAAGGTACTGATAAAAAAGAAACAGATCGGAAAGAATCTTCTACGCGATTTCTCAACATTGAGAATCATCAGGTGACTTCGTGGCCAAAGTATTGATATAAAAGATCCCACCGCTCATTCTTTTCCCGCCTCCTACGCGCTCTTCTGCCTTGAGAACCAGCTGCTCTTTTTCGTACAGGACAATGATGAAGTCAGTGATTTTCGCTATCGTCGTGGCTTGTGCCGTAGCCATGCCTGGAGGATGGTATGATGTTGATGTCGACGAAGAGGCTGTTGTCGAGGCAGCTGACTTTGCCACATTTATCCTTGGAAAGCGTTTAGGAACTCCCTATCATGCGAAGTTACACACAGTGCATAACGCTCAGCAGCAGGTAAGGGCGCATTTGCAAAAGTCTAATTTTATTCTGTCAGTTGATAATCGCCCAGGATTATTTTTTGATGGTACGTTTTACTTCATGTGCAAAAGGAAACGACCCTCTCAGTTAAATAAATTGATTTTTTACTATCCTAATAGCTGAGACGAGTTTATTGTCTGTCCGCCCGATTATGAACATGATATCGCCACTTCTAAAAGTCAATGGGAAGAATTTTTTTGCACCATCTTCTGTAATCGTATGACTTTGTGAAGTGCTTGCCCCGCAGGACGCACACGACATAAACGCAGATAGCAGCAAGAACGAACGTCTGCGTAGCTCAGTTGGTAGAGCGACTTGTTCCGGAATAAGTGGGCTTGGGTTCGATCCCCGGCGTGGACTAAAAATGACGGAGAAATTTACTTCGTTACAATGGCGCCCGAACTTTCCAGATAACCCGGCCGTTCAAGATCTCGCAATGGTGTGATGTCTTTCCACACCGCGAGATAGGGAAAATAAGAGAATCCCTTCTTCGGCGCTTCGAAAAATAAATGTGTGTAACGTTGCATTCCACACACCAGATGATTGACTGGGAGTTCTCTCAAGTGCACGTTCTACAGCGGATGGCTGCCTGCAATGATTCATAGTCATGGCTGACCCGTGGGCAATGCCCCCGGCCCTCTTTCGGGAGGAAGGGAGATGTGACGTGCCTGCCCCGCAGGACGCACACGACATAAAATCAGATAGCAGCAAGAACGAACGTCCGCGTAGCTCAGTTGGTAGAGCGACTTGTTCCGGAATAAGTGGACTCGGGTTAGATTCCCGGCGTGGACCAAAAATGACGGAGAAATTTACTTCGTTATAACTTATAATTTCCAATATTTTGTATTTATAAATCACATTTACCTTGGACACTCAATAGTAAGCAAAGACAACATCAAAAAAGAAATTTATAGTAGTATAAAACTTGGTTGGAGAGCATTTCGAAGAAAGAGCACGAATTTCAAGAAGTTGCCATTACGTCTTGAAAGGAAAGTGTTTAATCAATTCATCTTTTAAGTTCTTACTTATGGATGAAAGACATGGACAAAAATAGTTGAAACTGAGAGAGACATCCAGAGGCTGCAAAGTACTGAAAGAAGCATGGAGAGGTGCATGTTTTATATAGCCAGAAAGAATAGAAAAAGGAGCTCATGAATCAGGAAAATGACGGGAGTTGATGGCATGATAATGGTGAAATCCCTGAAATGACAATGGGTTGAACATATTGCTAGAACAACTGGCCACAGGTGCCATGTGAAATACTAGAATGGATTCCAAGTTACAAGAAAAGACCTAGAAAAAGACCATACGGAAGATGGGAGGAAAATATTCAGTCTCAATTAAACACCAGTCTTCTCCATGACATGTAGGAGACTGGCCCAAGAAAAAAGTTGTGTAAGATATTTCGAGAGACTTTCATCCAGTAGTGGACTAATCATGGTTGTTGATGATGATGATGTTGTCACTCGAGGTGGTTGAATTTAGGGCAATGTCTGATACAAAATGGAAGGTAATTGTTTTCGTCGCAATATTTCCCATGTATTTTCCAATTTACCTAGCATAAACTGAGTTGCCTATACGAACATAATAAGGACATTGCTCTAAATTCAAACATCTAAATGAACATAACTGTTTGTACATACTATAGCATCTCTGTCATCTTTTATATTTTACATTGGTTAAAGGGGCGCATGTCCAAGGTTTTGTTGAATCCCTTAGCACAGGATGTTTCCATTGAACAATAATACCTTACACCAATGCTCAATAAAGCTCATGGTACTGTTAGTGCATTGATCTGTGGACAATCTATCGACGTTGGCATAAAGCGCACTGAAGAATTCTCCATTATTTTGCAATACCGACTAAGTCCTTAATCGCGGAGTTGCTTGCCAGATAACAGAACTTAGCGAATGAAAATCAGTTTGTCTTCATTGGGAGTTTTTCTGGACAATGGTACAATTTAAGAATTGATTTTTTGACTGGGGATTTAACGACCCCCGTGAGAAACTCAATGGACTACAAGCATTTGTCCGTCCCTAATTTAGAGCCACTGGCTCCAGGAAAGGGAGACAGCCCACGCCGTAAAGCAAAACACAACATCCATACCTCATCGGGATTCGAACCCGGACCCATCTCAGACGAATGGTCACAAACCAGCGCTCAGACCACTGCGCCACCGGGGCGGCATTTAAGAATTGTTTGATCCCCATGACTGCAGAGATTTGCGGTACTGCAAAGATCAGTTGCAGTTATTCACTGAGTAGAACTGAAGAAGACTTTACACCTCCCCAATTCTTAATACAATTGACGGCTAAATAGCGCATCCGTTGATCGAGTGAAATCTAAAGTGAGCGACGTTCTGAAAAGTATTATGCCTCCTTTCAAGCTGCGTGGTGTGGTCCCTGTACTTACGTCAATTATCTTATTCTCACTTGACTTTCCATAGCACAGAGAAGAAAAATTAATTTAAAAAAATTTGTGTATTAACGCCAATGATATTTTTGTCTAGCATGGCCTGATTTTACGAAAGTCTGCGCCCATGAATTTGGAAGCATTCGTCGGTTGACAAGAACTGTTTTTGGAGCCTTTGTACATTTAAAGATAGCTTATGATCTAGTCAGCGGTTTGTTTCTGTGGAAGGTCTTGAAAAACTGCAGTAAAATTGAGAATTTACTAGGATGTGTGAAACTGATTGTAAGCCCAGAACTGCAGCACTTAGAACGACCACACCACAGAGAGACCGTTTGATCAAGTGAGTAGCTTCCTCCACTCCCATTAATATCAGGAGAACAGTTATTGTTAGCACGTCTTTCGTAAAAAAAAGATCGTGCTTGTGATATCAGTCTGTCCGGCCGTCCGTCCCTTCTTCTGAATGATCATTCTTGCCATCGTATTTTATTCTGATGCAAAACTTCGCTGCTAGATTGCGTAAATACAGGAGATATCAATTAGACAAAAAGGCCGTCTTATGCACGATAAAATCTTTACTAGTTAAAAACACGTAAGTTAAAAACACACAATGAACATTAGATCTTTCGAATTGGCCACCAATTCGTCTTCAGATGTAATTACATATGACGCAAGGGCGAGAAACCCACAAGTATATATACACAGTGCGTCAAAGAATTTTTAAGACTGGGTCTGTAAAATGAAATAGAAACCAGAAATTATAATTTGTTTTGGTTTGTTATTCAAAATAAGTACCTCCGGCTGCAATGCACTTGTTACAGCGATTTGATAATGATTCGAATGACTGTTCCAGCTCACTTTGCGGAATTGCCTCCAAAGCACGCGTCGAAGCTGTTTGTATGGTCGAAATATCATCAAAAACACACCCTTTTAACATCATTTTAAGTTTGGGGAACAAGGAAATGTCGCAGGGTGCTAAATCAGGCGAATACGGTGGATCATTCAACATACAGACGTTATTTTTCGCCAAAAATTTACGAACAAGAAGTGAGGTGTGACTGGGAGCATTATCGTGCAACAAACACCAACTGTTTTCTTCTCGATATTCATGACGAATGCGACAAATTCTGCCCATCAAACACCTAAAACCATTTAAATAAAACTCACCAGTATTTGTTTGTCCACTTGGAGCAAATTCTTTGTGGATAATACCCTTACTATCGAAGAATGTAATGAGCATTGTTTTGATTTTCGATGGAACTTTTCTTATTTTTCTGGCTTGTGGTAAGTTTTTTGACTTCCATTCCGCACTTTGTTGCTTTGTTTTAGGATCATATTGAAACCACCATGTTTCATCACCTGTAACAATCGATTTTAAGAAGTTTGGATCATTTTCAGCGGCTGAAATTATGTCTCTGCAATGTGCACTTCTCCTTGATTTTTGTTCGTTGGTTAACGTGTGTGGAACGAATTTAGCACAGACTTTTGTTTTGCCCAAATCTTCATGCAGGATGATTCGAATCGGTTTTTTTTTTGTTGATGTTTAAAGAATCTTCCATCATTCTTAGTGACGCACATCGATTGTTTGCCTCGAAATCACGCACTTTTTCAATAATCTCAGGTGTCCTAGATGAACTTAGTCTTCCGGTATGCTTATTATTTTCTAGTGTCTCTCTTCTGTCCAAAAAACGTTTGTGCCACAGGAAAACATTTGATGTACTTAAACAAAACTCACCGTAAACTTGTTTCATCATTTGGTATGTTTCCGAGGCACTTTTACCAAGTTTTGCGTTACATTTAATAACAGCCCTTTGTTCCATCTTAATAATTCAACATGAAAAAAATTTTACTTCTCTAATAAACGGCCGTTTCGTTTGAGTTACTTTAACAATTGCGCAGTACTTTTGGCAGAAAGCAAGCAGATGGTCACGGTTTATAACGTATTCGCGATTACACTGGTGGTGCCACTGTAGGCTGAAATCTAGCGCCAGTCTTAAAAATTCTGTGACGCACTGTGTACAAACAAAACACAGCGTGACGTAAGAAGTGTGTGGAATAGACTGACCAATAAAGTTTCAAAGATCCACAAACGGTGACACAAAATTAAAAGAAGTTAAGGATTTGGTGGAAGAAAGGGAGTGACAATCCGAACATTGATTTTCATTAAGGTCAACTTCTTTTAATTTTGTGTCACCGTTTGTGGATCTTTGAAAATTCATTGGTCAGTCTATTCCACACACCGCTTACGTCACGCTATGTTTAGTTTTGTATATATACTTGTGGGTTTCTCGCCGTTGCGTCATATGTAATTACATCTGAAGACGAATTGGTGGCCAATTCGAAAGATCTAATGCTCATTGTGTGTTTTTAACTAGGAAAGATTTTATCGTGCATAAGGCGGCCTTTTTGTCTAATTGATTAGATTTAGCACGACTTCAAAATCATTATTTTTGCAGGAGATATCCAATTCAAAATACATTTCATTGCATATACTTGCTTCTAATTATCCGATCGAAAAAAATCTTTCGTCCATTCGATGCCTCTTATAACAAAAAATATTTTAGGCACAATTTCTTTTTTAGGTAATACATAGATTTTCCGCCAGGGGGTGTAAATGTAAATTGCGGTTTCCCTTGATATATATGCTTCTAAATGTCCTATTTGAAAAATTCTTCTTACATCGGAAACAGTTCCTCATGAGAAATGTTTTGCATATACTTTTTGATTTTTGGTAAGAAATGGTTTGGCCACCAGGGGGCGTAAGTGTTTATTTCCGCTTCTGATATATTTGCATCAAAATCTGAGCTTCTGAAAACTAGACTGAAAAAATTATTTCGTGTGCCGATACCGCTCACCTGGGAAAACCTTTTCAGAATACTTTCTTCTTAAAATAATGCGTAGTTTTTCCACCAGGGGGCGTACATGTATATTGTATTTTTGTCGATATCTCTGCTTGCAAAAGAGTCCGATCCGAAAAACTCCTTCTTTGTTGGAGAGCGTTTCCCGTGAGATACGTTTGTCATATACTTTAATATTTTTCTTAGCACACAAGTTTGCCACTAGATGGCGTAAACTCACGTTTCCATTTAAACCAATATTTGCGATACTCAAAATACGTTTGAAAAATCCTTTTTCAGTCAGGTACAGCTAACTATGAAAAATTTTTGCTGCAAGGGGCGCCAATGTTTATTATGTTTTTCTCAATATTTCTATTTCTACAAGCGTCATTATAAATTTATTTCAACACTGGATGCCATTTACCTTGTAGAACACTTTAGGTTAGTATTTGAGGAGCTTTATAGTTCACAGTTCTGTCGCTAGGGGGTGTTTGTGTGTTTCTATTTGCAGCTGTATCTCCGCTTCTAAAAACCCTATTGAGAAATTTCTTTCTCACTGTGTACTGATCCCTACAATATTATAGATTTGGAGCATTACCCTGTTTGAATAATGCACAGAGTTCCAGCTAGGGGCGTAAAGGTCAAAACCTTTTTCTCGCTATCTCTGCTTCCGGGAGACGTATTTGAAAAGTTTTTTTTCCTTAGCATAGCTTTTCCCATGAGGAATATTTTTCTTGTATTTTCAACTTTTCCATTATGAAAATTCTTCCGCTAGAGGACGTATCATGTTTCCTTCTATATATGTATTTTTTCACTTTTTGATTTGAAAATCGTATTGTCTCCGATGCCTTCCTTCTGCTATGAGAAGTTGTTTTTTGTGCGCCGTTTGTTAATGCACAGAGTTCCAGCTAGGGGCGTAAAGGTCAAAACCTTTTTCTCGCTATCTCTGCTTCCGGGAGACGTATTTGAAAAGTTTTTTTTCCTTAGCACAGCTTTTCCCATGAGGAATATTTTTCTTGTATTTTCAACTTTTCCATTATGAAAATTCTTCCGCTAGAGGACGTATCATGTTTCCTTCTATATATGTATTTTTTCACTTTTTGATTTGAAAATCGTATTGTCTCCGATGCCTTCCTTCTGCTATGAGAAGTTGTTTTTTGTGCGCCGTTTGTTAATTTTCGCAACATGCTTTTTAGCTGTTCCTATTTCTATGTGTTTATAGATTATAGAAATCCGGTTAATTTTTTCCTAACTAGTTGCATTGACTTTGAATAAATTTGATACATTTAATTCGCGTCAGAAGGGATTCAAAAGACGTGCTCATTACAACTGAAAATTCGGTGTCATCTTTCTTTTATTATCATATAGCGGAGTTGTCAATAGCAGTTTATGCTCCTGTCCCTGTAATGAAGTCTCATAAAAAATTTTGTTCTGACTAATGAAACCAGTGCTACCACTTAATTCACATAAGAGACGACCAGAAAAACTTAGGTAGACATCACCGTATTCTGGAGCTGTTTTTCTAGATGCCATTTCAAAAATGGCCGCCCTAAAATTGGTATTTACCCTATTTCGGCTCCTAAAACCCGTGGAGAAGTGAATTTAGATCAAAAGATATGTTTTTTACCTTAGAGAATTCAATTTTAAGGTGTACAATATCATACAGGCGATAAATATTGGATAAAGTGGCTTATTTTGATTTATTATTTTACATAAAACTTATTGCAAATAGGCACAATATGCTTTAATATGATTAAACTTCTATGTTTCAGGAAAGCTACGTTTTTAATGAAGATAAATGGCTTTTGAACAAGGTCTGAGAACTGCTCTTGCTTTTGTGCATCAGGAAGACACACAAGTTTCAGCAGATGTGAAAAAGTGCATTATTTGTCAGACTGCCGATGATAAAACAACAGTAAGCACAAGAGAAAACGGGAGGAAACGAATACTAGAGGCAGCCGATATTAGAGACGATGTATTTGCCAAAAGACTTAATTGTGTGAAAAAAGAAGATGATTTTGTTTATCATGTGTCTCATCAGTGCTACAAATCCTATACTTTGAAAAAGAGTATTGATAAAATATCTGAAAAGCGTAGTGAAGAGGATAGTACAACACATGATACACATGATCTACGCATAACATCACGTAAAATGAGGTCAGAAGTTTCGCCTCGACCGCCTCCTCCTTCAGTTATACTACCAACACATGTAAGGTGCGAAATCTGAGGACAGCAAAGCCATAAAGGCATTCGAGAGAAGTTTCGAATAAATTAAACAGTAAGGGCAAAGAACTTTTTAGCTGCTGCACTTCATTTTCAAAATGATGTTTACGCCCATGTGGCAGATTTAGAATAAGCTTCTCAAGTATTTGGTGCCGACATATTTTACCAAAAAACATGTTTCGAAGGATATTTAAAATCTTACGAGTATGTAATGAAACATCCTGAACAACAAAATCCAATGTCAGCAAAAGATTATGCATTTGAACGAGTTAACCAAATTATAGGTCCTAAGCTCAAAGACGGAAACGGTTTCACACTGCCGGAAATCCGTGACCTGGTAAACAAAACAGCAGGAGAAAACTTAATAAGAAACAATGAAGTGAAAATTAGAATGCAAAGACACTATGGAGAAGACATATCCTTTAGTTCATCTGTAAGTAAAAACAAGCCCTGGATGGTATACTCCTGAAGTCTATGGTTTGATTAAATTATCCGACGTGTACAAAAAGTTTAGAACATCAAATCGGCTGCGAAGGACATTAGAGATGCTTTAAATGAAGTAAATTTTGGACTTGCAAACAACTTCTGTGATTCTAAAGAACTGAAAATTTCGTGGAACGCAACTACGGTTCCAGATGAAATGTTAAAAATTTTGTCAGCATTTTTTAACATTAATAAGCGACTGTTAATGTCAAACACCATCACTCTTGAAGATGAATATAATCCAGAGCAGCAAGATCCAACAGAAAAGTGCAACGAAGCAGATGATGATGATGAATGTAATGAGGAAAGTAGTACTCCTGCATTTAGTCACAAAAAAATGGCTGTTTGTGCAAAGGTTATATTCCAAATACTCTATTACTCTCTTCATCACGGAAAAAACAGACACCGGCACATATCATGGTTGGTCATAGTTATATATGACAAATGCAAAAGCCGAGATTTCATTACATGCATGAACAAAGCATTAGTTTCAGTCAGCTACAACGAAGTATTGAGAAAAAGACATAACTTAGCAGCGTAAGCTGTACAAACAAGCAGAGAAGGAAATATACCCTTGCCTAGCCATTTTCATAACGAAACCTTCACCATTACGCCCATTGACAATTTTGAATTACGAAGATCGATCAACAATATGAGCTACTCACGCTTCCCACGATACTGTAATTGTTCTTTTTCAATTTTGTCCTGGTTCCACAAAGTTGCCAAGTAAGCCAAAGATATATGAGAGTAATTTAAATCAACGACGTCACTATTTGCATAAAGAGCTGCCATGCCAGAGACCTTTGAACTACAAGAAACCACCTCTACCGAACTGTTTCATTGCTCAGGAAAATTTATGTACTTTCCCTAGAAAACACATCAGAGCGACATGACCAAACTGAGTTTTCATTCAGCCTCATCAAATATGGAATTTCTGAAGAAGGAAATGCTGAAGTTGTTCCAACATAGTCTGGGTGTCGATCTTTTTATCAACAGCAACACCACCTCGTATGCAAGTGAATTTTTGCCGTTCATTCCAAAGCCCGTCACAGAGCATTCAACCCCCTTTTTAGCACTGAAAAACATACAGAATATCTGTTCATAACTAAACCAATCAGCGTTGCCCCTTATCTCAAATGAGGGTGTGTACCATATTGTTGTTGATATCATAATGACCAACCTATTTGAATTCCCAGACATAATTCCAATGCTTGGAAATTTTCTCTGTGCAAATATTGTCATGCATGTTATTGGGAAGTATCTGCGAGGCAGTGGTTGTCAGCATGCTCTAATTGAGTGCAAAGTGTTTGGGGTAGAGTTCCGAGTCGGTGATGAATGGAAGCTATTATTACAGATCTCTCAAAGGATTCCTCATTCTTGAGGAAGTACTAATTTAGATGAAATTGATTGCATTTTGGAAGTCTAGGAGTAAAGCAAAATATGCTCAAACTATCAAGCAGGCAGAAAACATCAGAGCTAAACTCATAGAGAAAAATGGAAAATCATCCCCTAGTGAGTTTAAAAGACTTTTGTATGATATTCCAGAGTTGTATGAGGACTTCAAACAATTTTCTAATGAGTGTGCGAAAAGGTCCGAGATGTATAATTACTGGGATACTTTCTCTAGTCAACCTGATGAAGTTTCTAATAGCAGCAGACAGGGTAGGTGATTGGGAAAGCCATCTTCAAGCTATTCAAGGTACTCTGTCTATGTTTTATGAATTTGATAGTATTAACTACTTATGGTATGCATTATGATATCTAGAGAAAATGCGATTGTTACAAGTAGAACACCCTGAAATTTACCTGAAGTTAACGACAGGCCATTTTGTAGTTCGAGTACCTCCTTCATCATTCTCACTTAGAAATGGACATTTGAGTCGATGCTTTTTTGTTCTTCGGGAATACTTACTCTTTCTAGTGGACCATGCTCTGACGAAACGCTAACTAACAGACTTTGGATGGTACGAAATGTCAAAAGGTATTCTAAAGCCTAAACTATATCATAACACTTTGCCCTCGGAACTGCTTGCACATGTACAACTTGCGTTACTTAGAGATGCAAATGTAAAGTAAATATGTAACTTGCGCAGAGTACTGTAAATGTATAGAACAATGCAAACGATCATAGTTCAAGTTATTGTTAAGTAATCTTCCATAACCATTATTTGTTTTAAACATGTTGAGCGTTTACATAGACCAGACATGCTTCTTTATTTACTTTGTGTGTATTTATGTATGTACACTGAAGAGAAAATGAATTAGAGATACCTGTCTAGTAACGTGTAGCACTACCTTTCGCCCTGATGGCGGCTGGCGGCGATTCGTCTCGGCTTGGACTCGACAAGACACCGGAAGCGTTGGGAAGCCATACGGATCCACGACCCCTGAAAAAGCTCCCACAGTTCACGAAGATTTGATGGAGGGGGTCAGAACCTCTAACATCTCTCTCGATGGCATCCCAGATGTGCTTGATGGGATTGAGGTCAGGTGACCTAGCTGGCCAAGGAAGCGAGGTCACGTCGGTGGAGTGCTCATCCAACCATTCGGATACAATTCGGGAGCGATGGCACGGTGCATTGTCTTGTTGCAGGATTAGGTTCCTAGTGAGATGTTGAAGACGCACGAACGGGAGCAAATGGTCGTCCAGGATATCCCGGTAACATTGGCCTGTGAGGGACGATGTCACAAGTACCAGTGGTACCATTTCAGTCCACGTAAACAGTCCCCAGACGATAATGCCACCCCCACCAGCTTGAAGAGTACCCTGCTGACCAGGAAGGATCCATCGCTTCATGAGGTTTGCGCCGTACTCGCATCCTGCCATCCGCATGTACTAACGTGAATCTTGACTCATCAATCCAGGCAACATTTTCCCACATGTCTAGGGTCCAGTAGCGATGTTCCCGCGCCCATATTAATCTTTGCACCCTGTGATGTGCAGTCAGCAGCGGTACCCTCGTGGGACGATGGCTTCTGTACCCCACAGCGAGGAGATGGTTCTGGATGGTGTGGCTGTTTACACGTTTTTGTGCACCAGCGTCAAATTGCCGAGTGATTTCTTGCACTGTGGCCCGTCTATCCGCTGTTACAATGCGAGCTAGCAATGACCCCGCTCATCCACACGCTGTTGTCCACGGCAGTTGGCCCTTGCAGGGATGGTTTTACAGGATTCGATGTACTCACGGTGCACATGTGACCCATTGGCTCGTGAAAATAGTGTCTGCACGACTTCCGAGACGGAGTGACCCATTCGTCGGGTCCCGACAATTTTACCACGATCAAATGCGCTTAGATCCTTCGTCTTACCCATACTGCGTCAGACTCTTACTGATTCCTGTCGCATCACTCCTTATATTGTCGGATCGCTGCATACGTTATGTCGTTTCCATTTACAGGGCCGCCCACAGCGCCACATTTGCATAACGCCAGCTGTCTTTAATTTAATTGCTCTTCAGTATAGGTATGCATGTATCAATATAAGTTTTTTACAAAATTAGTTTGAATATTTGTTTCAATGAGGTCCAATTCCTACGTCACAAATTAAAATAAACATGCTTATTCAATATATAACACCTGTATGATATTGTACAACTTAAATTTGAATTCTCTAAGGGAAAAAAACATATATTTTGACTCTAAATTCACTTTTCCACTGGTTTTAGGAGCCGAGATAAGCTAAATTCCAATTTTACGGAGGCCATTTTGGAAAATGACGTCTAGAAAAACAGCTCCAGAATATGGTGATGTCTACCCAAGTTTTTCTGGTCGTCTCTTATGTGTATTAAGTGGTAGCACTGGTTTGATTGGTCAGAACAAAAATGTTTACGGGACTTCATTACAGGGACTGGATTATTACGTTTAAATGAAATCTTCAGCTCTCCCGTGAAGTGTCGTCTAACATAATGCAGTATATATATTTTTTTCCAATTTGAACTGTATGCATATAGCAGTCTAACGTTTCTTTTTTAGTTTTCCTTCTTTACAATGTATTCAGTTAGCAAACAGTGTTTAGAGACTTTTTTTATTGTAGTTTATTTAAAATTAGGGTATTACCAAAGTAACATGCTTTTTAACCGCAGAAATCGTTTCATTTAAATCACACTAAGTCCGATATTATGTGAAGTTTCCTACATGGTTTTATTCGTTCTCATTTATTAGATAGTTGCTGGAGTGAACTACAAAGTGACGATTACTGTTGGTCAGACCAATTGCAAACGAGAGGAAGTAGAATACAGCCAAATCGAATCCTGCGAATATCAGGAAGGCCCCGTAAGTATATACTTGTTAAATTCCATTAAAAAATCCCTCACCGGTATTTTTCTTTACAAACATGAAAGGCAATTTACACCATCATGATAATTTTTTGTTTCCTGTTTTAAATGCATTGATGTGAACAGCAAATAGTTTTGTCTTTGATTTAAGTAATGGGTTGATGCATAAGTTGTTGCCGTTTTATTTCACGAGTGTTTATCAGGTCAGTAGTGATGGTGCAAATGGTCAGCTGTATATCAAACTGTAGCCAGTAATATCGTGTATCTAAATCATATTGCGTTGTGTGATTGTGGCTAATGGTTTTTTCGTTTTTAGGTCCGGAAGTATTTAGTGTCAAGTGGAGAGGAATGAACATTTCCGACATCTGCTCCTCTACGAGTTTAACAAGTGATCCACAGCCGCCTAGTCTAATCAACACATTTGTGCTGTGTATGGGGAGGATGCTATTGCTCCGAGGACAGCCCGCAAACGGTTTGAGTGGTTCCGAAGTGGCAGTTTTGACTTCAACGACTCTCCACGGTCAGGTCGTCTGCTAGTCACGCCCTCCCGAGCTCCACCTTTTGCGTCCTGTTTTCTCGTAAAATGTGCCTGTTGCCCCCTACGTTTGTGCTCCGCTCGTTTGTAAAGGTGCGTGCTTTCTTCCTCGCCACTTTCCCAAGTGTGAATATGCATATTTTACTGCTATTCCATAATAATTTTACCTGCTGACCGCGTCCTACTGAGATCCGCAGTGTGTACCCTGTGTGCTCATTCCAGTGCCTGCTGCTCCTTTCCAGCGTGCTTCAATTGTACATAGAGCTGTCCGATATCTTCCAGGCTACTTATAAGGGCATTTATTACCGATATGCCTTCATATTTCCTCTCGTTGGGCATGTTTACTAACTGCCCATCGTGACTTGCCTTGACTCTCTGCTTTCTACCTGCCTGTCACGCACTGAAGCCTTTCTGCTGCTTGTCGCTGCGTTTGTCTCTCATGTGTGTACTCCACCCATCGCTAGTGGTTCTCTGCGCTGCCTTCCCCGGTGTGCCGACTGCCTTCCTCACGCTCCACCCATCGCCAGTGGTTCTTCGTGCTGCCTTCTCCAGTGTGCCGCTTGCCTTCCTGTGCTTCCCTTTGTCGTAGTGTTTTCGCGAGCCAATCGCTGCTGTGCCTCTACACTTTCTCCATGGCCTGCGCTTCTGCTTCTGGTTTTGGATTCCTGCCCACACCACTGCGTGCTGCTTGATGCGTCTGTGGATGCGTCAATGGATGCGTCTTTGGACACGTGCATTTGAATGGGTCTTTGGACGACCCTTCTTTATCTCGTGCTGCAGATACGTGCTCACCATCTCCGACTTTCTTCTCGCCAGCTATGGACTCCCATATTTCACGTCAAGGATTCACACATGTTGCACATATATTCGAATCATCAGAGCTTGGTAAGTCAATGTTTTCAACTCTTCATTTAGGTATCAAGTCCGACGCCTTGCCCAACGTCTAGCTACACCCATAAATGTCAGTATTATCATTTCTCCCTCCTGGAACAATCACACATTTTGCCAGAAAGCCCATGTCCGTATATTTTTAGTCTTGTATATTAGAAGCCCAAGACAGTAATTTTAGTCTTGTATATTTTTCTGCACCTGAGCACGTTTCTCAAGTCCTGTCGACTAGTCTTTCTGTTGGAGACCATAGCTTGGTCCCCATTCCCCTAGCACATTGCCTTGTCCTTAATTTGTATCCCGTACCTCCGGAAGTTTCGGATGAGTTTTTACACATATTTCCTTCACGGTGTGGGCGCGTTGTTGGTAAGATCCGCACGCTCCCCGCCGCTCCCACCGATCAAGGAGATCATCCTTATTTAGGCTTTCGCTGTCAAACCTTAGTTCTCTTCCCGGACACCAATTCCTGTCCCTGAAACAAAGTAATTTTGAGAGTACCTCAATTTGATAAAGAAAGAGTGTTTGGTAAGTTATTATTTTATTTTGTCAGTTGTATAAGGAAAAAGTTATCATTCGCTTAATTAAATAATTGGCAATGTAGTAACAGCATGGGCGTAGTCAGGGAGGGGGTTTGGGGGATTCAAACCCTCCTCGAAACGTCAGAGAGTAAGATTTATAACAGGTAATATTTAAGGTAAATTACTTAAAACTTCTCCGAAAATCGCAACTCCGTCAACCTGAATTGTAGCTACGTCCATGTGCCACTGCAAATATTTCTCATACAATTCAAGTTACATCATATGCAAAATGTTATATGGACAATTATACACTGGCGGAAAGTGAAAAAATAACCCCAAGAAGGAGACGTCTGATACCAACGAAATTTATACAGCATAATAACGGAATACAGAGGATAACGTGATCAAAACATTATGGCAAAATACAGCTGTATTTGCTGGTAAACTGAAAAATAACATTTCCATGTAACATGGTTAGTACGAGCTTGAACCGCCATGAACTGCGTCACACTGTGCAATTCTGGCATGGAGTCTGTCGTACAGATGTTGGATGTAAGTTTGGGGTATTGAGTTCCAAGCATCCTCAACCTGGACGCGTAAATCGGGGATGGTCGTGGCTGACCGTGGAGACCGGATAAGTCGTTGTCATATAAAATCCCACACGTGCTCAATGGGGGACAAATCCGGTAAACGTGCAGGCCATGGAAGTCGTCTCACACCCTGAACTGCATGTTGCGTTGCACGTGCCGTGTGTGGACGTGCGTTATCTTGCTGGAAAACACCACGATGGACCGACCTTACAAATGGCACAACAACGGGCTGAATGATGTTGTTGATGTAGGAGGTGCTGTTTAACGTACCCGGTACGCTAAACAGCCCCTCCTACATCGGTATGTTAGAATTGCGACTCTCGGATGAGAGTCGCAAGTCTAACATCCCGTCAATGAGTCTAATATTAACATGTTTTCTGGTTAATATCGCACACTTTATTAATGAGGATGATATTAGCAGTTTTTCAGGTATTAATCATATATGTTGCTCTCAAAGATTAAGACTGAATAGTACACATTAAATGGTAGAGACATTTTAAAGGTAGAGTTCACGTATAAAAATACCGTAACTTCATGTTGGTATGTCAGAGTCATTTTTATGAAATATCAACAGCCATTGCACAAGCAATTTAACCAATGATCTTTTTCTTCTTCCTTTTCCAGGACACCTATCAGAAGTGCGAAGTCTTTGTGTTCCGTACTATTGAAGATTGGTACAGTTTTAAAGGATATGAATGTAGTCCAACTACTGTATAAGAGCAGTGACGAATGCCGAAACGAAGTTGCAGGATTTTATTCATTGGAGACTCCGTTTTGTTAACGAACTACTACAAGATAAAGTGTTCTGTTATACTAGTATCTTATATTTTGAGAGCCTTGTAGCAATATCAACTCTTATATCTGTGTAATTTACTTGATTATAATGTGAATGAATAAACTGCTGCACTTCAGTGAGAACTGATATTCTCGTGAAAACTACTCCACACAGAAATTGTTATATATGTACATAAAAATACGAATTTCATGCTTGTGTGTGTGTATGGAGTTAACGAAAGACCTAGGTAAGATTTACACATTCTTAGAACATCTTGTTCCTTCTTAAATCATTTTCAGAACACTTCCACAACTAACTATTCACGCAGCAATCAGATTATGCCTCTGGATTGCTTTAGTTCACCATCCATATCAGAAAACTTGCGAATTACATCGCTCTGGAATCGAACCCCTATCTCCAGATTTCTGTTCGATCGTGCTCTCTGTTACACCACCCATGACAATGAAGCACACTACCTATCTAAATAATTACAGCTTAAGAGGGTTCGGTAGGTTAATATGGCCACAAAAATCGATCTTTGTATTAATGTATATTTCCATTGCATTAATCATTGGCTTTAATTTGACATTTCATTGATACTTATCCTACTGATAGAAAAAACGTTATGGCCATAAATGTGGGTACATGTCAGGCGGTTCTTCACGCGTTGCCCTCAGTTGGTATTTGATCTCACGCTATACTGTGCTCTTTTATAGTACTATACATTCCACAGTTCTAAGGAGAGATGTTTCTTGTTTCAAGTTCGCAATCCTGCAGCAAGAGAATAAAAGCATGTGCTTCGTAACAACAACTGAGAGATTTCATTAGTGACAGTCACACGAACTGTAGTGCCTTTACTGTTGCGTTGGTGTAGTCTGAGGTTAGTAGTGTAGTCTGAGATTATTTGGAGTGTATGATGCCATCCTATACTTTAGCAAAGGGAATATATCTAGATGCATGGTTTTGCAACAGCTTGGGTTCATTGTCAGCAAGAATACGGGATCACTTCTGGCGGAGCTCGATAGTCTGCGGGTGAGAAGGGGTGAGCCTATGTTGTCCTCACTCCATAAAAAAGCTAGACAACAGCATGCAAGTTCCAAGAGGAAGCTTGAAGAGGCGTTCCGTGAAGAAGAGGGACCAGATAACCCCTCCTAGGGTGCTGGAATGCACTGAATCTACTGTTGTATGATAAGTGTTAGCTTAATAAACTTCAACTGCATATTTCCGAGAGTTGTATTTTTGAACGCTAATGACCCAGTATCTCAGAACCTATAAAAGATACAGCTTTGAAATTTGTACCACAGGTTTTTCACTTGTATCTACAGACTTTAACACAATGTTTTTGTAATGTGTTGTTTTGGTATCTTTTTATACATTTTTATGTTTCATTTTTATAACGTTTTCAGTGGTTCCTCAAATAGAAATCATATAACGACAACTAAAATTAATTTTAAGAAAGCCTTGTGTTAAAGTGTGTAGCAGAATGTGGAAAACAACCCCTGAAAATTTCAGCCACTTCTTTTCAGGGGTCCCTGAGATAACGGGTGTTTAATATGTTACAATTAACATGGCCGAGATACAACCTACCGAACTTCCTTAAGAATTTGAACAACGTAAGATTTGGGCTAGTCGAAGCAGCCTGATGTTTCGTCGTAACGTATTAAAATACCAGTACCTCAGATGTAGAAATCAAGGAAGAAATATTCCTCATAAATACATGTGAACGAGTTCATATTTTCGACAAGCAAAAATCTGGAGCTTTTCAGATTCCTAAGTGGTAATTCCTCAGATGCAGATACCTATTTGATGCTCATGATAGTATAGCTTAGATTTCAGATACTTATCTGAATCCATGGTTAATAAAATAGCTATTGGCACCTAAACAATAACTGTGAAACAACGGAGCTGGTATTTTATGTGCCTGCTTATCAAAACCGTTTCATCTGGAGATATAACTTGTGAAACGTACTGGTGTCATAGGGTCCAAACAGTCTGTATTTAAATTTTATTCATGCCTTCTATTGGTGCGCTGTGACCCAAAAAGTCTATTCTCTAGTTACGGATTGAATCCTTGTAATTGTATTAACGCTCTGTGCGTAAAGTGATCTGACGTTTAACTGTTTCACGGTACCGTCTTTGGTGATACTAGCTGAGGAATCTGGCCATTAACCAGAGCCACCCGTACGGGTGTGCGACGTTAAATTATTTTTTTAATATCGACTGCTGAATTTATATTTACCAAAATATTGGCAGCAAACTACAACGGTATTTTTAGCGAAACTTTAGCATTGAAGACACGTCTTTCAATGTGCCCCGTGCACTGCTAGTTATCGAAAACGTTGTGTTGCGTAGGAATATATTTTTTGCTTGGGCCCGTCTTTATGACAGCAGTGAGAGTTAAGGTCACGAACAACTGGCTAAGCAAGAAAAATTAATTTTGATAAATCAAGAAAATAAATTTTGATAAAGCAAACAAAATAAATTTTGATAAAGCAAGCAAAATAAATTTTGGTAAGGCAAGCAAAATATTTTTTTTATAAAGCAAGCTAAATAAATTTTGACAAAGCAAGCAAAATAAATTTTGATAAAGCAAGCAAAATAAATTTTGATAAAGCAAGCAAAATAAATTTTGATAAAGCAAACAAAATAAATTTTTTAAAAGCAAGCAAAATAAATTTTGATAAAGCAAGCAAAATTTATTTTGATATAGCAAGCAAAATAAATTTTGGTAAAGCAAGCAAAATAAATTTTGATAAAGCAAGCAAAATAAGTTTTGGTAAAGCAAGCAAAATAAATTTTGACAAAGCAAGCCAAATAAATTTTGATGATCTTACAGCTGACATTGCTGGGATAAAAGCAAGAAAAGTCCAATTTTTATAAGGTAAGCCCTATAATGTAAGTACTGTCCTATAATTGGTAGAGACGGAGCCAATGAGAGGGAAGGACGTATGCTGGTGTGTTTGTTTTATCTACATCATTTAAAAGGCATTTACAAAATATCAGTAGTGTTCAAAAATTTTAAAATACTGTCTTTCGTTATTGGTTAATTTTCAAACGTCTTGACGTTTATTTAAACTGTACACATAACTGTGATAAACTATGTTTTAAGTCTAGTGTATGATTTATGTCTAGTGTAGTGAGGGCGGCTTAAAGCAAGAGTCCACAGGCTAGATTTGCACCCGCCCCGCGTCTCCTAAGGGAGGCCCTGCCATTAACTATGTCTTGATCGTGAACTGCGAATCTATGAGTCTCGCCTTTAATAATATGTATGTTTACTAGATTGAAAGAGACTACCTCATAATCATGTGTTGGTCGTTAAACCTCCAATCAATCAATCATCTTGCGGTTGTTGATATAAGTGTATAAGACCGCTTCGCAGAATGGTGAACAAACGAAGCAATTCCACTGAGGCTTGCAAAAAGTATTCGACACTTAGAAATTTTAGAAAAACTCTGGTGTAACACAAGATTCAAACGATGAACAAGCAATGAACAAAAACAGCTTGAGAAGCTTTAACCTTAACTTTTTTTTCTGTAGCCCATTTAAGTTTCCATACATTATACTTGCCCCATCGTAACATTGTCCTATTTATTTGTGTTGGTAATCAGACTGTTCCAAAATTTTGTCTAGCATTTTGTATAAAGCTCCTGACGTTCTATCTTCATTCACATCATGGAAACCCAAAAATCCTTCAGCCAATACACCTTCCGAATCAACAATTAATAATTATTTAATTTTTGACGTGATCGTTTATATATTCAGAAATACATTCAATTAAATCATTTTGAATAGTTTTTTATCCTTTCGTATCCTTTTGATTTTCAATTTCTAAAGAACTTTTTCATATCAACAATGAAAGTAATTCAATGAAATTTCCACGATTTATCGAGCCCATGCTTTCGTCATGGCCATAGAATGCTAGTTCTTGTTTGCTCAAATACAGTACAGACTAATACTGCATCAATCACTGTATGCAGGAAAAGTCTATTTAAACGAACGGTTTCGTTAAAATGCGTTTTCAAAAGCCTAGCATTTTCCCTCAAGGCATCCGCAATGGTGTTTTGATTTTTTTTAAATTCCTTAACATTAATCCGCAATTCAGGTGTTCGCTAGAATCCCGATGTTTATGAAGTAACCGTGTTATGCTTAATAAATCTGAGAATCCGTCTTTATTCCACGCCGAATGTTTATTACCTAAAAGTAAGCAGGGCTTAAAAAAAAAAAAAAATTAACACCCGCTCCACCGTGATCTCTCACAACTTTACGCTCCAAAACTGAAAGATGCAGAGGAAAGTCGCGTGCAGCTGAAACACTTCACTTGAGCGAGCAGATTAGGGAGGGTGACGTCACGGTTACCATGACAACTCGGCCGAAAAATGCAGACTTCCAAGCATTCTCATTTCGGCTCTTCACTTGCACTGGTTTGCGTGTAAGGATTTGTTTTCCGTATCGAGCGCGCCATGTGAATTAATATCTATTCAAAATTTTGAGTATTTTGGAACTGAATAAAGGCAAAAAAGAATATATTATAAAAAAATACTGAATAAAACTTTATTTTGAGTAAAATAGGTAAAGAGGCACTTCACCTACTTCACCTGAGAAGCCGCCACTGTCTGGATGTTATAAACAGATGGTGCTTCACTCTCTTGAAGACATTGTGTTAACTAATAAGCTTCTATCTCGTTAGTTCAGCTATTTTTAAAGACTTTTCTCTAAGCCCTAAACACCGTCATTTCTTTTCGTTACCTGTAAGATAATTTCCATGCTAACTTACATTGTATTCTTCGCCATTCATTCGATTTTTTTTACTTATTTTTTAATTGGAGGTATAATGAAATGATTTATTGGACCTGGTGGTACAAAGACATACAGGCAGACATAAACAGGAATCAGAAATTACACGGCAAAAAGTACATATCATACATGGTTGCCAGCATGCCAAATGATCAATCTACACAGATATAGACAGTGCTGATCGTGTAACACATTGTGAACAAGTATATATCAAACATGGAATTTACAGTATCCTAAGTGCACATAACCAGTGGGGGACAAGAAACATATTGAGAGCCAGTGCCGAAAGGCAAACACAAACCATCCATGCCTCACCGGGATTTGAACCCGGACCCAACTAGGGCGAATGATCACAAGCCAGCACCTTAGACCACTGCCCCACTAGGGCGGCAGTCCGAATTCACATGGCTTCATATACCTTTCCAACTCTTACTGTATACACTATATTGACATAAGTCACCGGACACCTAGAATAAAAACACAACATAGCATTTATTGACATACATTAGTACGGTGTCGGTCCATCTTTGGTCTTAATGCATGCACTGACCCTTCGAGACACGCTTTCGACAAGGTGATGGAACACAGCGATAGGTATGCGCTTTCATTCAGTACATAATGCGGCCGCTAACTGTTGCTTAGTAGTAGGCCTTGGTCCCAAACTTCTTATGCGGCGCTCTAATTCACCCCATAGTTGTCCTATGGGGATTAAAATCAGGGCTCTGTGCTGGCCAGTCCACACACGATACAGAATTATCGTCAAACCACGCGGTAACAGTCCTTGCTTTATGGATCGGTGCATTATCCTGCTGGTACCAACAAGGCTCGGTTCCATAGTATTGCCACAGAGTTGGTAGCGCATAATTGTCGATAATATCGAGGTAGAACTGTTGGTTAACAGGTTTGTTTACGATAACTAATAGGCATGGACCATACCACGAAAAACACCCCCACACGAGTGCACTGCCAGCTCCAAACTTGACCGTAGGAACAGTACACTGAGGTAAATAGCGTTACCCGGCTGCCACAATACCCAAACACGGCCATCAGGCTGGTAAATCATGTATCTGGATTCATCTGTCCCTAGGACCCGTTTCCATTGATCTACGGTACACGATAAATGTTCTTTATACCATGCTAAACGACGAGTAGCATTTCGAGTGGAGATGAAAGGCTTATGAGCAGCCGCACGACCACGGTAACCCATGGAATGAAGTTCTATGCGAATGATACTTGTACATACCGAGGTTCCAGCATTTTTATTCACCTGTACACTGATGCCTTGTGCAGTACTCCGTCGATTTGCTGTAACGACTCTCCTAAGACTTCGACGTCCTGTATCACTGATTTTCTTTGGTCTGCTGGTACGTTTTGCTACTTCAGGCACGGCATGTGTCTTTCACTTATTCAGTGCATCCAAAACAGTTGACTACGGTATTTTTAAACGCCTCTCGGTTTCTCTTATGGACAACCCACTAATATAACACCCAACAATCTTTCCTTTCTCAAAGTCAGTTCTCTCCCCCTGCGACGTTTTCACTTAAACTCACAGTACGATATGATCGCAGTCAAGAAGACATTTGTCCTTTCTCTTCTCGAACCATGATCCCAAAATTTCTTCGCCAGACCTTGTCAAGGATAGCGAACCTGAGAAGAAAGGACGTCATGGCATTATAAATCAGGTGCTATAACCTACATATGAAGTTGCATAGCCTTTGTGACCTTATTATTTTCAACAACCTTGCCGTCCGGGTGGATATGTTGGTCGAAAGACTCCAGTCTTCCTTTTCATCCAGACACAGTATGAAACTGGAATACCTGAAGTCTTCCCAGACTCCTAAACCTAAAGATTTCACCATTCCTTTCGTCAATATTTCTAACCGAATGCTCACCCGAGAGGAAACTAAAGTTTTAAAACTTGGACCAAAGTTCTGCTTCCGATGGAGACCGAACCCAAAAAGCGTCGTTTCTGAGTTTGAGACCATAATATCGCGAATACCAGAAGACAACAAAGACGAACTACGCCAACTGTGTTTCTCTAGGTGAAAATCGTGGTACAATCAGAGACAATCGTTCAATAATTTCAAAATTCCAAGAACGATTTCCAACCTTCGAAATAACCACTCCATAATGCTGACGCTAATGGAGAAATCGGGCCAGGTAGCGATAATGGAAGCAGCGGATTCTAATAAAAACCTAGAAGAATTTTTATCCAGTTCTGAATCTATAATCTTACGAAGGAATCCTCTAAATTATTGGATTGCACAGGTAAAAAGAACTGCAAGGTTAACTGCTATTCCAGATAATCTCAAGAAATCCGCCAAATTACCGCCTGGCCCTCAGATCCCAAACCTCTTCGGCAGACTTAAGTACCACAAGCCTGACAATCCATTGAAGCCGATCGTGTCCAGAACATCCGCACCAACGTACCATCTAGAGAAAGGATTATCCAAATTCCTAACTAATCATCTACCTGGGTCGGACTTTATAATAACTTCCACTCTAGATTTTATCACGAAAATCAAGCAGCGCACTGTTCAACAACCCGACATTATCGGCAGTTTCGACGTAGTTTTTCTTTATCCATCGATCCCCGTTCCGGAAGCCATCAGAACATTGAAAAAGGCTATATCTAATTCATCAGTTGATTATGAGGAGTCTTGTCTCAGCATCTTCAAATTAATGGACTTGGTCTCAAATTTCAGCTACTTCAGTTTCCGAGGGCAAATTTATAAACAAGTAAATGGCGCCCCGATGGGATCTTCGCTTTCAGCCGTCGTCGCGGAAGCCATACTTAGCCCCATTGAGCAACATATATCCACCTACATCACCCCAAGGCCTACCACCTGGCTTCGATATGCAGACGGCGTGTTTTTCATATGGCCACACGGAAAGGTGACTCTCCCGTTTTTCCTCGATAAAATAAATTTTATACACCCTGCAATCAATATCACCATGGAACATGAACACAATGGTACCTTACCTTATCTCGACGTCTTAGTGAGCATATCGCATGACAACCGCCTTCATAAGGAAATCTATTATAAACCCACCTCCGTTCCCGACCTGATGCTCCGCAATTCATTCTGCCCTGATGATTGCAAGACCACCTTCTTCCGTTCTCGAGTTAGAAGAGCCTTTGCTGTCTCGTCCGATGTCTGTTCTAGACAATCCGAACTAAAAAACATTGTCGAATTGGCCACTGAGGCAAGATATACCTCGAACCAGATGCATAACTTTATCGAGAAAGCCAGAACCAGCAGTGCTAATATTTCTATGCCGCAGCTTCGCAACCTGGGCTCTATTCCCTACATACGAAATGATTCCTATCAACTCAAAAACGCGCTCAGGAGGATGAACTTCGGTGTCTGCATAAGGTCGGCATCTTTACATACGATGCTAAGAGAAATATTGACAAGCCCCTCCTCTCAATGAGGCAGGTGTTTATGCCATCTCACTAAAATATCCGGACGGATCCAGGCGATAATACATCGGAATGACCAAATGTTCATTTGGAATTAGAATCAGCGAATATAAAAGGGATACAAAAGACGGAAAAATAACTACTGCCCTATCAAGAGAAGTCAAGTTCAAGTCCGCCGATCTTATATGGAGTGATGTAAATAAATTAGCTTCATACACCACACCCAAATCTACTGCCATTCGCGAAACCTTGGAAATCTTGACCACCTGCCAGGATTGCAATGATAGCGTCTCTCTAAAGTTGCCACGTATTTGCAATCAATTCTTCAAATAATGCTGCGTTTTCAACCATAGTACCGCGTGCCCAACCAACGTGCCCTCGTTTCTTTGAAATATCACGTTTGCTCCTATTCATTTATTGCCTAGTCAAGTCACCGCGTTCAAATTGTTGAAACGTTCTATTATCCAGTTTGCATTTAGCTGTCTACCTTCCTTGAAAAAGCCATCTGGTTGTGTACGAAAGCTTGGAAAGGTTCTTTTGTATTCTACGCCAAGAAATTTCGGATTTTTAGTATAGTTATACTATTTTGAGTATAATTGGTGCACAGCTCCTACTTATTGAACTTATGAAAGTTACGTCAATTATTCGTAAATGCATTTTTGAGGGTAAGATTTTGCTAAATCCCCGTGTGCTAAAAATTTGGTAATTTTCAAGACCAACAACTTCTCTCCAGTGGCTTCTCAAAATACACAAAATATATGGAAAAATTGATATTCCACGTAAAATTGCCGATAAAAAGTTACAGCAGCAGGGGTTTCAGTTGACGAGTTGACAACTCCAAATGCACACCACTATTTGATTTCGAGAGCATCATCAGTTTTTGATAATAAAAGGTTTCTTCCGTAATACTATAGCGTTCTATAAGAGATAGTGTGTCGTACGTAAATACCGCATTGTTTGAATTTTAGTTCCGTCTTTTTGTGAAACCACGAGATGGCGTTTTGTAAGTTCCGATTATACGATTTCGAAACATTGGCATGCTTTTCTATAGCATGTTTGATGGATAGCGATTGAAAACGCGATTTATTTATTTCATCGATCAGGCAAAGGAGTAGTAATAAGTGTGTAACGTTGAGAACGTGTTTCGTACCTGAATGCAACAGTCGCTACAGGACCTGTAAACCAAAGGTAACTCTGTTTTTGGTGCCAAAAGATGACGCAAGGCTAAAGGAATGGAATTTTTTTATTTACTTGTTCTAAATCAGTTTGGCAGCCACTCAGTAATTATTTAGTTCAGTGTGCCACTTTATTTCATTTGAGTCTTTAATATGTCATCGCATGTTGTCTAAAATTATTGAAATTGGCTATTCTTTCTGTCCAAAGTTCTATAAACTTTATCATGGGGAGATTAGTTATGAGTACAGTATCATGTGGCACCTAAATTAAACATTTTGTGTCCTGTAAAGATAGAGAAAAGTGTTGCAACAGGATCAGAACAGAATTCAGTAAGAGGATTGGGCAAAAATCGCAATAATTAAGGAGAAAATTTGTGTCCAGTAATGTATTGGTGCTAATCAGACTTGTAAAGCGATGCGAGATTACGCATTTCCCAAATGCCTTCTAGCGGATAATCAATTCATTATTTGAAAAAAAAACAATTGTGTCCAAGATAGCCTTTGTTATGAATGGCATCAAAAGAAAGAAATATTTTTAAACAGATATTTAGCAGCAAACATATGGAATGAAATGTACTTTGAATTTGATACCATCTGAATTTACGTCTTCTAGCGGCGACGTCATGCGTCGGGAAAAACACGGTCATCATTCTCACATTCCCCGCCTTCCAACGCAAAAAGAATTTTTCAAATCGGTCTAATAAACAATGACGGACTAACAAATTGGTACCATATGCATGTACTTTATTTACAAATGTTCTGAAAACTGAAGGGTGCCGTTGATTTAAATGCCATTTTAGGTTAATTTGCATTGCATTTTTTACTCAATGCAAAAATTCAGTTTGAGAGCACTTTCAATCCCTGTGAGTTCTCCTGTTCCTGATAGATTATAGCTATTAATACTCTAGTGAGGTCTAAAATTAATACTACGTAGAATATTTGCACAAGCGACATGCAAATGTTGCATAAAAATTGCATATATTCACCAAAAATAATCATTTACAACTAACGCAGAGAGACCTGAAGTTCACGCTAATGTGGAAATAAAACCGTTCTCGATATTCATTATTTTTGTTGTTGTTTAATTACATTTAATGAATTTTGTACGTTGTGGTATCTGCGCTGCGACATACGATACATAAGGGTTACACAAAGGTGTTTCTTTTTCAAGTGTTCACAATCTCCAAATGCGAAAGGCACAGATACAGGAAAAGTGATAGGAGAAGAAATTTTGCGTGTGATCTTAGCATTGAAAGTCTGCAGCTGTCTTTGTTGGAAGCTGATATAAATAAGCCGGCGGTGCATTTGGCCAGCCTCCTACGATTTCTACTTAGAAACCAGCTGTCCTGTTTGGTAACGATTAATTCCGAAAAAATGATGAAATTGGTGATTTTCACCCTCGTCGTTGCTTGCGCATTTGCCCTGGAAGGAGGGTGGTTTGATGCAGATATCGATGCAGAAGGGGTTGTTAAGGCAGCTGATTTTGCCGTTTCTCGTCTTGGACAACGGCTCGGAACTCCTTACCATGCTAAGCTGCGCAAAGTGTATGATGCTCAGCAACAGGTAACTAGACTAATTTTTTAAAGTTGTCTTTTATTATCTTAATGGATGATTGCTAAAAAAAAAAATTTCGCACATACGTCCTGTTCCATGTAAAATAGAAATGTTCCTCTGAGTTACTAAATAAACTTCTCATTTTCTAAAAAACTTTTTTTCGTCCATACACGCGATTATGCACACGGTATCTCCACTTCTAATAGCCATGAATGGGAAAACCCTCTTTGCGTTGTTAGCTTCACTACCACAAAATTACCTATTAATTTCCAATTTATCTGATAAGAAGTTTTCTTACTAGGTGAAGTGAAACTGTATTTGAATTTAAAGAGTATATTTTCTTCTATGAAATGGAAACTTCTTTTATTTATTTGATTATAGGAAATTCTTTTCGTCTCAATATTTCCTCACATGTTTTCCATACTACACAATATACAAAGGGCGGCAATTAAATAATGAAACTGAACTAAAGAAATGGAAAAGCAGGAAAACTTGCGCGAATGTACTTTACTCGTAGTACATTCCTCCTGCATTAATACTAGAAGTGACACGATTAGCTAAGGAAAGAAAGGACTTGCATAAGCTTTTTTATATTGGTACGGAATGAGGCATTTGATGCCACAGTTTTTGTACGACTTCAAAGTGCTGAAAAGCTTTTCTTTTTAAAGACAACTTTAATTTAAGGAATAAAAAGTAATCACAAGTTAGTAAAACCATGCAATACATTAATTATGATACGCTTTCCAACATACCAGAACTCATTAGTCAAGCTATTACTTATGAGGATAATGGCTGTGGAATAAATCTCGCTCCTGTGTCGTGACCTTTGATCCCATTTCGATGATATTAAACAGAATTGGTTCAGTATACCTCTGGAACAACATACTAAAGTTTTGTCGCAATCGAAGCATTTTTAGTCACGTTATGAGGATAATGGCTGTGGAATAAATCTCGCTCCTGTGTCGTGACCTTTGATCCCATTTCGATGATATTAAACAGAATTGGTTCAGTATACCTCCGGAACAACATACTAAAGTTTTGTCGCAATCGAAGCATTTTTAGTCACGTTATGAGGATAATAGTTGTGAAATAAATCTCGCCCCTGTGCTCTGACCCCATTTTAATGATATTCAGCAGAATTGGTTCAGTATACCGGCGGAACAACATACTAAAGTTTTGTCGCAATCTAAGCCTTTTTAGTCAAGTTATGAGGATAACGGCTGTGAAGTAAATCTCGTTCCTGTTCCCTGCCCTTTGAGCCCATTTCGATGACATTCAATAGAACCAGTTCACTATACTTCCAGAACAACATGATAAAGTTTTGTTGCAATCGAACCTATTTACGTAAGTTATGACACATAAGGTCTATGGAATGGATTCCGCTCCTATGTCCAGATCTTTGACCCTATTTCGTCCATTTTCAATAGGGATCCTTTCCAGGTTGTCCCCTACCACACACTAAAATTTCATCGAAATCGAACTATTTTTACGCGAGTTATCGTGCGGGCGGACAGACGGACAAAATTGGAGCATGTACGCTTTTTCAACCTACAGTTGGAAAGCCTAAACAAGGGGACAAATCTGGAGAATAGGGTGGATGGTTGTGTACATACACTTGTTATCGTGCTAGAAATTGCTATACACTGGCTGCTCTTTGTGCAATGTTTTATATGAAGAAGGAAACATTGCCCGTTTTTTAAGCTTTCCAACCGTACGTTGAGGAAGCGTATTTGCTACAGCTTTTTTCGTCTGTCTGTCTGTCCGTCCGTCCGCACTATAACTCCGGCAAAAATGGTTCGATTTCGATGAAATTTTAGTATATGGTAGAGAACAATCTGGGAAGGAATCCTTTTTAAAATTGACGCAATGGGGTCAAAGATCAGGACATAGGAGCGGGATCCATTCCATCGCCTTTATGCATCATAACTTACGTAAAAAATGCTTCTATTGTGACAAAACTTTAGTATATTGTTCCGGAGGTATACTGAACCAATCCTTTTTAATATCATCAAAATGGGGTCAAAGGTCAGGGCACAGGAGCGAGATTTATTCCACAGCCATTATCCTCATAACTTGACTAAAAATACATCTATTGCGACAAAACTTTAGTATGTTGTTGCGGAGATATACTATACCGGTTCTGTTTAATATCATCGAAATGGGGTCAAAGGTCAGGCACAGGAATGAGATTTATTCAACAGCCATTATCCCCATAACTTGACTAAAAATGCATCTATTGCGACAAAACTTTAGTATGTTGTTGCGGAGGTATACTGAACCAATTCTGTTAAATATAATCGAAATGGGGCCAAAGGTCGGGGCATAGGTGCGAGATTTATTCCATATCCATTATCCTTATAACATGAATAATGACTTCTGGTATGTTGGAACGCGTATCATAATCAATGCATTGCATGATTTTACTAACTTTTTGTCCTTAGTCCTGACACGGACAATATTCTTTCACAATCGTTCCAAAATGGATGTGATGCCATTGGCAGTGGTAGTACTACCTTCAGGAATAAACTCGTGATGCAGAATTCTTTTACGGTCGTAAAAGCACACTAGCCATTGTCTTGATTTTGGACTTCTGTAACCTGATCGTTTTTCCTTTGGGTGACTGTGGCGACTTCCACTGAGCACTATGATACTTCGTTTCATAATCCTAACGAAAACACCCTGTCTCGTCACCTGCCACAATGCTTTGGATTGCTTCTGAAGCCTCCAGGACGTCTTTTGTGTACTCCACTCGTGCATGTTTCTGGTCGTCTGACAAAGCATGCGGAACAAAGCATAGCACGAACATTTCCCCTCAAATTGTGTACTAAAGTTTGACGAATCGTCTCCTTATTAACACAGAGCATACTTTCCAACATCCTGAAAGTCACAGAACCATTACTTTTCATTCTTTTGCTAACTTTCTTAATAAGTTCAGACTTGCGCAATGAAATCGGACCCCCGAGATTTTCGTCATCTTCCAAATCTTCCAGACCATTTTTAAGCTTGCATCGCGCATGTGCATGAGATAGACAATTAGCTTGATACATATCAGGCAACAATTCAACTGTCTTATATGTAGTTTTACCGATTTTCAAAAAGAACCGCATATTTGCTCTCTGTTCGTGCAGTGACAATATTCTTCCACCGAATGACGTCGTGAGCAGTAAAGAGTATCATCTGCGCATTTCTCACGCAGACGCTGTTGCCACCGCATTGCTGATAAATGCTTTTTCAAAAAATGCTTTTCCGAACCGTTTTACTAGGAGTTTAAAACAAAATCAGTCTCATTAATTAGCCACACTGTTTATAACCTTTCCTATAGGTGACTTAAATGAATATCTGTTATCCGTATGACTTCCGTGCTTTTACCGAATAAATAATTTTTTTTATTCTCTGCGCAGGAAGAAGATGTGCACTTCAAAGGTTTTATCTCATTTCAAAATACAAATTTTTTACATCTGGTGGATATTTCAAAATCAAAGAGAATTCTTTGATTTTGAAATATTGCGAAAAGTTCTAAATTTGGATGCCTCCTGCCAAAAGACGTGCATACTAACACTCTTAGCTTCAATGGCATCCCCTTTGCTAGCACTGATGTTAAAGCGATCCCCATGTTTTTAACTGTCTTCGTCTCAAATGAGAAACATAAGAAGGGCGATTATTGCATTTAACACACTATTTTATTCTGCTTTTACCAGTGAGTTATGAGTAGCGTATGCTGCTATGAGCTTATTTTAAATGTAAACAAGAAAATGACTTGAATATTTTCATATGAGGCCGCCCCATTGGTGCAGTGGTCTAAACGCTGGCTTATGACCATTTGTCCTAGAAGGGTCCGGGTTCGAATCCCGTTGAGGCATGGATGCTTTGTTTGTCTTACGGCACTGGATCTCTCCTTTCCCTGGAACCAGTGACCCTAAATTAGGGACGGACGACTTCTTATAGCCCATCCAGTTGCTCGCAAGTTAAACCTCCAAATAAAAACACAGAATGTTATCTTCCTAAACAGCTACACCAGACATGCTGAAAACGCATGCGCACATCACAACTCTGTTGTTGTAGTTCGGAATGGCGATTTTTGAGGAGCTTTGGTCTCGCGAGGCTGTCCAAGGTGCAATTCCATTTTTGTGGGTAAAAACGTTTTCGTCGGCAAATAACTGTTTAGAATTTATTGACGTGTATGCAGAACGTGTAATTTTGCGTAAGAATATTGCTGAATGATGTCAGAAATTTGTGGTTCGTAGGCGTAGTGTTCCAGCAGTAGTTCTACGAATGTAATGACTCTGGGCCATAGGTATGTAGTTTACGTTTTTGCGTAAACTTATATTTCTAAGATAAATTAAATGAGAAGTAATAAAAGAAAGGAATTGATTCCCATATCCTCACACTACTTAAAAATTATGAGCGAAAAGGAAATCAGTTTCTTCATCGACTTTTTTATGAAAGAATAACCTTGTATTCATCATTATGTGTTTTTCTGAAAAAAATCCCCAATTTTTGTCTTCAAAATAGTCCTTTGATCCGAAAAAGTTCATTTTGTTTATGGGTTTAAAAATCACTTTACAATTAAAGCCTTTAAGAATTTTTGAAATTTTAAAGGCAATGTCACGAAAAAATGGAATAATGGCAAAATTCTCTCATAATGGATGCATCACAGGAGTCAACGTGGACATAGTCTTCCGTTTCCGGAATTTTGTTAAAGTCTTGTCTCTAATGGAATGTTGTATCCTCTCTGTACTGCAACACGCTTAAGGAAATCAAGTTCTTTTCCCAAACTGTCTTTATCTGAACATACACTATACTGACAAAAGTCACCTGACACCCCTTCAAAAGCAAATGAATGGATCCGCTACGTTGTTAAGATGCGCGGTAATGCTGAAAACGCTATAAAAACAAACCTGCAGCTGACCGCGATCATATCGCACTGTGAGGTTGAGTGAAAATGTCGCGGAAAGAGAGAACTGACTTTGAGAAAGGAAAGGTTGTTCAGTGTTATATTAGTGGGTTGTCCATAAAAGAAACCGAGTAGCGTTTAGACATATCAAAATCAACTGTGTTGGATGTACTGAATCAGTGGAAGATACATGGCGTGCCTGAAGCAGTAAAACGTACCGGCAGACCAAACAAAATCAGTGATAGAGGACGTCGAAACCTCAGAAGAGTCGTTACAGCTAATCGGGTGAATAACAATGCTGGAACCTCTGTACGTACACTTACCATTCCCAGAGAACTTCATTCCATGGGTTACCGTGGTCGTGCGGCTGTTCATAAGCCTTTCATCCCCACTCAGAATGCTACTCGCCGTTTAGCATGATGTAAAGAACATTTATCGTGCACCGTAGATCAATTTTACCTGGTCCCATGGACTGATTAATCCAGATACACCATCGATCAGTCTGATGTGTAGGTATGACGGCAACCGGGGGAATGCTGTTTACCACAGTGTGCTGTTCTTACGGTCAAGTTCGGAGCTGGCAGTGCACTCGTGTGGGGGTGTTTTTCGTGGTACAGTCACGGCCCATTGGTTATCGTGGACAAACCTGTTAACCAGAACGTTTACCTCGATATTCTGGACAATTTTGCCCGACAAATTCTGTGGCAATACTATGGAATCGAGTCTTGTTAGTACCAGCAGGATAATGCACCGAGCCATAAAACAAGGACTGTTACGGCGTAGTTTGACGATAATTCCGTATCGTGTGTGGACTGGACAGCACAGAGCCCTGATCTAAATCCCATAGAGCACCTATGGGATGAATTAGAGCCCCACATAAGAAATTTGGAACCAAGGCCATCTACTAAGCAACAGTTAGCAGCAGCATTATGCACTGAATGGAAGGGCATACCTATCGCTGTGTTCCAAAACATTGTGGAAAGCATGTCTCGAAGGGTCAGTGCATGCATTAAGGGCCAAAGGTAAACAGACACCGTACTAATGCATGCCAATAAATGCTATGTTGTGTTTCTCTTCTAGGTGTCCGGTGATTTTTGTCAATATAGTGTATACAGTATGTATAGCGCGATTTACGCAACTGTAAAGGGCGCTGAGTTTTTGTTGCCAAGGGTGATTATACTGACGTACTACACGTGTCAAGACGACAAATCTGCAGCGATACATTCCGTCGGTGTAGCTTAGTCGGTCAGGGCAACTCGCTCCGGAACGAAGAGACGCTGGTTCGATCCAGGTGAATAACAAATTCCTGTTTTCACACTGAATATAGCCCAAGACCTAGATTCGGAACTGTGACCTAATGAAGTCATCGAAAACTAAATACTGTTACAAAAAGGACCATAGATATTTCTTTGAAGAAGCAAAACTAATAGACAAGCCAGATTCAACCACCAAACTTAATATTCTGGAAACTTTCCCATATGTATCAGAATTCTTTGCAACTTTTTAAATTACATGGCATTTCTATCAAGTGCGTAGAAGCAACTAACCAAAACCTGTGACTGTAAACACCATTTATGATATCAGGTACACTTTGAACATTTACGTGCCATTCGTCCTGATGAAACTAGATCAATATCCAGCAACAATTAGTCGACTTGAAAAATAAAATATTTGTGACAAACATTGTATTATTTCGTCACAAGACTGTATGTAGTCTCTGATCTAAGAACCGTAAGACATGCCCACCACCCATGCCTCATCCTGGGCTTTGGACCGGACCACCTCGGAAGAACGGTCAGAACCCACCACTTAGACCACCCAGCCAACAGGACTGAAAAGTTTGTATGGGGTATTTACAATTTGCTTTGAATTAATAATCTACAAGATAGTTGAAATAAGTTCATTTCGTAAAAGTGTGATGAGAAATTGTTACCAGGAGAGTGTTCTCAAAAAGCATGCACCAAAAAAATTGCTTTTAACCGACTGTCCAATACGCAAAATGTAGCATTCCAATAGACACTTTCTTCAAAGAAGTATATTTAAAATTGGCTCACTACAAAAACAAAATGCTTTTAAACCACACAAAATGTTTCTAAGAATGTACCAAAAAGGTCGTTTTACCTGAATCAATATTCATGATTCCGTTGTCTTATTTCTAGACAGTTGCTGATGGTGTGAAGTACAAGTTGGCTCTCAGTGTCGGCCTCACCAAATGCAAAAGAACTGAAATTGAGTACAGCGAGATTGAATCCTGCGAATTCCGAGACGGCAAGGTAAGTAAAAAGATTTCAGCTCTTTATGAATTCCGTTTCATCGATTTATAACGTAACCCTTTTTCGTGTGCGTGACTGGTGTTACACTATATCTAAAACCATGGCTATAAGGAAATGTTCAACTAAATGAGAATATGATGCAATCGTTGCATGGAATATCTCAAATTAAGACTTTACGGCCAGACGAAACATATATAGAAGTCAAACTTACAATAACCTTTTATTGGTCTAGCAATACTTGAATAAATCCAAAGTATAGCACTGCGAGTTTTACACTTCACTTATAATGCCTTAATTATGTCGTGTAATCTATCTTAACAACGATAGAACATCACCAAACACACACGCGCGCACACACACACACACACACACACACACACACACACACTAAGCAACTGCTGTATCGTCCTTTTTCTCATGTGCGTCCTGCGGTGCAGGCACGTCACAGCTTCCATTTACCTTTTTTCATAAAAACATGAAAGGCAATTTATCATGTGCCCAAACCCATCTGTAATGCACTGCAGAGGTGAAGCACGTGTCAAAACGACAAATCTGCAGCGATACATTCCGTCGGTGTAGCTTAGTCGGTTAGTGCAACTGATTTCGGAACGAAGAAACGCAGGTTCGATTCACGTCACCAACAGATTCCTGTTTTCACGTATTTATTTTTCTCTTCTAAAACACGGAACTGAGAAAACAATAATACACTCAATGGACAAATCATTAGAGACACTTGTACTTATCAACGTGTTGGTCCTCCTCTAGTAAGAATAACAGCCTGTACACGACGAAGCATTGACTTCACCAGATGCCTAAGGGTCAGCCATGAGGGTCGCGGGTGGCCTAGTGGGCAACGTTCGTGACTGCCACGGAAATGACCTCAGGTTCGATCCCAGGCAGGTACGAACGCTCGATCCACTAAATATCCGCTGTGCGTCGGATGGGCACGTTACGCTGTCGGACACCGGGTACTGGTCCCCCGGTAATAAATAAAGGCGTCTTCCTTACCCTTTCTACTTCGCTTCCGTGTCACTTTCCTATCGGGCACTCTAGCCCAAATCTCCTAACTTCCTATTACTAAGGGTTGTTTAAGACCTGAGGTCAGACACTCCCTTCCTAAAATCCTCTCCATATGATCATCATTTAAGGGTCAGCCATGCCTGTTGCAGCTTTGTCCACAAATCCGCCATATACTTCGGTCCAGGATCCATGGATCTGATGTTCCGCTCCAGACATCCCAGGGATCTTCCATACGGTTTAAATTCGAGAAATTCGGGAGCCACTGGATGGTTCCCAATTCAAACGAGTGTTTCTCGAGCTTTACCGGTGTGGTTGATTGATTGATTGATTGATTGGAGGTTTAACGACCACCGTGAGCAACTCAATGGGCTATAAGCAGTCGCCCGTCCCTAATTTAGGGTCACTGGTTTCAGGGAAGGGAGAGAGCCAGTGCCGTAAGACAAACACAACATCCATGCCTGACCGGGATTCGAACCCGGACCCCTTACGGACGAATGATCAGAGGCCAGCGCCTTGGACCACTGCGCCACCGGGGCGGCCGGTGTGGTTGCAGCCCATTACGTCCCATGCCTATGTGACTGCAGCCCAGTCTGTTTCCTGCTGGAACAGATCATCGGCCACAGGACGCGCGAAGGCCACAACAGCGTGTATGGGATCATCCAACACATGCTGGTAGCACGCAACGGTTAAGGACCCCTCCAGACACATTAAAGGACCTAATTGTGTCCCATGAGATGGCTTCGCAAACCATCACAGCTCCACCACTACCTTGAACAGAACCAATCTAGCACGACGGAGTCATGGCCTCATGGTTTCGACGCCACACCCGCATGCTCCCGTCAGCTCGGTACAGCTAAACACGGGATTCCTCTGACCACACGACGCGGCGCCACCGATGAGGAGCAGTCACCAGTGGCACACGAGGGATAGCGTCGGCTACCATAGCCCAGGGTATGCACTGTGCATCGTACCGTTTGCTCGCTGACTCTGATTGGACCTCCGACATTTAATGTAGAAGTGATTCGCGCTGCCGTTGCCAAGTGGTTGGTCTGTACGAGCCTAGATAGTCTACGTTGACCCCGGTCATCAATGATATGTGGTATGCCGCCGTTAGCTCTCTGACCGCTGGTGCAGCTGTCGGTGGTATACTCGCGGTACACCATTGATGGGGTTGCCCTGGAGAACACTACAGTTCTTACCACTTCGGCTATAGAATGAACAATCAGTTTGGCGCTGACAATACGTCCACAATCAAAGTCGTTCAAGTAACCACGTTTACCCATGTTCATCGATTACGGTATATTGTTGGAAAGCCCTAATGTCCCATGTTCATCGATTACGGTATATTGTTGGAAAGCCCTAATGTCCCATGTTCATCGATTACGATATATTGTTGGAAAGCCCTAATGTCCCATGTGCATCGATTACGGTATATTGTTGGAAAGCCCTAATGTCCCATGTTCATCGATTACGATGTATTGTTGGAAAGCCCTAATGTCCCATGTTCATCGATTACGGTATATTGTTGGAAAGCCGTAATGTCCCATGTTCATCGATTACGATATATTGTTGGAAAGCACTAATGTCCCATGTTCATCGATTACGATATATTGTTGGAAAGCCCTAATGTCCCATGTTCATCGATTACGGTATATTGTTGGAAAGCCCTAATGTCCCATGTTCATCGATTACGATGTATTGTTGGAAAGCCCTAATGTCCCATGTTCATCGATTACGGTATATTGTTGGAAAGCCCTAATGTCCCATGTTCATCGATTACGGTATATTGTTGGAAAGCCCTAATGTCCCATGTTCATCGATTACGATATATTGTTGGAAAGCCCTAATGTCCCATGTGCATCGATTACGGTATATTGTTGGAAAGCCCTAATGTCCCATGTTCATCGATTACGATGTATTGTTGGAAAGCCCTAATGTCCCATGTTCATCGATTACGGTATATTGTTGGAAAGCCCTAATGTCCCATGTTCATCGATTACGATATATTGTTGGAAAGCACTAATGTCCCATGTTCATCGATTACGATATATTGTTGGAAAGCCCTAATGTCCCATGTTCATCGATTACGGTATATTGTTGGAAAGCCCTAATGTCCCATGTTCATCGATTACGGTATATTGTTGGAAAGCCCTAATGTCCCATGTTCATCGATTACGATATATTGTTGGAAAGCCCTAATGTACCATGTTAATCAATTACGGTATATTGTTGGAAAGCCCTAATGTCCCATGTTCATCGATTACGATGTATTGTTGGAAAGCCCTAATGTCCCATGTTCATCGATTACGGTATATTGTTGGAAAGCCCTAATGTCCCATGTTCATCGATTACGATGTATTGTTGGAAAGCCCTAATGTCCCATGTTCATCGATTACGATATATTGTTGGAAAGCACTAATGTCCCATGTTCATCGATTACGATATATTGTTGGAAAGCCCTAATGTCTGGCTATTTATAATCTGCGTTCTGTTTGGTCTGTTCCACTCTGCAAGAAGGATGCGCATGTCAACTACCCATCACTCCTATCTCTAAAGTTTTCTCCACGAGTGTAAATCGATGAGCCATTCCTTTATTACCAACCCCACCCTAGAGAAAAGAGCACGACTGGAGATCGAACGGTGGCGCAGTTGAAATTCACAGAGCAGTATACCGTATATAAAGCCCGAGGACTGACTTTCAGCTAGCAGAGTGTTCGGAGTCAGAATGGGAAAAGCTGCCGATTTATCGGAGTTTGATAAAGGACAAATTGTGATGGCACAGCGTCTGAGAACTACGATCTCGGAAACGGCGCGGCTTGTGGGTTGGTCGCGTGCCGCTGTAGTCAGTAAGTTTCAAAAGTGGTGCACAGATGGCCAAACGACGAACCGTCATCTAGCTATGTGTCATCCGCTGCTTGATGCCAGAGGGGAGAGGAGAATGTCGCGCATTGTTCACAGCGACCGCAGGGCCACAGTGCGACAAATCAACCGCAGCTGAAACAGACAGGTGGCGAAGCTGTAATGCTGTGAGTTATGTTATCTGGGGACACTTTAGGTCCCATTATCCCAATAGCACAATCCCTGACAGCTGTGAGGTATCTGAAAACCGTTGCGGATCAAGTTCACCCAATCATGGCAACTGTGTTCGCTGTTGGCCATTACCAAGTAATGCACAGATTTTCCGCTAGGGGCATAAAGGGAAAGTGCTTTCCTCCGATATCTCTGCTTCTAAACGTCTGATTTGAAAAATTCTTCTGCATCAGATCCAGCTCCTGAAAAAAATTATTTTCATATAATTTCTAATTTTTGGTAAAGAATGGTTTAGCTACTTGGGGGCGTAAAAGTTTATTTCTGCTTCTGATGTATTTGCAAGCTTCTGAATACCCGATGGAAAAAATTATTTCGCAGATTGATACCGCTCCTCTTAGAAAATCTTTTTTCTAACCGGTTCCATTGACTTTGAATAACTTTGAAAAATATTATTAAAAAAAAATTTAAAACTTTATAATGAATTGCGGCACCTCCACTTGGTGATCACAGTGGATGGGAACAATGTTTTATATGATGACTTTTGTATCGAGATATGATCTACTTTTTTTTATTTATTTTTATTTGTTTGATTTTTTGGTTGTTTGATTCTCCTAATGATACGTTTATTGTTTGTAATTTAAAACTGCGGCCCTCATTGTAAAACTGATCTAGGGAGCAAAGGCCTTGTCAGGCCTGGCTGGCCTTTTCCCCCTGCTTCCTGGCTGGGCATCGTTTCAACTGCTTTATCTGTAGTACTGTTCTTTTGTTTTTCGCTCAGCAAATTAAATGAATTGAATTTAATTATTTGCGTCGCAAAAGATTCAAAAAACGTCTCATTGCAACCGAAAATCCGGTGTAATCTTTCTTGTTATTTTCTCTAAAAACCCATGATTCCCGATATATGGCAGCAATTTGTATTTTATAGCTGTTGATTGCCAATAATAGCAGATATAATAAGTACCAAAAGAAGCCGAAAAGTACTAATTCCTTTTCGGTAGCCAAGTCCTGACTACATAGAGAAAAAACTAAACCTGTGATCTAAAGAACGTCCTGTAAAACAACACATATCAATGAACCGATATTTTTACGCTTCTTGAAATATTTTTTGGTGCAATGCTTTTAATTTAAAAATAGTATTTATACCTTATAGTAGTAATGTTTTGAAATGTATTTCGAATTATGTCTTAAATTTCAGTCTTCCGATTTGTTATATATTGACGTTTCTTTTAAAATACACAACTGCTTGAGAAAACTGCAACACTATGAAGGACTTCTTGTATCAGCTTGAAACTTGAAACTTACAAGATATGTACACTAAAGAGCAATTGAATTAGAGACAGCTGGCGTTATGCAAATGTGGCTTTGTGGGTGGCCCTGTAAACGGAAACGACATGACATATGCAGCGATCCGACAATATAAGGAGTGATGAGACGGGAATAAGTAAGAGTCGGACGCAGTATGGGTAAGACGAAGGATCTGAGCGCATTTGATCGTGGGCAAATTGACGGAGCCCGACGAATGGGTCACTTCATCTCGGAAGTCGTGCAGGCACTCGTATTTTCACGAGCCAATGTGTCACAGGTGCACCGTGAGTACATCGAATCCGGTAAACCAATCCCTGCAAGAGCCAACTTCCGTGGACAACAGCGCGTGGATGAGCGGGGTCATCGTCAGCTAGCTTGCATTGTAACAGCGGATAGACGGGCCACAGTGCAAGAAATCACTCGGCAATTTAACGCTGGTGCACAAAAACGTGTAAGCAGCCACAACATCCAGAACCATCTCCTCGCTACGGGGTACAGAATCCATCGTTCCACGAGGTTACCAATGCTGACCGCACATCACAAGGTGCAAAGATTAGCATGGGCGCGGGAACATCGCCACTGGACCTTAGACATGCGGGAAAATGTTGCCTAGACTGATGAGTCGAGATTCACGTTGGTACATGCGGATGGCAGGATAGGAGTACGGCGGAAACCACATGAAGCGATGGAACCTTCTTGCCAGCAGGGTACTCTTCAAGCTGGTGGGGGTGTCATTCTTGTACGTGGACTGAAATGGGACCCCTGGTTCGTGTGACATCGTCTGTCACAGGTCAACGTTACCGGGATATCCTGGGCGACCCTTTGCTCCCGTTTGTGCGTCTTCAACATCCCACTGGGAACCTTATCCTGCAAAAAGACAATGCAGCTCCCGAATTGTATCCGAATCGTTGGATGAACACTCCACCGACGTGACCTCGCTTCCTTGGCCAGCTAGGTCACCTGACCTTAATCTAATCGAGCACATCTGGGATGCCACCGAGAGAGATAACACCCCTCCATCAAATCTTCGTGAACTGTGGGAGCTTGTTCAGGGGTCTTTGATCCGTATGTCTTCCCAACGCTTGCGGTGTCTTGTCGAGTCCATGCCGAGAAGAATCACTGCCGTCATCAGGGCGAAAGGTGGTGCTACGCGTTACTGGACAGGTATCTCTAATTCAATTGCTCTTTAGTGTACAACATGTTGCGATAGGCAAATGATTAAAGTATCAGTGAAAATGCGCATGCGGTTTCGGAGAAGCGCACTCTAAACTCTCCGGTCATGGGTATAAAGTGCTGGGTCAAACGAGATGTTGCAGTCAGTAAACAGTCGACATTGAGTCGAACGGGATATTTTGGGGGAGGGGGTCTCCCTATGCCTCGTCGCCGAAGAAGGTAGCATTATGAACACCTGACAAACTTTGAGCGATAAAGGAATGTCGGGTTGTGAGAAGCTGGATTTTCCGACCGCAAAATTGCCACTCCTATTTGACGAAACGCCAGTACAGTGATGCGAATGTTGCGTCAGTGGATAGATGAGGCTCAGACGCGCAGACATCCCGGAAATGGCCCGCAAAATCGAAATACTGCATGCGATGACAGACATCTCTACCGCATGGCAGTGACCGACCGTACGGAGACGTTCACGGCACTAGCGCAGCAGTGGAGCGCTGTGACTGGTCAGGCTTTGACCTCCAGCAGAGTTGAACGTCGTTTGCTTAACAGAGGACAACTCGCTAACATCCCATTTCTGCGTATTTCTTTGACCTTCGATCGCGGACGACTCAGGCTGGAATGGGGTCTCGAACACAGACACTGGCTCGCTGATTGGCTACATGTTGTGTTTTCTAACGAGTCACGATTCAACTTGAATGCACCATGGTAGTCGCATACGTGTTATACTGGGTGATCAATAATTCGGAAAATATTTACAGTAATCAGATGCGGTTTTCACAGAAATGCACAGGAAAACGTGGGTTTTTTTGTGCATGACGCAGAAATTTAATACCAGAGTAGTTACATTTCCGACCACCAGATGGCGCCACAGGGGATGGCGTAGTTGGGATTTGGGTGTATTACATTTCGCACCGAAGACACGCTTACAAATTTTCAGTGTGTTGCCCATCATTCATGAGCTCAGCCGTCAGACGTGGTATGACACTGTTCACAGCATTAAACAACATGTAAGGTGATCTTGCAGAAGCATGATGCCTGATCGAGTCCTTCAACGTGGCCAATGAAGCTGGACGATCTCTGTACACCTTTGACTTCAAGTAGCCCCAGAACTAAAAATCGCAAGGTGTAAGTTCTGGAGACCTGGGAGGCCACTCATGCGGAAAGGAGCAACTTAGGACACGGTTCTCTCCAAACGTTGATCGTGGCAGTTGTTTCACAGGAGCAGCAATATGCGGCGATGCTCCATCTTGTATGAATGTGACAGTATGGAGTGCTTGCCTCTCTTGCAAGTGTGAGATAATGCTGTTTCATAACAGCGCTGCATATCGATCACCTGTGACAGTAACGGTTTGAAATCCAGAGCTGTGAATCCCTCAAAGAAAAACGGGCCAATAACAGAAGAAGCTGTAAAACCGCACCACACGGTAACTTTTGGATGATGAAAGGGATTTTTCACAACTGAATGTGGGTTCTGTGTAGCCCAAATGCGGCAGTTCTGTGTGTTTACACTACCATGAAGTGTGAAGTGAGCTTCATCAGTCCACAGCCAGTACTTATCATCTTCAATGGCTGGAACACCCAGTTCGCAATGAAATCGGCGAGCTGCAGTTCGTACACGTGTTGAATTTTGTAGGGATATCTTCTTAAGGATGATCCATAGTGATCTCCACACAGTTCCATGTGAAACGCTGGTTCATCGTGAAACTTCGTGGGCACTTTTTCTCATTCCCCGTGCGCTGAATCTGTCGATAGGGTGTCGACTTCGTGTTCGACCTCAGACACGAATGCACCAGATGTTTGGGGTCTCCCAATTCTTGGACTTGCTGCCAAAGAGCCCGCGTCCTCAAACTTTTTCGTCGTGTGCTTCAATGCCGAACAAGACGTTGGTAATTTTCTACGTCTCATGCCCCGCATTGAACAAAAAGAGCGAAATGCTGCACTTGCAGTTTGCGAGTTCTGATAAATCAGTTTGACTAACAGTGCTTCATCGCGTAAAAACAACATGCTTGGGCGTTGCAGTAGCAACTTACCTGGCACCCATTGTTCCCTTTAACATGCAGCTCGCCGTGTTCGCCAACAGCAAGAACTTTACACACAGCCCGATCAATTACACAACACTGATAACTCACTATACCCGCAGGGCGGGTCCACGCACGAGGTATCGGTAGGTAATTACATAACCCACACTGATAAATCAGTCAGAGATTCCGTTTAAACACCGCCGTACCCTACAGCGCCATCTGGTGGTCGGAAATGTGACTACTCCGGTACTAAATTTCTGCATTATGCACAAAAAAACCCACGTCGATGTGTGGATTTCTGTGAAAACCGCATCTTATTACTGTAAATACTTTGTGAATTACTGATTTTTCAAATTTTCTGTTGCTTTTGGATCACCCGGTATATTATTATATTAGAAGATATCGTAGCGAACGGTACCTTGCAGCGTTTTGCCGGCCCAACGCCAAGAGTCATGGTTTGGTGCGTCTTTGGGTTCGATTCGCGATATCACCCGATGCGATTTGAGGGAACCTTCAACAGCCAAAGATACTTCAGGGTTGTTGATGATATTCTTCCTTCAGAGTTATCCTGGCGCTATATTCCAGCATGACAAAGTTCAGCCACATGTGACCTTCCTGTGACAATGTCCAAGACATCTTTCAAGTACGGCAGATACGATTCTTTCCTGGCCAGCACGTTCGCCGGATATGTCCCCGATCGAACATGTCTGGGACATACACTGAAAAGCAATTGAGTAAGAGATACCTATCTAGTAACGTGTAGCACCACCTTCCGCTCTGATGACGGCGGCGATTCGTCTCGGCATGTACTCGACAAGACACCGGAAGCGTTGGGAAGCCATATGGATCCACGCTCCCTGAACAAACTCCCACAGTTCACGAAGATTTCATTACTCACTTAAAAACGTGGAACGGGCGATGACTTCTGTTTGATGTTCTTTGTTTACAATTTCTGTGCAATCAAAAAATATATTGCCCAAAAACATGCCTTATAAGACAAAAAAAGTACCTTAAACATGCAATATAACTTTTTGCAGTTTCTGAGTCAAACTGAGTCTTTTTTTATTTTATTTTTTTGTTAAAAAATGTTCCCCATAAAAAAAACAAGATAAAAACATAATGCACCCTCCTTCGCACAGAACGTTGCATTCCGACGTAATGGCAACGGCCGTACTCCAATGGGAGAACAGCTCATCCCCGACTTGAAGGAAGAGACAGAGGAAGGACGAAAGTGATTTTACCGCTGTCATAGCGCCACCGTTTGCTACGACGTGTGTACTGATGCTCCTAAAACAAGCACTCCCCCTCCCTCCCATTTTCTGTCTTACTTGTGGCTTTCAGGAAAAAATGGAGTTTCATGGAAATTCATCCAGAAATGCCATTTTTTTCATAAACCAAAATAATAGCTATATAATAGGCTGCGTCCATCCTAACGCGCTGATGTCGATGCTCTGACATCAACTCTCTGAAGTCATTCAGTACTTGCAGCGCCGTCTGCTTTTATCCGGTGGCAGAAATCGGAACTAAGGTCACCGCTATCGCACGATACGTAAAATGCAGGAGAAATACCGGAAAATAAAATAAAGTTAGTAAGATAAACGACTTCATCTGTGGCAATACGTACGTGCTCGAACAAGTGTCTGCGACGTTTGTTCTGTTACGTAGGTGTTATGTCGTGTTTTATTTCACATTGCAGAGTCATTTCATAAAAAATTTCAGTCACAGCTTTTTCACCCGTACATGGCACGGGCTATGTATGATCTAGTATGCAAAATAAAGACTCGAAAATATTATAAAATGTCTTAAAATGACCGAAAAACTTAAAAAAGACCGTCTTATCGCGTAAAAATCACAACAAAATGCAGAAAAATGCCTTAACAAAGGTACTTAAACCAGCTTAGTTTTGTGTGAAACACATTTGTATACCCTTGAACAACGTTTTAGTATTCCCAAAAATATGCAAAATCAAACAAAATCGTAGTCCTAATAATAACAAATCTTTATTTCAAGGAACAAGAATGAATAACAAGACCTTTAAGTTAATATGTTTTTGAAGCTAGTGGTTTCCTAGATATTGGATTTGCTCAAAAGATCTTCCCGAAAGCCCAAAGGAGAATTTATTTTTTTGTTGATTGTTCTCCTTTGGGCTTTCGGAAGCTGTGAAATGGCTGTTTTGCACTTGTGGAATTAAATTTAAGCTACAGTTATTATTATTACAACTCAAAATTTAAGGTGGACGTCAAGTTATTTTGCTTCCTATACTTCCAATGGAAAAACTTTTGTACACCTTTCCTTAACAATTATTGTGTTTCCAAGGATAAAAATTTGAACACCGATTAAACTAACTTCATATTATAACTTGGAATACTTAATATTTTCTAAAACATAACCATAATCATATTAAAAATCAATAACTTTTCCTTTGGTGGTGTTGGAACCAGAAAAAAGATGGCGCGACCTGTACTTTCATGACGTCAGTAGAAAAACTAATGTTGGATTGCATAATTATGGTTATGTTTTAGAAAATATTAAGTATTCCAAGTTATAAAATGAAGCTATTTTAATCGATGTTCAAATTTTCATCCTTGGGAACGCATTAATTGAGAGGGAAATGTGTACAAAAGTTTTTCCATTGGAAGTATAGGAAGCTCAATTATTTGACATCCACCTTAAAGTGAAGGAAATAGCAACAGCCATCTCATTAAGTAAATTATTCTGTATTAATGATCCAGTGATGTAAGGCACGTCTTCATGTGTTTTTAAAGCAATACGCAAGAAAATGAAAGCCAAAATTACTTTTTGTACAATTTTGTCTTCACTCATCTTTGTATTTTGTAATATGTCAGGGTCATTTTTGTGCCGTAAGTGAAGAATTGCAAAATAATTTATCTTTTTATCGTTTTCGTTTCAGGGCACTTATAGAACTTGCGAAGTCATTGTGCAACATAATCTTGATGATGGGTACTCTTTTCTCAGCTATGGATGTACTTGGACATCTTAATAACGGAAGAAAAGAGACGAAAATGTTTGGTCACAGCGCTTTTCCCATTGATGGTTTTCTGTTTAATGAACTAGGGCAAAATACGATCTTCAACAGCACTAATTCTCGATATGCAGTGCCTCTTGTAGAAATACCACTCTTAAAATTAAAAAGCTTGTAGTATTTAATTGACTTTTTGATTAATAAAGTGCTGTATTTCATACATTCATATATACACTGAGTGATCATTGAAGTACGACCAATCACCTAATACTTCGCAGGTCCTGCTTTTGCCCTCAGTACAGTAGCTATCCGACGTGGCATTGATTCAACTAGATGACGGAAGCAGTTGACGGGTATGGTCAATCAAGCTTTGTGTAATGTGTCTTCAATGCAAGTATGGAGCTGATTGGTGTATCCAGATGCCTAATATGCCGTTCTGATCCCAGTCCAAGCTCCTGCCAGGAAAACCTGCCCCACACCATAACCACCTTCACCGGCTTGCACTGTGGAGTCCATGAAAGATGGATTGAGTTCCTCATATTTATTTCGCCAAATACGTACACGACTATCCATGGTGTGGACTAAAAAAATGCGCCTCGTCAGATCGGCATACTTTTTCTTGCAGTCATCCGACGTACAACTTGCATGATATTTCCACCAGGCGCCCATGAACCATTGTTAGGAGAGGATGTCATCAGGGTTGTCTGCTGTTATAGTCCGTACGTGCGACGCATGGTCATAACAGGCACTGTTCCGGGTTGACCTATATTGCATTGTTAATCAACTGTTGAACAGTGTAACTGTTGGACTGTACAATTCATCAGACCCGGCGCTCACCTCTCGCAACAACCTTTTGCTGTCCTGCGCAGTTTTGTCTCCGGGTCATTGTTTCGCCATTTTCACCAGTCCTGATACGCCTTAATCACGTCAGCTGGCGAACAACCCACCAGTTCAGCTGTTTGGGAAATCGAAACACCGCTCCCCGTGCTCCCACAACTAGTTCTTTCCCAAAGTATAATAAATCCTTCCGTTTACCCATCAGTGTCCGAATTTTACTACTTACTGCTCCACTCACACCATATATCTACTACGTCTGTCGATTAGCGCACCCTCTCAGAAATCACGTGGTCAACGTGCCGCATCCACTTTTGATAGAGGTGGCCATAATTCAATAATCACTCGGTGTACACTGAAGAGCAATTGAATTAGAGACAGCTGGAGTTATGCAAATGTGGCGCTGTGTGCCTCCCTGTAAACGGAAACGACATGATGCATGCAGCGATCAGACAATATAAGGAGTGATGTGACGGGAATCAGTAAGGGTCGAACGCAGTATGGGTAAGACCAAGGATCTAAGCGTATTTGATCGTGGGTAAATTGTCGGGGCCCGACGAATGGGTCCTTCTATCTCGGAAGTCGTGCAGGCACTGAGATTTTTACGAGCCACCGTTTCATGGGTGCACCGTGAATACATCGAATCCGTTAAAACCATCCCTGCAAAGTCCAACTGCAGAGGCGAACAGCGTGTGGATGAGCGCGATCATCGTCGGCTAGCTCACATTGTAACATCGGATAGACGAACCACAGAGCAAGACATCACTCGGCAATTTAACGCTGGTGCACAAAAACGTGTAAGCAGCCACACCATCCAGAACCATCTCCTCGCTATGGGGTACAGAAGCCATCGTCCCACGAGGGTACATGCGGATGGCAGGATACGAGTACGGCGCAAACCACATGAAGCGATGGATCTTTCTTTCCAGCAGAGTACTTTTCAAACTGGTGGGGGTGGCATTCTCGTCTGGGGACTGTTTACGTGGACAGAAATGGAACCCCTGGTACGTGTGAAATCGTCTCTTACAGGTCAACGCTACCGGGATATCTTGGACGACCATTTGCTCCCGTTTGTGCGTCTTCAACATCCTACTGGGGACCTCATCCTGCAACAAGACAATGCACCGTGCCATCGTTCCCGAATTGTATCCGAATGGTTGGAGAACACTCCATGACGTGACCTCGCTTCCTTGGCCAGTTAGATCACCTGACCTCGATCCCATCGAGCACATCTGGGATGCCATCGAGAGAGATGTTCGAGGCTCTGACCCCCTCCATCAAATCTTCGTGAACTGTGGGATCTTGTTCAGGGGTCGTGGATCCGTATGGTTCCCCAACGCTTCCGGTGTCTTGTCGAGTCCATGCCGAGACGAATCGCCGCCGTCATCAGGGCGAAAAGTGGTGCTACACGTTACTAGACAGGAATCTCTAATTAAATTTCTCTTCAGTGTATATCACACTGTCTTATAGAACGTCTTTAGTCATTGAACCTGAAAGACAAAGGAATAAAAATTAATAAAGTATTTAACTCAACTCCGTTCTGCTAGCGACATCGCTTTATATTAGTATTTGCAAGTACTCCTTCAAACTTACTGTCTATGATCCACAAATTTGCTGACAAGAGCAAAGAAGTGGGTTTAAAAAGGAACTAACATAAAATAAAATTGGTATACATTGATAAGCCATTGCTTTATGACCACCTAACTAATAAGCTGCAGAACCCTCATTTAGCCCACAAAATAGTGGCCACTGGGCGAGGCATAGATTCGATGAGGTGGCGATATGTATCTTGGGGTTTGTGGTGCCATAATATCAACAGCAGGTCCTCCAGTTCCCGTACATTTCAGGGTGGCGTTAATTCAGCACGAACCCGCTTTTCCAAGTCGAACCACAAATGTTCGTTCAATTGGGTTCATCTTAGGTGAATTTGGAGATCAAGACATTAACAGAAAGTCACCAGCAATGTTCTCGAACCACTCCTTGACGATTCTTGCAGTGCAACATGACGCATTATCCTGTTGGTAATGGCCATCACCAGCAAGGAAGATAGTTGCCATGAATGGGTGAGAACTTGGTCCGCAACGATGTTCAGATATCTAACAGCTGTCAGGGATTGTGCTGTTGTTATAATGGGGCTTAAAGTGTCTCAAGAAAACATCGCCCACAGCATAACACCACCGCCGCCACCGCCGGCCTGTTTCGGGGCAACAGTGCATCCAGGTGCCATAGCCTCCGTTGGTAATCAGCGTATCCGCGTTCTGCCGTCTACGTGATGCACCAGGAATCTTGATTCGTCAGACCAGGCCGCTTTCTTCCAATCATCCACGGCCCAATCTCGATGATCACGGGCCCATTTCAAGCGTTGTTAGCGATGACGTGCAACAACCAAAAGGCCGCGACGTTTCCGAGATCGCAGTTCCGAGGTGCCGAGCCATTACAATTTGTCCTTTATCAAACTCCGATAAATCGGCAGCTTTTCCCATTCTGACTCCGAACGCTGTACTAACCAAAAGCCGGTCCTCGTGTTTTATATGCATACTACTCTGTGAACTTCACTTGCGCCACCGTTCTGTCTCCAGGCGCGCTCATATCTCTAGGCTGGAGGTGGTCACAATCGAATGGCTCATCGCTGTATGTATTGTGTATATAAAAGGACTATTCGAAAATAATTGAGAATGTTTTATTATTAAAAAATATGCGTACTTTAGTTATGAAGGAAGTGGTCATCTTTTTCGAAATACTGTCGATTGCATTGAATACAGTTGTTCCAACGTTCCTCCTACTTTTTGAATGTCTTCTGGAATTCCTTTACTGAAGTGCTGTTGAAGCATCCATGCGTAGCTGTCATAAGTTGCTGATCAGTCTCAAATTGTCGTCCCCCGTAACGCCTGTTTTTTAAAATGGGGAACAACCAGAATTTACAGGGCGACAAGTCAGGACTACATATATGCAAGTTGGGGCATCAACTTAAAATTCACTTTCTCAAAATAAAAAACAATAGATCTAACCCTGCGCGGCCTTGCATTGAGCCGCTCATGAAATGAAGTGGAGAACCCAAGTGGAACAAATTTGGGTTCATGCGCAAACGCTCGGTTAACATTTCTGTTAATTGATGAATTTGAGATGTGAACCATATCTTCCGTATCTCTAATTGATAGATGCCTGTCTTGCCGTATAATAAAACCTATTGAATTGATGTTTGGCTCAATAACACTCGTTGAAGGTATTCCTCCGTGCTCGATTAAAGCTGCAGACTCACGACCATCAATAAATTCTTTATGCCATCAGCAAATTGTTTATTTTCCTAGACATTCGTTTTTCTAGGTCTCTTGAGTAAGACGGAAAGTCTTTCCGACGGAGTTCTTAAGCCGAGAGCAAAATTTAATGGCGTATCTTTGTTTCTCTTTCACTTCCATTTATTTCGAAACATCACAGCGTGAAAACACTTGTTAGGAGTTCACGAAACAACGCTTATTGAACTGCGCACTACCGACGACGCATGCGTGAGAAACACGTGTGGCGCTGGTTGCTATGGTTATTACAACGACTACCGTTTTTTGGAGACGCATGCCAAGATCGAACGCAGTATTGCACATTTTTTATAAAAACATTCTCAGTTGTTTTAGGGCAAGCTATTTATACGAGTATGTGTGTGTGTGTGTGTGTGTGTGTGTGTGTGTGTGTGTGTGTGTGTGCTCTCGCGAACAAAGATATATGCGTCTACACATATAGAGGTTTATCGGAATAAGAGAAACACTTGCTGTTTGTGGAGAACACTTTGTTAATAAGCTGTAGGTGTACGGTGGGCTTTCAGAACAGAAGGAATTCGACTTCGAACAGACTTATATATGTCATGCAAATACGGCATTGGAATTTGGGACTATTCTTCCTGAAACAATGTCCCAACTGAGCCAGTGATTTTGGATTTGGAAAATGTGATCTGACCTTGAGCTCCAGATATTCCCCAAAATGTTCAATAATATTGCAACCTGGAGATTGAAGTGGCTAGAGTAGCTGCTGTACCTCATCGTCATGCTTTTCAAACCACAACGTGATACGTTTCGCATAGTGCACGAGTGCATTATCTGCTTGAGATCAGGGACGGTCAATATGGGACAATCCTTGCAACATTGGGTGCAGGTGGTCACGAAGAATGGATTCTTACCTTGCAGATGAGACACGACACTTCAGAATAACCAATACCCCTAAGAAATGCCACGATATGACCTACCACGCAAACAGGGATTCACCTCCATGCTTCACAGTCGAAAGCAAGCAGTCAGTTGGCACGCTTCTTAAGGTTTTCGGCAGACGTGCAGTCGTCACAGCGTACTGGTCGTCCGGAAAACACTCCACCTTTGTGTAGTTGCCTGACCACTGTACATCGCGATATTTTTTTTATATGCTCATGTTCAGTAGTTTTGCAAGGTTGCTCGCTGCCTGGTGCCGATCCTTCTTGGCCTGTAGACGTAGATAGCGATACTCACTAGGGATGGTTTTTGGTGGACGACTACCTCCGGTCTTTCGCACAGTTGTACCTGTAATCCTGAAGGCCGACCAAGAACGCGATAAGATGCTATGGGTGATATCAGCCTCTTGTGACGTAATAATGTTGCGTTGCACGTGCCCACACACAGCACGTGCAACGCAACATGCACTTCAGGATGTGAGACAACTTCCATTGCCTGCACGTTCACCGGATTTGTCCCCCATTGAGCACGTGTGGGATTTTATGGGACAACGACTTATCCGGTCTCCACGGCCAGCCATGACCATCCCCGATTTACGCGTCCAGGTTGAGGATGTTTGGAACTCAATACCCCAAACTTACATCCAACATCTGTACGACAGACTCCATGCCAGAATTGCACAGTGTGACGCAGTTCATGGCGGTTCAACCTCATACTAACCATGTTACATGGAAATGTTAATTTTCAGTTTACCAGCAAATACAGCTGTATTTTGCTATAATGTTTTGATCACGTTATCCTCTGTACTCCGTTATTATGCTGTAAAAATTTCGTCGGTATGAGAAGTCTCCTTCTTGGTGTTCTTTTTTCACTTTCCGCCAGTGTATTTATGCAGGTGCAGATGAATGTTACTGACAGATACGGGACAGTACCTCATCCGTCGTGCCATCTCTGGATATCTCTTGGACAGTCATATTTCTGACATTGACAGCAATCCGGTTAATCATTCCAATCCGTAGTCACTAAAGGACGATAGAATCGTGTAACGAAGAAGAGAAACGTCTTTTCATATACAGTGCCTGACAGAGAAAATGCCACACCATGAAGTAATTCCCGAAAACAGACAAAACTGCACACCCACAGATAGGCAAGTAAGTCCTAAACGATTGGTCGAATATGCAGGATATCAATAAGGAAAGCGGCGCCCCTTTTGGGCGATACATCGTCGAATCCGACGAGGCATCGAGGCCGTGATAGTCAGAATAGAGTCCTGAGGTACCGTGGACCATGTGGTGTTGATACGAGTCCACAGTTCATCTTCAATTTGCTGGGGTTGGAGGGTACTCAACCGAGGTCTAATCGTATCCCACAGATGCTCGATGGGCGAGAGGTTGGGGGATCGTGTTGGCCATGGAAGCATCCGCACACCCTGTAAGGCATTTAGGCTAATCCGAGCGGTTTTCAGCCGGGCGTTATCCTGTTGAAAAGCGGCATTTCGGATACCCTACAGATATGGTAGTGCCAAGGGGCGGCAGCACTTCGTAAACATAGCAGCGTGCCGCCAGTGTGCGCGTAACGCGTACCAGCCTTGAGCGGTTGTTTGCGCTGATAGCACTCAACACCATGATTTCCGGGCCGTGTGGCGCTCCACAATAGCGGAGGAATCCACCACGTCACCTCCAGTCTCTCACACGGCGATCATCCGTGGCGATACAGAACCGCGATTCGTCGCTGAACACCACACTGTTCCAATCGGCACCCCAAGCCGCTCTGGAGCGACACCACGCCAAGCGGTGACGACGATGGCTTGCTGTTAATGGGAGCCTTCGCAACGGACGGCTGGACGGCAAACCAGACGCAGACAATCGGCACGGCACAGTCCGCGTCGATATCTGAGCATCCAAGTCTCCCCGTACACTCTTCAAAATGTTGCCCGTTGTGGGGTGCGGGTTGGCTATGGCATGACGTCAGAGCGACGATCAGTGCGCTCGGACGTCCGTCTCCGTGCTCCGGTAATACTAGCTCATGACTTTACCTGCACCGTCAAAGTGTTGACTTCGGAGGGAAATGTTGAACTCACTCGAAAATTTTGGGATTCATAGGATCCCTGACGGCGCTGCGATAGCTAGCCCGTCAGTCACCGGAAACCACAGTCTTTCACTCGGACAGATTCGGCCTAGAGACCTGCGGGGTTCTACCTCCCCTACGGGACCGGTACCTTACACGAGATGAGATAATTTATTGAAAAATTGCTTGCCCCAACTGCCCGTGTTCCGGTACCTCTACGACGTTGCACAGATCCTTCCTTGCACCATTGTGTCCAAATGCAACGAACGGTTGTGGCATCGCGTTGCGTTTCTTCCGCAATACGACGCAAGGACCATCCGGAGGTACGAAGGCCTACGATGACACGTCTCGTGAACTCATCTGTTGGACGAAATCGTGTACGACAGCGTCTTAACGGCATTAGCAACCCTTGTTCGTTCTCCAGTCACGGTTACAGAAGAACCACTGGCTTCTCGCGGCCGTGACGAGATCTCGACTGATGGTCTCACGGGCTGGTTGGCCGCTTATTTCCCGCGCGCCGTTCGTGCGACTGGCCTGCAAATGCAATCATTCACATAACTTGTACGTGTGCACCCACCCTGCAGTTTGCATGGCGCTGCGTTCACGTCTTCGTCGTTTGGTATTTTATCTGTCAGGCAGTGACAGATAAAATGCCAAACGACGAAGACGTAGTACGTGTCAACCGTTTGCTATTTATATCCCAAATAAGCCGAAATTCGTAGTACAGACCTTTTTTCTCCACATAGACTTTAGATTCAGCCGCGCTCAAACTGGCTGAAAAAATTTAATGTCCGATCACGACGTACAGATGGCCACATCTTTTGTTGGCAACCATATTCACAGGTCTTGAATAAACACACTGTGGAAGGCACTATTGGCCGAATTCCTTATGTATCCATCCTTGCAGACCACGTACACACATACATGCTGATTTCCTTTCCTGGGGTGGATGGGATTTTCCAGCACGACAATGCGAAGAGCACACAGTTAGAAATATCCGACAATGGTTGGAAGAGCACGATGAACATCTCAAAGTATTTCCCTGGCCCCCTAATGTCCCAGACCCAGTTGAGTATCTGTGGAACCACCTCGATCGTGTTATTGGCTCTTTGCATCCTACACCACTCCAGAGGTTGGCAAAATCGTAATTGAATTAATCGGTAATACATTACAGCGTAATGGTAATGAGAACAAGAACTTAGCGTTACCATTACATGGTAATGGTGAACTAGTCATTAGAACTACATGGTCATTGTAATAACATGTAGCAGCTACCCATTATCATCGTAATGGTTAATGGTTAACTATATGTTGGAAATTAACCAATAACTTGTGGGTAAAAGTACAATGTGAATAAACCAGCAAGCAGTACACCTTTACATGTTGTGTAGGTTATTTGACAATTGTTCCACCCCTCGGATCTCAAATGCGTGTAGGTAGGTATTGGAGATTGTGCGTGTATGTAGGTATTGGAGATTGTACGTGTATGGCATGAGTAGTTGCGCCGTCTTCGCCGCAAGTAAAGTGATCTAAACGAAATAATACATATGAAGTAAGTACGAATAGGATGTTTAATTTGGTTAGAGATACTCATTTTGTTCATCTCCAATACAGTGTTCTTGTCCATTACATACGCTTCACTGTACAAAATAACTACCCCACTATAGCCACAAGCAAATATTAGCACTACACTCACAGTTCAGCAACTCAGGGTACACTGCCGAATAATACAGAAATATGCAAACTCTTGACATTTTTGCCGTACTTCTCAAGTGTTGTTGTCCATTACTTGTCCGATACGAACACTGGACTAGCGAGCGACTGACTCCTTTATATATACTTCACGACAGGACCTGAACCTTTTGGAATATGCTTGATTTACATAAAGCTCTGCAACTTCCCACTGCGCGATCATTCTGGAACATTCTACAAACGTCTAACCCATTCTTGCCGCTTCTAGAACATTCTACACGGCACTTCGGACTGTGACTGCTATATTACATGGCCGACTTATCCAGACATAGCTTTTCGCACACGTACATTTCTATAAACTATCAGTATGAAATTAATATTTGCAAATTGTGTAATTTCACTACCAAATAATTCCATTGCGTCTGAATGGCATTATTAAATAATTGAATTATATCCTATTCATTGTAATGCACTACGGATTAATTCCATTACCTTGTGCAAACCATACTTGGGATTACCTTGTAATGCATTACCTGTTACTGCATTACACGTTAATTGTAATCCGTACTTCCATTACTTTGGAATGTATTCCTGTCCAACTCTACACCACGCACTCTCCAGCAGCTGTCAGATGCACTGCCGTTAGTATGGCTGCACATACTTGTGAACACCTTCCATCCCCTTATTGAGTCACTCCCAGCCCGTCTTGCTGCTGTCCGCGCTGCACGCGAATAGCTCTGGATATTACCTGGTGGTCACAATAATGTGACTCGACTGTGTAAATTAAATCATCATATTAGACAAAATCCGCATTGCGTAAGAGTTTTATAATACACTCAATAGACAAAACATTAGAGATACCTACCTATTAGCGTGTTGGTCCTCCTTTAGGGCGAATAGCAGCCTGTGCAGGTCGAGGCATCGACTCCACCATATGCGATAGGGTTTTCGGAGGAAAAACCAGCCGTGCCTGTTACAGCATTGTCCACAACTCCGCCTGAGACGTTGGTTCAGCATCCATGGAACTGACGTTACGCTCCATGGCATCCCAGAGAGCTTCCACAGGGTTTAAATTCGGGGACCTTGAAGGCCACTGTATGGTTCCAAACTCAAATGGGTATTCCTTGAGCCATACTTGGGTGGTTGCGTCACGACGGGGCGGCATATTTTCCTACTGAACAATACGCCAACCATCGTCCGCACGATGCGCGAAGGCCATGGGCGCATGTAGGTCATCAGTGAATACATGCTGGTAGCACGCAACTATTAAGGACCTCTCAGGACACACTAAAGGACCTAATGCGTCTCGTGAGATAGCTCCCCAAACCATTACAGAGCCACCACTGCCTTGAACAGAGCCGACCTGGCACGACGGCGTCACGGCCTCATGCTGACAACGTCACACTCGCACCTTTCTGTCAGCTTGGTACAGCTGAAAACGGGATTCATCTTACCCCTTGACACGGCGCCACTCTTCCGAGATCCAGTTTTTAGGTTCCCGGAACAAGGCGAGGCGTAATGTCTAATAACGAACAGTAAACAGTGGCACACAAGTAGGGTGTCGGCTTCCGTACCCCATAGTATGCAGCGTGCGTCGTACCGCTCGCTCATTGACGCTGCATGGGCTTCCAACATTTAGCCTGAATGTGTTGTCAAGCGGTTGTTCTGAACGAGTCAACCCCGTTCATCAATAGCGTGTGGTCGGCCACCGCTTCGATTCTGGGTGCTGGTACGGCCGTTGATGGTATGCTCGTGGTATACCATTCATACGGTTGCCCTCGTGATCCCTATACGGTTCCCCTCGTGAACTCTATACGGTTGCCCTCGTGAACGGTCGTCCTCGTGAACGGTTACCCTCGTGAACTCAAATTTTGTCTCCTGAGTGTACATAGCAAATGCTTAAACTAAAATCTCTGTCAAGGTTACCCACAAATGTGATTTAAATTTGCACTAGGGAGTGCAGTACACTGGGAAACAAAAGGGAATTAAATCTTAATTCTAAAATATTATCCGAATTTTTTTTTTCTATTCTTGAGATATTTCAACCGTTTTAACATCCGCTTCTGCTTTTCGTATCAACCGCTGAATGGTATTCACAAAAGGGCGTCAATCAGACGAATTTTCTAGGATGCAACTGAGTTGTTGGAAGCCTAACAAATTTAAAAGATGTGATTGAAAGAGAAGACCTTGCAGGGTCGATCATGAAACTTACGTGAAAACATTTCCTTTCCCATTTACTAGAAGATACAGCAAACTTTTGCGAAGTTCGATTCTGTTACAAAAGTTGCTTAAGTATTTATATTCTTTGAAGTAGTTTGCAAAAAGCACAAATCATATCTTATGAAGTCGAAACCTCTTAGACAATTTTCTGATTTCTTGTTCAGAAACACTGAAGAGCAATTGAATTAGAGATACCTGTCTAGTAACGTGTAGCACAACCTTTCACCCTGATGACGGCGGCGAGTCGTCTCGGCATCGACTCGACAAGACACCGGAAGCGTTGGGAAGCCATACGTATCCACGACCCCTGAACAAGCTCCCACAGTTCACGAAGATTTGATGGAGGCGGGTCAGAGTCTCCAACATCTCTCTCGATGTCATCCCAGATGTGCTCGACAGGATTGAGGACAGGTGACTTAGCTGGCCAAGGAAGCGAGGTCACGTTGGTGGAGTGTTCATCCAACCATTCGGATACAATTCGGGAACAATGGCACGGTGCATTTTCTTGTTGCAGGATGAGGTCCCCAGTGGGATGTTAAAAGCACAAACGGGAGCAAATGGTCGTCCATGATATCCCGGTAACGTTAACCTGTGAGGGACAATGTCATATGTACCAGGGGTCCCATTTCAGTCCACGTAAACAGTTCCCAAACGAGAATGCCACCCCCACCAGCTTGAAGAGTACCCTGCTGGCAAGAAAGATTCATCGCTTCATGTGGTTTGCGCCGTACTCGTATCCTACCATCCGCATGTACCAACGCGAATCTCGACTCATCAGTCCAGTCAACATTTTCCCACATGTCTAGGGTCCAGTGGCGATGTTTCCGCGCCCATGCTAATCTTTGCACCCTGTGATGTGCGGCTAGCAGCGACACCCTCGTGGGACGATGGCGTCTGTACCCCATAGCGAGGAGATGGTTCTGGATGGTGTCGCTGCTTATACGTTTTTGGGCACCAGCGTTAAATTGCCGAGGGATTTCTTGCACTGTGGCCCGTCTATCCGCTGTTACAATGCGAGCTAGCTGACAATGACCCCGCTCATCCACACGCTGTTGTCAACGGCAGTTGTCCCTTGCTGGGATGGTTTTATCGGATTCGATGTACTCTCGGTGCACCCGTGACACAGTGGCTCTGAAACTCCCAGTACCTGCACGACTTCCGAGAGGGAATGACCCATTCGTCGGGCACCGACAATTTGCCCATGATCAAATGCGCTTAGATCCTTCGTCTTACTCATACTTCGTCCGACTCTTTCTGATTCCCGTCGCATCATCCCTTATATTGTCGGATCGCTGCCTACGTTATGTCGTTTCCGTTTACAGGGCCGCCCACAGCACCACATTTGCCTAACGCCAGCTGTCTCTAATTCAATTGCTCTTTAGTGTATATTATATATCCATTTATACATTATGTATTGCTGTACAACCCATTATATGCCGCCCCGGTGGCGCAGTGGTCTAAGCGATGGCCTCTGATCATTCGTCCGAAAGGGGTCGGGTTCGAGTCCCGGTGAGGCATGGATGTTGTGTTTGTCTAAAGGCGCTGACTCTCTCCCTTCCCTGGAACTAGTGACTCTAAATCAGGGACGAGCTACTGTTTATAGACCATTGAGTTGCTCACGGTTGTCTTAAACCTCTATCCAAAAAAAACAAAAAAAACGTTATATATACATGAAAGAAACTTTTCCGTGTATAACTTGGAAAAAAATTAAACGCAAGGTATCAACTCTTGCCATTTCTTTCCCTCACATGTTGTGGCAATTACATGGCCTTACTGTTGGAAACCCGCCGTGACCAATACAAATAGCGGCAGATATCAAGCAACGTGCTACGTTCTACCAGCTTAAGAATATATTGAACGATGTACGAGCGTGTATGAAACAGCTAACACTGAGACATTCAGTGTTCTGAGTGCAATGGACTTGTTTTTAGCACGTCTTTTGTAAAAAAAAATCGTGCTTATGTTACCGGTTTGTCCGTCCATCCGTCTGTACCCACGATGTCTCTGCAACTATTAGTACGATTTGAAAAATTCTTTTTCATTGGAAAGCCTGAAATATGCCGCCCCAGTGGCGCAGTGGTCTAAGGCGTTGGCCTCTGATCATTCGTCCGTAAGGGGTCCGGGTTCGAATCCCGGTCAGGCATGGATGTTGTGTTTGTCTTACGGCACTGGCTCTCTCCCTTCCCTGGAACCAGTGACCCTAAATTAGGGACGGGCGACTGCTTATAGCCCATTGAGTTGCTCACGGTGGTCGTTAAACCTCCAATCAAAAAAAAAAAAAAAAGCCTGAAATATGCGAATGATGATCGTTCATTTCGTTTTTTTTTTTTTACGATGTACAATTTCGCCGCTAGAGGGCGTAAATGCAGATGATGTCGAATTCAAAAAACGTTTTATTCCACATATTTGCTTCTAAACATCCGATTGAAAAAATTATTTTATCTTTCGCTTCCATTTATGTGGAAGAGTATTTTAGATATAGTTACTTTTTCAAATTGCGCACATATTTTCCGCTAGGGGGCGTAAAAGCAAATTACATTTTTCCCGCTAACTCTTCTTCTAAAGCTCCGAATTGAAAAAAAATTCTTCAGCGATTACACCTTCTGATAGAAGTTCTTTCTCATATAATTTCTCATTTTTGGTAATAAATACTTTGACCACCATGGGGCGAAAGTGTTAATTTTTGCTTCTGATGTATTTGCCATAAAATCTGAGCTTCTAAAATATCGATTGAAAAAATTCTTTCGTGGACTGATGCCACTCACATTGGTAAACCTTTTCGGAATATTTTCTTCTTAAAATATTCCGCAGTTTCTCCGCCAGGAGGCGTAGATGTATATCTTATTTTTATTAATATCTCTACTTCTCGAAGTCTGATTTGAAAAATTCCTTCTTTGTTGGATAATGTTTTTAGTGTGACATGTTTTTCATATAATTTCAAAATTTTCAAGTAATTCATAGACTTTCCGCTAGGGGGCATAGAGGTAAATTCCGTTTCCCCCTATATCTCTGCTTCTAAATCTCCGATTTGAAAAATTCTTTCTGCACCGGATACAGCTCCTGATGGGAAATCCTTTGCACATAATTTCTAATATTTGTAAAAAAAATGGTTTGGCCACCAGGGGGCGTAAACCTTAATTTCCGCTTCTTGTGTATTTGCAGCAAAATATGAGCTTCTGAATTCTCGATTGAAAAAAACGTCATTTGTAGACCGATAGTACACATGTCGACAAACCTTTTAGGAACATTTTTCTTAAAATAATGCATGGTTTCTACGCCAGGGGGAGTAGATGTATATCTTCTTTTGTCAGTATCTCTACTTCTAGGAGTCCTATTTGAAAAATTCCTTCTTTGTTGGATAGTGTTTCCAGTGTGACATGTTTTTCATATAATTTCAAAATTTTCAAGTAATTCATAGACTTTCCGCTAGGGGGCGTAAAGGTAAATTCCGTTTCCCCCTCTATCTCTGATTCTAAATCTCCGATTTGAAAAATTCTTTCTGCACCGGATACAGCTCCTGATGGGAAATCCTTTGCATATAATTTCTAATTTTTGTGAAAAAAATATTTTGCCCACCAGGTGGCGTAAGTCTTAATTTCCGCTTCTGATGTATTTGCAGCTAAATATGAGCTTCTAAAATCTCGATTGAAAAACAAGTCGTTTGTTGACCGAAACAACTCATGTCTACAATCCATTTAGGAACATTTTCTTCTTGAAATAACGCATGGTTTCTACGCCAGGGGGCGTATATATATATACTTTATTTTTGTCAATATCTCTACTTCTAGAAGTCCAATTTGAAAAATTCCTTCCTTTGTTGGATAGTGTTTCCGATGCGCAATGTTTTTCCTATAAATTTAAAATTTTCAACTAAATCATAGACTTTCCGCTAGGGGGCGCAAAGGTAAATTGCGTTTTCTGCATTATTTCTGCTTCTAAAACAAACTCCGATTTGACAAATTCTTCCTGTATCGCATACAAGACCTGATGGAAAAAAATTTCACATAATTTCTAATGTTTGGTAAAGAATGGTTTGACCACCAGGGGCATAAGTGTTAATTTCTGCTTCTGATGTATTTGTAGCAAAATCTGGGCTCCTGAAAACTAGACTAAATTTTTTTGTTCTTGGACCGATGCCGCTCATATGGGAAAACCTTTTGAGAATACTTTCTTCTTAAATTAATGCATGTTTTTTTCACCAGGGGACGTAAAGCCACATCTTTTTTTTTTTTTTTTTTTTCGATATCTCTGTTTCTAAGAGTCCGACTTTAAAAATAATTTCTGTGTTGGAAAGCGTTTCCGGTGCGAAATGTTCATCATAAAAATTCATGTTTTTCTTAACGCACAAGTCTGCAACCAAAGGGCGTAAGCTCACGATTCCGTTTACAGCAATATCTGAGGGATTAAAAACCCGATTGAAAACTTTCTTTCTTCCGTCAGATACTATTGTTTTCCACACCGGTTCCATTGACTTTGAATAGCTTTGATAAATTTGATTTGCGTCAGAATGGATTCAAAAAACGTGCTTATTACACCCGAAAATTCGGTGTCATCTTTCTTGTTTAATGTGCGTCCGCCACTGTGCGGAATGAGTGTAGCCACGAATTATGTTTATGCTTGCAATTACTAGGGATTTCATGTATTCGTCTATAACTGTAGATTGTCTTCTTCTTCTATCGTTGACGAATTAAATCGATATTTTCCATTTTATAATGTAGTCGGAAGCTGACTTATTGCTTTAAGGTGAGTGATTTCAAATTCTTTTCTCTCGCATTCGATTCGGAATTCTTTCCCTGCCCCGCGCTATTGAAGAACTGCACTATACTAACACTTATATGTTGCGGTTATTACGAAATTAATAAAATATTATTCCAAAATCCCAAACTAAATATTTTTGTTATAAAAAAAAAGGTGCCGCAACAGCATGTTCCGTTGGAGAAAAGTCCCTGGGAAAAATCATGTGCACATATAAATTGAACGTATTAAGAAAGGAGTTTAAGTTCAAGATCTCGAAATGAAACGATATCTTTCCTTTTTTTCTTTTTTCTTTTTGGTTACATTAAATTTCAAGGGTGTCATGTGTGAGGAACCTGAACTGAAACATCCGTTGCGTTAGGAAACATTACGAAGTTATCTGTCTTACGTTTTGCAGTCACTGATACCGGAAAGACGATGGGAAGGAAACGTCTGCGTGTCATCTTAGCATTGAGAATCGTCAGGTGTCTTCCTAGTTGGAGGTTGGTATAAAAGAACCTGCCTTACATTCAGTCAGTCTACTATACCTCTCTGCTGCCTTGGAAACCAGCTGCTCTGCTTCGTACAGATTATTCCAGGAAAATGATGAAATTGGTGATTTTCGCTCTTGTCGTGGCTTGTGCCTTCGCCATTCCTGGAGGATATTATGATGTGGATGTCGACGAGGAAAGTGTTGTTGAGGCTGCTCAATATGCCGCGCTTGCCCTCGGAAAGCAGTTCTCTACTGCTTACCACGCCAAACTCCACACAGTGCACAAGGCTAAGCAGCAGGTAAGGTAGAATATTTGCTACTTTTGATTTTTCCAATGAATTATTTGGCATTTCTGTTTCCCTTTTTCTTGGGCTGGCCATTTGCTTGCAGACCAGATACCTCCGATTATAAAAGCTACACTGCGAAAAAGTCTCTGCCTATGATCAAAGCTATTATATATCTCTTAGTTTTTCCACCTTCTGGAGTAAATTTAGATTTAAATTTTAAAAAATAATGCTGCTCTATCAGCAGGATTATGATTTTCATTTTTATTTCATTTTTCGATGACCATGATCAAGGCTATGCACATATCTCCTAGTTTTTCCACCTGCTGGAGTAAATTTATATTTACATTTAGAAACATAACGCTGCTCTATGAGCAAGATTATGATTTTATTTTTATTTAATCGACGATTTTAAATTTTTCGCATGAAATATAGTTCTCGCATTTTTCACTTTATCAGACACACAGAAGAATACGCTTATAATGAAGTGCACTAGATTGAAAGAAACCCTCATTGTATCCGTTTTGGTGTGAAAACTTCAACCATGTAAAAATTTGCATGCGTGACAATATGCATGTGCCGTATGTTTATAGTATTATACAGGATATTTCACGAAGAGTGTCCGAAAGGAATAGGAAAGTTACGGTTGGTCGTAGCAGAAAAGCGAAAAATGCCTAATACGCAGCAAACAAAGGACAATTCAGCTATGATAATTGTACCCCTCCTCCCCTCCTATAGTGGATAATTTCCGGAAAATATGAAAATTAAATATTCATACGACCCCCAAAGAAACCCAAGTCAATTAGTAAAAAACGAGCCGCGTATATATTAAGAAGAAAGAGATACCCGGATGCTTCAGAGGAACATTTCGCTGAGATATAGATGGTTGATATTCTGGACGCATGCCGGATTACTTGCCGTGAATATGTGCAGAGTTAACGTCCGCGAATAGTACATATGAGAGACATCTGCAAATCCATTTAAAAGAGAACAACCGACATGTTGTCTGTTCAGACATTAGAAGAGTTCGATGTGATTCTGAGACAGAAAATATGCCGTTTGTCCTTTTTTAAATGGATTTGCAGATGTCCCCAGTATGTGCTACTGCCGATATCTGAGCTAAATATTCCTCTGAAGCATCCGGGTAAATTTCTTTATCCCTAATTCGGCGCGGCTAGTTTTTTTTTTTTTTTACTAATTGGCTTTGGGTTCAGTGGAGGGCCGTATAAAGATTTAATTTTCGTATTTTCCGGTAATTATCCAATCCGGAGGGTGCAACTGTCATAGCTGAATTGTTTGCGTATTTTACATTTTTTCACTTTACTGCTGCGACTAACGGTTACTTTCCTATTCCTTTCTGACACTCTTCCTGAAACAACCTGTATATCCATAACAATTAAACTTGAAATATTTAATTTGTTAACTGCAATAGTACAAATTAAAATAGAATAAACACGTACAGGAATACATAGTGAAAGCGAACCCAGAAGTAGACATTATGCGGAAACATTTTTTAAAGTGGCACTTTCTTGGAGTGAATGACGGAGAGGATTTCTTGCGCAATTCACTTGCTGAGCATTTGCGATGTGCGCTCCATTGCTTTTCTGTCAACATTCTTCCTCTAGCACACCAGAATTTCCCTGCCCTGTTGCAAACTCGTCCAGTATGCCACCAGTTCTATTCCTCCATTCCAGAAGTATTCCGCGGTAGATTTACTTTCTCTGTTAAATAAGGAATTTCATTAAATTTTGTTACTTTGCTTGTTAAATGTATTCATCTTAGCTTTATCCTTTCGCTCATTAATCCTGAGGATTCCATTAAATTCTGTTCGTTTAGAATAATCAAATTAGCTTTGAATAAACATTATACCAAATAAAAGTTTTTGTTTTGTTCTTTAAATCGGGGATCTCGCTAAATACGGATTCTTGATAAGCGGGTTCTACTGTATAATTTTCCCAAAAGGCAGCCTAAATGATTTTATGTATTTTACATGGTAGGACAGAAAACAAATATTTTATTAAATCTGTTAAAAGTAACATGTAGAAGGTTTTCTCATGCTCGTAGTGCCGAATTATTCCATTGAAGGTAAGTTATGTTAAGTTGTGCAAAGCATATGATATTGCCTCCCGCTCTTTCTCTCTCTCTCGCTCACTCTCTGAGGTCATGCTGTCTCTTATGTCTTCGAAAGTTTCGAAACTACGGAAAGTTTTAAATTAGAATGTTGCAGGACAAAAGTACTTGCGCTTTAGCATTCTAGAATTCAAATGACAAATACCTACCGTAGGATCATTGTCAACCTATGATCGGGTCATTGCAATTAGGAAGGCCATGAAAGAGTGGCTTTTACTGTAGCAATGAAGGAACAGCGGACTGGAAGGGCGGCTTCATGCAACAGGAAATGAGGGGACATTAGAATTGTAAGAGTTGACGCCAAAGCATTAAGATGAATGAATTTGTGAGCTTCTAACTCTGCGGGCATTTTTTCTTGCGTAGCCACATTGGTATGCACTCTTTGCTGCTTACTTGTTTATTTGTTATATATAATTATTCATCTGTTAATATTTTGTAACTATCCATTTATTATGCCTCCTAAAAATAAGATTCTGAAGTAGCAGAAGGGGTCTTAAGTCAGTATAAAAAATTGTGCAGTTCATGCAAGCGGTCTTTAACAAGTAGGATTAGGTACCGTGAAAAGTACTGGTGTAACTGTTGCAGTCAGAAACCACCCATCTGTTTGTAGATACTGCTTTATTTTTGGCATTGATTGAATTTTGAGCAAATAATGAGAGTGCTGCAAATCTGAAAATAGCTAGAAAATGCATGATTAGTTGGCCCTCGTTAGAGCCGCAGGAAACTTACTTTACAGTTAAGTTCCTTTATTGTTTACATATATTGTTTATTCTTATTCATTGCCTATATAGTTCAAGCAGTTTCATTAACATTGAATCATTTTTACACGTTAATAAGGAAGACCCTTAGAGCAGGCGTTTTTTATTTATTTATTTAAAGTCCACATGACTAACTGAAAGGTTTGTCTATATTTTTTTGTAAATATCTTGGCGCGATTGATTAGCAGGAAATGAGGAAAATGCACTAATTTGAAAAGAGTATAACTTTGTGCTCAACATAGAGTCAGATTCCAACCAAAGAGCCATAGCATACGTAGCGCGATTAAAATGTTCCGAGACTAGGTACGTAGCGCGCCAACAGATGACAGTACGCGGATCCACGAGCAGCGGTCGAGGGCAGTAACCTTCATGAGTCATTGTGCCCAGTGGCATCGTTCTGTGAACATCGGGAGAAGTGCTACACGATATTTGGGGACCATGTGCAGAACACAGCTGCGATTTCGGTATGGACTGCAAAGTAGAACAGCGAGTGAATATCAAGTTCTGCGTCAAACTTGGCGAATCGGGAACGGAGACGCATAAAATGTTCCTGTCGCGGGTCATCACTGGGGACGAGACTTGGGTCTACGGTTACAACCCGTAGAACAAACAACAGTCGTTGCAGTGGAAGAGCCCGGCATCTCCACGACTGAAGAAGGCCCGACAGACCCAGAGCGCAACCAAACGAATGCTCGTCGTGTTCTTCGACAATCCTGGGGTTGTGCACCGTGAATATGTCCACCAGGGCCAGACCATCACCGCCCTTTTTTACTGCAATGTTCTGCGACATCTTAGGGAGTACATTCGCTGCAGACGACATGAAATGTTACTCAGGGGTGATTTCCTGCTCCATCACGACCATGCAGAAGCTCACAGAGCGTTAACAACACGCCAGTTTTGCAGCAGCAACAGCATGACTCCCCTTCCTCACACGCCTTACTCGCCGGATTTGGCCCCCTGCGACTTCTTTCTGTTCCTGAAAATGAAGCTGAAACTCAAGGGTCGCCATTTTGAAACCATGGACGAGATCTAGTGTGAATCGTAGACGGTGTTTGACACGATTCGCAAACCAGACTTCCAGGGAGCATTCCAACAGTGGCAAAAACGCTGACGGCGGTGTATCGCTGCCCAAGGAGACTACTTTCAGGGAGATCATAACCAGACTTAAGTAACGTAAGTACTTGATTGTATATCGGCCTAGTTTCGGAACTTTTTAATTGGACCTCGTATACTGTTCGCTCATTATGCATTATGATTTTATATATTTTTTTAATTATTTCGTTTAATTAACCTTTCCAAGTAAAGTATGCGGCAGCAAGAAAATATCTTCGAACGTATTTTATTGCTACCATACCAGATCTGTAGAAACATCTGATATTAATTGAACCTATATCTAAGTTTGAGTAGCACTACTAACATAGATCACCAAATACACGTGGAACCAAGTAAAGACAGAGTGGCGATTTCAATGTTAATGGAAAGAAGTAATCAGCCCGTGCTGATTACTTCTTTTCATTAACATTGAAATCGCCACATTTGTGATTAACGGTTTTAAAACCGTCGTACGATGTAACACGTATTCAGAATCACTGCTTCTTGAATTTTGTGCTTATTTGCTGCAGACCCAAAGGATCAAGCTCAGTTGTTAGTCTGACGAAATTTCCCAGCTGTATAGATAATTAGTGGACGTATATGAACTGGTTTTAGCTTCCACATCTGTTTAATATCTGCATCCAGTTCCACATACTGGTTGAGTTTTGTTCCATAAATGGTCTGAATATTACGGTGAAACGGTACCGATATGTCAATAATAACTGACTGCTTTCTTCTGCTTCTTGTGATATAGCACTATGTTTGGATGATTGACAGGGGTGGGTACGTCTGTTTTAATCTCACGGTTCTAAAATAATTGTTATTGTGTATTATCTAGGATACAATGGGTATACATTATTTTTGTTGTTGACTTCGACTTTCTCGGGCAGGGCCGGTAAGTAAAACGCGGAGATATTCATTTCAAGCTTGAAAATTCATGAATCTTCTAGTGATATAGCAGGTTTGTAGAATGACTGTCTTTTGGATTGGGTGAAGCAGTCTTTGTGGTAATCGTAATTCCTCGTGATTTTTTTTGCAGAAAGTTATCTGGTACCACTGTGGTTGCCGAAATGACAACTGGTGCGATCTGTATTAAGCTTTGCTTTCAGCTCCTATGAATTTCCATTTGCGGGTTCTCATATTTTGAGATTTTCTCAGATGCTGTTCTTTGGATGTTTTCTGTACGTGAAAACGCTGCATGTATCGTTTCTGTCTTCTTCAGTTTTTTGTCTGCAATTACAATGTCAGATCGATTTTTGTCAATGGTCTTGTCTGTGATGATAAGCTTATCACAGTGCATGATGCAATTCTAGTTTTCGAGAAAAGGTTATAATTGGTACTGGTAATAAAGTGGCGTATAGCTTTGAATAAAGCCGTATTTAACACCAGACTCTGGACGTAGGATCTCGGCTACCTGGTTGTGTCTATCAAGTATTGTTTTGAAGCAAGAAAAGAGCAGTCAGCTAAAATGTGTTCTATGGTTTGATTGGCTTTTCCGTACATTCTACAGGTGTCATCATCTGCAACTTTCGTGCTTTTCTTGTATTTAGTTCTGGGTTGAGATAGCACAGTCTTGAATCTCAATGAAGAATCCCTCCATTTCTGCATAAAGCTGACCTTTCCTTTTATAATCTTTGTGAGAAGTTTTTTATCGATGTATTCCAGATCTAAGGACTTTCTTTGGATATTTGCAGAATTTTGCTTTTCTAACTTTGCAGTTAATCTGAATTGTTTTCTGATTGAGAAAGGAACTCAGAAGTATTCAGGTTCAATGGAGTAGAGCCTTCGTCAGCTGCAGACACCAATGTAGTGATACCATGTCTTTTCCCTAAAAAGTGCTGTTTGCGTTATTTATCTTCGTTTCTGCAAAGATCTGTTATATTGTGGGATTAGCCCCCTTCCTCCATTTCTTTTCAATTATAGTCTGCCAACTGATGATTTTGGTTGGTTGCATCTGTATTTGATTAAAAGTCTTGAGTATGCCAAGTTCCTGTAGATCGGTATCCCTGGCGTGAGCTAATATTACTAAAACTTTAATTCATGTACTTATAGGTCTTAAATCAACTATCAGTTCTCTAGTTACTTGGCAAATGTTTCTCAAGTGTCAACCAAAAAAATTTCTGTTTAGAAACGGACAAGTATTTTTACGATATATTGTTACTTTAAACTTTATATCAGATAGACGGAGAAAGCGATTCGATTTCCGAAATATGCTTAAATTCGTTTATCACAGCATAGTATTTAAAATTGGATAATTTCAAAAACAAACATTTGCGTGATTTTAAATTGTTTAACTTAAAACTTCACAAACGGTTTGAAATTGATCACATTTTAAACAATAAAGAAGAAATTGTGAAGTTGTAAGTTAAATAATTTAAAATCACGCACATGTTTGTTTTTGAAATTATCCAATTTTAAACACTGCGGTGATAAATGAATTTAAGCATCTTTCGGAAATCGAATCGCTTTCTCCGTCTGTCTGATATAAAGTTTAAAGCAACAATATATCGTAAAAATACTTGTCCGTTTCTAAACAGAAATTTTATTGGTTGACACTTCAGAAACATTTGCCAAGTAACTGGAGAACTGATAGTTGATCTAAGACCTATAAGTACATGAATTAAACTTTTAGTAATATCAGCTCACGCCAGGGATACCGATTTACAGGAACTTGACATACTCAAGACTTTTAATCAAATACAGATTCCACCAACCAAAATCATCAGTTGGGAGACTATACCTGAAAAGAAAAGGAGGAAGGGGGCTAATCCCACAATATAACAGATCTTTGCAGCAACGAAGATAAATAACTCAAACAGCACTTTTTAGGGAAAAGGCATGGTATCACTACATTGGTGTCTGCAGCTGACGAAGGCTCTACTCCATTGAACCTGAATACTTCTGAGTTCCTTTCTCAATCAGAAAACAATTCAGATTAACTGCAAAGTTAGAAAAGCAAAATTCTGCAAATATCCAAAGAAAGTCCTTAGATCTGGAATACATCGATAAAAAACTCCTCACAAAGATTATAAAAGGAAAGGTCAGCTTTATGCAGAAATGGAGGGATTCTTCATTGAGGAAATGTTAAACATAAACATTTGTGGAAATGTTCGGACCTCAAAAATGTTTTCCTGAAGAAGAAATGCGCAATTTTATTCATTCTTTCTCTTATTGCTGTTTTTAGGTAGTTGCCGGTATGAATTACCAGCTGAAGGTTACTGTTGGCCTGACCAACTGCAAAAAAGCTGAAGTTGATTACAACGATATCGAAACTTGCGAATACCAGACAGGCGTGGTAAGTATAAAATTCGTTTCTTTCTAAAGCATTTTAACATTTCGTCTCAACATCGACACAAACACTTTATTCATATGCAGAGAATGTTCTATCTATGTTGTGAAAATAAGCGTTCTGTCTACCTGTCAGTCGCCTGCAGTAGAAATTACGGAACGTAGAGACTTGAAATTCGGAAAACTAAAAGATGACCATATAGTTCCACTATTTAAAAAATATAGTAACGCGAAATCTTTAGAAAGGAAATAAATGTATTTCAGTGAAATGCAAATAGAATACAGGAAACGAAAAGTGAGAAAATTTATATTTTTTTTCTGCATTTCATTTCTTCAAAGCTTTACGTTGCTATTCCTCCATTCGCGCATTCTCCCACCTCATCTTTTCGTAATCTTGAAGTAATTTTGATCCACCAACAATTTGCAATTGAACACGATTGACTAACAAGAAACACATGTAAGATGCCATTCAAGCTACCATCTTGACTCGTATGCTGCAGCGGACTATGTTCTTGACTCCAAATAGAAGAATTCTCAACTTTGTTCGCCAAGAAGCTTTCAAAGAATAAACTTATTTGCGTTTGGGAAGAACTGTGCGTTACACTGATAACACTACAACAGAAAAATGTAGATGTTACAAATATTTCAAATTTCTTATATTCACCGACAATAAAGACTAAAGGTTTCATACAGCTGGGACAGCACAAAAATCGATTTTATACAATTTCTAAAATTACTTTCTTTTCATTACTGGAACATATTTTATTTTAATGTCTCCAGGCATCACATCCCAATTATAACTTCTTCAGGAAAACTCGGAAAACACTGGTTCAGCGTTTCCGAGTTTTCCTGGTTATAATTGGGATATGATGAAAAAGTGATTGATATATCTTTTCCTAAACCCGGACAACGCCGGATACGTTTCCTAGTTAACCATGAAATGAGAATACGCGAAGTGCATAAAAGAAAGAAGTGCAGGTCTGCCAAGGGGCGCAGTGGCCTAGGCGCTGTCTTCTGACCATTCGTCCGAGAAGGATCCGAGTTCGAATCCCGGTGAGGTATTTGTGTTAGAGCACTAGTTCTCTCCCTTCTCTGAAAGAAGTGGCCCTAAATTAGGGACGGGCGACTGCTTATGTCACGTTGAGTTGCTCACGGTGGTCGTTAAACTTTCAAACAAACAAAAAATATCAGGAATTATTAAAAGAGTTCCTCGGGTTACAGTCACAGAGCTGGCACTGAAATAATTATATACAAATAACAGTCTGACGCTGAATAAACAATATTCATATTAACCGACCGAAATGACAAGAAGAAATGTGTCTTTGTGAAGGAAAAAGCAGAACTGACTTTATGCCCCTGAGGGTGGGTGGTCAGACGCACTTCCCAAATGAGGCATGTTAGTGTGCTTGTCTTACAGCTCAACACTCTCCCCTCCCATGTCCAGGTGCCTCAATTTAAGAACAGGCTGCTGCTTATATCCCTAAAAGTTGCTCATTATGGTCGTTAGCCCTTTAAGCGTCTGATGTACATGAACCAAATTGTGCACGGAAATGTTCATTAGCGGCCGCGTTTTTCAAAAGATACGGCAAAACAATTCCCATTCACCTCTGATATCAGCCGTACCTACCATTAACCTGTCACTGGCGCTTCTGTCAGATCCTTTATTCCCTACTTCGTGAGCCAAGGCATGATGGGTAAAGGCTAGCTAGATCCCTCCTGACACTGACATCATGCCACTGGGCAGAAACAAATGACTCAAACATTTGTTCCCTTCCTTGGTTTCGCAGCCATTGTAATTATTTAGAAAGCATTAATGAAAGGCATCCACCTAAATGACCACCTAGAGTAACGCAGCGTTTTCTTTATGCGCAGATTCACTCTTTCGCGGTCGAGCCATTTCTTTAAAAAATGTATAATCGGTTTATGGAGTCTGACGTGGCCTTCCGATCTCCAACAGTTTTTCCATCTTTATCCATCTAAACATCATTCTTCCATCAGGCCATTCTGAGTAAGTGCTCTCTTTATTCTTAGATCATGTTCTTCTAGATCGGCCTCTATTTTTTCGTTTGTTTGATTTAAATTTCATGGCACGTTTTGGCAGTCTTTCATTGGTTATTCTTTTTCCATGACCAAGCCAACGCAATTGCCTCTTCTGTACGTCTAACATTGTTTATTTCACTTCCATCAATTCTTTAATCCTTTCATTCGTTATTTTCTGTCTTCTTGAATTCTTTATTTTCTGTCTTCTTGAATTCGTTATTTTCTGTCTTCTTGAATTCGTTATTTTCTGTCTTTTTGACAATCAGAATGATCTTCTTAAAAAATGCATCTCTACGGCTGTTATTTTCTTTCTATTCGCTTATGTTAATCTCCAGGCCTCGGTCCCATATAGTAAGATGCTCTTAATATTACCATTATAAATACCCCATTTCCTTTTTTACGCTTTCCAACCGTAGGTTGAAGAAGCGTATATGCTCCAGCTTTGTCCGTCCGTCCGCACAATAACTGGCGTAAAAATCGTTCGATTTTGAAGAAATTTTAGTATGGGGTAGCGGACCACCTGATGACGAACCTTATTGAAAATGGGACAAATGGGATCAAAGGTCACGACGTAGGAGCGGGATCCTTCCATTGCCTGTATGCGGCATAACTTGCGTAAATATGGTTCGATTTCAATGAAATTTTACTATGTGGTAGGGGACCGCCTGGGAACGAACCTTATTTAAAATCGGTGAAGTGGGGTCAAAGGTCACGACATAAGAGCGGGATGCATTCCATTGCCCTTATGCGTCATAATGTGCGTAAAAATATGGTTCGATTTCAATGAAATTTTACTATGTGGTAGGGGACCGCCTGGGGACGAACCTTATTTAAAATCGGTGAAGTGGGGTCAAAGGTCAGGACATAAGAGCGGATGCATTCCATTGCCCTTATGCGTCATAATGTGCGTAAAAATAGTTCGATTTCGATGAAATTTCAGTATGTGGTAGGGGACTACCTGGGGACGAACCCTATTGAATGTGGACGAAATGGGGTCAAAGGTCAGGACATAGGATTGCGATCCATTCCATCGCTCTTATCCTATATTATTAAGGTGGACGTAAAGTAATTTTGCTTCCTATACTTCCAATGGAAAAACTTTTGTACATATTTCGTTCACAATTAATGTGTTCCCAAGGATGAAAATTTGAACATCGATTAAACTAACTTCCTATTATAACTTGGAATACTTAATATTTTCTAAAACATAACAATAATTATATTAAAAATCAATAACTTTTCTTTTAGTGGTGTTGAAACCAGAAAAAGGATGGCGCATCCTGTACTTTGATGACGTCAGTAGACAAACAAATGTTGGATTGCATAATTATGGTTATGTTTTAGAAAATATTTAGTATTCGAAGTTATAAAATGAAGCTATTTTAATCGATGTTCAAATTTTCATCCTTGTGAACACATTAATTGTCCAGAAAAAGATGGCGTGGCCTGTATTTTCATGACGTCAGCAGACAAAAAAATGTTGGATTGCGTAATTATAGTTATGTTTTAGAAAATATTAAGTATTCCAAGTGTGGTGTCATGGCGTCGCCCCATTAGATGTTGGCGCGCGGTCATGCCATCTATCTCATTACGTCACGTGTTGTTTGTTGATACTATTAAAGTTTTATGACGTCACACCTTGCTAGCAGATGGTCGCGATTCCCATCTGCTTCATTACGTCACGCGTTGTGTGCGTATGATCGTCCGCACGATAACTCTCGTAAAATCGTTCGATTTTGATGAAATTTTAGTATATGGTAGGGGAACACCTGGAAAGGAACCCTATTGAAAGTGAACGAAATGGGGTCGAAGGTCAGGAAATAAGAGCAGGATCTATTCCACTGCTCTTATGCGTCATAACTAACGTAAAACAAGTTCAATTTCAATTAAATTTTAGTATGTGGTAGGAGACCACCTGGGGACAAACCCTATTGAAAATTGGTGAAATAGGGGTCAAAGGTCAGGACATAAGAACGGAATCACTTCCATCGCCATTATGAGTCATAACTTACGTAAAAATGTTTTGATTTGGATGAAATGTTGGTATGTTGTAGGGACCTGTCCGGGGATGAATCTTATTGAAAATGGGCAAAATGGGGTAAAGGTTAGGACATAGGAGCGGGATCTATTCCATAGCGCTTATGCATCATAACTTCCGTAAAATTGCTTCGATTGCGACAAAACTTTATCATGTTATTTCGGAGATATGCTGAACCAGTTCTGTGGAATATCATCCAAATGGATCAAAGGTCAGGGCACAGGGGTCAGATTTATTCCACAGCCATTTTCCTCATAACTTGAGTAATAGCTTGAGTAATGATTTCCAGTATATTGGAAAGCGTATCATAATCAATGCATTGCATGATTTTACTAACTTGTTCTGGTTATTTCTTCACTTCACCAGATTCCATTCAAGCGTTTAACAACATTTCTTCCCTGTGCAATTATATTTCTTAATTCCATTGCATCTCTACCTCCTTGTGTAATTTTAACACCTAGGTAATTCTGATGATTACATCTTTCAATTTCTTCGTTATCTTTTAGCTCTAGGTTTGTTTCATTACTTCCGACGCATAAATATTTTGGTTTTATTTAAATTCATGATAATCCCGGGCCTATATGTTCGTTCGAGTAAATTTTGGCTCATTCTGCTAGCTCCTGGTTAATTTGTTCTAGCCTGTTAAAGGGTTAACTCACGAACACAAAAGTTATTAAATTTAATTCCATTGTTATTGAGTCAACTTTTTTTACACAAACATATCGGATACAAACCACATGTTGGTTCTGTATGGAAAGGACATTCGACAAATCGACAAACCACAAAGGAATCTTTGTTTCGTAACATAGGTTTGTGAAAACGACTGTTCCACACTTGCCGAATTACATAAAACTTTAGCCTTCTGTCCTCAGTGCTCTAATATGAAATTAGCTCTTTAAGACAGCGAGACAGAATTATCTATTAAGAGAATTATTTTGTGTAAACGTGTTTGTTTATACACGGGCCTTATACATACTTAAAAAGGTTCCAAAAATTACGATTCAGTTTAAATTTGTCTTTATATACCATTATTCTTTGTAATATGTCAAAAACATTTCATGTCATTGAATTAAATCACAGAAATATTTTCCTTGACATTCTTTCTTTTTCCTTTTTCAGAGCACTTACCGCAAGTGTGATGTCGTTGTGTACCGCAATCTTAAGGGAGAGTTCAAACTTACCAGCTCTGGATGTATTTTAACATCTGTTTAAAAATGTAATGAGCCGGAAAGGAAGTTATGACATTTTCTGAAACCCAGTGCAAACTCTTTTGTGTAATGAGTAACTACAAATTACTGTAACTTTATATGTAGTGGGCCCCACGGCCTCTTTTTAAAGGCCGCACTGACCGTACTTGAATATGTGCATAACAATAAAGTGTTGTACTTCAGAGAACTATTATGTGGTAATAACTGTTTCACTCGAAAATCGACAAACATTGATAATATTCTAGATTTATTTGCTACATAATTTGTCCACATCCTAGAAAATAATTGAAATTAATTCAAAGAAAATTTTGTGTATGTGTGGGGGGTTCATGACTGTGTACTTTGCACAAAACATGTAGGTGAGTTTTCTAAAACATCAGTTTCTGGTCACTGTGAAATCGGCCATACTCGTAGTTCCGATTCGATTTCGTTCTTAAAAGCTTTAAGATTTTTAACATTTCTAAAGTCATTTAATGAAACTAGTGCTTCACATCTCAATACCTGTTCGTGTTCTTCCTTTTTTATAGCATTCAATTCGCTAGTACAACAGCAGACTCAGAGTTTAGCAACTTCCACATTTGTCCTGTGCCATTTTTTTCTTTTGATATTGATCTGACTGCTGTCCGTTCTTCATGGTCATCATGCGTAGAGCGTTGTCCGCGATCCTGCCAAATAATTGGTTCATTGGATATTCCCATAACCACATAAATCCCAGTATGGGGTCTTGTAATGAACGGTCAGAGAATCCAAGTGATTCGAGTAGCAAAATTTAATTTTTCGGTGCCGGTTTTCAAATGCGAAACTTAGTCACAAAATATAAGATGCAGTATAACTTATGGCCTGGTGAAAGAAAACATACTCCAGATACCGTTGCATAACCATATGTCTATTAAGCCTAACAAAGTTGTTGCGTTAAGAGAGGCAGGTTGTACCGAAACACTTAAGGCTGCACGTTTCATGCTATGTGTTATTTGTTGCATTATGGTTTATGTGTTGCTCCTACCTTGGAATTTAATGTGGTCTAGTGGCGTTGGGAGCAATATCAGACAATCTTGGAGTTACTTCAGTCGTTTTCTGACACCAGAAATATCACTCCGCCACGAAAACGGATACTCTCTTGATAAAGACAGTTCTAGGAGATATTTGTTTTCAGGTTTCTTGAACAGTAGCTAAATTGATGAATTTTGGTTACCTAATTTCTCATTATCTAGCTCAGCGGTTTTGGATTGCTGCATGCGGAACCTGCATTGTTTGGCTGATTGAATTACTTGCATTAATTTTAATCTATGTTTCATGGTTTTTTCACATATAAGTGTAATTATATTCCGATGAGCCATTACATTATCACCACCTATCTAATAAGCTGTAAGATCAACTTTAGCTCGCAAAACAGCGGCAATCGGCGAGGAATCGATTCCATGAAGTAACAATAGGTATCTTGGGGTATCTGGTACCATAATGTCAACAGCATTTCCTCCAGTTCCCGTACATTTCGCGGTGGTGGTGATTTAGCGCGAACCCGCTTATTCAAGAACCACAAATGTTTGATTGGGTTCAGGTCAGGTGAATGTGTAGGCCAGAGCATTAGCAGAAAGCTCCAGCATGTTCCTCGAACCACTCCTTGACGACTCTGGCAGTGAGGCATGGCGCATTATTCTGTTGTTAATGGTCATCACCAGCAGGGAACACAGTTGCCATGAATGGGTGAACTTAGTCCGCAACGATGTTCAGGTACCAGACAGCTGTCACGGATTGTTCTATTGGGATAATGAATCCTAAAGTGTCCAAGAAAACATCGCCCACAGCATAACACCACCGCCGACCTATTTTCGTACAACAGTGCATCCAGGTGCCATAGCCTCCGTTGGTAATCGGCGTATCAGCGCTCGGCCGTCTGCTTGATGCACCAAGAATCTTGATTCGTCAGACCAGGTGACTTTCTTCCAGTCATCCACGGTCCAATTTAGATTATCTTGGGCCCATTTCATGCGTTGTTGGCGATGACGTGCAGTGAGTACGGGGACCTGATTGCGTCTTCGGCTACGCATATCCATGCGTAGAAGGCTGTGATGAACAGTGTGCTGTGACACATCATCCTGGTCACCACTATTGTAGCTGCAAGTGATTTTATAACGAAGTAAATTTCTCCGTCATTTTTGTCCACGCCGGGGCTCGAACCCGGGTCCCCTCATTCCGGAATAAGTCACTTTACCAATTGAGCTACGCGGACGTTCGTTCTGACTGCTATCTGCCTTTATGTCGTTTGCGTCCTGCCTGCCTGGCACGTCACATCCCCCTCCCCGAAAGAGGGCCAGGGGCATGGCCCACGGGTCAGCCATGACCATGAATCGTTGCAGGCAGCCATCCGCTGTAGAACGTGCACTTGAGAACTCCCAGTCAATCTGGTGTGTGGAATGCAACGTCACACACATTTATTTTTCGAAGCGCTGGAAAAGGGATTCTCTTATTTTTTTCTCTCTCGCGGTGTTAGAAGAACATCACATTATTGCGAGATCTTAAACGGCCGGGTTATCCGGAAAGTTCGGGGGTCATTATAACGAAGTAGTTTTCTCCGTCATTTTTGTCCACGCCGGGGCTCGAACCCGGGCCCCCTCATTCCGGAATAAGTCACTCTACCAATTGGTTCGTTCGGACTGCTATCTGCCTTTATGTCGTGTGTGTCCTGCTGGCCAGGCACGTCACAATTTGTCGCTCTGTTTCCTGCGGTTGCTGTGAACAATGCGAGGACAGTCTCCGCTCCCCTCTGGCATCAATGAACTGCGGACAACACACGGATTGACGACAATTCGTCGTTTGGCCATCTGTGCACCAATTTTGATACGTGCTCACTACTATCTCAGAAACAGCCCCTCTGTTTCCGAGATAGCAGTTCCGAGGCACCGTCTAATCACAATTTTTCCGTTATCAAACTCCGATAAATCGGCAGCTTTTCCCATTCTGACTCCGAACGCTCTACTAACCAAAAGCAGGCCTTCCGGTTGTATACTATAGACTGCTCTGTAAACTTTACCTGAGCCACCGTTCTGTCTCCAGGTACGCTCATTTTTCTAGTCTGGGGGTGATCATAATACAATGGTTCATCGGCGTATGTCATTATTATTCCTAAATCGAGTGTTTGAAAATGGAGAAGATTATAGAGAAAAACAAAAACTCCCGTGGAGGTGTCAGATTGCCTCGGGAAATACAGAATGTTGAAGATATTTACCCATAATTTCAAAAACAGAAAAATGAAAGAAAAGAAAAGGATGTTGTCGGCTCTTTTCGTGTATATGTAATTGCGCAAAACATTAAAGAAGGAGTGTCCTCCATGTGGCTTTTGAGTGTGCGCAAACGTCAGATATTTCTGAAATAACGTTCCAAGAATATCAAGAAAAGAAGTGAAAGGCCTACACTTATACTTACTAGCCACCGAATTTGTTGAGCATGATTCAGTGCCGAGATAAATCAAACCTCTGCAGTAATAATGCTTCGCACGTAACTTAGTTTAGACTGATCAAATATTGACTAACTCTAATAAGACCTTAGCAATATAAATAAAGCACTAATTAAATACGCACTTCTAATAAAAAAAAATGTTGCACTACCAAGAAGATATATCACGAACACTGCGCAAAGTGACATGTTGAAAGGTACTACTGCAGGTAACAAATGTTCGTTCTCCTTTACATGCTGTTTCATAAGAATGACACGTAGATACCAGACGAACATCAATACGGCATGTGGCCACCTTTCGCTACAATATAAGCAATCAAATACAGTAGATTCCTCTTAAGTGGGACACATCGGTACTAATACACTTTGGCTCAGTTAAGAGGCTGCCCCACTTATGTGAAGCTGTATCCCAAAGAACTAGTTTGGGATGTTCTTGAAGAATTGTCCCAAGAAAATGGCTGCCATGAATATCCGATGGCCGGAATCCACTCACTGTATTTAGAGAGTGAGTACAAAACGTTCTCATGTAATATCCTACCCTGGTATGTGGTCCTTTAAATTTCTTGCACTTACACCTGAATGTCCATCTCGTGATGTGTTGAAGCCAGAACTGGTCTCATAAGTCGCTTCACGAAATATGAGCTCATTATGGATACATCTGGTGACCGGGCTAGTCATGGTAAATCGGGAAGCGTCTGTATACACTACTGAGCAACGCATATTGTCTGGGATGGTCGTGCTGAAATGTGGTTTTTGCCATGCTCTGAAAATGGCGTCCTCACATCGATGGGCGTGATTAAGTTACCCCTGGTTACTATGAGAGGCGAACGATTGCCATAAACGTTCGCGCTTCACTCCAGGATCAAAGCAATGGGCATACCAGCATATAAACTCTTTCATCCTCAGAAAACTCTCATTTGTATGTGAAGGCTCCATTGTTCTGTCCGAGACAGATGCGGGTTTCATTGCTGAATATGTTTCGCCATTTGTCACGCCACCCATTTCGTTCATTGCACTAATGCAATCTGGCATGCCTGTGCTGATGAGTGAATATGCAGATGAGAGAGAGCGATGTAGCGTAGTATACACTGCTGGCCAACCAAAATGCAACACCAAGAAGGACACGAGATAGCAAAGCCAGATCTACTGGACACATAACAACAGATGCAAAGATGAAACGATTGAGCTTACAGGCCCGTGCGACTTGCGGAACACGCAGACATCAATAGTTCGTGTGGCCCCCATAGCTGACAATAACGGCCGCTACACGCTGCGGCATCGAACGAAAGAGGCTTTGGATGTGGGCTTGGGGTATGTCGGTCCAGGCTGCTTCCACAACTTGCCACAGTTCATCAGGCGTAGCCGCGGGTGGTGCTTGCCGGGCCACTCGGTTGCCTATCAGCGACCAGACGTGTTCGATGGGCGACATATCGGAAGAACAGGCAGGCCACGGCAGCAGTGATACTTGGTGGGCCGTGAAGAATTGTTGCACGATGCGTGCCACGTGCGCGTGCGCATTGTCCTGTTGAAACGTGGCCGCTGGCATCTCCTGCAGGTAAGGGAGGACTACAGGTTCCAAAACGTCGGACATGTAGCGGTGGCAGTTGAGTGTACCGGCAATGCGTACCAGAGTGGTGCGGGTGTCATATCCAATTGCGCCCCAAACCATAACGCCAGGCGACGGACCGGTATGGCGATGCATAATTCAGGCGTCATACAGTCTCTCGCCGCGGTGCCGCCGCACGCGCATCCGATCATCGTGGTGTTGCAGGCAGAAGCGGGATTCGTCGGAGAAGACAATGTCGTGCTATTCCGTAGTCCAGGTGCGGCGTTCTACGTCTCACTGCCGCCGCACTCGCCGGTGGTGTAACGTCAATGGTAATCGGAGCAATGTGTGCCCGGCGACAAGTCTCCGCTCCTGCAGACGACATCGAACGGTAAGTGATGACACACGTTGTTCCGCAACACACCCTAATTCCGGCGCTAACGTTCGTGATTTGGCGTTGCGATCCGTCAATGCCCGCCGCACAACATGCCGGTCCTCTCGTTTGGTGGTGTGCCGCAGCTGCGGCAATCGCTCACGTCGGTCCGTCGGTCCGTCCGTCCCTCCTGCACCAACCGAATCGATACTCGCCTCACTGTGGCTGGATGTCGTCCCACACGGGCGCCGATGTCTCGGTACGATAAACCGCTGTCGCGGTAAGCCACTATTCGTCCTCTGTCGAACTCCGAAACGTGCTGGTATGACTGCCGTATTCTGCAACGAGGCATCAGGAAGCTTTCCACGCACAGGTCCGGCAGCACAACACACTTCCACTACTTACACCCCGCCTTCTGTGCACCCTTCTTATAGTGCTTCTCGGTGGCGTGCGGGCGCACATGATTTGCATATGCTCTGCAATGCTAATCGTTTGCATGTCTTCTCGCGGGCGACGCATGCTGCGAATTTCATGCCAATCGGATGCTTCCTTCTTGGTGTTGCATTTTGGTGGCCAACAGTGTATTTATGCAAGTGCAGATGAATGTTACCGACAGATACGGGACAGTACCTCATCCGTCGTACCGTTTCTGGATATCTCTTGGAGAGTCATGTTTCTGACATTGACAGCAATACGGCTAATCATTCCAATCCGTAGTCACTAAACGACGATAGAAACGTGTAACGTAGAAGAGAAACGTCTTTCCACAAACTGTACCTTGCAGCTGGTAGATGTCAACTGTTTGCGATTTACATTTCAAATAAGACGAAGTTCATCGTATAGACCCTTCTGCTCCACAATGACTTTAGATTCAGCCGCGCTCAAACTGGCTGAAATAATTTAACGTCCGATAACCATGTACAAAGGGCTGCATCTTTCGTTGGCAACCATATTTACAGGTCTTGAATAAGCACAGTTCCATGCTTTTCTAATGGAGGGAATTCTTTTTAATGAGAAGAGTTCGTTTTAAAGCTCCGAGCGGTGCATATTATTGAAAATATTAGATTAAACTGCTGTAATGTTTGCGGTCTTGAATGTCTGTGTATTGATCTTACTTACAGCATAAAACACAAGAAAACCTAAACGTATGGTCCAATGAATGTAACCGCCCAGGAGAAATGCAGTGGTCTAAGCGCTGGCTTAAGACCATTCGTCCGAGAAGGGTTTCGATTGAATCCCGGTGAGGCATGGATGTTGTGTTTGCCTTAAGGCGCTGGTTCTCCTCCTTCCCTGTAGTAAGTGGTCCTAAATTAGGGACGGGCGACAGTTTATGGCGCGCTGAGTTGCTCATGGTTGCCGAGAATGAAAGATTAACGTGTATTCGTGTAACTCCCAACTTTCCAGATATATACACATTAACGGCGCAATTGTTGAACTAGTAAGCTGGTTAGTCGAACATAACTTCCGCAATAATAGGACAGGAGACGGCGAACAATATTAACACTAGTCAACATTTTTAAACTTTGTTTTCATGACATGGGTGAAATAAAGTGTTTTTAACTAATTTCGGGGTGCTGAATTCAAATATGACTGTAAAACCTTCTTATCACTTAGAGTTTTTTTGTGTATGGACAGTTGCTATATTTATCCAGATGCATATATACAGTACAATGCAAGATGTACACATTACAGCTACACATTTAATGTATTACAGCATTTATGTGTCTTGTTAGCTATAGAATTCGTGTTACAAAGTATAAATACCATATTCTTATTTTTCTTGATTGGAGGTTTAACGACCACCGTGAGCGACTCAATGGGCTATAAGCAGTCGCCCGTCCCTAATTTAAAGTCACTGACTCCAGGGAACAAAGAGAGACAGTCCATGCCTCACCAGGATTTGAACCCGGACACCTTTCTGACGAAGGATAAGAAATCATCGTTTAGACACCTGCGCCGCCGGGACAGTAAATACCATATTCATAAATCACTGCATATGAGACAGCAAAGGAGAAAAGGAATAGAGTAAACAATATTAATACAAATAAAAATATATATACACATACTCATATACCCGTACAAGTAGTTCGTTTTTTTCACTTATGTGTCGTGTTTTCCTCCTTATGCAAAAACCACCAGTAATCACACATTATTGAGGAATCCCACCTGCCTTGATACCTCTCCTCCATCTTTCGGATATCTTGGTGGAACCTTTCTCCTTGTTCATCGCTGACTGCTCTAAGGTTGACAGGAAAGAAGTCCAGATGCGATTGGAGTAAATGTATTTTTAAGGACATCCGGCACCCAAGGTTTTTTAGTTCTTGGGAACGTTGTGAGTCAGCTGTTTGTAGTTGCCCTCTTTGTGGTTACACAGAAATCCCTTGACCACAGATGCGAAAAATTGCCATGCAGCGAACTCCGTGCTGTTTAGTTTTTCGATAAAAACAGAGTCACGAATGAGTTTCCGTATCTGAGGACCAAGGAAGATGACTTCTTTGCGTTTTGCATCACTTAATTGCGGAAATGTTTTCTTTAAATTCAAGAAACCTGGGCCAGATTTCTTCATAGCATTTAAAAAGCTTTTCATCAGCCCCTTTTTGATATGAAGTGGTTGAGGCAGCACATTAGAGAGATTAACTAGGAGCTTGTGACGAACGTTACTCTCTCCAGGAATGGAAACATTTCGTTTAGGCCAGTTTGTCCATTCGTGGTGTTCTGCTGTGGCCCTTCTGTCCCACATACAAAAAAAAAAAAAACATTTGGTGAAGCCACTTTGAAGCCCGAGCAAGAGGGATATCACTTTCAGATCACCGAATATTGATCACCCAAGGTGGTCTTATTGTATTGCAGTGAGAATTTTGTCCATGCTTTCATACGTCTCCTTCATTCCTACAACATGTGTTAGTGGAATGGAAGGCTTCTGGTTTCCGTTGGACAAAAGGACAGCTTTTAAACTAATATTGGATGAGTCGACAAATAGACGCCATTACGTAGGATCGTGAGATATTCCTAATTCTGTCATTAGCCCCGGAATATCTGGTCAAACACACATACCATCCTTTATATCATAGAAAGAACATAGACCGAAATTTCTATTTCTGAACACAGACAAATGTGTACTCTTCACTAGCAAGTTCCACTCTTGTAGTCGGCTTCTTGTTTGTAAAAATGTAGGTCTCGAAGGAGATCATTCAGTCCATTTTGCTCAATCAAGTGGGGCCCGTCTACGTGTTTAGGGGTGTATGCAAGATCTGGATTTTCATTTGCATCCATATCTTCATTGGATGAATTTGAATCCATCTCTTCATAGTTCAATGGAGATTTTGGTATAGGATGACCTTCTCCATGCGGAACAGGCCTGAAGGCTGATGACAAATTTGGATACTGTATTTTACTTTTATTCTTCTTTGAAAAGCCACTCACCTTAGTTAAACAAAAATAACACTCTCCCACGTGATCAGTTGACCCACGCCAAATTATAGAAACTGCGAAACGCATGGAGGACTCATAGCAAAACTTATCTGGAACATTAATACATCCGTGACGATCCTTTTCTCCACTTCGCCAACTGTTGCTCATAAACATGCAGTGCGTGTTTCTCCTTCAATGTGAAAAACAGCAATGGAGGTTCTGTTGCGGTTATTAATACATATTCTCTACCTGTGAAAAATTCAGTGTTGCCGCCCATAACATGTCTGGTGGCGAAATATGACAATAAAAAGATCTAGTATATTTTTACATGCCTACAAGCGCTAATGTGGAACAGTAGTACATGTTTAAGGCCCCATAACCAAAATACGTAACGTGGTAGCCATTTTCTTTAAGGTTAGATCTGAAATCAGCCCTCAAAAATTAGTCAAAAACAGCTGCATTTGCTCATGTTATAAAAATCTTGTAGACCAATGTAATAAATGGTATCCAACCTCATAAACTATAGTTCGCAAGATTGACAAACATAGCATATCTTACAACAGCCGACAATCCAACAAAATCCCCTGAATTCTCGTTACAATCGCTTTTATCACTTCCGTATCGTTACTTTTCACTTAGCTGTCAGCGTTATCGATGTAACAAAGAAATTGGAGGCTCAGAATGTGACGTTCAGAAATGAAGAACGTAATCAAGAAATAAGCAATTTTAGCAAAAGAAATCTCGAAGAGAAAGTTAAATCTAGAAGTACAGGCACACTACTGTACATAGAAAGGACTCTCTCTGACCTAATATGTCCGGAAATAGAATCGGTTTGCTGAAAAAATGTGAAGAAAAGAGTTATGTTATGTGTGCAGAGCACAAAGAAAATCTGCCTAATCCCAACCACTTAAAAGAGACGAAACATATATTCAAAGAGTATGTACACCAAAGAGACAAAACCTTATAAACACCTGGTTAACAATATTTGGGTTGTCCACGTGCCGCCAAAATAATTGTTACCCGGAGAATCATAAACGCCACAAGATTTCTGAAGGTGTCTTGTTGGGTGCCAACACGTTACCAGCAGATGCTTTAACTCTTGAGAGTTACGTAGTTCAGCCGCAGCAGATCTGATGTGCTGTTCCAACACAAACCACAGATGCTCGATTGGATTGATGTCTTGAGAATTTCGATGCCAGGGTTAAACCTGGAAGCCTTTCTCATGTTCCGCGAAACCTTCGCGAACAATCCCGGTAGCGTGACATGGCGCATTGTACTGTTGAAAGATGGCACTACTAGAGGGGAATACCGCTGCCATGAAAGGATGTACCTGGTCTGCAATGATGTTTAGATATGTAGTAGACATCATAGTTTCAAATACATGAATAACTGGATTCACGGTTTCCCAGAAGAACCTTGCCCAAAGCATTACACTGTCTCTGCCAACTCGTTTTCGTCCCACGGTACAGACTGGTGCCAACACTTCCCCAGAGAAACGACGCACCGGCCGTCAAATTGATGTAACAAGAAACGTGGTTAATCGGACAGGATGATCTTCTTCAGAGTCATTCAAGTTCCAGTTTTAATGCTCGCGTGTCCATTGTAGGCACTTCCGACTGTGAAACGAGGTCAGTATTGGAGCAGCCTGAGGCTACGCAGCTTCATTTCCCTCCGGGATTGATGTACTGTGTACTGCGACACGTTACACCCGTCAGCAGCATTAAATTACCTGCGAGTTGCGCCACAGTATCCCTTCTGCTGGCTCGTACCATACGGGGTAGCCTTCGCTTACCTCTAGCATCGATGAACCATGGTCGACCCACACCTTGAAGTCGGTTCGTAGTGGTCCGAGAAGGGTCTCGGAGGGGTCTCGGACCACTGTTTGAAAGCACTAACCACCGCTGACCGTGAGAACCCAACAAGCCTTGCCGTCTCGGAAATGCTCTGGCTCAGTCGTTAAATCATTACAATTTAGCCTTTGTCAAACTCGCTTAAGTCCGCTGCTTTTCCCATCTGAAAAACAAGAACAATACTGATTAACAGAGCTAGTATCAAGGGGTTTTATACCGTTTCATGACTTCTTATGCGTCGTTGTTCACTTGCAGTCCATTCGATTTGCATAATATAACGCACAAGTTTGTCCGCACCGGTTATTGGATAAGGGTTCCTTCACTCCGGAGTAAGTCGCTCTCCCAACTGAGCTACGCAGACATGTGTTCTCACTGCTATCCTGCCTTTATCTCATGTGCGCCCTGCAGTGGAGGCACGTCACAAACCTTCCCCTCACCCCCGAAAGAGTGCCGGGGTCATGGTAAACGGGTCAGTCGGGACCATGTGTCGCTGCAGGTATTCATCCCGTGAAGAACGTGCATTTGAGAAATCCCCGACAATTTGGGGCGTGGAACGTAACATCACACTGCTTTATTTTTTCGAAACACTGAAGAATGGATTCTCATTTTTTCTGTCTCACCGTGTGGAAAGAACGTCGCATCATTGCGGGAAACTTAACAGCCGGATCATCCTGGAAGTTCGGGCACCAATATAACGTACAAGTTTGTCCGCCCCGGGCATCGAAACTGGGTCCCCCTCGCTCCAGAGTAAGTCGCTCTGCCAACTGAGCTACACGGACGTGTGCTCTCATTGCTATCTGCTTGCAGGCACGTCACAATAAACACGCTCTGGTCGTAATATTTTGACTCTTCGGTGCATTTCCCAGCAAGCAGGTGATTTATCTTTCACTTGTTTACGCAGCACACTGCCTAAAAATACACTTACCCACTAGATTACTTCTCGAACGTCGATCTTAACATTGCCATGCATGATCAAAAATTATAATTCTTTCTGCCTCTTGAAAAGGCTGATTTGACTGGGCCAAAATTCGCATCTATGTCCAGTGGGATTTAGTTTCGTTTGCACAAAGGTAAAATTTCATTAGAAAATTATATTTTCGACGTTTTACAAAGAGCAGAAGATTAGACACACAAGAACAGTCTCTCCTTTCAAAAGAAATTTTTCCCTGACTTAAAAAAAAGAAAAAGAAAAAGGGAAGTAAAACAGAAAGAGCAGAGTAGATAGAAGAGTTGATATAGTGTGGAAGAAATATCCTTATCATAATATGGGGAAAATACATCATGGTAATTAACACAGCAATAAGACATCTCTGAATTGACGGTATTAACTGTTTCTCGCGTAATATCAATCTATCAGAAAACCTGAAAATTTTATCGCCATGGAGCGGAAGTCGAACCCGCATCGCGCGATTACCGTTCAAGAATGCTAACCTTTACACTACCCAGGACAAAAAAATCCCCAAGTATCTGAGTGTCGTTGAATACGGGGTTCCTGACAAAAGTTCTGCACACTGTCCATTTTTGAGAAAAGTGTGAAGTAACGGAGAAAACTTATCTTATTGCCGTTCAATGTAGTCCCCTCCTTTGTTAATGACAGCTTACCAGCCGTGAGGTAGGTCGTGGATGACCCGTAGTACGCCATCTTTGTTCAGCTGTCGTATTACTCGGATCACATCCAATGCCAGTTTGTCCAGCGATTCGTAGCAGATGCCATGGAACTGATTTTATAACTTTGCGGAAAGATCAAAGTCGGATGGACTGAGATCAGGGCTGTATGATGGGTAAGATAAAGTTTCCCAGTCATATTTCGACAAAAGCCCACGTACCGACGCTACACCACAACACGATGCATTGCCATGCAGCAAGATCACTCCCGCTCTTAACAGGTTGGGGAGGGAGTGATCTTGCTGCATGGCAATGATGACATTGTACATTGGCATTTAGCTCTACCGGCACTCGATCAAAGACCACAACACCCTGTGCATCCTACACAAAAATCATCATTTTCTACACGTGGATTGTTGTCGACGACACTTTGAGGGGCGTGGGGAACTTGGATGCCTCCATTCCGCAGATTGTGACCAGATCCCGCTCAAAATCGCGGGTCCAAGTCCCATCAATTGCGGCAATTGTGTTCAGGAAGATGTCGCCACCTTTTCGAACCTGTGGAGGTGATCCTGTGCGATGTTCACTATGGCTGTCTTCTGCTCGGGGGTGAGTTGATGGGGCCCCCAACGCGCGGCGATTTTTCTTTTTCCAAGTGAGTCGGTCAAAATCCGTTGAATAGAGATGATGGAAAAATTTGCCTGATGAGCAATCTCCTCGACAGTTCCAACAATGGTGACAGATGTTTTGACTGTCGCCGTTTGAGGGAGGACCTGAGGGGTGATCATCTTTGATGCTGCTTTGTCCCTCCCGAAAGCTGGATACCCAGCGAGAAAATGTGTTTCAATCAATAGTTCCTTCCCCACAAACTTCTTGCAAAGCAGTGCGGATCTGTGTCGGAGTTTTTCTTCTCATAGTTTCTATTTTCATGTACGATCGCTGGTCTAACGCTGTGACTCGACCTGAGGAGCTGCACGCTTCCATTTCCAAACTTTCCCACGTCCACACAACAAATGATAGCGCGTCGTTCTGACACCACTGCGTTGCTGAGAGTCTAACCATGGCATGACGGAATCATTTTCCTGATTGCATCATCGGCTTCCGTTTTGGATTAACGTGTGCAGAACTTTTGTTATGACCCACGTAATCCGATGCTCAGATACTTGGGACTTTGTTGTCCTGGGTAGTATAACGATTAGCATGCTTGAATGGTAATCGGGAGATGCGGGTCCGATTTCCGCTCCAGGGTGATAAATTTTCAGGTTTTCTAATGTAATTGATATTATGTGAGAAAAGGTAAATATAGTCAATTCAGAAATGCTTGATTGCTGAGTTAATTATCAGGAAGAGTTCATTTCTCAAAAGGTCACTATTGCGTTAAACTCTATTAAAGATAATATCTGTAATACACACACTGTATAAGGGCTATGATAAAAGCTTTGGAGAACCGGACATTTCTTAATCTTAACGCTTCAGTAGAGTTTCTGCAATGAGATTAGCGCGTGTTACTTGTGACGTGCCTGCCAGCATGACGCACACGACATAAAGGCAGATAGCAGTCAGAACGAACGTCCGCGTAGCTCAATTGGTAGTGACTTATTCCGAAATGAGGGGACCCGGGTTCGAAACTCGGCGTGGAGAAAAAATGACGGATAAATTTACTTCGTTGTATAGTTTAGATTGTCTTACATTGTGATCTAGGTATGCATGAATTTCATTTAAATTTCCCCGGTTAAGAATTTTTGAACCATGGATCTTTTTTACAGTTTTTTTTTTTTTTGCAGTGAAATGTCATTCTTAATAAATATTTAAGTTTCAAAAACATTATTAGCAGTGTGCAACAAGTCTTCTCGAACCAACAGTTCCTTTGTGCAGTGAATTCGGAAAGTTCTTGACGATTTGGAAAGTTCTTGACTATTTGAGAAGTTCTGCTTCAAGTTCATAAAGCTTATGACAATTTGAAAAGTTCTGTTTCAAGTTTGAAAGGTTCCTGACGATTTCAAAAGTTCTGCTTCAAGTTAATAAAATTCCTGACCATTTTAAAAGTTCTGTTTCAAGTTCATAAGGCTCTTGACGATTTTTAAAGTTCTGCTTCAAGTTCATAAAGTTCCTGACGATTTAAAAAGTTCTGCTTCAAGTTCATAAGGCTCATGACGATTTATAAAGTTCTGCTTCAAGTTCATAAAGTTTCTGACGATTTAAAAAGTTCTGCTTCAAGTTCATAAAGTTTCTGACGATTTAAAAAGTTCTGCTTCAAGTTCATAAAGTTCCTGACGATTTAAAAAGTTCTGCTTCAAGTTCATAAAGTTCCTGACGATTTAAAAAGTTCTGCTTCAAGTTCGAAACGTTCCTGACGAGTTGCATGTTATTTTCAATTAAGTTACACAATACACTTCTTGCTACACATAAATTTTTCTGAGGATGTAATATGAATTCCAAGTGCAATTTCCCTGTTTCGAACGATGGAATCTTCAGAATTTCGACACTCTTCTTCTTCTGATAGACAACAGCTGTTGGCATCATTTTCTTATCCTAAGTTATCGTTGCGTTGTTTTTAATAGGAATGATCAGTGCTTTTCTTTCTGGAGCTAAAGGGGCTCTTAAACATAAATTGTTTAAAAGAGAGGGGCGGATGTGACCAAACAAGCCGCCACTCAATGTTTTTTAAATTGTTCTTTAAGCCTTGCTACTATTGCATGCACAAAATGTAAAAGTATTTTACATGCTCACTTTCTATTAAATTATTATATTAAACAAAATCCGCATTGCGTAAGAGTTTTATAATACACTCAATGGACCAAACATTAGAGATGCCTACCTATTAGCGTGTTGGTCCACCTTTAAGGCGAATAGCAGCCTGTGCACGCCGAGGCATCGACTCCGCCATATGCCGGAGGGTTTCTGGAGGTAATGCCAGCCATGCCTGTTACAACATTGTTAGCAATTCCGCCCGAGACGTTGGTAAAGGATCCATGGATCTGATGTTATGCTCCACGGTATCCTAGACATCTTCCATAGGGTTTAAATCCGGGGAGCTTGAGGGCTACTGGAGGGTTCCAATTCCTCGAGCCATACATGGGTGGTTGCGGCCCGACGGGGTCGCGCATTGTCCTTCTGGAACAGTCCATCAGCCGCAGGATGCGCAAAGGGAGCGAAAGCGTGCAAGTGATAAGGCAGTGGTTAAGGACCTCTCCAGACACACAAAGGTGCCTAATGTGTCTCATGAGAAGCCTTCTCAAATCATCACAGTGTCACCACAGACTTGAACAGAGCCGATATGTTACAATGGGGTCGTGGCATCATGGTGTCAACGCCGCACCCGCATCCTCCCGTCAGCTCAATACAGCACAAAACGGGATTCATTTTACCCTACGACACAGCGCTACTCTGCATAGGTCCGGTTTTGATGTTTCTGGTACCAGGCTCGCCGTAATTTCCAATGACGAACAGTCAAAAGTTACACACGAGTATGGCGTCGGCCCCCGTAGCCCAGGATATGGAGCGTGCGCAGTACCGGTCGCTAGCTGACGCTGCTTGAACCTCCGACATTTAAACTGGATGTGATTTGCGTCACCGTTGCCAAGCGCTTGGTTTGTACAAGTCTGGATATTCTACGTCAATCCCGGGTCATCAATTCCGTGTGGTTGGCCGCCGCTTGATCTCTGGGCGCTGGTACGTCCGTCGATGATATACACGCGGTTCACCCTTGATGTCTTTACCCTCGGGAACTCTAGGGTTTTTACCACTTGGGCGATAGAATCACCCATCTGTTTTGCACCAACTATGATCCATAATAAAAGTTACTCAGATTACCACCTTTACTCATGTTCGTAGATTACGATACACTGTTAGGAAGCCCTGATGTCCGTCTTTTTCACTCAGATCACCAGGTTTCTTCAATTGCGATACACTACTGGGAAGCTCTGCTGTCCGCCTATTTATGGCCTGTTCCACTCTGCGCTGGGGATGCCCATGTTATGTTCCCATTACCCCTATCTCTAATGTTTTGTTTCCTGAGTGTACATAGCAAATGCTGAAATTAAAACCTCTGTCAAGGTTACCCACAAATGTGAGTTAAATTTGCTCTAGGGAGTGCAATACACTGAGCAACAAAAGGGAACTGGGTTCTAATTCTGAAATATAATCCGAATTTATTTATTTTTTCTATTCTTAAGATATTTCTACCGTTTCCACGACCTCTCCTGCTTTTCGTGTCAACTGCTAAATGGTGTCTTCAAAACGGCGTGCATCAGAAGTATAGGATCAAACTGAGTTAGCAGAGGCCTAACAAAGTTTCTGAGTAATAGTGAAGCTATTGATATGATTGAAAGAGAACACCTTGCTGGGCCGATCATCAAATTTCCTGAAAACATTTCCTTTCACATTTACCAGAATATACAGCAAAGTTTTGCGAAGTTTGATTCAGCTGTAAAAGTTGCTTAGGTATTTACATTCTTTAAAGTAGTCTGCAAAAACCACAAATCATGTCCTTTTCATGAAGTCGAAACCTCTTAGATAACTTCCTGTTTTGTTCATTGTATATTATATTTCCGTTTATATATTATACATCGCTGTACAACCCACTATAAATACGAAATAATCTTTCCTTGAGTAACTTGGAAAAAAATCAAACGCAAGGTTTTAACTATTGCCATCTCTTACCCTCACATGTTATAGCACTTACATGTCCTTACTATTGGAAATACGCCATGACCAATACGAATAGCGGCAGATGTTAAGCAACGTGCTGCATTCTACTAGCTCGAGAATTATTGAACAATGTTTTCAGTGTTATGAGTGCAATGGAGTTGTTTTTTAATGCGCGTCCGCCTTTATGAAAAATGAGTTTAGCGACAAAATTATGTTTATGCTTGCAATTACTATTCTAGGGATTCCATGTATTTGTCTATAACTGTAGATTGAATTCTTTTTCTATCGTTGACGTATTAAATTGATGTTTTCCATTTTACAATAAAGTCGAAAGCTGACGTATTACTTTAAGGCGAGTGATTCCAAATTCTCTTCTCTCGCATTCGATTCTGAATTCTTCCGCTGACCCGCGCTATTGAAGAACTGCACTATACTAACACTTACATGTGCGAAATTTTAATTAAAATATTATTCTAAAACCCCAAACTAAATATTTTTGTGATAAAAAAAGGTGCCGCAGACGGCATGTTCCGCCGGAAAAAACGCCCTGGGAATAATCATGTGCCCGTACAAATTGAACGTATTAAGGAGTTTAAGTTCAAGATCGAAATGAAAAGATATCTTTCCATTTTTTTCTTTTTTGTTGCATTAATTTTCAAGGGTGTTGTGTGAGGAACCTTTTTTCAGACATCCATTGCGTTAAGAAATATTATCAAGTTATCTGTCTCAAAGTTTAGCAGTCACTGATACCGGAAAAACGATGGGAAGGAAACGTCTGCGTGTCATCTTAGCATTGAGAATCGTCAGGTGTCTTCCTAGTTGGAGGTTGGTATAAAAGAACCTGCCTTACATTCAGTCAGTCTACTACACCTCTCTGCTGCCTTGGAAACCAGCTGCTCTGCGTCGTACAGATTATTCCAGGAAAATGATGAAATTGGTGATTTTCGCTCTTGTCGTGGCTTGTGCCTTCGCCATTCCTGGAGGATATTATGATGTGGATGTCGACGAGGAAAGTGTTGTTGAGGCTGCTCAATATGCCGCGCTTGCCCTCGGAAAGCAGTTCTCTACTGCTTACCACGCCAAACTCCACACAGTACACAAGGCTAAGCAGCAGGTAAGGTAGAATATTTGCTACTTTTGATTTTTCCAATGAATTATTTCGCATTTTTGTTTTCCGTTTTTCTTGGACAGGCCATTTTCTTGTTGACCGGATACCTCCCTCACACTGAGAAAAAATCTTTGCTTTGGTGACCATGATCAAGGCTATTTATATATCTTTTAGTTTTTCCACCTGTTGGAGTAAATTAAATTCAGATTTAAATTTATAAAAATAACATTAATCGATGAGTAGGATTATGATTTTATTTTTATTTAATCCAGGATTTTAAATTCTTCACACATCAGTAGTTCTCACATTTTTTTCACTTTATCAGACAGTAGAAGAATACGCTTAAAAGGAAGAGCTCTAGATTGACAGAAACCCTCATTCTATCCGTTTTGGAGTGAAAAATTCCACCATGTAAAAATATGCATGCGTGACAATATGCATATACCGTATGTTTATAGTATTATACAGGGTATTTAAGCATGAGTGTCCGAAAGGAATAGGAAAGTAACGGTTGGTCGTAGCAGTAAAGAGAAAAATGCAAAATACGTAGCAAACAGAGGACAATTCAGCTATGATAATTGCAACCCCACCCCAACCCCACCCTCCAGAATGGAAAATTTCCGGAAAATATGAAAATTAAATATTTATACGACCCCCAAAAGAAACCTAAATCAATTAGTAAAAAAGCGCGCCGCGCCGAGCTAGGAAGAAAGAAATTTGCCCGGATGCTTCAGAGGAATGTTTCGCTGAGATATCAATAGTTGAGATTCTGGACGCATGCCAGCTTACTTGCCGTGAACATGTGCAGCGTTAACGTCCGCAAATAGTACATATGGGGGGGGGACAGCTGCAAATCCATTTAAAAGAGGACAACTGACACGTTGTCTGTTCAAACATTAGAGGCGTTCAATGTGATTCTGAGACAGAAAATATGCCGTTTGTCCTTTTTTACGCTTTCCAACCCTAGGTTGAAGCGTATATTCTCCAGCTTTGTCCGTCTGTCTGTCTGTCCGCACGATAACTCGCATAAAAGTGGTTAGATTTCGATGAAATTTTAGTATATCGTAGGGGACAACCTGCGGACAAAACCTACTGAAAATGGGTGAAATGGTGTCAAAGGTCAGGGTATAGGAGCGGGATCCATTCCATTGCTCTTATGCGTCATAACTTACGTAAAAATGCTTCGATTGCGACAAAACTTTATCATGTTGTTCCGGAGATGTACTGAACCGGTTCTGTTGAATATCATCAAAATTGGGTCACAGGTCAGGGCACAGGAGCGAGATTTATTCCACAGCCATTGTCCTCATAACTTTAGTAATAATTTCTGGTATGTTGGAAAGCGTATCATGATCAATGCATTGCATGATTTTACTAACTCGTTTAAATGGATTTGCAGATGTCCCCCGTATGCACTCTTTGCGAACGGTAACGCTGCACATGTTCGCTGCGCGTAAGTTGGAACAAGTCCAGAACTTCAACTGCCGATATCTGAGTGAAATTTTCCTCTGAAGCTTCTGGGTAAATTTCTTTCTCAATAATTCGGCGCTGGGAGTTTTTTACTAATTGGTTTTGGTTTTCGTGAGGGGTCGTATAATTTTTTAACTTTCGTATTTTCCGGAAATCATCCAATCTGGAGGGTGCACTATCATAGCTGAATTGTCCTGTTTTGCTGTGTATTTTACATTTTTTCACTTTACTGCTACGACTAACCGTTACTTCCCTATTCCTTTCTCACACTCTTCGTGAAACGACCTGTACATCCATAACAATTAAACTTGAAGTATTTAATTGTTAACTGCAATAGTACAAATTAAAATCAAATAAACACGTACAGGAATACATAGTGAAAGCGAACCCAGAAGTACACATTATGCGGAAACTCATTGCCTATAGTTCAAGCAGTTTCATTTACATTGGATCATTGTTACACGTAAATAAGGAAGACCCTTAAAGCAGGCGTTTTCTATTTATTTATTTAAAGTCCACGTGACTAACTGAAAGGTTTTTCTATATTATTTTGTAAATATTATCGCGTGATTGTTTAATAGGAAATAAGAAAAATTCACTATATTTGAAATGAGCTGAAACTTTGTACTCAAAATAGAGTTAGATTCCAACTAAAGAGACATAACATATAGCGTTCGCTCATTATGCATTGTGATTTTACATATTTATTTTATTATTTCGTTTAATTAACATTTCCAAATAAAGTACACGGCCACAAGAATATATGTTCGAACGTATTTTGTTGCTACCATACCAGATGTGCAGAAACATCTGATACTAATTGAACCTACATTTACGTTTGAGTAGCACTACTAAGATAGACCACCAAATACACATGGAACCAAGTAACGACAGAGTCATTCGTGGCTTTAAAACCGTCGTACGATGTGACACGTATTCAGAATCACCGCCTCTTGAAATTTGTGCTTATTTGCTGCAGACCCAAAGGATCAAGCTCAGTTGTTAGTCTGACGAAATTTCCCAGCTGTATAGATAATTAGTGGACATATATGAACTGGTTTCAACTTCCACATCTGTTTAATATCTGCATCCAGTTCCACATATTGGTTGAGTTTTGTTCCATAAGTGGTCTGAATATTACGGTGAAACGATACCAGTATGTCAATAATAACTGACAGCTTTCTTCTGATTCCTGTGATATAGCACTATGTCTGGATGATTGACAGGGGTGGGTACGTCTGTTTTAATCTCACGGTTCCAAAATAATTTTTATTGTGTATTATTTAGGATTCAGTGGGTTTATGTTATTTTTGTCGTTAACGTCGGTTTTCTCGGCCAGCGCCAGTAGGTTAAACTCGGAGATCTTTATCTCAAGCCTGAAAATTCAGTAATTTTCTAGTGATATGGCAAGTTTGTAGAATGACTATCTTTTAGATTCGTTGAAGCAGTTTTGTGGTAAACGTGATTCCTCGAGATTTTTTTTTTTTTTTTTTTTTTTGCAGAAAGTTACCTGGTGCCACTGAGGTTGCCAAAATGAGAACTGGTACGATCTGTATTAAGCTTTGGTTTCGGATCCTTTGGATTTCCATTCGCAGCTTCTCATATTTCGAGATTTTCTCAGATGCTGTTCTTTGGATGTTTTCTGTAAGTGAAAACCTGCATATTAAAGTATTGTTTTGAAGCAAGAAGAGAGCAGTCAACTAAAATGTGTTCTATGGTATGATTGGCTTTTCCATAATAAATAAATCATTACGTACGGCAGTGTATCCAGAGGAATTAAGCCGTCTTCATACGTTAATTAAAATTACAAGGATGGCATTTAATGAAAGCTTTAATTAAAGCTGATCACATGTTAAAATTTAAAATATTTGACATAAGACCTTTCAGGACTCACACGGGTCCCATCATCAGATTTCAATTGCACAAACATGATCATTGACTACAAGACTTTATATACAGAGTTGACATGTGACGGTCAAACATACAAGGGGGTCAATGTGTAAATACACGATACATTTAGACATAGAGGAAGAAGATAATCGTCCATTCGAGTCTCTAAGAAGTCGCTGGTTTGACTCGTCTCTCATCATCCAATAAGAATTTACAGGGAAAAAGTATAGGAGAAGGGGAATCATCATTGCAGCAGGAATATCTAAATTTATTAATGAGAAGGCTTCCTGTAAACAGTATTGATGATCTTGTTTTTGCAGTGGCAAGGTTTCCATACATTCTAAAGGTGTCATCATCTGCACCTTTCGTGCTTTTCTTCTTGTATTGGGTTAGTGCGAATGAAATGTCCGGCACAGGATCAGCACATGTGCACGGCGAGAACGAAAAAGTAGGACAACTTACCTAGGTAAAATATCCCCCTCGGCTACGACACGTAGTTGCCATCTGTCCGACACGCCCATGATCCCGGAACGAAAATCGTCTTGTGGCTGGAATCCGAAGAAGTCATCAACTGCGCGTTGAACCTCGTTGTTTGTCGTGAACTGTTTCCCGGACAGGAAGCGATCCAGGCGACGAAACAGATGATAGTCTTTCGGAGACATGTCCGGGTAGTAGGCAGGATGAGGTAGTGCTTCATAGTCTAAAGCACTCAGTGTCTGCAATCTTCGTTGTGCGGCATGAGAGTGGCGTTGTCCTGGAGCAGAAGAACAGCATTTCTGCTGACCAAAGCCGGTTGTTTCTGCAGAGCAATTTCCGGTGCATCTGGTGTAATTCAGTACAATAACGTTCTGCAGTGATGGGTTGGTCTCTTGCCAAGAAACTCTGATGAATTATCCCGACTGTGGACCACCAGACAAAGAGCATCATCTTCTTGGTGTGTATAGGTGGCTTAGGATGCCACCCAGTAGGCTGTACCTTGCTCAAACATTGTGCAGATCGTTTCCGATTATCAAAACGGACCCACTTCTTTCCGTAGGTGACGATTCGATGCAGTAGAGGTTCCTGTTTATTCCTGGAAAGCAGCGACGTGCAGACTTCCAAACGTCTAGTCTTGTTGGCATTTGTCAACTCATGCGGCAGCCATATGTCCAGCTTTTTGACCTTACCCAGCGCTGCCAAACGTCGAACAACTGCCGTGTGGTGGACACCTACCTCTGCCGCTATCTAACGACACGTTTTTCGGGGGTCCACTTCAACCACACGTAACAGAACATCGTCAGAAACAGCAACAAGTCGGCGACCACGTGGTTCGTTTTGCAGGTCCGTATCTCAGGTTCGAAACTTCACAAACCATCGCCGAATGGTTCGTCCATTGGCTGGATTCTCCCCAAACGCTTTGTTAATATTTAGAGCGGCAATTGCTGACGAATGGCCCACCAATTTGAATTCATACAGGAAAACGACTCTCAAATCCAGCGTCTGCATGTTTCCTTTGCAAGTCACGCTACGTCCAAACAAACCACTCCTGAACCTTGTTCTTCATACGCGTGCTAGCTATTTATAATAACTCTATGACGTAATATCTGCAACACCTGTGGATGGTTCCATTCCGCTGTGGTGGGGGCCTGTCTCCACTGCTCGTTCGCACCGGACATTTTATCCTCACCATCCCAATAGTTCTGGGTTGCGATAACATGGTCTTGAATCCCAATGAAGAATCCCTCCATTTCTGTATAAAGCTGATTTTTCCTTTAATAATCTTTGTGAGGAGTTTTTACCGATGTTTTCCAGATCTAAGGACTTTGGATATTTGAAGAGTTTTGCTTTTCTAACTTTGCAGTTGATCTGAATTGTATTCTGATTGAGGAAGGACCTCAAAAGTATTCAGGTTCAATGGGGAACTCAGTAGTACTCAGGTTCAATTTCGTCAGCTGCAGCCAGCAGTGTAGTGATGACATGTCTTTTCCCTAAAAAGTGCTGTTTGAGTTCTTTATCTTCGTTTCTGCAAAGATCTGATATATTGTGTGATTAGCCCGCTTCCTCCTTTTCTTTTCAGGTATAGTCTTTCAACTGATGATTTTGGATGGTGGCATCTGTATTTGATTAAAAGTCTTGAGCATGTCAGGTTCCTGTAGATCAGTATACCTGGCGTGAGCTAATAATACTAAACGTTTAATTCATATACTTATAGGTCTTAGATCAACTATCAGTTCTCCAGTTACTTGGCAAATGTTTCTGAAGTGTCAACCAAAAAGTATCTGTTTAGAAATGGACAAGTTTGTCTACCATATATTGTTGCTTTAAACTTGATATCAGACATACAGAGAAAGCGATTCAATTTCCGAAAGATGCTTAAATTCATTTAACACTGCATAGTGTTTGAAATTGGATAATTTCAAAAACAAACATTTGCGTGATTTTAAATTGTTTACCTTAAAACTTCACAAATAGTTTGAAATTGATGAAATTTAAAAAAGTAAACATTTGTGAAAATTTTTGGACCTCAAAAATGTTTTCCTGAAGAAGAAATGCGCAATTTTATTCATGCTTTCTCTTATTGTTGTTTTTAGGTAGTTGCCGGTATGAATTACCAGCTGAAGGTTACTGTTGGCCTGACCAACTGCAAAAAAGCTGAAGTTGATTACAACGATATCGAAACTTGCGAATACCAGACAGGCGTAGTAAGTATAAAATTCGTTTCTTTCTAAAGCATTTTAACATTCCGTCTCAACATCGACACAGACACTTTATTCATATGCAGAGAATCTTCTATCTATGTTAATAAAATTAGCGTTTTGTCTACCTATCAGTCGCCTACAGTAGAAATTACAGAACGTAGAGACTTGAAATTTGGAAATCTTAAAGATGACCAAATAGTTCCACTATTTAAAAAATTCAGTAACGCGAAATCTTTAGAAAGGAAATAAATGTATTTCAGTGAAATGCAAATAGAATACAGGAAATGAAAACTGAGAAAAATGTTATTTTTTTCTGCATTTCATTTCTTCAAAGCTTAACGTTGCTATTCCTCCATTCGCGTATTCTCCCACCTCATCTTGCCGTAATCTTGAAGTAATCTTGATCCACGAACAATTTGCAATTGAACACGATTGACTAACAAGAAACACATGTAAGATGCCATTGAAGCTACCATCATGACTCGTATGCTGCAGCGGACTATGCTTTTATCTCAAGTACCGTGCTTTTCCCATATTCAACACTGTATTGGTTGCTCCTCAGTTGACAAAAAATAAAACTTCTTCATCTTGACTCCAAATGGAAGAACTCTCAATACTGTTCACCAAGAAGCTTTTAAAGAATAAACTTATTTGCGTTTCTGAAGAACTGTGCGTTATACTGTTAACAATACAACAGAAAAATTTAGATGTTACAAATATTTGAAATTTCTTATATTCACCGTCAATAAACACTACAGGTTTCATACAGCTGGGACAGCACAAAAATCGATTTTATACAATTTCTAAAATTACTGGATTAGAAATTGTATAAAATCAGCAATTATACCATATTATTCAGCACATCCTAATACATATAAACTATCTGCATTCCAGTTTCTCATCCGTAGAGCATACACACATTGCTCAAGCGTTACTGCTAGGAGACGAGAATTAAATGAAATAAATGCCATAGCAGACGAATATGGGTACCCCAGAAATATTGTAAACCGGATCCATCGAAAAATAAGAAGCACAAACTATTCTACATTAACTAAAGAATCCAGTCAACGCAAATATGTTGGGTCACTGGATTATATTCCGAAAGTTATGAATATACTTAAATCTTCCTGTAAAAAATACAACTTGAATTTTGGAATTAAAACAAACAACCTAATGTCAACTATTAAAAAAGATCGGGACCCAATTCCGAGTAATAGCATATTCGGAGTTTACAAAATACCTTTACAGGCCCTGGATACTGTTGACATAGATCGAATTTATATTGGATCCACCATGAGGAATTTGAACTTTCGTATTGCAGAACACAAGTACAGTGTCAAAACACATTCAAACTCTACAGCACTTGCAAGATTAGTTAACCAGGGAGCTCACATCCCTCTGTGGAATGAGGCAAGAGTTATTTCTTCTCACAAAAACAAAAATGCGACTTTGCTAGCGGAGAGTTTACACATCGTCAATAACGCTGATAAATGTTGTAACGATGAAATACCCAGATTCATACCTCCAACTTGGATGCAGTTAATTTCGAACAAGAAGAAGCAAATAAACCAATAACTCGAACTTGATTTCGGAACTCACCCAATAACAATTAAGACACAACAATCATAAGTCAGAGTATGGTGACGTTTTTTGAAGTCATTCGTGTGCTGAACGCGATGTATATAAAAAAAGCGACGTTCCACGGTGGACTCTTTTTCAAATTTTTACGATACCTGTTTTAGAATTCACCTGAGGATGTGCTGGAAGCCAGCATGAAAGATCTAGTGATGTGATTTTGACTTTTAGCTTTTGATTCAGTGTAATAAAAAGGCAATTTTCCATCGTTAAATTTGAATTTCATCTTATATCGTGCAACGACGGCATTCTAGCAATTGATGTTATTGGCACGAATTTCGTCAACGACTTCAGTACTGGAACATATTTTATTTAAATGTTTCCAGGCATCATATCCCTATTACAACTTCAGGAAAACTGGGAAAACGCTGGTCCAGCGTTTTCCGAGTTTTCCTGAAGTTGTAATTGGGATATGGTGTAAAACTGATTGATACATGTTTTTTCTAAACCCGGACAACGCCGGATACGTTGCCTAGTTAACCACGAAATGAGAATACGCGAAGTGCGTAAAACTCTCACAAATTTTGTTTTAAAGCTTGTACCTGCTTAAGAGTAATGTATTAGTCTTTTATTTTACTCCCTGAAGGTTCTTAAGTTTCCATGACTCTGTAACCTTTTCAGGAATACTAAAATTGCAATGCAAAAGGAATGACTGATCTGGTAAATCGGCACTTTTTGTGCAGGACAAATAATTGGTGTTGAGTGAATGTCCTCGTATTGCGAAGGCAAGCTCTAGAACCTGGGAAAATAGTTGCAAGCTATATTGGGTAGTGCTCATGGTAGTGCCAGTAATCGACTCGTTGAGCTTCTCCTAGACACCTCTGCTGAAGAGAGCGTGTGTCGCTTTCGCGATCAGGAAAACCTTTGTATTCTGTATCATAATAAAACGTTTCTGATTTGATATAGGAACACCACCTTACGTTAAAGTAATTCGTTATCGATGAAAAAATATTTAATTGTGAATCAAACAGTCTTTGTAGAATTGTCTTCGTTGCCTGCGACTGACCATGGTGAGCGGCTTTTGGACATGGACTTAGAGTGTATGACGTAGAGATCGAGGGTCTTTAATTAGGATTCCACTGCCACCAAACACCCACCGTGCTAAATCACGATCTTCTGGTCCTGACGTAATTATTTTCTGTTATAAAAATGTCTACCCCCTTCACCTGAAGCTTCGATCTCTGCAGTTTATCTCACTATGTAGCATAATTATTGACCAATTGGTGCTAACAACCAACCAACGATTCTTATTACTCGTAAAATCTGAGTACGGTTTCATGTCCTGGTGAAATTTTCGTGGTGCATTATCGGCATGTAGAAGAACACCTAGCAGATGAACAGGCAAGCTTTCGGAAAGACAGGAGTACCATGCAGCAGATGGATGGTTAGGATTACAGATTATGACATGAGTTCCATACAGCAATGAGCCGTAAGACTCATTGCAGAAAACACACGGAGAAAGGGAATAAAAAAAGTATTAACATGCTTTGTGAACTTCCAAAAAGGTTTTGACGATATTGAACAAAACATCACCTGGTCTATAATGGCGTGGATGCCAGGATAATTCGGCTTCAGAACGAAATAAACACGAAAGAACAAGCAGCTGTCAGGATAGGAGACAGATGAGGAGCTTGGTTTACCACCAGCAGAGGTGCAAAACAAGGATATCCAAGGTCGCCAAGCATCTTCATCTCACACATGGAAAGAATGTTGGAAAAAATCAAGTACGCGGACACCGTAATTTCTACTGGAGGACAAAGATTCAGCCATCTGTATTATACTGGTTGAAGAAGATGAAATGAAATTGGATCAAGTGGTACAAGAACTGAAAAGAGAGGGTAGAAGATATGGACTAAAGATGATATAGAAAAGACAAAAACAATGAGATTTGGCGAGAAAGAGATCAAGAAAAATATCATTCTGGAAGGCAAAGAACTTGAAAATGTGGAGAAATTCACTTTTCTCGGAAGCTGTATGACATATGACTTAAACAACAAAAAAGAAATTTCAATTATAATTACAAATGCTATCACACTGTTAAAAGCCGTGGATAAAATTTGGAAGAGCAGAGCTAAAAGAATCAAAACTATGTTAAACATTCTCGAGACATGCATCTTCAGCATCATGCTATATGGATGCGAGACTTGGACATTGACAAAGGAATCAAAGAGAATGATACTTGCTTTTGAAAGAAAGCGCTATCGTAAACTCTAACGGATCGGATGGACCCAGAGGATAAGAAATGAAGTGTACAGAAGAATACAATTTTTAAAAGAGACCCTGTTTCAAAAAAATTAAACAGAGAAAACTAAGACTTTTTGGACACATCTTCAGAATGAAGCATGACAGAAATATAAATACATTGGTGTTTGGATTAATGAATGGGATAAATGTGAGAAGACGCCTTCACCGTGTATGGGCTGACGATATCAAAGACTAGTGCGGTGGCACTCTTAAAGAACTTAGCCACTCTGCAATGAACAGACTTCAATGGGACAACGTACACCGACGAGCAATTACATTATGACCACCAACTTAATAAGCTGACCCCCTTTAGCCCGAAAAACAGCGGCCACTCGGCAAAGCACCAATTCGAAGAGGTGGCGATAGGTATTTTGGGGTATCTGGTACCATAATGCCGAAAGCAGGTCCTCCAGTTCCCGTACATTTCGGGGTGGTGGTGATTTATCCCGAACCAGCTTTTACAAGTCTAACCACAAATGCCCGATCGGGTTCGTTTCAGGTAAATTTGGAAGCCAGGGCATTAACAGAAAGTCATCATCTTGTTCCTCGAATCACGCTTTTACGATTCTGGCAGCGTGGCATGGTGTATTATCCTGTTGGTAATTGCCATCACCAGTAAGGAACACAGTTGCTATTAATGGATGAACTTGGTCAGCAACGATGTTCGGATACCAGACAGCTGTCAGCGGTTGTGCTTTTGCGATAATGGGGTCTACATTGTCCCCAGGAAACATCTCCCACAGCATAACACCTCCGCGGCGTGCCTGTTTGAGCTGCAGGTGATTTATTTCTCTGCGGCCCTGCGGTCGATATCAAACTCCGAACTCTTTATATCAAACTCCGAACTCTTTCTGGAGTTTACTCCGAACTCGTTTTGGCCGATATCCTTTATCAAACTCCAATAAATAGGCAGTTTTTCCCATTCTGACTCCGAACACTCTGCTAACCGAAATCTGGTCCTCAGGTTATGTACTGATCTGTGAACTTCACCTGTGCCACCGTTCGCTCTCCAGGCGCGCTCATTTCTCTAGGCTGGGAGTGGTCATAATGGAATGGTTCATCGGTGTAGTTAAAGTGGCAACAGATACCTACGGGGGGATTTGTACCCATGATTGATGATGATGATTATCATATGAGATCCACTAGGGACTATAAGCAATCGCTCGTCCCTGATTTAGCGTCAATGGTTCCTGGAAAGATGAAAAATTAGAGCCATCCAGTAAACGCATCACTTATTCCTCATCTGGAACTCCAACCCGTGCCCATCTCGAATAAATGACCAGAAGCCCTCGTCTGAGATCACTTGGCCACCAAGGAGGCGTTGAGGACTTGTGGTAGTCTCCAAAAGACCTGTAGTTAGGCAGGGGGGAAAGCAGTCCGTGTTTTTTGTCATACTATTCTGTTATAAAGACTTCAGGCGGATGTGTGCTCCGGAGGAGAGTGGTGTACGCCATCAACAGCAGGTCAATGACACCAAGATGTCGCAGAGTGGTAAACGCATGATGTAACACCGGAAGGAGCACCGGGCAGTGTAGAAAGACATGATCAACATCAGCAGGGTAGTAGCAAAAGGTGCAGAGATCAGATTAAAGGAGCGTCATACGATGAAGAGTGGTAGTAGCCGGTAGACGACGGTGCAAGAACAACCAATGGGCATTGCGCTCTAGTGGAGCGGAGAGGGGAGAGATCGACGCTAGCCAGACTTGCTGAAGAGCGGAGGGCGGTACCCCAGGAAACTGACGAGGAGGTGAAGGAGAGGAAGTGTAGAGAAAGCGATAGAGGAGCCGAACAGTCAGAGCGGAGATGGGGAAAACGGAGCCACCGAAAGCAAGAAAGAACAGGAGAGGAAGAGACGACGAAGAGATCTGAAGAAGGCCAGAAGAAGCGAGAGCAGGATAGAGAAAGACGATGAACTCACGGAGTGAGTCATAAAGGGCAGCAGAGGCAGGGGTGGAAGGAAGAAGCGGTGAGAGTGAAGAGAACGGTTTCCAGGAGAGGTCGGGGGAGAAAAGATCCCGGTCAGTGACGACCCCGGCAGGAAGCCAAGAGGGATAGTCAAAGCAGGGACGGTGGGGAGTGTGAATCACAGAGGAAAAGAAGAGGGGCTCCGCAAGAAGCTCGGAAGTGGAGGCAGACCGGGAACAGAATGAAGGTAGGAGAGACCTTCAGAGTAGGCAGGCGATAAACGAGAACGAAAGAGAGGGAACTAATCCATTAGGAGGAGTGTTGTGAAACGAAATGACGGATTCCGGGGGAAGCCATCACATTTCGTACTAGAGTCGCTGATGAAACAGGTGCGCTGACGAGTCGTAGGAAAGTTGTTGGAGCTGTTCGACATTCACCCAATGGTGATGAGACCAAACAAGGTAAGAGATAAATCTTGTAAGTGTGTAGAGATGAGCAACTGGCATGGTGTTAGTCGTCCAGCCATGGAGGCACAGCGAGAGGCGATTCGTGTGAGCTAGGCGTGCACGAGTGTGAAAGGAGGTGCAAAACTGTGCCGTGCGCCAGAAGGCAGTCGATTTGGCAAGATGGGCTTAAAGTGTCGTCCAGGCGATGGATTTATAGTCGAGCCGAGCCCCCAGGAGAAGCATCCATCTCTACGGCTGTTATTTTCTTTCTATAAGCTTCTGTTAATCTTCAGGCCTCGGTCCCATATAGTAAGATGCTCTTAACAATACCATTATAAATACCCCATTTCCTTTTTCTGGTTATTTCTTCACTCCACCAGATTCCATTCAAGCGTTTAACAACTTTTCTTCCCTGTGCAATTCTATTTCTTAATTCCTTGTGTAATTTTAACACTTAGGTAATTATGATGATCACATCTTTCAATTTCTGCGTTATTTTCTAGCTGTAGGTTTGTTTCATTACTTCCAATGCATAAATATTTTTTTTTATTTAAATTCATGGTTAATCCCGGGCCTTTTCTCAGACAATCAATCTGTTCGTTCGAGCTCATCTTAGCTCATTCTGCTAGCCTCTAGTTAATTTGTTCCAGTCTGTTAAAGGATTAACTCACACACACAAAAGTTATTAAATTTAGTTCCATTGTTATTAAGTCTACCTTTTTACACAAACATATCGAATACGAGCCACACGTTGGTCCTGTATAGAAAGAACATTCGACAAACTAGAAATGAATCTTTCTTTAGGTTTGTGAAAACGACTGTTTCACACTTGCCGAATTTCATAAAACTTTAGCCTTCTGTTCTCAGTGCTCTAATCTGAAATCAGCTCTTTAAGACAGCGAAACAGAATTATCTATTAAGAAAATTATTCTGTTTGAATGTGTTTGTCCATACAGGGGCCTTATATATATGTGTGTGTGTGTGCCTTTCGCTACCGAACCCGGCATTTCTTTAATAATATTAACACCAATGATGATATTGCAACGAAATTTGAAGTGGACTTACCTAATTTCGTGGGAAATGTGATGATATTACAGCATGTGCTGGAAGTGGCCACCATTTGCATCCAGACAGCATTGAACCCGGTGCTGCCCGCCAGCCAGCTGGAGTGCGCCTTATTTGGCAGGCACATTCCTAAGTGTGGCGTCACTGAGGAGCAGTCCGCAAACCAGCCGAATGCGCCTCTCTGCTGCTTTGTTATGCCACTTCGCTGAGCGTGTCTACACAATACGGTTGTTGACAGTGAGTGCTCGTGCACATGGCTGTTCACGTACTTGGGAAAATGTATCGGTATAATCTGCAGGAGCGAGTGTTTATTGTTGGAACTTATTGGAAAAGAGAATCGATAAATTCTTGTCAACAGCAATTCCTGGAGAGGTTTGCAGACCGACATCCGCTGAGCAAGTCCACCATTTGGGCATTGTCGAAGAAACTGGAAACCAAGGGGACTTTAGTAGACCATGCAGGAGGTCGTCCACAAGTGTCAGAGGAAATGATCCATAACGTAGAGGGCTAACTACTTGCGTCTTCGGGAAGTCACTTCGCAGACTGTCACAGGAAACAGGGTACCTGTGACAATCGGCGAAGGGTTCATCTGACTTTCTCTTGGGCAGATCATTTTCTAAGATCACCCTGGCCGTTTACTTAAGGACACCAAGCTGTTCAGCCAGTAGCCTATTCGCCTGACATGGGCAAATGGTGGCCACTTCCAGCACATGTTGTGATGTCATCACATTTCGCACGAAATGAGGTAAGTCCACTTCAAATTTCGTTGCAATATCTTCATTGGTGTTAATATTATTAAAGAAATTCCGGGTTCGGTAGCGAGTGGGACACCCTGTACATACTTGAAAAAGGCCGAAAAATTATGATTCAGTTTAAATTTGTCTTTATGCACCATTATACTTTGTAATATGTTAAAAACATTTCATGTTATTGAATATAAAGCACAGAACGATTTACCTTGACATTCTTTCTTCCTTCCTTTTTCAGAGCACTTACCGCAAGTGTGATGTCGTTGTGTACCGCAATCTTAAAGGAGAGTTCAAACTTACCAGCTCTGGATGTATTTTAACATCTGTTTAAAAATGTAATGAGCCGGAAAGAAAGTTTTGACATTTTCTGAAACCCAGTGCAAACGCTTTTGTGTAATGAGTAACTACAAATTACTGTTACTTTATATGTAGGCCTTTTTTTAAAGGCCGCACTGACCGTACTTGAATATGTGCATAACAATAAAGTGTTGTACTTCAGAGAACTAATTATGTGGTAATAACTGTTTCACTCGAAAATCGACAAGCATTGATAATATTCTAGATTTATTTGCTACATAATTTCTCCACATCCTAGAAACTAATTGAAATTAATTCAAAGAAAATTTTGTGTATGTGTGGGGGGTTCATGACTGTGTACTTTGCACAAAACATGTAGGTGAGTTTTCTAAAACATCAGTTTCTGGTCACTGTGAAATCGGCCATACCCGTAGCTCCGATTCGATTTCTTTCTCAAAGCTTTAAGTTTTTTAACATTTCTAAAGTCACTTAATCAAACAGTGCTTCACATCTCAATACCTGTTCGTGTTCTTCCTTTTTTATAACATTCAATTCGCTAGTACAACAGCAGACTCAGAGTTTAGCAACTTCCACATTTGTCCTGTGCCTTTTTTTTTCTTTTGATATTGATCTGACTGCTGTCCGTTCTTCATGGTCATCATGCGTAGAGCGTTGTCCGCGATCCTGCCAAATAATTGGTTCATTGGATATTCCCATAACCACATAAATCCCAGTATGGGGTCTTGTAAAGAACGGTCAGAGAATCCAAGTGATTCAAGTAGCAAAATTTAATTATTCGGTGCCGGTTTTCAAATGCGAAACTTAGTCACAAAATATAAGATGCAGTATAACTTATGGCCTGGTGAAAGAAAACATACTCCAGATACCGTTGCATAACCATATGTCTATTAAGCCTAACAAAGTTGTTGCGTTAAGAGAGGAAGGTTGTACCGAAACACTTAAGGCTGCACGTTTCATGCTATGTGTTATTTGTTGCATTATGGTTTATGTGTTGCTCCTACCTTGGAATTTAATGTGGTCTAGTGGCGTTGGGAGCAATGTCAGACAATCTTGGAGTTACTTCAGTCGTTTTCTGACACCAGAAATATCACTCCGCCACTAAAACGGATACTCTCTTGATAAAGACAGTTCTAGGAACATTTGTTTTTAAGTTTCTTGAACAGTAGCTAAATTCTTGAATTTTGGTTACACAATTTCTCATTATCTAGATCAACGGTTTTGGATTGTTGCAAAGCACAACCTGCATTGATTGGCTGATTGAATTACTTGCATAATTGTAATCTATGTTTCATGGTTTTTTCATATATCATCATCATCATCATCATTGTCAACCATTATCAATCCACTGCTGGACGAAGGTCTCCCAAGTTTCCTCCACAACAGTCTGTCTTGTGCCAGTCTCCTCCATGTCACCCCTGCATACTTTCGAATTTCATCCACCCATCTCCCATGTGGTCTTCTTCTGGGTCTTTTCCTGTCCCTTGGAATCCAATCTAAAATTTCGGCTGTCCATCGATGATCTGTCCTTCTGGCAGTATGTCCAGCCCATTGCCATTTCAGGGATTTAACTCTGATCATGATGTCTTCCACTCTTGTCATTTTTCGGATCCACGAGTTCCTCTTCTTATCTCTCCTGGTTACACCAAGTATGCACCTCTCCATGCTTCTTTGAGTTGTCTGCAGCCTTTGTATGTCTCTTTTAGTTAAGGTCCACGTCTCTGCACCATACGTAAGCACTGGAAGGATGCATTGATCAAACACTTTTCTTTTAAGACATAATGGCATATTGCTCTTGAAAATTATGCTGTTTCTTCCAAAAGCTCTCCAGGCAAGTTTTGTACGCCGATTAATTTCTTCATCAATGTGACCCTCACTAGATATCTGCTGTCCAAGATAAACGCACGTGTCTGTTATCTCCAGCTTTTCTCCATCAATCGATAAATCTTCATTTCTTGTAAAAGCATTGAACATCACTTTTGTCTTCTGAAAGTTCATTTTTAATCCCACTTCTTTACTCTTGTCAGCAAGTTCCTGGATCATACTCTGCAGCTCTGATGGGGTAGTTGCAAAAATGACTACGTCATCAGCAAAACGAAGGTGGGTTAGATAATCTCCATTAATCTTTATCCCCTTGTTTTCCCAGCTCAGCGACTGAAAAACACCCTCCAATGTGGCATTAAAGAGCTTCGGAGATATGGTGTCACCTTGTCTCACTCCCTTTCCAATTTTTACGTGTGTTGTATTTTCAAACAGCCTAATCTTTGCACTTGCATTTTCATAGATGTTATTAATGATATTAATGTATGCATCTTCAATACCGCAGGTTTTCAGAGCCATTGTAACTGCTGATGGTTTCACCGAATCAAAGGCTTTTTCATAATCGATAAAAGCCATGCACAATGGAAGTTCATATTCCCTCGCTCTTTCAATTAGTTCTCTCAGTACGTGGATATGATCTATTGTGTTGTAGCCACTCCTGAATCCAGCTTGTTCTCTCGGTTGAGCCATGTCCAGTATTACCTTCAAGCGGTGTGAAAGAACTTTAGTGAAGATTTTATAAACTACTGATAGGAGGCTGATAGGTCTGTAGTTTCCGAGATCCTCAATGTCACCTTTCTTATGTAGCAGGATCATTGTAGCGGTGTTCCAATCCTCAGGAATCTTTCCTTCATTAAGGCATCGAGTGAAAATTTGGGCGAGTACTGTTTCGATTTCTCCACTTGCTTCTTGTATGATGTCTACAGTAATTCCATCTTCTCCTGGAGCTTTTCCCCGCTTCATGTTCTTGATTGCATGTGCAACTTCTGCTGGAAGGACTGGAGGAACTCTGGTACTGGTATCTTTCATGATGTCTGGAGTGCATGTATCATCCCTTTCATATAATTTGGAGTAGAAATCTTTCACTCTTGTCAAAATTTCGCCTCTATTTCTTGTTACAGAGCCATCTTCTTTTCTCAGTGCCATAATCTGTTTTCTTCCCTTACTGAGATGTCCCTTTGCTATCTTTAGGCTTTGGTTGTTTTCAATTGCTTTCCTCACTAGTTCACAGTTGAATTTTCTTACGTCTTCAGTGATACTTTTTCGTACTGTCTTGCATAGCTCTATATATTCCACTTTGGAAGTCACATCTTCTTTAGTTGTCCTCATCTCTCTTCTTTTTTGCATCAACATTTTCGTTTTTCCTGATAATTTATTTACATGCAACTTGTTCTTAGACCCAGCTAATTTTGTTGCTGTTTCCATAAGAGCTTTGGTTACTTTTCTGTTAACTTCAGAGATGTCCACTTCTTCCGATGTTAGGCCTTCTAAAGCAGAGAACCTGTTCTTCAGTTCCAACTTGAAGGTATTATGGTGTTTTTTAAGGTTGGTTATGTCAATAGATTTTGTTTGTCTTATGAGCTTGCCACGTTCAAGTTTTGTGTTGAGGTGCATCTTACATCTCACCAATCTATGGTCACTACCTGTGTTGAACTTGTTTAGCACACTGCAGTCTTCTATGACGAATTTTTTGTTACACATAATAAAATCAATTTCACTTGTTGTCCCATTTGGATGTCTCCATGTCCATTTCCTGTGTGGCTTTTTCTTGAAGAAGGAGTTCAAGATGAAAAACCCTTCTGCCTCTGCAAACTCAACGAGAGTATTTCCACGCTGGTTTCTGTTGCCGTGACCGAATTTACCTACTGAAGTTTCATTCTGTTGCCGTTGCCCTATTTTTGCATTGAAATCTCCCATAATTATTTTCAAGTGCTGCTTACCTTTATTATTTAGATGACAAATTTCCTCATAAAATTCTTCAATTTCTTCTTCAGGATGATTTGTGGTGGGTGCATAAGTTTGAATAATCTGAGCCTGGTATCTTTTCGAGAGTTGGATAACAAGTCGTGCAGCTCTGTCAGAGGAACTTTCAACTTCTACAACTTTATCCTTCAGTTTCTTGTTTATTATAAATCCAACACCACTAGTTCTGCCAGTATCTGTCCCACGATAGTAGAAGAGATGTCCACTTTTCAGTTCAATGAGATCTTCTCCTTTTCTCCTTACCTCACTTAGCCCCACGATGTCCCACTTGATCCTTTGTAGTTCCTCTTCCAATTCAAGAAGCCTTGAATCAGAAGATATCACAAAATATAAGATGCAGTATAACTTATGGCCTGGTGAAAGAAAACATACTCCAGATACCGTTGCATAACCATATGTCTATTAAGCCTAACAAAGTTGTTGCGTTAAGAGAGGCAGGTTGTACCGAAACACTTAAGGCTGCACGTTTCATGCTATGTGTTATTTGTTGCATTATGGTTTATGTGTTGCTCCTACCTTGGAATTTAATGTGGTCTAGTGGCGTTGGGAGCAATGTCAGACAATCTTGGAGTTACTTCAGTCGTTTTCTGACACCAGAAATATCACTCCGCCACTAAAACGGATACTCTCTTGATAAAGACAGTTCTAGGAACATTTGTTTTTAAGTTTCTTGAACAGTAGCTAAATTCTTGAATTTTGGTTACACAATTTCTCATTATCTAGATCAACGGTTTTGGATTGTTGCAAAGCACAACCTGCATTGATTGGCTGATTGAATTACTTGCATAATTGTAATCTATGTTTCATGGTTTTTTCATATATCATCATCATCATCATCATTGTCAACCATTATCAATCCTCTGCTGGACGAAGGTCTCCCCAAGTTTCCTCCACAATGGTCTGTCTTGTGCCAGTCTCCTCCATGTCACTCCCGCATATTTACGAATTTCATCCACCCATCTCCCATGTGGTCTTTTTCTGGGTCTTTTCCTGTCCCTTGGAATCCAATCTAAAATTTCGGCTGTCCATCTATGGTCTGTCCTTCTGGCAGTATGTCCAGCCCATTGCCATTTCAGGGATTTAACTCTGATCATGATGTCTTCCACTCTCGTCATTTTTCGGATCCACGAGTTCTTCTTCTTATCTCTCCTGGTTATACCAAGCATGCACCTCTCCATGCTTCTTTGAGTTGTCTGCAGCCTTTGTATGTCTCTTTTAGTTAAGGTCCACGTCTCTGCACCATACGTAAGCACTGGAAGGATGCATTGATCAAACACTTTTCTTTTAAGACATAATGGCATATTGCTCTTGAAAATTATGCTGTTTCTTCCAAAAGCTCTCCAGGCAAGTTTTGTACGCCGATTAATTTCTTCATCAATGTGACCCTCATTTGATATCTGCTGTCCAAGATAAACATACGTATCTGTTATCTCCAGTTTTTCTCCATCAATCGATAAATCTTCATTTCTTGTAAAAGCATTGAACATCACTTTTGTCTTCTGAAAGTTCATTTTTAATCCCACTTCTTTACTCTTGTCAGCAAGTTCCTGGATCATACTCTGCAGCTCTGATGGGGTAGTTGCAAAAATGACTACGTCATCAGCAAAACGAAGGTGGGTTAGATAATCTCCATTAATCTTTATCACTTTGTTTTACCAGTTCAGTGATTGAAAGACATTTTCCAATGTGGCATTAAAGAGCTTCGGAGATATGGTGTCACCTTGTCTCACTCCCTTTCCAATTTTTATGTGTGTTGTATTTTCAAACAGCCGAATCTTTGCACTTGCATTTTCATAGATGTTATTAATAATATTAATGTATGCATCTTCAATACCGCAGGATTTCAGAGCCGTGGTAACTGCTGATGGTTTCACCGAATCAAAGGCTTTTTCATAATCGATAAAAGCCATGCACAATGGAAGTTCATATTCCCTCGCTCTTTCAATTAGTTCTCTCAGTACGTGGATATGATCTATTGTGCTGTAGCCACTCCTGAATCCAGCTTGTTCTCTCGGTTGAGCCATGTCCAGTGTCACCTTCAAGCGGTGTGAAAGAACTTTAGTGAAGATTTTATAAACCACTGATAGGAGGCTGATAGGTCTGTAGTTCCTGAGATCCTCAATGTCACCTTTTTTATGTAGCAGGATCATTGTAGCATTGTTCCAATCCTCAGGAATCTTCCCTTCATTAAGGCATCGAGTGAAAATTTGGGCGAGTACTGTTTCAATTTCTCCACTTGCTTCTTGTATGATGTCTATAGTAATTCCATCTTCTCCTGGAGCTTTCCCCCGCTTCATGTTCTTGATTGCATGAGCAACTTCTGCTGGGAGGACTGGAAGAACTCTGGTACCTTTCATGATGTCTGGAGTACATGTATCATCCCTTTCATATAATTTGGAGTAGAAATCTTTCACTCTTGTCAAAATTTCGCCTCTATTTCTTGTTATAGAACCATCTTCTTTTCTCAGAGCCATAATCTGTTTTCTTCCCTTACTGAGATGTCCCTTTGCTATCTTTAGGCTTTGGTTGTTTTCAATTGCTTTCCTCACTAGCTCACAGTTGAATTTCCTTACGTCTTCAGTGATACTTTTTCGTGTTGTCTTGCATAGCTCTATATATTCCACTTTGGAAGTCACATCTTCTTTAGTTGTCCTCATCTCTCTTCTTTTTTGCATCAACATTTTGGTTTTTCCTGATAATTTGTTCACATGCAACTTGTTCTTAGACCCAGCTAATTTTGTTGCTGTTTCCATTAGAGCTTTGGTTATTTTTCTGTTAACTTCCGAAATATCCACTTCTTCCGATGTTAGGCCTTCTAAAGCAGAGAATCTGTTCTTCAGTTCCAACTTGAAAGTATTATGGTGTTTTTTAAGGTTGGTTATGTCAATACATTTTGTTTGTCTTATGAGCTTGCCACGTTCCAGTTTAGTGTTGAGGTGCATCTTACATCTCACCAATCTATGGTCACTACCTGTGTTGAACTTGTTCAGCACACTGCAGTCTTCGATGACGAATTTTTTGTTACACATAATAAAATCAATTTCACTTGTCGTCCCAATTGGATGTCTCCATGTCCATTTCCTGTGTGGCTTTTTCTTGAAAAAGGAGTTCAAGATGAAAAATCCTTCTGCCTCTGCAAACTCAACGAGAGTATTTCCACGCTGGTTTCTGTTGCCGTGACCGAATTTACCTACTGAAGTTTCATTCTGTTGCCGTTGCCCTATTTTTGCATTGAAATCTCCCATAATTATCTTTAAGTGCTGCTTACCTTTATTATTTAGATGACGAATTTCCTCATAAAATTCTTCAATTTCTTCTTTTCATATATAAGTGTAATTATATATCCCGATGAGCCATTACATTATGACCACCTACCTAATTAGCTGTAGGACCCCTTTAGCACGCAAAACAGCTGCCACTCGGCGAGGCATCGATTCCATGAAGTGGCGATTGATATCCTGGGGTATCTGGTACAACAATGTCAACAGCAGATCCTCCAGTTCTCGTACATTTCGAAGTGGTGGTGATTTAGCACGAACCCGCTTTACCAAGTCGAACGACCAATATTCGATTGGGTTCATTTCAGGTGAATTTGGAGGCCAGGGCACTAACTGAAAGTCACCAGCATGTTCCTCGAAACACTCCTTGCCGATTCTGGCAGCGTTGCATGGCGCATTATTGTGTTGGTAATGACCATTACCAAAAGGTAACACAGTTACCGTGAATGGGTGAACTTGGTCCGCAGCGATGTTCGGATACCTGACAGCTGTCAGGGATTGTGCTATTTGTATAATGGGGCACAACGTGTCGCAAGAAAGCATCGCCCATAGAATAATTTCCGCCCGAAAGTGCATCCAGGTGCCATAGCCTCCATCGGTAATCCACGTATCTGCGCTCAGCCGTCTACGTGATGCACCAGGAAACTTGATTCGTCAGACCAGGCCACTCTCTTCCAATAATCCACAGTCCAATCTCGATTATCTTGGGCCCATTTCATGCGTTGTTGGCGACGACGTGCAGTGAGCATGGGGACCCGGCTGGGTCTTCGGCTACGCAGGCCCATGCGCCGAAGGCTGCGATGAACGGTGTGCTTGATACATTGCCCTGATCACCACTGTTATAGCTGCTGGTGATTTGTCGCACTGTGACCCTGCGGTCGCTGTGAACAATGCGGAACAGTCTCCGCTCCCCTCTGGCATCAGTGAGCTGCGGACGTCACACGGCTGGACGGTGGTACGTCGTTTGGCCATATGTGCACCACTTTTGATACGTACTCACTACAGCGGCACGTGAGCAATCCACAAGCCGCGCCGTTTCCGAGATCGTAGTTCTCAGACGCCGTGCCATCACAATTTGTCCTTTATCAAACTCCGATAAATCGACAGCTTTTACCATTCTGACTCCGAACACTTTATTAACTGAAAGTCGTCCTCGAGGTGACCAGTGGTGGCAAAACTTGTGGGCACGTTTTGAAATTTTCATGGTAACTTTGCAGGTTCATAAGAAATGTTTTTTGCGCCAAATTCAAATGCTTGTATGTCAATTTGAAGAACATTTAATGCTGAATTCAATACAAAAAACAGAATTCAAATATACGCAGTAAACAAACGTTATGCAGAGAATGCTGCAATCATGCGGAATATACGTTAATGCACTTACGACTTCAATGTACTATCAGTATTTAGTAGGGTAGCCTTTATTCTTTAAAACCGCATCACAGCGAGGTCTTATTGAGCCAACAAGTGTTTGAAGTTCTGCCTTCGTTATTACGTAGTGCCAGGAAGCGATTATAGCCTCGGTTAATTGCCTTTTATTTGATGGACGCCTCATTCGTATAAGGCTTTTCAAACGGTGCCACAAATTTTCGATCGGGTTCAGGTCAGGGCTGTTTCCTGGACAGGTCAACAATGGAATACACTTATTTTGTTGTGAACCACTGACTGAATATTTTTGCTGTGTGGCAGGAAGCTGAATCTTGCTGAAAAAGAAATGGTGCTTTGTTTGAAAAGAGATCCCTGATGGAAGGTAAGAGTTTTGGTTCCAGGATAGTGTCAATGTATTTTCTTGCGTTCAGCGTGCCGTCGATAACATGAAGGCTACCAACACCATTTGCTGCCATACATGCCCAAGTCATAACGCTCGTTGGGTGCTTTATATTGACCTCCATGCAGTCATGATGTAGCTCTTCTACTCTACGTCTCACGTATTTTTGGCCATCACTACTAAATAAGGATGTCTTACTTTCGTCACTGCAAATAACTTGCTTCCACTGATCGTCTGTCCATCCAACGTGTTCTTTTTCGCACTGTAGTCGTTTCTTGCGCTTCTGTGGCTTTTTTTTCTCGGAATCCTACCTCTTAGTCCCATATCTGATATTCTGCTCCTGATCTTTCGTGAACTGACAAAAACACCAGTCGAACACAAGTCAGCTCTGATAGCCTCAAATGAAATTTTTCTGTCTTTCAGACAGAGTCTTTTTATTATTCTGTCATCAACAGCTTCTGTTCACTGTTTTGGGCCTTTTCCTGGTTTGTTTTCCAGTGACTTTGTTTCCTGATAACGTAAACAGAACTTTCGTAACACTAGATGTTGTCACTGACTCACCTACTTGCCTTGCAATTTCAGCATAAGAAAGACCTGATTCGCGTAATAAAACAATTCTGGCCCTTTTCGTGGGTGACCCATCAACTCTTTTCTTTGATGCCACTGCTGTACTTATTATCTACATGTTAAATTTAGAGAAATACTAAAAATATTCACACAATCTACAATTACGCTTTATTTACACTGCTAACATCCTTTCTTCTACAGAACAAACAACAAACCTGACTTTCCTCAACTTTTCACAAGATGTATTGCAGCTACTGACATTTGATTGGTCCCCAAAACAACGACTGTGACTTGCCAGTAGGGTTTGCACTTACAATCCGCTTCTTAACTGAATCATACTTGTGTTTCTTTTTTAGACTAAAGTTAGCATAACTATTTTTAAAAATACGCATAGCACCGTGGATTGTTGGCCACCGTGGTGTAAATGTAACGCACTCGGCTAGATATCGAGAGTTCTGTGGTTCAATTCCACAGCGGTGGCTGAAAAAAAATTCGGTTGCTGTGTGTTTCTGGAACGTGGAAAGAGCGATGTATTTATTTATTTACTGTCGCCACGTATCTGGAGGATTTCCACCTTGGATCTCGCCCTTTGGATTTAACTGCTATAATATATATATAGCCAGTGCCGTTAATGCCCACCAGATGGAGACGTCTCAGTAGCTGAGCCCATCTTACGGATTTTTGATGTCAGAAGCTGACTTAAAAACACACATAGCACCGTGGGTTGTTGGCCACCGTGGGGTAAATGTAACGCACTCGGCTAGATATCGAGAGTTCTGTGATTCAATTCCACAGCGGCGGCTGAAAAAAAAATTCAGTTGCTGTGTGTTTCTGTAACGTTTGGAAAGAGCGACGTATTTTTTTATTTAATAACTTTTTTCTTCTGAATATATTTGCATTTTGTTCTTTGTATTGAATTCGGCATTGAATTTTCTTTAAATTGACATATAAACATCTGCATTTGGTGCAAAACAACGTTTTCTATAAGTCTGCAAATTTTCAGAACATGAAAATATCAAAAAGTGTCCACAATTTTTGCCACCACTGTATACATACTGCTCTGTGAACTTCACCTGCGCCACCGTTCGGTCTCAAGGCGCGCTCATTTCTCTAGGCTGGGGGTCGTCATAATGGAATGGTTCATCGGTATATATATATATAAGTGTAATTTTACATATATATACATGGTATATACCCAAATAATTAGAAATATATGTAAATATGTATATGTATTTGATATATATAATTACACTTTATATATAATATAATACACTTATATGTGAAAAAACACAATAAAATATAAATTAAAATTATACAAATAATTCAATAAGCCAAAGTTTGCAGGTTGTGCATTGCAGCTATCCAAAACCGCTGAGCTAGATAATGAGAAATTAGGTAACCAAAATTCACCAATTTAGCTACCGTTCAAAAAACCTAAAAACAAATATCTCCTCAAACTTTCTATCAGGAGAACATCAGTTTTCGTGGTGGAGTGGCATTTCTGGGGTTAGAAAACAACCGAAGTAACTCCGAGGTTGTCTGATAATGCTCCCTACTCCACTATATTACAAATATGCATATATTATGTGTGTGTGTGTGTTTATTCATAGGTTTATATACTGTATATATATAAATGTTAGCATAAATACATAAATTAACTCGATGGCCACACAAGTTAAAAAATATTACTCTTTTGAAAAACTAAAGCAATTATATATAATTTGGGACTACACACTTGTGATGTAGAGAAAGAATAATTATCCACGTTTATTCACAATTAAATGTTTTATTAGCATCCATTATAGTTTCGCAGAGCGTTTGGCTTGGCATCATCAGGACAAAATGTCCTAATGATGTCGCTCTGCAAAACTATAGTGGATGTTGATAAAACATTTAATTGTGAATAAACGTTGTTAATTTATTCTAAAAGTAAAGCAAATTTTATAATACTTGTACTAACGTAACACGTACAGAAAAATAACAAACATTGCGAAAACTTCTGCTAAGACGTACAGATAAATAATTGATCATAACAAAAATTTTAAAATTATGAAACCATGTGCTCAAAGATTATTTTTAATTTAACCGTAGTCAGATTAGTGTATATTAGAGAATATCTTTTGATTCCTTCACCTGACGAACGAATGAAGGACAAGGACATGCTTAGGTGAAAAGGGGTTTCGGACCTGGAGGACGCTCCCTGTCTATGCGCTACTCGTATTATCCTGAGCTTTACTATTCTCATTTCTTTTTCGTCCCTTTTCTTTTTTCTTGCTTTGTTATTTTCGAAAGATCGAAATGTTTTGTTCAAAAGTCCCATTTTCCGTTTTATAATCGTATCACAGAATCATGTTTCCCATGTGATGTCACATGTACATATGCGCAAGCCACACAGCCAAATCTGGTATATTAACAAAATATATCATATTTCCGTACTGTTTTGCATTATGAGTTATACACCTTTCGATGAGCATTGTAATCATCATCAGTATTTCCGCTCGGATGGACGAATTAGTCAGAGGCGCAGGTTTCTGACTGGTGGTCCCTGATAGACCCGTATCATAGGTGGTGTGTTTGTCTTAGAACGTTGTCTTTGCCCCTTCTCTGGGAGCAGTGGACCCAAATTAGCGACGGCCAACTGCTCACAACCCTTAGAGTTGCTCAGAGTGATATTTATACCACAAAACGGAAAACACCACCAGTGTGAATTCATCCACTTATCTTAATTTTCATTATATCAGTGTCAGATAATCGAGTAGATTTATCTGGCTATGATTGTCTTACATCAGCATTCATGGTTTGCTGCTTTCAAATAAATTGCAGAAAATAACGAAAGCACAATGAATTTTGGAGCTTATCTTTCAAAATGATTTGTTCTTATTTCCTTTTTCCAAGTGTTTCGGTTTCTCCGAATCTGTATATTTAGCTATCAAATAGAGAAAAGATACCGACAATATTGTGATGGAGGACGCGTGGCTGCAATTTTGCTCTTTGTCTTTTGCATTGTTTCGGAAGGTGCTGCGTAGGCGACAAGCCACGTGACTCCGTTGACTTACACCAACAAACAGTTCTTATCATCAGTTTTGGTTGTTACTTCCCTTGCATAAGAGGCATTTCTCGTTGTGTGTGTGCATTGTTACTGGAAAGGCCTACCTCTCAGCCTAATTCGTTGTTGTCTTCATGAACTGTTGCCCGGCCCTGACCTGAGGAAATTTGCAAAATCCGGGCCACTAAGATATTATTTTCAGAAGACCGCGAGTAAATGGGACGCTGTCCACACACGGTTGAAATTCAGTTATGTTTAATGAGTGACCATGAAATCTGCGCAAAAAGAAATGCGAAGACTGCTACTGCTGTGGCATATGGAACGTTGAGAAACAGCCCGGGTGAGAACGGTTAGCTCTTAGATAGATAATGCGCACGAGATGGTATGCAAAGACGGATGTCGGATGTTTACAACACAAAATATGAAATTCGACTTCACAATCGAAAGTGATTTTCTGCCAGCTGTCAACTTGTATCAGATTCGGTTTATATTATTCGAAGCCATGTTAAGAAATCCTCAGTGAAGACCTTTGTAATCTTTTTTTCCTTTGGTATGAATAGGGTTACCATATCTTTCTAGCTCGAAACCGGGACAAAACGGTGACAAAATCTAACACGACCGGGATAAAATTCCGAACAGCTATTTTAAATGATATCATCGAATTATCATGACTATCATAAAATACTTGTATTAGTGGAAATTCTATGATCTCCATATCCCCTATTTTCATGCAACCAACGTCTCTGGTGTAGGAGTGCGTGACGTACCACTGGATTCACGCAAGATTCAACACGGCAAATTGCAGCCATAAGCTATGGTTGGTGTTGCTCAATCAGGAGAATAACAGGCTTCGGAGCGAGGATTCCAATCCAATTACCGGTATTAAAGACTTTTTCTCACTAATGTTTTAAGAATGATACAGTGTGTCCTAAAAATAAATGTGCACTGAAAGTAACACATGTCCAGCTGGGTGCTATAGGAGGTGTTGGAAATGGCGACGTCCAGACACGTGTGCACATGCTTCTGCATGTTGGTGAAGACCTTTCTCAGGATATATGAAGCGATTTGTTGGATGTGGGTCGTTATTGTAGCCTGTAGCTCTTGAAGTGTGCGTGGATTACCTGCGTAAACTTTCCCCTTCAGTGCTCCCTACAGAAAAACGCCAGGCGGTGTCAGATCTGGTGACCGGGCATGCCACAGTCCCCGGGAGATGATGCTATTTCCGAAGAATTGCTCCACCAAACACCGACCTTCTGGCTGTGGAGAGGCAGTTCCCCACAGACGAGTGATTTGGCTGTTGATCTACCCTGACAGGTGGAACCATGCCTCATCTGTAATGAAAGTCACGTCCAGAATGTCCTCACCTTCTTCAGACAGGAACTCTTCTAACCACCTGCAGTACCGAACACGGGTCACGTGGTCTGTTTCTTCCAACTTATGCACGACAGACACTTTGTACGGGTGGAAACGCACCTTCCTTTTCAGAATATCGTGGGCTGTACTCTTTGGCACATTAGCTTGTTGTGACAGCCGCCTCACGGACTTGTGTGGACTTCTCTGTATCCTGTTCTGGATATCCTGTACGGTATATTCTGCCATGGATGGCCTACCGGAGCCGGGGGCATCCATAACACTGCCAGTTTACCGAAACTTCGCTATGAGCTGACGTACTGCATTACGGTGGAGGGACGTCTGCATCACGAAATTTCCTAGAGATCTGTTTTAGCACTTCGTCCGTGTACTTCTCGTCATGACAAGAGACATGCTTCACCAAATACACCCTCTGTTCCACCGTCAACACCATTTTCCTTGTGCCGAGATGAGTGATCAATCGACATGTCTGCCTCCGTCTACCAAGCGCTCGGTAATGACAGCAGCGCACCTCGGGGTAGGGCGACATGAAGTTTACTATACACAGACCACTTCCACGTGGCTAGTCACTACTACTGTAACTCTGTTCAAAGTTTATTTATTATTACATTACTGCAATTCGTATATTCAGTGCACAGTCATTAATGGGACACCCTGTACATTATTATATAAACTCCATTGCTATCTAATGTAAAGCTGAATTCCAGAGAAATCAATGCCGTAGCTTCCTTTTCCTTTTCTGTTTTTAATTTCTCCCCCGGGTTTAACAGCCATCGTGCGTAACTTCAAAGTCTATGAACAGCTGGATGCAGTAAAGTGGAATAACCAGGATAGGTACATCACCCATGCGTCTTTCGGGACTCGAGCCTGAGCCCAGCTCAGACGATTAGCATGATACCAGCGTCTCTGACTACTCGGCCACTGGAAAGGAGCTGCTTCTTTTGCTAATTATTATACACTGGTCACAAAAAGTTAAGGGTATTGCATGAAATGAAGGGTGGGTGTATCTGACTCAAGTAACACCCATTGAAATAACATCAGTACGGCTACGTAACACAAATGATAAAGAGTGCGTTTGCAGAAACAATTTATCGTGCGATTTCTGCACACAACAGTCTATGCACTGCAACATAGACAAAATGGTATGTTCGAATGATGTCCATACCTCTTTGATTTCAGTACCCAATAACACCCCCTGTGTTTCGAAGAGCGTCTTGATACCAACGAGACATACTTGCAATTACATAGTAAATAGACAAAGGCCGCCTCGGTGGCGCAGTGGTCTAAGCGATGGCTTCTGACCATTCGTCAGAGATGGGTCCGGGTTCGAATCCCGGTGAGGCATGGATGTTGTGTTTGCCTTACGTCACTGGCTCTCTCCCTTCCCTGGAGTCGGTGGCCTTAAATTAGGAACGGGCGACTGCTTATAGCCCATTGAGTTTGCTCACGGTGGTCGTTAAACCTCTAATCAAAAACAAAATGAATAAATAAACAAAGTCATTGCTCTTTCCACGTTTATCTTTAATTAAAACACACAACCGAAAAATTGTTATCCGGGCACCACTGCGATCGAACCCTAGATGGCTCGATAACTAGCCGGGTGCGTTCGTCTTACGCTACGGTGGCCAACAATCTACGGCGCTGTGTGTGGTGTTTATCTGTCAGCATCTGACTTTACAAATCCGTAGGGATGGGTTTAGCAATTGAGACGTCTCCATCTGGTGGGGCTTAACGGCGCAAGCTATTTAATTATAGCTAATAAATCCAATGGGCGAGAGTAAATGGTTAAAATCTTCCAAATACGTAGAGACAATGTAAATAGACAAAGTTCGATACAATTTTTTTAAGTACAATTTTTCGGTTGTTGTGTGTTAATTAAGGATCAACGTGAAATGAGCGATGGCTTTGTCTATTCACATTGTCTCCACGTATTTGGAAGATTTTCACCATTGCAATGACATTATTGATGAGTGTCTGGGGCAGCTCGTCCCATATTACAGGCAACACTTCGTGGAGGTCTGCCAGTGTACTGGGGTACGGAACGTGTTTATTCAGATGTTACAGTACAGTATCCGAAATGTTATCAATAGGAATAGCATTAAGGTCAGGAGACCTCGGAGTCAGCTGTGACGATTCAATCCATGGTTTCCCAGCTCATGAAGCACAATCCAGGAAAGGTGACTGGTTGCATTGTCACCGAGAAAACGGAATGCATGTCAATTGCAGCGTGCAACAGTGTCACAATGGGCACAATGATGTCGTTTCGGCACACCGAGGAATTCAGGTTGCCTTGTCAAACATACATGAAAGTACGGCCATTAAACCACACTCCTTCCCTGACTAGAACTGACTGCCGCTGATAAGGATGGACGGACTGCGCATAATGTGGTAGTATTCGTGTGCAAATCTCCTCCACACGTGTCCTCGTTGAGTATCAGGATAAAGAGCGAAACGGGATTCGTCTGTGAAAAGAACATTGTGCCAGTCTGTATTCCATAACATGTACTGTTGGACTCAGGTATATCTTTAGCAGATGTCAGTGCTATACATCCCAACGACCTCCTTGCTGTGAAACCGTACTCGTGACCCAGGTAGCACAGCCTTGCTATTTAATGTAGGCCCGACACTGAGCCACCATCTTTTAGGAAGAGAAGACAGTGGCTCAATGTTGGATCTACGTTAAATTGATTGCAAAGCTGTGCTATCTGGGGGTGATGGTTTCGTGCCGTTTGAGTACATACTGTGACACCAGAAGAAGCTCGAAGGGATTCCCGGAGTTGGCTACTGGTGATACTAAGCCTTTCTTGAGCATTTACTCTGAGGTAGCGATCTTGCCTCCTGGTGGTTATCCTCGGACGACCACTCATGCGTCGATCTGCAATATTTCCATGCCGCAGAAATCTTGTGTGTAGACGACTTACTATACTTTGCGAAGATTCTGAAGCAGCAACCACATCGATCTGCCGTACACCTGCCTGCAACGTGACAATTTTCTGTGTTCAGTGCTTAAACGTCGTCGTGGCATCATTTCAGATTAATTCCACACTGAAGGCCATACACTCAGCACACTTCTAGACAAAGCGGTGAAACGACCCGTTCCCCACTTTTCGCAAAATACTTTTATCGCAGCTAGCACGCCACGTGGTGTGTTGTCATGATACTGATTTACATATAATGTAGTTATCCACGCTGATGACCGATCTGCACTAGTCGATAAATTTGCATGTAACCATGGTTTCCCTTCTAAACCTTACCTTTTGCGACCAGTATATACACTATCTACCAACAAGTAATTGGACACTCCTGCCATCGACGATATCTGCGGTCCTGATACACGTTACGGCCGCCGCCGTTAAATATCGTGTGGGAAACAACAACGCAACCAGTCGCATGCAAGATGCCACGCAGTTCGGAGCTCTCTGATTTCGAGAAAGGTGTAATCGTCGGGTATTACAGAAATGGCCGATCCATACGTGACATATCCAGCGAGTTGAAGTACCCAAAATCGACAGTGGCCTACGTGATTGGCAAGTGGAAAATGAGAGGTGACTGACCCACAAAACTGGGAGTTAGAGACCGACGGGTGCTGGCCAGAGAAATTCGGAACAACCGTACCAAATCGATGGGCCACATCCGCGAGGTTTTTCAACAGGCATCCGGGAGTGTTCTTTCGATGAATACCATCCGTAAGGAAGCCCATCTGCTCGGTTATCATAGACGTGCTGCCGTCCACAAGCCTTTGATCACCAAGTCCAATAGCGCTGCTCGGCTAACGTGGTGCAAAGAACGTCGACAGTGGACCGTTGAACAGTGGAAACAGGTTCTCTGGAGCGACGAATCAAGGTTCATCCTCTACCGTTAGGATGGCAGGGTCTGTGTTTGGCGTCTGCCTGTAAAACGCCTCCTGCCGGAATGTATTGTGCCAACTGTGAACTTCGGCGGCGGTGGAATTATGCTATGGGGGTGTTTCTCATGTTATGGCACGGGACCCTTGGTCGCAATTCCTGGTAGACTCAACGCCGAGACCTACTGCACCATTTTGGATGACCATGCGCTTCCTGCATTGTGGCATTTTTACGGGGTGGACCCATGTTACTTTCAGGATCACCTGTCATGTTGCGAAGTCCCCCATGGCTTGGTCTGGTGACAATGGGGTTAATTGAATGGACTGGCCTGCGCAGAGCCCGGACCTTAACCCTATCGAGCACCTCTGGGACGAGTTGGAGCGTCAACTGAAGGAGTGCCCCCACCGTCCGAAATCGGTGAAAGAACTGACCTGTCTTCTCCAAGCCGAGTAGAAGAAAATACCGCTTGCCCTCGTACAACGCCTGGTTGAGAATATGCCCCGGCGGGTCGCAGCTGTAATCACCGCTCGTGGAGGCTCCACCAACTATTGAAGGTGAATAAACTTAGTTTTCCTTTGCTATCACAGGTGTCCCATTACTTGTTGGTAGATAGTGTATTTCGTTTATCTCTCATACACAACAATGAAACGTTAAGTCTTTTTCTTGTCGCCCTGGTGTAGCAGTTTTCTAAGGCTATTTTCTGATCGTCCTTCTGAGTGATTATGGGTTTGAGTTCTGGATGATCCATGTGTGGTGTGCTTGTCTTGGGGAACCGTATCCTTAAATAAGGAATGGGAGACTACTTATATAGCAGTGGTTTCAAACTCGCGGCCCGCATGAATGATTACAAAATAAAAATAAATCACCCTTTTTTTCAAGCATATTATAATATATTAAATATAATATAAACATAGTAATGCTTAAGAAAGCCATCATGTTTATAAGCAGCAAGTTTTTGGGATTTGAGAGATGAAATTAAGATGTTCCTTGAAAGTAAAAATCAAGACGTCTCGTTTTTTGGTGATCCAAAATTGTTACATGATCTGGCATTCAGCACCGATATAACTGGATACTTAAAACGATTTGAATATCGAACTGCAAGCCCAAAATAAACTAGTCACTGATTTTATTGATAATCTTAACGCATTTCAAAGGAAACTTCAGCTTTGGGAAGCTCAGTTCAGTGCAGGAAATCTTGCTCACTTTCCCATTTTAAAAGCTTCAGCTGAAGAATCAACTTTGGTGAATTTTCTACGAAGATAGTTATGTTAAAAGAGAATTTCAACAGGCGGTTTGAATGTTTCAAAGATATGGAAATGTTTTCAATATATTCATATTCTTATACAGCTGATAACGCACCTGAAGAACTTCAGCTTGAATGAATAGATTTTCAGTGTGATTCTTTCCTAAAAGACAAATTCAACATCTGCAATCTAACAGAGTTTTACCAGTTAGTTTCAAAGGACAGATACTTAAACATTGATAACCTAGCTGCACGGGTTCTATATTCGGAACAACATACTCACGTGAACAGTTGTTTTCAAAAATTAACCAAGTAATATGTCTTGAAAGGAATAGGTTAAGTAACAGCCACTCCACTTATGCTCACTTTTAAAAGTAGCATGTTCAAAGGACATTATTCCAAATATCGATAAGTTTGTGACAGAAAAGCAAGCCCAAGTTTCTGGTCAGAACATGTAATATTTTCTGTACCATGTACAGTGTTCAGTTGATAAAATGTGATTGTTTTAAGATTTAAGTGAAAATAATTGTTACGTAAAAGTGAGTGTTTTAATTGATTGATGAAGCATTTGTTTTTATTATTTACAGATAATTAAAAATAATATTCCACATAGTGACTTCCATTGGATTAGTTTTGTAAGGTTGATATTTATTCATAAGAAATTTATTAATATTCATGCGGCCCCCTGAGTTTCTTCAAAATTGGAAAGTGGCGCTTTCAAAGGTCTGAGTTTGAGACCACTGTTATATAGCACATAACGTTGCTCACTTTTATCGTTAAACCCGTAATTTAAAAACAGATATTTTTAATGGGGCTGTTTATTTTGTTTATTTGCATCCACGACTGCGAAAAACCAGAAAAAAATTACATCCTTAAATTGCGATCTTTGAAAGTTTTTTACTTGCATGCTTTATTTACTCATCTTTAATCAATACAACTTGCAGACACAGAATGCACCAGTAAAATATTTTCCCGTTACCGTGGTGAAAACAAATTCTGTCTTTCCTGTGAATTTTATAATTCTTCTCTATTCATATCCACAAAATTTCTTAAGAGGGGGAGGCGTCGAATAAAAAACAAATATTTAATAAAACGTTTGTAGTCAAATTTGAAACATTCAATTTCATAAATGAGAAATAAATAAATTTCATTAGAATTGATATCTGTGCTAAAAAGGTACTTTATTTATAAAAACTCAGTTTACGGTAATTAATTTAATTACAACGAAAGGTTATTACTTCTTCAGTTTTGAAAAAAAACAGGAAAGAAATTATTTTTTTCCACTATTCCTGTAAAACTATCTTTTCATTATTAATAACTTTTTAAGTAGTTTCGAGGAAGTGTCTTTTCTTTTTACATAGCTGAAATCAAATGTTAAGCTGTAATAGAATTTGACAAACATAATTTAAATGATCCACTGAAATCTATGTCCTGGTAAAACAGGAGCTTGTTTTCATAAAGAATCAGCATCAGAAGATTTATTTTCCAGCAAAAATGAAAGAAAGGAAGAAACGGTTTACTTTTTCACTCCTTTCTCACTTAGACAATAAATAGGACATAAATACGACTTAACGATATTATCACTTAATACATCATGTGCATATTACTGAATAATCTACACTAGCTTACAGAAAAATAATATTTTGCGTTTAAAATTTCATGATTTTCTTTACAATATCTCATGGTCACCTAATGCTTTTTAGCAGTGGAGTATTTTTCCTAGCCTACACGAACAACATTAATCCCCCTTAATCATGTTGTTAACATTATTTTGTCTAACCCCTGTATATTTCTGCTACTTTCCTTCTATTTTTCGTTCTCAATGAACCTTCTATGTCAATATCTGTTTAATCAAAATCTCATAAAATTCAGAAGCAAAAAATATCAACCCATCGTGCGATTTTGGATAAAAATTATAAATCCATTCGCTGCACCGAAAACTGCAGAAGAATTGCTTTGTCAGCGAAGCGTGTATTTGCATTTTGCCTGCACATATGCAGTGAACCTTGACAGTGAAGCATTTTTTCAATGATGCTTCCGATGCCATTCGCGGCGTCTGTCCTGGAATTAGAGCAAAGAGAAATCATTTTTTCCCTTTCCTTGGATTAACATAAATCGTCTCTTCACAAAGTGGAAAGCCCTTTTCATATTGCCCAGGGCTTTCCATTTTACAAGATTTAAAAGTGCTTTGAATCACTCTTCAGCTATGCTTACAATACTAAGTCAAGTAACATACCAGAAAGTAAGCACAAGGAGGGTTCTTATTAATTAACCAAAAAGAGCCTTCCAGTGTTTTCTTTATTGAGCACATATTTCTTTTTCTTTCAAGGTTTAACGACCATCATGAAAAAATCAAAAGGCTCAAAACAGTTGCTTGTCTCTAGTTTAGAGACACTGGCTCCAGAAAATGGATAGAGTCAGCTCCGTGAGACAAAAACCCAACCCCATACCTCATCGGCCACTCGAACCCCGAATAGCCAGCGAGTGGTCCAGCTCCGTGGAACAAACACCCAACCCCATCTCTCATCGGCAACTCGAACCCCGAATGGTCAGCGATTGGTCCAGCGCCGTGGGACAAGCACCAAACCCTATGCCTAATCGGCCACTCGAACCCCGAATGGTCAGCGAGTGGCCTACCGCCGCGGGGCAAACTCCCAACACCATGCCTCATCGGCCACTCGAACCCCAAATGGTCAGCGAGTGGCCTACCGCCGCGGGGCAAACTCCCAACACCATGCCTCATCGGCCACTCGAACCCCAAATGGTCAGCGAGTTGTACAGCACCGTGGAACAAACACCCAGCCCCATCTCTCATCGGCCACTCGAACCCCGAATGGTCAGCGAGTGGTCCAGTGCAGTGGGGCAAAGCCCAACCCCATACCTTATGGGCCACTTAAACTCCGAATGGTCAGCGAGTGGTCCAGCGCCGTGGGACAAACACCCAACTTCATACCTCATCGGTTACTCGAACCCCGAATGGTCAGTACAAAGCGTCTCAGACCACTCGGCCACCGGTGCCTCGAACACATTTCATTTTGAATTTTTGAACGCATAATTGTTTGAGGGAGACGTCATCAATGAACACTTCGCCAGTCCCAAATTCGTAACTGGTCGTTCCAGAGTGGAAAGAGAACTAGTTCGGTAAGAACAAAGATTTTAGATAAGTGGTGAAACTGCATTTGATGTTATTCTAAGTATGGTGTTTATGTTATTCTAAGTATGGACAAGGACGACGTTGCATCTGTGAGGGCCTCTCTCACGATGCCACAGTCCTCTCTGCTGGTGGTGTCTGGGTGATCCGGAGCCTTTCCGCCGTGTCTGGATGTCTTTCCGTGTCCATTGCTCCCAACACGATCGCCCCGTACTGTCCGACCGGTCTAAATGGTTGCCGGTTCGGAGCGCCGGCCACCCTGCTTCTCTCATCCCGACGAAACGGCCTCGTTCAAACTCCGTCCGTTGCCCGTACGTACATCTACAACGGTTCCTCGGCATGTATATCGCTCAGGGATCTCACCTGACTCTTACCGCGCATTTGGCACGAATGTGGTGTCCCCTGGTGGCGCTTTATTAGCCCCAAGGATTGCGATTGCAGCGCCGGTCGTGGACGCGCGGGCATGCGGAATCGCACGAAACTTTAATCACTTGCATGTCTGCCTTCCCCGTAGCTATTCGCCGAGTTTCGCGTTAATCTCACGGTTTTTTCTTGGTGCGCGGATTTTTATGACAATGAGTGTAACTTTGCTAGAAAATGAGTGTAATTAGAAAGTGTACCACAGACGCTTTCAATTAATTTTTTGATAAAAGTTTAAAATTAATAGTGCTTCTTGACATCAAACGATCCGTGAATTAACAAAACATTTGTTGCCGTAGGTTAACATCGATTACAATGTGTTCGAATGTATGTGCGTAATCAAATCCGTTAAATGGAACTGAAAAAAAAATTTTAAATCTGAAAATGCTGGAATCGGTTTCATGGTAAGTTCAATATGATAATTTGCGAGAGCAGGGTCATCTCACATCCCTATGAAATGGGGTCTATAAAGTTATCCGGGAGATAACTGCACTGCAGAAAAGTTTAAATCAATATTTTTTTTTCAAGATAGAAGTTCAGTATAATCATTTACGCTTTCCAACTGTAGACTGAAGAAGCGTATATGCTCCAGCTTTCAGCGTCTGTCTGACCGCACGATAATTCGCGTAAAAATGGTTCGATTTCAATACAATTTTAGTATGTGGTAGGGAACAACCTGGAGAAGAACTCTATTGAAAATGGGAAAATGGGGTCAGAGGTCAGAACATAGGAGTGGGATCTCCATAGCCCTTATGCGTCATAACTTACGTAAAAATTCTTCAATTGCGACAAAACTTTATCATGTTGTTCCAGAGGTATACTGAACCGGTTCTCTTGGATGTCATCGAAATGGGGTCAAAGGTCAGGGCACAGGAGAGTGATTTATTCCACAGCCATTATCCTCATTACTTGAGTAACGCAAATTATTTTGAAGATGACAATCTGATTTTTGGTGTAAATGTGACAAGGATCCTTGTCACATTTACACCAAAAATCGGATTTGTCATCTTCAAAATTTGTATTATATGGTGTAATCCCGTATTTCTTTCGTAACTTGAGTAATGATTTCTGGTATGTTGGAAAGCGTATCATATTCAATGCATTGCAGGATTTTACTAAGTTGTTTATGATAATTTTTCTGCGATCGTTTTGCTGAAGATCAGAGTTTTATAGACATTTATTTAAATTTTGTCTTTCTTGTTGTTCTTGCTACAAGGCTCTTGAGCTGCGTGAGTTAGAATTGAAGTAAAATTTTAGGACGAAACTCGTTATTACTTGTCGGTTTGCAATTAAAGATCGGCAATGTGACAATTAAATAAATTCAAACACAGTTAATGAAGTACAGTAAAACCTCAAATAAATTCGGCATCAATAGGACCGGATTTATGAAAATTCCGGGTTTCTGAAGCTATCCAAAATTTGTGTAACGAGCCTTACGTAAACAAAAAATTCGCAGGTCTACGCCTTATGCAGAGGTGGCGCTGCCGATCGTATTCTTCGCAATTTGCAAAAAAGAAAAAACGTTTTGGCGATGGAAAAGAAGTTTTAGCCAAAATATTGGAGATTACCTTTTTGTACTATTTATTATAAAACTGCTGAAAAGAATTGAATGTGGCGACTGGTTAGGCAAAGCTTGAAACAAAAGCCAGAGTAACCGCTAGGGCTGGACGATGTATCAATACATCCTGAAAACCAGATGCGCATTTTACATCGATGTTGCAGTTTTTCGACTGATGAAACTACGATAAACCGTGAAAGCGATTACCGCGATGCATCATGAAGGCCGATGTACACAGTCGAGTACATCGGTTAAAGTGTATCGTGATACACCATCACGATACACTTTAACCGTACTGCTGTGGTTAAAGTGTATCGAAATGAGAAAAACTGCACCATTGCGAATAAGCGACGTGGAAACTTCGGAGCACCACGCGCCATTGATGTGAACGTCGGTTTCGCAGGTGCGCGAGGGCCGATCGGCACGCTACCTTGGAGCAACTCTCTGGCCGAATGAATCAGGAAGCTACCGGAAGTATATCTAAAACGACAGTTCAGCGACCCCTGCTTCATATGGGGCTCCGATGCAGACGGATGGTCAGTGCACCTATGCTAACGAAGGTGCATCGGCATAAAAGGACCTCCGCTGATTGGCAAGGGATTGCCTTCTCCGAAGAGTCACGTTTTCTGCTTCATCGAACGGATGGACGTTGGCGTATAAGGCGAGAAACATCGCAGAACAAACATTTTCAACCATTGCTGGAATAACACAAGCTGGTAGGGGCAGCGTAATGGTCTGGAGTATGTTTTCATGGCATTCTCTGGGTCCACTCATACCTATGGAAGGCACTATGAACCGAATTCGTTATGAGTTGCGGACCACGTACACCCATGCATGCTGATTGTCTTCCCTGGGGCGGATGGGATCTTTCAGCACGACAAGGAGACGTGTTACGCAGCTAGAAATGTCCGAGAGTGGTTGGAAGAGCACGATGAAGACTTCAAAGTACTTCCAGGGCCTCCTAATTCTCCAGACTTATACCCGATTGAGCATCTGTGGGACAACATCGATCGTGTTGTTCGCTCTATGGATCCTCCACCACGCACCCTCCAGCAGCTGTCAGAAGCAGTCAGCATGGCTCCACATAACTTGTGAACACCTTCCAGCTGAGTCACTCCCAGCCCGTCTAGCTGCTGTTTCGCACTCCCCCAATATTCAGGCTAAAAGAAATGAGTTAAATCACATCCAGATTATTACGATGGCGCATGGCTACCATAAAGCGATCGTTGAAAACATTGCTCGATCAGTGAAATATCTAGTCAAAAGTACCTTACAAAGGGAAACCAGAGTTACAAAATATGTTGGCACTGTGGACTATATGCCTGAAATCACTGCAATACTAAAGAACCGAATTCGTTATGAGTTGCGGACCACGTACACCCATGCATGCTGATTGTCTTCCCTGGGGCGGATGGGATCTTTCAGCACGACAAGGAGACGTGTTACGCAGCTAGAAATGTCCGAGAGTGGTTGGAAGAGCACGATGAAGACTTCAAAGTACTTCCAGGGCCTCCTAATTCTCCAGACTTATACCCGATTGAGCATCTGTGGGACAACATCGATCGTGTTGTTCGCTCTATGGATCCTCCACCACGCACCCTCCAGCAGCTGTCAGAAGCAGTCAGCATGGCTCCACATAACTTGTGAACACCTTCCAGCTGAGTCACTCCCAGCCCGTCTAGCTGCTGTTTCGCACTCCCCCAATATTCAGGCTAAAAGAAATGAGTTAAATCACATCCAGATTATTACGATGGCGCATGGCTACCATAAAGCGATCGTTGAAAACATTGCTCGATCAGTGAAATATCTAGTCAAAAGTACCTTACAAAGGGAAACCAGAGTTACAAAATATGTTGGCACTGTGGACTATATGCCTGAAATCACTGCAATACTAAAGAACATAGGTAAAAAACATCACATTGCCTTTGGAAAAAGTACGAAAATATTCGGGCCATCATGCAAAACGACCGTGACCAAGTTTCCACACTCAACAGACATGGAGTTTATAAAATACACTTAAATACTGTTGACCCAGAAGATCCAGCATTGGAATATATAGGATCCACTGCACGCCCATTGCGCACAAGTACTCAATTACTAATAACTCTGATGCTACCTCTCTTGCACGATTAGTTAATAGAGGTACCTACCGACCAGACTGGACCAATGCCAGTGTGCTGAGCTCAAATGGTACAAAGCGATCACTCCCATTCGTTCAAAGTTTATGTATTTTATGGCACAGCTCTGACTGCTGTAATGAAGAAACTCCACGTTTTGTTCCAGTGCCTTGGGCCATGTTAATGCAGCCAGAAAAGCATGTTCCTCTCCAACAACACTTAACTCCTAATAATTCACTTACAGTTTGACGATTAATGTTAACTTATTAATTATCAACTGTGTATATATTTCTTCGCTTATGTAATAGCGATCATAGTATTATTATTTGTTGAATCCTTTTAGCGCATGACCAAGCTTCCACTATATTTATTGTAAACCTCGTTATTGTTACCACGTGCTCGCGTAATTTGAAAATTCTTCTTGCTTTTATCCGTTGTTTTGTTTATGTTTATTGAAATACCTGACGATGAGGCACCCGGTGCTTTGAAAGATCTTGTAAATTGCTGTACCTTAAAAAAATTTATTTTAAGTACAGGCAGTATTAATAAATGCTTTATCATGCTATAAAGGCTTTTCTAATTAAAAAACTGTTTAGGGCACGAAGAATCCTTATTAAAATAGCAAGTAACTTCTTTGTAATCGTGGGAGTTTTCTTTAGATATGTGCTAACGGTAGCTCTCGAAACATCAGCAAATAAAAAAAAATTCTCCTTTTATACTTAGTGTATTCAGCATCTCAGTTCTTCTTCTTACCCTGTTGGCACCCACTGCATTGTATAAGCCTCTCCCAGTCTTTTCCAATTTCCTCGATCTTTAGCTTCAGTCCACCATTTAGCACCTCTAAATTTTTGAAGTTCATCTCTCCATCATGTTCTCTGGCGACCTGTTCGTCTCTTTGGATCTCTCTGTTGCCATTCTATTATTAATCGTGTTCATCTTTCATCTCTCAGGGATTACTGAAACACAACTTAGCCTTCCCGGTGGCAGAGTGGTCAGAGGCGGCGGATTTTGACTAGTAGTCCGAGGTGTGCCCGTGTTGAATCGCTTATGATATATGGGTGGTGCGCTTTGTGTTCGGCGCTGGCTCTTTCTCTTACCTGAAACCGGTGACTCAATATTAAGGGCGAGCAAATGCTAATAGCCCTTATAGATGTTCATTCTGGTAGTTAAAACCAGGAAAAAAACCTACTTTGCAGCGTATTAAACTAAAATTTCAGTTTTTGAATTTAGTTTTGAGCCAGAATTGGTTCATTCTCTAATTACCCTGACGCTTATTCGTTTTCGTATTCAAATTTCGGCACTGTAGAACACGGGTCGTGAAACCTTAGTGTTGAAGGTGACAATAACATTTGTTATTCCTGATACACTTTCCTCAATCCTGCTTATTCACTTCTTACTTTAGGGGGGTAACGTCCCCATGAATATTTAGGCTTCGTCCGTTCCTAATTTTGAGTTTCTGTTTCTGGGTACTGGAGAAGACGCGAGCTGTAAGAATAAGCACATCACCCATGTTTGGTCCTGGGATTTAAACCATGAACTTATACTACGAGAAAGCAGAAGCTTTAGACAACTTAACCGGCTTTTTTTAGTGTTCTTACCAGCTAAATTGCATCATTTGCCTGATATTCCATAGATTTCATTTTTATGAAAATATTGTAACTACCTAATCTCCATTACTCCTAAATGAATGGGTGTCACCGATGGATTATAGTTTTATTAATTAGCCAGCGCTGATTGGGTTTCAGGCCATGGAAAAATATCACCAAGAGAAATGGTTTACCACCCAGGCAGACTTTCTCGCTTTGTTTGGTCGGGGTCGAGGCAAATGCAACCACAAATAGGGAAGATTTCTTCTATGGGATTGCCACTTGGCGCTCAGTTGAATAAAAAAACGCTATCTTGTTTAGTCTACTAAGCTTAATGCTGTTTAGTCTACCAAACACGATGTTGTTTATTATGTCAGTCTGAAGCAGATCTTGAAGGAATTCTGTCGGCGCGGGTTCCACCTTTTGCAGAGCGATTTATGGTAAAAGAGGAGCTCAAATGTCACTAAAGCTAGTAATTTATGACAATAAAATGCATGAAAATGGGAAATCTCAAGTAACCTTGTGTTTCTGTGTGTGTTCCGGAATCTGAGAGAAGATGTCTCGGGAAGATTGCTTCCCGAGACACATGACGGAAGATAGTCGGAAGATAGTCATGTGTCTCGGGAAGATTGCTTCCCGAGACACATGACGGAAGAAAGTCTGGCTTGATCCCCATGCCCAAACAAGGAGTAAAGACACAAAACTAAGGGTTGTTGTCGCTTTCACCATCGCAAAAGAACGTCGACAGCGTAGAACTGAAGCCGTCGGAGACCGGATGGGTCACCTACAGGAAGAGGTCATCAGCAAATTGTTTTGAGTACTATTCCAAAGAAATCCAGTGTATTTTTGTATGCTGTAAAATGTTGTTTAGGTTCTGTGCATACCCAACAGTTTCTGCTTTAAGCGTACAAAATGACATCGCAGATTTGACTTTAATTTTCTTGACTGGAGGTTTAACGACCACCGTGAGCTATAAGCAGTCGTCCGTCCCTAATTTAGGGCCACTGACTCCAGGAAAGGGAAAGATCCAGTACCGTAAGACAAACGCAACATCCATGCCTCACCGGGATTCGAACCCAGACTCGTCTCGGACGAACGATCAGAAGCCATCTCTTAGACCACTGCGCCACCGGGGCGCTTCAGTTTGTTTGTTGCGCCTTCTAGGGCGTTCAGCTCCACAAGCAGTTCTGTTATGAAAGTAATTCGAAAAGTCATCTGGAGCGTCGCAACAATATATCACGCATTCTTCTCAGTGAAGGCCACAAAAAAAATGCTCGTTTTAATAAAAAATTTATGAACACGAACTGAGTATTAGTCTCCAATAGGCTTGAAATATAATTTTCTTTTCCGGATCCATCTTTAATTTATTAACCGAGTTGAGAATTAAAATCCTTTCGAACGAAACCAGGTTATAAAAAAATAAAGTAAAAGGAAGAAATTTTTAATGTGTTACAGAAGCAAAATAACTTAGCAAATTGCAGTAAAACGTCAGACACGCCACTTAAGTCCATCCATGTCATGGCTTTTGCTTATCTTTTAATCGATCAAAACATTCTGTATTTATAGACGGAAGGCATGTACCTGCTTTTGTACGTTTAACAAATCATGCATGCGCATTAGTTATTCCTTACAACCGACAAACAACGGCTTTATGCATGATGACATCTGCCAATTCACACAAATGTAGACAGTGTTGATTTCTTCGCAAATCAGGTGAGAGCGCTTTAAATTACAAAATGCGCATGAATATTTATTAAGCCAGAGCTGATGCTCTGCAAATATTTTATAATGCCTGTAATCGCTGCTTTCTTATATTACAGTACTTATCGGATTTAAAGTTTCCTACTCTCACTCTACACGTAGTTATTACGACCCTGAGGGCTTTGTTCAGAGCCGTGAAAACGCAATCTTGTTTCCTAACCAAAATGTTGGTCGTTGATCTGTACAGAAAGATCAGCGATGCTTGCCCTAAATAAACAAGGAGATCTCGATGGGGACATTTTCCCTAGCCCCGCGCATTTTCCCAATACCCTGATTTTGCAGCAAAAGTTCTAAGTCCTTTTTCTGCTGCGCTGTTTTTTGGTCAAGGTCGTACACACGCAACAATTATGGTTCAAATTCATGCAGGTTTAAAAGGTAATTGCAGGTTCGGGTGGAAAAAGTTGCGATGCACAAGAAGCAAGCGATGTTTTTCGCAAATCGTTCTTTCTAAATTTGTCTCGATTTTCACTTGCTCAAGTTCGTGCCTGAAAAAGCAGAAAGTTATTAAACAAACTGCGTGACAAATTTTTTATCAACGGGAATCACACGCACACGAAAAAGGGCAAAAGCACCGATTTTTCGATGCGATATTAATTCTGTCGTAAGTCTGCATGCTTTTGTGGAAGTTTTATAAAAATCTCTTACTCATGAAGTGGGCTCTAAAACGACCACTTACAGGTGTAATTGTATTACCCTAATTGCGATGTTGCATATTAAAAAGATGTGTTATATGGCTGTTGAAGCGTTCAATTTCCGTATTTTATGAAGTGATATATTTTTGTTCTCTTTTTTTCTTAATTTATTTTCATAACTCGGGCTTCAATGACATCCATCAAACGACGTACACAGTATCTTCTATACTTCATAATCAAAATCTTTCTCATGTAGACACTCCTGAATCTGATCCTCCCATGACTTCCTTGGCCTTCCTCTGCCTTTCCTTCCTGCCACTTCGGCTAACAAGATTTTCTTAGTAAGCATCTCACCACTCCTTCTTTCAACATGGCCAAACCACCTAAGAATATTAGTCTCCACTTGCTAACACATTTTGCTTCACATTGCACAACTGCAACACATCTTCATTCCTCACACGATCAGAACGTGTCTTGCCACAAACCCCCCATATGTAACGCATTTCTCCAGCACACAAACGACTCTTATTTTTCTTCTGTAGTACCCAGGTTTCACTGCCATACATTAGAGTAGGAACAATTACACTTTCATACACAGCCATGAAAGGTTTTAAAAGACCGTGAGTTTAAATTCCTGAAAAATAGTCAAAAGTGTTTTTCAACCATTGAACTGTTGAACTGGAATACAACGGGATAAAAATTTAATACGGATCATTTAACCCACCTCCGTTATATTAAAAAGACGTGTGTTATATGGCTGTTGAAGGGTTCAATTGCCGTATTTTATGAAGTGATACAAATGCAACTTGTACATGGTAAATTCGTTGAAATGTTTTTGGAAACTCTGTGTGTGTGTGTGTGTGTGTGTGTGTGTGTGTGTGTGTGTGTGTGTGTGTGTGTGTGTGTGTTTCATTCTGGATAAAAACAGCAAGAAATTTGAAATAGTGTCTAGGTTTTAGAAGACCGTGAGATTAATTAAATTCCTGAAAAACAGTCAAAAGTATTTTTCAACAACTGAACTGGAAAGACAACGTGATAAAAATTTAATAGGAATCATTTAACCCACCTCCGTTTTGCTGCTGAGGTTGTCATTTTGCAAGTACCCTCTCAGAGGTAGAGTGTATTGTCCAAGAACTTGATGACAAAAGCAAAGAAGTGGGGTTAAAACTGAACTTATAGAAAACAAAACTGACGCACAATGCTTTTTCAAGATCTGAAAATTTACCGATTGCTGGAGAAAATCTAGAAGGAACCGATGACTACATTTATTTACCTTGCACAACAGATATCAAACAAATGCCACATTGAAGAAGAAATTAATATGCATATAAATCTTGGTTGGAGACAGGCTTGGAAAGTTACGCGTTAAAAATTGTTTTCTACGTGACGCATAAAATTCACGTAAAAATGTGTAATTTATGTCACAAACGCAAAACATGTAATAAATTCAAAACTTGCTTTAAATACAATAAAAAAACGAAGAGTTACAGTGTTACCGAGCTAACAGCAATACGTGCGTTGGTTACTTGCGGAAAATCAAACGAGCTCTCTATATTACATTTTTAATTTCTTCTATCCTTTCCAACGTCATGCCGACACCACACATTTGTTTCGTCGTGTTGCCAGGGTTCTCGCCTCAGAGTTATCCGCGTAAACTATTCAACATACCAACATCATCAGCACAGCTTGAAAAGTTGCTCTCCAACTGGTCGTACATTCGTAACGCACTGAGAAACCAACTAATCTTTGGAAATTCTAAGAAACTGGTGCATATATATTACACACCAAAAATGAAAGATCAAGCATATGATGATTATTAAAAAGTGCTAAGAAAATAGGAATGAATGAAACTGTGAAGCAAGTGTTATAAAAATTGTATGTAGATAATATGTGATAATGTGACGCCAAATGTTATTTTCGTTTGAATTTAGTTTTGAAAAAATTATTAGCAGCGTGACATTATTAAAGTAAAACACAAATTAAAGCAACAATGACGTCTGAATATAGTCTTGATATAGTGAAGAATTTATTACATAAATGCTATGAATCATCAAAAAGTGTGTGAACAATTCACAGGTTAGTAATCTTTCAGTTTTAAGAAATGACAGTGAAAAGTGTGGAACTTTTTTGTCGTAATCCTTTGCTTGTTTTCCTTATAATAATATTAATGCCACTGTATAGCATATTACTTAGCGTTAAAAAAGTGCAATTCTAGTTTAACTGTGTAAGACATTCAATTTTTCTGATTACTTGAGATAAAATGAATGGCACTGAAGTTGTTAAGAGTGATATTAGTTTAGGTGGATAATCATGAACGTTAACAACAACTGGCAAATTAAAAAAAAACGTTAATCTTTTTGAAAAGAAAAAGTTCTAACATTCGCATTACCTATGTGTGTTCTTGATATTTCACCACTGTAATTATTTTCATTTCTGTGGTCATAAACTAAACAATTTAAAATAAATGCTTCCTCCTAGTTGCTATTTATGAATTTCTTTTCATGTAAATAAGTTATTCGCCGGGTAGAAAATTGTATAATAAATTAGTTTTCTACGCGACGTAAAATACGTATAAGTTGCGCGTAATTTTTGAAAAATATATGTCATGCAATTTACGAAGCGAACCTTGCTTGGAGAGCATTTGACAGAAAAGGTATAATTTTCAACAACGAAAAAGTATAATTTTTACAACAAAAACAAAGAAAAATATTTAATCAATGCATTCTTCCAGTTCTTACTTATGGATAGGAGACATGGACCTTAACTAAAAGGATATCCAAATGGTGCAAACTATTGAAAGAATCATAAAGCAGTGCATGCTTTGCATAACCAGGAAAGATGGGAAGAGGAACTCATGGATCAGGAAAATGACGGGATTTGATGATTGAAATATCAGTGGGCTTGACATGTTGTTAGAAAAACTGCCCATCGTTGGACAACGGGTACTAGACTGAATTCCAAGGGGCAGGAAAAGACCCAGATTAAGACTATATGGAAGATGGTGGATGAAATTCGGAAGCATGTCAGAGTGACATGGAGAACACTACACTGTAAAAAAATTTCTGAAATTTCCGTCATTTCTTTCGTGAATTAACGAAGCATATTTCTGATACAACCATTTCCGTGAAATGACAGAAAGAAATCTGAATTTCACGGATTTTTCGTACCACGGGAAAATTCTGAATATTCACAAACCTTTTCGCAGTTTCTTTCATATATTGACGAAAAATTACCGTTTTAGAGATGTGTTAACGGAAAATTCTGAATTTTAAGAAACCTTTCCGCAATTTTTTTCGTATATTAACGGAAAAACTCCGTTCTTACTTTTTCCGTATCCATATGACGAGAAATTGCCGGTAACAGGAGCGATTGGTGAGAAGACTTGAGGTTTGATTAACTTTTAAGTTTGAATCATGTGTCGAATTTTGAAGTTCCATAGCGAGATCGGATATTGTGGATAGCATATCGCATGAATTTTGTTTATTGTGGCACAAAATATTTCTTCTCCTCTCTCCTATTTTGTGCACCAGCTCTTATTATATATTGTGTTACTGTAAGAAACCGGGTACTTATTATACAAATTATTATACGATATCTATGTATCAGTCTTTGGACAACTTAAGATAAAAGCTATTATAGCTATCAAGAGTAAATTTTGTATTTAGGAGTTTTGTGAAATAATACTATAAAAAACAACACATTTTAACTTTTTTTTAAAGATAACTGAAAGTCATTGTCAGTTTAAAAAAATCAAGTTGCAAAGCATTTTGTTGCTTCGGAAATCCACGATGAAAAATGCTTCATTTGTGAAAAGTCCTCCTACCGAAAAAAATATTATAAACCTATTCAGAAAAAAATAATAAGCTCCAAACAGAAACTAAAATGAAAAATCTCTCGCATTGATGACAATTTTTTTTTTTATCGTCGCGCAATTTGTTTTACGATGTACGTGATTCGAACTTCCGAGCGTTTGTGACTCAGTGGTTAAAGGCGTGCGTTACCTGTTGAACCAACCCAAACTACGAGGGTTCCATCCTGATTGCAGCGGAAGGAATATCTGGGCTAGGACTGAAAAATGTGCAGGGTCGTCGATTTAGCGGAATTTCAGTTTAAATACGGAAAAACCTATAATGGGACTTTTTTTTTCCTGAAATAAACGGAATTTCTGACTACAGAAAATCTGTAAAAATATGCAAGTTAAAACAAACGGGCACTTTGAAAAACGGAAATTTCTGAAAAGGACGGATACCTACCGGCAACTTTGATGCAGGTCATTTCAGAATCTTTTCCTGAATTTGCACCTCCTACAGTATGTATCTTTACAGTACAGCTCAAGACAGAAATTTGGGGAGACCTATATCCAGCAGTAGATGAATAATGGTTGATAATTATTATGATGGTGATAGTGATGACGGCACATATGTATAAAAAGAAAGATGGATTTGTCAACTAAGAACACACAATGATTTACTATATTTATCTTTATGGCGAAACAACCAAGCTAAAACTCTTTTACGCATGTGCGCGAAAGAAAATAAATTTCAAGATTACTTGAAAGAGTCTAACGCAGTTAAGGGTGTGTGACAGTTTCACAAGGATCGAAGTGTGTAGGTAAAATTTTCTAAAGCAATAAGGTCAGAAATAGTTATTTTGTGGCTGAAAATTCGGGATCATAAGGATAGAACCACCTTCTTTTTTAAAATATTTATTCACTTGGCTCAATGAATTAACAAGCTGATAGTTTTGATTCTTTTCCCATAATGTTAAAATTTAAATATTTCCGTCACATGCAAATTTTGAAGATGATAAGTTTTTGGTGTAATTGTGACAAGGATGGTAAGTCAGATAATATCCGAAAACTTGAAAATTTCATCGGCCTGGAGCGGGAACCGAACCTGCGTCTCCCAGATAGCGCCCGGGTATGCTAAGCACTACACCACGCAGAACGACAAAGTCTCGAAATTTTCAAAGTTTTCGGATATTATCTGACTTACCATCCTTGTCACAACTGCACCAAAAAACGGATTATCATCTTCAAAATGTGTATTATATGATGTAATCCCGTATTTCATGTCATGATTTCCGACACATGTTTGATAAACGTCGAGAGAAAACGAGCTTCCACCCAGGGCCCGATTTAGGCACAACGCCAGATAAGCCACCCCCCACCCCCCATCCACATTCATGCTAAAAATATTATCAAATGATTTAAAATTTGATTTAATAAATGGGACACTGTGGGGGAGAAAAAAGGTAATAATATCTACTCTTATTAAATCTTAATATTAACAAGAAAATTTGCACTTAAAAATATAGGAGGCTAAGTAAAACACTATTTAATAGTTTAGTATTGCTATTTTTGAATTTAAATTTGTAATATTTCAAATATCCACTGCTGTTAAGTTATTCATCCCCTTTTAATTTAGTTTTTAAACGATGAACATCATTTAGTATTAAAAGAAATCCGTTTTGTTGCACGATGATATTTATTCAGCTAAAAATATATCTGGTATATCATGTGACACTAACATTACCTTTCCCATGATGCATCTGCTCCACGTATTTAAGACCAGTATGTAACCACATGATGGATATCACATCTGATGAAGGTGTTACCGTGACACCGAAAGTGCTCATGTTTTTTAACCTGTACATAGTTTTCGTTTTTTAGCTGAATAAATATCATCCTGCAACAAGACGAATTTCTTTTAATATTTATGCACGAATTATAGTGTTTACCGAACATCATTAAACTTGGTACAGACTGTTTTTTTCGGGGCAAGGTGAACTTCCATGTAGCTTATTAATTACCAGTGATGAGTTCAGTATTATAGTAGAATAATTCTATTAGGGGCAGTCCATAAAGTACGTCCGGGATTACAGGGGTGGTGGATTCCTTACAACCGGACCAAACCAAATATGACATGGGGGAGTAGGGAATTTTAATAATTCGGACGTCCAGCTGCAAAAATATAGTGTATAGTCCAAAAATAGCATTTCTTCGTTTTGTTTTCTCTTTTTTTCTTCTTTTAATAGTTAAAAGAAATTATGAAATATTTCAGATTTCTGATGATATTTAGCTCAATCAGAATACTAATATTAAGTTCTCGTATTTGTACTACCAAATCTATCGTGTTTTGTAGATGCTATGATCGGGAGTGTTACAACCTTGAATGTGTGCGTTCATTTGTAGATCTTTATTTCAGAATGATAAAGTTCGAATAGCATTTAGGAATAAATTAGTGCCTAAATAATAAATATTTTTTGAAGAAAAAGTGTAAATATGTGGAAGATTCCTTTAAATAATTTCTTGTTTCCTTTCTGTTTCTCAACGGGCTTCTAAAAGCAGTCGTCAAAAATAAAAGGGGTTGCGGGAATTAAAGCTTACTTTTTAGGGGGAAGGGTGTCAACAATCGGGCAAAATGTGACATGGGGACAGGGGGAGTCTAAAATAGTAAAAAATCACGGACGTACTTTATAGACGGCCCCTTAACAGAGGAATGATACTTAGATGTGAGCAAACATTCATAACTGGATAATTCTCATACTCCTAAGAGCCCATTATTCAGCTCATTAATTCACTTAATCCGCCCCGGTGGCGCAGTGGTCTAAGCGATGGCCTCTGATCATTCGTCCGAAAGAGGTCCGGGTTCGAATCCCGATGAGGCATGGGTTTTGTGTTTGTCTTACGGCACTGGTTCTCTCCCTTCCTTGGAACCAGCGGCCCTAAATCAAGGACGAGTGATTGCTTATAGCCCATTGAGTTGCTTACGGTGATCGTTAAACCTCCAATCAAAAAAAAAAAAATCACTTAATTTAGACCAAAGCAATTTTAAAATCTGATACGTTACAATCCGAAATACTCAAAGCTTCTACAAACTGTCTTAGCAATACAAAATCTCTCTCAAGAGGTGTATAGTATATATTCGAATATAGCACATTCATATTTCATCTGCAAATTTCAGATGAAAAGCACTGTGATTTTCCTGCCTTATCCACTACTCACGTTTTGAATTAAATGGACTCCATATAAATCAGTTTTTACAAGTATCGAAGCTCTGAACGGTGGGTTACTCTTGTTTCGACACGACATGACGTCCCTGAACTGGAGTTGAAATGAGGTGGTATTGAAAGAGCCTAGTAAAAACACCAGTGTTAATTTTCACTTTCAGGAAAAAAAAAGACTTTTCATCCAAATGTCTTTTTTTCATTCATAATAACTAATTAATAAAAAGCTTACTTCTTTTGCATTGCGATGCTGGGGGCCCCTAATATGCGGGGCCCTATGCCCTGCCATTGCGGGCCTAGGGGTAAATCTGGCCTTGCTTTTTTAAGGAGACCATTATCAAAAAATACTCCGACAGAAAATCATTTGTTTATCTTTAATGTTTCAGCTTCAGTAACGTTTTGGGTCAGGAGACTTTCATGGCAAAGTCATTATTTGTAAAATGGAGCGAAAAGTTGACATTAAATTTTGTTTTAAGTAAAAGTGCAACGAAACGCTTATGAGCTGAAAGAAAATTAAAAATTATTAAGACGTTGCTTTATCTTGTTCTCATGTATCTGAACCCCTTTTTTTTCCTTTTTGTGATTTCTCAGTAGAAGACAGGCCAAAGGCTGGCTTTGAAACTTTCTAAAGTACGAAAATTATTGGGAAAGTTGTGACGTACTACAGAGGTGAAAGTATATGTCAAGACGACAAATCTGCAGCGAGACATTCTGTCCGCGTAGCTCAGTTGGGAGAGCGACTTACTCCGGAGTGAGGGGACACGGACAAACTTCTGTTTTCACATTGGAGCCCGATTGTGCAAAATAGATGATCCACTGGCCGTTGAGTTCTTCGAAAAATGTGTCATGGTTGTTCTACATATTATTTGGAATTAATGAAAAAATCCTACTTCGCTTCAAAGACAAAAATAATAATAATAATAATAAGAGGAGATGATGTGACGTACTATAGAGGGGAAAACATGTGTCAAGACGACAAATCTGCAGCGAGATATTCTGTCCACGTAGCTCAGTTGTGAGAGCGACTTACTCCGGAGTGAGAGGACACGGATTCGATACGTCGCGGACAAACTTGTGTTTTCAAAAAGTTCATAAAATGATTGTTTCTGCTCTTTTAATAGCAGCAGGATTGACCAATGTTAACTAACACGACGAATGTACTGACAGAATAAAGAGTCATTTAAGTGTTTTCGGTTTCAGAACTGCTAAGTTACAGCACTTCGCTTGCAGTGCAGTTTGAAGCGAATTTCTTAGGGATGAATTCATCTCAAAATGCACGAGTTCGACTGACGTGACGTTTCCCAGGGATCGCATAAAAATAATGGAAAAGGGGAAATGAAATATTTATCCCCTTACACAAGATTGGCACACGATCACATATTCTTCGGAACTCTGTCCCAAGCCTATTTCTTTACGTGAGATACGAATTCAGTCTGACAGATCATATATTCTGTAATCTGCCTTTGTATGCATGAAAACGCGAAGATAATATTACCATGTCGCAAAAAATCAAGAAAACAAGTACTTCAAGCGAAATTACTAAATGAAGAACGAGGAAGCAGATTTTTTTCTTTCTTAACTTTTTCTCTGCGTACAAGAAAACATAGCAATTGATCAAAATCTTTGGAGAAACTCATGAAACGAACATAACTTCAGGTAATTATGGTATATGGTACGATAGGTATAGATAGTACGTGTTTTTCTAAACAAACACCCGCATTTTGCTGGCGTAGATGGCTTGTGGTTCCTTGTTTTTCTTACGGTTTGTATGCATCAAAGATATACACATCTTATGCGATTACTTAGAAGCTGTATGATAAACAAACAATTTTATAAGCGAATTCACTGAGCTTTGCTGATTCTCTTAGTAAAGAAGAAAAAATAAAAACTTTGTAAGGACAATAGATCCATATAATTGCCGTCGGGTGACGTCAGTCCCTCGTGACTGTGTCTACAAGACTTTTGTCAGCGTTTCATCCGTTGAATGAATCACTTAAAGACAGTCGTGCTCCGGTGATTAGGTTTACACAATCAGCTAAATGCTGCACATTTAACAGGAAACGTTAAAAGAGTTCTGCCGCTTCGTTTGTTATCGGGATTCCTCTGGTTTTGGAAGGGAATTGTTTGCACTGGGTTCAAATTGCTGATGATGGTGATGAACTTTGCTCAGTTTCCGTCATGATACAGAAGAAAGGTGTACTTCTTCTTTTGTAGCTGTTCAATTGTGGTTCAATGAACACAATGGGACAAAAATCCTTTCCGGATGACCTCATCAGAGAGGGTTTGAAGAAGGAGGAGCACGTGGTTTTCCATGTCAAATTCCAACGGAGGCATTTCTGTTCAGATCTCGGCTTTAAACAAGCTGGGTGCTCTGAAACAAAGTAAAAAGCGACACCTTCACACTGCAAAGCAACAATGATGACAGGGTTCATTCAGAGAACACATATAAATAATACTCAGATCTTAAGACGCACGTAAAGCTTCTACTTGAATCATTTGATTGTACGCTGAAGACTAATTGATTTTTGTTAAATAAAAAAAGCTTTCCACTTCCACAAATAAAAAGTACAGTGTGCTCCGTTTATACTGTTGCTATCTTTTCCAATTATGCACACATTTACTAAATTTGAAAGAGATAACCAGTATGTCCTTTTGAACATTTTTAACAAACGAAACTACAGTAGGACCCACCATATACAGGGTATCCATAAATGAAGCTGTGAAAACACAAGTTTGTCCGCGACGGGCATCGAACCTGGGTCCTCTGACTCCGGAGTAAGTCGCTCTCCCAACTGAGCTACGCGGACAGAATGTCTCGCTGCAGATTTGTCGTCTCGACACATCTTTACACATATGTAGTACGTCACAAAGTATACAACCTTAGTATGCTTTGAAAAAAACTACAATAAATAACAACTTACTTTTAATGTCAATACACATATTAACTGTGAAAGTTTATTTTTTAAATGTCAGTATGTCTCCACGTGTGCTCCGTTGTTTGCTTGCTGGATGTCTAAACGATAGTCCAGTCCCAGCTACGCACGCTGCATAACGTCAGGTGAAACATGGACGAAGGCTGCAGTAATGCGTTCTTTCAGCTCACAGATACTGTAGATGTAACCTTTTTCTTGTACACAGTGTCCTTAATAAAGCCCCCCCCCCGCAAAATAAGTCGGAGAACGGGGTGGCCATGCCGTCGGACCCCCTCGTCCAATCCAAAGCCCTAGAAAATGGTGGTCTAAAGATCTGCGCACATCCAAAGACCAGTGCGGAGGCGCTCCATCTTGCTGGTAAATGATGTCTTGAATATCCTGAAGTTGTGGAATTGCGAATTGTTCTAACATGTCTAGGTACGTAATTCCAGTAACGATTGGTTCAGAGAAGAAAAAGTCACTACCTATTGCTTTGAATTTATTTACCCGTTGTTCGATGCTCCTTTGTGTCGGCGGCTCTCTCTTGTACTTCGTTCTGAACTTACACTGAGCTGTTGTCAGAGATTTTGATTCCACAAATCGAAACACACAAGCTGCTTTCTCCACTGGAGGAGCCAAGTCTGTTGTATTCAGTGTTGGACGAGATTTTTCATTACATGAGACACCTAGCGCCATCTATCATTTGACTTAACAAATTTTAACACTTGCCACGTCTCTTGACGTTTAAAGTAAGTTCTTTTTCAGTTGTATTTTTAATAGCATACTGAAGTTGTATTCTTCATTTATAAACACCCAGCATATCGAGCCCGTATTTAACGAGATCTCGGATTTACTAACTTTTGTTGGAAACTTTTAACCAGCGTAACGGGAAAGAAATTCCATGTTTAACGAGGCAAAGAAAGTCTGCTGCGCACTGTCCTGGAATGGAGTAATAGAAATGGTGGCATACAGGATGAAATTGAAGCAGCGCTGGGGAATCTTAGTTTGCAAGTGTGAAAATGTTGATAGAAAAGCAATGAGAAAGGAGTACATCAAATGCGAGTAGTGCTAGAAACTCTCACCTCCACCCACTGCAAGGGAATATGTCTCAGGCATATCACGTCTTTTTCGTTACCATAGCTTTTTCCATGAAGAATATTTCCACCTATTTTCAACTTTTCCATTACGCAAAATTCTTCCTCTAGAAGGGGTAGATTTATATTATGTTGCCTTCTGTCTTTCGTGTTTTAACTATTCGATTTGAAAATATGCTTGTCTTCGACACTTCCTCGTACTATGAGAAACTTTTTATGCGCCATTTCTTATTTTCCGTAACATACTTTTTAACCGCTGGTGGAAGTAAGTAACTGTTTCTATTTCTGGATGTTTATCAATTGTAGAAATCCGGTTGACTTCTTTCTAACCGGTTGCATTGACAAATTTTGAAGATGACAATCCGATTTTTGGCGTAAATGTGACAAGGATGGTAAGTCAGATAACATCCGAAAACTTGAAAATTTTCATCGTCCTGGAGCGGGACTCGAACCCGCGTCTCCCAGAAAACGCCCGGGTATGCTAACCACTACACCACCCAGAACGACCAAGTTTCAAGTTTCCGATCAATTTGAATATAACTATCACAGGATTCGCTAGTCGAAGCAACCGGCATTCATGTTTAGCTAATCTGGAGGTTAAGATACTTTGATAATTTGAATAACTCATTGCAATCGAACATTCGGTATCATCTTTCTTGTTTATAAATGTACCCCGATACTTTACACCATTTGCCTTCAAAGCAGTGACCAGTTCAGATATTTTGACCTTTAAAGTGACCTTCAAAGCAGTGACCAGTTCAGCTTTGTTTGTTGGGAGACCTTTCTTCTACGCAGCCGACTATCTAATTCGTACCAGATATTCCCTTTGGGGTTTAGGCCAGGACTTTGGGATGGGTAGTCCAATTTTTTGTCACCCATGATATCAATCAGCAGCAACACCAGCAGCACTGCATGGTGCGTTGTCCTACTGACACAGCCAGGAAACTTTCCGATAATATTTCCAAAATGTTGTTGGTGCATAATTGTCTAGAACGTCTAGGTAGAGCGAGTATGGCTTTGTTTAAAACGACTAATGGACCCGCTCAGAACCACGAAACAAACGTTGTCATAACATCACGTTGCCTCCACCAAACTTCACTGCTGGGACGATTTGGATCGGAAATACTTTTCTACAGGCATCCGTCGCACCGAGAAATGACCATCAGACTGGTAGACTCTGTAACGTGACTCGTCAGTCCAAAGCACAAATTTCAATTGGTCTACGGTCCGAGATCGATGTTCTTTATACCACAATACTCATCTTATGGCATTGGTCGAAGTGATTAGAAACTTATAGACTTCTGCTAGCCAGTGAATGCCCACACACCCACATGCCATTCTCTCAGTCACTTGTTATTAGGTTTTCTGCTTGCTCAACTCTCTAAAAAGCCTAGACAATTTGCGATGAATAGGAGAACTTAAAAATATCCTGTCGTATCTGTTGTTCATTCGGAGAGGCTACGCGTGCATTCTGATTCTGTGACGGATGCTTCCGCAATTGACACCCTTCCAACTCACAAACGACGAGATGTAAATCCGGGCCCTAGGTGAATACAAAAATGTGTATCCAAGATAAAACAGCCATGTTGCTGCCCAAACAGAGCAGAATAATGTTTGCTGTTAGCGATATATGTCTGGGAGTTATCTTTCTGAAACAAGGCCCATCCTCTCCCACTGAAGTACTGTCATATTGGTTCCAGGACGTCGTCAAAATCTCACCTCTCATTTCAAGTATACATACACTATATTGACAAAGGTCGCCTGACACCTAGAAGAGAAACACAACATAGCATTTATTGACATACATTAGTACCGTGTCGGTCCATCTTTGGCCTTAATGCATGCACTGACCCTTCGAGACATGCTTTCGACAAGGTATTGGGACACAGCGATAGGTACGCGCTTCCATTCAGTACATAATCATATCGCTAACTGTTGCTTAGTAGTAGGCCTTGGTTCCACACTTCTTATGCGGCACTTCTAATTCATCCCATAGGTGCTCTATGGGATTAAGATCAGGCCTATGTTCTGGCTAGTGCACACTCGATACGGAATTATCGTCAAACCACGCCGTAAGAGTCATTGCTTTATAGCTCCGTGCATTATTCTGCTGGTACCAACACGGCATGGTTCCATAGTATTGCCACAGAGTTGGTAGGGCATAATTGTCCAGAATATCGAGATAGACGTGCTGGTTATCAGGTTTGTCAAATGGACCAGGACCATGCCACGAAAAAACCACACGAGTACACTGCCAGCTCCAAACTTGACCGTAGGAACAACAGTACACTGTGGTAAATAGCTTTCGCCCGGCTGCCGCCATACCCACACACGGCCATCAGACTGATGGATCGTGTATCTGAATTCATCACTCCATAAGACCCGTTTCCATTGATTACGGTCCACGATAAATGTACTTTACACCATGCTAAACGAGGAGTAGCATTCCGAGTGGAGATGAAAGGCTTATGAGCAGCCGCATGACCACGGTAACTTATGAAATGAAGTTCTCTGTGAATGGTACCGAAGTTCCAGCATTTTTACTCCCTGTACACTGAGGTCTTGCGCAGTACTCCGTCGATTAGCTGTAACGACTCTTCTGAGGCTTCGACGTCCTCCATCATTGATTATCTTTGATCTGTTGGTACGTTTTGCTGCTTTAGCCAAGCTATGTGTCTTCCACTTATTCAGTACATCCAAAACAGTTTATTTGAGTATGTTTAAACGCCTCACTGTTTCTCTTATGGACAACCCACTAATATAACACTCAACAATATTTCCTTTCTCAAAGTCAGTTCTCTCCCGCCGCGACATTTCCCTGAACCTCACAGTGCGATATGATCGCGGTCAGCTGCAGGCTTGTTATTATATCATTTGCAGCTGTACCGCGCATCTTAACAATGCAGCAGATCCGTTCATTTGCTTTTGAAGGAGTGTCCGGTGACTTTTCTCAATACAGTGTACATCAGAGATACCCGGCATCGTAACTTATCACAACCCAAACCGTATGAATTGCTGCTGACAGCTGATATTCCCTGACCTTAGTATATATGGGTTTTGTCCAAGAGCCAATCCACATCGAGTCCACTCGTTGATCAACTCCTGGCCAAAACGAGGGCAGAAAGCTAAGGATCACATTACGTTGTTCTGCTTCCGGGGTTGCTTGTGGGCAGCTCCACCTCAGGCACTGTTGAAGATGCTCTGCAAAGGAAATACATGCATGCATGTGTGTCTGCCTCTGCACGTCACTGAGGAACGATCTGCCGCGTTGTAACGTGGGTCAGCCATGCTGTATCTTCGTTGTGATCACGAGTGTTAGACATTCTATGACTTCTCGCAACCACCGTTGCTAACGCCGGCTGAATGTGATGTGACTGTGGCCGAGAGAGTTCACTATTCACCGGCTTAAACCTCACAACTGAGCTAAGTTCATACAATGAAGTAATTAGCTCCTTACACTAAGTGAATAAAAATCATGGGTTACCTACTAACGGGTAGGCCAACCTTTTACCAGATAAAGGAAATCACGCAGCGAAATATTGTGTCCACTAGGTCGCAAAAGCTCTCAACAGGTATCTCCCTCAATACTTGCTGCACCGCTGTGCATAATTCTGCTGCATTCCTGGGTAGAAGATACAAAGCTCGAACGTACCTTTCCACAGCACCCCAAAGATTTTCCAAAGGGCTCACGTCCGGTGAACAGGGAGGCGATCCGAGGATGCAAGTTTCTGCGGAATGCTCTTTTAACCATGTTCTAGTCACCAAGGCTCTGTGAGGAGACTCATATTCCTTCTGAAAGAGTCCATTGCCTTGTGAGTTCATGATGGCCATGAATAGATGCAGATGGTCTGTAAGAATGGACGCAAAGCGTGAAGCATTCAGAGATGTATCTAGACGAACCAGATATCCCAACATGTGCCAGTTGAGCAGGTCCTGGGCCATAACCGAGCTTCCATCAGCCTGAACAATTCCTTGTTAACATGCTGAGTCCATCGCTTCGTGCGATTTCCTCCAGATCTTCACTCACCCGTCTGTGCAAAGTAATTGTAAATGGGACTAGTCGGACTAAGAAACCCCGTCTCCAACCATCCAAGCTCTAGTGTCGATACTCTTTCGCCCAACTGGGGGTACAATCAGGTGATGTGGCGTTAGTAATAAGACTCCTGTGAATCAGCTGCTCCCATAACCTATTGCGACTAATGCATGCCTGATGGTGTTAGTGGAAACGTTTCTGGCACCTCCCTCGTTGACGTCGGTGGTAATTTGTGCCACTGTATCTCTTCGGTTGGCTGCAACTATGCAAAAAAGACGTCGACGTCCTCGTTCATCTACCACGTTTCTTCACTCACTGCGCTGTCTTGATGCAATGTTATTCTGGAAATGGCGTATTCGCAGCACTTTTTTGACACTGTCGAACGGGAATACTGAGATTCCTTTGCTACCTCTACGATAGAGTGACACATGCGTCGAGTACCCACCATCATTCCTCCTTCAAACTCACAACGTTCATCCATACTGATAGCAAGTTACCGTCCACGTGAACGCAGTTGTGTCTTTCTACCTCTATACCTGCAAACGGTGAGTTCGTCCATTAGCGAGAGGAGTAACAGCGTGGCGTTCCCCAATAACGACGTATCCCATGATTTTGGACTTTTATGTCTTTAGGACTTCGGCATCACAAAGCGGAGCGAGTCACAATTGTAATTTCTCTCATCAGAAAAAGCAGATGCTGATCTTTACTTGTCTTTTCCAAGTTCGAGCTAGCGAGCACTTGTTTGAGATAGGATGTCACCTTTTGTTTAGCTAACAATTCTATTAAAATGGAAGACTCTTCTACCCTGCAAGAAAGGCGTAGAGAAGAAGTGGGCAGAGGTCATTATTTTCCCCCGGGCTTCAGTCTACGGGGCGTCGAAAATGTTGGAATGTAGCTGTTGTTAAAGTTGGAAATTCACCACGGCAAGTAAATTTATAGTATGGAAATATACACCATATGTAGAAAATTTTCCGGCAATTGAAAGTTCACATCTTTCTATATTATTATTATTACTTTCCTTTTAGACGTAAACGACCACCACGAGCAGATCTAAGAGCTAACTAAGGCAGTCTCCCGTCCCTAATTTGGGGTCACTGGTTCCAAAGAGAGAGGAAAAATCCAGCACCACCAGACCAATAACTGCCCATTCTCCGCCCGGGTATCGGACCCAGTCTCATCTCAGGCGAATAATCAGAAGCCGGCGTCTCAGGCAGCTTAATCACCTGGATGGCAATAAATTTTTTGTCTTTGTTTCTAATTTGCCATTTTGCTAAGGGTTACGAATTTTTGGAGCTCCTTGATTCGAGTTTTTGGTCCGGTACTGTTTCATAACATGTACTCCGTTTTGGCAGTCTAATCTAATTTGATGTTTTTGTGCTTATTATGCTGCTAAACTAAATTTAATTTTAATAAGCTCTCCAAATATATTCAATATAGAAATAGAGGTGATTAAGGATACACAATACTCCCCTTTCTCAATCATCTCTGTTACTGTTTTTCAAGGAGTACAAGCTATCATAAATGGAATACGGGATTACACCATACAATACAAATATGAAGATGGCAATCCGTTTTTTTTTGGAGTAAATATGACAGGGATGAAAGGTCAGGTAATATCCGAAAACTTGAAAGTTTCGCCGTCCGTGAGCGGGAATCGCAGCCGCGTCTCACAGATAGCGCCCAGGTATGTTAACAACTACACCACTCAGAACGACCAAGTCTCAAGTTTCCGACTAATTTGAATATAAAAATCACAGGATTCGCTAGTCAAAGCAACTGGCATTCAGGTGGTGTAGTTGTTAGCATACCCGGGAGTTATCTGGGAGGCGAGGGTTCGATTCCTGCTCCAGGACGAAGAAATGTTCAAGTTTTCGGATATTATCTGACCTACCATCCCTGTCATATTTACACCAAAAAACGTTTGTACTAATTTTTGCCATCTTCAAAATTAATACAAACTATATTCTTGCCCCCGGGTACCAGTAACCTTCGCTACACTACTGCACAAAAGGCTTGCCAAGGAATCTACATCAGCGACACCTTTTGGACAGAATATAAGTTTTTCACATTTTCTTCTATCAGAGTTCGTTTCAGCATGATCAATAACTTCCTGGCATGGTTTTCGTACTTCAGCAGAAGCTACTTATACTTATACTTCCCTACTTATTGAGAAGCTAAAGACATGAAGCAATTTTCCCAATGAAAAATGGATTTATTTTCCTTTCGTTGTTTTCTTTAAGCAAAGGACAAGAGCAAATTTTATGGAACTGTGGTTTGTTTCCAGACCTAGTAGGAAAACAATAATGTGCCGTGTATACGCTATGATGCCAATTGATTAGGTACACCTACCACGTCCCATAAATGGCACACTCCAACACGTAATATGGTGCACGTAAGACGGTACTTGAGTGCAGGGGTATAAATAAGAAAAACAAGCTTGTTGAGCATCAGTTTGCGTTCTATTGAGTGTCAGAATGAGCAAAATGAGTGATCTGCGCGACTTTGGAAGTGTCATTGCAGTTCTCCAGGCATGCTGCGTTGAGAACCTCCCAAATAGCCATCCTCCCGGGCATCTTACGCAGAGACCTAGCAAGGTTTTACCGTAAATAGCTAGACACGCAGAAAAAATTCCATCAATCGACGATCCTGTTCACGAAAGCAGCTGGTGGATCAGAAGGGTCAAAGAAGACTGGCGAGGATCGTGCAAGGAGACAGACGAGCCACAACTCAGCAGATCAGTGCAGAATTCAACATTGGTGCCGAGGGTGATTTACGAACGCAGCAAGTATCGAATCTCGTTGTGATGACCACTTCGAACACAGATGCTGTAAGCGCAAAAAACGAAAGCGCGTCTCCATCAGCGCAAGAGCATAGAAACTGGACCGTTGAGGACAGGTAAATGGCCGCCTAGACGGACGAACCAAGGTTCCTTCTTCGTCATGCGGATGGCAAGATCCATATTTGGCACAAGCAACATGAGACCATGAAGTCATCCTTTCAGGTGTTAACAGTATAGGACGGTTACTGTGGTATGCTGCTCTGGGGAATGTTTTCCGGATACGCATTAGAACCTCTGATACCCATTGAAGAACATCTGAACTCCAAAGTGTCTTTGAACATCGTTCCCAGCTAATTCATCTCTTCATTGCTACAGTTTGCCCTCAAAGGGATGGATGGACACATCCAGCAGATAAAGCACCCTCTCACAAAGCTCGTACAGTCACCGAATGATTTCACAAGCATGCCATCGAGTTTTCCTTGTCTGCACAGTCCCCGGATTTAAGCCCGATCGAGCATTTCCTGGATGAGTTGGAAATAGCTATTTGCTGCAAGACTGTGTTGCCGTCTAACTAGCAGCAACTGCGCGACTCAATCATTTCTGCATGGTGTCGCATTCCTGCACGACGCTTCCAGCATCTGGTGTGCTCCATACTCTGACAAATTCTGTTTTTTTTTTCTGTAAGACACAAGCGGCGCTGCTCACTTCTAGGGTAGATGCACCTAATAAACTATCATCTCATTGTAGATAAAAATTACCAAATATGAAGTCCTTAAATCGAATACTATTTATAAGAAAATATTTTAATGTCATATGTTCTCAAGAGGGCGAGCTACTTTGGTGAACAAAAAATGAATCATTATTAACATTATAGAATATTTGAGAAATCTAGAGTGCAGTACCAAATATGTTTTACCCAGTAATGCATAAAACATTTTAGTGAGTGGGAATAAAATGTTTCCCTCACAATAACCGAGGGCAGGAAGTAGGATAAAAAGGTTTCGAGTCGTAAAGACTATTCATGTCCCCTCGGATTGGATACAGATATTGTGTGTCTATTCTTCATTTCTAATTCATTCTCCTCTCCGTTGTCAGTTGTTCTAAATGCAGGTTCCCAGTCTTGAAATCTCATGATGGTCACATTCAACTACCAATAAACGAAGAGAAATACTTACTAAAGTAAGCATAGTTACATATTAGTATTAAGTTACAGAAGTTTCATTTTAAAATTAAAAAACAAAAAATTTCTCTCACGGCCGTTTTTAAAGCTATATACACTATATTGACAAAAGTCGCCGGCCACCTAGAGGATTAACACAACATAGCATTTATTGACATTAGTATGGTGTCGGTCAACCTTTGGCCTAATTGCATGCACTGACCCTTCGAGACATACTTTCGACTAGGTTAATTCATCCTATAGGTGCTTTATTAGCTTAGGATCAGGACTCTGTGTTGCCCAGTTCACACACGATACGGAATTATCGTCAAACCACGCCGTAACAATCCTTGCTTTATGACTCGGTGCACTATTCTGCTGGTACTAACAAGGCTTGGTTCTACAGTATTGCCACAGAGTTGGTAGGGCACAATTGTCCATAATATTGAGGTAAACGTCCTGGTTAACAGATTTTCTGCGATAACCAATACGCCGGGATCATACCAAGAAAAACACCCCCACACGAGTACACTACCAGTTCCAAACTTGACCGTAGGAACAGTACACTGTGACAAATAGCGTTCCCCCGGCTTCCGCCATACCCAGACACGGCCATCAGACTGATGGATCGTGTATCTGGATTCATCAGTCCATAGGACCCGTTTCCATTGATCTGCGTTCCACGATAAATGTTCTTTACACCATGCCAGACGACGAGTAGTATTCCGAGTGGAGATGAAAGGCTTATGAGCAGCCGCACGACCACGGTAACCCATGGAAAGAAGTTCTATGCGAGTGATACGTGTACATACCGCGGTTCCAGCGTTTTTACTCACCTGTACACTGAGGTTGTGCTGTACTCCGTCGATTAGCTGTAACGATTCTCCTGAGGATTCGACGTCCACTATCAATGATTTTTTTTTTTTTTTTTTTTTTTTGGTCGGCCGGTACGTTTTGCTGCTTCAGGCACGCCATGTGTCTTCCACTTATTCAATACATCCAAAACAGTTCACTTGGGTATGTTTAAACGCCTTTCGGTTTCTCTTATGGACAACCCACTAATATAACACCCAAGAATCTTTCCTTTCTCAAAGTCAGTTCTCTCCCGCCGCGACATTTTCACTTAACTTCACAGTGCGATATGATCGCGGTCAACTACAGGCTTGTTTTTATACCGTTTGCAGCTATATTGCACATCTTAACAACGCAGCGGATCCGTTCATTTGCGTTTGAAGGGGTGTCCCGTGACTTTTGTCAATATAGTGTATATTTAAAGCAAAGTGAGAAAATGGGAGAAATGGGAGTGAGTCCGTCCACAAATTGTTCGACCACTTCGAAATGAGATCTGAAACTTGGTATGATGATAAGTCTTAATGACTGTATACACAGAAAAGTCCGAAAACCCAAAAAATCAAAATAGCGGCTTTGGAAAACCCTGCCTGTTTGAATCCTTTTGCTAATTGTTCGACCACTGCTAAATTAACTAGAGATCTGAAAATTGGTATGCTGATAGGTTTTTAAGGTCCGGATACCTAGAAAAGTCCGAAAACCAAAACAAATCAAAATGGCGGTTTTGAAACATTGCCTGCTTGAATTTTTCGTGAATTGTTCGATCACTTTTAAACGTCCAAGAGATCTGAAAATTGGTATGCTGATAGGTCTTAACGTATGTATACTTAGAAAAGTCCTAAAACCAGAAAAGTCAAATCAAAATGGCAGCTTTGGAACATTGTATGCTTGAATTTTTCTACCATTTCTACTCCTAGAAAAGTCTCAAAACCAAAAAATTCAAAAGACTGGCTTAGCTTTACTGTACAAAATGCTGATAGGTTTAAAGATAATTATGCCAGAAACGCTGAAATGCTATGAAAATTCCATGTAATTTTGATTTAAAATTAAGGGGCGCCAAAGCCTGCTTCATTTTACGTCACGCTGTATGATTGACGTCACGACACTGTTCTAAATCGCAAAGCAGTTACGGATCGAGAATGTGCATGACTGTTAGGTTTTGTAATAAAAGAACCTTTGTGGGTCAATATATTGATTCCGAACTTAGATAATATGCTTCACATCTCTTGAAATACAAAAGCTGATGAAAATTTCGACTTTTCAGAGCTTCTTTTCGCCTTTCATATGCAGGGAGGAGAAGTAGAATGTTTTATCATCAAAACAACAAGGTCTGGCGTGTGTTAGGATTAACCTCTTGACCTTTAGCTTCGAGCAACTTCCGTCGTTTCTCTTCTTTGACAATAACAACACACCGCTGTTTCTTGAGACTAACAAAGAAAAACCTTTCTTCAACCTCAGCTCATGTAGTTACAAAGTGGAAAGACCTGAACTGCCACGATACTTTCTGTTCGCGCATTCCTGTCCTCAGGGCGCAGTATATTAGTGCTGATCAGAGAAAGCCGCATTTGAATTCACAAGCATTTTAACTCACAGCGATACATTTTATTCAGTATAACCGCCAGAGGTGGAATGGTCTGAGGTTTGAGCTTCAAACTCCTCTTGTTGTAGGGCTTCAGTTTGAATACCGGATACATCATAGATAATGAATTTGTCATTTTCCTTTCTCGCAGCAAAGGAGCCCCTCACCTTCTCAAGCAGCGCAGATATCAAATAGACAATTTCATCGCTCTTTCCACGTTTTGATTTAATTAACACACAGCAACCGAAAACTTGTATTTCGACACCTCTGCGATCGCCCCAGATCTCTCGATAACTATCCGAGTGCGTTCGCTTTACGCTACGATGCCAACAATCCACGGAGCTATGTTTATCTGTCAGCATCTGACTTCACAAATACGTAGGGATGGGCTTAGCAACTGAGACGTCTCCATCTGGTGGGACTCAACGGCACAAGTTATTTAATTAGAGCTGATAAATCCAAAGGGCCAGAGAAATGGTAAACGTTTTTAGAAGATTTTCAGTGCAGATATCGATGCAAGCTAAGGAAGAATATCAGCTTGTTTACTCCGCTAACCAAAATACATTAAAAGTGTCTTTATCGGCAAATAGATGATGCCCATTTTTATTGATACCCATATGTACAAACCTATGACAAAACTTTATAAGAAAAAACGAGCAGTTGAATTTAATTCCTTAAACATTAATTACAAGATTAATCAAATAAAAATTATGGATCTTTTCAGCGCATGTAATTTGATACTTTCAGGATAAAATATTCCATTCAGGCCCTGATTACCGACTAGGCCCGTACGGCACGGGCCTAGGGCCCTAATTTTCAGAGGGCCCCAAAATCCCAGCATTTTACCCCCAAGCTATTGATTTTTTTCTTTGGTTATATTTTTTAGGTTTTTTTCGAGGATGCGTATCTAAACATCAAATTTAAGAGTGTATTTTGACCAATTTGGAAGCAAAGTTAATAAGATGTGTGCTGGATCAAAATTTTAGGCTGTTTCTTTATGAAGAGAATGGTGTTTGTTTCAGTAACCTAGGATAAATCAGTCCTGAGTAATGTAAGCTACCGTAAACACCTGCAAACGCAAAAATCAGCGCGCGCCACGAAACAAAAATGGCCACCATTGGAGTTACGAAAAAAATAAAAAATAAAAAATATTCTTTTTGAACTCTACATTCATATAGGTAACCACAAACAAAAAATTATTTTTTTCTAAAATAGTCAAGCAATCTCTGTTGGATCACTTGACATGGAATTACCCCACTACCATATGATTTCGAACTAACATTTTCATCAGGTAGCCTACGTACCAACAAGTGGTTGCATCGACATATGTCGGTATCTTTATGAAGTTGGTTGGGGTAAAACGCTTGGGAAAACCACACGCGGGATATAAAAACTTCTCTGCCGGTGCCCATAATCCCCGTTTGAAAACGAAATAGGAATAGCGGGGGAGATTGCTCAATATAACGATAGTCCATGTGAAATGCGTATACGTAGGTTTAGTAGAGAAAGAAAAATGAAAAGAGTAAACAAAAAAGACATCGGAAGGTGTAGTACCAAGCCGCGATCCATTCGTAGAAGTAGGATCGGAAGTTCCAACTTCAAAAATTCTTAAAAAAAAAAAAAAAAAAACAAGAACCGGGCCAACATAAGACCAACAGATACATTCATAGATGATGAAATAGACAGTAATTGTGGACCAAAAAAAAAACAGGTAAGCGTGCAAATTCGTCGTATAGCGGAACCTCAGGTAGAAGTGTAGGGTAATTAAATTTTCAGTAAATAAGAAAGCAGCATATAAAACATTATATAATAACAAAAGTGTAGGCATAAAATTGTCCTGAAAAAATATAGAGGTACTATTGAGAATGGGATTATTATTTTGCTGTAGGGGACCCCTCAACGCTTACTGTGCCTAGGGCCCCATAAAACCTTAAGCGGGACTTGCTTCCATCCATTATTTTCCGGTCACTACATAGTGGACAGTCACTGCCTCGGGATATCCTAACACTTTTTTCGCAACAACAAGGAATAAAATCACGTCATTTAGTTTTCCTGGCAAAAAAAAGTGGGGGAGGACTGTGATGCGTCAGAGCAAATGTCATACCTCCGCCATATTTATAACTAAGTTTCCTCACCTACTGTTCCCATCTTTCCGCATCACTGAATCAACCACTGCCTTTCAGAAGTATCACAGGCTGTTAATTTGCATACAATGCACAGCGCTCGATTTTTGTCACTGGGTTTGGCTGGAGGTGACAAAATATCGGAATATCCGATTCTCTGGTGATTTCGCAGGTCACGGATCTCTGACATTTCACGATACTGCGCATGGGAAGGATTTCCATTTTCTTTTCAGATCATCACACAAAGATTCCGACTGGAAATTCATTATTTTCCTGTTATGCATTCATGTTTTGAATTTGTTCCCAGACATTGTTCTCCCCCCCCACCCTGTATGCTCAACAAAGTAACAGGTTCTTGGCAATGGTGATACAAAAAATCGACAGGGTACCCTGGTACTCTTTGTAGATGATTTATGACATGCATCTTTCGCGTGCCAAGATCTTTATGGGTGTGAAATAAAACTAATGATTCGAGAGTATACATTTATTTACATCAAACAGAGGTCCATCGCTCTTTCCATGTTTTTAAGTGAGTCGCGGAAAAATTCTCATCGGCCGCCACCGGGAATCGAACCCAGGGTCTTCCAGTTACAAGCCGGATATGCTTCCACTGCACTACAGCTGCCTCGAATTCCTCCAGACTCACACAGACTAACTGCCAAGCCAATTTGGCAGGTTGCTTGGAGCCCCGCACAATGCTGGGGATTCACCAAAAATGGTAAGCAGCAACTGAACAAATAATTAGAAGGCGAATGAATAATTAATACAGACATTTGACGTGGACCAGGAACATCAAACAGAGGTCATCGCTCTTTCCACGTTTTTAAGTGAGTCACGGAAAAATTCTCATCGGCCGCCACCGGGAATCGAACCCAGGATCTTCCAGTTACGCGCCAGATATACTTCCACTGCACTACACCCTCTAGCCGTTGGTATAGCCAAATTTTTGATAAATTTAAAACACTAAAATAGAATAAACATTTTTAAAGCTATTTTAAAAATAATAAGATATTATTGATTGATTGTAACAATTATTTTTGGTGTATTTTAGTATCTTGTACATTTACTAAAATGTTTGACAGCCTTGAAGGAGTTAAGGATTTCTCTTGCCATCCCCCCTAAAAGCACTCATATGTGCGCCACTGCTAATGACCATTCGTCCGAGAAGGGTGCGGGTTCGAATCCCGTGAGGCATGGATGCTGTGTTTGTCTTACGGCACTGGCTCTCTCCCTTCCCTGCAACCAGAACTAGTGACCTAAATAAGGGGCGGGCGACTGCGTATAGCCCATTGAGTTGCTCACGGTGGTCGTTAAACCTTCAATCGAAAATATATATATATATATATATATATATATATATATATATATATTTGGGTCATAAGAGTAAATATTTAAAAATATGGCGGCTGTGATAGTAAGTATTTAGACTAAGTTTCTCAAAAACAATATTTATTTTTATTATTATTCTTGCATATTATTCCTACTTAGACGAAATTAAGAAACGACCCTGACACCGATTAAATGTGATGTAGTTACAAAAGTCCATCTGCGCATGCGCAAGCTAAAATCTGACCTCAAGGTATATAGAAACGATGAATCGCTGCTGTGTTAATGAAGGGGATTGGTAACTGTTGGTCTAGGATATCTACAGGCAGTGACGTGCTCAAGGGGATGAGGGGTGTTAAACCCCCAAACAAAATATTTGGAACCTTTCGATTTTTCAAAAATATGTTGTCAGTAAATGCGCTCATGAAACAAATATATTGCCGCCCCGGTGGCGCAGTGGTCTAAGGCGCTGGCCTCTGATCATTCGTCAGTAAGGGGTCTGGGTTCGAATCCCGGTGAGGCATGGATGTTGTGTTTGTCTTACGGCACTGGCTCTCTCCCTTCCCTGGAACCAGTGACCCTAAATTAGAGACGGGCGACTGCTTATAGCCCATTGAGTTGCTCACGGTGGTCGTTAAACCTCCAATGAAAAAAAAAAAAAAACAAAAAAAAACAAATATATTCAGTAAATGCACTCATTTCAAAATTCATATATTGTCAGTAAACGCACTCATAACACATTTAATTGTGTAAAAAAATTAATTTCGTAACCTCCCTCCGAAAAAACAATTCATAAGCCCCCCCTCCCAAAAAATTTATGATCATGCCACTGTCTGCAGGTTATATCCTATCGTGTTATACGCCATTTTACAGCTCTCGTCAATAGCAGGTAAACTTCCACCCTTGGGGAAACAACAGAAAACCAAATTTTGCTAGGACGCACCGTTTTCATAGCATCAAAGAGCATTTTTGTAATGGCTTTTCTCACATTTAGCACCAGGTTCTCGTAATTTACACAGATTGCAATGAAGTGCTGTTACGTTTATGTAAAACGTGATAAAATAAAGTTCCGCATCAGTTTAGTAAAATACACTGTTTGCCCCATCTCCAGAAAAAAAAAACCGAAGCATCCCGAAAAAGTCGTTCAATCCTGGTCAAACTCCGTATGTGAGTACCTCAGAGCCGAATATGCAAATGATTAAAAAATAACGACCAATGACTTAATAGTGGACCGCCGCAGCGCATGGGAATCGCGCATCGAGGCATCGAGGAGGGTATATCAAGAGCGAAGCTCGCACGCAGGGACAATTGTGACAGCAGATTGCAGTTGCATTAACATCCACAGATTGTGAAGATGCTTCGACGTCGGATACGTGCACACTACGAGCAGCTGAGCGAGTTTGAGAGAGGACGTATAATTGGATTGAGAGAGGTCGATTAGTCAAGTCGCCGTATTTCCGGGCATTCGGATCGGAGCGATGCGGTATTCGTAAGGTGTTAGCGCCAATGGATCGAGGAGGTCACAACAGCACTGGCTCTTTCCCTTCCCTGAAGCCAGCGACTCTAAATTAGGGACGGAAGAATGCTTATAGCCCATTGAGTTACTCACGGGGGTCGTTAAAACTCCAATCAAAAACAAAAATTATTTTAGAGGTTCCTCCGTGGAAAATAGTTTGGGAAAGACTTAGGAAATTGTTCACCTGTGTGGATGTGTATGATGAATACGTTAAAGAAACAGGTCCTACAAAACCTGTACCAAGAGTACAGTCTCATAGGTCCTGGAAACAGCATCATGAAAGGTGAAGTAAGATAATAGTTACATGTAGAAATTAAAGAATAATTTCATTATGAAAAATATATTTATTGCAGGAATATTCAATATCACAAATCGTAACAAATGCAAGATGAGATATTACCTAGTATTTGGAAGACGACTTGAAAAGAGTACGGAAAGTGCAAGCATTTTTCTGGAGCCAGAGGAAGTCAACACAAAAGATTCTGCCAAGTTGGAATTACCATGCAAAACAATGAGAACTTTTCATGAAAGAACGGTTGTACGTGTACAAAGTTCAATTTGCCGTTTCGAATTTTCCTGTAACAAAATGGATACCCAATTGATAATGACGAAAACTTTCTTGAACGTGTGGTTACTGGTTTTCAGTAATGAGTCGACATTTCACGTATCAGGCGCAGTAAAACAGCGTAACGTGCGCATATGGGGTACGGAAAATCCACATGTCTCCCAAACTCATATTCATAAGAACCCGAAGGTCAGTGTTTGATGTGGACTTATGCACAGCCACATTGCTAAGTACAGGTTGAACATCCTCCGTGCAACTAAGAGGGAACATATTGAAGTGTACTGGTTTGTATCATGAAAAACTTTACTTGTTTACCTTAAAACGCAACAAGACTTATGTCTATAAGCGGTGAACTTATTTTTAGCACATCTTTTGGTTTAAAAGATCGTGCTTGTGTCATTGGTTTGTCCGTCAGCCCGTCTGTCAGTTCGTCCGTCTCTGGGCACCATATGTCTGTAACTAATAGTCCGATTTATAAAATCCTTTTTGCACTCGGAAGCTTGAAATGTGCGAATGATGATCCTTCATTTCATATTTTTTCACGATGCACAATTTTGCCGCTAGAAGGCGTAAATGCAGATGATATCGAATTCAAAATGTATTACATTCCCTATACAGTAAATATCCGACGTTTTTCTTAGCAATAATTTTTTTTTCTATTTCGAGGTTAACCACCTGTGCAAATATTTAAGACTGCAGTGACCGTCTGATCCCTAATCTGTAACAAAATCTTGGAGCAGGAATGATTTTATAGAGATAACGAAATTCCAATTTTAATCTCCAATGATGTAAGTAATCAAACATTGTTTTATTGCTCATTATGTGTACTTTAAATGCGCAGCTCGTGTACGGAAATTGTCAATCATTGATTAATGAGTATCACGTTTCATCCGTGACTGTGTCTTTTGATACGCATCGCGCGGTTGTCTTTTATTTTAGAATGTTTAGGATCCAAAAAACGGAAATAACAACATGTTTCTCTTACAAGGTGCTAACAAGCGGTTTCAACTGAAGACAAGGAGGTTTCATATGCGTTAATCATAGATAGGTTAGCGTGTGTCTCTAAGTTAATGACAGCTTCCTCGTCTAGAAAAGCTATTATATTTTGAACTGAATCGGTGGTGCGGAAAATTGCGTGCATATGATTCTTTTTTTTACCAAAGTATTTTTCCATTGTGCTTTTCACGCCCATTATTAAATAGGCATATTTGAGCTTTACACTGCAATCTTTGTGGGTTTTTTAGCACGTCTTTTGTAAAAAAAGATCGTGCTTATGTTATCGGTTTGTCCGTCCATCCGTCCGTCTGTACCCATGGTATCTCTGCAACTATTGGTCCGATTTGAAAAATTCATTTTGCATTCGAAAGCTTGAAATATGCGAATGATGATCCTTCATTTTGTTTGTTTTTTACGATGTACAATTTCGCCGCTAGAGGGCGTAAATGCAGATGATGTCGATTTCAAGAACACGTTTTATTCCACATATTTGCTTCTAAACATCCGATTGAAAAAAATCTTTTATCTTTCGATTCCATTTATGTCGAAGAGTATTTTGAATATAGTTTCTTTTTCAAATTACGCATAGATTTTCCGCTAGGGACGTAAAAGTAAATTGCAGTTTTTCCGATAACTCTTCTTCTGAAACTCCGATTTGAAAATATTTTTTTTCAGCGGATACATTTCCTGATGCACAATCTTTTGCATATAATTTCGAATTTTTGGTAAAGAATACTTTGGCCACCAGGGGGCGTAAGTGTTTATTTTTGCTTCTGATGTATTTGCCATAAAGTCTGAGCTTCTAAAATATCGATTGAAAAAATTCTTTCGTGGACTGATGCCACTCACATCGATAAACCATTTCGGAATATTTTCTTCTTAAAATATTCCACAGTTTCTCCGCCAGGGGGCGCAGATGTATATCTTATTTTTGTCAATATCTCGACTTCTAGGAGTCCGATTTGAAAAATTCCTTCTTTGTTGGATAGTGTTTTCCGTGTGACATGTTTTTCAAATGATTTCAAAATTGCCAAGTAATTCATAGACTTTCCGCTAGGGGGCGTAAAGGTTAATTTTGTTTCCCCCTATATCTCTGCTTATAAATCTCCGATCTGAAAAATTCTTTCTGCACCGGATACAGCTCCTGGTGGGAAATCGTTTGCACATAATTTCTAATTTTTGTAAAAAAAATGGTTTGGCCACCAGGGGGCGTAAACCTTAATTTCCGCTTCTGATATATTTGCAGCAAAATATGAGCTTCTAAATTCTCGATAAAAAACATCGTTTGTAGACCGATACTACTCATGTCGACAAACCTTTTAGAAACATTTTCTTCTTAAATGTGCACGGTTTCTACGCCAGGGGGCGTAGATGTATATCTTATTTTTGTCAATATCTCGACTTCTAAGAGTCCGATTTAAAAAATTCCTTCTTTGTTGGATAGTATTTCTAGTGTGACATGTGTTTCCTATAAATTCAAAATTTTCAAGTAATTCATAGACTTTCTGCTAGGGGCGTAAAGGTAAATTGCGTTTTCCCTATATCTCTGCTTCTAAATCTCCGAGCTGAAAAATTCTTTCTGCACCGGATACAGCTCGTGATGGGAAATCGTTTGCACGTAATTTTAAATTTTTAAAAACATTTTTGGCCACCAGATGGCGTAAGTCTTAATTTCCGCTTCTGATGTATTTGCAGTAAAATATGAGCTTCTAAAATCTCGATTGAAAAAAAGTATTTTGTGGACCGACACTACTCATGTCGACAAACATTTTAGCAATATTTTCTTCTTGAAATAATGCATGGTTTCTACGCCAGGGGCGTAGATGTATATCTTATTTTTGTCAATATCTCTACTTCTAAAAGTCCGATTTGAAAAATTCCTTCTTTTTTGGATAGTGTTTCCGATGCGAAATGTCTTTCCTATAAATTCAAATTTTTCAAGTAAATCATAGACTTTCCGCTAGGGCGAACAATGGTAAATTGCGTTTTCTGCTCCTAAAACTCCGATTTGAAAAATTCTTCCTGTATCTCATACTAGACCGGACGGAAAATATTTTTCACGCAATTTCTAATGTTTGGTAAGGAATGGTTTGGCCACCAGGGGTCATAAGTGTTAATTTTTACTTCTGATGTATTTGCAGCAAAATCTGGGCTCCTGAAAACTCGCCTAATTTTTTTTTTTTTTTTTTCTTGGACCGATACCGCTCATATGGATAAACCTTTTGTGAATACTTTCTTCCTAAAATAATGCATGGTTTTCCCACCAGGGGACGTAAAGTCAGATCTTATTTTTGTCGATATCTCTGTTTGTAAGAATTCGTAAGCTCACGATTCCGTTTACAACAATATCTGAGGGATTAAAGACCCGATTAAAAAACTTCTTTCTTCCGTAAGATGCTATTGTTTTCCATACCGGTTCCATTGACCTTGAATAGCTTTGATAAATTTAATTTGCGTCATAACGGATTCAAAAGACATGCTTATTACACCCGAAAATTCGGTGTCATCTTTCTTGTTTTTTTATACTTTGAGAGATTCGCCTTTTCCCATGGACGTATACGATTGGAACAAAGCATCCCATCTTCAATTTTAGATCACTGGGTCCAGAGAAAGTTAGAAAAAGACAACCGGAAAAAAATGGCGCCCAGTAGTCGAGTCCAGCTGGATGTGTAATGCTAAACGCAAAACTATCACCTTTAATGAATCTAGAACGGGTGATATATCAACTTTGAATTTCATATACGAGCTTTCCTACCAAGCAACAGTATTTCTGTCACTTTTGCGTGTATGTGTGTGTGGAAGAAAACTGTTAACGGCATTATTAAATTATCTGGAGCGGGCGCCATCTTTAGATGTTGGCTAGATTTTGCCTTACATCTTGAAGAAGGGAAGAACAAACAGTTGAAAATAAAAGCAAATGAATTTACTCGCACGTAAGGTCTTTATTTCTCTGAATGGAAGGATAGGGAAAACTTTATTTGGTAAAATATTTATTGCTTTCATCTGGGACAGAACCTTTTTGTATATTATTTCCCGCCTAAAATTTGCGCTCTCTTTCCGTCATACTCCCTCTCGGAAATAATCACCTCGACCGATGTCCTAGCTCCGACCACATACTACAAAACTCAAAATCCTTTTTATCTCCATTTTGGAGGAAAATGCCAGTGTTGAGATGCTCGACGAAATGGTTTTTAATTAGCTCGCTTTGCGTGGGAAATCAATGTTCGCATCCTTAAGAAAGTATTTTTCTTGCAGGCAGTTGTCTGAAGTTGCAAGATACTTTCGACGGATTTGTAACCTCTTGTTCGTGACGTTGGTGATAAGGAAGTTAAGGGGTTGAGATGTGAGCTTAAGGCCTCTGTGGATGGTCCGGGGCATAAAGCAAGCAGTCTATGTTCCCCGGAAAATTCTAAAGTGTGTTTTTAGCACGTCTTTTGTAAAAAAAGATCGTGCTTCTGTTATCGGTTTGTCCGTCCGTCCGTACGTCCGTCTGTACCCACGATATCTCTGCAACTATTAGTCCGATTTGAAAAATTCTTTTTGCATTCAGAAGCTTTAAATATGCAAATGATGATCCTTTATTTGTTTGTTTTTTTACGATGTATAATTTTGCCGCTAGAGGGCGTAAATGCAGATGATGTCGAATTCGAAAATACATTTTATTCCACATATTTGCTTCTAAACATCCGATTGAATTTTTTTCTATCTTTCGATTCCATTTATGTCGAAGAGTATTTTAGATATAGTTAATTTTACAAATTACGAATAGATTTTCCGCTAGGGGGCGTCAAAGTAAATTACATTTTTCCCGATAACTCTTTTTCTAAAACTCCGATTTAAAAAATTTTTCTTCGGCGGATAAATCTTCTGATGGAAAACCTTTTGCATATAATTTCAAATTTTTGGTAAAGAATACTTTGGCCACCAGGGGGAGTAAGTGTTAATTTTTGCTTCTGATGTATTTGCCATACAATCGGAGCTTATAAAATATCGATTGAAAAAATTCTTTCGTGGACTGATGCCATTCACATCGATAAACCTTTTCGGAATATTTTCTTCTAAAAATACTGCACAGTTTCTCCGCCAGGGGGGGTAGATGTTCATCTTATTTTTATCAATATCTCTACTTCTAGGAGTCCGATTTGAAAAATTCCTTCTTTGTTGGATAGTGTTTTCCGTGTGACATGTTCTTCATATAATTTCAAAATTTTCAAGTAATTCATAGAATTTCTGCTAGGGGGCGTAATTGTAAATTGCGTTTCCCCCTATATCTCTGCTTCTAAATCTCCGATTTGAAAAATTCTTTCTGCGCCGGATACAGCTCCGGATAGGAAATCGTTTGCACATAATTTCTAATTTTTATAAAAAAAAATAGTTTGGCCACCAGGGGGCGTAAATCTTAATTTCCGCTTCTGTTGTATTTGCAACAAAATATGAGCTCCTAAATTCTCGATTGAAAAAAAACGTCTTTTGTTGACCGATACTAGTCATGTCGGCAAACCTTTTAGAAACGTTTTCTTCTTAAAATAGCGCATGGTTTCTACGCCAGGGGGCGTAGATGTATATCTTATTTTTGTCAATATCTCTACTTGTAGCAGTCCGATTTGAAAAATTTCTTCCTTGTTGGATGGTGTTTCTAGTGTGACATGTGGTTCATATAATTTTAAAATTTTCAAGTAATTCATAGACTTTCCGCTAGGGGGCGTAAACGTAAATTGCGTTTCCCCCTAAATCTCTGCTTTTAAATCTCCGATTTGAAAAATTATTTCTGCACCGCATACAGCTCCTGATAGGAAATCGTTTGCACATAATTTCTAATTTCTGTAGGAAATGGTTTGGCCACCAGGTGGCGTAAGTCTTAATTTTCGCTTGTGTTGCATTTGCAACAAAATATGAGCTTCTAAAATCTCAATTGAAAAAAAAAGTCATTTCTTGACCGATACTACTCATGTGAACAAACCTTTTAGGAAAATGTTCTTCTTGAAAGAATGCATGGTTTCTACGCCAGGGGGCGTAGATGTATATCTTATTTTTGTCAATATCTCTACTTCTAATAGTACGATTTGAAAAATTCCTTCTTTGTTGGATAGTGTTTCCGATGCGTAATGTTTTTGCTATAAATTCAAAATTTTCAAGTATACCATAGACTTTCCGCTAGGGGGCACAAAGGTAAATTGCGTTTTCTGTGTTATTTCTGCTCCTAAAGCTCTGATATGAAAAATTCTTCCTGTATCGCATACAAGACCTGATGGAAAATATTTTTCACATAACTTCTAATGTTTGGTAAAGAATGGTTTAGCCACCAGGGGTCATAAGTGTTATATTCTGCTTTTGAAGTATTTGTTGCAAAATCTGGGCTCCTGAAAACTCGACAATTTTTTTTTTCTTGGACCGATACCGCTTATATGGATAAACCTTTTGAGAATACTTTCTTCCTAAAGTAATGCATGGTTTTCCCACCAGGGGACGTAAAGTCACATCTTATTTTTGTCGACATCTCTGTTTCTAAGAGTTCGTAAGCTCACGATTCCGTTCACAGCAATATCTAAGGGATTAAAAACCCGATTGAAAATCTTCTTTCTTTTGTCAGATCTATTGTTTTCCATACCGGTTCCATTGACTTTGAATAGCTTTGATAAATTTAATTTGCGTCAGAACGGATTCAAAAGGTGTGCTTATTACACCCGAAAATTCGGTGTCATCTTTCTTGTTTTTCCTGACGACGAATTTCTCTCTGCTTTTCTCATTGTATAATTCAAGCCATTATTTCATAATATTAGTTCATATTAAGATATTCCCATGCACATTTAACATCAAATATATCCATATAACAAAACAAGACGTGGAAGAGTAAAAAAATGGTTATAAACGTAGAGCGGCAGTCAGAAAAGATAAAGATATCTCTGACGATTCATTCTGAAGGTCTTAGTCGAGTTCTTAGGTTTTACAGTCATTTGCAAAACTAAGGCCATCTGTCAATTTATTGAAAATTAAGATTTTCAAAAAAACAACTAATTACTAGTCAGGGATATTTGAAAAAATGGCTCCACAGATGAATATTTACATTCTTTAAAACACAAAAAGACCGAAATGAGTATTTTATGTGGCTAGCTTTGTTTTTTCATAATGGACAGAATATGATGTGGCATACTCTGAATGGGAGATTTGCAGTAGTCACTTGAAATGTCTTTGCACCACACTTACTTTATTGCGTCAAGAGTCAAAGCTTGGGAATTTAATAGCTGTTTTTCTGCTACCTTGTCTTTTATAACGGTCCACAAATTTTCGATGGGGTTAAGGTCGGGACTATTATCGTGCCAGTCAAGCACAGTTATGTTTTTCCTCTGCATGTAGTCATTTACTGTCTTTGATCTGTGGCATGGAGCACTATCATGCATAACGATTGTGCATCTGTGCATTTTCATATGGGTTAACAGCTTATCACGAAACATTTCCGAAATAAAAAGGACCAGTCATGGTAGTGCCTGTCGGCAAAAAAAGATAATGAAGCAGTACGGGATGCTCACATAGCACCCCATACCATCTGACTAGGCTAACGGTCCCACTGTGCTAACGGTGTATTTTGCTCTCTGAGCGCTGTTATGTCCATTGATGGTATACTCGCGGTACACCCTTGATACGGTTCTCCTCGAAAACCCTAGAGTTCCTACCACTTGGCCCATAGGCTGACCTATGTTTTCCTCCGACAATGCATCCACGATCAATGTCGCTCAGACCACCACGTTTACCCATGTTCGTCGATTGCGATCCACTGTTGGGAAGCCCTGCTGTCCGCCTATTTATCGCCTGCGTTCGGTTTCGGTCTGTTCCATTCTGCGCGGGGGATGCTCATGTCAACTGCTGACAATGGCTTTCAAATCATGCGGTATTGAAGATGCATTCATTAGCATTATTAGTAACATCTATGAAAATGCAAGTGCATAGATTCGATTATTTGAGATACAGCACAAATAAGAACTAGAAAAGGAGTGAGACAAGGTGGCACCATATCTCCCAAGTTCTTTAATGCCACCTTGCAAAATGTCTTTTAATCAGTAGACTGGGAAAACAAATGGATAAAGATTAATGGAGATATAACGTAATCTTCTTTTCGTGCTGAAATATTGTCGTTCTTACGTTATGTCTAAATCACTAAATAAGCATACGATGAAATAGTTCCTAAATGAATATTTACGGCCAGACGAAACATTTAAACAGAAGTCAAACTTACGAGAATTGGCTTTATTCCAGAACTATATCAATATATCGGATATCATACTTCCACATAATTCACATATCACATCTCCAACACACATCCAACACCCCACACGAGCAACTGTTGTATCGTAGTTTTTATCTATCGTTCTTATCTCATACAGTCATACGTCACGTTCACTCAGACCTCAAGTGTGTTGCCAACAGTATTCGTTTGAGAGAGAAGATGTCACGTTAAGTTGTGAAGTATAACTGAGAACAAACTCAAAATTTATATAGGGAAAGAAACTAAAACGGAAAGTTAATTTAGAATATACGTCACAGAGATTACTTAACTCACCTTCGTTTTGCTGATGACGTAGTCATCTTTGCAACTACCCCTTCAGAGCTGATCCAAGAACTTGCTGGCAAGAGTAAAGCAGTGGGATTAAAAATGAACTTTCAGAAGACAAAAGTGATGTACAATGCTTTTACAAGAAACGAACATTTATCGATTGGTACAGAAAAGCTTGAGACAACCCATACCTACATTTATCTTGGGCGTCAGATATCAAGTGAGGATAACATAGATGAATAAATTAATCCGCGTATAAAACTTCGATGGAGAGCTTTAGGAAGAAACAATACAATTTTTAAGAACGGTATGCCATTATGTCTTAAATGGAAAGTGTTGAATCAGTGCATCCTACCAGTGCTTACGTATGGAGCAGAGACATGGACGTTAACTAAAAAAGACATACAAACACTGCAGACAACTCAAAGAAGCATTGAGAGATAAGAATAGGAACTTGTGGATAAGGAAAATAACAGGAGTGTACGACATCATGACCAGAGTGAAACCATTGAAATGGCAATGGGCTTGACATGTTGCCAGAAGAACGGCCCACCAATGGACAACCGAAATTTTAGACTGGATTCCGAGGGACAGGAAAAGACCCAGAAGAAGACCCCGTGGGAGATGGATGGATGAAATTCGAAAGTATGCTGGAGTGACATGGAGGAGACTGGCTCAAGACAGACAATTGTGGAAGAAACTTGGGGAGTCCTTCGTCCAGCAGTGTATTGATAATGATTGATGATGATGATGACATTGCTATGAAGATTGTTACAATATCTATCGACTTAATAAGTGTTTCCTTGTAAATAGGTAAATCTTTCATCTAGAAAGGAGAACACTCAGAAGGAGTGTCATACATTTGGTAGGAATTACATTTTGTTCACATCAGCAAGTTCGTGTTGAAAGCAAAAGAAAAGTCACCACACCCCATTACCTCTGGTCGTGATTTAAATAAAAGAAACGAACACAAGTTAACGTTTCGCTAGGTTGTTGCTCTGCAGTAATGTGTTGTACGCACAAAGTAAATCAAAAAGAAAGAAATAGGAGAAAATTATGTACCTTCTGGCTTCGTTCTTGCCATGTCGAAACAACAAAGAACGCCTGACACACCAGCACGTCTTTTAACAAAATGATTCTAGTTTACTGAAATCAAGTGATTTTGTTTTTCGACTGAAGGTTTAACGACCACTGTGAACAACTCAATGGGCTATAAGCAGTCGGTTGCCCGTAATTTAGGGCCACTGGTTCCAGGAACGGGAGAGAGCCAGTGCCGTAAGACAAACGCAACATCCATGCCTCACTGGGATTTGAACCCGGACCCTTCTCGTACGAATGGTCATATGCCAATCCTTGGACCACTACGCCACATGGGCTGTATCATTTACTCACCTCTCCTTAGTTTTTAGCCATACACTTGGATAGCAATAAACGATGGTGCAATAAGTTTGCAATCCGGGATATTCGCGACATAACTTAGGCATTTCGATAAATACGGGTTAAAAATAGTATACGTTTTTTCAACAGTGTCATCTTTCTTAAAATATTTGTACTAAAAATAAATACTAGATGTGCCAGTAAAGTTTGGTGAATATTGCCGTAACCCATAAAAGGACAGATTGTAAAAGTTGCGGTAACTTGTATGACGCAGTCAAGTAAGTGAGCAACCATGACAGCAACCGTCGTCATGGAGCTGTGAGAAAGGATGCAACCCAAAGATCGTGTCGCAATAGCTGATGTAGATACACGTTGTTAGCGGTCGAAAATGGAGCAAAGAGCCATTATCAAATTCTTCTAACAGAGCCAACTTTTGCTGCATTGAATCCCCCACCGTGTTCGCTTGATCTGACACTGACTGACTACCTTTCATTTCCCCGACTGAAATTAGAATCGAAAGGAAAATGATCTGCGGATATTTTGAACATTGAAGTGAACGTGACAAACCAGCTGCAAACGATGACAAAGGAGGACTTTCCTCACAGCTTATAGCAGGTATACGAACGGTGCCAATAATGTATCGTATCGAGGAAGGATTATTTTGAAGGCCAGTATAGTAAATTTTCTTAAATATTACATGTTGTTTGTTTTTAGCGTGTATTCATCGAACTTTATTGGCATTTACATGAATCCTGCGTATCTCTATTTAATCCAAAGAGAGGTCTCGCAACCAAATTTTTGGAGTGCTCAAAATGGAAAATGCAACCTATACCAGGCTCCCGCTTCCTACTGGGGCAGAGTGGTCTAAGCGATGGCTTCTGATCATTCGTCCGAGATGGGTTCAGATTCGAGTCCCGGTGAGGCATAGGTGTTGTGTTTGTCTTACGGTTCTGGCTCTCTCCCTTCCCTGGAAACAGTGACCCTAAATTAGGGACGGGTGCTGCTTATAGTCCACTGAGTTGCTCACTGTAGTCGCTAAACTTCCATTAAAAAAAATTTGCAACACTGAGAAGCAGTTGGCTTAAATACATGCAAATCACGAGAGGTCGTGGGCCACCTGTGATATGCTAATTTGTAAAGTTTTGCAACGATCAGTGCATTGACGTCAACTGAGCAGGGTTTAATACCGACGCACATACGGGCTCGCCGCCCACTTCTAAAACGTACATAATATTACGCGAACACGTCGACCGGGCATCTAGTACAACATACTGATGTAGAGCAGCAGAGGATCGTCAATATGCGAAAGCTGGGTCTCAGTTTATGAGGAATTTCCATTCGGGCACGGCCGTCTAACCACGTAAATGTTATCGGAGAAGTTTCGCCTCACGCCGTGTTCTTTGGCTGGTTTTAGCCGTCTACTTGGCTTCGGCTTCTCACGGCTCTAATTAAACAAGAAAGATGACGTCGAATTTTCGGTTGCAATGAGCTCTTTTAAATTCTTCTCGATACGAATAAAGGATTTCAAAGTAATCCATATCAATCGAACCGGTTAAAATAAAAAATCAACCGGATTTCTACAGTCGATGAAACATCTAAAAATAGAAATAGCTACCTTCTCCCACTTGCGGTTGAAAACTGTATTACGAAAATTAACATATTGTGCACAAAAGGTTTATCATAGCAGAAGGAAGATATCAGAGACAAAGAAATTTTCAAGTTGAACAGTTAGAAGATGAAATACAGAGGGAAACACGATATAACTTTACGCCCCCAAGCGGAAGAATTTCGCTTCATGCATAAGTAAAAGCTACGCGACAAGCGTTCTTCATAGCGAAAGTTATTCTAAGGAATAATAAATCTTTAAATACGTCTTCAGGAAGCAGAGATAGCGAGCAAAAGGTTTTGATATTTACGCACTGTAGCGGCAAAACTGTGCATTACTTTAAGAGGGTAATGTTCCCCATCTTTAATGTAGCGAATGGCATACAGCAAAAAATTTGCAATACGATTTTTCGAAGGTGAGATATAACAGCAAATAGAAATGCACACTAACACCACCTAGCACCAGAACTGTGAAAAAGAAGAAACCTAAAAATACAGGCAGTGTACTCCAAAAGATAAATGGTGACCGGTCTTAAAACATTTTTTGTAATCTGGCTTTTAAAAGCAGAGATACCTTAAAAAGTAGATTAACACTTTGAGCTCCCTAGTGGGAAAGTTTTGTGTTATCTCGGGATGGAAACGCCCACACATATTTTTGTAGTTAGAGGTATCTGACTGAAAATTGATTTTTTAATCGGTATTTTAGAAGCGCATATGTTGCTGTAAATATGCTGTAAACACAAGCGTGAACTTACACCACCTGGTGGCAAACTTGTAAGTTAAAAAAATTTGAAATTATATGAAAAACATTTCGTACCAGAAACGATCTCGCATAAAGAAAAAAAAATCAAATCGCACTGTTGGAAGCAGAGATATCGATGAAAATAAACGATACCATAATTTCCTCCATGATTTAAAAGGATCAGATGCCAGAAACTCGAGATTTAGATCATTCAAACACTGAGCGACCTCGACGACGTCTTTTGGGGAAAGTCTTTTAGATCATTATGTCCGCTCGTCTGTGCGTAGAGATGGAAACGGGCCACGGGTCAACGGATGAACGGGTAGACAATTTGTTGCGGGTCAAACGGGTCGGGTCAAGGTGCTTTGGACCCGATTTCTACCCGGTTTTATTTCAGTTGTATTTTTAAAAAGAAAAAATTTATTTCAAAGAACCCTTCAGAGGACTTTAAAATAATGCTTCAGAGCTGCAGAGTATGACCCAGGAACTTGCTGAAAAGGACAAAGAAATGGGATTAAAAATGCACTTTCAGAAGAAAAAAACTGATGTACTATACTTTTACAAGGAATGAAGATTTATCAATTGAAGGGAAAAAGCTGGAGATAATCAATTCCTACATTTACCTTGGGCGGCAGATAAGATGTAAGGGTCACATTAATGAGGAAATTAATTGGCGTTTTTGAAAGAAACAGAACAACTTTCAAGAGCAATATGCCATTATGTTTTAAAAGAAAAGTGTTTAATCAATGCACATCCTTTCAGTGCTTTCGTACGGAGCAGAGACGTGGAATTGAACTAAAAAAGACGTACAAAGACTTCAGACAACTGAAAGAGGCATGGAGAGATGCATGCTTTGGTGTAACAAAGAAAGATGAGAAGAGGAACTCGTAGAGAAGGTAAATAACAAGAGTGGAAGACATCACGATCAGAATAAAATCCCTGAAAAACAATGTGTTGGACATTTGCCCAGAGAACGGACCACCGATATACAACCGAAATTTTAAAGTGGATTCTAAGGGACAGGAAAAGACCCAGAAGAAGAACACGTGGGGAAGTGTTTTTTTTTTTTTTTATTGGAGGTTTAACGACCACCGTGAGCAACTCAATGGGCTATAAGCAGTCGCCCGTCCCTAATTTAGTGCCACTGGTTCCAGGGAAGGGAGAGAGCCAGTGCCGTGAGACAAACACAACATACATGCCTCACCGGGATTCCAACCCGGACCCCTTCCGGACAAATGATAATAAGCCATCGCTTAGACCACTGCGCCACGGGGGCGTCCCACGTGGGGATGGGTTAATGGAGAAGATTGGCCCAAGACAGTCGATTGTTGAAGAAACTTGGGGAGACCTACATCCAGCAGTAGATTGATAATGATTGACAATGATGATGATGATGTTCACACATTCGAATTTATAGTTCAAAGCAAATTTTTCCGGGTGAGGCCCGAGTTGGGTCCAATTGTGTGACGTGTGGGTCGGGTCGGGTTCGGGTCCAAACTTTTTGACCCGTCTCCAACTCTCTCAGTGGACATCATTTCTCTGCAGCTATTAACCCTGTTTGAAAAATTCTTTTTGCAGTCAAAAGCCTGAAATGTGAGAACTACAATTCACACGTGTTGGTCTTCTTCATATGCATAACCTCGCCGTTAGGGGAAGAAAGTGTACATACCATTAAATTCAAGATGTATTTTAATTTGAATTAAAGTAAATTTCAATTTTATGGAATTACTTCGAGTAACCAATTGAAAAAAATTATTTTTATCTTCCTATACCTTTTACCTCAGAAACAGTCCGCAATTTTTTTTATTTAAAATAATGCATGATGTCAATGCAATATACAGAGGATGTTCAAACATTTTTAAAACGTAAAGAAATTACAGAAAATAGAAGAAGTTCAAAGAATTGAAACTGGCAAAAGGGGTCCGGGTTCGAATCCCGGTGAGGCATGAATGTTGTGTTTGTACGGCACTGGCTCTCTCCCTTCCTTGCAACCAGTGACCCTAAATTAGGGACGGGCGACTGCTTATAGCCCATTGAGTTTCTCACGGTTGTCGTTTAAACCTCCAATCAAAAAAAAAAAAAAAAACACGAAAAAAATATCTGCTGCGGTTGAATAACGCTGTGGATAGGTTATATTTTTGCTCCTTACGAAGAGAAATATTCTATTCTGTGATTAAAAAACGCTGTGAAAATCATCGAATTAGTCTTTCTAAATGTAAAGTAAGCACGTGGCTGAGCGCAGAACACGGTGTAGACTTCTTTATAAAAATCACTTAGCCGAAGACAGATGGAAATTTATTGTAACTATTGATGAAGCATAGGTCTACTATAACGAAGTAAATTTCTCCGTCATTTTTGGTCTACGCCGGGATTCGAACCCGAGTACGCTTATTCCGGAACAAGCCGCTCTACCAACTGAGCTACGCAGACATTTGTTCTGATTGCTATGTGCCTTTATGTCGTGTGCGTCCTGCTGGCAGGTACGTCACATCTCCCCCCCCGAAAGAGGGCCGGGGGCATGGCCCACGGATCAGCCGTGACCATGAATCGTTGCAGGCAGCCATCCACTGTAGAACGTGCACTTGAGAACTCCCAGTCAATCTGCTGTGTGGAATGCAACATCACACATTTTTATTTTTCGAAGCGCTGGAGAAGGAATTCTCTGATTTTTCCTGTCTCGCGGTGTGGAAAGAACATCACACCAATGCGAGATTTTGAACGGCCGGGTCATCCGGATAGTTCGAGCGCCATTATAACGAAGTGAATTTCTCCGTCATTTTTGGTCTACGCCGGGATTCGAACCCGAGGCCGCTTATTCCGGAACAAGTCGCTCTACCAACTGAGCTACGCAGACATTTGTTCTGATTGCTATGTGCCTTTATGTCGTGTGCGCCCTGCTGGCAGGTACGTCACACTACGTAAACGACTGTAACAAAAAAAGGTCGATTTACTATCGCAAAATTGTAGAACAAGACTTGCAAACTTGGTTCCAAGAATCCAAAATACGTTTCAATAAAGGATTCATGATTATTGATGGTTCTCGTGTAATGGGAAATTATTGTCAAGAAAAGATTAACGGAATGTTAAATTCAATTCGACATATAAGCCAAGTAATGTTTTAACTCCTATATTTAAAGAAGAAATACCATTCCTTTATCCACAGAGCCTTCAAAGAGCAGTCCTCCATCAGGTAAGGCTACCAGTCATACATACAAATCTACCACTATATTTATTGAAAAAAATGAAAATACCTTTTTCTCATATTCCTTCCCAGTCTCCTGATGTGTCACTAACGGACTACTGTGCCTTCAGACTGCTAAAAAGAGCGCTTTGCAAAAAAAATGCAGACCTGATACAATTAATAGACTGTGGAAAGCAATGGAATAAATTACCAGTACCAATTTTAAGAAAGCCTTGTTACCTTGGAAATCTAGATGTAAGTTCATAGTCCATAGAAAGGGCTATCAGATAGGACATTTAAGAAAAAAAATTTTGTTTTGAACATAAATTATATTGCTGGAAAATCGTTCTAAAAATTAGTAAACATACTCTGAATATTTACGTCCACCGCTAGAGGAGGTAAGTATCTATTGCCTTTTCCCCTCAATCTATTCTTCTAAAAATTAGATTTAAAAAAATGCGTTAGATAAGATCACAAAGATGAATATTTGCCATGCATTTTACAATATTTTGTAACAAAATGTTCTGCCACTAGGAAGGGTAAGTGCATATTTCTGTTTTTTTACATGCTTTCAATCGTATCTTTGCTTCTAAAAATCTAACTGAAGAAATTCGTTTTCGATACGAAACCACTCACCTGAGAAAAACTAATGTCCTTTCTTTTTCTCAAAATAATATTGTGTTCCTGCTAAGAGGCGTTAATATGATGATATCTGCAATGATGACGATTTTTGCTACTGATAGCGTTTGTGGCGAGGAATACTTTTCATGTATCTACAACTTTTGTATCACACAATTTTCCCACTAAGTGGTGTGAGCGTTCATTTCTATTTGTATCGTACTAGAAACCGCATCATTTCTATACTTGCACGCATTACATGTACATGTATATTATTAAGCTGTTCTTTGAGATTCAGAAGTTAGCTTCCCGAAGGAAATCCATCTACCAGAATAACGTTAAACTGATGGAGCTAGATCTCAGCACACAGCTCGAGCTTTACTGACATTCATCACACGTCTCATGCAAGGCCTTTTGTGCTTCATACTCATAATCTTTTTCTCATGCAGATATTCCTGTATCTTGTGCTCCGATGATTTCCTTGGCTTTCCTCTACCTTACTTTCCTGCCACTTCGGATTAAGAAATTCTCTTGGTAAGCATCTTATAATTCATTCTTCAATATGTCCAAACCACCTAAGAATATTAGTCTCCACTTTATTATATTAACAACATTTTGCCTCACATTTCCTATCTACAACACATCTTCCTTCCTCACATGATCAGAATGTGCCTTACCACAAATCCCCGTAATTACCGCATTTCTCCAGCACACAGACAATTTCTGTTATTTTTTTTTTCAGTACTCAGGTTTCACTGCCCTACATCAGAGGAGGAACACTTAAACTTTTATATGTAGCCTTCCAGCACTTTTTGAGAACCCATCATTCCTGTGAAAACCTCCTAAAGCAGTTATGACTTTCAATGAAGAGTTCACTTCCCAACTAATTTCACCATTAATTTGTTTTCTTTGTCAAACATGCTTCCCTAATAAACAAACTCATTCACCTGGTATATCTTTGTGCCATTTAGACTTACCTTGCATTCGATACTAGCAGTTCCTTGCTGCAAAACCGTAACTGTGTTTTTTGCTTATTTATCCTCTGTTTGAATTTCATACAAATCCCGTACATCGGGGACAACATACTGAGCAACTCACGTTTGCTCTCAAAGTGAGTGGCAGAATATGTTGTCCCGGACGTACGAAGTTTGTGTGAAATTCAAACTGAGTATAAATAAGAGAAAACCCAAAGTTATGAGGGTTTTTTATCATCGTTTCTAAGAATCCGACTTGAAAAATCCCCTTCGTTTTGGATATCTTCCGTTTTGAGAAACGTTTTGTGCACAATTTGTGACTTTTGTTAGCACACATTTCAGGCGCTAGTGGCCAAAAGTATTTCCATTTCTGGATGTTTTACTCGGTGTGTAAAAATGCTATTGATATTTTATTTTTATAATCGTTTCAATACACTATGAAGAACACTGCTTAAGTTGTACATTTTAAATTGCGCGCAGATTTTTCGTGGACGGCGCACGTACATTCTATATTTCGCTGAAGTTTTTCTTCTAATAACCTGCTTTGAAATTTTTTTTTTGAGTCGGAAAGGATTCAAAAGGCTTTTTCATTACACCCGTTAATTCGTTGTATCTTTCTTATTTTCCTAAGAAATTCTATAAGAACAATCCTAATTAAATGATCGAATAATGTATGTCAAAGAACTGCGGAATGAAAATAGTAAATGAAATTATATAAATCTGGAAAAAGGTGATGAACCCATTCTCATCCCCATATAGTTTATTCTCTACCTCTCTTCTTTAAAGCGGAGGAAAACAAATGAATGTCAGTCCTCTTCCCCATTCATCTTTTGAATAGACTTGGAAATTTTTCAAAAACTAACACCCATCTAAACAAACACGTAGACTGTAGCAGGCGCGTTTTGGTACACCCTTTAAAGTCTTTGAAGTTTATCGAACTCTGTTCAGTTCTAACACGTTCTCGTGAATATTAGCACACGACACAAACTAAGCATAAATAATTTGCTTCTGAGACAGTGTGGCATGCTTTAAGAATAAAACAAAAGTGTAATTTCTCTCACCAGAAAGACTTGACGTCCGAAGATATAATTGAAGAAACAATTGTGAAATGAATGTGACCCCAGGATACGGAACTGCTGCCGACCGACGCTGATGAACCAAGAGGCCACGCCCTGGAATTTACGACCCAGCTTCTTTTTCTTTTAGGAAGTGGATCACCTAAATATGCAGGACATGATGACCGATATAGCAAACTACTTCATGTCATAGGCAAACCAGGTACCAAACCCACTCTCACAAAACATTAGGCGGCGTCACTCGAAACAGAAAGTAATACCTATTAAAAGAAATGTCCTCAGGCGGATACGTAAAGTTGGAAAAAGCAGCAGGGATAAGCGAAGTCGTTTGTGCGTGGCTCAAACTTATTAGAATGGGATAAGAAGGGCACGTAGGAAAAATTCAAAGCGTCTTATTTTCTAAAATAACACTTTTAATGAGAAACTTCAAACAGAAGGGAACAGTCAAGTCTCTGTGAAAGGTAGCGATGATTGATGTCGGAAGTGATAAGCTGAACTTCTCTCCCCATTCTATCTGAAATCCGTAAGATGATTACCTCGTCTAGAGAAATGATGTCTTCTTAATTTGTATTTAAAAAACTCAAAATAACCACTGTGTAACATGTTTTGCTCAAACAGGATCATTTAGCTAATTAAAGTTTTTTTTTCTTAACGACATCTCACAATCGCTTATCTGACTTCCGGATTCGTATGTGCTCTTTTCGCTGCCATAACCTACAGAAAACGAAATCATGATGGCATAGACAGCTAAAGCGGAAGAAAAATAATATAAAAAAACTAATAAGAAGAGCTACTACTTAGTGAACTTCTATCGTGTAGCATTTTATCTCGACACAAATTTCAGCTGTCTGTACACGATCGTAGTGGAGTCCAAATTAACTATTGATAGGTCAAAAGCACTTTGCTTTTATGAAAAGACTATGACGCAGTAAATTTCTCCATCATTTTTATGCCTGGGGCCGGATTCGAACCCACAACTCCCGGCTCCGAGTGCTATCCACTATACTTACTACACTGGCATGTGCTCTCTACTATCTGTCTTTATCTCGTGTGCGTCCTGTGAGGCAGGCACGTCAAAGCTTTGAAGAAATGAAATGCAAGAAAATTCGCATTTTTCTCACTTTCCATTTCTTGTATTCTGTTTGCATTTCATTGAAATACATTTCTTCTGTAAAATAATCGTGTAACTATATTCTTTAAATAGTGGAACTATTAATCAATCAATCACCTTTATTTTAGTTGTTATAATAATATACATTGTAGAATACATAATAAAACAAACACATTATTAATAATGTAACAACAGGGTAGCAAAAATTAACACACGTATAGCCACGGTCGCGTATTATATGTTTTATTATACGTTTATTATATTTTTATGTATAGCTGCGGTAGCGTATTAACACACGTATAGCCACGGTCTGAAGCGTAAAGAAACCCGCTGGCAACTCCACCGGAAAGATGCACGTATTAAAGTCTAACGCAGCAAACAGGAAATTCGAATTTCAATTTGTGAGTTGCGCGTGTTGTGTCAAATTCGAAACAATCGTTAAAGGCTATGGTGTGCAATTAGAAAGTAATTTTTTCCACGAATACAGAAGCAAATTTATTTTTGCTTTTTCGCTCCTTTTTCTTAATTTACTTCAATAGCGAATAATTTCTCAATGCTGAAAAGTAAAAACGATGAAGTTCAATACCAAATATGAATTTTTCTTTAACACATTGGTTTGAAAAACCAGGGTGTTAAAGAAAAATGAACTCACTTGAAATGCTAAAAAGAAGTTGTATCGTTGAATTTACTTGATTGTGGTTAAGTTTCAGACTTCTTGTTGAATAAACTACTGATATTTTTAGTTTACTATTCTCGTCCCTTTCTTTGGATCAGCGTAATATGTATCAGTTAGCATGACTTGATTGACTCCAAAAGAAGAAATGCTGTTGATGGTTTAGACTTAATGAGCAGTATTAAATACATAACAAGAAGCAATCAACAAAAATGGAAGGTTGAAAAGGTACTAAACGTCAAAATAACTACCAATATTTAATGACGTCGTTTGATTACACAAAACTGTTGAACAGACCATTTTCGGTGAAAAATTGTCTTTTTCGAAGTATTTCACATTTTTCAAAACCGAAATAACCTGATAAATGATTTATCTTCATCTCCATATCTATCGAGTACGTGGAAAGCACTGTCAAAACCGATGGCCGCCACGAGACGTTTGACACGTGAAATTGGTAACATCGTCACAAGCAAGAAATGAAAACGCTTAGTCTTGATGTAGCTGGATTATAGTTTCCAGTGAAACTGTAGTAGGCTTTACAGTAATTTATAAATATTGCATTTATAACCGTTATTTCTATATTAAACGAAATATTAAATGAAATCATCGAGGAGTTATTGATGTCGCTTTTTGACTCTTTTTACGCTTCTTTTTCGGTTCCACTTTTTTTCTCCATTTTTTGTCACGCATTCTCCTTCGCTGATGCTCGGGGATGGTCTCCTCTTACTGTGGTAAACAGCCAAACCCTCTTCTTTCCTACTCAAAAGCTTAGTACCCTAAGATTAACTAAGACAAACCCCTTTTCTCTCACACACGCATCGTAAAACTACTGCCACTGATTTCAAAGCAATTAATAGGAAGAAGTTGAAAGCGCTCTCTCTCTCTCTCTCTCTCTCTCTCTCTCTCTCTCTCTCTGTTTCTCTCACTCTCTCTTTCTTTCTCTCTCTGTGACTTTCTGTCTGTCTGTCTGTCTGTCTCTCTCTCTCTCTTTCTCTGTCGTTCTCTCTCTGTGACTCTCTGCCTGTCTTTTTCTGTGTGTGTGTGTGTCTGCCCCCCCCCTCTCTCTCTCTCTCTCTCTCTCTCTCTCTCTCTCTCTCTCTCCCTCAGTAATTTCCAACGCCTTGAAGGACACACTTTTCACTGTTACCATATGCTTTCTTTTTGATATTATTTCTTTGCAGGTAATTAACTGAACGAAAGTTTTTTAACAGCATCCTAACATCTCATAGTCTCTTCTGCTCAACTACGAATTTACCTCCACCTCTAATTTTTCCTTTCTTTTCTTTTCTTCCTTTTTTTTTATTTTGAGGGCTAGGGTAACGTTCTTCCATATTTCACGTTTCTTCGGGGAAAAAAAGGGGGGTGCATTTTTCTCTGCCCTGATCTTTAACACCAACAGGCCCTGTGACTGTGTGGTAGAGTATCACTGGCGCAGACAGCTGTTTCTACTGATTCATCCCGAGAAGTAATTTTTTTCGAGTTATCAATCGTCCGTGCTGTACCATTTCAACTTTGCTTTTTATAAAAAGTTCAATACACGAATAAGTAAAGTATTCGTGTTTGTATTGAAATACAAAAGTAAATTTTATTATCCAACGGAAATAAAAGTTCAGAGAATTTACAACAACGTCCTTCTTCCAGGGAGGCCTGCTTGCGTTAGAGGGGAGATGAACCTCCAATTCCCCTGCTAGCTGCAGCCCTGATATGGGGTAGGGGGATTTTATATTAATGATCGCGATACGTTTTTAGGGCTAGGACGAAAGGAATAGTCGCCCATCTATAATACAGGACTGCTGTTTCAAGGAAAGAGCGAACACAAAACTTACGTCTACACAGCTTTCGAATTGATGCCCAACACTACAACAAGTCGAGGATTAGTAGGTGAACCCAAAGCAAGATGTAGAAAACCATCTTCGTAACTATAAAGAATCGATTAAAACTAAAGTAAAAATTTTCATTAGCAATCGGTATAATTAGCGCAGAAATTCTTGCAATGGACAGATGAAGATGAAGAAATTTGTGGTAAGCCAAAGCCGTGGTTATTTGTGGTGAGTACTAACGTTTCCGTTTCTGCATAATAGTTTAGCGGTAGTCAATTAAAAACTAATGACACATTTAAACACTTTTATTTACAATTAAAAGCACAAAACATTGTCATAGTTAAAAACATGAGACATTTCAGGCTCGGAACGAGCCCATCTTCAAATGTAAAAATAATCAAGAGTGGAGTGTGATTACACACTGAAGAGCAATTGAATTAGAGATACCTGTCTAGTAACGTGTAGCACCACCTTTCGTCCTGATAACGGCGGCGATCTCGGCATGGACTCGACAAGACACCAGAAGCGTTGGGAAGCCATACGGATCCACGACCCCTGAACAAGCTCCTACAGTTCACGAAGATTTGATGGAGGGGGTCAGAGCCTCGAACATCTCTCTCGATGGCATCCCAGATGTGCTCGATGGGATTGAGGTCAGGTGACCTAGCTGGCCAAGGAAGCGAGGTCACGTCGGTGGAGTGTTCATCCAACCATTCGGATATAATTCGGGAGCAATGGCGCAGTGCATTGTCTTGTTGCAGGATGAGGTCCCCAGTGGGATGTTGAAGACCCACAAATGGGAGCAAATGATTGTCCAGGATGTCCCGGTAACGTTGACCTGTGAGGAACGATGTCACATGTACCAGTGGTCCCATTTCAGTCCACGTAAACTGTCCCCAGACGAGAATGCCACCCCCACCAGCTTGAAGAGTACCCTGCTGGCAAGAAGGATCCATCGCTTCATGTAGTTTGCGCCGTACTCGTATCCTGCCATCCGCATGTACCAACGTGAATCTCGACTCATCAGTCCAGGCAACATTTTACCACATGTCTATGGTCCAGTGGCGATGTTCCCGCGCCCATGCTAATCTTTGCACCACGTGATATGCGGTCAGCAGCGGTACCCTCGTGGGACGATGGCTTCTGTACCTCATAGCCAGGAGATGGTTCTGGATGGTGTGGCTGCTTACACGTTTTTGTGCGCCAGCGTTAAATTGCCGAATGATTTCTTGCACTGTGGCCAGTTTATCCGCTGTCATAATGCGAGCCAGCCGACGTTGACCCCGCTCATCCACAAGCTGTTGTCCACGGCAGTTGGTCCTTGCAGGGATGGTTTTACCGGATTCGATGTACTCACGGTGCACCCGTGACACAGTGGCTCGTGAAAATCCCAGTGCCTGCACGACTTCCGAGATGGAGTGACCCATTCTTCGGACCCCGAAAATTTGCCCACAATCAAATGCGCTTAGATCCTTCGTCTTACTAATACTGTGTCCGACTCTTACTGATTCCCGTCGCATCACTCCTTATATTGTCGGATCGCTGCATAAATCATGTCGTTACAGCGCCACATTTGCATAACGCCAGCTGTCGGTGTATATCAAACAACACAAATGCGTCATATTAGAGGCACGCCAAAAACATCTGCGCATGGTTAACATGACATTTCATGATTCAATGTAGGTTAAAGTTCAAATTTGGGCTATCTATTGTTAACATTCAATAATGATTTTCATGCTGTTGGAATGTTAAATGGTGCTCCGTCCTTACAACAGTAACCCCCGTGTTCATAAATGAATAAGCTTCCTGCAAACAGCACCTTGAATTTCTTATTCAGAGCAGCTGTTAGTACGCCTAATTTCACATTGTGTTGGTGTTCACCAATCTTGGTCCCTAGGGACCGCATTGTGGAACCTATAAACATTTTATCTTCTGACAGGCCATCTAGAGCTCGTAATGGAATCCGGTAGACTCCATAATTGGTTTCGTCTTCAACGGGGCATTTTTCACTTCGTATTAGCGAAAACATATCTTTGGTTCTTACCCCAAAGTCTAAGTTATTACGATGGCAGTAGTTTTTTAAAACATTAACTGCATTTGGTACCAAGTCCATGGCGCCCACAAATTTGTATCCTCTCTTTGCAATGCGTAAAATGTTGTACTTCTGACTTTATTCAGTACCTTGGTAACGGTGTGTTTTTAGTAGCCGCGGTTGATTGCAATGTCCTAATTTCTCGATATCTCCAAGTTACGACGTTTTCGATTGAAAGAGTGAGAGTACGCACGTCTGACGAGAAAATAGATTGCGGAAATTTATAGTTGAGGGGGTCAGCGGATTTCAGAGGAATTTTTTTTTTATTGGAGGTTTAACGACCACCGTGAGCAACTCAATGGGCTATAAGCTGTCGCCCGTCCCTAATTTAGGGTCACTGGTTCCAGGGAAGGGAGAGAGCCAGTGCCGTAAGACAAACACAACATCCATGCCATCGCCGGGATTCGAACCCGGACCCCTTTCGGACGAATGATCAGAGGCCATCGCTTAGACCACTGAACCACCGGGGCGGCAATTCAGAGGAATGATTGCAGTATATGTGGAAAAGTTTACAATAAACTGCATACGATATAACGTTGGCTGTAGGATAGCGGTCAAGTTCAAGTGCTATAGTGAATTTTATAGTGGGATATTCGGTATCAAATAATGTAGCAAAAGACAACAGTTCTTCCGAAGTTGAGGGCGAAGAAACAAGAATGTCGTCGACGTAACGAAGGTGTAATAAGGGTTTAATTGGTTCAGCAGCCACAACTGTTTCCTCTAGGGTTTGTAGAAGGATTTCCGCAAAAATTGGCGATAAGGGTGAACCCATTGGAGCTCCTTCAATTTGTTGGTAAAAATGTTTATTAAACGAGAAGAATGAACGCTTGAAGACCAGGCGTACGTCACTCAAAATGGCCTGAATTTCCAAAGCTGGCATATTTCCCAAAGAAGTAAGTTTTCTTTCAATGATTACGGCAGTAACTGGTATATTGGGGGAAGGGACATCACATCAAGTGAAGCCAAAATGAATGAATTCCCGTTGGGGTTGAACTGTTTAATCTTAGCAAAGGCCGGTAAAGGAGCTATTGATAGGACATTGTGAATTAGACACCAGCGGTTTTAGGTTTTTTACAAGTGCCTGTTCGGGTGTCTAACAGGGTTACGAGTTCCAGATACAATTGGACGTATTGTGTGGCCCATTTTATGGATTTTCAGTTTATTAAATATTTCTGGAGTGCGAGGTCCAACGGGTGCATGTAAACAACACAAGATACTGTGAAGTAGAGAGCCATGAAGTCTCAATTTAATAACGGCAGTAGCAGTGGCTGTGACCGGATCTTTTTCCATTTCAGGATGTGAAATATCATCAGTTGCTTCGTACATTTTTGAATTGTAATCTTTTCTGTTAAGAATAATGATATTCGTAACTTGGAGATATCGAGAATTTATGACATTGTAATCAACCACGGTTACTCAAAAACTTCCTAACTTAGAGATACCGAGATATTATGACACTGCATTCAACCACGGCTACTAAAGACACACCGTTACCAAGGTACTGAATAAAGTCAGAAGTACAACATTTTCTGCATTGCAAAGAGAAGATACAAATTTTGTGGGTGCCATGGACTTGGTACCAAACGTAGTTAATGCGTTAAAAAACTACTGCCATCGTAATAACTTAGACTTTGGGGTAAGAACCAAAGATATATTTTCACTAGTGCGAAGCGAAAAATGCCCCATTGAAGACGAAACCAATTATGGAGTCTACCGGATTCCATTACGAGCTCTAGATGGCCAGTCAGGGGATAAAATGTTTATAAGTTCCACAATGAGGTCTCTAGAGACCACGATTGATGAACACTACTACAATGTGAAATTAGGCGCACTAACAACTGCAGTATCCTGATTGATATCCCAAAGTCCATACTTTCCTGTGTTTGAGTTAACCATACTGACTACTCTGAATACGAAATTCAAGGTGCTGCTTGCAGAAAGCGTATTCATTTATGAACACGGGAGTTCCTGTTGTAATGACGAAACACCATTTAATATTCCAATCGCAAAAATTTGCACTTTAACCTCCATTGACTCTTGTAATATTATGTTAACCATGCCCAGATGTTTAATCGCGCCTTAAATTCTTCAATATAATTTGTGCTGTTTGATATACACTGAGTGACCACTTTATTATAACCAGCTGACAGTTTTAAGCAAATGAGCTATGGCTGCACGCTGTTGCCGCCAGAGGGAAAGGCTAGTATAAAAAGGGAAATCTTAGTGCTTGCGACAGTAGTAGAAGTGATTTTTGGGTGACGAGATGGGTAAAAAATGCGATTTAACGGACTTTCAACATGGGATGACTGTAGGAACTCGGAGCCATGGAGCAAGTATCACCGAAATCGCCGCATTCGTGAAATGTTCCAGAGCAGCTGTTGTTAAAGTGTTTAAAGACTGGACTGTCAGCCAAAAAACTGGGTCTCTACGTGCAACGTGTGGTCGTCATCGACTAGTAACTGCTCGGGTGGAACGGAGAGTGTCCAGACTGGTAACAGACAACAAAAGGGCAACAGTGCTGCAAATTAAAGACCATCTTAATCAAGGATCCCCTCAAATGATCTCTGCACGCACTGTTCGCCGTACACTGCATCGGATGGGATATGGCAGCCGAAGGCCTGTTCGAATACCTTTGCTGTCTGCAGTTAACAAGAGAAAACGTCTCGATTTCGCACAGGAGCACAAGGATTGGACAGTCGATAATTGGAAAAGCTTCGTATTAGCGAAAACATATCCGGTGGTCCGGTGAATCACGTTTTCAGTTGCACCATGCCGATGGCCGAGTGAGAATTTGGCGGAAACAGCACGAAATCATGGACCCAAATGCATTGCTATAACCCTTCAAGCTGTTGCAAGCAACGTTTTGGTTTGGGAAATGTTTTCCTGGTATGCTTTGGGCCCTTTAATTCGTGTTGATCAACGTCTGACTGACACATCATATCTAAACATCGTTGCGGACTAAGTGCATCCTGTCATGTCGATGGTTTATCCCAATGGCGATGGTTACTTTCAACAAGATAATGCGTCCTGCCATAGTGCTCGTATTGTACAGGATTGGTTTCAGGAACATGCCGGTGAGTTTACTTTGCTTAGGTGGCCCCCACAATATCCAGATCTCAACCCCATTGAGAATTTGTGGGATGAAGTTGAACGAGCCATCAGACAGCTGGATGCACAACCCTGCAATCTCACACTCCTGGAAAGTGCTATTCATCAAGCATGGTCTCAGATTCCACAAATCACTTATCAACATCTCGTGGAGTCGATGCCACGAAAATAAGACGCAGTATTAAAAGCAAAAGGTGGCCTAACGAAGTACTGAGGGGATGGTAATAATAAAGTAGCCACTCAGTGTATAATCACACTCCACCCTTGATTATTTTCACATCTGAAGACGGGACTCGTTCCAAGACTGAAAGGTCTCATGTTTTTAACTATGACAATGTTTTGTGCTTTTAATTGCAAATAAAAGTGTTTAAATGTGTCATTAGCTTTTAATTGACAACTTTTAAACCATCGTGCATAAACGGAAATGTTAGTACTCACCTGTGACCAGCACGAAATACTTATTCATACCATGGTTATTTGTTTATTTACGAGGTTGATTCATTGTAATAATCCACGAAGTATTTATAAATACATATTTTGAAACAACAATTAAGAATTTACGAGGATACTAGTTTTCAACATAACTCTTTTGGGTTTGAACACACTTGATCCAACATTGCATGAGTCTCTTCATGCCATCAGCAAAAAAGAACTTCAGTTTGCTGAGAGATTAAGCGCACACGCACCACTTTCTGTCAAGAAGTCTTGCAGCAGATCAGATGGGTGATGGCCAGAAGTTTGGAAGAAAAGTAATGTCCGATGATAAGGTACCCGCAGTCAAAGCCCGGCCACGTCTCACATTGGCCACTGAGATTGCGTAACACACCAGCATGACATGAGCATGTAGGCGGCTTAAGTCAGTGGCAGTTAGCCGTCAGAAGGCGAAGAATGTAAGCGCCAGACAACATGAAAGTGGACACGAGGAGGACATCTGCCATTACATACTGTACGAGTTTCGTCACTGTAGCACCCCCGCAAGTGGTGTAAGGAACATTACCAGTGTGTACCCTAATGCCATATCACATCGTGGGTGCTTTCGTTGGTTCGAACGGTTTCGAGAGGAAACTTTGGATCTGTCAGACCGTCCCAAAGCCAAAAGACCGGCAACAGTGGATATGGGCATGCTGAAGACCTTAGTGGAGACCGATCCCGTGTGACCACGCGGGAGCTGGTCGACAGGGGACTACCCACACGAGCATTATCACGAGCCTGCGTCAACTTGGGAATGTGCACAAAAGAGGTGTTTGGAGACCCCATCAACTCACAGTTGAGCAGAAAGCAAATCGCATGAGCTCATGCGTTTTCCTGCTTGCACGTGACCACGTTGAACCATTCTTGACAGGTGACGAGAAATAGGTTCTGTATGACAATGTCAGCGCTCGGAAACAGTGGTTGGACCCAAAACAGAAGCCCATGCCGCCGACCCACAAAACCGGCTTACACCCCTATGGGATCCTGCTGTATGTTCGGTGGGGGTATGCAGGGTGTGGTGTTTTCTGAGTTGCTGCCGGAAAACACCAGTATTATCGCCGATGCGTACTGCCGTCAGCTGAACATTCTGCACGCATCACTCACGTCTAAACAACAAATTCGGTCACACCGCAAGGACGTCCTCTTACAGCAGGATGGAGTGAGATCTCGCACAGCACGGTTGACCTGTCACAAGATTAGGGACCTGGACAGGGAGCTGCTACCGCAACCAACCTATTCCCAGACATGCCCCCCAAGCGACTACCACCTTTTCCGGTTGTTGTAGCATTTCCTGGATGGACAGCGGTTCATCAACCGGAACGATGTCGAACTCGCACTTACTCACTTCTTTGCGTACAAGCCGCCACAATTCTACAGAGACGGTATCCAACAGCTGCCTAAATGATGAGAGCATTTCATGGCAAACGATGACGATTACATTTTGGACTGATTTGTACTTAATCATAAGGTATTGGCAATTTTCTGTTGCCTTGCATTTTCATACATTACTTTACCAACCCAATATGATGTGATCCAATACCTCCATTTTTATTTTCTAGAGGGTATCAAGTTATCAACACTTTTTTTTAGATATTAGTTGAGTTTTGATCTTTTCTGTGATCGCTGATCCGAGGTGTTTCCATTCCAAACTCTAATATTTAAAATCCATTAATATCCGGCACTACTAATGATGGATCCATGTTTCCTCCCAAGTGATGTTCTCTTCAAAAAGTCGTCATCATTGTATAGTGGTCCAAAAGGCTCCGGCACGTGTTGAAACGGTTGCTGTTGTGCACTTATTTGAGACCAAAGACGAACCTGGGTCCAACAGTGCATGTCATGGAATACAGAGTGGCACTATGTAGATTTTACAGACGAATCCCATTTCTCTTCATATCCGGATACTTGACGAGGACACGTGTGGAGGAGATATGGTACACAAATGCAGCCACATTATGTGCAGCCCATCCACCCTTACCAGCGGCTGTCAGTTCTGGTCTGAGCAGAAGTGTGTTTTAATGGCCATACTTCTTTGTATGTTCGTCAAGGCAACATGAATGCCATAGTGTACCGAAACAAGATCATTGTGACGCTGTTTTACGCTGCTATTGGACATTCATTCCGTTTTCTTGATGACAATGTAAACAGTCACCATGCCTAAACCGTGCTTCAGGAGCTGGAAGACCATGGGATTGAATCGTTACATGGTTCCTAAGTCTCTTGACTACAATCCTATTAAAAACATTTCGGACGCTGTAGAGTGACGTCTGAATAATCACGTTCACACTATTAGTAACTCACGTTACGCAAACTTCTGTTCTTCACGTTATTAAGGACTTAAATTGTTGAGAGGAACTCTATTATGCAATCATACCAAAATATTATCTTACAAACTAAAACTGAATAATAGATATTTCAAGAGTTCAGCATGTTCAAAGTTCCTACCTTGTTGGTATGTTGTCTTGGAAGATTATATTGTTGTTATCATCTCACATAGCGATATTACAGCTCAGCCTTCCTTGAGTGCACCCGCACTAGGTTATTACTCACATACTTATATGTTGTCCAGCACTGCCTGAATGTTAACATCTTCTCAGAACCATTCTGAACGTAATGCAGACACAATCTTGAAGGTACACCGCATTGGACTTTAAATTAAATAAAAATAAAAAAATATCTAACACGAAGTTAGCAATAATGAGCATATTGCATTGATGAGTCATTAAATTTAAAACTAAAAGATCCAGCGGGTGGTACTTGAGCTCGCCCCTCTTCCATTCCAGTCCGAGTTCTCAAACTCTGTACGCGTTTCACTCGGGAAATAGCCCGGCATCCTCAGCAGAAGAATTACAACTGAAATGCCAGCGACGTGACCTAATCTCAGTCGGTGTGCGTGCGCACATTAGGGGCACGTGTACATGTCATCAGACTCAGTCTGGCGGCATCTATCGGATGTAATTTCATTCTCGTAGGTCAAGTGTTCCTGGATATTTTCTCGTTTTCTCCTTTTTACGTTTTCCAACCGTAGGTTGAAGAAGCGTATTTGCTCCAGCTTTTTCCGTCCGTCTGTCTGTCGGCACGATAACTCACGTAAAAATGGATCGATTTCGATGAAATTTTAGTATGTGGTAGGGGACCACCAGGGGACGAAGCCTATTGAAAATGGGTGAAGTGGGGTCGAAGGTCACGCCATAAGACCGGGATCTATTTCATTGCCTTTATGCGTCATAACATGCGTAAATATGGTTCGATTTCGATGAAATTTCAGTATTTGGTAGGGAACTACCTGGGCACAAACCCTATTGAAAATTGGCAAATTAGGGTCAAAGGTCAGGCAGGGCATAAGAGCGGGATTTATTCCATTGCCCTTATGCGTCATAACTTGCGTAAAAATGGTTCGATTTCGATGAAATTTTGGTATGTGGTAAGGAACCACCTGGGAACGAAACCTATTGAAAATGGGTGGAATGGGGTCAAAGGTCAGGGCACAAAAGTGGAATCCATTCCATTGCCTTTATGCGCCATAATATGCGTAAATATGGTTCGATTTCGATGAAATTTTAATATACGGTAGGGAACCACCTGGGCACGAACCCTATTGAAAATGGGCGAAATGGGGTCAAAGGTCAGGCAGAACATAAAAGCGGGATTTGTTCCATTGCCCTTATGCGTCATAACTTTCGTAAAAATAGTTCGATTTCGATGAAATTTTAGTATGTGGTAGGGAGCCACTCGGGACGAACCCTATTGAAAATGAGCGAAATGGGGTCAAAGGTCAGGACACTGGAGTGGGATCCATTCCATTGTCTTTGTGTATCATAACTTACCAAAAAATGTTTCGATTGCGACAAAACGTTATCATGTTGTTCCGGAGGTATAGTGAACCGGTTCTGTTGAATATCAACGAAATGGGGTCAAAGGTCATTGCACAAAAGCAAGATTTATTCCACAGCCATTATTCTCATAACTTGCGCAAAATTGCTTCTATTGCAAGAAAACTTTACTATGTTATTCTTGAGGTGTACTGAACCGGTTCTGTTGAATATCATCGAAATGGGGTCAAAGGTCAGGACACAGGAGCGAGATTTATTCCACAGCCATTATCCTCATAATTTGAGTAATAACTTCTGGTATGTTGGAAAGCGTATCATAATCAATGCATTGCATGATTTTACTAACTTGTCGCTTTTTGACAGTACTTTCAATTTTATTAAGACACTTCCAAGCAAAAGGCAAAATAGCTGTGTTGTTATTGTTACAGTTTAGGTTACACGTTTTTTTATCGATCATAATTGCTTCAGCTAGTAGACTTGTGTTGCATGTTTTTTGCTGAATTACTATTATTGCATCTTTCCACATTAGGGTAGCTTGGTTTTTGAAGCAAAAGTCAATTAGAGATGTCTTGTTGTCTTTTTAAGCCAGTAAGCCTTATGTTCTCGTAATCTAATTTTAAGGCTTGTGTTTTGTACTACCTGTATATCGAGAAATGATCTCATTTTCTTGATTCTTGATGGGTATGCTGTACACTCGTGCCTTTGCAAGGGTTGATGTATATTCTTTGTCATGAGTGCACCTGCACTCATGGTAAAGAATACCCATAGAATATACCACTCATGACAAAAATATATTCTTTGTCAACCTACTGCAAATGCACTCAAGGAAGGCCGAGCCGTAATATCGTTGAGTGAGATGATAACAACAATATAATCATGAAAGAAATACGGGATTACAACAAGGATGTTAAGTCAGATAATATCCGAAAACTTGAAATTTTTCATAGTCCTGGAGCGGGACACGAACCCGCATCTCCCAGAAAACGCCCGGGTATGCTAACCACTACAGTGTAGTACCGGGCGTTTTCTGGGAGATGCGGGTTCGTGTCCCGCTCCAGGATGATGAAAAATTTCAAGTTTTCGCATATTATCTGACTTACCATCCTTGTTACATTTACGCCAAAAATCGGATTGTCATCTTCAAAATTTGTAACAATATAATCTCCCAAGACAACATACCAACAAGGTAGGAACTTTGAACATGCTGAACTCTTGAAATATCTATTATTCAGTTTAAATTTGTAAGATTATATTTTAGTATGATTGTATAATTGACCGCCTCTCAACAGTTAAAGTCCTTAATAACGTGAAGAACAGAAGTTTGCGTAACGTTAGTTAGTAGGAGTGTTAACATTGTACCCACGTAAAACTTCCATTTCATCGAGAGATGAACTACTGGCAAACGTTTTTATACTATGAATAATCACATTCCGTATCCTATTACACTGGCAGACCTCCATGAAGTGTTGCCTGTAATATGGGACGAGCTATCCCAGACACTCATCAATAATGTCATTGCAATAGTGAAAATCTTCCAAATACGTGGAGACAATGTGAATAGACAAAGCCTACCTACACTGGCAGACCTCCATGAAGTGTTGCCTGTAATATGGGACGAGCTATCCCAGACACTCATCAATAATGTCATTGCAATGGTGAAAATCTTCCAAATACGTGGAGACAATGTGAATAGACAAAGCCTACCTACACTGGCAGACCTCCATGAAGTGTTGCCTGTAATATGGGACGAGCTATCCCAGACACTCATCAATAATGTCATTGCAATGGTGAAAATCTTCCAAATACGTGGAGACAATGTGAATAGACAAAGCCTACCTACACTGGCAGACCTCCATGAAGTGTTGCCTGTAATATGGGACGAGCTGCCCCAGACACTCATCAATAATGTCATTGCAATGGTGAAAATCTTCCAAATACGTGCAGACAATGTGAATAGACAAAGCCTACCTACACTGGCAGATCTCCATGAAGTGTTGCCTATAATATGGGACGAGCTGCCCCGGACACTCATCAATAATGTCATTGCAATGGTGAAAATCTTCCAAATACGTGGAGACAATGTGAATAGACAAAGCCTACCTACACTGGCAGACCTCCATGAAGTGTTGCCTGTAATATGGGACGAGCTGCCCCAGACACTCATCAATAATGTCATTGCAATGGTGAAAATCTTCCAAATACGTGGAGACAATGTGAATAGACAAAGCCTACCTACACTGGCAGACCTCCATGAAGTGTTGCCTGTAATATGGGACGAGCTGCCCCGAACACTCATCAATAATGTCATTGCAATGGTGAAAATCTTCCAAATACGTGGAGACAATGTGAATAGATAAAGCCTACCTACACTGGCAGACCTCCACGAAGTGTTGCCTGTAATATGGGACGAGCTGCCCCAGACACTCATCAATAATGTCATTGCAATGGTGAAAATCTTCCAAATACGTGGAGACAATGTGAATAGACAAAGCCTACCTACACTGGTAGACCTCCATGAAGTGTTGCCAGTAATATGGGACGAGCTGCCCCGGACACTCATCAATAATGTCATTGCAATGGTGAAAATCTTCCAAATACGTGGAGACAATGTGAATAGACAAAGCCTACCTACACTGGCAGACCTCCATGAAGTGTTGCCTGTAATATGGGACGAGCTGCCCCGGACACTCATCAATAATGTCATTGCAAGTATGCCTCGTAGGTGTCATGACGTTTTTGGGCACACAGGTCGCGTTACCGGTTATTGAAATCCAGATGTATGGACGTTCTCTGCATTTACCATTTTGTCTATATTGCAGTGCGATTTTACTTTGTTGTGTACAGAAATTGCATAGCAAACTGTTTTTGTAAACGCCCTCTTTATCATTTGTGTTACGTGATGTTATTTTATTTATTTATTTATTTACCATTTTTAGCTGTTACATGAAATATTACTACAATTAATACAGTTATTTACATATCAACATGGTAAACTGAAACAGCACGGAGAATCAAGGAAAAGGTCTACATAGTGACCTGATTTAGCGTTGAAACCCCGAAGTCATAGTCAAATAATCAAATAGAGCCCAACGTTTGACAGATCATGAAAAGGAAATCTAAGTATCAGGATGAAACAGCGTGTTACTTAACTCAGGTACATCCATCCTTCATTTCATGCAATATCCCTAACTTTTTGTAACCAATGTATAATTTGATACAATAATGTAAACACATAACGCATTTACTTTAAATTGAATACATCAAGAGCTTCCAACAATATCTGAAATGTTGAACGTTCATTTCAATTGGCAATTTGTTATTTTTTTCTTCATTCTTTCTTTAGCACGGTAGTCAAGCTTGGATATCATTGGCGAGATACAACCGCACTCACATTTGCTTTCTATTACAGTTGACACCAGTATTTCTCTTCAATCATCGGTACTGCCTCGTGATGCTCAATTTCAGGTGAATCTGCAGCCGTCAAAGAAATCAAGACACTTACGGGACATTCACAGAAAATAATTTATTTGGATGAGAATAAATTTTAGCTGGATAAGAAATCAGTAAATCGAACTGATTCTCAAAAGCGTAAACAAAACACAGGAAAACAAAATGAGTTCCTTATCCAAATTATTCCAAAGTATCGATGTTCTGCAAAACAGAGCGAGAACAGGTCACGCAAGGCAGATAAAGATTGTTATTCCTTTTTGTTTTCTTAGATGGTTAAGTGACATTTTTAGCTGTTTCTGCATTTGTCATAATCCATTAGAGACGGACTCAAAACATGTTTTCTCTTAGTCAGAGATCTAAGTATGGCAAAAATACCCTCAATAGATTGCTAAGAAATACAACGCTCAGCTGAAGTCTTTAACACTGATTCATTCTTAAGTGTTCAAAAAAATGTGGATTCTTTTGTTTTTATTTGAAAAAAAAATTACTTGGAAATATTTCAGATGCTTTCATAGTTTGGTGAACATGTTCCTCGAGCAAAAATACACTTCTCAAGTACACTGCTGGCCACCCAAAATGCAACACCAAGAAGGAAGCATCCGATTAGCCTGAAATTCGCAGCATGCGTCGCTCGCGAGAGGACATGCAAACGGTTAGCATTGCAGGGCATATGCAAGTCATGTTAGCCCGGCACGCCACCGAGAAGCACTATAAGAAGAGTGCACAGAAGGCGGGGTGTAAGTAGTGGAAGTGTGTTGTGCTGCCGGACCTGTGCGTTGGAAGCTTCCTGATGCCTCGTCGCAGAATACGGCAGTCATTCCAGCACGTTTCGGAGTTCCACAGAGGACGAATAGTAGCTTATCGCGACAGCGGTTTATCGTACAGAGACATCGGTGCCCGTGTGGGACGACATCCAGCCACAGTGAGGCGAGTATGGATTCTGTGGTTGCAGGAGAGACGGACGGATCGACGCGAGCGATTGCCCGTGCTGCGGCACACCACCGAACGAGAGAACCGGCATGTTGTGCGGCGAGCATTGACGGCTCGCACCTCCACATCACGAACGTTAGCGCAGGAATTAGGGTGTGTTCCGCAACAACCTATGTCAGCACGTACCGTTCGACGTCGTCTGCAGGAGCGGGGACTTGTCGCACGGCGCCCATTGCTCCGATTACCGTTGACGTTACAGCACCGGCAAGTGCGGTGGCAGTGGTCCTTTGAACGCCGCACCTGGACTACGGAATGGCACGACATTGTCTTCTCCGACTAATCCCGCTTCTGCATGCAACACCACGATGGTCAGATCCGCGTGTGGCGGCACCGCGGCTAGAGACTGTATGATGCCTGTATTATGCATCGCCATACCGGTCCGTTGCCTGGTGTTATGGTTTGGGGTGCAATTGGATATGACACCCGCACCCCTCTGGTACGCATCGCCGGTACACTCAATAGCCACCGCACCATCTCTAAAGTTTTGAAGCCTGTAGTACTCCTTTACCTGCAGGACATGCCAGCGGCCACGTTTCAACAGGACAATGCGCGTCCGCACGAGGCACGCATCGTGCAACAATTCTTCGCGGCACACCAGGTGTCACTGCTTCCGTGGCCCGCCTGTTCTTCCGATATGTCGCCCATCGAACACGTCTGGTCGCTGATCGGCAACCGAGTGGCCCGGCAAACACCATCCGTGGCTACGCCTGATGAACTGTGGCAACGTGTGGAAGCAGCCTTGACCGACATACCACAAGCCCACATCCAAAGCCTCTTTCTTTCGATGCCGCGGCGTGTAGCGGCCGTTATTGCCAGCCATGGGGGCCACACGAACTACTGATGTCTGTGTGTTCCGCAAGTCTCACGGGCCTGTAAGCTCAATCGTTTCATCTTGGTATCTGTTGTTATATGTCCAGTAAATCTGGCTTTGCTATCTCGTGTCCTTCTTGGTGTTGCATTTTGGGTGGCCAGCAGTATAGATACAGAATAGCCTCGCGCATTCCTCATACTAACAAGCTCCCTATTCTAAAGCAGAGTGCGCATGCCCCATTCGCTTGAAAATAAAACTAGAGTAACCATTATTCCACTTTAGTTATTTTTAATCGAGAACAACTGAGTATGAATTACAATCTTTGATAATACATTAAACCATCAAGTGCCAAACTAGAGGTCTGCACGCGCTTTAATTTGGAAGGAGGTCCAGACCCAAATTTTTTGGGCCCCGCTCAGATTTCTCAGATTTTCTCGTTTCCGGCAAGGTCCATTTCAGATTTTCATCCCGCGTTGTCGGCTGCTTATTACAAATAAAGGCTGGCTTTTCCTCTGGAGAAACAAAGCTTCTCTACTGAGATTTATTACCTCAGTAGTAAACATAATTTAACGCAAAGAGACGTGCAATATTTCGTAAGAACTCCTTCCACAGATGAGGTTTACACCTGACTACCTACTTCTGTTACAAACACATTTTCTTTTGTGCACTTAAGCATAAAGAAAGTAGCCTGTGCCACTAAATATGTAAATAATTAAACTCATTGCCTCCATTGTTGCAACGAATCGCTCCGGAAGCTCTGTCAACTGGTTTCATGAAGCTGAAAAGTTTATGTTAAAGTTTCTCGGGAAAGAAAAAGAAAAACACGTATTTTAGCCGCAAAAGTAAAACGAATTGATTTCAACCTTTACAGAAATAAGCCTGCCCATTTCCGACTCTGATCTTACAGCCCGGTTTGTTTATTTTTTTTTTTTTGATTGGTGGTTTAACGACCGCCGTGAGCAACTCAATGGGCTATAAGCAGTCGCCCGTCCCTAATTTAGGGTCACTGGTTACAGGGAAGGGAGAGAGCCAGTGCCGTAAGACAAACACAACATCCATGCCTGACCGGGATTCGAACCCGGACCCCTTACGGACGAATGATCAGAGGCCAACGCCTTAGACCACTGCGCCACCGGGGCGGCTTTGTTTATTTCAGCCGTAACTAATAAAGACATGTTCTTCCATGCCTTTCCTTTCACTTAGTGATCTTCGCCATCTGATTATTTAACAAATGAGTCTTCCTTTTGTGAATCAAAATTCTTTTTCAGTAACAAAATGCTAAACCTTTCAATATAGTCCTGGTGCTCGCAGAGCCTATTTTGAACTTAACTGATGAAAAAAAAACAGCTCGTGCCGGCTGTCAGGAAGTCGGGCTGGAGCTTTACTGCTGAGCAGGGTCCGTACAAATCTGTATGATGCCAGACTTTCTCGTCCAGTTCCAAAAAAACTGGAAATTATCTCCACCGTGCAACCTAATCACAAATATATTAGGTTGTAATGCTGTCTAAAACACGATAAAACTTCATTAAAACCACAACACACTAGTTGCAAGATGAAGTAAAAGATGTACTACAATTAAAACCAGTATGTTACAGTTAAAATGATAAAATTACATGAGGCGAGATCTTTCGGGTCACCCCTTGGTGCCCATTGTCAAGCCAACTGTGAATACATGTGGTGCGGCGACAACTTATATGCTTTATAATAGTCACGTGATGTCGCCATGGTAACAGTAATGTGCATGTGAATAAACATAAATTTTAAGGTTAACATTAACATCATATTAACAATGGAGGTTCAAGTGAACGTATAAGACGTTGCCAGGTTAAAGGGAGAGCATAAGGGAGGTCATCGTTACAGCATAATTTGTTAAATCACACTATAAAAAGTGCTTCCGTAACCTAATTTTATCGAAATACACTGATTTACCTTTGCATTAGAAACACCGCCCGTTTTACATATTCGGAGAGATAGCGAAGTACCGCATGGTATCATGTTACGTGCGGCTACTATAAATTGTGCACACCTATCTTCTGTATTTATCAGCAAACGTTTGCCAGTAATGGCTAAAGCCAATTGGGAAAGCCAAACGTTTGCCAGTAATGGGGAAAGCCAATCCTAAGCCAATTTGACCAAGGCCAGATTGTTGGGACCTGCACTGGACAGTATTTCGGAAACATCCCCACTTGTTGGCTGCTCCCACACTGCTGTACCAATGGTGTACCAGGACGGGATTAACTATGCACAGACATCTAGCAAAAGGTCTCATTCGTCAGCCACGCGCGGTTAATCCTAGAAAGTGAGCTTCCAGTTCACGACTGGCATCTCAGCAACGACGTGCAAGAGTCCCACAGCTCACCCACCACCGACCTATTTCCACATGAGTCATGCGCCGTACATTGCTTCGCCTGAGGACGGTGGACAACGAGGGTTCCCATGATGGCGCCCAGTCATCACAAACATCGCCTCGCAAAGCCAAGGAATGTCGGCAATGGACCACCGACAGTTGGAAGAAAGTCGTTTGGAGTGATAAGTCTCATTTCCTGCGGCACGATGCTGATGGCCGGGTTTTCATATGGCTTATACAGAATTATGCCTTATCCACTGGCTGCACACTTGGGGTTTAACAGGCCAGTGGAAGTTTGTATTCTGGTCTGGGGAGCTTTCCCCTGGCAAGCCCTAGGAATGTCAATTATCATTATACAAACACTGATTGGTGAACACTAAAATGATCTTTTAGCCGACCATCTTAATCCATATCTGGAGGAGCTTTACCCGGACTACTGTGCCATCTTTCCGCACCGTGTCGTCGAGCTCGTATAACTACTGAGTGGTTGGAAGAACACCAACGAATTCCCCACATTACGTTGGCCTCCAAACCCCCTGACTGCAACCCAATTGAACATTTCTGTGATATGCTAGAACGGAATGTGATAACTGCCAATCCTCCTCCACAGAACGAGCCGGAACTTGACGGAGTTGCGCAGAGGACATGGACTAAATTACGCATGAAGGATGTTTGACACCTTGTAGAATCTGTTCTTAGGCATCTGCAAGACGTGATCACACAGAAAGGTGGACAAAAGCGTTATTAGGTAGGTGTTCCTAATGCAAAGCTAACTCAGTGTATTGCTTGGCGTGGACATGGTCACGTTACGCATGGAGGATATTCAACACCGTGTAGAATCTGTTCCTAGGCGTCTGCGAGCCGTGATTGCACAGAAAGGTGGACCAACGCGTTATTAGGTAGGTATTCCTAATGCAAAGCTAACTCAGTGTATTATGGTGCAGTGGACATGGGTCACGTTACGGATCGAGGATGTTTGATACCTTGTAGAATCTGTTCCTATGCGTCTGCGAGCCGTGATTGCATAGAAAGGTGGACCAACGCGTTATTTGGTAGGTGTTCCTAATGGAAAGCTAACTCAGTGTATTATGCTGCAGTGGACATGGGTCACGTTACGGATGGAGGATGTTTGACATCTTGTAGAATCTGTTCCTATGCGTCTGCGAGCCGTGATTGCACAGAAAGGTGGACCAACACGTTATTAGGTAGGTGTTCCTAATGCAAAGCTAACTCAGTGTATTATGCTGCAGTGGACATGGGTCAGGTTACGCATGGAGGACGTTCGACACCATGTGGAATCTGTTCCTAGGCGTCTGCGAGCCGTGATTGCACAGAAAGGTGGACCAACACGTTATTAGGTAGGTGTTCCTAATGCAAAGCTAACTCAGTGTATTATGCTGCAGTGGATATGGGTCAGGTTACGCATGGAGGATGTTCGACACCTTGTGGAATCTGTTCCTAGGCGTCTGCGAGCCGTGATTGCACAGAAAGGTGGACCAACACGTTATTAGGTAGGTGTTCCTAATGCAAAGCTAACTCAGTGTATTATGCTGCAATGGACATTTGTTTAGTTGCACATGGAGGATATTCGACACCTTGTAGAATCTGTTCCTAGTCGTCTGCGAGCCATGGTTGCACAGAAAGGTGGACCAACACGTTATTAGGTAGGTGTTCCTAATGCAAAGCTAACTCAGTGTATTATGCTGCAGTGGACATGGGTCAGGTTACGCATGGAGGATGTTCGACACCTTGTGGAATCTGTTCCTATGCGTCTGCGAGCCGTGATTGCACAGAAAGGTGGACCAACACGTTATTAGGTAGGTGTTCCTAATGCAAAGCTAACTCAGTGTATTATGCTGCAGTGGACATGGGTCAGGTTACGCATGGAGGATGTTCGACACCTTGTGGAATCTGTTCCTAGGCGTCTGCGAGCCGTGATTGCACAGAAAGGTGGACCAATACGTTATTAGGTAGGTGTTCCTAATGCAAAGCTAACTCAGTGTATTATGCTGCAGTGGACATGGGTCAGGTTAAGCATGGAGGATGTTCGACACCTTGTGGAATCTGTTCCTAGGCGTCTGCGAGCCGTGATTGCACAGAAAGGTGGACCAACACGTTATTAGGTAGGTGTTCCTAATGCAAAGCTAACTCAGTGTATTATGCTGCAGTGGACATGGGTCAGGTTACGCATGGAGGATGTTCGACACCTTGTGGAATCTGTTCCTAGGCGTCTGCGAGCCGTGATTGCACAGAAAGGTGGACCAACACGTTATTAGGTAGGTGTTCCTAATGCAAAGCTAACTCAGTGTATTATGCTGCAGTGGACATGGGTCAGGTTACGCATGGAGGATGTTCGACACCTTGTGGAATCTGTTCCTAGGCGTCTGCGAGCCGTGATTGCACAGAAAGGTGGACCAACACGTTATTAGGTAGGTGTTGCTAATGCAAAGCTAACTCAGTGTATTATGCTGCAATGGACATGGGTCAGGTTACGCATGGAGGATGTTCGACACCTTGTGGAATCTGTTCCTAGTCGTCTGCGAGCCATGGTTGCACAGAAAGGTGGACCAACACGTTATTAGGTAGGTGTTCCTAATGCAAAGCTAACTCAGTGTATTATGCTGCAGTGGATATGGGTCAGGTTACGCATGGAGGATGTTCGACACCTTGTGGAATCTGTTCCTAGTCGTCTGCGAGCCATGGTTGCACAGAAAGGTGGACCAACACGTTATTAGGTAGGTGTTCCTAATGCAAAGCTAACTCAGTGTATTATGCTGCAGTGGATATGGGTCAGGTTACGCATGGAGGATGTTCGACACCTTGTGGAATCTGTTGCTAGGCGTCTGCGAACCGTGGTTGCACAGAAAGGTGGACCAACACGTTGTTAGGTAGGTGTTCCTAATGCAAAGCTAACTCAGTGTATTATGCTGCAGTGGACATGGGTCAGGTTACGCATAGAGGATGTTCGACACCTTGTAGAATCTGTTCTTAGGCGTCTGCGAGCCGTGGTTGCACAGAAAAGTGGACCAATGTGTTATTAGGTATGTAACGTACCAGGAGATGTGACGTACCTGCCCGAAGGACGCACACGACATAAAGGCAGATAGGAATCAGAATAAAACGTCCGCGTAGCTCAATTGGTAGAGCAACTTATTCCGGAATGAGGGGACCCGGGTTCGAATCCTGACGCGGATAGAAATGACGGAGAAATTTACTTCGTTATAGGTAGATGTTCCTAATGCAAACCTAACTCAGTGTATTTTGCTGCAATGGACATGGGTTACGTTACGCATGGAGGATGTTCGACACCTTGTGGAATCTGTTCCTAGGCGTCTGCGAGCCGTGATTGCACAGAAAGGTGGACCAACGCGTTATTAGGCAGGTGTTCCTAATGCAAAGCTAACTCAGTGTATTATGCTGCAGTGGACATGGGTCAGGTTACGCATGGAGGATGTTCGACACCTTGTGGAATCTGTTCCTAGGCGTCTGCAAGCCGTGGTTGCACAGAAAGGTGGACCAACACGTTATTAGGTAGGTGTTCCTAATGCAAAGCTAACTCAGTGTATTATGCTGCAGTGGACATGGGTCAGGTTACGCAAGGAGGTTGTTCGACACCTTGTGGAATCTGTTCCTAGGCGCCTGCGAGCCGTGATTGCACAGAAAGGTGGACCAATGCGTTATTAGGCAGGTGTTCCTAACGCAAAGCTAACTCAGTGTATTATGCTGCAGTGGACATGGGTTCGTTACGCATGGAGGATGTTCGACACCTTGTGGAATCTGTTCCTAGGCGTCTGCGAGCCGTGGTTGCACAGAAAGGTGGACCAACACGTTATTAGGTAGGTGTTCCTAATGCAAAGCTAACTCAGTGTATTATGCTGCAGTGGACATGGGTCAGGTTACGCATGGAGGATGTTCGACACCTTGTGGAATCTGTTCCTAGGCGTCTGCGAGCCGTGGTTGCACAGAAAGGTGGACCAACACGTTATTAGGTAGGTGTTCCTAATGCAAAGCTAACTCAGTGTATTATGCTGCAGTGGACATGGGTCAGGTTACGCATGGAGGATGTTCGACACCCTGTGGAATCTGTTCCTAGGCGTCTGCGAGCCGTGGTTGCACAGAAAGGTGGACCAACGCGTTATTAGGTAGGTGTTCCTAATGCAAAGCTAACTCAGTGTATTATGCTGCAGTGGACATGGGTCAGGTTACGCGTGGAGGATGTTCGACACCTTGTGGATTCTGTTCCTAGGCGTCTGCGAGCCGTGGTTGCACAGGAAGGTGGACCAACGCGTTATTAGGTAGGTGTTCCTAATGCAAAGCTAACTCAGTGTATTATGCTGCAGTGTACATGGGTCAGGTTACGCATGGAGGATGTTCGACACCTTGTGGAATCTGTTCCTAGGCGTCTGCGAGCCGTGGTTGCACAGAAAGGTGGACCAACACGTTATTAGGTAGGTGTTCCTAATGCAAAGCTAACACAGTGTATTATGCTGCAGTGGACATGGGTTACGTTACGCATGGAGGATGTTCGACACCTTGTGGAATCTGTTGCTAGGCGTCTGCGAGCCGTGGTTGCACAGAAAGGTGGACCAACACGTTGTTAGGTAGGTGTTCCTAATGCAAAGCTAACTCAGTGTATTATGCTGCAGTGGACATGGGTCAGGTTACGCATAGAGGATGTTCGACACCTTGTAGAATCTGTTCTTAGGCGTCTGCGAGCCGTGGTTGCACAGAAAAGTGGACCAATGTGTTATTAGGTATGTAACGTACCAGGAGATGTGACGTACCTGCCCGAAGGACGCACACGACATAAAGGCAGATAGGAATCAGAATAAAACGTCCGCGTAGCTCAATTGGTAGAGCAACTTATTCCGGAATGAGGGGACCCGGGTTCGAATCCTGACGCGGATAGAAATGACGGAGAAATTTACTTCGTTATAGGTAGATGTTCCTAATGCAAACCTAACTCAGTGTATTTTGCTGCAATGGACATGGGTTACGTTACGCATGGAGGATGTTCGACACCTTGTGGAATCTGTTCCTAGGCGTCTGCGAGCCGTGATTGCACAGAAAGGTGGACCAACGCGTTATTAGGCAGGTGTTCCTAATGCAAAGCTAACTCAGTGTATTATGCTGCAGTGGACATGGGTCAGGTTACGCATGGAGGATGTTCGACACCTTGTGGAATCTGTTCCTAGGCGTCTGCAAGCCGTGGTTGCACAGAAAGGTGGACCAACACGTTATTAGGTAGGTGTTCCTAATGCAAAGCTAACTCAGTGTATTATGCTGCAGTGGACATGGGTCAGGTTACGCAAGGAGGTTGTTCGACACCTTGTGGAATCTGTTCCTAGGCGCCTGCGAGCCGTGATTGCACAGAAAGGTGGACCAATGCGTTATTAGGCAGGTGTTCCTAACGCAAAGCTAACTCAGTGTATTATGCTGCAGTGGACATGGGTTCGTTACGCATGGAGGATGTTCGACACCTTGTGGAATCTGTTCCTAGGCGTCTGCGAGCCGTGGTTGCACAGAAAGGTGGACCAACACGTTATTAGGTAGGTGTTCCTAATGCAAAGCTAACTCAGTGTATTATGCTGCAGTGGACATGGGTCAGGTTACGCATGGAGGATGTTCGACACCTTGTGGAATCTGTTCCTAGGCGTCTGCGAGCCGTGGTTGCACAGAAAGGTGGACCAACACGTTATTAGGTAGGTGTTTCTAATGCAAAGCTAACTCAGTGTATTATGCTGCAGTGGACATGGGTCAGGTTACGCATGGAGGATGTTCGACACCCTGTGGAATCTGTTCCTAGGCGTCTGCGAGCCGTGGTTGCACAGAAAGGTGGACCAACGCGTTATTAGGTAGGTGTTCCTAATGCAAAGCTAACTCAGTGTATTATGCTGCAGTGGACATGGGTCAGGTTACGCGTGGAGGATGTTCGACACCTTGTGGATTCTGTTCCTAGGCGTCTGCGAGCCGTGGTTGCACAGGAAGGTGGACCAACGCGTTATTAGGTAGGTGTTCCTAATGCAAAGCTAACTCAGTGTATTATGCTGCAGTGTACATGGGTCAGGTTACGCATGGAGGATGTTCGACACCTTGTGGAATCTGTTCCTAGGCGTCTGCGAGCCGTGGTTGCACAGAAAGGTGGACCAACACGTTATTAGGTAGGTGTTCCTAATGCAAAGCTAACACAGTGTATTATGCTGCAGTGGACATGGGTTACGTTACGCATGGAGGATGTTCGACACCTTGTGGAATCTGTTCCTAGGCGTCTGCGAGCCGTGGTTGCACAGAAAGGTGGACCAACACGTTATTAGGTAGGTGTTCCTAATGCAAAGCTAACTCAGTGTATTATGCTGAAGTGGACATGGGTCAGGTTACGCATGGAGGATGCTCGACACCTTGTAGAATCTGTTCTTAGGCGTCTGCGAGCCGTGATTGCACAGAAAGGTGGACCAACACGTTGTTAGGTAGGTGTTCCTAATGCAAAGCTAACTCAGTGTATTATGCTGCAGTGGACATGGGTCAGGTTACGCATGGAGGATGTTCGACACCTTGTGGAATCTGTTCCTAGGCGTCTGCGAGCCGTGGTTGCACAGAAAGCTGGACCAACGCGTTATTAGATAGGTGTTCCTAATGCAAAGCTAACTCAGTGTATTATGCTGCAGTGTACATGGGTCAGGTTACGCATGGAGGATGTTCGACACCTTGTAGAATCTGTTCTTAGGCGTCTGCGAGCCGTGATTGCACAGAAAGGTGGACCAACGCGTTATTAGATAGGTGTTCCTAATGCAAAGCTAACTCAGTGTATTATGCTGCAGTGGACATGGGTCAGGTTACGCATGAAGGATGTTCGACACCTTGTGGAATCTGTTCCTAGGCGTCTGCGAGCCGTGGTTGCACAGAAAGCTGGACCAACGCGTTATAAGTTTGGTATTGCTAACGCAAAGCTAACTCAGTGTATACTCTGCATAACCTATCCCCGCAACACGGTATAAAAAAAGCTTGAGGAAAAACTGTAAGAAAAAATGTTTCTGAATCTCTTCATAATTGAGTGGCGTTTCACATGCGAGAACACCTAGAATTCACACACCGTAGTACGATAACTGCAGGCTAGTGTTCCCATGAGTAGCACACACACATACACACACACACACACACACACACACATACATACACACACACACAATCCTAAGTTGTGGTATCGCTGAACCCAACTAGGCCGCCCCGGTGGCGCAGTGGTCTAAGGCGTTGGCCTCTGATCATTCGTCCGAAAGGGGTCCGGGTTCGAATCCCGGTCAGGCATGGATGTTGTGTTTGTCTTACGGCACTGGCTCTCTCCCTTCCCTGGAACCAGTGACCCTAAATTAGGGATGGGCGACTGCTTATAGCCCATTGAGTTGCTCACGGTGGTCGTTAAACCTCCCAAAAAAAAAAAAAAAAAAAAGAACCCAACTAGCTCTACAAACGCTTCCGTTGTACGCTCTCCGTAATGAGTTTCTTTATCAGCAAGATTTCTGTTAACGAGGCTCTCAAAACATTTATATCTGGCGGCTTTCTTGTTCGCAATTTAATTTGGGCACCGTAATCCTTTCTTCCCGCAAATAAAACTGAAAATGAAGTTATATGCATTTACAGCTGCGCGTGAATCATAGAAAATAATCTCACGCGATCATTTAAATGCAGTTAGTTTTCGTTTAATTAGGTTTCCAAACTATATTTACGTGTAGTGTGCTGACACAGACTTTAATGCTAACAGTAATTATTCCAGGTTTTGCATTCCTATAGGTGGTAAAACGAAGATTGCTAAAAAAAGGACATGTATACCTACGTGCGAAAGATTGCGCTGTAACAAGCAAAGATGCAGTCGCACGCGATTTAAGCTTCTTCCGCGAAAAAAATAAACGTTTTAGCCTCTGCATTTCAACGGTTTTTTGAGCAGGAAATAGAAAGTGAAAGACAAAAGGTTTAGCAAACTGGAGGAAGTTACAGAAAGAAAACAAAACAAATGTAATAGATATTGGGAGATAGAATTGTAAGTGGACCTCAGATCTCAATATGCTGAATAGAGATAAAGGATTTAAAATTCGGTGAAAGCGATCTGTCTATCGGGTTCCGCTGCCGCAACAATAGAAGAGAATCTGTTACTTCTGTTTATAGTCCATTTTTATAAATAAGAACTGCGCATTTGTATAGATTTAACGGACTTCCGCATTTCCTTATTTCTTCAGAGGACTATCATGGGCATGCATATCTTTTCACGAGCGTAGAAATATTTTATGTATTACCATTTCATGGGCCATGACAAAAGCTTCACATTCATTTAAATAACATGAGAAAGGAAATTGTGATTTAATATTAGATTTGTTCCACGAAGACCTTCCCAAACACCCAACAAAACACTGGTTATATAGTCATACCTGAGTCACAGAATATCTGAATGTATTCTGCAATAGTAAAACCATGTATTATATTAGGAATAACATAAATGCAGTGCAATTTCAAATGGAAATGAAGTATACCCAATGCTTGAATCGATGTCATGAACTGAGTATTTTAGAAATGTAACTACATCAGATTCCAGAAGTAATTCTTCTGTTTAAACACACGTTAGTTACAGCTCAATCTTCAAACTTTCACAAAAGTTGCCAAACAACAGCAAATTTTTGTTCTTCAATCGGCTGGAACCAATTAACTCGGAATTAACAAGATGCCTTGAAATCAGCTCCAATGAATATATTCCCTGTCTAAGTGGGCCGAGCGCGGCTGAAACGAGTGAACCTGCGGATGACAAAACGTTGCTTTTCAGTTAGCTTTAGTACTTAAACTGGTCACTTAAAAGGAAGATTGACACTAATCCTTTCTGACTGATCACCTGCAAAAGGAACAATGATAATGACGACGAGCTGTCGAAGAAAGGAAAAAGATGTTTAACCACATATAACGATAACCGACGAATAAAGGAGAGAGAAAATGTGTAACAACATATAATGATAACCGACGACGAATAAAGGAGAGAGAAAATGTGTAACAACATATAATGATAACCGACGACGAATAAAGCAGAGAGAAAATGTGTAACAACATATAATGATAACCGACGACGAAACAAGAGAGAAGATGTGTAACTGCATATAATGATAACCGACAAAGAAAGGAGAGATATGTTTAACCACATACAATGATAAGCGACGAAGAAAGAAGAGAGATGTGCATATTGATAACCGACGAAGAAAGGGAAGATAAATGTGTAACAACATATAATAATGATAACCGATGATGAAAGGAGGGACATGTTTAACCACATATAATGATAACCGACGAAGAAAGGAGAGCGAAAATGTTTAACCATATACAATGATAACCGACAAAGAAAGGGGAGAGATGTTTAACCACATATAATCATAACCGACAAAGAAAGGAGAGAGAAGATGTGTAACCACATATAATGATAACCGTCGAAGAAAGGAGACAGAAGATTCGTACCCACATACACTGAAAACCGGCGAAGAAACAAGAGAAAAGATGTGTAACCACATATAATGATAAGCGACGAAGAAAGGACAGAGAAATGTGTAATTACTTATAATAATGATAACCGACGAAGAAAGAAGATGTTTAACCACATACAATGATAACCGACAAAGAAAAGAAGAAAGAAGATGTGTAACCATATATAATCATAATCGACGAAGAAAGGAGAGAAAAGATGTGTAACCTCATATAATGGGAACCGACGAAGAAAGGAGACAGATGTTTAACCACGTACAATGATAACCGACGAAAAAATGAGAGAGAAGATGTTAAACAACATATAATCACAACCGACGAAGAAAGGAGAGAGGGAAGATGTTTAACCACACATATAATGATAACCGACGAAGAAAGGAAAAAGAAGATGTTTGATGTTTGGTTCACATGTTTCTACCAAATGGACTGAAGTCCGTGTTAGCGTCCCTTCTCCGTGGAGCAATAATATAGGACTGGAAGCAAGCGCTTATCACTAATAACAGGTTTACGATAGGTACTGCTGAGATGAAAGGGAGGAAGGAACTGTTTAGCCGCAGCTTTGGTAAAACCCGGCAGCTGCCTAACCATTTCTGTTTGGGGAACATAGAACAATTTGGGCACCGTTTGGTTCAGGTACTGTACATCGGCCACTTAAAGGCAGCAGTGCAGCGTAGCCAAGATTTTGTTTCGAGGGGAAGGCGCTCAACAGGGTCGATCCTACGTGAAGTTATGGGGGTGCATCACCCCACCCATACCCATACTATTTCTTGAGTTGGCAAATTTTGATTATTTGATTGAATCGTCATATTAAAAAATATATAAGTTAAAATTATAATCCTAATGAATATAATAATTAAGTAGTAATTAATAATACTTGAATTGCATGTACAAAATTACTTAACAAAAAAATGCGGAGTTCTACATCGCCATTTTCTTGAACAAAGTATCTCATTACGAACATAGGAATGTTACTCCGCATTCAACAATTTCTGATACAGTTGTTTTACTTTTATAAAATTGCATTACACAAATTAATATGTATATCTAGACTAGGTAGAACATATAAACATTTAATCGTATTTTTTTACATTAAATACAAAGAATATTGTATTAATAGAAACATATGCGCCGATGAGCCGCTGCTTAGATCCCAATGAGTTGCTCATGGTGGTCGTTAAACCTCCACTAATGAGCCATTACATTCTGATCACCTACCTAATAAGCTGTAGGATCCTCTTTAGCCCACAAAACAGCGGCCACTCGGCGAGGCATCGATTCGATGAGGTGGCGATAGTTTCCTTAGGGGAATCTGGTACCATAATGTCAACAGCAGGTACTTCAGTTCTCGTACATTTCGGGGTGGAGGTGATTTACCGCGAATCCGCTTTTCCTAGTCGAACCACAAATATTCGATTGGGTTCATGTCAGGTGAATTTAGAGGTCAGGGCATTAATATAAATTCACCAGAATGTTCCTCTAACCTTTCCTTGACGATTCTGGCAGTGTGGCATGGTGCATTATCCTGTTGGTAATGGCCATCACCAGCAGGGAACACAGTTGCTATGAATGAGTGAACTTGGTCCGCAACAATGTTCAGATACCTAGGGATTGTACAATTGGGATAATGAGGCCTAACGTGTCTCAAGAAAACATCGCCCACAGCATTACACCGCCGCCGCCGCCGGCCTGTTTGCACCCAACGGTGCAAACAGGTGCCATAGCCTCCATTTGTAATCGGCGTATCCGCGCTCGGCCGTCAACATGATGCAACAGGAATCGTGGCGTAATGTTCGATAACGATGTCAACAGTGACACACGAGTAGAGCGTCGGCTCCCGTACCTCATGGTATGCCAGGTGCGTCCTACCGTTCTCTAGCTGACGCTACTTGGACCTCCTACATTTAACCTGGATGTTATTTGCGCCGCCGTTTCCAAGTGGTAGGTTTGTACAGGTGTAGATAGTCCACGTCTACACGGGTCATCAATGACGTGTGGTCAGCTGCCGCTTGCTGTCTTGTCGTTGGTACATCCGTCGATGATAAGCTCGTGGTACACCGTTTATAGCATTGCTCTCGGGGACCCCAGAATTCTTACCACTTGGGTGATAAAATGATCCATCTGTCTTGCGCCGATGATGCGTCCACGATTAAAGTTGCTGAGATTACCATGTTTGCCCATGTTCGTCGATTTAGATACTCTGTTGGAAAGCCCTGCTCTCCGCCTATTTATCGCCTGCGTTCAGTTTGGGGCTGTTCTATTTTATGCGGGGCAGGGACATTGCTACACTTCGAAATCAGGATGGGAGAAGTGTGGGCAAGCATTACTTTTTCTGGGGCAAGCCTGAGAGCAACTATATTTACGAAACACTGAAGGGAAAGAATTTCCAATGCTTTTCCCAACCGGTTGCAAAGGACACACACACACACACACACACACACACGCGCGCGCGCGCGAATCTGACTAAATACGCCACTGATGTTGTGACGTACCTGCCAGCAGGACGCATATGACATAAAGGCAGATAGGATTCAGAACAAATGTCTGCGTAGCTCAGTTGGTAGAGCGGCTTGTTCCGGAATAAGCGTACTCGGGTTCGAATCCCGGCGTAGGCCAAAAATGACGGAGAAATTTACTTCGTTATAATGTAAGATACAAATATTACTAGAATGTTTTGCTTCCACTGAACGCATTGTCATAATTGCTTTTCAAAATTTTGCATATTTTCGTACGAAAATAGTACTGTACTTGGACAATTTATTTAAAGGAAAATGTTATTTTTTTATATAAACCACATTTCAACGTCATGCCACTCAGACATGATCCTCCCCCATTCTTAATTCCCTTCCTTCAAGCCTGCGACTTTGTTTTGCACTCCTCCCCATCAAAGCAGTCGTCAGCCACTTCCTGCACTCTTACTGTCTCGGGGCAGTCTTAAGAGCGCTAGTGTAGTTTTAGACTCCACTTTCCCCGTTGGAATCCCCCAATTTTGTAAAGAAAAAAACCAGCAGAGCTAGTAATGACCTCAGTGAATTCCTATCCAGCCTCCTCATTCGCCCCTTGGCCATACAAACTTGAAAAAGAGGCTTAAACTAAGGAATTGGAAGAATGGATAACAATTATTGAATTTTCATGGCCTTGCGAATGCTATTTTGATAACATTTCCACGGAGACGTAAACAACGCACTTCCTAGGGAGAAATAAGTAGGGCTACATGAAGTAAAACATAAGACTTTTTATTACTTAGCGAATCCTGATTATATATTACAGTTAAATATATTGATAACTGGCGCATTTTCAACTGGGAGGGCCGCAGGGTGGGCAAAACAAATTCCAGCTCGCATCCCCTTGACGACATTCCTGGTGCGGGGGATATCCATGTCAGCGGCCATCACCCATATCTCTAATGTTTTTTCTACTGAGTATGTACACGGTCGAGTTACATTATTGCGTCCACCAGCTAATATTCTGAGTAACCGCCGTGTGCACCGCGGACAGCAGCTAGACGGGGTGGGAGTGACTCAATAAGGAGTTGGAAGGTGTTCACAGGTATGTGAAGCCATACTGACTGCAGTGCATCAGACAGCTGCTGGAGAGTGCGTGGTGGAGGATCCATGGAACGAACAACACGATCGAGGTGGTCCCACAGATGCTCAATTGGGTTTACATCTGAGGAATCAGGGGTCTAGGGAAGTACTTTGAAGTCTTCATCAACCTCTTCCAACCACTCGCGGAGATTTCTAACTGCGACACGTCGCATTGTCGTGCTGGAAGAACCCGTCCTCCCCAGGGAGGACAATCAGTTTTTATAGATGTATATGGTCTGTATGGATGAATTCATAACGAATTCGATCCGTAGTGCCTTCCACAGGTATGAGTGGAGCCAGAGAATGCCACGAAATCATTCCCCAGACCATAACGCTAACCACACCAACCTGTGTTCTACCAACAATGGATGAAAAGTGTTTGTTCTCCGATGTTTCTCGCCTTATACCCCAACGTCCATCCGTTCGACGAAGCAGAAAACGTGACTCATCGGAGAAGGCAATCCTTTGCTAATCAGCGGAGGTCCAATTCTGATACTGCCGTGCAAATAAAAGGCTTTTTCCGCCGATGCACCTTCGTTAGCATAGGTGCAGTTACCATTCGTCTGCATCGGAGCCCCATACGCAGCAGGATTCGCTGAACTGTCGTGTTAGATACACTTCCGGTAGCACCCTGGTTCATTCGGCCAGTGAGTTGCTCCACTGTAACGTGTCGATCGGCCCTCAAGCACCTTCGAAGCCGAAGTTCACCCTCTCACATTAGTGGCACGTAGTGCTGCGCAGTTTCCACGTCGCTTATTTCCAATGGTGTCATTTCTCCACTCACGATACAGTTCAACCGCAGCAGTACGCGAACAGTTCACAAACTGCGCTGTTTCAGAAATACTGCCACCCTTGGCCCGAAAGCGGATAATCATCCCGCTTTGCAAATCTGATAAATCGCTCCTTTTATCCATGATATCAGCAAGTTATATGTTTTCAGAAAGCCTACAGCACACCTTATATACTCTCCAAGCCTGGTTACGACACGTGCCTTCTTTCATTGGCTACGCGCTGTTGACGTCAAAAGTAGGAGGTGGTCACAATATTGTGACTCGACTGTGTATATTGAAAAAGGGCTAATTTTGAACTGGGTGGGCAGCAGGTCATCACTAACTCTAATGTTTCGTCTACTGAGTGTATGTATCATCATCATCATCATTGTCAACCATTATCAATCCACTGCTGGACGAAAGTCTCCCCAAGTTTCTTCCACAACGGTCTGTCTTGTGCCATCTCCTCCATGTTACTCCCGCATACTTTCGAATTTCATCCACCCATCTCACATGTGGTCTTCTTCTGGGTCTTTTCCTGTCCCTTGGAATCCAGTCTAAAATTTCGGCTGTCCATCAATGGTCTATCCTTCTGGCAATATATCCAGCCCATTGCCATTTCAGGGATTTCATTCTGATCACGATGTCTTCCACTCTTGTCATTTTTCTGATCCACAAGTTCCTCTTCTTATCTCTCCTGGTTACACCAAGCATGGACCTCTCCATGCTTCTTTGAGTTGTCTGTAGCCTTTGTATGTCTCTTTTAGTTAAGGTCCACGTCTCTGCACCATACGTAAGCACTGGAAGGATGCATTGATCAAACACTTTTCTTTTAAGACATAATGGCATATTACTCCTGAAAATTATACTGTTTCTTCCAAAAGCTCTCCAGGCAAGTTTAATACGCCGATTAATTTCTTCATCAATGTCACAGAAGTCCCATTTCAGTCCACGTAAACAGTCCCCAGACGATAATGCCACCCCCACCAGGTTGAAGAGCATCCTGCTGGCAAGAAGGATCCATCGCTTCATGTGGTTTGCGTCGTACTCATATCCTGCCATCCGCATGTACCAACGTGAATCTCGACTCATCAGTCCAGGCAACATTTTACCACATGTCTATGGTCCAGTGGTGATGTTCCCGCCCCCATGCTAATCTTTTTCACCACGTGATGTGCGGTCAGCAGTGGTACCCTCGTGGGACGATGGCTTTTGTACCCCATATCGAGGAGATGGTTCTGGATGGTGTGGCTGCTTACACGTTTTTGTTCACCAGCGTTAAATTGCCGAGTGATTTCTTGCACTGTGACCACCGCAGTTGTCCCTTACAGGGATGGTTTTACCGGATTAGATGTACTCACGACGCACACGTGACACAGTGGCTCGTGAAAATCCCAGTGCCTGCACGACTTCCGGGATTGAGTGACCCATTCGTCGGGCCCTGACCATTTGCGCACGATCAAATGCGTTTAGATCCTTCGTCTTACCCATATTGCGTTCGACTCTTACCGATTCCCATCGCATCACTCCTTATATTGTCGGATCGCTGCATACGTCATGTCGTTTCCGTTTTCACGGACGCCCACAGCGCCACATTTGCATAACGCCAGCTGTCTCTAATTTAGTAGCTCTTCAGTGTATATTCCAAGTGAAAAACTTCAATGTCATGAAAATGGGTAACTGAAGTAGCCAAAACCATTGTTGAAATTTGCTTCTTGAATGCTTTTCCTCGAAGTGACGCAACAATAGTTAATTTCACAATATATATTACTGCTATGGCTCTTCTCAGTATATAACAATATATATTACTACATTATGTATCACTGCTATGTATTAATTAACTTCAAAAAATGAACAAATGTAATGTACTGTACGTCAATAAATGTATATTCTCGAATCACTCGTTTTATTTCACACCCACAAAGTTCCTGGCATGCGGAAGATGCATAGCATAAATTATCTACGAAGAGTACCAGGGTACTCTCTCAATTTGTTTTTCGTGTCGCAAAGTATTCAAACGACATGCTCATTACACCCGAGAATTCAGTGTCATCTTTCTTGTTTTCTTTTGCTGTTGTATTTTGAATAATGTACTAACTGTGCATTAATTAAAATTCTTCAGAAGATTCTCATTTAGCCACACAATGCTGCTGCTGTGACAAGTGCCTTTCTGTTCCCACGATGTTAGGCTTTTCGAGAAACGTGAGAGCTTCTCATGTAAATCCTGATTCCATCTTTCTGCGAGTAGCAGGACTTTCCCGGTCCTTATGGTCATAAATTTTCCTTAAGCATATTGTTGTTAGAAAATGAAAGCAAGGCGTGAAAAAAAGAAAAACATCTCTTCTTACACGATGCTGAAAATAGCACATGTTTCCGTCTGTTTGATGGTGGAAAAGAATTTTAAGCCCTTCGATCTCCTGTAATAACTTGACAACTGGTTTCATCTCTCTAGATAAGAAATCTGCTTTGCTCATGTCAAATAGCTCAGCGCATTTTCTGGTCAGTGTCTTCCAGGTTCCAACCTTCACATCGGTAGGAAACATTGGATAAAGAATTGAATTCGTAATCCGCTAACTTCACGGACACGTCTTCGTTTTTATCAACTGTCTAGCGGCAAGATTTGACAAGTGCGTGTCATCTCGTTATGAGGTTATTTCTAGTTTTGCCAGTTCTTTATCTTGGGTCATGAAGTACCTCATTTCCTCCGATGATTTTTGTCTACTTAACCATATTTTATGGAGCCCATAGCTTTATTATTAGCTGTAAGTGAATTAAAAGGTTATAAACTCGTTTTCCAACAGTGCTGTAAATCACATGGAATTTTTTTAGAATTGTGGATATTTCTTTAACAAATATATGGGACGAATACACTTAAACGAACAGAAAATGTTGCCGTAAAAATACAAGGACAGTCTGTAAAATGTTAACCAGATTTGAAGCTGTACTATTAGATTTAGCAGCGGCAATAAGACTCCCGAGTTATGATGAAGTAAATTTCTTCATCATTTTTATGCCATGATTCGAACCCACAGTTCTCGGCTCCGGAGTTTCGAGTGCTATCCACTATACTACACTGGCATGCGCTTTCACAGCTATCTGCCTTTACCTCATGGGCGTTCTGCGGGGCAAGCACGTCACAGAGTGCTTAATTGCTTAGCTATGCTTAACTGTACCGTCTCTGCAATAGTTCGTGCTGAATCTTGTGGACACAAATATAGAACACTTGTAAACACAAAAATCAGTAAACAGATTGAGCAATGAATCAGCGAAACTACTTACGTTTGTCTGCAATTGTATTGGCTTGTCACTTGCACTTTAGAAGAAGAAGATAACTCTAGCCAGAGTTTGAACTTTCTGGCTTCAATTCATATAACGATCACAATACATTATTCACTCATATGATTCGTTATAGCTCAGTGTAATATACGTTCAGCAAATCTGCGTAATCGTAACACGCGTTCCAACGAGTCTCAGCTGGCATGCCCCTATTAAAAATGCACTCATTCAGTGTTGATGTTTCATCGACATCCGACCCACTGTCAGTGATGCCAAACTGATGAAGCTCTTCGGAGAAGTAATGTGTCGTTCAGTGAGAAAACGTTTAAGAGAAAAAACTAAATTTACACAAAAACACAGAGACTCAAAAGGAAGGTTAAATTAGAGGAATGCGTTACAAGTCTGATCAACCACATTGGAGACAGCCGCCATTTTATCAAATGCATCATTGTATTCTGTCTATGGAAAGGAACACTCAAATCCGTTACCATTTTTGAAACTGTTGCGCATAAGAACTGTACTGTTAAACCGCGAGAAACCATGCAAAACATTTTTAGAAAAAAATATATTACTTTCAGCAACAAAATTTCGATACCGAGTCGCCTGCTGTGGGTAGCCTAGTGAGGAGAGCAGAGCCAACAGTCAATCTGATTGTTGCCAGTTTAAAATCTACTGCTGCTATAATAAGGTTCGAATGCCCACCACGCCTTGGAGAGTCCGTTGAGCCTAAGCGCACAGGAAAGAACCTTGCATTGAAAATAAGGTTCTCACGCCCTCCTCCCCTTGCCTGCCACACCTCACTCATATTGTGGCTTTACTATTAATATTCTCCTACTCTTATTTTCATCATTTCCTGTCTCATTCCTCACACAAAAGTATCTTCTGTTTAAGAGTGATCTGTTTAAACCTATCCTTGTGAGGAAACTCTATGGGAAAATAAAATGCGCCGCAGCACTGAAGTAGCATTCTGAATAGCATTTAGTTCACTGTTCTTCATATGGTCATTTCCTCATGAAACTTGAAAATTGTATCGCCTCCGAGGGATAGCCGAACCACACAAGGAATCGAACGGAAATCGATAGATGAGGGTTCGATTCCCACTCCAGAGCGATGCAGTGTTCTAAGATGCTACATGGGAAACAGTGAAATACACTGGCAGAAAGTGAAAAAAAAACACCAAGAAAGAGACGTCTGGTACCAACGAAATTTATACAGCATAATAACGGAATACAGAGGATAACGTAATCAAAACATTATGGCAAAATACAGCTGTATTTGCTGGTGAACTGAAAAATAACATTTCCATGTAACATAGTTAGTACGAGGTTGAACCATAATGAACTGCATCACACTGTGCAATTCTGGCATGGAGTCTGTCGTACAGATGTTGGATGTAAGTTTGGGATATTGAGTTCCAAGCATCCTCAACCTGGACGCGTAAATCGGGGATGGTTGTGGCTGGCCATGGAGACCGGATAAGTCGTTGTCCCATAAAATCCCCCACGTGCTCAACAGGGGACAAATCCGGCAAATGTGCAGGCCATGAAAGTTGTCTCACACCCTGAAGTGCATGTTGTGTTGCACGTGCCATGTGTGGGCGGGCATGATCTTGCTGGAAAACACCACGATGGACCGACCTTATAAATGGCACAACAACGGGCTGAACGATGTTGATGTAGGAGGTGCTGTTTAACATACCCGGTACAAACACTAGTTGTGTACGGGAGTGATAGCTGATCACTCCCCACACCAGGAGACCAGGTGTAGGCCCTGTGTGTCGCTGGCGGATGCAAGAAGGGTGGAGACGCTCCCCTGTGCGTCTGCGAACACGCATACGGCCATCAGAGGCTCCCAAGCAGAATGTACTTTCATCGCTGAACACGACAGATCGCCATTGCGTTCTCCAGTGCAGACGTTGGCGACACCACTGCAGCCGTTCCTGACGGTGGGCTGGAGTCAGAGGTACACATGCCAGAGGCACACGTGCACGTAGTCCTGCATCCAGTAGACGATTGCGGATTGTTCGCACAGTCACCTCAGGTGCAACGGCAGCTCGGATTTGCGTCGCAGTGGATGTTCTGCTTGACAACGCTGCTCTTCTTATGCGTCGATCGGTCCGCTCATCAGTCCGTCTGTGACTCCCGGTTCCACGTCTTCTCGTGTGGGAATGTTCCTCGGACCATCTACGCTAACCATTGTACCACCACCGATGCTTTCCGTCCAATTCGCTCCGCAATACGACGATACGACCACCAGGCCTCGCGGAGTCCGACTAGATGACCTCGCTCAAAGTCCGATAACAGCTGAAATCGTACACGTCTTCCATGTCCAGGCATTGCAGTTTCTTCAGGGTCTTCGCACGTGTCCATACGCCGACGACTGATTACATTCCCTTCGCCGTACTCCTTAAATACCACCGATGATAATTTGCATATTATGCCGTGCTGTGGCGTAAGCGCTCACCGGTTGGTCACGAAATTAACAACACACCTACGTAAACTCGACCACATTAACATATGTAAATTTCATGATCGTCCGCTAATTCCTTCTTGGTGTTCTTTTTCACTTTCCGCCAGTGTATAAGCGATTTAGTATCGAATGTGATTACTAAAAATAATATGTTTGTATATTTCCCAACCCTTGCAAAGATTATTTCTTCATTTATTTCTGTGATTATTTAAGAAACATGCTAAGTTACAAATACACGGTATCCAAAAATAACTGTGCACTGAAAGTAACACTTACCATGTCGAACTGGTTCCCACACGAGGTGTTGTAAATGGGCCCCACCGACATCCAGACATGTCTGCACACGCTTTTACATGTTGGTGAAGATCTTTCTCAGAGTATGTGGTGTGATTTGTTGGATGAGGGTCATCATTGCATCCTGTAGCTCTTGAAGTGTATGCGGATTACTGCATATACCTTCCCCTTCAGTGCTTTCCACAGAAAAAACTCAGGCGGTGTCAGATCCGGTTACCGGAAAGGCCACAGTCCCCGAAAGATGATGCAATTTCCGAAGAATTCCTACAGAAGCTGTATTGATGTTTCAGCGGTGTGGCAGTTGCACTGTATTGATGTTCCAGCGGTGTGGCAGTTGATCTTGCTGGAAAACACCACGATGGACCGACCTTATAAATGGCACAACAACGGGCTGAATGATGTTGATGTAGGAGGTGCTGTTTAACATACCCGGTACAAACACTAGTTGTGTACGGGAGTGATAGCTGATCACTCCCCACACCAGGAGACCAGGTGTAGGCCCTGTGTGTCGCTGGCGGATGCAAGAAGGGTGGAGACGCTCCCCTGTGCGTCTGCGAACACGCATACGGCCATCAGAGGCTGGCTCCCAAGCAGAATGTACTTTCATCGCTGAACACGACAGATCGCCATTGCGTTCTCCAGTGCAGACGTTGGCGACACCACTGCAGCCGTTCCTGACGGTGGGCTGGAGTCAGAGGTACACATGCCAGAGGCACACGTGCACGTAGTCCTGCATCCAGTAGACGATTGCGGATTGTTCGCACAGTCACCTCAGGTGCAACGGCAGCTCGGATTTGCGTCGCAGTGGATGTTCTGCTTGACAACGCTGCTCTTCTTATGCGTCGATCGGTCCGCTCATCAGTCCGTCTGTGACTCCCGGTTCCACGTCTTCTCGTGTGGGAATGTTCCTCGGACCATCTACGCTAACCATTGTACCACCACCGATGCTTTCCGTCCAATTCGCTCCGCAATACGACGATACGACCACCAGGCCTCGCGGAGTCCGACTAGATGACCTCGCTCAAAGTCCGATAACAGCTGAAATCGTACACGTCTTCCATGTCCAGGCATTGCAGTTTCTTCAGGGTCTTCGCACGTGTCCATACGCCGACGACTGATTACATTCCCTTCGCCGTACTCCTTAAATACCACCGATGATAATTTGCATATTATGCCGTGCTGTGGCGTAAGCGCTCACCGGTTGGTCACGAAATTAACAACACACCTACGTAAACTCGACCACATTAACATATGTAAATTTCATGATCGTCCGCTAATTCCTTCTTGGTGTTCTTTTTTCACTTTCCGCCAGTGTATAAGCGATTTAGTATCGAATGTGATTACTAAAAATAATATGTTTGTATATTTCCCAACCCTTGCAAAGATTATTTCTTCATTTATTTCTGTGATTATTTAAGAAACATGCTAAGTTACAAATACATGGTATCCAAAAAATAACTGTGCACTGAAAGTAACACTTACCATGTCGAACTGGTTCCCACACGAGGTGTTGTAAATGGGCCCCACCGACATCCAGACATGTCTGCACACGCTTTTACATGTTGGTGAAGATCTTTCTCAGAGTATGTGGTGTGATTTGTTGGATGAGGGTCATCATTGCATCCTGTAGCTCTTGAAGTGTATGCGGATTACTGCATATACCTTCCCCTTCAGTGCTTTCCACAGAAAAAACTCAGGCGGTGTCAGATCCGGTTACCGGAAAGGCCACAGTCCCCGAAAGATGATGCAATTTCCGAAGAATTCCTACAGAAGCTGTATTGATGTTCCAGCGGTGTGGCAGTTGCACTGCATTGATGTTCCAGCGGTGTGGCAGTTGATCTTGCTGGAAAACACCACGATGGACCGACCTTATAAATGGCACAACAACGGGCTGAATGATGTTGATGTAGGAGGTGCTGTTTAACATACCCGGTACAAACACTAGTTGTGTACGGGAGTGATAGCTGATCACTCCCCACACCAGGAGACCAGGTGTAGGCCCTGTGTGTCGCTGGCGGATGCAAGAAGGGTGGAGACGCTCCCCTGTGCGTCTGCGAACACGCATACGGCCATCAGAGGCTCCCAAGCAGAATGTACTTTCATCGCTGAACACGACAGATCGCCATTGCGTTCTCCAGTGCAGACGTTGGCGACACCACTGCAGCCGTTCCTGACGGTGGGCTGGAGTCAGAGGTACACATGCCAGAGACACACGTGCACGTAGTCCTGCATCCAGTAGACGATTGCGTATTGTTCGCACAGTCACCTCAGGTGCAACGGCAGCTCGGATTTGCGTCGCAGTGGATGTTCTGCTTGACAACGCTGCTCTTCTTATGCGTCGATCGGTCCGCTCATCAGTCCGTCTGTGACTCCCGGTTCCACGTCTTCTCGTGTGGGAATGTTCCTCGGACCATCTACGCTAACCATTGTACCACCACCGATGCTTTCCGTCCAATTCGCTCCGCAATACGACGATACGACCACCAGGCCTCGCGGAGTCCGACTAGATGACCTCGCTCAAAGTCCGATAACAGCTGAAATCGTACACGTCTTCCATGTCCAGGCATTGCAGTTTCTTCAGGGTCTTCGCACGTGTCCATACGCCGACGACTGATTACATTCCCTTCGCCGTACTCCTTAAATACCACCGATGATAATTTGCATATTATGCCGTGCTGTGGCGTAAGCGCTCACCGGTTGGTCACGAAATTAACAACACACCTACGTAAACTCGACCACATTAACATATGTAAATTTCATGATCGTCCGCTAATTCCTTCTTGGTGTTCTTTTTTCACTTTCCGCCAGTGTATAAGCGATTTAGTATCGAATGTGATTACTAAAAATAATATGTTTGTATATTTCCCAACCCTTGCAAAGATTATTTCTTCATTTATTTCTGTGATTATTTAAGAAACATGCTAAGTTACAAATACACGGTATCCAAAAAATAACTGTGCACTGAAAGTAACACTTACCATGTCGAACTGGTTCCCACACGAGGTGTTGTAAATGGGCCCCACCGACATCCAGACATGTCTGCACACGCTTTTACATGTTGGTGAAGATCTTTCTCAGAGTATGTGGTGTGATTTGTTGGATGAGGGTCATCATTGCATCCTGTAGCTCTTGAAGTGTATGCGGATTACTGCATATACCTTCCCCTTCAGTGCTTTCCACAGAAAAAACTCAGGCGGTGTCAGATCCGGTTACCGGAAAGGCCACAGTCCCCGAAAGATGATGCAATTTCCGAAGAATTCCTACAGAAGCTGTATTGATGTTCCAGCGGTGTGGCAGTTGCACTGTATTGATGTTCCAGCGGTGTGGCAGTTGATCTTGCTGGAAAACACCACGATGGACCGACCTTATAAATGGCACAACAACGGGCTGAATGATGTTGATGTAGGAGGTGCTGTTTAACATACCCGGTACAAACACTAGTTGTGTACGGGAGTGATAGCTGATCACTCCCCACACCAGGAGACCAGGTGTAGGCCCTGTGTGTCGCTGGCGGATGCAAGAAGGGTGGAGACGCTCCCCTGTGCGTCTGCGAACACGCATACGGCCATCAGAGGCTGGCTCCCAAGCAGAATGTACTTTCATCGCTGAACACGACAGATCGCCATTGCGTTCTCCAGTGCAGACGTTGGCGACACCACTGCAGCCGTTCCTGACGGTGGGCTGGAGTCAGAGGTACACATGCCAGAGGCACACGTGCACGTAGTCCTGCATCCAGTAGACGATTGCGGATTGTTCGCACAGTCACCTCAGGTGCAACGGCAGCTCGGATTTGCGTCGCAGTGGATGTTCTGCTTGACAACGCTGCTCTTCTTATGCGTCGATCGGTCCGCTCATCAGTCCGTCTGTGACTCCCGGTTCCACGTCTTCTCGTGTGGGAATGTTCCTCGGACCATCTACGCTAACCATTGTACCACCACCGATGCTTTCCGTCCAATTCGCTCCGCAATACGACGATACGACCACCAGGCCTCGCGGAGTCCGACTAGATGACCTCGCTCAAAGTCCGATAACAGCTGAAATCGTACACGTCTTCCATGTCCAGGCATTGCAGTTTCTTCAGGGTCTTCGCACGTGTCCATACGCCGACGACTGATTACATTCCCTTCGCCGTACTCCTTAAATACCACCGATGATAATTTGCATATTATGCCGTGCTGTGGCGTAAGCGCTCACCGGTTGGTCACGAAATTAACAACACACCTACGTAAACTCGACCACATTAACATATGTAAATTTCATGATCGTCCGCTAATTCCTTCTTGGTGTTCTTTTTTCACTTTCCGCCAGTGTATAAGCGATTTAGTATCGAATGTGATTACTAAAAATAATATGTTTGTATATTTCCCAACCCTTGCAAAGATTATTTCTTCATTTATTTCTGTGATTATTTAAGAAACATGCTAAGTTACAAATACATGGTATCCAAAAATAACTGTGCACTGAAAGTAACACTTACCATGTCGAACTGGTTCCCACACGAGGTGTTGTAAATGGGCCCCACCGACATCCAGACATGTCTGCACACGCTTTTACATGTTGGTGAAGATCTTTCTCAGAGTATGTGGTGTGATTTGTTGGATGAGGGTCATCATTGCATCCTGTAGCTCTTGAAGTGTATGCGGATTACTGCATATACCTTCCCCTTCAGTGCTTTCCACAGAAAAAACTCAGGCGGTGTCAGATCCGGTTACCGGAAAGGCCACAGTCCCCGAAAGATGATGCAATTTCCGAAGAATTCCTACAGAAGCTGTATTGATGTTCCAGCGGTGTGGCAGTTGCACTGTATTGATGTTCCAGCGGTGTGGCAGTTGATCTTGCTGGAAAACACCACGATGGACCGACCTTATAAATGGCACAACAACGGGCTGAATGATGTTGATGTAGGAGGTGCTGTTTAACATACCCGGTACAAACACTAGTTGTGTACGGGAGTGATAGCTGATCACTCCCCACACCAGGAGACCAGGTGTAGGCCCTGTGTGTCGCTGGCGGATGCAAGAAGGGTGGAGACGCTCCCCTGTGCGTCTGCGAACACGCATACGGCCATCAGAGGCTCCCAAGCAGAATGTACTTTCATCGCTGAACACGACAGATCGCCATTGCGTTCTCCAGTGCAGACGTTGGCGACACCACTGCAGCCGTTCCTGACGGTGGGCTGGAGTCAGAGGTACACATGCCAGAGACACACGTGCACGTAGTCCTGCATCCAGTAGACGATTGCGTATTGTTCGCACAGTCACCTCAGGTGCAACGGCAGCTCGGATTTGCGTCGCAGTGGATGTTCTGCTTGACAACGCTGCTCTTCTTATGCGTCGATCGGTCCGCTCATCAGTCCGTCTGTGACTCCCGGTTCCACGTCTTCTCGTGTGGGAATGTTCCTCGGACCATCTACGCTAACCATTGTACCACCACCGATGCTTTCCGTCCAATTCGCTCCGCAATATGACGATACGACCACCAGGCCTCGCGGAGTCCGACTAGATGACCTCGCTGAAAGTCCGATAACAGCTGAAATCGTACACGTCTTCCATGTCCAGGCATTGCAGTTTCTTCAGGGTCTTCGCACGTGTCCATACGCCGACGACTGATTACATTCCCTTCGCCGTACTCCTTAAATACCACCGACGATAATTTGCATATTATGCCGTGCTGTGGCGTAAGCGCTCACCGGTTGGTCACGAAATTAACAACACACCTACGTAAACTCGACCACATTAACATATGTAAATTTCATGATCGTCCGCTAATTCCTTCTTGGTGTTCTTTTTTCACTTTCCGCCAGTGTATAAGCGATTTAGTATCGAATGTGATTACTAAAAATAATATGTTTGTATATTTCCCAACCCTTGCAAAGATTATTTCTTCATTTATTTCTGTGATTATTTAAGAAACATGCTAAGTTACAAATACATGGTATCCAAAAAATAACTGTGCACTGAAAGTAACACTTACCATGTCGAACTGGTTCCCACACGAGGTGTTGTAAATGGGCCCCACCGACATCCAGACATGTCTGCACACGCTTTTACATGTTGGTGAAGATCTTTCTCAGAGTATGTGGTGTGATTTGTTGGATGAGGGTCATCATTGCATCCTGTAGCTCTTGAAGTGTATGCAGATTACTGCATATACCTTCCCCTTCAGTGCTTTCCACAGAAAAAACTCAGGCGGTGTCAGATCCGGTTACCGGAAAGGCCACAGTCCCCGAAAGATGATGCAATTTCCGAAGAATTCCTACAGAAGCTGTATTGATGTTCCAGCGGTGTGGCAGTTGCACTGTCTTGCTGGAACCATTCATCGTTTATTTCCCGTTCCGTGAGTTCGGATATGAGTGGTTGGATAATGTGGGCACGGTATCTTTCTGAGTTAATGGTTTCACTGAAGAAAATGGGCCCAATAATGCGCGTACGAGTTATGGCACACCGAACACCGACCTTCTGGCTGTGGAGAGGCACTTCCTTAAATTCGTAGGGATTTTCAGTGTCCTGCAGACGAGTGTTTTGTCTGTTGATGTACCCGGACAGGTGGAACCATGCCTCATCTGTAAAGAACGTCACGTCCAGAATGTCCTCACTTTCTTCAGACAGGAACTTTTGGAACCACCTGCAATACCAAACACGGATCACGTGGTCTATTTCTTTCAGCTGATGCACGACAGACACTTTGTACGGGTGGAAACGCAACTTCCTTTTCAGAATATCGTGGGCTGTACTCTTTGGCACATTAGCTTGTTGTGACAGCCGCCTCATGGACTTGTGTGGACTCCTCTGTATCCTGTCCTGGATGCACGACAGACACTTTGTACGGGTTGGAAACGCAACTTCCTTTTCAGAATATCGTGGGCTGTACTCTTTAGCACAAAGTAAAAGAAAAACGTTTAATGCACTTATCACTAATGGAACATTATTCCTCATTTGAATCGAATTTCATTTTCATGCAGACATTTTCCGGAATGGATATGTGCTACGATATCGTATTTCTACTGATACGTAGTTTAACTCGGATCAACAGCAGAACTTCGGGTATTATTTTTTAAATTCAATTTTAAAATACTGTAATGCTATAATAATGTATCCACTTCTTTCAGGAAACTTGCAAATTTTCATCGTCCTGGAGTGAGAATCGAACCTGCACTTCGCGATTTCCGGTCGAGCTTGCTAGTCATTATTCCCGCTCCAGGATGATGAAAATTTTCAAGTTTTCTGAAATAAGGGGTTACATGAAATACAGTGAAAATATGCCCATTATAGCATTATAATGCCTACCATGTATTTATGAAGAGTTATTTCTTCGGGGAAATTTGTTTTCCAATTGTATATGAGGTACTTTCATCACTGAAATTTGTGACATCTATCCGACCCTGGATGTGAGAAAGGTCGTGAGACTCTACGATGGGACAGGAATAGCTTCGACTAGCGCAAATCTGAAGGTTCTCAAACATCTACGTTCAGTTGCTTGGAATTTCATTGTCCTGGGTAGTGTAATGACAAGCATGCTTGACCGGAAATCGGGCGGTGCGGATTCGGTTTCCACTCCAGGACGATGAAAATTTTCAATTTTTCCGAAGGAAGTGGATACACGGAATGCAGTGAAAATGTGCCAAATATGGCATTACAATGCCTACCATGCATTTATGAAGAGTTTTTTCTTCGGGGAAATTTGCTTCCCGATTGTACATATGACTTAAAATATTGTGCTAGTGCAGCCTGGGATGAGTTTTTCTGAACGTAATGCAAACATTTCAGTATGCACTGTAGTGAGGGTATTTTGAGTACTCTCGTTCATATCATGACTAATGAGAAATGCTTTTATCACATCATAGGCAGCAAGGGTTGGGCAAAGTTTAGTTTTATCAGAATGACAGCACTTTCTTTGACATCACCGTCGCTGCTGTTCTCACCATCTTCCATTTCAATCAGTTCATCAATTATCAAAAATGTGGTCGTTGCAAGTTCGGAATCGTAGCTATTGTAATCCTCAAAAGTTCATGTGCGACAGAATTTCTACTGGTTTATCACTAGTTCCGAATTTTTCTGTTGCGAGAGGGCCTTAGAGTAGCGAGGGGGCCTTCGTTTGAATGGAGTCCAGCATGTTATATCAGTTTTTATCATCCACGGTAAAAGCTTTTGCCAAGCCATGGCTACAAATAGCTTTCAAGCCAGCAGTTATCGTTTTTACCAATTTACCCTTTTTTAAAGTAATCCACAATTCTCTGTTCGCCTCACTATCTGGAGGTGGCAGCGATTAACGGAAACGAAGAAAGAGAAGAGAGAAGTTTTAATCAAAAAAGTAGCTAGTTCTCCTAGCTTTTCAGAAACACAAATAGGAGAACGTTTTTTTTTTCAGTTAAAAAATAAAAACGTATAAGTGAAGCACACAATCTGACGAATAACATAACTGAAATGAATTAACATTAGCGCATTTCATAGTTTACAGGGACAGCAAGAATTCAACGTATAAATGATAAAAATGTATGACAGAGAAACGTATAATGGATGCTCTACTGTATTCTAAATAAGTTTGCAGTCTCACAACTTCTGTTCAGTTAGACAAGTAGAAACATCAAAGTCATTGCTAACATAAATTCAGTACATGTACAAACATCGTAATGCATATATTTTTACTAAACATCAGGGGTAAATTCCATTACTTCGACAAAATTTTAAAAGTTTGAGCTTCTCGTACCAATGATAGAGTGGTCAGAGGAGGGGCTTCTGACTGTTCCTCTGCGTTGGGTCCAGGATCGAGTCGCGAATTGGAAATGCTTGTCCCACGGCGCTGCTTCTATCCGTTTTCTTGAATGAATGATCTTAAATTTGGGATGTCAACTGTGGTATGAATGTATATCTCTAATTTAACCTTCCTTTTGAGTTTCTGTTTTCTTATGCAAATTTCGCTTCTTCTCGGTTAAGGATTTTCCTTCTGAACGGCACATTACTTCCTCGAACAACTTGTACGTTCTGGCAAACGCCGCCAGTGAGTCAAATGAAAATAAAAGCGAAGTCTAGAATGTTGAGTGTGGAGAGATGACAAAGGTGTAAAGAGATATATTGTGGAGATTGCTATGTTTGTCAAAAGTATATGAGCTTACTGTTACGATAACCTGATGAATTACAATTTCTGATTGTCAATTGAAAGCTGTGCAAAGACATAGCGTATTTGTGGCTTCTACCTCATGTTCGTTACGACTTCATGTTCGTAGAATAAACCAGTTTTACGTAAGTTGCTAATTCTTTTGATCCTAGCCATTAGTCAGATTTAGTTGATTATGAACAACGAATAATTAGTTAAGAACATTAATTAACAACAACTGCCAAACGCTAAAAAAAATATAACTGCCTACAGCCTCAGTTATTTACAGTGTCTATTAAATACCGAAACAAAAAAAGAAATTGAGCTCTCATTTTTTTTATATTTAATGGATGTATGAAGCCATAGTACTGTACTTTAGATAACTTCTGTTAAGTTCAAAACGTCTTGAATAAATTTCTTCTTGAGAAAATGTGTGTTTTTTTTTCGGTTCCCTGCCCGTCCCTAATTTAGGGTCACTAGTCCCAGGGAAGGGAGACAGCCAGTGCCGTAAGACAAACACAACATTCATGCCTCACCAGGATTCGAACCCGGACCCTTCACGTACGAATGGTCATAAGTCAGCGCTTAGACCATTGCGCCACCGGGGGGGTACAAAATGTAATTTAAAATGCGACTGTGATGGTATACCTAATAATGTGGCCAGTCGGTGTATGCATAAATTCCAGAAAGTCTGCTAAAAATGAAGGAAGTCTTACAACAGTGTGCAGTTATCCTTATTTCCTGTGCCTGTATCATTTCAAAATGTATGCTCTGAATGATGTGTGGCATTTCTTTAAAACTGCGCCAAGGTTTCGAAACACCTTAATCCGATGTTGAGGTCATAGTAACATTTTGGCAACTTCCCGTTCGAGTCAAGACCCTGTGGAGCCTTGCCCAAACACAAATTCTTTGTGCTGGACGATGGTTGTGAGCACTGGAATCCCAAAGAAGCCGTGACCCAACATCCGAGCTTCATTGCCTATCATTAAATTGGATTTCGGCTTTTCTTCTGCGGTTTGCAAACGACTGAGTCGTAATTCCGCGATCACAATATAAATTCCCCAGTGCTTAGGAGCAATGAGTGCGAGTCGCGTGATTTGTATCATTGTTTGTAACGCTACTAGAGGCCCACGCATCATTTTGCCCCGGTGGCGAAACAGAGTCACATTATGAATGAAGAGAGTGCAGCCGCCGTCGAGACAATGGACACGAGGCATTGTGCAGCGCACACACGTGATCTGATTCCGATCTCGAAACGGACGAGATGTAAGTTTCATCTGAACTGGTGGCACACAATTCTGCTGGACTCATTCTTCGACAGAAGATCGCAAGAGGGGGTATTTTGACAGTCTGCTCGAACTCTCAAGAGCTAATGAACCATGTTGTTTCAGAGGTGGAAATGGCGGCCCGTGTTGAAAGACAAAAATATCATGTCAACACGTTTTTAGTCGCAATCTTAAGTCTTTGTTATCTCCTAATCAGCTTAAGCTTTTGTTTGTTCAGAGGGCTAACTTCTGCACGGCATTTGGTCGTGTTAATAAACTGTCTTCGCTGACTTTTGTTTGTGAAGCTTCATTTGCGTGCGGTCGCTGCAAAAATCACTCAGCTATTTGATGCTAAACAATAAATATGTCTTTGTCGTTAGCGTGGTTTTTCTTTTCCTGCACATATTGTCTTCGATCTCTGACCTAGACCGCTATTGTAAAAACACATCGCCGTGAGCACTTAGTCATAACCTTCAATCAGAAATAGACTAAACATACGTGTTTCTTTGTTTCATTAGGAGGAAAATAATATTGCAGACGGTGTATGTAACTTATATGGTGCTATATGACAAAGTGTTCTAATAAAAATAGCAGCAGTCAACGACCCAAAATTAATCATCCTCAGGTTTTCAAAGTCATGACTCTCAGGGTCATTTTTTGTGGTATTTATGTCCAGGTGATATTCTATCACTCTCTGTTGAGTGAGATACACAGATAAGAAACGACTTGAGGTATATGTAGGACGAGTGATAGAAAAAAACAGACACGCGCAAGAAGATAAGAAGGAGAGAAGGAACGAAGAGCTAAAAGGTGAGTGAGACAGTAACCATATCGATGGGACAGAAAAAAAAATATATTGACTATATAGGAGACAGGTAGAGTACTGTTATTCAATTTGCAGTTTGCTGTCTACCTTCCTTGAAAAAGTCATCTGGTTGATGTTCAAAAGCTTGCAAACCTTGATTTCTATTCCACGCCAAGAAATTTCGGATCACTAGTATAGTTATATTATTTAAGTACAGTTGGTGTATTGTTCCTTGTTATTAATTAGGAATAACAGAACTGTTGAAACGCAATGTACTGTACATAAAACTAAACTAATTTCATCTGAACTGGAGTAATTTCATTCGGCCATCGGAACACCGGGATTTCCGGGTAGACCACGCAAGAAATGGCCCACTATTTCTCGTATCCTCTTTGTCTGTATTATTTAGAAAGAACGAATGATTATTTTGGTATTTATGAATAAAAATCGTTATCTTAGCTTTGTAGTATCTGCCTAAAACGTTGTTGTCTTTTAAAAAATTGCCGTTCCCTTCCTCTATCTATATCATAATCATCATCACCATTGTCAACCATTATCAATCCACTGCTGGAGGAAGGTCTCCCCAAGTTTCCTTCACAACGGTCTGTCTTGTGCCAGTCTCCTCCATGTCACTCCCGCATACTTTCGAATTTCATCCACCCATCTCCCATGTGGTCTTCTTCTGGGTCTTTTCCTGTCCTTCTGGCAGTATGTCAAGCCCAATTGCCATTTCAGGGATTTTACTCTGATCATGATGTCTTCTACTCTTGTCATTTTTCGGATCCACGAGTTCCTCTTCTTATCTCTCCTGGTTACACCAAACATGCACCTCTAAATGCTTCTTTAAGTTGTCTGCAGCCTTTGTATGTCTCTTTTAGCATCTATCTATCTATCTATCTATCTATCTATCTATCTATCTATCTATATATATATATATATATATATATATATATATATATATATATATATATATATATATTGGGGCATTTACTTTATAATGACAAAGTAAAATTCTCTCTACTTCAGTGAAATACTGTATTTGTCTCCGGACCAAACACCCTGTTATAAACAAATACGGGATGGATGATCCTTTTGATAGCCACTCAAGAAGGAATGCTCATCGATGGTCAAAGAACAGGGTTAACATCACCTTGCCTACGGAATGGTGAACCGTGATTTCCTCGGCGATGGCAATGATGCATGTTTCCACTGCATGCTCTGGCGTTTCGACTCTGGCTCGAAATGATGACACCAGCTTTCGTCCCCAGCAATAATACGTAGCAGGAAATCTTCAACTCTGGCTCGAAATGATGACACCAGCTTTCGTCCCCAGCAATAATGCGTAGCAGAAAATCTTTAGCTCTGGCTCGAAATGATGACACCAGCTTTTGTCCCCAGCAATAATGCGTAGCAGGAAATCTTCAACTCCGGCTCGAAATGATGACGCTAGCTTTCGTCCCCAGCAATAATACGTAGCAGGAAACCTTCAACTCTGACTCGAAATGATGACACCAGCTTTCGTCCCCAGCAATAATGCGTAGCAGGAAATCTTCAACTCTGGCTCGAAATGATGACACCAGCTTTCGTCCTCAGCAATAATGCGTAGCAGGAAATCTTCAACTCTGGCTCGAAATGATGACACCAGCTTTCGTCCCCAGCAATAATGCGTAGCAGGAAATCTTCAACTCTGGCTCGAAATGATGACACCAGCTTTCGTCCCCAGCAATAATGCGTAGCAGGAAATCTTCAACTCTGGCTCGAAATGATGACACAAGCTTTCGTCCCCAGCAATAATGCGTAGCAGGAAATCTTCAACTCTGGCTCGAAATGATGACACCAGCTTTTGTCCCAGCAATAATGCGTAGCAGAAAATCTTCAACTCTGGCTCGAAATGGAGACACCAGCTTTCGTCCCCAGCAATAATGCGTAGCAGGAAATCTTCAACTCTGGCTCGAAATGATGACACCAGCTTTCGTCCCCAGCAATAGTGCGTAGCAGGAAATCTTCAACTCTGGCTCGAAATGATGACACCAGCTTTTGTCCCCAGCAATAATGCGTAGCAGGAAATCTTCAACTCTGGCTCGAAATGATGACACCAGCTTTTGTCCCCAGCAATAATGCGTAGCAGGAAATCTTCAACTCTGGCTCGAAATGATGACACCAGCTTTCGTCCCCAGCAATAATGCGTAGCAGGAAATCTTCAACTCTGGCTTGAAATGATGACGCTAGCTTTTGTCCCCAGCAATAATGCGTAGCAGGAAATCTTCAACTCCGGCTCGAAATGATGACACAAGCTTTTGTCCCCAGCAATAATGCGTAGCAGGAAATCTTCAACTCTGGCTCGAAATGATGACACCAGCTTTCGTCCCCAGCAATAATGCGTAGCAGGAAATCTTTAACTCTGGCTTGAAATGATGACGCTAGCTTTCGTCCCCAGCAATAATGCGTATCAGAAAATCTTCAACTCTGGCTCGAAATGATGACACCAGCTTTCGTCCCCAGCAATAATACGTAGCAAGAAACCTTCAACTCTGACTCGAAATGATGACACCAGCTTTCGTCCCCAGCAATAATGCGAAGCACGAAATCTTCAACTCTGGCTCGAAATGATGACACCAGCTTTCGTCCTCAGCAATAATGCGTAGCAGGAAATCTTCAACTCTGGCTCGAAATGATGACACCAGCTTTTGTCCCAGCAATAATGCGTAGCAGAAAATCTTCAACTCTGGCTCGAAATGGTGACACCAGCTTTCGTCCCCAGCAATAATACGTAGCAGGAAATCTTCAACTCTGGCTCGAAATGATGACACCAGCTTTCGTCCCCAGCAATAATGCGTAGCAGGAAATCTTCAACTCTGGCTCGAAATTATGACACCAGCTTTCGTCCCCAGCAATAATGCGTAGCAGGAAATCTTCAACTGTGGCTCGAAATGATGACACCAGCTTTCGTCCCAGCAATAATGCGTAGCAGGAAATCTTCAACTCTGGCTCGAAATGATGACACCAGCTTTCGTCCCCAGCAATAATACGTAGCAGGAAATCTTCAACTCTGGCTCGAAATGATGACACCAGCTTTCGTCCCCAGCAATAATACGTAGCAGGAAATCTTCACCTTCTTCATGGTAGCGGAACAGATGCTGTAACGATAGTCCTATTTGTTGACTCATCTGTTCATTGGACAGATTTTTCGGTACTCACGTGGCGCAGATCTTACGATATTCAACGTGCGAATGGATGATCGTATTAACAGTTCCGATGCTCACACCCGCACTGTTCGCCGGTTCTCGTATCGTGATTCTTCAGATGGCCTTTACTGCAGCATGCACACGTAAAATGCCCGTCATTGAAACAGCAGGACGTCATGCTTCTGATCCTAGCTGCTCTTCAGTACAGTACTGAGTGGAAGACAAGCAGGACCATACACCGCCTTCATTCATCTGTGAATTTCGCTTGGTGGCGTTTTCTCCGCTTTCAAAAACTGAATTACAGCAAGTTGAGCAACTTCGGACGTATCCTTCTCCTACGGGAGAACAATAAATTTAGTCCAGCGCGTTAAACGGCTTCCGTAACAAACAAGCTGCAATGCAGTTGCATAGCATTTAAATCGCCTGTACACTAGCTCCACCCATTGACAAAAATAGGAAGCGCAAACGCACTCTAGACAAAGAGTCTCACTACTTATTGAACAACCATCATATGTATGTTTTGGGAAGTGTAGTGTGGGGAACAGGTGGTAGTGAAAAAAACAACTAAAACATTCTTGTCTTCATGAGAACTTACCTATATATAAGAGTAACCGCGGAGTGTTGTCAACAGCAGGTAATTCCTTGCTTTCCAGTGGAAGAGGTCAGTTTAAAAACTATGTGAGAATGTCACTTATTTTGTTTGCTGATAGCCGTGCTGAAATTCGAAGTATGTGGTTTCCCCAAAAAACTGTTTTCCGTATTATGAGGTTAAAATAATATAGAAGACTATTGCGAAGTTCAAGGGATTTATAAAAGCTTATGTTCATGCGGAACTTATACAGGGTGTTTCAAAACTAATGGAACAAACTTTAAGGGGTGATAGAACACACAGAAACAAGCATTTTTCGTCAGAGAATGCATGGTCGCAAGTTGCGTGGCTAGGCGTTGGAGGGTGCTTTCCGTTTCCCCCACACACGCTGTCTTTCACAACGCAAAGCCCCATATCTTTTACCGGAACGTCTGGATGGGAGGACGTTCTTTATTTTCCTTCAACAAGTCTAATTGATCCAGCATGTACCAGCAGCCGTCCGCCGTAAAATGTGGTTCCAGCATGATGGAGCGCCAGCTCATTTCAGCACTCAGGTGCGTGATTACTTGAACGCCACATTTCCAGGCCGATGGGTTGGCCGAGGTGGAGTCATCGCTTGCCCGCACTCCCCGCCACGATCACCAGATCTGTCCCCTCTAGATTTATTTTTATGGGGGACATCTTAAGTCCGTAATGTACGACACTCCCATTGAATCCAATGATGAACTAGTCGCCAGACTTTCAGTCGCTGCTGCAGCTGTCCGAGAAATGCCTGGTATTTTCCACAACATACGGACATCTTTACGTCGACGATGCGAAGCGCGTATCAGGAGTGGCTGTCGCACTTTTGAGAAGCTTTTGTAAATGTAATTAATTTCAGTATTTACTTATTAATGTTTGCAAATTTGATGTATTTTTGTGATGTCACGTTTTGTTTTTTATTTTGTCTGCAATAAAGCTTTGTTTTGATTTGTTGTGCCATTCCTGTCTTTGTGTTGCGAAAGACAGTATGTGTGTGGAAACGGAAACCGCCCTCCAGCGCCTAACCGCGTAACTTGCGACCATGCATTCTAGGACGAAAAGTGCTTGTTTCGGTGTATCTATCACGTGATAGACACACCGAGTAAAGGATGATAGACACACCATTGTTCCATTAGTTTTATTTTTACTAAAGGGTGATAGATACACCATTGTTCCATTAGTTTTTTTAGTAAAGGGTGATAGACACACCATTGTTCCATTAGTTTTTTTAGTAAAGGGTGATAGACACACCATTGTTCCATTAGTTTTTTTAGTAAAGGGTGATAGACACACCATTATTCCAATAGTTTTTTTAGTAAAGGGTGATAGACACACCATTATTTCATTAGTTTTTTTAGTAAAGGGTGATAGACACACCATTGTTCCATTAGTTTTTTTAGTAAAGGATGATAGACACACCATTGTTCCATTAGTTTTTTTAGTAAAGGGTGATAGACACACCATTGTTCCATTAGTTTTTTTAGTAAAGGGTGATAGACACACCATTGTTCCATTAGTTTTTTTAGTAAAGGGTGATAGACACACCATTGTTCCATTAGTTTTTTTAGTAAAGGGTGATAGACACACCATTGTTCCATTAGTTTTTTAGTAAAGGGTGATAGACACACCATTGTTCCATTAGTTTTTTTAGTAAAGGGTGATAGACACACCATTGTTCCATTAGTTTTTTTAGTAAAGTCTGATAGACACACCATTGCTCCATTAGTTTTTTTAGTAAAGGGTGATAGACACACCATTGTTCCATTAGTTTTTTTAGTAAAGGGTGATAGACACACCATTATTCCATTAGTTTTTTTAGTAAAGGGTGATAGACACACCATTCTTCCATTAGTTTTTTTAGTAAAGGGTGATAGACACACCATTCTTCCATTAGTTTTTTTAGTAAAGGATGATAGACACACCATTGTTCCATTAGTTTTGAAACACCCTGTATATGAGCTCGTTATACGTATGCGTGTTCTAATCTATTAACATCTTTCATGTTTCTTAGGTTATCCGCTAAAAATTATTGTCCTGTAATTTCAGTTCAACGTGCAAACTTTCTCACACAGCTCTTCAACTCTGATCTTTCGCCTTTTCTCGCTTTGTTTCTTAACGCGTGCTATGTTATTGAATCCTCACTTTAAAAACAGCAATCAAGCTTGATTTAACTTTTTTTAGCGTTTTTGAAGGGCGCCGACAATCACCATTCATTTTGAATTGAATCTGAATCGTGTTGATACTATCTCTTAATTACCTCAGGACCTTTATCTCGTTAATCGAATTCGACATCAAGTGAAATGCCATTTAATTTGACTAGCATTCGTGTGCAGTTTTCTTTTTCGCATGCGGTCAAGCATTATACGCTACTCTTAATTATGTTGTGATGGATGGAGATAGTATCAGGTTTATTCACGCACGTCATTTCCTTTATCTTTCAATTACATCGCAGTCTTCGCACAGTTAGTCGGCCATGAATGTTTCAAAGATGTCGTTCAATACCAATGACATAGCAAAAATGAAACAAGACTGATGGCATCGGAATTTTTCTGCAATGATCGCTTCACTTGTCAAAAGAGACATAGATCTACATTGATGCGGCTGCGCGGAATCCACCTACGTCAAGAAAGTGTCCTATCCACAAATAGAGAACACTGCGTGTAGCTGCACGTTGGTACTACTTAGAAGAAAATACTACACTAACTAAAACTGGGAATTTGCTCTTTATTACATCTGAACAATTGAAAAAGACTTTTTGAAGCTATAACAACATTGTGCAACTCGATGGGCTATAAACAGTCACACGTCACTAATTCAAGGTCACTGCTTCCAGGGACTGAGATAGAGCCAGTGCCATAAGACAAACACAACAGGAATGCCTCACCGGGATGCGAACCCGGACTCATCTCGGAGGAATGATCAGAAGCCAGAGTTCAGACCACTCTACCACATGGGCGTCAAAAAAAAAAAGTTCTCCAACGAGACTCATTAAAAGTAAATGTCGTAATTGAAATGGAAGTGAAAGACCCAGTACCGTAAGACAAACACAACATCCACGCCTCACCGGGATGTGAACCCGGACCCATCTCGTACATATGGTCAGAAACCAGCTCTTATATCACTGCGCCACCGAGGCTGCAAAAGAAGAGTTTTTTTTTAAAGTGTCGCATCAAAAAAGTAATTGAAATGGTAATTGAAATGAAACTCACATTATTGGCAATTAATAGTTTTTTGAATTCCTTATTTTGAGAATTTTTTATGGGGTTCTTACTAGAAAAAAGTTTACTTTTTTTGCAAATTTTCGGATATAACTCATCTTCTTCGTCTGGTATATACGAAGAAATTAACTTCTCGTTTTGTTGTTCAATTACGGTTAACTACAACCAATCAGCAGCAGCTACTTTGTTGAACTCCAAGTAAACATCACTAAATCCTTTATAGAACTCCAAATAAATAGCACAAGATGCTTGGTGGAATTCCAGATAAACTGTATCACTTATATTGAAGATAGAATTGCACCAGATGCTTGGTAGATATCCAAATAAATCGCACCAGATGTTTGGTAGAGAATTTCGCTTAAAGTCATGACGATGGACTTTTTCTTCTGTATTTCGAGTCTTTCAATTTTTATTTCTAGTAGGTAATTCTGCAAGCTTATCATTTTTAGAGATTCCCAATTCAGGTCATGATCAGTTTTCCGAAAGTGTCTGCCCAGTCCAGTTTTATTTGAACAGTTTATTGCGGCTTTGTGTTCTGCTATGCGAAATCGATTAATGCGTCTTATGAATGCGATGTTTATCTTAGAATTTCTTTCAATTTATATGAGCTCAATTTAATTTAATCTCCGAACAATACCCAATCAATATTTGTAATACAAAAATTTGGCATAACAGTTTCGGCGGAGAAAAATGGTTGTAAAAAATTGCAAAAATAAATTGAGCTACATATCTTCGGCAAAAACCACCTCGCGTCACTGCAGCTTAAGTAGTAAGCTTTCCACGTACTTTTTACAAGTTTCATGGCAAATTAGCCTCCATTTTTTAAACAGGGTTGTCTTAAATTCTGTTAGTGATTTGGCCTCCAAGGATGATACCTCGTGTGTTACTTTAATTCATTCCACGAGATACAGTTCTGATAAGTGGCGTAATCTCACTACTCCATTAAACGCACCTTATTTATTTTCCTCCCAGCAGACAGCTGCTTGTCTGAGAAATTACATATCTGGAACAGTATGGCCGTTCACCGTGGAATTCCATAAATGCAGGAAGAGTAACATTATTCAGATTTTCGCGATACACTTTTACGTGCGATGGAATAAAACCAGCTCCAAACGCAGAGATGAATTTGAATATTTTGCAGCCGTAGGGACCGATTCGAATGGCACTGGCAATTTTGGTTTGCAATTTCTGTCTTACATAAGAAAGATTGCTATATGATTCAGCTTTTAGTTATGAGATTATTTTATTGATAACTCATAGCGTTTTGTAAAAAAAGCCAATTTAAGCGCTTTTCTACAAAACGCGATAACGGGTCATCCGTCCGTTTATCCACAATCGTACACATCAAGCATTTAAAATTTTCAAAATGCTTTTCAGTTAATGATAGAACAAATAATGCGTCTAAAAAATCAAGCATTTACACTAGAGATAGGTCGGAAATCCCGTCACTCTTACTGGAAAATCACTGTCACTGTTACGACCATTGACAAAAAATAGCAATTCCGAATTCACTGATAAGAATGTCAGTCACTGTTACGTCATCGTTTCGGTTATCATGAATCTGAATAGTTTGTTCTTTTCTATTGAAATACCATAAGGGTCGCTAGTGATTTAAGCTTTCTTTCAGTCTCCCCTTTTTCCCACGCTCAAGATATTTTTGTTTTGGATTCGGCTGTGTGCTAGCTCGTAAATTAAGAATTCGAAGAGAACCGAGTGTAGCAATGTATAGTTCCTTATTACTAATTAATGATTTTGTCTTTGTTACAAGCATGGCGTTGACTTGTGACGTACTACAGAGGTAAAGCGCGTGTCAAAACGACAAATCTGCAGCGATACATTCAGTCGGTGTAGCTTAGTTGGTTACAGAAACTCACTCAGGAGCGAGGAGAAGCATATTCGATCGTCACCACAAACAAATTTCTGTTTTCACATTGGCTCCCGTACGTGAAAATGGATTTACTGACCGTTGAGTTCTTCGAAAGATGTGTAATGTTTGTTCCACACATCGTCTGGAATTGAAAAATTGCTTCTTCGCTTCAAAAAACATTAAGATGGAGATGATGTGACGTACTACAGAGATGAAACATGTGTCAAGGCGACAAATCTGCAGCGATTTATTCCGTCGATGTAGCTTAGTCTCACTCCGGAGCGAGGAGAAGCGACTTCGAAATCGTCACCGACAAATTCCTGTTTTCACAAACTCCCCTTTCCGTTATTGCTCCGTTACCAGTGTCGTAAACAGTGATTTTGGCAATGTTAAAAGTAAGACGGTGTTCTCAGTTCCGGCTTCTTTAGATCTCCGACACAAATGCTGTAAATAGTGATTTTGTCACTGTTAGTTTCGTAGTGCTGTCACCGTCATCACTCTGACAGGATAATAACTATTAACCCCATCACTAATTTTCACAGATTTACTTTTCCCGCAAGCTGCTGTGAAATTAGGAATTTCAAATTTTGTTAAATGATGTTGTGTGGGGGTTGTTTCAGAGTTACAGCAAAAACATTTTATGCTTAATAGTTATGCGAAACGATGAATTATTTTTTTGGCTTTCACTTTCCACTTGTTTCTGCTAGAGGCGCTTAAAATGATTAAAATGAGATGCCTGCGCCCAGTTGGGGAATGGTCAGAGACGAGGGCTGGGCAGTGGGTAAACACAATCACTTGAGTTTGGCTTGCGTTCGAATTTCGGATGTCCCATGGTGATGCCCGCCCTGTACGTAGTAGCCTAAAATTTCGCGGACGGAAAATAATAGCCTTCGAATCTCACAGTAATCGTGCACCCCCCCCCTTCCAGAAAAAAAGCTCATATAAATTTTTCACTGTCTCTCAAAGTCAACGCTCTGTCTGCACTTTACAGCGAAGCTAATTAAGCACACTGGGCAAAAATATTAGTCACCCCTGACAGAACTAACCTAATAACGGGTGACGGTGCTTCTTGTCTCACTAACAGCATGAATCCGGTGGGGTAGAGACTCCACGAGTTTGTTGATGTATTGAACATCGATTTGCAGCCACTCGTACGATAATTGGCCCCGAAGTTCCGCCGCAGTACATGGTTATCTATTCCCGCGTTTCACCTTCTGTTCCAAATGATTCCACAGACTTTCAATATTATAAATCTAGGGATTTAGCGGGCCAGTCGAGGTGAGACAGTGTTTCTGATTGTTCGTTGTGCCACTCAGACACCGTTTTAGTCTTGTGCACACGACTATTGTCGTCTTGGAAGACAGGAATGGTAATGTGATGCTGCTCGTGGCGATGTAGGGCAAAGGGCAACACTTCGTCATTCAGAATGCGGAGGTACGCATGCTGGTTCAAATTTATTGTCACGGCAACGAGAGGGCCATTTCGTGGTACGAAAAACAGTCCCAAAACATTACAGGACCCTCTCCAGCTTGAACAACACCTTCGATATAATCAGGATTAAAAACTTCATTGGGCCTGCGATGCACTTTTCGCCTGCCATCATTAGAGTAGAAACAAACACGAGGCTCAGCTTTTACCGAAGGGTCCTTTCACAAGAAACGTTATTTCATCGAAGGATGAAAAAAGTTAATTCCCCAAAAAAAGTTTATTTCATCAAATGGTCGCTTCCACAGAAAGGTTCGTTTCACGGAAAGGTCGTTTCACCAAAGATGTTCGTTATGCCGAATGGTCACTTCACCAAAAAGGTTAATTTTACAGAAGAGTCACTTCACCAAACACGGTTCATTTCATCAAAGAATTGCTTCACCAAAAGCTTCATTTTGCCGAAGGATCGCTTCACCAGAAAAGTTCATTTTATCGAATGGCCACTTAGTTAAAAAGGTTACCTCTACTGAAGAGTCACTTTGTCAAAAATGTTTATTTCACCGAAGGTTCCTTCCACTCAAAAGGTCCACTTCGTTGAACTAAATGATACTTCACTAAAAAAAGGTCATGTCACCAAATAGGTTCGTTACACCGAATGGTCACTTCGCCAAAATGGTTAATATTACCGAAAGCGTTCACCAAAAGGTTCGGTTTAACAAAAAAGTTCATTTTCGCGAAGAGGCCCTTCCCCTAAAAAAGTACATTTTATCGAAAGGTCGTTTTGCAAAAAAAATGTATGTCACAGAATGGTCTTTTTTGTCGAAAAAAAAACTCTTCGCATAAAGATCATTTTATCAAGGTGAGCATACCATCTAAAAGTCATTTTATGGAATTGTTTATTTCAACATAATCCACGCGTCTCTATTGAATACATTATTACGATCTTCTGAAAAGTTCATATACCAGAAAATTGTTAAACTTTAAAAAGATCGAACCTAAAATCATGCTTTTGAACCAAAGTCTCTCACTTGGGCCCATGTCTCTCCGCAAAACCAGCACTATTTATTTACCGATTAATGATGTAATAAAATATGGCTGCCTGCAGCTTACTTCTCGAACAAAGGTATCATCACTTTTTGGTGCTGAAGTACGTACGCTTATCTTAACAATAGAACGTGGACAAGATACATCAATTTTCTTTCGTTCTCTAATAAAGGGCACAGGTATGAAATTTCATAAAAAGAACAGTGTGTTCCTGATTAATTTGGTGGCTATTATGTTATATTTATAATTATTTCGAAAAGCCTAATTAACGAAACCTGATCATGTACAGCGAAAAATGCTTATCTTCGGCTAAACCCAAATACCGTTTGAAGTTAATGATAATATTCCAAAGAGGCTTACTCACTGAGGCAGAGAATTAATACAAAATCCCTTTTCCAGCACAGAATTTAAATGATGTTACTTTACATTTAATAAAAAGCCATTCTTAATCGTATTTACTTTTTTTCAATGGAGGAGTGTTTGCAAAATGCATAATACATAGTACAATGAAAAACTTTCAAAATGTATTCACATCGGCGTTTTTCTGTGAACACAATATAGTTTGTCTTGAAGGCCACGATTCAGGTAATAATTCATTTCGTGAGGATTTCTGACGTATTAATATGATGACTGTGAAAGAATAATAATGAACTAATCGTTATTGTGTTGGTCTGATAGGCACAGAGTGAATACAGAATAGTTGTTTTAATGTGATAATATACATGTAGTTTCAAAACCATTGCAACACCAGGAAGGAATACACAAAAATATGTGCAAATTAGCGAGCAGTTAAGTACGTAAAAGATAAGCAAATGATCAAAGAACGGGACCAATCGACATGGATTTAACACTTTTATTACGTAAACGAAACTCGCATTAGTATGACGTATTGTCACCAATAATAATACATTGCAAATGGCGGTGAGGCATTGAGTGACAGATGTTCAATATCGTCCTGCGGTACTGCTGACCAAGCGGCTTGCAGCTGTTGTCTCAGTGCAACCACCTCATTTCCAGCTGTTTGGGGATGATCGTGACGCTGACATCTAACCATGACTCATACACGATCAATTGAGAACCAGTTGGGCGGTCGTGCTGGCCAATCTACGGCATTAGGAGTCAGCAGGCGCTGTTTGGCGATGAGTGCGGTATGTGTACGTGCATTTTCATGCTGTAAACATACCGCACTCAGGTACCTGATCTATGAAAGGGGTTGCGGCAGGTCCCATGCATCATTGAGCTTTCAAAGTGCCATCTAGAAAAAGTAGAGTGGAACAGCTGTCATAGTTGATCGCACCCCAGGCCATGACACCAGGCATTCCAGCTGTGTTGCGGCGAACAATAACACATGGATTGTTGCACTATTCGCTGCGTTGCCATACGTGCATACGGTGATCATCTGATCCCAAACAAAAGAGATTCATCCGTAACGATCACATGTCACCATTCCGTTGTCCAGAACAGGCGTTCACGATAACACTGTAGATGACGTCGACGATGCTCATTTGTTAGTGGTAGACGTTTGTAGAAGACTTCGTGAGCAATGCCTTTTTGCAAGGAGACCAGCCATTTGTGTCCTTCTAACTTCCGCCGCCCCCGGCAAGCTCGCTTAAATAAAGTCGCCAAAATCGCACTTGAAGTCCAAAGCAGTGGATGAATGTCCTTTTCACATATGAGTCTCGATTCAACTTAAGTACTGATTCACGACGCATTCTCATCTGGAGAGAACCACGGACTTTGAACAGTCCCTCTAACATCAAAGAAAAGGACTACTCTAGTAGGCACGGCGTGATGGTTTGGAGAGGAATCATGACGAACCGGCACATAGACCTAAACTTTTCAGAGTCCCTCTGTTACTGCCCTGAGGTACAGAGAAGACATCCCGAACCCTTATATCAATCCATTATTCAGAGGAGCTGTCGGTTCAGATTTTATTCTGATGAACGATAATGCCCAAAATCTTTGGTCCGTGATTTTCTCCAAAGAGGAAGATGTTTGTCAAATGGAATGACCACCCAGGTTCCCTGACCCCAATCCTATTGAGCATGTGTGGTATGCTCTAGAGAGACGCCCTGGAGCTCATCAGCACCCGCTGCCAGAACACTTCAAGAACTCAGAAGCCGTATGGGTGATTATGCTCCTCATTAAAACATGATCACCCGTGATTAGTGTGATCAATCCCGTTATCTGTTAGGCAGTATAGCGACGCCAGCCTCTCAGTACTCAGTGGGCTATTGGGGGAATAAGCATCATGGGAGGGCATAAAAATTCCGTTCGTGCAGAATTTACACGACGCTGACAATGTTATCTCTAGTCAAAAAAGTTTTCAGATGCGTACTGTACGTAGTATGGGAACCATGGATACAAATCTCTATGGCAAGTTACTAATTCTTCGCAATTTTAGCTTACTTACGTAGTTTTTTGTTTCTTTCTACCTTCCATTTTTTACGCTTTCCAACCGTAGGTTGAAGAAGCGTATATGCTCCAGCTTTGCCCGTCTGCCTGTCCGCTCGATAACTCGCGTAAAAATGATTCGATTTCAATGAAATTTTAGTATGTGGACTACTCGGGGACGAACCTTATTGAAAATAGACGAAATGGGGCCAAAGGTCAGGACATAGGCGCTGGATCCATTCCATCGCTCTTATACGTCATACCTTATGTGACGTGCCTGCCAAGCAGGACGCACACGACATAAAGGCAGATAGCAGCGACAACAAACGTCCGCGTAGCTCAATTGGTAGAGCGACTTATTCCGGAATGAGGGGATCCGGATTCGAGCCCCGGTGTGGACAAAAATGAGGGAGAAATTTACTTCGTTATACTTACGTAAAAATGCTTCGATTGCGACAACACTTTACCGTGTTGTTCCTGGAAGTATACTGAACCAGTTCTGTTGAATATCATAGAAATAGGGTAAACGTCAAGGCACAGGAGTGAGATTTATTCCACAGCCATTATCCTCATGACTTGAATAAAAATGCTTCTATTGCGAAAAAAACTTTCGTATGTTGTTCCGGAGGTATACTAAACCAATTCTGTTTAATATCATCGAAAATGGGGTCGAAGGTCAGGGCACAAGAGCTAGATTTATTCCACATCCATTAATCCTTATAACTTGAGTAATAAATTGAATAATGATTTCTGGTATGTTGGAAAGCGTATTTTAATCAATGCATTGCATCTTTTTACTAAGTTGTTTTTATTTACTGTCGTAAACCTGTTTATGAAATTAATTTGTAACCTGACAAGGAATATCTGTTCCTCTCTCTATCTCTCTCTCTCTCTCTCTCTCTCTCTCACACACACACACACACACACACACACACACAATTTTTAAACTATATTTACAAAAATTGAGTGTTTCTGCTACTCTCTTATAAATTTTCTCAGAGGACTCTCTCCGTCTTTAGAAGTACGAACACTGTATTTAACAAAAAATTCATTTTATACAACACAATTTCTGTGAATTCTTTTTTCCTTTTTGATTTAAAGTTTAACGACCAGCATGTGGAACTCAATGGCCTATAACCACATCAGATCAGATCATATGTAGAGGATTTTAGGAAGGGAGTGCCTGACCCCAGGTCTTAAACAACCCTTAGAAATAGGAAGCTAAGAGATTTGGGCTAGAGTTCCCGATAGGAAAGTGACACGGAAGCTAGGTAGAAAGAGGGAGGAAGACGCCCATATTTATTACAGGGGGGCAGTACCCGGGTCTAGATAGCTTAACGTGCCCAATGGGCTATTGCAGTCGCCCGTTCCTGAATTTATATTTAGGCCACTAGTTCCAGGAGAGAGAGAGAGACAGCACCGTAAGACAAACATAACATCCATGCCTCACCGGGATTCGAACCCAGCCCAATCTCGGACGAATGATCAGAAGCCATCGCTTAGACCACTGCACCACAGGGGCGGCTCTGCGAATTTGGAAAATTCAAGTTCTTTTATTCAAGTTCCCTGAACTCTTAAACGATTGCATTATCCATATGCTTAAATATTGGGATGGATAGGACTAAAGGGTGGGGTCGAAGAAAAGTTGGGTGGATTGAAGCCCAGTGGCTGGCAACGATGATCACAGTCCATATTTGAATACCCCATGTCTTAAGCAAAAGACTTTAAATATTGTTCCATGGACTGCTTTTTCATGTAAATTACAAGATTATGATACTAACACATGCAAATTATAAAATTATAGGTTTATTCTGTTGAGGTGCATAAATAATATAAGAATAAGACCGAGTTCCAAAGGGCCTCTGGAAGGTACGCCAGCGCCATAACGATTCGTTGAGAGCTGAAGGAAATGGGTATCCATGACCTAATAGCCACACACAAGCCAAATATCAACAAAGTCAACGCCAAGCATCGATTGGAGTGGCGAGAAGCTCTGCGCCAGTGGGCCCTGAAACAGTAGAATCGCGTTCTCTCGGGTGATGAATCAGTCTTCACTATCTGACAGTCTGACGGACGCGTCTTGGTGTGGAGGATGCCAGATGAAGGCTTCCTGCCCGACTGGGATGTGCCGACTGTAAAATTTGGTGGAGAAGACATTATGCTCTGGGGTTGTTTCCTATAGTTTGCACTGATCTCCCTAGTTCCAGTGCCCCGGAATCTTAACTCTGATGCCTATAATGACAGTTCTATGAAGGCACTTTCCGTGCCAACAGAACAATGCTCCACCCAATCCCTAAAGCGTGGTCCACGCAGGAATAGTTTGAAGAGATGGGTGTGAAAGAACTTAACTGTCCTGCGCAGAGCCCCGATCTCAATCACATGTAATACCTTTGGGATGAATTGGAACGCCAATCCCATGTAATACTTTTTGGGATGAATTGGAACGCCAACTGTGAACCAGCCCGAAAGACCTGACTAACGTTCTTGTGGCAGAATGGAATGGCAATTCCCGCAGCAATATACCAAAATCTAGTGGAAAGCCCTTTCCAGCAGGGTGGAGGCTGTGATAGCAGCAAAGGATAGACCAACTCAATATTAATTCCTTTCTTATTACAGGGAGTTCGTAAATATGCAAGGCCGCCCCAATGGCGCAGTGGTTTGCGATGGCTTCTGATCATTCGTCCGAAAGGGGTTCGGGTTCGAATCCCGGTGAGGCATGGATTTTGTGTTTGTCTTAGGGCACCGGCTCTCTCCTTTCCCTGGAACCAGTGACCCTAAATTAGGGACGGGCGACTGCTTATAGCCCATTGAGTTGCTCACGGTGGTCGTTAAACCTCCAATAAAAAAAAATGCAAGTCTCCAGATACTTTTTGATCAGATACTGTACGTGGAAATCTTGCTCGATAATGTAGCTATCAGAGGTATTTTCCTCTATTTTTTCTTCTTTTCTTTCTATCTTTTGAGTACGATACCTGAAAGGGAAGATTCAGCCGCGAAGATACGAGTATAGAATTTCGCCAGCTAGCGGGAAAATTTGCTTCAAAGTGTGTGTGTGTGTGTGTGTGTGTGTGTGTGGTCTTATGTCACCTAAACGGAATACAGTGCACCTAGAAAAAGATTCGATTTGTGATCGATATTGATCCTAATTACCGCTATTGAATGTGAAAGGGATTTTTATCGGTGCTATGCTATCGCGCGAAATATAAGTCGACGCTTAGCGAGGAACCTTTTTTTTTTTTTTAATTTGGAAAACTAAAAAAATGCACGAGATAGTTTCCATACAAAACGAATGCAGGAAAACGTACGATTTCGAACGTCTTGCTCCATGATCAAATTTATAAAGTTTGGCCACGCAGACAGGATAGGAATATTACGTTTTTCTTTGGCACTAAAAATATTAGACGGTAAACGGTTTTTGGAACGGGGCAGGGCCCGGTTGGTCAGAGCCCCCCATATACAAAATTTTCGTAAAATCTACAGTTTTTCAATTCAGAACCACCAAATCTGGTATACTATCTCGTGGTATTCTAACTTAGACTGTAGACGGTTTTGGGAAGCGGTTGCAGAGAGGAGGGGGGTTACAGCCCCCCCCCCTACAGAATTGCCGTAAGATATAGTTTTCAATTTAGAACTACCAAATTTGGTATATTATCTCATAGCGCTCTAACTTAGACGGTAGACGGTTTTTGGAACGGGTCAGGGGCCCGGTTGGTCAGAGCCCCCCACACTACAGTTTTCAATTCAGAACCACCAAATCAGGTATCCTATCTCATAGTACTCTAACTTAGACGGTTGTCTGTTTTTGGAACGGGTCAAGGCCCGGGGAGTCAGAGCCCCCCCCTCCCCCCATACATACAAAGTTTTCGTAAAATCTAGTTTTCATTTCAGAACCATCAAATTTGGTATCATGAAACTAACTTAGACGCTAGACGGTTTTTGGAAGGGGTTGGAGCCCGCGGGGTCGGACCTCCCCCCCTCTCATAAAAAATTTCGTAAAATCTACAGTTTTCATCTTAGAACCACCAAATTTGGTATACTATCTTATGGTACTCTAACTTAGTCGGCAGACCGTTTTCGGAACGGGTCAAGGCCCGGGGAGTCAGAGCCCCCCACATACAAAATTTTCTTAAAAACTACAGTTTTCAATTTAGAACCACCAAATTTGGTATACTATCTCATGGTACTCTAACTTAGACGCTAGACGGTTTTTGGAAAGGGGTTGGAGCCCGCGGGGTCGGACCCCCCCCCCTCTCATAAAAAATTTCGTAAAATCTACAGTTTTCATCTTAGAACCACCAAATTTGGTATACTATCTTATGGTACTCTAACTTAGTCGGCAGACCGTTTTCGGAACGGGTCAAGGCCCGGGGGTCAGAGCCCCCCACATACAAAATTTTCTTAAAAACTACAGTTTTCAACTCAGAACCACCTAATCTGGTATACTATCTCATGGTACTCTAACTTAGACGCTAGACGGTTTTTGGAAGGGGTTGGAGCCCGGGGGGGTCAGACCCCCCCCCGAATAAAAACTTTTTCCTAAAATCTACAGTTTTCAATTTAGAACCACCAAATTTGGTATACTATCTCATGGTACTCTAACTTAGACGCTAGACGGTTTTTGAAAGGGGTTGGAGCCCACGGGGTCGTGCCCCCCCCCCTCATAAAAATTTTCGTAAAATCTACAGTTTTCATCTTAGAACCACCAAATTTGGTATACTATCTTATGGTACTCTAACTTAGACTGCAGACCGTTTTTGGAACGGGTCAAGGCCCGGGGGGTCAGAGCCCCCACATACAAAATTTTCTTAAAAACTACAGTTTTCAATTCAGAACCACCTAATCTGGTATACTATCTTATGGTACTCTAACTTAGACTGCAGACTGTTTTTGGAACGGGTCAAGGCCCGGGGGTCAGAGCCCCCACATACAAAATTTTCTTAAAAACTACAGTTTTCAATTCAGAACCACCTAATCTGGTATACTATCTCATGGTACTCTAACTTAGACGCTAGACGGTTTTGGGAAGGGGTTGGAACCCCGGGGTGAGAAATCCTCCTCCTCATAAAAATTTCGTAAAATCTACAGTTTTCAATTTAGGACAACCAGATTTGGTATACTACTTATGGTTATCTAACTTAGACGGTAGACGGTTTTTGGAAGGGGTCGGGGCCCGGGTCAAGGTAGCCCCATGCAAAATTTTCGTAAAAAGTTCCGTTTTTTACTCTTAAGAATACCCTATTTACGTTCTAAGGCGCTCTTTGGCCCTTTGAGGGCCTTGCACCATAAACCATCAACCAACGAACCAACTAACTAACCTACGGTCTAAGTTAGGGACTGTAGATAACAATAAAGTGCAAAAATATGCGTTTAATGGTGTATTAAAAACACAAATCTATATAGTTTAGCTTTCACTACCAACGAACGGCTTATCAGAAAGAAATATAATGTAATGTAAACAGAGAGTTCCAGATATTCAAAATTCAAAACGGTAAGAAAAAGATGATCAATGCCAATGTGAAGTCGTATGCATGCGACATCACATAGGTACATTGCATTTCTGTGTCGCGGGATTCACAGAAGCACACGCCAGATGTACGGCAGTTCTATAGATGTCTCCTAGAAGGTAAGTATTCCCATTCCTTTGATGATCAATGCCAATGTGAAGTCGTATGCATGCGACATCACATAGGTACATTGCATTTCTGTGTCGCGGGATTCACAGAAGCACACGCCAGATGTACGGCAGTTCTGTAGATGTCTCCTAGAAGGTAAGTATTCCCATTCCTTTTTCTTTCTTTTTTGTTTCGCAAAATTAAATTAACTAAATCAAAAAATTTAAAATAAGTTTACTGGAAAATTGCAGGAATATCTTTTTCATTCATTAACTTTCACCCGCTGAACTTGGTGATTCCACAAATAGTAATATTTACCTGGCAAATAACTGGTATCCCTGCTAGTACAAATTATATTAATGATTTATTTGCGTCCAGTTCAATCTAGTATGTCCATAAGAGCGTTAGGGGCCGTATGAAAAATACATTTCAACGTGTGCCGCTACGGCGGCGGAGTGATCTAGGCGCTGGCTTCTGACCACTTGTCGAGAAGGATCCTGGTTCAAATCCCGGTGAATCATGGACGTTGTGCTTGACTTCTGGCACTGGCTGTCCCCCTTCCCAGGAACCAGTGGCCCAAAATTGGGAATGTCCGACTGCTTATAGCCCACTGAATTGATCACGGTGGTCGTTAACCCCCCCCCCCCCCAAAGATTGCGACGTGTCCATTGCTATTTGTTGTGGACCGTACAAAAAGTATGTTTTTGATATCAAGGTGTCCACTTCCATGTAGGCTGGCCATAAAATGTTAGGAGACCGTACAAAATTGCACTTTTGTTTTCACCTTGTCAGCGCTTCGGTATATGGTTGAAGTATACGTATATATAGTTGGGCCATTTCAGCACGTAGTTTGGTTTATATAGAAAATAAAGATGTTACATTTTTACTCAGCTACAACACATTAATCCCGAAGGCTATTTGTTGAAATCTTTAATCCGCCGTGCTCATATTCACAACGTTAACATAACATGTCAAGTTATTAATGTTGCAGTTTTACCCTGTCACAAAACTTTAGTTACAAGACCTTAGGCGTAAACTTTTTTAGGAATTTTTAGTCCGACGTATTCATAAGGTTTCGATAACATGCCAAGGTTATGGTACTGCGTTTTGACTGAGGCACAAAAATTAATAAACAGGCCTTAAGCCCTTTTATCAGTTTTCAATCAACAGTGCTCATATACATAAAATTTTCAGAGAAAGTCAAGTTTACTGTGTTGCGCATTTACTCGAGTACAAAACTATAAACAGCCATTAACTTTCACCCGCTGAACTTGGTGATTCCTCAATTCATCCATTAACAAGTCTTTTAAGTGATTGTATGCTATGGTCATATTTATAATGTTTGATGACAAGTCAGGTTAATGATGTTGCACTTATTAAAGACTTAAAAAGGTGTAGAGGCTAGTAATTATTATTTGAAGTCTAAATAAAAGCTCATTTTTAACATGACTCGTCATGAAATCCTTGTGAATATGGCATTTATTTTATTTTGTACATTTTACAAAGCGTATGCATTTTTTTTTTTTTTTGGCATTTGTTTTAATTTTGTGTTGTACTTGTTACATAGCGTTTCGCATTTTTGTAATGCTTGTGACTTGTGATTGCATTTTGAATTTTTATTTGTTTCACATTTTGGATTGCATTTTGAATTTTTATATGTTTCACATTTTGGATTACTTTTTGACATTTTATGTTTTTGACATGCTATTTTGAAAATTTTGTCTTTTTTAATTTTGCGTTGGTTTTACATTCTTGCATCTTCGGCGGAATTACATTCTTGAAAAATTCAAATACAAGTTAGTAAAAGGTATAATTCAATTAGTGAGAAATACCAGCACATTTTAGTAAAGGGTAGAATTATATGAAATTCCTCTTAAAATGTCCAGCATGTTAACATTGTCTCTGTGCACCAAAGAAGTTCGAATTCCTTTTTATCTTGCCAGCGTTTCTCTTCTGGGTGGATTTGTTGGAATCTGTGCTATCACTCTTTCGATTTTAGCCATAGTTGTTCTCTGCTCTTTCGCAATTTCACTGATTATTTCGTACAGTCACAGTTTTTTCTCTCCCAGAATTGTATTCCAGCGTCTGTCTAATCTTTCAAGTTCGTTTTGTGTTCTGGGAAAGCCAAATAAATTGTTTTCACTAACTGACCAAATTGTTGGCGGGAACAGCGGAGGGCTTCTGCTTGGATTGTTTCTTCTGCTTCCACAAAATTTTCCAAGAACATAATTTTCCTCAAACCACTGAACTACAGAATCTGCATATTCTAGTAAAATTGATTTCACAAAATGAAATGCCCAAAACATTAAAAAAACTGCAACCACACGAAACAAAATACCCAAAACATGGTAAGAAATTCTGTTGAAAGCACAATGAAGGTATACGATAGGAGAAATATATGTTTTTAAAACTTAATACAAGTGTCAAAACTGAAATAAAAAGAAAGAAAAAAGAAATATTCCAAATTTCATTGTTACTTTAGATATTTTGACCTGTTGACATTTCGTAAATTGTACTTGCACTCGGTCAAAAAATATTACTTACAAGAACTCTTTAGTAACTTTTAATCGCTGTGGTCGTATTTATAAGGTTTGCATAACAAATCAAGTTAATAATGTTGCGCTTTCACTTAGGCACCAAATGCTAATTATTGGCCGCTAGGCCTAGGCCTTTTAAATAATTTTTGATAAGCGTAACACTCTTAAATTGATTTGTCATGCAAACCTCATATAATCACAGCATTATAAAAATTACTGTAAATGCATATGCCTAGGTCTCGGGCGTAGCTATTAATGCTTTGTGCTCGAGTAACATTTAAACAGAATTCATTTTATTTTCTATGAAAACTACATAAATATCAGCTCGGAGGACTGAAAACTATCAAAAATCTCTAGGCCTAGGGTCTGCTTAATAGTTCCAACCTCAGAAAAGCGCATTGCAAAAATCTTGGACTTCTATGAAAACATTATGAAAATTAGCACGGCACACTGAAAATTGCTAAACAGGCCCAGTCCTAGGGTTTTCTAATTATTGTTTTGTACCCTGACTAAAAGTGTAACATTATCTTTAGTTCTTACTAGCAGGGGTACCCGGTATTTCCCAGGTAAATATTACTATTTCTAAAATCACCAAGTTCAGCGGGTGAAAGTTAATGAATGAAAAAGCTATTTCCGTAAATTTCCAGGAAACTTATTTTAAATATTTTGATTTAGTTAATTTAATTATACGAAGCAAAAAGAATTTACATTATTTACAGTACATTGTATTTCTGCCTGATAAGGCAACCGTTGGTGGTGAAAGCTAACGTTTATTAATTTGTGTTTTTAATACATCATGAACCGGATATTTTTTCACTTTATTGTTATCTACGGCCTCTAACCTAGACCGTAGGTGCGGTAATGGAGTGCTGTATTGGGATGCAGTTCTTAAGAGTAAAAATTGTAATTTTTACGAAAATTTTGAATGGGCCCCCTTCACACCGGGCACCGACCCTTTCCGTCTGCGGTCTAAGTTACAATACAATGAGGGAGTGTACTAAATTTGGTCGTTCTAAATTCGAAACTGTAGGTTTTACAAAAATTGGCATGGGGGGGGGGGGGCTCTGAACCCCTGTCTCCAACCGTTTCCAAAAATCGCCTGCATTCTCAGTTAGAGTACCATGACATAGTATACCAAATTTGGTGGTTTTAAATTGAAAACTGTAGATTTTACGAAAAATTTTTATGGGGAGGGCTCTGACCCCGTGCCTGACCCGTTCCCAAAAACGTCTACCATCTAAGTTAGAGTACCATGAGATAGTATACCAAATTTGGTTGTTCCAAATTGAAAACTGTAGATTTTACGAAAATTTTGTATGGGGGGAACGATCTAATCCCCGGCCCCCCAACCCGTTCCGAAAATCGTCTACGGTCTAAGTTAGAGTACCATGATATGGTATACCAAATTTGGTGGTTCTAAATTGAAAACTATAGATTTCAAGAAATTCTATATGGGGGGGGGGGGCTCTGAACCCCGGGCTCCGACCCTTTCCAAAAAACCATCTACCGTCTAAGTTAGAGAACCATGAGATAATATACCAAATTTGGTCGTTCTAAATTGAAAACTAGTTTTTACGAAAAAAATTTATGGGGGGCTCTTACCCCGTGCCCGACCCGTTCCAAAACCCTCTACCGTCTAAGTCAGAGTACCATAAGATAGTATACCAAATTTGGTGGTACTAAGTTGAAAACGGTATATTTTACGAAAATTCTTTGGGGGGAGGGGGTGCTCTTACCGCCCGGGCCCCGATCCGTTCCAAAACCGTCTCCCGTCTAAGTTACAGTTTCATGATACCAAATTTGGTGGTTCTAATGTGAAAACTATAGATTTTACGAAAATTTTGTATGTGGGGGCTCTTACCCCTCGCGCCTTGACTTATTCCAAAAACCGTCTAGCGTCTAAGTTAGAGTACCATGAGATAGTATACCAAATTTGGTGGTTCTAACTTGAAAACTGTAGATTTTACGAAAATTTTGTCGGGGAGGGCATTCTAACCCCCGGGCCCCGACCCGTTCCAAAAACCGTCTACCGTCTAAGTTAGAGTGCCATTATATAGTATACCGAGTTTGGTGGTTCTAAATTGAAAACTAGATTTTACGAAATTTCGTATGAGGGGGGGGAGCCTCTGAACCCAGGGCTCCGACCCTTTCCAAAAACCGTCTACAGTCTAAGTTAGAATACAATGAGATAGTATTCCAAATTTGGTGGTTCTAAATTGAAAACTGTAGGTTTTACGGAAATTTAAAATTTTGTACGGGGAAGGGGGAGTAGGGTTTGCTCCGACCCCCGAGCCCCGACCCGTTCCAAAAACCGTCTCCCGCTAAGTTAGAGTTTCATGACACAAAATTTGGTGGTTCTGAATTGAAAAATAAAAATTTTAAGAAAATTTTGTATGTGGGAGGGTCTTACCCCGGGCCTCGATCCGTTCCAAAAACCTTCTACCGTCTAAGTTAGAGTACCATGAGATAGTATACAAAATTTGGTGGTTCTAAATTGAAAACTATAGATTTTACGAAAGTTTGTGTGTAGGGGGGTAACCACCCTTGCCCCGACCCGTTCTGAAAACCGTCTACCGTTTAATTTAGAACACCATTATATAGTATACCCAATTTGGTAGCTCTAAATTGAAAACTTTAGTTTTTACGAAAAAAATTTATGTGCGGGGAGGTCTCTGACCCCGTGCCCGACCCGTTCCAAAAACCGTCTACCCTCTAAGTTAGAGTACCATGAGAGAGTATGCCAAATTTGGTGGTTCTAAATTGAAAACTGTAGATTTTACGCGGCATTTTATGGGAGGGGGGCTCTTACTCCCGGGCTCCAACCCCTTCCAAAAACCGTCTAGCGTCTAATTTAGAGTTTCATGATACCAAATTTGATGGTTCTGAAATGAAAACTAGATTTTACGAAAATTTTGTATGTGGGGGCTGTGACCCCCGGGCCTTGACCCGTTCCAAAAACGGTCTGCAGTCTAAGTTAGAGTACCATAAGATAGTATACCAAATTTGGTGGTTCTAAGATGAAAACTGTAGATTTTACGAAATTTTTATGAGGGGGGGCCCGACCCCGCGGGCTCCAACCCCTTTCAAAAACCGTCTAGCGTCTAAGTTAGAGTACCATGAGATAGTATACCAAATTTGGTGGTTCTAAATTGAAAACTGTAGATTTTAGGAAAAAGTTTTTATTCGGGGGGTCTGACCCCCCGGGCTCCAACCCCTTCCAAAAACCGTCTAGCGTCTAAGTTAGAGTACCATAAGATATTGTATACCAGATTAAGTGGTTCTGAATTGAAAACTGTAGTTTTTAAGAAAATTTTGTATGTGGTGGGCTCTGACCCCCGGGCCTTGACCCGTTCCAAAAACGGTCTGCCGACTAAGTTAGAGTACCATAAGATAGTATACCAAATTTGGTGGTTCTACGATGAAAACTGTAGATTTTACGAATTTTTTATGAGAGGGGGGGGGGGCTCCGACCCCGTGGGCTCCAACCCCTTCCAAAAACCGTCTAGAGTCTAATTTAGAGTTTCATGATACCCAAATTTGATGGTTCTGAAATGAAAACTGGATTTTACGAAAATTTTGTATGTGGGGGGCTCTGACCCCCGGGCCTTGACCCGTTCCAAAAACGGTCTGCCGTCTAAGTTAGAGTACCATAAGATAGTATACCAAATTTGGTGGTTCTAAGATGAAAACTGTAGATTTTACGAAATTTTTATGAGGGGGGGGACCCCGCGGGCTCCAACCCCTTCCAAAAACCGTCTAGCGTCTAAGTTAGAGTACCATGAGATAGTATACCAAATTTGGTGGTTCTAAATTGAAAACTGTAGATTTTACGAAAAAGTTTTTATTCGGGGGGAGTCTGACCCCCCGGCTCCAACCCCTTCCCCAAAACCGTCTAGCGTCTAAGTTAGAGTACCATGAGATAGTATACCAGATTAGGTGGTTCTGAATTGAAAACTGTAGTTTTTAAGAAAATTTTGTATGTGGGGGCTCTGACCCCCGGGCCTTGACCCGTTCCAAAAACGGTCTGCAGTCTAAGTTAGAGTACCATAAGATAGTATACCAGATTAGGTGGTTCTGAATTGAAAACTGTAGTTTTTAAGAAAATTTTGTATGTGGGGGGCTCTGACCCCCGGGCCTTGTCCCGTTCCAAAAACGGTCTGCAGTCTAAGTTAGAGTACCATAAGATAGTATACCAAATTTGGTGGTTCTAAGATGAAAACTGTAACTCTTGATCTCCTAGATGAACCTCTCTTCTTCTCTTCTCTTATTCACCCTCCTAACCTCCCTTACTTTTACTTTCCTCATTGGATCCGCTCTGGTGTGATAACTGTCCGTTCTCTCGTAACTTCTGATCTAACCTGGAGACCTCTTTCTTCCCTGTTTCTATCTCCAACCATTACTCTTGCTAACGAATATCTTCTTCTTCGCACAGCGCTTTGGAGCCTCTTTCCACTCCTCGCTTCACCTGATGGTCTCTTCTCGGTCCCCTCTGCTCCTCTTTCCCTACCGTTCTTTCTCCTCATTCGTAGCTCCCCGGTTCCTAGTTACTTCTCTCTCCTCCTCTTCTCTTTATTGGCTTCTTCTTTCCCCTCCCGCACTTCCACTTTCTGTTCATTCTGCTCCTCCTTCTCTTCTCCCCGCCATCTGGACAGCATCTACCTCCCCCCTTTCCTCCCCTCTTGAACTCAATGTCCATTGGCAATTTCTTCACCTTCGTCTCCCCGCCCCATCAGTACTGTTTCGCATGACCCTTCTCACCTCTCCGCAGTGCTCCTTTTGCCCTGAAGTCAGCGACGTCCAACATCAATACCTATTCTGCCCCGTTCTCCTGCCAGTCCTAAACACAGCATTTCGTCTTGCTGATCGAATTTGTGCTCGATCGTTACCATTTCTTGCATATGCTTGGCTACTCCAAACAAAGCATCCACCTACTCACTTGCCTCCTGTGTGCCGTTATATTTTTCTTCTTGTGAAGTTCACTGTCTATGCTTTCCATCTTCAACAACGCTTCCCCGCTCTTATTCCACCTCCTCAGGAGGCAAGTGCTATCATTCGGAGACGCTTCCTAGCACGGTTAACCACTCGCCTCCAAATGGAGCACTCTCGTGCTGCCTCAACAAACACCGATAGCGTTTTTCAATCCACTTGGGCCCAATCGGCTGGGTGGTTCCATATCCACAATTTGCAGTTACATCTCAACCTATAAGTGGGATTTTTGTTGTCGCCCACGTTCACTGTAACAAATCATGTTTTTACGTATTAATTTTGGTGCTTCGCTATTTGTGATTTTTCTGTTTTAATGTGCCATTGAAGATAGCTCAATATGTTTCCCATGTTCTCTTCGATAATGTTGGGTTTTATGTTGTTGTATATAATTCTTCCTTCTGCACAGTTTACTGCCCACGCAATGTCCCCTTCATTATGTTGAATATTTTTTTAAAATATTAGTCACTGTGTGTATAATTTAATGCAACAAGATGCCCTTCTGAGTACATTTAGCGTTATTTCCCCTTGTCACTGAATACTTCTGTACATATGTTGTAAATTTTGAATGTAGCATCACTGTTGCATTTCTGTGAATTAGTACCTAATGTTTAATCTTTAGTATGGTAGTAATGCTTAATTGGAATTTGTGCATAGTATAGAATCATGTCTTGCCCTGTCTACAATACTGTAGGTAAACATTTTCGTTTGTATCGCTCGTGCTTTATTGTCTGCCTCTCCTTCGCCCTACGTGGCGAAATATTTTTTTATGATTTTAACAATATTTTGTTTTACGTTTCACTGGAACTTTCCAGCTGATGTATATACCGCTGTATTTATTGGCAGAATTCCATTGTCATGTACATAGAAATGTTATTTTACTGAAGAATAAAGGCAATTTTGAAATGTAGATTTTACGAAATTTTTATGAGGGGGGGGGGGCCGACCCGCGGGCTCCAACCCCTTTCCAAAAACCGTCTAGCGTCTAAGTTAGAGTACCATGAGATAGTATACCAAATTTGGTGGTTCTAAATTGAAAACTGTAGATTTTACGAAAAAGTTTTTTTTCGGGGGGGGGGGTCTGACCCCCGGGCTCCAACCCCTTTCAAAAACCGTCTAGCGTCTAAGTTAGAGTACCATAAGATAGTATACCAAATTTGGTGGTTCTAAGATGAAAATTGTAGATTTTACGAAATTTTTTATGAGAGGGGGGAGGTCCGACCCCGCGGGCTCCAACCCCTTCCAAAACCGTCTAGCGTCTAAGTTAGAGTTTCATGATACCAAATTTGATGGTTCTGAAATGAAAACTAGATTTTACGAAAATTTTGTATGTATGGGGGGAGGGGGGCTACGACTCCCCGGGCCTTGACCCGTTCCAAAAACCGACAACCGTCTAAGTTAGAGTACTATGAGATAGGATACCTGATTTGGTGGTTCTGAATTGAAAACTGTAGTGTGGGGGGCTCTGACCAACCGGGCCCCTGACCCGTTCCAAAAACCGTCTACCGTCTAAGTTAGAGCGCTATGAGATAATATACCAAATTTGGTAGTTCTAAATTGAAAACTATATCTTACGGCAATTCTGTAGGGGGGGGGCTGTAACCCCCCCCCCCCTCCTCTCTGCAACCGCTTCCCAAAACCGTCTACAGTCTAAGTTAGAATACCACGAGATAGTATACCAGATTTGGTGGTTCTGAATTGAAAACTGTAAGGCCCGCCCTTTCACTTCGTTCCGTCAACGAGCAGCCGTTGTTCGTCGACAACTTATCTCTCTATGCGAATACTCTTGGATGTCGACGGTTGTGCCCGTGTCACAAATGATGACCATCACTCGCCTCTCAACTTCCGTCATCTGGTCTTCACATCACTGGGTTAAACCTGCCACGCTTCATCTGCCAGCCTCTTTGGGTGGCATCCAGCTTCCTGATCCAGCTTTCCTTTATAAAACACATCGTATTATTCATTTCATTCGCCTTGCCACTTCAACTGTTCCGTCCCTTACCACTACCTTGAATGTTCTAGCTTCTTTCCGTGACCCATCCTTCACCTTCCTACTGTTTCTGAAGATGGATGCATACTCTCTTCTCCCGTCCCACCTCCCTCCTGTCCTGCGAGAGGGCCTTTCTCTCTTTCGTTCGCTTCCTCTTCTCCGTTCATTTCCTTCTTCAACTCTTGATCTCCTAGATGAACCTTTCTTCTTCTCTTCTCTTATTCACCCTCCTAACCTCCCTTACTTTTACTTTCCTCATTGGATCCGCTCTGGTGTGATAACTGTCCGTTCTCTCGTAACTTCTGATCTAACCTGGAGACCTCTTTCTTCATTGTTTCTATCTCCAACCATTACTCTTGCTAACGAATATCTTCTTCTTCGCACAGCGCTTTGGAGCCTCTTTCCACTAATCGCTTCACCTGATGGTCTCTTCTCGGTCCCCTCTGCTCCTCTTTCCCTACCGTTCTTTCTCCTCATTCGTAGCTCCCCGGTTCTAGTTACTTCTCTCTCCTCCTCTTCTCTTTATTGGCTTCTTCTTTCCCCTCCCGCACTTCCACTTTCTGTTCATTCTGCTCCTCCTTCTCTTCTCCCAGCCATCTGGACAGCATCTACCTCTGCCCTTTCCTCCCCTCTTGAACTCAATGTCCATTGGCAATTTCTTCACCTTCGTCTCCCGCCCCATCAGTACTGTTTCGCATGACCCTTCTCACCTCTCCGCAGTGCTCCTTTTGCCCTGAAGTCAGCGACGTCCAACATCAATACCTATTCTGCCCCGTTCTCCTGCCAGTCCTAAACACAGCATTTCGTCTTGCTGATCGAATTTGTGCTCGATCGTTACCGTTTCTTGCATATGCTTGGCTACTCCAAACTAAGCATCCACCTACTCACTTGCCTCCTGTGTGCCGTTACATTTTTCTTCTTGTGAAGTTCACTGTCTATGCTTTCCATCTTCAACAACGCTTCCCTGCTCTTATTCCACCTCCTCAGGAGGCAAGTGCTATCATTCGGAGACGCTTCCTAGCACGGTTAACCACTCGCCTCCAAATGGAGCACTCTCGTGCTGCCTCAACAAACACCGATAGCGTTTTTCAATCCACTTGGGCCCAATCGGCTGGGTGGTTCCATATCCACAATTTGCAGTTACATCTCAACCTATAAGTGGGATTTTGTTGTCGCCCACGTTCACTGTAACAAATCATGTTTTTACGTATTAATTTTGGTGCTTCGCTATTTGTGATTTTTCTGTTTTAATGTGCCATTGAAGATAGCTCACCATGTTTCCCATGTTCTCTTCGATGATGTTGGGTTTTATGTTGTTGTATATAATTCTTCCTTCTGCACAGTTTACTGCCCACGCAATGTCCCCTTCATTATGTTGAATATTTTTTTAAAATATTAGTCACTGTGTGTATAATATAATGTAACAAGATGCCCTTCTGAGTACATTTAGCGTTATTTCCCCTTGTCACTGAATACTTCTGTACATATGTTGTAAATTTTGAATGTAGCATCACTGTTGCATTTCTGTGAATTAGTACCTAATGTTTAATCTTTAGTATGGTAGTAATGCTTAATTGGAATTTGTGCATAGTATAGAATCATGTCTTGCCCTGTCTACAATACTGTAGGTAAACATTTTCGTTTGTATCGCTCGTGCTTTATTGTCTGCCTCTTCTTCGCCCTACGTGGCGAAATAATTTTTTTTTTTATGATTTTAACAATATTTTGTTTTACGTTTCACTGGAACTTTCCAGCTGATGTATATACCGCTGTATTTATTGGCAGAATTCCATTGTCATGTACATAGAAATGTTATTTTACTGAAGAATAAAGGCAATTTTGAAATGTAGATTTTACGAAAATTTTGTATATGGGTGGCTGTGACCAACCGGGCCCTGCCCCGTTCCAAAACCGTTTACCGTCTAATATTTTTAGTGCCAAAGAAAAACGTAATATTCCTATCCTGTCTGCGTGTCCAAATTTTATAAATTTGATCAGGGAGCAAGACGTTCGAAATCGTACGTTTTCCTGAATTCGTTTTGTATGTAACCAAAATCTGTAAACGCGACGAATTGACGTAGTCGACGAATTTGTCCGCGACGAATTGACGCGCGACGAATCGTCGTGGTCGACGAATTGACGCGCGACGAATTGACGCATGCGACGAATTGACGCGCGACGAATTGTCGTAGTCGACGAATTGACGCGCGACGAATTGACGCAGGCGACGAATTGACGTAGTCGACGAATTGACGCACGCGACGAATTGTCGGGACACCGTACGAGAGCACCGTGAGTGGATATTGGACTCCTGGAAAAGAGTCACCTGATCCGAGTCCAGATTCCACCTTCACATGAAGATGAATGGGTCCAAAGTCGACGCCTCACAGGTTAACAGCTGCATCCAAACTATAGATTTTGACCGAAACAGGACAGTGGCGGGAACGGTATCATGGTACGAAGATTGTTCGCACGGACATCAGATAAGTCATCTGGTCCCCACTGAACACACCTTCACAGCCAGGTCTTACCTAAGCGTTGTTTCGGACCGAGTGTTGACCGACATGGAGATCGTGTAGCCAAATAGTACTTCTTCAAGACAACGTCCCGTGTCACATGACCCGAAATATTGAGGAGTGGCTTGTGGACTATGTTCACGCATTCCTTATGCTGCCTTGGCCATCAAAATCCCCCAACTTGAATCCAATATGAGATACACTTTCCACGATTTATTTGACTCGATGCCACTCCAGGTACAAGAGGTTACAGCTGCGAAAATCGTTCGGACTGGCTGTGGGTACATGATGTTCTGGCTCACGAGTGCATAGTTGAAGGACAAAGTTGTGCAATACCCGTTCACTCGTGTGCAAGAAATAACGTCAGTGTTTAAGAACAAAAAATAATGAAGTAGCAACCAGATAATACGTCAAATTCGGTTATCCAGCTACAGTAGAAACCACACTTTTTTTTTCTTGAAGTGTCATACATTCTTATGTTTAAACAAATTGTGGTACAAAATACTTTTCATCCGATTGCTTCTTTTCAACTCCTTAAGCACTGGGATGTCATATGTGAAACGCATGAGCATGCGCACAGCACCAACGCAGGAACCAGCTTTCGATTGCCATACCGGTATAAATGCTCTCATTCTGCTGTGAGATACTGGTATGCCACATTCTTATCTTTATATCTTGTAATTAACGTGGTGTTAATAAAATTGAAAATAATTATAACGGTTAACTCATTCTGTTTTTATTAAATGGCGAAATCGGCGTGAGTTGCGCATTCATCCGATAAGAAACAAAGGATTTGTAGGCTGCGAAGAGTAATTAATTATTCTGGCATTAATTAGTAAACATGGAGAAACAAATCCCCGGCTGATCTATAAAAAAAGATTTGTCGCTTATTTAAAATACTGTTTCCGTTTGTTCTTGAGGAACGATGTATGTCATTCTCCCCTATATTTCACATTCGTTCGCATAAATGAAGGTATTTTTTTTTTTTTAGGCAGAACTAAAGTTATTTAACTGTGCTATATTTCCAGACTTTTCTTTTTCTGGATATGCTCAGTGTTATCTGCAAGTTTGTCAAGAAGACAATTTACGAACATCTGAATAAGTGACCGCAATTTAGAGCGATCTAAAAGACGATTGTATTGAGGTTGGCACTTTATATCGGCCATAAATTCCTCTGTCATCAAGGCTTCTTGTCCACGCATTGTCCGGCTGTTGTGGAATAGCTAAGCCTCGAACTAGACAGCATTTTCGAGAACGTGTTTGTTTTGACTAATAGCTGCTTAAAAACGGCGTGGCCCAATAAATCTCCTTCTAAACAGAGAAGGAAGAATACATTAAAATCTAAAATATGAGTCTTTGTTTGATGGCAAGGCCTCGTCACTGAAACTGCAATGTCTAAAGCTTCTGTACTTGAGCAGGACGTTGCATGTTCTTGTTTAAAAATTACCCCCTGCATTTCAATATTCTGTTAGCACTTATTAAGTGGACATGCAAGACCTATTGGATATAGCTGTCTTTTATTTAGATGAACTTTTTATCTGGATTGCTATCAACGCGATTTTAGACTTTGGTCACGTATGGCCACTGTGTCGTGAACAATCGATTGAACGCAAAAGCAATCCACCGTAGTATTTGTTTCTTTTCAGGTATGACAAAATGTGAAATTAGAAATGGTCCGACGTTGTAGGATTAAATTTTCCATTACAAATTCGTATTCTTCTATTGTGTTTTGCTAGACATCATCTAGACCGTGTACGGTATATCGCCCAGCTCCCACTGGATAAATTACTTTTCGACTACATATCGCATCCACGAAAAAAAAAAAAATGTAGCCTCTCATCAGTGGGGGACTGGCGATTCACAGACGGCATTGAAACTTGATTTTGTGCCGCCCATTTTGGGGGAAAATTACAAAGGTACCCTATCCCTAAAATAAACGGAATGTCAGCATCACCGTTTCTTGTTCAAACATTTTTTCAACACAAGTATACGAACCATTGCAGATTTTTTATTGAGATAATAAATAACACTCATCAACAAAATTCAACACTGTAATTTTTCCTTAGACTTAAAGCTAATTTTTCAATTACATACGGTGTTGAGTACACAAAAATGATGAAAGCAAATCTCTACTTGGTTCTTTTTTTTTCAGTGGAAGATTTGTTTTATATGTTACTACAAAATAATACATTGTCACAGTGCGTTATTACTATAAATGCATAAGTTGATTCTTCAATAGGATACATAAAATATATAACAGAGGATTTGTTTTTATACGTTACTATAATGCAATAGCATTTTATACGTTATTACAATATATGTGCATACGTTACATTGCAATTAATTTACATTTTATAATGGGAACAATTTTAAATGTATTTTTTAACTACAATTTCATGCCACATCACAACAAAACAGAATTTAGTCCATACGCACCCGGGACTGCATCTATAATCATAATAAGCAAAAAGTCCAAGAATACAGTAATACCAATGGTAATATAAATGTGCAAACAAAATTAATAAACTAAGGCTTTTTATATCATAGAAATCAACGGTTGTATGCAGCATGCAATGTAACCAAAGTAACTAAAAAATTTCAGCACTTCAAAAGTATAACCATTACAAAACTTCAAACGTGTAACTATTTCCAACAATTCGATTTTTGCAAGTAACATCATATTTTCATTAAGACATACACATGATGAAATATATACTAACGAAAGTGTTATTTTTAAAAAGTTACATACTAAAATAAGTTATTAAGTCACACAAACTGACAAGAAGAAGGTGCGAACACTTCATAGCCAATACTTCAAAAGTCTCACCACAGAGAGCATAACCAAAGTAAATAATAGTTACAAAACACCAAAGGAACACTATAATCTTTTAGTTTCAAATAATTTGAAGCACTGGAACAGATTCTTTAAAACAAATCGTTGCGGTGTAATGTGGCAAGGGAATCAGGGGAAAAGGCTAACAGACGAGCCCCCTATCCCCCCCCCCCCCCAATGTAAATAGTCAAGTCAAGGAACAATTCAACCGTAATGCAGTAAATTAAAGTAAAAATACATAATATATGACCCACTGTTAAACAACCATTAATTAAGAAAGTCTTAAGCTCTCTTTTAAATACCGAATAGTGTGTCATCGTCTTGATCCGAAGCGGCAACCCATTCCAGGACCTAGGGCAGGTCACTTTAATATTATTAAATAATAAATTAGTACGAGCTCTAAGTATTAAAAAACTAGTATTACCACGAGTGTCATGATCATGGGGACGCAAATGTAAGGTAATTAGATCTGAATATTTATTAGCATATATGCATAAACAGTAATAATCGAAAACTGTATAATTTATCAAATGACATTATCTGATAACTGTGGAAAAGAGAATGTACCTGTAAAGACGGATTCATCAAACGTAAAACATTTTTTTTTTTGCAAAACATAAATTCAATTAACATTCTCAATAGTTGTGCGACCCCAAGCCATGAGACAGAATAAATAATATCATTAATGTGCTATATTAGCAAGGTTTTTAAATTGCATGCTTTTCCGTTTATACTGTTGTTCAGAAGCATCTCTCTTGATGGACCAACAGTAATCAGCAAGCATCGCTTCATTCCACTATGCACAGTAACGGTTCTCCATGACAGTATATCTGCTGGTGAAATGGTTCACCATATTCGTCACAAACTGCTCTCATCTTATCGGGAAAACGTCTAGGTGAGAATAAAGGAAATGCAGTTTTAAAAACATATGACAACCCAACTTTTGAAAATTCTTCACCAGCTTTTGAACTATGCTCTTATAGTATGCAGCTTTAGTATTTCCAAGAAAATTTTGCGCAACATCCTTGAATGCCAGTCAAGCTTCCTTTCCTAGTTTCCGAAGTATACTTTCAAACCGGTTATTTCGCATGAGCTTCCGAATATCAGGACCAATAAATACTCCATTATTTTATTTTAGCATCCGATAAAGAAGGGAAGAAATCTCGGATAAACCTAAATATCTCACTGTCCCTGTCCAATGCTTTAACAAAAAGATTTATCAATCCGAGTTTGATGTGCAGCGGTGCGAGAAGTACGCCGATGAGCCATTGCATTATGGAGAAATGAGCGCGCCTGGAGACCGAACGGTGGCGCAGGTGAGTTCACAGAGCAGTATATATAAAACCCAAGGACTGATCGCTTAGTAGAATTTTCGGAGTCAGAATGGGAAAAGCTGCCGATTTATCGGAGTTTGATAAAGGACAAATTGTGTTGGCACGGGGCCTTGGAACTGCACTCTCGGAAACGGCGCGGCTTGTGAGTTGTTCACGTACCGCTGTAGTGAGTACGTATCAAAAGTGGTGCACAGATGGCCAAACGATCGACCGTCGTCCAGCGGCGTGTCTTTCGCATCTCATTAATGCCAGAGAACAGCAGAGACTGTCGCGCATTTTTCACAGCAACCGCAGGGCCACAGTGCGACAAACCACCCTCAGCTACAACAGTGGTGATCAGGGCAATCTGTCACAGCACACAGTTTATCGCAGCCTTCTGCGCATGGGCCTGCGTAGCCGAAGACCTAGTCGGTCCCCATTCTCACTGCACGTCATCGCTAACAACGCATGAAATGGGCCCAAGATCATCGAGATTGGACCGTGGATGATTGGAAGAAAATGGCCTGGTCTGACCAATGTAGATTCCTGGTGTATCACGTAGACGGTCGAGCGTTGTTATGCCGATTACGAACGGTGGCTTTGGAAGCTGGATGCACTGTTGGGCGGAAACAGGACAACGGCGAAGGTGTTATGCTGTGGACGATGTTTTCTTGGGACACTTTTGTCCCCATTATCCCAATAGCACAAACCCTGACAGCTCTCACGTATCTGAGCATCGTTGCGGACCAAGTTCACCCATTAATGGCAATTGTGTTCTCTGCTGGTGATGGCCATTACCAACAGGATTATGCGCCATGCCACACTGCCAGAATCGTCAAGGAGTGTTTCGAGAAACATGCTGGTGACTTTCTGTTAATGCCTTGATCTCCAAATTCACCTAAGATGAACCCAATCGAACGAACATTTGTGGTTCGACTTGGAAAAGCGGCTTTGGCGTAAATCACCACCACCCTGAAATGTACGGGAACTGGAGGACCTGCTGTTGATATTATGGTACCAGATACCCCAGGATACCTATGGCCACCTCATCGAATCGATGCCTCGCCGATTGGCCACTGTTTTGCGGGCTAAAGGAGGTCCTACAGCTTATTAGGTAGGTGGTCATAATGCAATGGCTCATTGCTGTATGAATCACTGCAGTTTTTGTATTGAGGTAATAAATAATTAACAGCATTTAACCCATTTTCTTGGATCACAGATTCCTCACAGCTTCTTTTACATAGATTTTTTTATTGGAACGTTCAACATTAGAATTCAGTAGCTAGGATTAATTTATTAACACGGTTTAAGCTGTCACTCACTTTTTCGCCAAATCGCGACAAATTCTCTTGTGATAAAAAGAGAATGTTGAAAATTTTTTTCGAAACTCGTAGCTAGTTAGAAAGATCTCTTTCACATTTCGAGATATTGCTGATGTTAACCAATGGAAGGTTTTTATCTAGAACGTTTCCAGAAAAGACATCTGAGCCTTTTTCAAATATATATAGAGAGAGAAAATTTTGAAAAAAATTATGATCACGTACAAATTACTGTGCCTGAAGTCACATCTACAGCTGGGTGAAAACTTTTTAAATCATTCGCACATTCGGGGTCTGAAAATTGAACCTGTTGTAAGCTTCAAACAAAGAAAAAGTATTTAAAATCACTTTATCGAACTGAAATTCTATATGAATTCCATTATATTAGAATTTACGACATGATTCCCATTGCTCATCATCGACTCTGAGATAAGATTTAGTTTGATGACCCTTGTAAAGACGGAGAAGAATAGACGTTACTAACTGAAACTCATTTATATCTATTTCAATTAATGGATCAGAAAGGAAGAATTTTAATTTTAAAGAAGGTTTTTCATTACTGGGCAACAAAATTCCCAGACGAAGTTTACTGTAGGCTCAAATAAATGCACTAAAATGCAATGTATATAACTTTATTCCACTATTATGGGTATGCAAATGTTTCCGCCGTTTTAAGGAGAAAGGAGACACGAACAATCAAGAAACCAGTACACATTTATTCAACGAAATATTGGCCCTTAGCATCAATGACCTTTTGCCATTTTTCAGACAACAAATGAATGCTCTTGTGATAGAAGGACTCGGGTTTTGAGCTGAAAAACGCAGCGACGAAATTTTCCACCTCTGGAACTGTGGCAAACAGCTGTTGGGCTAGGGAATGTTGCATAGAGCGAAACAGATGAAAGTCTGAGGGTGCAATGTACAGGGAGTAAGCCGCGTGCGGTAAAGCCTCCCAGTGTAACTGTTCAAGGGTTGATTTCGTGGTGGCATCGACATGTGGTCTGGCATTATCGTGTAACAGGATGACTAGGTGGCATCCTTTACCTGTCTATGGTCGTTTTTGTTCGATTACGGCGTTCAGTTTCCTCAACTGATCGTTATATTTTTGTGCAGTGATTGTTACGCTCGGTTTCAACAGTTCGAAGTACAGCATTACATGCATATTCCACCACACACACAACAGCACCGATTTCCCGTGGATATCTTGTTTTGCAATAGATGTTGATGGCTGGCCTGCTTTAACCCAGGATCACTTGCCTACGGGTTTGTCACAATAGACCCATTTTTCATCCCCGGTGACAACCTTCCACGAGAAATTCTTCCCTTGAAACCTCTTTAGCAACGACATGCAGATGCCCAATCGTTGACCAATATTACGCTCCGTTAAAATATGCAGAACCCACTAACCAATTTTCTGGTTCTTCCCCAACGCCTGTAGAAAGTGGCTCGCCGTCAGCTGAGCCACTTTCAGACGTTTCGCCAGTTACGTGGTCGATTGTGTTACATCCTCTTGCAACAGCGATTCCAGCTCCTCGACTGTGAGATCCTGCTGTCTACCTGCACGTGGCTTGTCTACCAAGCTTAGATAACCTTTCTTAAACTTGGCAAACCCGTCTCGACACGTCCGCTCACCCATAACCGTTTCGCCATACACCTGTCCTATTGAACCGTATGCTTCACTCGCACTTTTCCCTAAATTAAACATGAATAGCAAACAGTGCCCCAAATGAACTTCATAGGGTCGCGCTATGCTTGGTTTCATGTACGAACTGACAGCACGGGTCGCATGCCGGTTAGACCCCGACAACGCCACCTATTGGGGGCGGCGGAAACTTTTGCATACCCCTAATACAATAATGAGGAAATGTGTTAGTTTATTTGTAATAAAATTAGGTTGTAATTCCTGTTTTTATTTTAAATTCCATTTAAATTACGATCTTTAATTTAGACAATGCATTATTTTTTTAAAGTAAAAATGCAAAAAGAAGAGAAAAGCACGAAGGAACAACTTAAATTTGGCTAACCAGTATATCATTTTGCTACAATGTTTGTAGACAAAGTAGCCAAAGAAGAAATCCCAGCGTGTTCTTTCGCAGCAACTCATGGAGCTATAATTAGTCGCCCGTCCCTAATTTAGGGTCACGGCTTCCACGGAAGGGAGACAGCCAGTGCCATAAGACAAACACAACCGCTGGGTCTCACCGGGATTCGAATCGAGACCCATACCGGACGAATGGTCACAAGCCAGCGCTTAGACTACTTCGCCACCGGAGCAGCAAATCCCAGCTTAAACACTGGTTGTTGCCAAGGATAAAACAAGCTATGGAATGGGAAAAGGATAAACCTAATTTTCTCATCTTTTTCAGCAAAGTTATATGGATCTCCTACCGTTCTCCATGGAATTCTTAATTTTTTTAGCTGCTTTCTCCGCACTGTAAAAAAAAATAAACACGAAATTTTTTATTTGTAAATAGATAGATTCCACATTCTCCTTGTTTTCGTTATAATTTTTTCCCCACTTTAAATCCAAATTATATTCTGGATTGAAAATTTACTTGTCTTGCTGAGTTACACAACTTTAGTTTAATTTATTTTTCCTCCATGACGGAGCTACAGGTCTGGCAAAAGAAATGCATTCAAATTTCGCTCACTAAAGATATGTTTTGTTACCAAAATCATATGTTTTGTTACTGAATCATTGTTTTGGGAGAAGAAGGCTAGTCGGCCACATTCAACTTTTCCCTTCTTTTTATCCCTGTTGTTGCATATCTGCCATATAATTACTTTCACCTAATCTACAAAACTGAAATGAAATGAAATGAAATAAATAAAATGAAAATCGACCAAGCTCTGAATCATGAATGTCGGAATCAGAAATATGGCAAATTAGATTTACAACTGTGAAGTGCAGGACCTTAAACACTAGTTCATCAAGGAAAACATGGCACCTCTATAAAAAAGGGTTTTAGAAGAATTTCAATATTCATTTAAAGGCGCAATGATTTCTTCCCGGATTTTATTAATATAAGACATGCAAACATTCTGATGTACTCTGAGTGACCACCTTATTAAGTACAGTTTCTGACGTACCTAACTCAGAGGTGACGCACATGTCTAGATGGCAAAGTTGCAGCGACAAATTTCGTTGGTGTAGCTCAATTGGGAAAGCTTTCGGATCTGGAGCAGAAGGATGCGGCTTCGAGTCTTGCCCCGGGAAAAAATGTCTTTCGCTATAAGAGCGCCAGAATGTAAAAATGCATCTACTGGCCGTTAGGTTCTTCGAAAAATGTGTGATGCTTCTTCCACATACTGTCCGGAATTAGTAAGAACTCCTTCTCCTACAGAGAGTTACTTCAAACGTGGTTAGCCGGCTGACCCGGAAACCTACGATTCCCTCCCCAGCCCTTTCTCAAGGGGGCGTGATATATGTTACGTACCTACCTTAGAGATGACGCATATATCAAGCAAAGGCGAGACCAACCGCTCAGAAAACTGGATGGGCTATTAGGGGGCTAAGCATGTTGGGGAAGACATTTTGAAGGGCTTGGCAGAAATTTTGGCAAAAAATTGCGTTCATGTAGATTTTCTCCGACGCTGATGATTTTATCCCACTAAAAGAAATCAGGTTCATACTGTTCGTGGTATTTCTTCAGTGCATGTGGCACTGGGAACTATGGGTACGTATCTCGATGGGCAGTTACTTTTTGTTCCTAAGTTTAGCTTACTAACGTAGAGTTTGTTTGTTTTTTCATTTTTTGTTGTTATCAGAAGGCTGTTAAGTGGCCGTCCATAAAGTACGTTCGCGATTTTTTACTATTTTAGACTCCCCTCCTCCCCCATGCCACATTTTGTCCGATTGTTGACACCCCTCCCGCAAAACAAGACGTCCTAATTTCCGCAACCCCCTTTATTTTTGACGGCTGCTTTTAGAAGTCCGTTGAGAAACAGAAAGAAAACATGTAATTATTTAAAGGAATCTTCCATATATTTACAGGTTTGCTTCAGAAAATATTTATTATTTAGGCATTAATTTATTCCCTAATGCTACCTGAACTTTATCATTCTGAAATAAAGATCTACAAATGAAAGCAGGCATTTAAGGTTGCAACACTCTCGATTATACCATCTACAAAACACGATAGATTTGGTAGTGCAAATCGAGAACTTAATATTAATATTCTGATTTAGCTAAATATCATCAGAAATCTGAAATATTTCATACCTTTTTTTAACTATTAAAAGAAGAAAAAAAGAGAAAACAAAACGAAGAAATACCACCCACTATATTTTATTTTTGCCGCTGGACGTCCGAATTACTAAACCTTCCCCCTCCTCTATGTCACATTTGGTCTGGTTGTCAGGAACACCCCTTCCCCTGTAATATCGGACATACTTTATGGACGGCCCCTAATGCGTTTTAGTTTGTAATCTGACAAGGAATCTATTTCTCTTTCTCTCTCTCTCTCTCTCTCTCTCTCTCTCTCTCTCTCATTGTTTTAAACTTTAAATACAAAAATGATGTGTTTCTACTACTCTCTTAGACATTCGCTCAGTGGATTACCTCCATTTACCAAAAGCACAAACACTAAATTTAATAAAAAATACGTTTTATAGAAAAAAAAATTCTGTGAATTCGAAAAATTCACGTACGTTTATCCGAATTCCCCAAAATCTTCGATGGTTGTACTCACCATGTGTTCTGACTGCTTAAATATTTTGGGGAGCGTCGCGCCAGATGTTAAGACGGCAAAGTTGCAGCAACAAACTTCGTCGATGTATGTCAATTGAGAAACGATTCGGCTCCGGAGCAGAAGAATGCGGGTTCGATTATCGCCCCGGCGCCCCTGTGGCGCAGTGTTCTAAGCGATGGCTTCTGATCATGGTCCGGGTTCGAATTCCGGTAAGGCATGGATGTTGTGTTTGTCTTACGGCACTGGCTCTCTCCCTTCCCTGGAACCAGTGACCCTGAATTAGAAACGGGAGACTGCTTATAGCCCATTGAGTTGCTCACGGTGGTCGTTAAACCTCCAATCAAAAAATAAATTTACCGCCATCGTCAAATTTGTGTTTACGCTGTAAGATTCACATTACATCTATAGAGAAGAACACTCCTGATCATTTTAAATAAGAAGTTTGAGAAAAGAAATTCACGGGAGCCAACATAAACTTGAGATAACCTATATGGAGCACCAAAATGTGGCATCAGATATTTATCAAACTTCCACAAAAGGTGTGAGAAAAGGCGACACCAGATATCTCAAACTCTATGTTAAAAGTGTGCAAGAATGTTACAAAAAGACTTTAGGCATGCAAAACTTAGAAGAAATCATTTCAGGTTGACTACCCGAAAAATCATCGCCACGCATACTGCGTTTTCGTGCACTTAATCTGGGTTAGAATCATTAATAATAAAAGACACTGTAATTTTTATCTGATTTTCTCCTTTTCCTGTAGTCTTATCTCGAAATTATGTTTGCCTTAATGCTGAAAGAAAGTAACTGAAAAAATGAAAAAAAAATTTATACGGGTTACCATTATTCAGAGAACTGTCACAACGCAATTAATCCTACGTAAGATAATGAAATAATAAAATTTTCATATTGTTTTAAAAGTCACTTTACGGAAAACGCTAAAATGATTTGTTGTTGAATATTCTTAAATTTCAAAAATCCAAGTTCAAAATGACAAGATATTACTCATCGAAAACAGCGATATTCTGAGTAATTATTTAAATAGAAAAGACTCGAATTTTAAACATTCTACAATATGTTTGAAAAGACGGAGCCTTGTAAAAATTTCAGCACAACGATAAGGTCGTATGAACAGACTGTACTGCTGTTGTTACTAGTCAGAGGAAAAATTCTTCGCTGAGAAATTTTCTACTTCATTGCTACAGGGTTTTCAAAAGAACCTTTTTTTTTCTCGATCGTTCTCTTCGAAACATAAAATATAATACATTTATACTTAAAATCTTGAAAAAGCTTCTCGAAACGAGTTCCAGACACGAAGGGCATCGTCTGGAGCCAAAGTAATATTATAAGCACCTCAACTTTTTTTATTTTTTTTATTTCAGAAAGTAACGTTAGGTTATAAATCCTCAAAGTCCAACTTCATTTATGCAGCATTTTCAAAACAAATAAACAACTTTTGGCTGATTTCTGCGTGCCACCATTAAATTCTGAAAGTTTCGTTTGACACTGCGCGTTTTATACTGAATGAGGTTTCCAATCTTTTCACCAAACAGATGTGCTAGAATTATGTTTCCACATCCAACAAATCGAGTCCGCTATTTTATTTTTTTTTTCTGCGTGACGCGAACACTGTAATCTAAAGTTCTGTTACCTGTAAATAGCTTCATTTTTTAATTTTATTTTCTTCGTAAAACGTAGTCGCAGACACAAGAACAGGAGCGAGCAAGCGTCAACGTCCTGTCGTCATTGCGCGCGTTTCGCCAATTATGTTTTTCCCCATTGGTTGCCGACCTTGATTTCAGTCCACAATTCAATGTCAGGTGCTGGCAATACCTCCGGGCACTTCTCGAAATGACGGAACGTTTAAGAACGGCTTCACACGAGATTTTTGATTCCTTTCGTTCCTTGGAGAACATCGCGATCGAAAGGCTCTCTTTCACTTATGTAGGACGCCCACGAAAGCCTCCAGGCTGGGAGGCTGTTGTCCTTTCAACATGATATGCTACCGTAGGCTAGAAAGGAAGATGCCGCTTTCTCTTTCTTGGGTCACTGTTAACACTTTTCTTTCCATGCTGTGTTCACTTTGCATAACTAATACTGCCTGGCTCGCTCGCTTTGATACAGTGCAGTATTTTATAAGATTTTAACACTCGTTGACCAATAAAGAAATTTTCACTGCCAGGAAAGAGAGCACTGCAATTGTTTCGGTACATGTTACTTCTAAATCGTAAAATATACTAACGACAAAGTTTCTATCTGCAATTTTATGCCGTATTTTATGGCGCATAAGGTGGGATCCCGTGTCAATAGGAAACATTTGAGAAAGAAAAAAAAAGCATAAATCAAAATTAATGTACTTTTTTTCATTTCCTGTTTCTCAAAATTAATTTCAATAGTGCCTAAGAGGGCATTTCGGCAGCGAAACCGGAAGAAATTTTACTATCGGCTAACCTGGTCTTTCTTAGAACTCCACAGTTCCAGAGCGCCCGTGTCTGCGTAAAATTCAATAGAAATCTAGATCCTCTACACCAGAATACCTCAGTTAGAAATAACATACTTGAGGGTCCAACGCATGTTTCTTTAGACATCAGATAAGACAGTATAATTTATTTTTTTACAACAACCCTCGTGAGCATTTAAGGTTATGTAAAATCGCCAAATTTGGGATCACTAGTTCCGCAGTAGTGAAAGGTTCAATACGGTAGGACAGCAGGGTTGGCATATTGGCTGTTTTGAGGCCAAATTCCCGAAATTTGGCTTCTTTTTCAGTTTAGTCCACGTCAGAGAATTGACTTAGTTTTTGTCTAGCTTTTTCCTGACTTTTTACATCAGTTGCCCGAATTACATGTCATCCTCTTTTTAAATAATTATCTTTTTAAAAAGTTAATTTTGCTCCAAAATGGCAACACCTTAAAGACAGACTAGCCAGAAATCGGAATTTACACAGTTTAAACTTTGAATGACAATTGACTCGAAGTTCCAGGTTATTTTTAACATTTTAATGAATTGGGAAGGGCTAAAGGGCTTATTTCAGAGGTGCTAAATTAGCCAAATCAAAGTTTGACCCAAAATTCAAAGCAAGACTGTTAAAGGAAATAATGTTAGAATATATATACCTACTACAAGAAGAAGCAATTTCAACAGGAGCCAAAAACAGAAGAAAAAAACACGAATGCAAACGAGCAGGGAAAACCATGCCAGAATGCAGAAAGTTTTGAAAATGCTGAGCTTTGGTTTTATCAAGGACCAGTAAAAAAACAGCATTAACTCATCTCTACAAAGACCTAATTGAATATGGGTTTCTGCTATGTCATAAATGTATTTTAGGTAAATGTCCCCATAAATCAAAAACACCTTCTAAGCCACGGGAATGTAAAAATTAAGAATAAATTTAGCTATACATTTATGACATACATGGATGGCCCTAAATTAATGCTGTGTTTTGCTGGTCCTTCGTAATGCCAAAGCTCAGCATTTTCAAAACTTTCTGCATTCTTGCATGTTTTTCCCTGCTCGTTTGCATTAGCGTTTTTTTTTCTCCTGGTTTTGGTTCCTGTTGAAATTGCTTCTTTTTGAGTAGGTGTTGTTTCTGAGAATTCTTTTCTGCTGCTTTTGCGCATTTGGTTTTTCAGAAAATATTTTTTAAGGAATATTTCAAAATGTTTTTCATTTTTTTTTATTGTTCGTTCCTGAAGTTTGGTTTAAATTATATATATATATCATCATCATCAACCATTATTAATCCACTGCTGGATGAAGGTCTCCCCAAATTTCTTCCACAATTGCCTGTTTTGGGCCTGTCTCCTCCATGTCACTCCAGCATACTTTCGAATAGCATCCATCCATCTCCCATGGGGTCTTCTTCTGGGTCTTTTCCTGTCCCTCGGAATCCAATCTAAAATTTCGGTTGTCCATCGGTGGTCCGTTCTTCTGGGTGATCGAAAAGTTCCCGAACCCTAATTTGAACAATTTGTATTCGCATTATACAGATACATAAAGTTTACTTACAACTGTGATACATCTTTCATCGACTTTTGTGCAAATGATGTTGATCTAAAGAAAGTGCTGGAGATTACCTCCGTGCCGCTGGAGGCAAAAATCCACGCGACGGCACGTTTTTCGTAACGCGTTTCAACATAGATAGCGTGATTTCCGCTATAGCCAGAATAATGTTTGTTTTCAAGGACTGCAGGTCATGCGGGTTGTTTTCATAAACACGGTCCTTTAAATATCCCCAGAGGAAGAAATAAACAAACATTATTCCAAAAAGAAAACATTGTTCAATAAGCCCTTGTTGTATCGAGTAAATTTACGAAACCAAAGGCAATACAGCAGGCCCTTATGCATATCAGGTGCCTTCAGTTCTTGGGCAACTTTCACTTTGTATGCATGAAGCTGAAAGTTTTTAGTCGCTTTCTGTACTGAGCCGTAAGAAAGTTTCACTTGCTGAGATAAGCGACGAAGCGATTTTGTAGGTATCTGTTGAAAACGTTTTTCAACATCGTTTATTACTTCCGGCGTTAACACACTTGGCCGGCCATTTCTAGGCATATCATCAACACTTCCAGTTTTCCGAAATCGTACGAGTGAACTGTGTATCGTTATTTACTTACCACAGTATGCTGCGAAAAAAAAATCCTGAACTCTTCTATACACTGTTTGTAAGACTGCGTTTGCAAATAAGCTTGGCCGCCCCGGTGGCGCAGTGATCTAAGCGATGGCCTCTAATCATTCGTCTAAAAAGGTCCGGGTTCGAATCCCGTTGAGGCATGGATGTTGTGTTTGTCTTACGGCGCTGGCTCCCTCCCTTCCCTGGAGCCAGTGACCCTAAATTAGGGACGGGCGACTGCTGATAGCCCATTGAGTTGCTCATCATGGTGGTCGTTAAACCCTCTATCAGCCGCCCGGTGGCGCAGTGGTTTAAGCTGTGGCCTCTGATTATTCGTCCGAGATGGGTCCGGGTTCGAAGCCCGGTGAGGCATGGATGTTGTATTTGTCTTACGGCACTGCCTCTCTCCCTTCCATGGAACCGGTGTCCCTAAATTAGGGACGGGCGGCTGCTTATTGCCCGTTGAGTTGGTCACGGTGGTCGTTAAAATTCCAATAAAAAAAAAATAAGCTGCAAGTAAACACATTTTCTGCTTCCTCGTGAAACCTATGCATCTGTGCAAGTGGCGACGCTAAAGTGGACAAACTGCGTAGCACTCATGGAACCGGTTATTCATTTCTGGCACTCTGCCAATTTCCGTCAGGTATTCGACAAGCGTAGTATTTCATCTCGACGAGTTTCTGATTCGTGTTGCCACATAAGTTGGCTGAACTTTTGCTTACAGCATACGCAATATTTTTTTTTTAGTTCAGGGTTCGGGAACTTTACGATCACTGTGTATATACACAAATCAAGTATTCTAAAATTGAGCAGTTATGTGTAGCACTTACTAAATGGATATTACGAGTATTACATTAGAATTTTTCGAACACATTTTTCCTTGAAACGGTTCATGATACAAAAGCCCTGGTTATTATAACACCCAGTTCCATTTCATCTGTTTGATCTTGGTAGGTATACAGAAAGTTTGCGGGTTCACGGTGTAACGCAAAAAGTGCAAAATTAATAAGCTAAGTGCTTTCCTCTTCTCTTCAGAGTTTTGAGTTACTGCGCAAAACTTCCATCAGATGGTTGAAATCATCCTAATATTCTAGAGTTGTTCAAAAAGTAACAGCGAACTAAATATTTTGGGAAACATAATTCAATGAGAGATACAAATGATATTTCATTTTTCCACATAATCACACAACTTTTCAATACATTTCTCACACCGTTGCACCAACGTCTTTAATCCATCAGAAAAATTGTTTTTGGTAGTGCCTTCAGCCAAGAATGCATAGCTTCTTTGACTTCCTCATCACTCCCAAATTTCCGTTCTCTCAAATCTACCTTCAGGGGTCCAAACACATGATAATCAGAGAGAGCAAGATCAGGGTTGTATGGGAGATGCTGTAAGATCTAAAATCTTAATCTCCGAATGGTGTCAAGAGTTGCAGCGCCCGTGTGAGGGCGGGCATTATCCTGAAGGTGAAGAACACCTTTAGACAGAAGTCCTCTGCAACGACTCCGTATTGCTGGCTTCTGCTACTCCTCCAACATTGCGCTGTATCGGACACTGTTCACTGTTTTCCCCTTTTTCTGATAGTGCTCCGAAATTGTTCCATTCATATCCCAGAAAAGAGTGCACATAACCTTTCCGGCGGAAGGTTGAGACTTCAACTTCTTCTTGACTGGAGAAGATGTGTGCCATCATTCTGAAGACTGTCTCTTGCTTTCGGGCTCTTAGTGATGCACCCAGGATTTCGTCCCCTGTGACGATACGTGCCGTCTCCTTCGTCGTTATACCGCGCCTAAAAGGCTATGGAAGTCTGCACATCATCTTGTTCTCCTCAGTCAGTATCCTAGGCACCCACGGTGCATACAACTTGCGATACTTGAGAACCTCCGTGACAATGATATGAGTGGATCTGATACTGACATTCAGTTCCCTGGCCAGAACTTCTAAAGAAATGCGCCTGTTTTTACGAATAATGGCGTCAGCGCGACACACTTTCTCATCAGTTACGGCTGTGCTGTAACGGCAGGAACGTTGGTCATCACGGATGGATATTTGCCCATTGTTAAACGCATCTACCCACTCGTACACTTTTCTTTCGCCAATGCAGGAATCTCCGTACTGTTGCATCATTCTTCTATGAATATCACGAGGTTTCATACCCTCGGACCACGAAAAACTGGTGATTGCCCTTTGTTTCTCTACGGTGCAAACAGCTAACGGCCCCGCTATTTCGTTGATGCTGCCCTTCGCTTAAGCACGCCACGCCATCTATTGCGCAGTGTCAACACCTTCTCTAAGAATGTATCTTCCCAGCGCGGGAGTTTGAAATGTCTGGGGTATTCATTTTATGAAATATTGTCAATTTGCTGTTACTTTTTAAACGACCTACGTATCTTGCCCCCTCAAGAAATGTTCGGACTTCGGAACATTCTCATCCCCCTTCCCCCCGTTTCGAAGGAAGACCTCCACTGAGAGGGGGAGGAGGCATGAATTTCAGAAGGGGTCCGGATCTCCGTGTCCTTTGCGTTTCGCCTCCCGTAAATGAATCCACTCTTTATATTGTTGCTATGGTACTACAAGGTAAGCAGATCACAGTAGCCAGAGTACAACTTGTTGTCTTCAAATCAAATATCAATGTCAAGTGTCTTTATCAAAAATCACTTTTATCTACCAAGTCCTTATCTCAAAATTACACATTATCAAGATGTTATCTCAACAATGTAAATTCTATCAAGTCGCTTAATCCAAAATGCAAGGACATTATCTCAAACTGCTCTGCTCAAATCGTTATCTGGCTCTCCACTTACATTCAGTGATTGCATTTTATTGATCCCTGACCCACTGTCAGTGATGCCAAACTCGTCGGAGAAAACAATGCTTTGTAAAGTGAAAATGTTTAATAAGAAGAAATAAATTTACATATGAACACAGAAACTCAAAATGAAGGTTAAATTAGTAGCATACGTCAACGTCATCAGTAAGTCTGCTTAGTTTCCAGACAAGCAGATGTTGTGACATATACAGCAGTTTCAACTTTTTGTTTTTATTGACTTTTCACTGCGGTAAATTTTTGTTACTTCTCGTTATGTTTTTCATATTGAACGTAACGTCTAAACTTCTATAAGTGTTTCTTCTTTTGGGCTACGACTGACAGTCAGTTAAGTCATGCTAACTGATGTAAATACACTGACCCTGCAACTTGAAAACGAATGGTAAGGTTCCTTGCTTACACCAGTGCTCACTACATCTTCGAATGCGTTATACTTTACGCTATCAAGTCTTTAACAGTGGATTCGGTATTATATCCTGTCAAGTCTGTGTTTAGATGAATATAGCTAATGTAGTGTTAAGTCCTCGACTGCGCTATTCCAAGAAGAAAATCCGTTTAAGAAGACCTTAATTAAATTTACTTCGTGTCTTATCTTAACCTGTTAGTGAATCCTAGTTCAATATCAAAACCACTTCCTAGGAAAATATGAATGACATAAAAGTAAGCAAATTGAATCGTACAGTAGATACAAATTTTGAAGATGAGAATCCGTTTTTTGGTGTAAATATGACATGGATGGTAAGTCAGATAATATCCGAGAACTTGAAAATTTCGTCTTCCTGGAGTGAGAATCGAATTCTCGTCTCGCGCCCGAGTATGCTAACCACTATACCACCCCGAACGACCAAGTCTCAAGTTTCAAATTCATTTTAATATAATTATAGTATTCAAATTTTCGGATATTATATTATTCAATTTAATTTCTTATTATTCAAGTTTTTGGATATGATGTGACTTATGTCATATTTACACCAAAAAACGTATTCTCATCTTCAAAATTTGTATTGTATGGTGTAATCTCGTATTCCATTCATGCTGAATCATAGATGTTTGTAACTACAATGGCGTAATATCTGTGAAGTTCTAATTTAATTGCTCCATTTTAGTACTGTTTAAAAAACTTATGGGTTTCTGATGATAAATCGCGTACCTAGAAAACGGAACATAAAGTGGAATTCGTAGTATATCGCACGTTTCAAAACTATGCAGTTCAGTAGATATACAGGAAAATAAAAGACTTGAAATAAAACTTTTGTAACACTGTTGCTTACAGATGTGAACGATCACTTTCTTCTTCAAATATGAAACACTTCAAGCTGTTTTTCCTATCAGTGAGCAACAAATGGAGCGAATAATTCGAAATCCGATCTACGGTAGATATAGCATTAGTTCCCTCACTGGCTGAGATTTATCAATAGCTTCTTCAAAATGCTTGCATTAAATGCGCGCCCCCGAGTTGCGTTGAGTATTCGTGTGATGCTATTGTAACTGCAGCTCTCTGGCTGGTACAAAGGGAAGTGGATCGCTTTAGTAGAACCAAAGAATATAAACGCTTCGCGTGAAGAAGCTCAACTCTCGTAGAGATAATGTAAAACAGGCGACAGCAGCGCCACCATGTAATGCGGCAGCAGATGCTCTGCGGGAAAGTTAACATTCAGGCGCAAAAAGCGTAGGAGACACGGGACGGGAAGCCTATTTCACGGAAAGGAAGCTAAGCTTTGATCTGCGACTGTTTCCTTCGGTCTCATTCGGTCTACTAAAGCATTTTTTTTTTGTTGTTCTTTTCTGAGTATCCCTCCTGTCCCGTCCCTTCTTTTGGTGAAACAAATATATACATTAGCAATTAATATTATTTTAAGGAAATTTTAGCAGTTTTATTCTCACTTTAAGCACCGTAGTAATACCAGGTTGCTTGGCATGAATTTCATATTTACAATATACCTTAAATGTCAAAAATGCTGAGGCTGGTTTCCCAGTAGCAGCCATAATAATAAAAAAAAAAAAAAAAAAAAGCAAAGACAACCGCAGTTTCCCAAAGCTACAATTTTTTTTCTACCCTTCCGAAGTTTGTAAATTAAACGCACTGCGCTGGAGAAATTTTCTCAACAGATCGGAAAAACATCCGTTCGTATCTGAGTAGGTTCGAACCTGGGCCGCTGGCGTGATAGCTGAGCTCTCTACCGACCGGACTAACTCGCCACGATTGAGTGTATGCTTAAAGCTGTCTGTTTGGTATGCATTGTGTAATCGAATGCTTCCCTCTTTCATTTTACAATATTACGAGGTATTTTTCATAAAAGTCAGTTTCATATAATTGATAAATTAATTTTTTCAACGTAACGATAGCTTTTTTTTCAGCAAACGTTGTTTTAATGGTTTTCCAGGATATTTGTTTCAAACGGTTTCAAATTTGTTCTTGTTATTCATCCACTCCATTCCATGAATTGTTATTCATCGGAATGGAGTGGGTGTATTTTCATGGCTGTAATATAAACGCAGATCTAGATGAGAACAACAAAACCTTTGAACAAAACGCCAACACAAACAAGCGTTTATATTCTTTGAACACAAACACGCATGCTCAGTCTAACTCAGTCTGCTCGGCATCCTGCGGCATCAGCCTGTAATGTTGGCTTCTGTGTAGTAATTCTTTGACGCATAATATAGTGGCGCTAGTTACGTCTCGCTGAGCCTTACCTTCTTATCAGTTAGATATTCTTTGGTAGAACGGAAGTGCCAAATAAACGCCTGGCAAAAGAGACGCTGATCGTATAACGGCTCATGTTCTGCGTGAAACTGTTAACGCTTTCATTTAATTTCAGAATTAAAAACCCTTTCAGTGCATCGAATTATCCATGAACAATTATTAAGTTCAAAGAAAATTTCTGCGTATTAGATTTTTTTTTTTTTTTTTTGGATTGGAGGTTTAACGACCACCGTGAGCAACTCAATGGGCTATAAGCAGTCGCCCGTCCCTAATTTAGGGTCACTGGTTCCAGGGAAGGGAGAGAGCCAGTGCCGTAAGACAAACACAACATCCATGCCCGACCGGGATTCGAACCCGGACCCCTTACGGACGAATGATCAGAGGCCAACGCCTTAGACCACTGCGCCACCGGGGCGGTGTATTAGATTTCATAAAACGGAGAAAGAAAATGATCGATTTTTCTGTAAATATAAAAAAATTAGAATTAAGGACTGAGTCCACACCGTGCTCTCCTATCATCAACTTTCGGTGGTCTCTAGCGAGACGATTTAACAAACCTCTCTACTTGTGGTGTTATCTGTGCGTGTGTTTGCTGTGTTTTCAAAAGAATGCGTGATATTTCATTTGATTCTATTTCTAAATGAATATAAAAGAGCTTATACTAGTAATCCGAATGGCGCAGAATAGAGTGAAAGTTTCCAAGCTTTCGCACATCAACCAGATGGCTTTTTCAAGGAAGGTACACAACAAGCAACAATCTGAATAATATAACGCTTCAACAATTTGAACGCGCTGACTTGACTTAAATTTTTGACTTGACTTGGAATTGTTCAAGCGTTCTATATTTTTTTTTTTTTTTTTTTTTTGTGTTTAACGACCACCGTGAGCAACTTAATGGGCTATAAGCAGTCACCCGTCATAATTTAGGGCCACTGACTCCACGGAAGGGAGAGAGCCAGCATCGTAAGACAAACATAACATCCATGCCTCACTGGGATTCAAACCCGGATCCATCTCGGCGGAATGATCAGAACCATCGCTGAGACCACTGCGCCACCGGGGCGGCGTTCTGTTATTCAGTTTGCAGTTTGTTGTCTAACCTTCCTTGAAAAAGTCATCTGATTGATGTGCGAAAGCTTGGAAAGAAACTTTTATTCTATTTTACTCCAAGAAATTCGGATAAACAGTAGTTATACTGTTGTAAGTATAGTTGGTGTACAGTTCCTTGTTATTAAACAGTTTATAAAATAGCTTTGTTTTCCGTTTAATAAGAAACTGTCGATAATTACAAAGCCGTTCATGTTTTCTCACGTTATTTTACTTGAAGTTATTTATCCCTACTACAGACATACGAGAGAATGACATGGCCTTTTTTTTATTATTTTTGTTGTTTTTGTTTTTATTGAAGTCAAATTTTCACGCTAAAGGAAACCTTGTTTTAATATTCGGACTTTTTTTTGTCGTGACGTTTGCGACATATGCAATACAATTCAAGTGTGTAACTATAAATAGATTCCAGTCCTTGGTTATCAACACGTTACTGCACTATTTACTGATAATTAGAAATAATTCTTTCCTAAAAGAAAAATTCAACAGCTGCAATCTAACAGAGGTTTACCAGTGGGTTTCAAAGGACAAGTACTTAAACATTCCTAACCTAGCTGCACGGGTTCTGTCTGTGTTAGAAACAACATACTCATGTGAACAATTGTTCAAGAATGAACCAAGTTACCGTATTCAGTTGGTAAAAGCAAGCATGAGTCATTTTCTTCTAGGACTTCCGTCCACACTGGGTAGATTTTAGGTCCCAGCCACCTACAGCGAGTTCGCCTTTTGGGCAGGACACAGAAACGGAAGGAATGAGAGCAAGTTTAGCGACTTTGACAGAACAGTTTGTAGTGAGATTTGAGTACAGTAGAAGGCGCCACTGTACAAGTACGATGTTGCACATAGAGGGGTGAGAGAATTTCAGGGGGGGAATAGGAAAGGATGCCCATTTAACCAGTGGGTCCAACCTGGGGGCCGTCACTTAACGTGCTCGTCCGATGCACGGCGAATATTCAGTGATTGTTAGCAAATCACACCACCTTCGCAAGATCAGCCCAGGATCGAACCTGAGGACCTTGCATTGGTAGTCTGAACTGCTAACCACTCAGCCATTCGCGGCTCTCAGTTGGTAAAATGTGATTGTTTTAAGATTTAAGGGAAAATAATTGTAACATAAAAGTGACTGTTTTCAGTGATTGATGAAGCATTTATTTTTACTATTTACCGATAATTAGAAATAATATTCCACTCTTGTGCCCAGCCATTGGTGTAGTTTTTTAAAGTTTTTATTTATTCATAAGAAATTGTTTAATATTCATGCTGCCCCCTAAATTCTTTCAAAACAGGAAAGTGGCCCTTCCAGGGTCTGAGTTTGAGACCACTGGTCTAACGCATGCGACGCATGGTCATGAGAGATATTGTTCTGGGTTGACCTCTGTTGTATTGGGTAGTCAATTGTTGAACAGTGCTGAGTCTGTTGGACTGTCTAGTCGTCGGACGCGACGCTCACCTCTCACATCAACCTTTCACTGTTCTTTGCAGTTTTGCCTCCGCGTCGTTGTCTGACCATTTTCATGCCAGTCTTGATACACTTTAACTACAGTAGTTCGCAAACAACCCACCAGTTCACACGTTTGGGAAATCGAATCATCCACTCTCCGAGCTCCTACAATCTCTCCTTTCTCAAAATCCGATAAATATTTCCGTTTTTCCATCACGCTCCGAATTTTACTACCTGCTGCACCACTCACGCCTTATGTATGCTACGTCGGCCTACTAATCGCGCCCTCTCGGAAATCACGTGATCAACGGGTAGCCTCCTCTTTTGATAGGGTTGATCATAATTCAGCGATCTTCCGAAGCATTTTTCAATGCAAAAAAAACGACTCTTAATTTTAGCTGGTGTTTCATTCATTTGTTTTCATCATCGAGGAGAGATACAAGTAAAATCACAAAACTTCTGAATTCCCTACAAGCGAAGGTCTAACGAACCTTTGTAAATCAGTGAATAGCTCTGTAACATTAGATTGGTTGAACAATACATCTTTGACCATGAGAAAAACAATGAGACTAACACCATAATTTTTGTTATTTTTTGCTTGTATGTTCATGTTTTGACGAATATAACAAACGAAACTGATCCAAAACATTTATTTTAGTGGTTCGGTAAAGTTTTCTTTTGGTTTATACTTCAGAAGTATGATACTTAACGAAAGAAAAAGGAAAATTGCATTTAAAACGTGGACTTGAAATGGAACGTGTTAAACGATAGCTATAAATACAAATGAGACAGTCTTCGAGGAAAGTAATGTGACAAGAATCATTTGAATCTCTGGAATGACAAAAGTAACTGCGATCAATGAAAAAGAATAAGCTTTGCTACATGCAACAGAAAATATAACAAAATTAAATGCGAATAACTGAAAGAAGCTGCAAAGAAAACTATGCTAGAGTAATGACTGATCAATTAGAGCGCCAGAGCTCGAAGACAAAAAGAATAAAGCGAAAAGAACTGATGTGAAAATAAAGTACGCCATTTAAAATGCAGTAAGCAGCTACGATTCAGATTTGAGTAATCCAGTTTGTAGACACAGTACAGGCGTTCCTTGAGAACCCAGATACAAAGAGAAAGCATAGAAAGAATAAAAAAGCTAAGTTGTTTCACAATGTTTCAGAACGACGTGCGAACCTCGACGACAACAATATGCACGTAAATTTTCAGTTGCACGGTAACTTAGTGCTCTCTGTCTCAAAATTATCACAAAAAGAAAAATTAAATATCATCACCATCCATTTTTCTCTGACCGTGAAGGAATTTAAATGTGAATTTATTTTAACCAGCGAGCAGTTGTAAGCAAGGAGAATTTCGAAAGTTTGGGTATGCTTTGTTTTATCAGCACGACATTTTTTTTTATTTGTCTCCTAGTGAAGATACAACAAGTGAATTATTTCGTCAGACGTCTAGACGTCAGTCACCTCACCCAGGCCAATTATGAGAACTTCACTTGCAAGTATTCTACTGCACTTTGAAGCCGAAACGTGCTTTAGTTCCATCTGGTGCACTCGAAGCCGAAACGTGCTTCAGTTTCACTTGGTGTACTTTGAAGCCGAAACGGGCTTCAGTTCCACCTGGTGCATTGAGAAAACACAGGTTTGCCCACGTCGGAATCGAAACCGGGTCCTCTCACTTCGGAGTAAGTCGCTCTCCCAACTGAGCTACGCGGATATGTGCTCTCGTTGCTATCTGCCTTTATCTCATGTGCGTCCTGCGGCGCAGGCACGTCCCAGCACTTTGAAGACGAAACGTATTTCAGTTCCACTTTTGGCGTGCATCATTCCTGTCGAAGCTCAGCCTTCGGTTCCTTCGCTTTCCATTTTGCAGTAGTTTTAGAAAAAAAAACTAACTCCCATGGTCCTCTGGAGGTCGTAGGTCGAACTAAGAATGCACAGATAATCAAAGATTTTTCGAAGTCTGAGACTTTGAGCGCGTTTTTTTCCCTGTTTGCACACCAGTACACTGTTTTGCGCCCCACGCTCCTAACTGGTTGGCCATGGTGTGCATGTCCATACGTTTTTGGCAGGACATTTCATTTTCTCGTCTACAAACTCAAATAGCATGACATATTCAAATGTATTCGTACGCCACCTAGCAGAGAAATGTTCGTCGAGAAGAGAGAGAGAGAAACGTATCGATTAATTCAGCAATTGTTTGATATTTCCGACACAAAAAAAAGAATTTCGAATCCAATTCATGAAATTGGAGTAGTCGTGCCTACATACCGATCGGTGGACAAAATGATTACGTAGTATTGTCAAGAGATGTGCGGAAAAGTTTAACTCCAGCTGTTGGTGGAATCTTACTTCTTAACCTTTCTGACCTACAGCTCAGAATATGTAACAGAAAAAAGTGGCAAATGTAAAATTTACCTGTCGTCCTCTCGTCCTGTTTCTACTGTAGTAGAACTTATAGAAATGTTCCCAATGTCCATTCATACACGAAAGGGGGAGGGGAATACATAAGCTGGTAGGTCTTCTAAAAGTCGAGCTATGCCTACTAAAAAGTGCAGCTAAAGTACACACGAGTATATGAACGATAGATCGAATGAGAAAATACATTGTACTAACATCAATATCAGGACACTGCTCTATTGATAGTTAATTCGGTCACCGCGTCACAAATCCAAGTATAAATATGCCGGTAGGACTATGAGGGGACAATGGAACGACTGCGAATGCAAGGGCTATGGATCATTTTGTCCGTGTTCATTTCGTCCACGTTCACTTGGTCCATTTCATTTTGCCCACGGTTCATTTTGTCCACGGTTTACTTAAACCACCGTTCACTTTGTCCGCTATTCATTTATTCCACCGTTCACTTTGTCCGCTATTCATTTAGTCCACTGTTCACTTTGTCCGCTATTCATTTCGTCCACCGTTCACTCTGTTCGCTATTCATTTAGTCCACTGTTCACTTTGTCTGCTATTCATTTAGTCCACCGTTCACTTTGTCCGCTATTCATTTAGTCCACCTTTCACTTTGTCCGCTATTCATTTAGTCCACTGTTCACTTTGTCCGCTATTCAGTTAGTCCACTGTTAACTTTGTCCGCTATTCCTTTAGTCCACCATTCACTTTGTCCGCTATTCATTTAGTCCACCGTTCACTTTGTCCGCTATTCATTTAGTCCACCGTTCACTTTGTCCGCTATTCATTTAGTCCACTGTTCACTTTGTCCGCTATTCAGTTAGTCCACTGTTAACTTGTCCACTATTCATTTAGTCCACTGTTAACTTGTCCACTATTCATTTAGTCCACCGTTCACTTTGTCCGCTATTCTTTTAGTCCACTTTTCACTTTGTCCGCTATTCATTTAGTCCACCGTTCATTTCGTCCGCTATTCATTTATTCCACCGTTCACTTTGTTCGCTATTCATTTAGTCCACTGTTCACTTTGCGTCCTAAGAATGGTTGGAATACCGTGCAAACTTCTTGTTCTGATGGAAGTTTTGTTACTAGACAGAAAACAAAGGTCAACGGACATTGCTTTCATGCGATTTTTTTTCCTGTTTACGTTTTTCGATTAAAATACAACAATTTTAAATGTCATTTAAAGTAAAACGAGGAACTGAACTTTGAAGAGCTTTTTAATTCGTTCGTGGAGTACGATGTTAATCATTATGACATAAAACAAAGTTTTACAAAAATCTTTTAATGTTTTGAAATACCTCTTGTACATTGTTTTCATACAATTCTTAGCTTTTCAGTAATTTTTATTATTAATTGTTTGGAATTTTCGCATTACTAATTTTCATACGAATGAACTATAATGCTCTCTGCATGTGTCACACCTATTTAATAGAAGAAAACAATTCATAAAAGTATGATACAGAAAAAATTTAGATTGATATTTACTGTGAATTTGCGGTGTGAGAGAAGGAAAATAGACTTTTTACGTTGTGACGTACCTGCCAGCAGGACGCACACGACATAAAGACACATAGCAATCAGAACAAATGTCTGCGTAGCTCAGTTGGTAGAGCGACTTGTTCCGGAATAAGCGGCCTCGGGTTCGAATCCCGGCGTAGACCAAATATGACGGAGAAATTTACTTCGTTATAATGGCGCCCGGATGACCCGACCGTTCAAAATCTCGCAATGGTGTGATGTTCTTTCCACACCGCGAGATAGGAAAAATCAGAGAATTCCTTCTCCAGCGCTTCGAAAAATAAAAATGTGTGATGTTGCATTCCACACAGCAGATTGACTGGGAGTTCTCAAGTGCACGTTCTACAGTGGATGGCTGCCTGCAACGATTCATGGTCACGGCTGACCCGTGGGCCATGCCCCCGGCCCGCTTTCGGGGGGAGATGTGACGTACCTGCCAGCAGGACGCACACGACATAAAGGCACATAGCAATCAGAACAAATGTCTGCGTAGCTCAGTTGGTAGAGCGACTTGTTCCGGAATAAGCGGCCTCGGGTTCGAATCCCGGCGTAGACCAAAAATGACGGAGAAATTTTTGGTACACACAAAAGAATTGAAAGCTCTTTAGAGTTAAGTTCCTCGTTTTACTTTAAATAACATACAAAATCGTTATGTTTTAATCGAAAAACTTAAACAGGAAAAAAAATCGCATGTCTGCTGACCTTTTTGTTTTCTGCCTAGTAAAAACTTTCCATCAAAACAGAAAATTTGCACGATATTGCATCTATTCTGAGGAAGAAATGAATGTGGACAAAGTGAAAAGTGGACTAAATGAACAGAGGACAAAGCGAACGGTGGACGAAATGAACACGGACAAAGTAATGGGGAACAGATGCAAGGCCTCAATTGACAGTGTTAATTGATCTCTAGCTCGGATTGATAATAGGGTGCCACAGATGCAATTGCTCCATGCGTGACTTTCCAGCGGCACTGAAGATCTCTAAGTTCACGGGTGGTAATGTGAAATGCAAATGGAAGTTCAATGGTGCTGAATCTGCCAATAAACGACCCAGTAAATCTCCAAAGGTAACAAAACGTGACAGTAAGGCTCTGAGAAGGACTATCAACTCAGAACACAAATGAACATACAGTAGTATTAAATCACGAAAAACCCTATGTGATACTATTGGAACTGATTTCAACACATTAATACTACTGGGACTGATGTCAGCACATTAGTACTCTTTAAACTGATGTCTGTACATGGCGCAGGACGCTGCACGTTATGGGTTACCATGGTCGAACAACCATCCACACGCAGCTAACCTCTTCGACTAATGCCACCAGCCGTGGTGTAATGAAAGTCGACCTTAGACTATAGACCGATGGGAAACTGCCCTTTGGGCTGAAGAGTCATGGTACGCAGTCTACCACTCTGATGGTGGCTCATAGATGCGGCGGATGCAGGGAGAAAAGCATCTTCCAGACTCTATCGTTCCGACAATAACGCTTGAAGATAGCTGGACGGCATGGAGCTGGGTTTTTTCGTGGTTCCACTTGGGTCCATTTGTCGTTTTGGACAAAGCCATGAATGCAGAGCTCTACCTTGATCCCCAACCGTGTAGCAGTACTTTGGGAAGACACATACCTCTATCAGCAGAGCAACGGACCATGTCATACTGCTCGCGTTATTGCATATTGGTTTGAGATCGTTGGCATCGGAAAGTTGGAATGGACAACCCAGAGTCCTTACCTGAATCCGACAGCGAATCTCTGGGTAGAATTTAATCACTGCGTGATGTTAAGTACCTATTTCAGAGGTGACGTATATGTCAAGACGGCAAAGTGCAGCGATAAGCTTCGTCGATGTAGTTTAGTTGGGAGAACAACTGGCTTGGGAGTGAGGAGACGTGAGTTTGAATTTCACTACCGGAAAAATGGCCGTTTCACTATGTTGGCGCCCGAGGGCGTTGGTTTCTTCGAAAAATGTGTGATGCTTCTTCTACAATGAGCTACTTCAAACAGTTGCTCCGAAGTAGGCTGATCAAGAAACCTACGACTCCGTCCCAGCCCTTTCTTAATGGGTATTGTTTGTTTGTTTATTTTATTGAGGGGTTTAACGACCACCGTGAGCAACTCAATGGGCTATAAGCAATCGGCCGTCCCTAATTTAAAGCCACTTGTTCCAGGGAAGGGAGAGAACCTCAAACTAAACAACCAGGCCTCACCGGGATTCGAACCTGGACTTATCAGACGAATGATCAGAAGCCAGCGTTTAGACCACTGGGCCACCGTGGCGGCCTTAATGGGTTAATACGCAGCCAACGAGATAGGGGTTAATATATGCGACGTACCTACCTCAGAGATGACGCACATGTCAAGACGGGAAAGTTGCACCTATAAGCTTTGTCGGTGCATTTAGTTGAGAAAACAACTGGTTTCGAAGAGAGGATTCGAATTGCATCACCAGTAAAAAGGCTGTTTCGCAACAGGGCGTGGAAGAAGAAATCGACCAACATACAAGTAAAGCTAAACTGGTCAATGCTTTCAAGGCCAAATGGCAGAACATATCGGCGGACATTTATATAAAACTGGTGAATAGTATTCTACGGAGACTAGAGGCCGTAATAAGGGCCAAAGATTACAGAATACAATATTAAATTTTCTCTAAACAAAGATTATATTTGAAGAAATGCAGGTGTCCCTGTATTAATGGTAATACAGTGTAGTAAGTACTTCCTATAAAGATCTGGATTTTGTAACACATTACTCTACAACAAAGATGTTGCAGCGTAAAATTGATGGCTGTATGTTGGTGTGCGCACTACACAAGAGTGTGTCCTTTACTTTCGTAGAAGATGTCAGAGCCACGTTGATTTACAGTTGCTTAAAAATGCTTCAGCATGTGTCCATAAGCGAGGCATCAGAATACATAAAGGAAAGTGTATCGTAGTACGTGGCATGACGTAGATGACGTGCTACTGAGGTGACACATCAATCAAATCGTCAGTATAGCAGTGATAAGTCTGCCGGCGTTGTTCAGTTGGGAGAACTGCAGCTCCGTTGTAGGAAGATGTGGGTTCGAATCCAGCTACTGGTAAAAGGTTGTATGTTATGAAAGGGACGTGAGTCAGATTCATAAGCCTCGTGGATGGCCGTCAAACGACAAGTTGGTAAAAAAAGAAAAACTGATGGGTTGATCTATTTTCATCAACGCGAATTATCTATCGCGAACCGATTGTCACTACTGATACGGGCAAAAGTACAGGATAAACGCTTGTTAATAAATGTAATGTCACAAAATTATATGTGGTGATTGTAACTACGGACTTCAGCAACCGTCCACATGGATAAAAAGAAGGCAGCAAGCGGAAACATCACAAGAAACAAGAAGATGGAGAAAGGGGGGGGGGGATACTGTACTGCCATATCCTTTATGTAATCTAATTCTAGTAACTCGACCTTATAATGTGCCTGGTTCTTTTAAAAACTCATTGTACAATCAACAGTTTGAGGAAGATGTCTCCATTAGGAAAACTGCAGTTCAATGGGTGTTGGGAAAAACAATACAGCCTATCACGAGAACAAACCGAAGAGTCTTGGTCGATATTTTGCTTTTTTCCTGTTCTTCGTCATATTAAATTTCGAAAATTCATAGGATATAATTCAAAACTGAATCTTTTCCCCGTGATACAAGTCAAAATTAAACCTTTCAGTTTGCAATTTCAATTCGTTACAAGTCAAAATTGAACCTCTATATTTACGAGAACTATAACTATACAATGTTTATATTTACACATTTTATAATTATAACTGTGCTATAATAAAATAATTTTGTGAAGCCTCAATTAATTATAATTTAATGAGTATAATAATTTATAATACTAGAATATTAAAATAATTTAGTAAATTAAATAATATTAATACAATAACAATCTATTAATTATAACACTGTAGACATTAATTATACATTTTACGTTATAATATAGTAATAATATAAAAATCATAATATAGATTATAATAATACCATAATTAAACATTATACGTTATACACATGATGATGATGATAATAATAATAATAATAATAATGTCATTAGGTTGGTTGGTTGGTTGTTTGATTTTTATGGCGCAAGGGCCATGGTTGGCCAAAGAGCGTCAGACACAAGACAAACAAACAGTATTAAAAATGTTGTAAAAAGCTTAAAATCTGACTGATCATTTAAAACTGAAAAATGAGAACGATGGAAGCGCTAAAATAGATAATGGAACAAACAGTATTAAAAACATGATACAATGATTAAAATCTAGCTGATTCAGTAAAACTGAGAAATGAGGATGATGATAGGGCTAAAATCTAGATTCGTTTAAAATAGTCAATTTCTTTAAAAAATGAAAACACGGCAACAGTATCACAGTGGTCATTGAGGAGCCGCTGCAGTGTAGCGGCGTCCTCGCTCAACAAATGAGAATGAAAGAAATGAAAACGTACATCACGAAAACGAACACAGCTACACAGAAGATGAGTGACGGTGAGTCGGCAATTGCACGTCTCACACATCGGCGCAGTGTCGCCACACAGCAAAAAGCGGTGAGTGAAACGACAATGCCCAATGCGGAGACGCGCAAGCACCACTTCCTCCCTACGGTTCCGACGATATGAGGATTTCCAGACTTCAAGATTACGTTTAATACGATGCAGTTTATTTTCCACCTCTTGGTCCCACAGACCTTGCCACGTTCGCTTGATATGGTCGCGAATCAGAAAGCGGAAATCCCGGTGAAACAGTGGCAAGGGTGTGACGACCAAAGAGGAAGTAGATCGAGCAGCCGCATCAGCACACTCGTTACCCGAGATTCCAACATTCCCGGATATCCAACAAAATTGTATCTGGACACCGGCCCCGAGCAAAGAACAAAGAAGCCTTCGTACGGTAAGAAGAAAAGGGTGGTCACAGCAGTCCAACAATGACAATGACTGTACAACACTCAAAGAATCAGTGTACACCGCAGCCCGTTGATGAGAGCCCGACTGAACATGAAGTAGTGCAAGATACACACCATGCATCTCCGCCGAAAACACCGTGGCCTCAGCTGGGATCCGCGCGACAGAGACGTCATCAATACAAACCGCCGCGGATCCAACGACTCCGTGCATCTTGGAGCCATCGGTGAAAATGGGAGTGTATTCAGAATTGAGAGCACGATGCTCAGCGAAGAGCTGCTGGTACACTGACGCAGGGGTTGAGGATTTCTCAAAAGATGCAAAGGTGGTATCAACCATGACACCAAGTGGGTGCCATGGAGGATCCCCAAAGCCCCTGGTCTCTCCAACAAGTGACAAGTCGAGCCCTACATCACGGGCTACGGCCGCCATACGAAGACCGAAAGTTGAAATGCACGAGGGCCGGTTCCCGAATAAACGAGCATGCTGGGGATGAAAAACTGCATCGTATAAAGGATGGTCGGGTAGAGATCTAAGTTTCAGATAGAATTAAAAAGACAGCTGCAGACGGCGTAATTCAAGCGATGGTTCGTTCGCGTCAGCGTAAAGGCTGGGAATTGGAGATGTTCCAAATGCACCCGAACAAAGACGCAGTGCTTGATGGTGAATAGTGTCCAAAGGCCGGAGAACGGAACGACGAGCAGAGCCATACACGATACAACCATAATCCAGTTTCGACCGTATTAAGGAATGGTAAATGCGGATTAAAGACATCCTGTCTGCGCCCCACGAGACTCTCGAAAGGATCTTAAGAATGGATAGAGCCCGCAGACAGGAAATCTTGAGCCGCCGAACGTGCGCACGGAACGTAAGCGCACGGTCGACGGTCAGACCAAGGAACTTGGTCTCCGGCAAAACTGGTATGGCTACACGGTCTAAATACAGCTCTGGGTCAGGATGGAGGCCACGCCTTCGGCAGAAACGGACACACGCTGTCTTGTTGGGAGAAAGAACGAAACCATTGCTATTCGCCGCTTTAAAGATCTGATTAATTGCAGACTGCAACTGCCTTTCAATAAAATGCATGCTTGATGACGAGCAGAAAATGTGCGAGTCATCAACATAGACAGTAGCCGAAACCGCAGGAGGAAGATTTGTGAGGAGACAATTAATGCGCAGGATGAACAATGTGACAGATAAAATGCAACCTTGAGAAACACCTTGTTCTTGATGGAATGTTGCCGATAGCGTCGTACCCAGGCGCACCTGGAACACCCGATTGCGAAGAAAATTTAAAATAAATGTCGGAAGATTTCCTCGCAATCCGCATGCGTGGAGGTCACGGATAATACCGTGCCGCCACGCTCGATCATAGGCTTTTTCAATATCGAAAAAAACAGAAACCAGGTGCTGCCTACGCACGAACGCCTCGCGCACAGATGTCTCAAGGTGCAGGAGATCATCGTGAGGTGAACGATGACGGCGAAAGCCGCTTTGTGATGGTGAAAGTATTTGATGATATTCTAAAAAATGAACTAACCGGGAATTAACCATGCGTTCAAGAACTTTACACAGACAGCCAGTGAGAGCAATTGGACGATAACTAGAGGGAGACTTGGGATCCTTGCCAGGTTTGGGAAAAGGCAGAACAAAAGCTTTTCGCCAAGATTCCGGGAAACTGTGCTCCGACCAAATACGATTGTACAAGATTAAGAGATTCTCGAGAGACGACTGCGATAGATGACGGAGCATGTCATAGTGGATTCCATCGGGACCGACAGATGTAGCGCCAGACTGATGCAGAGCCACCTTGAGTTCAACCATGCTGAAGGGGAGTTATATCCAGTGTCGAGAAAAGGCGCAAAGGAGATTCTCTGGCGTTCCGCAGTGGATTTTAATCTTTGAAAGGAAGTAGGATACGCCAGGTCACTCGACACGGAGGCAAACACCTCCCCCAAACAATCAGCAATCTCCCCGACTTCAGCATATGTGCAGCCGTTACTCTCGAGAATGGAGATCCGGTGAGAGCTGTAGTTACCCCGGATCTTACGAATCTTGTCCCACACACTTTTCGAACCGGCACGTGAAGTGAGAGATGAAACATACTGGAACCAAGACTCCCTCTTGCTACGTCGACGCACCAACTGAGCATAAGATTTTGCTCGTTTGAATGTAACGAGATTAGCATCGGTCGGATAACGCCGAAACGTAGACCAGGCCTTATGTTGAGCTCTCCTAGCCGCTGCGCATTCAGGGGTCCACCAAGGCTTCGGACTTCTGGAGAGTGTCGTAGATGTTTTTGGTATAGAAAGATCAGCTGCCTGAAGAATACAAGTTGTGACTTCAAGAACCGCTGCGTCGATTGACTCTTGGGTCACCATTGCAGAAGAGATCAAAGCTGACGGTGTGAAGACCTCCCATCTCGCACGCTCCATCCTCCAACGAGGAGGGCGGGAGGCAGAAGATGGCATGTTTGCCTGATGCGAGAGGACAATTGGAAAGTGGTCGCTCCCGTGGAGGTCGTTACACACCGTCCACGACCAGTCAGCAATAATTGATGGTGATCCCAAGGTCAAATCGATCGCACTGAAGGATCGTGTCGGTTCATGGAAGTACGTGTCAGCACCGGTGTTAAAAAGGCACAAAGAGGCCGAGGACAGAAGAGACTCTATGCGACGACCTCTCGTGCTGATGCTGACACTACCCCACAAATGATGATGGGCATTGAAGTCACTTAGTAGAAGAAAGGGTGAAGGCAGCTGATCAACCAATCTCTCCAGTACAGAGACGCTCACGTTCTCGTCCGGCGGCAGATAGACACTGCAGACAGTAAGAGGTACAGGCATAGAAATACGAACAGCCATGGCCTGCACAGTTGTGGAAACCGCGACGGAAGATACCGGAACCCTGTGAGGGACGAGAATAGCGACACCCCCACAGGCTATATTTCCAGACGCGTTATCTGTCCGAAATGCACTGTAGCCTCGAACTGAAAGCAGGTATGATGGTTTAAACTTCGTCTCCTGTAGACAAAGGCACACCGGAGAGTAAAATGAAAGCAGATGTTTCACTTCATCAAAACTCGTCCGAAAACCTCGACAGTTCCACTGAATGATTGAAGTCATAAGTGAAATGAAAATGAAAATGATCAAACGAAGTCAGGCTCCATCGCCTCTGATGGGGGTTCCCCCAGATCTGGAGGCGTGTGACCAGGGGCTAAGATGGGAGCATGCTTTGTCCCAAGTGTCTTAACGGGAGACGCACGACGTTGAGTCGTCTCCTGAGATTTTGGAGGAGAAGAAATGCTTTTCTTATCCTGGGCTTTGGTCTTTTTGTTAGAAGAAGTGGCCTGAGTTCTCTTGTTGGTGGTGGGATGAGTCTGCTTCGGCGAAGTGGTGGGTGGCGCTTTCAGACCCCTAGCTCGAGACTGGAGTGCTTCCACTCCGGCTGCGATGATGTCGTTTACATTGTATGGACATTTAGGGGGATCTGAATGTCGGTCTGAATGGCAACCGTAGATTTGGCAACCACCACTGAAGCGTATGATCGCCGATCAGATGTAACAGGAACCACTCTTCATCTGGCCTCAGGATAGGAAATATTTTCCACCGTTTTGATCCTTTGGATTTTCTTCTCCTCCTTCCACTTGGCACAATCTTTGGCTGATGCCGCGTGTGAACCCTTACAGTTCACACAAAACTCGGCCTCGGCCACACATTCCTGTAAAAGATGTTCTGTGGCACCACAGCGTGCACACCTAGGATTGCTCCTGCACGACTGATGAGAATGGCCATAAGACTGGCACCTAAAACATCTCAAAGAGTTAGGGATGTACGGGCGTACCTCTAGGTGAAGATACCCTGCCTTGATGGACGTAGGCAGCGAAGGGCTATCAAACGTTAAAATGATGTTGCGGGATGGGACGGACTGCCCATTCCGCCTAAAGAGTATACGCCACACACCCGTAACGTGTTGACTCCTCAGCTCTTCTAGTAGTTCTTCCTCAGTACACTCAACGAGGTCCTGAGAGGAGATAACACCTCGAGATGAACTTAGGTATCCATGAGGTGTTATTTTGACCGGAGTCTCAAGCAGCGTGGTGGTGTTAAGAAGTGTAGAGCTGTAGGCCACAGTGGACATTTCTACAAGAAGATCTCCAGATTGGAGCTTCTTTACGCTCTTAGGAGAGCTTGCGATGGATTAAGTGCTTTATTAATCCAAAATGGACTTTTGCACTCAAAGGCTTTGAAGGGTCTAATGAATGAAGAAAAAAGAAACGAGCGTTGCAGGAATCAGGCACATGCTTTTTGGCGGAAGGGGATGAGCCTTCCTCATTACCTCTTTTGCTTTTTGGTTCGTGGGAAACTTTATTTTCATCCATGGAATAAATTAATAATTCGTCCGCCGACTTCCCCACCCACAATCGAGCCCAACGAGGGAGAGCCGGAGGTCCGCAAGCCCAAGTGGACGCAGGACACGGCTCTAGGGATAGCAAGCGGATATAGCAAGTTGATAGGGCAGACATGCGCTCGGCGTGCACCCAGACTTTCCCATGCCTGGGGAACACCCCTTTGGCATGCCCACCCTATCCCCAGACTCACCCTGTCGTGCGAAACGACAAGCCGTTAGAGGTCCAGGCTCCACTCGGCCACAGAACTCATTGACTAGGAGTGGGTTAGTTCCTAGCCGCCCGTTTAGGGTGAAGCAGGGGGCAAAGAGGAGTGTTGGCCACTGGCGACAACAACACCCAGGCCACCAGAAACCTCAGCCTCCAGCATCCCCTTTTCCACCTTACGGGTCACCGCACACGGCAAACGTGCAGGTAGGTCTAGCTAACCAGCTCGGAAAAACAAAAGGAACATTAAATGGAGAAGACAGGAAAGAAAAAGATAAACTCAAATCCAGAGCTGGCGCATAATCACAACCTCAGCAACCTACAACTGAGGCGGGAACAAGTCAAGTGAAAAAAACAAAAAAACAACAACATAAAAAATGAGAATATCATCACATATAGCACGTTTCGGCTCGGGCCGTGGGGACGCCATCCCCCAGCAGCTGGATGAACAGCTGTCCCTTCGGTTATATAATCGTTCAAGACGAAATGAAAAATTGATCCGTCACAAGGTCAGCTCAGTCCGTGGGGGCGCCGCTCCCCAAATAACTGGAAAACCAGTTATCCCCGTGCGGGGAATAATGTCATTGTAATTATATTATTATATTAGAATATACGCTGAAGTGTCAAAAGTCATGCGATACGCAACTAGTATCGTGTAGAACCTCCTCTAGCCCTGCGAAATGCAACAACTCGACGTGGCATCGATTCCACATGTAACCGAAAGACTTCTGGAGAGATGTTGAGCCATGCCGTATGAATAGCGGCCCACAGTTTGCTGGTATTTATGGGTGCAGAATCTTGGGTGCGAATGCGCCTTTCCACCGCGTCCCATAAGTGTTCTATTGGGTTCATGTCGGGCAAACATAGTGGTCACACCATCCGTCAGATCTGTTCAGAATGATCCTCGAACCAATTTTGGACAACTTGGGCCCGATTGCATGGTACATTGTCCCCCTGGAAAATTCCATCGCTGTTGGGGTACATGAAGTTCATGAAGGGCTTCAAATGATCACCCAGCAGTGCAACAAAGCGATTACCGGTTATTCACGTGTTTACGAGGACCACAGGACCCAAACCGTGCCACGTAAAGACACCCTACACATGTATGGAACAGCTTGCACAGTGCCTTGTTGACAGCTTGGGTCCATGGCCTCATGGGGTCTGCGCCACACCCGAACCCTACCATCAGCACGTTACAAATGATAGCGTGACTCATCGGACCACGCCACACGTTGCCAGTCTTCCAGGATCCAATTACCGTGTTCATGAGCCCAGGTGAAGCGCTGTGTCCGATGTTTTGGTGTTAACAAAAGAACTCTGGTGGGTCTTCTGCTCCCATACCCCAATGGACGCTAAATTACGCTGCACTGAAATGATGGATATGTCTGTGGTACCTCCTGCATTGAATGTGGATATTATTTGAGCCAGTGTCGCTGTTTGTCTGTTAGCACGGACAATCCTGGTCAGACACCGTTGGTTACGGTCATTCAGCACCCGTGGTCGGCCACTGCGCTGTCCATGATGGGTGATAATGCTTTCCAAGAGGTATTCTCGGTACACACGCGACACCGAGGATCGAGAAATTTTGAATGTTTGCACAACTTTGGAAATTAAATGTCCCATGCTGACATTTAATTTCCAAAGTTGGAAATTAAATGTCCGCATGCGGCTGGCTCCCACTACCATGCCTCGTTCAAGCTCTGATAATTCATGTTGGCTAGCCATTATCCTACTGGCGGTTGTTCAGCCTGACTCACGAGATTACATCTCACAACTGATAAAAATCGTGGCGTGCGTCGAAGCCTTTATTCCACGGCAGCGCTAATTAAAAATTTGCATACTGTTATACCATGAACTTCGGCATTTTAGTGTACATTGCAATATAAAAATATTATACATTGTGCATTACAATATAATAATATTACACATTATGCGTTACAACAAAATGATATCGCGCATTATTCTTTAGAATATAATAATAATACTATGTTTATACATTATACGTTAATAATACTATAATAATAAAATAATTTAGTTAATAATATCACAATAGTAATACACTGCCGGACAATTGCTAAGGACGAATGACAATAGCAACGATAGCAACCATAAAATGGAATGCAGGAAAATGTGGAAATTAGCATAAGTGCGGGATACAGTAAGACGTGTTGTGCGTATGCAAATTTTGGATGGCTGAACTTGTTCGTGACGTCATAGCGCTGATAAGAGATATAAAGGATTTGACGCGTATTGACCGTTGTTGTTCAAACGCAAAGTTGAAAGGGAAAGAATCAATTGACGAACTTGCAATTTTCAGTATGTCTTCCCGACATCACCTAGATAATTTTACGCGTGGCCGTATTATTGGCAAGATTGAAGAAGGGCGAAAAATAACAGATGTTGCCAGGGAGTTCGACGTCAGCCACAGTGTTGTTTCAAGGCTTTGGAAATCATTTCAAACAAATGGAGAGTGTAGCAAACGTCACGGGGGAGGTCGTGTTCGCAGTACGCCACCTGCAGAAGATCGGTACATAGTGCTATCAACAAAAAGACACAGGCGCAGCACAGCTAGTGAGGTAGCAAATCAGTTTATGACTGCTACTGGCGAGCGGATCTCCCGAAAAACTGTCGCCAGACGTTCGCATGAAGGAGGACTATACGCCCGCCTTCCTGTTGTGTGCATCCCATTGTCCAGACGTCACCGTACCGCCCGTTTGCAATGGTGCCATCAACATCGCAATTGGACTGATAACGACTGGTCTGCTGTCCTCTTCTCAGATGAGAGTAGATACGGTCTATCGTCTGATTATCGACGGCAACTGATCTGGCGTGATAGTGGTACTGCATATTGTCCAGCAAAAATACAGGAAAGGGACCGATATCCGACATGCAGTGTCATGGTATGGGCTGGCATCATGATCAATGGCCGTACGTCCCTCTATGTGCTTCCAACTGGGACTATGACTGGCCAACGATACATTAATGATGTTCTGCTACCTCATGTTCGCATGTTCCGTGGTGCTGTCGGTGATAGATTCATTTTCGTGGACGGCAACGCAACATATCATCGAACAGTCGCTGTCTAGGAGTGTCTTGAGAGCGAGGATATTCAACGCCTCGTATGGCCAGCACGTTCTCCAGATCTGAATCCCATTGAAAATGTGTGGGATGCTTTGGGGAGGAGTCTTGCTGGTCGCCAATGCCCTCCAATAAACAAGGACACCCTCATCCGTGCACTGACAGAGGAATGGGATAAATTACCCCAACAGCTGCTTGATAATATTGTGCAAAGCATGACACGACGTGTGGAATCTTGCATCGCCCTACATGGTGGCCATATCCCGTATTGACATCTTACACCGGAACGCCTGCGGACGGTAATTGCATTTTTTTCACGTTTACGTATTCTGCACAAAATGGCCTGTTTGTCCCTTGAACACGTTCCAAAGATTTCTGGATTTCAGAGCACAATAAATTGTCTTTCTTGTAATGTCCTGGCATTCTGACATTATTTTATTTCACTTGGCATCCAACCACACTTACTTTTTTATGCGCTATATAGCCGTTTATGATCCGTCCTTAGCAATTGTCCAGCAGTGTAATTCAATAAGCCCTGGTTAATAATACTATAATAGTACTATAAATATAATTACATTAATTGGTAATTGCAAGTACTGCATTTATAATTACAGGTACAATTATAATTTTAATTTACATTACAAGTCAAAATTTAATCTTTTCCCGGTGTTTTATTATTTTTCCGGAAAATGGTAGCACTATGCTTGTTGTTTGGCAAGTACAGTATTTTTCGTTTTTCTTCCGCGATTTTTTTTTCTTTTCCTGTTGGAGTGAGAACAGGAAAAGCAAAAAAGAAAGTAGTTTTCGTTTTTGTTTTTTTCCTGCTGGGGTAAGAGTGGTTGAACAGATACTTCTTGTGCTGCTGATAAGTGGGTCAAACACACCATCTGTGAAGACTTGCCGGGCGGGTATTCGAACCAGGTCCAACAACGCCAGATATTTTTTGTTGTTGTTGTTGATTGGAGGTATAACGACAACCGTGAGCAACTCAATGGGCTATAAGCAGTCGCCCGTCCCTAATGTAGGGTCACTGGTTCCAGGGAAGGGAGAGAGCCAGTGCCCTAAGACAAACACAACATTCATGCCTCACCGGAATTCGAACCCGGAACCCTTTCGGACGAATGATCAGAGACCCCTGCGCCACCGCCCGATATTTGACGCTCGAATATAAGGTGACTGTGATCCACTAAAGATTAATACATCCTGTTTTCGCGAAACACATGAGCATAGTCATAGACAGGCGAACCACAATTTTTACTTCTGAAAATACGTACTTCTCCTAGAAGTAAAACTCAAAATCCAACCTTTTCCGTCCACGTTCTCTCTTAAGACATAATATTCCGTTCAAGTCTCATGCAAACAATCTCTAGCTGCCCCGGTGGCGCAGTGGTCTAAGCGATGCCCTCTGATCATTCGTCCGAAAGAGATCCGGGTTCGTATCCCGGTGAGGCATTGATGTTGTTTTTATCTTACGGCACTGGCTCTCACCCTTCCCTGGAACCAGTGACCCTAAATTAGGGACAGGCGACTGCTTATAGCCCATTGAGTTGCTCACTGTGGTCGTTAAACCCTCAATATAAAAAAAAAAAAAAACCTCTTTCAGAATATATTTAACATTAAGAAAAAAACGAAAATCATTATGCATTCTTCTTCCTTTGATATCATCATTGATAAAAAAAACAGATCATAAATATAATATCTGCAACGGTGAAATAGTGACAAAAATAATAATAGATGCGTTTTAGACTGCAAAGAATGAAGTAAATTTTTTTTTTTTTGTCCGTCAGTCATCGTGCGGTTTAGTTGGCCCTAAGAGAGCATGTCTGAAGAGGAACGTCCTGTTAATATAGCTTGAAGATGACAGGAAAAGTGCTTCGGAAAATTGTGCCACCTCTTTCATTTTTCCTTCTAGCTTTAAAATTTCAATGGCGCAGTGTAACATGACCTGCTTCGATGAATGGGTAATATCTTCTTTAGTCAAACAAGTGTTCTTTTTTAAAAGCTTGTTTTACGCCAAACACACCTATCCTACCAAGGTGAAAATTATTTTTTCCATTGATTTTATTTAACATCTCGATAGTCGAGAGCTGTTTTCTGTCCAGTGGGTTTCCTTTTGTGTTGAAATTTCCACGCCACCTAGTAAAACAAGTATCTTGACCTCAAACAATGGGTGATCTCAAAGTCATTGTCATTCTTTGGGCGTGTGCTAGGTGGAGTTCGTTCGCTTACATAGACCCTACATCCGGGCTTTCGAAACTGCTCGGCAGCTCCTACGCTAATCTCGAAACAGTAGTTCCTTATTTTGTTTTTCTGTTTCCCGACATTCTTTTTTATTACAGCACCGTTATATCACAACACTAGATAGAGGTAGCTCTTCCGGAATAAAAGTAAAAACATGTCACCCCACTCCCTAAGACAACTCTCTGTTAGATTATTCAATTGTAAATTATATGCGTGCGCCCCAAAAGAACGCAAATTTTCACTTCTTTCCTTTTTTTACTCTTGGCTCTCAGGAATAAACAAAATTGGTCAAACTGAATCTTTAAATTTGGTTGCTAAATGCCAGAGTTTGGTGCTGCGAGGGTGCATTGCATTGGATTGCCCCCAAAAAAGTGGTACATAGAGTGAATCTCATTTATAAGAAGGCCTGCAGAGTTTTCTTTATAGCCATTATGCATTATACTTGTTAGCATGGTGAGTCAAAATTTCGTCCTGTTTTGTTAGCAGGATGAGTCAAATGTTCGCCCATTTTGTTAGCAGAGTGAGTCAAAAGGTCGTCCTGTTTTGTTAGCAGGGTGAGTCAAATGTTCGTCCCATTTTATTAACAGGATGAGTCCAATGTTCCTGTTTTGTTAGCAGGGTGAGTTAAATGTTCGTCCCATTTTGTTAGCAGGGTGAGTCAAACGTTCATCCTATTTTGTTAGCAGGGTTAATCAAGTGTTCGTCCCGGTTTATTAGCAGGGTGAGTCAAAAGTTCGTCCTGTTTTGTTAGCAGGGTATGACAAATGTTCGTCCTGTTTCCTTAGCAGGGTGAGTCAAAGTTCTTCTTGTTTTGTTAGCAGTGTGAGCCAAACATTGGTCCTGTTTTGTTGGAAGGTTAGTCAAATGTTCATCCCGGTTTATTAGCAGATTGAGTCAAGTGTTCGTGCTATTTTGTTAGCAGGGTGAATCAAAAGTTCGTCCTATTTTGTTAGAAGGGTGAGTCAAGTGTTCATCCTGTTATATTAGCAGGGTGAGTCAAACGTTCGTCCTGTTTTGTTAGCCGGGTGAGTCAAAAGTTCGTTCCGTTTTATGAGCAGGGTGAGTCAAAAGCTCTTCCTGTTTTAAGCAACACATTACGTTGGTGTTCTATTCCTGTAAGAAACGTGCGCCAACGTCTACCGGGTACTGCGATGACGGGGAATGCACGAGGTTGATGATGTACATTCAGCACGGAGTTATCAGATGAGCAGAGCACAGAGGTCGATAATGTAACCAGGGATCACAGGTTTTAACAAGAGTAAACCTTAACGACCAGTTTGAATATGGTGAGTTTAAATCATCTCCCTTTTTCTTAGCGTTTATTTGGAGACGGTCCCATTTTCTCTTATTCCGTGCAGCTGCATTAATGATGCCGGGCACTGGTCAATTTAATGCCCGATCCGAGGGAATCGCCAAGTTCGATTTTATGGCTACTGCTCTGCGAAGGGGTGAGTGACAGGGATCTTTGTAGGAGGATATCAAGAAATTCTCACATCTTCAGCTTAATGGAAGCAGTTTTTCTTGTAGACCAAAGAACAGTTTATAGGTTAGGGAATGCACAGAAAGTAAGGCGTTAAGATAGGGGTGTAAAGGTGGGTCACGGACTGTCCGAAATGCGAATGAACAAAGGAAGGGGACTTCTGATTAGGGCTCTGGAAGAGAGCAGTAGGTAAAATTTTCCTCCGGTTCCTGAAAATGGCGGGAAAGAAGGAATGTTCGCTGTCGTCAAAGCAGAATGAAAACACAACGTAAGAAAAATTAAATTTAGATCATCGAATCAACAATACAAGTTATGATAAAAGAAAAGCAGAACAAGGCTTTGAAGAATACTCCCCGTCTTTAACAAAATGAACCTCTTCTTCACCGCAAAAAAAACGAGTAATTGCTAGTCAACATTTTTGAACTTTCTTTTCATAACATGGGTGAAATAAGGTGTTTTGTACTAATTTCGGGAAGCTGAATTCAAATATGATTGTAAAAACTCTCCATCACGTACAGTTTTTTGTGTATGAACATTTGCTATACTTCCAGATACATACTTTATATACAATGCAAGATGTACACATTACAGCTTCACATTGTAATGTATCACAGCTTCGCATTGTGCTGTATTACAGTATTTATGTGTCTGTTTAGCTACAGAATTGTTGTTACAAAGTATAAATAACATATTCATGTATCACTGCATATGAGACAGCAAAAGAAAAAAGAAATAGAGTAAACAATATTAACACAAATGTAAATGTCTACACACATACTCGTATGCCCGTACAAGTAGTTCATTTTTTTCACTTATGTGTCGTGTTGTCCTCCTTATGCAAAAACCAGCAGTAATCACTCATCATTGAGGGATCCCACCTGCCTTGATACCTGTGCTCCATCGTTCGGATATCTTGTTGGAACCTTTCTCCTTCTTCATCGCTGACTGCTCTAAGGTTGACAGGAAAGAAGTTCAGATGCGAATGGAGGAAATGTATTTTTAAGGACATCCGGCACCCACGGTTTCTTAGTTCTTGAGAACGTTGTGAATCAGCTGTTTGTTGCTGCTCTCTTTGTGGTTACCCAGAAAACCCTTGACCACAGATGTGAAAGACTGCCATGCGGCGAGCTCCGTGCTGTTTAGCTTTTCGCTAAAAACAGAATCACGCAGTAGTTTCCGTATCTGGGGACCAACGCAGATTCCTTCTTTGAGTTTTGCATCACTTAATTGCAAAAATGTTTGCTTTAAGTGCAAGAAACCTGGGCAAGATTCGTCCATAGCCTTTACAAAGTTTTTCATCTACCGCAGTTTGATATGAAGTGGTTGAAGCAGCACATCAGAGGGATTAACTTGGGGCTTGTGACGAACGTTACTCTCTCCACCAATGAAAACATTTAATTTAGGCCAGTCTGTCTGTTCGTAGTGTTCTGCTGTGTCCCTGCTGTCCCACATACAATGAAAACAACAATATTTGTTCAAGCCACTTTGAAGCTCGAGCAAGACGTATATCACTTTTACATTAGCACATATTGACCACCTAAACTGGTCATATTGTACTGCATTGAGAATTTTGTCCATGCTTTCATGCATCTCCTTTATTCCTACAGCATGTGTTACTGGAATGGAAGTATTTTGGTTTTCGTTGGACAAAACGACAGCTTTCAAATTAACCTTCGATAAGTCGATAAATAGAAGCCATTCCGTAAGATCGTGAGATATTCCTAATTCTGTCATTAGCCCCGAAATATCTGAACAAACACACGTACCATCCTGCATTTCCCAGAAAGAACATATATCCAAATTTCTATTCTGAACATAGACACATGTGTACTCTTCGCTAGCATGTTCCACTCTTGTAGTCGGCTTCTTGTTTGGAAAGACGTAGGTCTCGAACGAGATCATACAGTTCAGTTTGCTCAATCAAGTTGGGCTCGTCTAAGTGTTTAGGAGTGTATGTAGGATCCGGATCTTCACGTGCGCCCATATCTTCATTGGCTGAATTTGAATCTATCTCTTCACAGTTCAATGGAGGTTTTGGAAAAGGAAGACCTTCCCCATGCGGAACAGGCCTTAAGGTTGATGGAAAATTTGGATACTGTATTTCACTTTTATTTTTCTTTGAAAAGCCACTCACTTTGGTTAAACAAAAAGTAACAATCTTCGACGTGGTCAGTTGGCTCACACCAAATTATCGGAACTGCGAAAGGCATGGATTTCTGTTTATCTTTCAATCCTTCACTCAGGCCAACAAAGCCGGAAATGCAGCAGACATGTGGAGCCCGACATGACATCCAAAGTACAAACAGTAGGTCTCTCCGGTGGCTCAGTGGTCTAAGCGATGGCTTATGACAATTCGTCCGAGTTGGGTCCGGGTCCGAATCCCGGTGAGACATGGATGTTGTGTTTGGCTTACGGTGCTAGCTCTCTCCCTTCCCTGGAACCAGTGGCCCCGAATTAGGGGCTGGCGACTGCTTATAGCTCATTGAGTTGCTCACGGTGGACGTTAAACCTTCAATAAAAAATATATTTATAGTAGGCTTTCCTCACAGTCTCTGTCAATGGGCGACTCTGCAATTTTATAATATACTGTCCACACACACACATAGCAAAACTTATTCGGAACATTGATACATCGGCGACGATCCCTTTTCTCCATTTCGCCAACTTTTGCTCATAAACATGCAGCACGTGTTTCGCCTTCAATGTGAAAAACAGCAATAGCGGTTCTGTTGCGGTTATTAAAACATATGCTCTCCCTGTGAAAAAATCAGTGTTGCCACCCATAACATCTCCGGTGACGAAATATGACAATAAAAAGATCCAGTATCTTTTTACGTGCCTACAAGCGCTAATATGGAACAATAGTACATATTTAATGCCCTGGAACAATAGTAGATAGCAAAACAACGTGATGAGGTGGCCATTTTTTAAGGTCAGATCTGAAATCAGCACCCAAAAATTAGTTAAAAACAGCTACATTTGTTCATGTTATAAAAACATTTGTGTAATTTTAGCAGATATCTTATTTATTTGTTTCATCATCAGGGAAAATACAGGTAAAAACCCCGGAGTTTCTATAATTCTTTACCAGGGAAGGTCTAACGAACCCTTAACACAGGGCACTGAAACATAATTCAGAGAAGAGCGTTGTAACAATGAGCAAGCTGTTCGGGTGCTCCGACGCCTTCGGTGAAAAAAGGGTTAAATGCGGCGGCGGCAGCAAAATACATTTGTGTGCAGTCGAAAGCGAGTAACCGTAGATAGCAGCACTGCACGAAAACGATTCCAGCATTTCAAATGCTGGGGACACTAGTCTAGAAGGCAAGTCAAGGTCTGGACGTCCAACGACCACTAACACTTGACACTCTGGTCGAAGTTGGTACAGCGAGACCCGGTACCAGTACACGACTATTGGCAGCTGAGGTGGGACCTTCCCATTACACCATTGTGACAGTTGGAAGCTGAGGTGAAGTCTTCTCAATCCACCATTGTGACAATTGGAAGCTGAGGTGGAGTCTTCTCAATCCATCATTGTGACAATTGACAGCAGAGGTAGGGTTTTTCAATCCACCATCGTGACAATTGGAAGCTGAGGTGGAGTCTCCTTAATCCACTATCGTGACAATTGACAGCAGAGACAGGGTCTTCTCAATCCACCATCGTAACAATTGGAAGCTGAGGTGGGGTCTTCTCAGTCCACCATCGTGACGATTGACAGCAGAGGTAGGGTCTCCCCCATCCACCATCATTCGTCACCTTTACCAGCTTGGTTTCTCCTCCAGACTCCATCGAATGGTTCCCCACGCAATGACACCCCCGCAGGAGGAACAACGTATCCCTCTCGGTCAAAAGGACAATAGGTTTTGGGGTGGTATTATCACAGGTGAAGAAAAGTTAATAAGCACACTGGACAAAAAATTAGTCCCCCTGTTATAACTTATCTGATTACGGATAACGTCGCCTCTTACCTTGATAACAGCATGAATCTGGTATGGTAGAGACGCCACGAGGTTGTGGACGTATTGAACATCGATTTGCAGCTGCTGGTGAGTCAATTGGTCCCGAAGTTCCGCCAGAATACATGGATGTCTATTTCGGCGTTTCACCTTCTGTTCCAAATGATCCCACAGATTTTCAATAGGATTTAAATCTGGGGGTTTGGCGGCCCAGTCGAAGTGAGACAATGTTGGTGATTGTTCGTCGTGCTACTCAGGCACAGTTTTAGCCCTGTGTACACGGCAATTATCGTCTTGGAAGACAGGAGTGGCAATGTCATGCTGCTCCTGGAGATGTAGAGCAAAGAGCAACACTTCGTCATTCAGAATGCGGAGGTACGCATGCTGGTTCACATTCACCGTCACTGCAACGAAAATGCCCATTTCGTAATACGAAAAACATCCCCAAAGCATCGGGGTTCTGCGATGACACACTGACAAATTGGGCGACTTCATTCACTTCGTGTCCGTAGGCGCGGCCAAACACAATGGCTCCTTTTTTCCACTCAGTAACGTCTGTCTTACGACCCATATCGCAGAATAAATTCAACACACACTTTACTCTTCACCAATGCACGAAACAGAAATGATCCTGTAGACTACGTCAGTGGCATTTATCTCCCAACAATGCTATCACGGCGCCCTCTGTGCAGTCGGTACTGTCATTTCTGTTAGGGTGACTAATGTTTTGTCCGGTGTGCTTATTTCTACGTTATCCTACCACTGCGAACCTGTAACTGAGGCCACGCCGGGAAACACATCCAGTGGTGCAAAAAGGGGTTCGAATGAAATTCATGATCTGCATTTGGTGGAATTAGGGTCCTGTTCACTGGGATCTCGTGCCTGTTAGTCAGGATTTAGACCGGAACCTCTATGCTGAACAATTGCAGCTCATCCAGTGCTAACGTTACCCAGCGTTCATCAATAGGAAGCGGGTGTTTCTGCAAGTGGGCAATTCTCTAAGTCACACCTCCAGAATGGGTAGCCGGAAACCACAAAAATTGGAAGGTGCTGAGATTCTACCCCAATTTCCATGCAGTTAGAAACTTTCCCCGTCCAACTATCACCTGTTTCGCTCCATGGCCTATTTCCTACAGGGACGGTACTTCACTTTAGTAGTGGATGTAGAATCTGACATCAGAGAGTTGTTGCTCTCGAAACCTGCCGAGTGGTACGGATCGTGGCTCTAGTGGGACGTTGGCAAAGGACTACAGAAACTAACGGCGTGTATTATGCAGAATAAGGTTGAGCGTGTTGCATCATTAAACTTTTTAGCAGCAAACAAGATGAATTTTTGACCTACCCTGGTGGAACACAATGGGATCTGGATAGCTTCTAGCAAATGGGACTAAGATCTTTTCAAGATGTACGTAATACACTATCTCCGCTGAGTGAGGAAACAGAAATACAATTTACGTGATTTTTAAATAATGGTGTGTATGTTTTATATATACACCAGCACCACGAGAAAAAAGAAGATAATGGAACTATTTAAAATAAAAAAGAAGCGGGAATTTAAACTCTCATTTTGTAACTGCGATCGCTTTTTTCGCAATCGCATTGTTTTTTTGCGCTTTCCAACCGTAGGTTGAAGAAGCGTATATGCTGCAGCTTTGCCCGTCTGTCTGTCTGTCCGTCCGTCCGCACGATAACTCGCGTAAAGTTGGTTCGATTTCGATAAATTTCAGTAAGTGATAGGGGACAACCTGGAAAGGGACCCTATTGAAAATGGACGAAATGGGGTCAAAGGTTAGGACATACGACCGCGGTCCATTCCATCACGATCATGCGTCATAACTTACGTAAAAATGCTTCGATTGCGACAAAACTTTATCATGTTGTTCCGGGGGTATATATACGGAACCAGTTCTGTTTAATATCGTCGAAATGGGGTCAAAGGTCTGGGCACAGGAGCGAGATTTATTTCACAGCCATTATCCTCATAACCTGATTAAAAATGCTTCTATTGAGACAAAACTTTAGCATGGTTCCAGAGAAGGGCCTTGTTCCTTCCCTGGAACCAGTGGATGGGGGAGACCCTTCATCAGATAAACACACCACTCACAACTCGAGCCAGTACTGAAAGACAACTGGGATTTAACAGGGGAAAATTCTGAATAAAACTAATCAGTTGGCAAAATCACTTTAAAATGTCAAAATGAAAATAAACGCACATCGTTTTCCGGAACGCATATGTTTTTGTGTCGAAAGGTTAGCTAAAATAGAAGCCACGGGAGCGCAATGATATAAGCGCTGGCTTCTGACCATTCATCCGAGATGAGTCTGGGTTCGAATCTCGGTGAGTCATGGGTGTTGTGTTTGTCTTTCGGCACTGGCTCGCTCTCTCTCTCTCTCTCTCTCTCTCTCTCTCTTCCCTCGAATCAGTAACACTAAAGTAAGAACGGGAGACTGCTTATAGCCTCACGGTATCGCTAAACTCACAGTAACAAAAAAAAAATGAGCTAAAATAATACGCGAAATTAATAATATAAACACCCAGATCTATCTGTCTGTCTCTCTGGAACGCTTGACGTAACAGCAACGTCTGCATTGTTGCGCCATCACTTATCTATCAATTCGCGTGTGCTCTCGCGATGCCAAAATGATTGCCTGCTGTATAATAGCACGCGATCACTTTCAGATATCAAGGTGATCACGTGCTAATTTAAAAACATTGGATTATCAATGACTCTAGTTCTATTTTTCCAATCTACAAAATTCGAATTGAAATCTTAATATCCTGGCAAGTTGCGTTTGTATATTAATTTAATTTAGCACAATTCAAATATTAATTTGTACGCTTTAATTATTTGTTACTTTCTTAATTTAACTAATTTTTCGGGTTTGGTGCTGATTATATTAAACATTTTGCAAAATATCGATCTATCTAAACACTCTAACCTTCAATAAAAACTGAAATCTTGAGATGTCAAAGTGAGCAAGATTGCATCTAAAAGTAGATGTCGCCCCAATTGCACATTGTCGAGAATTTACATAGTTCCGATTTGTAATATCAGATGTCGTATATTTTGTAGAAAAAGCTTCGGTATGAAGTTTCAAACTAACCGTAAAATAGGACAGTTTAAAACAAGCCGTAAAGGAAATAACAAGTGTGCCGGAGAAAAAGTAATTTAACGCGAAAAATGAAAGTAAAAGTTATTAAGGTAAGTTTACACAAAAACAACTTTCCGAGTTCAGTGCTGATTATATTACACATTTCACAAAATATCGATCTATCTAAACGCTCTAACCTACAATTGTTAAACAACAACAAATATTTTACACATAATGTTATTTATCTCGAAGTCTTTTAAAAAACGGAAATATATAGCATATAATTTTTAGTTCTAAAATGAATGAGTTCTTACTATATAAGTTTTTACTGTATTTCCTTACAGAAATCCGGCGCCTATTTGATTTGTTTTCAATCAGCTTCTATTAAAAATTTCACTCCGTCACAGGATGGGCAACATCCCCTATATATTAATATTTATTTAAAGCTTAAAACCAACCGTCCTAGGACGGGCTATATGCTAGTAAATAAATAAGAATGAAGAGAGGCATTAATGGCAACCAGTAAGTAAAATCATGAAATGCATTAGTAAAATCATGAAATGCATTGATTATTAGTAAAATCATGAAATGCATTGATTATGATACGCTTTCCAATATACTAGAAATCATTACTCAAGCTATTACTCAAGTTATAAGGAAAATGGCTGTGGAATAAATCTCACCCCTGTGCCCTGACCTTTGATCCATTTGGATGATATTCAACAGAACTCGTTCAGTATATCTCCGAAATAACATGATAAAGTTTTGTCGCAATCGAAGCAATTTTACGTAAGTTATGATGCATAAGCGCTATGGAATAGATCCCGCTCCTGTGTCCTAACCTTTCACCCATTTTGCCCATTTTCAATAGGATTCGTCCCCAAGAAGGTCCCTACAACATACCAACATTTCATCCAAATCGAAACATTTTTATGTAAGTTATGGCTCATAATGGCGATGGAAGTGATTCCGCTCCTATGCCCTGACCTTTGACCCCATTTCGCCAATTTTCAATAGGGTTTGTCCCCAGGTGGTCTCCTAATACATACTAAAATTTAATCGAAATCGAACCTTTTTTACGTTAGTTATGACGCATAAGAGCAATGGAATGGATCCCGCTCTTATGTCCTGACCTTTGACCCCATTTCGTTCACTTTCAATAGGGTTCCTTCCCAGGTGTTCCCCTACCACATACTAAAATTTCATCGAAATCGAACGATTTTTACGCAAGTTATCGTGCGGACGAACATACGCACGCAACGCGTGACGTAATGAGGCAGATGGGAATCGCGACCATCTGCTGGCAAGGTGTGACGTCATAAAACTTTAATAGGATCCACAAACAACGCGTGACGTAAGGAGATACAGGGCATGACCGCGAGCCAACATCTAATGGGGCGACGCCATGACACCATACTACAAACTTGGCAATTCGGGGTGGTTATTTAACCCACTGAACAAATTTTCTTAAAGTCGAGATCAAGCTAAATCGATTTCTAGTACCAGAAAACGGTAGGTTAACGACTTTCATCGCCGCCCCGGTGGCGCAGTGGTCTAAGGCGCTGGCCTCTGATCATTCGTCCGTAAGGGGTCCGGGTTCGAATCCCGGTGAGGCATGGATGTTGTGTTTGTCTTACGGCACTGGCTCTCTCCCTTCCCTGGAACCAGTGACCCTAAATTAGGGACTGGCGACTGCTTATAGCCCATTGAGTTGCTCACGGTGGTCGTTAAACCTCCAATCAAAAAAAAAAAAAAAAAACGACTTTCATCAAAATCTTCAGAGCCGTTTTCAAAATAAAATTTACATACATACAAGAATTGCTCCTTTAAGGTGAACGTCAAGTAATTTTGCTTCCTGTACTTCGAATGGAAAAATTTCTGTACACATATTCTTCCCAAATAATGCGTTCTCAAGGATGAAAATTTGAACATCGATTAACATACCTTCATTTTATAACTTGAAATACTTAATATTTTCTAAAGCATAACCATAATTATGCAATCCAACATTTGTTTGTCTACCGTCGTCATGAAAATACAGGTCGCGCCATCTTTCTTCTGGACAATTAATGCATTCACAAGGATGAAAATTTGAACATCGATTAAAATAGTTTCATTTTATAACTTGGAATACTTAATATTTTCTAAAACATAACCATAATTATGCAATCCAACATTTGTTTGTCTACTGACGTCATCAAAGTACAGGATGCGCCGTCCTTTTTCTGGTTTCAACACCACCAAAGGAAAAGTTATTGATTTTTAATATAATTATGGTTATGTTTTAGAAAATATTAAGTATTCCAAGTTGTAATAAAGTTATTTTAATCGATGTTCAAATTTTCATCCTTGGGAACACATTAATTGTGAAGAAAATGTGTACAAAAGTTTTTCCATGGAAGTATAGGAAGCAAAATTAATTGACGTCTACCTTAATAATATAGGATAAGAGCGATGGAATGGATCGCATTCCTATGTTCTGACCTTTGACCCCATTTCGACCACATTCAATAGGGTTCGTCCCCAGGTGGTCCCCTACCACATACTGAAATTTCATCGAAATCGAACCATTTTTACGCACGTTATGACGCATAAGGGCAATGGAATGCATCCCGCTCTTATGTCCTAACCTTTAATCCCAATTCACCCAATTTCGATCAGGGTTCGTCCCCAGGCGGTCCCCTACCACATACTAAAATTTCATTGAAATCGAATAATATTTACGCAAGTTATGACGCATAAGGGCAATGGAATGATCCCGCTCCTACGTCGTGACCTTTGACCCCATTTGTCCCATTTTCAATAGGGTTCGTCCCCAGGTAGTCCCTACCACATAGTAAACTTTCATTGAAATCGAACCATATTTACGCAAGTTATCGTGCGGACAGACGGACGGACGGACGGGCAAAAGCTGGAGCATATACGCTTCTACAAATTACGGTTGGAAAGCGTTAAAAACGACGTAAGGAAAGGATATGTCGTTGAACTGTTTGACGATTTTTTATAAAAGCAAATAAATACGTCGCTGATTTGTACCTTGACGTCATTCCTTTGGAAGGGCTTACTAAATGCAAAGATTTGCGTGTTAATGAAGTAAAAGCACACGTTTCTGCAATGCAATAACCAAAGAAAGACTTCTTGTTATGAAAGCTGGCTCTTGTGAAACGTGACAGACATTGTTATGAAAGAAGAGATACCCAGAGACAATTATTTTCCCCACCAGAATGGCTGCAGTTTTCCTGCACGGATGTGATAGCTGAAGAAACGGAAAGACTCGGCCTAGTAAAGATCCGATTTTACCTTCCGGTTTGCTTCGAATTTCAAATCCACAGGAACAGGCGATGGTCCATTTTCATTCTTCTTTTTTTTTTTTCTGTAAAATTTACTAAATAGTGTTGCGAAAATAATTCGTTCTTAACAGTACGGCAATACCACACCTACAAAAAAACGCTTATTTTTTTTTTCCTTTTGAGATTAAGGCATTCTCGTAACACTTGAATTGGGCTTAAAAACTCGGGACTGCGTATTTTGTTTCACGACAGCTACATTAAGCACTGATGAAAGCAGATTAAAAGGGAAATGGGGAGGAGTCAATGAAACTCACCGTTTTCATACATGACTTCTTAATACATCTTATGCTTTTCCTTAGATTTTTTGGCCCTCAAAGATTTAAATAAAACATAACACACTTTGTAGACAAAATATTTTCTGATGTAAAACTTATATTGCCATCTGCAGCTCGGATGGATGAGCACGTCTTTCGGAAAAAGTTTGGCAGACATCATAGAGAAAACTTCGAAACGTTGTTACGTTCCTTATCTTTTCTTCACATAGATATCATGGTAAATGTATATGCCCAAATATGCCACCGAGTAAAACTTTTAACATTCGAAAATTCGTAAGGAGATATTTCGAAAATCATGGCGTGATTGTAGATTGGTGACGGAAAAAAGAATTTTCCCTCGAACAAATCCAAGGGAATATTATGCCAAATGCAAATACGCAGATCTCTAAATAACTTTCCTTTTCGGTTTCTGGTTTCTTATGTAAATTTAGTTTCTTCACGATGATAAATTTAGTGTCTTTATCAATGAAATACGGGATTACACCATACAATACAAATTTCGAAGATGGGAATCCGTTTTTTGGTGTAAATATGACAAATATGGTAAGTCAGGTAATATCCGAAAACTTCGCCGTCCTGGAGCGGGAATCGAATCCGTGTCTCCCGGATGGCGCCCGAGTATGCTAACCTCTACACCGCCCAGAATGACAAAGTTTCAAGTTTCCGATTAATTTGAATATAGCCATCACAGGATTCGCTAGTCTAAGCAACGGGCATTCAAGTTAAGCGAATCTGGAGGCTAAGAATTATATCCCGTGTTTGCCCGGAGGAGCAGATAAATCATTAATGGAATGCAGGATTACACCATATAATACAAATGAATGCCGGCTGCTTCGACTAGCGAATCCTGTTACGGTTATATTCAAATTAATCGGAAACTTGAGACTTGGTCATTCTGGGTGGTGTAGTAGTTAGCACACTCGAGCGCTATCCGTGAGACGCGAGTTTAATTCCCGCTTCAGGTTCGTGCAAATCGAAGCAAATGCAGGTAAACGACATTTGCTTCGACAGAACTATCCTGCTATTAGCCTAACTGAGTGCGCCAGGGAAAGTGTTCGGTAAGGTCTTTATTGAAAAAGTACGGGATCTTACATCAGAGAAAGTATGGGATGTCCAGAATGGTTTTATTCCTGGTAAAGGCTGCACTAACCGAATTTTGGCATTACGCGTGATGATTGAAAAGTATCTGGCTGTTGGTAAGAAAGTTTTGGCTGCCTTCATAGATTTAGAAAAAGCTTACGATCGAGTAAATAGGACACTTTTTTGGAAGGTTTCGAATGAATATGGTGTTACTGCGAATCTACTTAATACTGTAAAAGCCATGTATGCTGGCAGAAAAGCTTGTATACGAGTGAATGGTGTTTTATCAAAATGTTTTTTTATTAGTGCTGGAGTCAGACAAAGTTATGTAATGTCATCATGGCTGTTTAATATATTTATGGATGCGTGCATGCGTGATGCCAAAATAGATAACACTGGTTTATGTCTTGGTGATATTCATGTGTGCAGATTGCTGTATGCTGATGAAACTGTCCTGTTGGCAGAGAGCAAAAGTGAGTTGCAGAGTATGTTTTCCCGGATGTACGAAGTTTGCATGAATTTCAAACTGAGTATAAATAAAGGAAAGACCTAAGTTATGATTTTTGAAAGAGGAACTGGTAGCACTGAATGTAATATAAGTCTAAATAAAACAGTGATTGACCAGGTTAATTAGTTTGTGTATTTAGGAAGCATGTTTAACAGAGTGAACAAACTGGATGGTGAAATTAGTAGGCGAGTGAATTCTTCATTGAAAGTCATAGAGGCTTTGGGAGGTGTTCTCAGAAATGATGGTTCTCGAGAGAGTCCCGCATGGCTGTGTATGAGAGTGTAATTGTTCCTACTATGACGTATGGCAGTGAAACCTGGGTACTGCAAAAGTACTGCAGTTGTACTCCAGACGTTTGTGTTGTAGAGAAATGCGTTACTTACTGCAACACATCTTCATTCCTCACACAAACAGAACGGCAAGACACGTTCTGATTGTGTGAGGAATGAAGATGTGTTGCAGTTGTGTAATGTTAAGCAAAATGTTGTTAGCAGGGTGGAGACTAATATGCTTCGGTGGTTTGGGCATGTTGAAAGAATGAGTGATGAGATGCTTGCTAAGATCTTTTTAGCCCAAGTGGCAGGAAGGAAAGGCAGAGGAAGGCCAAGGAAGTCGTGGAAGGATCAGACTCAGGAGTGTCTGCATGAGAAAAAGAATATGAGTATGAAGTATAGAAGGTCTTGCGTACGGCGTGTGATGGATGTGAGTGAAGCCCGAGTTGTATGTCAAGATCGCTGTAAATGGAGAAGTTTGATACAGCAACAGTAAGTAAAATTATCTGGTAGTTTGTATTTCTTTGTGGAGCTATCCTTTGAATCTAAGAGAACAGCTAAGTGATATGTATGTGTATGTAATGTGTGAAGGTCATGACACGGTATAAATAACACCTGATACTGAGCTGTTCTCTTAGATTCAAAGGATCAGTGTCATTCTTGTTCTTCAGATGAGACAGGCAGCGGACTTAAGCGAGTTTGACAAAGGCCAAATTGTAAAAGCCAGACGACTGGGTTACAACATTCCAGAGACAGCGAGGCTTGTGGGGTGTTCACTGTCAGTCGTGGTTAGTACCTTCAAGAAGTACCCCGAGGATAGAAACCACGGACGGGTGGCAAGGTGTGGGTCAATCGCGGCTCATCTATGCTAGAGGTGAGCGAAGAATGTCCCAGTATGGTTCCAACCAACAGAAGGGTTACTATGGTGCAACTGGCCGGTAATTTGAATGCAGGTGACGGGCGTCATGTGTCAGAACACACAGTATATTAGACGCTGCTGAAAATGGAGTTGCGTAGCTGCAAGCCACTCCGAGTTCCCGTGATAACCTCGGTTCAACGTCGAATGCGCTTACAATGAAAATGGGGCTGCGTAGCTGCAGGCCACTTCGAGTTCCCATGCTCACCTCGGTTCAACGTCGAATGTGCTTACAATGAAAATGGGGCTGCGTAGCTGCAGTCCTGCCCTAAAGTAGCTCTGTCCCGCCCTAAAGTGGGGACAGAGTGTCCATGCTCACCTCGGTTCAACGTCGAATGCGCTTACAATGAGCGCACGAGCATCAAAAGTGCGGCTTGAATGATTGGAAGAAGGTCGTCTAATCCCATCAGTCTCGTTTCTTGTTGCATTATGTGGCCGACCGGGTAGGTGTTTGCCGTTTATTTGGGGAAGTGTTGGCACTAGGATGTACCCTGGGGCAAAAACAAGCCGGTGGAGGAAATGCAATGCTTTGGGAAATGTTCTGCTGAGAAACCCCAGATCCAGTCATTCATGTGCAGGAAACTATGGCATCTACAACCTACCTAAACACAACTGCAGACCAGGTACATCCTTTCATGCCAACGATATTTCTCTTTCGTAGTGCCTTATGCAGAACGACAACGCGCCATGCCACACTGCCCGGATTGTGCGAGAATGGTTCCCGAAACACGAGGAAGACTTTCAGACACTGCCCTGACCTCTAAATTTTTCAGATTTCAATTGAAATGAAAACTGTGGTTTTGTGTTGGAAGAGCAAATCTGATCTGTGGTGGTTCAACCACGTAACTTACAAGAGTTAAAAAATCTGCTGGAAACGTGCTATAAGATTTATTTCAAGGATTAGCTGGTAACGTCCACAAGATTTATAAAAGTGTAGATAGATAACATATGTCAACTGTGTTTTTTTGTTTTTGTTTTTTTCAATGGGATAATTAAAAGCGGGGATATTGTTAAACCTGATAAATATATTGAACGTTTTGGTCGTAATAACAGCGCTAGAATGCAACAATTTCCTTTTTCAGTTCGGATTTTTGAAAGCGTGAGATATACAGTAGCAGAACTCCCTTATAGAGGGAGTTCTGATACTTTATAGAACTCCTTCAAATTTTTTTTTCAATTCGGAGTTTTTGAAGGCGGCAGATATACAGTAGCAGAACTCCCTTATAGAGCGATTGTTCTCATTCTCCATTTAACTCATACGTGTCATACTTGAAGTTGTTTTTAGTAATTTAAATTATTGGATTACATGCATTACCTTGAGTTCTTATCTAACCCATTTAACATAAATCACACTAGTAATAACTAAATGTAGAAACAAACGGACAGGGTGAAAAAATCAGAACTTACTTTAACAGCAACTGTATGTTTATTTTTCTTGAAATTTTAACGCACTAGAAGTTTGTCACCAATGCACTTCAGTTTTATAATCACCAAGTCGTAATTTGTCAGCTGACAATTAATAGCAAGTTCTCATATAAACATAGAATCTTAACTATATATTTTTTATTTGGGGGTTTAAAGACCCCCGCGAGCAACTCGATGGGTTGTAGGCAGTCTCCAAGTCCCTACTTTAGGGCGGGACGCGGATGGCCTAGTGGCTAACGTTTATGACTGCCACGACGAAACCTCAGGTTCAGTCCCGGGCAAGTACGAACGCTCGAACCACAAAATATCCGCCGTGAGTCGGATGGGCACGTTAAGCCGTCGGACTCCGGGTACTGGCAACCCTGGAAATAAATAAGGGCGTCTTCCTTCCCCTTTCTACCTCGCTTCCGTGTCACTTTCCTATCGGACACTCTAGTTCAAATCTCCTAGCTTCCTATTTCTAAGGGTTGTTAAAGACTTGGGGTCCGGAACTCCCTTCCTAAAATCCTCTATATATGATCTGATCTGATCTAATTTAGGGTCAATGATTCCAGAAAAGGGACAGAGCCAACACCTACAGAAACACGACATCCATGCCTCTTCCGGATTCAAACCTGCACCAATTTTGGACGAATGATCAGAAGCCAGTAGTTCAACCACTGCGCCACCGGGGCGGCAATCTCAACTATATATTAGGTGTGCAACTTAATTCTCGGCCCCTAACCGCAAGCGATCATAGAACGTCCGCAAATGCAAATAGCTGTGTGCGATAATGGCTTATTGCAGCGCCATCCAACAGCTTTTCAGGCAACCGAAACCGCTCACAGCTGTAGTGACAAAAGGGACTTAAGTTGACGGTGAAAGCAATGTCGTTCGAGAAGTAACATTTGAGGCACTGCTTCCTTTTTGCGTTTCAGCTGAAAACAAATGCCGGGGAAGCCCAGCAAATGATCTGTTCTGCTTTGGGTGAGGCTGGTGTGTCCTACAGTACGTGTAAGAAGTGGTTCCAGCGGTTTAAGCAGGGAAATTTCGATCTCCGTGATGCAGAACGTCCGGGACAGCCACAGAAAGTTGATGATGAGGGATTGGAACAACTGTTGGACGAGGATCCCTGTCACACACAGTTAGAGCTAGCCCAGGAACTCGGAGTAACACGGGAAGCCATTGCAAAGCGCCTGCACAAGCTTGGACGGATTCACAAGGAGGGCCGTTGGGTGCCCCACCAACTCACAGCTGCGAACAAGTCTAGGCGCTACGATGTTGCTGTGTCTTTGCTCTCCAGATTCAAGAAGAAGAATTTTCCTCCACAATATTTTGACCCGTGATGAGAAGTGGATCCTCTACGATAATCCTGAGAGGCGCAAATCGTTGGTTTATCCAGGTCAGCCTACCACCAGTACCGCCAAACCGAATATCCATGCCAGAAAGTTGTTGCTGTGCATATGGTAAGATCAGCGCGGTGTCGTACACTGTGAGTTGCTCAAACCTGGTGAAACGGTCAATGCTGAGCGTTATTGGCAGAAACTCATTCGTGTGAATGACGTACTGGAGGCGAAAAGGCCATACACCGGCAAGGGCAGAAGGTCGGTCCTGTTGCTTCAGGATAACGTGCGTCCTCACACCGCGAAAACGACTTTAAACACGATCACCGATCTGGGATGGGAGATTTTGTCCTACCCGGCGTATTCTTCAGACTTCGCCCCGTCGGATTATTATCACCTCTTTCGCTTCCTGCAACATCACCTGAGTGATACGCACATCACTTCTGTCGAGGAGGTCCACACAAGTATTGAAGACTTTATCAACTCGAAACAGCCCTCTTTTTTCCGCAGTGGCATTTTGAGCGATGGCTCAAATGTATCTAACACGACTGGGATTATATCCCTGATTAGGTACGTATTCGATTTGCTATCATTTGCTGTCACCGTGTCGTGCCTGTGGCCGAGAATTAAGTTGCACACGGAGTAGCTACAATATGATATTCGTCTATTCACATAAGCCTACAAACTTTTTCTTCTTCTTGTTTTTTTTTATTGAAGATTTAACGATCACCGTGAGCAACTCAATGGGCTATAAGCAGTCGTCAGTGCCTAATTTTGGGTCACTGGTTCCAGGAAAGAGAGAGAGCCAGAGCCGTAAGATAAACACAACATCCATGCCTCACCGGGCCGCCCCGGTGAAACATGGATGCTGTGTTTGTCTCACGGCACTGCCTCTCTCTCCCTTCCCTGAAACCAGTGACCCTAAATTAGGGACGGGCGACTGCTTATAGCCCATTGAGTTGCTCACGGTGGTCGTTAAACCTCCAATAAAAAAATATATTTTTAAGTCCACAGTTCTCACGTGCGACTATTTTTTCAATAATTACGTCATTATGAAAGAAATACGGGATTACGCCATATAATACAAATTTTGAAGATGACAATCCGATTTTTGGCGTAAATGTGACAAGGATGGTAAGTCAGATAATATGCGAAAACTTGTCCCGCTCCAGGAAGATGAAAATTTTCAAGTTTTCGCATATTATCTGACTTACCATCCTTGTCACATTTACGCCAAAAATCGGATTGTCATCTTCAAAATTTGTAATTACGTCATTGCCTGTGAGTTTCTTTCTGTACTGAAATAATGTGAAGGTGCTTATTAAACGACCCAATGCAAAAAGCGTGCGAAATTAATTTTAACAAAATGCTTAACCAAGACATAACGAAATTTACGTAAGTTTGTGTGTTTGTAAGTTTAATGACCACCGTGAGCAACACGATGGGATATAAGCAGCCGCCCGTCACTAATTTAGGGTCACTGTTTCCAGGGAAGGGAGAGTGAGCCAGTGCCGTAAGACAAACACAACATCCATGCCCTCACCGTGATCAGAACCCAGACCCATTTCGGACGAATGGTCAGAAGCCAGCGCTAAACCATTGCGACAAATTTTACTAAAGAAAACAGAAAAGTGAACTACTGGTATATGTCACTGCTTACTTTACAATGCAGTAATGCTGTGTGTTGTATTTGCATTCTTTTGGCATTTAATTCCGTTAAAGGTGAAGGACGTGCAAATGTATGAAAAAAGAAAGAATGGAATGCTTGGAATTTCCTTCGATCCCGTTAAAAACGATTGTTTAATATATCGCTTTCTCAAAGTGAATTAATCTGCCTAGGAAGTCACGTTTGCTGACCATAGTGACTTATCATGGCGCTGGAATCACTTTATCAGTTCACTGTATCACGGAACCCCTTTAAGGCCACAATAAATAAAACAATTAAGATCTCTCCTCCTGACGGCTTCCGATAAACAAGTAAACAACAATAACAGGAAGAAAGGAGTCATCAGTTCTTATTATACTGGTAAATGATAACAAGCTATTTTTAACGAAAGTGCGATGCATAGAAATCGCTACGCATGACTTCTGTCAGTCGGAATCACTGTCGGAAAAGATTCCTAGTGCGACATAGTTAAAGATCATCGCAATCACCTGGAGAAAGGAGTCGCAGTGCGATTTCTCTCATCCCGGGCGTCATTGTTTCAGACTGGAGCACAATCACTGCAGGGTGGGAGTTAGATGGAGTCAATAATTTAGAAGTGGCAGTTTCCAGTACTCCCCCCCCCCCCCCCCCTGTCTTTCTTGAGTTTTCCTCTCCGTCCACTTTCTCGTTCTTAACCTACATCTTTCGGCGTCCACGTGAATGAGTGAGGAAAGTGGGTGTCGAGGCTTCGGCGATCGGCTTGACTATCAACCATTCACAAAGCAGAATCTCTCGCGGATATGGGTCGGTATAAAGCTCTGATTTCAACCAAGCGGTTCATTAGCAAGGTACGCCATGCGTCGTGTTGACTTCTGAGAAGGTAAGTCTCGTCATCGCTCTTTCATCTCTCTGTTCAGACAGCAATTTCTCCCAGCAGCGGTTTCTAAAACTACGATACGAGAGGATTGCTTCTTGGGAGACCTAACTTCTAAATACGAGTGTATCGAATGTTCATATGATAATAAAGCTAACGTCAAGATCTTTTAAGGTGCTGTCTGGCAGTTTTTCTTCAAACCTAACTGGGTACGTCAAATTTTGTGGATGTGCAGGAGATCTTTTGCCTTGTGATTTTACTAACCAACTAAGCTTCAAAATCACGATAAAATTTTGCTAATACGACGATTTAGTGCAGTGGCATGCCCAAGGGGGTCTTAACATCCAACCCTCCCCCTCCCCCACCAAATTTGGAACCTTTTGATATTTCAAAAACACGATTTTAAAAGGCAAAGTTTTTATAGTTTTTGAAAGTGTTTTGAACGTGTTTTTCCCATGAAGATAAGGAAGCGGCAAGAAGCCAAGAACCAGAATGTCCCATTGCAATGAAAAACCAACAGAATGGGGGCCAAACCCACCCAATAATTTACCGTGTTTAATTGCACTTGCTACTTTAGTACGTACGAAAATATTATAATTTTTTAGAAAAATTATTTTATGAAAATATTTAATTTTATGAAAATATTTAATTTTATGAAAATATTTAATTTTATGAAAATATTTAATTTTATGTTATGGAAAACATAAATACGGAATGTATGTTTCAAGTAAGGCTAAACGAGTTTCAAATATCTATTTTATTCTTTTTGGAGTTCAAATATAATTAGTTACATATAATTTACAACACTTAGGTGATTCTAAGCAACATGAAGCATTGTCAGTTTTCCTCGTTCGAAATCCAACATCTTTCGCTGAGTTCTCAAACGAAGTCTAAAAACAAATCTCTTAATTTTCACACGTGGTACTTCTTTTTGTGTATACTCTTTTTGTGTAAATCATAACTCAATATTTTGAGCCCACCCAATATTTTTCAAAAGTTGGCGCCTCTGCACATGAGTATACTGAAAGTTTTTGTGGCGACGAGGAAATGCCAAATTTAAGTTCCATGATTTATTTCAGATTACTCTAAAGCACTCTGAAAAGCAAGGAGTTTTTGATTAAAATTCCAAGAATCACATCAAAACAAAACCAACGCTAAAACATAAACACAAAAAGCCCAGTAGACTATTACAAGATTTAAATTTATGTATCATTTTTTAGACATGTTTATCAGTGCTTTGGAAAATAAATTTCTCGCACACAAATCGGATTCCAGGATTATATCAGGATTCCAGTTACGTTTCCAACACACAAATATCAGGATTCCAGTTACTTTTCCAGCTTGTTTTCTGCGTATATATATAACAAAATATAAGTGGTGGACCACTATGTGGTGATAATAATATAGGTAATAAGAATATTAATAATAATTTCCATCAATATTTATTTGAATATTTTTGCCCTGATGTTGTATATATTTTTAAAATGCACTCATAACACATTTAATTGCATAAAAAAATAAATTTCGTAATCCCCCCGAAAACAATTTCTGGCAACACCAGTGTTTAAATGCATACACTAAAGTCAGATTAAGTTGAATATAAGTATGCTGAAATCCAGTGGAGCACACATGATGATTTTTCATGGGGGTGGACCAAAATACTGTACATGCAAATAAAATACCCCGGAAAAAAAACAACTCCCAAAATATTGGGAAGCGATAAAAATATCTCAGTCATATTATAGTGCTTTTCCAATTATTCGCAAAATATAAATTTAAAAATACATAAAAATATGTTTAAAAATAAGCAGCCAATAACAAAGAACTAAGGGCATGAGGAGGGTCCGGGGACCTGAACCACCTCCACTGAGTACACCACAGCTCAAAGCTTTTGTATAGATATCAATTTCAACCTTCATTAGGGTGAAACACAAACTTACACAAGACAGCGATATCCGTTCCTCATGGTGACTAAAATTTTATTCACAACCCGAACATTTTGAAACTTTCTCCAACTTAATTTGATGTTGTCATCGGTAAATGGACAATTGCCATGTGACAATTTATCGTAATTTTAATTTCTTGCGCGCTCTTCGTGTAATCATATACAATGCTTAAAGTTTCATTGGGAATTTTAGCTTTTGACTACACACGTAACAATTTTCCTATACGCACATTACATTTATTTCTCCGAATCAATATATAAAAATGTATAAAGATGTGATAGCATACTGCGTCCTGATGAAATTGTGATACCTGCAACACACTTGTCTAGCACAGAATTCATTTGTATTGCTAATTAAGTTTTTATAATATGTTCTTTGCTTTGCATCAAGAAATCGCAAATGGTAAATTTCTCCTACAATGGAATTAATTCCGAAATTCCTATTTTAAAAATGCATTTAAATACCTTGAAATTGTTTCGTACTATTGTATGCAAGTACTGTTTTTTTTTTCTTGGAGTCACCTTATAGCAAAAGCACCATTTTACCGGTGGCGGAGACCTTCTGCTTTGGAGCCGAATGTTTTTCCAATTGAGCTACACCGACGGAGTTTGACCCTGCAACTTTGCCGTTTTGACATGTGCGTCACTTCTGTAGTGCGACACAGCATCTGAAAATAATTGTATTACCTTTGGATTAATGACCAAAAATTTGTGACTGAGCTGAGTACGAACAAGGTTTAGCCCATATATTCATTTTGATCTGCAAAAAACTAATGGCGTTGTTGAAATCACTCTTTTAAGTTGGAGAACTGCTACATTATTAGTAACGAACAATTATTGTGTTTCCATGACTGAAGTTATGATGACAGTGAAATAGAATAGCGTTCTGGAGAAAGTGAAAATGATTCCATCAAAGGAAAAAAAGTGTCTGTGATTATTGTTAATGGCTCTTTAAGGTACCACTGAGGGGCGCAAGAGTCAAGAACAACAAGTTGCAGCGATAAGCCAAGAACTGTGTAGTTCAGTCGGAAAAATAACCGGATCCGGAGCGGTTATATGTGAGTTCAATTCCATCACCGGCAAAAAGGTTTTGCACTGTAACTTCGTGAATGTAAATGAACATCAAATTCCACATACGCAGCTAAAAAAAGAAGTATTGACGTTCCAAATGTACTAAATGCATCCAGCAAACTCGAGGTTTTACCACGGCTTTTGGAAGAGGAAATACTCACGCTACCACTTTGTTCTTTTGTCTCTCCGTCAATGGATAGGCGTCAAAAAATTCTTGTATCGGACAGAGTTAAGGAGTACAGCTTTTTCTGGAAAACGAGGCTTCCATTAGGTGTCTCATACGTATCATCATCATCATCATTGTCAACCATTATCAATCCACTGCTGGACGAAGGTCTCCCAAAGTTTCCTCCACAACGGTCTGTCTTGTGCCAGTCTCCTCCATGTCACTCCCGCATACTTTCGAATTTCATCCACCCATCTTCCATGTGGTCTTCTTGTGGGTCTTTTCCTGTCCCTTGGAATCCAATCTAAAATTTCGGCTGTCCATCGATGGTCTGTTCTTCTGGCAGTATGTCCAGCCCATTGCCATTTCAGGGATTTAACTCTGATCATGATGTCTTCCACTCTTGTCATTTTTCGGATCCACGAGTTCCTCTTCTTATCTCTCCTAGTTACACCAAGCACGCACCTCTCCATGGCTCTTTGAGTTGTCTGCAGCCTTTGTATGTCTCTTTTAGCTAAGGTCCACGTCTCTGCACCATACGTAAGCACTGGAAGGATGCACTGATCAAACACTTTTCTTTTAAGACATAATGGCATATTGCTCTTGAAAATTATGCTGTTTCTTCCAAAAGCTCTCCAGGCAAGTTTTGTACGCCGATTAATTTCTTCACCAATGTGACCCTCACTTGATATCTGCTGTCCAAGATAAACGTACGTGTCTGTTATCTCCAGCTTTTCTCCATCAATCGATAAATCTTCATTTCTTGTAAAAGCATTGTACATCACTTTTGTCTTCTGAAAGTTCATTTTTTAATCCCACTTCTTTACTCTTGTCAGCAAGTTCCTGGATCATACTCTGTAGCTCTGATGGGGTAGTTGCAAAAATGACTATGTCATCAGCAAAACGAAGGTGGGTTAGATAATCTCTATTAATCTTTATCCCTTTGTTTTACCAGTTCAGTGATTGAAAGACATTTTCCAATGTGGCATTAAAGAGCTTCGGAGATATGGTTTCACCTTGTCTCACTCCTTTTCCAATTTTTATGTGTGTTGTATTTTCAAACAGCCGAATCTCTGCACTTGCATTTTCATAGATGTTATTAATAATATTAATGTATGCATCTTCAATACCGCAGAATTTCAGAGCCATTGCAACTGCTGATGGTTTCACCGAATCAAAGGCTTTTTCATAATCGATAAAAGCCATGCACGATGGAAGCTCATATTCCCTCGCTCTTTCAATTAGTTCTCTCAGTACGTGGATATGATCTATTGTGCTGTAGCCACTCCTGAATCCAGCTTGTTCTCTCGGTTGAGCCATGTCCAGTGTCACCTTCAAGCGGTGTGAAAGAACTTTAGTGAAGATTTTATAAACCACTGATAGGAGGATGATAGGTCTGTAGTTCCCGAGATCCTCAATGTCACCTTTTTTATGTAGCAAGATCATTGTAGCGTTGTTCCAATCCTCAGGAATTTTCCCTTCATTAAGGCATCGAGTGAAAATTTGGGCGAGTACTGTTTCGATTTCTCCACTTGCTTCTTGTATGATGTCTACAGTAATTCCATCTTCTCCTGGAGCTTTTCCCCGCTTCATGTTCTTGATTGCATGTGCAACTTCTGCTGGAAGGACTGGAAGAACTCTGGTACTGGTATCTTTCATGATGTCTGGAGTACATGTATCATCCCTTTCATATAATTTGGAGTAGAAATCTTTCACTCTTGTCAAATTTTCGCCTCTATTTCTTGTTACAGAACCATCTTCTTTTCTCAGTGCCATAATCTGTTTTTTTCCCTTACTGAGATGTCCCTTTGCTATCTTTAGGCTTTGGTTGTTTTCAATTGCTTTCCTTACTAGTTCACAGTTGAATTTCCTTACGCCTTCAGTGATACTTTTTCGTACTGTCTTGCATAGCTCTATATATTCCACTTTGGAAGTCACATCATCTTTAGTTGTCCTCATCTCTCTTCTTTTTTGCATCAACATTTTGGTTTTTCCTGATAATTTGTTCACATGCAACTTGTTCTTAGACCCAGCTAATTTTGTTGCTGTTTCCATAAGAGCTTTGGTTACTTTTCTGTTAACTTCAGAAATATCCACTTCTTCCGATGTTAGGCCTTCTAAAGCAGAGAATCTGTTCTTCAGTTCCAATTTGAAGGTATTATGGTGTTTTTTAAGGTTGGTTATGCCAATACATTTTGTTTGTCTTGTGAGCTTGCTACGTTCGAGTTTAGTGTTGAGGTGCATCTTACATCTCACCAATCTATGGTCACTGCCTGTGTTGAACTTGTTTAGCACACTGCAGTCTTCTATGACGAATTTTTTGTTACACATAATAAAATCAATTTCACTTGTCGTTCCAATTGGATGTCTCCATGTCCATTTCCTGTGTGGCTTTTTCTTGAAAAAGGAGTTCAAAATGAAAAACCCTTCTGCCTCTGCAAACTCTACGAGAGTATTTCCACGCTGGTTTCTGTTGCCGTGACCGAATTTACCTACTGAAGTTTCATTCTGTTGCCGTTGCCCTATTTTTGCATTGAAATCTCCCATAATTATCTTCAAGTGCTGCTTACCTTTATTATTTAGATCACGAATTTCCTCATAAAATTCTTCAATTTCTTCTTCAGCATGACTTGTGGTGGGTGCATAAGTTTGAATAATCTGAGCCTGGTATCTTCTCGAGAGTTGGATAACGAGTCGTGCAGCTCTGTCAGAGGAACTTTCAACTTCTACAACTTTATCCTTCAGTTTCTTGTTTATTATAAATCCAACACCACTAGTTCTGCCAGTATCTGTCCCACGATAGTAGAAGAGATGTCCACTTTTCAGTTCAATGAGATCTTCTCCTTTTCTCCTTACCTCACTTAGCCCGACGATGTCCCACTTGATCCTTTGTAGTTCCTCTTCCAATTCAAGAAGCCTTGAATCAGAAGATAGGGAGCGTCCGTTGTACGTAGCCAAGGTCAGCATCAGATGGCAGCCTAGTCCGGTCCTCCGGGGATTCTCAGCACCCTCTGCCTTCATGTCGCACTGGCCGCTGCCTTGGCCAGGTACATTCCAGCTGCCGGAGACTGAGGGCCAAGATTTAAGTTGTGGAGTCATTTTGGAGGGGTTTGGCCATAACTCACCACGCTGGCCAAGCGGGTTGGTGAGTGTGGGATAGCATTTCCTCTAATCCCGATGGTATAGTTATACCGCTATTGGCGGTCGTCAGAGCCCCTTTAGTGGGAACAGGATGTACCACGAGAAGGCGGGGTTGACATTTGTCAAGGAGAGTACTTGCTACGATATCCTTGTCTCCAGGAATAGGTAAATTCTTTTTCGGAACAGGAAAAAATAAATGCAAACATCTCTTTCTAGCTTTTCTTATAAAAATTCCCTGATCGATGGATATAACTTAGGTATAACTGAAAATCTAAGGCAATAAATACACCAGCACGGCATTTCTTCTGTCTTTGAATTTTTTAGAAAACTCAAAGATATTCTTCAGTATTCTGGAACATTCTAAATTTAAATCGCTACAGTACGGAGGTCAAATTGTACTTAAAGGGCGAGGGAAGATGGGAGTTCCATGCGCTGTAGTCAGTGCTCACGCGCCTTTGCAGCATCGTAGCAAAAATGAAAATGGCAGCGCCCGTCCAAAAACGCGCAAAGTGTTTCCTGTGGTATTCATACTTTGAGAGTGTTACGGCTGTTCAACATTCAGTGAAAACTAGCATGGCCGCGATGGCCCTATTCCTTGGTCGGAAAACTCCCGGGATCTCACCCCCCACCATCCCGATTTCTTCGTGTAGGGGTTTGTGAAAAACATTGTCTACACACAGCGATCTCAAAGCCTGGATGACTTGAAGATGAAAATTTCTGCAGCGTTTCTTCCTTTCTTAAACATTTTTCAAAATTTCTTTTTCTAACATCGCACAAATCACTCTGCAGATGTTCGAAAACACGTACAAAAAATTGAAACCCCAATATGAAGTCTGCTTAGTCCACAAAGGAGGAGGTTATGTAGAGGTCTAAAAAAATTTCCATCCATAAAGGTAATATCTGCCAAATATTGACTTACTATATCTGTTACAAACTATACCACAGCATTTTTTTAAGTTATCCCTACCCAAACGGATCACCCTGACTATCATTATAACTTCGTCAAGGTATATACACTAGAGTTCCAAAAGTCATGGGATACGTACCTAATATCGTGTAGGACCTCATCTAACCCGGTGACATGGTATCGTTTCCACAAGTGGCCTGAAGACTTCTAGAGAGATGTGGAGCCATGCCATCTGAACAGTCGCCCACAGTTCCTTGGTATTTGTAGCTGCAAGATCTTGGGTGCTAATGTACCTTTCCACCACGTCCTATAAGTGCTCTATTAGGTTCATGTCGGGCGAACGTGGTGGCCACACCATCCGTCAGAACTGTTCAGAATGCTCCTCGAACCAATTTTGGACAACTTCGGCCTGATGACATGGTGCATTTCCGCCTGGAAAATCCCATCGTTGTTGGAGTACATGAAGTCCATAAAGGACTGCAAATGGCCACCCAGCAGAGCAACAAAGCGATCACCACACCCGAACCCTACCATCAACTCGTTACAAATGATAGTGTGACTCATCGGATCACGCCACATGTTGCCAGTCTTCCAGGGTCTAATCACCGTGTTCACGAGCCCAAGTGAGGTGCTGTGTCCGATGTCGTAGTATTAACAAAGGCGCTCTGGTGGTTCTTCTGCTCCCATACCCCATGAACGCTAAATTACCCTGCAGTGACCTGATGGATATGTCTCTGGTACCTCCTGCATTGAATGTGTATATTGGTTGAGCCAATGTCACTTGTTTGTTAGCATGGATAATCCTGGTCAGACACCACTAGTCACGGTCATTCAGCACCCGTGGTCGGCCACTGCGGTGTCCACGGTGTGTGGTAATGCCTTCCATGTGGTACTCTCGGTACACACGTGACACTGTGGATCGAGGAATGTTGAATATTCACACAACTTCATAAATTAAATGCCTCATCTGTCTGGCTTCCACTACCATGCCTCGTTCAAACTCCGATAACTCACGTTGGCTTGTCATAATCCTACTGGCGGTTGTTGAACCTGACTTACGAGATTGCACCTCGCAACTGATAAAAATTGTGGCGTGAGTCGAAGCCTTTATACGACTACAGCAGCAGTTAAAAATTTGCATACGGCTATCCCATGACTTTTGACACTTCAGTGTATATATACTGTATATAAATATATTTGACGAAGTTACATTGGTATTCAGACAGACACTTCGAGCCTCAAGTTATGTGCATAGGTTCATGCTATTGAAGTCATCTGAAGTGTAGTGCTGTTGAATGTTCCAAAATTAACCCGTTGGTTAGTGATTATTTACATTGATGAGCTGTTCGAGTGATGTGCCTTAAAGACCAATAAAGAATTTTTCTGTTTCTGTAAGAAGACTAGTCTCTGCTGGCCATCAGAAAGCCTGATATTGCTGATTGTGTAATTAAGGATGTTGTGTTAGTTATCTGGAGCATAACATTAGGAAGTTTCAAGTATCATAGATGCATGATAAATAACGTTCTAAGGGTACATACTTGCAAATTCGTAGCATAAATACAGTTAGTTTTATTCATTGAAAATAATATAACTGATAGAAGAACTGACCAACACTGGACAAATAAAAAACTAGACTGGATACCAAGGGACAGGAAAAGACCCAGAAAAAGGCAATTAGACTTGGATATATTTAGGTGAAATACCAAAGGTCTGAAATCCCGGTGGCACAGTGGTCTAAGCGCTGGCTTATGAGCATTCGTCCGAAAAAGTTCGGGGTTCGAATCCCGGTGACGCATGGATGTTGGGTTTGTCTTATGGTGCTGTCTGTCTCCCTTCCCTAAAACCAGTGGCCCTAAATTTGGGACGGGCGACTACTTATAGCCAATTGAATTGCGCACGGCGGTCGTTAAACCTTCAATGAAAAAAAATATATACCAAATTTAACCGCAAATGCATGGCAGATAAATGCTCAGGACAGAGATTTGTGGAAGAGACTTGGAAAGACCTTCACCCAGCAGTGGATTTACTGTAGGGTAGCTGACGATGATCCTAAAGGAAGGAAGGCCAATTAGCACGAGGTTTCTTTAATTTAACTTCTACTGCACAGAATGGATTCTTTAAAAAGAAATTGTTCACATATTTCTTTATTACTGACATTGAGCAAGTCAGCCAGGAACAGATTGGGTCGACGAAACCCGACCGGGAATTCTAGTCACTACAGAAGCACACGTACCCACAGGGGAACATCTCATAAATTCCATCATGAAAAAAATTATGTTAACTCCTGGATGAAAGAGAACTGTTGAAATATGCATTGTAAAACTAATCCAGTCGTAAACAAATTTTAACAGCGGTTTAAGGTGAAAGAATTTTAAAACTCCACTCATGATTGAATGTAGCGTATCAAACCATACTGAAAACGCGGTGTTGTACCAAATAATTATACAGGGTGATTCATAAAGAAGTATACAGTTTCCAGATGCTGTAAAACAGTAACAGTTGAAGACACGGAGCAAACGGTTAGGTAGATGTACTCATAAAGTGTGTGTCCCACTACTGAGGGACGTGAAGTATGCGATAGCGCGCGTGTCACGTGACTAGTCAGTCAAAATGGCAGCGTCTGCAGTAGAGAAGGCGTTTTGTGTTCTTGAATTGAGCAAAACGGAATCTGTAACTGTTGTGCAACGGCATTTTTGATCACGATTCGGAAAAGAACCTCCAACCAGAAAATCTATGTACGATCGGCATAAAAAATTTTAAACTACGGGTTCTTTGTGCAAACTTAAAAGTCCTGGACGACCGCGTGTATCACGTTTGGGCGGAAATGGATTACCGGCTCGATGTGTGTCGTGTGACTAAGGGTGCACACATAGAACATCTGTGACTGTCTCTAAAAAAACTTGAAACATTCCCCTACAATTCTGTTACAGATAACATAAAATATCTTACATTGTCCTTGTTTTATAGTGCGTTGAAACTGTATACTTCTCTTTGAATCACCCTGTATAGACTTGGTCACTGATCGTCTACTGCGCAACGGTATTTGTACTTGACGTGGACATAACAGTGTTTTTTCTGTCACAGCGACAACAGGGAAAGTTCCAAGGAAGTAACGGTAACTTTAAATAGTGGCAAAATCAATGTTTACGGCAGGTATGACGAAGCTTTAACGGGATGGTGAGTCACCGTCTTACTAGTATTAGTAATAAAATCACTGTTTACGACAGGGGTGTCGAAGCAGTAAGGGAACGACGAGTCGAACTTTTTTTATTTTATATTTTGTTGGAGGTTTAACGACCACAGTGAGCAACTCAATATGCTATAAGCAGTCGCCCGTCCCTAATTTAGGGTCACTGGTTCAAGGGAATGGAGAGAAACAAACACAACATCATGCCTCAACGGGATTCGAACCCGGACCCTTCTCGGACCAATGGTCATAAGCCAGCGCGTCGAACTTTTGGAAGAAAGCTTTTGCTTACAAACATCACACGAAGCAAAGTTTTATCAAGGACGGTGAAATAATTCCACATCTCACTGCTTTTTCTACGCTTGACGTCAGACATTCTATTGTGTTGAATGCTGAACAGCATTAACACTTTATTATCCTTCACGTCCATACCTAAAGACCCCTCATGAAGAGACGAGCACGAAAACCCGGATTCTTCCGAAAAAGCCGGCATCACTAGCGACCTCTGTGATATTTCAACGGAAACGACATGGTAACCTTGAACCTCAAGCATTGCTCAGACGCTGGTAACGGTGACATTCTGATCAGTGATTTTGGAACTGTTACTTTTTGTCACTGGTCGTAACGGTGACAGTGATTTTTGAGTAACAGTGACAAAGTATATAACAGCTACGTGATCTCCTACCCATCTCTAATTCGTATCACCTCCTTGAATAAACACCTTTTTTAAGTCTACCTATTATTTTGACTCATGAACTACCATTTTGATTCAGGAATCAGTACCTGTAAATCGTTGTTTCTTTTAAGAATAATGTGGATGGGACACGGATTGCGGGACATCTCTACCAGAGAATTGCTTTGTGCTTAATGTTTGTACGTGGATAAGGGTGTGCAAATGATGGACCATCGCCATTGTTATTAATGCCTCCTTGAAGATTAAAAAAAAGATTGGTTTTCAAAATCATTTTATTAACAGAATGTGTACAAAGTTGCAGGATGGGTTCATAACCCATTATGAATGCAAGATGATATGTGCAGTTAGCAATGGTATTTACGATGTCTGCTGAAATGTCAGCATTTGACAGAAGAAATGTTAGTTTGCAGAGTCTGTTGTAACAATAACATTTTAAGTTATGTGAAATGTCAACTAGGGTTTGTGTGTATCCCTATGGATGAAAGGATCGATATTACATCAGAGACAAGGAAAGCAGGTTGAGATCCACCCTGGGTCAGAGTCTTTTGAAAGAAATTCTATCGTTGGTGATTGAAAGCCAATTGTGGTGTGGCAGCCAGGTGTTATTAAATTTTGTAACAGTTCCAGTTCGTTTTTCTTCAGAATAATCTGCTTGTAAACGCGCAAGACATCTGCTTTTGAAGTGGTGAAGAAGATGTTGCTCTGCTTGCTGTAAGGTAACGGTGCTTGAATTAGTGGAGAGGTCACGATGAAGTCTGTAGATGATATATTTTGCTAGTACGAAAACACGTCAGCAAGCTCAGGCATGATGAAATGGTGCAGTCGGTCGGATTATAAATTAATAATTATCTAGATTATGATCTCTTCGGCACACGTTCCGAGCGAAAGAGAACATAGTATAAAACAACGGTGGGATAACTGCACAGTGTAGGTATGTATGAAGAGGATAAGGCCTACAAATAAGGATTCTTTGTCTCCAAGTCCAACGACCCACGTTTAACTGTAGTTGGCCTTATTTATTTATAACAGCGTGCTTGATTCGGCCGCAAAATTTTCACTGAAGTAGAGAGAATTTTGCTTTGTAATTTTAGACCAAACGCCCGACATACATATTTATATATATATATTACAGAAAGAAGGAAACGCCGATTTTTTAAAAGATAATAGCGTTTTATACACATAAAGCTGAAATGAAGTTAACTATTATAAATAATTATTAGTTCTTTCTAAACAATCCAGATAAAGAAGATATAAGAAATAGTGGGCCATTTCTCGAGTGGTCCACTGGGAAATATCCCGGTGTCCCAGTGGGACAATCCGCCTCTGACATCAGCATTTAATACGTTCCTTTTGGCTTACTTTTCTTCCCTCACGAAGTTATGTTCCATGATATCATATGCAACTGGGCTGTTGCTACAATAGTTACGCGAAATGTGATGGAAGAAATTATTCCAGAAAGTCCGAAGCATGAATGTAACATCGCGTTCCGTGACGTCATATCTGGAAACACAACGTAATTGAACTCTTAACCACTTAATAAAACCCGTGGTTTAAACTCAATTATCGTGAATGCATTAAATACGCCGATTTTCGACCTTGTTGTTTGGTCTAAAAACTGTTGTATCGTGGTCTAAAAACAGGTGTATCGTGGTCTATAAACAGTTGTACCGTGGTATATAAACAGTTGTATCGTGGTCTGATTCCTTTTTAATTGTGTTGCGCGGTCTATACAGTTGTATAGTGGTCTAAAAACAGTTGTATCATGGTCTAAAAACAGTTGTATCATGGTCTAAAAACAGTTGTATTGTAACTAATACAAATAGACTTTGTACTCTTCCTAACAGGGAAACTATGCTTGAGAAATGCCTCTGTTGAAATTATTCCCATCTGCCTCATACGGAAGTATTTCCGACCGTCTTCAGAGGAAACAAAAATCGTGGCAAATGCAAATAGGAATTTCGTCACCTAGTATGATATTTTAGTTATTTTAGCCTCTCTACTGTACCAAAGTACAGTGGAACCTCGGTTATACGTTTTTTGTTTTGATTTTTTCACTTTCTTACGTAATTCAGCATTTATTCCGACATTTTACTGTAGTCCCTATCCCCTTTTTTACGCTTTCCAACCGTAAGTTGAAGAAGCGTATATGCTTCAACTTTGCCCGTCTGTCTGTCTGCCTATCCACACGATAACTCGCGTAAAAATTTTTCGATTTCGATGAAATTTTAGTATGTGGTAGGGGACAACTGGGGACAAACCGTTTCAATTGAAAATGGGTAAAGTGGGGTCAAAGGTCAGGACATAGGAGCGGAATCGATTCCATCGCCCTTATGCGTCATAACTTGACTAAAAATGCTTCGATTGCGACAAAACTTTATCATGTTGTTTCGGAGGTACCGAACCGGTTCTGTTGAATGTAATCAAAATGGGGTCAAAGGTCAGGGCACAGGAGCAAGATTTATTCCACAGCCATTATTCTCATAACTTGAGTAATAACTTAAGTAATGATTTCTGGTTTGTTGGAGAGCGTATCATAATCAATGCATTGCATTATTTTACTAACTTGTTTTAATTTTGTTATATGTAATTCAGTTATACGCTCTTTTAAAATTCGAAATTCAGATTATCAAAAATACATGGTCCTTTGATTCTCTTATACGTAAACCTGTATGCCATGTCATAACTTTGAAGGAACCAAGACAGCCTTCTTCTGTTCCTTCGTGGTGCAGCCGAAGTTGAACCTTGATCCTATCACAGAAGGACATGTTGTTTACTTTCAGTTTGGATGAAAAATTGGTTTCGCATTTTACGACTCGCCTACATATGCGCTATTTAAAAGTTGATAAATCTCTAAGACGTAATTTTGGGGCGCCAACATTTTGTGGCATAGTAGAATTGATTCGCAGACGCAACATCTATACTAATTATTGTGATTTCAAATGGATGTAGTACGCAGGATCCGCAGGGTAAAAGATATGTTAATTCATGTGTTAACATGTTGAAGCTCTGGTTTCAGATTCTTAATTGTGAGGATTTCACTTAACCCCCAAGTGGAGTCATGCGTATTTAGTACGTAAAGAACGTCATGCGGTCCAGGGAACCGCTATCTGTACTGTACCTTATAAACATACCTGTTGCAGAAGGAACAATATTAATTACCGTTTTCTATCTGTACTTTACCCTAGATACAGACCTGTTGCAGAAGGAACAATATTAATTATTGTTTTCTATCTGTACTGTACCCAAGATACAAACCTGTTGCAGAAGGAACAATATTAATTACTGTTTTCTATCTGTACTGTACCCTAGAAACAGACCTGTTGCAGAAGGAACAATATTAATTACTGTTTTGCACTTTAATAACACTCCTTTCTTTTTATTGGAGGTTTAACGACCACCGTGAGTCACTCACTGGGCTATAAACAGTCGTCCGTTCCTAATTTAGGGCCACTGGTTGAAGGGAAACGAGAGAGCCGGTGCCGTAAGACAAACACAACATACGTGCCTCACCGGGATTCGAACCCGGACCCCTTTCGGACGAATGATCAGAGGCCATCGCTTAGACCACTGCGCCACCGGGGCGGCTAATAACACTCTGAGACCTAAATAAGAGAAAAAAAATTTAATATTTTAAAATTTTGTTACTGAAAAGCCCTCCATTTTGTTGGAACCCAGAAATTTAATCTGAATCATATATAATGTTTTAAATTATCTTAAAAAATAATAAAATGCGTACTCTTCGAACACAATGCACGTCTGCTGTTCATGAAATATTCTTCATAAAAACCAAGTATTAGGTCTCTCCAGCAAGAATTTCTAGAAAACTAAAAGCGTTCAACTGACAACACGTTCAGCTTTCGGAATCGGAGTTTCCACACTCCAGGTATATTTTTTGGCAACACTCAACGCATGTTGGTCTATTGCAGGAAGAACACTAATAGGCAGTTTTGCACTTCTTTGCCACTGGACATAGAAAGCGTGTTTTTCTATTTTCTCTTGCTAACTTTTCATCCTTTCTTTCCCTTCCTAATCTGTTCCTCTTTCCTGATTCTAAGGATGCGTTTCTTGGACAAACGCAATTCCTTTGAAAGTCTCGAGTTATCCAATCTCTCTTTTAGATATGGAATTATAAGATCTTTAGCTATAGATTTCATGAAACCCAACCGAGATAGAGGATCCGGATTAATATGAAATTGATACAGAATATATGCATTCACTGTACTCATATCTAATATTCGAAAAAAATACAGCCATCGGCCAACGTCTGGTGCGATAACTAGAGCTATAAGTACTGCATTTTTCATCTATGCACCCACTCCTCCTTTTGTGCAGTTATAAAAAACAATCCAAACGTCTCTGCTATTCGTGCCAACTAAGTACACCAAAAATAACTGAATGCTGTCTAGACACAGTACCAAACAATGGAGATAATTGCAAAATTAAAAGATGAACTTTTATTTACAACTTAAAAACCATATATACAAGCCATATATGTATATATTGTTTTAAGTTATAAATAAAAGTCCATCTTTAATTTTGCAATTATCTCCATTGTTTGGTACCGTGTCTAGACAGCATTCAGTTATTTTTGGTGTATAAAAAAACAATTATTTCTGGTTTCCCAGTCTCTTCATCGAGTGATGCATTGAGAACACATGAACTACAGCTTTGTTTTTTAGGAACGTAAGAGACAATCGCAAAGTAACCTAACAACAATCTGAAACGTCAGACGATTTTTCACAAACCCAACCACTAAAACTTGGAAGAAAGGCAAGATTTTTTCTACGCATCAGTGGCATCGTACCTGTTAAAACACAATTTTGTCCACGCCGGCATCGAATCAAATTGAAATCAAACATCGCTCTCCCAACTGAGTTACGTAGCCATGTGCTCCCATTGCTATCTGTTTCTATCTCATGTGAGTCTTGCGGGGCAGGAACGTCACCCCCCCCGAAAGATGGCCGGGGGCATGGCCCACGAGTCAGACGGGACCATGTGTCGCTGTAGGCAGTCATCCGATAAAGACCATGTGTCGCTGTAGGCAGTCATCCGCTGAAGAACGTGCATTTGAGAAATCCCAGACAATTTGGAGAGCGGAACGTAACATCACACTGATTTATTTTTTTCGAAGCACTGAAGAAGTGATTCTCGTTTTTTCGTGTGGAAAGAACGTCACATCATTGCGAGAAACTTAACAGCCAGGTCATCCTGGAAGTTCGGGCGCCAATGTGATAACACAGTTTTATCCACACCGGACATCCATCAGGATCCCCTCACTCCGGAGTAAAACTCTCTCCCAACTGAACTACGCGGACATGTGCTCTCATTGCTATCTGCCTCTATCTCATGCGCGTCCTGCGGGGCAGGCACGTCACTTACCCTTTATTGGAACGCACGATGCCACTTACGGGACAGCTTTGAACGAAACGTTTTGCGATACGTAAGTTGCGTCGCGTCAATGGGACCGCTGCATCAATAAAAAATATATTGCCAATGGTGATCCTAACAAAGCATGCCTGCAGATTGTTTAATTAATAAGCTATTGGAAGGTACTAGAAGGTACAAGCCATTAGGCCTACTGCATATGTGAATAAAACATTAATAACTGATGTGCTCCGTGGGATCGCACGACGCTACTTAAGGGTTAATCTAGAATCAGGATTTTTTAACACAAATAAGGTCATCAAAAGAGAAGTTTGATTTTCGTAGGTTTTATGATTTTTTGCAATGCGATAAAATATATTACAATTTGCAATGTTTGTTTTTTTCGCAGCCAGTTTGACTTTCAATAAATCATTATTAAAGAATATCTTCACTATCATCAACCCTTATCAATACACTGCTGGATGAAGGCCTCCTCAAGCTTCCTCCACAACGGTCTACTTGCGCCAATCTCCTTCATGTCACTCCTGCGTGCTTTCAAATATCACCCACCCATCTCCCATGTGGTCTTCTTCTGAGGCTTTTTCTGTCCCTTGGACTCCAGTCTAGAATTTCGGTTATCCATCGGCGGTCCGTTCTTCTGGCAATATGTCGAACCCATTGTAATTTCAGGATTTTTCTCTCATCATGATGTCTTCCACTCTTATCATTTTCCTTATCCATGAGTTCCTCTTCTTTGCCGGAGACTGAGGGCCAAGATTTAAGTAGTGAAATCATCATATTTTGGGGGGAGGGGGTTAGCCATAGCTCACCACGGTGTCGAAGCGGGTTGGTGAATGTATGATAGCATTTCCTCTAATCCCGATAGTATAGTTATACTACTATTTGTCGGTCGTTAGAGTCCCTTTAGCGGGAACAGGAAGTACTACGAGAAGGCAAAGTTGACATTTGACAAGGAGAGGCTATATGTGTCAAATGCAAAGAATAATATCTTATACTCCTTCAAATCATACATTTTACAACAATATTTAGCATTTTGAAATTTCGTTTATACGTTCTTTTCATTAATACGTTTATTAGGGCCATCCCCTAGAAAAACATATAACCGAGGTGAAGTTCGTTTTCTTTAAACCAACTAACAGGTAGATGCGTAATATTTTGGCATAACATTCTGAAAATATTCACCCGCACGAGTACTCGGCTATAAATGTTTTAACTAATGCTTTCTTTCTGTAGTGCTTGCTGTTGTATCCTGCTATTTCCTCCCCGGTTTGATTTTTTATTCCCAGAGTATAGACTACTATGACACTAAATTTCATCCTTCGTCGATTGAGGGATCTTTTACAAGTTTTGCACAACTTTCTCGCGCGAGACTTTCGTGAATAAAAGTAAAGGTTACACTTGATGCCCGAAGTTCACAAATGATCATAGACACGATGAGCATCATAAATGATTCGTTTATTAATAAATGCATCCATGTGCATAATAAGATTTTCGGCATACACTGAAATGGCGATTGCACAGTCCTATCAGAATATGACCACCTACCTAATAATGGAAATAACCACCCTTGGCCCGGATGACGGCGTGGCATGGATGCAATGAGGCCCTGAAAGGTTGCCCGAGGCACACGTGTCTACTCAGACTGCAGAAGAGCACGGAGGTCCCGGAGATGACGTGGTTGTGAGTCGGCACGTCAACCCTATCGACCCAAATAGTTCCACAAGGATTCTGTGGAATTGAGGTCGAGCGTCTTCGCTGGCCAAGGGAGAAAGGACACATCGCTGTCGTATTTCTGGAACTAATCACGCACCTCATCAGCGACGTGGTACGGCGCATTGACCTATTGGTAGATACAATCACCACCAGGGTAAACGTCCAACATGAAGAAATGCATGTGGTAGGCGAGGATGGACAGGTGCCATTGGAGTTTAGGGAACCATCCAGTGATACCAGTGGTCCCAGGTCATACCAGGAATACATCCTCGAGACATGGACACCGCCACCGCCACCCTGTATTTGACCGACAAGCGTGGCCAGGTGTTGGTTTTCGTGCGTCTGATGCCGTATCCGTCACCACCCGTCACATCTGCCGAGTAGAAACCTAGATTCGTCGGAGAAGACAACCTTTTTACTCTTCCGCTGTCCAATGACGGTAGTCCCATGCAAATTTCATGCGTCGCTGCCGATGGACCCAGGTTAATAGGGTGCCTTGAAGCAACATCGATTCCGGAGACCCATGTGTAACAGGGTTCGCTCAACTATTATCGGGGACACGTATCCGGGTACCCCAGTGTTCATTTGCGCGGTCAGTTGCTGCATTGTTGCGCGTCGATTGCCCTTTACCAGCCGACGGAAGCGACGTTCTCTTATGGAGACGATGGCTTCTGGGGTTCCACAGTTATGACGTCGGGAGGTATTCGGTGTACCAGAGGACTCTTCCTGGTACACGCTTACAACAGCACCTCGCGAAAAGCCCATGAAGTCTGCTGTTTCTGAGATGCTTCCGCCCTTGACACAGTAGCCGATTTTCATTCTTTTTTTAGCGTCTGTCAAATCACTACATCTTCCCATTGTGCTTACGTAACACAGTATGGCTAATCTGTCCTGGCCGGCCGCTTGTATCTCCGTGTGATCGACCTTGTCACATGCACTCTGTGACGCGCTTGGGCGGGTACACTCTGATTCCGTGGCCGGATCAATTATTCTGAAAAGAGCGTGTATATACACTCACCGCACAACTTCTGCGTCCACCTTTCGCCTTCATAACACCAGCAACACGTCGTGACATGTACTCTACCAGGTGTTGGAATTTTTATTTTACTCAGCCACAATAATTTAGATGGAGTGAAGATTTCTCCCGTAATCGTAATTTTTTTCTTTGCGGTGTTTTCTCTGTCCGGCATTGTTAAATATCCTTTTATTGCATAAATGTTGGTGCTTCAATTTGAAAATGGAGGCAACAATTTCCGGAAACGGAAATTAGACAGACCCCTGCAATCTTAAATTAATTTTCTCGCGATCTTCCCTCTCTAACTGTATGGTTGTTAAATATCATTTTATTCTATAAATATTTGTATTTCAACTTGAAAAAAAAGGAAACTTTTCCGAAAACGAAAGTTGGACGTAGCGAAAATTTCTCCCGTAATCGTAAAACGGAAGCAAAAATTTTCGACAACGGAAGCTAAAGGCAGCAAAGATTTCTCGCGCAATCTTTTTAATTCCCTCGCATTGTTTTCCTTACAATGTAATATTGTTTAAACGTTATTTAATTACATAAATGTTTGCATTGCGGTCGAAAATGGAGAAAAAATTTCCGAAAACGGAAGTTGGACGGAGAGGAGATTTCTAACGTAACTGTATTTTTTTCCAGCGATGTTCGCGATGTCGCATCTGTCCTGTATTGCTGTTAAATATAATTTTATTCCATAATTTTTTTGTGTTTCAGCTGTAAAATGGAGGCAAAATAGGGTCAGAGTGTCCTTGATTCTAGTTATCATCGCAACTGCTGTATCACCTAGGTTAGGTTTTTTTATTAGGTAGAAGAAACGTAAGGTGGTCAATTCTCTCTCTCTCTCTCTCTCTCTCTCTCTCTCTCTCTCTCTCTCTCTCTCTCTCTCTCTCTCTCTCTCTCTCTCTCTCTCTCTCTCTCTCTCTCTCTCTCTCTCCTCCTTCTCTCTCTCTCTCTCTCTCTCTCTCTCTCTCTCTCTCTCTCTCTCACCTCTCTATGTCGGTCTTTCTGTCTCTCTCTCACTCTATCTTTCTGTGTTTCTCTCTCACTCTCTTTCTTTCTGTATTTCTGTCTCTCTCTCTCACTCCCTTTCTGTCTCTCTCTCTTTCTTTCTCTCTCTCTCACTCTCTCTCTCTCTCTCTCTCTCTCTCTCTCTCTCTTACATTTTTTAAATTTTTACTTGTACAAATTTTTATTGCTTTTTGAAACTAGTAGTTTTCTTGCCCATTGACCAGACGCGGATTATTTTGTGGCACCATGATGTCTGTCGCAGATTGAACAGAAACGTTTTGCTATGGGGATGCTAGGTATTCCGGATTCATAGAAAACACGCTACACTAAAGACTTTTTCTACGATCAGTGGAGGGAAAAATATTGTGAAGTTCACTTTCCCTGTAGAGTTGAAAGCAATTATGTTATTGCTTTGATTAAAATCACGAATTCACCTACATTTGTGTCAATGAGTTTCCGCCATTATCGCTCTAAGACAAATTATGAAACACTCCCTGTAAAAAGAAAAATGCTTTCACGTGCTGCGAAAAAATTGCGAGGAACTTTCACGTTTTACAGCTTGGAAACAACGTATCGCTAATGATGAGAATCTTTGCAATTTCCTGAAAGAAAGCCATTTTGACCCTCTTCGACAATATGCATTCCTAACCAACCCAGTAATTTAGATACAACCGAAAGTATAATGTGAATGAAAATGCCACTCAATAGTTAAAAAAGCAACCGAGAAATATAAACTGCTGCGGCCACAATGCGTTCTCAAAGAAGCTCATTGTTCGTCATGTCGTTTTGTTTTATTTAAAAACAAGCCGTACGGATTGCCATCCCTAATTTGCGAAGACATCATAAACTGTGGCAGCTAAAAGAATACGGTCGGAGAAAGCAGAGCTGGAGATAAGTATCTGGTTCCACTCCAGTAATCCCATTTCGTGAACGGCGCGGTTTCGTTCATTGAATCAGTCTGTTATCTCAGCTAATGTCTCCAGCCATTGACATCACGGCATGTGAAGAGGAAACTAAAGCAGCTTTCTCCCGATCACACAGTACTCTAGAAAAGGAAAACACTCGGAAAAGCACGAAATGTTTAGGTCATACTTTTTCTCAACGATTCACGTGAGCAAATCAATTTACTTTTCACGGAATCAACAGAACTTGGTTTCATGGAGTTGGACGTCGCTACGACTTCGGTTAGTCTCACAATCTCGAATTTTTTCTAGATTCCTAACAGGGTGGTCGGCTGATTAGGGGTTCGCAACCTTTACGAAACCCCAAACGGCTGAAGTTACTATTCAGTACCACTTTTCAACTCATTATCTTATTTTATATTTAAAAAAGATGGTTCCACCTAAAATCTCTGCCATATGCTTCCAATGGTAAAACTTCTTTTTATATTTTCTTCGCAATTAATGTACTCCCAATGATGAAAATTTGCACATCGATAAAACTAACTTTAAGTTATAGCCATCGAATTTATATTAGGGAGACACCACTCCTATCCACGCAGCACTGGCCGCCATAAGTCACTGTCCGTACTGCAAGTGACGTCATATCCAGGCACGACGCAGCCGCAGTAAAAAAGCTGCTTTGAAACCAATGGAACAAAAGCTTCTAGGTGTATAGACAGATAAAATGAGTAATTCAATAATCTTTATCAATTATACACAAGCTTACTGTTTCATCAACGGTATAATTTAGTTCTTTTTTGCCTGTATGTGACGTCAGGCCAACGATTAGCTGTGACCTATGGCGGCTGAGTCAGTGGTGTCTCCATAAGCTCGATGGTTATAGCATGGGATGGTTAATACTTGATAACACATAATTAAGCAATCCAACATTTGCTTGTCTACTGACATCATCAATGTACAGGTCGCGCCATCTATTAACAGGTCTGAACATTACTCAAAGAAAAATGGTTGATTTTAAATATAATTATGGTTATGTTTTAGCAAGTATCAAGTATTCCATGCTATAACTTAAAAGTTAATTTTACCGATGTGCAAATTTTTATCCTTGGGAATATATTAATTGATAAGAAAATATGTTAAGAAGTTTTACCATTGGAAACACAAGGCAGAGATTTTAGGTGGAACCACCTTAACTAACTGACTATATAAAGAGAAAACCATTCGTAATTGAAATGCAGGTACGACTCGGTTTACGTCACTTCACTTTTGCGCGTCTCATTGATCAAGGCTAGCAGATGACAAAGTTATGTTCATCCTGCATTTCCGGTGATTGCTTTGTGATGTCACTGTCTAAATCACCATCGTAAGACTACCTAATTGCCAAGTTTCTTTGTATCTGCACCATAGCAGCGTGTCGGAATTATTTTTCGTAAATCAGCTGGAATAATCATAAATTTTACCATATTTTTTAATGCATAATGTTTTCAATTTTTAATTTAAAAACATTGAGAAATGTTGCTGAGAAGCTTTTCCTAACATTCATTTTTCCCACTCGGTAGAACGAAGTACTTCAATGAACTGTTCAAATGGATCTAAATTTTGAATTTTACAAAATCATCGAAACAAATATTCCATTACGCTATCGGCCAATAGTTCTTCCGATTTGTTAGTATGGCTTCTGACATTTTGCTTGAGAGCTCTCCAATTGAATTCGATACTTTGAGTATGAGCTCCACTGTAAGGATCTATGAAATATTTTGGTGCGATTGACTGTTAAAATGAGTCAAATGACATAATTTATAAAATCCGAATAAATACTATAAAAAAATGAGGCGTCAGTCTTAGCCACTTAGACTTTCAGAACAAAAGTTGGAAATAGCTTCGCTTAAGAAATACGCTTGCTCTGAATAAAAACAAAACAAACCCCCGTAGTACTGTTATTCGATATATTTCCTTCACAAAATGTATTTACAAATAAAAATAATCATTAAGACTTCTATTATAACGGAATTGTAAAACAGATACGCGTAAAATTTATCTCGAACTACTTTCTTTCACGTTGGGTGCGATCAGGTTGTATGTAAACAAAGTGGAACGATACACGGGAAATCGGGAACTACTTGAAAGCGTTCTGATTCTGTAGTACAGCTAGAAATTCTTTATTATGACAATAATATGTCCTACTGTGGGTTTTACCTTCGACATTTATATAAAAACAGCAAAAATTTCTCTTGTAACTAAAATAACATTTAAAAGTACAACCGTTTTCCCGCCCTTTACGTAACAAAAATGAGCGAGAGGTATTTTTGAAATATCTGTTACTAAAACATTCACATGACTGTGAATTCCTTCTATATTTAATGTAAATGTGCTTTTGCATAAGCCTTATGCTATGTAACAGTTATAAAAATTTTGACAAGACATCTTCCCCCATGGCTACAGCTCGGATCTGCGATTCACATGTTGGGACGGTGATGTCACTCAGTTACGTCACGATTATTATTCTGCGAGGAAGGTGGGATGAGCAAACGTTACTGTCTATAAAACTTACATTGTGATAAAACTCTTAGATTAGATTATTAAACTACGGCCTAAAATTTAAATAATTAAACAAGAACAGGAATATAAAATGCGACGAGTAAAAGCAAATTGCATTAACCGTGGACTAAGCACTGCAAGTGAACTCACTAAAAGATAATGCGACAGATATAGGCAAAGGAAATAGAACTAGATGATATAGAAGATAGTGACATAAATGAGTTTCTTGAGTCATGGTGAAGAGTTTTAAACGGAAGATTTAGAAAAGCTAGCTGAATAACTGCCCAAAGAAAACACAGAGGAAAGTTAAGCTGACTCTCTCAATGCCGGTTAAGACGCTAAGGGTTCAATCTATGCAAGAGGCTATTGCTCTTATTAATAAGAGATATAAGATCTGTAGCAATGACCCCTACTGGGAGCGAAGCTCAACCGAGAGGAATTGAGCCGGTTCTACAGCCATACTACACTGAAGAGCAATTGAATTAGAGACAGCTGGCGTTATGCAAATGTGGCGCTGTGGGCGGCCCTGTAACGGAAACGACATGACGTATGCAGCGATTCAACAATATAAGGAGTGATGCGACGGGAATCAGTAAGAGTCGGACGCAGTATGGGTAAGACGAAGGATCTAAGCGCATTTGATCGTGGGCAAATTGTCGGGGCCCGACGAATGGGTCACTCCATCTTGAAAGTCGTGCAGGCACTGGGAGTTTCACGAGCAACTGTGTCACGGGTGCACCGAGAGTACATCGAATCCGGTAAAACCATCCCTGCAAGGGCCAACTGCCGTGGACAACAGCGTGTTTATGAGTGTGGTCATCGTCGGCTAGCTCGCATTGTAACAGCGGATAGACGGTCCACAGTGCAAGAAATTCCTCGGCAATTTAACGCTGGTGCACAAAAACGTGTAAGCAGCCACACCATCCAGAACCATCTCCTCGCTATGGGATACAGAAGCCTTCGTTCCACGAGGGTACCGCTGCTGGCCGCACATCACAGGGTGCAAAGATTAGCATGGACGCAGGAACATCGCCACTGGGCCCTAGACATGTGGGAAAATGTTGCCTGGAGTCGAGATTCACGTTGGTACATGCGGATGGCAGGATACGAGTACGGCGCAAACCACATGAAGCAATGGATCCTTCTTGCCAGCAGGGTACTCGTCAAGCTGGTGGGGGTGGCATTCTCGTCTACAGACTGTTTACGTGGACTGAAATGGGACCCCTAGTACGTGTGACATATTCCCTGACATGTCAAAGTTACCGGAAAATCATGGACGACCATTTGCTCCCGTTTGTGCGTTTTCAACATCCCACTGGAGACCTCATCCTGCAACAAGACAATGCAGCTCCCGAATTGTATCCGAATGGTTGGATGAACACTCCACCGACGTGACCTCGCTTCCTTGGCCAGCTAGGTCACCTGACCTCAATCCCATCGAGCACATCTGGGATACCATCGAGAGATATGTTCGATGCTCTGACCCCATACATCAAATCTTCGTGAGCTGTGGGATCTTGTTCAGGGGTTGTGGATCCGTATGGCTTCCCAACGCTTCCGGTGTCTTATCGAGTCCATGCCGAGACGAATCGCCGCCGTCATCAGGACGAAAGGTGGTGCTACACGTTACTAGACAAGTATCTCTAATTCAATTGCTCTTCAGTGTTTATTCAAAGAGGTTAGTATAACTTGAGATGACCTGAGTCTCTTAACCGTGAAGCCGCAAATTGTGGGAATTTGACATTGGTTACATGATATCTATGTAATTTCAATTGTGTGTATTTTAGAATTGCGTGGTTTTTGATTGAAAAAACCGTGTTAATATCAAACCGGAATGAATTGTATTCTTATACGAGTGGAGTTTTCAATTTTAACGTTATGTTTTGTTTAGAATTCGCACTAACGTTCGTGTATTTCAATTTAAAATAAAAAATGGTAAAGAGCCTCAAAAGAAGTAAGAATTTTACAAATTCATCATTTTCTCACACATTGGCAGCAACTACGATGCGAAATTGGAAACATTTGCGACCAAAGAAGGCGATTCGGCCAACACAAAATGCATTGCAATAGCCTTGAAAACCATCAACTTTCCCACACTTTGACGGCCGTTGCTAGCGGTTATAGGTTTCACGCAAAGTGGTACTGCACCATTAACAAGGGCATCTCCAGATATCTTATTTTAACCTCCTTGACTATATTTTATTAACAGAAAAGATGAAAACCAAACAAGCATCTATTCAATCGGTTTTAAGGCAGTAAATTTTGTTTTTCTTAAACATTATGCAATTTTTAATAGACGAGTTCCACAAAATGAAACATTTTTTAAGTGATTTGTGTTGACAACCGAAAATCTTGGAACGGAACCTAATGTATTTACATATGTTTGCATTATAGTATTTTTGCATCATTTTACCCCGGAAATCTCAGGAGCCTAACACCGGTGTAAACCGATACCTACCTGTACATGCTAACTGATTTGATTGCTCTTTTATTTATCTGATCAATTATTGAATAGCTGTTTGTCAAATAATTTTAATGCCAACAAAGGGAGAGGAAGAAGAACAGAAAAGTTTATGGTGGACGTCAAGTAATTTTGCTTCCTGTACTTCCAATGGGAAAACTTCTGTACAAATTTACTTCCCAATTAATGCGTTCCCTAGGATGAAAATTTGAACATCGATTGAAATAGCTACATTTTATAACTTGGAATACTTAATATTTTCTGAAAGATAACCATAATTATTCAATCCAACATTTGTTTGTCTACTGACGTCATCAAAGTACAGGTCGCGCCATCTTTTTTTTGGTTCCAACACCACCAAAGGAAAAGTTATTGATTTTTAACATAATTATGGTTATGTTTTAGAAAATATTAAGTATTCCAAGTTATAAAATGAAGCTATTTTAATCGATGTTCAAATTTTCATCCTTGGGAAGACACTAATTGTGAAGGAAATGTGTACAAAAGTTTTTCCATTGGAAGTATAGGAAGAAAATTTACTTGACGTCCATCTTAAAAGTAAATTTTATTTTATTTTCAAATTCAAAACATAATACAGGTATTCGAAGCGTTTGGAGCTGTAAATTTCTCTGACGATTCAAAACCGATTCGCGAAAGTTATTCACAGCGAAGAGCGATCGGCGCAAGATAGATACAATGGCACATCTGTCTTGCGCCGACAATGCGTCCACGATCAAGATTGCTCAGATCACCACGTTTATACATGTTTGTCGATTGCGATACCAGGGCTTGAGAGAAAAGGGCTAGTCCTTAGCACTTCACCCCCTGACACACGCTAGCCCTTCGAAAGCAAGATCCACGGGGAGCTGTGCTCTAAAGGAGCAGCATAGGAAAGGCACTTTCAGCCAATGTTATAGGTTGTCGAAAAAGTCATGACGTATTTTAGTCATTTATTGATAGAAAGAACAAAGATCAGTCAACGATATAATGCCCGTTTTGCTCGATAACCTTTTGCCATCTTTCAGTGAGCTGCAAAATGTCTCATTCATAGAAGGACCTGTCCTTCGTGGCGAAAAACTCTACAATGTGCTGATTTACAGTCTCATCTGAATTGAACGTTATACTACGCAAGTACTGTTGAAGAGAGAGGAACAAGTGGAAGTCTGACGGCGCAAGGTCAGGCGAGTATGCTGGGTGTGGCAACACATCCCACCCAAGCTCCAATAATTTTTGGCGGGTGATCAAACTTGTGTGTGGTCTCGCGTTGTCGTGAGGGAACACAACACCTTTACGATGAACAAGCTCTGGAAGTTTCTGGATGATGGATTCGCTCAAACTGTCAAATTGCCGACACTAAACATTCGAATTGATTGTTTGGTTCCGTGGAAGGAGCTTGAAAAACACGACAGCTTCAAAATCCCACCACACTGAGACCAGAACCTTCCGCTGATGAATGTCTGCTTTGGATGTCGTTTGAGGCGAATCAGCATGTCGGGACCAACACCGTTTGCGCAGCACATTGTTGTACACAATCCACTTTTCGTCACCAGTTATCAGTCGCTTCAAAAAAGGATAGTTTTCCTCACGTTCAATGAGCATATCGCAGATGTTTATACACGCCGTCAATTCAGCGTCTTTGAGTTCATGAGGAACCCACACATCGGGCTTGCTTACGTATCCCAGCTTCTTCAGGTGGTTCGTGAATGCTTGAATGATGGATGTGCAATATGTCTGCAATCTCTCGTGTAGTGTAACGTGGGTTTGACTCGATCAATGCCTTGATTTGGTCGTCATCAACCTCGGTCGGCCTCCCGGACCGAGGAGCATCGCTGAGGTCAAAATCACCAGCACGGAATTTTGCGAACCACCGCTGTCCCTGACGTTCTTGTAGAGCATTATCACCGTACACTTTACGCAATTTTTCACAAGCTTGACGCGCGTTCTTCCATTTACGGAAGTAAAAGAGTAAAATATGGCGAAAATGCGCAGTTTGGTCTTCCATTTTCAACTTGATGTCAAATCTCCGCAAATCAACCAAATCGCTCACTATTTCTTTTAGACTGCATCTAGAACTGGCACCTGTGCCATAGCGATAACATGCTACTACATCAACAACGCATGTCTCTAGTACTCCCAAAATCGCCCAACCGCCATCGGGTGCCAAAATACGTCATGACTTTTTCGACAACCCAATATTACCGTATTTAATATGCGTATTACCATGTGTCATCTATTGCAATGCGCACTCAAATATTAAAAATTGTTTTTTTAGAAAACAAAAGTTAAGGATTTTGTGTCCTAAAATCAGAAAACGTTGATGTAGTAGTATAAAGGCGATAATTTTAAATGAACAATTTTTGTCATGAATGCTTTTTCTTTAAAAAGTATTTTGCTTACTATACTAAATATGTTTTTCTGATGTCAAAAACTGAGTGCATCTTCCTTTTTTTTTTTTTTTTTTTTTTGTAATTGCCTAGAAACGTTTAGTGGTTTAAAACCTTTTTCTCTGTCACAAACATTAGTTGTTCAAAACGTTTAAGGTGGACGGCAAGTAATTTTGCTTCCTATACTTCCAATGGAAAAACTTCTGTACACCTTTTCTTCACAATTAATGCGTTCCCAAGGATGAAAATTTGAACATCGATTAAAATAGCTTCATTTTATTACCTGGAATACTTAATATTTTCTAAACCATAATAATGCAATCCAACATTTGTTGGTCTACTGACGTCATCAAAGTACAGGTCGCGCCATCTTTTTTCTGGTTTCAACAGCACCAAAGGAAAAGTTATTGATTTTTAATATAATTATGGTTATGTTTTAGAAAATATTAAGTATTCCAAGTTATAAAATGAAGCTATTTTAATTGATGTTAAAATTGTCCTCCTTGGGAACGCATTAATTGTAAAGGAAATGTGTACAGAAGTTTTTCCATTGGAAGTATAGGAAGCAAAATTACTTGACGTCCACCTTAAGACAAAGAAAGTTAATGAGTTCTTCAAACTCCGCAAAAGTAGTTCTAACACTCTCTTAATGTATAAAATAAGAATTATTTTCTTACATTTTGCATCCATCATGATTTCCGAGGGTCACTGCGTTTAAAAAATGGTGAACAAAATTTACTTAATGAAATGAAGGTATGCTCCTTATTGCACAAACTGGAAAATGTTTTTTTTCATTGTACAAAATGTAAAACTGTTATCTTCATTGCCCAAATGAAAGAAAAAACTTATGTTTTCTCTCATTGCGTTTCAGTCAATCCATTTTTTCTTCACTTCCCGCAGAGCTTTCCTGCTCCGCACTTATGTTTTGAAAACGAATTCGAATAAATGTTTCGTATTCTGCAAAACGGACAGATAGCATTTTTGTTGACAGATAGAAAACGTTTTTCTGATCATTTATGAGATTCCTAATAACATCTTTCCTTTTGTGAAATGTTCTGTCGTGAACTACGCAGAAAATATTTTTAAACTGTTTAATAATACTATCCCAAGAAAATGATGGTACTGTCAAACTGCCAACAGATATTAGTCTCACCCAATTATCTTGAACAGAATTAGTTTCGGGGCAGTTTTTTGAAATAGTTCCTAAAGAAGGATTTCTATCGGAACCCGATAAAGATCCTTCTTATAAACACGAAAGGACGTGGAAAACAATGTCCTGTCATTTCGCGGCACGTCACATCGGCTCATGATGGCATTTTGTTAAAAAAAACGGAAATAAAAATAAACACTGTGTGTACAACTTAAGTAAAACACAACGTGAAACAAATGCTATATATAAGCCAATAAAAGGCGCGGGCTTGCAAAACCATAACTGTAACGGAGGAAAATTTGGGGTTGTAGGGAAGTTGACAAACGAAGCTCAGGAAGCAGGCCAGCGCGATGACGTAGGACACAAGTGGTCAACCCGTTTTCCACCCACCCTTTCAGACGCGGGTCGGCATTCTGTTCCTCAAAGGGACGGACTAGCCTTTTTCCTCTGTGAAGCCCTGTTGCGATACACTGTTGGGAAAATCATATGTAGAGGATTTTAGGAAATGAGTGTCTGACCCCAGGTCTTAAACAACCCTTAGAAATAGGAAGCTAGGAGATTTGAGCTAGAGTGCCCGCTAAGAAAGTGAGACGGAAGCGAAGTGGAAAGGGGGAGGAAGACGCCCTTATTTATTAGCGTAAGGCCAGTACCCGGGGTCCGACGGCTTAACGTGCCTATCCGACGCACGGAGGATAGTTAGTGGATCGAGCGTTCGTACCTACCTGGGATCGAGCCTGAGATCCTTTCCGTGGCAGTCACGAACGTTGCCCACTAGGCCACCCGCGACCCACACTGTTGGAAAGCCCTGCTGTCCGCCTATTTATTGACTGCGCTCGGTTTTCGTCTATTCCGCTCTGCGCGGTGAATCCGGAGTCTACTGTTCATCACCCCAACCTCTAATGCTTTGTCTACTGAGTATATAAACTGTGGAGGCAATACATAAAACGCAGATTCATGTCCTCGAATGAAGACGAAGACAATGAATAAGAGAAAAAAAACAAAGTTATGGTTTTGAGCATAGAACTGTTAGTACTGAATGTAAAAGTAGTCGAAATATTACAGAATTAGACTAGGTGAATAACTTTACGTATTTTCAAAGAATGTTTGACACAGAAAACAGTAAGCGGTGAAACCAGTAAGAAAGTGAACGTAACTTTGAAAATCACACCCAGGTAGCACAGTTTTGCAATTTAACGTAGGCCCAACACTAAGCCACTGTCATTTAGGAAGAAAAGACGGTGACTCAATGTTGGGACTACGTTAACCCTTTAACGACCATGACCCGAAAATCTTGTATCACTCTAAATATCATAACGCCCGAAACTGTCTGTTGGTTAACTTTTTGTTTAATAACAACAACAGTGACTGAGGATGGCTCCTGCTGGTCCCTCATAAGTCGAAAAATTTTGAAGAACAAGCAAGGGTAGGAAAACTGACTCACTCTAGACAAGCGTTTCGGGTGGTCATGACCGTTTGTACGTACGGGCGTTTTGGGCGTTATGGTCGTTAAAGGGTTAAATTGCAAGAGTATGCTACCTGGGCAGCTACGTCAGGAGGATTTTACAGGACTGATGGTCTCTCGAAAAGATCGCAAATGGCTGTGTATGAAAGTGTAATTTCTCATCTCTGATGTACGGCAGTGAAACCTGGGTACTGAAGAAGAGACATAGGAATCGTTTGTACGCTAGAGAGATTAGTTATTTGATGGTGGGGTGTGGAGTATCAAGACGAGTTCTGATCACTTGGGGAAACTCGAAGATGTGTTGTAGATGTATATTGTGATGCAAAATGTTGTGTCCTGACTTTAGTAGTAGCGAAATGTAATAAGCTATCGCATTATGCGTTCTTTCTCATGCCCCCTGCCCCCGAGATCAGAAAATATCTCTGTTTCGTTAATGAGTAGAATTTTAAGCAAATTCCTGTACGAGCAATTAATGAATGTGATTTTTTTTTCTAATAACATCAAGATTGACCTGAGAATAGAGCAAGATTCTTCAACCAATGTCAATCAAAAAAGAAATAATAAACAAAATGCAAAAAACAGAAAGAAGAATGGGAAAATGTCTGCTAAACATAAGACTCAAAGATAAAATCAAAAATGAAGAAATAAGAGCTAAAACATTTTTTCTTTATATTGGGGAAAACATACTTCAAAAGAAATGGAAATGGGCTGGACACATTGCAAGGCTGAAGGACAATAGATGGACAAAAGTTATACTGGAGTGGCGGCCATATGGAGGTAAAAGTTCAGCTGGAAGACCTGAAAGACGATGGTCAGATGATATAAGGAAAACAATTGGAATTATTTGGCACCAACAAGCTCAGAATAGAAATGGAAAGAACTGGGAGATACCTATAGCCAGAAGTGGCTATGAAAAGGGTTAAAAGAAAGATACAAGATTCAGCTACAAATTTGTGTAAAAACATTCTAATTATTTTGCAACCGCACGGCTAAAAAGGTTTGTAGTTAAGCAACGTGTAACGTATATTCTATTATAATTTTCCTTTTGAGTTTCTTTGTCCCTGTAAATTTGAGTTTGTTATCAGACATTTTCAAACCTTAACGTTATGTGTTTTCCCTCAAACGAGAATACTGTTGGCAACATCCTGAGGTCGGAACATGAGCGCCGTATGTGTGGCCGGATAAGAACGATAAATAAAAAGGCAAAGCAGCGGTTGTTTAAGGGGATTGATGTTAGTGAGGATTGACGTGCTGTTATGTTATGATTGGATATTGATGTTAAATCACTGATATTGTATCGAGTAACAAAGGAAAGAAAATTACGTTATAAACGGAACAGGAACTAAGCCCCTTTCCACACCTCGTGATGCTCGGAAATGACTAACTTTGCCAAATAAATCTATTTGTGGCTTTAATTACTTTTCCTGTTTGCTTTCAGAACTAAAGAGGATAACTAAAGACTGAAAGGAAGTCACGAATCAATACTCTGTATTTATCGGAAGTTGTTTTTTCAGACATCACTTTCTCTTACATTTCATGCGGTTTGAAGACCTTTTTCCGGAGAGGACTTTCCGGTTTGTTGAAGATTGATTCCCAACTTAGTTCTCCGGTGTTACGCATCGTCGTTCAGAGCTCACTTGTGTAACGGAGGACTAGTACGGTAATGTAAACCCAGCAATTGCCCGCATTCCTTCGAATTACCAAATGATTCCTAATGAAACTGATGATGATTTGTTTCCCTTCAAAGAGCAAAGCCACTTTCCTGGTTACTCATTTGGGTTTCGAATTTCAAGTGATGTGTTCGTTTCCGAGCAGGAAACCCCTAGACAAATGAATTCTTGAGTTCCTTTTTTGTTATTATTATTACTTAAACACTATTGTTTCCTGCCATGCGCTGATAACTCCTGGAGCTCGATTCCTCAAAACTATATTTTAGTATATCTAGCTAGTTACGGTGTTACTGCTCTTGTCGCGCGGGCTAAAATTGTGTGTCAGCCACCAAAACTATGTATGATTTTGGTGCTCGATTTATGAGCAAATACCATTTCTTAGTAAGCATTCTGACTTACTAAAAAACGAACTGAAAAAATCCATCTATGCACTTTAACATTTTCTGAAATTCACGGGCAACTTTCCGTCATTTACCACGATAAAATTCTGAATTTTCAGAAAACTTTCCGCAATTCCTTTCGTATATTAACGGACAATCTCCGTTCTCACTTTTTCGGTATCCGTATGACGAGAAATTGCCGGTAATAGGAGCGATAAGTGAGAATACCTGAGGTTTGATTAACTTTTAAATTTCAATCGTCGGTCTAATTTTGAAGTAGGTTATTGTGGATAGCATATCGCATGAATTTTGTTTATTGTGGCACAGGGTATTTCTTCTCCTTTCCCCTATTTGGTGCACCATCTACTTCTTTTATATTGTGTTACTGAAAGAAATAGGGTACTTTTTGTACAGATGATTATACGATGTCTGTGCATGAGTCTTTGGACAACTTAAGACAAAAGTTGTTACAGCTATGAAGAGTAAATTTTATATTTAGGAGGTTTTTTTGCGAAATCATGCGTACTACAAAAAAGTACATTTCACCTTTTTTAAAGATAGCTGAAAGTCATTGCCAATTTAAAAAAATTAAGTTGCAAAGCATTTTGTTGCTTCAAAAAATCAGGATGAAAAGTGCTTAATTTGTGAAAAGTCCTCCTACAGAAAAAAAATATATTACAGACCTATTCAGAAAAATAAGAAGCTCAAACAGAAAATAAAATTACTAAATCACTCGCATTAATGACAAAAAAACAATATTTCATCGTCACGGAATTCGTTTTGCGATGTACGTGAATCTGATTGCAAAGCGTTTGTAGCCCAGTGGTTAAAGGCGCGAGTTACCTGTTGATCAAGCTCAAACGCCGGGGGTTTGATCCTGACCAAAATCATGAAAAACAAAAGTATATTTTAAATTTTTTTGTTTTTATTTTATTGCAAATTCCATCCCTAAATCTATTAAATTGGTGCTAGGGAAACTACCAAAACCTTTTCAAGTGGTTTGATAAATCTATGTTCAGGTTTCAGTACTTTTAATGGAGTGAATTGACCGGAAAATGCGAATAGAGATAAATGAATTTAAAGATTTAATTCTTGCAAAAATTTCGTATAACCACAATCAGTTTCTTTTATGATTTTTGTGCATTCATAATACACATACCTACAAGTGTACAGCTACTACAGTGAGTCTTGATCACATTACCCACCTCAGTCTCAGTTTTTAGTCTACTAATTCAGCATCCCATCAGCTTGCATGACCAGCAAAATCTGAAGAATTGAAAATAATCTCTAAAATAATTGTGAAAAATGATAAATATTTTGCTCGTGCTTTTTTTTTTGCACCACAAAAAACATCCTGAAGGAGCACACTAATGCAGAAAATAATTATAGTGTCTGCATATAAATTTTCCTATCTCACGACTTTTGCCTCTTTATCCAAAACTAGTTGTCATCTAAATATCAGAACTAGGAATGGTGGGGGAAATAAATAGCTAAATTTTAAATAATTAATTAATGAGGAAGGGTTGTAGAGATTTTCAGATATTTAGGTAAGAGAGAACAAAAAGAAACACAAAAACCTGAAATTGTGTTATGCAAAACTGAAGGTTCATGTACGAGGCAAAGTCATGGTTTGCGAGCAGGAGGAAAAAGTAAATAGAGTAGTAATGCATATTTCTTTAGAAATGTCATATTTATTCTGTGAGATTCAATGGTCAACACCAACCCTGAAGTTTGCCTGTGCCATTTCAACAACTGATTTTTTTATTAATACACAAATCACGTATTTTGAATAATTTTTAGTAACCTACCTTATTATGTTTTTTTAGATTGATAAATTGAATGCATACCATTTCATAATACCACTCATATTTGACGCACAACAAACGTGTGGAAAGTCTTTCATCTTCGCAAAAGAAGTGAGGTATGTTGTGTATCAAAAAAACGTAAACATTAAAGGAGGCGTGGCATTTCCAGGGACATCTCAGTAGTAAAAATATTTTTACTCGTGTTATATGCTTCCGATCAACTCAAAATTTCGTCACAATATACTAGAGGTCCCAAAGTATATTTTAGGGTAAATATTAGAAAATCGATATTTTTGCGAAATGAAAGGTACCGAGTCCCCTTAAAGAATCTGCTCGTAACGTGCTGATACCAGATACCACAAGACGCCTTTACACCGATAGCAAGTAAAGGACCAACATCATATTAGGCAGGTGGTCGTTATGTTTTAGTTCTTCTGTGTATATCATACAGCATTCTTCCATACGAGAGCATGAAGACATTCTTTGTTGTCACATGCGTTTGCTGCGTAAACTCGACATGGACTTGGTTCGACAAGAACTCTTGCAATCTCCCTATATTTAAACAGTTCTGTTGACTCGTGTGTTTCGTATCGAGCCATTGTAATGGAACAGCTTTAACGTTCTTCAGCTGAGCTTTAACAAACAGAAAAACAACTCAACAAACAGAAAACGGAACAGCTTTAACATTACTCAGCTGAGTTTTAACCTGTAACCTTTGGCCACGTAAAAAATCAGAAAAAAGCTTGAATTCCATCTGGGATTATACCATACATTTAAAACCCCTAAAAATTAAAAAGCTGCGTGTGCTGCTTTCTACAAAGCCAAAACTTGTTCTGTAATTTATAAATCCTTTCTGTTTTGTAATTTGCCTTAAAATTCTTCTCGATGCTTTGGACATGCTGTGTTTTATGTAGTCTTCATTCGAAGCATGGTAATAACTTGTGTACCAAAAAAACTAATTTCATCGCAGATTCTTTCCGCAAATTTCCCTCACTGCAAGTCCGTTCACTTTTGCCCCTGTCAGCACTGTTGCAACAAATTATTCTGGAATGAACATCCGTTAAAGAGAATTCTCCGCTTTGAGGTTCTTATTTGTCATTTAATGAAACTCACGTTGCCACAAATTTAATCTTGCACAAGTGAATTAGGTATTCAGTTTCTTGAAAAGCGAAATGAATAAAAAACATAATTTCATCATTGCGGAATATATGTACTGTATATTCCAATGAACTATCCGCAGTTCCGGAACGCCACGTTTCTGGAACGCACTTGAATTTCCCCAAATAATGGGAAGCAATTAAAAATATTTGCCGTCTTGACAAAGAAACTAATTTTTCTCAAACGGGCACACTCTGGGGCAAAACAAATGTCCAAAAAGAATAAATTACCTCCATTGCCAAACAGTTCCCCATGGTTCTACAAAAAAACAGAGAAATTTCGTCTTCGGTACGAAATGATGTGCCCTATTTTGAGAGCTTTGCTCTCAAAAAATGATGATGACTAAACAAAGGAATATCGCCAAGGTCAGCTTCGTTTATACATTTGGTTTCGTCCACTTTTTCTCTTTTAAAGGTTGTTTGACGAACCAGAGAGGGAAAACGGAACGAAAATCACGAAGGCGTAACACAATCAGACCGAGAAATATCGTAGTAGTTTCATTTAGTCTTGTCTTTTAATATGTTTCTTCATTTGCATTGCCACATAGTTTCAAGCAGTACAGATTATACGTCAGGCAGCAATGGAATGATGTTTAGAAATGTACATAAAATCAAATGGAATTATATCCGTAATTATTTAGTATTTTTGGAATATTTAACAAAAGTATTTTTGGAATATTTAACTGTTACCACAAGTAAATAAGTTGAATACTTGAATCACACAAAAAATAATAATAATAATAACTGAATGTGCTTTACAAGCAGGGTGAACAAACTGTTTCTCCGGTCGCTCTTAACTTTACGTATTTGTAGAATTTGTTTCGATTGAACTGTATTCTCATGCGATTACAAAGCTTAATTTACATGTTTGATATTAATAAAAACGCTTACAGTAAATATTCGAAACGAATCTCTCTATCTCTCTCTCTCTCTCTCTCTCTCTCTGCTTTTTCTAACTAAACATCTCATTCCTGTCTGTCTTTCTCTTCCCTTTTTACCTTCAATCTAATTCGTCCTCCCTACGTACCTTTTACTTTTGCTTTTCTTTCATTCCCCCGTCTCTCCCCCCCCTCTCTCTCTCTCTCTCTAGCTTCTTCATTTACATCATTTCCAAACTTCATCACTCTATTTAATCCCTTCCTATTTTCTCTCGCATCTCTGCCTTTGTCCCGTTCTTTCTTACACATCTGTACCTTTGCTGCTTTCCTTCAATTTCTATTTATCCTCATATTACACATCATACCCCCTTCATCTCGTTTCTCTTTTTTCAGTCCTTCTGCTTTGCCCTTTGTGTCGTTTCTTTTTCTTTCTCTTCATCTCCCCCCCTCCCCACCCACTTCTCTCTCTCTCTCTCTCTCTCTCTCTCTCTTTCCTTTTCTTATACTTACATTTCTCTTTATATTTCTTTTACCTTCTGTTCCGCTCTCATATTTTTCGATCTGCCCCACCCCCCCTACACACACACACACACACACACACACACACACACACACACACACACACACACACACACACACACACACTGTTTTCGTTCTGTTTCTGCACTTTGTCTCTCCCTCTCTCTCTCTCTCTCTCTCTCTCGTTCTTAGTTCTTCCTTTTATCTTCTTCCCATTATCTGATTTCTGATTTCTGTCCTCCCACGCGGCCTTTGCAACCAACTTGCGTATTCACAGAGCTGTTCGATGCACCCAAGGTTCATAATCCTTTCACTGTCTTTCTCGTCCTATGCATCAGGTTTTTGCGTTTCTCCAGGTATCACTTGCTCACAGTTTCCAAATCTTCTAATCAGTTATCTTGCCCAACTTTCTCGTCTGCCTGGTTTCTACCATGTAATTCATTCCAACAAATATTCTACTTTTTCTATCCACCGATCAATTTTCGCAATTCCATTACAAACTAACCAAACGTTTTCAGTAATTCCTTGCAAAGTTCATTCGACTGCTGACCCGCAGCGGCAGGGTTCAAGAATCATAAAATCTGTTAGTCGCAATTTCTTTCCTACTACGAACTGAGCCTTTATTTCTGCGGAATCAGGATTTTTCACGGACGCTACAGTACCATATGTTCTAGAAAAGTTCTTAACAAACTGGACCTTGCGTTGTACCTGGCGCAACCTTCAGCCTAGGACTGCGTCTATCTGGCATTCGGCATAAAAGAAAATAAGAAAGCACTCGGAGCCGAAGAATATAGGCGAGCTAACTGAAAATCTACCGTTCTTTGCAAAGATACATGCCTTATTGAACCGAATATAGGGCGAGACTTTGCTTATAATAACTACTGTCAACATGCGATATGTAAAATATAATATAAATACGAACGTAAAGCATAATATCCAAAGCAATAACTATACTGGAGAGAAATACAATCCTTGTAAACTTTAATTTTGATAGACCAAATGTATCATCAAATCAGTACTCTGCGTCACAGCGCTTCTGTTTCTAAATTTTATTAAAATGGGAAAAGTCAGCAAAATCGTTGTCTATATCAGCCGTTATCAAACGTTTGGTCTAAGGAACCCTTTACACTCTTAAAAATTACTGAGAACTCCCAAGGAGGTTTTCTTATTGGGTCATATCTATCGATATTTTGCCTTATTAGAAATTAAAACTGAGAACAGAATTTTTTAAATATTTATTAATATTATCCACTTAAATATAGCAATAACAAATTCATTACATGTTAATATAATCTTTTTTATGAAAAATACCTATATTTCTCAAAACAAAACTAAAACTTAGTGAGCAGAGTGGCACTATTTTACATTTTCATAAATGTCTTTAATGTCTAGTTTAATAGCAGACAGCTTAATTCTCATATCCGCTTCTGCATACAATCTGTTGCGATATGCTGTTTTGATTGAAGTATAATATATGAAGATTATCCGGCGTCAGGCCGATATGTAATTGGGAAAGAGAGGAGTATTTTAATAGCCTTTCCAGATTAATTGCGGATATTCTTCTTTGATATTACACCAGAAACTCGACAGGTGGTTTCCAAGATTAGTTGCAATGTGGAATCTGAAACCATATGAATGAATTTTTACTACGCTTGTTATGTTAAAAATCCATTGATCTACCGTGCACTTGCAATGGATCTTTCACTTATGTATGATTTTGAAACAGCATTCATTAGTCATTTGGAAAACCTTGGTTCACTGGGTTACGCAGATCTTCCAAATGTTGACACATTTTATTATAAAATATCGGAAAATCACTTTCGTTAATATTACCACTAATGATCTCATCAGCTAGTAAGAGCACAGTAGAAGTACTGAGAACAAACTGAGTTAATCTCTGAAAACGCACATATTTACAAACAAACAGCCAAACAAACAAACAAACAGACACATTTCATCAGCGGTCACAGCGATGACGTCATCAAACGCCATGTTTTTTTGTTTTGTTTTTATTGTCGTTGTTTTTTTTTTATTGGAGGTTTAACGACCACCGTGAGGAACTCAGTGGACTATAAGCAGTCGTCCGTTGATAATTTAGAGCCACTGGTTCCATGGAAGGGAAGGGAGAGAGCCAGCAAAACACAACATCCATACTTCACCGGGATTCGAACACGTGCCCGTCTCTGATGAATGACCAGAAGCCATCGCTTAGACCACGGCGCCAACGCGGCTCACCCCATGAAACCGCTGAAAAACTCCACTGTACACTTGTGAGATAATGAGAGTGAAAATGGCAGGCAAGGTGTTAGTATTATTATGAAAATAGCTTTGCCCTCGCGAATCCCCGGAAAGGGTTTTGGGGACGCCCAGGAGTCCTCAGACCACGCACTTTTAAATGTTTTGGGGTTTAACGACCACTGTGAGCAACTCGATAAGCTGTAAGCGGTCGCCCGTTCCTAATTTAGGGCCACTGGTTCCAGGGAATGGAAGGAGCCAGTGCCGTAAGACGAACACAATATTCATGCTTTACGGGGCTCCAAACCCAGAGCCATCTCGGACAAATGGTTAGAAGCCAGCGCTTAGCGTCCGGCACTGCTGATCTATAATGAATTCGATCAGTACATGAATATGAATGATTGGGTACCATTTTTTTAAGTTTCATAAAATGTCGGAGAATAACTGGTTTGCCGCTCTGGTGGCGCGGTGGTCTAAGAGCTGGCTTATGACCATTCGTCCGAGATGGAAACGGGTCGACAATTTCTAGCGGGTCAAACTGGTCGGGTCAAGGTGTTCCTGACGTGTTTTATTTCCGTTTTATTTTTGAAAAGAAAAAAAACTTTTTTTCAAAGAATAAAGCGCGCTGTGGCATTTTGTGTTCGATACAGGTGCCCGCGGACTGAAAAATGATTTGTCATGCAATATGAAGGAAGAGTGTCCTCAGAAGGAAGACTGTCTCTACTTTCTGTGGGGCAATGATGAAAATAACATCCACATTTTTGGAAACTTTCAACTCATCATAAACTTGATAAAATTAGTGTTGCTTGAAACAAATTCTGAAGCTTGATATTTCATCAAGAAAACAGCAGAAACTGAAATTAAACATACAACAAGTTGCTTAATTCAAAACTTTTTACTGTAGCGTCATCAAAATTAGGTGGAGCAGCCTTCACTTACTGCAGAGGGACTTTTTGATTCTCGCTTCCTGTAAGTAAGTATATATACATATGTAATTTCAACCAAACTTCAGGAACGAACAAGAATTAAAAAACAAATTTCAAATCAATATTATTACCTGAAAACACAAACGCGCAAAAGCAGCAGAGGAGAATTATCAGAAATAACACCCACTGCAAGAAGAAGCAATTTCAACAGGGGCCACAAAAAGAAGGGGGAAAACACGAATGCAAACGAGCAGGAAAAAACATGCAAGAATTCAGAAAGTATTGAAAATGCTGAGCTTTGGTTTTATCAAGGACCAGCAAAACATATCATTAACTCATCTCTACAAAGGCCTAGTTGAATATGGGTTTCTGCTGTGTCATAAATGTATTTCGGGAAAATGACCCCACAAATAAAATAAACACCTTCGAAGCCACGGAAAGGTAAAAATTAAGAATTTAATTTTCAAATTCTTAATTTAAGAATTAAGAAATAATTTTTAACTTTTAAATTCTTAATTAAAAAATTAAGAAATAATTTTTAAATTCTTAATTTTTACCTTTCCGGGGCTTCGAAGGTGTTTATTTTATTTGTGGGGTCATTTGCCTGAAATACATTTATGACACAGCAGAAACCCATATTCAACTAGGCCTTTGTAGAGATGAGTTAATGATGTGTTTTGCTGGTCCTTGATAAAACCAAAGCTCAGCATTTTCAATACTTTCTGAATTCTTGCATGTTTTTTCCTGTTCGTTTGCATTCGTGTTCTGTTTTTGTTTTTCCTCTTTTTTTTTCTCTTTTTTTTTTTTTGGCGCCTGTTGAAATTGCTTCTTCTTGTAGTGGGTATATATATATATATATGTATTAGAGTTCGAAACAAATTTCTCCGGGTCGGGTATGGGTCAGTTACAGATCCGGATAGGGTCCGGGTCGGGTATGGGTCAGTTACAGATCCGGATAGGGTCCGGGTCGTGTCCAATTATGTGACTTCCGGGTCAAAAATGTTTCACCCGTTTCCAACTCTGATTCCGGTGAGGCATGGATGTTGTGTTTGTCTTACGGCACTGTCTCTCTCCCTTCCGTGGAACCAACGGCCCCAAATTAGGGATGGACGACTGCTTACAGCCGACTGAGTTGCTCACGGTGGTCGTTAAACCCCAAAACAAAAAACACTGATTTAAAAATTTTAATCTTCCGCGTTGTTTTAATTTAATAAATGATTCCATATTTCTGTTCTTTAGATATATTACATGAAGTACATCTTGTGTTTAGAGCACCTCGCCAAACTGTTAACGTATTGAATTTTGAGTGCTCTTTCCCATAGCCATAAAATAACGCCAATCCTGAGAAACAAAATCGCTTACACAAGCATCGTGTCCTTCTGTCTCTTTGTTCTTCAACGTGTCACACATGCGAGAAGATAATGTGGTGGTGCAAATGGTGTCCGAGAGAGATGTTAAGTCACTCAGATCGCTGATCTCAAAAGTCACTAATCCCATGCTTTTACACACACGCACACATAGTTTCAAACATCGAGGAAAACCTTTGATCTGAGAATAGAAACACGAAACGTCCTCCGTTACACTCTGAGTACGCACATGTGAACCTTGCAGAACTGCTATGCCCTTAACACGCCTTATGAACACAAATAATTCCCCTGACCTAGAATTCAGCCATTTACTACTAACGATTTATTGTTGAATTTGTTCTGTAGTCGGACGAATGAAATGATTGTTAACTACTAATTTTCTTACTGCTTACAACATAATGAGCGCTTGCTCAAAGAAACGACCAAACTGTGAACACTTTGCACTAAGAAAAAAAGTGAAATGTCAGGAAGACCTTTCAGTGTTCTAAAAAGTTTCTTTTTAATGCACCCAACGACTTCTATTATGTGACATAATAGCAAGGATCTCCTTAAATTAGATGCATATAAACGTCTGACATCCTGTTCCTTGCGTCAATGCCTCGACGGCTCTCCTGGTGAAATTGTATGTGGATAAACTCACACATGGCTTCGCTTCAAATTTGCTAACCTTGGTCAGTTTCGCTCCAAATACTGCGGTCCGTAGGTGGAACGGCGTTATTACTTATTTGCGCTGGTAATAAAATAATGCGCGCATCAAAGCTCCTATCGCTTGCCAATTTTGTTCTTTTTGAGTGGGGGGTTTAACGACCACCACGAACATCTCGATGGGGTATAAGCAGTCGCCCGTCCCTAATTCAGGGTTGTTGGTTCCAGGGAAGGGAGAGAAACATTGCCGAAAGACGTATACAGCATCCACGCCTCACGGGATTCGAACCCGGACCCTTCTCAGATGAATGATCGTAAGCCAGTGCTTAGACCACTGCGCCACCCGGGCGGCTGAATTCGGTTCACATGTTAAAAGTAAACACCGCTACGTCAGAGGTTTGAAGCATTGAGCTTACACAGCTAATCGTTGGCGTGACGTCACGTGCGGGCAAAAACGAACTAAATTATACAGTTGAGAAAACTGTAAGCCTGTATAATCGGTAAAGATTATTGAATCCCTCGTTTTATCTGTCTATACGCCTCGAAGTATTTGTTCCGTTGGTTTCAGTAGCTTCAAAGCAGCTTCTTGCCTGGATGTGACGTCACCTGCAGCACGGACAGTGACTTATGGCGGCCAGTGCTGGTGGACGGGAGTGGTATCTCCACCTATTAACTGGATGGTTTGAAGGCATACGACATTACCCATATTGTACTTTTGATGTGGTTTCGCACCCCGAAGCTATGGTGAAAAAAATTAAAATACATACCGTCGAAAAATACTACTGAACATCTAGGCATCATTCCATGTTACGATCTCAGCTTATATTACGCTAAAGGAACAGTTAGGCATACGGTTTTCGCCCCTTGCAAGCATCGGATGGGTTAATATTCACTTGGAAATTTATGCATGAACGCTTCCCGAATTCTGATCGACGCCATCTCGTTTAATATACACCTTCAGAAGAGTGGCATACAGCTGAATGAATAATGATTGACACATTTCAGGAGATAATTAACTCAAACACTCGACGTGGATCAGGAACACCAAACAGAAATCATCGCTCTTTCCACGTTAATAAGTGAGTCCCGGAAAAATTCTCATCGGCCGCCACCGGGAATCGAGCACAGGGTCTCCCAGTTACGCGCCGGACATGCTACCACTACACCACAGCGGCCTCGCATTCTCCAGACTCACATAGGATTAACTGCCAAACTACATGGTACTAACTTGCGTCAACATACCCCACAGACTCTCAAAGACTCATGAACAGCTTTCAAATTTAATTTGTTTAGCATCCGAAAAGAAACTGAACTTTACTATGGTATTTACAAAGTTTAATGATGCTAAAAGTCGAATACTACACCTACACTGCTCAGAAAAATTAGAGGGTATTGTAGTAGCGACCTTGCACTGACAGATACATGATACATGGGTATCGAAAATATGAATGAGAGAGAACTGGAACATGAAACATGACAAAACATACACTAAAAGTATTTTTTGTTTTTTAGATTGGAGGTTTAACGACCACCGTGAACAACTCAATGGGCTAGAAGCAGTCGCCCGTTCCTATTTTAGGGCCAATGGTTCCAGGGAAGGGAGAGAGCCAGTGCCGTAAGACAAACACAACATCCATGCCTAACCAGAATTCGAACCCGGACCCCTTTCGGAAGAATGATCAGAAGCCATCGCTTAGACCACTGCGCCATCGGGGTGGCAAAGTATTCGGACACAATTTTTACAATTTTTTCGAGCAAAAGGCTTTATTATTGCAGTCAGTAGTTAGTCGATCCACCTACTGCTTATACGACAGCGGCAACAAATCGAGGCATACTATCAACCAGTTTCCGGTAGGTCTCGATAGGAAGGGCTCGCCATTCGTCCTGCAAAGCTGCTGCCAGAGTGGAGAGCGAAAACGGTCCTTATATTTGACTTCGCATCAGTCGCTCCAATTCATCCGCGAGGTGTTCTATGGGATTAAGATCAGGACTGACCAGCTCAAAGCCCGATCTTTTATATATTTTATACAATTCCACATCATTTTCAAGAAACGAGTCCTGTACTCGCCGGGCAGTGTGGCATGAAGCTCGACCGTGTTGGAAGACAACGATCGAGCTCCATGCCAGAGACAACGGACATTTCCAAAATGCAACCACATTGTTGGTAGGAAAGAATTATCCAGAACGTCGAGGTACACTTCAGAGTTCATGATTTGTTGTATAATAACCAACGGGCCGAGTCCCATCCTCGAAAAACAACCCTACACCATGATGGAGCCTCCGCCGAATTTAACAGTTGGAAGACCATACTCCGACGAAAATCGTTCGCCGGGCTGCCGCCAAATCCAAACATGCCCAACAGATCGGATGAGTGAAAAGCGTGACTGATCACTCGAAAGAACAGCTTTCTAGTCTCTCACAGTCTAGGAACGACGGAAGAAACACCACTCCAAACTGCGCTTCGCATTCATTATAGTGATGCGTGGATTGTGTGCCAGTGCTTTATCACAATGACCCACACTGTGCAACTATGTGCGGATAGTTATGGTACTAACCGAGCCATAAGAGGTATTTCCCACTTCAGCAGCTACGGAAGCGACAGAAAAAGAACGGGATTCCTTCATATTTCTTACCATGGCTCTCCTGTCACATCACGTCAGCTTGTGCGGTTTTCCTGAAAGTTTTTTTTTTTTTTTTTTTTTTTGCTGCAGTTGCACCATCCTGCTTCCATCTATCTCTTCATACAATCGATTTTGGTATGTTTAGTTTTGCTGCAATGCTCCAATGCTCCGTATGGAAACATTACTCAAATGACTTGCCTGAGTGGAGAGCGAAGACGGTCCTTGTGATCTTTGAGGCGGATATCAAATGACAAATGATATCCGCTTCACAGTAACTGTTAACATGACAGAACATCTCTGCTTTATATACATACCTCTTCACTCACAGCGCACCTTCCTGCGCAGCCGTTCTTTGCACTTATTCAAATATTTGTTAGTGTCCGAATACTTTTGATAATATAGTGTACAGCACACAAGTCATTTCAGAAAACTGACGACAATGTTGTGACAATACACAACACGTGATAGTGAATTTACACATGAAGAAATGGAGCAAATCACAAGCCGCGGTTGGCCTAGTGGGCAACGTTCGTGACTGCAACGGAAAGGACCTCAGGTTCGATCCCAAGCAAATACGAACGCTCGATCCACTAAATATTCGCCGTGCGTCCGATGGGCACGTGAAGCCGTCGGGCCCCGGGTACTGGCCCCCGGTAATAAATAAGGGCGTCTTTCTCCCCTTTCTACTTCGCTTTCGTGTCACTTTCCTATCGGGCACTTTTGCCCAAATCTCATAGCTTCCTATTTCTTAGGGTTGTTCAAGACCTAAGGTCAAACATTCCCTTTCTAAAATCCTCTACATATGATCATCATGGAGCAAATCACGGTGCGTACTCACCTCTAGTATGTTGTATGTTCACTAGTGCCCGTAAAACATTGATACATCGGTAAGACATCGAAAAGATGAGTCTATCCAACAGTTCTTAAGAGATTCTCCGCCATTTCTCATTGAGGGCATGCTCCAGCAGCTGAAGCGTCACGACTGAGGACGGCCGAGCTACAACACGTCTGTCCAGTGCGTTCCACTGCTGCTCAATGTGGTTGAGATCCTGGAGAGCTTGAAGGTCAGTTCAAAAGCTCTATGCTCTCTCCCCCCAACAGCTGGACTCGATAGAGCGTGTGTTATCACCCATGGAGAGGAATATATCCCCAACTGCTGCTGCCATGCGCACAGCAATAGGTCACAGCGTCTCATCTGGATATCTGGCCTTAGTCAGGAGTCCATTCCGGATCCCTGACTGGAGCCACTAAGGGATCCATACGACTGCCATTGCTAATGCCCTACTACACGAGGATCCCACCACCACCGAAGACATCACTTTGATGCACATTCAGTGCTATTTTGTTCCACTTCCTGAGAACTAGCACGTAACCAGCGTTATTTTCATACTAAGTAGAGCATATTTGTGTTTGTCATTTATCAGCTGTTTGAAAAGTCTTATTTGGAAAAAAGTGTTATTTGTTGCGGATACCTGATGCCATAACTTACCTTATGCAAAAATTTTAATTTTTCTTCGTGTAAAACTGTGCAGCTAGGGGATGAAAATGCATATTGCGTTCAGTACAATATCTCCGCTTGTAAAAGTCAGCCACAGAGGAATTCTTTTTCAACGGTAGCAGTAACGACCAACAATATTTTTTTTAAACAATAACGACGAACTGTACACCAATCACACTTAAAATAGTATAACTACATTAGTAATCCGAATTTCTTGGCGTAGAATTTCTTGGCGCTACCTGAGCTCAATTTCATACATACCAAATGTTTCTTATCAGCTCAAGAACGCGCTCAAGAAAATGAACCTTGGTGTTGACATTAGGTCTCCGACATCTTTGAATGCCATGCTTCAGGGAAACTGTGACAAGTCGCCGCTTTCCAATGAGGCAGGTGTTTAGGCCATACCTTTACAATATCCGGACGGCTCCAAGCGATACTACATTGGAATGACCAAGCGTTCGTTTGGAACTAGAATCATCGAGCATAAAAGGGACGTAAAGAACTGTAAAGTAACAACAGCCTTATCCAGAGAGGTCCAGCGAAAGTCCGCTACTCCTATGTGGGATGACGTAAAGAAATTGGCCTCCTACTCCACCCCAAAATCTACCGCCATTCGCGAAACTTTAGAGATCATCACCAACAGTAAATCATGCAATGACAGCCTCTCGCTGGAGTTGCCACGAGTTTGGAACCAGTTCTTCAAATAATGAATGCATTTTGTTTCCTTCTATGATTCCGCGTGTTAACGAGCATGACGCCTCGAGTCTTTGGATGAACAATTACTCAGCATCTGTTCGTTTATTGTCAAGTCACAGCGTTCAAATTGTTGAAGCGTTCTATAACTCAGCTTGCTGTCTACCTTCCTTGAAAAAGCCATCTGGTTGATGTGCGAAAGCTTGGAAGCCTTGATTTATAATCTACGCCAAGAAATTCGGATTACTAATAATATAGTTATACTACATTTCTGGCCACCCAAAATGCAACACCAAGAAGAAAACATCCGATTGGCCTGAAATTCGCCGCATGCGTCGCCCGCGAAAGGACATGCAAACGATTAGCATTGCAGGGCGTATGCAAATCATGTTCGCCCGGCACGCCACCGAGAAGCACTATAAGAAGAGTGCACAGAAGGCGGGGTGTAAGTAGTAGAAGTGTGTTGTGCTGCCGGATCTGTGCGTGGGAAGCTTCCTGATGCCTCGTCGCAGAATACGGCAGTCATTCCAGCACGTTTCGGAGTTCGACAGAGGACGAATAGTGACATATCGCGACAACGGTTTATCGTACCGAGACATCGGCGCCCGTGTGGGACGGCATCCAGCCACAGTGAGGCGAGTATGGATTCGGTGGTTGCAGGAGGGACGGGCGGACCGACGTGAGCGATTGCCGCAACCGCGGCACACCACCGAAAGAGAGGACCAGCATGCTGTGCGGCGAGCATTGACGGCTCGCACCGCCTAATCACGAACGTTAGCGCAGGAATTTGGATGTGTTGCGCAACAGCCTGTGTCAGCACGTACCGTTAGAGGTCGTCTGCAGTAGCGGGGACTTGTCGCACTGCACGCATTGCTCCGATTACCATTGACGTTACACCACCTGCGAGTGCGGCGGCAGTGGGCCGTTGAACGCCGCACCTGGACTACGGAATGGCCAGACATTGTCTTCTCCGACGAATCCCGCTTCGGCATGCAACACCACGATGGTCGGATCCACGTGTGGCGGCACCGTGGCGAGAGACTGTATGAAGCCTGCATTATTCATCACCATACCGGTCCTTCTCCAGGCGTTATGGTTTAGGGTGCAATTGGATATGACACCCGCACCCCTCTGGTACGCATCACCGGTACTCTCAACAGCCACCGCACCATCTCCGAACTTTTGGAGCCTGTAGTCCTCCCTTACCTGCAGGACCTGCTAGCGGCCACGTTTGAACAGGACAGTGCGCGCCCGCACGAGGCATGCATCGTGCAACAATTCTTAGCAGCCCACCAGGTGTCACTGCTGCCGTATCCCGCCTGTTCTCCCGATATGTCGCCCATCGAACACGTCTGGTCGCTGATCGGCAACCGAGTGGCCCGGCAAGCACCACCCGCGACTTCGCCTGATGAACTGTGGCAACGTGTGGAAGCAGCCTGGACCGACATACCCCTAGCCCACATCCAAAGACTCTTTCGTTCGATGCCGTGGCGTATAGGAGCCGTTCTTGCCAGCCATGGGGGCCACACGAACTATTGATGTCTGCGTGTTCCGCAAGTCGCACGGGCCTGCAAGCTTAATCGTTTCATCTTTGTATCTGTTGTTATGTGTCCAGTAAATCTGGCTTTGCTATCTCGTGTCCTTCTTGGTGTTGCATTTTGGGTGGCCAACAGTGTACTTTCAGATTATTTTTTTTTCTAGTTTTTCTCGTTGCGAAGAATGAAGGAAAAGTATTTTAAATGTTTTCTTTGATTTTAGTGCAGCAAAAATATTTCTTAAAACAATGCAGTTTATTTTAGTGAGGACAAATTATTTTTTTCCAGACGTGCAACTCATTATAATGAGAAAAGGTGCTTTTTGAAACATGTGACAGAGGTGAAGCAGGTGTCAAGACGACAAATCTGCAAAGATACATTCTGTCGATGTAGCTTAGTCGGTAAAAGAAACTCACTCCGGAGCGAGGAACGCGAATTCGATTTCCATCACCAAAAGATTTGTGTTTTAAGATTGACGCACGAACGTAAAATTGGATTTACTGGCCATTGGGTTTTTAGAAAAATATACGATGCTCGTTTTAAAGATCGTCTGGAATTAATGGAAAAATTCCTTCTTCGTTTTAAAAAACTTAAGAAGGAGATTATGTGACGTACTATAGAGGTGAAGCTCGTGTCAAAACGACAAATCTGCAGCAATATATTCGGTCGGCGTAGTTTAGTCTATTAAAACAACTTAGTAGGGAGCAAGGAGACGTGAGTTTGATCCTGTAACCGGCAAATTTGTGTTTTTACAAACAGTGCAATCTATTTTGGAGCAACAATGAATTTTATAGCAATGTAGATTTAGCGCGAACTCGTTTTTTAAGAATTTTAGGGGGGAATAGTAAGTTTATTTTTTCAAGCAATAAAATTTATTTTAGTGGAAGAAAATAAACAAGAAACTAATTAATTTTGAAGCAACAAGAAAAAGAGAAACCATTTTTTTTTTTTTTTTTTTGTAAGCAGTGCGGTTTAGGTTATCGAGAAGTTATCTTTATACCAATGCAATTAATTTCAGTTCGCTAAGATTATTTTTGAAGCCATAAAACCTTTGGGAAGAGCAATGCAATTATTTTATTTTTGCGCCAATGCACTATCTTTTAGAGCAAGAAAATTATTTTTTTAAGCTGCAAAATCTGTTTTGAATTAGCAAAAACATTATTTTTTAATCCAATGCAGTAGCGCAAGATGATTATTATCCCCCTCCCCCTCCCTGAGTGATGTATGACAAGATTTTTTTTGTTCTTACTTCATATTTATTGCGCTATAAAAATTCTGTATTTATATACTGATTTTCTTTTTTTCGAACACTTATTCATTGTGTTTCCATTTCTGATCAATTACTTCTTTGGCATATTTTGTGAAAAGCTATATGAATTTAGCTTCATGAAACGACTTCCTGTGTCAGAGAACAAAGGGAAGATTTTTTTTTTAAGCTGGCCTTTCAAGAAAGGTGCTTTTCTTTTACGCTTACATCTGCAATTTTTTCCTATTTCTGAAATAATCATTCTGAAGGCATCTAAGGCGGAAGAGCTTCATAATGATGTGTAACAGAAAGTAGGTGATTTGTGAAGAGAAAAGTATTCTTCACTTTTCGAAGTAACTCTTTCATTCAATTCGTTTGTTGATTTTCCATAAGTGACGTGATTTCGGGAGTGACGCAATGCAAGTGGCACACTTTTTGTTGAGCTTGTAACTAAGCTCAACACATGTCGCTGTACGTAGCCCACTTTATGACACACTTCACCCGAATAATTGCCGCCTTGTTATGCGGAAATTCCACAAAGCGAACTAACAAATTGCTCAATAACATCATTTCTGTTACCCTTGTATAAAGTTGATTACAAAATATTTTCCTTGTACTTTCTCCTTTCTCAAGGAAGACTAACGTTATTTGTACATTATCGCTAGTCTTGATCGCTAAGTTGAAACTTTATTCAATGGTAAATTTAATAGATGTTTCACTACATTATTTTGGGCGTGGAGGTTGTGGAAGCATATTTTCAGCCTTTGGCAGAGTGGGCTTTGCGTTTCGAAGAAAATAAGAACACAGAAAGAACTATAATTCATTCACAAAGTGTCAAAGGAATAAAAGTTAGGTAGTTTACATTGTTACTATACAGTAGTGGCATTTTCTTTCTTAAAACAATTTTTGATGAAAAACTGTAGAGAAACTGAAATGGGTATGCCAGCAATCAGGTGGAGAATGAAATCAGTAACCTTCTGAGTATGACAACTTATTCTTATTCATCATAACACACATGCACACACACAAATACACACACGCGCGCGGACTTGTGTATACATACTGAAGTGCCAAAAAAACTGGTACACCAATCTAATGTTTGGTAGGTCCCTCACGGGAGCGGAGGACTGCAGAAATACGACGGGCATGGACTCCACTAGCTTCTGGAAATATGCTGTAGGCAATGCACACCATACTTCCTGCAGAGCGTTCCACAATTCAGGTGGATTCCAAGGGCTCGGAGTCCTGTGTTCGATAGCGCGTTGCATGGTATCGCAAATGTGTTCTATCACGTTCATATCTGGGAACTTTTGTGGGAATGGCAACACCCCAAACTCAGGTGAATGCTCCTCTAACCATAATGTGGCGCCCCGACACTTGGGTTGGAGTTGCATTGTCCTGTTGGAACAGGCCGAACCCATCAGCATGAATGCAGGACATGAACGGATGCACCTCGTCAGAAAGGATGCGCACATAGCGTTAGCCGGTCACAGACGTACCAGGGGTCCCAGTGAAGTCCAGCTAAACGCACCCCATACCATTACGGATCCCCCACCAGCCGGTACAGTTCCCTGTTGACAGGCGGAATCCATGGCTTCATGGGGTTTGGGCCACACACGAATCCTCACATCTCCCCGATAAAGTTGGAAACGCGACTCGTCAGACCAGGCTACTTTTTTCCAGTCATCAAGTGTCCAGTGGCGGTGTTGCCGTGCCCAAGCGAGGCGCATAGCTCTGTGTCGTGCACCCATCAAGGGGACTCGAGTTGGGCGTCGGCTCCCAAAGTCCATATCGGGCAGGGTACGTTGCACAGTCCGGACTCTGATGCTTGTTGAGGCTACAGCATTGAATTCCGATGATACCTGCGACAGTGTTGCACGCCAATCGCGTAAAACGATTCTTGACAGCCGACGATGGTCACGTTCACCCAATGTCTTTTTACGGCCACACTGGTATCGTAGGTTGGAGGTTCTTCCGGAATTCTTGTAGTCACAGTACACCCTTGCAATGGTCATCCGTGAAAATCCGATCTTCGTTTCTAACTCCGAAATACTATGGCCTATCTCAGCAGCGCCAACTATGACACCGCGTTGAAAATCGCTTAAATCGTTATTATTTGTCATTCTCATGCCGAAAACAGCTCTGACAGCTGGCAAGGATGTCTATCAGTGGCACTTCAGTGTATATTACAGTGGTGGATGGAGCACATCATGCATAAGATTGTGCATCTGTGCATCTGCATATGAGTTAACAGCTTTTCACGCAACATTTCCACATAAAAAGGACCAGTTATGGTAGGGCCTGTCGGCAAAAAGGATAATGAAGCAGTACTGGATGTTGACATAGCTCCCCATATCATCTGACTAGGCGGATGTGTCACGATGCTAACGGAGTATTTTTCATCAAACCTTTTGCCTTTTGATCGTCGAACATGTGCTTCACGTGATTCAAATTGAAGCACAGTTGATTCATCGGGAAAAAGAACTCGGCTCCAATTTTCAGTAGTCCGCGACTGATGACGCTTCGCTAACTGGAGTTTCTTTTTTTTTTTTTTTTTTCATGACAGAGGTTAGTCTAAGTTCATGTGCAGGTTTATAAGACTTTAATCCACAATCTTGCTAAGACGTCGGGAAACGGTTCTGATACTAATATCAAACCCTTTTGAATGTAGAAAGGCCTTGATTTTCTTGCACGAACTCCTCGGAGAACGCATAACTATCCGCCTTGTGGAATTGTCATCACGTGGGTTGTTTTCCTTGGACGTCCACTTCTCTTTCGGTCGCTAAATTCACCTGTATCTCGATATTCCATGATCGTATTATTGAATAGAAGTCTTTCTCACATTCACCTTTCTGCTTATGTCACGTTCGGAGTATCCTTCATGATATAAAGTCACTGTTTGTGCCCTCTGAGTAACACTTAATGACCCTTTACATTCACCTTTCTGCTTATGTCACGTTCGGAGTATCCTTCCTGATATAAAGTCACTATATGTGCCCTCTGAGTAACACTTCATGACGCTTCTTTCCCCATTTTTCGCTATATATAAAATACGTACAAAACCTCTCAGCATGAAAACCAGAAGCAAACTGACGTTGGCACGCTTCCCCCAACCCTATCAACAGCTGCCGCTGTAGGATGATGCAACACCGACAGGAAGTTAAGTAGTACACACAGTAGCTGATGCAATCGGCAGAAATCTTCTAATGCCAACAGGTGGTCTTAAACTTTTGCAAAGGACTGTATACATATATATATATATATATATATATATATATATATATATATATATATATATATATATATACGTATATGTATACAGTCATTTGCAAAAGTTTATATATATATATACGTATATGTATACAGTCATTTGCAAAAGTTTATATATATATATACGTATATGTATACAGTCATTTGCAAAAGTTTATATATATATCATCATCATCATTGTCAACCATTATCAATCCACTGCTGGACGAAGGTCTTCCCAAGTTTCCTCCACAACGGTCTGTCTTGTGCCAGTCTCCTCCATGTCACTCCCGCATACTTTCGAATTTCATCCACCCATCTCCCATGTGGTCTTCTTCTGGGTCTTTTCCTGTCCCTTGGAATCCAATCTAAAATTTCGGCTGTCCATCGATGGTCTGTTCTTCTGGCAGTATGTCCAGCCCATTGCCATTTCAGGGATTTAACTCTGATCATGATGTCTTCCACTCTTGTCGTTTTTCGGATCCACGTGTTCCTCTTCTTATCTCTCCTGGTTACACCAAGCATGCACCTCTCCATGCTGCTTTGAGTTGTCTGCAGCCTTTGTATGTCTCTTTTAGCTAAGGTGCACGTCTCTTCAAGGATGCATTGATCAAACACTTTTCTTTTAAGACATAATGGCATATTGCTCTTGAAAATTATGCTGTTTCTTCCAAAAGCTCTCCAGGCAAGTTTTGTACGCCGATTAATTTCTTCACCAATGTGACCCTCACTTGATATCTGCTGTCCAAGATAAACGTACGTGTCTGTTATCTCCAGCTTTTCTCCATCAATCGATAAATCTTCATTTCTTGTAAAAGCATTGTACATCACTTTTGTCTTCTGAAAGTTCATTTTTAATCCCACTTCTTTACTCTTGTCAGCAAATTCCTGGATCATACTCTGTAGCTCTGATGGGGTAGTTGCAAAAATGACAATGTCGTCAGCAAAACGAAGTTGGGTTAGATAATCTCCATTAATCTTTATCCCTTTGTTTTCCCAGTTCAGTGATTGAAAGACATTTTCCAATGTGGCATTAAAGAGCTTCGGAGATATGGTGTCACCTTGTCTCACTCCTTTTCCAATTTTTATGTGTGTTGTATTTTCAAACAGCCGAATCTTTGCACTTGCATTTTCATAGATGTTATTAATAATATTAATGTATGCATCTTCAATACCGCAGGATTTCAGAGCCATTGCAACTGCTGATTGTTTCACCGAATCAAAGGCTTTTTCATAATCGATAAAAGCCATGCAAAATGGAAGTTCATATTCCCTCGCTCTTTCAATGAGTTCTCTCAGTACGTGGATATGATCTATTGTGCTGTTGCCAATCCTGAATCCAGCTTGTTCTCTCGGTTGAGCCATGTCCAGTGTTACCTTTAAGCGGTGTGAAAGAACTTTGGTGAAGATTTTATAAACCATTGATAGGAGGCTGATAGGTCTGTAGTTCCTGAGATCCTCAATGTCACCTTTTTTATGTAGCAAGATCATTGTAGCGTTGTTCCAATCCTCAGGAATTTTCCCTTCATTAAGGCATCGAGTGAAATTTGGGCGAGTACTGTTTCGATTTCTCCACTTGCTTCTTGTATGATGTCTACAGTAATTCCATCTTCTCCTGGAGCTTTACCTCGCTTCATGTTCTTGATTGCATGTGCAACTTCTGCTGGGAGGACTGGAAGAACTCTGGTACCTTTCATGATCTCTGGAGTACATGTATCATCCCTTTCATATAATTTGGAGTAGAAATCTTTCACTCTTGTCAAAATTTCGCCTCTATTTCTCGTTACAGAACCATCTTCTTTTCTCAGTGCCATAATCTGTTTTTCCCCTTACTGAGATGTCCCTTTGCTATCTTTAGGCTTTGGTTGTTTTCAATTGCTTTCCTTACTAGTTCACAGTTGAATTTCCTTACGCCTTCAGTGATACTTTTTCGTACTGTCTTGCATAGCTCTATATATTCCACTTTGGAAGTCACATCTTCTTTAGTTGTCCTCATCACTCTTCTTTTTGCATCAACATTTTGGTTTTTCCTGATAATTTGTTCACATGCAATTTGTTCTTAGACCCAGCTAATTTTGTTGCTGTTTCCATAAGAGCTTTGGTTACTTTTCTGTTAACTTCAGAAATATCCACTTCTTCCGATGTAAGGCCTTCTAAAGCAGAGAATCTGTTCTTCAGTTCCAATTTGAAGGTATTATGGTGTTTTTTAAGGTTGGTTATGTCAATACATTTTGTTTGTCTTATGAGCTTGCTGCGTTCAAGTTTAGTGTTGAGGTGCATCTTACATCTCACCAATCTATGGTCACTGCCTGTGTTAAACTTGTTTAGCACACTGCAGTCTTCTATGACGAATATATACATATATTATATATACGTATATGTATACAGTCATTTGCAAAAGTTTATATATATATACGTATATGTACACAGTCATTTGCAAAAGTTTATATATATATACGTATATGTATACAGTCATTTAGTTATGACTGTATACATATACGCATATATATATAAACTTTTGCAAATGACTGTATACATATACGTATATATATATAAACTTTTGCAAATGACTGTATACATATACGTATATATAATATATGTATATATTCGTCATAGAAGACTGCAGTGTGCTAAACAAGTTTAACACAGGCAGTGACCATAGATTGGTGAGAGATGAGGACAACTAAAGAAGATGTGACTTCCAAAGTGGAATATATAGAGCTATGCAAGACAACACGAAAAAGTATCACTGAAGACGTAAGGAAATTCAACTGTGAGCTAGTGAGGAAAGCAATTGAAAACAACCAAAGCCTTACGATAGCAAAGGGACATCTCAGTAAGGGAAGAAAGCAGATTATGGCTCTGAGAAAAGAAGATGGTTCTATAACAAGAAATAGAGGCGAAATTTTGACAAAGAGTGAAAGATTTCTACTCCAAATTATATGAAAGTGATGATACATGTACTCCAGACATCATGAAAGGTACCAGAGTTCTTCCAGTCCTCCCAGCAGAAGTTGCTCATGCAATCAAGAACATGAAGCGGGGGAAAGCTCCAGGAGAAGATGGAATTACTATAGACATCATACAAGAAGCAAGTGGAGAAATTGAAACAGTACTCGCCCAAATTTTCACTCGATGCCTTAATGAAGGGAAGATTCCTGAGGATTGGAACAATGCTACAATGATCCTGCTACATAAAAAAGGTGACATTGAGGATCTCAGGAACTACAGATCTATCAGCCTCCTATCAGTGGTTTATAAAATCTTCACTAAAGTTCTTTCACACCGCTTGAAGGTAACACTGGACATGGCTCAACCGAGAGAACAAGCTGGATTCAGGAGTGGCTACAGCACAATAGATCATATTCACGTACTGAGAGAACTAATTGAAAGAGCGAAGGAATATGAACTTCCATTGTGCATGGCTTTTATCGATTATGAAAAAGCCTTTGATTCGGTGAAAATATCAGCAGTTACCACGGCTCTGAAATCCTGCGGTATTGAAGATGCATACATTAATATTATTAATAACATCTATGAAAATGCAAGTGCAAAGATTCGGCTGTTTGAAAATACAACACACATAAAAATTGGAAAGGAGTGAGACAAGGTGACACCATATCTCCGAAGCTCTTTAATGCCGCATTGGAAAATGTCTTTCAATCACTGAACTGGGAAAACAAAGGGATAAAGATTAATGGAGATTATCTAACCCACCTTCGTTTTGCTGATGACGTAGTCATTTTTGCAACTACCCCATCAGAGCTGCAGAGTATGATCCAGGAACTTACTGACAAGAGTAAAGAAGTGGGATTAAAAATGAACTTTCAGAAGACAAAAGTGATGTTCAATGCTTTTACAAGAAATGAAGATTTATCGATTGATGGAGAAAAGCTGGAGATAACAGACACGTACGTTTATCTTGGACAGCAGATATCAAGTGAGGGTCACATTGATGAAGAAATTAATCGGCGTACAAAACTTGCCTGGAGAGCTTTTGGAAGAAACAGCATAATTTTCAAGAGCAATATGCCATTATGTCTTAAAAGAAAAGTGTTTGATCAATGCATCCTTCCAGTGCTTGCGTATGGTGCAGAGACGTGGACCTTAACTAAAAGAGACATACAAAGGCTGCAGACAACTCAAAGCAGCATGGAGAGGTGCATGCTTGGTATAACCAGGAGAGATAAGAAGAGGAACTCGTGGATCCGAAAAATGACGAGAGTGGAAGACATCATGATCAGAGTTAAATCCCTGAAATGGCAATGGGCTGGACATACTGCCAGAAGGACAGACCATAGATGGACAGCCGAAATTTTAGATTGGATTCCAAGGGACAGGAAAAGACCCAGAAAAAGACCACATGGGAGATGGGTGGATGAAATTCGTAAATATGAGGAAGTGACATGGAGGAGACTGGCACAAGACAGACCGTTGTGGAGGAAACTTGGGGAGACCTTCGTCCAGCAGTGGATTGATAATGGTTGACAATGATGATGATGATGATTATACAGTCATTTGCAAAAGTTTATATATATATATATATATATATATATATATATATATATATATACACACACACGCACTATAGTGCCAAAAGTCACCGGATACCTCTTCAAAAGCAAATGAACGAATCCTCTGCGTTGTTAAGATGCGCGGTACAGCTGCAAACGGAATAAAAACAAGCCTGCGGCTGACATCGATCATATCGCACTGTGAGGTTGAGTGAAAATGTCGCGGCGGGAGAGAACTGACTTTGAAAAAGGAAAGATTATTGGTGTTATATTAGTGGGTTGTACATAAGAGAAACTGAGAGGCGTTTAAACATACCCAAGTCAACTGTTTTGGATGTACTGAATAAGTGGAAGCACATGGCGTGCCTGAAGCAGCAAAACGTACCGGCAGACCAAAAAAATCAGTGTTAGAGGACGTTGAAGCCTCAGGAGAGTCGTTACAGCTAATCGACGGAGTACTTACTGCACAAGACCTCAGTGTACAGGTGAGTAAAAATGCTGGCACCTGGGTATGTACACGTACCATTCGCTGAGAACTTCATTCCAGGGCTCAATGTGGTCATACGGCTGCTCATAAGCCTTCATTTCCACTCGGAATATTACTCGTCGTTTAGCATGATGTAAAGAACATTTATCGTAGACCGTAGATCAATAGAAACGGGTCCTATGGACTGATGAATCCAGATACAAAATCCATCAGTCTGATGGCAGTGTGTGGGTATGGCGGCAGCCGGGGGAACGTTATTTACCACACTGTACTGTTCCCACGGTCAAGTTTGTAGCTGGCACTGTTCTCGTGCGGGGATGTTTTTCGTGGTATGGTCCCAGTCCATTGCTTATCGTGGAGAAACCTGTTAGCCAGCACGTCTACCTCGATATTCTGGACAATTATGCTCTACCAACTGTGTGGCAATACTATGGAACCGAGCCTTGTTGGTACCAGCAGGATAATGCCCCGAGCCATAAAGCAATGACTGTTACTGCATGGTTTGACGATAATTTCGTATTGTATGTGAACTAGCCAGCACAAAGCACTGATCTTAATCCCATAGATCACCTATGAGATGAATTAGAGTGCCGCATAAGAAGTTTGAAAGCAACAGTTAGCTGCAGCATTATGTACTGAATGGAAGCGCATGCCTATCGCTGTATTCCAAAACCTTGTCGAAAGCATGTCTCGAAGGGTCAGTGCATGCATTAAAGCCAAAGGTGGACCGATACCGTGCTCATGTATGTCTATAAATGCTATGTTGTGTTTCTCTTCTAGGTGTCTGGTGACTTTTGTCAATATAGTATATAAATATATATAGTTTACAGATTCGTACAGCCTCCAAGACTACTACTAACGCACACTTTTCGCTGCTTGCTCCAACATTATATATATCGTTCTTATCATGTCAACACACACACGTCACTCACCCTGACCACAAGACTGTTGCCAGAAAACATTCAGTGAGTGAGAAAATATAACGTTAAGTTTGAACCGCTAAAAGTTGATAAACTCAAAATTTACATAAAGAAAGATAACTACAAATGAAAGTTAAATTAGAATATACCTACAGATAAAGCATGCATTTTAAAAGTTGATTATTTTATTAGTAAGTTTAATGTTAGAAAAACTGCTAAAATTGAAATTTCTGACTTCAGTATGCAGATTAAATTGAATACCGCAAGAACACGTAGAACTCCGTTTATTCGCACATTGCTGCGACAATTAATGTGTTGTGAAGGTTTGAGTATGATGAACAGATGAATATCACTTCATATCCTATTTTGTGCTCAGTATGTTTGAAAATAATTTATATAATGAACATTTGTGAAATTTGTGAGCCCTCTTTACCATTCTTTTCTTTGGTTCCAGATTTCTCATGAATTGAAGAAGAAACTTGCAGTGGAAAATGAAGAGGGAAGCAATATTACTGACCCTGTCAGGTATGTTTCCAGAAAGGGGTTGTAAAATGCATACATGGTAATATTTATGAAATGCGTTTATTGGGTCTTTTTACAAGAAATTGTAAGATGTCTGCTACAATGTATATGTACACTGAAGAGCAACTGAATTAGAGATACCTGTCTAGTAACATGTAGCACCACCTTTCGCCCTTATGATGGCGGCGATTCGCCTCGGCGTGGAATCGACAAGACACCGGAAGCGTTGGGAAGCCATACGGATCCACGACCCCTGAACAAGATCCCACAGTTCACGAAGATTTGATGGTGGGGGTCAGAGCCTCGAACATCTCTCTCGATAGCATCCCATATGTGCTCGATGGGATTGAGGTCAGGTAACCTAGCTGGCCAAGGAAGCGAAGTCACGTCGGTGGAGTGTTCAACCAACCATTCGGATGCAATTCGGGAGCTGCATTGTCTTGTTGCAGAAAGAGGTCCCCAGTGGGATGTTGAAGACGCACAAACGGGAGAAAATGGTCGTCCAGGATATCCCGGTAACGTTGACCTGTGAGGGACGATGCCACACGTACCAGGAGTCCCATTTCAGTCCACGTAAACAGTCCCCAGACGAGAATGCCACCCCCACCAGCTTGAAGAGTACTCTGCTGGCAAGAAGGATCCATCGCTTCATGTGGTTTGCGCCGTACTCCTAACCTGCCATTCGCATGTACCAACGTAAATCTCGACTCATCAGTCCAGGCAACATTTTTCCACATGTCTAGGGTCCAGTGGCGATGTTCATGCGCCCATGCTAATCTTTGCACCCTGTGATGTGCGGTCAGAAGCTGTACAGTCGTGGGACGATGGCTTCTGTACCCCATAGCGAGGAGATGGTTCTGGATGGTGTGACCGCTTACACGTTTTTGTGCACCAGCGTTAAATTGCCGAGTGATTTCTGGCACTGTGGCCGGTCTATCCGCTGTCATAATGCGAGCTAGCCGACTATGACCCCGCTCATCCACACGCTGTTGTCCACGGCAGTTGGCCCTTGCAGGGATGGTTTTACCGGATTCGATGTACTCACGGTGCACCCGTGACACAGTGGCTCGTGAAAATCCCAGTGCCTGCACGACTTCCGAGATGGAGTGACGCATTCGTCGGGCCCCGACAATTTGCCCACGTTCAAATGCGCTTAGATCCTTCGTCTTACCCATACTGCATCCGACTCTTACTGATTCCCGTCGCATCACTCCTTATATTGTCGGATCGCTACATACGTCATGTCGTTTCCGTTTACAGGGCCGCCCACAGCGCCACATTTGCATAACGTCAGCTGTCTTTAATTCAATTGCTCTTCAGTGTACTATTACATTTTAATCGTCTGTTGGAGGACCTGATTTCGAAGTCTGTAGCGAGATCGGATGTTGTGGATAGCATATCGCATGAAAATTTGATTACTGTGGGACAGTATTTTTCTTCCCCTCTTCCCCCTTTTGTGCACCAGCAATTGTACATTGTGTTACCGTATGAAACAGGGTACTTAATTTATTGTGCAGGTGATTGTGCGATGTCTGTGTATCAGTATGTGGATCACTTAAGACAAACGTTATTACAGCTATCAAGAGTAATTAAGAGTTTTGTTAAATAATTCTATAAAGCAGTACATTTCATTTTTTCTTAAAGAAAATTAAAAGCCATTGCCAGTTTAATACGATCTGAAGTTCCAAAGCATTCTGTCGCTTCAAAAAATCAAGATGAAAAAAATTAATAATTTGTAATAAGTCCACCTACAGAAAACATAAAATAATTACAAACCTATTAGGAAAAAAAATACGCTCCAACACAAAATAAAATCACTAATTCGCCCACATTAATAACATAAAACATTTCATCATCGCGTAATTAGAGTTATACCTCATACTGAATGCACGGCAGGAGTCTTTCAGGCTGAATGGTAACACGCGCGATTCCCGTAGAAAAATCCCAGGTTCGAAACCCAACAGGAGCAAAGGGACGAGCTGGAAAAGTCAAAATCGAAGATTTTGCGAAATTTCTGTATAAATACGGAAAGATCCGAAATAGGCTTTTCTAAAATAAATGGCATTACTAACTACAGATAATCTGTCAAAATACGGAAGTTAGAAGAAATGGAATTTTCGTTAAAAGGCAGACCCTTACTGGCAACTTTGCTGCACGGAATTTTCCGCGGAATTCAATTCTTGACAATGTCCTCGGATTGGGTTATTGGCTTTACAGCCTTGTGATTTTCGGAAGACCGAATGCCTGAAGCTTAAGAAGAGAAGAAGAGCTGTGTGCTGTTCTGGCGAAGTACGTGAGTTTCGGCAGGTTGTCGGGGGAAAAATCCATCAAATGCAAACTGTATGATGCGCTTTCTCTGGAGTTTGAGAAAAGCTATGGGCAAGGTGTCACCAAAACCTTCTCCCTAAACTCTGTTCAGGAGATCGGATCGAGTTTAACCCTCCTCCGGGTCAATTTTGTCTTACAGCCCTGGCGCTCTCCCTTCCTTAGAACCAGTGGCCCTAAATTAGGGGCAGGCAACTGCTAATGGCTCATTGAGTTGCTCACACGGTGGTCGTTAACCCTCCCTCCCCCGAAAAAAAAAGAGATATCAGAGATGGGAGTAACTGCACCATCCTTCACATGGACTCCACGATTCGATTTCACTGTAACATTTATAATTATTAGGGGTATGTAAAAGTTTCCGCCGCCCTCGCTAACGGACGCTGTAGAGGTCTAACCGGCCGGCGACCCATGCTGTCAGTTCGTACATGAAGCCAAGCATGGCGGTCGATAAAGTTCATTTGCGGCATTGTTATTAATGTTTAATTTAGGGAAAAGTACAAGTGAAGCATATGGTTCAATGTGTCATCGACAGTGCAAGTGAAGCATACAGTTCAATATCAACGTCGGCTTCGAAGGTGCTGCCCTCACGCACCTTCGAAGCCGACGTTCACCTCTCAAATCAATGACACGTGGGGCTCCGCAGTTTCCACATCGCTTATTCGCAATGGTGCCATTTCTCCAATCACGATACACTTTAACCACAGCAGCACGCGAACAGGTCACATACTGTGCTGTTTCAGAAATACTGCCACCCTTGGCTCGAAAGTCGATAATCATCCCTTTTTGCAAATCTGATAAATCGTTCCTTTTATCCGTGACAGCAACGTATGATATGTTTTCAGATCAGATCAGATCCTATGTAGAGGATTTTAGGAAGGGAGTGTCTGACCACAGGTCTTAAACAACCCTTAGAAATAGGAAGCTAGGAGGTTTGGGCTAGGATGCCCGATAGGAAAGTGACACGGAAGCGAGGTAGAAAGGGGGAGGAGGACGCCCTTGTTTATTATCGGGGGCCAATACCCGGGGTCCAATGGCTTAACGTGTCCATCCGACGCACGGCGGGTATTTAGTGGTTCGAACGTTCGTACCTGACCAGGATCGAACCTGAGGCTATATCCACGGCAGTCATGGATATGTGACTCAACATAGGTGGTCACAATAATGTGACTCGACTGTGTAGCTTTGTTTGTTTGTTTGTTTTTCTAGCTAACGAAGCTAAAACAGAACATTTTATCTCCGAATTCACAGCAAATTTCAATTATTACAAAGCCTTTTACGGAAATGTATGCATTTTTACTGTAATTTTTTAAAAATGAGTACCATAATTATGTGCCAATATGGCCATTTAATAAGGAAAAATCTCCGGGGGTGGGGGGTGTACGATCGCTCCTGTCGCTCCCGGTGGATCCGCTACTTAGTCAGAGGCCCTAAATTAGGGTCGGACGACTATTTATAGTCTATCGAGCAACTCACGGTTGTCGTTAAACACCCAAACAAAAACAAAAAGCAGAGGGCTTAAGTTGATGTTTCCGTTTACAGCATATTTGTCGCAATATCTGCGCGTCTGAGAATCCGACTGAAAATCCCTTTTCTATCACACATTACTAACCATATTTCTGTCAAATACTGCTAAATATTTTATGTGTTTTTGCTGCCCAAAATAAAACAATTTATTCTCTGCTTATTTAAAAGCTTCTTTAATGCTGAACACCATCATCTTGTGGCATATTGTGCATGTATCCCTTTTTTTTTTTTTTTTTTATTGGATTTTTAACGACCACCGTGAGCAACACAATGGGCTATAAGCAGTCGCCCGTCCCTAATTTAGGGTCACCGGTTCCAAGGAAGGGAGAGCGCCAGTGCCGTAAGACAAACATAACATCCATGCCTCACCGGAATTCGAACCCAGACCCAGTTCGGACGAATGATCAGAGGCCATCGCTTAGACCACTGCGCCACCGGGGCGGCTTTAACAGTTTTGGCAGTGGGTAGTGTTAGGTGTATTTCTGTTTATAACTGTATCTCTGCTTCTAAAAATCCTATTGATTTTTTTCTTTTTTACTGTATGCCATTCACTACAGTAAAGATTGGGAACATTGTTTCCTTTAAATATTGCACAGTGTTACCACCAGGAGGCGCAAAGTTAAAAAAAAATTCTCTATTTCTGCTTTCAGAAGACGCATTTGAATTTTTCTTCTTTCTTTTTTCTCCTTAGCATAGCTCTGAATACTTTTCATATATTTTATATTTCGCCGATATTAAAAATTCTTCCGCTAGGGGCGGAGGAATATATGTATTTCCATTTGAAAGAGTTTATTCGATTCTCAAAAACCCTTAGGAAGTCTTTCTTTGGTAGGATACTCCCCATCATGAAGAGTAATTTGCACCCGTTTTCTACTTTAAGAAACGCGTAGATTTTTAGCTAGGGCGTGCAAACTGATATTTCGTTTTCATCTGCACTCTTCTAATTTTTCGATTTGAAAATCCCTTTTAACTCTTCCGCCCTGATAAACTTTTTGTGCACAATTTGTTAATTTCCGCAACACTGCTTGCTATTGGGAGTAAGCATTTGTTTCTCTCCGTGGATGTTTTTTAGCGATCGTAGAGATTAGGGTGATTCTTTTTTTTTTTTTTAAACCTGTTCTATTCACTATGAACAACCCTGTTCATTTTACGTATTTGATATAATGCGGTATTTCCCTAGGTTCTAAAAATCTGTTTTGAAATATACAGCGTGATTCATAATTATTGTCGGGGTTTCTGTAGCCTGGCGTGGTCAAACCGTAACCGACCGAATAAAATTGCCTATAGCATAAACAAGTTAACCACGAAAAATTTTTGTGTGGAAACACGGTACCCGCTGAATTGAAGTATTACTTCAAAATGGCAACTGTTCAAGAAAACGCAGTGTGCGTACTCTGGTTCTTCGAAACAAAGTCAGTTATCTCAACGCAACGTCGTTACAGAACGCAGTATGGCAGAGCTCCACCTTCCGATAATGGTCTCCGACGTTGGTTAAAGCAGTTTCAAAAGACTGATAGTGTGCAGCAGCATTAAAGATAAGCGGGAAGACCAAGCACTTCGCAGGACGATGTTGATCGTGTCCAGGAAGCCTTTTCTCGAAGCCCTCAGAAGTCAACGAGACGAGCTGTGTCGGTTAGGTATGCCACAAACGACTGTTTGGAGAGTTCTGCATAACCGCCTACAACTCCGTGTGTACAAACTGCAGATTGTACAGGCTTTACAGCGGGACGATAAACCCCGCCGTTTCCAATTTGCCCAAGATATTTTGTCCAAAGTCGAAGCTGATGAACATTACCTGCGGACATGGATATTTAGTGACGAAGCAACGTTTTTCGTCTGAGGCACGGTACATCGGCATAATTGCAGAATATGGGACCCCGAAAACCCTCACGCCATTCGAGAAGTTCAACGAGATAGTCAAAAGGTGGACGTCTGGTACGCTTTGTCATGCTCGGAAGTGTTGGGGCACTTTTTCTTTGTGAAGAAAACAGTGACAGCGGTGACCTATCTGGGCATGCTACAGCTGTATCTGTTGCCTCAGTTAGAAGATCGCCAGCCCAATGTGGCGTTCCAGCACGATGGTGCACCGCCGAAATGGGCTGTTATTGTCCGAGAATTTCTTGATCTGTATTTTCCTGGAGGCTGAGTTGGGTGTGGTGGACCCATTCCGTGGCCACCACGCTCACCCGATATTACACCACTGGATTTTTTCCTGTGGGGATACGTGTAAAACGTCGTTTACCAGACCCCTGTGACCTCCCTCGACGACCTGAAGACCAGAATTGGTGCTGCGATAGCAACAGTAACGCGGCAAATGCTGGCGAACACTTGGCGGGAAATTGATTATCGCTTGGATATCATACGTGTCACGAAAGGCGCGCATGTCGAAGTGGTTTAGCAATCTGGTGTATCGATACTACAGGTAATAAAACTTTTAGTTGTCATCTCTCAGATTCTGTTTGCGGTTTTAGTTTGTTGTTTCCCATTTTACGATTATATGCCACAGAAACCCCGACAATAATTATGAATCACCCTGTATTTTTCGTGTTGGAAAGGATTCAAAAGTCATGCTCATTACAACCGAAAATTCGGTGTTGTTTTCTTGTTTAACTACACAAAACCCGTCGGAATCGACAGTTTTTTTTTTTTTTTTTTTTTTTTTTTTTGAAGAATAAACTCATATGAAACAACAAATGTAAACTTTATTTGATTGACAAATTCATTCAACCACTTCAGTAAAGACAGTAGTCCAAGTTTTTGTTTTTTTGTTTTTTTGTTTTTTTGTTTTTTTTACTAAAGGTTTAACGACCACCGTGAACAACTCAATGGGCTATAAGCAGTCGCCCGTATTATTTTCACTAACAATGGTCAACGGAATGTTTATTTACATCTTTACATAATGGGAAACATCTTACCTACGTGAATTAATTGGATCGATTGAATATTAAATTGTATATATACATCACACAGTCCAACGGCATAACGCAATCAGGTCTTCGAGAGTGTTCGCTGTTCCGACGCTAAGATTTTTGATACCAATGCATACTAGCGTTGTTTTGCGCAACGGTTGGCTCAGAAAAAAGACTTCGGACTTTGAACTATCTCAGTCCTTCCATGCGTCCGCCTTCAACAGCGCGTGAGTCAACCGCAGGCGATCGAATGTCAATCGTACGCTTCTCCCATAGACTTTACATGGGAATTTTGCCGCCCCACAACGCCCGAACCGTTGCCCAAATCTCATTTTTCTCTTCGACTGGCTCATCTATATGGTAAGACCTTTATTTTGATATCTCAGCCATATCTTTACGTTCAGCCGTTCTCTTAAAATAGGACTTACAGTAAAAAACTTATAGAATTAATACCGGATGTTTGTAATTAAACTGACACTACTCAGAGGCATCGGTAGCTCGATCGAACAAACAGAATGGCACCAAACTTGGTAGGGGGACGAATGACAACGTGGGAAGAAGGATGCCGCGAAAAAAAATGTAGTTCTAAATGTCGCCGATAGGGGGAAATGTGGCGCTGTGCAATGTCAACAATAGGTATAATGGACAGACAAATCCATAACAAAGACGAAACGGAAGTGAAACATTACCTTTCATTCAGCACATTCACTTCCCCGGCGAGGACATCGACAACCTTCAATGTGACCGCCGTTCTCGTAGACCACACTTTGCTTCCACTGCACAACATTCTCTACGGCCGAACGTAACATGTCACAAGGAATGTTCATCACAGTCCGTGATATATTGTCCTTTAAGGCAGCTAAGGTCGGGACCCCACCAAGATAGACCTTGGGCTTCAAAAAAACCCACATCCAAAAGTCACATGGAGTTAGATCCGGGGAACGAGGCGGCCATGCAACCAGAAAAATTTGACTAATGACCCTTTCTTATGTGAAGTGATGCCACAACAGCTGCTGTACCGATCGACCAATGTGTGGTGGTGCTCCATCCTGCATAAAGATTAACCGATCCAGACATTGTCTTTGCTGCAGTTGTGGAACGACAAAACTAGTCAGCATATCGTGATACCTCTGCGCGGTAACGGTACAGATTACGGGTACTGTTGGAGCAATGGTCTCAAAAGATTGGTCCAACGATGAAGTCAGCTGTGAAGCCACACCAAACACAGAGTTTTGGTGAAGGCAACGGCATTTCCTGAATTCAGTGGGGGGGGGGGTCGAATGCCAAAATTCGACAATTGTGCGTGGTAACAGTCCCATTCAGATGAAAATGGGCCTCATCTCCCCACAGAATTCTCCACGGCCAAGCATCGTCGACCTCCATCCTGGCAAGAAACTTCAGAGCAAATGTCAGTCGTTGATCATAATCGTTCTGTTGGAGTTGGTGCACGCGGCTGATCTTGTATGGACAGTAGTGGAGAACTCGCAGCAAGACTTTCCATAACGTCGTAACATTCAAATTCAGTTATCGAGCTACTCCCCAGACGCTGCTACTACCGGCAATGCTCCTCTGTGTGCCGTCGACGATCGCAGTTGCAACATCTGAAATTGTCTCTTCCGACACCGGTTTCCGTCCTCTGCCAGGCCGAACTGTTAGTGAGCATGTTTCTTCAAACTTCCGAATCATGCCTTTTAATGTATTAATCGAGGAGAGAGGGCCTTTACGTAGGTTGTGACGGGTTCTGAACTCACGAAGAGTGGCCGCTGCGTTGGACTGGAAAAACAACTTCACAAGCAACGCGCGCTGTGGTAACGTAAGACGCATGGTGAGCTATGCTGGTCCTCGGAATGTCTTTCGGAACTTTCCCCATGTCTTTATAGTCCGCATTACTGGCGCTCTTGTCGCCTACGTAGACGTGAATTTGCATTTTGACGTCGTACCTGCGCTTTATGCAAATTCTCGGTTATGTTGACTATAACAGCGACACATTTATCCCTAACGGCGACGTTTGGAACTAATTTTTTTTTTTTCGCGGCATCCTTTTTCCCACGTCGTCATTCGTCCCCCTACCAAGTTTGGTGCCATTCCGGTTGTTCGATCCAGCTGCCGATGCCTCTGAGTAATGTCAGTTTAATTACAAACACCCGGTATATACATCTTTACACAGAGTATTATACGAGTATCATCTAAATACAAATGAAATAGTTGCTTGCAGATAATCACAGATGTGACTCACGTTACCCCTAAAACCACATTCCTTTAAGTACTGCATTTTCCTGGAATAAATTTCACACCAAATGAGGACCACAAATACAATTCATGTCGATTAGAAATAAAAATTGCAATATCCTGAAGAGTTCCCACCGATTAGTTCTCAAAAAAATCGTTCTTTGTCTTATCAAATATTTCATTAATGCACTGATTTTCGGCAATAATTGTGTTTCTTCTTTTAGTGTTGGCAGCTGCTACCATTGGCAAAGAAACGGAAAAGACCAAGGTAAGGCAGATTTCGTCTTTCCGAAATGCTTTTATTATTATTATTATTATTGTAACCTACCTAACCTAGCGATAGCCGCCCCGGTGGCGCAGTGGTCTAAGGCGTTGGCCTCTGATCATTCGTCCGAACGGGGTCCGGGTTCGAATCCCGGTGAGGCATGGATGTTGTGTTTGTCTTATGGCACTCGCTCTCTCCCTTCCCTGGAACCAGTGACCCTAAATTAGGGACGGGCGGCTGCTTATAGCCCATTGAGTTGCTCACGGTGGTCGTTAAACCTCCAATAAAAAAAAATAATAATAATAACCTAGCGATAATTCACTCAGCTGACACCAGCGTGTTGTTACGCCCTAAGGTGGGTGGGCTGCAACAATAATTCCGAATAGCCAATCGCAAGGCGTTGTTCTTATCTCGAAAACTGTACGTTAGGGCGGACACTTAAACAACACAGATTCAACAACATCCAAAAACAGATCGACTACGAGGATACTTTCGGCACAGCACAAACAATTTGATAATATTTTTGATTATTACTTAAAATTATACGTCGAAGCTTTGAGACATTTGTTTGGTCCTTGTGACCGAAATTAAATACAGCAATCGGTTTTTACGCCTGATTGCGAATTCCGTAAAGTTAATTAATTGTTCAAACCTATTTAGCGTCAATCTGTTCACTCTATCCTCGTGGAAACAGTTTCTCGCATATCATCCACAGTGAATGCATAACAAGAACAGGTTGTACGTACTTACCGTTTCTTTCCTTTGGTTTGTGTAATCCAAATGTCAAATAACTGACACTTTTCTTCCGTGGCACTTTCCGTAGTTGTGTAACCACTACCTCGCCTGTGTTTTCAAGGCATTCATCAGGATGCATGGCAGGCGAAGCTCAGGGGTGGGATCAGAAGTCATCTCACACAGCCCCTGGTGGTTTCTTTCCTTCCTAAGTCCAGGATGAATGACCAACGGCGCTGGTCACCTCTCGTGGTTCGCTTGAGAAGGAATCTCTTGCGGACGGTTTGTCTACGTCTTGAAGCCCTTTCTCAGACGACTGCCGCCTTTTCGAAGATCACCAGCTTACCTGCTGTCGTTCTTCCTTTACAGGCAGTATGTCTCACGACCCAGGGGTGGCGGGAAGTGAAGTTCGTTAACCGGGCCCGAAATTTCGAATGTGGTGCACCCCCTCCCTTCCCGCTTCCCGGAACAAACAGAAGAAAACCAATACCTATGGAGCTTTGTTGGGGTGTAGGACCACCCGACCACTTACCTAGTGGAACTTTCTAATACATTGCACATGTGCCAAATTAAAAATAAATAAAAATAAAAATCTAGGCTGAAATTATTGACCGGGCCCGGGCGGTCCCGCCGCCATTGTCACCACCTATTCCTTTCGAGTTGCCTCATGCATTATGTATATGCAGGGGATCGCTCTTTTCTCTCCGGGAGTGGCTGATCTTTTGTAGGCCTTCCTTCCGCCGATTCCAATAGGCAGCGGCATTTTTTCCCTTCTTTCATCTCTGTCATGTGTCGTGTTTTCGGGTCCGGGCCGCACACTTAGAGCATTGGTACTTGACATTCCACTAAAATAGGACAAATTTATGGTTAAGATAGTACAACTATACTAGTTATCCGAATTTATTGGCGTAGATAAAATCAAGGTTTCCAAGCTTTCGCACATCAACCGGATGACTTTTTCAAGGAAGGTAGACAGCAAACTGCAAACTGGATAACAGAACGTTTCAACACTGAGAAAAACGTTTTGTTGAATTAACAAAACATTTTGTCGATATACAGTCAACAAACATTTTTGTTGAATTTGCAAAATTCAACAAAAATGTTTGTTGACTGTATATCGACAATGAACTAACAAAACGTTTTTTCTCAGTGAACAATTTGAACGCGGTGACTTGACTTGACAATAAACGAAGAGATGCGAACGTAATTATTCAATAAAAACACGAGGCATCATGTTCGTTTTACACGCTGAATCCTTGGAGGAAAGCGAAAGGCATTCATTATTTGAAGAATCGGTTCCAAGTTCGTGGTAATTCTAGCGAGACGCTATCATTCCATGCCTCATCGTTGGTAATGATCTCCAATGTTTCCCGAATGGCAGTGGATTTCGGAGTAGAGAAGGCAGCTACGGGGACCTAGGGGGCCACTGGATGGTTCCAAACTCATATGAGTGTTCCTCGAGCCATTGTGACGTGCATGCCCCGCCAGATGCATGTGAGATAAAGGCAGATAGCAATGAGAGCACATGCCAGTGTAGTATAGTGGATAGCACTCGGAGCTTGTGACGTGCTTGCCCCACAGGACGCACATGAGATAAAGGCAGATAGCAGTGAGAGCACATGCCAGTGTAGTATAGTGGATAGCACTCGGAGCTTGTGACGTGCTTGCCCCACAGGACGCATATGAGATAAAGGCAGATAGCAGTGAGAGCACATGCCAGTGTAGTATAGTGGATAGCACTCGGAGCTTGTGACGTGCTTGCCCCACAGGACGCACATGAGATAAAGGCAGATAGCAGTGAGAGCACATGCCAGTGTAGTATAGTGGATAGCACTCGGAGCTTGTGACGTGCTTGCCCCACAGGACGCACATGAGATAAAGGCAGATAGCAGTGAGAGCACATGCCAGTGTAGTATAGTGGATAGCACTCGGAGCTTGTGACGTGCTTGCCCCACAGGACGCACATGAGATAAAGGCAGATAGCAGTGAGAGCACATGCCAGTGTAGTATAGTGGATGGCACTCGGAGCTTGTGACGTGCTTGCCCCACAGGACGCACATGAGATAAAGGCAGATAGCAGTGAGAGCACATGCCAGTGTAGTATAGTGGATAGCACTCGGAGCTTGTGACGTGCTTGCCCCACAGGACGCACATGAGATAAAGGCAGATAGCAGTGAGAGCACATGCCAGTGTAGTATAGTGGATAGCACTCGGAGCTTGTGACGTGATTGCCCCACAGGACGCACATGAGATAAAGGCAGATAGCAGTGAGAGCACATGCCAGTGTAGTATAGTGGATAGCACTCAGAGCTTGTGACGTGCTTGCCCCACATGACGCACATGAGATAAAGGCAGATAGCAGTGAGAGCACATGCCAGTGTAATATAGTGGAGAGCACTCGGAGCTCCAGAGCCGAGAGTTGTGGGTTCGAATCCCACACCTGGCATAAAAATGATGGAGAAATTTACTTCGTTGCACTATATCTGGGTGGTTGCGACGCATTGTTGTGCTGAAACAAACCATCGTCCGCAGGATGCGCGAAGATGATGAAACCGTGCGAGTGATCAGCCAGCACACGTAGTAGGTCGCAGCGCTTAGGGATCCCTCCAGACACACAACGCGACCTAAACGTGTTCCATGAGAAGGCTCCCCAAACCATCACAGATCCACCTCCTCCTTGAAAAGAGCCGACGGGGCCATGGCTTCATGCTGTCGACGCTACACCCGACCCCCCCCATGAGTTTGGCACAGCTGAAAACGGGATAGATCTGATTGTCCGCCTACTTATCGCCTGCATTCGATTTATATCTGTTCCACTCTGGCCGCGGGATGCCTATGTCAACTACCCATCACCCCTATCTCGAATGTATTGTCTACTGAGTGCACTTCAGTTAAACTCCATGTCTCCTGTAAACAGTCCTCGTATTTGTTCGTACGTTAAATTTGCCTAGAAGTGCCTTTTAAGTAATATACTAGGAGTGTTAATATAAGTAATATACATAAATCTAGAGTATCTTGAACACCGTTATCATCAAGCCACTACTGAAATACAATTTCAGTAGAGTCCGTCTCTCGTAACTGCCGTAACTTTTTCCAAGTCCTATTAATGTGTCTTTTTATCAGTTTCAGTCTTTCGTAAAGACTGATATTTTTCCTTCTGTTCAAATTAGACTTAAGTATTACTAAAACATCACCAGTATAGTTTAAAAGACCTAGTATAGTTTAAAAGTTTTGTAATAACGGTAACACTATTAATCAGTTTTACGGATTTGGCGCACAGATTCTTTTGATTTATCAAGCAAAGATGCACAAATTGTGGCCGGTTGTATTTTTTGCATGTTTCTAGAAGATAAGAAGTTGTCTGGGAGAAAATTAGTGGTTTGTGCGTAAAACGTTCTTCTGGAAGTTCATTCTGACTATTGTGGCGTGCTAAAGAGGTGATGAATCACGTTTCAAGATGACATATCTGCAGGGGTACATTCCGTCCGTGTAGCTTAGTTGGGAGAGAAACTTACTCCGCCGTGAGGGGCGCAGGTTCGATCCTCGTTACGGACAAATTTGTGCTTTCACATTAGCGGCCGAACGTAAAATTGGATCTACTGGTCGTTGCGTTCTTCGGAAGATGTGTGATTTTTGCTCCACACATCCTCTGGAATTAATGCAAAATTTCTACTTCGTTTCAAAAGAAAAAAAAATGTTACGTGGGAGAGGATGTGGCATATTACCCAGGTGAATGACATGTCAAGACGACAAATCTGCAGCAGGATTTTCCGTCCGTGTAGCTTAGTAGGGAGAGCTACTTACTCCGGAGTGAGGAGGCGCTAGTTCGATCTCCGTCACGAATAAATTTGTTTTCACACGATGAATGGTGATATATATTGCAACTCTAATTAACTTTCATTCAACTTTCGCAGCACTTGATTGATTTTATCACGAAACTCTTCCTTATTTATTCTGTGAACATGCGTAGTAAGGTCCGCTACCATTTTTTTTTTTTTTTTTGATTGGAGGTTTAACGACCACCGTGAGCAACTTAATGGGCTATAAGCAGTCGCCCGTCCCTAATTTAGGGTCACTGGTTCCAGGGAAGGGAGAGAGCCAGTGCCGTAAGACAAACACAACATCCATGCCTCACCGGGATTCGAACCCGGACCCCGTTCGGACGAATGATCAGAGGCCACCGCTACCATTGACATCTGCGCTTTCGTCCATTGTTTGGATGTACGCCAAAGAAAAATACAGGCCCTCTCTTTTCCCTTCTCTTCAGCGTTGTTATTTGAAACCTGTTCGTTTTGCAGCAGTGAATTCAATCAAAGTTAATAAATTAGTTTCACATGGTGCACTATGTGGAAAAAGGTCTCCACACACACCCTCCCAAATCGGTGATGTTTCTCGTGGTATGGACTCGGAATCGTTGGTGGTTGTGGATGGATAAATGAACGCCATAAAGTACCGGGACATTTTGACAACGCCGCACTGTCCACATTTTACTAGTTTTACGGAGACGGGCCATTCTTGCTTCACAAAGACCACGCATCGTGCCATAAAGCACGCTCCATTTCGACTTGGTTTGAGGATATAGTTGTACAGAATTTGATGTGGCCAGCTCAAAGTTAAAAGGAAATTAGAATGAGACTGGGGATGGCAAAAACGGCCTTTAGAGACTAATGACTGCCAGAAATATAGATAAAAAACTGAGGAATATAATCTTAAAGGCATGTGTTTGCCCAGTAGCTCTCTACGGCTCTGAGACACCAAGAAGGAAGTGAAACGGCTGGAGGCATTTGAGATGTGGAGTTATAGAAGAATGGAGAGAATAAGTTGACTCGATATAAACACCAATGAGGAGGTCCTGGAGAGAGTGTGAAAACCCAGGAAACTGACCAGCATGTTAAAGAAAAGAAGAATGTTGTGGATGGGACACATATTGCGCCATGGAGGCCCGATTCTGAAAGTTTTGGAAGGAAAAATTCAAGGCAAGAGAGGAAGAGGGTGGCCAAGGAATAATTTTCTGGCACAGTTACTCCAAGGCACTAATTCCAGGACATACTATGACTTGAAGAGAACGGCGGAGAATAGAGAGGAATGGATAGACAGAGTACATCTACTGAACAACCAGTGCTCGGACTGAGCAACCAAGAAGACGAAAAAGCTCAAAGCTTCAATCTCAATCATATAGAACCCCTTAGGGATGAACTTGAACGACGGATTTGGGCACGAACGACACGTTCAGCTGGTGTGTCTGAAATGACCACTGCTCTGCGGGAGGAATGGAACACCTGTGACTACTTACCAGAATCTCATTGAAAGTATGCCGAGGAGAGTGCACAATGTAATTGTGGCCAAAGGTGGGCCAACTTCATATTGTTTTTGGCATAACTGCAATATTGTATGAAAAGCACTGGTGTCCGGAGACTTTTTTCCACATAGTATATATCTTTTTGTTTTTTCAAATTCTACAACAGCGCTCAAGCATTCTTCCGTGTTTTCCTCCCTTTATCGAAGGATTTCATTTTTTGCTAAAATTTCATGAATTGCATAAATAACACACAGTGTAGTAACTGATTTAAAAAGCTCCACCTTCGTGAAAACTTTGTTGTTCAGTATGGCACTTCTGAAGCTGATTTATTTTTCTTTCCTTTGTTTTGTGTCGTACCGTTTCAGAATATGTTAATGCTTTGAAGCAATGATTTTTTTGCCCCACAACAGAAGAAGGCTGACGTCCCTTACACAAACAAAGAAACACTCTTCAGTTCTCTTACTCAGAAACACATAATTTTCATCAGCCACTTTTCCTGACAGATGTTTACACCTGTTATTACATTATGACCACCTGCCTAATAAGCTGTAGGATCTCCTTTAGCCCGCAAGACAGTGGCCACTCGGCGAGGCATCCATTCGATGAGGTGGCGATAGGTATCCTGGGGTATCTGGTACCATAATGTCAACAGCAGGTCCTCCAGTTCCAGTACATTTCGCGGTGGTGGTGATTTAGCGCGAACCCGCTTTTCCAAGTCGAACCACAAATGTTCGATTGGGTTCAGATCAGGTGAATTTGGTGGCTAGGGAATTAACAGAAAGTCACCAGTATGTTCCTCGAACAACTCCTTGACGATTCTGGTAGTGTGGCATGGCGCATTATCCTGTTGGTAATGGCCATCACCAGCAGGGAACACAGTTGCCATGAATGGGTGAACATGGTCCACAACGATGTTCAGGTACCTGACAGCTGTCAGGTATTGGGATCATTGGTCCAAAAGTGTACCAGGAAAACATCGCCCACATCATAACACCGCCGCCGTTGGCCTATTTCCATCCAACAGTGCATCCAGGTGCCCTAGCCTCCGTTGGTAATTGGTGTATTCGCGCTCGGCCGTCTACGTGATGCACCAGGAATCTTGATTGGTCAGACCAAGCCACTTTCTTCCAATCATCCACGGTCCAATCTTGATTATCTTGGGCCCATCTCATGCGTTGTTGGCGATGACGTGCAGTGAGCATGGGGACCCAGCTGGGTCTTCCGCTACGCAGGCGCATGCGCTGCGATAAACTGTGTGCTCTGACATGTTGCCCTGATCGCGGCGAGTGATTTGTCGCACTGTGGCCCTGCGGTCGCTGTGAACAATGCGGGACAGTCTCCGCTCCCCTCTGGCATCAGTGGGCTGCAGACGACACATGGCTGGACGGCGGTTCGTCGTTTGGCCATCTGTGCACCATTTTTTATACGCACTCACTACAGCGGCGCGTGAACAAACCACAAGCAGCGCCGTTTCCGAAATCGTAGTTCCGAGGCGCCATGCCATCACAATTTGCCCTTTATCACTCTCCGATGAATCGGCAGCTTTTCCCAAGCTGACTCAAAACGCTCTACTAACCAAAAGCCGGTGCTCGGGTTGTATATATACTGCTATGTGAACTTCACCCGCGCCACCGTTCGGTCTCCAGGCGCGCTCATTTCTCTGGCTCATCCGTGGTTAACAGTTATTGAGAGTTAATTTAGAAAAAAATCACGAAGACACTAAAGTACAAACATATTGTTTACGCGACTGGAATACAGCTGCACTTCCAATAGCTGACTTCCATCTTTCGTTATCAGAAGTGGGCACGTGATTGAGTTAATTAATAGATGCAGCACCATCAGAGAGAAAGAAGAAAAAGCTAAAGAAAACGCGATCTTGATAGAAGCAATAACAATGAACAAAGCGGAGTCTCTTACATCGGAAGTTCGATTTGCCAGTTTCCGTAATGCAAACACAATTTTTGGCTGCTCTGTTATCAGGTGCTTACGTCACTGTTTTTTACGCATATGCTCCAGCTTTGCCCGTCTGTCTGTCCGCACGAAAACTCGTAAAAATGGTTCGATTTAGATGAAATTTTAGTATGTGGTAGGGGACAACCTGGGAAGGAACCCTATTGAAAATGGGCGAAATGGGGTCAAAGGTCAGGGCATAGGAGCGGGATCCATTTCATTGCTCTTATGCATCAGAACTTGCGTAAAAATGGTTCGATAAAATTTTAGTATGTGGTAAGGAACAACCTGAGGACAAATCCTGTTGAAAATGGGTGAAATGGGGTCAAAGGTCAGGACATAGGAGCGGGATCCATTTAATTGCCTTAAGTGCCATAACTTACCTAAAAATGCTTCTAGCACGACAAAACTTTAGCATGTGGTTCCATACGTATACTGAACCAATTCTGTTTAATATCATCGAAATGGGGTCAAAGGTCAGGACACAGAAGCTGCTATTATCCTCATAACTTGACTAAAAATGTTTCGATTGCGACAAAACTTTAGTGTGTTGTTTCGGAGGCATACTGAACTGGTTCTGTTTAATATCATCGAAATGGGGTCAAAAGTCAGGACACAGGAGCGAGATTTATTCCGCAGCCATTATCCTAATAACTTGAGTAATGATTTCTTGTATGCATGATTTTACTAACTTGTTTTAATTGTTCTGAAGATCAAACTAAATGCACATATAGTTATTTCATGACAGCTGAAATTTTTTATTTGAATTATATTTTCGCATTTGAAAGTATTTATCGTATCAACAGTTAAGCAATATGGAATAAATCTTAATCGGAATATTATTAGTCCGTTTTATTTGTAGTTTCACCTAAAAATTAATCTTTAGCCGTATCACGATATCATTCTCTCTTGAACTCATTTATCAGATTGGTATGCCATGTCACAATGAAACATTTAAATAATTAATAAATAACCTGTATAGAATACCTTACATTGTAATAGCTAACAACGAATAGTGTACAACATAAGAGAATCAGAAAGTGAAAGCTTGGCATTTGTATCATACCTTAATTTTACACCATTTAAAACCAGATTTAAGACTGCAATAGTTTTACCTTCGTATGCATAAGAATGTATAGTGTTCCAGTTAGACTTTTAACTGCTTTATAGTGTATTCCAACAAATCTGATGCACTGGTACAACAATATCTGCTTTGAAAAACCTCTTACAATGTTGAATTAAAAACTACTGAAATAATACCAAACTATCTTAAAAAATCAAGTATTTTTTCAAGGGGGACTAGATCGTTGATATGATATCAATCTATGTTTTGGAATGCCATAACTTTTTTTATTTCAAATCACGTTTTTTCCTGCTAACATCACAGAGATTAGAAGTTCTTAAATAGACATATTTTTGGAAGTCAAATTAAAATGCATTAAAACAGCATGAATTTGTTTAAACACCATAATTTTTTTCAAGTCAAAATGAGGCACAATTTCCATCAATACCATGACTTTAAAAAAAAAAACAGGACTGAAATACACTGACGGAAAAAAAAATCCCAACACCGCGAAAAAGTAGTTGTAGAGGAATGAAATGGCGGCAATACATTTGTATAGGTAACATATTTAATCGATTAAGGTTTCAAGATCACAGCTTAATGTAAGCCCGAGAAGAGCCATTTTAAATGTGAAATGCTGAAACATTAATAACCGGTGTAACCGCCAGAATGTTGAATGCAAGCACGCAAACGTTCATGCATTGTGTCGTACAGGTGCTGGATGTCAGTTTGTGGGATGGAGTTCCATGCCTGTTGCACTTGGTCGGTCAATACAGGGACGGTTAATGCTGGATGGGGGTGACGCTGGAGTTGTCGTCCAATGATGTCCCATACGTGCTCGATTGGTGAAACATCTGGTGATCTAGCAGGCCACGACAACATGTCGACACTCTGTAGAGCATGTTGGGTTACAACAGAGGTATGCGGGCGAGCGTTATCCTGTTCGATAACACACCCCTGGAATGCTGTTCATGAATGGCAGCACAAAAGGTTGAATCACCAGACCGACGTACAACTGTGCCGTCAGGGTGCGTGGGATAACCACGAGAGTGCTCCTGCTGTCATAGGAAATTGCTCCCTAGACCATAACTCCAGGTGTAGGTCCACTGTGTTTCGGCCGCAGACAGGTTGGTTGCAGGCGCTCCGCTGGCCTCCTTCTACCCAACACACGGCCATCACTGGCACCCAGGCAGAACCGGCTTTCATCAGAAAACACAACAGATCTCCACTCCGTCCTCCAATGAGCTCTAGCTTGACACCACTGACGTCGCAAACGGCAGTGGTTTGGAGTAAGGGGAATGCACGGTACAGGGCGTCTGGCTTGAAGCTGTCCTTCAAGTAACCGATTTGTAACAGTTCGTTGTATCACTGTGGTGACAACTGCAGCTCGAATTGCTGTCGCAAACGCGGTACGATGCGCCACGGCCATACGCCGTACACGGCGGTCTTCCCTCTCAGTAGTGCCACGTGGCTGGCCGGAACCCGGTCTTCTTGGGGCAGTACCTTCCCTTGACCACCGCTGCCAACAATCATGCACAGTGGCTACATTCCTGCCAAGTCGTTCTGCAATATTGTGGAACGAAAATCCACCTTCTCGTAGCCCTATTACACGACCTCGTTCAAACTCCGTGAGCTGTTGATAATGGCTTCTTCGTCTTCTTAAAGGCATTCTTGACTAACATCAACACCCTACGTCGAATCTCAGCGATAACTAACGCTCACGAACGTTACAGCGCGTATTTACAGCAAACCCGCTTTGCATGTTCCGAGGGCGCTGCTAGCGCCGCACGTACGCGCCGAGCGCGATATTTGCATAGACGTCATCTTACAGATGTACTCTCACCGCCTACCAACTGTCGTTTATCTAACACAACCCCTTCTTGGTGTTGGGATTTTTTTCCGTCAGTGTATCACTGAAACAATTTACATGCTTTTGATTTATCTGATATTTCAGCTTTGTTTCAAATACATTTTCCTTGTTTTCGTTTATTCTGTATATTTCGTGATTTCTTTCAGACATTTGTCGTCTCTGCGGACAAAAAGATAGACAAATCAGATGCATCAACTGATCTGAAAGCAGAAGCTCAGTCACATTCTCCAACGGCCGTTTATCCACCAAATGGATCACCACCAATTGGTAATGGCGGACTTTATCCACCTCCTAATCAACTGAGATATTTAGGTCCCGGTTATGGACAGCTTCAGCCAATCAGACCACCACACAGCTATGTGGTTCTAAACCCTCAGCCTGTACTTCAAAAACCAACTAGTGGAAATTCGGGAAGTGAGCCCCGCTACATATTTTTCCAGCAACCTGATCATTCATCCGAAAACCAAAATGGCAACGAACTTCTTTATGAAGTTCCTATTAGGAACTCGCGACCTGGCAATGAAGGGATAAAACCTGAGTTGCAGTCGGGTGCTCCTCTGAAACCCCCAGCTCCACCATTAATTTCAGGGCGGTATCCAGGACCACCGTCTTCGTTGCTGAATCCTCGTTTACACCCTCCTCAAAGTCGCCATCCGGGTCTAGCTGGGCCTCGACCTAATTTGTACCCAGCACGGCCAGCTCCAAGACTGAATCGATATGTTGGACCTTTGACCCCAGGGTATAGCCGGTATCGTGGGCCACCATTGCCTCCACCATCTAGCCGCTATCCTGGACCAAGTCATTTTATTCGGAATCAAAATATACGTCCTGGTTCCTCACCTCCTTCAGAGCCCATTCATTTTCATGAAGGAAGACCTGGCATTCCATACTCCAATAAAGAACCAACTTCTCTCCCATATCTTTCAAGAGCACCGCCATCGTACCAGCCAAGTTCTGGGTACTCAGGACCTCATCACAAGGATCTGAACCCTCCCAGGGAATCTGAACCGTACCCGCGACCATTTTCTCCAGGCCCACGAAATTCTCCTCCACTGCCTCATAACTATTTAGACACACAAGCCCCAGTTCCACCACGTCCACCTTCACATTTCACCCTAGAAGATGGCAGATCTTTAGAAGATTTGCCCCAAAGCAAAGAAAGGTATCCTGGTCCTGGAATCGTACGAAAACCATCCCTAGAGTCATCAGGAGGAAGGTACTCTTCACACGAATCATCTGAAGAACATGATGATCATCATTCCCGGAATAATTACGGAACTGTGAGGCCCCCACCTTCGCCATCATCTCCAGATATTTCTTCTCATAAACTCTATCCGCCTTTGCCTCCACCTAGACACCCTTACCCTAAAAGTGAGGAAAGTAGCGACGAAGATCACAGTGGGGAATACTCGAAGCATCCAAGTGCACATCCACAGCGGTATTCTTCGTCTCCGCCACCTCCTCCAAGAAGCATTCGCCCACCACTGCCATATGGACCAGTATCGTCCCACAGTAGCAGTTATAATCCTAGTTACAACTCACAAAGCTCATCTTCATACAGTTCATCTCCCTCAGATTCAAGCAGTTACGACTCAGACCGGGGTTCCAAATATCATTCAGATACTTCGTCAGAGGAGGACTACAAATCACCTCCATCTAGCCACCAGTCGAATATATTACCATACTCCCGCTCAATTGATAAACCTGATTCACCCTCAAGATATAAACCAGTTGGACCCCATTCCTCCCAAGTATCAGTTTATAAGCCTCCTCTCAGTACTCGATACAGCCCGACCGGCCCACCTCCTGCTCTGAAGCATCACTCTGAAGTGCCTGGTTTGCAATATAGTCCGGAACATCCGTCTTTACAATCAACGCACTACTCTGAAACACTTCCGCCTCGACCACCACCAGATGATTCCCGTGAACACTATGAGCACCCTATTCCTCCGCGCCACTATTATGGCCCACCACCACCTCGTGATTACCGTCATGAGGGACCACCACCACCTCGTGATTTCCGCCATGAGGGACCACCACCACCACCTCGTGATTTCCACCATGAGGGACCACCTCGTGATTTCCGTCATGAAGGACCACCACCACCACCACCACCTCATGATTTCCGCCATGAGGGACCACCACAACCACCTCGTGATTTCCGCCATGAGGGACCACCACCACCACCTCATGGTTTTCGCCATGAGGGACCACCTCCCCCTCCTCATGCTCTACCTCCGGGAGGATATCCACCAGGGCCAACGGTGAGGAAACCTGGTCCACCAAATCATTATCCTCCTGATAACTTTAATTCACTTTCTCATACCAGAGATGAATCTTCCTCACACGATGAGGATGATTATAATCCAGGCTCCTTCATTCCTCACGAACCCATTGCTCCACACACACCCAGAGCTCCAAAAGCACCACGAAGACCGAAGCCTCCGAGGACGTCGTATTCAGAAAATCCATCCCCGAAAAGCCATCGTCAAAACGACGATGAGAAACATGACTCCGAGGATGAGCCAAACGGAAGCACGGCGGCCATACCTGGAGAACCTGGGAAAGACTATCCAGTCTTATCGGCAAGGCCTTCTACAGATTTTAGTTGCCACAAGAAGCCTCCTGGGTACTATGCAGATATGGAGCATAGATGTCAGGTAAGTACGAGATTTTTTTTATTTCCTGAAAATTGTACTAATGTTCAGCATCGTAACATTCTAAATATTGTAATACCATGGCTCACGTTTTTGATTGATCAGTGTAAACTTGAACTATGAATAGGCGAGCTACACCGAAGAGTTAAAACATCATGGCTGCATGCCTAATATGATGCTGGTGCTCTACGTGCCGCCAAAATAGCTCTTCCCCGGCGAGGATGGGCAATACAAGATTTCTAAAGGTGTCTTGAAGTATCTTAATACCAATAATTTACCAGCGGATCATTAGACTTTTGTAAGCTACGTGGTTGAGCCGCCGCAAATCGGATTTGCTGTTCCAACACAAACCACAGGTGCTCGATTGTATCGATGGCTGGAGAAAATGTAAGCGAGGGCAATACCTGAAAGTCTTCCACATTTTCCACGAGCCACTCTTGAACAATCCGTGAAGAGTGGCATAGCACATTAGCCTGCTGAAAGAAAGCACGACTAGAGGCGAATATCATTGCCATGAAAGGATGTACCTGGTCTGCAACTACACTATATTGACAAAGATCACCGGACACCTAGAAGAGAAACACAGCATAGCATTTATTGACATACATTAGTACGGTGTCGGTCCACCTTTGTCCTTAATGCATGCACTGACCCTTCGAGACATGCTTTCGACAAGGTTTTGGAAGACAGCGATAGGTATGCGCTTCCATTCATTACATAATGCTGCCGCTAACTGTTGCTTAGTAGTAGGCCTTGGTTCCAAACTTCTTATATGGCACTCTAATTCATCCTATAGGTGTTCTATGGGATTAATATCAGGGCTCTGTGATGGTCAGTTCACACACAACACGGAATTATCGTCAAACCACGCGGTAACAGTCCTTGCTTTATAGCTCGGTGCATTATCCTGCTGGTACCAACAAGGCTCGGTTCCATAGTATTGCCGCCGCCCCGGTGGCGCAGTGGTCTAAGCGATGGCCTCTGATCATTCGTCCGAACGGGGTCCGGGTTCGAATCCCGGTGAGGCATGGATGTTGTGTTTGTCTTACGGCACTGGCTCTCTCCCTTCCCTGGAACCAGGGACCCTAAATTAGGGACGGGAGACTGCTTATAGCCCATTAAGTTGCTCACGGTGGTCGTTAAACCTCCAATAAAAAAAATAGTATTGCCACAGAGTTGGTAGGGCATAATTGTCCAGAATATCAAGGTAGACGCGCTGGTTAACAGGTTTGTCAACGATAACCAATGGGCTGGGACCATACCACCAAAAACACCCCCACAAGAGTACACTGCCAGCTCCAAACTTGACAGTAGAAACAGTACACTGTCCCAGCAAAAACACAAGTGCTGGGAAACTGCTGGCCACCAGCTGGCAGTGATGGGTCACTGCTGGCTGGTGCCGCTCACGGCCCGGTAGTGGTCCGTTGGTGGCAGCGCTATCAGTTGGCGAGCCATTGATGGCCCTGCAGCATCGCCGTGAATTGTGTTCCTCCAAGCAAGTGCCACTAGTGACCCGTTGCTGGCAACCAATGCAAGCCCCAACAGCAGGTAGAAGCAACGGGACTGCGCGCCGCCCCGGTGGCGCAGTGGTCTAAGGCGCTGGCCTCTGATCATTCGTCCGAAAGGGGTCCGGGTTCGAATCCCGGTGAGGCATGGATGTTGTGTTTGTCTTACGGCACTGGCTCTCTCCCTTCCCTGGAACCAGTGACCCTAAATTAGGGACGGGCGACTGCTTATAGCCCATTGAGTTGCTCACGGTGGTCGTTAAACCTCCAAAAAAAAAAAAAAAACGGGACTGCGCATGCGCAGAAGCAACACTTGCTGTGTCTCTCATGGTACCAGTTAGTTGAAGACGACGCTATCGCCATCGTGTTATTTTAGTGAATGTTAAGAAAAAATCCATATGTGGAGAGGCGAATTAATTTCCTAATGAAATTTTAAGTCAACGAAGATATCAGATTAAGCCGTGAAATACTAGATTACAGCCGTGAAATACACCCACTCCATTCCCATGAATAATAATTCATGGAATGGAGTGGATGAATAACAAGAAAAAATTTGAAACCGCTTGAAAAACATATCCTGGAAAACCATTAAAACAACGTTTGTTGAAAAAAAAAAAAAGAATTATACGCGTACAAAATTTATTAATTATTTGAAAGAAAAAAAGCAACGCTATGTGGTGTACTCATCCATGGGTTGAATACACAAGACTGGGAGGAATTCTCTTCTAAAAATAACGAGAACTAAAATAAAATATCTTTTACTCTTTAAAACAAATGTAGCTTCGGACAACGGGAAGGAAAGACACAACGTTAAAAATGTAACAGAATGTGACATGAACCCGGGTAAATATATATTTATTCAACAATCTCTTTTTCAAGACGGCAAGGACAGTACAAAACTTTGGAAAGCGGCTCTAAGTATGTACACAGTGGCGTAGGAACGCTTTTGATTAAGGGGTACAAGCTCATGAACCTTACATCTCAAGGATTAAGCCATCTATGTATGACCCCCTCCGAATTTTTTTATTGGGGGGGGGGGTTAGTATGTTAGAGTTTTTATAAAATACGTATACTGATCAGGAATTCATCCGAATGAACATTGTTATCATATTATTATTAATTATTATTTTTATTGCTGACAAAAAGTTCACATTATTAATTTCATATCAGAAAATGAATGGAGAAGTTTTGTTTTGTTTTTTTGTGTTCTCTGTTGTTAGTTTTTGTGCTTTTTTTTTTTTCATTAAAATATTGAGCAGGGACAAGTCAACATTATGATGAATTTCTGTCAGCAGGGTTTGGAAAAGAGGGATTTCTCAGGAAATGTTATATAACTCTTTACAAGAACGAATTAAATTTCTTATCATTTTTGTTTACGTTAATAAAGTAAAACCGCAGTAAGATAAAAACTGCTCTACCCGCGAAGATAATACCATTGAAACATTATGAAGTCTATATTAAAAATTTTGAACGATGCATAGGCTGATAATTGATGTAAAAAGCACATTGGTCTGGTGCAAAGCTAAATAATGGTGGAGATATCGGGGAATTGGAGTTCTATGAGTGGTATGTGAAATCCGTAATGCACTTGTTGTATTGCTACAGATCTTAAGACAGAAAACAATTTTAGTGCCGGAGCTGCGGGCGCTGAAATGTCCACTTGTGCATTAATTTTTTTTTTTTTTAAAGTGCAGAAAGGACGACCTGATCAAGATGCATGGAATTTTAAGAGAAAAGAAACACTGATCACAAGTATGTTATCAAGCCCTTGCCCTACCATATGCTGTTTGAAGTTATTAACAAAAACCTCGCACTCGTCGTTTCCCTGCAGAACTAATTTGCCGGAGTTTCCCAGATGGTTGGCCTGTTTTTGGTGGATGAAAAGCCTCGCACTACAAGCTTCGGATATTAAAAAAAAACCAGATGACCCGTGATATTTCTTTGAAAAAAAAAAGAGAATAAAAAAAAAATAAGTAGCATATAAATTTTACAGTTCACTCTTTATGAATGATTGGTTTGTGTTTGCTCATATCTGGGGAGGGTACAGTAGATATTAATGTACCCCTCTCCCCTGTAACCCCCCCCCCCCGTTCCTACGCCACTTTATGTACACGCCTTAAAAATGAGTGAAGTTCCCTTAAGGTAAAAAAAAAAAAAAAAAAACTGTCGTTACGTTGAAAAAATTAATTTATCAATTATATGAAACTGACTTTTATGAAAAATACCTCGCAATATTGTAAAATGAAAGAAGGAAGCATTCGATTACACATTGCATACCAAAGAAACAGCTTATGCATACGTCTGGCGTGACAAACTAGTCCGGTCGGTAGGGAGCTCAGCTATCACGCCAACGGCCCAGGTTAAAATCTACTCAAACGGGTGTTTTTCCGATCGGTTGAGGAAATTTCTCCAGCGCAGTGCGTTAATTCACAAGCTTCGTATGGGAGGAAAAGTTGTAGCTTTGGGAAACTGCGGTTATCTTTGCCTTTTTTTTTTTTTTAATTATCATTATGGCTACCACTGGGAAATTGGCGGACATGATTCGGCCAGCCACCAGTTACGTCACGTGGTTGCCGGCTGCCACTAACGGCACACTAGCGGACCACATTAGGCTAGCCATAATTTCTGGCACGTGCTTGCAGGGCCACTGAAGGGAAATTTGTGGCAGCTACTGCCTGTGATGGACCACTGATGGCCCTGTTGTTGCATATGACAACTGATGGGGTGCCAACTGTTGGCCAGCTGTGGGCCTGAACTGCTGGCCCTTCTGTTGGCCGCCCGGACATTTTATTGACGGTTCGGCAGCGGCAACATAGTGCTGGGCCATTGCTGGCTGATTACCGGTCGAGTATGCTAATCCCTATGTCTCAATGGCTTGGAACTTCACTGTCCTAGGTGATGCAATGTGTCGAGTATTCAGATTCCTGTCTCATTGGATTGGAACTTCATTATCCTGGATGGTGTAGTGTATCGAGTATTCAGGTTCCTATGTCTCAGTGGCTTGGAACTTCACTGTCCTGGGTGGTGTAATGTGTCAAGTATTCAGATTCCTATGTCTCAGTGGCTTGGAACTTCACTGTCTTGGGTGGTGTAATGTGTCGAGTATTCAGATTCCTATGTCTCAGTGGCTCGGAACTTCGCTGTCCTGGGTGGTGTAATGTGTCGAGTATTCAAGTTCCTATGTCTCAGTGACTCGGAACTTCACTGTCCTGAGTTGTGTAATGTGTCGAGTATTCAGATTCCTATGTCTCAGTGGCTTGGAACTTCACTGTCTTGGGTGGTGTCCTGGGTGTGTAGTGTATCGAGTATCCAGATTCCTATGTCTCATTGGCTTAGAACTTCACTGTCCTGGGTGGTGTAATGTGTCGAGTAATCAGATTCCTATGTCTCAGTGGCTTGGGGTGTAATGTGTCGAGTATTCAGATTCCTATGTCTCAGTGGCTTGGAGCTTCACTGTCTTGGGTGGTGTAATGTGTCGAGTATTCAAATTCCTATGTCTCAGTGGCTTGGAAATTCACTGTCGCGGGTGATGTCCTAAGTGTGTAGTGTGTCGAGCATTCAGATTCCTATGTCTCATTGGCTTAGAACTTCACTGTCCTGGGTGGTGTAATGTGTCGAGTATTCCGATTCCTATGTCTCAGTGGCTTGGAACTTCACTGTCCTGGGTGGTGTAATGTGTCGAGTATTCAAGTTCCTATGTCTCAGAGGCTTGGAACTTCACTGTCCTGGGTGGTGTAATGGTTAACATATTCGACGGGTAATAGGGGATGCGGAGTTCGATTCTCGCTCCAGGACGGTGAAAATTTTCACGTTTTCTGAGAAGTATTACATGGATAACCAGCAAGTGGTACAAGCAAATTAATTAGCTTTGAATATTCTGTCGATTTTCCATGTATTATTAAGTATAGTTCTTCCTTCATTGAGGTGTGACTGTGTTATGTCACTCGGAGTACTTTTGAGATGACCCTGACTACTTTTAGGAAACAGTTTAATTTTTTGAAATAAAGCTCAGATAATAAAGATTAAACAGAAATGGCAGTGAAACCACATTCAGATACAAGAGGAGAAAAAATACATTTCAACAGAAAAAAAAGAAAAGAAGTCACATAAGTGAGTAATGTCTTTCTAGTTCTCATAGCACTCAGAATAAATTGTCGAAATAATAACATAATAATATGAAACACAGGTAAACTGCTGAAGTGTGTTATTCTAATATATGTCCCTATATATTCTTGGACGACTAGCTAGAATGCTACGCTCCTGACCACTCGGTCACCGAAGTGAAAATTTTTGCTCTTCAGGTTTGCGTTCCTCTTTCTGACAACAGTTCATTTAGACAAGAGTTTGTGCTGCCATAACATCCTTCCTGTACTACGTCGCAATTTGCATAAAAAATATTCGAATGCTTTACACGATTCTTTGGGATTTACTTCGTAAATCAGTATTTTAAATAACTTCATTTTACGTGTTGTTTCACATATCGCAGACTGTTTTATTTATAATTTTTTGCAAAGCTCATTTCGCTTACAACGGTTAATTAGTGTTCACTTTAGCTCTAAAATCGAAAAATGAATATGAACAACTTGCGTGTGATTTGATCGTACAAGTTCAAACTGGGTTAGAACGTGGTAGGGACAACTGGCAATACTGATCAAATGTAGAGACGGGAATACTACTAATGAGAATGAAAAACGACTCTCTGATCCAGAAACTTAATAAGTCTGGACGTATGTGTCGTGTAAAACAGTGTTCAAAGAAACTGATCTTCAGAACAGTGGAAGTAGGTATTTTCTCAGATGAGTCGGAACTCAACCTCGATGGCACAGATGGCGAGCCATTTGTTAGGAGAAGGCGAAGAATTCCATCTTGATAATAAAGCATAAGCATGTGCAATAGTTCTGACCATTTGAAGCTTATTTTACGGATGTAAATAATTATAAAAAGAGTTCGTTATAAACAATACTTTATTAAGAACGGAAAGCAATAACATAAGCAATAGCAGACTCAGTGTTTATTTGGCGGAAGGAAAAACTACAAACATTTCAGTACTTACAAAAAGCAAGAAATAACATTTTAGACGCAAAATACACTGACGGAAAAAAAAAATCCCAACACCACAAAAAAATAGTTGTAGAGGAATGAAATGGCGGCAATACATTTGTATAGGTAACATATTTAATCGATTAAGGTTTCAAGATCACAGCTTATTTTAAGCGCGAGAAGAGCCATTTAAATGTGAAATGCTAGTACATTAATAATCGGTGTAACTGCCAGAATGTTGAATGCAAGCACGCAAACGTTCATGCATTGTGTCGTACAGGTGCTGCGTGTCAGTTTGTGGGATGGAGTTCCATGCCTGTTGCACTTGGTCGGATACAGGGACGGTTAATGCTGGTTGGGGGTGACGCTGGATTTGTCATCCAATGATGTCCCATACGTGCTCGATTGGTGAAACATCTGATGATCTAGCAGGCCACTGCAACATGTCGACACTCTGTAGAGCATGTTGGGTTACAACAGAGGTATGCGGGCGAGCGTTATCCTGTTCGATAACACCCCCTTTAATGTTGTTCATGAATGGCAGCACAACAGGTTGAATCACCAGACCGACGTACAACTGTGCCGTCAGGGTGCGTGGGATAACCACGAGAGTGCTCCTGCTGTCATAGGAAATTGCTCCCTAGACCATAACTCCAGGTGTAGGTCCACTGTGTTTCGGCCGCAGACAGGTTGGTTGCAGGCGCTCAGCTGGCCTCCTTCTAACCAACACACGGCCATCACTGGCACCCAGGCAGAACCGGCTTTCATCAGAAAACACAACAGATTTCCACTCCGTCCTCCAATGAGCTCTAGCTTGACACCACTGACGTCGCAAACGGCAGTGGTTTGGAGTAAGTGGAATGCACGCTACAGAGCGTCTGGCTCGGAGCTGTCCTTCAAGTAACCGATTTGTAACAGTTCGTTGTATCACTGTGGTGGCAACTGAAGCTCGAATTGCTGCCGCAGACGCGGCACGATGCGCCACGGCCATACGCCGTACACGGCTGTCTTCCGTCTCAGTAGTGCCACGTGGCCGGCCGGAACCCGGTCTTCTTGAGGCAGTACCTTCCCTTGACCACCGCTGCCAACAATCATGCACAGTGGCTACATTCCTGCAAAGTCGTTTTGCAATATTGCGGAAAAGAAAATCGACCTTCTCGTAGCCCTATTACACGACCTCGTTCAAACTCCGTGAGCTGTTGATAATGGCTTCTTCGTCTTCTTAAAGGCATTCTTGACTAACATCAACACCCTACGTCGAATCTCAACGATAACTAACGCTCACGAACGTTACAGCGCGTATTTACAGCAAACCTGCTTTGCATGTTCCGAGGGGCGCTACTAGCGCCACACGTATGCGCCGAGCGCGAAATTTGTATAGACGTCATCTTACAGATGTACTCTCACCGCCTACCAACTGTCGTTTATCTAACACAACCCCTTCTTGGTGTTGGGATTTTTTTCCGTTAGTGTAGTTAGACGTAACATCTGACAAATGCCTAAGCATCGGGGAAAGTCATGACCTGTTAATATTTTGTCGCATTTCCCTTTTCCTTAATTACTGCATGGCAACAACGAGATATGGATAAAATCAGACATTTGGTGTTATCTGGTAGCAACTTGTGGTATAAGACAGTGAGATTCCTGAAGCTCACGAATTGTTATCAGGTTCATACTTGAAACGGCCTGGCCCATTTAGTTCCAACTGCTTACAATGGTATTTAAATCTGAACTGCTTCGTGGCCATGACAGTGTGTTAATACATTGTTTGAACAACTAATTATTCACCAATTTTTAAAAATGACATTATAAAAACTGAAGAAACAACATTGTAGCGACATTATACAGTATGTTACAAGACATAACAGCCAAACATGAGGGATATTTACCATTTTAGCTCTGCGGCAGAATGCTGAATTGTCTTGAAAACTGCACTCACTGGACTCTCCGAAGTGGTAAGAAATTGTAAGCAATAACCTGAGCCTAGGATGTCCCTGTATAATAAAAATTATCATTTTTAGATGGAGGTTTAACGACCACCGTGAGCAACTCAATGGGATATAAGCAGTCGCCCCTCCCTAATTTAGGGTCACTACTTCCAGGGAAGAGAGATAGCCAGTGCCGTAAGACAAACACAACATCCATGCCTCACCGGGATTCGAACCCGGACCTTTTTCGGACGAATGATCAGAGGTCATCGCTTAGACCACTGTGCCACCGAGGCGGCATACAAATTTGGAAGATGTGAATCCGTTTATTGGTGTAAATATGACATGGGAGTTAAATCAGATAATATCCGAAATCTTGAAATTTTCGTCGTCCTGGAACGCGATTTCAATCCGCGTCTGTCGAAGCGCCCGAGTATGCTAACCACTACACCACCCAGAACGACCAAGTTTCAAGTATACGATTAATTTGAATATAACCGATTCTTTGATGATTCTTTGGGAAAATCAATGTCATATTTACACCAATAAACGGATTAACATCTTCCAAATTTGTATGGTACAATGGTGTAATCTCGTATTTCATTCATTGATGCCCCTGTATTTCTGTGCGCTCACTGACCAATTGACATAATGCAGCTAGCCAACTCCATGTTAAAAAATGCAATTTTAAGCCATCCAACTTTCAGGAAACTTCGCCGAAGTGGGCATTACACAATCAATCCGGACAGAATTCTTGCCTTCTCCTAACAAACGGCTGGCTACCTAAGCCGTTGAATGGAATCATCCGGGAAATAACCTACTACCACTGTTCTGCAAATCAGTTCACGTACATCTTGACCGATTCCAGCCACTGCATTTTTTCTATCTTGGTCATATCTTGGCATCTTTCTGAGACAGCGGGCTTTCAGTTCAGCTTGGAATAATCGCTTTCTAATGGTTATAGCACTTGCTCTTTACTCCTGTATGGTCTTCGTATTTCGTTTTCGGGCCTATGATGTAGCACTTCGGCTTTTCACACTTCCTGCTTTTGAGCAACAAAGCCTGTTGTGGACAGTTTCGAGAGCAAATGAGACACTACTAGTTGATTACAGTGCCGTTAAGTAGCTATCTGATGTGTAGATAAAGTTTCAACATTCAAAGGAACTGCCACACACTTCTGGTTTGCTGTTATTTGCATGTACGTACATTGCAAGTAACCCTGCGGCGATTTCACAACTGGCTACTTCAGATCAGATCATATGTAGATGATTTTAGGAAGGGAGTGTCTGACCCTTCCTAAAATCATTTACATATGGGAGTGTCTGACCCCAGGTCTTAAATAACCTTTAGAAATAGGAAGCTAGTAGTAGATTTGGGCTAGAGCGCCCGATAGGAAAGCGACACGGAAGCAAGGTAGAAATACGCCTTTATTGATTACCGGGGGGAGCAGTGGGGCAGTATCCGGGACCCTACAGCTTATCGTGCCCATCCGACGCATGGCAGATATTTAGTGGTTTGAGCGTTCGTGCCTTGCTGGGATCGAACCCGAGGCCTTCTACGTGGCAGTCACGAACGTCGACCACTAGGCCACCCGCGGCCCAACTGGTCTGCCTTTCATAACCTTCGAGGATTGCGCAATAGCAGATACTGTAGCATCATCGATTGACTTCTGAGAATGTGTGACGTCAAACATTGGTAGGGTTACCGCTTTAAACATCACAAGCCTGCAGAATGTAGCAGGCATGAACTTTTCCTTGAGGCGAAGCAGTTTCTTTGAACACCACTGCTAGTGAAAAGTGTCGGTCGCTTGAGTGCCCAAGTTGTCTGAGGAGCTAGCTTCCGACCATTCGTGAACGAATGGTTGGAAATTATGTGCCTGGGTTTGCCCTGACAAGGCATTGGTGGTGCGTTTGTCTGATGACACTGGCTGTGTACCTTCCCTGGAACCACTTGCCCTAAATTAGGGATGGACAACTGCTTATAACCCTAAGATTTATTCATGGTCATTAGCTCCTCCCCTAAACAAAAAAGTCATGAGCAACAATCACATAAGACAAGTCGAAGAAAATTCATGATAAATGTCAATGGATTCGTCTCAGCAAGATTTTGCAACCCTTGAGAAAAAAATTTTTTAACACTGTTTACCGTGGATTAAACTACTTTCCCGAATGCCGTAGCCATTTGTAAGGTAAAGGAGTTAGTGGGATGACCATGAATTTAAAAAGTGTCTGTGTGATATATATATATTAATGAATTTGTTTGGGCAGCCCCGGTGGCGCAGTGGTCTAAGGCGTTGGCCTCTGATCATTCGTCCGTAAGGGGTCCGGGTTCGAATCCCGGTGAGGCATGGATGTTGTGTTTGTCTTACGGCACTGGCTCTCTCCCTTCCCTGGAACCAGTGACCCTAAATTAGGGACGGGCGACTGCTTATAGCCCATTGAGTTGCTCACGGTGGTCGTTAAACCTCCAATCAAAAAAAAAAAAAAAAAAAAAAAAAAAAATTTGTTTGGTCTGATGTTAACTGAGTTAAGGTGGTTCCACCTAAAATCTCTGCCGTATGTTTCCAATGGTAAAACTTCTGTACATATTTTCTTCGCAATTAATGTATTCCCAAGGACGAAAATTTGCACATCAATAAAACTAACTTTAAGTTATAGCATGGGGTGCATAATACTTGCTAAAACATAGCCATAATCAAGCAATCCAACATTTGTTTGATTGACGTCATCAATGTACAGGTAGCGTCATCTATTAACAGATCTGAACATTACTCAAAGAAAAAGGATTGATTTTTAACATAATTATGGTTATGTTTTAGCAAGTATTAAGTATCCCATGCTATAACTTAAAGTTAGTTTTATCGATGTGCAAAATTTCATCCTTGGGAATACATTAATTGCGAAGAAAATATGTACAGAAGTTTTACCATTGGAGACATAAGGCAGACATTTTAGTTGAAACCACCTTAAGGAAATCTAAGTCGTATTTTCTGTGCTGCGACATTTCACTAGAAGGAACTACCACAGTTCCTTATCAAAAAAATTTATGCCACACCGGTGGCGCAGTGGTTTAAGCGATGGCCTCTGATGATCCGTCAGGAAGGGGTCCGGGTTCGAATCCCGATGGCGCAATGGTCTAAGCGATGGCCTCTGATCATTCGTCCGAAAGGGGTCCGGGTTCGAATCCCGTGAGGCATGGATGTTGTGTTTGTCTTACGGCACTGGCTCTCTCCCTTCCCTGGAACCAGTGACCCTAAATTAGGGACGGGCGACTGCTTATAGCCCATTGAGTTGCTCACGGTGGTCGTTAAACCTTCAATCAAAAAAAAAAATCCCGATGAGGCGTGGATGTCGTGTTTGTCTTACGGCACTGGCTCTCTCCCTTCCCTGGAACCAGTGACCCTAAATTAGGAACGGGCGACTGCTTATAGCCCATTGAGTTGCTCAAATAAAAAAATGTATGACAGATTGTAGCTGTTGCAGAAAGAATTTCATGAAAGATTTCCAGACTTTCAGTTATTTTACAAAATACATTCGATTCTTTTAGAAACTTCTGACGTTTACAACAGGAAAATCATTTTAAACTGTAACAGTCTCAATTCGTTCACAGGAAGAGTAACGATGAAACGAATAAAAAAAAGAGTATTTTCTACGCATGCACGCGCACTTAGGTGCAGTTTTAGAAAGGTCTTTTAGATCACAAATTTCAGTAAAAGAGCTCTGGAAGCAAAACTGTTTAGATTGCATCTTTTTTTCAAGAATGAAATTTGTGAACCGCCGTGGTGGCGAAATATTCTGAAGTGCTGGTTCTGACTATTCAAGCTTCGGGTGATACATGAACGGTGCGATTTTCTGATGGTTCTGTCTCTTCCCTGGAACCAATGACCCCAAATTAGGGACGGGCTACTTCTTATAGCCCTAAAAGTTGCTCGTGGTGTTCGTGAAACCTCGAAAAAAAATTACTATTATTTCAAAATGCCTATGGCCCATTGTGCATCAGATCTCAATTTCCATTCTGCTAAATTTCAATCTCAAGCCTTCCAACGTAATTAAAATTAAATGTCAAGGTTTTTAATTTGTTTAAGCGAAAACGATTTCTTAATTTTGTAATTTTTGAACTTCATTTTTTTTTTTTTTTTTTTAATTTTTACGCTTTCCAACCGTAGGTTGAAGAAGCGTATATGCTCAAGCTTTGTCCGTCTATTCAGTCTGTCCGCACGATAACTCGCGTAAAAATGGTTCGATTTCGGTGAAATTTTAGTATGTGATAGGGGACAACCTGGGGACGAACCCTATTGGAAATGGAATCAAAGGTCAGAACATAGGAGCGGGATCCATTCCATCGCTCTTATGCGTCATAACTTATGTAAAAATGCTTCGATTAAGACAAAACTTTATCGTGTTGTTCCGGAGGTATACTGAACCGGTTCTGTTGAATATCATCGAAATGGGGTCAAAGGTCAGGGCACAGGAGCGAGATATTTTTTTTTTTTTGGTTGGAGGTTTTTTTTTTTTTTTTTTTTTTTTTTTGAGATTTAACGACCACCGTGAGCCACTCAATGGGCTATAAGCAGTCGCCAGTCCCTAATTTAGAGTCACTGGTTCCAGGGAAGGGAGAGAGCCAGTGCCGTAAGACAAACACAACACCCATGCCTCACCGGGATTCGAACCCGGACCCCTTCCGACGAATGATCAGAGGCCAACGCCTTAGACCACTGCGCCACCGGGGCGGCGGTTGGAGGTTTAACGACCACCGTGAGCAACTCAATGGGCTATAAGCAGTCGCCCGTCCCTAATTTAGGGTCACTGGTTCCAGGGAAGGGAGAGAGCCAGTGCCGTAAGACAAACACAACATCCATGCCTCACCGGGATTCGAACCCGGACCCCGTTCGGACGAATGATCAGAGGACATCGCTTAGACCACTGCGCCACCGGGGCGGCGCGAGATTTATCCCACAGCCATTATCCTCATAACTTGAGTAAAAATGCTTCTATTGCGACAAAACCTGAAAGCTGTTATTCCGGAGGTATACTGAACCAATTCTGTTTAATATCATCGAAATGTAGTCAAAGGTCAGGGCACAGGAGCGAGATTTATTCCACAGCCATTATCCTCATAACTTGAGTAAAAATGCTTCTATTGCGACAAAACTTTAGTATGTTGTTCCGGTGGTATACTGAACGAATCAATAGTCAGGGTAGGGAGGAGGATTTGTCTGCGCGCGATTTCTGGTATGTTGGAAAGCGTATCATAATCAATGCATTGCATGATTTTACTAACTTGTTTGCTATAAAATTGCATTGGAGCACTGATGCTGAATGCTCTCAGCATGATCTTGTCTTGTCATTGCACTATTAAAGCAGAAAATACTGTTTTTAAAAGGCTATATACATTTCAGAATTTAGATAAGGCTACCTGACCTCACACTTCAATAAAGCTGTTTGACAAAGGAAAGAGATAGACTGTAAAAAATTTTGATTTTATTGCTTTCAATTAGCATGAAAAACTTATAAATTCGATGAACACCTGCTTCTATACAGTGTATATAACTGTTAGAAAAAGATTGTCTGCGACAATTGATTAAAAATTTTGATTTTATTGCTTTCAGTTAGCACGAAAACATATAAATTCGATGGACACCTGCTTTTAGGCAGTATAATTTATTTTAACAAAGAATCTTCTTACTTGGAGCAGAAATAGGCGTATAACACCTAAAAGTTGCTATTGTACACTGGACATTTATTTTGCACCAACCTAATGCTTTTTTTTTCTTCATACATACAGGTTTATTATTTATGCGGTCCACAAGGCCACCTCCAAAGCTTCCTGTGTCCCAATGGCACCATCTTCAACCAAGCTACTTTCGTCTGCGAGTGGTGGTACAACGTTAATTGTGATGACTCTGAGAAACATTATGCTCGGAACAATGATCTTTACAAAGTTCCTGAACCTGAAGAGAAAAATCCACCAAAAGATCACGGCAGCCAGGGTCACAGGGTCAGACCATCTCACACCACATCTCTGCACCCACCATCAGAACACAGGGACTACTACCCTCCAGAACAGCATATAAATGATGACCGTGAGCTTCCGCCTCGCTCTTTGCCAGAATACAGGTCTCAAGATCCACCACGTTATGTACCATCACATCATCTTACTTTTCCACCACCCCGTGAATCACCATCTGCTCCCAGACATCCACTACCACCACCAACTCAAAGGTATCCTCCACCACCACCAACACAAAGGCATCCTCCACCACCACCAACACAAAGGCATCCTCCACCACCAACAACACAGAGACACCCTCCACCACCACCAACACAGAGACACCCTCCACCACCTCCTCCGTCTCAGAGGCATCCAGACAACTACAGGGAGATTATCCACATCCTGACCGAAGCCAATACCACAGTTCCGAAGAAGACGACGAAGGATCTTATAGTAGACAGGAGAGTTTCCAATCCACTCGTATGACCAAACCAGATGCCAAGATGACTGAAACAAATCGGACTGGTAAGAAAGAGAACTGAAGACTGGTTCATCTCATTTAGTTTCTTGGATTTTGTGATACCCTGTACAGTGACTCTACACGTATGCGGGAACTGCGGCTGTGGAGCTTCGTGCACTTCCGGATGTGTGCCTCGCATAGAGGCAGTTTCTCTCTTCTAAACAGGTGGACAAATTGTTGCCACCTTGCCCATTAATTGAAAATCACTCCTTCCTCAGTTTTCCATGGCAACATGCTCTTTCTTGTGTTACAAGATTGACATTTTCACATCATCTAGATGGACGGGCAATGGTAAAAGGCTAATCTGGTGATCAGCAGTTTCTGTTTTCATACTGCTCTCCTTCACACAGATGGGTGCCATAAAAATGCAACTTTCTACTGTTTAACTTGCTCCGGTGTGCTACAGTTTAAAGTGTTTTGCAAAACAAATTGAGCTTTTATACTTGATGTCAGCTGACATTCCCAGGTACACAGAAAATGCAGATAATCAAAATACATCAGGCACTATCTTTCGGTGTTTTCAAATCAATATATGAAAGCTGAGCCAGATTCCAAAAAAGTAGTGCCTGATACTTCACTAACATGATAAGTATTTACACTGAGACCAGAAACAAGTGTAATCAAACTTCACGAGATCTCAGTAAAATGTTGAAACAAATTAGCCTTCTTAAAATAGCAAAATACCAAAATAAAAATCCCAACCATGCCAGATGATCTTTAGAGGAAAACAATTTCTTTTTCATTCTGAATTATTTCAGTATTGATAACGATGAACAGTACACCAATTATGTAGGAAATAGTAACTATACTAGTGATCAAATCACTAATACAGTTACCATTTTCTTATTTCAGTATGTTGATTTCCTCTTTCGAACAGGTTGAAATGCAAGAAATTATTGAAGAGTCCTTTGTAAAATAAGTTTCATTTGGCATGGTTTCATTCAAAGAAAGTATCAAATTTTTCTGAAATTTCAAATGCCAAAAATATGAGTTCAGAACCAAGTATATATATATATATATATATACATATATTAAGGCATGTACTAGAATAATGTGTTGCTGCAAAAAATATTCAATGAAAATTGAGTTCAAGCGAGATATAAAATGCAATTGGCTACTTTTGTCAGTGCACCAGTTTACTACAACAGGTTTTGTAATAATGGATGTCATGAATTGTGTCATATTTCTATATGTGGTGGTTTTGGTTGCATTTTAGAATGGTTTGACCTTATTTTTATTTCCAAAACTTCTTTCTGATATTCAATGAAAAATTTTAATGGTGGGGAATTTTTCATCTCTAAATGGTTTTTGTTCTCTTTAAATAAATTCTACTAGAAATTGTTTTCATTAAGTAAACACTATTTCCAAATGAGGCAAATTACTTGCTTTGTTGTTTGAAATGTATAATATTGTGATCAACATAAATTTTTTGTGCTGCTAAAAAATTTAAAATACAAGTGATTCCTTTTACCCATTTTGAAGGTGCTAAATTGCTGTGGTTACAAGGATATGTGGTAAGCACAGCAAAGAAATAAGCTTTCACCTGGAAGATATGCAGAAGGGAAATAATCAGTAACGAGACAATGTTAGTGTGATAACCAGTGATTAAATAAGCTGACTGTGAGAAAATAAATAGGTGAAAAATGAGTTGTACAATTAAGAAGATTCCTTGAAGGAAATACTTCATGGGAGCTGTGCAAATATGAAGTGCAAAAATTTTATTAGAAATATCCAAGTTTTTGATTTTGCACTGTACATACTTATCTGTATGGGCTAAATTTCTTCTATAAAACCCACAGAAAAACAGCTAATTAAGAGATGATTCAGTTTTTCTGTTTCTATTGGAGCAAGAAGATGGAAAATTTGTGTACAAATATCTTCACCAAAAAGAAATTTTCTGTGCCAGTAAAAATAGATCTCAGAAGCAGGATATGGCACCCTGATTTGAAAGATCAACAGAATAGTAGCAAAGAACCATCAGAGCTCAGCATAATGAAGGTATGATGACAGTGTTCTTCATTGGTCAGTGTTGTGGCATGGTCTTCTAGATGTACAGAAGGAAAATACAATAGCTTCATGACATCACAGACTCTGGTAAAAAGAGTCCTCAGATCATTGGCTGACTCAGTGATGCTTCTCTGAGAAGTCAAGAGTCCACCAAAAAAAAATTCAGTGTACAATCTTGACTGCACATAGTGACATCATAAAGCTACTGCTTAGTCCTATTGTGTACCTAGATGGCCGTTGTTATAACACCTCCACAGCCTAGGTTGATATCACTTCATCTGCAAGAGGTGCCTTTATGGCTGAATACACCTAATTACGTTAAACAAGGCTACAGTCCTGCCCTTAGCCCCATCCTTACACAAGCCTATAGAGGATGGAGATCAGTGTTATCATTTAAAGCTTTATTAGGGCTGTTTCATAGACAACCACACACATCAAACAACCTGTGCAACTCATGCTTCACTAAGTTTTTCTCTGAACATGTTCTGACTACAGACTGATCATTTGAGTTGGGCCAGGTTTAAAGTCCCTGATGAAGTATATGTGATGTGTTCATCCTAGAGTGCTCATTTTGTCTCTTTACTGTGATTAGTGGATGCTCAAAAAAGTTGCTACATCTTGAAGGGAAAAAAGTTATAAACAATATTAATGCACAAGGGCAGTTCAAAAAGTAACAGCAAATTGAATATTTTGAGATACATAATTCAATTAGAGATATAAATGATATTTCATTTTTTCTACATAATCACCCACCTTTTCCATACATTTCTTACACTGTTGCATCAATTTCTTTAGTCCATCAGAAAAAAATGTTTTGGGTTGTGCCTTCAGCAAGGAATGCACCATTTCTTTGACCTAATCACTCTCAAATCTTCGTCCTTTCAAAGCATCTTTCAGGGGTCCAAACACATGATAATCAGAAGGAGCAAGATCAGGGCTGTATGGGGGTGGGTGCTGTAAGATCTGAAATCTCAATCTCCAAATGGCGTGAAGACTTGCAGCGCCCACGTGAGGGCAGACATTATCATGAAGAAGAACACCTTTAGACAAAAGTCCTCTGCGACGGCTCCATATTGCTGGCTTCAGCTAATCCTCCAACATTGTGCTGTATTGGGCACTATTCACTGTTTCCCCTTTTTTCTGATAGTGCTCCAAAATTGGTCCAATCATATCCCAGAAGAGTGTGAACAGGACCTTTCCGGCGAAGGGTTGAGACTTGAACCTCTTCTTGACTGGAGAAGATGTGTGCCGCCATTCTGAAGACTGCCTCTTGCTTTCAGGCTTCTAGTGATGCACCCAGGTTTCATCCCCTGTGATGATGCATGCCAGGAAGTCATCTCCTTCATCGTTATACCACGCCAAAAAGGCTGTAGGAGTCTGCACACGAATCATCTTGTGCCCATCAGTCAGCATCCTAGGCACCCACCGTGCGCATAACTTGCGATACTTGAGAACTTCCATGACAATGGTATGAGCGGATCTGATACTGACATCCAGTTCCCTGGCCAGAACTTCTAAAGAAATGCGCCTGTTTTTACGAATAATGGCGTCAGAGTGACACACCTTCTCATCAGTGACGGCCATGCTGAGACAGCCAGAGCATTGCTCATCACGGATGAATATTCACCCAGTTTTTAAAAGGCATCTACCCACTCGTACACTCTTCTTTCACCAATGCAGGCATCTCCATACTGTTGCAGCATTCTTCTATGAATTTCACGAGGTTTCACACTATCGGACCACAAAAACGTGATGATTGCCTTCTGTTTCTCTGCAGTGCAAACAGCTAAGGGCACCATCATTTTGTTGATGCTGCCCTTCCACTTAAGCACGCCATGCCATCTATTAGGCAGTGTCAACACCTCTAAGAATGAATCTTCCCTATGTTGGAGTTTGAAACGCCTGGAGTATTCATTTCATGAAATACTGTCAATTTGCTCTTACTTTTTGAATGACCTACATATTAACCCTATCAGCCGAGTCCAAAATTTACTAAACATGATACAAAGATATTAACAGCGAATATTATATACAATTCCGAAGTGAACAAAATTTAGTTTGGAAAAAATCGTACTACAATTTCTTACCAACATAAAAGCACATAAAACTTCTCTATCTCTTTTTATTTTGCCCCTAAACCTAGATGTTACAGCGACTTCAGCACGAAATTTTGTTCTTCCTTTTCCTTCCTATATCACAACAAAATACACGCACACCATGTTACAATACCGAATCTTTCATACAGTAATTTTACAATTCTCTATAATGGCCCTGGTCTTCAAAATTCCCAGACTGTGCAATAGAATAACAAATTACTATCCCAAAGTGCATAATCTACATGAGCTATATTTCATTGGAAAAAAAATTCCAAGAATGGATCAATTTTACTTAAAAAGATATGTTTAAAATATTACAATACATTCAGCAAATTTTACAAAATGCATTTTCAAATCATTATTGACTTATTCTAAGTATATCTGGAGTATTTCACATTCTCTGTAAAAAAATTACAAAAAAAAAAAAAAAAAAACCCTATAGTTTCAATACAGATTAAGAGACCTTTTCTACTACTTCATCTGAAATACAGATTAAGAGACCTTTTCTATTACTTATCAACATATTACAGTGCACAATGTACTTCAAATAGGTGTACGTATGAAATAAATTATCTGAATCATTTAAAAGTTTGAATTATAAATAATAATGATAATTACTGTAGCAGATTAAAATAATTACCAAAATTTCATTCTTTGTGTATTCTAACAATTTTTCAGATGTAAAGTGATGAAGCACTAAATAGTTTTTTCCACTAAAAATCAGTTTGACAAAATATATGTAAATAACTTGAGAAAAAATATTTTTATATTTATGTAAATTGTCTGAATAAAATTGTCGACATTTTCATGTCACAACTGGCAGAAAAAATAAAGCTGTCAATGTACATAGTAACTGCAGTATAAAATTCAGTGTTGAATACTGTTTCAGAGCCGACCGTTTTTGCCAGTAAAAGAAACCTGAAAAAGTTTTTATACAACAATCCTCATTGATTGAGGGCATTTTACTTATAACTGCATTTGTTACATCACATAAATATTTTATGGTGTCACAGTGTGAATGTCTAATGTATCAGAGTTCTGTGTGCTGTAAATAAATGCATGAACAATACAGTTTTGTTTCTAAAATAAAAAAACCTGGTTTTTGTTTCATTATTTAAAATAGATCAGTCCTATCATATTCTAGCTGATTTATGAAAAATGGCACAATATAACAATTCAAACAGTACATACAGCACATATATATTTATTGAAACCCAATGAGCACTGAAACACAGTACTATGTTTATCACCAGATGAATGTACCACTCATATTGGCATTTCAAAGTTATCTTTAAATTTTACATTATTTCACACCAGTTTCTCCCAAACTGTAGTATCTACCAAAACCCTTTAGTTGTAGAACACATAATTTAATATTAACCATACTGATTTTGTTTATTTATCAATGTGCCTATCGTTCTCACTTTTGCTTCTTGTAGAGCACTCTTTCTGGCATGAGTTAGGTTTTTAGTACATATCTGTAATTTTTGCAACTACCCCATCAGAGCTGCAGAGTATGATCCAGAAACTTGCTGACAAGAGTAAAGAAGTGGGATTAAAAATGAACTTTCAGAAGACAAAAGTGATGTGCAATGCTTTTACAAAAAATGAAGATTTATCGATTGATGGAGAAAAGCTGGAAATAACAGATACGTATGTTTATCTTGGACAGCAGATATCAAGTGAGGGTCACATGATGAAGAAATTAATCGGCGTATAAAACTTGCCTGGAGAGCTTTTGGAAGAAACAGCATAATTTTCTAGAGCAATATGCCATTATGTTTTAAAAGAAGAATGTTTGATCAATGCATCCTTCCGGTGCTTACGTATGGTGCAGAGACGTAGACCTTAACTAAAAGAGGCATACAAAGGCTGCAGACAACTCAAAGAAGCATGGAGACGTGCATGCTTGGTGTAACCAGGAGAGATAAGAAGAGGAACTCGTGGATCCGAAAAATGACAAGAATGGAAGACATCATGATCGGAGTTAAATCCCTGAAATGGCAATGGGCTGGACATACTGCCAGAAGGACAGACCATCAATGGACAGCCGAAATTTTAGATTGGATTCCAAGGGACAGGAAAAGACCCAGAAGAAGACCACATGGAAGATGGGTGGATGAAATTCGAAAGTATGTGGGAGTAACATGGAGGAGATTGGCACAAGACAGACCGTTGTGGAAGAAACATGGGGAAACCTTCGTCTAGCAGTGGATTGATAATGGTTGACAATGATGATGATGATGATGATATACGAGAGGTGCCCAATAAGTATCTGGAATTTGATTCCTATCAATACAAAACTGTGTGTATGATCGTATGTATGCGTGAAACTAATATGACTACTTTCAGTGAAGCGCCATACGAATTATTCATGAACATCTTAACTATAGGAAGATCTGTGCCAGATGGGTACCTCAGTTTCTTTCAGTGCAGAAATGCCAAAGGCTAGATATTTGCAATGAACTGGTACAGTGGCACTCTTTGGCCAAACATGGCCCTTGCACCAAAAAATGCACCAACTGGTACAGTGCTACGATGAGGAGGGTGACACATTCCTGGGATGCATAATCACAGGTGATGAAACGTTGAGTAATGAGTTCGAACCGGTGACAAAACGGCAAAGTATGCAATGGCGCCATCCGAATTCACTCTATCAAAGAAGTTCAAAGTTGGTTTGTCAGCATCCAAGGCCATGGCTACTGTCTTCTGGGACAAACATGGTATCCTTCTGGTCGAGTACTTGGCAAAAAATGAAACGATAAATGCAAAGGCCTATGCAAAGATACTGAGAAAACTTGCGCAGCGTATCCGGACCAAACGGCCAACATTGAAAAACAATCAAATGTTGCTTCAGCAAAACACTCGTCCACATGTTGCTAAACCAGTGCAAGCCGAAATCGTAAAACAGAGGATGACAGTTCTTCAACACCCTGCTTACACTCCAGACTTGGCACCTTCTGATTTTCATGTTTTCAGTCCCTTGAAGGATAGTCTTCCTCGCCACCACTATGAGAGCATGGACGATCTGCAAGCGGCTTTCCGTCAATGGATTCGCAACACCCCTGCTAATTTCTTTGCTGCTGGAATAAATTGACTTGTTGATTGGTGGAGGAAATGCATTGTGCTGAACAGAATACATGGAAAAGCGACTTTGACTGTTTGTACCACTGTATTTACATATGTGGGTATCATATTTATGCATCCTGTATTTTTTATTTCTCTCCTGCAATTGATAGAAATAAAAATCCAGATACTTATCGGACACCCCTCGTACATGTTAAAAACTGATGTGCCTCTGTAATTACTTTGTCTATTTGCTAATCCATGAAAACAAGCTGTTTCTTCTCTGGTTCCCATAAAGTTAGAAGGTAAATATTTTTGCTTTCACCAGGTCCCCCTTTTATAATCTGACTTGAAATCAGCCACTGCAGCTCTTAACAACAATGAAAAACAATCTGTCGAATTCTGAAATGCTCAACATTTTTTGATGAGCTCTGGCTCTGGCTCTCTCTCTCTCTCTTTCATAATCATTGATCTTTTGCAATTTTAAAATAGGGTCATAATTTGGAAATATTCTAGTTGGATAATGCTTACCTAGGCATTCCGTTTCTAGCGATGATTCACTTTTCTCGCAAGTTTTCGGGTCTTCGTTGAAGCTATTGTCCTATTGTCCGCTGTATGTGCAGCAACCATTCACATCAAACACACTGCTTACTTTGGGTAGATTCAGTAGATCTTCACTTTAGGATTCAACATCAATTCTTTACCGTTATTAATGCTCTAAATTTTTTTGCCCAGTCTTTGGGCATCCTCAGGAGCGTGACGACTTTTCCACCGATGTTCGTGGTTTATTTCTCATCAATGGAGTCTGATAACCCACGTTGCCAATCATCAGATACGCTGTATTAGATACTTTTCTTGATCAAACCTAGCCGGTGCCATCTATGTTTCACTAATTCTACTTTTTTTTTTTTTCAAATGGTCGTTGATGTAGTCTTTCTGTATTCTTCTTCTTTTCATTTCCTATCCCTATTCCCTCGTCTTTTTGTCAATTTTTCTTTTGTTGTTCCTTTCCATGTCTTATTAGCTCTTTCCAAAGGCTAGATAATGTATAAGGGTCATTCTGGTTAAACACCCTTGTTTTATTTTTATAAATTAGGACTGATTTCTCCATTCTCATTTGTCTCTCTGATTTGTTATTCCTTTTTAGCATTTTAATTTCTTCGAATTTTGGGAATGTTCGGTGGTCAATACAGAACTGCATTGATGCAGTTTTTGCTTCTTTTTTTGCCAGTTAGATATGTGTTGTTTTAGCCTTTTTTTTTAACTTGTTTTTATTACTCCCTATGTACAATATTGGGGATATGTGTGCACTGGGAATAATGCACGTAAAAATGAATAGTAGAATTTTCCGATCGATTTCTAAGTCGGAATATGAACTGCTAACATGAATTGAGGGTCATAATTATGGAAACTTATAAGCAGAAAAGTAAAAACAGTTGTTTCTTATTCAGAAAGAAAAAAAATCACTCCTATGGCAAAATTACTATAAGTTCATATCTACCTTTATTTCATGGCTTTTTTGTTTCTGACCTCTCATTAGCAGAACTTGAAAGAAAAGTTTGACATGTTGAATATAGTATTTATGCTATATTCAGCATGTCAAACTTCTCTCTCTGTTCTCCATTTAGTTTTGTGCTCTGCTCTCCATTTAACAAGAAGAGAAACTCTTGCTAAGAAAATAGAATGAGAAACAATGTATAAAAAGCTACATTCAGTAAGCAAAAATTCCCATGGAAATGGAGACAAAGAGCAATGAACAAGAGGCAAATATATTTTGCTTAACACAGGAATTTGCTGAAATTTCCTCACCTGTACAATTCCTTTTTTGCCAGAAAAGATTTTATTCTAGGCGGGGAACAGAAATGGAAAGTGAACTCTATCACAGCAAATTAAAATACATTAGAGATGGCAGACTAATAAAATGTCCATCGTTATGCTCTAGTACATTGAACTTGCAATTTTATATGTTCTGATTTGTTCCTGTCTCTCTCACATACACACATAAACACAGATTTGGGGTCACACATAATGAATGTGTGTATGTGTCATATAACCACTAATTCTATACAAATGTGAAATACATATGGTAAAAATAAATATGAATACATATTTATTTTTAATGTATAAATATGTACATTTTACTCTAAATAATAGACATATTCTGAATTCAAAACATTTTAATATAAATTATATACAATAAAACAACGTTATAATTCCAATGAAGCAACACGGCTTGAGCGAACAATTGCCTAACATCGCAGATGTTGATTGATTATGATCTTTGGAAAATCCATTTAAGTGGTGAGGGATATAGCAAAGCACAAGCAAGGGCTTTCACTGAAATAAAAAAGGAAAAGAAATTACACCCCATATCCTATAATGACACACATCCAGCTGCACATATCAGTAATAATAAAGAAACTTTTTGAGCTAATCTTGAGAAAACAAAATAACTCATGGATGATATAAAACAAATTACTAGAATTAAATCACTTATTCAAGGCTTTACCCAGATATATTCATTTAATTCTAGTTCCACTCGAAGAATCTTTAGTTAATCTTCCTTTTCTCTGAGTTCCTTTTGTTTTTTACAGACGTTTCTGACCTCTGGATTTTAGTCAAGGCCTGTTCTCAATTTATAGAAGGATTGCCAAAAGTTTTGTTTACATCTGAAGAATTTAAATTTTGTGGCCAGTTACCTCATGCTGTTGCCAGTTACTAAACTGAAATGTACTAGAATCAAACACAAACTAAGTAATGCATGAAGATTAAAAAATGGCAGATCTTAAATCGAAAAAAAAAAATCATTATGCTTTTGGGAAGGCAACTTAATTCTATAAGTTGCAGCACAATCATTAAAGTACAATACCTAAAAAGGGTACCAAATTCATTTTCTATATACACAAGAAGGAAAATAGGGACAATTCCAAATGTGGTTTCATCTCATATTAAATAATTTGCAGACTTTACAAAAAATTAAAATCCCTACACCTGCATTAAACTATGCACTGTGTCTTAAAAACATCAAATGTACACCAATGAGCCCCATTACATTATGACCACCTACCTAATAAGCTGTACACCCCCCTTTAGCCCGCGAGACAGCTGCCACTCGGTGAGGCATCAATTCAATGAGGTGGCGATAGGTATCTTGTGGTATCTGGTACCATAATGTCAACAGCAGGTCCTCCAGTTTCCGTACATTTTAGAGTGGTGGCGATTTAGCGTGAATCAGCTTTTCCACGTCAAACCACAAATGTTGGATTGGGTTCATGTCAGGTGAATATGCAGGCCACGACATTAACAGAAAGTCCCCAGCATGTTCCTCGAACTATTCCTTGAAGATTCTGGCAGTGTGACATAGTGCATTATCCTGTTAGTAATGGCCACCACCAGCAGGGAACACAGTTGCTATGAATGGGTGAACTTGGTCCGCAATGATGTTCAGATACCTGCCGGCTGTAAGGGAATGTGCTATTGGGGTAATGAGGCCTAAAGTGTCCCAAGAAAACATCGTCCACAGCATAACACTGCCGCTGCTGGCCTGTTTCCGCCTAATAGTGCATATAGATGCCATAGCCTCTGCTGGTAATCGGCATATCTGAGCTACACCATCTACGTGATGTACCCGGAATCTTGATTTGTCAGACCAGGTTACTTTCTTCCAATTATCCACGGTCCAATCTCGATGATCTTGAGCCCATTTCATGCGTTGTTGGTGACGATGTGCAATGAGCATGGTCTCCAGCTACGCAGGCCCATATGCAGAAGGCTGCGATAAACTGTGTGTTGTGACACATTGCCCTGATCACCACTGTTGTAGCTGCAGGTGATTTGTTACACTATGGCCCTGCGGCCACTGTGAACAATGAGCAACAGTCTCCACTACCCTCTGGCATCAGTGAGCTGCGGACGACACATGGCTGGACAATGGTTTGTTGTTAGGCCATCTGTGCACCACTTTTGATTCACACTCACTGTAGCGGCACGTGAACAACCCACAAGCCGTGCCGTTTCCGAGGAGCCATGCCATCACAATTTGTCCTTTATCAAACTCTGATAAATTGGCAGCTTTTTCCATTCTGACTCAGAACACTCTACTAACCGAAAGCCGGTCCTCGGGTTGTATGTATACTGCTCTGTGAACTTCACCTGCAACACCGTTCGGTCTCCAGGAGCACTCATTTATCTAGGTTGGGGGTGGTCATAATTAAATGGCTCCTAACTGTATTATTGGTTCTAAGCTCCCACGCAGTCAAAAGATGAAATATGATTATATAAGCTCCCACACATCTTTTGACTGTGTGAGAGCTTAGAAATTTTGCATATACTTTTTGCACCAACAAATTTAGAGGTAGTTCCTGAAATAAAGTTTAACGTAAGTATGATTTTTACTCTCAAGATTCTTGATGGAACTCGCATGCAACCACTCAACAAATCAGTCACAGTACATTGGAGAACACAAAACAGTAAAAACGAAAAAGAAACTCTTTTTCAAACATAATCGAAATAAAATGACATCAGAGAAATGTTTTAGATTAAGACTAACAAGACAGGAAAAGTGCTTGTAAAAAATACACATAGCACATACAAATATTATAAATCAGTTTCCAAATGTTTCTCCTCAAACAGTTTCTTGAAAAAATTGCAGCACTGAAATAACTCAAATTGAATCCAGTCTTCTTGACCATGTGGATGAAATATGTTTTGCTTCTAAATGAAGTGATCATACAGTAGTCTAGAAACAGCCTGTCTAGAGAGATCTACTTGAGGAAGAGAAAAAATATTGAAATTTTGGACTCACATAAGGCTTTCACTGCAAAACCAAAAGGCTTCACCTCCAAGTGCTCAAAAGCATTGAAAACTTACTTCTTAACCTTTAATATTATCTGTTGATATAATTTTAGATACTGTCAGATTATAAAATAAAAATATATTAGTTCAATAGTACTTATGAGAATTTTTCCCTTCCTGTGAAGCTTCATAAACTAATTGTAGTCAACTCGCTGCTGCATACAGATGATCTACCTCTCCTCTAACTCTTTCCAAGGTGAGCCAGTTTCACGTATATATTTGCAAAGATTATACGAACAATCTAAGCTTCACACCTCAGTTTTTGCCACACGAAAAAGGGAAGAAAACCCATATTCAAACTGCGTGTAAATAATATTACAAAATGACACTTCAGAAAATGTTTTTTTTAATAATTGTTCTGAAGAGCACACAAACCACACACACACTTTTGCCAAATCCAAAAAAAAAAAAAAAAAAATAACGATAATGAAGCTGCATTAATTTACAGCAGCGAGAAGAGAAAGTGGTTGTTTTACTGAAATTTTCTTTTTTGCTGCTGTTTGTGTTCATCCTGATTATACAAAATAGCATATCATAAAACAAATTCTTCTTAACAATACATTTAACAAAAAAAATTCGTGGAAACCAGTAACAAATTAATCAACACCTTAACATTACAGGCGCACAAGCTCATTATTTTTGGTACCACAATGCCTCAATTAGTGGTTATCTATATAGATAACTCCTGAGAAAACTTAAAAATTGGGAAACATAACTTTTACACTCAGGTACACCTGATAACTTTTGGGAAGAGGGGATGACCACAGCAAGCAACTCAATTGGCTATAAGCAGTCACTCATCCCTAATCTAGGGCCACTGGTACAATGGAAAGGAGAAAGCCAGTGCCATAAAGCAAACATACCATCCATACGTACTCAGGATTTGAACCCAGACCCATCTTAGGCAAATGATTAGAAGCCAATGCTTTGAACCTCTTGGGCACCAGGGCCAGATTAGGGAGGGGGGTCTATAGGCTATAGCTTTGGGCAGGACTGACGAGGGGGGTGCTGTAGCACTGGGGCCCGGCCTCCCTAGAGCCCGTTTCTAAAGTAATTGTTTTTTAATTATTATTTTATGGTGTTCGAATATTTTTTAAGCTATACCGTCACCAGGGTTGGAAAATTACGCATAAAAAAAATATTTTCTATGTGACACGTAAAATATGCATAAAAAATCGTAATTTATATCATAAATGTAAAAAATGTAATAAGTTCAAAACTTGCTTTAAATACAATAAAAAATGAGGTGGGGGACCCGGAGATTGGGGGGGCGGATATTTTATTGCACTGGGGCCCGAGCTTGCTCTCCATGGCCCTGGCTTTGGGGCCCGGGAGGCTTGCCTGCTCAAATAATAGAGAGAGATAGAGAGATGTTATAAAATAGTTTTACTTTTGTCTTGTATGATTTCCACATGGTCAGAAACAGAGGCTGGAAGACGAACAGATTTCAGATAGTGACTCGCTAAGGGTAAAGGTTTCATGTCACTGTATACAGCTGGGTCAGCGAGACAGTTTAAGCTTTTTCACTAACATCCACCCACACCTCCCAATTTCCACTTGGAACCATTAATGGTCGCAGTCCCCTGTGGCTTTACATTGCATAACAAGAAAGATGCACTAAGAAAAGTATATCATGCTAAATCATCAGAAAATCCAAGATAAAATTGAGGAATCTTAAACTTTTAACTCGTGTTCTTGTGAGAATAATGAAAAATATTACGACATATTATGAAAACTATAATTACATATATCTACTTATGGATCTAAATACCATTATGTACTCCATAATACATAGCTGATATGAAGCGCATTATTGGTGTGTCAATTCTCAACCATGTCGCGATTCTTCCAACTATAACTCCATCGGTAGGTGAAACATCTGGCTTTATTCTCTCATTCATGTACATTATTCCACACACATTATTGCACTTTGGTTCCAACACTCTAAATCTTAAAATCACTACTTACATGCTGATAAAATTTCTTATTCCATCGATGTTCACTTGCACAACCAGCTAAATTTGAAATTTTAAAAACACTTCACCATTAAAATCCAATAAAAAGTTTAAAATCACGCCATGCTCAAGATCACCACTGTTCTACCATTGAACTCCCACTAAACTCTCGTTAAAGCTTTTCAACTTTTCTAAAGTCATCCTCAGAATTATCATCTGGTACACGATGTTGTAGACTGACTATGTGCGTTAGATGATTCCACCACGTGGTCCATCTATGTGTGTGAAAGGGCTAAACGATCGCATGCCTCTCCCTACATTCTTGAGTTTCTCGCTTTTGATACTGTGCTGTCATCTACATTTTATTTGCTGTTTAATTCTCTAAGGTTTCCTTCATTCCTTTTTGCCCTATTTTTTTTCCATTGTTGTTCTTTATATTCTCTTTCCCTTTTAATTAATGCTTTTCAAGGTTCCACTATGATAATTGGTTCATTATTATTACAGGCTCTGTGTTTAATTTTTTCTATGGTAACAGCCTCTGAGTACCTCAACTCCCATTCATCTTTATATCCACTCTTGATTTGAATGTCTTCAAATTTTGGTTTCACATTTTCCTCAATACAGTACTACTGTATCATTGCTGTAACATTCTCTCCTTTTCCCCAATTTTTGTGTTGATTTCTTCTTTTTATAAGTCTATTTTTGTTTGAACCATAATAAAAAATACTTTTTTTCACTTGGTTATTTCCATGTTCTAAAGGTATTCTATAAACTCCCCCTTTTTTTTTTTTTTTTTTTTTTTTGTAAATCAGGGATTTTTTTTTCTTTGTACTATTTATCATTGTAGCCATTTTTGTTACAGATTGTCCAATATTTTTCTTATATTTTGTTGCTTCATGACTAATTCTTGCTGTTACTCCATCAATATATGGAAACGATCCTATGTATTGCCTTTGGCCTTGTTCATGTATCTCTTCTATTTGCCTGGTGGTCTTTTTCATATTGTTTATTGCAGCTTCACATTTTTTTATTAAGTAAATTATTACATGCTCAAAATATCCTTATTTCCTTGCAACTGTTGTTTTTAAACTTCAAATTTAACTAGTTGTGTAAAAAGTGCAAATGAACATCGACGGAATAAGAAATTTTATCAGCATGTACATAGTGATTTTAACATTTAGTGTTAGAACCAAAGTGCAATAATGTACATGAATGAGAGGATAAAGTCAGATCAGTGCTTGAAAAATACCATGCCCGTGATGCTCGGGGCATGTAAATTATTGGCCTGGGCAAGTAAAAATAAAATCTAGTTGCCCAGTCGGGCAACTAGATTTAAAGGGAAAAAAAGTTTGAAATGGAGAATTTTCTACATTAGAAAAAAAAAAAAAACGGTCGTTGCATGTTTTTTATTTTACTGCAAATCACCAGAAGTTGTATATTGTTACAGAATGAATGCCAAGGCCAGGTGAATAGCGCTTCTTCAATTATATTATGCTCTATGTCCAGAAATTGGAGCCATACGTAGTTTTGCTCCAGATGTTGTTCACAGTTAATGACGGGATGCATGCCTTGGATGAAACTAGTCTCCAGTGTTTAGTGGCAAAATGCGTAAACTGTCATGAAACAGGAGGACACAGACTGATGGGCAAAAAAAGCCATGCTTTATGAAGAGGGAGCATTTTTTGGAGGGAGTGACAAACAGAATATTTATTGCACAGCCCCGGGTGGCTGTGCAATAAATATTCTGTTTGTCACTCCCTCCAATAAATATTCTGTTTGTCACTCCCTCCAATAAATATTCTGCGGAAGCTTCCATTTCCCCTCACTTCACTTGCGTGAGTGAGGGGAAATGGAAGCTTCCGCACGCGTGCACCCACCCACCCACCCACACACATGAACAACAGCGGTACTACTGAAACAAAGGCTAAGTTTCGTTTAAAAATGAGCCTGCACACTTAGCCGGGAGAAGAGTAAAAATTGCTGATGCCGATAACTTACCTAGTTTGTCTGAGAGAACAGTAGTTCGTGTTAGCAGCGGATATAAGTTGTATTTAGTAATGGATATATGATTTATTTATTTTTTGAAAAAAATCCTCATAGTAAGCATTTATGTGAAATTCCCGATCTGTCAGTGGTTGTTACAAATTCGTCTTCTGCATTGTTGAATGACGTAATCTCATAATCGGAATCTGCGTCATTGGCAAAATTGAAACTTACGCAAGTGGACTATGACAAAGTGTATGAAAAAAAACGCCATCACACAGTTCAGGAATCTTGGATAAAAACATTTAATTGGCTAAAGTCAAATGACAACAAGACTATTATGTGGTGCACTGCTTGCCAAAAACATCCTAAAATTGCCGATACCACCAGCAATTTTTTCAAGGAATGTGGGGCTTCAGGTGATAATATAGTTTAATAACTATAAGTGAACACAACAGTAGTTGAAAACATAAGGATTGCCTCTGTTTCTAAACAATTCTTGGGATATTTTATGATGCAAAATCACTTTTGTTTGCACAAGAGAAAAAGGTAAATTTTTACATTCAAAATTGTTGTTGAAAACTACTTAAACTGCTGTACAGTTAAATCATCATCATCATCATTGTCAACCATTATCAATCCACTGCTGGACGAAGGTCTCCCCAAGTTTCCTCCACAACGGTCTGTCTTGTGCCAGTCTCCTCCATGTCACTCCCGCATATTTACGAATTTCATCCACCCATCTCCCATGTGGTCTTTTTCTGGGTCTTTTCCTGTCCCTTGGAATCCAATCTAAAATTTCGGCTGTCCATCTATGGTCTGTCCTTCTGGCAGTATGTCCAGCCCATTGCCATTTCAGGGATTTAACTCTGATCATGATGTCTTGCACTCTCGTCATTTTTCGGATCCACGAGTTCCTCTTCTTATCTCTCCTGGTTATACCAAGCATGCACCTCTCCATGCTTCTTTGAGTTGTCTGCAGCCTTTGTATGTCTCTTTTAGTTAAGGTCCACGTCTCTGCACCATACGTAAGCACTGGAAGGATGCATTGATCAAACACTTTTCTTTTAAGACATAATGGCATATTGCTCTTGAAAATTATGCTGTTTCTTCCAAAAGCTATCCAGGCAAGTTTTGTACGCCGATTAATTTCTTCATCAACGTGACCCTCACTTGATATCTGCTGTCCAAGATAAACATACGTATCTGTTATCTCCAGTTGTTCTCCATCAATCGATAAATCTTCATTTCTTGTAAAAGCATTGAACATCACTTTTGTCTTCTGAAAGTTCATTTTTAATCCCACTTCTTTACTCTTGTCAGCAAGTTCCTGGATCATACTCTGCAGCTCTGATGGGGTAGTTGCAAAAATGACTACGTCATCAGCAAAACGAAGGTGGGTTAGATAATCTCCATTAATCTTTATCCCTTTGTTTTCCCAGTTCAGTGATTGAAAAACATTTTCCAATGTGGCATTAAAGAGCTTCGGAGATATGGTGTCACCTTGTCTCACTCCCTTTCCAATTTTTATGTGTGTTGTATTTTCAAACAGCCGAATCTTTGCACTTGCATTTTCATAGATGTTATTAATAATATTAATGTATGCATCTTCAATACCGCAGGATTTCAGAGCCGTGGTAACTGCTGATGGTTTCACCGAATCAAAGGCTTTTTCATAATCGATAAAAGCCATGCACAATGGAAGTTCATATTCCCTCGCTCTTTCAATTAGTTCTCTCAGTACGTGGATATGATCTATTGTGCTGTAGCCACTCCTGAATCCAGCTTGTTCTCTCGGTTGAGCCATGTCCAGTGTTACCTTCAAGCGGTGTGAAAGAACTTTAGTGAAGATTTTATAAACCACTGATAGGAGGCTGATAGGTCTGTAGTTCCTGAGATCCTCAATGTCACCTTTTTTATGTAGCAGGTTCATTGTAGCATTGTTCCAATCCTCAGGAATCTTCCCTTCATTAAGGCATCGAGTGAAAATTTGGGCGAGTACTGTTTCAATTTCTCCACTTGCTTCTTGTATGATGTCTATAGTAATTCCATCTTCTCCTGGAGCTTTCCCCCGCTTCATGTTCTTGATTGCATGAGCAACTTCTGCTGGGAGGACTGGAAGAACTCTGGTACCTTTCATGATGTCTGGAGTACATGTATCATCCCTTTCATATAATTTGGAGTAGAAATCTTTCACTCTTGTCAAAATTTCGCCTCTATTTCTTGTTATAGAACCATCTTCTTTTCTCAGAGCCATAATCTGTTTTCTTCCCTTACTGAGATGTCCCTTTGCTATCTTTAGGCTTTGGTTGTTTTCAATTGCTTTCCTCACTAGCTCACAGTTGAATTTCCTTACGTCTTCAGTGATACTTTTTCGTGCTGTCTTGCATAGCTCTATATATTCCACTTTGGAAGTCACATCTTCTTTAGTTGTCCTCATCTCTCTTCTTTTTTGCATCAACATTTTGGTTTTTCCTGATAATTTGTTTACATGCAACTTGTTCTTAGACCCAGCTAATTTTGTTGCTGTTTCCATAAGAGCTTTGGTTACTTTTCTGTTAACTTCCGAAATATCCACTTCTTCCGATGTTAGGCCTTCTAAAGCAGAGAATCTGTTCTTCAGTTCCAACTTGAAAGTATTATGGTGTTTTTTAAGGTTGGTTATGTCAATACATTCTGTTTGTCTTATGAGCTTGCCACGTTCCAGTTTAGTGTTGAGGTGCATCTTACATCTCACCAATCTATGGTCACTACCAACACAGGTAGTGAATCTATGGTCACTACCTGTGTTGAACTTGTTCAGCACACTGCAGTCTTCGATGACGAATTTTTTGTTACACATAATAAAATCAATTTCACTTGTCGTCCCAATTGGATGTCTCCATGTCCATTTCCTGTGTGGCTTTTTCTTGAAAAAGGAATTCAAGATGAAAAATCCTTCGGCCTCTGCAAACTCAACGAGAGTATTTCCACGCTGGTTTCTGTTGCCGTGACCGAATTTACCTACTGAAGTTTCATTCTGTTGCCGGTGCCCTATTTTTGCATTGAAATCTCCCATAATTATCTTCAAGTGCTGCTTACCTTTATTATTTAGATGACGAATTTCCTCATAAAATTCTTCAATTTCTTCTTCAGGATGACTTGTGGTGGGTGCATAAGTTTGAATAATCTGAGCCTGGTATCTTCTCGATAGTTGGATAACGAGTCGTGCAGCTCTGTCAGAGGAACTTTCAACTTCTACCACTTTATCCTTCAGTTTCTTGTTTATTATAAATCCAACACCACTAGTTCTGCCAGTATCTGTCCCACGATAATAGAAGAGATGTCCACTTTTCAGTTCAATGAGATCTTCTCCTTTTCTCTTTACCTCACTTAGCCCGACGATGTCCCACTTGATCCTTTGTAGTTCCTCTTCCAATTCAAGAAGCCTTGAATCAGAAGATAGGGAGCGTCCGTTGTAGGTAGCCAAGGTCAGCATCAAATGGCAGCCTAGTCCGGTCCTCCGGGATTCTTAGCACCCTCTCTGCCTTCACGTCGCACTGGCCGCTGCCTTGGCCAGGTACATTCCAGCTGCCGGAGACTGAGGGCCAAGATTTAAGTTGTAGAGTCATTTTGGAGGTGTTTGGCCATAACTCACCACGCTGGCCAAGCGGGTTGGTGAGTGTGGGATAGCGTTTCCTCTGATCCCGATGGTATAGTTATACCGCTATTTGCGGTCGTCAGAGCCCCTTTAGTGGGAACAGGATGCACCACGAGAAGGCGGGGTTGACATTTGTCAAGGAGAGGCTGTGATGTTACGCATCACCTGACCTTACATCCCTATACAGTTAAATATGATTATTTAATTTTTTTGCAAAACACAGAACATACATTAAAAATTCTTGAACATGGCATCATCACTAAATTTCTCAAATGCCATCGATTACATTTCTTAAAACTTGAGATATATGCTTTTGTGCACTTTGAACACAGACACTTTAAAATGGCGATGCAAAATATGTATAGTACTAGCTGTTTTTCCTTTTTTCTAACATGGCCATTTTGCACTATAGCCTATTCCGGTAAGAACTTATGATTTCTTATTCCCTTTCTTATAGAAATTAAGTCAGCCATCATTATTATAAGCAGAGAGAGAACGAATTAAGAAGAGCTACTTCTCAATTGAGTTGCCTTACCACAGCATGCATGCACGGTTGCGGTTCCACCCCAAGCAGATCCATCCTTTACTAAAGGGATAGATTGCTAAACAAACAAATCATGAGCAGTTATTTTAAGGTTCTAGCACAGCTTTCATTAAGCCTATATAAATAAAACTGAGACTACGCCGCAACTTCAGTGATAAGCAGAACTCACACAATTACCATATTTTCTGGCACATAAACTGTGGTATATCTGTTCTTAAAAGTTTAAATTCTAGCCACTGTGGATTATATGACGGTGCAGGTAATACGTAGCTTTTTTTTCCCATGCAAACTTCAAAAATGAAGCAGTTTTGCTCTTCATAAGAATTCCATGTGTTCGACGATAATGCGCAGTGTCACTCCCAACTTATCTTCCCCTTGGCTTGACAAAAACATCTGTGTGTAGACATTTCCTCTCTGCAGACTGCTGCTTTGTAAAAGTTAGGGAAGAAAATATTGCCTGCAGCAAACTGCGTTAACCATGAATAGGGGAGTGTCATGTCCATTCCATGCCACTCTGAACCGTGACCTCCATAACGTCACCCCCCACCCACCCCACTCTTCCTGAGGTTCCAACCCCACTCCCACTTCTTTATTTTGATCTACTTCAAAGGGAATGCCTCTGGCACTACAGTTCCAAGAGTGAAGGAGTGAACTTGACACCATCACAAATTATTTACGGCCTGAAATCCAGTATTTCAGTTGATGTAATTTAAGCATTACTCAGAGTTACAGCACGATTAAAAATATATATCACAACCATTTAAAAGTTGCGGGGTATTGTAACAGTAAGTACTTTTTAATTTTCAAAAAATTCAGCGATTTTGTATTTTGTTAAACTCATTAAATGGAAAGAAAGTATATATATATATATATATATATACAGTCAAACCTCAAAAATGCAGCATCGGCGGGACCCGATGAGTGCCGTATTTTTGAAGCAATCCAAAAATTTCGTAACAGGCATTACGAAAATAATGTGCTTACACGTAACAGGTCACTTAAACGAAAATTTGCGCATCTACACATTATAAATACGCAGGGGTCGCACTGCCAATCGCATTCTTCGCAATTTGCGAGAAAAAAAAAAAAAAGGTTTTGGCGAAAATGTTGGCAATTACCTTTTTGTATTATTTATGATAAAACTCTGTAGTGAATTATGCATCTGGTTTTTTTTAACCTTTACTAAGAATTTTTTCTGCGGATTATACGCTGACTTTTTTTCTCTCGTGCTGAATTTTGTAGTCTGCAGATTATTACGCCACCACAGATTATATGGCGAAAAATATGGTACATAGAAAAAAACACACACAAACACAAGCGCTTATCTAAAAAAAACTACAAAAAACAAAAAAATTACGGAAAAAAAACGTATTTTTTTATTGCTAATCCTTATTTTCATAGAAATACTGGACAGACTCTGGCATTTCCAGAGTGGTTGGCATCTCTGAATTATCCTTCTCACTTTAATGAAAAATCTTCTGGTAATGAAGATAATCGTTTTGATCTAAAATCTGTGATACTGCAATTTTATCAATCAAGTTCTGGAAAAACTGCTTATGATATGGTATCTATTCATAGGTCACAGATTTGTTTGTGAAAAATCTGCTTTACAAAAAAAAAAAAAAAAAAAAAAAAAAAAAATTACAACAAAACAGATAAAGTAAAAATTTAAACGCTATTACAAATAAATCAATTAAATACTTACAGTGAGGGTAGGCACCTCTTTTTAATGGCTTGTTTAAATAGGACGTCAGCAAATTGTGGCAGGAGTTGAATTCTTTCTCTATATCTGCCAGATCTTCTAAACTACAAAAGAAAAAAATCACTTCTGAATTAACAAATAAATAATTAATACACACAATTGACATGGACTAGGAACATCAAACAGAAGTCATCAATCTTTCCACGTTTATAAGTGAGTCACAGAAAAATTCTCATCGGCCGCCACCGGGAATCGAACCCAGGGTCTTCCAGTTGCGCGCCGGTCATGCTACCACTGCACCGCAGCGGCCTTTCATGTACGAGTCTGGGGAATTTGACACCGCTGTGGTGCAGTGGTAGCATGTCCAGCACGTAACTGGAAGACCTGGGTTCGATTCTTGGTGGCTGTCGATAAGAATTTTTTCGTGACTAACTTAAAAACGTGAAAACAGCGATGACTTCTGTTTGATGAATTAACAAATCAGTAATCATGATAATGAAAACATTGGTACTGACAATAGAATTACTTCATAACAGTCTTATATGTATGTGATCTCCCATCTACATAAAAGCACAACAAATTTATTTACAAGGGCAGGTTGAGAAGTTTTGCCTCCATTACAATATTTGGAGTAAGAGTGGATAAATCCAGATAAAACCGGTTTTGAATAGTCACACAAATTACCCACTCCACCATACTGGAGAGGAGTCCCTCAGCTTCACAGAGTTGCTGCTCGGTGTGGGTTACAATGGAGGGTTGTCCAGATGTGAGGTTCAAACAGTGAGACATTGTTGAATTCTTCACTGACATTAATCGAAGATTGATTTCTTCATTGACATTATTCGAAGATTGAAGGCAGTTTATGGGGATCAGAGTGTTGATGTGACTACTGTGAGACAATGAGTAAGGCAATACAAAGATGAAGAACTGAGGAAAATAAATTTGAGTGCCAAACCGAATAATTAAATTTTCAAAGTATGAGCACTAACCACATTACAGTAGGTTTTTAAAGATGCATGCTGCATGGCATAAATCAACAACAGTAGCTGTACTCACGTGAATCAGCAAAAAAGCAAATGCTGGAAATGTGAAAATACTTTTCGTTAACAAAAATTATGTTTGTATCTGAAGAAACTAGATGTTTTTTTGGGTTTTTTTTTTTAATCAATAAAAGAATGAATTTGCTCTTCTGATATTCCTTACTTTCAGATTGCACTGTGTTGTTTCTCATTATACAGTCTGTCCCACTCGCTACCGAACCCAGCATTTCTTTAAAAATATTAACACCAATGAAGATATTGCAACGAAATTTGAAGTGGACTTACCTCATTTCGTGCAAAATGTGATGATAGCACAACATGTGCTGGAAGTGGCCACCACTTTCATCCAGACAGCATTGAACCCGGCGCTGCCCGCGAGCCAGCCGGAGTGCTCCTTAGTTGCAGACACATTCCTAAGTGTGACGCCACTGAGGAGCAGTCTGCCAGCCAGCCAGAAGCGCCTCTCTGCTGATTTGTTATGCCATTTCACTGAGCGTGTTTACACAATAAGGTTGTTGATAGCGAGTGCTCGTGGCTGTTCATGTACATGTGGAAATGTATCGGTATACTCTGGAGGAGCGAGTGTTTATTGTTCGCACTTATTGGAAAACAGAATGGATAAAGTCTTGTCAACCGCAATTCCTGTGGAGGTTTGCAGGCAGACATCCGCCGAGCAAGTCCACCATTTGGGCATTGTCGAACAAATTGGAAACCAAGGGGACTTTATTAGATGACCATGCAGAAGGTCGTCCACAAATGTCCGAGGAAACGATCCAGAATGTAAAGGGCTGACTACTTGTATCTCCCAGGAAGTCACTTTGCAGACTGTCACAGGAAACAGCGTTGTCCAAAAGCACTTGCCAATGTGCTGTGAAAAAGTGAAGCTTCAAGCGTACCGTATCTCTGTGGTTCACAAACTGAAAGAGCCTGACCATGTGAAACGAGTGGCATACTGTTGATGGTTTCAGACATTTCTTCAGGAAAATCTGGGCATTCTGGACAACAATGCGGTTCTTGGACGAGGCATGGTTTCACCTGTCCGGATACATCAATTCTCAAAATTCCCGTATTTGGGCCAGTGAAAATCCCAACACAATACATGAAGAACCCCTTCAGTCACAGAAAATTGGTGTTTGGTGTGGGATGACCCAGCACCACATAATTGGTCCCATCTTCTTCAATACAACCATCACAACAGCTGCATATATGGAAATCTTCAACACCTTTGTAAATCAATTGGACAACGAAGAACTCTCCATTGGATATTACCAGCACGACGGAGCGACATCACACACATCCCACACCAGTATGGCAAAAATTCAGTCTTTTTTCAGCATTGGTCCCATCTTCTTCAATACAACCATCACAACAGCTGCATATATGGAAATCTTCAACACCTTTGTAAATCAATTGGACAACAAAGAACTCTCCATTGGATATTACCAGCACGACGGAGCGACATCACACACATCCCACACCAGTATGGCAAAAATTCAGTCTTTTTTCAGCATTGGTCCCATCTTCTTCAATACAACCATCACAACAGCTGCATATATGGAAATCTTCAACACCTTTGTAAATCAATTGGACAACAAAGAACTCTCCATTGGATATTACCAGCACGACGGAGCGACATCACACACATCCCACACCAGTATGGCAAAAATTCAGTCTTTTTTCAGCATTGGTCCCATCTTCTTCAATACAACCATCACAACAGCTGCATATATGGAAATCTTCAACACCTTTGTAAATCAATTGGACAACAAAGAACTCTCCATTGGATATTACCAGCACGACGGAGCGACATCACACACATCCCACACCAGTATGGCAAAAATTCAGTCTTTTTTCAGCATTGGTCCCATCTTCTTCAATACAACCATCACAACAGCTGCATATATGGAAATCTTCAACACCTTTGTAAAACAATTGGACAACAAAGAACTCTCCATTGGATATTACCAGCACGACGGAGCGACATCACACACATCCCACACCAGTATGGCAAAAATTCAGTCTTTTTTCAGCATTGGTCCCATCTTCTTCAATACAACCATCACAACAGCTGCATATATGGAAATCTTCAACACCTTTGTAAATCAATTGGACAACAAAGAACTCTCCATTGGATATTACCAGCACGACGGAGCGACATCACACACATCCCACACCAGTATGGCAAAAATTCAGTCTTTTTTCAGCATTGGTCCCATCTTCTTCAATACAACCATCACAACAGCTGCATATATGGAAATCTTCAACACCTTTGTAAATCAATTGGACAACAAAGAACTCTCCATTGGATATTACCAGCACGACGGAGCAACATCACACACATCCCACACCAGTATGGCAAAAATTCAGTCTTTTTTCAGCGACCGCGTCATTTTGAAGGGTCTATATGGCCACCACGCTCGCCCGATCTGACGCCTCCTGATTACTTTTTATGGGGATATGTAAAAGGGAGAGTTTACCAAAAGAAACCGTGAACCATAGATGCCTTGAAAGCAAACATCACCGAAGAAATTCAGGCAGTGACGGCGGACATACTGGCAATGACTTTCCACAATATGGGGTGCCGGGTTCAATGCTGTCTGGACGCACATGGTGGCGACTTCCAGCACATGTTGTGATGTCATCACATTTTGAACGAAATCAGGTAAGTCCACTTCAAATTTCGTTGCAATATCTTCACTGGTGTTAATATTTTTAAAGAAATGCCGGGCAAGTGGGACACCCTGTAATACTAAAGAGTAGCTTTATATTTTTTATGTTTTCCTAATGATATGCATATTTTTCCATTCCTCACAATATCCTCTTGCTACAGGAAGAAACATTTTTTTAAATGAAAATCTGAAGTTTAAAATATGTGTTTACCCTGTCTGCCATTCTTTCATAACATGTAACATTTTCACAATACAATGAGATCTTCCAATTTTGAACTTTGATTTTGCTTTAAAAAAAAAAAAAAGAAGCTCATGTTGAAAAGTGGCTTTCTAATTTATTAAATTAACACTTATTTAAACTTCTAATATGGGATTTTTTAAGGAATTATTTACATTAAATTGCAAATTTTTTGTGAAAACTCTTCTTCATCAGGCAGTCTCTTGTTGTTACTCTTTCTCCGTCATTATCACAGTTACGGTTATTTTTCACCAAATCTTTCCAGATGTTAGGCAGGGACGAACCCCTGCAGTCATTGATGGAATTTTGATTCTTCTCTATTTCTATTCCTTCTTTTAATTTTCTTTTTTGAAAGTGTTTTGAAAACTGATGACTTTAAGGGAATTCCAGTCCATGTTGTGACCAGTTTCTCTAACATACCTATATAAACCTGTCTTGGAGCAATTTTCATAGCTGCTATATATACTGTCTTGTCATTGTATACTGTGTATACTGTCATTTTCATGCCTATATAAACCTGTCTTGGAGCAATTTTTCATAGCTGCTTTATTCTGCTATTTGAGTTTCTAGTCTTCTACCTGTTTCTCCTATGTAAGATAGTTCCCAATTACATTTTACTTCATAGACTACTCCTTGCATTTTTAAAATACTTCTTCTCTTTGAACTATCTTTGGGAAAAAAATTTTAACTTTGTTCTCTAAACTTGGAGTTATTATTATATTTTTTGCTAATTCTCTTTAATGATCTGAACAAACCTCTGAGATAAGTAATTCTTCTAATGAATTTTATTTGTTGCTCTTGTGTGTTCTTAACTGAACTGAAAATATGTATATAGGCCTATCACATTTAGACATAAAATGCATTGTATGTCTACCATTGCCTTGAAAAAGCCTCCCAGTGGAGTGTGAAAGCTTGGCGAATCTCTGTGCCACCATAAAAATAAACGGATTTAATATGCTATATGCGTTTCTTGAGTATTCACATTGTGGTGTATTAAAATAACTTCATCTCATTTATATTTTTCAACCTTTTTTATTAATATTTTTAAACATGAGCCTTATGGCAACATTATGGGAAAATGCTCACCAATTTCAGGAGTACACATTTCATTTAAAAACAATTCAAAATCTCACCTTATTTTGTCAATTCCATTCTGCCAAAGCTGCTGAAACTTTAGGGACAGATTTAGAATTCTGAAGATTTGCTCTTTGAGTATAGACAACTTTGTGTCTAGTAGGCAACGCTCATGCAATGATGACAGATAGCGAGTATGTGCATATATTATTTGGTCTAGATTCTCTGCTTTCTCTAGTTCTTCATCAAGCTCTAAACAAGAACTGTGAAGTATCTAACAAAAAAAAGAAGTTTTTGCCAAATCAGTTATTTCATAAAACAGCACAATGGTAAAAAATAATATTAAATCTGAACACAGCATTTAGTGGAAGAAAGAACAAAACCACAAATTACAGAAGTTATACTTAATTCCTAAGTTAAAAACAACTTTGCAAAGAATTCTACAAATACAAGACTGCACATTTTTGAAATTAGTTAAAACAATTTCAACGCACACAGAGTCACAATGAAATCACTATAAATGATACTTCATGCATTTCATATTTCATCAAATCAATAACTGAAAATTTAATTTTTAAAATGCTTCCTTTTTATATAGTTATTTATTACCCCTTCTAGTTTTCACCTAATTTTTATCTGTTGCACATATTAATTGGCATTCACACTGTTGTACAGAACACAGAAGAAACAAGAAAACGATTAAATATACAATACTAATACAAAATTTAGTTGTGGTTCCACATGAACACATTCCAACTTGTGTGTAGTTCATTGAAAGGTAGTGAAACTTTTATTTTTCTACTCTAACCCGATTACGTTTATGACATCCCCACATTTTTTCCAATTTCATCACTATTAAATATTTCTGGTTGTGATGGGGGAAATGCATGCATGACTTCTTAACAGTTTCACAGGTTTTAAAAATTGGCACTGAAGATTTTACTGGACATCAAGAGTAAGTAAAAATGTTAAGAGGAAAGATCAGTAACTATGGCACATAGTATAAACTTCTAAACTGTCCTTTATTTAATTTTACAGCAAACTCTCGATTATCCCTGCTAATCACCGGATAAATGTGCACGGATAACTGAAAAACACAGATAATACGATTTTTGTTTTTTGTTTTTCTGAAAAAATTACCTTCGTATGTACTATACAGTATATAAAAATACATTTGACACATTGAACTGTAAACAATAGAGTATATAAAATTATAAAATATTGGTACAGTACTTACAATTTATGTTGCTGACAAAAGTAAAATGTGATAGGCCTATATACATATAGTACATTTACTAGACACAACCCACAATCATATGTCTTTTGGAGCAAAATAATTTGTAATCTAATGTTCTTTTGCTTCTTAGATGCATGTAATTGTTTTTTAACACCAGTATGAATATTATGAAGTGCCACAATAGCACTGCAATTAAAATCCCCTTGTTCACCATGATCTATGAGTGTATCTACACATTCCAAAGCTGCACCATGACTCACACATGTTTCTTCTCTTTCTGCTGTTATCTCCACCTCCTCACCCCCAGAACCTTCACTCTGCCTGCTGGTCACTATGTTGGCAATTCTTTGTCTTTCATTAACTGAAAGCCCGGTTCACATGCGTCTATTTTCAGCCAGTCTTCAACATTTTCACTGTCCACATTTTCGAATCCTTCCATGCAAGATAACAAAGTGACGATGTCAGATGATTCATTTTCTTCTTGTGTGTTAAATCCTTGGAAGTCATCTTCTATATCTGGCTGTATTTTACGCCATGAGTGTGTATTGTTACAGACTTTAGAGCAACCCATGCCTTTGATATTAAATGTACAGAATCCAGCAATAAAAGCCTCTTCTAGAATGTTAAAATGTTTTCACGTTCCTCAGCTAAATTTCTTACAAGCTGTGACCGATAGATTTGCTTCATTGCTGCAATTACACCCTGATCCATGGGCTGGAGAATGGATGCCATGTTGGGTGGCAAAAACTTCACTTGCATTTGCCCATCATCAGAAATAAACTCGTCTTCAGAAGGATGCGAAGGAGCATTGTCTAAGAGTAGGACTGCTTTGACTGGCAACTTTTTATGTTGTAGATAAACAGTAACTTCAGGGACAAATTTCGTTTTAAACCAATCTTTGAAAATTTCTCTGTTCATCCACATTCCTTTTTGATTATAATAATGGATCAGCATAGTATTCTGATTTTAGTTTCCCTTAAAACACCTAGGTTTTTTAGCTTTCCCTATCACCAACAGTTTCATTTTATGACCTCCAGAAGCATTTGCACAGGTTATTCGTTCTTTTGAGGATTTTATTTATGACCTGGTGCATGTTGTTCTGCTTCATGAACAAGTGTACGAGTTGGTAAACATTTCCAATATAAGCTAGTCTCATCTGTGTTATAAATTTGATCTAGAGAAAAATTTTCCATACATACATACATACATATCACTAAGCTGTTCTCTGAGATTCAGAGGTTAGCTCCAAAAAGAAATACAAACTACCAGATATTTTTACTTACTGTTGTCGTATCAAACTTCTCCATTTACAGTGATCTTGACATACAACTCGGGCTTCGCTGATATCCATTACACGCCATACACAATATCTTTTATACTTCATACTCATAATCTTTTTCTCATGCAGACACTCCTGAATCTGATCCACTCATGTCTTCCTTGGCCTTCCATTGCCTTTCATTTCTGCCACTTGGGCTAAAAAGATTTTCTTAGTAAGCATCTCATCACTCATTCTTTCAACATGGCCAAACCACAGAAGCATATTGGTCTCCACCTTGCTAACAAGTGGTTTGGCCATGTTGAAAGAATGAGTGATGAGATGAGTGATGAGATGCCTACTAAGAAAATCTTTTTAGCCCAAGTGGCAGGAATGAAAGGCAGAGGAAGGCCAAGGAAGACATGGGTGGATCAGATTCAGGAGTGTCTGCATGTGAAAAAAGATTATCCTCTAAAAATAATTGCTGAAATTCATGTTTAAATTCGCCTGCTGCAGAGGTATCGGCACTTAGGCGCTCGCATTGCACGGCAATTTCCAGTATCACTGTTTACACCTAGTAAACCAACCTGATGATGCACAAAACGAACCTTCCAAGTCTCAGGCTTTGTGGAAAAATTTTGCCTTTTCAGCATACATAGCACCCGAAATTGGTATTCCTTCTGATTGCTTTTGATGAAACCATTGTAGCAATGCTGCACCCAAGTTCTCGTATGTTGATTTTTTCATACATTTTCGTTTTGAGGGGCCCGCTAACTACTGCAATCTCTATTAAATTCCACAAGTTTCTCTTTGTTTATTTTTTTGTTGTTTTTTTGATGTCTCTAACTGTCTGAACACCAATTCCATGATCACTCGCTAATTTCTTTACTAATTCTCCTTTTTCGAACCTTTCAATTAATTCTAGCTTTTGTTTTAAGGTAAAAAACCCTTTTTTCTGCTTTTCTGCCATGACTAACTGTTGTCACCACAAGCTGTGACATGAAAAGGATCTCTTTCCATGACAAGTGTCAAATTGAGGCAGCAGATTCTGATACTACAGACTGCTAGAGATGGGTCGGAAATCACGTCACCAGACCTGCCAACCTCTCAGAACCAAAAACATAACACTCAAATAGAAAAATTATAACACCACGCATGCTGATAATTTTTTAAGCCAATTTTAGCTGTATAAATTCTTGATGATGAGAATGTAGGGATTTTTTCCCTACATCAAAGTTTTATTGAGAAACTAATTAAATCTAATCAGCAAACACTTTTATGTTGTTAATTATTAGAAAAAAAGAAATTACGATTACGGGAGAAATCCTCACTCCGCCTAACTTCCGTTTTCGGAAATTTCGAGAGGCTGGAAACTTTCATTTTAGGGAGTCTGAAAGATGGTTTAATCGGGTTCAGGGGATGTCGTTTTTGTCTGCAGGACCAAAATAAATCTGCGATGTGCATTAGGCACCGCCACAATTTTGCTACGAGGATTAGTAGAAAATGAATCTGCGATGTACATTGGCCATCGCCGCAATTCTGCTATGGGGATGAGTACAAAATAATTCTGTGACGTACATTTTCCTTCGTGAGAAAAAAAGTACAATTACAGAAGAAATCCTACTACGCCTAAAGTCCGTTTTCAGAAATTTTAAAAGGCGGAAAACTTGCATCTATGATAGGGAGTCTGCAAGATGGTTTAATAGGGTTCTGGGGATGTCGTTTTTGTCTGCAGGACCAAAATAAATCTGTGACGTACGTCGCCCGTCTCAGCTATTCTGCTACAAGGCTTCTGTCTGAAAAGGGAAAAAATGGGGGAAAACATGTCTATATAAAAAAAATCATATTTTTGGCTGCAAAAACATATTAGCATACTGCAGCATGATTTATCTTACTAAATACGACAAACTCGTAACAGTTGGCAGGTCTGTGTCACTGATATTTTGTTACTGATACAAGTATGTCACCATACCGCTGTGACTTGTTTGCTGAAATATCAGAGACAGAATCACTGTCGGCACCACCTGTCAATGTAACCGGCTGAAATTCCCAGCTCCACAGTTCCTGTTCTTTGGAGACGGGTTTGGCGCCACTGAGCTGTGACAGTGATTTCCACAAGAAAAAACAAACTTTTTTTTATTATATACAGTTGATAAAAGAGTAAGATTGTATAATTGATGATTATTAAATCCGCCATTTTATCTGTCTATATGCCTCGTAGAGCTGTAGTTCCATTGGTTTCTGTAGTTTCAAAGCAGTTTTTGCCTGGATGTGACATCACCTGCAGCATGGGCAGTGACTTAAGGCAACCAGTGCTGTGTGGATATAAGCTTGATGGTTCCTGTCACTGATTCACTGAGGGACAAGCGTTACACGGTCTGGAGGCGCTGCTGTCACCAACTGTGATTTTTCCCAATATTTCCCACAATATTTTAACCCTTTTCTACCAACATAGATTGCATACAAATAGTAAACCTACCATATTAAGTTCAAATGTCAGCTTATAAGAAATATTATCACATCACAGAGACATATTAAGAATCACAGCTTCAGTTTTTATGAGAAAGAAAAATTTCTAAACTTCTTTGACAGGAAAATGTACATGAACAGACAAACAATGAAAAAAAGAATGAAGTGATTTTGAAATGTGGTTCTGCAAAGACCTCTTCCCAGACAAAAGAGAGCAATGTGGTATTTGCAATTCTATTTTTGATATTTTGTGACATCAGCTTTGAGTACATACAACCTTCCTTCTGTATGGTCTAAGTATTCCTAAACAGAAAAATTATATTTCCTTTTATGGAGGAACTACTCCATAATGAACACTCTGTAATAATCATAAGTAGCTTTGATGTTTATTTAAACCAAATTATTATTGCAGTTATCTTTCTGTTCAAGGCCGCAAAGCGAATGATAAAGCATAACGATTAAGATTCAGAGGTCTTTCTTCACAAATTCATCTTCTTTTAGGGAAGATCAGCTTTTATTTTCTGATTATATACATCAGTGATGGAAAGTTGCAAAATCATTCTTGGAACAGCAAACTGCATTTTTGGAGCAGGTAAAATACATTTTTGGAGCAGCAAAATGAGTTTTTGGAGCACATGAAATACATTTTTGGAGGGACAAAATGATTTCTGGAGCAGATAAAATAAATTTTGGGTGTAAGAAAACATTTTTACAGAGCAGGTAAAATATTAGTAGATAGAACAAACTCTTAAACAAAAAATGTTTTGGAACTATATGCACCCTACTCAAATTTAAAACATCTTGCATTGAAATACACACACATATGCAAAGATTTTAGTTTTCAAATAGATCAAAAAGTTTGTAACCATAGCAGGATTCTATTATTAATCATACATTTTACAAAAAATGTTTTTTTAATTTTATTTTTTGCTGCTTTTTTCAATATTTAATTGCTCACTTCTATTTTTTTCTAATTTCTTAAGACAGTTAACACCATTTTGTTTTGCTTCTTTTAATAGCACCTGTCCACTTTCTATTGCAATCATGTCTTTTTTTTTTTTTTTTTTTTTCACATTCAGTGTTCATCACAGCATTGTTTAACCTTTTATAAGAGGAATCCAATTGCTGCAAAGTTCAGCTTCTTCCCGTTTCAAATCAACTTGTGAACATTCATTCACAAGGTGATTTGAAATGGGAAGAAGCTTCTTTTCTTTTTCACTTATTTTGCTGCATTTTTTTCAGCACTAATCTGCCCTTGATATTTCTTCCAGGATTCTTTATAAGTTGTCAGAAGGTTTTTGGTTACATTAATTTTACTCACATCTCCATTTAGTCTCTTGACATGATCTTTGTGCTTCTTGATCTCCACATGATGCCTACTATCTTCACAACCACCATGCACTAGGCTAAAATTGCAGCCACCTGGCTTACAAAATATGATTCTGCAAAACTTTAGATGCTTCATATAAAGGCCATTCTCTACTGTATACACTATATTGACAAAAGTCACCGGACACCCCTTCAAAAGAAAATGAATGGATCTGCTGTGTTGTTAAGGTGTAGGGTACAGCTGCAAATGGTATTAAAACAAGCCTGCAGCTGAGTGTGATAATACCGCACTGTGAGGTTGAGTGAAAATGTCACGGTGGGAGAGAACTGACTTTGAGAAAGAAAATATTGTTGGGTGTTATATTAGTGGGTTGTCCATAAGAGAAACTGAGAGGTGTTTTAACATACCCAAGTCAACTGTTTTGGATGAACTGAATAAATGGAAGACACATGGCATGCCTGAAGCAGCAAAACATACTAGCAGACCAAAGAAAATAAGTGATGAGGGTGTCAAAGCCTCAGGACAGTTGTTGCAGCTAATCGATGGAGTACTGCACAAGACCTCGGTGTACAGGTGAGTAAAAATGCTGAAACCTCAGCATGTACACGTACCATTCACAGAGAACTTTATTCCATGGGTTATCGTGGTCGTGCGGCTGCTCATAAGCCTTTCATCTCCACTCGGGTTGCAAATCGTCGTTTAGCATGGTGTAAAGTACATTTTTCATGGACTGTAGATAAATGGAAACGGGTCTTATGGAGTGATGAATCCAGATACACGATCCATCAGTCTGATGGCCATGTGTGGGTATGGCAGCAGCCAGGGGAACGCTATTTACCACCACCACCGTGTACTTTTCCTACAGTCAAGTTTGGAGCTGGCAGTGTACTCGTGTGGGTTGTTTTTTTCATTTTTCATGGTATAGTCCCGACCCATTGGTTATCATGGGCAAACTTGTTAACCAGCATGTCTACCTCAATATTCTGGACAATTATGCCCTACCAACTCTGTCGCAATACTATGGAACCCAGCCTTGTCGGTACCAGTAGCATAATGCACCAAGACATAAAGCAAAGACTGTTATGGCATGCTTTGACCATAATTCCGTATCGTGTGTGGACTGGCCAGTACAGAGCCCTGATTGTAATCCCATAGAGCACCTATGGGATGAATTAGAGTGCTGCATAAGAAGTTTGGAACCAAGGCCTACTACTAAGCAACAGTTAGTGGCAGCATTACGTACTGAATGGAAGCGCATACCTATCGCTGTGTTAAAAACCTTGTGGAAAGCATGTCTTGAAGGGTCAGTGCATGCATTAAGGCCAAAGATGGACCGACACCATACTAATGTATGTCAATAAATGTTAAGTTATGTTTCTCTTCTAGGTGTCCGGTGACTTTTGTCAATATAGTGTATATTGTGATACACTTGAAGATAAGTTTTATTTGACTTTGTTCTTTTTGTTATCATAGCTATTTCACTGCTACATTTCATTATGGTTTAATCTAAATTAACCCTTCACACTCAAATAACTTTTCCTGATACTCACCCAGCATGCGCACTTTTTTTTTTTTTTTTTTTTTTTTTTTTTTGGCTATACTTCCGTATGTGGCCTGTGGCGTCTGCTACAACAAAGCAAGTGCTGATAGGTGGCGCTACTGCTGCTTCGCAGCCGAGGCTGGTAACTAACTGCATTATGTCACCACTGTTTGCTCTGTTCATGAAGTCTGTTTGCTTACTTGTGTTTAGATATTCTTTGCCTGTGTTGCCCCTGATTCTGTAAGTGCTGCTTCGTGTTTCTTCTGTTGTTGTTCTTCCTGCGTGCATTTTTATCATGTGGAATTGAAAGCACTTTTTCCAATAAGTTGCCGAGGATAAGGAGACGAGTTTCATGATGTGAGCGGCAGGGATTTATTCCAACCAGTAGAACATGTTTGGAAGGTCAGTTGATGAGTTTCAGAGTCGATAGGTCTAGGTCCCATCGTTATGAACAATTCAGGTGTCAGAGGCATCACGTTTCAGAGAAATCTAAGCAGTCTTCCCATGCACTTCAGACATAGGGCACCTGGATCCTTGGTATATTTGAACGTGATACCAAGCGATTCGGGGTCAAGATCTGCCCTGAGAATGACAGATCTGCGAGCACATTGCTGCAGTTCATACACAAACATGTACAACCATGAACTACACTCATGACACATCAGTGGGCTGCATATCGTAACCTCAGAAGCTGCAAATACAAACATCTCGCAGTTAACTACTCACTGAACTTTGCGGATCCTAGTACTGGGGCTCATACCCAAGGTGTTGAGAGCAATTGGTGACCTCTCAAACACAAACTTAGTTATAGAACTCACAAATTTCATTTGGCAGACCATATTCTGGAATATTTATTCCAACGAAACTGTCGTCTTTCATCACAACATTGCTTTGAGGTCATGATTCAGATCCTAAAAGTTATTTCCTGGACATAATTAATTTATTCAATTACACTGGCGGAAAGTGAAAAAAGAACACCAAGAAGGAGACGTCTGATACCAACGAAATATATGCAGCATAATAGCGGAATACAGAGGATAACGTGATCAAAACATTATGGCAAAATACAGCTGTATTTGCTGGTAAACTGAAAAATAACATTTCCATGTAACATGGTTAGTACGAAGTTGAACCGCCATGAACTGCGTCACACTGTGCAATTCTGGCATGGAGTCTGTCATACAGATGTTGGATGTAAGTTTGGGGTATTGAGTTCCAAGCATCCTCAACCTGGACGCGTAAATCAGGGATGGTCGTAGCTGGCCATGGAGACCAGATAAGTAGTTGCCCCATAAAATCCCACACGTGCTCAATGGGGGACAAATCCGGTGAACGTGAAGGCCATGGAAGTTGTCTCACACACTGAAGTGCATGTTGCGTTGCACGTGCCGTGTGTGGGTGTGCGTTATCTTGCTGGAAAACACCACGATGGACCGACCTTACAAATGGCACAACAACGGGCTGAATGATGTTGTTGATGTAGGAGGTGCTGTTTAACGTACCCGGTACAAACACTAGTTGTGTACGGGAGTGATAGCTGATGGCTCCCCACACCAGGAGACCAGGTGTAGGCTCTGTGTGTCGCTGGTGGATGCAAGAAGGGTGGAGAGGCTCGCCTGTGCGTCTGCGAACACGCATACAGCCATCGGAGGCTCCCAAGCAGAATCTGCTTTCATCGCTGAACACGACAGATCGCCATTGCGTTCTCCAGTGCAGACATTGGCGACACCACTGCAGCCGTTCCTGACGGTGGGCTGGAGTCAGAGGTACACATGCCAGATGCACACGTGCACATAGTTCTGCATCCAGTAGACGGTTGCGGATTGTTTGCACAGTCACCTCAGGTGCAACGGAAGCTCAGATTTGCGTCGCTGTGGATGTTCTGCTTGACAACACCGCTCTTCTTATGCGTCGATCGGTCCGCTCATCAGTCCGTCTGTGACTCCCGGTTCCATGTCTTCTCATGTGGGAATGTTCCTCGGACCATCTACGCCACAATCGTACCACCACCGACACTTCCCGTCCAATTCGCTCCGCAATACGACGATACGACCACCCGGCCTCGCGGAGTCCGACAAGAAGACCTCGCTCAAAGTCCGATAACTGCTGAAATCGTACACGTCTTCCATGTCCAGGCATTGCAGCTTCTTCAGGGTCTTCGCACGTGTCCATACGCCAACGACTGATTACATTCACTTTGCCGTACTCCTTAAATACCAGCAACGATAATTTGCATATTATGCCGTGCTGTGGCGTAAGCGCTCACTGGTTGGTCCCGAAATTAACATCACACCTACGTAAACTTGACCCCACTAACATGTGTAAATTTCATGATCGTCCACCAATTCCTTCTAGGTGTTCTTTTTTCCCTTTACGCCAGTGTATGTGCTAAATACAAAAAAAATACGAAAAAAATCGAAAAAAAAATCATCCTTCACGAAAGGCCCTTTCCAGTGCCAGCCATAATACCTCAGAAACATTCGTCTCATGAATACACCACATGCTGTTTTTCATTTTTCATGTCGCCCAATAGATGGCAGCACTATATCACTCGGGAAACATCATATTACCTGTGATTCTGCGTTGCTCTATAGTAGCACATGACACAGGTAAGGTATGGAAGTGCATCCTTTTTTTTTTTTTTTTTTCTGCAGTAGAGGCCACAACTTAGCAGTGAAAGTTCAGCTTTGGCTCGCCAGCCCCAACATACAAGCTATAGAGGCATCATCGGTGGGGCAGGTGACACACGACATGCAAGCTATTTGGCGAAAAATAAATGTCTCGAGAGCATCGACATGCGAGCCACAGAGGTGTCATCAGCATAAAGGATGACACCCGACACATGCGACATTTGGCAAAAAAAAAAAAGTCTCGCAACCGCCGACACACAAGCTGCAGAGGCGTCATCGGTATGGCAGATGACACCCGACACACAACCTATTCGGCGAAAAAAAAAAATTCTTGCGACCGCCGACATGCAAGCTATAAAGGCATCATAGGCGTGGCAGATAACACGCGACACGCCAGCTATTCGGAGAAAACGAAATTCCTCACGAGCGCCTACATGCAAGCTATAGAGGCGTCATCGGCATGGCGGATGACACCTGGCATGCCGATGACATTTCTTTATCTCTATTTGGTGAAAGAGAAATGTCTAGTGAGGCCCAACATGTGAGCTATAGGAGCGCCATCGGCGTGGCGAGTGGCACCTGACCTATTCAATGAAAAAGAAATGTCTCGCGAGCTATAGAGACGTCATTGGGGTGGTGGATGACACCTGCCACGTGAGATACAAGCACAAAGCCACTTGTAATCAATGTAAAGAGTTCGCAAAAGGTGCTGAGCTGAGCTCCCTCTTGGCTTTTGCGCCCGGTACTCTCAAATGGCTGTACGGGGAACCACGTGACAAAACTTCGCCTCCATTGGCGGGGAAAGTCAGAACATTGAAGGTGTATCAGGACTATCTGTAAAGTGTGTTTTCTTGACCAAAACACAGTAAAAAATAGAAAATTATGTAGGCTTTTCAATAGTTTTTTTTGGTGACTTCCGTAAAACTGTAAGATGGAGTGAAAATCCGTAAAAGTTGGCATCTCTGAATACCTATGAATCCTTTAGAAACATAATCATCGTATCCTGCCACAAAAGAGCCATTTTCAGTCATTCTCCAAGTCAATGAAATAGCTAACGACTGAACCTTATATTTACGTAATCATGCACCACCACCACCTCCTCCCCAGAATGAAATAACTGCACCATACCAAAGAGCATGGAACGACATATAAACAATCTCAATTGCACAACACTCCGAAAGACCACCAAACCATCTGTAAACAATCTTCATCAGGATTTCATAATGTACAGCATCATTTCTCCTGCATGCCACGTGATTACCACAAAACTCCTCATCCATAAGCTCCACCTACATCGCGAAACCTATTGTCACTTATGCCGGAAAAACAACAAATTAGAACTAAGATAGGTGAAAAATATTCCGAAACGTTGGGATTGGCGATATGTGTTGATTAAGAGCTATTATACATTTAACCAAATTATGAACAGACCTTAACAAAAAAAAATGCGTCATTCAATTTGTTGTTTAAAACGTCATTTTTTGCCGTGAAAACAATTTTTTTGCTTGGCAGTTTTTGCTGTGGATTGCCATTTCGGCGCAGTTGGGCGCAAATATAAAAATGTTTCATAATTTGTAGCAGTTTGGCGCAAGATAATGGTATTGGCGCAGTTCAGCGCAAACTTTCCATCACTGTATACATATACAGTGTATATACACTGCTGGACATTTGCTAAGGACGGATCATAAACGGCTATATAGCGCATAAAAAAGTAAGTGTGGTTGGATGCCAAGTGAAATAAAATATTGTCAGAATGTCAGGACATTACAAGAAACACAATTTATTGTGCTCTGGAATCCAGAAGGCTTTGGAACGTGTTCAAGGGACAAACAGGCCATTTTGTGCAGAATACGTAAACGTGAAAAAAATGCAATTACCGTCTGCAGGCGTTTCGGCGTAAGATGTCAATACGGGATATGGCCACCATGGAGGGCGATGCAAGATTCCACACGTCGTGTCATGCTTTGCACGACATTATCAAGCAGCTGTTGGGATAATTTATCCCATTCCTCTGTCAGTGCACGGATGAGGGTATTCTTGTTTATTGGAGGGCATTGGCGACCAGCAAGACTCCTCCCCAAAGCATCCCACACATTTTCAATGGGATTCAGATCTGGAGAACGTGCTGGCCATACGAGGCGTTCAATATCCTTGCTCTCAAGACACTCCTGGACAGGGACTGTTCGATGACATGTTGCGTTGTCGTCCATGAAAATGAATCTATCACCGACAGCAATACGTAACATGCAAACATGAGGTTGCAGAACACCATTAATGTATCGTTGGCCAGTCATAGACCCAGTTGGAAGCACATAGAGGGACGTACGGCCATTGATCATGATGCCAGCCCATACCATGACACTACATGTCGGATATCGGTCCCTTTCCTGTATGTTTGCTGGACAATATGCAGTACCACTATCACGCCAGATCAGTTGTCGTCGACAATCAGACGATAGACTGTATCTACTCTCATCTGAGAAGAGGACAGCAGAACAGTCGTTATGAGTCCAATTGCGATGTTGATGGCACCATTGCAAACGGTCGGTACGGTGACGTCTGGACAATGGGATGCACACAACAGGACGGCGGGCGTATAGTCCTCCTTCATGCAAACGTCTGGCGACAGTTTTTCGGGAGATCCGCTTGCCAGTAGCAGCCATAAACTGATTTGCTACCTCCCTAGCTGTGCTGCGCCGGTGTCTTTTTGTTGATAGCACTATGTACCAATCTTCTGCATTTGTCGTACTGCGAACACGACCTCCCCGTGACGTTTGCTACACTCTCCATTTGTTTGAAATGATTTCCAAAGCCTTGAAACAACACTGTGGCTGACGTCGAACTCCCTGGCAACATGTGTTATTTTTCGCCCTTCTTCAATCTTACCAATAATACGGCCACGCGTAAAATCATCTAGGTGATGTCGGGAAGACATACTGAAAATTGCAAGTTCGTCAATTGATTCTTTCCCTTTCAACTTTGCGTTTGAACAACAACGGTCAATACGGTCAAATCCTTTATATCTCTTATTAGCGCTATGACGTCACGAACAAGTTCGGCAATCCAAAATTTGCATACGCACAACACGTCTTACTGTATCCCGCACATATGCTAATTTCCACATTTTCCTGCCTTCCATTTTATGGTTGCTATCGTTGCTATTGTCATCCGTCCTTAGCAATTGTCCGGCAGTGTACAATGTATATATACACATCAGCAGCATTTTCTCTTGGTAATCTCATTTACCTGAAATAAACACCTTACCTATAAACAAACTGATCCTCAACTCCTAATAAATGTCAAATTGGCAATTCCCAGACACTAAAAAAAGCAAAGTGAAGGACAAGAATAAGTGAATTCTTCAACTAAAGAAAAGTTAAAAATACCTCTGTGTAAAGCCAATAAATTTAACTTTCCACTTAACTAAGAAATTGTGACTGAATTTTTATGTGTTTGTTAGAAGTTGGTGTTCAATGTTTATGTGCATGCAGTACACTTATTACATTATAATTAGCATTTGATGTGTGTTAGCAAGCTGCAAGTAAGCACAAGTATGATCTCCACTAAGCAAAACCTGGTTGGAATGAACTTTGAGTACAAAAATTTAGCCAATCACATAGCTGACTGATTTTACTCACTTCCATATTGCTCAGCTTTGCGATAAGTACACACATCTCTCTCTCTCTCTCTCTCCCTCTCTCCCTCCCTCCCTCTCTCTACTATGGCATTATTCGGGTAATAAGTTTGTTTAGCTGTATAAAATGCCAAATGATAACAGTACTTGTTGCCAGGTGATTACATCTCTTTAGATATCAGTTGACATGGTTGTATTATGAAACGTTAAGTGAAAAAAGAAACTTTATGCAGCCAAACAATTTCACAGAAACTTCAAATTAAAGAACCAGGAATGCCTATACCTGTGTTACATGGTTTGATATGAGAAACATAAGGACTGCAAATGTGACTCTCTCTCTCTCTCTCTCTCTCTCTCTCTCTTTCTCTCTCTCTCTCTCTCTCTCTCTCTCTCTCTCTCTCTCTCTCTCTCTCTCTCTCTCTCTCTCTCTCTCTTTCTCGTGTGTGTCTGTTTGTCAGTCTTTTGCTTCTATCGCATTAGAATTTATTGAGATTATTTGATTATTTCATTTATTTCATTTTATGAGTTTCATTGTTACACTTTGAAATATAAATTCCAATTTTGTGTTTTCACACATGTATTCATCTGATTATTTTTTCTAAACTATTCAAAATGTGGCAAATATCTCAAAACACTCTTAAAAATCATGGAACTCAGCAAATGTCTGGAGCAAATTCCCATTTTGACATACCAGTTTACAATGAACTTACAACACTTCAAGAAGTTCACTGCGTAATTTTCATGAATGAATTTCACTTAAATCTTTCCACCTCTTTTCATGGGATAAAAAAAATGCACTTAGCCAAAATTACTGAAGTTCAAATTTCTTTGTGTTAAATTAGGTGCAAGATGGATATGTTCTGATGCACTACCCATCAGTGCTAAGTTTAAGCTCAGTTTCGAGAGTCCAAGCCCAAGTTTTATATCGTGAAAGAGAGTCTGGGCCTGAGCGAGCTGAAAAACTATGATTTTGAATGTAAATGAAAAAAAATATATTTTCTCTTACTGACGTCCACTTTGTTCTTCCCCTTCAATTAACCAAAGTCTTTCTAAAGTGGAGAGTGGGAAAAGTACATATGTATATCTGTTTCTGTAGCATAATTACATGATTTTTTTTCCTGAAATACTTCCTGCAATAGAAAATCCGGCAAAATCGGGCTGCACTGCAATCTATGTACATTGCTCAATAAAATCAGCAGAAAACTGCTGCATGCTGAGACGGGGCAAACTTTCAACTAAATGGTATCTACAGTCCTTGAAATCCACAAATGCGTGGCATATGTCATTGCTTCCCAAGCCCAAAATCCAACCCTACAAGATCCAGTTGTAGAAGAATTATCTTTATCAACTAGGAAGTGTAATTAAAGAATTGTATTCTATTTAAATTATACAAAATCACAGCTTAAAAAAAAAAAAAAGAAGAAAATTCAGAGCTTGTGCCCGAACCATAGTATATGGTCTACAGCCCGGGCTTGGCCTGTCTCAGCACTGCTACTCATACACATACACACACCAACACACACAAACAAATAAACAAACAAACATAAAAAAAATTTACTGTATACTGTAAAAAGCAAACTTACACTTGTCATAACATATGTATGGAAGCTGTTTACAAAATGTAGAAGCCTCATTCTCAACAGGAACATCCCATGTATTTTCTGCCCATTTGGCATGTCTGGCTTTGGCATAAAAACTTCAATGGCAGACATAACAGGCTCATCTTGTGCACATTGAAGATCTGTAACAACAGAAGTTAGTGAAGCAACATAAATAATCAATATCCTATAGAAAGTGATTTTTAATAACAGAGAAGATCATGAAAATTTTTATACATACTTTAAGAACAACACAAAAGAAATTTTACTTATCTCCAAAATTAATATGTATGCACATATTTCTTCATAGTTTATATATATATATCATCATCATCATTGTCAACCATTATCAATCCACTGCTGGACGAAGGTCTCCCCAAGTTTCCTCCACAATGGTCTGTCTTGTGCCAGTCTCCGCCACGTCACTCCCGCATACTTTTGAATTTCATCCACCCATCTCCCATGTGGTCTTCTTCTGGGTCTTTTCCTGTCCCATGGAATATAATCTAAAATTTCGGCTGTCCATCGATGGTCTGTCCCTCTGGCAGTATGTCCAGCCCATTGCCATTTCAGGGATTTAACTCTGATCATGATGTCTTCCACTCTTGTCATTTTTCGGATCCACAAGTTCCTCTTCTTATCTCTCCTGGTTACAACAAGCATGCACCTCACCATACTTATCTGAGTTGTCTGCAGCCTTTGTATGTCTCTTTTAGTTAAGGTCCATGTCTCTGCACCATACATAAGCACTGGAAGGATGCATTGATCAAACACTTTTCTTTTAAGATGTAATGGCATATTGCTCTTGAAAATTATGCTGTTTCTTCCAAAAGCTCTCCAGGCCAGTTTTGTATGCCGATTAATTTCTTCATCAATGTGACCCCCACTTGATATCTGCTGTCCAAGATAAACTTACGTGTCTGTTATCTCCAGCTTTTCTCCATCAATCGATAAATCTTCATTTCTTGTAAAAGCATTGAACATCTCTTTGTCTTCTGAAAGTTCATTTTTAATCCCACTTCTTTACTCTTGTAAGCAAGTTCCTGGATCATACTCTGCAGCTCTGATGGGGTAGTTTGCAAAACTCACTATGCCATCAGCAAAACGAAGGTGGGTTAGATAATCTCCATTAATCTTTATCCCTTTGTTTTCCCAGTTCAGTGATTGAAAGACATTTTCCAATGTCGCATTAAAGAGCTTCGGAGATATGGTGTCACCTTGTCTCATTCCTCTTCCAATTTTTATGTGTGTTGTATTTTCAAACAGCCGAATCTTTGCACTTGCATTTTCATAGATGTTATTAATAATATTAATGTACGCATCTTCAATACCGCAGGATTTCAGAGCCATTGTAACTGCTGATGGTTTCACCGAATCAAAGGCTTTTTCATAATCGATAAAAGCCATGCACAGTGGAAGTTCATATTCCCTCGCTCTTTCAATGAGTTCTCTCAGTACGTGGATATGATCTATTGTGCTGTAGCCACTTTTGAATTCAGCTTGTTCTCTCGGTTGAGCCATGTCCAGTGTTACCTTCAAACGGTGTGAAAGAACTTTAGTGAAGATTTTATAAACCACTGATAGGAGGCTGATAGGTCTGTAGTTCCTGAGATCCTCAATGTCACCTTTTTTATGTAGCAGGATCATTGTAGCGCTGTTCCAATCCTCAGGAATCTTCCCTTCATTAAGGCATGGAGTGAAAATTTGGGCGAGTACTGTTTCGATTTCTCCACTTGCTTCTTGTATGATGTCTACAGTAATTCCATCTTCTCCTGGAGCTTTTCTCCGCTTCATGTTCTTGATTGCATGTGCAACTTCTGCTGGGAGGACTGGAAGAACTCTGGTACTGGTACCTTTCATGATGTCTGGAGTATCATCCCTTTCATATAATTTGGAGTATAAATCTTTCACTCTTATCAAAATTTCGCCTCTATTTCTTGTTACAGAACCATCTTCTTTTCTCAGTGCCATAATCTGTTTTCTTCCCTTACTGAGATGTCCCTTTGCTGTCTTTAGGCTTTGGTTGTTTTCAATTACTTTCAGTTCACAGTTGAATTTCCTTATGTCTTCAGTGATACTTTTTCATACTGTCTTGCATAGCTCTATATATTCCACTTTGGAAGTCACATCTTCTTTAGTTGTCCTCATCTCTCTTCTTTTTTGCATCAACATTTTGGTCTTTCCTGATAATTTGTTCACATGCAACTTGTTCTTAGACCCAGCTAATTTTGTTGCTGCTTCCATAAGAGCTTTGGTTACTTTTCTGTTAACTTCAGAAATATCCACTTCTTCCTATGTTAGGCCTTCTAAAGCAGAGAATCTGTTCTTCAGTTCTGTCCCTGGGTTAGAAGGCTTACTTATAGGTGCTGGCAACTGCCAGACTATTTCAAGTGGTTTCTTTGACAGAGATGCATCTACAGTTGGCGTGGCAAATGCAAATCCCTGACTGCAAAAGGGGCCAGACAAACACAGCACACATCACACTGGAACTCAAACCCAGACCCCACTTGGAAGAGAGATCAGCAACCCACGTCTCAGACCACTCAGCCAGAAGGGTAGCATTTCTGCAAACTATCTACAACAACAAATGAAATAAACAAAGACATCGCTCTTTCCACCTTTAGCGAAGCACAGCTACCAAATAATTGTTGTTCGGCCGCCTCTGGGGAATTGAACCCCAAATCTTTCGATATCTAGTCAAGCGCGTTAGCCTTACACCATGGCGGCCAACAATCCACGGCACTGTGTGCGTTTTTCTGTCAGCTTCTGACATTATAAATCCGTAAGATGGGATCAGCTGCTAGTAGAAGCCTCAGCAGCTGATCCCATCTTACGGATTTATAATGTCAGAAGCTGACAGAAAAACGCACACAGCAGCTGATCCCATCTTACGGATTTATAATGTCAGAAGCTGACAGAAAAACGCACACAGTGCCGTGGATTGTTGGCCGCCATGGTGTAAGGCTAACGCGCTTGACTAGATATCGAAAGATTTGGGGTTCAATTCCCCAGAGGCGGCCGAACAACAATTTTTTGGTAGCTGTGCTTCGCTAAACGTGGAAAGAGCGATGTCTGTGTTTATTCACTGACGCCACGTATTTGGAGGATTTTCACAACAAATGAAATAATGGTATCAGATTAAAAAAAAAAAAAAAAAAAAACACCACCAAATTGCACTAATTTACTGTTCACCATGTCATATTATATCAGAAAACTTAAAAATGGCATCGCCTTGGGCCGGGAATAGAAACTGTATCTCTCAATTTCTAACAGTAGCCTGCTCGAATGGAAACCAGAAGATGTGGGTTCGATTCCTGCTCCAGGGTAATGCAATTTTTGATATGATGCCACATGGTGAACAGTAAACTTAAGTGCAATTCAGTGTTACAATCCAATTGCCATGAATAAATTTACGGTCTTCCCATGTATTTGTGAAGAATATTTCTTCCTTAATTTCCACATGTGAGGTACTGGTGATTTATGAAGCTACAAAGAAGCACAGATTTGATTTGACTGGAAAAATCTGGAGTTGTTCAGATTCCTAAGCTATAAATGTTTCGATTCAGTTTCTTGGAACTTTGTTGCCCCTTCATTGTCTAGGTGGTGCATGCTTGAATGACAATCGGAAGATGCAGGTTCTATTCCTGATCCAGGGCAATGCAACTTTAGAGTTTTCTGATAGGATGTTACAGGGTTCCCAATCGTTTTTTCTTCCATAAAAAATAAGCACTTTTTAAGGGCTTTTAAGTACCCCACACAAATTTCTCAAGGATCTTACCAATTGCATATGCAACAATGACATGCGCGCAAATATACTTTTACACATGACTTAACTATGCAAAGTGAAGTATGCTGATGAAGTTTGCAATATTTTTTCATATAATTTAACTTTGAGGATGTAATAAATCAGAATTTACGCAATTTAAAAGACAGTTCTGCTTGCCAAATAAGCTTCCCTATCTGAAAGAATAATCATAGTTGCAATAAAGTGCATGTAAATCCTAAAACTGTAGTCAAAACTACGGGTTCAAGATTTGAATTTCACCCACAATCAACTCATAAATTAAACTGCAAAACCATAGTCAAAACTGTGTGTTCAAGATTTCAATTTTCTATTTAACTTTCTTGTGGTATAACTGAATAACTGGTATTTATATATGCAAAAGGGGAAGACAAAGGTGAAATAACTGTACTAAAAGATGGTGATGGGCTTGTTTGGCAGAATCTTCTAGATATGCTTAATCTAGCCAATTGTCCTTTGGGTTTTTCAGCAACTTCCTTATCTCACACACTACCCCATGCTCTCCCCCACATGCTTTCGGCTGACATTACGTGCTGTCATCATCAACCTAGCCAACCAGCAACAGAAGTTATGTGCACTACATCAGAACTTCTGGATTTTGTACATACAGTTAAGAAAAATAAGTACTTTTTAAGTACTTCTTACCATTTTGGGCAAAAATTAAGGACTTTTAAGCACCCCAACAAAAAATATGCACTTTTTAAGGATTTCTAAGGACCGTGAGAACCCAGTGTTACCACAGTGAACAGTCAACTAGTGCAATTCAGCATCAAAATCTAATTGCCATGAATAACCTTGTGGTTTTTCTCCTGTACTTGTGAGGAATATTTCTTCCTTAGTTTCCATATGTCATAACACAATTCATTCACATGAAACAGCCTGTGATCCTGCAAGTGGCACCACAGTGCTGTCCTTTCCCACAACTACTCCCATTTTATTATTGTGCTCTGTTCAGCACAGGCAGGTCGCAGAAAGAATGTGTTATTTTCACTAATAACTTAATTACACAAAATTAAAAATACACCTGAAAAAGTCTGAATCAATAAAAGGCCAAAAAAGTCTACTATCAAATGCTCCAGTAAAAACAACTTGAGAAGAGTATGGTTCCATCTTACTTCTTAAATACATCGTATGAACAGCGATAAGCCATGTTATTTCTCCACAAACAATTGTACACATTAAAAGAAGTTTTGATTTTGTCTCACAGCATATGTTAAGTGAAAAAGCAGGTCTAATACTACTAACTCTTACAAAGCAGAAAACACAGTGACCTACATCCACAATGGCTGACCCAAAGTGAAATCTCTAGGCACCTAACGGATAGAAAATATGAAGAAATTCTGAAACTCTCTCTTCCCCTTTAGTGTGATCAAGGCTAGCACCAGTCTGAAAGATTTGCAAATATTAATCATTACTCATGAAATAGCATTTACAAAAAAACTGTTTTTATCACTTTAATTCCCATTAATGCACAAACAGTCCCTGTAGAAACAAGCACATAAGCACTTCTACATGAAATCCAACAAAATGGAATCTCAATCTTAACAGATTCCTTTCTTCAACAGCAACAAATCATTGAATAACAGAAAATAACCTCTTTTCTGTTGTTTATTAAGAACTGTTATTTTTCAAGTTTTTCAGTTGAAGTAAACTATTGGGAAATTGTCATGACTATGAACATTTATTTTTGAGTGTGCACAAATATTTCAGTTTTTAAATCATACCACAAATGATGTAGGCATGTGAGCATTGTCAGAAACAGATTGCTAAACTGCAATACTAATAAGACATTACACCAAACCAAAACAAGCCAGCACAATTACCTGCAAAACGTAACTCATCTAACACATATTTTGCACACTTCACTTGGAGGAGGAAACAAAACACCTGGCAATACTGTTTCTGAGCATCACTGCTGAGAACAACTTTAATGGGCCACTGTGCCTGTAACAGAAGACAAAAGTACATATATACACATGCATGTCAAAACTATTCTTCACACACTACTGTAATGTTTAAGAAAAAAATTCTACAGAAATTCAAGTAAGAAAAAGAGAATACAATAATATAATTTATATTTTGGCTATCTGTAATATCTTGTATAGTATAATAGGCTATGTAATATCTTGTATGGCATAACAGCCTATACTTTATACTAGTACCAGATGGAATAATGCAAAAGAAAAATGCCATAAAATTTATTAATTTGCATCTTGTAACATATTAACCAATAACTGGCTTTCAATTTAATGCCACAAAGTTACCACTTGCTAATAGCTATCTTGCTGGTTCAGTGTTAAAGATTGGAAGAAGTTAATATAGATAGCAGTAATGCCATGGAGGTTCCACTCTCTTGTAAATAACAAACCAGCTATTCCACAGAGTAGCACAAGTTAACCTCAGTCTTATTAATGGTCCAACTAAGTGATAAAATACAATCAAATTACTGAAGAGGAAAAATCAGTCTAACAAAAGTGCACAAGCAAATAAAATAATTACAAACTATAGTGGAACCCCATTTATACATTTTTCGAGGGACCAAGCAAAATTAACATATAAATGAAAAAACATATGAACAAAACAATGGAAATTTAACATGAACAGCAATTTAGAACTTTTGGATTGGTGACATTTTGCGTATAAACAAGAAAAACAAATGAGTGAGAAACATATAAACAAGATTCTACTGTATTACCCGAATGACTACTGTTCAACAGACTGAGGTCACAAGGCAATCAACCACATTTCTAATTTGTGGTATGGTTTATTGAACTTCTGTCATATTAATGCCAATTGTTTAGCAAAATATTTGAGCATGACATTGAGGTCAGTTCCAGATTCACCTAAGGGCATAGCAAGAGTGAGAATCAAACTAAGCAGTGGATCAGACGTGATTCGGTGGATTACTGTCATAATTTAAGTCTAAAATTCAGGTGCAAAGCATAAAAAAATGTCTGACACTAAAAGATAAATATATTAATACTAACACCTACATATATTAGTGCCACAGAGCACCTTGAAAGCATTTTGTGGGGACTGGCACTTTATCCTAAAAACAACTATTCCTTATGGAACTGGTAATGAATGTGATAAATTGCACATCCTCAAAAACTTTTAACAAAGTTACCACTGAACAAGAACTTTAGTATGAGCAATTCAAAAATTACTATGCGGTAAGTGGAAAAGGTGATCACATTAAATCTAAGAACCACTGTGGTATTAGCCTGCTGATAGCCAGGAAAAGTGTTTGAAAGGTCTTTATACATAAGGTACAAGGCTTGATATCACAGAAGGTGTGGGATGTACAGAGTGGTTTTATTCCTTGGATTGAGCTGCATTAACATAATTTCCCTGCTGCGCTGTATTGTGATTAAAAAATACTTGTCCATTGGTAAGGAAGTTTTTATTATGTTCATAAATTTGGAGATAGCCTATACTGGGTGAACATGGTGTTTCTGTGGCAAGTTGCTCTGGCTTTTTTAAAGTTTTTGCCAACTCATTCGCCAAATTCATTTTTTTCTTTTTGCAAGAGAGTTATAACCGTATAAAAAGGTAATAGCCAATATCTTTGCCAAAACCTTTTTTCCATCGCCAAAACAATTTCTTTTTTCACAAATTTCAAAGAGAATGATGGGTTCTCTAGAGAGTCCCGCATGGCTGTTTATTAAAGTGTAATAGTTCCTACTCTGATGTATGGCAGTGAAACCTGGGTACTGCAGAAGAAGCATAGGAGTAGTTTGTGTGCTGGAGAAATGCGTTACTTACGGGGGGGGAGCAAGACACGGTCTGATTGTGTGAGGAATGAAGATGTGTTGCAGTTGTGTGATGTGAAGGAAAATGTTGTTAGCAAGGTGGAGACCAATATGCTTCGGTAGTTTGGCCATGTTGAAAGAATGAGTGATGAAATGCTTACTAAGAAAATCTTTTTAGCCCAAGTGGCAGGAAAGAAAGGCAGAGGAAGGCCAAGGAAGACAAGGGTGGATCAGATTCAGGAGTGTCTGCATGAGAAAAAGATTATGAGTATGAAGTATAAAAGATCTTGTGTACAGCATGTAATGGATATCAGTGAAGCCCGAGTTGTATGTCAAGATCGCTGTAAATGGATAAGTTTGATACGACAACAGTAAGTAAAAATATCTAGTTTGTATTTCTTTTTAGAGCTAACCTCTGAATCTCAGAGAACAGCTTAGTGATATGTATGTATGTATGTATGTATGTATGTATGTATGTATGTATGTATGTATGTATGTATGTATGCGATTGGCAGCACAACCCCTGAATATGGAGTAACTGGAAATATGCTTGAATGTGTGATAGCTATGTATGCTGGCAGAAGAGCCTGTGTATGTGTAAATGATGTTTTATTGAAGTGGTTTTCCATAGGTGCGGGGGTCAGATAAGGTAGTGTAAGGTCACTATGGCTGTTCAATATATCCATGAATGCATCCATGCCCAATGCTAAAACAGATAGTACTGGTTAATGTCTTAGAAGATACCCCATGTCCAGGCAGCTGTATTCTAATACAAAAGGCCTGTTACCAAAGACAAAGTGACTTGTGCTGACCAAAATGAATAAAGTGTGTATGAAATTCAAACATAGCATAAATAGAGAAAAAGAAACAAAGTTATGGTTCTTGAATGAGTAATTCTTAGTACTCTATGCAAGATTAGTCTAAATGGTGCAGAGCTAGATCAGAGGAATAAATCTGTGTGTCTAGGAAAGCATGTTTGACAGAAAAATCAGATTTGAGAGTGGAATTCAGCTTCAAAAGTCATGGATACTTCACGAGGATTTCATGGGATTGAAATTCTCCTCAGACTTTCAAAAACGTCTTGAATGGCTATGTATGAAAATGTAGCTGTTTCTACTTTAATGCATAGTAGTGAATTGAGGGTACTACAGAAGAGATGCAGGAGTTGTTCGTGTGCTGGAGAGACGTATTACTTATAGCAGGTTTGTAGCAAGATGCATTCTGATCATGTGAGTCAGAAATGATGATGTGTTGCAGATGTGTAATTGTGAAGCAAAATCATAATAATTAACATAGCAATCAGAAATCTCTGAATTAACTGTATTTACTGTTCCACACGTAATATCAATCACATCAGAAAACTTGAAAATTTTCATCGCCCTGGAGCGGAAATCAAACCCGCATCTCCTGATTGCCATTTGAGTACGCTATCTGAACAGTAATCAGGAGATGCGGGCTCGATTCCTGCTCGATGCAATTAAAATTTTCAAGTTTTCTGTTGCGATTGATATTACATGTAGAACAGCAAATACAGTCAATTCAGAGATTTCTGATTGCTGTGTTAATTATTAAGATGTATTTTCCACGTATAAGAGGAATATTTCTTCCACATTATATACTTGGACGACTGGTGATATGCTTAACAACGCTGGATGGCAGCACATTTGCTTGATTAAAAATTCGGTCGGACTACTTTCTGATGCTCTTAACACTCAGATACTTGTGACTTTCTCGCCCTGTGTTGTGTAACGGATGCGGGTTTAATTTCCGCTCTAGGGCGATGAAAATTTTCAAGTTTTCTGATGTGATTGATATTACGTGTGGAACAGTAAATACAGTCAATTCAGAGATTTCTGATTGCTATGTTAATTATTATGACGTATTTTCCACGTATGAGAGGAATATTACTTCCACATTATATATGTGAAGTCAAATGTATATATATATATATATATATTCTATAAAGATACCCAAGCAAAAAAAAAAAAAAATATACAAATATAATTTTGACTCACACCTAGTACAACATAGAAAAGGTTATGTATCTACCTGTGTGAGTAAAAGGAGAAAAGAAAAAAAAAATAAAATAAAACAACTGAATGTAGAAGGTGTCGAGAATACTGAGCCTTGGCTTTATCAAGGACCAGCAAAAACTCTGCATTTTCTCACTTCCACAAAGACCTAGTTGGAAATGGGTTTCTGCAAGGCCATAGATGCAAGTAACATTCCCACCTAAAATAGTTTCACCCCACCTGCTCAGATAACTACCTTTACACTTTTAGATATATTGATGATCTGCTGTGTATCAATAATTCCGAAGTTATAGAGAGTGATTTTGATAATATCTATCCTAGCTCTCTTAACTTATGTAAAACCAACCACAGTAATCAGGAACTTGAGTTCCTAGACTTAAGCATTAAGCTCAACAGAGGTAACCCATCTATTAGCCTCTTTGATAAAAGAGCTAATTTTCCTTTCAAAGTAATTAAATATCTACACTGGAATAATAACATTTCAACCAAAGTAATTGAGAATGTACTAATTTCTCAGGTCCTAAGAATTTCAAGAATTTGCAGCAACAATTTGGACTTCAATTACCACATTAATATACTATTAGAAAGTTTTCTAGAGAACGAAATTCCTTCTTCTTTCATCAAAAGAACTTTAAGAAAAATTATTCTGAATAATAGAGTAAGGTTGGCAGATCTGCTTTAATTTTCTACACAGTTAATAATATGATTCTGACCAATCAAAGCCGTAAGGAAGTTGGCTAGAGGATGCCTATTAACTACCTAAAGGAACCTTAGTGCTATGGATATGACGGTCCTATTAAAACAAAAAAATTAAATAATATAAACAAAATCACAAAAAAAGCTTAAAAATCTGTTTATAAAAGAAAATAAAAACAAATAAAAAAGAAAACTAGTTATTCATCACTAGGATAGCTATACTAAAAATAGTAAAACCAACATTAAAATTAACAAGATTCTGATTAATCTATAGAAGCTCACTAAGGTGATTTAATACATGCAAAGATTATTAAATAAACTGCTCGTGTATTTTATAATATTTCTCATGTATTCTGGAGAGTTAATTCTGCTCATTCTGATCATACAGATCCACAGTCTTAAGTTTATATTTTTTTCTCTGGTTAAAATCTCCATGCGCGTTGGTTTCTTGCTGTATGAGGAGGCCATCAGCCCCACCCTCACTGCCCCCCAGCGTCTAGGGAGTGGCGGAAGAGGTCAGCCATGTTCTCCTCTTGTGAGGAGAAAAGTTTTTGTAACACAAGAGGTAAGCTCTCTTCCTTGTTTTTGGGCTCTAGGTTTTATAAGTTCAATGTTAGTACTTCATGTACCTTTTCTCTGTATTTTTTTAGCTTTTCAGCTTTTAAGCATTGGTTTGTCTGTTAACATTTATGCGGGTTTTAACTCTTACTTTTCTTTGTAACTTTGAGCGTCTTTTGTGGTACCTAGGAACAGAAGATGGCTAAGCTTGTTCCTTTTCTATGCGCTGTCTATGCGCTGTTTTTCAAAGTAGTTAAGTTCTTAATAACTAATTAATTATGCACTTAAAGCACTGCTGAAATACTTTGTACATATTGCAACTAACTGTTTAAGGTATATAACTTTCACAAAGTTTTCTTTAGTTAATTATTATCTTTAACTTATTCTCGTTTTCGTGCTGTCATAAGTTGTAGAGTAGGGGGTTTTAGACTCAAGTTTTCTTTCAAAAATCTGTTCGTTATAAATTAACATTTCCTTTTTAATTGCAATGTAAAATTTGTTTTTCAGGTTTAAATTCTCTCTCAAACGAACTTGGAATTTCGTTATAGCTAAAAATCATTTCTATTTATTATGTCACTCTCACAGCTTGAGTTCTCTTTAATCTTCTTCTCTCTGTTTTATAGTAACAGATGAAGAGCATGGGTCGGGCCATGAAGGTTAATGGATGCAAGCGAAATTGTTAACTAGTGCTAGGTCATGCTACTCTACGGAGGACATGACTTATATATATATTTTTTAAACTATTTTAGGTGGGAATGTTACTTGCATCTATGGCCTTGCAGAAACCCATTTCCAACTAGGGTCTTTGTGGAAGTGAGAAAATGCAGAGTTTTTGCTGGTCCTTGATAAAGCCAAGGCTCAGTATTCTCGACACCTTCTACATTCAGTTGTTTTATTTTATTTTTTTTCTTTTCTCCTTTTACTCACACAGGTAGATACATAACCTTTTCTATGTTGTACTAGGTGTGAGTCAAAATTATATTTGTATATTTTTTTTGCTTGGGTATCTTCTTTATAGAATGTGAATTCTGAATTTTCAAAACTGCTGCGTTGCGCGTTTTGATTTTCAGGTTATTTTGCACCCTTCGTTCTAAATTCTAAAATTTTTCCTTAGTCTTCAGTTTTGCTCTTAAATATATATATATATATATATATATATATATATGTGTGTGTGTGTGTGTGTGTGTGCGTGTGTGTGTGTGTGTGAATGGTGAAGACAAATATTTTGCAGTGGTTTGGCTGAATTAAAGGAATGATAAGGTTTTAATTAAGAGAATTTATTTCCACTCCAGTGACAGGAAATGACAGCAGATGAATGACCAGGAAATCACAGGAGGACTAGATTCAGGAATGTCTGCATGAGAAAAAGATAATGAGTATGCAGTACGAAAAGTCTTGTGAGAGACATGTGATAGCTGTCAATGCAACTCAAGTTGTGTTCCGTCGCTGTAAATGGAGATGTTTAATACATCAACACAGTAAGAAAAATCTGTCATCAGTAACTTTAATTTTACAGATGATCTTGCTTTAAAGAGCTAACCTCTGAATTTCACAGAACAGCTTGGTTATATGTGTCTGAATCCTGAAAAAAAAAAAAAAATCCACTTTTTCAGTTCCAGAACCTTCTATCTCATAGACTGCCCTAGCTTTCAAGTTTATGCTCTTCAGTTAGAAAAGAGCTAACACAATGCACCTTTCGATAGGTTCCTGCCTAATTAACCTGGAAGTCACACATTGTATCTCCAAAGGCTAATATCATAACAACTTGTGCTTGACCCTTCACCAGAAGATATCACACTAAAACTACCATCAGCAATACATATCTCTGATACACACTTCTTGGTCCCTCTGATGCTTATCACACTTCCACTGAATTTTTCTAAACTATTGGTTAATTCTACTTCTCTCCCATTTGTTCCCAAAAGTTTTATGCAATCATCTTTGATCTCTTCCCTATCAAACTAGCAGGGCATACAGATAAACAAGGGAGAGTTAAATGAAAACCTTAAATTTTTTCTCACAATTTACTGAAGAAAAGTGGTACACACCTGTATCATTTTTCAATGTAACCACCATTTTGTGCAATACAAGTCCTCCAGCACTTACAAAGCGCATAAATTCCTGTAGAAAAAATTCTTTTGGTCACATGTGCAGCCACTCGTGCACCACCTGCTGCATATCTTTATCGGATCTGAAAGTTTTTCCTCCCATCGCATCTTTGAGTGGCCCAAAGATGTGATCACTCAGGGCAAAATCTGGTGAATATGGTGGATGTAGAACATGCTTGAAGTGCAGGTCTTGTGCGGTTGTAACTGTAGCACGGGCAGTATGAGGCCGAGCGTTCTCATGTTGCAACAAGACACTAGTACTCAGAAGTCCATGTCGTTCGGATTTGATGGCAAATCAAAGATGATTGCTGATAAGATCTGCATATGTGTCAATGGTTAGTGTTCGTCCTGGGCATATAGTACTCCAAAATTATGCCTAGTTCACACCAAAAAAAGAGAGTCAACCTAACTTTCCCTTCAGTTGGCTGCGTGCGGAACTTCAGTTTTAGTGAGGTGGGACAGCACCATTTCTTGCTCAGAGAGTGAACCCAGGTTTCATCGCCAGTAACAATTATCTGTAGGAACCCATCACCTTCTATTTCAAAGAGCTGCAAAAGTTCTTGACAGGTATCAACACATTGTTTCAATTCTGGAGTCAACTGGCATGGCACCCACCTTGCAGACACTTTGTTGAACTGGAGCACATCATGGACGATGTGGTGCGCTGAACCATGACTGATGTTCAAAAGTGTGGCTATTTCATTCACCATCACTTGGTGATTTCCAATAACAATGCCTTCAACTGCTTAATGGACTCTGGTGTCATTATTACTCTGTGTACATGACATGGTCGAGGAGAATCTGTCACAGAACTCATGCTGTTTCGGAACTTCCTAGTCCATTCGTACACTTGCTGGAGTGATAGACATGCATCACCATACTGCAACTTCATTCGACAATGGATTTCAATAAGTTTCACACCTACACTACTAAAAAAATGGATGACAGAACATTGTTCCTCTTTGGTGCATGCCTCAAGTGGGGTGGCCATCTTTACACTGCTACCAAGACGTTACTAAGCTTGTCTGTGCTGTGCTGCCCCCTGTAAGAATTTTTTTAGCCACTGGTAACAATATTGCCAAGTTACAGGACAATGACATTGTATTTTGAATTTTTATCTCACTTTTAAGGTTTTTAATTGACTCATGTGATACTTAGGATGAGCAATTCACATTGCAGAGACCCATTGGCAAGCTAACGTGTTTAGCAGAGTGTTGAATGGCACTGAGGCCACATACTGCTGTGAACAGTCTCTTTGGCAAACCAAACAAAACCCCTTGTGCATTCAGTGTTTATGAGAAACATTTCTAATAGTAAATTATTTTATGGGAAAAGATCTCTCAGAACTACCAGGTAATTATGAAGACATCTGAAAACAGATAATGAGGTTACAAGAAAAACAAATAATAATACACGTTACACACCACACTTAGAAACTATAATTGAGAATTCTACAGTAAAACTTCATGAAAGGGTAGTGCAGTTCAGAACAATTATCATTTTCAAATAAACACTTTTTTCCCTTCCATAATGACTGGTAAACATACAAAGAAGCCACATGAATGAGAAACTTTAACTAAGAAGAAAAGTTTAAAATGCTTCACCACTAAAGAAAATTCAGTTTTAATAAACAGCATGTGATATAAAAAGTGTGAACTACTGAAGAAAAGAATGTATAGAGAAGGATCACTTTTGCATAATTAATTATTGATACCTACTTCATAAAATAGTTGCAAGGAGTCCAAGTGGCTCAGAGGCTTTGAAATCACCTGATTATCATTGTTCAAGAATATTGATAACCTACAGAAATAAAAAATTTATGTTATATACTTAGAAATATTATTTCAATTTCACATGGCATGGCATAATACCTAACTGGAGTTACAACAAGAAAGGGAATTAAAGAAATCATTTGTAATTATGATATTAGAAAAGTATGCTGCTAGCTGTAGTATGCTGCCGAATCATTATGTATTGGAAAATATTCAAACAGGACAAGCAATATCAACTTCCCTATTAATCTATGATATGCGTGGAAATAACTGATGTTGAGAAAAGTATCCTGAAAAAGAAAAGGACTAAAATAAAACTGACAAGTACAACTCCACTGTGTTACCCACCAGATGGCAATCAAGATCAAAATGATTATGATGATGTACAACCCCAACATATTTTACAGCTGAGACACAACTACAACCAAGAACTTCAATCACTAATAGCTTGAGAATACCGGCAACTGGCCATGCAAAACAAGTCTCAGTGTGGCAACCATTTGCATATTGCGTGTGTTGTGCGGTTTGAATTTTGCTTCAATGTAAAACATTTTAATGGCTTTTAAAGGGGTTTTTTATTCTCCTTTTTAATTATTCAATGCAATTTTACCTTTTCGTCTATTACTAATTTATATTCACAGCCATCATTTTTTTTTCTGAAACAACAATGAACTTTGTATTTAACTCAGACTACATTAAAACATTGAAAAATAATTTTAAAATTTAAAAATGACTAGGAGGTCCTGGCGACTCAAGGTATGTGAAACGTTTTTCATCAAGATTTAAAAGAATGATATTTTATCAATTTAATTCAGTAATTTGCTTTCCTTACTAACCGCATAGCACATAATATTCATGCATTTTTTATTCCTATGACACGTGATGAACATAATGTTATATGGTGTAGATCATTAATGTATGCCAATTATTACCATAACCAGACGAAACCCGTCGGACTCGACAGTTAGTTTGTTTGGGTTTTTTTCTTTAAGAATAAACTCACATGAAACAACAAATGTAAAAATGTAAACTTTATTTCACTGACAAATTCATTCAACCACTTCAGTAAAGACAATAGTCCAGGTTCGTGATTTTTTTTTTTTTTTTAACTGAAAGTTTAATGACCACCATGAGCAACTCAATGGGCTATAAGCATTAGGAGAATTCAAATTCGTGCAGATATAGTCCAAAGTAATCAAGGTAGTTGCATTCAATGCACGATCTTAATAACAAGAGTCACTCACAATACAAATTTAAATTTGTTGGATGAATTTAAAGATTTTATTTTACATACAAATATAAGAACTTTCAGGTTTTCCTATTTAAACTTATTCCTTCTTCTGTATCTGATGATGGGTTCTGGGGAAACCTGAAAGTTCTTATATTTGTATATAAAATTAAATCTTTAAATTCATCCAACAAATTTAAATTTGTATTGTGAGTGACTCTTGTTATTAAGATCGTGCATTGAAGGCAACTACCTCGATTACTCTGGGATATAAGCAGTCGCCCGTCCCTTATTTAGGGTCATTGGTTCCAGGAAAGGGAGAGAGCCAGTGCCGTAAGACAAACACAACATCCATGCCTCACTGGGATTAAACATGGACACTTCAGGAACGAATGATCATAAGCCAGCACTTAGACCACTGCGCCAACGGGGGCGCAAGGTTCGTGATGAGCATCACGTCTGCACCCGTTTTCAGTTGTAGAATGTGAGGCAGAAGTCCACTCATGTCGATCGTGTGCAAAAATTCAACTGGATAGCGCACTCTTTTACTTTCATCTTCAGTCACAATTGTGTTTATAAATGTTGTTGGAATGAGATTTGCATTGTGAATACTCTTCATTCTCTCTTGTCTGAGACATTTAGTTGAGGCCCATTGATCGCTCATGCCTTCCAATAAGGCGCTTACGAGGTTTTTTCGGATTTTTTTTTCTGTGGGAGAGACATTCTGTTAAGGGTAAGTATGCAATAAAAGATTTACTTACTTTAGGACTGATCATAGAACATCATGCACACACCAAGTCTGACACTGAACTGAATGCCTGATGTAGATAAGAGCTGCATGCTTCTTCCATAGACTTTACATGGGAACTTTGCCGCCCCACAATGCCCGAACGGTTGCCCCAATCTTATTTTTCTCTTCGACTGGCACATCTACGTGGTTAGACCTTTATTTTGATACCTCAACCATATCCTTACGTTCAGCAGTTCTCTCAAAATAGGACTCACAGTAAATAACCTTATAGAATTAACATATAAACACCCAGATCTATCTGTCTCTCTGGAACACTTGGTGTCACAGCAACGTCTGCATTGTTGTGCTATCATTTATCGACCAATTTGTATGTGTTCTCGCAATATCAAAATGATTGCCTGCTATATAATAGCACGTGATCACTCTTAGATGTCAAAGTGATCGCGTGCTAATTTAAAAACATTGGATTATTAATTACTCGAGTTCTATTTTTCCGATCTCCAAAATTCGAATTGAATTCTTAATAACACAGCAAGTTGAGTTTGCACGCGATCACACTGAGATGCCAAGGTGATCGTGTGCTAATATAAAAACACTGGATTATCAATTACTCGAGTTCTATTTATCCGATCTACAAAATTCAAATTAAAAATCTTAATATCACGGCAAGTTGAGTTTGTACTGTTAATTTAATTTAGCACAATTTGAATATTAATTTGTACACTTTAATTTTATTTTTTACTTTTTAAATTTAACTAACTTTCCAAGTTTAGTGCTGATTACATTATATATTTTGCAAAGCATCGATCTATCTAAATGCTCTAACCTACAATAAAAACTAAAATCTTGAGATGTCAAAGTGAGCAAAATTGCATCTAAAAACAGATGTCGCCCAAACAGCACATTGTCAATAATTTAGATAGTACCGATGTGTAATGCCAGATGGCGCATTATTTTGTAGAAAAAGCTTCGGTATGAAGTTTCAAACTAACCATCGAATAGGACAGTCTAAAACAAGCCATGAACAGAATAAGTGTGCCTGAGAAAAAGTCATTTAAGTTTTTACTATATTTCCTTACAAAAAGACAGCGTCTATTTGATTTGTTTTCAATCTGCTTCAATTAAAAATGTCACCCCATCTTAGGACGGGAAACATCCCCTATACATAAATATTTATTTAAAGCTTAAAAAACAACCATCCATGATAGGACGGACTATAGGCTAGTACCTAATAATGCTGCTAGCATATTCAATTCTGGCCAGTCCAACTTTCTGATGCCATACCATCAAATCAAACTGTGACAATGCAGGTAGCATGAGAGGGTGTGTTGCCTTACTGATAGATGCATGGACCTTCCCCAAAGGACTGCCACAACACTGGTAGTGCATAATTGCCCAGGACATGTAGGTACAAGCTCAGCATTTATGGTTTTGTCCAGAACAACTGGTGGGCCTCATCTAAACCACACCTCCATACTAACACACTGCGCCTCCAACAAACTTCATTGTAGAGACAATACAGTCCAGAAGGTACTTTTCTTCCAGCATCCATCACACCCAGGAACACCCATCAGATTGGTAAAATGTGTAGCATGGCTCATCAACTCAAAGCACAGTTTTCCATTGGTCTACTGTCCAAGATCGACATCCCACACTAATCAGCATTCAGCATTAGTCAAAATGATTAGGGGCTTATGGATGGCTACTGGACCATGATGATACATATCGTACAGCATACTGCTCACTATACTGGTGTTAGCATGAGCCCCAAAAGTCTCACATTGGATTTTCATGACTCAAAACAGTGTTGATTTGCATTCTGAGTGAACAGTCTGTTGTAAAGCTCTCCTGTGACATTCTATTAGCTGTGGAGGTTTACCATGTCATTTCTTGAAAGATTTAGTCCAAGTTTGCTTCCATTTGCATATCACATCACCAATTATCAACCTGGGAATTTTCAGTATCACTGAAATGTTACATATGGAGGTTGTTTCTTGGTAGATTTAGCCGCAGTCCCTTCCATTTGCATGTCACAGGGTTTGATAAAATCCTGGGCACCAGGTTGCTCAAGTACTGTGGTGCAATTTTTTTTATTTTTTTTTATTTCAGATTTTGTAATTTGCAGTAAATACCATAATTTCTGTTGTATAATTCATAGATTATCTGTTAAAATGTAATAAATTTAGGTACTGTGGATACAGGTAAAGGAAGGGGGAAAAATTAAGTTGGTGCAACATAAAAAAAAAATCCATGAGGTAACTGTCAGGTAAGGTGAGTTATTGGAAAAGTGCCAAAAATGTGGCAACAGAAAAAATGTAACACAACACAGAGATAGAGGACTGCAAAGAGATTGTAAGAATATATACAAGGGTCATTTCAAAAGTTTTGCACACTGTGGGTTATCTCTTAAAAAACGAATTTATTTTACAACATACCTTTACAGGCCTTCGAAATAATCTCCATGTTTCTTTATGACAGTGGCCCAATGTTTGGGCAAGTCTTGTATTCCAGTCAGGACACTTCCACTGGTTGAGGTATCGGATTACCTGAGTCATCTCATTAGAAACATCCCAAATTATAACGAATTATTTCCCGCAGAGTGGCTTCTTCAGTTTTGGGAACAAGTCATAGTCAGGTGGGCTCATGTCAGGACTGTATGGTGCACAATGAAGCAATTCCCATTCATACTTTTCCAGAACGTCTCTTACTGCATGGGCAACATGCAGCTTTGCGTTGTCATGCAAAATGATGACACCAGCTTCAAACATGTCAACCATTCTTTGGCGAATCTTTGGGTGCAAAACATTTTGCAGAAACTTTCTGTAGTATTCTGCCGTTACAGTGGTCCCCTTGAGCACTGTGTCTGTTGCTATTACTCCAACCTTGTCATCATTGGCCATAATCTTCATCAGCTTAACCCTCTCTATTGTTGGCGGTGGAATTTTTTACTGGCGAGGTTATTCTGGATGTTTCCACAGAACGGACTAAGATTTCAGTTCTGGTTCAAAATCTCGTATCCAGGTTTCGTCTATAGCAACAATTCTGTCCAAAAATTGCTCGCCTTCTGTCTCGTACCACTGAAGCAATTCTTCTGCCATCCCTTTGCGAACTGCTTGCTGCTCTTCACTCAGAGTATGCAGAACCCATTTGGCAGCCACTTTTCTCTTCTATAATTTTTCAGTTAGGATTCTGAAAATTGAAGAGGTAGACATGTTTGCTTCATATGCAATCTCTTTAAATGATTTCCATCCATCTTCTTCCAAAATGCTGTTGACGATAAATACAGAAGTGTCGTCCGTTTCATCTCATTGCCGGCCGCTTCTTGGGTCGTCTTCGATGCTTTCCCGACCTTGGCGGAAACGAGAAGGACACCATGGCCCTGTGCTACGATCCGCTACACTAACCACACAAACTTCACACAAAGCTTTATGAATTTCGGTACGGGATTTTCCTCAGAAAGTTTCAATTTTAATGTAGGATCACTGGTGACCACGCGAGATGTGACTTGACTCACTTTTTTCCTCCATTTCTAGGCAGAATTTTTTGGAACAGGAACAAATTAGTCAGCAAATGTAAACACAACTTTGTATACTGAAGTCTGACTCACAACTGGCGCAATGATTGGAGTGATTGCATCATCCTACGGGCAGTGCCTGCGCAGTGTGCAAGACTTTTTAAATGACCTACGTAGCTGATAGTGTCAAATGAGAATAACAATAAGAATAATAAGAATAATTAATCAGTCATTTCTTTTACCTCTGAGCTGTTTCCTCATCCTGCTTTGATATGGCATCCTGCAGAACCAGAAACAAGAAAGACAGGTCTTGCCATTTATCTCCACAGCAAATCTATATATATATATATAAAAAAAAAAAAAACACTGATGATGCTACAGGATGCAAACTTGTGTTAAACTTTTAGACAAACATAAAAATTCATTCATTAAATATACAAATCACTACACTGCTTTCTAAGTTTCAAAAGTTAGCTCCTCAAAACAAGATCATTTGCCAAATCAAAGTTATTGATAATATAGCTTTTGCTTACTACTGATCCATTGAACATCTTCATTTACAGTGATCTCGGGGCACAACTCAAGCTTCACTGACATCCATCATATATCTCAAACGAGACTTTGATGTTTGTTTCTTTTGTTGATTTATTATTTGTTTTGGGGTTGTTGTTTGTATCTTTCGTTGATTTATTTTTTGTTTTGGGGTTTAACAACATCCACAAACAACTTGTTCAACTAAAAGCAGTCACCAGTCCCTAGTTTAGGACCACTGATTTCAGAGAAGGGAGAGAGCCAAAGTCACATCTCATCTGGGACTTACCCAGGCCCACCTCACACGAATGATCCAAAGACAAGCCTCAGACTGCTCGGCCACCAGGGTGGCCAAAACCTTTTGTATTTCACAATCATTATCATTTTCTCTTTCAGACATTCGAGAATCTGGTCCTCTCGCAATTTCCACGTATTATTCGCACAGAACTTCATTCCATGGGCTATCGTAGTCGTGCAGCTGCTCATAAGCCTTTCATCTCCACTCAGAATGCTACTCGTCGTTTAGCATGGTGTAAAGAACATTTATTGTGGACCATAGATCAACGGAAATGGGTCCTACGGAATGATGAATCCAGATACACGATCCATCAGCGCAATGGCCATGTGTGGGTATGGCCGCAGCCGGGGAACATATTTACCACAGTGTACTATTTCCACGGTCAAGTTTGGAGCTGGCAGTGTACTCATGTGGGGGTGTTTTTCATGGTATGGTCAGAGCCCACATGTTATCGTGGACAAACCTGTTAACCAGCACATCTACCTCGATATTCTGGATAATTATGCCCTACCAACTCTGTGGCAATACTATGGAACCAAGCCTTGTTGGTACCAGCAGGATAATGCACCGAGCCATAAAGCAAGGACTGTTACGGTGTGGTTTGACGATAATTCTATATTGTGTGTGGACTGGCCAGTACAGAGCCCTGATCTTAATCCCATAGAGCACCTATGGAATGAATTAGAGCACCACATAACAGGTTTGGAACCAAGACCTACTACTAAGCAACAGTTAGCGGCAGTATTATGTACTGAATGGAAGTGCATACCTATCGCTGTGTTCCAAAAATTTGTCGAAAGCATGTTTCAAAGGGTCAGTGCATGCATTAAGGCCAAAGGTGGACAGACACCGTACTAATGTATGTCAATAAATGCTATGTTGTGTTTCTCTTCCAGGTGTCCAGTGACTTTTGTCAATATAGTGTACTTTTGAAGCATTCTCCCTCTATCTGAATGTACCAGTCCTACCTTTCTACCCATTTCCGGAAGGTATGTTCGAAGCCATTCTTCAACATGTGGTTCAGAATGCCCAACACAGCATTGTTCAGTACAGTATTTGTTAAAAACCTACGCCCACAAAGTTATTTTTTCCCTTCAGGGAATAGATGGAAGTTACACGGCGCCTGATCCAGTGAATATAGAGAGAGCACCATCATTTCAATGCCTAGCTCTTGAATAACCTGCTGGTTAAGCAAAGCACGATGTGCAAGGGCATCTTGATATCATCATATGGAATCAGTCATTTGGACAGTCTTCACACAGGAGTGCCTTGATGGTACTGGCATTAACCTCTGTAGTCAACGCCGAAGGCCTACCAGAGCATGCCGCATCTTCCAGACACTTTTCACCATTCACAAATTTCTTGTGCCATGCAAAAACTTTTGCAGGAGACAAAGCATCTTCCTCATAGGCTGTTTTAATCATTTTGTGTATTTCTGTGGTGGTTTTATTCAAACGCACACAAAATTTTACAGCTGCTCTTTGCTCCAGTTTTAAATCCATACTGGGTTACAAAAACACATCTGAACTCTATGCCGTCTACAACCAGAATGAACTAGTGGAGTGCTGTAATGACGCGTCATCACGTGACTGACCTTGCAGGTGTTCCAACACAGACATTAGCATTTTTTGCGTGGGTTTGTTTCAGTGGGAAGAGAGTCACCTAGATTTCCTTATAAACTGCAGAGATATTGAAATGATACCAAAATATTTGAAAATTACAAACAAACCTTTGAACAAGTAAAACTATAACATAATGCTTAATCATGGACTTAAAAGATTGCAGCTAGAAATTAAACTAAAACGAAGCCTGGTGTACTGGCTTAATTATGAGTATTACGTGACTTACTTTCACATCCCACAACAACAGTTCAATTCCACTGGTCAACAGCACCTAGGAAATTATTTAGGAAATTTTTTCTGCAAAATTTCTACACAACAAAAGAAAGACCCCTACCTGCTCTTCCAAAAATTTGAGAATCTACTTCAAGAGAAAAATATTACTTCTAAACAAAACATAACAGTCAATAGACCTACATATTTTTGTCAACATATCTTTGAAAGAATTAACACCAGTTCAAATTAAAGCTCTCAAAAGAGGCATAAAATTTTGCACCTCCTGCTTAAGTACTGAAAAATATGTTCCCCAACTAGAGAATACTGTGTCAAAATTTTAACCATTTTTTCAGAATATTTTTAGATTTCAGTTTGTTTGTTTGGTTTTTTTTTTTTTTTTTGTCTATCAAACGAATTGAGGAAGCTGAAACTGAGACCAGATTCAATTATTTCAAATGTGAAACGGAGTAATTGTTGAAATTGAGAAATAATCCAAAACATTAACATCACAGAAGCTGAGAAGACGAAGCAAGTGTACATCGTGGATCATACTATGTACAACAAAAAAAATGGTATCTGCTATGGGATGTAAGGTCAGGTGATGCGTAACATCACAGCCTCTCCTTGACAAATGTCAACCCCGCCTTCTCGTGGTACATCCTGTTCCCACTAAAGGGGCTCTGACGACCACCAATAGCGGTATAACTATACCATCGGGATTAGAGGAAATGCTATCCCACACTCACCAACCCGCTTGGCCAGCGTAGTGAGTTATGGCCAAACCCCTCCAAAATGACTCCACAACTTAAATCTTGGCCCTCAGTCTCTGGCAGCTGGAATGTACCTGGCCATGGCAGCGGCCAGTGCGAAATGAAGGCAGAGGGTGCTAAGAATCCCAGGAGGACCGGACTAGGCTACCATCTGATGCTGACCTTGGCTACGTATAATGGACGCTTCCTATCTTCTGATTCAAGGCTTCTTGAATTGGAAGAGGAACTACAAAGGATCAAGTGGGACATTGTTGGGCTAAGTGAGGTAAGGAGAAAAGGAGAAGATCTCACTGAACTGAAAAGTGGACATCTCTTCTACTATCGTGGGACTGATACTGGCAGAACTAGTGGTGTTGGATTTATAATAAACAAGAAACTGAAGGATAAAGTTGTAGAAGTTGAAAGTTCTTCTGACAGAGCTGCACGACTCGTTATCCAACTCTCGAGAAGATGCCAGGCTCAGATTATTCAAACTTATGCACCCACCACAAGTCATCCTGAAGAAGAAATTGAAGAATTTTATGGGGAAATTCGTCATCTAAATAATAAAGGTAAGCAGCACTTGAAAATAATTATGGGAGATTTCAATGCAAAAATAGGGCAACAGCAACAGAATGAAACTTCAGTAGGTAAATTCGGTCACGGCAACAGAAACCAGCGTGGAAATACTCTCGTAGAGTTTGCAGAGGCAGAAGGGTTTTTCATCTTGAACTCCTTTTTCAAGAAAAAGCCACACAGGAAATGGACATGGAGACATCCAAATGGGATGACAAGTGAAATTGATTTTATTATGTGTAACAAAAAATTTGTCATAGAAGACTGCAATGTGCTAAACAAGTTCAACACAGGTAGTGACCATAGATTGGTGAGATGTAAGATGCACCTCAACACTAAACTCGAACGTAGCAAGCTCATAAGACAAACAAAATCTATTGACATAACCAACCTTAAAAAACACCATAATACCTTCAAGTTGGAACTGAAGAACAGATTCTCTGCTTTAGAAGGCCTAACATCGGAAGATATTTCTGAAGTTAACAGAAAAGTAACCAAAGCTCTTATGGAAACAGCAACAAAATTAGCTGGGTCTAAGAACAAGTTGCATGTGAACAAATTATCAGGAAAAACCAAAATGTTGATGCAAAAAAGAAGAGAGATGAGGACAACTAAAGAAGATGTGACTTCCAAAGTGGAATATATAGAGCTATGTAAGACAGTATGAAAAAGTATCACTGAAGACGTAAGGAAATTCAACTGTGAACTAGTAAGGAAAGCAATTGAAAACAACCAAAGCCTAAAGGTAGCAAAGGGACATCTCAGTAAGGGAAGAAAACAGATTATGGCACTGAGAATAGAAGATGGTTCTGTAACAAGAAATAGAGGCGAAATTTTGACAAGAGTGAAAGATTTCTACTCCAAATTATACGAAAGGGATGATACATGTACTCCAGACATCATGAAAGGTACCAGTACCAGAGTTCTTCCAGTCCTCCTAGCAGAAGTTGCACATCCAATCAAGAACATGAAGCGGGGAAAAGCTCCAGGAGAAGATGGAATTACTGTAGACATCATACAAGAAGCAAGTGGAGAAATCGAAACAGTACTCGCCCAAATTTTCACTCCATGCCTTAATGAAGGGAAGATTCCTGAGGATTGGAACAACGCTACAATGATCCTGCTACATAAAAAAGGTGACATTGAGTATCTCAGGAACTACAGACCTATCAGCCTCCTATCAGTGGTTTATAAAATCTTCACTAAAGTTCTTTCACACCGTTTGAAGGTAACACTAGACATGGCTCAACCGAGAGAACAAGCTGGATTCAGGAGTGGCTACAGCACAATAGATCATATCCACGTACTGAGAGAACTAATTGAAAGAGCGAGAGAATATGAACTTCCATTGTGCATGGCTTTTATCGATTATGAAAAAGCCTTTGATTCGGTGAAACCATCAGCAGTTACAATGGCCCTGAAATCCTGAGTTATTGAAGATGCGTACATTAATATTATTAATAACATATATGAAAATGCAAGTGCAAAGATTCGGCTGTTTGAAAATACAACACACATAAAAATTCAAAGAGGAATGAGACAAGGTGACACCATATCTCCGAAGCTCTTTAATGCGACATTGGAAAATGCCTTTCAATCACTGAACTGGGAAAACAAAGGGATAAAGATTAATGGAGATTATCTAACCCACCTTTGTTTTGCTGCTGACATAGTCATTTTTGCAACTACCCCATCAGAGCTGCAGAGTATGATCCAGGAACTTGCTGACAAGAGTAAAGAAGTGGGATTAAAAATGAACTTTCAGAAGACAAAAGTGATGTTCAATGCTTTTACAAGAAATGAAGATTTATCGATTGATGGAGAAAAGCTGGAGATAACAGACACGTACGTTTATCTTGGACAGCAGATATCAAGTGAGGGTCACATTGATGAAGAAATTAATCGGCGTACAAAACTTGCCTGGAGAGCTTTTGGAAGAAACAGCATAATTTTCTAGAGCAATATGCCATTATGTCTTAAAAGAAAAGTGTTTGATCAATGCATCCTTCCAGTGCTTACGTATGGTGCAGAGACGTGGACCTTAACTAAAAGAGACATACAAAGGCTGCAGACAACTCAGAGAAGCATGGTGAGGTGCCTACTTGGTGTAACCAGGAGAGATAAGAAGAGAAACTCGTGGATCCGAAAAATGACAAGAGTGGAAGACATCATGATCAGAGTTAAATCCCTGAAATGGCAATGGGCTGGACATACTGCCAGAAGGACAGACCATCGATGGACAGCCAAAATTTTAGATTGGATTCCAAGGGACAGGAAAAGACCCAGAAGAAGACCACATGGAAGATAGGTGGATGAAATTCGAAAGTATGTGGGAGTGACATGGAGGAGACTGGCACAAGATAGACCGCTGTGGAGGAAACTTGGGGAGACCTTCGTTCAGCAGTGGATTGATAATGGTTGACAATGATGATGATGATGATCTGCTATACAACAACTTGAAACTGAAGTAGTACTATGTGACCCCACTGATGGATTAGTATGGAAACTTGCCCAAATTAGAAACCACAGCCACCTGCCAAAAGAGTTAAGGAGATCCTTTCCACCAATCAAGGTTGGTATTCCTAAAATATATGGCAAGCTTAAGAACCACAAAGATGATGAATCTTGATGACTAATAGTTTCAAAGAGAAATTCACTATTAATTAACCCAGAGAGAAAATGATTTAGATTCTTGGTTCCATTTTTCATGAAAAACAACTACGCCATTACCAACTCAATAGAACTTATAGAAAAAACCAAGAATAATCATTGTGATTTTACCTCAACAATCCTCGCAAGCTATGATGTGGTATCATTGTTTTCAAATACTCCAGTTCCAGATGTTATCAATAATACTGAAGTTGAATTACATACCATTTCTTCAAAAATTAGAAATCAATGAGATCATTGAAATCTTGAAATACATTTACGTAAAATCACAACTATTTTAGATTCAATAGCACTATCTAAAGACAAACATCCAAAGCACTTATGGGTTCCCCACTGTCATCCCTATTTGCAGAAATTATTTTACAACATATAGTAGAAAATATCATCAACAAGTATAAGGATAAAATTCAATTTTATTGTAGTTATGTGGATGACACTTTCGTTATTTGGAGATCTGGTCTTGAAGAACTAACTGCAAGTCCTAAGAAATGAACTATAAAATGTATTTCCAATCATTCAATTCACAATGAAACTTGAAGGCAATGGGGAACATCCCTTCTAAGTTCTTGGATGTAAAATTCATTAAAAATCAATTTCAACTTAGTTACCAAGTACACAGAAAACATACCTACTTACCGGTACTTATTCCATTGATTCTTTTCATCCATGGGCACATAAGATTTCACCACTCTGGTCCTTTACTTAGCATGTGTTCATACATTCAAGTTGCAACTCATTTAGATAAATCCAGATTACGTGGATTATTAATACCTTGCTAAATTATATGGTTACAACCCTTCAGTTATCAAAAAACTGAATTATGATCTAGAACATCCAACTAAATCATATTGGGTGTATATTTCCATTTGTTAAAGATTTAACTAAAATAATTAAAAAGAATGCCATAAATATGACAGACACATTGGAGTCTCTGTTAATGATTATAAAAATACTCCTTGTAAAAAATAAAGAATACACGAATCCTCTTGACAATGTAGGAATATACAGCATTCCTATAACAGCTGATAACCCACAATTAAAAAAAATGGTATATAGGAAGCACAAAAAATATGCTACAGCATCGATTCAGGCAACACATTAGCAACTGGAATCAAGGAGAAGAGAAAACAGCCTTGATACAGTAGTACTGCACAAAACACACACACACACACACACACAAATTATGGCACTCCTATTTTTGAGGATAAAAGCAAACATCCCACTCAAAAGACAATTCGATATGTAGAGTCAGTTTGAATTGAAAAATATAAAGGAACAAGTTATAATGCCAGTTGTAGCTTCCTTTGCATGAAAGTGACTAATTGCTAAAGAAAATGTCTGAAAAAGAAGAAGAAAACCAAGAAAAACATCGCAACGCTATGACAAAAATAATGTTCCATCAAGAATACCTTTACAGGTACATACACAGGAAATGGCAACAACTAGTAGCTATTACCTTGAATCCCATGATCAAGGAATTTGACAAGACAAAGGAAGAAGCAGAATTAGGTGTTCTGGACTGCAAGGAATACAGCTGGAACTTTCTGTCCCTGAAGATGACACAACGGATTCATAGTGTCAAAATGCATCAGGAATGAACATTGACTACAATTCAGAGGGTTTTTTCAGGCTTTTTCAGGTTTTTTTTTTTTTTTTTTGGTCAAATCTTTTTGAGGATTTTTTTGTCTTGTTTTGTTTTATTTTTGATGTTTCACATTCCCATTTGATGTATTTCACCTTTGTTTTTAGAGGTTTTAATTTCCTGGAGTTTTGTCTGTTCACTACGTGTTTAGCTTTCATAGAGTTTTTAGGCCCTGAGCTCTTATGACAGTATTTTCACACTGTTCATTAAAAAAATACATATAGTTCTTGGTTTTTTACCATCATGTTTTTAAATTTCATGAGTTTTTCAGACCCTGAGGATTTGTAATGCTGTTTTTACATTGTATTTAGAAATTTTTATTTCCTGACATTTTAATATAAAGTCTCGACTAGTACTTGTAGTTCTTATTACAACAGCATTGCTTTACGAAAGAATTATATATTTTCATAGCATATGTTTTGCTTGATATAGTTAGTAAAGAGACTGGGTACAAAGTAAGTACATACAAACACAGAATCTTTCACAAACTCTGGTTCCCTTATTTTACTCTTGTATTTTTTAGAATTACTTTTGTAACACCCCATGCTCCAAGAAATAGCATACATAAAGTTTTTTGAACAAGGCTCATGTTGAGAATTGGCTTCCTAATTCCTTAATGCAATTACTAATCAAAAAACAACTATTATGGAAATTTTACTAGAATTTTTTTTTTATTTAAATTGCAAATTTTCGGAGAAAACTCTCTTCCTTCTTCAGGCTGTCTTTTTGTTGTCACTTATTCCTGTCACTATTGCGGTTATGGTTAATCTTGAAGATTACGGTTATTTTTCATCAAATCCTGCCAGATGTTAGGCAGGGAAAATCCTTTGTAGTCATTGATGATGGAATTTTGATTTTTCTCAATCTCTATTCCTTCTTTTACCTTTTTTTTTTTTTTTTTTTTTTTTGAAAATTGCTTTGGAAACTGATGACTTTAAGGAAATTCCAATCCATGCTGTGACTTGTTTCTCTAACATGCCTATCTAAACCAGTCTTGTTGGAGCAATTTTTTATAGCACAGCTTTATGCTCTGCTATACGATTTCTAGTCTGCGACCTGTTTCACCTATGTAAGATAGTCTGTGAAGTAAAATGTAGTTGTGGACTATCTTACATAGGTGAAACAGGTCGCAGACTAGAAACTCGTATAGCAGAGCATAAAGCTGCTATAAAAAATTGCTCCAATGAGACTGTTTAGATAGACATGTTAGAGAAACTAGTCACAACATGGATTGGAATTCCCTTAAAGTCATCAGTTTCCAAAGCAATTTTCGAAAAAGAAAGCTAAAAGAAGGAATAGAGATTGAGAAAAATCAAAATTCCATCATCACAATGACTGCAAAGGATTTTCCATGCCTAACATCTGGCAGAATTTGATGAAAAATAACCATAACCATCAAGGTTAACCGTAACCGCGATAGTGACGGGAATAAGTGACAACAAAAAGACAGCTGAAGAAGGAGAAGAGTTTTCTCCAAAAATTTGCAATTTAAATAAAAAAATTTCCTAGTACAATTCCCATAATAGTTGTTTTTGATTAGTAATTACATAAAGTTTGAAATTGATTGAAACTGTCATTTTGGAAGTGTCTCAAAACCATAAATGATTTTTGATTAGATAACATGTTTTAACCACCACTACATGTAGTGAACAACTTGAATTTTCAATACCTGGGTTTCACTGACACAGCAGAATAGGAAAAATAACACTTTCATACAGATTGGGGCCTTTCTGACAACTCATCAACCCTGTAAAATCCTCTTAAAGCAGCTAAGACTTTCAATGATGAATTCATTTGCCTGCTAATAACTTTAGGTAGTTTCATTCTAAACTGTATTATTCTAAACTGTATTAAACTGCTTGAAAAGCTGAATTTCTGAGCTGATTTCACACTGAGAATCTATGTTTTGCCATGCAAGTTAAATTACTTTTAACAAAAACATACAAGATGAATAAAAAATATTATACATCACAACCTAGTGGTGTTAAAGAAGCAATCAAATAAAGGATCCATACAACATGATTAATAAAATGATCATATAGCACAATCTGGCAGTCATCAAGTAAAAATAAAACTATCACCCATCCCTGAAAGTACAAGTACAGTCTAGCAGTCTGAAAGCTTAGCCCAATTTAACAGTCTGAAAGCAGTCATCAAATAAAAATAAAACTACCACCCAACCCTTCAAAGTGTAGAATCATAATAACTAAGTTTCTGTGCTAATACAATAAACACATATGTTAACCAATTATACTGTTGAAGCACGATTCAAAAAACATTTAAGCCCTACATCAGACTATATGTTTATGACAACGGTATGGAAAAAAATGTGAAACCATAAATGAAATTACTAAATGGTCAGGGTTTTGGGGTTTGAAAGTATCAATTTTTATAGGCTTGTGGATATCACTCAAAGAATGAAATCTTTTGCAGTCCTTATTGATTTGCACATATGCAGACATGTAGATAAAAGTGGTACTTCTGCTGTTTACAGATGACATTTTATGCATTTTTTTCCCATACTAGAAACTTTTTTCTGAAGCTTGTTTGGTTTTCATTTTAGGGTGCCAATAACATTTAATCTGTTTATTTATATATATATATATATATACTTAAGAGCAAAACTGAAGACTAAGGAAAAACTTTAGAATTTAAAACGAAGGTTGCAAAATAACCTGAAAATCAAAACGCGCAACGCAGCAGTTTTGAAAATTCAGAATTCACATTCTATAAAGAAGATACCTAAGCAAAAAAATACAAATATAATTTTGACTCACACCTAGTACAACATAGAAAAGGTTATGTATCTACCTGTGTGAGTAAAAGGAGAAAAGATAAAAAAATAAAATAAAACAACTGAATGTAGAAGGTGTCGAGAATACTGAGCCTTGGCTTTATCAAGGACCAGCAAAAACTCTGCATTTTCTCACTTCCACAAAGACCTAGTTGGAAATGGGTTTCTGCAAGGCCATAGATGCAAGTAACATTCCCACCTAAAATAGTTTAAAAAATATATATATGTCATGTCCTCCGTAGAGTTGCATGACCTAGCACTGGTTAACAATTTCGCTTGCATCCATTAACCTTCCTGGCCCGACCCATGCTCTTCATCTGTTACTATTAAACAGAGAGAAGAAGATTAAAGAGAACTCAAGCTGTGAGAGTGACATAATAATTAGAAATGATTTTCAGCCATAACGAAATTCCAAGTTCGTTTGAGAGAGAATTTAAACCTGAAAATCAATGCAAAAGAAATCCAAATTTTTACATTGCAATTAAAAAAGGAAATATTAATTTTTAACGAACAGAATTTTGAAAGAAAACTTGAGTCTAAAACCCCCTACTCTACAACTTATGACAGCACGAAAACGAGAATAAGTTAAAGATAATAATTAACTAAAGAAAACTTTGTGAAAGTTATATACCTTAAACAGTTAGTTGCAATATGTACAAAGTATTTCAGCAGTGCTTTAAGTGCATAATTAATTAGTTATTAAGAACTTAACTACTTTGAAAAAACAGCGCATAGAAAAGGAACAAGCTTAGCCATCTTCTGTTCCTAGGTACCCCAAAAGACGCTCAAAGTTACAAAGAAAAGAAAGAGTTAAAACCCGCAAAAATGTTAACAGACAAACCAATGCCTAAAAGCTGAAAAGCTAAAAAACGACAGAGAAAAAGTACATGAAGTACAAACATTGAACTTATAAAACCTAGAACCCAAAAACCAGGAAGAGAGCTTACCTCTTGGGTGACAAAAACTTTTCTCCTCACAAGAGAAGAACATGGCTGACCTCTTCTGCCACTCCCTAGACGCTGGGGGGCAGTGAGGGTGGGGCTGATGGCCTCCTCATACAGCAGGAAACCAACGCGTGGAGATTTTAACCAGAGAAAAAAATATATATAAACTTAAGACTGTGGATCTGTATGATCAGAAAGAGCAGAATTAACTCTCCAGAATACATGAGGAATATTATAAAATACACGAGCAGTGTATTTAATAATCTTTGCATGTATTAAATCACCTTAGTGAGCTTCTATAGATTAATCAGAATCTTATTAATTTTAATGTTGGTTTTACAACTAACTGTTTAAGGTATATAACTTTCACAAAGTTTTCTTTAGTTAATTATTATCTTTAACTTATTCTCGTTTTCGTGCTGTCATAAGTTGTAGAGTAGGGGTTTTAGACTCAAGTTTTCTTTCAAAATTCTGTTCGTTAAAAATTAATATTTCCTTTTTTTAATTGCAATGTAAAAATTTGGATTTCTTTTTGCATTGATTTTCAGGTTTAAATTCTCTCTCAAACGAACTTGGAATTTCGTTATGGCTGAAAATCATTTCTAATTATTATGTCACTCTCACAGCTTGAGTTCTCTTTAATCTTCTTCTCTCTGTTTAATAGTAACAGATGAAGAGCATGGGTCGGGCCAGGAAGGTTAATGGATGCAAGCGAAATTGTTAACCAGTGCTAGGTCATGCAACTCTACGGAGGACATGACATATATATATTTTTTAAACTATTTTAGGTGGGAATGTTACTTGCATCTATGGCCTTGCAGAAACCCATTTCCAACTAGGTCTTTGTGGAAGTGAGAAAATGCAGAGTTTTTGCTGGTCCTTGATAAAGCCAAGGCTCAGTATTCTCGACACCTTCTACATTCAGTTGTTTTATTTTATTTTTTTATCTTTTCTCCTTTTACTCACACAGGTAGATACATAACCTTTTCTATGTTGTACTAGGTGTGAGTCAAAATTATATTTGTATTTTTTTGCTTAGGTATCTTCTTTATAGAATATATATATATATATATATAAAATACATAAATAACGTAGACACTACAAGCACAATAGAACTCCATTAAATATGTGACTACCATAAATAATATAAGGTCAGCCACCAGGTGCCAATCTTCAGGGAGGATGCACCCGACGGCTGAGCTTCTGACAGGTTTCATGCGGACGTCCTGATTTAGCAACCCCGACCGAATAAAAATAAACTGGACATCCCATCCTCCCTACCTGTCAGAAAATATACTTTAAAATCAACTTAAGTAACAAATTTATACATCCAAAATAGACCTACCTTAAGCCAGGCTGGTGCCCACGACCGGTAAACACAATTTACCGTGGCCATCCACCTTTAGAGTTCATCATTAGGTTAATGCGTAGGTAAAGGGTACGTTCAGAATAATATAGAAGTGTAGTTGTCCTTCCCCACTGTAAAATACACCATGTATGCTAGGAAAGAATGGTTAAATGCTCTGGGGCAACTCGGAAGAAAACAGTTTTTTTATGTAGCCCTGAAAGTTAGTAAGGATGTGCTTCTGGTTTATTGATCTTACAAAATCTTAATCGTAATGAAGTAAGTAGTTTTATTCCGTCGGGATTGCTAAATCAGGACATCCGCATGAAACCTGTCAGAAGCTCAGCCGTCGGTTGCATCCTCCCCTGAAGATTGGCACCCGATGGCTGACCTTATATTATTTATGGTAGTCACATATATAATAGAGTTCTATTGTGCTTGTAGTGTCTGCGTTATTTATGTATTTTATTTCAGGTGACATTGACCCCTGCAGCAGAGTGCGAGGTCATGGCATTATATTTTTGAAATTTTATGTTTACTATGTTTTTGTATATATATATATACTGCCATCTTAGAGATACAGTACATACATACATATCACTAAGCTGTTCTCTGAGATTCAGAGGTTAGCTCCAAAAAGAAATACAAACTACCAGATAGTTTTACTTACTGTTGTCGTATCAAACTTCTCCATTTACAGCAATCTTGACATACAACTCGGGCTTCACTGATTTCCATTACACGCCGTACACAAGATCTTTTATACTTCATTCTCATAATCTTTTTCTCATGCAGACACTCCTGAATCTGATCCACCCATGTCTTCCTTGGCCTTCCTTGGCCTTCCTCCGCCTTTCCTTCCTGCCACTTGGGCTAAAAAGATTTTCTTAGTAAGCACCTCATCACTCATTCTTTCAACATGGCCAAACCACCGAAGCATATTGGTCTCCACCTTGCTAACAACATTTTCCTTCACATCACACAATTGCAACACATCTTCATTCCTCACAAAATCAGACCGTGTCTTGCTACAAAAGTCCCCGTAAGTAACGCATTTCTCCAGCACACAAACGATTCCTATGTTTCTTCTGCAGTACCTAGGTTTCACTGCCATACATCATAGTAGGAATAATTACACTTTCATAAACCGTCATGCGGGACTCTCTAGAGAACCCATCATTTCTGTGAGAACCTCCCAGAGCAGCTTTGACTTTCAATGAAGAATTCACTTGCCTACTAATTTCACCATCCAATTTGTTCTCTCTGTCAAACATGCTTCCTAAATACACAAACTCACTCACCTGGTCAATCACAGTGCCATTTATACTTACATTACATTCAGTGCTACTAGTTCCTCTCTCAAACGCCATAACTTTGGTTTTTCCCTTATTTATACTCAGTTTGAATTTCATGCAAACTTCGTACATCCGAGACAACATACACTGCAAATCACTTTAGCTCTCTGCCAACAGGACAGTGTCATCAGCATGCAGCAATCTGCACACACGGATATCACCAAGACATAAACCACTATCATCTATTTTGGCATCACACATGCATGTGTCCATAAATATCTTAAACAGCCATGATGACATTACACAACCTTGTCTAACTCCTGCACCAATAGAAAACCGTTTTGATAAAACACCATTCACTTGTACACGAGCTCTACTACCAGCATACATGGCTTTTACACTATTAAGTAGATTCCCAGTAACACCATATTCATTCAACACCTTCCACAAAAGTGTCCTATTCACTCGGTCATAAGCTTTCTCTACATCTATGAAGGCAGCAAAAACTTTCTTCCCAACAGCCAGATACTTTTCAATCATCGTGCGTAATGCAAAAATCTGGTTAGTGCAGCCTTTACCAGGCATAAAACCACTCTGAACATCCCACACTTTCTCTGATGTAAGACCCCGTACTTTTTCAATAACAACCTTACCAAACACTTTCCCTGGCACACTTTCTCAGTGTATATTGGAAGCACATACCGAAGCATCAAAACAAGACTTGGTGAAAACAAAAAAGATGTTTCCAGTGGTCTTCCAAAGACAGCTTTATCTGCACTAACCCTTGAAGACACCTCTGTGGTTCCCATTTGGAAAGAAACCAAAAAAGTTGCCCCTTTCATCAACAGGGCATCTGTGTGTTTCCAAGAGAGCATTGAAATTTTGTTCACCAAAAACTGCAATTCAGAGACCCCTCACCAAATCCCATTTATTTGGATCTCTCTTCTAAAATCTGGCAACAGTTCCAACACCCCAACTGCAAATTGTAGTTCTGGCAACCATCCCGTCAAGTCGATCGCAGGTGGTCAAGGTCGTAGGATGACCGAAAGCTACCGCTAAACGAAACCTTTTACCGTACGTGACTCTGTGTGTTTCGCTCGTTTTATATGTTTATCAATTTATAATTTTCAATCAAAAACTCGCTCATTAGCACACTCATACATTTAAAACTATCCATTAATTAAAACATATCTCATTAGAAATCATGGATATTGTTTATGACTAATGTATTAATCATAAACAATATCCTGATTTGGGAAATATTAAAATGTTAACTACTCACACAAATGAAAAAGAGTTAAGGATTTCAAAAAGCTTTATATTCAAACAAAAAAAGGATAAAATATGCAATTTACAGGACCCTACTACTCTTGATACAGTTTGAAAGTCACTTATAAAAAGAGAAAAAATGCATAGGAAAAGACCCAAAAAAAAAAAAAAAAAGTATTATAAAAATCACACTATTTAATAAAGGACTAATAATAATATATTTGTTTCTATAAATAGATATTAATATTTCAATATTTCTACTTTAAAATGAAAAAAGAATTGTATTTACGATATATACCTATCAACTCATCCGAAAAATGGCGGCACCTGAAAAGATTCACTGACACGTAATGCAGGCCCCACCCCTTACCTCATTTCCTGACATGCAACTTCTGCGGCTACACACACGCAAAGAACCCTCGTGTAGGTTGTTGATGGCCTGATGATAGTGTTCATGGAACATTGAAGGTGCTCGTCGTGATAACGTCGACGAAGTGTTTTTACCAGAGCCATGTCTCCCAACCCAATGAGTATAGCCGTTTCTAATGAGATACGTTTTAGTTAATAGATAGTTTTAAATGTATGAGTGTGCTAATGAGGAAGGTGAAGCAAAATGCTGTTAGTAAGATGTAGACAAATATTTTGAGGTGGTTTGGCCATGCTGAAAGAATGAGTGGTAAGATGCTTACTATGAGAATTTATTCAGCCGAAGTGGCAGGAATGAGAAGTAGAGAAGGCCAAGGAAATCATGGGAGGATCAGATTCAGAAATGTCTGCATGAGGAAAAGCCAATGAGTATAAAATACAAAAGGTCTTGGGTGAGATGTGTGATTGGTGTCAATGAAGCTCGAGTTGTGTGCCAAGGTCACTGTAAATGGAGATTTTTGATATATCAACAGTAAGTAAAATCTATTGTCATCAGTTTCAAATTTGAATTTCACAGCTTTCTTTGAGGAGTGAATCTCAGAGAACAGCTAAGCTTAGTGATATGTATGTATGTACCATTGCTCTTGTAATATAAATTACTGAAAAATGTTTACACAAACCTTTTATCAAGTTATGCCCCCTTTTACCTTTTCTCATCTGCCTATAAAGAATTTCTTAAATATCAACAATGTTTCTACTGAAGTCTCACTCAAAACTATAGCACCCTGCACAGAAACCTTGAATATTTCCTTGATGGTTCAGGATGAAGTCAAGCAGTGAAATGGCTTCATAGAAGAAAATTAAAACATCAGGTGTCATGTTTTTTGGCTGTTTTTGGAATACAGTAGTACAAAAATTTTGCACTACAAGTCCTCAAATTCCTGCTAAGATTTGGCACTTCAATTACTCAGATTTCTGCAAAGAATTTTGTGCTTCAGCAGGAAAAATAAATATAATACACTCATCATCTCATAACAGTTTCTCCTTGGATAACATGGCCTGTGTGGCTTTCCACCCTAGACTGTATAAATCAGAACAAGTTAGTAAAATCATGCAATGCATTGATTATGATATGCTTTCCAACATACCAAAAATCATTACTCAAGTTATGAGGATAATGGCTGTGGAATAAATCTCACTCCTGTGTCCTGATTTTTGACCCCATTTGGATGTTATTCAACAGAACCTGTAAACTATACTTCCGGAACAACATGAAAAAGTTTTGTCTCAATTGAAGCATTTTTACATAAGTTATAACACATAAGGGCGATGGAATGGATCCCGATCCTATGTCTTGACCTTTGACCCCATTTTACCCATTTTCAACAGAGTTCGTCCCCAGGTGGTCCCCTACCACATACTAAAATTTCATTGAAATTGAACCATATTTACACAAGCTATGATGCATAAGGGCAATGAAATGGATCCCGCTCCTACCTTTAACCCCATTTATCCCATTTTCAATAGGGTTTGGCCCCAGGAGGTCCCCTACCATATACTAAAATTTCATTGAAATCGAACCATATTTACGCAAGTTATGAGGCATAAGGACAATGGAATGGATCCCACTCCTATGTCGTGACCTTTGACCCCATTTGTCCCATGTTCAATAGGGTTTGGCCCCAAGTGGTCCCCTACCACATACTAAAATTTCATCAAAATCAAACCATTTTTACGTGAGTTATCGCGCAGACGGACGGACACGGACAAAGCTGGAGCATATATGCTTCTTCAACCAACGGTTGGAGAGCATAAAAAAGGCCTCTAGAAAGAAATAAGTGTGCCCTGATAGCATTCATCTTTGTTATCTGAATTTAAAATGAGTCTTCACATCTTAATTTTGTTCACTTTTGCACCTGAAAGCAAAAAGGGTTTACCTAAAACAAATTTGAAACAGCTGAAAGTAAGAAACGAAGTACCAAGTTTTTCTTTCCATCACAAAATTCCACCATAAAAAAAAAAAAAAAAAAAAAAAAAAAAAAAAGGAATAAATCAAATACCAGATTTTTAACAGTTTTGTGATGAAGAGATTGAAATAAATAAATTAAATCCTATATTTTTTTCATATTGAGATTTAATTTCATAAACTTTGATTAATGGCTAATATTATACTTCGTTCAAAACAAATGCTGCTTGTAACACATTTATAGATTACACATAATTACATAACTGACACCCCGGTGGTGCAGTGGTCTAAGTGATGGCTTCTGATCATTCGTCTGAAAGGGGTCCAGGTTCGAATCCTGGTGAGGCATGGATGTAGTGTTTGTCTTACAGCACTGGCTCTCTCCCTTCCCTGGAACCAGTGACCCAAAATTAAGGACGGGCAACTGCTTATAGCCCACTGAGTAATCGTTAAACCTCCAATAAAAAAAAACAAGAAAAACTACATAACTAAACACAAAAAAAAAAACTCACCAAAATGTATTACAAATTTCAAAAGGATATAGATCAAGATAAAATATTCACCTTCTGAAAAATTTCAGAGTAGAAAGAAAACATCACATCACCAGATTCCATCAAGTAATACTTCTAAAAAAAGGAAAAAAAAAAAAAAAGAACAAGTAAATTAAATATACATTTGAGAAAATTATAAGTTACAACTTTTAAATGGCAAACAAAGATAAGTAAGCTTTAAATGATAAGGGTGCAAATTATTACATTTAGGAAAGCATGTTTTGACACAGCAAATGAGATAAGGGTTATAATATTTAGGAAAATATAAACTCATATTTTTTTCTTTTCTGTAATATTAATAAAATTAAACTAGGGTGAATATTTCACAGTCTTGAATGGCAGCATATGAAATTGAAAAAGTTCAAACAAACTTACTTGGTATCAGAGCACTACATAACAAACATAAAATTAAACTATGTACAGGGTGGCCAACATGAAACCGACCTCAAATGCAAAAGAGAGCTATACAGTTTTATTTGTTCATAATGTACCATACAACATACATTTCAGTTACATTTGGTATGGTAAATAAAAGATATTTTTAACTTAAAAAAAAAAGGCTGAACGTTAACAATTGACACGTTAATTAGCATTTTTACATAGCTTTTCAAAGTCTGTGTTGGAAGTGCTCGCCACTTGCCTCAATGCATTTTTCTGCTCGCCAAAGCATGTTCAGGAAATCGCCTCGCACATTGGCGACTGAAATGCGGGTGATCTCTTGCAATATGTTGGTTTTCAACTCTTCCAACGTTCGAGGGTTGTTGCGGAAGACTTTCCCATTTAACGAGCCCCACAAGTACTGTAAAAGTCACATTGTGATACGTTGGGAGAGCGGAGTGGCCATAGATACCTACTGATTATCCTTCCTGAGTAAAATCACTGTGGATTCAAACAAGTGAACAATCAGAGAGATGATCATCGCATGTGCCACAGGGTCTAATAGTTTCCCGTGGCAAACTGTAAAATATAACTTTACAACTGTAACCTAAACCTTGCTTGGGGCTGGTTTTATGTGTGCCACCCTGTGTTTCAGAACTAATCTTTCCAGTGCTCTGTAAAACTATGCATTGAATGATACTGTTTTCAGACTTGCATTCAGGAACATCATTGGTTAAAGTATAAATTAACATTTAAACAATATGAAAAATAACATAGAGTAAGTCTGTGATATCTATTATGAATCCTCTCCTTAAAACGGCAACAGATAATAAAATTGTGATCATACATACATGTACATACCACTAAGCTGGTCACTGGAATTCAGAGGTTAGCTCCACAAAGAAAAAACAGATTACCAGATAATTTTTAACTGATTGTTTACTTACTGTTGCTGTATCGAACTTCTCCATTTACAGCGATCTTGACATACAACTTGGGCTTCACTGACATCCACCACACACCGTACACAAGACCTTCTATACTTCATACTCATGATCTTTTTCTCATGCACACTCCTGAATCTGATCCTCCCATGACTTCCTTGGCCTTTCTCTGCCTTTTCTTTCTGCCACTTGGGCTAGAAAAATTTTCTTAGTAAGCATCTCATCACTCATTCTTTCAACATGGCCCAAACCACCAAAGCATATTAGTCTCCACCTTTCTAACAACACTTTGTTTCACATTACACAACTGCAACACTTCTTCATTCCTCACATGATCAGAACGAGTCTTGCCACAAATCTCCCATAAGTAATGCATTTCTCCATCCCACAAATGACTCCTATGTTTCTTCTGTAGTGCCCAGGTTTCACTGCCATACATCAGAGTAGGAACCATAACACTTTCATACACAGCCATGTGCGACTTTCTTGAGAACCCATCATTCCTGTGAAAAGCTCCCAAGTCAGCTATAACTTTCAATGAAGAACTCACTCACCTACGAATTTCACCATCCAATTTGTTCTCTCTGTCAAACATGCTAAATACACAAACTCATTCACCTGGTCAATCACTGTGCCATTTAGATTTACATTACATTCAGTACTAACAGTTCCATGCTCAAAAACCATAACTTTGGTTTTTCCCTTATTTATAAAATTGTGATCATAATGCAACAGAATTATATGTGATAGTGATAATTTGCTCTAGAATTATTATAACTTTAAGGAATAAACTTATTTGTTTGGGTAATTGAACACTAATAAAATTAGCCCTACTCTGGTGCCCAAAATTAAAGTCCAAAAGTGTTCACATGGATAAAAAGGAAAACACGTAACAGGAAGGTAGAGACATTTGGCATATACAGAGAGACAATCACAAGGGTAATCAACATTTTAAAACAGCAGGTGCACACATTTTGTGTATGCATGGTTACATGTGTAAATGCTTCCAAGGTGAGATGTAAGAATGTAACCTAAAAATGTCTTAACAAGGAATGTGATCACCTCATATGGACAGACAGCTTTCACAATAATGATACATACTCATACTCATGTTGTTCATGAACTCTGGAGCAGAAGAATTCCATTCCTCAATGAGGACAGCGCATACCTCGGGAACAGTTCTGGGAGTGGGCTGATGTGCTACTATGTGTCATCCCAAAGTGTTTCAGGCATGCTGTATAGGGTTCAGGTCTGGAGACCTGGCTGTCCAGCCCTTACACCAAATACCTTCGTTTTTGCGGGAAATAACTGAGAAGCTGAGCCCTGTGCTGGAGAGTATCATCATCCATTAAAAGGAACTGAGGTCAAACAGCTCCCTGAAAATGCCTACCATAAGGCTCTAGGATCTCATCCTTATAGTGCCAAGCATTCACATTGCCTTCTGCGAACATGTGGAATGGTGTGTGGCAGTTGAACATAATGCCACCACACACGAGAAGACAAAGTAGTCTCAATCGAGGATGTTTGCTGGATAACCCCTGTTTCCTCCAGATGAGATGCTGATGAGAATCCGTTTGTAGACTGAATTTTGCATCGTCTGTAAAAAGAACACAGGCCCACTCATCTGGGCTCCAAGGATGATATTGCCTGAACCAATTCAAGCAAGCTCTCCTGTGAGATGAGGTTAGCTGGACACAAACCATGGGTTTCCTGGCATAAAGGCCAATAAAGCTTCAATATATTGTTTGCCTTGCTACCATGGTCCCAGTGGCAGCTGAGAGCTCCCAAAACAATTGCCAGGCTGTATAGGATTTATGATGCTGTGTGGTTAGAGTGACATAACAGGAAGTGTCACCTTGGAAGACCTTGCCCAGGCCATCATGATACCCCACCAGTGTTGTGTATTTGCTGTCATAACATGAAACCACTCTTGAGTTGATAATTAATTCTCTTGGGACCTGTACTTGAGACTGGTCTGCTTCTAGTCATCCTATCACTTGCCACCGTACAGTGTTGGGTACATATGTGTGAGAGATAAGGGAAGCATTTGCAGCCACCAGAACACTTCTTACTCACACTATCAATGAGAAATGCCACTGCCATTCACGTTGACGCTAAGTATGTAACTCAGTTTACATATTGGACAGTGTTCTGCTCACTATGGGCAAATTTCTCTGTGGGCAGTTGTTTCTTGAGTTTATTTGCATTTGGCCTGTGAACATTGCAACATTTCATTTAGTGCTTTAGATTATTTCCCTGCCATAGCCTTCCAGACTTCAATTTGAGGCACCAGTGTATTATAATTCCATTAATTGAAAGAGAAACTGGGCACATACATTTATTTTGGACCATGAATTATCCCCCACATATGAAATTCAGAAGTTGAGGATATAAGACAGCATCATTCTTCTTTTCTTTTTATTTCTGAAGACACCTAGAGTTGATTGCGTTCTGAACCCCACCCCCTTCCCCAGAGTCGAGATTCTTACCTGCTCTGCTGTTGCTTCACTTCTCTATCCAATACATATCACTAAGCTATTCTGTGAGATTCAGAGGTTAGCTCCTCAAAGAAATACAAACTACCAGATAAATTTTTAACTGATTATTTACTTACTGTTGCCATATCAAACCTCTCCATTTACAGCAATCTTGACACACAAGTCGGACTTCACTGACATCCATCACACGATGTACACAATACCTTCTATACTTCATACTCATAATCTTTTTCTCATGCAGACACTCCTGAATCTGATCCTCCCATGAATTCCTTGGCCTTCCTCTGCCTTTACATCCTGCCACTTGGGCTAAAAAAATTTCTTAGTAAGCATCTCATCAGTCATCCTTTTAACATGGCCAAAACCACTGAAGAATATCAGTCTCCACCTTGCTAACAACATTTTGCTTCACATTACAAAACTGCAACAGACATCTCCATTCCTCACACGATCAAAATGTGTCTTGCCACAAACCCCCAGTAAGTAACACATTTCTCCAGCATACAAGCGACTCCTATGTTTCTTCTGTAGTACCCAGGTTTCGCTGTCATACATCAGAGTAGGAACAATTACACGTTCATACACATCCATGCGGGACTCTCTTGAGAACCCATCATTCCTGTGAAAACCTCCCAGAGCAGCTATGACTTTCAGTGAAGAATTCACTCACCTATTAATTTTACCATCCAATTTGTTCTCTCTGTCAAACATGCTTCCTAAATATACAAACTCATTCACCTGGTCAATCACTGTACCATATGATCCCTATAAAACCTCAGATGATCCCCATGAAGACTCAAATTTCTAGGTCTTAACTGCTCAGTTTTCACCTGCAACAGTTCTTCAATGCTAGAGGGCCACCCCGGCAGACCTGCCAACCTCTCAGAACCAAAAAACGTAACACTCAGATAGAAAAATCATAACACGGCACATGTTGATAATTTTTTAAGCCTATTTCAGCTATATAAATTCTTGATGATGAGAATGTAGGGATTTTTTCCCTACATCAAAATTTTATTGAGAAACTAATTAAATCTAATTAGCAAACACTTTTATGTTGTTCATTATTAGAAAAAAAATTACAATTACGGGAGAAATCCTCACTCCGCCTAACTTCCGTTTTCAGAAATTTTGAGAGGCGAAAAACTTTCATTTTAGGGAGTCTGCAAGATGGTTTAATTGGGTTTTGGGGATGTTGTTTTTGTCTGCAGGACCAAAATAAATCTGCGATGTGCATCAGCCATCGCCGCGGTTCTGCTACGAGGATTAGTGGAAAATGAATCTGCGATGTACGTCGGCCGTTGCCTCAATTCTTCTACGAGGGTGGGTACAAAATAAATCTGCGATGTTCATAAGCCATTGCCGCGATTCTGGTACGGGGATGAGTACAAAATAAACCTGTGATGTACATTGCCACGATTCTTCTACAGGGATGAGTACAAAATAAATCTGCGATGTACGTCGGCCGCTGTCGCTATGACTCTGCTACGGGGATGAATACAAAATAAACCTGCGATGTACGTCACCGTGATTCTTCTACAGGGACAAGTACAAAATAAATCTGCGATGCTGCGATGTACGTCGGCCGTTTACGCAATTCTGCTACAGGGATAAGTGTAAAATAATTATGTGACGTACATTGTCTTGCATGAGAAAAAAAGTACAATTACAGAAGAAATCCTCACTACACCTAACTTCCTTCCGTTTTTGGAAATTTTGAAAGGCAGAAAACTTTCATCTATGATAGAGAGTCTGCAAGATGGTTTAATAGGGTTCTGGGGATGTCGTTTTTGTCTGCAGGACCAAAATAAATCTGCGACGTACGTTGCTCGTCACCGCGATTCTGTTACAAAGGCTTCTGTCTGAAAAGGAAAAAAATGGGGGAAAATATGACTATTTAAAAAAAATCGTATTTTTGGCTGCAAAATCGTACTACAGCATGATTTATCATACTAAATACGATAAAATCATGACAATTGGCAGGTCTGCCCCGGTGGTACTGTGGTCTAGGTGCTGACTTATGATCATTCACTCGAAAAGGGTACAGGTTCAAATTCCAGTGAGGCATGGATGTTGAGTTTGTCTTATGGCACTGGCTTTCTCCCTTCCCTGGAGTCAGTCACCCTAAATTAGGGGTGGATGACTGCTTATAACCCATTGTATTGCTCACGGTGGTCATTAAACTTCCAACAAAAAAAATCACCTCTGGCATTTTTTTTATAGTGTTCAAAGTGCAACTGGTAATCCAGCTTAAAAAAAAAAAAAAAAAATTCTGAATATAAGTTTGGCAGGAGTATCTTTTCTTTGAACACAGGGAAGCCTTAGATCACCAGAAAGTATGCATTTGGGGTACAGCTTCTTCCATGCAACATTTTATGTGAGGAACTCACTTCACTCAAGATAGCTGCATTCTCGATACTGAAGCCTTACCAAAATTCCCTTACTGTGAGCTTGCATGATCCTCAGTGGCATCCATGCATTTAGAAATGTGATCACCTCATTCTGGTCCACAGGCAATAAAACTGCACTCATACTGGAAGAGTCTTAACAATCCTACCAGCTTCAATATCAATAGTAATGTTCAGTTTCATTTCAAAGTGGAGACTAGCCATTATCTCTCAGCCTCTATGTCTGTCTTTATTGACATGGCATTGAGTTAGTAGCAACAACAAAGTAAACAACATATTAGAGCTGGAAGAACTGGTTTGAGAATCTCTCACATTGGGCGAAAAAGCACAGAGTGAAAACTGATACTGCTGAGTGATAGTAAGAAATGCGCAGAATGTATGACACAAATGGCACTATGACAATGAGCAAAAACGACACACTACAGATACCGAAGTAATCCTGCTAAATAGTGGGCGTGGAAATTTTAAAGTCAATGAATATTGTTGTCCCACAGCAGAAATGAAAAGATATGGCTATTTTAACACAATATTAAACCACTAGCAAAAGTATAAACATATACTTATTTTGCATCTTACCTTCATAACTGAAACATGAGCCATAAGGTGGTGCTTTTCTTTCAGCACTTGTATTAACTTGCAACAGCTTATGTGACAGGCATTTTTGATGCAAGAATGTATTGCTCCTTCAAAGATTAAATTCAAAGGAAGTAAAACATCTGAGTGCAAGTTTTCCAGAATTCTAAAATAAAAATTAAAAATGTATAAGTGAATAGCTCTACAAAGTTAAACCTTCACAGAAAATGTTATCATTGTATTATTATGAGTTGAAAGAGCTTGTTAAGATAAAAGAAGAATTTTCATGGCAATATTCTGAAATTGTGCTAAAAGCATCACACTGGGTCTAAGTAAAATTTTGGGCACTCTTGTGAGAATTATCACAAACCACTTTCCATTGATATGTGACAATAGATCATAGAATGCAATGAAAAAACAGTATCCTATTTAAGGCTGATTTGTTGAATATGGTTAAGTAGTTTAAACAAAAATGCTGTTCAGTGTTTCAGGAATTGCTGAAATTCAATCCAGTAGTTTACATAAAAAGTAAGCTTTGATGCATCTGGAATGGATGCAAGGCATTTTAAAGTGCATGAGATCAGAAAGACAATAACACCATAACTGTGGCCAAAAATGTTTCTGATGTCTTCAGTGTTGAAACTGGCAAGTCACACAGGGATAAATCTTTTCAATAACCTTCAGAAGACCAGGCGATTTCGATTCTGTTTTTTCTTTGAGTTGTTTTTTAATAACATGTCAATGACAATCATCTTGCCCACCATTTGCAATAGAGAAATTATATAAACAGATGACACAAAAATACACATTCCTTTGAAACTTTGGATTTCAAAAGAAAAGTCCACTCTTTTGAATAACATCCTTATTTCATTGTGAAATCTTTACTTTTTGGCTTTCCACTAATTCATATTGAAATTGTTTAATTTTAATTCATACAGTTACTTAAAATTACATAAAATTTGAACAACAAATAAAACAAATCTGTGTGTAGTAACACCCACCGTCTTTGTTTTATGACTACAAAATGAAAGGATATCAACATGCAGCTGGGGAGCACGTCTTTGTCTCCCTACAGCTATTGAATTTCCCCATTGCAACTGGCTAATATGCTTACACATGCGCTTGAAGGCAGAGTATCAATATGTCCATCAAAGAGCGAACTGCTTCCCAAACTAAGGAGAACTAATTACACAGAATCCCTAAGCACTTCAAACTTCTGTTATTAATTGCTTGCAAGAAAGAAAAACAATAAGTGGAAGGCAGAATAACAACTGAGGGGGTATATTTACAAAATGCACTATTGAACACCCATGTACATGATAGTTAGTTGGAGCAAAAGGTGAGGATTCAATCATAAATGGTGCACTAGAGCAGCAGGAGCCAGGTTTTCCACAATTTTTTAAGCCCTGTCCATAATGACACAAAATTGGCTGAAAATTCTGAAGAATTACAAAAAATCAGTTATAGTTAGCAGCTCAGCTGATATGACATGATATTTATACACGGTGGAGTCACATTATTGTGACCACCAGCTAATATCAAGAGTGACTGCCGTGTGCAGCGCAGACAGCAGCTAGACGGGCTGGGAGTTACTCAATAAGGTGCTAGAAGGTGTTCACAGGTATGTGGAGCTATGCTGACTGCAGTGCATCTGACAGCTGCTGGAGGGTGCATGGTGGAGGAGGATCCACAGAGCAAATAACATGATAGAGGTGGTCACACAGATGCTCAATTGGATTTAAGTCTGGGGAATTAGGGGGCCAGGGAAGTACTTTGAAGTCTTCATTGTGCTCTTCCAAACACTCTCGGACATTTCTAGCTGAGTGACATGTCACATTGTCATGCTGGAAGATCCCATCCACCCCAGGGAAGATAATCAGCATGTTTGGATGTACATGGTCTGCAAGGATGGATTCATAATGAATTCAGTCCATAGTGCCTTCCACAGGTATGAGCAGACTCAGGGAATGCCACGAATACATTCCCCAGACCATAACACTGCCCCCACCAGCTTGTGTTCTTCCAACAATGGTTGAAGAGTGTTTGTTCTCCAATGTTTCTTGCCTTATACGCCAACATCCATCCGTTTGATGAAGCAGAAAATGTGACTCATCGGAGAAGGCAATCTTTTGCCAATCAGCGGAGATCTAATTTCGATACTGCTGTGCAAACCTAAGCTTTTTCTGCCGATGCACTTTCGTTAGCATAGGTGCAGTGATCATCTGTCTACTGTCTACATCAGAGTCCCATATGCAGCAGGGTTTGCTGAACTGTCATTTTAGACATACTTCTGGTAGCCCCCTGGTTCATTCAGCCAGTGAGTTGCTTCACTGTAGCGTGTTGATCGACCCTTCACCTCTCACATCAATGGCACATGGTGCCCCGCAGTTTCCACTTCACTTATCTGCAATGGTGCCATTTCTCCATTCATGATACACTTTAACCACAGCAGCACAGGAACAGTTCACAAACTGCACTGCTTCAGAAATACTGCCACCCTTGGCCCAAAAGCCGATAATCATCCCTTTTTGCAAATCTGATAAATTGCTCCTTTTATCCATGAGAGCGACAAGTGATATGTTTTCAGAATGCCTACAGCACACCCTATATACCCTCTAAGCCAGCTCAAGACACATGCCTTCTTTCATTGGCTACGAGTTGTTGACATCAAGAGTAGGAGGTAGTCACAATAATGTGACTCGATTGTGTACATGTCATGGCTAATCTGTCACTAACTTTGGCTTAAAAAGTGCCCATTTTGTTTGAAATTGCAATAGACCATGCATTTGCATTCAGGAAAAAATCTCTCAATTCTAACAAAAAGTAACTGCCGCTGTTTTAGAAATTTTGCGTCACTCTTGCTTTCCTAGCTCGCAAAGCAAAATGTATTGAACACAAAAATATAAAATTTACATCGTTTGTAGAGAATTGTTTGGAGAACACGCTGAAATAAAATTTTCTCAATTCTAGCGAAACTTCAACAGATATTGTATTTCAAAGTGAAGGTAAGCAAAAAAGTGCTATCAGGTCGCGTTCCGGACACACTAACAGCAACAGAACCACAAAACTTTGCAGGCATGTAGTGGCATGACTGAATTTTTGCCCCTCTTCACCCTTTTTTTAAATTTCGATTTAGTTTACGAGAAATTAAATTTCTAAATTTCACAAAATTCTCTATTTCGCGATGGGATTCATTTCAAAAAACGGATATATGGCAAACTATAAATTATAACGCATTGCAATTTTTACAGCATAAACTTACAACTATAGTCCCTTTTTTACAAAAAAAAATTTTAAGAAAAAATCATTTTCTGATTTTTAAGCATTTTTAAAGACGCAAAGGAAAGAAACAAACGGCTTGTCTATCTTCACGATAACCACAGAAGAACGTTCTGGTCTCATGACCTGCTGCCATGGTGAAGCAGAGAATTTGTTATGCATATGTTTTGTTGGTAAAGCTATCTCAGTTGTTTAAGGTGAATGTCAAGTAATTTTGCTACCTATACATCCAATGGAAAAACATCTGTACACATTTTCTTCACAATTAATGCGTTCTCAAGGATGAAAATTTGAACATCGATTAAAATAGCTTCATTTTATAACTTGGAATACTTAATATTTCCTAAAACATAATCATAATTATGCAATCCAACATTTGTTTGTCTACTGACGTCATCAAAGTACAGGTCATGCCATCTTTTTTCTGGACAATTAATGTGTTCCCAAGGATGAAAATTTGAACATCGATTAAAATAGCTTCATTTTATAACTTGGAATACTTAATATTTTCTAAAACATAACCATAATTATGCAATTCAACATTTGTTTGCCTACTGACATCATCAAGTACAGGTCACGCCATCTTAATGCGTTCCCAAGTATGAAAATTTGAACATCTATTAAAATAGCTTCATTTTATAACTTGAAATACTAAATATTTTCTAAAACATAACCATAATTATGCAATCCAACATTTGTTTGTCTACTGACGTTATCAAAGTACAGGTCGCGCCATCTTTTTGCTGGACAATTAATGCATTCCCAAGAATGAAAATTTGAACATCGATTAAAATAGCTTCATTTTATAACTTGGAATACTTAATATTTTCTAAAACATAACCATAATTATGCAATTCAACATTTGTTTGCCTACTGACGTCATCAAGTACAGGTCACGCAATCTTAATGCGTTCCCAAGGATAAAAATTTGAACATCTATTAAAATAGCTTCATTTTATAACTTGAAATACTAAATATTTTCTAAAACATAACCATAATTATGCAATCCAACATTTGTTTGTCTACTGACGTTATCAAAGTACAGGTCGTGCCATCTTTTTTCTGGACAATTAATGCGTTCCCAAGAATGAAAATTTGAACATCGATTAAAATAGCTTCATTTTTAATTTAGAATACTTAATATTTTTTAAAACATAACCATAATTATGCAATCCAACATTTGTTTGTCTACTGACGTCATCAAAGTACAGGTCACGCCATCTTTTTCTGGTTCCAACACCACCAAAGGAAAAGTTATTGATTTTTTATATAATTATGGTTATGTTTTAGAAAATATCAAGTATTCCAAGTTATAATATGAAGTTATTTTAATCGATGTTCAAATTTTCATCCTTGGGAACACAATAATTGTGAAGGAATTGTGTACAAAAGTTTTTCCATTGGAAGTAAGGAATTGTGTACAAAAGTTTTTCCATTGGAAGTAAGGAATTGTGTACAAAAGTTTTTCCATTGGAAGTAAGGAATTGTGTACAAAAGTTTTTCCATTGGAAGTAAGGAATTGTGTACAAAAGTTTTTCCATTGGAAGTAAGGAATTGTGTACAAAAGTTTTTCCATTGGAAGTTTATGGGGGGAAATGGGGGCAGGGTGGCATTGATATGCCATTTAAATTATGGTGCTCAAATTAGGTTTACCTGATATTTCGGTGGTGGATGACTCTGTTAAATTACCCAAATTACAAATCTGTGTTTCAATGGGTGGTCTGTGAAGCCCACTTTTAGCGATAGTTATTGAAATCATGCAAACACCCATGCTTTTTATTATTATTATTATTTGAAAAAACCATGAGGAATAACCACTCACCATAAAGATCATGGTAACCTTCAATGGACCATACACTTCCAACACGTCATTCATCGTGATGTAACTGGGCTTCCACAGGTTTACAGACTTCTTGCTTACGCTTCTTATTTTCGGGTGTGAAACATCGTTTTTTTTTCTTTTTTCTTTTCCTTTGCCTTATAATATGTTACTATAATGCTTGTCAATTCGATAAAATCACACATACACTCATTCATACAATTCAAGTAAAAACTATGTACATAAACCTTACATTCACAGGTGATTAAACCTTAGTCAACTCTAATTATGGAACTCCTCCTTCTGTTTCACAACCTCTGCTACTCCCCCTGCAATTGTCACACCCATTCAGCCCCGCACATCCAATCCTCTAGTACTTTCGACAGGTCCCTGTCATCTTCAGGAGGCAGGTGTGTCTCATCCGCCCACCACAGCTCAAGTGAGCAGAGCCATCGAGGCATGGGCTCCAGTCGCTATCTCTGAATCGTTGTGTCTCTGGCGCCATCTATTGTCCCTGCTGCTCTTTTTTCCCTCTTTCTTTTTACGCTGCTGTTCAATTTTTATTAGGGCTTTCCATTGTTCGTTTAGGTTATTTGGCTCATTAATGTTGCATAATCTTGATCTGTTTTTTTCAATTAACACTGATTCTGCAATTCTTAACTGCTTTTCATTTTTACAGCTCTTAATAATTTTAATATCTTCAAACCTTGGACATTTTTGATTTTCCATACAGTATTGGGTCAATGCTGTCTTAGCCTCTTTTTTATTCCAATTATTAATATGCTGGTTCAATCTATACTTTAATTTATTCTTGGTGCTGCCTATATATGACACAGGTGGTTGCTGGTTTATTGGGATTTCATAAATTCCTGCTCTATCTAATTGGCTAATTTTTTCATTTTTAATCACTAAATTTTTTACAGTAAGTACCTGATTTCCTACCTGTATGCCATATTTGCCACAAACTTTATTAATTTCTGCTGAAACATTTTCTATATATGGTATTGCACCCACATATTTTACAAGTTTTTTATCAGTCTTGACCTTATTGTAACCTTGAGTTACTTCATAAATCCATTTTTTTAATACCTGTTTGGGGTATCCAAAAGCATATGCAATTTTTTCAATATATTCAATTTCTTCCTTTCTATACTGTTCAATTGATGAATGTGTTAAACTTCTTTTAATTAGTGTTTTAACACTATTTCTTTTATGTGTTAATGGATGTGATGACTGAAATGGTATAAGTACTGGGATATATGAAGATTTTCTATGTACTCTGAATTGTAAATTCTCCTCTGTTTTAATAATCAAAACGTCCAAAAATGCCAAAGTATTGTCATGTTCTTGTTCTACTGTCAGTTCTATAGATGGATAAATTTCACTATACTTTTTGTCAAGTCCTCAAGTTCATCATTTTTTAGCCTGGATAACAGAAAAATGTCATCAACATACCTGCAGTATATCAGTGGTGGATCCTCGAAGTTTACTTATTATTTTTTCCTCAATGTCACTCATTATAATTTCAGCAAATAAAGTTGACAGTGGTGACCCCATAGGTCCACCATGATTTTGTTTGTACATCTTGTTGTTAAACTTAAAAATGTTATTTTCATATATGTACAATAAAATTTCTCTTAACTCCTCTATTTGTATTGCATTCATTGTCTGTAGCACATACAATTTTTCAATAATTATTTCTATTGCCTGAGGTACTGGTGTGCTAGGAAAAAGAGCTCTCACATCCATACTAGCCATATGATATTCACTTAAATCTTGTTTAATTACTTTAATTTTCTCAATAAATTCGTATGTATTCTTCACAGTGAACCTTGTCTTCATGAACACAGGTGCCAAAAATTTGTAGATATTCTTTTCTAGTTTTATTAGTGGGGAATTCCTTTTTGATACAATCACTCTCATAGGTGTATCAGGCTTATGAGTTTTTATTTTTGCAATCATTTTTGGTATTCCAGTACCCATTGGTGGGTATGCTTTCTTTATTTCATCAGGCAAGGTGCTGTGATTTCTTATTCTAGCTAAGTACCTTACTTGAGATTCGGTTGGGTCTTTTGTTAGAATGCTGCAATTTAGTTCTTCTATAGCTCTATTCATTTTTAGATCATATTCAGTTGTGTTTAATATTACAATTTGCCCTGTTTTATCAGCTTCACAGAATTTAATTGTTGGGTCATCTCTTAATTTAATCAGTTGTTCTTTCTCATACTGAATTTTATCTATATGATATTTCTTTTTCTTACTTTTTTCATTAAATTCTTTCAAAACAATTCTATACAGTTTACTTCGAAAATTTTCACGTTCTTCTGCTGGTACACTGCGTGCCATTTCTTCTAAGTTGGGTATTAATTCCTCCGTTCTCGGCAGGCTCCGTGGAAACGCAAATTTTTTACCTCTCTGCAAAATAGCTCTCTGCGTGAAGCTCAAGGTCAAGTTGGAGTTATTCTGATATGCCTCATACATATTCTCCCATTGTTCTTGTACACGTTGTCTGTCAATCATCACGTGCAACTTTTTTTCCATGACTGCTCTTGAGCATTTTTTTTCGTATTCCACGATGTCAAAAATTTCTCTGAAGGTTACATCCAAAATCTCATCTCTCCAATTACCGTCGAACTTTCTATACTTTTTATAACATATCAAATCGATTAAATGTAAACATTTCATATTCAAGTTAAAAATCAGTTTCCTTTTATTGACAATTTCAGCTCTTAATCTCTTTTTTTTGGCACTCCTGGATTATTCTATTATCCTTAGCAGTGACTGGGCAATTCCGTATTTTTAAATACTTTGGTGTTATTTCTAGGTCACGGCACGTCACCAAAAATTCTTCTTGATTTTCTGACTTTACTAATTTAATTTTAGCCTTCTTAAACGCCTTAATATCTCTCATCTCGAAGTTGTGAAATTGATTCCTATAGCGCATAATCCCAGAGTATGATAGCGACTGCAAACCCCCTCACCTCAACTATCCCAGCTTAGAATTTTGCGTGTAATTCTCAATTATTATATTTGCACTTTTAAGGTATTAACCTCTTGCAAAGTGCGCATAGTTTTTTCATTTATGAATTGCACGTAAACTATGCGCACTTTGCAAGAGGTTAATACCTTAAAAGTGCAAATATAATAATTGAGAATTACACGCAAAATTCTGAGCTGGGATAGTTGAGGTGAGGTTTGCAGTCGCTATCATACTCTGGGATTATGCGCTATAGGAATCAATTTCACAACTTCGAGATGAGAGATATTAAGGCGTTTAAGAAGGCTAAAATTAAATTAGTAAAGTCAGAAAATCAAGAAGAATTTTTGGTGACGTGCCGTGACCTAGAAATAACACCAAAGTATTTAAAAATACGGAATTGCCCAGTCACTGCTAAGGATAATAGAATAATCCAGGAGTGCCAAAAAAAGAGATTAAGAGCTGAAATTGTCAATAAAAGGAAACTGATTTTTAACTTGAATATGAAATGTTTACATTTAATCGATTTGATATGTTATAAAAAGTATAGAAAGTTCGACGGTAATTGGAGAGATGAGATTTTGGATGTAACCTTCAGAGAAATTTTTGACATCGTGGAATACGAAAAAAAATGCTCAAGAGCAGTCATGGAAAAAAAGTTGCACGTGATGATTGACAGACAACGTGTACAAGAACAACGGGAGAATATGTATGAGGCATATCAGAATAACTCCAACTTGACCTTGAGCTTCACGCAGAGAGCTATTTTGCAGAGAGGTAAAAAATTTGCGTTTCCACGGAGCCTGCCGAGAACGGAGGAATTAATACCCAACTTAGAAGAAATGGCACGCAGTGTACCAGCAGAAGAACGTGAAAATTTTCGAAGTAAACTGTATAGAATTGTTTTGAAAGAATTTAATGAAAAAAGTAAGAAAAAGAAATATCATATAGATAAAATTCAGTATGAGAAAGAACAACTGATTAAATTAAGAGATGACCCAACAATTAAATTCTGTGAAGCTGATAAAACAGGGCAAATTGTAATATTAAACACAACTGAATATGATCTAAAAATGAATAGAGCTATAGAAGAACTAAATTGCAGCATTCTAACAAAAGACCCAACCGAATCTCAAGTAAGGTACTTAGCTAGAATAAGAAATCACAGCACCTTGCCTGATGAAATAAAGAAAGCATACCCACCAATGGGTACTGGAATACCAAAAATGATTGCAAAAATAAAAACTCATAAGCCTGATACACCTATGAGAGTGATTGTATCAAAAAGGAATTCCCCACTAATAAAACTAGAAAAGAATATCTACAAATTTTTGGCACCTGTGTTCATGAAGACAAGGTTCACTGTGAAGAATACATACGAATTTATTGAGAAAATTAAAGTAATTAAACAAGATTTAAGTGAATATCATATGGCTAGTATGGATGTGAGAGCTCTTTTTCCTAGCACACCAGTACCTCAGGCAATAGAAATAATTATTGAAAAATTGTATGTGCTACAGACAATGAATGCAATACAAATAGAGGAGTTAAGAGAAATTTTATTGTACATATATGAAAATAACATTTTTAAGTTTAACAACAAGATGTACAAACAAAATCATGGTGGACCTATGGGGTCACCACTGTCAACTTTATTTGCTGAAATTATAATGAGTGACATTGAGGAAAAAATAATAAGTAAACTCGAGGATCCACCACTGATATACTGCAGGTATGTTGATGACATTTTTCTGTTGGGAGGATGAGACACACCTGCCTCCTGAAGATGACAGGGACCTGTCGAAAGTACTAGAGGATTGGATGTGCGGGGCTGAATGGGTGTGACAATTGCAGGGAGAGTAGCAGAGGTTGTGAAACAGAAGGAGGAGTTCCATAATTAGAGTTGACTAAGGTTTAATCACCTGTGAATGTAAGGTTTATGTACATAGTTTTTACTTGAATTGTATGAATGAGTGTATGTGTGATTTTATCGAATTGACAAGCATTATAGTAACATATTATAAGGCAAAGGAAAAGAAAAAAAGAAAAAAAAACGATGTTTCACACCCGAAAATAAGAAGCGTAAGCAAGAAGTCTGTAAACCTGTGGAAGCCCAGTTACATCACGATGAATGACGTGTTGGAAGTGTATGGTCCATTGAAGGTTACCATGATCTTTATGGTGAGTGGTTATTCCTCATGGTTTTTTCATTTATGAATTGCACGTAAACTATGCGCACTTTGCAAGAGGTTAATACCTTAAAAGTGCAAATATAATTATTATTATTATTATTATTATTATTATTATTATTATTATTATTATTATTTCTAACATCACCCAGGATTAGACAAATTAAAGGTTATCCACAATTAACCATTTCTTCTTTCAGACGGAATGTACTGAAAATTTGTTTGACAAGCATGCCCTGCATAATCCTTTATTAACATTAGGTAAAATAATTTATCCAACTCAAAACTAACATAGCAAAGCACTCCATGCATCAAGAGAGTAACATAGATTTGTCTGAACATGATTTGCAAAACACCACTCAAATAAAGAAAGTTGTTTTGTTCCTTGTGATGCACATGTGACAGGAACACTTTCAAGCAGATAGCAATGGGAGAGCACACATGCAGGTTTAAGGTCACATGAGCACTCTCAGCATCCTTTCTATGAGCAGTTCCTGCCGAAATTACATGAAAAGTATTTTATGCATCTAACTCATCCCCCTTTTGGAATTTTGACTTGAAACCAGGCACTTTAAAAATATGCAGATTGTTTTTTATTGGACATCAATGAAAAACAATCTGCATAATTTTAAAGTGTCCCTCATGATTTCCCAATGTGCCATGGCTCTCTCACACTCAAACACATTTTCTTTTATTTTTATAGATGGAGAAAATCGATGAAAAAATTATATTCACAACTGCCAGAAATTTTTAAGCTTATAAATTATTGCAAAATAATACACAAATTGTTTTTTTTTTTTAATTTAATGAAAAACTTTTGCACAATTTCAAGATGGATACCAGCATTTGTTTGTTATTTATTGGAAAATATCAGTCTTCCTTCAAGGGTATAGAATAGATGTGAAGGAAAGGCATATGCAAAATTACAAAAGAAAGAAATAATACTTTTGGATGCAGTGAGTTTTATATCCACAGGTCTACTAAGTTTGTTATTCATGCTACATAACTGGACATGGAAAAACTTATGCTAGCTACTGTTGGCTTCTTTCTTTTAAAAAAATTGACAGATGGCACCTCTCAAAATGTTTTGTAACTATGGTTTAGCACAGCCTACATAAATAATCTTACAAATATTCATCACCTTCAAATTATGCAGTACTTTAAAAAAAAAAAAAAAAAAAAAGGTAAAATGTCACTATTTTTATGCTCCAAGTTAGTTTAATTTTTGTTTCAGATATTTCTAACCTCCAGATATTTTTCAATGATAAACCATCCACTTAAAAATGGACTCACTCAGTGATGATGTCATCATTAACAACATACTTTGAAAAACATACAGAGGCCAAAAATGCCTGAAAGAAAATTAAACTAGAATTAAAGAAGTAACAGTGTTTTTCCACTCTTAAGTAATTACCTGAATGTAATTTCTTTGAGTAAATGCAAAGTAAGTTTTCTTTCATATTGGGCTGTCGGAAAAGTCACAATGTATATGGCACCCGATGACGGTTGGGCGGTTTTGGAAGTACTAGAGGAATGCACAGCTCTGGTATCGCCATGGCATTCGACAGGTGCCAGTTCTAGCTTCAATCTAAAAGGAATAGTGAGCGATTTGGTTGATTTGTGGAGATTTGACATAAAGTTGAAGACGGAAGACCAAACTGTGCATTTTCGCCATTTTTTACTGTTTTACTTCCGTAAAGGGAAGAACGCGTGTCAAGCTTGTGAAAAGTTGCATAAAGTGTACGGTGATAATGCTATACAAGAACGTCAGTGACAGCAGTGGTTCGCAAAATTCCGTGCTGGTGATTTTGACCTCAACGATGCTCCTCGGTCCGGGAGGCCCACCGAGGATGATGACGACCAAATCAAGGCATTGATCGAGTCAAACCCATGTTACACAACACGAGAGATTGCAGACACATTGCACATCCATCATTCAAGCGCTCACAGCCACCTGAAGAAGCTGGGATACATAAGCAAGCTCGATGTGTGGGTTCCTCATGAACTCAAAGAAGCTCAATTGACGGTGCATATAAACATCTGCAATATGCTCATTAAACGTGAGGAAAACGATCCTTTCTTGAAGCGACTGATAACTGGTGATGAAAAGTGGATTGTGTACAACAAAGTGCTGCGCAAACGGTCTTGGTCCCGACGTGCTGCTTCACCTCAAACGACATCCAAAGCAGTCATTCATCAGCGGAAGGTTCTGGTCACAGTGTGGTGGGATTTTAAAGGTGTCGTGATTTTCGAGCTCCTACCACGGAACCAAACAATCAATTAGAATGTGTACTGTCGGGAATTGGACAGTTTGAACGACTCCATCATCCAGAAGCATCCAGAGCTCGTTCATCGTAAAGGTGTTGTGTTCCATTACGACAATGCGAGACCACACACAAGTTTGATCACCCACCAAAAATTATTGGAGCTTGGGTAGGATGTGTTGCCACACCCAGCATACTCGCCTGACCTTGCGCCGTCAGACTTCCACTTGTTTCGCTCTCTTTAACAGTCCTTGTGTAGGTATAACGTTCAATTCAGATGAGGCTGTAAATCAGCACCTTGTACAGTTTTTCGCCACGAAAGACAGGTTCTTCTAAAAACGAGGCATTCTGCAGCTCACTGAAAGATGGCAAAAGGTTATCAAACAAAATGGGCATTATATCATTGATTGATCTTTGTTCTTTCTATCAATAAAGGATCTTTGCAAAACATGGCTAAAATATGTCATGACTTTTCCGACAAACCAATATTTATACAGCATGAATAATAGAATTGTCATCATTATTTTAATTTACAAGACCAGGACACTTGATAATGCTTATTACACAAAAACCATTATTTTCATGTTTAAACTTCTGGCATTTAATTCTTGAACTGTACTCGTAGAAGTATAAAAAAGAAAAGTGAAGCTTACTTTTCTGTTTCAACTGAGTCATCCACAAATCTAAAGCTATCATTGCAATTAAGAATATTTTCAAAATTCTGTTTGAGAAGTGGGTCAGGTGGTATATATTCTTCTAAATCCACACAGTCCTTGTACTGATCTTCAAAGCTTTGAAGTTCACCAACAAGATCATCATTTATGCAATTTTCCTGAACTTCCGAAGGTTCCACTAATTTTTTGAACAGCTCCTGAACTGACATGAGAAGTTGAGAGTAAAGTGAACCTAGAAGGAAAAAATAATTATAAAAGACAATGAAAAAAAGGTAGATCCACACATTATTTTTTATAGAAAAGGATGATTAAATGAATAGCAAGTCAAAATCATTCATGATCAGCAACCAATAATAAAAATAAATTTTTACAAGCAAAAATTCCTTAAAATCAGCATCATGGTCCTACAAATAATAAAAATCACAAGGAAGTCACCATGTTTTACTGGGCAAATAAACCCTGACTCCAAACAGTTTAATTCACCATACACATCTTCACTTCTAAAGTAAATAGGAACACTGTACTAGTGATCCAATTTATTGGCGTAGGAAGTAGACACATTAGCGTTTCCAAGCTTTCGCACATCAACCAGATGGCTTTTTCAAGGAAGTTAGACAGAAACTGCAACTGAAAAATAGAATGCATTAACAATTTGAACGTGGAAACTTTACTTGACAACAAAGATACGACGTTATATTCATTTAAAGATATGACGCATGATGTTGGTTGCACACGCCGTATCCTGGTAGGCAGAAGGCTTTACTAGAAGAATTGGTTCCAAATTCGTGGCAACTCGAGTGAGATGCAATCATTGCAAGTATTGCTGTTGGTAATGATCTCCAAGGTTTCCCAAATGGCTGTACCTTTAGGGGTAGAGTAGGTAGCTAATTTATTCATATTGTTTCACATAGGAGTAGCGGACTTGAATTTCACTTCTCTGGATAGAGCCGTGACTACTTTACCATATTTTGCGTCTCTTTTATGTTCGTTGACTCTGATTCCAAACAAATGCTCTGTCATTCCAATGTAGTATTGTTTAGAGCCGTCCAGATACAGTAGGGGGTCGCATAAACACCTGCTTCATAGGAGAGAGGTTCTGTTTATATACTTGTCCTTGGAAACTGTAGAAACTAGTATTAGCAACCAAGTCTATTAATTTGAAGATGCTGAGGCATGACTCCTGCGTATAAAATGCCGAATTTCATATGGCCTCCTTTAATGTTCTGGTGGCTTCCAGAACAGAGATTGGGTAAAGGGAAACCACGTCAAAGCTGCCGATAATCTCACCAGGTAGAACAGTAAGTTGCTTGGCTTTCGTTATAAAATCAAGAGTGGAATTTATTACAAAGTCCGATTCAGGAAGAAAACTACGCAGGAATTTGGATAGTGCTTTCTCTAAATGGTGCGTTGGTGCAGACTTCCTGGATACGATGGGTCTCAGTGGGAAGTCTGCACCAACGTACCATTTAGAGAAAGCACTATCCAAATTCCTGCATAGTTTTCTTCCTGAATTGGACTTTGTAATAAATCCCACTCTGGATTTTATAACGAAAGCCAAGCAACTCACTGTTCTACCAGGCGACACTGTCGGCAGCTTCAACGTGGTTTCCCTTTACCCTTCAATCCCCGTTCTGGAAGCCATCAGAACATTAAAGGAGGCCACATCAAATTCAGCATTTTATACGCAGGAATCATGCCTCAGCATCTTCAAATTAATAGACTTGGTCGCTAATACTAGTTCCTACAGTTTCCAAGGACAAGTATATAAACAAAATAATGGCGCTCCGATGGGATCCTCACTTTCACCCGTCCTTGCAGAAACAATACTTCACCCAATTGAACGGACTATATTCTTCAGCATTACCCCATGGCCTACCACTTGGCTGCGTTATGCAGACGACATATTTTTTGTATGGCGTCACGGAAAAGAGACTCTTCCGATGTTCCTTGATAAAATCAATGATGTGCATCCTACGATCAATTTCACAATGGAGCTTGAACACAACAACGCTTTACCTTATCTGGATGCTCTATTGAGAAAATCGCCTGACAACCGCCTCAGTACACAAGTCTACTACAAGTCCATGTCCGTCCCCAACCTGATGCTCTGCAGCGCTTTCTGTCCAACAGAATACAAAAACCACTATCTTCCGTTCTCAAATTCGAATAGCCTTCGCCGTTTCCTCTGATACCCATTCTAGACAACACGAAATTGAAAGCATTATCAAGTTAGCCACTGATGCAGAATATTTGTTGAATCAGATACGTAGCTTTATCTAAAAAGCCAGGGTCAAACATTCTAATCTTCCTGTGCCGCAGATACGTTATTTAGGCTCAATTCCCTACATACCAAATGTGTCTTACAAACTCAAAAACGCCCTCAAGAAGATGAACTATGGCGTTGGCATCAGGTCTCTTGCATCTTTATATACTATGCTAAAGGGAAGTAGTGAAAAACCACCTCTCTCCTATGAAGCAGGTGTTTATGCGATCTCCCTACAATATCTGGACGGCTCTAAATGATACTACATTGGAATGACCAAGCATTTGTTTGGAATCAGAGTCAATGAATATAAAAGAAGCACAAAATACAGTAAAGTAGTCACGGCTCTATCCAGAGAAGTGAAATTCAAGTCCGCTACTCCTATGTGGGATGATATAAAGAAATTAGCTACCTACTCTACCCCTAAAGGTACAGCCATTTGGGAAACCTTGGAGATCATTACCAACAGCAATACTTGCAATGATTGCATCTCACTCGAGTTGCCACGAATTTGGAACCAATTCTTCAAGTAAAGCCTTCTGCCTACCAGGATACTACGTGTGCAACCAATGTGATGCGTCATATCTTTAAATGAATATAACGTCGTATCTATTGTTGTCAAGTCAAGTTTCCACATTCAAATTGTTAATGCATTCTATTTTTAGTTGCAGTTCCTGTCTAACTTCCTTGAAAAAGCCATCTGGTTGATGTGCGAAAGCTTGGAAACGCTAATGTGTCCCTTTCCTACGCCAATAAATCGGATCACCAGTAGTGTTACTATTTCCTTATTAATTGGTGTACTGTTCCTTGTTATCAACTTCACTTCTTATACACTGAAGAGCAATTGAATTAGAAATGCCTGTCTAGTAACGTGTAGCACCACCTTTCACCCTGATGATGGCAACGATTCGTCTCGGCATGGACTAGACAAGACACCGGAACCGTTGGGAAGCCATACGGATCCACGACCCCTGAACAAGCTCCCGCAGTTCACGAAGATTTGATGGAGGGGGTCAGAGCCCAGAGCATCTCTCTCGATGGCATCCTAGATGTGCTCGACGGGATTGAGGTCAGGTGACTTAGCTGGCCAAGGAAGTGAGGTCACGTCGGTGGAGTGTTTATTTAACCATTCGGATACAATTCGGGAGCGATGGCACGATTCATTGTCTTGTTGCAGGATGAGGTCCCCAGTGGTATGTTGAAGACGCACAAACGGGAGCAAATGGTCATCCAGGATATCCCGGTAACGTTGACCTGTGAGGGACGATGTCAAACGTACCAGGGGTCCCATTTCAGTCCACGTAAACAGTCTACAGACAAGAATGCCACCCCCACCAGCTTGAAGAGTACCCTGCTGGCAAGAAGGATCCATGGCTTCATGTGGTTTGCGCCGTACTCCTAACCTGCCATCCGCATGTACCAACGAGAAGCTTGACTCATCAGTCCAGGCAACATTTTTCCACATGTCTAAAGTTCAGTGGCGATGTTTCCTCGCCCATACTAATCATTGCACCCTGTGATGTGCGGTCAGCAGCGGTACCCTCGTGGGACGATGGCTTCTGTACCCCATAGCGACGAGATGGTTCTGGATGGTGTGGCTGCTTACACGTTTTTGTGCACCAGCGTTAAATTGCCGAGTGATTTCTTGCACTGTGGCCCTTCTATCTGCTGTTACAATGCGAGCTAGCCGACGATGACCCCGCTCATCCGCACGCTGTTGTCCACGGCAGTTGGCCCTTGCAGTTATGGTTTTATCGGATTCGATGTACTCACGGTGCACCCGTGACACAGTGGCTCGTGAAAATCCCAGTGCCTGCACAACTTTCGAGATGGAGTGACCCATTCGTCGGGCCCCGACAATTTGCCCACGATCAAATGCGCTTAGATCCTTCGTCTTGCCCATACTGCGTCCGACTCTCACTGATTCCCGTCGCATCACTCCTTATATTGTCGGATCGCTGCATACATCATGTCGTTTCCATTTACAGGGCTGCCCACAGCGCCACATTTGCATAATGCCAGTTGTCTCTAATTCAATTGCTCTTCAGTGATATGTTCAAAAGAACACCAAAAATTTACAAGAACTACTAAAATTAAGTTTTTTCTTCTTTAATCTAACCAATGAAGTAAGAAGATCTAGGCATTAAAAAATGCATTTGCATGCTATAGAAGAGAAATCATAAAGCAATTTTAAAAACAAAATTACTGTGAATGTCTGCTCATCAGAAAAAATATCAGACTTCTACCATAAATGACACTATGTAGCCTTTTATATGAAAAACAAATGGCAATGTAGATAGCAGCATCATCATCATCATTGTTAACCATTATAAATCCACTGCTGGATGAAGGCCTCTCCAAGATTCTTCCACAACAGTCTATCTTGCACCAGTTTCTGCCATGTCACTCTTGCATGCTTTTGAATTTCATCCACCCATCTCTCATGTGGTCTTCTTCTGGGTCTTTTCATGTCCCTTGGAATCTAGTCTAGAATTTCAGTTGTCCATCAGTGGTCTGTTCTTCTGGCAGCATGTCCAGCCCATTGCCATTTCAGGGATTTTACTCTGATCATGATGCTTTCCACTGTTGTCATTTTTCCTTATCCACGAGTTCCTCTTCTTATCTCTCCTGGTTACACCAATCATTTATGCTTGGTGTAACCAGGAGAGATAAGCAAAAATGATTTAATAGTTTAGATATACAAACTATTAAATCACTTTAGACACAACTTTTACTTCATCTTAAATATTTAAAAGAAATCAGAATTTTGAATGAATTAGCTATGAGTTTTGTAAGAATACACTACATGGAAAATGGACAATTCCAGAACTTATATACAAAAATTTATTCTTCATCCTACTGTCATTTGGCACTGAATGATGAGCTTAAGTTGTGCTATGGATGATTTTCAGTTTTCCATAATAATGCACTACTAAAAAACTGAGAAATGCACTTTATGTTGTTCTATGTCCAAAGTTGCAATAGTATGCTTAAAGAAAGAGAACTTAGGAAGAAGCTACAGAGATTTCTTTTCTGATACTATAATTTTTGCATTCTATTACTTTCAAGCAAACTCAGTGGATGGTGTTGCCTATGTAACATGTATCCCACCTCCCTTTTTATTGCAACAATATGGATACACAACACTTCAGGTAGAGAACTGACAGAATGGCTGCCTTAAATAATTATTTTCATGATCTGTGGAGGAGTTTTGACTGTCTCACAGTAGGAAATAGGTTCAGCAAATGAAAATGAACCAAAGCCATATGCGTCTGTCATGTTTTTTTAATTAACAAATTCAATCTATGGTCAGTTGTTCCTCACAATGATCATATACCTGAGCTTTTGAATTACCAGTAAATCATGTCACTCACAGACTTTCAAATCAACATCTACATGAGATCTTGTTAAAGCACTTTTGCTTGTTGAACAACTGACCATTGCTTTACAGATTACCATATGTAAGTTGTTTTTAATTGTACATCAGATTTAAAATATTCATTTTATTTCAAGAGTGAGAATATGTCAGTTTTTAATCAACGACTTCATGCTAATCACTGTGATATTATGGCTAGGTTTCAGGAATCAATAATAAATCATGTCATTCACAAATCATTAAATGGGAATTAACGTCAGATGGAGTTGAGGTACTTTTCCGGGTGAGAAATACCTGTCATCAAACAACTAGATAGAGCCTTTTATTTTTATTGCATGTCTGAAAAGCTGATGAATGATGAACACTATTTTTTATTGCATGTCTAAGAAGCTGATGAATGAGTTTGCAAGAAATCCCATCTCCCGACTTCCACATCTTTCTCAATTACTACAAATGATAACAAATAGTTATGACGTCACACATTGAAAACTTGTACATACTGCTGCTTTCAAGCTCCTTAATGACACACAGTCGATCCCTTGTATAATGAAGTTGAAGGGAGAGTCAAATACATTCTATATATGCGAACTTGGTTACAGCCATAAGTGTTTCTCGATATAGCGAGTTGGAAAAACATGTTGAAAAACATATCCGTCTTTAGTTAATATCCATTTAATGATAATGGCTTAACTGTTGTAACTCTTTACTTTTTTTTTTTTTTTTTTGTGTGTGTGTCAAATGCATTTCTAAATTGGAAAATACTAGGATTAACTGCAAGAAATCAGATAGACAAAGTCGTAACATACCTTTTGGTTGTAACAGTTGTTGGCCTAGTCGTCAGTGCGTCATCTTTCACTCGGCTCTTGAGTTTAAACACTCCAAAAACAGCAGGTATATTATTCATGAAAGTGTGCGTACGCATCGATTATGAAGTAAAAAAAAAAGGAGGGGGGGTCCTCAAGTGTACTTTGGACTAGAATACTTATAAGCCTGAAATTCTAAAGGCCAGCAGGGGTGAGGGGTTCAGAAATCCATTAGACCAGTATAAAAATGTCATTAAAAAAAAAATGATTGCTCAGAGAAGGGTAGTCATGACAAAAAACAACAGACTAAAATGAACTGTAAAAAGTTAAATACCTTAGGACAGGCAGGAAGTACAAGTATGAGTCGTTTCAAATATTTACACACGAGAAAATGCAAGTTACCAAAAATATCACTGGACTTCTTGGCTGTATTGTTCGATGCATTTCAGCAAACTTGGTTGCAAACTTGGTTGCCATCTTCTGGGACTTTGAGTCATCTGTTCCTTCCACACTGCAGCTGACTGTGTCACGTACTCAGATCACGAATCTTTGCCTTCATGTGTTACTGATCAACTATGTTGCCATTCTCCGCTTTTGGGAACTCGATAGCCTTGTTGTGTGGAAATCTAGGTCTAGTTGGGTGCGATGTTTTTGCACCGCCTGCTTCCCTGCCTTTTGTTCTCTTCATCTATGAATATTTTCCAGGGAAGTGGTATATCCACTCCCCTACTAATATTACAGTTGGTGTTTTTAGTTTTTTTTTTCTATTATTATTGCTTCAGTATAATGAATGTTATTTTTTTTTTGGCAGGTTGTTTGTAAATAATTTCGATATCTTCACATACTAGTACAGTTATTTTTTATGCAATTTTGTACAAGTGCTGTTTTTTCTCTTTTTCTTCCCGCTTTTTTCCCAGTTTTTCATATGTTGTGTTAACCTTTTCTGTAATTTGTTTTTCCTGCTTCCTACGTATTTAACTCTATTGCTGTTATTTTAGTTGGTTTTATTGGAATGTGTATACTCTTGTACTGTCCAAGAGTTTTGTTTTATCTGTTACTGATGATCATATTCTTGTAATCTTTTATTGCAATTCCAATATCCAGATGTTGTTTTTTGCATTCTTTTTTAATTACGTTTGTGATTTGTTTTATATATTGAAACTTACCACAATATTTTATATTTTGTTTGATTTTATTATTAGGTTGTTTATACATGTAAATTACTTTCTTGAGTCTGAGGTGGTATATCTAAATTGTCTGGCTCTTTTAATTATCCATTGTAGTTCTTTTTGTTTTAAAATGTTATTACTTGAATGCGTGAAAGCTCTATGTACTAAACTTCTGATTGCCGATATTTTGTATGTCCTGGGATGGTATGAATTTGCAGGTATGAGTATTGGCACGTAAGTTGGTTTTCTATAGACATGATATTTGCAGGATGTTTGAGTTTTTATTACTGTGATGTCTAAGAAGTTAATTGTATTATTATTTTCTAATTCAATTGTAAAGTTGATACTTGGATATTTGTCACTGAAGTCTTTCTTTAGCATGTCCAACTCCAAAACATCAGTATTCTAAAACAGAAATGTGTCATCGACATATCTTCCATAGAAGAGAACTTTGTCTTTATACTTGTTAAGAATACCTTCTTCCATTTTCTGTAGTACAACCTCTGCAAATAAAGATGATAGTGGGGAGTCCATTAATGCTCCGAACTTCTGTCTATAGATTCTACCATTGAATTGAAAGAAATTATTGTGATATATGTTTAAGGGTCGCCCAAATGAAAGTGAGACTCATGTAATAGCGTTGTTATATAATTACACAGAGCCATACATTTGTTCCGGTAGATGGCATGTCATGTCAGGAAGCATGCTGTTATCGGCATCATGTATCAGTGTGCTGTTTGCATGTGCAGAGGCAAGTTGACTACGTAGGGTTTTGACATGGATTTGTCCAAACAAGCCCAGCGGGCCGTTATGCAATTTTTGACGGCAGAAGGTGTTAGTGGAGATGAAATTTATCATCATATGAAAGACGCGCATGGGAATGAGTGTCAGTCACGGTGTACAGTGTTCCACTGGTGTAGTGAATTTTGTAAAGGATGTGTGAGCATGGAGGACATGCCAAGACCTGAGCAAGCACATCTGCCCAACACTATGGAATCGATTGCAGCTGAGGAACCCTCACGTGGAAGTAGAGGCCCGACGATGGTAGTATGACATTACCGAAAGCGCTCGCCGAAACAACGTGACGACGAACCCCTTATGAGACGTCTCCTGACCCGATGAGCATAACTTTTTCTACTACAATCTTTTAATTAATAGTAAATTTTAAACGTTTGATTGTGCGAATGAATGGATGTTGAACTGAAAATATATAACCTAATTGTTTTATTTCTAAAAAAATTTCATAACTAACCAAAAACCCGTAACATAAAAGAACTCTCAGGCTGGGAGCACATGCCTCACAGAGCAACAACGTGCTAAATATTTTGACAATATCAGGTAAACAATACCTTAGATATTATGTATATTCAGATGAAAATATTTAAACTAAAGCATTCAATCAAAAAATTCATAGATATGTAATATTTAAACTAATGCATTCAATCAAAAGATTCAAAGATGTGTCCTCTTCTAAAGATTCTGTTGGTAATATACATTATATTGACAAAAGTCACTGGACACCTAGAAGTGAAACACAACATAACATTTATTGACATACATTAGTAGTGTCAGTCCACCTTTGGCCTTAATGCATGCACTGACCCTTTGAGACATGCGTTCGACAAGGTTTTGGAACACAGCATTACGCATGCGCTTCCATTCAGTACATTAATGCTGCCACTAACTGTTGCTTAGTAGTAGGCCTTAGTTCCAAACTTCTCATGCAGCACTCTAATTCATCCCATAGGTCCTCAATGAGATTAAGATCAGGGCTCTGTGCCGGCCAGTCCACACACAATATGGAATTATAATCAAACCACACCGTAACAGTTCTTGCTTTAAGGCTTGGTGTATTATCATGCCGGTACCAAGCAGACTCGGTTCCATAGTATTGCCACAGAGTTGGTAGGGAATAATTGTCCAGAATATCGAGGTAGACGTGCTGGTTAACAGGTTTGTTCACGTTAACCAAGAGGCTGGGACCATACCACAAAAAACACCCGCAAACAAGTACACTGCCAGCTCCAAACTTGACCATAGGAACAGTACACTGTGGTAAATAGCGTTCCCCGGCTGCCGCCATACCCACACATGGCCATCAGACTGATGGATCCTGTATCTGGATTAAATAATCCATAAGACCAGTTTCCATTGATCTATCGTCTATGATAAATGTTCTTTGCACCATGCTAAATGAAGAGTAGCATTCCGAGTGGAGATGAAAGGCTTATGAGCAGCCGGACGACCTCAGTAACCCATGGAATGAAGTTCTCTGTGAATGGTACGTGCACATACCGAGGTTCCAGCATTTTTACTCACCTGTACACTGGGGTCTTGTGCAGTACTCTTTCGATTAGCTGTAACAACTCTCCTGAGGCTTTGACGTCCTTTATCACTGATTTTCTTTGGTCTGCCGGTACATTTTGCTGCCTCAGGCATGCCATGTGTCTTCCACTTATTCAGTACATCCAAAACAGTTGACTTGGGTATGTTTAAACATCTCTTGGTTTCTCTTATGGACAACCCACTACTATAACACCCAATAATCTTTCTTTTCTCAAAGTCAGTTCTCTCCCGCCGTGACATTTTCACTCAACCTCACAGTGTGATATTATCGCGGTCAGCTGCAGGCTTGTTTTTATACTGTTTGCAGCTGTACCGCGTGGCTTAACAATGCAGCGGATCCGTTCATTTGCTTTTGAAGGGGTGTCCAGTTACTTTTGCCAGTACAGTGTATTTAAATATGAAAGGAAGGAACTGTTGGCTTTAAGAAACAACCCCAAAATAAAAATTGTTGAAGCAGATAAGACCAAACAAGTACATATTCTGGATAATTCAGTTTATAAAGAAAAAATGATAACAGCAATACAAGAACTAAATACAGAAGAGGTCGAAAAAGACCCAACAAATAAATTAACAAAACTTTCTCAATTAAAAAATCACAGTTGTCTGGCTACAAGATTAAACTCAGTATATCCACCAATTCAACAAGGTATCCCTAAAATATTTGGAAAGTTGAAAACTCACAAACCTGAAGAACCAGTATGTGTCATAATTTCCAAGACTAATGCTCCTCTAATTAATCTACAAAAATACTTATATAGAATACTTGCACTAATATTTATGAAAAATTACTATGTATACAATACAAAGTTCAACTGATTCAATAAATAAAATAAAAACAATAAAATTTGACTCCCGTCCTCCAACCACGGCCAGCTTAAATGTTGTTTCAATGTTTCTAAGTATTACCGTTCTAACAGCAATAGATATCATAGCAGGAAAACATTACAGCAATAGTTTCCAATAATTAGAAGTTCAAGAAATAGTACATTTATTAACATACATATATCACAATAACTTCTTTCAATTCAATGGTGGAATCTATAGACAGAAGTTCGGAGCATGAATGGGCTCCCCACTATCATCTTTATTTGCACAGGTTGTACTACAGAAAGTGGAAGAAGATATTCTTAACAAGTATAAAGACAAAGTTCTCTTCTATGGAAGATATGTCGATGACACATTACTGTTTTGGAATGCCGATGTTTTGGAGCTGGACATGCTAAAGAAAGACTTCTGAGACAAATATCCAAGTATCAACTTTACAACGGAATTAGAAAATGATAATATAATTAACTTCTTAGGCATCACAATAATAAAAACTCAAACATCCTGCAAAAGCCATGTCTATAGAAAACCAACTTATGTGCCAATACTCATACCTGCAAATTTGTACCATCCCAGGACATACAAAATATCGGCAATCAGAAGTTTAGTACATAGAGCTTTCACCCATTCAAGTAATAACATTTAAAAAAAAAGAACTACAATGGATAATTAAAACAGCCAGACAATTTGGATATACCATCTCAGATGTCAAGAAAGTAATTAACGTGTACAAACATCCTAATAATAAAATCAAACAAAATATAAAATATTGTGGTAAATTTCAATATGCAGGGTGTCCCGCTTGCTACCGAACCCGAAATTTCTTTAATAATATTAACACCAATGAAGATATTACAACGAAATCTGAAGTGGACTTACCTCATTTCGTGTGAAATATGATGACATCACAACATGTGCTGGAAGTGGCCACCATTTGCGTCCAGACAGCATTGAACCCAACACACCATATTGTGGAAAGTCCTTGCCAGTACGTTCGCTGTCACTGCCTGAATTTCTTCAGTGATGTTGGCTTTCAAGGCATCTATGGTTCATGGTTTCTTTTGGTAAACTTTCCCTTTCAAATATCCCCGTAAAAAGTAATCAGGAGGCGTCAGTCGGGCGAGCGCTATGGCCATAGACCCTTTGAAATGACGAGGTCCCCAAAAAAGGTTTGAATTTCAGCCGTACTGGGGTGTGATGTGTGTGACGTACAAAGGTGTTGAAGATTTCCATATATGCAGCTGTTGTGGTATCGAAGAAGATGGGACAAATTATTTTGCAGAGAATTTCAATTTCCATAGTATATCCGTTGTTTTCCATAATCTGTATTGCACTCAAGATTTCCATAGTAGGAGTCTGTGCTAAAACTGGGGAGCTTTGTCTTCTGGTGTATCACATTCAATAAAAACATAAATGAATAAATGATTCATATGCACTCCACATGAAATCAATGTCATGGCTACGAACATCTCTGATGGGCAGACATAGCTCACTTGGGATGCACTGTACAACTTCAGTCTAAATTATTACTGCCAATATCAATGCAGAATGCATAACTCTGTTGGTGATAGTGCCAAAAATCAGTACGGACATCATTATTCACATTTTGTCATAAGAAGCCTACAAAAAAGATGCAAACAGAAAAAAATTCATACACTGTACTCATTATTTTATTAGAGATGGAAGTTCCTTAATAGAAACCCAAATTTTGAAAAACATAATTTTCAGAAATGATTTTAAAAATTCAAGTGAAATGGCAACTTGGTGCCTTGGATTTGTTTACCCCTGGTTTTAGTTGTGTTTCCATTTGTACTAGGTTAGGAAATAACGACTGTAGAGTGTTTTTGCAAACTTCCATACATAGAAGAAACAGGAAGGCAAATGAAAATCCATGTCGTGGAATACCAGGTAGTAATTAAAAATATGCCAATAAAAGAGGACTGGACATATGTGTTCAAATTAGATGTCAACAGCACTTTTTCAAAATCAAAATAAAAGGACTAGAAACAGAAAAGTGGGCAATAGGCATCCTAAGTGACCACTGGGTGGATGATTAGTACAAAATCACACGCAATAACTCCTGCTTCAACACAGGTCTAGATGAAAGATTGGGTTTTAGCCCTTTCATGACCTCTGAAATTGCATTAAAATTTTTGAAAGAAGTTTCTGAGATTTAAATTCTAGAGGTGGCTATGCACTGTGTTATCACTAAAAAAAAGCAAAAATTACAAGAAAGTATCAGTAAGTTTATTGCCTAATATAGAAAGACTGGTGCATTACAAAAATACACTATGATTTTATTCAACATAATCTCCATTCAACTATATACACATTTAGTACAATGCTCCACCAGTTGCTTCAAACACCTGTGATAAAACTCTCAGCCTTGGTCTACAAACCACACATTCGCAGCACACTTAACATCCTCATTTGTTTCAAAATGAAGCCCCTTTAGATAGTTTAATTATTGTGGGAACAGATGATAATCAGAAGGGGCTAAATCTGAGCGATGGGTTGCATGAGGCAGCAATATCAAGTGTAGATCTTGAAGGTGATCCATTGTTTTATGAACCTTGTGTCCTGGAGCACTGTCTTGCAAATAAAGACTACTCCTCTGATGAGTTTTCCTGAGCATTTGTCTTTAAGTTTGTGGTGCAGTTAGTGTAGCAAGTCACAATAATAGTTGCTGTTATTCTCAGACTCCATGTAATCAACAAGGATCACACTTTCATCATCCCAAAAGACTGATGCTAACACCTTGCTAGTAGTAAATGACTGATGTCCAAAATATTTGGGTCCAGAGATCAAAAATGCACACCACTTTGTAGACTGTTGTCTGGTCTCTAGATCATAGTGGTGAATCCAGGTTTCATTCATAGTCACCAGTTGGCTCACAAACTTGAAAGAATCCTGTACAAAATGGTCAAGCACAGCTTTTGCACGATCAACTCTTTCCCATTTCTGATGTGGTGTCAAACATTTTGGTATCCACTTTGCAGACAGATTTCTCATCTGCACCCATCATGAATAATACGATGTATACATCCATATGACAAGATCATAGCTTCAGCAATAATATGGATGCCAATAGAATAATTTTCCATTATCAAGTTGGGCACAGTATCAATGTTTTCTTGCAATGACTGTGACACTGGTCTTCCACTATGGGGTGCATTTTGTGTGTAAATTCAATCACCCAGTTCCTGACTACATGGAAGGACAGTCATGAGGCATTGTTATCATCATATCTTTATGGATTTCCTTTGACCTCAATCCCTTAAAGAAAAGGTAATTCACCATAGCATTCTTCAATTCTCTGTAGCAATTCATTTCTACATGCTTTCACTTCTTCACAACTGAAAAAGAAACACAGCTATAACTGATATGAACTTCTTACTTGATTCTTTAAGTATAAGAAGAATAAGTTCAGAGACGAGTGGCTTACAATCATTCTACAATGGCAGCGACTATATCAGGCAACAAACTTATTGATAACCCCCCCCCCATTGTATTATTTCTTTGGATACACTCATTAACAAACTCCATTACCTGAAAAAAAAATCCCATGCAGGGTATGAAAAACATTACTTACCTGAGGTGTCTTGCACAGATGTAATTTCCGACAAATGACCAAGATGCCGCAACATTTCCATAGATTTTCCAGCCAGCAAAATATGGGGGAGAAGAGGTTTAAGAAAAAAATCTGAGCCAACATCTGAAGGCAAACTTTGTAAACTGAATGCTGTTCTCCAAAATTCTTTATCCATAACACTCACATCTCCCTTCCTAAAATTTACACAAGGTGCAATTTGTCACAGAAGTACATCATGAAACATATTTAACACAAATAATAAAAGAGTAAATTAATTAGTACTCAAGATACACAGTGCACTACATTTGAGAATAAAACAAAAAAAAAAACCAGCTTGAACTTGCTTCAAACATAAGTTTGCATTAAAGTTATTCATTGCAAAGGGCTTATCACTATGATTTTTTGTTACTATCAATTTCATTATTCATAAACAAACCAATGATATTTTACACACCTTTACACTTCATTTTATTCTGAAATAAAATTATAATTACCTTTCTGAACTTTTGAATAAAAAGCAAAGCACAAAAGATTTTAACATCGCACAATGACGAAATAAGAAGTCTGGCTTTACCTCTGAACGATAAACTCTTGGCAAGGATCTTCCAGACGCCCACGATTTACTAAACCTTCAAGAAGAATGAAATATGGCCTAATTGTTTTAAGGAACAGTGACAAGACAGTTTGCACCTGAAACATAAAAACATATTTGTTTACTGCATTCCACTGCAGTATATACAGTAGTTAAGCAACATAGTGTTAGTTAAATATTCATAGACAGGTGTAATCAGTAACATACTAAAACAGGTTGATTACATGTTTTATACAAAAGCTATGTACTTTTATTTGTGATTTCGAGAAACACATTAAAAAAGAGAGAGAAAGCATATCAAAACAGCCATTGTGACCCAAAACAAGCTATTTATTTGTGAGATTGTTTAGTTTCTTATGATCTGCTAGAAGAAGATATGCTCCTGGTTTGTTCCTCAAAAGAGATTTAAAGCAATGTTGTTTGCATTTGTCTATCTTCATTCTTGCGAAGTATATTTAATGTCACTCTTTTGAGTAAAAATGCTACTTAATGCTACAGCCTAATAAGAACTGATAGTCATAAAATTCATATCAAATAAAATTGTTTCTGCAAGAGAAGAGAAAGAAGGAACAACCCCGCACAACATCTTCACCCTGCTTAATGGCACCCATAAAGCAAATAACACATAAAACTAAAATTTTGTTTTGAGGATGTGGCAAAACAGAATTCACAAAAATGATTTCTTTCAGATAAATTTAACAGTCATAGCACCTTGACAGTTGTATATATTCCAGAAATGTTTAAAACTCCTGCAAGTCAGACAAATAATCAGGCTGAAGAGTAGATAAACTCCTGTATCTGTATTTCTCTTACAAGAGGTGATGCTTAACCCAATGTGATACAAATCACTCTGTGCCCTACATATAAATTCCTTGCCAATTTTGGTATCATGACTAAATTACCATGAGCAAGAAACTACAGCCTTCACATGAATTCCCATGGCAGCTGCTAGAACCAAAATCGATCTGCTATGTACAAGATCCTATGACTGCTACTAGAAACATGAGTGAACTGACATGTAAAAGAAGCTATGGCATTCATATAAATTCCCTTAGCTGCAACTGGAATAAAGACTAAACTGTTACATGTAGAGAGCTAAGACTGCAGACCTTTCTTTCCAGAATATTATTTATCTCTGCATAACTTTGGTGTCCAACAGTGTGTTATGATTACAATGCAATTACCATTAATTTTATGCCTGATTAATACACTGCTGGACAATTGCTAAGGACGGATCATAAACGGCTATATAGCGCATATAAAAGTAAGTGTGATTGGATGCCAAGTGAAATAAAATAATGTCAGAATGCCAGGACATTACAAGAAAGACAATTTATTGTGCTCTGAAATCCAGAAGGCTTTGGAACGTATTCAAGGGACAAACAGGCCATTTTGTGCAGAATACGTAAACGTTAAATAAATGCAATTACCGTCCGCAGGCGTTCTGGCGTAAGATGTCAATACGGGATATAGCCACCATGGAGGGCGATGTAAGATTCCACACGTCGTGTCATGCTTTGCACAACATTATCAAGCAGCTGTTGGGGTAATTTATCCCATTCCTTTGTCAGTGCACGGATGAGGGTGTCCTTGTTTATTGGAGGGCATTGGCTACCAGCAAGACTCCTCCCCAAAGCATCCCACACATTTTCAATGGGATTCAGATCTGGAGAACATGCTGGCCATACAAGGCGTTGAATATCCTCGCCCTCAAGACACTCCTGGACAGCGACTGTTCGATGACATGTTGCGTTGTCATCCATGAAAATGAATCTTATCACCGACAGCACCACGGAACATGTGAACATGAGGTAGAAGAACATCATTAATGTATCGTTGGCCAATCATAGTCGCCGTTGGAAGCACATAGAGGGACGTACGGCCATTGATCATGATGCCAGCCTATACCATGACACTACATGTCGGATATCGGTCACTTTCCTGTATGTTTGCTGGACAATATGCAGTACCACTATCACGCCAGATCAGTTGTCGTCAACAATCAGACGATAGACTGTATCTACTCTCATCTGAGAAGAGGACAGCAGACCAGTCGTTATCAGTCCAATTGCGATGTTGATGGCACCATTGCAAACGGGCGGTACGGTGACGTCTGGACAATGGGATGCACACAACAGGACGGCAGGCGTATAGTCCTCCTTCATGCAAACGTCTGGCGACAGTTTTTCGGGAGATCCGCTTGCCAGTAGCAGCCATAAACTGATTTGCTACCTCACTAGCTGTGCTGCGCCGGTGTCTTTTTGTTGATAGCACTATTTACCGATCTTCTGCAGGTGTTGTACTGCGAACACGACCTCCCCCGTGACTTTTGCTACACTCTCCATTTGTTTGAAATGATTTCCAAAGCCTTGAAACAACACTGTGGCTGACGTCGAACTCCCTGGCAACATCTGTTATTTTTCGCCCTTCTTCAATCTTGCCAATAATACGACCACGCGTAAAATCATCTAAGTGATGTCGGGAAGACATACTGAAAATTGCAAGTTCGTCAATGGATTCTTTCCCTTTCAATTTTGTGTTTGAACAACAACGGTCAATACGCCTCAAATCCTTTATATCTCTTATTAGCGCTATGACGTCACGAACAAGTTCGGCAATCCAAAATTTGCATACGCACAACACGTCTTACTGTATCCCGCACTTATGCTAATTTCCACATTTTCCTGCCTTCCATTTTATGGTTGCTATCGTTGCTACTGTCATCCGTTCTTAGCAATTGTCCGGCAGTATAGTATTGCAACACAATTCATTAACACAATAATAATAATATATATCAGCATGGGACACCAAATTTATGGAGTGCTAATTAATCTACAAAAAACAAAACCCAGCATCTTCAGCTTCCTGAACTATGGATACAGTACACCACTAACTCATGAACTTTATGAAAAGGCAATACAGTAATAAAATTTGTATCATAATGGAATAAGTGTCTCAACAAATGTAAGGAATATGGTACAAGCAATTTAACAGTCTTGCATATAGCTTACGTCAGCCAACTTCCACTTTAATAACATCATATGTAGCTTAAACGGCATACAAAATGTAATGAATTCTTCAATTTGTAACTATCTGAACATAAACAAATGAATGCTAAATAATGTATAAAATCTATCGAAACCTATCTGCCTATGAATTTCAGATGTGGTGTTCCATTATGAATATGAAAGTTACATATGATCCAGCTTACCACTAGGTATCAAATATCAAAGTCACACAGCATACCTAAACTGAACTGTCCAGAAACAAGAACCTATGTGATTTAAAAGGGGAAAAAAGTAGACATAATTAATTCAACTACTGCTCTTAATATGCTTTCATCACAGTTTGATCCATCTCCAGACATAATCACATAATAACATAAGGGTTACACAGACTGTATAACAATAAAGTTGCTGCCAAGTAGTTATATTTTTCTGCCATTCTGGTTCTACCCCTTTCCTGCAGTCATAAACCTTAAATAGGAATAAAAAAATCTTCCCAGCTTTAGCTTTTGGTACTACAATTTTTCCATCACAATAAGTCAGATTACACATTAGGGAAAAAAGTAATTTACCGAAAGACTTGCATTATGGATCTATAATGTAAGGCATATTTTTATTTTTCTAAGAATTTTTATAATCAGATTATTTCCTCAATTCAAGATCTGTACTTCACCATGGCATTTTTATCAAAAATATACAGATTTTCGAAGATCCATATGGGCTACACTGACTGGGTAACAACAAAGTTGCCAGTGGCAGGGTGGTTATCATATTTTTTCTGCCATTCTGGTTCTCTCCCTTCCCTGAAGTAATAAAACAAAACTTACAAATAAGAAAATCCTCTTAGCTTTAGATTTGTATTCTCACAAAAGAAAATCAGAAAAAAGAAAGAGGTGAAGAGATAATTGTAAGAGCAGAAATTTTTACTATGAATTAATAACAAGATTCTTCCATTGCAATAATTTAGATGGTGCATGAGAAAAAACAGACATACTGAAAGACTTGCACTGAGGACCTACAAGGTACGATATTATTTTATTTTACTATGATTTTAATATTCAGATTATTACTTCAATTCAAAATCTGTATATTTATCAATGTATCTAGCTCTATTAAAAATGTACAGATTTTTCAAAATCCATATTTTATCATACTATTAATATTTTCCATGCCAGTATGCATACATAAGTTAGATCATAAAACCTAGCATCTAAAGAATGCTTTCAATTGATCAAACAAAGCTCTGTGAAAATATTCATTCACTTACCATAGATGTAGACATCCACATGTTATTCTGAGTGAGGTGTTTCCAAAACACAGTTAACAGTCGTACAGCTCTTTCTTGGGAGGAGCTATTAGGGGAACACTTATTCACAGCCTCATTGTGAATGCATGAAATAAGCTCTATGTTTTCAAAGGAGGGCTTCAATTTCTGGAATAACTGGGTCAAAGTTAACGTTTCTTCTGCAATACAAACAATACAGATACTTAAAAAAGACTAATTATCTTTACAGTATTTACATAACTTTCTCTGAGCTTCAAAATTGAAAATACATTATTTCAACAAAATATTGCGAGTCTTATATAAACTTCACAACATTTGAAATATTTTATGGTCATAATGTTTAAATATTAATGATAAACCTTGACACATATTCTTATCAAATGTTTATACATACATACATACATACATACATACATACATACATACATACATACATACATACATACATACATACATACATACATACATACATACATACATACATACATACATACATACATACATACATACATACATACATACATACATACATACATACATACATACATACATACATACATACATACATACATACATACATACATACATACATACATACATACATACATACATACATACATACATACATACATACATACATACATACATACATACATACATACATACATACCACTAAGCTGTTTTCTGAGAGTCAGAGGTTAGCTCCTCAAAGAAAGTATATCTGTCAGATTACTGCTTAACTTTGGAACTAGATTTTATTTACTGTTGATGTATCAGATGTCTCCATTTGGCATACAGCTCAAACTTTACTGACATACATCACACGACGCACGCAAGACCTTTCGTACTTCAAACTTATAATCTTTTTCTCACGCAAACACTCCAGAATCTGGTCTTTCTAAGATCTCCTGGGCCTTCCTTTACCTATCTTTCCAGCCACTTGGGCTGAAAAAAATTCTTAGTAAGCATCTCATCACTCGTTCTTTCAACATGATCAAACCACTTAAGAATATTAGTCTCCATCTCACTAGTGAAAATCCTCCAAATACGTGGCATCAGTGAATAAACAAAGACATCGCTCTTTCCACATTTTAGTAACACATAGCAGCAGAAAAATTGTTATTCGGTCACCGCTGGGGATCCGAATCCCAGATCTCTCAATATCTAGCCGAGCACGTTAGCCTTAGAAAGATCTGGGATTCAGATCCCCAGCGGTGACCGAATAACAATTTTTCGGTTGCTATGTGTTGATAAAACGTGGAAAGAGCGATGTCTTTGTTTATTCACCAATGCGACATATTTGGAGGATTTTCACTTTGGATCTCGCCCTTTAGACTTAACTGCTATAATTAATACATAGCCAGTGCCATTAACGCCCACCAGATGGAGACGTCTCAGTAGCTGAGCCATCTTACGGATTTATGATGTCAGAAGCTGACAGAAAAACACACATAGCGCCGTAAATTATTGGCCACCGTGGTATAAGGTTAATGCACTCAGCTAGATACCAAGAGTTCTGGGATTCGGATCCCCAGCGGTGACCGAATAACAATTTTTTGGTTGCTGTGTATTGCTAAAACATGGAAAGAGCGATGTCTTTGTTTATCCACCTCACTAATGACATTTTTTTGCCTCACATTACACAACTGCAATACATTTTTATCCTCACGCAATCACAGTGATTCTTGCCACAACCCCGCCGTAAGTAACACATCTCTCCAGTACACAAACAACCCCTATGTCTCTTTTGTAGTACCCAGGTTTCAAGGCCATACATCAGAGTAGGAACAATTACACTTTCATACACAGCCATTTGGCACTTCCTTGAGAATCCATCATTCCTGTGAAATCCTCCTAAAGCAGCTATGACTTTCAAAAGAGTTCACTCTCCTAGTAATTTCCCCATCTAATGTACTCTCCCTGTCAAACATGCTTCCTAAATACACAAACTCGTTCACCTGGTCAATCACTGTGCCATTCAGCCTTATCTTGCATTCAGTTCTAACAGCTCCTCACTCAAAAACCATAACTTTGCTTTTTCCCTTACTTAAGATAGATTGTTGATATAATAAATATTTGTTTGAAAGTGTAAGAGGGTTAATAACATTATGGTCACAGTGATGCACATTTCTACTTTCATATTATTTTTTTAAAGAAGTTCCTTGCTGAATGTCTTATCACTTAATACAAAAAAAATATTGTTACTCAAAGTAGCACTAAGTTTCGTATAGCTCACTGATCAACATTAGCTTCTATTTGCATTACAAGACTAACAGTGCTCATCTTTATACAACTCATACTTTACAGCATTTATTGCAACTACAAAAACAAAATATAATAACATCTACAGCAAACTTACAGTAAAATAAAACATACCAACTCACAATTTTTAGCTAAATCAAGCAATTTTTTTATGGGAGGGAGGAGAAAAGATTACATTTTTTTGCTTTTTAATAGAAAAAACTTTCTTCAAAGCAACACAAAATACAAAATACATGCATATATGGGGCCAGTGTTTATCAGAATATTTGAGTTGTCCGTTACTGCAGAACATTTTTTGAAAAACAAATTTTTAAATTGAAGAGGCTTCTCCAAACCAAAACTTATGTATTGAAAATAATGATGAGAGTAATTAGAATGGCTCAATAAGTGATGAATATGTTAGGTTGCCAGCCATCCATAAAAACAGAGAGACTTTGATAGCATACACAGACCAAGAAGGCCCATCCACTTCTTTTCTTCATGGAAACAAGGAAACAAGCCATAATAGGTGTTTCATAGCCATGTTACACCAGATTGGGTGGCTGGTCCAAAACTGGGGGATCAGGAGCAACATGGATCTGGGGCAGACTTCATATGGAAATGTCTATGCATTCACATCCCCAAACTCAAGGTGTCGGCAGAAAACCTGTGGAAAACTGCACGCTGGATGGCTGGCAGGCCGAGTTTGAACCCACCAGAAAGATTTGACTCTAACACTACACACAGCATGATGGTCAAGTGCTATGCCAGTGGTCAGAGGCAGGCAAAGTCCAGTGACTTCAGCTACATTTTTTTTTCCCACTCTACCTATCAAATTAGCCAGTGCTACATCACATAGAGTGTGATAAATGTCTCAGCACCTGTCTTGGTGCTGTTCTCTCTGTTACTCACTTTTTTCTTTTCTGTAATTAGTTAGTCCCCCACCCCATCCCCTTTTTTTGTCTTCTACACCAATCTAAATCTTTTTCAAATGTATCTGTTTGTTACAATGATACCTAATTTCTATAAAATGTTAAAAAAAAAGTGAGTAAACTACAAAAATTTTAAAAACTTATTTTGCTGAAGCAGAAATCAAAACAATTCACGAGGTGAATGATAGTTTCTTTGTTTTTTTCCAGGACAATACAACTTTCGAATTTTGTGCAGTGTTATGAGTCCTGTCAACACACCAGAAAAATTAACAGAAGCAAGAACTTGAAAAGTATTACAATACCCAATTATTATATTTGCACTTTTAAGGTATTAACCTCTTGCAAAGTGCGCATAGTTTACGTGCAATTCATAAATGAAAAAACCATTAGAAAGTACCAATCACTCACCCTAAAAGATCATGGTAACCTCCAATGACAACACACTTCCAACACGTCAATCATCGTGATGTAACTGGGCTTCCAAGGTTTACAGACATCTTGCTTACGCTTCTTACTTCCGGGTGTGAAACATCGTATTTTGTTTTTTTCCTTAGCCTTATGAGATGTTACTATAAAGCTTGTCAATTCCATAAAAAATCACACATACTACTCATTCATACAATTCAAGTAAAAACTATGTACATAACCTTACATTCATAGGTGGTTAAGTGGGAGTGTCAGGGGTTGTGAAACAGAAGGAGCAGTTTGATAATTACAGTTGACAAAGGTTTAACCACCTATGAATGTAAGGTTATGTACATAGTTTTTACTTGAATTGTATGAATGAGTAGTATGTGTGATTTTTAATGGAATTGACAAGCTTTATAGTAACATCTCATAAGGCTAAGGAAAAAAAAAAACAAAAAAATACGATGTTTCACACCCGGAAGTAAGAAGCGTAAGCAAGATGTCTGTAAACCTTGGAAGCCCAGTTACATCACGATGATTGACGTGTTGGAAGTGTGTTGTCATTGGAGGTTACCATGATCTTTAGGGTGAGTGATTGGTACTTTCTAATGGTTTTTTCATATTACAATACCCATTTCGTAGGCATATTGTAAAGAATTTCAAAATACCTATAAAGCAAATGTTGTACAGCTTTTCAAGTTTGTTTTTGCATCTGTTACTTCCAAAGCGTACATTTGATAAATGGCAATTGCTACAGGCACTGCAATACTCAATGAAGTTTTATGAAATACTTTGTACATACTTGAAAAATCGAACAATTAATACTCATTTTTGTGCAATTAATTGCTGAATTTTGGGGGGATTAAAATGTTTATGATAGATCTTTTACTCCTGCTTTAGGAAATATATAACTGACATTTAAAGCCAAAATGAGAAATTGGTGACCAATATTGTAACACAGGGTATGGAAGAGCTACCAAAATCTAGATAAAAAATTAAATCATTAGTATGCTCACAAAAAAAAATTCCATATTAGTTCACTCAAACACTATGATGTTCAGGACATTTGCTTAAGAAAAGAAACTATATGCCAGAAGCATGTAGTGTACATTAATCAACAGTACATTTATTACATCTGGAAAAGAATATTTAAAGTTAGGCAGTTGATTTTGGTGCAAAGAAAAAACACATCACTAAACTGTTCTCTGAGATTCAGTGATTAGCTCCTCAAAGAAAGATACCTGCCAAATCCAAACTGCTAAGGTATTAGATTTTACTTATTGCTGATGTATCACACATCTCCAACTGCAGCAATCTTGGCACGCAGCTCAAGCTTCATTGACAGTCATTGCAAATCTTGTGCAAGATCTTTTTGTACTTCATACTCATTATCTTTTTCTCTTGTATGCAGTCTAAAATGTGGTCCTCCCATGATTACCTTGACTTTCCTCTACCTTTTTTCTATATCACTTGGGCTGAACAGACTCTTTATTAGCACTTTATCACACATGCTTCCAACATGGTCAAACAACTTCTACCCTACTAACATTTTACTTTGTATTACATTGTTTCTCACATGATCAGAAAACTAAGAATAAATACAAAAGAAAAGAAAAGAAAAAGAAATTAAGAACAAAATGCAATAGCTGGTGTGTAAGGAGTGCAAGAGTAATACACTGGTCACAAAAAGTTAAGGATATTGCATGAAATGAAAGATGTGTCTGTCTGACTCAAGTAACACACACTGAAATAACATTAGTGAGGTTATGTAACACAAACAATAAAGAGTGTGTTTACAAAAATAATTTATTGTGTAATTTCTGTACACAATAAAGTAGCACTGCAATATAGGCAAAATGGTGTAAGTTTGGAGAATGCATTTCTACGGAGAGCACATCCAAAACCAGTCTGCAAACTACTGTTAGATTCATCAGAAGATTTAAATATTGAAGATTGTCTTAGAATAAAGAAACCATACACAATCAGTTTTAAGATATTTGATATAGTCATTCATTAATGGCTGTATAGGAAAGCGGAGGCAGATATTTTGAGATATGGTGGACATGTTGGCAAATGAATGAGATGCTAATCAAAAGAATTCCACTTAACCCAAGGAATGGAAACAAATTAAAGGAAAGCTAAGGAAATCACAATACAATCATGCTCAGAAATGTCTGAAAAACTAATGGGTACAACGTCCAAAAAAAAAAAAAAAATGTTTGAGGCAAATAATGGTTGTACATGTGAAGTTTAAGCTGTGCATAAAGTGTGGGCTATAATGTAGATGTCTGATAAATCAGTAGTATGTTATGACCACATTCATTAATCAGAGTACATGCAAATACAGCAATCAATATAAATTTATTTTCAACACATGTACTAAAAATGTCTTAGTATTTATACCTAAAATTAGCACATATATACTTATAACAGAAACGTTACTACAAGTACACCAGACTGTGAAAACTCAAGAGACACATATAGCGTATTAAATCCTTTTATTTTTGTGGTGTAGTAAGCCCAATATGTCCCAGGTTTTACATATTGGTTAAGGAATTTATTACGTAAATAGAACATATTAATAGCAATGAAGTCCCTGACCCATATTTTTTTATCCCTAAAAATGTCTTAGTATTTAAACCTAAAATTAGCACATATATATACTTATAACAGAAACATTATTATAAATACACCAGACTGTTAATACTTAAGAGACACATGTAGTGTATTAAATCCGTTTATTTTTGTGGTGTAGTAAGCACAATATGTCCCAGGTTTTACATACTAGTTAAAGAATTTATTACATAGATGCAACATATTAATAGCAATGAAGTCCCGGACCTCGTTATCAAATATAATATCAAGTTGCAAGGATAGACAGTGCGAGAAAGAAAAGGTGGGTGTGTACGCTATACCGTTGGTATATCCTGATAACATGGAAAAGATATATATCGGAATGACAAAAAAAGCGATCCTTGGACACTAGATGTAAGGAGCACATGCAAAGTGTTAACCAGGACATGCAGAATTCAGCCCTCACCAGAGAAGTCATATATTCATCGGGCGCTACTGTATGGAATAGTATTAGAAGAATTGCTTCTTACAAGAAATTCAAAGAGACTGCAATCAGGGAAACAGTCAAAATCCTCTCCAGCAAACTAGCATGCAATGATATGATCTCTACTGAACTACCAATGGTTTGGCATGCATTATTAAAAGATGGAAACACATCGTGACACACCGTATAATTGCGTGATAAAAATCTGTGTCATATGCTCATGATGTCACCCACGTTATTTTCAAAAATCATCTTTGTTCCTTACGTATTCCAATTCCCTGCATTTTTATGTCTACCACTGCCTTGAAAAAGCTTCCCAGTGGAGTGCAAAAGCTTGGTGAATCTTTGTACTTGCTACGCCGCAAAGACAAACAGATTTAATTCGCTATATGCGTCTCTTGAGTACACAGAAAACTGATAATTTTTCACACCTTTATTGGAACCAGTTTATAATGAGGAAGTTATGTCATTGGCAAGAAAACTGAAGGGAAAGAGAGAGACATTACCTTGAATAATCACCATTCTTTCTATAGATGCCAACAAATCTGAAAACTGCTTCAGCAAGGAAGACAGGCCTGCAGCATAAGCCTGGTAAGTCTGGCAATGAAAAGCTGAATGGACATCAGGACTGTAAGCTTCATCAATATAATCATGCAGCAAAACTATTTTGTTGCCATAGGTGCAAAGATTGGACAGCAGTTCTGTTAGAGTGTTCTATGGAGAATAACAAGGTGTTTTGATTAGCAATATTACATAAACTGAAAAATCAGATAATCACTCTAACTAACAACACAGATTTTAATCAGCTGAAACCCAATCAACATTTCCCCATGGCAGTACAGAGTTTGCTAAACATGCACTGTTTCCAGTACTTACACACACATCTAGAAGAATCAACCACAATGATACTCCATTACATATGAATTCCAAAGGAGTAGTGAATGCTGTTACTAATATGACTGTACTAGTATGGAGGCATTCAAAGAAGAGCAACATGCCATGACATGTTTTCACAAAATTGTAGCCGGTATTTTGGGGCACTTATAACCACACATTAAAATCATGCTTTAACAAAAAAAAATTTGATTTAAAATGCAATTATCGTTAAATAATAAGAAAAGTTCAACTGTAAAAAATAACTTATACCAAAAATTATAACTACAGTTTTCTCTTATAAATAATTCAGTCTTTGGTGATGAAAATATTTTATTACTATTTTCATGTGCATTGAAAAAATAAATAACAGTCTAACATATCTACAATTTAAATTAGCCTTATTTTTCATACCCTCGTTTTTTTTTGTTTTTTTGTTTGTTTGTTTTTTCAAATGATACGACGTGGTTTGGTTGTTAAGATATTATTCTATTACGATGATGAACTTACTTCTGAAAAAATGCAAATATTACCAATTTTATTTTTAAAAAGAAGAAAATGGCCGGTGATCAATCTAGGGACCCCAATTAAGAATTTTTTTTTTTTTTATCAACGACTAACACCCCAGGTAAGATCCTTAAAAACTCCCAGTAAATGGAAGGTGATTCCACCACCACCGACAAGAGAAATTCACATACGACACAAAATAATTTGATTAAGCATATGTTCCAGGTTAACTATAAATTTATTTTGTGCTCCCAGGCACAGGTTGGAAAAACACTTGATACAAGGAAACTTTAGGTGGCTAGGCCGAATAAAAAAAGAATTTAGCTATGAATTTTAGAGTCCAGAGTATGTTGACAGTCCTAATTAATCCTCTCAGAAACCCTGGTCTGCAAACCAAGTAGTTTTCACCTGTGTGGTTTAGAGGATGAAGGAGGTAAGTGGCACAATTTGGTTACCAGCCTGCCTTACAAAAAATCTTTAAAGAATGTGATCATTCACTCAAAGAGTGCTAAGAGCTTAATGCTCGATGTGCATATCTGATAACTGTTGAACCTTGAGCTAAATGCTCTTTACAATTTAGATTTAGATGGTTAAGAGTGACATTTTATTCTTTTTTTTCACAACACACTGATTTTGATCAGTTACCTGGAAAAATCTCTTTCTTACTTTACAGTACAGAAAACCAAACAAACAAAAATGTCAAGTCACTTTCCTCTCATTTGAGCTAACAAAAAAAAAACCCTGTTCTAACAGGAAACCAAAATTAATATATTTCAATCCATTTCTTTGGTCACTGGCATTAACTAGACATTTTTACAAAAAAAATTACACAATGACATATTACATTTGTTGGTTCTGGCCAGACCATTAATTCCAAACATACATTTGCATTTCTCTATTTTCCTCCCATTTTAATTTCACCTTCCCCCCATTTTTTCTCTCACCCCTGAATTTTAACCTTTTACATCATTCCATTTCTGATCAAGACACATAATTTTTTTTTTTTTTTCAATTTTAGGTGGTACTCATTTTTTTTTTCTCTTTGTTTCTCCTCCTCCTTAAATTTTCCTTTTGATGCCGAATTGGAATTGGTGTTTGTGCTGTCGCTACGAGAGCCGGCACGCCGTGGAAACGGGGCCTGATGCACTTATGATGACATGGTAGGATTTTCCCTCTTCTCCTTCCTTTCTTTTATTCTTTTTTTCTTACTTACTCCCGATGCCGGCCTTTGAGGAGACTTTCTCTCTCTCACACGGCGACAGGCGGCAGCGATGTTACCGAGCGAGTTACGAGGCGTAATGCCCGCTAGTGCCTCGGGACGATGTCAAGCACTTTTTCGCGCCATCTCGGCAGCAGAGTAAATTTTGAGCCATGGAAAAATTTGAAAAGAAAAGGATCGTTCCTACCGTTCTTGGGCCATCGCGGCCGCACGTTCCCGGAGCTAGAAAGTTACGGCAGGTTCAGCATCCGGACGTCCGTCGTTCGGACTCCCTTCCTTTACTCGATTTTTTTATTTTTTTTTATGGTGGGACTCTCCCTTACGAAGTCTGGTATCGAAGTGTCTAGCAGAACGCAAAAATTCTCCGCTCCTCGCCGAATCCCTTGCGCACGCGCCCGAAATGGCGGAAGGCAATTGGCCCGAAGTTAAGTCAGAAGGCGGAGAGAAAGACGCAATTCCCAGAAATCGCTGGCTCGCATCTTTTCGGAGTCAGGCTTGAACTTTGACCCCACGACAACGGGCGCTGCGGCGAACCTCGCAGAATTCCGCCCAAATCCTGACGTGTTCCTGTGCCAAGCGAAAAATGCCTTTTCGAAGTAAACAAGAGCATAAATAAATCGGACTTTCTGCACTGGTAAAGCTGGGAAAACGTCCTCCCAGATGCCATTCTACGAATTTATCGCTTTTAGAAAAGCGACACCAGAAACTGTAGCCATTTACGTTCTTTCTTTCTGAACAAAGACTTTTAGAGACCACCTTTACAAAAATTCATTAAACAAATTAACTAACATTAACGAACATCGTTACAATTAACTTCGTAACGCATAAAAATCGAATTCTCTCTAGCTACAGGTACGACGATCGGAATTACGAAAAAATAGCGTAACGCAACGATGTGTTATTTTGCCCTGATGCATTAAGCCACAATTTTATTCTTTTACTAAATGACTATTAAATATCATTGACGATAGCGCACGCGCAATTAATTTACGAAAGTCTCTTCGTTACGGAGCGATCGCTGACCCGCTTTTTGTATCAGTCGCTGAATTATACTATCACTAGTTAATACCAAGTAAGATTCATACTAAAACCAACTAAATATTAATACTAAGCAAGATTTTAATTACGAAAGGTTACTAAATTAAGCCCGATACACACAACGACGATTTTAATACACGCTACTGACATATGGCATAAACACGCGATTTTCTCATTAGATACCACTACAATAAGATAAAATACTTCAAACACTACATGTTTACAAATTACTTTTCCATTATTAAAGCTTACATAATAATACAATAAAAGAAATCGCGATAACGACGGTAAATACGGAACTACAACCTTACAATTTTTCTTTTTATCGCTACGTTATCTCGACGATCAATAACGCCGAACGCCGCGGCGTCGCCGATAATTTTAAACTGATACATCTAACACTATACATATTAAACTGCACTATACACTTAAGAAACTAAGGCAAATCAATTCATATACACTACATCATATACTGCACTAAAACAAACTTCACTAATATCTCTTCCCTGAAAGTAAACAGTGCACTAAAAAAATGCAATGGAAGGAAGAAAAAAAAACATTGCATGAAAGAAGAACAACAAAAGAACCAGCAATATAGCATGATGTCAAACTTTCTTAAATCTACTTCCCAGCTAGTTACACATCCCTTAACTAGAAACAGATATCACAAGGCTAACTTACCTAGACCTATTCACATAAATTTAACTACATACACAGAGATCAACACTTCACAGTGAAATCAGAAAGAAAATAAAATAAATGAAAAGAATTTACTTGATTTTTCTTGACTCTTAAATCTATTTATTTTTTCTAACTCCCTCCTTGCCAAAGGGATTTGAGATCATCTCATGACAAAAAATCTCACTCTCATTGAGAGTGCGTGGATCTGGTGATGGTTTTTCCGATCCAAAAATATTGGCCCATTAATTTAGAGATCGGAAAAACGTCAACAGATCACAAATTCATTAGTAAACATTGCCAAAAATTTTCTATACACAGATCATATTGTGTACTATCCAAAAATCTGGCTATCATGGGCACTGTGATAACATTTCATAACCCATGTGAAAACCAGCCACATAAATGACTTGAATAACTTCAAAAATTACATCCAAAAAAAAAAAAAAAAAAATGAGCAAAGTACTCCTACACCCAAAAATGGAAAAATGGATGTGGGGACACTGCACGAATGAGCAAGATGAATTCATAAATATATAAATCATACACCAGAATGATGAACTTTTTAACCGGGTAAAAACATCACAACACACAATGAAACAGTGTGAATAAAATGCAGCACAAACAAGACAGAATTCTTCACGTTAATTTATTTATGTAAATATTAAACTGGAACATCACTCAACTCAAAATATAAAATTACTGACATTTAACATCAACACAGAAGAGAGAGAAAACATTGTGGGTAAAACAATAACAATTGTGGGCGAAATCTTCGCTCCATGACTTTTGTTCTCGGAAATTTTCCCTCCATTTTCAATCTGAAATACAAATATTTATGCAATAAAATAATATATATAACAAGAATACTGAGCATCAGGATATCACAAAACAAAATATGATTACGGGAGAAATTTTCGCTCTGTCTAACTTCCAACTTCAAAAGTCATAACGCTGTCCTCTGATGGAAGAGCCACCCCCGCCCCCAGAAATTCTGTTCAGTTATGCATCAATCTGGAGAACTACACAAATGGAATAATCTCATGCCAGAAGATGACAGGAAAGTTTTTGTGCAATCTAACTACCGTTTTCAAAAAATTTTCCTCTGTTTTCAAGCTGAAATTAAAATGTTTGTGGAATAAAATGATAAATTAACAACAAAATTCAGAAGGAACATCACGAGAAAAGGAAATTTTGATTACGGGGAAAAACCTTCACTCTTTTTAACTTCCGTTTTCGAAAGCTTTGGAAGATGAAATATCGTCCCCTGATGGGAAACGAACCCTTCCTCTAACTAATCCCCTAAAAATTTCTCTTCAGTTTTGCATTGATCTTGAGCATTACCAAAATGATGGCAAATAAAAGTGGAATTCTGCAAATTCGTGGAAGAATCTCATGCATGATAAATATGTTATTGTCATTGCAATACAAGAAGGCAAAGCATACCTAAGTTTTGACAATAATGTACGTTTATCATGGTGACACTAGTATATGGTTACTTGTTCAAATAAAATAATAACAAGGCATCAGAAACTTTGCTGTGAAGTATACTAAGATTGTAGATACAGGGTTTGCACACATTTACAGAATGTGAATTCCAGGACTTTTCCAGGTTTCCAGGAACTCATCAAAAAATTTCATGAGCTTAAATTGTTGCTACAATCATAGTGCTACATTTTATATTTTGCAAGCTGGGAAGACATTTACTGTGAATTTAAAATTCCTATTAAGTCCTACGGTTCCACTGTTACAGAGTGTTATTCAGTATGTGTTGCATCTTTGGTGAAGTGGAAAAATTTCCCTGTATAAAAATTGTTCTGTATAAAACTTATATGAAGCAATCTGGGATTGGCAAAATGATAATAATACAAAACAATTTCGCCATGGCACCGAGGGTTCCCTATTCCATAGTCATCCACTGCCACACACAATGACAGAAGACAGGCCAGATATCGATCTTCTTCAGTGAGGAAAACGCGTGCTGGAAGGAAGGACCATCTTGGACTGGTGGGATGGTTTCCAAATGCTGTTGTGACTCTACCGCAAACCTAGATGGCTGGAAATATGGCACTTAAACATCTTGCACTGTAGCATCATACAAGATGAAAGACATCACACTGCATCTCCACACTTCATGGAAGGAAGAGATGTCATTGTGATAAGACTCCACAGGGGCTAGAACAGTGATGCAATCAGTCTAAACATTTTGCCCAATTTTTCTTCCACTGCAAGAAAAAATCCCAGGACCTTTCAAGGATTCCAGGGGCCATGCAAACCCTGTAGATAGTCCTGTGATGAGAGCAACCAGCTTCCAATCATTTGGTTGGGAGTTTGTTCCTAGCTCGTCTGCCTAACCATAAAATAATCACAGTATCTCGGACAGTATGTTAATGGCTGTCCCAGAATATTTTACCCTCGTTACAAATAAAGTCATCTGCTCCTTTCTACCTCACTATCATGCATCTTTCCTACAGCGCATGCTAACCCAAATATCCTAGCTACCAAGAGTTGTTTAAGACCTGGAATTAGATACATTCCCTTCCTAAAATCATCAACAACTTCATTCATTCATGTGAAGTATACTGAAATCTAAAAAATAAAAATAAAAGTAAAAAGAATATGTTAGTGGGTGAATAACAGGGTACATATAACAGTGATCAAATAGTAACAAAATCACTCAGTCACTGGTGAAATGGTTATCCACCCCAGTTTTCCACTGAAATAAGAATGTTACTTTATGGAATGAAAAAAAAAATAGAAAAAGACACTTACTGAAGTTAAATGTGATAACTGGACATTGTTATTAACACTGAACTGTGTTCCATCCCATGAGAATAAATACAGACTCTTTACACCATGCAGCATCCTAGGGAAGAAACAACAAAAACACTCTATCACTTCAAGATTTTTAAAGTGACACTCAATTTGTCTTCAACTTTTTTTGGAACATTTTTGTCAAATTCTTTCATATGCCATACAATTTTTGTTATTAGCAGAATCCATAACCTTATTTGTGCATACATACGTACATACATACATACATACATATCACTAAGCTGTTCTCTGAGATTCGGAGGTTAGCTCCAAAAAAAAAAAAAGATACAAACTAAAACATAGTTTTTACTTCCTGTTGACGTATCAAATTTCTCCATTTACAGCGATATTGACATACAACTCAGGCTTCACTGGCATCCATTACACGCCGTACACAAGATATTCTATACTTCATACTCACAATTTGTTTCTCATGCAGACACTCCTTAATCTGATCCTCCCATGACTTCCTTGGCCTTCCTCTGCCTATCCTTCCTGCCACTTGGGCTAAAAAGATTTTCTTAGTAAGCATCTCATCACTCGTTCTTTCAACATGGCCAAACCACCGAAGCATATTAGTCTCCAACTTGCTAACAACATTTTGCTTCACATCACACAACTGCAACACATCTTCATTCCTCACACAATCAGAGCATGTCTTGCCACAAACCCTCCATAAGTAATGCATTTCTCCAGCACACAAGTGACTCCTATGTTTCTTCTGCAGTACCCAGGTTTCACTGCCATACATCAGAGTAGGAACAATTACACTCTCATACACAGCCATGCGGGATTCTATTGAGAACCCATCATTCCTGTGAAAACCTTCCAGAGCAGCCATGACTTTCAATGGAGAATTCACTCTCCTACTAATTTGACCATCCAATTTATTCTCTCTGTCAAACATGCTTCCTAAATACACAACTCACTCACCTGGTCAATCACTGTGCCATTTACACTTACATTACATTCAGTGCTATCAGTTCATTTCTCAAAAACCATAACTTTGGTTTTTCCCTTATTTATACTCAATTTGAATTTCATGTAAACATCGAACATCCGGGACAACATAGTCTGCAACTCACTTTTGCTCTCTGCCAACAGGATGGTGTCATCAGCATACAGCAATCTGCACACATGGATATCTCCAAGACATAAACCAGTATTATCTATTTTAGCATCATGCATGCACACATCCATAAATATATTAAACAGCCATGGTGACATTACATAACCTTGCCTGACTCCTGCACCAATAGAAAACCATTTTGATAAAACACCATTCACTCATACACAGGCTCTACTGCCAGCATACATGGCTTTTACGCTATTTAGTAGATTCCTAGTAACACCATATTCACTCAATTAATGATCAGAACCAACATCCACACCTCTCATCACACGAGTGTCAACAACTAAGTGTTTTAAGTGTTTCTGACGCTGATCATAGACGACAAAATCTATTACACTCTTTTGACCAAGAGTACGATTTTCCCAAGTATATGTGTGGATATACTTGTGGTTAAAAAATGTATTAGATACATACAAACCATTCTCAATGCAGAGTTCAATTAATTTTTCACCATTATCATTCACACAAGGATCATTAAACTTACCCAGAACATTGTCAGAAATTGCATTCTGCACACCTACTCTAGCATTCAAATCCCCTGCTATTATAACTTTTCTTTAGCACCAAACTGGCTCAAAACAGCTTTTAGCTCATTCCAGAAATCTCCCTTCCTATCAGAGGGTTCAGAGTCAAAAGGAGCATACACTACAACAATTACTATTCTCTGGAGTTTCACTTTCAAACTAATCCAAATAATTCTCTGAATCAAGTTGTTCTTCATTTTTTTACTTAAAATCACACCTACACCAGCCTGTCCTCTCACATTATCCAATACTCCAGACTGCACACTCACAGTTCCATTCACTTCTTCTACACCAATTTCCTTCTGTTTGGTTTCACTTACATATGAGGAATGAGGTGATTGAAGAGATGAATAAGCACATCCAATCTATACTTATTTATCTCTTCAATCACCTCATTCATCTTGCCATTTATACCTCTAGTATTCCATACACCAATCTTACACTCACTCAGCTGAGATCTCTTTCTGATTTTTCTTTTTCAAATTCCAGGTCGATACCGTGGTGGACCATCCTTCTCAAGTGTGATAGGTCCACCATATCCCACACTTGAGTCATTCTTAATATTTCTTTTTGTCTTTTTAATCAGGTAAGTACATCAGTGTGGGGGATTAGCCCACAGCTGAGGGTTCCAGTTGGTCATTCAACCTAAGGATTCTGGAACAAAACCCAGTGAGTTGGGGTCTTTTTGCCAATGTCACACAGAACTAGCTGGCACCTCTCCAAGATTCACAGAGGCCCTAGTTGCTGCTGTGTGTGCCATTGTTACCACAGTGCACCCCGAAGAGGCAAACCCATCTCTCACTAAGACTGCCCGCTGACCTTATTTGTGATTATCATTATTCACATATTTATATTTAAAACTAGGACTCAACACATTGGGACCTATTGTAACTACAGTAGATTCCAGTTAATTTGGCCATTGGTTAATCCATGCAGCCATTTATTTGGGACAATTCTTGAAGAACATCCTAAATTACCTTTTCGGGAGCAAGCTTCGTATAATTGAGGCAGCACTTAATTGGGCCAAAGTGTTCTAGCCCTGATGTGCTTCCAATTAACCAGAATCTACTGTACAGAAAACTTTTTTTTAAAACCCAAAAGTCAGGTTGAACCAATTATTATGGATAATTAACCTGAATTATGAACAGTGGCAAGCACTCTGCTAAATGTGTGAATGCATTCAGGTACAGTTATATCGGTTAAATATAAATAGCCAAAGTGTTCTAGCCCTGATGTGCTTCCAATTAACCAGAATCTACTGTACAGAAAACTTTTTTTTTTAAACCCAAAAGTCAGGTTGAACTAATTATTATGGATAATTAACCTGAATTATGAACAGTGGCAAGCACTCTGCTAAATGTATGAATGCATTCAGGTACAGTTATATCGGTTAAATATAAATAGCCAAAGTGTTCTAGCCCTGATGTGCTTCCAATTAACCAGAATCTACTGTACAGAAAACTTTTTTTTTAAAAACCCAAAAGTCAGGTTGAACTAATTATTATGGATAATTAACCTGAATTATGAACAGTGGCAAGCACTCTGCTAAATGTGTGAATGCATTCAGGTACAGTTATATCGGTTAAATATAAATAGCTACTTAAAGCATAATAAATTTGAATATAACCATGTAACCATAAAAAAAGCAATGCTTATAGCCCATTGAGTTGCTCATGGTGGTCGTTAAACCTTCCATAAAAAAACAAGGATTTAAACTTTAAAAACACACTTAAGTTATGTAAAAAAAATCTTAACAGTACTTAATTCTGAATTTTCTGATTTTTTATGAAACTTAAATGCGTTTTTGAAGTTTTAGTACTAGCTACATAAAGGCCCACTTGCTTAATGAATATCTGTCATGTGAATAAAGAAAGATATTCTTTCTTAATGAATATTTAACATATGGTCTGAGACTTTTACAGGGAGCATAACAGACTGTGATAGGTATGTAAAGTAACATATGACAGCATGATGACATGCGTATGATGTCCCAGTGGGTGTTGCACACAGACTCGAGGAGCCAATAGTCATGAAGGGCAGACAGGAACAAGGATATAAAATATCTTCACTGTTGTCGAATTGCAAGTACGAGTAAAAGACATGTTGTCTTGAAAATGTCACACAGACACCATTTAGGCGATGTTATGCAATCGAGAGCGATTGGGAGACTGGAGGCCGGGCAATTTCAAACAGAAAAGGCAACTTGGCTTCGTGCGTCTCGAATGGTTGTCAACAGGCTCTGGAGACAGTTCTAAAATACAGGAAGTGTTTGTAGATGACCCGTACCAGGTCTTCCAAGGTCAACTTCAATCAATGACTGCTTTCTTGTCTTAACTGCAAGATGCAACAGAAGCATGACATCTCATCAGCTGGCATCAGAGCCGACAGCAGCAACTGGACGATCAGTATTGCACTGGATAGTCATCAGATGGCTTCAGGAAAGTGGCCTTTATGCTAGAAGACCTGTGGTGTGTGTGCCACTATCATCTCCCTACATGACAGAATGATTATGTTGGGCTCGGGAACATCTGGACTGGACATGTGAACAGTGGTCTAGTGTTCTCTTCATGGATGAGTTGCATTTCTCATTGCAAAAAGATTCCTGATGTGTAATCATCTGGTGAGAGTGTGGCTTGCATTACCATTCATCAAGCACCTGACAGAGGGATACATGTGGAGGTAATGGTTGTAGGCAGACATAATGCATAAAGGACGAACCGATCTGCATCTGTTTTCCAGGGGTTCCATCAATGATATCTGCTATCAAGATGATATTGTAGCACCTTATGTTCACTTGTTCACAGCTGCTGTTGGCCCAGAATTTGTTTTAATGCAGAAAAATGCCTAAATCCATGCCACTTGACTGATGCTGTACAACCTTGAAAGGTGTTGCAAGATCGAGTGGCCAGCTAGGTCTCAGAACCTTAATTTGATAGAACACCTGTGCGATACTTTAGAGATGGGTGACTGTTCTGAGACCCTCTCCAAGAAATGTACAGAAACTGTGAAGTGCTCTTGTACAGCAGTATGATGGACTTCCCTCACAACTATCAAGATGATGGTTATGTGTCACTATGTGAGGCAATCACACATCATGTTAAGGCCGAAGTATGCCCTCCTGGTATGTTTATTAACGTGTATATTTGTTGTTGTTGCTGTCGAACTTTTTTTTTTTCTTTAATGCAAAACATCCCAAAAAATAAATACAAATTTTCAGGGTTTTTCCCTTTTATTAGAGGACTAAGTGGAAAATTTTTAAGATTAATGAAGAAACACAACATTATTTTTGGTCATTCTGCTCAGAATATTGGTGACTTAATTATAAGGAAAAAATATAATAGTATACTACAATCAGCAGGCGTATATGAAATTCCTATTGTTTCACAAAGTTCTGAGGACTGCATTTCTTACATTGGCAGCACAAAAAATAGATTAATAAAAAGATTATGCATCGATATATAAAGAACTGGAACAAAAAGAAGTAAAAACAGCACTTATCCAACACTGCATTAAACATAAACAATATCTTGATTTCGAAAATATTAAATTACTAACCACCCACACAAACGAAAAAGAATTAAGGATTACTGAAAGTGTTATTATTGAACAAAAAAAAGATAAAATATGCAACTTACAAGACCCTCCCAACCTAGATACAGCCTGGAAGTCACTTATAAAAAGAAAAAAATCCATAAAAAAAGACAAAAAAAAAAGAACATTACAAAAAGTCACACCATTTAATAAAGGACTAAAAATAATACACCTGTTTCTACAAATAAATAATAATAGCTCAAAAATAGCTACACAAAAAAGAAATGAAAAAAATTGTACTTACGACTGATATACCTGCCAACTCATCCAATAGATGGCGACACATGAGAAGTAATCACCTAACACATACAAACCGCAAAACTTTCCCTTCATTTTCCCAACAAGCAACTCCAGCGGCTACACACACGCGAGGAAACCCTCGTGTAGATGTAGAAGGCCCAACGATGACACACTGACCGTGTCGAAAGCGCTTGCAGTAACGTGGTGACGACGAACCCCGTGTGAGACGTCTCCTGACCCGATAATTATAACTCTTTCTACTAAAATCTTTTAATTAATGTAAATTTAAAACGTTTGATTGTGAGAATGAATGAATATAGAACTGAAAATATATAACCTAATTGTTTTATTTCTAAAAAAAAATTTTATAACTAACCAAAAACCCGTAACAAAAGACCTCTCAGGCAGGGAGCACATGCCTCACAGAGCAACAACGTGCAAAATACTTTGACAACATCAGGTAAACAATACTTTAGATATTATGTATTTTTAATCAAAAGCACGTTTATAGCATAAGACAACCCTTAAGGTTGCCTCATGAATTTAATATTTCGCATTCAGTGTTTTATTTTCAGTTTGGAGTATATTACGAGAGGAGTTCGATAAGTATCAAGATTTTTATTCCTGTTGATACAAAACCGTGTTTATGATTGTATATGTGCATGAAACTATTACGACTACTTTCAGTAAAGTGGCATAAAAGTTGACCGGCTTGATACTAATGTTAGGTGGCTCTGTCGAACAAAAACAATGGCGGTTGCGTTAAGCGTTCAGTTCGAGCAGCGAGCAGTAGTGAAATTTTTAACGAAAGAAGGCATAAAAAAGCTGTGGACATAACGAGAAGACTTTGGACGGTGTATGGTGATGTGGCTATGTCTTATTCCAGTGTTTATGAATGGGTTACGAAGTTCAAAACTGGCCACGAGAGCCTTGAAGATGAGGCCATGGGTGCCACTAATGCGCTCAAGCGAAGACTGAAAATCGAGACACCCAGTCTGAAGAGTTGGGCATAATCGATCAATGTGGCAAAGTGTTTATATACATATAATTGCCCCCTCCCCAACTTAACAGCTTTGTACTGAAGATGTGGCAATACTGCACTTTAAACCTCTCTGAAAATGAATGTTTTCCCATTCCTTAGTCCCTTTTTCAAGAAATAAAAGGCGATTTTTCTTTTTGTTTGACGAGAAATTAAAGTTTAAAATCGGAACTTCAAGTATCCATCGCCGTATATTATATTCTGATATGCAGTGGATTCCTCTTCACGGTGAGTAGGTACTGGCGGTTTTGAAATTTTCGTTAAGGAAATGGCAAAATGCTTGCTCCGTTCCTTGATGTAGCAAGAGGTGACTAAGGAATGGCAAAACATTTTAAGTGAAATTAATTCCAAAAATCGGTACTGCCGTAGCTCATCACTCTGCCATGTAAAAAATTTTTATGCATCATGGAAATGGCGCCAATTCCATCATGGACAGATTAAGCACACAGTTTGAAATTTTATTTCGTTTTTAAAATTGGGGAGGGTTGGGTAAACTGCGAACTCTATTGATTTACTTTGAAGGAGATACTCTACGATAAAGCAAAACATGTATTTCATTACGAAAAACTCTAAATGTGCGAAGTCGCTCTTTTCCACCATTACGAAAAAATACGAAATGAAGAATATTATCGGAAACAATTAAAAGACAAGGAATAGGCTTAGGAAAAATACAAAAAAAAATTCATCAGACAAATAAACGCTGAAAATCACAAAACATCTGGCTATTTCCGTGGACTCAAAAATTCAGCCGTAGGACAGGCATCTGCTGAACTTCCAGAAATGTGATCAAATTCGGAAAAAAGCTTTTTCCAACAGATAGCTACAAAACTTGGTAGGTATGTAGTTGCATTAGAACTTTTTAAAACATTTTGAATACTTTAAAACATTTGGTGCAGCGCCACATTTTCACTGATTGCAGAAATACGATCTTGCGTGATTTTCAAAGGGAAAAGCAAAAATGAGGAACAGAGTTTTAAAATAACCTGACAATCATGACAGGTTTCCAAAATTTTAAAAAGATGGAAGAATGGCAGCCATGGATGAGGCACAGTCAGGTAGGCTTTACATGGGTGTGACTGATGAAACGATTAAACCAGATGACCTAATTAAAGGTGACAGACGCATTCATGTTCGGGATATTGCCATGGAACTGGATATCATTAAAGATTCTGTTGGACGAATTTTTCATAAACATCTCAACTAGAGGAAGATCAGTGCTAGATGGATACCTCAAATGCTTACAGCAGTGCATAAATGCCAAAGGCTAGACATTTGCACTGAACTGGTACAGTTCTACGATGAGGAGGGTGACGCATTCCTGGGATGCATAATCACAGGTGATGAAACGTGGAGTAATCTGTTCGAACGGGAGACAAAATGGCAAAGTAAGCAATGGCTTCACCCGAATTTGCCCCCATCAAAGAAGTTCAAAGTTGGTTTGTTGGCATCCAAGGTCATGGCAACTGCCTTATGGGACAAACACCTCCTGGTTGACTACTTAGCAAAAAATGAAACAATAAATGCAAAGGCCTATGTGAAGAAACAGAGAAAACTTGTGCAGCATATCCGGACCAAACGGCCAACACTGAAAAACAATCAAGTGTTGCTTCAGCATGATAATGCTCGCCCACATATTACTAAACCAGTGCAAGCAGAAATCGCAAAACAGAGGTGAACTGTTCTTCTGCTCCCTGCTTACAGCCCGGACTTGGCACCTTCGGATTTTCATGTTTTCAGTCCCTTGAAGGACAGTCTTCATGGCCACCACTATGAGAGCATGGATGATTTGCAAGCGGCTGTCCGTCAATGGATTCGCAACACCCCTGCTGATTTCTTCACTACTGGAATGAATCGACTTCTTGATCGATGGAGGAAATGCAATGTGCTGAATGGAGAATATGCACATGGAAAAGTGGCTTTGACTGTCCCTACCACTGTATTACATATGTGAGTATCATATTTATGCATTCTGTATTTTTTATTTCTCTCCTGTAATTGATGGGAATAAAAATCCGGATACTTATGGGACACCCCTCATACATGTTGTTGTCCATGTTACCATTCCGCAGCAGCTCAGTGTAATATCTGCAACGGTTTTCTCACAATGATGGTATTTAAGTTTTGTAATTTAAACATATAAAATGAGCGAAACACACAAAGTCACATATGGTAAAAGGTTCATTTAGCGGTAGCTTTCGGTCATCCTACGACCTTGATCACCCGTGATCAACTGGATAGGCTGATTGCCAGAACTACAATTTGAAGTTGGGGTGTTGGAAATGTTGCCAGATTTTAGAAGAGAGATCCAAATAAATGGGATTTGGTGAGAAACAAGACTTGGTGAACACAAAAAAGATGTTTCCAATGGTCTTCCAAAGACAGCTTTATCTGCACTAACCCTTGAAGACACCTCTGCAGTTCCCATTTGGAAAGAAACCTTAAAAGTTGCCCCATTCATCAACGAGGCATCTCTGAATTTCCAAGAGAGCATTGAAATTTTGTTCACCAAAAACTGCAATTCAGAGACTCCTCACCAAATCCCATTTATTTGGATCTCTTTTCTAAAATCTGGCAACATTTCCAACACCCCAACTTCAAATTGTAGTTCTGGCAACCAGCCCATCCAGTTGATCGCAGGTGATCAAGGTCATAGGATGACCGAAAGCTACCGCTAAACGAACCTTTTGCCATACGTGACTCTGTGTGTCTTGCTCGTTTTATATGTTTGTGCGTTATTGTCGCATGAAGCCTGAGTTTTGAACCTTGTAATTTAAAGTTTGCACATGAGTGTTGAATCACGAATTTTATAGACAGGCAAAGTTGTCAAAACAGAAGTTTGATTTTCATAGGCTTTATGATTTTTGCAATATGATAAAATATATTATGATTTGTAATGCTTTATTTTCTTTTGCCACCAATTTGATTTTAAATAAATCATTATTAAGAAATATTTTGTACTCCTTCAAAGCATAACTTTTGCAATAATATTTAACAATTTGAAATTTCTTTTATATGTTTCTTACATTTATACATGTTTTACGACTTCCCTAAAAAACATATAATCGAAGTTCCACTGTATATCTCCCTTTGAAGACCATTACTTTGGTCTCATTCATTGAAATCTATTATATTGTACTTTTCTGTTGTTTAATGGAGCACATAGTAAATTTAATGGACGACTTGCAGAAAATCCTCTAACAGTCTATGATCACCCACATAAAGACGATAAGTTATAAATTATTTTGTATCCCAGTTTAAGACCTTTTCCTACCTTCCACTTGCTATCTGTTCCACATATCCATAGGATGAGTGAAACCCCACTTTCCTGTAAAAGTCCTTTACATGTTCCATATTTTATAATGCATTAGCAAAGAATAAGTTCCATTGATTTCATCGGCCTTTCTTTTCATTCTGAATTCAATCAAGTCTTCAATAATTACTTTTTATCTATTCACGTCATCACATGATTTTTCAAAATCTGTGTACATCATATGCTGGCAAATTAACCATTTCTTTAATGATCTCTGAATGTCTGGTCAGCAAAATATTATTAAATTAAATTCATTTTCAAGATTAGTAACTACTGACCTGTAAGTAAAATTGACTTCCAAAAATGAATTAAGAGGTTATTGCTGAATTACTCTATAGGACTCAAGACTTTCAGTTCACATACAAGTCTGGCAAAAGAGAAAGACAATCCCCAATTTTCATGGTGAACTTTAATGAACAGGCCAAAATATATCAAACAATTGTCAATGGAAAGAAACAAACTTTTTACAAACTTTTGATGTATATGTGTCATTTAGTACATCTATGCTTACCACAATGCCTCCCTGATTATTATGTCTTCTGATAACACAGCTTTAGTCTCTGGAGTGTAGACCATAGTTTCTTTCTCCATGTATTTTTCCCTGCAATGCAAAGTGTCTAAAATTAAAGCACAAGAAATGAGACTGATTCTTGAAAGAAATAAAAAGAAACAGTTCTAACAATTCAAACCAGAAGAAAATGCTCATCCTTATTACATTTAACAGAATCATCCAAACAAACATGAATGTTTAATGCTATAAAGATCAAGAAAAGTTTGCAACAAAATGAAGACAGAAAAAAAACAAACTATAATGTAGCAACATAAATGTCCATATAGAATTGCTAAACAACATGGAGATAGAAGTCAATATAATAAATTCAAGTCATATTATTTTTAATATTAATCATGAATTTGATAATATGTTTGAGTGTGTCTCCCTACCTGTTACCTTCTTGGTTTGGAATGTAATCCTCCTACAAAGGTAACATATTTAATCATGTGCATAGTAATAGAAGAAGGGATGTACACACACAATAATGTTTTGTCCATGAAATAGCACAAAGTGCTTGCATCAGCTATAACCTATAAATTCCCTATTATATAATTCACTTCTAATGAACAAGGAAATAATAATAATAATTTTCTGGATATAAACCACAGCATAAAGTCTGACTACTCTCTTGACTTCTCTGGTTACAGGAAATCTACTGCCAGCACATCATTCCTTATCCACATACCTTTGAGAAAAATAAGCTAGCTGCTTTCAAATCCTACATACACAGAGATAGCCTTGTCTGTAGTAATTCTTCTTCTTTACAGGCAGAATACTATAACATTATAGATACTAGAAGAGTGCACAGTTTTCCTCATACCTTAATACACAGACAGACTAATCAGTAAATATGAATCACAGAAAAAAGTCACTTGTTTATCCTCAAAACTCCTATCTCCCATCCCTTTGTAGGTTCTACACCTTACAACTCTTTAAATTCTCATAAGCTATGCTCAATATTTAAATCTTTTGGTTATAAGTTGGCTGTTAAATCTACCCCACAACTTCTTGAAAACTAATTCTACAAGACAGATATTCAATTAAACCCCTTGATTCACCAGGTGTTGATGAGATTCCAGTCAACACTTCTTAGGTACCTTTTTGTAGTACCTATTGTAACATTAATTGACAAATATTAGAACATATTTCTGCTATATAGAAATGAAATCCATCCACTACGTTATCATTATTAGCCATCACTGACACATCTGCCATACCTGACTGGGAAAACACAAAACTTCTTGCACCTCTCATTAATCAGAAATATCTCAGGTATCAAAAAGTACCAAAATGTGTCTTTGCTATAATGATTGTAACACAGACTCATCATGCCATAATCCCCTCATTTGGAAATCCATTCTATCTAGAAACATTTGAATCCCCATGAGTTACCACCACACATTGTTATCATGCATTCCATGGCTGAAGAAGGTGGCAGTAACAAAGTTGAAGGAAGAGTAAAAAATATTCAATACATGCAAACTTCTTTATAAGCAGACAGATAAAAAAGGGCTATTTTTGGCTTGGCATATTATATATGTCAGGTTAAAATTAATGAATTAACTGAAGGTAAATAATACTTGTTAACTGAAAACTATAGCTAGCAAAATAATATGTGAGAGATTTGCAATAAGCAAAACATTTAAGAAATGTAAAAATTATAGTAACTGCCAAAATTTGAAAATTCACCTTTTACATAATACATCAGATATATGAGTCAGGGTGGATCCAGGATTTTTGTAGGGGGGGGGGGCAAGTTTTGGGAATAACCAGGGACTTTTCTGATATTTTCCCATAAAATGAAAAAGTGTTCTTAGTATGTCTATAAATTCTTCCAATTAATTAATGAAAGTAATATACTTTTACATAATACTTTCTTTCACAAGAAAAAATTCAATTTGTTGTTAAAGCCTAACAAATTGAAGCTTTTCCCTTGGTTCCGGACGGGGTGCGCCCCTCTCTGGATTCACCCAATATGAGCCAATTCTTACTTGTTTTGTGCTTACCATGACAGCTGTTTAAAATGTTTTTTTAAGATCCTTTTACGCATTGGTTAAGATGTTTCTAGATGCAAAATAACTCTTAAGATTTCATAAAAAGAGATTCAGTGATTGAAAAGAGGTGATAGGAGGGGAGGGAGACAGCATTTGCCCAAAAAATGTATGTTTAGCAAGCAGGGGGGGAAGGAGTAGGAAAAAGGCAACTGAAACATTCTTGCTTTCATGCAAACTGACCTATCTGTAAGAGGAACCACAGGTGTTGTAAACAGCAAACTAACTCCTTGTTTTCCCAATAAAAAAACATAGTGAATACCATTTAAATTGTTTGCTGACAACAGTACTAAACATTGACGCATGCAGCTTCTCCAAAAGTTATTGTTCATAATATATGATTTAAATAACAAGGGAGAATCTTCGAAGTTCAAGGGATCTATAAAAAAAACTTTGGTTTATGTAGAACTTCATAATGGGTTCGATTGTATAACAATTTTATTTAGGTAACTTAAAGTATAGAGTTCATATCCAATGTTATATTAAGAATCCTTCTCTGCGAATCTTTCTAATGTTATCTTGTTACACGGATTTCTTTCATTCCTTATTATTATGCTTTTTAAAATTCTCACTGTGTACTTGTCTGAGGTACAATTATATGAAGAACCAAATTTGCTGGTGTCACTGCATGGACACTTCCCTTTCTGAGAATACATGCAATTCCTTAACATCTAAATGCATCCAAAACTGCATTATTTTCATCCTACAAGAGATGGAATGTTTCCAGTTAACAAAGCTACCATTTACGAGGGGATGCTGATAAGTTCTGGGCATCACCAAAAGGAAATGGGCTAGTGCCATGAAACTTACAGACTATTCCACATATTCACCCCGAAGTTCAACACACTTGGCACAGCCTTTCTGAAGTTTCTTTAAGCTTCCCAAAAAATTCTGAAGTCTTATCACTCAAATACTGCTCTGCTGCTGATATCACCTCCGAATCATGTGGAAAATGCTTCCCTTTCAAACTTTTTTTTTAAGGTTCGGGGCAGGAAATAATCCAATGGAGCAAGGTCTGGTGAGTCTATGCCTTAAACCCCAGATCCCTCAAAACATCCATTGTCTGGCCAGCCTTGTGAGCCAGTGCATTGCCCTGCAAAAAGGGAAGACCTTTCTGCAGTTTCCTTGCCTTTTTCCTTCAATGCCTCCTTTAATCAGCACAGCAAGTTGGAATAGTATTCAACATTTATTGTTTGGCCCATTGGAAGATAGTCAGTCAGTAAAACGCCTCCTGAATCGCCAAAAAAAAACGTTGCCATGACCTTTCCTGCAGACCTTCGAGTCTTGAATTTCTTTGGCCGTGAAGAACCCGAGTGCCGCCACTGCAGGGACTGTTGTTTCGTCTCTGGTTCGTAGTGATGTACCCACATTGCATCAACAGTGACAAGTAACTGCAAAAACGTATCACCAGATCACTCAAAATGCTGCAAAACCGATTTGGAAGTGTCCACTCATTTTCGTTTCTCATCGGCATTCAAACATTTGGGCACCCACTTTGCTGACATCTTCTGCATGTCTAAGCGCTCATGAATTATGAACCCAACACGTTCCCTAGATATCTCCAGTGTCTCAGCTATTGTCTTAACCAAGAATTGCCGATCTGACAAAATCAAGTCATGAACACAACCAACAATTTTGGGTGTCGTCAGTGTTGAAGACCTCCCAGATCTTGCTGTGTCTTCGGTCTCAAAGTCTCCACTTTGAAAGTTGGCACACCATTTCTTCACAGTGGAATATGAAAAGCACTTGTCACTTAATGTTTGTGTCCATACACTCATAGATTTCCTTTGCAGTTTTCTTCTGCAGGAACAGAAATTGCATGATGGCCTGGAGTTCCACATCCAAATATTCAACACTTTGCATTGACATGATTCAGTTCAGGACATCAAACACATGCAAAAAAAAAAGAGCTATTAGTCTGGAAATTGGCACTTTACAATACAAAAGAACACTTTTCCGAGCTGTAGTGACAAAATAATGCTACAATTACAGGAAGTGGGTTAGGCCGAAAACTTTTCAGCATCCCCTTGTATTACTATCAAGGTTTGTACTTTTCCAAGAAAAATAAATTCAAGCACTTTTCAAAGAATTTTTAAAACCAAATTATCATATGTGTGTGCTGTCGGTTGATTGGTCAGTAATAGGTATTTTTTTTTTTTTTTTTTTTTTTTTTTTGGATTGAATTTTTAATGACCACCGTGCAACTCAATGGGCTATAAGCAGTCGCCCGTCCCTAATTTAGGGTCACTGGTTCCAGGGAAGGGAGAGAGCCAGTGCCGTAAGACAAACACAACATCCATGCCTCCCCAGGATTCGAACCCAGACCCCGTTCGGACGTATGATCAGAGGCCATCGCTTAGACCACTGCGCCACCGGGGCGGCCAGTAATAGGTATTTTAGCAAGTTCAAACCATTAAACTTAGCTGGGACGGGCACACCATCAACGACCTGCCTGTTACCCCCTGATGGTTTATTTTATTAACTTTGATTTGCCTCTGTCTTGCTTATTTTTGAAATCATTTTGAAATTGGTAAGAAAGTTATTTTTGAAATCATTTTGAAATCGGCAAGAAAGAAGCCCATCACGATTCCTTAATACATCATTCTACTTATTTTACTCCCATGGCCGATGTTTTACTCCATAGTGATGTCATAGCTAAACCAGCTGTCCATGCCCACCCTTGAGTTGAACGCAAGTTCTGCGCTTTTTTTTTTTTTTTTTGATTGAAGGTTTAACGACCACCATGAGCAACTTGATGGGGCAGCCACCTGGCCCTAATTTAGGGTAGCTGGTTCAATGGAAGGGAGAAAGCCAGTGCTGTAAGACAAACATAACATCCATGTCTCACCGGGATTCAAAACCAGGCCCTTCACGGATGAATGGTCAGAAGCCAGCGCTTAGACCATGGATGAATGGTCAGAAGCCAGCGCTTAGACCACGGATGAATGGTCAGAAGTCAGTGCATAGACCACTGCACCACCTGGGTGGCCAAGTTCTGCGCTATTTGATCAACTTGGTGTTTTTATTGGAGCTACACAGATATTTCCTACACAACTTTTTAGCATAAACAATGATTTTACACATGCTCTTTCATATCATTACTTAAAAACAAAAATTTCAAGTACTATTTACAGAGTCACTCTTTTTTAAGTATTGGGTGTACAAATAAGTTTACATCGTTTGCGAATAGATGGCGTAACTAGCACAGATTTCATGTAATTGCGAAGGACAACACATGTATAAGAAAGTCTTTGCAACAAGCTTTGATAATTAGTGTAGGACAGTTTGTTGCAGTGTGAACATCATTGTTTGTCAGTGCATTGAAAATGTTGAATTTTGTGCCAAAAAAACAGCATATGTGGAAAGTTTTGCTGCATTACTTCTCTTTTAAAGAAAACTGCTGCCAAAAGTCTGTTTGCTTGTGGAAGCTTATGGTGAACATGCTCTAGCTGAAAGCACTTGCAGACAGTGGTTCCGACAATTCAAAGGGAATGACTTCGACATGGAAGACAAAGAACGTGAAGGTGCACCAAAAAAATTTTAAGATGCTGCTTTGGAAGCATTACTGGATGAAGATCTGTGCCAAACAGAAACAGAGTTAGCAATGGCATTACATGTTACCCAACAATGCATTTCTCAACGTCTACATGCAATGGGAATGGGTTCAAAAGTAAGGAAATTGGGTCCCACATGAATTGAGAGAAAGACACATTACAAAGCACATAACCATATGTGAATTGCTCCTGCAAAGACGCACAAGAAAATAATTTTTGCATCGAATTGTTATGGGAGATGAAAAATGGATTCACTACAATACTCCAAAACGACCAAAAGCATGGGTGCGTCCAGGTACACCAGGTCCATCAACGCCAAGGCAGAATATTCATGGCAGTAAGGCTATGCTGTGTATCTGGTGCGATCAGAAAGGTGTGATGTACTATGAGCTGCTGCATCAGCACCAGAGCATCAACACTGAACGTTATCAACAACAACTAATCCATTTGAGCCATGCATTGAGAGAGAAACGTTCCGAATATGCGAAAAGACATGACAAGGTTGTTCTGCAGCATGACAACGCCAGACCTCGTGTCGCGCTACGGGTCAAAGAAACAGTAGAAGCGCTTGACTGGGATGTGTTACCCCACCCGCCGTATTCTCCAGACATATAGCGCCATCAGATTACCATTTATTTCAATCCCTGCAGAGCGCCCTTTCTGGAGAGCGGTTCCGTTCTTATGAGGAGATCTAAAATTGGCTTGATAACTGGATTGCTTCCAAACAACCGGACTTTTTTCTATCGCGGAATCCACTTATTGCCTGAAAAGTGGGGGAAGGTTGTATGTTGTGAAGGTAAATATTTTGAATAAAATAATCGTTATCTGTCTATAACAAACTATTACCTTTTTCGACTGAAAAACGATGTAAATTTATTTGTACACCCAGTACTTTCAAGGAGCGTACTAACTACAACTACTGGATTAACTGCAGTAAGTTCAAAAAACATGAGCCATGCTTCCAGCTTCTTCCTTGGTCCGCCAATTCACCAGACCTCTATCCAATCAAAAGCTTTCAGGATAAGATGAAACATGCCATTGGAGACCCATACTACCTTTACTACATGAACTCGAAGACTTCCTGGTGGCAGCATAGTCCAAATACAATTGCAATATGATGTGCAGGTTAGTGACAAGTATGCTTCACTATGTTCTGGGTGTGATTGCTGCCTACAAAAGCTTAGTGAAATTACAAGTCAGATGTTCATGATAAATCACACACAGTGCACAATCATATCAAGAATAACATAAATGAAATAAGATATAAATTTTTTGAATAATGCAGCACATTCTTACCATTCTTTAGTCAAATTTGATGACAAAGTCTCACTGGGGGGATTTATTACATTGTTCTGGTGTTGGGGATTCCAGTATGGTGCTTTTATATAATGATGAAGCCATGTTTGTTTACTACCAGGGTAAGTTGCTTCACTGGACTGGAAATGAATCTGTGAAGGAATGTTATTGCTCTCTGGACTAATGTCAATCCCAGAATCATCTCTCCTTGGCGGACATGTGAAGAAGTCTTCTTCCAGAGAATCTTCCTCTTCACCATCACTCCATAACTACAAAGCATCAACAGAAATGGAGGTTACAAAATATTAAAAAGTTAATCAGTAACAGGGTTCCAACTATTTACCTCTCATTTAAAAATAAATAACACTTTTAAAGACTTTCAGCACCCCCAAGAATTCTTGAAAGACCTTTTGAATTTTTTAAGCAACAATGACATGTATAAAGACATACTTTCACACATGACTTAATTATGAAAATTAATGTATGCTGAAGAAGTTTACAATATTTTTTCATTTAATTTAAATTTGTGGATGCTATAACTTAGAAACTTAAAAGACAGTTCTGTTGGTCAAATCAGTTTACCTATCTGAGAGAATAATAACATATGCAATAAAGGGTATGTAAATCATAAAACTGTAATTAAAGTTATGAGTTCAAGATTGGAATTTTACCCATATCATCCCATAATTTAAATTGCAAAACCAAAGTCAAAATTATGCATTCAAAATTTCAATTTTGCACTTAATTTTCTCATAGCATAACTGAATAATTGTTATCTGCATACACAAAAAAGGGAAATGCAAAAGTGAAATATCAGTACCAAGAGATGATGATGGGGCTTGTTTGGATGGAATCTGCTGTATGTGTTTAATTTAGCCCGTGGGATTCTTCACTTTTTTTCAGCAAATTAATTATTTGTCTCCCACTGCCCCGTACTCTACCACGGACTTTCAGCTGATGTCATATGACATCGCCATCAACATCGTCAACCAGAAAGAGAAGTTCTAGGTACTACAGGGCTTGAAAAATATCTGAAAAGTTACATGCCCAACTGGACACGAGCACAAATTATTTACCTACCCAGGTAGTAACACCTGGGTGTTCAGGAAAATTTATCATTTAAGTTAACAAATTAGAAGTATCATTTTCTTAAGTTAAAAATTATGATAAACATTTTATTCATCTTTTGCATGGCTATTTTAAGTCTGTATTCAAAATGTTCAATGCACAAAAGCATGTGTAAAGACAATGATGCCGAAATTGATATTTGAGAAATTTAGTAATGGTCAATTTTTAAAATATATCCTTATTTTGCACAAAAATCAAATAATCATGGTTTGAACATACAACAGTTTAAATAGAATAATGTAGCAATTATGAATTAAATTATTTATGCATGATTCCTGAACTGTGCAATGGCACTTTTTTGATACACTTTATCGAAAATGCCAGTCTGTGTATGCTTACGTTTTACCAACGATGTAAATTCCGATTCTGAAATTACATCAGTCAGCAATGCGAAAGACGAAATTTGTAACAACTGCTGACCGATTGGGAATTTCACATATTTACTTACTACAAGTTAAACTCTCATTGCCGGATGCCACCCCACCCCCACCCCCCACTACCACCACCACCCACAAAAAAAATTAAAAAAAAAAATTGGATATATATTATGTAACACAATTTGATTAACCATAGCTGAAGCAACAAGCTGCTGTTCAGATAAACTAAATATCGGCATCAGTAATGTTTGCTCTTCAATCTATTATGTAACACAATTTGATCAACCGTAGCTAAAGCAACAAGCTGCTGTTCAGATAAACTAAATATCAGCGTAAGTAATGTTTGCTCTTCTCCCAACTATCTACAGGGTGGTCCGAATGTCTGGTTACCCCCAGCGTAACAGCTTACAAAGTGACCGATCCAGAAGGTTAGTATGACTACCACCATTTTCGTGATACATAATAATTAGTCTCCATGTCCTGTGCAATATTTTACGGAGACAAGTCTTATCAATTTGTGTAAATGCAAAACAAACAGCGTCTTGCAACTGGTCAGTTATCTGGTACCTTGTCTTGGACACACAGTCCTTAATAATATCCTATAGGGAATTCTTAATAATACCCTATAAGGAATTGTCACAAGAGAGATTTGGACTCCATGGAGGCCATTTGCAAGGAACAGGCAGGTGAGCAGATCCTCTCCCAATCCACCTACCAGGAAACACTTCATCCAAATATTCCCGAACACAGATAGCATAATGAGCTGGAGCCTTGTCTTGTTGCTAAAAGACCGCGACTTTGCAGCTCAGGAACAAACCAGTCCCGCAGCTTGGCGCGATAGGAATGCTGACCGACTGAGCCGTCGAAAAAATAGGGGCCTATCAAGTGCTTACTCGACAATGCAGCCCAAATCATCACATGTGGTGGATTGTGCTTCATCTCCTCACAATAATGTGGATTTTTCTTTGCTCCAAAAATAAACATTCCTAGCATGGCTACTCCGGTAGATGGCACATTCATCACTGAAAAACACTGCCCCATGTTGAGGGAGAGTTACAAACATCTGCAATAATCTTGCACATGCAGCATTCCGTTTTTCCAAATCAGCATCAGTAAGCTTGTTGATAAACACAGGATGATAGGACTTCAATTGCAGATCTGCTTTCATGTGAGTCAGCATGGTGTCATTTGGGATTCCGAATTCCGCCGATTCATTTCCTCAGGGACTTTTTAGGAGATCTCAGTACTGCTCATGCCACAGCTGGACAGTTTTCTTGTCTTGATTGTGATCTTCCAGTCCTCTTCTTATCCATTATTGATCAAGTTGTAAACAGCTTATGTTTCCATCTCAATAATGTCTATTTCAATGGGAGCCTCTTTGTAAATTTTGCAGTAAAGTCACATTGCACTTTCCTTATTGTTTTACCAGTCTGTGGACGTTCATGTGTCCATACACTTACTACTAACCATTTTCCCAAACTATAGTTGCTTGTGTCAGCCATCTGAAAGCATAGAACAAATTTAATTAGTTCACTGTAATAACCATAGAGGGGTAACAAGACATTTGGACCACCCTGCTTGTTTATAAGACATTTTGCCTTTGTTTCTGTGGTACCACTGTTTGTTCAAAGGCGGGAGCTCCCATGCCCTCACTCATTGCATCACTCACTCAAGTTATACTAGAGACCCAACCTCACTAGGGGTTGTGTGATATCCAGTTGTCATTTGCTCCTCCCCATAGCATTGCTAACTATAAACATTTACAGCAAATCTACATATTGCCCCAATTTCTGGACCTAAAGCATAATATAATTAAAGAAATGATATTGTCTTTGGCACTCCGCAACAATAATACAACTTTTGGTGATTCGCAGTAAAATAAAAAATTATATGCGATGGCCATCTTTTTCTTATAGGATACTCCGTTCCAAACTTTTTCCTCTAAAATCTAGTTTTCCGAGCAGGCAACTAGATTTGTTTCTTACCCACCCAAGCCAAAAATTGATATGCCCCAGACATCTCGCGGCACGGTATTTTTCAAGTACATTCTAACTTCTGGATTTTGCACAGCCAGTTAGGAAAAATAAGTACTTTTAGCTATTTCTGGTCAAAAATAAGGACTTCTACAATAAGTACATGGGGAGAGAGCACTTTTTAAGGACTTTTAAGGATTTTTAGGAACCATGAAAACCCCGAAGATGTTTTTTATCCAGCACCCCAGTATCTGGAACACTCCCGAAATTGGAAGTGTTCAAGAATAAGTAAATTTAAAATTATTGCCAAGCAATGCCAGGAATGGTAATCCTTGGTTTTGATGTCCTAAATTATGAAACCAAAATCAATGTTATTCAGATAGTTTCAAATGCAAAGTCCTGTAAAAGAAAATTATATATATTAGAGTAATAAAATGTTTTTTAAATATTTTTATTGACAAAATATCAAAAACGATCTTCTCTTAGCAAGTAAGAACACTGAGGCTTTTCTCCATTGTCTTTGCTAGCGGAGCATTTCTAGCAATCAATATCTTAGTTTCAGGAGTTCTATGGGAAGATTTTTTCTTTTTTTTTACATCCATTTAATTTAATTACTGTCTGATGCTTGGTTAGATCTAATAACTTACCATATAGCAAAAAATAAGATACACAGCAAACACTAGCCCTTCCTGCAAACCTCACGGATGCTTTGCATCAGTGACTGACCTCAGAAGTAATGGGTAGAGAGCTACGCCTTACTCGGAAGCATAGTGACATTTACTGCTTCCCTTTGCACCAGGAGTGCTCATGGTCAACATCATCTGGGTCACAGGCATGACTTTTACAACAAAAATTCCAGAAAAGCATTCTACCTTTCTTTTCTTTAGCAATAAATTAACTTTGCAAATCTGAATATTTTATTACTGTGGACATCACTTTCCACAATTTAGGAAAGCAACACAATAAGGATTACTAAAATTTGGTGTTTTGGGGCACCTAAGTTTTACTGGTCCTAATTTTGATGTTAAGTACAGTACTTCCAAATTAAGAAAATAACTGTTTATTCAGAAAGCTCAAAGGTTTCCAATAAAATATCCCAGACTGTATCAGTTTTTGTTTTTAAAGTACATGAGGCTAAAATCTAACACTGGATTTATGTAGAACTTGTAATGAAATATAGTATGAGAGAAATATCCCTATTTTTACATTAAAGCTATATAAAAATACAAATAAAACCATGGTTGCTGATTAAAAAAACAAGGGAACTGAACTCATACATTTTTTAACATTGAAAATGCTCCCCTCTTCAAGAAGCAATGGAATCATTAATCACAGATGATCAGACAGATAAGACGTGGTTTAATTATCAACTCAGAGCTGTCCAAACACATAAATTTTTTCCTTTATATTGCATTTAGAAGGGACACCAAAATCAGAAACATGAAAATATCTATATACTAGGTGAAAGCCCACCAATAATGACGGGGCAAAATAAGATATGTAGAGTAATTCTTTAACAACAGGTATTCCTTTTATTTGTGATGTCCACATGTGAAAGTATGTTTAAAGAAAATTAAACAATAAAAAAAGTATATTGGTTGAGGCAGGGATTCGACAATTAAAACAGGCAAGCGATCTTTTCACTGTGCCACCAAAGTGGTTGAAACATTCAGACAAAAGAAATTATATGATAGTTACAATAGACAGATTATGGAAATTACTTAGGGATACATGATGTTAATTCTAGCGTCAAATTTTCTGGTAGTAACCCTACCCTTCATCAGGACTAACACTACAGTAAGTGTTGCCAACCATGAGTACAACTCCAACCTTTAAAATAATTTAATGTAGTTTCTCTTCTTCTCTCAATCTCCAGACCTTCCAACAGTTTTCTCTTGAAGAAATGCTTTTGGTGGGTCAGAATTTCTACTGAGTCCCACAGGATTTTATGTCCAGTAGATTGAACATGTCTGTCAAGTCCAGTTTTATTTGTCATGTTTTTTATGGCTGCTTTATGTTATTTCAGCTTGGTCTTAAGCTGTCTACCTGTTTCTCCCACATAGCTAAGACCACACTCACACTGTATACTGTAGACTACTCCTTCTTTTAACAAGATGTTAGTTTCTTGCTGTTTTAATTTAGGAAGGTAGTTATTAATCTTATTTCCTAAACCTGGAGCTAGTCTGATTTGAAATTTTTTGCTAATCCTTTGAAGTTTTTCGAACAGGCCCTTGTGATACGTGATTTTTCTAGTTAACCTACAGCTTGGGTTAGGGCTCTGAACTTTTTAACTATTATTAGTTAAAAAATGTTCCACTATTATGGGACAGGGTAATTATTCTCCTGGAGAATGATTTTAAGTTTGTTTTTCTGTGCTCGCTTGTCTAATTCTGAGGAGTTGAGAACATCGATCTTTTCTACAAATTACGTGGCTATGCTCCATTTCATGTATTCTGGATGGTTTGATTGGAAATCCAGCATTTTGTTAGTGTTAGTGAGCTTTTTGAAGACTTTTGTACGAATTTTCCCTCTCCGAAGACATAATGACAGGTCCAGGTAATTTAGCTGATTGTTCTGTTGAAGTTCCTGTCGTTAAGCCTTCAGAGAGGGAAAATTCTTACAAAAGTCTTCAAAAGCCCACTAACATAATGCTGGATTTCCAATCAAACCCTCTAGAATACATGAAATGGAACGTAGCCTCGCAATTTGTAGAAAAGATCGATGTTCTCAACTCCTCAGAATTAGACAAGCAAGCGCAGAAAAACGAACTTAAAATCATTCTCCAGGAGAATAATTACCCTGTCCCATAATAGTGGAACATTTTTTAACTAATAATAGTTAAAAAGTTCAGAGCCCTAACCCAAGCTGTAGGTTAACTAGAAAAATCACGTATCATAAGGGCCTGTTCGAAAAACTTCAAAGGATTAGCAAAAAATTTCAAATCAGACTAGCTCCAAGTTTAGGAAATAAGAATAATTACTACCTTCCTAAATTAAAACAGCAAGAAACTAACATCCTGTTAAAAGGAGTAGTCTACAATATACAGTGTGAGTGTGGTCTTAGCTATGTGGGAGAAACAGGTAGACAGCTTAAGACCAAGCTGAAAGAACATAAAGCAGCCATAAAAAAACATGACAAATAAAACTGGACTTGACAGACATGTTCAATCTACTGGACATAAAATCCTGTGGGACTCAGTAGAAATTCTGACCCACCAAAAGCATTTCTTCAAGAGAAAACTGTTGGAAGGTCTGGAGATTGAGAAGAAGAGGTACTACATTAACTGATTTTAAAGGTTGGAGTTTTACCCAAGGTTGGCAACACTTACTGTTGTGTTAGTCCTGATGAAGGGTAGGGTTACTACCCGAAAATTTGACGCTAGAATTAACATCCTGTATTCCTAAGTAATTCCCATAATCTATCTATTGTAACTATCATTTGATCATCTAGGAAAGCCATGACTTCATTTATGACTAAGTTTAAGAAATTATATAGTTTATAGATAAATAGAAGGTGCACCAAACTATGCAAATATTACAGGCATGAAAATATCTATCTATATATTTATTGTAATGATTTACAGTTCTGTGTCAGTTAAATTAAATTGTCAATAACTTTGTTAATGAAAACCAAACATTAAAAGTTGAACAGTCATTTTTGGTCATACAGCATTTCATGTCACTTTTTTCAGTTTAGTTCGAGCACACACAAACACGAACATTTGAGAAAGCTCCATGATTTCTGAACAGTTTGAAGAAATAAATCTCAGAATTTTGAAGTCTGTACATTTTTTTAAAATTAATATACAGAACCATGGTTCATTCTATGCTTTTCTCATGTGATGGCACACACCCTGTTCATCTTCACACTGAAATAATGCATTCTATATGCATTTAAGTTTTAAAACATCCCACCCAGTCACTTTGGAACTGTGCTATATACTTCAATATGACTATGCAAAATGTTATTCAAATTAAATTATTAAATACAAATATAGAACTAATATTCACCTTTCAGTTAAAAAGTCACCCCCCCCCCTTCAAGGAAAGAAAAAGATCCAGCACCACGCCTTTCTATGATTCTTGAATAAATCTTGCCAAAACATATCACTTTCACAGAAACATTGCAAAAATGCAAAAAAAAAAAAAAAAAATTCTAAATAAAAAGAAAAGGATTAGGAGAAAATAACACCCCCCCCCCCACTTAAGGAATGTATTACACCATTTAAAAGGCATAAACAACTTTACAAAATGTGCTGCAATAAAGAAGTCAACAAATTAGGTTTGAGAAAATGCTTACATAACCATGTGATGATTTAAAATATATGTGCCCTGCGTATTATAATGTACCTCACTTTTTGAAAATATATTTTAAAGTGTACTTTAAAACCTATGAACATTAAAAATAGGTGTTACCTTTAAAACACTATTTAACTGAATTAAACCCATGCATGTACTGAACCACATGACCCAAATACATATATAATTACATTAACAATTCAAAACATTAAGTTATTGTTTAAAATTTGAGGTATATTATTCGTCCTGTAAGAGAAAGTATAATTCATGAGTCATATATAATATGTTTCAAATCGTCATGTGATTACGTAAGAGTATTCTTTAGCTGAATTTTTGACCTTGAACGTGGCAAGCTCATAAGACAAACAAAATCTATTGACATAACCAACCTTAAAAAACACCATAATACCTTCAAGTTGGAACTGAAGAACAGGTTCTCTGCTTTAGAAGGCCTAACATCGGAAGAAGTGGACATCTCTGAAGTTAACAGAAAAGTAACCAAAGCTCTTATGGAAACAGCAACAAAATTAGCTGGGTCTAAGAACCAGTTGCATGTAAACAAATTATCAGGAAAAACGAAAATGTTGATGCAAAAAGAAGAGAGATGAGGACAACTAAAGAAGATGTGACTTCCAAAGTGGAATATATAGAGCTATGCAAGACAGTAAGAAAAAGTATCACTGAAGACGTAAAGAAATTCAACTGTGAACTAGTGAGGAAAGCAATTGAAAACAACCAAAGCCTAAAGATAGCAAAGGGACATCTCAGTAAGGGAAGAAAACAGATTATGGCACTGAGAAAAGAAGATGGTTCTGTAACAAGAAATAGAGGCGAAATTTTGACAAGAGTGAAAGATTTCTACTCCAAATTATATGAAAGGGATGATACATGCACTCCAGACATCATGAAAGATACCAGTACCAGAGTTCCTCCAGTCCTTCCAGCAGAAGTTGCACATGCAATCAAGAACATGAAGCGGGGAAAAGCTCCAGGAGAAGATGGAATTACTGTAGACATCATACAAGAAGCAAGTGGAGAAATCGAAACAGTACTCGCCCAAATTTTCACTCGATGCCTTAATGAAGGGAAAATTCCTGAGGATTGGAACAACGCTACAATGATCTTGCTACATAAAAAAGGTGACATTGAGGATCTCAGGAACTACAGACCTATCAGCCTCCTATCAGTGGTTTATAAAATCTTCACTAAAGTTCTTTCACACCGCTTGAAGGTGACACTGGACATGGCTCAACCGAGAGAACAAGCTGGATTCAGGAGTGGCTACAGCACAATAGATCATATCCACGTACTGAGAGAACTAATTGAAAGAGCGAGGGAATATGAACTTCCATTGTGCATGGCTTTTATCAATTATGAAAAAGCCTTTGATTCGGTGAAACCATCAGCAGTTACAATGGCTCTGAAAACCTGCGGTATTGAAGATGCATACATTAATATTATTATTAACATCTATGAAAATGCAAGTGCAAAGATTCGGCTGTTTGAAAATACAACACACATAAAAATTGGAAAGGGAGTGAGACAAGGTGACACCATATCTCCGAAGCTCTTTAATGCCACATTGGAAAATGTCTTTCAATCACTGAACTGGGAAAACAAAGGGATAAAGATTAATGGAGATTATCTAACCCACCTTCGTTTTGCTGATGACGTAGTCATTTTTGCAACTACCCCATCAGAGCTGCAGAGTATGATCCAGGAACTTGCTGACAAGAGTAAAGAAGTGGGATTAAAAATGAACTTTCAGAAGACAAAAGTGATGTTCAATGCTTTTACAAGAAATGAAGATTTATTGATTGATGGAGAAAAGCTGGAGATAACAGACACGTACGTTTATCTTGGACAGCAGATATCAAGTGAGGGTCACATTGATGAAGAAATTAATCGGCGTACAAAACTTGCCTGGAGAGCTTTTGGAAGAAACAGCATAAATTTCAAGAGCAATATGCCATTATGTCTTAAAAGAAAAGTGTTTGATCAATGCATCCTTCCAGTGCTTACGTATGGTGCAGAGACGTGGACCTTAACTAAAAGAGACATACAAAGGCTGCAGACAACTCAAAGAGGCATGGAGAGGTGCATGCTTCGTGTAACCAGGAGAGATAAGAAGAGGAACTCGTGGATCTGAAAAATGACAAGAGTGGAAGACATCATGATCAGAGTTAAATCCCTGAAATGGCAATGGGCTGGACATACTGCCAGAAGGGCAGATCATCGATGGACAGCCGAAATTTTAGATTGGATTCCAAGGGACAGGAGAAGACCCAGAAGAAGACCACATGGGAGATGGGTGGATGAAATTCGAAAGTATGCAGGGGTGACATGGAGGAGACTGGCACAAGACAGACCGTTGTGGAGGAAACTTGGGGAGACCTTCGTCCAGCAGTGGATTGATAATGGTTGACAATGATGATGATCCCCGGAGGACCGGACTAGGCTGCCATCTGATGCTGACCTTGGCTACGTATAACGGACGCACCCTATCTTCTGATTCAAGGCTTCTTGAATTGGAAGAGGAACTACAAAGGATCAAGTGGGACATCGTCGGGCTAAGTGAGGTAAGGAGAAAAGGAGAAGATCTCATTGAACTGAAAAGTGGACATCTCTTCTACTATCGTGGGACAGATACTGGCAGAACTAGTGGTGTTGGATTTATAATAAACAAGAAACTGAAGGATAAAGTTGTAGAAGTTGAAAGTTCCTCTGACAGAGCTGCACGACTCGTTATCCAACTCTCGAGAAGATACCAGGCTCAGATTATTCAAACTTATGCACCCACCACAAGTCATGCTGAAGAAGAAATTGAAGAATTTTATGAGGAAATTCGTGATCTAAATAATAAAGGTAAGCAGCACTTGGAGATAATTATGGGAGATTTCAATGCAAAAATAGGGCAACGGCAACAGAATGAAACTTCAGTAGGTAAATTCGGTCACGGCAACAGAAACCAGCGTGGAAATACTCTTGTAGAGTTTGCAGAGGCAGAAGGGTTTTTCATCTTGAACTCCTTTTTCAAGAAAAAGCCACACAGGATGTGGACATGGAGACATCCAAATGGGATGACAAGTGAAATTGATTTTATTATGTGTAACAAAAAATTCGTCATAGAAGACTGCAGTGTGCTAAACAAGTTCAACACAGGCAGTGACCATCGATTGGTGAGATGTAAGATGCACCTCAACACTAAACGCGAACGTAGCAAGCTCATAAGACAAACAAAATGTATTGACATAACCAACCTTAAAAAACACCATAATACCTTCAAATTGGAACTGAAGAACAGATTCTCTGCTTTAGAAGGCCTAACATCGGAAGAAGTGGATATTTCTGAAGTTAACAGAAAAGTAACCAAAGCTCTTATGGAAACAGCAACAAAATTAGCTGGGTCTAAGAACAAATTGCATGTGAACAAATTATCAGGAAAAACCAAAATGTTGATGCAAAAAAGAAGAGAGATGAGGACAACTAAAGAAGATGTGACTTCCAAAGTGGAATATATAGAGCTATGCAAGACAGTACGAAAAAGTATCACTGAAGACGTAAGGAAATTCAACTGTGAACTAGTAAGGAAAGCAATTTAAAACAACCAAAGCCTAAAATAAAGATAGCAAAGGGACATCTCAGTAAGGGAAAAAAACAGATTATGGCACTGAGAAAAGAAGATGGGTCTGTAACAAGAAATAGAGGCAAAATTTTGACAAGAGTGAAAGATTTCTACTCCAAATTATATGAAAGGGATGATACATGTACTCCAGGCATCATAAAAGGTACCAGAGTTCTTCCAGTCCTTCCAGCAGAAGTTGCACATGCAATCACGAACATGAAGCGGGGAAAAGCTCCAGGAGAAGATGGAATTACTGTAGACATCATACAAGAAGCAAGTGGAGAAATCGAAACAGTACTCGCCCAAATTTTCACTCGATGCCTTAATGAAGGGAAAATTCCTGAGGATTGGAACAACGCTACAATGATCTTGCTACATAAAAAAGGTGACATTGAGGATCTCAGGAACTACAGACCTATCAGCCTCCTATCAGTGGTTTATAAAATCTTCACTAAAGTTCTTTCACACCGTTTGAAGGTAACACTGGACATGGCTCAACCGAGAGAACAAGCTGGATTCAGGAGTGGCTACAGCACAATAGATCATATCCACGTACTGAGAGAACTAATTGAAAGAGCGAGGGAATATGAACTTCCATTGTGCATGGCTTTTATCGATTATGAAAAAGCCTTTGATTCGGTGAAACCATCAGCAGTTGCAATGGCTCTGAAATCCTGCGGTATTGAAGATGCATACATTAATATTATTAATAACATCTATGAAAATGCAAGTGCAAAGATTCTGCTATTTGAAAACACAACACACATAAAAATTGGAAAAGGAGTGAGACAAGCTGACACCATATCTCCGAAGCTCTTTAATGCCACATTGGAAAATGTCTTTCAATCACTGAACTGGGAAAACAAAGGCATAAAGATTAATGGAGATTATCTAACCCACCTTCGTTTTGCTGATGACATAGTCATTTTTGCAACTACCCCATCAGAGCTACAGAGTATGATGCAGGAACTTGCTGACAAGAGTAAAGAAGTGGGATTAAAAATGAACTTTCAGAAGACAAAAGTGATGTTCAATGCTTTTACAAGAAATGAAGATTTATCGATTGATGGAGAAAAGCTGGAGATAACAGACACGTACGTTTATCTTGGACAGCAGATATCAAGTGAGGGTCACATTGGTGAAGAAATTAATCGGCGTACAAAACTTGCCTGGAGAGCTTTTGGAAGAAACAGCATAATTTTCAAGAGCAATATGCCATTATGCCTTAAAAGAAAAGTGTTTGATCAATGCATCCTTCCAGTGCTTACGTATGGTGCAGAGACGTGGACCTGAGCTAAAAGAGACATACAAAGGCTGCAGACAACTCAAAAAAGTATGGAGAGGTGCATGCTTGGTGTAACCAGGAGAGATAAGAAAAGGAACACGTGGATCCGAAAAATGACAAGAGTGGAAGACATCATGATCAGAGTTAAATCCCTGAAATGGCAATGGGCTGGAAATACTGCCAGAAGAACAGACCATCGATGGACAGCCGAAATTTTAGATTGGATTCCAAGGGACAGGAAAAGACCCAGAAGAAGACCACATGGAAGATGGGTGGATGAAATTCGAAAGTATGCGGTAGTGACATGGAGGAGACTGGCACAAGACAGACCGTTGTGGAGAAAACTTGGGGAGACCTTCGTCCAGCAGTGGATTGATAATGGTTGACAATGATGATGATATATATATATTTGTTCTTACCTTCATTACAAAAAAAAGCCAAAAAATTGCATTCATTTTTATTGTGAATTCAATTTTAATTTTTCATAACATCAATATGAAAATTAATTTTAATATCAATGTGATTTCATTTTTTACTCCTTCTCTTATGATTCCCAAAGGGGAGAAAAGTGCCCATAAAACATATTAGTTCACATTCCAAATGCACGTTGTACAGGCTGACTGTGGAATACAGAAATGGCAGTAAAGGCAGAAAACCAAGCTACATCATATCAAAGCCATGCCAAAAAAGAAAAAAAATTAATATAAGATAAAAATGTATATTCATACACAGTTAAGAATGCTACATACTTTTCTCAAAATCAGTTGCCTTAAAAACAATAAAAAAAAAAAGACTGATGTCAGTGAACTTTCTGACACAAACAATGTTTGTTGAAACTACTTAGACACATATTATGATGAAAAGACTCAAATGTTACACTATATCACACGAACATTTTTCTTCAATCATGCTGTAACATTAGTGTCACCAATGCTTTGTTGGGAAAAACTGGAAAGCCATTTTGTCATGCATGCCTCTATCTCTCCCATAATGATTTTTCAATCTGTCTTTTAGAAGGAGGAATATTTTTACAAATAAAAATTTACATTTATGTCACTATACAAGAAAATTCTGCATCACGAAAAGTTGAAAAATATATGAGAAATCTTGGGCATATTTTTTTGTATCTAATAGAAAAAAATTCCATAGTCTAACTGTTCAAAGCAGATATTTACTTATACTGATGGCTGGAATAACAGACAAGCAATTATGTGGAAATCATGATTATGCCTTCCTGTAACTAACAAAAAGGATTTCTTTAGTCTGATTTCCACACGTAAAGACTTCATTCATGTCCATTCACAGAGAGATGGATGAAGTGACAAATGAAATGTATACAAAATCCAGAGCATAGTTTCCTCTACCCATTATAAATAAAAAATCCCACTCAATAAATAGATGTACAGTTGCGCTACTCAACAGAAAAAGTTTTTCCAGTGAGACTGCTAGAAGCAGCGATAAGCCCACCAATCTATGGTCAATACACCCATCATCATCATTGTCAACCATTATCAATCCACTGCTGGACGAAGGTCTCCCCAAGTTTTCTCCACAACGGTCTGTCTTGTGCCAGTCTCTTCCATGTCACTTTTGCATACTTTCGAATTTCATCCATCCATTTCCCATGTGGTCTTCTTCTGGGTCCTTTCCTGTCCCTTAGAATCCAACCTAAAAATTCGGCTGTCCATCGATGGTCTGTCCTTCTGGCAGTATGTCCAGCTCATTGCCATTTCAGGGATTTACCTCTGATCATAATGTCTTCCACTCCTGTCATTTTTCGGATCCACGAGTTCCTCCTCTTATCTCTCCTGGTTACACCAAGCATGCACCTCTCCATGCTTCTTTGAGTTGTTTGCAGCCTTTGTATGTCTCTTTTAGTTAAGGTCCACGTCTCTGCACCATACGTAAGCACTGGAAGGATGCATTGATCAAACACTTTTCTTTTAAGACATAATGGCATATTGCTCTTGAAAATTATGCTGTTTCTTCCAAAAGCTCTCCAGGCAAGTTTTGTACGCCGATTAATTTCTTCACCAATATGACCCTCACTTGATATCGGCTGTCCAAGATAAACGTACGTGTCTGTTATCTCCAGCTTTTCTCCATCAATCGATAAATCTTCATTTCTTGAAAAAGCATTGAACATCACTTTTGTCTTCTGAAAGTTCATTTTTAATCCCACTTCTTTACTCTTGTCAGCAAGTTCCTGGATCATACTCTGCAGCTCTGATGGGGTAGTTGCAAAAATGACTACGTCATCAGCAAAACGAAGGTGGGTTAGATAATCTCCATTAATCTTTATCCCTTTGTTTTCCCAGGTCAGCGACTGAAAGACACCCTCCAATGTGGCATTAAAGAGCTTCGGAGATATGGTGTCACCTTGTCTCACTCCCTTTCCAATTTTTATGTGTGTTGTATTCTCAAACAGCCGAATCTTTGCACTTGCATTTTCATAGATGTTATTAATAATATTAATGTATGCATCTTCAATACCGCAGGATTTCAGAGCCATTGTAACTGCTGATGATTTCACCGAATCAAAGGCTTTTTCATAATCGATAAAAGCCATGCACAATGGAAGTTCATATTCCCTCACTCTTTCAGTTAGTTCTCTCAGTACGTGAATATGATCTATTGTGCTGTAGCCACTCCTGAATCCAGCTTGTTCTCTCGGTTGAGCCATGTCCAGTGTTACCTTCAAACGGTGTGAAAGAACTTTAGTGAAGATTTTATAAACCACTGATAGGAGACTGATAGGTCTGTAGTTCCTGATATCCTCAATGTCACCTTTTTTATGTAGTAGGATCATCGTAGCGTTGTTTCAATCCTCAGGAATCTTCCCTTCATTAAGACATCGAGTGAAAATTTGGGCGAGTACTGTTTCGATTTCTCCACTTGCTTCTTGTATGATGTCTACAGTAATTCCATCTTCTCCTGGAGCTTTTCCCCGCTTCATGTTCTTGATTGCATGTGCAACTTCAGCTGGGAGGACTGGAAGAACTCTGGTACCTTTCACGATGTCTGAAGTATATGTATCATCCCTTTCATATAACTTGGAGTAGAAATCTTTCACTCTTGTCAAAATTTTGCCTCTATTTCTTGTTACAGAACCATCTTCTTTTCACAGTGCCATAATCTGTTTTCTTCCCTTACTGAGATGTCCCTTTGCTATCTTTAGGCTTTGGTTGTTTTCAATTGTTTCCTCACTAGTTCACAGTTGAATTTCTTTACGTCTTCAGTGATACTTTTCCGTACTGTCTTGCATAGCTCTATATATTCCACTTTGGAAGTCACATTTTCTTTAGTTGTCCTCATCTCTCTTCTTTTTTGCATCAACATTTTGGTTTTTCCTGATAATTTGTTCACATGCAACTTGTTCTTAGACCCAGCTATTTTTTTTACTGTTTCCATAAGAGCTTTGGTTACTTTTCTGTTAATTTTAGAAATATCCACTTCTTCCGATGTTAGGCCTTCTAAAGCAGAGAATCTGTTCTTCAGTTCCAACTTTAAGGTATTATGGTGTTTTTTAAGGTTGGTTATGTCAATACATTTTGTTTGTCTTATGAGCTTGCTACGTTCAAGTATAGTGTTGAGGTGCATCTTACATCTCACCAATCTATGGTCACTGCCTGTGTTGAACTTGTTTAGCACACTGCAGTCTTCTATGACGAATTTATTGTTACACATAATAAAATCAATTTCACTTGTCGTCCCATTTGGATGTCTCCATGTCCATTTCCTGTGTGGCTTTTTCTTGAAAAAGGAGTTCAAGATGAAAAACCCTTCTGCCTCTGCAAACTCAACGAGAGTATTTCCACGCTGGTTTCTGTTGCCGTGACCGAATTTACCAACTGAAGTTTCATTCTGTTGCCGCTGCCCTATTTTTGCATTGAAATCTCCCATAATTATCTTTAAGTGCTGCTTACCTTTATTATTTAGATGACGAATTTTCTCATAAAATTCTTCAATTTCTTTTTCAGGATGACTTGTGGTGGGTGCATAAGTTTGAATAATCTGAGCCTGGTATCTTCTCGAGAGTTGGATAACAAGTCTTGCAGCTCTGTCAGAGGAACTTTCAACTTCTACAACTTTATCCTTCAGTTTCTTGTTTATTATAAATCCAACACCACTAGTTCTGCCAGTATCTGTCCCGCGATAGTAGAAGAGATGTCCACTTTTCAGTTCAACGAGATCTTCTCCTTTTCTCCTTACCTCACTTAGCCCGACGATGTCCCACTTGATCCTTTGTAGTTCCTCTTCCAATTCAAGAAGCCTTGAAGCAGAAGATAGGGAGCGTCCATTATACGTAGCCAAGGTCAGCATCAGATGGCAGCCTAGTCCGGTCCTCCGGGAATCTTAGCACCCTCTGCCTTCATGTCGCACTGGCCGCTGCCTTGGCCAGGTACATTCCAGTTGCCGGAGACTGAGGGCCAATATTTAAGTTGTGGAGTCATTTTGGAGGGGTTTGGTCATAACTCACCACGCTGCCCAAGCAGGTTGGTGAGTGTGGGATAGCATTCCCTCTAATCCCGATGGTATAGTTATACCGCTATTGGCGGTCGTCAGAGCCCCTTTAGTGGGAACAGGATGCACCACGAGAAGGCGGGGTTGACATTTGTCAAGGAGAGGCTGTGATGTTACGCATCACCTGACCTTACATGTATACACACACATTTAATCTATGACCCCAAATTAATGAGAACAGATTTGCACTTTAAGTAAAATTTAAAAAATGGTCAAACCTTATCTTCATCTGAAAAAGCAACATACTCTTCTTCCCCTTCCTGAAGATATTCAACCCAATCAATTTCTTCCTTCAATTTTTCTCCTGAAACAAAATTAGAGCATTATTATAATAAATCAGAGCAAAAATTGCTAAATACATTTCATTATACTTAGATCGTTTTTGAATCAAAGATGATACTTATTAAAATGCCAGTAAAGGAAATTATAATGTGACCATGGTTTCAGCCACTAAGGATCTCGTCAGCCATCAAATCGTGTACATTGTTCCATTCTTGATCAGCTTTTGAATCTTTTATCACAGGGCTGTGGGCTTGTATTGCCATCTCCCGGCTGGAATCTGTTGAATTTTTGGAAAACTTTAATTGGTCGTTAATATATTGTGAAAACGGTATGAGAAAATTATCTCATATTTTGTTAATTTTGAGGGATGGGTTCTTGTTGCAAGAATTGGTTGAAAATTTGATAGATTCATTTCCAACCTATGCAATATGAAATGAATTTTGCTTCTACCCATACAGGTGTAATTCCTTCATTCATAACTGTCTTAACTAGATATATAGTCACAATATTTGCTGCATTTATGGCATTAAACCACCATTAAAGTACATCAATTCACATGCAAGTCAGTAATGACATAACTTGAAAGATCCAACTTACCCTCAAGGTCTGGGTCTCTTTCATTGAAAAACTTCGTACATGTTAGCTAATATGATTCTTATGTGACTTTCATTTCAGGTTTTCGTCATGCTTCTTATCCACAGGCAAGTTGCTGTTGTTATCTCATAGGTTGTAAGTCCTTTTGTTTTCATTCTTAGAATGCCACTATGTGTTGACTTACATTTGTTTGACGTATGTGATACCTCTTTAAATTACATACATGCTCACTAGCATTTAAGTGCAGTCGTTTTCTTCCCCCCTCCCCCTTTTTTTCCTTTTTGTTTTAAATTATCATACTTTCAAACACATACAACAGCTAAAAACCAAACAACTCTCACTCAATAAATACACACACACTCCATAAAATAAGCACTTAAAAAAACTCTATAAATACGCACTCGGTCTATAAATATGCACTTGGTCTACGGTCAGCGGAGCAGTAGGTTTACGTTTACATCATCCTCTTGAGAATGGCAGTGAATCTGTTGAAAATACTTGAGGAATGGTGTGGCTGGGCGAGTAGGGTTATTGTTTACTGAAAGGTTTTGCGAGATATGGGGCAAGTGGAGCGCTATATGAATCACAGTTGATGGAGTTTTCGACCACCGTGATGTAGATAGTGTATTATAGGTTGTGTAAATAGAGATTTTAAATGGTATGGTGTGAATGTAATGTAGAAATTGTGTGTAAAGTGTGTGTATTGGGTAACGTATATATGTTAATTAAGTGCATATTTTATAGAGCGAGTGTGTATTTATTGGGTGAGAGTTGTTTGGTTTTTAGCTGTATGTGTTTGAAAGTATAGTAATTTAAAACAAAAAAGAAAAAAAGGGGGAGTATACAACTGCACTTAAATGCTAGTGAGCATGTATTAATTTAAACAGGTATCACATGCGTCAAACAAATGTAAGTCAACACATAGTGGTGTTCTAAGAATGAAAACAAAAGGAATTACAATCTATGAGATAACAACAGCAACTTGCCTGCGGATAAGAAGCATGACGAAAACCCGAAAGGACAGTCACATAAGAATCATATTAGCTAACGTGTACGAAGTTTTTCAATGAAAGAGACCAAGACCTTGAGGGTAAGTTGGATCTTTCAAGTTATATCATTAGATCTGTAGTTTTTTGAGAACATTTAACACTTTGTTTATGCTCTTTAATGCGAGTTGATAAAAAGCCCTTTTGGTCATTAGAGCAATTGGTCAATTAGAGCAATCTGTGGTAAGGAACTCAAACCTGAAAAAATTCCAATGTACAGATAGCCCAAAAAATGAAATGATTCACTGATAACTAAATAACAACAATAAAAATACCTTAAAACAGAGAAAACATAAAAAGAAATACAGTAGTCCCCCTTATCGATGGGGGATATGTTCCAAGACCCCCAGTGGATGCCTGAAACCATGGATAGTTACCAAACCCTACATATGCCATGTTGTTTTCTATACATGTGTAGGTTACACATCTATGATAAAGTTTAACTTAAAAAATTAAGCATAATAAGAGATCAATAACAATAAATAATAATAAAATAGAACAATTGTAACAATATACTGTAATAAAAGTTATGTGAATGCGAAACTAGCATGAATTTCTTTCTTCACAATTTCATAGATAGAAGATTAGTTCTTACCATAGATCTTAGCAGCATCAGTATAAGATTTTTTCTTTCCTTATGAAGTTGAGAACTTCCACTCTTTCACTTAAAGGAAGCACTTTATGGCTTCTTTTTGGCATATCTGAATTACCAAGATCACTACTTTTGTGCTTTGGGGCCATTACTAAGTAAAATAAGGGTTAATAATGAACACAAGCACTGCGATACTATGACAGTCGTTCTGATAACCTAGATGGCTACTAAGTGCCGCTAATGGGTGGGTAGCGTATACAGCGTCGATATGCTGGGCAAAGAGATTATTCAGGTGTTGGGCGGAATGGCGTGCAATTTAAAACTTATGAATTGTTCATTTCTGGAATTTTTTATTTAATATTTTTGGACAGTGGTTGACTGCGGATAACTGAAACCATGGAAAGTGAGATTGTGGATAATGGAGGACTAAATAATTCCTACTGCTTTAATAGGGATTTTTTTTCACAGTTTTATTAGTAAATATTCCAAAAATTTGATTGGGAGTAAATTTTCACCTCTGACAAAACCTGTTTTAAATAACAAAAAGAAGTTTCTTAGACAGTACTTAACTTTCGAAACTTACCATCCTCATCATCTTCCAGAACTTTAATGTCTTCATCAGCATCTACAGATTCAGAAAGATGAAGGAGAAGTGACAGGACAGCATAGTCAGCTTCTCTCTGCAATAAAAGGACAGGAAATCATGAAACACTAGATAAGTGACAAAGAAGGATATCACTGAATTCTCTGATACAATGAGTATATTTTTAAACAATACTCTAATGCACTAAAGGTATTTTAAGGTATTTTTGAAGTGCACAATCAACCTGTAGTTTTTAACAAAAAATTGTACTTTACACAACCTAGAGGAAACATTTTGCCTAAGAGCATCTGGAAAAAACACAGAAAATCATATTAACATTATCGCAATATGACACAAAAGGAATTTTTGAAGCAGGACATTCAGGAACACAAATAGCATTAAATGCAACATATGGGGCAGTCCAAAAGTCTTGCCCTATTTTTAAAAAAAATTATAAAATATAACTGCACCACTTACAGGAATAAGATTTGTAGCATTTAAAAGGTAAACACATCTGAAGTTCAATAGTCTATTGTTGCATGTAGATGGTGGCAGTAGTTTTTTCCAAATTCATCGCAACAAGCTACAATGAATAAAGTGTAAGAAACAGTAATTTGTGTGGTATGGTTTTTTGAAACAAATCAGTAAGTGCCAAGATATTTCCATACATTTCACCAGGAATCCTGATCTTAACAGAATTAAGCACTGGAAAGAAATGGATGGAAAGCATTCTGTTGGGGGAAAAGAATTCTCACCAGTGGTAATCTGTTTTGATTTCTTCCATGCTCCATTTACTGGATGTGTTTTTACAAGATATACAGAAATGTGCTTCCAGCTTGACTTTTCCGCCTACCTTTGCTATGGGCCAGGGCATTAATTTGTGATCTGCATTACATGCATAATGCACCTTGACCAACATACTTGTGTCTTTTATTCTGGACTTGGAAGCACATTTATGAGAAAGCAGTATTTCTATTAAAACTATTTACTTTACAGTTTTTGAAGGGAAGACATTCAGCTGATGTTGTGCATGATGCAATGACACTTATTAATTATCACTAAATAATGAAATTGAGTACAAAATGTGCATTTTGGCCCAAGAGGGATGACATAAAGGAAAACAGGTGAACCATTCCTGCTTCTACGGTTGCTTTTTTAATGAAATATGCGTTTTTCCCCCTCTGAAATCATTTGCAATTTCTGAAGTCTAACCCCCCCCCCCCGAATGTTCGACTATGCTTCATGTCTTCTTATAATTTTGTTCAGTTATCATTAATTAATACAAAGTTATCATGATAAATGTGGAATGATTTTATATATCTATATCTTAAAGATTATTTAATCTGGAAAAGTTAAGAAACCATCATTTGAATGCTCAGTTTATTATCTTCTCATGTAAATCATCGATAAAATCATCATGAACATGGCTGTCACAGAAGAAATTAAAAGAGCATCCGTGTTGTCAGTTATCAGTGCCAGGAGAGCCCCACAGAAGATTGCCAAGTTCCACAAATTCTCTTTGTCCTTAGTCTACAAGATAAACAGCAAGGTCAACAATGCAGAGGACTCAAACAACATCCCTACAAAGCATGGGGCATCCTGATGGTGTCGGAGTGACTGTCATGCTTAACAAAAGCATAACAGTCACTCCGACACCATCAGGCCCATGTTTGACACGTTTTACACCAAGGTGCAAGGGATGGTGAACAACGACCCAAGGAAATCAATGAACACCTTATCCAAGGGGTTGAATGTTGCTTATGGTACCATCACCATATCATCCATGAGGACCTATACTACAGATCTTACATTCTTAAGTGAGGTCAGTTGATGGACCAGGCTAAGCAGGAAAGGCGTCTGATAAAGGCAAAGAAACTGCTTAACAAAATCAAGGACCTCAAGAAGAACAGCATGCTGAGATTCTTCTCAGATAAGAAGAATTTTGACCATGACCAGAAATATCAATAAGTTGAACAATAGGTGGTTGTGCAAGAAACCTGAAAATGTGCCCAGGGTCATACACAAAAAAATTTGTGCCACTGTCATGGTACTCAGAGTTATCTCCAGCAAGGGAGATGTCATGCCTTCTCACTACTTTGGGAAGGGTTTAAAGGTTCCAGTGAGGCCAATTGTCGCTAGAAGAATTGCACCTTCGTCAAACCTGGAAAAACCAATGGCCAAGTTCCTCACAGCATTTCTACAACCCTTGGATCATGTGCTTAAGTTGTCGAAGGACCTTGTCGAAAGATTAAAGAACGTATAGCTTACCACCAACGATATAATGGGGAGCTTCGACATTGTGAGTCTGTACCCATTAATTCCTGTTAGAGAAGTGACAGACAACCTAAAAAAGTCACTCAAAATCTCAGGTTTGTTCCAACAGCCCACGATTTCAGCAATTAGTTGTGCGCTTGATCTAGTGGCGGATTTCAATTTCTTTATGTTTGATTCAAAAATTTATCTACAGACACAAGGAGCATCTATGGGGTCCAGTGCTCTCAGGAGTGCTAGCGGAAGCAATATTGTGGGCAGTTGAAGAATCGTTGCTTAGTGCAGTAGAACCGACCCCTAGACTTAGGCTACGTTATGTAGATTATGTTTTTTTCATTTGGGAGCATGGGGAGGAACAATTGCAGAACTTTCTAACTAGGCTAAATGCTTCACACAGCAATTTACATTTAACATTAGAACAAGAAGTTAGCGGAAGCTGCCCGTTTCTAGACGTTCTGGTTATGCGTTCCCCCATGGGAGGACTAGACACAAAAATATTTCATAAGCCCACACACGTGCACAACCCAATTCTGCCTTTTTCAGCAAGACCAAAGATGCACAAATATGCAGTTTTCGGGCACCGGGCTAAGAGAGCATTTGATCTTACATCCAACCCCAGATACCTAAAGGAGGAGTTGAATAACATTCAAGAATTTGCATCAAAAGCGGGATTCAATGCAAAACATGTAGAAGACATGATCTTCAATGCAGCCACAACAGTGACAACAGAGGCACAGGTGCTTCCGGTGCAAAGAATGGAGGAAAGGAAGTTTATAGGGTCAATCCCATATGTCCCTGGTCTAACCTACACCATCAAGAATGCACTAAAGAGACATAAGCTCAATGTCGGCATTAAATCTCTGAGAAATATCGTGTCTCTGCTTGCATCAAACCATAGTGACAGAGAGTTGACCAGCCATGCTGGAGTATACGCAATTCAAATTGAATACCCAGATTCCTTGAAGAGGGTTTATGTCGGGATGACCAAACAGAGCTTTGAAATCAGATTGAAGGAGCACCGGTGATATATTGCAAATAAAAGACTGACTAACACTCTCGCCCATGATGCGGAAAACCAGGGAGCCCTTGGAAGCCCATTTGGTCGGATCTGCGTAAGCCAGCTCCCTACAAAGGACCGCGAGCCACAGCAACAAGAGAAGCTATCGAGATTCTGACATGTTCAGACGCATGCAACACAGATGTTACAATGGATATATCTCCCATTTGGTACAAACTTCTAAAAATCCATTGCACGCAACTACCTTGAGTAATGTGTCTTTTATTATTACATCATGCTGTTTGCTTATAATGACAGAATTATAATCTTTTATATGAATTCTTTTTCTAACGTTCTAGTTATATTTATTGTCTAGGTTCCACTGCCTGAGGAAGCTCTCCGTAGTGAGCGAAAGCTTGCCTTTGTATAGTGTGTTATTACGTCCATAAACAGACATATATAGTACTTGTGTACTGTGTTTCATTGTATATCAAGGTGACGTATCAAGAAACCAATCAAATATCTCAGTTTTAAAAAAAGATTTTTCACAGTGACCAATTGGAAATATCCACATATAAATAAATGTGTGCATTTTTTTAAGGACATTTGAACAAATTGTTATGTGCCTAAACTTTGGAGACATGTTTTCTTCCTGATTTTGTAATTACAATTATCATCATTTAAAAAACATATATTGATGTTATTTGACATCATACTGACATTATATGACACTGCACTAAATGCCCACTACATGTGATGGTGTGTCTCTGATTCAATGCTTTACAACAATTTCGTTTTGTCTCCTAAACTTTTGCACAACAGACTTTAAACAGAAGTATCATAATCAAAATTTAGTTAAGTTAAAATTCATAAATCCAGAACTGCACAAAAGAACTCGCTCCTTTTATAATTTAAGGAGGCAATTCACTATTAAAATGCAATCAAGTTCAGAATTTAGAAATATAATTTCTCTAGTAATCACAAAATCCTCTTGGAAAATGACAGTCAATACTATATATACAATAAAAACTCAGTTATGAGTTTCCCAGTTATATGTTTCTCACATTTATATGTAATGCTATGTTAGTCCAGATATTTTACTGTATTACCAATGGTTTTTGCAATTTGGTTATACATAATTCATTTATATGCTTTTTGTGATTGCACATTAAATTCTGAATTTCAGATTACTAAAAACACATGGTTATTTTATTCTTTTATTCGTAACCTGGTAGGTCACAATGTTGAAAGAATCGAGACAGCATTGCCGAGTTCTTTCTTGGTGCATCTAAAAATTTAACCTTGATCCTATCAGAGAAGGGTATCAGAATTATTAACACAGCAATTAGACGTCTTTGAATTGCCTGCATTTATTACTGCTCATCACCTAACATTAATCACATCAGAAAACCTGAAAATTACATGGCCCTGGAACAGGAATCAAACTTGGATCTCCCAATTTCCATTTGTGCTGCTGTTGGAATGTAATGGATAGCATGCTTGAATGGAAATCTGGAGATGCAGGTTCGATTCCTGCTCCAGGGCAATGTAAGTTTGAAGTTTTCTGATGTGATTAATATTATGTGATGGACAGTAAATACAGGCACTTCAGAGATGTCTGATTACTGTTTTAATAATTCTGACCTATTTCCATGTATTACAAGAAGAATATGTCTTTCACAGAATTTACTAGAGAAAGGTATGGTGTTTACTTTCAGTTTGGAGAGAGAGAGAGTTGCTTTTTTGTAGCCATGAAATAGGTGATGCAACTATAAATTTACTAAATAATTTTTCACAGTTCTCTTTTTTTCTCAGAATTTAAGAAATTTTAAACAAGCAAAGATCAGTGAATATTTTTTCTCGGCACTAATACTACATCAACTAGAAGGCAAACTGCTTTGAAAAGAGGGTGCGATAGGACTATTGAATTATAAAACAAAATCATATTCAGATTTCCTAATAAGTTTTTGCTTTGTTTTCATTTACTGAAAATATGAAATCATACAGAATTTCTTAACATCGCTTTTTTTATGAAATTAGAATAAAAAGCTTAATATAAAATTCAAAATAGGCATAAGATAGCATAAAAGTATTCATGTGTGTATGTCTTATACTATAAATTAGCAAACTCTAAAATTACCAGCTTTTTTTTCATCCTTTTCTTTTTTGGAGGCATTCAAAATTTTACAATAGTATTTAACATTTTGAAATTTCTTTATATGTTCTTTTTTATGATGATCTCCTAGAAAAACATATAATCAAGGTTCCACTGTATTAAGTTCACATACATTTCAGTTCCCAATCTGTGGAGCCACCCATGGATCAACTTGCTGGTTGATAAATGTACATTAAAACAGGCTAAACATAAAATAAATATTGACAACGAATCTTTTGAAGGTTTTCATCTCTATATTTTTTATTAAATCTGTTATATTTCACTTTCACAAATCCTGAAAACATATAACATGACAAGTTTGAAACAAGTAGCCTATCTGAATAGGGCAGTTATATCCATAACCTTAAAAACCATCTGATGCAGTGAAACAAAATTTGAAAAAATGTTTTAATGAATTATGGAGTAAGAAAATCCAACACAAATCAAATTCTATGATAACACTCTTGAACAATGCTGACTAATCAAGTCAAACTAATAACCGCTGCAACTGTTAAATCACATTCATTTGATTGTGGTTGAATTTTGTGACATTTCTGAACAAAGTAACAAACTTTTTTTAACCACACTGCAAATGAATGTGATTTTATCAACTGCAATGGTTATTGGTTTTTCCTGATTAGTCAGCATTGTTCAAGAGTATTATCCTAAAATCTGATTTATGTTGGATTTTCTTCCTCTATATTTCATTAAAACATATGTGAAATTTACATGGAACATCTTGAAGACATGCTTTTCAACATGATCTCCTTCAACCTTTGGGTATGCTGTAGACGATATTTGTGTCCTCTGGGAGAGTGAGATTTCTAAATTCCTTGAAGTGTTGCCAACAATCAACTTATTTGATCCAAATATTCATCTTACTTATAAATCGGAGCAAGATGGTTATCTTCCTTTTCTAGACATACTAGTTACATGGTGTGAAAATTTATTCATCACTAGTGTTTATCACAAACCATTTGCTGTTAGTTTACTTCCTCATGCAAGATCAAACCATTCCATCCAACACAAAACCAGCGCTGTTTATATTTTTGTCTACTGAGCCTTAAATGTCTGTTCTGCAAAAAAGTCTCCAGAAAGAAATGGATTACATCAGAACATGTTGCTATTAACAGAGGCTTCATACTCTCAGCGGTGAAATCAGCTATAAAAAGCTTTCTCAACATAAATCCACCTTCACCTTGATCTCTCCAAACACTCACCAGAACTTGGGAGTTCTTCCTTTCAACCCTGAAATTTGTTTCAAAATATCAAAAAGCCTTACGTCATCAAATTTCGAAATGACTTTCACTCCTGTGACTAAGATATTTTGATCTACAAAAAAGGACACAATTCCTGACAAAAACTGTTGGGGGATCTATCACATCCAGTGTCAGTGTGGGCTGTTGTACATAGATCAGACACCTTCGAAGATCTCTTAGATTCAGGTTGAAAGAACACTAGTCATATGTTAAAAAGTGTGAGCTCAAAAAATCTTCTATAGCCTAACACTGCTGGGAAAATAATCACAAATTTTTTGTTTCCTGATGCAAAATTGTTAGAGAGATGTAGATAAGTGTCTGATCTTGACTTTTTAGAAGTCTTCCATATTTTTCAAAACTGTCCTTCCCTGGTGAATGATTCAAACTCATCCCCATATTGCTCAACTAATAACCGCCATAAAAATCAACACTCATCAAAACTAATAACCGCCATATAACATATGGCACATGAAACTAACAACTGTCGCCACAAGCAAGAAATCAACACACCATTATCCTGAGGAAGCTGGACCATAGTTCCACACAAAACCACAGTAAATGCTAAGTTATGAATAACTGCAGTTATAAATGTTGTTTTTCACATCAAAATGAAAATATGTTTAGTAGTTCATCAATTTAAATAAAACAGTAACACACATTTCCTAAAATTTCAACAAAATCTGAAATCCATTCCTACAATGCTAATGAAGGATGTATTGTTTCCATTCCCAAAGCTTTGTGTAATAATAGCACATGTGTTAAACAAATATAACATCAAAGGTATTGTTTACCTATACTTCAATTCCGCCTAAGATGACACTGCAGTTTAAGGTACAAGAGCCTACGCACTTCTTCGGGGACGCCCGAAAGTTATGTTCATCCGCGTCACTCCCCGCTGTGTCCTGCTGTTAGCAGCAGTCAATCACTTCCCCCATCAACTCATTGGCATCCTTGTCTCCCAAACACTGCATATCTACACATGCGTGTGTTGGTCTAATTTTAAAACTTAACTTCTGAAAACAGATCATTTTTAGATTTGTCTAAAATAATTATATATACTTATAAGCAAATAGCTATGACAATATAAAGCCTGATTCTGGGCAATAAATGCGTTAGTTTAAACGGAAAATATTCGGAACTACTTTTAGTCACAGCGATAAGTTTCATGTACCTTCCCCTTCAGTGTCATCTTAGGGTGAATCGAAGTATAACATTGAAAAGTATTTCCACGTTGTCGCTCCATGAGGCACGTGCTCCCACCCCGAGATGCTTAATTATGTTATAATTTTGTTAGTTAATTTTTTTACAAATAAAATAATTTAGTTAAATATTTTCAGTTAAACCTTCACTCAAAAGCACAATCAAACATTTAAAGTGTTTCATTAATTAAAACAATCCTTTTCTAATGCGATTGTTTTAATTAATGAAAATTTTTAAATGTTTGATTGTGCTTTTGTGTGAGTGTTTAACTGAAAATATTTAAATAAATTATTTTGTTTGTAAAAAAATTTTTTACTAACAAAAACTTGTAACATAATTAGACATCTCGGGGTGGGAGCACGTGTCTCATGGAGTGACAATGTGGAAATACTTTTCAATGTTTGGCAAACAATACCTTTGATATTATACACTGAGTGGCCACTTTATTATGACCACCCCCTCAGTACTTCGTTGGGCCACCTTTTGCCTTTAATATTGCGTCGATTCTTTGTGGCATGGACTCTACGAGATGTTGATAGGTGGTTTGTGGAATCTGAGACCATGCTTGATGAATAGCACTTTCCAGGAGTGTGAGATTGCAGGGTTGTGGATCCAGCTGTCTGATGGCTCGTTCAACTTTATTCCACAAATTCTCAATGGAGTTGAGATCTGGATATTGTGGGGGCCACCTAAGCAAAGTAAACTCACCAGCATGTTCCTGAAACCAATCCTGTACAATTCGAGCACTATGGCAGGACGCATTATCTTGTTGAAAGTAGCCATCGCCATTGGGATAAACTATCCACATGACAGGATGCACTTGGTCTGCAACGATGTTTAGATATGATGTGCCAGTCAGACGTTGATCAACATGAATTAAAGGGCCTAAAGCATGCCAGGAAAACATTCCCCAAACCATAACGTTGCCTCCACCAGCTTGAAGGCTTTAGCAATGCATTTGGGGTCCATGCTTTCGTGCTGTTTCCACCAAATTCTCACTCGGCCATCGGCATGGTGCAACTTAAAACATGATTCATCAGGCCACATAATTTGTTTCCAATTATCGACTGTCCAATCCTTGTGCTCCTATGCGAACTGGAGACGTTTTCTCTTGTTAACTGCAGACAGCAAAGGTGTTCGAACAAGCCTTCGGCTGCCATATCCCATCTGATGCAGTGTACGGCAAACAGTGCCTGCAGAGATCATTTGAGGGGATCCTTGATTAAGATGGTCTGTAATTTGCTGCACTGTTGCCCTTCCGTTGTCTGTTACCATTCTGGACACTCTCCGTTCTGCCCGAGCAGTCACTAGTCGATGACAACCACATGTTGCACGTAGAGACCCAGTTTTTTGGTTAACAGTCCAGTCTTTAAACACTTTAACAACAGCTGCTCTGGAACATTTCATGAATGCGGCGGTTTTGGTGATACTCGCTCCATGGCTCCGAGCTCCTACAATCATCCCACGTTGAAAGTCCGTCAAATCGCATTTTTTACCCATCTCGTCACCCAAAAATCCCTTCTACTACTGTCATAAGCACTAAGCTTTCCCTTTTTATACTAGTCTCGCCCTCTGGTGGCAACAGCGTGCAGCCATAGCTCATTTGCCTAAAACTGTCAGGTGGTCATAATAAAGTGGCCACTCAGTGTATTTGTTTAATCTAAAGCACGTTTTAACATAAGACAGTCCTTAGGGATTTGTCTCATGATATGCATATTTCATAGCACATGTGTTTCTAGAATCTCAACACTGCTCATGATCATAAACTATGAAATTTCATTCTGGCAAGTAGTTTTACACAGGGAAAGGAAATCCTTGAATATTTGAAACTATTGCATTATTTGGTAAATTGCAACAAACCAAAATGTTTTAAATAAGTGGGTGAAATATCATCTAACCTCAGTGGACCCTTCCTTGGTGATGCTTTCAAACAGACTGGACGAGAGTGAACAAAGAGCTTCAGCTTTTTCATAATGAGACTGGATAGTATACTTTTCACACAGACTGTAAATGAGCATAAAAAAATAGCACAAACTAAATAAAAAAGGGCTAAATAGTATATCCACACTCATCTATTCAAAAATTGTGACTATTCTATTTAAAACAATTCCAAAACATTTTATGGTGCTCCTGCAGACATGTACAAGGGTGAATCAAAAAGTAAGGTCAATGCTCTTGTTACATACGCAATATGAGCTGCGGCAGATTGCTATTTGGGGAGGGAAGGGCACGTGACCTTGACATGTGGTGGATTCAATCGCTAATCTTTTAACTGCAGTTACCCAGCAGTAGTTGTAAGGGCGTAAACATGGCCGCTAGTTTGGTGGAATGCTCCATCGTCAAGCAGCAAAGTGTAATGAGATTTTTATGGGCTGAGGGTGTGCAACCCGCTGAAATTCATCGTAGAATGATTGTGCAATGTGGGGAGGACAAGTGTGTGAGCCAGAAACATGTGTACAAGTGGATAGAAAAGTTTCAAGCCAGTAGAACGAATGTGTTTGACGAAACTCGCTTGGGCCGTCCGTCGACCTCTCGCACAAAGGACCATCTGGATCGCATCGATGCACTCATTAAAAAAGATAGCCAGGTTACTCTGTCTCATATCGCCCCGAAAGGTAAACATTAGCTATGGTTCTGAATTCTCGATAGTCCATGATGATCTCAGATAACATAAAGTGTGTGCCAGATGGGTGCCATGGTAGTTGTCTGATGCGCACAAGCAGCAGCACCTGGAAATTGGCAGAAATTTTTTGCAGCAGTATGAGTCAGATCCCAGTATTCTGGAGAGGATTGTCACTGGGGACGAAACATGGGTCCATCATTATGATCCTGAGAGCAAAAGGCAAAGCATGGAGTGAAAACATCCGAGTTCACCATGCAAAAAGAAGTTCAAAGTTGTCTCTTCGGCACGAAAATTAATGCTGACTCTTTTTTGACAGGAAAGGACCCATTTCTGAACACTATTAAGCACAGGGTGACTCAGTTAACAGTCGGTCATATTTTGACTTGCTGAAAGACAAACTGAAACTAGCAATTCATACAAAATGATGGGGGAATGTTATCCAAAGTGCAGCTGCTGCATGACAACACTCATCCACATACAGCATTGGCAACTCAACAAACAGCTACCGAGTTGAAGTTTGAGGCGTCACCACATCCTGCTTACAGCCCCGATCTGGCGCAGTGCGACTTTCATGTCTTCGGCCCTCTGAAAGACACTTTGCGAGGTCGCCGTTTTAAAAGTGATGTCCAGGTACAAGAAGCGGTGCATTCGTGGCTGCTGGAACAACCCAAAACCTTCTTCTCTGCAGGAATCCAGAAGCTTGTAGACAGAAATAAAATATGCATTAAATGACAGGAGGACTAGTTGAGAAATAAGGCAACTGCTATCTGCATTATGCCTCTTAGTTTCTTTAACATATGACAACATTGACCTTACTTTTTGATTTACCCTTGTAATTTATAGCTGAAATCAATACATTTATCAAAACATATAATAGACCAATCAAAACATTTTACAACATTCCTGTAAATACGTAATCTATGGATGAACTTAAGACATTTAATAAACAAAATTTTAAATTAAGGAGAAGGCAAATACAGTTTAAATATGCAATCACCATATGTCATCAGGTACATTTTTATCATAACTCTGTCTGATTCATTTGTGTGCTAGATTAGATTGCCTGACTAATATATCACAATAAGCACTTCCAGTCAGAGAGAGAACAAGGGCAGAGGAAGGAACAAATTACCTTATTTGTAACAGGGAGTTAAATACCCTGGGTGACGACTTAACGTGCCAACCCGATGTGCGATGAGTATTCACCTACCTGGAATCAATCCTGTGACCATTTGGTAGGAAGGTGGTTGCTCTAACCACTAGGCGACTCCCACCCAGTTGTGTACAGGGTTCATACACATTTAGAGGAAATAAATTGCAGGACTTTTCCAGGTGTCTTCCAGGAGTTCATAAAAAAAAATTCTAGGAGCTTCAATTTTTGCTTGAATCATAGTGCTATGCAAATCAAGCAATTTCTAGCATTAAAACACAGAGCACATGATCAACTGTTTTCCTTGAGTTGAACATATGCTAAGTGTTTACTGAGATCTCTCACACTGCACACTTTCGTGTTGATCCTCACATCAAAGCTGAACAAGCCACTACAGCAACTGATTCCCATGGGTGCCATTATATCCCAAATGAACAACTAACAAAGATTGGAAAAATGGGTCTTTCTCCAACAATCACATCACTTGCTCTGATTCACTATGTACTCTGTGTACAAGGTGGAGAAAATCTATGCAACTGTTCAATAATCATTGACGATTGAGTATTAGAATGATAGCAGAAATGCTAAGCATCAATAAACTGTTATGCAAATTTTACATGAAAATCTGAACATGACAAAGGTTTGTGCCAAGATGGTTTTGAAGCTTCTCACGAGAAAAAGAAAATCACAAGCAAATTTGAGCTGACAATCTTCAGCAAATTCAGGTGAACCCCAGCATTTTAGTTAGTGTTATCACTTGTGATGAAACCTCAATCTTCCAATATGATCCAGAAATGAAAAAACAGCTGATGCACTGGAAAACACCAACAAGGATGTAGAAAGCAAGGCAAAGAAAGAACATGTTAATTGTTTTATTTGACAATAAGGTAATTTTGGCAGAGTGGGTTTCCGACAGAGCAACAGTGAGCCAGCATTACAGCATACAGGCAGGTTCTGGTGACTTTGAGAAGAGTTGTAGAAAAATTCATCTTACATCAGGGCAATGCACCAGCTCATTCAGCACTCTCAAGTGAGCCATAAATGCAATGCAGCACTTGAATTTCTTGCATACTCACCAGATTTAGCTACATGCAGATCTGTACTATATGAGATCCATTTTGAGTCAGTTACTCTGGTGAAGAAAAGGAGCAAGCTACTCAATGGAATCACACCAAATGAACTACAGCAGTGTCTCATTCAGTGGAAAATCAGAATGCTGCTGTGTGTAGGTACAGAAGGGAAGAACATTGAAGGTGATAAGTATTTAAAAAGCAAGTTTCTTATTTGACTTAAGTTATAGCATCAGTCTGCTGTGTGTAGATACAGAAGGGGAGAACACTGGAGGTGATAAGCACAGGGTGATTCTCTCGCTAGGAAACCCAAACATTTCTCAACAAATGTTTTTATTATTGTATGGTTCCCTATGGAAATTGAAATTTACTTACCTTGTTTCTTGCAAAACAAGGTCTTCCTAAAGCATATGCTGAAAATGGCCCCCTTCAGTGTCCTTGCAATTTTGTATGTGAGTCTGCAAATTGGTGAAGACATGTGCCAATGTGACTTTGGTAATGGTAGCAACCTTCTACCGTATCACTTCTTTGAGGGCATCAATTGTTCAAGGCTTATTGCAGTATACTCAGCCCTTCAGTTAACCCAAGAAGAAATCAGGTGGCATCAGGTCTGGTGATCTTGGCAGCCACAGATTTTTTGAGATTATTTGGTCAACAAAATAATTTTCAATTTCCCTCATGCTTGCATTAGATGTATGGCACATTGTGCTGTCTTGTGAAAGTAACCTCCCATTAATTTGTCATCTGTTAACTGATTTACAAATTCACTGAATATGTTCGAGTATACCTCCACGGCAGAGTAGCAGAATGTAGACGTACATGTGTACGCTGTACGCGGATAGTTTCTAAATTATTAGCAGATTTTGCAGATAGTTTTTGCTTGCAGATTTAAAAAAATTTAAATGCTATTTACAGCAATTATAACATTCTCAAGGCTTTACTCGGATTAATATACTTAATTCAATTTTAACTTTAAAAACTTTCAATTATATTTCACATCTGAATTCTTTTGTTTTTACAGACGCTTGTGGCCTCTAGATTTTGTCAACGCTGGTTCTCAATGTATAAGAACTGTATCAAAAGTTTCGTTTACACAGAAATAAATAAAATTTTGTCAGGTTTCTCTTGCAGTTGCCATTTATTAAATTAAAATATTTTCTTTATGTATTTTGTACATCTACTATTTTTTAATTAAGTTGTTGAAAATGCTATTTATAATTTTGAGGGTTCCATTAATAGAACTGTTTTTCTAAATATAAAAACTTTCTTTAGTCTTGTTTATATGAGGTTCACAGTCCAGTATTTTAATATTTTGCCATAAAGGTCCATTTCACACGTTACTGCCCATTCAGTTGTAATGTTTTGTCCTCATTGGAATCTAATGTTCCAATAGTTATTTGTTGTTTTATTAATTTTTCTATAAATTATTCTATTGTTATCGTGGTTTGTGCATCGTGGATTTGCAGCAAGTTTTCTGTTTCAATGGTTGTGTACGCAGATACATTTTATTTTTATATAACTCTGCTCCACGGTAACACTATGATCAAAGAACATAGGACCAATAACTCGTCTACGGCACACCACACTCTAATTTTCTCAGAATGTAAAGACTCTGTATGAATGTCACGTGGGTTTTCTTCTGTCCATATGCGTATGTTTTGCAAGTTCATATAGCCACTCAGATGAAACCAGGCTTCATCCGTAAACCATGTAATGTCCAAAATCCCAGGATGTTCCCTAACAAAATGTTGGAACCATAAACAAAATTGTACACATTTGTCAAAATCCTTTGGAACCAACTCTTGGACTATGGAACACAATATGGGTGCAGTTTCACTTTCCTGGCATCTCTTTGACATGAGGAATAAGGAATACATTTCGTGTGAAAGTCTTCTTAAGGATTTTGTTGGCGATGCCAGTAATAGCTCCTTTACATCCTGCTCCGTGTGTTCAGATATCTTGTGGCTTCCTGCAAGTTGACTGAGAAGACTTCCTAATTTTTTCACCAATTTGTGAATACAGGATTTTGACAGAACACTTCCTTCACCATAGATATTCTGAAATGCTCTTTGACATTGCTGAACTCGTTCGCCAGTATTCACAAACAATAAGCATGCGCTGTTCAACTGAGTACATGTTTGCAGCAGGCACAATCACTCTACACTGAGTCAAACACCTGGCTGGCAGTTACGCATGTCAAGATCACAAGTCAAGTCTCCTTCGTTGCAAGGTGCGATGGTTCTGATTCGATAGACGAAATCTTCATTCATGTACATTTTCACAGGAAATCATCAAGTGAGGAAGTTATTGAGGTGTGTTTGGGTTTCCTAGTGAGAAAGTCGCCCTATATTTAAAAAGCAAGTTTCTTATTTGACTGAAGTTATAGCATCAGTCTTGTTATTTAATAGTCATATCTCATACAAAACTCAGAGCTGACACTTTTTGTAACATTACAAGACAGCTTTTCTCTGCAAGACATTTGTATATTGCAGCATGGACACCTTTGCAGTGATCAAGTGTCACCACTTGTTCACACACATAACTTGATGACTGCCTTATCCATTGGTATGCCACCTCTACTGTGCATACATACTTGTGGTAGTATTTTTCATAACAGACAAGCTGATATGAAAGATGCTACCACAAGTAACTTCAATCTGCATAACAAAGGAAGACATGATTGATTAATGGCAAAAATATGAATGCAGCCAATGTATGTGTGGAAGAACACACATGACACTCATTTTGTAACATGAAATTTAAATTTAAAAGGTCCCCTATTGGTTGCCATGGTGTATGTACTCCTCTCTTAATAAACATCATAATAAATTTTTAAAAGTATCAATTATCCAAGTGTAAATGCTAAGACATTTCCAGTAATTCTGAAAAGTTGCCAGTAATATACGGGGTGATTCATAAAGAAGTATACAGTTTCCAGCTGCTGTAAAACAGTAACAATTGAAGACACGGACTACAACTACAAACCGTTAGGTAGATGCACTCATAAAGTTTGTGTCCTGCTACTGAGGGAAGTGACGTAGGCGATAGCGCGCGTGTCACATGACTAGTCAGTCAAAATGGCAGCGTCTGCAGTGGAGAAGGCGTTTTGTGTTCTTGAATAGAGCAAAACAGAATCTGTGACTGTTGTGCAACGGCATTTTCGATCACGATTCGGAAAAGAACCTCTAACCAGAAAATGTATCTACGACTGGCATAAAAAATTTTAAACTATGGACTGTTTGTACAAACTTATAAGTCCTGGACAATCGCGTGTAATTAACGAAGTCGTCGATAGGGTTTGCACCGCCATTCAACGAATCCCGGGAAAATCAACATGAAGGGTGAGTTGTGAAGAGCAGATTTCACAGCCCACTGTCTGGAGAATTTTGAGAAAGAAGCTGAAAATGATTCCATACAAAGTGCAAATGTTGCAAAATCTCCCTGACCTTCCTCACCGATGGATTGGACGAGCCACAGACTACAACATGCCACTAACCCAATGGCCACCCAGAAGTCCTGACTTAACACCTTGTGACTTTTTCCTGTGGGGGTACGTAAAGGACAAGGTATTCGCCCCTCCCCTTCCTGTTGATCTAGCGGAGCTGAAACAGCAAATCACAGCCACTATCACTGCACTTGATTCAGATACCTTACCTCGCATTTGGGCAGAAATGGATTACCGGCTCGATGCGTGTCGTGTGACTAAGAGTGCACACATAGAACATCTGTGACTGTCTCTAAAAAAACTTGAAACATTCCCCTACAATTCTGTTACAGGTAACATAAAATATCTTACATTGTTCTTGTTTTATAGTGCATTGAAACTGTATACTTCTTTATGAATCACATTAATGTCCAACATTACGACATATTTTTGAAACAAAATTTCAGCATTCTTCAAGAAGTCATATGCTCATATGAAATGGATATGGAAAACAACATACCCATCTACAGTTCGGCGCAACTGATGGCTGTTCACTTCCAGAAATCGATGGTGCAAGAAGTTAGACAAAGTGAAATTGAGAGAGAGCTCAAAATGTTCATTATCTTCCTATAAAGCAAAAAAGCAAATTTAAGTGACAAAAATTGTTTTAGTGACACCTTAAACTATGAAAAATTAAATACAGGTTCAAAAGAGCTTAAGACTAGGTGTAGATGCAACTACTCCTCATTTGAGCTCTTCTGGGTTTTATTACATGACAAGATAATAATAACAGTAATCGTGTAATTAACTCATGTGGCAAGATAGCTGAAACAGAATACAAGAAACCCCACATTAAAACTACTGCACTAGGGATTTCCACTTCAATTCAGACGAGGAATGTCTGAGCCTGGACTTCAGCATTCCAATGACCCTATTGCATTCTCTGACTACCAAGTGTCTCTTCTGCTTTGTTCAAAACCTGACTACATGATTTACACACATACACTATTGATGCGTAACATCACAGCCTCTCCTTGACAAATGTCAACCCCGCCTTCTCGTGGTGCATCCTGTTCCCACTAAAGGGGCTCTGACGACCGCCCATAGCAGTATAACTATACCATCGGGATCAGAAGAAATGCTATCCCACACTCACCAACCCGCTTGGCCAGCGTGGTGAGTTATGGCCAAACCCCTCCAAAATGATTTCATAACTTAAATCTTGGCCCTCAGTCTCCGGCAGCTGGAATGTACCTGGCCAAGGCAGCGGCCAGTGTGACATGAAGGCAGAGGGTGCTAAGAATCCCCGGAGGACCGGACTAGGCTGCCATCTGATGCTGACCTTGGCTACTTACAATGGACGCTCCCTATCTTCTGATTCAAGGCTTCTTGAATTGGAAGAGGAACTACAAAGGATCAAGTGGGACATCGTGGGGCTAAGTGAGGTAAGGAGAAAAGGAGAAGATCTCATCGAACTGAAAAGTGGACATCTCTTCTACTATCGTGGGACAGATACTGGCAGAACTAGTGGTGTTGGATTTATAATAAACAAGAAACTGAAGGATAAAGTTGTAGAAGTTGAAAGTTCCTCTGACAGAGCTGCACGACTTGTTATCCAACTCTCGAAAAGATACCAGGCTCAGATTATTCAAACTTATGCACCCACCACAAGTCATCCTGAAGAAGAAATTGAAGAATTTTATGAGGAAATTTGTCATCTAAATAATAAAGGTAAGCAGCACTTGAAAATAATTATGGGAGATTTCAATGCAAAAATAGGGCAACGGCAACAGAATGAAACTTCGGTAGGTAAATTCGGTCATGGCAACAGAAACCAGCGTGGAAATACTCTCGTTGAGTTTGCAGAGGCAGAAGGGTTTTTCATCTTGAACTCCTTCTTCAAGAAAAAGCCACACAAGAAATGGACATGGAGACATCCAAATGGGACGACAAGTGAAATTGATTTTATTATGTGTAACAAAAAATTCGTCATAGAAGACTGCAGTGTGCTAAACAAGTTCAACACAGGTAGTGACCATAGATTGGTGAGATGTAAGATGCACCTCAACACTAAACTTGAACGTGGCAAGCTCATAGGACAAACAAAATCTATTGACATAACCAACCTTAAAAAACACCATAATACCTTCAAGTTAGAACTGAAGAACAGGTTCTCTGCTTTAGAAGGCCTAACATCGGAAGAAGTGGACATCTCTGAAGTTAACAGAAAAGTAACCAAAGCTCTTATGGAAACAGCAACAAAATTAGCTGGGTCTAAGAACAAGTTGCATGTGAACAAATTATCAGGAAAAACCAAAATGTTGATGCAAAAACGAAGAGAGATGAGGACAACTGAAGAAGATGTGACTTCCAAAATGGAATATATAGAGCTATGCAAGACAGTACGAAAAAGTATCACTGAAGACGTAAGGAAATTCAACTGTAAACTAGTGAGGAAAGCAATTGAAAACAACCAAAGCCTAAAGATAGCAAAGGGACATCTCAGTTAGGGAAGAAAGCAGATTATGGCACTGAGAAAAGATGGTTCTGTAACAAGAAATAGAGGCGAAATTTTGACATGAGTGAAAGATTTCTACTCCAAATTATATGAAAGGGATGATACATGTACTCCAGACATCATGAAAGGTACCAGTACCACAGTTCTTCCAGTCCTCCCAGTAGAAGTTGCACATGCAATCAAGAACATGAAGCGGGGAAAAGCTCCAGAAGATGGAATTACTGTAGACATCATACAAGAAGCAAGTGGGGAAATAAAAACAGTACTCGCCCAAATTTTCACTCGATGCCTTAATGAAGGGAAGATTCCTGAGAATTGGAACAATGCTACAATGATCCTGCTACATAAAAAAGGTGACATTGAGGATCTCAGGAACTACAGACTTATCAGCCTCCTATCAGTGGTTTATAAAATATTCACTAAAGTTCTTTCACACCGGTTGAAGGTAACACCGGCCATGGCTCAACCGAGAGAACAAGCTGAATTCAGGAGTGGCTACAGCACAGTAGATCATATCCACGTACTGAGAGAACTAATTGAAAGAGCGAGGGAATATGAACTTCCATTGTGCATGGCTTTTATCGATTATGAAAATGCCTTTCATTCGGTGAAACCATCAGCAGTTACAATGGCTCTGAAATCCTGTGGTATTGAAGATGCATACATTAATATTATTAATAACATCTATGAAAATGCAAGTGCAAAGATTCGGCTGTTTGAAAATACAACACACATAAAAATTGGAAAGGGAGTGAGACAAGGTGACACCATATCTCCCAAGCTCTTTAATGCCACATTGGAAAGTGTCTTTCAATCACTGAACTGGGAAAACAAAGGGATAAAGATTAATGGAGATTATCTAACCCACCTTCGTTTTGCTGATGACGTAGTCATTTTTGCAATTACCCCATCAGAGCTGCAGAATATGATCCAGGAACTTGCTGACAAGAGTAAAGAAGTGGGATTAAAAATAAACTTTCAGAAGACAAAAGTGATGTTCAATGCTTTTACAAGAAATGAAGATCTATCGATTGATGGAGAAAAGCTGGAGATTACAGATGCGTACGTTTATCTTGGACAGCAGATATCAAGTGAGGGTCACATTGATGAAGAAATTAATCGGCGTACAAAACTTGCCTGGAGAGCTTTTGGAAAAAAACATCATATTTTTCAAGAGCAATATGCCATTATGTCTTAAAAGAAAAGTGTTTGATCAATGCATCCTTCCAGTGCTTACGTATGGTGCAGAGACGTGGACCATAACTAAAGGAGACATTCAAAGGCTGCAGACAACTCAAAGCAGCATGGAGAGGTGCATGCTTGGTGTAACCAGGAGAGATAAGAAGAGAAACTCGTGGATCCGAAAAATGACAAGAGTGGAAGACATCATGATCAAAGTTAAATCCCTGAAATGGCAATGGGCAGGACATACTGCCAGAAGGACAGACCATCAATGGACAGCTGAAATTTTAGATTGGATTCTAAGGGACAGGAAAAGACCCAGAAGAAGACCACATGGGAGATGGGTGGATGAAATGTGAAAGTATGTGGGAATAACATGGAGGAGACTGGCACAAGAGAGACTGTTGTGGAAGAAACTTGGGGAGACTCATCCAGTAGTAGATTGATAATGGTTGACAATGATGATGATATATACTGTCTGATACCCACTTCACTGGCTATTTCTGAGGTGGTTTTTGGTAAACAAAAGATTTACGAATTTGTGCATAGCCATTATAAAGAAAATAAAAAAACAGCGAAAGAAGAAGAAGAAAGAAAAAAACAGAGTAAAGATTATTTGTGTTTTAAAAAATACCAATTTTGCAGGTGACAATTGAATAAACTAAATTTTAAAAAGTCTGAGATTTAGTTAGTTAAAGTGTAGCCTGACACCACCAGGCCTTCAAAAAAAAGTTACCCAGCAATTCCAGGTCTCGACTGCATCCCTGCATCTACAGATTGCTGTCCCAGGTTTTACCAAATCAATGCCAAGATTAAAGTTAAAAAATATTTATTTTTGTTTTTCTTTTAAATAAGACCTGGGGAAAGCATAAACTATGAATCTAGAGATGACATGCTTAGAACAATAGGACTTCAGGCCTAACTCAAAGATTTGATATTTGACCAGATCAGTCCCTGTTATTGGTCCAATTCACAATACTACGAATTTTGTCCAGGTGAAATTCAGTGCATTCTCTGCCTTACTCTCCCTTTATTACTGTTCACTGCAGAATGGACCACTTACATATCAAACCAAGTATATTTAACAATTACCATTTAGGTAACTCCTCCCCCCCCCCAAAAAAAAATGCCCCCCCCTTTACCATTTCATAAATTTGAGAACTGGAAATGCTTTGTCGGTAAAAATTCTACAAATAACTCAAGTTAGTTTGTCTTCAAGACCTTCGTCACGCATACTAATGGGTTCTAAACAGGAAAGGTGAAAAGAACATAACAGTCAGGTATCTCAAAATTGGCCTCGTAACTGTAGGTGCCTTCACCCAAACATATCGAAATCACACTTGTGTCTGAACCCTGCATGTACTTCTTTTGATTACTTTAACTTTAAAAACTGCCATTTGTTTTACTAACAAGCTGTTTCTTACGCAGCAAATATAATTCGCTCCAAACGGCCCACCTTCAGGATCATAGTGGTTGCATAACGGAAGAACAATTTGTTTTCTTTTTTCAATCTTTCTTTCGCCGTAATGCTTATACAGCTGTTTAAATTTATATCTATTTAAATACTGCCATCTTAGAGGGGGAAATATCTTAGTGCTTGAGGCCACCTTCTACACTATCAATTTTATTCCACGTAACATAAACAATAAAAGTATGCACACAAAACATGACGTGTAACTATGAAAATTCTTCTGTAAAAAAAAAAAAAGAAGAAAAAAACGCAATGAACATTTTTCTGAAAACAGGCGGTATGAAGTTATTTACAAGCTCACCTCAAAGCCGGTAATAGCTTTAATGAGAGATCGAGCACCTTCTTCAAAATATTTAGAGTCCCGTTTCTGGAAAAATGTCATGTTTGATTTCTGGCTGTGCAGAAGTTAACTATGGAAATAATTTTCATTTTTTAAAGTTTACATCACTGACTGCAACGTTCACATAAATCACATCCTCAATGCCCAGGCCTACGATATAAGTTGTAAACAAACTAGGGAAACAAACTGGAGAGAGAAATGTGACGGTTACAGTGTAGTAATGATAGAAATCACATGCATTAACCATGGCCATGCCGCCCCGGTGGCGCAGTGGTCTAAGCGATGGCCTCTGATCATTCGTCCGAACGGGGTCCGGGTTCGAATCCCGGTGAGGCATGGATGTTGTGTTTGTCTTACGGCACTGGCTCTCTCCCTTCCCTGGAACCAGTGACCCTAAATTAGGGACGGGCGACTGCTTATAGCCCATTGAGTTGCTCACGGTGGTCGTTAAACCTCCAATCAAAAAAAAAAAAAAAATAACCATGGCCGTAACAATTAGCTTGGAGGAGAATAGGTTGAAAAACGTAATGAGGCAAGAGCAGCAATTGAGATAGCAGCGCCATCTGTAACCGCCAGGACTTGGTGAGAAATACGTACCTATCGGAAAGGTACATGCAATGTTTGAGTCAACGCATAATATATCGTATAAATAGCGCAGAAGAAATATTCGGGTGCGAATGCGGACCAACAAATTTCTACATCAAAATTAATTAGAAAGTTCTCAATTTCGATGAAAATCAGCAATGAAATAGAAAATACGCCGCTACATTAAGCTGACTAGACGTCCCCAATTCTAGAGGGCAGTCCTCGAATTTAGTTTACTGTCCCCAAAAACGTCTGAAGCCTTTGGGGACGCAAATTGTCCTCAAATTTTAATGTTTGTCCCCAAATGTCCTCGAATTTACACTACCTCATTAACCCTTTAGATTTCCAATGAAAAAGTTTCTTAAAAGTATAGTTTCCGTTGTGCTGATTTTCCAACATGCTTCATGTGAAAACAAATTTTATTTTATTTTTCATCTTTCTGGGTTTAACGACCACTACGAGCAACTCTAAGGACTATAAGCAGTAACCTGTCTCTATAATTTGGAGACATTCGTTCTAGGAAATGGAGGAGCAAGTGCTGCAAGACAAACACACCACCCGTGCCTCATTCGGGACTCGAATCCGTACCAACTTGTACGAATGGTCAGTAGCCAGCACTACGTCAATGCACCACTGGCGCTGTCAAATTTCGACTGTACTTGTTCTGAGTTTCTCCAAAAACTTTGGCAAAATAAAAAATTTGCAATGCAATTACTAGGATGTGGAGCCTAATTTTAATTCAGCGCATGTATTAAAGGTAAAGCATTTCACTTTTGCTAATATGTTCTCGCCATCATAGTTCTGCTTTGTCAATACAAATTACTAACATTCTACAAGATATTTCCTTTTAAGACACAGATTTTAATGTGTAATACCACACTTATTGAAGCAATGCCGTTTTGTGACAAAAAGATTTCCATATTTATTTTGAGTACGTATGTGTCCCCAAATGAACTACCGATTTGGGGACGCCACGCCCTTTTGTCCTCAAATCGGTGTCCCGATATCTGGTCACCTTACGATACATAGAACGTGCGTGACGTTGCAGCAATGCGAATTTAAGTATACCAAATTATCGTTCCTTCATATTACCCTTAATCACCTGATTTTGTTCCTCAAATTGTTTTATTGAAAAATATTTTTACCCCATGAGCTCATGAAAAATGCATATCGCATAAAATAAAAAAGGGTGTCTACAAATATCATGTTTACAAAACTATCACGGCTTTTCCTCAGACATGCAGAGCTCTTTATATCTATTATTAATTTCAGTGCCGTATTCACACTCAATAAACTAATTTTAAAAGCTACTCCTGCATATAATTTGAAAGAATAACACAGCGCTTTATCTCATCTAATTTTCTAACCAAGCACTTCTATGCCTCGGTAAACACTATATGTTCTTATGAAGCAAATGAACAATTAATACATCACTCCCTCTAACTGACACATGCATACAAAAATCCTTTTCTTACCTTAATTTTTTCTTTGACTACAGACCTATTTTGTTTGTTTTTGTTCTGTTTTTGTTTTTTTACTAAAAAAATATGACTATATAAAAAAAATTTCAAATTACCTTGTGAAAGATCTAAAAGGAGAACATAGCACAGGATAGGCATTGAAACAGTGGTAAACAAATTTTGTTTTTCTTCCTGCAATTATGAATTAGTCAAATGCTAGCTTTAATATGATCTGAATGTCAACAAACTGAGTTTAGTGAAGTAGGATCAACATAGTAGAAAGGAAGCTTATTTCTTTCTTCTTGTAAATGTAGCATTAATAAGGTAAAAAAATTGTTTCCAGCTACGTGATTGACAATAAACATTATCATAAACAACAGCTTCAGTGATGCAGAAACACGTTGCCTTGATATCCCTTTTATGATATTTTCTGTTTTATTCTCTCAATGGTGATATGCCCTTATTTTAAAATATTGAAGCATTGTCACTTTCAGTAAATTTGTACAAAAGCTTAAATACTCATCATAATGTTATTTGAAATTTAGAAACAAGTTTTTGTGTGGAAGTTCATGTACTGCTTCAAGGAGTTTTGTTTTTGCATTCTGTTCTTGTGCAGTGCCTATGGTATTTACAAAGTCTTTTCCACTGTCTTGATGAACACATAACCTCCTCAGACCTGCGATGAAGTTAAACACTTAATTTTTTAAAACAGATTTGAAAATTGATGTTTACTGCATTGTAAACAGAAAAAAAAAATCTTTAATTTTTCATGGAAAGGAGGGGGAGCTAAGAGGATTGTATTACATGTGATACAGGCTTAAGAATTCGAAAATTACTGGTTTAATTAATCGATTTTCAAGTTATATTATGCAAAATTATAATATATAATAATTTATTTTTTATGGAACACTTTTTTTTTGTTGGAGGTTTAACGACCACCGTTAGCAACTTAATGGGCTATAAGCAGTCGCCCGTCCCTAATTTCGGGTCACTGGTTCCAGGGAAGGGAGAGAGCCAGTGCTGTAAGACAAACAGAACATCCATGCCTCACCGGGATTGGAACCCGGGCCCCTTACGGACGAATGATAAGAGGCCATCGCTTAGATCACTGCGCCACCGGGGCGGCTACTGTATTTAACTAATTGCACTTTGAATTTTGGCATCGCCGCCTCAGTGGCGCAGTGGTCTAAGCGATGGCCTCTGATCATTCGCCGGTAAATGGTCCGGGTTCGAATCCCAGGGAGGAATGGATGTTGTGTTTGTCTTACGGCACTGGCTCTCTCCCTTCCCTGGAACCAGTGATCCGAAATTAGGGACGGGCGACTGCTTATAGCCCAATAAGTTGCTCACGGTGGTCGTTAAACCTCCAAATAATAAAAAAAAATTCGGCATCTCCTATCTTCGGGCGCTGTCTCCAGTCATGTGTCTTACATGCTTATTTCGTGCTCAATCATGTGGCATATATACAATAATAATCCTAGGAAGTGGTTTGTTATCATCTGAGGATTAGTCAGAAAAAATGAATGTAATTATTATTATATGTAAAAATTTCAAGTAATGATGTTAACATCATTACTTAAAATTTTCTCTTAAGTTATATTTATTAAATATTACATAGATTGTAGAAAATATTTAGTAAATACAAGCGTAAACACCCGCTAAAAATAACTCATAAACATTTTTCCGACAGGATTGGAAACCATTATATCCCCAGTGATACAAAAATGTTTTTAAGAAGTTACTACTATCTTATTATCTAATACGTTGACGAAATTAAACTTATTTACTTTAAATAACTAACTTATACTTACCAAAATGGAATGTATATACTTAAATACAGGGTTTTCCAAACTAAACTATACCCATAGTGACCCAAACAAACCTCTACCCATGGTAGCCCAATTTAATGATAACTTATTTGGTTACAGGTACTGACAATCTACAGTATTAACAGAACAGTTTGTTACCTTGTTAATTATAAATTTTTGCCGCCCCGGTGGCGCAGTGGTCTAAGGCGCTGGCCTCTGATCATTCGTCCGTAAGGGGTCCGGGTTCGAATCCCGGTGAGGCATGGATGTTGTGTTTGTCTTACGGCACTGGCTCTCTCCCTTCCCTGGAACCAGTGACCCTAAATTAGGGACGGGCGACTGCTTATAGCCCATTGAGTTGCTCACGGTGGTCGTTAAACCTCAAAAAAAAAAAAAAAAAAAAAAAAAAAAAAATTATAAATTTTTTGGTTACAGGTGCTGACAATCTATCGATCTACATACCAGTTTACTTGTGAGGTGTTTCCCAGAAGCAGAGAGATGGTCTTGACTTTTTTTTTTTTTTTTTTGATTGGAGGTTTAACGACCACCATGAGCAACTCAATGGGCTATAAGCAGTCGCCCGTCCCTAATTTAGGGTCACTGGTTGCAGGGAAGGGAGAGAGCCAGTGCCGTAAGACAAACACAACATCCATGCCTGACCGGGATTTGAACCCGGACCCCTTACGGACGAATGATCAGAGGCCAACGCCTTAGACCACTGCGCCACCGGGGCGGTGGTCTTGACTTTGCAACAAAGAATTTTTAACGTCGAAGTATATGTGAAGCATACGTCCTTTAAAATGTGTCAACAGGAGTTTCTTTTTTTTTTTTTTTTTTTTTATTGGAGGTTTAACGACCACCGTGAGCAACTCAATGGGCTATAAGCAGTCGCCCGTCCCTAATTTAGGGTCACTGGTTCCAGGGAAGGGAGAGAGCCAGTGCCGTAAGACAAACACAACATCCATGCCTGACCGGGATTCTAACCCGGACCCCTTACGGACGAATGATCAGAGGCCAACGCCTTAGACCACTGCGCCACCGGGGCGGCAAACAGGAGTTTCAAACAAAGTTTAAAAATTGACCATCAGCGAATGTGGCAATCAATGATCTGGTACTAAAATTGAGTGCAACTGGTTCAGTGAGAAATGCTGCCAGAAATTATGCCAAGCGCGTATGTACTGCAGAGAACATTCGCGAGCGAATCTTAGTCTCCTAAAAAATCTACGCGTCGATTATCTCAAAAAGCAGCAGGAATTGCACGTTCTTCGTGCCAGATAATATTGAAACTCGATATGGGTGCTAAACCGTACAAAATTCCTACATTGCATCAGTTGCCACCTCAAGACAAACCCGCACGTGTGTGATACTGCTGGTGGTTACAGGAAGAAATTGCATCTGGGATGCTGGACATGAATCTCTACTTCATGAGTGATGAGGCATGGTTCCACCTAAGTGGATATGTAAATTCCCAGAACCGTCGATATTGGAGCACAGAAAATCCACATCAATTTGTGGAGACCCCTCTATATGCGCAGAAACTTGGTGTGTGGTGTGCTGTGTCGGCACGTAGGATTATTACCATTTTTTCCCACGAAACTATAAACTCAGCTCGATATATTGCAAACATTTGTCAATCAGCTTACCAACGAGGAGAAGACATATACTTACTTTTAACAAGATGGAGCCACAGCTCATACTTCCCACCATTCGGTGACTGCGATTTTTGAGGTATTTGAGGAAGACTGTGTTGCGAGTCGTGGCCTTTGCCCTGTTCGATCCCCTGATCTGTCTGTGTATGACTTTTACTTGTGGGATGCACTAAAGGGTCAGGTGTATTCCGATAACCCGAGAACTCTTGAAGAGCTTCAAGCCAACATCTCCGCTGAAATTGCTAAGATTACACCACAACTTCAAACTGTGTTCCAAAACATGCTCCGAAGAACCGATCTGTGCCTTAATAATAAGGGCGCTTATTTCCAACACCTGCTGTAGGAACTGTCTTGGAGAATATAACATTTAATAAAACTTGTGCTTATTTGATTTGTTTATTTGGTATAGTTTTGTTTGGGCCACCTTGTAGATATAACTTTTTAATTAAGTAGTTATAAAACACTTACCAGGACCATGTAAAGACAACGTGTTTTTCTTACAAGACAACGCTACAAGTCACGAAAGTTGATTCGTGCTGCCATTTATTGATGATAAAAGAAAATTTAGCAAAGTATTTTACATAATTACATATGTGATACACTCGGTTCTAGAATATTTTTTGCCACTGGGCATTTTTTTCAAAAATTGTGAAACCGTTGTCCTATATGTGATACATGGGAACCGAGGAGGATAAACACTGCCTGATGGGATGGTTAAAAATATCTTACTCTCGTTAAAAAACTTGCTGTACCATTTTTTCAAAGTCAGTTTTAAAGCATGTAGCAGAGGATGGTGTGATATTTGAAACAGACTGCATCTACAGTCACTGTAAGCAGTGTTTTGTTTTGTTTTATTTTGAATGAATTATAACTAAACAGTTTTCCTGATATAACGAAATATAACAAAGCAGCTTTCTGCAATATAAACTGAACAGTTCTCTTGGTATAACTAATATTTAGCAATATCATAATTGTTATTGCGATACAAATCTTTCTGAAGTGAATTAACCTACTTTTCAAGAAATTCTTGCAGATCAGGTTAAAAATATCTTTTGTATGTTCCAAGAAGCTTCATGTTTCTTTCTAGCACGAGTAACGCAAAGGAAGTGAGGGAAATCAATTATTATAGTGGAAGTCTTCTGAATAAATGAAAATTGTAAGTTTAAGAACATGGAATATTAGCTGAAATATTCTTTAGGGGAAGTCACCGAAGAATGAAATTCTTAGGAAGTGAAAAAAGCAACTGATTCACTACCACACATTATTCCAAATGCAAATAAAGATTTTTTTTTTTGATTGGAGGTTTAACGACCACCGTGAGCAACTCAATGGGCTATAAGCAGTCGCCCGTCCATAATTTAGGGTCACTGGTTCCAGGGAAGGGAGAGAGCCAGTGCCGTAAGACAAACACAACATCCATGCCTCACCGGGATTCGAACCTGGACCCCTTTCGGACGAATGATCAGAGGCCAACGCCTTAGACCACTGCGCCACCGGGGCGGCCAAATAAAGATTGCTGGGAGTGTTAAATATGCTTCCGAAAATTCGAGTATTGAAAGACATTTGCCACTGTATACAAATGAAAAATCATTCCAGTGTCAAGTGTGCATCAAGAAATTCACACAAAAACGAAATCTTTTAAGTCATGTAAAGCTCAACAGTGATAAAAAATCACAATAGTGTGATATCAATTACAAAATATTCACCCAAATTCTAATTTCTCAAGACATATATTTCTTCATACTGGTAAGAAGCACCATCTATGCAATTACAGCCAAAGACATTATGAACAACAATGAGCAAAACATTTAACTTTCTTGTGAAATTATATCCGTTCTTCACGTCGTCCGCATTCGCTTTACTCTTGTACATCCATAACTAACACAGAAACTGACCATATTTACTATTTATAAGAACTATTCAAAGCACGATTTGGCAGCCCCGGTGGCGCAGTGGTCTAAACGATGGCCTCTGATCATTCGTCCGAAAGAGGTCTCGGTTCGAATCCCGGTGAGGCATGGATGTTGTGTTTGTCTTACGGCACTGGCTCTCTCCCTTCCCTGGAACCAGTGACCCTAAATTAGGGACGGGCGACCGCTTATAGCCCATTCAGTTGCTCACGGTGGTCGTTAAACCTCCAATAAAAAAAAAAAAAAAAAAAAAAAAAGCACGATTTGCAACACGCCCGCAACCGGCGTATACACATGAACAACTTTCTGTCCTTGCTGATGGCAGAACATCCGGTTTTCAAACACTGACGGAAGTAGCTGGGTAACTGTCAGTCTATTCTCCTCCAAGGTCTTTGACTTCCATTCAAAGAATTTCAATAGTTAATCTCAAAAATGGATAAAATTCCTTTTCTAATATCACTGATGGCAAAACGAGACAAACTAATTCCCGGATATTTCGACGATTACCTCACTTAGGTATCCCTCACGACTTTCAATATTAAGAACTCTTATTTGTAATGGAACAAAATTTCACAGATAACATTCCTCCAAGATATTTTGCTCTATTTCTCACTGGTAACTACTTTATTATCACAACAGTTGTTTAGTAGCATATTTCTGGTAAAGAGCCAAAATTTGTTTACACCCAGCAGAGAAATGAATTACACATTTCATTGAGACTTTTATTATGAAGATCACTTGGCTGTTTTCAATAAAAAGCCAAGTAGTATCAGAGTTTAAATTTAACTTGAAAGTACCAAAACAGAAAAGCATAAAAAACAGTACCAATGAAATAAGGCCTCACAACATTAAGCCCAGCGTGCAGAATGGCATACCACCAAATAATTCATTTCAAATTTAACTGCCCGAGGGATTTATGCAGGGTGGCATAGATCAAAACAATAATATTTTGAGAACTATGATAGTTAGTTAGCATTCTACTTTTTGTGTAAGTGTATAAGAAACTCCCATAGCACTACATGATGAAACAATATTGAACTTCATGCCCTTAATATGCAAGCAAGATAAGAAGCTATCTTGCCCCCCTCCCCAGATATTAGGCGACAAAGTTACGAAGTTATAATGCATGGCAAAAATCGTACATAAAGCATTTGTTCCCAAATAAAGAAAATCCACAAAAGTCAACAGTTAAACAGCTCTATGATTTCTTCTATTATACACAGCAAATTTGCATACATCCCATTTTTGCAAGACCTGCTTGTTTATTCAGTACATTTAAATGTGTGTAATGTACTGATTCTTGTCAATCAGTGTTTTGATGCTTGAAAACAGTTGTCTCAGTAGTTGTGGTTTTAGATATTTAAGAAATGCTGTGTGTGATCATATTTTTCTAACAAATGTGGAATTTCGTGAAATGGTTTTGATTTGTAGTGAAAGCAACCAGAATACCCATGCAGAGGAACAAGTGTATGCACAGAAGTTTCACATCCCACTCATAGGACCATCAGAAATGCAGTTTGTCAACTGCAGTATATGTTGCTGTTTGTGTGCACAGGCTGGTCATGGCAAGATGATACAGATGTTCTGGTATATTTGTTTGCATATTCCCACTACAGCTCATGGGAAGTTGGCAAGGAGAGTAGACTGAGTCACAGCAGTAATATTTTTGGAATGCTGCTGTGACTCAGCAGCATTCTAAAAATATTGAATGGCACCCAGGTGTCCATATTTCCATCGTTTTCAGCAGGCACTGCACCCTGGACCTCTAGAGAAATGGCTGGAATTTTTGAACTTCATACTGAATACATCAGAAGCAGAACCAGGTTTCTTGTCAAATATCTTACGGACAGAAGAGTTGCAGTTCACACAAGATGGCACAGTTAACATACACAATGAACACTGCTAATCACTGGACAATCCATACCGGATGAGGGTCACGCATCATTAAGTATGCTTGTCCATGAAATTTTGGTGTGGCCTGTGGTGTAACCACTTAGTAGCACTCTTTTTTATGAAAATTATCTGAATGAACAAAATTTGCATCTGCAAAGAACAGATATAGCAGATTTCTTAGACAATCTGCCATTATGGCTGTTTAGTAGTGCATGGTACCAGGATGACGGAACACCAGCACATAGGAGTGTACAAGTAACATAGTGGTTAGATGGTCCCCAAAGGAAAAGTCCAAAAAAAGAGGGTAATCACCAAATTTATTTCTACACATTCTATTTGGTTTAATTTCTACTCATTCCACTCAAACTCACAACACATTTTTCACATACAATTTTAGAACAATATATTTCTTGCCATGAGTATTAAATGAATTCCATGACCACCATTTCAGAAATAAAAATTTATAACTCAGCCTTACCATGTTTAATTTCAACAGTACAGTACAAGAAATATATTTCATAATACTTAATCTTTGTATCAATGACAACTTTCTAGTCGTGAGAGATTTCTTCAGGCAAATACCACTATATATACATATAACTTATGTACATATGAATTAAAACATCTATATTTTATATATAAAATAAAAATATAGATCCTTGTGTTTGTTATATTTTTATTTTATGTATAAATATATATTTAGAGCACAAAAATGGGAAGCAGACAACAATGCAGCTTAAAGAATGCTTTACAAAATAAAAATTACATTTAAAAAAAAAAAGAAAGAACAAAATGTTTTTATTGCAATCATATTATTCAATTCTCGTCACTACTAAGGCCAGCAATTTCTTCTTCATCACATCCCATGGCACGCCAAAATGCAATAGCAACCTGATGGAAATGAAATTAAAGTTAATGAATTGCTACAACATGACTCTTGCAAAACAGATTATAAAAATGTAGAGGGGGGGGTTGTAAACAACAACAAATGTGCAAATGTACTTGTCGCCAAAACATTTAATGTTTGATGTATACTCTAATTTAACTTTCCTTTTTGGTTCCTGTTATCTTATGTAAATCTTGATTCATTTTCTTTCAGTAGTTTTTGACTTAATGCTACATTTTCTATTTCGCAGAATTTTGGTTTTGTAATCTGATGCTATTTCGAACAGTGAATGACATATGTGACCATGACTGATAAAGAGTGTTTACAAATGTATCGGAGCTTTCATCTGAAGTTGGCTAGAGCATGAGATCATTTTAATTGCTTTGGAGAGAGCTTGGGCTACTTTGATATTCTCCAATTAGCATTTGATCTTATATAATCTGATTAATTCTTTCATGCTGAATATTACACTTGTTTGAGTACTGAAGTCAAATTGTTGTCAAGTTAATGTGACTTGGATATTATTTGGTGTTTTGAGTATTGAATTATTCCCTATTGAAGCAACCACTGATTAAGTTCGACTGAAGCGTTTTTGGCAATTGATATTGTGCTGATGCATGTACTTAAAGTGGATCCAATAAACAGTTCATACCTGGAAGTACAAGACTTGTAATTTTACCTGGATGTTTGAGCCATTAAGTACTTAAGTAAGTCTTGTGTTTGTTAATTAAGCTAACAGGAACATGACTTAACTTTACAGAATGTTTTAGTATGAAGAGTATTTACATTGAAGTAATACTGGTGTTCTGGTGTGACATGGACAATTAACAGATATCTGCAATCAATTACACTAAAAACATTACAAATGCTTTTCTCACTCACTAAAGCATTGATTACACAAGCTGTTCAGCAAACATTCTTAATATACTGAACAAAAACATTTCATGCTATGCTCTACTCACACATACATTTTGTGAGTACTGCAATAAAACACAGAATATACGTAGGTCCTTTCAAAAGTTTTCCACACTGCACAGGTGCTGCCCGTAGGATGATGCAATCACTCCAATCGTTCCGCCAGTTGTGAGTCACTTTTTTTTTTTTTTTTAATTGGAGGTTTAACGCCCACCGTGAGTAACTCAATGGGCTATAAGCAGTCGCCCGTCCCTAATTTAGGGTCACTGGTTCCAGGGAAGGGAGAGAGCCAGTGCCGTAAGACAAACACAACATCCATGCCTGATCGGGATTTGAACCCGGACCCCTTACGGACGAATGATCAGAGGCCAACGCCTTAGACCACTGCGCCACCGGGGCGGCAAGTCAGACTTCATTATACAAAGTTGTGTTTATGTTTGCTGGCTAATTTGTTCCTGTTCCGATAAATTTTGCCTAAAAATGGAGGAAGAATGCGATTCAGGTCAGATCTCGCATAGCCACCAGCGATCCTGCATCAAAATTTAAACTTTGTGAGGAAAATCCCCTACCGAAATTCATAAAGCTTTGTGTGAAGTTTGTGGGGTTAGTGTAGTTGATCGCAGCACAGTGTCACGTTGGGCTTCTCGTTTCCGCTAAGGTCAGTAAAGCATCGAAGACGACCCAAGAAGCAGCCAGCCGTCAGATGGAATGGATGACACTTCTATGGTTATCTTCAACAGCATTTTGGAAAAAGATCGACAAAAAACATGAAGATATTGCATATGAAGCAAACATGTCTACCGTTTTGGTTTACAGAATCCTAACTGAAAAATTACAAAAGAGAAAAGTGGCTGCCAAATGGGTTCTGCATAACCTGAGTGAAGAGCAGCAAGCAGTTCGCAAAGGATCACAGAAGAATTGCTTCAGCGGTATGAGACAGAAGGCGAGCAATTTTTGGACAGAATTGTTGCTCTAGACGAAACCTGGATATGAGATTTTGAACCGTAACTGAAATATCAGTCCGCTCAGTGGAAACATCTAGAATTACCTCTCCAGAAAAAAAAAATTCTGCTGGAACAATCGAGAGTAAAACTGATGATGATTATGGCCTATGATAAGGTTGGAGTGATAGCAACAGACAGAGTGCCTGAGGGGACCACTGTAACAGTATAATAATACAGAAGGTTTCTGCAAAATGTTTTTCACCCAAAGATTCACCAAAAAAGACCCAACATGCTTGAAGCTGGTGTCATAAAGCACAACAACGCGAGGCAGCATGTTACTCATACAGTAAGATACTTTCTGGAAAAGTATGGATGAGAATTGCTTCCCCAAGCACCATACAGTCCTGACATGAGCCCATCAGACTATCACTTGTTCCCATAACTGAAGAAGTCACTCCACGGGAAACGATTCAGGATGTTTCGAATGAGGTGACCTGAGTAATCCGACGCCTCAACAAGGGAGATGTCCTAACTGGAATATAAGACTTTCCCAAACGGAGATTATTTTAAAGGCTTGTGAAGGTATGTTGTGAAATAAATTCGTTTTTTAAGAGATAACTCACAGTGTGCAAAACTTTTGAAATGACCCTCGTAGATAGGGTTCTTGTTAAAAATTATAAACGCATATCATGGGTACATTTCAGAAACCACAATGTCATGCACAGAGTGATTTCCCTTAAGATACAACTGTGCAAATAGGGAAGCAATGCTTTGCTACATCATTCTGGTATATATGCATTTATTTTCTGACATTTAAACATCATTTGTGCATTATATTGAGCTAAGGCCCTCTCAGTTATAATCATTTAAAATTTTAGATTTGAACAAATTTCAACAAATATATTTTTAATTGCAAATTTTTTTTCTGAATGCTAACTTGAGAAGAGCCAGATGTAGTGAAAACGATGAGATTTAATTTCATGATAATTAACACAGCAATCAGACATCGCTGAATTGACTGTAATTACTATTTCACACGTGAATCAAATCACATCAGAAAACTTAAAAATTTCATCGCCGTGGAGCAATGAAATGTCGAACCTGGAGAAAGTCACTGGTTTTTGCCAGCTGTCAGAGCTGTTTTCGGCATGAGAATGACAAGTAATAATGATTTAAGCAATTTTCAACGCAATGTCATAGTTGTCACTCGTGAGATGGGCCATAGTATTTTAGAGGTAGAAACAAAGTTCAGATTTTCATGGACGACCATTGCAAGGACCTACCGTGACTACAAGAATTCCGGCAGAACCTCCAACCTACGATACCAGTGTGGCCGTAAAAAGACATTGGGTGAACGAGACCATCCTCGGCTGTCAAGAATCGTTTCACGCGATAGGCGTGCAACACTCTCGCAGGTATCATCAGAATTCAATGCTGGAGCCTCAACAAGCATCAGCGTCTGGACTGTGCAATGTAACCTGCACGATATGGGGCTTTGGAAGCCGACGCCCAACTCGAGTCTCCTTGATAGGTGCACAACAAAGAGCTATGCGCCTCATTTGGGCACGGCAACACCGCCACTGGACACTCGATGGCTGAAAACAAGTAGCCTGGTCTGACGAGTCGCGTTTCCAACTGTATCGGGTAGATGGAAGGATTCGTGTGTGGCGCAAACCCCAGGAAGACATGGATCCCGCCTGTCAACAGGGAACTGTACCGGCTGGTGGGGGGTCCGTAATGGTATAGGGATCCCCCACCAGCCGAGAACTCTGGTTGAGGCGATGATGTCCCCTTGTTTGTCATGGACGGAGGTGCTAAAAGTGCCTTCACCACGTTTTAACTGAGTTGGCTCAGTCGAGGTGGGGGAGGCCCCCTTCGTGGGTGTAGTGGCCGGTGGACCCTTTGCACCAGGAAGTCTTTGAAGAAGGCCTCAGCCTGGTGCGGGGCTTTATCTTCCAGTTGGTCTCGGAAATAGGGAGCTCAGAACTACCGACAGGACCTGGTAATTTCTCGGCCACTACCTTCAGAGTCCGGGTTGACCCAGACAGGTTAGGGGCTAACCCCTTTTGAATTGCTTTACCCTTGTGGGTAGCTGACATCTCTGCGAGAGAGATGAGAAACTCACGAGAAGTTTTCTAAGGGCTGAGTGGGCACCCTGGGTTTCTCCCACTCTAGCTAAAACTTAGAATACCGGGCCCTTGGGCTTTGGCCTAGCCAAGGATCAAAGAGTCCTTAGGCTAGGGGGACCAGAACGACGACGACACACCTGAAATCTGATACTAAAGTCACTGTGTGGGCTGCATGGAACTTCGCCCTCAAAAGGGTGTTATTTTAAGTCCATAACTGCTCTGATTTGAGTCAACGTAGAGGAGATGAAATCTCACTAGAAAAGCGCGAGAGGAATGAATCACTCTCTCGCGCACAAGAACGCCAGTTCTGCTAAAGCAGCCCAGTAAAGCTCAGCCAAAGCACACACAACTTGTTCCCCAGTATGGTATCAGACTAACCGGTCGTGTATGTATGTATGTATTGGTATCAGACCAACCGGTCTTGTATGTATGTATGTATGTATGTGAAATTTTTAAATTTCCTCAAAGTCAGAAGAGTATTTCAGCCTTGGGGTTTGAATGTCAGAAATTGCAATAGCCAATTTTGCACTAATGATCGGTTGATGTGCGGGATGGGAGTTTTGGATCGCCACTTCCAATAGTGAAATAGTACACTGCTGGACAATTGCTAAGGACGGATCATAAACGGCTATATAGCGCATAAAAAAGTAAGTGTGGTTGGATGCCAAGTGAAATAAAATAATGTCAGAATGCCAGGACATTACAAGAAAGACAATTTATTGTGCTCTGAAATCCAGAAGGCTTTGGAACGTGTTCAAGGGACAAACAGGCCATTTTGTGCAGAATACGTAAACGTGAAAAAAATGCAACTACCATCCGCAGACGTTCCAGCGTAAGATGTCAATACGGGATATGGCCACCATGGAGGGCGATGCAAGATTCCACACGTCGTGTCATGCTTTGCACAACATTATCAAGCAGTTGTTGGGGTAATTTATCCCATTCCTCTGTCAGTGCACGGATGAGGGTGTCCTTGTTTATTGGAAGGCATTGGCGACCAGCAAGACTCCTCCCCAAAGCATCCCACACATTTTCAATGGGATTCAGATCTGGAGAACGTACTGGCCATACGAGGCGTTGAATATCCTTGCTCTCAAGACACTCCTGGACAGCGACTGTTCGATGACATGTTGCGTTGTCATCCATGAAAATGAATCTATCACCGACAGCACCACGGAACATGCGAACATGAGGTAGCAGAACATCATTAATGTATCGTTGGCCAGTCATAGTCCCAGTTGGAAGCACATAGAGGGACGTACGGCCATTGATAATGATGCCAGCCCATACCATGACACTACATGTCGGATATCGGTCCCTTTCCTGTATGTTTGCTGGACAATATGCAGTACCACTATCACGCCAGATCAGTTGTCGTCGACAATCAGACGATAGACTGTATCTACTCTCATCTGAGAAGAGGACAGCAGACCAGTCGTTATCAGTCCAATTGCGATGTTGATGGTACCATTGCAAACGGGCGGTACGGTGATGTCTGGACAATGAGATGCACACAACAGGACGGCGGGCGTATAGTCCTCCTTCATGCAAACGTCTGGCGACAGTTTTTCGGGAGATCCGCTTGCCAGTAGCAGCCATAAACTGATTTGCTACCTCACTAGCTGTTCTGCGCTGGTGTCTTTTTGTTGATAGCACTATGTACCAATCTTATGCAGGTGTTGTACTGTGAACACGACCTCCCCCGTGACGTTTGCTACACTCTCCATTTGTTTCAAATGATTTCCAAAGCCTTGAAACAACACTGTGGCTGACGTCAAACTCCCTGGCAACATCTGTTATTTTTCGCCCTTCTTCAATCTTGCCAATAATACGGCCACGCGTAAAATCATCTAGGTGATGTCGGGAAGACATACTGAAACTTGCAAGTTCGTCAATTGATTCTTTCCCTTTCAACTTTGCGTTTGAACAACAACGGTCAATACGCGTCAAATCCTTTATATCTCTTATCAGCGCTATGACGTCACGAACAAGTTCGGCAATACAAAATTTGCATACGCACAACACGTCTTACTGTATCCCGCACTTATGCTAATTTCCACATTTTCCTGCCTTCCATTTTATGGTTGCTATCGTTGCTATTGTCATCCGTCCTTAGCAATTGTCCGGCAGTGTATGTGGTAGGCTAGGATTAGCAGAAGGAGAAAATTTGGGTCCATTTGCAAGCAGTTCATCAATTTCAGCAGGAATGGGCACAGACGACAAGTTCACATACCTTGGAGAGTGGGTATCAGCAACCTTCGTGGGAGCCGAACTGCAAGTGTTCTTTTGTGTGGAGGCAAGGTGTTGAAACTTGTTTTCAAGTCTCTTGATTTCACAACTGTCAGTCCTGGATATGGTTTCATGAATTCAAATCATAAAATTATCCAGTAATGCTTGATGGGTGGCAAAAGAAAAATTGGTACCTGGTATAGCACTTGAATTCCAAAGTCGTAATGGAAGCACGGAGATCGCAGATACCTGCAGAGAGGAGGCTGGTGGTGGTATGGTCCAGAACTTTCTTGCATCTTCCATGAAAAGGGGGTTTATGCACCTGAAAAGCTTTAGGGATAACATTGGACCCCTTGCACTTGACGAGGAAACGAAGTTGGCATAACAACTTTGATGCGGTATTTACGGAAAATGATCCAATCTTCATTCCAGTCAAAAACCTACAGAGAAGTTGCGTTAACTATAGGAATCATTGTGAGAATAATTGGCAGTGAAACACGTAAATACACAAAACATTAGAATAATTCTTGATGTCGGCATATCACGCATAAGTTAATAGGACATTTTGGCAGTGACCCTACCTTCATCAGCCATGGAATGAAGCACATGGTATAAGCATTGCTTGTTGCCAGATTTCAAAATATCTTCCAAATGATAGGTTATTCTTTTTCAGTTAAAACCATTCAATAGTGGTTTAACTGTGGGAACTTTTTACATGATATAGTTCCTTTGTGTGAAATGCAATTTCTCAGTAGAAAGTTATTAATATTTACTGTGAACAAATACCTCGGAAAGATATTTTGAAATCTGGCAACAAGGTATTTGTTTGCAGTAAATATTAATAACTTCTAACTGAGAAATTGCATTTCACACAAATAACTATAACATGTAAAAGTTCCCACAGTTAAACCACTATTGAATTGTTTTAACTGAAAAAGAATAACGTACATAAAACATGTTTTTCAATCTCGACACGTCGAGAAATACATGCATATCGAATGACAGGTATGTTAAAAGGTGCATCTGTATTGCAGGTGTTAGGAGTAAGGAAGATTTCAGTGCTTTCATGGTACCTGAGGGCTTTCCGATTGCGGAATGGAGTGATATGTTTACATTTTGCCAATCAGGAATCATGGAAGTATCACTGATGGTTAAAATTGAAAGAGAGGTAGAAGGGTTGCCTTTCTTAACACCAGCGATATGTTCCACCAATTGCCGGTTGATGCTTCGGCAAGTACTACCAATATAGTGGGTAATGCCTGTGGAAGTGGTGACAGGGATAGAGTAGACCCCTTGTAACTCTAGGGGGTTAATGGGATCTCTGTCTTTAAGGATAAGGTTAAGAAGATGTGGAGGTGGTTTAACAGATCCTGTAGCCAAAAGACTTGAAAATGGAGCAAACTTTGTGAGTGAAGGTCAGGCTAAAGGGCAAAGTGCCAACAAACCGATGAGTGGTGGAAAGTTCAGGCAGTAAACTAGTAGATCTATTCTGTGATTCCTGCGTACTAAGAGGGGTGGAAAGGCATGCAATTTGCCAATGTTGATTATGTTGTGATATTCGTTTTGAAGACCAGAAGGGCTGTTGCAAATAAGATTAGCGCTGTGGATGTATGCCTTTAAAGCAGCCAATTTGTATTTACCAAAGGTACAGGAATGGCAAGGGATGATATTTTGGGTGGCAGAGCATTTCCTGTAAACAGAGAGACCAAGTGAGAAGTCTAGGTTGATGTTAACATCCAGAAAACTAATATTGTTGTTGACCTGTTCTTGAGACGAGAATCTTATATGAGAGAATTTAGAAGTTTATAGAGGACATAAGTTCAAACAGTGTTTCTGGTGTGGCCAAATGATGAAGATGTCATCAATGTACTGTAACCAAGTGGAGGGTTTTAAGAGGGATGGGGCAATGATTAATTTTTCACTATATCCAGGACTGACAATTGTGAAACCAAAAGACTTGAAAACAAATTTCAACACCTACACCTAGCCCCCACACAAAAGACCATTCGCAGTTCAGCTCCCATGAAGGTTGCTGATACCCACTCTCCAAGGTATGTGAAGTTGTCTTCTGTGCCTATTCCTGCTGAAATTGATAAACTGCTTGAAATGGTCCCAAATTTTCTCCTTCTGCTAATCCTAGCCTACCACATACTATTTCACTACTGGAAGCGGCGATACAAAACACCGATCCTGCTCAACACCCGATTATTTGTCCAAAATTGGTTATTGCAATTTCTGAGGTTCAAACCCCAAGGCTCAAATAGTCTTCTGCCTTTTTGTGGAAATTTAGAAATTTTGCCCAGTGTAATAATCTTGCAGTATGTAAAGCAGACAAGGAAGGATGTCCTATTTTCATCCATAAGAATTCTTTGGACAACAAAGTAGCCGAGTTCCTGGAAAAATCCAATTGCATAAGACTCAACGCAGACAAAACTGAAAAACTGTGTAAAGCTGTTCCCAAGCTTTCTAAAAATCTCTGAAATCTTTCTTAGGAGACATCTCCTCTCCAGCTTATTATGATATTTCCACGTTGATTTTACAGATCAAGCTACATAAAGTTGGACATCCTATTACGCCCTTAATTGAAAATACCTTTCTCCAGTAGTCAATCGTGAAAGGCAATTGGTCAAATGTTGCAATGTTCTGACAAAAAATCATCCTTATTCTGTTGTGTCGACCAAGGACTTCATCCAGAAACTCCCTTCATCTATCAATCTTCAAGATTTCTTGTACACCTTTGACATGGATTCATTATTTCCTTCTGTTCCTTTTTTGATGCCTACATGCTCATGGCTAAAAAACTAATGGAGAACCAAGAACTTCCTGGGGAACTCATCAAAAATCTTTATGACTGTTTTGATTCATTGGATCAGTATTCCTGTTTTGTATACAATGGTATCTACTGCCAACAAAAACAGGCATACCAAAGGGCTCTCCTTTTTCCCCCTTACTTGCTGAAATTTATTTGCAGATTATTGAAAAATTAATCGTTGCCCCATTTCTCTTAAAGCCCTCCACTTGGCTATTGTACGTCGACGATATCTTCATCATTTGGTCACACCAGAAACACTATCTGTTTGAACTTATGTCCTCTATAACTTCCAAATTCCCTGATATAAGATTCACGTCTCAAGAACAGGTCAACAACAATATTAGTTTTCTGGATATCAACATCAACCTAGACTTCTCACTTGGTCTCTCTGTTTACAGTAAACCTTCTGCCACCCATAACATCATCCCTTACCATTCCTGCACCTTTGGTAAATACAAATTGGCTGCTTTAAAGGCATACATCCACAGAGCTAACCTTATTTGCAACAGCCCTTCTGCTCTTCAAAACGAATATCACACCATCATCAACATTGGTAAATTGCATGGTTTTCCAATTAAAAAATTTGAATCACAGAATGATCAGTTTACTGTCTGAACTTTCCACCACTCATCAGTTTGTTGGCACTTTGCCCTTCAGCCTGGCCTTTACTCATAAAGTTTGCTCCATTTTCAAGTCTTTTGGCTACAGGATGGCTGTTAAACCACCTCTGCATTTTCTTAACCTTATCCTCCATGACAGAAATCCCAATAAACCCCTAGAATTACAAAATATCTACTCTATTCTTGTCAACACTTCCACAGGCATTACCCACTATATTGGTAGTACTTGCCGAAGCATCAACCGGCAATTGGTGGAACATATCGCTGATGTTAAGAAAGGCAACCCTTCTACCTCCCTTTCAATTTTAACCATCAGCAATACGTCTGCGATTCCCGATTGGCAAAATGTTAAACACATCGCTCTGTTCAGCGTTCGGAAAGCCCTCAGGTACTGTGAAAGCACTGAAATCTTCCTTACTCCTAACACCTGCAATACAGATGCATCTTTTAACAAACCTATCATTTGGAAAGTTAATTTGAAATCTGGCAACAACTGATGCTTATACCACATGACCACATGTTTCATTCCATGGCTGATAAAAGTAGAAGTCACTACTAAAATGTCCCACCACTTGTATTCTTCACGTGCCTTATGCATGATATGCCAACATCAAGAATTATTCTAATGTTTTGTGTGTTACATGTTTCACTGCCAATTATTCTCACTATAAAAACTGATTGCACCAAGTGCAGAATTTAGACTTGCCCTCTTTTATGGTTGTAATAGTTGAATGAAAAATAAAGAGCTCTGTAGGATAGTAAATTGTGTGGAAGAAATATTCTTCTCACAATACCTAGAAAATATGTCAGTATTATTAACACAGCAATCAGATATCTCTGAATTGCCAGTAATTTACTGTTTCTCATGTAATTAATCAACATCAAGTAACTCAAAAATTACATCGGATAGCATGCTCGATGATATCATCAATACGATGCTATCTCATGCAACGGATAACATGCTTGGATGGAAATCGGGAGACGGGGGTTTGTTACCCCCCCCCGATTTCTGTTCAAGCAAGCTATCTGTTGCAGGGCGATGTAATTTTCAAGTTTTCTGATGTGATTAATTGTTAGAAACAGTAAATTACTGGCAATTCATAGATATCTGATTACTGTGTTAATAATAATAGTTAATAATAGCTCTGTAGGAGGTTAAAAACTGCATACATCAAAGTGGTACACAGAATATCTTGAGGTAAAAAAATGGTTCTGGAGCAAAACAGATTTAGTAATGCAGGTATTATAACTGAGCTGGGTACAACTTCAGCAGCAGAAGAAGTTAATGAGAAAGTAAGCAGCTGATATGGAAATTTTTACTGCTTGGAAGATGTACAATTACTTAGGCAAATGTTACGTTCTTTGGTATCAGGCTGCTGCAGGCCAAGAGAAGGGCCAACAAGATGGTCAGGTGGTGTGAAATTAGCCAACAGTCTTTGCGGAAGCAATACAGTAGAAACAGAAAATCTTGCATTGGACTGCAAGACAGTATGTTGCCAGTGAACATTTTCTTATGTGCCCCCCCCCCCAATTCAAAAAACATGCCTGAACACCATGCTGATACACAAGCGGGAAGGTGTAAGATGATGATGATGATACTTAGTCTTACTGGGATAGTGTGAACCTACACTGAACTGAAGTAACTAATGTCTAAATTGAACAATATTTTACTGCAGACATCAATAAAGAATGAAAAATGATTTGGACTTATTTAACAGTAATATGACTCAGCTGAAATAAATTTTCACATACTGGATACCTCAGCTGGACATTAATTCATGTTCACGGTTGGAAACCTGCTATTTTTCAAGGTGGAGACTTAAATGCTTTGGTGGTTTGGCCATGTTGAAAGAATGAGTGATGCAATGCTGACTAAGAAAATCTTTTAAACCCAAGTGACAGGAAGGAAAGGCAGAGGAAGGCCAAGGAAGTCATGGGAAGATCAGATTCAGGAGTATTTGCATGAGAAAAAGATTATGAGTATGAAGTATAGAATATCTTGTGTACAGCGTGTGATGGAAGTCAGTGAAGCCTGAGTTGTATGTCAAGATTGCTGTAAATGGAGAAGTTTGATACGGCAACAGTAAGCAAAAATTATCTGGTAGTTTGTATTTCATTGTGGAGCTAACCTCTGAATCTCAGAGAACAGCTTAGTGATATGATGAAGAAACCTGCTATTCCTAAAGCAGAATGTACCATCTCAATATCTGGCCATTATGAATTCATGTCGGCTTTCCAAATTCGAGATACAACTAAACAATTGTCAAAATCACCTGACTTCATCACCTGACTTACAAAATACCCCGAGTTTTATGTTTGCACAAAATGTTCATGGATTTTTAAGAAATAAAGTGATAAACACATTATGTTGTGAAATACATGCCAGTATCTTAAAGCTCTTTCAAATACTTGAATTCACTTAAAGCAAATCTTAAAATATTTCACGAACTTCCATTTGCTATAGGGTGTCTACCAGTTTCTTGCTTCTTCTCTTTTCTTAGTGAATAAAACTTTCTGGCAAGCCTTTGAAATTGCTGCGTAGGTAAAGTTAGAATTTTAATGGTAAATTAAAACTGCAGCCTTTTACATTTCACAGTACAGAAGTGTAAACAAAGTAAATAAAAACCAACCTTTTCAGCATATAATCTTCTTTCATTACCTTCTAAAGATGATGCTTTCTCTGAAGAAAAAAAAAGAGGTTTTAGAGTTAAAACATGCACTGAGAAAGAGCAAGTTTATTGCTGTTAACTAAGCAATCGAATACATGAAAAAATCAGGTAAGGGTAACAAAAGCCAAAATAATTCATACATAATAAGAATGAAGTAACAAAATAAATAAACTAATAAGATAATGAAAATATAATATATAAATAATAAGAACATAATATATAAATAATATAAGATAATGAGTACATAATATATGAATAATATAATATGGTAATGAAGTACAAAAGGTCTTGTGTGAGATGTGCAATGCATGTCAGTGAAGCTTGAATGTGTGCTAAGATAGCTGTAAATGGAAACATTCGAATCATCGACAGTGAGTAAAATCTAGCACCATCAGTTTTAAACTTTTGTTTTGAGGAGTTAATTTCTGAATCTTGGAGAACATCTTAGTGATATCAGGGTTTGAAAAAAATATCTAAAATATTACATGTCCAGTTGGGCATGTGCAGAAAAAAATTACCTGCCCAGGTAATAAAAGCAGAATCTCCATAAAATTTATTTTTTGATGCACAAAATTAGAAGTATAATTTTTTTTAGGTTAAAAAGTACAATAAACTGTTTTTAGCATCTTAGTACTCCCGTCACTAACTGCAAATAATATTTGGAGCAAAACCTCATATTGCCCCGCTGTTCATAACTACACCACAAGACAGTTACAGAAGTGATACATAGATACTACATATATATCTCTGACTGCAATAGTAACAAAAAAAAAATCTTTTGGTTTAGTGGAATCAAAAACAACAAGTGAAAACCATCCTTTTTATTATAGTAGCAAATTTTGCATTCAAATTTCTTTTTTCAAATGTAGGTGCCTGGCCATGCAAATTCCTTTTTTTTATCTGTCCAGGCCAATAAGCAACATGCCCTGGGCATCTCAGACATGATATTTTTCAAGCCTTGGGTACGTATGTATGCATGTTAACAGCTAATAACAAAATAAACCAGCTGAATGTTTGTGAAGACAATGGAATTTTAAATGCCAATGAACAGTACTGTTCTCTTTGGTGATTGCAGATCATACTTCAAAATGTATGTAACATTAGAGGCAAACTTTTTAACAATGGCATTACATTTCTTGTCAGTGTGAACATAAATGACACAGAGAAATATGCATGCTAATGTGTGACAAAAAATTGTAAGAATCACAAATGTCCCAAAATTCTTTAAAAAAGTCTTCTTGTTTGATATCACACTAAAATAAAATAAAAGAAAAATTGAATGTTTTCACATTTGTCTTCAATAGATATATGATGTTGAGATCTTCAATCCCCATTAAAAAAAAAAAAAAGACTCCATCTCATCCTAAAATTGAAAGCTAAAAGAAAATTAAGCTGGCATTTCTCTTTCCAGACTGTTATGTCAAATTACAGTCCCTGGAGCCAGAGTTTGTTAGAAGTTTAAAATGCAAATATCACAATCACATATTAATTGAAAAAAACAAAACAAAAAAAAAAACTCTGACACTGAAATTGCAGCACTTGGAAGGAGTGATCGGAAGTTCGTGCAAATCAGCAGGTGGGCGAATAGCACCAACATATGCGATTGATTAAAACACAGGACCAATTGAACAGGTGCTTCAGCTGGTACAAACACAGATGCAGAGTGTGAACTTCACAGTAATGTTCATATGAGGAAGTTAACAAGCATCTGTTTTGCAGGCAGTTAACAGGTTTCTGTTTTTCACTTCGGAGTGTAAAGGGATTATCAAGAATGCAAACACATTATGTGCGCCATGAACATCAGCAATTCAGTGACTTTGATAGAGGGTGGATTATTCTCCTTTGAAAGGCAGGATGGTCACGTCATCATGTAGCAGAGCATGTGGGCTGTGACAATAGCACTGTGCATCAGTGGTGGCAAGAGTAGCTGCAGGATGGTTAGAGTACTCATTGAACTGGTAGTTGAGCATGACAGATGAAAACAAAACAAGAGGATACTCTTTTCCATTGATAGCTTCATACTGCACCTACCACCATGCTACCCCACCCACAGCTATGATCATCCAATGAGCTGTGACTTCAGCTGGCTGTCACCCCACCTCCCATTGCATGACAGCTGGAAGAAGGAAGCCTCTGTGCATGTTGATTATTGCATCAATTACCACTGCCCACAGTCAACAGCATTTGGAATGGTGCTTCACAGAAGCCACCCATGGTACAGAACAGCATCAAGGTATCTTCAACACTGAATCTCACTTTTGCTTGGAGCCAAATGATTGGAATGTACTTGTGTGGTGATGGCATGGTGAAAACAATGAACCTAGAGCCATGAAGAAAGCCATAATGCATATTCTACTGGTGTTATGGTGCAGGAAGCCATCAGTTACAATTGTTGTTTATTGTTGAAGTTCATCAATGACTGTTTGACTGCTTATGATTTTGTTGCCAATATTCTGAGCCCGTTGCTCTCCCCTTTCTAACTGGTGTGCCTGACATCCTTTTTCAGCATACACACCACAGGGGTTTCCTTTGAATGTTTTACTGGTATGATTGTACTACCTTGACCAGCCAGGTCCTCAGATTTGTTCCCAGTCAATGAATGATAGAGAGGAAGTAAGTTTGGCTAGAAGAATAATGAAGAATTTTAAACTCCACAAGTTTGTGTTTTAGTTAAACTATTAATATAAATAATACAGATTGTGTCTGGTTTTCTTTAGACCACGATTAGGCACCATCTGCAGACTTGCTGCAGCCATCAAATGCCATGGTTGTTCTGCAAGATTAGGTGTTAGAAGTTGGTTGGGAAATGCTGAAGGAGGCTATTCTGTCAAACAGTCTCCCACTTCTAATTTAGAACTACTGGTTTCATGGAAGTCAGAGTCAGAACTGAAGAACAGGCACCTTGCCTCATCATAAACTAAAAGTCAAAGATGAAAGACAAACTGTCATAGCATGATTATTTAATGCAATGAAAGATGATATATATGTATATACAAGTTAAAAACTCCATGAATACTTTCGGAGTGACGGTCACTCCATCCTCAGATGTGAATAACAATACGAATGTTATATATTAGGATCATGTTGCATTATGGGTAAGAGACCGACAATGGCATTGCCACTGCACTATTACAAATTGTAACACAAATTGTGATATGGGAAAATTCACAAATAACACACATCGTTTTGATCTTATCCACAAAATTGTTAACTGTCAATGCTATAAATTCAAAATAATTTAGTTATTATTAAAGTTCAAAGTGGCTAAGAGATTTTTCCAGTTATTCGGTAATTCACTTGGGCTATGATCATTGCAGCATTGGTTACCATACCCTGCAAAGTCACAAGTAGAGAGTATATAGAGGCGGGGTTAAATGAAGCCTAATATTAGTCTAATCTCGTCTTAGGCTACCACTGCTACCATTTCTTGCGAGTGCAGGGGTCTTATGATCAATTCGAATATCATACTTGTGTTCTTGCACTCTTAAACTTAAGCCTCTTTTTCTTGAACCCACGTAATTGCTCGTGTGCTCCCCAGTTACAGGATCCGCCATAGAAATGTTATAGACACCCCATTTCTGCAATGTCTCTCTCTCTTTCTTGATACAATGTAACAGATTCTTAGTTCGAGTTCCAAATTGCAAACCATGCCGTGAGCAAATTCTCGACAATATGTTGGTAATACCCGGGTGGTATTCCAATGTACCAACAAATTTCTTCTCAGGTTTCCGCTCCACACTCAAAGTGGTAAATCTGGAATTTTGTATTTTACATAAGATGCGATGTATTAAGTGAATAGGGTAACCATACTTGCTTACCAAATCGAAAATAAACTGGATTTCTGTATTTAAGATTGTACTGTGGATAAATGTGAATAAGCCCTTCTAAACAGCAAGTTGATAGTGGATAATTTGTGCTGCACAGGGTGTGATGAGTTAAAAGGAATTAAATTATTGTTGGCTGTAGGCTTACAATAAACAGAGTACGACAAACTACTAGTTGCAGGGTCACGTTGAATACAAAAATCTAAACCGGTAATGAATAGTTTGATTCTAACTTTACTGTGAGCCTGATAGTGGGGAATACCAAAGAAAATGCGTCGGCAAACCTAGTTAAATCACCCTGTGTACGAGGCCAAATTACCAGGATGTCATCGACGTACCTAATATACAATTTGGGAAGAAGCAAAAATTCACTGAGAACTCAATGTGCTGTAGCAGGAAGAAGCGGAAATTCACTGAACTTTGTTATCGATCTGCTACAGCACATCGAGAACAAAGTTATCAGTGAATTTCCACTTCTTCCTGAAATGTATATTAGGTACGTCTACAACATCCTGGTAATTTGGCCTCGTACACAAGATGATTTAACTAGGTTTGCCGATGTATTTTCTTCTGTATTCCCCACTATCAGGCTCATGGTGGAGTTAGAATCAAACTATTCATTACCGTTTTAGATTTTTGTATTCAACGTGACCCTGCAACTAGTAGTTTGTCATACTCTGTTTATTGTAAGCCTACAGCCAACAATAATTTAATTCCTTTTAACTCATCACACCCTGTGCAGCACAAATTATCCGCTATCAACTTGCTGTTTAGAAGGGCTTATTCACATTTATCCACAGTACAATCCTTAAATACAGAAATCCAGTTTATTTTTAATTTGGTAAGCAAGCATGGTTACCCTACTCATTTAGTACATCACGTCTTATGTAAAATACAAAATTCCAGATTTACTACTTTGAGTGTGGAGCGGAAACCTGAGAAGAAATTTGTTGGTACATTAGGGTATTACCAACATATTGTCGAGAATTTGCTCACGGCATGGTTTGCAATTTGGAACTCTAACTGAGAATCTGTTTCATCATATCAAGAAAGAGACAGACATTGCAGAAATGGGGTGTGTATAACATTTCTATGGTGGATCCTGTAACCGGGGAGCATACAATCAATTACGTGGGTTCAACAAAAAGAAGCTTAGGTTTAAGAGTGAAAGAACACAAGTATGATATTCGAGTTGACCATAAGAACACTGCACTCGCAAGAAATGTTAGCAGTGGTAACCTAAAACGAGATTGGACTAATATTAGGCTTCTTTTAACCCCCCCCCCCCCTCTGTATACTCTCTACTTGTGACTGAAAAGCATGTACATTGCAGCATATGGTAACCAATGCTGCAATGATCATAGCCCAAGTGAATTACCAGATATCTGGAAAAATCACTTAGCCACTTTGAACTTTAATAATAACTAAATTATTTTGAATTTATAGCATGATAGTTAGTAATTTTGTGGATAAGATCAAAACCATGTGTGTTATTTGTGAATTTCCCCACATCACAATTTGTAATAGTGCAGTAGCAATGGCATTTTAGTCCCTTACCCATAATGCAACATGATCCTAATATATATATATATGTGCAACATTCATATTGTTATTCACATCTGAGGATGGAGTGACCGTCACTCCAAAAGCACTCATGGAGTTTTTAAACTTGTATATATATGTCATCTTTTATTGCATTAAATAATCGTGCCATGATGGTTTTTCTTTCATCTTTGAGTTATCTTCAGCATGAATTGCTACTTGGTAAGCATAAAATAAAAGACTCACTTGAAAGAGGTTACATAATGCCACAGTACTATATCAAAGGCAAAGTGAATGATTTAAAATGGCACACAAGTCCTTAATTGATACAGATAATAAATAACATATTCAGTAACAAAAAATATTTTGATGAATTAGCATTTTTAAAATTTTTATTTTGTTACTGTATGCATTTTTCTCTTTTGCATCTGCCTTTGCTAACTGTATTTGTCTTCCAACTGTATTTGTCTTAACTTCATGAGACTCCAGACTGTCTGTTTGTTGTAGATCAATATGTTTCATTCTCCATCACTTACATATGCGCATATAAAATGTAGTAGTACACGAGTCTAAAAATGTATTATGAGTGTTCTGAAAATACTTTTTTATGGTATTTTTTTAGCGATTGTTAATCTCGCTAGTCTTTCAATTAAACTAGCAACTTTTAGCTCGGTATTATTCCTAAAAACATTTGCTCTTCAAATACAGAACAACAAGATGGAATGGGGATCATACCAACCTAAACAATAATCTTCTATATAACACAAAAATGCCCAAAACTGCTTTTATTTTACTATTTTAAAATATGAAACAATTAAACATTTTCCAAAATTTTATGAAGCACTAAGTAAATCATTTTAAATTCTTTTAATTTCTTTAACCACAATTACTACTGAAAATTCTCTTTAATGAATTCAAAAGTAAACCTTATTGTTCATAGCATAAATTTTTCCTTTTATACTTGCCTTTTAAATCTCTAAACTTTTCAAACATAGATTCAAATGAAGTTAGTTGAGGATCCTCATTTAATGCATCAAATATCCATTTATCTTCTTGTAAAAGCAAATCTGTAATACAGATCAAATTGAAACATATCTGTCATCACGTCTATGCAAAATTACATAACAGGTATAGGAATATTAACTTCTACAGCAGATTGCATACAATACCATGAAGAAAATAAAAATGAACCTGTTATAATATGATTTGGTTAGTGAAATTTAACCAATCGGTTTACGTGGCTATATTACAAGTCAATTGTCGAACAACTATTTATATCACTGTTTCACATGTCGTATTTTCAAGCCTGGTGTTTCACATGTTATTAGCGTATTTTCAAGCAGGGTGTACAACACATATTATTAAATTCTGCAATTGTATAGATCTGTTGGGTGTTTAATTATATATAAGTCAGTAGTTGATAATTGTCATGATTATGTTACATTTACCTAATGCTGCAGTATAACTTGGAAGTTTAAAAAAAACCACACCAGTTTCGTGCTGTTTACTTCACGATCTTCTTCAGTGGTATGACATTTGATAAATCGATGTCTTATGTCTTCCAAGTTACACTGCAGCTTTAGATAAGTGTAACATAATCATGATAATTATCAACTATTGACTTGTATACAATTCAACACCCAACAGATCTATACAATTGCAGAATTTAATATGTAATACGCATAGCGCAGACGGCTTGAACAATGCTAATAACATGTGAAACTGTGATATACCGGGTGTTTCACTGGGTAGTGACAACTTTCCGGTGGAATAAATCGTTAAAGAATAATGAGATGGTGCTGTAAGTCTGAGACGTCGATCAGCAGGTGACATGCATTCGTGAGGAAGTAGTGGGATGGTGGACATGTGATTTCAGACATGCAGTGATATACCACAGAAGAAAGAGTTTTCTTGGTGAAAAATTGATATGCGGAGGGCGAAACCCCACAAAGGTGTTACAAAAGTGGGGTACAGCATTTAAGAATCGTCGTAAGCCATCCCGTGTGTGCCTGACGAAATTAGAACAAACTGGCAGTGGCACAGATGACGTGGCAAACATGACGAAGATGTGGCAAACATGGGACAGCCACACGAGAACTCCTGCACGAAGACTTGCGCAGCATCCGCATGGAACATTGTGACGTCGGATATGGACATTTCTCTACAAAATTCAGGTGCATCAACCTTTGAGCACAACAGCCATTCAGCAGTGTTATGAGTTTGCAAATTACATGTGGTCACTGATCGACGAGCACAACTTTCATGTGAAGAGCATTGTCTTCAACGATGAGGCACACTTCTGGTTGGATGGCTACGCTAACCAGCAAAATCACTGCATCTGGGGAAATGAGATGTTGGCGGTCTGTGTTGTGAAGCCTCTCCATCCACTGAAGCTAACCGTTTGGTGTGCAATGAGTGGTGATGGCCTCATTGGGCCATTTTTCCTGGAGTCCACAGTTACCACTGCCGCCTATAGTGACCTTTTGAAGAATATTTTTTTCCCTGCTGCAGTCTAGAAAAACTGGATTCACAACCACACGTTTCAACAGTACGGCACACCACCACACTCCACAAATGATGTTCTTGATTTGCTTCACCAGCAGTATGGCCCACGAGTCATCTCCAGACGATTACCCCAACATTTTTCAGCCGGTCTCTCTTGGCCTCTGTACAGCCCCAATTTAACGCCACTCGACTTTTTCTTGTGGGGCTATCTGAAAGATTGGGTGTACCAGGACAATCGGTGAACACTGCCTGACCTCCGACGTGCCATCCAACAGGAAACTGCACAGATTCCGTCGAACATCTTCTCGTCAGTATTGCAGCACTTCGAAGCACATATTCACCACGTCGTGACAGCAGATGGTCATCATGCTACTCTTACTCCTGTAAACATCTTTTTCCTCTTTCAATAAAGTAAGTTAACTTTGTCTTTTTCTTTTGTCACTACCCAATGAAACACCCAATAAACAGTTGTTCAACAATTGACTTGAACCTGTTATATCTTCCACACTTAAAAGTTACTTGGCAGCATTGGTGGTGGAGAAATGCAGTGAACAAACACCCACTAATAAAAACACCCCCTTTTTAATTAGCAAATCACATCAAGTGTATACACTTCACATAACAAATACATATACACTCAGTTGATAACTACAGCCAACCAACCAACATGTCACGATGGTTGTTAAATGCCCAATAAATTTAAAAAAAAAAAAAAACATGGAGGACTTTCTTTTTGTGGCTTCAAACAATCTGGATATTATAAGCTTCCACAGAACTTATTTATAAGTTGCATATATGGTTAATGAAAGACCATTGAAGCCAGTGTTGGGAGTGACACAGTTTTAATCGTGCAAGGCAAAACCAACAAAAGCTAAATAAATAAATTCCAGTTTGAAGCAAAACCTACAGGACACCTGGAATGATTGCTGGCATCTGGAGTGAACTGTTGCATTACACAATGACATTTTTTTTTCTGTTAGGATTGTAATGACACAATGACCAGATTTAGTTACAGAATGCCACATACAAATAAAGTGACCTAATGGTTGACTAGGGATGTGGGAATGAAAAATCAATTGTATTAGTGGTTACATGGGACTTCATTTAACAGGCTAAACAAGAATTCATTTGTTGTAAACCTATGCACTGAGATATATTTTTTTCTTAAAGAAACTACAACTGCATACCAGATTGATGGTGCTTATCTTACAAATTAATCACCACACTGGACGTGGGATAAAATAAAATAAAACAGGTTTAACTCCTCAGAAAAAACACAAGGTTTTACTATTAAATCTTATTTCTTTTATTCAACATTTTGCAACATAAGATAGGCATAGCCAGTAAAACTTTGTAGAATAGCAGACCTACTGATATTGAGCAATTTTAGGATGAATGCCATTTCTACTAGTATTTTGGGGTTTAGCACACAAACATACCCATCAGGGAAACTTAAAATTCCATTCATACCCTTTTCACTGAAGGCATGTAGTACTCAAAAATATCAAAGTCTGTACATTACCTACCTACTTTTTCTGAACATGCTTTGTCATTGGATAATTCACCCTGGGCAGGTGATGCTTCTTTCTCTTCAGAAGAGTGAGACTCAGCATTACTGCTCACTTTTACTAAACTATCAAAATCTGCTGATAACTTATCTGAAAGAAATTACTAAAATTAATCCTGAGGAAAATGTTTCAAAAGGAAACTTTTATTGTTCGAAGAAACTGTTATTTACAGAAACAAAGAACGACAACAATGAACTGAACCAGCACATATGCATGGTTCCTACTTTCATTTATGTCTTGTACTTTTTCTTCTTGCTTACTCTAGCACACATGTGTGTGTGTGTAAGTAAATTTTCCAGAACAGTGTTAAAACAGATTCAAATTAATTGCTTGACTGAGTCAACATAATCGAAATTGCTCTCAAAACACACACATGCATGCATGCATGCACACACGCACGCACACACACACACACACACACATACATACACAACACACACCATGGCCAAAACTCATAAATTCTGACTGAGTAATGAGTGTGGCTGGTCTTCACCCTGAGGATTGAAGACAACAGCTGGAAGCTTCCACTGTGCACCACAGCAGCTGGTGCACAGTGGAAGGCAATACCGCACTGATGGTAAACAGCATATCCCACACTTTCTCAGCCAGATTCAAGATTGAGAGGCAATAGAAGCCATGCCAAATCCTAGGAATGTTCATCAGATTAATTCCACATAGTGGAAGAGCAGTGGACAGATATGAGATTGTATTGGCAGTACAGTCAACTCCTGTTAAGAGTGAACACAGATATTACCAGAATTTTGATTTAACATAAAAATAAACCCTAACTGCTGGCAAATATCACCTTAAGGTAATGCACTTTTAATTTTAATATAACAAAAGTCATTCTTAAGAATTTTTTGTTACAATGAAAAAATATATTCATATTTTCAAGGAAAACTGACATTTAGAACAATACAACTCCAGCAAAAATGTTGAATTTAGATTCCCATGCTCATTTGTTAAAAAAAAAAAAAAAAAAAAAAAAAAAATGAACACTCTTCCCAGGAATGACTTTCCTGCCACTGTGACAAAAATAGCTTGAACCAGTTTGGGGACAAAAGGAAAGTTAGGGAACCATAGTAACCAGACCTACTGTTCAGCCTGTTTCTACCTCATTTGTTTTCTTTACATTAATGGTTCCTTGCCTGATTTTTGATACAAATTAATACTCTTACTCCAAGCTTTACTCAGATTACTAAAGTTAGTTCTATTTTAACTTGAAGAAAGTTCAATCTGCCTTAACTTTATCCGAGTTCTTTGTATTTTTTCAGACATTTATGGCGTGAAATAAGTTCTCGAAGAGAGAAGAGAAGAAAAAAAAAAAAAAAAGCAGCATAATCGCTTTGAGAGGGGGGAAAATATCATCTATTAAGTTGATCTTCAAGTGAAAAGGACAATATTGCTAAAAAATGTGGCACCACTCCATTGAAATTTTTCTAAAGATTGAGAAAAAATTCAACCCCAATTGTAAAATCTGTTTATTAAGCCAGAAAGCAAAGTAACACTGCTGTTGCAATTTCAAGATGTTGACTTGAAAGTGTTCACGTGGTTCCATGATGTCTGTTCCCACAGCATGCCAGTCAGTGGGACCATTAATCTGTGAAAAAGCAGTGCAGTCTACCACTGCTCTTGGCCATTAATTAGGACTTTTGGGCCAGTGTCGGATAACTAAATAGTTTTAAGGAACCATATCATGACTTTTCAAAAACAATTTGTGGTGAGTCAGGTGCTACGTCTGTGCAAAGTATGAATGAATGGAGAGCAGAAGAAGGGTTGCTCTAATAAGCTCATACAGTACAGATTATGTGCTTACTACTGATGAGGTGGGAATATTTTCCCAATGTGAGTTAAAGACAGAAACTTTGCACACAAAGAAGACAAATACAATAGCGAAAAATACTCAGAGCAACACCTAGCTGCACTCTTCCACTGCAGTAAGCCAAGAACTGAGAAGCAGAAAGTGTTGATTGTTGGTAAATCTGCAAAGCTCTGCTGCTTGAAAAACATCAATTCACCGATATACAAGTATATGGTGTATATACATATCAAACAGAAAAGAATGGATAACTAGAGACTTTTAATGGCTGGCTGATGAAATTTAATGCAAAAAGTGAACAGAAAAAAAATCTTCTTGTCAGTCTACTAGTGACCCCCAAACTTTTGATTTCATCCTCTGCCAAATTGTATAATTGTTCTACAGCCTTTGGATCAAGGTATCATAAAAGCTGTGAAAACTCACTACAAAAGCTTGCTAATGAAAGAAATTCTCCGTAGTGTTAAAAAGAATGAAAACGAAAGAAAAAAAAAAAGTTCAACCAGGTATGGGTATGACTTTTGGAGCATGGATCAATATTAGCCAAATAGAAATCACCAATTGCTGGAAATGTACTGCACTGACCAAATTTGATATAAATGACCAACTGGATGATTTTGTTTGCTGATGATGATGTGTTTACTTCTCATGAAACGACTGATGAAGACATCATTCAGTCAATAAAGGACAATAAAAATGAATGAAGTGCTGAAAGCTCTGATGATGAAGATGTTACAGCACCTTTAATGCTTCAGAAGTACTTTTGGGCGTGGAAAAAATTAACCATTTTGTGCCACTACAAATGAGCATTCCAGACATGTTTTTGCAGAGGTAATCTTCACCAAAATTTTTAGTATTTGTGTATTTGTATCTGCAGCTACAAATTGCTTTGTTAAAAAAAAATCACTGATTTTCTACAAAGAAAGAAAGTATAAATAAAAGGCCAAGTAAAAGACTGTTCTGACAATTTTATTTCACACATTTCTGTTATTTTTACTTTATAAAAAGTAAAATTTCTTAGGTTAAAATATATTTTTTGAAAATTTCTAAATGTGTACATGTACACTGAAAAGCTTTGGTAAAATTCCAAATTCCATTTTCACAAAACTTTGCAATACACAGTGTATTCAAAAAGTTCCAGGACTGATCATACACAGACCATATAACACAGAGGATATACTTACATGTGATATTAAGCTTCTACATAGTCGCCTCCCAATTCAATACAATGCTTGGAACGAGTGTACAGGTCAGTAAACGCCTTCTGGAACGCCTCCACTCCAACACTATCGAGTTCCGATGTCACCGTCTCTTCAATCTCCTCTATCGACTCGTACTGCGGCTCCTTCATCTTCAATTTCAACTTGGGAAATAAAAAATAGTCGGGGGGGCAGATCTGATGAGTATGGGGGTGGTTGATGCACACAACCTGCCTTCTCGCCAAAAATTGCTGCACAAGGATGGACTTGTGAGACGGTGCATTGTTGTGCAAGAGTCCAACAAATCGGGCCTCAGACGCCAATTTCCACTGTCCAACAAATCGGGCCTCAGACGCCACATTCATCTCAAAAGCCGATCCAAAACATCTTTGTAGAATGCCCCAGTCACAGTGGAACCTTGACGACGAAATTCTAGATGAATGATGCCCCGACTGTCAAAAAAGGTGATCAGCATCGTTTTCGTTTTTGATTTCGAAGCGCAAATTTTTATCGGTCGACTCTTTTTTGGACTTGTCCACTCAGCACTTTGGCGTTTTGTCTCCGGATTGTACTCCACACACCAAGTCTCATCTCCGGCGACAATATTTTGCAAAAAAGTTGGATCCTGATCGGCCACAGAAATCAAATCTTTGCAGGAGGAAATTCGGTGCTCTTTTTGTTCAGGAGTCAGAGTGTGCGGCACAAAGCTTCCTTTTATTCAAATCCTCCGTCATGATCGTGAAAACAGATTCCACACTAATGTTTAACGACTGTGCAATCATTTCTATCGTTATTCGGCGGTCGGATCTCACCAACGCTTGCACACGCTCAACATTTTCATCATTTCGACTCGAACATGGACGACCTGATCTCTCATCGTCTTCAGTCAAGTCTCTTCCAGCTTTAAACCTCGAAAACCACTCAAATACTCGCGAACGACTCATAGCATCGACACCATACGCAGATTTAATCATTTCGTACGTTTCTGTGGCCGATTTTCCCAATTTAAAACAAAATTTGATGTTCGTTCGTTGCTCCATTTTTTTCAATGACAACGGCTCACACACATGCTTTACACAAATGAACGCTGCGAAGGCGGAAGTAGTCAGAAATAACTGCAATCACGTGATACGCGTGGCTGAAGGACGTTGCTGCGTCATCTCGCCAGTTTCACAGAGATAGCGCCATCTGTACGTTTTTACGAGCGGGAGTCCTGGAACTTTTTGAATACACTGTGTATATCAATAATGCAAGGAAGAAAACTTCTACCACCATATCATTACTTGCACTTTTGTATCCAATAGATGTGACTATAATAGAGATTTCCTACAGAATTTCCAGCTGTACCCAATGGAGCTTTATCCCAGAATATTACATGAGTGCATATTGCATCCAGCATGATGTCACACTCTCTGTAAAGCTATTTCACACTGGGCAAAAGCAAGATTTCCCCACATTTCTTACCTGCTCCTGATGAATAAGTTTCCTGTTAAATGACACAAACATGAATTTTAACATTTCTTTAGTAATATATCTGTTCTCTAGTATTGGTAAAATTTGCTTCGTATTGTACAGGGCTAACCAAGAATAAAACTTTACAGTTCTTTCCAATACAAAATTTCTCCATGAGGTATCAGTAACACACATTATAACTGAAAGACAAAAAAATACATATGCTGTTCTACAGAAATGGTATCTCTAATGCTGTACGATTTTCAATATTTGAATCCTCCTGGGGAGAGATGTGCTTGTTATTTACAGTAATCTTTGATTACAACGTCACAGTGTTAAAACACAAGTTTATGAATGTGCATCTCTGAAATGCAGCATTTAACTAGATTTAGCTTATAACTGTTTTCAGTAACAAATTTCAACAGATTGTTTCATGAATCTTTTACGGCAAACACTGAGCTATAAAGAATTTGGAGTGCTGGCTCTTCATTGACTATTAGCATAGGAACCTTGCAATCATGCAAGTGTTGTCACCAAACCCGGGTGATTATATGTGAATAGGTGATTTGGACAACTGCAAGGATTCAATCTGACCTTTCATTTTACATGCAAGCAATTTACAATTTACTGTTAAATTTCTATTTAGGATTAAAAAGTTATGCTTTAGTGCCTTTTTTTTTCTTTTTGTCTATTTTTTTCTTTTTCTTACCTTGTGCTAGGGAGGGTAATATGTGGATTACTCTTCAGCCTTGCACATAGTACAGTTGGTGAGCTCACAACAGGGAAAACCACAAAACTGTATGTGCTTCCACTATTGCACCCTTCTTCGTGTGAAATTAGAGTGGTATCTCTCTCTCTTTATGAACATACTCAGTCGAGTCACATTATTGTGACCACCTCCTACTTTTGACGTCAACAGCGCGTAGCCAATGAAAGAAGGCACATGTCTTGAGCTGGCTTGGAGGGTATATAAGGTGCGCTATAGGCATTCTGAAAACATATCACTCATTGCTGTCATGGATAAAAGGAGCGATTTATCAGATTTGCAAAAAGGGATGATTATCAGCTTTCGGGCCAAAGATGGCAGTATTTCTGAAACAGCACAGTTTGTGAACTGTTTGAGTGCTGCTGTGGTTAAAGTGTATTGTGATTGGAGAAATGGCACCATTACGAATAAGTGATGTGCAAACTGCGGAGCACCACGTGCCATTGATGTGAGAGGTGAACGTCGGCTTCAAAGCTGCGTGAGGGCCGATCGACACACTACAGTGGAGCAACTCAATGGCCGAATGAACTAGGGGGCTACCAGAAGTGTGTCTAAAGCGGCAGTTCAGTGAACCCTGCTGCATATGGGGCTCTGATGCAGATGGATGGTCACTGCACCTATTCTAACAAAGGTGCATTGGCAGAAAAGGCTTACATTTGCATGGCAGTATCGGAATTGGACCTCCACTGATTGGCAAAGGATTGCCTTCTCTGATGAGTCACGTTTTCTGCTTCATCAAACGGATGGACGTTGGCATATAAGGCGAGAAACATTGGAGAACAAACACTCTTCAACCATTGCTGGAAAAACACAAGCTGGTGGGGGCAGCGTTATGTTCTGGGGAATGTTTTCATGGCATTCTCTGGGTCTGCTCATACCTGTGGAACACACTATGGACTGAATTCGTTATGAATCCATTCTGGCAGACCACATACACCCATACATGCTGATTGTCTTCCCTGGGGCCGATGAGATCTTCCAGCATAACAATACACCATGTCACACAGCTAGAAATGTCCGAGAGTGGTTGGAAGAGCACAATGAAGACTTCAAAGTACTTTCCTGGCCCTCCAATTCCCCAGACTTAAACCCAATTGAGCATCTGTGGGACCACCTCGATCGTGTTGTTCACTCTATGGATCCTCCACCACACACCCTCCAGCAGCTGTCAGATACACTGCAGTCAGCATGACTCCACATAATTGTGAACACCTTCCAGCACCTTATGGAGTCACTCATCATGTCTAACTGCTGCCCGCACTTCACACAGCAGTTACTCTGGATATTAGCTGATGGTCACATTAATGTGACTTGATCATGTATAAACCACTGCAGGTGTCAACCAGAAGCTTAAAGACACACATACTCTCCATTGCAGCTGATGATAAATGCCCCACTGTGAAACGCTTATGGTGTGTCACACCTCCTCGCTCTCCTGTAATGTAAACAGAAAGACTTTTACCCACATTAGGAGGAAGCGTTGCGTAAGTATAGCAATGAAGCAGCAGTGAAAACTATCTGTGATTTAGTTTTACATTTTGGAGCGTCTACAATGCTTTCACCTCTGACATTATTTAATGTGAGGTACACAGGTGATTCAAATTGCATTAAAAATAAGTAAAGTTTTCCTAATGCCTCCCTTCATTGCATCATTTACCTTTGATGAAAGTCATAAAATGTATTCTGCTACTATATTGGCAGGGGGAAGGCAAAGGGGTGTCAAATAAAAATTCCTTTGGGGTATGCTTACTTGCAGCTTTAAACTGGTTGCAACATTATTCCCAATAACAAACTAATCAGATAATTGGAACTGCTGCATTATTCTTGGAAAATATGGTATATAAATCTGGTAGCATTTTCTTTAATAACATTATTATTCATGTTTCACCTGGCTCATAACTCCATACACAACATACAATATTTTCTATAAAACAGATTTGTAAATTGAATTTGTTTACAACCTTTTCCAGTGTAAACGTATTATTTTTTTTAACGTGGAGAAAACTAAGTTGTGCATTTCTTTGCTAATTCAAGCAATTGTGTCAGCCACATCTTTAACTACTACTGGAATTCACTGAAGCCTAATCTAATGTTGCTGGTTCCACAAAATTAAGTAATCCAGAACTACAGAATTAATATCTATGGCTTAGCAAGAATATAAATACGCATAGCATTCAATCTCATGCCACTAAAGCAGCCATTCACTTTGTGTGAAAAGTAAAAAAAAGAATCTAACAGATGCTAGCCCTACTGAATTCATTAGATTAAAATACATTTGCTGTCACAGCAAATAGATTTCAAACTAATAAATTCAGAAACTTTCATGGTCTAATGAAGAAGGCATGTCTGGATTTATCCACGATAGTAATGCATAAATGTGGAAATCTCTTTTATTATTATTATTATTATTATTACAGTACAAGCATGCTAGTAATAACAAGCACATTATTTTTAGCAATTAGATTAAGCACATAATTGCTTTTAATCCACTGTTCTCAATTAAAACACCTCAGAAAACTCGAAAATCACATCAAAGTTGTTCAGATTCCTAAGCTATAATTGTCAGTTATTTTGTGTAGTAATTTGTATCAGTAACTAGGGCAATCATTTTAATTATGACGTACACATTTGTGTTTAACACAATAAAGTAAATAAAAAATATTTTACAAAAATACTCGTAGGTTTCAAATAATTTGATTTATTAAAACACCTGTAAAGCTTAGTTAATAATATGGAAGTTAAAAATTTGAGTAATTTTTCGCAAAAGAGCCATGAAAACATTTTTTGTTTGGGGGGGGGGGGGCTCAAAGGATACACACCTGATTCTTAATTTAGCCAAAGAACAAAATAAAAGACATTTTAAAAAGGGCAGTTAACAATTTTATAGTTACATTAGATAACCCAGTTTCCTGAAGCAACTTAGAAATTAATGCTCTGTAGTTCATTCCCTGGCCCATTTTCCCACATATAATAATAGTCTAGTAAATATTAATTTTGATGAAATCTGCTATATTAAAGTACAAAATGTGTAAATCATACCAAATTAGTGCACAGTGTATTGTAATTTAAATTAGGCAAAAGTGAGTGCTCAGCCATGACTTGATGGGCAAAATGCAATGTCAAATGACCCACCGCTTATAGCTTCAAAACTAAATAAGCATATCATGATCCATGTACACTGGTGTGCAAAAATTAAGGACGAAGAGGAGAAATTAGCATAACAGCGGAACGAGCAGGCAGAACGGACCGAAAGTCCACTCAGGAGATAGACTAGGGTCCGGTACAGTAGGGCATGTGCATATATGCAGCATGACGCAGGGGGGGGGGGTATAAAGCACATGGGCGGTGTGCGCTCAGCAATTCGGTGAAAGCTATTGCACGGTGTACATCGGTTTGAACGACGTCAAGTTGTTGCCACCGTGTGATATGGCCTACAGGCAATCCAGTAAACGACATCTTGATGACTTTACCCGATGTCGCATCATTGGGAAGTTTGAAGAAGATCGAAGTGTGACTAGTGTGGCCGAGGAGTTTGGGATCGCTCACAGCATCATTTCACGAGCTTGGAGAGCGTTTCAAACGATAGGAACAGCTGTCCGAGAGTTTAGCAGTGGTCGTCCACGAGCAACCATGGCGGCGGACGACCGGTATATTGTCCTACAGGCGAGAAGAGACAGACGGCAGAAAGAGGGAGAAATCGTAAGGCACATGCAACAGATGACTGGATGTCCGTTATCGCATTTTGCTGCACAAAGGTGGTCTATTTGCACGACGACCAGTACGGTGTGTGCCATTAACGCCTGCTCATCGGAGACAGTGGTTTCTGTGATTCCAGGAACACAAGAACTGGACACATCAGCAATGGGGTCGAGTTCTCTTTACAGATGAGAGCTGTGTTAGTCTGATGAGCGATTCTGGACGTATACACATCTGGAGAGAGCAGGGAACACTCAATTACACTTCCAACATAATCGAAAGGGACCGGTTTGGAGGTGCCAGAGTTCTCGTTTGGGGTGGTGTCATGCTTGGTAGCCGTACTGACCTCCACATCTTCCAAGGAGGTTTAGTCACTGGTGTCCGCTATTGTACCGAGGTTCTCTTGCCTCACGTGTGTCTGTATAGAGGGGCTGTGGGTCCCGAGTTCCTCTTCATGGACGACAACGCTACACCTCATCGTACAGTGGCTGTCGCAGAGTTGTTGGAGAGTAAAGATATTCAACGCATGGATTGGCCCGCAAGGTCCCCGGACCTAAATCCAATCGAACACGTGTGGGACCTTCTCGGGAGGAGCTTGGCAGCACGTCACGAGCTGCCAAAAACAATTCCGCAGCTGCGATTGGCACCACAAGAGGAATGGGCAGCGATGCCTCAACAGCTCCTTGACAACCTCGTCCTCAGCATGGACAGATGTTGTAAATCCTGCAACGCAGTCAGGGGTGATCATATCCCCTACTAAAGACTGGATTTTTCTTGGCAGCCGCCTGTCACATGGACGTTTCTGTCTTCTGTCCAGTTGTGCTTGAAGCTACCTTTTCAATAAAGTGCCTTTGTATCCTTTGAATTCCTTGTTTGGACAGTTTTGCTCATTTGTCCCATATTCTTACATCTTGGGGATCTTATGGTATGATTTGAGTCAATGTGGAGCACTTCTGCACGACGTTACATTCGAAAAACCGTCTCATTCGTAATTTTTGCACGCCAGTGTACATTTAATTACCCTTTACAACAGTGATTTACATCAAACATTTTAATTAACTCAGTACCTTCAGATGCTTTGTTTTATCACACGACATAACTTCACAAATAATTTTAATCATGGCACACATCTGATCGAATGCTGGGGATTTTTGAAACTAGCGGCAATCGATAATAATTGCTTTCAAATTAATACATTGCCAAAAACGTGTCTGTGAAATTTAGTTATGAAATTTTAATGCCAATCTATCTACAAAAACATATGAGATCACACATTAAAGAGATAAAGTTCAAAAAATTTGTTTACAACTGGAGCATATAAAATTACTTATTGGATATAAATTTTTAGATGACAATGACTTTTAACTTTTTGGGTTAAATTTGATCTTGCATGGTTGTAATAATTCAGGGAATAGAAAAATTTTCAAACTTTTTTGGCTTTTTAAAATAAATAATCATTTCAATGAATTTAAGGAATGCTAATGAATAGAATACAATCCATTTATTTTTACTAATGAAACTTTAAAAGTGCTAGTACTCTTTTATATATATATTTTTTAACACAAGAAACACTACAACTAGGGGAACTGAATCTTTTAGTAATATATTCTAATTTTATATTAGACATGTATTTGCATATCAGTCAACAACCTGAATTTAACAGAAAAACATCTAAAAAAAACCTGGATTGTGTGTAAACTAAAGCCTCTTATTTAGCATATAAAAATTAGTAAGAAACTAGAAACTACATAAAGGTTGATTACTATAACTTTCAAGAATGCATGAAAATAACAAAATCTTGCAAGTAAAGTTCCTTTGGAAAAAATCATCTGAGTAGGCAGTACATAAACACAGCACAGAGTGTCAAGTAAACAAGGGTTTTAATTCATTCACTTTAAGTGAACAAGAAATTCTCCAATTTTTTAGGAAACACATAAATACTCTGATTTTTTGCTAACACCAACCTGAATTGTATCTTTGATCATTCAACAGTTGTTAAAAGACAACACCCTCCTCACTTTTTGTCTGTTAAAACACCATGAAACTGACTAAGAAACCAGCAATTCCATTATCATTCCATGTCAGGAGGATTGAGCTTCAGATTTCAATGTTAATGATAATTCTTTCAAACTTGCAAGATGACAAAGGAGAACAAGGGACCTTGAAACTTTGTCTATGTTTTAAGGGACCTTGAAAATTTGTCTATGTTTTCACATAGATTGTAGAGAAGATGGCTGCTTTCTTTTTAGTGTATGCCAACTACAAAAATATTCAAATATGTAATGTGTGTATAGAGGAGATGGCTGCCAACTGTGTGTGTGTGTGTGTGTGTGTGTGTGTGTGTGTGGTTGTGTTGTGTTGTGTTGTGTTGTGTTGTGTTGTGTTGAGTTGTATTGTGTTTAATTCCAGGTACATATATACATATATTTTTATTAAATCCATTTTCATCTAAAACTTTTTTTAGTTACATTGTAATGCTTTTTCATTCCACAGTTGTTGTTTTAAAGACTGAACATTTCAATTAAAAAAATAAATGCACATAATTATGTGCAGTTCTTATTATAATTTTGCAGGTTTTTTTTTAAATAAGCACACACCCATGCTAAATTTACATTTATTCCAAAAGTTAACTTACCAAAATTTTCACCAGAAGCAGTTGATTCTCCACTTCTTAAAGAGTCTAGCAAATGTTGTGGTGGTTTATAAGAAGGCATATCTTGAAAGTGTTGTCATAAGAAAAAAAGAAAAAAAAAGTAATGTTAGGAAGCAAAAACAGTTTTATGTGTCACACTGGTTTTCAAGAAAACAAACTAAGGAACTGCATCACATGAATGATGATTACATAGACAGATATGAGGGAAGAGGGGGTGCTTTCTATAGCATCTCAGAAGAAATGCTGAAATTTTGTGAAAACCCATTTATTTTGAGAAATAAAGTCCTTTTTTAAGTTGGCAAACTTTCTGGCATGCGATTCACAAGGTTTCATAATCTACATGCAAAAAATTCTGAAACTAAAGAAAATCATGCAGAAATATTTATAATATAACATTAGAAATGAACTGTACTGTCAGTTGCATAATTACTATTAAAAGCCATTAAGCCATGCTTTTTAAAGGGTCCATGATACCAGAAAGCCCAAAGAGAGGGTTAAGAAAATTAAATTTTTAAACTCAAATCCACCAACAAAAAGAAAGATGAGATACAGAGGGAAGGGAAAACAACTGCAAAACACAAGCTAGATGCAGGGAAAAGATTTTTACGCAGTTCACTCATTTGTTATGGTGCAGGAGAAAATTGGCATGGTGCCAAACACTGGATTAAAGATTTAAAAGAGCTGAAGATGTTTTCTGGGTAAATATGCCTTACAGAATTTTAGACACATGTGTAACATAAATTCGGGAATAATTTATTGGTACCCCAAAAAATGGTCAATAATTTCGCATTTTTGGAACCTTGAGACTTATACTAATGGAAAGCAAGATCTTAAAATATGCATACATCTTACAAAAAAATGCATGGTAAAGATCTAAATTAAATTTCCTCATTCAACATCTGCAGATAGTTTCAAATAGATTTATAATAGAAGAAATACATTTCAGATAAAATTCGTGAAAAAACTTGCCAAATTGTTAATAATAAAGTTTAACACTTTGTCATGCACCTGCAGATGTCTCTACAGTACTTATTTTTTTTTTTTTTTATCTAATATCACCTGTTAGATACTTCTGAAAGACAATTCAACACACTGAAAAAAAGTCAAAGATTATTGGCAAAATACAATGTGTCAAGAACAACTGAAACATCTTACACTAATTGGTTCTTACCCGAGAGGCAGATAAATCAAATGCCAAAGACTTAATTAGAAAACCTCAAGAATCTGAAGTTGTTCAGATTCCCACGCGGTAATTGCTTATTTATTTATTTATTTATTTATTTGTTATTATTGGGAGTTTAACAACACCACTGTGAGCAACTCAATGGGTTATAAGAAGTCGCCCATCCCTAATTTAGGGCCACTGGCTCCAGAAAAGGGAGAAAAAACAGTGCTGTAAGACAAACACAACATCCATACCTCACCAGGATTTGAACACAGACCCATCTTGGACGAATGGTCAAAAGCCAGTGCCTAGCTCACTCTCGAGGCAGCAATGTAATTGCTTAGCTTCAGTTACTTATAACTTAAATACACTGCTGGACAATTGCTAAGGACAGATCATAAACGGCTATATAGCGCACAAAAAAGTAAGTGTGGTTGGATGCCAAGTGAAATAAAATAATGTCAGAATGCCAGGGCATTACAAGAAAGACAATTTATTGTGCTCTGAAATCCAGAAGGCTTTGGAACGTGTTCAAGGGACAAACAGGCCATTTTGTGCAGAATACGTAAACGTGAAAAATGCAACTACCGTCCGCAGGCGTTCCAGCGTAAGATGTCAATACGGGATATGGCCACCATGGAGGGCAATGCAAGATTCCACACGTCGTGTCATGCTTTGCACAACATTATCAAGCAGTTGTTGGGGTAATTTATCCCATTCCTCTGTCAGTGCACGGATGAGGGTGTCCTTTTTTATTGGAGGGCATTGGCGACCAGCAAGACTCCTCCCCAAAGCATCCCACACATTTTCAATGGGATTCAGATCTGGAGAACGTGCTGGCCATACGAGGCGTTGAATATCCTCGCTCTCAAGACACTCCTGGACAGCGACTGTTCGATGACATGTTGCGTTGTCGTCCATGAAAATGAATCTATCACCGACAGCACCACGGAACATGCGAACATGAGGTAGCAGAACATCATTAATGTATCGTTGGCCAGTCATAGTCCCAGTTGGAAGCACATAGAGGGACGTACGGCTATTGATAATGATGCCAGCCCATACCATGACACTACATGTCGGATATCGGTCCCTTTCCTGTATGTTTGCTGGACAATATGCAGTACCACTATCACGCCAGATCAGTTGTCGTCGACAATCAGACGATAGACTGTATCTACTCTCATCTGAGAAGAGGACAGCAGACCAGTCGATATTGGCCCAATTGCGATGTTGATGGCACCATTGCAAACAGGCGGTACGGTGACGCCTGTCCAAATGGGATGCACACAACAGGACGGCGGGTGTATAGTCCTTCTTCATGCAAACGTCTGGCGACAGTTTTTCGGGAGATCCGCTTGCCAGTAGCAGCCATAAACTGATTTGCTACCTCACTAGCTGTGCTGCGCCGGTGTCTTTTTGTTGATAGCACTATGTACCGATCTTCTGCAGGTGTCGTACTGCGAGCACGACCTCCCCCGTGACGTTTGCTACACTCTCCATTTGTTTGAAATGATTTCCAAAGCCTTGAAACAACACTGTGCCTGATGTCGAACTCCCTGGCAACATCTGTTATTTTTCGCCCTTCTTCAATCTTGCCAATAATACGGCCACGCGTAAAATCATCTAGGTGATGTCGGGAAGACATACTGAAACTTGCAAGTTCGTCAATTGATTCTTTCCCTTTCAACTTTGCGTTTGAACAACAACAGTCAATACGCGTCAAATCCTTTATATCTCTTATCAGCGCTATGACGTCACGAACAAGTTCGGCAATCCAAAATTTGCATACGCACCACACGTCTTACTGTATCCCGCACTTATGCTAATTTCCACATTTTCCTGCCTTCCATTTTATGGTTGCTATCGTTGCTATTGTCATCCGTCCTTAGCAATTGTCCGGCAGTGTATTACATGCACTAGTTTACTGTTCACCTATAGTGGTGTAACAAATGGCACACTCAAACAGGAAATCGGGAGATGTGAATTCAATTCCTGCTCCAGGTTGATGTAGTTTTCAGGTTTTCTGATATGACACTGCATGGTGAATAGTAAACTAGTGCACATCAGAGTCATCTTCTGATTGCTGCTTGAATAATTAGAAACTTTGCCAATGCAGTACATAGGAAGAAAGATTCTATGTATATAAGATTTTTTAATGAAATAAATGTCTATACAATTAAAATAGCTGAAAATTTGTAGTTATATCACTGTGTATGCTTTATGCTACATAAATAAAATTGTTACATGTGATATTTCACTAGTAATTGCTACCTTGATACCTGTGAGTGAGTGATATATATATATATATTTCCGATTAATGGAAGTTTCTTTGTGGTATTGACCCTTTCATTAACCAAAAATATCTCAAGTATTGCAAAAGTATTGCAGTTTGCCTTTTCCATAAGGAAATATATCAGCATTGTGTGCACACTCAATACGTAAGAACACTTACCATTGGTATCCATATCCATTTTAAATAAGAGTTGTAACACAGACTCAATATGTCCCATTCCTATCATTTGGAAACCCATTCTCAAATCTGGCAAAAATTGAATCACTACCTGTTTTGCCCTCACACTATTCACATACATTGCATGGCTGAAGAAAGTAGCAGATACTATCAAAATGTCCCATGTAAAAATTGTATTTAAGTAACTGAAAGCACAGAGTTGATTTCCATTGTCATATTACGAATATTTCTCCACAGATCTCTTTATAGTGCCATCATAAAATTCAGAAGATTTTCATCCAAACCATTTGCTCACTACATCTATCACAGCATTGTCACTGTCTAATTTCTCCCCTTTCAAGTCATTTTTGATATTTGGAAATACAAAACAGTCTGATGGAGCCAAATCTGGTGCATAGGACAGATGATGCAATAGCTTGAACCCACGGTCATACAGAGTCACAAACACTGTGTGCACATTGCCTTGATGGAAGTGGCTCCTTTAGTACAGTGTCCTGCAACCTTTTTCTACTCGCGACACACCATAAATTATCCATGACTCAGCACGGCTCACCAAAATGTTAATCCCCTCAAAAAGGTATGATATGACACTATTAATATAAATAGTAATGTAATCGACCTATTAATATTAGGACGGAACACTCCGTACAAGGAACTTGTCCATCTTGAAAAAATAAAATAGTTTAATAGTAATAGAAAATAGCAAGACTGACTAGCAAGCACAATTTTCGACCTACTTCAGAGCACAGCTGTGATAGAACTGAAATATTCGTAAGACGCGGGACCTATACTCTTGAAAGAGAAAAAAGGATACATATACCGACTAATTTAAAATAAAGTCTAACAATGAGTGGGTGCATCGGTACAGGAAAAAAGTAATAAAGTTGAAGAAGCACTAAAAACAGGGACAAATACCAAAACAACGTAATAAAATAATAAAAGACAGGGAAAGTTTTGCTAATCCCCACACTTTTAGGGAAAAGCGTACACAAAACCATGCGGCAAGTGTAACAAAGAAGCCGAATAGCGCAGCGGTAGAGGCAAGAAATACAAGTATATCAATAAGCAAAACTACGATATAACAACAACTTTAAGTAAATAATTTACATTTAATTTCTTAGAATACATAACAATTTGTGGCATGTAATAATGAATAAACAAGCATCATCATATTTAATCAGTGCAGTGGCAGAGAATGAAATACAAGCACATGAAAAACAGTAACTGGGATAAAATTAAAAAATAAAACTCGACAATGAATTTCTTACAATAGGAAAATAGGTAAAAGTTCGGGTAACACCTTTCACTTTGTGGGGGCACACCAGTTGTGTAACACTGCTTTAAAAAGTCAATCTTCCACACTTCTTGAGCTTCAACTCCTTGCACAAATGTTCCAGTAGGTCAAAATAATACTCTGCATTGATAGTAACATCATGTTTCAGGAAATTACCATGACCATTTTTCTGCATCACAGAAAACAGATCCCATGACTTTCCCAACCAACTTCTGCACTTAAAACTTTTTAGGTGGTGAAGAAGAGGGATGTCTCCACTGTTTTTATTGTTCTGGTGTTTCAGGGTTGAAGTGGTTCATCCACATTTCAGTCATATAATAACATGTCACCCCAAAACCTATGCTTCATTAACTTCAATCTCAGTTTTACTGAATCAGCTAGATTTTAATTATTGTATCATGTTTTTAATACTGTTTGTTCCATTATCTTTTTTAGCCCTTCCATCGTTCTCACTTTTCAGTTTTACATGATCAGTCAGATTTTAAGCTTTTTACCACATTTTTAATACTGTTTGTTTGTCTTGTGTCTGGCACTCTTTGGCCAACCATGTCCCTTGCGCCATAAAAATCAAACAACCAACCAACCAACCATTAACTTCAAAATGCTGCACAATATCAAAACACACACTTGTTTCCTTCCCACTTTTGATTCGCATTCAATGCTTTAGCAACCCAACTAGAAAAACAATCTTCATTCTTGAAACATTCACCACAATATCATGAGCTTGCTCATGGGAGATGCAGCATATTGTCTCATTATGCTTCAATGTTGTTTGTGTATAACATATGATTCGAATACATAATCAGCTCATGAATAGCATCCACATTCACAAGTGTAGACACAGTAACAGTCCAAGTACTGCAGGAAGCATCTTCAATATTGACTCTCACACTTAAATTCTGCAACCCAGTTTTTGACCATGGTATATAAAAGACAAGATTACCCTATTGTTTGCAGCAAGTACTCATGAATTTCTTTCAGTGACATTTCTTTTTCACAGAGGTACTCAATGACTGCATAGTTCTGGATTCTCGCAACAATCACCATCTTCATTTACCTTCCTCACCTGCAATGCCTTGAGTAAAGGAAAATAAAATATGTAGTTGCCAACCTGAACATTTCTGTGAATACACAGGAAGAATCACAGCACAGATTGGTGATACTGTCTTTTGCAAAAGCCTTTGTAACCTTTATTGGATTAAAATCTTTAAAACCCCTCATTCATAAACTGCTGCTATAAAGTATGACAAAAACTTTTAAAATTATGCAAAAGCAATGTAAAAGAGCAAGTACCTTTCATAACAAGATTTGGCCACGGATGAGCATGCAATGCTTGTATTATCCTTTTGTATCCTCTGGTCTCTTTAAAGTCATTTTCTGAAAATAAAAAAATGCTTTTTCATTATTTATTCCTTCATTGTTTTTTTGTATATGACAGACATACAAAGAGAAAATCAAAGTACTAATAATTATTAAAAAGGAACACAATGATGCTGAAAACTATGTACACACACATAGAAAAGTATAAAGGGGTCCTTTCATAATATTATGGATATGTTACAAAAAACCATGGTGAAAAAGCAAAAGGACATGAAGAAGGGAATATATTCCTGCAGGATATAATAAGAATTGGATAGATGCATTCTTTTATCCTATTTCTGAATCCACTGTAAAGTTATTTAGAGACCATTGGCATACATGATTCAGAGGCATACGGTGGTGTGCTAAAAAAGTATTGCATCACTTGCAAAAACTGTGAATTTTTAAGTTTAACTCTTTTTTTAACTAAATGATTTTCATAGTTATTTCGTCGTTTATATGTCATCAGATGTGAAATTTAATGGACATTTTAAAAATGTCTTAGTTTTTTTTGTAGCTACTTCTTAAGATATGACATAAAAATATGGGGTTTGACAAACACATTGAAATTCACGTTAACTGCTGTGTATCAGTTGTTACAGCCAATCATAAATATTCTTTTACCTGATTGGCTGCTACCTAATGCCATCTTAATTCTACTCCAGCCTTTATAAGGGTTAATGCAGAGCTACTAGATCATTGCAGAGGTCACTTCTTGTTGTTATTAAGGTATAATTTTGTGTACATTCCCAATAATGGTTAAAACTGCAGAATGTCCACAGTGGACAGAGTAAAAATAGTTGTTCTGCATGAATTGAAGAAGGATATTCTTCAAGGCAAATTGCTGAAACAGTGAGCTGTAATCAATCTACAGTTATTAGGCTACTGAAGAAAGTAAAACACACTGCTGATATTAAAAATATGTGTCGAAGTGAAAGGCCCAGATCCACTACAACCAGGCAGGACAGAGTTCTCAGAAAGCTAAGCTTGGTAGACAGGAGGCTCAGTTCATCTGAAATGCTACAAAGATGGTCAAGTGACTGATATTACTGTTAGTACATCTACTGTTAGGAGGAGGCTGCTTCACTATGACTTATGTGGCTGCAAAGGCAGGTGTAAACCACTGTTAACTGCAAATCAAAAACAGTGTAGACTTTAATGGACGAAACAGCATATCTCATGGACAACCAAGCAATGGGAAAATGTTCTTTTCAGTCATGAATCAGAATTTTTCCTAAATGGGGAGAACACTGTTAATGTGCAACATGATGAAACATGACAACTGAGATGGAACATGATATCATGAGATTATTTGTCTACTAACTTAAGATTCTCAGAGTTGAAATGCATGTCAGAAAATGGGCTGAGATTTTTATGGCTTCCATTCTTTCTGGTGAAGGCTGTAAATGTGGATCATGGCATTAGGTAATCTATTCATACAACTTAACATAAATCAGAGGTGATTGTGAGCTGATGCAGGAAACCCTGAAACTCCCAGCTCAGTGCCAATATACATATAATGCATATTATGAATATTTATATACAGTATATTATGCACATATTAACTAGCTACACAACAAATAGGCCCTAGTGCTTGTGCGGTTAAACTTTGCATCTTTTCTTGTACCCAAATTTTCTTTCACTGTGCAAAATCCTTCAGACATTGCATCTTTGAAAACAAATTTTGCACTTCATATTATATGTTATTTGAGCAGTCTATATAGATCAGTTTTACTTGAAGCCTACAGTGGATTCCATTCAGTTTCTAAAAGTGACTCATTGGATTAACTGAATCTAATATAACCAACTTATTTTATATAGATGCAACTTTCAAAATAAGGAAAAAAAAAACAAAAAAACCTTCCTTTCAGCAGGCTGTTATCTTGAGAGCTTGTTTGATAACAAAAGAAACACTCAAGGTGTCGCAAATCGTCTACATTCTCCGTCCACACGGATATGCAGTGTTTTTAATTAAACACTGTAATTCCCAAAGAAAATGGAACTTGAACTTTTAGTATCTTTCGTAGCATTTCTAGAAATGAAATGTCCGAAGCATCTCAAATTCTTCTAAACATTAAAAAACCGGATTTACGGGTTTGGAATGTGACAAAAACCTGGAATTCCAGGCTACACCCAGATTACAAACAGGTCTGATAAATGCAAAGAGCATTGCATAGGACGAAGTTAAGAAGTGATCACATACTTGGCATAGTAAAGAACTCTCCCTCTCTCTCTCTCTTTGAAAACAAAATGAAGTGCTAGTACACACACCTTAATAAACTGCTAGATGCCTCTTGCACTCTTCCCCTCTGCATCTGTATATGGGGGGGGGGGGAGATGGGACAAAGCAAAATAGGGACAGAAATGAAAATAAATTAACAAGGACCATTGTGCACAAGTTTCATTTTTGAACCTCGTATAACATTATATTACTATCATGCAACTTTTACCTTCATCATCACTGTCTTCATCAGGATACAACTCCACTAATTCAAACTGATTCTTCAGGCACCAATCAATGATAGCTCTTCTTGTCAAACCTAAATTTGCAAAAGAATATCAATTTGTATCTAAATGAACACACACACACACACGTATATATATATAAGCATCACTCACAACAATGAAACAATTAAATAAGTACATTTAGACCATCATGCAAAACAACAGACTTTTTCTTTTCATATAAAACCTTCATATAGCATAACATTCATTACCTGAAACACTTACTTAATCACAGAAAGAGAAAATAATACACATGGACAAGACAATGAAAGTCAAAAGTCAAACCTCAGCACCAAGAATCACAAAATGCACTATATTTAAATCCTATGAGGACTGCATATTTTTACATACTACATGCAAAGGTCAAAACAGTGAAGAAGCTACAATAACACTTGAGTGATGACTGTGAGAACATCACTTAAACGAAACATTCTCACAAAAATTCAGAGTAAAATGAGGAGTAGCAATGTATGTGTTTTGATGCAAAAATGCATATACATTTTTTTTTTCTGGCACAGCATTTCATTTTCTATACGATGTTGCCACATAACATAAACACATACACTCTGGCCAACGAAAATTTATCAAAGCATACACCCTGCAATATAATATTTCACACAAGAAGCACTGCCTGCCTAATTTATTACAAACATATAACTAATATTGGGGGGGGGGGCAGAAAGTAATGTTTTTTGGGGGGCTAAGTTTGGGGAGCAGTTGTGAGGTGCTTATGTACATTCAATTTAAAGTAAGTGTATGTACAAGTGAATGAACTATTCGCCTTTTAACTTATGTAGATGTTTTTTTTTTTTTTTGAGTGGAGGTTTAACGACCACCGTGAGCAACTCAATGGGCTATAAGCAGTCGCCCGTCCCTAATTTAGGGTCACTGGTTCCAGGGAAGGGAGAGAGCCAGTGCCGTAAGACAAACACAACATCCATGCCTCACCGGGATTCGAACCCGGACCCCTTACGGACGAATGATCAGAGGCCAGCGCCTTAGACCACTGCGCCACCGGGGCGGCATAGATGTTTTTGTCTTCCAGATTTGCAGAACAAAATGAGTGACATAAAACTTGAGGAGAGCCATGTTCGTCATTGCATGCTGTATAAATTTCACAAGGGGAACAGGCAACCGTGGCCACCAATAACATTTGTGCTGTTTATCTGAATGCGTTAAATGTCCGCAAGTGCCAGTGTTGTTTCCAAAAATGAAAAATTATATGCTATTTATTAAAATTAAAAATCATATGCTATTTATTTCCATTTTTCAAAAGACCTAGAGATAAATAACATTCGGTGTAAAATATTTGTTGTTTAACAGTTGTAGGTTAGAGCATTTAGATAGATCGATATTTTGCAAAATGTGTAATATAATCAGCACTAAACTCAAAAAGTTGTTTTTGTGTAAACTTACCTTAAAAACTTTTACTTTGACTTTTTGCGTTAAATTACTTTTTCTCCAGCAAATTTGTTATTCTCTTCACAGCTTGTTTTAGACTGTCCTATTTGACAGTTAGTTTGAAACTTCATACCGAAGCTTTTTCTACAAAATAATGAGACATCTGGTATTACAAATTGGAACTATCTAAAGTCTTGACAATGTGCTATTGGGGGTGACATCTGTTTTTAGAAGCAATTTTGCTCACTTTGACATCTTAAGATTTCAGTTTTTATTGTAGGTTACAGCATTTAGATAGATCGATATTTTGCAAAATGTATAATATAATCAGCACTAAACTCGGAAAGTTAGTTAAATTAAAAAAGTAAAAATACTTAAAGTGTAGGAATTAATATTTGAATTGTGCTAAATGAAATTAATATACAAATGCAACTTACTGTGATATTAAGAATTCAATTTGAATTTTGTAGATTGGATAAATAGAAATTGAGTCATTGATAATCCAATGTTTTTAAATCAGCATGTGAACACCTTGACATCTAAAAGTGATCACATGCTATTATATAGCATGCAATCACTTTGACAATCTCGAGAGCACACACAAATTGATCGATATGTGATGGCACAACAATGCAGGCGCTACTGTGACGTCAAGTGTTAGAGAGAGAGAGAGAGAGAGATTTGGGTGTTCTAATTTAAAATATTAATTGTAAACTTCAAAACTTTCCATTTTTAAGAGCATCAAACACCCAAAAGTGCCTGCCAAACAGTAGGAATGTCTGTGGAGAAGTCCTTGTTGCAGAGGATCTCAACCACTTCTCTGTATTCCATAGCTCTTGTATTTGTATATATGGAGTTACCTTAATTTCATTCCACTTAGGGATAGCAGTGTGGATCTTGATTTTTCATGCTAAAGCAGTGGTTAATTTGCTCTGCTTCACATCTTGTTTGTGCTTCTTCAGCCTTGTGTTAAAAGACCTCTTAGTCACAACGACATAATACCGCAAAGATCTATCCGAGTATTCTAAAGGTATAGAGAACACACTGCATTGCGGTCAAAGGGGCAGAGTCTCTATAAGTGGTGAGCGAGGCAAATATTGACTTTAGTGCCTTAATTCTGATACTGAAACAAACTTCTTAACAGTTTTTGATAAAATATGAAAAACGGAACCTAGGGAGAGAAATTCCAAGTATTGAAGAGGACGATTTGAAGTCACAGGGCTGTGATTACTGCCAGTGACTTTAGCTCTCTTGACAATGTTGTTGATTTTCTGCATATTGATATCAGCAGAGGTGGGGGGTCTTAAACCACAAATAAATCTTTTTTACAGGCAGCTTGGTCGGAGGCAATCATAAAGGATACTCTGGCTCTATATCTAAAGAAATAATATTTGTGGGCATACAGGCAGGCAGAAGCAGAGAGAGGATCTGACTTGGGACATATCAAATATCAATTTATGCCAATAAATGGATAATTTTACATATTGCAGCTATTTTCCTTTGATTTATTTTACCCAACTTCTACAAGTACTGTATGGATCTCTTTTTTTTTTTATTTTCACTGGACATACTGAGGTTGATGCCTGACAACTTTCAGATTTCAGCTGCATTAAATGCTCTATTAAATGTTCAGTCCTGTGAGGTGAGGGAGGGGGGGTAGTCATTTAGATATCTCACAAAATTATCAGTCATCAGCTGTGCTCCACTACATAAAAATAAGAACTGAGACTAGAAACTGAAAAGAGAAAGCATGTCACTAACAATATTAATAATTTATTTATTCCTTCCCCGGATCATGCAATGCTTCAGAATTTATTTTCACAACAGATTAAGCTGTAGAAAAAACATACCCATAAGGTACAAAATAAGGTCTTTTCCTCAGCTATCTTCAGGCATTATTTATTAATTAATCAAAAAAAAATTTGGGGGGGGGGAGGGGGGTTTCTTGCAGTCATTGTGATTTTGTCAGACATGCCAGATCTTAAATGAAATCTGAGAGATTCATGAAAGAAAAATAATTCTGAAAATTCACCCCTTTCTCTGAGATATGATTAAAGCATATTCTCACTGCTTTCATAACTCATTGAAACAATCTGCAGTTTGGGAAAGAACACTTAGAACAGATCAAATAAACATATTTCTACTGCTAAAAAAAAATCTGTTTCTAAACACATAATTCATTATACCACTTTTATTGTACTAGCATAGCAAATTTATTGTACCACATTTTTACCACTACTTTGCTTATGTTATTTTATTACCCTGTTTCTCCTAAAACCGAGTTACCAATGGTACTACTATTCTCCACCTGCTAACAGACTCTCATCAAAGTTATTTACAGATTACCCCTGTGGAAATAATTCTGTAAAAACTATTTTCATATTACATACATTTAATACATGATGCTTCTTTAAAAGATACACAAACTTTACTTCAGTTTATAATTCCTGGAAAATAATAATATAAATTACCATTTTCAACACTTTCATCACTACAGTTGTCACAAACTAATAACTGAACATGTGGATTAAAATTTCTGATGAATGGCATCCAACATTTTACATCTTCAAAACTTGAAACCTGAAACAGATTTTACCAGTTGTAGTAGATTACAGAGTAACTCAGAGAAAAGTACTTGAATTCAAACTCAGTAAAAACTAAGAGATGATATAAAAAAATACAGTGGTAATGAAATCAAGCAAAGTCTAATTTTCATGTTACATAAACACTTAAAAATTAAAATATATATAAATGGAACTGGTGGTTCACACATCATGACAACAGAGAAAAAAACAGTTGTAATGTGCACATTTAAAGTATGAGTTTAAAATGAATAAGTAAGGATTGTTCAACATGACAACCCTGAAACCAGAGTACAAATAGATGTGGAGATGTGGCGATAGAGAATTAAAAATCCTACTTTGATCAAATACCAACTGAAAACAATTCAAAAGAATTATAAAAGTAAAAGATATTATATCTTGTTTAATGACCATAACATTTAAAAATCATTGTATATTATGACTTATACAATATTGATAAGAAACATATTATTTTCTGTTGTAGAAGTATTGTATGTAATTAACTTCTGAGAAATTTCATCATCTTGGAGTAGGAATTAAACCTGCATCTCCCAATTTCCTTCCAAGCAGGCTACTACCACAAAGGATCTCCAAACAGCTGAAGCATAAGAATCTGAACAGTAATCACATATTCTCTAGTTAAAGCATCTGATTCAAAACCTCTCCCCTAATTATTATATTTGCACTTTTAAGGTATTAACCTCTTGCAAAGTGCGCATAGTTTACGTGCAGTAATTCATAAATGAAAACCATGAGGAATAATCACTCACCATAAATATCATGGTAACCTCCAATGGACCAAACACTTCCAACACGCCAATTCATCGTGATGTAACTGGCTTCCACAGGTTTACAGATTCTTGCTTACGCCTTATTTTCGGGTGTGAAACATCGTTTTTTTCCTTTGCCTTATAGTATGTTACTATAATGCTTGTCAATTCGATAAAAATCATACATACAACTCATTCATACAATTCAAGTAAAACTATGTACATAAAACCTTACATTCACAGGTGATTAAACCTTAGTCAATTCTAATTATGGAACTCCCTCCTCTGCCTCACAATTCCTCTGCTACTCCCACTGCAATTGTCACACCCATCTGTTCAAGCATTATCCTCTAGTACTTTCGACAGATCCCCGTCACTCAGAGGCAGGTGTGGCTCATCCGCCTCCCAGCTCAAGTGAGCAGAGCCATCAGTGGCCTGAGCTCCAGTCGCTATCTCTCGTATCTCTGGCGCCATCTATTGTTCCCGCTGCTCTTCCTCTTTCTTTTTACGCTGCTGTTCAATTTTTATTATGGCTTTCCATTGTTCGCTATTTGGCTCATTAATGTTGCATAATCTGATCTGTTTTTTTCAATTAACACTGATTCTGCAATTTCTTAATTGCTTCGCTTACAGCTCTTAATAATTTTAATATCTCCAAACCTTGGACATTTTTGATTTTCCATACAGTATTGGTCAATGCTGTCTTAGCCTCTTTTTTTGTTCCAATTATTAATATGCTGATTCAATCTATTTTAATTTGTTCTTGGTGCTGCCTATATTAGGTGGTTGCTGGTTTATTGGGATTTCATAAATTTGCTCTATTTAATTGGCTAATTTTTCATTTTTAATCACTAAATTTTTTACAGTAAGTACCTGATTTCCCCATTTGTATGCATACTTGCCACAAACTTTATTAATTTCTGCTGAAACATTTTCTATATGGTATTCCTCCCACATATATTTACAGGTTTTTTATCATCTTGACCTTATTGTACCTTGAGTTACTTCATAAATCCATTTTTTAATACCTGTTTAGGTATCCAAAAGCATATGCAATTTTTTCAATATATTCAATTTCTTCTTTTCTATACTGTTCAATTGATGAATGTGTTAAACTTCTAATTAGTGTTTTAATACTATTTCTTTTATGTGTTAATGGATGTGATGACTGAAATGGTATAAGTACTGGGATATATGAAGATTTTCTATGCACTCTGAATTGTAAACTCTCCTCTGTTTTAATAATCAAAACGTCCAAAAATGCCAAAGTATTGTCATGTTCTTGTTCTACTGTCAGTTCTATAGATGGATAAATTTCACTATACTTTTGTCAAGTTCCTCAAGTTCATCATTTTTTAGCCTGGATAACAGAAAATGTCAATAACATATCTGCAGTATATCAGTGGTGGATCCTCGAGTTTTATTATTATTTTTTCCTCAATGTCACTCATTATAATTTCAGCAAATAAAGTTGACAGTGGTGACCCCATAGGTCCACCATGATTTTGTTTGTACATCTTGTTGTTAAACTTAAAAATGTTATTTTCATATATGTACAATAAAATTTCTTCTCTTAACTCCTCTATTTGTACAATGAAGGCAATACAAATAGAGGAGTTAAGAGAAATTTTATTGTACATATATGAAAATAACATTTTTAAGTTTAACAACAAGATGTACAAACAAAATCATGGTGGACCATGGTCACCACTGTCAACTTTATTTGCTGAAATTATAATGAGTGACATTGAGGAAAAAATAATAAGTAAACTCGAGGATCCACCACTGATATACTGCAGATATGTTGATGACATTTTTCTGTTATCCAGGCTAAAAAATGATGAACTTGAGGACTTGACAAAAAAGTATAGTGAAATTTATCCATCTATTGAACTGACAGTAGAACAAGAACATGACAATACTTTGGCATTTTTGGACGTTTTGATTATTAAAACAGAGGAGAGTTTACAATTCAGAGTGCATAGAAAATCTTCATATATCCCAGTACTTATACCATTTCAGTCATCACATCCATTAACACATAAAAGAAATAGTATTAAAACACTAATTAAAAGAAGTTTAACACATTCATCAATTGAACAGTATAGAAAAGAAGAAATTGAATATATTGAAAAAAATTGCATATGCTTTTGGATACCCTAAACAGGTATTAAAAAATGGATTTATGAAGTAACTCAAGGTTACAATAAGGTCAAGAGTGATAAAAAACTTGTAAAATATGTGGGAGGAATACCATATATAGAAAATGTTTCAGCAGAAATTAATAAAGTTTGTGGCAAGTATGGCATACAGGTAGGAAATCAGGTACTTACTGTAAAAAATTTAGTGATTAAAAATGAAAAAAATTAGCCAATTAGATAGAGCAGGAATTTATGAAATCCCAATAAACCAGCAACCACCTGTGTCATATATAGGCAGCACCAAGAACAAATTAAAATATAGATTGAATCAGCATATTAATAATTGGAACAAAAAGAGGCTAAGACAGCATTGACCCAATACTGTATGGAAAATCAAAATGTCCAAGGTTTGAAGATATTAAAATTATTAAGAGCTGTAAAAACGAAAAGCAGTTAAGAATTGCAGAATCAGTGTTAATTGAAAAAAACAGATCAAGATTATGCAACATTAATGAGCCAAATAACTTAAACGAACAATGGAAAGCCATAATAAAAATTGAACAGCAGCGTAAAAAGAAAAGAGAGAAAAAGAGCAGCAGGGACAATAGATGGCGCCAGAGACACAACGATTCAGAGATAGCGACTGGGGCCCAGGCCTCGATGGCTCTGCTCACTTGAGCTGCGGTGGGCGGATGAGACACACCTGCCTCCTGAAGATGACAGGGATCTGTCGAAAGTACTAGAGGATTGGATGCGGGGCTGAATGGGTGTGACAATTGCAGTGGGAGTAGCAGAGGTTGTGAAACAGAAGGAGGAGTTCCATAATTAGAATTGACTAAGGTTTAATCACCTGTGAATGTAAGGTTTATGTACATAGTTTTTACTTGAATTGTATGAATGAGTTGTATGTATGATTTTTATCGAATTGACAAGCATTATAGTAACATACTATAAGGCAAAGGAAAAAAAAACGATGTTTCACACCCGAAAATAAGAAGCGTAAGCAAGAGGTCTGTAAACCTGTGGAAGCCCAGTTACATCACGATGAATTGACGTGTTGGAAGTGTTTGGTCCATTGGAGGTTACCATGATATTTATGGTGAGTGATTATTCCTCATGGTTTTTTCACTCTCCCCTAATTATGTGATTAGCCAGAAGGTATAGACATTAACTGTTAGAATGCCGTCATGTTGCACGATATAACATATTACTGAAAGTCAAAATGGACGATGAAAATTACTTTAGTTAAAATACTGAAGCAAATGTTGAAAGTCAAAATCACATTACTAGATCTTTCACGCTCCACACAATGTGTGGCCACACATGGCTACATGCACACGAACACTGCTGGAGCAGTTTGGTTTGGGGAGGGAGGGGGTGTCAACCACCCTCCGTATAGCCTGAACGTGGCACCGAGTGATTATCACCTCTTCACTCACATGAAAACCTGGTAGGGATTGCAGCACTTCAATGACAATGAGGAGCTGAAGAACGGCATCAAATCATGGCTGAGCTCCCAGGTGGCAACCTTCTTTGATTCAGGGACACAAAAGCTCACATCCCGATACGATAAATGTCTCAATTAGGGGGTGACTATGTTGAGAAGCAGCCTAGACTTGTATGTTTTGCACACAATAAAATATTTTGTTCTCATTGCTCGTTTTCTCCACAGCCTACTGAAGGTTGATATCTGAACAGCCTATGTACAAATGATGATTAAAAAGGATCTGTAAAAAAGGTTTCCCTGGTAAATATCTTGGTGATTCCAAAGGGCATGGGGGGGTCAGGTTGCTGTCCTTTGATGACACCAACTTTTTGGCATAGAGCAAAAGCATGTAGCAGAGTATGTTGTCTCAGATGTACAAGGTTTGCATGAAATTCAGCCTTAGCATAAATCAGGGAAAACCCAAAGTTATGGTTTTAAGCAAGAAACTGGTAGTACTGAATGCAAGGCCAGTCCAACCAACACACAGTTCAACCATGCTAATGCATTTCTGTTTTTAGGAAGAATGCTTAAAATAAAACAGTTTAGATGGTGGAATCAGTGTGTGGGTGAATTCAGTTTTGAAAGTCATAGCTGCTTCAGGAGGATTTTATAAGAGTGATGGGTTCTCTACAAGGTCCCAAATAGCTACCTATGAAAGTGTAACTGTTTCTACTCTGCATGGGTGGAGTTACGGGACGGCATGGGAAGGCTTTGCCCCCCACCCCCACCGTGGAGGAGAAATTAATGATTTTTTCTACAATAAAGATAGTCTATATATATAACCAAGACAATTATTGAATGTGAACCGGTCTCTGAACGAAATATAAACAACCAACAGTTGTCGCCCTCACACATTCCACAACAATGATGCCAATGACAAATAAAGCTGTCTCAAAAAGTCAAAATGTGCTCCCATATACAGCAGAATCCATCTAATCTGGTGTAATCCAGTCACTATAACATCTGGCTTATAGCAACCGCCAATCCTGCCACTTCCAATCATCGTCGGACTCGGACAAATGATCTGCCCAGCATTGATTGGACGAGCACCTGCGCCTCTCAGTCTCGAGTGAGCCTCTTTCGATCCCCCTCCCTTCATGAAGCTCCACCCATGTGGTATTCTTAGCACAGTATTTGACTGCTTCTGTGCGTGGTCTCAGTTTTACGCTGTTGTTTTTGCATGTGGTAAAATACTATTGTGCTATGTGCTTGTATTTAGTATCTACATTTTAAGAAATTAATCATGAGTAAATGTTCTAGAGACATATGTTTTTTCTTTTCAAATTCAAATGACTCTCAAACACCTATGCGTAGTTCACAAACTTCAACATGTGAAAGTGAAATGCTATGAGAAAGATCTTCCTACACCGGAACCATGTAGTTCTGTTGAGTTCATGGACGATCTGGGTGATTTGCAGAGTGGTACATCTCGCCCAGTCTTACTACAGTATCGCTTTCACACTTCTCAGGCACTAAACGTGGCTTTACAGCTTCATATTTAAAAAAGTTTGAATGGCTAGAGTATAGTGTGAAAAAAGTGCTGCATTTTGCTATGCATGTAGGCAATTTCCTTCAAGTAAAAAAGAGGATTTTACACAGAAAAAGGAATGAAAAATTGGTAAAAAGCTGGTGAAAAGTTGAAAAAACATACAGTTAGTGCAGCACGCTCATTTTCTACATCGAAATTGGTTAATTTTAGGAAATTGACAGAGACAGTAGCTACAAAAATATGTGCATCTCATAAGGAACTTGTGAGTGAAAACCGTGAATATGTAAAAAAGGTGTTGGATATTCTTCTGTATCTGGCAAAGCAGGGCTTCGCACTTCACAGCCATGACGAGTCCAGTGAATTCCACAACAAGGGCAATTATTTAGCGTTGTGTGAACTTTTTGTAAATATGACAAAAAATTTAAAGACAAGTATGAACATTACCATAATTTTAAGAGTCCTTGTGTACAGAATGGACTGTTACAAATTGTCAGAGAAGAAGTTTTGAAAACAATTACGAACGAGGTAAATGAAGCTGGGTTCTTTTCACTCATGGTCGATGAGGCCAAATCCCATAGGGTTCAACAGCTATGCATTTGTATACGACACCTTTACAGCCAAGAGTTAAAAGAAAGAATACTGACAATGGAGAATGTATTGCTGTCACGAACTGCAAATTCGTTAGCAAATATTATTCTGACCTTTCTTAATGGCATTGGAGTTAATGCCCTCATGGTTGGCCAGTCACACGATGGGGCCAGTGTCATGTGTGGAGTGAAAAACGGACTGCAGAAAATTATTCGAGAAAATCACTCTTTTGCGATATATGTGCATTGCTTGGCACATAAGGTGAACCTGGTTCTGGTGGCTGTTTGCAAGGACAATGACTTGAGCTGTAATTTTTTCAATGTTATGCAGTCTTGTATGAGTATTTCTCATATCCGGACACTCATGCCATGTTCCGAGCTGTGCAAAAAAATAAAGATCAAAACTCCAGGACCTCACGAAATAAATAAATTGAGTGGCACACACTGGTCTTATACGGCTACAACTATGTTGTCTGTCAAGCAAAACTACATGGCGATTGTGCCTGTATTAAGCGATACAGAAGCAGACATGAGACACTCTAAATCGGCAGAAGCAAAAGGACTCCTAATGTCTATCAAATCACTTGATTTCATTGTTTGCATGGTTGTTTCTGCTGAATACCTGTCTCTTATCAATATCCTGAGTAAAGCATTGCATAGAGTGGACACTTGCATCGCACAATGTTCTAAGGCAGCCAGTGGAATAATTAAAGAACTTGATTCGAAAAAAAATGAAATAGCTTGGGATCAAAAATGGGAAGAAGTGAAAGCTTTCGGGAAAGACTGTGAACTTGACATAATACTTGTTACAAGTGAAATGGAAGAAGAAGATTGGGAGGTTCAAAAACAAAAACTACTCCGGATGATTTCGAAAAAGCTAGATCATTACGTTGTGTTGTCATCTGTCGGTCAAAGAATGAGGAATGAAGCAGTAAGTGCAAAAGTTGAAGAAATCAAAAATGTTGAATCTCAATTGAAACAAAATTACAGATGCAATTTCTTCTACCCTGTTTTGGACATTTTGCAGGAAGAAATGAGAAGATTTACTGGTGATGCTCTTCAAGTTTCAGAGTCCAGTGAAGAGTTCCTTCGTTTAAACCAAGAAGGTTCCGAGTTTTTTATTGACACCTATTCTGTGTCAAGAAAAGATTGCACAATGTTGAAAGCAGAAATGTCTGTATTAAGAAATGTGATGGAAAGCTTGGGTGTCAGTTTAAAGGACAGGCCCCTTAAAAGTGTTCTTAAAGATATGAAAGAAAATGTTTTGAACAAGGACATGGGCATTTATCCGAATATACAGAAACTCCTCAAGATCTGTTTAACTTTGCAATCTAACAGTGCTAACTGTGAACGGTCGTTCTGGGCAATGCGTCATGTTAATAACTGGTTAAGATGCACTATGAACCAGGAACGATTATCTAACTTGGTGTTTTTATTTTCAGAATCAGATATAGTTAAAGATTTGGACCCAGATGCCTTGATTGACAAATATAACTCGAAATGTGAAAAACGAAAGATTGTTTTGCAGTAGTAGTTTGTGCACTGACTACTGATTCAGAACCAGACTCATTCTGTAAGTGATTTTTATTGGTATTATAGTCTGACTGTGTTAATATAATTGTATTATAGATTGAATACTTTAAAACAAATATAAATAATTCATTGTTTTTATTTATATCATCTACCTCTTAGTTACAATGTTACATGTAATTTTCACCATTACAAAACAGCCGCTATTTCAAACTTTTAATCCTAAATATAAAAAAATATTCTATGATGGTTCTTATCGATACGATGTCACAGGTCATCATCAATCGTATCATTTTTGTACTATTGACAATTATAGGTCTTGGCATGACTTTTATCTTCTTAGGATCATAACAATCCCTTAACCTCCCCCCTCCCAAGCCAACATCTTTATATGCCCCCCTAAGCAATAGGCTCTATCTCCGCCCATGCTACTCTGTGTGATGTAAGGCAGTGAAATCTGAGCACTGAAAAAGAGACACAAGAGCAGTTTGTGTGCTGGAAAGATGTCTGTACTCTTTTGTCTGCTAACTTTGTAAGAAGAATTGAACAAAAAACAGTTGCTGCAGCAGTGAAAAATAAGTAAAAAGATTTGGCTAAGAACAAAGCTTATGTGGAACACAGAACTGGCATGCCTTCAAAATTCAGACAAAAAGTTAATAGAAGGTTGGCTAAATAAAGCAGTAACAGATAAAAACAAAAAAATTCTCAGAAAAGTTAAATCTTCAAGAAGAAAGATGGCTAAGGTCTGCCGAAAATATTACTACACCACCTAAGCAGACCTCTCTAAATACACATGTTGTAGATCTCACAGAGGAAGGAGTAAGTGAAGACTTAAAGGAAATCATTAATAAAGGTAGCAATTTCAATTTAACTACCAATAATTTAAATAGACAGAATTTGATATTAGAATTGGAAAGTGTTTGCAGTGAAGTAGAAAAAGGAGTTCCAGACACTGCATTAAAAATGAGAAAACAATATATGCAGACTGTGTAAGTATGGTTAAGAAACAACATATGAATTATAAACCAAATCACCTTAGTGCTCTTGAGGAATTAAAAAATAATACTAAAATTATTGCTTTAAAAGCAGACAAGAGCAAATCCCTAGTACTTGTGGAAAAAGAAAAATATACTAAAAAAATGGAAGAAGAGAAGAACTTAGCAAACCTATGTATGAAGAAATTAAAGACAACCCACTAGAATTGAAAATAAAAAACTATAATAAGCTGTTGAAGTCTTTATAAAAAGAAACAATCAGCAAAGTTCAGATTTCAAGAACTTTTCAATGTTACATACCTTAACAGGATACCTCAATTGTATGGGACAATTAAACTTCATAAACCAGATAAACCATTAAGGCCTATAGGGGACTCGAAAAACTCTCCCTTGTTGAATCTTCAATATGATCTCCTGAGCCAACTGAGAAATTTTTTTACAGATCCCCCTGCCTTGCTAAAAAAAACTCAAAAGATCTCATAGTCAAGTTAGAAGGCATTCCAAAACTTGACCATCCTATAATTGCTAGTCTCGACATTAAATCTATGTACACTAACATAGATACGGATCGTCTTTTAGAATTCCTCACAGAAGATTTGGCTGACAAAATAGTCTTCCATAACCACAGCAAGGAAGAACTGACAGGTCTTTATGAAATTCTGATGTTTGTTTTAAAAAACAGCTATTTTCAATTTGGCAGCAATTTCTACAAGCAAACTTCTGCATTGGCTATGGGCTCACCAGTTGCACCATTTCTTGCAAATTACTATGTAGGAAAACTAGAAGAAAATGTTCTGATTACTCCTTCAATCTTCAGTCTTTATGCTAGGTATATGGATGATATTATTTTCATTACAGACAACAAAAATGTCTCTCTTCCATATGACATATTAGACTGGTTCAACTCCCTGGAGGACAAATTGCAATTCACCATTGAACTGTAAAAAGATAATCAACTCAATTTTATGGTCTTATCATTAGTCATCAAAAAATGAAAAAATGAAACAAGGTTATAAAAGAAACCTAACAACAATAACAAAATGTTAGACTATCAGTCAATCACCCTAATTACATAAAAACAAACTTGGCCACTCAATTTTTGGAAAATATTAATGTTCTAAATTCTTCAGAATTGTTAAAACATGCTCAAAAAGAGGAACTGAAAAAAGTTTTGGAAGATAATAATTTCCCTTCTCTAGTAGTCAACAAAATTATTAATAAAAAGAAAAGAAGCAGAAGTCAAACACTAAATTGTTTCAGTCAACTAGAAAAGTTACTTATCATAAAGGACTGTTTGAAAAACTTCAGAGGATTAGTGAGAAATTTCTAAGCAGACTGGCTCCAGGATTACAAAATAAAATTAGCAACTACCTTCCAAAATTAAAGCAAGAAGAAAACATCCTGTTAGAGGAAGGAGCGGTCTACAACATAAACTGTGAGTATAGTCTCAGCTATGTGGGAGAAACAGGCAGACAGCTTAAGACCATATTAGCAGAACATAAAGCTGCAATTAAAAATATGACAAACAAAGCAAATTTGGACAGACATGTTCAAAATACAGGACATAAAGTGCTTTGGGACTCTGCAGAAGTTCTAACACATCAACAGTACTTTTTCAAGAGAAAATTGTCAGGACTGAAAATTGAGACAAGAAGAGGTACAACATTAAATGATGAGAAAGGTTGGAATTTAGCTAATGAATGGCAACACCTACTATAGTGTAGTCCTGAGGAAGGGTAGGAGTGCTACCCGAAAATTTGACTGTAAGTAATTTCCTTTATTCCTGTGTAAAACCCATAATTTAGTGAAATTTATAGTGTACAAAAATCACTTTGTTTTGCATAATTTTTATTGTATAGACATGCCATGATTAACTTATCGTCCAAATAGTAGCCCCTCAGAAAACACAAAAATTGCATTGTTCCAGAGCATGAATGAAACATGCATTTCCCAATTTCCATTTATATAGGCTAGCTATTACGACCTTGAAGTTTTCTGAGCGAGTTACTAGATGAATAACAGCTAACCCTGAAATTTCTACCAATCAGAAACAATGTTTTAGCAAATTTCAATGCTATGTATCTTCATTGCATTTTCTGTTTTGTCATGGTAGAAACATGTTTCCTAATAAATTAAACTCTATACTTTCTTTAGCCTCAGATAGCTAACTTCTAAATGTATAACACCCAGTGCATAAATATTATCTGTATTGCAAGATTGTTAAAATTACATTGATGATGATGATGTGTTACCACTAGGGCACTATTTATTTTAGGACTACACCACTGATATACAGGGAAGAACTCTTTTTACTTTTTCAGTTCTCCCCACCTCATTTCAAACTTCTATATCCTTTTATCCCTTTTCCCCTCCATTATTTTCAAAGCTGCATATCTATCTAGTTTCCAAGTTTGCTTGCCAGCCCTGGTAGGAAATATCTATTAAAAAAGAAATCGACCCTTTATTTATCTATTTGTAATATCCATTCTTAAACAGTTTTCATAATAGAGATATTATAAGTAATAAGATATACATGTGAACATTAAAAAAAGGGTCAATTTCTTTTTTAATAGATATTTCCTGTCAAGGCTGGCAAGCAAGCTCAGTATATATATATATATATATATATATATATATATGGGATGTAAGGTCAGGTGATGCGTAACATCACAGCCTCTCCTTGACAAATGTCAACCCCGCCTTCTCGTGGTGCATCCTGTTCCCACTAAAGGGGCTCTGACGACCGCCAATAGCGGTATAACTATACCATCGGGATTAGAGGAAATTCTATCCCACACTCACCAACCCGCTTGGCCAGCGTAGTGAGTTATGGCCAAACCTCTCCAAAATGATTCCACAACTTAAATCTTGGCCCTCAGTCTCTGGCAGCTGGAATGTACCTGGCCAAGGCAGCGGCCAGTGCGACATGAAGGCAGAGGGTGCTAAGAATCCCCGGAGGACCGGACTAGGCTGCCATCTGATGCTGACCTTGGCTACGTACAATGGACGCTCCCTATCTTCTGATTCAAGGCTTCTTGAATTAGAAGAGGAACTACAAAGGATCAAGTGGGACATCGAGGGGCTAAGTGAGGTAAGGAGAAAAGGAGAAGATCTCATCGAACTGAAAAGTGGACATCTCTTCTACTATCGTGGGACAGATACTGGCAGAACTAGTGGTGTTGGATTTATAATAAACAAGAAACTGAAAGATAAAGTTGTAGAAGTTGACAGTTCCTCTGACAGAGCTGCACGACTTGTTATCCAACTCTCGAAAAGATACCAGGCTCAGATTATTCAAACTTATGCACCCACCACAAGTCATCCTGAAGAAGAAATTGAAGAATTTTATGAGGAAATTTGTCATCTAAATAATAAAGGTAAGCAGCACTTGAAAATAATTATGGGAGATTTCAATGCAAAAATAGGGCAACGGCAACAGAATGAAACTTCAGTAGGTAAATTCGGTCATGGCAACAGAAACCAGCGTGGAAATACTCTCGTTGAGTTTGCAGAGGCAGAAGGGTTTTTCATCTTGAACTACTCCTTCAAGAAAAAGCCACACAGGAAATGGACATGGAGACATCCAAATGGGACGACAAGTGAAATTGATTTTATTATGTGTAACAAAAAATTCGTCATAGAAGACTGCAGTGTGCTAAACAAGTTCAACACAGGTAGTGACCATAGATTGGTGAGATGTAAGATGCACCTCAACACTAAACTTGAACGTGGCAAGCTCATAAGACAAACAAAATCTATTGACATAACCAACCTTAAAAAACACCATAATACCTTCAAGTTGGAACTGAAGAACAGGTTCTCTGCTTTAGAAGGCCTAACATCGGAAGAAGTGGACATCTCTGAAGTTAACAGAAAAGTAACCAAAGCTCTTATGGAAACAGCAACAAAATTAGCTGGGTCTAAGAACAAGGTGCATGTAAATAAATTATCAGGAAAAACGAAAATGTTGATGCAAAAAAGAAGAGAGATGAGGACAACTAAAGAAGATGTGACTTCCAAAGTGGAATATATAGAGCTATGCAAGACAGTAAGAAAAAGTATCACTGAAGACGTAAGAAAATTCAACTGTGAACTAGTGAGGAAAACAATTGAAAACAACCAAAGCCTAAAGATAGCAAAGGGACATCAGAACTAATTGAAAGAGCGAGGGAATATGAACTTCCATTGTGCATGGCTTTTATCGATTATGAAAAAGCCTTTGATTCGGTGAAACCATCAGCAGTTGCAATGGCTCTGAAATCCTGCGGTATTGAAGATGCATACATTAATATTATTAATAACATCTATGAAAATGCAAGTGCAAAGATTCGGCTGTTTGAAAATACAACACACATAAAAATTGGAAAAGGAGTGAGACAAGGTGACACCACATCTCCGAAGCTCTTTAATGCCACATTGGAAAATGTCTTTCAATCACTGAACTGGGAAAACAAAGGGATAAAGATTAATGGAGATTATCTAACCCACCTTCGTTTTGCTGATGACATAGTCATTTTTACAACTACCCCATCAGAGCTACAGAGTATGATCCAGGAACTTGCTGACAAGAGTAAAGAAGTGGGATTAAAAATGAACTTTCAGAAGACAAAAGTGATGTACAATGCTTTTACAAGAAATGAAGATTTATCGATTGATGGAGAAAAGCTGGAGATAACAGACACGTACGTTTATCTTGGACAGCAGATATCAAGTGAGGGTCACATTGGTGAAGAAATTAATCGGCGTACGAAACTTGCCTGGAGAGCTTTTGGAAGAAACAGCATAATTTTCAAGAGCAATATGCCATTATGTCTTAAAAGAAAAGTGTTTGATCAATGCATCCTTCCAGTGCTTACGTATGGTGCAGAGACGTGGACCTTAGCTAAAAGAGACATACAAAGGCTGCAGACAACTCAAAGCAGCATGGAGAGGTGCATGCTTGGTGTAACCAGGAGAGATAAGAAGAGGAACACGTGGATCCGAAAAATGACAAGAGTGGAAGACATTATGATCAGAGTTAAATCCCTGAAATGGCAATGGGCTGGACATACTGCCAGGACAGACCATCGATGGACAGCCGAAATTTTAGATTGGATTCCAAGGGACAGGAAAAGACCCAGAAGAAGACCACATGGAAGATGGGTGGATGAAATTCGAAAGTATGCGGGAGTGACATGGAGGAGACTGGCACAAGACAGACCGTTGTGGAGGAAACTTGGGGAGACCTTCCTCCAGCAGTGGATTGATAATGGTTGACAATGATGATGATGATATATATATATTTATTTATAAGATATGCTATGATTAATAAATCCTGGTGGGCAGTAAAATCAGTAAAATGTAGATAGAACTCAAAATAGTATAACTATATCCTAAAAATCCAAACATTTCTTGGCGTAGAATAAAACTAAAAATTTCCAAGCTTTCACACATCAACCAGATGGCTTTCTCAAGCAAGGTAGACAGCTAACTGCAAATTGGATAATAGAACGTTTCAACACTTTAAACGTGGTGAATTGACTAGACAATAAATGATTCGGAGCAAACGTGATAGAAGTCTATTGCATAAGCAATGTGTGTGGGTTTTGTGATCAAACTTATGAAGTGATTTGTTTCAAATGTTTGATAATGCCATTAGAAAAGACTTTGTTGTTATGTTCAAGTATTGATATTTGGTTTCATCTATTTGCCTTCAACTAATTCCACTACAAGCATGACATCGCAAGGCTGGGATTCCGGCAAGTGAACAACAAAGAAAAGTGTAAGTGATCATTATCTCCTTCATTCTCTTTTGCCTTGTGAAAATTGAAAATGCAACAGTACCCCAGACATGGTAACCTTTTTCTAAGTTATACTGTAATCTTTTTCGATCTTTTTCTATAATGAATAATTATAGAAAAAGCCTTTCCTATAATGGATAATTATGGTTAACAAACGTTAAGAACACTCTTATTAATGGGAATTATAGAGGATAGTTTTTTAGGTACGTACAATACCTCTCAAATTTTTCATCTATAGACTAGATCATCATCATGAGTTCCTGTGTATTACTTCTTTCACAGGTCTGGCAACCAAGCCTGGTGGATTTGCCATCCAGCATGGTCATTGATGTTGCCATCTTGGTCCAGTAAATTTCCAAGGATTCTTCTATTTTTTCGATAACTGAGTGGGATTGATGTTTGATAACTTTTAAGGAGTTCCAGTCCATTTTGTGGCCAGTTTGTTGTACGTGCCTCCTGCTTCATTAGAAATGTTCCTTACTGCTTATTTGTGATCATTGACTCTGATGGTTAGTTACTCTTTGTCCTGTTTCTCCTGGGACACAGTTGAATTAGAATAATATGACCACCTAACTAATAATGGGAATAACCACCCTTGGCCTGGATGACAGTGGCGAGACAGCATAACATGGATGCAATGAGGCCCTGAAAGGTTGCTCGAGGCACATGTGCCCATTCAGACTGCAGCAGAAGACAGAGGTCCCAGAGATGATGTGGTTGTGTGTCAGCACATCAAACCTGTTGATCCAAATAGTCCCACAAGTGCTCTATGGGACTGAGGTCGGGCGATTTCGCTGGCCAAGGGAGAATGGAGGCATCGCTGCCGTGTTCCTGGAACCAGTCACACACACCCTTAATGATGTGGCAGGGCCCAATGTCCTATTGGTAGACACCATCCCCACCAGGGTAAATGCCCAACATGAAGAGATGCATGTGGTCAGCAAGGATGAATACATAGCCATTGGTGTTCACGACCCATCCAGTGGTACCAGCAGTCCCAGCCAAGTCATACCAGGAAAACGTCCCCCAGACAAGCACACTGCCATTGCCGGCCTGTACTTGACCAACAAGCGTGTCCAGGTGTCAGTTCTTGTGTGTCTGACACCGTATCCGCCACCACCCATCACTTCTGTGGAGTAGAAACCTTGATTCATTGGAGAAGGCAACGTTATTCTACTCTGTCACTGTCCAATGATGGTAGTTCCATGCAAACTGCAGGCGTCATTGGTGATGGACCTGGGTTAACATGGGTGCTTTGACGAAGCGTCAACTCCAGAGACCCATGCATAACAGGGTTCGCTCTACTGTTATTGGGGACACGTACCTTGGTGCCACAGCATTTATTTGTGTGGTAATTGCTGCACTGTTGCATATCGATTGCCCTTTATCAGTTGACAGAGGTGACATTCTCCTCTGGGGACAATGGCCCTTGGGGCTGCACCGTTCCATTCTTGGTACACTCTTACTACAGTACCTGGTGAACAGCCCACGAAGTCTGCTGTTTCTGAGATGCTTCCACCCTTGGCATGGTAGCCGACGATCATTCCTTTTTGAATGTCTATTAAATCACAACCTCTGCCCATTATGTTTATGCTAAGCACTATGGCTCATCTGTCCTGGCAGGCCGCTCTTATCTCCGTGTAGTTGACCTTGTCACATGCACTGTGTGACATTCCTGGGCGGGTACACTATGATTCCGGGGATGGTCATATTATTCTGATAGGGCTGTGCATATGGTAAACCACATGAACAGCTTATTTTATAAATGACTCCTTGCTGTAGTAAAGTATTTTCTTCTTTTTGTTTTAGGGATGGCAAGTAATTTTTAATTGTGTTATTGAAACCTGTAGCTAACCTATAAACACAGAAATCGAGGGAAAACACACAGAGCCACGTATGGCAAAAAGATTCGTTAAGCGGTAGCTTTCGGTCATCCTACGACCTTGATCATCCACGATCAACTGGATGAGCTGGTTGCCAGAACTACAATTTGAAGTTGGGTGTTGGAACTGTTGCCAGATTTTAGTAGAGAGATCCAAATAAATGGGATTTGGCGAGAGGTCTTTGAATTGCAGTTTTTGGTGAACAAAATTTCAATGCTTTCTTGGAAACGCAGAGAGGCTTTGTTGATGAATGGGGCAACTTTTTCTTTCTTTTTTTTTCAAATGGGAACTGCAGAGGTGTCTTCAAGGGTTAGCGCAGTTAATGCTGTCTTTGGAAGACCATTGGAAACATTGACTGCACTAATAATTGAAGATTAAAATTCGAACAAATATCGCTCTAGAACAAGCACCAAACGCCAAGTTTTTGGGTTAAGATTCGAATGACGAGAAAAGCGCAAAGATTCGAGTTTTCGAATCTCAAATCTTTTCAAGATTCACAGGATTTGAGGATTTGAATGTCCTATCCCTAGTTATTGCTGATTTTCTTCAGTTTCTGAAAAAGCCCTTTGTGGTAAGTCAAACTTCTTGTGGATAAGTAGTCAATTATTTCTTTATTTTTGCTTAATCTTCTCCTAGTAGGATTTTCATCCAGTACCTCAAGTATTTCTTTTGATAAGTAATTATTTTCTAATAAGATGGATTTTAATTTATTTTTATGTTTTTTCTTTAGCTTTTGAAGCACCAGACCTGTGGAAGAAGTAAGATGCAGGAACTCCTGATGATGATCTAGTGTATAGAACGAAGATTTTTGAGAGGTAATGTACCTAAAAATTTATCCTCTATAATTTTTGTTAAGAGTTTTGTTACTAACGGTAAGTAACAAAATGAACCTATCATGGTAGTTATTATATGTACAGTACATGCATAGTCCTACAAATCCCTTAATTATAGTTGCATGAGAATGAATACTTTACACATAACTATTTCACTTTAACTATGCACTTTGCTCTAGTCAAATTTCAGTGTTTTAAAATAAATATGAACATTTGGTAACACATTAATACATTCTGGACAATTTGAAATTTCAGTTTCATAACCTGGTACACAGCTCAACTCAATTGATCCTACTACACAAATGAATATGTAACACTTTTTTGTAGGAACATTCAGAAAAGTTAAATTATATAAAATGGCAAACATAATAAATAATAACAGCAACATGTAATATCTTCTGAATTTTCTCTAACCTCTTTGTTGTTGAAATGAATTACAACTGCTTGAACAACTTCAGCAAAGGCAGCACTTATAAGATCTTTTGTTTCCAATGCAAACAAATGAATGTCTGCAGAATAATACTTTGTCTCAATATGCCATGGATATCCTTTCAGGTTATCTGCTATTTCAATTGGCTCTGGAAGATTTCCAATAATTTCTGCAAAATGAAGGAATGTTTTCAAACTACAGTATAATTACAAAATGTTATAAAGAAATGGGCAACTTTGCTTGCTTCTTTCTTTGTTACATGTAGGGTTATGTGAAACACATGCCCTGCTTGTATTGGAACAGCATGTGGGATAAGAGAAATTATTTCACTACTAACACTACACATATTAACAGATTCTTCTAATTTCAAATACAGTTTACAACACAGTACGAAAAGAAGGTTGCATAAAACTGAGAGATCATGAACACACTGCAGATTTGTTTATTGGATTTCATTACATGTTACTAGCTGTTTTTTGTTGAATAACTGTAGAGGTGTTACATATATTTCCATGCCTTCTTTAAATCTGCATCATAAAATAATTTTCATAACACTGAAAGTAACAGAGAAACATCTGCTTCCCTCGTATATCTGTGCTGATTCACATACTCACTCTTATAAAAACACGTCACATGCACAGTTTAATATTTCAACTGCGCCAGCCAAAAAAGTTAATGGATTAGCATGCACATCAGCATGTGTGTGCAATGACATGATTTATAAACCATTCTATGTCAATCAGTATTTGGGAGAGATACAGACATTGCAGACAGTGCCACACTGATGAGGGGGAGGAAATCAATGGGTCTGGATCGCCTCTTTAAAATAACAATTATGACTCTAAGGTTGGCAGTGTGCATTATGAATATTGGACGAAATGATAAAAAACCCAGACTTGACTTAGCGCACCGTAAAAACAAAAAAAGGGGAGGGGGAGCTGATTTAATTATTACACTTCTTTATGACCACAACAACCTTCAGCTGAAATGATTCCCCAGACATTACTCCAAATGCATGATAACATCACATAGATAGATGTAGGGAAGAATGGACAAAGTGTTTATACGGGGTAAGAGTTATGTTAAATCCCTAAAGTCTATCCCAAAATTGTTTCCCAGGATATTCATGAAAACCACAGAACAAATGCATGAATGTGCATGCACAAAAAAAGCAAACACACTGCGACAGTTTAGCTCGGTCCTTAAAAAACTCTCCAGAAAATTCAAAATCTACCTCAAACAGTTCCTGAGAGCAGAGATATTTATCAAACAACAGGCAGACGCAGGGCTCGACAAATATGTTCTAGATCTAGGAGCCAGCTCAAAAATTTAGGCGCCAGGTGAAACAAAGTCAATAACGCATGAACACATGTTTGGTTATGACGCTGGAACAAAAAGTGGTAAACCATATTTGTTGTCATTTTTTTTTCTTATTACCCAAAAGACTTATTGCAAAATAAAGTTCCGATTTGCTTCATAATTTTCTTTTTATATTCTTTCAGTAGACGATCTCAAAAAATTTCAGATTTCGATTTTATTAAAACACTATTTGCGGAAGTCATATTTTTTACATATTAATTTAAAGTGCCATTTTTCTTCTTCATATAATCTGTAAACCATAAAATTCAGAAAAAAAATTTTCTTTGCGAGATCCACAAGGGTATAATCCAAAGGCTGTGAAAAAAATACCACGTATAATCCGCCGCGGCATATAATCTGTAGATCGTGAAATTCTGAGAAAAGCAATTTTTTCCTTCGCATAATCTGCAGCAGCATGTCGCAGAACATGATATTTAAAAAAAAAAAAAAAAAAAACAGTCCATACCTGCCAACAGCCTTGTTACTAATAACTATGGCATACATGGACTATTTTATGAAATAATCCATCTCTTTGTAAAAAACAAATATGTGCCTCAACAAAACATTACAACAAACAAGGACTCTAATGGAAACAAACTTAACACGTGTGAAACACAAAGTTTTTCTCAGCGAGATTCGAAACTTCCACCAGTAAAAATCAGTAAGATGCGTTAAGGATTCCACGATGCTTGACAGACAGGAAATCCAAGCAAGTGAACACGCAGTGCACGAACCTCCACTAACCACATGATCATACTGCCCCTAAAATAGCAGTTTAAGGAGAAGATGAGACCAAAGAACGGGGAAAAAAAAGCTGAATATTTTTAACTGGTGAAAAATCAAAACAGACAGCAAGAATGCGTACTACTGTCAGTTTGTCTTTTATTGACTCTGCAACTTCACAGCACCACTGCTTAATTTTTCTTTGTGCTGATATCATTCTCTCCCTACTTCTTCATTGTCACTTTTCTTTTCTTGTTTTTTATGCCCTCTGATAAAAACCATCAGTCTGAGGACCATGAGTGCATGATATCAAAGCTTCAACTATTTTAGATAAATGGTGTAACTTTGGGAATATTAATACTTTTGAACACCATGCATCAATTTTTAAAAATTTCGTCACTTCCGTTTTCGGGAATTTCCTTCTTCCTTTAACAAGATTTAACAGCGCTGGAGAGAGGGAACATCGCGGAGGGGGGGGGTGATTACGGGAAATCCGTCCGACTTCCGGTTTTGGAAATTTTTCTCCTATTTTCAAGCCTGAAATACAAAAAATTATGCAGTGAAATGATACTTTAAAATACTGAACAGAAGTAACATCGCGAGAAAAAAGAAATTATGATTACGGAAAAAATCTGAACGCCGTCGGCTTTCCGTTTTCGAAAGTTTCGTAAAGACGGAATTCCATCCTCCTCCGAACCCCTCGCCTTCAAAATTCTGTTTACTTGTGCATCGATCTCCTGAGTGGCCAACATAACGAAAAAGACGGAATTTCTCGAATTCGCGGAAGAAGCCTGAAGATTAGGAGGCAATTTTCACCGCGTCTAACTTCCGTTTCCACAACAAATTCTTGCTACAGTTTCTAGCTGAAATACGAACATATATGCCATAAAATGATATTTAACAAGAATACTAGACACAAACGCATAATCGGGAGAAAATAATAACGATTAGGGCAAATTCTTTTTACTCCATTTAACTACTGTTTTCGAAAGCTTTGAAACAAAATACCGTCCCAGACGGAAAATGACCCCCCTACCAAATTTGTTTTTAAATAAAATGAAAATTCGTAGAATCCGTAGTTTCGAGCGTGAGTTCCGTAGTCAGACAACAAAATCCGTAGAAACTAGACATTCCATAATAATTGGCATGTACGACAGTCGTATAAATCCGCACCTATCATGTTAATCGTGAATAGTAAATTTCCGACAGAAAACTGCGATTCACAGGACCGCCTCAAAAATCCAAAGATGTAAGAAAGAAATGATCGTCTTATTGAAAAAGTAACTGTCATTTTGAAGTACTTCTGTGCTACTTTTAAGTAAATAAAGAACTAAAATTGCTAGCTGTTGCAGCATTACAGTAGTTCATTAGTTACACTAAAAAAATCCGTTGAAATTGCGGACAGTCCATAGCATTGTCTTATTTGTGGATACGTTTTAACTGAATACCGAAAGTATAAAAGAATTAACTAACACAATTAGCGCACCAAAACTAGGCAATGCGATTCGCAGAAAGATTACATGCTACGGAATAGCTTTGCGGGATTCCCGAGAGTAGCGGATTCTCACACCACATAGGCTTCCGCACGTGCAAATAGTAACAACGCCTTCCTTGCGTCATATTTTCTGTCAAAATGCTTCTAAAGTACAAATATATATATATATATATATATATATATATATTCTTACAATCTCCTCACGGTCTTTTATTTCGCTGTTACGTTACATTTTTTCTGTTACCGCATTTTCAGTACTTTCCCAACAGCAGCACCCTCGTGACAATTACCTCGCGGACTTTTTTAAACGCTGCATCGTTTTTTTTGGTTTTTTTTAGCGGTGTCCGCGTACCTAAATTTATAACTTTTTAATAGATAATCTATGGATTATACAACAGAAATTACAGTATTTACTGCAAATTACGAAATTTCAAGTAAGAGGAAAATTAGGCGCTACGACCCGAATTTTAGGCGCCTGGGCGACCTGGCGCCCGGGATTTGTCGAGCCCTGGGCAGACGTATAGACAAACTTGCAAATGGATGATAAAATGTGAATGTGGTGTCTGGTGTGAGAGTGGCTTCAAGTCATCCTGGAAACTTCAAATCTCCATCTCAAATGGTCTCAAACACATGGTGTGTTAAGCTCCTGCTGTAATCACCAATCCAGGAGGCCCAACTAAGTGTTAAGAGTCCAGTCCATAACAATTTTGCTAGTCAGGTGTATGAAGTGCAGATGGCAAGACTAGTGATTTAAGCAACTTTGAAAAAGGCATAATGGTGGGTTTTAGCAAGAAGGTGCAAGCATCTTAGAAACAGGAAACCTCAAAGACATCGCTCTTTTCCACGTGGAAAGAGAGATGTCTTTGTTCATTTACTGACGCCACGTATTTGGAAGATTGCCACAGGAAACCTCCACTACTATGCAAGAACAACTGTATCAAGAACATACAATGAGTAGTGCACAAACAAAACAAGCAGTCAACAGTCTTTCTGTGGGTGGAAACAACTGGTCAAGGAGAATTTCAGCATACATAGCCCACCGCATGGTGCAAATGAGGTATAATAGCAGATGTACCCTTCATGCATCGCTCGTCTCAGCAAAAAGCTAACAAATTTGTATGCAAAGGGCATGGGAACACCAAAACTTGACACCTGAAGACAGGAAAAATGTTGCCTAGCCAAACGAATTATGTTTTCAGTTAATACACTGCAATAGGCAGGCATCAGCACACATCAATATCCCGGCCTAGCATTAAGTGTACAAGATGGTGGAGATGGCGTAATGGTCTGGGATTTGTTTTCATGGTGGGCATTGAGTTCTTTAATACCTGTGGAAGAACATTTGGATGCCATTAGGTATCTTAACATCATTGCAAACCAGGCACACCTATACATGTGCATGGTATTTCCTGATGGAGAGGGCTACTTCCAGCAGAATAATACACCATGCCACAAGGCTCGTATCATCTCACAATGGTTACAGGAACATGACAGTGACATCAAAGTGCTAAAATGGCCACCACAATCCTCAGATCTTAACCCAATTGAACACCTGTGAAATGAAATTGAGAGAGCCATTCGTAACAGAGATCCTCTTCCAGTGAACATTCAGCAATTGACGGACACCATCACATCTGCTTGACTGAATATACCTATAGAATGATAGTACCTCGTTGAATCCATACCACGCCACATCAAATCAAGGCCATTTTGAAGACCAACAGTGGTTAAACACATTATTAGGTAGATGTTTCTAATAATTAAAAAATATAATTTGATACTTCAGTGTATATACATGGCTAAAATACCACAGTTTAACATGGCTATTTCATCTTTTACATATTCACCTACATGTGCTTAAAAAATCTATTCATTGGAATTAACAATATTCATTTGACAGTACTTTCATTAGTTTGTTCAACCTCTGCTACCTGTATTAATTAATTTCTTATTGCATTGAAAGCAGTAGGCTTCATGTAACAATACAACAATAACCACCACAGAATTGAGGACACACAGAGTTATGTACAGTAATCAATTTGTTTTAAGGGAAAGCTTTTCACAGTTCTGTGGTCTTGATCACTCACGATCAACTGAATCAGAGGACTGATGCCAGAACTACAATGTGAATTGGAGATCTAGGAACTGTTGACAGATTTCAAGAGAGAGATCCAAATAAATGAGAATTGGCAAGGGATTTCTGAATTGCAGTTCATGTGTTTGTGTGTTTTGATGCTTTGGCACATACTTCCGATATATATACTGAGAGTCCAGGTGAGGTAGAAATAGGAACTCCAGCAGTGGTACACAATCTCTGTGTTTCAGCAGGCACTTCATTGCAGGAGGATTATGTCCAACATAAGAGTGTATAACCCATAGTTTTGAAGAGTTTACAAATCTAATAGAGAAGAATCCATGGAAAGGTATAGAACCAACGAATGGGCGTGTTTCTCTTTTAGTCTTGGTGTGAGAGAGTTGACAGATTTTTCATATAGGAATCATGGAGAATTTTGTTTATTGTAGATGGTGGGAAATGACAGGCTTCAGCAATTTCCTTAATCATAGCAACTTCTTATCTGAAGGGTGACTCACAGTTGCAGATAATCCTGGCACGATTGATATGTTTTTAAAGCAGAAAATTTGTTAGCAGTGGGGGAGTAGGATGAGAATGAGATTATGTTTATTATTGTAGCGGGTTTTCTGTAAACAGATCTGTCAAGACGACTCTTCTTGTCTTGTCAAATGGATGTCCAGAGAGTCAATGCCTTGCAGTGATTCTTCACTGATGGTGCATTTTACTGATGGGAGCTTTAAGGACATCTTTTCTATTAGGGATTCAAGATCAATTCTTTTGCAAAGCCAAATGACAAAAATATCCCATCAATAAAATTCACCATAATTCTCAGTATATATTAAAAGTATAGGATCAGCACATGGAAAAAATTTTGGTTACCAAGAATTGAAATTTGGAAATCCATCACCAAATCCCATTTATTTGGATCCCTCTACTGCTATCTGGCAACAGTTCCTGCACTTCAGTTCAGGCAACCAGTATTCTGATTCAATTGATCGCAGGTGAACAAGACCATAGAATGATTGAAAGCTTCAACTTAAAATAATTTTATTACTACACGTAGCTCTGTGTGTTCTGACCATCGACCATATATACAGGTGGACTGCAAATGACATCACAATATCTGGCTCCAACATCAAAATGGGAAATGTCGTGTGACCTTAGGCAACAATGCTAAACGAAAATTCTACAACTTTTCACCTGTGAGAAACAAATTAAATGATTAAACAGATTATATGTATAAGTGATTCCAATTTTCTACAATTTTTTATTATGGTTAGTAACTTGGGTGACCATTCCATTTACGTTTTTCATATTTGCAGTAATGGTTATCATATACAGGAAGAAATAATCAATATCAAGGTTGAATTTTCAAACTACAAAATGTGTGCCTTTTAATAAAATAATATAAGTGCATTCACGATAAAAAATTGAATCCATGAGTTTTAAATTATTTGTGAATATTCATCACACTATTCTAACCAACCACAGCCTATAATCAACTGTACCTATGCACATACACAGGGCTCGATGAATCTCGGGCACCTGGTCGCCCTCGCCTAGAAAACTGTCACCCGAATTTTTTTACTTCAGATATAATTATTTGCAGTAAATACTGTAATTTATGTCGTATAATCCATGGATGATCTATTAAAAAATTATAAATTTTGTTCTGCAATTCATAAACTGGCAATTAAGGAAAAAATGTTTCTTCTGCATTTTAAGAACTCTGCATGGTAATTATCAGGAGCAGTGGTGTTATTGAAAAAGTACCGAAAATGCAGTAGCAGAAAAAATGCAATGCAACACAGAGATAGAGGACCGCAAAGAGATTGAAAGAATATCTTTTTTTTTTTTTTTTTTTGTTTACAAGAATTCTGACAGGAAACTGAAAAAATTTCAAACAAGGCCATGATAAATAAAATTCAACACTGAGTTTTAAAATCCAAAAGTTATTATTGCCAGTTGGTGTTTGCATTTTAGCCGAGTTTAAAAACCTGCAAGTGTGAAAAAGGTATTTATTGTTACACATTGGTACACTATTCAGTTGGAACATATTCAGAAAAGATACACATTTTTCGGATTTTTTAGGTCTAATTAATAAAGTATGGTAATGCTGCAAAAGCCTGGGATTTTAGATCATTATTTGCTCTTTAAAAGTAACAGAGAAATATTCAAACATCACAGTTTTTTTTTTAATATAACGATCATTTCTTTCTATCTGATCATATTTTTATCCTGTGAATTGTGGCTTTTCTGTTAGAAACTATGGTTCAGATCAACATGAAGGTGCAGATTATATGACAGATTTTTTTCTTATGAATTTTATGGTCTACGGATATGACACCAAAGATTACACGACATAAAAAAAAAAATTCTCAAAATTTCAAGATCAATGATTTATACACCACTGAGAATTATGTGTTATATATATATATATATATCTTAAAAGAAAAGTGTTTAATCAATGCATCCTTCCAGTGCTCACATACACAGCAGAGACGTGGAGCTTGTAACTACAAAAGACGTACAAAGATTGCAGACAACTGAAACAAGCATGGATAGATGATGCTTGGTGTAACCAGGAGAGATAAGAAGAGGAACTCATGGATAAGGAAAACGACAAGAGTGGAAGACATCATGATCAGAGTAAACTACCTGAAATGGCAATGGGCTGGACATGTTGCCAGAAGAACAGACCACCAATGGACAACCGAAATTCCAGACCGAATTCCAAGGAACAAGAAAAGACCTAGAAGAAGACCACATGGGAGATAGGTCCGAAATCTGAAAGCACGCGGGAGTGACATGGAGGAGACTGGCGCAAGTAGACCGTTGTGGAAAAAACTTGGGGAGACCTTCATCCAGCAGTGGATTGATATAATGGTTGATGATGATTTTTTTTTTTCAAGGTCTGTGGATTACATGCTGCTGAAGATCTAACAAAGAAATGTTTTCTTCTGAATTTTATGGCCTGCAAATTATATGAAAGAAATATGATACTATGAATTGATGCATAGGAAATTTGACTTCCACAAATTGTGTTTCAATAAAATCAAAAGCAAAAATTGTCATTTCTTTTGAGAGCAGCAACTAGAAGAATGAGAAAAGAAAAATCATGGAGCATATTGGAACCTAATTTTGCAATAAGTGGTCTGGATAAAAAGAAAAATTTGACAACAAACATACTTTATCACTTCTCATTCCAGCATAATCACCACACATCACATTTATGCATTATTCTTTGAAATTTGACTTTGTTTCACCTGGTGCCTAAATTTTGGGAGCTAGCACCTAGATTAGGAACATATTTGTCGAGCCCTGCACATACATATTTCAAGTAAACTTACTCTGAGTACAGCAATGTCATTGGCGTATACTTTTATGCTTTAACTGCATACATCAGGATTTTTCACATTATACATAATACACAGGAAGTACTGTAGCTCTATAAAATTCTTAATCAGAACACCACTACACATGAAATTTCAAGTAGAAACGCAGCTAGTTCCCACAAAATCACACACATGAAACAAATGACCTCCTGCGCCCTAACAACTCATCCTGTAACTTTGAAACAATTTCAATAAAAAAAAAATTTCTGCCTAATGTCAACAGGCATAAACAAAAACTAAACTCTTCTTAAGCACTGGGATCATGGCAGCTGAGGCAGCCATTACCAGTGCATGGTCTATCACTATATACAGTTGAAGATTCTCACTTAAGTCTATAGTGGTTATTCTCATGGAGCTTAAATTCTGGTAAATGTGTACTTTAGCATCCTAAATTATTTCGTCGGAAAAATTAAACTGTGTGAGAAAAGTGTGACATACAATTTTTTAAGCATGCAAAATAATGGGGATAGGTGAAAAAATATAGTATTTTTAGATAAAAAGAAAGATTTTTTCCAAAGTATTAAACTGGGAGTGCGGCAGGCCTAAGACGACCGAGCAGTGTCGGCCTCAAGTTGGAGTCCGGTGAATGGAAGCTTCGTTGAGAAGGGCAAGTAATGGGCGGAAGAATACAGAAAGAAGCAGTTGAGCAGTACGTAGTCATCGAAGCGTTTTGTAGGAATACGCGGAAGGAAAGAGGTCAGTTTTACGCAGCATTGCAAGTTGTTTTTTTTTTAAATGGTAATTTTGAAAAAGCGGTAGTACAAAATTGCCAGTCTTCACACTTTGTCGTATTTCGTCAGGGCTTAAAATTTCATTATCCGCCACAATGCAAGAAGCTGTAGGCCTCCCTGCCATAGTATGAAATCTGAATTGAAGAAAATTTTTATTTTGAAAAATATCCGTTTCACGAGGAAAAAATGTGAGCTACAATGTACGTAACAACAGCAGAACTACAAATGAAGTGCTTAAAGAAATCACCTACCCCTGCACATCTTCCAAATAAAAAACCAAAATTTTGAATTCAACCAGAACCAAAAGTTCTTCCTCAAAATTTCTGTCGTACATAAATTTATTAACATTCCTTAATTTCTTTCCATTTGGAGACATTGTGAAACTAATAATAAGTACATTCCACACATATCTTTCTCAAAAATTAATAAAACAGGTTTGAACTACTTCTACTTGCGCATGCTTACATGGCACATCACACTCTTCCGAAAACTACACCCCATTCCTGTTGTACTCTTCCACGCATTCACTACCAACTGGTACTCTGTTCTGACACACAGAACCTTCACGTGGTGGCCGTTAGCAACGCTTCAGCCTCCCGCACCAACTGCTACAAACCATCGTACTCACAGGTGAATATTTCGGAAACATTATTTCCTTTTATCTAAAAATACTATATTTTTGCACCTTTCCCCATTATTTTGTGTGCTTAAAAAATTCTACATCGCACCCACACAGTTATATTTTTCCAACGAAATAATTTAGGACGCTAAAGTACACATTTGCCTAAATTCTTTAGCACAAGTGAAATATTACTTGAAAAATGAATTAACTGGTGGTGGTGGTGTGGAGGGGAAAGAGTAGTGTATTTTTTCCACAGTATTTTTTACTTTATTTAATAGCCTTCATTTGCATTCTTTAACTTTTATTCTGCCTAAAGCAAAAGTCAATGTCACTTAAAATGCAAGCTTCATTTATCATTGCTGATTATAGGACACCATTATATCTTTGCTGATTATAGATGCAACAGGCAGCTCACTTATTCCCGATAACACGTCTGGGCTACACAGTAGTAAACCTATACATAGTTTGCCAACCTAGATGTTTACTTTTTAAAAGAGCTCTCTCTGCCAATCTAGATGTTTACCTTTAAAAGAGCTCTCTCTGCCAATCTAGATGTTTACCTTTAAAAGAGCTCTCTCTGCCAATCTAGATGTTTACCTTTAAAAGAGCAATACTGCATGGTCATCTTGTGTAAATCACTCCAATTCTAAACTAAACTGAGCTTAATTCCTGAATTAATACACATTCTAAAAAATTATCTGAACTCAGAATATGGATTAATGAATTATTAGCAATTACACTGTAACACAAAATAAAATCACTGGGTTTGTGTCAGCTGTTTACATGTGTTGTTACAGTCATTCAATGGATTTTTTTTTTTTTTTTTGATATAGGGTTTAACAACCACTGTGAGCAACTCAATGGGCTATAAGCACTCGCCCATCCCTAATTTAGGGTCACTGGTTCCAGCAAAGGGAGAGAGACATTGTCATAAGACAAACAACATCCATGCCTCACCGGAATTCAAACCCTGACCCACCTCAGACGAATGATCAGAAGCCATCGCTTAGACCACTGCGCCACCAGGAAGGCCATCAAGTGGACATAAAACCTCTTTCAAAAGTTTAAAAACATGCTACTCAAACTAAGAAAAGATGAGAATGTACTTTGTAAAGATAGCATCTTTTTTTTTTTTTTTTTTTTTTTAAATCAGCAAAAAACTGGAGGACCAACAGATTGCTGAATCCATCTTAATAGAGAAGACCAAATCATTAAACTGCAATGACAATTCACCATATGACCTTTTATATGCCTGGAAGAATTTAGTGGATACCGAAAAAGATTAACATAGGAGCATAAAAATAAAATTAAAAGACGACAAATACAGGAAAATCAAACTATGACACCAGATGGCACCACCGTATAGGAGGAAAACTGACCCATGCACAATGTACATCATGACTTCTGAAGGTACAAAACATTGTCACTTGCCAACAGACGTTTCATTTCCCGTTGAAAACGCCTAGGAAGAGGCTAGGGCAAAACGTGTCCGGGAACGCTGGTGGACATGAGGAGGTGGTGCACGCATTATGTAAATAGTTCATTCATTGTTTCTTCTGGCCATTCATATTTTATTTTGTACTTTTAAATTCGTTCACCATCAGCCTTTTAGATTTGTTCACTATAGTTTCTTGGATTGTTCATTGTTAGCCTTTTAACCTGCCTGTGGCATAGGTCATTACAGGGTTTTTATTTTCAGTTGTATTATTCTTTTGAGCTTATGATACAATATATAGCAAGGTTCTTTGGGTCGACTACTACTTTGACATAGCTAAACACTATATGATAGTCGCCATCGGATTTTTTGCAATACATAGCCGCTGAACACCTGAGACCAAACAACTTGCGGAACTACGATGGTATGCAAACGAAAACGACCCCTGGATGAATATGTGTGAATAATTGCTCTTGCTTTTTTTAGTCTTTTTTTGAAATACTAAATGTCATAATTAACTGCAACACTATAATCACATGTCCGTATTTTAGCGTGCATAATAGCAATTCTAAAAGAGGTACCGAATCTCTATATATTATGTATTTTAACCATGTATAACTTGTGAGTTTCTTATACAGAAGATATACATGAAGTATCTCTTTCATAAGTTTAAAAACATGCTACTCAAACTGAGAAAAGATGAGAATGTACTTTGTAAAGACAGCATCTTTTTTTTTTTTTTTTTTTTTTTATTGACGGTTTAACAGCCACTGTGAGCAACTCAATGAACTATAAGCACTCGCCCGGCCCTAATTTAGGGTCACTGGTTCCAGGGAAGGGAGAGAGCCATTGCCATAAGACAAACACAACATCTATGCCTCACCGGATTTCTAACCTTGACTCACCTCAGACAAATGATCAGAAGCCATCGCTTAGACCACTGCGCCACCAGGAAGGCCATTAAGTGGATGTAAAACCTCTTTCATAAGTTTAAAAACATGCTACTCAAACTGAGAAAAGATGAGAATGTACTTTGTAAAGATAGCATCTTTTTTTTTTTTTTTTTTCATTCAGGATTTTACGACAACCGTGAGTAACTCAATTGGCTATAAGCAGTTGCCCATCCCTAATTTAGGGTTACTGGTTCCAGGGAAGGGAGAGCCTGTGCCTTAAGACAAACACACACCCATGCCTCACCGGGATTCGAACCAGGACCCATCTTGGAAGAATGGTTAGAAGCCATTGCTTAGACCACTGTGCCACTGGGGTGGCAAAGATATCATCAGTGGTATAGAAGTGGCTTAGTGTACCTTAGTGGTGCTAAGGTACTTTTCATAGTTAACTGGAAAGAAAAGCAGAGCAAAGGACTTTTTTAATCATGTATGCAAAAATAGGAAAAACCATGTTCTGTATGCAAGCATACTAGCATCTTTACTGAATATTTGTACTACAGAGTCAGCCATCTCAGTGGTCAAGTCATCTGAATCACTGGCTATTCGTCTAAGCTGGGCTCAGGTTCGAGGCACGGATAGTGCGTTTGATGACAAAGGATTTGTTCTTTCCCTGGAATCGCTATCCTAAAATAAGGGGTGAGTGACTGCTTATAGCCCAACAAGTTGATCATGGTGGTCATTAAAAACAGAAACAAAACAAACAAAAAACAAAAAATTCTGTAGGGATGAGATGATACAGTCAAATCCTAAAGTAGGGCATCACATGAATCATTAGGGTCCCAGTACAAAGAGAATATAAACTCATTTGTCTTGACAGGAGTCAAAATAAAGTTATAAGAAGTGGCTACTCTATGGGGGAAATTGAACTTCTCAGAGAGAAAAATTAAACAATATATAATGAAAGTGAAGTGACAAGCATTTTACAATTATGAAGGGCGTTTCTACAGAACTGCTCGCCACCAGTTCTCAGTTACAATAAAAGTAACTCCCTGAACTCCCTCTGATTCCTTCTGAATAACAGAAAAGAAATATCAAATATCAACTTCATAATCTTTGGAAATGAAAAAATAGCGTATTGGTCACACTGAATTAAAATGACCATGTTAGTTGCATCTGTTCAATATAACTAACATAATTATTCTTAATGGAGAAATCACATTGAATGATACACCAGTGTTTAAATAAAAATTCGATATTCTTAGGGTATAACTCTTATGTAACATTCTCTCTTTTATTAAAAATAGCACAAATTAAGCAATTTCAATATGAATCAGTAATTGAAAATAAAAATTTCATAAAAAATACTAAATTGTAAAAAAATCAGATTTCACAAGGTTTTTGAAATTTTTCAGGGTATTTATAAAGGTAGTTTTCTCCTAAGCTGTTCACAGCTAAGGCACTTTTTTTTTTAGAACTACATCACTGAATAGCATGCTGTCAAGCAAATACCTGGATAAGCATCCTGGTCCCACACTGCAAGATTTCAATTGATATACTTAGGGAAATACTTCTGCACTGTTTAAATTATGCTGTAACTGTTTCTTGTGAGCACCCAATTTAAAACAACATAAAATTTCATTATTATTTATTTTTAGGTATTCACAAATTTCGTGTTTTGGAATACCTTTATCAATTCATATAACCGTACCCCTTATAATTAAAAAAATTAGACAAACCCAGTGTGTTGGCTAAAAGAATTCATATTTAAGTGTCTCAAAACCTGAAAAATTAAGAAAAAAAAAGGGGGGGACGATGACAGCATTTGTTTGCATCATATAATACAACAATGATTTACTCTAAAAGTCCAATTTCACTGTCTCTTTTTATACAGCAAGAAAATAAGTCAAAACAGCAAGTGAAGTTATTCTCCAGAACACTTTAGGTCGGTCACTGCTGCTACGCTGTGCAGTAATTACATCCTTGACGCCTAAAGATTTAAAGCTAGAAATTAAAAAAATCGGGTGGTGCCATTTATTATAATCGTTTTTTTAACAATGGAAAACAAATAATCTTTCACATATATATGACTGGTTTCGCGGTTCAGAGTATAGCATTACAATCCCATGCATTAAAAATCAAACCGGTGTATGTATATACATAAAATTACCTCGTATAATTTCGTCAGGTTTTCTCTCGGAGCATGAAATTAGAAGAGCACCCTCGGAACATGAAGTACTGTCATTCATTCTAATATTTATATAGAAATTTCACTTTACATTCAAAGAGCGCAGAGCATCAATCCCAGAGCCGACGACAACACACGACGAAACGAAAACATTTTTCTTGACTGGACTTGTATTATTGTTTACGTTCTGTCATTCCGTAATATGTTTTTTTTATTGGAGGGCGACGACCGCTTTAAGAAACTCAGTGGCCTATAAGCAGTCGCCCGTCCATAAGTTAGGGAGGCTGGGTCCAGTGAAGGGAGAGAGCCAGTGCCTTGAGACAAACACAACATCCATATGCTTCACCGTGATTCGAACCCGAACCCATCTCGGACAAATGATCAAAAGCCATCGCTTAGACCACTGGGGCGCCTAATCAAATTCCATGGTCACCATCGCCGGTTCGCTGACTTCTGACAAATCGTCCCTTATGGGTTCAAATTAGGTTAGGCATAGATATTGTGCTTGTTTTACGGCACTGGTGCTCTCCCTTCTCTGGAACCACTGGCCCTAAATTAGGGACGAGCAGCTACTTATAGACAACTGAGGTGCTCACGGTGGTTGCTAGACACCCGATCAAAAATTCATAAATAAATAAATAAACAAATAAAAACATGGCCACCACCACTTTTTACTTGAGTGACCAGGGAGGTATACTGGTTCCAGGGAAAGAAGAGAGCCAGCGCCGTAAGACAAACACAACATCCATGCCTCACCGGGATTCGAACCCGGATCCATCTCGGACGGATGATCAGAAGCCATCGCTTAGATTACTGCTTGAAAGGGTAGGGGGCGGCCCAGGAGTTTGCAAGTTATTAAAATTTTGAATAAAGAAATCTAGGCCATAAAATTCCCAGATGACGCAACAAATTCATCATTTATAAATGATCAAAATCATCGGTTTAATTGAGAGGAGGAAAAAAACCGTTTTGCAGAAAAACTTTTTTGGCCGACCCGGTGGCGTAGTGGTCTAAGCGATGGCCTCTGATCATTCGTCCGAACGAGGTCCGGGTTCGAATCCCGGTGGCGCAGTGGTCTAAGCGATGGCCTCTGATCATTTGTCCGTAAGGGGTCCGGGTTCGAATCCCGGTGAGGCATGGATGTTGGGTTTGTCTTACGGCACTGGCTCTCTCCCTTCCCTGGAACCAGTGACTCTAAATTAGGGACGGGCGACTGCTTATAGCCCATTGAGTTGCTCACGGTGGTCGTTCAACCTCCAATCAAAAAAAAAAAAGAATCCCGGTGAGGCATGGATGTTGTGCCTGTCTTACGGCACTGGCTCTTTCCCTTCCCTGGAACCAGTGACCCTAAATTAGGGACGGGTGGCTGCTTATAGCCCATTGAGTTGCTCACGGCGGTCGTTAACCCTCCAATAAAAAAAAAACAAAAAAAAAAGAATCCCGGTGAGGCATGGATGTTGTGCCTGTCTTACGGCACTGGCTCTTTCCCTTCCCTGGAACCAGTGACCCTAAATTAGGGACGGCGACTGCTTATAGCCCATTGAGTTGCTCACGGTGGTCGTTAAACCTCCAATCAAAAAAAAAAAAAAGAACCCCTCCCTTTCCCTTCCCAAAAAAGTTTTTTTTTTTGGTTGGAGGTTTAACGACCACCGTGAGCAACTCAATGGGCTATAAGCAGTCTCCCGTCCCTAATTTAGGGTCACTGGTTCCAGGGAAGGGAAAGAGCCAGTGCCGTAAGACAAACACAACATCCATGCCTGATCGGGATTCGAACCCGGACCCCTTACGGACGAATGATCAGAAGCCAGCGCCTTAGACCACTACGCCACCGGCCCGGCAGGGAGGGGTTCAGCAACACATATATGGCAATTGAAACGCATAAAAAATTGCCCATGCAAACGTTAGAGCCACATTGCGCCCCCCCCATAAAAGCAGGATCATAACCAGAAGGTAAAACGTATGGTTCGTGCTTGATCGGGGACTCGAACACAGGTCCAACTTGTATGATCAGCCAGAAAAAAACGCATCTTTTACCAATTGGCAATTGGCCAGCTGAAACAAAATTAAGCCGCCCCGGTGGCGCAGTGGTCTAAGGCGTTGGCCTCTGATCATTCGTCCGAAAGGGGTCTGGGTTCGAATCTCGGTGAGGCATGGATGTTGTTTTTGTCTTACGGCACTGGCTCTCTCCCTTCCCTGGAACCAGTGACCCTAAATTAGGGACGGGCGACTGCTTATAGCCCATTGAGTTGCTCACGGTGGTCGTTAAACCTAAAAAAAAAAAAAATAAATAAATAAAAAAATTAAAACTCTCATTATTTTGATATGCTTTCCGGAAACAATTGGCAATCTCAGCGGTCCGCTCTCCCTCTAGCGGCAAAAGGAAGAATTACTGTAGTACGGATAACATTTTCGGCTCAATGCTTGGCTGTTGGTAAATCGCTCATTACGTTCAGTTGTCGTAGTTTGGTGTATTTTTGCATTCATTCTGGAATTAGAGTTGTATAATGGAGAATTCCGTGAAGAAGAACAAATCATATTGTTGTGTCCCGCAATGTCGTTCCCAAGGTTTCAGCTATGTTTTTCACAAGTTAGTATAAACGTTTGTGCCTTGCGTTTGAAATCCTTCCAGTGAAATGCTACTAACATAGTAACGTCTTTGAATGAATAATAAACAAGGCAGCATGTTTTTATTGCATAGTAGTAATTAAAAAAATCCGCATTTCTACATAATCTTGAAAACAAATAGCCGCCCCGGTGGCGCAGTGGTCTAAGGCGTTGGCCTCTGATCATTCGTCCGTAAGGGGTCTGGGTTCGAATCCCGGTCAGGCATGGGTGTTGTATTTGTCTTACGGCACTGGCTCTCTCCCTTCCCTGGAGCCAGTGACCCTAAATTAGGGACGGGCGACTGCTTATAGCCCATTGAGTTGCTCACGGTGGTCGTTAAACCTCCAATCAAAAAAAAAAAAAAAAAAAAAAAAAAGAAAACAAATAATTGCTGTTATCCGTATAAATTTAAACTTCATTATGGAACAAGATTTGCAATGTTCTGTCAACAGTCATCGGTTCAAAAACGCAGAACCCAATGATGATCAACAATTACCAATTCACAAACACTTTTAGGAACAGAATGTTCAAAAATTACAAATGTTATTGTGGACAGTATTTAAAATGGGTCCTGGGAAACGTCAAGTGAAACGAAATGTTGCCGCCCCGGTGGCGCAGTGGTCTAAGGCGTTGGCCTCTGATCATTCGTCGGAAGGGGTCCGGGTTCGAATCCCGGTGAGGCATGGATGTTGTGTTTGTCTTACGGCACTGGCTCTCTCCCTTCCCTGGAACCAGTGACTCTAAATTAGGGACGGGCGACTGCTTATAGCCCATTGAGTTGCTCACGGTGGTCGTTAAATCTCAAAAAAAAAAAAAAAAAAAAAAAAAAAAACGAAATGTCAGCTTTTAATGGTAATCCGGATTAGAACACCACTGTCGGTATTACTATATCACTTGCCTGAAAATGTAAAATAAAAAATTACCTGTTACAGTAAAGCATTGCTGCTACACAGTGCTTACACGTTCAACTTCTGCCCGCTTTACAAGAGCACTCAAATGAATTTATAGAAATTTCACTGTTACTTGTATCTAAAACACCGTTGATGGAGTGAGGCGACGACGTTATTGCCGTGGACTGAATACAGTGCGAAACTATGAGAATTTCTCTTCCATCTTCCTTCTTAATTCCACAAGAAATGATATGGCCTACATTAACAATCACTTCCCCTTCTTTAATGCATCTTGAATTTTTGGAAGCGTCCACAAATTTCATTATTTCAAGGATTGAAAGCGACAAACCAGCCATTCTAACATTCGACTTTATGGAAACACGTACGACGTTACCCGTACTAGAGAAGTTTGTTTACGTTTGCGCAGCGACCCCTATAGTTCGTTGAGGTTTCCAATCATAAAGAAATCCAAGACCTGAAACGAAAATTCGAAAGATGATTTCCAAACATAAGATACAATTTTTCGATTTTGCAAAATATTATTAAATATTCATGTTTGTTACTCCATTGAGCACGCTAATCTGAATCCCAATTAAAAGTTCAAAATAATTCCTTATGTTTAGCAGAAACAATTCCATAAAGCACTTATGTAGTGCTTTATGGAATATAAACCACAATCTCATCTGTATTCCCTTTCGTAAAAACAAGCCGATAAGCTGACCAGACGTCCCCAATTCTTGAGAACAGTCTTCGAATTTAGTTTACTGTCCCTCAAAACGTCTGAAGCCTTTGGGGACGCAAATTGTTCTCAAATTTTAATGTTTGTCCACAAATGTCCTCGAATTTACAATTCCTCATTAACCCTTTAGATTTCCAATGAAAAATGTCTTTAAAAGTGGTTTATGTTGTACTGATTTTCCAACATGCTTCTTGTGAAAACAAATTCTGACTTTGTTTTTCTTCTTTCTGGGTTTAACGACCACTACGAGCAACTCTAAAGACTATAAGCAATCACCGGTCTCCAATTTGGAGACATTCGTTCTAGGGAAGGGAGAGGGCAAGTGCTGCAAGACAAACACACCACCCGTGCTTCATTCGGGACTCGAATCCGTACCAACTTGTACGAATGGTCAGTAGCCAGCACTACGTCAATGCACCACTGGCGCTGTCAAATTTCGACTGTACTTGTTCTGAGTTTCTCCAAAAACTTTGGCAAAATAAAAAATTCGCAATGCAATTACTAGGGTGTGGAGCCTAATTTTAATTCAGCGCATGTATTAAAGGTAAAGCCTTTCACTTTTGCTAATATGTTCTCGCCATCATAGTTCTGCTTTGTCAATACAAATTACCAACATTCTACAAGATATTTCCTTTTAAGACACAGATTTTCATGTGTAATACCACACTTATTGAAGCAATGCAGTTTTGTGACAAAAAGATTTCCATATTTATTTTGAGTACGTATGTGTCCCCAAATGAACTACCGATTTGGGAACGCCACGCCCTTTTGTCCTCAAATCGGTGTCCCGATTTCTGGTCACCTTACAAGCAGATGAGTTTGCATCTTTCTAACCGTTAATAATTTGTGCAGGATTTTTCGAAATATAATTACTTCATTTGTTTTCCAATCGTCAGTCAAACAGCTGAATTCAATCGAAAATCTCTAACAAATCTGATGTATGTATATATGAAACTGAGATTCCAATACACCGTAGATTTCAACAAGTTTTTATTTTTATCTCATTCTTGTTTTTTTTAGATTTAATTATTTTTACGAAAAATTCAATTTTTCGTAAATGCAATTTTTCGTGATTAATAATAGTAATAATAATAATTGAAGAGGGATTGGATTGAAATAAATATTTCTCCTGGTAGCTTCACTTTTATAAATATCGAAACATTAATATGTTGGCTCATTAACCTCACATGCTTATATTTTTTTAATGCGATACGCGCACGTTTGATTTCATTTTTTGGCTTTATATGAACTTCATTTCTTTACTGATCACAAAATCTCTTTTTTGTCTACTACACTAAAAGAAAAACTTTCTGTTTTGTAATTTTTCTCATCACTACTTAAAGCACAATGATTCAATCGTCACTAGGTATAGCAGTGTCAATATCCAATACATTATTAGTGGTGTCATATTTAAAATACATTCATTTCCATTTCTTTGAGGTTCAATTTTTAATACCTATAAGTTGCTATTATTTGCTATTCTTTTTTTTTATTATTATTTTTAGATTTAGAATTTCTGAAACACTAATTGTCTACATAATACTTGTTTCCACGTCGTCCTTGTTCGCAGTTTGGCAATGTTATCAAACGCAGACCTTTGCCACGCACAACGTTAAACAGGTCTGAGATCTATATCAGTCCAGTCAAGTTACAGTAATGAGCAGACGAATTGAATTGCTTTCTGACATTAAGTTCGAAAATTAAAATAAATAATTTTTTGCGCTATATATGTATCATCTCTGTCTGCTCTGAAATGTGTGAAGAATAAAAAGTGATATTCCGTAGCACTGATATGTGATAGTTGGAGGAAGCGAAAGGCGTTCACCTAGTGCCTCCTACTTCTCATTTTTTTTTAAACTATTCCTCAGAAATGTAATTTTTCTAAGGAAAATTCATGTTCCTGTATAGGAACAGCAAAGTTCATGTGTGAAATGTTCATGGGCGACAAGGTTTCGTTTGAGTGTGGTCATGATGGGGTGAGAAAGAGGATCAGACTCTTGATATGAGTGCAATTGCCTGGGGAGTATTTTATCATGAATTCTCATTTTAAGAAGGAGTTGTTTACAGATTATTATTCCACCTATGAAGAGATCGGAAGGTTAGTTAACACAATTTTTACAGCTGATTTCTAAAATGTTTTTTAGAAAGAATGAAATATTGAGCTATACAGTAGTGAAAATATTCACAAAAATAATGGTTCATTCTATCTGTATAGTGATTTGTTTTTTTTGACTGGTTTATTATTTTTGGCACATTGCTAATGAATTTCTATTTAAAGCAGTGTAACCATAATGCTAATCAGAATGGTATTAATTTTTATCAAGACATTCATAACAGCAAACTATAGTTGTCTTCTTTCTTTCCTTTTTTTTTTTTTTTTTTCATTGTTTTTGTTTTGTGAGTTGTTATGCTAGTGGCACACAGTTGTGATTTACCCTAACTTCTTTCCTATTCATTTGTCTGATCTGGATTACCTATAAATCAACAAGCCTAAATGAAGGGTAGCTCATTGTTCTTAGTAGTAAAAGAAATAGTGAAATTCCTTATAATATGCTCACACAAAATGAAAACATTTTGCTAAGTTCTGAAGTGTCAAGTCAGCTAGGAATTTTAAAATCTTAAACCCACAAAAACTATTTGTGGCACTGGATAGAAATAGGATTAAAAAAAGTAAGATTTCTGTAGTAATCATGTAGGAATTCTTTAAATATTAAATGAATAAATTTTTCTTGCAATGTTGGATGGAAATATAAAGAATACAGTTTGGTAAAAATGAAACAGGTTGTAAACAAATCCATGGGCAAAAGTAGTGAAAAGGTGCAGTATTCTACTAGTTTTTAAAGAAACATTAACTGATGTTTATTTATATATATTTCTTAAAAATTTTGATATTGAACCTAATTATTTGTATCATTTACAAAATATTATACCAACTATTTTTAGAGCCTTCATGTAAAGCTTGTGGATTTGGAGACCAAAGCAAAAAACTCAGTTATTATTATGTCAGGGGCTCAGGACCCCCCAGATTTTAAGAGTCGAGATCCTCATATATACATATGTATATATATACATATGTATATATATACATATGAAAAAGCCTTTGATTCGGTGAAACCATCAGCAGTTACAATGGCTCTGAAAACCTGCGGTATTGAAGATGCATACATTAATATTATTAATAACATCTATGAAAACGCAAGTGCAAAGATTCGGCTGTTTGAAAATACAACACACGTAAAAATTGGAAAGGGAGTGAGACAAGGTGACACCATATCTCCGAAGCTCTTTAATGCCACATTGGAAAATGTTTTTCAGTTGCTGAGCTGGGAAAGCAAGGGGATAAAGATTAATGGAGATTATCTAACCCACCTTCGTTTTGCTGATGACGTAGTCATTTTTGCAACTACCCCATCAGAGCTGCAGAGTATGATGCAGGAACTTGCTGACAAGAGTAAAGAAGTGGGATTAAAAATGAACTTTCAGAAGACAAAAGTGATGTTCAATGCTTTTACAAGAAATGAAGATTTATCGATTGATGGAGAAAAGCTGGAGATAACAGACACGTACGTTTATCTTGGACAACAGATATCAAGTGAGGGTCACATTGATGAAGAAATTAATCGGCGTACAAAACTTGCCTGGAGAGCTTTTGGAAGAAACAGCATAATTTTCAAGAGCAATATGCCATTATGTCTTAAAAGAAAAGTGTTTGATCAATGCATCCTTCCAGTGCTTACGTATGGTGCAGAGACGTGGACCTTAACTAAAAGAGACATACAAAGGCTGCAGACAACTCAAAGAAGCATGGAGAGGTAGGTGCATGCTTGGTGTAACCAGGAGAGATAAGAAGAGGAACTCGTGGATCCGAAAAATGACAAGAGTGGAAGACATCATGATCAGAGTTAAATCCCTGAAATGGCAATGGGCTGGACATACTGCCAGAAGGACAGATCATCGATGGACAGCCGAAATTTTAGATTGGATTCCAAGGGACAGGAAAAGACCCAGAAGAAGACCACATGGGAGATGGGTGGATGAAATTCGAAAGTATGCAGGGGTGACATGGAGGAGACTGGCACAAGACAGACCGTTGTGGAGGAAACTTGGGGAGACCTTCGTCCAGCAGTGGATTGATAATGGTTGACAATGATGATGATATACAATGTGTGTATGAGTGATCGGACCCCCCCCCCCGAATTTGAAACAGGGTTATGCCACTGTCCGATAGGATATACACTGAAGTGCCAGAAAATCTGGTACACTAGTCTAATACTTGGTAGGTCCCCTGCGACAGCGCAAGACTGCAGAAATACAATAGGGCATGGACTCCACTAGCTTCTGGAAATATGCTGTAGGCAATGCACATCATACTTCCTGCAGAGCGTTCCACAATTTGGGTGTATTCCGAGGTCTCGGATTCCTGTGTTCGATAGCACGTTGCATGGCATCCCAAATGTGTTCTATCACGTTCAGATCTGGAGACTTGGGTGGGAATAGCAACACCCCGAACTCAGATGAATGTTCCTCTAACCATAATGTGGCGTCCCGACACTTGTGTGGAGGTGCATTGTCTTGTTGGAACAGGCCTAACCCATCAGCATGAATGCAGGACATAAACGGGTGTACCTCATCAGAAAGGATGCGCACATAGCGTTGGCTGGTCATAGACATTTGTAGATGTACCAGGGGTCCCAGTGAAGTCCAGCTAAACACACCCCATACCATAATACCCCCCCCCTTCCCCTACCAGCCGGTATAGCTCCCTGTTGACAGGCGGGATCCATGGCTTCATGGGGTGTGCGCCACACACGAATCCTTCCATCTGCCCCGATACAATTCGAAACGTGACTCGTCAGACCAGGCTACTTGTTTCCAGTCATCAAGTGTCCAGTGGCGGTGTTGCTGTGCCAAAGCGAGACGCATAGCTCTGTGTCGTGCACCCATCAAGGGGACTCGAGTTGGGCGTCGGTTCCCAAAGCTCATATTGTGCACGGTACCTTGCACAGTCCAGATGCTGATGCTTGTTGAGGCTCTAGCATTGAATTCCGATGGTACCTGCGAGAGTGTTGCACGCCTATCGCGTGAAACGATTCTTGACAGCCGACGATGGTCACGTTCACCCAATGTCTTTTTACGGCCACACTGTTATCGTAGGTTGGAGGTTCTGCTGGAATTCTTGTAGTCATGGTACACCCTTGCAATGGTCATCCGTGAAAATCTGAACTTCGTTTGTACCTCCGAAATACTATGGCCCATCTCACGAGCGCCAACTATGACACTGCGTTGAAAATTGCTTAAATCATTATTACTTGTCATTCTCATGCCGAAAACAGCTCTGACAGCTGGCAAGGATGTCTATCGCTTTAAATACGCACTGGTGGACGCAACCGAGTATGTGCATAGGTGACGTTGCTATGTATTTTGCATAAGCTTGTCTGTACCAGTTTTTCTGGCACTTTAGTATATATGTCCAATGTTTAGAGAAGTAGCCAGCTCACTTCTCTTTCATCATTAACCATCAGTGATATATCTGCTGTCCCTGATTCGAAAAACACAAAATGTGGTGCCCTGTTCATTAATAGAAACTCTCTTAGGTATCATGAAAATATAGAAATTTTCCTTTCCCCTAATATTTGTATTATGTACTCACCTATCAAATTCCTATTATTTGGAAATCCATTTTAAAATCTGGCAACATTTGATTTACCACATGTTAACACCTCATGTTGTTTCATTTGTTACCACATGTTAACACCTTATGTACTATGTAGCTCTTTCTACCTCAGCCAGCCAATCCTTAGCTAAGGTAGGAAGGGCTACATGACAGAATTTATCATTTTCTTGCCAATCCTTGACTGGCTAAGGTAAAAAGAGATACTGAAATGCCCAATTTTTGCAATTTTATTACTTTCTTTTCACATAACTTTAGCATTGCTTTAATTGGCAATACTTTAATTTGTTTGTCAATCACACTCTACAACATTATATGGAAACATTGCTGGTCAAGTCAGTTCTAGCTATGGTATCCTCATGCAGTGTATTAGTTCTTTAATATTTGAATGATCAGGTCTGATCGGTCAATAGTCAGCATATTAAAAGTTAGGGGTAGACAAATCCATGGTGCCTGAAAATTTTCACCTGGCACCTGAATTTTCAATAATTCTGTTCTGAAAATAGTATTTTTCAAACTTTGTCTTTCTGTTATGAAGCTTTCTTCTTAGTAAAGCAGTATGTGCAATACACGGATTAATTTCTGTTGGTGCATTTTTGGTAGACTACTTATAAAGTCAGAATAATAAAGATGCCAGTATCAATTTTTGGTGCTATCGTCAACAGTGTTATACATTCTGCAGTAATATTAACAGTAGTAGTTCAGGCTGAAGTTCTGCTGTGCAACCTAAAAAAGATGCATGCATGCGCTGTGGTGTAGTATCCGAGATGTTCGTACCCATGGCATTGATTTCACAAGGGGTGTTTTTAAATGTATTTATTGATTAGTGGTTTATTGAATGTTTTAAAGCAGAATACAAAGCTGAACTTTCTGAAATGAAAACCTATGTCAAAATGCAACTATTAATAGAAGTATATGTAGTAGTGTTGTGGATTTTGACTGAATTTTTGAACACTGTAAGAAATAATACATTAATTTTGACTGTTGAAGGTCACAATTCCGTATATGTTGTTTTTGTTGATCCACAATTCTGTGTGTGCAATTATCGATCAGGGTTTTTTCCCTTTATATCTTGAAAAAAGGTGCTTGCTCCTAAAAATGGGAGCTGGCACCTGAAAATTTTGGGATTTTGTCTACCAGTGTTAAAAGTGGAATTTGTGTATTCTGTTTTATCTTCATTTCTGTGCTCCTACATGCAAGAGATGAAATGCACAAATCTACAGGGTGTCCATAAAGTCTTTTCCACATTACAAAAATTAATATATAAAAAATGTATTTAATTAGTTCTTCTAACACACTTCAGTGTTGAACTTCATTACATGGTTGTAAGATGTGCAACCTAAAAAAGATGCATGCACTGACTGTGGTGTAGTATACGAGATGCTCGTACTGAGATGTTTTGTGGTTATAAGATTTATTGTATATATCTGTCAACTATACAGTTGTGATATTTTGTACTGTTTCTCACGTTGTATGAATATCAAAGTGTTTGCGGGAATCTTATTCTTCTTTGTCTGACATTGAATCGTCACAGTAGAATGCCACTGAATATTAAAAAATTATGGTAAAATATTATATAAATGAAAGCTGTTACTCACATTTTCATTTTCCTGGAATACTTCGGGTTATTGCACATTTCACTTGTCGGAAGCATAAATTGTTTTGAAGTCTTTTGTTAGCATTTCTAGCAGTCACTTCGTGAAGATATTCCACTTGGTAAGTTGATAAAGGTGGTTAACTACTCTTTTTAATGAATCGTAATTTTAATCAATAAAATAATTCAATATAAAATAAAATTAAAATAGCAAAATAGCGAACGGTCAAGCCTTCGAGTCGAAGGGAAATCAGTCTGATAAAATATTCAGTCGTGACAACAGCCTAGACTTCGTTTCCCTCTGCACTAATATTCCCAAACTAGTTTCAACTATCATTCTCGTAGTCTTCATCTGTGGGTGAAATGATGTGTTTCTCTTGGTGCATGTTATTATAGATGACGTGACTATTTTGATAACAGGCAACGGAAAAAAATCAATTTTGAAAAAGGCAGGTGTATACTGCATTCCAACAGGAAGCATTTAAGTGCAGAGAGCCTAGATAAAACGAATAAAATATACATAGGAAGTACCAAAAGAAGATTTAAAACAAGACTGGGAGAACACATATCCAACTGGAATAAAAAATAAAATAAAACATCATTGTATTGATAATGAGACAATCCCAGATTGGCCGGAAGCCAAATTAATAACATCATATAAAACGAAAGCCCAAATTTTAACATCAGAAACAGTAATGATTGAAAAAACAAGAGATAAGAACTGTAATTACAACGACCCAGTCGATCTACCATACACGTGGAGATACCTCATTGAGCAAGAAAAGAAAAAAGAACAAAAAAACAGCCAAAATAAATGATTTAAATTCAAGACAAATACTGAGTTGACAGATATACAGAAGATGGTGACACCAGACAATTTAAAATTGGGAACAAATTTGGACATGCCCAATCAAGAACTAACACAAACATGGCGTAAATTGCGCAATAAAACCAAGATTTGAATGCACAAAAGGTTCTGCTAGCGTGGAACTGTCAGGTCATGTTGCAGATTGTGAGGTACTTGGTCGCTGAACAACATGCAGGAAGAGAAACACATCGTTTAACCCACAGATGAAGACTATGAGAATGACAGTCGAAACTAGTTTGGGAATATTAGTGCAGTGGGAAACAAAGTCTAGGCTGTTGCCAAGACTGAATGTTTTATCAGATCGATTTCCGTTCAACTTGAAGGCTTGACTGTTTGCTATTTTACTATTTTAATTTTATTTTATATTGAATTATTTTATTGATTAGAATTACGATTCATTAAGAAGGGTAGTTACCCACCTTCATTAACTTACCAAGTGGAATACCTTCACAAAGTGACTGCTAGAAATGCTAACAGAAGACTTCAATGCAATTAATGCTTCCAACAAGTAAAATGTGCAATATCCCAAAGTATTCCAGGAAAATGAAAATGTGAGTAACAGCTTTCATTTATATAATATTTTACTGTATTTTTTAATATTCAGTGGCATTCTACTGTGATAATTCAATGTCAGACAAAGAAGAATAAGTTTCCTGTGAACACTTTGATATTCATACAATGTGAGAAACAGTACAAAATATCACAACTGTATAGTTGACAGATATATACAATAAAAAAGTCTATGTAAGTTAAAATAAAATGGTTAGCAACATAATATAGCAGCTCTCAAAAAGTTTCTTTTCTGTTCTTTAGGTGAGCACTGCTGATGAATAAGAGGAGCATTTCATCAATAATGGCTTCCATGCAAGAAAAAGCGGCATGCGTGTTTTGGTTCTATGAGACCAAATCGGCGGTTACTGTCTAGTCGTCATTTCAGAAAAAAGTACAGACAATCACCACCGGACCAAAAAGCATAAATGCTTGTTGTGAAAAGTTTAAAGTGACGGGTAGTGTTGGCAATCTCCCACGAGTGGGCAGACTACTCGTTACACAAGAGACAGCTGCAGCTGTTCAGGCGACATTTCTGTGAAACCCCAGGAAATCCGTTCGTTGTACTTCACTGGAAACTAGGATTCTCTGTGCCATGGTTCACAAAATTTTACACCGGTTACATAAGAGACATGGTGCACAAAATTTTACATGAACGTCTCCATCTGTATGCTTATAAGGTACAGATCATTCAATCTCTTCAGCCTGATGACCGGCCTTGCTGTGCTGTATTTGCGACAGAGATGTTGCAGCACATAGCTCATGACAGTGATTATCTGCATCGTGTCTGCTTCTCAGATGAAGCCACATTCCATGTCTCTGGTACAGTAAATAGGCACAATGTGTGAATCTAGGGATCAGAAAATCCCCATTATGTTGACATCAAACAACAGAGCGCTAGCCCAAAAGTGAGCGTATGGTGCGGCCTGATGCATGACAGAATCATTGGACCCTTTATTTTTACAGGGCCCACGGTAAAATGTACCTGGACTTGCTGGAACTTTTTGTAGCATCGCATTTGCTTGCACTCTGAACTTTGGTTATTTTACAACAAGACCATGCCCTACCATATTGGTCAATAATGGTTCGTGAGTTCCTGTATGCCACATGTGAAAGCCAAGTTTACTCTAGCAGTGTTCCAGATGTTGAGACATTGAAGAGCAGAATAACCCACATTATTGGTTCTGTGTCTGCTGCGATGTTAAACCAAACATGGCATGAAATTGAATATTGCTTAGATGTCCTCCGGCTCACAAATGGCACCCATGTGGAGGTGTACTGACACTGGAAAAAAGTTTACTTGTCTTGTGCACCAACACTGTCATACATTCCCTTTCTTGTACCTGTAATACATTTTTTATATAAATTTTTGTAATATAAGGAAGACTTTTTGGACACCCTGTATATATCAGCTTCTCTGTTTATCTCTTTCTTTGTGTACTTGTGCACAAAATTTCACAAGAATGTGTCAAGTAAAATTTGTTTTTCTTTTGATCTCATACTGTTTTTGCATGTTCCCAGGGGTAAATTTGCTGTGGTGAGTAGATGTGTGGAAAAGCAGACTGGAGTGGAGTATGCTGCAAAATTTATTCGCAAACAGCGTATTGCTGGAAGCCGAAGAGGTGTTCCTCTCAATGACATCTTCAAAGAGGTCGAAATTCTTCAAGAGATGTCCCACCCAAATATAGTTCATTTGCATGATGTATTTGACAATGGCTGGGAAGTCATCCTTGTTCTTGAGATGTATGTACTGATTTAGCCTCTTTTGTTATTGTACATTTTTTTGCATAAATGTTTTTGAAATGAATGATTCAAACCATTGAGATTTTGTTCATGATTTATTTTTGGTCATTATATTTTCTTTGCATTACATGTTATGAAATGTTGCAACAAGATAAAAAAAAACAAAAAAAAAAAACAAACAAACAAGAGTGCTGCTGATTCTTATATTTTTGTTTCATTCAAGGCACAGAAGTACTTTAACTCATTTCACATAATTTTTTTATCTATAAGAATCAACTTTAAGATTGTAGTTGATAGTCAGATTCAATCATTCTTCCTTCCATGTTCTATTTTTTATTCCTGATTAAGGATTCTTAATGACTGAGAAGTTTTCATTATACAGGGTGATTCAAAATGGACTTTACAACTTTGAAAGCATACAGAAATGTACTCAGAATACTTAAAAACCGCCCTTGCAAAACTTCTGAAATTTTTACTAGCCAATGTGGCTAGTGGAATAACAATTTTACTAGCCAAATGACAAAATCTACTAACCATGCAAAGTTAAAAAAATAATAATAATAGTTCAGTAACTTCTGTACTTACATTTCCATGGAATTAAATGGGTGAATGTTTTTTCTTTCTTTTTAATGAGAGACCCCTCCCCATTAACTTCAGAAAAACAGATGCAGAGCAGTTACAGCATAGGGTCATTAGATTGACTACAAATATTGCATATGCTTTTGTTCCAAAATGATTGATTTTTTGGCAATTTATTTTCATTGCTGTTATATCATTGCTCTTACTATCTTAATTTACACATACATAATTTATTTATGAGAGCCCATTGAATTCAGATGTCTAATTTCTTTAATAATATTTAAAACAAAAGGGACAAAAGCTAGGATATACATATATGCGTAAAGTGGCACTAATAATGTTGATACAGTTTACCGCTTATATGTACTGTGTCTGATCTTCCCATATCTGGCCACCACAATTGAATAGTATTTTGAGGATCAAAATCTTCAATTGAAGGGCCATTGCATCTAATCATCATTAAGTCATTAAAGTGTCACTATTTAGACATGCCCAATTACTCATTTTTATGAGGTTCATTTCTGAAAAGCCACTCTCACAAGGAGCAGTACTACATGACATTAGATGTAGCAGCTGTATCATTGTAAAAACATTGCTGTAACAGTTTTTTTTTGTTCAGCATATATGTAGCTAAACAGAGATTCAAAGATAATTCTTTTACCTGTAGATGACATTATACTTTGTGCAAGGTATACCATGGCAAAGATACATATACCATGGCAAAGATACATATGCCATGGCAAAGTTACATATGCCATGGCAAAGTTACATATGCCATGGCAAAGTTACATATGCCATGGCAAAGTTACATATGCCATGGCAAAGTTACATATGCCATGGCAAAGATACATTATACCATGGCAAAGGCTGCTTTAGTAGCCTTGACCCTTTGGTGGCTCCAGGCTGATCCATCAGCAGATTAAGTTTCTCTCGAATCCCACCTTCACTTCCATTCATTTTCGAAGCAGCTGCAGGAACACGGGCAAGAAGACCAGGGAAAAAATCTACTGGCCATCATTGGCTACTATATTAAAAAAATTACTAGCCACTACAAAATATCTGGTCACCATTTGGCCACTGGCTACTGACATCCACAAGGGCTGCTTACAAAGCTTTAGGAAGCATTAATCTGTAGCAAAACACATCAAGTTTTATCTCACAAAGCGCCGTAGCATCGAATTCCATAACTGCAACAGTCAGCTGCTGCTTTCACAAGTGCGGACCGCGCGGTACGTGTTCACTGTGTGTTTTGGTTTGAAAGAATGAAATCTGTGACAACTGTTCAATGGAATAATAAAAAGAATTTTGTTGAGACTGGTTGTTCTGTTCACTATGAGAAATATCCTGGTCACCCACATGCTTGTGCTGCTGCTGTCTTGGAACAAGTGAGAGACTGCTTCGTTCATAGTTCCACGAAATCAACACAGCGTGTGTCTCGTGAAATGGGTATATCACAATTGCCGGTTTGACGAGTGTTACAAAAACAATTGCACTTAAAACCACAGAGATTTACCCGGGTTCAAGAAGTTAGTAGCACAGATTGCTTGGCTCATCATGAATTCTATGCAGAAATATTGAATCAGATAGAGGAAGATGGGACTATGTGGGTCAGATAGAGGAAGATGACTATGTGGGACATTCCTGGTCCACATAATCTTCCGTGGTGAATTGACATTTCATATCAGTGGTTAGGTTAACACCCACAACTTCAAGATTTGGGGCATCAAAAATTCACATGAATCTCTTGAGCATGTTCATGGCAGCCCAAAGGTGAATGTGTTTTGTGTACTTAGCAAACGTAAGGTTTACGACCCAATGCTTTTTTCATGAGAAAACCATCAACAACAGTATTAGAATTAGAAATAAATCTTCTACAGGCCCGGCGGGCCACTCGAATTACAAAATTACTGGTCCGTGCACATTAACCCCCTCCCCCACCAACCCCCAAAAAAACTTACACATTTACAGTGTATTTAGAAAATGTCGTATAATTTCACTGGAGCTGTATATCGCAAATTTAGAATAATGTGCACATGTACTCATATAAATAGTATTAATAAATAAAATACGAAACATGTACGAAGTGGTAGAAATTTGAAAAAGAAAAAAAAAAAACTTCACCAGTTTGCAGGACCAGTGAATACCAAAAGTTGGTATAGTTTACTAATTTTTACTGGTCCAGAAATGGCACAAATTTTAATACATTTTATATGCACATGATGCTAGTATCTAGGATGGTACACTGGTTATAAGGACACTGATATAAAACACTGTGCACTATCAGTGCACTTCATACTATGCACTATCAGTGCACTTCATACAATGCACTGATTATAAAGTACTGTTCAATATACCAAGAGCACCTTAATGGAATACCTTGCTTCGTTGTGAAAGGCAGGAAGTTTTCCCTATGTGGAACAGAAAGGTAGATGGGCAAAGCCAGAGCACAATTGGTTCTTCAACCTCCAATTGGATAACATAAAAATCCATACTCTATGGTTAATTACTTGTGCAAAAAAAATGGTGCTATCTTAATCCAAATATTTTGATCAGAGACCTCGATTTCCTACAGTCCAAAATTTTAATAAAACTTTAATATGGTTTGTAAATCCAATATTCATTTTTTTAAATAGTAAATATCAGAATTTCAAAAAATCCGTAGTCAAAACCTGCATTATTTCAAAAAATTGCCGTAGCGAAACCTGGATATTTTGAAATTTGGTTCAATTATTTATAAACTTACAAATTCCAAACACGAACTGCAAAAAAAAAAAAGTTACTGGCCACCAGGGCTAGCCGATGGCCAGAGGACCACTGGATGATTCGAACGCTGAACAGTATCATGTATCTGAACATGCTCAAAAATTATATCATTCCACAGCTGGATGGTGATGATGACCAAGAAGGACGCATTCACTTTCAGCCAAACTGTGCACTACCTCACTACTGTACAGAAGTTTTCACATCTGAACCTTATTAAATTCAAAAATCTGTTTCTCAAAAACCCATGATTTCTCCATCTTCAAACTTTGCATACATCTAGATAACATGTGTAAAATTAAAATTAGCATGTTTTTTTTTTTTTGAAAAAAATTCAAAAAAGGTGTTTTTGAGATTTCCAAAATCAAAGCTTTTGAAAATTTGTCAAAAGAAATTATGCTCCAAAATAGGTTGTGTTGCATATCAAATTAAAGCCCATAAAAGAGCTTTAAAAAGAGCTATAGATCAGCCCTCTAGCATCACTACTTGCAGACTTATTAATTTTTTTTTTTTTTTTTTGTGAATGGCATTCTTGCAAAATTTAGCATTTTTTGCTGTTTTTGGAAATCAGAAATAAAAACTGCTGACCTAAAAAATCTGAAAATTTAGATTTTTCATATACTCCATAGGTACAAACTATAAACCAAAAATCATTAAAATCTGAGACATCAAGGTCCAAAAATCTTTTTTTATTTGTTGATTTGACATGGAATGAAAGACCCAAATGCTAAAAACAACAGATCAAATTACAAATTGCTATTGAACATTCTAAAGTTCTTTTCTGGTCGTTTTTATCTAATCGGTTCATCACTAATGCAATTTTTTTCGTAAAACTACATGACTCACAGTATGTGTCCAGATGAACAAAATTTGTATGAAATACAGTGAAACCTTTAAGGTTACCACAGCTGGTTCTTCTAAAAACGATCATTGAGAGGGGTGGTTGCCAAATAGGGGAAGATTTTAATGGCATATCCAATGAACAGTTTTGAGATTAAACCTTTGTAAACTATTGCATAACTTTTATACATTACATAATCTGAATTGCTACATTCTTAACGTGATGCATTCCAGTTTATTTACAGTACAGTATGTATGTATGTGTATAAATAATAAATACTACAGTATATGTAGTACACATCTGGAAGGTACCTGTAGTGGTAATCTATAATAACTCATTTAATAAATGAATATAATGTCTGCTTAAGTTTATCAGACTTTTCTTTCAGCACGATTTTTTCTAAGTTTTCTTTTAGCTCACAGAATAGTTTCTTAATTATTTGCCCTTCAGGATAGTCAGAAGACCGCACTGAACGATCAACTTCCTTCAATATCTCTTGAGTTGATAATTTTGGAATGGTATCAATTTTCCCATCTGAAATTTCTTCCAGAGATTCTGTAGAGTGCCTGGGGAGAAAAAAATACTCTTAAATAATTGAACAATTGATGGTATTTCCAGTCATTGCATAGTTCTTCATTGAAATCAGCTGATTTGCCAGCTATAACTCAAAAAACAATGTTATGGAGGACACAAAATTGGTCGAGCCAGCTAATACTAGCTGAAAAATCTTCAACCCAAATTCCTTTGCAATTTGAGTTGCCTTTCTTTTCATTATAGGACCATTAATAGCAATTTTTTTGGCCCTGGTACACTTCAACCATTCTAGAAGTGAATTGTTCACATTCTCGAATTTTCCCATTTGCTTTCTCTTTTGATCACGGATTTTGTTTTCCTCCCATTCTTTTAAAACCACTTCCTTAATTTTTAAAATGATGTTTATTTGTGTCTTTCCACATTTAAACATATCAGCCAGTTTTCTCTCAGAAACCCCAGTTTGATCGATTCGGGTTAATCACTTTTATTCTATCCTCTAAATTCAGAACAACTCTCTTGCATGACATGATCTTATTGGAAGAAATGGCCAAAGAGAATGAATAATAAATCAAAGACTTTTGGTTGCTAGAGAGAGAGAGAGAGAGAGAGAGAGAGAGAGAGAGAGAGAGAGAGAGAGTGTGTGTGTGAGAGAGGTCAACCTTTCCAGCTAATGGGGATTTCAGTTGTAGCCTAAACATGCAGCACAATGATTGCTATCTGCTTGACTGAAAAGGTCAACATGACACCCTCAAGGCAGCTAACGAAGTGTGGGTCTTTCTTTACGTTACTACGTAAGCCATTAGAATTGCCTGTCATTGCCAAGATCTCCTTCAAACCCCCCCCCCCCACTTGACTTCTGTGCAGAAGAAAACTTCCCAGCCATTTATAGTTACCCCTCCATACCAATGCATATTTGTTTAACTTATTGTTTTGTGGCTCCAGGGTACAGATACAATTTTCAGCAGGAATGGTAATCCGAACAATGCAGATTTTTTGCAGTGGTCTTCATGCAAAGATGGACATTAAGAGCAGGTGCATGGTCTTTTAATAGGAGGAAAATTAGCATTAACGCTATGAGTTTTGAAATCGGTTCCACAGAAAAAAGAAAAACAGTCATAATGAGGAGTAGTCGTCAAATAGAGGTGGTTGCTAAGGGAGGTTTCCTTGTATTTGAATTCAGTGCAAACACTGTGATTAGGTTGCACAACAATTGGTTGTACATGAGTTGAATGCTGTGCTGTCATGTAATTTTCTTTGTAAAACCAAATTTGTTTAATTTTTTATTTGTTATTCCTGAATTATATGATTCTGTATTGCAAGAAAAAAATTATGTGTACAAAACAAATAACTGTGCAAATACACTTGAATGTTTCAGTGTTCAAGGTGGAGAGCTGTTTGAGTACATTTCAGAAAAAGAACATCTCAGTGAGGAAGAAGCAGCGGCTTTTATCAAGCAAATACTCCTGGGTGTGCAGTATTTGCATTCCAAAAAAATTGTACATTTGGATCTGAAGGTGAGATAATTCAGATTTTTTTTTTTATATAAATTTGATGGAATTCCATAACACCATGATTTTTTCTAGGCCATGAATAATAGGATAAAACAAAGAAGATGAATGCATCACACAATGTTTAAATAATTTAGATTGTAACTTTGCATGCCCTAGCAAAGATTTGTCATTTAAGGAACATTTTGGCATTAACCAATAACTTTATAGTGTATATGGTACCTCATCTGTTTATGATTGACCCAATTAACCATCTTACTCAATTTTTAGAAATAGGGTTCCTCATGTAAATTTTTGATGCCACTAGAGAAAGACAAAACTGTAGTTGGAGAAACTCTTTCGATTGTTTTATGTATGTGCTCATTTTAAGTATGTCTAAAATGCTATTTTAAGTACAAGGTCAAATTATCACTTGGAAATGACCTTCCCAATGTAGAATGCTTTATTTATTTTCTGTTTGCCACGTTTCAATTTTTCTTATCAGTGCCTTCATTTGGGTTTGTTGTTCTTTTCAGTTTGACATGCTATTCAAAATAGTTGTACTCTTCTCAGTCCTTGTGTGGTCTGTAGTTGACATTATTACAAGTTTCAAGGTGAATCATGCTTGTTTATGTAGTTAGTCATTCTGAAGACACAGTCTTAGGGGTGTGTTGTTATTAAAAGAAAGAATGATAGCTATATACATATATGTAATTTTCTTCCTCTATTAATGTGTCCAATCATTCAGTAAAGTAACTGGTATGTTATTGGCATTGTAATGATTAGTTTTAGTTTTCTGTATATACAGCTTCTGCTGTTAAATATCACTTTTTTTAAACATTGCATGATCTTCGTATTTTCTTAATGTTGTTTGAGTTTATCCTTGCAACAGAAATCAAGATCTGTTTTATTTTGTTTTTGATTCCAGTTTTTAGAGTTATTTCAATCTTATATGTGAATTTCTCTTAGTACTGATGACAAAGCAATTTGGCATTGTGGATTCCTGATTTTTAGTTAGGATTGTATACATTGCCTTTTTAAAATGCCAATATTATCTGGCCATTTTAAAATTATCTTGCTGATGTCTTTGACATTTTTGCCTACTTTGATATTGGGTTTTTACAGGTTGTTTTACAACTTCTGTAACATATCATTTAGTTCCAGGAAGAAGGGACTGAATACATTTTAATATGTGTATCAAATTGGAAATGAAAACACAGCTCAGTGAAAGCACTAATAAGAACAAGAAAGATGACACTGAATTTTTGGGTGTAATGAGCACGTTTTTTGAATCCGTTCTGACGCAAATTAAATTTATCAATGCTATTCAAAGACAATGAATCAGGTTTTTAATTCCGCAGATATAGCTGTAAACAGAATCATGAGCTTACGCCGTCTGGTTGCAGACTTGTGTGTTAAGAAAAATTTGAATTTATATGAAAACCATTTCGCAGCAGAAATGCTCTCCAACAAAGAAAGAATTTTTCAAATCGGACTCTTTGAAGCAGAAATATAGGCAAATATAAGATACGCATCTACACTTCCCTGACGGGAAAACCATGCATTATTTTAGGAAGAAAGTATTCTCAAAAGGTTTTTTAACGTGAGTGTGTTCAGTCCAAGGAAAAAAATTTTAGTCGAGTTTTCAGGAGCTCAGATTTTGCTGCAGATACATCAGAAGCAGAAATTAGCACTTATGCCCCCTGGTGGCCAAACCATTCTTTACCAAATATTAGAATTTATATGAAAAACATTTTCCATGAGTAGCTGTATGTGATACAGGAAGAATTTTTCAAACCGGAGTTTTAGAAGCAGAAATAATGCAGAAAACGCAATTTACCTTTGCGCCCCTAGCGGAAAGTCTATGATTTATTCGAAAATTTTGAATTTATATGAAGAACATTTTGCATCAGAAACACTATCCAACAAAGAAGGAATTTTTCAAATCAGACTCGTAGAAGTAGAGATATTGACAAAATTAAGATATACATCCACACCCCCTGTCATGGAAACCATGCATTATTTTTTGAAGAAAATATTCCTAAAAGGTTTGTTGGCGTGAGTAGTATCAGTCCACAAAAAATTTTTTGTTAATCGAGATTTTAGAAGCTCAGATTTTGCTGCAAATACATCAGAAGCAGAAATTAAGACTTATGACCCCTAGTGGCCAAACCATTTCTTACCAAAATTAAAAATTATATGCAAAGGATTTCCAATCAGGAGCTGTATCTGGAGCAGAAAGAATTTTTCAAATTGGAGTTTTAGAAGCAGAAATATCGGAGGAAACACAATTTACCTTTACACCCCTAGTGGAAAGTCTATGAATTACTTGAAAATTTTGAAATTATATGAAAAATATATCACACTAGAAACTATATAATAAAGAAAGAATTTTTCAAGTAGGACCATTAGAAGCAGAGATATTGACAAAAATAAGATATACATCTACTCCCCTGGCGGGGAAACCATGCAATATTTTAAGGAGAAAATATTCCAAAAAGTTTATCAACGTGAGTGGCATCAGTCCACAAAAGAATTTTTTCAATCGAGATTTTAGAAGCTCAGATTTTATTGCAAAAACATCAGAAGCAAAAATTAACACTTACGTCTCCTAGTGACCAAAGTATTCTTTACCAAAAATTAAAAACATATGCAAAATGTTTTCCATCAGGAGCTGTATCCGCTGAAGAAAAAAAAATTCAAATCGGAGTTTTAGAAGAAGAGATATAGGGAAAAACATAATTTACTTTTACGCTCCCTGGCGGAAAATCTATGCATAACTTGAAAAACTAACTTTACTCAAAAATACTCTCTGACGTAAATGGAATCGAAGAATAAAAGAATTTTTTCAATCGGATGTTCAGAAGCAAATATATGGAATAAAATGTATTTTGAATTCGACATCATCTAATTTACACCGTCTAGAGGCGAAATTGTACATGTGATGATCAGAAAATAAATAAAACTATACTGAAAATGTTACTCCAAGTATTTAAGTAATCTTCTTACTGGGGAATTGTGCTAGCTTGTTGTGAGAAATGTTAGCTGGGTGGTGCTTTTGCCTTCTTCCTTTCTACAGATGTCCCTAGTTAATTTATATCTAAGAGGAAAAATTTTGCTGAAATCACAAATTTATGTTGCAAATCATTTAAACAAAATAATGGAATGAAAAATAACATAAAATTTAACAATTTACGAATAACATAACATGAGCAATAGCATGCAATTAAGAAATAACAGAATTCCTGAGCTGATGTAAAAAAGCAGTCCATAATGTTTAACATGATCTCAGTAACTGAGTTATAAAGAAAGACAATTAAGTGAGTCACCTGGCCAAAAAAAAAAAAAAAAAACATTGGGAAGAATATTAATTTAGCTGAGATCACTCGTAAAGATCAAAATATCCATCTTTGGGATGTTAAGTCTAGAGTTGCCACTGTCTACCAGTGGAAGTGGGATTCAAGTAAATCAGGTGAACTGCCTTTCATGCACAGAATCAGGAAGTTTTATGGTTGATTTGGATGCACTACCCCAAATGCAGGAACAATACTGTTGGGTTGGACTAAAATGTGAGTTTTTTTTTTTTTTTTTTGGTGAAAAGTTGTTTAAAGGAGAAGTACTGTAAAGCTTGGAAGAGAAATGCAATCTTTTTCGAAGTAGATTTAGCCGCTCCGCTGGGATAGTGGTCTAAGTCTGAGATGGGTCTGGGTTCAAATTCCAGTGAGACATGGATGTTGTGTTTGTCCTACGGCACTGGTTCTATTCCTTCCTGGGAATGAGAGGCCCTACATTAGGGATGAGCAACTGGTTATAGCACATTGAGTTGCTCATGGTGGTCATTGCACTCCCAATAATAATAATAATGAAAAAAAGTAGATTTAGTTGTGGAAGAAGAAATAATGTATTTATTGTAAGTCAGAATATCTAGAGCAGACAAAGAAATTCACTCTAATGTTTACTTGTCATGGAAATAGGAGGAAAATGGGTCATTCCATGCCAAATCAACCAAAAAATTTTAATATTCAACCTGACCATCTCAGATTTCAATGAAACCTTCAGGGATCATTCTCCCTAATGATATAAATGAGAACATATTTAAAAAAATTTTTTTATCTCATTGGGTTTTCATGTAATTAATTTTTAAAATTTTGAAAAATCGTCGTGTTTTGGCTGGCATAAACTTTTTTAATCTTGAATTTCTCAAGTCCTGTAAGGCCTATATAGTTGTTTAACCCCTCATTTTAAAGAGAATTTCATAAGTTTTAATTTGATATGCAACTTGACCATGCTTGGTGAAAAAAATTAATTTTAATTTATAAAAAAACATTTTAAGATAGTGTTTTTTAAAAATTTTGAAAAAATATATGTTTTTTGTAATATTATCAGCTTTAAATCCTGAAACTTTTAGCGTGGGATCTCAATGGGATCGGGAGCTATGGCAAAAAACTTAAAGTTACTGTACAAGTAATAATGGATTACATTTCTCGTTTTACTGTGTTTACATGATAACAGACGCTGAGTTTTAAAATCTACATAATACATCATACTAATACATAGTCAAACATAAAACAAGGGAAGGATAGTCCCAACAGGCTAAAAGTTTTATCTGATAAAATTAATAAAAGTTTTTTTTAGTTAGCACTCAGAGTAGTAGTTACACCAAAATAACGGCCTCTTAGTTCTTCTTTAATTTAACTAATAATTTTTGTGAAATTAACTTTCTTACGGGTCTTATAGAGGTTATTATTCAAAAAAGTTGGTCAAATTTTCGAAAATTTGACCACCAACTTTTTTGAATAATAACCTCTATAAGACCCATAAAAAGTTAATTTCACAGTACAATATGAATAGAGGTGCCATAAATTCATTTACAACTAGGATTAAAAATAATTTCTTGTTTGTCTTTTTGGTTTCTGAGTCTGTAAGTCGATAAACTCTTTCTGTACCTGTTGTGGGATCAACTTTTGTTAAAACCTCACTTTTATGCACAACTAGTATGTATGTCAGTAAATTGTGGGTATTTGAACGATGAAGAAGGGCCATGTGGTTCCAAAAACTTATTTTTACTTCATCTCCTTCTATTCCTAACACACAACCTAACCACCATTTGTCTGAGTATTGGCATATAACAAAGACAACAATGTCATTAATGTCCAGATCATCATTAGTGTCATCAGCTGAAACTATTTCTACACTTGATTCCTCTGAAAATGAGTAGCTTTTCACTAAAACTCTAGTCTCATTCACAGGACTGTAACTGGGATATTGTTGAGTACCCTTTATTGTTGTTGCTGCTTCAAACCTACTCTTTGCCGCCCCGGTGGCGCAGTGGTCTAAGGCGCTGGCCTCTGATCATTCGTGCGTAAGGGGTCCGGGTTCGAATCCCGGTCAGGCATGGATGTTGTGTTTGTCTTACGGCGCTGGCTCTCTCCCTTCCCTGGAACCAGTGACCCTAAATTAGGGACGGGCGACTGCTTATAGCCCATTGAGTTGCTCACTGTGGTCGTTAAACCTCCAATAAAAAAAAAAAAAAAAAAAACCTACTCTTCAAGGTCTTTTTCTCTGCCTCATATTCGTCTGTAGTGGAATACAAAAAAACTGATGTTGACAATATTGTCTTTAGCCCAATCATAAAGTTGGCGAGGGGTCATAATTTGATCATTGTAGACCATTCGTAGACTGGCCAATGCCGCTAATCATTAAACAGTTCCTCCAACACCATCACATACGTTTTTTCCATGTGACAATGCAAAGAAGTTCCATTCCGCCTTGATGCCAAAATCTTTCTCATGATGGTAGAGATTGAGAAAGTTTGATTTGTTTTTGTACTGTGATGATGCTCCATCTGAAAAGTAATTCAGCTTTTCAGGTTTATGGGGCAGATTCTGTTTAAGAAAGTCAATCATGAGGCGTTGAAACAAATGAACAGCAACTGTATCATGCACCATACAATCAGAAAGAATAACTAAGCTCAGGTGCGCCAACTTTTTGGTTTCCTCATCAACGTAGTATATAACAAAGGGATGTATTGTTGCTTGAGCATTGTTCCAATGAAAGCCTTGTGCAGAATCTTGAAGCACAAATGCATAATTTTCAGCAAAATCACAAAGTACAATGCATTGGTTTTGAGGTAGATTTTCTTTCAAGTGTCGCAAATAGAAAGACTGTTGAGTAGCAATGAAAGAGTGTCTTAAAAGTTTTGGCGAACTCTGAAACAAATAATCCAAAAACTCTTCTGTCAGTTTTATAATAGTTTCCAGGACACACTTGTTATCAATCTGCATCCATTGTTTGAAACTCACATTCTCAATGCTATTAAGCTCTAAAGCTTCTTCAAACCGAGCCTTCAAATCATCACTTCCTGGGCAATTAACACAATTTGCGAAGTAACATTTAGATGTTGGCGTTTTGCAAATTATATTGCTTGTTACATCTTTGTATGTTTTAATCGGGAGTTCACCATTTGTCAATTCAGGTATTTTACACTGAGCCATCATTAATTTGGCATTCTGATGTATTATGCAAATGCACACAAAATGTGTCCCACTGGACCCAGGAAGAACACAATGCTTGAGATGAAGCTCACAAAATTTAGAAATTCAAATTCTCTGATCAGGGTAACGCTCCTTAAATAGTACATATGATTTTTTAATGTACTTAGAATTAAATACTTTTGAACATGTACACGTTTGCCATCTTTTTTGACTGAAACACAGTCTTTTTTACCAGGCATTTGACGACTAACCTCATCATTTTAATAGAATTCTTTGACTAGGGCTACCGTTGCAGGGTCCAATGTTCTTCCAGGCTTTGGGTCAGGGGATGACATTATACCTTTTTTCATTTAACACTGTTTTTGCCTTTCTAGCAGTAAAATTAGACACTCCAAATTCAGTTTCATATTTTTTTAGAGTCCAGTTTTTGGGAAGTGTAATTAGAACCTGCATTCTAACACTTTTGTCTGTAGTAGCATTGAACTTTTCTTTCAATTGATTAATAATTTCTTTGTCATAATTTTTTGCAGCATCAGATACAGTGGTACCTGGATTTAAATTAAGTACTTTCGTTCGAAAAGCTTTCATCACTTTTTTAATCTTTGCTTCTGGGTATTTTTTTTCAATCAAACGTTTTCTTTTAATAGGTGTTTCTTTGATAGCAGTCAGACTTTTGTTCAAAGCTTCAATTGTTTCTTTTTTTCTCTGGAGTTGACAATGTATTTTGAACTGGTACTTCAGGAACATTCAAATGGTCTTGTGATTCTGAGCTGTCTGAATGCGAGCCTTCTTGCTCAGTTAAAATCTCTGGAAGCTTTAGTAAAGCTTTACGACACCCATCACATATCTTGTCACCTTCATGTAAATTGGCATTATGTCTCAAAATATTTTCATTTACAGATCTCAATTGTTTCTTATAATAATTATGACCAGGTTTCTTAAATGGGTTACAACAATATACCAAAAAATGCTTTGATGTACTGGGTTCATCCATATTGTCACAGAGTCCTAATAATAGAGTAGTGTTAAAATTATAAATAATAGTACAAGTCAAATTGTCTGAAACAATAAAAAAAATATCTTATATAATAATAGGCCTTTAAGACTAAATAGAACTGACTGTACTTTTGAACTGGAGAGAGGCCTAGTTGTTCCAAACAAAGATGTCAAAAATGGTTAAACTTATTACTTAACAAACACATAACACTTATTTCACTTCCACTGAAAAAAAAACTATTAACTTATAAAAATCTTATTTTTATGTGAAACACTTTAAGTAACACTGCCAACAACTAACTGTTCACTCACTGAGATCTTAGAGGAAACTAAGCAAAAGTTGAGCTAGAGTGGGCATGAGTCACACTCCTGCAAGAACATGAATCAGACAAGTCTGTACAGCCTTGTGCCAGAACACCTGTGATTAGCAGACTATTTACTCACATGCTATCCCTAATTTGTATGTAGGTTTAGTAAATCATTATCTGTAATAGACCCTAATGTAAATTGGTTACCTTATAGCCAATGTATTTTTTTCTTTTTACCTTACAAAAGTTAAAAGTAGCAGTATAGCCCTAACTGGTATTTAAAACAATACCATTGGTACCATAACTCCTGATCCCATTGAGATCCCACTCTAAAAATTTCAGGATTTAAAACTTATAATATTACAAAAAACATATTTTTTTCAAAATTTTTAAAAAACTATCTTAAAAATTTTAAACTTATTTTTTTAAACTTAAATTTTTTTACCAAGCATAGTCAAGCTGCATATCAAATTAAAACTTATGAAATTATCTTTAAAATGAGTGGTCAAACAACTCTCTAGGCCTTATAGAACTTGAGAAATTTAATATTGAAGAAGTTTATGCAAGCCAAAAATGACGATTTTTCAAAATTAAAAAAATTAATTACATGAAAACCAACCCAATGAGATAAAATATATATATATATATATATATATATATATATATATATATATATATATATATATATATATATATATATATATATATATATATATATATATATTCTCATTTATATCACTAGGGAGAATGATCCCTGAAGGTTTCATTGAAATCTGAAATGGTCAGGTTGAGTGACTGGTTGATTTGGCATGGAATCACCCAAAATATATCTCTTTTAAAGCTGCTTACAACCAATATTTAAACTGGGATTTTTCTCTTGAAGCAACTTAACTAGTCATCTAAAATTGTAGCAAAATTTAATGTAATGCATTTGCTAAATTAAATTTCCATCTTTTAACAGTATTCAAAAATAAGAAATGAATTTTGTTACACTAAAAAAGTACTCAATCAAAAACATTCTCAAAATCAATGAGCACTGCGTATAAATCCTTATTCACCTTATGATAAAAATTTCTGCTTGAAGATGAAGAAGCTAAAAAGATTGACAAGCTAGATACTTTGGAGAAGCCTTTCACATATTCTGAAATTACTCACAACTTGTTAACAATTTTGCCTTCCACTCCATGTCTCTCAAGCACATGGAAGTTCCTCTCAAAATCATGACTGTCATCATTGCTGATGTTGTTGTAGCAGACAGAATAAGAATTATGCCAGTTGTCCTGATAAATATTTGCCATATAATCAATGGTGCAGTCAACCAATTAACTTCATTGTGCTTAAAATATATAAGGAATGTATGTTCTGATATTAGCTTCAAAGTACTGCCATAGTCAGCCAACTCTATCTCTTCTTCAACATACTTTTCAAACATGCAAAAATCATACTCCCCGAATCTGTCACAACAAGGTTTCACTACAGTAGAAGCAAAGTAATACCAATCATTGGGTGATCCTGTGGTTTTTATGTGTAGGTACGTACTATGTCATGTTAGACATGGTAATGCTTTCAGTAACTTTTATCCACATAAACTCTGAAAAATTGTACCTTCCTGGGGTAGGAACTGAATCCACATCTCTTGATATCTACCTAAATATGTTAGTTATTACATTGCATACCTACCATACTAAAATCAGTGGTGCAAGTTCAGTTGCTTGTCTAGAATAGTAAATGTTCAGTTTTCTTAGGAAGTATCCTTGGATGATCATTGCTGAGAACATTTTTGCTCCTGATGTAGTACTGTATGAAATATGTTTTTTCCAGTGGCATATCTTGGGTCAAAGACCTGGGCTATCTCACCCCCCCCCTCCTCCACAGTACTGTTTTTTTTTTAATTGCAAAGTTAAATTTTTAATTGCTAAGTACATACATACATACATACATATCACTAAGCTGTTCTCTGAGATTCAGAGGGTAGCTCCAAAAAGAAATACAAACTTCCAGATATTTTTACCTATTGTTGTCATATCAAACTTCTCCATTTACATTGATCTCGACACACAACTCGTGCTTCACTGATATCCATTACACGCCGCACACAAGATCTTTTATACTTCATACTCATAATCCTTTTCTCATGCAGACACTCCTGAATCTGATCCACCCATGTCTTCCTTGGCCTTCCTCTGCCCTTCCTTCCTGCCACTTGGGCTGAAAAGATTTTCTTAGTAAGCATTTCATCACTCATTCTTTCAACCTGGCCAAACCACCGAAGCATATTGGTCTCCACCTTGCTAACAACATTTTGCTTCACATCACACAACTGCAATACATCTTCATTCCTCACACAATCAGATCGTGTCTTGCCACAAACCCCACATAAGTAACGCATTTCTCCAGCACACAGACGACTCGTATGTTTCTTCTGCAGTACACAGGTTTCACTGCCATATATCAGAGTAGGAACAATTACTGTTTCATACACAGCCATGCGGGACTCTCTAGAGAACCCATCATTCCTGTGAAAACCTCCCAGAGCAGCTATGACTTTCAAAGAAGAGTTCACTCGCCTACTGATTTCACCATCCAACTTGTTCTCTCTGTCAAACATACTTCCTAAATACACAAACTCACTCACCTGGTCAATCACAGTGCCATTTATACTTACATTACATTCAGTGTTACCAGTTCCTCTCTCAAACACCATAACTTTGGTTTTTCCCTTATTTATACTCAATTTGAATTTCATGCAAACTTCGTGCATCCGAGTCAACATACTCTGCAACTCAATTTTGCTCTCTGCCAACAGGACAGTGTCATCAGCATACAGCAATCTGCACACACGGATATCACCAAGACATAAACCACTATTATCTATTTTGGCATCGCGCATGCATGCGTCCATAAATATATTAAACAGCCATGGTGACATTACACAACCTTGTCTAACTCCTGCACCAATGGAACACCATTCACTCGTACACAAGCTCTACTACCAGCATACATGGCTTTTACACTATTAAGTAGATTCCCAGTAACACCATATTCATTCAATACCTTCCACAAAAGTGTCCTATTCACTCGGTCGTAAGCTTTCTCTAAATCTATGAAGGCAGTAAAAACTTTCTTCCCAACAGCCATATACTTTTCAATCATCGTGTGTAATGCAAAAATCTGGTTAGTGCAGCCTTTACCAGGCATAAAACCACTCCGAACATCCCACACTTTTAATGATGTAAGACCCCGTACTTTTTCAATAACAACCTTACCAAACACTTTCCCTGGCACACTCAGTTAAGTAATAGAAGTAATTTTTTTCTAAATTTTAGGTACATGCTATTGCTAACATGATACCAAATAATTATAAGGATTAAGATTTTAACACTTATTTGTACATGCACTCCATTTCTCTTCTGAACACTTTATTTGTACATGCACTCCATTCTTCTTCTGAATACTTTATTTGTACATGCACTCCATTCTTCTTTCCTTTTGTGTGAACTTGAGTGTTACGTTTCCATAAAATATTTCTTCTGAGTACTTTTTCATATTTAAAAAGAATGTTTTTCGCTATTGAAAAAACAGCCAAGTTGCTCAAATGTACATGTCCTCATGTGGCTTTAAGATATATCTTGATTCTTTTTAATGGAGAAAAACTTTTTCAGCAGTTGCAGTTGTTGATGGAAAGTTTAATATTAGGTCTGTTAATTTGTACACCTCACTAAACACTATGTTCAATTTATTCAACTTTATATAACAACTAATGTCTCTTATTGATTTGTTTTTGTATTCATCAAGGGAATATAACACCTACAGTTCACTTTTTAGTCGAGCTGTATCAAAATTTGAAGCATAGAGTTCTTTAAATTCTGACAGTAAATGTTTGGAGAAGCTTTCACAAAATTTATCAAATTATCCAACAAAGCCACGAATTTAAAATATAATATCACTGATTTTAATTCATTGACACTTCACACAAACTGAAACAACTCTCACAAAACACGTGCTCTTATGGGTGGGAGCATGCGAGTGACTAAGGTAGTCTAAGTCTTCTCTTTTCTGAGCGTACCGTTGCCCAAAGCAGTGGCCCATTACCCTCCACCTGCTCATTCATGTTGTCATGGAAACACTAGCAGACGATCATATGGAAGGTCTTCAAATCAGAACAACGAAGACTATGGGAGCTGGTTGCATTATGCTGTTGGTCTTCACTCACCGGACTGAGTCAAAGAAGCGAATCCACATGTGTTTTTTTTGCGGCAAAAGCATCGACATATCTTAATACCATTGTTAATTTACCTTTATTTGTGTATATCTAATTGACTTCTATTTGTGCATTCTCTGGACTTCGCAGCTAGCCTAGCTAGCCTCGAATATATGCCACTGGTTTTTTCCATTAATTAAATAAATAATTTTCATTTATCATGTACACATTGTTGTACCATAATTTATATGTATGTGCACTTGAGAGGGTATTATTTTTGCTTAAATATATTAAAAACTAAAAATGGGGCGAAATACATTGAAATAATCACAGCTGCATACTGTAAATAATACCAGAATATATCAAAATTTCAGCATAACTATTTGCATTCTCCTGGTATTCCTGTACTGCATGTTGTTTACATGCAGTAAAATATAATGTGATGAACAGAAAATGCCATCAGAATGTAAACAATAATACTGACATTTTAATATTATGTAGAACTATGTACAAACATAACTAAAATGCTAATTTGTAGCTAGCTGTAAGTTACTTGAATATGAGATATGTTTGTAGATAACTGTACTGTAATGTCTTTAGTATTTCCATGTGCATGTACTTGGTTAGCATAATTCTAAATTACATCCCACGGAGCTACTTTTTCTTCTCTTCAACTGTTTTCTTAAACATTTTTTTCTTTTGGTATGTGTATAATTTGAGAAACTATTTTTGTTTTTATGTAATGGAAATAAGTTATTATCATATTATGTTCACACTTTTTCATTGTTGTAATGTGATAAATATGTTACATTTGTAGCCGGAGAACATCATGCTTCTGAAGAAACATGCACAGCAGATTAAGCTTATTGATTTTGGACTTGCCCAGAAACTCACTGACCAGTCTAATATCAGAAGAATGCAAGGAACTGCAGAGTTTGTCGGTTTGTATATTACTTAAATTTCATAAAAATTTTCTTAGTGGTAGAAACTTATTTCACAAAATCATAATTGAAATTATAAATTTTAAACATTTATTAGTAATATGTATATTATTATTATTGTGCATTAACAATCATAATGTGCACAATGTTAAAAAACTTATTAGTGAAGAAGAACTGTACTAAACTATCACGCTTTTTTTTTTTAATCAGTGAATGGCTTTATCGAGGTTGTTAACTGAGGTAGAACGTGTGTATAGCAGTAAATGCAGAAACACATATAGAGTGAAACCTGTATTCATTGCTCCCATAGCTATCATTTTCTTGGATGCATCATCTTGGTTGGTCCTTGAATAATTTGGATGTAAGATAATGTCATTTTTCTTGCTTTTGTTCCTCAAACTGTCATTAAAAATTCGTAGGCATTGTTGCAAATTTTTCCACAGTTATTGTTTCTCCGAAGTTACTAATGAGAAGTTATAATTTTATAGAAGTTACAATTTTTATATGCAGTGCATATAAAAATTTAAATGATTGCTTTTAAGCTGAGTTAATATCGAAAGGTGTACGATATTTTTAGAATAAACAGTAATAGTAGCCTGTCATGTCTCCTGCCCAGCAGCAGGTCATTTGGAAGGAGGAATACGCAGTGCCAGATCGGAGTGAATTGCAGTGCTAATTTCTAAAAACATTGAGTTCACATTAAGTTTTATTCATGCTTGGCTCAGGCATCACCAGATGGCATATGTATGTAGTGGAAATTTTTTCAGCAAAAATTTTATTGTATAACCACAGGAAAGGTGGCACTTTTCATTGTTCTGGTTTATCTTGTTTTGAATGATTCAGTGTTTTCTACTGCTGCATTTCATTGTGTTCAACAGCAATAAGTGCTTATGTTTCCCCTTCTTCCTTGTTCTTCCTGTTACTTATGATTACATATTTTCTTGTACCATGACTTGCCAAGGAAAGCAATCTATCTATCCCTCTTTTTTTTTTTTTTTTTTTTTTTCTGTCTGATGGATGCTGGGAAGGATGTTGACATGAAAATGGATGTGTCACATTTTACAGTGGCAGCTTAGTCAAGAGTCTTTCAGTTAAATGTTGTGAATTGATTTTGCAAAGGTCTCTATGGATGTGAACTTCACTCAGAAGCAGACTCTAATTTAATTATTGACCCAAAGGTGCCGTATTTTCACTGTTTCCCATGCACTCTTCAAAAAACTTGAAATTTGCATTGCCCTGGAGTGGAAATTGAATCCACAGCTCCTGATTTCTGTTTGAGCATGCTACCATCACACCACCCAGGACAATTGATTTCCAAGATGTAGCTTACGAATCTGAATACTGTTCAGATTTGCACTAGTTGAAGCAATTCAATGCTTGTCTGTAGTATGAAATAAATCCAATGGTTCCCCATAGTGTCAAATAATAGGACACTTGAAGTCACTTGGCATATGGTCTGGAGAATAGGGTGGGTGCTGAAAGAACTAAATCTGGCAGTCTGTATAGTGGTCTTTGCAGTGTGGAAGGTATGACTTGGTGCATTGTCTTCAAGAAGGAAGGTACTTATTCACAGTTTTTAGTGCCTCTTTTCCTTGATGCCTGCATAAAGTTAGCTTATGAAGTTCGTGTGGTATCCACCAGTGACAGTGGTGCCCTTTTCCAGGTATTTAATTTTGATTTATGCCTTCTGCATCCTAAAAAACAGATGTCATCACCTTGCTGGCAGACAGAGCAATATGAAATTTTTTTGGAGGTGGATAATATTCATGTTTTCACATAAGATTTTGTTTTTCAATTTTTGGGTCAAAGTGATGAATCCATGTTTCATCCATGACCACAAATTTATTGGATCTGCATGAAGCACATTCAAGTTGATGAGCCAGATTTGCGTGTGGTATGCCTTTTACTCATCTGTCAACATTCATGAGATTTATTGTGCACTGACTTTTTCATCTTAAAAAAAAAAAAACGAAAAAAATAGCAGTATTGAATTGATACTGAAATGCATACAGATTTAGCTGTATGCATCCAACAGTCATTCATGTGTCTTGCATCGTGAAGGCATGCACACTGGCGATGTTCTCCTCGAAGGTCCGTGTGGAGGGCTGTGCAGAAAGATCTGCATCACCGCAAGATTTTCCGACACAAATAAATTCTCTGTGCCACTTGACAGCTGTGGGATCATGCAGGAGCCTTATCCTCCAGTCTCTGCATCATACCATCGTGAACCTCCTATGCAGGCATACCTTCCAAAGGCAAGTACTTTATTAGTACCCGTAGTTCCTTTTTCTGCATTTTCTATCTGTACAGTATAGTTCACAAAATGCATCTGAAAAAAAAATATGAATAGACATAAAAATATTGAAAATTGGTACAGAGATGTAAAGGTATTTCTCTGGAGGAAAAATATTGCTTGTTCTCATATTCACTAGAAATATGTTGGAACACAAACTTTTTGAACTCCGTCTTGTATGTAATTCTTGCGAATTTTCTTGATTTCTTCTTATGAGTTTTTTTTTTTTTTTTATTATGGGGTACAATTAAATTGCGTATTAAGCTCATTATGAATGTTTCCTGTCTTAAAATCCTACAAAAGGAAAATCTAGTCTTTAAAGGCCAAATTTTCTCATTTTCAACTTTGGTTTTTGAAAGAGGAACTGGTAACATTGAATGTAATGTAAGTCTAAATGGCACAGTGATTGACCAGGTGAGTGAGTTTGTGTATTTAGGAAGCATGTTTGACAGAAAGAACAAATTGGATGGTGAAATTAGTAGGCGAGTGAATTCTTCATTGAAAGTCATGGCTGCTCTGGGAGGTTTTCACAGGAATGATGGGTTCTCAAGAGAGTCCCGCATATGCGGCTGTGTGTGAGAGTGTAATTGTTCCTACTCTGATGTATGGCAGTGAAACCTGGGTACTGCAGAAGAAACATAGGAGTCGTTTGTGTGCTGGAGAAATGTGTTACTTATGGGGGGTTTGTGTGCCGGAGAAATGCATTACTTATGGGGGGTTTGTGGTAAGACACTTTCTGATTGTGTGAGGAATGAAGATGTGTTGCAGTTGTGTGATGTGAAGCAAAATGTTGTTAGCAAGGTGGAGACTAATATGCTTCGGTGGTTTGGCCATGTTGAAAGAATGAGTGATGAGATGCTTACTAAGAAAATATTTTTAGCCCAAGTGGCAGGAAGGAAAGGCAGAGGAATGCCAAGGAAGTCATGGGAAGATCAGATTCAGGAGTGTCTACATGAGAAAAAAATTGTGAGTATAAAGTATAGAAGATTTCTTGTACAGCGTGTAATGGATGTCAGTGAAGCCCGAGTTGTATGTCAAGATCACTGTAAATGGAGAAGTTTGATATGGCAACAGTAAGTAAAAATTATCTGGTAGTTCGTATTTCTTTTTGGAACTAACCTCTGAATCTCAGAGAACAGTTTAGTGACATATGTATGCATGTATGTAATACTGAAAGTTTGATACTGATGGTTTGATGAAACTGAAGCTGGGGTCACTGAGGAAATCAGAAACGAAAGGTTATGGACAGTGTCTCAGAATTACTGAGTTTATATAATGTGTTCATGTAATAATTTGCAAATGGTTAATATTCAGGGAGTGTAAACATAATGTATTCAGTTGTTTTAATGGCTATTTCCTGCCAAGGTATCTCAACTTCTAGTTGTTTTTTTTTATACAGGTTTAATAACTAAAATGTAAAATGCTTTTACTTCTTTTCAGCTCCGGAGATTGTGAATTATGAACCAGTTTCATTCTCAACAGACATGTGGAGCATTGGAGTGATCACATATATTTTGTAAGTGATATGCTTGTTTTTATCTGTTTTTAGTTTAGAACTATGGAAAGTTGAATCAGAAATTCTGTAAAAATATCTTTTTGATATATACAGATCCTTTACATCAAGGTATCATTACTGGAGGTGTTTAAGGTTTTGTTGCACTGAGCCTTGCAGCCTCAGTAGCTAACAAATGGTTTTTTTATGTGAACTTCATGATAGAATAACATGAGATATAATGGTTTTGCATATGATCTATAATTTTTTTTTCTTTGCACGATTTCCCAGATGATTTTGCGTGCAACACAGGAATCTGTTGCCAAAGTACTTAGCATTTTCATTCCATGTCATTCATTATAATTCCATGCTTTTTATTATAATTCCATGTTGTTCATTATCATTCCACATCATTCATTACCATTTCGTTTTATTCATTATCATTCCACATCATTCATTACCATTTCGTTTTATTCATTATCGTTCCATGCCATTCAGTATCATTCTATGTTATTCAGTATTGTTCCACATCATTCATTATCGTTTCATGTCATTCATTATCATTCCATATTATTTATTATCATTCCATGTCATTCATTATCGTTCCATGTTATTCATTATCATTCTATGTCATTCATTATTGTTCCATGTCACGCAGTATCCTTCCATGTTACACATTATTGTTCCACATCACTCATTATTGTTCCACATCACTCATTATTGTTCCACATCACTCATTATCGTTCCACGTCACTCATTATCGTTCCACGTCACTCATTATCGTTCCACGTCACTCGTTATCATTCCATGTTATTCATTATTGTTCCACGTCATTCATTATCATTCCATGTTATTCATGCAAGTGAACATGAGAGCTGAGAGAAAATAACCATGGCAACTACACCAAGTTTTTAAAAAACAAATTAATTAACAGTGTTGCAGACTCAGGAACATTAATTATATGTATTTAATTGAACTCAGAAGTGTTAATTTTATGTATTGAGTTGAGATAAACATGTCTGAACATTAAAGTAAAATAAATTTGATGTTTCCTGTTCAGATTTCTGTTTCACAATCTGGTTTTAGTTACATATTGTAATTAGAAAAGTTACTGGAATGTTGATCTGCAGTTGAAGTTTGTATTTTAATCAATAATTAATCAAAGAAAATTTTGAGGTTTAAATGCCATTGGCTAATCTCCAGCCTTGTGTCTGTGTGTTAGGTGACAGTTGGGCTATTGCAGACCACCTAGTTCAGGGGTTTTTCCAGGGTTTTCCCCCAAATGTGATGTGAACACATGGTTCTATCCTCAGAACTATTTGCAATGGTTGCCCCTGTAATTGATACTCTCACCAGCTCACCAGCATTGGACTGACCACCCAGTGTGGAGTATTCCCTGTTGAACATCCAAAGAATGAGTGATGCAGCTCCATTATTATTATTATTTTTTATCAGGAATTTTCGCTCCACAGCATATATTTCCATCAAGGCACTATGCTGTTGAGCGAAAATTCCTGATAAAAAAAAAAAAAAGAAAGGCTTGTACTCTTATTTAAAATAGACATTTTGTTGTTAATTACAACCCACTGAATCAATTGGTTGTATCCAAAACATGTTCTTTTATTTACTTCCAGTGAGTTTTTGCAGTTGACACATCTTGGATTTTCCGTGTTGAGGAGCTACTGGTACTGATTTCACGAGTTACAGCTTGAACATGAATCAAGAGACTTCTTAAGTGAGATACTGTGATTAGTTAGGGCAACATAACAAACTTTGCTTGAAACATGAGGCTCCAAAAAGTTTTGCAAGGGCATGTGCAAGAAATTGCAGAACATTTATAGTTTCAGTGAACTGCTAATGCTAACGTTTATCAAGAATGACTTGAATGGGAAAGAAAGAATGAGGCTCAGAAGTGATTGCAGTAGTCAGTAAATTTCTCCACAAACCTCTGATCATTCATCATGTTCAATTGTGTTAGTAATTTTTGGAGAGGCTAATGTTTTGAATTCATGTGAGAGTAACACTTCTCATAAACATATAAAACAAGCGAAACACACAGTCACGTACGGTAAAAGGCTTGTTTAGCGGTTGCTTTCGGTCATCCTACGACCTTGATCACCCATGATCTTAGGATGACCGAAAGCTACCGCTAAACGAACCTTTACCGTACGTGACTCTGTGTGTTTCGCTCGTTTTATATGTTTATGTGTTATAGTCGCGTGAAGCCTGAGTTTTAAACCATGTAACACTTCTCTTCAGTGCCAACACAAATTGTTTACAACATACGTATATACATACATACATACATACATACATACCAGTGGCGTCGCATGGCCATTTGCCTTGGGTCAGCGCTGTTACGGGAAAATAAAAACACGCAAGAATTTGATCATGTAATCCGGGCTGAAAAATTCATGCATTGATTTTGATCACAGGAAAGCACTTTTTAATTTAATGGTCGTTTAATTACTCATGGCAAAGATCTTTACATACACTCCATTGTAAGAAAATCTGAATTTCCTGTGCAAATACTGTACCAAAATGAGGAATGAACTTTTGGTATTTTTTTTTTTTATGATTTCTAAATACAGTCACATAATTCGTAAGGGAAAATGTAAATATAATCACTTGGTAAAATATTATAATTCTAACAAGGATGCTTTAAAAACTTATTGACCTCACTTATTTATATTCTAGTTCTAATCTCCTGTTTTGCAGCAGGAATTGCGTGATCAGTTCTACCAGCAATGCTTTTTCGAACGCGAGTAAACTTAAGCCTCATAACCTTTCCTGTGTTTGCGTTCCTCTACAGCAGGTGTGCATTCGATTCATTGCAGAAAAAGAGCGCTCGACTAAAGCCGTAGAACTCGGAATCGTCATGACTAATTCCGCTAATTTTTAAGTTTCTTTGAATGCACACCGAAGTTGATTTTCTTATATGAATTTTTACAAGCTGGTGCACTGGTTTCCTCGCAAATTCATTGGAAGAAAAGAGGACTTTTAGTTAATTTTTTAAGTGAACATAGTCGAAAAGTGGCCCATAGAAATCTTTTAATTTTTCTAGAATTCCACCAGAAAAAGTTTTTACATACTGATCATATTTTTCGCTCCGAAGTAGTTGCAAAAATTCAAATTTCCAAAGTGAAGAGTATCTTTCTTCCATCTCCAGGCATAAGCCGTCGACTATTTCCTAGTATAATCGAAGACATGCGCTTTTCTCCTCTTCTTCAGATGTTTTTTTGTCTTTTAGGCTTTTATTCATCAATCGTATGTTTTTTTTTTTTTTTTTTGCTACAGAAACCCAAATGTCATCAAATGCATGTTCCTAATCATTCCTAAGCTGTTTCACAGTATCATGCACTTTCTTATAATATGTCATACGATGAATTTTGTAATATATTATTCAAGACATCAGTATAGTCAAACAGTTTGGAAAATATTTCTAGAAACAAATTGATCCTAAAATTTTGGAAGAAAGACAAAAACCCACGCACTTTGATTGCAGCATCAACATCCCATTCACCAGAATTCTCCATAGTGTGTTAAAAAATTCAGTAAGTTGACTTCTGTGACACTTTAAAGTGTTCGTTAAACGGGAAGTAAAGTTCCACCTGGTTGGTACGACGGACGGAATTTTTAGAAACAAAATCTTGCAAAGCATATATTCTTTTTGATGATTTAGAAAAATATGCTTCTAATCCACTCATAGTTTGAAAAAATGCCCGACATTCCTTGATATTTGAGAGGCTTTGCTTCAGAACAAAATTCAAAACATGGGCGTAGCAATGCGTAAATATTGCTAAAGGGTAAGTCTCAATAACTTTTCTCTGCAACCTATTAATATGTCCACTCATTACACAGGCACCATCATAAGTCTGGCTAACCAACTTTTCCTTAATATTAAATTCCTCAACTGTATTTACAACATGTTTAAAAAGACCACTAGCAGTTCTGTCATCACTGACGTCGGTAAAACCGATGAACCTTTTGTGTGTTTGTCCATTATGAACAAAACGTAATATAGTTGATAGCTGGGATTTTGTCATGACATTGGAAGTTTCATCCAGAAGAATGCCCACAAATGTGGTTGAAGTAATTTCTCTCTTTATATATAGCATCTTTAACCACATTGAATATATCGCGTAAATGATATAATTTTGTACAGTGGAAGAAGTTCCTCGAAATACCATCAATGATTTTAAATCACTGTCTAAAAGAGGGTCATACTGCAGGAGCACATTTCAAAATTCGATATAATTGCCCCGATTACATGAATCCTCAGACTCATCATGACCTCTGAAAGGAAGTTCTTGTTTAGCCAGATAACATACAGCATCAATTATTCTTTTCAAGATGTCTCTATTTTTCTTCACTTCTTCATTATGACGGGTTATTTCAATTTCTCTCTGCTTGTCAATTAGAGTGTCAATTCTTTGTTTTCCAAATACCTTGAGATTTAGAAAAGACTGCACGTGTGACTGTGAGCGCTCATATTTTTGTATTGTTGCGGCTAAATGATTAAGATCGGAATAACCGTTCTTATTCCAAACACTTTTCTCTTCAGATAACAGTAAACATGGACAACAAAAAAGTCTTGACCGCACTTCACATCCAATTAACCATTCTACTGTATTGTATTGTGAAACAGAGAAATGTCTCGTGTACTCGGTTCTTTTATCCTTATTCTTGCACACTAAGTTTGGAAGAGGAGGACGAGGCTTACCTAATTTACCTTCCTTAACTATATTTACGCAATCTGGAAAACCTCTGGCCGAAAATGGGACACTTAGTACATTGTCAACACTGTTCCCCTTCCTATACGGATAACAAACATTCAAATCCTATTTTTAAATATGTGCTCATCAACACATCGATTCACACTGCAACAAAAAGACAGAAAAACAACTCGCAGTACAACGTTGGTCTGTATGATGATGCTACGCGATTCCGAACGGAAACAAAGGTGACTAGTGGTGCTTTTTTAGGCGCGCACACCCTGAGAAGTTTTTAGCCGTGCGTTGAAACCACCAGGAAATAAAAACGTGACTTGCAACGCTATCTGGAGAGCTTTCTATCACAACTGCTTTACATACCTAGGTGTCCGCTGATTACACAGCACACCTGCAGGTGCGAATATTACTTACTATGTTTTATTTACTCAACAAAGCAATGAACCTTCTCCTTTTTACGAAAACATTGTATAAGGGAATTAATTTTAGCTACCACGCGAAGCTTTAGGACAAACTTTGGCGAGTTTTTTTATCCAAAAAATAATATAACATCAACTCGCATCAACGCTGAACTGTGTTGTGCCATGGGATTGCAAGTGGTGCTATATTTCGCAAGCACACCCTGAGAGATCAACTGTAATGCATGGGGAAATAAAAACGTGTCCTGTAGCGCCATCTAGGGAGCGCTTGTACCACAGTTGCTTGAGCATTGTCGGATTGCAAGTGGTGCTCTTTTTGGGCAGCACACCCTGAGAGATCAGCTGTAATGTTTGAACCACAGGGAAATGAAAACGTCATCTGCAGCGCCATCTGGCGAGCGTTTGTAACACAGTTGCTTGACATGGTCGGACGTGCGCTTGGTAAATAGCACACCCGAAGATCTTAGCGCGAATGCGATATGCATACTGAACGATCCTTCTCCACTTAATGAAAACATTATATGGTGGAAATTAATTTTAACCACCACTCGAAGCTTTAGGACAAACTCTGGCGAGTTTTATTAGAAATAAATGCGAAAAAATAATATTGATGATGTAGGTTTAATTGGAACTCTGTGTAGGTGTGTGCCGCACACCTAGCACACCCTGAAATGAATATTCGCCCCTGATACATACATACATACATACATACATACATACATACATACATACATACATATCACTAAGCTGTTCTCTGGTATTTAAATAAATGTGAAAAAATAAATGTGAAAAAATGAAAAGAAATAAATGTGAAAAAATAATATTGATGATGTAGGCTTAATTGGAACTCTGTGTAGGTGTGTGCCGCACACCTAGCACACCCTGAAATGAATATTCGCCCTTGATACATACATACATACATACATACATACATACATACATACATATCACTAAGCTGTTCTCTGGTATTTATAGGTTAGCTCCACAAAGAAAAACAAACTACCAGATAATTTTTAACTGGTTATTTACGTACTGTTGCCATATCAAACTCCTCCATTTACAGCGATCTTGACATGCAACTTGGGCTTCACTGACATCCATCACACAATGCACACAAGATCTTCTATACTTCATACTCATGACCTTTTTCTCATGGAGACACTCCTGAATCTGATCCTCCCATGACTTCCTTGGCCTTCCTCTGCCTTTCCTTCCTGCCACTTGGGCTGAAATTTTTTCTTAGTAAGCATCTCATCACTCATTCTTTCAATATGCCCAAACCACCGAAGCATATTAGTCTCCACCTTGCTAACAACATTTTGCTTCATATTACGCAACTCCAACATATTGTTACGTGGGCCTCTTATTTGGGGGCCCCTGGAATACGCATCCCTCTTAAAAAAACACCCCAGAACTGGTCGGAGGGATAGCTCCAAGCCTTGGATCCCTGAGAGAGATCAAAGGACTAGCACTGACAAGCTCAGGACTTAGGACAACACAGGCACATTTAATTATTTACAACTATTTACAAATTATCTACAAATTATTTACACCACTCATCTAGTTCTGGGAGCAAAGAGGGCGAGAACGCACCCCGATAAACGCAATAGCAGTTCACAAGTTCAGATCTGCGCTCCTTAAATGGCAGTCTGCTCTGCTTAGGCACAGTTATGCTAGATGCATGTGACAGCATTAACATGTACAGTACTTACAGGTACTGTACATGTTAATCCTTCGTGTATTTCATTAATCCTTGATGCAACTGGCCAGTGTACACACCAGCTTGCTGATGAGGCGGTAAGATGCAGGTTCCCGCGACTAGACACGGGTCAAGCCGTCGAACAGAGGAGACAGAGCCGCTGAAAGATCTAGAGTGAGCTTAATTTTCTCTTTCCCTCTTTGGCCGGAAAGATCGCTGGGCATCAGCGTATAGCAGGGTCGAAGAAATTCATCTCTCGCATTCCGTTTCTTCCCCGAAACAGCCCTTCTTCGCCAGGTCCCATTGCACACTGCTCTGGGCTTCTCTTCTCCAATGACCTCTTGACCCCCGACGCTCTTTCAAGGGTCGCAGGGATCTCTCTTAGTCGCACGCATTGCTCCTTCTCGCCTGCTGTAAACAAAACAGTTCAATGTCCTTTTAACGAGGAGTACCGCAACTTGCAGAGGCACGTTTTGGGGAGTTTCAGCTCCAAGCGATTTCAGCAAATGCAAAACGGATCTTGTACAACTCAGCACAAATACCATATCCAATTTGATTTTGTAACAATATCTTCATTCCTCACATGATCAGAACGTGTCTTGCCACAAACTCCCTGTAAGTAATGCATTTTTTCAGCACACAAATGACTCCTATGTTTCTTCTTCTGTACCCAGGTTTCACTGCCATACTCAGAGTAGGAACAATTACACTTTCATACACAGCCATGCGGGACTCCCTTGAGAACCCATCATTCCTGTGAAAACCTCCCAAGGCAGCTATGACGTTCAAAGAAGAATTCACTCGCCTACTAATTTCACCATCCAGTTTGTTCTGTCTGTCAAACATGCTTCCTAAATACACAAATTCATTCACCTGGTCAATCACGGTGCCATTTAGACTTATATTACATTCAGTACAAAGAAACGTTTAAGTAAATGTCAGCCAGAATTTAGGTAGTACGTTTTTCTTTTCCTATAGTGATGACATGCTATTAAGCTAGTAAACAGTGAAAATGGCTTTGCTGTATTCATCAAGTCATAGTCTGACTAGGCAGATTACTTGCACATCTTTAACATATTTCTGTATGAAGAATTGTTTAGGCCTGATTTTTGCTATGTCTTTGAAGCATGTATTGGTATTTTCAAATCAGTGTGGCTTTGTAATTATTTTTGATGCATGATCATTTTTATTAAGCTACCTAACAGAAAGCCCTTTTTTGTCACTTAATTGATAAAGTAGTAGCACACACACACACACTAGATCAGACACGATTGCATCCAAGTACATATTGTATGGCATCCCACTATATCTTTCTTTTTATTTGTTTTATGAATTTCAATTTTGATAGATACATGCTTACTTATAACTTCACACTTCATCAAAGAGAAATCTGTTTAAATTTAACTAAGCAAAATCTTCTGTTAACTATCTGTTCAAGGTGTCAGATGAGGCTGCTGCACTTTGCGTTCTGACATTCGTATTTCCTCAGTGTAACTTTTTTGTTCTTCACATGTTGAATGGATAAATTTGAGAGTTTAGCTGGATTACATTGCTTTATTACACAGTGGCATGACTTAAGATTTTGTTGTTGTTGTTTGATTAACTTCAGCATGTGAGGCATCTACATGTCTCCATGTTCCTTTTATGTGTAGATCATGTATTACAAGTATACTGTTAGCTTCAGTTATGTTAACTGAAATGCTCTTGTAAATTGCTAGCTGTTTAGAAGATTTTAGATCCTAGGATTATGGATCTTTGTTTCTTTACAGCTTCTTTTTGCTTTTTTCTACTAAATGTCATTTTTGTTATGTCTTCCAAAAGTTTCTAAGACATGTGTGTGTGTGATTCCTTACTTCTTTAACTTGCCAACACATGTAAAATGCCTTATCATATCATAGTGAGAAGAATTGGCAGGAAAACACGTAACACACAAGACATTAAAAGAATTCTTGAAATCGTAATCACGTGCGTAAGTTACGTTGAAAAATTAAGAGCGGGACGTTTCGGTAGTGACTTCTACCTTCATCAGCCATGGAATGAGACACGTGGTAAAAGCGTCAGTTGTTGCCAGATTTCAAAATCGCTTTCCAAATAATAGGGATGTTAAAAGGTGCGTCAGTATTGCAGGTGTTAGGGGTAAGGTAATTTTCAATGCTTTCACGGTATCTGAGGGCATGCCAATTGCTGAACGGGGCGATTCGCATAACATTGTGCCAATCGGGAGCCGCGGACGTATGACTGATGGTTAAAATTGAAAGGGAGGTGGAAGGGCTACCTTTCTTAAAATCAGCAATATGCTCCATCAAACGCTGGTTTATGCTGCGCTAAGTACTACCAATATAGTGGGTAACGCCTGTGGAAGTGTTGATAATGATAGAGTAGACACCTTGTAAATCTAGGGGTTTATTGAGATCTCTGTCCTTAAGGATGAGTTTGAGAAGATGTGGAGGTGGTTTTACTGCAATCCTGTAGCCAAAAGACTTGAAAATAGAGCAAACTTTATGAGTGAAGGACAGGGTAAAGGGCAAAGTGCCAACAAAACTGATTTTTGGTGGAAGGTTCAGGCAGCAAACTAGATCTATTCTGTGATTCAAAACTCTTAATTAGTCTATGTAATAAGAGTGGTGGAAAGCCATGCAATTTGCCAATGTTGATGATGTTCTGATATTCTAGTTGAAGAGCAGAATGGCTGTTGCAAATAAGGTGGACCCGGTGAATGTATGACTTAAGAGCAGACAGTTTGTATTTTCCAAAAGTGCGAGAATGGTAAGGGATGATATTATGGGTGGCAGAAGGTTTCCTGTAAACAGAGAGGCCAAGTGAGAAGTCTGGGTTGATGTTAACATCCAGAAAACTATTATTGTCGATCTGTTCTTGAGAGGAAAATTTTATATGCAGAAATTTTGAAGTTATGGAGGACATGAGTTCAAACAGAGAGAGTTTTTGACATCCCTATTATTTGGAAAGCGATTTGAAATCTGGCAACAACTGACACTTTTACCACGTGTCTCATTCCATGGCTGATGAAGGTAGAAGTCGCTACCAAAATGTCCCGCTCGTAATTTTTCAACGTAACTTACACATGTGATTACGATTTCAAGAATTCTTTTAATGCCTTATCATATTTTTTTCTTTTTTTATTTCCTGTAAACCGAGTGCATTTGCGAGCTTTTCTCATTATTTCTCAGTGAAACAGGTAACCTTCTGTATTCAAGTTGTACTGATATCATTGATAAATCACACATTGAGAGATTTGGTAAAAGATGTATTATGTTTCTGATGCCTGCAGATTCTTTATCACATTATTTGTGCATTTGCTAGCAGTAAAGTAAAATGAAAGTGCTCATATTCTGTAGCCCATTCATTTTTTTTAACATCACATTAATTGAATTTTTAGGTTGTTTTTTTACTTACAGTTACACTTCAAAGCCAAATTTGTTTTGCATGTTATTTATCTGTGCACTTATTTTTGAATTCATTCATTGTTACTTCATAAATGTTTAAAGATTGCTTCATCAATAAAAAATGGAAAATTGAATTTTAGTAAGGTTTCCATAACTTTTTTGCAATTTGAAGAACTCCCATTTTTTATTACTGCTGTTGCTGTGGTTATGTTATTCTTATCAAATGCATATTGCTATTCCACATGGGTCATAAACCTTTCTAACCTTCTCTCTCTCTCTCTCTCTCTCTCTCTCTCTCTCTCTCTCTCTCTCTCTCTCTCTCTCTCTCTCTCTCTCTCTCTCTCTCTCTCTCTCTCTCTCTCTCTCTCTCTCTCTCTCTCTCTCTCTCTCTCTCTCTCTCTCTCTCTCTCTCTCTCTCTCTCTCTCTCTCTCTCTCTCTCTCTCTCTCTCTCTCTCTCTCTCTCTCTCTCTCTCTCTCTCTCTCTCTCTCTCTCTCTCTCTCTCTCTCTCTCTCTCTCTCTCTCTCTCTCTCTCTCTCTCTCTCTCTCTCTCTCTCTCTCTCTCTCTCTCTCTCTCTCTCTCTCTCTCTCTCTCTCTCTCTCTCTCTCTCTCTCTCTCTCTCTCTCTCTCTCTCTCTCTCTCTCTCTCACACACACACACACACACACACACACACACACACACACACACACACACACACACACACACACACACACACACACACACAGTCTCTCAGGGGTGTAACTACTATGGAGCAGTACGCTCCAGGCGCATGATTTGGGGGTGCAAAACGTTTCGTATTAAAAAACATCATTAAAATGCAAAATCGTAAGAAAAATGGCCTCAGCCAATGCAAAAAAATTTCTGTATTAAAAAAATCATTAAACGTTAAAAAAAAAATAAAGACTGATTCAAGTCCTCCACAACTCAGCTACCAACAACTGTTTGACTGATGAAGAGGTGTTGCACGGAAGTGATAGGCTAGCTTCAACGTATCCATCAGATATTTCTGGAGATCCACTATTATTGCGTCTGAAAATGTGTTCTGCTAGCCATCTCCAAAAATTGTCAAACATTCGAGAACTTACTGAACTGATACTAATACGTAGTCAAGTGTCCAGTAGCTTTGCAGATATTATAACTCATACAAATTTTGAAGATGACAATCCGATTTTTGGTGTAAATATGACAAGGATGGTAAGTCAGATAATATACGAAAACTTGAAAATTTCATCGTCCTGGAGCGGGACCCAAACCCAAGCACTATCTGGGAGATGCATGTTCGGGTCCCGTTCCAGGACAATGAAATTTTCAAGTTTTCGTATATTATCTGACTTACCATCCTTGTCATATTTACACCAAAAATCGGATTTTCATCTTAAAAATTTGTATTATATGGTGTAATCCCATATTTCTTTCATGTTATAACTCATGTTTGATTTTTCTGACATTGCCAGTGACTACTGCAACGGCTGAGAGATCTTTCTCTAAATTAATGATAATAAAGAACTACTAAAGGAGCAGTATGTCCAGCATCGCCTGAGTGCTTTAGAAGCTGTATCTATTGAAAGATCAAGTTCTCGTGCATTGAATTCAGACCATGTGACTGACAACTTTACAAAACAAAAAGCGGGGAAGAAGAAATTTTAAATAGTTGTAAGATATCAATTTAAAATTTTTATGCACATCAAGTTTTTGTAATTACTTTCTTAAATCTTAAATAAAAAATGAGGTATAATTGGTTTCACTTGATTTTGATTTTTAACTTTCCATTGGTGATGTGGGGTATATATTGTAGACTATCCTTACGAATAAATGAGTTTTTCAATTAATTTAAAGGAAAAATCAACGTGGGGTATGATATACCCCACATCACTAACGGAAGGTTAAATAAAGCATGGTACAGTACATTGAAGAGCACTTGAATTAGAGACAGCTGGCATTATGCAAATGTGGCGCTGTGGGCGGCCCTGTAAACGGAAACGACATGACGTATGCAGCGATCTGACAATATGAGGAGTGATGCAACGGGAATCAATAAGAGTTGGACGCAGTATGGATAAGACGAAGGATCTAAGCACATAGGATCGTGGGCAAATTGTCGGTGCCCGGCGAATGGGTCACTCCATCTCGGAAGTCGTGCAGGCACTGGGATTTTCATGAGCCACGGGTGCACCGTGAGTACATCGAATCCAGTAAACCATCCCTGCAAGGGCCAACTGCTGTGGACAACAGTGTGTGGATGAGCGGGCTCATCGTCAGCTAGCTCACATTGTAACAGCGGATAGACGGGCCACAGTGCAAGAAATCACTCAGCAATTTAAGGCTAGTGCACAAAAACGTGTAAGCAGCCACACCATCCAGAACCATCTCCTCGCTATGGGGTACAGAAGCCATCGTCCCACGAGGGTATCACTGCTGACCGCACATCACAGGGTGCAAAGAGTACAGCGCAAACCACATGAAGTGATGGATCCTTCTTGCCATCAGGGTACTCTTCAAGCTGGTGGGGGTGGCATTCTCATCTGGGGACTGTTTACGTGGACTGAAATGGGACCCCTGGTACGTGTGACATCGTCCCTCACAGGTCAACATTACTGGGATATCCTGGATGACCATTTGCTCCTGTTTGTGCGTCTTCAACATCCCACTGGGGACCTCATTCTGCAATAAGACAATGCCCCGTGCCATCGGGGCATTGTCTTATTGCAGAATGAATACAATTGAATGGTATTTCGAATACCATTCTAATTGTATTCGAATGGTTAAATGAACACTTCACCGACGTGACCTCGCTTCCTTGGCCAGCTAGGTCACCTGACCTCAATCCCATCGAGCACATCTGGGATGCCATTGAGAGAGATGTTCGAAGCTCTGACCGCCCTCCATCAAATCTTCATGAACTGTGGGAGCTTGTTCAGGGGTCGTGGATCTGTATGTCTTCCCAACGCTTCCGGTGTCTTGTTGAGTCCATGCCGAGATGAATCGCCGCCGTCATCAAGGTGAAAGGTGGTACTACAAGTTACTAGACAGGTATCTCTAATTCAATTGCTCTTCAGTGTATATAAGGGCGTAGGTAGAGGGAAGGGAAAAACTTTCTCCCAACCTTGCAAAAATTGTTAAGAAGTTTCAGCAATTTGGGGGTTAGTCAAAGCAGTTTTACCCTTTTGAAGAGTAATTTACATTTTTTGTGTGTACAAAGGGAATTAAAATGGACAACCTGGTTTTCAACTGAGACTGTCAATTTGAGAGGGAGGCGCTAACGCTAGGAACTGCTCCTAGTCGCAGATTTCGTAGTTATGCTATTGCTCTCTCTCGCTTTCCATTTCATTTCATTTTTGTGAGCAGTTCCTATAATTGTTTCAAATCTTTGGTTATTGGTTACACTCCTGAAATTTTATGTGATTCCAGCATTTTTGAAACATGGAATGAATGAAAAATGTCAATAAATTAGTACTGTTCATCAGGTTTTGTTTTCAGTGCCCATATTTTGCAAACAGTTTTTAGTAATGTTATTATTTTGTTTGATTTATTAAGGCTTAGTGGTGCTTCTCCATTTTTGGGAAATGATAATCAGGAAACGTTTGCCAACATAACAGCTGCAAATTTTCAGTTTGATGAAGAATACTTTTCTAACACCAGTGAGCTAGCTAAAAGTTTCATATCAAGTCTTCTTGTTAGAGATCCTCGGTAAGTGCATCTTCTCAATTACTTTTGATAACATAAGTTGTTTTATACATATATTATATAGACCTAGGGAGAGTAAATGAGTTATGTTTTTAAAGTGGCAAATGAAATATCAGGATGTGTATAATACTAGCACCAGAACATGAAGTTATGGATTTATGTTTTCGTTCTGTACCTTCAGGAGAGGCATATGCTCTTAATGTTAGTGTTCAGATTTTTACAAAATGCTCAGCTAATTTTTCCATCAGTTTGTGCTTTTTTTGTTTTTGCAAACTGGTTCTGGTAGTTATTAACTTTTTAAAATCCTAGTTGAATTCACATCTGTTCACCACATTAATTGTTGTTCTTTGTCTATAGAAGTTATGTAATTCATGTCTTCAACTTTGCTTCTGAAAGTAATTATTTCTTAAAGAGTATCCAATAAATTGTAATACACTTTTATGAAGTTCAGCACCCTTCTTTGTTTCTCTTACTTCTTTCCCAAGATATGAATAAAATCTTTGATTTTAATAAAACCTATGTTCAACATGAAGTCACCATGTTAAAAGCAGAGTAGTCTAATACGGAATGAGTAAAATTATAATGAAAGGTTAAAATGAGTTGTTGTTAAAAGGCTAAAAATGTGATAAACATACTCCTTGAGCTACACTATATGCATTTCAGTCCGTTCCTCTTTGACTATATTCAGTGGGTGCTTGGTGTTGACTACCTATTAGAATATTTTGCTGCATCATGATGTTGTCATCATGCCTCGTTTTTTTGTTTCCATCACAAACCTCTCATTACCTGCCTTGAAGTTGGAGATGGTTGCACCATCTACTGCTAGGTGGTCTATGTATCTTGAGGTTGTATCTTTTTCTTTTCTGTTCATCTTTTCTTTTTTCTTCTTGGATCAAGTGGCACCATGCACATGATAATTCTACTGGGGAATTTTCATAGCAATTAGAAGCTTTTCTTTCTCTATCATTATGGCTTCAGCTAGAAGTACCTTTGTGTGGTTCTAATGCATGCATATTAATTCAGTATTTTCCCAACTTGCTGTTATTTTATTCTTTATGAAATATTGAATTAGTGCAGTCTTCTCTTTTTGATGGTTCCAATTTTTGAGGTGCTTTCTCAAGCAGATATCTAAATTTCTTTTCATGCTTCCAATATAAGATATTACTTTTTTTTACCCTTGTTCTTTTTCAACTGGAATTTTGTAAACACCCACTTTTTTCAATATTGATGTTTTGGCTGTTCCTTTGCTGTCAATTTGGGTGATGCTCTCTACTTTGTCTGTGATTGCTAAGCTTGAATTTTGGCATTGTTTTTTTCAATAGACTAGTTATTAGTTTATTCTATTGAAGGCTTTTACAGTACTTTGGTTCTCCTTGATTTTCATGTATTTTCCCTTTGGTCAATATTTTATAGGCCTATGAGATCATCATTGGTTCTTATAGGTTTTCAAAAATGTCATTGGTTCTGATAAGTTTCCAAGGATTTGAAATGGTGAATTTCTTTTAAATAGAAGTTCTGCTTTCTGCAGTGATGCCTCTATGTTGATATTTTTATCAGTTACGTGTAGTATCTAAATTTGATTGCATGACTTTTTCTAATCTTTTCTAAATGTGCACCTTTCGTTATCTCTCCCTTAGAATTACAAACAAAATGGTGAAAAAAAAAAAAAGCCTATATTTATCTTTTGCCTTTAAATAATCAAACCTTTCCCCTAAAGAGTCTTGAAATTTAAGTGCTTATAGGAACTATTATCAGTTTTTGGTGATGTGGTAGCATTCACTGCAGACATGGGAGCCCATATAGGGGGGCAAGAAGGATCATTTGCCCTTCCCTGGAAATCGGACTATGCCCTTCCTGTTCATGAAAAGTACTACAGAGATTTTCGCATAACACAAATTCCAATTGCTAATTTTTTTGTAGAACTTCTGGATATGTGCATATGCATTAAAAACATAAAAAATGTTGGTAATTTCCAATAGAAAAAAATGGATTTACATTAGAAAGTAATAATGAAATTTCCCATTGCATGTTGGTGAACAGCCTACATACATACTGTATGGAAAAGTATGAAAGGCAAAGAAATGGAAAATATATCCTCTGCAGCAGGTTTTTACTGTTTAACAAACATCTCTCAAAAATTTCTCTAGAAATTTGTCTTGAATATATTTTTTCACTCTTTGTGACCAATTAAGTGATCTCTAAGGTTTCATGGCACATGTGACACAAGCAGCAAAAAGGATCAAAGAAAGACATAAATTTCTATATTGTCCTAACTTTCTGTGTAGTTTCATTTATTAACCTTTTTATAGTTTTTTGGGCCTTCTGGTTTCCAGTTAAATTTATGTGTTGTGTGTGTGGTAAAAATGGTCAGATACCAAAAAGGCACAGAAAGATTTTGCAGTAGGTGTTTCTATATGTTAGTTGTTGTTATAATTTTTGTTTGCCTCCTCCAGAAAACTAAGCTATGGGTGCCCATGACTACAGAAATCCATATTTGGAAGTCTAATAAATATTTTATTGATGCATAACATAATTATTAAGTGGTACATAACATGGCTTGATAATCACAGCAAATTGTTTTATTTGAAGAAATGTGAAACTTCTGTGTTTTGTGGAGATGTGCAATTACATCAGAACCTACCTTTTGGAATAACTAATGAGGTTACACAAGCTGTCTAATTTGCCCAAGAAAATTATCTACCCAACTGCTGATTAAAATAATGTGTGCATTAAAAAAAGAAAAGAAATGCCTCCCAAATCAGAACTTCCTTTTTTGCAGCTTCATTATGTTTGAGTGCAAACTTTGATCATCTGTGTTGACAGTTGCAATGTTATGCAACAGTGTAAATAAATTCTTCAATAAATTTTAAAGAAAACAATTTTCTTTGCAGTGGTGTGTGAATCACAAATCTACTGTCAATAGGACATGGGGTTTTGATTTTCGAAAAAGTGGAGCACAGTTACAAGTGCTACGCTATGTTGTTTATATAAATCCAAATATTTCAATGAAACTTACATACAATTTTATAAAACTTGATGTGCACTTATATTTTGACACAGATTGTCGAAATTCTGTATAAAATACCAGATAATGTGCATTTTGATCATGATAAATGTTGCAAGCATGTAAATGTACAATTTTAGACATTACTGTTTCAGAGTTGGCTTGGCATTTATTAGGTGCATGCCCACTTCTAACTGCTATGCAAGCCTCAGAATGATTTCTCTTACTTCCAACAAGGTGGATCAGGAGCAGTGTAGAGAGATGTTCCTATCTCTCTGTCAGAGCAGTTTTAAGTTTCATTTTCATTTTAGTTGTCATATACAGGTTACATAAATTAAGTGAAAGTAATTATATAGCAGATAAGCAACAACAGGGATGAAAAGAGGGAAAAGGCCAAATAGGCCCAACTAGCCCTCTTTTTCCAAAACAATGATTCTTGAAACAAACACCAAGTCAAGTAGACTTACTAGTGATCGGCGGCCCTGAGTGACAGTTATCATTATACTTTCAAATCGATTGCAAAAGCAGCTCAACCCTATATCATTCAATATTAAAAATGTAAATTAAAACCATACCACTTAAGGTAATAACAGATTAGTAAAAACAACCCAAATAATTGAAAAAACCATTAGAAAGTACCACGTACTCACCATAAAGATCATGGTAACCTCCAATGACAACACACTTCCAACACGTCATTCATCCATTCATCGTGATGTAACTGGGCTTCCAAGGTTTACAGACTTCTTGCTTACGCTTCTTACTTCCAGGTGTGAAACATCGTATTTTTTTTTTCCTTAGCCTTATGAGATATTACTCTAAAGCTTGTCAATTCTATAAAAATCACACATACAACTCATTCATACAATTCAAGTAAAAACTATGTACATAACCTTACATTCATTGGTGATTAAACCTTGGTCAACTGTAATTATCAAACTCCTCCTTCTGTTTCACAACCTCTGCTACTCCCACTGCAAGTGTCACACCCATTCAGCCCCTCACATCCAATTCTCTAGTACTTTCAACAGGCCTCTGTCATCTTCAGGAGGCAGGTGTGTCTCACCCGCCCACCACAGCTCAAGTCAGCAGAGCCATCGAGGCATGGGCCCCAGTCGCTATCTCTGAATCGTTGTGTCTCTGGCGCCATCTATTGTCCCTGCTGCTCTTTTTTCCCTCTTTCTTTTTACGCTGCTGTTCAATTTTTATTAGGGCTTTCCATTGTTCGTTTAGGTTACTTGGCTCATTAATGTTGCATAATCTTGATCTGTTTTTTTCAATTAACACTGATTCTGCAATTCTTAACCGCTTTTCGTTTTTTTCAGCTCTTAATAATTTTAATATCTTCAAACCTTGGACATTGTTGATTTTCCATACAGTATTGGGTCAATGCTGTCTTAGCTTCTTTTTTATTCCAATTATTAATATGCTGGTTCAATCTATACTTTAATTTATTCTTGGTGCTGCCTATATATGACACAGGTGGTTGCTGGTTTATTGGGATTTCATAAATTCCTGCTCTATCTAATTGGCTAATTTTTTCATTTTTAATCACTAAATTTTTTACAGTAAGTACCTGATTTCCTACCTGTATGTCATACTTGCCACAAAGTTTATTAATTTCTGCTGAAACATTTTCTATATATGGTATTGCTCCTACATATTTTACAAGTTTTTTTATCAGTCTTGACCTTATTGTAACCTTGAGTTACTTCATAAATCCATTTTTTTAATACCTGTTTAGGGTATCCAACATCATATGCAATTTTTTCAATATATTCAATTTCTTCATTTCTATACTGTTCAATTGATGAGTGTGTTAAACTTCTTTTAATTAGTGTTTTAACACTGTTTCTTTTATGTGTTAATGGATGTGATGACTGAAATTATATAAGTACTGGGATATATGAAGATTTTCTATGCACTCTGAATTGCATATTCTCCTCTGTTTTAACAATCAAAACGTCCAAAAATGCCAAAGTATTGTCATGTTCTTGTTCTACTGTCAGTTCAATAGATGGGTAAATTTCACTATACTTTTTTGTCAAGTCCTCAAGTTCATCAATTTTTAGCCTGGATAACAGAAAAATGTCATCAACATATCTGCAGTATATCAGTGGTGGATCCTCGAGTTTACTTATTATTTTTCCCTCAATGTCACTCATTATAATTTCAGCAAATAAAGTTGACAGTGGTGACCCCATAGGTCCACCATGATTTTGTTTGTACATCTTGTTGTTAAACTTAAAAATGTTATTTTCATATATGTACAATAAAATTTATCTTAACTCCTCTATTTGTATTGCATTCATTGTCTGTAGCACATATAATTTTTCAATAATTATTTCTATTGCCTGAGGTACTGTAAAAAAAAAAAAAAAAAAAATTGTTGTAAATGCATTTATGGCACCTCTATTCATAGTGATTGTGGAATAACTCTTTTACGGGTCTTATAGAGGTTATTTTTCTTCAAAGTTGGTTGTCAAATTTTCGAACTAAAACCTAGTTCGTCATCAGGACTATGTCACTGGAGTAGTTGCTGCCACTCAATTGGAAGAGTCCATCCGCAATTATCGTTAATTGTGGTACTTCTTCTTCTTGCTATTTCGATCCCTTCTTCTAGTTTCCTCTTTACTAAGTTTGACTGGTGGGCGATTATTTTCACTGAGTCCCAATTTATGGAGTGTCCACTTGCTTGTATATGTCTGTCCAGCCCTGTTTTGTTCCCAATGTTCCTAATAGCTGCTTGGTGTTCTTTCATTCGGACCTTAATACTTCTCCCTGTTTCTCCTATATAGCTGAGTCCGCAGTTACAGTCGATGCAGTAAATTACTCCTTCCTGCAATTGGATGTCCAATTCTTTCTGCTTTAAAGCTGGCAGGAATTTCTTTATTTTGTTATTAAGATCTGGAGCTAGCCTGATATTATATTTTGCTCCGATCCTTTTCAGTTTCTCGAAAAGTCCCTTGTGGTACGTAATTTTGCTGGTGAATTTGAAGTTGGTTTTCTCCTGCTTCTTTTTTGGCACTTGTTTAAATATTTTTTCAACATATGGGGATGGGTAATTGTTTTCTGCCAATATTTCCTTTAATTCTTCTTTGTGAAGATCTTTCTGAGTAGCTGAAGAGACCAGGATTTCAATCTTTTCCAAAAATTGTCTCGCCGTATTCGATTTAATATAATCAGGGTGGAATGAGCAGAAGTCTAACATCTTCCCTGTGTTGGTGGGTTTTCTAAAAAGCTGAGTGAATATTTTTCCCTCTCTTGAGGTCAAGGTTAAATCTAGGTAATTGATGCTATGGTCTCTTTCCTGTTCTAGGGTATACTGCAAGGTATTCTCTAGTAAGTTAAATTCTTCCAGAATCTGAGAGGGTAGAGATTGGTCCACAGTATCTACTATAATTAGGACATCATCCATGTACCTTACATAGAGAGCAAACAAGGAGGGTTGTATAAGGATTTTTGCCTCTAGTTTACTTATACAATAATTTGCTAGCAGAGGTGCTAGTGGAGAACCCATTGCAAGTCCTGAAGTTTGTCTGTAATATTTCTTTCCAAACTGGAAGAAATTATTCTTGAAGGAAAATAGGAGCAGTTCATATATGCCAAGTAGTATTTCTCTATTGTGATTATGGAATACTATTTTTTCCGCAAGGTCATCTGCAATGAATTCCAGGAGGAGGTCCAGGTTAATGTTGGTATACATAGAGACTATATCCAGGCTTGCCATTACTAGATGAATTAATTCTGGCAAGTTGTCCAGTTTTCCTTTTAGCTGCATGGAATTTTTAGTAGGTAGGGAGGAGAAGGGAACATATCTCTGAGGTGACCAAGTAAATAATAATTAATGTTGGAGAGTGGCGAATTTCTAGTGTCTATTATAGGTCTTACTGGATGGCCTTCTTTGTGAACTTTTATCGTACCATAGATCTGTGGAATTCTTGACTGGATTTTGGAGAAGTTTTTGAAGAGCTCATTAAGCTGTTTTTTATTTCTTAAAGAGCTGATTAATTTCTTAAGATTTTTGACAGTTTGATCTATAGGGTTACCATTGAGTTCTTCATAATAAGGCTTGCTCAATTCAGCTTCCATTTTATTGTAATACTTCTCTTTTTCTACCAATACCAAACTTTGCTCTTATCTGCTCTCAGTGCTACAACTTTATCATTGGCTTTGAATTTTTTAAGGTCAGCAATGGCATTTCTATTAAAATTGTAATCAACTTTTACTGGCTTTTTTACAAATTTTGAGACGCAGTCTGAGAATTCTTTCCTTAAAGTAACTACAGACAATGGGTTCTCCACTAGCACCTCTGCTAGCAAATTATTATATAAGTAAACTAGAGGCAAAAATCCTTATACAACCCTCCTTGTTTGCTCTCTATGTAAGGTACATGGATGATGTCCTAATTATAGTAGATACTGTGGACCAATCTCTACCCTCTCAGATTCTGGAAGAATTTAACTTACTAGAGAATACCTTGCAGTATACCCTAGAACAGGAAAGAGACCATAGCATCAATTACCTAGATTTAACCTTGACCTCAAGAGAGGGAAAAATATTCACTCAGCTTTTTAGAAAACCCACCAACACAGGGAAGATGTTAGACTTCTGCTCATTCCACCCTGATTATATTAAATCGAATACGGCGAGACAATTTTTGGAAAAGATTGAAATCCTGGTCTCTTCAGCTACTCAGAAAGATCTTCACAAAGAAGAATTAAAGGAAATATTGGCAGAAAACAATTACCCCTCCCCATATGTTGAAAAAATATTTAAACAAGTGCCAAAAAAGAAGCAGGAGAAAACCAACTTCAAATTCACCAGCAAAATTACGTACCACAAGGGACTTTTCGAGAAACTGAAAAGGATCGGAGCAAAATATAATATCAGGCTAGCTCCAGATCTTAATAACAAAATAAAGAAATTCCTGCCAGCTTTAAAGCAGAAAGAATTGGACATCCAATTGCAGGAAGGAGTAATTTACTGCATCGACTGTAACTGCGGACTCAGCTATATAGGAGAAACAGGGAGAAGTATTAAGGTCCGAATGAAAGAACACCAAGCAGCTATTAGGAACATTGGGAACAAAACAGGGCTAGACAGACATATACAAGCAAGTGGACACTCCATAAATTGGGACTCAGTGAAAATAATCACCCACCAGTCAAACTTAGTAAAGAGGAAACTAGAAGAAGGGATCGAAATAGCAAGAAGAAGAAGTACCACAATTAACGATAATTGCGGATGGACTCTTCCAATTGAGTGGCAGCAACTACTCCAGTGACATAGTCCTGATGACGAACTAGGCTTTAGTTCGAAAATTTGACAACCAACTTTGAAGAAAAATAACCTCTATAAGACCCGTAAAAGAGTTATTCCACAAAAAAATTGTGTTTCCGCGGAGCCTGCCGAGGACGGAGGAATTAATACCCAATTTAGAAGAAATGGCACGCAGTGTACCAGCAGAACAGCGTGAACATTTTCGAAGTAAACTGTATAGAATTGTTTTGAAAGAATTTAATGAAAAAAGTAAGAAAAAGAAATATCATATAGATAAAATTCAGTATGAGAAAGAACAACTGATTAAATTAAGAGATGACCCAACAATTAAATTCTGTGAAGCTGATAAAACAGGGCAAATTGTAATATTAAACACAACTGAATATGATCTAAAAATGAATAGAGCTATAGAAGAACTGAATTGCAGCATTCTAACAAAAGATCCAACCGAATCTCAAGTAAGGTACTTAGCTAGAATAAAAAATCACAGCACCTTGCCTGATGAAATAAAGAAAGCATACCCACCAATGGGTACTGGAATACCAAAAAATGTTTGCAAAAATAAAAACTCATAAGCCTGATACACCTATGAGAGTGATTGTATCAAAAAGGAATTCCCCACTAATAAAACTGGAAAAGAATATCTACAAATTTTTGGCACCTTTGTTCATGAAGACAAGGTTCACTGTGTAGAATACATACGAATTTATTGAGAAAATTAAAGTAATTAAACAAGATTTAAGTGAATATCATATGGCTAGTATGGATGTGAGAGCTCTTTTTCCTAGCACACCAGTACCTCAGGCAATAGAAATAATTATTGAAAAATTATATGTGCTACAGACAATGAATGCAATACAAATAGAGGAGTTAAGATAAATTTTATTGTACATATATGAAAATAACATTTTTAAGTTTAACAACAAGATGTACAAACAAAATCATGGTGGACCTATGGGGTCACCACTGTCAACTTTATTTGCTGAAATTATAATGAGTGACATTGAGGGAAAAATAATAAGTAAACTCGAGGATCCACCACTGATATACTGCAGATATGTTGATGACATTTTTCTGTTATCCAGGCTAAAAATTGATGAACTTGAGGACTTGACAAAAAAGTATAGTGAAATTTACCCATCTATTGAACTGACAGTAGAACAAGAACATGACAATACTTTGGCATTTTTGGACGTTTTGATTGTTAAAACAGAGGAGAATATGCAATTCAGAGTGCATAGAAAATCTTCATATATCCCAGTACTTATACCATTTTAGTCATCACATCCATTAACACATAAAAGAAACAGTGTTAAAACACTAATTAAAAGAAGTTTAACACACTCATCAATTGAACAGTATAGAAATGAAGAAATTGAATATATTGAAAAAATTGCATATGATTTTGGATACCCTAAACAGGTATTAAAAAAATGGATTTATGAAGTAACTCAAGGTTACAATAAGGTCAAGACTGATAAAAAAACTTGTAAAATATGTAGGAGCAATACCATATATAGAAAATGTTTCAGCAGAAATTAATAAACTTTGTGGCAAGTATGACATACAGGTAGGAAATCAGGTACTTACTGTAAAAAATTTAGTGATTAAAAATGAAAAAATTAGCCAATTAGATAGAGCAGGAATTTATGAAATCCCAATAAACCAGCAACCACCTGTGTCATATATAGGCAGCACCAAGAATAAATTAAAGTATAGATTGAACCAGCATATTAATAATTGGAATAAAAAGAAGCTAAGACAGCATTGACCCAATACTGTATGGAAAATCAACAATGTCCAAGGTTTGAAGATATTAAAATTATTAAGAGCTGTAAAAACGAAAAGCAGTTAAGAATTGCAGAATCAGTGTTAATTGAAAAAAACAGATCAAGATTATGCAACATTAATGAGCCAAGTAACCTAAACGAACAATGGAAAGCCCTAATAAAAATTGAACAGCAGCGTAAAAAGAAAGAGGGAAAAAAGAGCAGCAGGGACAATAGATGGCGCCAGAGACACAACGATTCAGAGATAGCGACTGGAGCCCATGCCTCGATGGCTCTGCTGACTTGAGCTGTGGTGGGCGGGTGAGACACACCTGCCTCCTGAAGATGACAGAGGCCTGTTGAAAGTACTAGAAAATTGGATGTGAGGGGCTGAATGGGTGTGACACTTGCAGTGTTAGTAGCAGAGGTTGTGAAACAGAAGGAGGAGTTTGATAATTACAGTTGACCAAGGTTTAATCACCTATGAATGTAAGGTTATGTACATAGTTTTTACTTGAATTGTATGAATGAGTTGTATGTGTGATTTTTATCGAATTGACAAGCTTTAGAGTAATATCTCATAAGGCTAAGGAAAAAAAAAAATACGATGTTTCACACCTGGAAGTAAGAAGCGTAAGCAAGAAGTCTGTAAACCTTGGAAGCCCAGTTACATCACGATGAATGAAGTGTTGGAAGTGTGTTGTCATTGGAGGTTACCATGATCTTTATGGTGAGTACGTGGTACTTTCTAATGGTTTTTTCATTTATGAATTGCACGTAAACTATGCACACTTTGCAAGAGGTTAATACCTTAAAAGTGCAAATATAATAACCCAAATAATTATATTCAGTATTAAGATTGGTAATATCAAATATTAGTTTGTTTAGTGATCCAAGGATTACAATCATTATCATTGTTATAAAATGTTAAATTTAAGAATTTAAAAAGGCGGAGACTGTTCCAGTTGATTTATAAAGCAGCTGCTACCTACATATATTATAATAGGGCTGACTGTATTAGATATTGTTTAATTTTTTTGAATAAATAAATATTGTTTAGTGTTATTAAATCATCAGGCAAAGTATTCCCAAAAGTTGGTCCAGCATAGTTAATGTGTGCTGTAGATTGTTCTGTTTGTGCAAACACATGAGGTCTGACAATTAAGTAATGAGACTGGGTCAAAAGACACATTTACTTAACTACAATATGATCACCTTCAAAGTAGTTCCCTTGAGCTTGCACACACTTATTCCAACGATGCTGTCATTGCAGGTAGCAGCTGTGGAACTCATCAGCTGACACACTGTTGAAATCCTGCGTCACAGCCGTTTGGACGTCTGCTGCTGTGTCAAAATGGCGTCCTTTCACAACTGATTTCAGTTTTGGGAATAAGTAAAAGTTGTAGGGAGCCATGTTATGTGAATAAGGAGGATGTGGTAGTGTTGCATTTCGCCGTTCTTCTTGCTGTTGTTCTGTGAGATTTTTTGGAACCAATTTCGTACTAATTTTTCTCATTCCCAGATCTTCAGTCAGTATTTGGCGAACACTTTCGCGATTCATGTTCAGTTCTTCTGCCATCATTCTCACTGTTAGTCGCCTATCACGTCGTACAACTTCACTCACCCGGGCTGTGTTGTCCTCTGTCCATGTTGTTGTTGGTCGCCCACTCTGGTGTTCGTCTTTCACATTGGTTCTGCCCTCACAAAACATTTTGTGCCAGCGGAAGGCTTGTGCTCTTGACGTTACCTCATTGCCGAAAGCCTGCCGCAGTTTTCCGTACATTACCGCCGCATTTTCACCGAGTTTCACACACAAAAAAATGGCATACCACAGTGCAATATTCTGTGAGTCCATTTTCCTCACGAGGAGCACACACACAACTTCACGAGCCAAGCAGCTACTACACACTGAGGCCTTCCAGGGTGCTGTCACTTGGACTACGGGTGGGGAAAACCAACGTCACACATATATGACATACGAGGCTGCAGCATTGCCACAGCACGCGCGACAAAATCAGTCTCATTACTTAATTGCCAGATGCACAAGTTTAGTTTTGTTTCTAATAGATTGTTGATGGGTGTGAAAATTTAGTGAAATTAAATCCCAATAAAAATTATTTTTTATTCTCTTAAACATTAATATTCCTAGATTGTAATTATACAAGTTTTTAAAACAAGTTTGTATTATTTAACTTCACAATTTTTTCTTGGAGGGGGTTGATGATATGTTTCTTGCCATCCTAAAGCATCCCAAGTGTGCTCGATGGGGTAAGATTTGGGCACGTGGCTGGCCAATCCATTCTTTATGTATCTCCACATTCCAGGTATTCATCCACAAACTTCACTCTATGAGAATGAGCATTATCGCCCATGGAAACAAATTTTTAACCAACAGCTCCATGCATATTCATTAATGGAGTTCTACAACTTGTTCTTCATGCCTGTGAAACATGCAGAGATACATGACCATCTGTTGTGATCAGTGTCATATCTTGGGTCCGAGATCTGGGCTATCTCACGTGTCCCCCCACAGTACTGTTTTTTTTTTTAATTGCGAAGTTTAATTTTTTATTGTTAAGTAATAGAAGTAACTTTTTTCTAAATTTTAGGTACATGATATTGCTAACATGATACCAAATAATTATGAGGATTAGGATTTGAACACTTACATGAACTCCATTCTTCTTCTCAATACTTTATTTGTTCATGAACTCCATTCTTCTTTCCTTTTGTGTGAACTTGAGTGTTATGTTTTCACAAAGATGTTTCTTCCAAGTACTTTTTCATATTTAAAAAGAATGTTTTTCTCTATTGACAAATCAGCCAAGTTGCTCGAATGTGCATGTCCTTGCGTGGCTGTAAGATAGATCTTGATTCTTTTAATACAGAGAAACTTCTTTCGGCAGTTGCAGTTGTTGATGGAAAGTTTAACATTAGGTCTGCTAATTTGTACACCTCAATAAACACTATGTCCAATTTATTAAACTTTATGTAACAAGTAAAGTCTTACTAATTTGTTTTGTATTCATCAAGGGAATAAAACACCTTCAGTTCCTTTTTCAATCGAGCTGCATCAAAATTTGAAGCATAGTTTTTTAAGTTCTGACAGTAGATATTCAGGGAGTTTTCACAAAATTTATCAAAACATTCAACAAAGCCACGAATTTTAAGATATAATATCACTGATTTTAATTCATTGACACTTCACACAAACTGAAATAACTCTCGCAAAACACGCGCTGTTACACGCTGAAGCATGCGAGTGACTGAGATAATCCAAGGCTTCTCTTTTTCTGAGCGAACCGTTGCACAAAGCAATGTTCCATTCACCTCCATACATGCATTCATGTTGTCATGGAAATGCTAGCAGGCGATTGCATCGAAGCTCTTTGCATCAGAACAGCGAAGACTCTCGAAGACATGCTTGCCTTATGCAGTTGGTCATCGCCCACCAGACTGATTCTCATAGTCAAAAGAAGCGAATCTGCTTGTGTGTTTTTTTCGCACCGAAAGCATCGACATATCTTAATACCGTTGATAATTGACTTTTATTTGTGTATATTTAATTGACTTTTATTTGTGCGTTCTCTGGGCTTCGCAGCTAGCCTAGAATATATGCCACTTATTGTGATGCTTCCCCCAGTTGTACTGGTGTCAAGAATCATTTGTTAGTGAAAATCGTGGCTTATCTGTGAAGAATTTGTGTCTCCACTGCTCAGGTTTCCAATTGTGATGCTGCCTACTACATGCTAATTGAGTTCTTTTCTAGTCATGGGTAAGGGGAATATAGACCCTATGTTTCCTAAAACACAGTACTGTTTTGCAAAACCTTCTGGATGCAGTACACCTTGATACTGTCACCCTGGTGGCACAGTGGCCTAAGCCCTGGCGATCATTCATCTGAGAAGGGTTTGGGTTCAAATCCCGGTGAGGCATGGATGTTGTGTTTGTCTTACAGCACTGGCTCTCTCCCTTCCCTGGAACCAGTGGCCCTAAATTAGGGACAAGCAACAACTTATAGCCATTGAGTTGCTCACGGTGGTCATTAAACCTTCAGTTTAAAAAAAAACAAAAACAACCTTGGTACTGATCTTTCTGATGCTGAGACATGCTCCATGAAGAGCTGTTATGCATCTACTGCACTTTTCAGTTAGAGGTAAATATTGGCCATCCTCAGCTATCATAGACTGTGGTTGACCTCAGGATGTCCATTTAGTGCACTTTCCTGTAGCTTAGAACTGTAGCTTTTAGTCACATCCATAGATTTGGTGACCTTTGTGTGACTTTGACCTGCTTTCATCGTTCGAATGGCTCTGCACCTCTGATTGCGTTTGAATGGTGGTGTAAAAGCATTTGGAACAAAAATCATAAAGCAACAGCAAATGTGGTGTCACGAAATCATGAATGAAAGGCAGGCACCTGGAGAGCTTTTGAAGTTGCCCCTAATTTGTGTATTCAGTGCTGCATCAGAACATTTCATTGCTTACTGGATTACCACGTGTATGGGCGCTAATTGTGACTAAGCAATTCTGTTTCATTTGAACAAAAAACTAAAACCTGAAACTTCCTTATTTTATGCCCCCCTCCCCCTTGTGGTTGTGAGGTGTAGTACCCAGAAAATGATCTTTTAGTTGCTTGCAGGTTCCCATATTTTCCATTTGATTATGTGCACCTTTTAGATAATTGCAGCATGATATATTTTTATTAACAGTCAAAAGAATTTATGGATGATGTGCACACGAATATTTTATATTTTGTGCCATAAATGGTCACAGAATGTTTCAAAATGTGTTTCATTCTACCAGTGATGTCTCTTGATTTCATTAAATTCATTCAACCCTCTTAAAAATGACATCTTTTATGTGCCCTCTTATAATTAACATTCCTCATGTGTTATGTAGTTGAAATAATGATGATTATGTTTCTATATAGAAGTAATTTTTTTTATGCATTATTTGTATTTTTAGGAAACGAGCAACAGTTGACCAGTGCCTAAACCATGAGTGGATGATGGTAATTTTTTTTTTTCATTTCAATCTGAAATTTTTTAATGATTTGAAGTTTTGTTAGTTCTAATGATCAAAAACATTTTTTTTACTCATATTTGCACTTGTTGTTGCTTTAGGCTGTTGCTGAACCAAAGGAGAAAGTTGGTGGAGAAATAAATTTGGAAAATTTTAGAGCTTACCTAGTGAAGCAGCGGTGGAAAGTGAGTTGCATTTCATTATTCTTCCATGTACTGCATATATTTAAGTATATGTTGCAGGATGAAAATGTTGTCATTTAGACCTGTGTTTTAAATATTTTTTGTATCTGTGCATTGCTTTAATATAAGTATATATAAAATAGGAAAAAAATACGTTTTTATTTTTACATAAATTTACTCACTTGCCAGCTCATTAGGAATGATTTTGCATCAAAATATGGCAATTCACATTCCAAATTCAGTACTTGTTTTTGAAGTACAGTGCCTTACCTTTTATCCAGAAAGATCCAGACTGGGACATTGCCAGATTTTGAATCCATAGTCTATATTTTTCTAACTGTGCAAAATTATTCTAATTTTTAGCATAATTTGCTGGAAAATGAAAAAATTAGTTTTATTTTTATTATTGTGGGAGGGAGAAATTAAAGGAATGGATCACCCCAACATTAAATGGATCACCCTGAGCTGTGTATGGTGCGTGTAGTAGAGACTGTTAAAAAAACTGTTTTTATTACTGTACTCTTTCATTGGTTGATGCACAGAGCATCTGAGAATCATAAGAAAAAGAAAAAAACAACCCTTCAATTTATCACATTGTTATAGGTCCATGTACTTTTCTGAGATGTGGCCTTGGGGTGATCGACTAGCTGTGGCAGTTGCATAAATGTAATGAAAATGTGGGTTGTTTTAAAAAAAATTATCTGATTTCGGGCAAAATTTAGGGAATCTGTTCCTATTAGTGGTTTATGAACTTCATAAAAGTTTCAGCCAGTTTTGTGAATATTTTGAAAAAATAAACGCTTGTTATTATTTTTTTTTTTACCTCAGTTTCAACTGATGGACATAGAGGACACGGCAAATGATTCCCAGCACTTAATGGATCACCCTGAGCTGTGTGTGGTGTCTGTAGAAGAGGAGGGAAGGAGCATTGATTGATACTATTCATGGATGCTCCCAGTTTTGGGTATTATTCGCACTGTAAAATGCTGATGTTGGCAAGATCACATATCTTGCCTAAACAAAAATCTCTTCCCAAAAGTTATAAAAAAAAAATTTCGAGGAAATAAAAAACAAATTATCTTCCAAAACAAAACAAAACAAAATAAAAAAGACCACTTCAAAAATATTTGCCAGTCTTTTGAATCATTATGGATTTTGGGATGCCAGACTTGTAGGTCCAATACTTTAATGTTTCAGGTATAATGTAGAGGAAAATATCTGGAGCTTTGAAAAATTTATGTAACTGATCTGCATTCACACATACATACATACATATCACTAAGCTGTTCTCTGAGATTCAGAGGTTAGCTCCAAAAAGAAATACAAACTTCCCGATATTTTTATTTATTGTTGTCGTATCAAACTTCTCCATTTACAGCGATCTTGACATACAACTCGTGCTTCACTGATATCCATTACATGCCTTACACAAGATCTTTTATACTTCATACTCATAATCTTTTTCTCATGCAGACACACCTGAATTTGATCCACCCATGTCTTCCTTGGCCTTCCTTTGACTTTCCTTCCTGTCACTTGGGCTGAAAAGATTTTCTTAGTAAGCATTTCATCACTCATTCTTTTAAAGTGGCTAAACCACCGAAGCATATTGGTCTCCACCTTGCTAAAAACATTTTGCTTCACATCACACAACTGCAATACATCTTCATTCCTCACACAATCAGATCGTGTCTTGCCACAAACCCCACATAAGTAAGGCATTTCTCCAGCACACAAACGACTCCTATGTTTCTTCTGCAGTACCCAGGTTTCACTGCCATACATCAGAGTAGGAACAATTACAGTTTCATACACAGCCATGCAGGACTCTAGAGAACCCATCATTCCTGTGAAAACCTCCCAGAGCAGCTATGACTTTCAAAGAAGAATTCACTCGCCTACTGATTTCACCATCCAACTTGTTCTCTCTGTCAAACATGCTTCCTAAATACACAAACTCACTCACCTGGTCAATCCCAGTGCCATTTATACTTACATTACATTCAGTGCTACCCATTCCTCTCTCGAACACCATAACTTTGGTTTTGCCCTTATTTATACTGTTTGAATTTCATGCAAACTTCGTGCATCCGAGTCAACATACTCTGCAACTCACTTTTGCTCTCTGCCAACAGGATAGTGTCATCAGCATACAGCAATCTGCACACACGGATATCACCAAGACATAAACTACTATTATCTATTTTGGCATCATGCATGCATGCGTCCATAAATATATTAAACAGCCATGGTGACATTACACAACCTTGTCTAACTCCTACACCAATGGAAAACCATTTTGATAAAACACCATTCACTCGTACACAAGCTCTACTACCAGCATACATGGCTTTTACATTATTAAGTAGATTCCCAGTAACACCATATTCATTCAATACCTTCCACAAAAGTGTCCTATTTACTCGGTCATAAGCTTTCTCTAAATCTATAAAGGCAGCAAAAACTTTCTTCCCAACAGCAAAATACTTTTCAATCTTCGTGCTTAATGCAAAAATCTGGTTAGTGCAGCCTGGTAAAGGCTGCACTAACCAGATTTTTGTACTTTTTCAATAACAACCTTACCAAACACTTTCCCTGGCACACTCGGTAGGCTAATACCACGATAGTTCTTGCATTCAGTCTGATCACCTTTTCCCTTATACAAGGGAACAATAATAGCATCCTTCCAATCCTGAGAGACCATTCCTAACTCCCAGCACAACTGGCAAATTTCAGTTAACCAGTCAATTATAGAGTCACCATCATATTTCAACATCTCTGCAGTCATGCCATCAACTTCCGGAGCCTTACCATTCTGAAGAGATTTTAAAGCTTTACACACTTCTTCTCTTGAGATCCCTCTTGTGCTTTCATCCCTCATTGTGACATCATCTGCGTCTGTCTCAGAATCATCTTTGCTTTCCTGATCTAATAACTCACAGAAGTATTCACCCCATCTGTCACTTAACTCATTGTGCTCCCATATCATTTCCCCAATCTCATTTTTCACACAACTTACAACTTTGTTTCCCCTATTTTTCCTGAGTCTCATGTACTTCCAGAAGGACTTCCTATCTTTCCAAAAAGCCAGTTCATGCCTTTCCACTTTCTCCTTCCTATCTTTTGCCTTAGTGTGGCGAACCAGCTTAGCAGCTTCACACTTCTTAGAGTGATATTCATCCACAGAGACTCTACCTTGCAGCATCCCCAAATAGGCTTCCTTCTTTCTCTTTACTGCCTCTTCAATCTCACTATTCCACCAAGCATCACATCTATTGTTACCCACTATTGTGGTGCCACAGACCTCTTTAGCAGCAGTGACAACACAGTTCTTAAAACATTCCCACTTCTTTTCTACATCCCTCTCACCAGACTTCAGATCCTTCAGTTGTTCTCTGAGTAAGTCAGAATACCGCTGATGATCTTCAAGGAGCCTATCAACCTTTATTCTTTCTATCCTGGGTCTCTTCCTATTCCTTTTCCTCCAACCAATATTAAGTTTCACTCGTGACACTACCAAGTAATGATCAGAACCAACATCCGCACCTCTCATCACACGGGTGTCAACAACTTAGTGTTTCAAATGCTGATCGTAGACAACAAAATCTATCACACTCGTTTGACCAAGAGTTCGATTTTCCCAAGTATATGTGTGGATATACTTGTGGTTGAAAAATGTATTAGATACACACAAACCATTCTCAATGCAGAGTTCAATTAATCTTTCACCATTATCATTCACACAAGGATCATTAAACTTACCCAGAACATTGTCAGAAATTGCATTCTGCACACCTACTCTAGCATTGAAATCCCCTGCTATTATAACTTTTTCTTTAGCACCAAACTGGCTCAAAACAGCTTTTAGCTCATTCCAGAAATCTACTTTTTTATCAGAAGGTTCCGAGTCACAAGGAGCATACACTACAACAATTACAATTTTCTGAAGTTTCATTTTCAAACGAATCCAGAGAATTCTCTCACTTACACAACTATAGTGAATCAAGTTGTTCTTCATCTTTTCACTTAAAATCGCACCTACACCAACCTGACCTCTCATATTATCCAATACTCCAGACCACACACTCACTGTGCCATTCACTTCTTCTACCCCAATTTCCTTGTTTTTGGTTTCACTTACACACAGCACATCCAGTCTATATTTATTCATCTCCTCAATTACCTCACTGATCTTGCCATTTATACCTCTGGTATCCATACACCAATCTTACATTCACTCAGCCGAGATCTCTTTCTCATACGCCGTTTAGAACGTCCAGGCTGACTCCGTGGTGGGGACTATCCTTCTCATGTGTGGTAGGTCCACCATATCCCACGCTTGAGTCATTCTTAATATTTCTTTTCGTCTTTTCATTCATCTCTTGCTTATTTGCCTTGTCACATTTTTTCCGAGATCAGGCATGTGAGTCATTCAGCTAACAACCCAGTTAGTATTCTGTTTATCAATTTAGGCACCTGGGTTTAAGTCACAAATGAGATGTGAGTGTTGTGGTGCTTCTTCAGCTCTGGTTTTCTACCTTCTCTGAAGCCAATAACCCTAAACTAAAGCTGAATGCTCCTGTGGAGTTTTTAATTCTACTGGGAGTTGTAAAAAGACAGAATGACAGGTGGAGGGGTTGTGCAGAATTAATTTTCTTTTGCATTTTATTTTGGAAAATTAACAAAAACATTATTTGCCAGTTATGTTGGGAGTTGAAAACAGCGTCTCAGGATTGGAGGGATGCTATCATTGTTCCCTTGTGCAAAGGAAAAGGTAATCAGACTGAATGCAAGAACTGCCGTGGTATCAGTTTGCTGAGTGTGCCAGGAAAAGTGTTTGGGAAGGTCATTATTGATAAGGTAAGGCCTTACTTCAGAGAAAGTGTGGGATGTACAGAGTCGTTTTATGCCTGGTAAAGGCTGCACTAATCAAACTTTTGCATTATGTATGATGATTGAAAAGTATCTGTCTGTTGGTAAAAAAGTGTTTGCTGCTTTAATAGATTCTGAGAAAGCTTATGGCAAAGTAAATAAGACGCTTCTGTGGAAGGTATTGAATGAATAAGGTATCACTGGGAACCCCATAGCAGAATCGTGGTGATGGGCGACGTACGTCGCAGATTTATTTTAGTCCTGCAGACAAAAATCATATCCCCAGAACCGTATTAAAACCATCTTGCAGACTATCATATATGCAAGTTTTCCGCCTTTCAAAATTTCCAAAAATGGAAGTTAGGCGTAGTGAGGATTTCTCCCGTAATCGTAATTTTTTTTCTCGCGAAGGACGACGTAAATCGCAGAATTATTTTGTACTCATCTCTGTAGAAGAATCGTGGCGATGGGTGACGTACATCGCAAGTTTATTTTGTACTCATCCCTGTAGAAGAATGATGGCGACGGCCGACATACAATACATTGCAGATTCATTTTGTTCTTATCCTGGTAGAAGAATTGCGGCGACATACATTGCAGATTTATTTCGTACTCATCTGCATAGAAGAATTGCCGTGATGGGTTATTTTGTACTCATTTCCGTTGCAGAATCGCGGCGATGGGCGACGTACGATGCAGGTTTATTTTGTAATCATTCCCGTAGCAGAATCGCGCCGACGGGCAACGTACATCGCAGATGAATTTTTTACTGATCCTCGTAACAGAATCGCGGTGACGGCCAATGCACATCTGTGATTAATTTTGGTCCTGCAGACAGAAATGATATCCCCAGAACCCTGTTAAACCATCTTGCATACTTCCTATCATAGATGCAAGTTTTCCGCCTTTCAAAATTTCCGAAAACGGAAGTTAGGCGGAGTGAGGATTTCTCTTGTAATCGTAATTTTTTCTCCTGACGTTTCCTCAATGCTTGAAGAGATAATTATCCGATATTGTTGTTAAATATCATTTTATTGCATAAATATTTGTGTTTTGGTTTGAAAATGGAGGCAACAATTTTCGAAAACGAAAGTTTGACGGAACCCAGTAATCTTGAATTCTTTTTCTTGTGATATTCCCTCAGCCCTATATGGTTATTAAATATCATTTTATTAGATAAATGTTTGTATTTAAGATTGAAAATGGACGAAAATTTTCTGAAAACCAAAGTTGTACACAGCAAAAATTTCTCCCTCTAATAATTGAAAATGGAGGGAACATTTTTGAAAACCAAAGTTGTACGGAGCAAAAAAATTTCCCTCTAACAACCCTCCACCCACTGGCTTCTGTATTATTGTTTAATCATCATTTAATTACATAAATGTTTGCACTTGAGATGGGAAATGGAGAAAAATGTTCTGAAAATGAAGTAGAATAAAGCGAAGATTCCTCCTCTTATGGTAATTTTTTCCTAGTGATGCCTCTGCACTTTATTGTTGTTAAATATCATTTTATTCCATAAATCTTTGTGTTTCAGCTCGAAAATGTTGGCAAAATACCAGATACAGAGGACCAGAATGTTCTTGATCCTAATTAACATTGCAATTGCTGTAGTACCTAGGTTAGACATGTTTTTAGGTAGAAAAACATGTCTGTGCAATTTTTTTTGTTTTTTGCATTTAGTAGTTATCTTGCATAGTGACCACCTGCAGATTATTTTGTGGCACAGTGATATCTGTCGCAGTTGGACCAGGAACTTTCTGCTATGGGGACTGGGAATCTACTTAATAGTGTGAAAGCCATGTACGCTGACAGTAGAGCTTGTGTATGAGTGAACGGTGTTTTATCAAAATAGTTTGCTATTGGTGCAGGAGTCAGACAAGGTTGTGTAATGTCACCCTGGCTGTTTAATATATTTATGGATGCATGCATGTGTGATGCCAAAATGGATAATACTGGTTTATGTCTTGGTAATGTCTGTGTGTGAAGCTCGATCTATGCTAATGACACGATCCTGTTGGCAGAGAGCAAAAGTGAGTTGCAAAGTGTGTTGGCCCAAATGTACGAAGTTTGTATGAAATTCAAACTGAGTATGAATAAAGGAAAAACCAAAGTTCTGTTTTTGAGTGAGGAACTGTTAGTACTGAGTGCAAGATAAGTCTCAATAGCACAGTGATTGACCAGGTAAATGAGTTTCTGTATTTAAGAAGTACTAGACAAAACCTGTCAGAATCAATAGTTAGTTTTTTTTTTGTTTTTTTTTTTTGGAAAAGAAGAAACTAATATGAAACAACAAATGTAAACTTCATTTGATTGCCAAATTCATTCAACCACTTCAGTAAAAGACAAAGTCCAGGTTCGTGATTTTTTTTTTTTAATTTTTTACTGAAGGTTTAAGGACCACTGTGAGCAACTCAATGGGCTATAAGCAGTTGCCCATCCCTCACTGGTTCCAGGGAAGGGAGAGGGCCAGTGCCATAAGACAAACACAACATCTATGCTTTATCGGGATTCAAACCCGGACCCTTCAGAAACGAATCATCATCAGCCAGCGCTTAGACCACTGCGCCACTGGGGCGGCCAGGTTCGTGATGAGCATCTCGTCTGCACCCTTTTTCAGCCGTAAAATGTGAGGTGGAAGTCCACTCATCTCGATCGTGTGCAAAAATTCAACTGAATAGTGCACTCTTTCACTCTCATCTTCAGTCACAACTGTGTTTGTAAATGTTGTTGGAATGAGATTCGTATTGCGAATACTCTTCATTCTCTCTTGTCTGAGACATATAGTTGTGACCCATTGATCGCTCACACCTTTCAGTAAGGCTCTTACGTTTTGTTTTGTTCTTTTCTGTGGGAGAGACATTCTGCTAAGGGTAAGTATACAATGAAGTATTTACTTACTTCAGAACTGATCATAGAACACCATGCATCCACCAAGTCTGACACTGAACTGAGCGCCTAATGTAGATAAGGGCTGCACGTTTCTCCCATAGACTTTACATGGGAACTTTGCTGCCCCGCCATGCCCAAACCGTTGCCCCAATCTCAATTTTCTGTTTGACCGGAATTTCTACATGGTAAGACCTTTATTTTGATACCTGAGCCATATTTTTACGTTCAGCCATTCTCTCAAAATAGGTCTCACAGAAAAAAAAAAAAAAATCACGAACCCAGACTATTGTCTTTACTGAAGTGGTTGAATGCATTTATCAATCAAATAAAGTTTAAATTTGTTGTTTCATATGAGTTTATTCTTCAAAAAAAAAAAAAAAACTAACCTTTGATTGCAACGGGTTTTGTTTAGTGTTTATTTAGATCTTTACATAATGGGAAACGTCTTACTTACATGAATAAACTGGATTGAATGAATATTAAATTGTATACAGTAGTGGCCAAAATTGTGGAAACCTTTTGGAAAAAGTGTATTTTTGAGGTTTGATGGCTCATAACACCACTTTTGTTTGGAGTAATACCATAAAATTATATATCAATGGAAAGATAAGTTCGTCAAGAATGTAATGCCACAAAGTTTGTTCAATTATCTGTATTCTGTGAAAAGTTATAGCCAAATAATCAGAAAAAGGAAGCACAACTTGCTTAGGTTGATATGAAGTGGCTTTCCTTCATTTGAATGTAGCCAATAAGCATGAGTGTTTAGAGAGCCAATCAGGTGTCATCTTGTTTTGGCAATGAGACAATCAGTTCACAGTAGGATTCAGCTATTGATGTCATGTATGGGAGCTGAGAGGAGGACCTTTGTCAGTGTGTTATGTGATTGCTATCAAGTTTTGTGTGTGTGTGTGTGTGTGTGTGTTCTTTCATTTAGTGAGCTTGTAAAACGAAATAAAATGAAAGAAATGGCGCAAAAAGTTGACTGGTCACCCAGAAAGCGATGTAAAATAGTACTATTAAGTGAACAAGCCTTCAGTTATGAAGAAATTAGAAGAAAAATTGGTGAAAACTTAACCAAAGGTGGCATTTCTAAATTTTTGAAGAGGTATAAGGAGACTCAGTCACTACAAAACTAGACTGGTAATGGCAGGAAAAGGTGCACAACAGTAAGTGATGATAGAAGAATTAATAGACTGTGCCTAGGTGACAGAAGAAAATCATCTGGGTGTATACAAGATGAAATGGCACAGTGCAATGTGAAGTTGAGTGCAAGGACTGTTTGGCGCAGACTGCAGGAATTTGGTCTAAAAGCTAGAAATCCATGAAAAAAGCCATTTTTATCTCTCAAACAAAGGTTGAAAAGATTAAACTGGGCTACAACCCATGTTAACTGGACAGCGGAAAAATAAGGCAGTGTTATTTGGAGTGATGAGACCAAAATCTCCCTGTTTGGTAGTGATGGCATAAAATACGTAAGGAGAAGAATCGGAGAAGATTTGCATCCTGATTGCATTACATGTACTGTGAAACTCCCAATTAGTGTTATGATCTGATCTGGGGTTATATGACATCAAAAGGTGTGGGCAGAATTTGCGTGCTTAATGGGAATATAAATGGTCAAAAATACATTAACGAAATACTTGAGCCCAAACTGAATCCTTCCGCACGTGATCTTTTCCAAGATAATGAAGCATTTATATTTCAACAGGATTCAGCTCCATGTCATGTTGCTGCTGTGTGCAAAAAGTGATTTCAAGATAATCATATTGCACTGCTGGAATTGCCTGGGAATAGCCCAGACCTTAACCCCATCAAAAATCTATGGAGCTGACTAAAGAAACTTGTTAGTCAGAAGCAACCCAGCAATAAAACCCAATTAATAGAATCAATAATTCAATCTTGGTTTCACATTATAACAGCTGAAGAACTAAAAAACTTGGTTCACTCCATGAAAAGTCATGGTAAGGCCGTAATTAAAGCTAAAGGTAACTCAACTAAGTATTAACTGACATGGTGAGAATTTTTGTATATCTAATTTTTTTATGTGTTTCAATTTTCTTCTTATAAAACTGCTGTTCTAATACAAAATCCTTCATAAAGTTATTGCTGAAATTATCTTTCCATTGATATTTAATTTTATGGTATTACACCAAAGAAAAAAAGTGGTGTTATATGAGCCATCAAACCTCAAAAATACACTATTTCCAAAAGGTTTCCACAATTTTGGCCACTACTGTATATACATCACACTGTCCAACGACATAATGCAATCAGGTTTTCAAGGGTGTTCGCTGTTCTGATGAAGACTTCGGACTTTTTCAGTCCCTCCATGCTTCCGCCTCCAACAGCTCGTGAGTCAACCACAGGCAATCGAATGTCAACAGCACACTTCTCCCATAGACCTTACATTGGAACTTTGCCACCCCACAATGCCTGAACCATTGCTCCAATCTAATTTTTCTCTTTGACTGGCACATCTACATGGTAAGACCTTTATTTTGATACCTCAACCATGTTTTTACTTTCAGCCGTTCTCTCAAAATAGGACTCACAGCAAAAATCCTTATAGAATTAATATATGGATGTTTGACTGAGAGAACAAATTAGATGACGGAATTAGTAGGTGAGTGAATTCTTCATTGAAAGTCATAGCTGCCTTAGGAGGATTGCGCAGGAATGATGGGTTCTCAAGTAATTCCCGAATGGGTGTGTATGAAAGGGTAATTGTTACTACTCTGATGTATGGCAGTGAAACCTGGGTTCTGCAGAAAAGACATAGGAGTCATTTGTGTGTTGGGGAGATGTGTTATGGTGGTTTTGTGGTAAAACATGCTCTGATCATGTGGGGAATGAAGATGTGTTGCAGATGTGTAATGTGGGGAAAATTTTTGTTAGTAAGGTGGAGACTAATATTCTTAGGTGGTATGGCCATGTTGAAAGAATGAAAGAATGAGTGATGAGGTGCTGACTAAGAGTATTTTTCCAGCCCAAGTGGCAGGAAAGAAAGGTAGAGGAAGGCCAAAAAAATCATGGAAGGATCAGATTCAGGAAAGTCTGCTTGAGAAAAAGATTATGAACTCGTAAGAAGTACAAAATGTCTTGTGTGTCACATGTGATGGATGTTAGTGAAGCTTGAGCTAAGTGCCAAGATAGTCGTAAATGGGGAGTTGTAAATGGAGGCATTTCATACACCAACAGTAAGTAAAAATCTAGTTCCATCAGTTAAATATTTACTTGGCAGTCTTTCTTTGAGGAGCTAACCTCTGAATCTCAGAATATAGCGTAATGATATGTATGCATATATGTACAAAAAACATTATACTCTCATTCCTGAATGTTGACTGAATTCACTCATGATAGACTTTTTTTCTTTTTCTTTTTGATTTAACCATACATTAGTCTCTCTTTCCATTCAGCGTCATATGCAATAGCCCAGCATGTTTTGCCCTTGAATAAAAGAATATTAAAACTATTGCTGCTCATCACCAATTCTCTTGGGGGTTTGTGAACAAACTCATAAAAATGTTCAAAATCAAGAATTCCACCACTCTCCATTCTTCTGAGGTAAACACACAATTTCAGTTTTCTGGATTTATGCTGTTTCTTGACCAGTCTACCTACCAGTTGTATCAAATTTTCAAATCCTATAGAGTTATTTGAATGAAATATCAAATCCAATCTTACCATCACTGAAACTTATCCTCCTGGACAAAGATAAAATCTAAAATTGTAATACTTCTATGTACATATCAATGAGCTGTTCTCTGAGATTGAAAGGTTATCTCTTCAAAGAAAGCTCATTTGCCAGATTCAAGTTTAAGACTGATGGAATTAGATTTTATTTACTAACAAAACCAATATAATCCATATTTATTAGTGTCTTGTAGGAAATTAAAATCTTCCTCACAAGCTTTTCTTGTCAACAGACGGCTTCTTCAGGCAGTTACAGAAGAAAAGAAAAACAGAATCAAATGAGTATCTAATCAGATTCTCATTGGATTCTGTTTTTCTTTGTAACTGCCTGAAGAAGCCGTCTGTTGATGGGGAAAGCTTGCGGAATATTTTATTTTCCTACTACACACCAATAAATATGGATTATATTGGTTTTGTTATTAGTTTGGTGTTGACAACCTACATTTTACTAATTTTACTTACTGTTGATTGAACATTTCATCAAACATTTCCATTTATGTATTTTTTTCCACACAGTGTGCTTCTTAGAAACTGAAGGAGAAAATCCAAACAAATTTTCAGAATGCATTGGTTGAAATAACTGCCGCCTTGTGGCAATGAACCTTCCATCCTGTTAGCATGCTTTCAGATAAGACATTACACTTCTTCAGAAAGGAATACTGTAGAAATTAATGAGGATTTCCATAACACACAGTAATCACACAAAGTCATCATTCTTGACTTAGAAATAGTGTCATTGACATCGTCCATATGGTGAACACCTCAATGACAAAATAATAACAATATCAACACATCATCTTATATGATTGTCTCTATTTGCATCTAAGAATGCACATCTTCATTCATTTTTATGGTGTTCTGTGTGAAAAACTGATGAACTCTGAATTTGATGTCTGTTATCAGTATTAAAAGTTTATTGCTATGCAGAATCATTTTGTCTAATACACTTAGGATATTTATTCAGAATTATGTACTTCAGTTGCTTGGGAATGGTTTGGTGAATAAAAACATATTTGGACAAAACTTACAAAATGTGTGTTCTGTTCCTGCCTCACAGTGATACAATTTTAAAGTTTTTTAAGGAATTCATGTCATGAATTATATAGAAAGACAACATTTCTATGGCAAAAATAATGACCATATGTAATTATGTACTGTGGCAATAACATATTCATTTATTTCCACAATTTATTAATGCACATGATATTCAGTCCATAAACCTGGGAAATTGTTGGAACCTGTAACTCTTTGTTGATTTGTACACCTTAAAGCTTATGGTGCGTGCATACTTTAAAGATTCTGCTTTTAGGTGAAATCATTTGCACAGGATTAAACATGTCAATGTTTTTTTAGATAGCACAATGTAACCTTTTATACTGGAGGCTGAAAATATTATCAAATTCTTTAAAATGATGTAATTAATTAGGGGAAGTCAAGCATCAACATGAGCTAACTCATCAAAATATTTTCACCATCTTCATGCTTTCAGCCTAAGAATGAGAGATCAGATTTTTGTAGAAAGATGTAAAACTTTGAAAAAAGTAGACATCAGTCCCCTTAAGCTTCTTTAATCTAAACAGACAAAACTATTTGTGTAAAAATTCTTTATGGATTCCCATAAAAAAGTAGCTTGATTCATTAATTGACCATGTCAAGCTGTTCATTAGAAATTAACTAATTAAACAGTCACCATCATCATGATCACTAAGCTGTTCTCTGAGATTCAGAGGTTAGTTCCACAAAGAAATACAAACTACCAGATAAATTTTACTTACTGTTGCCATAACAAACTTCTCCATTTACAGTGATCTTGACATACAACTCGGGCTCCACTGACATCCATCACGTGCCGTACACAAGATCTTCTATACTTCATACTCATAATCTTTTTCTCATGCAGACACTTCTGAATCTGATCCTCCCATGGCTTCCTTGGCCTTCCTCTGCCTTTTCTTCCTGCCACTTGGGCTAAAAAGATTTTCTTAGTAAGCATCTCATCACTCATTCTTTCCACAAGGCCAAACTACCAAAGCATATTAGCCTCCACATTGCTAATAACATTTTGCTTCACATTACACAACTGCAACACATCTTCATTCCTCACACAATCAAAATGTGTCTTGCCACAAACCCCATAAGTAATGCATTTCTCCGTCACACATATGACTCCTATGTTTCTTCTGTAGTACCCAGGTTTCACTGCCATATATCAGAGTAGGAACAATTACACTTTCATACACAGCCATGCTGGACTCTCTTGAGAACCCATCATTACTGTGAAAACCTCCCAAAGCAGCCATGACTTTCAATGAAGAATTCACTCATCTACAATTTCACCATCCAATTTGTTCTCCCTGTTAAACATACTTCCTAAATACACAAACTCATTCACCTGGTCAATCACTGTGCCATTTAGACTTAAATTGCATTCAGTACTACCAGTTCTTCTCTCAAAAGCCATAACTTTGGTTTTTCCCTTATTTATACTCAGTTTGAATTTCATGCAAACTTTGCACATCCGGAACAACATACTCTGCAACTCACTTTTGCTCTCTGTCAACAGGACAGTGTTATCAGCATACAGCAATCTGCACACAGGGATATCACCAAGACATAAACCAGTATTATCTATTTTAGCATCACGCATGTATGCATCCATAAATATATTAAACAACCTTGGTGACATTAAACAACCTTGTCTGACTCCTTCACCAATAGAAAACCATTTTGATAAAACACAATTCACTCATACACAAGCTCTACTGCCAGCATACTTAGATTTTACACTATTAAGTAGATTCCCAGTAACACCATATTCATTCAATACCTTCCACAAAAGTGTCCTATTTACTTGGTCATAAGCTTTCTCTAAATCTATGAAGGCAGCAAAAACTTTTTACCAACAGCCAGATACTTTTCAATAATCATGCATAATGCAAAAATTTAGTTAGTGCAGCCTTTACCAAGCATAAAACCACTCTGAACATCCTACATTTTCTTTGATGTAAGACTCTGTACTTTTTCAATAACGACCTTACGAAACACTTTCCCTGGCATACTCAGTAGGCTAATGTCATAATAGTTCTTGCAGTCAGTCTGATCACCTTTTTCCTTATACAAGGGAACAATGATACCATCCTTCCAATTCGGAGGGATGATCTTAGTGAGAGATGTGTTTGACTCCTTGGGATGCTCCTTGGAAACAGTAGCACACAGAACAGCAACAAGGGCCTCTGTGAATCTTGGAGAGGTGCTAGTTAGTTCTGTGTGACATTGGCAAAAAGACCCCAACTCACTGTGTTTTGTTTCAAAATCCTTAGGTTGAATGACCAACTGGAACTGTCAGCTGTGGGCTAATCCCCCACACTGATGTACTTACCTGATTAAAAAGACACAAAGTCTAATTAAACAGTGGTTATAATAAATGTGATAAGGTTTGAACAAGTAAAATATTTTAGGTATCGTGGACATTTCCTGAGAATAGCAGGAGTGTGGTTTGAGTAAGAGATGAAATAGTGAAATCTGCACTCTGTAGACGGGAACAATTTCTCAGAGTTGACTATTAAAATTTTGAAAACAAAAAAATGAAATGATGGGCATAGTCAGTCATTCTGATAGATGTGGCACTGGGGCACTTGGCAAATGATCCTGAAAATAAGATAAATGCATTTATTTTATATGTGATGTACCTGAAAAATGCTGAAAATAAAGTGAGAAGAAAAAATCAGCAATAAGGTCTCAAGAAAAGTAGAAGGTAGCTGTGGTGTTTTTGTTTTTGGGTGTCCATCAGTTGAATTGCAATTTACGTAATATTTTTTTATATGTAAGAGGATAGTGTGTGAGTAGATGACTTTTCCTTTCTACTACACATTTCTTAGTAGCTGCCACCAGACCAATTCCTTTACTTACATGAACCGGTCACCGTATCTTACTTAGCCGCTTGTCCGAGGCATGGTGAAGGATCTGTGAGTGATATGACATAGAGCTGCGAAACAATTACAATCTGTACACGGTTTTATTTACATTCTCTGGTTTGAGTGAGAATATTCAAATATTAGTACATCTTGGCTTGAGTGAGAATTTTCACTTCCGAGTATTTGTATCGTATTCTGGAGCGGATTCAACACACAGTTCCGGATGAGATTTAATGTCCAGCTACATACGTTGATTTCATTAGCAACACAACATTTAGGAAACACAGATGGAGGGTGAACTTTGATCACTCAGACCATAGCCTGACTTTTGATATATCCCTAAATAACCCTCAGTTATTAGAACATCATTCGTATAACTAAACCCTCAGGTTGGTTCTGCAACATTGCTATTCCACCTTGGTGGTGGAACAGCATTATTAATGGCTGGTTTCCATATTCCATGTTGCTACCATGAAAAAAAGAACCGTCTTATTCGATCGCGTTCAGAGATCCAAGAGTGCGAAAGTCCATTGTAACTTTTTGCACCTATTCGAACTTTTCCATCCCCGGAGAGTGCTCGTTCAATGGCGTGCAAGAACGCTGAGCGGCTAGGCCATGTGGTTTCTCTCAATGTCCAGCGCCAAGTAAAACTTTCCGTGACATCTCAGGCTCGCGCATTTGTGGAGCCCCTCTTTCCCACAGAATTCGCTGAGGAAAGGATTTTGTTGTTGTTTTTTCTTTCTTCCTTCTTGCTGACACATACAACATGGCCAACCCATCGCCATGCTCCCTCTCGCTGACAAGAAATGGCGTCCCATCTTCCAGCTTGTATTTATTTTTCACCTTTCTGACCCTAACATCTCCCAATTTTTTTCACGTCGTCACAGTAGCTAAAATCTTCAATAAAAACTAATGAAAAGAAAATGGGATTATACTTAATGCATTCTGGGAAAATCGAGGAACCAGAATTTTAATAGCATTGAGAAGACTGTATGAAGAGTGAGAACAAGGGGGGGGGAATGTTGTGCATAAAATATTTGATTTAAACAGACAGGTGCAACACAGAGGTGAGTGAATCATGAAAGTAATAATCCTTCTCAGAGAACCAATTGTCAGATAACAATTAATTAATTCTTACTGATTCTGTTAAGCTTTCCATATTACTTGTTGTGGCATGCAGTTTTAATGAAAGAAAAACTACGTTTGCATCTGTACATATCACTGGGCTGTTAATTAAGGTTTAGAGGTTTGTCCCTTAAAGAAAGGTAGTCTGTCAAATTAAAATTGCTGCTGATATTAAATTTCACTTGATATCAGTCGTAATTTTGATTTGGTTACCATTTAAAGTGATCTTGGCACATTACTTGAAATTCACACACTCCTTTGAACTTAATACTACTTTTTCTTTTTCGGGCCTCCTGGATCTGTTCCTCCCATTATGTGCTTCACCTTTCTTTAACTTTGTTTTTTCCCCATGGGCTGAGTAAATACTCTTAGCTAACACTTCATCACTCACTCCTTCCACATGGCCAAACTAGCACAAAATATTTGTCTCCACCCTTAATAATGTTTTGTTTCCCATATCCGCAACAAATATTCATTCTACATATGATCAGCACAAGTCTTTTCACAAAACCTACATAAGTAACACCAGGCATGACACCATAGGAGAGCTAGTGTGGACTTTAGCCCACCCCACTTTTCTTTGAACCCTCCCTTTAGCACCCCCACCCCTCCCTGAAAAATTAAGCAGTTAGAACACATGGCATGTGCAAACGTACAAGATTTTAAGAGATCTTGAATACATGTATGTGAATTTTTAGAATTCACAGAAATTTTGTTATACATGTATAAAATGAATTTTTTGTTAAATTTAGTGTTATACTAAATAAAATTTAACAAATTTTGTTTATTAATTGAAGCTCTTTACATACATTTTCTCAGAGTGAAAGTTAGAATACTCATGGTTGCTTGGATTGGAGGTGTTTAAAAATGGTTATTTCCTGAGAGAATAGAGGAAAAGTTTCAATGTTGTCTCACATTTCCTGAACCTTCCACTTTCTGGCCTGTAGCAAGTGACCTTATAGCCCACCAATTGAGTTCTTCCTTTTGTCTCATCCCATTTTTTCCTAAGCACCTGGTGAAAAAGTGCTCTGTTCTAGGAGGCAACTGGCTAGGGCAATAAACACAACCACCAAAAACACTTATTGAACTTTTCTCTTCACTAATTTAAAGTTTTTCCTCCCCAACTTAAATTTTTTTGCTGTCCAGAAATGCATCCATGCAAAAAGTGGGGTGAGAAGTAGGTTCCAAAGGTTGCTATAAGCGATTTGGTTATTTTGTATGTGTTTTTGTAAGAGGGGCAGAAAAGCATGTGTTTCATGGAGATTTTAATTAGTATCGCTCAATACTTGATACTCTAGCCAAAGTGTTCCTGTTACCACCTTCAACCACATTTTGTTACCAATGCTTCAATTTTTAATGCATCCTTCAGGAAGTAATTTGTGTCATAATCAGGAGTATGGCTGTACAGGTACTTCACACCTAACAAAGTATATGAAATCTTTCAGGCTTGGAATGTGAAAATTGTTGAACTTATTTATTGTTTTAGAGTTTGTAAACCACAGTTACTCCAATTTCAACTTTTCTCATGTGCATTTTGATGTCCTGCATATTATAAACACAATTCATATTGTGTTGCAGCATTTCTTTTATGTGATCACACTGTGCATCAAGCTTTCACGAAGTTCCAAACTAAACATCAGTGTTGACAAGAAAGAAATAGCTGTGCATGAGGTAAGTGCTTCATACTTTTAATTACCTTTTGTGTTATACCAGTCTTTTAAATATGTGTCTTAATAGTACAGTGATAAAAAAGAGTAGAAAATACCTATCATAAGAGAGGTCTTCTTTTTATAAATGAGAGAAGAGTATAAAAGAACATCTTCAAAAGTGCATTTTGGAGTTTTTAAGGCAAGCTTTACATGTGACAGGACATTCAGGACAGCAGTTTACCTCATGAGGAAATGATATCTTTGTTATCTTAATAGGGCATCTTAGAAGAAACCAACTCTTTGTTATCCTAATCTTATGATAGTTTTACAAGGAATAACCATAATATTGCATCACCTTGAATCTGTGTTTTGATTGATTCCATGAAATGTGTAATAATTGTACCAAACTTGTGATTTGTAATAACTACACTGATTCTGTGAAGTGTGTAATAATTGTACCAAAAGACGTAATTTGTTGTTGTGGCACCTAGTTACCATATATTCCGATTATAATGCCACTCCACTAAACTTGACTTAACAAACATGCAGCCTTGAAATGCGGTGTTTAACTAGGTGTGGCTTATAACCGCTTTCTTGAACATTACAAGTTCTAGCCATCGCTCATGAAATAAAAATACTTACTTCGTGAATCATTTATGGCTGACATTGAGCTATAAAGAATTTGGAATGCTTACTCTTCATTGATTATATTAGCATGGGGGCCATGTGCTTACATAAATGAAGTCTTGACAACATTTTTATGGCTGTGTCGATGCTAGTGCTTCAAATATTTCAACAGGTGATCATTCGATAGAGATAAAAAGAATGATACAGAGACCCAATCGAATTTTTGTCATGAGGAAATTTTGCAGAAAATGTGCTTTCCACTGCAGCGTTTTGTCATGTGTGGTGGGATGGGAGGCAGGAGCACCATATCTGCAAACTCGTCAGGTAAGAAATTTTTTGAGATCAATAGTGAAAGTGTAGAGCAATGTTAATCATTTCTGAATAATGAACTTTATAATAGCAAACATTAAAAATTAAAGAACTTGAAAAATGTCTCTATTTTTTCTTAATATGGTGACCACCCTAAAAAACCCCTTAAATATGGTGACTCACCTCTGAATTTTGCAACACCTGCATAATGGGTTATAACATTATGGTATGGCTGACAGCCAATCACATCTCATGCTTGGGAGAGCAAAACCTGGAATTCTTTTCAACCTTGCTCAAAGTATAGTCGGTGAGCCCACAACAGGGGAAACACAAAGCTGTTCTTGCTTCCATTTCATGTTCTTCTTCTCAAGGGAAATTAGAGAGGTGTCACTCTTTTTCCAAACACATAAACAACTTGGAGCAGGGCGGCTGCCTTTAGGCCATTGTCAAGTTCGGCAGCCCTGAGTTGAACGTGTTTTTTTTTTCTGTTCTTTTTGTTAAATGTTAGAATATATATATATATATAAATATCTGGCATATGTTGTAATTCAAGATTCAAGATGACGAATGAGGGCAATTCAAGATGATGAAAGGTCTCACAGTAACTAGAACAATCTGAATCATCACAGTCTAGTATTGTTATAATTAAGCATAAAAAGAGGCATTGTTTTTGGAATTGACTTTAGGATCAATATGCACAACTCTTAATTTATATCTTTTACCAGGGAGAGTCATAAGTTCGTAGCATTTTGTGGTACAATATTCAGTCTGGTACCACATGGTACCACATGTTTGATCACATGGCTATTCTGCAAAATACAGTCCATCAGAGTGTATGGTCCTTTGTCAATGTTCAGCCAAAGAAGAAATGCCATTGCAATACCAGGTGGCTGGCTTGGATGCAAAAAAAAAAAAAAAAACAAACTCAGTGATGCTATCTTCCACAGCCTCCAAGGAATGGAACCGTCTTCCAGCCAAGAAGTGTGCCGTGGAATGAAACAGGTGAAAATCCGAAGGGGCAAGATCCGAGCTATAGGCTGGGTGTGGTAGGGTTTCGACACTATCCAAATCCTGAATTTTCTGGGGGTCAATCCGTGATTTATTACATGGGGTGTTGTTGAATTGCAGGAGGACCTTCTTTCAGTTCACCATTGCGGGGCAGCGCTGGTGTAGAATGTCGTACACGTGTTGCATCTGGTTGGCATACAGGTTCCCATCAACGGTCTGCCGATGTGGCACAAGCTCCCAGTGGGCAGAACCCTCGAAATTCCACCATACACATAACATTTTTTTCACTTCAAAATGCTCTCTTTGAACCACTGCTTGAGCCTCATCCCCTGGCTGGTTTCCTGTATGAGGATATTGTAGGAAGGCCCACTTCTCATCATTCATTTTGATTCTCCATCAAAACTGGTCATCACATGGATTTTGCAGCAATTCTCGACACAGAGTGACACCCTCCTCAACTTGCTTTGGACTCAACTCATGGGGAACCATTCGCAGACATCTGGAGTGCAGTGGCGAAGCGTGGTGTTCTGTGTTGGGAAGACTAAAAAAAAATTTTATATTTTTTTCAGTTAAACTAATGCATATATAAATAGCATGCTAACAAAGATGCATATTATATTTGTGTAAATATTTTAGTACCAACATATTGTTTGCATTGTCATTGGTTGCTGTACTGTATCTTTAACACACTGCTACATAAATGCAATTTTTTCACAACTTGCAAAACTTAATCACAGATCAGACTGTTAGCAAATTAAACTATTGCCAAACCGATCCTGAAAATGAAAAAAAAAAAAGGTAATGATTTCCATTTCATACAACTTAAACTTAGACCCACAAAGATTGGTATTTTTTTTACTGCGGATTGTGATATATTTCGGTATATTTTTATATTTACTTATTTTGACAAACTAATACTATGCAAACTTAACAAGGGTAAGCAGTACTTTGCCGCCCCGGTGGCGCAGTGGTATAATCGATGGCCGCTGAACAGGAATCCGGGTTCTAATCCCCGTGAGGTATGGATGTTGTTTATCTTACAGAACTGGCTTTCTCTCTTCCCTGGAACCAGTGGCCATAAATTAGAGACGGGCGACTGCTTATAGCCCATTGAGTTGCTCACGGTGGTCGTCAAACCTCCATTCCAAAAAAACACACAAAAAAAACAGTACTTTTGTGGGTTATTTTTGTTTTAAGTTCAAATGATTTGTTCCCATATCCATGTCCGTAAGGAAAGAAAGCCTTGCTGAATGCTAATATTTTTGTGAGGAAGAGGAGGGTAAAAACAGCTTTGAGATTTCTTGACGTGTCAGCTGTAATGCTTTTATGGGCCTCACCTTTCCAAAATAGAACTTTTGAGAACATATGAACTACTGCTCTGAACCCGAAAAATGCAGGATTTGATTGCACGCATGCACAATGAAAATTTTGTTAAGCGTTTATTTACCCAAACATCTAAATATTTAGAGCACTAAACATCGTTTAAACACACACACCTGGCCCCTAATAGAAATATTAAGGTAGACAGCAGATTTTCCAGCAGATACTTAACTAAATCAGAAGAATCATGAACTTCTTGTTCGCACATTGCTCACTTAAAAAATAAAAATTAAACACACAACACTGACAACACGCTCATTAGTCAGTCATAAGTTTCACTTTATAGCAAAATCAAACCCGTGAGCAGTGATTACTGGCTTTCTCTGCTCTGTGGCCAAGAGTGGAGATTCCCGACCACAATGTATCGAGCAAGGAGCAGCCAATCAGCAGCATCCGCTTTCATTTGAAACTAGTCTTTTCGCCTCCACAGACCACCACAGAGCGCTAAAAATAACTTTCCTGCAGAAGCAGCTGTACTTGTATGTTGATCTGTGAGACTCGTGATTTCGAGTCTCACTTTTCATTCCAAGATAATATGATTGAAAGGAAATATTGGACATGACGTAATTTTGCAAATTAATTGTCCAGCATTACATTAATTAGAGATTTCTTTCCATTGTATTTGTGAAAAACAAAATAAATATAATAAGTAATAACAAAATCAGTTTTGGCATTTTACTCTTGGGTAGACTTAGTCTCAAAGTCTACCCTGATGCTTTGCCCCTGCTGGAGTGAAAACCGAGCTGGTGTAGGTGACGAACGATGGCGGTTTGTGATGCACGGATTTCCTCCACTAATTATCGGGTGCTGGTGTGTGGATGCTGTTCAACAGCTTGATGCAGGGCTTTGGTCTTGGTGGTGACTAGTCTTCCACACCTCAATTTGTCAATGAGCTCTGTATCTCCGGACCGGAAGCGTTGGAACCATTTTCTTGCTATTTCAGGGTGCACTCACCTTCTACACTACAAATTTCCTTTGTAGCAGCTGTCCTGTTCAACCCTTTTTTCCAGTTGCGCATGAGAACATGAACAGCAAGTTTCTCCTCTGATCTTCTCGTCTGGTATGAGCGACACATACGTGTTGCGCCTGGCGCATGGCTACCTGTCTGAGCAGTGGAGCACGTCACCCAATGAGGTGTGGGACACATTCCGCCATACTGCGCATGTTCCACCTGTTCAGTGGAGCTTCTCCATCTGTACCATGAAACGCTATGAACTTATGACTCACACTGGTATGAGGATGAAAAACTCTACAACCTAGCACGCACACACACAAAAGCTTGTGAGGGGCATCAACAAATGTTTTGCACCAGGCACTGTGAATACTAAAACCATCCTTAACTGTAGGTGTCAACAACAAGCTAAATGGCATTCACTTCCTGCTGCTCTATTGGCTACCCAAGTGTGGCAGGACTGATAGTAAATGCTGAGCTGTGAAACACTGTGTTTCACACCCTCTCCCACACTTGTAAATTGGTTGTGAAGGGTTTACTACTACTACTACTACTACTTTCAGTACTTACTGGCACATAAGGCTGCAGCACTGGCTTTCCATCCACTCCTCTCCCTCACAGCCACTCTTGCTTCTGTCCAATTTGCCCATCCAGCTTCATTCATTCTGGATTCCAGCGTTCTCCTCCATGTTAATTTTGCGTGACCTCTAGAGCATCTCCCCTTTGGTGCCCAAGTCAATCAATGCTGAATGTTTTTTTACCAGTGGTGTATCTTGGGTCCGAGACCTTGGCCATCTCCCCCCCCCCCCACTGTTTTTTTTTAATCGCAAAGTTTATTTTTCAGTTGTTAAGTAATAGAAGTAAATTTTTTTCTAAATTTTAGGTACACGCTATTGCTAACATGATACCAAATAATTATGAGGATTAGGATTTGAACACTTATTTGTACACAAACTCCATTCTTCTTTCCTTTTGTGTGAACTTGCGTATTACGTTTTCATTAAAAGTTTCTTCCGAGTACTTTTCCATATTTAAAAAAGAATGTTTTTCTCTATTGACAAAACAGCCAAGTTTCTCGAATGTATATGTCCTTGTGTGGCCCTAAGATATGTCTTGATTCTTTTTAATACGGAAAAACTTCTTTCTGCAGTTGTTGATGGAAAGTTCAATATTAGGTCTGCTAATTTGTACACCTCACTAAACACAATGTCCAATTCATGCAACTTTATGTAACAAGTAATGTTTCTTACTAATTTCTTTTTGTATTTATCAAAGGAAGAAAACACCTTCAGTTCATTTTTTAGTCAAGCTGTATCAAAATTTGAAGCATAGAGTTCTTTAAGTTCTGACAGTAGATGTTTAGGAAAGCTTTCACAAAATTTATCAAAACAGTTCGAATCCAACAAAGCCACGAATTTAAGATATAATATCACTGATTTTAACTCATTAGCACTTCACACAAACTGAAACAGCCCTCGCAAAACATGTGCTGTTACGGCAGGGAGCATGGGAGTGACTAAGGTAGTCCGAAGTTTTCTCTTTTCTGAGCAAACCGTTGCACAAAGCAATGGCCCATTCACTTTTCACCCGCACATTCATGTTGTCATGGAAACGTTGGCTGGAGATCGTATCGAAGTCTTCTAATCAGAGCAGCAAAGACTCAGGTAAAGCTGTTTACGTTAGGACCGTTGGTGATTCTCGCTCGCAAAACTGATTCTCTTAGACAAAAGAAGCGAATCCGCTCGTGTTTTTTTCTCAGCGAAAGCATCGACATATCTTAATATCATTGATAATTGACTTTTATTTGTGTATATTTAATTGACTTTTATTTGTGCATTCTCTGAGCTTCGCAGCTAGCCTCGAATATAAGCCACTGTTTTTTACCCATTAGGAAAAAGAGCTATACTATACAAGCACAGGGAGGAAGCAGTTGTTGTGACAGGCATTTTTTTACGCTTTCCAACCGTAGGTTGAAGAAGCGTGTGTGCTCCAGCTTTCTCCGTCCATCCATCCGTCTGTTTGTCTGTCTGAATGTCCATCTGTCTGTCAGCTCAATAACTCGCGTAAAAATGGCTCGATTTCGATGAAATTTTAGTATATCGTAGAGGACCACCTGGGGACGAACCCTATTGAAAATGGGACAAATGGGGTCAAAAGTCACGACATAGGAACAGGATCCATTCCGTTGCCCTTATGCATCATAACTTGCGTACATATGGTTCGATTTCAATGAAATTTTAGTATGTGGTAGGGGACCACCTGGGGACAAACCCTATTGAAAATGGGCGAAATGGGGTCAAAGGTCAGGACATAAAATCGGGATCTTTTCCATCACCCTTATCCCATACTATTAAAGGAGCAGTTCTTGTATGTATGTAAATTTTATTTTCAAAACGGCTCTAAGGATTTTGATGAAAATCATTAACCTACCGTTTTCTGGTACTAGAAATCGATTTAGCTTGATCTCGACTATAGGAAAATTCGTTTAGTGGGTTAAATAACCACCCCGAATTACCACGTTTTTAGTGTCATGGCGTCGTCCCATTAATATTACCCATGCTTATAAATCTTATGATGTCACACTCTCGCAATTGAGATGTTTGCACCCGGTCACGCCATCTATCTCAATGCGTCACACGTTATGTGTGGATCCTATTAAAGTTTTATGACGTCACACTTTTGCAAGCAGATGTCGTGAGTCCCAACTGCCTCATTACGTCACGCGTTGTGTGTGTATTACGAATTACTTTTATTTTCTTCTAGAATAAAAAGTGAATTGTGCCAGCTGCTTGGGGTTGATGCGTAGTACAGTATAAGCAGCGGAACGCTGATGTGTTTTTCCCTTCAAAAGGCAAACTGTTAATACAGCATTTTTTTTTAATGTTTTTGAATAGTCACTTAATGACGAGTGTATCCGTTGTGCTAAAATAGAATTAGTTCATTTTTATTAATTACTATTAACAGAGTGTCACGTGGGTGGTAAAACAATATAAAAAATATGGCTGGTCGACCCCCTACAAAATGTGGACGTTTCAACTTTAATAAGAAGAATAAGTAGAATACGGTACTGTTGGAACAAGAACAAGCGGAAGAAGTAAATATGGAACAGCTTGGACATTCAAGAGCCGATGGTTTCCAATCACATTCCAGTCTTGAAACATATGACCTTCCATTGGAAGAAAATCAGTCTACAAAAAGACCATTTCGAGCAGCTAAGGCGAGGAGCATGGAAATAATGTCCGACATTATTATAACCCTCAATGAATCTATATCGAAAGAAAACCTCGATCTGAATCATCTGAAGAACGTAACCAGCGCTTGGAAGAACTACGAAGCCGTTCATCACAGTGAATCGCAACCGAAACCGTGGATGAACGTGTTCAGCGACTGGAACACTTGGGACAACATGCAACTGAACGACTTAGCATTACAATACTTGGAAATAACATATCAAAATAAAAAAAAATTGTGCCCTCATCCCCCTTTAACCAAGCGATGCTCGGTGTTCCTGATATTGCGCTATAACTTACATAAAAATGCTTCGATTGAGACAAAACTTTATCATGTTGTTCCGGAAGTACACTCTACCGGTTTTGTTGAATATCATCGAAATGAGGTCAAAGGTCAGGTCATAAGAGCGAGATTTATTCTACAGCCATTATCCTCATAACTTCAGTAATAACTTGAGTAATGATTTCTGGTATTTTGGAAAGCGTGTCATATTCAATGCATTGCATGATTTTACTAACTTGTTTACGCTTTGCTTTCCAACCGTAGGTTGAAGAAGCGTATATGCTCCAGCTTTGTCCGTCCATCTGTCTATCTGTCCGCATGATAACTCGCGTAAAAATGGTTCGATTTCGATGAAATTTTAGTATGTGGTAGGGGACCACCTGGGGACAAACCCTATTGAAAATGGGCGAAATGGGGTCAAAGTTCATATAGGAGCAGGATCTATTCCATTGCTCTCATGCGTCATAACTTACATAAAAATGTTTCGATTGCGACAAAACTTTAATATGTTGTTCTGCAGGTATACTGAACCAGTTGTGTTGAATATCATTGAAATGGGATCAAAGGTCAGGACATAGGAGCAATATTTATTCCACAGCCATTATCTTCATAACTTGACTAAAAATGTTTCTATTGCGACAAAACTTTAGTATGTTGTTCCGAAGATACACTGAACCGGTTCTTTTGAATAACACAAATGGGGCCAAAGGTCAGGGCACAGGAGCAAGATTTATTCCACAGCCATTATCTTCATAACTTGAGTAATGATTTCTGGTATGTTGGAAAGCGTATCATAATTAATGCAATGCATTGCATGATTTTACTAACTTGTTTTATCACATTCTGCCATTTACAGCACTTTCATCTCTGCTCTTATTAGATACAGGCCACTCAGGAGAGTAGAAGTTTATTAAAAGTAAACAAATATAATTCCTAACAGCTCCCTCCATTGCCTTATTTATCTTCAGTGAGTGGTACATAACCAGTTTTTCTACCATTGTCAGGAATTGTGATTTCATTTCAGCCAACAGTATATCATGGTCTCATGTTTTTAATAATAACTGCCGACTGTATATAAGCATCCACAGGGGTGTTGGGGGTAGAGTTGAGGGAGTTGAATTGGACCTCAAATAAAAATGTGTTTGTGGTATATTTACCTGCAACTTTAAACTCAATGTGACATTATTTCTAATAATGAACCAAGGAAATAAATTAAACTGTGGTGTTATTCTTGGAAGATACAACATTTATGTTGAAATCCTTCCTTGCCTTCTTGTATGCAGTGGGACCTATTAAGTGCAACAGAATTATTGCTTATTGCTTAGTGTTTCTGCATTTATTGGCTTGTTTTAATATGAAATTCACATAATGAATGTGCTACCTGCATTATTAGTTCAATAAAATAGCTGTAGTTATTACAAAAATAAGTTTTTTTTACTGAAAATGGAACAACTGCATTTCATTGCTTTTGATAACATATGCAGGTGCAGATACAAGGAGGAGGCTGTAGAGGCCGTGGGCTCCCCTTGAGAGTGTATGGAGTTAAATTTTAATATACAGTATCTTACTCCATGCAGTCTATTATTACACATATACTTGTCACAATGATTTTAATTATTATAGTTTCCTTTAGTTTTGTTGCAGACTAAAAGCATTCTCTTCATCTGTAAAATTTATTTTTATTCAAAAGATTTACCTCAATTATTTAATCACATCATAAGTTCATTTCTTAAATTTAATTTGCATTTTAATGGCCGTCCCCCTAGACATTTTCTGGTCCTCCTTTGAATATGTGTATTAGAAAAAAAATTCCAGCAATGAGTCTGAATTAATGTTTTAGTGGAATTTTTATTTGTTTTTTATTGAACAAAAGGTAAATGAATATGAAGTAAGTAAAGAGCAACAACAAGATCTCAATTCATAGAATGTATATTTCAACTTTGCTGAAGAAAGAAGTTGTTTTACAACGTTATTTACCTGTATGGCTTTCTTAGGATGTTTTATACTAGAAATATGATATTCTGTTTTCATATGCGTGGAATAATTCGCACTGAACATTTATGTTATTAATACACGAGGAGGCTAGAACTTTGTGCTGTAGATTTTCCATCATAGAATCTGCTGGTGTGCATACTGTACACCAGATGTAGTTAATAATGAACATGCTGGCAAAGCTGCTATTCACTATTCTGTCATTATTCTGAAATTGGTGTTTACAAGTGCTGTCTTCCAAAATATTTCTGTGTTTCAGTTTGTTTATAAACATATTGTTTTAGAACTGAGTTTGTTTTTATTGTTTCCTTCCCAACAACTAAAGTTGTAGGAGTTCCAATCTTCAACCCCAACATAAGAGGAAAATTTTGTTTTTTTACATAGGAAAAACTTGCTATGTAAGTTTTTCCTATAGTTCCTTACAGAAATCCAGCGTCTATTTGATTTGTTTTCAATCTGCTTCAATTAAAAATTTCACTCCGTCATAGGATGGGTAACATCCTCTGTATATTAATATTTACTTAAAGCTTAAAAATAACTGCCCTAGGATAGGCTATAGGCTAGTGAGACTAATAGTTATAATTACAAGAGATTGAAAGAAATTTTTCCTATGCTTTTTTTTTATTTACCGTAAAAAACTGCCTTTACAAGAACAATGTTTAGCCATGCACATTCAATTTCATTGAGAATTTCCCTATCAGAGGTAAACAATTGTCATTATATGCAATAGGATCTTGAATCACATGCTATACTTCCTTAACACTGAATCGGCAAGTGGTGTGAAGTAACTGGATGCTTTCAGGAAGTCTCTGATGTAATTCTTGTATCAAATGCTCATTGAAGTCAATGCTGCACATCTTGGTGATTTCTACAGTTTCTTGATTTAGTTTTGCATCCTGTAAACAGGCTTCAAATTTATATCCAAGGTATGATCTTGTATCTCAATATAAAGTATCTTGGCAGGAGTGCTTTGCACATGAACCTTAGCTAAAAGTGTTACAGCTGTCTTTATCTTCTGTCTTAGATGACTGAGATATTCAAATCAAAAAGGCTTCCTCAAGTCCTGGCGAATTATCTGCATATATGAGTACCTTTTACGTATGTCAACAACATCTATATGACCTATACCAGGCACACCAACTTCTCTAATATCCTGTAAGAACATAGATGGCAAGAGGGGGATCAAATGTTCACCATCTTCTGAAAGACATGTCAAAGGACAAGAATTAATCAAACTTTCTGTATCACAAAGCCTGTGTTCAATCCTTCATATCCAAGATAAGTCTGGCCAAGAACTCTACGTAGGACCTGTTTCATCATAACAATTAGAGTCTCCCACCATCCTCCCCACCATGGGGCAAAAGATGGAATGAATTTCCAAGTTATATTTTTCAAGGTGGCTTCAGACTGTAATTTTCCGAAATCAGTCTTCTTCAAAATGCCACCAGCTCTGCTCAGATTACTACCATTGTCTGAATAGATAGAAGAGGGTCGGCTTCTTCAAGTGACAAAATGCCTGAGTGCTTGCAGAAAGACTCCAGTCGTTAGGGAAGTCACCAGTTCAAGATGTACAGCTCAAAAGACAGCACAAGTAAACAGCACAACCCATGCTTTCTGACCTCTCTTTAGAATCAAAGACTCGGCCAAATTCACTCCCACAACTTCAAAAACGGCAGCCTCTCTGACTCAATCTTCAGGCAAGGCAGTAGACTGTACCTCTGAAGCGAATGCCGTAAATCTTCGACAATGAACACATTTGTAGATAATCTGTCTGATTGTTTTTCTACTTTTCAATATCCAGTATTTTTCTCTTAGATTATTCATTGAAAGTTGTGTTCCAGTATGTCCAAGCTTTCATGTCTCCAGGAAATGAGTTTGTGTACAACCGGATGATCAGAAGGCAAGATCATAGGATAACGAAAAGATGTATCTTCCCTCATTAAGGTGCATGACTTTATCCTCAGTACTCTGTTTTCATCAATTACATGTTGCAAAGAACAGACTCTGTCAACGTTGATACCCTTCGGAAATCCTTCTCGTTGAATATATCTGATAAAAATGAATTCAACCTTCCTTATCTCATCCACACGCAGATCACCTAAGGTACGAGAAACTCTAGTACACCTAGAATTTCTGAAAAATCTGTAAATCCAGGCCGTGACACGAATGATTGTCATAAAAGCAGAGAGTCTATTATAGTATTTGTCCCTTTCACTCTCTGTATTGACATACGTAACAACACTTCTTTTTTTCTCGGAATTAACTATTTCTGTGGAGGGTGAAATGGCAATCCTGGGCCACTCTTCTTCTGGTTCTCAAAAAAGCGGGGCCCTCCCACCATCACCTCATTATCAAGACTTCAGGAGAACACCCTCTAGACAGAAGATCAGCTGGATTCAAGATCCCAGGTACATGATGCCAGTCATCTTCATTACTTAAAGACCTTATTTCAGTTGCTCTATTTAGAATAGTATGTATTTGTTCCATGTAATTTGGACCTAGGCAGTCATTCAAGGAAAATGAATTTTTCTCCATGGCTGAGGTGTCAAAAACTGGTTGGAATTTGGTTGTGGCACTATCTTTGATAATGGCTCCATGAGGCAAATAATGGCAAGCAAGATTTGCTCTTTCCTGCTTAGGAACGAGTTCAATCACATCTTCTTCCAGCCACTTTCCAAAAATTCTGTCATATGATTCTAAGCAATGCTTTGACTGCAGTGCTCTAACAGTGGATTTCAATCTCCTTTCTGCCATAACTTTGTTATCCGAAAGCATTGGAAGACCCTCCCTCCAGGAGAGCGATGCCTCATATCGACCAGATTCATCTCTTCTTAAAGAGCGAGCGGTGAAATTGTTCCAGTAAAACCTCTTCCGATTCTTTTCTGTCTTCCTTTTCTTCTGGATCACGAATTCTTTGTGTGTCGAGATCCCACCAATCTGATATCTTTCGTGTATTCGAGTGCAAAGATAGAACTATCAGATTGCCCTCCTGGGCTCTGTTTCCCATGGGTAGTTTTCCCATCAAAGTCCAACCCACTCGAGTATTAACTGCAATGCGACCGTTTGGGAGTTGTTCCACTCTAACAGTAAATAGCTTTCCAGCTACATCAGCCCCTATTAGTATGCTTATTTCTATGGATTTCTGTTCTTCAGGAACTAAAGTCTCACTCAATAGGGTGCCTCAATTGGAAATCTCTTTTATCCATGAACTGATCTTTGGCATGGGAATATTGGTACTTAAATTCTATCTTGGTCCAAAACTTCAAAATTACAGTGATACTTCCCTTGTATATTGCTTATAAACACTCTGTAGTGAAAATGCTTCTGAGGAACGTGAATCCCTCCAAAAAGATCATGAATTACATTTTCTTCGCTTGCAACGTCATATCCAATTAACTTTACTGCATGTTTACTGATATAGGGTCCCTGCAACCCTGTATCTATTAAGGCTCTCGCTGTGCGCCTTCCTTCTTTTCCTCGAAGAGAAACATACAAAGTTTGTAACAAAATTTCACTAGTACAAGTTCGATTTCCCAAAGCATTATCAGTACAAATACTCCCTCCATTAGTACAAACTTCCTTCATATTCAAATCATTTGGTACCCTTTCGACCAGACACATGATAGCAAAATGACAATGATGACCCCTAGTACAATTTATTTCACTTCTACAATTGCGAGCTCAATGGCCAGTTTTCAAACACAAAAAAACAATATCTTTTCTTAGACAAAAGTTTCTTTCTTTCTTTTAGTGTCAATTATGAGGCATACCTACTACAGCTCTATGAATCATGGGCCTTTTCACAAAAATGATAGGTTTTTATCCTGACTGATCGATCATTATTCTCATCTCTGGCGAAGAGGCCAATTACAGTTGGAACATCCCTTTCGCCATCGTTAGATGATTTCAGATACCTTCCCTTATGTTTCAGTTCAAAACCAAAACCGCTTTTTGCTATAGAAATTCTTTCTTGTCCTTCTTCTTCCGCTCTGAGAAACTTCATTAAAGCGGTTAACTTATTAGTGGTATGGTCATTGGTAGTCGAACTTAGGTTTTATTCCCAGATCCCAATAATATCCTCTGGTAAACATGATTCCACAAGAGGATAAAGTATAGCTGCATATTTATCAGAAGTGACACCTAAAGTTTTGAGAGCTCTCAGATGTGTCTCTACTTTATCATACAAATTGGCTAGTGAGGATTCTTGACATCAATTCATGGAATTACTCAATACTAGGCTGAGTAGCTCCCTAACATAAACTTCAATGAGGGTCTCATCTTTCCCAAATCTCGCTTTCAGGCATTCAATGGTTTGTGAATAATTCTTTGTGGTGGGTGGGAAACTCTCAATGATCTCCCGTGCTCTCGACCCCATAGCTGTAGCCTGTGTCAAGTACTGGAATTTATCTTCAGGATCAATATCCACGTCATCATGAATTTTCTTAAACTGACCACAGAATCTGTTTGCTTTGAATTCTATTGATTGTGTGGCTTTACCTTGGAAGGAAATTCCCCACTCACTTCAAAATACAATTACCCCAAAATTTAATCACATATAAGTAAAGAACCACTTCATTTTTGTTATTTAAAAATGCAACTGGCACACAATTTAATAAATAATAATAAAACTTACACTATTCTGTCGATAGCTAACGGCATTCTGACTTTGAGAGTAAAAAAACGTAACATGATGATTTGCGATTTGCATTTGTAGCCAACTGTAGTTAGCAAATGACATTAGAAATGGGTTGGTATATTCTGTTATTCACTTCTATCATTCTATTCTACCTTATTCACTTCTACCTTACCTGCAAGTTGACACAACTAGGTGTCAGTGTCGAATCAACTAATAAAAAACTGCAAGACAACAAAAAAAAAAAACATTTTCTGCATTATTTTCTGCGAAATTTGTGATCTCAAATTTCGTTAATTGGGATTCGCAAAAATCAGCTAGATTACACTAAAAGATAAAATTCCATGGGAGACATTTTTTTCTCCACTACCACAATGAAAATTTCAGCAGATTTTCCTCTGATTTGGCAATGGTGTGTGTTCCTGTCTTTCATTGAGGAATCAGGGTGAGAGATGAAAAATCAGCAACTGAAACACCCACAAATTGAAGAAACCTCCAGGTAAGTTCAAGGAGATGATGCTTTGATATATTTATGTAATTGGAGTTAATGAGAAAGAGGCTGTTAGGCAACAATGAGAGAAAACAAGGAAAGTAAAAAAATGTGACCTTTGTGGCAGATTTAACACAATTTGTTCTGGTTTAAATAGGTCTTGAAAAGGCTGGCATGTTCATAGCTTTTATAGTTACAATAGCTGTCAGATTGAGCTGGGAACCTGTGAACCAGTGAATTTTCTGTGCTGTTATGGATTTACAAGTTTTTGTAACCTATGGACCAGTGAAAAAACTTATTTGTGAAAGAGCAAGTTCCTCATCTGAGGACTCAGATATAATGGTTGAAAATAAACATCAGGAAAAGGTTATACTTGCTAGCTTCCAATTTCCTGTAGTGTTGAGTCTGGGACTGAATCTTGTATCAGGGAATAGGTGTTGTGTCCTTTTGGTGCTCCCTTTGCTACAGCCAATATCTGTAAATTGGGAGTAGCTGACTCAACTCATTATGGAATGGGAGGTTGACAACACCCTTAGATGCTCGTGGGTGCTGTTTATCCTTTCCCGTCATACACATTCACGCACATACAGACACAATTACAAAATGAAGGAAATTTTATGACGTGGAAAATTCATTTGTTGGCATAAACATAAGAAACATAAGCAGTGGCGTAACTACCCCCCCTGCAGCCCCATCAGCAGAGGGACGGGAGGGGGGCGCAGGTAACGAAGGGGCGTACTGCTGCTGCCAGTTATAGTTTTATGAAAAAATTCGAACACACACAATAATTAACCCAAAGATTCATATTTTTCTTTAAGATATATTTAGCTTTGCCTAAATGAATGCTGAATGCCTAGTATCACTTTTAAAACACTGAATGTCCTACAGATTGAAAGTGTTTAGATCTTTGACTTCGGGTTGTAATACGATTGCTCTGCAATGGGTTGTAAATAATACGATTGCTCTGCAATGGGTTGTAAATAATACGATTGCTCTGCAATGGGTTGTAAATAATACAATCGCTCTCTAATCGCCCTCTCTCTGCACTGCTGGAAAAAGTGTGAGGCCACAGTGGGATTCCCCGTGGAGGATGTGGAATAACAGTCAGTCACCTAGAATTACATGCATGACAGGGGTCAACATTTATTCACAGCAGTCCCATATCTGCCATGTGTAAGAGGGTGATTTCTTCAAGTTATTTTTTTTTAGTTTTGGACAAAGCAATTACACGTATTGTCAAATCTATTACTTAAAAAGTTAAGACTACAGGGCTCTAGGTACCACCAGTACTTTTGCAGACACTCTCCCTGAATTTCTGCCACCACACACACACACACACACACACATAGTCACACTGTGAAAAATGCATCCTCCCTTGTGTTCGAAATCCTGGGAAAATAACTGTGCTTAGGGGTGATGAAGTAAATCTTGCGGGGGCACATGCTGTGCTAGTTATGCCACTGAACATAAGAGGAAAAGAACTACAGGAAAGCTTTTTGCACACTGAACAGATGGCTTCGTCAGGGAGTTACTGACTCTAAACTGGTTGAGAAAAGGTTCTGACAAATTTCAAATTACAAATGACATAAAATATGGTCAATCGTACCATTAAGTTCGGTGCAGGTGACATAAGTTCTAAATCGATAAGCATGGAACATCAAGAGGCATATGCACCAAACAGTAGGAAAGATCTTCATTGCAAACATTCTGTTTGGTAAGGATTTCAGTTATTTCCCTGCATGTAGTGGCTCTTGCATTTGTATGTGGAGCAATTTTTTTTAAACTTCATCCCATTTTGCGTGGAAATTAATTTGCCTGCCATGCTAAGCAGTGGATCAATTGTCCCAGCTGGTCTTCTATCTTGTGCTCCATTAGTCTTATCCTTAAGAAACGTTTGGTCATGCCAATATAATATCTTATAGATTCATCTGGGTACTGCAAAGGGATAGAGTAGACACTAGCTTCTGCAGTCAAGGGGGAAGGGCCCAACTTGTCACACGTAAAGCTGATATCAATTTAGGTGTGCTAACACTGATACTGAGGCTACATTTTTTAGGAGAGTTCCTCAGAAAAGATGAAAAACCAGGAACATATGGGAGGGACCATATGTATTGCAAAGGAGGAATTGAAGTGGCAGGGCCAAGGTTATTTCTGGCAGCTTCACCTCTGTTGATAATATTGTTGATCACCTGCATATCAAATCCCGCAGAGTAGGCAAAGGATCTGAAATCATGAATCTCTGCTTCATAAGCAGCATCGTCTGTGGTAAGAGTAAATGTTGTTTTGGCTTTATATCAAAAGAGAAAATATTTGTGGGTATCCAGACAGAGGCAGACTTAGGGAGAATAACATTTGGCACACAACTAAGCTTATCCTAGACCAGAGTGCAAAGAGCTCCAGTTTGTGGTTTCTGGACCAAAATGTCGAGAAAAGGCAGTAAATCACTAGTTTTATACTCCTTGGGGAATTTAGTTTAATTTATCCATGCAAGGTATAGATTATGGTCAGGAATTCTGTGGAAAGTCCCTCCCATGGTCCAGACAAAGCAAATGTAGGTGTACTAAAGAACTGCCTCGGCCAAAATTTCTGAAAAGGGGCTTAATTTAATGCCTCATTCTCTGGAAAATATATACCTAATTATGACTAGTTAGCTGAGTTTTCATTCATTTCAGAAAAAGGATGTCAAATGATTCTAATGTTTGTTTCCCAGGTTTTTAAAGGCGTTTCTTACAAAAATACATTCACTTAGGGGCATCTTTTTTTTTTTTTTTTTCCAAACAGGCAAAGTGTATTATTGGGTTGTCGGAAAAGTCATGACATATTTTGGCACCCGATGGCGGTTGGGCGGTTTTGGAAGTACTAGAGGCATGCACAGCTCTGTTATCGCTATGGCATTCGACAGGTGCCAGTTCTAGCTGCAGTCTAAAAGGAATAGTGAATGATTTGGTTGATTTGCGGATATTTGACATCAAGTTGAAGATGGAAGACCAAACTGTGCATTTTCGCCATATTTTACTGTTTTACTTCCGTAAAGGGAAGAACGCGCATCAAGCTTGTGAAAAGTTGCATAAAGTGTATGGTGATAATGCTGTACAAGAACATCAGTGCCAGCGGTGGTTCACAAAATTCCGTGCTGGTGATTTTGACCTCAACGATGCTCCTCGGTCCAGGAGGCCAACCAAGGTTGATGACGACCAAATCAAGGCATTGATTGAGTCAAACCCACGTTACACGACATGAGAGATTGCAGACACATTGCACATCCATCATTCAAGCGTTCACGACCACCTAAAGAAGGTGGGATACCTAAGCAAGCTCGATGTGTGGGTTCCTCATGAACTCAAAGAAGCTCAATTGACGGCACTTATAAACATCTGCGATATGCTCATTAAACGTGAGGAAAACGATTCTTTTTGAAGTGGCTGATAACTGGTGACGAAAAGTGGATTGTGTACAATAATGTCTTGCGCAAACGGCCTTGGTCCTGACGTGCTGCTTCCCCTCAAACGACATCCAAAGCAGACATTCATCAGCGGAAGGTTCTGGTCACAGTGTGGTGGGATTTTAAAGGTGTCGTAATTTTCGAGCTCCTACCATGGAACCAAACAATCAATTCGAATGTGTACTGTCGGCAATTGGACAGTTTGAATGAATCCATCATCCAGAAACGTCCAGAGCTCGTTCATCGTAAAGGTGTTGTGTTCCATCACGACAACGCGAGACCACACACAAGTTTGATCACCTGCCAAAAATTATTGGAGCTTGGGTGGGATGTGTTGCCACACCCAGCATATTCGCCTGACCTTGCGCTGTCAGACTTCCGCTTGTTTCGCTCTCTACAACAGTCCTTGCGTGGTATAACGTTCAATTCAGATGAGGCTGTAAATCAGCACCTTGTACAGTTTTTCGCCACAAAAGACAGGTCCTTCTATGAACAAGGCATTCTGAAGCTCACTGAAAGATGGCAAAAGGTTATCGAACAAAACAGGCATTATATCATTGATTGATCTTTGTTCTTTCTATCAATAAATGACCTTTGCAAAGCATGGCTAAAATACACTGACGGAAAAAAATCCCAACACCACGAAAAAATAGTTGTAGAGGAATGAAATGGCGGCAATACATTTGTATAGGTAACATATTTAATCTATTAAGGCTTCAAGATCACAGCTTATTGTAAGCGCGAGAAGAGCCATTTTAAATGTGAAATGCTGGTACATTAATAACTGGTGTAACCGCCAGAATGTTGAATGCAAGCACGCAAACGTTCATGCATTGTGTCGTACAGGTGCTGGATGTCAGTTTGTGGGATGGAGTTCCATGCCTGTTGCACTTGGTCAGTCAATACAGAGGCTGTTAATGCTGGTTGGGGGTGACGCTGGAGTTGTCGTCCAATGATGTCCCATACGTGCTCGATTGAAGAAAGATCTGGTGATCTAGCAGGTCACGGCAACATGTCGACACTCTGTAGAGCATGTTGGGTTACAACAGCGGTATACGGGCGAGCATTATCCTGTTGGAAAACACCCCCTGGAATGCTGTTCATGAATGGCAGCACAACAGGTTGAATCACCAGACCGACGTACAACTGTCCCGTCAGGGTGCGTGGGATAACCACGAGAGTGCTCCTGCTGTCATAGGAAATTGCTCCCCAGACCATAACTCCAGGTGTAGGTCTAGTGTGTCTCGGCCGCAGACAGGTTGGTTGCAGGCGCTCACCTGGCCTCCTTCTAACCAACACACGGCCATCACTGGCACCCAGGCAGAACCGGCTTTCATCAGAAAACACAACAGATCTCCACTCTGTCCTCCAATGAGCTCTAGCTTGACACCACTGACGTCGCAAACGGCTGTGGTTTGGAGTAAGTGGAATGCATGCTACAGGGCGTCTGGCTCGGAGCTGTCCTTCAAGTAACCGATTTGTAACAGTTCGTTGTGTCACTGCGGTGGCAACTGCAGCTTGAATTGCTGCCGCAGACGCGGTACGATGCGCCACGGCCACACGCCGTACACGGTGGTCTTCCCTCTCAGTAGTGCCACGTGGCCGGCCGGAACCCGGTCTTCTTGAGGCAGTACCTTCCCTTGACCACCGCTGCCAACAATCATGCACAGTGGCTACATTCCTGCCAAGTCGTTCTGCAATATTGCGGAAAGAAAATCCACCTTCTCGTAGCCCTATTACACGACCTCGTTCAAATTCCGTGAGCTGTTGATAATGGCTTCTTCATCTTCTTAAAGGCATTCTTGACTAACATCAACACACTACGTCGAATCTCAACGATAACTAACGCTCACGAGCATTACAGTGCGTATTTACAGCAAACCTGCTTTGCATGTTCCGAGGGGCGCTACTAGCGCCACACGTATGCGCCGAGCGCGAAATTTTCATAGACGTCATCTTACAGATGTACTCTCACCGCCTACCAACTGTCGTTTATCTAACACAAACCCTTCTTGGTGTTGGGATTTTTTTCCGTCAGTGTATGTCATGACTTTTCCGACAACCCAATAAAATGAGTTTTCCATGTTTTTGTTTAAGTAAAGCACAAATATAAAGTGAGTCGTGAGTCAAATTATAATTCTCATTCATACATTTTAACTGATTAATTTTTTTAAAAACTGCAGTTTTTATCAATGGTTTTGAGAGTAAAAGAGGCTACTTCTCAGAACCATTAATAAAAACTGGAATCTTGTTGAACAACTCATGGAGCATTTATGAATGGTGTTAGGAGAGATTTTGTGTATTCAGTGAAGTTTGAGTGATTTTCAAGTTCAAGAGCTCACATCTACAAAAATATACACGACAGTGTAAAATATAACAGGTAATTATTGTTCAAAGAAAACTGGGAATAAGAACTGAAATAATGAATAAAATCATATGTTGCATGCAATGACATTTACCTTATTTTCAAATTCTTCAGTTGAAAATGTGACAGCTGATTTTTTGTAGGTAATATCATACAAATAGGAGATAGAACAGGTTGTAAATAGGAATGCAGTTGTGCCAGCTTATAATGAAGTCCAAGGGACCTGATGCAAACTTCTTTATAAAAGAAACTATTGATTGCATGCAGTAGTACTACATATTACTATGTATATAACAACGGTACATATGAACTGTGTATATAGTTCATATAGACAGGGAAACACACTTTTGGTACAGTAAAGGTTTTCAACACTTTGTCATATCTGTAAGTAGGAATTTTGACTTTGTTTTATAAATGAATAGTCTGTCATTCAGTTTTCTTCCCAAATAAAAAGGAATACAGTTTCTTTGCTATAACCATAAATTCGCAATAAGCAGCTTCATTACAAATGAGTGCAACTGCATTAATAATTAAAGAGGTGTATATCTAATTGAAGTGAAGTGTGTCAATGATTATTTCTTTGCAAAATATCTTGAACCAATGTGATGAAGGGCTCTAAGTTTTATGGCCGGAGTCCTCGAGATCGATAGCGATCACTTTTTAGTAGCCTTTATTGATAAAGTTAGTTGCTATGCAGTAAGAAGCTATCTGAGGAACTGAAATGCCTTTGAGTTGAGGAGTGCAATTATATTAAAGTCGGACAGGATTTTCAGAAGAGAACTGAAGAAGGTAACAATGAAATTGATAATGTCAGCTTGTAAAAACTTAAGATGAGAATTCAACAGATTTAAAAATTGTATATTTAAGTTTGTGTGTTGTATGGTAATATGCAAAGACAAGTAGGCCAACATCTGTGTGGTGGGCTGCAAAAGTAAGTAAATCTGTTAAAAAAATGTTTGTAGGAAGTTTTTTAGCTGTAAGTCACAGGCTAACTAAGAAGCACATATAAAGGCTTGTCTAAAGGCAAAACCCGGTTAAAAATGACAAACTTAAGTGACAGGAGGATATTGGGGATTGCATGTAAAGAAACTTCAAATATGCAAAATGACTCCAAAGTATTTTGGAGTCTTGTTGAATGTCTGAGAAAGGGAAGCCAAGTGAATCTGTAGTTCAAGGTTTACTTAAAAAGCCAGTCAGCTTCTGCTATCATAAGGAGATACGCTGAAAAGATGTTGAATAAAAATCCAGGGATAAGTAGAGAGGTAACTTATTGTGATTTGAATGTGAATGATAAACACTAGATCTACACAGCCACTAGTGTTTGAGGATGGAGATGCTTTTCTACCTGTGGAGAGTTGTATAGCTGCAAGTTTTGGTGCAATAAATTAAGAACCAGGTAAGCAAAGTGAAATGACAGGTGTTCTCTGGGTACATGAGATTATTCATTTTTCATGGGAAACTAGATTGCTTCCTGGTGACCAACAGAGGTCAATATGGGTTTCAATTTATAAGAAAGGGAACAAGAAGTGCCATAATAACTACCTAGTATTTCATTAATTTGTATCTTTTTAATGTGTATGCAAGAATGTTAGACGAGAAACTTAAAAACGTGGTTGAAAATTAGATGAATAAACATGTTTGGAGTCACTTAACAGATGCCAGGCAGTGCAAGATATGGGTATGGGGAATTTGAGCAGATGACATGGTCCATGAAGGGCTCTAAGTTGTTATTTTTCTAATAATTTTTTCTTAATCATTTGTTCTATATATGTAAGAGATTTTTTATTCCACACCACTGATTTTTTTTTCATTTGCATATCAAATTGAGTTGTGAAATATGAAGAACATGTATGAATAGCTATTATCTTCCTGTAAAATGGTAACCACACACCCTCAGGGCTGGATGCAGTAAGATACTTTCAGAAATTCAAACTTGATGCCAGTGATGAATTCAGTTAAGATGGTGACAAGAGTGGGTGGAGGAGATTTTCTTGCACAACTCGCTGGTTCAGCATTTGCTTTTCTAACAACATTCTTCCATGGGAATACCAAGATTCTTTTGTGTTGTTACAAGTTTGTCTTGTACGCCACCATTTCCATTCCTCCATTCAGTGTGCAGAGAATTTTCTTTGCTTTGTTAAATGTGAAATTTCATTATTATTATTTTTTTTACTTTGCTTTTTAAATGTGAACATTTTAGATTTTCTTCCCCTTGTTAAATCCGGGGACTTCATTAAATTTTGTTTCTTAAAACCATAAAATGAGCTTTGACTTAACATTATACCAAACAAAAGTTCCTATTTTGCTTGTTAAATCTGGGATCTCACTAAATACTGGCTCATTGTAAAAGGGTTTTACTGTATACATGTATATACATATGTAACTGCATGGGAGGACAGAGCTACATGTGTCTTACACTTTTATGAAGGAATGGAAATTTTTCAAGATTCCTGACACTGCTTAAAAGGAATATGTGCTCTGTAGTACAGCACTTGCTCATGGCCCCCAGTTTTCTGGATTAGCATTAATACCAGGGTAATATATTTGTACTGAGAGCTTTCTAAAATGCTTTTATGATACGAACCAAGATTTGTATATAAACTTTGTTGACTTTGAAAAAGCATTTGATAGTGTTCTTAGGAAAAAGTTCTCTAGTGCAGAACCCTGGAATACACACATTCTTGAGACAAGGTGCCACGAAAAAGAGATTTTAAAAGATAAAAACAAGGTTTACCTTGCCATTTTTCAAGGAGAAACAAACCATTTCAGCTTGAAAATTTGGGGGGCATTACTACTATATTTTCGTGGGGGGGGTATGGTGTTCCAAGTGTCCACTCTCTGTTCTGGCACCTGTCCAGTGTGCTAAAGTGTCACTGTGTGAAGGTCAAGTTGCTGAAATCAACAAAATCCATTACGCCAAAAGTTTTACAATGGCCAGGCTCAAAAGGAAGTACCGAAATGAGAGTTCACAGATACAAGTTACATCCACTTCAGGTTTTAGTTTATACAAATAAGCTTTACAAAGAAAGTACCTTTATGATGAATATTAAAACAGGCAGTTCTAATATTAACAGTTTGCTTTATGCTTGTTATTTGGTGTTAATATCAAAGGTCTGTTGGCAATTTTTAGGTGAGGAGAGCTTGTGAAGAATTTAGAATGAAGGTTAAATGTTTGAGATTTTAAGTCAAAGTTCTAACGATATATTTTGTAGTTTATAGAAAGGGGCTCGAACAGGTAGTAGATTTTAACTATTGGTCTGGTAATTGATGACGCAGGAATGCTTGATAAGGAATTAGAGAATATAATTAAGAAAACAAGGAAGGTCTCTTGATAACTGTATAAGATTGATTTCATTAAAAAGAAAGTTGGTCAAAGAGCAAAGTTGGCTGTATACAGTGCAGTATATGGAACTGCACTCTTCTGTGGCAGAGAAGGTAAGGATCTGACAGGTATTTAGAAGTTACCAACATGAAAGTGGTAAGATGAAATATCAAGTGAAAACAAATGGTTTCAGTGGCATGACAATATTAGTAATAAAGTGACAAATGTTACTTTCTAAAGCAGTTAGTCACTGGCATATGGGAAGACTTAGAACAAGATGTATTGTTAGTATAAAATGGACTATTAGTATCAGAGGTTGGAAATGTTTCATGCTTTACTATCATGCACACTTTCAGGCATACAGGAATGAAAATGTAATGATGAGCAGCTTACTTTACGAAGAAGTTTATGATTGAGTACACTATACCTCTAGGTGAAATGCATCACATCTAAAAGTTTATGAATCAGCAATATTTCTGAATTAGTTCCAAAATGAATGCATCTCATAGATCTTCCGATATGGATGTTATTTATAATTTGGCATGGCAGACTACAGTAAAACCTTGGTCCATCACCTTTTGATTGATAGTTTTGCAAACATCATTGGCTGCCCAGGTGGCACAGTGGTCTAAGTGATGGCTTCTGACCATTCGTCTGAGATGGGTCTGGGCTCAAATCCCGGTGAAGCATGGATATTATGCTTATCTTATGGCACTGGCCCTTCTCTGAGGGCCATAAACTCTCTCTCTCTCTCTCTCTCTCTCTCTCTCTCTCTCTCTCTCTCTCTCTCTCTCTCTCTGTGCAACCCTTAGAAGTGTGAAGCTAGGAGATTTGGGTTAGAGTGCTCGACAGGAACGTCATACAGAAACAAGGTAGAAAAGGGGAGGAAGACGCCCTTATTTATAACCGGAGAGGAAGGCAGCACCCAGGGTCCGACAGCTTAACTTGTCCATCCGACGTACGGCGGATATTTATTGGTTCGAGCTTTCGTATCTGCCTGGGATCAATCCTGTGACTTCGTAGCAGTCACGAACGTTGACCACTAGGCCATCCGCGGTCGAAATTAGGGACGGGTGACCGCTTATAGCCCATCGAATTGCTTACGGTGGTCGTTAACACCCCCCTTCCCAAACAAAAAGACATCATTGCTAAATTATGACGTAATCATTTTACTAAGGTCTGTTTATACTCATTTATCGCTCAGATATAATTTTCAAAAGTATTTACCTATACTTTTGAAAATTTTCCATGGTTGATAGTTTTTACCATGCACTCTTTGTGGAAGGCAAAAACACTTCCATCTCGGAAGGAGTTTGAATTTCATGGCGCCCGTTGATGTAAAATTTAGGGAAAATGAGTTATTATTTTTTTATCCATTCACACACTGGTTTGTCACTATTTTTAGAGGCAGCTTTCATCTCCCTGTGAAACAAATCAGGGTATTTTACGGTATCTGAAGGATGCAGAGGGAATTGCGAGCCTCAGGGAAAAACAGGTCCATATGGCCGCGTGCCTTGAAATAGCGTGATTAGCATGTCACTGTAGTTTTGCCATGAAAAATGAAGTGTAGCAACAAACAGCGCATTTTGCTTAAGAAAAGGAAGACAGAGTGATAATTGAAATACAAAGTTCTAGAACACGCACTTTCGTGACTTGGTAGCTATGATCGCGGGCTGTGAGCATTCTCGTCGATGACAACATCCGCAAAGAACAAAATAAACTGGCATCGACAACTTCATGGTTTCCAGTGAATGAACTGCACGAAGTATATTCTTACATTTAAGTGCAGTTACTGATCGCGGGACAACGGATTTGTGGTGTTATAATAGGGGTGTTATGGAGTCCATTGGGTTCCGAACCGTTTGTTAAAATCACGAAAATTCGAAATGTTTGTTAAATTCGACATTTTAATGGAAAGCAACCAAGGCAGACGTTCTCCAATTTATGCGAAATTAAAGGTATTGGCGCATTTTTCTAATTTTCATTAGATCCACAATAACAAAATCAATATAAGTATTTATTATAAATAAATCAAATAAAGAAATAAATTTCTAAAAAAATATTGGAAAAAAAAGATGCTCTCAACAAAAGCATCTGAATGTCTTCAAGTGTGTGGCACATAGGCGGTATGATTAATTTAGTGACCCAGACTTAAAGCCACGCACGAGGTTTTGAGGGAGGAGAATGATTTAAGGTTTTCAAGAATGACTTTAAACTTACCGTTTTTGCTCATTTTGTTTGTTTTATTGGGATTAACGGCGCAAGAGCCAGGGTTGGCCAAAGAGCGCCAAGTACAGTCAAAAAATAGTTATAGTCTCAGCTGGGGCCGTGGGGACGCAATCCCTCAATCAGCTGGAGCCCCAGCTGATCCCATGCGGGTTTGCTCATTTTCCACAACCGCCCATGGGGCAATAAGCTTGGTTGCGTTGCATTTTTTTTTTTTTTTTTTTTATGGGAATGAGAACCGCATTAGGCCTACAAAACGTCCGAGCACTGTGTTTCAATTTGATTTAAAGCAAGTGTTTTTATTATTATTTCCTTTCTCTCCCCTCTTTTTAGATTCGGCAACTCTTAAAAAAAAAAGAAATATAAAACAAGCTTTCTGCAGTGTGAGTCGGAGCGGGAAAATGGCGTAACAGATATCTTGGGCCACTCAATCAAAAACAGTGTTTGATGGAGGCCCCCGGCGGACGCCAGGTACGCCCATGCGATTAAACGTCTCTGGTGATTAGATAACATAACCACGATCCTTTTTTACAAAGAAAGTGCTAAAAAATATGTAGTTTAAAATATTTTTAAAGAAATTTCTGCTTCCAATAAAGACTGTAAATTTAATTTCTCGTACGAAAAGCGCTACTAGTTGTGTGACACGTGATAAGGGGAAACCTGTTTTGAATGCTCATACTTCGTTTTCCCTCCTTTCCTCTTTTCAATCTTTGTGTCTTTATTTTATGCTGGTGCGCATTGTTTCGCGAAATATGTAACCGGAGCACCAGAGATTCGGGTTGAAGTGTTTTCCCCTTTTTTCAGATCATTTTGTTTTCGGCACCTGTTTGTGACAAGTCATCGAACATTATTAGAACAAATCCCTGCGTTTTGTTCTCAGTTTCGTTTTGTTTTTTCTGTGTTAGAAACAAAAGAAAATCTGATATCTTTCACCTCGTCCTAAATGGTTTGTTGATGCCTTTGGTCCTGGAGCTTGTACGTGATTTCGTGATGTGGAATCAGAAACTGATACTCAGATTTTAAGCCTCATTAGGTAATAAACCCATGTCAATGGTGGGACAGAACTGCGTACTTCGTACTTGTATTTTTTGATTCCCAACGAGATTAAGAGCACCGCAACAACCTGACTCATAAAGTAAATAAAACCTTCCTTTTCGCGCCGTCCTTATCGACGTGTCGCAGATTGTGTGCTCTTTTATTTCTGCAATTTCTTTTTTATTGCGATGTAAAAGCGGGGAATGTGGATTCATGTATTTCGGTTCAGCAGGCACGCAGGAAGAACGGTTGCCAGATTCTACCTCTTTTTGGTTCACCTGTTGAGTTTTTTCAGCAGTGTATTGCTGATTCCTGATCCTGCGAAGCCAACGGTTGGAGTGATTAAGAATAAGAAAAAATATTAAATGTGTTTTTAATAGTTTTTTTTTTTTTTGGCGGATATTAATATTGCACTTGATGTTTCGGTAGATTACAGAGATTACGTTTCCGCTGTTCAAGTCCACTCAAAGATAAATAAATAAATAAATAAATAAATAAATAAATAAATAAATAAATAAAATAAAACAAAGTGTTGTGAAATTTTTCCGTTGAAGAGTATTGCGCCTTTCATGAAAATCGTTGTAGTTTCAAACTGTTTCTCCTTCAACAGGCCGAACTGATGGAAACAGCGAAAGTTGCACACCACTTCGTTATCCCACAGACTTAGACCACGGCCGTCACGGCCTATGGGGATTCGGGGACGCCCCCCCCCCAATATTTAGCCAAATGGGAAACCGAGGGACAGGCTACATTGCCGTGGGGGGAAAAATTACAAATCAATTAAAATATTGAGAATGTTTTTTACAAAGCAATTAAAACATAGATAATATTTTTCACAATTCAATTAAAACCTTGAGAATTTCTCATTACTGTACTAAATACACTAATACGGCTTAACCACGTAGCGTTGTGCTATCCCCACCAGTAGATGCGCGATACTGTTGACCTGGAGAAAGTGGCAAAGATTTTCATATCAAACAGGAACGGGAGGAGGAGCGTGTTTGGATCAGTTTGCGATTAAATGGGAATCATAGACTTATTATGTTCCTGCTTCTAAATCAACGTTGTGTAGAACAAGATTTTATTCTCTAAACTAGGCCTACATATGAAATGTCATTAAAGTATAGGTGAAAAAATTTACTTTAACTGAATAAATGCATTGTTGACACTCACCTTTGAAATAGTTCAATGTAATGATTTTACCCCTAATTACTCGTACAATACAGCTGACATAAATTCTGGTTATTGCATCATGAAATATCTAAAGGTGGATAAATTGACAGGGTGGGGGAAGGGGGAGCTCTCAAGTAAAAATAATGCATGGTTTTATAGTGAGAAGAACATGAGAGTTGGGAAGGTAAGGGATGATATATCTGTGCCCCCACCCCCCAATAATCAGAAGGCGGTGACGCCTATGCTTGAACACGGGCAGGCGAGATACCAGCTATGAAATGATATGACGTAACAGGAATTGCTGTTCTGCCATTTGCAGGAGAAAATTATCAGAAACGCACCGGGTGTTGATCTTATGTTCGTACTATTAAATTTAGATGCAGAGACATAGGGACGGGGGGGGGAGTTGTTTCCAGGCGGCCGCGCGATTTGGACCATTATCCTCTTTAAATAATGCACAGATTTCCTGCTAGGGGGCGTGAAGGTCTAAACATTTTTTCTCGCTATCTCAACTTCCGGGAGTCGTATTTGAAAAGTTCTTTTACTTTAATAGGATTTCCCATGAAGTATATTTTTCGCCTATTTTCAAATTTCCCATTATGCAAAGTTCTTCAATTCTTCCGCTTGATCTTATGTTCGTATATATATATATATATATTTACTTTTTGATTTGGAAATCATTTTATGTCTGATACCTTCCTTCTGCTATGAGAAGCTTTCTGTGCGCCATTTGTTAATCTTCGTAACATACTTTTTAGTCGCTGTTGTAAATAAGTAGCTGTTTCTATTTCTGGATGTTTTATCTGTTGTAAAAATCCTGTTGATTTTTTTTCTAACCAGTAGCTGATAAATTTAATTCGTGTCAAAAGGTATTCAAAAGATGTGCTCATTACAACCGAAAATTCGGTGTCATCTTTCTGTTTTTTTTTTTTTTTTTTCAATCCAGAGTAATTTTACAAAATTTTGATTTGCGTTGCTTTGGTTTCCTGTACTTATCCGATAAATCTCGTGACCCCCCCTCCCCCTATTCATTCTCTTCAGACACATCATGAGGAAATTTAGTAATGCAGACAAGCGTGCGTGTAGTTGGAAAAGTACAGATTTTTTCGTGTGAGATTGCGGTAGTCCCTGGACTCTTTGCTCCGCGGGATTAGGCGAAAGCCTTCCCCCCCCCCATTTGCTGAGTTTTGGCTAGAGTGGGAGAGCCCCAGGGTGCCCACTCAGCACTTTGCAGTTTTCTTTGACTTCTCACACAGAGATGTCAGCTGCCCTCAAGGGTTCAGCAGCTTCAAAAGGGATAACTCCTAACCCGGACACTAAAGGTAGTGGCCAATAAACTACCAAGCCCTGTTGATAGTTCCCAAGGGGTTTCCCCCACCTCTTCCGAACCCACTCGGAAACCCCTTGCCTACCCGCACAAAGCCCTCGAAGTCCGCTTCGAGGGCTCTCCAGCGTGAGGAGTTACCATTGGCCACTACTGCTGTCAAGGGGACTTCTCCCAACACCACCAGGCCTTCCCGGTTAAAAAAGAGTGGAGCAGACACACTTTTGCCAGGCCCAATTGTGGCAAACAAGGGAGAAACTTCGTTCCAACCCGAGTCCTCTGGGGTAAAAGAGAGGTCTCTTGCCGGTCCTCCGAAGTCCCCTTCGGAGGTTTACCAGCAACCCGAGACGTCCTATGTGTCTGCGGGTCTACAATTTTCTGCCCTAATAAATTCCTATTTAAGGGAGGTGGAGTCCATCATCGATGACTCCCGGGTCACCTCCACGAATAGGGAAAAGGTAAGGGGAACCCTTAAAGGGATTCGTAAGGCTTGTACCGATCAAGCCCTTGCTATGTCAACCATAGGTGGTTGGTTGCTGGAAGCGGTGGATGCACGCAGACGTGCCGCTTCCGAAGTAGCCTCCTATGCTGGTGCAGCCAGGAGGGGGCCTGCCCACGGAAGTATAACACGGGGGACAGGAGACACGTTTTTCTGGTCTATCGCACAGTCGAGAACACGTCCTCTAATGATGTGAAAAGACCCTTCAAACTGCAGCTTTGCAGGGTTGACTGCAGTTTGAAGGGTCTTTTTCACATCATTAGAGGACGTGTTCTCTAAAAACTGCAGCTTTGCAGGGTTGACTGCAGTTTGGGGTCAAAGGAGTTCGCAGCATTAGGAAGGGTGGGGTCGCGGTGGAGTGTTCCGTCCCAAGGACCTCAACCGCCTCGCCAAGGAGTTGAGGAATAATCCCCTGACAAGGGATTTCACGCTCCCCAAGACCCCACAGAAGAGATTTCCCCGTCTGATTGTCTATGGCGTCGACGGGGAGCTTTGGCAAAAGGATTTCGAGGAAGGGGTTCGCAAGAAGAACCTCTGAGACGTTTTCACAGCCCGTTTTCCCGTTAAGGCTAAAGGTGGCCGGGTCCACCGGGTGGAAGACGTGGAGCTTCAAGCTCTTAATGAAGCGGAGAAGACTGAACCTGGGTTGGTCAGTCCTCCGCCTTGAGGAATTTTTGCAAGAAAAATATCTTCAAGGCAACCCAAGAAATTTTTCTCGAACGGAATCCATGCGTTGGTTTAGCAATAATGACCATTCATTGGCTGAGCGGTCTGAAAAGCTGGGTTCTGACCATTTGTCAGAAGTGGACTCTGATTTGACACCCGGTGAGATATGTTTTTCTGAGGCCGCTGGGTCTGCCCCTTTCCTGGCCCTAAATTAGGGATAAAGACTACTTATAGGCCTCGTAGTTATTCATTGTGATGGCTAACCCCGAAACGAAGCAGCATGCATTTCAAGAGGAGGAAACTGACTACTAAGGTGAGTCAACATTTCATTCCGTTTTGTGCTACACATAACTTTAGGCCCTCATAAAGAGGGCGGCTCGAGAGGAAAGTCATGGTATGCATTTGGTGGAATTGTGAGGGGTACTGGGAACTCGTGCTAGATGGTTAGGCTGTAGTCTGCAACTTCTATGCCAAACAACTGTAGCGGATCCATGATGCTCTGCTCCATTACTACCCAGCGCTCATTAACAGGAAGCGAGCGTTGTTGGAACTAGTTAATGCCCCAAGTCACACCTCCAGTCACACCTCCAGAGTAGCCAGCCGAAGAATACAGCAGTTGGAAGGGATTGAGTACCTAAAGCATCCTCCATAAAGTTCGGAACTTACCCCATTCGACTACCGTTTCGCTCCGTGTCCTATTTCTTACAAGGACGGCAATTCGCTTCAGTGGTGGATTAGGAACCTGGCATCGAAACCTGCCTTGTGGTACAGCCGTGGAATCGTGGCTCTGGTGAAACGTTGGTAAAGGTATATACAAAACAACGGCCTGTACTTTTTAGAGTATGGCTTTCTTGCATCTTTACACTTTTTATCTGCAAACGGGACGGACTTTTGGCACACGTGGTATGTGGAAAAGTGGATGCGTTTGTCGTCGTAAACATGAATAAAACTTGTTTTTCCCGTTTTCGCTCTGTTCATTTGAACGCTTTAGTATCTATTAATGGAAATTATTGATAACTATGTCCACCTAGAAGGAAAGTAAGCCGTTGGAAGGTGACATTGAGGATGGAATCAGCTGGCGTATAAAACTTTGCTGGAGCGCATATAGAAAAAATAATGTGGTATTTTAGGAAAAAATTATCATCGAGTTTCGGAAGAAAACCTCAGCCAATTTTTACTTACAGGAAATTTCCAAACTGGCGATGGATATAAAGATTTTCGCGTGCAGGTTTTGTTCATGTAATACGCACGATATTCACCTAAAGCACGATTTAATGTAACACTGCGCACCCATCCACAAAACTTGCCCTACCTCGCCTCAATAACACTGCACTCTGCGGGATATAAATAGGTAAGATACGTTTCTGCTGAATAGCGTACCTGCGACTCTGATGATGGTGGGTAAACACGTCGTGTGTTGAGTTGATAGTGGGCAACTATAGACAGCGCGGGGAAGATGCGACACTCCATTTCTGTGACTGCAGAATTTCTGGGATTTCCGCGTGTACCAGTACTACTATATCAAAACTTGCAGCCGCCGGGGAAAATATGGCAGTAAGTGCGCTGTTGATGTTAAATGTGAGTGTGTCGCCTCTCCCGTATTGAAACGCTAGGTCACACTGGAGAGACTTATGTCGGTATTCGACGACGGGGCGCTTACGAAGATTTGCGCAAATACCATTCGGCATAAACGACTGAGCTGTGGTAGCCGACGCCCACAACAAATACCGTTGCTATCAGCACGTCACCGGGGTGAAGGAACACCGCCACTGGACTATAGATGTCTGGAAACGGGCAGCTGGGTCCTACAAATTGGGGTTCCAAATGCAAAACGCCAACGGGAGGGGTGCCATACACCCCAACTGGCCATACGGGAGGGGGGCCATACACCCCAACTGGCCATACGGGAGGGGGCCATACACCCCAACTGGCCAGTCGGGGTGTTATAGTTCTGGTGGAGGCGGTTTGGTGTTAGTGGAGGCCGTTTTGTGACCCACTTGGGGTTTCTTGTACCCATTGAGACCACCATCACTACACAAGTCCATGACCCATACCTGCTCATTACCTACACCTGTTCATGGCTATCTCTTTCCCGCTTTCTTTCAACAAGATAACGCCCTGTCCCATCATTCCCGTTTGACGTAGGACTGATTGGAAGAATATTCCAGCGAGTTCGCAACCCTCGAATGGCCGCTCACTCTCCAGATTTGTACCCAATTGATCATCTGTGGGACGCAGTACACCGATGTATTCGAATCGGAAACCCACCAACAATAACTCTATGTGCTTTACACACGCTGGCATGTAATTAACCGTAATACTTCCTGAATGTTTCCAACACCTGGTATAGAGCCCATGTCACTACGTGCTGCTGCTGTTGTGAAGGTCAGGTAGGTTCGCTCACGCTACACACATGCGCACAATGCATAAGTAGAAATATAGAAGTGTAATATAAAAATTGCCGTGTAGTGATGTAAAGTTACTGAATAATGATCGTTTTAACAAATTATTACAGCCGCACCGCGGTGGCGCAGTGGTCTAAGCGATGGCCTCTGATCATTCGTCCGAAAGGGGTCCGGGTTCGAATCCCGGTGTGGCATGGATGTTGTATTTGTCTTACGGCACTGGCTCTCTCCCTTCCCTGGAACCAGTGACCCTAAATTAGGGACGGGCGACTGCTTATAGCCCATTGAGTTGCTCACGGTGGTCGTTAAACCTCCAATCAAAAAAAAAAAAAAAATATTACTATTTTTATGTCTGATTTTTCAATTTTATTGTGAAGAATTATAAATAGTGGCAGTCTTTTTTCAGTCCCACATATTTTGGGAAGCTTTCCGTTGTGGTGTAGCATCGGTGTTACTTTACAAAATGAGCCTAAAAGTTCAAAAACACTTTTCAGGTTTTGAACTTCCAACACCGTGCTTGTATTTATGCTTTGTTTCACAGATTATAGTACAGTGAAACCTCCGAATAATCGCTGTTCGAACCAGGAAAAAGTGACCGTTGTTCGGAGTTTAGGCACATTGATAGGCCGTTGCGTTTCTGCAAATACAGATTTGGTGTATGAAGCTTATGCACAATAAAAAAACGTTGCAGTGGTTTTTCAAATGCTGACTGCTGAATAATAAAACTGTATATAATAATTAAGTAAGTAATTCATTGTGTGGAGGATTTTAAGAAAACAGTGTCTGACATCTGGAGTTAAACAACCCGTAGAAATAGCAAGATAGGAGGTTTAATGTATGCTATGGGAAAAAAAAAAAAAGAAAATTGTTAGATAGTGAAGCATAACGGCACAGTTATCTTGGACGCCCGTCGTAAAGAAGGAACAGAGCCCACAGAGACCAAACCAAGAAACATCACCGCAATGGGCAAAATTCCACGCCCCGTCAATCACCCCTGCAGCCCCGTGGGCGATTGAAACATACATGGAAGCTACAGCTCGCCTCACGTAGAACTAAACCTTTTCCTTTTCACTGAAGCATACCACTGTACCAGCCGTAATCCAACCCATTATGCCTTTAGCAAAAAATATTCTGTGTCTCTATCTTATCCCTCTTGCCGAAGTACCGAAGGAACTATGTAAAATCCAAGGGACAGGGTGTCCGTTACACTGTAGAAAAAAGTGGTGTGAATTCACGGAAAATTTCTGAAAATAACGTGCAGTAAAATTGCCGGTAGGTATCCGTGTTTTTCAGAAATTTCTGTTTTTAAAAATGCCCGTTTATTTTAACCCATATTCTCATAGATTTTCGGTAGTCAGAAATTCCTTTTATTTCAGAAAAATACATTTCAGGTTTTTACGTATTTAAATTGAAATTCCGCAAAACCGACGACCCTGCATTTTTCAAAGCAACAAAATGCTTTGTAACTTGATGTTTTTAAACTGACAGTGACTTTCAGTTATCTTTAAAAAATTTGAAATGTATTTTTTATACTATTATTTCACAAAAAATATACAAAAAAACAAAAAACAAAAAAAAACTCCTAAATATAAAATTTACTCTTGATAGCTACAATTTTGTCTTAAGTTGTCCAAAGACTGATACATAGACATCGTATAATCATCTGTACAATGAGTTAAGTGCCTGGTTGCTTACAGTAACGCAATACATATATTAAATAGCTGATGCACAAAATAGGGGAGAGGAAAAGAAATATCTTGTGCCACAATAAAGAAAATTCATGCGATATGCTATCCAGAGTATCCGATTTCGCTACGGAACTTTAAAATTCGACAGACGATTGAAATTTAAAACTTAATCAAACCTCAAGTATTCTCACCAATCGCTCCTATTACCGGTAATTTTGTCGTCATACGGATACAGAAAAAGTGCGAACGGAGTTTCCCGTCACTGTAAGAAAGAAACTGCGGAAAGGTTTCTAAGATATCTAACTACATTTAAAATGTCGTTTTGGGCCAAATTTAACATTTTGTAAAAATGTGTTCATTTTAAAGTCCCATTCTTTAGGATTCCAAAACTGCCTTTGTTTCTTGTCTACGATGAATAGATGCAGAGTTATTTATAGCAATCAGAATATCTAAAGCCAGGTGTCAAACGAACGGGAAGTGACACTTTAAACGCGTGTTTTGCAAGATGAGATTTTCGTCCCGAACTCTTCACGGAAAACATTATAACTGCAAAAGGTGTGTAAATAAATTGATGAAACTTGGTATACATCTTTCTTACAATGTTGTGCATGCACTGAACTAAACGTTTTGCTGCTTGTCAGTTCAAAGTTAGGTTATAGCTATTTACATTCAACATAGTGAAGAAATTTGCCGAACATTCACACTAATGCATGTAGGAATGAGTTGTATCTCAGCAGTGTTTGGGAACATCACCTACCTTTTAGTTCACTTAATAGATAATAGTCATGGGCATATACTGATGCAAAAAATGCTATCATATATCTGTAACTTTTTCATGTAGAGCGTTTACCGTAAACGACCTACTTCTTTAAATTCTTTCACAAATTTCTCAATTTCTTGAAAATTTATATTGATATAATTTTTTTTGCAACGTTTATGTGTTAGCCTTCCTAAAAAAAAAAAAATTTACCCATTCTTGCATTTTTTCAAAAAAAGTGCCCCTAACGTAGTGAGATATCTTAAAATTAGGAATTTTCCCGTGGTACGAAAAATCCGTGAAATTCAGGTTTCTTTCCGTCATTTCACGGAAAAGGTTGTATCAGAAATATGGTTCGTTAATTCACGAAAGAAATCACGGAAAGTGGCTCTTGAATTTCAGAATTTTTTTTACAGTGTAGATCTCTTTCGGAGCTGACTGGTGTGTCCGTCGACCGCTGTTAAGAGGTTTTGTTGTTCGGATCCAACCAAAACTTGCCATTGCACAGAGGTTATCGTTGTTAATGAAAGTTTCACTGTAGTATCGATGGAAGAGATGCCTGCGATTGATGAACAAACGCAGAATTTATCTCCAATCTTGTGGCATGAGATGCTAAAAGAAATCAGTAATAAAGCTGAGTAAAGTGTGCGGACGGAAAAAAATGCGATACGAAATCCAAACAGGAAAACGTAGCAAAACTGTAACGATTCCCTGATGCGTGACTGAAAGAATAAAGTAGGAAAAAATAACGAAAGATATTCACAAAAGCTATGTCAAAAAACCATCAAAAGAAAACAAATTAGGCCCAAACATGTAATAGCGATAGGAAACATAAATTTTTTTTTTAATGTTTTCTGCTCCCGTCAAGGAAGCAGCACCAAAAATAGAACTCTGTTATCACGGTAACAAGAAATTTTGATCTTTTTCTTTTTTCCGTGTGCAGTATTTTTTCCTGTACTTCTAAACCACGGAAAACCATTTTATCATTTTGTAAAAGGGGAAAGTAACGTGTATTGATAGATCAATAGAAAAATGGCAAAGTTCTATGTTCTTTTTTTTTCTGCGCAAATATCAATTTGTAAAAGTTGAAATTAAAAGCAGAATTTATTTTTAATTTTGTCTTCCAGCATTTTTCTTCTTTATTCATCGATTTATTTATACTTTTCACGAACATTCTTCAATGAGAAGTGGCTAATTAGCATTCCTCATTGCATTTTCGTTCAGAAATTTTTTGATTGCACAAATCAGTCTTTTCAAATGAAAAAGTAGTAGCGGCAAAGTACCGTAAAAGCTGTATTTAAAAAACTACAATTTATAATCAATATTACCCCTGCACTGTTGAAAGAAATCTACTTAAAAATGAGAACCTGATCCTACTCGGTTTTTTTTAAGTACAATCGTGTCGTAAACGAGTACATGACATGCTCAGATACAAGTTACCAAACGTATACTTACAAATAAATGTGTAAAGTGACACACATAAATAATTAGTACAACAAAGTCACTGATCAAAGTAATTTAATTATGCATAAAGTACACTGCCGGACAATTGCTAAGGACGGATGACAATAGTTAACAATAGCAACGATAGCAACCATAAAATGGAAGGCAGGAAAATGTGGAAATTAGCATAAGTGCGGGATACAGTAAGACGTGTTGTGCGTGTGCAAATTTTGGATTGCCGAACTTGTTCGTGACGTCATAGCGCTGATAAGAGATATAAAGGATTTGACGCGTATTGACCGTTGTTGTTCAAACGCAAAGTTGAAAGGGAAAGAATCAATTGACGAACTTGCAATTTTCAGTATGTCTTCCTGACATCACATAGATGATTTTACGCGTGGCCGTATTATTGGCAAGATTGAAGAAGGGCGAAAAATAACAGATGTTGCCAGGGAGTTCGACGTCAGCCACAGTGTTGTTTCAAGGCTTTGGAAATCATTTCAAACAAATGGAGAGTGTAGCAAACGTCACGGGGGAGGTCGTGTTCGCAGTACGACACCTGCAGAAGATCGGTACATAGTGCTATCAACAAAACGACACCGGCGCAGCACAGCTAGTGAAATAGCAAATCAGTTTATGGCTGCTACTTGGCAAGCGGATCTCCCGAAAAACTGTCGCCAGACGTTTGCATGAAGGAGGACTATACGCCCGCCGTCCTGTTGTGTGCATCCCATTGTTAAGACGTCACCGTACCGCCCGTTTGCAATGGTGCCATCAACACCGCAATTGGACTGGTAACGACTGGTCTGCCGTCCTCTTCTCAGATGAGAGTAGATACAGTCCATCGTCTGATTGTCGACGACAACTGATCTGGCGTGATAGTGGTACTGCATATTGTCCAGCAAACATACGGGAAAGGGACCGATATCCGACATGTAGTGTCATGGTATGGGCTGGCATCATGATCAATGGCCGTACGTCCCTCTATGTGCTTCCAACTGGGACTATGACTGGCCAACGATACATTAATGATGTTCTGCTACCTCATGTTCGCATGTTCCGTGGTGCTGTCGGTGATAGATTCATTTTCATGGACGACAACGCAACATGTCATCGAACACTCGCTGTCCAGGAGTGTCTTGAGAGCGAGAATATTCAACGCCTCGTATGGCCAGCACGTTCTCCAGATCTGAATCCCATTGAAAATGCGTGGGATGCTTTGGGGAGGAGTTTTGCTGGTCGCCAATGCCCTCCAATAAACAAGGACACCCTCATCCGTGCACTGACAGAGGAATGTGATAAATTACCCCAACAGCTGCTTGATAATGTTGTACAAAGCATGACACGACGTGTGGAATCTTGCATCGCACTCCATGGTGGCCATATCCCGTATTGACATCTTACACCGGAACGCCTGCGGACGGTAATTGCATTTTTTCACGTTTACGTATTCTGCACAAAATGGCCTGTTTGTCCCTTGAACATGTTCCAAAGCCTTCTGGATTTCAGAGCACAATAAATTGTCTTTCTTGTAATGTCCTGGCATTCTGACATTATTTTATTTCACTTGGCATCCAACCACACTTACTTTTTTATGCGCTATATAGCCGTTTATGATCCGTCCTTAGCAATTGTCCAGCAGTGTATATTTGTTTACATTAAGTGTCAATCTCATAAATAATATATTGTCGCTTCATCACTATATTTGTCATAAAATTGTGCCGTCCATTTGCCCAGCATGTGACAACGAGTATCCCAGATGTGCCATCGAATGATATACTTCCAGTTGATTCTATGAATAAAGGAGTATGTATGGAGTACACGTATTCCGAATTTGAAATCGGGCCGCGGATGGCTTAGTGGTTAGAGATTCAGACTGCAGATGGAAGGACCCCAGGTTCAAACCTGGCGTGGTGGTGTGAATTTCTAACAATCGTTGAATATCCGCCGTGCACGTTAAGTGACGGTCCCCGGGTAGGAATCCCCCGGTTACATATAAAAGTGGTCATTCCTCCCCCATCTAATCTCTCTCTGCCTTCTAAGTGCGAAATCGTTCGCTTGTACGGTGGCGCCATCTAGTGTGCTCTCCCTCACTTACAAGCTGTCCTGTCAGAATCAACTTCCTTCAATTTCTGTGCCCTGCCCGAAAGGACAGAGAAACTGAATTAAGTTAGAACACATGTTTTTGAAATATATGGATTTTTTTGAGTACATATATTTGAAATCAGAAATACCAGATACACTCGCAGTTGATTCCCTGTATGTACTCAAAAATGAGTACGTATCTTTTCCAAAAATGAGACACAAGTACTCGGAGCTATTATAAGCTCAGAATATACTCAAAAACGAGTACATTTCTTTTAACAGTGTGTAAGAACGGCTATTAACTGCAAATAAATAAATAAATAAATAAATAAATAAATAAGATAATGAAGGATTTCAATGCCATCATCCGTCCAATTTTTGCATTAGCTCATTAAATTAACGAAAATAACTTAAAAGATTATGAAATTATGGAAAAAGTACTAAAAATTTGCAGGTAATGTTCCTACATTATTTGTGGAAGCTTTTACGTGGATTACAAAATTTTACGGTGCGCGCGGCCCTTATGCCGGTGCGATTCTTACAACGAAATTGCTTCCTAAATAGCTATATTTGTCAGAAGCGGCTCCTACGCCGATACGACGCTTAACCCAAAAATTATGGTATTATTAATATGTACCTTTTTGAATCTCACTGTTACTGCGAAAATTGCGTTATAGGAGCGATAAAAATCAAGGAGTAAAATATGTACACTAAAAAAATGTCTGAAATTCACGAGGCGCTTTCTGTGATTTCTTTCGTGAATTAACGAAGCATAATTCTGATATAACTATTTCCGTGAAAGAACTCTGAATTTCACGGATTTTTCGTACGTCAGAAAATTCCTGAATTTTCATAAACCTTTCCGCATTCCTTTCTTATATTGACGGTGAATTACTATTTTCAAGATGTGTTAACCGAAAATTCTGAATTCCATATCCGTATGACGAAAACTTTCCGGTATTAGGAAAATTTACGGGACACTTGGGGGTTTGATTAACTGTTAAATTTCAATAGTCTGTCAGAGTATTTTATTTTTAAGTTCCATAGCGAGATCGGATATTGTGGATAGTATATCGCATGAATTTTGGTTGTTGTGGCACTGGAAATTTCTTCTCCTCTTCCCCATTTTGTGCACCAGCTATTATATATTGTGCTACCGTAAGAAACTGGGTACTTAATTTATTGTACACGTGATTGTACGATGTCTATGTATCAATCTGTGGAGTCCTTAAGGCAAAAGCTATAGAGCTATCAACAGTAAATTTTATATTTAAAAGTTTTGTGAAATAATACTATAAAACAGTACATTGCACCTTCTCTTAAAGATAATTGAAAGTTATTTTCAGTTGAGATCTCAAACTCCAAATAATTCTGTTGCTTCGAAAAATCACGATGAAAAAAATACGTGTGTTTGTGTGTGTGTGAGAGAGAGAGAGAGAGAGAGAGAGAGAGAGAGAGAGAGAGAGAGAGAGAGAGAGAGAATTGCAATCCTGGTTGAAATTCTCACGTGTGATTTTTTTTTTTTTTATTTGGTTGGTCACATGTGGATTATGTTTAATTTCATGTGAAATTTTTTATTTACCTGCTCAGGGTTTCACACGGGGCCCATGTACTACGGTGAAACCTTCTGTTTGATTTTCTAGAAAATACGAACTATCCTGAAAATAAGAAAAAAATTAAGTTACAGAAATAGTTGTAACTACTGTAATATTTTGACAGCAGATCGAGTTATAATAGTTCAATTAATTATTGATATCTTTCGTTTATCTGGTGAACTTGAAAAGTTCACAGAGCCATATCCAAGTACTTGACCTTTCGGTGACTTAATGATTTTATCATCGGGTTAATTGTATGAAACAAAAAAAAAAAAAAAAAAAGCTTACGTAAGGTATGGTCGTTACAGTTACCAGAATTCCTTTTTTTTTTTTTTTTAATGCTTAGGAAAACGACAGGGACAAGAGGAATATAGAAGTGCATAATATGGCTTTTGGAATGCGAAGTCTTATGAGTGCGCCGCTGACTAGGTAAAATCAGCGCCTTGCGCTCGTCGAGTGCTGGTTGTGTTAGCGGAGTTCACCTTGAACACGTGGCGGCGTGATGTGCCTAGGTGCGGAGACGTTATCTCTCTCTCTCTCTCTCTCTCTCTGACTTGCTTGGGGCGGTACAGGAATCGTTGCCTCGGGCCTAAAAACCACCTGATTTCAGGTCACGCTCGGCGTAGCTCTTACAGCCGAGCCTAGAACTCGCTGGTCCCGCGGCTGCGAGTAACCGTGAGTTTTCCTTCCTGTGTCGCATACCGTTGCTGGACCTCGCGTCCTGATTGCGTACGGACTGCCATGCCAGAAAGCAGGCAGCTCTCAGTCGCACGGGATCTGTGAGGAATTCAACGATACTATGCTGGACGACAGCTCTGGTCCGTGTTGTGTTTTTCTGTGCATCGCGGATGTTGGTTTGTTGTGAGCGACGCTGTTTGTTTAAAAGGATGTCTTCGCTGTTGCGCGCTCAAGTGTGTGGATTATATTAAATATCAACATGGAACTTGCAGAGGATGAAGATGATGTAGAGGAGACGGTTTATTTCGATCAGACCGTTGAGGATGACGATAATTTCGTTGTTGTCTCTACATTGGTAAGTCAGCTTGGTCCATTAATTGAATTTTTATGTCATCAATAATAATTGCTGATTGACTGCTGGGATAACATTTCTCGTTCCTTTAGCGTCTCAATGCAATTCCTTTCCAAGTTGCTACATCATGGTTTCCGATTTCATTGACCCATCTCTCATATTAAAAATTAAAAAAAAAATAACGATCTTGACACACAGCTCGGGCTTACTGACATCCATCACACGACGTACGCAAGACCTCCTATACTTCATGAGAAAAGATTATGAGTATGAAGTATAGAAGGTATTGTGTACGTCGTGTGATGAATGTCAGTGAAGCCCTAGTTGAATGTCAAGATCGCTGTAACTGGAGAAGTTTGATACGGCAACAGTAAGTAAACAATCAGTTAAAAATTTATCTGGTAGTTTGTATTTCATTTTGAAGCTAACCTCTGAATCTCAGAAAACAACTTAGTGATATGAATGAAAAAGCTCTCATATTGTGATTTTCCAGGGATGGATCCAGGATTTTCGTGAGAGGGGGAGGGGGCGTAAGTGTGGGGAATAACCGAGGACCTTTCTGATATTTTCCAGCAAAATAAAAAAGTGTTCTAGCATGTCTATAAATTCTTCCAATTAATTAACGAAAGTAATATACTTTTAAGTAATACTTTGTTTCATGAAAAAATATTCAGTTTGTTATTAAAATCTAACAAATCGAAGCTTTTCCTTTTTTCCTGAGGAGGCGCCCCCCATACCCCCCCTGGATCCAGAGACGGATCCAAGATTTTCGTGAGGGGGGGGGGGCGCAAGTGTCGGGAATAATGAAGGACCTTTCCCATATTTTTCCTCAAAATGAAAAAGTGTTTTTAGTAGTCTATAAATTCTTCCAATTAATTAAGGAAAGTGATACACATTTAAGTAATTACTTTCTTTCACGAAAAAATATTCAATTTGTTATTAAAACCTAACAAATCGAAGCTTTTCCTGAGGGTGGCGCCCCCGCACCCCTCTGGATCCAGGATTTTCGTGAGGGAGAAGGCGCAAAAGTCGGAAATAATAGGATACCTTTCCGATATTTTTCCTCAAAATGAAAAAGTGTTTTTAGTACGTCTATAAATTCTTCCAATTAATTGAGAAAAGTAATACACATTTAAGTAATACTTCCTTTCACGAAAATATATTCAATTTGATATTAAAACCTAACAAATCGAAGCTTTTCCTTGGTCATGAGGGGAGACGCCCCCTCTCCCCTCTGGATCCGCCCCTGTGGTTTCTTCAGAGTCTTTCCCAGCCTCCATCATGTGCGCCCATATATAGGGGGACAAGAGGGAGCCATCTGCCCTTCCTTGAAAATCTGACCATGCCCTTTCTGTCCATGGAGGGTACTACAGATATTTCCTCGATAACGCTAATTCTGATTGATAATTATTATTTTTTTTCCTGCAGAACTTGTGGATGCGCTTTTATTGCAGAAAAAAAAAAAAAGATTAGAAAAAAGTTCGAAATTTCCACTAGAAAGTAACAATGAAATGTTTCCCATTGCATGTTGGAAAACAGCATGCATACCTGCAAGGTGAAAAAGTATGAAAAGCGAAAAAATGAAAAATATATAATCTTCTGCGTCAGTTATTCACTACTGGACAAAGATCTCCCGAAATGTTTCCCTGAAATTTGTCTTGAGGGTGTTTTTTTCATTTTTGAATTTTAATTTAGTAGTCTGTGGGATTTCGTGGTGCATGTAATACATGTGGCCAAAAGGATCAAAACGGCGACTAGGAAGTTTTCTTATCGTCCTAACATGCTGTCAAATTTCATTTAAACATCTTTTTTTAGTTGGTGTTTAGGTCTTCTGATTTCCAATTAAATTTATATGGTGATAGTGTGGTAAAAGCAGTTAGATAACAAGAAGGCACTGGGAAATTTGCATATGGTGTATGAATATATTTTTGTTTGCACCCCCTCCTGAAAACTTAAGTTATGGGTACCCATGGCCCCCATCCCCTTTGGTATACAGTGAAATGTTTCTACTGGTTAGTACAGTCGAACCCATATACAACGAAGTTGAAGAGAGGGTAAGAAGTAGTCAATATATACAAACTTCGTTATAGCTGCACAGATAAAAAAGGGGCTGTTTTTTACATATTACATATGTCAGGTTAAAACTAGTCAACCATAAACAGTTTATCGATTAATCAAAGGTAAATAGTACTTGTTAATTGAAAATTATAGCCAGCAAAATTAATTCACCCGCTCGACGTAATCACTTGTGAGTCTGGACAATTCGAGGCCGCTGTGGTGCAGTGGTAGCATGTCCGGCGCGTAAGTGGAAGACTGGGTTCGATTCCCGGTGGCGGCCGATGATAATTTTTCCGTGACTCACTTATTAACGCGATAAGAGCAATGACTTCTGTTTGGTGTTCCTGATCCACGTCGAGTGCATGAATTAATTATTCAATCGCCTCCTAGTTATTTGTTCAGATGCTGCTTTCCATCTTTGGTGAATCCCCATCATTGTGCGGGGCCCCATGAAGCAACCTGCCATGTGGTTTGGAAGTTAATCACTTGTGAGTCTGGAGAATTCGAGGCCGCTGTGGTGATCAAACCCAGGGTCTTCCAGTTACGCGCCGGTAGCATGTCCGGCGCGTAACTGGAAGACCCTGGGTTCGATTCCCGGTGGCGGGCGGTGAGAATTTTTCCGTGACTCACTTATTAACGTGGAAAGAGTGTTTGGTGCACAACATCCACGCCTCACCGGGATTCGAACCCGGATCCTTCACGGACGAATGATCATAAGCCAGCGCTTAGACCACTGCGCCACCGGGGCGGCGCAAGCAAAATTAGAGGCGACATTCTAGTAGCACTTGTATCTTACTCTAGTGGCGTAACTAGTCAGATCCATGTGTGTATGTGTATGTCCAGGTGGAGGGTGGGGATTGCACGAATTTCTTTGTAGCTGGTACTGAAGAGCATTAAAAGTTCGTTTTTTCAGTGTTTCGTAAAAAAGTTGGTATCAAGCTTGCCCCACCAAAAAATAAAGCTCATCCACCCGTCGCCTATCCTGACTTCAAAGTCTAGCGACGTCCCTGCTTGTCAGGGAAGAACATCCCAATGCAGTGTAGGAAGACGTGGCTTCGAATTCTACCCCCATCACAAGCTTTCATGTTACATTTGCGGTTGAACGTAAAATGAATCTCCGGTCCAGAGGTTCGAAAAAAATGTGTGATGGTTCTTCCACCCGTGTGGAATTAGTAATAAAAAATAAAAGAATCCTTCTACAGTTACCTCCATCTTGCATGGTTTGTCGGCAAATCCGAAATGTGCGATTTCATACCTCTGCCTTCATCCGGGGGGGGGGGGGGGTTGGCATAGTATTGAGGTTACGCACAAGTCTAAAAAAAACGACAAATTGCAGCGACAAGACTTGCCGGTGTAGTTCGGTCGGGAGAACATCTCGCTCCGGAGTAAGAAGATGTGAGTTCGAACGCCACCAACGACAGAAAAGGACTCGTTCGCTATACATGAAGTAGTTCGAATTTCTTACCACAAATAAGCAGATCTTTGTTGTGCAGTATTATTATAAAGGAGCACTGTCTTTTCTGTACTTTATGCAGCATTATTTTTTTGCTGTACTCAAAGGTGACTTTCAAATTAAAAAAAAAAGGAGAAGGAAGGATGGAGAAAACATCGCCCGCTGTTATGTGTGTTAATCAACACGCTGTGACGTCAGAACGTTTTCGAAATTTCCGAGCTAGGGGCGGTATCATTTCCTTAGGTACTACACAGTCCCCCCCCCCCCTCCTTTCCTTTTCTTTTTTTTAATTTCAGACTCCAGGCACTCTGGTGGAAAAGTATATGTTAAGATAAATGGAAACCTTACTGTTTCGAATTTTTCAGTCCGTTTTCTAGAAATGTGACAAACGCTCATATCCATCTGCCCTATTTAACTGTACCCAGAAAAGTGAAAAAAATTTCTTGATAAACTTGTGTTCATTCAGCGTGAAAAGAAGTTTTCTTGTCTTCATATACGTTTATGCAACCTAGCGAAAAAATTGTACTTGAAGCGGGAAACTTTCGTAGCAAATATGTACAGACATGGTTAAATATATGCAATGTTAAAAAGGTTTTTCTAATGCACTTCTAGAAGCAGAGATTCGTACAACATCACAGAAAAAATAACGCAGACATTTAATGTCATGACTTCTGAGGGGGAAAAAATAATGTTGTATTACTATTAGGTTTGCAGAACTTTCTGTAGAATAATGGTTTTTAAAAAATAACTTTTATTTCAATCGTTTAACGTTTCGTCTTCGATTTTCACACCAAACTTATTATCACCAACCAGAATTACCTTACATAATCCAATTGTGTGGGAGGTGTGTTATCTTGCTGAAACCACAGGTTTTCCCTTTCATGCTCAGAGCATAGCTTCGTGTTTTGGGCCTTCAATCTTGTACAATTATAATGGGAAATATCTCTAATGCAGTGTGTTTCTTTCCGTATTACTGTCTGACATTTTGAGCTGAGGATAATCTAGATTTGTGTTAACTTGGAAATACCGCGATTTCGCGACTCTTTCGTGAAATTTGATTCTGGTTTCAATAATAATCTCTTTATAATAAGGGCTTTCACCTAAATCACTGCAAAATTCAACCTTGGTGTGTCGAGGGTTATATCTGCGAGTCACTACATATCGCGAATGAGCTGCAACAATCGACGCCCATGCGTAGTGCCGATGTTGTCAGCGCAAAACAAGAAAAAGCGTTCCAGTGGGCAGGGCAGTATCTACACTGGACCGTTAGGAGGTGGAAAAAAGCTTCCTGGATTGACGAATCTGGGTTCCTTCTGCATCATGTGGATGGTCGGATCCGAATTTGGCGCATGGAGACATTCTGTTAGATCGGCGGAGGCGGTGTGTTGATCTGAGGAATGTTTTCCTGGCATGCGTTAGGACCCCTGATACCCATCAAAGGACATTTGAATTCAACCGTATATCTGAACATCGTTGCTGATCAAATTCGGCCCTTCATGACTACGGTTTATCTTCAAGCAGATGGGCACGTCTAGAAGGATAACGCACCCGCTCAAAAGTCTCGTATCATGATAAAATGGTTTAAGGAACATGCTCATGAGTGTTCTTGAGTAAGTTGGCCCTCGCAGTCCCTGGATTAAACCCCATCGAGCATCTGGGACGAGGTGGAACGAGCTGTTCGCTGCAAGACTGTATAACCACCGTCCAATTTGCAGCAACTGCGTGACTAATTTGTGTAACATTCTGCACGACGCTTCCAGTATCTGGTATGTTCCATGCTCTGACGTATTCGGGTTATTCTGGAGGCCAAGGGCGGCGCAACACAATACTGAGTAGTGGTATCTAATAAACTGGCACCTCGGTGTATAAATATATAAACTGTAAAAAAGATAGCACTATAGTAATAGATCGTACCATGCGTATGTTTGGCGAAAAATACGCTATAAGGCGATTGCCAAATTCAGTTGTTTTAGATCATAAGAAGCATAAAATTGGAAAGCACTGAGGCAAGACGATACCATTACACTTAAGCTTTTAAGTGATACATTTCCTTATAATTTGTTTTTCAGTCAGTGAACTGGTATAACAAAGAGTTAAAAGCCGACGGAGATCATTTAACCCGGCTTTGTTTTGCTGACGACATTGTTAGTTTTGCAAATAAATGCAAATTGTAATCCAATAACTTACGGGAAGGAAAGTAGAGAAAAATTACCGAAGGTAAAGCTCGTGTTCAAGTAATATAAATTAGGAATTGTTGGACAATGGAATGAAATTGGAAGTATTTAATATCTGTGTTCTGTTTAGTCCGAACGGTATCAGTTGAGGATAGAATCGAGGAAGATAAGAAAGGACTTCGGCTGTAGAGTAAATACGGAAGTAACGATGCAGTTTTCAAGAACATATCAACTCGTCTCAAACAGATGATGAATTAATCAGCACGCCACCCACATTTGAAGTCATGGATCCTAACTTGGAAATTTCTACATTGCACTGGGGCATCTCTCAGTCTTTCTTTAGTTTCGCCCACTGCAAAGTTTTGCCAAGTATGAGCCTTAAAACAATCGCATATTAATTTTAGAACGTGTTATTCGTGATTGCCTCCAAGCAAGAATGCAAAAGAGTTATGCTGTACATTTGAATTACGTGAATATGGTTGTTAAAGAAATTAATACAGATCGTTTCATTTTTAGTATACAGAGTAGGCCAAAAGTAGGTATACAGTACTGATCGGGTCATGTTTAATCTCTCACGTTCAGCTTTCTTGGAACCTGTCCCCGACACTGTGACATACGGTAACACACAATTTCCGGTTAGTATTAATGTCCATAAATACTTGCGAGATGAACTCCTTCATTTCGTGGGCCGCGGGGGGTCCTAGTGGGCAACGTTCGTGACTGCCACGGAAAGGACCTCAGGTTCGATCCCAGGCAGGTACGAATGCTCGATCCACTAAATATCCGCCGTGCGTCGGATGGGCCCGTTAAGCCGTCGGACCCCGGGTACTGGCCCCCGGTAATAAACAAGGGCGTCTTCCTCCCCTTTTTACTTCGCTTCCGTGTCACTTTCCTATCGAGCGCTCTAGCCCAAATCTCCTAGTTTCCTATTTCTAAGGGTTGTTTAAGACATGGGGTCAGACACTCCCTTCCTAAAATCCTCTACATATGATCACCATCCTTCATTTCGTCCACTGTGTGGGGCTTCCTCTCAAAATCCTGATCCTGTGCTATGCCCCCAAAGAAAGAAATCCATAGGTGTCAGGTCGGGTGAACGTGGAGGCCAGTCGATGCTGCAAAGTCGCCCGATCCAACGCTGTAGGAAGGTGTTGTCATGGTAGCTCTGAACCGACAAAGCAAAATTAGGAAGGACTCCATGTTGTTGAAAGAACGGTTCTGCGAATTCACCCCTGGCTGCGAGTTGTGGCAACACCACGTTGCGCAACATGTTTAAGTAATTGTTACCATCCACAGTTGTGTCGAAAAAATCCGGCCCCATGACACCATCGTTGGACAATCCACTTCACACAATGACACCTGGCTCTTTCAGTTCAGTTGTGATAGTCACATGAGGATTTTCATCTGTCCAGTGTACACAATTATGCCTGTTCATGTGCCTGACAACTGGAAACAGGCTTCATCTGACCAAATGATCTTAACTAGAAAATCTGGTTCGTGAGAAATTCTGTTGCGCATCATCTCACAGAATTGCAACCGACGGTCTGAATCGTCCACCATAAGGCCAGGTAAGAAGAGTCTTGGATGGTACGACATTAATTTTAAGTTACGCATTAAGCGTCGCAAGGACGTTCTCGATATGGGTAGCTTCTGAGACACACGTCGCGTAGACTTTTTCGAACTGTTCACGAATGTCAAGGTGACTCTCATCTCATTCTTCTCTGTCACAGACGTCCAGATTTCGGTGGATTAACCACTGAACCCGTTGCATCAAATATACCTCTGATACGGAAATTGTTAGGCGTGTTGGTGGAGCAGTGTCTGCGCACTCTCTCGGCATTTTCAATCTTCCAGTACTGCTTCAGAATCCACTTTCTTTGTTCTTCACTCAAATTCCCTGTCATGATTCTCAATATCTGTAAAGTAAAAAAAATAATAAATAAATAAAAATAAAATAAAACTCCAGGATCCGATCAGTACTATATACTTACTTTTAGCCCACCCTCTATATCAATGAATAGTTGTTTGTATGAAAAAAAAAAAAGAGATTGTGCTGTAAAAAGTATTTTTATGATAATACAATTTTGTATAAACGTTTACAAAAAATTGTCACGACCATGTAAGTTTAAATTATCAACGAAGCAATAATTCGTCATTAAAAGTATTTTTAACCAATCTCTCTCTCTCTCTCTCTCTTTCTTAGGATAAAAGACGTGTGTCATTTTTTTAAAAAAAGTACCGGAAAGATAATGCGAAAAAGATCAACACTAAATTGTGTTGCTTCGTTTTATACCTTTGTGTATCCTGTACTGCTGGCTGTTATATTGATTTTTATGGATCAGAACCCTTCATTTTATTTTATGGAAAACTGTACTAATCGATGAGCTGTAAGTTTAAAATTAAAATAAATTATGAAGAATTATAAATTTATTCGACGAACCACCAGTAATTTTACCACAAATTGTGAGCCAGTACTTCGTGCAACACAAAGAAGTTCTGATCAATGCATAACTGAGATAAATTGTAATAACGGTCCTTGGATCGAGGAAGGTAAAAGAGTTGTGCACATCGCTTATGTAAAGGTCCACTACTTACTGTAAGCTGAACATGTTGTTAAGTAGTACAGAGCATCGCGGAACGGCGATTGTACTTAAGTAGCTATTGAGCTACAAAAAAAAAAAACAAAAAAACAATTAAAGATATTTTTGGAGATGATCAGATGAAATCAGTCATCACCTGAACAAAATCCCCCGTGGAAAACAGCTAGAATCGTTTAGGAAATAGAAACAGTATAAAATAAAAATTGAAACCCCTAAATTTTAGAAAAGGAACTTGGTGGTCTTCATTCACAGAAGATTTAATTAATTAAGGAATTTCAATGTGCGATTGAGTTCTTTCCACGTTTTGAAATATAAAAAATAAGTGTCACCTCACTTATGTTTTTCAAACACGACTGAACTCAAACCTTTTGAGCACTTGTTATGTCCGTGAATGAATAAATTGGAATGAGCGTTAGGCCGCTGCGGTGGCGCAGTGGTCTAAGCGATGGCCTCTGATCATTCGTCCGAAAGGGGTCCGGGTTCGAATCCCGGTTAGGCATGGATGTTGTGTTTGTCTTACGGCACTGGCTCTTTCCCTTCCCTGGAACCAGTGACCCTAAATTAGGGACGGGCGACTGCTTATAGCCCATTGAGTTGCTCGCGGTGGTCGTTAAACCTCCAACAACAAAAACAAACAACAAAGTTTATCGTTGAAAAACTCGGATCTATCAGAAACAGAAATCTTATGCATCATTAATAGTTAAAAAAAAGAAAAGTGTAAATATTGTTTTATTATAATTTTTTTTTCTGGAGATATTTTCTTTCCTAAAGATTGGTGAATGGGAGCAGTAATTTGTTCTGAGCGCGTCACGTTTTGTTAAATACTGTTCGCTCTGTGGCTGAGTGGTGAGGTATGAAGATTGTAACATTACCTATCCACCAGCCTTACTCTCCTTTTTTTTTTTTTTTTTTTACGTCTCTAACTTTGGTTAGAGCTTTCAAACGTCGTGAAACCCCTCACCTGCTGTCATTTTACCCACAATATTAAGTTTCCTTACATGATACGCTGAACATTTTAGGTTTGATCAATGACTTTTGGTTCCATTTGCTTTACGGTGCTCATTAGCTTCGTTATTTATTCGAGGGACGGGCGTAAGTAATTTGAATCATGAGGTCTCTCAGCTGTGCGGTGTAAATAAATCCCTTACGTTGTTTGGTATGCATTAGGTTGGAAAGAAAGTAATGTCCGATGACGAAGTACTCGAAGTCAAAGCCCTTCACGGCGCACATTGCCCACTGTGATTGCGCAGCTCACCGGCATGACATCAGCAGGCAGATGGTTTAAACCAATGGCAGTTAGCTGTCAGAAAGCGAAGAGTGTAAGCGCCAGTCAACATGCAAGTGGACAAGGAGCACATCCGTCATTGTATGTTGCATGAGTTTTGTCGCGGTGGCACCCCCGCAAGTGCTGTAAAAAATATCACCAGTGTGTACCCCAATGCCATATCACATCGTCAGTGCTGTCGTTGGTTCGAATGGTTTCGAGGTGGAAATTTTGACCTGTCAGACCGACCCGAAGCGGGAAAACCAGCAACAATGGATATCGACATATACCGAAGACTTTAGTAGAGACCGACCCACGCATGACCACGCTGGAGTTTGCCGAACAGCTGGGTAGCTGGATACTACCTGCACGAGCGTTATCACGCACCTGCGTCAATTTGCGAAGGAGCACAAGAGGTGAGTTTGGGTACCCCATCAACTCACAGTTGAACAGAAAGCAATTCTCATGAGTGCATGCGTTTTCTTGCTCGCACGTTGAACCGTTCTTGGATCACATTGTGATAAGTGACGAGAAATGGGTCCTGTATGACAATCTCAGCGCTCGGAAACAGTGGTTGGACCCAAAACAGAAGCCAATGATGACCCCCAAAATCAGCTTACACCCACGTAAGGTCCTGCTGTCTGTTTGGTGGGATATGCAGGGCGTCGTGGTTTTTGAGCTGTTGCCGGACACCACCACTATCACCGCCGATGTGTACTGCCGTCGGCTCGACGATGTGCACGCATCGTTCACGTCGAAACGACCAGCACTGCTGAACTTCAAGGGCGTCCTCCTACAGCATGATGGAGCGACACCTCACACAGCATGGATGGCATGTCACAAGATCAGAGACCTGGGCTGGGTACTGCTGCTGCACCCAACCTATTCCCTGGACATTGCCTCCGAGCGACTACCACCTTTTCCGGTTGTTGCATGCAGAATTTCCTGGACGCGCCAACTGGGACGATGTCGAACGTCCAAGCCGCCACAATTCTACTGGGACGGTATCCAACAGCTGCCCAGACGATAGTGACTATATATATACAGTACAGTCAGTACCGTATATAGAGATTATACTTGTATATACGGTAATTAGCACTTTTCTGTTGCTTTGCATTTGCAGACGTTACTTTCTTTCCAACCGGACATTACCTTCCGCATTCGATACACAAATTATTTGCAGAATAATGCATGAGTATATGTTTTTAGGTGATACATGAGGTGTGTAATCCTAAGGTAAGGGCCGGAGCAAGCTTTATTCATCTGGGAGGGCAAGATTCGAAATTACGCACCTCAAGTTTAAAAGTTCCCTACTTCTGCTCAAATAGTACCCAGTTTTCACTTTCTCATACCTCTATTATAGGAAACTATCGTGATCCTTTGAAAATATCACATCCGGTTTTGGGCATAATTTTACTAAGAATGGGAAAACCAGGTAAATACCAACGATGCTAGAATTACATATCTGGAGATGTTCTTGTTAACGGAGCAGTACCACCTTGCGTGTGAAGCCTATAACCGCGAGCGACGACCGTTAAAGTGTGGAAAAGCTGGTGGTTTCTAAGACTATTGCCATGCATTTTGTGTTGGCCGAATCGCATTCTTTCGTCGCAAATGTTTCTAATTTTTCATTCATCGTAACCTGCTGCAGATATGTGAGAAAACGCAGGTTTTATAAAATTCTTCATTATTTTTAGGCTCCTTCCCAGTTTTATTTTAAATTGAATTACATGGACGTTGGTACCAAATTCAAAACAAAACATAACATTAAAATTGAAAACTTCACTTGTGCATGAAGTACAATTCATTCCGGTTTGTTATTAACGCGCGCGATTTCTGCAATCCAAAACAACGCAATTCTAAAATACACCCACTCGAAACTACATGGGAATCAAGTAAACAACCTCAAATTCTCATACTTTGCGGCTTCACGGTTTAAAGACTCAGTGCATTCTCCAGAAGCATTCTAACCTCCTTGGTAAATACCCAAGAACAAAGTAAAACGTAAAAGTTGCCGACAACACAGCACTCCGCAGAAATGCAGAATGAGAAACAAACCACACAGAACAAAAGAGTATCAGGCTGAGAACGCAACAATAAGACGATTTCGAAGTAGGGCTTGGAAAAATTTCATTGAAGATTAAGCGCTCAGAGTGCCTTTCTACAACGGAGCACAGATGCCTGATTAGCTCTTCATCCCCTTTAGCCTATTGAGGAAAGTATATGGATGCCATTTAAAACGATATGCTGATGTTATATTAGCATATCGTTATTTGTCTCACTCTGCTGTCTTGAATAGTTCCTTTCCTGCATATGTGAAGTCCACACCTAACAGAGTATACTCTGGCCCCTGATTAGCTGCGCAAAATACTCTATGAGACTAACTAATACCTTTAAAAAAGAAAATGATGAAGTGTAACTTTCTTTTTTAGTTAAACATTTAGGTAAATTTATTCACACGTTGTTAATATCTATTTTCGTGTTCCTCAGAGCACAAATTTACGCCCCAAGCGTGAACATTCTGGGAGGACAACCGCCCTTCCGGTAGCTACGCACTTGCGCGGTCAATTTTGTTTTTCTCTCACAAAAAAAACGTTAATGGGTATTATTGGCAGAACTTTCAGTACCAGTTTGTCATGAATTTTCCTCGGAGTCAAGCCTCCCGCGTGGCCGAGTGTTACGAAGTCTTGTAAGTGTTATTAAGTCTTTTGTTGGCTTCTAATCATTGGTCCGAGGTGGGTACGCGTAACGCATGGACGACGTGTTTGTTTTACGGCACTGTCTCTCCCGCTTCCCTGTAACATTTGCCCCTAAATTAGGAATGCGCGACTGCTCATTGAGTTGCTCATGGTGGTTTTTTGTTGTCGTTGCTGTTGTTTGGGAGTGAACAACAACAAAAAAGCATAATGCATATGTCACACAAGTCGTAGTATGCCATGTCGCTGTGCTATGTTCGATCTACTGATATTATTCAGTCACCAAGAGCAGCGTCAGAGTTGAAACAAGAAACATGCTGCTAACCCGCGAAGCGCGAACTATGATAACAATTTAAAGAAAAATTAATAAAGCAATAAATAATTATTACAACATAACAGATTCCAATGACGACAAAATAAGTACATTACAATTGAATATGCAGCAATGTGGGTGAAATGTACTTTTACTGCAAAATATTAAAATATTGGACTATGCACCTGACCTCATAAAAACAAAGAGACTAAAGAAAGAAAATATATCCAGAAAAACTGTTCCATCAATCATCAATGAACCTTCAAAAATTATAAATAACATTTTCAACAAGTTAATTCAAAAACACTGGACTTACAAAATACATAAGGAAATTACTTTTATTTAATAACTGGAATTATTTATGTGTAAACGAAACTTTTGATATAGTTCAATGCATTGAGAATAGGCCTTGATAAAAATCTAGAGTCCAAAAATCTCTGTAAAAACAAAAGAACTCAGAATATGTGAAAAATAATTGAAAGTTCAAGTTAAAATAGAATTAAGTATATTAATCTTAGTAAAGCCTTGAGTAAGTATTTAATTTCTGTAACTAACATTTTTTTAATCTACAAGCAAAAACTATCTGCGAAACCTGCTAATAATGTGTAAACTATCCGCGTACAGCGTACGCGCGTGCGTCTACATTCTGCTACTCTGAGCAGCGTGTAAATACAGTATTTGCATTTCTGTCTCATGAAAATTTGGTGTAAACTACTATAAGTGTGTCCTGAAGATTATTTCATGGATGTAAAAAATGCACATGGTTGGGAGCCTGTCTCTGTATGTATTTTTTGGAAGTGGGGTGGGGGCTGATTATCGAAATTTTTGATATATATTCACCATCGAAATTTTCATTTGCACAGCGCTGATGTTCTTGAAAATGCAAATAATTGTTGCAGTGGCAGAAAGATCTTTCTCAAAAATGAAATTAACAAAAAATTATTTGGTGATTACTATACCCCAAAATAGATTGTCTGATTTTAGTTTCATATGATATGCAAGAAGAAAAAATATTAATACTGAGGATCACTATAAAAAAAAAGTGGTGTGAATTCACGGAAAATTCCTGAAAATAACTTGCAGCAAATTTGGTAGATTCCGGTAGATTCCTACTTTTAACAAAACTTTGGTTTTGAAAAGTTCCAGTTTATATAGAGGAAACTCTCCAGTATTTTGATAGATTTTTTGTTGTCACTAATTCTCCGTTTTTTTTTAAAATAAATACCTTAAGTTGTTATTACTTGAAAAAATCGAATTTATATGAGAAACATTTCGCATCGGAAACGCTGTCCAACAAAGATAGAGTTTTTCAAATCGGACTGTTAGAAGCAGACAGTAGAATTATAAGGTATACGTCTACGCCCCCAGCGGAAAGCCATGCATTATTTTAAGAAGAAAGTGTTCTGAAAAGGTTTTCAGGGGTTAGCGGTATCGCTAAATGGAATAATTTTCCCAATCAAGTTTTTTGAAGTTCAGATTTTGCTGCAAATACAGCAGAAGCAGAAATTAACACTTACACCCCTTGGGGGGTTTAACAGTTGTTTGCCAAAAATTAGCAATTATATACGAAACATTTCCCATCAGGAGCTGTATGCAGTGCAGGAAGAATTTTTCTAATCGGAGTTTTAGAAGCAGAGATATCGGGAAAAACACAATTTATCTTTATGCCCCTGAGCGAAAAATCTATGCATTACTTGAAAAAGCGACTGTACCTAAAGTAGTCTTCGTAATAAATGGCATCGAAAGGGAAAATAATTTTTTCAATCGGATATTTAAAAGCGAATATATGGAATAAAACGTATTTTGAATTCGATATCATCTGCATTTGGCCGCCCCGGTGGCGCAGTGGTCTAAGGCGCTGGTCATTCGTCCGTAAGGGGTCCGGGTTCGAATCCCGGTCAGGCATGGATGTTGTGTTTGTCTTACGGCACTGGCTCTCTCCCTTCCCTGGAACCAGTGACCCTAAATTAGGGACGGGCGACTGCTTATAGCCCATTGAGTTGCTCACGGTGGTCGTTAAACCTCCAATCAAAAAAAAAAAAAAAAAAAAAAAATCATCTGCATTTGCGCTCTTTAGCGGCGAAATTGTGCATCGTAAAACACGGAATGCAAGGATCATCATTCTCACATTCAAGCTTCCCAATGCAAAAAGAATTTTTCAAATCGGACTAATAGTTGCAGAGATATGGTGTCGACGGACGGACAAAGTGATAACATAAGCACGATCTTTTTTTACAAAAGACGTAGTTCATACGTGTATTAATATGGTAACCTACCTGAAATGGTAAAATGAGAATTGACCATATTAACGCACCAACAATACTTTATTTCTCTGGAATTTCTGACACTGAATAGCGCTGGATTTGTAATGAATATAATAGCAGCAACACATTGAGGCATATTTTTTGGTTCTGTGCATACGTCTTTCAACGAAGATCTTAAAACGAGAAAAGTTAGTCTGATGATTCCTAGACAGTTTAATAAAACAATATATATGTATAGAGAGTCTATACTAAGCAGCGCTCAACCAAGATAATGCAGTGGACGGTTTTTTCCAAAAATCTTGCATTATGGGACTTCTGACAGTTGCTCTCGAAAAATGACAGATGCATTTCTTGGAAGATTTCCGAATCAGCTAGCTACTTGTGCTATCACCAGTGGGCTACACGCAGTTTCAATGAAGCGGCCTTCGCTGTGGAACAGAAGAAGCCGAAAATATGCGGAGTTTCCAGGAATTACATTGGAAAATGACGCGGGTTTCCTTCTTCTGACGTGAATAGTTTGCGAGAAGAAATAGAAAGATCTTGTAACTTCAACATTCCTTCTGTAATTTTCCCATTATCCAACTTCCGTCAAAAAACTACAAGAATGAATCTGTGGAATCTTACGTATGTAGATACGACACCAAATAAAAAAATATTAGATATTTTTTTTTATCATCGCTTTAAAGGGAAAAAAATGTTTTTTTATTGAACTATATTGTCTGTCAGCAGGTACGGTATAATCGCATATGTTAAGTCTGGTCCGAACAATTCTTTTGGAACCAAATACTGCTAATTAACCACAAGGGGGTGGTTTGTACAATTCCTTGCTTCGTTAATTCATAACATTTACGCTAGGTGTTGAAACTCTGAGCTCGTTCCGGATGGCTGAGCTATCAACGTGTAACTGTACACCGAGCAGCTGAATCGGACGCATTAGAAACTGAAGCAACGGTACTTTGCTTTTGTCAACCGTAAGTGGCCGTTCCTTCAACAGGACAATACCAAACTTCATACTGCTTATCGGACGCAGGTAGAGCTTCACCAACTCGAGCTCCTTCCACACCGTGCTTACAGCCCTGAGCTCGCCCCTTCTGATTATCATCTGTTTCGGGTGACGGCACATTTCCCCCGTGGTAGGGGCACTTCGCTAATTCGGACGACGTCGAGCGCGTGTTTCAAGAGTTCTTTGCCGTCAAACCGAACACATGCGGTTGCATACAGGGATTAAACACCTTGCAGAAAGATGTGTATTAACTCTTGAACACGATGGTGCGTACTCTAAAATATGAGCATTTATTGTTACGAGATTCTCAGTATACACTGAAGAGCCAAAACATTGACTACCTGCCTAATAAGATGTTGGTCCTCCGCGTGCCACCAAAGCAGCTCTTACACGGCGAGGCATTGACGTTACAAGATTTCTAGAGTGTCTTGTGGTAACTGGTACCAACACGTTACTAGCAGATCCTTTTAACTCTTGTGAGTTACGCGGATATCCACATATCGGATTTGTTGTTCCAACATAAACCACACTGCTCGATTGGATTGATGTCTGGGAAATTTGGAGGTCAGGGCAATACCTGAAAGTCTTCCTCATGTTTCACGAACCATTCTCGAACAATCCGGCAAGTATGGCATGCCGCATTATTCTGCTGAAAAAAGGCACCACTAGAGAGAATGCCGTTGCCATGAAAGGATAAACCTGGTCTTCAATGACGTTTAGGTAGGTGGTAGATGCCATAACTTCTCGCACATGAATGACTGGACCAAGGGTTTTCCAGCAGAACATTGCCCAAAGCATTACATTTCCTCCACCGGCTTCTTTTCATCCCACGTTGCATCCTGGTGCCAACACTTCCCTAGGTAAACGACGCAAACGTGCCCGACCGTGCATATGGTGCAATGGGAAACGAGATTTATCGGACCAGACGACCTTCTTTCAATCATTCAAGGTCCGATTTTGATGCTCGCGTGCCCATTGTAGACGCTTTCGATGGTGAACTGAGGTTAGCATGGGCACTCTGAGCGGCCTGCGGCTACACAGCTCCATTTTCAGCAGGGTTCGACGTACTGTCTATTGTGACACATTACTTCCGTCACCAGCATTCAAATTTCCAGCGAGTTGCGTCACATTATCCCTTCCGTTGGCTCGTACCATACGGGATAGCCTTCGCTCACATCTAGCATCGATGATGATCCGTGGTCGGGCCTCACCTTGCAGGCAGTTCGTGATTTTCTCTCCTCGGACAACTTTTTGAAGTTACTACCCACAGCTGACCATGAGCGCCTCCCCCCCCCCAAGCCTTGTCGTCTTGGAAATGCTCTTACCCAGTCGTCTGGCCCATTACAATTTGGCGTTGTCAAGGTGGCCTAAGCCTGCTGCCTTTTGCATGTGAAGAACAAGAGCAATTGTATATCCGTTTTGTTGCCTGTGTCGCGTTTGTGCCTAGTTTATACTCATAAAATAGGCATCCCCTTATTACCGTCTGCGTAGGCTTCATTTTTCACACTTTCCGCAGAAACATTCAACCGCAGCAGACACGCGCCACCATGACGACCTTTTTTTTTTTTTTTATTGGAGGTTTAACGACCACCGCGAGCAACTCAATGGGCTATAAGCAGTCGCCCGTCCCTAATTTAGGGTCACTGGTTCCAGGGAAGGGATAGAGCCAGTGCCGTAAGACAAACACAACATCCATACCTCACCGGGATTCGAACCCGGACCCCTTTCGGACGAATGATCAGAGGCCATCGCTTAGACCACTGCGCCACCGGGGCGGCAACGACCTTCTATCCTTGCAACATGACAGCAGCGCCTCCCGTCTGTCTCTCTCTGCACGTACGTCACCTCTGTTTACAAAACAGGGACATTCTGAGTTGGGTTTTTTTTTTTGTTTTTTTATTGGAGGTGCAACTCAATGGGATATAAGCAGTCGCCCGTCCCTAATTTAGGGTAACTGGTTCCAAGGAAGGGAGAGAGTTAGTACCGTAAGACACACACAACATCCATACCTCACCGGGATTCGAACCCGAACCCCTTTCGGACGAATGATCAGAGGCCATCTCTTAGACCACTGCGCCACCGGGGTAGCACAATCTGGGTTACCCAATATTTCACCCATTTATTCAGTTGAATAGTACTACGTAGCATGACGCGGTGAGGTTCTTCCCTCCTTGCGATGGTGCCTTGGTGATTGTTTATGTTAAAACTGTCTGCGAATGTGGACGACTCTGTCATTTACAGTGATTTAATGCCCTGCTGAGATATTGTGCGACCTACAGCGAGCGCGGGAGGATGAACCTCTTCCGGAATTTCTATTTCTGAAGTCTGGAGCTCATATGTTGTGAAGCACCTTGTGAAAAAAATCCCCAACTGGTGAATTGGTTATTCAGTGACGGTTAAATGCACTGGAGTTGTGAAAGTCTGTCTAAAGTGTGTGCCAAGCCGAACCAAGAGACTGTTGCGTGTTCCTCGGTCGAGATGAAGGTTCCTTTGATCGCGAAGGACATTGCGTTGCGGAAGACGATAAGCCAGCTTCTTTCGTTAATCAGTATGAAGCACAGTCAGGTCTGACCTCCGCGTGAAGGTGAGCGTGTATCCGACAGTATGGAACAAGATCGTGTGTTTGTTGCAAAAAATGCGATTTAAGAAGATTAAAATATCTCAGAAGATCAATTTGATTTCAGAAAAAACAGAGGAACTAGAGAAGCCTACACTTGAAAATAGAAAAATCATTGAGAATAAACAAATCTGTATGCATTGCATTTATAGACATAGAAAAAGCCTTTGATAATGTTGACTGGAAAATTATGTTCAAAATTATAAAAAAGGACTTCAATGACAGAAGAATAATGCATCAAATATACAAAAATTCAAACGGCACTAATGGGAAAAAAGTAAAATGAAGCAAAAATTAGCAGAGGAGTCAGACAAGGATGTGGGGCTGTCACCACTTCTCTTCAATGTTTACATGGAGGAAGCCATGAAAGAATTTTCTGAAAACAATGGCAAAGGAGTAAATGTCAATGGCAGGATATTCAGCACAATTCGATTTGCTGATGACATTGCAGTAATAGCAGATAATGAAAGGGAATTACTAGAGACATTAGAAGAATTAAACAAGATTCTTGTAGATAAATGCAAAATGAAAATAAATGGGGAAAAAATAATAATAATGAAATGCACCAGAGACGGAAAGCTAGAGATCAATAACATTTTAAAGGGAAAAAGAAGTTAAGGACTTTAATGTACCTAGGTAGCATTTTTACATCCGATGGAAGAAATGTAAAAGATGTAAGAACTAGGATAGCGCAAGCAAAGAATGCTTTCAATAAGAAAAAAGGACTATTAACATCCAAGGCCTCTCTGGAAACAAAGATAATTTTTATAAAAACTTTTATGTGGAATGCATCACTTTGTGCATCTGAAACTTCTGTATTGCAAAAAACAGACAGCGCAAAGCTACAATCACTTGAAATGTGATGTTGGCGATGCATGATGAAAATTGCTTAGTGACAAATGACAAATGTTGAATTAAAGAATGTCAAATGTGGAAATAAAGAATGCCAAATGTGGAAGTGTTAAAAGAAGCTCAGGAAAAACAAGAAATATTATGGACGGTAGAAAGAAGAAGAGACAGCATGACGGGCCACCTCGTAAGACACTTGGAGTGGTGTGCCAACTTGATTGAAGGTAGAATGGAAAGAAAAGCTGGAAGAGGACCAATAATTCAATGTCATCATCATCATTGTCAACCATTATCAATCCACTGCTGGACGAAGGTCTCCCCAAGTTTCCTCCACAACGGTCTGTCTTGTGCCAGTCTCCTCCATGTCACTCCGGCATATTTACGAATTTCATCCACCCATCTCCCATGTGGTCTTTTTCTGAGTCTTTTCCTGTCCCTTGGAATCCAATCTAAAATTTCGGCTGTCCATCTATGGTCTGTCCTTCTGGCAGTATGTAAAGCCCATTGCCATTTCAGGGATTTAACTCTGATCATGATGTCTTCCACTCTCGTCATTTTTCGGATCCACGAGTTCCTCTTCTTATCTCTCCTGGTTATACCAAGCATGCACCTCTCCATGCTTCTTTGAGTTGTTTGCAGCCTTTGTATGTCTCTTTTAGTTAAGGTCCACGTCTCTGCACCATACGTAAGCACTGGAAGGATGCATTGATCAAACACTTTTCTTTTAAGACATAATGGCATATTGCTCTTGAAAATTATGCTGTTTCTTCCAAAAGCTCTCCAGGCAAGTTTTGTACGCCTATTAATTTCTTCATCAATGTGACCCTCACTTGATATCTGCTGTCCAAGATAAACATACGTATCTGTTATCTCCAGTTTTTCTCCATCAATCGATAAATCTTCATTTCTTGTAAAAGCATTGAACATCACTTTTGTCTTCTGAAAGTTCATTTTTAATCCCACTTCTTTACTCTTGTCAGCAAGTTCCTGGATCATACTCTGCAGCTCTGATGGGGTAGTTGCAAAAATGACTACGTCATCAGCAAAACGAAGGTGGGTCAGATAATCTCCATTAATCTTTATCCCTTTGTTTTCCCAGTTCAGTGATTGAAATACATTTTCCAATGTGGCATTAAAGAGCTTCGGAGATATGGTGTCACCTTGTCTCACTCCCTTTCCAATTTTTATGTGTGTTGTATTTTCAAACAGCCGAATCTTTGCACTTGCATTTTCATAGATGTTATTAATAATATTAATGTATGCATCTTCAATACCGCAGGATTTCAGAGCCGTGGTAACTGCTGATGGTTTCACCGAATCAAAGGCTTTTTCATAATCGATAAAAGCTATGCACAATGGAAGTTCATATTCCCTCGCTCTTTCAATTAGTTCTCTCAATACGTGGATATGATCTATTGTGCTGTAGCCACTCCTGAATCCAGCTTGTTCTCTCGGTTGAGCCATGTCCAGTGTTACCTTCAAGCGGTGTGAAAGAACTTTAGTGAAGATTTTATAAACCACTGATAGGAGGCTGATAGGTCTGTAGTTCCTGAAATCCTCAATGTCACCTTTTTTATGTAGCAGGATCATTGTAGCATTGTTCCAATCCTCAGGAATCTTCCCTTCATTAAGGCATCGAGTGAAAATTTGGGCGAGTACTGTTTCAATTTCTCCACTTGCTTCTTGTATGATGTCTATAGTAATTCCATCTCCTCCTGGAGCTTTCCCCCGCTTCATGTTCTTGATTGCATGAGCAACTTCTGCTGGGAGTACTGGAAGAACTCTGGTACCTTTCATGATGTCTGGAGTACATGTATCATCCCTTTCATATAATTTGGAGTAGAAATCTTTCACTCTTGTCAAAATTTCGCCTCTATTTCTTGTTATAGAACCATCTTCTTTTCTCAGAGCCATAATCTGTTTTCTTCCCTTACTGAGATGTCCCTTTGCTATCTTAAGGCTTTGGTTGTTTTCAATTGCTTTCCTCACTAGCTCACAGTTGAATTTCCTTACGTCTTCAGTGATACTTTTTCGTGCTGTCTTGCATAGCTCTATATATTCCACTTTGGAAGTCACATCTTCTTTAGTTGTCCTCATCTCTCTTCTTTTTTGCATCAACATTTTGGTTTTTCCTGATAATTTGTTCACATGCAACTTGTTCTTAGACCCAGCTAATTTTGTTGCTGTTTCCATAAGAGCTTTGGTTACTTTTCTGTTAACTTCCGAAATATCCACTTCTTCCGATGTTAGGCCTGTATGAGTCAAATAACAAGAGGAAGACCCTACCATAACATCAAGCTTATGGCTCAGGAAGGAATTGTTTTGTGGATGATGACCAATGCTACCCACCAACCTTAAGGTTGAGGAGAGAAAAAGAAAGCTCTTAAGAATACGAAGAAGCAGACAGTTCAAAATTTTGTGGACTATCTGTGTACATACATCACGTGATACGGTTGACTCGGAAAGGAGTTCATTTTATGTGCAATCGAGTTATCCAGTTGCGTGACTACTGTTAGGCGTGGTTAAGCAATGCTGAAGGGCCCACGACTGGCGAGAGCGGAGAGGGGAGGGGGGGAGATGACTAAAATTTTAACTCAAAGCCACCGACAAAAACAAACAAACACAGAAAACAGTGAGGTGCGAAGGATCAAAGGGGGTGGGATAAAGCTGTAAACAACAAACTAAAGAGAGGGAAGAGGTCTTTTCACAGTTCGCTGGTCTGCTATGGCGTTATCAGTGCAGGGGACGTCGTCGGCATGATGCCAAACTCTGGATTAAAGAGCAGAACACGCATTCTGGGTAAATATGTTTTACTGAATTTTAGACATATGTGTAATAAATTAGAGAATGACTTATGGTGTGAAAAAAATTGTCAATAATTTCGCACTTTTGGAGCCTCAGGAACCTGCTTATACTAATAGAGAGTGATATGTGTTAAAATCCTCCGATACGTCAGTGAATAAACAAAGACATCGCTATTTCCACGTTTTATCAACACACAGCAATCGAAAAATTGTTATCCGGTCACCGCTGGGGATCCGAATCCCAGATCTCTCGAAATCTAGCTGAGCGCGTTAGCCTTACGCGACGGTGGCCAACAGTCAACGGTGCTATGTGTGTTTTTCTGTCAGCTTCTGACATGGGTTTCGGATCCCCAGCGGTGACAGAATAACCATTTTTCAGTTGCTGTGTGTTGATAAAACGTGGAAAGAGCGATGTCTTTGTTTATTCACTGACGCCACGTATTTGGAGGATTTTCACTTTGGATCTCGACCTTTGGATATAACTACTATAATTAATTATAGCCAGTGCCGTTAATACCCACCGGATGGAGACGTCTCAGTTGCTGAGCCCATCTTACGGATTTATGATGCTAGAAGTTGACAGAAAAAAAAAAAAAAAAAAAAAACAGCACCGTTGATTGTTGGCCACCGTGGCGTAAAACTAAAGCACTCGGCTAGATTTCGAGATGTCTGGAATTCGGATCTCCAGCGGTGACCATATAACAATTTTTCGATTGCTGTGTGTTGATAAAACGTGGAAATATCGATGTCTTTGTTTATTCGAATGATATATGTTTTAAAATATGCAAAGAATTTGCGAAAGAAAAATGTATGATAAAGATCTAAGTAAAAGTTTCTCCATTCAACAGCTCCATAAAAGAAGAAATTAAACCATTAAATTAAATTTGATAAAAGAACTTGCAGTATTATTAATAATGAAGTTTAACAATTTGTCATGTAGTTATCCGGACGTCCCTGTAGTACTTATTTTCTATATAATTCTACTACCTGTTGCAGCAACTAGGATGTGTGATCAAAACATATCCTGGCTGGTTGCATAAGTTCGGAATCGCGCGACACTGCTGGAAGCGGTTTCACACAGGTTGACCTTGGAACGTACTACGCATGTGCCGCGAGTCATGTCTTTCCTGCTCGTTCGTTTTTTTTACAGTAATGCTTTGTTTTTATGTGTGTGAAACTGTTCGTCGCATTTAGCAGGTCGGAAAAAATTGATCAACGAATTACCATAAGATTTTGTCAAAACTTGATGAAACTTGCAAAGACACATACAGTCTATGGGGAGGATTGTATGAGTTGTGCACAAGTTTATGAGTGGTACAAATGTTTTAAAGATTGTTGTGAAAGTGTTGAGGGTGGTGAACGGCCTGGGAGGCGCGCAACTAGTAAAACTGAAAACAATGTCGAATTTATGTGCACATTTGTGCGGGAAAATCGCCGGATCACTATTGGTGAGTTATCTGAAGACTTCAACATTAATTTTGGTTCAGTTCAGGCGATTCTTTCGGACGATTCGGATACGAGACGCGTCTCGGCCGAAACTGCTCTCAGCTGAGCAAAAACAAGCCTGTGTTTCTGCTGCTAGTGACGTGCTTGAATGCGTCGAAAACGACGAAAACTTTATAAAACTATCATAACTGGTGATGAATCGTGGATTTATGGGCATGATCCCGAAACTAAAGCCAAGTCTTCACAGTGGAAGACCCCAAACTCTCTGAGACTCATAAAGCACGACAGAGCCACAGCAATGTCAAGACAATGCTGACTGTTTTTTTCAATCATGAGGGAATTGTGCGTCATGAATACGTTCCATCAGGCCAGACAATCAACAAGGAATATTACAGTCAAGTTTTGCGGCCTTTGAGGGACGCAGTTCGTCGCAAAGGGACGGCACTGCATGCAAGTAGTAACTCCACCATGACAACATGCCTGCCCATACATCTCAGCTTGTGCAGCAGTTTCTTGCTATATGCACCGCATTGCACAGGTCCGACAGCCACCTATTCGCTAGATGTCGCTCCCTGCGGCAGTATTTTTCTTCCCAAAAATCAATAGGAAAAAGATTTCAAGATATTGAGGAGATACAACAGGATGCGACGAAGCAGCTGTTCGCCATTTAAAATGACTTCAAAAAATGCTTCGAGCAGTGGAAACAGCGCTGAGCTAAGTGTGTCCGTTCGGAAGCAGTGTTCGAAGTGGGCCGGTATGGCATACCGGTAGTTAACAAAAATAAGAGTGAACATACCGGCAGTTAAAAAAAAACATTATTTACCATTCCGGTATGTTATAAATTATAAACCCTTCGCAAACTACATAAAGAAATTAAGATGAAAGCACAAATTTTAACGCACAAATCAGCGAATGACATTTTTAACGGATAAAATTGATAAATGATTAGCAGTTGGGACTGAAAGAGACCACAAACCCTTCAATGAAGGGTTTTTTTAATTATTAAATTAATTTTTTTAATATTATATACATTAATTTTTTAACACAAAAAAAAAAAAATTATGTGGAAAGGTTTGTATTTCAGATCAGATCAGATGTAGAGGATTTTAGGGAGGGAGTGTCTGATCCCAGGTCTTAAACAACCCTTAGAAATAGGAAGCTAGGAGATCTGGGCTAGAGTGCCCGATAAGAAAGTGACACGGAAGCGAAGTAGAAAGGGGGAGAAAGACGCCCTTATTTATTACCGGGGGCCAGTACACGGGGTCCGACGGCTTAATTTGCCCGTCCGACGCACGGCGGATATTTAGTGGCTCGAGCGTTCGTATCTGGCTGGGATCGAACCTGAGGTCTTCTCCGTGGCAGTCACGAACGTTGCCCACTAGGCCACCCGCGGCCCTGGATATGTATTTCTTTCGAAACCTCCTATTTATACTACGTGGATGTATGGTCGACACCATACCGGCAGTAGTTCTGTGCCACTTCGACCACTGTTCGGAAGGGAACTACTTGGAAGGCCATTAAGTTTCAAATCTGTAAGTTTTGTTCAGTCGGGAGTGGGTGGGTGGGGGGGGACGCAGCCCCATTAGTTTTCCTGAAGAAAAGACGCGTCCTATCTCTATCACCTTCCGTAATTACTTTGTACAAAACCCAAATACATTCAGCTGATGAAATGGTCGAGAGGTCAGTTTTCTCTGGATTGCGTATCTGTGCTTTTAACGGCGAAATTCTTTTCTCATCAGCCCACTTGTTTTTCAGGTAGGACTGCAGCGTTGTGGTGCCCAGCAGACAAAATTGTAGTATTTCCCCGTTCTCTCATTTTTATTTAGCCACACATAGGTCAGTAAAGGTGCTGCAAATGTGCATCTTTTTGGTGGTTTTGTCTTATCTTTTTTTTTTTTTTTTTTTTTTTTTTGTGGTTTCCTGTGAAATTAACCACAAAAGACAAAACCTGCGGTGTACATGCATGCCATCAAGTTTTCTGTTGTATTTTATAACTACTCCAAGGCTATTTATTTGCCTTTGATTTGGACAGTTGAGGTTTACTTGCACATGAACACCTAATATTAATTTGCTGGTTGAGAATTAAATATTGTAGAACCACAGGGAAAGCACTGCACATATGCATTACTTCGGATTCTAACGTGATATATTTTTCCTCTTAACTGCTCAGCTACCAAGCTATCGGGTGTTGCACTGCACGTGTCACATTAAACATAATTATCCAGACAAATTTTTTGCTGTCTTGAAGCGTATCGTTGTGAAGGACAATTTGTTGCGAAAAATGAAGACTTCCGTGGTAAAGAATGAAGCGTGTCGATCTTCTGTAGCAGTCATTTTGTTTCCGTGCTTTACGCGTGCATTTACGTGAGTTTTGTTGGGATGCTGCGAACGCTGGTATGTTAAATGCTCTAATTTTGTTACTTTCCTTGGTTAAGTCAGCGTCTGCAGTGCTTTTCAGCTTCAATGACCATTAAGGCAAATTACCGAAATAAGTTTGAATGCTCATAACGACCTTGTTGACGGTGCCAGCGGCTTAGTTATGCGCATTGTCTGTTACGGCATGACTGAGAGACCGCGAATTTCTCCTAATAAACCACTGCTCTATAACTAAGATTCGCTCATTAGTCAATTTTTCTGTGGATTTGCTTTCCATTTTGATTGTGCGTGCACGTTTAAACAGTGGATTTTGCCGTATTCGTCGTCACAGTCCGACCGCATTGAAAAAATGTTGCCCATTTGGCCGCCATCTTTCCTAACTCCGCATCTATATGTATCGCACATCAACAAGTATTCAGAAATTAGCACTTAGAAAAGCAATCTTTTCAAGAATGTATGTAGTGGAGAGAAACATACCAGTCGTGTTTAAATGAATATTGTATATTGCCTAATATCTTCAGAGATTGTAAGTTGTCCTTTAGCGTGGAATTTTAAACCCTTTACTTCTGGTCAACCTTGATGAGAAATATGGCAACCGGTATAAAGCATTAAACAAAATGAATGTTCCTTTAACACATTCAGAGAAATGATGCAGTGTGTTGCAAGATATTGTGTATTGGACGAGGTATTTTGAAATGCAATTCTGATGTGTTTGCATTCTGACAAAAGCAAACAAACTTCTTGTGATTCTTAAAGGTGAGACATTTAAAGATTTAAATAAAGATAGATGCATATCAAATTAGTGAAATATGTGAAAAGTTGAATTGGCAGTCAGCTGTTAATATATTACCCGCTGTTAAGTAGTTTATGCTTCTGTACAAAAGGTAATTCCAAAAGTTTTTAAATGTGAAAAAGGTTTTATGGGAAACGTTGGTAACAAAGACTGAGCAGACGAAGGTTCTGCAAAGATTTCTGAATCTCGTTTGGCAACAGTAGTGGTAGTTATGAAAAATAAACATGGAAGTTTCTCATGAATGAAATACGGGATTCCACCATATAATACAAATTTTGAAGATCACAATCCGTTTTTTGGTGTAAATATAACAAGGATGGCAAGTCAGATAATATCCGAAAACTTGAAAATTTCGTCGTCCTGGAGCGGAAATCGAACCCACGTCTCCCATATAATGCCTGGGTATGCTAATCACTACACCACCCAGAACGACCAAGTATCAAGTTTCCGATTGATTTTATCTGCAATACTTTTGGAAGTTTCTACTGCATGATAGTACTCGTATTATCGCGTAATGGTTTTCTAGGATTTTTGAGTTGGTTCTATTCAACTTAATCGGAAACTTGAGACTTGGTCATTCTGGGTGGTGTAGTGGTTAGCATACCCGGGCGCTATCTGGGAGACACGCGTTCGATTTCCCGCACCAGGACGACGAAATTTCCCAAGTTTTCGGATATTATCTGACTTAACATCCTTGTCATAAGAACGGATTGCTATCTTTACAATTTGTCTTTGGCAATGTTAGTCTTTCTCCTGCAATTGCGTTTCGGTGGTCTGAGGAATTCCAGGGAGGACCAACGCAGTTTCTCCTGCAACTGCGTTAAAATTCTGCCTGAAGTTCTGCTAAAGCTCCAGTTCTCGCGCAGTAAAACACAGAATAGATTTCCTGAAAGCAAATCGCATCAAATTTATTGAAAACTCACATGTATCCATCATGCTGTGTGCGACTTCTGGTTATCATTTAGCTTGGGGAGGGGAAGGCAAAAAACACCTCAGGACAACAATTTTCGCTGGAGGATGAGATTGAATACGCCACAATACATTATTTTAATTATTATTTTGAGAGCAGTTCTTATAGTAACTAGCTGCACGCTTTCGAGGTGTGAAACATTCTCTTACAGGAGCTCATTAAAGCAATAAGTGAATACTTCGAACATACGTAAAGACAGCTTGGCATCTCTTTAACCACAATAATTTTCGTATTATAGTCTCTATTAATGACAAAGAAATTTATCGAGATAGATTGATCCTGGTCTAAAACCAGTGTCGTACGATAAGAAGGTATTTAGCAATTTAGCAATGGCCACTACGTTCTAACTTGTCTCTTCTCTTGCCTGGTGGGGCGGATTGGCCCACCGGGACAATGGGATATTTGCCGGTGGACCACTCGAGAAATGGCCCACTTTCTGGTATCCTCTTTACCTGGATTTTTTGGGAAGAACGAATAATTATTTTGGTACTTATGAATAAGAATCGTTTACTTCATTTGAGCTTTATCTCTGTAAAACGTTATTATCTCAAAAAAAAAAATTCGCTTTCTTCTATCCATATACAGAGTGCATAGGAAAGTCCCTTTAGCCTGGAATAACTTGCAAACGGAGAGAGGTACTGTTATGCAAGTGAGATAACGGTATAGTAAAGCGACTACGCCTGATCGAATGCAACCGATAACAGCGCCCCTAGTGGCGAAATGCGGAAGTTAGCCATTGCAAATCGAAAACGAAAAAAGATAAGAGTAAAATTTCCAATTACAAAGTTGTAGAGCATCAATTAATTAGTACAAAACGACATTTGTTTCACACGGATAAGATAAATTGTCGCCTGAATACCCTACAATGTCCAAAATCGATGCGCGACGATTCGAATCTGCATATTCACATTTCGCAAATGTAGCCGTATGCAAATGCAGTTTGTGACGTTGTACCGATATAAAAACCAGTAGCAGGATGTACCCTGATCAGAAGTTTAGGTCTACGTACGCTGTGTGAGAATGGCGAGCTTAGATTTCTGGGGTTACGTAAAAAATCAGGTGTATGCAACAGCGCCTACAAGTCTGCTGGATCTACGTCGTCGTGTTACAGATGCTTGCAATAGTGTGACACCTTCCATGCTGAGGAATGTACATGCAGAGTTACTTTCACGAATACAAATGTGTATCGTGGGCAATGGCTATCTCTTCGAACATACTCGACATTAACTTTTTGTCACTGTGCGCCAGTTTGCCTTTTTTGTTTTTGTTTTGTCTGACGTCATCAAACTGTATTGACATAAGTACGCATTTATGCAATAAATTGTGTGTATTTGCTCATACCTATGCCTGTTCCCTTCAAACGCTCACACAAAAGGTCGCGCATCGATTTCGAACATTTTAGGGTATTCAGGCGACAATTTATCGTATCCGTGTGAAACAAATGTCGTTTTATACTAAATGATTGATGCTCTACAACTTTGCAATTGGAAATTTTGCTCTATCTCTTTTCATTTTCGATTTGCAATGGATAACTTCCTCATTTCGCCACTAGGGGCGCTGCTATCGGTTGCATTCGATCGGGCGTAGTCGCTGTACTATACCGTTATCTCACGTGCATAACTGTACCTCTCTCCGTTCGCAAGTTATTTCAGGCTAAAGGGCATTTCCTATGCACCCTGTATATGTTGTGCGTTTGCTCTAAAATGACAAAGCAAAATTCTCTCTATTTTGGTGAAAAATTTGCCTCCGCAGCAAGCACGTTGTTATAAATAAATTAAGCTAACTATGATTAACCATTGGTCGTTGGACTTGGAGCCAAAGTGACATAGGTAGGCACTACTTTCCTTTTGTAATCTTGAAGAAGGCACTAGTAACAATTTTGATGGTCCACCATTCCCGCACCCTTATCTACGTACAGACACAGTGAAAAGCTATTCTCGGGCAGAGATTTTATATGCAAATTCATGTATCTTAAAAGAAACAACGATTTACCGGTACTTGTTCATGGATCAAAATAGTAGTTCATCAGTCAAAATAATAGGTAGACTTAAAAAAAGGCATCCTTTCAAGGAGATGGCACGAATACCGTTGGGCAGTAGAACGATCAGTGACCAAATAAATATAATTATCTGCTACAATACCTCATTATGGTTTAATATGTTGCATTCAATTATGAGTGGATTTTTAAAATTCTTTCACACTTAAATTGCTGTTAAAATTTGTTCACGACTGAATTGGTTTTACAATGCATACTTCAACAGTTCTCTTTCATTCGGAAGCTAACCGAATTTTTGACATTTATGAGGTGTTCCCCTGTGGGTACGTGAGTTTCTGTAGTGGTCCACAAGACTAAAATTCCCGTTCTGGTTTCATCGACCCAATCCGCCTCTGCTTGCCTGTGAACAAAATTATGTCGCTATGCAGAACTACTATAGGAAATCCGCGATTTTTCACTCTACAGTGGTGACGGTATGAATAGAAGAAAGTGGCTTGAAAGAAAAAGTTCGTTCTAAAATAGTTATGCAAATCCATGTAGCTGATTGCGCTTCCGTTTCATACTCGTATTGTGCTTTTTGTGGATGGAGGCGAAATCATCTCTGCAAACCATTGTGTTACCCACATGGTGCGTCTTTCAATGTTTTTACAGCAAGCAAGTGTTTAATTATAATCTTTTTGGATATAATTTAAATACAAATGTTTGTATTTAAATTTGAATTGTAGTAAAGCTATGACTAGTTTATGACGATTGCTGAGGTTGTTTGTAGATGGTCACATGCTCCGGACATCAAAATGCCTAGCCCACATGTTCAAGTGGGCTCCGCTTAATTCATGTTTAATTATTGTATATTCAAAAACACACTGTGTTATCCTACTGGTGCTACTTGATAAAGTAAGTAAAATTTCAGCAAATGGTTACGTTAATTTTTCTTTTTTTATAACGTGGTGTAATTATCAACCACACATTTGGATGTATGTGTTAGTTGGGGTAAAGACGGAGACAGACCATGTATTTGTATTGATGCTCTCATCTACATTGTAAAAAAAAAAAAAAATGGTGCGTTGAGGGAAGATTTTCCTGTTTTAGAAAGTGAAGCAAATCCTTCCTAGCCCACGATGGTTTGCAGACGAGTAAAGAGCGCTACTGACTGAGCCAGCAAGACACATTCTCCATATTAGGTTTAAGGTAGAAACAATGCGACTGGAGGCGTGCGATGATGAAGTGATTTTCGCTATTAATTTTGATTAATAAGTCCATTTTATATTTTGTAAGAGTTTATTATTTTTCTGAATGGATTTATAATCATTTTATTTTTTCTGTTGGATGACATATCATAAATTCCATTTCTTTTCATTATGGGTTTTCAAAGCAGTCCAGATTTTTTTTTAATTGACAAGTACTTTTGATAATTATGTTTACGAATTATCAAAAGTGAAATGTAGTGCTTAATAGTAGTACTCACAAAACCACTGAATATAAAATTTCCTCTTGATAGGTATAATAACATTTGTATTAAGGTATTTGCAAGCTGTTACATAGATATCATACAGTCACCTGTACTGCGCTTCCAGAACCCGGTTTCTTTCGGTACCACAATGCACAATATTACATAGGTCTACCAGCTAAGGTGCGTGTAGTGTGGTCGTGGTGATGGTGGTGGTGGTGGGGGGGGGGGGTCGTTACTAAAATATCTTTAATATCACGCACACCAAATAAGTTTTAGCATGGCCTTCGCAGTAATAACTTCCGTATTGCCATGAATGATGAGTGATTCAGCAAAATTGTTGAATTAAAAATTAGTAGTTGATCAAACTTCTTTAAATTCAAGTTTTCTCTCGAAACCACTCTTATTATCGAAAATTACCCGTCATGTGAATACGGAAAATAGTGAGAAAATATATATGTTTTTCCATTAACATGCGAATGAATTCAGTTCTTTTTTTTTTTTTGATAATGCCTCCTAAAAACGATATTTTTCCGTTATAAAATACCGGAGAAAAACGAACAATAGTATTTCATATAAAAAAAAATTTCGTGAAATTCAGGTCTTTTTACGGAAAAGGTTGTATCAGGAACATGCTTTGTTAATTCACGAAAGGGATCACAGAAATGGCTCGTGAATTTCAGATTTTTTTTTTTTTTACAGTCTAGTTACGCCACTAATTTTCAGATTTTTTTCTCAACGTATTCGTACTGGTGCGCAAAGTTCGTGTGTCAGTTCGAATTAGCCACCACGAAGCCGTTACACTTAAATAAATAAATAAATACATTAGTAGCACCCGTTGGTGTCTTTCCGCCATCAGTGTTTGACTACAGAAAATAACTGCTACTGTGAGGCAACAACAACAACAAAAAACGATGCCAGGATGGAATCATTTCTGAGATGGGTTTCGTTAGCACCGGTAACAGCTAGAAAGCATGCATTTATAGATGTGTTGAGCAGCGTGGCTCGATAGGAAAAGAACTTCGCGATAAAAGCAGTAACGTGTTTGGAATAAGGCATGTTCTACGAGCAGCTTGTTTTATAGCGAAAGATAAATTCAAACTCCTCAACTATTGCTATCAAATTTACTGCTGGAATATTCTTTAGCTACTCCGCCGCGGATTATACGAAGGAAAATTCTGTACTTTCAGCTTATATGTGCAAAATTTAACTTCAACAAATTTTTCTTTAATAAAATCAGAATTCTAAATTTAAATTTTTTGACAGTAGCTACTATAGAAAAATGAGGGGGGGGGGGTTGGAATTTAATTTAGCAGTAACTGATTTGGATTATTAAAAAAGAAACATGTAGCAAATACTACACTGTTACTTTTTGTTTTGTCATCATCACTACACATTACACTTTGAAATCTGAATTCGTTTCTCCTGCACTTAGATCCGAAACATATTTTTCCCAGCCCTGGGCTAAAGGAACACAAAACTTAAAATTACCAATTTTTGACGAAGAAAAGATTAGTATCATATGCTCATCTTGGAGGGAGAGAGTGGATCTGTTGAGATATACAATGTTACAATGCATAGTTACTCGTTCGTATTGCGGCAATCCAAACAAATATCGTAGTACATCGATGACAGATCAGCCGATTCAAGATCGTTTCAAAGAGAAGGAGTACTTGTCGAAACTCCACCTTGGATGTCGAATTATTTTTTTTTTTAGCGATTGTAATGAAAATGCCTGGCTAGGAGTCTCTCTTTCTTAAATTTTGGTAACTATTCAGGTAAGAGAGAAAAGCAATGCAACGTTCATTTCTTTCCTGGAATCCAAACCCAGAAGCTCTGGAGTCCGAAGTCAAAAGCCAGCTTCCTTAATTAGTCGACTACTGGGTACCAACACGCGATCGAACAGTGGCACACTCTGACTGTTGCCTTTTTTTTAAATGGATAGATAGATAGATAGATAGATAGATAGATAGATAGATAGATAGATAGATAGATAGATAGATTGACTGACTGGCTGGCTGATTGAAATGAATATACTCGTCGGTAATATCGCAAACACACGCGTTTAAAGACTTTAAAACAGTCTGCCACTCCAAAAGCCATACAAATGTTTACAATTTGGCTTTTGTGCTCTCATTATCCATTAAAAAAAGATCGAAATGTGAGAGACACTGATTAAACGAAAATAAGTAATAGAATTAGACAGCGCACCAGGCATTCCTTCATCACCGTATGGAACAAGCTACATTTTATGTGGGACAACCATCATGCTGAGCGCAGTGTTACATAACGTCGGAAATTCCTTGACATCGTTCAACAACCTAGGACAATTACGACGATCACGGACCTCTCAGCATGCCTCGTCATTTAAAATGAAAATTTCTCAACTCGGTCTACGGATGTGCTGTGCACACATGAAATTGGTCTCGTGCTCAGGGAACCCCGGTTGTTTGCCAATTAATGACTATCCCCGTGCCTAATCACCCTCGCAACCAATTCGAAAATTTTTTTAAAGTCGGTTCGAACTTATTCATCGCCTCTCGCTGGTGGAGGTCAAAGACACCTGTCTTCTCACGTCGACGTTTACGACAGTGGTTTAACCTTATGTGTGTGTGTGTGTTTACACTGCTGGCCATTAAAAGTGGAACACCACGATTAGACAAGAGATATTAAAGTCATATTTACTGTACAGAAAGCAGATGGTACAAGGGTGAATCGATTACAGTTACAGTACGGTGAGACGAGGATTACAGATAACAATCAGTATCTGGTGTAGCCACCATATGCGGTAATTACAGCTGCTACACCGCCAGTCATCGAGAGCAAGAGACGTTGGATGTGGGTTTGGGAAATGTCCGTCCACGCAGCTTCGATACGATACCACAGTTCCTCCGTTGTAGCCGGGGCGTGCCAATCGTCCGGCGATCATGGACCACAATAGGCGACACATCTAGAAACCGCGCAGCCCAAGGAAACGTGGCGATCCAAGAAGTCTTGGATGTCGCGCTCCACATGCGGTCACGCATTGTCCTGTTAGTAAATGGCACGAGACAGTCCCTGAAGATATGGTACAACAACAGGCTCCAGCATTTCAGTGATGTAAGATGACTGTTCAGTGTACCGGTAATGCGGACGAGGCGCGTGCGGTAGTGGAATCCAATGGCACCCCATACCATAACGCTGTGTGCCGGGTCGGTATGGCTCAGCATAATGCAGGATTCGCCCAGCCGGTCGCCGCGGTACTGCCAGACACAGATTCGTTCGTCATGGTGCTGCAAACTGAAGCGGGATTCGTCGGAAAACATGATGCTTTGCCATGCGCGACGTTCTTGGCACCATTGCAGTCGCAGACGCCGGTGTTGTACAGTCAAAGGTAGCCGAAGCTATTCGCGCCGTGCAAAAAATGCCCCGCTGCTGCAGACGACGTCGAACCGACCGTGTGGAGGCTGGGTGTTGTGCCACACACCTGAACTGTTGAACTATGGTGGTCGAAGTGGCTTTGCGATCCGTCAGAGCCATGCGCACCAGATGTCGGTCCTCTCGTTTGGTGGTGTGACGGGGTCGTTGGGATCCCGTACGTCGGTGTGTTCTTTCCTCCGTTACCCACTGACGCCATTTTTCCCACAACATTCCGCATTCCATCCAACACGGGCACCGAAGTCTCGGAGTGATAATCCTCAATCCCGATATGCCACAATTCTCCCGTGATCGAAGTCGGAAACCTGCTGGTAGGGGTGTCGTTGTCTTCGACGGGGCATGCTGCCACTCTCCATGGCTAGGAACGACGAGCAAACACACTTCGAGTGCTTAACACCGGCTTCTTGTTCACCCCTCTTATACGACTTCCAGGGGACGTTACTGTCCCACTTGATTTCCATATGTGCTGCCCGGTTAATTATTTACATGTGCGCCCGTGTTCTGCTCTTCTGCCAACTTTCGAACCCCTGGGATGCGATCTTCTTAGCGTTGCACTTTTAATGGGCCAGCAGTGTATAGATAGATAAAGATATTCCATGAAATTAAGGATGTATGTATATGACTCAAGTGACACGCATTGAAATGACATCAATGAAGCTACGTAACACAAACAATAAAGAGTGCGTTTACGAAAACAATTTATTGTGTAATTTCTGCACAAAAAAGTTGAACTGCAATTTAGACAGAATGGCAAATTCGGAGAATGTCCATACCTCTGGATTTCAGTACCCGCTAGCACGACCTGTGTGTCCAAAAATATCTTGACAACTACAAGGCATACTTGCAATGACATTATTGATGACTAATGAGTGTGTGGGGCTGCTCGCCCCATATTACAGGCAACACGTTACGGTGGTCTGCCAGTGTACTGGGGTATGGGATACGTTAAACTGTGGGGTTGTGATTGCCTGAATTAGAAATTCAAACCACGTTAATTCCTCTTACCAAACTCTTTTCCCACCCTCCCCCTTTGTCGCGAATTCTGTTTTCCACTTTCCAATCTTCCCCTTCGCCGTCTTTCGCTGTCTCTGTTTCCTGTTATTCACCTGCTGTATGCCTTATTCTGCGTTATGCGCGTGCTTCACTGGAGCTACCATTTTCAGCTCATTTGGCCCCTACAGCAGACACTCGCTCTTGCTTGACTTTGTGATATCGGACTCTTTCTTTGAGTTGGGCCGCGGATGACCTAGTGGTCAACGTTCGTGACTACCACGGAAAAACCTCAGGTTCGATCCTAGGCAGGTACGAAAGCTCGAACTACTAAATATCCGCTGTGCGTCGGATGGGCACGTTAAGCCGTCGGACCCCGGGTACTGCCCCCCCCCCCCCCCGACGTAAATAAGGACTTCTTCCTCCCTCTTACTACTTCGCTTTCTTGTGACTTTCCTATTGGGTACTCTAGCCGAAATATCCTAGTTTCCAATTTCTAAGGGTTGTTTAAGACCTGGGGTCTTAAACAACCCTTAGAAACACTCCCTTCCTAAAATCCTCTACATATGACCTGATCTCTTTCTTTGAGTTGTTGCTTTGCATTCGCTTTCTTGCACTGGAGCCTTTCAGTAAAGCTTTATTAAAATTTATTATTGCACGATTATATGATGAAATGTAACGTGACAATGTGTTTTGGAATATATACAATGGAATATTTACACAGAGAAGTAAGGAACTCATTTCCTCATGATCATCTCATTTGAAATACCAAAGCTTCCGCTGTGCGTTATACATAGAGTTTCCAGACGTTAGACATAGTTTCCAGACTATACAGAGAGTTTCTAGAAGTTTAATCAATACAGAGAGTTTCTAGAAGTTAATCACATTTATATTGTGAAATCATTTTAAAGAAGTACATACGAAGATATATATTGTTTTCTAAAAAGCTTGCGACGTCGTCTATTTTCTATTGCTTGTCGACGTTAATGATAGTTTAGTTTATTAGGTGGATTTTCTGGTCTAAATATAATTTCAAACCGTTTTGTCTGGTATGACCATTGTTGATAAAAATTTTCCACACAGTTTCTGCATCTAGTTTCGTCGCACTTGACTTGTAGATTGGGTGTTACTTTTGTTTGAAACAGTTTCAGTAACGTACTTTGTCCTTCCTAGTAATATTCGGTTGGACTTTCTGGTGGCAAATATAGATAATGTATTGGTATATATGAAGATTACTGAACAAAGTGGCAAGTGTTTTATGCGTGGCTGAAACTTAAAAAAGTATTTGTAATCTTGCTATGTATGATCGATGTTACAGATTTTCTTTGCAATTTTAAATACTGAATTAAGAAGTGGATCGGGAAGTTTACATTTTGTGTACATATGATCCACAGTTCCAGATTCTTGGCAAGATCTACAGTTCGGATACGGAAGTCTCTTAAACTTGTATAGAGCGGTGAGGACTGGTAGGCGTTTATGGATACAAATCCACTGTAAGACTTGCAGCCAATGTCTTTAAAAGACAAAATGGAAATTTTGAAGGAAACTGATGAAACATGCTGTACTACATACAAGAGCTATCACTCTATGCAGTGCGTTTGTAAAAACAACAACAATGAAAAACATACATACATACCACTAAGCTGTTATCTGAGATTCAGAGGTTAGCTCCACAAAGAAAAGACAAACTACCAGATAATTTTTATCTGAATGAAAAAGATAACTGAAAATACTTGTAAACGTGAACATATAAAAAAACAAACAAAAAAACTACATATTACCCAGTGTAATAAGACAAGTGGCTACGCCAGACGTTGCAACAAAATAATGTGCTGCCATCTAGGAACGGAATTGTTCCCTGTTTCGTATATATGTATTTTTTCGCTCCCGTTATACGTTGATTTTCCATGGTCCTTTGAAAAAGGTAGAAATGGAGTTCCACTGTACATTAATAAATAAATAAAGCAATTAGCTGCATTACATGGGTTCAGCTGACACACTTTGTATCGTTCTTACGAATTTCTAATGACCTGGATTTCAGATACTTCATATGAAAAAATTCATACTTCATATATAAAATTCAGTGTGTATTAATTAAAAAAATCCATGTTAACAATATTGACCAATTTGTTGCAAAACTGAATTTACTTTACTGTTATTTTGTATGGGAAGAAATAATTTCGTTATGTCTTTATGTTCAAACTTGTATATTTTAAAATCACGAAGGCAAGTCAGAATGAAAAGTTTCCCTATTCTATTTTTGAGTAACAAATCATCTATCGTAGGGACGTGTGACTCGGACTTAGTGCCTGGACCTGTTTGTGTGTGTTTATTTCCATATGTATTCATATGATTTTATTTTGAGTTGCGTGGAACGTGTGTTACTTGATAGCATGACATGTTCTTCTGCACAAAACCGGAGGGTTTGAATTGTTCCGCAGTACTTGTGTGGGTGTGCGCGTCTTTTTATTTAAGCTTTTTTCAAGTATTTTGGTCTAATTTCAAATAATTCAAACTTAGAGCAGCCTCGTTATTGTAACGTAAAGGGAATCGTAGATTTTCTGTCCAACCCGTTTATGACGAAGTTGAAGCGAGAGTGAAAGCAATTCGATATATGCGAACTTTGTTGTAACCGAACAGATACAAAAGGGCTTTTTTTTTTTTTTTTTATTGGACATATCGCATTATGTCAGGTTAAAACTAGTGAATCATAAAACGCTTATCAATTAATCGGAGTTAAATAATGTTTGTTAATTAAAAACTACAATTAGCAATGAAAATGTGAATGAGATCTGCGACAAGCAAAACTTTTAATTAGTGTAAAAATTAAAATAACTGCAAAATTTTGAAATTTCACCCGTTACATTAGTTTTGCTGTTACCACGCTATATCGAACATATGAGTTAATTGTTGGTGATTTTGTGTGCTTGTTATATAGAAGCTTAAGTTTTTTGAACTTCCTTTGATGTTATGGTTGGAATGTTTCTAGAGGATTTTCTGAACTTTCAAAAGCAAGTCTGTTTGAAATTGTTTCATTTTCTACAGAGATTTCTTCATCTCTTGACTGATCATCATTCATGCTCTGAATGTTCTCCACTATGTCCACACGTGCGTTTTTAGCAATTCCGCCGAAAGCTTTTACAATCAACTTTTACCTAATCTTGAAAAAAACAGAGGCGATGAGTCCTTTTTCTCTTAGATGACATCAAGTTCCATTCACTTTCATATGCTCTGTCTTCGATCTCATTAGCAGATACGTCTTCATTGTTCACCTGGAAGCCTCTTCCGAAACTACCATGTTTCCCGCAGTTTTGAACTGTTTCTTTTAAAACAGCTTTCCAAACGCAGCTTAGCACATAGCATGCCATTCTAACATCAATAGCTATTGTTTCAACTTTTTCTAATTAGAGCTTTCGGAAGTACACTTTTTCTGTTTTGTTTTGTTTTATTATTATTATTATTATTATTATTGGGGGTTATCGACCACCGTGAGCAACTCAATGGCCAGTCGTCCGTCCTTAACTTAGGGCCACTGGCTCCAGGGAAGGGAGAGAGCCAGGGCCTTAAGACAAACACAACATCCGTGCCTCACCGGGATTCGAACCCGGACCCATCTCGGATGAATGATCAGACCAGCGCTTAGGACACTGCACCACTGGGGCAGCATATTTGTGTGTGCGTGTGTGTACGCTTGCGCTCGTGAAGAACTTTCTCAAATCCATTGGTGTCTGTGTTTTTAGGGGAAAGCCGGTGATCAGTTGTCGAATGCTTCCAGGAGATGTGTGTGAAAGGGCGGGAGAAAGAAGAAGTAAAAAGAAAAACAAAAAAGAACTGAAATAAACATTAGCCTGTGTTATCTATTTATTTATTATTTATTTTTTTTTGATGTAGACTGACCTGTCTGTAAGAGGAACCACGGTGTGTGTGGTCAGTAGTAGGTATTTTCTAGTCTTCGGCCGAAACGGAAAGGGCTAGAAACTGGGTGAATACCTCTTATTTTGCTTGCCGAAAACTGTGCTGAAAGTATATATATGTTCGGTTTCTCAAAAAAATTGTGTTCGTAACACACGGTTCGAAGAACAAGGGAGAATATTACGAAATTCAAGGTATCTGCGAAATATTCAGTTTATGTGGAACTTCGTATTTTGCGAGCTTGTTACGTATGGGTTCGGCTGTATAAATCTAGACATTCCTCGTCAATCGAACTGGTTGTAGCATTGATAGAATTAGTCTCTGGTAATATCACGTATAAAATGACGTTCAGTACGAAGGCAGACACTTCAAAATAATTCCCACATGTTTGGAACTCTGCTGCCTGCTTCTGTCATTGAAATATATCACTCTTATCAGAGTTTCAGTTTTAACTGAAAATGCTTTCCGAAAACTCTTTAGCCTGTATTGCCATGTACAAACCGATTCGCACCTTTGTGAAACGCCTTTGTCATTGAAGATGATAGATGATGCCTTCAAAATAGCTGACGAAAGTCGCCTGCCAAAAGCTGTTCACTGAACCCATTATTTTGTTGCGGTGCATATCTCCTATGATGACGATAACATTGTTTGTGTATAAGTTGTTCACTGTTGGTGACATAACGAAAGGGCAGAATGATGGCTATTGTGTAGAGAGATGCTGCCCGTCAGGGAGTTTTTTTACGTGGAACTCTTTAAGAAACTACGTTACCGTGCCGCCCATCGGTTATCATGATGTGTCGCTACACACCCGCTCTTTGTGCCACCAAAAGCGAAGCAAGGTGCGTTTCGTCAATGCGTTTCGCCGACGCAAACATGTTAATGCCCTTAAACGTGATCGTTTTTTGTCTTACTCTGTCTTTTATAAATTTGTATCTATTTCTGAACCTTCCTACTGTGTGTGTGTGTGTGTGCGCGCGTGCGTGCGTGTGCGATGGTATATAAACAACAGTATAATCTCTATTATCTGAGCTAATGTGGGGAACGTTAATACATGGATAACTGAAACAACTAACAATCCAAAATTTGTATCGTACCTAATTTTACAAATACTAATAACAAATTGTTCACTATGTAATTTGTAATTTTTGCTTTTCTTTTTCTAGAATCCCTGGGATATTTTTTTGTTGTCAATTCGAAGGCTTCTCAAATCTATGATATACAGTGAAACCTTACTAGCGAGGTCATTCGCGGTTCTGTGACAGAGTTGGAAACGGGTCAAAAATTTTGGACCCGATCCGAACCTGACCAGGAAAATCTGCTTTGAACTATAAATTTGAAATTCGATTTATAATTATACATGATTATGCATAATTATAATACATAATCATATATATACACAGGACGTTCAAAAAGTCTCTCCGCAGTAGGTATTGTAGGTTATATAGAAATCATATAAAAGTATTACGGGAACGTATAATTTACTCACTTATAGAAAGTGTTGAAACTGTCGACCTTCATATAACCTAACTGTTTTACACATGTTTTCAAACACATCTGCGAGAGTCAAAAAGTTCCTCCGCAGTAATGTTAAGGCTGTTCCACTTAATTTTGATTCTGCTACAGTCAAAATTTTTGAATTAAGTAATTTATATGTTATGACGTATATTCTAAACTAACTTTTGGTTCCTTTTCCTATGTAAATTTGAGTTTGTTCTCTTTTGCACTTTCCAAACTTAGCGTGATATCTTCTCTCTCACATGAATGAGGTTGGCAACACTTTTAAGGTCAGAGAGAGTGAGGTATGAATGTGGTAAGAACGATAGATAAAAAGGGCGATACAGCAGTTGCTTAGTGTATGTGTGTCTGTGGATCTTGTTAAGCTAGAAAAACTAGTGTATGTGTGTGTTCGATCTTTGTTAAGCTAGAATATACGTGAAGTGTAATACTAGCAATGCTATGTTGTGAATGTCATCATTCGTTGCTGGACCAATAAAAGGTTATCGTAAGTTTGGCTTCTGTATGTGTTTCGTCTGGCCGTAAAACCTTAACTTGAACTATCCCGTGCAACTATTGCATCGTACTCTCATTTAGTTCAACATTTCCTTAGTCATGGTTTTAGACATAGCGTAACACCAAGCTCGCACACGAAAAACAGTTACGTTATAATGTTTAATTTCAGTTTTTGCTGTTTTCTTGATAACATATCAAGTTTCAAACTATGTGAAAGTTGATGTTGCTGTGAAACATTCTGGTTTCTTAATGAGACGAAACAACTTCCAGCACTCAGTCTTCCCCTTTTTGTTTTCAACAAGAACATATTTGTTGGCCTTGACCCCTTTTTCAATCTCCTTAATATTAAATTCATCCATTTTAACAAATAAGGCATTAATTCCGACACGACATGCAATGGAACGGGATGTTAGCACGTTAAACAAAAACCTCTGAATGCTCAATGCAGAAGAAGCGATCTGAAGAGTAGCTCTCAGACTTACAATGTGACACGCGGAGTGTGATAGAATGAATCACCAGAAAAGCAGGCGACAAGCGTTTACCAGTATCTTGCTCCGGACAATCGCACTGAAAACAAACGCAAAGAAAGAACCGTCGGTCGGCGGAATTCTTCAGTTTAAGAAAGAGATGGCAATATTTTTTGTATGATAAATCATTTTTCACTCCGTTGGCACCAGCATCGAGCACAAAATAGGTATCATCGCATTATATACCTAAGGACTCTTTTCACCCGAGTAACTATAAGTTAGCTTCAATTTCGTTTATGGTTAGACGGGCAATAGCTCATTGCTCGGATGACGCTCTCAGATGTTCTGAACTTTTAAAGATTAAAGAACTGGCCTCCTTGTTTGGTTTCAATTATACTACTGTAGACAGACTCTTACAATAAAAACCTGTTCTCACGGGAATATATTCGTGATATCCACAAAGGAGGTACGTAGGTTCACTCGACTACCACCCAAGTTCAACTCCGATGTTAAAGAACCTGTTCAGGTATCATGACATCGATTTTGGTTCAAAGACTTTTAATCTTTTACATTTGATCAGGAGTGATTGTGACAAGATGAGTGTAGAAAACATGCATGGAATTTATCCCATTCCTCTATCTCCCCATGATCCATTTCAAACCAAGAAATTATATATCGGTTCTACCAGGAGGACATTAAAGACTAGAATAAATGAACACAAATATGATCTCAAAAATGGTAAGTTAACTACGGCTTTTAGCCCCGTGTGTTCAGGAAGGACAGCATTATCCACAATGGAAGGAAGCAGCTATTCTGCAGAAAACATTTAATAATAATTCCTTACTTTTTTGCGAAAGTTTACATATCATAGCTAATACTACTTTTTGCTGTAATGATAATGTGCCTAGTTATGTTTCGCAAACTTGGAGATCACGTATCCCTCATGGACAAAACCCAGTTCTGGATGTTATGAATATGTGACTCTTTATGTAAATCACTCTATGCAATTGTACTGGTCACATGTTACGCAATTACTTTATTTAATGCCGGTCTCCGTTCCACTCTTTGTCAAACATCTGATGATGACGCCAAAGTGGTAATCGAAAGATCTCATGTGGTCATTTTATTTCATTTATTTTAATTGTAAATAAATATTTTTAAATTATCCATGTCTGACCGTTGGTCTTCATATATCGTGCAACGATGGCTTGCTCCTCATTTATTCCTAAAGTATGATATGCACGAATTTTTTTCAAGTCACCGACTAGAGTGGTTCAGTTTGCCAAAAATATCTGCTCTCGCCATGTGAAAGTAAATAAAAGAAAAAAAAACTTGCCTTTTTTTAATACAGCTTGTATACGTTCGAAACATACATACCTTGTCAAAAATAGGGTACTCCTACGTGTTCCCCCAGAGGAAATTGGAGGTAAGCATGTGCTGAATGCAATAGCAACACTACTGCAATTGAGTTTTGAAACCATTCTACTCTCCTTCTTTCTCTTTCTTAAAGTCACGATGTGTTCTGTTGCCATCTAGAGATGATCAAGCTTGCTTGAACAATACGGAAGCTAGTGAAAAGGCAAGGTTCGTTGGGATGAGGGGAATGAAATCTTCCGTGGGCTTCACGCTGTCACTTAGGACAATTCAAGAACGAACATGCTTACCTTAGTTAACAGAAAATCATGCCGTCTGCGCACGAAATTCTAAGAAATGGACAGACCTCAAGGACTACCTACCATTTTCAATATCGTGAATGGGGTGAGAGAGAGAAAGAGAGAAAGAGAGAGAAAGAGAGAGAAACATGTGTTTCATATTTTTAAACTCAAAGCATTTTCGTTATCTTTTTAGAACTTCCTAAAGAAATTTTATGTAAAAGTTTCGCATTTTGGTAACGGCGAAGTAGGTATATTCTCTTATGCGATTCAAAAATGGCTGCCCGTGGCAGCGTTCTGCAGGGAGGCCGTTTACCTACAAGTTCAGATGGATGTTCATTTTGTATCGCGACATTTAGCAACGTTGTTAGTCTTTGCTGTCAAATAGTGTTCCTTAACTTATTTTTTATTCGTTTCAAACAGGAAAATTTTCTTTCTACTGACATAATGGTTGAGAGTAAAGTAAGAACTGGAGAAAGCAATTTGTATACTTCTTGGATTACATCCTTATGCACATTTATGTCTTCAACAATGTGCACACTGTATCATTTTCCTGTTTTATTTTTTTAGCAAAAGCATGGATCCAGAACACACGGAGAATAATAAAGAAACAGCCCAGAAACTGAAGTTTACACTCTCAGTCACTGAATAAAGGTGGACGAACCGGGAGAACCGTCTAAACTCAAAATCACACTGCGGGGAAGTGGCGGCTACTATCACTTTACCTCATTCATTGGCATAATTGGTTGTCATAGCAATCCCCTTACTCATGAAGTTCAGGTTCCTACGTCGGCGCTCTTCACGGTCCCGGAGTGAAGTGATTTGAAACTGCTTCTCTTATCTCTTCACATGGGTTATAGGCAGTTACATATTCTTTTGTTCATCAATTCGTAGTGACATTTGAAATTGCGTACTCATACTTCGTGCTTGCCTTTAGAAACGGGAGAGCTTTCATTTCAAATGCAGAGCATTTTTCGGAAATCATTCTTATAAACGAAAAAGTGACTAATTTAAAGTGTCCGTTAAATTTTACGGAAATAATGACGACGGAAAATCTACCAAAATATCATTATTAGAAATGGAAACTTTTCAAAACGAAGATTTCGTTAAAAGTCTACCAGCAACTTTGCTGCACGTTATTTTCAAGAATTTTCCGGAAATTCACACGACTTATGTTTTACAATGTGCTGCTGATGAACACCTCTTCAATTTATTGTGACATCTACATTGTCTCCATTGCAAAGTAGTCTTCAAGAAATTCAGTTATTTCTCTTCCCAGCTAGACTATAAATTTTCTCCTGAACGACCGGTAACCCTAGATAAATCCAAATTACGACTCCCTTTGACATATTACTTTCAGTTTTAATATGGTGCATACAAAACAAACGCTTTGATATTTTGAAGATAATAAAGCAAGTTACTTGAGTAACTACTTTGCACTAACTAATTTTGCTGTTCTTTTCGGACAGGGGAAGCTTCGTGTAACGGTTCCTACTATCTAGTGAAATTAAACTGCGTAGTTTTTTGAATCAGTGTAACAGGGTTACAGAGAAAGGAGATAAAGAATTCTGTATATACACGGTCGAATCAGAATAATATGACCATCCCTAGAATCACAGTGTACCCGCCCAGGCGCGTCACAGAGTGCACGTGACAAGGTCGACCACAGTCGACCACACGGAGGTATGTGAGGCCGGCCAGGACAGATGAGTCATAGTGCGTGACGTGAGCACAATGGGCAGAGGTAGTGATTTGGAGGACCTTCAAAATGAATGATCATCGGCTTCGGGGCCAACGGTGGAAGCATCTCAGAAACAGCAGACTTCGTGGGCTGTTCGCGATGTGCTGTAGTAAGAGTGTACCAAGAATGGACCGCTGGCACACCGAGTACCTCCTGACGTCATGACTGTGGATCCCCAAAGGCCATCGACCCCAGAGGAGAACGTCGCCTCCGTTGACTAGTAAAGGGCAATTGACGCGCAACAGTGCAACAATTGACCGCGCAAATGAACGCTGGGGCATCCAGGTACGTGTCTCCAATAACTGTAAAGCGAACCCTGTTACGCATGGGTCTTCCGAATCGACGCTGCGTCAAGGCTCCCATGTTAACCCAGGTCCATCGGCAACGATGCCTGCAGTTTGCATGGGACTACCGTCATTGGACAGTAGAAAAGTGGGAAAAATTTGATTTTTCTGACGAATCGAGGTTTCTACTCCACAGAAGTGACGGGCGGTGGCGGATACGGCGTCAGACACGCGAGAACTAACACCCGGACACGCTTGTCGGTCAAGTACAGAGTACAGACCGGCGGTGACAGTGTGCATGTCTGTGGGATGTTTTCTTGGTATGACCTGGGACCGCTGGTACAACTGGATGAGTCCTTGAATGCCAATGTCTACCTGTCCTTCCTCGCTGACCACATGCTTCTCTTCATGTTGGACGTTTACTCTGGTGTTGATGGTGTCGACCAACAGGCCAACGTCGCTAAGGGGGTGGGTGACTCGTTCCATGAACACGACAGCGATGTCTCCGTTCTCCCTTGGCGAGCGAAATCGCCCGACCTCATTCACATAGAACACTTATGGGACTGTTTGGATCGACAGGTTCGACGTACTGACTTTCAAACACGTCATCTCCGGGGACCTCCGTGCTCTACTGCTATCTGAATGGGCACGTGTACCTCATTGCGTCCATGCCACGCTGTCTCGCCGCTGTCATCCTGACCAAGGGTGGTTATTCCCATTATTAGGTAGGTGGTCATATTATTCTGATACGACTGTGTATGTCAAGTCGAGAAAGCCTGAACCATTAGTCTTGCGAATATCTTTCGCGTGCGAAGATCTCAAAATTAAGGCGATAAAATATTTCGCCCTGTGTTTTTATAGGAATTAATTTAGTGGTGCAGCGTTTCCTCCGCAAGTTGTACGCCACTAATTCATTGAATGGCGATCACCATCGGTCTAGAGGTCCCGAGCCCTATCCAGCACTCTGGCAGGGCTGGGCTTTTTTTTTTCATCAGTTAAGTAAAAAATTCCGGGCTCGGGCCGGACCTGTACTGGAAGCAGGAGCTTATTTGGAGGGGAGCCAAAAGGGCCCTTCCCCCTGAAAGTGTTTCCTTTTTTATGTTTTTGGTTAAAATGTGACTTATATTAGAAAAAAAGTGCCGTAATTTAATAAAAACTGCGTCAACTTACATTGGAAAACATGCTTTAATTTTTTCTTCTATTTTTCATTAACTTCTATTTTGTTATGGAGGATTTCAAAGACTTCCGTTTTTCATACCCCCCTCCCCGAAAAAAAACCCTTCTATACATGCCTCTGACTGGAAGGCTTAACATTTTGCTCCTGCATCATTAAAAAAATATTTTCGTCTCATAAAACGAAGATGTTGCTAAATAATCCGAAGGCGTAGGTTCACTGAGTGAAACGAATCTGTCACGGGATGAGTTAATTAATTACAGCTCAAACGCAGAAGTGGGGCTGTAAGCTGAAAGTCTGAAACGGGACGGTTTATTTCTTTTAGGGTTCAAATCAAATTCCGTTTTCACGTTGTTGTTTTTAGCGACTAAAACACGTGGCTTTTACGCATTCCAACCGTAGGTTGGAGAGAAGCGTATATGCTCCATCTTTGCCCGTCTGTCTGTCTGTCTGTCCGCACGATAACTCGCGTAAGAAAGGTTCGATTTCGATGAAATTTTAGTATGTGGTAGGGGACAACCTGTGGACGAAACCTATTGAAAATGGGTGAAATGGGGTCAAAGGTCAGGACATATGAGCGGGATACATTCCATCGCCCTTATGCGTCATAACTTCCGCAAAAATGCTTTCATTGCGACAAAACTTTATCATGTTTTTCCGGAGGTATACTAAACCAGTTCTGTTGAATAACATCAAAATGGGGTCAAAGGTCAGGGCACAGGAGCGAGATTTACTCCACAGCCATTATCCTCATAATTTGACTAAAAATGCTTCCATTGCGACAAAACTGTATTATGTTGTTCCGGAGGTATACTGAACCGGTTCTGTTGAATATCATCGGTATGGAGTCAAAGGTCAGGTCACAGGAGTGAGATTTATTCCACAGCCATTATCCTCATAACTTGAGTAAAAATGCTTCTATTGCGACAAAATAAAATACGTTGCTCTGTAGCAACTTTGGAAGCAGTTCCACCAAAAATGTTTTTTGTCAGCAATTGCGGGCATTGTGCATTCGTGAGATTCGTTAGCCATTTTTTTCGCATGATAACTTCCGTGAAAATTGCCTGATTTAGATGCGATTTTTAATTATAAAACGGCTTATGTGTTGTAGCTCTTGATAATAGACATAGGCAATACGGGCACAAAGAGATTTAATTTTGATATATGTGAACCTCAAACGTTATACCATTTTTACGTGAGTTATCGTGCGGACAGACAGTCCCCTCAAAACCAAGGTATGTTCCTATTATTTCTGGTATGTTGAAAAGCGTATCATAACAATGCATTGCATGATTTTACTAACTTGTTTTTTTTTTTTCCGAGAAATCTTTACGTGAACAATTATCAGTTTCTAGAAACCAAAACGAACTTCTGACTCAATTCGTTGCTACAGCGGAGATGAGGAAGTTCCAAGTATTTGTCTACATATTTAGGAATCGAGGACTATACTCTGTTTGTATTTAAGTGTGGATGAGGAAAATCATTTACATTTGTACCAGAAGTTTGTAGGTTCGCTGGGTCCTCAACCATATGAGGAATTTTTACGAGAAATGGCACGTCTCTCTTGGTGAAAGTATAAAACTGGTTGGGCCGGGCCGTAAACTGGAAATTCTGAGCCGGGCCTTACTGCAGTCATTTCAAGTCGGCTGCTACGGAATTTTCAAGTGGCTTTTTGACAAAACCCTGTGACACAAATGTTAAAACTGAATAGTAATTTAGAATCAAATAGCCTCTACGCAGGAAAGCCCAGAAACTCTTCATAGGAAATTCAAAATGTCAGAGCCTTAAAGAAATATCATGTGTCATTTGCTGCAACTACATCAGAAATTAAAACGTAATGCTCGGAAAGATGTCTTCTATTTTTGTAGTCCTGGAGCAGATATATCGTGATGAACTACGTAGGGAGAAAAATTGCCGGCCTGAATGAAGCATTAAATATCTGAAAAATGTTGGACTTACTTTCTGGTACCAAAAATATATTTTTTCTCTCAAACTCTTTCGTTAAAGGAAACTTTTTGCTATTTATGAAAATGCGTTTGTACCACCTATGAGCTGTGATTAAGGAAAAGACGAAAACATGTAGATAAACTTGGTCAGGTTTATGTTTGTTTGATTCAAAAGAATCTCTCCCTGTCTCTCGTTGTCTGTCTCTCTGTATATATATAGTTCTTACATATGGATGCATGTATCTGCTCCAGCAGATACATGGACCTTAACTAAAAAAGACATGCAAAGGTTACAGACAACTAAATGAAGAGATGCATGCTTGGTGTAACCATGAAAGATAAGAAAAGGAACTCGTGGATAAGGAAAATGACAGGAGTGGAAGACATCATGATCAGAGTAAAATCCCTGAAATGGCAATGGGCTGGATATGTTGCCAGAAGAAGGGACCACCGATCAAAAACCGAAATTTTTGACTGGATTCCAAGGGACAGAAAAAGACCCAGAAGAAGACCACATGAGAGATGGATGGATGGATGACAACATGACATACGAAAACATGCCGGAGTTACATGAAGGAGAGTGGCTCAAGACATATAGTTGAGGAGGAAGCTTGAGGAGACCTTCATCCAGCAGTGGATTGATAATGGTTGATGATGATATACATAATATATATACACTATATTGACAAAAGTCGCCGGACACCCCTTCAAAAGCAAATGAACGAATCCTCTGCGTTGCTAAGATGCGCGGTACAGCTGCAAACGGTATAAAACCAAACCTGCAGCTGACTGCGATCATATCGAACTGTGAGGTTGAGTGAAAATGTCGCGGCGGGAGAGAACTGTCTTTGAGAAAGGAAAAATTGTTGGGTGTTATATTAGTAGGTTGTCCATAAGAGAAACCGAGAGGCGTTTAAGCATACCTAAGTCAACTGTTTTGGATGTACTGAATAAGTGGAAGAAACATGGCGTGCCTGAAGCAGCAAAACGTACCGGCAGACCAAAGAAAATCAGTGATAGGGGACGCCGAAGCCTCAGGAGAGTCGTTACAGCTAATCGACGGAATACTGCACAAGATCTCTGTGTACAGGTGAGTAAAAATGCTAGAACCTCGATATGTACACGTACCATTCGAAGAGAACTTCATTCCATGTGTTACCGTGGTCATGTGGCTGCTCATAAACCTTTCATTTCCACTCGGAAATATATTCGTCGTTTAGCATGGTGTAAAAAACATTTATCGTAGACCGTAGATCAATGGAAAAGGGTCCTATGGACTTATGAATCCAGATACACGATCCATCAGTCTGATGGCCGTGTGTGGGTATGGCGGCAGCCGGGGAACGCTATTTACCACAGTGTACTGTTCCTACGGCCAAGTTTCGAGCTGGCAGTCTACTCGTGTGGAGATGTTTTTCGTGGTATGGTCCCGGCCCATTGATTATCGTGAACAAACCTGTTAACCAGCACGTCTACCTAGATATTCTGGACAATTATGCCCTACCAACTCTGTGGCAATACTATGGAACCGAGCATTGTTGGTACCAGCAGGATAATACACCGAGCCATAAAGCAAGGACTGTTACGTCGTGGTTTGACGATAATTCCGTATCGTGTGTGGACTGGCCAGCACAGAGTCCTGATCTTAATCCCATAGAGCACCTATGGGATGAATTAGAGCGCCGCATAAGAAGTTTGGAACCAAGGCCTACTGCTAAGCAACAGTTAGCGGCAGCATTATGAACTGAATGGAAGCGCATACCTATCGCTGTGCTCCAAAACCTTGTCGAAAACATGTCTCGAAGGGCCAGTGCATGCGTTAAGGTCAAAGGCTGACCGACGCGGCACTAATGTATGTCAATAAATGCTTTGTGGTGTTTCTCTTCTAGGTGTCCGGTGACTTTTGTCAATATAGTGTATATAGCTTCCAGTTCAAGGTACACACCCCTTTCATCCTTGCATGCTAAGATATCTCGTTCACAGGTAAATAAAGCGAAATTATAAGTGCGTCATTTTATGACATACATATGCCCGTGTCCTAAAACTGTGCGGTGGTAAAAAAATCCCTAGGCGGAAAAATCGCGTGTGAACGTGTCTTTTAAATCCCATCATCGAAGCCAAAGTAGGAAAGTGGCCCCGCCTTTGTACAATTTAAAATCCTGTGTATGACGAAATGGCCTAATCTCTGCATTCACTTGTGATTCACGCTTATTGTTCTCAAACACATTTAACTCGTGTCGCAATGGTACCGGGCGAAGGGGATTGCCAGCGGAAACGGAAGAGACATCATTTTATCGTTGTTCGAAACGCCGCGTTGTGGCAGAAGAACGCGATTTTCTTCATTAATGTAAATACTGTGATGATACGCAAAGTTACGAAGGTTCATTTGACGATGCTCAGGAACGCAAATTATTTAACTTGACAGGTCGTTTGCAAAGTCGCTGCTGAACTTGTACAATTTTAAAAACGCTCGTATAAAAAAAATCACGTAGACGTATGTTTGTAACTTGGTAAAAAGACTTGACGGGCAGATAACTTCAATCGCTGATGAAATGACATTGTTTTAAGCATCCATTCTGTCTTTCTTATTACTTCTTTTTAGGAGCGGTAAAAGAGCACCAACGGAACGACTGCTTCAGTTTCATTTGACGAATAAGTGTCGATCATATTTCATTAATCTTTTTATTTCGTCTTTTGAAAAAAGACGTACTTGTCACTATGTTTGTCCGTCTCTGGACACCACATTTCTTCACCTATTACTCAGATTTTTGAATTTATTTTTGTGCGTTGTAAAGCCTAAACTATGAGACCGAGGATCCTTGCCTTTTGGTCTTTTTCCAATTCATAACTTCACCACAAAGGGGCGGGCGTAAATACAGTTGCTGTCGAGTTCAAAATATATTTTGTTCCATATCATTGATATTGAAAATATCTGGTTGAAGTAATTCTTTTTCGTTTAGATACCTTTTCCAACGAAGACCATCGTGGGTATAATTTCTTTTGCAAACAATGCGCAGTTTTCCATTTAGGGGCGAAAATGCGTATTGCATTTTTCTTGATATCCCTGCTACTGATTTTCCGAATTCAAAAGTTCTTTTTGCGTCCAATAGAGCTCGACTTAAGAAATGTTCTCAATACAATTGCCATAATTTTGTGACGCCCAATTTGGCCACATAGACGTCTAAGTGCATATTTATATTTGCAACATATTTGAAGTCTTATCTGCTTGCCTAGTGGCTCATTTGAAAAAATCCCTTTTCGATTAGACACCCGCCCACTACTAAAGCATATTTCTCATTGATTGATCAAAATAATGTGAAATTTAGCCTGTGGAGGGCAGATTTGTATAATCTATTTTCCTCGATATCTCTACTTCAAAAAGTTCTATTTGAAAAATTCTTTAATCACCGAATGGCATTCATTCACTTCATGGAGCATTGTATATATGTTCCTGGAGTTTTGGTTTTCCACAGTTCTGCCGCAAGATGGCGTTAGTATAAATTTCTGTTTGCACTTGTATCTCCGCTTCTAAAAATACTACTGCAGAAAATCGTTTTGTAGTTTATGCCGTTCGCTACGGTAAAGACTGCGAACATCACACTGGGGAAAAAAAATCTGAAATTCACGAGCCACTTTTTGTGATTTCTTTCGTGAATTAACGAAGCATATTTCTGATATAACCTTTTCCGTGCAATGACTGAAAGAAAACTGAATATCAGAGATTTTTTAAACTCTAGGAAAATTCTAAATTTTCAGAAACTTTTCCTCAATTCCTTTCTTATATTGACAGTAAAGTACCGTTTTTAAGAAGTCTCAACGGAAAATTTTAAATTTTCAGAAACCTTTCCACAATTCCTTTCATATATTAACGTAAAAACTCCGTTCTGAGATCAGATCATATGTAGAGGATTTTAAGAAGAGAAGAGTCTGACCCAAGGTCTTAAACAACCCTTAGAAATAAGAAGCTAGGAGATTTGGGCCAGAGAGCCCTATAGGAAAGTCGTACGGAATCGAGATAGAAAGGAGGAGGAAAACGCCCTTATTTATTACCGGGGGTCCGACGGCTTAACGTGCCCATCAATACCAGGGGTGCGACGGCTTAACGTGCCCATCCGACGCACGGCGGATATTTAGTGGTTCAAGCGTTCGTACCTGCCTGGGATTGAACCTCAGGTTTCTCCGTGGCAGTCACGAACGTTGACTACTAGGCCGTTCGCGGCCCGACTCCTTTCTCACTTTTTCCGTATCCATATGACGAAAACATTCGGTAATAGGAGAGATTCGCGGGAATATTTGAGGTGTGCTTTAACTGTTAAATTTCCATCGTCTGTCAAAGGAACTAATTTTGAAGTTCTGTAGCTAGAACACATTTTGTGGGTAGCATAGCTCATGAAATTTGGTTATTGTGGCACAGGATATTTCTTCTCTCCTGCATTTTGTTCACTAGCTATTGTATTGTGTTATCGTAAAAAACCGGGTATTTAGATTATTGTACAGGCGATTGTACGATGTCTATGTATCAGTGTGCTGAATCCTTAAAACAAGTTAGTAAAATCATGCAATGCATTGATTATAATACGCTTTCTAACATACCAGAAATCATTACTCAAGTTATGTGGATAATGGCTGTGGAATAAATCTCGGTCCTGTGCCCTGGCCTTTGATCCCGTTTCGATTGTATTCAACAGAACCGACTCAGTATATCTCCGAAATAACATGATAAAGTTTTGTCGCAATCGAAACATTTTTACGTAATTTATGATGCATAAGGGCTATGGAATAGATCCCGCTCCTGTGACCTAACCTTTGACCCCATTTCTCCCATTTTCAATAGGATTCGTTCCCAGGCAGGCCCCTACAACATACTGACATTTCATCCAAATCGAAGAATTTTTACGTAAGTTATGACGCATAATGGCGATGGAAGTGATTCCGCCCCTATGTCTTGACCTTTGCCCCCATTTCGCCCATTTTCAATAGGGTTTGTCCCCAGGTGGTCCCCTACCACATACTAAAATTTCTTCGAGATCGAACCACAGCGTGTAGTTCTGCTGCTAATGGAAATAATTAGCTGTTTATATTTTGGAATGTTACGGATTGTAGAAATCTGGTTCAATTTGGAATCTCTCTCTCTCTCTCTCTCTCTCTCTCTCTCTCTCTCTCTCTCTCTCTCTCTCTCTCTCTCTCTCTCATGGTAACTGGTTACATCTACTATAAAGAGCATTGTTCACATTGCGTATTTTATATAATGTATGTATATTGTGCGGTTTTTCCACTAGACGGCGTAAATACACTCTTTTTCGCCGAATTCTTTCTTTTGGTAAGAATTTACTTAGAAAATTCCTCTTCGTGTCGGAAAGGATTCAAAAGCCGTGCTTATCACACCCGAAAATTCGGTGGCATCTTTCTTGTTAAATTGTATCGGAAACCCGGTGAAAATATTGATGTGGTCCCTATAGTATTTTCGATAAGCTAACAATGGGTATAGTTAGAAGTCTGTCGAAATGGACTTGAGGTAAGTTTAGAGAAATTAGTTCAGTCACCGGTCGAAAATTGGTTATTGAGAGAGAGAGAGAGAGAGAGAGAGAGAGAGAGAGAGAGAGAGAGAGAGAGAGAGAGAGAGAACACACAGTGGAAATAGTTAAGAGTTGCTTCGGAACATTCTGCATTTCATATGAATTCTATATACAGTGGAACCTCTGTGTAGCGAATTTCGCTAACATATTTTATTGGGGAACAGTAAAACTTCTAAAATACATTCAACAATACTTTAACAATACTATAAGTATTCAACAATACTTATACATTTAGCAAGCCGATTTTCTCTTTAATGGAGTTCTTCATAGAATTTCCTTTCGTTTCTTTCTATTTTACTGTACTCAAAATTGATCGGACTGAGTAACAAACTCAATAGTTGCAAAAACTGGTGCTGCTTGGGATTTGCAATATCCTTCGCAGATTCCTCGCTGAATCTCAAGTTCATGAGTAGAATCTGAATTATTGATAGACATATATACATATACCTACAGCCACATTAAGTGGGCAATGAGCGCTATGTTTGATCACGCTGGCCAAAACTCCCGATTAAGGAAAAGTGAAACAAACTCCACCGTCACTCATTTCGTCGCCGTTGAGGTCTGCAACGCAGCTTTGAAGAAGTTGATGAAAGTTAGAAAGTGTTAGTATTGGTTGTCTTGTTCAGCTTGTCCAAAAACATTTTTACACATGCTCTCGTTACAAAGATGTCTTACGGAGAACAGACTTAGACTGGACCAGTCTTACGTGGCGATTCACTCGCACCCTTCCCCCTTTAAAGTACCTTTTTGCTGTGCACAGTGAATAATATTCCGCATTTGAATGTTTTGCGCCGATGGACTAAATTGCAGTGCTCAAAGGGAATCACCAAAATAATAATAATTATAAAGACCAAAATTGCTACATAAATAATAATAATTATTATAAAGGGGGCTAATAAATATTTCTTTCTATCATTCGCTCGTAAGGGGTCCGGGTTCGAATCCCGGTCAGGCATGGATGTTGTGTTTTGTCTTACGGCACTGGCTCCCTCCCTCCCTTCCCTGGAACCAGTGACCCTAAATTAGGGACGGGCGACTGCTTATAGCCCATTGAGTTGCTCACGGTGGTCGTTAAATCTCCAATCAAAAAAAAAACAAAAAACAAATAAATATTTCTAAGTTCTGCACAGCAAACAGTAAAACAACTCAAACGATACTTCTGAAAGAAAAAACATTGCACTACCATAGCTGACGAATTAACGTGAATTGTGCTGAGTTCCTTCCTCAACTAGAAAACAATTCAGATCCACTGAGGTGTTGTGAAAGCAAAATTTCGTCCGTGAGGCATCCGGGTTCCAATCCTGGTGAGGCATGGATGTTGTGTTTGTCTTACGGCGCTGGCTGTATCTCTTTCCTGGAAGCAGTGGCCCTAAATTAGGGACGGGCGACTGCTTATAGCCCATTGAGTTGCTCACGGTAGTCGTTTAACTTCCCCACCATAAAAAAAAAAAAAAAAAAAAAAAAAAAAAAAAATTGCACTGTAAGTATCCAAACTCCTTAAATCTGGAAAACGATGACAAAAAGTTCACTGCAATGCTTAAAAAAAAAAAAGGCCAGCTTTATCCAGAAACCAATGAATTCTTCATTGGGATTCACGACCGCATTATCGCAACCCCAAACTACAGGAAACATGTAATGAAAGATGCAGTTGATGACACTTGGGCCGCCCCGGTGGCGCAGTGGTCTAAGGCGTTGGTCTCTGATCATTCGTCCGTAAGGGGTCCGGGTTCGAATCCCGGTCAGGCATGGATGTTGTGTTTGTCTTACGGCACTGGCTCTCTCCCTTCCCTGGAACCAGTGACCCAAAATTAGGGACGGGCGACTGCTTATAGCCCATTGAGTTGCTCACGGTGGTCGTTAAACCTCCAATCAAAAAAAAAAAAAAAAAAAAAATGACACTTGTAGAAGGTGTGGAAAAGCCAATGAAACAATAGAACACATTTTATCTGGCTGCTATCTTCTTGCTTCAAAACAACACCTCAACAGACACATAGCTAACATTTTATATCAAGAGCTTGGCGTTATATACGACCTAATCCAAGTGTATACTGCACCTTATTGTAAGTACCAACCAGAACATATTCTCGAAAATCAGAATTGCAGCATGTACTGGCCCAAATCTTTCATCACAGACAAGACCATTGACCACAAACGACCTTTCGGACGAATGATCAGAGGCCATCGCTTAAACCACTGCGCCACCGAGGCGGCTAGGTTTGGTTCACAGAGCAGTATATATACAACCCCAGGAAAGGCTTTCGCTTAGTAGAGTGTTCGGAGTCAGAATGGGAAGAGTTGCCGATCTATCAGAGTTTGATGAAGGACAAATTACAATGGCGCGGCACCTCGGAACTACGATCTCGGAAACGGCGCAGCTTGTGGGTAGTTCACGAGCCGTTGTAGTGAGTACATATCAAAAGTGGTGCACAGATGGCCAAACGAAACTGAGAAAAAAAGTTTGTTTGAAACAACAAAATAGTTTTGTTGAGCTATTTTGTCGATTTATTTTGTTGCTTTTGATTCAACAATATTTTTGCTGAATTGACAAAACGTTTTTCTCAGTGGACGAACTGTCGTCCTGTCGTGTGTCGTCCGCAGCTCATTGATGCCACAGATGAGCGGAGACTGCCGCGCATTGTTCACAGCGCCCGCAGGGCCACAGTGCGACAAATCACCCGCAGCTACAACAGTGGTTATCAGGGTAATGTGTCACAGCACACAGTTCATCGCAGCCTTCTGCGCATGGGCCTGCGTAGCCGAAGACCCAACAGGGTCCCTATGCTCACTGCACGTCGTCGCCAACAACGCGTGAAATGGGCCGAAGATCATCGAGATTGGACCGTGAATGATTGGAAGAAAGTGGCCTGGTCTGACGAATCAAAATTCCTGGTGCATCACGTAGATGGCCGAGCGCGGATGCGCCGATTACCAACGGAGTCTATGGCACCTAGATGCATTGTTGGGCGGTGTTTTTCTGTGGGTGATGTTTTCTTGGGATACTTTAGGCCCCATTATCCCAGTAGCACAACCCCTAACAGCTGTCAGGATATCTGAACATCGTTGCGGACCAAGTTCACATGTTCATGGCAGCTGTGTTCCCTGTTGGTGATGGCCATTACCAACAGGATAATTCGCCATGCCATACTGCCCGAATCGTCAAGGAATGGTTCGAAAAGTATGCTGGTGACTTTCTGTTAATGCCCTGGCCTCCAAATTCACCTAACATGAACCCAATCGAACATCTGTGGTTCGACTTAGAAAAGCTGGTTCACGCTAAATCACCACCACCCTGAAATGTACGGGAACTGGAGGACTTGCTGTTGACATTATGGTACCAGATACCCCAGGTTACCTATCGCCACCTCATCGAATCGATGCCTCGCCGAGTAGCCGCTGTATTGCGGGGTAAATGAGGTCCTACAGCTTATTAGATAGGTGGTCATAGTATAATGGCTCATCGATGTAGATACAGCGGATCCTCTAAAAGAAAATACCCAAAGAACAGTTTCTGAGAAAAATCTCAAAATATGAGGACCTGCAAATGAAAATCCAAAGGATCTGGAAACAAAATGCAACACATATCTTACCAGTAATCATTTCGACTACCGCAGTGGTACCAAATAATTTTCTAAAAAAATCTCGAGGAATTAGGATTGCCACAGAGACTACTTCACCCAATCCAAAAGACATTGTACAGGCCTGTCATATCACTAGGAAATTCCAGACCAGAGGTGAAGGTGAGAAAAAAAGACTCACCGGCCCTTTTCGAGAAAGTCGACAATAATATAATTATTAAAATAAAACTAAGTAACCTTCCTCATTAAATTCATTTGAAGTTTCCAGTTATGTTTACAAAAAGCGCGCCTCAAGTAATAAGCATATATTTGAACATCTTCACTCCGTTAAGAGTTATGCGGTGCAATGAATGTTTCTGTAGCTGGCACATTGAGTTATGAATCGCCCGACAGGATTCTTTTTCCTTTTATTTTTTCTCCTATGTATTTCGTTCTAGAAATCTAGAAACTGTTGACTGCGTGAACAGAAGAACCATTCTTAGATCAGGCATGAGAGCACAACCGGTTTTTTCTCTGGATTCTTCGTCATCCTCTCAGGATAGCTGTAGTGTAATAATAATTGCGTGCTTCTGGGTATTACGAAAACTTCAGATGAAGAGAAAAAAATTCTTTCAGTATAGCGTTGTGAACGATAATAATAATAAAAGGAAAAGAAAAAGGAATTACAGACCTTAGCGCCTCTTCTTTGTGGCAGAAAAACTTAATGCCTTTCGGCAGATAAAGAGCCCTAATCTTTACAATGAAAATGCTGCTCTGCATGTATATTACTGAGGAGGAAGAGCGTGCCTAAAATACTGATTTCGTAAATAATTTTTGCATAACAAAAAATAATTCATGATAGTAGACTGTGGTTAGTTGTGCGTTGACTCGTCTCTTGATACACCCTAGTTAAAGTACTTGAAAACAGCTTGCTTAGAAACGTAACACTCGTTTTGCTGTCCCGGTGGTTGAGTGGGATGAACCATCGGGATTCTCACCAATCGTCCAAAATAAGTCCAAGACGAGGAATAGGTGGCGTGTTTGTTTGATGGCTCAGGCTGTATCCCTTCCGCAAAAAAAACACTGGCACCAAATCGGGTATCGTTCACTTGATCGAAAGGTCACTTGACCGAAAATCACTTGATCGAAAGGCACTTTGCACCGAAGGATCACTTGACCGAAAATCACTTTATCGAAAGGCACTTTGCACCGAAGGATCACTTGACCGAAAAGTTTATTTCACCGAAAGGTCACTTCACCTAAAAGTTCATTTCATCGAAGGATTACTTTACCTAAAAATTCATTATATCTAAAGATCATTTCACCGAATGGTCAGTTTATCTAAATGTTAAGAGATCTGTTGGGTAGGTTTTTCGGAATATGACATTAATTATAAGGCCCACCAGATCTGTGACTTTTTATCAAATTTTTTTAATCATCAGAGCTCCTTATGAATATAAGGGTTACATAGGAAATCAAGTAAATAATGTTCCACTTTTACTCAACCACTCAACCACAAAACATTAATGTTTTAACCGATGGCCTAAATACAGGCCATTTTAACAGATTTTAACCGTATTCAAATTCATAAGCATTACATAAAATGTAAAGTAACTTTTTATGTAAACCTTTTGAAAATGAGCACGTACGTTTAAAATATGTTAAAAAGGCCTAAGCCGAGGCCTAGAGTCCTAAATTTGATTCTTTCTGTCTGAAAAAATGTGCAACATTATTAACTTGACTTTTTATGTAAACTTTATGAACATGAGTCCGTACTATTAAAATTGGGTAAAAAGGCCTAAGATAAGGCCTAGGGACCTAAAATTGATTTTTTGCCTGAAAACATTTTCAGCATTATTAATTTTACTTTTTATGTAAACCTTATGAACATGATTAAAATTTGCTAAAAAGGCCTAAGCCGAGGCCTAGGGACTTAAAACTCATTATTTTTGTCTTAAAACTAAATCGTTGCATTCTCTGTGACACGGAGAAATCAAAAGTGTAATTTGAGTATGATCCCCTAATGTTTCGGTGGTCTGTGTGCCGAACTTGCACCATGCTTCAGAAAATCCTGTAATGAAATCCAAAGTTTTCCATAAACTGACCCTTTGGTGAAATGACCTTTCCATGAAATGAACTTTTAGGTTAAGAAACCTTTCAGTGAAATGAACTTTTCGATCAAGTGACCCTTCGGTGAAATGTACCTTTCAATCAAGTAACCCTTCGGTGAAATGCACGTTTCGATCAAAATGGTCTTTCGGTGAAACAATCTTTTCGGTGAAGTGATTTTCAGTCAAGTGATCCTTCGGTAAAGTAAACGTCGGGCAAATGAACCAGACCCCCCCTCCCCCTCCCCCAAATCAGATCATATGTAGAGTATTTTATGGAGGAGTGTCTGACCCCAGGTCTTAAACAACCCTTAGAAATAGGAAGCTAGAAGATTTGGGCTAGAGTGCCCAACAGGAAAGTCGCACGGATGCGAGATAAGGGGGGAGGAAGAAGCCCTTATTTATAACCGGAGGGCCAGTACCTGGGGTCCAACGGCTAAACGTGCCCATTTCCGACGCACGACAGATATTAAGTGGTTCGAGCTTTCGTACCTGCCTGGGATCGAAACTGAGACCTCTCCGTAGCAGTAACGAACGTTGACCACTGGACCATCCGCGGCTCGGCCCCAAATCAGGAATACGCTACTGCTTGTATCCCTGGATGCTTATGGTGTTCGTTAAACTTCAAAACAGATCTGATCATATGTAGAGGATTTTAGAAGTAGAAAGGTGTGACTTTCAGGTCTTAAACAACCCTTAGAAATAGGAAGCTAGGAGATTTGGGCTAGAGTGCCCGATAGGAAGTGACACGGAAGCGAGGTAGAAAGGGGGTGGAAGACGCCCATGCTTATAACCGGGGGACCAGTATCCGGGGTCCGACGGCTTAACGTGCCCATCCGACGCACGGTGGATATTTAGTGGTCCGAGCTTTCGTACCTTTCTGGTATCGAACCTGAGGCCCCCTGTGTAGTCACGAACGTTGGCCACTAGGCAATCCACTGTCCTTAAACCCCAAAACAAAGTAAGACTAGGTGAAACTTTATTTCCTTCCAGCGTGTCCAGGGCCAGAGCAAGTTTCCTTATCTTTGGGGAAGAGGGAAGAGGGGAGAGGTTGAAATTGCGCACTTTGGAGTTCAAAAAAATCCCCACTTCCAGTCAAACCGAGTACACAGTCTTCTTTACTTTCTGATATCTCCGTTATAGGAAGGTATATGATCGTTCAAAAATCGCACTTCCGTTTTTTGACACAGTTTGACTAAACATATGCGAACTAGGTAAATACCCTAGAGCCAAACGGTTGTTAATATCAAGTAAAACGTAGAAGTCATGTGAACGCTGACAACACAGCACTCTGCACGATGAAAACCGAACCAACAGAGAACGAACGAGTATCATTTAGTGAACGTAACGATGAGAAGTCGCTTTCAGGGTAGGGCTTATAAAAATTGTGTTCAGGGTCAAATGCGCTCAAAGTGACTTTCTGCGACAGAGGTTTCAGCGACCCTTTCTCCGTTTCCCCTTCCCGATGTGCTGGGTTGTTAAGAAGTGAGTTACAAGTAAGTACAACGGCCGTTCCATAAAAACTAAGAGTGAAATCACACAAAATAAAGAAATATAGGTACAGCAAAATATATGTTATTCTTTCTCAAAGTATCTTCCTTCGGATGATATGCAACGGTCCCATCGTTCAGTTCGCTTTACAAAGCATGTGACGAAGGCATTTTGTGGAAGCTGACCCCTGTTCAGCTTGAATAACGTCAGCATCTGTGTTGAATGTTGCGCCATCCGACGAAGACAAATTTTTTTTTCTTTTCTTTTTTGGTAGAATGCCACTTTAATGTGAAAAACATTTTACGCTGATTTTTGTCCTCAAATAACGCACAGTCCTCTCGCTACAGGCATGAAGTTATGTTTTGCAGCCCCGGTGGCTCAGTATAGTGTAAGCGCTGGCTTCTGATCATTCGTCCGAGTTGGGTCAGGGTTCGAATCCCGATGAGGCATGGATGCTGTGTTTTTCTTACGGCACTGGCTCTCTCCCTTCTCTGGAATTAGCGGCTCTAAATTGGGGAAGAGCGACTGCTTATAGCCCGTTTAGTTGCTCACGGGGGGTTGTTAAACCTTCAATTAAAAAAAAAAAAAGGGTGTTTCGTTTTCTTTCATATATCTGCTTCTAATTGTTGTATTTCAAAAACGAAAACAATCGTTTTGTTGCGGATATCTTTTGTATGAGAAACGTTTTGCTTAGAATATGTGATTCTGCGTAATGTATCTTTCTGACGATAGTAGGCGCGTATCGCTCTTTTCTACTTGCAAATGTTTTACTGACTCTAGGAATACGGTTAGAAAAATTCTTTTTGCGCCGAAAAGGATTCAAAAGACCAGAATCCGAGAATTCGGCGGTCATTTCTTATTTAATTCATTGATGTTACCACGGCACACACTCAGTGTGTCTTCGAATACTAAGGCGTTGTATGTTGCCATAAATTGTTCATTTCTTCTATAGCTAAATCTGCGTAAAGAAAAATACAGCTAGGATTCCTCTTTCAAGTCAGGCGAAACTTTTCCTCTCTTTAGATATCGTATCAGGCACAACTTCCTCCATGTTGTTTCCATATTTAAGGAAATGCATCCAATTCAACCCTAAAACTTCTTGATGCTGTGCAGGAAAGATCACCGATTCTCTTCAGTCTCTTTCCCATAGGCGGAAATTAATGACTTCTCTGTTTGATATTTGCCGGTACTACCATGGACATTGCTCCCAAAAGTTGTCAGCCCTTGTCTTACTTCCTGCACTTTATTTTATTTATTTGGAGCTGTACGAAAAGCAAGCTCACCCACGGTGTTCCATTTGACTAAGTGCTGAAAAATACCTTTGTCCACTCATACATCCAAATTTCAGAGTACCCTTACCTGGTTACATTTTCCGTTAATAAAAAAAAAGTGAAATGGCGGGTACATGTTTTTTAACGTACTGTATGTGGAGTTATTTAATTTAAAAAAAAAAATTGTTTGTACAGTTAAGTCTTTTATAAGATCCCCGACATCACGGCAGATTATCTTTTCTCCTGTAATCTCTCTTCCACGATTTCCTCATTATCGAACTGTCGGAAGCATGTCAGTGCTTTTGAGATAGCGTCATCACGCGTTGATAAGACGGCATAATATGCCATTGTTTGCATTGCATTGTTTGTGAAACTAGTGACTTCCCTCGCCCGGTACCAGAGGATGCCGTCTCGCGTGTCGGAAAACGGGCTCAACTTAGGAACCGTGATCAAAGGATTTCTTGGCTATCTCCCCAGGGACGCAGTGGTTTTGAAATACGTGGGTAATAATAAAATATAAATGCTTGTGCTGTACAAAAGTTCACGTGTCCCGGAATAAAACCTGGCAAAAAAAAAAAAAAAAATGGTAAAATGTAATTCTTGTTCATGGAATTTATTCTTACCTTGGTAATGCTTTTTTGTTGTAGATGCTATATCGTTTTGATCGCAAAAGCTACCGTAACAGACTTATTGTTTTGAAGGAAACTGCGAATAAAACTGAAAGAAAAAGACTACTGAAAATAGAATTTCAAGTGTTATCGTATCTGCGTTGGCCTATATAGCTGCCTGCATTTTGTTTTTATCGCTTTATTGTGTTGACAGCGCATATCGCTTTTCAAATTAAAATTCCTCTCAAATATGCCGCCTCCAAGGAATTCGTTATACCATAATTCGAAAAATTATCTTTCTTTGGAAGAAGGCCAAATATTTTGTGCATTAAAACGGCTTCTATCCTGTACGCGTTATTTATTTTTTCTATTGACCATTCAAGGACGACTTAGTCTGTTTTTCTTGATTAGTATGATCGGGGGTAAGGGGAGGATCACTGAATAACATCAAAAGGTAGATGTTTCAGGGAAACCAGTTTTAACACTTAAAACATTAAGTTATCGGCTGTATACGGAGTACAGGATATTTGATAAAACGCAGTGTGCGTTCGTTGCGCTGAAAGCATTTTCCAGGTTTTAAAATAACTAGTACTGTATATTCTGATGCTTGCTCAGATGGAAAAACTAAAACATGTACTAAAGAATTCGCTTACACATCGGCTGCATCTATAAAGTAATCGTACTGTTTTTTTTATATTGTTCTATTTATTTTTACGCCTTTTTATGTTATAAAATTTATCATATTTTGTTACATGAAGCGCATTCATTGGCTGGCGCCGGATTTGTTTCTTATCTCTAGTTTAGTTCTGGTGGTATTCAAGTGTTTCGTTTTTAAGTCATAGGAACAGTGAGTAACTATGCAGCGTGGTTTAGCTCAAAGGCATTAAGTTCTTGGAGGACAGAGAAAACCGGAAGACAAGTCAAAAGTTCACGATAAAAAGTTAGTGAACATAGAAGTTAGTTATAAAAAGTTCGTTTGGGAAAGTTTATTGAGGAAAACAGAATAAATTAGGAAATCGTTAATTTTTAGTGCTTTTCTCCTTCTGGACCGAACTCTAGTGTTTAAATTGGTTTTTGCTATGCGTAGATACTGTTTAATTTTTTTTTTTTTTTTAAGGTATGGAATGTTTTTTTTTTAAATGGAGAATGAGTTCAAATACTTTTTAATATTTGATATGACATCTCCAAGACAAAAAGGTGATATTTCCACCCATTTTAAGGTGCCATATTTGTATCACTTAGAAGTTTCTCGAATAATGGTGACATCCTTGTTCTTTTGAGTCCTCAAAAGTAAAAAGTGCGACCTTAACACGAGTAAATATAGTTTGTTAACGGAAGACAAAACAAACAAATAAAATGATGTAAACTGCACTGTAAGAAAAAAGTGGTGTGAATTCACGGAAAATTCCTGAAAATAACGTGGAGAAAAGTTGTCTGTAAGTGTCCGTCTTTTAATGAAATTTCCGTGTTTAAAAATTCCCGTTTCTTCTAACTTCCGTATTTTTAAAGATTTTCCGTTAGTTAGTAATTCCGTTTACTATTTCAGAATAGCCCGTTTCGGGGTTTTCTGTGTTTATATAGAAATTTTGCAAAACCTTCAATTTCGACACATACGTATCCTTTCCGTTTGAGCCTGGTAGAGATCGAACCAGATTCGTTCTGCTTCGTCTTCAACCAAAGACGCGTTTGCGATCCGTTGAGTTAGAAGCTATGTAAATGCCGTCGCGTCTGGGGTTGAACTCTAATCGCTCAATGATGTACTTTTTTTTTCTATTGATGCGGGGGAATTAGTGATTTTATTTTCTGTTGTAGCTAATTATTTTTCGGAATAGGTTCGTTAGGATTCAAGGAGGATTTATTACAATTTACGTATGTTTTTCATCGTGATTTTTCGAAGCAACAGAATGCATCGGAACTTGAAACTTTTTAAATTGGCAATGACTTTGTTTCTTTTAAGGAAAAGTGAAATTTACTGTTATAGTATTATTTAACAGAAAATATAAAATTTCTCTTGATATCTATAATACACAGGCCGTTCCATAAAAACAGAGTATTTTTTTTTTTTTTTTTTTTTTTTTTTGAGTTGGCAGACGATTCTGGTTTTCTTATTGCGCATTTGGTTAAGGTACGCCAGCATTTCGCCATACAGCTATGGAGGTGAGTGATTCAGAGTTAAGAAGTGAAATGCGTTGCGATAAATGTTTGCGATCGTTTGGGTAAAACGGCTCCAGAAACAGTTGATTGAATGAAAAAAAGCGTACAAAGATAAATGTTTGGATGAGTCAACGATTTTTAGGATGGCACCATGATTTTGAAAAAGGACGTTTGTCGGCAATACTCGCTGCTAGGCCTGGTCGACCTGAAAATGTTGTTACGGAGCTTATTGTTAACACTGGTTGGGTAATCCTGCAAGAAGATCGACAAATGACGTGTGTAGACATAGTGGCGTCAACAAATATTTCAAAAACGTCGGCATTCTACGCGACAAATTACAGCTGCATCGTGTGTGTTCCAAATGGGTACCTCATCACCTAACGAGAGAACAATTGTTAGCCGGAGCTCAGGTATGTCATAAGTGGAAACAAATGATTGCAAAGGATCCAAACTTTCTAAACAGAGTAATAACTGCCGATGAAACATGGGCCCACTAATTCGACTCCACGAAGCGTGCAACGAGTGTATGAAAACACTCAGGCTTGCCTCCTCCGAAAAATGTCCGCCAAACCAAATCAGCTGGGAAAGTGATGATGATAATTTTCTTTGATCACAAAGGGGTAGTCTACCAGCATGCTGTTCCTCCACAAATTATTGTCAATGCTGAGTATTACATTTCAGTCTTAAAGCGTCTGCGACGACACATATGGATTAAGCGACCGGAACTGGTGGGCAAGTGGACTCTACACCATGATAACGCCCGCCCAGATGTGGCTGCTTGTGTTCAACAGTTTCTTACGAAATACAGTACTGAAATCATGACACAGCCTGCCTACAGTCCTGACCTGGCCCTGTGCGATTTCTGGTTGTTTCCAACAATGAAGGAGAAGTTCCTTGGTGGAACATTCAACACAGATGCTGACGTTATTCGAGCTGTACAGGGGTCGCTAAAGCAGTTTCCGCAAAATGCCTTCGTCACATGTTTTGAAAAGTGGACTGAACGATGGGATCGTTGCATATCATCGGAGGGAAGATACTTTGAGAATGTATATTTTGCTGTACCTATATTTCTTCATTTTGTGTGCTTTTATTCTCGGTTTTTATGGAACGGCTACAACGTTTTAAGGGGTCCACAGACTGATACATACAATCACCTTTACAATAATTTAAGTATCCGGTTTCGTACACCAACACAATATATAGCACAATAGGTGGTGCACAAAATGGAGGAGAAGGGAAAAAATATTCTGTGCCACAATAACCAAAATTTCATGCGATATGCTATCCACAATGTCTGATGTCGCTACAGAACTTCAAAATCAGATCCTCCGAAAGAGGTTTGAAATTTAGTAGTTAATCAAACCTCAAGTATTCCCGCGAATTGCTCCAATTTCGTGAAATTTTCCGTCATATGGATACGGAAAAGTGAAAGCTAATTAAAATGTAATAGTTAATCAAACCTCAAGTATTCCCGCGAATTGCTCCTACTACGTGAAATGTTCCGTCATATGGATACGGAAAAGTGAAAGCAAATTGAAATTTAATAGTTAATCAAACCTCAAGTATTCCCGCGAATTGCTCCTATTACGGGAAATTTTCCGTCATATGGATACGGAAAAGTGAAAGCAAATTGAAATTTAATAGTTAATCAAACCTATTCCCGCGAATTGCTTCTATTACGGGCAATTTTCCGTCTCATAGATACTGAAAAAGTGAGAACTGAATTTTCTCGTTAATATACGAAAGGAATTGCAGAAAGGTTTTCGAAAATTCAGAAAAATTCCGTCATTTCACCTAAAAGGTGTTGTCAGAAATATTATTCGTTAATTCACGAAGGGAATCAGGGAAAATGGCTCCTGAATTTCAGAAAATGTTTTACAGTGTGTCTGTTCTGGAGTGCTGTTGGCAAGAGTTTAAGAAGGCAAAAAGAAACGCAAGAAAGTGTCATAGGCTTAGTAGTTGCAGTCGGGAAGCTACGCAGTTTAAAAAAGGTAATGGTGCTAGAAAGCGGCACGGCTACTTTGTCGGTGATCTAAAAAACGCAACTGTGAAAGACGCGATCAAAATATGGCAGGCAATCGGTAATAAAGTTGCACCTACTGTAACTGCGTATTCCGGTCAGCTTGACAAACCTTGCCGATCATTGAGCAGAGCAGTGACAGTAGTTAATTATCATAATCTCTCTCAGATCGAATGCACTTTTAATGTTCCTAAGTGTGGCAAGCAATGTTATCATTATTAATTGAAGAATGCTAGCTTTATGTTTTTATAGCAAAGGTGTTGCGGATTCGGTGTCGTCACCACACCTGGTTTATTTGAATACCATGTGGCATTTGCAAAGGAATAAAGTTTTTCTGGGTATCGTTCACTTGATCGAAAGGTCACTTGACCGAAAATCACTTGATCGAAAGGTACATTTCAACGAAGGGTCACTTCACCGAAAAGTTCATTTCACCGAAGGATTACTTTGCCTAAAGTTCGTTATATCTAAAGATCATTTCACCCAATGGTCAGTTTATCAAAAACTTAAAATTTTGTTTTTAGAGATCTGTTGTGGTGCGGGTTTTTGAAAAACTGGCCACCTAAACGTTATCGGATTGTATAAAAAATACGCTTTTAATTTCTGTGAAACACCTTCCCAGGAGTAGGTTTTTCGAAATATAACATTAATTATAAGGCATAGATCTGTGCCTTTTTGTCAGATTTTAATCCTCCGAGCTCCTTATGAATATAAGGGTTACATAGGAAATCAAGTAAATAATGTTCCACTTTTACTCAACCACAAAACATTAATGTTTTGACCGTAGGCCTAAATACAGGCCATTTTAACAGATTTTAACCGTACTCATATTCATAAGCATTACATAAATTGTAAAGTAACTTTTTATATAAACCTTATGAACGTGATTATAAAATTTGCTAAAAAGGCCTAAGCCGAGGTCTATTGTCTTAAAAGAAAAGATTTGTCTTAAAACTAAATCGTGTTCTCTGTGACACGGAGAAATCAAAAGTGCAATTTGAGTATGATCCCCTAACGTTTCGGTGCTCTGTCTGCCGAACTTGCTCCATGCTTCAACAGATCCTGTAATGAAATCCAAAGTTATCGATAAACTGACCCTTTGGTGAAATGACCTTTCGATGAAATGAACTTTTAGGTAAAGAGACCTTTCGGTGAAATGAACTTTTCCATCAAGTGACCCTTCGGTGAAATGTACCTCCATCAAGTGACCCTTCGGTGAAATGTACCTTTCAATCAAGTGACCCTTCGGTGAAATGAACTTTTCGATCAAATGATCTTTCGATGAAACAATCTTTTCGGTGAAGTGACCCTTCAGTGAAGTAAGCGTCGAGCAAATGAACCAGACCCAGTTTTTGTGACGTGAATTTTCGCCGTTTTCCAGTTGGTCAGTCAAGTGTGATTGTGAGCAATGTGAGGACACCGTTTAATATTTTCAGTTATTCAAACGATTAAATTTAGAGATGATTTCATCAACTTGGTTTGGTTTTCGTGACTGGGACATCGTTATGTCTGAAATTCTGTCTCTGCCATTTCCCCGTTTCCCTTTTAAGTATTCTGCGCAGATGATCACTGCTATACTGTAGAAATAACAAAGGAATGTTTGCCAGCTACAACGTCCTACTGGATTAGATTTAAACCCATTTACTAGTACATAGTATTTTGTTTTTTAACTCCCTTTGTGGAGGACTCGTTATGAAAGGCAAAACCCACTGTGCATATAATATCATGATGTGTGGCGTACTACAGATATGAAGCACGTGTCAAGACAACAAATCTGCAGCGGTACATTCCATCGCTGTAGCTTAGTCGGTTAGAACAAATCATTCCGGAGCGAGGGGACGTGGTTTCGATATCTGTCACAGACAAATTCCTGTTTTCACAGATATTTTCTTTTCGCTTTAAATCGTAGAACAAAAGTAGTTAATGCGCGCTTGATATAAATATTTGAAGGTTTTGATATTCTGGAAAAATTGTAATCAAGTACAGAATTTCGAAGTTTCGGTATAGCTGGAATGAATGAATGAATTGTTACAACGACGACTACAAAACTCTCCATGCAGCATCAAGAAGTTAAAAGGTAGACTTGGGTACACTACCCCGAATATATGGAAACGATATAGAGTAATTTGTGATTTATAAAGTGGCAAAAGTTGTTCAAAAAGGAAGTAACGCTTAGCTCGAAAGAAAAGTGCGGGTTTATTTTGCTTTCTCTCCGCTTCTCTCCTTTTCTTTTTAAGGAAGATTCGCTGTGTAAGAAATGTGACCTTGCCAAAAGGCCAAGACAAGGTGAGTGAAATATTCATACCTAGAACAGATGTAAAAAATATTCGTTGTCAAAGAGTTACCTGACATGTAAACAAGAGGAAAATTGTAGTTTCTTTTGATGCTTACAAGTAAATCGATTGTGCAAGTTCATAATAGTGTCGAAACTCTTTGCGTGGAAGTACCGTATTTTATGGCGTATAAATCGAGACTTTTCTCTTCAGAAATCCAAGCCTCGTCATATACGCCACATCGACTTATTTATTGAAATTTCTCAATCAGGAAAAAAAGAAATATTATGCCTTAAATTCGGTCGTTACCGAAGCAGCCTGAAAGGCAATATTTAGTTCTTAAGAAACCATTCCGAAAGCATACAAAATGTAACATTCCGTTTACTAAGATCTTGTTTAAAAGCTGCTGAAACGGTTATTTCTGTTTAATAAAAACATTTTTTTATTGGAAGTTTAACGGCCACTGTGAGCAACTCAATGGGCTATAAGCAGTCGCCAATATAAGCATTAAAATCGCCGTGAGCGATTTGAAGTGGCAGCTGTCGTATGTTAATTCCATCTCCCTCGCGGTCTTTCCGAGATCCCGTGGGTAGCATTCGTTTCTGGTTTTAGCCGCCAGAACTGCAATAGATGAATCTCACTTATCCCGCAATGATTAAGCCTCTGAAACACGTCACTGCGACGCAGTTGATTGGCTGGTGATAATTGCTTCGACAGGCGGCAGCGCATGCGTTTTAAGAATAGCAATGACTAGTTGCTAGCGAAGGCAGTCTTTTTTGGCTTTGCGAATCTCAAATCCCTCCAATCTCAATTTAGCACACTTGTGTGACCCAGGTTTTTTTTTTTTTTTTTTTATCATCTTTACGCGGCGGCGTTTTTCTCGGATTGTTGGGTCGGAGGGAAGAAATACGGTAGCGTCAGTTAGTAAGAAAAAATAAACTTACGAAATTCAACTTTTTCCGAAAATAATGAGGAAGTTGCCTCACTTTCTCTTCCTTTTAATATTTACTGAAACATTAAAAATATAGTTACAGAATTTCGGAACACTAACTGTATATTTGTTCTAGCCTCGTCTCATACTCAGGATCGACTTATCTATGAATGAAGAAGTCAGGAAACTATGACACCTACCTAGACATCATTGCAGACGAGGTATAACCCTTTCATAGTAACGGTATACCCCTCTAGTAGTGCCAGCAGGATAATTCGCCGTGCCACACTGCCCGGATGAAAAAGTGGAAATCCTCCAAATACGTGGCGTGAGTGAATAAACAAAGACATCGCTCTATCCACGCTTTATCAACACATAGCAACAGAAAAATTGTTATCCGGTCACCGCTGGGGATCCGAATCCCAGATCTCTCGATTTCTAGCCGAGCGCGTTAGCCTTACGCTTCGGTGGCCAACAATCAACAGCGCTGTGTGTGTTTTTATGTCAGCTTCTGACATCATAAATCCGTAAGATGGGCTCAGCTACTCAGACGTCTTCATCCGGTGGACATTAACTGCACTCGCTATATATTAATTATAGCAATTAAATCCAAAGGGCGAGATCCAAAGTGAAAATCCTCCAAATACGTGGCGTCTGTGAATAAACAAAGACATCGCTTTTTCCACGGTTTAGCAACACATTGCAACCGAAAAATTGCTATCCGGTCACCGCTGGGGATCCGAATCCCAGCTCTCGATATCTAGCCGTGCGCGTTAGCCATACGCTACGGTGGCCAACAATCAACGGCGATAATGTACCCGGATTGTTCGAGAATGGTTCGCCGAACATGAGGAAGACTTTCAAGTATTTATTGCCTTGGCCTCCAAATTCCCCAGACGTCAATCCAGTCGAGCATCTATATGGTTTGTGGTGGAACAGCAAATTCAACCTGCGGCGACTCAACCACGTAACTTACAATAGTTAAAGGATCTGCTGGTAACGTGTTGGTATCAGATACCACAAGATACCTTTAGAAAACTTGTAACGTCCATCCTCGCCGGATAAGAGCTGTTTTTGCGGCATAAAAGGGACTAACATTATATTAGGTAGATGATGATAATGTTTTTGGTTCTTCGATGTATGACAAACTTTAATTTTTTCCTAAGATCAACGCTTTACACAATCTACTCTAGCACACTCTCGATGTCTCTACATCTCTACATGAATTTCGTCTCTCTTAGTTCCCATAGCTCTCATCTTTAATACATTCAGTGTTGTCACTTTAATCTTTTGTGACTCACTGTCAGTGTTCCCAAATTTGTTCGGAGAAGTAATGTGTCGTTCAGATAGAGAATGTTTAATTAAGGAGTAGTGTAATTTGCATAAGAACACGAAAACTCAAAAGGTAGGTTATTCAGAGATATACGTCGCAGAACAATTTCTTGTATAATATTTTATAATTCTCAGTTCTATTCCTAGGTGATATAAATGCGTATTTTTTTTTATGACCGTATCACCGCTCCTAAAAATCTGGTAGAAGAAATAAATATAATAATATTAAATATATATTAATTCGCACAAAGGAAGATTTTTTTAGCAACGCTTGGCGTATTTAGAATCTCCTTAGCACTGACAGCATGAACTCTTGCGTTTTGCTTGTCTCTTAAGAATTTCACTGGATAATAAACAGAAATCTTAATGGACTTTTTCCATGGTTGTTCTTTAGAACGTAAATGCTTATTCTTTCAGGATATTTCTTTTAATACCGTCGTTGTTTGGGGAAATGTAGCCTATATATAAAGTTAAATTTTTACGAGGCGGAGAAAAAAAGTGGAATTTTCTCAAAAATCTGTTGGTTTTTTTTGCAAATCTCCGTTATTTATGCTGTTACGAATTATATCTTTAACAGGATTCATATTCAGTACTATTTTGCGATGCATTATGATAAGATTTTAAAAATCGTGACGCTTTTCGGGCTACCCACTAACAAGAATTCCGGTCTATCCCCAGATATGTTATTTCGTCATTAATTTAGACCAATTATAAGCGGACATTCCTCTTACTGCTGCTCGCTTCATTTTGTCTAAACGTTTTGTACGCAGGCAATAGCTCTGTATCGAAAAAAGAAAGGAAACAGAGTCAGGGTTCAACAATTTCCATGACAGAGTCGAAATTATGGGAATAATTCGGATTGCATCCTTTGAGAGCTTATGTAGGTCACGCGCGCAGGTGAAGGGACTGAATCGTAGATACACTCCCTCGCTGCTTTGAACAAATCAGACAACATATAGCAGCAGGCGTGGTTTGGGTCGAGATTATTACGAGATTATTCTCAGCCTCCGGGAAAAGCAGTTTATTGTACCCCAGTGATCAGATATTGTCTGGGGAAAGTAAAATGGCAGTCTTTATAGCCGTGACGCGTTTTATGCGTTTGTGTATGCTGTGTGATTGAAACGACTTGCAGGTCCTTCACGGTTTACTGCACCGAAACCTGGTTGAATTGTAAGCTGGAAATCGGTGGTGCTGGGAGCTTTTGACTGCTATCTACCCATGAAATCATTGTCTCGACTCAACTCTCACCGCATTCACAAAAACAGATCTAATAACTCATTGCGACGATTGGGGTGATTAGGAATGTGGCAGTCATCAAACAGATTTGATAAGTGTTGGATAAAAACAAATGCCCTGTTAGTGTTTGTTTAAGGTAACGAACAGCGCTGGCACACCCTCAGAAACCAACTCATTACGCTTTCCACAGTTGGAGTTGCCTTTTTCTCCTTTCATCACGTGTACTTAACAAGATCGCCAAGATGTGTGCGACTGTTTTACTCCACAGCTCTTGCGTAGCAACTTCTCCTACTAAACGCACATAGAAGGTTGATCGCGTAACAGGTGGCTGATCTGCATGTTTCCCAGACAGCGCGGGTAACTAGCTGAACCGGTGCAAGTCAGCAGCTCTACGCATGGGCACTTGAAGAGTTCATATGAGCGGCTATTGTAGGCATTGATCCTCTGAAAAGCGGTCAATTTTAGGTTGTTTGCATCACTACCGTTCCCGATCCGAAGTATTCGCAGATCATTGAAATGTACAAAGAACGGAGATTCACCGTTTTCGCAGAGGGATCTACGCAGTCCGTGACCAACAGAAATCATCTGCATGCGTCGTAAAACGATTGAGGAAGAGACTTGCCACACTTGGTGTTGTCTGACATTTTGCCACTGGCGGAAATTCAAGGACCCATTGCGCACGCCGTTAGAGTTGCACTGTGAGCCGTTCATGCCATCATTCCTCAGGATCTCGAAGCTGACGAAACGTCATGAGGGGCAGTGTGCAATTTGCGTTCGTTTTGTTTTGGGGGTTTAATTGTCACCACGAGCAAGTGTTAAGGCTATAAACAGTTGCCCGTCCCTAATTTGCTACCGTTGGCTTCAGTAAGACAAACACAACACGTATTCCTCATCTGGGACTCATATCCGGACCCATCTCGGACTAATAGTCAGAAGTCAGCGCCTCAGACCGCTTGGCCACTGGAGCGGTTACAAATTACCTTTTCGCCACAGCGCGGCACGAACTGTGGGATCCTATACACGCGGTATCTTACAGTTGACTGGCGGCACTCCGCAGTTACCGTGGAAGAAGCCTGCATTTACGTGGACAATTTACTCTCACGGACAATGAAATTTGCGCACCAAGAAGGAAGTATCGGATTGAACTGAAATTTTATGGGCGTAATGATACAGGTGAATGATACACATGGCGGCAAAAACAGAGCTGCAGGACAATTACAGAGGGATCTGTCGCACGCAGAGCGGTCATCTTCAATACCGCGTCGCACCGCCTCGTGCGGCGATACGTGCTGCAATACTGTCTGACATGGAGGTGAACAGATGCCTGATGTCCTGCGGCAGACTGGCCCACACTTGTTAGACGGTGTGCTCCCAATCCCGGATAGTGCGACACGGCGGCAGCTGGCGTTTCAACTGGTCCCACACATGCTCGATAGAGGAGGTGTCCGGGGGAGCAGGCAGGCCATGGAAGGGTCTGGACATGCAGTCCTGCGCAACCCGTGCCGTGTGCCGGCGGGCATTATCCTGCTGGTATAGCGCACCTGGAACGCCGGCCAGAAATGGGAGCACATGGGGCCGTAGAATCTCATCCACATACCGCTGCCCCGTCAATGATCCACGTACAACTACTAGACCTGATCGGCTATCGTACGATATGGCACCCCAGACCATAAGGCTTGCAGTGGGAAAGGTGTGTGCCGTTGACCCGGGGAGCTCCACATACGAACACGATGATCATCTGTCTCCAAAACGAAGCGGCGCTCATCGCTAAACGCCACACGTCACCGGTCTGTGGCGTTTGACGTCACTCTGGCCTGGCACCACTGCTCACGGAGCCGCCGATGTTCCTGTGTTAATGGCAGCACACGTAAGGGGCGCTGGAATCGCAGATTTGCTTCCGCGAGGCGTCAGGAAATGGTTTGTGGGCGCACAGGAGCCGCTACATCTGCCTGTATAGTGGACCGGGTCCCCGTGGGATGCGTGCGTGCTTGGCGCACGATCCGTCGATCCTCTCTACCGGTGGTCCTGCTGGTCCGTCCGGAGCCGCTCCACCGTGTGGCAGTGCCGTCATGTGTCCACTGCTCCCAGCACAGTCGGTCGGTATGGTCAGAACGATCCACGTGATGGGGTATACGGCGCGCCTACCACTGCGGTTTTTATCCCGATGATCAGGCCTCTCTCAATGTCCGTAAGTTACGTAAATAGACGTCTCTTACGTTTACCTGGCATTCTTGTCACTCTGTACTGTTGCTTGCGTCGGCCGGTGCTTTTCGACAACACGCCGGTTTATAAGGCTGTCGGTTCGGGCTTGCAGCGCCACCATGGGTGTGCGGTCATGAGCAATCGCATGAAACGATCATTTGCATACCAGCACGCACCCTAGCTATTTGCAAAGTTTCGCGGTTGTAGCATGCTTTCTTCTAGGTGCGCAAATTTCATTGCCCGTGAGTGTAAAATAAGGCACATGCAACATGCGGTAAGATGGTACAAAAATTGTCAAAATTATTTCTGATCATCGCGAGATATTGCTATGAAGGCTTATTATAGGTTAGAAATGTGGTGAGGTCAGTTTCGTTTACTATTACTCTAACGGAGAGAATTCAGTTCGTTCTCTTACCTTTTTTCGGATAAAAGATCCTTATCTTGTACTTGGCCTGGCGAGGAAAGGTGTGGCTTCATCAAGAATAAGGTCTCCAGAGGACCTCCACCACCCGGCATATTTGCATGAACAAGCGTCTAGTGCATTGTCATGGGATCGCTGTGCCTGTGTGAACTATTTATTGCTTTCCATATCCTAAGAGGACCTCGGCATGCAGAAAGGAGTGAGTGAGAGAGCTTTTGTACCTCCGCATTCTATTTAGAATCTACAGTGGAAACTGCTGTGTTGGGCAATGAATCAACATCAGTATCATGAAATATAGCATTGCACCAAGTAGCGCTAGAGCATTTGTTACAGCCAATAATGAAAAGCGACCTCATGCATCACAGTCAACTCCTGTACATTACTGATTAGCAAGCTTAACTGTTACTCAGATGTTAGTTAAGTTCGTGATATACGTATTTTATTTTTGTCTTCTTTTTACTCGTATTTTTCGGAGCGGTCCACGAATTGAGGGATTTTTAAGTAAATGCTCACTCACCCAGTTGGATTAATAGCAATTGGAGTAGTTGGATTAATAGCAGTTGGATTGGTTGGATTAATAGCAGTTGTATTAAGTAAATGCTCACTCACCCAGTTGGATTAAGTAAATGCTCACTCACTCAGTTGGATTAATAGCAGTTGGATTAAGTAAATGCTCACTCACCCAGTTTGATTAATAGCAGTTAGATTAGTTTGATTAATAGCAGTTGGATCAGCTGGATTAATAGCAATTGGATTAGGTAAATGCTCACTCACCCAGTTGGATTAATAGCAGTTAGATTAAGTAAATGCTCACTCACCCAGCTGGATTAATAGCAGTTGGATTAAGTAAAGGCTCACTCACCCAGCTGGATTAATAGTAGTTGGATTAATAGTAGTTGGATTAATAGCAGTTGGATTAAGTAAATGCTCACTCACCCAGTTGGATTAATAGCAGTTAGATTAGTTTGATTAATAGCAGTTGGATTAGTTTGATTAATAGCAGTTGGATTAGGTAAATGCTCACTCACCCAGTTGGATTAATAGCAGTTAGATTAAGTAAATGCTCACTCACCCAGCTGGATTAATAGCAGTTGGATTAAGTAAAGGCTCACTCACCCAGCTGGATTAATAGTAGTTGGATTAATAGCAGTTGGATTAAGTAAATGCTCACTCACCCAGTTGGATTAATAGCATACAGTTCGTACGTGTCGGTTCCACATGTTTTGTAATTAAATGACCGCAGATTTTCACAAAAAGCTTCTCTGAGAATCACAACACTTGATGTCGGGCAGTCACTCAGGAAAAGTTTCACGCAACTACGTAGTAGCGCTAAGATTGCATAGGGTTGAGTGCCAGTGTGCGTACAATTAGTGCTGTAGTTCTGAGGAAAAAAGTATCTTCGCTGTTGGGTTGGGGTTGAACGACCACCGTGAGCAACTCAATGGGCTATAAGCAGTCGCCCGTCCCTAATTTAGGGTCACTGGTTCCAGGGAAGGGAGAGAGCCAGTGCCGTAAGACAAACACAACATCCATGCCTCACCGGGATTCGAACCCGGACCCCGTTCGGACGAATGATCAGAGGCCATCGCTTAGACCACTGCGCCACCGGGGCGGCTATCTTCGCTGTGAGCCAGTTAGGTGAAAAAACTCCGGAGAGAAGGCCCTCAAAATTTTGGAAGTAATTTAAAACTTGATTTGTTTTTATCCATCCGCATATTTTGTTAAATTTTATTGCATTTTTTAGCAATTTTCATCAGAATTGCGTAATTTTGAAAATTTTAAATAAAAGAAAGAATGGGAACTCCTAGACAAAGGAGTAGTTCCCTCTCTTTTCAGCAGAACTCTTACGATTCGTGAGACGCCTTGCATTTTAAATAATAAGTGGTGTGAATTTACGGAAAATATCTGAAAATAACGTGCATCAAAGTTTCCAGTAGGTGTTCGTCTTTTAAGGAAATTTCCGTTTTTTAAAAGTGCCCGCTTTATTTAAATTTTTACCCGTATTTGCCCAGATTTTCCGTAGTGAGTAATACTGTTTATTTCAGAAAAGCCTGTTTTAGGGTTTTCCGTATGTACACAGAAATTTCGCAAAAACGAGGACCCTAAATTTTTCAGCCCTTACGCCAGAGAATCCCTTTTGCGCCGATGGGACTCGAACCGAGGTCGTTTGGGTTGGCTCAACAGGAACCGCGCGTTTTAACCACTGAGACAGAAAGATACAGAAATCACACTGACGTTATAGGTAAAACTAAATGCATGATGATTTTTTTTTCTTTGTCATTAAATTGAGTGGTTAGTCATTATATTTTCTGTTGGATCTTATTTTTTTTAATAGGTTTGTAATAATTTCATTTTTTCTGTAGGAAGCCTTATCACAAACTTAGTATTTCTTTCATCGTGATTTTTCGAAGCAACAGAATACTTTGAACCTTGACATCTTTCTAAACTCGCAATCGCTTTCAATTATCTTTAAGAAAAGGCAAAATGTACTGTTTTATAGTATTATTTCACAAAACTCCTAAATATAAAATTATAAAAATTTCTCTTGATAAAACGGCCGTTCCGTAAAATCTGAGAGTAAAATCACACAAAATGAAGAAATATAGGTACAGCAAAATATATGTTATTCTTTCTCAAAGTACCTTCCCTAGGATAATATGCAACGGTCCCATCGTTCAGTTCGCTTTTCAAAGCATGTGGCGAAGGCATTTGTGGAAGCTGACCCCTGTACAGCTTGAATAACGTCAGCATCTGTGTTGAATGTTGTGCCACGGAACTTCTCCTTCATTTTACTTAAATAGTATAACTATACTAGTGATCCGAAATTTCTTGGCGTAGAATAGAAATAAAAGTTTCCAAGCTTTCGCACGTCAGCCAGATGGCTTTCTCAAGGAAGGTATAGACTGCAAACTGAATAATAGAACGGTTCAGCAATTTGAACGTGGTGACTTGACTTGACAATAACGAATAGATGCGAACGTAATCAGGTAGTCAAGGACACGAGGCGTAATGCTCGTTTTGGCAAGCGGAATCATGGAAGGAAAACCAAAAGGCAATCACTATTTGAAGAACTGGTTTCAATCTCGTGACAACTGCAGTGAGACGCTATCATTGCACGACTCGCTGTTGGTTATGATTTCCAAAGTTTCGCGAATGGCAGTAGATTTTGGGGTGGAGTAGGAAGCTAATTTCTTTACGTCATCCCACATAGGAGCAGCGGACTTGAACTTGACTTCTCTGGATAGGGCCGTGGTTACTTTGCCGTTCTTTATGTCCCTTTTATGTTCGTTAACTCTAATTCTACATGAACGTTTAGTCATTCCAATGTAGTATCGCGCGAATCCGTCCGGATATAGTAGAGGAATGGCATAAACGCCTGCTTCATTGGAAGGTGGGGACTTCTCGGTGTTTCCCTTAAGCATGGTATATAAAGATGTCGAGATCTGATGCCAACACCGAGTTTCATCTTCTTGAGCACGTTCTTGAGCGCGTTCTTGAGCTGATAGGAAGTATTTGGTATATAGGGAATTGGTCCAGGTAGCGTAGCTCCGGCATAGAAAGATCAGTACGACTGGTTCGTGTCTTCTCGGTGTATCGGTGTACCAGGTTCTGGGCGTATCCTGCCTCAGTGGCCAGCTCGATAACGTTTCTCAATTCGCATTGCCTAGAAGGAACATCTGAGGAGACTGGCTCTTCGGATTCGAGAACGGAATAAAGCTGTCTTGTTGTCGGCGGGGCAGAATGAGTTGCGGAGCACCAGGTTAGGTACGGATGTGGGTTTATAATAGACTTGTGTAAGAAGGAGGTTTTCAGGTAATTTACTCAGTAAAACATCCAGATAAGGCAAGGCGCCATTGTGTTCGAGCTCCATAGTGAAATTGATAGGTGGGTGAATATCATTGATTTTATCTAGAAAACCCGGGAGGGTATCCTTTCCGTGAGGCCATATGAAGAATATATCGTCCGCATATCTTAACCAAGTGGTAGGTCTCGGGGTAATGTTGGTGAATATATATTGCTACGTTCATATTGTTGAGCCGTTCTATTATTCAGTTTGCAGTCAGCTGTCTACCTTCCTTGAGAAAGCCATCTGGTTGAAAGAAATCCATCTGCGAAAGCTTGGAAACTTTTATTTCTATTCTACGCCAAGAAATTTTGGATCACTAGTATAGTTATACTATTTAAGTAGAGTTAATGTATTGTTCCTTGTTATTAATTATTCTCCTTCATTGTTGGAAACAACCAGAAACCGCACGAGGCGAGGCGAGGACTCAAGGCAGGCTGTGGCATGATTTCAATGCTGCATTTCGTAAGAAACTGTTGAACACAAGTAGCCAATGTGGGCGGCCTTTAGCATGCATAGGGTCCACTTGCCCACCAGTTCCGATCGCTTAATCGATCGATATCTGTCGTCGCAGATGCTTCGAGAGTGAAATGTAATGCTCCACATTGACAGTAATTTGTTGAGGAACGGCATGTTGGTAGACTACACCTTTATGATCAAAGAAAATTATCATCATCATCTTCCCAGTTGATTTGGTTTGTCGGACTTTTTTTTTTTGGAGGAAGCGAGCCTGTGTGTTTCCAGATACTCGTTGCGCGCTTCGTGATGGGGTCGAAATAGTGGACCCATGTTTCATCGACAGTTATTACTGTATTTAGAACGTCTGGATCCTTTGCAATCATTTGTTTCCACTCGTGACGCACCTGAACTCTGGCTAACAATTGTTCTCACGTCAGGTGATGAGGTACTCATATGGAACACACACGATGCAGCAGTATTTTGTCGCGTAGAATGCAGAATACCGTCGTTTTTGAAACATTAGTTGACGCCGCTATGTCTTCACACGTCATTCGTCGATCTTCTTGCAGGATTGCCCAAACAGTGTTAACAATACGCTCCAGAACAACACTTTCAGGTCGACCAGGCCTAGGAACAAGTTCTGCCGACAAACGCCCGTTTTTGAAATCATGGTGCCATCTAAAAATCGTTGACTCACCCAAACATTTATCTTTGTCAGCTTTTTTCACTAAATCAAGTGTTTCTGGAGCCGTTTTACCCAAACAATAGCAGAATTTTATCGCACAACGCATTTCACTTCTTAACTCTGGGTCACTCACCTCCATAGCTGTATGGCGAAATGCAGATGTACCTTAAACAACTGCGCAATAAAAAATCCAGAATCGTTGCCACGGCTAATAACTGTTGCCATAGATACTTCTTTAATTCAGTTAGTTGTCTGAATGGTTATTTTCCCCCTTCGCACTATTTCCAAATCAAAAAAAAAAAAAAAAAAAAAAAAATACTCTCAGTTTATGGAACGGCCTTTGTATAATTTTAGGTGTGCAACTTAATTCTCGGCCCCTAACCGCAAGCGATCATAGAACGTCGGCAAATGCAAATAGCTGTGTGCGATAGTGGCTGAATGCAGCGCCATCCAACAGCTTTCCAGGCCACCGTAACCGCTCACATCTGTAGTGACAGAAGGAACGAAAGTTGACGGTGAAAGCAATGTCGTTCGAGAAGCAACATTTGTGACTCTGCCTCCTGTTCGCGTTTCAGCTGAGAAAGGTACCGCGGAAGCACAGCAAATGATCTGTGCTGCTTTGGGTGAGACTGCTGTGTCCTACAGTACGTGTGAGAAGTGGTTCCAGCGGTTTAAGCAGGGAAGTTTCGATCTCCGTCATGCAGAACGTCCGGGACAGCCACAGAAAGTTGCCGATGAGGAACTGGAACAACTGTTGGACGCGAATCCCTGTCGCACACAGTCAGAGCTCGCCCAGTAACACGGGAAGCCATTGCAAAGCGCCTGCACAAGCTTGGACGGATCCATAAGGAGGGCCGTTGGGTGCCCCACCAACTCATAGCTTCGACAAAGTCTAGGCCCTACGATGTTGCTGTGTCCTTGCTCTCCAGATTCAAGGAGAAGGATTTCCTCCACAAGATTTTGACCTGTGATGAGAAGTGTATCCTCTACGATAATCCTAAGCTGCGCAAATCGTGGGTTTATCCAGGTCAGCCTACCACCCGTACCGCCAAACTGAATATCCATGCCTGGAAGTTGTTGCTGTGCATATGGTGGGATCAGCGCGGTGTTGTACACTATGAGCTGTTCAAACCTGGTGAAACGGTCAATGCTGAGCGTTATTGTGAGCAACTCAGTCGTGTGAGTAACGCAATGGAGGCGAAAAGGCCGTATTCTGGCAAGGGCCGAAGGTCGGTCCTGTTGCTTCAGGATAACGCACGCCTTCACACCACCAAAACGACTTTAAACACAATCGCCGATCTAGGTTGGGAGATTTTGTCCCACCAGGCGTATTCTCCAGACTTTGCCCCAAATGATTATCACCTCTTTCGCTCCCTGCAGCATCACCTGAGTGATACGCACTTCTCTTCTGTCGAGGAGGTCCACACAAGTATTGATGACTTTATCAACTCGAAACAGCCCTCTTTTTTCCGCAGTAGCATTCGGCAGCTCCCTGATCGATGGCTCAAATGTATCCAAAACGACGGGGATTATTTACCTGATTAAGTACGTATTCGATTTTTTATAATTTGCTGTCAACGTGTCGTGCCTGTGCCCGAGAATTAAGTTGCACGCCTAATAGGTTTTGTTTTACGGACTACTCAGACTGATACATAGACATTGTACAACCAGCTGTTCAATAATTTAAATACCAGGTTTAAACACAATATGTACTAGCTGGTGCGCAAATCGGGGGAGAGGAGAAGAAATATCCTGTGCCACAATAACCAAAATTCATGCGATATGATATCCACGATATTCGATCACACTACAGAACTTTAAAATCAGATCCTTCGACAAACGACTGAAATTGAACAGTTAATGAAACCTCAAGTATTCCCGCGAGTTACCGGGAAGTTTTCTTCATATGGATACAGAAAAAAGTGAGAACATGGTTTTTCTGTTAATACACGAAAGGAATTGCGGAAAGGTTTCTGAAAATTCTGAATTCTCGTGGCGTACGAAAAATCCGTGAAGTTCAGGTTTCTTTCCGTCATTTCAGGTAAAGTTTGTATCAGAAATATGCTCCTTTAATTCACAAAAGGAATCATGGAAAGTTGCTCATGCATTTCAGACAAGTTAGTAAAATCGTGCAATTCATTGATTATGATACGCTTTCCAACATACTAGAAATCATTACTCAAGTTATGAGGATAATGGCTGCGGAATAAATCTCGCTCCTGTGCCCTAACCTTTTATCCCATTTAGATGATATTAAACAGAACCGGTTCAGTATACCTCGGAAATAATATGATAAAGTTTTGTCGCAATCGAAGCATTTTTACGTAAGTTATGATGCATAATTGCGATGGAAGTTATTCCGCTCCTATGTCCTGACGTTTGACCCCATTTCGCCCATTTTCAATAGGGTTTGTCCCCAGGTGGTCCCCTACCACATACTAAAATTTCATCGAAATCGAACATTTTTTACGTTAGTTATGACGCATAAGACGAGTGGATTGGATTCCGCTCCTATGTCCTGACCTTTGACCCCATTTCGTTCACTTTCAATAGGGTTCCTTCCCAGGTGTACTCCTACCATATACTAAAATTTCATCGAAATTGAACGATTTTTACGCGAGTTATCGTGCGGACGGACATACGCACACAACGCGTGACGTAATGAAGCAGATGGTCGCGAGAGTGTGACGTCATAAAACTTTAACAGGATCCACAAACAACGCGTGACGTAATGAGGCAGATAGCGTGACCGCATCGCCAACATCTCAATCGCGAGTCGATTGCGAGAGTGTGACGTCATAAGATTTCTAAGAATGGCCAACATTAATAGCATGACGCCATGACACTAAAAACGTGGTAATTCGGGGTGGTTATTTAATCCACTAAACGAATTTTTCCAGTCGAGATCAAGCTAAATCGATTTCTAGTACCAGAAAATGGTAGGTTAATCACTTGCATCAAAATCCTTAGAGCCGTTTTCAAAATAAAATTTACATATATACAAGAATTGCTCCTTTAATAAGATGTGATGGAATGCATCCCGCTCCTATGTCCTGACCTTTGACCCCACTTCACCCATTTTCAATAGGGTTCTGTCACCAGGTGGTCCTCTACGACATACTAAAATTTCATCGAAATCGAACCATATTTACGCAAGTTATGGCGCATAAGGGCAATGGAATGCATCCCGCTCCTACAGTAGCGAACAAAAGTATTTGGCAAAACACTTTTTCGGCCATAATATTTTTTCTGCTGGACCAAATCGGCACATTTTGGGATATGATATGTGTTATTCAGTTGTAAACATGACCCATATGCAAACGGATCGGAAACCTTAACACAGATCAGGTACCGAGCTTAATCGCAAATATCATACAAATTGACCAACAAAGTAGGTGTGTATCACACTCATTTAATGCAACGATAACAGAAAACAAGGACGAGAAAACGACAAAACAATAACTAATACTTAGTGGGATAACCACAAGACTTAATAACAGCTGCACAACGGGCTGGCATCGAGTCCACTAGCTGCTCGACGGTGACCTGCAGAATTCGCGCCCATTCTGCAGACAGCTGGCCGAACTTCTGGGCCCTATTCCGGCAGGATTTCTTCGCACATCGTTTCTCCAGTTCCTCCCACATGTGCTCGATGAGGTTTAGGTCTGGAGATTGGCTTGGCCAGTCTAGAAGTGTGACCTGTTGCTGCTGGAAGGCTGCCTTCGCTACTCTGGAGGTGTCGTTGTCTTGCTGCATGGTCCATCCGGGTGGCATGTTCTAGTTTCCCCATGGGAAGACATCGTTGATGAGCATGTTCGTGTAGCTCTGACCGGTCATTATTCCGTCAATCTTGATTATGGGGCCCATTCCATTGTGAGAGAAGGCGCCGTAAACCATGAGCGATCCTCCTCCGTGCTTGACAGTCGGCTGAATGAACTGGGGGTTAAATCTCTGGCCACACGGACGTCGTAAGTATCGGATGCCATCGCTTCCGAACTAGTTGAACTTTCTCTCGTCGGTGAAAAGCACCTTACTCCATCAGTCCGCCGCGGTCCAGTGTCGATGAAGGCGCGCGAACGCGACTCTGGCTCGTCGATTCTTGACTCTGATGAGTGGTTTCTTGGCAAAGCGTCTTCCATTCAATCCACCAGCAATGAGACGTCGGGAGATGGTCATTCGGCTGACGTTCAGGTCGTCGCTGTCGCGGAATTCGGTGGCAATGTCCACAGCAGTCAAGGTGTGATCAGCACGAGATCGTCGGAGGATGCGTCTATCCTGACGCAACGTAGTGGAACGAGGCCTACCACATCTCGGACTGTTCTCGACGGTCTCAGTCTTCTTGTAATGTTGCAGGATAGCTGAAATGGACGTGTCAGATCTTCAGGGCCCTCTCAATGTGGGTGACGCGCATTCCGGATTCCATCATGTTCACGGCCGCTTGGCGAGCTCCAATAGGAATCTCCGCCTTTTTACCCATTTCTGAAAACCTGAGATTGACTTATTATCACACTATACAGCACATAACCGACAAAAATCACAAGAAAAACATTAATGCATGCAGCAAACAAATGGGTAATAATTGGTAACTCTTGAATATGGCCCATTTCGAGCGACAAATTCGCTCTGAGCGAAATACAAACTACGCGTCATTGTAACCCACGAATCAACACATTTCATATCCCAAAATGACCCGATTTGGTCCAGCAGAAAAAACATTATGCTCGAAAAAGTGTTTCGCCAAATACTTTTGTTCGCTACTGTATGCCCTGACCTTTGACCCCAATTCACCCATTTTCAATAGGGTTCGTTCCCAGGTGGTCCTCTACGACATACTAAAATTTAATCGAAATCGAACCATATTTAAGCAAGTTGTGATGTTTAAGAGCAATGGTATGCATCCCGCTCCTATGTCCTGACCTTTTGACCCCAGTTCACCCATTTTCAATAGGGTTCGTCCCCAGGTGGTCCCCTACGACATACTAAAATTTCATTGAAATCGAACCATATTTACGCAAGTTATGACGCATAAGGGCAATTGAATGGATCTCGCTCCTATGTCGTGACCTTTTACCCCATTTGTTCCATTTTCAATAGGGTTCGTCCCCAGGTGGTCCCCTACCACATGCTAAATTTTCATCGAAATCGAACCATTTTTACACGAGTTATCGTGTGGACAGACGGACAGACAAATCTGGAGCATATACGCTTCTTCAACCTACGGTTGGAAAGCGTAAAAATTACAGTGTGCTATATGTGATCAGACTCTTTAGTTTCATATCTGCTATGCTAATATTCGGTTAAGATGCGATTATGCGCTCATATGAAGCACAGTGTTCTTGTGTTTGCGTACATGATAATCTAAAAAATTCCTTTACCTTTCTATCAGTGGCATTGTGTTTTAAGTAGAGACAGGCTGTGGAAAGGTTGAAAGTTCGAAGGGCAAATTTAATTTTCTATCGACTTTTATTGTCAGCGTCAGGTGAAAAATGATACCTTCGAATAACTGAAACAGGTTCCAAATGCATATGTCACGGAATTTGTAAACTTGAACCAAGGACTCATCTTTTATGAAAGATATACGGGATTACGCCATATAATACAAATTTTGAAGATGACAATCCGATTTTTGGCGTAAATGTGACAAGGATGGTAAGTCAGATAATATTTGAAAACTTGAAAATTTTCATCGTCCTGGAGCGGGACACGAACCCGCGTCTCCCAGAAAACGCCTAGGTATGCTAACCACTACACCACCCAGAACGACCAAGTTTCAAGTTTCCGATCAATTTGAATTTAACCATCACAGGATTCGCTAGTCGAAGCAAACCGGCATTCATGTTTAGCGAATCTGGAGGTTAATAATCCTATCCCGTGATTGCCCGGAGAAGCAGATAAATCATGAAAGATATACGGGATTACGCCATATAATACAAATTTTGAAGATGACAATCCGATTTTTGGCGTAAATAAATGTGACATCCTTGTCACATTTACGCCAAAAATCGGATTGTCATCTTCAAAATTTGTATTATATGGCGTAATCCCGTATATCTTTCATGATTTATCTGCTTCTCCGGGCAATCACGGGATAGGATTATTAACCTCCAGATTCGCTAAACATGAATGCCGGTTGCTTCGACTAGCGAATCCTGTGATGGTTAAATTCAAATTGATCGGAAACTTGAAACTTGGTCGTTCTGGGTGGTGTAGTGGTTAGCATACCTAGGCGTTTTCTGGGAGACGCGGGTTCGTGTCCCGCTCCAGGACGATGAAAATTTTCAAGTTTTCAAATATTATCTGACTTACCATCCTTGTCACATTTACGCCAAAAATCGGATTGTCATCTTCAAAATTTGTATTATATGGCGTAATCCCGTATATCTTTCATGATTTATCTGCTTCTCCGGGCAATCACGGGATAGGATTATTAACCTCCAGATTCGCTAAACATGAATGCCGGTTGCTTCGACTAGCGAATCCTGTGATGGTTAAATTCAAATTGATCGGAAACTTGGTCGTTCTGGGTGGTGTAGTGGTTAGCATACCTAGGCGTTTTCTGGGAGACGCGGGTTCGTGTCCCGCTCCAGGACGATGAAAATTTTCAAGTTTTCAAATATTATCTGACTTACCATCCTTGTCACATTTACGCCAAAAATCGGATTGTCATCTTCAAAATTTGTATTATATGGCGTAATCCCGTATATCTTTCATGATTTATCTGCTTCTCCGGGCAATCACGGGATAGGATTATTAACCTCCAGATTCGCTAAACATGAATGCCGGTTGCTTCGACTAGCGAATCCTGTGATGGTTAAATTCAAATTGATCGGAAACTTGAAACTTGGTCGTTCTGGGTGGTGTAGTGGTTAGCATACCTAGGCGTTTTCTGGGAGACGCGGGTTCGGGTCCCGCTCCAGGACGATGAAAATTTTCAAGTTTTCAAATATTATCTGACTTACCATCCTTGTCACATTTACGCCAAAAATCGGATTGTCATCTTCAAAATTTGTATTATATGGCGTAATCCCGTATATCTTTCATGATTTATCTGCTTCTCCGGGCAATCACGGGATAGGATTATTAACCTCCAGATTCGCTAAACATGAATGCCGGTTGCTTCGACTAGCGAATCCTGTGATGGTTAAATTCAAATTGATCGGAAACTTGAAACTTGGTCGTTCTGGGTGGTGTAGTGGTTAGCATACCTAGGCGTTTTCTGGGAGACGCGGGTTCGGGTCCCGCTCCAGGACGATGAAAATTTTCAAGTTTTCAAATATTATCTGACTTACCATCCTTGTCACATTTACGCCAAAAATCGGATTGTCATCTTCAAAATTTGTATTATATGGCGTAATCCCGTATATCTTTCATGATTTATCTGCTTCTCCGGGCAATCACGGGATAGGATTATTAACCTCCAGATTCGCTAAACATGAATGCCGGTTGCTTCGACTAGCGAATCCTGTGATGGTTAAATTCAAATTGATCGGAAACTTGAAACTTGGTCGTTCTGGGTGGTGTAGTGGTTAGCATACCTAGGCGTTTTCTGGGAGACGCGGGTTCGCGTCCCGCTCCAGGACGATGAAAATTTTCAAGTTTTCAAATATTATCTGACTTACCATCCTTGTCACATTTACGCCAAAAATCGGATTGTCATCTTCAAAATTTGACTCATCTTTTATTTGTTTGTTTTTATTGCAGTTATTTGTTTTTGTGGCGTGCAGAATTTTAGTTTTGTATGTCAGTGAACGAGGTGTTTGTAAATATGGAATTCTTGCACGCAAATGTTCGTGGACAGAAATTTGAGTCAGCAACTCTTCGCTATAAGCCCTGATCTCGTTGTAGTTCCTCTTAAATTGAAACAAGTTCGACCTTACACACACGCACAGAAGTAAAACGTTTCGCTCCCTTCATTTAAAGGAGGTATCTCATATGTATATATGAAACACTTTTTAACGTTATAAACAGGTAAACTTCAAACTTTACTTACAATACAAAAGAAAAGTAAAAAATTGTATGTTAACCTATATCACACTTACACTAAAACATGTATCAACTACACCACATTCATTTGCAGCCAGTAATGGGTAAATTTTGTACTGTTTGTTTGTAATAATAGCATAATTTTTTTTCAATTCTTTATTTATTTTATACTATTTGTCTTGTATAACCGGCCGTGTAAATCTCGCTCTACAGCACATAGCACCATGATTATTCCTTTTCTTTTCTTAAACACAGGACTGCCCCAAAAGTATATGTTTTGTGTGCCGCTGATTTAAATTATTGATTATCTTAACCTTCAGAAAAAGCATTTATCGAATATAAATTATAGGGTTTAGTAGGGATGGAAGAATGATTTGACAAGGATGTTAGATGAATGTATTCCATGTAATGTAACAGAAAATGGTTAGATCAGTCAGGAAAATGGAGGGAGTGAGTGACAGAGCACTCTAGAGTAAATGGCCACAGTGGTACCATAAAGATATATATACTGCTGGCCACCCAAAATGCAACACCAAAAAGGACACGAGATAGCAAAGCCAGATTTACTGGACACATAACAACAGATACAAAGATGAAACGATTGAGCTTACAGGCCCGTGCGACTTGCGGAACACGCAGACATCAATAATTCGTGTGGCCCCCATGGCTGGCAATAACGGCCGCTACACGCCGCGGCATCGAACGAAAGAGGCTTTGGATGTGGGCTTGGGGTATGTCGGTCCAGGCTGCTTCCACACGTTGCCACAGTTTATCAGGCGTAGCCGCGGGTGGTTTTGCCGGGCCACTCGGTTGCCGATCAGCGACCAGACGTGCTCGATGGGCGACATCTCGGGAGAACAGGCGGGCCACGGCAGCAGTGACACCTGGTGGGCCGTGAAGAATTGTTGCACGATGCGTGCCACGTGCGGGCGCGCATTGTCCTGTTGAAACGTGACCGCTGGCAGGCCCTGCAAGTAAGGGAGGACTACAGGCTCCAAAACCTCGGAGATGTAGCGGTGGCTGTTGTGAGTGTACCGACGATGCGTACCAGAGGGGTGCGGGTGTCATATACAATTGCGCCTCAAACCATAACGCTAGGCGATGGACCGGTATGGCGATGCATAATGCAGGCGTCATACAGTCTCTCGCCGCGGTGCCACCACACGCGGATCCGATCATCGTGGTGTTGCAGGCAGAAGCGGGATTCGTTGGAGAAGACAATGTCGTGCCATCCCGTAGTCCAGGTACGGCGTTCAACGGCCCACTGCCGCCGTACTCGCAGGCGGTGTAATGTCAGTGGTAATCGGAGCAATGGGCGCCGTGCGACAAGTCCCCGCTCCTGCAGACGATGTCGAACGGTACGTGCTGACACGGTTGTTGCACAACACACCCTAATTCCTACACAAACGTTCGTGATGTGGCGGTGCGAGCCGTCAATGGCCGCCGCACAACATGCCGGTCTTCTCGTTCGGTGGTGTGCCGTGGCCGTGGCAATTGCTCACGTCGGCCCGTCCTCCCCTCCTGCACCCACTGAATCCATACTCGCCTCATTGTGGCTGGATGTCGTCCCACACGGGCTCCGATGTCTCGGTACGATAAACCGCTGTCGCGATAAGCCACTATTCGTCCTCTGTCGAACTCCGAAACGTGCTGGAATGACTGCCGTATTCTGCGACGAGGCATCAGGAAGCTTCCCACGCACAAGTCCGGCAGCACAACACACTTCCACTACTTACACCCGCCTTCTGTGCACCCTTCTTATAGTACTTCTCGGTGGCGTGCCGGGTGCACATGATTTGCATATGCCCTGCAATGCTAATCGTTTGCATGTCCTCTCGCGGGCGACGCATGCTGCGAATTTCAGGCCAATCGGATGCTTCCTTCTTGTGTTGCATTTTGGGTGGCCAGCAGTGTAGAAGTGAGACTGCCTACTCGCTAGAAAGAAATTGAAATCAGAACTGCTTTTTATTGCACATCATCAGAAAGTTGTATAGCTGATGTTGTTCTCCCACTACCCTAAAAGTGAGAAAAGTTCAATCTACTGTGAACATGGGAGTTGTATATCCTCCATAGTTGTTAAGAAGAAAAGCAGAATCCTTTTGAATTTTTTAAAACACGTTTTGGAAAAGAAGAAATGTGGCTGTTCATAGATAACTTGTTAGAAATAATCAGACCATAAAAAAGCACAAAACTGCACCTTAGTAAAAGATAATCTGACGTGGAAACAAGAGGGAAATTTTTATCACTTTTACTGTTTTCAGCAAGGATCTGGGTTTAAAGTGAACCAAACTCCGAAAAGTTAAGACTTTCCTCATGGCTCAACGGCAAATAGACTCGAAATCACAATTCATGGAAGACCAATTTTATGAGTATACCACAGCTGCTGATGTATATTGCAACTATGTAAATGATCCAAGGTGCAAAGTGCTTTTTCGCCGAAATCGAGAGACCATTGATATGCTAGATAGCAGGACTGTTCTTTAAAGATACTGTAGCAGTATTGGAAAAATTCACGGAAACTTTCACCTTCAATAACTTCTTATATGGGCCGAATAGAAAATACGATTCGCATGAGATCCAAAGTGATACCAGGGCCATATGATTGAAGTCCAAATCATATAAAACGCCACAGTTAAGCGCTGAGGAAATTCTATGTCATATTTAAAACACGCAAAACAAACAATCGGATTTCTTTGTAAAACAAGATGTCGCTTTTTTTTTTTTTTGGAACCCGATGTACGCAAGGAAGTTTCTAATGTGTGGTAAAGACGCCTGTAGAAAATTACGTATAGCATGTTTCATATGCACATCACTTCGGAGTAATACGAGTTATGCCGCCTGAATCGGCTTATACTGTTAAAAAATATAGTGACGTATTATCAAAAATTTGACACTATAAAAACAATAGTGTTAAAGTTTTTGAAGTATTGGATGGATGAAGTAAAGGTTCAGTTGTAAACATGGGTTCACGACAAAATTCTCAACAAAAATGGAGGCAGGATCAGCTTCTGAGACAGAATTCGCTACAAAACATTAGAGAACAATCTACTAGTGCAAAACGATTTTTAACCAAAAAAGTGTCCACTTTATGTTTTATTTCTCCGTGAATCTCTTGGCTGTTTCAAGCGAGGCTAAAAGTTATAGTTGTTTCTAAAACGTTGCAACATGGCCATATAGCGCAGTAACGAAAACATTAAATCACAGGTATGATGCAATGGAAGATAGACGTTATATCACAAGAATTCATCAAATTGTTTTTCAGGGGAACGGTTACGATGAACTTTAAAAACGAAGGCCACGTGACACGAAATAAGATGTAGCTTTTGGCAATGAAAAAATCAAGAAGCGTGTCTTCTTTAACTTTAGAGATTGCGCCTATTATATTCAATATTCACTCAGAGCTGTTATTAAAGGAGTCAAAGGTGGTGTTAAATTTATTGCCCACAGCATGTCAAAACAGAAAAATGGAACCATTATATCTCCTGATAAAATCGCGGTGGTTTGTAAGCATGTATAGTCGTCGTCGAAAAAATGACAAGAACAGTATGGAGACGTCGAATCTTGACAGTTCAGAAACATGCCACGAGATCATTAGACCGTGGATCACTCATGCTCAAAAGCAGTGACGCATTTTTTCACCTGCAGACAATAGAGCGTACAGTCTAGTGACATATTTACGGTCTTCAACACGCGTGCATGCTGCGGACACAAAGGCAAGCGGAAAGGATTCCACGGGGACAACTAGTTAGCCTTGCAGCGCTTGAAACAAGAATGAATGTTACCAAAATAGACAGCTGCGGCTTTATGTGCAATATGTGCGGAAACTTCTCTCAGGATTCTTTTATAACCAAGGTCGTCGCCATTATACGGATCCTTATGATCAGATAAGCAAATGAATAAATAAGTAATAGCCCTTGGAGATGCTCGTGGGAGCAAGCATAGAATCTCTGCTCTCTAAATTTACGATGATGAAATTGATTATTATTATTAATATTATTATTTCTTCTTTTGTTTTTACCAGTTAAGTGGTCTAACGTGGAACTAAAAATACCTGATTCCACTTATGGGCCAGGGTTGTCCTAAAATCATCAGTAGGCTATTTTTTACTTAAGCATTTCACTGCAATGACTTCCAGTAACAAACAACTAAATAAATAACAATTTTCCTGCACATTTGCTTGATACCAGGGAATCATATGCAGATTCGACTAGGCTTGCAATAAAGCACAGAACGCATCGAAAAAGGAAGAAACCTCGAATAAGTCTACAGTTCACTAGTGTCCCCACGCCACGGTGCAGTTGGCGACTACAGCCGGAAAATTCTTTCTCCGCTGAAACTCGTAGGCTAACAACACTCCACAATCTACAATAAAAAACGAAACTCTTACTAAACACACGTAGCCGCCCGGTGGCTGAGTGGTACGAAGCGTTGGCCTCTAATCACTCGCCCGAGACTAGATTCGGATCCCGGTGAGATATAGATTCAAATCCCATTAGTATGTGCTAAGATATAGCGGACACAAAAAGTAGGACAGATATTTCTGTCTAATAGGACCAATCCGTTTTTACTTACTTCACATACACTGCTCGACGTTGTAATCGTCCCACCTAGTGGGAGACTGCTTATCGGCATGAATATCAGTAGGGGTGTGCAGGCCAGGTGGGATATGCAAATCATTCACGTATGCAATAAATCACGTGAGAAGTGCGAAAGATAAAAGGGCGACCTCTACAGTTAGCCGAAACCAAGGCGTGTCCGGTGCTCCAGGTCGTACGGAACAAAGCATTGAAGTGTTGAGAGCTGCTGTAGCACGTCCAAAGACCGAAGATGCCTCTTAGATAGCCTTGCCAACACTATAGTTACCTGGACGTGTTGGAGAGAGGAAGTAGAATGGGCCTCTGTGAAGCTGGTAAGTTGATTTGCCGAATCGCGGCCCGTATGCATCGGGATGTCGGAAAGCCGGACGTTGTTGGCTACAGTGGATACAAGAAGGCGTCGCCAGACGCCGTTCGCAGAGAAGTGAGCATCGATCGCAGTGGTGTAGTGCTAATTAAAAAAAATACAGGAACGAGCGGTGCCTTTACGCCTTCAATACCTTTTCCTTTTTAACCGCATTCCCCCGTTCCATATCTCCCCTTTTTGCTTTCTTACATTTATAGTATAAGAAAGTATAGTGATTGGTCGAAATCAGGCTTCTGGATTTACACGTTTTGGCATTCAAGGAACAAGATTTCACCATTTTGGTAAGAAAACGCTGAAACGTTGGGGACCCAAATTTAGGCCATTTTGGGTTATAAAAAAACTAAAAACAGCCCCATATTATCGAGTAAGATGTCGTTGGAAGCGGAAACTAATTAGAGTGCAATTGTGGAAGCCACTTATTACTGGGAGTCTTAGTTCTCGAGATATTTGGATAGGTGTAGTTTGAGTATAGCTCTGACAGTTCTGTAGTGCGCCTGAAAATGAGCGTTAGAGATTTATTACTTTGACGAATTTTTTCCGCCTGTGTTAAACGGGCCTAAGGCTCCGAGAGAAAAGTGGTGTCCTATGCTTCCAGCGAAATTAAGAAGCACTCGTAATTGGACTAAATTCATTGAGGCTCACAATTAGACTCCTTCATAATGACCAGATAAATTAAACTCCCAATTACAGTTATTTCCCCACTGCATTATCCCCACCTCAACGTTGTTAACAACAGTAAAAAAAAATTTCACGGGACTGCCGGGTGAGAATTGATTTAGAGACTAACTACACCTTCAAACAAACAAACAGGACGTTTATTCCACTGACTACGCAGTTTTTCTGTTGCATTTTTTTTATTGGAAAAGATTTATAGAACATTAGCGTTTTAAAAAGGAAACAAATTATGCTGTATTGAGGCTTACCGGAACGCGTACCGGCTAGAAAAGTAGTACTGGAACTACGTTCCGGTCTCTTCCGGCCCCAGTACACCACTGATCGATTGGCATATTCGTCACCAGGAAGTTCCAGAGCCGCAAGTTACTTCAGAGAGCATTTGACGTGCTGTAGCTGCGAGTGCGGACATCCCCGTCACGACTTGGACAGTAAACCAAAGATTACCAGAGGAAGGTCTGCACTCCCGCCAGCCATTGTGTCGACTGCCATTGACCGTAGGACATCACCGAGCTCGGCTGGTGTAGTGTAGTAGTAGATGTGCATGGAGACAGGAATGGTACCGTGTTGTGTTCTGCGATGAGTCCCGATTCTGCCTTAGTGTCGACGATTGTCGGTTCCGCATCCGGCCACAACGTGGCCACAGAGAGGATGCAGCTGTTGCCCGCGGGCAGCCCGTTGTTGATCAACCAGGCATCTTCATATGTGGTGCCATTAGTTGCGATAACCGGTGACCTATGACTTGCATAACAGACACGACGACAACCCAACGCAGGATTCGAAAAATCGGGTAGTCCGACCCTGGAAACTATCGGTTTTTGTTTTCAGACTAGAGCAAAATATTTTTTATTAGCCCGGGACTACTGTTTAAAAGTTTGTTTTTCCAAAGCTGTAGCACTTAAATCGCTGTATTTTTTCAGATATTTTACATGCTTTTATATATATATATAGAGAGAGAATGAAAATATTACAGAACAAAAATACAAAATTTCAAAACAAGTAAAAAACTGGAACAGGTTGCCGTCATCAGGAGAGCATCAACCTGTGGGATGGCCTTTCTAGTACCAACAAAACGACAAGGCAAGCCAAAATTGTCGGTTGGTCATGCTCCCTAGGCCACAAAACCAAAATTCTAATAAGCACAAAAATTATACAAAAATCAGATTTATAAAACTAAAAAAAGAAGAATTAAAAGCTTACCGGCAGAACAAAAACCGCCATGACGAAAAGTCAAACAAGACTGAACAGAGCACCCACAAGAAACCAAATATATACACTGATAAGAAAGGTTGTCACGGTTAAACAACTACCTGGTAAGCCAAAAGTTGTTTAACCGGGACCACCTTTCTTATCAGGGTATATATTTGGGTTCTTGTGGGTGCTCTGTTCAGTCTTGTTTGACTCTTTGTCATGGCGGTTTTTGTTCTGCCGGTAAGCTTTTGATTTTTCTTTTTTTTAGTTTTATAAATTTGATTTTTGTAATTTTTGTGCTTATTAGAATTTGGTTTTGTGGCCTAGGAAGCATGACCAACCGACAACTTTGGCTTGCCTTGTCGTTTTGTTGGTACTAGAAAGGCCACTCCCACAGGTTGATGCTCTCCTGATGACGGCAACCTGTTCCAGTTTTTTACTTGTTTTGAAATTTTGTATTTTTGTTCCGTAATATTTTCATTCTATGTAAGCTACTAGATGAGGTTTAGCTGCCTTCGGCGCTTCTCATGGTATTAGCCTTTTTTGTCTAATTTTCTTATGTTAAAATAATTTATTTATAAAGTAATTTTTTTGTTTTATTTATGTACTATTTATATATATATATATATGTATTTATATAAGGTATATATAGAGCTGCTGAGCTTTACACATTTTGATGTCTAAAATTCTGTTTCACGAACCGCATCTGCTGTGGTGTGGAGAACGAGTGTTGTGTGAGGGTAAGGGAGTCAGGAGAAAAAGAGTTACTGATCAAGGTTTCCGGTGTTGATAATCTGAAAGAGTGAAAATAAAACAGCCCTGTGGTTAGATGTTAGTGGGCCCTATCGGAAGGGCAGCTAAAGTGTTTTGTCTGTTTGTTATAGTTTGTATAATCGGCATTTCCTAATTTAGAGTTTTATTTTTTTACTTTATCTTCATTTGCTTGGGACTAGATCAAAGTTAGAAGGGACTAGTGAATTTTCATTCCATTTAGTCCGGGAATAAATGGGCAAAAAATAATTTTCGATCCCTGCAACGTATGTAACGGCAACCGTATCAGCCGTGTTAGTGCCATTTTGGAGTGGTATTCTGTAAACCGTATTTCAGCTAGATAATGCTTGGCCGCACACATGACATTTCCTGAGCGTGCTTACAAGGAGTACATATGTACGTTTCCCTTGCCAGCGAGATCACCGAACTTATCGAGAAGGTATGGGACTTCATTGGACGATGTTTGCAAGCCTCTCCAAGAGCGGCTTGGAATGCTGCTGAATTATGGGACCGTGTAGCGTTGCGTGATCCCAGTTACCGTAGTACTACACCTTTAGAAAGTTCTATCGTTCCATGTCGCACCTTGTGTCTGATTGCATTGCACAACATGGTCGTTACGCAAGGTACTAACCGCTGTCACGTGGTCCTGTCTTGTACCCTGTCAAACTGATGTACTGCTGTGGAAATTAAGTCATGTGCTATCCACCTTTTGTTCTATGTTTCATGTAACCTTTATGTTCTGGTGAACGAATGTTACTGCCGCTGTCATGTTCAAGTAAGAGGAAGAGACCCCAGTTGTAGTCAGAAACTTCGTGGATCGCGTTGATCGCTAGGTAATTATTCTACTATGGCTTCTTCGGGCACGGGAGAGCAAAGTAGATTTCTTTTATCGTATGAACAAGACCTTTTTGCTGAGTCGTTCAGGGTGATAGAAAGATCATTGTCGGGATAAAGTTTTTTTTCGGATTAATTTTTTTATCAGCGTTGAAAGGTAAGAATTTTTGTCATCTATATATTAATTCTATAAGGGTTTTTACTATGAATCCTATTTTGAGAGAACGGCTGAACGTAAAAATATGGTTGATGTATCAAAATAAAAGTCTTACCATGTTGATGTTGCCAGTCGAAGAGAAAAATGAGATTTGGACAACGGTTCGAGCTTTGTGGGGCGGCAAATTTCCCATGTAAAGTCTATGGGAGAAGCGTGCAATTGACATTCGATCGCCTGCAGTTGACTCACGCGCTGTTGAAGACTGCAGCATGGAGGGACTGAGATAGTCCAAAGTCCGACATCTCTTTTCTGAGCCAGCCGTTGCGCAAAACAACGCTAGCATGCATTGGTATCAAAGTTCTTCTAATCGGAATAGCGAATACTCTCGAAGAACTGATTGCGTTATGCCGTTGGACTGTGTGATGTATATATACAATTTAATATTCATTCGATCCAGTTTAGTCACGTAGGTAAGACGTTTCCCATTATGTAAATAAACATTCCGTTGACCATTGTTAGTGAAAATAATACGGGCGACAGCTTATAGCCCATTGAGTTGCTCACGGTGGTCGTTAAACCTTCAGTCAAAAAAAGAAAAAAAAAGCACGAACCTGGACTATTGTCTTTACTGAAGTGGTTGAATGAATTTGTCAATCAAATAAAGTTTACATTTGTTGTTTCATATGAGTTTATTCTTTTCAAAAAAAAAAAAAAAAAAAAAAAACTAACCGTCGATTCGGACGGGTGAAGAGTATTCGCAACGCAAATCTCATTCCAACTATATTTACAAACACAGTTGTGACTGAAGATGAGAGTGAAAGAGTGCGCTATCCAGTTGAACTCTTGCACACGATCGAGATGAGTGGACGTCCTCGTGACATTTTACGACTGAAAAAGGGTGCAGTCGTGATGCTCATCACGAACCCGGCCGCCCCGGTGGCGCAGTGGTCTAAGCGCTGGCTTATGATGATTCGTTCGTGAAGGGTCCGGGTTCGAATCTGATGCATGGATGTTGTGTTTGTCTTACGGTACTGGCTCTCTCCCTTCCCTGGAACCAATGATCCTAAATTAGAGACGGGAGACTGCTTATAGCCCATGGAGTTGCTCGCGGCGGTCGTTAAACCTTCAGTCAAAAAAAAAAAAAAAAAGAAAAAAAATCAAGTACCTGGACTATTGTCTTTACTGAAGGGGTTGAATGAATTTGTCAATCAAATAAAGTTTATAGTTGTTGTTTCATACGTTTATTCTTATCAAAAAAAAAAAAAAAAAAAAAAACTAACCTGTGATTCCGACGGGTTTCGTCTAGTAGGTAATAATTCTGCCAGCATCTCTATGAATCGCGCCAAACAATAGATCTAACAAGCACCACGACTACTGTTGCACCTTTTTCTGTACTTTCCGAAACTACTAATTTCACTTCTATGATTTTTTCAATTTACATTTCTCTGTGGTATGGAATCAGGTTCATAATAGACAGTTGATCAAAATTCTGTGATGAACACAAACTTCAACTGACGCGAGAGTTCGTACACCTTAAAGAAGCAATGAACTGTTTTCAGTGTGCATGACCGAGCAGTTTCGCTTACAGCGTGATTCTAATTAAACTATCCCTGTTCCGAACATCTGGCACTGATAAAATCAATGGATGATGCTCGTCCAAACGTGGTAGGAACACTTCTCGGAACTTGGGGAAGAGATTTTGGAAATACAGTAAAACGCTGATTATTCCAGGCTCACTTATCAGGATTAACCGTGGTCCTCGTCCTCTGTAGTACATACAAATTTCATTTTTTTTTTTTTAATTCTCCATGTAAGTTCATTCGTAAAATAACAGAAGTCATTATTGCGTATTTTAAATAACATTGCATCGTAATTAAACAATACTGCATCATCATTCTAGCAGACCTGGTTTGGCATCACTGCTGCGGTTTCCCGTTGTGCTGCCAGAGTGCGGAGTCAAGTGCATTACGAATCTAATCTATAATTATAGTCTCTTTTGCCTGTTAAACATTACGAACGCTTGTTGTGTAAACAAATTTTTTTTTTAACGTTTCGACCCCTAAAATGTTGGAAAAATAATTTTATCAATGAAAAATAAATTGGAGATTATTAAAAGACGTGAAAAAGACGAAAGTGTTTTATAATTTGCAGCCGAATTTAGTATTCGCCAACAATTTGACAGCTGCAGAAACGTTTCTTAAATTCGTGGAAAGTCAAGATGATCTTGATTACATTGAAGTTTTACAAATTTGTGGACGTTGAAGGAAAATATAAAAAAAATAATGCAACAAAGAAAACAAAGTAAAATCACGGACTTCCTGCATAAATAAGTTTTAAAAGGTGCAGTCTTGTATTTAGGTACTACAAGCGTGTTTTATCGTATGTTTTAATAGTTCGTTTTATGTATTGAACCCAATAAAACGTAATTTGGACTAATCGTGTTTTCCAATTATCCGGGCTCTAGCGTCCTCCCAGTTACCACGGATAGCTGACGTTTTACTGTAATAATAAAAATTATAATAATAATTCAAAAAATCACTACCACGGGAAAATGTGGCGCTCTCGATTGTGAATAGTAACATTTGCGTATTGCATACTTTGTATGAGCGCCTTATCGATATGAAAAAAAGGTGCAAGACTTCTCGTAATTTTATTCTAGGTACTAGTGGCTCTCAACTAGCCTAAACGTGCCTTACTCGTGAAGCGGTACTACAAAGGTCATAACAAATGTTCTGCACACGTTAATCTAACACGAAAGCGGATGTTGCAAACGGGAAAATTATTGCGTCATGTCAAGGTCAGACTCTCAGCAACGCAGTGGTGTCAGAACGACGCGCTATCATTTGCTATGTGGACGTGGGACGGTTTGAAAATGGAAGCGTGCAGCTCCTCAGGTCGAGTCACAGCGTTAGACCAGCGCACATACGTGAAAATAGAAACTCCGAGAAGAAAAACTCCGACACAGATCCGCACTGCCTTGCAAAAAGTTTGTGGGGAAGAAACTCGTGATCGAAGCACAATTTCTCGCTATGCATCTAGCTTTCAGGAGAGCCGAAGCAGCATCGAAGATGATCACCGCTCATGCCGACCTCAAATGGCGACAGACAAAACATCTGTCACCATTGTTGCAATACTTCTCGTAGAGAATCGCTGTTTGACAGCCGAGGAGATTCCTCATCAGACAAATTGGTCCACCATGTCTGTTCACCGGATTTTGACCGACTCACTGGGAAAAAGAAAAATCGCTGCGCTCTGGGTGCCCCATCAACTCACTCCCGAGCAGAAGGCAGCCAGAGTGAGCATCACACACGATCACCTCCACAAGTTCGAAAGGGAGGGGGACACCTACACCTTCCTGAACAGAATTGTCGCAATTGATGAGACTTGGACTCGTGATTTTGAGCCGGAACTGAAGTCACAATCAGCGGAATGGAGGCATTCAAGTTCCCCACGCACCTCAAAGTGTCGTCGGCAACAATCCAAAGTGAAGTAAATGATGATTTTTATGTACAATGCCCAGGGTGTTGTGATCTCTGATCGAGTGCCGATAGGGCATTATATCAACGCACAATATTATAGTGTCTTTCTGAGGACAAAGTTGAGACCGAAAATTCGTCAAAATCGCCCCAACTTTGGAAGCGGAAGCGACTTTACTGCATCATTGGACATGACCCGAGTAAAATACGACAGCTGAACAAAGATGGCGCATTAAGGCGCATCCAGGACTTACCTTACCGCTGGCGAGCTGTCATTAGCAGCGGAGGGGAGTACGTTGAACGGCAAAAAGATAAGTTTTCACCGTTATTTCACACTTTTCTCAAAAATGGAAAGTGTAACAAAAATTTTTAGGACCCCTGTACCAGAATAGTAAAAAGGCTGCGGTAACGCTTCGGTGATAGAAATGTTATGAGACGCTTCGAGGATATCGTAAAGATCATCCGAAAAATGTTGCTTGGTATAAAACTCTCGCATCATAAAAATTTCACATCGTCGTTGTTTCTCTTTCTTGGACACGACAGGAGGAACTCCACGTTTTGAATGCTTTAATAGCAAGTGAAGCATTGCCGTCTGCCGAAAAAATTCCGCAAAGAACGTTTAAGTTTCATCTTTTATTCCAATTTAGTTCATAAATTCGCAAGTACGCTAAATTTAAAAAAAAAAAAGTTAAAGATTTTATTGGTAGGGGGTCATGAAAGAGACGGAGGAAGAAAGTCAAAAAATATAACCTTTCTCCTTAATACTTATACGGGTATTCTAAGTACCTACAGGATTGAATTTATATCCAATACTATGGTTCTGTCTATAAGAAAAAGAAGAGCTATTCTGTTTGTAGGTACGATATTTCACGTCAGCTGCCGAAACCACAAGATTCTCTTACCCCGATTGTTCACTCATGTGTTCACCAAAAGCAGGTCGCGACCTACAAATAGACTCACACCACTCGTGAAGATATAACAAGATGAGGTTTGCTGGGCTGAGAAAGGCGAAGGAAGAATTAAAATACTTTGAAAGTGATCACGGAAGGAAAACAATGAATTTCACTTAAGGCGTAGTGTAATGGCCTTTAGCTACAAGAAGCGAGCAAAATAATGGAAACATCTGTGAGAAATGCAATAGAGTATGCTTTAATAGGGTGTTGGATCACCTTTGCTTTTACAACAGCTCTTATTCGACGTTGTGTAGATTCAAACAAATCGTTGGAGGCCTAACATTTCTTTGAAGAATGTTAGGCCTCCAACGGAGGAAAATCTGAAACTTCTTCAGCTTCTCACTGTCCTTTCGTAAAGTTTATCTTGTGACTGTGTAGGCCACGGCAGGTGTTTTAACTTCAGTCCAATATTTCTCAAACCAAGATCGTAGGAGGCTTCTGGCCCTGTGTATTTGGAGCATTATCTTCTTGAAGCGGAGCATCGTCTGTGGGGAAGTGTTTGCTTCGTGGGACGAACCTAAGTATCAAGATATGCAGTGGCTGTAGCTCGCTCGTTCTAGGTGATGATAGGACCTAACGAACTCCAAGAGATCACTTCCCAAACCATTATTGACCCCCTCCCCCATGTTTAGCGGTTGGCAGCACAAAACAGTTGGAATTTTGCGCTTCCTTCGGTATTCGCCAAACGTGAATTCTCCCCAAGTGATTGCGGGAATGATGATTCGTCAGACCAAATGACACGTTTCTAAACATCCAATGTCCACGTTTTCTACACGTGGCACCCTCCTTTATTACATTAGATTCAGTAACGAGTGACTAGGCAATAGCGGCTGTGCTTTAAATTTCAAGTTAATGACGTTCTCTTCGAACTGTTTTACTGGATTCCGGATTGTGGAAAATCACATTAATTTCTGCTGTCATTTTTGCTGCAGTCTACAGTCCATTGCCCGGAGGTCTCTTTCAGTCACTTTCGATTTCTGCCACAATTCGTTTTATCAGATGTTGTTTTTCCAGACATGGGAAATGCAGTCATAAGTTTTGATACTGCTGTACTGGCTACATTCAACAGATCCGCAGTTTCAGTGAAGGATCCCTCAGCTAAGTGGACTGTTCTCTTTGGAATTCAGACAGATGGGTTATTTTGTCGCATGGACGATTTTTTCATTACCTCTAAAAAAGCTGCTGCTTGTATCCTCTGTCTTGATAATACTACCTACAAGAAATACACACACACACACACACACACACACACACACACACACACACAAATTGCTCACATATGTTCATAAATTAGTAAGTAAGCCATTACATTATTTTGTACCACATCCTACGACTGATTATTAAAATAAACAGAATTACTGATATTGGCAAATTTAGAGTCAAACTGAATTTTTTGCTAAAGTATGATGAAATAATGTTGTCCATAAGATCGATAACACATTTCTGACTATAGAACTGGATGGTTAGACTTAACGAGAACATCGACTTTATTCCCGAAAAGTCAACTGCAGCATGAATTATAATAAAAAGAGAAAAAAAAATGATTGAACCAAATATACTTGCAGGTTACTCACTCTTTCACATAAAGTTCAGAGGTTTTCACTTCATCTAATTCACATTTTCAACACGTCTTCTGTTTGCCCACTGTGGTTCGAAACATCGGATATGAAAAATCCTTTTTTTTTTTTTTTTGCGTCTGCCCGCTGACACAAATAAAGATCTGTTTGCCCGCTGTGGTTGAGATATCGGATATGAAAAATTCTTTTAATATCATAAGCAGCATTATTATAAATGCATCTTCCAATTTTCCTGTGACCGTTTTTCACGAAGTTGGGAAATCGAAGATTTTTATTTGTATACCTGCTTTTATAAAATCAGATTAAAAGGATTCTCTTTTGAATCGGATAGCTGAAAACGCGACTCAGGTTGCACATACACTATATTAACAAAAGTCACCGAACACCTAGAAGAGAAACACAATATGGCATTTATTGACATACATTAGTACGGTGTCGGGCCACTTTTGGCCTTAATACATGCACTGACCCTTCGAGACATGCTTTCGACAAGGTTTTGGAACACAGCGATAGATATGCGCTTCCATTCAGTACATAACACTGCCGCTAACTGTAGCTTTAGTACTACGCCTTGGTTTCCAACTTCTTATGCGGCGCTCTAATTCATCCCGTAGGTGCTCTATGGGATTAAGATCAGGTCTCTGTGCTGGCCAGTCGACACACGATACGGAATTATCGTCAAACCACGCAGTAATAGTCCTCGTAACAGTCAGCATTATCATGCTGGTACCAACAAGGCTCGGTTCCATAGTATTGCCACAGAGTTGGTAGGGCATAATTGTCCAGAATATCAAGGTAGACGTGCTGGTTAACAGGTTTGTCCACGATAACCAATGGGCCGGGACCATACCACGAAAACCACCCCCACACGAGTACACTGCCAGCTCCAAACTGGACCGTAGGAACAGTATGCTGTGGTAAATATCGTTCCCCCAGCTGCCGCCATACCCACACTGCTATCAGACTGATGGATCGTGTATCTGGATTCATCAGTCTATAGGACCCGTTTCCATTGATCTACATTCCACGATAAATGTTCTTTACACCATGCTAAACGACGAGTAGCATTCTGAGTGGAGATGAAAGGCTTATGAGCAGCCGCAGGACCACGGTAACCCATGGAATGAAGTTCTGTACGAATGGTACGTGTACATACCGAGGTTCCAGCATTTTTACTCACCTGTACATTGAGGTCTTGTGCAGTACTCCGTCGATTAGCTGTAACGATTCTCCTGAGGCTTTGACGTCTTCTATCACTGATTTTCTTTGGTCTGCTGGTACGTTTTGCTGATTTAGGCACGCCATGTATCTTCCACTTATTCAGTACATCCAAAACAGTTGATTTGGGTATGTTTAAACGCCTCTCGGTTTCTCTTATGGACAACTCACTAATATAACACCCAACAATCTTTCCTTTCTCAAAGTCAGTTCTCTCCCGCAGCGACATTTTAACTCAAAATCACAGTGCGATATGATCGCGATCAGCCGCAGGCTTGTTTTTATACCGTTTGCAGCTGTACCGCGCATTTTCACAACGCAGCGGATCCGTTCATTTGCTTTTTTGAAGGGGTGTTCGGTCGCTTTTGTCAATATAGTGTATGTCTTGGAGGCACATTTTTTCACTACGTGGTATAATTTCCTATTCGTCTTGAGATCATTGTAGTACCCCCAGCTAAATAGAAAAACAAGAGAATTGTTCGTTACATACCCTAAAATATAATTAAAATTCAGACCAAATCAAAATCGTATAAGTGCTGAATCTAAGAAAAAATCGGTCACACGGAAAAAGCGAAGGAGCAAAAAGCAGAGTATTATTTTTTACCAAAATATGTTTACAGTTATCATAAACTAATTTCGAGGTATGTCAATAAATATCTGATCATTAAACATTTGAGACTTCTTTATTATTATTATTATTATTATTATTATTATTATTATTATTAATTAATTAATTTGTTTATTTATTTATTAGCTTTATTTTTTAATCAAAAGAGACGGTTGTTAAATCCGGTAATTCGATGGCACTCGACTTTTCAGATTAAAGTACACTAAGTGATTACTTAATTGCAACCACCTACCTAATACTTTGCAAGTCCTCCTTTCGCCCTCCGTACAGCAGCTATCAGACGTGGCATCGATTCAATAAGATGCCGGAAGCAGTTGGGAGGTATGGCCAACCAAGCTGTGTATAATGTGACCTTCAATGCAGATATGCTGTTCCACAGCGTCCCACAAATGCTCTACGGGATTGATATCGAGCAAAGTTCGGAGGCCAATCGTTATGCTGGAAGTCTGAACTGTGTTCCTCAGACCATTCCTGCACAACATTGGACCCGTGGCTCAGCTCATTGTCATCTTGGACGATACCGTCACCATTCGGGAAAAAGTGCGACGCTGCGTGTACAGAGTCAACAAGCAATTCGCGATAGTGGGCACCAGGGATACGTTGTTCCACATGCACCAGGGTTCCAAGTTCCTGCCAGGTAAACATGCCCTACTCCCCACAACCACCTCTACCGACTTGCACTGTTGAGACCATGCAGGATGGATAGAGTGCCTCCTTTTGTTTGCGCCAAATACGTATGTGACTATCCACAGAATGGAGTAAAAAACGCGACTCATCAGACCAGCACACTTTTCTTTTCAGTCATCCTACGTCCAACTTCAATTATCTTTGCACCAGGCGAGTGTTTTGTGCCGATGAACCTTGATGAGGAGAGGATGTCGTCAGGTTCATCAGCTGTTATAGCTCATACGTGCTAGTGTGCGACGTATGGTCATGACAGATACTGTTCCATGTTGATCTCTGTTGTACTATGCAGTCAACTGTTGTGCAGTAGCGCATCTGTTGGACTGTACGAGTCGTCGGATCCAGCGCTCAACTCTCGCATCAACCTTTCGCTGTGCTATGCGGTTTTGCCACCGGGTCGTTGTCTGGCCATTTTCTCGCCAGTCCTAATACACTAACTACAGCGGCTCGCGAACAACCCACCAATTTAGCCTTTGGGAAATCGTACCACCCGCTCTCCAAGCTCCCAGAATCTGTCCGTTCTCAAAGTCTGATAAATCCTTCCGTTTACGTATCACACTCCGAATTTTATTACCTACTGCTCCACTCACAGCTTATATATGCTACGTCTGTTGACTAATCGCACCCTCTCAGAAGTCACGTGCTTAACGGGTCTCATCCACTTTTAATAGGGTTGGTTATAACTCAGTGATCACTCTGTGTAGTTGACTACTTGAAACATTGAGTAGAAGAACGTTACACCGTTGTGACGTATATCCTAATATATAATTTGCTAGAGTCCTCCTCCGTGCCACTTTTGAAGTCGTCATAGCAACAACCGAGAAACAAATGTTTGTGACGTCACGCTCTGCTTTTCGTGTTTTCGTGTAGGTGACGTCATCACATGCACGCGCACAGTCTACGCGGCCGCCCCGGTGGTGCAGTGGTCTAAGCGATGGCCTCTGATCATTCGTCCGAACGGGGTCTGGGTTCGAATCCCGGTGAGGCATGGATGTTGTGTTTGTCTTACGGCACTGGCTCTCTCCCTTCCCTGGAACCAGTGACCCTAAATTAGGGACGGGCGACTGCTTATAGCCCATTGAGTTGCTCACGGTGGTCGTTAAACCTCCAATCAAAAAAAAAAAAAAAAAAAAAAACAGTCTACGCGTATATGACTTTGTTTTGTTGTCATAGCAACAAAGAACACAGCTGCTGCTGTGACGTCATCTAATCCAAATCATCCTCACATGACGTCAGAGATGCGCTACGTCACACGGTCAACTATTTAGAGATTCGAAAACTTTACGTCAGGAATTTTGGTTCTATTTTATATAGGGTATATAAATAATAATAATAAATTTTATTTTTTGCAGCCTACAATGTAACAGCAAAAAATAAAATTCATTATTATTATTATTATTATTATTATTATTATTATTTATATACCCTTGATATGCTTTATTATGCTGCTTAACAGAAAAAGACGAACATTTATATTCCGGTGTTCAAACTGTGTCATCCGTAACCGTTCCTGTTTAATGTTTTGTTTACATCTTTTTTCCTTTCGTTCGAAGTTAGAGTTTTTATTTTTTCGGGTGTGTGCGATTCGAAGTCATTTAATTCATATTGTGGTTCATTTGTCTCAAAACATCAACTTTGTTTTGCGTGAGTTTTAACAAAAACACTGTAAACATGCCTCCTAAACGGAAAAAAATTGCTGAGGAAGTAGCTTTCCAGAAGGAAGCAGCAAAAAGACGAAAGGCGGGGCAAGAAAGGGCCCGTCGGGAAAGTATGCCTGCTGTGCAAAGAGAATGCGATCAGAATCGTCATCGAGTAGCAAATATAACTCCTCAGCAAACTGAACGAAGTCGGAAACGATACCGAATCGAAAACATGACGTCAGAACAAATCGCACAAGGTCGCGAACGACATCAGATTGCAGACATGTCTCAATCGCAAATATTACGCCAGATATGTGGTGTTACAATCCCCCGACGAAATCCACGAACTAGAAACCAAGCTGTTCTTGACGCAGTTAACGTTGTAGAACCAAATGTAGACGCTCATAACTGTGGTTCCATGGACAGTATTTGCGAATTTTGTCATGCAAAACATTTTGCGGCAGAACAGCCATCTGACAAACTTTTTACGCAATGCTGTCCATAAAGGCAAAGTAAAATTAGATGCTATAAGATCAGCCCCTGTTATTCAGTAGTTAACGAAAGAACAGCATCAACCGTTGAAAAATTTTCATGCACAACATAAAATCAATAAATAGCGCTTTGGTGTTTACGTCCATGGGAGCTAACATTGCTCAGCTTCCTGAATACGGTTATTGTTGTTTCCGAATTGACGGACAAATTTACGACCGAGCAGGAACTTTGGACCAAGCAAATGGGGACCAGAGAAAGTTTGCTCAACTGTATATATTGGACCCGGAAAAGGCTGGTGATCAAAGAATGAGGATTAGGAAAAACGCCCAGTGCAATCCAAGTCTGATGCAAGAGTTAAGCACTTTCATGTCTCAAAATAATCCTTTTGCTGACGCATGCAAAATGCTTTATGAAGATGAACAAGAAAGCATTAAAATAATGCCGCTCTGCCGTTGAGCCGGCAAAACTAGTTCACGGAAAAGAACAGGGAAAATTGATACAGGGTTCACAGTCAGTGTATACGAAAAATGTTGTGTTCCAGGACGTGTTGATGAAATAGGGACTAAAGGTTTTACAAAACACATAACAGACAACCCGTCGTATCAAATTCCATAGCCGACTGCTTGGGAAATTTTCAGAAAGCTGTGAGCCAACGTCGCCATCTATTGACGTGTAACTCAAAAACTAAATAAATGTCAATAATTTCTGTACCATAAATTGTATTTCCCCCGTCATTATTGACGGGCTTTCATCTAGTTTTAATATAACTTTCATTTTTAGTTCCTTTTCCTATGTAAATTTGAGTTGACTCTCCTTTATACTTCCAAACTTAACGTGATATCTTCTCTCTCTCACGAGAATGAAGTTGGCAACACATTTGAGATCAGAGAGAAAATGACGTATGAATGTGATAAGAACGATAGATAAAAAGGACCATACGATAGTTGCTCAGTGGTGGATGTGTGTGTGTAGACGTTCGATTGTTAAGATAAATGTGAAATTGACAACTTGTAGTGCCATATTGTGGAGTTCTACTGAAATATTGCTGGACCAATAAAAGGTTACCGTAAGTTGACTTCTGTTTATGTTTCGTCTGGCCGTAAAAGCTTAATTAGGAACTATTGCATCGTATTCTTATTTAGTTCAACATTCCTTTGTCATGGTTTAGACATGGCGTAAAACCAATCTTGCTCACCAAAAAGACATTACGTTATACCCTTCTAAAAATTCCGTATATTTCTTGCGCAAATCACACGCCATTTCCATTCTTTAAGGATTCATTTTGAGTAAACAAAATGTTTCGTCTCTTTAAGCAGTTATTAGTGGTGTAATGGAGAGAGAATAAATATTACACTTCTGCGCATTTACAGAGGACATTTCTGGCCTTATACGACGTAAAAGGCGGCATTTAGTAGGTTGATGAACTTTCTGTTTCCCAAATTAATATCTGAAATTTCCTCGGGTGTTACGTACGTGTGTTTTACTTCCTCGCTCAAAAGAGGTAGTGTGCACGGAAATATCTTCATTTTGATAAACTATAAAGGAAAAACAATGTTTCCTCTGTAAATTTGATTTCTGGCAGTTAATTACGCACGTTAAGCAAAATAAAATCAGCGTTATCTTTCTCCTTCGGTGATCTTACCTATGTAGCGTCTACAGTTATTGTTAAGCTTATCTTTTCAGCTTCTTTCTTTGTGGACCTACATTTCTTCCTATGTATTTTCCGTCATTCGCCTTTGCTTGAGGGTCATTATTCACTCTCTTCATCTGGCTTTTCGTTGGAAGGATTGTGCATGTTTGCCAGTCTTTTGTTGGGACGAGGTGTGTCTCCTCGTTATCAGACTGGCTATTGATTCTTGCTAGCATTGTTCTCATACGGATTTTTTTTCTTTTTATAATTTATTTTGTCCCGTTTCCTTATGCCAAGGTTTTCTTCAACTTTTCGTTCGCAGCGTTTCTCAAGTCAGCTTTGTTTTCTTGCTGCCTTCTCATTCCTATGCGGATATTTCTTGCCATTCATGCGTTCAATTTTAACCCAGAATTATAGTGCTTATCGCGTTATTCAATATTTTTTTTAACACGTTCTTCCATTTTAAGAACTCTTCATTATTGCAACTATATTTACTGCAGTGTGAGGATGCGGTAAATGAACGCTTATGTTCTCAAAATATAAACGTGTGTTTGTGTATTCCACCATTTCAAGAAAGCGCGAGGACTACATAGGCAATATTACGATCAGACTGATATTTTCCATAAATGGAAATATAATTCCAGCCTGGCTTTAGTAGACGTTTTGTGAGATTACACGCTCGGTCATGTGCATCAGTCGTTCTTGACGCGTTTTTGAATCCAGAATGTTTTCTCATTGTTTTTAACGTCATCCCAGAGTACAAAACAGCGCATCATGCATATATTTATGTGCCGCAGTTGTCTGAGCGATGGTTTCTGATCATTCGTCTGAGTTGGGTCGGGGTTCCAATCCTGGTGAGGCATGGTTGTTGCGTTTGCCTTACGGCACTGGCTCTCTCCCTTCCCTCGAACCAGTGACCCTAAATTAGGGTCGAACGACTGCATGTAGCCCACTAAGTTGCTCAAGGTGGTCTTTAAACCTCCAATAATAATAATAATAAACACTTTTATATGAGAAAATTGCATAGTGTGCATAGAGGGCCTCGCGTCTGGATATTTAAATTTCTACAAGTCAACCTTTTTTTTTTTTTTTGATTGAAGGTTTAACGACCACCGTGAGCATTTCAATGAGCTATAAGCAGTCGCCCGTCCCTAATTTAGGTTCGCTGGTTCCAGGGAAGGGAGAAAGCCAGTGCCATAAGGCAAATACAACATCCATGCCTAATAGGAATTCGAACCCGGATCCCGTCACGGACGAATGGTCACAAGCCAGCGCTTAGACCACTATGCCACCGAGGCGGCAAGTCAAATCTTTAAAGGAACATTTAAACGCTTCTAATTAGCAAAAATTCGTGTTTCAGAAAACGCAAAGTACGCATACTGCCTACTGACCTTAAAGAAAATTAAATTGCATAGAACTTCGAGCTATGAAAATTTCATGTACACTGGTTGGTTATTGTAGAGTAAGAGCTACTGTTATGGGAATACTTCCAGTATAGCCGGGTGCTATGTTACAAGGTCGCAAACGACGCCTCATATATTAGTGAACATTTCAATTTTCCATGTACACATGCTGGCCATTGAATTAAAATTTTTTTATTGAACACCGGATCGGACCTCATTTATCCTGAATTACAGCACCTATGCTGTTTGGCATAAATTCCACAAGGTGTTGGAGTGCATCTACGTCTACAGTCCTTCTCCAAACAGTCCTTTGAGTGGCTCAGATTTGACGGAAGAGGACTTTGCTCCCGGATCTGTTTCTCTAACATGTCCCATACATTCTCAATGGGGTTCGGATCCGGGCTTTGTGGTGGCCAAGGAAGATGGTCGAAGTCGCCGTCATGCTTGCTGAACACATCTTGCGCGACAGACAGTAGCACTGTCGTCCACGAAACAGCCGTCACTTTCTGGATAAAAAGTCAACGTTGCAGGATGGACTTGGTCGGCAACAATGTTTAGATAATCCTTGGAGGACAGCCGACCTTCCAGAAATATCAGTGGACCCGTTCAGTAGCGACAGAACGTGCCCCACACCATTACACCACCTTCAAAACTTTGAGCTGCGTTTACAAGGCAAGCTGGATGCATTGATTCATGGGGCTCCCGCCAAACTGTCTGCCTGCCGTCTGTACAGAACAAGCGAAGCCGTGACGCGTCGGACCACATGACTTTTTTACGCTTTCCAACCGTAGGTTGAAGAAGCATATATGCTCCAGCTTTGTCCGTCTGTCCGCACGATAACTCGCGTAAAAATGTTTCGCTTTTGATGAAATTTTAGCATGTGGTAGGGGACCACCTGGGGACGAACCCTATTGAAAATGGGATACATGGGGTCAAAGGTCACGACATAGGAGCGGGATCCATTTCATTGCCCTTGTGCGTCATAAATTGCGTAAATATGGTTCGATTTCAATGAAATTTTAGTATATGATAGGGGACCAACTGCGGACGAACCCTATTGAAAATGGGACAAATGAGGTCAAAGGTCAGGACATAGGAGCGGAATCCAAAGAACCACATAAAAAGGGACTGAGATTCTTGAATCATGCGACTCAGAAGTGGAATGATGGCAAAATTTTGCGGTCAGACATTGCCCTATGTTGCCTTATTCCCATCCGACCCGATCAGTATCGTAATATTTTGTACTCAGTATACCAGTAGTTGAATTGCAATTATGCATAGCTGACTGTTATACAGACTTATTTGCTATTTTAGCACGTTAGCCTCGTTAACCAAATGGTATCATATACACTGGTGTGCAAAAATTAAGGACGAAGAGGAGAAATTAGCATAACAGCGGAACGAGCAGGCAGAACGGGCCGAAAGACCACTCAGGACATAGACTAGGATCCTGTACGGTACGGCATGCGCATATATGCAGCATGAAGTGGGGAGGGGGAGTGTCGGAAGGGTATAAAGCACACGGGCAGTGTACGCTCATACATGAACATCGTTGCCCACTCGGGTGGCCGAGTGGGCAACGTTCGTGACTGCCACGGGAAGGGCCTCGGGTTCGACCCCAGGCAGGTACGAACGCTCGATCCACTAAATACCCGTCGTGCGTCGGATGGGCACGTTAAGCCGTCGGACTCCGGGTACTGGCCCCCCGGTAATAAATAAAGGCGTCTTCCTCCCCTTTCTACTTCGCTTCCGTGTCACTTTCCTATCGGGCGCTCTAGCCCAAATCTCCTAGTTTCCTATTTCTAAGGGTTGTTTAAGACCTGGGGTCAGACACTCTCTTCCTAAAATCCTCTACATATGATCATGATCATGCTCAGCAATTCGGTGAAAGCTATTGCACGGTGTACATCGGTTTCAACGACGTCGAGTTGCTGCCACCGTGTGATATGGCCAACAGACAATCCAGTAGACGACATCTGGATGACTTTACCCGAGATCGTGTCATTGGGAAGTTGGAAGTTCGAACTGTGACTAGTGTGGCCGAGGAGTTCGGGATCGCTCACAGCATCGTTTCACGAGCTTGGAGAGCATTTCAAACGACAGAAACAGCTGTCCAAGAGTTTAGCAGTGGTCGTCCACGAGCAACCACGGCGGCAGACGACCGGTATATTGTCCTACAGACGAGAAGAAACAGACGGCAGACAGCGGTAGAAATCGCAAGGCACATGCAACAGACAACTAGACGTCCATTATCGCGTTTTACCGTGGCCAGGAGGTTGCACAAAGGTGGTCTATTTGCACGACGACCAGAACGGTGTGTGCCATTAACGCCTGCTCATCGGAGACGGCGGTTTCTTTGGTGCCAGGAACACAAGAACTGGACACATCAGCAATGGGGTCGAGTTCTCTTTACGGATGAGAACCTATTTAGTCTGACGAGCGATTCTGGACGTATACACATCTGGAGAGAGCAGGGAACAAGCAATCACACCTCCAACATCATCGAAAGGGACCGGTGTCGAGGTGGCGGAGCACGACGTTACATTCGAAAAACCGTCTCGTCCTTAATTTTTGCACGCCAGTGTATTTCTGTTGTACAGTATTTGATGCACTGCACGCATAGATTAATCAGCTTCTCATTCGGGTGCCAGACTGTTTGTGTGCGTCAGTAAAGCTGTAAATTACATGTTTTTGTTCACAATCCGCGAGGAAAACAGAAAGAGTGCACCTGGGAAGATATGGAAGAAATTACGCAGAGATGTTCCGTTTTTCTCTTCTGTAGGATGTTCATGTATTTGAAAAAAGATATGAAGAAAAATAGTCAACATTTTAAGTCACAGCCTGTGCGACCGTTGATCCATCGATTTCAGCTCTGATGCCTATAGTCACGTTAACTTACAAACTGTAACTTGAAATGAAGCCTCGTCGCAGTCTGATTCGTTATTCAGTTGCTGATAGAATGATAAAGAGCAGTGGTTATGACTTTTGTCTTACTTAGATGTGCAGACACCCTTGAAAATTTCTTAGCGAAACTTCGATTATTTTAAGAAGCTTTCATCGAAGTCTTGAGTTAATGTTCCTCTTTCCTCTGAAATCTTGGCAACCGAGATATCATGCAGTTAAAAGGTTTTACACCGAGATCGTATGCTACTGCTACTTAGGGGATGATAATTCCATATTATCCAAAACTGGGATAATTTATTTACTCTCCATCCGAGTCAAAATGGATTTTTCCACTCCTTCGTTTAGAAATAAGAACTATTATGACAAATAAATGCATACCTGTGCGCCACTCCACAGGAATACAAAAGATCGATTTTTATGAGAATTTGAAATACAGCGGTAAAAAAAAATGATAAAGTCAATTTATTCTCAAAATTTGTAATACTTCACTTTATGCGAAAAAAATTATTTGCACCTATATGTACTAAATTAAAAATAGTGCGACTCTCCCAAGTGGCACACCCAGGATTTCTTTATGGGGGTGGCTCAAAAAATTGAAAATTCAAATAAAAATACCCCGGAGAAAACACCTCTCTAAGTATTTGAAAACGATAAAAATATCTCCGGCTTATTAAAGTTCTTTTCCAATGATTCATAAAATATACTATATTTAAAAACATATATGCAAATATATTTAAAAATAAGCAGCCAATACGAAAGAATGCAGAATCGAGTGATACCTCATGGGGAGGTTCCGGGCCCCAGGGCCACCCCCACTGAGTGCGCCACTGGTCCCCCCCCCAATGTCCAAAATCCGCGTAATTTCAAAGCGAGTGAATTGTGTTTACGCTATTTGCACATGGTTCCACTTTACTGTAGATGGTAAATAGAAATTTCCGCCGTCCTTTGTCAGTACGTATCGTGTGAATCACGCAGACGTGTATGTATCGGAATTTGTGCGAATGATTTTAATAACTACCGTGCTGTTATTTTAACATTCATTGTTGTAATAATTAAAAAAATTCTGTGCTGTAACAATGCCAGGCGTCCATTGAGTAGAGTTTTTAGTGCAAGTTGTGAAAAACGCTCCCCAAAAGTCATTGACTTTAGAATTAAATGGGATAAAACGCTATTAAGATTAGCTACTCCGGCGGTCTGAGGGCTGCCTGTGACCATTTTGCCCGACATTGGCCTGGTTTTGACTCCGGATGACGCATTTTCTCGATGACGCTGTCCCTGCTTTGGAACCAGTGGCCCTAAGTTAGGGACTTGTGACTGCTTATTGCCCTTGGAATTGCTTGTGGTGGTTGTTAAACCCCGAAAAAAAGGGGGGGGGGGGAGGAGCAGGGCTAAACAACCTCCATGATACACGTGCTGTTAATCTAGGAGACAGCACTGTACGAAGTGTTAATGCTGAGAACATAGAAAAGCAGCATTAAGCAGGTGTAACTTGAAGTTCGGAAAAGTCATGACAACTTGGCGAGGATGATTGGGGTAAAACAGGAAATATGATGGCGATATTGCTGCAAGGTCGACGCTTCTAAACTAAGGTTTCGTCTGGTGCCAAGGACGAAGTATTTTGGATGATTTGAAAAATGATGACAATGATACAAAAAAAACTTCTTCTGCTAGTCATGGCTGGCTTTTTAATTTCGAAGCCCGTCATGGTTTTTAAAGATTGTAAAAATGAGTGGAAAGCAGCTGCATTGCGGATTTCGAAGCCGGTAAAAAATTTCTTGAGGAACTGAGAGATATGAAAGAGGGCAGATATCTCGTAAAGCGAGTCTTTAGCGTGGATGTGATTCAGCTGTACTTTGACACACTGCCTAACGGAGTGTATGCCTGTCAGCAAAAACAGACGCAATGGTTGTTGATTTATGCTGTACGAGAACACTTCCCGTCTACTTTTACATTTATTCCTATTGGGAAAATTCATCTTGAATTATGCGAGGCCTTCAGAAACGTATCCTTCGCGTAAAATACGCCCGCCCTGTGTCATGCTCTGGAAAAAAATGAAAAATCTCGATTGGGCTGATGGGATTGGCGATGGGATCTGGAAAATAATTAAAGGGTTTCTTTTGTTCAGTCGTATAAAAGCAGATGTACTGTGACACATGGTAATGGACATTTTCAGTGCCGTGCGGCTAAAACCGCATACCCGGAAGAGCCGAAGATATACATGGAACATCTTACTCGTCCTTAGCTCTATATCCGATAAAAAAGAATTTTTCTAATCCCAGATTTTCTCAATGTTGTGCCCATTGACGAGAAAAAATGCTAACATAATCTTACCGGGTTTTTGGGGAGGGGGGATTGTATGTGTATGTCAGAAGACGCGCCAAAAATGTAATGAAAAGTAATTGTTTCCATTGTTGCCCTCTGTCCCGAAAGTAAAATGTTAAAAGACAGTTAAGTAACTCAGTGAGGTGGTAAAAGTTGAGGGATATGTGACGAAGCAGCACTGAACGATTCTAGAAATCGAGCGATAAGTTCAAGTGGATAGTGGATATAAATGTTCTTAAATAAAACGGTGGTGAGAAGAATGTATTATAAATTCAGGACTGTGATTATTATAAAATGTTATCGTAAACACACTAATCTGGACTCGCCAAGTTTTAAAAATGCCTAAACAATATGAAGAACAGGTTGTCCTCATGAAAATACATTATTTTCAAGATATTTATAATATAAGTGTTCATATATGTGTGGTGGCGGCTCTGAAATCCTGCGGTATTGAAGATGCATACATTAATATTATTAATAACATCTATGAAAATACAAGTGCAAAGATTAGGCTGTTTGAAAATACAACACACATAAAAATTGGAAAGGGAGTGAGACAAGGTGACACCATATCTCCGAAGCTCTTTAATGCCACATTGGAAAATGTCTTTCAATCACTGAACTGGGAAAACAAAGGGATAAAGATTAATGGAGATTATCTAACCCACCTTCGTTTTGCTGATGACGTAGTCATTTTTGCAACTACCCCATCAGAGCTGCAGAGTATGATCCAGGAACTTGCTGACAAGAGTAAAGAAGTGGGATTAAAAATGAACTTTCAGAAGACAAAAGTGATGTTCAATGCTTTTACAAGAAATGAAGATTTATCGATTGATGGAGAAAAACTGGAGATAACAGATACGTATGTTTATCTTGGACAGCAGATATCAAGTGAGGGTCACATTGATGAAGAAATTAATCGGCGTACAAAACTTGCCTGGAGAGCTTTTGGAAGAAACAGCATAATTTTCAAGAGCAATATGCCATTATGTCTTAAAAGAAAAGTGTTTGATCAATGCATCCTTCCAGTGCTTACGTATGGTGCAGAGACGTGGACCTTAACTAAAAGAGACATACAAAGGCTGCAGACAACTCAAAGAAGCATGGAGAGGTGCATGCTTGGTATAACCAGGAGAGATAAGAAGAGGAACTCGTGGATCCGAAAAATGACGAGAGTGGAAGACATCATGATCAGAGTTAAATCCCTGAAATGGCAATGGGCTGGACATACTGCCAGAAGGACAGACCATAGATGGACAGCCGAAATTTTAGATTGGATTCCAAGGGACAGGAAAAGACCCAGAAAAAGACCACATGGGAGATGGGTGGATGAAATTCGTAAATATGCGGGAGTGACATGGAGGAGACTGGCACAAGACAGACCGTTGTGGAGGAAACTTGGGGAGACCTTCGTCCAGCAGTGGATTGATAATGGTTGATAATGATGATGATGATGATATGTGTGGTGGATCAGAATTCAATTGCTTAGTAAACGAAACTTTAGTGGAAATGAAATAATTTATTTTGCCGCCATAAGTTACCTCTTCCCGTATTTGAATTAACACTTTGAGTCCACTTCATCATACACTAAAAAGTTTCGGTTGAAAATTTAAAAAAATTCAGCCGAAATGTAACTAAAAAATTGGCTTTTCAGAGGATAAAAATTTAATTTATATCTAAAAGAATTTAATTCAGATACTTATTCCCTCCATGCATTAAAGTAAATATATTGGAAACTTATAGTACTATAAATCAGAGGGATTCGCAAACTAAATTGGATTTTTATTTGGTGATTAACTAAAAATAAATCCTCAAGTAAAAAGAATTTAATCAGGTTAAAATTTTGCTTATCTCTATAAACTTATAATATTGTGAAACAGTTTTTATGGGTTTTCGTCATCGCAAAGGTTGGATAACCTCATTGGCTATCCACTTAAGGGAGGGAAAACGTTTTTTTTTTTTTTATCATCTATCGTTTATTAAATAAAACTTCTTAGATTCATATTTTTATTATTATTATTATGCAACAAAAGCAGTGCCCCAGTTAAAAAAAAAAAAAAAGAAAAGAAAAGAAAGAAAGTGGAAGTGAAATTTCAAGACAATTCAAATCCTTCCTCGGGATCTAAAAATCGATCAAGTCTTTTCTTAAAGTGCATGTGATTTCGAGTAGTGTTGCAGTTTGTAAGGTAGGAGATGTTTCATATAGGATGTCAAAATCATTAAGGTTTTTTCTTTTCCTGTAGGAATCATTTAAAGGTTTCAGGCAGACAGGAACAGTGGTGGCTATTATGTTTTGAAATTGCCGGTTTCAATTTGTAAATTTCTGAATTTTGGGATTGTTTTTAATTCGTTATCTGTAATGTTACATCATCCGGAATAGCCATATCATCTGGCTATAGTTGTTCTTCCTCCTCCATCACATTTGTATCAGTCGTATTGTGAATTTTAAAGTCTGATGATATTTTAATTTAATAGTTTTCAAACATTTATATACTTTTTATTCCCATTTTTATTGGTACTATATATTAAACTTAAGGGAAGCCAGATTTTTGTTAGGGCTCATAATTTTTCGAGTTTAGTATTATAACTGGGTTCAATCCATTTGGGTAATTTTACCACAGACAAAATTACCCAAACGTATTGTCAAAGTAGCAGCGGTTTCTTTTACTTTTCTCCTTCGGCAATTGCTATTTTTAGAATTTCCTTCTGTTTTTGCTTTTCATAGAATTTGTTTGTAAAGCTTGGTCTTGTGTAGCAGAGATTAAACTTTCTGTTTCTTTCTTGGTTGGGCCAGTCTGGATCCAATGTCAAGTCCTATTGTTGTGTGCATTTCTTTCAGTACCATTCAGCTATTGTCTATGCAGAGGTTTATCTCCCAGTTTCAAACCACCTTTTTTTAGTATTCCTAATTTGTATTCTTGCTTTGAATTTGTGATTTTCAACAAGTTTTCCTTGCAGCAGTTTTCCTTTATTTGCTTCGATGTAGTCATTCAAACTTCTTTTCTCTTTTGTTTGACTTGCAGCAATGCTCTTCTGTCATTTATCCAAGATCAGTACCACACTTCGTGGATGTAATGAATGACACATTGTTCAGTTTTCTTGATTTACCATCTAGTTTTTGTAAGACCGTTTGCAGCCACTGTGTAATGCCTGCTGTGTTTCTGATAACAACGGTGGCCCCAAGTGTTTATAGCTTTGATGGTGTTGCAACAACTGATCTTTGAATTCAGAATTTTCGCGACTCGTGTGAAATCTTTTGAGCTAGTTATCTTCTTAATGTACACGCGTGAATTGCGCAGTGTGATTCACGAATACCAGTTCGTAATTTACCCCTAATGATATTTCCAACTGAGAATTGAATTCCTTTTAAGTGAGAGAGTTTTCCTTTCTTCATGACAAGAACAACACATGTATCATATACCAATTTCATTAAAATATTTTCACTGAAAACTCTGATTGTATTGATGGATATGGTAATTCATTTGTTTATTTTCTAAGCAAGTTCAAATCATCCAGCTTCGGTCGACTAGTGGTCTAAAGCTCGGGTTTTTGACAAATCTGCCGAGTTGGTTCCAGCTGTAGGCCCGGATGAGACATAACCGGTGTGCTTTCCTAACGGCTCTGGTTCTGTCTGTACCGTGGAACCAGATGCACTCAATTACAGACGGGTGACTCGTTATAAGCTTAAATGTTCGATAAAGTCAAAGTCCGGAACAGCAGCAAGAAATCATCCATTTGTGCATGAGACGAGAAATTTTCGTGCCCGTTTTGATGTTGAAACTGCCTGGAAAAAATTAACCGAATGTAAAGTTCACGGTAAAATACCGTGAAAATAATCCTCTCTTTATAATTAAATGTGTCTTTCATGACGTCATTATCACTCCCGACAGTTTCTTAATACAGGGTGATTCATAAAGAAGTATACAGTTTCAACGCACTATAAAACAAGAACAATGTAAGATATTTTATGTTACCTGTAACAGAATTGTGGGGGAATGTTTCACGTTTTTTTAGTATCTGTGCACCCTTAGTCGCACGACACACATCGAGCCGGTAATCCATTTCCGCCCAAACGTGAGGTAAGATATCTGAATCAAGTGCAGTGAGATTTTGCAACATCTGCACTTTGTATGGAATCATTTTCAACTTCTTTCTCAAAATTCTCCAGATGGTGGGCTGTGAAATCTGCACTTCACGACTCACCCTCCGCGTTGATTTCCCCGGGCTTTGTTGAATGGCGGTGCAAACACTATCGACGACTTCTTCCGATACACACGATCATCCAGGACTTTTAAGTTGGCACAAACAGCCCGTAATTTCAAATTTTTCATGCCAATCGTAGATAGATTTTCTGATTGGAGGTTCTTTTTCGAATCGTGATCGAAAATGCCGTTGCACAACAGTTACAGATTCCGTTTTGCTCAATTGAAGAACACAAAACGCCTTCTCCACTGCTGACGCTGCCATTTTGATTGACTAGTCACGTGACACGCGCGCTATCGCCTACGTCACTTCCCTCAGTAGCGGGACACAAACTTTATGAGTACATCTATCTAACGGTTCGCAGTTCTGGTCCGTGTCTTCAACTGTTACTGTTTTACAGCATCTGGAAACTGTATATTTCTTTATGAATCACCCTGTATTATTACTCCTTCTAAGAATTTCTGAACATTTGACAATCCAACTACGTATATCCAGTAGGGGATAAAGATTTTTCTGAAAGATTCTTGCTAAACCGTAAGCATTTTTTTTTTTTTTGCACGCCTTTTGAAAAAAAAAAAGGGGGGGGGGAATATAGGTAGGCTCAGTTCTAATTGAGCTGTCAGTTTGGAATGTAGGACTACGACTTGCAGATCGTAGAATTAAAATGAGCTAGTCGAGTATGGTTTCAAAGCGCTTATTTAATTTGTTATAGCTAACACAGGTCTATGATATGAAACGTAGCTTACATAATTTTTACAAATAATGCTGGATACATTGCGAACACAAAGCAGAGTTCGAGATGGGCCGGGTACGGGTTCAATCGGTGTGTTGGATATTTGTTTGGCGGCGGCTGCTTTCAGGCGTCCTCGATACCCTCTAGTTCGTTGGGCTGCAGTCTTCTTGGGCTTCTTACATTCCTCATCACACTTTCTCTTGCCATTCGTTTTGATTTTCTCCACTTTTGCTTGCGTTCATTCTACGAATTCCGCGGCATTGTCGAAAATGTTCACCGGTTCACAAGAAAACAATTTTTAAAATGTTCAGTTCAAACCACTGCTAAATGTTCTTCGTATATTTGAATAGATCTCGTCGAGAGCTTTAAAACGATTCCATGCACAGTCGTGTTGCGCTCATGGTTGCCGAGATAGACTCGGTCAAACGCGGCAACACCCCCAGAAATATTGACTCATCTCCCCCGCGCGAAGGGAGCGTCGCGCTCACGATGTATTGCACAATACTCAATTTGGACTGTATGCTGTGTACGAATATGCAAAGACGATTAGTGTGCGGCAAGTATTTTTTAACGCTATAATGATTTCAATTGGGACCTATTTTTGTCACAGGCGGTGGGCCGTAAGTCGCCCCATGCTATCCGCGGAGTTAGACCTAGTCCTACGTCAAAACGTGTTTATGTTATCACTGTTTCTGTTCCATTTGTCTGTGAACATCGTATCTGTGCACCTATTAGTCAAATTTGAAAATTCCTTTGCATTCGGAAGTCTAAACTGAAAGAACGATGATCCTTTCCTTTTTTTGTATTTAATCCCCGATTCATAATTTTACCTCTAGAGGCGTAAATAAATGGAGGTGCTATGGAATTTAATGCATATTTTGTCCATATCATTCCTTCTAAAAACTCGATTGAAAAAATGTTTTTTGGCCAGACACCGCTCACGACGGAAAATATTCTGCGCATATTTCCTGCTCGAAATAATGCATTGTGTTTTCCACCAGGGCATGCGTATTTTTTTCAGTATTTATGCTTTTAAAAGTCGGATTTGAAAAGTTGTTTTCTCGTCGGACAGCATTCGTGGCGAAGAATATTTTGCACATAATTTCTGATCTCTATTGCGTAACAATTTTTCCGTTAGAGTATATTTCCATTTACAACATAAGCGCGTATCCTTTACAACATATTTACAGCCCTGCCTGCGCATCTTAAAACCCGACTGGAAAAATTTTTTGGTTAAGTACGGAAACATTATTTATGTGCATTTCCTGCCGAATATAGTATGCAATTTTCCCACTTGGGGGGGACGGTTATGTATAATAAATTTTTCTCGATGTATCTGCTTCAAAAGGTCCGATTTTGGAAAAGTTTTTTAACGCCCGATACCATTCGTTTCAAGAGACATTTTGCTTATGAATTTTTAATAAAATTGATAATCTCATATTGGTGTAGTTCTGACGAGGATAGATAGGTGTGTGTAGTTAGTGTGTATTTCTCGTCGCTTGTTTCTGAAAATCTCATTGAAAAAGTTCTGTTGTAGTAATGCTTTTGCTACGGTAAATATTTTGAACATTATCCCTTTAAATAATGTTGAATTTTCCCGCTAGGAAGTGTGTATACAAAAAAAAAAAATCTTCCTATCTCCGCTTCTAAATTCTTATTTGAAAAATTTGTTTTCCGTTGCATAGCTTTTTTTCGCATTTTTTCACTTTTTCGTAATTTATAATTCTGTCGCCAGGGAGCGTCAGAATATATTTCTGGTTGAAAGAGTACTTGCGATTCTAAACATACCCTCCATTATTAAGAATATTTTGTGCCCATCTTCTAAAAATAACGCACAGCTTTTCCTGCAGGAGGCGTTTTCCTCCCCTCCTGGTCATTATACCACGTTTTCCTTACTATCTCTTCTCTTAATTGTTTGATATGAAAATTCTTTTTGCCTCTGGTATCTTTCGCTATGAGGAACATTTTATGTACAATTTGTTATATTTCGCAAAGCACATTTCTGACGCTAGTGGACATACGTAGCCATTTCTGTTTGGATATTTTAATGATTCTTGAAATCCGGTTTTTTGTTTGTTTGTTTTATAACTGGTTCCCTTCACTATGAAGAACATCGTGTATTTTTTTTATTATCATTACTAAAGCGCAATTTTTCCACCCGGAGGCGTAATGCCTTCTCTGTTTCGCTGATTTTTTTTTTATTTTTTTTTTATAAAAGTCTAATTTGAAAAGTTCTCGTCGTGTGGGAAAGTACTTCAAAGAAAGAGAGTCGGTAATTCTTTATTAAAAACAATAAAAATAACAAAACGTACAAAAGTTTCATAAGAATTATATACATAAAAAACTGTGACACGCTGTCATAGGAAAAGTACGGAATACGACGCAGTGACAAAACAGTTATGTCAGTCCCTAAAATATGAATACGTATTACAAGATTGTAGAGTTCAAGGTCAGGGATATAATTTATAATAGGAAATAACGTGCCCACTAGTATTATGAAGTTTGTGGAAGTCCGGTAATGCCCCGCGGCTCCTATGAAATAGGAATTCACTGGTGAGTCCAACTCGCATTCGAAAGATTAAGTCTGCTATTAAGGAACGTTGAGCGAAATGCAATCGTGATGACGAGTTCCTGTGAGTTAAATGGTGAGGGTTGATCGCAGGTTTTTTCAGGATGCACACAAAAGAGCAGACAGCTGAATGCCCTCTGGTGCGCCATGACACTTGATAGCAATGGCGTAGCCAGAAATTTCTTAAGAGAGGGGGATCTATGGATTTGGTTCATCAGTGAAATTCTCCCGGGAAAAAATACTCCAAGTGAAAATAAGCCCGAAGTTTTCAAAGGTCAAAAAATGAAAAAGACATTACTGAGAAAAAAAAAACTTTTTTTTATATATACAACGGCCGTTCCATAAAAACTGAGAGTAAAAATACACAAAAGGAAGAAATATGGGTAGATACAGCAAATATATGTTATTCTTTCTCGAAGTACCTTCCCTCGGATGATACGCAACGGTCCCATCGTTCAGTCCACTTTTCAAAGCATGTAGCCAATGCATTTTGTGGAAGCTGCTTTGGCGACCCCTGTACAGCTTGAATAACGTCAGCATCTGTGTTGAATATTGCGCCACGAAACTTCTCCGTTGTTGGACACAACCAGAAATCGCACGGGGCGAGGTCAAGACTGTAGGCAGGCTGTGGCATGATTTCAATACTGCATTTCGTAAGAAACTGTTGAATACAAGCAGCCACATGTGGGCGGGTGTTATCATGGTGTAGAGTCCACTTGCCCACCAGTTCCGGTCGCTTAATCGATATGTGTCGTCGCAGACGCTTCAAGACTGAAATATATTACTCAGCATTGACAGTAATTTTTGGAGGAACAGCATGCTGGTAGACTACATTGGCATGCTGGTAAACTACATTAGCATGCTGGTAGACTAAATTTTTATGATCAAAGAAAATTATCATCATCACCTTCACAGCTGATTAGGTTTGGCGGACTTTTTCGGAGGAGGGAGCCTGTGTGTTTCCAGACACTCGTTGCGCGCTTCGCGAGGGGGTCGAAATAGTGGACCCGTGTTTCATCGGCAGTTATTACTGTGTTTAGAAAGTTTGGATCCTTTGCAATTATTTGTTTACACTCATGACACACCTGAACTCTAGCTAACAATTGTTCTCTCGTCAGGTGATGAGGTAGCCATCTGGAACACACACGATGCAGCAGTAATTTGTCGCGTGGAATGCAGACGTTTTTCAAATATTAGTTGACACCGCTATCTTCACACGTCATTTGTCGATCTTCTTGCAGGACTGCCCGAACAGTGTTAACAATACGCTCCGTATAAACAACACTTTCAGGTCGACCAGGCCTGGGAGCGAGTTCTGCCGACAAACGTCCTTTTTTGAAATCATGGTGCCATCTAAAAATCGTTGACTCACCGAAACATTTATCTTTGTAAGCTTTTTTCATTAAATCAACTGTTTCTGGAGCCGTTTACCCAAACGATAGCAAAATTTTATCGCACAACGCATTTCACTGTATCACTGACCTCCATAGTTGTATGGCGAAATGCAGACGTACCTTAAACAACTGCGCAATAACAAAACCAGAATCGTCTGCCGCGGCTAATAACTGTTGCCATATATACTTCCTTAATTCAGTTAGTCGTCTGCGTGGTTATTTTTTCTCTTCACGCTGTTGCCAACTCGAAAAAAAATTACTCTCAGTTTTTATGGAAAGGCCTTTGTCTATGCATCGACAAAGGCCTTTCCATAAAAACTGAGAGTAATTCCCGTGGTTATTTTTTCCCTTTGCACTGTTGCCAACTCGAAAAAAAATTACTCTCAGTTTTTATGGAAAGGACTTTGTCTATGTATCGCTTTAAATCTCAGGGTGAGTCCGAACCCGAGAACCCACCCCGCACCCCTTGCCCTTCTAGGCTAAGCTTGACAGTCGGCAGATTACAGACGCAGGAAAGGATTCTAACAAGAAGTTGAGTTTGGGAAGTGAGAATGATACAAGAAACATACAGTACATGTGGAGGACAGTACAGTGCAACACAGTTGGAAGAGGAAGAGATGCAAAAGCGCTGAAGGGTTGAGGGAACGGTAATGCGTCCGCGCTGGAACCCCATTGTACATTAGACGTCTGCACGGGCCTAATTTGGTGAGCCCGGCCCAAGCCAGTGCTTTTAAGGCCCAGCCCAGCCTGGTCCGTTTCAAATATCAGATACTCGGCCCGTGATGTGCCGTTTGGTATTATTTTGCCATTCTATTGTATTTTATTAAAATGTGAAAATTAAATAATGAAATGATATATTATTGAAACTATTTAGTTGAATGTAAGCCTAAAAATATTAACTAAACTTTGTCAATTATCGAAAAATATAACCTTTGGAAAGAGAGAAAAAGGAAGACTAAGCGCGTTCAGAATCTCCCTTTCTCTGAACTAGTAAGAGGTAACACTACAAAAGCCAATCCCTATACAGATTAAAGATAGAAGAAAAAATCCCCGTCGTCCCACTCTCTCATACAAACACACACACACACACCCTCACCCCACTGCAGACATCCTCGTCACCCCCCCCCCCGCAACCCCACTCTACACACCACACACACACACACACACACTCGCTCGTGGTCGAATCTTTTTTGCTGTCAACAAGCCCCAAAATGGTTTTACCATCTTAATACCTACAGATTGGTACAAACACTGTGAGTGCCTATAGAAACAGTTAAGTAAACAGTTAATAAGAACAGTTAAACACACCAGGAAATCGGGAACACGACTTTTTTCTTTCTTTACCATTGCAATAAAAAGAATGGGTCGACTTGGCCCGGCCTGGCCCGTTGCTTTGTTCTCTAAACTAAAAAAAAAAGGCCGGGCTTGGTGGGCCAGCCCGGCCCGTGCAGACCTCTATACTGTGCATCGCACTGGCGACGCAATTTTAGCGAATGGTACGTGGAGGTCCAGACGAGGCTGGAGTTATGGTGACCGGAAGGAAGAATATGCAGAGGGGCGGCGTTGCGGAGAAATAGATGGGGACGGGTAGCAAGAAGGCGGATGAGAGGGGAGGGGGGTCAGTAAGAGCAGAGGACCAGTGAAAAAGATATCTGGGAAGGAAGAGTAGTCGGGAATTCATCCCGAAGAGGTGACGGGAGAAGAAGGGAATAGGGAAGGAAGGGCTGACTGAAGTGAGCCAAGGACTTAAAAACGTGCTCGTTACACCTAAGAATTCCGTGTCATCTTTCTTGTTGTTTCTAAGAATCACATAGAACTTTCTTTTTAAGTTTTGCAGTTGCCGTTTTGGTGTATTAGTAGAAAAAGCAGTTCAAAAAATTCACAGAATTTCATGACTGATTTAACCAATCATCCATTAATACTCCTTGGATTAAGTTATCAGTAATACCCGTCCCATTTTCCTTCTTTTTTTTTTTTTTTTTTTTTTTAATGGTACAATAGAACGCGTTTGCGAACATCAAGTGTTTATTTAACCATGGCAACATTTCATCCTTAAATTAGCAGCCCAGAAAATTCCCCCGTGGAAATGCCACCGGACATCATTTTACCTGTCGAAGGATTAATTTGGATCTACTTTCTGTTTATCTCACAAGATTATCCAAGCTACACTTAGCGTTTATCTGTCTCCATCTGAACTGATATGCATGCGCATTCATGGTGCCGAGGTTTCGCGCGCAGTCGTGAATTGCAAATTTGTGTCGATGACAAGAAAATTGGGTCTCAGGCGAACTAACAATGAGTTGTAAATGTCGTGAACGAAAAAACTGTCACGGTAAGAAAATGAGTTCTTAGCACTGCACTCGTTTCCAGCGGAAAGCCGGATGTAGCGGTGTTCGGTGATTCGCTGTCGTCTATGAAGTGCGACCGGTAATTGGAATTCCTGGTGTGTCTGTCTGTCTAGCGTTATTCCTGCAACTTCAGGGGTCATGGGCGGTTGCAAATACGCATCATTTTCCACGCTATGAATGTAATTTAGTTCAGCACAACCGGATAATTTTTAATTCGACGGATGCCAATAGATGCCACTGAAAAAGAAAAAAAGATGAGCCGTATTACGAACTGCGTAAGCTACTACGAATGTAAATCTAAATACCTTGCAGTACTGTGTAAACTTTTGAATACTATGAAGATTTCAAAATATGGTACAAATGAAAGAAGTGGCCTTAACGTATTTTTAATAACTCAACTGCACCGCACTTTCCGTTACGGCGTTACGAACATAGGGCATCTTCTTTTCGTGTGTACACCACAAGAGCAAAGTATTATGCACCAGATCCTATAGTGAAAAAAATCTCTAAATAATGTACATTAGCGAAGTTTTACTTTAGAATTCTCTCTCTCTCTCTCTCTCTCTCTCTCTCTCTCTCTCTCTCTCTCTCTCTCTCTCTCTCTCTCTCTCTCTCTCTCTCTCTCTCTCTCTCTCTCTCTCTCTCTCTCTCTCTCTCTCTCTCTCTCTCTCTCTCTCTCTCTCTCTCTCTCTCTCTCTCTCTCTCTCTCTCTCTCTCTCTCTCTCTCTCTCTCTCTCTCTCTCTCTCTCTCTCTCTCTCTCTCTCTCTCTCTCTCTCTCTCTCTCTCTCTCTCTCTCTCTCTCTCTCTCTCTCTCTCACACACACACACACACACACAGACAGTCACGAAGGGAGCCAAACAAGATGAAACAGACACGCAACTAACTACCTGCGAAATACAATCGCTCTTGTTCTTTCCGTTATGTCTAATTTCTGTTCTGTTTATTTGTAATTGAAAATTGTATGGATCTTCTCATTTCAGTGGCGCACCCAGGAATTCTTGTTGGAGGGCTGTATATATATAGTATACGTACACAATGTGTGTACATATATGTAGTGTACGCCTATAGTTTATATACGGTTGTGGCGTACGTCGCTCTTAATCTCTTTGGGGCTTTAGGAAGAAAACATTATGTAATTTTTTGAACATGTAAAATAATATTTTTGAATGTTTAATTTGTGACGTCCGTCGCTCTTAATCTATTTGGGGCTTTGGGAAGAAAACATTATGTAATTTTTTGAACATGTAAAATAATATTTTTGAATGTTTAATTTGTGACGTCCGTCGCTCTTAATCTATTTGGGGCTTTGGGAAGAAAACATTATGTAATTTTTTGAACATGTAAAATAATATTTTTGAATGTTTAATTTGTGACGTCCGTCGCTCTTAATCTATTTGGGGCTTTGGGAAGAAAACATTATGTAATTTTTTGAACATGTAAAATAATATTTTTGAATGTTTAATTTGTGACGTCCGTCGCTCTTAATCTATTTGGGGCTTTGGGAAGAAAACATTATGTAATTTTTTGAACATGTAAAATAATATTTTTGAATGTTTAATTTGTGACGTACGTCGCTCTTAATCTCTTTGGGGCTTTGGGAAGAAAACACTATGTAATTTTTTGAACATGTGAAATAATATTATTGAATGTTTAATTTGTGACGTACGTCCTAATCTCCTTGGAGGGCTAAAGCCCCCTTCGTGGATGCGCCAATGTCTCATTTAATAGTTTTTCAATATATTCGTTCAAACACTTCGTTGCTTTTGTGTCGTGGACGCAGACATCAGGCCTTATCTGTATAGAGACCGGATGTTTAAGCATTCAAACCTTCCAAAAGAAGTAGGCATTTATGCACTAAAAAGTCATGAAATATGCGCTGAAATAGAAGAAACATGCACTTAACATACCCGAAAGCTTTACTGTAGTAGGCTTCATATATTCGTATTTACATGATGTTGATGTATGTACATTTTACTGTTGAATATTTTTACGATTGCACGTGATAATTAAATGTTTTTTTTTTTTTTATATTATCGAAAGAAAAGACATGCCTTCTGGCGGTGAAAAAGTACTTATACGAGAGAATGCTGATAAGTTCTCGGCTTCATTAAGAAGGAAATAGGCTAGAGCCATGAAACTTACAGACTATTCCACATATTCACCTCGAAGTTCAACACACTTGGCACGGCGTTTCTGGAGTTTCTTTAACCCTTCCAAAAAAATTATGAAGTCTGATCACTCAAATACTGTTCTGCTGCTGATGTCACCTCCGAATCACTCAAAAAATGCTTCCCTTTCAAAAAAAAATTTAAGGTAATAGTCCGATGGAGTATGGTCTGGTGAGTAGGTTGGCTGGTCTATGCACTTAAACCCCAGATCCCTTTAAAACATTCATTGTCTTGCTGGCCTTTTGAGCCGGCGCATTGTCTTGCACAAGGACAACACTTTTCCTCAGTTTTCCTCGCCTTTTTTACTTCAACGCCGCCTTTAATCGGCACAGCAAGTTGAAATAGTATTCAACATTTATTGTTTGTCCCTACGGGAGATTGTCAGTCAGTAAAACGCCTCACGAATCTCCAAAAAATCGTTGCCATGACCTTTCCTGCAGACCTTTGAGTCTTTGGCCGCGGAGAACCCGAATGCCGCCACTGCAGGGACTGTTGTTTCGTCTCTGTATCGTAGTGATGTAACCATGTTTCATCAACAGTGACAGGTCGCTGCAAAAATTATCACCAGATTGCTCAAAATGCTGCAACACTGATTTGGAAGTGTCCACTCGTTTTCGTTCCTCATCGGCGTTCAAACATTTGGGCACCCACTTCGCTGACTTCTTTCTGCATATCCAAGTGCTCATGAATTATGAACCCAACAGGTTTCCTCGATATCTCCATTGTCCCAGCTATTGTTTTAGCCGAGATTCGCCGATCTGACACGATCAACAATTTCGGCTGTTGTCCCTGTTGAAGGCCTCCTAGATCTTGCTGCATCTTCATTTTCAAAGTCTCCACATTGAAAGTTGGCACACCATTTCTTCACAGTGGAATATGAAGGGAAAACTAGTTACATAATGTTTGTGTCATACACTTGTAGATTTCCTTCTCAGTTTTCTTCTGCAAGAACAGAAATTTCATAACAACCCGGAGTTCCACATTCGAAAATTCAACACTTTCCATTGATATGATTCATTTCAGGACGTCAAAAATCTGCAAAAAAAAAAAAAAAAAAGAGCTATTAGTCTGAAAATTGGCACTTTACAATACAAAAGAACACTCTTTGGAGCTGCGGTGGCAAAATAATGCTACAATTACAGGAAGTGGATCAGGCCGATAACTTTTCAGCATCCCCTCGTATGTAAAAAAGTCCTTTCCACATTCACAGGGTTATCGGTGCGTATTTATAAATCAAGCAATATAAAAGTGAGAGACATACTTTCACAATCAATATTTTCTCCTTGAAGAACTTTATAATTTTTTGAATTTTTCCCAAACCAGCATTACAGAGAGCATTTTCTTGTACACCAGGTATATTTTCAATTGCTTTCTTGTTGCGTTCTATCACTTTAAAAGAGTTTCCTAAAGTTGCAACTATGTTTTCCAGAGTAGATATATCTGTCGGAAGTTTGGGAAAATAAGCATTGATAAATGCCAGTTCACTGATAGTCGATTTTCTAAAGGGTTGTTTGGCTGTAACGGTCACAGTGGAATCCTCATTCGGAAGGGCATTCACAGTATTTGAAATTCGTTCCATGTACGAAGCATAATAAACTTCTACAGAAATCCATGTTTCCCACCTCGTTAAAATTGGTTGTAGTGGAAGATTTAATGCTGGAGCCATTTACTTAACTAATTGAATTAGAGAGAGAGTGTGTGCGTGTGTGTGTAACTTTTAAGAAAACTTTCTTCATACTTGCTATAAATTCATATCTTCTATTCTTCTGAAACTCTGTGTAATACATAAGCCAAACATTTTGCTGGTGAAGTCGTTCAGTAGAGACTAGACTAAACATTTCTCTTTTGATTGGAAATAAAATGTTTCGATTATCACCATTCTGTAATGGGGGGGGGGGGAATGTTTTAACAAGTGGTTTCGCTGTTGTACCATGATGCTGTTGAGAATTAATTCTAAAAAACGATAATTTTGTTTTTCAAAAGTACTTTTCTGGAAAATTTTCAGGATATATGCAGAAATATGCACTAAATGTTAAAATATGCTTCTATTCCTCGAAGTGGCTAAATATACAAAATTTGCTTGAACATCCGGGCTTTATTTATCAGTATTCGTAATAGTGCCACCTATCGGAAAACTTATTTCAAACATCATTGAAGGTATACTGCATATTTCTTATATATTTAGAAATCTATGAAAATATGAAGTAAAGTGTCTGCCAAAACTTGTTTTGGCAGACACTTTACTTCACATTCCCATAACATTCTGTCGCAGGCCTAATGATGTGTGTGTGTGTGTGTGTGTGTGTGTGTGTGTGTGTGTGTGTGTGTGTGTGTGTGTGTGTGTGTGTGAAGAATATACGAAGTAAACAATGCACTAACTTTTAAAGCTCATCATTTTGTGTACTTCACATTTCTTAACGGAAATATGTCTCATCTGAGCGAAGGCTGATGTTTAAGTGGAAGCAACTGTAAAGCTTTAAGCAAACACAAAATCCACGTGGAGGCTTGCGGAGAAAAGTAGGCTTTATTCAATGTTGGGAAGCCAAGTGTAGATTTTACCGATAGGTTTATTTCTACGTATATTTCTGATGTGACATCCACCATCAAGAATGATTAGTGATGTGCCTTTGCCTTGCTGTAATGGTTTGTTGGAAGCTTTCATTTTTAATTTCGTACTCTAAAATATAAGCTTAAATTGTTCTGTGTGTTATGGCAGGTCATAATTTCTGTTGCGCATACGAACAAACGTGTCTGGTAAATACAAGTTCTAAAGAATGTGTGCGTGTTTTATCCATGCTTAGTCAAAAAAAAAAAAAAAAAGTAAAAAGAATGGGGAAGTGAGGAGAAGCAACTAGAAAAAGAGACTATGTCACTCACCACCACCATATTAATCTCATTAACTTAAATTTAATATTAACAAAAAACAGTGCTCCGAGAGGAATTTGCAATTTTGATGTTCTTCGGGAACCGTGGGATTGAAAAGAACTAAGTTAACACTGGAATAAATTCTCACAGAAGAATGTTGTACCGCAATCGATCATGACGTGTCGATTTTTTATTTTATTTTTTTTTTTTTTTTTTTTGGAATTTTATGTTTCTGATCTAAATGCGGTTTGATTGGTTGTTAATGTCCGGCCGAACGCTTCTTTTGCTTCACAAAGGCTAAGTGGCCAGTTAGGAACAGCAAATAATTTTTACCCCGAGACCAACGGCTCATCGTGGCTCCCAAACCACCAGATATTAGGCGTTAGCGGTATATGAACCTATGGCGCTCCGATTCCAAGGAGTGCTGCAATCGCTGGGCCACCGACGATCCTAAGTGATTTAATGTAAATAAAATGTGTAAAATCGATTTTGAGTGGGTGAGAGTTCGTAAAACGTAATCGAATTGTTTCAACGTAACGGAATGGATACATTCAGCCCCATCCCATGAGAATTTATACATCGGTACTGATAAAATATAATTGACTTGGGTGTTAGCTCAGTAATTTTCCGGCAGTGTGTGATTATTATTATTATTAGTAGTATTACGTAATCATGCATATACCTGTGCATGTTTTGTGTGTATGTGTGTGTCAGGCGATTTATGCGATCAAGTATGTAGCTGTGTAGTTTCCGTTATCTATGTAATTTAACTCCTCTTTTTGAACTATTGCAATCCAGCTATTCGTGTCAAGATCTACTTTACAATTTCGTAGGATCTTGACAACTACTAACCAAGTTACGTATGACGTCAATCTTATTTTGAACTCAAACTTTCATCTTAGAAGATTAGAAGATTGACAAGTGAAGGTTTAGATTATATATCCAACAAATTCATTTAAATGCTATTCAATACTTTTATGCTTAATAAGGTTAAATACTAGCTTGTTCTGTGTTTATAATTAGTTCCGTCTATTAGCTGATAACGTCGGCAAAATCACAGTCCGATTATAAGATCGAACAAGAAAGATTACACCGAATTTTTGGGTGTAATGAGCACGTCTTTTGAATCCGTTCTGACGTGAATTAAGTTTATCAAAGCTATTCAAAGTTAATGGAACCGGTATGGAAAGCAGTAGTATTTGACCGCCGAAAAAAGAGGTTTTTCAATCGGGTTTTTAATCCCGCAGATATTGCTGTAAACGGAATCATAATCTTACGCTCTTTGGTTGCAGGCTTGTGCGTTAAGAAAAATTTGAAATTATGTGAGAAACATTTCGCAGTGGAAACGCTTTCCGACAAAGAAAGAATTTTTCAAATCGGACACTTAGAAGCAGAGATATCAACAAATATAAGATATGCATCTACGCCCCCTGGCGGGGAAAACATGTATTATTTTAAGAATAAAGTATTCTCAAAAGGTTTTTCGATGTGACCGGTATCGGTCCTGGAAATAATTTTTTCAGTCTAGTTTTCAGGAGCTCAGATTTTGCTGCAAATACATCAGAAGCAGAAATTAACACTTAAGCCCTTGGTGGCCAAACCATTCTTTACCAAATATTAGAAATGATATGAAAAACATTTTCCATCAGGAGCTGTATGCGATAGAGGAAGAATTTTTCAAATCGGAGTTTTAAAAGCAAAAATATTACTTGTATGCACCCTAGCGGAAAGTCTATGAGTTACTTGAAAATTTTGAAATTATATGAAAAATATTTCGCACTGGAAACGCTATCCAACAAAGAAGGAATTTGTCAAATCGTTCTGTTAGAAGTAGAGATATTGACAAAGATAAGATATACATCTACGGCCCCTGGCGGAGAAATCATGCATTATTTTAAGAAGAAAATATTCCGAAAAGCTTTGTCGACGTGAGTAGTATCGATCTACGAGAGATTTTTTTCAGTCGAGATTTTAGAAGCTCAGAGTTTGCTGCAAATACATCAGAAGCGGAAATTAAGGCATAAGCCCCCTGGTGGCCAAACCATTTTTTACCAAAAATTAGAAATTATAAGCAAAAGATTTCCCATCAAGAGCTGTATCCGATGCAGAAAGAATGTTTCAAATCGGAGGTTTAAAAGCAAAAAAATCGAGGAAAAAGGCAATTAACCTTTACGCCTTCTAGCGGAGAATCTATGCGTAACTTGAAAAAGTGACTTTACCTAAAATAATCTTCGACATGAATGGAATCGAAAGTAAAATAATTTTTTGAATCGGAGGTTTAGAAAGAAATATGTGGAATAAAATGTGTTTTGAATTCGATATCACCTGCATTTACTCTCTCTTGCGGCGAAAATGTACATCGTAAAAAAAACGAAATGAAGGATCATCATTCGCATATTTAAAGTTTCCCAATGCAAAAAGAATATTTCAAATCGGACTAATAGTTGCAGAGATATGGTGTCCACAGGCGGACGGACGGACGGACGGACAAAGTGATAACGTAAGCACGATCTTTTTTTACAAAAGACGTGCTAAAAAATCAAGGTTTAATCACAACTGATTTAATTTTCTTGTCCACTGGGCTTTTGCTTAGCTGCTACCTCAGGAAGAATGGCACATAAATGTTCAAATCGATGTGACGTCATCAACGGTATTCATGGTCACGGATTATTGTCAGTTGCTTTCACGCAGTTGATAGAAATAGAATGGAAGTCATGCCGTTGGCACATGTATCATCATCAATAACGACAACAACCATTATCATTCTATTACTGGATGAAGGTCTCCCCAAGTTTTTTCCACTACTTTCTATCGTGAGCCAGTGTCTTCCATGTCACTCCTAAATGCTTCCGAATTCCATCCACGCACATGACATGATTCCGAATTTCATTCCACATGATCTTCTTCTGGGTCTTTTCCCAAAATACTAGACCGGATTCCAAGGGAATCCAGTCTAGTATTTCAATTGTCCTACGGTGATCAGTTGTTCTAGCAACTGATCACCGTTGGGCTGGATATACAGCCATTGCCCTAAAATGGCAATGGGCTGTATATCCAGCCCATTGCCATTTCAGGGATTTTACCTTGATCATGGTGTCATTAACTCCCAACAATTTCCTGATGCATGAGTTCCTCATTTTATCCTTCGTAGTAATACCAAACATACACTTCTCCGTGCTTGGTTTATTATTAGTTTGCAGCCTCTGTGTGTCTTTTTTTAATTAAGGTCCGTATCTCTGCTCCATAAGTAAGAACTGTAAGGATGCATTGATTAAACATTTTCTTTTAAGACATAATGGGAAATTGCTCTTGAAAACTGTACTCTTTCTTCTAAAAGCTTATAACATATGACCTTTTTACTGGTGGTGGAATTCCAACCTATGTCTTCCGGAGCTCGATATTCTTCCAGCTGAACTACACAGGCAAGGCTATTCACTGCTTCATTATCGATTTGACTCATGTGTCACCAGAGTGGTACGTCATGAGCTCCCCAAAGTTTTATGCACCTACTTATTTCTTCTTCTATGTAACCTTTGTTTGATATCTGTTGTCCAAGGTGAATGTAAGCATCAGTTACTTCTAAATTTGCCGCATAAACGTCCAAATCTTTAGTTTTTGTAAAAGCATTGTGCATGAATTTTGTTTTCTGTAAGTTTATTTTTAAACCTACTCCTTTGCTTTTGTCAGCAAGTTCATACACATAGCTCTTGGGGGATATTTGCAAAATGTCGTCAGCAAAACGAAGGTGGGATAAATAATTTCCATTAATCTTTATCCTTTTGTCTTTCCAGTTCGACGATTGAAAGACATTCTGCACTGTGGCACTGAAGAGTTTCGGAGGCATGGTGTCACCTTGTCTCACTCTCTTTCTAATATTCATGAGTGCAGTGTCCTCGAACAGCTGAACCTTTGCACTTGCATTTTCGTAAATGCTATTAATGATGTTGATGTATACATTTTCCGTACTGAAGTATTTTAAAGACATTAAAACTGCTGTTGGTTTTACGGAATCAAAAGCCTTTTCATGATCAGTAAAAGTCATCCATAATAAGAGTTCATATTAGTTCATTCTTTCAGTTACGTCTCTCAATACATGGATATGATCTAGAATGCTATAGCCGTTCCTAGGTTCAGCTTGTTCTCTTGGTTGAGCCAAATCTAGTGTTTCCTTCAAGCAACACCTTAGTGAAGATTCTGTAAACAACAGATAGGAGGCTGATGAGTAGTTCTTGAGGTCTTCAAATCCCCTGTTTTTGTGCAGCAGGATCACAGTAGCATTATTCCAGTCATCAGGAATTTTCTCTTCATTTAGGCATGTAGTGAAAACTTGGGTTAATGTATTTTCTATTTCTCCACTGGCTTTTTGTACAATGTCCATTCTAATTCTATCTTCCCTCTGGAACTCTTCCTCCTCTCATATTTTTATTTGCAGGTTCAACTTCTGCTGGGAGGACTGTAGGGACTTTGATGCCTGTATATGCCTTAGTGCTTGTAATAAATACCTATATCATCCTTTTTATATAATTTGTGTAAAACTCCTTAACTCTCTTCAAAATCTCACTTCTATTTCTTGTCACAGTACCATCATTAATATCATCATCATCATCATTGTCAACCATTATCAATCCACTGCTGGATGAAGGTCTCCCCAAGTTTCCTCCACAACGGTCTGTCTTGTGCCAGTCTCCTCCATGTCACCCCTGCATACTTTCGAATTTCATCCACCCATCTCCCATGTGGTCTTCTTCTGGGTCTTTTCCTGTCCCTTGGAATCCAATCTAAAATTTCGGCTGTCCATCGATGATCTGTCCTTCTGGCAGTATGCCATTTCAGGGATTTAACTCTGATCATGATGTCTTCCACTCTTGTCATTTTTCGGATCCACGAGTTCCTCTTCTTATCTCTCCTGGTTACACCAATTATGCACCTCTCCATGCTACTTTGAGTTGTCTGCAGCCTTTGTATGTCTCTTTTAGTTAAGGTCCACGTCTCTGCACCATACGTAAGCACTGGAAGGATGCATTGATCAAACACTTTTCTTTTAAGACATAATGGCATATTGCTCTTGAAAATTATGCTGTTTCTTCCAAAAGCTCTCCAGGCAAGTTTTGTACGCCGATTAATTTCTTCATCAATGTGACCCTCACTTGATATCTGCTGTCCAAGATAAACGTACGTGTCTGTTATCTCCAGCTTTTCTCCATCAATCGATAAATCTTCATTTCTTGTAAAAGCATTGAACATCACTTTTGTCTTCTGAAAGTTCATTTTTAATCCCACTTCTTTACTCTTGTCAGCAAGTTCCTGGATCATACTCTGCAGCTGTGATGGGCTAGTTGGAAAAATGACTACGTCATCAGCAAAACGAAGGTGGGTTAGATAATCTCCATTAATCTTTATGCCCTTGTTTTCCCAGCTCAGTGACTGAAAAACACCCTCCAATGTGGCATTAAAGAGCTTCGGAGATATGGTGTCACCTTGTCTCACTCCCTTTCCAATTTTTACGTGTGTTGTATTTTCAAACAGCCTAATCTTTGCACTTGCATTTTCATAGATGTTATTAATAATATTAATGTATGCATCTTCAATACCGCAGGTTTTCAGAGCCATTGTAACTGCTGATGGTTTCACCGAATCAAAGGCTTTTTCATAATCGATAAAAGCCATGCGCAATGGAACTTCCATTGTGCATCATTAATATATGTGTATATACACTGCTGGACAATTGCTAAGGACGGATGACAATAGCAACGATAGCAACCATAAAATGGAAGGCAGGAAAATGTGGAAATTAGCATAAGTGCGGGATACAGTAAGACGTGTTGTAAGTATGCAAATTTTGGATTGCCGAACTTGTTCGTGACGTCATAGCGCTGATAAGAGATATAAAGGATTTGACGCGTATTGACCGTTGTTGTTCAAACGCAAAGTTGAAAGGGAAAGAATCAATTGACGAACTTGCAATTTTCAGTATGTCTTCCCGACATCACCTAGATGATTTTACGCGTAGCCGTATTATTGGCAAGATTAAAGAAGGGCGAAAAATAACAGATGTTGCCAGGGAGTTCGACGTCAGCCACAATGTTGTTTCAAGGCTTTGGAAATCATTTCAAACAAATGGAGAGTGTAGCAAACGTTACGGGGGAGGTCGTGTTCGTAGTACGACACCTGCAGAAGATCGGTACATAGTGCTATCAAGAAAAAGACACCGGCGCAGCACAGCTAGTGAGGTAGCAAATCAGTTTATGGCTGCTACTGGCAAGCAGATCTCCCGAAAAACTCGCCAGACGTTTGCATGAAGGAGGACTATACGCCCGCCGTCCTGTTGTGTGCATCCCATTGTCCAGACGTCACCGTACCACCCGTTTGCAATGGTGCCATCAACATCGCAATTGGACTGATAACGACTGGTCTGATGTCCTCTTCTCAGATGAGAGTAGATACAGTCTATCGTCTGATTGTCGACGACAACTGATCTGGCGTGATAGTGGTACTGCATATTGTCCAGCAAACATACAAGAAAGGGACCGATATCCGACATGTAGTGTCATGGTATGGGCTGGCATCATGATCAATGGCCGTACGTCCCTCTATGTGCTTCCAACTGGGACTATGACTGGCCAGCGATACATTCATGATGTTCTGCTACCTCATGTTCGCATGTTCCGTGGTGCAGTCGGTGATAAATTCATTTTCATGGACGACAACGCAACATGTCATCGAACAGTCGCTGTCCAGGAGTGTCTTGAGAGCGAGGATATTCAACGCCTCGTATGGCCAGCACGTTCACCAGATCTGAATCCCATTGAATATGCGTGGGATGCTTTGGGGAGGAGTCTTGCTGGTCGCCAATGCCCTCCAATAAACAAGGACACCCTCATCCGTGCACTGACAGACGAATGGGATAAATTACCCCAACAGCTGCTTGATAATGTGCAAAGCATGACACGACGTGTGGAATCTTGCATCGCCCTCCATGGTGGCCATATCCCGTATTGACATCTTACGCCGGAACGCCTGCGAACGGTAATTGCATTTTTTTCACGTTTACGTATTCTGCACAAAATGGCCGGTTTGTCCCTTGAACACGTTCCAAAGCCTTCTGGATTTCAGACCACAATAAATTGTCTTTCTTGTAATGTCCTGGCATTCTGACATTATTTTATTTCACTTGGCATTTAACCACACTGACTTTTTTATGCGCTATATAGCCGTTTATGATCCGTCCTTAGCAGTTGTCCAGCAGTGTATATATATATATCCCAAGCTCTTTAATGCCACACTGGAAAATGTCTTTCAATCACTGAACTGGAAAAACAAAGGGCTAAAGATTAATGGAGATTATCTAACTCACCTTTGTTTTGCTGATGACGTTGTCATTTTTGCAACTACCCCATCAGAGCTGCAGAGTATGATCCATCAACTTGCTGACAAGAGTAAAGAAGTGGGATTAAAAATGAACTTTCAGAAGGCAAAAGTGATGTACAATGCTTTTACAAGAAATGAAGATTTATCGATTGATGGGGAAAAACTGGAGATAACCAATACCTACATTTATCTTGGACCGCAGATATCAAGTGAAGGTCACATTGATGAAGAAATTAATCAGCATATAAAACTTTGCCTGGAGAGCTTTTGGAAGAAACAGCATATTTTTCAAGAGCAATATGTCATTATGTCTTAAAAGAAAAGTGTTTGATCAGTGCATCCTTCCAGTGCTTACATATGTTGCAGAGACGTGGACCTTAACTAAAAGAGACATACAAAGGCTGTAGACAACTCAAAGAAGCATGGAGAGGTGTATGCTTGGTGTAACCAGGAAAGATAAGAAGAGGAACTCGTGGATCAGAAAAATGACAAGAGCAGAAGACATCATGATCAGAGTAAAATCCCTGAAATGGCAATGGGCTGGACATACTGCCAGAAGAACAGACCATCGATGGGCAGTTGAAATTTTAGATTGGATTCCAAGGGACAGGAAAAGACCCAGAAGAAGACCACATGGGAGATGGGTGGATGAAATTCGAAAGCATGCGAGAGTAACATGGAGGAGTCTGGCACAAGACAGACCGATGTGGAAGAGTCTTGGAGATACCTTCGTCCAGCAGTGAATTGATAATGGTTGACAATGATGATGATATATATTCACTCTTTGCCAAAAAACGAAGCACCCCGAGAAAGTCGTTCGATGATGATGAAACTGCATGTGCAAGTACCTCAGGGCCAAATATGCAAATGGTTAAAAAATAACGACCAATGACTAAATAGTGGCCCGCCACAGCGCATGAACACCGCGCACGAAGGAGAGTATATTAAGAGCAAAGCTCGCACGCCAGGACAGTTGTGTCAGCGGATTGCGTTGCACTAACCTCCACCGCCTGTGAGGATGCCTCGACGTCGGATCTGTGCACAATACGGGCAGATGAACGAGTTTGAGAAAGGACTTATAATTGGGCTGAGACAGGCCGGCTGGTCAAGTTGCCGTATCGCAAATCATTTGGATCGGAGCGACGTGACAGTCGGACCATATTGGCGCTAATAAGTCGAGGAAGGCACAACACAGATGTACGCTGGCAGTGGACGGCTGAGGGCAACGACAGAAAGCGAGAATCGAGCGACTGTGAGAGCCGCACGAACAGAACCGAATTTGTCGCTCTCACCCGTCAGTTACCATGTTGCATCGTCTACAGGTACAGAAGTGGACATCCGGACTGTTGCCAGACGACTTTCGGTGCGGGGACTACATTCGAGGAGGCCACTCTGCCGACTACCACTGACCAGCTTGCTTCGCCGGCACCGATCGCACTGGTGTCGGGCCTGATCAAAGTGGGATAGTGTCCAGTGGCGTCGTGTTGTATTCAGTGATGAGTCACGGTATGCACGTGGCGCCGATGACCAGCGCATACGTGTCTGGAGACGAGCCAGCCAGCGTACTGATCCTGCCTTTACCATGGCGTTAACGGCACACGTCCCGCACACCGGGAGTGACTGCCTGGGGAGCCATTTCCTACGATAGACGGACACCCTTGGTAGTCCTCCGTACCATCCTCACTGCTCAACGGTATGTCGACGACATTCTACGGCCTGTTGTGTTGTCATTCCTGTCGCAGCATCACCGAGCAATTTTTCAACAGGATAATACCTGGCCACACGCGGTACGGCTCTGCCAGGTCTGCCTCCGTAATGTCGATACCCTTCTGTGGCCAACCCGATCACCCGACCTCTAACTGATCGAACATGTTTGGTAAATAATGGACCGCCACCTACGCCCATTCCAGAATGTCGGCGAACTGGCCCACAGTTTAGATACCATCTGGTATACTATACTTCAGGACTGTTTCCGAGCCAGAGGTGGCGCTACAACGCCACCTCTGGCTCAAATACAATCCACTCGTGTAGGATACAGCCCACTCATACATACATGAGTCCACTCATGCATACATGTACGCATGTATCCACTCGTGTATCCCAGCCAGGGGATGTAAGGTCAGGTGATGCGTAACATCACAGCCTCTCCTTGACAAATGTCAACCCCGCCTTCTCGTGGTGCATCCTGTTCCCACTAAAGGGGCTCTGACGACCGCCCATAGCGGTATAACTATACCATCGGGATCAGAGGAAATGCTATCCCACACTCACCAACCCGCTTGGCCAGCGTGGTGAGTTATGGCCAAACACCTCCAAAATGACTCTACAACTTAAATCTTGGCCCTCAGTCTCCGGCAGCTGGAATGTACCTGGCCAAGGCAGCGGCCAGTGCGACATGAAGGCAGAGGGTGCTAAGAATCCCCGGAGGACCGGACTAGGCTGCCATTTGATTCTGACCTTGGCTACCTACAACGGACGCTCCCTATCTTCTGATTCAAGGCTTCTTGAATTGGAAGAGGAACTACAAAGGATCAAGTGGGACATCGTGGGGCTAAGTGAGGTAAGGAGAAAAGGAGAAGATCTCATCGAACTGAAAAGTGGACATCTCTTCTACTATCGTGGGACAGATACTGGCAGAACTAGTGGTGTTGGATTTATAATAAACAAGAAACTGAAGGACAAAGTTGTAGAAGTTGAAAGTTCCTCTGACAGAGCTGCACGACTTGTTATCCAACTCTCGAAAAGATACCAGGCTCAGATTATTCAAACTTATGCACCCACCACAAGTCATTCTGAAGAAGAAATTGAAGAATTTTATGAGGAAATTTGTCATCTAAATAATAAAGGTAAGCAGCATTTGAAGATAATTATGGGAGATTTCAATGCAAAAATAGGGCAACGGCAACAGAATGAAACTTCAGTAGGTAAATTCGGTCATGGCAACAGAAACCAGCGTGGAAATACTCTCGTTGAGTTTGCAGAGGCAGAAGGGTTTTTCATCTTGAACTCCTTCTTCAAGAAAAAAGCCACACAGGAAATGGACATGGAGACATCCAAATGGGACGACAAGTGAAATTGATTTTATTATGTGTAACAAAAAATTCGTCATAGAAGACTGCAGTGTGCTAAACAAGTTCAACACAGGTAGTGACCATAGATTGGTGAGATGTAAGATGCACCTCAACACTAAACTTGAACGTGGCAAGCTCATAGGACAAACAAAATCTATTGACATAACCAACCTTAAAAAACACCATAATACCTTCAAGTTAGAACTGAAGAACAGGTTCTCTGCTTTAGAAGGCCTAACATCGGAAGAAGTGGATATTTCTGAAGTTAACAGAAAAGTAACCAAAGCTCTTATGGAAACAGCAACAAAATTAGCTGGGTCTAAGAACAAGTTGCATGTGAACAAATTATCAGGAAAAACCAAAATGTTGATGCAAAAAAGAAGAGAGATGAGGACAACTAAAGAAGATGTGACTTCCAAAGTGGAATATATAGAGCTATGCAAGACAGTAAGAAAAAGTATCACTGAAGACGTAAGGAAATTCAACTGTGAACTAGTGAGGAAAGCAATTGAAAACAACCAAAGCCTAAAGATAGCAAAGGGACATCTCAGTAAGGGAAGAAAACAGATTATGGCACTGATAAAAGAAGATGGTTCTGTAACAAGAAATAGAGGCGAAATTTTGACAAGAGTGAAAGATTTCTACTCCAAATTATATGAAAGGGATGATATATGCACTCCAGACATCATGAAAGATACCAGTACCAGAGTTCCTCCAGTCCTTCCAGCAGAAGTTGCACATGCAATCAAGAACATGAAGCGAGGAAAAGCTCCAAGAGAAGATGGAATTACTGTAGACATCATACAAGAAGCAAGTAGAGAAATCGAAACAGTACTCGCCCAAATTTTCACCCCATGCCTTAATGAAGGAAAGATTCCTGAGGATTGGAACACCGCTACAATGATCCTGCTACATAAGAAAGGTGACATTGAGGATCTCGGAAACTACAGACCTATCAGCCTCCTATCAGTAGTTTATAAAATCTTCACTAAAGTTCTTTCACACCGCTTGAAGGTAACACTGGACATGGCTCAACCGAGAGAACAAGCTGGATTCAGGAGTGGCTACAGCACAATAGATCATATCCACGTGCTGAGAGAACTAATTGAAAGAGCGAGGGAATATGAACTTCCATTGTGCATGGCTTTTATCGATTATGAAAAAGCCTTTGATTCGGTGAAACCATCAGCAGTTACAATGGCTCTGAAAACCTGCGGTATTGAAGATGCATACATTAATATTATTAATAACATCTATGAAAATGCAAGTGCAAAGATTAGGCTGTTTGAAAATACAACACACGTAAAAATTGGAAAGGGAGTGAGACAAGGTGACACCATATCTCCGAAGCTCTTTAATGCCACATTGGAGGGTGTTTTTCAGTCACTGAGCTGGGAAAACAAGGGGATAAAGATTAATGGAGATTATCTAACCCACCTTCGTTTTGCTGATGACGTAGTCATTTTTGCAACTACCCCATCAGAGCTGCAGAGTATGATCCAGGAACTTGCTGACAAGAGTAAAGAAGTGGGATTAAAAATGAACTTTCAGAAGACAAAAGTGATGTTCAATGCTTTTACAAGAAATGAAGATTTATCGATTGATGGAGAAAAGCTGGAGATAACAGACACGTACGTTTATCTTGGACAGCAGATATCAAGTGAGGGTCACATTGATGAAGAAATTAATCGGCGTACAAAACTTGCCTGGAGAGCTTTTGGAAGAAACAGCATAATTTTCAAGAGCAATATGCCATTATGTCTTAAAAGAAAAGTGTTTGATCAATGCATCCTTCCAGTGCTTACGTATGGTGCGGAGACGTGGACCTTAACTAAAAGAGACATACAAAGGCTGCAGACAACTCAAAGAAGCATGGAGAGGTGCATGCTTGGTGTAACCAGGAGAGATAAGAAGAGGAACTCGTGGATCCGAAAAATGACAACAGTGGAAGACATCATGATCAGAGTTAAATCCCTGAAATGGCAATGGGCTGGACATACTGCCAGAAGGACAGATCATCGATGGACAGCCGAAATTTTAGATTGGATTCAAGGGACAGGAAATGACCCAGAAGAAGACCACATGGGAGATGGGTGGATGAAATTCGAAAGTATGCAGAGGTGACATGGAGGAGACTGGCACAAGACAGACCGTTGTGGAGGAAACATGGGGAGACCTTCGTCCAGCAGTGGATTGATAATGGTTGACAATGATTATGATGATGATGATCCCAGCCAGGGGTGGTGATACTCGTGTATCCGAGCCAGTGGGGGAGATACTCGTGTATCCTAGTCAAAGGGGTATCCTACACGAGTGGGCTCGGATATAGTCCACTCACGTAGCTCTTTATACGAATAAATGGCCCATCTGCTCTGGAATTGCAATTGTTTCCTTTCCTATAAATGTATATTGCATATACCGATTTTCATCTAAATTGAATGATTCCTTTTGGACGCTTCGTTTTTTGTTTCTGTGTTTGTTTGTTTTTTGCAAAGTGTGTATCTACTGTGTACATCAAGAGCGTGGATGCAGTTGGTCAACACTGTTGATGATGTCAGAGCGATTGGAATATTTACGTGCCATTAGTCTTAAGAAAGCTTAACGAAAGCACAGCGATACTGCAGTGGAAAATAAAATGGGTTTAATTGTGACTTAAATGTTGATTTCTTCAATCTTATACTGGGTGTATAGGAAAATCCTTAAACAGGGAAATAACTTCTGAACGCCAAATGCTAGAGTTGTGGAAGTAGTGTGTACATATAGTAAAGTGACTATGTTCTATCAGATGAGACCGATTGCAGCACCCCTAGCGGCGAATTTTGGAAGATGGCGATCCTATCGCGAGAACCAAGAGAAATAGCGAAAAAAAGTCAATAGCAAACGTGTAGAGCGTCACTGATTTAGTATGAAATGACGCCCTACATTCACCAAAAACTCCAATAGTGGTCCGGAAATGCAAATCTCTCGGTATCCGATCACCGGCATAAATACGTCACGAATGACATCGCAAAGCGTAAAACCTGTAAACGAATTTTGCCTGCAAAACAGCGAAGGATGGATGAAAGTATGCAAATGGAAACGCTACGTCATACCTCATCGGGAAGCAAAAATTGGCGGTCAGGGTAGATTTGTCAGACGTGGACTGGATTTTCGAGTCTACACATGGCTAGTTATTCCAACGAGGAGTACTGCAAGATAATTATGTTGTACGGGAAATGCGGTCGTCGGGCAAGAGAAGCAGCACGCCAATATGCATTACGTTTCCTTAATCGTTCTCATCCTACTGCGACTACTATCATCAATGTCGTTCGCCGGCTGAGAGAAACCGGGAGCATTACAAGTCGTTCCTGTTCAGGTAGGCCGACACTTGCAAGTGTGCACGTGCAGCCAGTGGACGTCCTGGCCTGTGCGCTAGCCCACCCACACTGCAGTACGAGAGACATCAGTGCGACATGTGGCCTTACATTTGGTTGTGTATGGTAAATTTCTACAACCCCGTATTATCCAAGTATGCAGTAACGTAACACCTGAAATGCTGCAGAACGTCCAACAAGAAGTTCTAGCTCGAATACAGATGTGCATTGCTGCCGATGGTGGACACATCGCGAGTGCTTAAGTATTAGTACTAACATTTTGTATTTCTAGAACATTATTTTGTGTTTTTCTTCTTCATTATGTCCTACAGCTATATGAATTTCCTACTACTTTACTGTACAGTACATAATAAATTGTACCCTTGCTGACACGTACATGTATTAGTTTTATTAGTAAATTTGCATCACCTTATAATGTCACACTTCTGCACGCCATGAGTGACGTATTTATGCCGGTGATCGGATACCGAGAGATCTGCATTTCCGGACTTCTATTGGAGTTTTTGGTGAATGTAGGGCGTCATTTCATACTAAATCGGTGACGTTCTACACGTTTGCTATTGACTTTTTTTCGCTATCTCTTGGTTCTCGCGATAGGATCGCTAACTTCCAAAATTCGCCACTAGGGGTGCTTCAATCGGTCTCATCTGATAGAACATAGTCACTTTACTATATGTACACACTACTTCCACAACTGTAGCATTTTGCGTTCAAAAGTTATTTCCCTGTTTAAGGACTTTCCTATACACTCTGTATACTTCAGAATGTTTGTAGTCTAAGATTTGTAGCACCTCCAATTTCTACAAAAAAAATTTAATTTGCCGTGCACGGTGCACAATCTTATGATGAAAACTCTAAAGTGAGATAAAAGTGGAATAAATAATGAAATCAAAGAAAAGCTTTTCATATTGGAAGTCAGTTCATAATGTTGGTGTTTGTAGTTTGTTAAAATGTATCCCTATCGTCGCAGCAGTCGACAGCGTGATGATCGTTACTGTAGAACACGTGGACTGAGATTACGTCTTTAGGAGACATTTAGGAGTTTCTTCTGATTTATGTTTTTTTCTTCTGCTTTGAGGTAAATTTGTTGTCAGGATTTTCATTGTGATTCGGATTCTGATGTGTTGCGTTGCGGGAACACGCAAACTGTTTTCCACGAAACTAAGTGCGAATTATTGTTGACGCATATCATGCTTCTACATTGTGCAGAAGAAGAATGTACTGGGACCCAAAAGAAGCGCGGAACGTCATTGTTTTCCGCGAAACTTTGAACGTACATTCATTCTGATCATATTGCATGCAGGTAGAAATTCTTCAAACGCGGTTGCTTGTTAAAAGGGAGAAAAATCTTTTGCTCGTGCTAACCTGTGCAACTTTCTTTTTCTCTCAATTAAAATGTAACTCTTTTCGATTGATCATGTTTTGGTAATATCCGTCGACGACGAGAACGTTCAGAATGTATCGGAGAAATCGAGTCTTACCTACAATGAAGTCACAGGTAGAGTACATAGCTTTATTCACTTCTGCATGAAAACAAAACAGTATCTTTTCCAGCATTTTCTCATTTGGTATACTGTGTTGTGATAAATATGCGGAATTTTCAAAGGAAAGGTGAATCTTTATTGTGCTTTTTCTGATCTGATTTCCAGCAGATGAATGTACTGCTATTGTCGACCGACATGTCAAATTTGTATGTCTGTTGTATGTGTCTATGCCAAAGAAACAAAAAAAAACTTCCGTTCTTTTACCCCCAACCTCTCTATTTTTGTTTGTTTTTCGGTGGCACTGCAAAACACATTGTTTGCACTACAATTAGAGTTGTTGGCTTATGTACAAACCGAACCATCTGTGGATTGTCAGCAAATGATGTAGAGCAATGGCAGAAAGTGATATATGCACGCTCGTGAGTTAAATACGTATCTTTTCTCGGTTATCGAAGTAAAATTATGTGGTTAAAAATAACAAAAATATGTCTTCAGCGATGCTGAATCCTCATTCATTGTAAGAATTAAAATTAAAAGCCGTACTACGCTCGTAAATCAAAAAATCAGGTGCGCGCTAGGGTGAACTGAATACTCAAGAAACGCATATAGTGTATTAAATCCGTTTATTTATGTGGTGTAATGAGCATAAAGATTCGCCAAGCTTTCGCACTCCACTGGGAGGCTGTTACCAAGGCAATGGTAGACATAAAAAATGAAGGGATTTAAAACACATATGATACAAAGATGATCCACCATGAAATACGGATTACACCAGTATACAATACAAATTTGAAATTGTGATTCCGTCTACTAGTGTAAATTATGACAATAGTGGTAAGTCAATTGATATCCGAAAACCTGAAATTTTCATCGTCCTGGAGCTGGAATCGAAACATCGTCGACCGGTTTGATCCCCAAGTATGCTAACCACTACACCACCCAGAACGACCAAGTCTCAAGTTTCCGAGTAATTTGAATTTAACGCATCACAGGAATCGCCAGTCGAAGCAAAGGCATTCATATTTAGCGAATCTGGATGAATAGAATTAATTGTCTCCCATGATTGCCCGGGGAAGCAGATAAACCATGAAATACCGGATTACATCAGTATACAGTACAAATTTGAAGTTGTGATTCTGGGCGCAAACCGGGAGACGCGGGTTCGATTCCCGCTCCAGGACGATGAAATTTTCAAGTTTTCGGATATTATTTGACTTGCCACTCTTGTCATAATTTACACCAATAAACGGAATCACAACTTCAAATTTGTAACAAAGATGATTTTTTGAAAATAACGTGTGTGACTTTACGAGCATATTTCATGAATTTTTATCACGCAATTATACGGTGTGCCGCGATGTGTTTTCATCTTTTAATAACGCATGCCAAACAATTGGTAGTTCAGTAGAGACCATCTCATTGCATGTTAGTTTGCTGGAGAGGATTTCGACTGTTTTCCTATGATGGCAGTCTCTTTAAAGTTCGTGTAAGGGGCAATTCTTCTAATATTATTCCATACTGGAGTGGCCGATGAATGCATGACTTCTCTGGCGAGGGCTGTATTCTGCATGTCCTGGCTGACCCTTCGCACGTGTTCTTTGCATCTACTGTCCAAGGATCGCTTTGTCATTCCGATATATATCGTTTTCGTGTTGTCAGGATATACCAACGGTATAGCGTACACACCCGCCTTTTCTTATATCATCCTTTGCTTGATATTATATGTGATAACGGGGTCTGGGGCTTCATTGCTATTAATATGTTGTACTTCGTTATAAATTCTTTAACCAATATGTAAAGCCTGGGACACATGTGATGGATCTTGTGTATATCATTGTCTTTAGGTGATTTTATTATCACTGACATTATATGATTTCTTAGAGATCTATGCATTCTGTCTATGTCATCCTTCTTATATCCAGCCTTTTAGACCTTTGCTATAAAATACTATCAATTTCCTTATTATTTAGGTAGTTTGGGCTTGCGTATGTTATACTATCTATAGAACCATGCTTTTCTAAAGGCAGAAAGTTTGTACTCTTTTGGGCCGTACGAATCAGGGGGCACAAGGTTCAGTATTGAATAAAAATAAAGCAAAAAATAAACGGATCTAATACGCCATATGCGTTTCATGAGTGTTCACTGTCTGATGTATTTGAAATAACATGAACTAAAACGTTTTTTACGTTCATGTTTTATTTTGACATTTTGTTACATAATAAATATTTCAAAACACAGTTCAGTGCATTTATTCATCGATCTGTGAGATAATTTTATTTTATGTGTTTTTCTTTTTCCGCCTGCGTGTGAGGTTCAATCAGACCTAGCCTAACGCGATCGTCGTCATCTTTCTTTAAAGCTCGTAGTAACGTCGGTTCTTCCACAAATGATATTTTGAATTAATAAAAGAGTACTATAAAGATATCTAGGATGGCAGAATATAGTAAGGGAATTACCATACATCCTAGCCGTAAACTCCTCAGCACTGGTTGATGAAGTTCTTTCTCTTCTTAGAAAGTACGTCTTTTGCCCACCAGTCATATTTTACAATTTTCACCGATTAATGACACACATAGCAAGCCATTTTACTGAACTTTAGCAACTGATATCCTGTAATTCCCTCGTGATTTTATACTGTGTGATGTATATTTAACCTTCCTTTTGAGTTTCTGTTCTCTTATGTAAGTTGAGTTACTTCTCTTTAAAATTTTGTAACCGAACGCTACATTGCCTCCCCGAAGAGCCTTGATAATTTGGCAACACTGATAATGAGTCAGAGCTAAATAAACATTTCAACATAGAAGAGTTGGGGCTGAGTAATTGAGCGATATAGTTGATGTACAGTTGTCGAGAGATTTATATACGATAGAGATATAGCTATTTATATATCAGTGGTTTATAAAATCTTCACTAAAGTTCTTTCACACCGCTAAAGTTATTTCACAGCACTATAGATCATATCCACGTACTGAGAGAACTAATTGAAAGAGCGAGGAAATATGAACTTTCATTATGCATGGCTTTTATCGATTATGAAAAGACCTTTGATTCAGTGAAACCGTCATCAGTTACAATGGCTTTGAAATCCTGCGGTATTGAAGATGCATACATTAATATTATTAATAACATCTATGAAAATGCAAGTGCAAAGATTCGGCTATTTGAGAATACAGCACTCATAAAAATTAGAAAGGGAGTGAGACAAGGCGACGCTGTATCTCCCAAACTCTTTAACACCACTTTGGAAAATGCCTTTCAATTACTGAACTGGGAAAACAAAGGGATAAAGATTAATGGAGATTATCTAACTCACCTTCGTTTTGCTGATGACGTAGTCATTTTTGCAACTACCCCATCAGAGCTGCAGAGTATGATCCAGGAACTTGCTGACAAGAGTAAAGAAGTGGGATTAAAAGAAGAAGACAAAAGTGATGTACAATGCTTTTACAAGAAGTGAAGATGTATCGATTAATGGGGAAAAACTGGAGATAACCAATATCTACATTTATCTTGGACCGCAGATATCAAGTGAGGGTCACTTGATGAAGAAATTAATCGGCGTATAAAACTTGCCTGGAGAGCTTTTGGAAGAAACAACATAATTTTCAAGAGCAATATGCCATTATGTCTTAAAAGAAAAGTGTTTGATCAATGCATCCTTCCAGTGCTTACATATGGTGCAGAGACATGGACCTTAACTAAAGGAGACATACAAAGGCTGTAGACAACTCAGAGAAGCATGGTGAGGTGCATGCTTGGTGTAACCAGAAGAGATAAGAAGAGGAACTCGTGGATCCGAAAAATGACAACAATGGAAGACATCATGATCAGAGTTAAATCCCTGAAATGGCAATGGGCTGGACATATTGCCAGAAGGACAGTCCATCGATGGACAGCTGAAATTTTAGACTGGACTCCAAGGGACAGGAAAAGACCCAAAAGAAGACCACATGGGAGATGGGTGGATGAAATTCAAAAGTTTGCGGGAGTAACATGGAGGAGACTGGCACAAGACAGACCGTTATCGAAGTAACTTGGGGAGACCTTCTTCCAGCAGTGGATTGATAATGGTTGACAATGATGATGTGTGGATATTTTTGTACCATTGAAATATAGCTATTTATATGTGTAGATATTTATGTACGAGAGAGTTTTGTTGGTAGAACGAATTTGATCACTTTATTGAGATTGTTATATGGATTGTAATCAGCGATTTCGAATTCTAGCAAGAGTTTATCTTCATGTCTTACCTAATAAACGAGTAAACTAACGTAAGTTGATTTGCTGATTCTTCACAGCTGGCCGTTTGGCAAAGACAAAAGTGTGGTTTATGTGAAACGAAATTCACTACGAACGTTAGCAGAGGTACATAGTTAAACACGTTAAACCTAAACTGTAGTCATTTAAAGCTTAATCGGCATAACTCCCACGTGCCAGTTCTCACTGGCACATTCAAAGTCCATGTTTTTTTGCACCATATTCGCGTTCAAAACTTTCTGAACTGTCCTCTTGTATCAGAATATGCGCTTTTTGAGGTAGTTCTTTCTGTATGACAGGTAAAAAAATTGCTTTTTGAGTGTGACCTGTACTTCTCTTACATGTAGATATTTTGGTTCCTTTGAGAACACAGATTTCCTGCTTTTTTACGTAAAGACAAACAGGCAGAAAATTGCGTTTGTGTGTTAATAATATCTGTGGTTGCGGAAGACGTACAGTAGATTGTGGTTAATCGAGACACATCGGAGCTAAAACACTTTGGCCCAGTCAAGCGGCTGCCCCAATTAGGCGAAGCTTTATCCCACGGGGCTAATTTGGGATGTTTCCAAATTAGGTCCGTGTTTTTCTCCAAGAATTGTCCCAAATAAACGCCCGCCCCAATTAACCGATGGCTCAGTTAACGGGAATGTACTGTGATTGGGAAAGTTATTTTTAGTTTTGATCAATGCAAGCTTAACTAGTGTTCATACCTAACCACTGCTACGGGTTGTTCGTAGTTTCTGCGGACAACCCATAGGAGTGGGCAGTAGTTCCAAGGACAAAGATGCAGAATTACGGAAGAACCTAAAATGAACTATGGGGTTTTTTTTTTTCAATTTTGTATCTAGTAGCGAAGAAAATTACGTGCGTGAAATTTAATTTTTTATTAATTTTTTGTATTTGGAGGTTCACCGACCTTCGTAAGCAACTCTGTGGGCTATAAGTAGTCGCCTGTTCCTCATTTAGGACCACTGCTTCCAGGGAAGATAGAGAGCCAGTGCCGTCAGACAAGCACAACATCCATGCCTCACCGGGATTCGACCCCGGACCCAACTCTCACAAATGGTCAGAAACCAGCGCTTAGACCACTGCGTCACTGGTGGCTTAATTTCTTTTAACCAAATCAGCAACGATATTCAGATATCCCGGGACGTTCAGATATTCTCTGACGTGTAACGGGGGGGGGGCTAACGCGTGTCAGGGAAACGTTCTTTACACCTGCGCACTGCCTTCACTAGAGTATACAGTTGACACCTGATAGGGTGTCTTAATGTCTCCGTGTTGCTTGCGCCAAATTCGGATTTTGCCGTCCGCGTGATGCAAAGGGAACCTTGATTCGTCCGTACAGGTGACCTTTTTCCAGTCCTCATCGGTCCAGTGTCGTTGCTCCGGCGCCCATGGAGGCGAGTTTTCTTGTTCTTCGCTGACATCAGTACTCGATATAACGATCGGCAGTTGTAGCCCATTCGCGAAATAGTCCGATACGTGGTACGTTCGAAGATGCCTCTCGGTACATTAGTGTGAAACTCTGCAGTGGTTTACTGCTGCGTTGTGGCCCGTCTGTACATGTATGCTTCAACGATTTTTACATATCTGCTTCGGCCCCTGTGATTCACTAGCTGTTGGACCTCTGATTGTTGAAAGTTTTTTGCGTTTCGCGCCATTCACTGAAAACCGAAAACCTTTAATACGACTGTGCTCGTGTGAAGACCATCTGAGCGAATTTGAACGGGGTATTCTGAAAGATGCTCGAACCGGCACGCCTTGCACCTTTCAGCATACCCCGTTCAAAGTCGCTCAGATCACTCGTTTTGCTCATTCCAACTCTAAATCGAACGCTAACTGATGCTTAACGAACTGGCCTGCATGCTTTTTACAGAATTCCATGCTGGCGTGTCGTCTTACGTCTTGGAGTGAGTCATTTATGTGACGAAGGCAGGTGTACATAATAAACTGGCATGTCAGTGTGTTGTGAGCACACACACACACACACACACACACACACACACACACACACACACACACACACAAAGATCGGCTCGGTTCGTGTTGTCACGAGTAGTTTCTATTTTTTCTTGATGGTAGGAGTAATACATGTATTATAAATAGTGCGTAATATTGTAAAACATTCCAAATTATGTGTCTCTGTATCCTAGTATTTGTATTTCTAAAAACAAAAAACAGAAACATTGTTTGCTTGCTTTTTAAGCAAGTTTGTGTTGAAAAAAAAAAAAAAGAAAAAAAATGCTGTAATGTGGTGCAAAAAACTTGGTACATCTGTGTCGCGAGCCGGACACTAGTACATTGCTTAAAGCAAGCAAACATAATCCGTACAAGAAAATCATGTCTTGTAAGGGCCGTCAGGTGTAAAAGCTTTGTGAGGAGTCGCGCTTAATATGGGTCTCACCTGAATCGGTTAAGGATGTCAGGGAAACCCGAGCGATAGATCGTCCCCATCTTTCTCTTTTTCACCTTGTGGTCATCATCCTCCGATACGTTTCATTTCACTTTTCATTTTTTCAGTGATTTGTCTTTATTGCTGGCTGTCATCTTGTTGAGCGAAGAGAAGTGATGTAAATCAGGTAATATATCTTACACCGTACGTAGTGCTTCAGACAACCAGCTGTTTTATTTTTTTTAGTTGTTGTTGTTGTTGTTTTATGTTTTTTTTTTTTTTTTTTTTTTTGGACGGAAAGCCAAATAAGGCGTGAAAGTTGTTCCACCGTCCATGGGTCACCTTCTACTGATGTGACTGAGGCATTCCGTGGACATAAAACATTTACTCAGGAAACAGGAAGGGAAGATAATCGAAAGAACTGTGCGGAAACTACCTGTACACGACGAATAGAGGGAGGCGGAACAGTTGAGGTTCATGAACGAAAGGAATTCGAAAGAGCGACGACATGAAAGGGGTAAAGGGGACATGGTAACTGATGCACATTTAATCGGTAGTGGAAGGATGAAGTAGTTTTTAGTGAGCAAGGAATGAATTCTATAGGAAACTCTGGAAATTTGTATTTTCTGATGGAATTAATTGTATATCTGCACATATTATATGTGCGTCGAGGAAGTCTTCAACTCTTTGAATCACGTAATGCGAAGAAATTCGGCCGCTAGAACCGAAGCTTGGCAAGTAAATATATACGTACCTTTATGGATGTGCAAATGATATAGTAATCACAAGTTTTGTTATTATTTTTTAGATCCTGCCGACCCCCCCCGACACCCGTCATGGAGACTTTTCAACAGATTTGATAAACAGGAAAAGTCTGACGAGTACATGACTGGAGACAGAGTTTCCCAAAGCCTTTTTGAGATATTTTTATTATCGAAAAAAATTATTACTTTCATCCAAGGTTCATTTAGAGAATAGATTCTTCACCAGTCTCGTCCTCCCTCCTGATCGGGGCCAAAACAACTACGTGTCAGCCATGGATTATCCAACTGATTTACAAATTTCGGGAACATTTTCAGGTAACTACGCGAGCTAAGCACGTGTTTCAGTTAATTAAGGGATGTATTCTGCACCCTCCGAACTGCTCCTTGTGACCTGTTAGTTGTGCCTCTTGCATGTTGTACAGGGTGAACGTTCATGATTACCAAAGGAAAGGTCCGAACTACCCCTTGTGACCTGTTAGTTGTGCCTCCTGCTGTAAATGGTTAACGTTCATGACTACCAAAGGAAAGACCCGAACTACCCCTTGTGACCTATAATTTGTGCCTTCTGCTGTAAAGGGTTAACGTTCATGACTACCAAAGAAAAGGACCTCGGTTCGATCCTGGGTGGTGACAAATGTTAAACTTCATTTGAATATCCGCCGTGCCTCGGACGAGCACGCTAAACCAAAGGACCCCGGATACTGCCTCCCCCCCCAATCACAAATTAAGGGAGTCTGTTCCTCCCCATTCCCCCTCTTTCTGACTCCTAAGCCCACTAGGGTGTACTTTGACGTCAATAGCTCCTGCGACGCATCCTAGTAGCTATATCTACTATTCTCTCTCTGTCTACCCACTATCCTATCGTGAGTCGCCAGGCTCCACCTACCTACTTCCGCTTTAATCTCCTGCGCAAAAGCCTGTGCAGACGTAGCTGGCTTGGAGTCTAAGCCTTCTCTGTGTGAACGTAAGTCCTACTTGAAATTGAATGTTGAGTCATACGTGGTTCTCACTGGCTGTAATGTCGGTGCCTTGGCTGACAGGCTGGGTACCGTTAGTCACAGTCAGTTTCAGCATTAAAGGAGATAAGTGAAGTGTTGCTCTAAAGCCTTTCTCTGTCACCTACTGCTGATGTGTACTTTGACGTCGTTTGATGTCAGTCACTCCTGCGGCTCACACCAGTGGCTATATCTATGTACCAACTTTCCTGTCGTGATCTGCTGGATTCCGTCTCGGGTTCTTACGTTTCCTACTCTTCTCAAGAGCCGGTCCAGGCGTAGCTAGTCGAGCCTAAACCTTCTCTGTGGACGGAACCCCTATAAGCTGATTGTAAAGTCAAGGCTGGTTGTGATCCCGGTGAAGATTTGTAAGCAGTGTCTCGTCCTCCTTCATAATCGGGTTGATCCATTAAATGATGGCAGTTCAATTCAGTGTGTTTCAAGCGCACGGATTAGTTGAAGCTACTCTAAATCCAAACTGGGCTATTAAAATCCTCGTAGCAAACGAAAAAACAAATATCTAGTTTGGCACGGTCGTGGAAGCTAAGAGATCCTCAGCGTATGCTATAATAGCTACGGGGATACGTTAGAGAGCACGTCGTATGCTAGCTTTCTATCCGTTGACGCACATCTCATAAATGCCATGAGATTTTGCAGCCGCAGCATATTCTGCGAGATAACACTTTCCCGCAGGTAAAAGCAAACGTCATCAAGAAGCCACTTCCCATCCAAGATTTCAAAAGTGCTTCTGAGGCCACTGGTAGACCGCCTTTCCTGCGTATTAGGGAGTTGATACTGGTGAATCTTTCCGTTGTTTGCCATATTGGACGCCTCCAAATTGTGACAGCCGATTAAATGATTGTAGAAAAAGTTCGGAGTTTCTGTCATTTGCCATGACCGATATCTGTTGGGACGGTCGACGTAATATGATTGTAGAAGGAGTTTTGGTCGCATGTCTGTAATTATGTTACCAGTCATTAACAATCGCCATTCTTTGTGATAACTTTGCAGTCTTCCTTTAATTTCAAGTTTCTGTACTGTCTTCTGGACAGCGTTGTTCCATCGTACTAACTAAATTACTAATGTTTTTTTGTTTTGTTTTACATTTATTGCGAAATTTTCTTAAAGACTCGTACCGCTTTAACCCTCCACTAGCTGCCACAGTGAGCCGTCTGCCATTACTTAGCGCGTAATGGCATATTCCTTCGTATTTAACAATTTCGCACCCTGCCACGTTGTGCAGATGCTGTTTCTAGTTCTCCTTATCCCGTAGTACTCTACCAAGTGGCTCCTTACTGTGACGGGAATCCGATTTTCCATATGAAATCGCGGGGAATTCATTTATACAGACGCATCGTTGTGAAAATGCCACTAACTAGTAAAAATTACACTGCGTTAGCTTTGCATTAGCAACTCCTCCCGTTTTACATATTTGAAGCGATAACGATGTACCACATGATATCAACGTCACATGCGGCTACTATAAATTGTGCACACCTATCCTCTGTACGTAATCAGTAAAAGTTTATCAGTAATGGGGAAACGTGGCGACGGAATACAATTTGACTGTGGCCAGATAGTTGGGGCCCGGAGGGCAAGTACCAATATTTCGAAAAAAGCCGTGCTTGTTGGCTGATCCCGTATTATTGTATCAAGGGTGTACCAGGGCTGTATTACCCATCCACAAACATCAAGCAGAAGGGCTCACATTGGTCAGCCACACTTGTTGGCTACTTCCGTACTAATATATGAAGGGTGTACCAGGACTGGATTAACCATGCACAGACATCCAGCAGAAGGGCTCACAATGGTCAGCCACACTTGTTGGCTGCTCCCGTACAACTGTATCAAGGGTGTACCAGGACTGGATTAACCATGCATAGACATCCAGCAGAACGACTCACATTGGCCAGCCACACTTCTTGACTGCTCCCGTACTGCTGTATCAAGAGTGTACCAGGACTGGATTAACCATGTACCCAGCAGAAGGGATGTCTGTGCAATGTTAATCCAGTCGTTCAACAGTCAGCCACAGTTATTGGCTGCTCCCGTACTTTTGTACCAAGGGTGTACCAGGACTGGATTAACCATCCACAGACATCCAGCAGAAGGGCTCACATTAATCAGCCACCCGCGGTTGATGCTAGAGATGAGGTCAAGTGTCACGACTGGTACCTCAGCAACGACGTGCAACAGTCACGCAGCTCATCCACCAGTACTATAACGGTGTAGTTCGACCTATTTCTACATGTACCATGCGCCGTACCTACTTCACAGCCAGAGCCCAACTAGGGTACCCATGATGTCGCCCAGTCATCTAAAACAACGCCTCGCAGGGGCCAAGGAGCGCCACTAATGGACCCTCGACAGATGGAAGAAGGTCCTCTGGAGTGATGAGTTCCGTTTTCTGCTGCACCATGGAGATGACCGGCTTTTCATATTCCGTAAACAGCATGAAACCCTATACCCTGGTTACATAGTTGGGGTTGAACAGGCCGGTGGAGGGGGTGTTCTGGTCTCAGAAGCTTTTTTCGTGGTAAGCCCTTGGTCCGTTGGCTATCATCCCACGAACACTGAATGGTGGACTCTACAGGAACCTGTTAGCCGACCATCTCCATCCATATCTGCTGGAGGTTTGCACGAACCACAGTGTCATCTTTCAACAGGACAACACACCGTGTCATCGGGCTCGTATAACTACTTAATGGTTGGATGAGCACGACAACGAATACGCCAAATTGCCGTGGCCCTCTGATTGTAACCCAAATTGAACATTTGTGGGATATGCTAGAACGGAGCGCGACACCTGCTGATCCTCCTCCTCATCGGAATGAGCGTTAACTGACAGAGCTGCTGCAGCGGACGTGGGTCAAGTTACGCGTGGAGGATTATCAACACCTTGTAGAATCTGCTCCTAGGCGTCTGTAAACCGTGACTGCGCAGAAAGGTGGACCAACGCGTTGTTAGGTAGGTGTTCCCAATGTAAAGCTAACTCAGTGTATATATGCAACAGTTACGAGAGTATCCATGTTTTTAAAAGGTTCGGTCCTATTTCCTTCCTCTTCATCTCTGCGAAAATCCATTGACTTTCGTGCTATCGTCTTTCCAGCATCGCATTTCGCCCGATATATGTATAAATTTGACACTCAAATTTGTTACGTAAGAGAAAAGTTGTTTGTTTTTCCGGCAATCTGACGTCATTAGATGTTTGTCGCAGTTGATGTAAGAAATTAATTTAAACCATGAAACTATCATATGAGTTTACCGTAAGAAGCATTCTGACTGAGACATTCCGTAATGTCATTAGAAGGAAATACTATGCCTTTCACACAAAGGAAATTGCGTGTTAGAATTGTACACATATCGCAATAAGATCTTAGATATCAATGGGAAAGGAATCCCCTTGAAGAAATAATTATTCACAAATACATGGAATGCAATATAAATGCCATCAGCACAAAGGTGCCATGTTTTCACTGTTTTTCTCTTCAGAAAACTTGAAAATTACGTTACCGTGGAATCGAACCCGCATCTCCTGACTTCCGTTCGAGAATGTCCGGGTGGTGTAACAGGACATGCTCGAACAGTTCGTTGTCCTGGGTGGTGTAACGGTATCCTTCTCGAACAGAAATCGGGAGATGCGAATTCGATTCCAGGGTGACGTAATTTTCAAGTTTTCTGAAGAGGTGGCTGCATGAGCAACAGTGAATATACTGCACCTTTGTGCCGATCATGACATCTGTATGGGAGAAAGAACTGTATTGGATAAGTTTTGTAGACAAATCGAAAAACGTCGTGAAATACTTCCAATATTTGAAAAAAAAATCATCATTATATCTGGCACGTAAATGAAAATCTTCGTAAGTTTTTTTAATTAACCCTATATGATCCTGAAAGGTGCTAGACAGTTCGGGCCTTTTAGAATATCTCTTAATCCTCTGTTTGCCGCCCCGGTGGCGCAGTGGTCTAAGCGATGGCCTCTGATCATTCGTCCGTAAGGGGTCCGGGTTCGAATCCCGATGAGGCATGGATGTTGTGTTTGTCTTACGGCACTGGTCCTCTCCCTTCCCTGGAACCAGTGACCCTAAATTAGGGACGGGCGACTGCTTATAGCCCATTGAGTTGCTCACGGTGGTCGTTAAACCTCCAATCAAAAAAAAAAAAAAAAAAAAAAATAATCCTCTGTTTGCAATTTGAGTCACGTGTGGGCTCATTTTTGGTCCGACAAAAGATTCAGCTCTTCCTGGTGAGAGAGAGAGAGACACAGAAAGAGAGAGAGAGAGAAAGAGAGAGACGCGAATTGAACAAACAAAGTGAAATAGAAAGTTCGTGAAAGGGTGTAACGAACCCTATGCGCTTGCAATTTGCCGAATGTGTAGTCAGTTGCTGTATCTGACATGAAAAGATCGTACAAAGGTTGGGTTGGAGGTCGTTACAAGAAGCACAAGGCACATTAAAAGTGTAGCTGTTGCAAAAATCTTCCGCCACCCCTGAGCAGTGGTCTAAGCGCTGGCTTGTGTGACCGTTCGTCCGAGATGAGTCCGGGTTCGAATCCCGGTGGGACATGGATGTTGTGTTTGTCTTCTTACAGCGCTGGCTTGCCTCCCTCGAACCAGTGGCCCTGAATTTTGTACGGGTGACTGCTTTATAGCCCATTGAGTTATTCACGATCGGTCTTTAAACCCACAAACAAACGAAAAACTTCCACGTAATAGAATCCCAGTGAACTCATGGTATGTGGAACATAGTTAAGATGGCATTTAAAGCCAAAATTTCATTTGGTACATGTAGGAACCGAGGGATTTGTAAACGACAGAACATCCAAAATTCAGGCACGAAACTTTCTCTCGAAAAATAAGTAAAGCGAAACATTGGGGGGAAAAATGAGTTAAATATGCAGTGGAAACTTTCTCATAGCAGTCTCATTTATAATGACAAAACACATCGTAAAAACCGGTCTTAGACGCAGGGGATTTCTTATTAATGTAATAATAAAACCTGTGATTTCAAACAATTTTGCCTTAACGATCGCAGTTTCTTCTCATACCCTGAAGTATTGACCTCGATCCAGGGCCGGTTAGTTCTTCGATTTCATCCGTTTACGTCTTTGGGTTCTTTGGTCCTGTGGCCTCCATCCGCATCTCAAAAAAAAAAAAAAAAAAAAAGTGATGGTGATAGAGAGGAGGCTTTTCTCTTCCTCCTCCTTCTCTCTTCTCTCTCTCTCTCCCACTTTCTCTTTCTCTCTCCCCCTGTCTCTCTCTCTCTCTCTCTCTCTCACTCCTCTCTCTATCTATCTATCTCTCTCTCTCTCTCTCTGACAGAGGGGAGGTTTTCCTGCTGTCTGTCAGAAACAGAAAAGGGTGATAGAGAGGAGGAAAGCCTTCTCTCTGTCTCACGGTTTTTGAAGTTTAGTGTATAATACTGCCGACTAGCAGGCAACAAGTTGATAAGAGTGCTGATGGTCGAAATAATCTTTTCACAATTCTCTTAGGCCGAAATTCAGAAAAAATCTTAACTTCGAAGAACCGTAAATAGCTATATGGAATAATTATCTAAAAGTGGTCCCGGAATCAGTCAGTAGAGCTCTAATGTAGAGAATTCCAGGATCATTCTCAAAAGAGACTTTTTTACACCATCCAAAAGAAACTGAATTAATATAAAACTCACAGAAAAGGTTACTACTGTAGGAAGGCCTCTGAAAAGCACTTCTAGAATGGATACGAATGATGCATATAAAGAAATATTCGGACAGTTGGAAATTTTACACTCTGATCGAAGGATGGTTTTTAAATCGAGTGGATGGTTTTTAAATGGAGTAGATGGTTTTAAAGCTCTAGGGGCATCTTGAAAGGCTTTTTAAGAAAAGATATATGGAATGTTTGCTGTCAGTGTTCATCCGCTAAGCATATAAGGTTACTTAAGGTCAAACGATGACTAAAGGTGACTGATAGTTAAGTCCCTTGCAAATTAAGTTCTCGTTTCAAGATCTTTATTCCGGCAGGAAGGAAGGAAGCAAGCTTCACACATAAAACAGTAATAGTAGTTTTCGATTTACGTGAAGAACGATGGCACAAATTTTCAATTGATTTGTAAAAAACAGCTGTGCTACATATATACTGTATGTACATTATTTGTGTGTGTGTGTGTGTGTGTGTGTGTGTGTGTGTGTGTGTGTGTGTGTGTGTGTGTGTGTGTGTGTGTGTGTGTGTGTGTGTGTGTGTGTGAATTCGTAAAGAAATAAAGAAATTTGCTCATATGCTCTTGGGAATTTTGACACGACGTTTAGTGGGAATTTTGACACGACGTTTATCTATAATGAAAGTATCATTATAGATAACCAAAAGTTAACATAAGAGACGGTAAACAAAAACGGAAAGTTTAATAGCTAATATATTTCACAAGCACTAAGGGCGGGATTCGCCGAACGATAGGAAGAATTCAAATAAGATTGAACATTTCTTATTTAAACCGTTTTTGTCGGCAATATTGAAAACGACTAATTTATTTTTATTTATTTTTGCAATTGATCGTTATTATGATCCATCGGTATACAGCGACCGTTTTCACAGTTTCCTGGGGAATTCACATATAACGAAGTTCAATTCTTAAGCTCTTTCTTTCTTTTCCAGAAATAATCTTAAATTGCAGTTTATACAAATTGAATTATTCTTAAGCTATATTCTTCGAATGCAGTGATTTACTTGCGAGCACTGTTCGGAAATGAGTCAACGTCATGGCTGTTAAACCTTTAAGTACCAACATGGGCACTTAGTTCATGAACCGGTGGATTGGAGTCTGTATTGCATCTTCCATGGCGTGCGCATGATGAAGCGCAAATTCTGTTATATATTCTCTTCCTTCATTTGCCCTTCGCAACACGACGAAATTCTCCACATTACTGAAAGGATTACGAAGATTTTTCTTCTTCAGTGGTTCGACTGATAGTTCCTGCCCTCGGGTTTCTTGAACTTCTTTGTTTCATGCCAAAAATGTAAGCAGATACTGCCGCGTCCTGGTGCTATGTGCACAGCTTGTATGGAGCCGGAATGTTCAGTAAGTGCTCGATAAAACATTATACGTATTTGTATCTCTTCTGAATTTTGCGCATTTTAAGTGTATTTTACAGAAGCAATTAGACTTACAGAGTGTTATAATTTCGATTCAATCGTATGTGTTACTAGTCCTACGCAACCATCTGTATTCCGTTTCGTTTGCTTCAGAGGGGCGCTTTTTTTTTTCTCCCTGTAATGTAGCGGTCTGTTTTTTTATTTATTTATTCGTTTATTTATTTATTTTTTAAATAGGGGGAGCCTTGTAACCGAATCGCGGTGACGGGCGACGTACGTCGCAGATTTGATTTGGTCCTGCAGACAGAAACGACATCGCCAGAACCCTATTAAATCCTCATCCAGATTCTCGATTATGGATGCAAGTTTTCCGTGTTTTAAAATTTTCAAAAACTGAAGTTAGACGGAGTGAAGATTTTTCACGTAATCGTTTTTTTTTTGTTTTTTTTTTCTCGCGATATTCTCTTGTTGTTCCGAGAGAGGATTGTCCGGTATTGTTGTTAAATATCATTTTATTGCATAAATGATTGTGTTTCAGTTTGAAAACGGAGTCAGCAATTTCCGAAAACTGAAGTTAGACAGAACCTTGCAATCTTAAATTGTTTTCCCTTGCGATGTTCCCTCTACTTTATGTGGGCGTTAGATATCATTTTATTAGACACATGTTTATATCTAAGATTGGAAATGCTGGAGAATTTTTCATAAACGAAAGTTGGACGGAAGGGAAATTTCTCCCGTAATCGTAAAATGGAGGCAAAAACTTTCTGCAACGGAAGCTAAAGGCAGCGAAGATTTCTCCCATAAATCCCCCCCCCCCCACCACCACCACCACCACATCGCGCTGGGTTTTCCTGCACTCTATTATTGTTTAATCACCATTTAATTACATAAATGTTTGTATTTGAGATTAAAAATGGTGAAAATTTTTCCGAAAACGGAAGTAAGACAGATCGAAGATTTCTCGTGTAATCGTAATTTTTTGGGGGGATGCTTCCGTCCTTTATATTGTTGTTAAATAAAATTTTATTCCATAAATCTTTGTGTTTCAGCTTGAAAATGGTGGCAGAATTCTGGGTACAGAGGACCAGAGTGTTCTTGATCCTAGTTATCGTTACAATTGCTGTAGAACCTAGGTTAGACATTTTTTGGGGGCTGAAAAAATGTAAGGTGTTCCGTTAATTTCTCTCTCTCTCTCTCTCTTTTTTTTTTTTTTTTTATTTCTAGCTGTGCAAATTTTTATTACTTTTCGCATCTAGTAGTTATTTTTCCTAGTAACCACCCCAAGAATATTTTGTGGCACCATGTTATATGTTATCTGTCGCAGAGTGACCAGGAACTTTCTGGTCAGTCTGCGACAGATAACATATAACATGGTGCCACAAAATATTCTATATTTTGTGGCACCTTATGGGGGGGGGGGGAGGCATTGCTCCTTATTCTTGATTTCAATCACGTACTGGTGAATTCAATACTTTGTGTACCACAACATTTTTGAGTTATCTGTTTCCCAGTTATTTCATTTCCTCTTCTGGAACTCATTTAAAAAGATATATCGCGTACATGTAAAAGAAAAGATCAAGGTTTACCATATATTTTCCAGCTTTGTCTAGAGCAGAAATTTTCCTGTAGGTGGTGTTAATGCATATTTGTATTTATTATTATATTTCTTTCTGTAGAAGACGTATTGGGGAAAATTTCCTTCTTAAACAGAATCGATGTAAACTTACCCCAAAAACAACTTTCCCAGTTGCTCTGCTGTATTATTTCTCCGCATAGTAGTGGAAGTACATATTTGTATTTTTCACGATATCCTTTTTTTTTTTTTTTTCTTTTCTTGAAAATGACGAGAAAACCCTGAATTTTACGGATTTTTTACATGTGAATTGACAGAAATACTCCTGTTAGTGAGGTGTTTTCAAGCGGAGTTACCGAGAAATCCTGAATTTTCAAGGGGCCTTTTTGTGATCGCGTTTGCATATTAACTGAAAAATTCTGTTCTCACTTTTTCTGTATCCATATCACGGAGAAAAATTAGCAATAATAAAAGCAGTTCACGCGAATACTTGAGGTTGGATTTACTGTTAAATTTGAGTCCTCTGTTTGCCGAATTGATTTTGAGGTTCTATAGCGAGATTGGATATTATGTTTAGCATATCGCATGATATTGAGGTTATTGTGGCACCGGGTATTCCTTATGTTTAGCATATCGCATGATATTGAGATTATTGTGGCACCAGGTATTCCTTATGTTTAGCATATACCATGATATTGAGATTATTGTGGCACCGGGTATTCCTTATGTTTAGCATATACCATGATATTGAGATTATTGTGGCACCGGGTATTCCTTATGTTTAGCATATCGCATGATATTAAGGTTATTGTGGCACCGGGTATTCCTTATGTTTAGCATATCGCATGATATTAAGGTTATTGTGGCACCGGATATTCCTTATGTTTAGCATATCGCATGATATTAAGGTTATTGTGGCACCGGGTATTCCTTATGTTTAGCATATCGCATGCTATTGAGATTATTGTGGCACCGGGTATTCCTTATGTTTAGCATATCGCATGATATTGAGCTTATTGTGGCACCGGGTATTCCTTCCCCTCTTCCCCCATTTGGTGACCAGCTATTGTATATTGTGTTGTCGGTAATTGCATCATGTATATGTATCAGTCTGTGGACCTCTTTAACATGCTCTTTTATCTCACTTCTGACGCCGTCAAAAGGCATTCATCTGGTATGCAAATGCGACGTCAAGACGATAAGAATAAGAGGATTCAAGAAGAAGGCTTTTAGGTGTTATTCAATATCAACGAGTGAGCACCTCCCTCCTCTCGGGTATCGGAAATGCCATCCCCTGACAACATATGTTATTTTCTCTTATCTCCGTAACGTGACACAGTCTTATGGTACAAACATGGATTTTATTGTTTTACTCGGCTTCGTTAGGCGTTTGGCGTAGCACACGGCAATTGTTTGCGAGTTTTCATCCCTGATTTGACCTATTAGAACGATAAGACAATCTGTATTTTTTTATTCGCATTAATTGTGAAATTGCTATTTATGTATTTTTTTTTTCTCTGTGGCTGCCAAACCTTATCATTTGTTATGCAAACAAAAAAAATTCCGCCGCTGAAGGGCGTTTTGCGGGAACCAATGTAACGTGAACTGGTCAGAGCGTGTATTTGCAACTTTTGATTGGGTGGACAATTTTCAAACGTTTTGACATCCTCATTAAAGTTTGGCTGCCGATTTTTGATTTCAGCACAAGTGCGATTTAATAGGTCATTATAACTGTAATCGTGTTATCTCTATTTAAGACAAAACAGTAACGCGACTTGTAATTGGTCTTGTATCATAATTGACTTGCCGGACGATAACTGCTTTTATTTGCTGTATTGTGAGGGTAATTTTATTTTATCAACTGTTCTTCAATAAGTTCATTGTTGTCTCAGTGTTTAGCTTCTTAGAAATGCGCCGTTACACCGGTGTTTGGACAGAAAAAAATATATTGGCCTATTTTGCAAATTATATGAAGCTGAAAGAAATTTTAAAAAACTCTGAAACCATTTTGTGGCCACCTTAGCGGATGCACCCCTCAGCATTGCGTCTGTGAAAAAGAGAAGTTACTGTAGCATTTCAAATACGTTTCACGCTGGGTGCACTTGAAGCATGTTACCATAACATAACGTACTTTTATAGCAACATGGGTGCCCATACAGTGTAAAATAAATTCTGAAATTGACGATTCACTTTCCGTGATTCCCTTTTCCGTGAAATGGTGGAAAGAAATCTAAATTTCACGATTTTTTTTTACTCCAGGAAAATTCTGAATTTTTTGAAACCTTTCGGCAGTTGCTTTCTTGTATTGGCGGTAAATTTCCGTTTTTTAAAGATATGTTACCGGAAAATTCTGAATTTTCAGAAACATTTCCGCAGTTTCTTTCGTATATTAACGGAAAATTTAGCTCTTACTTTTTCCATATCCATATGACGAAAACATTCTGGTAATAGGGGAGATTCGCGGGAATACTTGCGGTTTGATTAACTGTTAAATTTCAATCGAAAGAAGCGATAAGATCTCAGCAGTCAAAGGAACTGATTTTAAAGTTCTGTAGCGAGATCGGATGTTGTGGATAGCATATCGCATGAATTTTGGTCATTATGGCACAGGATATTTCTTCTGTCTCCCATTTTGTGCACCAGCTAATATATTGTGTTACCGTAAGAAACCGGATACTTAATTTATTGTACAGGTGATTGTACGATGTCTATGTATCAGTCTGTGGAGTGCTTAAGACAAAAGTTATTATAGTTGTCAAGAGTAAATTTTATATTTAGAAGTTTTGTGAAATAATACAGGGTGATTCATAAAGAAGTATACAGTTTCCAGATGCTGTAAAACAGTAACAGTTGAAGACACGGGCCACAACTGCGACCCGTTAGGTAGATGTACTCATAAAGGTTTGTGTCCCACTACTGAGGGAAGTGACGTAAGCGATAGCGCGCGTGTCACGTGACTAGTCAGTCAAAATGGCAGCATCTGCAGTGGAGAAGGCGTTTTTTGTGTTTTTGAATTGAGCAAAACGGAATCTATAACTGTTGTGCAATGGCATTTTCGATCACAATTCGAAAAAGAACCTCCAACCAGAAAATCTATCTACGATTGGCATAAAAAATTTGAAACTACAGGCTGTTTGTTCAAAATTAAAAGTCCTGCACGACCGCATGTATCGGAAGAATTCGTCGATAGTGTTTGCACCGCCATTTAACGAAGTCCGGGAAAATCAACGCGGAGGGTGAGTCGTGAAGTGCAGATTGTACAGCCCACTGTCTGGAGAATTTTGAGAAAGAAGCTGAAAATGATTCTATACAAGATGATCACTGAAGATGATCACAGCCGCTATCACTGCAGTTGATTCAGATATCTTACCTCGCGTTTGGGCGGAAATAGATTACCGGCTCGATGTGTGTCGTGTGACTAAGGGTGCACACATAGAACATCTGTGACTGTCTCTAAAAAAACTTGGAACATTCCCCTACAATTCTGTTACAGGTAATATAAAATATCTTACATTATTCTTGTTTTATAGGCGTTGAAACTGTATACTTCTTTATGAATCACCCTGTACTATACTAGACGAAACCCGTCGAATTCGAAGGGTAGTTTTTTTTTTTTTTTTTTTTTTTAAAGAATAAACTGATATGAAACAACAAATGTAAACTTTATTTGATTGACAAATTCCCTTAACCACTTCAGTAAAGACAATAGCCCAGGTTCGTGATTTTTTTTATTTTTTTTTTTTTTGACTGAAGGTTTAACGACCACCGTGAGCAACTCAATGGGCTATAAGCAGTCGCCCGTCCCTAATTTAGGGTCATTGGTTCCAGTTGTAGGGAGAGAGCCAGTGCCGTAAGACAAACACAACATCCATGCATCACCAGGATTTGAACCCGGACCCTTCACGAACGAATCATTATAAGCCAGCGCTTAGACCACTGCGCCACCAGGGCGTCCAGGTTCGCGATGAGCATCACGTCTGCACTCTTTTTCAGTCGTAAAATGTGAGGCGGAAGTCCACTCATCTCGATCGTGTGCAAAAGTTCAACTGGATAGCGCACTCTTTCACTCTTATCTTCAGTCACAACTGTATTTGTAAATGTTTTTGGAATGAGATTCGCGGTGCGAATACTCTTCAGACATATAGTTGCGACCCATTGATCGCTCACGCCTTCCAGTAAGGCTCTTACGTTTTCTTTTTTTTTTTTTTTTTTTTTTTCTGAGGGAGAGACATTTTGTGAAGGGTAAGTACGCAATAAAGTATTTACTTACTTTAGGACTAATCATAGAACGCCATGCACACACCAAGTCTGACACTGAACTGAGCACCTGATGTATAGATAAGGGCCGCACGTTTCTCCCATAGACTTTACATGGCAACTTTGCCGCCCGCCACGGCCGAACCGTTGCCCCAATCTCAATTTTCTCTTCCACTGGCGCATCTACATGGTAAGACCTTTATTTTGATACCTGAACCATATTTTTACGCTCAGCCGTTCTCTCAAAATAGGTCTCACAGTTAAAAACATTATAGAATGAAGATATAGATGACGCAACTCAATATATACATTCTAAATATTTTCACTAACAATAGTCAGCGGAATGTTTATTTACATCTTTACATAATGGGAAACGTCTTACCTACGCGAATAAAGTGGATCGAATGAATATTATTTGTATATATACATCACACAGTCCAACGGCATAACGCAATCTGCTCTTCGAGAGTGTTCGCTATTCCGATGAGAAGAACTTTGATTCGAATGCCTGCTAGCGTTGCTTTCCGGAACGGTTCGCTCAGAAAAGAGAAGGCTTCGGACTTTGGACTATCTCAGTCCTTCCATGCTTTCGCTTTCAGCAGCGCGTGAGTCAACCACAGGCGATCGGATGTCAACCCGCACTCTTCTCTCATTGACTTTACATGGAAACTTTGCCGCCCCACAACGCCCAAACCGTTGCCACAATCTCATTTTTTCTTTTCGACTGTCACATCTACATGGTAAGACCTTTATTTTGATACCTCAACCATATATTTTACGTTCAGCCGTTCTTTCAAAATAAGACTCACAGTGAAGAACCTTATAGAATTAATATATAGATAACAGTACATTTCACCATTTCTTAAAGTTACATGAAAGTTATTGCCATTTAAAAAAAAAAAAAAAGATCTCAAGTTCCGAAGCATTCTATTGCTTCAAAATATCACGTTGAAGAAAAAAAAAAGACTTGTATCTTAACGAGACCAGTTTTACCTTGAACGCGAGTGCAACTCCCAAGATTTTCTGGCTCAGTAGTTAAGACGCGCTGCGTCGACCTCAGTTCGAACCCAGCCACCGGCGAGGAAGTATTCTCAGGAGTAAGTGCTGAAAAACTCAGCGTGTTGGATTTTGCGAAATTTCTGTCTAAATACGGAAAAACTTGAAACGTACTTTTCTGAAATAAACGGAATTACTGATTGCGGAAAATCTGTCAAAATACAGAAGTTAAAAAAAAAACGGGCACATCTTAAAAATGGAAATGTCGTTAAAAAACGGACGCTTTCCTGCACGTGATTTTCTGAAATTTTCATTGAATTCACACCACTTATTTTTTACAGTGTAGCTTAGTTTTAAGGAGGGGCCAAAAATAGAAGTTGTAACCACAAACAGCATAAACGACGTGAACTTCCATTGTGCCGTCTGTATCCTTTAACCATTTTTACCACACACCCCTAGATAAATTTAATTGAAAAGCATATGACCCAAAAACTGCCCAAAAATGACTGATGGATGAAGTTCGACAGCATGTTGGGACAATTAAAAAATTGCTTTGCTGTTGTTCTGAGTCATGTGTCTTTTGGCCACTTGTGTCCCATGCACACAAAACTCCGGTGATCATTCAATTTATCATCAAGTAGTAAAAAACTCCGCCAAAACAAAGTTCTGGAAAAACTTGCGGAACTCTTTGTCCCGCAGCAAATAGCCGTTGTAAAGGATGTCTTTTTTTTTTTTTTTGTTAAGTCTTTCACACTGCCCTACACTATACTCAGGTATGCTGTGCTCTAACACATAGTGGCGAATTTCAATATTATTACTTTCTACTGCAAATTCCCAATGTTTTTATTAAACATGCACACACCTCCAGAAGTTCGACGTAAAATTAGCAATCAGATCTAATGGTGTGGCTAAAATCTTTGTAGTGCCTTCCAAGAATTGAAATTAGTCAGATTTCCTGGGGAGGGCAAGTGTACCCCCTCTTACTACCCCCCCCCGCCTATTTCCTGGTTGCGAATGTTCCATTCCCATTTCTTTTTAACTGTGTCATCTCATTTTTAAAATTCTTATCATTTAATCAGTCCCTCCATTTCGTCATAGATCTTTCTCTGTTCTGGTTATGTTCATGACTCCCCATCTTACTTACTCTTCGTTACTTCTCAATATAATACCCACTACAGATGAGCTCGGACCCGGGCTCGAACGGGCTCAGAATTCATTAACTACCGAAAAACCCGGGCCCGGGCTGGACCCGGGCTCGGAATTACACGTCTTGAATTTCATTACTGTAATTAATTCAACACGTCTAATTCCGAACCCGGTTGAATTACACGTGTTGAATTTCATTGTGGATTTGTTACCATGGTGGAACAATTTTCAATTTCTTAAGCTAGCTGCCATTGCAAGACAAATTTTGCTTAGCAAGACTTGCATTATGCATTGTCCAAAGCTATGGCCCAAGCAAGGATTAGTTTAAGGAAGTCTGGTATCGAAAAACTGGGGAAAAAAATCACATTCCCATTTTTTGTATTTTATTAAAAATCAAGAATCTTTAAAATGATGTATTAATTTTCAAAATTGTGCAGTTAGAAGTATTGTTATTTATTTTTTTAAATTTCCTCACTCCCGCGATTTTTGGGGTGACGTTGGTGTTTAGTGCAGCAGGTTGAGTTTTAGAGAAAAGAAGATCAAGTTGAAGCGCTGTGGTATTAGATGCAATTCTCTCTCTCTCTCTCTCTCTCTCTCTCTCTCTCTCTCTCTCTCTCTCTCTCTCTCTCTCTCTCTCTCTCTCTCTCTCTCTCTCTCTCTCTCTCTCTCTCTCTCTCTCTCTCTCTCTCTCTCTCTCTCTCTCTCTCTCTCTCTCTCTCTCTCTCTCTCTCTCTCTCTCTCTCTCTCTCTCTCTCTCTCTCTCTCTCTCTCTCTCTCTCTCTCTCTCTCTCTCTCTCTCTCTCTCTCTCTCTCTCTCTCTCTCTCTCTCTCTCTCTCTCTCTCTCTCTCTCTCTCTTATTATGAACTTGATCTGGAAACTGCAAACACATATGATAATATTGTGATTAATATACTATTAAGCGCAAAGATCTTTTAATGTTACAAAATGCAGAATAATCTAGTCTGGAATACTTTTACGTTCTTTTTTTTTTTTTTTTTTTTTTTTTTAATTTTGGAAATTTCCCGACATGGTTTTTTTTTTTATATTCTACTACATCACTCTAAACTACCTTTACCAATTAACATATATGTAAATTATATTGCAAAGATTAGTTTTCTGGAGTCAAAATTTGAGAAACACTTGCAACTGTCTGTACGGCTTTGTACGTTTTATAATGCAATTTATTCAAAATAAAAGTAAATTTAGAAATCAAAATAAAATAACGAATAGAATTTTTTGTTTCGAAACGATTTTCTTTTTCTTCAGCTTTTACCAAAATTACTGGTTCCCCTGATACGGTCAAAGGGCACGTTGATTAATTTATTTATTTTCAAATCCACATTTTAGAACATTTGGCTTTATGCGTAGTATTTCTAAAAACATATTAATATTGTAAAGTGGATTAACTGAACTAAACTTTTTAAACTAATGATTTTTAAACTAATCCTTGCTTGGGCCATATGTATAATGCATAAATGCATAAATGCAAGCCTTGATAAGCAAACTTTTCCAAGAATCCGGGCCCGGGCTCACCCGGGCTCCTAAAATTGAGCCCGAACTCATCTCTAATATCCACACCAGTGTTGTCTTTCAGTTCTTCCCCACTCTTCGAAGAGATCTGTCGCTTTAGATGTTGCTCTTTGCCCCTCATTTCTACTTGGATCCTTTCGGTTGACACCGCACATCTACCTCAACGTCTTCACTACTGCGCCGTTTAGCGTATTTTTTATATGCATCTGCATTGGCGAAGTCTCAGTACACCACAGCCTTGTCGAGTGTGTTACACTCTTCAAAATCTTTGCTTTCAGTCACACTGGTGTTTTTTCGCTTATGGAAAAACACACTAGGTGTTTCCGTCCGGCTACGCGACTTGGCTGGCACCCACGCTTCCACATGTAGCGAATTCGTGCGGAAGGAACTGCAGTCCGCTTCTCTTTTCCCGCAACAAAATCCTTTAGGAAGGAACGGATTTAGCATGTCCTTTATTCTGAAAAATACGTGAAGATAAATTTGAGAGTTATTTTACGTAGCTTTTGTAAGGTTCGACATTCCTTGAGGACACTTATGACTAATAAAGTGGCGTGCGTGCTTTATGGTTTCTGCTGTCTTTATCCTTTTCCATTTCTTTTTTCTTGATATCCCTGTATTGTAAAATCTCAACAAGCTTCTTTGAATCGTCTGTGGGCAGTATATATATATATATATACAATAGAACCCGCCATATAACGATCCCGTGTTTAACAAGGTCTCTGATTTAACGAGCAAAACAGAAACTTTTGTTTAGCATTATGTTAATTCAGAGCTTATTTCATCGTTTTTAACAAACAAGACTTAATGAAGTCCCTGGATTTAAAGAGGAAGAGAAAAGCTAAGATGATCACTTTTAACAAGCAAAGTAACAAACTTTAGTGAAGTTCTATATGAGGGTGTCTACTGGTCATGAAAATCACGAAAAAGTCACGAATTCAGAAATGTGTCATGAAAGTCATGAAAAAATCACGAATTTTGTTTTAGGTTCATGAATTTATTTTTAATAATTGTTCATTTTCTAGTGACAATCTAAGTAATTCTCCTTGCACATCGACCATATGAGACATAAATATGGCATCTATCTCATGATCCAAGTATTAAAAAAAGGCTCATATACACTCTCACACAAATAAAATTGATAAAGCAAGAAACGTTTCATCATGTAAATATATGTGTGCAAAATTTTGAGATCAATTTATCAATTTAAATCGTTCTGCTTATGAAGTCATGCCATTTTTCAGATATAAATGTTAAAGAAAAGTGTGTTATGAAATCACGTAGCACAATGTTGAGCATTTCATCTTACTTTAGCACATTCAAAATATGATGTGTGAGTTTTTTTGTTACTAGCAGAAGGGCAGGGGACAATTTTTACATATAAAAAGAGGGGGCGGAGTGTCCCTCTCTTTAATATATACTTACGGTGCGCGTGCGCACGCGCATATGCTGCTGCCTTGAATAGGAATGTTTATATATATATCGAGAGAGAACTTTTAAAAATGGTCATGAAAATTGATAACTGGTCATGAAATTGCATTTCCCCAATGTGGTAGACATCCTGTATGTTTAATGAGGCGGAGAAAGTCTGCTGCGCACTGTCCTGAAGTGGAGAAATAGAAATGGTGGCATACAGGACGAACTTGCAACAGCGCAGTGGAATCTTGGTGTGCTAGTAGACAAATGTTGATAGAAAAGCAATGGGAGAGGGTGTCGATCGAATGCTCAACAAGCGAACCGTACAAGAAACCCTATCAGCCACTCACTCCAAGAGGCTAATTCTTAGGTGTATCGCATCAGCAGAGTTGAACACAGGCCACCTATTCCTAGGCAAAAAGAAAATAGATGTGATCCGCACTCATGTAAATGGATTTCTGGACGACAGTTGCAGAGAGTGATAGCGGAGCAATGGAATGGCGATGTTGCCGTGAGAGAAATAGGAGATAACAATTCCTGAAATTGCGTCCATTGCCCCTTTCACCCTCCAAGAGAGTGTTGCATTGGAGGGATCGGTGATGCTTTCGCTTCATGAGTGTTGTGTTGTTGAACAGCAGCCTGTCTCGCGTGACCAAGTGGAATACACTTGAAAGATTTAATCAATTAACTATTGTATTAATGTGATAAATTAATTTAATCTTTCAATTGTTATGTATATATAATATAAATGTATATGCGCATTATGACGTATGCATATTTTTACATGATGGGCATTTACATCAAAAAACGGATTTAGCGAGCTCCCAGATTTAACGAGAGTTTCCGTCGGTCCCGAGCTCCTCGTTATTAGCGGGTTCTATTGTATATCTATAGTTTATTGATTCTGCCTGGTAAGACTGACTGATTAAATACTTGCTAGATATTTTCGTTGTTTCTAAGGAACAAAATTATTTGCTGTTGAAGATCATATTGTTTCATTCTAAGCACTCTAGTTAAGTTCCATCAATTAATTTATTCTTTAATATCGCTATCTTTTGTGCAAAGTAATCAAAGTAATTAATTACTCCACTGCGCTGTCTTTCGCCCTGCATTTTTATGTGTCATTCGTTTATGGTTCTTTTTGAAAAAGATGCCCTAGTTTAAATTCGCCTGAGTTTATCTATACACTTGTTCATTCTTTCTTTCAGATTCATGCGTGTTGTCGTAAATTTAGCAGGGTGTAAAAATACGTGTTTTGGTGCCCAGGGCAAGTGCGTCCCCATTTTGTCTTTGGAAATGTATTCTCTTATAAATTCGACACCATGCTTGCGGATATGCATTTTTCCGTATTACGATGCAACATTTATTGTTGTTTTAACAACGGAACACATTTCTTTGTGAATCAGCGGCAATTATACCAGCGTGCATAGTTAGCGACGTCTAGTGAAGCGTAGTTGCCATCTCGGTCATGAGAACAAATAAAACATACGTAAATTGGGTCATCACAGTGGGAGAAAGGTGATGTTTTGAAAGCCGTTGCTAAATCTGAAAACCAACAGAAAAACATTTTCATCTCTCCGAGTATCAGGAAAAGGGATGCGTATGGTCGAGGTGGCTTTACAGCTCAGAAATACCGAAACCATATACTCTAACCCTGTGTGTAAATTTTTAGAGGTGCTGTTAAACCTGATTTAGTGTTTGTGGAAGACAACATGCATCCTCACAACGCTCATCTGATGGAATGATACTTAGAAGCTGAAGATATCCAACGCATTTAAGTCTGAGGCCATTGACGTCCTTCGAACATGTGTGGGACGGACTTTAGGAGGCGCATTGCAAGCCTACAGCATCCTCTTCAGTCGCTTGGTGAGCTAAAGTAAGATTATCTAGAAAGGAGGAAACCATGACAGTAAAGAAATGAGTTCCCTCCTTTTGTGACATCACTCTCAGGTTTCATTTCCTGGTACGACGGTGTCGTGTTGGCCGACACCCGCTGTAGTATTGGAAACTAATCGGAAGCCTTGGTTTTCGCGTGACGTCAAAAAATGACAAAACTCATCTCTATGATGTCATGGTCTCATCCCTTCTAGACGTGGCTTTCGTTAAAGGCCACTCTATTAGTAGAACGTTATTTGTCGCCTTAGTTCTTTCTGAGCACCTTTTTGTGATTCACCGCCCTCAAGCCTCGAGGATTATACTTCTTATTGATTACTTTTGTATATATTTTGAGCACCGTGCATTAGCCGCTATTTATAATTTATGGCCAAGAACTATACACCAATTACACTTAAAATAGTATAACTATACTAGTAATTCAATTTTCTTGGCGTAGAATATACATCAAAGTTTCCAAGCTCTCGCACATCAACCAGATGGCTTTTTTAAGGAAGGTAGATAGTGCTGTCTACAGATAGCTTTTTCCGAAAGAAGACAGTGCCGGATGGCTTTTTCCGAAAGTAGACAGTACTGTCTACTTTCCTTGAAAAAGGCATCTGGTTGATGCACGGAAGTTTGGAAATTGATTTATATTCTACGCCAAGAAAAACGGATACTAGTATAGTTATACTATATTAAGTTAAATCAGCCGCTATGTATGTGCATTTTCTGTTCACTTTGATGTAGGCACTGAAGATGCTCATGGTGCCGGTAGTCGGTTCATTGTATTACTACAACACTTGGTGATTTCATAACATGGTAAATTCAAAACGTTGTACCACAGGTTCTTCGTATTACCTTACTTCTTTCAAGAAGTGTATAATTGATGCACATGTTATTGCTTTAGTCAGGGAGCGTGAAGTTCAACTTGTCGTCCATTCATTCTTTCTCGCGAAAGTATTTTTAAAATGTTGCACTTCTTATGAGTGTTACTTTCTGCAGACAAAGTATGAAGCTGCATCTCACAAGATGGTGTTTAGTGTATATCCAAAACCCAGATTTTGTTTGTGTATTGTTCTGAGGAAGAATTTCGTATCTCCTAATTTTGTCTCAGTAACGATGTTTTATATCAGTGATTCCCAACGTGAGGCGCACTCCCCACAGGGGGCAATTTGATTTTTAAGGGGGAAATTCGAGAATGAGCACACTAAATACTTTTTTACTTTCTTCTAAGATCGCCAGAAGAAAGCGAAAAAAAATTCACAGGCAAACCTGTAATTTTGGTTTTCTGAAAACCAGAGCAAGAAGAATCCCCCGAAACCTCTAAAATTTCTCACCGCTTGCAATCTCCTAGCGCATGCTCACTTCCGCTCCACTAAGAGAAAACCTCTCCTTCAAACTCCATTTCGAAGTCCACTGTTCTTTGGAAACTTGTTAATGGCCTAAAAGGCCATTAACAAGCTTCCAAAGAACAGGAGCTCATTTTTTAAATAATAAGAATTATATGTCACAGGGGGCATCACGATTTTTGAGATGCTTAGGTGGGGCATGGCCAAAAAAGGTTGGGAACCACTGTTTTATATCCTCTCTAGATACGAAACCACAACAGTCATCGACTGTATCCTTGTTAGTACGTTTTATCCTCTAGTTTCCTCACTCGTGTGCAGCCACTGGGAAAATAACTGATTGGATAATCCTCTGATTGGTCATGCTTTATGGATTACCCAAATTAACTACAGGCGATTTGTCAACTAAGTTTCTACCACTGTCACTGATGATTGAGTCTAATAGAATGATGAAATTCTCCTTGCCAGTAGAAACAACTTTCCCAACAATTATTATAATTTTGATTATCCTTAAATTTGAAAACAATCCTTTTTACTGTACTTATTCCGCTATGATCTCTCATTGCAAGAAAATAAAGAAAACTGGCTGTTGTTTCGCTTGCGAATTCTTTTCTTTCGCATGTTTTAATATGATATGCACCTTTATCGCAAAAACAAAAAAGAAGCGTGGTACTTATTTGTCCAAACAATATTTGTGATGCGCTGCTCATCGTAGTTTGAGAACGAATCTAATTTAATTCTTCCTCTTATCGGTTAGTTTTCATTCGTCTATGGTATTGTCTTGACTTTGGTGAAATATTCGACGTTCTGCAATGAAATTTAAGTTCATCGTTCCATAACCCGATAAATGCACTGATGTGCTTCGTGTGGGCCGCAGATGATGCACGTCGCTTCTTTGTTCTTTTGTTCCCATTGTTAGTGAAGCCGGTGGAGCTTCAAGAGGCTATTTTTCCCGATAAGCAATTGGCAAAAGGAAAGAAGGTCATAGCACTCAAGTTTTATTCAAATTGGAGTGAACTTTACGTGGGTTAAGCGCATCACCCTTGTCAAAATTGTGCTTTGGGATGTCGATGCTCGTCTGTTTGTTTCCGTGGGAGCTGGTCTGCGTACACACAGAGCACAATTATTGCAAGTTCATCGTCGCGCCGTAGAGAAGAAAATTTTGAGTTTCAAAAATTTCCTGTGCTCTTGATCGATATTTTCAGAAGGTCTCAATGTCGACCAGACAACACCGAGACCTATTACACGACGATGCGTGGCTGTCGTGCCACGGGCCAGTGTCCTAGAACCGGGAGACAAATGGGGTTTGTATGGTTCTTCGACCCATTAATTTTACAGGCTCAAGTTCTTCTCTTCTCTTAATTAAGCATTTGATTCGATGTTTCCTTAACATATGTCATCGATAAAAACTCGATGCTGCATTGGAACGCATACACTATACAACGATGAGCCATTACATTATGACCACCCCCAGCCTAGAGAAATGAGCGCGCCTGGAGACCAAACGTTGGCGCAGGGGAAGTTCACAGAGCAGTATACATACAACCCGAGGACCGGGCTTTCGGTTAGTATAATGTTCGGAGTCAAAAGCTTCCGATTTATCGGAGTTTGATGAAGGACAAATTGTGATGGCACGCCGCCTCGGAACTGCGATCTCGGAAACGGCGAGGCTTGTGGGTTTGTTAACGTGTCGCTGTAGTGAGTACGTATCAAAAGTTGTGCACATATAGTCGAACGACGAACCGTCGTGCAGCCGTATGGCGTCCGCATCTCATTGATGCCAGAGGGGAGCTGAGACTGTCGAGCATTGTTCACAGCGACCGCAGGGCCACAGTGCGACCGATCACCCGCAGCTACAACAGTGGTGATCAGGGCAATGTGTCACAGCACACAGTTCATCGCAGCCTTCTACGCATGGACCTGCGTAACGTACACCCAGCCGGGTCACCATGCTCACTGCACCTCATCGCCGACAACGCATAAAATAGGCCCAAGATCATCGAAATTGGACAGTGGGTGATTGGAAGAAGTGGCCTGATCTGACGAATCAAGATTTCTGGATGCATCACGTAGTACGGCCGAGCGCAGATACTGCCGATTACCAACGGAGGCTATGGCATATGCTGTAGGCAATGTTTTCTTGGGACACTTTAAGCCCCATTATCCCAATAGCACAATCCCTGACAGCTGTCAGGTATCTGAACATCGTTGCGGACCAAGTTCACCCAGGATAATGCGCCATACCACACTGCCAGAATCGTCAAGGAGTGGTTCGAGGAACATGCTGGTGACTTTCTGTTAATACCCTGCATGGCCTCCAAATTCTCCTGACATGAACCCAATCGAACATTTGTGGTTCGACTTGGAAAAGCGAGTTCGCGCTAAATCACTACCACCACCCCGAAATGTACGTGAATTGGAGGACCTGCTTTTGATATTATGGTACCAGGTATTCCAGAATACCTATCGCCACCTCAGCGAATTTATGCCTTGCCGAGTGGCCCCTGTTTTACGGGCTAAAGAGGTCCTACAGCTTATTAGGTAGGTGGTTATAATGTAATAGCTCATCGGTGTAGAAAGAAGTATGATTTATCATCTATGAGAAATTGGTGGGAGCGTAGAAAATTGTAGAAAATGATGAAGTTAACATTTTATGAGCATTTAAAATTCGTACAGCCAAAAAATCGACTATAGACGTGGCCATTTCAGGAGATGAAGGAATTGAAGAAGAAAAAAATGGTTGTGAAATGCATTTGGGGAATGAACAAAGGTCGCTCCAGTAGTAGTTGGTGAATTAGAAGCGATTCCCGAAAAATTGAAGAAACACCTTGAAGAGATTAGAATTGATCGATGCACAACAGCAATGTTGCAGAAAGTAGCACCCTAGGAACTTGCCACATCAGTCAAAGATTCTTACCTGACTGGTTCTTAAATTTTGAGTAGAATCCGAATATCTAGTTAGCCAAAACCTCAGTTATAACAACTATTGAATTGTGAATACGATGAAATAATAATAATAATAATAATAATAATAATAATACGTAATGATCTTCTCTCTCCTCAGCCCTAAGGTTGGTGGGTAGCATTGGTCATCATCCACAGAGGAATTCTTTCCTGAGCCATAAACTTGATGTTCTGGTAGGGTCTTCCTCTTGTTATTTGACTCATATATTGAATTCTTGAGCATCTTCTTTCAGCTTTTCCTTCCATTCTGCCTTCAGTGAAGTTAGCACACCACTCCAAGTGTCTTATGAGGTGGCCAATCATTCTGTCTATTCTTCTTTCTATAGTCCCTAATATTTCTCGTTTTCCTGAGCTTTTTTAACACTTCCACATTTTTCATTTTTTTCTGTCCAAGCAATTTTCATCAAACGTCGCCAGCACCACATTTCAAGTGATTGTAACTTTACCCATCTCTTTTTTGCAGTGTCCAAGTTTTAGATGCATTAAGTGCTACATTTCATATAAAAGTTTTTATAAAAATTTCTTCGTTTTCAGAGAGATGTACTTCAGTGTTTGAAGTCCTCTTTTCTTATTAAAATCATTCTTTGCTTGTGTTATCCTAGTTCGTACATCTTTTTCATTTTTTTCCATTAGATGTAAAAATGCTACCTAGATAAATGAAGTCCTTAACATGTATTTCTCTTTAAATTTTTTCCATTAATCTCTTGCTTTCTGTTCTGGTGCATTTCATTACTTTCATGTTTTTAACATTAATATCCATTTTACATTTTTCTTGAAGAATCTTGTTCAATACTTCTAATGACTCTTGTAATTCCCTTTCATTATCTGCTATTACTGCAATGTCATCAGCAAATCGTATTGTTCTGTAAATCCTGCCATTGACATTTACTCTTTTGTCATTGTTTTCAGTAAATTCTTTAATGGCTTCCTCAATGTAAACATTAAAGAAAAGTGGTGACAGCCCCCATTCCTGTCTAATTCCTTTGCTTATTTTTGTTTCATTCTCCTCTTTTGCAATTAGTGCCATTTGATTTTTGTATAGTTGATTTATTACTGTTCTGTCATTGAAATCTGTTTTGTAATTTTTGATAATTTTGAACCTAATGTTCACTCAACAATGTCAAAGGCTTTTTCTATGTCTATAAATGCAACGCATATAGGTTTGTTTATTCGCAATGATTTTACTATTATCAAGCGGGAGGCTTAATATAGCTTCTCTAGTTCCTCTGTTGTTGTTTTTTAACCAAACTGATCTTCTGAGAGATGTTCCTGTAATTTTCCTTCTATACGGTTATAAATTATTTTCGTCAAAATTTTAGAGCTGTGTAATAAAAGACCTAAAATTCTATGTCCTTCACAGGTTGATGCTTCGGCTATCTTAGGGATAGCAATCATTATGTTTCCCTCAAATTCCTTTGGTAGTGCTTCAGTTCTTTACATTTGGGTGATTAATTTATATAATTCTGTTTTAGCTCTTCCACCTAATTCTTAATAATAATAATAATAATAATAATAATGCTGTAATCAATAACTTAGATCAAAGTCAGCGCAACTGAGTTCGAGAGGCTTTTGCTTTCCAATAGAATTATCTCCATCTGTTGAAATACGTCTTAATTTTTTTTTAGCTGAAGGTGATGGATGAGAGGTTATCTAAAACTACGTGTGTGCACTTTCAGGCATGGATTCAGTGGGGTGCAGGCCACCCCTGACATTTTTATAGGTGTTTTCATTTTGTGCTAGAATAACTGTTCTAAGCAAAGAAAAATTGTCACCTCCAACAGCATAAAATTAAAAAGAAAAAAATAACGTTTTTCTGGTACTCTTCTTGTTGTTGTTCTTGTTCTTGTCTAGATTCAGAATGCATCGGCGGTATAAAGCTTTGAGACGTAATACATTCATTATCCAGCGAAGTTGTGAAGACTAGTGATGTACTCTTCTTGTTGTTTGCTCTTGTTCTTGTCTAGATTTAGAATGAATCGGCGGTGTAAAGCTTTGAGACGTAATACATTCATTATCCAGTGAAGTTGTGAAGACTAGTGATGTACTCTTCTTGTTGTTGCTCTTGTTCTTGTCTAGATTCAGAATGCATCGGCGGTATAAAGCTTTGAGACGTAATACATTCATTATCCAGCGAAGTTGTGAAGACTGGCGATGTACAATGGTATTCAATGCTCGGTGTGAAAATTTGAATCTATGATATCAATATTCATCTGTTCTTGCTGTTCAGACTCAATTTGTGCAGTTCGAGTGGGAGGGTTGTGGCTCTGGAGTCGAACTCGGGTGAAAAGCATCCTGGCGCGCGGACTTTTGACGCTCCCTACAATTCCGTGACCTTTCGGTTCATGACGTAGCGCGCCTTTTCGGATTCCTGTCGTTATCTTCTAGCTATTTCTTCAACTTTCGTCGGTTCTTATATAGTAGTTTTCCCTGGATTTTCGCGGCATTTCTAAATTTTCGTAGGTAAATTTGTATCTAATAAATAAATTTTAAATTCACTTTATTTCGATTTATCACATACGTCCTTTAGCTCTGTTCTTCAGCTACGGAATGCGGGGCTGAGGTCATCGCAATCATTATCTATTCACTAGTTATCAACCTTAAAACGGCGTGCGACGAAACAAAAGCACGCGAAATTTAACTTAATTTTCTAACGCTACTGTATCGAAGGGTTAAGGGGTGGACTGTGGAGGGTTGAAACTTGCTTCGTTAAAAATCGGACTACATGAATTATCTAATGATGTATTATTTATTACTCTACGATTATCAGTTTCGAAAATATAAGCGTTCAAAGTGTGACATGTTTTCGTTGCACTTGTTTTGTTATAAATGGGACTCTATAAACTATCTAATGATGCATTCTTTATTACTCTACGATTATTAGTTTCGAAGATATAAGCGTTCAAAGTGATGTTTTCATTGCACTTGTTTTGTTACAAATGGGACTATAAACTATCTAATGATGCATTATTTATTACTCTACGGTTATTAGTTTCGAAGATATAAGCGTTCAAAGTGTGACATGTTTTCGTTGCACTTGTTTTGTTATAAATGGGACTCTATAAACTATCTAATGATGTATTATTTATTACTCTACGATTATTAGTTTCGAAGATATAAGCGTTCAAAGTGTGACATGTTTTCATTGCACTTGTTTTGTTATAAATGGGACTCTATAAACTATCTAATGATGTATTATTTATTACTCTACGATTATTAGTTTCGAAGATATAAGCGTTCAAAGTGTGACATGTTTTCATTGCACTTGTTTTGTTATAAATGGGACTCTATAAACTATCTAATGATGTATTATTTATTACTCTACGATTATTAGTTTCGAAGATATAAGTGTTCAAAGTGTGATATGTTTTCAATGCACTTGTTTTGTTATAAATGTGACTCCATAAGCTATCTAATGATGTATTATTTATTACTCTACGATTATTAGTTTCGAAGATATAAGCGTTCAAAGTGTGACATGTTTTCGTTGCACTTATTTTGCTATAAATGGGACTATAAACTATCTAATGATGTATTATTTATTACTCTACGATTATTAGTTTCGAAGATATAAGCGTTCAAAGTGTGACATGTTTTCAATGCACTTGTTTTGTTATAAATGTGACTCCATAAACTATCTAATGATGTATTATTTATTACTCTACGATTATTAGTTTCGAAGATATAAGCGTTCAAAGTGTGACATGTTTTCATTGCACTTGTTTTGTTATAAATGGGACTCTATAAACTATCTAATGATGTATTATTTATTACTCTACGATTATTAGTTTCGAAGATATAAGCGTTCAAAGTGTGACATGTTTTCATTGCACTTGTTTTGTTATAAATGGGACTCTATAAACTATCTAATGATGTATTATTTATTACTCTACGATTATTAGTTTCGAAGATATAAGTGTTCAAAGTGTGACATGTTTTCAATGCACTTGTTTTGTTATAAATGTGACTCCATAAGCTATCTAATGATGTATTATTTATTACTCTACGATTATTAGTTTCGAAGATATAAGCGTTCAAAGTGTGACATGTTTTCGTTGCACTTATTTTGCTATAAATGGGACTATAAACTATCTAATGATGTATTATTTATTACTCTACGATTATTAGTTTCGAAGACATAAGCGTTCAAAGCGTGACATGTTTTTATTGCATCCGTGCTCCTGATGTTACCCCCTACCCAACACGGAGAAAGACGTAGTTCTATGTCAAAAGACAAAAACCATACAAGACATATTATCAATCATAGGGGCAGAAACTGAGGAAGGGTGGTATTTACAAAAATTAGACACACAAATAAAGAGGATTCCTCATATACCCCAGGGCTCATTTAGCAACTGTAAGATGTTTGTACTGTTTTATTTTACTTTACTTGATATTTAAAGAATAAGACGTACTTTTTTATTTGTGTGATAATAATAGTTCAGTTAAAAAGAGAAGAATTTTTTTAATTTTTTTGATCTGAGTAAATCGCATTGTTGTTTCTTGTTCTTTCTGTTCTGATTCTGTTACATACTTATATAAACCAAAACTGTTGCTGAGCATAAGAGCAGCAGCAACCTTCGATTGCTTATGGAACACTTAAATAACTGTTTTAAACATTGTGTGATTTTGTTTTTGTTGTCTGTCATATGTGTACATACATATCTATAAAACCTTTGAGATAATCGGCTAGAGAGCACACAGCGCAAACCAAACTTTGTAGACGAATAAATATTGCATATACTGTGTGTGTATATATATACGAGAAAAGCATTTAGATTTTCTGTTGAGGGGGAAACATTTTTTCTTTGCTTAGAGCTGTTGTTTTGACCCAAAATAAAAACATGTATGAAAATGATGGGGGACGGACCCCCAAACCATCCACCGTGTCTGCGCCTTAAGTAGACTTTTCAAAATACGTCCCCTCCCCCTGTCAAAAATTTGTGAATCCACCACTGTCACGTATATGTGAATTCTTCAGGTAATAGGAGTATTTCACAGAGAAAAAAAAAGTTGGAAGATGCCAGTTATTTGCTGCGAGTGAGTAAGTGACTAATGGGATTTACGGTCATACGGTGTTAGACACAAGACAGATGAAGTTAGTCCACCGTTCGGGCCGTGGGAGCGGATTTACCCAATCAGCAAGCGTGACAGTTGATCCTGCGAGGATTTTTTTTTTTTTTAATCATTGATGAGTCCAGCAGTATAATCTTTTGCGCTTTACTGTATATGTACCAAGTGCAGAAGCGGCACTCTTTCATAACTTAATAATGTATAAGGGCGTAGGAAAAATAAATCCTTCTAATTAAAGCCTAAAACTGTACTGTAGATTCGTGGTCTTATTTGTTCCCCTTTGTATTAAATGGTGGGGCTGCCGAGTCGGAAGATGCTGTGTCTCCACCATCGGCGCCTGCAGGAAATTTTTCAAGGGGGTGAAGTGTAATTAATTAAGGTTTGGCTAATATCTAGAAAAGAGTAATTCGTGAAAATGAAAGATTAATACTATTATTACTACTTACTTACTACACTAGAACACTACTACTACTACTACTACTACTATTATTATTATTATTATTAATTGATGCTGCTCTTGAAGAAAGTGTATGTTAGTAATAGTCATGTATTATCATACATTGGTAACTGTTTTCAAAATAATGAACAGTGTCGAGCAGGGCCACGCCAAGCCTTTTAAGTTCAGCACACACCACCCTGAGCGGAACTTGTTCGGGCGTACTACCTTACGATTTACTAGGTTTTCCGCTTTCACGTTATCGTTTTCAAATTCCTAATTTCCAATAAAATTGGGATATTAAATTAAACGCCCCAAACTCCATTTTTCCTTGTGGTCCAGTTCTGTGAGTGTAAAAAAAAAAAGTAATAAATAAAATAAAATAAAGGGGAAAATAATTCTACAGGGGGTCAAATGACCCCCCCCCCTGTCGGCGCCCATGGTCTCCACGGCCAGGAGCGGATTGGGTCGAGTGAACAAGTTTTAACTGCGATTTAAAAAAGAATTCTCAAATGAATGTAACATATCAAACCATGTTCAAAACGGGGAGTTGTACCAGATAATTATACCGATTTGGTCACTGGTCATCTACTGCTTAGCGGTATTCGTACCGCATCCTTGAATAGACGCCTTTGCCGCCCCGTTCGCGTAGTGGTATAAGCGTTGGCTTATGACCATCCGTCCGAGAAGGGTCCGGGTACGAATCCCGGTGAAGCATGGATGTTGTGTTTGTCTTACGGCACCGGCTCTCTCCCTTCCCTGGAACCAGTGGCTCTAAATTAGGTACGAGCGACTGCTTATAGCCCGTTGAGTTGCTCTCGATGGTACTTAAACATTCTATCAAAAAGAAAAAAAGAATAGACGTCTTTTCAACGTATACCCATTATTTTTTGACTCATGGTTAATTTGACCCTGTGGCACGCGAATTTCGGAACATCTGTGTCGGAGAATCGCTTTGTGCCCTGTGTCTGTAAGTGGATAAGGGGGAGTGGAAATGGTGTACCATCAAAATTGTTACTACTAATTCCTTCAAGATTTCAATGGGAAGGCAGGGCCTACCAACGTCCCTTTGTCTCCAAGGTTAATTATTTATGACAGTTACCTGAATTTATTTACAACAGCGTGCACTGAAGTGCTGAGAATTCTTCTTTGTGGTTTTTTTCATCAATCCAAAATATATTGGGTTAATGCATAAGTTCATGCCGGGTTTTTTTTTCACCACACTACAGGAATGTATTATTATTGTGTTGTCGGAAAAGTAATGACGTATTTTAGCCATGTTTTGCAAAGGTCATTTATTGATAGAAAGAACAAAGATCAATCAATGATATAATGCCCGTTTTGTTCGATAACCTTTTGCCATCTGTCAGTAGGCTGCAGAATGCCTCGTTCATAGGACCTGTCTTTCGTGTCGAAAAACTGTACAAGGTGCTGATTTACAGCCTCGTCTGAATTGAACGTTATACCACGCAAGGACTGTTGAAGAGAGCGAAACAAGTGGAAGTCTGACGGCGCAAGGTCAGGCGAGTATGCTGGGTGTGGCAACACATCCTACCCAAGCTCCAATAATTTTTGGTGGGTGATCAAACTTGTGTGTGGTCTCGCGTTGTCGTGATGGAACACAACACTTTTACGATGAACGAGCTCTGAACGTTTCTGGATGATGGGTTCGTTCAAACTGTCCAATGCCGACAGTACACATTCGAATTGATTGTTTGGTTCCGTGGTAGGAGCTCGAAAAACACGACACCTTTAAAATCCCACCACACTGAGACCAGAACGTTCCGCTGATGAATGTCTGCTTTGGATGTCGTTTGAGGCGAAGCAGCACGTCGGGACCAAGACCGTTTGCGCAGCACATTGTTGTAAACAATCCACATTTCGTCACTAGTTATCAGTCGCTTCAAGAACGGATCGTTTTCCTTGCGTTTAATGTGCATATTGCGGATGTTTATAAGCGCCGTTAATTGAGCTTCTTTGAGTTCATGCGGAACCCACACATCGAGCTTGCTTACGTATCCCAGCTTCTTCAGGTGGTCGTGAACACTTGAATGATGGATGTGCAATGTGTCTGCAATCTCTCGTGTCGTGTAACGTGGGTTTGACTCCATCAATGCCTTTATTTGGTCGTCATCAACCTCGGTTGGCTTCCCGGACCGAGGAGCATCGTTGAGGTCAAAATCACCAGCACGGAATTTTGCGAACCACCAGTGTCCCTGACGTTCTTGTAGAGCATTATCACCGTACACTTTACGCAATTTTTCACAAGCTTGACGCGCGTTCTTCCCTTTACGGAAGTAAAACAGTAAAAAATGGCGAAAATGCACAGTTTGGTCTTCCATCTTCAACTTGATGTCAAATCTCCGCAAATCAACCAAATCGCTCACTATTCCTTTTAGACTGCAGCTAGAACTGGCACCTGTCGAATGCCATAGCGATAACATACTATTACATCAACGCATGCCTCTAGTACCTCCAAAACCGCCCAACCGCCATCGGGTGCCAAAATACGTCATGACTTTTCCGACAAGCCAATACATCAGAAGGGAAACCGGAATCAATCAACTATGTCTTTCTGCCCCCCCCCCCCATTGTTTACGATGGTGCCCCAACGTCTGGGTAGGGCTGCAATGATATTATTGAAAAACTTGCAGGTTTTGCTACGAAAAAATCGTCAAGGAAATTCTGGAGATCAACATCATTGTTGAACGTTTTGCCACGGAGTGCATTCAACAGAGATCTGAACAGGTGATAGTCTGAAGGGCCATTCAGGACATGAAATGGAAGATCCTTCCACATGCGGCCTATTCCCCAGAGGAAATGTTCATTCCTCTGGGGAATAGGCCGCATGTGGAAGGATCTTCCATTTCATGTCCTGAATGGCCATAGGGCGTGCGTTATTATGCTGGAAAAGGACACCATGGAGCCGATGTGGCTATTTCTTCGAAATTGCTCTCTCCACACCGCGGAGTTGCTTATATTAGAGCGCAGCGTTAATAGTTCGATTCCTTGGCAGTATTTCCCTGTGTATAATGCCTTCCATGTCCCACCAGACACACAACATGATCTTCGCAGGATGAAGGTCATGTTTTGGACGTGGTGTGGGCATATTATTTGGGCTCAACCATTCCCTCCGATGCCTGAAATTCACGTAGAGGCACCACTTTTCATCTACAGTAACAATACGTGACAGAAAGGGTTTGTGTGTCTGAGAACATTCGCGATAACGAGCGAGCAAGTAACCACATATGGCAACACGCTTGGCTTCAGTGAGAGTGTGAGGCACCCAAGATCCCAATTTGTGGACCTTTCCCATACGTTCCAGGTGTCGCACCACGGTGGCCTGATCACAATCCATCTTAATGGAAAATTCGCGTCTGGTTTGACGCGGATCCAAGTGGATGAGATGGTTCAGACGAGCCTCATCAAAGTGAGATGGCCGACCTGAGCGTGGAGAATCGTTGAGGTCAAAATTGCCGCCTCGAACCTCTCAAACCATTTGCGAGCTGTCCTCGGAGCAATAGCATCCTCCCCATACACAGCACAAATTTGTCAAGTAGCCTCGGCGGCTGTGGATCCCTTGTTAAACTAGTACAGCAGCAGATGTCGGAAATGTTCATTCCTCTCTACATGACACTCCATACTTCCGGACCTGAAAACCGAAAAACCATTCGCCACAATCACACAACGCAACATGATTTAGATACACGATATTACTGGCTACATTTTGATATACAACTGGCCATCTGCACCGTCAGTACCGACCTGGGAAACACTCGTGAAACAAAACGGCATGAACGTATGCATCAAACTAATATATTGATAGAAGGAAATGGCAATTTTTTTTCTAAGACAGTAACATTTTAAACAGAAAAAAATAAAGCTCAAATAAAGTAAACGTTTTTTTACTTATTAGTACCAAAATAATTATTCGTTCTTTCCAAGCAATCCAAACAAAGAGGATATGAGAAAGTGGGCCATTTCTCGAGTGGTCCACAGGGAAATATCCCGGTATCCAGGAGGGCCAATCTGCCCCTGTCCACAGCAACAGATGACACTATATCCTTGCCGTGCGTTTAGCTTTCTGTGGCCCTCCCTTGCTTCATAGAACTCCGTCGTAACTCAGTCGTGCACTGGATCTTCGCGAAATCAAAAATTCCTCATGTTTCCAGTAACAAGGGTCTAAATATCATCCCCGAAAACCCCAAGCCGCCGCCTCCTCGGAATTTTAGGAGCATCTGACAGGAACATTACTCGTGGGAATTTTCTTACCACAATGTTGAGATTGACAACCCTCCGCCTTCACCCGAGTCTTTCTGCCGACTTCCACTTCGAAATCGTTCATTGCCTGCAGAACTTGAAAATATTCCTCTTTTTTTTTTATTTTGTAAATTATGTTTCGCAAACTAACTAATGAGTATTTGTAGCATTGACTTTCAATCGAACACGCTTTACTTAGCTTATTTCTAGTTTCATAATGGCAAAGACTGAAAGAGCAAAGAATCCTCATTAGTATACAATAATTAAAAAAATTCATTAATCATTCAAGATGCCTACTCATGTACAAATTTGGTGTCATTTTAGAAAAATGCTAGTCACTGAAACGACGTCAGAAAGAACTTCCTCCTGCATGTGATGATCGACAATGCCCCATAGTCGATCATTGCATTTAATTTAGCCATACTGCGTTTGGAATATGAAAAAACAAGTTAGTAAAATCATGCAATGCATTGATTACGCTTTCCAACATACCAGAAATCATTACTCAGTTTATGAGGATAATGGCTGTGGAATAAATCTCGCTCCTTTACCCTGACCTTTGACCCCATTTCGATTATATTAAACAAAATTGGTTCAGTATACCTCCGGAACAACACGAAAACGTTTTGTCGTAATCGAAGCATCTTTACGTAAGTTATGACGCACAAGGACAATGGAATGAATCCCGCTGCTATGTCCAGACCTTTGACCCCAGTTCACCCATTTTCAGTAGGGCTCGTCCCCGGGAGGTCCCCTAGCACATACTAAAATTTCATCGAAATCGAACCCTTTTTTATTAAAGTTATTACGCATAAGGGCAACGGAATGGATCCCTCTCCAATGTCCTGACCTTTTACCCCATTTAACTCATTTTCAATAGGGTTCGTCCCCAGGTGATCCCCTATCATATACTGATATTTCATCGAAATCGAAGCATTTTTTTTCTCAAGTTATGGCGCAGGTCAATGGAATGGATCCCGCTCCGCTGTCCTGAACGACCTTTGATCCTATTTCACCCATTTTCAAAAGGGTTCGTCCCCAGGTGATCCCCTATCATAAACTGAAATTTCATCGAAATCGAACCATTTTTACAAGTTATGGCGCATAAGGGCAACGGAATGGATCCCGCTCCGATGTCCTGACCTTTGACCACGTTTCACCCATTTTCAACAGGGTTCGTTTCCATGCGATCCCCTATCATATACTGAAATGTCACCGAAATCGAACCATATTTACGCTAGTTATGACGCATAAGGGCAATGAAATGGATCCCACTCCTATGTCGTTAGCTTTGACCCCAGTTCGCTCATTTTCAATAGGGTTCGTCCTTATGTGGTCCCTTACCACATACTAAAATTTCACTAAAATCGAACCATATTTACGCAAGTAATGACGCATAAGGGCAATGGAATGAATCTCGTTCCTATGTTTAGACCTTTGACCCCATTAACCCCATTTTCAATAGGGTTCGTCCTTATGTAGTACCTTACCACATACTAAAATTTCACTGAAATCGAACGATATTTACGCAAGTAATTGCGCATAAGGGCAATGGAATGAATCCCGTTCCTATATCGTGACCTTTGACCCCATTTTCAATAGGGTTCGTCCCCAGGTGTTTCCCTACCACATACTAAAATTTCATAGAAATCGAAGGATTTTTACGCGAGTTATCGTGCGGACGGACGGACAAAGTTGGAGCATATACGCTTCTTCAACCTACGGTTGGAAAGCGTAAAAAAAGCGTGTAAGTATTGATGACGTTACGAAGTTATAGGTTATTTCGTGCCAGCAAAATGTTCGTTGCTTACGTAAATTCAAAATTGCTTGTAACTGAAACTACTTATTGTGCTTACATTAACTTATAATAATTTATATAAAGGTTGGGGGAGGGAGAAGAGCGTGATTCGTGTTTTGAAACTTAATTTTCAGAGCTGATGTGCCAGCTTGTGTGAATTTTATTTGTGCTGAAATATTTGCGAAATGGTAAATACGATTTTTTTGTGTTTTAATGTTTAAGGTTAACGTTTTGCAAATTGCGTGTTCAACAAGCAACACAGTCATTTAACTCTAACAAAATAAAGAACGGCCAGGATTCACACGAATAAGCAACTTACGTAAAAAATACCAAGCTTTATTTTCCTCCCCTCGCTCACATGCACGCTTGTAAAAGCCTTAGGAAACAGCAATCTCTGCTACGACACTCGCATATAATCCGTGAACTCTCGTAATGTCATTATTATGACAATCAGTATCAGTAAATTCTCTGACGATCGTACCACCACTCTCATTACGCTAGCCACACTCTTTTTGTTTTCGTGGTAGATTTTATTTATTCTTTGATCCGCTGTCAGTGTTGCCAAAAACGTATTAGGAAATGTGGGGGAATGATGAGCTGTTCAGAAAGAAATACCTAACTGAGAAGTAACAAAATTTGCATAAGAATGAATAGGAACTCAAATGGAAGGTTAAATTAGAATTACACGCCACAGATTACTTATGGTGGATAAAAGAATGCATCTTGGATTATTATTATTTTTTTTTTTATCGTGGACTAGCGACCACGATGAGCAACTTTTAAGAACTACAGGAAGTCACCCGTCCTTAATTTAGGGCCATTGGTTCCAGAGAAGGGGAAGTGCGTGCACCGTAGGACAAACACACCTCCCATACCTTACCTGAAGCCCGTCTGACGACTAGCCAGAAACTTACGCATCTGGGGTGACGAATTACAATTTTAACATATAATTAAGCGGTAGGCTATTTTGTGTTAGATAGTAATGTTAGATGTAAATGTGTGTGTGTGTGTGTGTGTGTGTGAGAGAGAGAGAGAGAGAGAGAGAGAGAGAGAGAGAGAGAGAGAGAGAAGGCTTTTTTGGAAGGCTTCCGTTAACAAAACTGCGCAAAAGGTTCATAATCCCTTCAACAAGGTAATGATTTCAAAAGTGAAGACGGAAATCACCAACACCGAAGTTCCTAACACTGCTGTGAAACTAGCATCTGTACTGCCTGTGCCACATCGCATGTCAATAGTCGCTCGCTGCATCAGCATCAGCCATGCGTACGTAGTACAGGTGTGGGAAACTCATCCTGATAGTTTTTGAACAGGTGAACAAACTGCAGATGGAAAATTGCCTTATTTAGGGGTTCATTGCATAGAGATCTAAGCGCGGCAAACGCAGAAGCGAGGAACCAGCTGCTTATGTTAGTCGTTTAAAATACGGAAACAGATCTACACATCGTCACATCTGTGTTCATGTCCAAACATTTAGTGACCTTGTTATTATTATAAGTAGCTGTAATTGCCTCCAGAAAATGTAGCTCCGTCACACATTAACACACACAATAATAATGTTAATATACAGCAACTAAGTAATGCTCCAAAACTCAGAAAATATTAAGTTTGTAATTGAACCTTTTGACAAGTTGTGTAACCTTTAAGAAGTTCGCGTAGATATTTTCTTACTTATATATCAACTTCGATAAGCTTCAACATTTTTCCGTGCACTTTTTTTTTTTCGGATTTTATATATATATATATATATATAGAATATCAGCACATCTATGTATGTAAGAATGCTAAGTGAACGAGTGAAGTAAGAATACTAAGTGAACGAGTGAAGTAAGAATACTAAGTGAACGAGTGAAGTAAGAATACTAAGTGAACGAGTGAAGTTGTATATATGTATCATCATCATCATTGTCAACCATTATCAATCCACTGCTGGACGAAGGTCTCCCCAAGTTTCCTCCACAACGGTCTGTCTTGTGCCAGTCTCCTCCATGTCACTCCCGCATATTTACGAATTTCATCCACCCATCTCCCATGTGGTCTTTTTCTGGGTCTTTTCCTGTCCCTTGGAATCCAATCTAAAATTTCGGCTGTCCATCTATGGTCTGTCCTTCTGGCAGTATGTCCAGCCCATTGCCATTTCAGGGATTTAACTCTGATCATGATGTCTTCCACTCTCGTCATTTTTCGGATCCACGAGTTCCTCTTCTTATCTCTCCTGGTTACACCAAGTATGCACCTCTCCATGCTTCTTTGAGTTGTCTGCAGCCTTTGTATGTCTCTTTTAGTTAAGGTCCACGTCTCTGCACCATACGTAAGCACTGGAAGGATGCATTGATCAAACACTTTTCTTTTAAGACATAATGGCATATTGCTCTTGAAAATTATGCTGTTTCTTCCAAAAGCTCTCCAGGCAACTTTTGCACGCCGATTAATTTCTTCATCAATGTGACCCTCACTTGATATCTGCTGTCCAAGATAAACATACGTATCTGTTATCTCCAGTTTTTCTCCATCAATCGATAAATCTTCATTTCTTGTAAAAGCATTGAACATCACTTTTGTCTTCTGAAAGTTCATTTTTAATCCCACTTCTTTACTCTTGTCAGCAAGTTCCTGGATCATACTCTGCAGCTCTGATGGGGTAGTTGCAAAAATGACTTCGTCATCAGCAAAACGAAGGTGGGTTAGATAATCTCCATTAATCTTTATCCCTTTGTTTTCCCAGTTCAGTGATTGAAAGACATTTTCCAATATGGCATTAAAGAGCTTCGGAGATATGGTGTCACCTTGTCTCACTCCCTTTCCAATTTTTATGTGTGTTGTATTTTCAAACAGCCGAATCTTTGCACTTGCATTTTCATAGATGTTATTAATAATATTAATGTATGCATCTTCAATACCGCAGGATTTCAGAGCCGTGGTAACTGCTGATGGTTTCACCGAATCAAAGGCTTTTTCATAATCGATAAAAGCCATGCACAATGGAAGTTCATATTCCCTCGCTCTTTCAATTAGTTCTCTCAGTACGTGGATATGATCTATTGTGCTGTAGCCACTCCTGAATCCAGCTTGTTCTCTCGGTTGAGCCATGTCCAGTGTTACCTTCAAGCGGTGTGAAAGAACTTTAGTGAAGATTTTATAAACCACTGATAGGAGGCTGATAGGTCTGTAGTTCCTGAGATCCTCAATGTCACCTTTATGTAGCAGGATCATTGTAGCATTGTTCCAATCCTCAGGAATCTTCCCTTCATTAAGGCATCGAGTGAAAATTTGGGCGAGTACTGTTTCAATTTCTCCACTTGCTTCTTGTATGATGTCTATAGTAATTCCATCTTCTCCTGGAGCTTTCCCCCGCTTCATGTTCTTGATTGCATGAGCAACTTCTGCTGGGAGGACTGGAAGAACTCTGGCACCTTTCATGATGTCTGGAGTACATGTATCATCCCTTTCATATAATTTGGAGTAGAAATCTTTCACTCTTGTCAAACTTTCGCCTCTATTTCTTGTTATAGAACCATCTTCTTTTCTCAGAGCCATAATCTGTTTTCTTCCCTTACTGAGATGTCCCTTTGCTATCTTTAGGCTTTGGTTGTTTTCAATTGCTTTCCTCACTAGCTCACAGTTGAATTTCCTTACGTCTTCAGTGATACTTTTTCGTGCTGTCTTGCATAGCTCTATATATTCCACTTTGGAAGTCACATCTTCTTTAGTTGTCCTCATCTCTTCTTTTTTGCATCAACATTTTGGTTTTTCCTGATAATTTGTTCACATGCAACTTGTTCTTTGACCCAGCTAATTTTGTTGCTGTTTCCATAAGAGCTTTGGTTACTTTTCTGTTAACTTCAGAAATATCCACTTCTTCCGATGTTAGGCCTTCTAAAGCAGAGAATCTGTTCTTCAGTTCCAACTTGAAAGTATTATGGTGTTTTTTAAGGCTGGTTATGTCAATACATTTTGTTTGTCTTACGAGCTTGCCACGTTCCAGTTTAGTGTTGAGGTGCATCTTACATCTTACTAATCTATGGTCACTACCTGTGTTGAACTTGTTCAGCACACTGCAGTCTTCGATGACGAATTTTTTGTTACACATAATAAAATCAATTTCACTTGTCGTCCCAATTGGATGTCTCCATGTCCATTTCCTGTGTGGCTTTTTCTTGAAAAAGGAATTCAAGATGAAAATCCTTCTGCCTCTGCAAACTCAACGAGAGTATTTCCACACTGGTTTCTATTGCCGTGACCGAATTTACCTACTGAAGTTTCATTCTGTTGCCGGTGCCCTATTCTTGCATTGAAATCTCCCATAATTATCTTCAAGTGCTGCTTACCTTTATTATTTAGATGACGAATTTCCTCATAAAATTCTTCAATTTCTTCTTCAGGATGACTTGTGGTGGGTGCATAAGTTTGAATAATCTGAGCCTGGTATCTTCTCGAGAGTTGGATAACTTCTACCACTTTATCCTTCAGTTTCTTGTTTATTATAAATCCAACACCACTAGTTCTGCCAGTATCTGTCCCACGATAATAGAAGAGATGTCCACTTTTCAGTTCAATGAGATCTTCTCCTTTTCTCCTTACCTCTCTTAGCCCGACGATGTCCCACTTGATCCTTTGTAGTTCCTCTTCCAATTCAAGAAGCCTTGAATCAGAAGATAGGGAGCGTCCGTTGTAGGTAGCCAAGGTCATCATCAAATGGCAGCCTAGTCCGGTCCTCCGGGGATTCTTAGCACCCTCTGCTTTCATGTCGCACTGGCCGCTGCCTTGGCCAGGTACATACCAGCTGCCGGAGACTGAGGGCCAAGATTTAAGTTGTAGAGTCATTTTGGAGGTGTTTGGCCATAACTCACCACGCTGGCCAAGCGGGTTGGTGAGTGTATGATAGCATTTCCTCTGATCCCGATGGTATAGTTATACCGCTATTGGCGGTCGTCAGAGCCCCTTTAGTGGGAACAGGATGCACCACGAGAAGGCGGGGTTGACATTTGTCAAGGAGAGGCTGTGATGTTACGCATCACCTGACCTTACATCCCTATATATGTATATATATATATATATATTAAAAAACCTTTTTTTTTTTTTTCTTGAACCGCGGATTATTATAGGAGGAGGAATACGGTTACTAAAAAAAGTTTGTTGTAATCTTATGCGTTCGTCCAAATATTGCATAACGGATCCTTGGGCAGTCTTCTTTTTATTCCATTTAATGGGTGATAGTAATCCTGAGCTTTATTTGTTGCTAAGAATCAAACGCTGCGTCATCGAAACAATTACTGCTTGTTCTTTTTGTCATTTGTCTCTGTGCTTTAGTTAAAAAATTAACAAAGCCTAGTAAACTTAAAACGAAGTCTTTCTTTTCTTTTATTTGTTTTCCAAACATTGTATATTTTTTATTGAAACTTGCTTGCGATATTAGCATTTTAAACTTCTGATGGCTGCCTGTTTCCCGAGCTGTAATTGCCGCTTGTTTCCCCTTCTGTTGTTACCGCTTGTCTCCCGAGCTGTAATTTGCTGGTGCAGTCTGGAGAAGAAAAACAGTTTTCTACAGATTGAGTTTGAAGTAAACTACCCACCCACTGGATTTAATGGAGTCATTATTCTCTTTTACCTTGAGATTTTACGAATACACAATCAGCCTTTCAGTTATCTTCCTAGGATTTACCTAACGTACTGTTAAAAGAACAGAAAGGAAAACGGAAATGTTGAACCTCATGGAAGACGAGATTAGACATTTTTAGGGAAAATGTTGCAATCAAGGTTGTTAATGGCAGTTTCTCAAGTCTGAAATATGTATTTTTTTCACGCTACAACTGGGGTGTCATTTAAAGCCAGGACATTGTAGCCAAATTCTATTGTACTATGTGATTTTCCAGATGTTTTATTAACTTTCTACGTAGGGTTGTAGTATAACTGTATTTTGCACCATATCCGCTCTTATAAAAATTCTTTCAAAAATTTCTTCTTTTGTTTGTAAAAGTCGGATTTTGTTTTCAACATGAGATAGTCGCATCATCAGTAATAGTTTTCATGGCTTTTTAACCTTTTCCACAGAATCTACTTTCTCGCCAGGTGACGTAACAGTACATTTGTATTCAGCAACATATCCAACTTTTCACCTTGGATCAAGTTCTTTTCAAGCTTGGTGGCGTAAATATGTATTCCTATTACGCACAATATCTCGGCTTCTAGTTACCGTACGTAAAAAGGAAAAAAAAAACTTTTTTTTTGTTTTTAATTTTCATCGGACAAAAAGACTTTCCTTACGTTTCCCAGATTTTACTGATTCAAATTTTTCCATTTGGTAGCTTGCACGTGAATAAGATTTACCCCTATACCTCTGCCAACTTTAAGTCAGATTTTTTTCCCACGTTGGGAACCAATAACATATCCGAATATATTCACATCCTCTATTTTTATAAAGTAAGAAACTGGCAAATCACTCATATTAGATTTGAAGCTTCTCCAGAGGACGTGCCTATTGCACCTAGAGAATTCGTTTGCATAGTTCTTATCTCTTTTATATCTGAGGAATTAGTAAAACTCTGAGAATATTATTGCGTGGTTCAGAAAAAAAAAATTGCAAATTTGTGTCAATTATCTCCTGAATATCTTTAATTAAACGGTGCGCGATTTGGAAGCTATTTTCTGGAGTGGATCTTTGTATAGCAGAAAAGCGGATACGGTTATGTACACAATGCGCTATCCTACCAAAAGTCATGCGAGGAATTTATTAGGAAGATAAGGAGAAAGTATATCGTATCCCCTTCCCCCTATAGGAAATTTAAACCGTGCCTTTTACCTTTCTCGTTGGTGTTAATGTTTCATTGAACAGTAACGATCGCTTTGCGGTGGAAAATTGATCGTAAGTATTTAATGAAATTTCTCCACTTATTTTGTAAAGCTGTCTGGAGCTGTATTAGTAAACAGCTCTGGATGCTTTCTGATCCAGCATTCCAGTGTATCCCAAAGACATTCTGTAGGGTTTAAATCGTGGATGCACGCTCTCTTTCAAACGTCATTGTTTTCAAACAGCGATTTTACAGTCCTTAATGTCTATCATTAGTAAGTTGTCGCGTCGAAATGTGTAAAATCTGATTTGGTAACATTATTTCCAAGTAGAACATACAAAATTGTCCGTATTATCGGTACGGTACGCAGAAATTGTTGCCTTACACTCGTTTAACAGTGACCCTAGCCCGTGCCACAAGAAGCACGCCCATACCCTGACGCCTTCCCCTCGATATTTCACATTTATGACATCGCAGTAAAAAAATGAACATTCTCCGCGTTCAGAGTCTTTCATCACACCAAAAGAGCTTATGGCATGCTTTATAACGCTGGCACAAGACTGATTTCTATTTAATCTGCAGTCCAAATGTGGTGTTTCTTACGCTGTGCCGGTCGACCGTGCAGTGTTAAAGCCATATAAACTCTGCTCTTCCGCAGTAACTTGTGGCACACAGTTCTCTAGTTACTGTGGCAGTTCTGATAATACTTGCATTTCCAAACTTGTAGGATCATTTGACGAACAGGAGCCACCCGTCTTCTGAGTTAACGTCAGCTCCTCTCACTCAGCAATCAGCATTTCTTCGAAAGTGCGTTACCAGTTAGGAACCACATCAGGACGTTATCTTTTACGTCCTGATGCGGTCCCTACAGTATGTGATGTTATCTTATGATTCGCCGTTGAAACTCTGTTGGTACCTTTCATGCAATTATCAGTCGATCTATTCTTTCAACCGACTTTCAAGCAACACACAATGCTAATGCCTTTACGTATTTTGTGATCGCAAGTTCCAGTCACAGCGGTACCTAATGACGTTTAGTTACGTATCCTTGTGTGTATATGAATGTACTTCATTTTGTTAATTGCACTTCTCAGCAGTGAAATTACAATATCGGGTACTGGTACGCATTAAGCGATGTAAGCTGATTACTTCTACCTGCACCGTCCAAATGCGGACTTCGCAGGGAAACAAGGAACTCTCTCAAAGAACACAGTGAAGGCGTTGCGAGAGCAATCCTACCAGGATCCGGCAGTCCTTCACCCGGACAGAATCGGCCCGGAGACCAGCAGCTATTTTCCACCCCCACGAGACCAACACTCCTCCCCCTATGCCAAAGCCCGTGTGTGAGACGTGCTAATGGGCAGGGGCTTTTAACTTTGCGTCTGGCTGGAAGATTTTGTTCGCCAGCGCGAGTGTTTGGGAAAGAGCCCTTTATTAGGTCCTGGCTAAAAATTAAACATGCACATCTATACACTAGGGGTTCCGTGCATATGGGTAGACACATCAGAGTGCACATAATGCTGCCGGAGATATGCAAAATATTAATGAATATACAGGGGTTTTCCAAAATAATGAAAACACCTCGCTGCAAACAATGACTTTGGTATATGCTGCTTTTTGAGTAAAACGGACATGTAGCTACAATTTTTTTTTTTTTTTTTTGTAAAAAAGTGTTGCTTAAAGTCTCAAGGGTCTGTGTGTTTGCAAAATTTCGTTCCTGGTGAAGGCACAATGAGCGACTCCAAAGAGGGCAGATTGTAGGAGCCCGTCTGGTTGGTGCGTCGGTAACCACAGCGGCACAGGTGTTGGGGATATCGAGAGGTATCGTGTCGAAGGTCATGACAGCACACAATGTTCACGGCACAACATCATCTGCGAGCCACAACTGTAGAAGGAAAACCAAACTCACTGCGAGAGACAGGAGGACATTAAAGAGGATTGTGACCGCAAGGAGGAAGACCACGGCGACGAAAGTGACTGCTCAGCTTAATGCACATCTCCAAAACCCAGTGTTGACCCATGCCTTGCGAAGGGAATTGCATAAGCACAATATTTACGGCACAGCTGCGATTGCAAAACCCCTGGTGTCACAGGTGAATATGAAACTGAGACTACAGTGGTGCCAGGAACATAAAATGTGGACTGCGGATCACTGAAAACATGTCTTGTTTTCCGATGAATCACATTTCTCAGTGTTCCCCACCACAGGACGGGTTTACGTGTGGCTAACTGCCGCAGAAGCCTACAACTCAGACTGTCCCCTTCCTACAGTGAAGCATGAGGGAGGTTCCGTAATGGTTTGGGCCATGATCTCATGGTTTGCAGCAGGTCCCATTATCACCTTACACGGACGGATCACTAGCGGTGACTATGTCTCTCTTTTGGCAGACCATGTGCATTCAATGTCGCAGACATTGTTTCCGTCAGGGGATTGCACCTTTCAAGATGATGATTAACAGAAGTCGAACTGTTCAATCATGGTTTGAGGAACATGATGATGAAGTTGCACACCTTCCCTGGCCTGCACAATAACCGGACTTAAACGTCATTGAGCCCCTGTGGTCTGTGTTGGAAAACAGAGTGCGATCCCGTTATCCTCCTCCGGCGTCTCTCAAGGAATAGGAGCAGTTTCTGCAGGAAGAATGGTACAACATACCACTTACCACCATCCAGGACTTGTATGCGTCCATTCCAAGGAGGATTCAAGCAGTTTTAAATGCCGAGGGTGCTCTCACACACCATATAAGGTGCGTGACACCTATTGTTTCAAGGTGTTTCCATTATTTTGGACAACCCCTGTATGTACCGTTCGCAGCTATAGGTACTTCCTAATGTTGAGACATACTGCTGATAAGGAGGGCAAACTTTTCTTTGGTATGACGTTCAGTGCACGAACTAGCTAGTTAGTACCTCAGCTGCTACAGGTTGGACGTCGGAGTGTTCTAGCTGAGTTAGCGACCCCTGAGATTTCACACACGCGCAATGAGAAACAGATGCTGGAAATGTGCTGATCGTCGGAGAATGTGGAGGCCACAGAGATCGTTCACCAATATTCCCGTCCACGTACCGAAAGTATGCGGACGGACATTACCTTGCTGCCGTATTGCTCCAGGCAAGGGTCGGATGAATGGCCTGATGACAGGCTGAACAGTGGTGCCGACGCGCGACGTACACGTGTAATGTCGAACTGCTTGGAATATGGGTCAGAGTTGTCCGTCGCTATACATTGTGCCACCGCGCACGTTACAAGCTGGGTAAATGTTTCTGAACGAGTAGAGGCATAAGGCAACGGAACGGCAGGTGTTTCCATTTTAATAGAAAGAACGGTGGACACACACATACACACACACAAAATCAATGATGAAGTCAAAGGAGTTTCGGGCCATGGGATGAGATTTAATAACCTGAGATTTGCAGATGATATACTAATTCTTAAGGACGACGAGAAAAAAAACGTAAAAGAAGAGTGCAGGATCTTAATCATGAAGCAAAAATATATGATCTAATTGTTAACGCTGAGAAAAAGACAAAAACTATGGTATTCAAAACAAATGTAATCGAAAGACAAATCAAGATAGATGGAGCTGAATTTAAAAATGTGTGACACTTCACGTGTTTAAAAAGATTACGTGGATGGAAAGAAAGAAATACCAAATTAAACGGCAAAGGCTAACTCAAAAGCATTGTATAAGATTTGAAAGAGCAGAGCAGTCTGCACATATGAAACTAAACATCCTGAATACATGTATATTCAGCTGTATATTATATGGCTGTTAAACTTGGATGATTTCGAAGGCTATAGAAAAAAGAACATTGATATTCGATAGGAGCTGCTGCACAAAAGTATTCATAGTGCATGTTGAATGCAGAAATTCAAAAACAAGGACCTCTACAAGAAAATACATTCAAAGAGAATTTACTACAGAGATGCATTCAACAAAATTACAACTGTTTCAACACATTTACAGATGAACGATGTCCGGAAAATTAAGACACTGCGTTTTGGAATGGACAAAGAAAAAGAGATAGACCCCACAGAGACTGATGATGTGGTGGGCTCTTATAGAGTTGTCCTACAGAAACTGAACCACATAGCACTGGACAGAAATATATGTGGATAAAGTTGGTGAAGAAGGCATCAGACACCAACGAGTACAATATCCATGGTTGTTAATGATGATTCCATTAAACCAGACTCTGGCGTCTGACAGTGAACTCTTCCGCATGGTTTTGGTTAGGGCGCATACACTCAGTTTTGCACCCATCAGAACGTGGACTCTAATGAAAACCACGGCCCTACATTATTGTATCTACTAACGTCGGTTCGTATGTATGGTTCAACCTCCAGCAGTTTCAGTATGTTCAGCTGTCCGTATCCGTTAGGTGCCAAGGGCGGATCCAGAAAACAGACTGCACGAAGTAAGGTACACTGAAGTATCAAAAGTCATGGGATACGTACCTAGTATCGTGTAGGACCTCCTCTGGCCCGGCGAAGTGCAGAAAATCCATGTGACATCGATTCCATGAGTGGCCACGGAAGACTTCTGGAGAGATGTTGAGCCATGCCGTTTGAATAGCCGCTCACAGTTCTCTGTTATCAGTAGGTGCAGGATCTTGGGTGCGAATGGACCTTTCCATCACGCGCCATAATTGCTCTATTGGGTTCATGTCGGGCGAACGTGGTGGCCACACCATCCGTCGGAACTGTCCAGAGTGCTCCTCGAACCGATTTTGGGCAACTTGGGCCAGATAACATGGTGCATTGTCCGCGTGAAAAATCCCATCGTTGTTGGGGTACATGAAGTCCAGGAAGGACTGCAAATTGTCACCCAGCAGAGCAACAAAGCGATTACCGGCTAATGACGTGTTTTACGAGGGCCAGATGACCCAAACCGTGCCACACACATGTATGGAACCACCACCAGCTTGCCCAGTGCCTTGTTGACAGCTTGGATCCATGACCTCATGGGGTCTGCGCAACACCCGAACCCTACCATTAGCTCGTTGCAAATGATAGCGTGACTCATCGGATCACGCCACACGTTGCCAGTCTTCCAGGGTCCAATTACCGTGTTCACGAGCCCAGGCGAGGCGCTGTGTCCGATGTCGTGGTGTTAACAAAGGCACACTGGTGGGTCTTCTGCTCCCATATACCCCATTAACGTTAAATTATGCTGCACTGACCTGGTCTGGTACCTCCTGCATTGAACCTCCTGCCTGTGGTACCTCCTGCATTGAATGTGGATGTTATATGAGCCAGTGTCGTTTGTCTGTTAGTATGGACAATCCTGCTCAGACGCCGCGGGTCACGGTCATTCAGCACACGTGGTCGGCCACTGCGCTGTCCACGGTGGATGGTAATGCCTTCCATGAGGTATTCTCGGTACTCACGTGACACCGTGGATCGAGGAATGTTGAATGTTCGCACAGCTTCGGAAATTGAATGTCCCATCCGTCTGGCTCCCACTGCCATGCCTCGTTCAAACCCCGATAATTCACGTCGGCTTGCCCTAATCCTACTGGCGGTTATTTATTCAGCCTGACTCACGAGATTACACCTCGCAATTGATAAAAATCGTGGCTTTCGTCGAAGCCTTTATACCACGGCAGTGGTAGTTAAAAAATTTGCATACTGCTATCCCATTACTTTTGGCACTTCAGTGTATTTTAATATTTCACTCTAAGTCTTAAGGAGAAGTCAATGGCTTCTATGGCCTCTCCCATGTATCTGCGCCTGTCATTTGCTGATATGCTGTGGTTTTTTTGTTTTTGTTTTTTTATGTGGTCCTATACTATGCGTGTTTTCGAGCCTTCCTGTTCCCGGGTTTTGCGGTTTGGTGTTCAGATTGGAGAATGAAGCAAAATTTAGGTGCCGTTTGATGCAATACCCAGATACACGCCATAATGAGCTCCACCCCTTTCGCCGTACCTACATTGTAAATTTTCCAGAAAATAACCTACACTGCACGTTATTTTCTGGAAAATTCCTGAAAATAACGTGCAGCAAAGTTGCCGGTATAGGTGTCCGTCTTTTTACGAAATTTCCGTTTCTTCTAACTTCAGAATTTCCGTAGTTAGTAATTCCGTTTATTTCAGAAAAGTCCGTCTCTGGTTTTTAGCACGTCTTTTGTAAAAAAAGATCGTGCTTATGTTACTGGTTTGTCCGTCCGTCTGTACCCACGCTATCTCTGCAACTATTAGTCCGATTTGAAAAATTCTTTTTGCATTCGGAAGCTTGAAATATGCGAATGATGATCCTTTATTTCGTTTTTTTTTTTACGATGTCCAATTTCGCCGCTAGGGGGCGTAAATGCATATGATGTCGAATTCAAAAATACGTTTTATTTCACATATTTGCTTCTAAACATCCAATTGAAAAAATTATTTTATCTTTCGATTCCATTTATGTCGAAGAGTATTTTAGATATAGTTACTTTTTCAAATTACGCATAGATTTTCCGCTAGGGGGCGTAAAAGTAAATTACATTTTTCCCGATAACTCTTCTTCTAAAACTCCGATTTGAAAAATCTTTGCTTCAGCGGATGCACCTCGTGATAGAAAATCTTTTGCATATAATTTCAAATTTTTGGTAAAGAATACTTTAGCCACCAGGGGGCGTAAGTGTTAATTTTTGTTTATGATGTGTTTGCCATAAAATCTGAGCTTCTAAAATATCGATTGAAAAAATTCTTTCGTGGACTGATGCCATTCACATCGATAAACCTTTTTAAAATATTTTGTTCTTAAAATATTCCACAGTTTCTCCGCTACGGGGCGTAGATGTATATTTTATTTTTGTCAATATCTCTACTTCTAGGAGTCCGATTTGAAAAATTCCTTCTTTGTTAGATAGTGTTTTCAGTGTGACACGTTTTTCATATAATTTCAAAATTTTCAAGTAATTCATAGACTTTCCGCTAATGAGCGTAGAGGTAAATTGGGTTTTCCCCTATATCTCTGCTCCTAAACCTCCGATTTGAAAAATTATTTCTGCACGGGATACAGCTCCTGATAGGGAATCGTTTGCACATAATTTCTAATTTTTGTAAAAAGAAAATAGTTTGGCCGCCAGGGGGCGTAAACTTTAATTTCCGCTTCTGATGTATTTGCAGCAAAATATGAGCTTTTAAGTTCTCGATTGAAAAAACTTCGTTTGTAGACGGATGGTACTCATGTCGACAAACCTTTTAGAAACATTTTCTTCTTAAAATAATGCATGGTTTCTCCCCCAGGGGGCGTAGATGTATATCTTATTTTTGTCAATATCTCTACTTCTAGGAGTCCAATTTGAAAAATTCCTTCTTTGTTGGATAGTGTTTCCAGTGTGACATGTTTTTCATATAATTTCAAAATTTTCAAGTAGTTCATAGATTTTCCGTTAGGGGGCGTAAAGGTAAATTGCTTTCCCCCTATATCTCTGCTTCTAAATCTCCTATTTGAAAAATTCTTTCTGCACCGGATATAGCTCTTGATGGGAAATCCTTAGCACATGATTTGTAGTTTTTGTAAAAAATGGTTCGGCCACCAGGTGGCGTAAGTCTTAATTTCCGTTTCTGATGTATTTGCAGCAAAATATGAGCTTCCAAAATCCCGATTGAAAAAACGTCGTTTGTAGACCGATACTACTCATGTCGACAAACGTTTTAGAAACATTTTCTTCTTGAAATAATGCATGGTTTCTACGCCAGGGGCCGTAGGTGTATATCTTATTTGTGTCAATATCTCTACTTCTAGGAGACCGATTTGAAAAAATTCCCTATTTGAAGGATGATGTTTCCAATGCGAAATGTTTTTCTTATAAATTCAAAAATTTCAAGTAAATCGTAGACTTTCCGCTAGGGGCACAAAGGTAAATTGCGTTTTCTGCGTTATTTCTGCTTCTAAAACTCCGATTTGAAAAAATCTTCTTGTATCGCATACAAGACCTAATGGAAAATATTTTTCACATAATTTCTAATGTTTGGTAAAGAATGGTTTGGCCACCAGAGGGCATACGTGTTAATTTCTGCTTCTGATGTATTTGTAGCAAAATCTGTGCTCCTGAAAACTCGACTAAATTTTTTTTCTTGAACTGATACCGCTCATATGGAAAAACCTTTTGGAATTCTTTCTTCCTAAAATAATGCATGGTTTTCTCACCAGGGGAGGTAAAGTCACATCTTATTTTTGTCGATATCTCTGTTTCTGAGAGTCCGATTTGAAAAATTATTTTTATGTTGGATAGCGTTTCCGGTGTGAAATGTTTCTCATATAAATTCATGTTTTTCTTAACGCACAAGTCTGCAACCGTAGGGCGTAAGCTCACGATTCCGTTTACAGCAATATCTGAGGAATTAAAAACCCGATTGAAAAACTTCTCAGATAATATTGTTTTCCGTACCGGTTCCATTGAATTTGAATAGCTTTGATAAATGTAATTTGCGTCAGAACGGATTCAAAAGACGTGCTTATTACACCCGAAAATTCGGTGTCATCTTTCTTGTTCCGTATTGTTACAGAAATGTCGCAGTCTTCGATTTTGACTTTTTCAGCCCTTTTACGACTCGCCTCGATGAGTTTCGAAACAAGGTTCTGTCGTAAGTCGAACCGCGCATGCTACCGTTGATACAGAAAGGCACGTAAGGTTGAGCCCTAATCTCGCGATGGTGAAATGTTTTTTTGTTTTTAATGAAGGTGAATTAGTCATTTTATTTTCTATTGGAGCTTATTATTTTTCTGAATAGGTTTGTAATCATTTAATTTTTTCTCCAAGATGGCTTATTAGAAAATACCTATTATTTTTCATCGCGATTCTTCGAAGAAACAGAATGCTTTGGAACTTGAGATCATATCAAACTGACTATGACTTCCAATTATGTTTACGAAAAGTTGAAATGTACTGTTTTATAACATTATTTCACAAAACTCTGAAATATAAAATTTACTCTTGATTGCTAATAATAGCTGTTGTTAAGGGGTCCACAGAGTGATACTTTGGTTTGACTCTGGCCAGTGCAGAAAACTATATGTATACAATCACCTAAACAATAATTTAAGTACGCGGTTTCATAGGGTAACACAATATGGTGCATAAAATGGAGAAGAGGGGAAGAAACATCCTGTGCCACAATAACCAAAATTTCATGCGATATGATATCCACAATATCCGATCTCGCTAAATTCAGAACTTCGAAATCTGGTCTTTCGACAGACGGTTAAATTTTAATTGTTAATCAAACCTCAAGTATATTCCCGTGAATCGCTCCTATACGGGAAACTTTCCTTCATACGGAAAAAGTGAGAACAGAATTTTTTCGTTAATATACGAAAATAATTGCGGGAAGGTTTCTGAGAATTCAGAATTTTCCGTTATCATCTTAAAAACTGCAGTTTACCGTCAATGCACGAAAGGAGTTGTGGAAACGCTTCTGAGTATTCAGAATTTTCCTGGCATACGAAAAATTCACGAAATTCCGGTTTTTTCCCGTCATTTTACGGGAAAGTTTGCATCAGGAGTTCATTTACGGAAGGAATCGTGGAAAATGGCTCCTGAATTTCAGAATTTTTTTTACAATGTAGTCATGCTTCCCAAATTTCTGGGGTGTTGCCAGAGGCGTATAGCGACGCGGGGAAGTAGGCAAAGAGGGAAAGTCACCCCTTCGGGTGTCAGTTTATGAGGGCACCAAAACGTTGGAATGATATTGCTACTAAAGTTCGAAATGCGCCACGGCAACTGATTTTATAGTGTGGAAGTATACACTTCTCACATGTGGAAAATATCTTTGCAATTGAATGTTCAACTTTTCTTTGTTTGTTTCGAAGTTTAACGACCATCATGAGCAACTCCAACGTCTATAGGCAGTCGCCCGTCCGTATTTAACGACCACTGGATGCAGGGAAGGGAAAGATCCAGCGCCGTCAGACAAATACACTCCCATTACTCACTCTGGGCCAGGTCCTATCTTGACGGAATGGTCAAAAGCTAGCGCCTCAGCTTCTGACCAAAACTGTTTTTTTTTAATTTGCGTTTTTATTTATTTATTTCTTTGCTATCTAATCTAGGTAAAAGTTGATGTTTTCAAGCGTATTATGATATGAAATTAAATTTGCTTTGAAAAAAATCTCAGAATATACTGAATATACACGGTCGAGTCACATTATTGTGACCACCAGCTAATATCCAGAGTAACCGCCGTGTGCAGCACGGACAGCAGCTAGACGGGCTGGGAGTGACTCAATAAGGTGCTGGAAGGTGTTCGCAGGTATGTGAAGCCATGCTGATTGCAATGCATCTGACAGCTAGTGGAAGATCCATAACGCGAACAACACGATCGAGGTGGTCCCACAGATGCTCAATTGGGTTTAAGTCTGAGGAATTAGGGAGCCAGGGAAGTACTTTGAAGTTTTCATCGTGCTCTTTCAATCACTCAGACATTTCTAGCTGTGTGACGCGTCGCATTGTCGTGCTGGAAGATCCCATCCGTCCCAGGGAAGACAATCAGCATGTATGGGTGTACGTGGTCTGCAAGGATGGATTCATAACGACTTCGGTCAATAGTGCCTTCCACAGATATAAGTGGACCCAGAGAATGCAGCGAAAATATTCCCCAGACCATAACGCTGCCCCCACCAGATTGTGTTCTTCCAGCAATGATTAAAGAGTGTTTTTGTTCTCCTATGTTTCTCGCCTTATATGCCAACGTCCATGCGTTCGATGAAGCAGAAAACATGACTCATCGGAGAAGGCAATCCTTTGCCAATCAGAGGAGGTCCAATTCCGATACTGCCGTGCAAATGTACACCTTTTCTGCCGATGCACCTTCGTTAGTATAAGTGGAGTGACATCCGTCTGCATCGGAGCCCCATATGCAGCACAGTTCGCTAAACTGTCGTTTTAGACAAACTTCCGGTAGCCTTCTGGTTCATTCGGCCAAAGAGTTGCTCCACTATAGCGTGTGGATTGGCCCTCATGCACCTTCGCAACCGACGTTCACCTCTCATATGAATGGCACGTGGTGCTCGGCAGTTTCGACGTCGCTTATTCGCAATGATGCCATTTCTCCAAGCACGATACACTTTAACCACGAGCACGCGAACAGTTCACAAACTGCGCTGTTTCAGAAATATTACCACCCTTGGCCCGAAAGCCAATAATCATCCCTTTTTTGCAAATCTAATAAATCGCTCCTTTTATCCATGATCGCAACGAGTGATGTGTTTTCAGAATGCCTACAGCACACCTTATATAACCTTCCAAGCCAGCTCACGACACGTGCCTTCTTTCATTGGCTACGCGCTGTTGACGTCAAAAGTAGGAGGTGGTCACAATAATGTGACTCGACTGTGTAGAAATATAGAACAAACTTTTCTGGAGTAAGTGCTTACTGTTTTTCATGTCATTTCCCGAAACCATGTCCTCAATCGTCTGTGTTGGTTTTTACCAAGGGGCGCAAATTATATGTCTTGCGCCCGGGCGCCAATCACATTCGCTACGGTAGTGGCTGTTGGCCTTAAGGTCCTGAAGTTAATGTGTTTACACACACATACATACCTATACGCTCACGATCGCATTTATTGATTTGTACCATTAAATCTCTTCCAGTGTCAAATCTAATGAAAATACTTCGATAGGGAAAGTCAAAAATTGAAGTGGAAATATTGAAGGTGGGTGTTCTCTTTCTCGAAAAAACATTGGAAATTATACATATAAAGATTCCGAAAAAACATATTCCACTAATGTGCCGTTGTTTTACTCCCCCCCCCCTCCCTCTGTAACTGGCATATGATTCGTCACTACTATTAATTTTCTTTTCCCGCTACACTTCCAGTTAATCAAGCTATTTATATTTGCTACTCATCATGCAGCGCATGTATTGCAACTGGGAAACCGCCGGAATTTTCCTGGAAGCACTTGTGTTTGCTATGTAATTCACGGGTACGTGTTTATAGGGCAAGTATTTATTTACACGCAGTGGTCGGGACAGTTTTTCTCTTTTGTTTGTTGCTTTTTTTTTAGTGCCCATTTAACAGGCAGAGAGCTAGGGGCATGAAAAAAAAATAATTAAACGTGACAAAGTCAGCAGATGAAAATTTGCGAGGATGATGTAACTCGTTCTCCACAAACGACCTCACGCCAGCGGCTCGTTTTGAATCTTTTGTCAGGGCCTCAGTTAATTTTCATTGAAGCAGGAAGTTGGCAACTTTAGTCACGCCTAATGGATACGACTTAGGAAACCCCTCCTCCTCCTCCCCCTTGTTTAACCTGAAATCGTTTTACAGGTTTTCTAAGGATAGTCAACTGCATTTCTGATGACGGTGATGAACAACATCCTTGACCAAAGATTTATTGTAATTTCTTTATGTTCTCTCATGCACTTGCCTTCTATTTAATGTACGATTAAACTATAGTACTTTGTCTTCTGTGCATTATCATCGAAGTGAATTGGGTGAAGGTAAAAAGATACGTTTTAAAACGCGAAATAAAAATGTCGCTAAATCGTTGTTTTGAAGTGGCCTTTAATTTTGATTCATCGAACTGAGAACAATATTGTACATACTGGTTTGTTACAACAAAGTCTCCAGTGATTCCTTAAGAGGTCACAAGGAAGTCCTTCCTGTAAGTACAGGCAGTCTCGTATTATTATACATAATGCGTTTCTGAAAAAGTATGCGAAAGTGGAACAGTCGTCTTCTGTGTTATAAAGCAACTGCCGTTTCTCCATTTGTTAAATGCATTAAAAAAAGCATTTTATGGGGAACAAACAAAATGATTGATTGTCATTTTCGCTGTTTACCGTGCAATCTTATCTTTAGAGAATAACGAAATTACATATGCCTGGCCTGGGAATCGAACCCGCATCTCCTGATTCCTGTTTGAGCATGCTACCGTTATCCAACCTAAAGCAACGAACTTCCAAGCAAATGAAGCTAACCAACTGCAACGTAGGAATCTAAATTTACCATTACAGTGTTGGATCTTACCTTTTACAGGCCGATATGACCGCGGCACCAGGTGAGGTATCGCGTGCAGTAAGGCACCCGATACCTCCACCAATAATAATAAAAAAAAAGTTAAAGAAAATTTTGTAAAAAATTTTGCCTTGCTCCACTGCTGCTCGAAGCTAGCAAGGAGTTTTCCTACTTGCGTAGGCAACCGAAAATTATGCAGCAACAAATTAATTATTTGATAATAACTTCCCGCAAAACCCGCACCGTGATTGGGCGTGAATGCCTGGATTTAACTCCAGCACATCCCAATCTACCGAAAAGTCACAGCAACGCGCACACTCACTCGAAAAATATATACAGGGTGCATAGGAAAGTCCCTTTAGCCTGGAATAACTTGCGAACGGAGAGAGGTACAGTTATGCAAGTGAGCTAACGGTATAGTAAAGCGACTACGCCCGATCGAATGCAACCAATAGCAGCGCCCCTAGTGGCGAAATGCGGAAGTTAGCCATTGCAAATCGAAAACGATAAGAAAGAGAGCAAAATTTTCAATTACAAAGTTGTAGAGCATCAATTAATTAGTACAAAACAACATTTGTTTCACACGGATAAGATAAATTGTCACCTGAATGCCCTGCAATGTCCGAAATCGATGTGCGACGATTCGAATCTGCATATTCACATTTCGCAAATATAGCCGTACGCTTCACATTTCGCAAATATAGCCGTATGCAAATGCAGATTGTGACGTTGTACCGTACCTACGATATAAAAACCAGTAGCAGGATGTACCCTGATCAGAAGTTTGGGTCTACGTGCGCTGTGTGAGAATGGCGAGCTTGGATTTCTGGGGTTACGTAAAAAATCAGGTGTATGCAACAGCGCCTACAAGTCTGCTGGATCTACGTCGTCGTGTTACAGATGCTTGCAAAAGTGAGACACCTTCCATGCTGAGGAATGTGCATGCAGAGTTACTTTCACGAATACAAATGTGTATCGTGGGCAATGGCGAACTCTTCGAACATGCTCGACATTAACTTTTTATCACGGTGCGCGCCAGTTTGCCTTTTTTGTTTTTGTTTTGTCTGACGTCATCAAACTGTATTGACATAAGTACGCATTTATGCAATAAATTGTGTGTATTTGCTCATATCTATGCCTGTTCCCTTCATTTATTTCGGACATTGTAGGGTATTCAGGCGACAATTTATCTTATCCATGTGAAACAAATGTCGTTTTGTACTAATTAATTGATGCTGTACAACTTTGTAATTGTAAATTTTGCTCTATCTCTTTTCGTTTTCGATTTGCAATAGCTAACTTCCGCATTTCGCCACTAGGGGCGCTGTTATCGGTTGCATTTGATCGGGCGTAGTCGCTTTACTATACCGTTATCTCACTTGCATAACTGTACCTCTCTCCGTTCTCAAGTTATTCCAGGCTAAAGGGACTTTCCTATTCACCCTGTATATACACAATCTACCAACAAGTAATTGGACACACCTGCAATCGACGATATCTGCGGTTCTGATACACGTCACGGCCCCCGCCGTTAAATATCGTGTGGTAAACAACAACGCAACCAGTCGCATGCAAGATGCCACACAGTTCGGACCTCTGATTTCGAAAAAGGTGTAATCGTCGGGTATCACAGAAATAGCCGATCCATACGTGACATATCCAACGAGTTGAAGTACCCAAAATCGACATTACCCTACGTGATTGGCAAGTGGAAGATGAGAGGTGACTGTCGGAATGTGCCCCGACCCGGCAGACCCACAAAACTGGGAGTTAAAGACCGACGGGTACTGGCCAGAGAAATTCGGAAGAACCGCACCAAATCGATAGGCCACACCCGCGAGGAGTTTCAACAGGCATCCGGGAGTGTTCGTTCGATGAATACCATCCGTAAGGAAGCCCATCTGCTTGGTTATCATGGACGTGCTGCCGCCCACAAGCCTTTGATCACCAAGTCTAATAGCGCTGCCCGGCTAACGTGGTGCAAAGAACGTCGACAGTGGACCGTTGAACAGTGGACCGTTGAACAGTGGAAACAGGTTCTCTGGAGCGACGAATCAAGGTTCACCCTCTACCGTTCGGATGGCGTGGTCTGGGTTTAGCGTCTGCCTGGAGAACGCCTCCTGCCGGAATGTATTGTGCCAACTGTGAAGTTCGGCGGCGGTGGAATTATGCTATGGGGGTGTTTCTCCTGTTATGGCACGGGACCCTTGGTCGCAATTCCTGGTAGACTCAACGCCGAGACCTACTGCACCATTTTGGATGACCATGCGCTTCCTACGTTGTGGCAGTTTTACGGGGTGGAGCCATGTTACTTTCAGGATGACAATGCCACCTGTCATGTTGCGAGGTCCACCATGGCTTGGTATGGTGACAATGGGGTTAATCGAATGGACTGGCCTGCGCAGAGCCCGGACCTTAACCCTATCGAGCACCTCTGGGACGAGTTGGAGCGTCGACTTAAGGGGCGCCTCCACTGTACGAAATCGGTGAAGGAACTGACCCGTCTTCTCCAAGTCGAGTGGAAGAAAATATCGCTAGCCGTCGTACAACGCCTGGTTGAGAGTATGCCTCGGAGGGTCGCAGCTGTAATCGCCGCTCGTGGAGGCTCCACCAACTATTGAAGGTGAATAAACTTCGTTTTCCTTTGCTATCACAGGTGTCCAATTACTTGTTGGTAGATAGTGTATATACCCAACGCTCATTTGAACGCACGCTTAAAATATGCAACAGTATGTATATACACTGCCACCTTTATCCGTGGAGCGGCACAAAAATCTGCTGAGATGGATATATGGCGGGTTGCTCTATCGGCAGCATAATTATGCACTCTGATTTAGACACTAACACTGATTCAAAAACTAACACTGATTTAAACACTAACACAGATTCAACACTGTGTTCAATGATGAGATTCAAGCATACTGTATATTGCTCATATGCACAATCTAAAAGAATAGGGCACACACAAAAAAAGCATATATAAGAGAACACCAAAACATTTAAATACACACCTAAAAACAAGAATACAGTACGAGCTTGGGTACCAATGATATTTACACGTAGATAAAAATGACTGCCGTAATTTAAATATAAGCTACTGTATGTCTATACAACTACACACACACCGCATAGGCTTGAAGCCAAATTAGCAGGGAAGAGCTTATAATAGACATAGCCATAACACAAAAAAAAAAAAAAAAAAAAAAACACACAAATGAAATGTGTTGGAGGCCTCCAATTGCGTACTCCCTTTCACACGGGACAGACTTCTATCCGCTGTTTCATCGTCCGACGGCTCGTGTAGGTTGTGACCAAATGTTCGGATAAACACCACATACCTTGGCAGTCTTTAGGGTATCTTATATCGGTCGAGGGATGTAAGGTCAGGTGATGCGTAACATCACAGCCTCTCCTTGACAAATGTCAACCCCGCCTTCTCGTGGTGCATCCTGTTCCCACTAAAGGGGCTCTGACGACCGCCAATAGCGGTATAACTATACCATCGGGATCAGAGGAAATGCTATCCCACACTCACCAACCCGCTTGGCCAGCGTGGTGAGTTATGGCCAAACACCTCCAAAATGACTCTACAACTTAAATCTTGGCCCTCAGTCTCCGGCAGCTGGAATGTACCTGGCCAAGGCAGCGGCCAGTGCGACATGAAGGCAGAGGGTGCTAAGAATCCCCGGAGGACCGGACTAGGCTGCCATTTGATGCTGACCTTGGCTACCTATAACGGACGCTCCCTATCTTCTGATTCAAGGCTTCTTGAATTGGAAGAGGAACTACAAAGGATCAAGTGGGACATCGTGGGGCTAAGTGAGGTAAGGAGAAAAGGAGAAGATCTCATTGAACTGAAAAGTGGACATCTCTTCTATTATCGTGGGACAGATACTGGCAGGACTAGTGGTGTTGGATTTATAATAAACAAGAAACTGAAGGATAAAGTGGTAGAAGTTGAAAGTTCCTCTGACAGAGCTGCACGACTCGTTATCCAACTATCGAGAAGATACCAGGCTCAGATTATTCAAACTTATGCACCCACCACAAGTCATCCTGAAGAAAAAATTGAAGAATTTTATGAGGAAATTCGTCATCTAAATAATAAAGGTAAGCAGCACTTGAAGATAATTATGGGAGATTTCAATGCAAAAATAGGGCACCGGCAACAGAATGAAACTTCAGTAGGTAAATTCGGTCACGGCAACAGAAACCAGCGTGGAAATACTCTCGTTGAGTTTGCAGAGGCAGAAGGATTTTTCATCTTGAACTCCTTTTTCAAGAAAAAGCCACATAGGAAATGGACATGGAGACATCCAATTGGGACGACAAGTGAAATTGATTTTATTATGTGTAACAAAAAAATTCGTCGTCGAAGACTGCAGTGTGCTGAACAAGTTCAACACAGGTAGTGACCATAGATTGGTGAGATGTAAGATGCACCTCAACACTAAACTGGAACGTGGCAAGCTCATAAGACAAACAAAATGTATTGACATAACCAACCTTAAAAAACACCATAAAACTTTCAAGTTGGAACTGAAGAACAGATTCTCTGCTTTAGAAGGCCTAACATCGAAAGAAGGGGATATTTCGGAAGTTAACAGAAAAGTAACCAAAGCTCTTATGGAAACAGCAACAAAATTAGCTGGGTCTAAGAACAAGTTGCATGTGAACAAATTATCAGGAAAAACCAAAATGTTGATGCAAAAAAGAAGAGAGATGAGGACAACTAAAGAAGATGTGACTTCCAAAGTGGAATATATAGAGCTATGCAAGACAGCACGAAAAAGTATCACTGAAGACGTAAGGAAATTCAACTGTGAGCTAGTGAGGAAAGCAATTGAAAACAACCAAAGCCTTAAGATAGCAAAGGGACATCTCAGTAAGTGAAGAAAACAGATTATGGCTCTGAGAAAAGAAGATGGTTCTATAACAAGAAATAGAGGCGAAATTTTGACAAGAGTGAAAGATTTCTACTCCAAATTATATGAAAGGGATGATACATGTACTCCAGACATCATGAAAGGTACCAGAGTTCTTCCAGTACTCCCAACAGAAGTTGCTCATGCAATCAAGAACATGAAGCGGGGGAAAGCTCCAGGAGAAGATGGAATTACTATAGACATCATACAAGAAGCAAGTGGAGAAATTGAAACAGTACTCGCCCAAATTTTCACTCGATGCCTTAATGAAGGGAAGATTCCTGAGGATTGGAACAATGCTACAATGATCCTGCTACATAAAAAAGGTGACATTGAGGATCTCAGGAACTACAGACCTATCAGCCTCCTATCAGTGGTTTATAAAATCTTCACTAAAGTTCTTTCACACCGCTTGAAGGTAACACTGGACATGGCTCAACCGAGAGAACAAGCTGGATTCAGGAGTGGCTACAGCACAATAGATCATATCCACGTACTGAGAGAACTAATTGAAAGAGCGAGGGAATATGAACTTCCATTGTGCACGGCTTTTATCGATTATGAAAAAGCCTTTGATTCGGTGAAACCATCAGCAGTTACCACGGCTCTGAAATCCTGCGATATTGAAGATGCATACATTAATATTATTAATAACATCTATGAAAATGCAAGTGCAAAGATTCGGCTGTTTGAAAATACAACACACATAAAAATTGGAAAGGGAGTGAGACAAGGTGACACCATATCTCCGAAGCTCTTTAATGCCACATTGGAAAATGTCTTTCAATCACTGAACTGGGAAAACAAAGGGATAAAGATTAATGGAGATTATCTAACCCACCTTCGTTTTGCTGATGACGTAGTCATTTTTGCAACTACCCCATCAGAGCTGCAGAGTATGATCCAGGAACTTGCTGACAAGAGTAAAGAAGTGGGATTAAAAATGAACTTTCAGAAGACAAAAGTGATGTTCAATGCTTTTACAAGAAATGAAGATTTATCGATTGATGGAGAAAAACTGGAGATAACAGATACGTATGTTTATCTTGGACAGCAGATATCAAGTGAGGGTCACATTGATGAAGAAATTAATAGGCGTACAAAACTTGCCTGGAGAGCTTTTGGAAGAAACAGCATAATTTTCAAGAGCAATATGCCATTATGTCTTAAAAGAAAAGTGTTTGATCAATGCATCCTTCCAGTGCTTACGTATGGTGCAGAGACGTGGACCTTAACTAAAAGAGACATACAAAGGCTGCAAACAACTCAAAGAAGCATGGAGAGGTGCATGCTTGGTATAACCAGGAGAGATAAGAAGAGAAACTCGTGGATCCGAAAAATGACGAGAGTGGAAGACATCATGATCAGAGTTAAATCCCTGAAATGGCAATGGGCTGGACATACTGCCAGAAGGACAGACCATAGATGGACAGCCGAAATTTTAGATTGGATTCCAAGGGACAGGAAAAGACCCAGAAAAAGACTACATGGGAGATGGGTGGATGAAATTCGTAAATATGCGGGAGTGACATGGAGGAGACTGGCACAAGACAGACCGTTGTGGAGGAAACTTGGGGAGACCTTCGTCCAGCAGTGGATTGATAATGGTTGACAATGATGATGATGATGATATCGGTCGAGGAGCCCCATGTCCGAGGGACTGCGATGTCGCTCATCCTTTGAAGGGATCATTCATAGCCCTCCTTACTTTATAGATGTGAAACTTGCTTCGCTCCGGGGTGTGGTCCTATGTCCTTTAGGCTCTGCGGTCCGCTAGCAGACCTTCTTTCCATACACCTCGCCGATGCGTTTTTTTTTTTTTTTTGCGTGTTGGCGCAATCGAATCCGTCCTGACAATCACTCGACGCTTGTTTTCTCTTCTCCCTGGGCTCTCTCTCTCTCTCTCTCTCTCTCTCCTCTTTGTCCCGCCACAAGGCCTTCTTTTCGCCACCCTCAGCACTTGAGGAGGGATTTATTGCCTTGTTTTTAACTGTGGGTGACCTTCGGTTTTCCCTTATGCAGTTCAGTTCGCAGAAATGCCACCGCCACAAGTCTCTTTAGAGCTTCAAGAGGAAATTTTGGGGTGAGTTTTGCAGAGTTTTTTCGGAATCAAAAATGCACAAGACGATTGCCATAAGTCCGAAATAGAGATGGTCTGTCGCCATGTGGCCTTTCTCAATTCTCGTTTGCCAGAAGGCCACGAATAATGCACTTTTCAGATAATAGAAAATTTTGACAACGGCAGTGATGAATAAATTAGAGGATCAATTACCGTAATCAATTATTACTATCAGTGCCGCCTTGCACTTTATTTGCGGCTGTCGCAATACGATCTCTGCGCACGAGTTAACTTGTGCGCAGAGATCGTGACCGAATACCTATGCATAAGAAATGTGGTGTGTACAACGTACCGCTTTCCTCGAATGTTCCAGATCTTACAGATTCATGTTATATCAGTTCTACCCTCCGTAATTTGGAGGTGAGAATTTCAAAACACCAATACACTGTACGACGAGGATTACTGTTAACTGCTTTAAGTAGGACTGTTCTTAAAGTTGAAAATAACCCTAATTGGTCACAAACAACAATTATTGCGACAGCTCCAAATAAATATGCCTTATTGTTTGCAGAAAGTTTATGTATCTACAAATTCTCCATGGACATCTCCTATATATTACTATCAAACTGCTGTAATGATGATCCCCCTGTACTCATTCCCCAACCTTGGCTGAACTTAATGAACGAGTTCGGCCACATTACTAATGCTGTATAAAATACTATAGTTTTACATTATTAATTTATTTTTTAATACATGATTATAGATTATCCGTTGGCAACACGTTACTACTACCTTCTTTGCAGGACATGATGTTCTACTTTCAACTTGTATATAAGTGTTCATGTACACGTTTCATTCTGTGTCACTTGACCTGAAGATGGGTGCTTAGAAGCCCCGAAAGATCTTGTCACTGATTTTTAACCTCTTGGTGTTGTGTATATCTTTTAAATTGTAAATAAATTTCATCTTTTAGTAGCCGACACCTTGGTGTTCCTGATCGTGCTTTCAGAGCCTGTTTTTTCATTTTTGTTACAAAACATAACGTTAAAATTGAAAACTTCATTCTTGTATGAAGTATAATTCCTTCCGGTGTGATATTAACACGATTTCTGCAGCCAAAAACCATGCAAGGAGAAGGAGGCCGGATTAAGGAGACGCCGGATTAGCGAGAGTCTACTGTAAAATTAACCGTCGAATAGGACATCTCCTATATATTACTATTTATAGCTTAGAAACAACCGTCCTAGGACGGGCTATAGGCTAGTATACAAATAAATGGTTAATCCGTGTCTTCGTAGCATCGAATTAGAATAGTACAGCATGTAACGTTTATTGTCACTTTTGAAACTCATTCTCATTCTATTGAATAGCGATGTTAACAGCTAGATAAGCTGGATAGGTGTTACTGGCTTTCAGCAGTTATCGAGCCATCAGAATCTTTTTTCTCGATACATTTTTTTTACAGCCATGTCATGCCTTTCACTTTGTCACGTATCCATCCGTCACTTTAAGCTATTTTCGTAATTTTTTTATTACTGGCATCGGCTCTTTTGAAAGCATTCTTACGACAGATAAAAAGGTTTAATGAACAGGCCGGCTTAAACCCAAATAACAACTAATCATTCTTATGTGGCGCGACTTTGCGATCAGTCTTTCTGTTGTCACTTGTCACATTCTGGCAAAAAAAAAAAAAAAAAAAAAAAAAAGATATGGCTTTTGCCTTTTGTCTGTGTGTGGGTAAACACGACATCGAAAATTTTTGTATCGAAACGCACAAACTATTAGGATGACAATTCGTGCATTTTCGATTTTCTGCTATGCTCCTTTCCCCCTTTTACGCGAGGTAAACGTGGTTTAGTATTTAGAAATATCTTCACTCATGGAAGCCAGATTGAAAAACTGTTGTTTATTTTAGATATTTGGAAAAGTGACTAACCCTTACTACTCGTAATATTATAATTTTACCAGCTGGATGGCTTGAATGTATATTTATGCGGGGGTACACACAACACAACAAAACCACAGATGTAATCCCCACCCCGAAGTGCGGAACAGACCCAAACCGAACGCAGGCGATAAATATGCGGACAGCAGGACTTTCCAACAGTGTGGGCTGCGGATGGCCAACGTTCGTGACTGCTACGAAAAGATCTCAGGGTCGATCCCTGGCAGGTACGAACGCTCAAACCGCTAAAGCCGTCGGACCCTGGGTACTGGCCCCCCGGTTATAAATAAGAGCTTCTTCATTCCCCTTTCTAACTCACTCCCGTGTGCCTTTCCCGTCTGGCACTCTAGCCTAAATGTCCTAGCTTTCTACTCCTATGGGTTGTTTAAGACCTGGGGTCACACACTCCCTTCCTAAATTTCTTTACATATGACATGATATGATATGATCTTCCCAACAGTGTATCGCTATCACCCAACATGGGTAAACGTGGTGATCTGAGCTACTTTGATCGTGGACGAATTGTCGTCGTTAGACAAATAGGTCATTCTATCGACCAAGTGGTAAGAACCCTAGGCTTCCCGAGGGCAACCGTATCAAGGGTGTACGGCTAGTACATTAACGACGGACGTATCATCGTCCAGAGAGCAAGCGGTGGACGACCACAGGCTATTGATGACCGGGGTCGACGTAGACTATCCAGGCTCGTACAGACCGTCCAGGTTAAATGTAGGAGGGTCAGCGAAGGGACGGTACGGCACACGCTGCTTACCCTGGGTTGCGGAACCCGACGCCCTACTCGTGTACCACTGTTGACTGCTCGTCATCATAGATCACGCCTCGCCTGGTGCCAGGAACATCAAAACTGGTCCTCTGTAGAGTGGCGGCGCGTCGTGTGGTCAGATGAATCCCGTTTTCAGCTGTACCGGGAGGGGGCGGGTGTGGCGTCGACAGCATGAGGCCATGGCCTTGTTGTGCCAGGTCGGCTCTGTTCAAGGCGGTGGTGGCTCTGTGATCGTTTGTGGGGCCTTCTCATGGGACACGTTAGACCCCTTAGTGTCTCTGGAGAGGTTCTTAACGACTGCACGCTACCAGCATGTGCTGGCTGATCACGTACACCCTTTCATTGTCTTCGCGCATCCTGCTGCCGATAATCTGTTTCAGCAGGACGGTGCGCCGCCCCACCGAACCGAAATCACCCAACCATCTCATATGAGTTTGGAGCCATCCAGTGACCCCCAAAGTTCCCCGGATTTAGACCCTGTGAAAGTTCTTTGGGATACTATGGAGCGTAACATCAAATCCATGGATACTGGACTGACATCTCGCACGGAGTTGTGGACGATGCTGCAACAGGCATGGTTGGCATTACCTTCGGAAGCCCTTCTGCATCTGGTGGAGGCGGTGCCTTGGCGTGTACAGGCTGTTATTCGCGCTAGAGGAGGATTAACATGCAATTAGGTACGTATATCAAATGTTTTGTCCATTGAGTGTATCTGTACACAGAAATGCGAATAGGAACATACCGTTCAGAATTTTGTAAAACCTGTCTGGGAGAGCAATTTCTCCAGGGCTCCCAGCAATCAAATTGAATTTACATCTAAGTCCCCCGTGCCCAGGACTTCAAGGCGAGATCCTCCCAGAAGTCCTAAAAGAGGAAGTCTTCATCTTCCGAAGAAGATGAAATAGATGCAGAATTTTTGACAAATTAAAAAAACCTCTATCTCGCAGTAAACGTAGGCCTTGACCTCGTTTACTGCGTTTATCAGTGCCTGCTACTTGCTGCTTTCTTTAGTGGTGTCTACCGCTGCTTTCTTCGGTGCTTTGAATTGAGAGGGGGAGTCGTGCAAGAGATTTGGCTTTTCTTTTTTCTGTTCCCTACAAAGTTGGTTAGGCCAAAATTGTTTGGTAGGTTTCTGGTAATTCTGTTGGCGTTTGGTTAGGTTTTCTCGTGTTATTTATTCTGAGACATCTGAGCTCGTTATCTAATATTTCTTTTTCTGGTGCAGAGTGCGTTTCTGCTGGCACCCTTCTTGATCTCGCTTCAATTAAATGTTATTTTTCGTAAATTTTTATCGGGATTTTAAGTATTATTTTATGGGGGGGGGGTCTTAGTTTATTTTCTCTACGTTATTTAAAAGTTCAATATTACGGATTTATTAGGAACACCTATATAGTGGCGTGTTGCGACACCCTTGGCCTACTAAACAGATCGAATTCGTCTGGGCATGAAACATACCAAATACTGGAAGCGTCGTGCAGGAATGTTATGACATGCGGAAATGACCGAGTCCCGCAGTTACTGCTAATTGAAAAGCGGCTCAGTCTGACAGCTAACTTTTAGCCCGTTCCATATTATTCCAGAGGTGTTCGACGGGGTTTAAATCCTGGGAGTGTGCAGGCCACTGAATCAAGGAAAACTTGGCACGTTCCTGGAAAACGAGCCTTGTGATATGATGCGTTGTCCTCCTGTCCATCTGCTTGGGGAGGAATTTGGTCGGCCACGAACCAAATGCATCTGTACGACGACAGCTTTCCACCCGAGCGCGGCAATCCCAATACCAGTCGATGCAATGGCCACCTGGAGCGTAGAACTGTCTCCGCCAATCTTCGCTTCACTGTCCAAGTCATGACAGGGATGTCCACAGTCGCCGCTACAACTCGACGAATGCTCTCTTCAGTAGCTTATGCTTCCGCAATTGCCTGTCAACGAATACGCTGATCTGTGTTTGCTGACGTCCGCCTGGCTGCGCCGGTTCAGCTACGGCTACTAGCGGTGCTTTCTTGCCACCATTGCTGTCAACAACGTTTTATCTATTCTAGGATCCCGATGCACATGAGCCATGATTCGGCGAATCGAACAACTAGCTTCACGGAGGGCTACGATGAATATTTGAGGAAAGTGAAGTCGGGAGGTGAAAATAGAGCAGCTCTTTAACCATTTAAAGGCACCAGCCAGTTTTACGGCGGAGATACGCATCGAATTTCTGTTTCAAAGAACGGTCATTCAGCCGCCGCCTTCTAGTCATGTGGTTCCATATTCTGAGACTTACAATGTTTCTCTAATTGGCAGGGTTGTTTAAGAAGCACAAGATTTTGCTTTGAAGAGTAAGCTTCATTTCCTTTTCTCTGTCTCTCCGAGGAGAACTTAAAAACGAAAGAGATTCGCCAAATATTTTGCTAATTTTTTGAAGTACACATCGAATCCTCTTTCAAAGACGAACGATCATTCAACCGGCGGCAGCAGTCCTTGTAGTCATGTAGTTAAAGCATTCTGGGACTCATAGGTTTCTCAGATGGCTACTACGGTTGTTTATGAAGGACAAGATTTTAGTGATCTTTGAAGAGTAAGCTTTTTTTTAAGTAATCTTTGAAGAGTAAGCTTTTTTTTTTTTAGCGGGTACCCCCCATGGGCCGCCCCGGTAGCGCAGTGGTCTGAGCTTTGGCTTATGACCATTCCTCCGAGATGGGTCTGGGTTCGAATCCCGGTGAGGCATGGATGTCGTGCTTGTAATACGGCACTGGTTCTCTCCCTTTCCTGGAACCCGTGGCCTTAAATTAGGGACGGGCGACTGCTTATAGCCCACTGAATTGCTCACTGTGGTCGTTAAACCTTCATTCAGAAAAAAAAAAAAAAAAAAAAAAAAAAGATCCCCCATGGATACGAACCTCCATGGCTTTTAACAAGTTACTATTTCTTCACAATTTTAGCTAATTTACGTCGTTCTCTCTCTCTCTCTCTCTCTCTCTCTCTCTCTCTCTCTCTCTCTCTCTCTCTCTCTCTCTCTCTCTCTCTCTCTCTCTCTCTCTCTCTCTCTCTCTCTCTCTCTCTCTCTCTCTCTCTCTCTCTCTCTCTCTCTCTCTCTCTCTCTCGCTCTCGCTCTCTCTCTCTCGCTCGCTCGCTCTCTCTCTAAAATATCATTACTAAATTGGTGTCTTTCAACTACTGTCTTGGACATTCGCTCAGGAAACTCCCTCCATCATCTTTTCACAGAATAGTATCACACTTATTTTAACAAAAAGAATTCAATAAATTTAAAAGACAATTTCTATGAATTCGAAAAATCCACACGCATTTATCCAAATTCTCCAAAATTTAGATCGTTGAAACTCGCCGTGTGTTCTAACTGTTCAATATTTTTCTTTTTTTTTTGGGGGGGGGGCTAAAGGGTGGGCTCAAAAAGAAGTTGGGTGCCCCTCCCCTCGTAGCGTAGCGCCTGCCCCCCCCCCCCCCCCATTCCGCCTCGTGCTTCCCTCTCTGTCTGTCTCAGACGACGTAAAAACAAAAGGGATTCGTCAGACATTTAGGACATTTAGCCCATTTTTTGTCCAAATTTACAAGTATGCTCAGAATTTTGTGTAACACTTGAGGCGCGTTTTGACGGCATGCCCAATAAAAAGCAGTGTTTTGGTATTTTCACTTCAGCTGAAAATGTTTCTTCGCTCTTTTCTTCTCTTCACTATAGGATGAAGTATATGATGTTCTGATAAAGTGACTTGTTCAGAAAGTCTGTGGATATTTCAAAATTATTCAACTAGTCTTCACGTGGAAAGCCAATGTACTAATACTCAAGAAACGCATATAGCGTATTAAATCCGTTTATTTTTATGGTGTAATAATCACTGAGATTCGCCAAGCTTTCGCACTCCGCAGCATTTTTATGTCTACCATTGCCTTAAAGAAGCCTCCCAGTGGAGTGCGAAAGCTTGGCGAATCTCAGTGATTATTACACCATAAAAATAAACGGATTTAATACGCTATATGCGTTTCTTGAGTATTCATATTGTGGTGTATTAAAAATAACGTTAGCCAATGTACTATTGCTTTTTATGAACACTGCGCTACTGTGAAAGAGATATGCTGCCTCTACTGACTGTTTCCTTTGCCGTGATATCTTTTCTACAGTTTCATACAACACATCATAATTACATTTTTCTGTTACATTTGAAATATTTGAAAAATACACTGTACAAGATAAGTGGCGTGAATTCACGGAATAACCGAAAAATAACGTGAAGCAAAATTCCCGGTAGGTGTCCGTCTTTTAAAATTGCCGGTAGGTGGCCGTCTTTTAAAATTGCCGGTAGGTGTCTGTCTTTTAACGATTGCCGGTAGGTGTCCGTCTTTTAAATTGCCGGTAGGTGTCCGTCTTTTAAATTGCCGGTAGGTGTCCGTCTTTTAAAATTACCGGTAGATGTCCGTCTTTTAAAATTGCCGGTAGGTTTCCGTCCTTTAACGATTGCCGGTAGGTGTCCGTCTTTTAAAATTGCCGGTAGGTGTCCGTCTTTTAACGATTGCCGGTAGGTGTCCGTCTTTTAACGATTGCCGGTAGGTGTCTGTCTTTTAAAATTGCCGGTAGGTGTCCGTCTTTTAAAATTGCGGGTAGGTGTTCGTCTTTTAAAATTGTCGGTAGGTGTCCGTTTTTTAACGATTGCCGCTAGGTGCCCGTTTTTTAACGATTGTCGGTAAGTGTCCGTTTTTTAACGATTGTCGGCAAGTGTCCGTTTTTTAACGATTGTCGGTAGGTGTCCGTCTTTTAAAATTGCCGGTAGGTGTCCTTCTTTTAACGATTGCCGGTGGGTGTCCGTCTTTTAGCGATTGCCGGTAGGTGTCCGTCTTTTAAAATTGCGGGTAGGTGTTCGTCTTTTAAAATTGCCGGTAGGTGTCCGTTTTTTAACGATTGCCGGTAGGTGTCCGTTTTTTAACGATTGCCGGTAGGTGTCCATCTTTTAAATTGCCGGCAGGTGTCCGTCTTTTAACGATTACCGGTAAGTGTCCGTCTTTTAACGATTGCAGGTTGGTGTCCGTCTTTTAAAATTGCCGGTAGGTGTCCGTCTTTTAACGATTGCCGGTAAGTGTTCGTCTTTTAAAATTGTCGATAGGTGTCCGTTTTTTAACGATTGTCGGTAAGTGTCCGTCTTTTAAAATTGTCGGTAGGTGTCCGTTTTTTAACGATTGTCGGTAAGTGTCCGTCTTTTAAAATTGTCGGTAGGTGTCCGTCTTTTAAAATTGCTGGTAGGTGTTCGTCTTTTAAAATTGCCGGTAGGTGTCCGTTTTTTAACGATTGCCGGTAGGTGTCCGTCTTTTAACGATTGCCGGTAGGTGTCCGTCTTTTAAAATTGCGGGTAGGTGTCCGTCTTTTAAAATTGTCGGTAGGTGTCCGTTTTTTAACGATTGCCGTTAGGTGTCCGTTTTTTAACGATGGCCGGTAGGTGTCCGTTTTTTAACGATTGTCGGTAAGTGTCCGTCTTTTAAAATTGCGGATAGGTGTCCGTCTTTTAAAATTGCCGGTAGGTGTCCGTCTTTTAACGATTGCCGGTAGGTGTCCGTCTTTTAAAATTGCAGGTAGGTGTTCGTCTTTTAAAATTGTCGGTAGGTGTCCGTTTTTTAACGATTGTTGGTAAGTATCCGTCTTTTAAAATTGCCGGTAGGTGTCCGTCTTTTAACGATTGCCGGTAGGTGTCTGTCTTTTAAAATTACCGGTAGGTGTCCGTCTTTTAACGATTGCCGGTAGGTGTCCATCTTTTAACGATTGCCGGTAGGTGTCCGTCTTTTAAAATTGCAGGTAGGTGTTCGTTTTTTAAAATTGTCGGTAGGTGTCCGTTTTTTAACGATTGTCGGTAAGTGTCCGTCTTTTAAAATTGCCGGTAGGTGTCCGTCTTTTAACGATTGCCGGTAGGTGTCCGTCTTTTAAAGATTGCCGGCAGGTGTCCGTCTTTTAAAATTACCGGTAGGTGTCTGTCTTTTAACGAAATTTCTGTTTTGAAAGTTTCCGCTTATTTCAGAAAAATCCGTTTAGGGTTGTTTTTTTCCGTATTTTTACTGAAATTTCGAAAAATCTTCAGTTCTGACTTCCTCGGTTAGTTTCTTTCATGGCTTAATGAACCCTTCCTTTATTCATCCTGGTGGGATTTGTACCAGCGATCTTTTGCACGGAAAGCACGTGTCTTTACCTCTGAGTCAGCCTCTCGCGTGTAAGGTGCAATCTAATTGCTCGATGATGAAACTTTTTTTGTTGTTGTTATTAATGTAAGTGAATTAGTCATTTTATTTTCTGTTAGAGCTTGTTATTTCCTGAATACTTTTATAATATTTTTTTCTATAGGAGAGCTTATTACAAATTATACATATTTTTTTCATCGTGATTTTTCGAAGTGACAGAATGCTTTAGAACTCGAGCTCGTTTTAAACTGACAATGACTTTCTATTATCTTTAAGAAAACGTGAAATATACTGCTTTATATTATTATTTCACAAAACTCCTAATTTTAAAATTTACTCTTGACAATAGCTTTTGTCTTAAGGCTCTACGAGACCCGCCATCTTGTATTGTTGCCTTCTGTTATTAACCAACGGGCAAGCGTATTTCACAAATTGCTCGGGCAATTTTGCACATTTTGAAACACCGTTTGTGGCTAACGCGAGATATATGATAAATAAAGAGTTCCCTGGTTTCAGAATTTTCATTGACCTTTCCCTTCATTTTTTATCTGTAGCGAAAGTCGTACCAAGGCGTCTTCCATAGTTTTATTAATTAATAAAAAAATACTTAGAGTCCAAAATGAAAATCTGAAACCAGGGAACTCTTTATTTATCACTTATCTTGCGTTAGCCACAAACGGTGTTCCAAAATCTGCAAAATTGCCCGAGCAATTTGTGAAATACGCTTGCCGTTGGTTAACAAGAGAAGGCAGCAATACAAGATGGCTGGTCTCGTAGAGCCTTAAGGGAGGGATCCACAAACTGATACATAGACACCATGCAATCAATTTAATAGTTGATCAAACCTGATCCCCGCGAATCGCTCCTGTTACCGGAATTTTCATGTCATATGAATACGGAAAAAGTGAGAACAGAATTTTTCATTGATATACGAAAATAATTGCGTAAAAGCTTCTGAAATTTCAGAATTTTCTGTTAATACATCTTAAAAGCGGCAATTGATCTTCAATACAAGAAAGGGATTTCTGAAAGGTTTCTGGAAGTTCAGAATTTTCCTGGAGTGCGAAAAATCTGTGAATTTCAGGTTTTTTCCCTCCATTTCACGGAAAAAGTTGTATCAGAAATATGCTTCGTTAATTTACGGAAGGAATGACGGAAAATAACCCGTGAATTTCAGAAAAGTTTTTACAGTGTACTATTTAAAAAGAATTTTGAAGCGAACAACAAACAACACGATTTTTGACATGTGCGTCTTGATGTTAGGAGTGAATTTCTCAGTATCAGGAATTTCAAAATTGTGCAATATATATATGATCGTTAAGGAATCACTTGAAGACAGGGAACTCATCAGAATTCATAAATAAACATTCGAGGGGAAATAAATGAAAAAAATGTACGTGAAAAATAGTTACCTAAAAATATAATTGGCTATATCATGGTTACAAAATCCTTAGTAGCAGAGTGCTCAGAGAAGCTGGTATTTGGCTGGTCGCCTGAAGTGGGATGTGGTTCGAATTCCGAATGAGGCATGCGTGGTGTGTTTGTGTTATGACGCTGGCTGTCTCCATTCCCTGGTTCCAGTGGCCTTAAAAGAGGGACAGGCGACTGCTTATACCCTAAGAGCTGCTCACAGTTGTCTTTAAACCCCAAAAGAAACGCATGTGGGGGAAAAAAAAAAAAAAAAACATTCACACAAAGTATAAAAGAAACTAGTTTACGGGGCCTAGTAAGTTGCGCCAAAAATTCGTAATTCTGAGGAATGGGTTACCTATTCCGCTATATGATGTATGCAAGATTAAAAGTAATCGATGTACATAGGTGGTAATTTATCGAAAGATAAATTGCCAAACTGTGTAAATCTATCTGAAACGTCCAAGTTAAGTACTGGGCGTCTGTGCCCATTTAAGCTGCCGTTTAGAAGTGTTTCCTGAAATGATCGGAACGTGTTCTTACGGTGAAGGAAAGGCCTTAAAATAAAAAAAAATAAAAAAAGGAAAACACGGCGTAACAAGCAGTCATAAAATACGTGCATGGCACGAACTGCCACATTCCAAGCGTGCATTTACCGAAGAACATTTATGCAGATTATCTACGTAAAACGCAGCATTACGCGCGTGTAAAGCCGATGTAAATTTATTTTGCCAGGCTGTGTGGAATGCTTGTCTTTGCAACAAATCCTAAATACATTCGTGTAATAAAAATTGGAACCCCCCCCCCCAAACACACACACACACTCCCTCCCGTTTCAGACTTTTGTGCAGCATTTCGTTCAACTTTTTCTTTACAACGCTGACTGCACATAAGATCCATTTGGAATTGCAAGAAAGCAGGAATGCTGTAAGTGACGATGGTGGTAGTAGTTGAGAGGAGGGGAAGTGGAGTTCAGGTGATTATGAATAAATTAGGTCATCCCGATAGATTATTTCTGTGACCTCGGAATAATAAAGATTTTAGAATTTTTTCAATTCCGAACCCATTTCGATGGCTAAAGGCCTTGGGTCGCCGTAATCATTGGTAACTCTTCGTACTTTTACTCCATTCCCGTGTGCATTAATGCCAACATAATCCCCTTCCCCCTTTTTTTTGTTTCCATGCAATAGTTTCCGGTCACTGAGAAAGAAAGCCACGCGAAATTTCTCCCGTATATGTTGGAAAGCGGGGATTTCAAGCGGCGATGTTGTGCAAATCAGAAAGGCCGTCAAGAAAAGTAATCCGCGAGTTCGTGTGTAATGCGGAAAAGTGTAGGGTGTTGCTTTCAGAATTTTTCGTGCTTTTTTCATTTACTTTTCCCTTCCATCACGAAGCAACTTAGCATGTCGGATGGCCCTTTTAATATGTGTCAACAATAAACCAGTTTCCCTCTCTGTTTCTCCTGTTAAGCTCATAGTGTTTCTTGATCTTCTTCGCTGCTTAAAAATCATTATCTGTGCACCTGAAGCGTGAGGGGTTGGCTCACTGAGCCGTGTGCATATTACCCAAAACACGAACTTCAGGTGAAGTGTATCCTCCATTCACACTTGTAGCGAATCAAGTGAACAAACAAAACACAACAGCCTTTGAGCAACACCTCTTCCTCCTCACGGCATTCATTTTTCACTTAACGCGGAAATTTCAGAGATCTGGAAAGAGGAGGAAGGTGGCTTCTTCACACTCCACGGTGCCGACTTCAATGGGTAACCCATTCTGGAAATCAGTCGCGTAGGGAATATTACAGAAGAAAGCTGGCGCAAGCATTTAGGTGTTCCAACACGCCCCCTTCTTTTCCCACCCCATTGTTGCCTGATTCCACACAAAAATCATTTGGGGGAGCGGCGGGTGTCTGTTAGTGATAATAATTATGTTTTAACAAACAATATTTGAAAAGTTATATACTGTTCGTAGTGCAGCAGTCAGTGCTCGAATGGGCCGGTATGGCATACCGACACTTTTTTGCGCCTTGTATTTCATACCGGCACTAATTTTACTTGCGGGAACTGCAGAAATGATTTTTTTCCCCCTGACTTACTTACGAGCGCGCATTCTTAAACATAGAAACCTCATGTGCCTCGTGCCCTTGATAAATAGCTGTGTGAGAACCGGAAAGGGTAAAGGAGTGGTGTACATGTGAGCTATAAGTTCAATCCTTCAAAGGATGGAAATGAAGCTACCCACAGCTCAGGATCACATTTTGCCCAAGCGCCTGATCATCGCACTGAAGATGTCTATAAATTCTGTTATATCATTATTTTAATATATTCAATTTGAAAAGCTTCTTCATAGAATGAAGAATTGGGAGTAATAGGTTAATCATAAATTTTAGTTTTGCAGCACTTTTTCCACTACGGATTTTGTTTTTTGAGGGTGATGACATTGTTCTTGATTTAAGACTGATTATTCATTGCGATTGCGCAGATTTTAATTGCCCAACTTTCTACTTCATGAAAGTCCCTGTTGGAAGGGGGTTGCGTTCTCGGCTCGGGACCTTAAAGTTCTGAGTTCAAGTTCAGGTGAATCACTAATAGTTACCCGAGGTTCCGGAAGTCTCGTTAATCCGTGGTCCCGGGGTAGAGACTCCTCGTTATAAGCAAGTCTAACCGCAGTCCTTGATGTAACACAAGTGGTGCCCGCTGGATCCACCAACCAACCAGCCAACTGAAATTGACCGCCATCGTTTCTCACTTGTGGTGCCATAGTATTTCACGGAATTGTCAATTACATTTTAAAACAAGAGTTTTTCTTCCAGGGAATTTTGTTTTTACTTTTTCAGTTTTGGAAATTTTCTGGCGAAGTTTTTTTTTTTTTCGGATGATTTTAAGCTAAATATGACCATACCGGCACTTCAAAATTTCCATTTCGAGCACTGGCAGTAGTTGTCAGTAATGTTCTACTGCTGTTTCAGCAAATGTACAGGCCGAAACTAAGAGATTTCTTCATGCTAGTGGGCAAACGAAACACAACAAGCCCATCAAGTGAACAAACACAACAGCCTTTGAGCAACACCTCTTCCTCCTCACGGCATTCGTTTTTTACGCTTTCCAACCGTAGGTTGAAGAAGCGTATATGCTCCAGCTTTTTCCGTCCGCCTGTCCGTCCGTCCGTCTGTCGACACGATAACTCACGTAAAAATGGTTCGATTTCGATGAAATTTTAGTATGTGGTAGGGGACCACCAAGGGACGAACCCTATTGAAAATGGGTGAAGTGGGGTCAAAGGTCATGCCATAAGAGCAGGATCCATTCAAGTGCCCTTATGCGTCATAACTTGCGTAAAAATGGTTCGATTTCGATGAAATTTTAGTATTTGGTAAGGAACCACCTGGGGACGAACCCTATTGAAAATAGGCGAAATGGGGTCAAAGGTCAGGGCATAAAAGTGGAATCCATTCCATTTCCTTTATGCGTCATAACATGCGTAAATATGGTTCGATTTCGATGAAATTTTAGTATATGGTAGGGAACCACCTGGGCACGAACCCTATTGAAAATGGGCGAAATGGGTCAAAGGTCAGGACACTGGAGTGGGATCCATTCCATTGCCCTTGTGCATCATAACTTACCAAAAAATGTTTCGGTTGCGACAAAACGTTATGTTGTTCCGGAGGTATAAAGAACCGGTTCTGTTGAATATCAACGAAATAGGGTCAAAGGTCATTGCACAAAAGCAAAATTTATTCCATAGCCATTATTCTCATAACTTGCGTAAAACTGCTTCTATTGCTTCAAAACTTTAGTATGTTATTCTTGAGGTGTACTGAACCGGTTCTGTTGAATATCATCGAAATGGGGTCAAAGGTCAGGACACAGGAGCGAGATTTATTCCACAGCCATTATCCTCATAACTTGAGTAATAATTTCTGGTATGTTGAAAAGCGTATCATAATCAATGCATTGCATGATTTTACTAACTTGTTCATTTAATCTGTGATCTGGAAACAGAAGGAAAGTGGCCTGTCTCCGCACTCCATGGTGCTAACTTCATTGGGTAACCCGTTCGGGAAATTAGTCGCGTAATAAGGAATATTACAGAAGAAAGCTGGCGTAAGCATTCAGGTGATCCAACACACTCCCTTCTTTTCCAAACCAATGTTGCCTGATTCCACACATTTTTTTTTTTTTTTTTTACGGGGGAAGGGGTGTGGTCTGTTAGTGAAAATAATTATGTTTTAACAAAAATTATTTTAAAAGTTATACACTCTTAGTAGTTGTCAGTAATGTTCTACAGCTGTTTCAGCAAATGTGTAGGCCAAAACTAGATTTCTTAACGCTAGCTGGCTGTGAAAGAGGACGAGAACCGGCGTTCTCGTAAAGTAGAGTGAATAAACGTACCCGGAAATCAAAGGGTAAAAACGAATGTGCTCCTTGGCAGAAGAACCCCGCGTTTTTTGGGTTTTTTTTTTTTTTTTTTTTTTAGTCTTAGTCACACTAAGACAGTTTTTGTGATTAAATAGATATAGCTTTAGACGACCAGTTATACAAAAATAGGGCATCATCATCGTCAACCTTTATCAATCCACTGCTGGATGAAGGTCTCCCCAAATTTCTTCCACAATTGTCTGTCTTGGGCCTGTCTCCTCCATGTCACTCCAGCATACTTTCGAATTTCATCCTTCCATCTCCCATGGGGTCTTCTTCTGGGTCTTTTCCTGTCCCTCGGAATCCAGTCTAAAATTTCGGTTGTCCATCGGTGGTCCGTCCTTTTGGCAACATGTCCAGCCCATTGCCATTTCAGTGATTTCACCTCTAATCATGATGTCGTCCACTCCTGTCATTTTCCTTATCCACAAGTTCCTCTTCTTATTTTTCCTGGTTACACCAAGCATGCATCTCTCCATGCTTCTTTGAGTTGTCTGCAGTCTTTGTATGTCTTTTTTAGTTAAGGTCCATGTCTCGGCTCCATACGTAAGCACTGGCAGGATGCATTGATTAAACACTTTTCTTTTGAGACATACTGGCATACTGCTCTTAAAAATTGTACTGCTTCTATCAAAAGCTCTCCATCCAAGTTTTATACGCCGATTAATTTCTTCATCAATGTGACCCTCACTCGATATCTGCTGCCCAAGATAAATGTAGGAATCGGTTGTCTCAAGCTTTTCTCCATCAATCGGCAAATCTTCGTTTCTTGTAAAAGCATTGTACATCACTTTTGTCTTCTGAAAGTTCATTTTTAATCCCACTTCTTTACTCTTGTCAGCAAGTTCTTGGATCATACTCTGCAGCTCTGAAGGGGTAGTTGCAAAGATGACCACGTCATCAGCAAAACGAAGGTGAGTTAAGTAATCTCCATTAATCTTTATCTCTTTGCTTTCCCAGTTCAATGATTGAAAGACATTGTGCAATGTGGCGTTAAAGAGCTTGGGAGATATGGTGTCACCTTATCTCACTCTCTTTCCAATTCTTATTTGTCCTGTATACTCAAATATCCGAACCTTTGTACTTGCATTTTCATAGATGTTATTAATAACACTAATGTATGCATCTTCAATACCGCAAGATTTCAAAGCCATTGTTACTGCTGATGGTTTCACGGAATCGAAGGCCTTTTCATAGTCAATAAAAGCCATGCATAATGGGAGTTCATATTCTCTTGTTCTTTCAATTAGTTCTCTCAGTACATGGATATGATCTATACTGCTGTAGCCACTCCTGAATCCAGCTTGTTCTCTTGGTTGGGCGTTGTGAAGATTTTATAAACAACTGGAAGGAGGCTGATGGGCCTGTAGTTCTTGAGATCTTCAATGTCACCTTTTTTATGGAGCAAGATCATTGTAGCATTGTTCCAATCCTCAGGAATCTTCCTTCATTAAGGCATCTGGTGAAAACTTGGGCGAGAGTAGTTTCAATTTCTTCACTTGCTTCTTGTATAATGTCCACGGTAATTCCATCTTCTCCTAGAGCTCTTCCCCGTTTCATGTTCTTAATTGCATATGTAACTTCTGCAGGGAGGATTGGAGGGACTTTGGCGCTGGTACCTGTCGTAATGTCTGGCATAGATGTATCATCCCTTTCATATAGTTTTGAATAGAAATCTTTCACCCTTGTCAAAATTGCGCTTCTATTTCTTGTTACAGTACCATCTTCTTTTCTCAGAGCCATAATCTGTTATACTGTGTTCTATATGCAAGCGTACTCATACTTTAAACGAGTGTTCGTGTTGCAGGGATGAGACTAAACAGTCGGATCACAGAGTTGGGCCTCTCGCGAAAAATAAGGATTCCACCGTAAAGAGAATGGGAACTTCCTTATCAAAAAAGCAGTCCTCAAAATTAAGTCATAGGATTTGGCTACTCCATGAATTAAATCTGTGCTGCTAAGAGGAAAATCAACGCAAAAATTGAACAGGCATGAAGGCTGAGTGAAAAGTGTTTATATATATACATATATATATATATATATATATATATATATATATATATATATATATATATATATATATATATATATATATATATATTCTATAAAGAAGATACCTAAGCAAAAAAAATACATATATAATTTTGACTCACACCTAATACAACATAGAAAAGGTTATGTATCTACCTGTGTGAGTAAAAGGAGAAAAGATAAAAAAATAAAATAAAACAACTGAATGTAGAAGGTGTCGAGAATACTGAGCCTTGGCTTTATCAAGGACCAGCAAAAACTCTGCATTTTCTCACTTCCACAAAGACCTAGTTGGAAATGGGTTTCTGCAAGGCCATAGATGCAAGTAACATTCCCACCTAAAATAGTTTAAAAAATATATATATAAGTCATGTCCTCCGTAGAGTAGCATGACCTAGCACTAGTTAACAATTTCGCTTGCATCCATTAACCTTCATGGCCCGACCCACGCTCTTCATCTGTTACTATTAAACAGAGAGAAGAAGATTAAAGAGAACTCAAGCTGTGAGAGTGACATAATAAATAGAAATGATTTTCAGCTATAACGAAATTCCAAGTTCGTTTGAGAGAGAATTTAAACCTGACAAACAATGCAAAAGAAATCATCAGATATAATCACTACCTTTAAAGAGCTGTATGCAGAATTTAAACTTAACCAATTTGTTGATGTAGGAACTTGGAACTCTTATCTCAATTACTGCATAAAAAAATAACCATATCTTATATAATAATACTCTCTATAAGCAAGTGAACGGTATTCCAATGGGAACATCAACGTCCACAAATATCGCTAATCTATTCCTGTTCTTTAAGGAATATAAATTCATTAAAAATCACCCCACCTGCTCAGATAACTACCTTTACACTTTTAGATATATTGATGATCTGCTGTGTATCAATAATTCAGAAGTTATAGAGAGTGATTTTGATAATATCTATCCTAGCTCTCTTAACTTATGTAAAACCAACCACAGTAATCAGGAACTTGAGTTCCTAGACTTAAGCATTAAGCTCAACAGAGGTAACCCATCTATTAGCCTCTTTGATAAAAGAGTTAATTTTCCTTTCAAAGTAATTAAATATCTACACTGGAATAATAACATTTCAACCAAAGTAATTGAGAATGTACTAATTTCTCAGGTCCTAAGAATTTCAAGAATTTGCAGCAACAATTTGGATTTCAATTACCACATTAATATACTATTAGAAAGTTTTCTAGAGAACGAAATTCCTTCTTCTTTCATCAAAAGAACTTTAAGAAAAATTATTCTGAATAATAGAGTAAGGTTGGCAGATCTGCTTTAATTTTCTACACAGTTAATAATATGATTCTGACCAATCAAAGCCGTAAGGAAGTTGGCTAGAGGATGCCTATTAACTACCTAAAGGAACCTTAGTGCTATGGATATGACGGTCCTATTAAAACAAAAAATTAAATAATATAAACAAAATCACAAAAAAAAGCTTAAAAATCTGTTTATAAAAGAAAATAAAAACAAATAAAAAAGAAAACTAGTTATTCATCACTAGGATAGCTATACTAAAAATAGTAAAACCAACATTAAAATTAATAAGATTCTGATTAATCTATAGAAGCTCACTAAGGTGATTTAATACATGCAAAGATTATTAAATAAACTGCTCGTGTATTTTATAATATTTCTCATGTATTCTGGAGAGTTAATTCTGCTCATTCTGATCATACAGATCCACAGTCTTAAGTTTATATATTTTTTTCTCTGGTTAAAATCTCCGCGCGTTGGTTTCTTGCTGTATGAGGAGGCCATCAGCCCCACCCTCACTGCCCCCCAGCGTCTAGGGAGTGGCGGAAGGGGTCAGCCATGTTCTCCTCTTGTGAGGAGAAAAGTTTTTGTCACACAAGAGGTAAGCTCTCTTCCTTGTTTTTGGGTTCTAGGTTTTATAAGTTCAATGTTTGTACTTTATGTACCTTTTCTCTGTCGTTTTTTAGCTTTTCAGCTTTGGTTTGTCTGTTAACATTTATGCGGGTTTTAACTCTTACTTTTCTTTGTAACTTTGAGCGTCTTTTGGGGTACCTAGGAACAGAAGAAAGCTAAGCTTGTTCCTTTTCTATGCGCTGTCTATGCGCTGTTTTTTCAAAGTAGTTAAGTTCTTAATAACTAATTAATTATGCACTTAAAGCACTGCTGAAATACTTTGTACATATTGCAACTAACTGTTTAAGGTATATAACTTTCACAAAGTTTTCTTTAGTTAATTATTATCTTTAACTTATTCTCGTTTTCGTGCTGTCATAAGTTGTAGAGCAGGGGGTTTTAGACTCAAGTTTTCTTTCAAAAATCTGTTCGTTATAAATTACCATTTCCTTTTTTAATTGCAATGTAAAATTTGGATTTCTTTTGCATTGTTTGTCAGGTTTAAATTCTCTCTCAAACGAACTTGGAATTTCGTTATAGCTGAAAATCATTTCTATTTATTATGTCACTCTCACAGCTTGAGTTCTCTTTAATCTTCTTCTCTCTGTTTAATAGTAACAGATGAAGAGCATGGGTCGGGCCATGAAGGTTAATGGATGCAAGCGAAATTGTTAACTAGTGCTAGGTCATGCTACTCTACGGAGGACATGACTTATATATATATTTTTTAAACTATTTTAGGTGGGAATGTTACTTGCATCTATGGCCTTGCAGAAACCCATTTCCAACTAGGTCTTTGTGGAAGTGAGAAAATGCAGAGTTTTTGCTGGTCCTTGATAAAGCCAAGGCTCAGTATTCTCGACACCTTCTACATTCAGTTGTTTTATTTTATTTTTTTATCTTTTTCTCCTTTTACTCACACAGGTAGATACATAACCTTTTCTATGTTGTATTAGGTGTGAGTCAAAATTATATATGTATTTTTTTTGCTTAGGTATCTTCTTTATAGAATGTGAATTCTGAATTTTCAAAACTGCTGCGTTGCGCGTTTTGATTTTCAGGTTATTTTGCACCCTTCGTTTTAAATTCTAAAATTTTTTCCTTAGTCTTCAGTTTTGCTCTTAAGTATATATATATATGCTCTTTTAACTGCGTACGCATATTTCGCAAAATAAAAAATATTGTAAAATCCTTTTCCTGAGATTATAGAGGCCTTCTCAGCCGTGAGCCCCTCCCCCGCAATACGGGGGTTGCGCGGGCTATCAGCACGCCCCTGTGCCCGATGTAATGGTGTCACCAGTGTGGTGACAGTTTTAGACTTTATTCTTGACCATGGATTTAGGAATAAGGAGAGAAAGTATGGCGTCACAAACTTGAAGCACCAGCTATATATATATATATATGGGATGTAAGGTCAGGTGATGCGTAACATCACAGCCTCTCCTTGACAAATGTCAACCCCGCCTTCTCGTGGTGCATCCTGTTCCCACTAAATGGGCTCTGACGACCGCCCATAGCGGTATAACTATACCATCGGGATCAGAGGAAATGCTATCCCACACTCACCAACCCGCTTAGCCAGCGTGGTGAGTTATGGCCAAACCCCTCCAAAATGATTCCACAACTTAAATCTTGGCCCTCAGTCTCCGGCAGCTGGAATGTACCTGGCCAAGGCAGCGGCCAGTGCGACATGAAGGCAGAGGGTGCTAAGAATCCCCGGAGGACCGGACTAGGATGCCATCTGATGCTGACCTTGGCTACTTACAATGGACGCTCCCTATCTTCTGATTCAAGGCTTCTTGAATTGGAAGAGGAACTACAAAGGATCAAGTGGGACATCGTGGGGCTAAGTGAGGTAAGGAGAAAAGGAGAAGATCTCATCGAACTGAAAAGTGGACATCTCTTCTACTATCGTGGGACAGATACTGGCAGAACTAGTGGTGTTGGATTTATAATAAACAAGAAACTGAAGGATAAAGTTGTAGAAGTTGAAAGTTCCTCTGACAGAGCTGCACGACTTGTTATCCAACTCTCGAAAAGATACCAGGCTCAGATTATTCAAACTTATGCACCCACCACAAGTCATCATGAAGAAGAAATTGAAGAATTTTATGAGGAAATTTGTCATCCAAATAATAAAGGTAAGCAGCACTTGAAAATAATTATGGGAGATTTCAATGCAAAAATAGGGCAACGGCAACAGAATGAAAATTCAGTAGGTAAATTTGGTCATGGCAACAGAAACCAGCGTGGAAATACTTTCGTTGAGTTTGCAGAGGCAGAAGGGTTTTTCATCTTGAACTCCTTCTTCAAGAAAAAGCCACACAGGAAATGGACATGGAGACATCCAAATGGGACGACAAGTGAAATTGATTTTATTATGTGTAACAAAAAATTCATCATAGAAGACTGCAGTGTGCTAAACAAGTTCAACACAGGTAGTGACCATAGATTGGTGAGATGTAAAAAGCACCTCAACACTAAACTTGAACGTGGCAAGCTCATAGGACAAACAAAATCTATTGACATAACCAACCTTAAAAAACACCATAATACCTTCAAGTTAGAACTGAGGAACAGGTTCTCTGCTTTAGAAGGCCTAACATCGGAAGAAGTGGACATCTCTGAAGTTAACAGAAAAGTAACCAAAGCTCTTATGGAAACAGCAACAAAATTAGCTGGGTCTAAGAACAAGTTGCATGTGAACAAATTATCAGGAAAAACCAAAATGTTGATGCAAAAAAGAAGAGAGATGAGGACAACTAAAGAAGATGTGACTTCCAAAGTGGAATATATAGAGCTATGCAAGACAGTAAGAAAAAGTATCACTGAAGACATAAGGAAATTCAACTGTGAACTAGTGAGGAAAGCAATTGAAAACAACCAAAGCCTAAAGATAGCAAAGGGACATCTCAGTAAGGGAAGAAAACAGATTATGGCACTGAGAAAAGAAGATGGTTCTGTAACAAGAAATAGAGGCGAAATTTTGACAAGAGTGAAAGATTTCTACTCCAAATTATATGAAAGGGATGATATATGCACTCCAGACATCATGAAAGATACCAGTACCAGAGTTCCTCCAGTCCTTCCAGCAGAAGTTGCACATGCAATCAAGAACATGAAGCGAGGAAAACCTCCAGGAGAAGATGGAATTACTGTAGACATCATACAAGAAGCAAGTGGAGAAATCGAAACAGTACTCGCCCAAATTTTCACTCGATGCCTTAATGAAGGAAAGATTCCTGAGGATTGGAACACCGCTACAATGATCCTGCTACATAAGAAAGGTGACATTGAGGATCTCGGAAACTACAGACCTATCAGCCTCCTATCAGTAGTTTATAAAATCTTCACTAAAGTTCTTTCACACCGCTTGAAAGTAACACTGGACATGGCTCAACCGAGAGAACAAGCTGGATTCAGGAGTGGCTACAGCACAATAGATCATATCCACGTGCTGAGAGAACTAATTGAAAGAGCGAGGGAATATGAACTTCCATTGTGCATGGCTTTTATCGATTATGAAAAAGCCTTTGATTCGGTGAAACCATCAGCAGTTACAATGGCTCTGAAAACCTGCGGTATTGAAGATGCATACATTAATATTATTAATAACATCTATGAAAATTCAAGTGCAAAGATTAGGCTGTTTGAAAATACAACACACGTAAAAATTGGAAAGGGAGTGAGACAAGGTGACACCATATCTCCGAAGCTCTTTAATGCCACATTGGAGGGTGTTTTTCAGTCGCTGAGCTGGGAAAACAAGGGGATAAAGATTAATGGAGATTATCTAACCCACCTTCGTTTTGCTGATGACGTAGTCATTTTTGCAACTACCCCATCAGAGCTGCAGAGTATGATCCAGGAACTTGCTGACAAGAGTAAAGAAGTGGGATTAAAAATGAACTTTCAGAAGACAAAAGTGATGTTCAATGCTTTTACAAGAAATGAAGATTTATCGATTGATGGAGAAAAGCTGGAGATAACAGACACGTACGTTTATCTTGGACAGCAGATATCAAGTGAGGGTCACATTGATGAAGAAATTAATCGGCGTACAAAACTTGCCTGGAGAGCTTTTGGAAGAAACAGCATAATTTTCAAGAGCAATATGCCATTATGTCTTAAAAGAAAAGTGTTTGATCAATGCATCCTTCCAGTGCTTACGTATGGTGCGGAGACGTGGACCTTAACTAAAAGAGACATACAAAGGCTGCAGACAACTCAAAGAAGCATGGAGAGGTGCATGCTTGGTGCAACCAGGAGAGATAAGAAGAGGAACTCGTGGATCCGAAAAATGACAAGAGTGGAAGACATCATGATCAGAGTTAAATCCCTGAAATGGCAATGGGCTGGACATACTGCCAGAAGGACAGATCATCGATGGACAGCCGAAATTTTAGATTGGATTCCAAGGGACAGGAAAAGACCCAGAAGAAGACCACATGGGAGATGGGTGGATGAAATTCGAAAGTATGCAGGGGTGACATGGAGGAGACTGGCACAAGACAGACCGTTGTGGAGGAAACTTGGGGAGACCTTCGTCCAGCAGTGGATTGATAATGGTTGATGATGATGATGATGATGATGATATATATATATTGATTGAAGGTTTGTAACGTACCAGGAGATGTGACGTACCTGCCAGAAGGACGCACACGATATAAAGGCAGATAGGAATCAGAATAAAACGTCTGCGTAGCTCAGTTGGTAGAGCGACTTGTTCCGGAATAAGCGGACTCGGGTTCGAATCCCGGCGTAGACCAGAAATGACGGAGAAATTTACTTCGTTATAATGACGAGCGAACTATCCGGATGACCCGACCGTTCAAAATCTCGCATTGGTGTGATGTTATTTCCACACCGCAAGATAGGAAAAATAAGAGAATCCCTTCTCCAGCACTTCGACAAAAAAAAAAAAATAAATAAATAAAATAAAAAAAATAAGGGGGAGATGATGTAACGTACCAGGAGATGTGACGTACCTGCCAGAAGGACGCACACAACATAAAGGCAGATAGGAATCAGAATAAAACGTCTGCGTAGCTCAGTTGGTAGAGCGACTTGTTCCGGAATAAGCGGACTCGGGTTTGAATCCCGGTGTAGACCAGAAATGACGGAGAAATTTATTTCGTTATAGGTTTAACGACCACCTTGAGCAACTGAATGGGTTATAAGCAGTCGACCTCCCTAATTTAAGGTCACTGGTTCCAGGGAAGGGAGAGAGCCAGGCCCGTAAGATAAACACAACATCCATGCCTCACCGGGAATCGAACCCGGACCCCTTCGCGGACGAATGATCATAATTCAATGCTTAGACCACTGCGCCACCGGGGCTGCATGAATATTTAGTGAGTGGGGGTCTCTCTCTCTCTCTCTCTCTTTTTGTCGATACCGATCTAGCCGAATGAAGACAAATACATTTGTATCTTTCTACAATTGTTGTTTTTGTTTTCCAGTTCTTAGGTTCTTGATTTCCCACACTGTTTGATTTTAAATAAAGTTTCTGTTAAAAGTATTCTGATTAACTTTAAATTGACAACTTGCCATTTTCTTAAAGCTAATAAATTAACAAAGCTTATCTTGATCAAAATGTGTACATCATTCTTCACAGGCGCCAACTACGGGCATGCTCGGTTGCTTCAGCATGTCCTGATTTCTGGGGAAACCTAAATATTCTCTTCGTAATTATGTGTACATTGTAATCAGAACTTATGGAATAAGATGTTTTTGTCAGTTTACATCAGCCAAAGATTAGTAAAAATCAAAATTAATATATTCAACACACACTTTCGGAATGGTGTGTGATGAGCATATTATTTTAGTATAAATAAATTTCATAATATGTTATATCTGCTATAATTTTATGATGAATTCAATACTACAAACTTTTTCAAAGCTGCTGAGAAATGAAACAGTTATTAAGAAAGATGTGAAGGAAAACAAGAGCATTTTCTGCTCGCAGTTTGTTAAATTTACTCTCAAGCATTAGTATTGAATGAAAAAACAGACACTATTTCGAATGTTCAAAAGTTTGCTACTGGATAGTGAGTAATAATAACGTATTTTTATTTAATTTGTTTTTCATTTTAAAGAAAATTGGTGCATAAACGGCTTTGCGATTCTTTTTATTTATCTATTTATTTATTTATTTATTTATTTATTTTTGTCGAGCATGCATGGATATTTACAAAACTCTACTTCTGTGTCATTGTTATAAGTCGGGTGGTCTGTAGTTAATACGAGACAGGCGCGGATACAGACCCCCCCTCCCCCTTTTCATTTTTTTTTACATATTTTTATTTTGTGCCAAAACAGCTGGAAAAAAATGTTACCCCAACATGAAGTTTAAAAAAAGAGTTGAATATTTTTTGGTTATTGCAGTGTATGTAATATTTGTTCATATAAAACGTTTGGTCTGTACTGTGCCCATTAATCTACTACCTCCAAGAATGTACTGATATGTACTCATACAACTGACACCAAGGAAAAGTTCCTACAATTTTAACAAGCTGAGCTTCTTTTCTGCTTTCCCATCTAGACTGCGTTTTTGCTCTACGTATGACAGCCATTTCATTAGAGTGAAAGAAAAGAAAAAATCATGCAAGATATCTTATCAATCGTAATGACAAAAACAGAGAGAGAGAGAGAGAGATTTTCCAAAACTAAAACACACAAACAAAAAGGATTCCTTAGAGATCCCAGAGATCATATAACAACTGTAAGATGTTCTTCCCCCCCCCCCACTTTAATCAAAATACAAAGAATCAGACGTACTTTTTATTCGTGCTATAATAACGATTCGATTAAGAAAAGAAGGAAAATGTCTAACCGGTATCCACAGTTTTTTAAGTCGCCTTTTGTTGTTGGTGTTGTTTTTTCTGTTCGTGTTCTGTACAGAAACCAAAAAGTCTTGTTAATCATCAGAGAAGCAGCCTAAGATTGCTTATGAAACACTTGTATAACTGTTTCCAACATTGTGTAATTCTGAATTTTTGTCTGTGTACAATCTGTACAACCTTTGAGATAGTCGGCTAGTGGGCATGTACAGACCGAACTTTGTAACTTATTAAATATTACATGCAGTGTATACCAGACAAACATTCAGCCGTTTGTCAATTTACTGTTTTGCTATAGGATAGGGGGCATTTTTGTTTTGGCGCAAAATAAAAATATGTATAAAAATGACATGGGGCAGCCCCACTTCCTCAAAAGTTTCTGATGTGAGAAGTCTTCCGGTGATCCATAGACGTTGCTTTGTTGTCAACGTTTGTGCGTTTGTTTGTTTTTTAACTTGTGAATAAATCTCTTTCATTCTGTAAAAAGGTTTCTGCAGTCTCTTAAATTATCTACTAGATTTCTACAAGTAAAACATCACGTACCGTTTCACAACAGGAAAATGAATAAGTAATTCGAGTCCCCCTCCCACTCTTTTCCTGCACATTTGCGCGTTTGTAATCAAAGTTATGTAAGTCTCCCCTCCCCTTTTTTGCATCGCATTCCAGAGAATAGCAGGTTGTTCATCATTTTCAAGAATCTAAGCTTCCTTCTTTGAAATGTTTCCTCCTTTGTGTTCTCAGGTGGCTTTGATCAGCTGCAAAATACTTCACACAACTGTTGCACTTTGACCTACAGCTGTGTGAAAAGTCATTCTTTAGACGTAATCCGTCAGGTTTTTAGTTACTTCCTACTCCCAGTAAATTGATTTCGCTCTTCTTTTTTTTTTTTTTTTTTTTTCTTACCCTGTGGTTGCGGGAGACAGTATTTTATGTAGAATGGGAAACTTCTTTCTCCAAATTCCTTATTCAGGTGGCACATCTCGCACTGGCACGCAAAGCACTCCTACTGACAGAAAACGAGAAAATATAAACGAAGATATATGTTGCTGTACCGGGGTTCGGACATTTGGGCACCGGACTTTTGGGCACCCGGACATTTGGGCACATTCCCTTTTAAAGCAATGAAATTGCGCTGCGTTAAAAATTATAGTGTTCCTATATTTCTCCCTACTTGAGCAAGTGGTGTGCACAAAAAAATTTCACTTATATCTCATAATCATTAAGAAATTGAGACATATTTACGAATTTCTGTCTGAAAGACTGGGCGGACATTTGGGCACCGGACATTTGGGCACAAATGTTTAAGGGGCCGTATAACAATTGCCGTTTCTTGGCCCAATAGTAAGAGAATGACCGAGAAAATGTTCGCCGTAAGTTACTTAGGCACTAAATATTTACGGGCACGAGCCTACTCAGCAAACCTGTCGGGAGGGGGGGGGGATATATCAAAAGTGTAAAATATGAACAATTTCTCGTCCGATCGGGAGATTTTCAGCATTTACAAACTACAACTGGAGACATTATCTCAGGGCGTAAACCTACTGAGCACACCTGTCGGGGTGGGTGGGGGGGGGGTAATACTAAGAGTGTGAAATATAAAAAAATTCTCGTCCGATCGGGAGATTTTCAGCGACATTTTTCTATAAACTATAACGAAACAAATTCTCTGCGAGTATGGGGAAACCCAGGACTCTTGTCGAGTGTGTGTGTGGAGGGGGGGGGGCTTAAAACCTAAAATATGAAATATAAAAAATTTCTGGTCCGATCGGGAGATTTTCAGCGATATTTTTTCTATAAACTATAACGAAACAAATTCTCTGCTAGTATGAGGAAACCCAGGACTCTTGTCCAGTGTGTGTGTGGAGGGGGGGGGGGGGCTTAAAACCTAAAATTTGAAATATAAAAAATTTCTGGTCCGATCGGGAGATTTTCAGCGATATTTTTTCTATAAACTATAACTAAACAAATTCTCTGCGAGTATGAGGAACCAGAATTCATCATGTGGTTTTTTTCCAGTGTTAGGTGACAAATTAGTAATCATATTTTTTATTAAATGTTTTATATGAAAACGTTTGCAGCTGTGTGCAAATTATTTACATGATATGCAACATTCTTTTATCGAAGATGTTTATAGCTTAAATATTCTTAAGGTGATTTATGTTATGTGCAGTGTCCTGTTATCAAAGACTTATTTTCAGCTACCTACGTGTACTTATGTAGATTTACTTACGTGTAATGAATGCCCTTTTATCAAAGATTGTTCCTGCGTAAGTGTGCGCATCGCTGTATAGATATGATTTACATTTGGTGTAGTGCCTGAATGCAACGTGTTCGAAATCAGTTAATATTCAAAACCACAATTTCATAAAAAAAAAAAGCTGTACTGAAAGTAAGTGTAGGAATGCAGAAGCATATGGAAGCTCCAGCATGAATAAGAGATTATTTTTCTCAGAGAAAGCCTTCCCCCCCCCCTCCAATTGATTTCTAAATCCTCCCCCTTCTTTTTTGTACTTGCGCATCCTTAAAGATTGCAACAAAATAATAATAATAATAATAATAATAATTAATTATAATAACTATTAAAGATTATCTGCTTTCACACACAAAACGTTCACGATGTCGGAAAATGCTCGGCATGCTTCACAACATCTAAGGTTTAGCCATCATCAGTAGCAAATAGCATTTGGGCTGTACGCATGATATCTGCTTTGTATTCCACCAATTTTATTTGCTATTAATGAAGGCTGAACCTTGTTGCGCATTTTTTATCGTCACGAGCGTTTTATGTATGCAAATTGACGGACGAATTTTTTTATCTTTAATATTTCTCAGCGGGAATTCGTGTCAGATCTACAAGTGTCGTTTGCTTCTACTATAAATATCATCTGTGGACGCGATATTTTTCATTTTAAAATTCATATTTTTGTACTTAATAGTTGTAACCATGACCAGAATCATTTTCTTATTTCCCAACATCTATGAACAATAATCGTCTATACACTGTTATATCTGTGTGCAATATTCTTATTTCTATAGAAGTCATACATACATACATACATACATACATACATACATACATACATACATACATACATACATACATACATACATACATACATACATACATACATACATACATACATACATACATCCTTCGTTTTAAATTCTAAAATTGTTTCCTTAGTCTTCGGTTTTGCTCTTGAGTAACTAATTTCAATTTATTATTTAGCAGCTCATGCGCAAATACATACATACATACATACATATCACTAAGCTGTTCTCTGAGATTCAGAGGTTAGCTCCAAAAAGAAATGCAAACTACCAGATAATTTTTACTTACTCAGACTGAAAAAATATCTTTGCGTCGCATAGCTGTAACTGCAACTAAGGTGATCCATATATAGGTATTTTCCTGTTTTCCAGATGCGCAGTTTCGTTCGCTAGATGGCATATATGTGCATTTTGATTGTTTTTAGTTTTTGCAGTACATGATGATCGTTTTTGGATCATTTATTTGGCTTTACCTAAAATATATATTCTTAAGTTATATACTTCTTTATCTTATATTAGGTATCGAGTAAGAAAAAGTTTTTGTACCGTTATTTCTTAACGTGAATATTAATGTTTCGCTTCATCACACTAATTGAAAACATTCTTATTTTAGCAAGATGGAAATTTTGTCATAGAGGCTCTTTTCACAGCTATTGAAGAAGGAAACTTAGCAGGTCTAGAAGAATTATTTTCTATGTCAAATATTGATGCCAATCAGTGTAATAGGGTAAGTATATTTTTTTTGTATTTATTCATGTTTAATTTCTTGTGGCGTTTACCAACTAAGTTTGTATTACACTCGTAGACCATAACGTTATGCTCACTTACCTAAAAGCATGTCGAGACGCCTTTCGTAGCGATAAACTCCTTGCACCTTCTAGACTGCAGAAGGTATCCTCAGGTCAGTGCCACAAGTACAACTCGAAGTCCCAGATGCAGCAATAGATTGTGGGCCCCATCCGATTGTGAAATGCATCGTATTTAAATTACTAATAAGTGTAAAATTTATTTTGCCAGTAAACCAATATTGCTGATATGGGCGCATTGGCGCACCTACGGAGGGGGCTTCCGGGCTTAAGCCTCCTTCAAGGAGGTTAAGCGACGTACGTCACAAATTAAACATTCAAAAATATTATTTTACATGTTCAAAACATTACATAGTGTCTTCTATTACATGGCGCCTTCTTCCCAAAGAAATTAAGAGCGACGTACGTCGCAAATCAAACATTCAAAAATATTATTTTACATGTTCGTAACATTACATATAGTGTCTTCTTTCCAAAGCCCCAAAGAAATTAAGAGCGACGTACGTCACAAATTAAACATTCAAAAATATTATTTTACATGTTCAAAACATTACATAGTGTCTTCTATTACATGGTGTCTTCTTCCCAAAACCCCAAAGAAATTAAGAGCGACGTACGGCACAAATTACACATTCAAAAATATTATTTTACATATGCAAAACATTACAGTGTCTTCTATTACATGGTGTCTTCTTCCCAAAGCCCCAAAGAGATTAAAAGCGACGTACGTCACAAATTAAGCATTCAAAAATATTATTTATATATATATATATAGCCCCCTCCAACAGGAATTCCTGGGTGCGCCACTGCATGGGCACCCATATGGGTGCAAGAGAGGGGCCCTGGAAATTGGATTATGCCCTTTCTGTTCTTAGAAGATATTACTTAGATTTTCGCGATAACACTGATTGTGTTTGCTATTTTTTTCTGTAGGACTTCTGGATGAATGTATATGCAGTAAAAATAGGAAAAGTTAAGGAATTTCCATCAGAAGAAGCGTAAATTTAGAGTAGAAAGTAGTGATGAAATTTTCCATTATATGTTGCAGAATAGCGTACATAAGTACGGTATGGAAAACTATGAAAAGCGAAGAAATGAAAAATATATCATCCTCTGCAGCAGCATTCACTGCATAACAAACATCTCTCGAAATTTTTTCCAGAAGTTTGTCTTCAGGGTATTTTTTCATTCTTGATGACCGGTTGAGTGATCTTTAGAGTTTGGTGGCTCATGTGGCCAAAAGGATCAAAAGACTGACAAGGAAATGTCTTTATTGTCTTGAAATTCTGTCAAATTTAATTTATTCAATTTTTTTTAATGTAGCTTTGAGTCTTTTGGTTTCCAATTAAATTAATATGTTGATAGCGTGTGTGAAAATAAGCCCTATTTGCCGGTGATGGGATTCGAACCCACAGCTGCCTTCTCCGCAGTCGCGACTGTTCTACCAATTGAACTACACCAACGAAGGCTTATCTCTGCAGCTTTGTGTCTTAACGTGTGCCTCACTTCTGTGGTAGGTACGTGACATGTTGTTAAAGCCGTTAGATAACAGGAAGAAATAGTGGAAATTTGTATATGGTGTTTGTATATGTTATTCCTAGTTACAATTTCTGTTTGCCCCTTCTGAAAACTAACTTATGAGCGCCCATGATTGCTCATAGAAAAATGGTGGTATAAGCTTAAAACAAAAATTACCTGAGATATATAATGGTTTATCCAAATTCAGTTCAGTCCTTTTGAGCTAAGCAACAAATGTTACACTAGTGGAGAAGCAAATTCTTGCCTTTAAAACCTTTTTTCATGACAGTAACTTATCAATAAATTCATAGTTTCTGCATTAAACGGGAGAATTAAAGCCTCTTAATTTATTTTATTTTATTTTTTTTTTTTTGAGTGGGAGATGTAGAGAGACTGTTTTTTATTCTTATCTGCTTCCCTCTTTTCACCTCTTTTTTTGAACATGTTCCCCCTCTTTTGCCAAGGGCTCTAATGCCTCGCATTGGCGTATTTACGCCACTGCCTGAGGTATTCTGTACCAGCTGAACAGAAGACGTTCCAGAGTGATGCACTGGCGTGAACCGGAATGCTGCATGTCAAAAATGTAAAATGGGATTCAACTCTAGAGAATTTGGTGGCCAGGAGAGTACACAAAATGGTTGAACATGATCCTCAAACCATTGTTGCACAATGCCGACCTTGCGACACGCGTCGTTATCTTTCTAAATGAGTCCAGTCTTGTCTGGATATGCTGCCCCGATGGAGGGCAACATTAGGTCCGAAACAATGCCTTTATAGGATCTGGAGATGAGTGTGTGTTCATCAATGATGAGAGGACTCAGTGATATCGATGATAATAATCATACCATATCTCTTCGCCGGCGTGTTTCCGTCCAACCATGCAGTCTAGTAGCAGCTGTTCACCTGTGCATCGTCAAGTATGGGCCCTTTCCTTCGTCATGTTCCAGTTAAAACTTGGTCTCATTGGACCAGGCAACTTCGTTAAGTCGTCCAATGTGCAATCACAGTGCCCCGATGCGCACTGCAGCTGTCAATGATGGTAAGCCAACATGGGCACATGAGCGGGTTGCCGACTCCTTGGGCTAATCAGTAAGAGTGTCCTATGAATTGTGTGCCTGGGAATGTTTTTCTATGCTCTTGGGTTGTAGTCTGACATTACCTGAGGGATCATGAGCAGTCTATTGTAGCAGACAGAACATGTCAATTGACATTTACCTTGACTGTCAAGCAGTGGTGGTCTCCCCTTTCCTGCAAATTGAGTGAATATGTGTCTTTCTTCAGACCATTCCTGCAGTACCTTTACTATAGTGGCTGTCGAACAGCCAACAGTGGTTGTTGTGCTGAAGAACTGGCCCCTGCCTTCTTCGCTTCAATAAACATTCCCCATTCAAACTCCTTCCGTCCCGTATTGCACTGGTTTCGTACTGGTGAGCTGACACACCCTCCTTTATCCGTTATCCTTCTCTCTCTTTCTCTACTGTATATATCGCACACTGGTCAGTAACGTCAATGCTACATTCCATGGGGTGAATCCACTTGTGAAGAAAGGGGTGGTCTAATGATCTGGCCCATGTATGGAGTTTTAAAAAGGTAGCATATTTCTAAATGCCACAATGAACTTCCTTGTTTTGCTAAAAGCACTCTATAGTGTCAAGTGAAATATTTTGCAAATCATTTTTGATGGCAGTCCTGTACTTTAAAAGTATAGAAATTTTAACAAATTTATCTTTTTTGTAATTAAACAGAACACCATACCAAAGGTTCTTCATTGAAAGGGTTTTAATAGTAAATTATTTCAAGGTTGGAGGAGTAGAGCTCACTATTGGAAGAAGAGGTGCATTATTCTTTATGAGTAAAGCATTTTTCTGGGGCAAATTTCATTATGTGCCTTTGTTAATGAAAGAAGAAAAATATTGAAGTCTTGTGAATTGAATTCATGCTTTGTGAATTTATGTATAAACAATGAATATGAAAACTATTTTCATTTATTCATGGTGCAACTGAAAGTGACATTTTCCATTTGCTGTCTAATGCAATATTACAAACAGAGCAGCAAGCTGGGATAATCTTCTAATAAAGTGGCACTTATTTGTAGAAAACATGGAAAATTTAGTTTTGTTATGTAATAAATTTAATAATGAATGAAGAAAATATTCTGGGATTTGATTTTAAGGAAAACTGTAGGGAAAGGCTTGTTTTACTTATAGTTAAAAGTTTATGATCTGCAGCATATAAATTGATCAAGTGATTTCTTCTTTCTTTCTTTCTTTCTTTCTTTCTTTCTTTCTTTCTTTCTTTCTTTCTTTCTTTCTTTCTTCCTTTTAACTTTGATACATTCTAGTGTAAAATCTGAATGAAGTCTGGTATTCTCATGTGAATCAGATCAGATCGTTCTGCATGTCTTCCTGATACAATTTATTTAATGTTATGTACACACAGTACTGAATTGGTAACATCTGATTTTATCATTGCCACCCTGGTGGCCAAGTAGTCTAAGATCATTAATTCAAGATGAGCATGGGTTTGAGTCTAAGATCAGGCACAGGTGTTGTTTTTGCCTTACATCACTGGCTTTCTCTCTCCCCTGGAACCAGTGGTCCTAAATTAGGGATTGGTAACTGCTCATAGCCCAAAAAGTTGCTCATGGTAGTTGCTACCACCCCACTTCATCTTATCAATAAAGCTGCTGCACCTGCAGTTTGTTTTCACTGTTATGTATCAGAAGCTTCTCTGCTGCACAATGCAAAGTATAGCAGCACAGAATTAAAAAAAAAAAAAAAGTTTTTTGTTACTTTTTTATTATGGGAACGTAAGTTTGTGTACATTCTCTGTGGTTTTGAATTATGGTAAAATAATAATAGTGTTATGACAGACTTTCTAGAAACTGTTACACTGTATTGCAATAATGTACTCAAAAAAGCTGAGCTGTCTGTCCAAAGAGAGGATAGAGGACATTTTTAAAATCATCCATAATTAATAGTTAATTATCATAATTTGTAAACAAAATTATTGTTTGGGGAATAGCTTTTTTACGGGTCTTATAGAGGTTATTTTTCATCAAAGTTTGTTGTCAAATTTTCGAACTAAAGCCTAGTTCGTCATCAGGACTATGTCACTGGAGTAGTTGCATTTTATCGTTAATTGTGGTACTTCTTCTTCTTGCTATTTCGATCCCTTCTTCTAGTTTCCTCTTTACTAAGTTTGACTGGTGGGCGATTATTTTCACTGAGTCCCAATTTATGGAGTGTCCACTTGCTTGTATATGTCTGTCTAGCCCTGTTTTGTTCCCAATGTTCCTAATAGCTGCTTGGTGTTCTTTCATTCGGACCTTAATACTTCTCCCTGTTTCTCCTATATAGCTGAGTCCGCAGTTACAGTCGATGCAGTAAATTACTCCTTCCTGCAATCGGATGTCCAATTCTTTCTGCTTTAAAGCTGGCAGGAATTTCTTTATTTTGTTATTAAGATCTGGAGCTAGCCTGATATTATATTTTGCTCCGATCCTATTCAGGTTCTCGAAAAGTCCCTTGTGGTACGTAATTTTGCTGGTGAATTTGAAGTTGGTTTTCTCCTGCTTCTTTTTTGGCACTTGTTTAAATATTTTCTCAATATATGGGGAAGAGTAATTGTTTTCTGCCAATATTTCCTTTAATTCTTCTTTGTGAAGATCTTTCTGAGTAGCTGAAGAGACCAGGATTTCAATCTTTTCCAAAAATTGTCTCGCCGTATTCGATTTAATATAATCAGGGTGGAATGAGCAGAAGTCTAACATCTTTCCTGTGTTGGTGGGTTTTCTAAAAATCTGAGTGAATATTTTCCCCTCTCTTGAGGTCACGGTTAAATCTAGGTAATTGTATTTATTCATTAATAAAAATGCTCCTCCTTGCCACTTCATGTTTTTGGTAAACTTTTTAAACTATGTTTGCTGTAATAGCTAATCATCGTGTCTTTGTTTTTACTGGTTTGGCATCTGGTCCTATTATGCATGATTAAATATGACAGTACAGTAGAATCATAATTTTGCACTAATTTTAAGGTTTGAGTTTGTAGTTCAGTAATTTTATGATATGATATTTGGTTATTCAAATTATACTTTCCACTGAAGTGCAGGTAGGAGGATAGAATAATGAAGGTGGGGATTGCTTCTTCTAGTTCAACTGATTTATGAGCCACACTGTTGTTAAAATCATTCTAAAATGCTGATAAAAATTAAACATGGCTTCCTGTACCCATCTCGATACTTTCTTTCATGCACATCTGGATGTGTCTTTATTCTAGTATGGTAAATTTTAGAGCTATAAAAAAATCATGTAGCATGCAGTCAGTAACACTGTTGTAAAGGCAGCACTGAATATACACTAATAAAGCATTGGAATGGATATTCAGGCAACTGCAGTGTTGCAGAAATCACCTATTCTCCAAATGGAGGTATTCTAAAAATATTTCCTTCTCTCTTCTTATTTCATTTCCTTTTCTTTTTCTTCTTTATTTCGTGATGCAATAAAAAGCAAGTTGTACTAAATTAAGTGAAAGAATACTTAGAAGTGAGAAATAGAAGAAGAATTTTTTAAATTTTAAAGGCATGTAATGTTTCCGTAAGAATGGAATACTACACAAAGGCTTCTGTAGATATGGAGTATTGAGCGAAGTGTAAAGACACACAGTGATATAGAATTGACAATTTTTAAGTTCTGGATTTTTCCCACATTATTTCCCTTGTTGTTCCTAGTGTTGTACCATTGTTCTCCTATCCAGTGATCTCCTTGTTTTGAATCAAACCAAATCTTATAGGCAACAAAATGTACTATTTTGATAAAATAGCATATGTTAATTCTAAAAGAAAAGCATATCTTGGTTTCTTTGGATATTCATCACAAAGGGTTTGTTGTATGTTGTTCACCAGACTCGTATCTGAAAATTGGGTGATGACTTTTGTAATTATCCTATTATAATTTTAATAAAATAACTATTTGTTTAAAATATTGCCTTTTGTTTTCTATATAATGGAATATATTTTATTAACTATGCAGTATGTGTTTGTGTGTTCTACATGCGTCATTATGTACATTATTCACTTGTTATGTATTTTCACTTCCAGCATGGTGAAACAGCTGTACATATTGCTTCAGGACTTGGTCAGTTAGACATCATAAAATTTCTGCATTCAAAAAATGCAGATATCCATGCTTTAGATAGTGTAAGTAAATTCACGCTTTTAGTGATGATTTCTGTTCATTTGTTGTTCAAAACCAAACCTCTGCTTAAATAGTGCTGAACTAAATGTTGAAATGAGCATTTGAAATATTCAAGTTTATTTGTCATACTCAGTGAGATATTTCCTATTTAGAGTTTTAGTTTGTTCTAATTCTTCTTGTCATAATTTTTCTTGTATTTAAAAGAATAATGCTACATCTTTTCAAATTCTTGGTTTTTAAGTGTTATATACAATTCTTGGTTTTTTAAGTGTTACAAATATATATATTATATGTACATAATTCACTTCTTATGTGAATTATGATTATATAATACACTAAATTGTTTGCCTTAGCAGAAGTAATAATGTTGGTATTTTAGAATGGGTGATTTTCCAGACACCAAGATGTATCTAATTTTCAGTAAGAGGACTTGCAGAATCATATTTTCAAGAATTGTATTCGATTTTTTTTCAGGAGTTTATTAATCATAAGCATGGTTCTTTTTCTATTTTTATGTTACTAAACATTGCAAATTATGCATGAAGCTGTCTTTGGATTTCTTGACTTGGGAGAAGAGGGTGCAGTAACACTGCTGCTATTCCAAATAGTTTACACCAAAATCGAATCCGATTGTCGAAAACAGCCATAGTGGTATGAAAAACGTGTAAAGTGTTCCTGTTGAGATCATGCAAACAGAAATAATTACTGATGGATCATGAATGATGCATTTGTGTTTTAGATGAAGAAACTTTTTTTTTCTTTTTCTTAAGTTTTTGCAGGTGTTACTTTGATCAAATGCATGTGTTGTGAAGACTAGTGAAGAAACTTACTACTTAAAAGGTTTAAGAACCAGTAGAATTAAAACTAATAGTAAATAATACTTTGCCGTATCCCTTTGAAATTTAAATTGCTTTGTGTTAAACAATTCATATTTAATTGCTTACTCAATGCTGTATTGGTATTGTTTCATTTGCTACAAAGGGTGAGGGAAAGGCAGTTAAATATGTTTGAATGCTGAAAAGAAAAGGAAGACCTTTTTGTTATGGAACAGAAGTCATTTGACTGGAACACAATTACAATCATTATGTCAACTATGAATGAAGTCTTTTGAAGAAGAAACATAATGACCCATCATTTTTAAACACAAGTATTTTGCAATTAGCTTAACAACAGTCAGTACACTTTGGAAGCCATTCAGTGTGACCCGGATGCCTATTTAATGTTAATAGCATAAGGTACTTCTTTTGTTTCATTTATTTGTACATTTAGAGTGACTAGTTTATCTCTGGTACCATCTCTTTTTAATATCATAGGAAGTGCTTTTAGTTATACACATTTAAACAACTGTAGAAGATACTTTTTAAATTGAAATTTTATATGTAACCTTAATACTCAGATACCCTTAAAAATACTCCCAGTATACATTGAACATTGAGTATCAATATTTTCATGACACTTGAATGATGCACACTAACTATAACCCCAGCTTATGGTGAAGCTCATGTTTTTACAAAAATCTTCAGTTTTCTCCAAAAATAAAAAAAGGAGAGAGAAAGAAAGAAAAAGTGCAGGATTTCCTCTTTGCAAGATTCTCTAGAAAAAAAAAAAAGGATTATTAAAAATTATAGTGTCTGTCAGTTATGGCATATCCTTGACACACAGTTGAACTTTAAAAAAATACTAGAGAAAAAGCTGTGTTTATCATATTGTTTGATTTTTCTTAATTTTCCAGTATTTCTGCTGTTGATGAAATGCATTGCAAAATTTTAAATTAAACTGTTACTGCTGTTAAATGTTTGGTACAAGTAATTGGATGTCCTTGCAACAGCTCAAGGTAAAGGGAAAGTTTCAAAAAAGAGCAAAGAGCCTCAGTCATTCCATAAGCTAATATTTAATTAACTAACATGTGTTTTTCTAGAATTAGAAAAAAAGTTGGATGAACTTTTGATCAGACTCCAAACCAAAGTATTAAACACCATGATTACTTAGGATATATTATTTAACATTATCATAAATTGAGGGACACCAAGGAATTAAAAGAACGGCAGAAATAATAACTTTTAAACTTGTATTTTCTTGTCTTTTCTTTCTTTCTTTCTTTTTTTAGCACGTCTTTTGTAAAAAAAGATCGTGCTTTCTGTTATCAGTTTGTCCGTCCGTCTGTACCCTCAGTATCTTTGCAACTATTAGTCCGATTTGAAAAATTCTTTTACATTCGGAAGCTTGAAATATGCGAATGATGATCCTTCATTTTGTTTCTTTTTTTACGATGCACAATTTTGCCGCTAGGGGGCGTAAATGCAGATGATGTCGAATTCAAAATTACATTTTAATCTATATATTTGCTTCTAAACATCCGATTGAAAAATTCTTTTATCTTTCGATTCCATTTATATCGAAAAGTGTTTAAGATATAGTTTCATTTTCAAATTACGCATAGATTTTCCGCTAGGGAGCGTAAAAGTAAATTACATTTTTTCCGATAACTCTTCTCCTAAAACTCCGATTTGAAAAATCTTTTTTTCAGCGGATACATCTCCTAATGGAAAATCTTTTGCATATAATTTCGAATTTTTGGTAAAGAATACTTTGGCCACCCGGGGGCGTAAGTGTTAATTTTTGCTTCTGATGTATTTGCCATAAAGTCTGAGCTTCTAAAATATCGATTGAAAAAATTCTTTTGTGGACTGATGTCACTCACATCGATAAACATTTTCGGAATATTTTCTTCCTAAAATATCTCACAGTTTCTTCCGCCAGGGGGCGTAGATGTATATCTTATTTTTGTCAATATCTCTACTTCTAGGAGTCCGATCTGAAAAATTTTTTCTTTGTTGGATAGTGTTTTCCGTGTGACATGTTTTTCATATAATTTCAAAATTTTCAAGTAATTTATAGGCTTTCCTCTAGGGGGCGTAAAGGTAAATTGCGTTTCGCCCTATGTCTCTGCTTCTAAATCTCCGATTTGAAAAATTCTTTCTGCACCGGATACAGCTCCTGATGGGAAATCGTTTGCACATAATTTCTAATTTTTGTAAAAAAAAATGGTTTGGCCACCAGGGGGCGTAAATCTTAATTTCCGCTTCTGATGTATTTGCAGCAAAATATGAGCTTCCAAATTCTCGATTAAAAAAAACGTCGTTTGTAGACCGATACTACTCATGTCGACAAACCTTTTAGGAACATTTTCTTCTTAAAATAGTGCATGGTTTCTACGTCAGGGGGCGTAGATGTATATCTTATTTTTGTCAATATCTCTACTTCTAGGGGTTCGATTTGAAAAATTCCTTTTTTGTTGGATAGTGTTTCTTGTATGACATGTGCTCCATATAATTTCAAAATTTTCAAGTAATTCATAGACTTACCGCTAGGGGCGTAAAGTTAAATTGTGTTTCTCCCTATATCTCTGCTTCTAAATCTCCAATTTGAAAAATTCTTTCTGCACAGGATACAGCTCCTGATGGGAAATCATTTGCACATAATTTCTAATTTTTGTAAAAAAATGGTTTGGCCACCAGGGGGCATAAACATTAATTTCCGCTTCTGATGTATTTGCAGCAAAATCTGAGCTTCCAAATTCTCGATTGAAAAAAACGTCGTTTGTAGACTGAACTACTCGTGTCGACAAACCTTTTAGAATTATTTTCTTCTTAAATTAGTGCATGGTTTCTGCGCCAGGGGGCGTAGACGTATATCTCATTTTTGTCAATATCTCAAATTCAAGGAGTCTGATTTAAAAAATTCCTTCTTTGTTGGATAGTGTTTCTAGTGTGACATATTTTTCCTAATAATTCAAAGTTTTCAAGTAATTCGGAGGCTTTCAACTAGGGGGCGTAAAGCTAAATTGCATTTCCCATTATTTCTCTGCTTCTAAACCTCCGATTTGAAAAATTCCTTCTGCACCGGATACAGCTCCAGATGGGAAATCCTTTGCACCGGATACAGCTCCAGATGGGAAATCCTTTGCACCTAATTTCTAATTTTTGTAAAAATGGTATGGCCACCAGGTGGCGTGAGTCTTAATTTCCACTTCTGATGTATTTGCAGCAAAATATGAGCTTCTAAAATCTTGATTGAAAAAAGTCTTTTGTTGACCGATGCTACTCATGTCGACAAACCTTTTAGGAACACTTTCTTCTTGAAATAATGCATGGTTTCTACGCCAGGGGCATAGATGTATATCTTATTGTTGTCAATATCTCTACTTCTAAAAGTCCAATTTGAAAAATTCCTTCGTTGTTGGATAATGTTTCCGATGCGAAATATTTTTCCTATAAATTCAAAATTTTCATGTAAATCATTTAAGACTTTCCGCTAGGCGCATAAAGGTAAATTGCGTTTTCTGCTCCTAAAACTCCGATTTGAAAAATTCTTCCTGTATCGCATACAAGGCCTGATGGAAAATATTTTTCACATAATTTCTAATGTTTTGTAAAGAATGGTTTGGCCACCAGGGGTCATAAGTGTTAATTTCTGCTTCTGATGTATTTGTAGCAAAATCTGAGCTCCTGAAAACTCGACTAAATTTTTTTTTCTTGGACCGATACCGCTCATGTGGATAAACCTTTTGAGAATACTTTCTTCCTAAAATAATGCAGGGTTTTCCCACCAGGGAATGTAAAGTCACATCTTATTTTTGTTGATAACTCTGTTTCTAAGAGTTCGTAAGCTCAAGATTCCCTTTACACCAATATCTGAGGGATTAAAGACCTGATTGAAAAACTTCTTTCTTCCGTCAGATACTATTGTTTTCCATACCGGTTCCATTGCCTTTGAATAGCTTTGATAAATTTAATTTGCGTCAGAACGGATTCAAAAGACATGCTTATTACACCCGAAAATTCGGTGTCATCTTTCTTGTTTTTCTTTTAATCATCTGTTACCATTTATTTCTCCACTTTGGCAAGGACTGTTGAAAATGCACATCCCCTTAATTGTTGTGTTTAATGATAATGAACACTTGAAATGTTTTTTGTTGTGGAATATATTAAGCCATAAAACTCATGGTGTCATTTGTCAGTGTAAATTTACCTAATTAAGAAATATGAATACTGAAATTCTAATTGAGTATTGTTCTTACTGCTACTAATGAACTTTTTAGTTTGTCAACACAACTTAGGCATATGGAACATCATATTTTGTCATCTAAATTTTATTCTTAGTTTAGGTTTATGCAAATATTTTGGTTGATTTTCCAAATATTAAAATATCAACTTAAATGAGTGTACAGTAAAAGAGATGCATGCACTTAAGAAAATACAGAAAGAGAAAAACACACACTGTACCATTCTTTAGTATTTGAAACGTGTTTCTGTAGCTTTGAGAACAACACTATGCAAAATTTCCTCTTTTTATTCACTCAATCAAAGTGAAACAAAGTCACTCAAATGAAGTTCCAGAAATATTTACAGTTTGCTTTTTACTCCATCAATATTGCATGAGTACTTCACTTGGACACTCCAACATCCGTGAAGAACTAATTCACAACAGTTAGTATTAATATTTGAAAACTGATTAACATAAGTTAGTAAGCAGAAAACTTGATTAACAAACACCAACACTAAATATATAACAACACAACTCAAACACACAGACTTCAAGTAAACACAGCTTCAGCCTAATGCAGCTTCTATCACCACATTTGCTGCTTGCTTCAATATTATGCTGTATATCTCTCATTCTTATCTGTTAACATGTATACATCATGCTTTCTGACCTCAAGATTGTTGCCAACATCATTCAGTGAGTGAGAAGATATAACATTAAGGTTGAAAATGCTAAAAGATAATGAACTCAAATTTACACAGAGAAAGAAGCTAAAAATGAAAGTTAAATTAGAGTATATGTCATAATATTGAAACCTTCATCAACTGACACCCACCATCATCCTCAAAATGAGGAAATGCATAAATTAACTTTAACATGATAGTTTCCTGCAAATGGACTTCTGAATAATGGCTAATGTACATCTCCAGATGGTTCTTATGACAAGTCTTAACAGTGGCATAACATGGCAGTTTAGAAAAGCTTCAGTTTTTTCTCAGAAATACATGAATGTGTGCTTCAATGAAAGGAATGATGATAAGGAAAGAAAGCAACCTTTCAACTTGTGTGTATGTGTGTGTCAGATATAGTTAACTAGTTATGATTTATCCGACATGTAATGTCTGATATTTCTGCCAGCAGTGTTATTGTTTAGTCAAAGTGCCTTCTTGTTAAACAAAGCTGCTGTGCTAAATTCATTTACTTACATTTAATGTGCCTGCATGTTAAATGTAAAACAAAAACAGAAAACATTAGCATGCATTTAACATGCCTGCATGTTAAACGTATGCTAATGTTTTTAATAAGATTGCTTTTCTTGTTATCCTGTTCTTTTCTTATTATTTTTCCTTGTTTTCCAGCTTGCTCTCTAACTGGCTTAAAATTTCATGCATTTTTATCAAGTGTATTTTATCAAAAAGTTTGCAAAATTTTGAGACTCAGCATAGTTGAAAATGCTTTTGGAAGCTTATTTGAAAGGAAAAATCAAGAAGATTAACAACAGTTTTTAACCAGTCCAAAGCAACCCCTGTAAATGTAATTGGTTTTAACCCCTGCATGAAAAAAAAATTGTGTTTTCTGAAAAATGTAAAACAAATCTGCATAATATCTTTATATTTTTAAGGTCTTGCCAATGCTTGTTATTTGGGGTTTTATACTCTCCTATTTGTGCCATGCATGAAATTAATTTAATAAAAGTAATAAAAATTTTTATTACCATATGTTGTATTAAATGTGTATTACATTTTTACCAGATGTTCTTTCTTTATTTCAAACATGATGTTATAAAGGTTCATTAAATATGCTGTATGTATTTCATTACTTTCAGCATGGAGATAGTGCCATTTATTGGGCAGCCCGGCAAGGCCATGATCATGTTATTAGGCATTTGTACGACAAAGGAGTGTCTGTGGATACACAGAATAAGGTAATTTTTATGCATATAATTTATTTTTGTTATTTAAAAAAGCCTCCTATGTTGCCTGTTAAATTTTACTGTTTTTATATATAGTCTTTGCTGTTTTAAACTTTATATTTATTAATTATTCAGTATTTCTTCTTTGGTATCTAATGTGCATGTTTCAATATTCTGATCATTAGTTTTAGTATTCATTTCACTTATTTCAACTGATGTTGGTGTCTGGTATTAATTGCGAAAGGTTCATGTTCATAGTATTTTTTAGTAAAAATAATTGTAGTGAGTGATTTCCTTATTTTTATGATTATGTTTTAATGAATTATTGCTTACTTATTTATTGTGATAATAATTAGTTTATGGTATTTAAATTATATTTGACAATTCTATTTTTTATAATAAATAAATATATAAATAGAAAGTATGCAATGCACATATAACGTGCGGATGAAGTTAGTTGTGTAAACCTGCTAGTTTCATTTCAAAAAGTTGAAAAAACACAGCAGACTTCCCTCCTGACTTGGGTCTTAATCATCTATAAACAGCAGTTGGGGCAGAACTGATTGCTAGATTTGGATTTTCAAGTGCTTCGTTATGGTTGTTGCACTTGGAAATCCAAATCTGGCAACCAATCTCACTCCAACTGTTTACAGTCATAGCAAGAATGGTCTTACAAGTGATTAAAAGCCAAGGTGAGGGGAAATTTGCTATGTTTTTCAGTTTTTGTTAATAAAACTAGCATGTTTATCTAGCTACATTCAGTTAATAATATTTAGTATTAATCTAATAGTTATTATATGGTAATAATAATTTATCCATTGTATTGTTTTATTATTCTGCACTAAGTATGATTAAATATGATCGATAATGATTTTCTGTGCTGGTAAAAATATTTTTAATTTACTTATTAAATCAGTTATTTTTATTGCACCTAGTGTTAATGTTGATAAATATTTTGTTTTGCAGGCCAAAGAAACTGCTTTGCATGTTGCATGCCGATATGGTCACACAAATGCTGTAGCTCTATTATGCAGGTGTTGTTCTGATGTCAATCTACCTGATGAGGTAAAGTTTATCACTAAATGTGCAGCATTTTGTAGTGTTTGACATCATTTAATTGATGGCAAGTGGTTTAGGTACATTTTTTGTAAAATGCATTTTTTCTTTGCCTGCACAATATGTGTACCATACTTACGTTACAGCGATGCATGTTTCACAGTTTCTATATTTTCCATGACCTACTTTGAATTGTGCAGAAATCTTAAAATAGGTAAAATCACTAAAGACACACAAAATGACTGAAATTGTGATTGTAAAGTGAGCTCTTTTTTAAAAATTTCAAGTAATAGACTCCTTTCTAAAATAACTTAAAATATTATGTGAAATTCTTTGTTAGGGTATATACATAATCACTGAACACAAGAGAAAACTGGGGACTGTGGAAGAGCTCAGATGAAGTCTTACATATCACAAATACATATTCGAAGTAATACTATGGTGAGTCAAAAGTAATGAGCCATTGGGTAGGAAAACTTGAAAACATGTGCAAAGTACAAAAAAATACAATTCAATCTTCGAAATAGAAGCCATTATGTTCTACGGTCTGAAGCCATCTTTCTGCTAAATTGTGAATTCCCGCTCTGTACCACTCCTTGGGTTTTGAGGTGAAAAACTCCTGGACCCCGGCTTCCACCTCATGATGGTTTCAGAAGGTTCTGCCACGGAAGAAATGTGCCATCGACCAAAACAAGTGGTAGTCACTTGAGGCAAGGTCTGGGCTATAGGCAGGATGTGGAATAAGTTCGATTCCATCGAGCTCCCAGATCTTATCCCTCGTTGACAGGCGGTTTGGGGTGGTGCGTTATCATGCTGAAGGAGAAACTGTTTTCTGTTGACCAGGGCCGGGTACTTACAAACCAGAGCTTTGTACATCCTCTGTAGTTGTTGAGAGTAGAGCGCAGCTGAGACTCCTCGCCCTGCTGGAACAAATTCAAAGTGTATGGGCCCCTCAAAATTCCACCAAACACACAACATGACATTTTGTTCGAAACATTCCTGCTCAGCACTGAGTTCTGGAAGCTGGCCTGGGTTAATCCACTGGTTTCGCGTGTCGGGATTATGGGAAAAGATCCACTTTTCATCAGACAACAATTCTCCTGATGAAATGATCGTTCATGGAGTGGTTCAGTAACTCTCTGCACAATTCCATCTGCCTTTGAGCTTGCCTGGTGGTCAATTCGTGGGGTACCACTCAGCAGCTCCTATTGACCTTCCCAAGTTTGTGGAGATGGCGAACCACACAATACCTCAATCTTGTCCAACAATCTGCGAGTGCTTGTGGTTGGTGTTGCCTCTACGGCTTCACGCAGGACTTCCGAATCCACCGTTGGGGATCTGCCAGAGCGAGGTCTATCTTGAAGGCTGGTGTCCCCCTTGTTAAAACTTGTTAAAGCAAAAAACCATATTTTTGCTGTAGCGTAGCTGACTACACCCACACCTTCCACTGCACAAATTTCGGCGACAGCAGCATGTGCAGATAGTCCTTTTTTTTTTCAATAATGACGCAACAGTACTCAAACTGCTATTTTTTAGTCTGTGTTCTGAAAGCAAAAAAAAAAAAAAAAAAAAAAAAAAAAAACGCAATTAATTCATATTCATGTCCACCACCAAATCAAATTCTGATAGTCCATGAAATGCTCTTTCTGCCTATAAAAAGTTCCAGTCCAAACGATTGTTTGTTTCCGAAAAAACGATGCCATCTCAAACTACCTCTCGCATGGCTTATTACTTATGACTTATCCTCTGGACTGCTGGAAGTACTGCAATAAAACTTGGACATTAATACATCCTTCTGCATGCTTATTAGAGCTATTAAAACATCATCTGAAAATAAATTTATGAGTAAAAATATTGTTAAACTTTTAACATTCTTCATGGCCACCAGATCTTTTACTTTGTGGTTCTGTAATTTTGTTAACCAGCAGATAAAACTGAGGTAAAGGGCAAACTGTTGATAAGTGTCACTTTGTGGGACATTTTCAGAATGCTGTGAGTGCAAATGCAGGATTGCTACAAGTTGGAAAAATTATTAAAAAGGTAAATGATGAATCTTATATGTTTGTGTTATGAATTTTTCATAACAATGCAACACTTGAAAGGAAAGCAGATCAGAATCTTTTGGTATGCCCTCATATTACAGTCACATATAATATATGTTTTTCCCAGAATAAATTCGTTCAAAGAAAAAGCTAGTGTGCCAATGCTTATTAGAGGGGGAAGGTGAGAAATATGGAACATATGGCATAAAAAGATGTGTGCTCACCTTATACACAATCGAGCCACATTGTTGTGACCACCTCCTACTTTTGACATCAACAGCGTGTAGCCAATGAAAGAAGGCATGTGTCGTGACCTAGTTTGGAAGGTATATAAGGTGTGCTGTAGGCATTCTGAATACATATCATTCATTGCTGTCATGGATAAAAGAAGCGATTCATCAGATTTTCAAAAAGGGATGATTATTGGCTTTTGGGCAAATGGTGGCAGTATTTTTGAAGCAGCACAGTTTGTGAACTGTTCACATGCTGCTGTGGTTAAAGTGTATTGTGATTGGAGAAATGGCACCACTGCGAATAAGTGAAGTGGAAACTACGGAGCACCATGTGCCATTGATGTGAGGGGTGAACGTCGGTTGCGAAGGTGCGCGAGAGCCAATTGACACGCTACAGTGGAGCAACTCACTGGCCAAATGAACCAGGGGGTGTGTCAAAAATGACAGTTCAGGAAACCATGCTGCGTATGGGGCTCCGATGCAGACAGATGTCTCTGCACTTATGCTAACGAAGGTGAAACGGCAAAAAAGGCTTACATTTGCACGGCAGTATCTGAATTGGACCTCCGCTGATTAGCAAAGGATTGCCTTCTCCGATGAGTCACGTTTTCTGCTTCGTCGAACGGATGGACGTTGGCGTAGAAGGTGAGAAACATCAGAGAACAAACACTCTTCAACCATTGCAGAAAGAACACAAGCTGGTGGGGGCAGCATTATGGTGTGGGTAATGTTTTCGGGGCATTCTGTGGGTCCACTCATACCTGTGGAAGGCACTATGGACCGAATTCATTATGAATCCATCCTTGCAGACCACGTACACCCACACATGCTGATCGTTTTCCCTGGAGTGGAGGGGATCTTCCAGCACAGCAATGTGATGTGTCACACAGCTAGAAATGTCCAAGAGTGAGTGGAAGAGCATGATGAAGACTTCAAAGTACTTCTCTGGTCCCCTAATTCCCCAAACTTAAACCCAGTTGAACATCTGTGGGACCACCTCGATCGTGTTGTTTGCTCAGTGGATCTTCCACCGTGCACCCTCCGGCAGCTGTGAGATGCACTGCAGTCAGCATGGCTCCACATACCTGCGAATATTTTCCAGCACCTTGTTGAGTCACTCCCAGCCCATCTAGCTGCTGTCCGCACTGCACACGGCTGTTACTCTGGATATTAGCTTGTGGTTACAATAATGTGACTCAACCATGTATGTCTACCCTATTTTTTTGTGTGTATCCTGCATATGAAACTCGCTAATGTCTCTGTCCCACCACACCCCCACACCCCCTTTTTTTGTGTGATTGTGTGAAACTATTTGCTCCTTCACTTGGAATTTATTTACATAAAATGATGCACATGCGAATATATACATTGAGTAATCACTGAATTATGACCACCTACCAAATACCTAATACTTTGAAGGTCCTTTCACCCTCAGCACAGCAGCTATCCGACATGGAATCGATTCAATAAGTTGCCGGAAGCAGTTGGGAGGTATTGCCAACCAAGCTGTGTGAAATGCTGCCTTCAGTGCAGGTATGGTCATGATTGGTGTATCCATATGCCTCCTATGCCATTCCATAATGTCCCACAAGTGCTCTATGGGATCGATAATGGGGGAGTTCAGAAGCCAATCGATATGCTTGAAGTCTGAACTACGTTCCTCAAAACATTCCTGCACAACATTGGACGTATGGCTCGGCACATTGTCATCTCGGAAGGCACCTTCGTCATTCAGGAAAAAGTGCAACATTGCTAGGTGTACAGAGCGCACAGAGTTAGTAAACAATTCATGATAGTGGGCACTAGTCATACATTGTTCCACATGCACCAGGAGTCCCAAGTTCCTGCCAGGTAAACATGCCCCACACCATACAACCACCTCCACCAGATCGCATTTTGGAGGATTATGAAGGAAACATTGAGTGCCTCATGTTGTTTGCACTAAATATGTGTATGACAAACCATAGAGTGTAGTAAAAATTATGACTTGTCAGACCAGCACGCTTTTTTAGTCATCCGGCGTCCAGCTTGCATGATCTTTGCACCAGCCGAGTCTTTTGTGCCGACAAACCATGATTAGGAGAGGATGTCGTCTGCTGTTATAGCTGATATGTGCGAGCATACAGTGCATGGTCATGGCAGACACTGTCCTGGGTTGACCTCTGTCGTATTGGGTAGTCAGCTGTTGAACAGTGCTACATCTCAATGAATGACCCTCCAGATTTGCTATATATGACTGCCGGTGCTTCGACTACCAAATCCTGTGACGGTTATATTCAAATTGATCGGAAACTTGAAACTCGGTCGTTCTGGGTGGTATAGTGGTTAGCGTATTGGGGCGCTATCTTGGAGACGTGAGCTCGATTCCCGCTCCAGGACGACGAAATTTTCAAGTTTTCAGATATTATCTGACTTACCATCCTGGTCACATTTACCAATAAACAGATTCATGTCTTCCAAATGTGTGGTGCTACATCTGTTGGCCTCTATGAGTTGTCGGACCTGGCGCTCGCCTCTCGCGCCAGTCGTGATACACTCTAACTAGAGTGGCTCGCGAACAACCGCCGGTTCGGCCGTTTGGGAAATCGAGGCGCCGGCTCTTCGAGCTCCCACGATCCGTCCTTTCGCAAAATCCGACGAATCCTTCCATTTACCTATCACTCTCTGAATTTTATCACCTACTGTTTCATTCACACCTTATATATGCTGCATTGGTCAACTAATCGCACCCTCTTGGAAATCACGCGATCGACGGGCTGCATCCACTTCTGATAGATGCGATCATAATTCAGTGATCACTCGGTGTATGTTTTAACACTTAGGTAATCTTCTATAATAATAAAATTCCCACATCTATCTGTCAGTTTGTCACCTACAGAAGAAACTACTGAACATAGAATTTTGAAATTTGGTAGAAACCTGCCAAGGCACATAAGCGTGCAATTAGGTGGGCCAAAAAAACGAAAATGCGCAGACTGGTTTGATGTAGTGTGGAAAAGTTGTCACCGCTAAACACTGTGCAATTTATTTTTTTTTACTGGGAGTTAATATATTCTCTTCTGGCAACGGGTTTGAAATTTCAAAACTTAAATTTAAAACAGCTATGAATAACTGAATGTCTAAAAAACCAAAAGTGTGCATAACAGTATGGTGTAGTTCGGAAAAGTTGTGACCCCTCACCCCTAAACACTGCAATTTTTTTTATTTATTTTTTTTTACTGTGAGTTAATATCTTCTGTTCAGGCAATGTGCTTGAAATTTCGAAAATTAAGTTTAAAACAGCTATGAATAATCGAATTCTATAAAGGATGGAACAAAGCACCTATTTGAATTCATTAGGTCATCTAGATACTTGGCAAAGAAGTACCTGAAAGTAATCGATCCAGTGATAAGTCACAACACTTACTTTGCCTCTCCAGAAAACATTTTCTCGAGCATGTTAACAGATGAGAGAGCACCTGTGCAAGAGCTTGGAATTCGTAGGCTCCTCAAGGCAAGAGACGCTGCTGATGCAACTGTTGGTGTTCGAACATTTGTTGTACCTCAGATAAACTTTCAGACCTAAGATTACATCGAACTGATTGATTGGTCTATGTGCGATCGCACACCTCCTCCAGTTTTATGTGACATGATTCACAGCTGTTACGAAACATGCTAATTGCAAAAGATATCCCTCGGTAATGGGATTTCGTTGATTTCCCTTGCCGCACACAAGCTGTAGAATGTATGGTAAAGCTTGTTGCAGAGGCGTTACCATAAGTTTGAGGAGCACCAAACAGGCATGGGTTTATTCGATCTACCTTACAGTCATGCAATCTAATGCCCGTCTTTGATCACAAGGGCGATTACAAGTGCAAAGAAATTACAATTTTTTAGCGGAATCCTTTTAATTTGTCCATTTTTGGTTATGCTTTAATAATTATTATGATTTAGAAAACAGTTACTTATAGGGCATAGGTATCTGAGTATAGATAGGTGTTTTTTATGCAAATTTTTGAAATTTCAAGCCCATTCCCGAAAATAAAGATATTACCTCACAGTAAAAAAAAAAAAATTGCACAGTGTTTAGGGGTGAGGGTCACAACTTTTCAGCCTACACCAAACCAGTCTGCCAACCTTTGGTTTTTTAGACATTCGGTTGTTCATAGCTGTTTTAAACTTTATTTTTGAAATTTCAAGCCTGTTGCCAGAACGGAAGATATTAACTCACAGTAAAAAAAATTTGCACAGTGTTTAGGGGTGAGGTGTCACAACTTTCCCGCAATACACCAAACCCGTCTGCACACTTTCGGTTTTTTCGACCCACTCTAGTGTGCATGTTGTTGTTTTTTGAGCTCCTCCCTTTTTTTCTTTTTTCTTTTTTTTTTTTTTTCAGGTTTGCAAAACTTTAATTAATTTTTAAAGCCTTTTTTTTTTGTAAGATTTTGAACTAGTTTCTTCAACCATTGTTTAAAATTTGATGTACTTTGCTCAATTTACAATTGAATTTTTTTTGTTTTTGTTTGGTATTTACTGTGTTATAATCTCATACCCCTTTGCTAGTAGTACTTAAAAGTTAGCATCCATTTAAAACTACTTATGGTATTAGAAAGTAGTTGCAAATGTGCTTTAAGTGATTAAAAGATGGTTTAAATAAAATTCCTTTTCCTTGCAGTTAATAATATGTTTGTTTGTTTGTTATTTTCAAAAAACTGAAAATGATAAAAGAAAAATAGTAAAAGAATTATTTACTTATTTCCATCACCAAAGCATTGACAGCAACAAAAAGACTATTCCAAGAGCTTGCTCAATGAATTTTTACAGTTTCTTTTAAATTAAGCAAAATTACTTAAAGAAATGAAGTGCAAAATTCCTGTTAAAAAAAAAAAGGACTTTGTCAAAGATCAACTACAGGACCAACAAAATCACACACAAATAGTAGTGTCAACTGATATCTGAGTTGTGAATAAGTAAATATTTTAAATGAAACAATTTTATATTTTCATTAACTCATATTTGAAGATACTAATTCTTATTTAAATTCCTGTATACTCCCAGTTGTGGTAGTGCTGTAAAACAATGTATTTTACTGAACAAACTATGGAAGTTCCTGATGAAGTTGCATGTGTTCTATTTTTTTTTAATTGTAGTTGTGTGCTATGTAACTGATCATTTGCAAGTGAGCAGAAACAAGCTTCACTGTTGTTGATAGGCTAAATTCTCCACCTTCCATGATGGCGCACTTGTTGATTGGGAAGCTCATATCCTTACCTTTTATCATTTGAAAGAGTAAAGATAAGGTGTTAAAAGAGCACTCTGTCATGAGGAATATTTTTACAGCCCAGTACAGGGTAATAGGTGAAGCAAGATCATGTGAAAAAGATGCAAGAAAGATTTTGAGAAGGTGAACATGAAGCACAGAAAGAATTTTAACAATGAGACATGAAATAACTATTAATGCTGAAATCGAGACCCATTACAGTTGAACATACATGAACAGTTGAATTCATTAATGGTAAATTATTCAGGAAATTGAACTCTTGTAAGGTTACATTTGTACAATTACCTATGATGGATCCATTAATGATTTCTTTAATGATTACTGTACATCTACATACCAGCTTCAACTTTGACCAATCAGAAATCTTGAAAATAGTCCAAGCAGCACACAACCGAGCAGCGATACTTTCTTTTTCAAAACATGCTTTGGATGTTCTGGCAGTGTAAACAGCACTTGCATTCATTATTAGAAATTTGTACAAAAAAGATAGAACGGGAAGCTTAATGTGTCTGAGTCTGGTTCATCATCATCTCAGTTTCTCAACCAAGAAAGAGAAGCAGTTGAAGAATGAATGATATCCTGTTGTTTTGGTGATTTATGACTAGACATCTAGCATAGAACAAATAGAACTAATGGTCTGCAGCTTTGAATACAAAGGTTTTTCATACTACAGAAACATTTCAAATGAGAGAAAGAGAGCCACTCTCAATCAACTGTTGATTATTTATTCAAAACGAAGCACCTACTTGAACCACAGTTTTCTGATCAATAATTTTCTACATTGCCATCAACTTCTGCCATCCTGAAGTCCTTATGGAAGGGAATTCTCATGAAATCGTAATGCATTTTGTGCCTCATATTAGTAATCTAATGTTATTTATCTCAATCTGTGCCTGATATGCAGACTACTGCACATACAAATATCCACTGAATAAATATTGAAAAAGTAGGCTTTTGAAATGTAAAAAGGTCAATCATATAAGCTTCTGCAATAGTTTAAGATTTGAACATGAAAATTCTAAATGCAATACAAATGTCTTTATGAACAGATTAAAATTATTAAAGGATATTGAATTATATTTATACTTCTGCTTTTAAAGTCTATGCCGTATCTTCTTCACCCATATCAGGCTGTCATGTCATGTGTTATAAAGTTTCATTGAAAGATTGACTGTCTGCCCATAAGCTATGACAGTAGAACAGTAGAAGGAATATATCCAGGTTTTCATTTGGGAAGCATAGATGCAAGTGTTCCTTTAGGAAAGGAGCTGTCTGTCTTTGACATTTTTTTTTTTTTTTTTTGCATAGTGCTGTCATAAATGCTTAAATATTGAATGGCAATGATGAAGGGTGATTTATTTCTTAATGAATTTTCCAAATTTAATGGATGTTTTACCATTCCTTATATTACTTTCGTGTCATATCAATCAATGGAACAAGCATTCATGTCTCTTTTTTTCTTTTAAGATAAATTAAAAGTTTAAAATGATACTTATCATGTCCATCCACCATTTCTGTGCCCTGTAAAGTTGTTTCATGGCAGAATGAGAAGCGAAATACTGATTTTTGAGCTTTAATTTCACTTAAAGGGCACTCTCTCTCTCTCTCTCTCTCTCTCTCTCTCTCTCTCTCTCTCTCTCTCTCTATCTCTCTATCTCTCTCTCTCTCTATCTATCTATCTATCTATCTATCCCTCAGGCATATTTTACTCTATCAAAGAAGAGTGCAAACATTTTTCCTTTTGTTTACAACAAAATTAATATAAGTTCACAAATGATGTTTCCAGGTAACTATGCAGTGAGAACAGCTTTACATGTCATGAAAAATTATGGCAGATAGGTTAAGTGTCAATTTTCGCATTTAATTTCACTTTTACCTAAAGGAAAAATGCTTGCTCCATTGATTGATATAATAAGAAGAGGCTGTAGGGAATGGATAAAACATATATTTCATTTTTTAAAATGTGAAGCCTTTCTTCTGCATTATTACATGATTTCTGGCATGTATAATATTATGCAATCTTCTCGAAGACAGAAATCTATCACGTGAGCAGTTTTATTTTGTACATCCTTGTTTGAAAGAATACTCTTTGCATTCACAGAGGAGAATTAATAAAAATTGTATTTTGGAATCCAGCTCTGGAACTATGGCTATTACCATACATGAAATCGTTAGATATGTTGGTTGTGTTTTATGTAACAGAAACCGAAAGAGCAAATTGCTGTGGAACTGAAAATAAATCATCAATTTCATTTTGTAATTGTTTTTAAATTTTCCACATTTTTACAAATATAACAATATGTATTTTGCTGTTTAAATGAACTGAAATATAAAACTTCATTTTCCTATGAGATATTTACTGTTTGAACAATCAATTGTCCAAATGTTTTTACTTGATTTTATAATGTATGGAAATGTAACTTTTCTCCTGTTCTAATAGTATGTACTACTTCTTGTGTTGTGTAATCAGTTCATTGCTATTATCCATTATTTCCTATTCAGTAAACATTTTTTATGCTTCGTTATTGATTTTATAGCATGGTGAAACTGCTCTGCACATCGCTGTGTGGCATGGATTTCCTAAAATAGTAGATTCCTTGTGTGATTTTGGTGCTCAGACAAATCTTAGAAACAAGGTGTGTGCTATTTTGCTACCATCATTCTGCATTTTCCTGCTGTGTGCAGTTTCAGTTTGCATTCTGAAAAATAAGTGCTACCATGTTTGTAATGCTCAGTATTTTGTGAAAACTTATTATTTTTGGCTTTGAATTCCACCAGGGACTATCATCCATGTAAAGAGTTCTTGAAAAAAGCTCTGTATTTTCCTGGAGCAAGAACCTAATCCCCATCTCCCAATGTTCATCTTGAGAAAAATTAACCATTGTGCTATCCAAGAAACTTACAATATTTTTTGGCTTATAAGTTGACATGGAGTATAAGTCAAATGGGTTAAATTTCTCAATTTCTTTATCTTCATTCATAGATAAGTCAGTCCTGAGTATAATATGAGGCTAGAACAAATACAGTTAGTGTTTAGAAGTTGATATGGAGTATAAGTGTAACAGGTTAAATTTCCGAATTTCTTTATCTTCATTCATAGATAAGTTGACCCTGAGTATTAGACAAGGCTAAAACAAATATAGTTAGTATTCCAAAATTATGTAGCTATATTTTTAATGTTTCGGTACATATTAAAAGGAAGAAAAAGTGAAGAAAGTTCCACACTTTTTTTGGAAGAAAGTTGAATTTTGTAAGTTCATTTTTTTCTTATGAAGGTGCCACGCAAAGTTGGGGAAAAAATAAAAAGCAAGGTCACACAGCGTGAGTTATGGTTCACTGTTTTCTCATAGAGTCATTATTTTTGCTCTTTTAAAAAACCTCCTGTATTACCTGTTAAATTTTACTGTCTTTGCTGTTTTAAACTTTGAATTTATTAATTTTTTGCCTTATGTTTTGTAAATACACATGAATATACCTTTGAATATCCAGTCCAAGGTCAACATTACTTTTTTAGCTTTTTTATTCCAATAAGCTATCCTTAGACTTCTGAATTACATTAAACATCTTTGTCATATAAAATTTTCTTTGAAACAACGTTTTTAGGCCTGTATTACAGCAATGAAAATGCTACTGACTTAGGACAATAAACCTTTAACAGTACCAATGATTACCCTAACCGAAAAAGTACTTCAAGTTTTTAACATATGTTAGATCTTTCAATTATGGTTGCACACTGTATTAATTCTATTACTACTATTACATGATGAACAGAAATATAAGTGGTATAATATATGCACTTTTCCCTTAAAATGTAAGTTTTCATAAACATAGAAATTGAGCGAAAACACACAGAGTCACGTATGGTAAAAAGGCTCATTTAGCAGTGGCTTTTGGTCATCCTTCGACCTTTATCACTCGCGATCGACTGGATGGGCTGGTTGCCAGAACTACAATTTAAAGTTGGGGTGTTGAAACTGTTGCCAGATTTTAGTAGAGAAATCCAAATAAATGAGATTTGGTGAGGGGTCTCTGAATTGCAGTTTTTGGTGAACAAAATTTTAATGCTTTCTTGGAAATGCAAAGATGCTTTGTTGATGAATGGAGCAACTTTTTTTTTCTTTCCAAATGGGAACTGCAGATGTGTCTTTAAGGGTTAGTGCAAATAATGCTGTATTTGGAAGACCATTGGAAACATCTTTTTTGTGTTCACTAAGTCTTGTATTGATGCTTCGGTATGTGCTTCCAATATACACTGAGAGACCAGAGGTAGTTGAAAAAACTAAACAACAGCATAAACTCCAGGGGTGAAATAGGATCCCTGTCTTTAAACAGGCACTTTATTGCAGAAGGGTTTGGTTTCACTATGAGAGTGTAGCCCATAGTTGTGAAGAGTTTACACATCTTATAAGAGAAGTATCCATGGAAAGGGATGAACCAATGAATGGTGGTTTTTCATTGGTATTGGTGAGAGAGCAAGCAGATTTTTCAAATGGGAATTTTGGAGGAATTTCTCAATTGTAGAAAGTGGGAACTGATGGGTTTCAGCAATTTTCTTTATGGTGTCAATTTCTTCATTGAAGGAAGGTTCAGTATTGCAGACAATCCTGGCATGATTAGCATAAGTTTTAAGGTGGCAAATTTGTGAGCAGTGGTGGAGTGGGATGAAAATGGGATTATGTTTGTTATTGCAGATGGTTTTCTGTAGACAGATTTGTTTAGATAATTCCCTTGTCTTGTCAGATGGACATCCAAGAAGTCAATGCCTTGCAGTGATTCTTCATTGATGGTGAATTTTATTGATGCAAACTTCAGTGAAATCTTTTCAAGAAGAGATTCAAGGTCAATTCTATTGTGTAGCCAAATTACAAAAATATCATTAACATATCGAAGCCAAATAGAAGGTTGTAGATTGTGTTCCATGACTATGTTTTTTTCGATATGTTGCATGAAAACTTCAGCCAGAAGTGGAGAGAGGAGTGAACCCAACGGAAGTCCTTCTTGCTGACAGTAGTATTTGTTGTTAACCTTAAACAATTAAGATTTCTCAGAGTTTGAAAGCAGTCATACAGGTATTTTGTTATTGGGCCAGAGAGTGATTGTTTTTTTTTTTTTTTGTTGTTGTTTTTTTTGTTGAGCAATTGTACTAACAGCATATGAGAGTGGAAAGAGAGGGACTGAAGGGAAGAGAGAGACTACATCCAGAGTAAATATTTTGTCAGAGGGTTCAATGCTAGGAGGGAGTTTTGTAATGAACTCTTTAGTGGAGGAAATTGACAAAGGATAGCTGGAGGTGGGATGTTTACATTTTTTCCACAATCCTCCTTTCTATGTTTACAGGTGGGAGAGAAAGTATATTTCATGAGTGGTCGAAGAGGGAAACCAGCTTTATGAAGTTTGATCTGGAAGAATAAGCGCGTAGTTCGAAAATATGGTGGTGGTGTAAAATCTCCAAGAAAGGTTTTTATAGTGGGTTTCTTATTGAGTTTTTCAACTGCAGTTTTAAGTTTGGGGGTTGTATCAGATTTTAGAATCTTGCAATTTGAAGTTGAGAGGAATGATTCAGTTTTTATATTAAGAACAGTTTTGGAGATAATGACAGGGCAGCCAGTTTTATCAGCTTTACAGATTGCAAGATTCTTTTCATTCGTTAGATTGCTGATTTCTTTGAGGAATGAGGAAGAATACTTCAGGGGTTTCCTTTCCACTTTTGCAAGATAGAGTGCTGCCTTGGCACGGAGGATTGGTTGAGCTTCTGGTTTAGTACGGTGAACTGCTGCTTCTAACATGGAGATCGTGGCTTTTAGATTTGGATTAGTTTCAGGAGTGAATTTTGGTCCGAGTGAAAGGAAAGCTTCCAGTTTTAGAGGAAGTGAAGTATCCAAGAGATTCACGAAGCAGAGGAAGGGGACGACGGACTTGCAGTTGTGATAGGAGGAGGTTCGGCGGGACACTGTTTGTTGAGTGGAAACTGAAACTTTTTACAGTGTTTTGAGCTTTCGTTTTCAATCACTGTAGCGACGATTTCAGAGATGCGGATCATTAAAATATCTTGCAAAGATCTTGGAAACTTAGTGCTTGGTATTTGGAATAGCCAAGGAGTTTGTTTTTAGCAATGTTTCTGTGGAGGTTGTGGATTGTGGATTGTGGCTGGGAGCAATTTCCCTTTAGTTTCTTGGAGGATTTTTGAACAGCATCCAGAAAAAATTGGGTTACATACTTGAAAAACTTGAGGGAAGACCATTGAAGACTTGCAGTTCAACAGAAACGATAGTTGACAAAGGAGTTTTGCCATGTGTATGCAGTGATTACGGAAGCATGCCCTGTCCTGATTACAGTTGATAACTGTTTTAAATCATGTAAGTTTTCTTTGTTTGTTTCCTGTTTTCCACCTTCACTTATTATTTTTGTCTTAGGCCTTATGATAAGTATTTCTTCTTTTTAATGTCAAAACAGTGAGTTTCTACAAGTAATACATCTTTGTCTTTTATGATGTACCCACACTAAGTAAATATTTATCAGAATGTTTTTTCTAACTTAATCATGCATGCTTTTATATGGTAATTATTGGAAATCAAACTGGTGCTCCTAATCCCACCATTAAGGCATAAGAAAACACACAAAGTCAGATAACCCTTGCAGATTTTGTAAGTTTTCGTAATTTCTGCATCAATAAGCATCCTTCTGTCATGAATTTTCTCAGTATGATATGCTGATGACATTAAGAAAATCAACTCTGTGTTATGCTATGCTTTTAGTGGTAAAACAACATAAAAATTGGTGAATGTGCTAATATTGTCCCCTTGAAATATTTTTTGTAAAACACTTCTTTAGTCAAATTTTGCTAAGCAATTCCAGTGTGTGATGAAGAAAGGTCATATGAGGCAGTGCGTATTTTAACTCAATTTTTATATTATTTTTACTAGAAATCATTGCAATATATGATAATTAACAGCGGTGATACAACAATTTGTCCATAAGGCATGTATCAGCATCAATATTTCCCATGCAAGTCTTCCTGTTACAAAGAGGAGAATGCCTCTTGATAGATTAAGAGATTTCCCATAATGCATAAGTATTGACATATAAATGCCATGTGCTTTACTGTTTCCCATGCAGCCATCCTTTAGAATACTTGAAAATTATGTTAGCCTTTAATGAGAATTGAACATACATCTCTTGATTTACATTTAAGCATGCTACCATTGCATCAACCAGGACATCAAAGTTCCAAGCAACTGAAGCTAAGCAGATGTAGCTTAGGAATCCAAACAACTCTCTAGATTATATAACAAAATAGAGCAAAAAAGAAAAACTATGGATCTAGTTAAAACAGTTATTGATAAAGGGTTTACACCCATTTGGGAAGAAGCAAAAGCCATTTCACATTACACGGGTTGGAAACAAACTCTTATCCATGAATCTATTGAAATTTCAACCAATTATCAAGCTTGCAACAAGGTACCGTCCATGAAAATTAACAAAATGTAGAATAATTTTCTCACATTGTTTTCCCAAAATATAAACGACCAATTAAAATGTTCCAAAAATCAACAAAATCCAGCCAAAAGATGGCAGTGCAAAACCACATCCCTATGATGAGAATTTCAAAAACTGATCAAGAACGAAACAATGTATGCAATTTGATGGCTGACAAGAGCTTTAGCGACAGAAACCATGGTCCTGTTTTAGTTTCCTGTACTGGCATTTTAATAAATACAATCTTTTATGATTCAAAAAATCTCCATATATGCACTGGTCAAAACAATATCCACTTCATCATAGCATTGATGACCATTTTTCATCCATGGGTGGATGGAGGTCAATATATCACTAGTATTTCAAATTATAGAATTGAATGGAAAGCAAATAAATCCCCAGGTGAGTTAATTCCCCACTACAATGAAGCAGAAATTGCTTTAACTAGCACACATCTGGAGAGTTGTTCAGATTCCTAAGCTACATCTGCTTAGTTTCAGTTGCTGAAAAATTTGTTGACCTGGGTTTTGTAATAGTAGCATATTCGAATGTAAATCATGAGATGCAAGTTCAATTCTTGTTCCAATGCAATGTAATTTTCAAGTTTTCTGAAGTATTGCTACATGAAAAACAGAAAACATACAGCATTTGTATGCTGAGATGATGCATATATGCCATTTCTGTATTTGTGGGGAATTAATTCTTCTGGGGGTTTGCTTCCCATTCATTTTATGATTTCTCCAAAGTTTGATGAGTTCTTTGTAACAAGCTATTATTAAAAAAATGTCATACTAAATAGACCCTATGTTGCTGAAAACACATTTATTTATTTTGTGAAACTGTAGTTTTCTGATTAACATTATGTCATGTTACTTTGCTTATGGCAGTTCTCTGGCCATACGCAAGCATTGGTGAATTATATTATGTGTGGTATGAAAATAAAAGGGCATTTTCTCAATTAAATACATCATATTCAATGCATTCATTTTAATTAGTAATTTTTCTAGAGTTGCAACTCAGAATAAATATTTCCTAACTAAAATGAATATTGTAGAAGTTAGTGAAGAGCAGATTATGAAATCGTATAGTACAGTAATGGGCTTATTATTTTTCACATTGAAGTGCCGTGAATAATGAGATCATTTTTCTGTTTATTCATGTGGCCATCTTTGAAAATTTGAAATTGTTTCCTCTTGGAAGGAAAATTAAACCCACCTGATGAAATTAGAAAAAAATATTTCCATTATCCGTGTTGGTGTAGCAGTAATATACTGCAATGGACATCAGAAGATGGAGGTTCAGTTTCTTCCCCTGGACAGTACAATTTTCATACTTTCTGAGAAGCTGCATGAACAAGAAATTACAGCATTTCATTCACAAAAATAACAAGCTCAAGATGAACATGTGTAGTACCATATATTTCCTCCTCTGTAATTATTAGCATATCAACCAATCACTGCATATTATTGTTATTTTACTTATTTATGTGCTAACATATGTTTCTATGAACCATCTTGTACTGAATAAAATGCTTTCCCACATTCTTCTTCACCTTCCGAGAATGTAAAGATTACTGTGAAAGAAACATGAATGATATATTCTGCAAAATATTTCATCCTCATTGTCTTATTAAACCTTTAATTAAAAGTTTTCAGACTTTTGGTTAAGAGATTAATTTTGCCCTGCCTTGAATGCATGCATAATGTTGATAAGTGGAACTTTTTGATATTTTCCAAAAAAAAAAAAATTGCAAATAAACTGACTGACATCAACAGGTTTTCATTATTTTGTTTGTTTCGCTGCAGGAGTTAGAAACCCCTCTTCACTGTGCTGCAGCTCGTGGCCACACAGACTGTGTAAAAAGTCTTTTAGAAGCTGGTGTAAAATTAGATCTTCTTGATAAGGTAATGATATCCAAATTAATTGATGTTGGAATTTTGATTTTGGAGGGGGAGGGGGGTTGTAAAGTGTAAAGTAATTTTCCTTCTTAAGCATGTTACATGCTTTTCAACTTTTTATATAGTTTTGTTTGAAGTGCCATGCTTGATTTTATCTTTATTTGTCTCACCTCTCTGTAAGGATGTTATTAAAATTTTACTCTGTTGGAAAACTCCAAACTTCAAAAGCTGAAATCTTCAATATTTGATTAAATATTAAAGGATTTACGTGCTGGTATGAACTAAACCTCACTGAAATGACATAAGGGTTGATATAGCTGTAGAGTGTCAAATGCAAGATGGATTAAGTTAGCACTTAGGCAAAGCCCTCTAAGCCCTCTAACAGTTAGAAAGCCTGGGTACAGGTGTCCAAAACAGAGGCCAAGATTTGCTTGATTGCTTTCTCCAGTAACCAAACTAATCTTCAAGAGTGTGGCCACAATGGAGTGACATAGGAAGATTAGTTACTTTCGGTTACACGATTTCTTTTTATTTGGGTGCATGTGGGAAGCATTTATCGCAGGAATACGGAAAGAAGTAACTACCATAAATTTATTTTATAACTTTTATTTCAGCTGTTTGGTTTCAAGTGTGACATCACATGATGTCATCGGATACGCTTTTCTTTCTGCAACTAATGAAAACTACCACTGTGAATGGGCAACTGCATACATTGATTTGCTCAAGAAACCCTCATGATTTGTGGAAATGTTTTTCTTAAAAACTTTGGTGATCTTGAGGATGTAGAATCCAATTAGGTAATGAATGAATACAACAGCCTAAGTTTAAGAAAATCGCTGCACACATGACTGGAGCAGGAGCCCATATACCTCAACTGTTGCTTTCATTCACTGCTCAATCATTTACTACATCATTATTTTGTGAAAATATTTTATCAAAAACATTTCAAAAAGTCGTGATGATTTTTTAAGTAAATAAATGCACATAGTTCCACATTCCTAACAGTAGTTCTCATTAGTCAGAGAAGAAGAAGTATGTCCGATGACATCGTGTGACTTCACACTTTGAACCAAATAGCTATAAGAGAAGTAACAAAATAGACTTATGCTAATTTCTTGTACCCATATTCCTGCAATGACATGCACCAATATGTCAAGGCAAACGTGTATTAGAGGACAAATAACATTCCTGTGACCTCTCCCTTGAAGATTGGTTTGATCATTGGAGAAAGCAATGACACAAACTTGGGCCTCTGTTCCTGTCAAGTGAGACACAGCTTTCTACTTACAAAGGGCTTTGACTCAGGTAAAACCTCTCTCTTACAGATACTTGCATACATCCAGAAAACCAGTTTATAGTTCTTACAACTGGATATGGTCTCAGGAAAGGATCCAGAAGCTTCCAAAATAAATTTTACCTTAGGGAAAGTAGTTGCTCTGGTAAAAAAAAAAAAAAGATGGATAAAGAGAATTTGTGAATGGGTCTTCCTCTCTCCCTCCCTCCCTGCCTCTCACCCCATCTCATTCCCTCCATCTCCTCCCCTCTCTCTTTCTTGCTCGCATGCACACATACACTGGCAGAGATGCTTCTCCCTGGCATTGCATGCCTTTATAAAACTTTTCCATCACAAAATTGTGCAAAATATTTAAATCCGAAAGCAGGAAAAACAATTGAAAAATTTTTGTTATTTCCCTGGCATTCAAATACCTGTTTTGCGAGAAAACGAGCATTGTTCTTTTTAAATATTGAGTCTGGATAGAATCTTCCAAAATAAATTTGAGCCCTTCCATTCGTGTAGATTAATTAAAGATAACAATTTCCAGCTTAATCAGATCATTCCTGAGCAATATGACTGGTAATGCCACTTTAAAATATTTATATATTCTTCTGTAATGGATGATTTCCACATCTTTTGAAAGGAACTTTCATTTACTTCACTTCATCAAGTCATTCCTTCACCATTCATTGTCTTACTGGCAATTTTCTCTTGGAAGTTTGGGGAAATATTGCATTAAACAACAAAGCCCATCCATTGCTTTTCATGAGCAGCCAAAATCTCTTTTTCCTTCAGCTCTTAGCTTCTTCTGTTTCCGAAGCTCAAGTTGTAATATATATATATATATATATACTCTCTTAGAAAATGAGCTGTTATATATATATATATATATATATATATCATCATCATTGTCAACCATTATCAATCCACTGCTGGATGAAGGTCTCCCCAAGTTTCCTCCACAATGGTCTGTCTTGTGCCAGTCTCCTCCATGTCACTCCTGCATACTTTCGAATTTCATCCACCCATCTCCCATGTGGTCTTCTTCTGGGTCTTTTCCTGTCCCTTGGAATCCAATCTAAAATTTTGGCTGTCCATCGATGGTCTGTCCTTCTGGCAGTATGTCCAGCCCATTGCCATTTCAGGGATTTAACTCTGATCATGATGTCTTCCACTCTTGTCATTTTTCAGATCCACGAGTTCCTCTTCTTATCTCTCCTGGTTACACCAAGCATGCACCTCTCCATGCTGCTTTGAGTTGTCTGCAGCCTTTGTATGTCTCTTTTAGTTAAGGTCCACGTCTCTGCACCATACGTAAGCATTGGAAGGATGCATTGATCAAACACTTTTATTTTAAGACATAATGGCATATTGCTCTTGAAAATTATGCTGTTTCTTCCAAAAGCTCTCCAGGCAAGTTTTGTGCGCCGATTAATTTCTTCATCAATGTGGCCCTCACTTGATATCTGCTGTCCAAGATAAACGTACGTGTCTGTTATCTCCAGCTTTTCTCCATCAATCAATAAATCTTCATTTCTTGTAAAAGCATTGTACATCACTTTTGTCTTCTGAAAGTTCATTTTTAATCCCACTTCTTTACTCTTGTCAGCAAGTTCCTGGATCATACTCTGCAGCTCTGATGGGGTTGTTGCAAAAATGACTACATCATCAGCAAAACGAAGGTGGGTTAGATAATCTCCATTAATCTTTATCCCCTTGTTTTCCCAGCTCAGTGACTGAAAGACACCCTCCATTGTGGCATTAAAGAGCTTCGAAGATATGGTGTCACCTTGTCTCACTCCCTTTCCAATTTTTATGTGTATTGTATTTTTAAACAGCCGAATCTTTGCACTTGCATTTTCATAGATGTTATTAATAATATTAATGTATGCATCTTCAATACCGCAGGATTTCAGAGCCATTGTAACTGCTGATGGTTTCACCGAATCAAAGGCTTTTTCATAATCGATAAAAGCCGTGCACAATGGAAGTTCATATTCCCTCGCTCTTTCAATTAGTTCTCTCAGTATGTGGATATGATCTATTGTGCTGTAGCCACTCCTGAATCCAGCTTGTTTTCTCGGTTGAGCCATGTCCAGTGTTACCTTCAAGCGGTGTGAAAGAATTTTAGTGAAGATTTTATAAACCACTGATAGGAGGCTGATAGGTCTGTAGTTCCTGAGATCCTCAATGTCACCTTTCTTATGTAGCAGGATCATTGTAGCGGTGTTCCAATCCTCAGGAATCTTCCCTTCATTAAGGCATCGAGTGAAAATTTGGGCGAGTACTGTTTCAATTTCTCCACTTGCTTCTTGTATGATGTCTATAGTAATTCCATCTTCTCCTGGACCTTTCCCCCGCTTCATGTTCTTGATTGCATGTGCAACTTCTGCTGGAAGGACTGGAGGAACTCTGGTACTGGTACCTTTCATGATGTCTGGAGTGCATGTATCATCCCTTTCATATAATTTGGAGTAGAAATCTTTCACTCTTATCAAAATTTCGCCTTTATTTCTTGTTACAGAACCATCTTCTTTTCTCAGTGCCATAATCTGTTTTCTTCCCTTACTGAGATGTCCCTTTGCTATCTTTAGGCTTTGGTTGTTTTCAATTGCTTTCCTCACTAGTTCACAGTTGAATTTTCTTACGTCTTCAGTGATACTTTTTCTTACTGTCTTGCATAGCTCTATATATTCCACTTTGGAAGTCACATCTTCTTTAGTTGTCCTCATCTCTCTTCTTATTTGCATCAACATTTTCGTTTTTCCTGATAATTTATTTACATGCAACTTGTTCTTAGACCCAGCTAATTTTGTTGCTGTTTCCATAAGAGCTTTGGTTACTTTTCTGTTAACTTCAGAGATGTCCACTTCTTCCGATGTTAGGCCTTCTAAAGCAGAGAACCTGTTCTTCAGTTCCAACTTGAAGGTATTATGGTGTTTTTTAAGGTTGGTTATGTCAATAGATTTTGTTTGTCTTATGAGCTTGCCACGTTCAAGTTTAGTGTTGAGGTGCATCTTACATCTCACCAATCTATGGTCACTACCTGTGTTGAACTTGTTTAGCACACTGCAGTCTTCTATGACGAATTTTTTGTTACACATAATAAAATCAATTTCACTTGTCGTCCCATTTGGATGTCTCCATGTCCATTTCCTGTGCGGCTTTTTCTTGAAAAAGGAGTTCAAGATGAAAAACCCTTCTGTCTCTGCAAACTCAACGAGAGTATTTCCACGCTGGTTTCTGTTGCCATGACCGAATTTACCTACTGAAGTTTCATTCTGTTGCTGTTGCCCTATTTTTGCATTGAAATCTCCCATAATTATTTTCAAGTGCTGCTTACCTTTATTATTTAGATGACAAATTTCCTCATAAAATTCTTCAATTTCTTCTTCAGGATGACTTGTGGTGGGTGCATAAGTTTGAATAATCTGAGCCTGGTATCTTTTCGAGAGTTGGATAACGAGTCGTGCAGCTCTGTCAGAGGAACTTTCAACTTCTACAACTTTATCCTTCAGTTTCTTATTTATTATAAATCCAACACCACTAGTTCTGCCAGTATCTGTCCCACGATAGTAGAAGAGATGTCCACTTTTCAGTTCAATGAGATCTTCTCCTTTTCTCCTTACTTCACTTAGCCCAACAATGTCCCACTTGATCCTTTGTAGTTCCTTTTCCAATTCAAGAAGCCTTGAATCAGAAGATAGGGAGCGTCCATTATACGTAGCCAAGGTCAGCATCAGATGGCAGCCTATTCCGGTCCTCCGGGGATTCTTAGCACCCTCTGCCTTCATGTCGCACTGACCGCTGCCTTGGCCAGGTACATCCCAGCTGCCGGAGACTGAGGGCCAAGATTTAAGTTGTGGAATCATTTTGGAGGGGTTTGGCCATAACTCACCACGCTGGCCAAACAGGTTGGTGAGTGTGGGATAGCATTTCCTCTAATCCCGATGGTATAGTTATACCGCTATTGGCGGTCGTCAGAGCCCCTTTAGTGGGAACAGGATGCACCACGAGAAGGCAGGGTTGACATTTGTCAAGGAGATGCTGTGATGTTACGCATCACCTGACCTTACATCCCATTAATCTTTATTCCCAGCTCAGCAACTGAAAGACGTGTGGATTAATTAGAGATAACAATTTCCAGCTTAATCAGATCATTCCTGAGCAATATGACTGGTAATGCCACTTTAAAATATTTATTTATTCTTCTGTAATGGATGATTTCCACATCTTTTGAAAGGAACTTTCATTTACTTCACTTCATCAAGTCATTTCTGCACCATTCATTGTCTTACTGGCAATTTTCTCTTGGAAGTTTGGGGAAATATTGCATTAAACAACAAAGCCCATCAATTGCTTTTCATGAGCAGCCAAAATCTCTTTTTCCTTCAGCTCTTAGCTTCTTCTGTTTCTGAAGCTCAAGTTGTAATATACATATATATATATATATATATATACTCTCTTAAAAAGTGAGCTGTTATATCATCATCATCATCATTGTCAACCATTATCAATCCACTGCTGGACGAAGGTCTCCCCAAGTTTCCTCCACAACGGTCTGTCTTGTGCCAGTCTCCTCCATGTCACCCCTGCATACTTTCGAATTTCATCCACCCATCTCCCATGTGGTCTTCTTCTGGGTCTTTTCCTGTCCCTTGGAATCCAATCTAAAATTTCAGCTGTCCATCGATGGTCTGTCCTTCTGGCAGTATGTCCAGCCCATTGCCATTTCAGGGATTTAACTCTGATCATGATGTCTTCCACTCTTGTCATTTTTCGGATCCACGAGTTCCTCTTCTTATCTCTCCTGTTTACACCAAGCATGCACCTCTCCATGCTGCTTTGAGTTGTCTGCAGCCTTTGTATGTCTCTTTTAGTTAAGGTCCACGTCTCTGCACCATACGTAAGCACTGGAAGGATGCATTGATCAAACACTTTTCTTTTAAGACATAATGGCATATTGCTCTTGAAAATTATGCTGTTTCTTCCAAAAGCTCTCCAGGCAAGTTTTGTACGCCGATTAATTTCTTCATCAATGTGACCCTCACTTGATATCTGCTGTCCAAGATAAACGTACGTGTCTGTTATCTCCAGCTTTTCTCCATCAATCGATAAATCTTCATTTCTTGTAAAAGCATTGAACATCACTTTTGTCTTCTGAAAGTTCATTTTTAATCCCACTTCTTTACTCTTGTCAGCAAGTTCCTGGATCATACTCTGCAGCTCTGATGGGGTAGTTGCAAAAATGACTACGTCATCAGCAAAACGAAGGTGGGTTAGATAATCTCCATTAATCTTTATCCCCTTGCTTTCCCAGCTCAGCGACTGAAAAACACCCTCCAATGTGGCATTAAAGAGCTTCGGAGATATGGTGTCACCTTGTCTCACTCCTTTCCAATTTTTACGTGTGTTGTATTTTCAAACAGCCGAATCTTTGCACTTGCATTTTCATAGATGTTATTAATAATATTAATGTATGCATCTTCAATACCGCAGGTTTTCAGAGCCATTGTAACTGCTGATGGTTTCACCGAATCAAAGGCTTTTTCATAATCGATAAAAGCCATGCACAATGGAAGTTCATATTCCCTCGCTCTTTCAATTAGTTCTCTCAGCACGTGGATATGATCTATTGTGCTGTAGCCACTCCTGAATCCAGCTTGTTCTCTCGGTTGAGCCATGTCCAGTGTTACCTTCAAGCGGTGTGAAAGAACTTTAGTGAAGATTTTATAAACTACTGATAGGAGGCTGATAGGTCTGTAGTTTCCGAGATCTTCAATGTCACCTTTCTTATGTAGCAGGATCATTGTAGCGGTGTTCCAATCCTCAGGAATCTTTCCTTCATTAAGGCATCGAGTGAAAATTTGGGCGAGTACTGTTTCAATTTCTCCACTTGCTTCTTGTATGATGTCTACAGTAATTCCATCTTCTCCTGGAGCTTTTCCTCGCTTCATGTTCTTGATTGCATGTGCAACTTCTGCTGGAAGGACTGGAGGAACTCTGGTACTGGTATCTTTCATGATGTCGGGAGTGCATGTATCATCCCTTTCAGATAATTTGGAGTAGAAATCTTTCACTCTTGTCAAAATTTCGCCTCTATTTCTTGTTACAGAACCATCTTTTTTTCTCAGTGCCATAATCTGTTTTCTTCCTTTACTGAGATGTCCCTTTGCCAATTTTAGGCTTTGGTTGTTTTCAATTGCTTTCCTCACTAGTTCACAGTTGAATTTCCTTACGTCTTCAGTGATACTTTTTCTTACTGTCTTGCATAGCTCTATATATTCCACTTTGGAAGTCACATCTTCTTTAGTTGTCCTCATCTCTCTTCTTTTTTGCATCAACATTTTGGTTTTTCCTGATAATTTGTTCACATGCAACTTGTTCTTAGACCCAGCTAATTTTGTTGCTGTTTCCATAAGAGCTTTGGTTACTTTTCTGTTAACTTCAGAAATATCCACTTCTTCCGATGTTAGGCCTTCTAAAGCAGAGAACCTGTTCTTCAGTTCTAACTTGAAGGTATTATGGTGTTTTTTAAGGTTAGTTATGTCAATAGATTTTGTTTGTCTTATGAGCTTGCCACGTTCAAGTTTAGTGTTGAGGTGCATCTTACATCTCACCAATCTATGGTCACTACCTGTGTTGAACTTGTTTAGCACACTGCAGTCTTCTATGACGAATTTTTGTTACACATAATAAAATCAATTTCACTTGTCGTCCCATTTGGATGTCTCCATGTCCATTTCCTGTGTGGCTTTTTCTTGAAGAAGGAGTCTCAAGCTACAACAAAACATTTAACCTCCAAATTCACAGCAAATTGCAGTTGTTGCAAAAAAAGTTTTACGACCAACTGTGCATTTATTAATATAATTTTACAAAAATAAATGCATTACTTATTTACAGTCTTGGTCATTTAGAAAAAAAAAGTCTGGATTTTGGGTGGGAGCAAACCCCCTCCCCCCCAGTTGCCCCCCACTGGATCTGCCACCAGATGATCTAAAGTCTAGTTGTTGTTGTTGTTTTTTTTTGTAATATTTTAGCATGCTTTCTAATATATATATGCTGTGTACAAAAATTGATGAAGAAAGTAATCGACGTTTTAAACTTAGTTGGAGAGCTTTTGGAAGAAACAGATCCATTTTTAATAGTATGCCATTATGTCTTTAAAGAAAAATGTTTAATCAATGCATCCTTCCAGTGCTTGCGTACAGAGCAGAGATGTGGACCTTAACTAAAAAAGACATACAAAGACTACAGGCAACTGAAAGAAGAATAGAGAGGTGCATGCTTGGTGTAACCAGGAAAGATATGAAGAGGAACTCATAGATAAGGAAAATGACAAGAGTGGAAAAATCATGATCAGAATAAAATCCCTGAAATGGCAATGGGCTGGACATATTGCCAGAAGGACGGACCATTGATGGACAACTGAAATTTTAGACTGGATTCCGAGGAACAGGAAGGAAAAGACCCAGAAGATGACCACATGGGAGATGGGTGGATGAAATTCAAAATTCAGAAGCATGCGAGAGTGACATGGAGGAGACTGGCTTAAGACACAGTGTTATGGAAGAAACTTGGGGAGACCTTCATCCAGCAATGGATTGATAATGGTTGACAACGATGATGATATGCTGTGTATATATCATGCACACACTATATAGTCATGACATGACAATGTGATGGTACTTGCTTTTTCATTTTAAATTGCAAAAAGAAAGAGAAAAAGAATAATCACACCACACCTATATATGTGTGCATTAATGTTAGAGTGAGCGGCAGTGGCACAGTGTCCTCTGGCCATTTGTCTGAGATGAACACAGGTTTGGGTCACAGATGAAGCATGTGTTGTGTGTTTCTCTGATGGCTCTGTCCCCTTCCTAGGCCCAGTGGCCCTAAAGTAGGGACAAGTGATATCTTCTAGCTCATAGAGTTGCTCACAGTGGTTTACTACAACACTTTGTACCTTCTCTGTTATGGATTCCATTTTAACTGGACAGCTGCTACAGTGCTTCTAGTCATGGATGCAGGTGACTAAACACAGCAGCCATGGCCCGATCATGATAACCCGGGGCCCTGGGCAGAAGTCTGCATGGGGCCCCCTCACATCATTATTTTAATCTGTCACAGAAAGACACACATATGTATGAAACTTTAAGGGTAATGTTTCAAAGGCATATGCAAATAAAAGTGAGACAGTTTTAAATAACAATATATGTACTAGGTATAAAGAATGAAAAATCCAGATTTACTCCTAATATGCATAATAGTATTTTCTAAAAATAAATGCTACTTTTCTGTTAGCCGAGCGCAAGTGATAAATCACCAAATATGGTTCACAAATCACATTTTCAGAGTTATTTTATTAAAGGCAATCGACAGTTCTCAAACCATGTTCCGCTACGAAAACTTCTTCTGCTGCGACATGAAGATATGCTGCATCTCCATCTAATACCATCATTAAAGTACATATTAAGATGGAAACACATAGAATAATTAATATAGACATAAATGAAGCTGTTCTTTCCATATAACATAACCACAGAAATTTGATCATCCTGGAACTGGAATCGAACCTGTGTCTCCCGATTTGCGCTCAAATATGCTAACCATTAACCAACCTAGTACAATGAAATCCAAACAACTGAAAATCAAAGTCTGACGTTTCAGATTAAATACCTCAGTTGTTTGGATTTCATTGCCCCGGGGTGTAATGGTGTTAGCATATTCGATTGCAAATCGGGAGATGCGGGTTCGATTCCGGTTAGGATGATCAAATTTTCAAATTTCTGTGGTTATGTTACATGGAAAGGACAGCTTGATTTATGTCTATATTAAAGTACAGTTTTATTTGGTGATTGTTCTCACGATTCATACTGAACGGCAAAATCCTCTTTTCTTGAAAAAAAAACAAAAAACGTTCAAAAGTGGATCAGAGTCTTTGGATTCTTTCACTGATGCATCAAAATCTTTACAATGTTCAAACCTTGGTGCACAAGAAATAATCATTTTATTTTCAGAAAAAATCCGGTTTCTGACTGACCGTAACAGAATATTTTAACAGCGATCCTGCAAGTTTTTTGGTAGATTCTTCTTTTTCAGTCTTTAATTTCCTTTTAGCAGAACCGGACAGATACGTTCATTGAGACATCACTTAAAAAGTACAGTATTACACTTTAAACAAATATGATATCAGTTAAAATTCTGATAAAAACTACAAAATTTTAAAAATTATCTCACTTCAAATTATTACCATATGCTAACGCTAACAAAAACATAAAATTGAGAGCTTCGCTACAACCAAGTCAAAAAGCTTCATAGTAGAACCACATGCTATAAACTAAACTAGTGTTTGCTTTATAAATGTGTTGCCATTTTCCTCGGCAAATATTTCCAGCCGTGCGGCTGCAAACTGAAAGTGTCATCCACGGACTTTAGGATACTGCGCCAGTCAACGTGTCGCATTTTACGATAGTGAACGTGGTAGCGATGGATAGAAGGCGGAGCTCACAATCTGAAATGTTTAAAATGCCTCACTGAGTTAGTTAAGATGGGTGCCTCAGAAATTTTATTAGTCCTCTTGATAGTTCGTCCTATCAAAATGGAACTTTCAACAAAAAGAAATTTATAACATAACATTATTATAAAAATTGCAAATGAGAGCCCCCTTCAAACTGGGGGCCCTGGGCACATGCCCCTGCAATAATCAGGCCCTGACAGCAACACAGAAACTATGCTTGTATGAGATCACCCATAAAAAGTAAATGAATGCAAGACTCACCATTAAAAAAATTATGACACATTGTAATTTGGGTAATAGTTTATGGATACCCTGTCATGTCATCTTTTAATTTTCAATAGAGGTACATTATTCTCTCAACTACAAGGGCTGGTCCGAAAGTATGTGGACTGAGGTCACTGTTCTGAGTCTGTATCATTTGGAGGTGTGGTGTGTGATTCCTTTTCGAAATAGTGTCCTTCACATGTGCACACTATTCACAACAGCCCAAAAGCTTCTGAAACATGTTCTAGTCCATTTTTTGAAAGTCGCTTTAAGGTAGCAGATGTGGCAGCCTTTACTTTCCTCATTTGTCTTAAACTTCCTTCTTCTCAGCTGTTTCTCAAGTGTTGGAAAAGCCCAGAAATCGCAGGATTGGAGGTCTGGGCTATATGGTGGATGTGCTTTTCTCCAAAGCTTGCACTGCTACTTATACTACATGTGGCCTCACACTATCCAAAAGAAGAAGCCATTCTCAATTAGCAGTTCTGGTCTTTTCCTGCACAACACTCCTTTCATGTGAACTTGCAAAATGTGAGCATAATATTTCGAAATAACTGTTTCCTGGCCACTAAATGCTGCAATACTATCCCACGGACATTAAAAAACAAAAACGACATCAGTTTCTTTGAAGAACCACATACTCGGAATTCCTTCTGGGACGGTGGGTCTGTGTGTTTCCATATATGCTTTATTGTTGTTTTGATTCTAGACCAAAATAGTTTATCCAAGACTCTTCTATGATTGACTATTTAATTCAGAAAGTCAGAATCTCTTTCAAGAAAAGCATGGCAAAGTTCAATGCTGCATTTCTTTTTGTTCTTCAGTAAGATCATGTGGCACCCATTTGGACAAACATAAGACATCTTCAGGTGCGACTTTACAATTTCACATCTTGCTACACCAACATTCAACTGCAGTGCTAAATCATAAATTTATGAGCATCTCTCATCTTTCAATAATTTTGTTTTTCACAATGTTTCCATCAGTCACGCATATGTCTGGATGCCCGCTTCACGGGTTGTCCTGCACCCTGCATTTTCTGTCCTTGAAATGCTTCCCCTACTTAAATACAACTAACCTTCCCAACGCTTCTACACCATATGCTTCATGAATCATCTGAAACATTTCCTGGCCACTTTTGTGTTGCTGTACACAAAATTCAGTCGTGATTTTTTTTTCTGGTAATTAGTGGTATCAAACAAAGATATTCGCTCTTTCCACGTTGTTGATGTTCCTGTTCCACGTTATATTTCTGTATTAATTAGTGGTATAACATGCTCATCCATCCACAGCCCAGCGGTGGCTCTTAAAATAGGTAGGCAAAATGGCGTAAATGCCGCCCTATGCAAGCATAAATGCAGCCCTTTTTTGCACACTAAATTGTTGAAATCCCGCCCCAAAATTTTAAAACTTTAGGCGGATGCCTCGCCACCTCATGCCACTACTGGGCTCTGCATCCACCTTTGTAATACACACTTCATTTGAACTATTGCATTACATCCACAAAAGAAGACTACATTGCCTTCACTGAAACTAACATGGCACAGATTGGGAAATCTTCCCTCACTGGAAACACATGACTTATTTCCATAGCAACAGCATGGTGCTGCCAATCCATGTGCTTTTGGAATAGCTTACATCCATTACTGATGAAATATTCAATTTCTTGAAGAATTTTATGCATTGAATTTAAGTGATTTTTCTTTTCAAAGTAAATACCATTTATTATTCTGAATGTGATTCATGAGAACAATTCAAATTATTTTTTCACATATGACAATGAGATTTACAGAGCATGAGTTCTTATTTATTTTATTTTTCTGCTTAGTTTGATAGCACTGCGCTCCACCTAGCCATGAGACGCCATCATATCACTGTATGTTTTTTGTTGTTGCAAGCTGGATGTCAGACAGATGCAGTTGACAGTGTAAGCTGTAGTATTTTATTATATTTTCAATATAATAAAAGATTCTGAAGTAACTTCTCATAACCAGTATTTATTGGTTATGAGAAGTGACTTCAGAATATTTTTATCGTATATCATTATCTCACACTTGTGTTAGTAACATATCTTATGACTGACATGTGTCACACAAAAAATTATTAGGCAAAACAAAATGTTTGCAAGACAGCTAATGCCATTTAATCACAAATATGTGTTTTATATGTTACCTGTGACTAAACAGAATTAGCTATCACATAAACTTAAAAGGAATTAAACCACCTACTTAAGGCTTTACTCAGATTAATATACTTAATTCTTAATATATATCAAATACGTGGAGATAATGTAAATGGACGATGTAATCACTCTTTCCACGTTATTTTTTAAACAACGCATAGCGACTGAAAAATTGTATTTCGGCACTGCTGGGATCGAACCCCAGAACTCTCGATAACTAGTCGAGTGCGTTCGAATTTACGCTACAGCGCCAACAATTCTCAGCGCAATGCGTGGTTTATCAGTCAGCATCTGACTATACGAATGCGTATTGATGGTCTCAGCAACTGAGATGTCGTCATCTGGTGGCATTTAACGCAACAGCTATTTTAATTGTAGCTGATAAATTCAAAGGGCGATAGAAATGTTTAATATATATCAAATACGTGGAGATAATGTAAATGGACGATGTAATCACTCTTTCCACGTTATTTTTTAAACAACGCATAGCGACTGAAAAATTGTATTTCGGCACTGCTGGGATCGAACCCCAGAACTCTCGATAACTAGTCGAGTGCGTTCGAATTTACGCTACAGCGCCAACAATTCTCAGCGCAATGCGTGGTTTATCAGTCAGCATCTGACTATACGAATGCGTATTGATGGTCTCAGCAACTGAGATGTCGTCATCTGGTGGCATTTAACGCAACAGCTATTTTAATTGTAGCTGATAAATTCAAAGGGCGATAGAAATGTTTAATATATATCAAATACGTGGAGATAATGTAAATGGACGATGTAATCACTCTTTCCACGTTATTTTTTAAACAACGCATAGCGACTGAAAAATTGTATTTCGGCACTGCTGGGATCGAACCCCAGAACTCTCGATAACTAGTCGAGTGCGTTCGAATTTACGCTACAGCGCCAACAATTCTCAGCGCAATGCGTGGTTTATCAGTCAGCATCTGACTATACGAATGCGTATTGATGGTCTCAGCAACTGAGATGTCGTCATCTGGTGGCATTTAACGCAACAGCTATTTTAATTGTAGCTGATAAATTCAAAGGGCGATAGAAATGTTTAATATATATCAAATACGTGGAGATAATGTAAATGGACGATGTAATCACTCTTTCCACGTTATTTTTTAAACAACGCATAGCGACTGAAAAATTGTATTTCGGCACTGCTGGGATCGAACCCCAGAACTCTCGATAACTAGTCGAGTGCGTTCGAATTTACGCTACAGCGCCAACAATTCTCAGCGCAATGCGTGGTTTATCAGTCAGCATCTGACTATACGAATGCGTATTGATGGTCTCAGCAACTGAGATGTCGTCATCTGGTGGCATTTAACGCAACAGCTATTTTAATTGTAGCTGATAAATTCAAAGGGCGATAGAAATGTTTAATATATATCAAATACGTGGAGATAATGTAAATGGACGATGTAATCACTCTTTCCACGTTATTTTTTAAACAACGCATAGCGACTGAAAAATTGTATTTCGGCACTGCTGGGATCGAACCCCAGAACTCTCGATAACTAGTCGAGTGCGTTCGAATTTACGCTACAGCGCCAACAATTCTCAGCGCAATGCGTGGTTTATCAGTCAGCATCTGACTATACGAATGCGTATTGATGGTCTCAGCAACTGAGATGTCGTCATCTGGTGGCATTTAACGCAACAGCTATTTTAATTGTAGCTGATAAATTCAAAGGGCGATAGAAATGTTTAATATATATCAAATACGTGGAGATAATGTAAATGGACGATGTAATCACTCTTTCCACGTTATTTTTTAAACAACGCATAGCGACTGAAAAATTGTATTTCGGCACTGCTGGGATCGAACCCCAGAACTCTCGATAACTAGTCGAGTGCGTTCGAATTTACGCTACAGCGCCAACAATTCTCAGCGCAATGCGTGGTTTATCAGTCAGCATCTGACTATACGAATGCGTATTGATGGTCTCAGCAACTGAGATGTCGTCATCTGGTGGCATTTAACGCAACAGCTATTTTAATTGTAGCTGATAAATTCAAAGGGCGATAGAAATGTTTAATATATATCAAATACGTGGAGATAATGTAAATGGACGATGTAATCACTCTTTCCACGTTATTTTTTAAACAACGCATAGCGACTGAAAAATTGTATTTCGGCACTGCTGGGATCGAACCCCAGAACTCTCGATAACTAGTCGAGTGCGTTCGAATTTACGCTACAGCGCCAACAATTCTCAGCGCAATGCGTGGTTTATCAGTCAGCATCTGACTATACGAATGCGTATTGATGGTCTCAGCAACTGAGATGTCGTCATCTGGTGGCATTTAACGCAACAGCTATTTTAATTGTAGCTGATAAATTCAAAGGGCGATAGAAATGTTTAATATATATCAAATACGTGGAGATAATGTAAATGGACGATGTAATCACTCTTTCCACGTTATTTTTTAAACAACGCATAGCGACTGAAAAATTGTATTTCGGCACTGCTGGGATCGAACCCCAGAACTCTCGATAACTAGTCGAGTGCGTTCGAATTTACGCTACAGCGCCAACAATTCTCAGCGCAATGCGTGGTTTATCAGTCAGCATCTGACTATACGAATGCGTATTGATGGTCTCAGCAACTGAGATGTCGTCATCTGGTGGCATTTAACGCAACAGCTATTTTAATTGTAGCTGATAAATTCAAAGGGCGATAGAAATGTTTAATATATATCAAATACGTGGAGATAATGTAAATGGACGATGTAATCACTCTTTCCACGTTATTTTTTAAACAACGCATAGCGACTGAAAAATTGTATTTCGGCACTGCTGGGATCGAACCCCAGAACTCTCGATAACTAGTCGAGTGCGTTCGAATTTACGCTACAGCGCCAACAATTCTCAGCGCAATGCGTGGTTTATCAGTCAGCATCTGACTATACGAATGCGTATTGATGGTCTCAGCAACTGAGATGTCGTCATCTGGTGGCATTTAACGCAACAGCTATTTTAATTGTAGCTGATAAATTCAAAGGGCGATAGAAATGTTTAATATATATCAAATACGTGGAGATAATGTAAATGGACGATGTAATCACTCTTTCCACGTTATTTTTTAAACAACGCATAGCGACTGAAAAATTGTTAAAAACATAGAAAAATTGTTAAACATTTCTATCGCCCTTTGAATTTATCAGCTACAATTAAAATAGCTGTTGCGTTAAATGCCACCAGATGACGACATCTCAGTTGCTGAGACCATCAATACGCATTCGTATAGTCAGATGCTGACTGATAAACCACGCATTGCGCTGAGAATTGTTGGCGCTGTAGCGTAAATTCGACGCACTCGACTAGTTATCGAGAGTTCTGGGGTTCGATCCCAGCAGTGCCGAAATACAATTTTTCAGTCGCTATGCGTTGTTTAAAAAATAACGTGGAAAGAGTGATTACATCGTCCATTTACATTATCTCCACGTATTTGATATATATTAAACATTTCTATCGCCCTTTGAATTTATCAGCTACAATTAAAATAGCTGTTGCGTTAAATGCCACCAGATGACGACATCTCAGTTGCTGAGACCATCAATACGCATTCGTATAGTCAGATGCTGACTGATAAACCACGCATTGCGCTGAGAATTGTTGGCGCTGTAGCGTAAATTCGAACGCACTCGACTAGTTATCGAGAGTTCTGGGGTTCGATCCCAGCAGTGCCGAAATACAATTTTTCAGTCGCTATGCGTTGTTTAAAAAATAACGTGGAAAGAGTGATTACATCGTCCATTTACATTATCTCCACGTATTTGATATATATTAAACATTTCTATCGCCCTTTGAATTTATCAGCTACAATTAAAATAGCTGTTGCGTTAAATGCCACCAGATGACGACATCTCAGTTGCTGAGACCATCAATACGCATTCGTATAGTCAGATGCTGACTGATAAACCACGCATTGCGCTGAGAATTGTTGGCGCTGTAGCGTAAATTCGAACGCACTCGACTAGTTATCGAGAGTTCTGGGGTTCGATCCCAGCAGTGCCGAAATACAATTTTTCAGTCGCTATGCGTTGTTTAAAAAATAACGTGGAAAGAGTGATTACATCGTCCATTTACATTATCTCCACGTATTTGATATATATTAAACATTTCTATCGCCCTTTGAATTTATCAGCTACAATTAAAATAGCTGTTGCGTTAAATGCCACCAGATGACGACATCTCAGTTGCTGAGACCATCAATACGCATTCGTATAGTCAGATGCTGACTGATAAACCACGCATTGCGCTGAGAATTGTTGGCGCTGTAGCGTAAATTCGAACGCACTCGACTAGTTATCGAGAGTTCTGGGGTTCGATCCCAGCAGTGCCGAAATACAATTTTTCAGTCGCTATGCGTTGTTTAAAAAATAACGTGGAAAGAGTGATTACATCGTCCATTTACATTATCTCCACGTATTTGATATATATTAAACATTTCTATCGCCCTTTGAATTTATCAGCTACAATTAAAATAGCTGTTGCGTTAAATGCCACCAGATGACGACATCTCAGTTGCTGAGACCATCAATACGCATTCGTATAGTCAGATGCTGACTGATAAACCACGCATTGCGCTGAGAATTGTTGGCGCTGTAGCGTAAATTCGAACGCACTCGACTAGTTATCGAGAGTTCTGGGGTTCGATCCCAGCAGTGCCGAAATACAATTTTTCAGTCGCTATGCGTTGTTTAAAAAATAACGTGGAAAGAGTGATTACATCGTCCATTTACATTATCTCCACGTATTTGATATATATTAAACATTTCTATCGCCCTTTGAATTTATCAGCTACAATTAAAATAGCTGTTGCGTTAAATGCCACCAGATGACGACATCTCAGTTGCTGAGACCATCAATACGCATTCGTATAGTCAGATGCTGACTGATAAACCACGCATTGCGCTGAGAATTGTTGGCGCTGTAGCGTAAATTCGAACGCACTCGACTAGTTATCGAGAGTTCTGGGGTTCGATCCCAGCAGTGCCGAAATACAATTTTTCAGTCGCTATGCGTTGTTTAAAAAATAACGTGGAAAGAGTGATTACATCGTCCATTTACATTATCTCCATGTATTTGATATATATTAAACATTTCTATTGCCCTTTGAATTTATCAGCTACAATTAAAATAGCTGTTGCGTTAAATGCCACCAGATGACGACATCTCAGTTGCTGCCGAGACCATCAATACGCATTCGTATAGTCAGATGCTGACTGATAGACCACGCATTGCGCTGAGAATTGTTGGCGCTGTAGCGTAAATTCGAACGCACTCGACTAGTTATCGAGAGTTCTGGGGTTCGATCCCAGCAGTGCCGAAATACAATTTTTCAGTCGCTATGCGTTGTTTAAAAAATAACGTGGAAAGAGTGATTACATCGTCCATTTACATTATCTCCACGTATTTGATATATATTAAACATTTCTATCGCCCTTTGAATTTATCAGCTACAATTAAAATAGCTGTTGCGTTAAATGCCACCAGATGACGACATCTCAGTTGCTGAGACCATCAATACGCATTCGTATAGTCAGATGCTGACTGATAAACCACGCATTGCGCTGAGAATTGTTGGCGCTGTAGCGTAAATTCGAACGCACTCGACTAGTTATCGAGAGTTCTGGGGTTCGATCCCAGCAGTGCCGAAATACAATTTTTCAGTCGCTATGCGTTGTTTAAAAAATAACGTGGAAAGAGTGATCACATCGTCCATATACTTAATTCTATTTTATCTTGAGGAACTTTCCATTACATCTTCACTTCCTGTGAGTTCTTTTGTTTTTACAGATGTTTCTGGCCTCTAAATTTTTCCTCTAGACATTTCTGGTCTCTAGAGGCCTATCAATGTATAGAAAATGTATAGAATTTCTATACATTGAGAACATGCCTTGACAAGAATCTAGAGGCCGGAAAGAAACGTTTGTATAAAGAAAAGAACTCCGAGGAAATGAAGACATAATGAAAAGTTCTTCAAGATAAAAAAGAATTAAGCACATAAACTTCTTTGCTAGTTTCACATTGATGAGTGTTAAAAGCATATTTTATTCTCTCACAGTTTCTGTTACTCTTTTACCTTCATATTTTTTCTTCTTTCAGTTCTGCCTCACAGTTAGTTATATCTACTATAGAAATTCTAATGAAGACAAGTCATCTGTGTGAAGTTATAGGAAAATTCATTATCAAATAACATTCTCAATGATTTCGATTTTCCGGACTGAAGTGCATTTATTCCCTATAAATCAAAACGATGGCCTAGTGAACGCACATATATGTGTGCTTCATCAGCAATAATAGTCTCCGGCTTACATAGTAATTTGTGTGTCCAAATCATTACTTTAAATTCAAATTTCTGTGGGTTAGGAGTTACTCTTATACATTTATTTATATATTAGTGTTCATGAACGCTAAGTTTTTGAGTTTCATATTTGAATAATTTTATCATGCCCTATGGTAGACAACCCTTTACATATTTAAAATACCATGAGAAAAGCTTGATAGGGAAACATGGCATACAGAAATTTTTGTATGTAAAAAATACAGTGGCTTGCAGTACTTTTGTTTAAAAATGTTTCCTGGAAAAATTAATAACTTGTACATAGATATACAGTTTTCACATATTTTGAATGATTACTTTGTTTTCCCAAGGGTGTTCCTAGCTTGGGTGGAAAAACAATGATCAATTCTGCATGGAGTTTAAAAATTAGTCTACTTCACAGTATCCAGTTTCCTTTCAAACTGAGGTGCTGGAACAGTGAGGTTTTAAACTTTATGCCTGGCCCTCTACCAATAAAACAAGTTAGCAAAATCATGCAAGGCATTGATTATGATATGCTTTCCAACATACCAGGAATCATTACTCAACTTATTACTCAAGTTATGAGGATAATGGCTGTGGAATAAATCTCGCTCCTGTTCCCTGACTTTTGACCCCATTTCGATTATATTAAACAGAATTGGTTCAGTATACCTCTGGAACAACATACTAAAGTTTTGTCGCAATAGAAGCATTTTAGTCAAGTTATGAGGATAATGGCTGTGGAATAAATCTTGCTCTTGTGCCCTGACCTTTGACCCCATTTCGATGATATTCAACAGAACCAGTTCAGTGTACCTCCAAAACAACATGATAAAGTTTTGTTGCAATCAAAGCATTTTTACGTAAGTTATGATGCATAAGTGTGATGGAATGGATCCCACTTCTATGTCCTGACCTTTGACCTCGTTTCGCCCATTTTCAATAAGGTACATCCCCAGATTGTTCCCTACCACATACTAAAATTTCATCGAAATTGAACCATTTTTACGTGAGTTATCGTGCGGACGAACAGACAGACAGACAGACAAAGCTGGAGCATATGCGCTTCGTCAACCTACGGTTTGAAAACATAAAAAATTGGATAGCATTGCTTGGTGAAAAAAATTGTAGAAAAAGAAACAAAGTTTTTGTACTTAACGTTATTTTTAATACACCACAATATGAATACTCAAGAAACGCTCATAGCGTATTAAATCCGTTTATTTCTTATTTTGTAATAATCAAGCTTTCACACTCCTCCCAATGGAGTGTGAAAGCTTGGTGAATCTCTGCGATTATTACACCATAAGAAATAAACGGATTTAATATGCTATGTGCGTTTCTTGAGTATGGTTTTTGTACTTTTTGGAAAATGATAGTGTGAACCTCAAGACTATTACCTTCTCTGATACACCCCCCCCCTCCTACACGCACAAAAAAAAAAATTATGCTCCATCACCCTTGTGTTCAAAAGGTACTTTACAACAGTAGCATCTTTCAAATCCTTGGAGTGTTTTTGAGTCTTGAATATAAAAGCCAAGTATAATTATTGGCAAAATCTTGTCCACTATTAGAGGGCTTCATAAAAAAAGTGGCTATATTATGCACATTTTCTCTAGCACTTTGATGTTTTATGTAGTGATCTATCCCTTGTGTTGTACCAACAATAAAGGTTCACAGAATGACAACTCTCTCTCTAAAATTACCATATTCATTTTTGATTTTAGTTTTTCAAGGCTGTGATCATGATAATAGTATTCAATGGTAATTTAGGTCCAGTGTGAGCTTCTTCATTATGTAGCAAGTCATTTTAATCTGGAAACATTTTGCTTTTGTTTTTGCCATTTTTCACTTCTCATCCTAAAAATGACAAGTGATGTAAATAAAATGTAATCATGTATTTTTCATCAAATAAATAGTATAAGCATAGAACGACTCCACTGTTTTTGTTTGGCGTTAGGTCTGAAAATTACCAATATTATTATTTCTTTATTTTCTCTCAAATTCTGATTTTTCTTGACCAGTCTTTATCTGTTCTTCTTGTTCAGTTATCTGATGGAAGATCAAGTTTATTCCTCTTGTGGGTTTTGCGCGAAAAAACTTGGTAAAAAGTCAACTTCATTTATTTTCATTATTTTTATTTATATGGATAGCACCACGTTTTTGCAAATATCCATGATACCCCCCCTTCCTGAAAAGTTGCTTATTAACAGGTTTTTAGCATTCTTATCCATATTTAACAAAGCTCCCTTTGTTCTCCCTTCTCCTTTTCCTGGTTAATTAAATTTGTGTTCAATGAACTTCTCTTCTTGATTATCTGTTGCTTTGTTTCATTACAATATGACCTTTTAAATGGAGATACTAAAGTACAGTGGTGGTTCTAGACCACCACTGTACTTAATATGTAATTTCTACAAAAATAAAAATCCGGTTATATCCCCCCCTCCCATCCAGCCTAAAACCACCACTGCTAAAGTATCATTAACATTTGAACATTTGTTGCAGATTTTTAATGTACACATATAAACAGAAAAAGAAATTCATCTTTGTTACAAATTTTCTAAAACTAAAAGATTTCTATTTATTTGTTATGTTTATACTCGGAAAATGAAATAGAATTGTTCATGTTCTTTTCATTGTTGAAATGTATAATTAAATGTTTTAGAAGTAAAGCCTGCTCCAAAATTTTGATGAATTCTCTAATGCATCAGTGTTCTTATACGGCACAACAGTGATCTGTATTTTCCTTTTTATATTTCTCCATAATCTTCTATCTTAAACAATAAAATTCATTTGTCTGAGCTATAAAACTTTCTTTTCAGTATGGTGAAAGTCCTATTCATATCGCTGCAAGAGAAGGACTTGTATCCCTCGCAAAGTCATTATGTGCCAGCGGTACCAAAGTTAATGTGCCAAATAAGGTGATCAATTTTTATGTATTACTTCTTTTGTATTTAGGGAATAAATCTGAAAATGAATGAGGAAAAAAGTTTTGGCTATTTTAAGTGTTCATTTTACTGGTACAAATACATTTCCAAAAGCATAGTAGTTGGTGTTTCAACTGGAAATCAACCATCATAAGAAACTTCAGATAAAATGCATGTAACCTTATTAGGTTAAGGTTGTGTGATGCATTTAACAATGTTAGCTTATTATAAAGCAGCAGAATTATACCTTAAGTTTTGCCCTGAATGTGAGAGATAGAAAAATATATGGCTGTGTGTAATTCAGAGGAAGCAAAGATTTTCATGGTGGTCTCATTCAGAGGTTCAAGCTTTGTCAAAATAGCAGCATTTCCGTCATGGACAAGAGATGGCAACAGAACAACACTTATCATCTGTGTAAATATTTCCAAAGATGTGTTCAAAAAATTGAATTAAAGCCTTCCACTGTGCAGCCATCTGAAAACCTTGAAAATAATTACCAAATGACCCCTAAGCAAAGTTACTATGTCTCATCTTTGCAGAAATTTTAGATGTCATCCCAGTCAGAATTGTGGATGTACTTCCAGTGTGTATAGGCTAAGAATTACCTGCGCCTGTACAATATGATTTCTCTTATGTGGGATGAAAATGTCATATATATACCTGCATATTGTATATCAACCTGTATTTGCATTGCAGAATTGTATTCAGCCATTTAAATCAAAAATACCTGTATTTCTTTTCATGTATCACCTTTTATAAGTTTCTTATACTGAAACCCTGAATTGTGCGTGGAAGATGGATAATTACACTGAAGAGCAATTGAATTAGAAATACCTGGCTAGTAATGTGTAGCACCACCTTTCGCCCTAATGACGGCGGCGATTCGTCTCGGCATGGACTCTACAAGACACCGGAAGTGTTGGGAATCCATACCAATCCACAACCCCTGAACAAGCTCCCACAGTTCACGAAGATTTGATGGAGGAGGGTCAAAGCCTCGAACATCTCTCTCGATGGCATCCCAGATGTGCTTGATGGGATTGAGGTCAGGCGACCTAGCTGGCCAAGGAAGCGAGGTCACGTCGGTGGAGTGTTCATCCAACCATTCGGATACAATTCGGGAACGATGGCATGGTGCATTGTCTTGTTGCAGGATGAGGTCCCCAGTGGGATGTTGAAGACGCACAAATGGGAGCAAATGGTTGTCCAGGATATCCCAGTAATGTTGACCTGTGAGGACGATGTTACATGTACCATTTCCCATCTCAGTCCACGTAAACAGTCCCCAGACGAGAATGCTCCCCCCCCCCCCACCAGCTTGAAGAGTACCCTGCTGGCAAGAAGGATCCATCACTTCATGTGGTTTGCGCGGTACTCATATCCTGCCATTCGCATGTACCAATGTGAATCTCGACTTATCAGTCCAGGCAACATTTTTCCACATGTCTAGGGTCCAGTGACGATGTTCCCACGCCCATGCGAATCTTTGCACCCTGTGATGTGCGCTCAGCAGCGATACCCTCGTGGGACAATGGCTTCTGTACCTCATAGCGAGGATATGGTTCTAGATGGTGTGGCTGCTTACACGTTTTTGTGCACCAGCGTTAAATTGCCAAGTGATTTCTTGCTCTGTGGCCCGTCTATCCGCTGTTACAATGCGAGCTAGCCAACGATGACCCCGCTCATCCACACGCTGTTGTCCATGGCAGTTGACCCTAGCAGGGATGGTTTTACCGAATTCAATGTACTCACGGTGCACCCGTGACACAGTGGCACTGGCTGGTGAAAATCCCAGTGCCTGCACGACTTCCGAGATGGAGTGACCCATTCGTCGGGTCCCGACAATTTGCCCACGATCAAATGCGCTTAGATCGTTCGTCTTAACCATACTGCGTCTGACTCTTATTGATTCTTGTCGCATCACTCCTTATATTGTCGGATCGCTGCATACATAATGTTGTTTCCATTTACAGGGCCGCCCACAGTGCCACATTTGCATAACGCCAGCTGTCTCTAATTCAATTGCTCTTCAGTGTATGTTATGGTGCCTTATTTAGAAGTTGGGAGAGATGCTAAAATATCATATACTTACCACCTGTGGTTCAGAAAATTTTCTGGTTGGTCCTTGATTCAGACTCATGGGTTCAGATTAGAAAAGTTCAGAGAGTGTATACCACGCGATATAAAACATATTTGGATTTATGTTCCCCTGTACAGAATAATTCAATTTTGTATTTATGTTCCCCAGAACTGAATAGTTTAATTTTGGATTTATGCTTCCCAGTACTGAATACTTCAATTTTGGATCTATGTTCCCCAGTATTGAATAGTTCAAACTTAATGTTAGTGAGATGTTGTTGCTTTAGCTGAGAGTATGTCATTCCATGTCAGTTCAACCAACAAATTTATCTGTCACTAATTTTTTTGTAAAGCCTGGTCAGCTTGTTGGTTCTGCTGAGAAAGTAAGGTGCTCAAAATATCAGATTTTCAAGGGGTTCTGAGGTGTTGGGATAATAAATTTACAAAAAAATCATAAATTTGTCTTTGTCAGACAGCATTCATTAAAATTGTCGTAATTCCAGTTCTACCAAACATCATAGAAAATCTATTTTGGAGACTTTGAGAGCTTATAAAATTACCATTAATTTGACATCCAACCTCCTTAATTCTGCAAGAGAAAAAAAAAGAAATTCCAGGTCAAGTATTGAACTGGCTCATTTTTTTAAAAAGAAACTATGTTTTCACCTAAGTATCTACACAATTTTTTAAACTAATTTTACATTATGGTTCCAATTTTTTTTTCTAAGAATGCCCAAGATGCTGAATTTTCCTTTCTTTCTTTCTTTCTTTTTTTTTTTTTTAAACACACTTCCAAATAGATTTGGAAAATTATTTGGCAGCGTTCAAAAGCTTTTAAAATGGCTTTCGTTTGTTATTTAGCATGAGTAAATTTTGCCATTAAAAAAATTCATGGTCAAAATTTAGTGTCTGGCCCTGAAAACACACAACACACACACGCGCGTGCGCGCACACGCACACACGCACACACGCATTTTGTAACCAAAATCTCAAAAAAAGAAAAAAAGTCTGCATTTGGGGCATTGTTTTATACCTAATTGTATATTATTTGAAACTGCAATGTAAAATCAGCTAAAATTTTGCACATGTCTGTTTCTCATGCAGACTTATTAGTGTGCCAGTTTTCACAAAAATTTGAAGATGGTATAAGTATTTTTTTAAGGTTGATGAATTAATGAAGGTATGTAGCTGTGAATAAATTTTGAGACATTTAGAAATTGCCTACTGTACCAAAATTAGGATTTAACACTGATATGTTCGAAAAATTCTAGTGATTCTATGGTTTTGACATTGAAGACAAGAAGATGAGAATAATAAATTTAGCTCTTTTGGTAATGTGATCAGGATCATTTGAGCATTCAGCTGTTTTAAACCTGGTAGTTTTTCTGCCCATTTAATATTTAAATTGAATTTACACAAAATGAAATCGATGTACAATGCTTTTTCAAGAACTCCAGATTTAGTGGTTGGGGCAAATTTAGAAGTAACTGATGCCTATGGACAGCAGGTATCAACCAAGGGCCACATACCTTAGACAACAGGTATCGAGCAAGGACCACATTGAAGAAGGAATCAACAGACATATAAAACTTGGCTGGGGTGCATTTGGAAGAAACAGTACAGTTTCCAATGAGCAATTGTCATTATATCTAAAAAGTGTTTGATCAGTGCATCCTTTCAATTCTTACTTATGGTTCATAGACATGAACCTTAGCCAAAAATGACATTCAGAGGTAGAAGACAATTCAAAGAAACATGGAAGATGCATGCTTGGGTTGACCAAGAAAGATAGGAGAAGGAACTTATTGATCTTGAAAATGAGAAAAATTGATGACGTCATTATCAAAGTAAACACTCTCAAATATCAATATTCTGGACATATTGGTGGAAGAACTGGCCACCTCTGAGAAATTAACATTTTAGACTCGGTACTGAGGGATAAGAAAAGACCCAGAAGACTATGTGGGAGATTGCTGGATGAAATTTGTAAGCATGTTGGAGTGATACAGTAAAGAATTACTCAGGAATTGTGAAAGAAAAGTGGGTCTATCATACAGTATTGGATTGAGAATGATTGTTGAGGATGATGATTCAGCATGTACTGCACATTTTCCAACATTATTGAAGTAAATATAATATCTGACCCTGTAAATTATATAATTTCAGTCTGATGATCCTATCCTTTGTTTTATTTAGTTGAATATTTTGAGAACATTATGGCCTCACAAATTATGAGTCTCGTGGCTTTTGAAAAAGGTATAATGATTTTAATTACATGAGAGCTTCAGAAATGTTTGCCAAAAGCAATTTCGACCTTACCAGAGACTTTTCATGAGATTATACTGTAAATCAGGAGAATATATCTTGCAAAACATATTCCTATAATGGAGTTGCACAGCAACAAGATTGTTATTTGATAAACCTCATGCTGTTATAGATGTCCATGGGAATTTTTATAATGTATTTTCATGGGGTTATAAATATTCATAGAATTTGTATAATGCATTTTGATTATAGTTTTAAAATGTGTCATGAATAATCGTTTTACTGATTAATTTTATCTTATCAATATTTTAGATGGGATTTTATCCTTTGCATCTTGCTTCTAAAAATGGACATATTGAAATTGTCAGAACATTATGTTTAGCTGGCAGTGCTATAGAACAGAAGAACAGGGTAAGCTGAGATTTCATATTGTTTTAATTTGGTTTAAATATTTCGGGTGAGTGTCTTTAATGGTTTTTCATGCTGTAAAAATTGGTAGCCAAAACTTCATATGCCCTGTAATTCTATTAATGCTGTATATCTTACAATTTTCTTTTGTTATTGTGAAACCACAGTAAAATTTTATCATAAAATCAGTGCCATAGGTTTAAGTAATTTTGCTTGTTATAGCCATCATTCAATTACACCTGTCAATATATAGACGTTTTCATGTTACACCTATACATTAATTATTTTAAGAATTTTTTACTATAATAAAATATTTATAATGAATGCATTTAACTTGTTTACTATGAAATCTCCCCAGCAGTCATTATGATTGTGTGAAAAGTCATTGCATGTTTGAAATTTAAAAGGACTTTAAAATCCTGAAACAGTTCTTATTTGTATTATTTGAACATTCAGATAATATTATCATTCTGCATTATTGCTATGGCCATGTAGTAAATTACACATAGGTGGTGTGGGCAGCACCTATGTATGTTTTTATTAACCTTGTCTGCTTCTTATGAAATATCCAATTGAAATAAATTTACAGTAATAAATCTATAGTAGTAATCTGAATTTAGTGGCGTAAAATAGAAATCAAAGTTCCAAACTTTCGCACATCAACTAGATGGCTTTTTCCAGGAAGGTAGACAGTAAACTCCAAACTGAGTAATTAAATGTTCAATGAAAATCTTCCAAATATGTGGAGACAATGTAAATAGGCAAAGTCATCACTCTTTTGATTAACAATCTGGTTGTATGTCCCCATCTGGTTGGGATTTGTGAAGTCAGATGCTGACAGATAAACACACATAGTGCCGTGGATTGTTGGCCACCGTAGCATGAGACAAATGCACTTGGGTAGTTATCACGAGAACTGGGGTCCCTGTGGTGTCCGGAACAATTTTTCAGTTGCTATGTTTTAATTAAAGATAAATGTGGAAAGAGCGATGCCTTTTTCTATTTAAATGTTCAGTATAATTTTTATTTATTGCCTTCAAAATTTGTCAGTTCAGAAAGGAAGGAAATGATTAAAGTTCCAACTTGCAAGATATGCATAAAATGTTTTTTTTTGTTTTTTGTTGTTTTTTTTATGACAATTATTTTTTTCAAGTCCATTTTTAAAAAATGGAAATTCTTTACATAGGTATGTACATAAAACAAAACTTTTTTCATGGAGAATCAATTATGAAGGGCAAATATATATGCTGTGTAGCATCATGATCAGATGTTGTTTTCCTACTTTAAATTATGGAACTGCTTGAAAAAGTAATTTATATGTCTTTCATTAAAATAGTTGATGGTTGCAGTTTTCAGGGAAGAAATAACCAAGTAAAAGAAAATCCTAAGTTTTGGTGTAGAAAGAATTAAAGCATTGACAAAATTATTAGTACAACGCTTATGTAAGTGTAAGATGTGTGTGTTTCTTATAGTGTGGTAGGAAGTCTGACCACAGGGCTGACATGGCTCAAGATGGTATTGGTAAAAGATTCACTGAGCTACCATTACCCATTATGGTATTGATAAAAGATTCACTGAGCTACTAATACCCATTATGGTATCTGTAAAAGATTCGCAGAAGTGCCTTTGACCATTGTGGCACTGGTAAAAGATTTACAGTGCTGCCATTGCCCATCATGGTATTGGTTACAGATTCACTGAGCTGCCAGTGCCAATCATGACATTGGTAAAAGATCCACAGAGTGACAATAGTCACCTGAGGGGAAATAATTGAAATGAGCTGTTGATTATCAGATTATTATCCACAGTTCTTTTCTGCACTACGTCAAGTAGTTCTAGGATTGATTTAAATGCACAGCCCTAAATTTCGAGGAAAGGCTCTTCTTCTGTCTTGTGTTGCTAATGTATATCAAGAAATGTTTTTTTCAAAAGCATTAACATTTGTTCTAGTTCCTTTGTGTGCACTTTTATAACAAAAAGTCTTTTCAAAGATTCAGCATTTCATGCTTCCTTCTAATTCCTTTCTGACACATCTGGTCAACTGCCCATTTGGAAGTTTTTCATTTCCCCTGCTATCTACATAATCAGGATCATATTGTTGTTAATACATTGTGGTGCTATTAGGCTACCTATCTTACCCTCAGATGATTAAACCTACACTTTGCTTTCTCGAACTTTCAGCTACATTATCTAAAATTAGTGATATGGCCAACAAATTGTTGTGCATGTGTATTGTTTTAAAAATTTGTTTGCCATATACAATCCTCATTGAAGTATAAGATGATATTCTCAATGAGCATAAAGAAATGCAAGATCTTATCTATATGGCTCATAATTTGACATCTTGTTATCAGAGTTTTATAATTTGTGGCTTAACTTTTTATATCTTATTGGCACAGTGTGTACTACCACCCTTCATTATGACAATTTTCTCTACTATCATTGTTATCCATGCTTTAATGAGGTTTTCTATTTTTGTTTTAGGAAGGTATCACTGCTGAAATAACTGCACTTGCTCAGGGTTACAGTGATATAGCAGATCTGTTAAATAGGCTCAAAAATGTAAGTGAAAATACTTTATGAAAAAATTAATTTGTAATGAGTACAAATTTTTAAATTAATGTTCTATATTGCGCTGATTTTTTTCTATGAACTTGAGTTTCATTAAAAAGCACAAATTCGTTTGGGAAAAAAACTGGTTGTGTAGATATTTAATTTTTCTCTAAAAATAAATCAGTTATAAGAGATCATTCTCCCTTTGAATTTTCAAACTCAGAAAAAAAATGCTTTTATTGTCCAAACATTGTAATAGCACTAGTCGCCCTGGTGCCGTGCTTCTGACTGTTCATCCGAAATGGGCCTGGGTTCAAATCCTGGTGAGGCATGAATGTTGTGTTTGTCTTATGGAACTGGTTCTCTCCCTTCCCTGGAACCAATGGCCATAAGTTAGGGACAGGTAACTGCTTATAGCCCATCGAGTTGCTCATGGTGATCGTTGAACCTCCAATCAAAATAGTAATAATAAAATAGCACTAAATTGTGCAGCTTAGCAAGATCAGCCAGGAGCACTATAATTTATTTTAAGCTATTTATTAGATTGCAAGATTTTTTTCAATATGAACTGATTCTCCATGTTGAAGGCAATTTTAGCAAAATCTATGTACAGTATGAAAGAAATAGCATCTTTGTCTTTTTGATTCGTTCAGATAACATGCACATTTTTGAGCTTTTTATGTTTTAATTTTTTTCAGCAGTTCTATGTTTAGAAAAAGATTTTGGTACTGTGTGTTACACTTTTCCCTTTTTCAGATGTAAAACAAGAATAAAACTCTAAAAGGATTTTATTCTGCTGGACAAAATGTTCCAACATATTATTACTTACCATATTTGGCACAAATGAGCCAAATTTAGATGTATCCATGTAGACATCTCCTCAGGAAACTTAAATACTGAATCACCCTGAAGCAGGAAGTAAATGCTTATCTCTCAATTTCCAATCAGGTGAAGCTTAGGAGTCTGAACAAACTTCAGATTTGAGCTAACTGAAGTACCCAATGCCTGGTTGTTGCAGCCATTGTAATCCAGAATGGTCATTTGTACAAGGAGGCATTGGGTGTGTTCATTGTACACAGGTTTCATATAGGCTACTGAATGGCAATTTTAATGCTGACATTGTCCTTTTGTTTCTGTGTCTTGTCCATTGTATACTCATTTCAGTTCATTAACTACACATAACTTTACCAAGGTTAATTCCGGCAGTATTCAGAAATGTGCCACATATCATTACAAATGTTGACTGTAATGAGTGTACATTTTGAAAGACAGTTAATTAGAGTGGTCTATAGCCTTCCAAATCTCCTTATTTTAATATTTTCATAGGGAATCCTGAGTTGTAGAATTTGCAAGAATAAGCCCCTAGCCATATCTGAACAAATACAAAATAAGTAGTGTGAAGCAACAGTATTACATGTGAATCTTCTGTGAAGAACATATGAAAACATGTCTCATAGAGAGTTCTGTCTGCACATTCCAAATGGCTTATTACAACATTTATTGTGATAACTGTTTTCAATGCAGAGATTGATTTCATCTTTGTCCATACTTGTTTTTTAAATATGCAAGAATAATAGTGGGCTCCGTAAAAAAATCAAGTAAATAAATAAAAGTCTGTAAAGAAATGCAGCACTGAAACATTTTCTAATGATCCAATACTGCTTGATTAGAATGTTTTACCAAGCTTAGGATAGAACTTCACTGGAAAGATTTAATAGAAATATCACACTGGAATGGATTCCAATTTCATTGTGTATACTTAATTTCTATTTTTTTTTTTTTTTTTTTGCTTGGTGAATTTTCAAATAATCCTGTGTCAGTATTGAAGAACTCTTGTAATTGACATAATAACCTATGGTCATAAGAGGTGTAAACTGTTTCATGACTTAGTGTTAGAAATAGAGCTGTATCTGTCTCTTTTAAACACTAACTAACATGCAAAACAGTTTGCAAGTTGCATGATTTTAAGTCTGTGATCTATTTCAATAATTCATTTTTAATATTACAAAGTGATAGCAGGTGATCTCAAAATTGGATATTAAGAAATATGATGAAACATTAGGAAAGATGTACCCAGTACTGCACTTTTATTGGGTCTGTTTTGAATTTACACTCTAGTCATTTTCACAAGTATTTCCTGAGACCCACCCTGATTATTTTGTCTTTAGTTTATTAAATGACAACATTTTGTGCATGTTAAAAACATTTTAATAAACTTTTTAAGTTTGTAATTACATACTGATAAACCATTTATGCTTTTGGGATTCAGAGCCACAGATTTGTGGTGCAGGAAATTTTTACATAATTGTTAATTCATTTTAAACTTTACCAAGAGGACAGTAATATTTTGTTTAATATCTGAAGATGTTTTTCAATCATGCATCTAAAAGAGATGCTTTTGCCTTTTATATTATTTTGAAAGGAACAAATATGTGGGCATGTACCAAGTACAATCATTATCAATTTATTAGAGACTCCACTGTGGATGTGAAAGCATCTTTATCTCTGATGCGCACTTTCTTTGACACTAATTATCACCACTAGAGAACCTGTGTAATGCTACTCAGCCTTTCCAATTGCATGTTATAGTTTAAGACTTCAACATACAGCCCTTTAGTCATCAATTTCAAGAAAAAGTCAAAAAACATGGACCAGTATCTTAAAAGTTTTGTAGCTGTAACCATAGATAATGCTTTATTTATGATTGCTGAGAGTTACTTGAATTTGGTATGTAATAAATCACTTTTTGTAAGTAGAAATCTTTACATACATGCATAGATAGTTTTTTATATTAATTATGTGGACTCTTTCAGGACCAGCAGAGAGAGGAATACATTGTACAGATGAATCCATCTTCTCAAACAATAAACCGTATCAAGGTAAAAGTCCTGGGTCACAGTGGTGTGGGGAAGACAACTCTTCTTGATTCCTTGAAATGTGGATATTTTAGTTCTTGGTTCAGGAGATCAAAATCAAACTCTTCTTCATCTGTTGGAAGTGGAGCAATGAAGATTAAGAATGGTTAGCTGATATATAGTTCTGTTTCATGCAAATATAAAGTATTGTGCCTAATAGAATTTTCAAAGTATTTTGTTTCATCTTCATTCTTTGTTGATCATGTAATTGAAAATAGGATGTTTTTGTTTTTTTATCATTTCTTAGCATAGCAAACAAAATAAACTGCTAAAAACAATAGAGATATTGCAATTTTGAACCCTAGGTACATGTTTAGGCAAACATTCTCAGGTCAGAATGGTAGCTTTGGGAGTACGAAATGGAACAGTATGCTAATTTTAGGTTTTAAATTTCCATCACATGCACACATGCACAAGAAAGATATACAAGGGATAACTGAACTCTGAAGTAGTCAATGGTCTCAGGTGTGTCTTAACAGCATGCATATGTTAACTCTGCTGTCAGACTATGAGCAATTCAGAGGAAATGTTTGATTCTTGGAGAACATAACAGGGCCATAAGAATGCTGCAATCTGAGTTGAAGCAGCAAAGTGTTGCAGCAACTCTTCATGTGTCCCAAAGTGTGGTAAATCAACTCCATGGGCATTTTGGGAAGGTAAGTGATGTAGAACAACCAAGAAATTGTTATCTAAAGATAACTGCAGCCCAACAAGATTGGTACCTCACAATAAATGCTTGTAGAAACCCTAAGCGACCAGCTGCCATGTCTGAGATTCTTTCAGAAGTGCCACCCACAGTAAGTGATCAAACAGTTCATAATGCATCAGGAAGCTCCATGATTTAGATGCCCATTGCACCAAGTACCACTATCTGCGGCAACTATGCAAGAAGGATGTGAGTGGCTGCAACATCTATTGTGACAAGAAGAGTGTAAAACATCCTGTTCTGTGGGGAGTACATATTTGGCCTACATTCCAGTAGCTGGCAAGTTCATGTGAAAAAAAAAACCTCAGGATCATGCACAAGTCAGAATTTTGCAAACCTGCACATTCATTCCTCATTGGCTTAGTCATAGTTATAGAGAGATCTTTGATGGCTGCACAGATCTAAATGTTTGTTGAGGGCACATGAATGCTAGTGTGAGCTGAAATATCATCAGGAGTACTTTGATGTTTTTTCATAGTGTGATAGGCTAGAGTTTCGTCTTTATGGATAATAATGTGTTACCTCATTGAGCTTACTCCTGGTTTGCAAGCTTAAAGATCATGGTATTTCATGCTTACTTGTACCTCTAAAGCCTCAGCATTAATCCCTCTGAACACAATGGGGATGTACTGGAACTTGGACAGGCATTACATGATCTCTACAACACTTTCAGAACTTTGTGATCCTTTTCTTTAGCTGTGAGTGGCACTACCCCAAAGCCCGCTCAATCATTTCATCTGCAGTATGCTGCAGAGGTGTCAAGCAGTTGTGAACAACTGAGAAAGGTGTACTAAATCACCGAGGTATATCCCATTTACTTCCCCTTTTTCTGAGTCAGTGAGATATTCTTTCATTCTAATGTCTTCAGCACATGCTACACCTTTTGTCTGACCATTTGTGTTTGTTTTGTATTTTGCATCTACGTTGTCTGTAATTAAATATATACAGCTACTGCACATGTTGTCAGTCTTCTTTTTTTCTGTAATATCTCAAACTCTTTTGAGGCAGTTTATTTGAAAACAAATAATGTGAATAATTCTTAAATGGTCCTATGTTTTAAATGTTGCTGCTGTTTTCAGTTACAGCAACTCCAATTTTAATAGAAAACTAAAGATTCTGTATCTTTTTATACTCATGTGTATGCAATTCAAAGCTAAAACTTTGTGATAAAATTGTACCACTGATATTATTGTAGTAAATTGGTCCTTCTAGATAGGCATATACTGTTTGTTCACCTTGTCTTAATGTTAAAAAGATGTATCACCCACTTTTATTTTCCCTCCAAGAATTCAAATGCATAAAATATCTAAAGTATTTCACTCACTACTGAAACAATAAAAAGGGGATTTTATTTATATGTATTGTGTTGCTAGATTACAGACCAAAGTTCGAACTGTGATAAAAAATTTGAAAAGCAAGAGTAATCCATTTTAGTGTAACTGGAATTTGCTTAATGCCATTGTTTTTCCAAAAAGAATGAACAAAAAATTCGAAACTTAAGACTGTCATTTTGATATTAAACAAGAATGTGTACTGGAAGCAAACTGAAGAGCTAGGTTAACCTGGGTTTGCTAAGATTGACAGTAAGGCAGGTTAATGTTTCTAAACTGAAAAATAATCTAAAACAGAGGGTTTTAATTTATTCAGATTATTTCAATAAAAATAAAGACAAGGTTAGTAAGAAGAATTTGAAGGTACCTTTCGCATGTTGGTTTTAAAAATAAGTTCTGTTCTTCATGTTAGCTCAGCTGCTAATTCAAATGATATTTACTTTGCAAAAATTGCTGTTTATAAATTTTCTTTTGTAGTTCATTTTTAGCAGTAGATTTTCATCATATACAAATCAATTGTGTCACAAGATTGCTCAGTCATCAACATCCTTAGGGCACTACTTGTTTTGAATTCATATATTGTTTCAATGATACGTTTTAAAGGTCACTTAATGTTTTAGCTACTCAGTCATGAGGTTTTTGAAATTTGTGAATTTTTTACATTTTCTTGTCAAAAAATTTGTTAGGAATCTTACTCTGAGTACATAAATGGGAAAACTGAAATGTATTTCAAAATATGTAATAGTTCTTCTTTTTTTTAAACCTCAGAGCTTAGGTGTACTAGTGTGTGTGTGTGTGAGAGAGAGAGAGGGAGAGAGGGAGTGCACTTTTATATGTGTTTTCTTTTTTTAACTGAGTTTATCATATCTGTGCAAAATATTTTATTCTGTTATATGTTTTATGTTTATATATTTGGTTTTGGTTTTTTTAACTGAGCTTTCATATGTGTGTGAGAACATTTGATTCATTCAAAAGAAGAATTAAATAAAAATGAGCCTAATGTGAGAAAATCGACAGATGGAACCATCAGAGTTCCTTCTAGGCATTTTTTTGGGTTTGTATGCTGTGCCCTACTCTCATGTTAAAATTATGCATCTGATATGCATTTAAGTTTTAAAATACTCCACTCTGTTAGCATTGAAACTACACTACATATCTGCATATTATTATGTGAAATTCATTCTGTTTAGTTTAATATATAAATTAAAATAAAAAAGGTATGTCCTTTTGAATAAAATATTGTCCTTTTTTTTTAATACTTAAGCTCTGCACTTTTGTAACTAATGCCCTTTTGCTTGTCTTTGCCCTGCCCTTGTATAAATCTAGAATTAATCTCAGGCAGAACCACAATGAAACAGATGCAAGATAATGCACTGTGTGTAAGTGCAAAAAATGGAGGAGCAAAGACATTCAAGGAACTCTTACCTTCTGTAAATAAACAACACATAAAAAAGGAAAAGCTGGGTAATTTGTACATACATATGCATGAATTTGCTATCAGTTCTTATGAGAAAATATTAAAACAATGTGTTTTGGCAGCCTAAGCAGTTTGTCAACTTATTGCACTATCTTAAAATTGAAAATGGTAACTTCATGTATGTTTTCCAAAACTGTGAGTTACAGGCCTTGATTTCTTTAAATGATCTACAAAACTGGCATCTTACATCTCTCATTTAAACAGCTGGTAGAGAATATGCCACCATGAAATAATTGCATTTGAATGACAGTAAAATTGGGTGGTTATATGGAGAACATTATAATGCTAAGTCCCTCATATCTAGTGACCTATAAAATCTTACTAATATTTTTGAAAAACAAGATCATTCATAGCAACTTCCTCACAGTTTTTCTGCAAAAAATCAATCTGGTGCTGAGTGATTCTCAGTTATGATTCATTCTTAAATCATACCAATTACTAATTATACTGTGACTTGCCCCTATGATGATAAATCACTGAGACAACACTCTCAACCCATCATACCATATTTGAATGAGCCTGTCTTTTCTTATGAAGATCTCTGTGTGGCTCATTCCCAAACAATAGGAAACGGGTGCTTTGGAGTTTTCATTGAAACCAGTTCTTGACTCATGTCTCATTAAAAGGAAATTTCAAACTATTGTATATAATAAAAAATCCCTGACTGAAGAATTCACAACTTTTTTTTTATGGTTTAGTTGTTGCCTAGAATTAACCTCTATTGTAGTTTACTTCTCTAGAAACTTTTAATAAAAATTATATCATACAGTATATGATGATCTAAATAGCTGATTAAGTATTTCAATTACAATATACTGTATAAGATAAGTAATATTTTGCTTACATGTTTATTTGCAGGAAATTACTCCAGCAAGTCTAGTATTGAATCTGACAACTGCTGTGATGATCCTTGTTTGTCTTTTGAGACTAACTATGAAAGCTACACTCATGGTATAGATATACATCAGGTTAATGTTTCAGGTATGAATTCAAATGGTGCAAAATATTTCCTATGTATTTGCTTCATAATTTTTTAACATAAAATCAAAAGTTTTGGTACTATATTTAATAGTAACCACTAAATTTGCTTTTGTATTATGGTCTGAACACTGTAGGGCAATCATATATCACTGTATTCTGTAATCTTATTGTATCAAAGCATTGTAAGGAAAACTAAGAGTCATGGTTTAATCATAAGCAGTTAAACCCTTTTTATTGCGTTGTACAGAAAAACGGAAAATGTAGTTGAATATGTACACTTTCATGTATTGTGTGACTATATGTTGATCTTTGTTTAGACATGTATGCATATGTGTTCTGTTGTATTTGTTTTGTTCAGCTTATTTTCTATTAAATGCAAAAGTAAATAGGATAGGATTTATATTGTAATTTATTAGTGATTAATCGAAATACATAATCTTTTAACAGAATCGGTAGCAGCAATTTATAATGTAACTCATATCCTACGAAATGTTTATTGTCCAAATACTTGTATAGCTGGTGAGGCAAACATGTAAAGCCAAAATTCAAAAGATGTGCTTATAAAGTGCATTTAAATTGAAAATAGCTTACTTGCTTGCCTCAGTCAAAAAATAAACTTGAAGAAAACAAGTTGAGAGATAAACATGTGACGTCTTGGTGGATTAGTCCTGGTGTCATGGTCTGGAGTCGTTGGGATAGAGATTACGTCATTAGAAAATTTGTTGTCACTCACGTCATTAGAAAATTTGTTGTCACTCACATACTTAAGTTAGAAATTATGATTGTATAAACTGTTTGTTATGTAAAGGAAATTGTTGTGTATTTTATTTATATAAATTGGAATTTAGTAAGTTGGGTTATGATTAAGGATCTGAGAGTGGAAGATTCTTATATGCAAAAATGTACCGGAGCTGACACGCCTTGTAGTGGAGTGGCTTGATTGGAGCTCAGGATCTTTTGGCAATATATATTGGTGATTTTTATCTCTCGGTTGCTGGTTCATTTTTTTTGGGGGGGGATTGTTGCACATTTGCTCTGTGTGTGGCATACAGGTGCAGAGGTTGCTTTGTGTTCTGCCATGCTGTGAGAACTCGGAATTTCTAGCTGATTGTTCTTGAGTGTCGGAAGCAGTAAAAGTCGTCGCGTCTTTTTCATTGCCGAGAGAGCATGGAGTTTGTGTGGGAACTTTTTCTTCTCATTTAGCCTGTTGTGTGTGGGCTGAACCCATCAGAGGAATACCATTAGATCCCAATATGTGAGTGTAAAAGTTCTTTTTTTTTCCTTTGTATAATTAATAGTTGCTGTCAGAGTTTATGTAGGGCTGTAGAATAATTGAAAGTTATTTGAAATTAGTGTATTCTCATGGGGTGTTTATTGTTGCATGTTGTATTATTGGGAGTTTCAAATTAATAGTGTTTACATTCCCAGAGTTGAAATTCTTGTGCTTTGGGGTGTTTATGTGCTTTAATCTTGAATGTTGTCTCAAGAAATGACAAGCTAATAATTAATGGGGTTTAAATATCTGGTGTTATTGGAATTGTATTGCCTGTTTTGCGTGATAAAACAATTGATGAAGCAAACAGGGTGAAAATTAACAGTATGTTCGAATTTAACTTCAGTTTAATGTGTTCTGAAATAATTTACTTGTATTTGTGCTAAAATTATTGAATGATATAAAAGGGGTTTAGCAGAGTAAATTGTGTATGATTTGTTATTTGTTATCGTAAATTTATTTCAATATCTGTCTACTGCACATTACGTCCTAGTCGTGGGTTCGAACCCAGAGAGAGACAGATTACCGAGATATTAGCTGGGCAAAGTAAATTCTGGTGGGGAAGTAATGGCTAGGAGCGTTGCAAACATTTTTTATGTAGCAGTACTTTTTTGTTGCATTTGCATTCAATTTTGCTCAGATTACTTCTTATAATAATAAAAAAACCTTTAATTAACTTTCTGTATATTGAGAGACTTTTGATGGCACACATCTGTAGATTTCATGCTTTCTTTGCAGCATGTTCAGTTGCACAACATATAAAAGTGAATATTTTAATTTATCCATCATATTGTGATGAAGAGAATGTATGTGTGTGGGGGGGGGGCGGCACTGGAAAATCATGATAGGCAATTCAGAATTTGGTAGTTCACTTTCTGTTGTTATCCGAGTTGAGTGACAAAATTCCAAAAGGAGAACTTGCTTGCTAGAAGCAAAAATATTTATCATGCTATTTCTACAGGAACCAGAAAGACAGCTGAGAATGAATATATGACTTTGAACATGTGTGTGTGCTCTGCCATTGGCACCCACTTAATAATGTCATGTGTACATACCAAACAGCTTCCCTTATGTAGGCATTGTTACTCCATCAGTGGTCGGAATTTTTCCTGACAAGGAGTGTATGTTGATGTTGTGATCCATGTGGTTCTTTATTTTCCAGTGTTGTCTTGTTGAAGAATTTACTTACTTCTCCTCTGAACTTTTTACTTTCTGGCAGACATTCCTTTAGGTGATTATAAAGGCCTGAAATGTCTTCAGCGCAAAAGTTTTTCATATAGCCAGAAAATTGAAAATTGCATTTCTCTGGAGTGGGAATTGAACCCGAATCTCCTGTTTTCCCTTCGAGCATGCTATCAGTGATGTATTCAGGCATTTATCACCACCACCCCTCCCTGTAGGGTTTGGGGATCTCCCCTTATATTTAGTCTAATCTTTTTCATTTATAACTGAATATTTGGAGAAATTAATTTTAAAAAAATTAAGAAAATGAGGGAAAATATGACAATAATAATAAAAAACACAACATCCAGATGGACTTCAATTTGAAATTTCTCTCATCCTTTAATAAATCATTAAACATGCCTTGTTCAAGGGGTGAATTTTCAAGCACTGACAACTCGAACTACTTCCGCAATAAAAACCTAATTCCACAGGGTAGCAATGTTTACAAAGCAATACATCATATTTTGGATGCTGGTATTCAGCTTTATTTCAGTCTACTGGATGGCGATTTTCCATGTATACGGTTAAGCCTCAGTGTAGCTAACGTGACGTTAGTGCTTCCAATACAACAAAATTTTTGCTACCTAATTTTTAACAATAGCAAACTATTAGAAATTGTTCCCTTAAAAAAGTGTGACTTTTTTTCTGGCGGTGGGTGGTTTACACTCTGCGACAAGAAAAAAATAATACTAAAAAGAAAATCGAGGCACCTCAAACTGGCCAAATGGCTATTTAGTTTTTTTCTTAATTTTTTTACTACTATGTGCTAATCTAAATAATCTAAAAGTGGCTTAAACCAAATGGCAGGGGAATGGTCTACATCATACATTTTATATGATGTAAACCAACTGATAAAAAAGTGTTCTGAAATGATACAGTTGGTGTTCTAAAATGATAACACCAACTGATAAAAAAGAAATGAAATATTGTGGATCAGTATCTTGCAATCATGAAATTAATAGCATATTGAAAGAAGCATGCAAGAAATTTGGCTTGGGGTTTGGTATAAAGACCAGAAATATCGAGGACACATTAACTTCTGGTCACGGAAACTCACCGATATTGCAGAAAGTGGGTGTTTACTCAATTCCAATAGGGGACAGCCAAAACAAAATTATCAGCCAATATATAGGAAGCACCAAAAGAAATATCAGGATAAGATTATTGGAGTACATCGGCAATTGGTTCAGAAAAGAAAATAAGACCGCACTTATCGATTTCTGTATAAATAATCAATGCACACCACTATGGAAAGAAATAAAATTGATAAATCAGCAAAAAATTGGAAGACCATCCAGATTGCTGAATCCATCTTAATAGAGAAGACCAAAACATCAAATTGCAATAACAATTCACCATATGATCTTTCATATGCCTGGAGAAATTTAGTGGGCACCGAAAAAAGATTAAAAGAGGAACATAAAAATCAAATCAAAAGACACCGACAAATACAGGAAAATCAAACTATGACACCAGATGGCACCACCATATAGGAGGAAAACTGACCCATGCACAATGTACATCATGACTTTTGGAGGTATGAAACGTAGTCACTTACCAACAGACGTTTCATTTCCCGTTGAAAACGCCTAAGAAGAGACTAGGGCGAAACGCGTCCGGGGATGCTGGTGGACGTGAGGAGGTGGTGCACGTATTATGTAAATAGTTCATTCATCGTTTCTTCTGACCATCCACATTTCATTTTGTTCTTTTAAATTCGTTCACTATCAGCCTTTTAGATTCGTTTGCTATAGTTCTTTTGGATTGTTCATTGTTAGCCTTTTAACCTGCCTGTGACATAGGTCATTACAGGGTTTTCATTCTCAGTTATATTATTCTTTTGAGCTTACAATACAATATATAACAAGATTCTTTGGGTCGAATACTACTTTGGCATTGCTAAACACCATATTATAGTCACCATCGGACTTTTTGCAATGCATAGCCGCTGAACACCTGAGACCAAAACTTGCGGAACTACAGTGGTATGCGAACAAAAATGACCTCTGGACGAATATATGTGAGTAATTGCTCTTGCTTTCTTTTAGTCTTTATTTTTTCAATAATAAACGTCATAAATAACTGCACCACCATAATCACATGTCCGTATTTTAACGTGCGTAATAGCAATTCCAAAAGAGATACTGAATCTCTATGTATTATGTATTTTAACCACGTATAACTTGTGACTTCCTTATACGGAAGATATACATGAAGTATCTATGACATAACATGTCAAGTAAAGAAATGTTGGCAAAGATGGATGATTCATTGTTATAAATACACATAATATTACTTTGAAGGAAGAAATATTCTTCATAGTACATGGAAAATCGACAGAATATTCAAGCAAAGCAAATTGAGTTTGCTTCTACCACTTACTGGTCATCCAAGTAATACTTCTCAGAAAACTTGAAAATTTTCCTTGTCCTGGAGCGGGAATCGACCCTGCATCTCCCGATTACTGGTCGAGTATGCTGACCATTACGCCACCCAGGACAGTGAAGTTCCAAGCAACTGAGACATTGGAATCTGAAAGTCCTCAGATTTTTGCTAGTCGAAGCATCTTTGCTTCCTCATAGCGCTTTGACCCTATTCCCATCCGGACAGATGTAGGTCGGAGGTCACCAGTACTACAGATAAATCAATAAAGGAAGAAATATTCTTCATAATACGTGGAAAATCGACAGAATATTATGTTGTTAGCCATTTTGCTTAGATAGAATAATAGCCTTGGTGGGAATGTTGCCTGTGTGCCATCTTATTTAATGAGTGATAAATAAGGCTTTACAATTAATTATATCACACTAATGAGGCAGTACAGTGTTGTAATTAATTTTCTTTTACTGTCTACCATATTTCTGTAGTGAGAATTTCATTTGCTTACTCATGTCACTGCAGTGCTACAGTTGTGCCTTAGCCTTTTATCATTTTACAATATTATGATTTCTATATTGTATGGGTTGAATTATTTGTGGTTTTCTGACTCTTCTTAGACTGTAGATTATTCAGAGCAATCAGAATTGGAAGACCATCCAATTCTGTAGTTTAATTGTCTGTAGTTTTACTGTTCTCCATATAACATCTCCTCAAAAAACTTTAAAATTACATCGTCCTGAAACTGGAATTGAACCTACATCTCCTGATTTCTGTTCGAGCATGCTATCCATTACACAACCCAAGACAATTAAGTTCCAAGCAACATTCAAGCAAGCATTATCCTGTGTTGTGTAATGGATAGCATGTTGGAACGGAAATTGGGAAATACGGGTTCGATTCCTGCTCCAGGACAATGTAACTTTCAAGTTTTCCGAGATGTTTCATGGTGACCAGTAAACAACAGACAATTCAGTACACAATTCTGATAGCTTTAAATAATCTAGTGAATTTTCCATGTATTTCTGAGGAATATTTCTTCCTAAATTTCTACTTTTTAGACTGTGATGATCACCTGAACTCTTGTATTCTGTGTATGGGACAAAACCTGAGTTTTAGGTGAGGATGCTGAGAGAACGAGAATTTGTCCAGGATAGGTTTTCCTAACGTTAATGGTGGCATTGAAACTATATCTTCTTCTCAGATGAGCACTGATAACTCTTGCTCCCCTAATTGTAACTTTAGATACACTGAAAGCACAATTTATTGTACACACTGCACCCATCTACAAACCTGTCATAAGTTTGTAGATGAATCACCGAACAGATGGTGCCAGCTGCAAACAGAAGTTGCAGCTGAATCATCCAACAGGTGGTGCTACCGCGACAGATCTGTGAAGGACGAGATGAGACAATACAACGCGAGGACTGAAACATTCGCTGCATTGGAGGGTGATGAGAGCAGTCGGTCGTTGCAGGCACTCCTTGATAATGACCTCAGAAGAGGCAGAAAGTACTCGGAGAGAATGTTATTGCCATGTGGGGAGAGGGATGAATTTGCTGGTGGATTGTATTTTTGTTCATTTTCAGATGAGTTGGTTCTTATGGGATTTCTTCGTTAATCAATTGGTTTGATGTGTAAATAATTTTGGCCAAGGATTTTTAACAGGATGTTAGAGTTTTTCAAAGGAAATTTTTTTTAAGTTTTTCAAAGGAAATTTTTAAAGAATTGTGTATTATAGGTTCTTAAATGAGTTGCATTTTAGTTGGATAGTGTGTTCATGTTTTTAAAAAGATATTTCTGTACATATGATTTGGCACATGCTTACAAGAGAAAATAGGAATTTCACGAGAATTTAAAGAATGCATTAAAGCCTTAAACCACGCTGTAACAAATGAACTGACATGTTCGAAATGTTTGTTAACAAAATGAAAATCTCCTGAAAGATTTTAGGTGAAAAGGTAAGTAACCTCAGAGTTTATTTGAATTCTAAATAGCACGTTAATATTAGAAGCAGCTAAGCGATTATAGACATTAGCAATGCTGTATTGATATATTGTTTGTAGATGAGTTCAGCTGAAATCTCCTATGGATTATAAACTGGTCAGATACCTACCTACCTACATTCTGTATTATACATGTGACTCTGATGCTGAATAATCCTAGTAATCTGAGAAAGTTCAATTATGGGCAGACTGTAATTGTGAGGAACCATGTGCTGCTCCATCTCTGTGACTACAGAATGTCTGAGATTTTGGCTTGCAGCCATAGCATGTGTTTCAAGACTGCATCAAAACCATGCCAATGGGGAAAATGTCACCATAAACAGGCCATTGATGTTCAAGGTGAGCAATGTCTCTCCCATATTGTAACATCGAAATGGAAGGTCACATTCAGGAACCAAGCAAGCTTTTCTTGTTTAGGGGAAGCTGAGACTTGAAATTATGCCAGCTTGAGTTCAAAAGTTCTTTACCTCCACTCAGTGTGTTTGCAGTTTTTACTTTCTCATAGTTTCTGTAGTAGGAAATGATGATCTTTCAAAAATTGCACTTCTAGTGTTTGAAATAATTGTACTAAAAATTTAAAAATTGAGTAAATACCGTAGAGCCACTGGTTGTAAATATCAACTAAAAAGTAAATGTTATATGAACCCTGGCAATACAGCACTCCACAAAAATGCAGAATGAAAGATGAACCAGCACAGGATGAATGAGTATCAGATAGTGAACGTAACAATAAGAAGACGCTTTTGGGGTAGTGCTTGGAAAATTTTCGTTCATGGTCAAACACTCAGAGGGACTGTCTGTGATGCAGCACAGATAACTAATTAGCTCATCATCCCTACAGCATATTCAAAAAGGTCACAGAGGTTAGGCATAACCACATATTGTTTTATGTTTCTTTCCACTGTTTCTGACAATTCTTTTCATGCATATGAAGGGTCCACACCTCACAGAGTAGGTTACTGTGTACTGAAGTTAGCTACACAGAATGCTGTGTGCTGCTAATCTTTAAGAAATAGAAAAAGAAATTGCTGAGGTATATGACTTTCTTTTGATGTTACAATTTTTAGTAAATTTATTCACATGTTGTGCATTTCTATTTTTAATGCCCCTCAATGCATGAATTTATACCCCTGGTATGACCATTCTTGGAGGGCAACCACTCCATCTCTGTGCCATCCTCCAGTAGCTATGGCCCAAGTCACAATGGAGAGGATAACATGGGCATTCAACAATGGTGCATCAATGAAGGTTTGTGCAAAGACCATTCAACGTATGATGAAATTATTGAGTTATGGTAATGAATGACCATATCAAATACCCTTATTAACAGCATAAGTGGGCTATGAGCCACTTTCCAGATTTGGGAGGATGTGTGTGCGTACATGGCATAGACCACATGAGGCCTTATAATACCCCAACTGTGAAGCCATGGTGTTACAGGGAGGTGTAGCCAGTGTAAAGTTATGGGGCAAGTTTATATGGGCCACCATGGGGCCCCTTTGTGCCCACTGAGGATACCATCACAGCACTAGGCTATATCGGTATACTCAATGACCACCTAACATCCATTCATGGCTATCTATTTCCCACTGCTGGGTGCCTTCTCTCAACAAGACAACATACATCCTGTCTCATCACTCCTGTTTGATGAAAAGCTATTAGGAGGAGCATTTCAGTTAGTTCCCAATGCTTGAATGGCCCTCTCACTCTCCAGATTTGAACCAAATTGAGTTGAGTATCTGTATGATGAAGTGGAGCTATGCGTTCAAAGCCTGAATTCACCACTAGTAGAGTCCATGCCACAACATGCTGCTGTTATTGTGAAAGCCAAAGATGGGCCCATATGTTATTAAGTAGATGGGTATAATAAATTGTTCTTTCAGTTTAAGTCTCTGTAGTGCTGCTCAGTTAATACAGTGATGCTATCTGTGCTCATTCAAGTGACAGGCCTCTGATGTTCAAGACAGGATTTGAAGACTCTTAGGCTAATTATTATCATTGTTGATTTTTTATTATTATTGGGTGTTTAATGACTTAACGACCACCGTGAGCAACTCACTGGGCTATAGTTAGTCACTGGTTACTAATTTAGGGTCACTGGTTCTAGGGAAGGGAGAGAACCAGTGCTGTAAGACAAGCACAACATCCATGCCTCACTAGGATTTGAACCCAGACCCATCTGGGACGAATGGTCAGCAGCTAGCACTTAGACCACTATGGCACCGGGGTAGCTGTTGTTTTCTACAGTATATCATAAAAATCCCAGACAGTTCTTACAAAATTTTCTCCTGGAAACCATGTGGTTGTCTTTTGTTCCCTTTTTTTTATGGAGCATGTTCAATCTTTCTCTGTTATTAGTTTCTCTAAATTAAGAGTTTGGTGAGGTTTAAAAGCTTTAGCAGAATCATAATAGTCATTAAACTCTAAATAATTCAACCAACCTGTACCACTGTATTTGCATTCAAGTATACAGCTGTATATATGTATTTTGTGTATGACTTCTGCTCATATTTCTTTACTAGGTGTTGGAGAGCTAAGTCTTTGGGAATTTTCTGGTCATGAACCATATTATGTAGTGTATGACAGATTTACTGGTAGCACAGAATGTCTGCATGTAGTGGTGTTCTCCCTTAGTGAGCCATTTGATGTACAGTTGCAGCAAGTTTTGTTCTGGCTCTCTTTTCTGCAAGCTAGGATACCACCTCAGGAACCACTTGGTAAGTATTATTTTTATTTATAAATTTTATCTTCATGTGTATGTAAATTTTTATCATTTGCTTCTATACAATGATAAAACATTTTGTGAAAAGGTCCACACAACATATACATTTACATATTTTCATTCTAAACTTCAGTATTTACTTAAGTTATATTTCAGTAGAACTGCTTCTGAGCCTAAGCCTAGTTTGCTCCAATATGTGGCAATTTTTATTGAGGCTTAAGTATTAAATTCATGCTATCCTTTTATGTTCAACACATATTGATTTAGGAGAAAATCATGAAAATTTATAGTAAAGCACTATATATTGGAGATAGTAGAATTTGACAAGGAGTTAACCCATCATTGGTTGTTGCAAGTTGAACAATGCCAGTGGTTGTGTTAGTTAATATACAGGGTGATTCAAAAGTCCCCGAACTCTATATTTTAAAAAGTATATGCTATAAAACCATAAAAGATATCCGAGTATTGCTGCTTGTGGCTGTTGTGTGTAACCTTGGGGAACGAGCTGCGCTATGTGATAGCACCACGTGACACTATGCTTACAGGGGCGCTGACAAGCAGTAATGTTCAGTCAGCCACGAGTCTCATGCAAGAACAGAGAGTCGCTTTGATAGAAGTTTATTTTGTGGAAAAATCTTACCAGTGTTGCATCCAGCTCTTTCAAAGGAAGAGTCCTGATTTTCTTATACCAGGAAAAACAACTGTGTGTTACCTAGTGAACCGGTTTCGCGAGATAGGCAGTGTTCAGGATAAGCCTAAAAGCAGCCTGCCATCAGTGGTGACAACCACGTTTCTGGAGGAAATGCACGTTCCCTGCAGCGCTCTCCCCGGAAGTCACTTCGACGGTTGTCTCAAGAGTTAGAGGCAGCGTATTCAGCCTGCCAGAGGGCCACTGAACGTCTAAAGCGAAGGCCGTACAGAATTGGTGTAGTGCAAGAGCTACGTCCTTTGGACTCGGAAAAGTGCATTGCCTACTGCCAATGGTTTAAGAGTTCCACGTGCAACAATGTGACTAACCAGCTTAAGACTTTTTTCAGTGACGAGGCATGGTTTCATTTGAATGAATATGTCAATAGCCAAAACACTCTCATATGGGCTGCGGAGAATCCACACGCATTTCATGAGGTTGGACTTCACTGTCAGAAAGTTGGAGTGTGGTGCGAAATGTCTAGACGGCGAATTGTAGGGTCATTTGTTTTACGATACAACTTTAAATTCCGCTGTGTATGCAGACGTCATCCATCAATTTGTAGCGATGCTGGAAGAACGCGAACTTTACTGTTGGTTTCAACAAGATGGAGCAACGTGCCACACATCAAACGACACAGTGAAGATGCTCTGTGAGTTCTTCCACGATCGATTATTCTCGAAAAAACTTTGGCCGCCTCGCTCACCAGACTTCAGTCCTCCAGACTTTTATTTGTGGGGCTATCTGAAAGACACAGTTTACCACAACAACCCTAAGACGGTACAGGACCTTCGGAACAACATCATTACAGCCATTAAGGACATACCAGCCAACACACTGAAAAGAGTGTCCGCGAACATGTGTCGTTGGGTGAATTTGTGTCTTCAACAGAATGGTGGATAATTCCAGCATCTATTGTAAAGTGGTTTTCATTACCTGTAAGTATGAGTGTCAATATAACAGTATGTAAAAATAGTTATACATCACTATATTTGTGGTAGAAATATTTGAATTCAGAGTTCGGGGACTTTTGAATCACCCTGTATATAGTTACAAATCAAATTAGGTGAAAAATGCACTTGTATCATCGCGTCATCTATAAAAACACAAATGTCAGTGGTCTCTTGATGAGAAAAGTTCTCACATGATGTAAATGCCAGCAATCCCTTGATGAGAGAAATGTTCACACAAAGAACACAGCAACAAAGAGCAGATGGTTTGAAGGTCCAAGATGCAACAGTCTGTATCGCAACTGATAAAAGATGGTTGAGAAGATTCTAAAAGTCAGCTAGAGCAGAAGGGTGCCCCAGGGTCACTTCCAAATGAATGGTACTCTTTATATGTGAAGTGTGAGAGAAATGCTCATAGCACAACCACTGATGGGTTAAAAGAATAAGTTAGGCTTACCCAAATTTCTTGAAGTAAGCCTCAAATGTTATACGATTTTCGACAGCTCTTGATGACGAAAGCAAAAATTATCATTGATATCAGTCAGAAATCTTATAACATTTGACATTAGGCTTATTTCATAACAAGATGAAATGACATGGAAGGGGTTCAAGAAACCTGGTAAGCCTAACTTATTCTTTTAACTAAATGTGAAATTTAAATATCTCCAATATATAGCCCTGCGCAATAAATTTTTGTTGTCACATTTCCATAAATTAAAACTTCATTGAACAGAAAGGGACAGTATGAATTTCATAATGCAAACCTCAAATAATATTTCAGTGTTTGTTTGAGCACATACACCAAAATGGTTACCAGGGTCAGGGCACATAGACATAGTATGTACAAAAGAAAAAATCATATTTGTTCTTTTAATTATATATTCATTTGTAAGTAAAATATGTACAATCAGTGAGAGCTCTTAAGCGGAAAATTATATCTGATCCGATCGAGTTGTCTTCATGTCTCCCATTTTCTTTTCTAATGCACAGTTTTCCATTTAGGTAATATAAATGCATAATTGTCATACCTTTGTTTCTGGAAAATATTTGGGATTTTTTTTTTTTTTGGGGGGGGGGTCTATTTGGAGATATATACAGAGGGTGAGTTGAAAGTTTTGTAATATTTGGATCACTTTATGCCTTGATATGTACCTTTACAACGAAAGCTGACTAGCATTCAAAGTATAGGCCATCATGTTGCATCATCTTTAGCCATCTGTCTGCCAGTTCTTTGATTCCACAACAATACCTGTTCTTGTCCTTCGAGGCGAAGAACTCCTTCACCCCAGCTGCCACCTCCTCCTGGTTGTTGAAGTGCCGCCTGCGAAGGAAGTGGGCCATGGACTGGAACAGGTAATAATGCGACGGGGCAAGGTACGGACTATATGCTGGGGCATCAGTTCAATGCCCTCAAGTTCCTGGAGTTTTGCCCAGGTCACTCGTGTGGTATGGCGCCGAGCATTGTCTTGCTGAAGGAGAGCATGCTTTCTGTTCACCAGTGCCGGGTACTTCTCCAAAACTGCATACATCTGCTCCAGCTGTTCACAGTAAATGTTGGCATTGATTGTCCAACCATCTGGAACAATCCGCAATGGATTATCCCCTTGAAATTCCACCAGACGCAGAGCATCACCTTGTGCTCAAAGTGCCCACGTTTGGCAGCAGGTTCAGAAAGCTGGCGTGGGCTCAACCACTGCTTATATGTGTTAGGAATACAGAAACAGACCCACTTTTCATCGCACATAACAATTCTCTTGGCAAAACGTATATCACACAGATTTTCTAGGAGTTCCGCACACACTTCCACTTGGCAGTTATCTTCAGCTGGCGTCAGTTCATGAGGGACAATGCGGCAGCTCCTGTAGACCTTGCCAAGGTAGAGTCCCTGTGGATAAATATCGCTGTAAGAACCGTGAAGCTGCTAAGCTGGTTCGCCACAGTAAGGCAAAAGATAGGAAAGAGAAACTGGAAAGGCATGAACTGGCTTTTTGGAAAGATAGAAAGTCCTTCTGGAAGTACACGAGACTCGGGGAAAAATAGGGAAAACAAAGTTGTAAGTTGTGTGAAGAATGAGATTGGGGAAATGATATGGGAGCCCAATGAGTTAAGTGACAGATGGGGCAAATACTTCTGTGAGTTATTAGATCAGGAGAGCAAAAATGATTCTGAGACAGATGCAGATGATGTCACAATGAGGGATGAAAGCACAGGAGGGATCTCAAGAGAAGAAGTGTGTAAAGCTCTAAAATCTCTTCAGAATGGTAAGGCTCCGGGAGTTGATGGCATAACTTAAGGGATGTTGAAGTATGGTGGTGACTCTATAATTGACTGTTTAACTGAAATTTGCCAGTTGTGCTGGGAGTTAGGAATGGTCCCTCGGGATTGGAAGGATACTATTATTGTTCCCTTGTATAAGGGAAAAGGTGATCAGACTGAATGCAAGAACTATCGTGGTATTAGCTTACTGAGTGTGCCAGGGAAAGTGTTTGGTAAGGTTGTTATTGAAAAAGTACGGGGTCTTACAACAGAGAAAGTGTGGGATGTTCAGAGTGGTTTTATGCCTGGTAAAGGCTGTACTAACCAAATTTTTGCATTACGCACAATGATTGAAAAGTAACTGGCGGTTGGGAAGAAAGTTTTTACTGCCTTCATAGATTTAGAGAAAGCTTATAACCGAGTGAATAGGACACTTTTGTGGAAGGTATTGAATGAATATGGTGTTACTGGGAATCTACTTAATAGTGTAAAAGCCATGTATGCTGGTAGTAGAGCTTGTGTACGAGTGAATGGTGTTTTATCAAAATGGTTTTCCATTGGTGCAGGAGTTAGACAAGTTTGTGTAATGTCACCATGGCTGTTTAATATATTTATGGACGCATGCATGCGTGATGCCAAAATAGATAATAGTGGTTTATGTCTTGGTGATATCCGTGTGTGCAGATTGCTGTATGCTGATGACACTGTCCTATTGGCAGAGAGCAAAAGTGAGTTGCAGAGTATGTTGACTCGGATGCACGAAGTTTACATGAAATTCAAACTGAGTATAAATAAGGGAAAAACCAAAGTTATGGTGTTTGAGAGAGGAACGGGTAGCACTGAATGTAATGTAAGTATAAATGGCACTGTGATTGACCAGGTGAGTGAGTTTGTGTATTTAGGAAGCATGTTTGACAGAGAGAACAAGTTGGATGGTGAAATCAGTAGGCGAGTGAATTCTTTGAAAGTCATAGCTGCTCTGGGAGGTTTTCACAGGAATGATGGGTTCTCTAGAGAGTCCCGCATGGCTGTGTATGAAACAGTAATTGTTCCTACTCTGATGTATGGCAGTGAAACCTGGGTACTGAAGAAGAAACATAGGAGTTGTTTGTGTGCTGGAGAAATGTGTTACTTACGTGGGGTTTGTGGCAAGACACGATCTGATTGTGTGAGGAATGAAGATGTATTGCAGTTGTGTGATGTAAAGCAAAATGTTGTTAGCAAGGTGGAGACCAATATGCTTTGGTGGTTTCGCCATGTTGAAAGAATGAGTGATGAAATGCTTACTAAGAAAATCTTTTCAGCCCAAGTGGCAGGAAGGAAAGGCAGAGGAAGGCCAAGGAAGACATGGGTGGATCAGATTCAGGAGTGTCTGCATGAGAAAAAGATTATGAGTATGAAGTATAAAAGATCTTGTGTACAGCGTGTAATGGATATCAGTGAAGCACGAGTTGTATGTCAAGATCACTGCAAATAGCGAAGTTTGATACGACAACAATAAGTGAAAATATCTGGAAGTTTGTATTTCTTTTTGGAGCTAACCTCTGAATCTCAGAGAACAGCTTAGTGATATGTATGTATGTATGTATCAAACTCGTAAAGCAAAAGTTCTCTAATTAGGTAGCTGTGGTTGTTCATGTTTTAGGCATACCAACCACAGACAAAATGATGACATGCAATGCTGTTCACAGCAATGACTACCACTTTATATCCTTTCGACTGACTGCAGTGCGTGACTTGTACTAGTTTGAACATGACATACCTGCCACAACACATGCATTTATGCAAATATTGCAAAACTTTCAACTCACTCTCTGTACATAACCAAAGTGCTACGTCTTTTCCTGGTACCCCCAATTTTTCTTCAGGTCAGTGTAAATATTCATTTGGCACAATGTCTCTGCTTCTGAGAAAGACTGGAAAATTGTTTTTGGATCTGATAGAGTAAACATGACCAAGATTTAAAAAATATTTTTCAGCTATTTCTGGTGCACATTTTTTTTTTTTTTTTTTGAAGTGATGTAACTGTATGTTTGTATTTTTTTTTTTTTTCATTTCAGCTTCTTGACACAATTTTTTTTTTTTTTTTCATGCACATGTTTCAAACATTTGTGATTTCTTTTATGGTTGTTACCCCTATACACCTTTGCTTGTAGATATAATTAAACAATAATCAAATATTCAAATTTAAGCAGTAGTAAAATCATGTGAGGCTCTTAAAAAAATGGAAAGTATTATTTTTTTCTAGATGTAATTTTTTTAAAATAATTACTTAAAACATTATCTAAAGTTGTGATTATAGATACCCAAATAAGAATTTTCACTATGTTGCTTATATCTAACGTTTGATTTACTGAGCATTAACCATCATTCTGTAGCTTTAAAATACATTTCATGTAAATTTATTGTGACATTTCTCATTTTTGACATTTTAATTATGTTTACTGTTCTGTTATTTTCAGGGAAACTGGGAAAAAGTAATAAAGCTGCTAAAGTTGTGTTAATAGCAACTCATGCAGATACTTCTAACTGCCAAAGGAATAATAATTCTAATGAGTATGTCAGTACAGAAGCAGAGGCTGTCTTAGAAGTTGCTCTGCAAAGGTTCCGACACATATTTGACATTCATGAGACAATTTATGTGATGGATGCTCATGTTGTTGGTTCCTTAGCCATGAAGTCACTGAAGCAATATATGAGTAGTGTTCGAGCAAAGGTAGTTCAGGTAAGGTATTCTGAAATATTGTAGTTCATTCACTCATACATGCCAAAGAAGCATTCAGTTTTTCTTTTCTTTTCATTATTATTAATATTAATGTATTTCATTAAATGTTTCTTTTTGTTTTGTATTGAACCCTTTTAGTGTAGGATTACTAGGATTTTTTTGTCATTAAATCCCACTTTTAAGTTTTAAAAGATATGATCAATTAATTTTTAAAATGCAGTATTTAAAATTTTATTATGCCTTGTTCACATTATGATAAAATTTCCCAAAGCGTCATATTGTGCACTTAAAAATTATTCTAATTCAAAATGTATTGGGATTGTGAATTTTACCGTGAATTAAAATTATAAATATTTTTAAATCAAGCAAAAAGTAAATTCAAACACTCACCTTAGCTGTAACTTCTTTTGACCACATGTTTAACACACATAAGGACACCGATGTTCATCACGGGACCCCCTCCCCCCAAACGAAGTACAAACTATTATGAAGCACATTTAAATCAACAAGCAAGAACACTTGCATACATGTAACATTTTACTGCATTTATGACAGTACTTAAACACATAATACATCACATGAAGCAAAAGCATCTGAATTTCTATTTCTTTCTTTCATTTTCACCATAGCTGGTAGCATTGACTTGTGATATGCCTGTAAATGTTATGTTTGTACGTAGTAATGCAGCACTATATACAGTACAGGCATATCACACACACACACACACACACACACACACACACACACACACACACACATCACATCACATCACATATCACTAAGCTGTTCTCTGAGATTCAGAGGTTAGCTCCACAAAGAAATACAAACTACCAGTTAAAATTTTAACTGATTATTTACTTACTGTTGCTGTATCAAACTTTTCCATTTACAGTGATCTTGACACACAACTTGGTCTTCACTAACATCCATCACATGACATACAAAAGACCTTTTATACTTCATACTCATAATCTTTTTCTCATGCTGACACTCCTGAATCTGATCCTCCCACATGACTTCCTTGGACTTGCTCTGCTTTTCCTTCCTGCCACTTGGGCTAAACAAAAATTTTTAGTAAGCATCTTATCACTCATTCTTTCAACATGGCCAAACCACGCAAGTATATATACCAGACATGCTATGAAGGACTAGCTGAATTCACTAGTATTTCAAAATGAACAGTTCAACGAGTGTACAAACAGCAGTTAGTGTACATCCAATTTGACTACTAATCATAGACATTGCTGTAGTCTGTTGACTACAGTACTCACATGCGGGAACCTGTGATGAGTATTATTATACCTAGTGACTGCAAACCAATTTCAAATCAGACAAGAATTGTTACAATTCTGTCTACTTTGAAATTGGTACACAGTCTTTTACATAGTCAACAAAGGGCCACATCAGCCTATTTCCAATAGAACTCTGAAGGGACAAGTATTCTATTGATGATGAAATACTCAAATGAAAAGCATTTTGTAGTCAATTCTTGGGAGAATAATAACATACATATATAGCAAAATATGCAAATCTGGTGTAAATTTAGGATTTTCAAAAAAAATGAAATTTAGTTAGGAAGTTCGTGCTGGAATTTTTTAAGCTTCTTTTTTATATAATAACTGGAAAATCAGTAATAATTATTGTCCATACACTTTTAGTTGAATGTCGTATTGCTCCGAGGATCAAATTGCACAAAGCCTGCCCCACCTAGATATTTATAAAAAAATCATTTTAAAATTGTCTGTACAGTTTTATTTCCAAGATACTTAGTGTTTTAACTTACTTTGATTCAGTTGTTTTATTTTATTATAGATGAAAACAAATGATTAATATACTGTAATAGATCAAGTTGTAATTTCAGCTGCCATAACCATATCATCATCATTGTCAACCATTATCAATCCACTGCTGGGTGAAGGTCTCCCCAAGTTTCTTCCACAACGGTCTGTCTTGTGCCAGTCTCTTTCATGTTACTCCCGCATACTTTCGAATTTCATCCACCCATCTCCCATGTGGTCTTCTTCTGGGTCTTTTCCTGTCCCTTGGAATCCAGTCTAAAATTTCAGCTGTCCATAGATGGTCTGTCCTTCAGGCAATATTTCCAGCCCATTGCCATTTCAGGGATTTTACTCTGGTCATGATGTCTTCCACTCTTGTCATTTTTCTGATCCACGAGTTCCTCTTATCTCTTCTGGTTACACCAAGCATGCATCCCTCTATTCTGCTTTGAGTTGTCTGCAGTCTTTGTATGTCTCTTTTAGTTAAGGTCTATGTCTCTGCACCATATGTAAGCACTGGAAGGATGCATTGATCAAAAACTTTTCTTTTAAGACATAATGGCATATTGCTCTTGAAAGTTATAATGTTTCTTCCAAACACTCTCCAGGCAAGTTTTATACGCAGATTAATTTCTTCATCAATGTGACCCTCACTTGATATCTGCTGTCCAAGATAAATGTAGGTATTGGTTATCTCCAGCTTTTCCCCCATCAATTGATAAATCTTCATTTCTTGTAAAAGCATTGTACATCACTTTTGTCTTCTGAAAGTTCATTTTTAATCCCACTTCTTTACTCTTGTCAGCAAGTTCCTGGATCATACTCTGCAGCTCTGATGGGGTAGTTGCAAAAATGACTACGTCATCAGCAAAACGAAGATGAGTTACATAATCTCCATTAATCTTTATTTTCCCAGTTCAGTGATTGAAAGACATTTTCCAATGTGGCATCAAAGAGTTTGGAAGATATAGTGTCACCTTGTCTCACTCCCTTTCCAATCTTTATGGGTGCTGTATTCTCAAATAGCCGAATCTTTGCATTTTCATTTTCATAGATGTTATTAATAATATTAATGTATGCATCATCAATACCGCAGGATTTCAAAGCCATTGTAATGCTGATGGTTTCACTGAATCAAAGGCCTTTTCATAATCGATAAAAGCCATGCATAATGGAAATTCATATTCCCTCACTCTTTCAATTAGTTATCTCAGTACGTGGATATGATCTATTAGTGCTGTAGCCACTCCTGAATCCAGCTTGTTCTCTCGGTTGAGCCATGTCCATTGTCACCTTCAAGCGGTGTGAAAGAACTTTAGTGAAGATTTTATAAACCACTGATAGGAGGCAGATAGGTCTGTAGTTCTTGAGATCCTGAATGTCACTTTTTTTTATGTAGCAGGTTCATTGTAGCATTGTTCCAAACTTCAGGAATCTTCCCTTCATTAAGGCATCAAGTGAAAACTTGGGTGAGTTCTGTTTCAATTTCTTCACTTGCTTCTTGTATGATGTCTATGGTAATTCCATCTTCTCCTGGAGCTTTTCCCTGTTTCATGTTCTTGATTGCATGTGTAACTTCTGCTAGGAGGACTGGAAGAACTCTGTTACCTTTTGTAATGTCTGGAGTACATGTATCATCCCTTTCATATAGTTTTGAGTAGAAATCTTTCACTCTTGTCAAAATTTCACCACTGTTTCTTGTTACAGAACCATCATCTTTTCTCAGAGCCATAATCTGTTTTCTTCCCTTACTCAGATGTCCCTTTGCTGTCTTTAGGCTTTGGTTGTTTTCAATTGCTTTCCTCACTAGTTCACAGTTGAATTTCCTTACATCTTCAGTGATACTTTTTCGTGCCGTCTTGCATAGCTCTATATATTCCACTTTGGAAGTCACATCTCCTTTAGTTGTCCTCATCTCTCTTCTTTTTTGCATCAGAATTTTGGTTTTTCCTGATAATTTGTTTGTATGCAACTTGTTCTTAGTACCAGCTATTTTTGTTGTTGTTTCCATAAGAGCCTTGGTTAGTTTTCTGTTAACTTCAGATATGTCCACTTCTTCTGACGTTAGACCTTCTAGAGCAGAGAATCTGTTTCTCAGTTCCAATTTGAAGATATTATGATGTTTTTTAAGGTTTGTCGTGTCAATACACTTTGTTTGTTTTATGAGCTTGCCACGCTCCAGTTTAGCACTGAGGTGCATCTTACATCTTACCATTCTATGGTCACTACATGTGTTGAACTTCAGCACACTGCAGTCTTCCATGACAAATTTCTTGTTACACATAATAAAATCAATTTCACTTGTCAATCCATTGGGATGCCTCCATGTCCATTTCTTTTGCGGCTTTTTTCTTGAAAAAGGAGTTCATGGTGAAAAACCCTTCTGCTTCTGCAAACTCTACCAGAGCATTTCCACGCTAGTTTCTGTTGCTGTGACCGAATTTACCTACTGAAGTTTCATTCTGTTGTCATTGCCCTATTTTCACATTGAAATCTCCCATAATGATCTTCAAGTACTGCTTGCTTTTATTATTTAGATGGTGAATTTCCTCATAAATTCTTCAATCTCTTCTTCAGGATGACTTGTAGTGGGTGCATAAGCTTGAATAATCTGAGCCTAGTATCTTCTCGAGAGTTGGATAATGAGTCGTGCAGCTCTGTCAGAGGAACTTTCAACTTCTACAACTTTATCCTTCAGTTTCTTGTTTATTATAAATTCAACACCAGGGATAGAACCTTCATGACTGACAAAAGGCTACTGTATACGTTATTATGGGAAATATTGAATTTCTCCATACAATTAGGAAAAAGCTCATTTTGGCATTGCTATTATTGCACAAGTTAAAGAAAGAAAGATCATGCCACAAAATGTGTGTGTGGGTGCATTGATGAATTCTGTTATGTGTATTTTCACACACTAAAATACAAACTGAACAGCATAATCTCATACCAAAAATTAAATTGCATACATACATAGCTCATTCTCTTATGAGGACAAATCTGAACTTTGAAAGAACCATCACAGTGGTTAAGGAGGTATTCTAGTCTGTACTTCAAAGTGACCCAAATATGTCTTATGAGCTTTAGGTGTGATAGACAAGATGTCTATTTGATACAGTCAATGTCATTGCTTTCCAGGTGCTTGTTTATCATGGTTTCTTTGTGAAAGTGAGTGGTGTTATCTACTAAGTAAGAAATAGGTCACGTAGTATCTCATAAGAGATGAATATATGGTTTAAGGTGGTTCCACCTAAAATCTCAGCCTTATGTTTCCAATGGTAAAAACTTCTTTACATATTTTCTTTGCAATTAATACATTCCCAAGGTTGAAAATTTGCACATCGATAAACTAACTTTAAGTTATAGCATGGGATATTTAATACTTGCTAAAATATAACCATAATCAAGCAATCCAATATTTGTTTGTCTACTGACATCATCAATGTACAGGTCGTGCCATCTATTAACAGGTCTGAACATTACTCAAAGAAAAATGATTGATTTTTAACATAATTATGGTTATGTTTTGGCAAGTATTTAGTGTCCCATGCTATAACTTAAAGTTAGTTTTATCGATGTGCAAATTTTAATATAGGTAGAACCACCTTAAGAATGCCATTCCTGTATCTCCTGGGAGTGATTAATCCTGCATACCAGAACATATTATGCTGTCATCGTCCTATAGACAAATCTGTGGCAAGAATTCATCTGTAGGTGAAACTTAAAGTCATCTGTAAAACAAAATCAAACCACTGGTGGAGTCTCCAATTACAGTGTCAGTATTGGTATACATGTTCCTGCGTGTGCTCTGATATAGAACAAACAATAATAGTAGCTCATTTGGTGTAAATCCTTACTTTTGTCTAGTTTTATGCACGCTGTTTAATGTGATACTCCTCATCCTACTGCGTAGCTCCAGAGACAGCTGGAAGGTACTTGACTCTGATGTACACAGGTTTTGGCCAATTACCTGCAGTCTTTGGAGTGTAACCAGACACTAATCATTTTGCAACATTTCCACAATTCTAAAGTATTTTTCCCAAGCCTTTATATGACATTCATATTAAAATTCACTAACTTTGCAGCATTCCAACAGCACTTCCTTGTACTCTATCACTTAAATGTTGCCCATGATCTAGGCTTAACGTGATATTACACACAAAACAAAGTAATATCATAATGAACTTCATGGGCATTTTTTAGTATGTTGAGATTCCAAGATTCCACTTCCTTTGCATGTAAGCCAGAGACTCATTTTTATGGGAGACCTTGTTGAGCTAGCTTTTGGTTACTACCACTGTACTCTGCCTTTTGTGTATATCTGTTACTATGTAAGTGTTGTTTTACTCCATACTAATACCACATGGACTTTTGCATTTTAAAAGCCATCTGTTCTATAACTTTTGAGCAGCACTTCATAATATTGTACTTGATGTATCTTATAAACACAGCACATTTCTTAGAATTGTTTTTATTCTAGGATCTTCCAAAGCCTACAGGATTTCTTGACTCAATGATCTTACATCTTCAGAAATGGCGATCAAGTGCTACCAACTTTCCTGTCATGTCCTATCAGCAGTTTTCTGATATGGTTCGTATCCAGGTGAATCCTTTAGCTAGTGATGATCATCTGAAAACAATGGTCCATCAGTTGCAGTTAATGGGTGAAGTAAGTTCTTGTGTAAATTAATGTTGCAATTTCAGGGATGAAAATATTGGCTACTACAGTTTATGCTTATTATATTTTGAGTGTTGAGCACAGCACTTGAATGCCTATGTTATATCTAAGAGTAGTTCATAACACAAAAGATATAATGATACATACAGTAGTGGCCAAAATTGTGGAAACTTTTTAGAAAAAGTGTATTTTTGGGGTTTGATGGCTCATAACACCACTTTTTTTAGTAACACCATAAAATTATATATCAATGGAAAGATAATTTCATCAGGAATGTAATGCAACAAAGTTTGTTCAGTTATCTGTATTATGTGAAAAGTTATGGCCAAATAACCAGAAAAAGGAAGCACAACTTGCTTAGGTTGATATGAAGTAGCTTTTCTTCATTTGAATGTAGCCAATGAGCATGGGTGTTTAGAGAGCCAATCAGGTGTCATCTTGTTTTGGCAATGAGCCAATCAGGTTACAGTAGGATTCAGCTATTGATGTCATGTATTGGAGCTGAGAGGAGGACATTTGTCAGTGTGTTATGTGATTGCTATCAAGTTGGTGGGTTTTCTTTGTGTTCTTTCATTTAGTGAGCTTGTAAAACATAATAAAATTAAAGAAATGATGCAAAGAGTTGACTGGTCACCCAGAAAGCGATGTAAAATAGTACTATTAAGTGAACAAGGCTTCAGTTATGAAGAAATTAGAAGAAATATTGGTGGAAACTTAACCAAAGGTGGCATTTCTAAATTTTTGAAGAGGTATAAGGAGACTCAGTCACTACAAAACCAAACTGGTAAAGGCAGGAAAAGGAAAAGCTGCACAACAGCAAGTGATGATAGAAGAATTAAGAGACTGTGCCTAGGTGACAGAAGAAAATCATCTGGGTGTATACAAGATGAAATGGCGCAATGCAATGTGAAATTGAGTGCAAGGACTGTCCGGCGCAGACTGCAGGGATTTGGTCTAAAAGCTAGAATTCCACGAAAAAAAGCCATTTTTATCTCTCAAACAAAGGTTAAAAAGATTAAACTGGGCTAAAACCCATGTTAACTGGACAGCGGAACAATGGGACAGTGTTATTTGGAGTGTTGAGAGCAAAATCTCCCTGTTTGGTAGTGATAGCATAAAATACATAAGGAGAAACATCGGAGAAGAGTTGCGTCCTGATTGCACTACATGTACCGTGAAACACCCAGTTAGTGTTTTGATCTGGAGTTGTATGCCATCAAAAGGTGTGGGCAGAATTTGTGTCATTAATGGGAATATAAATGGTCAAAAATGCATTAATGAAATACTTGAGCCCAAACTGAAGCCTTCCGCACGTGATCTTTTCCAAGATAATGAAGCATTTATATTTCAACAGGATTCAGCTCCATGTCATGTTGCTTCTGTGTGCAAAACGTGGTTTCAAGAAAATCATGTTCCACTGCTGGAATGGCCTGGGAATAGCCAAGACCTTAAACCCATTGAAAATCTATGGAGCCGACTAAAGAAACTTGATAGTCAGAAGCAACCCAGCAATAAAACCCAATTAATAGAATCAATAATTCAATCTTGGTTTCACATTATAACAGCTGCAGAACTAAAATACTTAGTTCATTCCATGGGAAGGCATTGTAAGGCTACAATTAACACTAAAGGTTACCCAACTAAGTATTAACTGACATGGTGAGAATTTTTGTATATCTCATTTTTTCTGTGTTTCACTTTTCTTCTTTATAACTGCTGTTCTAATACAAAATCCTTCATAAAAGTTATTGCATTACATTTTTTATGAAATTATCTTTCCGTTGAAATATAATTTTTTTGGTATTACTCAAAAAAAAGTGGAGTTATGAGCCATCAAGACTCAAAAATACACTATTTCCAAAAGGTTTCCACAATTTTGGCCACTACTGTATATTATGCATAATTCGGTGGTATAACAAAGCATGGTATCATTAAGTGTACTGCAGGGGTGTATGTAGAATTTTTTTCTGTGGGAGAGGGGTGACAAAAATGGAAGTTTTTTTTAAATCCATCAGGACAAAATAAAAGTTAATGAAAAATAGAAGAAAAAACTAAAGCATTATTTTCTGATGTAAGTTACTGCATTTTTACTAAATTAAAGCATTTTTTTATAATGTAAGTTGCATTTTAACAAAAAAAAATGAAACACTTTCAGGGGTAAGGCCCATTCCCCACCTCTAAATACACCCCTGGTCTACTGTATCAAATATAAAGGCCTTCAATATTTTCTGTTAGTAGTTCACATGATGATTTAAAAGTCAGGGGAACACAAAACATAATTATTTTTCACATTTTATTTAGGTCAATAAGAAATTAAATTGCTACATTATACTCTCCCCATTTCTTCAAAAAAGGAGAAAAAAAATATGTATCATAGAAACCAATGTGAAGTGAATCCCCAGAAGGATTAATTCTTCACAAATACATGAAAGGCACATAAGCATCATTGTCACTTGAACCATCTAGCATCTCCACCAATAAGAAACTCTGAAATTGAAGGTAACTTTTCAAATGTATAGGACTGTGACAAGTGCATTTCTGTCACAGTCTTGACAAGAATGTTTAACAACAAACATGGAAAATTTCTCATTTCACACATGTGGCAAGTCATGACAGGAATGCTTAACAACAAACATTCCTGTCATGACTTGTCTTGTGGGAAACTAGAGAATTTCCTACTCCACAAATATTGCTGGCCTCATCATATGAAAAGCCAATACAATTATGCATGTCAGTAGCAATTTCTCTGTAAAAGTTAATGTATCTGAAAAGAGTGTTTAACCTGTTGTAGATGTAACAGAAAGGAGACAGAAAAATTCATTTCTAATACAGTTTGTTTTTTCACTAAAAAATCTGATGCACAAACATAATATTTTCACATAGAAATATCCATCAACTCACCGACAAGAAGAGAAAATGTTGATACAAACAGCATGGGTTATAATGAATGAACATTAGTTTGACATTTTGTAATACATTCCCTTTGCTAAATTCTCTAACAACACGTGTGTGATGATCAACAGCTCTTACTAAGGTACATTGGCAGGCCGTAGCCACACTATATTTTATTTTGAATGCCTTTGTAAGGACACTGCTTTGTGTCATCAGAGTACTAAATATTTTCTTTAAAGAAAGACACTTTTATTATAGAACTAACAGCCTTTTTTATGCTTCATGTGCCATTAAATTTGATATTTCATTGTCTTAATAGAGCACTGACATACTTTACAAAAATAAAAATAATTGCCTTTCATCTTCAACCACTTGAATTCTTCTTCTCAATGAGGTAGATACTCCCTGATATCCGTATTTGAAGTATTTGTATTCAGTAAACCAAAGTGTGTTCACTTTGCTTCCAAAAATTCTGCCTCTTTTTTTGTTTACCAAAAAATTGTAAATAAAAAACTTGCTGAATATAGTAAACCTACTGATCTCAATATAGCGCTAAACATTATGTGCAAGTAAAATAAAAAAAATAGCTAAATATAATTAAAAAAACACTAAAAAATGGTTTACTTGAAAACATTTCTGCCAGATGAACATTGAGAGAACGTTCCAGCCATTGTTGCCAGTTCAGAAAGCCAAAATTCCCAAAAAACATTAGATGATGTTTTTTATATGTGAAAATGCCAAAACGGCAGGTGAATTTTTTTTTGTAAAATGAATTTACATAGTTCACTTTCACATTTAAAGGAAAAGGCCAAAATAAAAGAACAAAAAAGAGTCCAGGCCAAAGACAAAAATAAACAAACAAACAAAGCAAAAAGCATGGCTCGGAGATAAGGCTTGATCTGGCAACCAGCCCTTACATGATTTCCAATAGACTGTCACCACTATAATAACCAGACCTAAATTTGCTGAATTTATTTCTTTGTGGTTATTTGATGGGGTGGGTAAACCTTACGTCCTGGAAAAGCAGAAGAAACATTGCACTGGAAATCAGTGGCACTGTCGAGGACTTCCTATAGCATATTTGCATGTGTGAACAGGAGGAAGGAGATCTCTTTGAACATCTATTGTGAACTTCTTGTGTTCACAGTGGAATGAGCACATTCCCCATTAAGAATCAGGTATGTGACCTAAACACTTTAAAAGTGATTTCCAGCTCTGTGAGTACTGGAACTTAACAATGACTGTATAAATGAGTTTCCTTCATTAAAATATAAAATCATTAAAATATAAAAAATGGCTGAGAATCATCATTATTATATCATCATTAAAATATAAAAATGGCTGAGAAGATCCATAGTCTTCAGTCATTATGAAATGGATAAAACAGAGCCCATTTTGTACGAGGGTTGTTCAAAAAGTAACAAAACTGATTTTACATGGGGCAGAAGTAATGCAGTAAACATACTTACACTTACATACTTTCAAAGTATTCTTCCTGTACCTGAATGTACCAGCCCTACCTTTCTATCCACTTCTGGGAGTAGTGTTCGAAGCCCTTCTTTGACATGTAATTCAGGATACCCATCACAGCATTGTTCACTTCAGTATTTGATGCAAACCGACTGCCACAAAGTTGTTTTTTTCTCCTCAGTGAATAGGTGGATGTCACACGGCACCAGGTTCGGTGAATATGGAGGGTGTGCCATCATTTCAATGCCTAGATCTTGGATAGCCTGCTGGATAAGCAAAGCACTATGTGCATAGGGTCATTATCTTGATGCAAAATCCAACTAGTTTGTGCATCAAACAAAGATCTTCGATCTTTCTCTGGTCATTTTGGGGAAATCTTTTTCTTTAGAGGACCTTTGAGAACTTCAGAATAGTAGGCACTGATAACAGTTTTCTCTTGTGGAACAACAGGGTCATACATAATTCCCCTTTTATTGAAGAAAACCAGGTGCATAATCTTCCTGCACTTGCTTGAGCCTTTGCTTTCTTGGATCGGGGACTCTGCGGGTGCTTTCATTGGGTGCTCTGTTGTTTTGTTTCTGGATCAAAATGGTGAAAAAATGTTTCATCACATGTGACGACTCGATCCAAAAAATGTGGCTCACATCGTAGCCAAGCACTTCGAGACTAGTGATAACACGATTTGCCTTGTCTTCATTTGCAAGCAAGTGGGGAATCCACTTTGCAGTGACTTTTCAGTACCCCAACTGTTTTCTCAGAATGTCATCAATGGAGCCAATGGACATTTGCATCACATTAGCAACCTCCTCAATGGTCATTCGGTAGTCTTCACACAGGAGTGCCTCAATTGTATTGACCTTAACCTCCGTAGTGAATGTTGAAGGCCTACTGGAGCATGGCACATCTTCCAGACACTCTTCACCATTCACAAATTTTTTGTGCCACTCAAAAACTCTTGCATGGGACAAAGCATCTTCCTCATAGGCTGATTTAATTATTTTGTATGTTTCTGTGGAATTTTATTCAAATGCACGCAAAATTTTATAGTTGCTCTTTGCTACAGTTTTAAATCCATACTGGGTTACAGAAACATGTCTGAACTCTATGCCATCTACTACAAGAATCCTTGTCGGTGTTCCGACACAGGTAGTTGCATTTTTCTGTGTGGGTTTGTTTTGGCGCTATGACGTTAGTCTTAATTGTTACCTTTTGAACGACCTACGTAAGCTCATAATATCGGCATCAACCATACTGCTGCTTACAGTTATGTAAACTGAGGTTCAGAGTTAAAAACCAAAAAGAAAGAAAAGAAAGAAAAACCTCAAATCTTGCAGCATTGCACCTTGAATCTTCTGTCATTTCTATTTTTGTTTTTTGCTGGTCATTTCACTGCCTAGAACAGCAAGCTTTGAGATAATGAAATTACTTTAATTTAACTTTTATTGATTTCCATTAATGCTTTTTATTATTGAAATTCTGTATCATACTTTGAAATCTCCAAGCATGATACTTCCTTATGATCAGTCCTGCCAACTTCAATGATCTGGGGATAAAATTTATGTAACTGGAAAATGAAGTGATTTCTAAAATCGATGTGAAAATAACTTATTGTTAAGCTACATGTAGTGAAGTGCATGTGTATTGATATTCACGACACAAAGCCATCGGTTTGTTGCGCTCATATGTTTTTGGGCCACTTAGAAAGCACCAGGGGAGGATGGATGATCTCTCTCTCTCTCTCTCTCTCTCTCTCTCTCTCTCTCTCTCACACACACACACACACACACACACACACACACACACACACACACACACAGCATTGCACTTTGAAACATAGCCAACAAGACAATTCATACTGTAATAACTCCTTTAGAACATGTTAGATTGTACAAAGTGATTTGAAACGTCAGGTTGTCAATGCAACTAAAGGTCTTCTGTTGGCGGTGTAAGTATGGACCTGTTTTCATTGAGAAAGAAATCAGTATAATGCTTACATGATAGGTTTATATAAAACTAAACAAGACTTGCTGATGTCTGTGTTTTTTTTAATTTTTATTTCAAATTTTGCAGTTGCTGTACCTCAAACTAGAAAGTCAAGACTTGATTGTCCTCAATCCTCGTTGGCTCTGTGTGGATATCATTGGCCATTTGCTGTCACAAGAGCACTTGGAGCTGTCGAAGGTTACTGGTGCTTACATTGTAGAAGACATTCAGCAACTGTTCCCTGACACTGATGCTTTAGATCTTCTGCAGGTACATGATCACATTGGTTTTTTCATACTCTATTTTTTATTTTCGTGTTGTAAATATTGCTAAAATAAACCAAATCACTATAAGGCAGGTATACACTTGTGGGCTACATATTATTCCCACCTGTCTTGACAAGTGGATGAATCCCGTGGCATTAGCAGTGATGTCACTGGCCAGCACAGAATATTCATATATGTATATACTTAGCACAAGCAGAGCATATTCATTCACCAGCATGAAGTGTGCAATGGGGAAAACTTGTCAGAGTTTGGAAATGATTATCGGTGTGAGGAAGGTGGGGGACTAGTATTTCAGTGACTGCCAGCATTGTTTGTTGTTTGAGGTTCAGAGGCGGGATCCACATATAACTAACAGTCCACCACTGGTTGACATTCAAGCTAAATGCCAGTTGGCACATACCCTCCAAGACAACAGGAGGCTCACGATCCTTCAATTAATGGAAGGCTATAATCAAGATGCACAGAGAAACATTCTGAAGCACACAGTCCAATGTATGCTCTTGTAGATGTGCCTAAGGATAATGATAGGTAGAACAATCATCATGCTGTTAAATAAGCATAATGATTGTTCTACCTGTACTGGGCATAGGAGCTCCATGACTAGACATTGAACAACCAGAAAAGAGTCGCCTGATCCAATGAGTCCAGGCTCTAGCTCCAACATGTCAGTTAATGGGTCTGTACTCTGTATTACTCCACACAAATTAGCAGCTGCAGCCAGACTGCACAGTTTAACAGGAACAGACTGGTGGAGAGACAGTATTGTGGCATGGAGTTCTTATGGACATCACTGTGCTCCCACATCCCTGTTGCACAGTGAGTCCACAGTATTTGTCATTTTCTTGTAGGACTTCCGTCCACAGTGAGTAGAGTTTAGGTCCCAGCCACCTACAGCGAGATCGCCTTTTGGGCAGGACACAGAAACGGGAGGAATGAGAGCAAGTCTAGCGACTTTGACAGAACAGTTTGTAGTGAGATTAGAGTACAGTAGATGGCGCCACTGCACAAGTATGATGTTGCACACAGAGGGGTGAGAGAATTTCAGGGTGGGCATAGAAAAGGATACCCATTTAACCAGTGGGTCCAGCCTGGGGGCCGTCACTTATCATGCTCGTCCGATGCACGGCGGATATTCAGTGATTGTTAGTAAATCACACCATCTCTGAAAGATCAGCCCAGGTTCGAACCTGAGGACCTTGCATTGATAGTCTGAATTGCTAACCACTAAGCCATCTGCGGCTCTCACATCCCTGTTGAACACACCTTCACTGTTATATACAACATACAGTGGTTTATCAAAATAATTGAAACACTGACTGTGATTGGAGTACACACAATGAGCTGTATGTGAATCACAGGAACGACGTCACTCATGATGTGAAGTATGTAAAAGGTGTATACAGCATCAGCTATCACATAGCAGCACCACAGTCACGGGTGGAACAGCTATTTTGGAGCAATTGTCAACAATGTCAGATCTCAATTACATCAAAAAGGGGATTATTGGTGTGTGTGTCTTGCAGGAGCTTCAGTACAGAAGAAATAGTAGGTGTAGCATGAGGAATTGTGTCAAAGATTATACCTACCTGTCAAAAAGGACACAGCATTGTCTCCAAAATGGGCAAATTGTGGATGCCATATGAAGATGTCAGATAGGGATAGGCAAATGTTGGCATGGATTGCACAATGGAAGCACAAGACCACAGCACTGCAAATAGCAGCAGAGTTGAACACCAGTTGGAATGATCCTTTTTCTGTCATAACAGTTTGTCAGAAACTTCATCATGCCAATACATAATACTGTATTTATGTATCCGGTTCAGAAAGAACTTTTTAAATCGGAGTTTTAGAAGCAGAGAAATCGTGGAAAACATGATTTACTTTTACATCCCCCTAGAGGAAAATCTTTGCGTAACTTGAAAAAGTTACTCTACCTAAAATAGTCTTCGACATAAATGAAATCGAAAAGTAAAATAATTTTTTTAATTGGATATTTAGAAGCAAATATATGGAATAAAATATATTTTGAATTCAATATCTTCTGCATTTACGTCCTCTAGTGGCAAAATTGTGTACCCTAAAAAAAAACGGAATGCAGGGATCATCATTCACACATTTCAAGCTTCCCATGCAAAAAGAATTTTTCAAATCGGAGTAATAGTTGTAGAGGTATGGTGTCCACAGACAGATGGACGGAGGGGCAGGCAGGCGGGAGGACAAACCGGTAACGTAAGCACGATCTTTTTTACAAAAGATGCACTAAAAAAGAGGTAACGCTGATTTTCTGAAAGAATTTCAAACATATTTTTTAAGAACTAATTTCAAATTTCAAGGCTTTTCAAGACAGCTTTAAAAAAAACACTGTTTTTCCAGGATATTCCAGGCCTTGAAAGTGTTATCATGATTTTCAAAGACTTTCCAGGTTTTCAAGCACCCATGCGCACCTTGTTAAGTTCTTAAGGTGGAAGGAAGTTACTTAGTTTATAATGAATTGTAATTGTTGCCCGAAATTGTCTTTAAAATCTTTTCTATAACTCAAATGCATTTTGTTTTATTGTAGGTTCTAGAATCGCTTCACCTTTGCACACAGTGTGATAGTGATGGTGAGATTGAGTATGAATTTCCATGTTTTAACATGGTGGATCCAGATGAAAATGCTTGGGGGAAAAATGACTTACGATATGCCAATGGTGTTTACGGAGGCGTAAGAATACAGTGTTGGCCTGCTGACAAGCACTTATTACGGTGTATTATTCCAAGATTACAAGTATGTTGGCTATCTTGCTTATTTCTTATTTAATTTTTTAAAACTTTATGTATAAACACATAGTGTGAAATGTAGTGCCAGCATGCCATGATCATTTTAACACATGTTTTGCAGAATAAGTTCTTTATGCTAGAGCGCATCAAGAACTTATGCGTTACAGAGTGTTAGCAAGAATGTGTTCAGAAAAGAATTGAAACATTTCCCTTTATTTATCATTCTCATGTTTTTATCATTATTATCAATAATGTTGTACTTATGTTGTAAAAATTACTTTTCCATCAGTATCAGTTATGAAATTTAGCAGATAAAAGGTTGTCAAATGACAAACACACTAATTTTCGTGTATTACACCTCATAGTATCTGATAATGCACACATTTTTATATTCCATACTGCAACAGAAATTTCATTTTAGTAAAAGAATCAAAATGTTGAAGATTTGAAATACAGAGTGTGGCCCCTGTTCTGTAAAAATACTTGCATCATCATCATCATTCTATGCTTACAACTCTTTATTTGTATACAGTAAGTGCCACAAGTTCATGTGAATTGCTGATGATACTACCATTTCCCCAGAGTAAATACCCTTACTTGTTTTGTATTCTATTGTCTTCAGTTTTTCCTAGTTCAGCTTGTGACACTTATTCTGTAGAAATGGATCGCTGTCATGATCTTCGTCAATTTATACCTCATTCCCCAATGCTGCTTGGAATGATTTGGTACACAAAACAAGTTTGGATATCAGAATAATACAACACATACAACAATGAATTTAAAAAGTTGGTGTGCATGCCCACCAACTTTCTCCACCTTGTGTGCTTCAGTGCAAGATTTACAGACTCTGAAAAACTTCTGCCTTTATCATTATTAAGGGATTTCACACCATCAATCCACTATACCTCTTGGTCTGTGACTGTAACCATGGAATATAACATTAGTCAACAGACATCCATATAGTACACATGACTAAACCATTTCACAATGTTTTCATGTTTTACCTTTTGTAAAGGATGACATGCATATAACATCCTTATTGCTAATTCTGCAGTGGGATGAAAGCACAGGAAGGATCTCAAGAGAAGAGGTATGGAAAGCTCTAAAATCTCTTCAGAATGGTAAGGCTCTAGGAGTTGAGGGCATAACTGCAGAGATGTTGAAATATGGTGGTGACTCTGTAGTTGACTGGTTAACTGAAATTTGCCACTTGTGCTGGGAGTTAGGAATGGTCTCTTAGCATTAGAAGAATGCTATCTATCATTGTTCCCTTGTATAAGGGAAAAGGTGATCAGACTGACTGCAAGAACTATCATGGTATTAGCCTACTGAGTGTGCCAGAGAAAGTGTTTGGTAAGGTCGTTATTGAAAAAGTATGGGATTTTACATCAGAGAAAGTGTGGGATGTTCAGAGTGGTTTTATGCCTGGTAAAGGCTGCACTAATAAAATTTTTGCATTATGCATGATGATTGAAAAGCATCTGGCTTATAAACATATAAAACGAGCGAAACACACAGAGTCACGTATGGTAAAAGGTTCGTTTAGCGGTAGCTTTCGGTCATCCTTCTCTTATAAGATGTGTAAACTTTTCAAAACTATGGGCTGCACTCTCACAGTGAAACCAAACCCTTCTGCAATAATGTGCCTGCTTAAAGACAGGGATCCTGTCTCACCCTTGGACACCCCTGGAGTTTATGCTATTCCCATTTCAACTTCCTCTGGTCTCTCAGTGTATATTGGAAGCATCAAAACAAGACTTAGTGAACACAAAAAAAGATGTTTCCAATGGTCTTCCAAAGACAGCTTTATCTGCACTAACCCTTGAAGACACCTCTGTAATTCCCATTTGAAAAGAAACCAAAAAGTTGCCCCTTTCATCAACAAGGCATCTCTGCGTTTTCAAGAGATCATTGAAATTTTGCTCACCAAAAACTGCAATTCAGAGACCCCTCACCAAATCCCATTTATTTGGATCTATCTTCTAAAATCTGGCAACAGTTCCAACACCCCAACTTCAAATTGTAGTTCTGGCAACCAGTCCATCCAGTCGATCGCGGGGGATCAAGGTCGTAGGATGACCGAAAGCTACCGCTAAACGAACCTTTTACCGTACATGACCGTGTGTTTTGCTCGTTTTATATGTTTATGTGTTATTGTCGCGTGATGCTTGAGTTTTAAACCAAGCATCTGGCTGTTGGTAAGAAAGAATTTGCTGCCTTCATAGATTTAGAGAAAGTATACGATCGAGTAAATAGAACACTTTTGTGGAAGGTATTGAATGAATATGGTGTTACTGGGAATCTACTTAATAATGTAAAAGCCATGTATGCTGGCAGTAGAGCTTGTGTACGAGTGAATGATGTTTTATTAAAATGGTTTTCTATTGGAGTAGGAGTCAGACAAAGTTGTGTAATGTCACCATGGCTGTTTAATATATTTATGGATGCATGCATGCGTGCATAAGCAGATTTATGGGGGTGCCCGGCATCCCCGAGGATTTGGGAGGGGGAGAGAAATAATATAACTTTGAAAACATAAACATTGCAAAAATGGATAATTTTGAAAAAAAGAAAAGTACCACAATACTGCAAGGTATATGACAAAGTAAAAAGAAATTAATATTATTATTATCAAATGCATAAGTGGCAGATTACGACAAAATTAAAAAATGGCAGTATTTATAAATTATTGTTTGTTTAAATTTTGTACAATTGTTTACCACTGTTTTTAAAACCATAATACTTCACCCATAATAGCATAAAGATTTTTCTTTGCATACTGTCCTTCTGACAGCCTGCTTATTGTAGTAATGCAGTGAAAATGAGGCTGGAAGTAGTAAACGACATAGACTACTTTCTAGTAAACCGGACAGTTATGTTGTGATGATGCCTGTTGGGCATAGACTTCCAGATTCTGGTCTACAGAGCAATGAAGACCATGGGAAGATGTTCTTAAGGAACTTTTATTATCCTGTAATGGATATATTAATGGTGGAAATGAAGAGGAGAATTTTAGGCAACAGTCTGAAATCAGCAATATCTAGTGAATATTTTCTGCGACTTAATGTAGAAGGAGGATCCTTCTTCATAAACAGTTATTCTGTGCCTGGAGTAAACCTCAAAATGTTAAAAGCAGAAATGAACGTAGAAAATCCTGTTATGGAGAGCAAAAACGAAGATAACCTTAAATCGATTGATTCAGCAAGTTCATTGAAAGATCTAGTAAAAGCTCTGAATGAACATGTCACAGAAGAACTGTACCCTAATATTTACAAGATGATGTGCATTGCTTTAACGCTATCGTCAAATAGTGCTACATGTGAGCATACATTTTCAACGATGAGGAGAATCAACAACTGGCTGAGATCAACCATGAATGAAGAAAGGCTTTCCGATTTGATGGTTTTATTTTCTGAGAGTGAAATTGTAAAAATTGTAGATTATGACCTCATTATTGACTCTTATTTGATAAAAGAAGGACGAAAAACATTTTAGGATTAAAATTGAGAGCAAAAAGCAGATCTTGTTTAGGTAAATTTTTGTAAGTAAATATTTTATGCCCTAAACAGTTTTCTGAGTGCTGAAAACATTTTAAAATAAAACATTATAAGAATATTTAAGTATTCCATGTACTGTAGTTATCCTAATTCATTATTAGGCCTAAATAAATGTTATGAAATCTAAACTTATTTAAAGAGTGTCCAGTAAACTTATTTAAATTAGCCAGAATTAGGTCCGAAAGAATGACTTTCATGTGTACTTTTGTCTTAATACAATCAAAATATTGCACTTTCTTACAAAGGTTTAAATTTCACCTCTGCAATCCCCTCCTTCCCACAACTCAACCAGCACCCCCAAATTAGACTCCCTAAATCCGCCGATGCATGTGTGATGCCAAAATAGATAATATTGGTTTATGTCTTGGTGATATCCATGTGTGCTGTATGCTGATGACACTGTCCTGTTGACAGAGAGCAAAAGTGAGTTGCAGAGTATATTGTCACGGATGTACAAAGTTTGCGTGAAATTCAAACTGTCTATATATATAAGAAAAAACCAAAGTTATGGTTTTTGAAAGAGAAACAGGTAATACTGAATGTAATATAAGTCTAAATGGTATACTGACTGACCAGGTGAGCGAGTTTGTGTATTTAGGAAGCATGTTTGACAGAGAGAACAAATTGGATGGTAAAATTAGTAGGGGAGTGAATTCTTCATTGAAAGTCATGGCTGCTTTGGGAGGTTTTCAGAGGAATGATGGGTTCTCAAGGGAGTCCCGCATGGCTGTGTATGAAAGTGTAATTGTTCCTACTCTGATGTATGGCAGTGAAACCTGGGTACTGCAGAAAAGACATAGGAGTCATTTGTGTGCTGGAGAGATGTGTTACTTATGGGGAGTTTGTGGCAAGACATGTTCTGATTGTGTGAGGAATGAAGATGTGTTGCAGTTGTGTAATGTGAAGCAAAATGTTGTTAGCAAGGTGGAGACTAATATGCTTTGGTGGTTTGAGCTTGTTAAAAGAATGAGTGATGAGATGCTTACTAAGAAATTCTTTTTAGCCCAAGTGGCAGGAAGAAAAGGTAGGGGAAAGCCAAGAAAGTTATGGGAGGATCAGATTCAGGAGTGTCTGCATGAGAAAAAGATTATGAGTATGAAATATAGAAGATCTTGTGTATGGCGTGTGATGGATGTCAGTGAGGTCCGAGTTGTATGTCAAGATCGCTGTAAATGGAGAAGTTTGATATGGCAGCAGAAGTAAAAATTATCTGGTAGTTTGTATTTCTTTGTGGAGCAAACCTCTGAATCTCAGAGATATTATGTAGTGATATTTTTTCTGCTGATATTGCTCCAACCAGTCTCATATTATATCAACTGTTTCTTAACTTTTTGTTTGCATCAACATAACCCCATCATAAAAGAAAATAAGTGTAAAAAAACAGTTCGGAGGAAAAGAGAAAATATGTTCTTTATACAGCCTGTTTTAAATACCGTAAACCTCTTTTGACCAATGCTCATTTATCCAAAACTCTCTGTTAACTGATGCCTCCCATGTTAAGTGTTATTTTTGTAATTTTTTCTGGCAATCTGTGTTTGATCAAGTATCAGGTCATATACCATTCTTATTTTCTTACCTGCCTCTTGCCAACCAATGATAAGTCGGAAAGATAAGAACACCATCCAAGTATAGGACAAAGCTGACAAACCCTCAGCTGACTGTGTCTGCTGTTGATTTTACATCAGATCAAAAGTTTGCTAAGTAATCAGTGAATTACCTTTATTTGGCTATGACTGCTAACTAATATAGCGTTTTCGATTATCCAGAATTTTTCGATGTTCCAATGGCACCATGGTCCCAATTAGATTGGATAAACGGTGTTTTACTGTACTGAGTGGACTTTGCTTTTTCTATCAGAAGCACTTGTTCCAACACTAAAATTTAGAGACAATTGCTTTAACTCTTATTTTTAATTATATTAGATTCTGTGTGTTCATCAACATGAAATTCATCCCTGCTTTCAGTAACAATTGTGTGTGCTTTTAACCCCTGTTGCGAGTTTTAGTAAGTGAAGAAAACTTCTATTACTATTTTTTAGAGGGAGGAAAGGATATTAGGAAGAATAGAAAAGGAAACTGTATTTTAAAACAAGTCTAATCCTTCTACTCAGAATACAAGTCAGTGTATAGCTGTCAAAAGCAATCCAAGTAGAAAACAGCATGACTGCAGATGTGAACACAATGCAGACTACTTCCACAAAACAAAATGGGTTCAAACTAGTTGGTACTGAGTGCAGTTCACATTGCTTCTGTCTGTAGAAATAGAAAAACATGAATTTACAGTCCATAAAATCAAGATTTTTCCATGTAAAATTAAAATATCTTCATGACAGAAGGATCTTCACACTCTTCAAATGTCCATTTGATTTTAGTGCCTATGTGTGGGTGACATAGTGCCAGTACATATTGATATATTCATTATCAACAAAATTCCTGAAATGAAACATTCCAAGTTGATACTAGTGCAACTTGTCTTCTTATACAGGATGTTTCACTAGGTGGTCCCCCTCCCCCAAGGGAATCAGTCATATTTTGCAACACACTCTACTTAGAAACATGACATGTGGTTTACAATGCACCTTAGTTCATCGGAATATAGCACCATTCACAATAAATGCTGGAAATGTCCTCCCGACATCCAAACACACTTGAACGCGATGCTGCATATCATCAAAGATACTCCACAGCATGTCCTAATCAATAGACTGGATTGCTGCACTGATGTTTCTTTCTAAGTCTTCTAATGTGTGAGGCTTATTGTTGTAAGCATGACACTTCAAATATCTCCATAAACAAATTGGGAAGAGTCAAATCAGGTGAATGAAGTGGTCACAGTCCTTTGGAGATCACTCAGTCACCAAATAAAGAGGAAATTTCACTCATGCTCACACGGGACATGTGGCGTGGCACTCCATCCTGTTGAAAATACCCCATTGTCAAATCAATGTCAGTTAATTGGTCCACAAATTGTCTGAAAATGTTTACATTAGACGCCGAGTTCACTACGCTCCTGAAGAAAATGAATCCAATTACTCTGGTTCATGACACAGCACACCAAACACTGACTTTTACAGGATGTAATGGGGTTTCATGTAATTCATGTGGATTATTATCTGTTGCCCAGATGTGGGAGTTTTGGAAATTTACATACCCATCCAAATGAAACCATGCTTTGTCAAATCTGAAATGTTCAGAAGTGCGAGTAAAAATGTCGAAACCCAGTGACAATAAGACTCACGCTTTTCAAGATCTGGTTCTTGCAACTCTTGTGCAGCTGTTACACGGTGCGGATGAAGCAGCACTTTCTTCGTGGCTCTTTGGCAGGTGGAAACAGAATCCAGTTTCTCATGACAAATGTCATAGTGACTTCTTCAGTGATGCCTGCAGCCTGTGCCTTCACCTCTTTGATTTTTTCTTCTGCTAAAGAAAGATGTGCACCACTGAATTGTTTTGAAACACTGTCCATGGTTTCAAATTTCTTTGCAAACCTTGCAATGTAACATTTGTCTGGTGCTTTTCTTCCCCAAACTTCTCCAGGAATTACCGGTGTAATACCTTTACAGACTTTGTTATCCAATAACTTTTCACAATAAATACCCATTTCGCAACAGTATGCACTGTCATCCTAAAAGAGGTTCAACAACACAACAAAACACGTACATTGCCTCCTGAAAGAATTAACATTCTTGGCCATCTGGTGGGGTGACAAAACAATTAGTTATCGCTTTATCAGGAAAATCGCTCCTGCACATTTCTCAACGATCAAGGTGACTTATAAACCAGATGTTGTGTTTCTATGTAGAGTGGCAAGAAAACAGTAGTCGATTCTTTGGGGGACTACCTAGTGAAACACCCTATATTTAAGAAAAAAAAACAGTTGATGATTAATAAATAACCTTGAGTTCCAATTTATAATGAAAGTTTTTTTTTTGTAAATAATTTTATAGGTGATCTATTCTTAGTAATAACAGTCCTGTGTAATAACTCTTTAATGATAAATAAGTATTTCATTTTAAAATTTTAGAGAGATTACTGCCACAATATACACTATATTGACAAAAGTCACTGGACACCTAGAAGAGAAACACAACATAGCATTTATGACATACATTAGTTCGGTGTCGTCCACCTTTGACCTTAATGCATGCACTGACCCTTCAAGACATGCTTTCAACAAGGTTTTGGAACACAGCAATAGGTATGCACTTCCATTCAGTACATAATGCTGCCGCTAACTGTTGCTTAGTAGTAGGCCTTGGTTCCAAACTTCTTATGCAGTGCTCTAATTCATCCCATAGGTGCTGTATGGGATTAAAATCAGGGTTCTGTGCTGGCCAGTCCACACATGATACAGACTTATCATCAAACCACGCCATAACGTTCCTTGCTTTATGGCTCGGTGCATTATGTTGCTGGTACCAACAAGTCTCGGTTCCATAGTATTGCCACAGAGTTGGTAGAGCATAATTATCCTGAATATCGTGGTAGACGTGCTGGTTAACAGGTTTGTCCACGATAATCAATGGGACGGGACCATGCCACAAAAAACACTGCCACACGAGTACACTGCCAGCTCCAAACTTGACCGTAGAAACAGTACACTGTGGTAAATAGCGTTCCCCCGGCTGCCGCCATAACCACACATGGCCATCAGACTGATGGATCATGTAGCTGGATTCATCAGTTCATAGGACCCATTTCCACTGATTTATGGTTCACGATAAATGTACTTTACACCATGCTAAACAATGAGTAGCATTCCGAGTGGAGATGAAAGGCTTATGAGCAGCTGCACGACCACGGTAACCCATGGAATGAAGTTCTCTGTGAATGGTACATGTACATACCAAGGTTCCACCATTTTTACTCACCTGTACACTGAGGTCTTGTGCAGTACTCCGTCAATTAGCTGTAACGACTCTCCTGAGGCTTCGACGTCCTCTATTACTGATTTTCTTTGGTCTGCCGGTACGTTTTGCTGCTTCAGGCATGCCATGTGTCTTCCACTTATTCAGTACATCCAAAACAGTTGACTTGAGTATGTTTAAATGCCTCTCAGTTTCTCTTATGGACAGCCTACTAATATAACACCCAACAATCTTTCCTTTCTCAAAGTTAGTTTTCTCCCGCCACGACATTTTCACTCAACATCACAGTGCGATATGATCCCAGTCAGCTGCAATCTTGTTTATATACTGTTTGCAGCTGTACCGCGCATCTTAACAATGCAGCGGATCCGTTCATTTGCTCTTGAAGGGGTGTCCTGTGACTTTTGTCAATATAGTGTATCATGACTGAGTTTTATGTTTTGGTATCAGTCTCTTTGGACTTTCTTTAACTAAATACTTTTTTCTAAATTAATTACTAGTTTACTTTGTTTTCCTTGTTGTTTAGTACTGAATTTCTACTTTATAAGACCACTGGAGTTATTAGTCATATAAACAAAGAGCATGGAAAAAATAGGGGTTTTGTTTTTGTAGATATCTGATACTTTCATTTAGAAAATATTTATACTTGAATTTTTTACAGCTTTTTTATAACTACAAAACTGCTTAAAATAACAAATAATTTTAAATAAATTTAAAATTAACATTTGGCAAGGAAAATCTTGACTCACTATGAGCTGCAGAAAAGAATTTTTCGAACCAGCAATAGAGGAACCTTTTAAACCAGCAGTATAGTTGGAGAGAGAAAATTGCACTAAGCTAGTTTGATTTTTTTTTCTTTTTTTTTTTTTTTTTTTGTTATGTGTGTATAGAGAGAGTGGTTCAGGTAAGGTTATAAAAGAAGGTTTTACTTAGGAACTGTCTATGTTCAGGATGTCACTTTATTATGAAAAAATTACAATTTATATGAATATTAGTGTGTTGTAAAATGTAAGAAATTTTATCTTTTTTATAGGTTCAGCTGAGAAGGTATGCACATGATCATCCACATCCTGAAAATACACTGTTCCAGTGGAGACTAGGAAGTAATTACACACGTAGTACTATTCAAGGGCAGATTACACTTGGCGAATTTGGTGAATCCATTGATGTTAAAGTTAGAGCTCCACCATATCTTCGAACAGAAAGGTAAAGCATAAAGTTCTGAGCCTAAAATTTTAAAATTTCTGTCAAGCCAAATAAGTACAGTAGAGCGTCAAAAATTCTAACTAATTGGGACCACTGTTAGTTTGGATTTTCGATGTGTTCTGATTATCAAACATGTAAAATAATACAAATACACTAACATTTCTATATACATTATATTATCCAAATGCATACATGTACCAAAAATAAGTAACTGTATACAAAAAAATAAACATAAGACAAAGACTTTTTTTGTTATTATGCAATATGAAACAAGTTTGCAATTTTTACTACTGTTGTGAAATGTTTAAACATAAAATTAATACAAACTTCCAAAACTTATCAATCATAACACATTTGAAGAGTATATTCGCACTGGATTAAAATCTAAGTGCTGAAAGAATGTTAATGCAATTTTGTTTTTTGTTTTTTTAGAAAAATAATCACTAATTTTTTGTTGCACCATTTTCAAACTTCTGTTTTTGCCACTAAATCCCACATTATTTTCAATAAGAGAAGTTGAGTTGAACAGCACTCCGTTTGTTGTTCAAACCAAGTGATGGCAGTCTCCAATACAGTGAAGGCTTCAGCATAGGTAGGACCAATGTTGACGTCAAATTTATCATCTGCATCACGGTCAGGAGCGGTGCTTTCCGTAACAGATTTTGTGATTTCATCTTCACTTAAAATGTGATATCCTGTGTCATCAATATTGCTTTATATCCACTCCTTTGCATCACTGTCATCACATTCTTCAAACCCAGAAATTGATTTGAATAAATCTGATATTTCATTCCCATTGTCTTCATCTCCATTTAACTCACCTCCTTCAATATTTTCTTCTATAAGCCATAATTTTTTCCAAGCACTTTTTAAATTCTGCTGTGTGACTGATTCCCATGACTCGGCTAACATATAGCAACACCCAAAATTAGGTGATTCCATTATCATCAAGTGCCAAGTTTAAATGAATGGACTGTACTTAAATTTTCCATTTTCCACCACCACAAAAAAAAAAAAAAAAAAAAAAAAAAAAAAGGAGGGGAGGGGAACTAGTTCGGATTTTTGACGTTCAGATTTTCGACGCTCTATGGTGTTTAATTGTATTTAAATCTCTCATAATTTGATTGATTAAAATTATCATTTTGTGAGCTAAAAAGTGCAATACATTTCAAAATAAAACTCTTGTAGAAACGATTTTTGCCACCCTTGCTTACCATTTCATCAAGATCTACTGTGATGTATTGTGAGTTTCTTCTCTCATCTGATTCTTAACATTCTTGATCATCCACATTACCACTGGTTGGCCAGCCACTCCTGCTTCCTGTCTTTTACCATCTTACTGTCACTATCAGGTATGATCACATGTCTTATTTGTAGGCACCAATACACTCCAACCAACTATCCAACAATTCAGCTAATTTTCAGTAAATTGCACACGCAGCTGAATGATAAAATTGTGATTTCCGGAAACAATGTGTACTACATCCTCGTGATTTCAGGACAATACTTCTTATAAAGAGATAATATTTAAAATTCTAAGTTTTTTATGTTTACTTATAGAATTGCTGTATTGGTAAATCATGCGAGCATTTATCTAGTGTGGGAGAACTAGTCTTCTCATAATACGTGGAAAATACATCAAGATAAGTAATACAGTAATCAGACATCTCTGAATTGACTGTATTTACTGTTTCTCACGTAATATCAATCACATCAGAAAACTTGAAAATTTCAAGTTTTCTAGAGGGGGTGTAACGGTTAGCATGCTCGAACGGTAATCAGGAAATGTGGGAAGTTTTCTGATGTCATTGATATTACGTGAAGAAAAGTAAATACAGTCAATTCAGAGATGTCTCATTGTGTTAATTATCATGCTAGCATTTAGCTTCTTTCATGAATTTTACTCTGATGATGTCAGGCTTTTTTTATTTTTGTCATTCCTTTCTTAGTCATTCCCAACTTTCCCCATTATAAACACAAATGCAGGCAAGTGAACCTCCCTTTTTTATGGAAATCTTTATACTTACTCCGCAGGAATCGGACATCAATTTCACTTTCATTGAAAAGTTTATCTTTCATTCAGGATGTCACCCAACTTGCATCTGTTTAATGTTCCTTGGCTTCTGTAAAAGTTTGCTTTCACAGAAAAGTATAAATTAATAAGCTGCAAGTCTTTCAGTATATTTGCAACTCCATTTCATTAATTAAACAAAAGGTCTACTTCGAAAGAAGTGAACTTCCAACTACATTTAACTGTTCTCAGCTTTTAACTGGTTTGATTTCGCTTTGTGAATCAAGGGTATATATTATTTTATTGTTCCTTTTCAAACACAATTTTTCATCTCGGATCATGACATTGTTTTTACAATAAACCCCTCTTTATGGCACAGACTATGTGGGTGTATTACTCAAGTAGAGAACAAATTATTTTGAGAAAAGAATTTTGTTTTCTACTTATGGAATGCCTCTTCATGCATTGCTTTTAAATCCTTTAAACTAAATTCTGCAGTCAAAGTAGCGCATAACAAGAACACATATTTATTATTTTTTTAGACTCTTAACATTTCATTTGTGATTTACTTTCCATGTGTATTGTCAATACCCTCTTTAAATTGTCTTTAGTGTGGCAGATGAAGATGGTTGTGAAATCTCAGTTTGGTGTTTTAGTTAAGAAATTATAAATATACCATCTCAAAACACAGAAAGCAACATATCATCTGTTTTGGAGGCAGCGTCTTTTAGCTATCTTCATATCAGTGCTTCCAATATCTTCAGTGTATGTTATACACTAATGGGCCATTACATTATGGCCACCTACTTAATAAGCTGTAGGACCCCCTTTAGCCCACAAAATAGCAGACACTTGGCAAGATATCGATTCAATAAGGTGGCGGTAGATATCCTGGGGTATCTGGTACCATAATGTCAATAGCAGATCCTCCAGTTCCCATACATTTTGGGGTGGTGGTGATTTAGCGCGAACCTTTTTCAAGTTGAACCACAAATGTTCAATTGGGTTCATGTCAGGTGAATTTGGATGCTAGGGCATTAACAGAAAGTCACCAGCATGTTCCTTGAACTGCTTGTTGACGATTCTGGCAGTGTGGCATGGTGCATTATCCTGTTGGTAATGGCCATCAACAGCAGGGAACACAGTTGCCATCATTGGGTGAACTTGGTGCGCAACGATGTTCAGATACCTGAAAGCTATCAGGGATTGTGCTATTGGGATAATAGGGCCTAAAGTGTCCCAAAAAGATCACCCACAGCTTAACACCACCGCCGCCGGCCTGTTTCCACCCAACAGTGCATCCAGGTGCCATAGCCTCCGTTGGTAATTGCCATATCTGCTCTCAGCCATCTACTTGATGCACCGGAAATCTTGATTCATCAGACCAGGTCACTTTCTTCCAATCATTCATGGTCCAATCTCGATTAACTTGGGCCCATTTCATGCGTTGTTGACAATGATGTGTGGCCCAGCTAGATCTTCGGCAATGCTGGCCCATGCAGAGAATGCTGTGATGAACTGTGTGCTGCGACACATTGCCCAGATCACCACTGTTGCAGCTGCGGGTGATTTGTCATACTGTGGTCACTGTAAACAATGCACAACAGTCTCCACTCCCCTGAGGCATAAATGAGCTGCAGATGACACACAGCTGCCTGACGGTTTGTTGTTAGGCCAGCTGTGCACCACCTTTGATGCGTACTCACCACAATGGCATGTGAACAATCCACAAGCCGTGCCATTTCCAAGATCGTAGTTCAGAGGCTGCCATCACAACTTGTCCTTTATCAAACTCCGATAAACCAGCAGCTTTTTCCATTCTGACTCCAAACACTCTAGGTGGTGGTCATAATGTAATGGCTGATTGGTGTACATCACCCAGCACATCATGTTCACTAAGATTTCCATTTTAAACTGAGCAATACTGCCATTGGAAACAATGTATATACAGCCTGTTCCTATTATAGCTGTACAAATAAAAATAGCATGCAATCAAATCCAGCAGTCATCCTTACTAAGGAAGGTGCAGATTCTTGGATATGATGTGGTTTTCCCCACAGATGCAATTATACTATGAATCATGTTTTGGTTGGATGAAAATGTAACCCACATCTTACCAACACTCTGTGTGATCATTAGCTTAAAGAAACTGGTTAATTGTTCCATCAAAATGTTAGTGATCGCATAGACACAGGGGAATGGCATCACAGCTGAAACACTTCTATTATTATCCTTGAAGAGTGTAATGATAATGTTAAAATACAATATTGTGCACCATGATGTAACCTTTTCACGTGTAAATGTTCCTGGTGCTGCAGGGAAAGGGGTTTTATTCAGCTAGTACTGCAAATTTTATTTATTTACATATCCATTAATGCATACATACATATTCCTTCAATCCTGTTTATCTGAAACTGTTCATATTGATAAGGCACACAGATGAACAAAGAGGAATGAAACGTAAAATAATTAAAAACAAAATTGAGATTCATTCTGATTGCGTGAAAACTTGCTCCACTGCTTGATGTCGTGTCTCTGGCAAATTACAACCTCTGTTGCTAATGGCTCATTGTACACTATCAATCCATTTTATTCTGAGTCTTTTCAGCAGTCTGCAACTAGCTAATTTAGAGTGTAATGGCAGTTGTGGTAATCTTCCCCTCCCATGTGCGTCAGCTACGTAAGTACATTTTGAATTATTTCATCTACAGAATTATGCAAATCACTTATGATGTCAGCATTACTAATTAATAATTCTGTCATGTCATAGATCTATTATTAATTCTGTCATGCAATTAGATCTATTTATTTTTCCCTAATATTTCCATAACCAGTCTCCTATTGGCCATTTTCTAACTGCTTATAAGATGAAACCCTTATTTCTTACCCAACTATCACTGCCATAGAAGAGGGTAATTCTAAGTACCACACTATATGCAGTTAGTTTTGTCCTTTGGCCAATCTCCTTCTTAGTCTTGTAAAGCTGATACAAGACTTTTCATGTTTTGCTAATTCCGTTGTCAAATTGCTTAGAAAGTTTTCTTGTCTCATCGGTTACGACACCCAAATACTTAAAATCTGCTATCTGTTCAAGCACAACATAATCTACATTGGTTTGATTTAACACCCGTAGATTTAGATTTTTCAACATTTATCTCATTTCAAATTCTTTACTAGTGTTACTCATCTGATTGAAATTATGCTGCAAGCTACAAGCATTCTTAGATATTAACAACAAGTTATTGGCATATAACAAACCGCTTATGCTAGTACTGACTGTTTTTGTTACTAATCTAAACAATAAAAATGTTCTTCAATCATTATCATTCAAAACAGCTGCAAAAAAAAGTATAAACAAAAAAAAAATAGTTCAGTTGACATAATAGTGTTCTTTTTGTATCAGTAAAAATTTAAATTCTTTATGCAGAATGTCTTGCTTGCTGCTTCCTGTGTGAGATATTTAATGATATTGCATGACAATGTGCAAAATGTCAGACTGTTTTATGTATGCTTTGACAATTGCACTGTTTTCTTTTCTGACATATCCACACTCTTTCCATTACCTGGAGGGTTAGAATTTCTTGAGAGTTTTTAAGAAAGTGGCATGAACAAACAGTGCAATATTATTGCAGTCAGTGTTAAAATGGTGGTTAAGTTACTATAGAGTGGCCCCACTACTAAATTATGTGGTGCTGACAGAACAACTTTGGGCCCCATATTAATTACCCTTCCACCCTAGTGATCTTAGTTTTTATAAGTGACCATTCTTCTGTTCTACCTTACAGTTTGATTTTATATTTTTATTATTCAAATCTAATCTCTTCAATATGTGTTTTTGTAGTGTTTTAACCAGAATGAAAATGACATGCACACCACACTTAGGGTACCCATTATAGTGACAGAATTAAATACAAATCAGATGATCGTCTGAAAAAATGTTGATAATTTTTATTGAAATTACATGAAATTTTGATTCATTATGAATTTTAAGCTTTAAAAAGTATTGATCCAGTCAACTGTTTTTCATTTTGTGAGTTCATAACTACTGCATTACAGTTTCCTCAAGTGAAATGAAAAGCATTTTATCTGCTGTTTTGTATGTTTTTATGATATGTTTGCTAATTTTATTACATTTTTAGCTTTTACTTCCTCGAAAGTCTTCTTGGTGTAGTGGATCAAACAATGCTGGAGACTTGTCCCGGATTGCTTTATGAAAAACATGCCATTAGTCCTTCACATCTACATCAACATCTTGAGAATCCTGGAAGCTACTCCTCTCATGGTATGTTGTCTGCCTTGTTGTCTCGTGGTACCAGTGGAACTGTTCAGACCTCCGATGGATCAACTGATGAACAGTTATTGGACATTATCTTTTTTGGCTCTGTAGAAGTTCTGCAGAAGACACAGGCTGATAATCCCCAAACAGCCTATACCAGTGGCATAGTTTTAGGACCTAACCTTCATACTGCTCATTTACCATTGACTGTCCATCAGAGGCTTTGTAGCCTGTTAGACCCCCCAGAACCAATTGGTAGGGACTGGTGCATGTTGGCAGTACTTCTGGGCTTTACAGACATGCTTCCACATTTAGATCCTGGTGATAACCCAGCACAGAGCCCAACAGCTCGCATCCTCCAGGAGTGGGTGAAGAACAGCAATAGTACGGTAGGTAGCCTGTTGGCAAAACTTGAAGAACTGGGTCGCCACGATGCTGTTGAAATCATACTACACACAGCACCCTTTTTAAAAGTGTTTCCTCCTAGTGAAGAAATGGCTGGTGATGATATGTGTGGCATAAGCAGTTTATCTCATACGTCTAGCTCTAACATATCTCGGTAGAAAATAAGTATTGTGCTCACATAGAAATCGAATTCCAAGAGTCATTTGTGAATGATAAATTTTCCATACAATAGTTTTACTTTTCCTAGTCAGTTTATAAAAGTATTTTATATTTTTTATATGAAATTATCTACAACCATGCATTTTATAATGTGGCTCTTGTTAAGAGGTGGGTATAATTGTGGAGTGGTAACTGCTATTCTAGTTACATTCCTTACCACTGTACCAATGCAATGTTAACCAAATTAGCAGCACCATCTCAAAGAATTTCATCAAGAACTTTTGTCATGACTACAGAGCCTGCAGCTTGTGGTTCAGTTAAATTCCTTTCAGGCATACATAAAGAAATGCACTCAATTTTATGAGATCTTATCTTTGCTTACATGTAAATGTACTGTATTCTTAAGATATCCTTAAGTACAGTATGTAAAAAATATTTCTTGTGTCCTAGATATAGTTGACTATCATAAAAATATTTCTGGGCAATCAGTCATACTAGAAAACTCTGTAGGAAATGTATTTTGTAACACTGCCATGAAAGAGGATATAACAAAACCCATGTTTCAAGAAAGGATTATACATTTGGATTTCAAAACTTTCCTTGAATCACTTTTGAAGTCTAGCTTGAAGCTTTTGGGTTTGTGATGAGCCTGTTCATAGATGTTGAACATATAAATTTAGGGAAAAAAGAAAAGGAAAACACTTTGATCTTTCCTTTAAATAAATATAAATTCTTATTCACTACAAACACCCATATATATATTATATATTTTTAGTTTTTAGAGATTAGAAAACATAAATGCACTTACACATTAATATTGCATTAGTGGAAAGATGTGTATTAATAATTTTCAGTTAATGTTGTTAAGAAACTGTAACTGTGACTAGTCATTTGTATTATCACATATCTCCTCCAATTACTCATTCTTTTTTAAATTCTTAGGTTAATACTTTTTCCCATAACTTTTGAATATTTTTATGTACTTAATATTTCTGTGCAGGTAATCATTAATAAGAAAAAAAAATATTCATCTCATACCTCTAAGTATTGTGCTTCCCGGTGTTTGCACTTTAAGTGCTAATTCTCAGTTTCCTCAATATGAACACATATCACTTTGTATTGAGGAAATACATATCACTGCTAGCTGCTAGTTCTTATTGCATTACTAAATTATGTATTTACATGCATGCCAATAATCAGGTATTTGAAAAAAAAAATTAATAGCTTTGTTTTTTGATATTCTCAAATATGATACACCCTTCCATTCCTCTTTTTATGAGATACATAAAAAATTTCATTGCAAGAAGCTACAAAAATTCCTAAATATTTTTTATAGTCTTTAATTACAGATTACATTTATTGTATGTATTGCAACAGTGCTGCTCATTCACTTTGTTTAACTTAATTCTTCTAGCAGGTTATCACAGCCAATTGATTTCAGGTTTTGTGTGGCAAAAACTACAATTAAATCAGTGCAATGGTATTCAATAATACAGAAATGAAATATCTGTTTTTATTTTTTCACTCATTAGCTATGGAGTGGGTCTACAGACTTTGAGCTTAATTTTCAGCTGGCTGCCCTCATTTCCCTGTCAATCGTAGGGTTACTCTTTTTATCCGTACAAGCCCCAAGACATCTTCATGCCCTTGTCCCAAAACATCAGTCTCCTCCCTTACTGCCTCGGACTCATCTGCCATTTCCTCCCCATTTTCCCATCTGGGAAACTGAGTGCCAACCAAAAGACAAAGCCCATTTTTTTTTTTCCCTTTACCAAAAAACGCAATGTTCTTCCTTTCAATAAACTTTTGTCCGTTGGAACCACTTCAACTTTGAATGCAGACACCTGCCACAAAACACCAATTGCATGCTATAAACTCCAGTAACTTGAATACCCTGAAATCTGAGACCCTAAGGATCTCAACCAACACTTGGACTAATTAGGGAGACACGCTAGCCCCTATTAGGACAAAGAAATATCTGCACTCTAAAAAAGGCTCCCACATATTTACAGCTTTTAAAACATTATTAAAATGCAAGAGGAACTTAGTCTTCAAACCACCCAGCATTCCATGGAAAGAAGAATCCTGGAGATAAGTAAAAAAGATCACATCACAAACACAACTATCAGAAATTTAACTGGAGTAAAAGAAGAAGTAATGCAAACGTTATATGACAACAAGGCACAATGGGCAGGTCATATCGCCAGACTCACGGACGACAGGTGGACCTACCATGTCACAAAATGGTATCCAAAATCAACCAAGAGAAAACCTGGTAGACCTCAGTAGCACAGCCAGGATTTTCTGGTGGGGGCGGGCGGCTTACTATCAGAAGGGTGCATTAGCCGTAATCAGGTCAGGTACGCTAGACTAGATGCAAACAGCATGAAACACACCTTGGGTTATCCATGTTCTATTTGTCATATAAATAAGCCACAAATCATTCAATGCTTCATTAATTATTAAATACTTCGTTTTCTAAGATACAAGTGCACTCACGAAACAATAGAAATTATGTACTGTGAGTTACACATAAATAGAGATGTAATTGTAACTACAGAAATTGCATTAAAATTTAATTTATTTGGATAGGTTGATTACTAATTAACTCATGAATCTAATACACCACACTTTACTTAATCAAGTAGTATGATTATTAGAAAATATTGAAGCAAACACTGTCAAAAGTTTTTAAAAACTTGTATTGAGCCAACAATCATTGGCGTTTGTTTGTACGAGTTTCACTTTGACTCATTCTCACACTGCACGAATATAGAGAGAGATGGAGTATGGAGATACATTCGAGTTTGACATTCACATTTAAACTTGAAATAAAAATTAAAGTACAAAATTTAGTCTGCGATTCTTCCTTATTGCAAGCTTGTTAATGATGTGCTCAATGTCAATGTTTCTGTTTCTGTGAACTGACATTAACGCTAAGTCCGATAAGCGGTTCTCACCCATGATGGACCGCATATATGATTTTAGCCGTCGTAAAGTGCTGAAAGTTCTTTCAGCTGTTGCTGTGGTGATGGGTAGGACAGCGAAGATATTCAACATTTTAGCTATGCTTGGAAATACAATTAATTCTGGAACAGTTGCTAATGTTTCTAAAGCTGTGCTTGGTCGCTGATATTCTGAAACTTTGCCCCATTTCTTTTTCCACAATTCAAATTCTCCTTTTACGATAGATTCATCATTGCACAAATCAGATAAATACAGTTTTACAGCATCAGATATGTCGGCAAAAGAAGCTTGAATGCAGAAAAATGGCAAAAGATACTGCAGTTTTGTGGCAGTAGCCATACTACCTTTGAACCTCTCTTCCAGCTCATATATCAGTTGATCCAGGTATGGAATGAACAAGGATCTTCTACAATAATTTTCTGCAGTTTCCACAGGATAATACTCTTTGTTTCTTTGTCTCCTAGCCAATCTTGTTATTCTGATTTCAAAATCATGCTCCTTACCCAAATTTAAAGCTTTCTCAAACACTGAAGAAAATTCTTCTTCAGCATTTTCGCATATGTCTGCAAAACATTCTTTCGTATCCTTCACTACTTTTACAGCCTGAATGAGCTCTAAACTTTGTAATTGTAGCAGCATAGAAATGGGGAGCAGCAAGGAGCTAACACGGTGCATACACAAAAGAGCAATAACAAATTGCCCGTTGCAAACTGAGGAAAGGAGAGATGCTTTTTTTTTTTTTAATGTTATCGGACTTTTCTTCAGCTAACATCTTTTCAAGCACCAAGAGAACAGCTGGGAATAGTTCAAGAAATATAGATACAGCTTCATGTCTTTGTACCCAGCGAGTTGCACAGAGAGATTTTAACCTTGAATGTGAACTTGTGGGACATGTTTCATTAATACATTCTTGCAATAAAGTTAGTCGCTTCGCCAATGAGCCGGAAAAAGAACTAATTTCTCCTATAGTTCCTAAGGCATTTTTAATGGCCAAAACATTACAGGCATAATTCACAACAAGATTTAAAATATGGCTTGCACAATGGGTAAAGATTGCCAATGGACATTCCTTTTTAATAAGGGCTTGAACACCTTTTATATGCCCGCTCATTACAGTGCAACCATCATAAGTTTGGCCACACATATACAATTTATCAATTCTTTTAGCATCCAAAGTCTCTAAAATAACTTTTGAAATATTCTTTGCAGTACAATCATTAATACTTACGAAAGCAAGAAAGTTTTCAAGCAATTCTTCATTTAAAATATATCGAATAGTAATGCTCATTTGCTGTTCAGTAGAACAATCTGTGATTTCATCTACTAAAATACTGAAATATTTAGCTTCAGCAACCACTTTAACAATCCCTTCTGTAATGTATTGCCCAATTTCTTCAATAATAGAATTCTGCATGTGCCAACTAATATATGTAGTGTTTGCCGATGTCGTTTTTAGATGGTTTTTCAGGACATTATCTCCAGAATCCATTCAAAACCTTAAAGCCTCTGAAATTTCCCTCGTTCACTTCCGGCAAATCTTCAAAAGGCCCATAATCCCAATGTCCTCGTAGTGCCAGTTCTTGGCACCCACAAAATATGATTGATGATTGTTTTAATTATCGACGTTAAAAGCTCTGTTTTTTTTTAACTTCTTTACTACGATTCATAACAATCTTGTTGATTACATTAGATTTTTTACCTTGAACACAACTTATAAAGTTAGAATAGCTCTCTACAGAATTTTTGTGATGATTTGTGTGCATGCTTTGCAAAATATTCCATGGCATTTTTGTATTCAGTGTAAGGCTCTCTAATCAAGCTTTGCAAGTGGACTTTTAGACACCTGATGATTCAGGAGCAAACAATACACAATATTTACAAAAGGCCACCTTTTCAACTTCACTATACTCTAACCAATTAAAGCACAAAAACCATGAGTACTGGAAGCGCCTGTTACTTTTTGGACACTTTGGAAATGAATAGGCATCATTAGGTTTCCAAAGTACTTCTCTAATTAGTTGTTTTTTGGTTGCATCATCAATTAAAACTTGCCTTGTAAACAAACCAATATCTGAAGTTTTTATGTTGGAATGAGGAATGTTCTTTACACCAGGAGATGATACCAAAGAAGAACTTTCTTTTGTGATAGTGGGTGATTCTGTCAACAATACGTCATCTGTTATCCTTGGTTTCTCCACTGGTTCTTGGGGAAGGACATCTGCTTCTTGGACAAACGAATCATCTAATGCATGTTCCTCCACGTGAAGTTCACTTTGACTTTCATTCGATGCAGAATTATTAGGTTTTGAAGACAATTTTTGGATTTCAGGAATTGAAAAATAGAAACAGTGTTCTTAGCACTTTTTGCAACAAGATGTTTTGATATAGCTGGCCGAAATTCATTATCAGAAGGTTTTCGTTTTTTATCACCTTCCATTTTCCGATGCAGTGCGAAGTGTACTTGCCTTGGCTAGCAAGATTAACAAATGATGTTTTGGAATGGACCCATACCCTGCACTTTCTCCAAGGGCAAGGGGGCTCTGCTTTGTCAGCAGTTGCAAATAAGGCGAAAGGAATGTTGCAAACCTGTTTCCCCATTCAGTTAGGTCGATTTCTTCGCTGTCATTAGTAACAGGAAATGTCTCGACATCTTCTGTGGTGCTAAGCTGGTACAAAGTACGAACTACGAAGGGACTGTGGTGATGGGGGAGGCTGAGTAGGGAAGGAGTGAAAGCCTTCAATAGAGGACATGTTTCTGTTTGTTCCAAGGGGAAGGGAATTTTTAAAGGTTAAAGGGAATGTATGAGGGCACTTCAATAGGCTTGGCAAGCTCCCCCCCCCCCCCCCATGGCTGTTTCACTGGTAGACCTCTAACTAGATGGGAAGACCCTGTAACCAGAGCAATAGGAAACAACTGGAGAAGACTGGCTCAAGATGGCCCTCACTGGTAACTTTGCAATCTGCATTCATGGATAAATCCTAAATGAAAAAACAGGTCCATCTAGGTAATTAAAATGCAAGGTTCTAAGTATTCAAACATTCTTAAAATTCACATTATCAACTGGCCTTTACATTTAAAAGTTATTAAACATTATTCACAGTCATCACTATTACACCTCTCCCCCTTAACAAAAAGAAAAATGTTAATTTGTGAGTATTTTTCTACACTTATGAAGTACCTGAAAAGCCAAGCTCAAATTCCTATGACCCGTGATTAACATATATTAAAATTGAGTAGCATGATTGGTCTTATGTGACACCACATTTGAATTGTGAGCAGCACTGTTACAGAATCACCATTTACACTGAAAGATACTACCATCAGTAGGTAATTATAATTCTCCATCAACTGAAAAGACTTCAGGAAGCCAATTCAACTCACATGAGTACCATAATATAGAAAGTAGACTACTGATTTTTAAATGTCACTTGCATTCCCATGTGTGTCTGTGAAAAAATAAGTCTATCAATCATTGTGTCATCTGTGTTTGTGTCTCAGCACTTTTCCCACCTGTAACGACACTTAGTAAACAGTGTTTTCTATGACTGAAATAATTATATAATAAATGTCTTATTACCTTTCACTGCTCCTTAAATCTTGTTAGACAAAAAATATACATTGATCTAGTTTTTTTATATATTTCAAATAAAACAACCTAGGGTGTAGAAGATATTTTTCTTACTCATTTTTTTAACTAGTTTTTTTTTATGTTTTTTCTTTTGACCCCAGTCTCCTTTGTATGCTTAGTTAAACGATTTGTTGTCAAATAACATTGTGAATCAGAACAGAAGAAATAAAATGGTTGTGAAGGTTGTATAAATCTTTGGCCCAAAATTATGTTCTCATTTCCCCCATTAATGAGTCCTGAGTTTGTTGATTGCTTCTAGCATTAATTTCAGTTTACTAGTAATGTGTGGATTTATAAAGTATAAGTAATTGTTATCAACACATATTGACGGTCAACAGTTTGTACCAAATTTATGAGTGTGCAATTTATTTGTTATGAAATAATGCTCAACATCCAGTTTGGCCTTTTTAGGTGGGATAATCATGTTAAGTAATAATTTAATTGGTTTTGTCATGAATGGTACAAAAATGTAGACTTAATATTCTTAGTTAGACACTTAGATGTATAAAACTCTTTTAATGGTTGCCTTAAGTTAAAACTTAGCCTTACTACTGCATGATGTAATTTTGAAGGTAATTTTAGGATTTTGATATGTTGTGAAAAGAATATTGTAGATCGTTGTTATATTTTATATGATGTGTATTTCTGAGAAATGCCTTAATGTGGAAAAATAAATGCCTTATTTTTTAGCTGCAACCAGGCTCAAAGCCCCTTTTAGATATTGTGTATTTGACTTAAAGATTGTGTAAATTTTAACTAAAATAAAATTCTTACCCCATTAAACAAGAACCTTTTATAAGTGAGTTATAACAATGCTTTGTTTCAGTCTCTTGTATACATAGTTTATTGCTAATATGTATTATGATGGTATTTAGTGATATCATTTACAGACATGCCTTGCTGTTTTACTAAGTGGCAGATTTTATAAAAGGTGGCCAAATACATATTTCTACTAATTTTTTTAAAGTGTAGTTTGATATATTTCTACAATTATCTAACAGCAAAATGTATGTTGCAAGTAAATGTAGCTGAAATGGTTCTGCATTTAATGACCATACACATTTTTGTACTGTGTGTCCTTTTCATGAATTTGATAATCACTAATATGTCAAACTTGTGTGTGTAAAAACTGATTTTTAATGAATAATTTATTAGGAGTTTATACTGTGTTAAACACCCAAAGTGAACCTTAAAATTATGTACAATAATCCCTTATCCAGTGTAAGAGATGCATTCCTTGAAAACTATATGCTCATTGAATCCATCTTGGACAAACTTAAAATTGTTCAAGGTTTGTGGGTATGCAAGACCCCATAACATTAAAATAAATTAATTAAATGGTCATAAATATACTGTAATTATGTTAACTCATAAGCATGATATGTGCATATAAAATATTACTAGAACATTGTATATATTGCAGCAGCTTATCAGAGTAAACTAAAGATTTTAAAACACTGGCAGAGCATTAGGCAATGAAATATAATATTGTCATAGAGTCCATTATCAAACTCCATCGAAGTGGATGCAAATGTTGCCAACTGCTGCTGCTGTCAAGTAACTAAATCAGAACCTGTTTTCTTTGCTTCGTCATCACTTTGCATTTTGATTCTGTAATGCTGTCTAAGAACAAATTCACAGATAACATAATACAAAACAATATTAGGGCAGAATTAAGTGCAGTAAAAGATAAGGCAAGACTAAGATTGTGGTTGATATGCAATGCTGAATGATAGCAAGTAAAAAAAATGCAGAAAAAGAAATTAGAGAGGTATTCAAGAACATTTAAGAAAAATACTGTTTTAAAGGCTTTGGTAGATGGGGCAGGCAGGAAACCATGTTTCCTGCAATAATTGCTTACATTTCTTTCAGCATGCGTAATCAGGTCAAAATTGTGACAAACCTGCATTGGATGAGGGTTTGCTCTGTTTCTTACATCATATCCTAATAATTTAGATGATTTTGAAATAACTAAAATGCATGACTTATGACATTCACTCATGTTTCTATGGTACAAGAAAAAAATTAAAAATCAGGCTTTTTGATATACTTTTTTATGATATTATAACAAACAGAAAAAGTGTTTTAAAATTTAGATTGTACAGTACTAGCATTCAGGATCTACTTGCACTTTTTCTCTAGAATTCACACCAGTTTATAAACAAACTTTTGTTTTCATTGCTGATCTCTGTTTTCCCATTCAGAGTTTTTGGGGTTGAAGCATGCAGCTGCAACAGATTCCTTCTTCAGTGGCTATGAATGGTCCTGTGTACATTTACCATGAGAAATGTTGTATGCACCACAGTCATTTCTAATTTCTGTACACAGATTTTGATCAAGTAGGTCTGACAGTGAACTTAAAAATTGAAAAAAAAAAAAAATTGGCAAAGTGTGCTTGGTTATTCCAAACATAGTTTCTTTCATTCTGTTTTGTTGTCTAATAAACATCAATTTTTTCTTAATGAAAAAAAAAATCAGTGCAGAATGTACAACATCTTTTGTAAACTTGTGCACAAATAGTGGAAGGAAATGCCAGCATCTACTTTCCTTGTAGGGTGCACTGTACTTGTGGTAGTCTAAGTAGTAGTAACATCATGAAATAAAATGCTACGTGTTAAATATTGATTTTACAGAACTATCAAATTTATTTACTGTGTTTCATAAAGTGATACATTATTTTCTGTACAGCAATAAGCATCCCCCCCCTTTTATTCTCGCTATTGTTGTTCGAAAAGCATTACACTAATGAAAAAGTTTTATCTGAATGTTTTCAACTCTTTAGCAATGAAAATAATTTGTTTTAATTAATTTATTTAGTAAGTAATGTATGAATGGGTTCCTAGCAATTGTGCTTAGACATTTTTATAATATTTTGAAGTTTTATTCCATTCTTTTTTCTTTTTTTCCATTATGACATGGTTGGTTTTGGGAGTTTTATGATATAAAGGCCAGGCTTGCCTATAGGGTGTCAACAGCATAACAAATCAGGAAAACAAACAACTAAACCATTCTGACTGTATGGAATACTGCCTACTTCCACATTCAACTGGCAAGTGAGCCAATCCCTTGAGTAACTATATTAGTACTCATACATACATACATATCACTAAGCTATTCTCTGAGATTCAGAGGGTTAGCTCCAAAAAGAAATACAAACTTCCAGATATTTTCACTTATTGTTGTCGTATCAAACTTCACCATTTGCAGTGATCTTGACATACAACTCGTGCTTCACTGATATCCATTACACGCCGTACACAAGATCTTTTATACTTCATACTCATAATCTTTTTCTCATGCAGACACTCCTGAATCTGATCCACCCATTTCTTCCTTGGCCTTCCTCTGCCTTTCCTTCCTGCCACTTGGGCTGAAAAGATTTTCTTAGTAAGCATTTCATCACTCATTCTTTCAACATGGCCAAACCACCGAAGCATATTGGTCTCCACCTTGCTAACAACATTTTGCTTTACATCACACAACTGCAATACATCTTCATTCCTCACACAATCAGATCGTGTCTTGCCACAAACCCCATGTAAGTAATGCATTTCTCCAGCACACAAACGACTCCTATGTTTCTTCTGCAGTACCCAGGTTTCACTGCCATACATCAGAGTAGGAACAATTACTGTTTCATACACAGCCATGCGGGACTCTCTAGAGAACCCATCATTCCTGTGAAAACCACCCAGAGCAGCTATGACTTTCAAAGAAGAATTCACTCGCCTACTGATTTCACCATCCAACTTGTTCTCTCCGTCAAACATGCTTCCTAAATACACAAACTCACTCACCTGGTCAATCACAGTGCCATTTATACTTACATTACATTCAGTGCTACCCATTCCTCTCTCAAACACCATAACTTTGGTTTTTCCCTTATTTATACTCAGTTTGAATTTCATGCAAACTTTGTGCATCCGAGTCAACATACTCTGCAACTCACTTTTGCTCTCTGCCAATAGGACAGTGTCATCAGCATACAGCAATCTGCACACACGGATATCACCAAGACATAAACCACTATTATCTATTTTGGCATCACGCATGCATGCATCCATAAATATATTAAACAGCCATGGTGACATTACACAAACTTGTCTAACTCCTGCACCAATGGAAAACCATTTTGATAAAACACCATTCACTCGTACACAAGCTCTACTACCAGCATACATGGCTTTTACACTATTAAGTAGATTCCCAGTAACACCATATTCATTCAATACCTTCCACAAAAGTGTCCTATTCACTCGGTCGTAAGCTTTCTCTAAATCTATGAAGGCAGTAAAAACTTTCTTCCCAACAGCCCGATACTTTTCGATCATCTTGCGTAATGCAAAAATCTCGTTAGTGCAGCCTTTACCAGGCATAAAACCACTCTGAACATCCCACACTTTCAATGATGTAAGACCCCGTACTTTTTCAATAACAACCTTACCAAACACTTTCCCTGGCACACTCATTAGGCTAATACCACGATAGTTCTTGCATTCAGTCTGATCACCTTTTCCCTTATACAAGGGAACAATAATAGCATCCTTCCAATCCTGAGGGACCATTCCTAACTCTCAGCACAACTGGCAAATTTCAGTTAACCAGTCAATTATAGAGTCACCACCATATTTCAACATCTCTGCAGTTATGCCATCAACTCCCAGAGCCTTACCATTCTGAAGAGATTTTAGAGCTTTACACACTTCTTCTCTTGAGATCCCTCCTGTGCTTTCATCCCTCATTGTGACATCATCTGCTTCTGTCTCAGAATCACCTTTGCTTTCCTGATCTAATAACTCACAGAAGTATTCACCCCATCTGTCACTTAACTCATTGGGCTCCCATATCATTTCCCCAATCTCATTCTTCACACAACTTACAACTTTGTTTCCCTTATTTTTCCTGAGTCTCATGTACTTCCAGAAGGACTTCCTATCTTTCCAAAAAGCCAGTTCATGCCTTTCCACTTTCTTCTTCCTATCTTTTGCCTTACTGAGGCAAACCAGCTTAGCAGCTTCACACTTCTTACAGCAATATTTCATCCACAGGGACTCTACCTTGCAACATCCCCAAATAGGCTTCCTTCTTTCTCTTTACTGCCTCTTCAATCTCACTATTCCACCAAGCATCACCTCTATTGTTACCCACTATTGCGGTGCCACAGACCTCTTTAGCAGCAGTGACAACACAGTTCTTAAAACATTCCCACTTCTTTTCTACATCCCTCTCACCAGACTTCAGATCCTTCAGTCGTCCTCTGAGTAAGTCAGAATAACGCTGATGATCTTCAAGGAGCCTATCAACCTTTATTCTTTTTATCCTGGGTCTCTTCCTATTCCTCCAACCAACATTAAGTTTCACTCGTGACACTACCAAGTAATGATCAGAACTAACATCTGCACCTCTCATCACACGGGTATCAACAACCAAGTGTTTCAAACGCTGATCGTAGACAACAAAATCTATCACACTCTTTTGGCCAAGAGTACGATTTTCCCAAGTATATGTGTGGATATACTTGTGGTTGAAAAATGTATTAGATACACACAAACCATTCTCAATGCAGAGTTCAATTAATCTTTCACCATTATCATTCACACAAGGATCATTAAACTTACCCACAACATTGTCAGAAATTGCACTCTGCACACCTACTCTAGCATTGAAATCCCCTGCTATTATAACTTTTTCTTTAGCACCAAACTGGCTCAAAACAGCTTTTAGCTCATTCCAGAAATCTTCTTTCTTATCAGAAGGTTCCGAGTCACAAGGAGCATACACTACAACAATTACAATTCTCTGAAGTTTCACTTTCAAACGAATCCAGAGAATTCTCTCACTTACGCAACTATAGTGAATCAAGTTGTTTTTCATCTTTTCACTTAAAATCACACCTACACTAGTCTGTCCTCTCATATTATACAATACCCCAGACCACACACTCACCGTGCCATTCATTTCTTCTACCCCAATTTCCTTCTTTTTGATTTCACTTACACACAGCACATCCAGTCTATACTTATTCATCTCCTCAATCACCTCACTCATCTTGCCATTTATACCTCTAGTATTCCATACACCAACCTTACATTCACTCAGCCGAGATCTCTTTTCTCATACGCCGTTTAAAAAGTCCAGGTCGATTCTGTGGTGGACCGTCCTTCTCAAGTGTGGTAGGTCCACCATATCCCACACTTGAGTCATTCTTAATAATTCTTTTGTCTTTTTAATCATTAGTACTCAATCTGGTGAAATATAATTTACAAAAATGAAATTTAACATTGTGGTTGAATGATGGAAGTGAAGAACAATTAGGTATAGGGAATCAAAACTAACTTTGACTGGTTGGAGCATGCTAGTTTTCAAACTTCCATTCCCAGAGTATTATTTTAAGCATAAAAAAATAACTATAACAACTATCCCTGTGGAGAACTGAGAAAATTTCAAAATATGCTGCAAGAATTAAATTATAATTTGTATTGCAGATCAAGATAATGCATTAGAGATCTGCATACACCTTAATCTGGAGAGCCTGATATATTTCAGACTCTCATCCTGCAGTCTTTGCCCCCTTACTGCAAGTATTGCAGTGTTCTTCCTCTAGAAACAAAGCTTCTCTACTGAGCTGAACTACCTCAGTAGGAATTCCTCCCACAGATGAGATTTAGACCCAACTACCTACTTCTGTCACAAATGTAAACCCATTTCCTCTTCTTCACTCAAGTATGAACAAGGTAGTCTCAATCCCCAAATATATAAACTTCCTCAGCTCTGTTGTAGTAACAAATCACGTCAGAAGCTCGGTCATCAGAAGCTGAGAAGTCCGTTTATGTGAACATTTCTTGAAAAAGAAAAAAAAAGCCACATGTTCAGGGGCTGTTGTGTTGATGAAACCAGGCTGGAATTTTAGTCTTGTGGTCCATTACAGAAACACATGTACCCACAGGGAAACACCTCATAAATTTCCTCATGAAAAAAATTCTGTTAACTCCTGAATGAAAGAGAACTGTTAAAATATGCATTGCAAAAGTAATTAAGTTGTGAACAAATTTTAACAGCAATTTAAGGGTGAAAGAATTTTAAAAGTCCACTCATGATTGAATGTAGCATATCAAACCATACTCAAAACAGGGTATTGTACCAGATAATTATATTTACTTGATCACCGATTGTCTATTTCACAACTCTATTCATACTACCTCCTTGAATAGATGCCTTTTTTACGCATTATTTTGACTCATGAACTATCATTTTGATCCATGAACTGGTACAGGTAAATCAGTTTGTTTTAAGAATAATGTGAGTGGGACATAGATTTCAAAACATCGTCGCTGGAGAATCACTTTGTTCTGTATGTCTGTATGTGGATAAGGGAGATGGGATGATTTATTGTTACTAGTGCCTTCTTCAAGATTACAAAAGGAGGATAAGGCCTACCAATGAAAATTTGGCTCCAACGGCCTACGCTTAACCATAGTTAGTTTAATTTATATATAACAGTGTGCTTGGTCCGGTGATAAATTTTTTACTGAAGTAGAGAGAATTTTGCTTTGTCATTTTAGAGCAAATGCCCAACATATGTATATAGATAGAAGGAAATACCAATTTATTTAAGACAATAACATTTTAGACAGATAATATAAAGCTCAAACAAAGTTAACAATTCTCGTTCATTAGTACCAAAATAATTATTCATTCTTTCCGAACAATCCAGACAAAGAGGATACAAGAAAGTGGGCCATTTTTTTGAGTGGTCCACTGGGAAATAGCCTGGTACCCTGATGGGCCAATCTGCCCCTGCATATGTTTTAGTAGTTACTCTGTGTATATAAACATTTCTTGGAAATGATACTCTGGTATTATATGAAATTCAATGATACTGACTAATGTCAAATCCCCAGTAATTATTGCACTTTACATGAAATCTTCACAGCAGTCAAGCTGACTACTGCTGTTGTTCTAGGTATAAGTGAACATAACTGAGCTTCTCCCCTTCCAATATGAATTTCAAAAAAATTCCAGAGTCACTAGGTAACCATGTCATATGTTAAAATTGTGTTTAGGGTAGTTACTCAAATCCCGACTGTGCTGCTGCAGTCATAGTGTTAAAGGAAATTAATGCCAGTGAAGCGAAAAAGGAATTTGACCTCAACTTTTAAAGAAATAAACTGGCCTATATCAGACTCTCATAGTTCAGCCCGACTTGCTGATTTCAGCTCCAATGAATCAATGCATCCTGTGGCATATGCACTTCCATGTCTTTTGTTTCACTCAGTGATTTTCTCTATCTGATTATTTTATGAGTTGGAATGTTTTTCTTTAATCCAGGAGCAAATGCTAAACCTTCCAGTAAAGGCCTGGCCATTTTCCACTTAACTGATAGAAAAAAAGCCTGGCCCAGATGGGCTTTACAAAAGGCCCTTGCAGACCCCTATGTAGGTTTAACTGCGGGAGAGCACATTTTCAGTTTCTAATGCCTCTATATTTAAGGAAGTTGCTATGGGCATTTTCATGATTAAAATAACACTCTATAGATTCTTGTATGTTGACAAAATTATATATTCATTTCCCACATCGCTTTTCTGTTCTTTCTAATAGCTCACTTTAATAGCTGCCGAATTTTGTACATTGGTGCATGTGAATCAATGATATTTTGTTAGACGCTTGATAACTGCTGGTTTGCTTCTAGTTTGTTCATTTGGACATGCAACGAAATGCCATAAACAGGTTTGCTGCTTTGTACAGCTAAGTTTGCCATTTGTATAGTATTTATGTATTATATTTTACTAAAGACTTTATACTCTGTTGTAAATTTTTAATTTTTATGATGTTCTATTTGGTCTATTCCTCAGATTTCTTAGCTGCATATAAAAACAGTTATTTCATTGTATTTTTCTCAGTATTATGTGTGTCAAAACTAGATTATGATTATTTATATTGTTTTGTGTACATAGTGTAAACTAACAATATGGCTACTAGTGTATTCTGATTTTTTTTTTTTTACTGAGGTAAAATCTCTTTTTTCAGTACTGTAAATCTTTTGTAATTCTACCAATTTATATCCATCCAGAAAAATAAATCTTTTTTTTTCTGAAATGTGTTGACATTTTTATTATAAGATTATTTTTATATTTAAGTTCCAATTTCCTCAAACCTTTGCTTCTACTTTCTGCACAAGCTCATCAGTCACAACAGAAGGTTGCCCAGTTTGCCCTTTGTCATGAACATTCATTGGGTCATTTTTAAGCATCCCACACCACTGTATTACACTACCCTCACTCATAATGTTTGGTCCATAAACCTTGCAAGTTGATGATGAATCTCAGCAGAACTTGTTTGTGTCGTTTGCGTGAAGAAAACCAATAGCTGCATGCAATTCACAGCTGGTAGGATCGCTGATTATAAGCACCCATTTTAAATCACTCAATACATGATACAAATTAAGAGTACATGACTGTTAGGAAGCTACCGAGTCACTTTGCACTACTAAAAATTAACAGAAGTTACTTTCCAAACCAATTACATTTATTTGTTGCATTTCTTAAGATTCGGAGACAAATTCAGGAAACAAAAATATTTTAGGACAACATGAATGAAATCTATATTTCTCAGTATAGAATTTTCATTAACCTTATGTATCAGAGAAACATTTTAAATTCTGATTTTTTATAATTTTTTAAAAGGTAGGTGCACCCGATTTTGGAGAAATTGACTGATTTGCATTCATTGACAAAGACTTTCATTTTGCATTGATGCTTGTTTCTAATAATGGGATGATACCCCTGTATAAAACCACACAGATCTGACCAGCTGTTCATGAATGGTCAGTCTCCCTCATGAATTTAAACAGAGGAATGTCAGATATATGTGAATCCCCTAAATCAGGGGTGCAGACTTGTCTCAAAAGTTGGGGTGACAGCGAGGGTTGTCATGATTAAATGAAATATTTGAAATAATTATACATGCATATAATTACTTTTCATTAAAGAATTATTTTTATATCACACATGAATTTATAACCATGTTTCATTCATATCTCAGACTGACAAGAGAAAAAAAAAGCTGAACTTTTTAACAAGGTGAAAAATCAGAATGTGCAGTAACACAGCATGGGCAAGACAAATTGTTCACTGTAATTTATTTATAAAAATATTAAACCTGATGCACACCACTGTATTCACAATACAAAATTACTGATTCCAAAACAAAATAAAGTGTTTTTAACAAGACATTACTTCAAACCTTCTTGTTTTGTTGTTGTACAGCTAGAACATCACCTCAAGTTTCTCCCTGCAAGCAAGAAGTAAGCCTCGCTTTTCTTCTCAGCAAGAGCCAGATTTCTCTTTTGTTGACTCTGCAACTACACAGCATCCAATGCTTAAAACTTTTCTTCCTTTTGCTTCCCATTTCTTCTTCATTGTCAATTTAGTTTCTTTTTTTATGGCCTCAGATGACAATAATATCCACTATTCTGAAGGAACTTCCAACCTGATGATCCATGAATGCATGATATCAAAGCTTTCACTACTTTGGATCAACTGTGTAACTTACTTTGAGAATGTGAATACTTTTTAACACTGTGCAACAGTTCTTACAAATTTTTGAACTCCGTCACTTCTGTTTTCGAAAAATTTTACCTGTCTTATCAAACTTAAATGTAAACATTTACGAGGTAAAATAACATTTAATAACAACACAGGAGAGTGGGAACATCGCAAGGGGAAAAAAATTATGATTACCAGAGAAATTCTTCTGCACCATCCAACTTCCTTTTTCAGGAAAGTTTTTCTTCATTTTCAAGCTGAAATACAAATATTTATGAAATCAAATGATATCTATCAACAATAGTGGGCAGAAGGAACATCGCGAGAACAAAAAATACAATTATGGGAGAAATCTTCTTCAGTCGCGAAAGATGGAATTCCAACTTTTGTTGGAAAGAATGACTCCCCTTCCCCCTCATCAAATACATACACACAGACCACTACCAGTCTCTCCAAAACTCCCTGTTCAGTAGTGCATTGATTTTGTGATTAACCAAAATGATAACAGTAGGGGCAGAATTCCTTGAATCCGTGGAAGAATTTCACGCCTGAAGATTACAGGGAAATTTTTTTGCACCGTCTAACTTCCGTTTTCGGAAATTGTTGCCTACAGTTACAAGTTTGAATACAAACAAAATGATATTTAAATTACTTACAATACTGGACAGAGGCAACATTGCAAGGAAAAGATACGACTATGGGAAAAATCTTCACTCTGTTTTCGAAAGTTCTGAATGACAAAATACTGTCCCCAGGCAGAAAACAACCTCTGCTCCCCATTAATCGCCCAAAAATTTATCTTCAAATTTGCATTGATCTCAAGAAAGACCAAAATGATACAATTTTTTTAAGTTATGAATGAATGTGTTTATTGTGTAATAAAATTATAAAAAATGTTGAAGTTATGAATCCGTTTATTGGTGTAATAAACAGATTCATAACTTCAAAAATTGTATCATTTTGGTCTTTCTTGAGATCAATGCAAAACTGAAGATAAATTCTCAGGTGATTAATGAGGAGCAGAGGTTGTTTTCTTCCTGTGGACAGTATTTTGCTGTTCAGAACTTTCAAAAATGGAGTGAAGATTTTTTCTATAGCCGTATGACAAAAAAGGCAAAATTCCACGAATGAATCTCATGTATGTTCATTAAAGAGTGAAAGTGACCACTGCAGTCATTCTTACAGTGGTTAACAATGAGATCATTGAACAGAGAGAGTACATGAATGTCATGACAAAAAATATTAGAGCCACTCTGAATCAGCCGATTGTATAAAATATCGAGGGCAAGCAAGGATTATGAAAGGTACAATACTGGAGGGCAGAGCCCAGACCATGTTCTGCTCTTTCCTGGGAAAGATTAATGGAATGCATGCATCTGCACTGGTGTGCAAAAATTAAGGACGAAGAGGAGAAATTAGCATAACAGCGGAACGAGCAGGCAGAACGGACCGAAAGAACACTCAGGAGATAGACTAGGGTCCAATACGGTAGGGCATGCACATATATGCAGCATGACGGGGGGGGGTCGAAAGGGTATAAAGCACACGGGCGGTGTACGCTCAGCAATTCGGTGAAAGCTATTGCACGGTGTACATCGGTTTGAACAACGTCGAGTTGCTGCCACCGTGTGATATGCCCAACAGACAATCCAGTAGACGACATCTGGATGATTTTACCCGAGGTCGCGTCATTGGGAAGTTGGAATTGGAATGGTCGAAGTGTGACTAGTGTGGCCGAGGAGTTCGGGATCGCTCACAGCATCATTTCACGAGCTTGGAGAGCATTTAAAACGACAGGAACAGCTGTCCGAGAGTTTAGCAGTGGTTGTCCACGAGCAACCACGGCGGCAGACGACCGGTATATTGCCCTACAGGCGAGAAGAGACACACGGCAGACAGCGGGAGAAATTGCAAGGCACATGCAACAGACAACTGGACGTCCGTTATCACGTTTTACCATGGCCAGGAGGCTGCACAAAGGTGGGCTATTTGCATGACGACCAGTATGGTGTGTGCCATTAACGCCTGCTCATCGGAGACGGCGGTTTCTGTGGTGCCAGGAACACAAGAACTGGACACATCAGCAATGGGGTCGAGTTCTCTTTACGGATGAGAGCCGAATTAGTCTGACGAGCGATTCTGGACGTATACACATCTGGAGAGAGCAGGGAACACGCAATCACACCTCCAACATCATCGAAAGGGACCGCTTTGGAGGTGGTGGAGTTCTCGTTTGGGGCGGTATCATGCTTGGTAGCCGTACTGACCTTTATATCTTCCAAGGAGGTTCAGTCACTGGTGTCTGCTATTGTACCGAGGTTCTCCTGCCTCACATGCGTCTGTTTAGAGGTGCTGTGGGTCCTGAGTTCCTCTTCATGGACGACAACGCTACACCTCATCGTACAGTGGCTGTCGCAGAGCTGTTGGAGAGTGAAGATATTCAACACATGGATTGGCCCGCAAGGTCCCTGGATCTAAATCCAATCGAACACATGTGGGACCTTCTCGGGAGAAGCTTGGCAGCACGTCAATAGCCGCCAGCAACGATTCCGCAGCTGCGATTGGCGCTACAAGAGTAATGGGCCGCGATGCCTCAACAGCTCCTTGACAACCTTGTCCTCAGCATGGACAAACGTTGTAAATCCTGCAACACAGTCAGGGGTGATCATAACAACTACTAAAGACTGGATTTTTCTTGGCAGCCGCCTGTCACATGGACGTTTTTGTCTTCTACCCAGTTGCGCTCGAAGCTACCTTTTCAATAAAGTGCCTTTGTATCCTTTGGATTCCTTGTTTGGATGGTTTTGCTCACTTGTCCCATATTCTTACATTTTGGGGATCTTATGGTATGATTTGAGTTGATGTGGAGCACTTCTGCACGACGTTACATTCGAAAAACTGTCTCGTCTTTAATTTTTGCACGCCAGTGTATTAATTTCACCATGGGACTAGAAAATGACAATAAATTGCAGTATCTTGATGTGCTTCTATACAGATCAGGAAAAGGAAAATAACACACTCGAGCAGTGGCGCCCATATGAGTACTTTGGGGGGGGGGGGGGGGGTAAGAAAAATCTTTACCTCCTTCGAGGCTGTCAAACATTTTAGTAAATGTACAAGTTACTAAAATACAACAAAAATAATTGATACAATCAATCATTAATATCTTATTATTTTTAAAAATGCTTTAAAAAAAGGTTTCGTCTATTTTAGTGTTTTAAATTTATAAAATAAATTGGCTATACCAACGGCTAGGGGGCTCCCCCCCATATGGGCACCCTTTGCACTCTAGTATACTATAAGCCTTGTGCTGTGCCAAATCTTCCTGTGTCCGAATCTTTTTCCCCTATGAAATATAAAACCAGCGGGTTTTGAACGCGTCTAAAAAAGTAACCTTGTTTTCCTCAGAAAATGAAATCAGAACTATCTTTAATCAAGCAGTATCTTCTGGCTTCAGCAGGGACTTCATGAACTCAATTCTTGGTAAGGTCAAAAGCCGCATAAATGAAAGTGCACCGACCTGCAAGTACCATTTAAACTTTATCTGATCACTGCAATACATCTCGGGCTTCACATTTTTTGTGTAAAATGTTTTAAGGAAACTAGGCTTTGTCATCGGCATCAGGACAGCTCCCTCAATTATGAATATCCTTTCCCCCATGAGGGAAGTCGGCACTGGCCAGAAGGCTGGTGATTACTCCATCCCGCTGGAATATTTGGACAGAACACAGAAATGCTATATAGGGATGACTAAGAGATCAGTTGGCATCAGGGTGGCTGAGCACAAAAGGAATGTGAAAAATGAAGCCCTTAACTCAGCCCTTTAAAGAGACGTTTGTCTAAAAAATGTGACGCCGCAGAGGGCAAGATACAACAGCAGCTGGCACCATACACCACCAACATTGAGATCGCCATCAAAGAGACGATTGAAATTCTCATAGCGAAATATGCATGCAACACTACCATCTCCCATGATCTGCACCCCCTTTAGCAGACTTATTAAAATATTAAGACTTTGTTTCGTTTTGGCTTTGTTTGTTCACACGCTCTTTTTTTCCTATTTTTGCACAATGTGAATTTAACTAAAAGTAGGTATATATACACTGCTGGTCACCCAAAATGCAACACCAAGAAGGACACGAAATAGCAAAGCCAGATTTACTGGACACATAACAACAGATACAAAAATGAAATGATTGAGCTTACAGGCACGTGCAACTTGCGAAACACGCCGACATCAATAGTTCGTGTGGTCCCCGTGGCTGGCAATAACGGCTGCTACAAGCCACGGCATCGAATGAAAGAGGCTTTGGATGTGGGCTTGGGGTATGTCGGTCCACACATTGCCATAGTTCATCAGACGTAGCTGCGAGTGGTGCTTGGCGGGCTACTCGTTTGCCGATCAGCGACCAGACGTGTTCAATGGGCTACATATCGGGAGAACAGGCGGGCCACGGCAGCAGTGACACCTGGTGGGCCGTGAAGAATTGTTGCACGATGCGTGCCACGTGTGGGCGCGCATTGTACTTTTGAAACGTGGCCGCTGGCAGGTAAGGGAGGACTACAGGCTCCAAAACGTCGGAGATGTAGCGGTGGCTGTTGAGTGTACCGGCGATGCGTACCAGAGGGGTGCGGGTTGATCCAATTGCGCCCCAAACCATAATGCCAGGCGACAAACCGGTATGGTGATGCATAATGCAGGCGTCATTGAGTATCTCGCTGCGGTGCCGCCACACGCTGATCCGACCATCGTGGTGTTGCAAGCAGAAGCGGGATTCGTTGGAGAAGACAATGTCGTGCCATTCCGTAGTCCAGGTGTGGCGTTCAACAGCCCACTGCCGCCGCACTCACCGGTGGTGTAATGTCAATGGTAATCTGAGCAATGGGCGCCATGCGAAAAGTCCCCACTCCTGCAGACGACGTCAAACGGTACGTGCTGACACAGGTTGTTGCACAACACACCCTAATTCCTGCACTAATGTTCGTGATGTGGCGCTGCGAGCCGTCAATGCCTGCCGCATAACATGCCGGTCCTTTGTTCGGTGGTGTGCTGTGGGTGCGGCAATCACTCACGTCGGTCCGTCCGTCCCTCCTGCACCCACCAAATCCATACTCGCCTCACTGTGGCTGGATGTCGTCCCACATTGGCGCGGATGTCGCGATAAGTTACTATTCGTCCTCTGTCAAACTACGAAACTAGCTGGAATGACTGCCGTATTCTACAACGAGGTATCAGGAAGTGTCCCACACACAGGTCCGGCAGCACAACACACTTCCACTACTTACACCCCGCCTTCTGTGCACCCTTCTTATAGTGCTTCTTGGTGGTGTGCCGGACGCACATGATTTGCATATGCCCTGCAATGCTAATCGTTTGCATGTCCTCTCGCGGGCGACACATGCTGCGAAGTTCAGGCCAATCGGATGCTTCCTTCTTGGTGTTGCATTTTGGGTGGCCAGCAGTATATTTTCAAATGTTAACATTCACTGTTAATTCTCTCCACATAAGTTAGTATTAATCAGCCTTGATAAAGCCACATGTTTGTGAGTGAAAGCTCGGCTATGTCAATTTGTTTCTACACCAGTAAAAATCAACAGATATTGTACTAAGTTCATTCATTAACTTGGTGTACACTGAAGTGCCAGAAAAACTGGTACACCAGTCTAATACTTGGTAGGTCACTCACGGGAGCGCATGGACTCCACTAGCTTCTGGAAATATGCTGTAGGCAATGCACACCATACTTCCTGCAGAGCGTTCTACAATTCGGGTGTATTCCGAGCTATCGGATACCTGTGTTCAATAGCGCGTTGCATGGCATCACAAATGTGTTCTATCACGTTCAGATTTGGGGACTTCGGTGGGAATGGCAACACCCCAAACTCGGATGAATGCTCCTCTAACCATAATGTGGCATCCCAACACTTGTGAGAAGGTGCATTGTCCTGTTGGAACAGGCCCAACCCATCAGCATGAATGCAGGACATGAACGGGTGTACCTCGTTAGAAAGGATGCGCACATAGCGTTGGCCGGTCACAGATGTTTGTAGACATACCAGGGGTCCCAGTGAAGTCCAGCCAAACACACCCTTATACCATTGAGCGGAACCCCCCCCCCACCACCACCACCACCACCACCACCACCACCAATCTTTCCATCTGCCCAATACAGTTGGAAACGCGACTCGTCAGACCAGGCTACATGTTTCCAGTCATCAAGTGTCCAGTGACGGTGTTGCCATGCCCAAGCGAAACGCATAGCTCTGTGTCATGCACCCATCAAGGGGACTCGAGTTGGGCATCGGCTCCCAAAGCCCATATCGTGCAGTGTACGTTGCACAGTCCAGACGCTGATGCTTGTTGAGGCTCCAGCATTGAATTCCGATGATACCTGCGAGAGTGTTGCACGCCTATCGCGTGAAACGATTCTTGACAGCCGACGATGGTCACGTTCACCCAATGTCTTTTTACGGCCACACTGTTATCGTAGGTTGGAGGTTCTGCTGGAATTCTTGTAGTCACGGTACACCCTTGCAACGTCCGTGAAAATCCAAACTTCTTTTCTACCTCCGAAATACTATGGCCCATCTCACGAGCGCCAACTATGACACCGCGTTAAAAATCCCTTAAACCGTTATTACTTATCACTCTCCTGCCGAAAACAGCTCTAACAGCTGGCAAGGATGTCTATCACTTTATATACGCTCTGGCGGACGCAACCGAGTAGGTGCATAAGTGACATTGCTATGTATTTTGTACCAGTTTTTCTGGCATTTCAGTTTATATTAGTGCTCATTGATTATTGTTTATCTTATAGCCATGAGGTTGAGAACAAAAGCTCCTGGAACAGCCAATATTAAGTCAGGGAGGGGCAGTATGCAAAAGACAGAACGGTATTGTGTGTATCTGCTGAATTGCAACAATAGAAAATAAAGCCCCCTTTTTTTCTCAGCAGCTACTAAGGTAATTTTCCACTGTTACTCATGCAGAAATACCTAAAATCAACAGAAAAAATACAAAAAAAGCATCAGTAAATTTCTCTCGAATCAAGTGCATTTAGCTTCTGAAAGCTTACACAACAAAGTTCTCTTTTCAAAATGTGCTCACTATGTGGCAATATCTATGAATGCGTGTTTGAAACAAAAGGAAACTGTCCAAGTACTAAAGCCACATTTTAATAGCAAATTTTCTAGGATGTTTGTTTGTTTTTCTCACAATAAAAACAAAACAAAAAAACTCGTAATTAAAATAAAATAAAAACTTGTTTTAACAGTGATTCACAGATTGCCCAATTCTTTAGCACACAAAAACATTTCCAAGTTTTCCAGCATTTCAATGATACTGATAACCTGCATTAACAAAGCTTCATGTCATATATCAACAGAAATATCTGGAAAATGGTGAAACTTACTATTGTGTTTTTCAGCAACAAAAATAATATAACGGTTTCAAGTGTTATTTAACCTCAAAAATTTACACAAGGATGTAACAACTAGCCATGCATAATTTTGGATAGTGAATATTTTGCCACTTGTTTGAAGGGGAAAACAACACAAAGGTAATAAATAGGGAACAATAGTATTAATTCATCATCAAAAAACTATACAAGCAGCATTAGAAAATTTTTATATCCCAGAAATCACCATGGGACCAGCAAATGCTCATCAACGCTTGTAAACATTGTGGTTCTTTCACTTAATTTGTCACACATAACTTCATTTGATTGGTAGCCTCAAAGTTATTCTACATGCAAAAATTACAACACACACAAATGCCAAAACTCTTTCTATCACTTCTCCCTTCAAAAATATAATTTTTAACATCGTCTCATTGTTTTGCTGCCAAAACTCTGCACACACTCACAAAAATCTAGCAACAAAACTTTTTTGCACATATGTATAACATTTAATTTATTTGCTCAACTCCACATTTGCATGAACTTACCTACAAGAAAAGAGCAGTTTATTTGAAAAAAATGCACCATCAAAAGTATGAAAGCAGACTGGAATATCTAGTGTAATTGTTTCTAATTTCCATGTGTTAATCATAATTAATCAATAATAAGAAAATAATTTTTGTATAAAATCTTAAAAAATGCAGTTAAAATCAGCAGTAACTGAAATGAGGTAAACATGACTGGAAATTTTCTTTTTCTTTTGGAAAAATGTAAAAGGCAGGTTTAGGAACTACCAAATTAAAAAAAAAATACTAAACAACTACAATGGGCCAAAAATCTAATTAATTAACTATACATATTAGTAGTTGGCCAGGGTAAAGATAAAAGCACCTACCGCTCAACAGCACACAAAAACAAATAAAAATTAACTGAAATGCAATTATTTAGCTACATACAAATTACAAAGGTCATTCCATAAAAACTGAGAGTAATTTTTTTTGAGTTGGCAACAGTTCGAAGGGGGAAATAACCATGCAGACGACTAACTGAATTAAGGAAGTATCTATGGCAACACTTACTTCCTCCCTCTATGGCAATACGGCGTCAACTAATATTAGCTGTGGCAGACACTTCTGGTTTTGTTATTGCGCAGTTGTTTAAGGTACGTTTCCATTTCGCCATACAGCTATGGAAGTGAGTGATTCAGAGTTAAGAAGTGAAATGCATTGTGCGATAAAATTTTGCTATCGTTTGGGTAAAACGGTTCCAGAAACAGTTGGTTTAATGAAAAAAGCTTACAAAAATAAATGTTTGGGTGAGTCAACGATTTTTAGATGGCACCATGATTTCAAAAAAGGGTGTTTGTCAGCAGAACTTGCTCCTAGGCCTGGTCGACCTGAAAGTGTTGTTATGGAGCGTATTGTTAACACTGTTTGGGCAATCCTGCAAGAAGATCGACGAATGGCATGTGAAGACATAGCGGTGTCAACTAATATTTCGAAAACGTTGCCATTCCGCATTCTATGCGACAAATTACTGCTACATTGTGTGTGTTCTGGATGGGTACCTCATCACTGGATGAGAGTACAATTGTTAGCCAGAGTTCGTGTATGTCATGAGTGGAAACAAATGATTGCAAAGATCCGAACTTTCTAAAAACAGCAATAACTGCCAATGAAACATTAGTCCACTATTTCGACCACCTCACAAAGCGAGCAACGAGTGTTTGGAAACACACTGGCTCGTCTTCTCCAAAAGAAGTCCGCCAAACCAAATCAGCTGGGAAGGTGATGATGACAATTTTCTTCGATCATAAATGTGTAGTATACCAGCATGCCGTTTCTCCACAAATTAATATCAATGCTGAGTATTACATTTCAGTCTTGAATATCAATTAAGCGATCGGAACTGGTGGACAAGTGGACCCTACACCATAAATAACGCCCGCCCACATGTGGCTGCTTGTGTTCAACAGTTTTTTATGAAATGAAGTGTTGAAATCATGCCGCCGCCCCGGTGGCGCAGTGGTCTAAGCGATGGCCTCTGATCATTCGTCCGAACGTGGTCCGGGTTCGAATCCTGGTGAGGCATGGATGTTGTGTTTGTCTTACGGCACTGGTTCTCTCCCTTCCCTGGAACCAGTGACCCTAAATTAGGGACGGGCGACTGCTTATAGCCCATTGAGTTGCTCGCGGTGGTCGTTAAACCTCCAATAAAAAAAAAAAAAAAAAAAAACATGCCACAGCCTGCCTACAGTCCTGACCTCGCCCCGTGCAATTTTTGGTTGTTTTCGACAATGAAGGAGAAGTTCCATGGTGCAACATTCAACACAGATGCTGATGTTATTCAAGCTGCACAGGGGTCACTAAAGTAGCTTCCACAAAATGCCTTCGCCACATGCTTTGAAAAGTGGACTGAATGATGGGACCATTGCATATCATCCGAGGGAAAATACTTTGAGAAAGAGTAACATATATTTTGCTGTACTTATATTTCTTCATTTCACGTGATTTTACTCTGTTTTTATGGAACGGCCATTGTATTAATACTTCAGATACAGTAATTTAACAAAATAATTTGGAAGCAGGTTAAAGTACCTTTGATATACCCAACTTGCACTTACCATACCATACTATACTATCTGAAATAGTCTCAAATACTAAAATTGCCCTTCCCTTCCCCATTGTATTCCAAAACGACAGCAATTTAGTTACTTTGAATAAATATTTTTTTTTTTTTTCAATTATAAAATCACATTAATTTTTTGCGCTAAACTACTTTTTGCAAACATCAGCCTCCTCCAAGAATAAAAAGGGACAGGGATATCTCACTGCATTGCGTGGACTTTCCAACATGAAATAACAACTCACACAAAAACTAATAAAAATTTAATATTTATTGTTTTGTGATACATCTTGTTTCCCTGAATATCTCAGAAATCATAAGTATGATTGGTTGAACGAACATAAGGTATAGTCCTTGCTTTAAAAAAGAAATTATGTCTTCACTGAAATATTTCCAACACAAGACCGTGGCAAAGGCACTGGAACTGCTCGTTGATTTGAATGTGGGCATTCCTCCTTTCTCTAAACTTCGACAGTTAATATCCCATCTGCTGTAAGCATCGATTTCAAAGATCTTGGTTCCAACATCAGCTGGCAAATCATAAAACATCATGTAACCAATGCCGAAGAAGCCATCATTGTGGATGTGTTTGCCCGAAATGATTAAATAATTTTTCCACAGTCTTGACACTAATTTCTTTGGGTTGAAGCCTTCCATGTTCACTGTAACACGAAACTTGCCTCTGTTTTTTGCTTTGGGGCTAGCTGGTGGTTTAGTTTTGGTGCAAACAAAAATCTTGTATGATCTGAATGGAGATGCTGATCACACAAGGTCATGCCCGAAATGTTTGTCTAAACTACAACCAGAAAAATGAAAAAAAAAAAAAACATTTCCCAATTTCTATAACGAAGATTCAACTTCAAAAATGCTGTGAAAGTCATCATGTGCTTTACAAAACTCAACAAAGCAGCAGAAATCTTAAAAGCTGGAATGAAAGTAACTACTGCATATACATACTTCATGACTGCACTCACTGGAGCACTTCAATCTTCAGTGTAAAATCGAAAAATTAATGTTGCCAATTACGGCAGCAGAAGATCAATGCATTCAAGTGGGGAAAAGAATTCAACATTTCAACCCAAAGAAGACAGAATATTTGAAAACAAATAAAACACTTTTTCTGAAAGAAATGAACTTCAGAAAAAAAAAAAAGGAGTGAACAAAAACACATGATTTATGGTTTTTATGGCATTTTTTCTTTTGTGCCATCTTTACTGCAGTACGCAGTGTTGCCAAATTGGTTTTGGAAATTTCTTCTAGAATTTCCAGAAAAACAGACTAAATAGCTGTAAATTCCACTGAAAATTTACATTAAAATAACCTTACCTCCTGAGGTATCAAAACCGTGTGTTGGTGTCAAATCAACCAATAACAAGCTTCGACAGAAAACGTTTTCTACGTCATTTAGTTTCTTTCACACACTACTACTACTACTGGTGGAAATATGTTCAAGTTTGCTAATATGTGACCTACGGTAAGATTCAACAATATTGGGGGGGGTAACCACACGCCGTGAGCAACTCAATGGTCTATTAGCAGTCGCCTGTCCCTAATTTAGGGTTACTGGTTCAAGGTAAGGGAGATGGCTAGTGCCGTAAGACAAACATAACATCCATACTTCAACGGGATCCAAACCCGAGCCAAGCGCATCTCAGATGGATGGTCAGAAGTCAGCGATTAGATCACTGTGCCAACAGGGCGAATATGGTGCTTGTCTTGAAGATGTGTCCAGATATCAAGCATACTGTTTTTACTTCGATTTTAATGAATAAACTGGAGGCTAAACATGCCTTTAAGTGACTCAAGTCACCTTTTAACACAACCACTGGACACAGCTCCAAGGAACTGTACAAGTTCAAATGGTGCAGCCTAACAGACTTAATATGGTGCCTCTGTTAAGACTAAAATTTTTGAGAGTATTACATGAGCTTTTATATTTGCTTTGAATAAACTTTTGGAACATGTACAAATAAAACAAACCTCTCTCGGGTGGGTGCTTATCGATACTCAACTCACTTCCTGAAATCATTTTTCAATTGTCTGTGTTGTTTCCCAAGGGGCACAAATTATATTGGGTTTGTGCGAAATAAATGTCCGGCTTGAACATGCAGTGGACATAGGCTCCCACCACAGCAGAATGGAACCACCCACAGGTGTTGTGGGTATTACGTCACAGAGTTACTATAAATAGCTAGCACGTGTGTGAAGAACAAGGTTCAGGTGGGGTTTGAATGTAATGTGGCTTGCAATGAAAACAAGCAGACACCAGATTTGACAGTCATCTTCCTTTATGAATTTAAACTGAGCCGTTCTGCAGGAATTGCTACTCAAAATGTTAGCAAAGCATTTGGGGAGAATACAGCCAACGAACAAATCATTCGGCAATGGTTTGTGAACTTTTAAAGCGGAGATACGGACCTGGAAAACGAAGGGCGTGGTCACCGACCTGTTGCTGTTTCTGACGATGTTCTGTTACGTGTGGTTGAAGCGGACCCTTAAAAAATGTGTCTTAAGATAGCGGCAGAGGTAGGTGTCCACCACATGACAGTTGTTTGATGTCTGACTGCGCTGGGTAAGGTCAGAATGCTGGACATGTAGCTGCCGCATGAGTTGACAACTGCCAACAAGACTAGGCGTTTGGACATCTGCACGTCACTGCTTGCCAGGAATAAACAGGAACCTCTACTGCATCGAATCGTCACATGCGACAAGTGGGTCTATTATGATAATCGGAAATGATCTGCACAAATGTTAAGCAAGGCACAGCCTGCTGGATGGCATCCTAAGCCACCCCTACACACCAAGAAGATGATGCTCCTCCTTGTCTGATGGTCCACAGCCGGGATAATTTATCGGAGTTTCTTGGCAAGGGGCCAAACCATCACTGCAGAACATTATTGTGCTATATTACACCAGATGCACCGGAAATTTCTGCAGAAACAACCAGCTTTGGTCAACAGATATGGTGTTCTTCTGTTCGAGGACAATGCCCGCCCTCATGTCGCACAACAAATGATGCTGACACTGAGTGCCTTGGACTATGAAACACTGCCTCATCCTGACTATTCTCCGGACTTGTTTCTGACCGACTATCATCTGTTTCGTCATCTGGATCACTTCCTGTCCGGGAAACAGTTCACGACAGAAGAGGTTCAACGTGCAGTTGATCACTTCTTTGGGTCCCAGCCACAAGACTTTTTTCGTTCCAGGATCATGGCCTTGCCTTACAGATGACAACTATGTGTCAAAGCCGAGGGGGATTATTTTGCCTAGGTAAGTTGTCCTACTTTTCCATTCTAGCCATCCACGTGTGCTGGTCCTTTGCCGGACATTTCATTCGCACCAGCCCAATATATCTTGCCCCAGGCGCCAGTCAGTATCAGTACACCACCGCTCATTCCTGATCCGAAACAGGTCAGACAGTCAGAAACCTATGATTCTGCCCAGCGCTTGCCACTACCGTAGGTCCTCCAATGATTGTGCGTGTGTATATGGTGGGGATCTTTTGTAATTCAAAAGATAACATCTTTAACACTTGAGTGACCATAACACCTAAAACACTCTTCTCCTTAAAGGAGAAGAATTTTCACCGAAAATTAAAAACTCTTCTCCTTAAGGAGAAGAGTTATCTCTCAAAATTTGCAATTACAATATAAAAAATTCCTAGTAAAAATTCTCATAATAGAAGTTTTGATTAGTAATTGAATTAAGAAACTAGGAAGCCATTCTTCATCATGACCTTTACTCAAAGAAATGGATGTTGGGTTTGTCTTACGGCACCCGTCAATTCGCTTACAGTGGTCATTAACCGTCTTTCCATACAACCAACTGAGCGCCGAGATCTTCAGTTTTAGTACACTTATCATAATGCAGCATTATTATTATTTAAATTTCCATCTTCCACCCATCACCAACGGGTTTTTAAGAATGTTTAGATGCCATGCTGGGGAGTATTGAGCAATGCAGCAGTGGGCATGCTTTCCTTCTGTTTAAGATTTTAATTTGTATCCTTTATTAGGATGAGCAACAGATTCTATTGGCAGACAGTATGGAAGCCAAACTCAAGGTGCAGAATGAATAGTGGATCCTATATGTTCTCTGTGCATGCTGGCTAGGTGATCTGGTTTATTGGGTTGGCAACACTATGGAGACCAAGCTTCAGAACGAAAATTTCTGAGTGTCCAATTGATGTTCATTACCACCAGGCACAGTGTTGCCAACTCTTAAGAAGAACCTGACTAAAAGAGGGAAAAAAATTACAAACTGCACGATTTTTGGGGTGTGTCCTTAAGGAAGAGGCTGCTCGATCCTTACACATCCTTCAGTAGTATATAAAGGTCAAATGTAAATTTGTAATTAACTTTGTCATCCTTATTTATTTATTTGTTAATGATTGATCATGAAGATATCCAAATTTGTGCAGAACATGTTATATTAAAAAGTAAATATAATTACTTTGATGCACAATCATTTTAAAAACCTGCATACATAAAAAATTCAAAACTACTGGCAGAATTTAAACATTTATTGTATAAAGTTAAAAAGTTAAAAGTACAACCATAAGAACTTTCAGGTTGTCATAACACCCATCATTAGATTACTAAACCAGAGAATGTGGGTAAGACTAATATATAGACAAGCATTGTTAAGAAATAATAACATAAGGAGTGCAAATAACAGACAGTGCCACAGGGAAGACATCATGAAACATCTGGTACAAGTTAACATAAAGACCCGGCTATACCGAATGAAGCAACAACATGGGTAAGTATCATGTGAAGTATAGAATTCTAATACATTGCACAACAAGTTACATTAAAAAACACAAAAAGGCAATATATACAAGTCATAAAGGGAAAGAAAATATTACCTAGTCATCCAGAGGAAACAAATGGAAAATCCATTGTAATGAAAAAGTGTCACATAAATTGTGCTATTAAGTTGTAACGTCCATATCCTGTTGGATATCTGGAAAAATTGTTTCCAGAGTGTTGGCACAAAGGCAGGAGTGTAATCATTACAGCGTAAATTTCTTTTAGATGTAATTATAAGACTCTCTGTGAACAGTAATGAAGAGATAGTAGTGGGTGTAACAATAATGGAGGCATCTCGGGTAGTGCAAACCATCAATCACTAGGTGGGAAAGTGCTGTATTTATAAGTCCATCTTTTAGTGCATATGTTGACACAAAGGCAGGAGTGTAATCATTACTGTTCATTTAGTCTAGTCCCCAGGGTAAGTTTGGTCGATCCTATATATTGACTGTTTGGAGTATCATTATCAATGCTTTTAAAGGGGGATGCAATACACTATGAATTTATTCAAACTCAATACTTGGTCTTGATCATTTTTTGCCAAATCAAAAATGTTTGCAGTTTGCACTCCAAAATCCAGGTGAATAGTTTTGCAAAGGCCTTTAAGAACTGGTGTAATGGTCGAATAATATTCCATTGAGCCCACATATCTACGACGTTGATAGTCCTTCTGGAGAGTAGATGATCTTTCCTGGTAGAGCTTCTTGAGGACAGTTTTTATGGTAAATGTATGAAAGCCATGGTTAAGAGCAATATCAAACATTTTATTGATTTCACGAGAGAAGGCTCTTAACAGGAAGTTGATTGAGGAAAGTTTGTAGCCCCTAGAGTGTGTAGATGTGGGTTTTCTATACACAGAGTATTGTAAGGTACATGTGACAGCATTTCCTTCCAGTAAGAAATCCATGAATGGTAAGTTACCCTTATTTTCCAGTTCAATGGTAAATTTTATGGACGGGTATTGAGAGGACATGTATTCGGCAAACTCCTGAAACTGAACCATGTACCAAACTTACCCAGTTGTTCCTTCATTCGGAACAGCCTGGTCTTTATGTTAACTTGTACCAGATGTTTCATGACGTCTTACCTGTGGCGCTGTCTGTTATTTGTGTTCCTAACGTCTTTATTTCTTTAACTTAAAAATACAATAAATGTTTAAATTCTGCACGTGCGTTTGAATATTTTATGTATGCAGGTTTATAAAATGATCGTGCACTGAAGGCAACTACCTTGACTTTTTAATATGATGACCGATCATTAATCTAAAATAAATAAGGATATTCCAAACTTAGTAAAGGTTTAGAATTTTTTTTTTTTAACTGAAACGAAAAACGGATTTTTAGATTATTGGAGAACATCTGGATTTCTGTTCTCACTAAAAGTAAAGAAACTATCACAAACCCTGAATTCAGTTATTGCAAAATAAAGTTCATAAGAATAGAATAAAGTCTTTGACAGTCTCGCCCAGAGAACGTACCATCTCTGTTGCTTCTAAGAAATAGAAGTTGTTGTTTTTTTACTGAAGGTTTAACGACCACCCTGGGCAACTCTATGGGCTACTAGCAGTTGCCCGTGCCTAATTTAGGGCCACTGGTTCCAGGGACAGGAGACAGCCAGTGCTGAAAGACAAATAACATCCACGCCCTACCGAGATTGAACCCTAACCCCTCTTGGACAAATGGTCATAAGCCAGTGCTTAGATCAATGCACAACCGGGGCGGCACAGCAACGGAATTCTGATCTTACATTAAATTGTACTTGGTATCTGGAGTCCAGAAAAGTGGGTAACATGTTGTTAATTACTGTCTAAATACAAAAAACTGCAATGATTCATAAACTTGTGTTAAAAAGGTGTTTAAACAGCAAACTGTGTTGCTGATAAACTGTTTCTTTTTTTTTTTTTTTAAGAGGGCGGCTTGATATTTTTCCTCAAAAGTGGGCTTTACTAAGTAGCACTTCCAGGGCCATTTATAGACCATCAGTCTGTTACCGATCCAGAATATTCTATCTTGCTACAACACAACTTAAAAATCTGGTCCTAAGATAGATGACCGAAATTTAATAGTTAATCAAATCTAAAGTATATCACCGCAGGTAGTACAGAGGTCTCAGCCCTGATCATTTGTCTGAGATAGGTCTAGGTTTGTCTTACAGCACTGGCTCTCTCCCTTTCCTAGACCCAATAACCTACATTAGGGACGGACAACTGCTTAGAGCCCATTAAGTTGCTCACAGCGGTTGTTAAACCCCCAAACAAATGAAACCTTAGTACGGTGGCAAACTGCTCCTATTACTGCAAATTTTGTCACACAGATACAGAAAAAAATGAAAGTGGAATTTTTCTTTCTTTTAATTTACAAAAGGAATTGTGCAAATTTTTTTCTGAAAATTCAGAATTTTCCATTATTAACGAGAAAGATGAACAGAAGTATTTCTCTCAATTCACTTAAAAAAATCATATGAAGTTCAGGTTTTTTTTTTTTTCATTTCATGGGAAAGGTTGAATCACGCTTCATTATTTCATGAAAGGAATCACAGAAAATGGCTCATGAATTTCAGGAGATTTTTTTAAGTTACGAATTCCCCCTTTTTTTGAACTATACATATACTCTTGCAAGGTTATTGAGAACGAGAGTTAATTTCATAATTACGAAACGAATATAGCGTAGGAAATCCGTTTATTTTCGTGGTGTAGTCAGCACAAATATTCGCCAAGCTTTCGCACTCCACTGGGAGGCTTTTTCAAGGCAATGATAGACGCAAAAATGCAGAGAATTGGAACATGTAAAGAACGAAGATGATTTTTGAAAATAACGCGGGGGACATCACGAGCATATTACATGAATTTTTGTCACGTAATTATACAGAGCGCCGTGATGTGTTTCCATCTTTTAATAATGTATGCCAAACCATTGGTAGTTCCGTAGAGACTATATATCATTGCATGCCACTTTGTTGGATAGGATTTCCACTGTTTCCCTGATGGCAGTCTCTTTAAAGTTCGTGTAAGGGGCAATTCTTCTAATATTATTCCATACTGGAGTGGCCGATGAATGCATGACTTCTCTGGCGAGGGCTGTATTCTGCATGTCATGCTTCACACTTCGTACGTGTTCTTTGCATCTAGTGTCCAAGGATCGCTTTGTCATTCCGATATATATCTTTTCCGTGTTGTCAGGATATACCAACGGTATAGCGTACACAACCGCCTTTTCTTTTTTCACACTGTCTCTCCTCGCAGCTTGATACTATATGTGATAATGGGGTCGGGGACTTCATTGCTATTAATATGCTGTATTTGCATAATAAATTCTTTGACCAATATGTAAAGCCTGTGATTGGTTATATAGAGCGTACAACGTATGCAAACCCGACTATCTGAATAATAAAGAAGTTGAGAATATCTATAGCAAAGGTCTAAAGGCTGGATATAAGAAGGATGATATAGACAGAGTACATAAGACTGTGAGAAATCGTATAATATCAGCAATAGAAAAACCGCCTAGTAGGACAATGAGATACGCAGGATCCATCACATATATCCCAGGCTTTACATATTGGTTTAAGAATTTATTATGCAAATACAGCATATTAATAGCAATGAAGTCCCCGACCCCGTTATCACATATAATATCAAGCTGCAAGGATAGACAGTGTGAGAAAGAAAAGGCAGGTGTGTACACTATACAGTTGGTATATCCTGACAACACGGAAAAGGTATATATCGGAATGACAAAGCGATCCTTGGACACTAGATGCAAAGAACACGTACGAAGTGTGAAGCAAGACATGCAGAATACAGCCCTCGCCAGAGAAGTCATGCATCGCTCGACCGCTCCTGTATGGAATAATATTAGAAGAATTGCCCCTTACACGAATTTCAAAGAGACTGCCATCAGGGAAACAGTGGAAATCCTATCCAGCAAAGTGGCATGCAATGATATAGTCTCTACGGAACTACCAATGGTTTGGCATGCATCATTAAAAGTTGGAAACACATCACGGCGCTTTGTATAATTACGTGATAAAAATTCATGTAATATGCTCGTGATGTCCCCCGCGTTATTTTCAAAAATCATCTTCGTTCTTTACATGTTCCAATTCTCTGCATTTTGTGTCTATCATTGCCTTGAAAAAGCCTCCCAGTGGAGTGCGAAAGCTTGGCGAATATTTGTGCTGACTACACCATGAAAATAAACTGATTTCATACGCTATATGCGTTTCGTAATTATTCAACTCTGGTGTATTTAAAAAATAAAGAGTTAATTTCTTTTTTTGTGTGTGAGAGGGTTTTAACGATCGCCGGGAATATTGGCTCAGTTCTGTGAAAAGAATGTTTGATGGGCTATGACGTCGTGATGATAAATGAACCCTTTGTTGTCATTCCCATCAAATGGCTCATGAGAAAGAAGTTTTCTCCACCATTTAGGGTGGGATGGCAGGATTCCCTGCCGAAATAAAGTTATTAGAAGGGAGTTTCTCCGCCTTACAAAATTGAAAACAAAAATGCATATAAATATAAAATCCTGGGTCTGTTTTTGAACCACTCACAAAATTCGAGCGTTAAAAATGTACCCTTCCTAAAATTACATGCATTAGAAATGGACCCTTTAGAGTCCCAAAAATTGCAATCAAATACATCATTCACGTTGGGCATATAATCAGTTTATGGACATATGTGAATCGACTTCCATATATAGCTGCATGAGCAGTTCATTTTACATATCATGGATCTTAATAACCTGTTTGTTTTAAAAACCAAGTATACCTTATATTGTTTCAGAAAGTACTTCTGTTTTCCCAGTCTTTTAATATTATTATTAAGTCATGTATTCAAAATTCCTCACTTGAAATTTTCAATCCCCTCCATTTATAAGCACAAGTGGGAAGACTCCTTTCCATCTCAAATTTGAATTTTAAGCCCTGCCATTGTTGTTTTTTTTCTTTTGTTTCACATTCAAGTCTGTTAGTGCAGCTGAAGTCGGAAGTTGGAATCTGTTATGTGATCAACGGCTGATCACAAATGATTCTTTGAGAGCCGAGCACCTTGGTTGTTTTTTTTTTTTTTTGTGACTGAGGTCTTTTTGAGTATCGAAAAGAACAGTGGAGTTCTCTGGTGTTAGATTTGATGTGTTGCACAGATTAATTCCATTTCTGTGATGAAAAATAAAAGAAACTAAGTAAACACAAGCTGTAAAAATGTAAGTTGACTGTTTTTGGTGGAAGCCAGGGCCGTAGCCACTAGTAAATTTTAGGGGAAGCTACTATAGGTAGTAATGCAAGGGAAGCTGAAAAAATGTAAGTTACTTCAGTAAATTATATATATGCACTATATTGACAAAGGTCATCGGACACCCCTTCGAAAGCAAATGGACGGATCCACTGCGTTGTTAAGATACACGGTACAGCTGCAAATGGTATAAAAACAAGACTGCAGCTAACCGCGATCATATCGCACTGTGAGGTTGAGTGAAAATGTCACGGCAGGAGAGAACTAACTTTGAGAAAGGAAAGCTTGTTGGGTATTATATCAGTGGGTTGTCCACAAGAGAAACCGAGCAGCGTTTAAACATACCCAAGTAAACTGTTTTGGATGTACTGAATAAGCGGAAGACATATGGCGTGCCTGAGGCAGCAAAACATACCGGCAGGCCAAAGAAAATCAGTAATAGATGACGTCAAAGCCTCAGGAGAGTCGTTACAGCTAATCGACGGAGTACTTGCACGAGACCTCAGTGTACAGGTAAGTAAAAACGGTGGAACCTTGGTATGTACACGTACCATTTGCAGAGAAATTCATTCCATGAGTTACCGTGGTCATGTGGCTGCTCATATGCCTTTCATCTCCACTCGGAATGCTACTCGTCGTTTAGCATGGTGTAAAGAACATTTATCGTGGGCCATAGATCAATGGAAATGGGTCCTGTGGACTGATGGATACACGATCCATCAGTCTGATTCCTGTGTGTGGGTATGGCAGCAGCTGGGGGAACACTGTTTACCACAGTGTACTGTTCCTACGGTCAAGTTTGGAGCTGGCAGTGTACTTGTGTGGGGCTGTTTTCCGTGGTATGGTCCCAGCCCATTGGTTATCGTGGACAAACCTGTTAACCAGCACGTCTACCTCGATATTCTGGACAATTATGCTCTACCAACTCTGTGGCAATACTAAAAAACCGAGCCTAGTTGGTACCAGCAGGATAATGCACCGACCCATAAAGCAAGGACTGTTACGCCGTGGTTTGACGATAATTCTGTATCGTGTGTGGGCTGGCCAGCACAGAGCCCTAATCTTAATCCCATAGAGCACCTATGGGATGAATTAGAGCGCCGCATAAGAAGCAAAGGCCTACTACTAAGCAACAGTTAGCTGCAGCATTATGTACTGAATGGAAGCACATACCTATCGCTGTGTTCCAAAACCTTGTCAAAAGCATGTCTTGAAGGGTCAGTGAATGCATTAAGGCCAAAGGTGGACCAACACCATACTAATGTATGGTCAATAAATGCTATGTTGTGCTTCTCTTCTAGGTGTCCAGTGACTTTTGTCAATATTGTGTATATTGAAATTTGCATATGTTTACTCTAATTCTTATGTTTAGCAGAATTATGTTGTCATCATTTCTCTTTAAGTTGCATTAACATCGGATACCCATTTATTCAGATTTAGTGCTCCATAGTAAATATCTGGTTGTAAATGTATTTATGGTACCTCTATTCATAGTTTATTGTAGAAATAACTATTTTAGGGGTCTTATAGAGGTAATTATTTAAAAGAGTTGGTGGTCAAATTTTTGAACTAGAGTTTAGTTCATCATCAGGACTATGTCACTGGAGTAGTTGCTGCCACTCAGTCGGAAGTGTCCAACCGCAATTATGATTAATTGTGGTACTTCTTCTTGCTATTTCCATTCCTTTTTCTAGCTTCCTCTTTACTAAGTTTGATTGGTGGGCAATTATTCTTACTGAGTCCCAGTTTATGGAGTGTCCGCTTGCTTGTATATGTCTGGCTAGCTCCGTTTTGTTACTAATATTCCTAATAGCTGCTTGGTGTTCTTCCATTCGGACTTTAATACTCCTTCCTGAAAGAAACATCTAGTCTAAACCTAAATTGAAACCTCACTTCAAATTTGCAATAGTCCTGTTTACAACAATATTAAGCTAGGCACAAAAACTTTACCATTATTCTTTGCATAGATAACTTACTCCAGTTTGTTGTTACAAATAATGTGCTGCACTTATTTGATTTTCAACACTAAAAAAAAAAAAAATGAAAAAAACGGAGCAGTTGTTTAGCAGTATGCACCTCTTGCATTTGTTACAAGCAAACTTTTCTGTATGTATATGTTTTAATTCTGTAGAGCATATCACTTGATTTAATCATCAAGAAAAAATAACTGAACCATCCATCAAATAATACAATAGTTTGCCCTTCCCACAGTTTTTAAGTGTTAGCATAACTACTGCAGACTAGGTGAGTTGGAATTGAAGGGCTTCCACCTGAGTGAGACAGGCATTCTCCACAAGGTCCTTTCCACCCAGATGGGTAGTTTGTTAGTGTGCCCAATTCATTCCAGCAAATGGCTAATCACTCACGCTGAAAAAAGAATTTAGCAATATCTTAGAATATTAAACTATTCATTTTTTCGAATTTTCAGTAATCCAGTGTATCCAGTTTGACATTTTTTGTTTCTGTCCTTGAACAAACATTTCCAATAGCAGAAATAACATTCCATGTGTTATTTTCATAAAACTTCATCAAAAATATATTGTATATGTTCGGCAGAAAATTCAACTTTCAGTTTGTTTACACTGGAAATTGTAGGCAATGATTATTAGCCATAGCTATGTCTCCCTTAAGGAGTAAAGCATAGCCATGATGTACCTGGCAAAGGTGAAAAAGGATTATAATTTGCTGAGCAAAATACAAGAATTATCGGTTTTTTGCTTTTCATTTTATGCGTTTTCTTAAAAATGTATTTTTGTGACTCACTAAGCTTGACATGCAATAATGCATGACGAAATGAGTCCAATTCAATAAAAATGCTATATGATAGTTGTGTGAACAGTTATACGACAGTTGGACTCCTCGCCCACATTAAGTGTGTGCAGGTAAGTTTGATAACTGCTGCCAACAAACACTGGCTTTAAACAAACCACATGTCAACTTTTCTCCACAGCATACTTGACATATTTTTAATGAATAAAATAACATGAATTGTAATTCCCACAATCAGAAAGGGTTACTAAGTATCAAAACGAAGTAAAATGCTAGAACAGATATTCCGGGTTGTTTAGAATTTGAAAAAAAAAAAAGGTGTATGTCTGTCTTCTAAACGGTTACTGAGAATTTAGTTGCCATACTTATACATTTCAACTAAAAAATAAAATAAAAGAGGCTTGTTTACTCAAAAGATAATTATGACTACCTACATTCAAGGCAACATGCACTGATGGTGCAGTAACTGTGCAAAGAACTTTCAATAAACCCTACTGGCTATGACTGCTATAAATTTTACATACACGAGTGGTTGTTTAATTTGTGATACTTAAGTTTTGGGGTGGTTTTCTGACTACAAACATTTGCACATAGTTCCTAAGTTCATGTGTATCACTGAGATATGTTTTTCTACAGCGAGTGGAATCCCACCATCAATGAGCAAAGGAAGTAGCTACCACTGACCATATAAACAGGTACATGACATTAGGCACAAAGGTTAGCTTGTGTTGTGCTTGTGGCTATTCATTACATGAAAGGAAATTCTACAACTTTTCATAGGTGAGAAATAATTTAAATGATTAAATAGACCCTATGCATTATGGTAATAACTTGAGTTCAGTATTTTGATGCCATCATCCTCCAATTTAAAGCCAGCCACTTTTTCATAATGACAGTCACCAGAATAGGGAAAGACAGTTTTGGTTTTTGATACATTTTTTGCATGAATTTTGTGTTTTACTTTGTGGTTTTATTTTAACAGTTTTCCTAAAGATGAAGCCAGAAGAAAACTATGTCTTACTGCCATGAGAAGGATGAATTTCACTCCATTAGTGTGAAGGGAAAAATAGCTTATATTTTACTTTAAATTAAATACTGAAAATATAATATTTGGCATAGCGTTGCTTTCACTTTTATCATTCTTCAGGAAACATGTAAATTTTGATCATCATGTAGCAGAAAATTGTAGTGACTACAGTTTTGCATAAATTTTTATGATGGTTCATAAGGGTGACCATTCCACCTGAGTTTTCCACATTTTCAATATTTATTATAACGTTCAAGCCAAAATAATCAAGTCTAATGTTAAACTCCCAATCTAGAAAACATGTCTATTAGCGAAATAAAATAGTCATTCACAATAACAATATTATATATTACAACCTGTAGACAACATGGTCTATGCACATACATATCTTAATCTTAAATAAATTTACTCTGAGTATAGCAATAAATGAAAGGAGAAACTCACCATCTATGTACGATATTTAATAAAATATGAAAGATATTTACAGTTAAAATACCCCACTAGCACTTTTGGGGTAACATTTATCCCATCATCAGATGCAACAGAGGCAATGTAGTACTCCTTTATATAGTAGTGCAACGATGCATTATGGGTATAAGTCATCACACGTTGCATTGGTCGTGACTGTTGTCATTATAACAGCATAAAGAGTATCATTTCACAAGTTATTAGTTTAACATATCAGTACAAGGATTCGTTACAAATACAAAGTTATGATCAATTTTATATATTGTTGGAATTGTAAATATATATTACTATAATTTAAAGTTCAGGTTAGTAATACGCTCTTTCCAAATTCTTGATATGTTAAAGTCTTGTATCACATAGCTCTAAAATTTTGATAAAAATCATTTATAACTGCATAGAAGGGAAATTAGAGGAGCATTTCTCAAAAGATGAATTTGGTTTCAGAAAAAACAGACGAACTAGAGATGAGAAGCTATAAAAGCCTCCGCTTGATAATAGAAAAATCATTGCATTTATAAAGGCATAGAAAAAACCTTTGATAATGTTGATTTGAACATTATGTTCAAAATTACCAAAAATTATAAAATAGACTTCAATGACAGAATAATAATATATCAGCTATACACCGATGAGTCATTACATTATGACCACCACCAGCCTAGAGAAATCAGGGCAGCGGCAAATCACCCGCAGCTACAACAGTCGTGATCAGGGCAATGTGTCGCAGCACACAGTTCATCACAGCCTTATGCGCATGGGTCTATGTAGTCGAAGACCCAGCCAGGTCCCCATGCTCACTGCACGTCAGCCAACAGCGCATGAAATGGACCCAAGATCATCAAGATTGGACCGTGGATGATTGGAAGAAAGTGGCCTGGTCTGATCAATCAAGATTCCTGTTGCATCACGTAGACAGGCGAGAGCAGATATGCCAATTACCAACGGAGGCTATGGCACCTGGATGCACTGTTGGGTGGAAACAGGCCAGCGGCAGTGATGTTATGCTGTGGGAGATGTTTTCTTGGGACACTTTAGGCCCCATTATCCTAATAGCACAATTCCTGACAGCTGTCAGATATCTGAACATTGTTGCGGACCAAGTTCACCCATTCATGGAAACTGTTTCCTGCTGGTGATGGCCATTTACCAACAGGATAATGCGCCATGCCACACTGCCAGAATCATCAAGGAGTGGTTCAAGGAACATGGTGGTGACTTTCTGTTAATGCCCTTGCCTCCAAATTCACCTGACATGAACCCGATTGAACATTTGTGGTTCGACTTGGAAAAGTGGGTTCACGCTAAATCACCACCACCCTGAAATGTATGGGAACTGGAGGGCCTGTTATTGACATTATGGTACCAGATACCCCATGTTAACTATATCTTCACCTTATCAAATCAAAGCCTCGACGAATGGTCGCTGTTTTGTGGGCTAAAGGGGTCCTACAGTTTATTAGGTAGGTGGTCATAATGTAATGGCTTATCAGTGTACAAAAAAGCAAATGGCACTAATAGGAAAATGAAGCTAAAATTAGCAAAGAAATCAGACATGGATGTGGACTGTCACCACTTCTCTTTAATGTATACACCGAGGAAGCCATGAAAGAATTTGCTGAAAACAATGGCAAATGAGTAAATGTCAGTGGCAGGATATACAGCACAATTCGATTTGCTGATGGCACTGCAGTAATAGCAGATAATGAAAGGGACTTACAAGAGGCATTAGAAGAATTAAACAAGTTTCTTGAAGATAAATGCAAAATGAATATAAATGTGAAAAAAACAGAAGTAATGAAATGCACTTGAGATGGAAAGCAAGAGATTAATATCATATTAAAGGAAAAAAGAATAACACAAATTGAAGACTTCATTTACTTAAGTAGCATTTTTACATCTGATGAAAGAAATTTTGTAAAACATGTGAGAACTAGGATAGCACAAACAAATAATGTTTTCAATATGCAAAGAGGACTATTAAACATCCAAGGCCATTTCTCTGGAAACAAAGAAAATGTTTATAAAAACTTTTATATGGAATGTAGCACTTTATGCATCTGAAACTTAAGACATTGCAAAAAAACAAGACAGGGCAAAGCTACAATCATTTAAAATGTGGTGTTGGTGACATGATGAAAATTGCTTGGACAGAAAAAAATGACAAATGTGGAAGTGTTAAAAAAAGCTCAGGAAAAATGCGAAATATTATGGACTACAGAAAGTCTCAGCATGATAAGCCACCTCATAAGACACTTGGAGTGGTGTGCCAACTTGATTGAAGGTAGAATGAAAGGAGAAGCTGGAAGAGAATGCCCAAGAATTCAATATATGAATCAAATAACAAGAGGAAGACCATACCGGAACATCAAGCTTATGGATCAGGAAAGAATTCCTTTGTGGACGATGACTAATGCTACCCACCAACCTTACGGTTGAAGAGAGAAGTTATTAATGACACCACCACTTTACATGAAGTATCAAGAACAAATAAAACGCAGCCGATTCACACAAAAACAAAAACAAGACTAATGATCTCCTTCAATCTATTCTATAACTTTAAAACAGTTGCAATTAAATTTTGATAAATGACAATTTCCTAACAAATATATCCTTAGGGTGTATCATTTAAAAACACACTTCTAAATTACATGACTCACTAAATGCAAATATTTAAAAATAGTCGGTCGGGCCACAAGAAAGCACTGAAATTGGATAACACCAAATCACTTCTGCCAAATGTCACATGATCTGACAGTTCTCATGCTGGGACCACAGCAGTTCTGTGGCAGCCATTACCACTGTGCAGTCTATCACTACATATGATCGAAGGTCAAGGAAAGTAGATAGAGAAGGTAGCCTAATGCTTTTAAGCCTGCCCTGAAGTGGTGAGAGAGAAGGAGCTATAACATAGTTTGGTTCAAAAGTTGTTTAGTTTCCCAGAGATCAGAGGTCAAGCTGTCACCACTGAATGTTCCTTTCTTTGATGAGTTTAGTCTCTTATTTTGTTTATCTGACAACTAATTTTAGCAGAATTTCTGTGCATTTTTAATTATCCATTTCATGCAGAATATTTTTAATATTCTTGCACACTATGTGAGAAGGGGCAATTATAGTAAACTGTGCCATAGCTACTCGTATAAATAGACACCATAATACCAAAGAAGTGTTGTTCCATAGATTTCCCCAATAGCTATGAAACATGTCAACAGTGGATTATAAAATGTCACAGAGCTGATAAGTTTAATCCGAAACACGCAAATCATAGCATTTTGACAACGATTCCTATATACGAGACTTAAATGCTGAATTGTTAGGAATTCCTTTAATCAGATGACTGAAAAGTGATGCTGTTCCAGAGTTAGTCTCATTGTCATAAAAATCCACGCACCAAGGAGGCATCGGATTGAAATGAGATTTTAGTAGTGAGATGGTATATACCAAGGACAGATGTGATTACATATCAAAGCAGCAGGGCGATTTCCCGCTAACATACGGTACATTCCAGTCAGCATTAGTATTGGGTCAGACCGCCTCCTGCTCGGATACATGTGGTGATATAGTCCAGCATGGAGTCAAACAGATGCCGTATGTTATCCTGGGACAGATTCACCCACACTTCTTGCAACTGATGCTCTAAATCACGAACACTGGGACATGGAAAAAGCTGGCATCCCACTGGTCCCACACATGCCCGATGGGCGAGAGATCAGGTGATCTGGCAGGCCACGGAAGCGTTAAATGACGTAAACAGTCCTGGGAAACCTGAGCCATGTGAGGACAGGCGTTATCTTGTTGGAAAATGGCTCTGGGCCACCGCACTGGGAAAGGCAGCAGGATCTCCTGTATGTAGCACTGGGCTGTCTACGTCCCTCAGATCACTGCGAGGAAAGTCCGGCTGTCATACACGATGGCTCCCCAGACCATCTGCACTGTCCGACCGGCCCAAATGTTGACTGATTCAGCACGCTGGCCACTCTGCTTCTCTCACCCCAATGACATGGCCTCGTTCAAACTCCGTCAGTTGCCCATACACACATCTATGGTGGCTCCTCAGCATATCTATCACTCAGGGGTCTCACCCGACTCTTATTGTGCACTTCAGCACGAAAGTGGAGTCAACTGCACGGCACCTAATAAGCCCAAAGGATTGCGATTGCAGCGCCAGTTTTGGACGTGTGGGCGTGCAGAATCAAACAAAACTTAAATCATTTGCATGTCTGCCCTCTCCGTAGCTATTTGCCGAGTTTCTCATTAATCACGCATTTTTTTCTTGGCGAGCGGATTTTTATGACACTAGTGTATTTGCATAAAAACACAAAAAAATTTTATGAAGTTTCCTGAACTGTATTCTGAGTTACTTCTGTCAAACTAGCAAGCTAGAATGTTTTTCAGGATTAAGTACTTGAACAGTTTGTGTAGTAAACAGGTTCAAAAGAGAAAATGCAGTGATTTCGCAATAGGTAATTCTGCATAATAGGTAATGACTAGGGAAGAAAAAGAAAAAAAAAGCATTTGCATTTTTGAACTTCACTTTTAGTTGGTAAAGTTCGATGAACACTTACCGCACGTGGGGCTTGGCTTTCAATTCATATTTCCGTTATGTGGATGCGGCACGGGGGTTTTCATTTGGCCACGGGTCCGCTTCTTTTTTTCTCCGTTGGAATTTATTTTGTCTCATCACCAAATAAGTTTTTCTTTGCTGCATCCTCATTTACTTCAATATTTATTCATACCCTAGTACTTTCAGTAAAACTCCTTTACCGTCTTCGAGAGGACGTTTTGCTCCGACTAGCACGGACCGTGTTTCTGTCATCGGCTATCGCTTCTTCTTGGGCGTTGTGGCGCCATCGCTTGTTGGTCAGTGATCTCATTTTTCGAACTTTTCATTTTTTTGCTCAATTTTAATTAAATTTTTCCAGCTGTTTCTCAAATTATTAGGGTCATTATGGTTGCAAACTTTTGTCCTATTTTTTCAATCATTACCGACTCTGCTATTCTGAGGTGTTTTTCGGATTTACAGCTTTTAATGTCCTAAATTCGAAAATACGAAAATATAAAAATCATTAAAAGCTGTAAATCCGAAAAACACCTCAGAATAGCAGAGTCGGTAATGATTGAAAAAAATAGGACAAAAGTTTGCAACCATAATGACCCTAATAATTTGAGAAACAGCTGGAAAAATTTAATTAAAATTGAGCAAAAAAATGAAAAAGTTCGAAAAATGAGATCACTGACCAACAAGCGATGGCGCCACAACGCCCAAGAAGAAGCGATAGCCGATGACAGAAGCAGCCCGCGAGAACCACCGAAATGCCCAGCTGACACGGTCCGTGCTAGTCGGAGCATAACGTCCCCTCGAAGACGGTAAAGGAGTTTTACTGAAAGTACTAGGGTATGAATAAATATTGAAGTAAATGAGGATGCAGCAAAGAAAAAACTTATTTGGTGATGAGACAAAATAAATTCCAACGGAGAAAAAAAGAAGCGGACCCGTGGCCAAATGAAAAACCCCGTGCCGCATCCACATAACGGAAATATGAATTGAAAGCCAAGCCCCACGTGCGGTAAGTGTTCATCGAACTTTACCAACTAAAAGTGAAGTTCAAAAATGCAAATGCATTAATGCACGTTAAATAATATAACCTCCAATATCGGAAGTAAATTGAAAGAAAAAAAGCAGTGGGAACAAAGCGCTTGTTAAAGCCTCCAAAGTCTTCATAATCAGGTTAGTTGTTATTCATTTAAAATTAATACAAAACATTGGGGAAAGCCCTCAAGTAATTTAAAACTTTAATATGTACTCTACATAAGTATTTTGTGTACAGCAATTTCATCCCATGAAATATTGCATTCATGATGAATCACTTTTAAATGAATTTCAAATAAATTGGTTTTTCAAATAGACATAATTAAATAGGTACACTTCGTGTTATTTTTTGTGGGGACAACTGCATAACTTAATTTGTTGCAATTTCAAATACAAAGTTTGAATGTTTTATTTAGTGAGTTGTAAGTCATAGGCCTGGCTAGCCCTTAGTAATAGTTTTCCTGCTTTGTCGCTCAGTTGATTTGAACCAAGTGACATCACTGTCTGGGCAAAAGGGGTAGAGCAGCCAGTTTGTTTACAACCATTTGTGTACCTTCTCTACTCTACTTACCTTAGTCGAAAGCAGCTATGCATAAATTACAAAATGAACAATTTCTATAAACCAAAATAATAATTTCAATTCTGCAATAATACAGTGAACTCTCTAAAAAATATGGTCACTCCTTAGATCAAATAAGAAAATGACCATTGTTGGGAGGTGATTCTGTTCGAAGGTTAGTCCTAAGTCAGCATTGCTACCATTTTGAGTTTTAACAAAAGCAAAGTAACTACATGAAACTTATGCACAAAGAAAACTTTGCAGTGCTGAATAAAACTCAATATAATTAACTAACCATAGGCGTACCCACGGGGGAGGGGAGGTCGAGATCCCTATTTGCAGAGTCAGGGATCCCCAAAGGACCCCCAAACTTTTCGGGTATATAATGATATAATGCACACTTTTTTATGATGTGAATCAACTAAATTTAATAATATAAGATTGTAATTTTTCGTAGAATGCAAACACATGTATAATGTGTGCTTAATAAAACAGCAATATCGTTTCCTAATAAGTAAAGTCAGTTCTACAATTTTGTCCTTTAAATTTCTGCCCTATCTATCATAGTTTTACAGTTGTGTTCGCTAAGTTCCACAATTCGCCAACAGAGGCATCTATGTCGTGCCTATTAGATCGCACCTCAGCAACTGCTTTGCTCCTGCGTGTGTGTAGAGGGAGGGGGTTCCAAATTCTATCTTACACAGTATGTATATATAATTATATATGTAGACATATAACTTGTGTATGTGTGATCGGAGCCCCCAAGATTTTGAAACATGGTTATGCCACTAACTAAATAAATCATGCAATCATGAATAAAACTCAATATAACTAACTAAATAAATCATGGTGCAGAGAATTTTAGTAAGATACACAATAAGAAAGCAAAAAAGGAAAATTGTTAAACAGTGAAGTGTAACTGCACAGTTAGTTGGTAGCGTGCCAAAAGGCGGGAACGAAACCCACAGGGACCAATCCAAAGAGATTCAAAAGCACTCATAATATGAGTACAAGACAATTAAACAGTTGGGAAGAATTTTATTTATGTCAAAATAGCTGGTATATCTTAATAATTGCATTATAGTACATTTCATTACAGTTCCTGCATTTATTTTGAACACAATTCTCCTCCACCCCCAATCCGCAAATAAAATTCTATTATAGAATAATTGTTAGAAAACAAAAAAAGTAAAAAATACCACACTACACAGCTGAAAAATAATAAGTAATGCCATGGTTATATCCCAGCCTCTTACTGTATCGCATGTTTCTTTACACAAGTTACTTGGGCTATGCTTAGCTAGTGACATTAATTAATAGAAGTTAAAATGAAGGCTTATGAATGAAAAAGACAACCACTTCCTTTTTTTTTAATCATTATTTCTACCATATCACACACACACACACACACACACACACAAAAAAGCACTTAATATGGGGAATGGTACAATCACTACTACAGTTGTAGGTACCTTAACTGCCACACCACTTTATTCAACAATTCATCCAAAAATTTCTTCATGCATTTACTTTCAGTTATTCCGCAAATGACCATTTGATGAGAGCTAATATCCCATGTAAATCTAAGTCAATTTCTAAAGTCAAAGTAATGACAGTTATATTTCACTTGCAATTAAAAAATAATATATTTTAGAACAGTACCTCCTTACTTTTACTTCAATTATCCATTGCCATGTAGAAATAAAGCTTTTTACCATCACACTAATTTCCTTATGTATCAACCAATTAGGCATTAAACTATACTAGTGCAATACACCATAAGCAGTCAATTCATAAACACACTTTATTCATATATGCATTTTGTCATGAATATTTTTAGTTAGTCAACAAATCTAAAATTTGGGAGACATTGCCATCTCACGACCATCGATAATGAGCATATGTCTTGTTGGCTTCGCAGTGTTTATGAAGATCGTTTTTCCGCTTTATTACTTTCCCTTGATTCTGGGATGCATCTATAAGTTCTCTGCAGAGCAAATCTGTAAACTTCGTGGCTCCTTTTTTGTCACGGGCTGCCATGATCAACCACTTCATGGACATAAAACTAGAGTTTTTCGGTGTAATGGCAATCGGCACCTGATAAGTAATACCACCTTTTTTAATCGGTTTCAATTGCATTACTGGTTTGCAGTTCTCGTACGCCTTGTGAAATATCACCTTGGGATTCAGAATTATATCCTCCTTCTCCTCCTCGGAAGCGGCATGATACTTAGCCAACTGGATTCGCTTGATTTTGGTAAACGTTTCTTCCATCAGTTCCCGAGCTAATATTCTGTTACTCCACTTCATAGCAATATTGGTGAACTTCTTCAGAATGGGATCATCAAAAACAGAATTGGATGCATCAGAGGAAGCAGGCTTTACAGAAAGTATTCTCAGTTCCTTTGTTTTGCCTTCAGCCTCGAGTTCCATTATTTCTTTTTTGTGGTAACGGGTGTAGCGAACCACGATGGAAATACTGCAAACCTAAAGTTGCACAGATGCGGATGATAATTAGTACGAACGCGAAAAGCATTCCAGTGCCTGAGATATGAAGCCATCTTGTTGGCCTTTACAATGCCTTCCTTGACTTGACGGAAACAGACTTGTGACTTGTGAGTCGTGATCGTGAATGAACCAGTGCGCAGAGAAAGTGAGGAACACTGATTTGAGGACAAAAGGCTGTGGCGTCCCCAAATCGGCAGTTCATTTCAGGGCTTGGGAGATAAGGGCTGGTCCTTAGCTCTCCACCCCTTGAAACACGCAGGCGAAGTTGATGACGTAGCTGCGCTGGCTCTTCGGAATACAAGAGCCACGAGTAGCTGTGCTCTTTTTTTTTTTTTTTTTTGATTGCAGGTTTAAAGACCACCGTGAGCAACTCAATGGGCTATAAGCAGTCGCCCGTCCCTAATTTAGGGTCGCTGGTTCCAGGGAAGGGAGAGAGCCAGTGCCGTAAGACAAACACAACATCCATGCCCGAGCGGGATTCGAACCCGGACCCCTTACGGACGAATGATCAGAGGCCAGCGCCTTAGACCACTGCGCCACCGGGGCGGCGAGCTGTGCTCTAACGGACCTCCATAGGAAAGGCACCTTCAGTTAATGTTATTACCGTATTTAACGGAATACAATGTGTCATCTATTGCAATGCTCACTAAAATATTAGACTCTGCCTTTTTCGGAAATAAAAGTTAAAAATTTTGAGTCTTAAAATCGGAAAACCTTGATGTAATAGTATAAATGCGATAATTTTAAACGAACAATTTCTGTCATGCATGCGTTTTCTTTAAAAAAGTATTTTGCTTGATATACTAACCCTATTTTTCTGATGTCGAAAACTCAGCGTATCTTTCCTTTTTTTTTTTTTTTTTAGTAATTCCGTAGAATTAGTGGTTTAAAAACTTTTTCTCTCTCACAAACATTAGTTGTTTAAAACCTGTAAGACACGGAAGGCTACTGAGTTCTTCAAACTCTGCAAAAGTAGTTCAAACACTCTGTTAATGTATAAAATCAAAATTATTTACTTACATTTTATATCCATCATGATTTCTGAAGTTCACTGCGTTTAAAAAGGAGTGAACAAAATTTACTTCATGAAGTGAAGATATGTTCCTTATTGTACGAACTGGAAACTGTTTTCTTCATTGCACCAAATGTGAAACATTTTTTCTTCATTGCACAAACAGAAAAAAAAATTACATTTTTTTCATTGCGTTTGAGTCAATCAATTTTTTCATTTTCTGCAGAGCTTTCCTGCGCGGCACTAATAGTGAATTTCTGTTCAGAAAACGAATTCCAATAAATGTTTGGATTCGGCAAAACAGACGAATAGCATCTTTGTTGACAGATGGGAAACGTTTTTCAAGCTCATTTATGAGTTCCTGAATAACACCTTTTCCTTTTCTAAATGTCCTGCCATGAACTGCGCAGAAAATCTGTTCAAACTGTTTCACAGTATTATTTCAAGAACATGATGGTACTGTCAAACAGCCAACAGATATTAGTTTTACCCAATTATCTTGAACAGAATTAGTATCGGGGCAGTTTTTAGAAATAGTTCCTAAAGAAGGATCTTTATTGCGAACACGATATGCTATGTATCCAGCTATGTAGGTCATGGCTTCCTGCTCAGAAATGAAAAGTTCTCTTGACTGCTTGTTCAAGTCAATCTCCCAAGCCATTGGAGATGCGTCTTCAAAGAATTCAAAGTTCATATCACAGAGAATGGAGAGACAGAGCGTGCACAAGCCAGAGTTATGGAAATTGGTGGGCGGGGGAAAAGAACGATAGCAGAGCACCGTCGGCGCTTTATGGAACTAAACCCCACGTGCTCTCTGACGTAACGTCCCTACTGTAACGCTCATAATTCGAAATTGGTTACTTTGCTTGTTATTACTACCGTTACCACTGTGTGATTCTGTGATTATAACAACGCTTTTCGTTATTTCGTAGAAGTTATTTTCGGCGGATAATTATTTCATCTTTTATATGTAGGAAATCTTTGTCTATTTTTTAACTGTTAAAAATCGATATAAGTAAAATTTATATCAGAGTAGAGCCCTTACTGTATTTTGTTTTTCGTAATTCCATTTGATTCTTCGGGCAGATGTTTACAGATGTTCGATTCGTGATACAATTTTGTCAGTTTGTTACTTTTTATTTGCCATTTGCTTTGATATTTTTCCGTTGTTTATTTTCAAATTCCGGCAGTAGTATGTTGCGTTGACGAAGGTCTGCATTTTGAGAACGAAAGCTGCTACAGATTTATTAGTTTCTTTTAAGTCAGAGTTAGTACTTTATTTCTCAGTTTAATTCCCGACTGCAAAGTGCTGTTCTTACGATTAAGAATATACGCCTAATTCCGTTACACCTACCGCAAAATTCCTCGGTCAATCACGCGACAGTGAACTTAACCAACTCGGGAAGTAAGGAAAATGGCGGCTCTCGCAGGGAAGGAAAGTCGAGAGAGACATTTGTAAACAAGTGGGAGGAGCGTAGTTGTGACGTCACTTTTAGTTCTCATTAACAGGCCGTGGGGCCGCCAACGTCTATGTGAGTTTAACATTATGCTGTTGCCATCAGACAAAGTGGAGAATTTCTCTTGATCTGCTTGTTCAGTGCACACTCTGTACCTCTCTTCTCTGTGGTTCATATCCTCACAGCTGTTTTCGGTCGAAGTCATTGTCACCAGATCCTCTACTTCTTCATTTCTAAAAGCATTTTCCAGCACCCAGGCTCTTAGGAGTTTCTGCTTGGGATTCAGTCGTATTAACTTTTTCGTTAAAAAAATGGAAATAAAAATAAACACTCAGTGTACAACTTAAATAAAACACAACGTGAAACAAATATTATAAACCAAGAAAAGACGTGGGCGTACAAAACCAATAACAGAGGAAAATTAGATCCTCTAGGCAGGTTGACAAACGAACTCGGAGAGCAGGCCAGCGCAATGACGTAGAAACAAGTAACCTACCCATTTTCCACCCTCCCTTCCAGACACGAGTCGGTATTCAGTCTCTCAAAGGGACGGACTAGCCCTTCCTCTGTAAAGCCCTGGTTCATTTGGGGACCTATACGTACTCAAAATAAATATGCAAAATTTTTTGTCACAAAACTGCATTGCTTCAATAAGTGTCATTTTACATATGAAAATGTGTGTCTTAAAAAGATATATCTTGTAGAATGTTGATAATTTGTATTGACAAAATAGAATTATGATGACGAGAACATATTAGCAAAAGTGAAATGCTTCACCTTGTATATGTGCAGAATTAAAATCAAGCTGCACACCAAACTAATTGCATGGCGAATTTTTCATTTTGCCAAAGTTTTTGGACAAACTTAGATCAAGTACAGTCGAAATTTGAACGCGCCAGTAGTTTTTTTTTTTTTTTTTTGATTGGAATTTTAACTACCACCGTAAGCAACTCAGTGGGCTATAAGCAGTCGCCCGTCCCTAATTTAGGGTCACTGGTTCCAGGGAAGGGAGAGAACCAGTGCCGTAAGACACATACAACATCCATGACTCACCGGGATTCGAACCCGGACCCCTTTCGGACGAATGATCAGAGGCCATCGCTTAGACCACTGTGCCACCGGGGCGGCGCGCCTGTAATTCAGTGTCCTAGTGATGGCCACAGACCATTTGTACAAGAGGGTACGGATTTGAGTCCCGACTGAGACATGGATGATGTGTTTGTCTTACAGCAGTAGCTCTCTCTCTCTCTCTTCCCTAGAACGAATGTTTCCAAATTAGATACACGTGCCTGCTTATAGCCCTTAGAGTTGCTCGCGGTGGTCGTTAAACTCGAAAAGAAGAAAAAAAAGTCAAAATTTGCTTTCACAAGAAGCATGTCGAAAAATTAATACAATGAAAACTACTTTTAAAAACATTTTGCATTAGAAATCTAACAAGCTAATGAGGAAGTGTGAATTCGAGGATATTTGAGGACAAACATCAAAATTTGAGGATAATTTGGGTCCCCAAAGGCATCAGACGTTTTTGAAGACAGTAAACTAAATTCGAGGGCTGTAATCAAGAATTTGGGACTTCTGGTCAGCTTACTATAAGGATAAACTGCAGACACATCATTAGACTTCGAAATGAGGATGGGCAACGGGTGGGCAAGCATTATACGTTATTTGGTGGGGCAAGCTTAACAGCATTTTTTTTTTTACAAAACGCTGAGAGAACTCATATTTAATACTTGCACTAACGGCTATAAAGTAATTCGTACAATTCCCCCCCCCCCGTTCTCCACCTGGAGCACGGGTCTGACTAGCTACTCCACTGGTGTAAGATACAATTAAGTGTTGCTAAAATGTCGCCTTCAACTTTTTGCTTGCTTTGAATGCACTGTTTTAAATTGCTTTTCAAAATTTTGCAATTTTTGCTTATGAAAATAGTACTGCACTTGAACAATTTAAAAGAAAACGTCGTTTCTGTTTAACTAAATCAAATTTTAAGTCGTGCCACTTAGACACAACACCTCCCCTCCTTAACACTCCCTTCCTTCAATCCAGCGACTTTTCCTTGCAGTCCTCTCGTACAAAGTAGTCGTCAGCCACTTCTTGCACCTTCCTGTTCCGGGGCAATCTTAAGAGCGCTACTGTATCTTTAAACTCCACTTTCCGTGTTGAAATCCCCTATATTGTAAAGCAAACAAGCAGCAAAACAATTAGTAGAGACCCCTCTCAGTTAATTCCTATCCACCTTCCTAATGAGGATGTAGCACGTGACGTCATCGAGAAATGTTCCTGAAGCTGAAGGACAAGCACAGCTGGCTGTTCTGTAGTTAGTGTGTAAAGTGCGATCATTCATTAGCGATCGGTGTTTATAAAAATTCGAAGCCAAAATGCCTAGATTTTGTAGCATTATTAACTACAGTAGTAGAGGACATCGAGACCGCGAGTTCTTTTTCAGGCTGCCAGCTGCTGTCAATAAAGGCAGTACCAAAAAATTTGCTTATTTGTCAAACGAAGGGAGATCACTTCCAAGAGGGGCCGCGGGTGGCCTAGTGGTCAACGTTCGTGACTGCCACGGTTTGATCCCAGGTAGGTACGAACTCTCGAATCACTAAATATCCGCCGTGCGTCGGATGGGCACGTTAGGCCGTCGGACCCCGGGTACTGGACCCCCGGTAAAAAATAATGGCGTGTTCTTCCCTCTTTCTACCTCGCTTCCGTATCACTTTCCTATCGGGCACTCTAACCCAAATCTCCTAGCTTCCTATTTCTAAGGGTTGTTTAAGACCTAGTGTCAGACACACCCTTCCTAAAACCCTCTACATATGATCTGATCTGATCACTTCCAAGAGATTAGAAAACAGAGTCAGACTCTTCAAAGGCAGAGAACCCTTTAAAGGTTAGTTTATCCAGAAATCTGTGATTTCTTGTATGGCAGAGAACCTATCGTTTACTTGTTCAAATGCTGTGGGCGTACAGTGCTTGCACTTATTTGGACAGGCGTTTCACTCGTTGATTCCAAGTTTTCAAGTTGAATTTAAAAAGTGCTCTGATTGTTGTTGGTTTTTTTTTTTTTGGTTTTTTTTATTTTTTGCGTAGGTTTTATTGCTACTGACTTTTTTCTTACAGAACACCTTTTAGAGTTTGTCTCTTGGTCAAAATGTTTCTTAAATCAACGCTTCAGTACACAATCGGCACTTCTGCGCACGTGGGTTTTTCACCTGTATTGACTTCTATTCAGAAGGTTCCTGGTTGATCTAGGGAGTGTTGAAACCTTTTATAGAACTAAAAGTTAATTTGGCCGCCCCGGTGGCGCAGTGGTCTAAGGCGTTGGCCTCTGATCATTCGTCCGAAGGGGTCCGGGTTCGAATCCCGGTGAGGCATGGATGTTGTGTTTGTCTTACGGCACTGGATCTCTCCCTTCCTGGAACCAGTGACCCTAAATTAGGGACGGGCGACTGCTTATAGCCCATTGAGTTGCTCACGGTGGTCGTTAAACCTCCAAACAAAAAAAAAAAAAAAAAAAAAAAAAAAAAGTTAATTTGTTAGCCAACCTGACTTTTAGTCAGAATCAAATCTCTTTGGCAGTTATAAATTTTTTAGGAGAGCTCGAAGACCCTGTCGCCCTGATTCACTTTTTTTTCTGAGTTTTCGGCTTTTCACTTAGTATTACCACTTTTGCATTTATTTGGCTGTCGTTGTTGGGAGGTTTTACTTTACCAGTTTGTTCTATATGATATTTCCTCGCCAAACCATTGTTGATTTTATTTTTAGTACACTTCGATTTTTTTCTGGAGCTGAAGCACACTTTTGCGGAAAAATTCAAATGATGGATAAAATGTTTGTACAAATAAAATTATTTTTGGTGTCTAGGTTTGTTCACAGTTTATTTACGGATAAATAAATTAATGAGTAAATCAAAATTACTGAGTTTTTTCACCACAGTTTTGCATGAAAAACCAGATTCTGTTCTAAATTTATCTAAGTCTTGGAAATCGCTTTCCAGAACTTAGAAAAACACTTTTTATTAAAGTGTTTCTAATTACTCATAATTAATGATCTCACTAAATTACCATGTAAAAGAATATCCACGATGAGAAATTTTTATATGCTTTGAGACTATTATATGCCTCTAACTGTTCTGCGGGTAAAGGCGCTTCGACCAAAGACGAAGTATTAGAAAATGTGTACTATTTATACACTCGGAAAAAACGGGGACTGGTTGTCCTTCACTTACGTTACTAAGCTCGTTGCCATGCTGAAATTCACGTGTCTTTTACGTCCTCATTCACGCCCCGCCCCCCACCCTTCCCTCGGCCATACGAACATGAAAAAGAGGCTTAAATCAAGGAATTGGAAGAGTGGAGGACATCCGAATTTTCGTGGCCCGACGGATGCTATTTTGATAATGTTTCTACGGAGAAATAAATAACACACCAAGGAGGAAATGCATAGGACTACATTTTTTTATTGGAGGTTTAACGACCACCGTGAGCAACTCAATGGGCTACAAGCAGTCGCCCGTCCCTAATTTAGGGTCACTAATTCCAGGGAAGGGAGAGAGCCAGTGCCGTAAGACAAACACAACATCCATGCCTGACCGGCATTCGAACCCGGACCCCTTACGGACGAATGATCAGAGGCCAGCGCCTTAGACCACTGCGCCACCGGGGCGGCCTAGGACTACATGATATAAAACACAAGACTTATTATTTGGCAAAATACGGACTGCTGCCCCGATGGCGCAGTGGTCTAAGCGATGGCCCCTGATCATTCGTCCAAAAGGGGTCCGGGATCAAATCCCGGTGAGGCATGGATGTTGTATTTGTCTTACGGCACGGGCTCTCTCCCTCCCTGGAACCAGTGATCTTAAATTAGGGACGGGCGCCCAAAGACCTTTGCGGGTGGCTGCTTATAGCCCATTGAGTAGCTCGCGGTGCTCGTTGAACCTCCAATCAAAAAAAATTGGACTACATTTTCAAGTTGAATACAATGAAAAATGGTCCATTTTAAACTGGGTGGGCGGCAGGGTGGGCAAGGCAAAGTTCAGGGTGGACTCAAGCCCAACCTCGCATCTTTCTTTTTGACGTTCCAATAGACCTGGGCCTTCCAATAGTCGTAGCAGACGAATTGGCTAATCTGGAATGTATGACAGTCGTAACTCGTAAGGAGAAGTGGCAACAAAATGCTGAGGGCAAGAAACGTGGCTTACGGGTTAACTGACAGTTGGAGTTTTCGTAAGGCACTTAAATTTTTTTGTTTATTTTGGAAATTATAAATATGTATGAAATTGAGGATTAAAAGCTTTACGATCACTAAATATATAATATTATATAATGTTGGTCAAAGTCTATGTTTTGGGTGTGTAGTATCCTAATATTATTACTGATCATATTTGTACAGCTGTTGTAGCGTTGGATACAGAACTCTTCAAATCACAACCTATGGGGTTAAATTAATCATAAATTTTTGTTCGGTTTTTTGAAATCACATGCTAAAAATCGTGCAGTACGAATCGGGTTTTTTCAATGGAAACAGTTGCGCAAGCTGTAGGGTTTTTTTATTTCCTGTTGCGCATAAATATTAACATATTCATATTAACATATTCGCATTTAATATCTTTAATGTTTGAGGGGTATTTTACTTGGATAAATTCATATGTGTTAATGTATTAGAGGAACGATCGGACTGTGTTCAGAGTGATCAAAATTGGAATGCAGCAGAAATTTTGGAAACCCAACAGAGAGAGATCGATAAAATTACAGAATTTTTTTTTTTACTTTCTGGTGCCAAGTAGGTGATTATTTTGAAAGAAAAGATCCTTAACGAACGAGCCATCATAGAGGTTACCCATATGCTTGTATTACCAAAACTGGATTTCATAATCCAACACTGTGGAGCAACTTGACACAGACATAATCTTCAAATGGAGAAGGTAACAGAAGTGGATGAACAGGGTCTTCACTGAAACGTGAATCAAACAATCTTTGCTACAAATTGAAAGAACTTTTCACTCACCTTTGAACTTTTAGAACCTGGCCCCTTTACCAATTGTGGTGAGTATGTGGCTAAAATGATAGTCACCAACACATGTAGGCATTCAGTAACAAGTATCAAAAGTTCATATTTGGATAGACTTCTGATTAGCTCCAGTTTCAATTCATTCCTCACTTTGCATATAGCACTCCACCCATACCCTGCATGAAGTAGCAAAGAAAGTAACTCCACATAAATTATATAATTAAACGTAGGTAAAATTTGTGCAAAATAACAACTTAGAATATATCACTTCTGCCTTGGCGTGATACACTATATGTTTAAATTAAAATTATGCTAGCACTTTCAGACCAACACTTGGTTCATCTTCAGGCTGAGAGCAAAAGGCAGCACATGTAAAAAACTCTGCTTAAGTACAACAAGGGCAATGGTGATTGGTCCAACAGTGTCATGAGGTCTACCAAGAACACTAAAGCGCAAAGGGCCAAAGTTCTATGCAGTGGCCAAAGGATATCTATCAACACTCACAGAAGACTCTAATACTCTTCCATGGTGTGGGTATAAACCTCGGTAGTTCATCTTTGCAGCAAATAGATGCATTGTGATATACATAACTAGGCTTTAAGTAAAATAAGTTGAGTTCCTTGTTCTTGTAGACGCTAGGACCTCCACAACCTCTCAGACAGGTAAATGCGTACCACCATTCACAAGTCTTGAAAGTACAGTAGTGGATGAGTGTGTTTCTATGTCGTATCTGTGCTCATTGATTCTCTGTTTCAGTGTTTTAATGTATATCTTGTCTTGATGATCAGGATCATTTGCCTTCATCAGGATCTTGTACACACCTTGTCTGCTTGTAGTGGGGATAATGTCCTGATCTTTCTTGATCAGAGACATGATAGCCGCCCCGGTGGCGCAGTGGTCTAAGGCGTTGGCCTCTGATCATTCGTCCGTAAGGGGTCCGGGTTCGAATCCCAGTGAGGCATGGATGTTGTGTTTGTCTTACGGCACTGGCTCTCTCCCTTCCCTGGAACCAGTGACCCTAAATTAGGGACGGGCGACTGCTTATAGCCCATTGAGTTGCTCACGGTGGTCGTTAAACCTCCAATCAAAAAAAAAAAAAAAAAAAAAAAAAAAAAAAAAGAGACATGATAGTAGGAGTTTGCAGACCAAAAACAATATTGTGTCTTCTGCAGTGATTTTTAAAAATGTTGGTAACCACAGGAAAGTATCTCATTGATGTGACATGCTTAGGTTGAAAACGCTCTCTACTCAGAGTTGTGAGTGCCGACTGTCTGAGTGCACTCTATTGATGATATCCCCAGGTGTCCATGTTCATATGCTATGGCAGCAATCTTATCCGGTTCAGTTGTTCTAAATCTATAGCTAAACCAATGGGAGTAAGCTCATCTGAAAAGAAAGTATAATGCCGATAGTTTGTAGCACATTGGATGTGAAGAAGTGAAAGGAATAAGCGTGGGTGAAAAAGACGGCTTTCTATAAACTAAGTATGATAACTTATGATTGGAATCAACATGATACAGTAAGAAATCCAAGAAAGGAAGTGTATTATTTTGTTCTATTTCAACCATGCAGTTGATTGAAGTAAATTTGCTTGACATAAGTTTGGCAAACTGAAAAAGAGATTCTTGATCGTGGGGTCAGAAGATGAGAATATCGTCAATGTACCCCAAGTATAGGCATGGAACCAAAGGTGATTCCTGCAATACTTGGACTTCAAGTGATTGTAGAACTTATGCCATGACAAGTGGAAGTGGTCAACCCATTTAGGCCACCCTTTCCTGATGATATATCACATCATTAAATTTAAAACAGGTACAGTTATGAAGCAATCTCAACACATTCATAATGACCTGCACCCATTCAACAGGGTAAGTACCCAGATATAATAATTTTTCTTCAATAATTTCGCGTACTGAAGTGAGTGGCACATTAGGGAATAAAGAAATTACTACGTCCAACGATGCCATAAAGTAAGTAGATGGATGGATGGATTGGAATGACTTGATGATATTCAAAGCTTGGGTGGAGCTGGAAACTGAGTAACTGGAAGCTGAAATTAAAGGAGCAAAAATAAAGACAAAGCTTTTTCCAACGATCTAGTAGGACCAGAATTCCCAGAAATTTATTGGGTTTTGTATCGTTCCAAGATGGAAGTGATATATTCTAAGTTATATCATCATTATTTGCCCACTGGTGGATGAAGGTTTCTTCCATAATATTCTATCTTATGTCAGTCCCTTCCATGTCATTCCAACATGCTTTCGAATTTTGTCCACCTATCTCTCATAAGGTCTTCTGGGTTTTTTCCTGTCGCTTGGAATCCATTTCAGTTGTTGAATAGTGTTTAGTCTTTATAGCAATATATCCAGCCCATTGCTATTTCAGAGGTTTTACCTTGATCATGATGTCATCAACTCTCATCATTTTTGTGATACATGAATTCCTCTTTTAACTTTCCTGGTTATACCAAGTAGGCAGTTTTCTATACTTCTTTCAAAAGTAGCTACTGAAGTGCTGTGGGTATTTCTCTGCGGCGCTCGCTTCACGTTTGAGTGCCTTTACGTGTGTCATTTTATGATATAAACACTACTCCAATAATTCTCCCACTGCAGTGGGTGGTGGGTTGTTTACGATTAAGACCATGGGTGGTTCATTTTGAGATGAGATATATCCTCAGATCTGTGTTTCCTACCAGGGAGAAGGAGGGGAAATGTTTCTGAGGACATGACAAGAAAGTGTCGGTCTAAAATGTAATCAAGCATAAAATACAACTGAACAAGCATTACAAATATCTAAAATAACAACTACCTTATTTCTCCATTCAATTATTTTAATGATATTTATCAATTTATTAAACTCCGTAGTAAAAAACATCCAATACAACAAAGAACCGTACCGGCTAATACTATTCGCCCTACGAAAGTGTGACATCACTGTCACCTAAACACAAGCAAGTTTAGAATGTCAGTTTAACTGCGTATGAAAGACTCCAGACAAACAAAGAACTTTATTTGACTTTTCAAAAATTCTCTTATTATTATTCTATTCACACACATTCTTTTGCATTTCATTGTGGAACTATTTATTTATTTAGCGGCACACTGGGAGTATCACTAAGGAAACATGAACAAACCCATGGAAATACAGCTTTTCTTTCAGTAGTTTGCGCCCTCAGGATGTTATTTTTAGTTAAGATCCACATTTCTGATCCATAAGTAAGAACTGGAAAGATTTATTGATTAAACACTTTTAAGACAAAATGGTGAATTGCTTTCTAAAATTGTATTGTTTCTTCCAACCTATCAATTCCTTATATATAATTTATGACTACAAAGCTATGCGGTGTTAAGATAGAATAATTTTAATAACAACGTTTCGCACAATGAAATGTTTATTATACATTGACTATAGTTTCACAGAGCGTTTGGCTCGGCTTCTCAGGAAGAATGGAGCGTAAACATTCAAATCATGATGATGTCACAATGATTTGAATGTTTACGCTCCATTCTTCCTGAGGAAGCCGAGCCAAACGCTCTGTGAAAACTATAGTCAATGTATAATAAACATTTTATTGTGCGAAACGTTGTTATTATTATTCTATCAATTCCTTCTTCGATGTGGTGAGCATTTCAATGGGGTACATAAATTGTATACAGAATGTTTTTAGAAAAAAAAAAAAGATCATTTCAGCGCCTATAATAACAAACTTTTTATCATTTAAGCACCAATAATGACATAATTTTTTTTGTACAGAAGATTGCACCATGTTTTACAGTCATTTGCAAAAGTTTAAGACCACCTGTTGGTATTAGATTTCTGATGATTGCTTCAGCTACTGTCTGTATTACTCAACTTTCTGTTGGTGTTGCATCATCCTACAGCCGCAGCTGTTGGTAGAGTTGGAGGAAGCGTGTGAGCATCAGTTTGCTTCTGGTTTCAATGCTGAGAGGTTTTACATGTATTTTCTATATATAGCGAAAAATGGGCAAAAAAGCGTCATTATGTGTTACTACTCAGAGGGCACAAATAGTATGAAGGATACTCAGAACGTGACATAAGCAGAAAAGTGAATGTGAGGGGTCATTAAGTGTTACTCTGAGGGCACAGATATTGACTTTATACACTGCTAGACAATTGCTAAGGACGGATCATAAACGGCTATATAGCGCATAAAAAAGTAAGTGTGGTTGGATGCCAAGTGAAATAAAATAATGTCAGAATGCCAGGACATTACAAGAAAGACAATTTATTGTGCTCTGAAATCCAGAAGGCTTTGGAACGTGTTCAAGGGACAAACAGGCCATTTTGTGCAGAATACGTAAACGTGAAAAAAATGCAATTACCGTCCGCAGGCGTTCAGGCGTAAGATGTCAATACGGGATATGGCCACCATGGAGGGCAAATCAAGATTCCACACGTCGTGTCATGCTTTGCACAACATTATCAAGCAGCTGTTGGGGTAATTTATCCCATTTCTCTGTCAGTGCACGGATGAGGGTGTCCTTGTTTATTGGAGGGCATTGGCGACCAGCAAGACTCCTTCCCAAAGCATCCCACACATTTTCAATGGGATTCAGATCTGGAGAACGTGCTGGCCATACGAGGCGTTGAATATCCTCGCTCTCAAGACACTCCCGGACAGCGACTGTTCGATGACATGTTGCGTTGTCGTCCATGAAAATGAACCTATCACCGACAGCACCACGGAACATGCGAACATGAGGTAGCAGAACATCATTTATGTATCGTTGGCCAGTCATAGTCCCAGTTGGAAGCACATAGAGGGACGTACGGCCATTGATCATGATGCCAGCCCATACCATGACACTACATGTCGGATATCGGTCCCTTTCCTGTATGTTTGCTGGACAATATGCAGTACCATTATCACGCCAGATCAGTTGTCGTCGACAATCAGACGATAGACTGTATCTACTCTCATCTGAGAAGAGGACAGCAGACCAGTCGTTATCAGTCCAATTGCGATGTTGATGGCACCATTGCAAACGGGCGGTACGGTGACGTCTGGACAATGGGATACACACAACAGGACGGCGGGCGTATATTCCTCCTTCATGCAAACGTCTGGCGACAGTGTTTCGGGAGATCCGCTTGCCAGTAGCAGCCATAAACTGATTTGCTACCTCACTAGCTGTGCTGCGCCGGTGTCTTTTTGTTGATAGCACTATGTACCGATCTTCTGCAGGTGTCGTACTGCGAACACGACCTCCTCCGTGACGTTTGCTACACTCTCCTTTTGTTTGAAATGATTTCCAAGGCCTTGAAACAACACTGTGGCTGACGTAGAACTCCCTGGCAACATCTGTTATTTTTCGCCCTTCTTCAATCTTGCCAATAATACGGCCACGCGTAAAATCATCTAGGTGATGTCGGGAAGACATACTAAAAATTGCAAGTTCGTCAATTGATTCTTTCCCGTTCAACATTGCGTTTGAAGAACAACGGTCAATACGCGTCAAATCCTTTATATCTCTTATCAGCGCTATGACGTCACGAACAAGTTCGGCAATCCAAAATTTGCATACGCACAACACGTCTAACTGTATCCCTCACTTATGCTATTTTTTTATCCCTCACTTATGCTAATTTCCACATTTTCCTGCCTTCCATTTTATGGTTGCTATCGTTGCTATTGTCATCCGTCCTTAGCAATTGTCCGGCAGTGTATCATGAAGGGTACTCCGAACGTGACATAAGCAGAAAGGTGAATGTGAAGGGTCAATTAAGTGTTACTCTGAGGGCACAGATATTGACTTTATATCATGAAGGGTACTCCGAACGTGACATAAGCAGAAAGGTGAATGTGAAGAGTCATTAAGTGTTACTCTGAGGGCAGAAATATTGACTTTATATCATGAAGGATACTCCGAACGTGACATAAGTACAGACCTGTTTGTAATCCGGGTGTAGCCCGGAATTCCGGGTTTTTGTCACATTCCAAACCCGTAAATCCGGGTTTTTAAGTTTTAGAAGAATTTGAGATGCTTCGGACATTTCATTTCTAAAAATGCAAAATGGTAACTAAATCTCAGGTTCCATTTTCTTTGGGAATTACAATGTTTGATTAAAAACACTGCATGTCCGGGCGAATGGTGAATGTAGACGATTTGTGACACCTTGTGCGTTTCTTTTGTTATCAAACAAGCTCTCAAGATAACAGCCTGCTGAAAGGAAGGCTTCTTTTCATTATTTTGAAAGTTCAAATAATTTGATTATTTTTTCTAACTACTTTTAGAAATTGAATGGAATCCACTGTAGGCTTCAAGTTCAAGTAAAACTGGTCGTCATAGACTGCTCAATTAACATATAATATGAAGTGCAAAATTTGATTTTAAAGATGCAATGTCTGAAGGATTTTGCACAGTGAAAGAAAATTGGGTACAAGAAAAGATGCGAAGTTTAACTGCACAAGCACTAGGGCCTATTTGTTGTGTAGCTAGTTTATATGTGCGTATTATACATTATATGTATATTGGCACTGAGCTGAGAGTTTCAGGGTTTCTTGTGTCACCTCACAATCACCCCTGTAAGCAGAAAAGTGAATGTGAAGGATCATTAAGTGTTACTCTGAGGGCACAAATATTGACTTTATATCATGAAGGATACTCCGAACATCACATAAGCAGGAAGGTGAATGTGAAAGGTCATGAAGTGTTACTCTGAGGGCACAAATAGTGACTTTGTATCATGAAGGATACTCCGAACGTGACATAAGCAGAAAGGTGAATGTGAAGGGTTAGTGTTACTCAGAGGGTAGAAATATTAAGTGTTACTCAGAGGGTAGAAATATTAAGTGTTACTCAGAGGGTAGAAATATTAAGTGTTACTCAGAGGGTAGAAATATTAAGTGTTACTCAGAGGGTAGAAATATTGACTTTATACCATGAAGGATACTCCAAACATGACATAAGCAGAAAAGTGAATGTGAGTAACACTGCTATTCATAATATAATAATGAAATATTGAGATACAGGTGAGGTTAGTAACCGAAAGAGAAGCTGACGTCCAAGAAAAACAACCTGTGATGACAATACCATAAGGCAAATAGATTTGCATTCTTCATGGAGTTCGTGCAAGAAAATCAAGGCCTTTGTCTGATATTAGTCTGATATTAGTATCGGCACTCTTTCCCGATGTCTTAGCAGAGATTTTGGATTAATGTCCTATAAGCCTGCACCTGAACCTAGACTAACCTCTGTCATGAAAAAGAAGAGACTCCAGTTTACGAAGCGTCATCAATCGTGGACTGCTGAAAATTGGAGCCAAGTTTTTTTTTCAATGAATCAACTGTGCGTCGATTTGAATCACGTGAAGCACATGCTCGACGACCAAAACACAAAAGGTTTGATGAAAAGTGCACCGTTAGCACCATGAGACAGATGATTTGGGGTGCTATGTCAGCATTCGGTACTGCTTCATTATCCTTTTTGCTGACAGGCACTACCATGACTTGTCCTTTTTATGTGGAAATGTTACATGAAAAGCTGTTAACTCATTCAAGTACACAGATGCACAATCTTTATGCATGATGGTGCTCCATGCCACAGATCAAAGACAGTAAAGGACTACCTGCAGAGCAAAAACATAACTGTGCTTGATTGGCCCGGTAATAGTCTCGACCTTAACCCCATCCAAAATTTGTGGACCATTTTAAAGGCAAGTTAGCAGAAAAACAGCCATCAAATTCCAAGATTTGATTGATGCGATAAAGTACGTGTGGTGCAAAGACATTTCAAGTGACTACTGCAAATCTCTCATAGAGAGTATGACACATCGTATTCTGTCCATTATAAAAAACAAAGGTGGCCACACGAAGTACTGATTTTGGTCTTTTCATGTTCTGAAGAATGATATTCACCTGTGGTGTGATTTTTTCAAATATTGCTGACCAGTAATTAGTTGTTTCTTTGGAAATCTTAATTCTCAATAAATTGACAGGGGATGTTAAACTTTTTTGAAAATGACTATATTAAGGAAGTGCAGTATAATATGAACTGAAGAACTGATATTTGTTCATTTAAACTTTACCCATCTGTCCCGATCACCTGTGACTCTTTTCAGTTATCCATAGGTCCGTCCCAACTGCTGTAGAAATGCAATTGCACACAATGCTAATTTCACAAAGAGCAGAAAAACTCTCACCACAAAATGAGTATGTTTTAAAAAATAATAACTGAACTACATAGTGTAACTACAATGTTATTTTGAACACTAATTATGCATGCCAGTTAGTATCCATAGCTATGCCCATCCGTAATGGGGGAGGGGGACAGCTTCTGAAGAGATGACCAGCAGGTTCCAGAACTATAACTGTGGCTTTTAGAACTAATACAAAAACATCACTGCTGCTAAAGAAAGACTATAAAAGCACACAATTTTAAAAACCATCACAATTCAGTTTTTCTGATATTTAAATCATGAAATACGTAACAAAACCATGTGCGTTTGAGAAATTATAAGAGTAACAAATGAAGTAAATCTATTCCACAAATGATTAATAATATGTTCTTAAATAAGGAATTATCATACTTCAAAATAATTTTTGGACCTTTCCTGTTATCTGCCCGCCACTATTTGACTTTCAAATAAGAACGCTCACGGTGGTCGTTAAACCTCCAATAAAAAAAAAAAAAAAGAAGAACGCTTTCAAGTAGTTCCCGATTTCAAAAGTATTACATGGAGCCCTCAGCAGCAGATGAGCAGTGATCACGTTCTTGTCTATGCGTACCGCCTATGCGCAGTGATAGTGGCACTCAATTAGGGACAGGCACCTGCTTGTAGCCCATTGAGTTGTTCACGGTGGTCGTTAAATCTTCAGTCAAAAAAAAAAAAGTTATGATGTAATGGATACTAAGGGCAGGAGAAGACCATCTGATTTGAAAGCATGCTGGAGAGAATTAGAAGAGATGTGCTCAAGACAGAAAGTTGTGGAAAAGACTTGGGGATGTCTCCATCCAGCAGTAGATTGATAATGGTTGATAATGATATGCATGAGTATATACCAGGGGCGAAATGTCGGAGTAGATTTTGAGACTAATTCTACCCAAGAGTATGCCAAAACTGATTTTATTATTACTTATTATATTTATTTAGTTTTTCACAAATACAATGCAAAGAAATCTCTAATTAATGTAATGCTGGACAATTAATTTGCAAAATTACGTTATGTCCAATATTTCCTTTGAATCATATTATCTTGGAATGAAAAGTGAGACTCGAAATCATGAGTCTCACACATCAACATACAATTACAGCTGCTTCTGCAGGAAAGTTATTTTTAGTCCTCTGTGGCGGTCTGTGGAGGCGAAAAGACTAGTTTCAAATGAAAGCGGATGTTGCTGATTGGCTGCTCCTTGCTCGATGCATTGTGGTCGAGAATCTCTGCCCTTGGCCGCAGAGCAGAGAAAGCCAGTAGTCACTGCTCACGGGTTTGTTTTTGTTATAAAGTGGAACTTATGACTGACTTATGAGCGTGTTGTCAGTGTTGTGTGTTTAATTTTTACTTTTTAAGCGAGCAATGTACGAACAAGAAGTTCATGATTCTTCTGATTTAGTTAAGTATGTGCTGGAAAATCCGCTGTCTACTTTATCTTACGAAATGAAATGTGAGTTGTAAAATAAAAGGCCAACACCAAAGCTCGACATTGTACTAAATGAGAAGCAAAAACAAACATTTCAATATAGTTGGTATGAAAAATTTAAATGGTTAACTGCTAGTTGCAGTTACAAGAAAATATACTGTTTTATATGTTTACTGTCTGGAGGAGGTGAGAAAGAGTGGAGTACTGAAGGTATTTCTAACATTAAAAATCTAGAAAGAAAAGCACCAGATATTGAAAAAGTGCATTCAAAATAGAGATAGTTTTGAATTGCTTCGTAGAAGCGTACGCATCAAACATGCTCTTTCGGAAGCGGCTAGACTTTCTGCAGTAAAACACAATAAACAAGTTTCCTCGAACAGGAAAGTTTTGGGTCGCCTAATTCAAGCTGCAGTTTTCCTAAGCAAACAGGGATTAGCTTTCCGGGGTCACAAAGAACATGAAAACTCAAGTAATAAGGGCAATTATTTAGAATTATTGGATTATACGGCACAAGAGGAGCAGTTCATGAAAGACCATTTATCGTCTTTGTCAGTTTTTAAAGGAACTTTGTATGAAATTCAGAATGACTTAAATAAAGTAATTAAATATGTTGTGAATGAACGAATTGAAATAGAAGTAAATGAAAGTTCATCCATATCTGTTCAAGCTGATGAAACGTTAGATGTGTCATGCAAGAGTCAGATGAGCATAATATTTCACTACTGCATAAAAGACAGAGTTGAGGAAAGGTTAATTGGATTCTATGATGTCTCCTGAGACAAAACAGCTCTCAGTTTATCTGAAGTTATCCTAAATGTCTTAAAAGAATGGAATGTGTAAAATAAACTAGTCAGTCAAACATATGATGCTGCAGCAGTAATGGCTGGTGTGGTGTTCAACATTTTGTCAAACAGGTGTGCCCTGATGCTCTTTTCTTTCACTGTTATACACACCATTTTAAATTTGGTTGTGTTGCATGGGAAATAATAAAAGAAGTCCGGATGTTTATTTGCGACCGAACAGCTTTCCATAGTTTTTTCAGTAAGTCTTCCAAACGGACAGTGCTTTTAACAGAAAAGGGTTTCAAACTTCCTTGTGCAAGCACTACTCGTTGGAATTTTCATTCTAGAGCTGTTTCAACAATTTTTGTGCATTTCCTACATTTGAATTCTGCTTTCATTGAGATCATTGAAGATCCAAATAAGATCCAAATTTCGAGTGGGATCCGGATTCATTACATTGTGCAATGGGATTGAAACGGCATTTGGAAGATTCCAAATTCATTTATTCATTTATTTGCTCTGTCTCTACCAGGAAATATTTATTTTTGTTGACCATTTATTTAGAGTTTTACAGTACAAAACGCTATCTAATGTTTCGGCTTGTCTGAATGAAATCAAAATAATTTGTGGATAACATAAAAAGTCTCCGAACTGAACAGTTTGTTAATCAGTGCATTGATAAAAGTAAAAACCTCAATCATAATCTGGCCTATAGTGATGCCGACAAATCTATTTTAAAAGGACTGACCTACGAAATATTAGATTCCCAAATTATGCAGTTGGATATAAGGTTTGGAGACTTTTCTGTACTTCATTTTGTTGAGCTAGTCAATGAAAAACGATGTCTGCTTTACCGGATAGAATTCCCCACAATAAAGCTGTAGCAACTTGGAAAACTATATCCCTTTTTCAACTGTGAGCAGCTCGAAAATGAGCTTACAAATATTTATGCTGATCAAGCAAAACGTCTGCCTCCACATCAGCTCCTAAAATTTCTAGTTCGCAATGGCCTGGATTCGGTATACGAGGAGGTTACAAATTTATTTCGATTAATTTTAACTTTTCCAGTTTGCCACTTCCAGTAGTGAAAGGAGTATGAGTGCACTCAAAGGGATTAAGACATACCTCAGGAATTCTATGTCAAACCAAAGACTTTCCTGCTTAGGAACTTTAGGCATAGAGAAACTGTTACTGGGTGAATTGTCAAGTGACTATACTTTCAAAGAACGAGTAATTGATGTTTTTGCTGAGAAGAAGAACCGTCGCTTTGAGCTTGTCTATAAGAAATTATAGGCTGGTAAGAATTCATTCTTTTGTTAACCAGGATTTAAGAAGTAATGCAATTGTAATCAAAAGTATGTAATGCAATTGTAATCAAAAGTATGTAATGCTTTGTATGTCTGTTCGTCCGTTTACCCTATCCATGGGCATTTGTCTTTTGATTCGATCCCTTTAAAAAACATTTCTCAATAGAAAAATAAAACAAAATTTGACACTCTGAAAATTCTTACTCTGCAAATTAATTTTCAGGTGGGGCTACAGTGGGAAATTTGATTTGATATTGCCATCAGACTATCTGAGGTAGAGTAAAAATTGATTTTTGCGTATTTGATATGGACTGTAAAATGGCTTAAGGGTCCCATACGATTTTTAATATTTCTATTAGGGACTGGGTGTGTGTGTTTAAATGACATTTAATGCTCTAAATATTTAGGAAGTTTGGGTAAACGCTTAACAACATTTTCATTGTGCATGCATGCAATCAAATCCTGCATTTTTCGGGTTCAGGGCAGTAGTTCATATGTTCTTAAAAGTTCTATTTTGTAAAGGTGAGGCCCATAAAGCATTGCAGCTGACATGTCGAGAAATCTCAAAGCTGTTTTTACCCTCCTCTTCCTCACAAAAATATTAGCATTCAGCAAGGCTTTCTTTCTTTACGGACACGGATATGGGAACAAATCATTTGAACTTAAAACAAAAATAACCCCCAAAAGTACTGTTTTTTAGGGTTTTTTTTTTGTTTTTTGGAGGGGGGAATGAAGGTTTGACGACCACCGTGAGCAACTTAATGGGCTATGAGCAGTCGCCCATCTCTAATTTATGGCCACTGGTTTCAGGGAATGGAGAGAACCAGTGCCGTAAGACAGACAACATCGGATCCATGCCTCACAGGGATTCGAACCTGGACCCCTGATCAGAAGCCATCGCTTAGACCACTGATCCACCAGGGCGGCAAAGTACTGCTTGCCCTTGTTAAATACGCATTAGTTTGTCTAAATAAGTAAATATAGAAATATACCGAAATATATCACAATCCGCAGTAAAAAAAAATACCAATCTTTGTGGGTCTAAGTTTAAGTTGTATGAAATGGAAATCATTACCTTTTTTTTTTCGTTTTCAGGATCTGTTTGGTGACAGTTTAATTTGCTAACAGTCTGATCTGTGATTAAGTTTCACAAGTTGTGAAAAAAATTACATTTATGTAGCAGTTTTTTAAAGATGCAGTACAGCAAGCAATGACAATGCAAACAATATGTTGGCACTAAAATATTCACATGAATATAATATGCATCTTTGACAGCATGCTCTATCTATATATGCATTAATATAACTGCAAAAAAATATAAAAAAAAAAAAAATTTAGTCTCCCCAACACAGAGCACCACGCTTCGCCACTGGTATATACAATACATATATATCTTATGGTTTTATTCTCTGTCCTTTTTTTTTTACGCTTTCCAACCGTAGGTTGAGGAAGCGTATATGCTCCAACTTTGTCCGTCCGTCTGTCGGCACGATAATTCGCATAAAAATGGTTCGATTTCGATGAAATTTTAGTATGTGGTAGGGGACTACCTGGGGACGAACCCTATTGAAAATGGACGAAATGGAGTCAAAGGTCACGGCATAGGAGCTGGATCCATTACATTACCTTTATGCGTCATAACTTGCGTAAATATGGTTTGATGTCGATGAAATTTTAGTATATTGTAGGGGATCACCTGGGAATGAACCCTATTGAAAATGGGTGAAGTGGGGTCAAAAGTCATGGCATAGAATCAGAATGCATTCAATTGCCCTTATGCATCATAACGTGCGTAAAAATGGTTCGATTTCGGTGAAATTTTAGTATGTGGTAGGGGAGCACCTGGAGTGGAACCCTATTGAAAATGGGACAAATGAAGTTAAAGGTCAGGACATAGGATCGGGATCCATTCAATCGCCCTTATTCCACACTATTAAGGTGGACGTCAAGTAATTTTGGTTCCTATATTTCCAATGGAAAACCTTTTGTACACATTTCCTAAACAATTAGTGTGTTCCCAAGGATGGAAATTTGAACATCGATTAAAATAACTTTATTACTATAACTTGGAATACTTAGCATTTTCTAAAACATAAGCATAATTATATTCAAAAACAATGTTTCCTTTAGTGGTGTTGAAACCAGAAAAAAAGATGGTGTGACCTGTACTTTGATGACGTCAGTGAACAAATAAATGTTGGATTGCATAATTACGGTTATGGTTTAGAAAATATTAAGTATTTCAAGTTATGAAATGAAGCTATTTTAATCGATGTTCACATTTTCATCCTTGGGAACGCATTAATTGTGAAGAAAATGTGTACAGAAGTTTTTCCATTGGAAGTATAGGAAGCAAAAGTTACTTGATGTCCACCTTAAGGTAGCAATTCTTGTATGTATGTATGTATGTAAGGTCAGGTGATGCGTAACATCACAGCCTCTCCTTGACAAATGTCAACCCCGCCTTCTCGTGGTGCATCCTGTTCCCACTAAAGGGGCTCTGACGACCGCCAATAGCGGTATAACTATACCATCGGGATCAGAGGAAATGCTATCCCACACTCACCAACCCGCTTGGCCAGCGTGGTGAGTTATGGCCAAACACCTCCAAAATGACTCTACAACTTAAATCTTGGCTCTCAGTCTCCGGCAGCTGGAATGTACCTGGCCAAGGCAGCGGTCAGTGCGACATGAAGGCAGAGGGTGCTAAGAATCCCCGGAGGACCGGACTAGGCTGCCATTTGATGCTGACCTTGGCTACCTATAACGGACGCTCCCTATCTTCTGATTCAAGGCTTCTTGAATTGGAAGAGGAACTACAAAGGATCAAGTGGGACATTGTCGGGCTAAGTGAGGTAAGGAGAAAAGGAGAAGATCTCATTGAACTGAAAAGTGGACATCTCTTCTATTATCGTGGGACAGATACTGGCAGAACTAGTGGTGTTGGATTTATAATAAACAAGAAACTGAAGGATAAAGTGGTAGAAGTTGAAAGTTCCTCTGACAGAGCTGCACGACTCGTTATCCAACTATCGAGAAGATACCAGGCTCAGATTATTCAAACTTATGCACCCACCACAAGTCATCCTGAGGAAGAAATTGAAGAATTTTATGAGGAAATTCGTCATCTAAATAATAAAGGTAAGCAGCACTTGAAGATAATTATGGGAGATTTCAATGCAAAAATAGGGCAACGGCAACAGAATGAAACTTCAGTAGGTAAATTCGGTCACGGCAACAGAAACCAGCGTGGAAATACTCTCGTTGAGTTTGCAGAGGCAGAAGGTTTTTTCATCTTGAACTCCTTTTTCAAGAAAAAGCCACACAGGAAATGGACATGGAGACATCCAATTGGGACGACAAGTGAAATTGATTTTATTATGTGTAACAAAAAATTCGTCATCGAAGACTGCAGTGTGCTGAACCAGTTCAACACAGGTAGTGACCATAGATTGGTGAGATGTAAGATGCACCTCAACACTAAACTGGAACGTGGCAAGCTCATAAGACAAACAAAATGTATTGACATAACCAACCTTAAAAAACACCATAATACTTTCAAGTTGGAACTAAAGAACAGATTCTCTGCTTTAGAAGGCCTAACATCGGAAGAAGTGGATATTTCGGAAGTTAACAGAAAAATAACCAAAGCTCTAATGGAAACAGCAACAAAATTAGCTGGGTCTAAGAACAAGTTGCATGTGAACAAATTATCAGGAAAAACCAAAATGTTGATGCAAAAGAAGAAGAGATGAGGACAACTAAAGAAGATGTGACTTCCAAAGTGGAATATATAGAGCTATGCAAGACAACACGAAAAAGTATCACTGAAGACGTAAGGAAATTCAACTGTGAGCTAGTGAGGAAAGCAATTGAAAACAACCAAAGCCTTAAGATAGCAAAGAGACATCTCAGTAAGGGAAAGAAAACAGATTATGGCTCTGAGAAAAGAAGATGGTTCTATAACAAGAAATAGAGGCGAAATTTTGACAAGAGTGAAAGATTTCTACTCCAAATTATATGAAAGGGATGATACATGTACTCCAGACATCATGAAAGGTACCAGAGTTCTTCCAGTCCTCCCAGCAGAAGTTGCTCATGCAATCAAGAACATGAAGCGGGGGAAAGCTCCAGGAGAAGATGGAATTACTATAGACATCATACAAGAAGCAAGTGGAGAAATTGAAACAGTACTCGCCCAAATTTTCACTCGATGCCTTAATGAAGGGAAGATTCCTGAGGATTGGAACAATGCTACAATGATCCTGCTACATAAAAAAGGTGACATTGAGGATCTCAGGAACTACAGACCTATCAGCCTCCTATCAGTGGTTTATAAAATCTTCACTAAAGTTCTTTCACACTGCTTGAAGGTAACACTGGACATGGCTCAACCGAGAGAACAAGCTGGATTCAGGAGTGGCTACAGCACAATAGATCATATCCACGTACTGAGAGAACTAATTGAAAGAGCGAGGGAATATGAACTTCCATTGTGCATGGCTTTTATCGATTATGAAAAAGCCTTTGATTCGGTGAAACCATCAGCAGTTACCACGGCTCTGAAATCCTGCGGTATTGAAGATGCATACATTAATATTATTAATAACATCTATGAAAATGCAAGTGCAAAGATTCGGCTGTTTGAAAATACAACACACATAAAAATTGGAAAGGGAGTGAGACAAGGTGACACCATATCTCCGAAGCTCTTTAATGCGACATTGAAAAATGTCTTTCAATCACTGAACTGGGAAAACAAAGGGATAAAGATTAATGGAGATTATCTAACCCACCTTCGTTTTGCTGATGACGTAGTAATTTTTGCAACTACCCCATCAGAGCTGCAGAGTATGATCCAGGAACTTGCTGACAAGAGTAAAGAAGTGGGATTAAAAATGAACTTTCAGAAGACAAAAGTGATGTTCAATGCTTTTACAAGAAATGAAGATTTATCGATTGATGTAGAAAAGCTGGAGATAACAGATACGTATGTTTATCTTGGACAGCAGATATCAAGTGAGGGTCACATTGATGAAGAAATTAATCGGCGTAAAAAACTTGCCTGGAGAGCTTTTGGAAGAAACAGCATAATTTTCAAGAGCAATATGCCATTATGTCTTAAAAGAAAAGTGTTTGATCAATGCATCCTTCCAGTGCTTACGTATGGTGCAGAGACGTGGACCTTAACTAAAAGAGACATACAAAGGCTGCAGACAACTCAAAGAAGCATGGAGAGGTGCATGCTTGGTATAACCAGGAGAGATAAGAAGAGGAACTCGTGGATCCAAAAATGACGAGAGTGGAAGACATCATGATCAGAGTTAAATCCCTGAAATGGCAATGGGCTGGACATACTGCCAGAAGGACAGACCATAGATGGACAGCCGAAATTTTAGATTGGATTCCAAGGGACAGGAAAAGACCCAGAAAAAGACCACATGGGAGATGGGTGGATGAAATTCGTAAATATGCGGGAGTGACATGGAGGAGACTGGCACAAGACAGACCGTTGTGGAGGAAACTTGGGGAGACCTTCGTCCAGCAGTGGATTGATAATGGTTGACAATGATGATGATGATGATGATGATGTATGTACATTTTATTTTGAAAACGGCTCTAAGAATTTTGATGAAAGTCATTAACCTACCGTTTTCTGGTGCTAGAAATCGATTTAGCTTGATCTCGACTTTAGAAGAGAATTCGTTTAGTGGGTTAAATAACAACCCCGAATTATAACGTTTTTAGTGTCACGGCGTTGTTCCATTAATGTTACCAATGCTTAGAAATCTTATGACGTCACAATCTCGCGTTTGATAATGTTGGCGCGCTGTCACGCCATCTCTCTCATTACGTCACGCGCTGTGTGTGAATCCTATTAAAGTTTTATGACGTCACACTTTTGCGAGCAGATGGTTGCAATTACCATCTGCCTCATTACGTAACAATCGTTTGATTTCGATGAAATTTTAGTATCTGGTAGGGGATCACCTGGGAAGGAACCCTATTTAAAGTGAACGAAATGGGGTCAAAGGTCAGTTCATAGGAACGAGATCAATTCCACTGCTGTTATGCGTCATAACTAACGTAAAAAAGGTTCGATTTCGATTAAATTTTGGTATGTGGTAGGGGACCACCTGGATACAAACCCTATTGAAAATGGGCGAAATGGAGTCAAAGGTCAGAACATAGGAATAGAATCACTTCCATCGCCATTATGCGTCATAACTTACGTAAATATTCTTCGATTTGGATGAAATGTTAGTATGTAGTAGGGGACCACCTGGTGACAAACCCTATTGAAAATGGGCGAAATGGGGTCAAAGATCAGGACATAGGAGCAGAATCACTTCCATCGCCATTATGCGTCATAACTTACGTAAAAATGCTTTGATTTGGATGAAGTGTTAGTATGTTGTAGGGGCCTGTCTGGGGACGAATGCTATTGAAAATGGGCGAAATGGGGTCAACGGTTAGGACACAGGAGCGGGATCTATTCCATAGCTCTTATGCATCATAACCTACGTAAAAATGCTTCGATTGCGACAAAACTTTATCATGTTATTTCGGAGATGTACCAAACTGGTTCTGTTGAATATAATCGAAATGGGATCAAAGGTCAGGGCACAGGACTAAGATTTATTCCACAGCCATTATTCTCATAACTTGAATAATGATTTCTGGTATGTTGGAAAGCGTATTATAATCAATGCATTGCGTGATTTTACAAACTTGTTTTTATTGTTTTAACTCTCGGAAAAGTTGGACCCAGGGCTCGATTTTGACCAGTAGTTAGTAGCAAATTGCTTGCAAGCAAATGCATTTGGCTAGTGATAAAAAGTGGTTCTAGCTAGAGTTGCTAATGGAAAAATTTTGAATGCTTTAATGTGAACTGTAAAGCACCACTACATTGCACGGGTGGAATATTTTAGACACATACAAAAAGGAACAACTGCTTTCTGGAAAGAAATGTTTGTTCAAAAGTACAAACATTATAAAAACATTTTGGCACTTGGAGAAATATTCAGTATATTTCCCAGTATCTACTTCTGCATGTGAGATTGGGTTCAGTTTCAAGAAGAGAATCCAGCGTGATTGGTGGGGCAGTTTAAACTTACAAACATTGAATACTCTCATAAGTATTGAGGTTGAAGATCTGTCCGAAGACAAGTTTGACCCCAGGCATGCTGTTTTAAAGAGGTATCATGAAAAGACCCCGTCCGCCCCGGTGGCGCAGTGGTCTAAGCGATGGCCTCTGATCATTCGTCCGAACGGGGTCCGGGTTTGGATCCCGGTGAGGCATGGATGTTGTGTTTGTCTTACGGCACTGGCTCTCTCCCTTCCCTGGAACCAGTGACTCTAAATTAGGGACGGGCGACTGCTTATAGCCCATTGAGTTGCTCACGGTGGTCGTTAAACCTCCAATAAAAAAACCCGAGACTTAGGTTATAAACCGTACGGAAAATAACTTAAGATTTTGAATAGTGTTCTATAATTTTGTGAATAAAGTTAAATAAAAAAATGTTTTTTTTAAATATTTGCATTTGAATTAAATTGTTAGAATCAATCTGTGAGGTCATGAAAAGGTGAGTTTTATCTAAATATTTGTAATCCTTTCAGTATTACAATATATGACAGTTACAGGGGTGAAGTCAAAATTTGTCATGAATGACTAATGGAGGGGGACATGTTAAAGTTTCTTTTGTATAATGTTGATAAACTTTCATTAGTAGTGAATGCAATTTGCTAGTAAAAATAAGACCACTAGCAAGTGCTGCTACAGCTAAAAAGAAACGAAATCAAGGCCTAGACTTGGATCCCATAATTATTGGGTTCTGCTACCCATGTTTCTAACTCCTAGGCATAAGGATCCTGTTGTTAGTATTTCCCATTTTTATTCATCTGTAAAAGTATAATCTGTCAGAATATAGAATAATAAAAAGGTTTTGTGTTAACCACTTGCCAGTCACAATTATAGTTTCCTTCCGATCTTATACCCCACTAAGTAAATGCTGAATCTACTAGTATATGGGAATGTAGGCATTTCACAGAAAAAAGAGCTGGACTTCCGAAGTGTTAATGTGTTTTCTTCTGTGGTGGGTTTGTTTATGTTTGACATTGTGACTCTCCCCTCATGTGATACTACATGATATAAATAGTTCCACAATGAAATGCAAAATAATGTGATATAATTGCTATTTCACATATTTTCTAATGTTTCTTCATTTGTATTGATTGAAATTTATTTATTTTTGAATAAATAAATATTCAACAAAGATTTATTTTGGAATATTTAAATGCTGCCCTGGTATGAATAATAATTGGCATGCATGATTATTCTGCTCTCAACACATCATAGCAAAATACATCTCCCACCATCAGCCAGTGAAGTGCCTGCTTCACAGAGTGGGACATTTTTTTCATACCTAAGTAGTAAGAATAAAATTACAATTTGAGATATTTTTCACATTCCATTCTTTGTAGTTTACTTGTTTCGATGAAATATATATATGTGTGTGTATTCTTAAAAAAGGTATGTAAGGTCAGGTGTGATGCGCAACATCACAGCCTCTCCTTGACAAATGTCAACCCCGCCTTCTCGTGGTGCATCCTGTTCCCACTAAAGGGGCTCTGACGACCGCCAATAGTGGTATAACTACACCATCAGGATTAAACGAAATGCTATCCCACACTCATCAACCCACTTGGCCAGCGTGGTGAGTTATGGCCAAACCCCTCCAAAATGACTCTACAACTTAAATCTTGGCCCTCAGTCTCCGGCGACTGGAATGTACCTGGCCAAGGCAGCGGCCAGTGCGACATAAAGGCAGAGGGTTTTAAGAACCACCGAAGGACCGCACTAGGCTGCCATTTGATGCTGACCTTGGCTACTTACATTGGACGCTCCCTATCTTCTGATTCAAGGCTTCTTGAATTGGAAGAGGAACTACAAAGGATCAAGTGGGACATCGTCGGGCTAAGTGAGGTAAGAAGAAAAGGAGGAGATCTCATTGAACTGAAAAGTGGGCATCTCTTCTTCTATCGTGGGACAGATACTGGCAGAACTAGTGGTGTTGGATTTATAATAAAGAAGAAACTGAAGGATAAAGTGGTAGAAGTTGAAAGTTCCTCTGACAGAGCTGCATGACTCGTTATCCAACTCTCGAGAAGATGCCAGACTCAGATTATTCAAACTTGGGCACCCACCACAAGTCATCCTGAAGAAGAAATTGAAGAATTTTATGAGGTAATTCGTCATCTAAATAATAAAGGCAAGCAGCACATAAAGATTATTATGGGAGATTTCAATGCAAAAATAGGGCAACAGCAACATAATGAAACTTCAGTGGGTAAATTCGGTCACGGCAACACAAACCAGTGTAGAAATACTCTCGTAGAGTTTGCAGAGGCAGAAGGTTTTTTTTATCATGAACTCCTTTTTCAAGATAAAGCCACCACACAGGAAATGGACATGGAGACATCCAAAGCTCTTATTGAAACAGCAACAAAACTAGCTGAGTCTAAGAACAAGCTGCATATGAAAAAATTATCAGGAAAAACCAAAATGTTGATGCAAAAAAGAAGAGAGATGAGGACAACTAAAGAAGATGTGACTTCCAAAGTGGAATATATAGAGCTGTGCAAGACAGTACGAAAAGGTATCACTGAAGATGTAAGGAAATTCAACTGTGAACTAGTGAGGAAAGCAATTAAAAACAACCAAAGCCTAAAGATAGCAAAGGGACATCTCAGTAAGGGAAGAAAACAGATTATGGCACTGAGAAAAGAAGATGGTTCTGTAACAAGAAATAGAGGTGAAATTTTGACAAGAGTGAAAGATTTCTACTCCAAGTTATATGAAAGGGATGGTACATGTACTCCAGACATCATGAAAGATACCAGAGTTCTTCCAGTCCTCCCAGAAGAAGTTGCACATGCAATCAAGAACATAAAGCCGGGGAAAGCTCCAGGAGAAGATGGAATTACTGTAGACATCATACAAGAAGCAAATGGAGAAATCGAAACAGTACTCGCCCAAGTTTTCACTAGATGCCTTGATGAAGGGAAGATTCCTGAGGATTGGAACAATGCTACAATGATCCTGCTGCATAAAAAAGGTGACATTGAGGATCTTAGGAACTACAGACCTATCAGCCTCCTATCAGTGGTTTACAAAATCTTCATTAAAGTTCTTTCACACTGCTTGAAGGTAACACTGGACATGGCTCAACTGAGAGAACAAGCTGGATTCAGGAGTGGCTACAGCCTACAGCACTATAGATCATATCCATGTACTGAGAGAACTAATTGAAAGAGCGAGGGAATATGAACTTCCATTGTGTATGGCTTTTATCGATTATGAAAAAGCCTTTGATTCGGTGAAACCATCAGCAGTTACAATGGCTTTAAAATCCTGCCGTATTGATGATGCTTACATTAATATTATTAATAACATCTATGAAAATGCAAGTGCAAAGATTTGGCTGTTGGAAAATACAACACACATAAAAATTGGAAAGGGAGTAAGACAAGGTGACACCATATCTCCCAAGCTCTTTAATGCCACATTGGAAAATGTCTTTCAATCACTTGACTGGAAAAACAAAGGGATAAAAATTAATGGAGATTATCTAACTCACCTTCCTTTTGCTGATGACATAGTCATTTTTGCAACTACCCCATCAGAGCTGCAGAGTATGATCCAGGAACTTGCTGACAAGAGTAAAGAAGTGGGATTAAAAATGAACTTTCAGAAGACAAAACTGATGCACAATGCTTTTACAAGAAATGAAGATTTATCGATTGATGGAGAAAAGCTGGAGATAACAGATATGTGCGTTTATCTTGTACAGCAGATATCAAGTGATGGTCACATTGATTAAGAAATTAATCAGCATATAAAACTTGCCTGGAGAGCTTTTGGAAGAAACAGCATAATTTTCAAGAGCAATATGCCATTATGTCTTGAAAGAAAAGTGTTTGATCAATGCATCCTTCTAGTGCTTACGTATGGTGCAGAGACGTGGACCTTAACTAAAAGAGACATACAAAGGCTGCAGACAACTCAAAAAGTATGGAGAGGTGTATGCTTGGTGTAACCAGGAGAGATAAGAAGAGGAACTCGTGGATTCGAAAAATGACATGAGTGGACGACATCATGATCAGAGTTAAATCCCTGAAATGACAATGGGCTGGACATACTGCCAGAAGGACAGAGCATCGATGGACAGCCGAATTTTATTTTTAGATTGGATTCCAAGGGACAGGAAAAGACTTAGAAGAAGACCACATGGGAGATGGGTAGATGAAATTCGAAAGTATGCGGGAGTAACATGGAGGAGACTTGCACAAGACAGACCGTTGTGGAAGAGGCTTGGAGAGACCTTCGTCCAGCTGTGAATTGATAATGGTTGACAATGATGATAATGATGATGATTCTTAAATAATTCAACCTTGTTTCACATTTCACTATGAAAGTATTTATATCATGTAGTGACGCACAAGGAGAGGCACAATGCCAAATATAAACAAACTCACCAGCAACTGCAGTTGGGTAGGTATGTAACACTTCAGAAGTACTTCAAGAAAAAGGAATGAAATAGTGCTCAAAAATCACATTAGGTTAAAAATAGGATTAACTGAAAATTCTTCAAGTTGAAATAGGATTAAGTATATGATTATGAGTAAAGCCTTGATTAAGTTCTTTAATTCACGTTAGGTATATTGACATAGCTTCTCTTTCCATTTATCTTTTTGATAAGTTCTAGTTTCTTTCTAGTAATTCTTATCTTTCTGGTAGCCCTAGTTTCCTTCAACTCGGGTCTAGGATATATCCAAGGAAGAAAGTCAATATCTTTCAGAAATTCTTTTCACCTATAGTATATTTCAGATAATAGTTCATGTTACTAAGTTGGGTTTTTTTATATACAAGATAATTAAACCATCCACATACCATTTTCACCTCATTTTTGTAAGATTAATGGACATAACTATGCTTTTGTGAACAAAATAGCCCGGGTTTAGCAAAAAATACATGTATCTGCTTTTGGGCTGAAACTATCTGAGATTTCCTGAAATTAGAAACAGGATACACTTGATGGAAACCTTTAATAGAAATATGTTATGTTCCAGTAGTAATCAAAAGAAAAGAATTAAAAAAAAGAATAAAATTTATTTTTATGATTAAATGAGCAGCAAACACACACATACACACACACAAATGAAAGAAGCAAATCATCGCATGTGTCAAGATAAATAAATAGTCAAGATGAAACGGGGAAGGTATGAATGGAGGTATTGCATTGTTAAGCTTTGGACAAATGTTCATTTCTTGTATTCTGTTGGCATTTCATTGAAATGTATTTCTGCTCAAAAAATGTGGAGCTATTTTTGTTTTAAATTGTGAAACTTGTTATAGTGCATAGTAATGCATGCGGAGCCTCTGTTCCAAAAAGTAAACAAACTCACTGGCAACTGAGGTGCAAGGATATATGAAACATTGGAAGCATAACGTAGTAAACAGCCAAGTTCAAATTTCACTTTGAATTCAAAGCAATGTTTGATGAAACCTAGTCAAAATCTATGTAGCCAAAATCTTCCCATAGAAACTGCTTGCATAGTAACACATGGAGCACTATGTTTCTAAAATGTTAGCAAAGTTGCAGGTGACTGGTGGACAGATGCATTTAATATTTTGTAAGTCCTACCCCAAATTTTTGGCACAACCTATTAATATTGTCACTTCTATCGTGTTTGGGACGAATTGTAATGTTAAGCTCTGAAGAAATAAAAATGTGAGAAAATTCGTATTTTTATATTCTGTTTGCATTTCAAAGAAATATGTTTCCTCTCAAAATGTGTTGAGGACTATTTTTTTTTAATAGGAAAACTATAGCGCATTGATACACATGAAGAGGTGCAATCTAAAATGTAAACAAATCTACTGTCAACTGGGGCAGAAGGATGCACTTAACACTTCGGAATTCCAGCCCCAAAATTTTGATGCACACTATTTGTATTGTTAGTTCTGTCACAATTTGTGATTGGTTGCATACTCAAATGATTTGCATATCCCACCTGCTTGAGCACACCTAATTTTCTTAGTGATATGCAGAATCCTTCTGGGTGGGACAATTTTAATGTCAAGCAGTGTATAATTTCAAATTAAGTGAATTTCTGTAATGATATTCTAGTATTCATCATTATTACAGTATTTTAATCAAATCAAAGTACTTATGCTGTGGTAACAAAGAATTCAATCCCTGTTAAGTTCTTACTGTACTTGTGCATTTTTATTTATATTATTTTAAATTTGTTTTAAGCTTTGTTGCAGTAATGATTTTGGTAGGCCAGGAACATGGAGAATGCATGTGAATTACTAAATTATTGTAGTATTTAATTGATTTTACATCCATGCCTTTTCTCTCATTGTTTCTGCTGAAAGATTCTCATTTTTGTGAATGTGATGGGAGATTTAAATGATGCAAATGGAGAATCATCGTTTGAGTTTATTTTTCACCTTTTACAATTTTTTGTAATTTGTTTTAAACTTTGCTGTAGTAATGACTTTGATTTGAAAAATTCATGTGATTACTAAATTGTTGATGTACCGTTTAATTAATTTTATATCTATGCCTTTTCTCTCATTGTTTTTGTAGAGAAATTCCCATTTTTGAAAACATGATGGAAGAATTAAATGATGATGCGAACGGGGAATCATCATTTGAGTTTGTTGGTGGTAAAAATGGGGAAGCCATACCAAAAGGTAATAAAAGTTAAAGAAAATAGTTTGTGGTGATTTCCTGTTTCACAATCCCCTGGAAATTAGAAATTTGCAATTTTGTCATGCAAATCCTTATTGAAACAAGAATTGCTAAATGAAGGATTTGAAGAGCAGAAAGCAAACTATAGAAAACATGGAAAACAAGATAAAAATTCTTGTTCAAGAAAAAAGAGAAGTACAAGAATCATCAGACTCTGTGCTTAAAGAAGCAAGTGAGAGACTAAAGCAAGCATTAAAAAAAAACCATACCTGCAACACGAGTTGCACGTGGCATTCTAGAAGGATTAGAGAAACTCCGACAAAAGGAAAGACAACATGAACTTGAAGCATTAAAAATGAATAGGGTAGTTCATAAAAGAAAATCCTCCCTAATTGATGCATTTATGCAGATAACCTCAAAAAAGGAATAAATCTAAGGTTAATGAGGAAGCTTTTTTGTTAAACCTACCCTTATATGCACTGATGGCAGTGGTATAAATTCACACTCAATTTTTTGAAATAATTTACTGCATATAACTCCACCAAATTGCTACCATGATATAAGAATAATATAAACTTTAAAGAGGACTCCCCCTTCCCCACAAAAAAATTGCTAAATGATATAAAACAGTTTGTTTATACATATTGGGAGGCAGATGGGGGCATCATATAAAAGTGTTTGATTTCCCATGACAATAATTTTCAGAAGAGTTAAAATCATTTAAAAAATTTTAGCTTTGGTTTTATTATTGTCATCAGTGAGTGTAAGGATAATCTTAGTTTTACTGTTGTTGTTAAGAGCTTTGAAAATCAATCATGATTAACATCTAGGGATTTTAATTGTCTGCTGTTATAAAAGTTACCCAAATTAGAAGAAAGTCAAGTTTTTTGTTTTCTTATTTCTGTAATTATGAGTTGGAATCATTTTACAGGATAAAGTAATTTCTTAATATTTGTCTCAAAAGCATCAAGGACACTGTGAGGAATGACTGTAACATTATCAAAGCAGGTGTATATCAGTGTAATGCTTCATATCAATTATACCTGACTTACACAGACTTGAGCTTGAATCGTAAGACCATGCCCTAATGTAATGAAGACGTTTCAGACAGGTTTTTCACATTTACCTTTCAAATATGGGAATTAAAATAAAATTTACTCTTTTACAACATAATTCAAAATCATGTTAAGCACCATTATTGTTATTACTTATGAGTTAAAGAGTTTCCATTATTGAAGAGGGAGATTACACCATAAGCATTCCATTCCTGTTGATAATAAACTGCAAGTTTTCATTTTTTTAGTTCTACGCTTCGTGTTTTTGTTCCATACTAAACACATTCACAGTGCTTGATATTTATTATCATAGCTGTACAAAAGACAAGTTTGAAATATTTCCAAATGTTCATCTATTCGAATGAGATTCTTGATATACTTCATATCAGATAACTACGATTATTATGTGTACAGAACAAAACAAGTGATCATTATAACACTGAATGACCACAACTATGGCCTTTGAAAGAAGAAATACACAGCAATTTTTTCAACACAGTGTATGAAGCCCACTTGGAAAATCTTATATTTTTTTACCAACCACAAACGTAGAAGAAAGCTATCTGTACTGGCTTGATACAGATGAAAACATCTGACCTCCTGAACAATGACAAAGAAGGAAGTGTTTTGTAATTCCAAAGTTTGTATCAGGGTAGTTTTTGATATATAATTGAATAATTTGTTTTTGGGGTGGGATGGGAGGGGGGGGGGGTATAATTTCCACAACCTTTATAGTTCTGAGTGTCTTGAGTAGCATTATATTTAAACTTAAAATGCCCCTTTTTGTAGTGTGATGTGTGTGTGTGTGTGTGTATCATCATCATTGTTAACCATTATCAATACACTGCTCGATGAAGGTCTCTCCAAGCCTCTTCTACAACGGTCTGTCTTGTGCCAGTCTCCTCCATGTTACTCCCACATACTTTCGAATTTCATCCACCCATCTCCCATGTGGTCTTCTTCTGGGTCTTTTCCTGTCCCTTGGAATCCAATCTAAAATTTTGGCTGTCCATCGATGGTCTGTCCTTCTGGCAGTATGTCCAGCCCATTGCCATTTCAGGGATTTAACTCTGATCACGATGTCTTCCACTCTTGTCGTTTTTGGATCCACGAGTTCCTCTTCTTATCTCTCCTGGTTACACCGAGCATGCACCTCTCCATACTTTTTTGAGTTGTATGTAGCCTTTGTATGTCTCTTTTAGTTAAGGTCCACATCTCTGCACCATACGTAAGCACTGGAAGGTTGCATTGATCAAACACTTTTCTTTTAAGACATAATGACATATTGCTCTTGAAAAATATGCTGTTTCTTCCAAAAGCTCTCCAGGCAAGTTTTATATGCTGATTAATTTCTTAATCAATGTGACCCTCACTTAATATCCGCTGTCCAAGATAAACGTACGTATCTGTTATCTCCAGCTTTTCTCCATCAATCGATAAATCTTCATTTCTTGTAAAAACATTGTACATCACTTTTGTCTTCTGAAAGTTCATTTTTAATCCCACTTCTTTACTCTTGTCAGCAAGTTCCTGGATCATACTCTGCAGCTCTGATGGGGTAGTTGCAAAAATGACTATGTCATCAGCAAAAGGAAGGTGAGTTAGATAATCTCCATTAATTTTTATCCCTTTGTTTTCCCAGTTCAGTGATTGAAAGACATTTTCCAATGTGGCATCAAAGAGCTTGGGAGATATGGTGTCACCTTGTCTCACTCCCTTTCCAATTTTTATGTGTTAACAGCCGAATCTTTGCACTTGCATTTTCATAGATGTTATTAATAATATTAATGTATGCATCTTCAATACCGCAGGATTTTAAAGCCATTGTAACTGCTGATGGTTTCATCGAATCAAAGGCTTTTTCATAATCGATAAAAGCCATGCACAATGGAAGTTCATATTCCCTCACTCTTTCAATTAGTTCTCTCAGTACGTGGATATGATCTATTGTGCTGTAGCCACTCTTGAATCCAGCTTGTTCTCTCAGTTGAGCCATGTCCAGTGTTACCTTCAAGCGGTGTGAAAGAAATTTAGTGAAGATTTTATAAACCACTGATAGGAGGCTGATAGGTCTGTAGTTCCTGAGATCCTCAATGTCACCTTTTTATGTAGCAGGATCATTTTAGCATTGTTCCAATCCTCAGGAATCTTCCCTTCATTAAGGCATTGAGTGAAAACTTGGGCGAGTACTGTTTCAATTTCTTCACTTGCTTCTTGTATGATGTCTACAGTAATTCCATCTTCTGGAGCTTTTCCCCACTTCATGTTCTTGATTGCATGTGCAACTTCTTCTGGGAGGACTGGAAGAACTCTGATACTGGTACCTTTCGTGATGTCTGGAGTACATGTATCATCTCTTTCATATAATTTGGAGTAGAAATCTTTCACTCTTGTCAAAATTTCACCTCTATTTCTGGTTACAGAACCATCTTCTTTTCTCAGTGCCATAATCTGTTTTCTTCCCTTACTGAGATGTCCCTTTGCTGGGCTTTGGTCATTTTCAATTGCTTTCTTCACTAGTTCACAGTGGAATTTCCTTACGTCTTCAGTGATACCTTTTCGTACTGTCTTGCACAGCTCTATATATTCCACTTTGGAAGTCACATCTTCTTTAGTTGTCTTCATCTCTCTTCTTTTTTGCATCAACATTTTGGTTTTGACTAATATTCTGTTCACATGCAACTTGTTCCTTAGACCCAGCTAATTTTGTTGCTGTTTCCATAAGAGCTTTGGTTACTTTTCTCGTAAATTCACAAATATCCACTTCTTCCAGTGTTAGGCCTTCTAAAGCAGAGAATCTGTTCTTCAGTTCCAACTTGAAGGTATTGTGGTGTTTTTAAGGTTGGTTATGTCAATACATTTATTTTGTTTGTCTTATGAGCTTGCCACATTCGAGTTTAGTGTTGAGGTGCATCTTACATCTCACCAATCTATGGTCACTACCTGTGTTGAACTTGTTTAGCACACTGCAGTCTTCGATGACGAATTTTTTGTTACACATAATAAAATCAATTTCACTTGCCGTCCCATTTGGATGTCTCCATGTCCATCTCCTGTGTGACTTTTTCTTGAAAAAGGAGTTCGTGATGAAAAACCCTTCTGCCTCTGCAAACTCTATGAGAGTATTTCCACGCTGGTTTCTGTTGCCGTGACCGAATTTACCTACTGAAGTTTCATTCTGTTGCTGTTGCCCTATTTTTGCATTGAAATCTCCCATAATTATTTTTAAGTGCTGCTTGTCTTTATAATTTAGATGACAAATTTCCTCATCAAATTCTTTAATTTCTTCTTCAGGATGACTTGTGGTAGGTGCATAAGTTTGAATAATCTGAGCCTGGTATCTTCTCGAGAGTTGGATAACGAGTCGTGCAGCTCTGTCAGAGGAACTTTCAACTTCTACCACTTTATCCTTCAGTTTCTTGTTTATTATAAATCCAACACCACTGGTTCTGCCAGTATCTGTCCCACGATAGTAGAAGAGAAGCCCACTTTTCAGTTCAATGAGATCTCCTCCTTTTCTCCTTACCTCACTTAGCCGGACGATGTCCCACTTGATCCTTTGTAGTTCCTCTTCCAATTCAAGAAGCCTTGAATCAGAAGATAGGGAGCGTCCATTGTAAGTAGCCAAGGTCAACATCAAATGACAGCCTAGTCCGGTGCTCCGGTGATTCTTAGCACCCTCTGCCTTCATGTCGCACTAGATGCTGCCTTGGCCAGGTACATTCCAGCTGCCGGAGACTGAGCGCCAAGATTTAAGTTGTGGAGTCATTTTGGAGGGGTTTGGCCATAACTCAACACGCTGGCCAAGCGGGTTGGTGAGTGTGGGATAGCATTTCCTCTAATCCCGATGCTATAGTTATACCGCTAATATAATATCGTCATCATTGTCAACCATTATCAATCCACTGCTGGACGAAGGTCTCCCCAAGTTTCCTCCTCAACGGTCTGTCTTGTGCCAGTCTCCTCCATGTCACTCCCGCATACTTTCGAATTTCATCCACCCATCTTCCATGTGGTCTTCTTCTGGGTCGTTTCCTGTCCCTTAGAATCCAATCTAAAACTTCGGCTGTCCATCGATGGTCTGTCCTTCTGGCAGTATGTCCAGCCCATTGCCATTTCAGGGATTTAACTCTGATCATGATGTCTTCCACTCTTGTCATTTTTCGGATCCATGAGTTCCTCTTCTTATCTCTCCTGGTTACACCAAGCATGCACCTCTCCATACTTTTTTGAGTTGTCTGCAGCCTTTGTATGTCTCTTTTAGTTAAGGTCCACGTCTCTGCGCATATATATAATTTTTTGCCCCCACCAAAATGTGAACATGTGCTAATTTTGTTACTGTGGTTTGAAGTAAATAAAAGAAATTAACAAAAAAAAAAAAAAATTCTGGTGTGGAGCACTTACATTTTAAAACTCGTACACTTTTTGGGCAACTATTTTAGTCATTAACATAAGTTGTTAAAGCTACTATTTAGGCTGCTATTTTTACAATTAGTGGCTACAAAAGCATCTATTTTCTTGGGTGTGATAGGCTGGCAGCCCTGCTACTATCTCAATTTACACATACATAATTTATTTTTGAGAGGCCATTGAATTTAGATGCCTGATTTATTTTAATAATATTTAAAACAAAGGGACAAAAGCTAGGATATATATACATAAAGTGGCACTAATAATGTTGATACAGTTTACCACTGATATGTATTGGTCTGATCTTCCCATCAAAGGTATCTGCCCACCACAATTGAATAGCATTTTGAGGACCAAATCTTCAATTGAAGTGCCATTGTATCTAATCATCATTAAGTCATTTAAAGTGTCACTATTAAGATATGCCCAATTACTGGCTTTTATGAGATTCGTTGCTGATGCTCCACATCAATGGGCTCGTGCGTCGCTGCCGCTGAAGTGCTCGCACGCTGCGCCGCAACAATTTTCTTTTTTTACCGATACTCGCTCATGCTTTCTGCCGTGGACATTGCAGTGTTTGTCAAAAACTGACGAGTTGCTCTTCTGCGTAGACTACGTTCGATGTATTTCTGCTTGGCTTTTCGACGAGTATATGCCGACATTGTGAAATTTTCAACTGCGATCTAAAGTTTCACAACCAACACTGTATTTGATCTCCAGCTTTTCTCCATCAATCGATAAATCTTCATTTCTTGTAAAAACATTGTACATCACTTTTGTCTTCTGAAAGTTCATTTTTAATCCCACTTCTTTACTCTTGTCAGCAAGTTCCTGGATCATACTCTGCAGCTCTGATGGGGTAGTTGCAAAAATGACTATGTCATCAGCAAAAGGAAGGTGAGTTAGATAATCTCCATTAATTTTTATCCCTTTGTTTTCCCAGTTCAGTGATTGAAAGACATTTTCCAATGTGGCATCAAAGAGCTTGGGAGATATGGTGTCACCTTGTCTCACTCCCTTTCCAATTTTTATGTGTTTTGTATTTTCAAACAGCCGAATCTTTGCACTTGCATTTTCATAGATGTTATTAATAATATTAATGTATGCATCTTCAATACCGCAGGATTTTAAAGCCATTGTAACTGCTGATGGTTTCATCGAATCAAAGGCTTTTTCATAATCGATAAAAGCCATGCACAATGGAAGTTCATATTCCCTCACTCTTTCAATTAGTTCTCTCAGTACGTGGATATGATCTATTGTGCTGTAGCCACTCTTGAATCCAGCTTGTTCTCTCAGTTGAGCCATGTCCAGTGTTACCTTCAAGCGGTGTGAAAGAAATTTAGTGAAGATTTTATAAACCACTGATAGGAGGCTGATAGGTCTGTAGTTCCTGAGATCCTCAATGTCACCTTTTTATGTAGCAGGATCATTTTAGCATTGTTCCAATCCTCAGGAATCTTCCCTTCATTAAGGCATTGAGTGAAAACTTGGGCGAGTACTGTTTCAATTTCTTCACTTGCTTCTTGTATGATGTCTACAGTAATTCCATCTTCTCCTGGAGCTTTTCCCCACTTCATGTTCTTGATTGCATGTGCAACTTCTTCTGGGAGGACTGGAAGAACTCTGATACTGGTACCTTTCGTGATGTCTGGAGTACATGTATCATCTCTTTCATATAATTTGGAGTAGAAATCTTTCACTCTTGTCAAAATTTCACCTCTATTTCTGGTTACAGAACCATCTTCTTTTCTCAGTGCCATAATCTGTTTTCTTCCCTTACTGAGATGTCCCTTTGCTATCTTTAGGCTTTGGTCATTTTCAATTGCTTTCTTCACTAGTTCACAGTGGAATTTCCTTACGTCTTCAGTGATACCTTTTCGTACTGTCTTGCACAGCTCTATATATTCCACTTTGGAAGTCACATCTTCTTTAGTTGTCTTCATCTCTCTTCTTTTTGCATCAACATTTTGGTTTTGACTAATATTCTGTTCACATGCAACTTGTTCCTTAGACCCAGCTAATTTTGTTGCTGTTTCCATAAGAGCTTTGGTTACTTTTCTCGTAAATTCACAAATATCCACTTCTTCCAGTGTTAGGCCTTCTAAAGCAGAGAATCTGTTCTTCAGTTCCAACTTGAAGGTATTGTGGTGTTTTTTAAGGTTGGTTATGTCAATACATTTATTTTGTTTGTCTTATGAGCTTGCCACATTCGAGTTTAGTGTTGAGGTGCATCTTACATCTCACCAATCTATGGTCACTACCTGTGTTGAACTTGTTTAGCACACTGCAGTCTTCGATGACGAATTTTTTGTTACACATAATAAAATCAATTTCACTTGCCGTCCCATTTGGATGTCTCCATGTCCATCTCCTGTGTGACTTTTTCTTGAAAAAGGAGTTCGTGATGAAAAACCCTTCTGCCTCTGCAAACTCTACAAGAGTATTTCCACGCTGGTTTCTGTTGCCGTGACCGAATTTACCTACTGAAGTTTCATTCTGTTTACCAGTGACCGAATTTACCTACTGAAGTTTCATTCTGTTGCTGTTGCCCTATTTTTGCATTGAAATCTCCCATAATTATTTTTAAGTGCTGCTTGTCTTTATAATTTAGATGACAAATTTCCTCATCAAATTCTTTAATTTCTTCTTCAGGATGACTTGTGGTAGGTGCATAAGTTTGAATAATCTGAGCCTGGTATCTTCTCGAGAGTTGGATAACGAGTCGTGCAGCTCTGTCAGAGGAACTTTCAACTTCTACCACTTTATCCTTCAGTTTCTTGTTTATTATAAATCCAACACCACTGGTTCTGCCAGTATCTGTCCCACGATAGTAGAAGAGAAGCCCACTTTTCAGTTCAATGAGATCTCCTCCTTTTCTCCTTACCTCACTTAGCCGGACGATGTCCCACTTGATCCTTTGTAGTTCCTCTTCCAATTCAAGAAGCCTTGAATCAGAAGATAGGGAGCGTCCATTGTAAGTAGCCAAGGTCAACATCAAATGACAGCCTAGTCCGGTGCTCCGGTGATTCTTAGCACCCTCTGCCTTCATGTCGCACTAGATGCTGCCTTGGCCAGGTACATTCCAGCTGCCGGAGACTGAGCGCCAAGATTTAAGTTGTGGAGTCATTTTGGAGGGGTTTGGCCATAACTCAACACGCTGGCCAAGCGGGTTGGTGAGTGTGGGATAGCATTTCCTCTAATCCCGATGCTATAGTTATACCGCTAATATAATATCGTCATCATTGTCAACCATTATCAATCCACTGCTGGACGAAGGTCTCCCCAAGTTTCCTCCTCAACGGTCTGTCTTGTGCCAGTCTCCTCCATGTCACTCCCGCATACTTTCGAATTTCATCCACCCATCTTCCATGTGGTCTTCTTCTGGGTCTTTTCCTGTCCCTTAGAATCCAATCTAAAACTTCGGCTGTCCATCGATGGTCTGTCCTTCTGGCAGTATGTCCAGCCCATTGCCATTTCAGGGATTTAACTCTGATCATGATGTCTTCCACTCTTGTCATTTTTCGGATCCATGAGTTCCTCTTCTTATCTCTCCTGGTTACACCAAGCATGCACCTCTCCATACTTTTTTGAGTTGTCTGCAGCCTTTGTATGTCTCTTTTAGTTAAGGTCCACGTCTCTGCGCATATATATAATTTTTTGCCCCACCAAAATGTGAACATGTGCTAATTTTGTTACCGTGGTTTGAAGTAAATAAAAGAAATTAACAAAAAAAAAAAAAAATTCTGGTGTGGAGCACTTACATTTTAAAACTCGTACACTTTTTTGGGCAACTATTTTAGTCATTAACATAAGTTGTTAAAGCTACTATTTAGGCTGCTATTTTTACAATTAGTGGCTACAAAAGCATCTATTTTCTTGGGTGTGATAGGCTGGCAGCCCTGCTACTATCTCAATTTACACATACATAATTTATTTTTGAGAGGCCATTGAATTTAGATGCCTGATTTATTTTAATAATATTTAAAACAAAGGGACAAAAGCTAGGATATATATACATAAAGTGGCACTAATAATGTTGATACAGTTTACCACTGATATGTATTGGTCTGATCTTCCCATCAAAGGTATCTGCCCACCACAATTGAATAGCATTTTGAGGACCAAATCTTCAATTGAAGTGCCATTGTATCTAATCATCATTAAGTCATTTAAAGTGTCACTATTAAGATATGCCCAATTACTGGCTTTTATGAGATTCGTTGCTGATGCTCCACATCAATGGGCTCGTGCGTCGCTGCCGCTGAAGTGCTCGCACGCTGCGCCACAGCAATTTTCTTTTTTTACCAATACTCGCTCATGCTTTCTGCTGTGGACATTGCAGTGTTTGTCAAAAACTGACGAGTTGCTCTTCTGCGTAGACTACGTTCGATGTATTTCTGCTTGGCTTTTCGACGAGTATATGCCGACATTGTGAAATTTTCAACTGCGATCTAAAGTTTCACAACCAACACTGTATTTGATTTCTCTTCGACAGATCTCGACGTTAGTTTTCATTTGAGACCAATTTCGACATCGTAGTTCTTTGTAGTGCTAAGTTATACTGATCAGAAGTCCGCACGGTGCAGCGCAAAGTCTCCCCCCCCCTTCATTGCTGTGCGGTTGATAACATAGAAATTATTAGACCGAACTCGATGCCCATTTTTTCGTAATGCTCAACTTTCTGTACTAGCCACCTAGTACTGGTCTGATTTTAAAGATGTATTCACATAAAAAAAAAACCCTGCCACATACTTCCTGTCGTTCCTAAACTGTGGGGAATTTCCGAGATCCAACGCGTGGAACACGCAGCCTCTTAATAGCATCATCGAAGGAGGTCCGATAAGAAAATTGTTTAAACATCATGATGGAACTCCGGACAGGATCGCTCACAAAACTACAATGTCCACAGTTACTCGCTGGCAGGCTAATTTTCGATGAGCAATTACCGCGAGAAACTACATCGGAAACGCGCGCGTGCATGAGAATCAGCCGATATTCACGTCTCCGGCTGGGAAAACCGATTTGAACAACAGTGCTGGGGCACAGCTTGGTGCCGCACGATGGCGATTACATCACGGTGGTGATGAATCGTAGTTTCGTCAATCGAAACACCGTAACGTCGATGCTAAATTCACACCAGTTTTTCGTGATGTATCGATACATTGCCGAGTCCTAGTGGGGGGAAAAGTTGGCCAAAAAATAGTTGCTCACTTGGGGGAAAAAATCTTCTCACCATCATTGGCTACTATACTACAAATTTACTAGCCTCTATGAAATATCTGGTCGCCATTTGGCGACTGGCGACCAACGTTCACGAGGCCTGCTCATATGCCATAAAACGCCAGCAGTCACTAGGTCGGTCATCAAGAAAATAAAAATATACCCTCAAGAAAAAGTTCTTTAAAAATTTTCAGATCTCAGTCAAGCAGTGAATGTGGCTGCTACAAAGAATAACATTGTTTTTTGTATCTATGCTGTTGTCTGACATTTAATATAAATATTTAATCTTATTACTTTATACTGTAAATTCACAATGTTTTTCCTACTTTCACAGCATATAAACATATTCAGAAGTTTAGCAGAAAAATAGGCAGTCAGAAATAATGTCACTGGAAAAATCTTTATTATTATAGTGCCTTTGAAGACCAGAAATTATATTTGTCAGATATCCAGGGGAGGGCAAGTGCCCCCTCTTGCCCCTTCCTATGGGTGCCTATGGTATCATTATAAAATGAACTTTCATTGAATGTTTTACATCCTATGAATGTAAATCAAAAAGGGAAAATTTTCCGAATTTTAAATTTTGAAAAACAAAATATTAAGAGATTTAAAGATTTCAAAAAAAAAAAAAAAAAAAAAAAAAAAAAGGTTGAAAGTTGGTACGGATTTATAACAGAGTATACAGCCCAAATTTTGACGTGGTATCTGGCAACCTAGTACAAAATTAAAAAATGCGTTAGCCTAGCATGTGATAGTAGTAATTTAAAATTTGGTGCCGAACCAAACCTCTGTGCATCAGTTGAGGTTTTTCTTGCCTTTAACTCAAGGTTATTTGAATTTTGAGAACAGTAAGCCTTAAGTAATGTTGACATACAATCATACATGTATAGTTTTTTTGTTTTTTTAATAATTGAAAGTGTGAAATTTAACACCAGCTGAATAACAGTATTTTGGTTAATGTAATATAAGATAACCAAATAATCTACATGGCTAATCTATGTGAAGTATCAATAGGTGTACTATTGTCTGCAATACTGGTTCACACAATACTTAGTTTAGTGCTATCAACGTGGGCCATGCTTATCAACATATAAAAGCATGAAGCATATAAAAATAAAACACAAAAAGTTTGTTGGTATTATTAACATATAAATGAACTTACCAAATGTAGTTTGGAGAGATATTAGTCATGGGCAGAACTACATCCTAACTGTTGTATGATTTGAACAGTAAAGGCTCATTGAACTACTCTGCTGGCCACCCAAAATGCAACACCAAGAAGGAAGCATCCGATTGGCCTGAAATTCACAGCATGCGTTGCCCGCGAGAGAACATGCAAATGATTAGCATTGCAGGGCATATGCAAATCATGTGCGCCCGGCACGCCATCGAGAAGCACTATAAGAAGGGTGCACAGAAGGCGGGGTGTAAGTAGTAGAAGTGTGTTGTGCTGCCGGACCTGTGTGGGGAAGCTTCCTGATGCCTCGTCGCAGAATACGGCAGTAATTCCAGCATGGAGTTCGACAGAGGACGAATAGTGGCTTATTGCAACAGCGGTTTATCGTACCGAGACATCCAGCCACAGTGAGGCGAGTATGGATTCGGTGGGTGCAGGACGGACGGACAGACCGACGTGAGTGATTGCCGCGGCCGCGGCACACCACCGAACGAGAGGACCGGCATGTTGTGCGGCGGGCATTGATGGCTCGCATCGCCACATCACAGACGTTAGCGCAGGAATTAGGGTGTGTTGCGCAACAACCTGTGTCAGCACGTACCGTTCGACGTCGTCTGCAGGAGTGGGGACTTGTCGCACGGCGCCCATTGCTCCGATTGCCATTGACGTTACACCACCGGCGAGTGCGGCGGCAGTGGGTCATTGAATGCTGCACCTGGACTACGGAATGGCACGACATTGTCTTCTCCGACAAATCCTGCTTCTGCCTGCAACACCATGATAGTCGGAACCGCGAGTGGCGGCTCTGCGGCGAGAGACTATATGACGCCTGCATTATGCATCGCCATACCTGTCCTTCGCCAGGCGTTATGGTTTGGGGCGCAATTGGATATGACACCCGCACCCCTCTGGTACGCATTGCAGGTACACTCAACAGCCACCGCTACATCTCCGACGTTTTGGAGCCTGTAGTCCTCCCTTACCTGCAGGACCTGCCAGCGGCCACGTTTCAACAAAACAACGCGCACCCGCACTTGGCACGCATCGCGCAACAATTCTTCATGGACCACCGGGGGTCACTGCTGCCGTGGCCCGCCTGTTCTCCCGATATGTCGCCCATCGAACACGTCTGGTTGCTGATCGGCAACCGAGTGGCCCGGCAAGCACCACCCGCGGCTGCACCTGATGAACTGTGGCAACGTGTGGAAGCAGCCTGGACCAACATACCCCAAGCCCACATCCAAAGCCTCTTTTGTTCGATGCCGCGGCGTGTAGCAGCCATTATTGCCGGCCATGGGAGTCACACGAACTATTAATGTCTGCGTGTTCCGCAAGTCGCACGGGCCTGTAAGCTCAATCGTTTCATCTTTGTATCTGTTGTTATGTGTCCAGTAAATCTGGCTTTGCTATCTCGTGTCCTTCTTGGTGTTGAATTTTGGGTGGCCGGCAGTGTACATGCTAAAAAGGACGACTCAGCCCTAAATCATGCAACAGTTAGAATTAAATGTAGTTATGCCCATAACTAATATCTCTCCAAACTACAATGTTTCGGTAAGCTCGTTTATGCACTGCCTAACAGAGAAAATGCCACACCATGAAGGAATGCTCAAAAACTGACCAAATTGTACACACAGATAGTCAAGTAGGTCCTGAACAAATGATTGAATTGTCACATACAGACTAAGCTCAGTCTGCCCGGTCGGGCAGCTAGGTTTAGAGAGAGAAAAAAGAAATTTGGAATGGAGAATTTTCTACTCTAGGGGAAAAAAAAAAGGCTGTTGTCACATGCTTTTTTATTTCACTGCAAATCACGAGAAGTTGTATTATTATTACAGAATGAAAGCCAAGGCCAGGAGGATAGTGCTTCTTCAATTATATTATGCTCTACATCCAGAAATTGGGGCCATACGTCGTTTTGCTCCAGATGTTGTTTACAGTTAACGACAGGATGCTTGCCTCGGATGAAACTAGCCGTCAGTGTTTAGTGACAAAATGCATAAACTGCGCTGAAACAGGAGGACACAGACTGATGGGCAAAAAATCCGTGCTTTAGGAGGAGGGAGTGACAACAGAATATTATTGCACAGCCCCGGGTGGGGTTGGGTCTCTGATACAACTTGCGCGAGTGAGAGAGGGGAAATGGAAGCTTCCGTGCCCCCCCCCACCACCACCACCACGCGCGAACAACAGCAGTACTACTGAAACAAAGCCTAAGTTTCGTTTAAGAACGAGCCTGTACACTTAGCCGGGAGAAGAACGAAAATTACCGATACCGATAACTTACCTAGTTTGTCTGAGAGAACAGTAGTTTGTGTTAGCTGTGGATGTAAGTTGTATTTTAATGGATATGATTTTTTTTTTTTTTTTTTGGAAAAAAATCCAGCAATGAGAGTATATCTCATAGTAAGCAATTATGTGGAATTCCCGATCTGTCAGCGGTTGTTACAAATTCATCTTCTGCATTGTTGAGTGACGTAATTTCAGAATCGTAATTTGTGTAGTTGGCAGAATTGAAACTTATGCAAGCGGACTATGATAAAGTGTACGCAAAAAAACACCGTCTGACAGTTCAGGAATCTTGGATAAAAACATTTAATTGGCTAAAGTCAAATGACGACAAGACTATTATGTGGTGCACTGCTTGCCAAAACCATCCTAAAATTGCCGATACCACCAGCAATTTTTTCAAAGAATGTGGGGGGGGGGGGAGGTGATAATATAGTTTAATAACTATAAGTGCACACAACAGTAGTCGAACACGTAGATTGCCTTTGTCTCTAAACAATTCTTGTGGGGTATTTTATGATGCAAAATTCTGTCTGCACAAGAGAAAAAGGTAAATATTTTTTTACATTCAAAATTGTTGAAAACTACTTAAACTGCTGTACAGTTAACTATGACTATTTTTTATTTTGCAAAACACAGGACGTATATTAAAAATTCTTGAACATGGCATAATCACTAAATTTCTCAAATGCCATCGATTACCTTTCTTAAAACTTAAGATATATGCTTTTGTGCACTTTGAACACAGACACTTTAAAATGGCAATGCAAAAGATGTATAAAAAGTTTAGCATAATTTTTAACTTTAAAAAAATGAGGTTTCTATTTTGTTATCTTAAAAGATAAATTTTTCTGGGCATGTAGATTTTACTTCTGGGCAAGTAAATATTTTCTGCGCTAGCCCAGCTGGGCATGTAACTTTTCAGATTTTTTTCAAGCCTTGCACTATTATATTTATATTGTGTGATTTTATGAATACTGCATTTATTCATAAAATTCATGCTTGGATAATTAGCTCCCCAATAATCAATAGTATTATGGCATTTCGTTTTTTTTTTTTTTTTTTTTAATCTCTGTGGTAAAAATTAATGATTGGCTACATAATTAGAATATAAGCAGATTTTTTGGAGAGAGAGAGAGAGAGAGAGAGAGAGAGAGAGAGAGAGAGAGAGAGAGAGAGAGATCTGTAAACTGAAATTGTTTGTTAAAAAGATTGACCTATATTTTAGTATTTCTTCTAAGAAAAAAACTTCTATTTTGTTGCTTTGTCAGATTTATTTGTGTATGTCGGTGTCTTGTGCACTTCATGAAAACCATTTCTCATACCCTCAGTAATTTATATCCATTTGGCATTAGTATATTGTTTTGGCTCGTGCTTATCTGTAACTGATTTTTTTTTTTTTTTCATTTGCAGCCGATTCTCCATCTAGTGCTTTTTCCTCATCATCAGAAGAATTTCTGATGTCCCCTGCTACTACAGTAACATCTGTCACAACAGCTGTGTCCTCAAGTACTATCCCAGTGTCATGCAGCAGTATTCAGGAAGTACCTCAACCTCCTGAAGCCAGTGTGCCATCACCTGTTCAGCCAAGTTCCAGTGTTCCACACTATTTTGCTGCAGCAACAGCTGCACCTCAGGCTGTTCCCATGTACAAGCCTAGTAGTATCCCATCACCCATTGCTGGTAGTAGTTCTGCTGCTCCCCATTCAACTTCACCTTATTTCCAGCCAGCAAGTATTCCATTGTAAGTATCTAAACAGGAAAGCAACTTTATGAAACTTCTTTTGAAGATTTTTGATTTCTCAGTGTCTTTTAATGTTCAATGCAAATTGCAGAGAAAATATTTCATTTCTGAAGAAAAAAAAATGGTTTACTTACAAGATTTAAAAACCCACCTTTTTTATGCATATTCAGTAATATGCATAAAAGCTCTTATATATATATACACACTGACGGAAAAAAAAATCCCAACACCACAAAAAAATAGTTGTAGAGGAATGAAATGGCAGCAATACATTTGTATAGGTAACATATTTAATCGATTAAGGTTTCAAGATCACAGCTTATTGTAAGCGCGAGAAGAGCCATTTTAAATGTGAAATGCTGGTACATTAATAACCGGTGTAACCGCCACAATGTTGAATGCAAGCACGCAAACGTTCATGCATTGTGTCGTACAGGTGCCGGATGTCAGTTTGTGGGATGGAGTTCCATGCCTGTTACACTTGGTCGGTCAATACAGGGACGGTTAATGCTGGTTGGGGGTGACGCTAGAGTTGTCGTCCAATGATGTCCCATACGTGCTTGATTGGTGAAAGATCTGGTGATCTAGCAGGCCACGACAACATGTCGACACTCTGTAGAGCATGTTGGGTTACAACAGCGGTATGCGGGCGAGCGTTATTCTGTTGGAAAACACCCCCTGGAATGCTGTTCGTGAATGGCAGCACAACAGGTTGAATCACCAGACCAACGTACAACTGTGCCGTCAGGGTGCGTGGGATAACCACGAGAGTGTTCCTGCTGTCATAGGAAATTGCTCCCCAGACCATAACTCCAGGTGTAGGTCCAGTGCGTCTCGGCCGCAGACAGGTTGGTTGCAGGCGCTCACCTGGCATCCTTCTAACCAACACAAGGCCATCACTGGCACCCAGGCAGAACCGGCTTTCATCAGAAAACACAACAGATCTCCACTCCGTCCTCCAATGAGCTCTAGCTTGACACCACTGACGTCGCAAACGGCAGTGGTTTGGAGTAAGTGGAATGCACGCTATAGGGCGTCTGGCTCCGGAGCTGTCCTTCAAGTAGCCGATTTGTAACGGTTCGTTGTGTCACTGTGGTGGCAACTGCAGCTCAAATTGCTGCCACAGACGCGGTACGATGCACCACGGCCATATGCCGTACACAGCGGTCTTCCATCTCAGTAGTGCCACGTGGCCGGCCGGAACCCGGTCTTCTTGAGGCAGTACCTTCCCTTGACCACCGCTGCCAACAATCATGCACAGTAGCTACATTCCTGCCAAGTCGTTCTGCAATATTGCGGAAAGAAAATCCACCTTCTCGTAGCCCTATTACACAACCTCGTTCAAACTCTGTGAGCTGTTGATAATGGCTTCTTCGTCTTCTTAAAGGCAGTCTTGACTAACATCAACACCCTACGTCGAATCTCAACGATAACTAACGCTCACGAACGTTACAGCGCGTATTTACAGCAAACCTGCTTTGCATGTTCCGAGGCGCTACTATCGCCACACGTATGCGCCGAGCGCGAAATTTGCGTAGACGTCATCTTACAGATGTACTCTCACCGCCTACCAACTGTCATTTATCTAACCCAATCCCTTCTTGGTGTTGGGATTTTTTTTTCCATCAGTGTACATATATATATATGTTTGTCCCACTTTTGTGGCGCAGAAAAAAAGAGTCGTCACACTTAGCTTTTCATGTTTTTGTGCAGGTGACGTCATCACCTTCTGAACAACCGAGAAAGAAATATTTGTGATGACACACTTAGTTATCGTGTTTTCGTTCAGTTGTTCCACGAATGGAAACTGTGAATTAAGTCAGCTTGTGATGTAACAACTGTATGGCATAGTATTTTTTTTTTTTATTATTGTTGTAATGTTCATGACTGCATGCTTTCCCATTTGGACATCACAAACAAAAAGAAAATGCCTGGTTATTAAAACATTACTCTACATATCTTATTTTCTCTCATCATTATTGACGGGCTTTCACCTAGTATATAGATAATGTAGTAACAACACTTTTTCCAAATTAAATGTTTAGATGGGTATCTTATTACTTTGACCAGGAATGTAATGGGAATTATTCAGTTTCCCAAACATATTTAGTAATGCAACACTTACAATTCATCTTGTAGGAATTCTTCAGATTGTGATGAATACCTGAATTTCATTTCTTAATTCATTGCTGTTAGGGAGGTGGTCTGCTGTTAAATTTCTTTTTCCCCTTTCTACTGTAGGCATAAAAGACTAGGAAATGTCACTAAAATTTCATAGAATAACTCTTTACAATACTGGCATTAAATTGTGCAACTTTAAGGAAAAAATTGTAATATCTGGTCATAACTAAATGAGAAAACAGGCTGTCAAAGCACAATGAATATCAGGATCAGGTCATTCCTAAGCAGCAGTAAGCATGTTTTTTTTTTTTTTTTTTTTTTTTTTTTTTTTTTAGAAGTTTATGTCATGGAGCATCAGTGGTATGATTCATTAGATGACACATGGAAAATCAGTGGTACCATTCATCAGAGGGCATTTCAATAAATAAATCACAAAGGAGCCTTTTTGTCGCAAAACGCTCTTTTGCTCTTCGACTAATCGAACACAAGCGGGACGTCTCGCACGGAAGATTAACAACTGCCTTATCCAGGGAAGTGGTTACCCATTGCGCCATCCCGAAATGGGACCAGATAAAGCGAATTGCTCCTTATACTACCGCCAGGGGCACTGCCGTCAGAGAAACCATGGAGATTTTGAATAACCCTGTGGTTTGCAACGATGATGTCTCCCTTGAGCTTCCCCAAATATGGCACACATTTCTTCACGCTTAGCACGTTCCTGTTGACATCTCTAGTTGTCGCATGCTCCCGACGCAACTTATCACGTTCTCAAATTCTGTTCATGTTTATTTTATTTAAAAAAAAATAAATTATATTCTTTGTTCCTTTTGTCTTGCCTAACCACGAACAAGTCTGAAGAAGGCACCCATTGGTGTTGAAAGCTTACGCTTTATTCATAACATTTGTACGTCAATAAACGGATATCTACCTAAACTTTAGTTTTATCTGTAAGATAGTTTTACAATTACAGAATCTTGCTATAGCTTTACTCAGGGAACAAATAACATTGTGCTACCAGTTGATTGTCATGCTGGTTTGGCATCATTCCTGGTATACTTGAACCACGAAGGCCCTTGAAGAATCCAAAAGTGTCGCTGTTACTGAAATGGAAGCACCAATCCATCTTGCACCCACAGTTTGTTTGGCAGGGTTTGGAAAAACCCAGCCCACTTGGGGGAAGGGGGGGGGTATTTGGCTTTTTTGGGTTTTATTGGTTTTTTTCTAGTATTCTTGTAAAAACAAAGAAGCAACAATCAATGAGTAAATTCTGCCTTAAAACCACAAAAGAGCAAAAGGAATCTCTTTATAAAATAGTGGCTGATTTTTTTTTTTTTTTTTTTTTTTTAATGCTGCTAACATACCATTCAATGTAGCTGAATTGGATCAGTTTAAAATTATGATCAAAACACTATGAGGCCTGGATATCAACCACCCTCTCTCAGCAAAAGCCATGGTGGAAAACTGTTTTGACACTGCAGCAGAATAAAATGAATCTTAGCTTTCAGAAAAAATAAAATTAGGCAGTTTCTCTCTCACCATAGATGGCTGGTACAATGTGAAGAATAAGCCAAGCCAAGCTGTTAGTGACCATACTGGAACAGAAAGATTTTTTGCTGTATTCTGATAATACTGGATCAGAAAACAGCAAAATATTGTGCTTCTAAATTAGAGGCGGCCATAAAGGAATGTGAAGAAAAATTTGAAATCACCGCATGACTGTCACTAATCACTGTATGACTATAGACTATCACCGTATCAACAGTTCTTGTAAAAAGTATGATCATAATTGCTGTGTGGCTCAATACCCTAACATTGTTTAAGGCAACCACAGACTGCTTATCTAACACCACAGCCACTTCTCCTTGGCCATACTCACTTCCAGAATGAATCATGTGATAGTTGTCACTCTGAAATTCTCCTTCCTCCCATCTGGTTTCAGACACCCCAAGAATATTAGTCCTGTGCTTCTCAATTTCTCTCTTAATGTTTTGTAGTTTACCTACTTTCATCATTGTCCAAATATTCCATGTTGCAATCTTTGTTGTATGGATTTTGCATGCTGTCAACCTGAAAAGCCATAATTAAAAAAAAAAAAAAAAAAAAAAAACTAACATGCATCTTTCCCTTACTGTGTTGACATGGTCGGTGCTTGGCTCATTTGTTCTGTTTTGAAGATTCAGAGCATATCATGTCTCTCCCTGTTTTCCTTTGCTGCTATTACTTTTTAATTGCATATAAATATCTTTGATTTATGATGTCATAATGTAACAGCATAAATATTAAAATAAATAAATACATAAAGTAAAATTTTGCTTGTCTCTGAACATGTTTAATATAACCGAGGAGTTCTATACCACCAAAAATGAATAATAATGCTTTTAACAAGTAATTTTTATCAATAAAAATCAAATTCATAATCTGGCAACAGTGTTCGAATGTCCCTGAATCCACAAAGTGAAAAACAGCATATTGAAAGCATTGAAAATCAAAAGGTTTGAAACATTTGTATATCAATAAATAACACAGAGCTCAAGTTTATTGGCTTTGCAATGCTAAAGATTGAATGTACAAGATCTAATTGATTGGACTGAATAATTTTGTTTTTACAAAAATAGGAGTAATTATGGGACTGCTATAAACCCATTTAAAACACTTTTTTCAAATAGCATTATCATTTCATTTGTATCTAGTACATGATGTGCATTTCTAAAGAAGCTGAGTCTACAGAAAATATCATGATTGTTCCTGTAATTAACATATAAATCATATATAGACCAAAAAATGAAAAAAATCTTTTCCAAAGGACAGTGTTGGCTACTAGGGAAATCACTTAATAATAATATGGAACATTTCTGCATCCATCTTACAATTCAAAAGAGCAGCCTGTCTCTTCCATAACCTGTTTAAGAAGAGTCCAGTAATTTCTTGGTGTCTTTGTGTTTTGTGTAACTCTTTAATAGGCTGTAATTTAAAAAAAAAATCTGGCATCAGCTTTTTTTCTGGATTGCAGCAGCTTGGCACCATGTTCATCAGAAATGGTTGTAAAACTTTTTTACAGAACACTACATTAGTAACGCTATATGCATACTTATATATATGTATATATAGTACAGAGATGTTTTAATCTACTGTTAAGTTTAAAAACGAAATAGCCACGATGACTTGACAGCATTGGTGTTTACATTGCTGATGCAGTTATGAAAGAGATGGACTTGCGCAAACAGTTTGGAAATTTTGATAATAAACTGGGCTTTGAAGATTTATGAAATAGGTAAATGTATGAAATTTTATTTCAATAAATATATCCTTGAACACATTCTTTAAATACTTTTCCACTATGATGTAGTCAGTTCTATGTGTTCTCTTCTGGCTTCTTACTAGGAAGTTTGTGAATACTATTTTGGGCTTTATTAATTATGATGAGTTATTTTAAGGGTGATTTTCATGAGTCCAAAATAAATTTTAGTCTTTTCCCATTCTCATTTGCTAAACAATTTCCCACATTACACCTTTGAGTCCTTGTCATTTTCAACTTTTCTATTGAAATACCCCAAACTTGCTGTGTTTTTTTCACCACCATACATTAATCATTATAAAAAAGAATTCACCATCCTTTGAATTAGAGGTGTCTTCTAGCATACAGGCTATGATACCTTTTTTTTTTTTTTGTAAGTCAACCTATCCAGTTTGAACATATTGTATGCATCACAGCTCGATCTTAAGTTGATGTGTGCTGTATGATGCCCCGAGCAGGGCTACTAGATCAGTCATCGTAACAGTTCAGATGTGAACTTTCTCACTGCCCTTAAAAAAAAAAAAAAAAAAAAATGAAGTAATAACCATGACCAGTAGTGCATTTGTCTTGGTGATGACACTGCAAAGGAAGAGAAAAAACTATATGTGAATGATTGTAAGCCTTCTCAGCAATTTTCCTGTGTGAATTAATAAGTGAACCACCTAATCAGTTTGACCCTATCACCAAGAAATGCTCACTTTTCATTTGATACTATTCATCAACAATTTTTTTCTGTAGTAGCATGTGACAAGCATTGATGTTTGGTTTCATGCATAGACCTTCATGAATTTTATGACGTCTTCTTTCATCAAATAACTGTTCTTGTGTGCTGTAGTTTTGTTAGTAATGGTGAGTTAGTTCATAATAGCACACCATTTACATACAGGTAGCCAATGACTGTGCTTCCATTTTCTGGAAGGGTACTAATGAGCTCATTTGCATATAACCAATTGGCAATGGACACAGCTGTTCAGCTTTTACTCATAATCTTTGAGGACACTATACCAGAAAATTCATAACCCATACATAGCTTCAGTAGCGGAGATACCCGGCATTGCCCGGGATGGACATAAAGTTTGTTTTCAAGTAACAGTGTAAATTGCACTATTAAAGAAAATCCTACCATGATGAGCAACACTCAAGTCGGGCCTCACGCTGTTCCGAAGTTTTTGCCGCCCTAGATACACTGGCTCTTTCCTGCTGATCCATGTCTTAGATCACGTTGTTCGGTTGTCTCACTCTCTCGAAGTAATTTTACTTTCTTTGCTTTTGGCTGAACTTGCTTGATGAAAATTTTATTTTAAAAATCACAATTTATAATGGCCGCTCTGAGCCCTAAAAACTCGAAATAGCAAATATGCACAATAATGCACTTCCTGCACTCCGCATTCAGCTTTCTAGAGTGTAGATATACAACCTGATCGCACCCAACACGAAAGAAAGTAGTTCACGATAATATACAGAATTTTTTTTACTGATCTCCAAAACTAAACCCATTTGGATAATTCTTTCACCGTTGGGAAGCTTACTTCTTTCCGGTGGACATAGACTATTTCTTATACTTATGCCAATAATAATTTTGTATTTAAATTTTATGTATGAAGAAGACCATCTGTTTTAACTTCAACTTAACCTTGATGCTATTTCAAAGGACCACGCCTATTGGTGGGAATCTGTATGTAGCTCCACCCATATTTGAAACTCCTGCAGCAATTGTTGGAAGTCTGATGAAACCTATTCCTTACAAAGAAAATGCCATGGTAACATAAGCAAAAAAATACTTATGACAATATGTTCCGCCGGTGTGTTGTGTTTTCAAAAATCAGACTCTTCCCCATATGCCTGAACCGCGGAAGCTTGCGTGGAGTGAGGCGTCACCTGACAACCGTTGCTCTAATATGCGGAGTAATACCGCAGCAGCCGACTTTCACCCAGTCTATAGAGGGCCCCGTAAAAACACATTTGACCCCCTTAGGGATGGAATTTCTAAAATTCGTCCCACCTGTATTTTAATCTGGGTGATGAAGAGTATGTATGCCAGTTTTGGTGCAAATCCATCAAACTGTTTAGGAACGTATGCGGAACAAACATACAAACGTTCACTTTTATATAGAGAGAGATTAAGTATTAAGTTCTTATGCTTCTGTTTACTTGGCAGAATTTCATTGTTTTTCAAGGAATTAGCAATAAACAATGACTCTCAAACAACAGTCAAATGATCTACAACAATTGGCAGTCAAACACTGGTCAACTGTGTCCGTCTCACGTGTTAGAATCACGCAGTATGATCTTGCATGTGTATTATAACAGGTTGTTTAGAAAATAATGGCCGATTTTTTGAGGTGCCACATTCAGCTCTCCCACAATGCTTGCAGACCAACTCAATCGCAGTACCATTCGTATGAGTTGAAGGGAGACTCCATAATCGGTTGAGCTGCAGTCGTTGCTACTTGTGTGAGAGTAGTGTGTACAACATGTTAGAAAGGAGTGAGTTGTAGGTGATTCTGCTTCATGAGCTCAAATTGGTTCGTAGTGCAGCACAAACCTACCATAATGTGGTCGAGGCATGGGGTGAGGAGGCAACATCTGAATGTACGTTCGTCGGTGGTCTGAGAAGTTTCATTCTGGTGGCACGAGCCTACAAGATGTTGAGGGCCGAAGATGACATTCAGTAATTGCCAACAACTCTGAAGGCAAACGTGGAGGCAAATTCTTGCATCACAGTCAGAGAAATCACCCAACAGTACAATGTGTCAGTTTCAACCATTTCTGAACATCTCCACCAAATTGGTAAGATCAAGAAGCTCGATATGTGGGTCCCACATGAACTGATAGAGGTTGAGAAACAACAATGGTGTGAGATGTGAAGTAACCTTTTGCTTCACAATGAAAAGAAGCCCCTACCGATCACATTGTAACTTGTGATGAAAAGTCAGTACTATATGACAGCATGAGTGATCTAGATAGTGGCTGAACCATGATGAACCACCGAAACATCTTCTAAACCAAGGTTGACACCAAAGAGGTCTTTGTTCACAGTATGGTGGACTGTTCATGTTGTGATACACTACAGATTTTTGAGTGCTGGTGAAAGCATTGCCTCAATCACACACTCTGAACAAATTGACCAAATGTACCAGAAGTTGTGTTCTGAAGAGCCGTCTTTGGTGAACTGGAAGGGTCCTGACCTCCTCCATGAGAACACAAGACCACACGTGTCACAAATGACAAAACAGAAACTACACGAACCGAGGTTCGAAACCCTCCCACATTCAGCCTACTCGCCTGACTTGGCACCTACTGATTTCCACCTGTTCATGCATTTTAGCAATTACCTCAAGGACAGAACCTTCAGAAACCGAGAAGAGGCCGAAATTGCATTCCAGGACTTCCTTGCATCTAGGGAGCCAGATTTCTTCTAGACTAGACTGGAATTAAAGCAACTGTCAATCGCTGGGAGAGGTGTGTGGCTACTGAAGGTGCCTATTTCGAATAAAACAAGGTTGTGTGCTATGAGGTGTGTCTCTTTCATTTTTACCCTCCTAATTAGCCATTATTTTCTGAATGACCTGGTAATTTAACACAGTTACATTGCAGTGTAGTAAATTTTGTATTTATAAACTGATTCATTAATGTGTAAGTTTCAAATAAGTTATCAATATTACAATCTTTATTCTGAACTAGTCTGTAACCCATGTCATGCACGGTTGAGAAAGCTGTGACTGAAATGTTTTCTTGTCATATAACATGAATCGTAATAAAATGCATAACTATAATAAACATTGAATTATAAATGAGCAATCTATAAGATGGGTCACCAACAACAAAATTTTCGTAATACTCCCATTAATTTTTTATTTTTCCAACTACTCGTATACGAATTTAACGATGAGGTTCCTCATTATTGTATAAACATGTGCTTACCCGTCATTGACGGGCTTGCATTAGAGTATTGAGGCATTCTTTCAGTGACCTGAAATGATATCATATCTACATAACTACACAATGGGATTAAAAATGTGTTTTATTTTGCCAGTTTAGTTTTAACAATATTTTTTTTTGTATTATTATATAATCTATACTAATATATAAAGAGAGAAACTCTGTTTGTGTGTTTGAGGTAATCTCGAAAACTACTGAACTGATATGGATAATTCTTTCACCGTTGGGAAGCTTATTTCTTTCCGGTGGACATAGGCTATTTCATTTATTTTTTATTATTTTTGGCTGTACTATTGAATCAGATCACTTTGACGTAGTTTCCGATTTTACGTGTATCGTTCCGCTTTGTTTACATACAACCTGATCATACCCAATATGAAAGAAAGTAGTTCTTGATAATATATGGAATTGCTTTTACTAATCTCGAAAACTGCTGAACCGATTTGGATAATTCTTTCACTGTTGGGAAGCTTACTTCTTTCTGGTGAACGTAGGCTATTTTGTTTATTTTTTATCAAGAAGAATTTTTTTTTTTATTATTATTTTTGGCTGTACTACCGAATCAGAACTCTTTCAAGTAGTTCTTAATTTCCCATATATCGTTCCGCTTAGGGCATATTGTACAAAGAAAATGCCATGGTAACAAAAAAAAAAAAAAATACTTATAACAATAAAATTTAGCGATGACAAATCTGTGTGTCAGTAGCTTTCATTTGAAAAAAAAATCATGAAAATCACTGTAGTGGGTGGCGCTGGCCAACTAAAAGAAACGGCCTTGTGTTATAAATTTATAGATTATAAAGTTTTGTGGTTTAGTAGTTTAGCATGATCATTTGATTTTGTATTGAACATGGCATTTTATGTGTACTGACTTTGTATTCACTTTGCAGTGTTCCTCCTCCAGATGGCCTCTTTCCTGTGCAAAGTGCTCCAGAATCTAGTTATCATGTATCTCAGGCTCAGTGCTCTGCCATAGATCTTCCCCTAGGTGATAGCTTTGTTAGTTCAAGTGGCCAGCCATATCAAGATACTACTGAAGGTGGTGGAGTCTGGGGATGGATAAAGGGAAGTGGCTTTTTGAACAAAGTAGCAGAGAAAGCAAAGGTAAATGAGCACTTCTGTTGCTGCTTGGAATCCATTTTTTCTCTTGTGGGCTGAATCAGATCTGGTGAAACAAAACAGAGACTGTATTTATTTGTACGATATTTATACGAGGGTTACTTCATAAGTCAGGGCAACCTAATTTTTTTTTTTGGAGGGGAGGGGGCAATGCGTTTCACTGAAGAAATTTTACAATATACATATTAAAGAACACAATATACTCATTATATCAATTCATCAAATATTTCAATTTGTTGAATTCTTTACGTGGTTATAATTCATGTTATACATAAATGTTAACAATTCTGTTGTTGCATAATTGTTTCTCACGTTATCATTGAAATGCTTTCGGGAAACGCTTATAATATAAATATATAATAAAAGTTTCAGAATGTTACTCACATTTCGTCATGAAGTTTCCAGGATATTGCAGAGTTTTCTGTAGTCGAAGTCTTCAAATGGATAGGTAAAAAGCTGCATGAATGTGACAAAGTCTTCAAATAGATAGATAAAAAGATGCAATTGATTATCACTATTTTTGAGTCGTTATTTAAAAGATGATTTATGAACGTTAAAATAACTAAATATTCAGAACCTTATGGTGAAGGTGATTCGAATTGGTAAGAAATATCTTGTATTGACGAAAGTTTAATCTTCATTTCCCGTAGCACCAAGTTCCCATACTACTTTCAGTTACCATTTTGTAATCTTCTTCAGTGGGTATAAATGATGCATTTCTCATTCATGTTGTTTCTTAGCCACTCATCTCGAATCTACTGGCAGAGTCAAAAGTTCCACGTCGGCAGAACCACCGCGCATTTGGATTTTGGTTTGATTGCGCATTCGATTTTGGTTTCATTCGGATTTTGGTTTGATCTATAAGGTATCTCCAAGCATATGACGACCCAATGGATCTTCCATATGCTTGGAGATACCTTATAGAAAAAGAAAAAGACCATAATTAAAATAAAAAAAGCAGAAACAAGATAAATTATAAATCTATCAACAAACAGAAGATGGCTACACCTGAGGAATTGGAATCGGAAACAAATTTGAACGATCCAATTAGAAACACGCACAATGTGAGGTGCGCAATCAAACCAAAATCTGAATGCGCAGTGGTTCTGCCACATGGAACTTTTGACTCTGCCAGTAGGTTCGAGATGAGTGGCCAAAAACAACATGAATGAGAAATACATCATTTATACCCACTGAAGAAGATTACAAAATGGTAATTGAAACTAGTATGGGAACTTGGTGCTACGGGAAACGAAGATTGAACTTTCGTCAATACAAGATATTTCTTACCAATTCGACTCACCTTCAACATAAGGTTCTGAATATTTAGTTATTTTAACGTTCATAAATCATCTTTTAAATAACGACTCAAAAATAGTGATAATCAATTGCAGCTTTTTATCTATACATTTGAAGACTTTGTCACATTCATGCAGCTTTTTACCTATCCATTTGAAGACTTCGACTACAGAAAACTCTGCAATATCCTGGAAACTTCATAACGAAATGTGAGTAACATTCTGAAACTTTTATTATATATTTATATTATAAGGGTTTCCCGAAAGCATTTCAATGATAACGTGAGAAACAGTAAATTATGCAACAACAGAATTGTTGACATTTATGTATAACATACAATATACTCAACTGATTAACATTAGTCAGATCAGTTATTTGGAAAGTGTTTAGGCAAGGGAATTGAGCAACAACACACAATTCGAACTTATATTTGCATGAAAAAAAAAAACCATTAGAAAGAACCACTCACTCACCATAAAGATCATGGTAACCTCCAATGACAACACACTTCCAACACGTCATTCATCGTGATGTAACTGGGCTTCAAGGTTTACAGACTTCTTGCTTACGCTTCTTATTTTCGGGTGTGAAACATCGTATTTTTTTTTTTTCCCCTTTTCCTTAGCCTTATAAGATGTTACTATAATGCTTGTCAATTCGATAAAAAATCACACATACAACTCATTCATACAATTCAAGTAAAAACTATGTACATAACCTTACATTCACAGGTGATTAAACCTTGGTCAACTCTAATTATCAAACTCCTCCTTCTGTTTCACAACCTCTGCTACTCCCACTGCAAGTGTCACACCCATTCAGCCCTTCACATCCACTCCTCTAGTACTTTCGACAGGCCCCTGTCATCTTCCAGGAGGCAGGTGTGTCTCACCCGCCCACCACAGCTCAAGTGAGCAGAGCCATCGAGGCCTGGGCTCCAGTCGCTATCTCTGAATCGTTGTGTCTCTGGCGCCATCTATTGTCCCTGCTGCTCTTTTTTTCCCTCTTTCTTTTTACGCTGCTGTTCAATTTTTATTAGGGCTTTCCATTGTTCGTTTAGGTTACTTGGCTCATTAATGTTGCATAATCTTGATCTGTTTTTTTTTCAATTAACACTGATTCTGCAATTCTTAACTGCTTTTCGTTTTTACAGCTCTTAATAATTTTAATATCTTCAAACCTTGGACACAACGATTCAGAGATAGCGACTGGAGCCCAGGCCTCGATGGCTCTGCTCACTTGAGCTGTGGTGGGCGGGTGAGACACACCTGCCTCCTGAAGATGACAGGGGCCTGTCGAAAGTACTAGAGGATTGGATGTGAGGGGCTGAATGGGTGTGACACTTGCAGTGGGCAGGGTGCGCACGCGTGCTTGAAAACCTGGAAAGTCCTGGAAAATCATGATTACGTTTTCAAGGCCTGGAATATCCTGGAAAAACGGTATTTTTTTAATGCTGTCTTGAAAAGCCTTGAAATTTGAAATTAGTGCTTAAAAAAAAAATGCCCTTTTAGGAAAATCGTGTTACTGACTGTTACCCCTTAATTTTTTTAAGTTCCTCTCCTCTGTTCTCAAAGAAACCGCCGGCTACAGTGGTGTTTCGGATGTGCCCAAATCCTAATTTGGCTGGGGGGGGGAGCACTACTTCCAGTGCAATAAAATTGGATGATTACTAGCAGGTCTGTTAGGGAAGGGGAGCTTGATGCATTCTCTAGCCCTGATTTTTTTTTTTCTGAGCTTGATGTCCGTCCGACAACTACTGAGAACAACAGAAGGGGAAAGAAGAGACATTTAGCATTTGCAAGGGGGTCGCGTGTTTACCAAGTCAGCTGGCATCCACCAGTGAAGAGAATGCCTGAACAACACATTCATCTGCTCCTTGTTTATTGCATTAAGACGCTTGCTTCCGGCCCACCCCTCAAGAGACTTCGGCTACTTATGATAAAAAATAAGAAAACTATCTTTGCGAATTTTTCACAAAAGTGACTGAAATTTTTACATTTACTATAATTGGATTACAGAAGCTCACTCCCAAAATTCCATTTGAATCGGTTTAAAACTTAAAAGTTAGCATTGGAAATTTTTATTATGTGTGCCTCTTTAGACAGTGAGCCTTGAGCAGAAAGTGTGTTACCAAAGCAACGGTTGATTGACAGCTGGGAGCGCTGATCCGAAGCCCTTGGTTGGGAAGAAAGCAAACACCTGTTTATCACTTCCACGGCTCAAAAGGACTAAGAGATATTTTCAGAAATCCATTTTCCGGAATTTTGAAAATAACACAGTAAAATTTTTACAGTGGTTAAAATACATCACAATAAAGTTCTAGTGCAAATTTCGCCGAATTCCGTTTGAAACTTTAGCAGATGCAAAAAAAAATAAAAAAAAAAAAAATCTTCCGTTGCAAAATCGGATTCAAAAAAAGAAACGGCAATTATAAATTACGGGAAAAGCAAGCAAATTATTTTTAGATGCCATGGTTTATTTAAACAGAGTGATCCTTAAATTTTTGTTTCTGTGATGATATGGACTCTATTTTAATTACAAACATACATTTTTATTCAGATGTCTGAGTTACTGTTTTAATAAAAAAATCTATAATTAAAAAGTTTTCAATGGATTTAGGCGAAATTCAGCAGATAAACGTATTTTAGTAAATTGCAATGTTATGACGTAAATTTGGTCATTTTGTCGAAAATTGGGCAGCATTTTTTTTTTTTTTTTTTTTACGTTTTCTCCTTAGTTAGGGTGAAGGAGGAAGACACTTCAGTGAGCTGCAGGTGGTGATTTATGGCGATGTGCCAAATGAAAAGAAGCCGTTCCATCAGGACATTCCAGAGGTTGAGTGTGCGTGGACGCGTGCTCCTGCTGTTTGAACTTAATCGGAATGTTTTCGGGAGGGGGAGAAATATCCGTTTCAGCTTTACAGCTTCTTTTTTTCTTGGTAATAAATAAAAACCATAGTTGCTGCATTCACCATTGATCCATATTCGCATTTCTTGAATATAAACAGCAGACAATGGGAAACATGGTGTTGGGTGGGTCTTGATGTTCTTCATTTGTATCTGCTGAATTTTGTTCTGTGGGAATATTGATACTCCATATTTGTGGTATCTTCCAAGCATATAGAGAATTAATACTAAAACATAAAAATTTTATATTTGTACAATTTACAATAGAAATGAACTTTTTTTCTTTCTTTGAAGCATGTTGAACTTCAAACCAGTTTTGATCTTTTATCTTCATAATTATTTAGTGTTTTTCATATGAAGTTCATGTAAATAGACTAATGAACTCTTCTGTTCCAAAAACTTATAACTTTCTGCAACTAACTTCCACAATTGGGCTTCTTATTGGACTAAAACTTTGGTAAGTAATATAAAACCTTATATATACTTGTACAGTAAATACTCATGGGCTCCTAAAACATATTTTTGCTGTACATTTTACTATAATTTGTGGCCAAAACAATTCAATCAATTGTCCTTAATGCATTGATCAGATTTTGGTTTATATAACTGACAAACTTCCAATTTTAAAAAAAAAAGCTTTTAAAAACTTAATTCATATAATTGTCTTATGTTTTGGGAGTTGAACCAAAAAGTGGTTATTCTGATTCTGGTTATGATTGAAGGCTGGAGGTAGAGATTCCTTATGCTCATCATTTTTCATTTATGTAAAATACTTAAGAATATCCTAATTTATACCAATAAAAAACTGAAATTGTTTTATGTTTAAGGTTTTTATAAATAGTTTAGCTAGTTCCACATTTTGGGGTAGCACTTCATAAATTTAGTTTAGCAGTGATTTTGATTTAAAAAAATAAAAGTAAATTGAGGCAATCTTGTTTGATATGAAAAAATAATTTTTGGAAAGTAATATGAGGCAAGTGTACTGGTAGACATAAAGGTGGTTAGATTCTTTTGGGTTGGGTGGTGGGCCAGGACTTTCTGACTTCTATGATGAAACTTATTTGAAATTTGTTGCCATGTTCCTAAAATTACACTTTCTGTTTTAAACTCTATCGGTTCACCTTTCTATGATCATCCACTCCCGAATCATTTCTTGAGGTGCATAGTGATTCCGTGGCTTATGCTTTTTGATTTAACATAACTGTACTACAATTGGGGGAAATTTTCCTCAAGTCTGGAACATATTCTGTCTAGTAATAAGATTTTCATTGCCTTCAAAAGTCACATCCCAATATGCAGCCACCAGTGGCAGTTATTGGGAATGTTAAAGAAAAAAAAAATCATTCCCATGTATGGAAACACTTTTTATCAGAGCTAGAATCCACCTGTGGGCATAACAGGCACCTGCCCCATTTCAAAAAAAAAAGGGTGGGGGGAGTTGAGTAAGTAGATAAGTGCTTTGCTTTGTCTCACGTTTCTTGTTTTCAGACATCACACTTTTCACTTATGGATTTGCAACTCCACGTTTTGTCTTGCATTGGCCCGAACTTTTCAGTGATCCACACAGCAGTACTTCAGAACTGCTGTTTGTGATGTACTCTGACAGGCAAGCACCCCATCTCCCCCTTATGGGTCCTCCATGTTTTACCACCGTGTTTTTTTGGAGGAAATAAATGTCAGAGATTTTTTTACCAGTCCTCTGTTAGACGTGCGCCCTCCCCATTCTTAAATTCTGAATCTGCCCTCACTTTATTTTATAATAATTTCAGTTATCAATAATAGTCTGATTACATGGAAGATAGTGCAGAATAGTGATGCAGCTAAAATGACTGATTAAATTAATCATTTTCTGATTGAGGGAAAGGATTTTCTGAATAGCCTTATGGTAATTGCATCATGATTCAATTTAGCATTATTGGGTAATTCGTCAATTAAAAACTTTAAAAAGAAATGTAATGGGTAAAAAAGCACACTCATCCATTTGCATCTTTCATCATTTTTATTACTTAAAACTGAAATTGCTTTTAAAAACTAATTTGAGCATGATACTGTAAAGCGTAGTAATCATCCTGGAATTTTTTGTATATGGCCTGGAAAAGGCCTGGAAAGTCCTTGAATTTTTTCCCCCAAAAAGAGTACGAACCCTGAGTGGGAGTAGCAGAGGTTGTGAAACAGAAGGAGGAGTTTGATAATTAGAGTTGACCCAGGTTTAATCACCTGTGAATGTAAGGTTATGTACATAGTTTTTACTTGAATTGTATGAATGAGTTGTATGTGTGATTTTTTATCGAATTGACAAGCATTATAGTGACATCTTATAAGGCTAAGGAAAAGGAAAAAAAAAAAAAAAACGATGTTTCACACCCGAAAATAAGAAGCGTAAGCAAGAAGTCTGTAAACCTTGGAAGCCCAGTTACATCACGATGAATGACGTGTTGGAAGTGTGTTGTCATTGGAGGTTACCATGATCTTTATGGTGAGTGAGTGGTTCTTTCTAATGGTTTTTTTTTCATTTTATGAATTGCACGTAAACTATGCGCACTTTGCAAGAGGTTAATACCTTAAAAGTGCAAATATAATAATTATATTTGCATATTTCTTTATTCCTCCACCTTATGAGTAGTAATGTTAAACACTGAATTCTACGTACACATTAAATCTAAGAACCTTCAAAGTACTCTCCAAGATTGGCAATCACTCACTGCTGATGATGAGGAAGTTGGTGATACCATCAGCCTCGCCATTTTCAAGTAAGAACACTGTTCCAGCTGACTAACGTTCATTCTCAACGAAAATTAAGAATGTACTGACTTTGGGCTCACCTCCTTTCAATGTCTGCGCCATTTAATGGCATCATTAGGTACCAGTGGTGTTATTTCTCAAGCACATGTTTTAAAATTCCAGTCAGAGCTTGGGAATAGGCAAAAAAAAAAAAAAAAAAAATGTTGCCATGACTTATGAAATAACCTTTGTATTTACCTGAAAATTTCTCAATGAAATAAATCACAAAATTTGTATATACTAAACCCTTTTGTTTTTTAATCTCTTTTTGTATATCTGTGACATGGAAAAGTCTTGTTCATTGTATTTTTTTGTATTTTTTTTTTTTTTTGTATTGTGTCTATGATGATGACACAAGCTAGTAAAATTCTGTGGGAATGTGCTCTGCTTAGCTATGTATGATGTAGGTGCAAAAACACCAAAATGCATTGGGCATTTAAAGAACATTTAGACAGTTTGCCAGTCAGAACTTACTTTAATGATAGTGACATCTCAGTGAAAGAATTTTCAGATAGTTTTTATAGTTTCTTCTGAAAAGTGCTGTTATGAACAATGACAGCAAAAAAGTATGTTACTGATAAACATTTTAAAGTATAAAATATTTGAAAGGAGAGGAAAACAAAAGAGCTTTATTTTAAGGTTGCAGCTTTAAATAAACTGATTGAATGTTTGTACATCAGTAAATAACCCAGAGCTGAAGTCATCTGGCTTTGTAATATCCAAGAATGAATATACAAGAATTGATTTATAGAACTGAATAGTGTTGTTTGTCTCTGAGTAAAGCCGAAGCAAGTTTCTGTAATTGTAAAATTAAGGATTTGGAACTAAAGACCCGTGATGTGTGCAGTGATGATTTAATTAAAAGTTATGACAAATTAATAACTTTGTATAGCAGCCAAACAAATGTTTTTTTTTTTTTTTTTTTTTGGCATAGAAGCACTACATCTAATTGTTCACCATGTATCTATTTCCACATAAAACACGAAAATTGCATTGCCTTGGAACAGGGATGGAACCTCCATCTCTCAATTTCCTTTAGAGTGTGGGTACCATTACACTACTCAGAGCAATGAATCTTCAAGCAAATGGAAGACATTAATGAAAAGTGAATCTTCACAAATACATGGCATTCATAGGAGCATATGATTTTTCAAGTGTGTTCAGCTGTTACCTTGTAGCCATGTCTTTCAGTTGCTGGGACATTTACTGCCCTGCATGATGTAATGGTACAATGCTCAAATGGCAATCTAGAGAAGTAGATTTCATTTCCACCCCGAGGCAGTGTTATTTTCACATTTCCAGAGAAGATTATTTCATGGTAAACAGTTGTCAGAAAGACACTTCTCCACCAAAAAAAAAAGTAATTTGATGATAATTTGGACTGCACATTGTTATGTTGCTGCTGTGTTTGTGTACTTGATTCTCACACACAAGTTATTCCTCTGCTTTTGTCAAAAGGGAGCCTGGGTTTGGTAGATGATTGTGAACGTTGATATGTAGAGTCATTCACTGCCATGCAGTGCTTTGATTTATAATGATCTGTAAATAATGCTTCAGTGTTAATACCCAGATTTACTCTATATGGTGATTTTGTTCTGAAAAATGTTAGAATGTGTAGTATGATAGCAAAGGCATTATCAGCACATATACATTGAACCACAAAAGCCATGTTTCACTGAAGAAGTTTGTGACGAACTGATAAATTTAAAAATATCATTTCATAGCTTTGCGATTCCAGAAACAGGAATTTTTTCACATGTGAATGCAGGCTGATTGTTGGATCCTGTTAAATTAAGGATATCAGATAAAAACTGAATTAGAACAGGAAAAAAAGAGGGACAGAGAAATGGAATAAAGGGATTCTGTGTGATAGAAGTGAAGAATTAAGAAAAAAAAAACACTACTTGAGAATTAGTAGAAGGGGGAAAGAGTAAGCCACATCAAAAGAATTAATATCTGACTCCAAATAAGTCATGAAGAGGAAGATAATCTCCAGTAAAAATTCCATTTAAATTGCCCAATTCACATTGTACCCTGTATGCATACATGTCAAGTTTTATTATTTACCTATAAAATTTATGGAAATTTCACTTGTTTTACAATTATTTTTAAGATACAATGTATTTTATATATATATATATATATATATATATATTTTTTTAACCCCACCTATGTTAAGTGTTGTATCTTGGTATCACCTAAAACATTTCTGAGAGATAATAAGACTGGTCCACACACACACACACTCAAATGACCTCAGTACCTACATATTCTGATTTACCTGATCACAATTTTACCCATTTCTTCTTCCCCTACCCTCACTGCTGGCAGGCTGTTTGGAAAAACACTGCAGAAATACATTGGTAACAACCACTAAAAAGAGAAAGGGAAGAGAAATGTATCAGTCTCACACAGGACTTAAATTTGCATTTTTGAAGGTATTCTAACATGTTTCCATAAAAGTCTGAGCTAAAGTCTCTGTTAAGTGAAACATTATGACAATCTCTATTTCTGATTGAGGAAAACCATAATAATAACCTATTCTACCAGTTTGAAGGGAAATAAAAAATAAAAGCTTTCCAAACAAGCAAAGAAATTCTACAATTCACAGACTCCATCCAAATTCCTCTCACAAATTAAAACAAGTTTTCAAAAAGTTCAGTTACCATCTTGCAATCAGTTCCAGCCCTACAATTCCACCAAAGGTTTTACTTAATGGCAGAGACATAACATAGACCCACTTGATCTTCCAGCAGTTTATTCCATTCCAATAAAAATTTCATCTGGACAAACTTCCTACATCGGAAGTTCCTATTGAGGCATCAATGATAGATTGAAAGAGCATGATGAAGCTAGGTCAATACCCAGCAAAACTATGGTCTACTTGAAAAAATAAATATTTGTGATAAACTACCTTGTATTATCTTAATATATAACTAAAGATGTAGTTTGAAAACTTCCATGCAAAATATAACTCTTACGTAACTTAAGCATGTTTCCTCCTTTTCTTCTCATTTATTTCATTTATGTGTTGCTGCCCAATTCTCTCAATGTTTAGAAAGTACACTAATTATCGCTATGTTTGCATTTAATATTTACGCTCGATCAATTAGTCAGTTGAACACATTGATGAAACGTTCACTGAAAAAGTTTTACAGATTTCAATTCTAAAAAATTAGCAGGTTTGAGTATGGTATGTTCAGTAGACCATGTGAATTCCCCCATTCCTGTGACTACTTAATTTCTCTAATTGTGTCCTTAAACCACAGTGGTTGGTTTATCAGTTCTCTTGTACATTATGTCATGAGAAGTTCCTGAATTCTCTTTCAATGTGAGAAGTGTGCCGCTATTGATTTATTGTCAATTCAGAACAGGTGTTAATGTGTGTAGGCAAAATGCTCTTGCTAGATGCATTTGCAGTTAATTTGAGTAGTAGTTGCATCCTTATAGTTTTTCAAATACATATGGTAATTTAATGCCATATGAGCAGTTTTTTTTTTTTTTTTTTTTTTGCAGTCCACAGCTGCTTGTTTAAATGTTGCAAAAGCAATTGCTGATGATGTTGATAACCAGAGAATGGGTTTCGTAGAGCAATTCGACCATCATTGTAGTTGGCTCTTAAAATTGTGCCTCCGAAATGTTTGATCTCTGATACAGGGTGCGCACGCGTGCTTGAAAACCTGGAAAGTGCTGGAAAATCATGATTACGTTTTCAAGGCCTGGAATATCCTGGAAAACGGTATTTTTTTAATGCTGTCTTGAAAAGCCTTGAAATTTGAAATTAGTGCTTAAAAAAAATGCCCTTTTAGGAAATCGTGTTACTGACTGTTACCCCTTCATTTTTTTAAGTTCCTCTCCTCTGTTCTCAAAGAAACCGCCGGCAACAGTGGTGTTTTGGATGTGTCCAAATCCTAATTTGGCTGGGGGGGGGGTGAAGCACTACTTCCAGTGCAATAAAATTGGATGATTACTAGAAGGTCTGTTAGGGAAGGGGAGCTTGATGCATTCTCTAGCCCTGAGCTTCATGTCCGTCCGACAACTACTGAGAACAACAGAAGGGGAAAGAAGTGACATTTGGCATTTGCAAGGGGGTCGCGTGTTTACCAAGTCAGCTGGCACCCACCAGTGAAGAGTATGCCTGAACAACACATTCATCTGCTCCTTGTTTATTGCATTAAGACGCTTGCTTCCGGCCCACCCCTCAAGAGACTTCGGCTACTTATGATAAAAAATAAGAAAACTATCTTTGCGAATTTTTCACAAAAGTGGCTGAAATTTTTACATTTACTATAATTGGATTACAGAAGCTCACTCCCAAAATTCCATTTGAATCGGTTTAAAACTTAAAAAGTTAGCATTGGAAATTTTTATTATGTGTGCCTCTTTAGACAGTGAGCCTTGAGCAGAAAGTGTGTTACCATAGCAACGGTTGATTGACAGCTGGGAGCGCTGATCCGAAGCCCTGGGTTGGGAAGAAAGCAAACACCTGTTTATCACTTCCACGGCTCAAAAGGACTAAGAGATATTTTTCAGAAATCCATTTTCCGAATTTTGAAAATAACACAGTAAAATTTTTACAGTGGTTAAAATACATCACAATAAAGTTCTAGTGCAAATTTCGCCAAATTCCGTTTGAAACTTTAGCAGATGCAAAAAAAAAAAAAAAAAAAAAAAAATCTTCCGTTGCAAAATCGGATTGAAAAAAGAAACGGCAATTATAAATTACGGGAAAAGCAAGCAAATTATTTTTTTTTTTAGATGCCATGGTTTATTTAAACAGAGTGATCCTTAAATTTTGTTTCTGTGATGATATGGACTATTTTAATTACAAACATGCATTTTTATTCAGATGTCTGAGTTACTGTTTTAATAAAAAAATCTATAATTAAAAAGTTTTCAATGGATTTAGGCGAAATTCAGCAGATAAACGTATTTTAGTAAATTGCAACGTTATGACGTAAATTTGGTCATTTTGTCGAAAATTGGGCAGCATTTTTTTTTTTTTTTTACGTTTTCTCCTATAGTTAGGGTGAAGGAGGAAGACACTTCAGTGAGCTGCAGGTGGTGATTTATGGCGATGTGCCAAATGAAAAGAAGGACATTCCAGAGGCTGAGTGTGCGTGGACGCGTGCTCCTGCTGTTTGAACTTAATCGGAATGTTTTCGGGAGGGGGAGAAATATCCGTTTCAGCTTTACAGCTTTCAGGCTCCTTTTTTTTTCTTGGTAATAAATAAAAACCATTGTTGCTGCATTCACCATTGATCCATATTCGCATTTCTTGAATATAAACAGCAGACAATCGGAAACATGGTGTTGGGTGGGTCTTGATGTTCTTCATTTGTATCTGCTGAATTTTGTTCTGTGGGAATACGGAATGAGTTATACTGTGAATACATACAAAACTACATATTTTTGAGCTGAAAAATAGGTCTACTTGTACACAGTAGCTAACGTGTGAACTCAGACGAAGACAATCGGACATATGGACGTCTGATTCCATAAAAAAATCAACCCACTTTTATTATACACGACAGATAAAAAAGAAAAAACATTACATGTTTTTAAACATTATAAAGGAAAGCGGATTTTTGAAACACCATGACTTGATGATATTAATTTCTGAAAGTTTTTTTTTCGATTTTAATTTCTGAAACCTTTTTTTTTTTTTTTTTTTTTTCAATTACAATACATTGTAACAGGATACCTGTGTGTTGTATCCCTTAGTTGTATGGCAGATTTTGAGTTGGCCGATATCCGCGATCGTAAGTGGTAGTTACATTGCTATTGTTGATGATGACAAGATAAATACTGGAGTAATGTAGAATGTTGCATAAAGTAAAAAAAAAAATCGCCCCCCTCCTCCCCTTCGAACTTTTATGCGGTTATCATAGCTGATCAACCATTTCATTCCATGAACATCAGCACATTTCAATCATTTGACCATTGGGGGTCTGACGGAATTCAGCAGTGCTAAGCGCCTAGCGCAACGAGAACATGCTAATTATGGACAGTTCTATTCCCTTCCCCCTATCATCCCTAATAATTGAGAGCGCATACTGTAGTTTCAAATATTCTGTGTATGAGCTAGTTTTCACGCTGTTCGTTATGTTTTTATTTTAGAAATTACTAACCCTTTCGAACTGTAGGTTGCAGAAACGTTTATGCTTTGGTTTTTTCCGTAAAAGGGGTTGGATTTTTGGCGAAATTTTAGTATGCTGTTAGGTACAACCTAGGAACCTACCCTGTTGAAAATGGTCGAAATTAAATTCAAAGGCATAGATATAAGAGCAGTATTCATTCTCCAAGCTTGAAGCCCTACGTCCACTCTCCAGCTGGGTAAGTATGAAAGATTTGAGACTTGAATCCACCTGTGGGCATAACAAGCACATGCCCCATTTCAAAAAAGGGGGAGGTTGAGTAAGTAGATAAGTGCTTTGCTTTGTCTCACGTTTCTTGTTTTCAGACATCACACTTTTTCACTTATGGATTTGCAACTCCACGTTTTGTCTTACATTTGCCCGAACTTTTCAGTGATCCACACAGCAGTACTTCAGAACTGCTGTTTGTGATGTACTCTGAGAGGCAAGCACCCCATCTCCCCTTTATGGGTCCTCCATGTTTTACCACCGTGTTTTTTTGGAGGAAATAAATCTCAGAGATTTTTTTACCAGTCCTCTGTTAGACGTGCGCCCTCCCCATTCTTAAATTCTGAATCTGCCCTCACTTTATTTTATAATAATTTCAGTTGTTATCAATAATAGTCTGATTACATGGAAGATAGTGCAGAATAAGTGATGCAGCTAAAATGACTGATTGAATTAATCATTTTCTGATTGAGGGAAAGGATTTTCTGAATAGCCTTGTGGTAATTGCATCATGATTCAATTTAGCATTATTGGGTAATTCGCCAATTAAAAACATTAAAAAGAAATGTAATGGGTAAAAAAGCACACTCATTCATTTGCATCTTTCATCATTTTTATTACTTAAAACTGAAATTGCTTTTAAAAAATAATTTGAGCATGATACTGTAAAGCTTAATATTCATCCTGGAATTTTTTGTATATGGCCTGGAAAAGGCCTGGAAAGTCCTTGAATTTTTTCCCCAAAAAAGAGTACGAACCCTGCTGATAAGAGTTTTTGCAACCAAATAATAGTCATCTGCACAAAAGGTCCAATCACAGATTGCACTTGGCCTTCGGTGAGATTATATTGTCGTAAAATTATGCCACAGAATGTTTGATTACTGAGAAGAGCTTCGGTAACCAGATAATTGTCATCTAGACAAAAGGAAAGGTCTAGTCAAATTGCATTTGGACTTTGATGGGATATTATGGGCTTCCTCTGTTTTGTATAGAACCACCTGTTCTTGTTTTTAATATGTAAAGTGATGTTTCTGTTGAAGGACAATTATCCCTAGTCAGGTTCAAGGACAGTCATTCTTGAGATCTGAAACTGATGAGTCATGTTTTGCCATATTTCTGTCATGCAGTCAAGACACTGCCTGACATTCTAAATTATTTCTATGATAAAGTTTAAAGGATGTGGCACCAGTTGTGTATAGATGCATAAACTAGGTTGATTGAAAGTTCTACTTTTTTTTTTTTTAAACTTCATCGCCTATGCTAGTGTGGCAGTGGCACAGTAATAACTTGTGTAGATGCCGACAAAGTGATACTTCATGTCATCATGCACTGCATATATATTCATCAGCTGGGCAGGTGTAGGTGTAAAGAGTCGTGGCTTTAATGCCGTCAAGCATTTTTTGGATTATGCTGCCTATTAAGAGCAAAGCATGTCCTGTGCTGCTTTCAAAATCACACTTCAATATTCCTGCTGACCACAAGCAGAACTTGCAAAAATTGTATGTAAAAGAAAGAAAGTTGGCACCAGGCATAAAAGTAGGCCTGCACATTCCTAAGATTGCCAGTAAACTACTATTTCATGACAAATTCAAAGTATCTAGTGATTTTAAGGAATAGCAAAAAAGTGGACACTTACCATTAGCAAAGTTAATATCACCAATTTCCTTTTTGAAACATTTCAAGCACAAGGTTCGAGGTTCTGTGCCTAATTCTTCCTGTGGTAATGTGCTGTTAATTATTTTTTAATTATTGAGTTCATAGACTTTTTGATAAATTACACTAGCCTGCAAATGAAAACTTTTTTTCTGTGGTATGAATTTGAATATGTGACTTTTACTACTCTTTGTACACTGAATTCAAAAATGCATTCGGTTCTGCTGTATCACGTCGGGTTCCTTGGCAATGTGGTATAATGTAAGTTCATCAATTTCTGTTGACCGAAGCGTTACATTTCATGTCTTTGCATATATAGCATGCATATTTAACCATTTTCAAAACTAAGCATAAGCAAGAACAACCTTTAAAAGTGAAAGGGAATAATTAAAAAAAACTACATAGAAATAAAATAAAAAGTGTACAAGAATTGAAAACTTATCTAATTACATTCCGTAATGTTAGTTGGCAGTTTTTTCTTCTCTTGCCATGGAAGCTCAGTGTTCGCGACGCCCTTGAGTGTTCTCTGGAAGGATCCTCACGTGCAATAGACCAACAGTAATCAGCCATTATACGCTCATCCCAACGTACCTGATAACGTCACTGTGCCTCTTTTAAGTCCTGGTGGTACCTTTCACCTTGCTCTTCACTCAAAGCTCCCAAAATTCGGAGAGAAGTAATTGAGATGTGCACTTAAGAAATGAAATTTTAGGCTCATATTACAACCAAGCAATTTGAATTTGTCCAACATATTTTGTACAATTGTCTTGTACGACGGGTCCTTTACGTTTCCAAGAAAAAGTTTCATCACTTCTTTGAAAGCATTCCACCCCTCTTCTTCAGTTTCTATCATTGTACAGGTGAAATTGTTATCCATCATCAGTTTATGAATTTGCGGGCCATCAAATATTGCCTCTCTGATTTTAGCTTGTGACAATGAAGGAAATATTGTGCATAAGTACTGGAAGCATGGACGACTTTTGTCTAGTGCCTTTACAAACTGTTTCATAATACCAAGTTTTATGTGTAACGGAGGGATTGGAATTTTCTCGCGATCAACTAGACTTTCATTAATGACTTTCTTGGAACCTGTTGTCAGTTGCTTCCTCTCAGGCCAATGTACAGTATCCCAATGTTTGTCCCTGGCTCTGTTATCTCACTCGCAAAGGAAACAGGGAAATTTTGTGTATCCTCTCTGCTGTCCTAACAATATTCTAATGACTTTCAAGTCACCACATATTTGCCATTCGTGCTCATGGAATTTAATTTTTTCAAGCACTAACTTTAATGTTTTGTATGATTCTGACAATTTTGTGGAATGAGCAAGTGGTACAGAAGCGAATTTGTTGCCGCTATGAAGTAAAACCGCTTTGAGGCTTCTTTTGGAAGAGTCAATGAAAAGGCGCCAGGAACTAGGTTGATAGATTTCCTCTTCCAACTGATGAATAAGATTACAGATGTCCGTACAAAAAAACAGATCTTCCTTTGAGTAGTACTTCCGAAAACACTTGTCACGATTCCTGTACCAAGAAAATATAACTCCAGGTGCCAGCAGGTTTTTCTCGTAAAGTCTTGAGCCTAGTAATTCACTCTTTTCCTTCGTGAGCCCCAGTTTTCTTATCAAGTCATTCAACTTGGGCTGAGTAAACATTTTTGGTAAATGGTCAAATTCTTCTGGCTCGAAACTCATTTCCCCAATGTCTGAATGTAGAGAACTGCTTTCAGATTCATCACTCAAGTTAGCTGGTGGTGTAGGTACTGGTAAGTCAAGTCCATGAGGAACAAGCCGTATGGCTGATGGCAGATTTGGGTATTTAATTCCTCTCTTATTCTTTTTGTTAAAACCAGCAACATTGCACATACAGAAATAAGTTATTGTGGTGGTTCTTCTGTTCACACCATATAATTGGAATTGCAAACTGCATTGCTTTCCGTTTTCCTTTGTACCAGTACCGCAGTCCCTCGACACAACTGTTACAAGCAACGTGAGGCACAAACGACTTATCTTGGTCGCCGACTTTCACTTTGAAATATGCATAGTTTCTTCACGAATGAATCTAGTTTACGTACCTTACCATCAAACACATAACATCCACAAATGTAACAAAATTGCTGAGGACTTCGCACACACTGTTTTCTACACAATTCCGACGCACTAGCCATACTTACAAACTAACGTTTTACTTTCACACTTCAAATATAGGATGGGCACATGCACAAGGATGCCTGCCCTCTGCTCAACTGATAGGATATTCAGTGAGGGGATGTGAGTTTTCTTTAAACAGAAACTCTAAGGGGTACAAAAAACAAGTGGCGCTGCGCCGCCTAGTGTCGCGCCGCAACTGCGTCTGGAAACAAACAACGAAACGCAGAAGTACGCAGAAACATTCGTTGACAAGGGGCATTTCTCATAGTAATATAGCATTTCCTAAGTTTAAGTCAAGTTCTTTGTGGAAATTTAAGTGCGATTGTGAGGAGATGGCTCTACATTACATACAATGTGGATACGTCAATTCACGTATATGCAAAAAACAATATTGTGAAACAACTAGATGTGATGGACCAAAACTAATGTTATTTTCGGATTCAGGACACAGATTTCCACAAGAATCACCTACTTTCGCATTTACCGCAGAACCATTGTTGGCTAGTGTTATCTGTAAAGTTTGAGAAGTTAACAGCACATTACCGTGGGAAGAATTAGTCACAGAACCTTGAACCATGTGCTTGAAATGTTACAAATAGCAAATTGGCAATATGAACTTTGCTAATTGCAAGTATCCTATTCTTTTACTATTTGGATTAAACTGCATTTTTATTAATGTATTAAGGGTTGAACTTTTTTGTTCAACCAATATATTTCTTTTTGATTTTTGGGAATATAGTATTTATTGATTTCCATCAAAAGTACTGGCATTATTTACCAATTTTTCTTTTCTTTTCTGTAAGTCCAGCTATGTGTGGTACTGGTACAGTTTATTCATACATAGCCTCTGTGTACTAGAATTTAAGTGACCAACTTTGAAGCTCATGCATTGGTTCAATATAATATGACAACTACATATGCTAAATATGAACAGTAGCTTACTGTACGCAAGCCACATGCATGTCTTGAAACACATTTACAACTCACATATTTTTAGATTGACTGTGTCCTCCAGGTCGCATCCTATTACTTTTATTTACCATATTTTCTAAATTCAAAAGCCATTTAAAAATCTTAATTCAATCTTCATTCATGCTAAAAATTGTATGTACAAAGCACTTAACATTTTGCTAGCATTTACAAAAGTGTTAAACGGTTTATACATATAACAAGGTTCGTACAGTCCTTAAAAAGAGTCCTTATTTTTTTCCCCATCTTGTTTTTGTGCTGCGGTAATGGGCATCGCAACCCTGCCTCCGTTTTTGTTTGTGTCTCTAAATATGCTAACTGTTCAGCAGGGGAGCTTCCTTCTAGCTCATTGAAGGGAGATAATCCCCTGGAATGTTCTTAGAAATTATCTCCCTTAACCCCCCCCCTCTCACACACACACTCACACTTTTCCCATTGTAGCCTGCATGACTTACCTTGCGTGACCTTACCAGTGGGATCAACATCTGTGTTGTGTCTTTTCAGGGGCCAAAGCTAAGGTCAAAGATGGGGGTTCTGTTTGACTTCACAATTTATGATGGTGTAAGTTGTCTCATGTGGTCTGATCTATCTAGTGTCTACTGCTCTACTTAACTCACCTTGCTTCATTGTCCCTGTGTCTCCTGCTTGTCCTCCCCCCCCTTTTTTGCCGTGTATTTAATTTTGTTTTTTGCAGGCGAAGTAGTTTATATTTGGGGCAAAAAGCCTGGTAAATGTCCACTAGCACTGTTTAATCCCCTACATATGTATATACAGTGGGATTCCTAAAGTCCTAAGTCACCTCAATAACCTGGGAACAAAGACAGATGGAAGTAAGGTATGGAATAGTAAAACAACCATGTGCTATCGGATGAGAGTGACTTGACTGCAGCACCCCTAGTGGCAAAATGTGGAAGTTAACACTCCTATCTCGGAAACCATGAGAGATACGGGAAAGAGATCACTTAGAAACTTGTAGAGCATCAACGAATTAGTAGGAAACGACATATGGTAGAAACAGCTGGGGTAAGTGGAAGGCTGGAAATGCAAACATGTGCGAAGCCGGTTCGTGTTGTTGTCACGGTAACAGTCTAGCAGAGAGAAATGTATGACGTATGCGACCGCACGCCTGTGAGTGTTGTATGCAAATTCTGGTGTGACATAACGCCTCACCTGCCATATCAGGCGCGGCGTGGCAATGTATAAAGGATCGTCGGTCAGGAGCTATGTCATTCATAACGTGAGTATCGGGTGAAGAACGAGCATTACAGGCTATTCGAATGGACAGTATTGTGAGATGGTACTGCTATATGGAGAATTCGGCCGCAACGTGAGGGAAGCATCACGCCAGTATGGCTTACGATTTCCGACTCATCCATCGCCGACAGTGTGGACCATCAATCACACGGTTCGACAGCTACGAGAGACAGGCAGTATTGCAGTGCATCCCCGTTTAGGCCGACTCACCGGAATGGTTGGGGATGTGCAACCAGTCGATGTTCTGGCATACATATTGGCCATCCCACACACCAGTACAAGGGAAGTCAGTATGGCATGTGGCTTATCACAATCCCGTGTGTGGAACATTTTGCATCAGCATGGTGCCCACCCGTACCGTACAGTACCGCTGCACGTACTGATACCAGGGGATGACCAACGGCGTCTAGATTGATGCAATTTTGTAATGAACACCGTAGAAGAAAATGCGGCCTTTCTATCAAACATCCTTTGGACTGACGAGGCACAGTTCACACGCGCCGGGGTGCTGAACAAACAAAACACCCATTACTGGGCAGTTCAGGGTTCATTTTTTACATGGGAAATGAGGCAACAGGCGCACTGGTCGATCAATGTCTGGTGTGGCATCTGGAAGGACCGACTTGTTGGTATTGAGCCCTATTTGTGTTAAACGCAACGTTATGTAAGTATCACTTTTGCATTAAATACAGCCAATGTACTCCATTTGTATTCATGCCTGAGTATAATAAACCTTGTTTCCCTCACATTTCCAGCCTTCTACTTACCCTAGCCGTTTCTACCATATGTCATTTCCTACTAATTTGTTGATGCTCTACAAGTTTCTAATTGATCTCTTTGCCGTATCTCTCATGGTTTCTGAGATAGGAGTGCTAACTTCCACATTTTGCCACTAGGGGCACTGTAGTCACTCTCATCCGATAGTGCATGGTTGTTTTACTATACCATACCTTACTTCCATAGCTCTAGCTGTCTTTGTTCCCAAGTTATTGAGGTGACTTAGGACTTTAGGAATCACCCTGTATACATACACACACACCTAGTGATATTCCAATGATGCAAAATATCAGTTGGAGTTTAGGTCCTTAGAAAGTCCTTATTATTTTTCCACAGAAGAAAAGGTTATGAACCCTGTATAAATTTTAGCATGAATGAACATTACATAAATTTTTAGGGTTCTTAATGCTTTTGAGTTTGGAAAGTATGATAAATAACGGTAGTGGTATTGTGACCTGGAACAAAGTCAATCTTAATATTTGTGTGTTGTAAATATCTTACTGTAGGAAGAATTAGGCACAAATACTCGTATATGCATAAGATAAGCTACTGATAGTTTCTAGTGTATGTAATTGTATGTTAGCTTGTTTTTCATTAAATTTAGGTGCATTTGAACCTAGAATTGATGTGTTTATTATTATTATAGCTTGATTTCAAATATATTGCATTTTTCTTTTAATTTGAAATAACATTTCTTTTTGAAGAACTCTGTGGATTCCATGATTACAACATTAGATCCCGGAATGAAGGAAATAATTTGTGAGTATAAACTTCTTTAGTACTGTTGAAAATGTAAATAAATGAATTTTATTTATTTATTTAAATATACAATATTTATGTATTCAAATTAATAATATAATGAATATATATTTATTTGAATACATAAATATATAAATGCATAAAGATATTGATAAAATAAGTTGCTGTATTTTCAAAATTTGCTACTTGATATATGGTGTACCTACAGTCTTTGTTATGTAAATTCATATTTATGATTACTGCTTATTTTGTGTGTGGAATAAATTTACAGAATCTACTAGAATGATGAGCACAAGTATTAATCATGCAATATACATAATATCAAAGTTATTATTTACCTGATATTGGCAAAATATTTTGCATGTTGTTGCTCCGTGAGGCACATGCTTCCAGCCCGAGAGGTCCATTATGTTACGGGTTTTTTGGTTAGTTAAAATTTTTTATAAATACATACATACATACATACATACATACATACATATCACTAAGCTGTTCTCTGAGATTCAGAGGTTAGCTCCAAAAAGAAATACAAACTTCCAGATATTTTTACTTATTGTTGTCGTATCAAACTTCTCCATTTACAGCGATCTTGACATACAACTCGTGCTTCACTAATATCCATTACACACCATACACAAGATCTGTTATACTTCATACTCATAATCTTTTTCTCATGCAGACACTCCTGAATCTGATCCACCCATGTCTTCCTTGGCCTTCCATTGCCTTTCCTTCCTGCCACTTGGGCTGAAAAGATTTTCTTAGTAAGCATTTCATCACTCATTCTTTCAACATGGCCAAACCACCGAAGCATATTGGTCTCCACCTTGCTAACAACATTTTGCTTCACATCACACAACTGCAATACATCTTCATTTCTCACACAATCATATCGTGTCTTGCCACAAACCCCACATAAGTAACGCATTTCTCCAGCACACAAACGACTCCTATGTTTCTTCTGCAGTACCCAGGTTTCACTGCCAGACATCAGAGTAGGAACAATTACAGTTTCATACACAGCCATGCGGGACTCTCTAGAGAACCCATCATTCCTGTGAAAACCTCCCAGAGCAGCTATGACTTTCAAAGAAGAATTCACTCGCCTACTGATTTCACCATCCAACTTGTTCTCTCTGTCAAACATGTTTCCTAAATACACAAACTCACTCACCTGGTCAATCACAGTGCCATTTATACTTACATTACATTCAGTGCTACCAGTTCCTCTCTCAAACACCATAACTGTGGTTTTCCTCTTATTTATACTCAGTTTGCAACTTCGTGCATCCGAGTCAACATACTCTGCAACTCACTTTTGCTCTCTGCCAACAGGACAGTGTCATCAGCATACAGCAATCTGCACACACAGATATCACCAAGACATAAACCACTATTATCTATTTTGGCATCACACATGCATGCATCCATAAATATATTAAACAGCCATGGTGACATTACACAACCTTGTCTAGCTCCTGCACCAATGGAAAACCATTTTGATAAAACACCATTCACTCGTACACAAGCTCTACTACCAGCATACATGGCTTTTACACTATTAAGTAGATTCCCAGTAACACCATATTCATTCAATACCTTCCACAAAAGTGTCCTATTCACTCGGTCATAAGCTTTCTCTAAATCTATGAAGGCAGTAAAAACTTTCTTTCCAACAGCCAGATACTTTTCAATCATCGTGCGTAATGCAAAAATCTGGTTAGTGCAGCCTTTACCAGGCATAAAACCACTCTGAACATCCCACACTTTCAATGATGTAAGACCCCGTACTTTTTCAATAACAACCTTACCAAACACTTTCCCTGGCACACTCAGTAGGCTAATACCATGATAGTTCTTGCATTCAGTCTGATCACCTTTTCCTTTATACAAGGGAACAATGATAGCATCCTTCCAATCACGAGGGACCATTCCTAACTCCCAGCACAACTGGCAAATTTCAGTTAACCAGTCAATTATAGAGTCACCACCATACTTCAACATCTCTGCAGTTATGCCATCAACTCCTGGAGCCTTACCATTCTGAAGAGATTTTAGAGCTTTACACACTTCTTCTCTTGAGATCCCTCCTGTGCTTTCATCCCTCATTGTGACAACATCTGCGTCTGTCTCAGAATCATCTTTGCTTTCCTGATCTAATAACTCACAGAAGTATTCACCCCATCTGTCACTTAACTCATTGGTCTCCCATATCATTTCCCCAATCTCATTCTTCACACAACTTACAACTTTGTTTCCCCTATTTTTCCTGAGTCTCATGTACTTCCAGAAGGACTTCCTGTCTTTCCAAAAAGCCAGTTCATGCCTTTCCACTTTCTCCTTCCTATCTTTTGCCTTACTGTAGCGAACCAGCTTAGCAGCTTCACGCTTCTTACAGCGATATTCATCCACAGAGACTCTACCTTGCAACATCCCCAAATAGGATTCCTTCTTTCTCTTTACTGCCTCTTCAATCTCACTATTCCACCAAGCATCACCTCTATTGTTACCCACCATTGTGGTGCCACAGACCTCTTTAGCAGCAGTGACAACACAGTTCTTAAAACATTCCCACTTCTTTTCTACATCCCTCTCACAAGATTTCAGATCCTTCAGTTGTTCTCTGAGTAAGTCAGAATACCGCTGATGATCTTCAAGGAGCCTATCAACCTTTATTCTTTCTATTCTGGGTCTCTTCCTATTCCTTTTCCTCCAACCAACATTAAGTTTCTCTCGTGACACTACCAAGTAATGATCAGAACCAACATCCGCACCTCTCATCACACGGGTGTCAACAACTAAGTGTTTCAAACGCTGATCGTAGACAACAAAATCTATCACACGCTTTTGACCAAGAGTACAATTTTCCCAAGTATATGTGTGGATATACTTGATATACTTGTGGTTGAAAAATGTATTAGATACACACAAATCATTCTCAATGCAGAGTTCAGTTAATCTTTCACCATTATCATTCACACAAGGATCATTAAACTTACCCAGAACATTGTCAGAAATTGCATTCTGCACACCTACTCTAGCATTGAAATCCCCTGCTATTATAACTTTTTCTTTAGCACCAAACTGGCTCAAAACAGCTTTTAGCTCATTCCAGAAATCTCCCTTCTTGTCAGAAGGTCCCGAGTCACAAGGAGCATACGCTACAACAATTACAATTCTCTGAAGTTTTACTTTCAAACGAATCCAGAGAATTCTCTCACTTACGCAACTATAGTGAATTAAGTTGTTCTTCATCTTTTCACTTAAAATCACACCTACACCAGCCTGTCCTCTCATATTATCCAATACTCCAGACCACACACTCACCGTGCCATTCACTTCTTCTATCCCAATTTCCTTCTTTTTGGTTTCACTTACACACAGCACATCCAGTCTATACTTATTCATCTCCTCAATCACCTAACTCATCTTGCCATTTATACCTCTAGTATTCCATACACCAATCTTACATTCACTCAGCCGAGATCTCTTTCTCATACGCCGTTTAGAAACTCCAGGTCGATTCCGTGGTGGACCGTCCTTCTCAAGTGTGATAGGTCCACCATATCCCACACTTGAGTCATTCTTAATATTTCTTTTTGTCTTTTTAATCAGGTAAGTACATCAGTGTGGGGGATTAGCCCATAGCTGAGGGTTCCAGTTGGTCATTCAACCCAAGGATTCTGGAACAAAACCCAGTGAGTTGGGGTCTTTTCGCCAATGTCACACAGAACTAGCTTGCACCTCTCCAAAATTCACAGAGGCCCTAGTTGCTGTTGTGTATGCCATTGTTACCACGGAGCGCCCCGAGGAGGCAAACTCATCGCTCACTACGACCGCCCGCCTTTATAAATAAAACAATTAGGTTATATTGTTATCAGTTCAACATTCATTCATTCGCATTTAATAATTTAATAAATCTCAATTTAATAATGTACAATTACAAGTTATTTAATATTTTAACCTATATTTCTAATAACAATTACTTTGAGTTTGACAAAAAAATCTATAGGCAAGAAGTAGGAGCCCCAATGGGATCCCCATTATCTTCCTTATTTTCAGAAATAATCATGTGTGATATCGAAAACAAAATTATTAAAAAACTTCCAGACCTACCTGTCATTTATTGTAGGTACGTGGACGACAATTTTATGTTGTCTAAATTAAAACAAGAACTAGAAATATTAAAGAATAAATATAGTACTTGTTACCCTGAGGTTGAATTAACTTTGAAATTTGAACAAGATGAAAACATTTTTTTTTTAGATATTGAACTAATAAAAAAGGACTTAAATTTTGAATTCAGAGTTTTTAGAAAACCAACATATGTGCCTATAATGATCCCATACCAATCAGAACACCCAAAAACTCATAAAGTAAATAGTATTAGGAATTGGGTAAAATGAGCCTTCACACATTCCTCAAATAAAAAGTACAGAGAAGAAGAAATCCAGTGGATTATTAACACAACCAAACAATATGGATATGACACAAAAACTGGTAAAAAGTTTTATTTTTGAACACAAAAAGAATCTAAAGGAGTCTAGTCAAAACATTCCAAAAAGAAATACAAATATTCAGGTTCTTTTCCTTTTATTAAAGGACTAAGTGGAAAATTTTTAAGATTAAGGAAGAAACACAACATTATTTTTGGTCATTCTGTTCAGAATATAGGTGACTTAGTTATAAAGAAAAAAATATAACAATAATATACTACAATCAGCAGGTGTGTGTGAAATTCCTATTGCTTCACAGAGTTCTGGAGACCACATCTCTTACATTGGTAGCACAAAAAATAGATTAATAAAAAGATTACATCAACATATAAAAAACTGGAACAAAAAGAAGAAGAAACTGCTCTTATTCAACACTGTACTAATCATAAACAATATCCTGATTTTAAACATATTAAATTACTAACCACCCACATAAACGAAAAAGAATTAAGGATTTCTGAAAGCGTTATAATTGAACAAAAAAAGATAAAATATGCAACTTACAAGACCCCACCACCCTAGACACTGCCTGGAAGTCACTTATGAAAAGCAAAAAAAAAACATAAAAAAAGACAAAAAAAAGGAACATTACAAAAAGTCACACCATTTAATAAAGGACTAAAAATAATACACCTGTTTCTACAAATAAATAATAAAAGCTAAAAATATCTACACTAAAAAGAGAATTTTTTTTTCTTACGACTGATATACCTACCAACTCATCCAATAAATGGCAACACATGAGAAACGATCTCCTAACACATACGCGAGAAAAACCTTGTGTAGATAGTAGAAGGCCCGATGATGGCACTCAGGATGTGCCAAAAGCGCTCGCCGTGATAACATGACGAAGAGCCTCTTGAGAGACGTCTCCTGACCTGATGAGTATAACTTACTCTAATGCAATCTTTTAACTAATAGTAAATTTTAAATGTTTGATTGTTCGAATGAATGAATGTTGAACTGATAATAATATAACCTAATTGTTTTATTTATAAAAAAATTTCAACTAACCAAAAAACCCGTAACATAATGGACCTCTCGGGCTGAGAGCATGTGCCTCACGGAGCGACAATGTGCGAAATACTTTGCCAATATCAGGTAATAGTGTAGGCAGTTCAATAAAGGGAGAATGAATGTGCATGATAAAGACTGAATTGGTTGCTGATGTGTTTGACCAGTTGAATCAGCAAATTCAAGTGAACAGAAGATTTACCATTTCTGAGGTAACTACACACTTCCCACTAATTTTTCATTCTTTACTGCTCGAAATCGTCACTGCTGCTAAAATGTTCTTTAACTGTAGAACATTTTAGTGGCAGAGCAGTTAAACAGCAGTGCTGAGGTGAAGACAGCCATATAGGATTGGACTGAACTTTTGGTGGCAGATTTTGACTACGGAAATTGAAAAGCTTATGCCTCAATGCAGAAAATGTCTCAGTGTTCAGGGTGATTATATTGAGAAGTACTTAAAGTACATGTAAACTTGTGCCAATAAAGTAATATTATTAAGGCAAAAATTATTTTATTTACAGCCAATTGATTTTTGATGAACCTCATATGCTGAAAGTGTGTCAACAGCTGCAGCCAAAACATATTATTCTGCCCACAAACTGTAAAGTTAAGGGTAACACAGATTTTACACCTTTTGTTTAAATATTATGACTGTGAAATTCTGATGCCATAACTACATTCGTAAAATTTCACTGTGTATGTGATGTAGTTGGCTCTTCTTTCCTGCAGTCTGTGGTCTCACAGTTTGAATAATCTTGTATTGATTAAGTACAACTTGTTAGAAATTCTGAATGAGGATAAATGTTTGTGTTTAAAATACATAAAGCATGATATTTCAGGGGGAAATGCAACAAGAGGTGTCAGATTTTAACTCTGTCTGACTTTAGCAAAGGTTCAGTATATGCAGTAGTCATTTACATGTTTGCTAAGTTTTCCATATTAAATCATAATTTAGTGTCATTATAGTGAGTGAGCGAACATATTTGTTGTTACAAATTTACTTCTTGCATGTTCTCCAGTTTACCACGTGTAGCATATAGTGAATGCTCATGCTCATAAGGATTAAAAAATCACTCTTAAACCTAATTATTGAAGAATGAGATCTAATGTGTGCATGTCTTTGTACAGTGTCAAGAATTCTGTTGAGAGCTGCCTACAGTATCCCCCTCCCTTTTGAAAAAGTATCATGTAGGTCAATGTTAGATCATGCTGCATTTAAGAGAATGCTTCCATGGAAAAGGTATATAATTAAAGTGATCTTAAAACTGTGAACTTGCTTGTCATACCCACATACACTATTGTAATTTTGAATTTTTGTGACACACTGTAAGAATTGTTGTCTGTATGTCATCTTTCCTATAGACTGAGTGATTGTAATGAACTTTTTCGTCCCTTGGGTGATGATGCCATCAAGCTGGTCTTTTCTCCATTCGGATGCTAACACATTCTTACACTCATGTAGTTCATCCCAGTTATTACAAATAATGTTCATTGCTCATGGATTTGCTGCAGTGTAGCTGCTGTGAAGCTCATGTGCTCAACTTATTAATTGCAGTGAATTTTGAAAACCTTACTGATAAAGCCAGAAAACATATTTAGGTCTTGCTCTGTTGTTTCAAAAATCAGGAATTGGAAGGACAGAATTGCTCTTATCTTTGCTCAGAGTGTTGGAGAATTCCTTAAATAGAGCAATTAATGCATGCCCAGTTTTAAGAGGTGGCATGATTGCTGGCTAGGGAATGGAATAAAAACATAAGTGATCCAGGATTTTCAGTATGGTGATCTCCACTTGAAGTTAAGCAGAAGGCACTTGAAAGACAGCTGCACATTCCAGTGCCCCACAGCAAGTATTTATTCCAGTGCCCCACTGCAAATATTTATTGTATATTAAGATGATGCAACATAGTTTGTCACAAATATTTATTTTTTCAAATTGGCCCTGGTTTCGCTGGGTATTGACTTAGCTTCATCAGGACAAATGGCACGTAAATATTCAAATTGTATATGACATCATAAATGGTGTTTACAGTCACATATTTTGGTTAGATGCTTCCACGCGCTTGATAGGAATGTGGTGGATGCCATGTCATTAACAAGTTGCGAAGACTTCTGATATATATGGAAAGCTTTCAAAATACAGGGCTTTTTAGGTGTGGTCCTTAAAAGTCCCTTTTTTAAAGTTGGTCCCTAAAAGTCCCTTTTTTTGACATTTCGGTCCATAAGTCCCTTTTTCTTGGTAAAAAGTACTAGTATACTGATGAAAATTACTATAAACTTCTATAGAAGTTGAAAATGCTTAACAGTTATTAATTTGCCTTTCCTGCAATTCATCTGACATCTGAGCGTGTACTGTTTGAGCATATTCATGTTTGAATATAATGAATTTTGGTGCCATTTTATTTAAATTTATTATTGCCCCCAATGAAGTAAACTAAGGTGACATTTGAATATATTATAATATAACTTGTGCTCCTCATTATCTTAGTACCACAGATAATGTTGTTGCAGCACTAGTCATATTTTAATTGTATTTCTGTGTTAACTAAACTTACTTTGTTCCTTTGTTTACAGGTTTTAATGCAGTATACTTTCATAAGAAGAAATAATTACAAATAATTTGAAAACCCCTAATAGCATTGGGTAAGTGTAAAGTGAAAGATGAATGGTTAAAGAACACTGACCAAAATGGATATTGTGTTGGTTCATGGGTACGAAAAGCTGGAGAACATCAACTATTTAGCATTGTTTGTGACAGTATGATTAATGTGGATCATGGATACTGCCGAGTGGTCCAACATGCACGAACGAAAAACCATGTGGCTAATTGAAAGACAAAGTTAGCACCCCTGTAGATGAGAATTCAGAGATGTAATGTGAATATTCAGCAGGAACCCTCAGCCAGTTCTACCATTACTCATTCCACAAGCAATATGGTTCCTGAACAACCTAAGTCATCTTTTCAGCTAAAATTGTCATGTTTTGAGGATAAGGAAAAGGCAATGAAAGCTAGGCTGCTTTGGACTTTGAAATCAGTCCTTTCACATCATTCACTAAATTCAAATAGTGACATAACTGAAGTATTTAAAACAATGTTTGGGCCTTAGTTCCTGATGAATTTTATTTATCACCTTGTAAAATGATGTATCTTGTAACAGAAGCACTTGAGCCATACTTTTGAGAAAAAGCTGTTAATGAAGCTCAAAATTCATTCTATTCAATCTGTTTTGGCGAAACAACAAATGAAAGCAGTCAAAAAGAGCTGCAGATTGCTGTGAGATATTGGTTGCAGGCTGAATGTAAAGTTGTTGAAAGGCACCTTCAAACATTTTCTTCTATGTTTCTTCTGTAGTACCCAGGTTTCACTAAGAGTAGGAACAATTACACTTTCATACACAGCTGTGCGGGACTCCCTTAAGAACCCATCATTCCTGTGAAAACCTCCCAGAGCAGCTATGACTTTCAGTGAAGAATTCACTCGCCTACTAATTTCACCATCCAATTTGTTCTCTCTGTCTAATATGCTTTCTAAATACACAAAACTCACTCACCTGGTCAATCACAGTGCCATTTAATTGACTTTGAATATCTTTGATAAATTTAATTTGCATCAGAATAGATTCAAAAGATGTGCTAATTGTAACTGAAAATTCAGTGTCATCTTTCTTGTTTTCGTTTCCAGGAAGAGATAAGCTAATGTCTGTAGGTGAAACATTGCTTTTTGTACAGAAGTGTACATGACTTTGATATTATGTGTACATTCTTCCCCCAGCTGGTCCAATGTTTCTATTCTGGCCGCTAAAAATATTAAAGCGAAACATATTAGCAAAATTGCATCATACGGATGTTATGTCACATAATTTCATTCGGGAAGCAGTTTCTGGCCATTGAGCACCTTCCCATTAACATGGAAATCTAAATCATGGTCACAAATATTTTTCTCTCACTTATCGCTAACTATGATTTTGTATATTATACAACATGAACAGCATACATTTGCCAAAAATATAATCATTGCACTGTTGTCAAATTAATTTCATTTCATTCTGTTTTGTACCCTTCATTTTTTATGGGTTGTAGCTAGTTTGTATTTATAAAATTCTTACAATTGAATTATTCAGTTTAATATAAACTTTAAGCATAAAGCTTGATATTCTTGTTAATTATTGTGCATTTGACTTTCCGTGAACCAGAGTTATTAAATAAAAATCATAACTAACATTCTTCTGTGGATTCACAGAATTCCACTTTTTTTTTTTTTTTTTTTTTTTTGCATCATTTGGATCATTTTCAAATTTTCAAGATCAGTGCTGAACTGAAGAGAAACTTCTGGGGATTGTTTGGGGGGGGGGTTCCTATCCGGGAATAATATTTTTCAAAACTTAAAAAAATGGAAGTTAAAGGAGGTAAAGATTTCCCCTGTATTCATAATTTCTTTCTCTCATGATGTTGCCGCTGTCTAGAATAGTTTTTAAATATGTTATGTTGCATAATATTTATTTTTTAGCTTACTGTAGGTAGCAGTTTTTGAAAACATAAGTCAGATGGCACGAAAATTTCACTGTAATCTTCAGGCTTGAGATTCTTCTGCAGATTCGAGGAATTTCATCATCATGTGGATCATTCTCGAGATTGATGCACAGCTGAACAGAAGTTATTTGGGGATTATTGGTGGTAGGGGTGGTGGTGAGGGGTTCATTTTCTGTCTGAGGATGGAATTCCATCTTATATTACTATCAATATTGTTTAATATCAGACTTCCAAAAACAGAAGTTAGACAAAGTGAAGATTTCTCCTGTAATTGTGACTTCATTTACTTACAATGATCCTTCTGCCTAGTATTATTGTTTAATCTCATTTTAGTCCATAAATATTTGTATTTCTTTCTTAGAGTCATAAAAATCATAGTCTTAGAGTCATAAAAATCATAGTCTCATGTGTAAAAAAAAGTTCAATGCATAATTATTAGTTTTATCCAAAAAATTGCTGATAATATCTATTGGTAAAGCAAATGTAATGTTGCAAAAAATTTCAGATTCTGGAGGTGATGTGAGCATTGTAGTTGCATCAAGTAATGAAGGCAAAGTCTCAGCAGTTAGAGAAGCCTTTCAGCAGGTCTTTGGAAAAGCCACAGTTCATGGTATTGCTATTCAATCAAGTAGCATTGCTCCACAGCCTGTTGGATACTCTGCAGGCTTAAAGGCAGCAGAGGAACGAATCATGAACCTGCAGCAGCAAGGGATTTTTCATGAACACCAAGTCATTGTAGCTATAGAAAACTTCCTAGCTGAATTAACTCCAGACAAGTAAGTGCTTCCTATAATTTTTGGTTTAAATATATTATGTGGTTACTTCAATGCTACAGAAATAGAGAAACAAAAAAAAGCAATGTATATATTATTAGCCCACAGCATCTGTTTATTGAAACATTTAAGTAGATAATTGTAGCTTCAGCCAATGATTTAAAAAAAAGATATTGGTAAAATGAAGAAAACATTTCTCTTGTATGTTTTACTAACCTTGAAAATTGAGGTAGTAACACATTTTAATTTTTATCAGTATGCACATCATGAAATGTTAACAGCGGATTTATTTACCGTCGTTGCTGATCTCTTTTGTTCTGTCTCGGAACTGGTTACGAGTGGACTGGCGTATCTGTGCCCAGATAGTTGGAGATAGAGGTCTGAGGAAAAGTTCATTGAGCACACATACCTGCTGCAATGAAGATGGCAAAGTTACAATGAAGCAGTAATATAACATTTAAATATCTATGTTTGCATTAGAAAAGAATGATGTGGAAGGAGACAGGTGCAATTGGGCTGAAATAACTAAAGAAAAACAGTAAAATGTCCAGACTGTATTGAAGCTAGTAATTTTTGAGACTTCACCAATGAAAAATAAGACACATGGAGAACAGTCTAAATGTTACAGAAATGCAGATTCTAAGGTGGGTGTGCATTACCACTTGTAAATGTATATGTTCATGCATCATGATTACATTTTTTCAGCTGAAACTGAAAAAAAAAAAATCACAGGTCTTTCATGTATACTTACTGTTTCTGCATGTGCAACTGCAATGAAAATTTCACTATGTGTTCTGGGAGTAACTTCATGAAGTGAAGTTTAACTTTCTGATAGCAGCTTATTTTTTTTTAGCACGTCTTTTGTAAAAAAAAGATCGTGCTTATGTCACCTGTTTGTCTGTCTGTCCGTCTGTACTGTACCCTCGCTATCTCTGCAACTATTAGTCCGATTTGAAGAATTAATTTTGCATTGGGAAGCTTGAAATATGCGAATGATGATTCTTTATTTTGTTTTGTTTTTTACCATGTACAATTTCGCCGCTAGAGGGCATAAATGCAGATGATGTCGAATTCAAAAATACGTTTTATTCCACACATTTGCTTCTAAACATCCGATTGAAAAAATTATTTTATCTTTCCATTCCATTTATGTCGAAGAGTATTTTAGATATAGTTACTTTTACAAATTATGCATAGATTTTGCGCTAGGGGGCGCAAAAGTAAATTACATTTTCCCCGATAACTCTTTTTCTAAAACTCCAATTTGAAAAATTTTTGCTTCGGCGGATGCTCCTTGTGATGGAACCTCTTTTGCATATAATTTCAAATTTTTGGTAAAGAATACTTTAGCCACCAGGGGGCGTAAGTGTTAATTTTTGCTTCTGATGTATTTGCCATAAAATCTGAGCTTCTAAAATATCGATTGAAAAAATTCTTCCGTGGACTGATGCCACTCACATCGGTAAACCTTTTTGGAATATTTTCTTCGTAAAATATTTCACAGTTTTTCCGCCAGGGGGTGTAGATGTATATTTTATTTTTGCCAATATCTCTACTTCTAGGAGTCCAATTTCAAAAATTCCTTCTTTGTTGGATAGTGTTTTCAGTGTGACACGTTTTTCATATAATTTCAAAATTTTCAAGTGATTCATAGACTTTCCGCTAGGGGGAGTACTGGTAAAGTGGGTTTTCCCCTATATCTCTGCTTCTAAATCTCCTATTTGAAAAATTCTTTCTGCACTGGATACAGCTCTTGATGAGAAATCCTTTGCACATGATTTACAATTTTTGTAAAAAATGGTTTGGCCACCAGGTGGCGTAAGTCTTAATTTCCGCTTCTGATGTATTTGCAGCAAAATATGAGCTTCCAAAATCTCGATTGAAGAAAAAGTCGTTTGTTGACTGATACTACTCATGTCGACAAACGTTTTAGTAATATTTTCTTCTTGAAATAATGCATGGTTTCTATGCCAGGGGGTGTAGATGTATATCATATTTTTGTCAATATCTCTACTTCTAGGAGACCGATTTGAAAAATTCCTTCTTTGTTGGATAGTGTTTCCGATGCGAAATGTTTTTCTTATAAATTCAAAATTTTCAAGTAAATCATACACTTTCCGCTAGGGGGCACAAAGGTAAAGTGCGTTTTCTGCGCTATTTCTGCTTCTAAAACTCTGATTAGAAAAATTCTTCCTGTATCGCATACAAGACCGGATGGAAAATATTTTTCACATAATTTCTAATATTTGGTAAAGAATGGTTTGGCCACCAGGTGGGCATAAGTGTTAATTTCTGCTTCTGATGTATTTGTAGCAAAATCTGGGCTCCCGAAAACTCTACTAATTTTTTTTTCTTGGACCAATACCGCTTGTATGGGAAAACCTTTTGGAATACTTTCTTCCTAAAATAATGCATGGTTTTCCCACCAGGGGACGTAAAGTCACACCTTATTTTTGTCGATATCTCTGTTTCTAAGAGTCCGATTTGAAAAATTCTTTCTATTTTGGAGAGCGTTTCCGATGTGAAATGTTTCTCATATAAATTCATGTTTTTCTTAACGCACAAGCCTGCAACCAAAGAGCGTAAGCTTACGATTCCGTTTACAACAACATCTGAGGGATTAAAAACCTATTGAAAAACTTCTTTCTTCCGTCAGATACTATTGTTTTCCATACCGGTTCCATAGACTTTGAATAGCTTTGATAAATTTAATTTGCGTCAGAACGGATTCAAAAGACGTGCTTATTACACCCAAAAATTCGGTGTCATCTTTCTTGTTTTTTTTTTTTTTTTTTTTTTCAAGCATTGGAGCTGATAAAACCACTTGATGTTTCACCTTCATCTTCTGGTTGGTGATTTATTTATCACATGAAGTTATATTTATTTTTTCAGATCTAGTGGAAAGACTGCAGAAATCAAATTCCATACTTTGGTGTCTTTTTTAACCATGGACAAAGTATTAGCATTGTAGTGATAAATATTAGCTTACCTTTTTAGGCCAGCCCTTTAAACATTTCCTTGCACATCAGGATTTGGGGTTTCCTGTTGGTTTCTAGCCGGTGTGGTGATCTCATTTCGCCGTTGTTGTATTTCTCGCATGCAGACAAGCAAATTAAGTGACACAAAGCAGTTTTATAATAGCATCGTAGCTCTCCATGACTTCGAAAATATTTATATTCTCGTAAAACTCCCTTACCAACATATAAACCAAATCCATGCAACACAGGAAACTTATTAAACACAAATTCACTTCACAAACCACTAACATACACAAGAATTTACACTGACATCTGAAACCCTAAAGCCAAATAGCACAAGCACATTCTAATCAAACTCCTAAAAACCTATTTACAATGAACTGGTGATTATTGCTGTTTATGCCATTTTATCCCGTTCGTGCCCCTCACCTCAATTCAATGCCCACAACATGTGCCTACCACATCTCTGCTTTCCCCAAGGGATTTTTATGGGAATATAAATATTTTCGAAGTCATGGAGAATTACGATGTTATTACAAAACTGCTCTGTATCACTTAATTTGCTCGTCTGCATGTGAGAAATACAACAACGGCGAAATGAGATCACCACACCGGCTGGAACCAACAGGAAACCCCAAATCTTGATGTGAAAGGAAATGTTTAAAGGGCTGGCCTAAAAAGGTCAGCTAATATTTATCACTATGATATTTATGCATGTAGATTTACAATAGTTAGGGCAGAATATTGCCTATGATACTTTATATATGCCTATGTATCATTAGGGTATTAGCATTGTTTTCTCTTTGACTGCTGGCTATACCTTCCAGTAGGAAACTAGCATTGTTAATGCATTTTGTGACATTTTTTTTTTACTTTGCTCTGTACCCTGTCCACCATTCTTCTTGCCTGCAGTGAGTTTATAGACATGTTGCATAATTCATTTATGCCAACAAAACATTTTTTTCAAAACTCTTGGAATACAGTGCTTTTAAAAGGTCTTGGGATGCCTTGATTAGTGTAAGGTCTGCAGCTTAGGTGGGAGTTTGTCATTCATGAGTTGAACAAGTGATCAGTGACAGAATGATTGTGCTTTTTATACAAGCTTTTGGGCCACTACAGTGGCCCAGTGGTCTCAGCGCTGGCTTCTGGCCATTCATCCGAGATGAGTATGAGTTCGAATCCCGGTGAGGCATGAATGTTGTGTTTGTCTTATGGCACTGGCTGTCTTCCTTCCCTGGAACCAGTGGCCCTAAATTAGGGACAGGCAACTGCTTGTAGCCCATCAAGTTACAGTAGTCATTAAACCCTGAAACAAAACAAAACAAACACAGAACTTTTGGAATCAATTCTGAAAATTTTTGGCAGTCATCCATACTTTTTCTATAAAAAATTTAATCAGCCAAAAAAATTGAATGTTCAACATTTATCAACGTACATTCAAGAAAAACATAATACTTAGGATAAGTTATTAGAACTCGCCTATCTCATGATACATGTATGTAGCACATCTTTATCTTTGAGCCGACACTTCACTTAGTAGGTTGAAAAAAACGATATGTATATATACAGGGTCCGTACTGTCCTTAAAAGTCCTTAAGAACTCCTTAATTTCCATTTACTTTTTTTAAGGGCCCTTAAGAACTCCTTAATTTCTGTTCTGTTTTTAAGGGCTCTTAAGAAGTCCTCGAAAACACCGTAATTATATTATATTCGGACGTTAAAAAGGTCGTAATTTTTCTTTTTAATCAAAGAAATGCGCGCATTACGCAGGCCAGCTGGTTTCATTAGCGTACTGATGATGGTTTTACGTCACTAGATCCACTAGATCGCATGTCGCAAAAGTTTACCCATGTTCTGTATTGCTTTTGGCAGTTTGCCAACCAGCTGCCTTCAAATCCCTTTGGTTTAGATTAGATTTATTGCTGGCTTCTTGATTTCTTTGTGCGGGGTCAGTGCAGTTCAGATCGTTATCTTCTGTTATTTATTAGAGAATGTGGTACTAAGGAAAGAGCTTAGAGCTTCTGTCTTTTCAGCTAGACAGAAATATGTTCAATATTTAGATGCGGAGAAAAAAATGTGCCAAGCAACATCTGGGAGGAAACATAAATTGATTGAGGAGGAATTGCAAATGCTTAGTACGAAAAAACTGAAAGTAGAAAAAAATATTGCCGAATTAGAGAAACGTGCAGATAACCTTGCTGCCCAGGGGGAATTAATGAGAGATATGAATTGCTTCCTTCAATCAAGTAGTTTTCAAAAATTAATAAAGGAATAAAATGAAGAATTGGCAGAAATTACCATGTCAGTAATTGCAGAAAAGGAGCTGAAAAATTCATTTCATTGTAGGCCTACGTCCTTGTTTGACCTCAAAAAAGTGAATATGTATATAATATAATTTTCTTGCAGTTATTGTTATATTGCAGTACTGTTTTTTAAGTTTAAGAGCAAGAAAAGATTTATAATAGAAGTAAAAATTCTGAAGGAAATTTCATAGATGTCTTGTTGTTACTGCAGTTTGTTTTAGCTTTTACACCTATACACTATTGCAGGCTGCCAGACCTGCGCCAATTGCGCCAGCCCGCGCCAAAACGTTGTTCTTGCGCCATTCTGCTAAAAAATCGCCATTTCGATGAAATCTGCGCCAATTTTGCACCAAAAGTTCAAATTTACCGGTCATCGATTTTTAGCGCTATCTTATGACATTCGAAATCGATTAATTCGTACGGGAGATTCGTTTGCGGAGTCCCCCCCCCCTTTTTTTTTTTGTCATTTTCAAGATTGATGCAAAAGTGAAGAAATTTTGGGGATGTTAGTTGGGTGGGGGGGGGTGGTATTCTGTCTGGGGACGTTGTTTTGTCTTTTTAAACGTTTGGAAATGGAAGTTAAACAAAGTGCAGATTTTTCCCGTAATCATATTTTTTTTTCTCGCTCGATGTTGCTTCTGTTCAGTATTGTTAAATATAATTCCATTGCATAATTTCAGCTTGAAATTGTAAGCAACGATTTCCGAAAACGGAAGTTAGGCCACCCGAAAATTTCCCCGTAATCTTCGGCGACGAGATTCTCACGCTGATTTGAGGAATTCCGTCTTTTTTTGTTATCATTTGGACCATGTACGAAATCGATGCATAACTGAACTTAAATTTTGGGAGGATTGGTGGTGGAGGAGGGGGGGAGGTTTCCCCATCAAAGGACGGAATTTCATCCTTCGAAAACGGAAAGTAGACGAAGGTAAGATTTCTCTGGTAATCGTAATTTTTTTTTCTCGCAATGTTTCCTCTACCCAGTATTGTTAGATATCATTTTATTCCCTAAATATTTGTATTTATTTCAGCTTGAAAATGTTGGATAAATTTCCGAAAACTGAAGTCAAACGGAGCGAAGATTTCTTCCGTAATTGTATAACCCCACCCCACCCCCTTCCCCGTGATGTTTCCACTCCTATGTAGTTGTTAAATGTCATCACCCTCATAAATGTGTGTGCATTTTAGCTTGATAACGGTGGGGAGAAATTTCCCAAAACAGAAGTGACGAATTTTGGAAATTTGTAAGAATTGATGCATGGTGTTAAAAAAAAAAAAAGTATTCATTCTCTGAAAATTACACCATTTATCTAAAATAGTTAAAGCTCTGATATCAGAATTCATGGTTCTCAGGCTGAAAGTTATTTAAGCATGATGGATAAAATTGTCATCTGAGGGAATAAAAAAAAAACGAAAAAAGAAAGAAAAGTAACAAAGAAAAATGGTAAAGGGAAAACTATGAGCTGAAAAAATAAATAAACAGTGGATGCTGTGCAGTGGCAGAGTCAACAAAAGACAAATATGGCCGTGAAACTTTGCTGAGAAGAAAGAAAGGTTTGCTCACAAGAGGAAACCAGAGCTAATGTTCTAGCAAGTACAAGAACAAAACCAGGAAAAAAAACTGTTTGAAGCTCTCTTTCAAAACCACGCTATTTTGTTTGGAATTCACTAATTTTATAAATGTGAATACAGTGGTGTGATCTAGTTAAATATTTTCATAAATAAATTACAGTAAACGATTCAGTTTTGTTCATGCTTTGTAATATTCACACTTTCTCACTGGGCAGTCTGATTTTTCACCAAATTAAAAAGTACAGCTTTGTTTTTTTCTTTGTCAGTCTCATGTATGTTAATTAAAATCGCTTACGAGTGCTATGGATAAATGAAAGGATTATTTATATCGCATAACTTGTAATCAATTATCAGGAATACTGATCTTTTGGTTCTTACTTAAAGTCTGAATTTTCCCGGTGAGGCATGGATGTTGTGTTTGTCTTACGGCACTGGCTCTCTCCCTTCCCTGGAACCAGTGACCCTAAATTAGGGACGGGCGACTACTTATAGCCCATTGAGTTGCTCACGGTGGTCGTTAAACCTCCAACTAAAAAAAAAAAAAAGTCTGAATTTTGCCCCGTACGTTCAGGGATCAGAATTTTCAGGAGGTTTGCTTTTTCTCATTTTGATCTACCTTGGGGATCTACCCTCACACTTTTCTTTTTCCAGGTGGAAGGGTTGAACCACTTACTAACTCGCAATCGTCTGCTTAGTGTCCATGTCCGTACATGCAGGATCCCATGAATGCAAGAACAGTGGCTCTTTCAGACAGCAACAACAAAAAAGTCATACACTAATTCTACTACTGAAGAAGAGGGGGGGGGGGAATCTCGTGCCAAAACGTCACTGTGCAAGCGTTAAGCGATAGAAGCAGCTTTTATCTAACCAACTTTACTAAATCTCACTATCATCTTATAGTTTTGGTTCCAGTTGTTATTGTTCACAGCAATAACGAAAGTTTGACATTGATAATTACTTGATAAAAAACATTGTATGAAGAGTATCATGGTGCAGCTGCTTAAAGATTATGCATATAGTTTTCACTGTTATCTTATAGTTTTGGTTCCAATTTGATTATTAAATGTTATATTAGTTTTCCTTTTATATCGGAGGTATGCTTTCCTTCAGAAAACCTTAGGAGTTTGTGATGAACACGCAAACCACGTATGCGTGGCTTGCCAGTTGATTGGTTTCAGAAATAATGTATTTTAATCTGAATGCCATGAATCTCGAAAAATATGCTTCTAAAAACCAACCAAACAACAAACAGTAGTTACATATTATTTATTCTTCCTAAGGTGTATATTCACAAGCGTTCAGTATCAATAGCAACAGTTCTTAGACGCCGCAGCATCCTATTTGTGTTACAGCGAAACAAATGCATTCGGAAGAAAATCCCTGATATTAATGTGTTACGCTTAAAATATTGCAGGTCATGTAGTTTTCGATAAATCGTGGGTAGTATAATTGTTTTCCTATTTATCTCACTGTAAGAACGACAGAAATGCTAATTAACAGTCGTAAGAGAAGCAGTAAAATGTCAACAAACCTGAAATATAACATTTTTTCATAGTTCATAAAATAATGGTAATTCAGTATATAAACATAACTTAAAGCACAGCATGGACTTAAAACAATTAAAAATACTATCATTAGCTGCTCCAAAACCTGAGTTCTGCTCAAAAATGCAAATTTTCTCGCTCCAAAACCCAACTTTTCTGCTCCAAATTGCATATTTTCCTGCTCCAAGAATTGCTCCAAAACATGGTAGGGGCACTAACACCCCTGCTATTGCCAAATGTTGAAAATCAACCTGCTTAAGTGTATGGAAGAAATTACTACAAGTGCTACAGCTGTAGAATTAAAAAATAAAATAAAAATAAAAATGCAACAGTTACACAAGCAAAAATGTGTTATTCATCCAAATCTACGAAAACCAAATTTTTCTCCAGATTTGGGAATTCGGAAGCTGTGTAGTAAATAAAAAAATTAATAAATCAATACTTAAAAGGAAGTGATGCTTCACTGTTCAGTTTTGATTCTTTGAATTCTGCCAATGTAGTATTGAAATTTATGCAAACATTTATTGAACTTAAGGCTTTCAATTCCGATGATATGATTTAAGTTACGATGAACTTGTGTATTTCGATTTGATTTAGATAGTGTGTTTACTTGCTTCATTAACCTAAAACAGGTCTAACAAGCTGTGCTGCATTTTTATAAAAGTGTTTTTTTTTTCCAGCTGCAGCACTTGTAGTGATGCCACCCACAGAATTAATGCATTTAGTTTCTTAGCCTGTGTCCGTACATATTTGTAAAAGTAATTCTAATGGAAGGAATTAAGTTATTGAATGAAAAGGTAAAGATACCAAAAATTTTAAAGACTGACAATCACAGCCATATGAAATTCTAAGCTGTATTTGTAATACTGTTTTTGTTAAAATGAATTTGTAAATTAATAAAAAAATATAAATTCGGATAAACTTTGAAGGAAAAACAAATGCAAATTTAAAAAGTTTCCGAAACCACAAAGATGGGCCTATAATCACAATTAATGGGTGAAAATTTGTTGAAAATTGAAATTCAAAATTAAATAAATTTTATGCTTCACACCACAGTACGAAGAAGCAGAGTGTTAGTTCTGTAGATGCAAAGATATGCTTCAGGACAAATAATGGATCCAGTATTACCAGTAAATAATGTATATAAGGAACTTTTAAGTTAGTTGGTTTTTCTGTTGTTGGAGTATTTAGGTTTATTTTAGTAGAACTAATTTTAATTCATATATTTGTGCAATGGAATATTCATTAGTTTCAACAAAATTGATTTATTGTGTTAAAATGACTTATGTTGTAATAGTTAACTCACATTTTGTATATTGTGTATATTTGCATGCAGCAATTATGAAGTCCTTAAAAAATATTTAAAGGTCTTTAAAAATAGCCTGAAGGTCCTTAAGAACTCTTTAATTTCCATTTTCAAAAAAGAGTATGAACCCTGATATAAAGACATAAGTATGCAGCGCCTTACATCAACCCCCATCCTCTTCAAGCATAATTAAAAAACACTTAAGTTAAAACATTGTTTAATTTTAAGTAACAAAAATATGCAAGTATGAACTTATGTTAAAAAACTTTTAACAACTAAGGGAAAGGTCGAACTCTGGTGTGGCTGACTTACTAGGATATTCTGTCTGAGGATGGAAGCATGGGCTTCTGAAAGCGCTCATGGCATGCAAGAGGTTTGAGTTTGCTCTTTTCCTTAGTTAATAAAAGTGTTTTAGCATAAATTCACATTTGTGTATTTTTATTACTTAAAATTGAGCAATGTTTAACCTAAGTGTTTTTTAATTATAGTTGAAGACGATGGGAGTTGATGTGTGGTGTTGCATACTTAAGTCTTAATATGTACATATCTTTTTTTTTTTTTAACCTACTAGGGTAGGAGTTGGATCACAGATAAAGATGTACTACATATGCACTGGTGAGCAAAAATTAAGGACGAAGAGGAGAAATTAGCATAACAGTGGAACGAGCAGGCAGAACGGACCGAAAAACCACTCAGGAGATAGACTAGGTTCCGGTACGGTAGGGCATGCGCATTTATATAGCATGACGTGGGGGGCGGGTGTCGAAAGGGTATAAAGCACACGCGCGGTCTATGCTCAGCAATTCGGTGAAAGCTATTGCACGGTGTACATCAGTTTGAACATCGAGTTGCTGCCACCGTGTGATATGGCCAACGGGCAATCCAGTAGACGACATCTGGATGACTTTACCCAAGGTCGCGTCATTGGGAAGTTGGAAGAAGGTCGAAGTGTGACTAGTGTGGCCGAGGAGTTCGGGATCGCTCACAGCATCGTTTCACGAGTTTGGAGAGCATTTCAAATGACAGGAACAGCTGTCCGAGAGTTTAGCAGTGGTCGTCCACGAGCAACCACGGCGGCGGACGACCGGTATATTGTCCTACGGGCGAGAAGAGACAGACGGCAGACAGCGGGAGAAATCTCAAGGCACATGCAACAGACAACTGCACGTCCGTTATCGCGTTTTACTGTGGCCAGGAGACTGCACGAAGGTGGCCTACTTGCACGACGACCAGTACGGTGTGTGCCATTAATGCCTGCTCATTGGAGACAGCGGTTTCTGTGGAGCCAGGAACACAAGAACTGGACACATCAGCAATGGGGTTGAGTTCTCTTTACGGATGAGAGCCGATTTAGTCTGACGAGCGATTCTGGACGTATACACATCTGGAGAGAGCAGGGAACACGCAATCACACCTCCAACATCATTGAAAGGGGCCGGTTTGGAGGTGGCGGAGTTCTCGTTTGGGGCAGTATCATGCTTGGTAGCCGTACTGACCTCCACATCTTCCAAGGAGGTTCAGTCACTGGTGTCTGCTATTGTACCGAGGTTCTCCTGCCTCACGTGCATCTGTTTAGCGGTGCTCTGGGTCCTGAGTTCCTCTTCATGGATGACAACGCTACACCTCATCGTACAGTGGCTGTCGCAGAGCTGTTGGAGAGTGAAGATATTCAACACATGGATTGGCCCGCAAAGTCCCCGGACCTAAATCCAATCGAACACGTGTGGGACCTTCTCAGGAGACGCTTGGCAGCACATCACTAGCCGCCAGCAACGATTCCGCAGCTGCGATTGGCGCTACAAGAGGAATGGGCTGCGATGCCTCAACAGCTCTTTGACAACCTTGTCCTCAGCATGGACAGATGTTGTAAATACTGCAACGCAGTCACGGGTGATCATATCCCCTACTAAAAACTGGATTTTTCTTGGCAGCTGCCTGTCACATGGACATTTCTGTCTTCTGTCCAGTTGCGCTCGAAGCTACCTTTTCAATAAAGTGCCTTTGTATCCTTTGGATTCCTTGTTTGGACGGTTTTGCTCACTTGTCCCATATTCTTACATCTTGGGGATCTTATGGTATGATTTGAGTCGATGTGGAGCCCTTCTGCACGACATTACATTAAAAAAACCGTCTCGTCCTTAATTTTTGCACGCCAGTGTATGTATCATGAGTCATTTGTGTACCAATAACTTATCCTAAATATTATGTCATACTTTTATGTTGGATTTATAGCTGGTTTAGCAAGTTTTCTTATCGGCGGGGTCTTTTCTAAACCACTAATTACGGTGTCTAAAATTTACGCTACAACCAGCTAACTTCTTGTCTATTTAGCATTTAAAAAAATAGGCCTACCTCAATGTTCTATAGCTTTCAGGGTGGCATACAACTTTTAATTAGTCAGAATACATTTTTTGAACAGTACGCATGTTTTCATTACACAATTTGCTTTGCAAAACGGAATGCATTGCTGCTTCCTAAATTTTTTAAATTGCCAACTGCTTGACCTGAATGTTCAGTTTTGCATGTTGAGGCACTGAATAAATACCATTGATGAAAGCATCAGTGCTTACCAACGTTTCACCAATGATGAATGTTGATGTTCCTCACCAATATTTCTGTCACTGCTGTGTACTGCAAGGAAACAGGGTGTAAGACTCTGGAAGATAAACCCTGCTGATTCCACTCATTTTGGCTGAAGTTCAGTGTCTAGGTCAGTGTGACTACTTCTCTTGTCTTTCAGCAGAATATTTTATAGAATAAATTTCTAAATATAACAATTCATATATAAGTTTTTTATGAGTTTTTTTCTAATTTTGTTTGTAGTTTAAATGCGGGCTTATTCCATAATACACGTAAAAGTCAATATTTCAGTGCTATAGAAGTTCATTGTGTTTTTAGGAACTATATTAGTTTCTCTTTTCCTCCCTACAGTTGGTTTGATCTTGGATGTTTGCTTCTTCGAGACGCAAGGTCAGGTATAACCTTACAGATTTACACAGAAGCTATTCCTGTTCTTAGTCATTATGTCATGCAAGCAAAGGATCAGACTCCTCCTGACTACCCCTTAGGATGGTCTGGCTATGCTGTGACCATTGGACAAATCATGGGGCCAGCTCTGGGTGTCCATCATTCTGAATGGCACCAAGCTCTTACAGGAGTCTCACGCAGGGAGATCCTCTTTTTAGCTGCAAGAACTTTAGCTGGTATGTACAAAACTCAGCTGCGGAGATAGCATCTTGTAAACTCAAAGAAGAAGAAGAAAAAAAGAAAGTACTGTGCCTATAGAAGATGTGGTAGTATTTTATGCATTGTGTGCATACAGTTTTGCAGTTGTTTTTGATTGAACTCAGTGCAAAAATTTGATATCTGAAAAATTCAAATATTCACTGTATATCTTATTTTTATCTAGCTTTGGTATCTGCATAGTTATAAACATGCCAAAAGCTGTAATATACTATTCATTAAACAATTTTATGAAATAAAAGTTATATAATTGTATTATAGAGTGCAATTTAATAGTCCAAAACACGATCCTGGTTGAGTAACTGGACAGTTACCAGTTAATGTGTTAGCTGTTTGTTATAGAATCCTGAATTCTAGTTGTGGGTAAGATGTAGGTATTGAATTTATTCATCATTCTATTCAATTGAGTCAGTAGTTTTGAGTTAAGAATGGATGAAAACACACACTCACACAATCAGAACTCTAGTCTTTGACATTCATGAGAATTATTAAATTATGTGGAAAAAGTTTTTTTAGATTTTTTTTTTTTTTTTTTTTTTTTTTTGCTTGAAGTAAATGAAGGTGTGAACTTGCAAATTGAGATTATTTAATTGACATAAAATTTCCATAAGGATTCTATTCTGTAGACGTTGAAGTTTGCCAAAGGTACTAATTTCATTACGCCACCCAGTACTGAAATTGCCCCACCCAGAAGGATTATAGATATCGGCATGCAAATTGGCTGGTGTGTGCAGACTGCTAGAGTATTCAAATCATTCAAGTATGCAACTAGTTGCTTGGATGTGCACGAGATAAAACAGCAAACACTAGCTCCCAAAGCCATGTTTTGTCACATGCTCTGAGTCCTTGGGAACAAAGTAACCGAGTGTTAAAAGTTGCTTTTTTTTTCAGCACATCCAAGAACTGGAGATACCTCATCGCCAATCACATCACCAGCTGAACACACTCAAGACAGGCAGGAGCGTAGGCTTCCATGAAGCTGGTTGATTGGTTTGCAGAATCACTGCCTTTGTGCATGGGGATACTAGAACAGTTGGATATTGGCAAAAGTAATTGCAATAAGGCACCACCAGTTGCTGTAGCGGGATCATTTCAGGCCTCAGCATAAATCAATCTGCATCTTCATCGCTAGGCAATTAAGGTGTTGCAGCCTGCTGCAGACGGCATTTAAAAGGCTGTTACAGTGACTGGGCATCTCCCTTACGACAGTGATAGTGAACCAAAGATTGGCTGAGGAAAGTCTGCACTCCTGACAGCCATTGCATCAACTACCATTAATCATAGTGCATCACCGAGCTCTTCTGCAGTGTTGTTGTAGTAGAGGAGCAACATGGTGATAGAAAAAGCACCATATTGTGTTCAGCAATAAGTCCTAATTCTTCCTTGCTGCCGACAGTCATCAAGTCAGCATCTGTCAATGTTGTGGCAGCAGGATGGATCCAGCTGTCGTCCGCAAGCAGAACACTGCTTGCCAACCCAGCATCCCTATATGGGGTGTTATTAGTTACAATAGCCGGTCACTTCTGATGTGCATGATGGGTAGGGTGTCAGTCTAGCAGTGCATGAATGGTATTTTGCCACCTGTGTTGTTGATATTTCTGAGTGGTATCCCAGAAGCTGTTTTCCAGCAAAATAATGCTTGGCCATGCACAGCTTACTTCTCCCAAGTCATGTCCAAATGCTTTCATGGCCAACAAAATCTCCAGACCTCTCACCCCTCGAGCATGTATGGTATCTCATTGGATGCTACTTGCAAGCCTCTTCTCAGCTGCCTCAGAATACTGTTAAATTATGGGACCAGGTACACCAGGCCATCAATGGCTGTATCACTCTGTTGCCTCATGTCTGATTGCATTGTGCAGCATAGTGGTTGCACAAGGTATTAACTGCTGTCATGTGTTCCTGTCTTATAGCCTGTCAAACTGATGTACTGCCTTAGAAATTAAATCATGTCATACCTGCCAACTACTACAGAATGTCTGTAGTTTCCATGAATTTAATTGTCTATGGAACCACAGAACTCACTCTCAAAACTACAGATTCTATGAATTTTTTATTTTATTTTATTTATTTATTTATTTTGCTATTATTTCATGATATACATGTGATTCTTAAGCAGATTTGCGTAATTCCACTTTTTTTTTTTTTTTGTCATCATTTAGATTGTTCTCAAGAGCGATGCAAAACTGACAATAATTAGGGGTCAGGAGGGGAGTCGTTTTCCATCTGGGGAAGGTGTTTCGTGCTTCAAAACTTTCTAAAACAGTAGTTAAACATAGCAAAAAGTTTTGCCATAATCGTAATTTTTTTCTCCTAATGTTGCCTTTGTGCCCAATATTCTTGTTAAATATAATTTTATTGCATAAATGTTTGTATGTCAGCTTGAAACTGTAGGTAACAATTTGTGAAAATGGAAGTTAGACGCCACAGAAATTTCCCCGTAATCTTCCGGTATAATATTCTTCTGCGAATTTGAGGAATTCTGCCTTTTTCGTCATTTATGAGATTGATGCACGAGTGAACAGAAAATTTTTGGGGGAGGTGACGGGAGAAGGGGTGTGTGTGATGTTCATTGGAGGACAGAATCCATCTTTACGAAACTTTTGAAAGTGGAAGGTTGACAGAGTTCAGATTTTTTTCAGTAATCGTAAATACTTTTTTCTCGCGATGTTGCCTCTGTACAATATTATTGCTAAATATCATTTTACTGCATAAGTATTTGTATTTCAACTTGAAAATAGCAGAAAATTTCACAAAGCCAGAAATCGGATGTAGCAAAGATTTTTCTTAATAATCATTGCTGTTCCCCTCCACGATGTTCCCACTCCCTGCGTTGTTAAATATCCCTTGTCCCATAAGTTTTTGCATTTAAGCTTGATAAGGGAGATGGGAAATTCCTGAAAACAGAAGTGACAAAGCTGAAAAACTTGTAAAAATTGATATATGGTGTTCAAAAGTATTAATATTCTCAAGGTTACACCATTTATCAAAAATAGGGGAAGCTTTGATATCATGCACTCATGGTTCTCGGGCTGAAAGTTTTTTCAGCATGATGGATGAAATTATTATCAGAGGGCATTAAAAAAAAAAAGAAAAGAAAGAAAAGCAACAATGAAGAAATAGGGAGAGAAAGATATCAGCAGAAAGAAAAATTAAGCAGTAAATGCTGTGGAGTTGCAGAGTCAACAAAAGACTAACTAACAGTAGCCCACATTCTTGCTGTGTGTTTTAATTTTTCACTCAGTTAAAACACTCAGTTTTTTTCCCTTCTTTCGTTTCATCTTGCAATAAACTTAATTTTAGAGGCAGTATGATCATATGGTGAGCAGAGGTTCGTGCATTGCACATTCACTTGCTTGGATTTCCCGTCTGTCAAGCATTATGGAATTCTGAGCACATCTGACTGTTTTTTACTGGTGGAAGTTTCGAACTTAAATCTCGCAAAGTTACCTATCATGCCCTCACCAGGGAAATGAACTTTGTGTTTTGCAGGTGTTAAGTTTGTTTCATTAGAGTCCTGTTTGTTGTAACGTTTTGTTGTGATGCATATTTTTTTTTTCACAAAGAGATGGATCATTTCATAAAAAAGCATCTATGTATGCCGTGCAGTAATATTAGTTACTACTGACAAGGCTCTTGTCAGTGTTGACATGTATCCATGTATTATCCATCTCATATTCTGTGTGTCTGGTGATTTTTGGCTCACTCTTTGTGTATGGGGCAATTTTAATGTTGAGCATACATAAAAATTGCCCCATAACAATGTACTTATGCAATTGCTGTAAAAATAATTGTGATGCATCACTGAGAGAAATAGGCAAAAGCATGTAACTAACAGAAATACAGCAATGAAAATAAAATTCATACTTAAGTTATGTAAAAAAAATTCATGGATATTGTCATTCCTCATAGTTTTTCTCAGTCAAAATATAAAAACCTTTTAGCACAGTGTAAACTGAAAACAGAAAAGATGACTCCGAATATATGGTTGTAATAAGCATGTCTTTTGAATCCTATCCGATACGAAACAAAGATTACATAGCAAATTTTAAAAAAACCTAAAAATTCAGCTTAAGAATACACTTACGACACCTAGGTTTAAATCTTGTATTATTTAAAATACGCAATGTGAGTGAGGTTATCCTTAGTGAATGGAAACCAGTTACAAAACTAATAATAAATAACTGCATTTCTACAATCAATAAAACATCTACAAATATAATTACTTACTTACTCCCACTAGCAGCCCAAAACTGTTGTGAAAATTAACAAATTGTGTGTAAAAGGTTTCTCATAGCAGAATATATCAGAGGAAAAAAAGATTCTCAAATTGAACAATTAGAAGAAGATATTACATAATATAGCTTTATGTGCTCTAGCAGAAAAGTTGTGTGTAACTGTAATGGAAAAAATGCTGCTTCGGTGGTGCAGTGGTCTAAGCGCTGGCTTATGGCAATTCATCCGAGATTGGTCTGGGTTCGAATCCCGGTGAGGCACGGATGTTGTGTTTGCCTTACGGCACTGGCTCTGCTTATAGCCTATTGAGTTGTTCACAGTGGTCGTTAAACCCCCAATTAAAAAAAACAGAAGAAAACAACTGCGTATAGTAGCCCATTGAGTTGTTCACAGTGGTCATTAAACCTCGAATCAAAAAAACAAAAAGAAGAAGAAAATGGGTGCAAAATACTATTCATAATGTACCGTATCCCACCAAAAAAAGAATTTTTCTAAGGAGTTTTTAGAATGGAATAGTCTTTCACAAAGAACTATATAACACTGACTTCCCCTGGCAGTAGAATTTCCCATAATGGAGTAGTAAAAAAAATATAAAAATTATTCTTCATAGCAAATGCTATCTATGGTAAGAAAAAATCATTTTTCAAATACGTCTTCTCGGGGTAGAGATGGCGAGTAAAAGGTTTTGACATTTACACCCTCTAGCAGGGGAACTGCATAATTTAAAGAGGATAATGTTTCCAATAGGCACTGTAACGAATGGCATACATTAAAAAAATTCTTCAATAGCATTTTTAGAAGTGAAGACACAACTGCAAATAGAAATACACATTAACACCACCTAGCACCAGAACTGTGCATTACAAACAACCCTTTTTGAAGTTTGAAGTATTTGTACATGTTCATTATTCTGTTCCTCACGTATATTTCTTTTTGCTTTTATAGAGAGTAAACCAGTAGTGTTTGGTAATGCTATTGTTTCACAATTTCAGTTAGTAGATATAAACATTATGTTTACCAAATGTGTTCCTATGATAAATATCATTAGATAAGATCAGCTGCTGTGGCCACATCCTGAGTACACCTCTTGTGGAATCCTATCTGTAGCTCTTCAAAAGTTTCAGCACCAAGATCTATTTTTCAAGAGATATATTCAGAATGTGGCATCCGCAGCTGATTGAATCTATTAACAATTACACCTAGGAACAAGATAAAAAGAATGTTGGAGCTCATAGATTAGAAACATATCTGATAAACCTAATAGGTTTATATCTACTAACCAAAATTGTAAATCAATAATACCAAACACTGCTAGTTTATCTGGTTGTTTATTCCCTTTACAAGCAAATACATGCAGAACAGAATAATGAAAATGTACAAGTACTTCAAAACTCAAATTATAAAGCCATATTCTCACGGCATGACAAGTTATAAAACCTTAATGAAAAAATCAATACTAACAGCCCACTAATTAGTATATGCAGAATGTTTTACTAGGTGAGTGGTATCCAGTGTTGAAATATTTTTTAATTGGACTTAGAAACAGAAATATCAAGAAAAATAAATTAAATATTTGCACCCTCTAGTGGGAAAATTATGTATTAATCTTGAGAAGGAAATGCACAAAAAAGATTTTTGTGGTTAGTAGTATCTGACCTAAAATGGATCTTTTCAATCATATTTTTAGACTCATACACTGGTGTGCAAAAATTAAGGACGAAGAGGAGAAATTAGCATAACAGTAAAACGAGCAGGCACAACGGACCAAAAGACCACTCAGGAGATAGACTAGGGTCCAGTACGGTAGGGCATGCGCATATATGCAGCATGATGTGGAGGGGGGGTCGGAATGGCATAGAGCACACGGGCGGTGTGCGCTCAGCAATTCGGTGAAAGCTATTGCACGGTGTATGTCGGTTTGAACAACGTCGAGTTGCTGCCACCATGTGATATGGACAACAGGCAATCCAGTAGACGACATCTGGATGACTTTACCCAAGGTCGCGTCATTGGGAAGTTGGAAGAAGGTTGAAGTATGACTAGTGGGGCCGAGGAGTTTGGGATCGCTCACAGCATCGTTTCACGAGCTTGGAGAGCATTTCAAATGACAGGAACAGCTGTCCGAGAGTTTAGCAGTGGTTGTCCACGAGCAACCATGGCTGCGGACGACCGGTATATTGTCCTACAGGCGAGAAGAGATCGACGGCAGACGGCGGGAGAAATCTCAAGGCACATGCAACAGACAACTGGACGTCCGTTATCGCGTTTTACCGTGGCCAGGAGGCTGCACAAAGGTGGTCTATTTGCACGACGATCAGTACGGTGTGTGCCATTAATGCCTGCTCATCGGAGATAACGGTTTCTGTGGTGCCAGGAACACAAGAACTGGACACATCAGCAATGGGGTTGAGTTCTCTTTACGGATGAGAGCCAATTTAGTCTGACGAGCGATTCTGGACGTATACACATCTGGAGAGAACAGGGAACACGCAATCACACCTCCAACATCATCGAAAGGGACCGGTTTGGAGGTGGTGGAGTTCTCGTTTGGCGCGGTATCATGCTTGGTAGCCGTACAGACCACATCTTCCAAGGAGGTTCAGTCACTGGTGTCCGCTATTGTACCGAGATTCTCCTGCCTCGCGTGCGTCTGTTTAGAGGTGCTGTGGGTCCTGAGTTCCTCTTCATGGGCAACAACGCCACACCTCATCGTACAGTGGCTGTTGCAGAGCTGTTGGAGAGTGAAGATATTCAGTGCGTGGATTGGCCCGCAAGGTCCCCGGACCTAAATCCAATCGAACACGTGTGGGACCTACTCGGGAGAAGCTTGGCAGCACGTCACCAGCCGCCAGGAAAGATTCCGCAGCTGCGATTGGCGCTACAAGAGGGATGGGCCGCGACGCCTCAACAGCTCCTTGACAACCTCGTCCTCAGCATGGACAGACGTAAATCCTGCAACGCAGTCAGGGGTGATCATATCCCCTACTAAAGACTGGATTTTTCTTGGCAGCCGCCTGTCCCATGGACGTTTCTGTCTTCTGTCCAGCTGTGCTCGAAGCTACCTTTTCAATAAAGTGCCTTTGTATCCTTTGGATTCCTTGTTTGGACAGCTTTGCTCACGTCCCATATTCTTACATCTTGGGGATCTTATGGTACGATTTGAGTCAATGTGGAGTACTTGTGCACAACGTTATATTTGAAAAACCGTCTCGTCCTTAATTTTTGCACGCCGGTGTAGATAATGCTTAAAATATCTCTCTATTCTAAAAGAAAGTAACTACCGCTGTTTTAGAAATTTTGTGATCTCACGCTTTCCTAGCTCACAGCGCAAAAAATATTGAACACAAATATGTGAAATTAAATTTACGTTGTTTGTAGAGAATTGTTTGGAGAACACGCTGAAATAACCGTTTTTTTATTCTGGCGATACTTCAAGAGCTATTGTATTTCAGAGTTAAGGTAAGCAAAAAAAGTGCTATCAGTTCGCGTTCCGGACACACTAACATCAACAGAACCACGAAACTTTGTAGGCTTGTAAAGCCATGGCCAAATTTTTGCACCTCATTGCCTGCTTTATTGAATTTCGATTGAGTTCACAAGAAATTAAATTTTTAAATTTCACAAAATTCTCTATTTCGGGATGGGATCTATTTTAAAAAACGGATATGTGATAAACTGTAAATCATAAAGCATTGCAATTTTTACAGCATAAAATCACAACTATCATCCCTCTTTCACAAAATTTTTTTTAAGAAAAAGTCATTTTCTGATTTTTAAGCATTTTTTAAAGAAGAAAAGGAACGAACGGCTTCATCTGTCTTCAGCAATAACCACACAGGAAAGTTCTGGTCCTGTGACCTGCTGCCATGGTGACGTAGAAAATTTGTTATGCATATGTTTTGTTGGTAAAGGTATCTCAGTTGTTTAATGGTTTAGCACTTCCATAAGATGTATACATCTTAGGGAAATGTTTTTTGCACCGCTTTTGTTTTCCTTAATGGTAGATTTACTAAGTGCTATAAGTTCAAACGACAAAATTCCACGCCCTTCCAAAAAATAACAACGGCAAAAAAACCTCAGAAAATATGTTTAAGTTACAAGTCTTCTTCCTTTAGTAATCCATGAATAAAGAACACACTGACACCGCACACTGGTATGCCATCAAAAATATTAAAATATTCGCATTCCGTGCCATTACTTTTTTAAGTAAATCGCACACCGGTAATTTTAACATTTCGGATATAGGCCAGAACCAAAAATATAGACGCCGGAAACTCTGGAATGGCAGCGGAGCAAAGTCCTTCAATAAAAATAGAAGGAAATTGAAAAAAGTTCCGCAAAAATCCAACAGGGAGTTCACCAGGAGTGAAACAAAAATTGTTAACAAGCCACCATCTTGGAATCGATGCAGATATCCAATATACCATGAAAATCATTAAAATATTCGCATTTTGTGCCACAACTTTTTAAGTAAACCGCACACTGGTAATGTTAGCATTACGGATATACATATACTAAGGAAAGGGAAAAAAGTTCAGAATATATTGTACAAGGAAATACTATCTTAAAATGCTATTACTTTAATTTTATGTACATACTTAAATTAAGCGTTCATGTTTCTATCATTTTTTCCATTCTTATTTGCTTAGGCATGCAATAAAAATCGTAATTTATATGAATTTTCCAGTTTTTATTTCATGTGATATGCTTGAAGATCGTGCTGCAGGGCCCGAACTCTACTCTCGAAACGAGCGTAGTGAGCTTAGAGGCGCAGCCCTTGGTCCTGTAAACAGACTTATGCCCTCTAGGTGCAAATTTGTGCATTAAGAAATATTTTAAATTATATGCAAAACATTCTGCATGAAAATACGCTGTTTGGCAAAGGAAGAATTTTTCAAATCGGACTGTTACAGCAGAGATACCAAGAAAAATAAGATATACTTCTCTCCGCCTCCCTACTCACGAAAAAAACTGTGCATTATTTTAAGTAGAAAATATGCTCAAATAATTTTCCATGGAGAGCAGTATCTGGCTGTGAAGGAACTTTTTCATTCGAGTTTCAGAAGTGCAGATATTGCTGCAACTACATCAGAAACATGAATATGCAAAACTTTTCTCACCAAAAACTCTTATCTACTGCAAAAAAGGTTTTTCCAATTGGACTTTAGGAACAGGGATATTGGCGAAATCACAATGTACCTTTTTCACCTCTAGCAGAAAAACTGCATTACTTGAAAAACAGACGCTACCTAAAACATAAAATAGGCTTTGCAATAAATGGTGTCGAAGTAAAAAAGGGATTTTTTTTAGTTGCGTATTTAAAAGTGAAGATGTGGAATAAAATGTATGCAAGAAGAGATTTTCTCATGATGATTCCTCTCACCATAAATTTATATTGAAAAATTTGGCTACAGGTCACTTTTTGTCTTAAATTCATCTAACTGCTGTCAATTGCAGAGCATCGGTCAAAGGTTTGTGTCTGTCTCGGAGCTGTAACTAGACTTTAGTTTCGGGGAGGGGGGGGAGGTTAAAATATTCCACAGCAGAAATGCAATGTATCTACAGGGCCGTAATTAGGATTTTGTTTTGGGGTTTTAAAAAAGAAACTATTCCACAGCAAAAATCTATCTATTTAATCACTTAACAAAAGATAAAAGTCTAGTTTTATTAGTATTAGTTAGCGAGTAACAACTCATGAAATTACTAAGTATTAACAGGAAAACAAACTGAACTCTATCAGACAGATATCATATGAAAACAAGATTACACAGGAGACAGGATGAAAGCAAGTACAGTCAGAAAAATGAAAATCATAAAAAAATGTGAAATCTCTGTCAGAAAGCAGATTTTAAAAATAACGATAGGTGAAGCCACCATACTAAGGGACTTTGACGTTCAATTGGCCAGCTAATAGTTGTTATCATAGCAAGGATGGTACTTTTCGTGCATTTCTGAGGTTCCAAGTTTCTTCTGAGGATTCTGTGCTTGCAAAGCATCTCAAATTAGGTGCAGCAAACATGCAGTATACCAGTCCTTTAATTCAAAACCAACTGAGGTTTGAAAACCTTCCACATCCAGCCTACTCGCCTGACTTGGCACTTGCTGATTTCCACCTGTTCATACATTTTAGCAATTACGTTAAGGACAGGATTTGAGAACAATTTCATTTCAAAATGAGGAAATGATTGAGTACAACACTGACAGATTATGGTAAATCCAAAGATTAGAAAAGAATGTTGTGAACTGTACCATTAATTGTCTAGTTTCATGGGAAAACACAATGAATCTGAAGGATGATTTTCATGTGAAATAAGTAAAATAACAGTAAAACCTCTAAACAGTGGTCACTGCTTGGACCGAGAGAAAGTGACCATTGTTGGGAGGTGCTGTTTTTCAGAGGTTAGGCTTAGGTTAGCATTACTAGTCTGTTGCTTTGGTACAAAAGGAGAATAACTGTACGAAGCTAACGTGCAAAGAAAATGGTTTCAGAACTTTCTCCAAAGGTAGAGTGCTGAATGAAAACTCAATATAACAAATTAAAATCAAATCATGGCATAGAGGATTTTAGGAAAGTTGCGTTTGACCCATTGTCTCAAACTTCCCTTTAGAAATGTCAAGCTAGGAGGTAAGTTTATGGTACTCGGTACACTAAGGGAAATAAAAGAATACTAGACAGTGAAGTGGAACTGCACCGCTAGCCAGTTGTGCACTGAATAGGAACAGAACCCACAGGGGCCAATCAAAGATATACCGCCACCAACGGGAAAACATTTCATGCACACACACACACCCTGGCTGTGACTGAAACATATACAAGAGCTGGAATTTGTCTCGCATAAAACTAGATTTGAACTGCTTTCTTTTCACTTAAGCACCCCATTGTACTCGCCTTAATCCAGCCCATTAGGCTCAAGGCACAGTAGCCTTAATTCTTAGTAGCGTTCCTTATTTCTGTCTTATCCCTTTTGCTGAAGTACCGAAAGAAGTGCAAAAATCCTAAAGGACAAGGTGTCCGTTGGCCACTGTTCAGAGATTTTGTTGTTTGGAGGTTATCGTTAATGTTAATCCTACAGCAGCTGCTTGCTGTGGCTCGGAAATGTTCATTAATGGAGGTTTCACTGTATTATAATGCAGAATATTACTTCTGATAAATTTCAAATGTTTCTCATCGGGCTATATTTTGATTTTGTACTGAAATTTCATTGCGATTCTGTATAAGAAAAAATATCTAGCCAGAAAATTACTGTACACTGATGACTGAACAAACAGAAACCATGGAATACCTATATGTTATATTGTAGCAGGCCCGTAGCCAGACAAGCAAGTTGGGAGGGGCGACTGAAGATTGAGATCGGGCGAAACGAAGGATATAAAGTGGTCGGGCAAACCGGTGAGGGCCGCTGTTGGCCTAGTGGGCAATATTCGTGACTGCCACGGAAAGAACCTCAGGTTCGATCCCAGACAGATATGAACGCTCGATCCACTAAATATCCGCCGTGCGTTGGATGGGCACGTTAAGCCGTCGGACCCCGGGTACTGGCCCCCCGGTAATAAATAAGGGCGTCTTCCTCCCCCTTTCTACTTCGCTTCCGTGTCACTTTCCTATCGGGCAATAGCCCAAATCTAGCTTCCTATTTCTAAGGGTTGTTTAAGACCTGGGGTCAGACACTCCCTTCCTAAAATCCTCTACATATGATCATGTAAAAGAGGTCGGGCACTATAATGTTGTATGAGTCGCTAGGACGGGCAACAGGAAACACAGGTCGAGCTGAGCCTTTCCTGGCTGCGGCCCTGTATTGTAGTTAAATCCAGTTAAAAAAGAAACAAAATAACACAAATATCAAGATGACTTTGTTCGATGCATCGGCATGTCTCCCAATAGTGTGTGTGATTTCTAACTTGATTCAAGGGGAAATTCATCCACTTCAGAAAATAGTTCCATACCTTTACGCATCAATTTTCTTGCAATTAAATAAGAAATTGATGCTAATTTTGGTTGCATTTGATATATTCAATTAAGTTCTACAATTTCAATATTTTCGGGAAATTTCAAAAATTCAGGACAAAAAAATAAGAAACTGAGGACATTTGACGTTCTCAGTCAGTTTTTATGGATTTGAGGACAAAGCATTGAAATTGAGGACTCTCCCCAGAAAATGAGGGTGTCTGGTCACAGTAATAATAGCCACCTTAAGCTTTTCCATATTCATGAAATAGCAAATTAAGTTTCATCATTTTGTGGTTTCTTATTTTGATATGATGAACAATTTGTGTGTAAACCAGTTACTTGAGTTTGAAAAATAATAAACAGAATGTCGAGATTCTGTGCATCTCATCGCTTAAATTCTCCAGAAACCGACTATTTGAAAGCGTGATGTGATTCCCTATTAACTGAAGCGAACCTATCTTTATCTATTTTTTTTTAATTATTTATAATTCCAATGAAAAATATCACTACCATTGCATGCCTTATCGTGTACAGCCCATGTTGGCCGGTGGCGCAGTGTGGAAAAACTGATAGTTTTCAAGGCTACTGCAATGCATTTTGTGTTGGCCGAATCGCCTTCTTTCGTCGCAAATATTTACAATTTCGCATCGTAACTTGTTGCCAATGTGTGGGAAAAGGCGGAATTTATAAAATTCTTAATTATTTTGAAGCTCCGTCTCATTTTTATTTTAAATTGAAATTTACGCACTTTGGTGCGAATTCTAAATACAGTAAAACATAAAGTTAAAATTGTAAACTTCACTCGTGTAAGAAGTAAAATTCATTCCGGTTTGATATTTACACGGTTTCTGCAATCAAAAACCACGCAATTCCAAAATACAAACAGATGAAATTACATAGGTATCATGTAAACATTGGCAAATTCCCGCAGTTTGCAGCTTCACGGTTAAGAGACCACGGCATCTCCAGATGTATTATTCTAACCTCCTTGGTTAGAATACAACAGGAGATGCCCTAAGCCATTCCGCGTAAAGCCGATTGTGTGTTACCCCCTCCCCCATCTTCTTTGGTACAAAACATTCTGTTCTTTGCATGTGCGAGAGCCTGTTGTTGCATGTGCGAGAGCCTGTTGTCTAATGCTTATACACATTTCCACGTTTCGATTATTTGGGGACGACCGAATAAAAGTTTTAAAAGCAAAGCTGTGTGGTTATCGACTGCATTAACAGATAACCTGGGGAATTAAGTTTAGGATGTTCTGATGTATGGATAATTCTCAGGATCACATTATAGTGGCTTATCTGCAAAATGCCAGGTTGTGTTCCTATAGACTGCACTAATCGATATTTCATCGAACCTGAGGTTCAATGCCAGGGATTACCTTTCACATGTAAATACGTGTATTCCTTATATTAGACTAAAATATGGTATGGATGTTTGGTTAAGAGGAAGCAGTGGTGGAAATTTGGAAATGAATTTTTCATAATAAGAAACTCGTCGGTGTCCTCACGGGGATTTAATTTGAAGTTAATGCAAAATATATCGACCACACAATGTTCTGCTTTGCTGCAACACGGTATCATCTTACATTATATGTAAATTGATACCATATTGCAGCAAAAAGAATTAACCTTTTTACTTTTTAAAAATTTTAGTGGATAAAAAAAGTATGTTTTTCTTGTAGTTTTGTTTATTACACTTGTTGTTGATTACATTGTCATTAAAATTACATTTTAATATTTATTATAATACACCAATTTCTTTTTAATTAAAATAAAATTTGCTGTTATAATAGTATTTATTGTAAAGTTGCACAAAATACAGAAATGGCAAATTGCACTAAAATAGGCACAATTCCACAAAAACTGTAGAATTTTATGGATAAACAAAATCCCGAATCGACCCAACATTTTTGCCAAACACTGATATCAAACGGTTTTCGTGCTAGAAGTTGAGGTACACAAGCACGTTGGTACTTTTGTACCCATTCCAAAGCAATGAGTACACAAGAAACAAAATGAATCTGTTGTCTATAGTCCTTATTGGGTGCTATTTTTAATGTTACATATTCAGTCATTGCAACACAAATGTCATTTTGTTATGACATTGTAGATCTGCAGAACTGTTTCGCTGCTGACTTGGAGAGACAGTGAGGTATTGTATAAAAAAAAAGCTTTTTCCTGTGTTTGTAGGTGAAAACCAAAACATTTATACTCAATCGCCCAAGCCGAGCACTTCGAATGGTAAAGAGGGGGTATGGGGACACACAATTACTTATCAAAAGATACCAACGCAGGGTAACCAGTGTTGGTATACACTGAGTGGCCATTTTATTATGACCACATGACAGTTTTAAGCAAATGAGCTGTGGCTGCACGCTGTTGCCACCATAGGGCGAGGCTAGTATAAAAAGGGAAAGCTTAGTGCTTGCGACAGTAGTGGAAGTGATTTTTGGGTGACGAGATGGGTAAAAAATGCGATTTGACGGACTTTCGACGTGGGATGGTTGTAGGAACTCGGAGCCATGGAGCGAGTATCACCGCAACCGTCGCATTCGTGAAATGTTCCAGAGCAGCTGTTGTTAAAGTGTTTACAGACTGGACTGTCAGCCAAAAAACTGGATCTCTACGTTCAACGTGTGGTCGGCCGCCCCGGTGGCGCAGTGGTCTATGCGATGGCCTCTGATCATTCGTCCGAAAGGGGTCCGGGTTCGAATCCCGGTGAGGCATGGATGTTGTGTTTGTCAAATTAGGAAAGGGCGACTGTATAGCCCATTGAGTTGCTCACGGTGGTCGTTAAACCTTTAATAAAAAAAATGTGGTCGTCATCGACTAGTGACTGCTCGAGCGGAACGGAGAGTGTCCAGACTGGTAACAGACAACAGAAGAGCAACAGTGCACCAAATTACAGACCATCTTAATCAAGGATCCCCTCAAATGATCTCTGCACGCACTGTTCGCCGTACACTGTATCGGATGGGATATGGCAGCCGAAGGCCTGTTCGAACATTTTTGCTGTCTGCAGTTAACAACAGCAAATGTGTTCTAATAAAAGCGAATAATCAGATTTAAATCACTAGTTTAGTTAGTTATGTATGTAATTCCACTGGAGAAGATTCTAATTTTGGACATACTAAATATTTATATTTGTTTAAATTTTTCTTTTAAGTGCGCTGAAGTAAAAACATTAAAGCTGAGGAACGAGAATGTATGTACCGTATGTTGCAGGAGGGCGAAGGTGTGCACAAGATGCTCTATATATTCCCAAAGGAAGGGGGTAGTTGATTTTGCTCCCGTTGGTTGTATGAGGCATTAGTTCTGTGCTCATAAGAGCTGAGTTCGGGCTCAATTTTAAGAGTCCGAGCCCGAAGTATGTCAACCCTAGCCCGCCCGAGCTCGAATTTCATATTGTAAAATAGAGCCCGGGCCCAAACCAGCCCGAAATCTATGATTAATCTGTTTAGGCATTAAAAAAAATCTCCTCTTCCAAACTTCCACTCTTTCCTCCCCGTGCAATTAACCGATGACTTTCTCAACTGCGGAGTGGGGAAGGGATGTCTATCTATTTCTATAGTTTCTCTGACCATTCATTTCATCCTGAAATGTTTCGATGGGCCTGGCATCAGGAAAAATCGGGAGGCACAACAATCTACGTATGCACTGGAGTGGGGGCTGAACAGGGCTAAAAAATGTTCACTACTTAAGTTAAAGTAGTGAAAATACTCACCCATATTTGATAAAGTTGCAGAACAATGCTAGATAATGGTCACTATGGGATTTACTATCCACTATATGACAACATAGATATCAGAGTGAAAGCTAATAATATCAATAATTTATTTTAAAGTAACTGTAAGAATATTTGCGGGGGTGTTCATATATGATCCCTTCCCTTAAATGTTCTACCTACGCAGCCTACGCTCCTTGTGACAACTGACAAATGCTGCAGATGGAGGCATTTACGGAGATATCATTTCAACCTGAAGTTGCAAAATGCATTGTTTACGTTATTTAGTAAGGTGTCTTTACAATACATAACCGTAGCACAAAAGTACGTTTTGTAATCGAAACGCATGCGAATATATGATCACTAAATAAAGAATCTGTTCGCCACGATATTTAAAAAACCTTTAAATTTCTAACTGTGATTGTCTACAATAGAAAAATTCCTAAAATTGCACTCCAAATAGAAAATTTTACAGTGTTAAAGTTCTGTATATTTTTCATTTATTTAATTTATGCGAAAGGATTTTTGGTACAACTCCAACATAATTTTGGTAGTAGCAGTTCTCTCTCTCTCTCTCTCTCTCAAATATTTGCTGGAATTTCAGCCCACTTTGTTGAAAATTTAAGAACTGGAAGCTCAAAGGTATGAAAATCAAGATTATTTTACGACCTGTCAAACATGAAAAAGCTATATAAGCAATTTTTTATTTTATTTTAATGTTCTTACTTCAACGTTCTTAAGAGAAAATTTTAAACAGATATAAATATTGAGTGTGTACAATATTAGAAGATTCCCTAGCGCAATTACATACATAACTGAACTAGTGATTTAAACCTGGCTATTCGCTTTTTCCACGTCGAATAAGTGAGTTTCCCACGAAATTTAAATATCATGAAATTTTTAATTGTGTTTGTCCACAACGGCAAAATTGCAGTACAATTTTTCTGCAGTAAAATCTTGGCATGGGCCGATGAATATTTTCCCGCAACATGACGGGGGTCCTTTTTTTAACTCCCCACCCCCACCTCAAGTACTATGCTTGCCACTGTTTCCAGAGCAACTCTACTTTTTGTTTTGTTTCTTGAATAAAAAAAGTGATTTTTAGTTGTTATACAATAGTACCGCAGAACTACAACTGAACGGGCCCATTTGCAAAATTTTTCCCGGGTCCTTCTGCGACCGCCAATCCTCCCCTGTTGTGAGGTAAAGTTTATGAAAAGTAAATGATATTTTAGTTACTTTAAAAACAGTTGTAAAATTTAGAAGGGGGGGGGGTTAAAAGAAAAAAAGATCAACACCTCTATGTATGGTATCTAAAATACAGTATGTGTGTAAATCAATATATAAATAAAAACCTTTATGAATTACCCATGTTGTTTGCCTTTAGACTTTCACAGCAACTTGTTATAAATAGTTTCATTTGTGTGTGTACAGTAATTTGATTTCGTTAACATTAAGAAGAAAAAACAGTTTTAAGGTAGACGTCTAGTGATTTTTCTTCCTAAACTTCCAATGGGCTATCTTCTGTACACATTTTCTTCATGATTAATACGTTTCCAAGGATGAAAAATTTGAACATCGATTAAAATGACCATATTATAACTTGGAATATTTAATATTTTCTAAAACATAAACATAATTAAGCAATCCAACATTTGCTCGTCTTTTTTTTTAATTGGAGGTTTAAAGACCACCGTGAGCAACTCAATGGGCTATAAGCAGTCGCCCGTCCCTAATTTAGGGTCACTGGTTCCAGGGAAGAGAGAGAACCAATGCCGAAAGACAAACACAACATCCATGCCTTACCGGGATGAGAACCCGGACCCCTTCGGAAGAATGATCAGAGCCCATCGCTTAGACCACTGCGCCACCGGGGCAGCATTGCTTGTGTACTGACGTCATCAATGTACAGGTCGCCCCCACTTTTTTCTGGTCTCAATACCACCAAAAGAAAAGTCATTGATTTTTAATACAATTGTGGTTATATTTTAAAAAATATTAAGTAGTCCAAGTTATAATATGAAGTTATTTTAATCGATATTCAAATTTTTATCCTTGGGAACGCATTAATCATGAAGAATATGTGTACAGAAATTTACCATTGGAAGTACATATAAGAAGCAAAAACACTAGGTCGCTCCGGTAGCGCAGTGGTTTACGCGATGGCTTCTGATCATTCGTCCGAAAGGGGTCCGGGTTCTAATCCTGGTGAGGCATGGAGGTCGTGTTTCTCTTACGGCACTGATTCTCTCTATTCCCTGAAACTGGCCCTAAATTAGGGACGAGCGACTGCTTATAGCCCATTAAGTTGCTCATGGTGGTCATTAAACCTCCAATGAAAAAAAATAAAAATAAAACACTGGAAGTCTACCTTAACTTAATAACAGATCTTCTCTCCACTCTCATGTGCTCTGTAGAAACGTAATTTCTGGGAACTATCAAGCCAATTTTTATTTATTTACCCAAGAAACTCCGCCTGTAAGTTCACAAGCACAATGTGCCTTTCATTGGTTCTCAAAGTTTAATTTGGAATGAACAGAGAGAGGAAGAATAATAACATCTAAGATATGACTGTGCATAAAAGTGTTTTTGTTATTTTTGGGCTGTTCGTTTAATTGGAAGAGGAACTACAAAGGATCAAGTGGGACATCGTCGGGCTAAGTGAGGTAAGAAGAAAACGAGAAGATCTCACTGAACTGAAAAGTGGACATCTCTTCTACTATCGTGGGACAGATACTGGCAGAACTAGTGGTGTTGGATTTATAATAAACAAGAAACTGAAGGATAAAGTTGTAGAAGTTGAAAGTTCCTCTGACAGAGCTGCACGACTCGTTATCCAACTCTCGAGAAGATACCAGGCCCAGATTATTCAAGCTTATGCACCCACCACAAGTCGTCCTGAAGAAGAAATTGAAGAATTTTTTGAGGAAATTCGTCATCTAAATAATAAAGGTAAGCAGCATTTGAAGATAATTATGGGAGATTTCAATGAAAAAATAGGGCAACGGCAACAGAATGAAACTTCAGTAGGTAAATTCGGTCACGGCTACAGAAACCAGCGTGGAAATACTCTCGTTGAACGACAAGTGAAATTGATTTTATTATGTGTAACAAAAAATTCGTCATAGAAGACTGCAGTGTGCTAAACAAGTTCAACACAGGTAGTGACCATAGATTGGTGAGATGTAAGATGCACCTCAACACTAAACTCGAACGTAGCAAGCTCATAAGACAAACAAAATGTATTGACATAACCAACCTTAAAAAACACCACAATACCTTCAAGTTGGAACTGAAGAACAGATTTTCTGCTTTAGAAGGCCTAACATCGGAAGAAGTGGATATTTCTGGTTAGCAGAAAAGTAACCAAAGTTCTTATGGAAACAGCAACAAAATTAGCTGGGTCTAAGGAACAAGTTGCATGTGAACAAATTATCAGGAAAAACCAAAATGTTGATGCAAAAAAGGAGAGAAATGATGACAACTAAAGAAGATGTTACTTCCAAAGTGGAATATATAGAGTAATGCAAGACAGTACGAAAAAGTATCACTGAAGACGTAAGGAAATTCAACTGTGAACTAGTGAGGAAAGCAATTGAAAACAACCAAAGCCTAAAGATAGCAAAGGGACATTTCATTAAGGGAAGAAAACAGATTATGGCACTGAGAAAAGAAGATGGTTCTTTAACAAGAAATAGGCCGCCCCGGTGGCGCAGTGGTCTAAGGCGTTCGCCTCTGATCATTCGTCCGTAAGGGGTCCGGGTTCGAATCCCGGTCAGGCATGGATGTTGTGTTTGTCTTACGGCACTGGCTCTCTCCCTTCCCTGGTACCAGTGACCCTAAATTAGGGACGGGCGACTGCTTATAGCCCATTGAGTTGCTCACGGTGGTCGTTAAACCTCCAATCAAAAAAAAAAAAAAAAAAAAACAAGAAATAGAGGCGAAATTTTGACACGAGTGAAAGATTTCTACTCCAAATTATATGAAAGGGATGATACATGTACTCCAGACATCATGAAAGGTACCAGAGTTCTTCCAGTCCTCCCAGCAGAAGTTGCACATGCAATCAAGAACATGAAGCGGGGTAAAGCTCCAGGAGAAGATGGAATTACTGTAGACATCATACAAGAAGCAAGTGGAGAAATCGAAACAGTACTCGCCCAAATTTTCACTCGATGTCTTAATGAAGGGAAGATTCCTGAGGATTGGAACAACGCTACAATGATCTTTCTACATAAAAAACGTGACATTGGGGATCTCAGGAACTACAGACCTATCCACTTCCTATCAGTGGTTTATCAAAATCTTCACTAAAGTTCTTTCACACCGCTTGAAGGTAACACTGGACGTGGCTCAACTGAGAGAACAAGCTAGATTCAGAAGTGGCTACAGCACAATAGATCATATCCACGTATTGAGAGAACTAATTGAAAGAGCGGGGGAATATGAACTTCCATTGTGCATGGCTTTTATCCATTATGAAAAAGCCTTTGATTCGGTGAAACCATCAGCAGTTACAATGGCTCTGAAATCCTGCGGTATTGAAGATGCGTACATTAATATTATTAATAACATCTATGAAAATGCAAGTGAAAAGATTCGGCTGTTTGAGAATACAACACACATAAAAATTGGAAAGGGAGTGAGACAAGGTGACACCATATCTCCGAAGCTCTTTAATGTCAATTGGAGGGTGTCTTTCAGTCGCTGAGCTGGGAAAACAAGGGGATAAAGTTTAATGGAGATTATCTAACCCACCTTCGTTTTGCTGATGACGTGGCCATTTTTGCAACTACCCCATCAGAGCTGCAGAGTATGGTTCAGGAACTTGCTGACAAGAGTAAAGAAGTGGGATTAAAAATGAACTTTCAGAAGACAAAAGTGATGTTCAATGCTTTTACAAGAAATGAAGATTTATCGATTGATGGAGAAAAGCTGGAGATAACAGATACGTACGTTTTTCTTGGACAGCAGATATCAAGTGAGGGTCACATTAATGAAGAAATTAATCGGCGTACAAAACTTGCCTGGAGAGCTTTTGGAAGAAACAGCATAATTTTCAAGAGCAATATGTCATTATGTCTTAAAAGAAAAGTGTTTGATCAATGCATCCTTCCAATGCTTACGTATGGTGCAGAGACGTGGACCTTAACTAAAAGAGACATACACAGGCTGCAGACAACTCAAAAAAGTATGGAGAGGTGCATGCTTTTTGTAACTAGGAGAGATAAGAAGAGAAACTCGTGGATCCGAAAAATGACAAGAGTGTAAGACATCATGATCAGAGTTAAATCCCTGAAATGGCAATGGGCTGGGCATACTGTTAGAAGGACAGACCATCGATGGACAGCCGAAATTTTAGTTTGGATTGCAAGGGACAGGAAAAGACCCAGAAGAAGACCACATGGAAGATGGGTGGATGAAAGTCGAAAGTATGCGGGAGTGACATGAAGGAGACTGGCACAAGACAGACCGTTGTGGAGGATATTTGGGGAGACCTTCGTCCAGCAGTGGATTGATAATGGTTGACAATGATGATGATGATGATATATTTTTAAAGTTTTCTTCCGCAGCAAGCCGACTTGTAATTTTATTAATTCGTTGGCAGACTCAATGACTTTAAGATTGCAAAAATTAGCTAACAGTAAGGGACCATCAAATAGCGAGGCAAAAAAATTGAATATGTAGCTATGTTTGTACGCAGAAATCCGCTTTTGACGTCACAAAAATAAGGTCCATAGATATGTATTTCCCAATGAGTTGGTATTTCCTAAGGAGGTGTATTTCCCACCAACTCCCCGCGGTTGCAGTTGGTGCTGCTATCTCAATTACTGCTCGTTGCATCCGAAGGGCTAGTTGCGTTTGCTAGTCTATTCTCCTACAAGATCCTAGGCCAGTGGTTCCAGGAGAGGAAAATAGTCAGTGCCATAAGACAACACGGAATCCATGACTCACGGGATTCGAACCAAACCCCATCTTGGACGAGTGACCAGTAACAAGCTCTTAGACCACTGCGCCATCGGGGTGGCAGAAACGGGTACAACGAAATTTAGTTTTAAGAACATATATCATTGCCAGTGTAACGAGCTGGTAGGACATTTGAGAACAAAAATAAAAAATTCAAGGACAATTTGCGTCCACAAAGGCATCAGACGTTTTTGGGGAGAGTGAACTAAATTCGAGGACTGTCCTCAAAAATTCGGGATATCTAGTCAGCTTAATGTTATAACCGTGCGTAATAGGAAGGAACATCGTGAAACAGAATGTACCTAATTAGTATTTGTGTACAGGTAGTCCAAGAAGTTTTTAATCTCTTTCAAATATCTACGCGCCCAGATGGCGCAGTAGTCTGAGCGCTGGCTTCTGACTATTCGTTCGAGATGGGTATAGGTTCGAATCCCTGTGAGTCAAGGATGTTCTATCTGTCTTACGGCATTGGCTCCCTCCCTTCCCTTGTGTCAGTTACCCTACAGCAGGGACGGACGATCAGATGATCATATGTAGAGGATTTTAGGAAGGGAGTGTCTGACCCCAGGTCTTAAACAACCCTTAAAAACAGGAAGCTAGGAGATTTGGGCTAGAGTGCCCGATAGGAAAGTGAAGCGGAAGCGAAGTAGAAAGGGGGAGGAAGACACCCTTATTTACTGTATTACCGGGGGTCAGTACCCTTGGTCCGATGGCTTAATGTGCACATCCGATGCACGGCGGATATTTAGTGGATCGAGCGTTCGTACCTTCCTGGGATCGAACCTGAGGTCCTTTCCGCGGCAGTCATGAACGTTGCCCACTAGGCCACCCGCGGCCCCAGGGACGGATGAGTTGCTCCAAGGCCATCTTTATACCTCACCAGGTTCTGCAACAATATCGCATGAATTTCACGTGGCGTCACAATCGTAGGGCTACTGTTTTTCAGTAGACCTACGGATATGACTCATTTCGTAGTTTGTTGATATTATATTCGTTCTGGTTGGCTAGTTGTGCTGTTCCAGTGAATGTTGTTTGGATATTTACAGTGGGTTTTAAGGTTATTGTGAATATTTTCAGTGGTAAGGTATGTTTCTTTCCTTCTATTAGTATTCAGTAGTAAAATTCTATAAATTCGAGCTGTTGACTGAACGTCATTTAATTCTTCACGAAGTGCGGGTTTTACGTTTCATAAACATTTTTATTGCTGCGATGTAATTTATACATTTTGGGGATGTCATTTTATACATTTTGATATATGTATTATGTGCATCCTGGAAAAGGTACAAGTTACAGTAATTCGTTGTTGAAGTGATTCTAGAAATGGGTGCATGATCCTGAAGTCATGAAAAATCATTTCTTTATTCTGTAAAAGTTCGTTATGAATAATGTTAGAATTACAAGAAATTACGAAATTTTCGTTTTAGGTAGCATGTCTTAGTGGTTCAATGAATTTAAAACCGATAACTTGGAATTTCAAAACGTATTTTCTATTGTATGCCACCAGTAATTCTGTAAACACATAGCTTTCATTCCTGGGGCTTATTGTGGATAGATTTTCGTCTTTTGAAAATCTTGGAGACTTGTTATGATTGTCAAGTTATTCAAAAACTCATTTCCTCCTCATATACACTTCCTTTCCCTTCGAGAACTGCGAAAGCGTATTAATATATTATCACTGAAAATTATAAAGTTGCACTAAATGTTTTAAAAAGTGTTCAAAGTTTTTTAAGAAATTCGCCGTAATTGCATGAGGATGTAGCAGACACGTGACTCTCAGCATGGAAACGAGCCTTAGAACGTAAGTGAAGGACAACCAACCCCGTTGAAATGATGGCGTCCTATTTTGAAACTTTAACTTCCGAGTACAAAATGCGGTATTTTGAAAAAATTAATGAGATTGAAGGAAAAGATCCTTATGTGCTGAATGCAAGCAACTTCGAAGGTGATGTGAAAAGTATTCCGAAAGTGCAAATAGTAAATATTTTCGATTACTTCGTCTTTGGTCGAAGTGCCTTTATCGAAGAACAGTTCACAGCATATAAAAGTTTCAAAGCATATGACAATTTCCCGTCGTCGGTATTATTTTACAGGGTAATTTAGTACGATCACAAATTCATGAGTAATCAGTAATTTATGGAGAAAATAGGTACGCTGTCTTAATAAGTAAGGTTCTCTTACCTCACAGGTGTGGAGACCTGAGTAAAAAAAAGATAGGGTTTCTTTCTTTCCAGGAATCGCTGATTTTGGATAAAACTCACCCCTAAAAGGTTCTATGCCTTTTTGAGAGTTTAACTCTTCAACAAAAAGTGCCTTTCTAAGCTCTGGGAAGCTATTTCTAAGCCTTAGAAAAATGAGAAATATCTTTTTTTTCTTTCGTAAAATTGTGCTGAGAAAAGCAAAATAACTTTGTTGAAATTTGTGCACTATAATCTATTTATCTGTAAATAAATTTAGCAGCATAACACTGGCCTGTAAAATGAACTAGTCACCAAAAATAATTTTATATGGACAATAATTTTAGCCATTATTTGCATTCTTCCGCAAAAATGCTTCAGCTCCAGGTAAAAATCCAGTTTCCTAAAAATAAAATCAACAGCAGTTTGGGAAGGAAATATCATATAGAACATAGTAGTAAACTAAAAAACTTCAACACCGACAGCCAAATAACCTTAAAAATGAAAAGCCGAAAACTCGCAAATAATAGTGAGCCAGGGGAACGGTGTGCTTGAGCTCTAAAAAATACAGAAGAGCCTGAGATTTGATTTTGACTAACAATCAGGTTCACTAAGAAATTAACTTTTAGCCCTATAAAAAGTTTCAACACCCCTAGAATAACCAGGAACCTTCCGAAAAGAAGTCCCTGGAGATAAAAGACAACAGCAACACGTGCATAGGAGTGCCGATTGGGGACCGAAGCGTTTATTTAAGAAATGTTTTGACTAAGAGACAAACTCTAAAAGTTGTTCTATAAGAAAATAGTCAGTAGTAATAAAACCTACGCAAAAAGACAGCTAACACCTTTTAAATTCAACTGGAAAACTTTGAATCAACGACTGATACGCCTGTGCTAATATGTGCAAGCACTGCACTACAACAGCGTTTGAACAAGTAAAAGATAGATTCTCTGCTTTTCCAGAAATCACTGATTTCTGGATAAAACTAACATTTAAAAGGTTCTCTGCCTTTGAAGAGTCTAACTCTTCAATAAAAAGTGTTTTCTAAGCTCTGGGAAGCGAGCTCCCTTCGTTTTGTTAATAAGAGAATTTTTTGGGCACTGCCTTTAGAGCAGCTAGTAGCTTGAAAAATACTTTTGGTCTCGATTTCCTCTATTACCGCAAGTCAAAATGGTACAAATTCTAGGCATTTTGGCTTCAAATTCTTATAAACACCGATCGTTAATGATTGCACTTTACATACTAAGTGGAGGACAGCCAGCTATGCTTGTCCTTCAGGAACTTGCAGGGACTGTTGCCACTTCACTGAAACTTCTGGATGACGTCACGTGCTAATCCTCATACCTGCCAAGTATTGTGGATCGTGTTGTCTGCGAGTAGGAAAAAGTTTTTACCGGAATTTGTTACATTTCTGGAAGTTCATGAGTCTTTCTTATGGAATCGGTGATACTTCCCGTTCTAGCGCTATGGAAATATTCCGGGTTTTTCCACATTTCAAATTTGTCTGACAAAGTTCTTTTGCTTAAAGAAATGTGTATTTTACTAGTTCAGTAGTCTTTCCTTCAAAATCAATCATTGGAATTCGCATTCCTCCCTCCCTCCACCTTCTGCAACTTGTGCTAGCAAAATTGAATTTTAAACTATGTGCTTCATTTGTCCATGATGAAATCGTGACCTATAAAATCATCTTCACGGCAGAGAGAGCTGCATTTTCGTGATCCGTGAAATTGTTTTTACCGCAGAGCGAGCTACGACAGTATCAATTTCTGATATTTTCACTTAAAATGCATATTTTGCCATTCCTTACGCACGCTTTTCCATATGAAGTAACACAGCAGGCATTTTCCTATTTTCTTTAAATTACTGTTCAAAAAATGCCACTGCTTCCTTTTTATGTATAGAAAATGACTTTACGTGCCAGGATAGGCTGACACTGAGTCATAAAAAAGTTCCGATTTTGAATACTTTAACAAATACTATACCCACAAAAGTATTAAGAGTGCTACTTACCTAGCTGAGAAATTGCATTCCAAAATAGTTCCCAGAAGTACCAGAGATCCATAAAATATATCTTGGAATAAGAAACGATAATATGAAAATACGTGGTAACAGAAAATATACGAAAATTTTCTGTTACCACGGAGAGCAAAGCAAATCAATAGCACAACGATTGTGACGTCACAAATCTTTGTGGCAGGCCTGGTGAGGTATAAAGATGGGCTCGGTTGCTAACGGTGGTCGTTAAACCTCAAAAAATCTACATTTCTTGATTAAACGTGTTTTCTTTACTTTTACAGTGCCGATTCTACATAATGGACGTGATTAACTTTGAAACTTTTTTTTAAAATGTAATTTCATTTTTTGCGTTAAGTAATACTAATTGGAGTAAAGAAGTGAATGATAAGATGAGAAGCTCCCCCAAAAATGCAACATACTTTGATATTATGAAAGAAATTTTATAACAAATCATGGAATAAATTCCCAAATATTTTTTTTATATTCTTGACTGAATTATTTGAACGCACCCATAATAATGATTTGAGTGAAATCCGTAATCCCATTCGTCTGCATCCATGGACTTCATATCGTCTGCTACGAGTTTTAAGCATACAGGAGGGTGATTGTCCTCGCATTTGTTATAATTCTGTTTGTCAAATACAAGGTAAATATGACATTTGTTTTTAAAAATTAAGAAGAAATTAACAGAAATGTTAGTGTTACTCTTGCAGCGGATGTATTTCTGATAAAGGGCTATGTCTGAAAAATTTCACTGTGAGAGTTACACTTTGCTATTAATTATATGCGTTGTAGAATAAACTATTTTATTAAGATTGAACTGAGGTGGTATTGGAATAGAAATGGGGAATAGAGTTAAAGAAAAATGGGCTTTTAGTTTACAAATGAAACGTATAAAAAAAAATGAAGCTACCTAATTTAGTTTCACTTCTAAGATTGTGCCATTTGGATTTAAAATATGTAGATTTTTATTTTTGTTTTGAGCTTAGGCATCAACGTTATTAGTTTTATAACAAGAATTTAGTACATAAAATAATAGCTATGAAATCAGATTGAGAGATGCATCAATATGTTCTTATATGTTTAACCCTTTCATTTAACAATACCACTATTTAAAAGTTAAAGTATGTGTATGACATGAACTACCAGGTGGTGCCGCCCCTTTGGCGCAGTGGTCTAAGCGATGGCCTCTGATCATTCGTCCGAACGGGGTCCGGGTTCGAATCCCGGTGAGGCATGGATGTTGTGTTTGTCTTACGGCACTGGCTCTCTCCCTTCCCTGGAACCAGTGACCCTAAATTAGGGACGGGCGACTGCTTATAGGCTATTGAGATGCTCACGGTGGTCGTTAAATTTCCAATCAAAAAAAAAAAAAAGGAAGAAAGAACTACCAGGTGTGACACAACAGGTGGACTTCAGCCCGCCCAACATTTTTTGAGCCCATCCTTTACCCCCCCTCCAATATTTGAGCTGCTTTAATGACACAAGTTTTTAGGGAACTTGGATAAATGTACCTACATTTTTCAAATTCACAGAAACTTTGTTTTATACAAATTTAGTATTTGACTTCTGGGCAATGGAGGTAGTCCTCTGAGCAAATGTCTAACAGAGTAGTAGAAAGACCCCATTTTTGTAATTATAGTTGAAAAAGATGAGAGAGAAAAAGATATATTCCTTGTCAGGTTATGAACTAAAATTCATAAACAAGCTTTATGACAGCAAACATTAAAAAAGAGAGAGAAAAAAAACTAGGCAAGAAAACTAAAAGTGAAGAAACTAACTTGTTGAAAGCAATGGATATTCAAATCCATGGTTCCTACTACTACATACATTGAATAAATACTACATACATACAGTATGTACCAGACGTTTTTTTACTAGGGATAACATCATCTACATCAGGTAAAAATCTGCCTAAATGGAATTTTTTGGCCAAAATTTGTGCCCCCTTATGATGTTTATCCCCCTCTCAGTTCTGAGCAGTATTGGCATTACCACTGTGAACCCACTTGTCAAAAATTAAAGTAGTAAACTCATTTTGTGCCTTGTATAGACATGAGAAATTTTGAGTTGCAGAATTCCTAGAAACGTTTTTTTTAAAATATGCATTGTATATTGTTTTGTTATGTATTAGTGATATTGTTTTTCCATCTGAATTAACAAAACATTCCCTGCAATAATGTAATTCATGATTTTTTTTTTCAGCAGGAAGGACAAAATCAGTAAGACTCATCTGTATTCTTACTCTGATTATATTCCATAGCTATGTAACTCTACTCTGATTATGTTCTGTAACTAATCTGATTATAATTATTTTCTGGAAATTAGTGTCATAATATATTCACGAACTTTGAAGGGTGTTTTCAGCTTGGACTTTGTTGAGAATCCTATGTTAACTGCCAGTGTAAAGTCATGTAATGTAACATACAAGTAATATAATACAATGTATATAATATAAACATAATACAACATAATATGATATGATATAATACAACATAATATAATATAGTTGGCCTAGTAGTCAAGTGGTCTAAAGTATGTTGGGTTTCAATTTGAGTACTGAATAAACTATAGATAGCAGATTTTCTTCCTCAGTGGTACTGCTACACATACCCAAGCTACAAAAAGTTCACATCTTTTACCAAAGAGTAGGTGTTCACATCATTGCATATAAAATAGCATCATTACATATAAATAGCCTACCTCAATAGGTCTTACAGCTTATCAGGGGAAAAAGTATATTACTGCTTACTTTAACATTATGCTTTTTTTACTTATAAAACTATTTCCAAACCAATACATAGAGTTACCAGCTTGTATGATATTGAAAAGAGTACACTTGGCACATAAAAACAGTACACTTAAATTACTTATATATATAAATTTGAAAGCATGTGGGAATGACATGGAGGAGACTGGCACAAGATAGACTGTTGTGGAAGAAACTTGTGGAGATCTTCATCCAGCAGTGGATTGATAATGGTTAACAATGATGGTGATATATATATATATATAACAGTGTCACCCTACCCATGAAGTATCACTTGGTTCCCCATTCTTTGTTATTATTGGCTACTGATTTCTAAATATATTTGCATATGTTTTTAGACACAGTAGAACCTGCTTATAATATGGAGCTTGGGACCAAGGAAAGCCCTCGCTAAATCCATTTTTGGGTGAAAATTCCCACCATGTAGAAACATGCTGATGTGGTAATATGCATGTACGTTTATGTTATTCAGGAATCATGCTGCCGATCACATTCTTTGCAATTTGCGAAGAAAAAAAAAGTTATGGAGATATCCAAGCAAAAACAATCTTTAAAAAAGTTCATTTTTTCTCGGACAAACAATCTTTTCTCTGAGCAAAAACAATCTTCAAAAATGGTTGTTTTTGCTCTGACTTCATGTCAAATTTTGCTTTAGCAATGCCAAGGATATTAAATAAAATAAAAAGAATATTTTAAATGCAGTCCTATTTGCGGATTTCTTATATTTTGATGTGAACCATCATCTGATGTTGCACAACTTATATGAAAATAGTTATTAGATGAAAGTTCTGTAAGTAATAATGTGTAATTTTTCAAAATTTGTATTTTTTTTTCACTGGCCCTTTTAGAACTAAGTCACAAAATAAATGTAATACTCAATTTTTCAATTAATTTAAAATTTATCCTGGCAATAATTCTTTGTTTAGAAATGTTATAGGTATTAATAAATTCAAAATTGAAAATAAGTGTCTATACTTCTTTCCGTTAGGATTCTGGATCTATAACATAGTATTTGCTGGTTGATTGTAAGGAATGTATAACCTATTATTTTTTTTTGTACTATTATAATACTTTACGGTTTTGAAAAAAATTGGTGACTTCAGATTACATTTGGAGAAAAAGAAATTGAATTTGGCAAATGGGTTGGCAAAAACTTAAAAAAAGCCAAAGTAACTGCTGTGATATATCCATACCAACTGGATATACTTGAAAGATTTAGTTAAGTACATTAACAGTATTGTTAATTAAATCTGTCAAGTATATTCAACTTCATGCCACATAAGACTGTCAGCTGCTTAACCACACATTAAGCAAAAGCAACACCGATCCTTCCAGTGCATCAATGCTCACTTGGAGGGTGAAAGGGCAGTGGAAATTATTCCAGGGATTTTTTTTTTCATTTTCTCTCTGGAAACATGCCCATTCATTATTTCTCTATCTGTTATTATCACCTAGAAATCCAATTGCATGAGCCCCACCCATTCTCTTTTTGCCTAGGAGTAGGTGCCCTGTTTTCAACTCTTCTGATGTGATACAACCAAGGCATAGCCTCTTGGAGTGGTTGGCAGAGAGATTCTCTTGCACAACTTGCTTATTTAGCATTCGATGTACTCCCTTCCAGTTGCTTTTCTATCAACATTCTTCCACTAGCACACTAGGATTTCCCTGTGCTGCTACACTTTCGACCTGTATGTCACCATTTCTGTTCTTCATTCCAGGACAGTGCCCAGTAAATTTTCTCTGCCTCATTAAGTGTGGAATTTCATTAAATTTTGGTACTTTGCCTGTTCCAAGTGATCATCGTAGCTTTTTTCTCCCTCGTTACATATGTGGACTTCATTAAATTTTGCTTGTTAAAAATGATAAAATCAGCTTTGAATTAACATTAAGGAATACTAAATAAAAGTTTTCTGTTTTGCTTGTTAAATCCAAGATCTTGCTAAATACGGGTTCGTTATGTGGGTTGTACCATATATATTTTATGAATCATTGGAAACGCCCTTTAATATGGTGGATATACTTTGCCTCTTCCCAGTATTTGGGAGATGTTTTCTCCTGGTACTTTTATTTGCATCTTCAATATTTTGGATCACCCCCATAAAGAAATCCTGGGTGTGCCACTGATATATACTGTATAATGAATTATTTCCTTCAATTAATTTTTTCAGTGTTGTTTTTCACTGAATTAACCACTAAAATTTTATCGAAAATGGCATCAGTCTTTGTTCCTATTGAAGAAATTTTAAACGCCATATCTTAGTCTGAAAATGAACGAGTAAAAAAAAAAAAAAATAAATAAAAAAAAATCAAACACGGGATAGTTTTCTGACCTTTCACCAGTTTCTTAACAGATCAGATGAGATCATATGTAGAGGATTTTAGGAAGGGAATGTCTGACCCCAGGTCTTAAACAACCCTTAGAAATAGGAAGCTAGGAGATTTGGGCTAGAGTGCCCGATAGGAAAGTGAAGCGGAAGCGAAGTAGAAAGGGGGAGGAAGACACCCTTATTTACTGTATTACCGGGGGTCAGTACCCTTGGTCTGATGGCTTAATGTGCACATCCGATGCACGGCGGATATTTAGTGGATCGAGCGTTCGTACCTTCCTGGGATCGAACCTGAGGTCATTTCTGTGGCAGTCACGAACGTTGCCCACTAGGCCACCTGCGGCCCCAGTTTCATAACAGATGTGCTTCTCCATTTATATTCTTTGCGGTTTCAATAGCTATAGACAGGGGCGGGTTTAAGCATTACAGCGCTCTGGGCCAAGAAAAATCAGACGCCCCTAAGCAAACTTATTGTAAGAAATTTGAGGACGATTAGAATTTCATATTTAAATTACATATTACATATAGATATTTTATCACACAAAGAATCAACATGTTCTCAAGAACAACCCAACCCTGTAAAAATTTTAGCACATGTATTATTTAAGACTGGGCATTGAAATAAAAATTTATAAATGTCGTTTTCTCACAAGTTTAATTTGCATAATTTTAAAACATCATTTCACAGTAAATTACAAGTGAAAGTGTTTTTTTAACACACTTCTGAAACATTTGCCTGCAATATTTTGGATTTAAATTTACAATGTATGCAATATTAATTTTAGATTTTTTTAAATATATAATGACAGTGCTGCTACCAATGTTCATTGTACATCGTTTAAGTGACTGAGAGATAGAAGAAATGAATGAACATATCTTATACATAGTAAAATTACTCACCACTAAAATATTTTTTTCTCGATTTCTTTGTGGCCAAATCCTCTACTATATCATAAAATGTTACTGTTTCTACAATGTTCGAATTAAGTGACAAAGTTGCCAATGCACTTGTTCTTTCTTGAGAACTAGATGTCCTCAAATAGTTGTGGACGAATTTCAAAAGAGAAAAACTTCTTTCTCAAGTGGCATTAGTGATGGGTATGCATAGGTAAATACTTAGGATAACATCAATGTTCGGAAAAGTTGAATCAATTCTTTTTTCCCTAATCAGTTTCAACTTATCCTCAACAGGAACACTAACACTTGAATCTGTCACTGCTTGGATATCTAAATTATTCCAAAATTTCTAGAAATGAAGACATTCTTGTTCAAATTCTGGGCCTAAATCTTGAGAGTAAACTGTCAATAGATTTTTTGCCTTTTGAGATACTGTTGTCTCATCAACATCTGATAATTGCGTTAGAAACTCAAACATCTCGTCGACGTTTCAACTGCTGCACCAAGTTATCAATGATCGTATGGAAAATTCATATTCGCATATGTTCCTTTCCAGTGAAAACAGTTCCTTTATTGACATTCATCTCTTGAAATTGTAGTTTTCTCCGACGGGTTCTAGTAACATTTTTCTTATATTCGTCGCACTGAGACAAAAGATTTCCATCTTCTTCATACTTATCAAATTTATTCCGGAGATCACTTAAATGTTTAATAAGTGAATCGTGCAGTTCTACAGCAACTGAAAGGTCAATATTCACTTTCTACAGTGTTTTATTGCAACTATCAATTTTTTGTAAAATATCACCCCAAAGCTCTAAGAGAAGGCCCATTTCTAACAAATTCATTAAACTTAATAATCCCCTGCTTCTACTCTTGCTTCTAATTTTTCACCGGTGTTTTCTGCGAAGTCTTGAAGTGTATCTCTAATGCAGGAATAACTAGAGCGTAAGGCCTTGCATGCATCAACCCTTGCTGACCATCGGGTTTCACATAACATTTTGGGTACAAGAAGTGGCGATTGCGATCCAGATTCGCTGTGGAGCTTATAACTACCTTGAAGGCTTCTCTTCAAGATTTGCCACCTATGTGATGAAGATGACCAAAAGTTGTATATTTCCTGTACGAACATAAAAAAAGGTGTAGCTTCAAAGCAGCATCTCGCTGCAGATTTCCCAACCAAATTTGCTGACCATGGAATATAGTAGGCTAAACTGTTATGACTTTTTAATCGAGCTTGGAGACCTGAATATTCACCAGACATATTTATCGCATTGTCATAACTTTGGCCTCTGCAGTCTTTAACATCGATTTTTTAATCTTGTAACAGCTTCAATAATGCCTTTCCCATATCTTCTGCTTTATGACCAGAGTTGGGCAAGAAACAAATAAATCGGTCCACTGGTTGTCCATTTTTCAGAACATAACAAAAAATAACAGTCAACTGGTCAACTTTTGGCAAATCTGGAGTGGAGTCTATAATAATAGAGTAATATTTGCTCGACTTCAACTCTTTATTGCGTCAGTGACTCATAAGGCCATTAATGAAATGGATTTTCACATACATTTTTTGAAAGGTATGAAACATTACCACATCCCTTATTTCCAAAATTTTTCAAATGTTGCTCAACAAAAGGGTCAAATTTTTCTAGCAGTTCAAGGATACCTAGATAATTGCCATTATTATTATTCCCTAACTTGTCGTTCGCTCCATTTCCACAAAATGCTAATCCACGGGAAGACAGAAATTTAATGACTTCGATAATCCGTACTTCTTTCCAATAATTTTTCTCATTCATCAGTTACTTAATTACAGCAGAATCAATTTTTCCACTATTCTTTGCGCGTGTTAGACTCTAAAGGCTCAAAAGAAGCACTATGTGTTCATATAATGTTTTCGTGTTTCCAATCATAGAAACCTATACTTGAGAAAGAACTCTCTCACTTTGCAAACAGTTTACATGGTAAACAAAAAACACGTCCAGTTGACTCAGAATACAATAGCCATTCTCTTCTTTTAATTTTACCATTTTGAAGACGGTTATAAAATAATCCTTTTGGGGCAGATCTAAATCAATCACTGTAAGATCTTTTTGAAACTGTAAAATCTATTTCGTTTAAATTTTGATTCGGAGGATTTTTTGTAATGTAACAAATGAATCGTCTACTTTCCATTTAGCAGGATCTATAACAAAAGTTCATTTCCTTCAACAGCTTGAAAATTTCCTCCAAGAATTGTGTTCGACTTACCTTCCTTATCCTCACCATTGGTAGACTCACAAATTTGATCTTCAACCCTGAGCCCTTAGTTCTTGTTCAGTTGGGCCCTTCACTTCTTCATCTTGCAACAAAACACTGCATTTTCGTTTTACTTACTGCCGATTTAAAAAAAGTTTTTTAAGTTTCAGTATTTTTTTTAACAGATGCCCTTTTTTTTCAATCTTTTTTTTTTTCTATTTTCGCATCCAGAAAACTTCGTAGTCAACATTTTCGCTGACGGTGATGACTAATAGTAATGATTTCCCCCAAAAGAACAAAGCGAGAATGAAAACACACATGTAAACTGACAGGAAGGCATAGGGGTAATCCCAAAGCAGGCAGCTGGTTTCATAAGCTGAATTGAAATGCATTCTAACCAGTACTCTGTTCTCTCTTGTCACCCACAATACCCTGGGGATTTGAATTCTTGGAGTCCGATTTCAGTCTTTTAATCTACATCCCCGCCGCCCTGGTGGCGCAGTGGTCTAAGATATGGCCTCTGATCATTCGTCCGGAAGGGGTCCGGGTTCGAATCCCAGTGAGGCATGGATGTTGTGTTTGTCTTACGGCACTGGCTCTCTCTCTTCCCTGGAACCAGTGACCTTAAATTAGTGACGGGCAACTGCTTATAGCCCGTTGAGTTGCTCATGGTGGTCGTTAAACCTAAAAAAAAAAAAAAAAAACCCCTACATCCCAGGGCTGTCCTCAAGCTCAGATTTTTCAATGCCTTGTAAAAATTATGCGCCCGTGCAGTGCAGTGCCCCTCCCCTAGCCTCCCACTCTTGTTCCCCGTTGTCTGCGAGCTCTGTAAAGGTAACGCTCTCCCTCTCCACCCTCTTCTCAGTTTGACCTTGCCAGGAAGCAGGAAGAAATAACTTCCTCGGGGGCTTCTGAGTCACACTGAATTCACTTTTAAAATGAATTAATATTTTTAATAATTAAACAATACATCGAATGTACTAACACCATTTAATATTTTCTTAAGTATTAAAGGTATTATACTACTCAGTTTATAATTTGCAGAAATGAAAAATCCCATTTCTATCACTTGGGGGGGGGGGAATCAGATAAAAAGTCTTATGTCACATGTATTCTCAAAATTTTGGTGCCCCTCTATGTGCAGCACCCTGGGCCATGGCCCAGGTTGGCCCAATGGTAAAACCGCCCCTGGCTATAGTTGATTACTATCACTGATCATACTGAGTGGCTTCAATAGTTATATAAACATGAACGAACTGGGGGTTGGCTTTCCTACAGAGCCTTCTCACTGTTGCATCGACATATGTATAATAAAACCATATGAATGAAAAAACTGCAAACAGCATGTGAAATATTATTTTCTCCATCTTAAATGTAAGGGAAGTTTTGACTAGATATCATAAAAAATGCATTCTCATTCAAAAATTGCATAAAACAAGTGTCTGACTTAACATTCAGCAGATAAATAAATGAGCATATAAAAATGTCAATAAAGTTTGTCATTTTTTGATAGTCCCATGTGTTTCATAATCATGATTATTATACGGAAGCAGAAACTATTTTGGGAATGAAAATTTGCATTATGTAGCAGAAACATTTCAGACCTGTGATACGTAGTTGTTCTGGTGAATTCAAAAACTTCCATTTTTCACCATCCCCTGAAAATATCCCCCTCCCCTGTAAACATTTCTATACATGGCCCTGATTGGATGAATAAATATACGATATTTAAAATTTTAATATTTTATGAGTCACATAAGAAAATGCTATGAATAGCATGAAATTTTATTAAAAATTACTGAAATAAGTGCTGAAATTTTGCTAAATGTACAAGGTAGATTAAAAAAGTTCCTGGAAATTTCCTTTTATACAGAAATATTACCATTATTTACACAGCATTTCCTTAGGCAGAACACACTTTTGCAGACGTCTATAAAGCTGTTTGAAGCATTCCTGGAATTAATCCTTTGAAACTCTTTCAGAGTCTTTGTCATGTTTTTGATGATGTCTTCGGCACTTCTGAATGATTGTCTTTTTTAGGGCAGAATTTCATCTGTGGATCATACAGAAAACACCATGTCTTATCTCCTGTGATTATGTTGCTTAAAAAATTGTCCTCTTGATCATTCATAGTGATTAGATCTCTGGCAAGGGTCATTCATGTTTCTTGTTTGGGAGTCAAAATTTTTGGAAACAAGTGTTAACTAATGTAATGCATATTCAAATCATTTTGGAGAATGCTTCCAACTGATATTCCTACCTCTGATGCCACTTCCTTTACAGATTTTCTTTGGCCACATTGAACAATGTTGTGTTTGAGTTCAATCTGTTCTGCAATCAAAGAGGTACACCATGTGGATCATCATCAACACTCACATGACCATTACGAAAATGGTTTAAGCCACATGTAAACTTGTGATTGTGATTTCTCCACTGCTATTTCACTGTATTCTTTCCAATGTCAATAATGGCTAAAAAAATCTGATGATGATTTTTGAAGCAAAACATAAAATTTGATGTTTGCATGTTACTCAGTTGCTAACATTTCCAACTGGGATGCTACTAAATGCATGGTAAACAAAGAAACTACTGGTGCTGCACACAGATAGGAAATGGTATGGCATCATTTGCCATTAGATAATGTCATGGGTGCTGCCAACCTCTGAAACTGAAAATCCCCTGTGGTATTCTTCATTCCCACAGTCAGGGACAGTTCCTGGAACATTTTGAACCTACTTTTTACTTCTGTTACTTTAGCATTTTTTATTTTTTTTTATTTTATGATATTGGTTGTTAGTTTTTGTATTTTACTTATTTTGAGCTTATTTTTTTGTAAAAAGCATTTGATTTATTTTTCATGTTGCAGGTGATTGTAACACAAGTGATGTCTGATTCATCATTTTTTAATAATGGTAGCTTCAAACATTTGCTGCCCAGAGATGATTATGTTGCTCAGAAGCAGAACAACTCAGAAGTTTTAACAGTACCATTTGGCAGGTAAAAGAAATACTCAAGCAAGAATATTATGAATATCTATATGAAAAGCAGTTTACATTTTATATTTGCCTTTCATACTATATCCCCATTGTTTCCTAGCTTTATAAGGGTTTCACAACCATAGTGATATTTCCTTTAAACCAAGCATTCGGTTTCTTTGTTGAAGATGCCCACTATTGTTATGCTGCTCATGGAGTTTGAAAGTTGCAGTACCCTATTTGGCTTTACACTTATTTTATGAATTGGTTATTTATGTCACGTTATGGCTGTATTGGTGTGTAGTAAATATAGATTTAAATGTTGAAATTTTCTATTACTTTTGCATTCATAATTTATTGCATTGTTTTTTAGTGTTTGGTACTTAACTTATTTTTTATTTGATAATAATTGATGACATGGCTATTCCTAGACTTAATGAACGACAAATATCTCAAAATTATGGGTTTTTACTATGGAATAAAAGGATGACCCTTACCCTTCCTCAGGATTACAGCTATAGTAGGTGTTGCCATTCAAGACATAAATTCCAACCTTTCAAATAATTTAATGTTGTACATCTTCTCTCTATTTCCAGTCCTGGTAATTTCTTTTTGAAAAAGTGCTGTTGAAGTGTCAGAAATTCTACAGTATCCCAAAGCACTTTATGTCTTGTTTTTTGAACATGTCTGCCCAAACTTATTTTGTTTGGCACATTTTTTGTTGCAACTTTATGTTATGCCAATCTGGTTTTAAGCTGTCTGTCTGTCTCTCCCACATAGCTGAGACTACACTCACATTTTATGTTGTAGACCACACCTTCCTGCAAAAGGAAGTTTTCTTCTTTTGCTTTAAATTTGGAAGGTAGTTATTAATTTTATTTTGGAATCCTGGAACCAGTCTGACCAGAAACTTCTCACTAATCCTCTGCAGTTTTTCAAACAGACCTTTATGGTAAGCAATTTTTCTAGTTAACTGAAATTCAGTTTTTGGCTTCTGATTCTTTTCTTTTCTTTTTTACTAATGATTTTGGTGACTAGTAGAGGAGGGTTATTATTTTCTTCGAAAACGTTTTTTATTTTTATTCCCCCTGTTGAGCATTTTTTTTAAATTCTGAAGAACTTAAAATATTTATTTTTTTCCAAAAATTGAGTGCCACATTTATTGTTATGTAATTCAGATGATTTGACTGATAATCTGACATTTTATTATTGTTGGTTGGTTTTTATATAAACGCATTTCAATTTTTCCTACTTTTACCAATAATGACAAGTTCAAAAATTGAACTGATTATTTTCTTTTTATATCTCTAGGGGTGAATTTTAAATTTTCATCCAGAGAGTTGAATCAGTTTATGCAAGATATATGGATCATATTTTCATTTTACACAACATATAAATGTCTCTCCTTCATATGTCATACTATACTAGTTCAACTCTCTAGAGGGAAATTTAAAGTTCTCCCTAGAAATACAAAAAGATAATCAACTCAATTTTTAGACTTGTCATTATTAGTAAAAGCAGGAAAAATTTAAACACATTTAAAAAAAAAACCCACCAATAATAAAATGTTAAACTATATTTATATTCAAATTTATCAGAAACTTGAGACTTGGTCATTCTGGGTGGTGTAGTGGTTAGCAGCATAGTCAGGCACTATCCGGGAGATGAGGGTTTATTTCTGCTCCAGGATGACAAAATTTTCAAGTTTTTGGATATTAACTGACTTACCATCCTTGTCATATTTACACCAAAAAGTGGATAGGCATCTTCGAAGTTCTTTCAGTTAGGTAATAATGAGGATACAGAATGGAAGAGCACAAATGCAAAAGGTGAATCAGTTTTTGTATAAAGATCTGTATAAATATTTGCACACCATGTAGAAAATTAAAATAATTAATATAAATTCAGTGAGTTCATTTGGTTGTATAATATGAAAGACTTTTCTATATAAGTGCATCTTAGCATTTTTGAAGTTTTCAGATGCATCCCAATAAAACAGTACATCAAACAGAAGTCATCGCTCTTTCCACGTTTACAAGTGAGTCATGGAAAACTTCTCATTGGCCGCCATCGGGAAACAAACCCAGGGTCCTCCAGCCACGCGCTGGTAATGCTTCCACTGCACCACAGAAACCTCGAATTCCTCCAGACTCACATACACCACTACCAAGCCAATTAGCAGGTTGCTTCCCGATGGCGGCCAATGAGAAGTTTTCCGTGACTCACTTGTAAACGTGGAAAGAGCGATGACTTCTGTTTGATGTTCCTAGTCCACGTCAAATGTTTGTATTAATAAAACAGTAAATGGAAACTGCAAGCAACTGTATTTAAAATATATATTATTTACATAAATATGTCTTTATTATCACTGCAATAAGTTTTATGAAGAGATGATTACAGTTGATTGCAGTGAAATGAAGTTGATTCTGAGCCAAAAATAACATATGTCCTGAATTTGTTTGAAATGTGTACCACAGGAAAGTCTGGATGGGAATAAAAGGTGAAAAAACCAACATACCTAAAGGTGATAAAAGGTTGACATGATTAATTTGTATTAAAATGTGTTAAAACAGAAACATCCTGAATTACATTATGTTCTCTTTACTAAGGTATTGATTATTGTCATGAGCATTACACCTTCCAAGTTTGGAGATACTGTGTATCAAAATTCCTAAAAGATTTTTTGCTATATTTTATGATGCATATTGTTCAAATTCTATTAGTCTCTGTCTCTGTTTCTTGCCTAAAATATATACTGTACTTTTTATTTCTTCATTAAAGTTGAGTAACATAATATCCAACATAGTCATAAATGAAATATTACATTCAGTAAAAAAATAAGTAAATATGCTAATTTGGTGTACTTGCTAAATATGATGTCAAAAAGATGAATCATTTAAAAATTTCTGAGCATGTTTGTATTAACTTGCAGAATTTTATCACAGCAGAACAGAAGTGGTTGTCAATTTTTATGTGGCATTTATGGTAAAATGTACCATATTTTTCTGTGTATAAGATGCCCCCTACTTTTTTGAACCAAAAATTAAGAAATCAATATTTTTATTACAAAAAAGGATGCATTTCATATTTTTTAGAAATTAGGTAATATTGAAGTGCATTTAGAAATTAGGTAATACCACAGACAAAGTCTGTGGTAATATATAAAGAAAAATAAGTTCAGAAATTTATATTATTTAGAAATTAGGTAATGTTTTTAAGATACAAATTATGAAATTATGCATCACTTTCTTTAGCACTATTAGTTCTAGACATACCCTTTTTTTCAACCTCAACTGCATCACTTCTGTTGTCTGAGTCAGTGTCTATATATACATATTAGATCATCTTCAGTTCCATCCATGGCAGTGCCAATCCCACGTTTCTTGAAGGACTTCACAACCAACTCTTGCTTGACTCCATTCCATGAGTTTAGGACCCAGTTGCAGACCTCAGTAATGATTGTTTTTTTCACTCTCCCTGTTGGTGTCAAGTTATTACCTGCTTTTTGCATCCATTTATTCCATTCTTCTTTCATCAGGGCTTTGAAGGCCTTGTTGATGGAAACATCTAGAGGCTGTAGCTGACCTGTAAGTCCACCAGGAATAACTACTTGTAAGTCATAGTGGGGAGAGGGGATATAAGAGGTACTGGAAGTTTCAGTGCAGTAACCACAGGGCTCTCTCAACCGGTTACCCCCATGTATAATACGACCCTCAATTTTTGGTTTAAAATTTTGGAAAACAATATTGTGATATACATACATGGAAAAATACGGTATTTTATGAATTTCACTAGTGTACCCTAATGAAAAGTATTGTTAATGGTATTTTAAAAATTATCATTAATATTGTACTTTTCCTTTTTTTTTTAAATCAAACTTATTAGGCAGTGATCTTTTACATGCAATCTTAATGTATTTTTAATCTTTATCAATAATCTTTTACTTTTACAAAAATTTGTTATCTATTTGATCATCTGATTGTTATGATGTTTCTTCATCTGCCACATTGGTCTGTTCAAAAACAATAATTGTGGTATCATCCTCTTTAGACCCAGTGATTGACAATTATTCAGGAGATATTTTATGCATATTTTTATATCTGGTTGACATATCTTCATGCACGTAACAATGTGCATCAGCAGGAAGAAAAAACATATGAAATTTTACTGATGCAAATTTTGAATAGTGTGTTATAGCCATTCTAGCATCAGAAACATAAGTGCCAGCACTTTTGCATTTATTTATTGCTGATCATGTTTAAATTGTAGTTCAATTGACCATCAGAATGTTTTCATTCTTGTTCAAGAAGTTGGTCCATTACTTTCTATGATAAACCACCAAATCTTTTTATGATAAACCATGAAATCACCAACCAACTCAAATGTTCAAGAAGTTGGTCCATTACTTTTATGATAAACCACCAAATCTTTTTATGATAAACCATGAAATCCCCATCAACCAACTCAAATGTACCTAGGTATATACAATTTTAATGAATGAATTGTTTCATATTTGTGTTTCAATATGGAAAAAGTTACAAGAACAGAAAAAAATGTGAATATAGAAAATAATTTTATTTTATAAGTTACTTGAATATGGGAAGCATTTCAGGGTGCCTTGCTTGTTTTGACTAGATCTTAATGAATAATTTTAATTTGTTGCATGTTTTTGTTCCTGACATTCCAGTTATATGATGAATAACTGTTAGTAAATGTGAATGCTTTAACTCTTTGAGGAGTATGAACATACCGGTATGTTTGACTCCTCAAAGGGTTAAATGAATTTAATTATTCTTTTAAATTTTCTTACTGAAGTTTCCTCATGAAAATATTGTATGAAAAGATACTGTATTTTGAGTAATATTTGTAAGTGAGAATTCTATCATTTAATGCAAGTGTGCAGATGTATATATACTATAGGCATAGTATCATAAATATCTCACCAAAATAGTACCAAGTATGTGGGTCAACAGTTTAATTGAATCACATCTATATTCACCAATCTTCTTGCTGTTTGTAAGCAAAAATAATGAATGAAAAAGTAACAGATTTTTTACCCTTTCTTTTTCAATATTTTTTGTCCTTTGGTTGCCATCACATGACTATGAATATCCATTCCATGGCATGTAATGTAAACTGTTTGAAGTTTTGTAGCCAGCAGTGAACATAGGTGAGATGGATAAGTTAAAAAATATGATCAATACACATTCATGGCACATTTGGGTCCTCAAACATGGACCTTATTTATAATTAGAAGCCTTTGGCTTTGACCAACTCAACCACTGAAGTGATCAGAAAGCAACTTTCATTAAATTATTACATGCAGCTATTACCTAACCAGCATCACATTCAGAATTATAACTCATGCTACAAGTAACTTTTTTCACCCAGTCCCACAAAACATGGAAGTACTTGTCCCTGTGATCTGGTAGTTTATTAATCACACCATGGAAGAATTTGGTGCATCATCTCTGGAGTCTGATTTCACGGATACAAGATCTGAATGAAATTGATAGCCAGTATGGCATGTTATTTTATAATGACCCAGAAATGTGTTGGTCTTCTGGGACTATTTCGTAGTTGTAAGGTTAATGACACCATAAGACCTCACATTCATTATGCCCATTTAATTTTTTAGCAAGTATGTCTGAACACTGTTACAAAGTCATAAGTGAGATGAGCCTCAGACTTGATTTGAACTCATTGGAAAAACAAAGGTACTTTTTCATCTCCAGCATATTTTTATTCTAGCATCAGAAACATAAGTGCCAGCACTTTTGCATTAATTTATTGCTGATCAAGTTTAAATTGTAGTTCAGTCAACCATTGGAATTTTTTCATTCTTGTTCAAGAAGTTGGTTCATTACTTTTTATGATAAACCACCAAATGCAAAACTTGTCAATAGGCTCTGCATTCTACAAAGTAACTTGAGAGCATTAAACATTGTAACAGTATGCAGCAAGGGTCTGTGATAGGAAATGAAAGGAACAATGAAGAGAGTAATTCAGGGTCATCTATTTCAACAATGATACTTTACAATTCTTGATATGAGAACTTGAGAAAATATTAAGTGAAATTTTTCTTGTATGTTGTACACTGCCCGAAAAAACATTTGGCAATTTCATATCCTCACTTAACAGTTTCTATGATTCTTCTCTCTCTTGAAAAAAAAGAAACTATGATCCTTTATGCATCCAGATGAAAAATCTGTCATTTTTTTGCTTTTGTTTTTCTGTGTTGTTTATTTAGTTTAACATTGCATTTATGCTAAGATGTGAAGTAACACGTGATTCAAATATATTTCATAAACAATTATTTAAGTCATCACTTGTCTGTTAATCTAGTAGCTCGGGCCAATATAAATATATATGACATTCTTTTTATAAGAAATTCAGTATAATCATTTATTTTCTTATAGAGCATCACAGTTGGTGAAAAGAAACTCGGGTATGCCATATGAAAGAAATAATTTAAGCCCACAATTGGAATTAGGAAATGGGTAAGCTGTTATTGTTCACAAAATTTTTTCATTAGCAAGTTTTTCAAGCCTTGTTCAGTAGACAAAGATAAATCTTAGGTAAGAGCAGAACCAATAACAATTTTTCTACTTATGACATGTATAACTGCATTAAAAAAATTGTAATGAATTATTGTTTTGGTCTTATCTTTTGAACTGGTGATTGCTGGAATAACTTATGCAACATAAAATATTATTTAAGAACTCTGAAGATAGTTGCCATTCAGAAATGTAATCCATGCCAGAGGCAGATCCAGGGCTCAGGAATAAGGGAAAAGCTTCGATTTGTTAGGTTCTAATAAGAAATTGAATATTTTTTCATGACAGTATTACTTAAAAGTATAAGTATATTACTTTCGTTAAATAATTGGAAGAATTTATAGACATACTAAGAACACTTTTTCATTTTGTGAGAAAATATCAGAAAGGTCCGTGATTATTTCCTAGTACTGGACACATTGGAATTTCAGTGCCATTAAATTATTCTATATAAACACATTTTGCGTGACTATATTCCCCACTACTTGAGCAACTATTGTTCATAAAATATTTTTTTTAATATTTAATTTTCAGCAAGAAATTTAGACATTTCCATGATTTTTGGGCCACAGAGAAAGCGGAGAACTGGCCACCAAAGAACTGCCTACAAAAATGTTAAGGGGCTGTATAAAAATTGCGTCCTGGATTGCTCCGTGGCTACGTCTCCTGATATTGGTTATCTGACTCACACAACATTTCCGTAATTTCGTATTTTCTTATTTACGACATTTTCAAGGTTTATAAACTACAGCTAAACAAATTCCCTGCGGGAATGTGCAAACCCAGGAAACTCAATTGGGGTTGCTTAAAACATAAACTATGAAATATAAAGAATTTCTGGTCCGATAAGGATATTTTCAGCATTTACAAGCTACAACTCAACAAATTATCTGAAGGCATGTGGCTACCCAAGAAACCTGTTGGGAAGGGGGGGGGGGCGATTTCCAAAAGTGTAAAATATAAAGAATTTCTTCTCCGATCGGGAGATTTTCAGCATTTACTGAGTCAGTACATGCCCTCATAAAGTTTGTTGCGATGTAGGTTGTAAATGCTGAAAATCTCCCGATCGCACCAGAAATTCTTAACCCCTCTCCCCCTTGACAGATTTGCTGAGTAGGCAAAGGCCCTTAGATAATGTGTCGAGTTATGGCTTGTAAATACTGAAAATCTCCCAATCGGACCAGAAATTCTTTGTATTTTATACTTTTGGTCTTACCCCCACACACACACAGGTTTCCTGAGTCAGCACATGCCCTCAGATAATTTGTTGACTTGCAGTTTGTAAACCCTGAAATCATTTGTTGAGTTGTAGATCACAAACATTTTTTTATAAAGAATTACATTAATAATCGCAATTAAGAAAAGCCGAAATTATGGAAACTTTATATGACTCAGATAATCAACCTCTGGGGGTCGTGGACACGAAGCAGTCAAAAATGCAATTTATATACGGCCCCTTAAAATTTCTGTGGCCACTTCTCTGGAGGCCAGTTCTCCTACACCCAGCTAACTCGAGTACGACAGTATCACCAAAGAATATCCCAGTAGCACGTGGAACGACTACGAGAGTGCTTCGATGAAATGGCATAAATGTGCATGCGCATCCACGCTATTGCCAAATCAAAAATCTTAAATATCGCCGAAATGTAACATCAAGGTAACAATTATGTACAATGGAAACTATAAAGCAGTAGTATTGGTGAATGCTATTTTTAACGTAACCATAATGTATAAAGAGTTATGTTCCAAAATAGATTTTGGTGAAACGTGATTGTAATATAGCTCTGAAAGTGTAACGAAAATGAGAGATTGTAACATTACTGATACATGTCTGAAACATTTTGTGCTGTATGGGACTGAGGCAAATTGCTGTCCTTGTAGGAAATGAACCATGGAGAGAAACAGGTGGTAGCTGGATGTGGGCAAGGTCCGAACTGTATAGAGGATGGGGTATGATTCAACCTCTTCCAATTCCTGCAGTTTGTGGCAGACTACTCTGGAAGTGTGTCTTGGGGCATTATCTACTTGTAGCAATGCTTGTTTCCTATTAATGAGCGCTGGGTAATGGCACAAGAGCATCATGGACCCACTGCAGTTGTTCGGCACAGAGATTCCCATCCACAGCCTGACCATCTGACATAAGTTCCCCGTGCACAGGACCCTCACAATTTCATCAAATGCACAGCATGACTTTTCTCTTAAATCACCCCCTTTTTGCATCATTGGCTGTGCTTTCTGGCATAGCCTCTGCCACTGATTCCCAGTAGTGGTAGGATAACATAAGGAGATCCACTTTTTGTCCCCTTTGGTGATACAATACCAAAATGTATCACCCAGCAGATTTGATAGCATAGCAATCTGCAACAAAGAGCAACATATTTTTCTACCTGCTGGGGTGTCAATTCATGGGACATCATTCGATGGCACCTAGATAAGAAACCATGCTCTAGGTGCCATCAATCCACGATGATGATGGATTGGAAAGACCCTACCTCAGCTGCCAGTTTTTGTGTGCTGGTACCAGGATTGGCTGTCACGGCTTTGACCAGGGTGTCAGTGTTAGTAGTCATCAGATGCCATGACCTTGGCTTGTCTTTGAAGCTGGTGTCCTCAACATTGAAATACCGGAACCATTTTTGTGCCGTGCTGTTTTCCACTCTTACCTTGCTTTCAACTACTCTTCTCTCACTGTTGCTACAACCATGTTTAAGCCTTTTTTTCCAATAATGGCATTGGAGCACCTGAACAACATATTTATTGACCTCTAAATTATTGAGCAACATTTATTGATAACACAATGTTGCTCCGTGCAGAATTCAAGTCAGCACTCTCATGTGTACCCAGTTGACACTGGCGCGTGTTTCTCACAGGAGTAATCTCTCAACATTTTGTGTAGCTTAACTATTAATTCACCATGGTATTTGTAAATAATCAGTGACAATTTTTGAGGTTAATCAGCAATGATTTTGGGGATTAATCAAACCAGATATACCCTGGTTAGATAAAGATCTTGCCCATATCTTAGAATCAGCTGAAAACAATGGCAACATAATTGGGAATTTTTTTTTTCAAAACATGACACTTAAGTTCTTGAAATACAAATTATAGGGAGAGGTACATCAGATTTAGAAATACCATTCAAACTTCCATGGAACCTTATAGGGAATTTATGAAGCACTTCAAAAGAAAGCAGAATAAGTTCATTTAATTTTTACAAGGACTTAAAATGTTTTCAGCCAGTATGTTTTTCACTATCGAATGTTGTTAACTCTGTTATTCTCATTCATCCAAGAAAAAAATTTCAGTTCAGCAAAAACATCAGGAGACAAATGAGTTATTTAGTGAGTTGATAACTGGGAAAATGTACTAAATTCTTCAAATGAAAATATATAAATAACCCTTTTTTATGCTTTCCAACCGTAGGTTGAAGAAGCGTATACGTTCCAGCTTTGTCTGCCTGTCAGCTCGATAACTCGCATAAAAATGGTTCAATTTCGATGAAATTTTAGTATGTGGTAGGGGACAACCTGGGGACGAACCCTATTCAAAATGGGAAAAATGGGGTCAAAAGTCAGGACATAGGAGCAGGATCCATTCCATCGCCCTTATGCGCCATAACGTATGTAAAAATGCTTCGATTGCAACAAAACTTTATCATCTTGTTTCGGAGATGTACAGAACTGGTTCTGTTTAATATCATCGAAATGAGGTCAAAGGTCAGGGCACAGGAGCGAGATTTATTCCACAGCCATTATTCTCATAACTTGACTAAAAATGCTTCTATTGTGACAAAACTTTAGTATGTTGTTCCTGAACCAATTCTGTTTAAAATCATTGAAATGGGGTCAAAGGTCAGGGCACAAGAGTGAGATTTATTCCACAACCATTATCCTCATCACTTGAGTAATAACTTGAGTAATAATTTCTGGTATGTTGGAAAGCGTATCATAATCAATGTATTGCATGATTTTACTAACTTGTTACTTACATTAAAGGACAAAGGAATGGTTTTGTCAGGAACTGAATTTTACAGAATTAATGTGACAAACACAAAATCATGTAAAATTTGTCAGGAACTAAATTCTACAAGATTGTACTCAACCAAACAGTAAACAAAATCTACACCCAAGGAGGAAGTAATATTGCAGCTCAATTACACTGGTGTCTAAAATTAATGTGACAAACACAAAATCCACAAGACAGTTGATATGAACCTACATCTATGATAATGCAACAATACAAAACAAAGCAGAAAAGGAATGCCATTACACTGCATGAGGATGAAGCATGCACATGACAGCATGGCAGGCCAAAAGGTATACAGTAAGTGATTGCAGATTTTGAGGGGTTAATAGTGAATGCACACTCACTGTCAAAAAATAGTTGCACCCAAAAGGAGGTGTTGGATTGCAATGCTACTCGGGAGGAAGGTAAAGCTGGCCAGGAACAATAAATGATTAAAAATTGAGACTGATATGGACAATATTTATAGTGTTCACTGGTGTCTAAAATTAATGTGACAGCTCTCAAGACAGCAGCAGTATGCAAACGAGCATTGTCCTGTTGGAAAATCACACCAGAGTGAGCAGTCAGGAAAGGTAGGGCCGCTGGTTGCAGGATCTCATTAACATAATGTTGGGCTGTTGAAGTGCCTGTAATGAACACCAAAGGTGATCTGGCATCGTAGGCAATTGCTCCTCACACCATGACACTAGGCCTTCTGGATGTGTGATGCTTAACAACAAACGGTTCATCTTGGCGCTGACCACGGTGCCTCCACGCACAGATTCATTGGTCATCTCATCCGAGACAAAAGTGGGACTCGTCACTGAAGTTCACCAGCTGTCATTCTGAGTGGCTCCAGGACAGTCTGGCACAACACCATTGCGATCTTTGGCGGTGATGCAATGGTGTTAAGGGCAGTCGTTGTAATGGTCTGCGTGCATGCAATCCTACATTGTGCAGCCATTTGCCAATGGTGCTGGCACTAATCGGATGTTCCATAGAGGGCACCACTGCTCACTGAATATCCACAATTGTGGCTGTTGAATCACTCCACACGTCAGACAACCCGTCGGTCCTCTCTCTCCGTGGTTCTCCTAGATTACCCAGACCTTTCCTGTCGCTGCTGCATGCCTTGTTCTATCCCCTGCCACCAACAGTGCGCTATGATGATATCCGCACAACCGGTACGGTGTGCAATATGGCGACAAGACCATCCTGCTGCTCCGGATCCCGACGATGCAGCCCCTCTCAAACTGCTTCTGAACTTTTATCTGAGGCATACTTCACTTGCAAAGGATGCAACCAACATAACAGCACGAGTCAGAAGGGCAAGCACGCGCAATGCAACAATCTTATACAGCTGGTCAGGCACAGAACTACGAACTTTCTTTGCTTGCGTCACATGCGCCGCCAAGCATGATACTAGAATCATTTGCACGTCTCACGATGTCAAACCTACCCTCCAAGTTTCACTCCTGTCAGTTGCTTCCTTCTGGGTGCAACTATTTTTTTTGACGATGAGTGTAATTATGCTGAACAGTGATAAAGCTTGCTCAACAAGCTCACGTGCTGTTTACAAGGCTGTGAATGAGAGTTTGGGACAATAAGTGTCACTCCTCCACCAAAGTACATCAAGTCCTGGGAGGGCTGATCCCAGACATGCTGTGTTGGGTTCAGGTGTGGAGATCTCGTGGGCCACTACATCCTGCGAATATCCTCACTCTCCAGGTATTCGTCGAGTAGCCGAGACCTATGGGGGCGGGCATTTTTGTCCATAAAAAGGAACTGGGGGCTAACAGCTCTCATGAAAAGCCATACATAGGCCTCTAGGATGCCATCTCTGTAGCGTGTTGCAGTCAGAGTGCTACCCGGAAACATGTGCAGCAGCATTCATCCATCCAACAATAATGCCAACTCAAACCAGGAGACCACCACCTTAGCAGTGGAGGACTCCTTTTCCTAAAGTTAAACGGAAGATTTTGACTTCCTGCCTCTCTCCAAATGTACAGACATGATGTTGTTGTGCCCCAGTTCAGATAAACTGTTCTGTGTGATGTGGAATACAGACCATTGGCCTTCTTCCATACAGACCTCTCTCATGGAGCATTCTGTAAGGTATTTGCTTCAATATTGTGGTTTCTACAGCAAAAGAGTGCTCCTGAACAATCAAGGCAACTTTTTCATGGCGGCGAGTTATTAGAGACAAATACGGGTTGTCTTGACTTGTGGCTCATGGGATTCCTTGTCCTGGCCTTTTGGTTATTGTTCTGGTTTTCTGGAACTGTCTCTGGAGACTGGATACAACTTGCCTCGGCACAGTCAGCCGTCTTGCTATCCCAGCTTGTGATCGTTCTGCTCCCAATCTACCAATCACTCTCCACCATAGCAAGTTTTCTAAGTGATGGTGTGGAGCCATTCTTCCACTAACAGTCCAACTCAATCTTCAGTTGCCACACCCCACTCAAGACAATATTTATCAAGGTCAGTCACTTGCATGCAGCTCAATGATGTATGGTTGTCATTTGCATATTTCCTTAGGAGCTAGCACAATTGCTTGAGTACGTCGACTGTGTTTCCCCATGCACATCTGTCTGAAAAATCTTTACATTCAGCCATCTCGTTTCGGACATATTCCTGAATACGTATTTGTCACGCTGACTTTGGATACCAGTTTGTAATAGAAACATGTCAGTAATATACAATATATGCTGCACGATGTTGCCATCTATGAATTATGTTAACTGAAAAGTGGAAGTCATTGATGTACATAAGAAAGACAGCTGGTTATCAAATTTTGTCTATGACATAAACCTGAATCAATGTAAAAATGTATCAAGATATGCAAACTGCATTACATATAGCATCAGCTGTAACTAGGAAGAAAGTTAGAAAACCACTGGAACAAAATGGCATCAAGATCAAAAAATTTTGAAACTGAACTGTATCAAAAGTATTTTTTAAATACCAAGTTGTAGAACTTGAACTTCAAGTCTTTTCCTTAATCACTAAGTGACTGACTGCATTTCATAAAAAAAAGTGTGCATATGAAAAATACTTTTATAAAGTTTTTCATGTCATTTTAATATTATAAGCCTGAACACACAAATGAATGTATTCCATAAATTATATTCATGAGTGTGCATATTTTTGAAATTTTACTATGTATCCATGTGTTCCAGCATTGTTTTTCCTGTCACTCATCAAATAATGTTACTTTGAATTTAACACCAATGATGAAATTTAGTTGTTAAATATATACATATAGTTTCTCACTCACATATTGTTCATTTTCATTTGTTCTTTTCTTTTTTATTTTTGGTACTTAGAATTCATTTTTGTATTTGACAAACTAGATCACCTGCATTATGTGACCCTGATGAAAATAGTCATGAACAGGTAAGAAATTACGCAGTATTTACTAAATAATGATGCCTCGAGTTGAAAACATCATGCAGTTTATTTCTTAAATGTGTAATAAATAATTTTGTTATACATGTGATAAATTGTTTAAATGATGTGGTCAATTTTTAAATGGTAACAACAATAATTTTTTATCTGTGTATATTTCTTCAAGCTTCAAATTAAGTGAGTGCTTTCGTTTTTCTGTGAGCAAAGTGTTTGTGGAGGATAAAAGAGGTGTTTCCCCATGTCTCCAAGCCACTAGACTTTCCCTGGGGTCAAAGGTCAAGATAAACAAACACCTGTAAACTTGGGCTCCATGTTGACCAGGTATAAATAACCAGAACAATTCTTTTTCTTGAACTGATGTTGGCAAAAAACTTAGAAATTTGTGGATTAGCACGATGATGTTATCGTTCTGTCACACATTGCTGCCAAAGCTAGAATTTCTCACTCATTGTGTAACAGGAACTCACTAGTTGGGATTTCGAGCATGCTGCAAAACTGATCCCTGTAACACAGTTTATCATAAATAAGTATCTTTGAGAAAATGGTTGCTTATGATAAGCATACATTCATAGTGTCCAGTTCCCATACAACTTTCAGCTTAAATTATCTTGTAAAAAATGGTTAATGTCTCTGGACACACTAAGAGGCCCAAACGGGATTTTTTTTTTTTTTAGCAGCATGTGTTTCATTTAATTTTTAAGCATTTCCAATCAATTTTTGTCTTGCCTCTTGTGATACTGTAAGCCAGTGAAGTGAGACAATTCTTGTGTCTTACTTTGGTCCCTAGTTGTTTCTAGTTTTTTGGGATTGCTGTTTTTGTGTTCTCTATTGTCTACAAAGAAAACCTTGTTTTTCAAAAATCCTGATTTCTCTTATATTAGTAATCTCCATAGTGCTATAGCATTTATTTCTTTTTTTTTTTCAATAATAACTGCCTCAACTAATCTGAGCTGATCTTATTTGAAATGATAAGTTTTATATTTTGTCATTTATTTATTTTTGCAGTATTGTATTAAACTAGTTTCCTGTTTTTGTTAATTGCTCCAGTTGGAAATATGCTACTATAACAAGACCTTAATTTAAAAAAGAAAACACATTTTTCTTAACCCACATCTCAATGCATGACAACTATTTCAAATTTATGAGTTTTTACTGAGGAATAAAGACTATTTTAAAGTCAGAATTTTGGGTAGTACCTCTACCCTTCTGCAGGACTATAGGTGTTGCCATTCATGAGGTAAATTCCAACCTTTCAAATCTTGTAATGTCATACCTCTTCTTTTCTTAATTTCCAATCCTTATGAAATTTTTTTTTGAAAAAGTGCAAATAGAGAGAAGAAGAGGTACAACATTAAATTATTTGAAAGGTTGGAATTTACCTCATGAATGGCAACACCTACTATAGCTGTAGTCCTGAGGAAGGGTAGGGTTACTATCCAAAATTTTGACTTAAAAATCACTTTTATTCCTTACACATATACTTGGGAAAATCGTACTCTTGGTCTAAAGAGTGTGATAGATTTTGTTGCCTATGATCAGCGTCTGAAACACTTAGTTGTTGACACCCGTGTGATGAGAGGTGTGGATGTTGGTTCTGATCATTACTTGGTAGTGTCACGAGTGAAACTTAATGTTGGTTGGAGGAAAAGGAATATGAAGAGACCCAGGATTTAAAGAAGAAAGTTTGATAGGTTCCTTGAAGATCATCAGCGTTATTCTGACTTACTCAGAAAACGACTGAAGGAGCTGAAGTCTGGTGAGAGGGATGTAGAAAAGAAGTGGGAATGTTTTAAGAACTGTGTTGTCACTGCTGCTAAAGAGGTCTGTGGCACCACAATAGTAGATAACAATAGAGGTGATGCTTGGTGGAATAGTGAGATTGAACCGGCAGTAAAGAGAAAGAAGGAAGGGAGCTTATTTGAGGATTTTGCATTTTTGAACTTCACTTTTAGTTGGTAAAGTTCGATGAACACTTACCGCACGTGGGGCTTGGCTTTCAATTCGTATTTCCGTTATGTGGATGCGGCACGGGGGTTTTTCATTTGGCCACGGGTCCGCTTCTTCTTCTTTTTTTTTTTCTCCGTTGGAATTTATTTTGTCTCATCACCAAATGAGTTTTTCCTTTGCTGCATCCTCATTTACTTCAATATTTATTCATACCCGAGTACTTTCAGTAAAATTCCTTTACCGTCTTCGAGGGGACGTTTTGCTCCGACTAGCACGGACCGTGTCAGCTGGGCATTTCGGTGGTTCACGTGGGCTGCTTCTGTCATCGGCTATCGCTTCTTCTTGGGCGTTGTGGCGCCATCTCTTGTTGGTCAGTGATCTCACTTTTCGAACTTTTTCATTTTTTTGCTCAATTTTAATTAAATTTTTCCAGCTGTTTCTCAAATTATTAGGGTCATTATGGTTGCAAACTTTTGTCCTATTTTTTTCAATCATTACCGACTCTGCTATTCTGAGGTGTTTTTCGGATTTACAGCTTTTAATGATTTTTATATTTTCGAATTTAGGATATTTTTGGTTATCCAGACAGTATTGGATAAGTGCTGTTTTTTCTTCTTTTTTCTGCCAGTTTTTTACGTGTTGTTTTAATCTGTGTTTAAGCTTATTTTTGGTACTTCCTATATAAGCCATTGGAGGATTTTCAGTAATAGGAATTGAGTAAATACCTGCTTTTTCTAACATTTTTATTTTTTCATTTTTTATTACTATATTTTTGATGGTATTTACTTTTCCTCCAATTTGAATGTTATGTTTTTTACAAATGTTATTAATTTCATTGGTAGTACCTTTTACGTAAGGAAAACCATTTAAATATTTGACTTCTTTTTTATTTACTACAGCATTATTTTTTAGTTTCTTTATTACTTCAGTGTCCCATTTTTTTATTAAATGGTTAGGATAACCAAAGCTGCCTGCAATTTTTTTTATGAATTTGATTTCTTCATTGATGAACTGACTATTTTCTGAATGCGTATATGCTCTTTTAATTAAGGTTTTTATACTATTGCATTTTTGAGGATAAGGATGTGCTGAATTGTATGGGATTAGGACCGGAACGAATGAACTTTTCCGATAAACCCTGTATAGTAACTTATCTGTGGATTTGATAACCTGTACATCCAAAAAGGCTAATGCATTATTTTTTTCTATTTCAACAGTGAGTTCTATAGTTGGATATAAAGCGCTGTAACATTTTGTTAATTTTTTTAATTCTTCTTCGTTCAGTTTAGATAGAATGAAAATATCATCCACGTATCGACAGTACACTTCTGGTTTTTCTTCCATACGATGCAGGACATTTTCTTCAATTTCGTTCATCACAACCTCAGCATATAGAGTTGATAATGGTGAGCCCATTGGGCCTCCTGAATTTTGCTTGAATATTTTGTTCTTGTATGTAAAAATATTATTTTCATATAAATAGACTAAAACTTTTTTGAATTCATGAATTTGTGTGTTATTTAAAATTTTAAGATTTTGCAACTTCTTAATGATAATTTCAATAGCATCTGGAACAGGAGTGCTTGGATATAATGCTTTAACGTCCATGCTTGCCATATTTAAGTCCTTTAGGTCAGTTTTAACATTTTTAATTTTCTCTATAAATTCATATGTGTTCTTGATGGTGAACTTGTTGTTCATGAAAAAGGGTGCTAGGAATTTGTAAATGTTTTTCTCTAACGTTATCAATGGTGAGTTTTTTTTTGAAACTATCAGTCTCATTGGAGCATCATCTTTGTGCGTTTTTATCTTTGCAACGATACGTGGTATGCCTGCTCCCATTGGTGGAAAAGAGCGCTTGATTTCATCGGGTAAGGTGCTATGATTTCTTATATTCGCTAAGAATTTAATTTGATTATCAGTTGGGTCTTTCATAATTTCGGTACAATTTAATCCATTGATTGCGGTTGTCATTTTTTGTTCAAATTCATCAGTGTTGAGAATAATGATTTGGCCAGATTTATCTGCTTCACAGAATTTGATATATGGGTCATTTTTCAATTCCAATAGTTGTTTTTTTTCATATTTTAATTTTTTCTCTATATAGAAGTTTTTGTTGTTTTTGGTATTATATTCTTTTAGAATAACTCCATATAATTTGTTCTCTACTTCAGTTTTATTCTCTGCGCCTGGTATATTTTTGAGAATATCTTCGAGGCAAGGGATGATTTCTTCAGTTTTAGGAGGCCTTGTGGAAAGGCAAATTTTTTCCCTTTTTGTAAAATTGCTTTTTGTGTAAAGCTTAAATTCTTATCAGACCGATTTTCATAAACATTATATTCATTTATGGGTTCCTTATTTAATTTTTGTTCATCAAATAGTGCATTTAATTTTTTATCTACCGTAACGCTATTGGAGTTGGCTTATTTGTTAGCAATTTCGTTAATTTCGATGAACGTAGTATCCAAAATGCGATCTTTCCAAGTGCCATCAAATTGTGCATATTTTGAGTTCCTTATCAGCTTCCATAATTCATAAACTTGAGCATTAAGTCTGAATATTTGTTTTCTTTTAGCTATAATTTCGTTACTAAGTCGTTTTTGTTGACATCGAAGCAGGATGTAATAATCCTTCTTACTTGTTGGCTTGTTCTTAAGTCTCAAAAATTTGGGGATAAATCCAAAATCTCTGCAAGTTACAAGAAAACGTTCTTGAACTTCAAATTTCATACATTTGATTTTAAGACGTTTGAATTTGGTGATTGTTGTTAATTCACGGTTCGAAAAGAGATTGCGATAGTGCATCGAGAGGCCTAATCTGCCTTTGATCTAACCACTTGAAAGAATAATTCGTGTGCTTCAAAGTTTCAATTTACTTCCGATATTGGAGGTTATATTATTTAACGTGCATTAATGCTTTTGCATTTTTGAACTTCACTTTTAGTTGGTAAAGTTCGATGAACACTTACCGCACGTGGGGCTTGGCTTTCAATTCGTATTTCCGTTATGTGGATGCGGCACGGGGGTTTTTCATTTGGCCACGGGTCCGCTTCTTCTTTTTTTTTTTTTTTTCTCCGTTGGAATTTATTTTGTCTCATCACCAAATGAGTTTTTCCTTTGCTGCATCCTCATTTACTTCAATATTTATTCATACCCGAGTACTTTCAGTAAAATTCCTTTACCGTCTTCGAGGGGACGTTTTGCTCCGACTAGCACGGACCGTGTCAGCTGGGCATTTCGGTGGTTCACGTGGGCTGCTTCTGTCATCGGCTATCGCTTCTTCTTGGGCGTTGTGGCGCCATCTCTTGTTGGTCAGGGATCTCACTTTTCGAACTTTTTCATTTTTTTGCTCAATTTTAATTAAATTTTTTCCAGCTGTTTCTCAAATTATTAGGGTCATTATGGTTGCAAACTTTTGTCCTATTTTTTTCAATCATTACCGACTCTGCTATTCTGAGGTGTTTTTCGGATTTACAGCTTTTAATGATTTTTATATTTTCGAATTTAGGATAATTTTGGTTATCCAGACAGTATTGGATAAGTGCTGTTTTTTCTTCTTTTTCTGCCAGTTTTTTACGTGTTGTTTTAATCTGTGTTTAAGCTTATTTTTGGTACTTCCTATATAAGCCATTGGAGGATTTTCAGTAATAGGAATTGAGTAAATACCTGCTTTTTCTAACATTTTTATTTTTTCATTTTTTATTACTATATTTTTGATGGTATTTACTTTTCCTCCAATTTGAATGTTATGTTTTTTACAAATGTTATTAATTTCATTGGTAGTACCTTTTACGTAAGGAAAACCATTTAAATATTTGACTTCTTTTTATTTACTACAGCATTATTTTTTAGTTTCTTTATTACTTCAGTGTCCCGTTTTTTTATTAAATGGTTAGGATAACCAAAGCTGCCTGCAATTTTTTTTATGAATTTGATTTCTTCATTGATGAACTGACTATTTTCTGAATGCGTATATGCTCTTTTAATTAAGGTTTTTATACTATTGCATTTTTGAGGATAAGGATGTGCTGAATTGTACGGGATTAGGACCGGAACGAATGAACTTTTCCGATAAACCCTGTATAGTAACTTATCTGTGGATTTGATAACCTGTACATCCAAAAAGGCTAATGCATTATTTTTTTCTATTTCAACAGTGAGTTCTATAGTTGGATATAAAGCGCTGTAACATTTTGTTAGTTTTTTTAATTCTTCTTCGTTCAGTTTAGATAGAATGAAAATATCATCCACGTATCGACAGTACACTTCTGGTTTTTCTTCCATACGATGCAGGACATTTTCTTCAATTTCGTTCATCACAACCTCAGCATATAGAGTTGATAATGGTGAGCCCATTGGGCCTCCTGAATTTTGCTTGAATATTTTGTTCTTGTATGTAAAAATATTATTTTCATATAAATAGACTAAAACTTTTTTGAATTCATGAATTTGTGTGTTATTTAAAATTTTAAGATTTTGCAACTTCTTAATGATAATTTCAATAGCATCTGGAACAGGAGTGCTTGGATATAATGCTTTAACGTCCATGCTTGCCATATTTAAGTCCTTTAGGTCAGTTTTAACATTTTTAATTTTCTCTATAAATTCATATGTGTTCTTGATGGTGAACTTGTTGTTCATGAAAAAGGGTTCTAGGAATTTGTAAATGTTTTTCTCTAACGTTATCAATGGTGAGTTTTTTTTTTGAAACTATCAGTCTCATTGGAGCATCATCTTTGTGCGTTTTTATCTTTGCAACGATACGTGGTATGCCTGCTCCCATTGGTGGAAAAGAGCGCTTGATTTCATCGGGTAAGGTGCTATGATTTCTTATATTCGCTAAGAATTTAATTTGATTATCAGTTGGGTCTTTCATAATTTCGGTACAATTTAATCCATTGATTGCGGTTGTCATTTTTTGTTCAAATTCATCAGTGTTGAGAATAATGATTTGGCCAGATTTATCTGCTTCACAGAATTTGATATATGGGTCATTTTTCAATTCCAATAGTTGTTTTTTTTCATATTTTAATTTTTTCTCTATATAGAAGTTTTTGTTGTTTTTGGTATTATATTCTTTTAGAATAACTCTATATAATTTGTTCTCTACTTCAGTTTTATTCTCTGCGCCTGGTATATTTTTGAGAATATCTTCGAGGCAAGGGATGATTTCTTCAGTTTTAGGGAGGCCTTGTGGAAAGGCAAATTTTTTCCCTTTTTGTAAAATTGCTTTTTGTGTAAAGCTTAAATTCTTATCAGACCGATTTTCATAAACATTATATTCATTTATGGGTTCCTTATTTAATTTTTGTTCATCAAATAGTGCATTTAATTTTTTATCTACCGTAACGCTATTGGAGTTGGCTTATTTGTTAGCAATTTCGTTAATTTCGATGAACGTAGTATCCAAAATGCGATCTTTCCAAGTGCCATCAAATTGTGCATATTTTGAGTTCCTTATCAGCTTCCATAATTCATAAACTTGAGCATTAAGTCTGAATATTTGTTTTCTTTTAGCTATAATTTCGTTACTAAGTCGTTTTTGTTGACATCGAAGCAGGATGTAATAATCCTTCTTACTTGTTGGCTTGTTCTTAAGTCTCAAAAATTTGGGGATAAATCCAAAATCTCTGCAAGTTACAAGAAAACGTTCTTGAACTTCAAATTTCATACATTTGATTTTAAGACGTTTGAATTTGGTGATTGTTGTTAATTCACGGTTCGAAAAGAGATTGCGATAGTGCATCGAGAGGCCTAATCTGCCTTTGATCTAACCACTTGAAAGAATAATTCGTGTGCTTCAAAGTTTCAATTTACTTCCGATATTGGAGGTTATATTATTTAACGTGCATTAATGCTTTTGCATTTTTGAACTTCACTATCCAAGCACTCCTGTTCCAGATGCTATTGAAATTATCATTAAGAAGTTGCAAAATCTTAAAATTTTAAATAACACACAAATTCATGAATTCAAAAAAGTTTTAGTCTATTTATATGAAAATAATATTTTTACATACAAGAACAAAATATTCAAGCAAAATTCAGGAGGCCCAATGGGCTCACCATTATCAACTCTATATGCTGAGGTTGTGATGAACGAAATTGAAGAAAATGTCCTGCATCGTATGGAAGAAAAACCAGAAGTGTACTGTCGATACGTGGATGATATTTTCATTCTATCTAAACTGAACGAAGAAGAATTAAAAAAACTAACAAAATGTTACAGCGCTTTATATCCAACTATAGAACTCACTGTTGAAATAGAAAAAAATAATGCATTAGCCTTTTTGGATGTACAGGTTATCAAATCCACAGATAAGTTACTATACAGGGTTTATCGGAAAAGTTCATTCGTTCCGGTCCTAATCCCGTACAATTCAGCACATCCTTATCCTCAAAAATGCAATAGTATAAAAACCTTAATTAAAAGAGCATATATGCATTCAGAAAATAGTCAGTTCATCAATGAAGAAATCAAATTCATAAAAAAAATTGCAGGCAGCTTTGGTTATCCTAACCATTTAATAAAAAAATGGGACACTGAAGTAATAAAGAAACTAAAAAATAATGCTGTAGTAAATAAAAAAGAAGTCAAATATTTAAATGGTTTTCCTTACGTAAAAGGTACTACCAATGAAATTAATAACATTTGTAAAAAACATAACATTCAAATTGGAGGAAAAGTAAATACCATCAAAAATATAGTAATAAAAAATGAAAAAATAAAAATGTTAGAAAAAGCAGGTATTTACTCAATTCCTATTACTGAAAATCCTCCAATGGCTTATATAGGAAGTACCAAAAATAAGCTTAAACACAGATTAAAACAACACGTAAAAAACTGGCAGAAAAAAGAAGAAAAAACAGCACTTATCCAATACTGTCTGGATAACCAAAAATATCCTAAATTCGAAAATATAAAAATCATTAAAAGCTGTAAATCCGAAAAACACCTCAGAATAGCAGAGTCGGTAATGATTGAAAAAAATAGGACAAAAGTTTGCAACCATAATGACCCTAATAATTTGAGAAACAGCTGGAAAAATTTAATTAAAATTGAGCAAAAAAATGAAAAAGTTCGAAAAGTGAGATCACTGACCAACAAGAGATGGCGCCACAACGCCCAAGAAGAAGCGATAGCCGATGACAGAAGCAGCCCGCGTGAACCACCGAAATGCCCAGCTGACACGGTCCGTGCTAGTCGGAGCAAAACGTCCCCTCGAAGACGGTAAAGGAATTTTACTGAAAGTACTCGGGTATGAATAAATATTGAAGTAAATGAGGATGCAGCAAAGGAAAAACTCATTTGGTGATGAGACAAAATAAATTCCAACGGAGAAAAAAAAAAAAAAAAAGAAGAAGCGGACCCGTGGCCAAATGAAAAACCCCCGTGCCGCATCCACATAACGGAAATACGAATTGAAAGCCAAGCCCCAAGTGCGGTAAGTGTTCATCGAACTTTACCAACTAAAAGTGAAGTTCAAAAATGCAAAAGCATTAATGCACATTAAATAATATAACCTCCAATATCGGAAGTAAATTGAAACTATTTGAGGATGTTGCAAGGTAGGGTCTCTGTGGATGAATATCCCTGTAAGAAGCATGAAGCTGCTAAGCTGGTTCGCCAGAGTAAAGCGAAAGATGGGAAGGAGAAAGTGGAAAGGCATGAACTGGCTTTTTGAAAAGATAGGAAGTCTTTCTGGAAGTACACGAGACTCAGGAAAAATAGGGGAAACAAAGTTGTAAGTTGTGTGAAGAATGAGATCGGGGAAATGATATGGGAGCCCAATGAGTTAAGTGAAAGATGGGGTGAATACTTCTGTGAGTTATTAGATCAGAAAAGCAAAGATGATTCTGAGACAGACTCAGTCAGATGATATCACAATGAGGGATGGAAGCACAGGAGGGATCTCAAGAGAAGAAGTGTGTAAAGCTCTAAAATCTCTTCAGAATGGTAAGGCTCTGGTAGTTGATAGCATAACTGCCAAGATGTTGAAATATGGTGGTGACTCTGCAATTGACTGGCTAACTGAAATTTGCCAGTTGTGTTGGGAGTTAGGAATGGTCCCTCAGGATTGGAAGGATGCTATTATTGCTCCCTTGTATAAGGGAAAAGGGGATCAGACTGAATGCACAAACTATCGTGGTATTAGCCTACTAAGTGTGCCAGGGAAAGTGTTTGGTAAGGTTGTAATTGAAAAAGTACGGGGTCTTACATCAGAGAAAGTGTGGGATGTTCAGAGTGGTTTTATGCCTGGTAAAGGCTGCACTAACCAGATTTTTGCATTATGCATATTGAAAAGTATCTGGCTGTTGGTAAGAAAGTTTTTGCTGCCTTCATAGATTTGGAGAAAGCTTACGACCGAGTGAATAGGACACTTTTGTCGAAGGTATTGAATGAATATGGTGTTACTGGGAATCTACTTAATAGTGTAAAAGCCATGTATGCTGGTAGTAGAGCTTGTGTACGAGTGAATGGTGTTTTATCAAAATGGTTTTCTATTGGTGCAGGAGTTAGACAAGGTTGTGTAATGTCACCATGGCTGTTTAATATATTTATGGACGCATGCATGCATGATGCCAAAATAGGTAATAGTGGTTTATGTCTTGGTGATATCCGTGTGTGCAGATTGCTGTATGCTGATGACACTGTCCTGTTGGCAGAGAGCAAAAGTGATTTGCAGAGTATGTTGACTCGGATGCACGAAGTTTGCATGAAATTCAAACTAAGTATAAATATGGGAAAAACCAAAGTTATGGTGTTTGAGAGAGGAACGGGTAGCACTGAATGTAACGTAGGTATAAATGGCACTGTGATTGACCAGGTGAGTGAGTTTGTGTATTTAGGAAGCATATGTTTGACAGAGAGAACAAATTGGATGGTGAAATTAGTAGGCAAGTGAATTCTTCATTGAAAGTCATAGCTGCTCTGGGAGGTTTCACAGGAACGATGGGTTCTCAAGGGAGTCCCGCATGGCTGTGTATGAAACTGTAATTGTTCTTACTCTGATGTATGGCAGTGAAACCTGGGTACTGCAGAAGAAACATAGGAGTCATTTGTGTGCTGGAGAAATACATTACTTATGGGGGGTTTGTGGCGAGACACGCTCTGATTGTGTGAGGAATGAAGATGTGTTGCAGTTGTGTGATGTGAAGCAAAATGTTGTTAGCAAGGTGGAGACTAATATGCTTCGGTGGTTTGGCCATGTTGAAAGAATGAGTGATGAGATGCTTACTAAGAAAATCTTTTTAGCCCAAGTGGCAGGAAGGAAAGGCAGAGGAAGGCCAAAGAAGACATGAGTGGATCAGATTCAGGAGTGTCTGCATGAGAAAAAGATTATGAGTATGAAGTATAAAAGATCTTGTGTACGGCATGTAATGGATATCATCAGTGGTGGCTCGTGGTAAGCTGAGATTGGGGGGGGCTACATCTCAATTTTGTAGATGTCACGATATCACTTCGAAAGCTAAGTTACTGAGCCTGTGCTGTCCGTTTAATAATAATAAATATATATATACATATATATATATATATATTCTATTAAGAAGAGACTGAAGCAAAAAAAATTATGTATTGACCGGTGTTAGTAAAAAGAGAAAAAATAGAACAACTGAATGTAGAAAGTGTCGAGAATACTGAGCCTTGGCTTTATCAAGGACCAGCAAAAACTCTGCATTTTCTCACTTCCACAAAGACCTATTTGGAAATGGGTTTCTGCAAAGTCATAGATGCAAGTAATAAGCCCATCAAAATTTTTTTAAAAATATATATATATGTTATTGCTGAACTTTATTTCTGATTCATTATGTCACTCTTACAACTTGAGTTTTCTATAATCATCTTCTTTCTGTTTAATAGTAACAGATGAAGAGCATGGGTCGGACCAGAAAAGTTATGGATGCAAGCTAAATTGTTATCTAAAGCTTGGTCATACAACTCTGCGGAGGTCATGACATATATATATATATTTAAAAAATTTTTTTTGATGGGCTTATTACTTGCATCTATGACTTTGCAGAAACCCATTTCCAAATAGGTCTTTGTGGAAGTGAGAAAATGCAGAGTTTTTGCTGGTCCTTGATAAAGCCAAGGCTCAGTATTCTCGACACTTTCTACATTCAGTTGTTCTATTTTTTCTCTTTTTACTAACTCCGGTCAATACATAATTTTTTTTGCTTCAGTCTCTTCTTAATAGAATGTGAATTCTGAATTTTCATAACTGCTGCGTTGCACATTTTGATCTTCAGGTTGTTTTGCAACTTTCGTTTTAAATTCTAAAGTTTTTCTTATGTTTTTGGCTTTGCTTTTTAGTATATATATATATATATATATATACTTAAGAGCAAAACTGAAGACTAAGGAAAAACTTTAGAATTTAAAACGAAGGTTGCAAAATAACCTGAAGATCAAAACGCGCAACGCAGCAGTTTTGAAAATTCAGAATTCACATTCTATAAAGAAGATACCTAAGCAAAAAAATACATATAAAATTTCTTTTGACTCACACCTAGTACAACATAGAAAAGGTTATGTATCTACCTGTGTGAGTAAAAGGAGAAAAGATAAAAAAATAAAATAAAACTACTGAATGTAGAAGGTGTCGAGAATACTGAGCCTTGGCTTTATCAAGGACCAGCAAAAACTCTGCATTTTCTCACTTCCACAAAGACCTAGTTGGAAATGGGTTTCTGCAAGGCCATAGATGCAAGTAACATTCCCACCTAAAATAGTTTAAAATATATATATATGTCATGTCCTCCGTAGAGTTGCATGACCTAGCACTAGTTAACAATTTCGCTTGCATCCATTAACCTTCCTGGCCCGACCCATGCTCTTCATCTGTTACTATTAAACAGAGAGAAGAAGATTAAAGAGAACTCAAGCTGTGAGAGTGACATAATAATTAGAAATGATTTTCAGCCATAACGAAATGCCAAGTTCGTTTGAGAGAGAATTTAAACCTGAAAATCAATGCAAAAGAAATCCAAATTTTTTACATTGCAATTAAAAAAGGAAATATTAATTTTTAACGAACAGATTTTTGAAAGAAAACTTGAGTCTAAAACCCCCTACTCTACAACTTATGACAGCACGAAAACGAGAATAAGTTAAAGATAATAATTAACTAAAGAAAACTTTGTGAAAGTTATATACCTTAAACAGTTAGTTGCAATATGTACAAAGTATTTCGGCAGTGCTTTAAGTGCAGAATTAATTAGTTATTAAGAACTTAACTACTTTGAAAAAACAGCGCAGAGAAAAGGAACAAGCTTAGCCAACTTCTGTTCCTAGGTACCCCAAAAGACGCTCAAAGTTACAAAGAAAAGAAAGAGTTAAAACCCGCAAAAAATGTTAACAGACAAACCAATGCCTAAAAGCTGAAAAGCTAAAAAACGACAGAGAAAAAGTACATGAAGTACAAACATTGAACTTATAAAACCTAGAACCCAAAAACAAGGAAGAGAGCTTACCTCTTGTGTGACAAAAACTTTTCTCCTCACAAGAGAAGAACGTGGCTGACCTCTTCCGCCACTCCCTAGTTGCTGGGGGGCAGTGAGGGTGGGGCTGATGGCCTCCTCATACAGCAAGAAAACAACGCGCGGATATTTTAACCAGAGAAAAAAATATATATAAACTTAAGACTGTGGATCTGTATGATCAGAAAGAGCAGAATTAACTCTCCAGAATACATGAGAAATATTATAAAATACACGAGCAGTGTATTTAATAATCTTTGCATGTATTAAATCACCTTAGTGAGCTTCTATAGATTAATCAGAATCTTATTAATTTTAATGTTGGTTTTACTATTTTTAGTATAGCTATCCTAGTGATGAATAACTAGTTTTCTTTTTTATTTGTTTTTATTTTCTTTTATAAACAGATTTTTAAGCTTTTTTTGTGATTTTGTTTATATTATTTAATTTTTTGTTTTAATAGGACCGTCATATCCATAGCACTAAGGTTCCTTTAGGTAGTTAATAGGCATCCTCTAGCCAACTTCCTTACGGCTTTGATTGGTCAGAATCATATTATTAACTGTGTAGAAAATTAAAGCAGATCTGCCAACCTTACTCTATTATTCAGAATAATTTTTCTTAAAGTTCTTTTGATGAAAGAAGAAGGAATTTTAGCTCTCTAGAAAACTTTCTAATAGTATATTAATGTGGTAATTGAAGTCCAAATTGTTGCTGCAAATTCTTGAAATTCTTAGGACCTGAGAAATTAGTACATTCTCAATTACTTTGGTTGAAATGTTATTATTCCAGTGTAGATATTTAATTACTTTGAAAGGAAAATTAACTCTTTTATCAAAGAGGCTAATAGATGGGTTACCTCTGTTGAGCTTAATGCTTAAGTCTAGGAACTCAAGTTCCTGATTACTGTGGTTGGTTTTACATAAGTTAAGAGAGCTAGGATAGATATTATCAAAATCACTCTATAACTTCTGAATTATTGATACACAGCAGATCATCAATATATCTAAAAGTGTAAAGGTAGTTATCTGAGCAGGTGGGGTGATTTTTAATGAATTTATATTCCTTAAAGAACAGAATAGATTAGCGATATTCGTGGACGTTGATGTTCCCATGGGAATACCGTTCACTTGCTTATAGAGAGTATTATTATATAAGATATGGTTATTTTCTATGCAGCAATTGAGATAAGAGTTCCAAGTTCCTACATTAACAAATTGGTTAAGTTTAAATTCTGCATACAGCTCTTTAAAGGTAGTGATTATATCTGATAGAGGCAGATTAGTATATAGGTTTTCAAAATCATAACTATTAATATCTAGGGGACAAACTTTGAGTATAGTAGAAATTACTTCTGCATTATTATTAATTATCCAAAAATCTCTGTACATCAAGTTAGAACAGTTTCTAATGTGTTTCAAAACCTTCTTTAAGACATCTTCAAAAGCAAGATCTATTTTCTTTTTATGACTCCTTACTCCACTAGCTATGAACCTGAACTTCACAGGATCCTTATGAAACTTAACCGTTGCAAAAAGAAATGGAAATTCAGGCTCATATCTTCTAGTTTGTGGAATTTTAAGTTTCTTGAAGAATGCCTTAAACCGATTTTCTAACTGCTTGGTAGAATAACTTACGGGCTCGTATGTTACTCTATTATTGAGTTCCATAGTTAACAATTCAAAATAGAACTTCTTACAGATAATTGCAAAATTATTGCTAGCTTTATCCGTAGTGGTAAAAATAAATTGGTCTTGTAGTTTGGAGAGTGACCTTTTGGCTTCTCCAGAGAAAAAGAGATTTCTGTCGAAACAAAAGTCCAGACCTGCCAACTCACCGGTGAAGCTATTGATTATATTATATTTCCATTCTGCGAAGGCCTCAATAGGCTGATTGTACGTTAAACTGGTTTTTACTATGTACCTATTAACATCTTGAGTGAAGCTCTCAAGAATCCTTTCTTTGGAAATTGTGAAGGAAGGTCTGAATTTAGAGCCATACTCTCTAATAAATTCCTAAGCTTTTCATTTTCAACAAAACTCAAGTTTCCGGTGATAATATGGTTGTAATTCTTATCATAGTGAACTGTTTCTTTATGTTCATCACAAGAGCATGTAGTAATTACAGGAATGTAGCTCGAAGAGTTAAGTTTGTAGTTTTTAACTATTGACCCTAAGGTCTTAACATATTTAAAACTTACAATAGACTGGTGCCTGTGGATGGGAAAAAAATTGCATTATTGTAGAACAGCTTCCTTACATTGAGATTATCGTAGGCTTTATTTAGAAACCTGATGGTAACAAAATTACTGGAAAATTCTTTAAGAAAAATTTTATCTTTAAGAATATGTTTAAGACTGTCCAGAACCAAAGCAAAAACATGCTTATCAACATGGTCAGCAGTTTCATTCCAGAATTTGAAAAAACTTTTAAGGACAGAGTGCTTGAAGGACTTGAGAATTTTGTAAGTATTTTTAACAAAATTAGTGCCAATTTTAAAGCTTTCCAGAGTTTTTAGCAAGTTAGCAAAATCAACTTTGCTTGATGTGCGAAATAACCTCTGTCCTCTATTACCTCTAGAGCAGCTCTTATTATTAACAAGAAAGAAGAGTTCACGAATTGAAAATTTATGCTGATTATGCTTATTGTCAGATAGAGTGGAATTAAGGCCATAGGGATAAAGAGACTGATGCTGCAAAATTTCAAGGGATCCACAGTCTTAAGTTTATATATATTTTTTTCTCTGGTTAAAATATCCGCGCGTTGTTTTCTTGCTGTATGAGGAGGCCATCAGCCCCACCCTCACTGCCCCCCAGCAACTAGGGAGTGGCGGAAGAGGTCAGCCACGTTCTTCTCTTGTGAGGAGAAAAGTTTTTGTCACACAAGAGGTAAGCTCTCTTCCTTGTTTTTGGGTTCTAGGTTTTATAAGTTCAATGTTTGTACTTCATGTACTTTTTCTCTGTCGTTTTTTAGCTTTTCAGCTTTTAGGCATTGGTTTGTCTGTTAACATTTTTGCGGGTTTTAACTCTTTCTTTTCTTTGTAACTTTGAGCGTCTTTTGGGGTACCTAGGAACAGAAGTTGGCTAAGCTTGTTCCTTTTCTCTGCGCTGTTTTTTTTCAAAGTAGTTAAGTTCTTAATAACTAATTAATTCTGCACTTAAAGCACTGCTAAATACTTTGTACATATTGCAACTAACTGTTTAAGGTATATAACTTTCACAAAGTTTTCTTTAGTTAATTATTATCTTTAACTTATTCTCGTTTTCGTGCTGTCATAAGTTGTAGAGTAGGGGTTTTAGACTCAAGTTTTCTTTCAAAAATCTGTTCGTTAAAAATTAATATTTCCTTTTTTAATTGCAATGTAAAAAATTTGGATTTCTTTTGCATTGATTTTCAGGTTTAAATTCTTCTCAAACGAACTTGGCATTTCGTTATGGCTGAAAATCATTTCTAATTATTATGTCACTCTCACAGCTTGAGTTCTCTTTAATCTTCTTCTCTCTGTTTAATAGTAACAGATGAAGAGCATGGGTCGGGCCAGGAAGGTTAATGGATGCAAGCGAAATTGTTAACTAGTGCTAGGTCATGCAACTCTACGGAGGACATGACATATATATATATTTTAAACTATTTTAGGTGGGAATGTTACTTGCATCTATGGCCTTGCAGAAACCCATTTCCAACTAGGTCTTTGTGGAAGTGAGAAAATGCAGAGTTTTTGCTGGTCCTTGATAAAGCCAAGGCTCAGTATTCTCGACACCTTCTACATTCAGTAGTTTTATTTTATTTTTTTATCTTTTCTCCTTTTACTCACACAGGTAGATACATAACCTTTTCTATGTTGTACTAGGTGTGAGTCAAAAGAATTTTATATGTATTTTTTTGCTTAGGTATCTTCTTTATAGAATATATATATATATATATAAGGTCAGGTGATGCGTAACATCACAGCCTCTCCTTGACAAATGTCAACCCCGCCTTCTCGTGGTGCATCCTGTTCCCACTAAAGGGGCTCTGACGACCGCAAATAGCGGTATAACTATACCATCGGGATCAGAGGAAATGCTATCCCACACTCACCAACCCGCTTGGCCAGCGTGGTGAGTTATGGCCAAACACCTCCAAAATGACTCTACAACTTAAATCTTGGCCCTCAGTCTCCGGCAGCTGGAATGTACCTGGCCAAGGCAGCGGCCAGTGCAACATGAAGGCAGAGGGTGCTAAGAATCCCCGGAGGACCGGACTAGGCTGCCATTTGATGCTGACCTTGGCTACCTACAACGGACGCTCCCTATCTTCTGATTCAAGGCTTCTTGAATTGGAAGAGGAACTACAAAGGATCAAGTGGGACATCGTCGGGCTGAGTGAGGTAAGGAGAAAAGGAGAAGATCTCATTGAACTGAAAAGTGGACATCTCTTCTATTATCGTGGGACAGATACTGGCAGAACTAGTGGTGTTGGATTTATAATAAACAAGAAACTGAAGGATAAAGTGGTAGAAGTTGAAAGTTCCTCTGACAGAGCTGCACGACTCGTTATCCAACTATCGAGAAGATACCAGGCTCAGATTATTCAAACTTATGCACCCACCACAAGTCATCCTGAAGAAGAAATTGAAGAATTTTATGAGGAAATTCGTCATCTAAATAATAAAGGTAAGCAGCACTTGAAGATAATTATGGGAGATTTCAATGCAAAAATAGGGCACCGGCAACAGAATGAAACTTCAGTAGGTAAATTCGGTCACGGCAACAGAAACCAGCGTGGAAATACTCTCGTTGAGTTTGCAGAGGCAGAAGGATTTTTCATCTTGAATTCCTTTTTCAAGAAAAAGCCACACAGGAAATGGACATGGAGACATCCAATTGGGACGACAAGTGAAATTGATTTTATTATGTGTAACAAAAAATTCGTCATCGAAGACTGCAGTGTGCTAAACAAGTTCAACACAGGTAGTGACCATAGATTGGTGAGATGGGATGCACCTCAACACTAAACTGGAACGTGGCAAGCTCATAAGACAAACAAAATCTATTGACATAACCAACCTTAAAAAACACCATAATACTTTCAAGTTGGAACTGAAGAACAGATTCTCTGCTTTAGAAGGCCTAACATCGGAAGAAGTGGATATTTCTGAAGTTAACAGAAAAGTAACCAAAGCTCTTATGGAAACAGCAACAAAATTAGCTGGGTCTAAGAACAAGTTGCATGTAAACAAATTATCAGGAAAAACCAAAATGTTGATGCAAAAAAGAAGAGAGATGAGGACAACTAAAGAAGATGTGACTTCCAAAGTGGAATATATAGAGCTATGCAAGACAGCACGAAAAGTATCACTGAAGACGTAAGGAAATTCAACTGTGAGCTAGTGAGGAAAGCAATTGAAAACAACCAAAGCCTAAAGATAGCAAAGGGACATCTCAGTAAGGGAAGAAAACAGATTATGGCTCTGAGAAAAGAAGATGGTTCTATAACAAGAAATAGAGGCGAAATTTTGACAAGAGTGAAAGATTTCTACTCCAAACTATATGAAAGGGATGATACATGTACTCCAGACATCATGAAAGGTACCAGAGTTCTTCCAGTCCTCCCAGCAGAAGTTGCTCATGCAATCAAGAACATGAAGCGGGGGAAAGCTCCAGGAGAAGATGGAATTACTATAGACATCATACAAGAAGCAAGTGGAGAAATTGAAACAGTACTCGCCCAAATTTTCACTCGATGCCTTAATGAAGGGAAGATTCCTGAGGATTGGAACAATGCTACAATGATCCTGCTACATAAAAAAGGTGACATTGAGGATCTCAGGAACTACAGACCTATCAGCCTCCTATCAGTGGTTTATAAAATCTTCACTAAAGTTCTTTCACACCGCTTGAAGGTAACACTGGACATGGCTCAACCGAGAGAACAAGCTGGATTCAGGAGTGGCTACAGCACAATAGATCATATCCACGTACTGAGAGAACTAATTGAAAGAGCGAGGGAATATGAACTTCCATTGTGCATGGCTTTTATCGATTATGAAAAAGCCTTTGATTCTGTGAAACCATCAGCAGTTACCACGGCTCTGAAATCCTGCGGTATTGAAGATGCATACATTAATATTATTAATAACATCTATGAAAATGCAAGTGCAAAGATTCGGCTGTTTGAAAATACAACACACATAAAAATTGGAAAGGGAGTGAGACAAGGTGACACCATATCTCCGAAGCTCTTTAATGCCACATTGGAAAATGTCTTTCAATCACTGAACTGGGAAAACAAAGGGATAAAGATTAATGGAGATTATCTAACCCACCTTCGTTTTGCTGATGACGTAGTCATTTTTGCAACTACCCCATCAGAGCTGCAGAGTATGATCCAGGAACTTGCTGACAAGAGTAAAGAAGTGGGATTAAAAATGAACTTTCAGAAGACAAAAGTGATGTTCAATGCTTTTACAAGAAATGAAGATTTATCGATTGATGGAGAAAAACTGGAGATAACAGATACGTATGTTTATCTTGGACAGCAGATATCAAGTGAGGGTCACATTGATGAAGAAATTAATCGGCGTACAAAACTTGCCTGGAGAGCTTTTGGAAGAAACAGCATAATTTTCAAGAGCAATATGCCATTATGTCTTAAAAGAAAAGTGTTTGATCAATGCATCCTTCCAGTGCTTACGTATGGTGCAGAGACGTGGACCTTAACTAAAAGAGACATACAAAGGCTGCAGACAACTCAAAGAAGCATGGAGAGGTGCATGCTTGGTATAACCAGGAGAGATAAGAGAAGAGGAACTCGTGGATCCGAAAAATGACGAGAGTGGAAGACATCATGATCAGAGTTAAATCCCTGAAATGGCAATGGGCTGGACATACTGCCAGAAGGAAAGACCATAGATGGACAGCCGCAATTTTAGATTGGATTCCAAGGGACAGGAAAAGACCCAGAAAAAGACCACATGGGAGATGGGTGGATGAAATTCGTAAATATGCGGGAGTGACATGGAGGAGACTGGCACAAGACAGACCGTTGTGGAGGAAACTTGGGGAGACCTTCGTCCAGCAGTGGATTGATAATGGTTGACGATGATGATGATGATGATATATACTGTACATGTATTGATCGAAATTGCTTTTATTTTTACAAGAAATGAATATTTAGATTTTATATTTAGCGATTGATAGGGAAAATGTAGAGGTACCGATACCTAAATTAGGCAACAAATATTAAGCGATGGCCATGTTATGAGGAAAATAATCGACCTATAAAACTTTGTCAGATGCATTATTTCGTAAAAAGAAACTGATTAATCAGTGCATCCTTCCAGTTCTTACGCACGGAGCACAGAGATGGACCTCAACTGAAATAGACATACAGACAACTGAAAGAAGCATGTAGAGATGCATGTTTGATGTTACCAGGAAAGATACAAATAGGAACTTGTGGATCTGGAAAATGACAAGAGTGGAAGATATTATGGTCAGAATTCCTGAAATTGCAATGGGATGGACATATTGCGAGAAGAAAGAGCCACAGACTGAGAGTTGAAATATTGAACTGGATAGCAAGGATAAAAACAATACCCAGAAGATGACATGAGGGAGATGGGTGCATGAAATTCGAAAGCATGAAAGAAACTGGCTCAAGGCAAACTGTTGTGGAAGAAGAAACTTGGAGACTTTCATCCAGCAGTGGATTGATAGTGGTTGCAAATTATATATGCATGCATATACATATATATATATATATTGTATATGGGCAAAAAATTTAATGCGTGTGCCAGTGGCAGCGGAGACACACTTAAGGTCATGTACGCATTCTCAAGTGTCTCACTGTGACCCTTAGAAATATGACAATAAATATTTCTTCTTCTGATACACTCCCTTTGAAACTTCGACTTGATACCGACCACTGCAACTTGAACGGCGATGAAAAACATTTTGTGGAATTTTGAAGGGTCTCTCAGAATTTTGCGATGAGTTGTTATTGTGATACTCACACACCAGCATTCTCTTTAATAAAAACGGATTGCAAACATATTCAATCCAGTTTTAATTTTGAAGCCATGGCAACAATTTAGTGTAGAAAAATTTGTTTTCCAAAATTTACCAACTTCGTAAATTTTCTAAACAGTGATATCTGATTAAATGTTCTTTTCAAAGTAATTAAGTATAATGCACTACCTCAATTGAAATGCGCAGCCTATTTTTGGGAGGGAGGAGGGATGCAGCAGAAAAATAAAATGTACCCAGTGGAGTGACTTCAATGATTTTTGGTGAATAAAAATTTACGTGAGTTTAAAAGGAAAATTTTGCTGTGCTTGGTAAGTGAAGAATTCAATTTTGTGCAAGTATTTCGCTGCAGAAATTAGTTTTTCTCTCTCCCTCTTTTTTTTTCCCAATTTATCCAATACTGAACTCTGTTCTTAATCACAATTTGTTCACATGCCCATTTTGACCAGAAGAGAAAATATAAGTAAAAATTTTTTGCAAAAGTCTCAGCAACTGAGTATTTGTTATTAGCAAACACGACTAATCTCCAGTTTGATGGGTGTGACATTGTTGTTAGAATTATTACGTTGAATAAAAGCAGGAACAAACCAAAAATTGGAAGGAAAGAAGAACAAAAAACAGGTTGAGTAATATATTCAAACATACTTTATTTAATACTTTATTTCAACATTCGTCATTATTTTTAATTCATTCCCTTATTTTATTTCTTATTCAGAAGCACAAGAACTGTATTGATCAACAAAGCACACAGGCCCGGCGATGCATTCCCACCCAACGAGATATTGCACATTCGCGAGCAACCCCTGCTAGCGAGAGCTGCCATCAATGCAGTCCCCAGGTAAGTTTTATTCAAAGGAAACGAACTGATGTGGGAATAGGCAGAGTTTCCCACATGAGTTGGTTTCAATGGCTGTCAGAGCTGCAAGCAGCGCCGCCAACGTTTCTTCTGCTCCCAGTGGTGTTATGCAGGAAAAACTTCCAGTTGAGTTCAGAGAACTTCAGTCGTGACATAATGCTGGAAAAACTTACAGCGGTGTTCACTAAACTTCTCTCTCTTCGTAAGGCATGAAAAAAAAAACAATAACTGCTTTTGGTGGTGGGCGGGCTGCAGCCCCACAGCAGGAAACGACCTTGGATATCAGTGAAGCCCGAGTTGTATGTCAAGATCGCTGTAAATGGAGAAGTTTGATAAAACAACAGTAAGTAAAAATATATGGTAGTTTTTATTTCTTTTTGGAGCTAACCTCTGAATCTCAGAGAACAGCTTAGTGTTATGTATATGTATAAAAACCCATAATTTTGAAATAGTTGTAATGCATTAAATCTAGGAATAGCCATGCCATCAATTATCACATCTCAAGTTGGAAGCAATGGGGAGTTTTAAGATAATGTACCGGTTTACAGTGGCTGATGGAAATTTATAACCTGGGAGTAACTGTTGGATAATTCATAATCCGGAAAATGTGAAAGAAGCTCGAATGCAAACATGGAAATTGGAAAATTGTAAATGCGATTTTATAGTATTCAACATGAGGAAGGGATTTTGTTTTAGCTGGTATGCCTAAGTGCTATTATCACCTATTTGCTTAGATTATACTTAAGCACAGATTTATTTTAAACTCAGAGAATGAAAGAAATCAGACCTTGCCATTTATGTCGAAATATGGTAAATATCTAAAGTGGAAATGAAAGTATATTCAAGGGTAAGCTAATTGATGCCTGCACCTGCTCCATCCAAATGCGGACTCCACAGGGATAAGTCGAACTCTCTCAATAAAAGTAAGCGACAGCGCTCTGCATGAGCAATCCTGTCAGGATCCAGGTTCCAGTGGTCTTTCACCCGAAAATGATTGGGCCACAGCCCGTGTGTGCAATGTGCTGATGGGCGGGAGCATTAAATTTTGCTTCTGGCTGGAAGATTCATTCGCCAACGAGGTTTTTGGGACAAAGTTCTTTTTTGGTATCTAAGAAAAAAGTTGGTACATGCACATTTATATTGAGGGTTTCATTTATCAGGAAATAAATCCTTTATTTTATGAGCCCTATCACAAAGACAAAACAGCAAAATATTTCACAAAATGATAATTTACAAGGTCAACAGCACTGGGCCTATGCTGCAATGATGACTCCAGGCCAGAGTCATTGTACTCCTCTTCCATCAAAAGACTTCTATCTACATTCATCTAAAAAATATGAAATGTATGTTTTTCTGAATTATGCACACGGCCTGTCAACTAACGGCTTTTAAGCTGCTCAAGTTCACGCAAAAGACTGGGACAGGTCTTACTGAAGCTAGAATGGTTATCACCCAGCTTCAGTCAGAACTTAGCATTCGCAGCTGAGCAGTTGTTGCACTTGGGTGTGGCTGCACACTTGCGATGCTGGTGCCCAACTCCACTGCATCTGCCACACCTATCCTCTGCAACTTTGCAGTTGCTTTTAAAGTGGCTGAAGCCATTACAGTGGAAGCACCTGATTTCCTGTAAGGACCAACCAACCCAGGTTCAGTCTTCCCTGCTTGATTAAAGCCTTGAAGGCAGGTGGCTGAATATCCACAACACAATGGAACCAGCCCTCTTTGGCTTTAATAGGAAAACGGGCTGTAAGCCCGCCTTCGAGGTCATGGTTTTGCTTGAACACCGTCCTCGAAATCCTTCTGAGAGAGATAAGATCAGATCATATGTAGAGAATTTTAGGAAGTGAGTGTTTGACCCCAGGTCTTAAAAAACCCTTAGAAATAGGAAGCTAGGAGATTTGAGCTACAATGCCCAATAGGAAAGTGACACGGAAGCGAGGTAGAAAGGTGGAGGAAGACACCCTTATTTATTACCGGGGGACCAGTACCCGAGGTCTGACGGCTTAACGTGCCCATCCGACGCACGGCAGGTATTTAGTGGTTCGTACCTGCCCAGGATCGAACCTGAGGTTATCTCCATGGCAGTCACGAATGCTGACCGCTAGGTCATCTGCGGTTATTCTGAAAGAGTTCCCCATCAACACTGTAGACTATGAGACACGGAAGTCTCTTCTGGAGGGTTTTGGGGAGTGTGCAATCTTTGGTCATGGGATTGTACCTCAACTCCTCTGGAAGGCGGCTGAGGTCCTCTGGTCTGGAATATTTTACCGCCACCTCTTCTTTGCTAACTCTGCAGACCCCTTCCTGCAGCTTTGCAGGGTCATCAGATGACGTATTCTCAACTGTGGGATAGACCAGGAGAATGTGTCTCCTGTAATTCACTTTTTGTTTACATGGGGCAGGCGAAGGCCCTTTTGCCTTGTTGGCCCCTTTCCTAGCCACTACGGCATAGGAAACCACCTCTGGGACAGGGCACAATGCTCTTCCCTGGCTGACTGCAACCTGCCTTCTAAGGTTGCAATAGCAATGCCCGTATCGTACCATTCGTAGCCGAGGTGACCTGGGTGATATCAGTGACAGACTCCACCTCGTCAAGATAGGAATAGATTTGGGCAAAATCCATGGCTGTAGACACAAGGGTAGTATTGACTAGCTGGTTAACCTTCGAAGGGCCAGCTAGTGAACCCTTTTTTGCCCAGGTGGACCCGGGTTGGGACGGTATTTATCCCTTGGTTGCCATAGATGAGGATGGCAAATTTGCGTTTACACCATGTTTTAACCGGTGGAGACAGGGAAAGCCCCCCCCCCCCTTATTGGCTGCTGTAGTGGCCAAAGGTGACTCTTCACGCTGGAGAATCCTTGATGTGGTCTCCGAGACGGCTCGGGAAGGGTGGGGAAACCCCCTGGGAACTACCAGCAGGGCTTAGTAGTTTTTTGGTTGGTCTGGATAGTTTTGGGGTTGCCCCCTTTGGAACCTCTGATCCCTTGTGGGCAGCTATCTCTGTGAGAGAGAGTGAAACACTAAGTGCTGAGTAGGCACTCTGATGCTCTCTCACTTAAGCCGAAACTTAGCAATATGAGAGAGCGCAGGCTTTGGGCTAATCCTGGAGTAAAGAGTCCTGGGACTAGGGGGACTGAGCTATGACTGAGCTTTGGGAAGCCTGAGCTATGTCAGGACTCTTGAAAGAGGCCTTTTCTTAGGCTTCCCATACTGTTATAAACTTTAAGTTACTCTGTAAACTAATTTACTCAATGATTCTATTGTAACAGTAAAACAAATAAATTAAAAAAAAAGTACCTACAATCTGGCAGCAAGAGTATCTGTGCAGACTATGCAAAAATCAAAAGGGCATTTTCTGTGGAATTAACTTTTTTACGGGTCTTATAGAGGTTATTTTTCAATAAAGTTGGTCAAATTTTCAAACTAAAACCTAATTCATAATCAGGACCACACAAGGTGCCATAAATTCATTTACAACTAGGCATTTTCTGGGAGCTATTAGACTCCCCAACACTCTACCCTCAATCTCCCCGATACGGTCTGCAATCAAAACAGTCCAAAGATGCACAAACTTGCTCCCCGGCCGCTGACAGATCGGTTGGTCATATTCAAGGGTAAAATAGATTTACGTATTTTAGAAGCCCAACTCTTCACATACTTTGCTCCTTCATACTTCCCTGCATGATATATGTAACAGATATATGCTGCACCAATGGCAAAGACATAATTTTATGCAATATACTATACAAATTATTTTCTTTTGTGTATTGTATTTTCATTATTACAGTATTTATTACTGTTAATTTAAGTTTTTCTTCCTGATATACACTGTTCATTCTAGTTCCAGATCTGTAATTTATATGGAAAAGAAAACATGATAATGTAACATTATTTTATTAAGATTAATTCATTTTAATGATTTAAGACACAGAAAAAAAAGTTTTCTTTTGACATCCTCACTTTATCAAACTATCTCTATATTTGCTTGTCATTTAAGGAAGCTTAAGTGAAAATAATGTTTCTTTCATATTTTCTGAACTTTCTGGTTAACCATATTTTTTTGTTAAGCTTAAACTTTTCTACATTTGGAAGCAATAGGGTTGTTAAAGCAAGAAGAGAAAAACAAAACAGTATGAAATTATATGTAGTTATGGAGGGAAGGATAACTTTTTAAGTGCAAAACTCTATAATGTTATACTTTTTTCTTTAAAATTTAATTTATTGCACAAAAAGGAATAATACATTCCTGAGAGATTTCTTGTGTAATTGACATTCTTCTGGGAATTTTATTTTGAAGAATAATAGGACAAACGTAAAAACTAATTTCTATTTCTTTTTAGTTTAGGAGTGATTTGACTTTTATGTTTTTTATTGCATACAGGAAATTATTTGTGGTGCCACCAAGAGTGGAGTAAAAGATGCACTCATGACTTGGACAACTGTGGGTACAAGGTCATACTCAGTAGCACAGCTACCTCACCCAAATCGACTTAGAAAGAAGAAACAACTGTATTACGGGAAAACAAAGCCCCTAGGATGGGATTTTATGAGTCATGTTCAGCAGTTGCATCGAAAAAAAGAGGAATTTGAAAGGTGACTTATTTAATCACTGTAGATATGAATGTATTTAGTATGTTGTCATGAATGAGAACAGAAGCTTATTTACTTTTCATTTAAAAATCTCCAGGTGATCTATGCTCATCTAGTTAATTTTTAAAATTTGCAGGTTTTTTACTATTTTTGATAAAACACTATTTTATTTTGTTAAGTAAAAACAAAATAGGAAATAGTAAACTTTTTTTTTTCACATTTTTTTTATAGTTTTTGTTAGAGCAGTAATATTCTGTTTTGAGAAGATAAAGTATGTCTTATAACACCTATAAGGTTGGCCATGTACAACATAAATCAGGAAATGTTACCAGCACATGAAACTAAGTACAAGAAAAAAGTGTGGAGTTACAACTTTTTTGATTTGGAAAGAACACACTACTCACCCTGAGGTATACTCATAGAGAGCTTTTTACACCAGCTTGTTATGTGACTGGACCCCAACAGGAATTCTGTAGGTAGTGAGGTCTGATGTGAGATCTCATGCACACATACAAGCAGCATATACTTATTATACAAAGGATAATTATGTATGACAAGTACAAGTGGATGAGACACCAGTGAATGTCTTTTGTACAGAAAAATTTGTTTTGTCAACATCCATTTCCAGAACATGTGCCATATCATGATGAATGCTCAAGCTGCCTCTGTTGGTATAAATGTAGGCATCATCATGACAACTTAAAAATTCAAATATTTCTAAACACTCCTGACATGCTCTGCAGGTTTTTGTATGCAATGCTTCATTTCCCCTTCCCCTTGTACACAGGGAAAATATTAATAACAGATTTGATGTGAATCCAGAAATAAAAATCAGCTAGGATTAGGCTGTTGATTGAGGACACTTTATAAGATCTTCATGATCCCACCCAATTGGTGTTTTGCCAAAAAAGTCCCATGATATTGAATCAAACCTCCCTGTTTATGGAATTAGCATTGGGCCCTATTTTATTGCATAAGGCAAGATGAGAAATCTTTCATTCAGGACACACTTCACATGCTGAAGTGGAGGTCATTTTGTACTTACGCATCTTAGATACTATTTAATGAATTTGTTTTTATTTGACTCAATTTCATATCCTGAAAATGCTTTCTGATTTATCACATGCTATTCGAAGTCAACGGTCAAATCATGAAAGCATTTTCAGAGTATGATGCAGAGCCAAATAAAATTCATTCCTGGACAATTATAATGCATATCTGAGCTATCCAGTGAATGATGGGTTTAACTTGGGTTCAAATTGGGACATTGCAAATTAAAATTTGTTGAATTAAATTTTCAGTTGAACTGTTTATTTATATATAAGATTTTTTTCTTCCTCCCATAGTGGACTGTTGTATCAATTTGTATATTTTTAGTGTTCATCTGTCACTCCCTTTTTCATTGTCAGGGAAATGGTCATGAAATGTGGCACTTGGCCTATCTTACTTATGTTGAGTACCTCAGAATCTAAAATTACCATCTGGTTATCCTTCTGGAGTACACACATGGATGAACTGCTGTGGTTTTAGTGGAAATTAGCGACATACTACAATATCCAGTTATTGATATTTTTAAATTGCCCACTTATTTATACTTACATGCATTCTTGATTATGAACTGATGTTAGGAGTGTAGCAAGGAGTAGGAAGAAGTTGTATCTGGGCACCAAAAAGTTGGAATGATGTTACTGAAGAAGTTGCCCCTGAGCACCAAAAGGTTGGAATGATGTTGCTGCTAAAGCTAAAAATGTACCACAGCAAGTAATTTCAAAGTATGGAAACACATTTCTCAAATATAGAAACTTTCCTTGCAATTGAATGATCACATCCTAATTTTGTTAGAGATATGCCATGTCAATTTGTTTTACTTTGACTTCAAATCAATGCATGTTATTGGATCAATGGAATATTACTTTGAATATTTCTTGAAAATCTGCATCATCTGACAGCATGTCAGGGGCGGCTCCTGCTGGGGGGCTGTACCCCCCTCAGATATTACGAAGCACATGTTATAATTTTTTTCTCTCCTTCCTGCCGTTCATAGTTCCCTGACGGCCTAACCTTATTTAGTTTCCGTGTACATTGTACAACTGCAATATACGCAATGCGCGAGACTGCAAAATTCGCAGCTCTTTATCTAAAGAGCGTGGCGAGGGGCTGAAATTCCCATATGTAACATCTGTGTGTTTAAACTTGCAAGGTGGGGATACAACTTCACCGGGACTGGTATCTCTGCAGCCCTCGCTTCGAAATATCTTTTCATTGGCTGCCGTTAAAACAAACTTCGTGGCTCGTGATGTCGATCGCCTAGGGGTGGGGATAACTTGTGCAGGGATCAGAAAATCTAATGAAGGGAAGCGTCCCTCTCTGAACCCCCACTGCAATTCCTGTTCCCCAAAAGCTTTGGAAGACTGAACGGTGTTGTGTGTGTGTGTGTGTGTGTGTGTGTGTGGGGGACTCGAATGCATTTCTTGTTTTTCATCAGAGACTGCCTTAGACTAAACTAGGCCCTTAGACTAAATCCGTTTTCACTTGCTGCCGTAAAAACAGTCCTCGTGGTGACGATCGCCTAGGGGTAAGCTGGACGGGTAGGGCGCATAGGGCGAGGGTGGTGAATAGAGAAATTTCCCACTCAGAACCCGTTCTGCAATTCGTCTTAAGCTTTGGGAACATGAAAGAGAAGGGAAGGGGGTCACTCCAATATATTCCTTTCCGTGTTTCTCCGGAGAAGAAATGTTGATTATTTGACATTCGCATTAGCGGTCAGTTTGCTTTTGCTGTTCGAGAGTTCAGTTCGAAACGTTATTGTCCCTTGCGTGTCATCAAATTCTGTAGTTAGTATGGCGCAAACTGTGGAATATCTGAAGCGGATTCAGTTCAGCAATTTGACATTTCAAGAAAAATTAGACTTGAAAAACTTTGGTAGACGGATGCCTGATTTGAAAATAACGCAGATAGCACATAGCCGAAATAAAAGTTATCAGCGTAATTTTAACACTAAGATGTACATGGAAAATGACTGGATTTGTGGATGCGAAGTCTCAATCTTCCTGTTTTGCTTTCCATGTCTGTTGTATGGTGGGGACTCTGTGTGGACCAAAACAGGTGTGAACAACTTAAAAAACTCCGTGAAAAAATGAAAAAGCATGAAAATTCTACGAAGCACATAGAAAGTTCAGTGGATTTCGCGATGTTGGGGAGTGTCGATATTGCTACGCAAATGGATAGTGCGTACAAATTGAGCACTGAACGCCACAATAAGGAAGTCGAGAAAAACAGGTCAGTGTTTTCAAAAATTATTGATTGCATCAAATTTTGTGGAAATCATGAGCTTGCACTAAGGGGGCATGATGAAACATCGGAATCCTCTAATTCCGGAATATTTCAAGGTTTACTCGATTTTGCTAGTCAGTTAGACCCAACAGTCAGGGAACATTTGGATAAATTCAACAGTCTTCAAGGGCACATAAAAAACAATCCAAAATGAGCTCTTGGATTGTATGTTAGAAATTTCATGCCAACAAATAAAACAGGAAATTGATTCTGCACAGTTTTTGTCCATTATGGCAGATGAAACCACAGATGTATCGGAATAACACAAATAACAATTGTATTCCGATATGAGTCAGAAGGTTGCGCTGTCGAGCGTTTCTGGGGCTTTTATAATCCTTCTGGGCAGAATGCTGCTTCCATTTCAGGATGTCTTCTAAAAGTGTTGGAATAATTCCCAATGAATCTCAGAAATTAATAGCACAGAGCTATGATGGTGCAGCTGTGATGAGCGGTGCAACTTCAGGTGTCCAGGCCAGGGTGAGACAGATATATCCTAATGCTTTTTATATTAATTGCTATGCTCATCAGCTAAATTTAGTGATGGAGAAAGCCGCATCACAAAACACTAAAGCCAGGATTTTTTTTCAAACTTATCGGGAATACCTACATTTTTTTCACGTTCACCACTAAGATTAGCAGCTCTTAACACCGTAGTTGGAAAGAAAATTCCACACTCGGTGACGACCCGTTGGAATTTTAATATTCGTACTGTGAATTCTGTTTTCGAACAACAAGTCAATCTATTGGAATGCTTTCGATCACTCAAGGAAAGTAGTACATCTCCAGCAGTTACAATAAATGCTGCAAGTGGGCTTGAACGGCTATTGAAAGATCCGGAATTTAAATTCTAGTTGACATTTTTTCATAATCTTATGCCTCACGTAGACATATTATACCACCAATTGCAGAATCGTCAAACGGATGCAGTGAAGACAAAACATTGTGTTTCAGCTTTCATTAACGCTGTGCAGAACATAAGGGCTGATATGCCGACTGACAATACAGACTGTTCTGAGGACGAAACTCCGGATCAGCCTCCCCCTCCGAAAAAGAGACGGGTCGAGCAGAACAACAATATTAGAATAGTTGCCGCAAAAGAAGTATGCGATCTAATTACCACTCAAGCCACTGAACGGTTTCATTTCACAGATCATCTTGAAGCTGCCAAACTTTTTTACCTGAAAATTTTGCCAGTTACGCTAAGCAGTTTCCAAACCATGAGATGGACATTGCAGTAAAACGTTTTGGAGTGCTAGAAAAGGAAAAGCTGTATTCGGAGCTCAGCGTGTTGTATAACCAAAGCGATTTCCACAATATTACAAGTGCGACTCAGCTGTTACAGTTCATGCTGAAAAATAATTTGGAAGCATCCTTTTTCGGAAACTGTGAAACTTCTTCGCATCTTAGTTACTATCCCAATGACCACATCAGAGCCAGAACGTTGTTTCTCGTCCCTCAAGAGAATCATGAATTTTTTAAGGAACAGTATGGGACAAGATCGACTGACAGCACTTGCAATGCTGTCAATAGAAAAAAACATTATTGCTAGCACCAAGAAATTCAACGAACAAGTTATTGATATGTTTGCTACTCGTCGAGATCGGCACATGGAATTTATTTACAAGTGTCAGGTATGTATGTTATCACTGCTAAAAAAAATTTGCACGCTTTGCTAAAAACTGCTGACATTTGTGTGTATTTTTTGATCCTATGTCGTGCCCTGTTTGGTGTTGATCACTATAAAATATTTTTAATATCTTATATCTCAAACAGAATAACTTTTTTTTTTCTCCAAAATTTAGAAACATTCTTTTGTGACCGATAACATTTAAAAATCGTAATGTTTAGGTACAATTAAATTTGCAACATATTTCATAAAGGAAATTAGAAAAATTTTAAGTCACATTAGAACAGGTATTTTAGGTGAAGCCAAAATTATCGGTATGATTGATCCTGAAGCACAATAACAGTTTGTTTGATATAGTAACATTTCAAGTAGTTCTTAAGCCCCCCCCCTAGGAGTGATGAAAGTCTTGCATACTCGTATCTTTAAACTTACGTTTCTAAACAGTCTTCGCTGCTTTAAAAGTTTGTTAACATCTAACATGCACTTTGTAAAACATAAATTTACTAATTTAAGCAGTACTGAAGTTTTAATTACTGTGAAATTCCTTTGTATCATATTTATTAATCAATTCAAAAAAAAAAAAAAGATTTTAATCTCCCTATCACTGCAAGTCATTTCTCAATTTTAACGCTAGGAAGTAAATTTTTTATTGCTTTAATTAAAATTAAGAACCGTTTAAAAATTCTTAAAGCACTTGAAGGAAGTCAGAAACTGTTAAATTTGGCATTATTGACATTTCCCGCTTGCACTGCAAATTTTCCGCGGCTTCCGCTAAATATCAGTAAATTACGCAAACCATGTGTTTTTGTTACAAAATGTATTCTTGATATTCCTTGAGCAGTGGAAAGTTACATAACTGCCAGTATTCCAATACGGAGTGCGCTGGGCCGAGGTAGCTCAGTGGCAGCATGCTCGCCTCCCGACTTGAAGGGTTCGAGTCTCGTTGCCGCTGAAGACCCGTTGTGGTTCGGAAGTGATGTTAAGCCGGCGGTACCGGGGTAATGACTCCTCGTTATAAATAAACCTAACTCCCATCCTCCGATGTTTGGCCCGGGCCGTTTAGCCCTCAGTGTAGCATAAATAATCACCGGTGGGGGTCAGCTAATAATGTTTTATATATATAATGGAAAATAAACCAGCAGGCAACCGGTGAAAGAAAACATCAAAGAGATTTACTTGCATTTGGAAAATAAGTGTATAAGTGCAAACTGGATATCTTTTGCTTGTTAAACTTTTAATTAATCATCTCTGTTAATGTAAGTATCGGGAGGGAAAAAAGCTGAAGTGTATCTGTGAAATTAAGCTCTAAGCATATATTTTTTATTCATTTCAACTGTATCACACAAAAAATTTGGCTGTATGTGTACACAACACAGCAATAAATAACCCTTACCAAAGCACGAACAGACGCAAAAAAATTTATCTTTGAGAAAGATATCCATAAAATTCGGATGTAGCCCCCCTTATCAACTAGGCACGAGCCGCCACTGCAGCATGTTGTTCTTTTTTCTCTCATTGGTGGTCTGGAGAGCATGGCAGCAATTTCTATTTGTGGCTTATATTTTCTCTCACTAGTGCTCTGGAGAACATGGCAGCAGTTTCTGTTTGGAGATTATACTTGTTGCTTGCAATCTTGAGGAGTATAATCATGCACATAACATGATCCACTTCCATTGGGAAACATTGACTTAGCTGGGCAACTGCTAGTTGTTTGATAGTGGCCAAGGTTCACTTGGAAGGTGATAAAGGTTCTCAACTCTTCCCATGTCAACACTCTGTAACTCGTGTCATCAACCAAAGACCTTTTGTTTCCACTCCTTATGAATTTTTTGGGAAATTGGTCCTGGTAACATCTCCACCCATTTCATGTCATTTGCAATCAGCAAATTCAACATACTGTTGCCACCTGCAATTTGGATATAATAACTCTTAACTTTTATGCAAATTCAACAAATGTAGTTTATGTGATATAATAAACTGTTCTTGAAAATTTTGCATATGGTCTTGAAGGATCCTTGCATGTTTTAGACGTATTTTTGTACTCTGAAATGAAATAATTTTTTTCATACTAGCATTCCTTTGCTGAAATTCAGTGCTTTGATTGGTTGCCAATTCAATTCCATGTACCTTAAAGGATAAATTTCCAAAATTTAATTCATTTTTTTCTTTGTGTGTGAGTGCAGTAACTAATTATACATTTTTAATCACCAAGGAACAAACTCAACAGTTTATTAATCACATTTAGTGCTAAAGCATATGTTACATCTCGTATATTATTTAGCAAGTTTCAATAATTGACCATTAGGCCAGTAAAAGTATCGATGGTAAAAAGGTTGCACTTAACACTTTTCTGAGGCAAGAAAACATAGTTAACTTAAGTTGAAAAGTCTTTGAAGATGTGACATATGACGAGATATGATAATGGCTTGCTCTTCTAAATGTCAAGATGTACAAATTCAGAAATAGCCAACGGTAGATTCTTAAATGACAGTTTAGACTACCAAATCTATAGATTAAGATAATACAACGTAGTTGTCACAAATGTTTATTTTCTCAAGACGACCATGGTTTCGCTGGGCATTGACCTAGCTTCATCAGGACGAACGGCACATAAATATTCAAATTGTATATGACATCCTAAATGGTGTTTACATGTGTTTTGGTTAGATGCTTCCACGCATTTGATAGAAATGGCGTGGATGCCATGTCATTAACAAGTTGCAAAGACTTTTGATATATATGGAAAGCTTCCAAAATATTAAGTTTGGTGGTTGAATCTGGCTTGTCAATAAGTTTTGCTTCTTCAAAGAGAAATTTGTGGTCTTTTTCGTAACAATGTTTAGCCATCGATGACTTCTTTAGGTCACAATTCCGAATGTAGGTCTTGTGCTCCTTCAATCGAAAACGCAAGGCTCTACGGGTCTGTCCTATGTACAAAGCGCCACATTCACATGGAATTTGATAAATTCCCCACGAGTTTTTGTCTTCAACATAGTCCTTTGATCCTAAAAATCTCATTTTGTTTATGGGTTTAAAAATCACCTTAAAATTAAAGGTTTTGAGAATTTTTGTAGTTTTGAAGGCAATGTCACGGGAAAATGGAATAATGGCAAAATTCTCTCGCAATGGGCGCATCACAGGAGTTAATTTGGCGATGGGCTTTGGTTTCCGGAATTTTGTTAGAACCTTGTCTATAATGGAAGGGTTGTATCCTCGCTGTACTGCAACACGTTTAAGGAGATAAAGTTCTTTTTCCAAACTGTCCTTATCTGAACATATATGTATGGCGCGATATACGCAACTGTAAAAGGCGCTGAGTTTTTGTTGATGGGTGATTAGACTTGGCATGTGGAGGTGAAAAAATAGCGAAAGGCTTCTGATAAATTGTGGTTGCGAGAGAAGTACTTTTCACTTTAAGACAGAATGGTAAATTGTTCTTGAAAATTGTACTTTTTCTTTCAAATGCACTCCAGCCAAGTCTTCATATGTGGCTCTTCACTGATGTCTATTGTCAAAGGTAGATGTAGGCAACTTCTTATGTGGTGCTCAACTGATATCTATTGTCCAAGATAAACGTAGGTATCAGTTACTTCTAAATTTGTCCATCAACCTCTAAATCTTTAGTTCTTACAAAAGCATGTACATTTGTTTCAGTTTTGTTTCTCTAATTTCATCTTTAATCTCATTTCTTCACTCTCGTCAGCAAGTTCTTGAACCATGATCTGCTATTCTTTCTCTTATGACTTACCAATAATGGTTTAACCGTACCAATGGGAATGGAGCAAATGTTATCTCACACTTGCCAATCTGTATGACCAGCATGATGAACTAAGGTCACTCCCCCAAAATGTGTTGTGATTTTAATTTCAAGAGCGTAAAAGCTGCATAACAGCAGCTTTTACGCTCTTCACCATAACATTTTTTAACTGTTTAAATTGAATTGCTTTGTATTGCTGTCAACTGTTACACATCAGTGATAAAGTACAACATGGAAACAGAAGTTCTGATTTTGCCTTCATCATAATTACTATTAGGAGATCCATGAACACAAAAACTAAAATTATGTTAAAAATCTTGCAACATAATTTAATTTTTTTCTTTCAGCATGTCAAAAAGTGAAATGAACCCTGAAAGCTTTACTGTGGAAAAGAGCCCCATGTATGTGCATGTAGTTCGAAATCAGAAAGAAATTCTTTCAGACAGAACAGATATGACTTTGTTTGATTCTTTTCTTCAGGTAATTTCTAAATGGCATTAATTAAGTGTTGAAGTTCACAAGAATGTAAATATAAATGCACGTAGGTCAGAAATTTTAAGAAAAAGATTTATTTTCTTTTGTTATCTCCTCCTTATTTATTATTGGTGAATTTTTGGCAGGAGTTGCCTTTGTCATTGGGTACATACTTCTGTTCCAAATGGAGTTAAGTGTCGGTTGATGGAAATGAGTTGTTTCTAAAAATATTGTATAACGAAATTTCTAGGGAAAAAATCCACAAAAATATGAGGAGTTTTTGTTAGGTAACAATAGATAATCATTGCTAGAAATAAAATTTGAATAGAATGAAGTGATGTCCCTATAGTTCTTAGCTCACTGTGTGACTAATCTTTTTGTTTTTTTCTTTGTTTACTGACCCATCTTGCATTTGATGTCATATGATCATGTACAGCCTTTCAGCCATTAAAACTACATCACCCACATAACTGTTTTTTCTTTCTTCAGATGAACAGAAGTGATAAGGGACTAAAATATTTCAAAGTTACACTGGTTTCCACAAATTAAGGAAAAAACAGAAAACTCACAATAACTAAAAAAAAAAAAAAAAAAATCCATGATGAAATGTTATGAAATATGGAGAAAATCTGTATCATATTGTGCATTACAGAAACAGACGTGCCAACCTTCAAAATCTAAAAATCAGGAGATTTTTTACAGCTCATAAAATCACATGAGCGCTATTTTTTATCAACACTTTTCAGATGCAGGAGCAATTTTCCAGTAGTAGTATTATTGGTACATAGCATTTTTAATGTTTAAAAAGTTTATTCTAAATGCAGACTGTATGTTTATCAAACTTAAATGCAAAACTATTTTGGGGGGGGGGGGGATATTTAAGAAGAGAGATGTAAGGTCAGGTGATGCGTAACATCACAGCCTCTCCTTGACAAATGTCAACCCCGCCTTCTCATGGTGCATCCTGTTCCCACTAAAGGGGCTCTGACGACCGCCAATAGCGGTATAACTATACCATCAGGATTAGAGGAAATGCTATCCCACACTCACCAACCCGCTTGGCCAGCGTGGTGAGTTATGGCCAAACCCCTCCAAAATGATTTCACGACTTAAATCTTGGCCCTCAGTCTCCGGCAGCTGGAATGTACCCGGCCAAGGCAGCGACATGAAGGCAGAGGGTGCTAAGAATCCCCAGAGGACCGGACCAGGCTGCCATCTGATGCTGACCTTGGCTACATATAATGGACGCTCCCTATCTTCTGATTCAAGGCTTCTTGAATTGGAACTACAAAGGATCAAGTGGGACATCGTCGGGCTAAGTGAGGTAAGGAGAAAAGGAGAAGATCTCATTGAACTGAAAAGTGGACATCTCTTCTATTATCGTGGGACTGATACTGGCAGAACTAGTGGTGTTGGATTTATAATAAACAAGAAACTGAAGGATAAAGTTGTAGAAGTTGAAAGTTCCTCTGACAGAGCTGCACAACTTGTTATCCAACTCTTGAGAAGATACCAGGCTCAGATAATTCAAACTTATGCACCCACCACAAGTCATCCTGAAGAAGAAATTGAAGAATTTTATGAGGAAATTCGTCATCTAAATAATAAAGGTAAGCAGCACTTGAAGATAATCATGGGAGATTTCAATGCAAAAATAGGGCAACGACAACAGAATGAAACTTCAGTAGGTAAGTTCGGCCACGGCAACAGGGTTTTTCATCTTGAACTCCTTTTTCAAGAAAAAGCAACACAGGAAATGGACATGGAGACATCCAAATAGGACAAGTGAAATTGATTTTATTATATGTAACAAAAAATTCGTCGTAGAAGACTGCAGTGTGCTAAACAAGTTCAACACAGGTAGTGACCATAGATTGGTGAGATGTAAGATGCACCTCAACACTAAACTCGAACGTAGCAAGCTCATAAGACAAACAAAATGTATTGACATAACCAACCTTAAAAAACACCATAAAACCTTCAAGTTGGAACTGAAGAACAGATTCTCTGCTTTAGAAGGCTTAACATCGGAACAAGTGGATATTTCTGGAGTTATCAAAAAAATAACCAAAGCTCTTATGGAAACAACAACAAAATTAGCTGGGTCTAAGAACAAGTTGCATGTGAACAAATTATCAGGAAAAACCAAAATGTTGATGCAAAAAAGAAGAGGATGAGGACAACTAAAGAAGATGTGACTTCCAAAGTGGAATATATAGAGCTATGCAAGACAGTACAAAAAAGTATCACTGAAGACGTAAGGAAATTCAACTGTGAACTAGTAAGGAAAGCAATTGAAAACAACCAAAGCCTAAAGATAGCAAAGGGACATCTCAGTAAGGGAAGAAAACAGATTATGGCACTGAGAAAAGAAGATGGTTCTGTAACAAGAAATAGAGGCGAAATTGTGACAAGAGTAAAAGATTTCTACTCCAAATTATATGAAAGGGATGATACATGTACTCCAGACATCATGAAAGGTACCAGTACCAGAGTTCTTCCAGTCCTCCCAGCAGAAGTTACACATGCAATCAAGAACATGAAGCGGGGAAAAGCTCCAGGAGAAGATGGAATTACTGTAGACATCATACAAGAAGCAAGTGGAGAAATCGAAACGGTACTCGCCCAAATTTTCATTCGATGCCTTAATGAAGGGAAGATTCCTGAGGATTGGAACAATGCTACAATGATCTTGCTACATAAAAAAAAAAAAGGTGACATTGAGGATCTCAGGAACTACAGACCTATCAGCCTGCTATCAGTGGTTTATAAAATCTTCACTAAAGTTCTTTCACACCTCTTAAAGGTGACACTGGACATGGCTCAACCGAGAGAACAAGCTGGATTCAGGAGTGGCTACAGCACAATAGATCATATCCACGTACTGAGAGAACTAATTGAAAGAGCGAGGGAATATGAACTTCCATTGTGCATGGCTTTTATCAATTATGAAAAAGCCTTTGATTCGGTGAAACCATCAGCAGTTACAATGGCCCTGAAATCCTGCGGTATTGAAGATGCGTACATGAATATTATTAATAACATCTATGAAAATGCAAGTGCAAAGATTCGGCTGTTTGAAAATACAACACACATAAAAATTGGAAAAGGAGTGAGACAAGGTGACACCATATCTCCCAAGCTCTTTAATGCCACATTGGAAAATGTCTTTCAATAACTGAACTGGGAAAACAAAGGTATAAAGATTAATGGAGATTATCTAACCCAACTTCGTTTTGCTGATGACATAGTCATTTTTGCAACTACCCCTCCAGAGCTGCAGAGTATGATCCAGGAACTTGCTGACAAGAGTAAAAGTGGGATTAAAAGTGAACTTTCAGAAGACAAAAGTGATGTTCAATGCTTTTACAAGAAATGAAGATTTATCGATTGATGGAGAAAAGCTGGAGATAACAGACACGTACGTTTATCTTGGACAGCAGATATCAAGTGAGGGTCGCATTGATGAAGAAATTAATCGGCGTACAAAACTTGCCTAGAGAGCTTTTGGAAGAAACAGCATAATTTTCAAGAAAAATTATGCCATTATGTCCTAAAAGAAAAGTGTTTGATCAATGCATCCTTCCAGTGCTTATGTATGGTGCAGAGACGTGGACCTTAACTAAAAGAGACATACAAAGGCTGCAGACAACTCAAAAAAGTATGGAGAGGTGCATGCTTGGTGTAACCAGGAGAGATAAGAAGAGGAACTCGTGGATCCAAAAAATGACAAGAGTGGAAGACATCATGATCAGGGTTAAATCTCTGAAATGGCAATGGGCTAGACATACTGCCAGAAGGACAGACCATCGATGGACAGCCGAAATTTTAGATTGGATTCCAAGGGACAAGAAGACCACATGGGAGATGGGTGGATGAAATTCGAAAATATGCGGGAGTGACATGGAGGAGACTGGCACAAGACAGACCGTTGTGGAGGAAACTTGGGGAGACCTTCGTCCAACAGTGGATTGATAATGGTTGACAATGATGATTATGATGATTTAAGAATACAGGATACATGTTCTGGTCATCGTTGGGAGAAAAAAGTTACAGTTACAGGGGATATCTTTGCTACGTCCGATTTCCGTTTTCGGACATTTTCCCTCAATTTTAAAGTTGAAATACAAATATTTATGAAATAAAATGATATTTAACAAGAATACTAGGCAGAGGAAACATCATGTGAAAAATAAAATTACGATTACGAGAGAAATCTTCACTGCGTCTAACTTCCTCTTTCGAAAGTTTAGAAGAAAGTTTCAGGCGGAAAACATCCTCCACCACTACTAATTGCCCCAAAATTTCTACTCAGTTATGCATCAATCTTGTGGATAACCCAAATTATGAAGGAAAAGGAGAAATTCTTCGAAGCTGTCACACTCTCATGCCTAAAGATTACAGTGAAAATTTTTCGCCCTCGAATTTCCGTTTTCGGAAATTTTTCCTTCATTTTCAAACTGAAATACAAATATTTATGGAATAAAATGATATATAACAACAATACTTGACAGAGGCAACATCACAGGAAAAATAGCGATTACAGAAAAAAATCTTTATTTTGTTTACTTCTGTCTCTGAAAGACGAAATACTGCCCCGATGCGTATTTTAATGAATTGGTAAAATTCTTCGATGCGTATTTTTACAAGTCGAGAAAAATTCTCGATGCATATTTTTACGCTCCAAGAAAAATTCCCGATGCATACTTTTACGCATTGAGAAAAAATTCCAGATGCATATTTTTACGCGTTGATAAAATTTCGATGTGTACTAGACGCGTAATTAGAGTACGCATTTTGGAGAACTCTGGTCGGCACATCACTTGAGTACCCCAGTGAAGACAGAGAGCTACCCAAGGAGACGCCAAGAAGCAGAGCCATCATTATACTTGATGGCTCCACACGAAGCCGGCGAGTCAAAGATGACATCATCGCAAAACACGGCGCTTGTAAGGTCCGGTAGAAAATCTAAATGGATGGTTGCAGCCTGCAGGGGATTGAAATATTTCGATTGAGCAATCGAAATATTAAAAAAATCCGTAAAAAAAGACTTCCATCCGTAAATCAGTAAAATTAAGCAGAAATCCGTAAAAGTCAGCAAATATGCAACAACCATGCCCCACTGCAATTCGGACCCATCTCAGACAATTTGTCGAAAGCCGGCGCTCAGTTCTACAACTTTATTATGCAGCAAAGACAATAACAGCTAATATGTAAAGAAGAAACAAATTGCCAAAGATATGACATAAAATAAAGCATTAAAAACTGTGAAAGTGGCGTAACGCAAAAGGAAAAATCTCCCGCAAAAAAGTAAGCGAAAGGAATGAGAAAAAAAAATATATATATATTCACAAACTAAGTGTACACAAAATGCTACAATAGAAGATAAAACAAAGCTGACAATAACAGATTCGCAATTAGAGATGAACAAAGGAGCACATTAATCTTCCACAAAATGCGACGAAGAACGGAAAAGAGACAAACATAGTACAAAACAAGAAATAAAAATCTTCACAGTAAAGCAAAACTGAAAAGCACTTCGCAAAACTCTGAGAAAACCATAAACCGAGCTCGCAGCTAAGAGCGGGGAGACGTGAAACGATAAGTAGGTCACAGCTATTTTATGGTGGTCTATTTTATGTTGGTACATACATACATACATATCACTAAGCTGTTCTCTGAGATTCAGAGGTTAGCTCCAAAAAGAAATACAAACTTCCAGATATTTTTACTTATTGTTGTCGTATCAAACTTCTCCATTTACAGCGATCTTGACATACAACTCGTGCTTCACTGATATCCATTACAAGCCGTACACAAGATCTTTTATACTTCATACTCATAAGCTTTTTCTCATGCAGACACTCCTGAATCTGATCCACCCATGTCTTCCTTGGCCTTCCTCTGCTTTTCCTTCCTGCCACTTGGGCTAAACAGATTTTCTTAGTAAGCATCTCATCACTCATTCTTTCAACATGGCCAAACCACCGAAGCATATTGGTCTCCACCTTGCTAACAACATTTTGCTTCACATCACACAACTGCAATACATCTTCATTCCTCACACAATCAGATCGTGTCTTGCCACAAACCCCACGTAAGTAATGTATTTCTCCAGCACACAAACGACTCCTATGTTTCTTCTGCAGTACCCAGTTTTCACTACCATACATCAGAGTAGGAACAATTACAGTTTCATACACAGCCATGCGGGACTCTCTAGAGAACCCATCATTCCTGTGAAAATCTCCCAGAGCAGCTATGACTTTCAAAGAATTCACTCGCCTACTGATTTCACCATCCAACTTGTTCTCTCTGTCAAACATGCTTCCTAAATACACAAACTCACTCACCTGGTCAATCACAGTGCCATTTATACTTACATTAAATTCAGTGCTACCCGTTCCTCCCTCAAACACCATAACTTTGGTTTTTCCCTTATTTATACTCAGTTTGAATTTCATGCAAACTTCGTGCATCCGAGTCAACATACTCTGCAACTCACTTTTGCTCTCTGCCAACAGGACAGTGTCATCAGCATACAGCAATCTGCACACACGGATATCACCAAGACATAAACCACTATTATCTATTTTGGCATCACGCATGCATGCATCCATAAATATATTAAACAGCCATGGTGATATTACACAACCTTGTCTAACTCCTGCACCAATGGAAAACCATTTTGATAAAACACCATTCACTCGTACACAAGCTCTACTGCCAGCATACATGGCTTTTACACTATTAAGTAGATTCCCAGTAACACCATATTCATTCAATACCTTCCACAAGTGTCCTATTCACTCGGTCGTAAGCTTTCTCTAAATCTATGAAGTGCGTAATGCAAAAATCTGGTTAGTGCAGCCTTTACCAGGCATAAAACCACTCTGAACATCCCACACTTTCAATGATGTAAGACCCAGTGCATTTTCAATAACAACCTTACCAAACACTTTCCCTGGCACACTCAGTAGGCTAATACCACGATAGTTCTTGCATTCAGTTTGATCACCTTTTCCTTTATACAAGGGAACAATGATAGCATCCTTCCAATCCCGAGGGACCATTCCTAACTCCCAGCACAACTGGCAAATTTCAGTTAACCAGTCAATTATAGAGTCACCACCGTATTTCAACATCTCTGCAGTTATGCCATCAACTCCCGGAGCCTTACCATTCTGAAGAGATTTTAGAGCTTTACACACTTCTTCTCTTGAGATCCCTCCTGTGCTTTCATCCCTCATTGTGACATCATCTGCATCTGTCTCAGAATCATCTTTGCTTTCCTGATCTAATAACTCACAGAAGTATTTGCCCCATCTGTCACTTAACTCATTGGGCTCCCATATCATTTCCCCAATCTCATTCTTCACACAACTTACAACTTTGTTTCCCCTATTTTTCCTGAGTCTCATGTACTTCCAGAAGGACTTCCTATCTTTCCAAAAAGCCAGTTCATGCCTTTCTACTTTCTCCTTCCTATCTGTTGCCTTACTGTGGTGAACCAGGAGCAGCTTCACGCTTCTTACAGCGATATTCATCCTAAGAGACTCTACCTTGCAACATCCCCAAATAGGATTCCTTCTTTCTCTTTACTGCCTCTTCAATCTCACTATTCCACCAAGCATCACCTCTATTGTTACCCACTATTGTGGTGCCACAGACCTCCTTAGCAGCAGTGACAACACAGTTCTTAAAACATTCCTACTTTTTTCTACATCCCTCTCACCAGACTTCAGATCCTTCAGTCGTTCTCTGAGTAAGTCAGAATACCGCTGGTGATCTTCAAGGAGCCTATCAACCTTTATTCTTTCTATCCTGGGTCTCTTTGTATTCCTTTTCCTATATCTTCAAATGAAGTTTGAAGTAGTATACAGATTTTCACAAGGAAAATCTGTATCTACTTCAAACTTCATCCACAACCTTCCTAATTCCTTTTCTCCTTGTGAAAATCTGTATACTCTTGATGTAGAATCTTTGTTTCCCTCTGTACCATATTTTGATTCCTACATGCTCCTCATGAAGAAATTGATTCTTCATTTTGAACCCCCGGTCCTCTTATCAAAGATCTTTATGATTGTTTCCACACTATTTATCAACACAGTTGTTTTGTTTTCAACAAAATTGTGTATAGGCAACAATCTGGTCTCCCCATGGGCTCACCTCTTTCCCCTCTGCTTTGCTGAAATCTACATGCAACATATTGAAGTTTCCATCATTCCTCTACACCCTTTTCAACCTTCCCTATGGTTAAGATATGTAGACGACATTTTCAATTAGCTGGCCACATTCCGAGTCTGAACTACAGATACTGATCAACTCCATTACAGAAAAATTTCCTTCCATTAAGCTCACTATATCTAAGGAAGTAAATCACAAAATTGATTTCCTGGATGTATCTATCTGCAGAAACGCTGATATCTCCATTACTCGTTCCGTCTATCGAAAACCTTCTGCGGCCACTAACATCATTCCCTACAAATCTTGCACCCTGCATCTCTACAAGCTTGCAGCATTGAAGTCCTACATCCACAGGGCTCATATCATTTGCAAAAACCAACTCTCTCTTCAAGAAGAACTCTCCAAAATTTCTACAATAGCCCTCTCTCATGGTTTCCCTGCTGCTACAGTCAACTCCCTCATAAAGAAATATGAAAACCATTCGAAAATCGAATGCCTCCTTCTTCACAAGAAAGAAGACCTGAAATTCTGTGGTTCTGTTCCTTACCATCCTTCCTATGCTTATAAGTTACAGATTCTTTTTAGAAGTTTTGGTTACCATCTTGCCATTAAATCTACCCCAAACATCTTGAAACTTCTACAAAGGGATAGGGACAAAGTTGAAAGCCTGAACCTCCCAGGAGTTTACTGCATTCCTATCTCTTCTTCTACTGGGGATAACTTATACATTGGAAGCACATACAGGAGCATTAGCCATAGAATTTTAGAACATAGAAAAGATGTTTCGAAAGCCAATCCCAATACTGCCTTGTCTATTTTGACAATGGAAGACACATCTGCAGTTCCCCACTGGAACGAAGCAAAACGAATTGCTTCTTTTGACAATCGTTTTGCCCTCCGTTACCGTGAAAACATAGAAATTATTTTCAACTCAATGACTTGCAACTCTGAATCTCCTCTCTACATTCCGTTGATCTGGAGATCAATTCTAAGTTTTGGCAACAAAAATAGGAAAAATTCAAATGTAGAATCTGGCAACAATCTTAGTCCTCCATTGGCGTGATGAAGACCTAAGATAAGGTCGAAAGCTTCCAACTTACGAACTTTTTGTAAAAGTTTTCAGTTAACCTAACTAGCGTGATCAAGTTACCTTTCTTTGGGGATATTCTACTATTTGGCGTCTTCATAGAGGGAACGTGGTTCCTGAGGTGCTATACCTGAATGAGGCTAAGTACGTTCTGGTCGAGAGACTGTTCTGTGAACTTTGGCTGTACCGTCGTTTTTGCTGGATGGCTTCCTGGAGGTTACCTAGCTGATAAGCCTTGGAGGTTCATCTATGGAATATCTGCTACGTTATGCTGACCTTACTGAAAAGATGTTCTTCTGATTGGAACTGATTCTTGACGTATTACGCACACATCCTTGTATGCGGGTTAATTCTGTTACATAGAATGGAATTAAGAAAAGTTCTCTGAAGAAATCTTCTGGATTGCAGTGCGTGAGTTATGATTTATTTTCATTTAAACAATCTTTAATAGTTTACTGGCAGAGTATATTGAGTATGATTACAGAAATCTAGGGTAGGACAGCAATTAGGAAGCTGAGCATTTGTAAAAGTAATTTTCTTGTTGTGTTATAGTTAAATTCTATTGTTGCATAACTTGATAATATGTTCACATATTAAGTGTTTACCGAAGTTGAGTTTGTTAGATAATTTGAGCAAGTATATGGAATTGTGTATAAAGTGCTAATAATAACTTGATAGATGGTGCAAGATGTCAAGTGCCTGCTGAGTTGTTCTGCAATAATGTTGCAATTTTTGCCAAATCTAACTATTGAAATATTTTGACTTACTTTTGATTACATAAAGAGTTACAAATTGGCTTTCTGTGTATGAGTACTTTTTGAGTTGGCTATTTGAAGAGCCTGTCTAACCGCATCTTACGTCCTAGCCTGATTCGAACCCAAAAAGAGACAGGTAAAAGCCGAGATATTAGCCAGGCAATAGAGCCTCATTCGGAGGAGAGGGTGGTGGTGGCTAGGAGTGTTGCAATATCTTTATTCATCATTAACTGCTCTTTCACTGTGTATGGTCAAGTTTCATTGGGAAAACTGGAGTTTTTGCATTCTTGTCCATATGGAATTTTGTCAGTTATTTCCATGTACTTAAAACAGTTGAATAGTGGTTTATTCAATATTAGAATAAAAGCAAATTTGAAAGGCATCTAAAATAGTACAACAAAAATTTCAAGAGCCTTTTTGAAGTTCACAGGCACAACATAAATCCTGGTTCACATCATGTAACTTTTCAGGAGGCTGTCTGAGAACAAATACATTACCCTCAAATTCTGTGATTGATTTAGACTTATCAGACTTGAGACTTTTTTATAAAAATGGGAAGCTAGGGAAAGTTTTTTTTTTAAATTTATAAGTCTTTCAGAGCTGAACTCTGTTAAGGAAACAAATTTCCACCTGGAGAACCTCAACTTATTGACAAGACTAACTCAGAAAGGAAGCCTGATATTTTAAATGTGTTTCATATGTACCAAAACTGCTCACATCTTGCTGGTAATACAACTACATAATTTACCTCACATGAATATAAATAGTTGAGTGATGTGTAACTGTTAGCATCACTGACATTATAACATAAAATACAGAAATACCATCTGTCCTGACAAAGCTGGGCTGCATACAAAGTGAAATTGCAATTGAATATACATAATTGCCTGAAACATATATACTGTATACATACTCTAGTAACAACTATACAACATAAACAGATTCATCATGTAATAATTACATATATGGTACTTTGAACTTCATTCTCCCACATAATGCCATATTTGCTGTTAACTGTTATCGTGGCTGAAGCAACAAACTTGGATTCATTACAGAACCAAAATCAGTCAAGACATTATTGTGATAGATTCAATTCTTTCTTCCAAGACAACACCAACAACAAAGTTGTAACCTTACATTTAGGCCCCACAACCTTCGAGTGAAAAAGCTTTTGTGGAGGAGAAGGGAGAATTATTAAGATGTGAGGCAGAGATTGGAAAGTAAAAAAGAAAGAAAAAAATAAATCTTTTTATTGTTTTTTTCTTTCCTTGATTAGAATGTAAAAAAGAAAAAGAAAAACAATGACAATTAGAGTTGTAGGAGCATTTGGTTTCCCTTTAAGTGAAGTTATAAGCCACGTGCATACTTGCTTTCTGAACACTAAGGACTCCCCAAGCAACAAAGACCAGAATGAAGCAGAACAGAGAACCCTGAAGGACAGACTTTTGATACTAAAAAGAGAGGGACAGAGGCAGTGTCTCACAAAAAACATATGCAATAAATCCACAAAACTTCTATAAATTTGAAAAATATATAGCAGCTGTTCCTTTTCTTCTCCCTTCAGTACAGGGCCATAGCCAGGGAGGGGGTTTTGAGAGTTTAAACCCTCCCTGAAAAGCCATACTTAAATAAAGAAAGGGTAGATAGATCCATATACTTATGTCAGTAGCATAGCATATAAGTCAGTTTTTGAAAAATGTGGAGTATTAAATAGAAGAATTTCATGTACAAATGAAATGTGACAGAGAAAAAACTGAGTATATATGAAAATTAATTTTCAAATCAGAACCCTACCCGAAAATTCTTTCTGGCTTTAGTGTGAAGCCGAAAACTCTTTCTTGCTTCAGTGTGAAGCCATTACATCCAAGTTCTGAATGTAATGGACTCAGGTGTTATTTATACAATAAAGGAAATTAGCAAATTTTCTCACTGTTCTAACTAAAGTATTGTATTTTGTTTACTTGAATTACAGAACTGTACTTTTAATCAGCACTGTGCTTCTGTTTTATATATTTCCCTCACTGCTTTTGATTGCAGAGTAACAATGAAATATACAGGTCTTTTTCTCCATTTAACTAAAGTGATAGCTACAAGGAATTGGAAGTTAATAGTAAATATTAATAGGAGAAAAATGAGTTAGCTTTGATAAGACTCTTTAGAATGTACTATTTTAAGTAACTCCTTTTTGCACAAGTTGGAGTGACCATGAAAAGGGCCCTTTTCCCCTCCATCTCCTTATCTACAACCCAAGAAATTTTGCTGCTAATTTCAACTGAATCCTCTCCACAGAGAAGTCCAACTGGGAATCAGGCAACTTCCTCAGTCTAGGAGCTGGGTTTTTCATATTTTTTACCCAGTGGTCCAAGGTTGGACTTGGTGGGCACTGAAAATTTTCAGCCCAAATTTCTTCAGTCCCATGTGATAGTTAAATAGGTATTCAGTGGTGACCATTTATCTGAGTTGGCCAGTATCTGTACTGCTGACAAAATCAATGCTTTTATTTGACAGGAGTTGCCAGTATTATTTAGAAAGTAGTAGTAATTTAAAAATGCAGTTTTGTGATTTACCTTTCTGTGAGGTAGTAGCACTTTTACAGGTTAAATGCATGATAGTTCCATTTGTGGTGAAAAAACTGTGACTCTTAGTCTAAGGGTTGGACCTAGAACAAGTTGGGTTGAAGGTATAAATCAACATTAGTGATCAAAGAAGTAATACACCTAGTAGACAAAACATTAGAGACGGGTGATGGTCAGATGACGTGGGCATCCCCTGCACAAAATGAAACAGACCCAAACTGAACGCAGGTGATAAACAGGCAGACAGCAGGGTTTTCCAACAGTGTGCCACAATCAATGAACATAGGTAAACGTGGTGATCCCGACTTAACCATTTCGCTGTATAAGTTGACTTCAAACATCAAAAATTGACTTTCGGTTACTGGTGCAGGACTTTTGGCCATGATTGTATATATGCTTGAGCACTATGTTGGTATATGACACTGAGATTTTTCTTTTTTTCTTTTAATGTTTTGTGCTTCAACTGCTTTACATTCCCAAATGGTATCAAAAGTGATAAATCACATTATTTGGCAACATGCATGTTTGTGGATTTTGTTCAAGTAAGCAACTTGAATGGCTTATTTGTTGTTTGACTTGCAGTGCTCTATTGCATATAATAATTCCACGCAGTGCTCTATTGCATATACTGAAATGTTAGTTAAAAAAGTGTTAAATTACATTTTGATACTTAAAAGATAATATGCATTTGTGCTCTAATTATATATTTAGTTGCAAATTTTAATATAAAAGCTAAAATGATGGCTTCCTGTGTGTGAAAAAGAGTAAAATACCATAATGCACTAATAGTTATTATTGTGATCATTAAAAGTGGTACTATCAAACGAAAAGTGGTGTGTGTTTCAGTGTTGAAGCCCCGTGATTAAGAGACAGAAACAAAAAATGGGCACAATTGCTGATGGAAACAAACATACAAGTTACTTTACAAAATGAAAGTTATTTTAGACATCATGATAAATAAATTTTATGAAAAATGGTGTTTTTAAAAAGTGTAAAACATTTATTATACTTAACATTTCATTCATTGATTGTTAGTAATGAATTTTCAATTAAGGATTTCTTTCAGGTAGCTCAAGATCACAGTAGGAATATTCCAGCAACATTTAGTCCTCCAAGAATGAAAGAACGATCGTTCAATATATTTTCATTTTCAGAAGAATAGAAGCATTGTTGTCATGATGTTTTGTTGTTTATATTGTCACTTCAGAAAAAGTGCTGTTGATGTGATTATTTGTTGTTTTGATTTTCAAAGCAGAATTAAAATGTTGATATGATAATTTTGATAAGGACCAGATATGTGGATTCCTGAAGCACAGAAAATATAAATTGTAATTTTAAAGCAAACAATTTACTGATCAAATTTTTTTGCCAAGATTGTGAAAAATAAATTATTGGTTTGCTATATTTTCACACCTACAAAATCCAAAGCAAAGAAAAAAATTTCCATAAACACATGACAGACACAGAAGCACATTATTTTTTGGTGTAGAAATGCATTTTATTGTTACCATGTAAAACTAACTCCTTAGAAAATTGTGACATCCTGGAGTGAGAATTAAACCCACATCTCTCTCCCCCTCCCTGTTACCATCCAAGAATTACACACACACACACACACACACACACACACACACACACACACACACACACACACACACACACACACACACACATCTATTTCTGAACTGGTAGTGCTGTCCCTCCCCAGCATTGCAAGGCTTTTTTGTTTATACACTTTTTCTTCTACCAAAAAATTTTTTAGATCACAAAGATATCAGCGATGGGAGTAACTACACATTCCTTCTCATGGACTCTACGATTCGATTTTGCTAAATACACTTACTTGCCAATTAGAAATGCAATTTAAAATTTTCTGTTTTCAGCAGGCATGCCTAGCGTTCGGAATGAGAATTTTCTGTTCAGCCCTTTCTGAAAGAATGAGAGAGCTGATGGAAAGAAGCCAATGAAGCTGACATTTTTATATCGGATTGTATGACCTATGTATGGGAAAACAGGAAGGATAGACCCCCCCCAACAAAATGCACCCTTGAAACATGACACAAAAGAGTGCAGTTAGTAGTATCTTTATGGGGTTTTGTTTATAACATAATCGAGATACATACTTCAGCTTTGTCATTAACACTATCTCGGCACACTTCAAAGTTCACTCTACATGGGGACCTTCCCTGTTCGTAATTACTAATGATACCAGACAAAATCTTATTTCACTTCTGCCATGAGCTTTACCTGTTTCTGAACATCTCATTAATTTTTTTTATCTTATGAAGCTAGAACAGAATATTTTATCTCCAAACTCACAACAAATTTTAATTGTTATAAAAACTTTTATGCATTTTTTACTATAATTAAAAAACAATTATTTTGGCCATTTAAATAAGAAAAAAATCTGGATGCTTCAACTAGAGCAATCTGATTTTAGATTCCTTTACTCAGTTGCTTGAAAATATATTGCTGTGGGTGGTGTAACTGTAGCAAGATACATGGATACAAATCATATCCAAATCTAGGACTACAATTTTCAAGTTTTCTGAGGAATTCATGATGACATCACAGTTAAGTATGGTTTTAAAATTTACTAATACTGTAAAAGCAAGTTAAATATCTTAACATGTTATTTCTCAAGAATAAATAGTGACATTTTGATATATGCACATATGTATCAGTAAGGTTGGAAGGTTCCATTTAATAATGCTAGAGAGAAGGCAGTGATTTTGTGCTGCCTGTACACAAGGGAATGAACACGTAAGTGATAAAACAATTGCACTGCAAGCATGTGATAGCATCAATGTAATAGAAAGAATTATTATTTGTAACGTGATGAGTCTTGCCTTGCATAAAAAACAAACCAGGATTATGTTAATACACTAATTTTCTTTAAAATAAATAAGAGAATGAATAAAAATGTAATATTATTAATCATTATCCAATGGTAAACTTTTGAACATCTTTGAAACAGAGCCCATTTTTAATTGAATGTTCATGCTTTCATGTTTGTGCATAAATTTCAGGATGGGGGTAATGACCATCATGAGCAACTCACTGGGATATATAGCCTATCCCTAATTTGTGGCCACTGATTCCAGGTAAGAGAGAGAGAGCCAGTACCATAAGACAGGCATACCACTCATGCCTCACCCAGGATATGGGCCTAGACTCATCTCTGGCAAATGATTTGTAGCCAGTGCTTTGTACCATTCAACCACCAGGGAAACTTCTTGTTTTCCTTCATATTTTTCTTAGTAACTATTTCATTTTCCAATAGATCTGAAAAGTGTTTGTTGTACTGAATTCAACATAAAATTATAACTGATATAATTACATAATTTCTTTATGCTAAATTAATATATTCATACATACATACATATCACTAAGCTGTTCTCTGAGATTCAGAGGTTAGCTCCAAAAAGAAATACAAACCACCAGATATTTTTACTTACTGTTGTCGTATCAAACATCTCCATTTACAGCGATCTTGACATACAACTCGGGCTTCACTGATATCCATTACACGCCGTACACAAGATCTTTTATACTTCATACTCATAATCTTTTTTTCATGCAGACACTGAATCCCATCCACCCATGTCTTCCTTGGCTTTCCTATGCCTTTCCTTCCTGCCACTTGGGCTAAAAGATTTTCTTTGTAAGCATCTCATCACTCATTCTGTCGACATGGCCAAACCGCCAAAGCATATTGGTCTCCACCTTGCTAGCAACATTTTGCTTCACATCACACAACTGCAATACATCTTCATTTCTCACACAATCATATCGTGTCTTGCCACAAACCCCACGTAAGTAACGCATTTCTCCAGCACACAAACAACTCCTATGTTTCTTCTGCAGTACCCAGGTTTCACTGCCATACATGAGTAGGGACAATTACACTTTCATACACAGCCATGCAGGACCCTCTAGAGAACCCATCATTCCTGTGAAAACCTCCCAGAGCAGCTATGACTTTCAATGAAGAATTCACTCTCCTACTAATTTCACTATCCAATTTGCTCTCTCTGTCAAACATGCTTCCTAAATACACAAACTCACTCACCTGGTCAATCACAGTGCCGTTTATACTTACACTACATTCAGTGCTACCAGTTCCTCTCTCAAAGACCATAACTTTGGTTTTTCCCTTATTTATACTCAGTTTGAATTTCACGTAAACTTCATAAATCCGAGACGACATACTTTGCAAATCACTTTTGCTCTCTGCTAACAGGACAGTGTCATCAGTATACAGAAATCTGCACTCAACATACACTATTTCAAAAATCTGTGTTCAACATACCAATTTTGATTTTCAGTAATCTATGGCTGATGTTAAGTGATAGAAACATTATTCCATAGGTTCAAATTACAATATCCAAATTGATGCAAAATTTTTTTTTTTTTTTAGATAATTGCACTCATAACAAAATATTTGAAAAACTCATTTTATAAACCTAGAAGAAAAAATGAAAATGAGGCACAATTGCAGTGAGGTTCATCTTCAAGCCGTTTGCGGGTGTACAAAGCAGTGCATGATGGTTATATGTGGAAGCTATGAACAGAGACTGAGGATTTCTATCAATCGTCCTCGCTTCCCAGCTTTTGACCATTGAGTGCAGAAGCGGTAGTGAAAATTTTCCAAATACATGGAGACAATGTGAATAGACAAAGTCATCGCTCATTCCACATTTTCTTTAATTCACACAGCAACTGAAAAATTATTATCCGGACACCACCAAGATAATTTGGCTAGTTAATCGAGAGATCTGGGTAGGATCCTAGCGGTGTCCGAATAACAATTTTTCTGTTGTTGTGTGTTAATTAAAGAAAACATGGAAAGAGCGATGACTTTGTCAATTCGAGTGCTGAAGTGGCTGGGTCAAGGGTATACAGGGCAGAAGGTCACAGAACGGAACGGGATGCCGAGGATGTCTCGAGTCATCCTATGAGCCGCTACACGTCGCTTACTCTCATTCTCATGTTCGATGGTCCCTCACCTGAAACACACAACACAACATTAGCTAGTGTCAGGTGATGCCTACTGACCAGTGCTCAGCTCAAGTGAGAGAGCTCTATAAGGAAAATGAAGCATTTGTGTTCTGCTATGTTTTTTGAAGTTTTAATTTGTTCGATTTTGTGTTTTAATTTACTATTCAGTATATTTATTGTTGTGCTCTGGTAAAGAAAAGAGCTTTTCTGCACTGAAACATATCAAGACCTACAGTCTAAATTCAACAGCTAAAGATTGTCTCCATGAATTAGCTTCAATATCCATAGAAGGAGCATTCTTCAAGAGCTGAAAAGTTGCCACAACTTTCATGATACAATCATCAATATCTTTGCCCCCAAGAAGGATAGAAGAATTGACCTCAAGTCAAACAATGACCATCAGTAAAATACATTTTTATTTCATTTTATTATTGCAATTTATTTTTCTTTGTTGTTTGGTTTCGATGCATTTAGCTTTAGGATGTACAGTAATTACTTTTAAGATAATTTTTTCATATATCCTCTCTAACTCCCCCCCCAAGCCTTACTTCCCTTACATCCTACATACCATAATAACCAGGAGTCACCCTGCAGGAATACGATTATCAGAAAACTTTTACATTCATGCAAATGACAACAGGTTGGAATCTGTATCACTCAACAGTTTCTTGATCTTTCCAAAATTAGCTTTATGGTGGTGCCTAGAATCTGTAACATGTGGTCAATCACTGCAAGAGATCTATAGGAGAGATTAAGTTAAATACTGGAAACTCACATGACAATATGTTTGTACTCATAACATTTCAGTTACTAGTTTGGCATAAGCACATAATTATACATCAATAAGTATTAAAACTGCAAATAATATTCATAAGTTGCACAAGACATTGTTTAAAGAAGATTTCAACTGAAAACTTCAGTCTTTTTCAACCTTTCTAAGAATAAAGAACACTGAAGTGAAGTTATCAGTTAAAAGCTTCTTTAATAAATGCTCCCCCCGCTGTCTTAACCTTGCTATTTACAAATTTAATGCTAGTTGGTCAGGCATATTGTCAAATTTTCATAAGATTTTGCCCATGAAATGTTTTTTGTGAACATATTTTAAACATTTTTTTATATAAAAGCTGCATTTATTTTAAAGTTAACTTTACAGAATCAAGTTTGCATTGAGAGTAACAGAAAGACATACCAACATTGATGAAACAGTCAGCAGAATGCTCAATGCAGACCAGTCATTCATGCAATATTCACTTTCAAAAACATTGTGAAAAGAGAAATTAAGTATACAGTGTATGTAATGTATGGGAAATATTAATTTTTTTTGAAAATATTTTAAAGACTGAAGTTAACACTGTACTATATATAATCCTCAGAAACTATTCCTGTTCTACATATCAATACATACATATCACTAGGGATGTAAGGTCAGGTGATGCGTAACATCACAGCCTCTCTTTGACAAATGTCAACCCCGCCTTCTCGTGGTACATCCTGTTCCCACTAAAGGGGCTCTGACGACCGCCAATAGCGGTATAACTATACCATCGGGATTAGAGGAAATGCTATCCCACACTCACCAACCCGCTTGGCCAGCGTGGTGAGTTATGGCCAAACCTCTCCAAAATGACTCCACAACTTAAATCTTGGCCCTCAGTCTCCGGCAGCTGGAATGTACCTGGCCAAGGCAGCGGCCAGTGCGACATGAAGGCAGAGGGTGCTAAGAATCCCCAGAGGACCGGACTAAGCTGCCATCTGATGCTGACCTTGGCTACGTATAATGGACGCTCCCTATCTTCTGATTCAAGGCTTCTTGAATTGGAAGAGGAACTACAAAGGATCAAGTGGGGCATCGTCGGGCTAAGTGAGGTAAGGAGAAAAGGAGAAGATCTCATTGAACTGAAAAGTGGACATCTCTTCTACTATCGTGGGACAGATACTGGCAGAACTAGTGGTGTTGGATTTATAATAAACACGAAACTGAAGGATAAAGTTGTAGAAGTTGAAAGTTCCTCTGACAGAGCTGCACGACTCGTTATCCAACTCTCGAGAAGATACAAGGCTCACATTATTCAAACTTATGCACCCACCACAAGTCATCCTGAAGAAGAAATTGAAGAATTTTATGAGGAAATTCGTCATCTAAATAATAAAGGTAAGCAGCACTTAAAGATAATTATGGGAGATTTCAATGCAAAAATAGGGCAACGGCAACAGAATGAAACTTCAGTAGGTAAATTCGGTCACGGCAACAGAAACCAGCATGGAAATACTCTGGTAGAATTTGCAGAGGCAGAAGGGTTTTTTCATCTTGAACTCCTTTTTCAAGAAAAAGCCACACAGGAAATGGACATGGAGACATCCAAATAGGACGACAAGTGAAATTGATTTTATTATGTGTAACAAAAAATTCGTCGTAGAAGACTGCAGTGTGCTAAACAAGTTCAACACAGGTAGTGACCATAGATTGGTGAGATGTAAGATGCACCTCAACACTAAACTCGAACGTAGCAAGCTCATAAGACAAACAAAATGTATTGACATAACCAACCTTAAAAAACACCATAATACCTTCAAATTGGAACTGAAGAACAGATTCTCTGCTTTAGAAGGCCTAACATTGGAAGAAGTGGATATTTCTGAAGTTAACAAAAAAGTAACCAAAGCTCTTATGGAAACAGCAACAAAATTAGCTGGGTCTAAGAACAAATTGCATGTGAACAAATTATCAGGAAAAACCAAAATGTTGATGCAAAAAAGAAGAGAGATGAGGACAACTAAAGATGATGTGACTTCCAAAGTGGAATATATAGAGCTATGCAAGACAGTACGAAAAAGTATTACTGAAGACGTAAGGAAATTCAACTGTGAACTAGTAAGGAAAGCAATTGAAAACAACCAAAGCCTAAAGATAGCAAAGGGACATCTCAGTAAGGGAAGAAAACAGATTATGGCACTGAGAAAAGAAGATGGTTCTGTAACAAGAAATAGAGGCGAAATTTTGGCAAGAGTGAAAGATTTCTACTCCAAATTATATGAAAAGGATGATACATGTACTCCAGACATCATGAAAGGTACCAGTACCAGAGTTCTCCCAGTCCTCCCAGCAGAAGTTGCACATGCAATCAAGAACATGAAGCGGGGAAAAGCTCCAGGAGAAGATGGAATTACTGTAGACGTCATACAAGAAGCAAGTGGAGAAATCGAAACGGTACTCGCCCAAATTTTCACTCGATGCCTTAATGAAGAGAAGATTCCTGAGGATTGGAACAATGCTACAATGATCTTGCTACATAAAAAAGGTGACATTGAGGATCTCAGGAACTACAGACCTATCAGCCTCCTATCAGTGGTTTATAAAAATCTTCACTAAAGTTCTTTCACACAGCTTGAAGGTGACACTGGACATGGCTCAACCGAGAGAACAAGCTGGATTCAGGAGTGGATGCAGCACAATAGATCATATCCATGTACTGAGTGAACTAATTGAAAGAGCGAGGGAATATGAACTTCCATTGTGCATGGCTTTTATCGATTATGAAAAAGCCTTTGATTCGGTAAACCATTAGCAGTTACAATGGCTCTGAAATCCTGCGGTATTGAAGATGCATACATTAATATTATTAATAACATCTATGAAAATGCAAGGGCAAAGATTCGGCTGTTTGAAAATACAACACACATAAAAATTGGAAAAGGAGTGAGACAAGGTGACACCATATCTCCCAAGCTCTTTAATGCCACATTGGAAAATGTCTTTCAATAACTGAACTAGGAAAACAAAGGGATAAAGATTAATGGAGATTATCTAACCCACCTTCGTTTTGCTGATGACATAGTCATTTTTGCAACTACCCCATCAGAGCTGCAGAGTATGATCCAGGAACTTGCTGACAAGAGTAAAGAAGTGGGATTAAAAATGAACTTTCAGAAGACAAAAGTGATGTAGAATGCTTTTACAAGAAATGAAGATTTATCGATTGATGGAAAAAAGCTGGAGATAACAGACACGTACGTTTATCTTGGACAGCAGATATCAAGTGAGGGTCACATTGATGAAGAAATTAATCGGCGTACAAAACTTGCCGGGAGAGCTTTTGGAAGAAACAGCATAATTTTCAAGAGCTATATGCCATTATGTCTTAAAAGAAAAGTGTTTGATCAATGCATCCTTCCAGTGCTTACGTATGGTGCAGAGACGTGGACCTTAACTAAAAGAGACATACAAAGGCTGCAGTCCACTCAAAGCAGCATGGAGAGGTGCATACTTGGTGTAACCAGGAGAGATAAGAAGAGGAACTCGTGGATCCGAAAAATGACAAGAGCGGAATTCATCATGATGAGAGTTAAATCCCTGAAATGGCAATGGGCTGGACATACTGCCAGAAGGACAGACCATCGATGGACAGCCAAAATTTTAGATTGGATTCCAAGGGACAGGAAAAGACCCAGAAGAAGACCACATGGAAGATGGATGGATGAAATTCGAAAGTATGCGGGAGTGACATGGAGGAGACTGGCACAAGACAGAACGTTGTGGAGGAAACTTGGGGAGACCTTCGTCCAGCAGTGGATTGATAATGGTTGACAATGATGATGATGACATATCACTAAGCTGTTCTCTGAGGTTAGTTCCTAAAAAAAAACAAACGTATCTGCCAGATTAAAGAATAAAACTGATAGAACTAGATTTTACTTTTTTACGTACTGCTCATGTATCAAACATCTCCATTTACAGCAATCTCGGCACATAAGTCTTGCTTAACTGACATCTATCACACCTCTCACACAATACCTTTTGTACTTTATACTTATTATCTTTTTCTCATGCAGACATTCCTGAATCTGGTTCTACCATGATTTCTTTGGGCTTCCTATACTTTTCTTTCCTGCCACCTGGGGTGAATAATTAAAAAAAAATAAAATAAAAAAATAAAAAAAAAAATGATTTTTTTAACATGGCCAAACCACCTAAGAATGTTTGTCACCACTTACTAACAATATTTTGCTTCACATAATCATAAAAGAATAATTAATTTATGATTCTTCTATTTCTGAACTCAAAGCAGTCACCTCTATTTTTTTAACCTGTTGTTTTTGTCATCCTGCATCTCTTAGAAGCATAAGAAATCTTTTATAATTTTCACAAGAAATTAAAAGGATCTGTCCAGATATCTGCTTCCTTGAGTTGTGAATGAAAAGAGATAATAATTATTAGCACAACAGAAATTGTCTTCCACAGAATGGTGTGCCATTCTAATGAATTAATGCAGGGGTGTATTTATGGATAACAACTGGTGTGATACTGTAGACTTGTCATTTTTTTCTCACTTAAAAATCCATTCGGTGTTTGTTCCAAATAATTTTTCGGAATAGTGGGGCAGTGAAATGTTTTTGAGGGGGAAAGAGACAAAGCCCCATACACATGCCTAAAAACACTACATCTACTGAAAGCTGCTTACTAGTTGTCCAACTTCCCATCTAGTCTAAGCAACTAACTTTGCCGTCAAAAGAAACTAAGTGTGAATATACACCGATAAGCCATTACATTATGACCACTTACCTAATAAGCTGTAGGACTTAAATTATTGTAGCCAGCAAAACAGCGGCCACTCGGCGAGGTATCTTGGGTTATCTGGTACCATGTCAATAGCAGATCCTCCAGTTCCCAAACATTTCAGGGTGGTGGTGATTTAGTACAAGCCTGCTTTTCCAAGTCAAACCACAAATGTTCGATTGGGTTCATTCATGTTCAGGGAAATTTGGAGGCTAGGGCATGAACAGAAATTCACCAGCATGTCCGTCAAACCACTCCTTGATGATTCTGGCAGTGTGGCACGGCGCATTATGCTGTTGGTAATGTCCATCACTAGCAGGGAACACAGTTGCCATGAATGGGTGAACTTGGTCCGCAACGATGTTCAGATACCCGACAGCTATCAGGGATTCTGCTATTGGGGTAATGGGGACGAAAGTGCCTCAAGAAAACATCGCCCACAGTATAACGCCACCGCCCTGTTTCCGCCCAACACTGTATCCAGGTGCCATAGCCTCCATTGGTGATTGGCGTGTCTGCGCTTGTCCATCTATGTGATGCACCAGGAATCTTGATTTATCAAGCCAGGCCACTTGTTTCCAATCCTCCACAATCCTATCTTGGGTCCATTTCATGCGTTGTTGGTGATGATGTGCAGCGAGCATGGGGACCCGACTGGGTCTTCGGTTATGCAGGCCCACACGCAGAAGGCTGCGATGAACTGTGTGCTGTGACACGTTGCCCCCTGATCACCACTGTTGTAGCTACGGGTGATTTGTAGCACTTTGGGCCTGCACTCTCTGTGAACAATGTGCGACACTCTCCACTCCCATCTGGCATCAATGAGCTGCAGATGACGGTTCGTCGTTTGGACATATGTGCACCACTTTTGATACGTACTCACTACAATAGCACGTGAAAAAAACACGCCATTTCCGTGATCATAGTTCTGAGGTGCCATGCCATCACAATTTTTCCTTCATCAAACTCTAACAAATGAACAGTTTTTCCCATTCTGACTCCGAACACTCTACTAACTGAAAGCTTGTCCTCAGTTGTATACATACCGCTCTGTGAACTTCACCACCGTTCAGTCTTCAGGTGAGTTCATTTCTCTAGACTGGGGGTGGTCATAATGTAATGGCTCATCGATGTATATGTTTCTTGGGTAATGACAAGTGTCAAGGACATTGTACTGAAGTACGGATGAGGAAATTACATAATTTTTCAACCTTCTTCAGAGCCCAAAATTTAGAAGGAATGATTGCCAGGCAAGAGAAAGGCATTGTTTTTCACATTACTTAATATAAGAATCATGAATATAATTTTCCAAGTATGATGCTTACAAAATAGTAAGGCGATTCCAAGTAGGCACTGAAATGAAATTTCACTTCCACATACTAAACTCTAGGAAAAGCACAGCGAATGGAGCAAGACACACATTACTAGTAAATACTGACCGCATGCAGCATTGAGTGTGTGTGTGTGGAAAGGGAAGGGGGCTTACTTCTTGGTAACAATGCAAGAGGCTCTGCAGTCATGAGGTTACAACTTTAGAGCTCAGTGGACCAACTATGTTATATGATTGGCTTTGGTCTACTGCTTGATGCATGAACAACTATGTCATCTTCCCCTTTGCCTTTGATCACAAATAAGCTACCCTTCATGCACGCTCAATATTGGCTACGTGTGTCTTGCTCTATATCTGCGATTTGCATGTGAATCACACTTCTTGTATTAAGCTATACAAGCAAAACAAGGCATCTCTCCCTGAACCTACCAATAATTTGCAATGGTAACCATCCTTTTGGGCCCTGCAGAGCTAGCCAATAGGAGGGGCAAAAATCATGTTTTCTCCATCCTTGGTGTAGATAAAAAAAACCCCCTCATAAAATGATTGATCACAACTCAGTCATCTATACTATTTATAGAGCCAATAACCTATATCTTTTGTTCTTGTGACAGCTTTTAGTCACCAAAAAAGAAGGAAGCCTAGCTTTTTAATTTTACTGTATTATAGCAATTATCTACCTATGCAGGCAGAAAAGCATATACATTTGTATCAATGCCATCTCCATGGCATTCAAAAACTTGCAAGATACATTAAATTCTTCCACTAAATATATTGTTCAGACCTCTTTAGGAATGCCCCACTTCACTGACTTAAACTGAAGATCAAAAGATGTTTCAACAGACTGGATGACTTATAATTTTCTACATGCACAAAACAATGACAAATTTTGTACAGGAATCTTTTATTCACTGATTTCCCCATAAAGCAATAACAGCTCCAATTTACCATAGACTGAAGCTCACAGATAAATTTGATGGTGTGATGAATGGTTATAAGGATTGTCTGACATCAGGGAGAAAGACATTTAGAATTCTACCTCTTATTTTGGTCTCACTGTGTTTCCACAAAGAAACATTTTGTGGAATTCCAATAAACATGAAATAGAAAGGAAATGGGCACAATCAATGTGTATGGATTACTATTCTTCTTAAAATATGAAATAGAGCACATTTGATTCAAATAAAATGTGTTATGTCTGATACTAAAAAACAAAATCTTTTGGTTTCACTCTGAAATTGAAATTATATTGAGTTGGAGAAGTTCCTTCTTTTTTCTCTGAGCTTCTGTTTATTAGCAAACATTTCTAGCCTTTTGTTGACTCTCAAGACCTGTTCTCAATGTTTTGATTTTAAAGCACTGAGGATAGGTCTTAACAGTCAATAATAATAATAATAAAAGCCTTAAAAGCTTTCCAATAAACAAAAATTTAGATTAAAAGAAGAATAAGGAACTTAAAATGAGTGCAATGACTGTTTATACTGTGTAGAAGTCATTCTTGTAATCATTCAATTTTTTTAAAATAAAATTTGGAATTTTTAAAAATTCTTAAGTACAAGTGGGGATTTAATCTTTTGCAGTTAGATATACCAGAAAAGAATTTTGGTACTTGGACACTCCACAAGCATGACACTACAGGTGATCCATGCCGTCAGTGGTTGCCTGAGTGAAGTGATCTATCTCGACTTGTGTTGAGTGGTAAACAGTTGCAGCATGAGCGTCCATCAGTACAAAGTAACTGCAAGCATTTTTACAAAAACACTGCATTTTCTTTCTTTTTTAGTACATCTTTTGTAAAAAAGATCGTGCTGATATAATCAGTTTGTCCGTCCATCCACCTGTGGACAGACACCATCTGTGCAACTATCAATTTGATTTGAAAAATTATTTTTGCATTGGGAAGCTTGATATGTTAGAATGATGATCCTTACATTCCGGTTTTTCGTGATGCAAAACTTTACTGCTAGAGGGTGTAAAGGCAGATGATATGGAATTCAAAATAAATTTTATTGCCCATATATTTGCTTCTAAATATCAGACAGAAAAAAATTATTTCTTCTTTTTGATGCTATTTATAATGACTATTTTAGGCAGTTTCTTTTTCATGTAATGCATAGATTTTTCCGCAAGGGGGCGTAAAACTAAATTGCGTTTTTCCTGATATCTCTGCTTCTAAAAATCCCATTTGAAAAATTCTTCCTGCATCGGAAACAGCTCCTCATGTGAAATGTGTTGCATATAGATTTTTGATAAGGAATGGTTTGGCCACCAAGGGGTGTATGAATTTATTTCTGCTTTTGACGTATTTGCCACAAAATCTGAGCTTCTGAAAACTCGATTGAAAATTCTTTCGTGGACTGATACCGCTTACCTCGAAAAACCTTTTGAGAATACCTCCTGCTTTAAATGGCTCATAGGTTTTCCACCAGGGGCGTAGATGTGTATCTTATTTTTGTCTATATCTCTGCTTGTAAGTCCAATTTGAAATTATTATTTTTTTGTTGGAGAGCGTTTCCAGTGCGAAATGTTTCTCAGGTAGTTTCAAGTCATACATAGATTTTCCGCAAGGCGGCATAAAGGGAAATAACGTTTTCCCTGATATCTCCGCTTCTAAAAATTTGATTTGAAATTTTTTTCCTGCATCAGATACAGCTAGCTCCTAATGGGAAATGTTTTGATTATAATTTTTAACTTTTGATAAAAAATGGTTTGGCCACCACAGGGTATAAGTTTCTAATTCTGATGTATTAGCAACATAATCTAAGCTTCTAAAAACTCAAGTGAAAAAATTCTGTCGTTGACCGATACTGCTCACATGGGAAAATCTTTTCAGAATACTTTCTTAAACTAATGCATAGTTTTTCCACCAGGGAGTGTAGATGTATATTTATTTTTTATCGATATCTCTGCTTGTAAGTCCAATTTGAAAAATTCTTTCTTTGTTGGACAACATTTCTGCTGCGAAATGTTCCTCATATAATTTCAAATTTTTCTTAATGCACAAATGTGCCACTAGAGGGCATGACTAAAAACCCAACTGGAAAAAATCCTTTTCAGTTTCCTACTAACTACGAAAACTCTTTCTGTGTATTTTCTTCTGAAAATAATGCACAATTTCACTGCTAGGGCGGCAATGTTTAATCTGTTTTTCTTAATAGCCCTGCTTCTAAACGTGCGATTTAAAAAATTATTTCAACACCTGATGCCATTTATTTTATGGATCACTTTAGGTTAATATTTGAGAAGTTTTATAGTTCACAGTTTTGTCGCTATGTGGTGTTTGTGTACTTCTGTTTGCAGATGTATCTCCACTTCTGAAAAACCTATTGAGAAATTCATGTTTTTCTGTACGCCATTTACTACAATAGAACATTATCTTCAAATAATGCACAGATTTCCTGATAGGAGGCGTAAAGGTCAATACCGTTTTTATTTTGCTATCTCTGCTTCTGGAAAACATATTTGAAAAGTTCTTTTTCCTTGGCATAGCTTTTTCTATGAAGAATAATTTTTGCCTATTTTCAACTATCGCGTTATGCAAAATTCTTCTGCTAGAAGGCGTAGAGTTATATCATGTTTCCTTCTATATTTCTTCTATTAACTGTTTAATTTGAAAATCCGTTTCTCTCTGATATCTTTCTTCTGCTATGAGAAACTTTTTGTTCTCCATTTGTTAATTTTCGTAACACATTTTTTAGCCTGGAAGAAGCTGTTTCTATTTCAGGATGTTTTATCCACTGTAGAAATCTGGTTGATTTTGTTTCTAACCAGTAGCACTGGCTTTAATAAATTTAATTCACATCAAAAAGGATTCAAAAGACGTGCTCATTAGAACTAAAAATTCGGTGTCATCATTCTTGTTTTTTCTACTCTGCAGTATTAGTTTGCAAGGAAAAATAAACAGACACATTCAGAGAACAAGAAAGAACAGAACAAGCAGGTTGTTAAATTATTGCAGGTAGAAAAGGAAAGTGTGATACAGTGATGAACTTTGGCTTGTAAGAAGTTTTCTTTTCTATTTATACTTTACAGTGCGAGTCTGCAAAGAAAAGTAAACAGACGCGTGCATCCGAAAGATCAGGAGACAAAGAATCAAGAAGGTTGTAAGTTATCACACATGAGATTGGGCTTGAGAAAGCAGCTTTGAGCCACTTAACTGTTACAGAATGCAGCTACAAATGTGAAGGAAAGAGACTGCCTGAACTTCTCAGCCTACCAGCAAAATTGTGGGAGTTGAAAGTCATGCTTCAAAATGATGACTGGTGTTGTAATAAAGACAATATCATGTTTGACAATGTGATTCATACTGATATGGAATAATTGGACTGATAAATGATATAATAGTTCACACTGACATTATTGTTACTTGCCATCTGAATTGGGAACGTTTCAGGATGATTTGGCCACCTTTGCACCAAAGAGGTTAAACAGCTGTTTGTTACCTGATGTCACATGCATGATTTCAATTAAAATGTCACATGACTTTCGTCACATGATGCTTGAGCATAATAAAAAGCAGTGGGCATTTATTTGTAAACATAAGGCTAGGAGTTACAAATAAAAAAATTCAGGATATACAATACGAGTCGCATATGGTCATTATCTGGAATGCAGAAATTTTGCAAACAAAAAATTATTTTATGTGATCATATCTTTTCCTACTTAAGAAAAAATTACTTATTGTTAAACTACACTTTCAAATTACGCAGAATAGGACAACAGATATTTAACAGAATTGTGGATAAGTTGATCATAGGGAGGCAACCTAAACTATGATTGTAGTGATACATTTTATTGTGTTTTTTTTCCTTTCCTTTTTGACAATTCAGATATTAATTTAAATACTGCAGGCCACACATCTTTCATATTCATGTCAGGAAGTCCTACATTTCAGTACACAATTCGTACATGTGGTCACAGAGTTAAGTTGACACAAGGATATGTTAAGACTATCACTATTTCCTCTCAAAACTTTATAATAATTATTAACATTATTTAAATTCTAATTAGCATTAAAAGGCTCTACCAACTTAAAAACCCAAACGAAAAACACAAACTCGCTCAAATACATCAACATGCAAATTTCATTTTAAAAAACAGTTGACACACCTCAAATGCATACATTTCTTTTTCAGTTACATGTCTTTTGCTACAAACTAAATAATATTTTGAAATGAAACATTTAAAAAAAATCTTAGTTAAAAAGAACATGAATTTTAAAAAACCATATATTAGCTTGCCCCGGGAGATGGCCTCTTTCTAACGTTTTTGCACTGTGCTGCAGGAATCATCAGGAAAGCCAGAGCTTTTGACAACTTGGCTACCAGCAGCAAAGAACCCAAAGTTGCCATGGGCGAAATTTCATTTTAAAAAACAGTTGACACACCTCAAATGCATACATTTCTTTTTCAGTTACATGTCTTTTGCTACAAACTAAATAATATTTTGAAATGAAACATTTAAAAAAAATATTAGTTAAAAAGAACATGAATTTTAAAAAACCATATATTAGCTTGCCCCGGGAGATGGCCTCTTTCTAACGTTTTTGCACTGTGCTGCAGGAATCATCAGGAAAGCCAGAGCTTTTGACAACTTGGCTACCAGCAGCAAAGAACCCAAAGTGGCCATGGGCAGTCGCCCATGACAGTCCCACCAGTCATTGCAATACCCAGTGCCATCTATCAGCGAAAATAAAAATTATACCGTCTATTACATAATTACCATACCATTCTCCATTCCCTTTTTTAAATTATTTATTTAATCCTTTTCCCACAAGTTTAATCAGTTCTTTTCATTGATTTGAAATAACATTTGGATTGTTAAAATTACATAAACTATGTCTACTTTCAGATATTGCTAGGAAAATTTTACTTACTTTCTTTGTGATTTTTCCAGTTCCTTATTTTCTATACACAGTATCATCTGGGCAGCTCTAAATTTCCACATGTGATTTTCTTTAACACCACAGTCTAATTATTTTGAGGTTTCAATCAAGAGCTTGGTGTGATGTATCTTCTTCAATCACGAAGGACTTGCATTCAATAAATCAGCTATATGTTTCCCAACTTTTGCACTGCTGTTCTATGTTTTATACCATCAGCATGTGGAAGTCCCATATTAAAAATGCTGAAATTTTTGTTGCATACAAATTTTTACTATAGCTGATTACAGCTGCTTTTGATTAAAAAAAAAAAAAAGAGTCAAATTTCAAAAGTGAATAATTATACATTCAAAATCTCTGGACAAAATAGTAAAAATTAAGGACTTTTAGAACATAAAAAAAGAAAAATCATGAATTTCAGGACAACTCCTATCCATGCCATAACCATCAACAAGATATTATTTCATACCTCCACAAAATGTTACCTGTTTATAGGTCGATGTCATAAATTTGGTTTTTAAAACTCGACCTATAATCGAGAATGGGTTTATAAGGTATAAACGGTGCTTGCAAATAAAAAGTTGCGAAGACTCTATTAAAGATATTCACCTAATCATGATTTCATTAGTCTAATAGTGGTTTGATACATCAATGATAGAGACAGATAAGTTCACATTTTGTTGTGTTCAATCAAGAGAATAATAATTTCAACTGTGTATAGTATAAAATATTTTGGATGTAAATAATTATAAGTAGTGTTTTTTTTTTTTTTTTCTGGGAAAAAGGTGCAGAAACTCCTAAACATGAGTAGCTGAAAAAGTAGGAGGGTTAACCTAAGCTAAAGTAAATGGTTTGCATAACATTATTCTGTTGCATGGTATAAAACAGGAAAAACATACTGGTATAAAATGATGAGTGGTATTGATCCATGAAATAATTTTTTCAATTGAATTTACAGAAGCTCTGTTTTTGCTGTGAGTATGTCAGAAGCAGAAATAAATCCTTATGTTTTTTGGTGTCCAAACGATTCCTTACCAAATATTAGAAATTACATGCTAAATCTTATTTCACCAGGAGCTGTATCCCATGCTCCAGGAAAAAATTTTAAATCAAACTTTTAGAAGCAGAAATATTGGGGAAAAGGCAATTTACCTTTACACCCTCTAGCAGAAAATCTATGACTTATTGAAAAAGAGACTACAGCTAAAATAATCTTTGGTTAAATGGCATCGAAAGGAAAAGGAATTTTTTAAATCAGGTATTTAGAAGCAAATATATGGAATAAAATGTATTTTGAATTCGATATCATCTGCATTTATGCCCTCTAGCGGCAAAGTTATGCATGGGGGTGGGCAAAAACAATAACAACAATGGAATACAAGGATCATCATTCTCACATTCAAGTTTCTCAATGCAAAAAGAATTTTTCAAGTCAGACTAATAGTTGCAGAGGTATGGTGTCCACAGATGGATGAACAAAATGATAACATTAGTACAATATTTCTTTTTTTTTTTCAAAAGATGTGCTGTAAAAGAAGCTATTACAAAGAAGGAAAGAACTTCACACAAAAATTATATTTTTAGTAAAATGTACCATATTTGGCTTTTGAAGTTGCAGTATTTTGTTCCAGAGACAGACACAATGGAAAGTTAAATGATTAATTTCCATTTTACATGTTAACATTAAATTATCCTAAAAGCTTAATGCAAACATCAGATATGCTGAATAATACAACTTTATCTTTTACAAATGTAACTTTATACAAAAAAGACACTTACACATACAGCATATTTTGGTGCAATATTAAATACACAGTAGCTAAATTTTATTTAGTACAAATGATGCAATTAATTTTCTCTCTCTTTGACTGGAAGCAATGTGATCTTAAAAAAAGTTTTTACTTCAATTTACACGTGAACGAACGATTGATCCCTCCAATATTAAGTAAGAAAATATAAATAAAGCTTGTTCATGACATTAATGATGTTTGAGATTTCATGAATTGTTTGTCAATATGCAAAAGCAACCATTTATTCTGTAGAGATCCGCCTCTGTAGTTCTCCTTCTAATCTTGAGAGTTCTAATTTGGCCTCTTCTATCTTGAGCCTCGCTAAATTTTCATTCTAAATAAATAAAAAAAAAAAAATGTAACACAAATGCAGTGCAAACTGTTCCTAATAACTTCAACTACAAAATGGAATCTCTGGGTTTTCATGAAACAAAAAGGAACTAAGTGTTAAATATAAACCTAACAATAATATAACTACATTTGCAATTACAGATTAACATACAGCATTTCTGTTCCCTTGAACAACTCTCACATAACAAAATGCCTGATAAATTCTTTAAAACAGATAAAAACATACATGTATACAGAGTATCCATAAATGGTTACTTTGATTACAGTACACTATAATGTTTTAATGATGGATCTTGCATCCATTTTCATTTTAAAGGTGACCTCATACATGTGTACAGTTTCTGTACTGATGTGTTTTGTCTACTGAGCGTGCTACTAGGAGCACTGTAACAGCTAAGATGGCACCTGGGACAAGGAAGGCACAATGCACTGTGTCTCTGGTAGAAACTAAATCTTCTGTCAGTGCTCAGCAAACATTCAGAACAAAGTATGGAAAGAAGCCACCTCATGTACAGTTAATTATGTCATGGATGACAAAATTTTGAAAGCAGGAACAGAGGAAAAGGGAAGGAGTATTGGTAGAATATCAGTTTCAGATGAGACAGTGGGAAGCATTCACTCTGCTTACACATGGTCACCACAGAAATTGGTGAGACAAGTTTCACACCAACTACAGATACCAAAGTCTATGGTACACAAGGCATTACACAATTACAAGGGTGGATGGAAAAGTAACACACACTATTTTTTTTTTTTTTTTTGGCAAAAGTTTGATATTTAGGCAGAGCAAAACATATACATAGTGAAATTACATTTTTTAGCTATTTTTCAACATAAGAACTGAGACGCTGGAGGCATTTATCCCAGTGTGGTACCAGTTTCAGTATACCTTGTTCATAAAAGTCTGTTTTCTGGACGTACAGCCACCTGCGGACAACCGATTTGACTTCAACAGCCGAATCGAAGCATTGGCCATCCAGGAATCTTTTCAAGGGACCAAAGAGATGAAAGTCTGAAGGAGCAAGGTCCGGACTGTATGGTGGGTGCTGGAGCACCTCCCAGCCAAATTGCACAATTTTGTCACAAACGTGTTGTGCAACATATGCGTGAGCATTGTAATGAAGCAGTCTAACATTTGCAATGTCTCTGTTGGGTCTTTTGTCACAAAGGGCACAATGTAACTTTGTCAATGTGTTAGCGTAGGTTTTGGCATTCACAGTGGTCCGTTGGATGAAACTCCACCAGGAAGCCACCATGAATGTCCCAGAATACCAACATGAGGACTTTTTGTTCAGACTGGGTTACTCAGAATGTTTTTGGTGGCAGGAAGTCTGAATGTCTCCACACCATACTGGTCTTTGTTTCAGGAGTGTAGTGGAACTCCCATTACTCATCACCTCACTACTACACCCGTCAGAAATTCATGTCCTTCTTTTGTATAATGCATCAAGTGGTCCAAGGATGACATCATTTTCTGTCACTTCTGGTCGTCTGTCAAGTTCTTGGGCACCCACTGCGCACTGACCTTGCGAAATTGCAATTTGTCATGCACAACATCGTACGCTATACCGTACGAAATGTTGAACTTCTGTGCCAATGTGTGCAGATGGATCCGCCGGTCACTCAGAATTGCCTATTCAATGCCTCTCACAGTGGCAGGTGATGACGAGGTTACAGGTCAACAGGAACATGGCGAATCGGTAAGGTTGACACGGCCCTCTGCAAAGAAACTACGCCATCTAGACATGTTGCTGTGGTCCAGGCAATCATCACCATACACTTCGACCATTTCTTTGTGAATTTGCGATGGAATTTTTCCTTTAGCCCACAAAAATAAGACTACGCCGCGTTGTTCTGCATTTGTAAATGACGCTAACAAATGCAACATCTTTGTGCAGTCGTTCACACTGTCTTCCACTATGGCGACACCTGATCTAGCCAAACCTGATCTGTAGGTCTGTAGTGTGATATTCAAACTGCAACCTGCAAAGAGAAAAAAATTGCTGTGCATTACTTTTCGATCCTCCCCTGTATTTGCGGTTACATTACTACAAGTTACAAAAAGAATTTTATCCTCATGGTCGTCCAAAATCTGAAACACTTACTATTGACATTTTGAACCTCACTGATGATGTTTTCCTAACAGTTTGCTACTTTGTTTCAGGTTTAAGAGAAACACAGAGCTTTTCATGTAATACTTTATCCAAGATTCTTGTAGCCAAAACTTTTTGTGATGCAAATTTATAAAATGCACAACTCCACAAGAGACATCAGGAAGTTTGGCATTTTAAAAAAGTTATACTATCGTGTTATTTCTCAATTTTATGTTGGATGCACTTAAGATAATTGTCAACCTTCTTACTGGGCACAGAGGAGATATCAAAATTTAAGAGGCACATGATACATAAACATAATCAGTACTTGCGCACTTATAATCAGTTTCTGATGCACTTTCAGAGTTTTCAGTAGTGCAACACTCATAGTTAGAATTACTGTGATTTTTCTGAAACCCATCAGTGATAGCTTCTGATAACAGAAGTGATGATGGGATATTTTCTTCCACAAAGTTCATTGATTCTTTATTGATTTTAGGCTTCTTTGGTGTCCTTAAGTGTTATTGTGCTTAAGGGACTCCTAGATGTATTGTGGATGATGTATGTGGATCATACATACATCATCCACAACATTATGAACATTGATGTATTGTTGAATATTATATATGATATGCATAAATGTATTGTGTAAATGATGAACATCTAATTACAGCATAACTGCACTGGGTGTTGAAGTTATAAGAAACATCATAATTTTGCCTGGTTAATTTTCTGGTGAAGATATTTACAACAAAAGTAGCTAGCACATGTTGGAGCAAAACTCACATTCATTTAAATGATAATAAATGTGACAGCTATCTTATCTTTCTAGAAGCTAACCTTTGGATTTTAACCCACAAATTTAATCTTTATTTTATGATGGTCAATACCAAAAATGTCACCAAACACTGTACTGGTATATGCAAGAGTAACAATATTATAATGGCATTAACCACTGTTATTTTAAAGATGACACAGATTAATAATGTGTGACTAGCAATATATTTTGTTCCCAAACTTTTAATGGAAAGCTATGCCAGAATGTAGTACAATGAGACTGAAAATGTCAATGCTGGCCATGTGAAACACTTTGCCTTTTACATTTCTGAAAGCAGTCTTAAGAGAAATGGCACCTCAAATACATAATAAAATTCCACAATACTGCCTGCAAACACTAATGATCTTATTTTTGTGTCCTTACATAAAATATTTTATTTAATAAGCATTTCTATTACATGAATTTCTTCATTTGTTGAGCTGATTGTTAGGTGTACCTGTAACCAGGCAAAATTTTACAAGAACTATAAACAATTAAAAAAACAACACAAAAATGCCATGCAACACATGAAAGAATGATACTGCTAAAACTTACGGGTGGCAGTTTTTGAAAACTTTTCACCTTTGCTCTAACTTCATTTAATTCAGCTTGTAACTTGTTAACTTCCTGAAAAAACAACATACAGGCTTTATCAGTATGTTAAGGGCAAATGTGGACTACAAAAATTGAAGTGCGCACATCACAATTTATCTATTTTCTGTACAAAAGCACCATAAAGATTGAATACAGAGCAAAAGGATCAAAACCAATGGAAGCTCATGAAGTGAAAGATCTTTTGCTGCACTATCCATGAAGAGCATCATTTCAGGCAACCAAATCTTGCTGGAAAACACTTTTTGATTAATAAGGTAGACAAGATATTTCAGTTTGCCCTTTTCTACACTCTCTGTTGATAGTATTAAAAAAAGGTTATTCTTCATGCACAGTGCTAGATGTGCTCAATAACAGCAGCATACAACACATTGTTTGCAACTTATCAAATATGGTGAATTGGCCACTGGCACATAAAATCTTTTCTTTTTTTGTTTATTTAAATATGTTTTTAAAGTTCATGTATTAAGACACCATGTGTCATCAATTTGAAATTCTTTAAAACAGCTGGCTGTTAGGAATGCTTAGAAGTTTCTTAGCATAAAGTTTTCCTCCTAAGTGGGATGGTGAGAAGAAGAAAAAATAAACATGATGTTGTTTTAGACTTTTCAGAAAGTTACACGTCATACCAGATTATTATAAGACATTTCTCAGTTTGAGTCTTGAGAAACATTACTCACGATTAAATAATTTTTTAACTATAAAAAGAATTCTCTTGATTAAAAGACAATTCAGAACCAATACATTTGTATGATTGTCACTTAAGAAATCATACTTATCAAAGAATTCTATACAAAAGATTAGTGCAGGGAGTGAAATCACTAATTGCAACCTCTCACACCAAGCAGTGAAATAATACTAGGGTGAACCATGATCACTTTTACAGAGAAAGTGTTTTAGAAGACAATAACCCTTCAATGATTGAAAAGTTACAAGGAACAGCACTTAGTAAGTAACATTCTAACATTCAAGGTCTGTTCAAAAAGTTTCTGAACTTTTTTAAAATTATTTTATCCCGGCTTACCTACATGCTATTCACTCGTCTCCTTCAAAGTATGATTCTTTGCAGTTGATACATCGCTCCCAGCATTTTTTCCAGTTCAGGAAACACTGCTTCAAGACTTATTTCGAGATTGAGCACAGCTCTGCCAGTGAATTTTCTTTTATGTCATCTAATGTGGCAAAATTCTTACCTTTCGGCAGAATTTTTCACTTAGGGAAGAGAAAGAACTTTGTAGGAGCAAGATCCAGGGAATAGGTGGCTGAGTAACTATTGTTGTGTTCAGTGTTCAAGCTGGAATTTCTTCTCTTGTAGCAATTTGGCTATTTTGTCAGCAAAAGTTGTAGCAAAATGCTATGCAGATTAGCCAAATTCACAGTTCTATTTTTTTCTATACTTGTGTATGAGAATACAAGGCCAATGCATTGGCTAAATAAAATTTTGTACTTTAAATGGAATTCAAGAATAAACATAAATAGGCTTTTACACTTCTAATTTTAATAAAAATACTCACATTTGTTGATAAATGCAGTTTGTGAAAATACATACAATGACCTGAACTGAGTAAACCCACAACCAACGACACACCGACTGACAGGTCGACCTGAACCGAAACGGCGTGTGCTGCTGCTGCGAACCGCCAAAGAAACAAACAGAGCACCTCTTTCCTTATCCATCGCAACAAATCCCTTGCGAAAGTGCTCTTGAAGCTCTCTGGTGCTGTTTTGCCATGGGAGGAAAGACAACAGGTATGGAAATATGAAAACAGGGCGAAGCAGGATGCATCAGTGATAACAAAAAGAAAAAATGATGGGGAAGGATACCAGGTCGGCAGAGCTAAACAGCGATCAAGGAACGAAAAAATGACGGCAACAACGCAAGGGTGAAGCAGGGGTGGGCGCGATGATAGAAAGAAAGTATGATGGGGATGAAAAACATAGCTCAAGGGCGAAGTAGGGGTGGGCGTGTCAGAAAGAAAAAATTATGGGGAAGGAAACCAATTTGGCTAGGCGAAGCAGAGATGAAAGGAATGAAAAATGACGGGGAACGAAAACAACACAAGGGCGAAGCAAAGGTGGGCGGGATGGCGAAAGAAAATTGACGGAAAACATTCGCTTTTTGGCGATTCAATGGGAACTTTTTATCGCAAAATTACCGTCTTTACCGAGATTTGGCAAAAAAGCGAGCGCGAAATGCTGGTTGTGTTGTGTTTTGCCCAAAAGCCATGAATCAATAGTGACGCATGAGCCTGCGCATTGTCACAGTGCAGCATCCATGACCTCTTTCTCCAAGATTCAGGCTGGTTCCTCTGAACACTTTTGAACAATCGCCAAAGAAAATCACAGTAAAATTCTTTATTAACTATTTATCCTTGAGCGACAAACTCATGATGTACCACACCGTTACAGTCAAAAACCACGATACACACCACTTTGATCTTACAATAATGGAACTAACACTTCAGTATTATACAACTTGAATTATTTATTCCATTTTTACTGGTGTAACAATTTACAAAAACATGCAATGACTCAGTGCCGAGCTTTCACACTTCAAACGGGAGGCTTTCTCAAGGCCAGTGAATACAAGAATATCTTTGGGAAGGACAATAATTTGAAATCTTGTAGCACACATCTACTGCATGTCCAGCTGATATTGCGTTTCACACAAAAACGGAATAAATAATTCAAGTTGTATACCACTTTGACCTTTGATCTAACTTGTACCTTTTATGGTCTCGGCGAACTTGCTCAAACCCACCGAGAAGGATTGGTCCCTGGTTTCTAAATTATATCTGTCTACCCAGTTTCCTCGCCAGTTATAATGTTACAGAGCATTAGATATGCTATACACTACCAGAAAGTGTTATGTGCTAGTAAATACGTGGTATATTGTTAATTGGGTAAATAATGGTCATCAATACCTTATTTTATAAGTTCTGTTCAACATGTTTTATAACAAGTCTTATGCAGAAAAAAGTCACGCACCTTGGTTGAAATAACTCCTTGTGATGAATCTTGCATAATATAATATAACTAAACTCTGTAGAAATGTCTAGGACATATGAAGAGGCCTAATAAAACACTGAACGAAAAACACAACGGAATCAAAATACAGCAAGAAGAAGAACATTCAAGATTCAATCAAGTTTAAAGTTTAAAATAACGATGATTTTGCTAAAAAAAGTGATGAGAATATATAGTGAAATAATTTTGACCCAGTTAAAAAGATTTGACAAGAGTAAAAACAAGTGACATTCCATTCCGCATAGCACAATGCAAAGGTCGATGTTAGTACTAGCGATGCGTTTCGCCTGCCCTATGCAGGCATTCTCAAGCTAGAAAATGCAATGGATCCCTGGCCAAAGTGAACTCAAAGTTGAAAGAGGTCGACGTCACACAAGCAACGTGTCAAAGGATATGTCACGATTGGCGGGAGTGCCACACACCATCTATCGGTTAATTCATCAACTGGAAAATTAACATTTTTGTTTAGCTTTCTTCTTATGGATCATTTTTTCTCTGTTAATGAGATGTCCCCAAGCATGGGGGTAGATATATGGAGCTGTTACTGTTGTATGCAAAATCAGAAAATTTATTGACACAGACAGACTCAGCTACCAAGTTTTCAATCGATGTTCTATGCTGTACCAGAATTGATACATCCGTCCCATCGGGGGTAGCATCATGCTGCATGCAATAATCTATTAATGCACTTTCATTTTCTAGCTTATTCCAGTTCTTAATGTGTTCACTCAATCGAATTCCAAGGTTATGCTTTGTACTTCTGATGTATGATATCGGCTTGCTTCGGTTGTTATCTGCGATTGGAATACCATATGCTCCGGATTGCTGTAACAAGGGTGTTTTTTCGGGATTTTGTGTTAAGATCATTTCAATATCCTTAGTTTTAATACCTATGTTCATTTTGGCCTTTTTGCAAATATTTTTCATAGTGCTGGTAATATTTGGTAAGTACGGTAGAGAACTGCAGTATGTGGTCTCTTTAGCTGTTCCCATCACAGTATTATGAGGATAGATAAAAAAAAAAAAGGTTACAAGGGTCATAAAAAATGATTGATTAACAATCGACAGAAAATTCAAAAGGGAATTATGAGGCATACTTGCCAATCACTTTCCCACATAATCACCAAATCTGTTCAGGCATTTATCGGAACGCATGACCAACATGTTTAACCCGGCTCGGTAGAAATCACGTCCCTGCCCATTGATCCAGTTCTCGGCAGCTGTTTTCACATCACTGTCGGAAGAGAACCTTCTTCCAGATAAGTGTTCCTTCAATTTCGGAAAAAGGAAGTAGTCACTGGGTGCCAAATCTGGGCTGTATGGGGGGTGGCTCCAGACTTCCCACTTGAACTTTTGCAGCAATTCTTGAGTTTTGCGTGCAGTATGGGGCCTGGCATTGTCATGCTGGAAGATGATACCATCACTCAACATGCCAGGCTGTTTGCGTCGGATGGCTTCACGTAACCTTGTCAAAGAGGCACAATAACAATCGGCATTAACGGTATGGCCACGCTCCAGATACTCGATAAGGATAACACCGCATGCATCCCAGAATATGGTTGCCATAACTTTACCGGCAGAGGGTGTAACCTTAAACTTCTTTTTCGTTGGTGATCCAGCGTGTTTCCACTCCATACTGGCTCTTTTGGTTGTGGGGACGAAGTGATGAAGCCAAGTTTCGTCCCCAGTAACGATGTGATCAATGAACTGCTGGCCGTCGGCATGGTAACGCTGCAGAAACGTGAGGCTGCACATCATTCGTGTGGCTTCCTGCTCCTCGGATAACGCACATGGTACCCAGCGGGCACAAACCTTGGAATATCCCAAAACATCAGAAACGATACGCTGAATGATACCATAGCTGAGTCCCAGCTCTGACACCATTGCGCGCACAGTTACTCGTCGATCATTTTGAATCATTTTGTCAACTCGTGCCGTGTTGATTTCTGTCGTTGACGAACTTGGACGGCAGCTCGCTGCCCTGTTGCAGTTTTCCACATCCTCTCTGCCCGATTGAAAAGAGCAACACCATTTCGCTACATATTGTCGGCTGATTGCATCTTCACCATAAACTTCCACTATTTGACTGTGAATTGCAGATGCGGACACATTCCTTGCCCATAAGAACCAAATTACGGCTCGCACCTCCAAGCGGGACCACTTTTCTAAACGTCTTGCCATTTCAATCGCTCTCACGCGCCTGAGAACTTGCACTAACTTCCCAAACAACCGCTGTCAGACAACTAGCGCCATCTGTCTCCACTTTGGGCAACAAATGTACCCTCCACACTAATTACTTTTCCAATGCTGCTGCTTGTAACCTTTTTTTTTTGGATCTATCCTCGTATGTAACTGTCTTTGATCCAGTTTTAAAATTAAATAATCAGTTGCATTATGATCATGTTATCCATATTCTGTCACAATATTCTTTATCCATCGAGTCTTCCTTTGAAATTTTTTTTATTGGATTAGTGTGTATATGCTCGTTTTATGAAGGCTCTACTTCAGGGTTGTCCAATATACAACCCGTGGGCCAGAGTCCGGCCTGCCAAAGGTTTTAATCTGCCCCGCCTGCACTGTTCGGAATTTTAAAAATTATGGGATTTGAAAGAAGAAAACAAAAATTGTAGAAAAATAAATTCTTCAGACTCAAATTGTGTTAATTTTACAGCTTAATGTTCAATGAAGGTATGGATATAAGCGATACAGCACAACTGGCAATCTATGTACGAGGAGTCATCGCAACTTTTGAGATCGTTGAGGAACTATTGACTTATGTCCACTGAAAGGCGCAACAACTGGAAATGTTATTTTCGCTAAGACAAAACGTATCTTGGCAAAATCCAATCTTCTGGAGGATAAACTGTGTGGAATTACAACAGGTGGAGCCCTGGAGATGATAGGAAAGCATAATGGATTTGCAAATCTAATGCTGAAATCAGTGCCCAATAATGTCATCTCATGCCACTGCATCATTCACCAGGAGCAACTGTGTGCAAAGACCATGGATATGCAACAAGTAATGGGCAAGGTTGTTTCAACAATCAATTTCATAAGGTCCGAGGGGCTCAATTACGGACAGTTCAAAAATTTTTCTTGCAGAATTAGAATCATTCAATAGTGACATAATTTACTTCATCCATGTTCACTGGCTCAGCAGGGCAGCGACACTGGCCAGATTCTGGGCACTGCTTGAAGAAATAAAGACCTGCATTGCAAAAAAAGGAAAAGATTCAATTTTATGAATGACGATCAGTGGTTGAATGACTTGGCATTCCTAGTAGGTATAAGGGGCGGCTTTTCAGGTGAAGTAGGTGAAGTGCCTCGTCACCTATTTTACTTAAAATAAAGTTTTATTCAGTAATTTGTATAATACATTCTTTTTTGCTTCTATTGTGTTACAAAATACTCAAAATTTTGATTAGATATCAATTCACATAATGCGTTCAATATGGAAAACAAGTCCTCATACGCAAAACAGTGCAAGTGAAGAGCCGAAATGAAAACCCTTGGAAGTCTGCAGCTTTTGACCGAGTTGCTATGGTAACCGTGACGTCAACCTCCCCTATCTGGCGCGCAAGTGAAGTGTTTTAGCTTTCGCACCGAGGCTCTGCAGTTGGAGTAGTGACTTTCGAACGAAATCACGGTGAAACGGGATGATTTACCCAGGGTACTTAGCAATCCACTAAAGTTTTTTCCTTGCAGTGTTGCAGTACATGCTTTCCGAAATGGATTTGTTTGTTCGTGCTTTGTGTTTATTTGTCAAACAGTTTAGCTGTTACTGTAGTTTCGTGTACAGTTTAACAGTTAGTGATTGTGAACGACATTGTTTGTAATTGGTTTACTGAATATAAATGGCTTTGTAGTACTTCTGTGTTACAAAAATTATTTTGTTGGCCCCACTTACTTTTTTGTAATAAACATTCGGCATCACAGACGGATTCTCAGATTTATTAAATATAACACGCTCACTTCATAAACATGCTGATTCTAGCGAACACCTGAAATGCGAATTAATGCTAAGGAATTTTGAAAAAAATCAGAACACCATTGCCGATGCCCTGAGGGAGAAAGCTAGGCTTTTTAAAAAGCATTTTGATGAAAATGTTCATTTAAATAGACTTTTCCTGCAGACAGCGATTGATGCAGTATTATATTTGAGCAAACAAGAACCAGCACTCTGTGGCCATGACGAAAGCATGGACTCGATAAATCGTGGAAATTTCAAGGAATTACTTTCATTGTTGATATCAAGAAGTCCTTTAGAAATTCAAAATCAATACGAAGAGATAAAAAATGTCTTCACAGGTGACTCAAAAACTATTCAAAATGAATTAATTGAATGTATTTCTGAATATATAAATGATCACGTTAAAAATGAAATAAATGAAGTTCAATGCTTTTCTATTCAAGTAGATGACACCACAGACATAAACCAGACTTCTCAGTGCTCTTTAATAAAATTTGTTGATTCGGAAGGTGTATTGGCTGAGTGATTTTTGGGTTTCCACGAAGTGAGTGGAGATCGAATGTCAGAAGCTTTATACAAAATGCTAGACAAAATTTTGGAACAATTCGATTATCAACACAAATTAATAGGACAATGTTACGATGGGGCAAGTGTAATGTCTGGACATGTGAATGGGCTCCAGAAAGAAATCAAAGATAAAGCTTCTCAAGCTATTTTTGTTCATTGCTTAGCACATCGTTTGAACCTTGTATTACAGCAGAGTTTTTCTAAAATTTCAAAGTGTCGTGTATTTTATGCAAGCCTCACTGGAATTCCTTCATTTTTTCACCACTCAGTGAAGCGATCTTATACACACATCTACAACTGCAAGGCGCATACCAACCATAGCAGAAACTCAGTGGTCCTCCACTTTGAAGTTAGTAAGTGTAATTGTTGAAGATTGGGATAAATTGAAGGAAGTATTCGAATTTCTTACAAATAGTGAACAATCAGACAAAAAATCAATTCAACTTGCCAAGGGGTTTTTAAACGATATGAACACTTTTGAATTTACATTTTTGGCAATAGTATTTAATGAAATTTTGGCCGCACCGATCTAATATTCGAAATTTTGCAAAAAAAAATCACTAGACATAAACTACTGTGTAACTCAAATAAAAAAAAAACTCGTGAAATTTTGAGTCATAAAAGGAACGATGAAGTATTTGAAACACTGTTTGGAAAAGCTGGCAAAATCACAGAAATAAGCAGATCTAAATGGGAATATGCTGCTCTTACACAATAAACAATTTTTAAAAATTATAAACAATTGTATTTTAAAATTTTAGACCACATTCTTATGGAACTTGATATAAGATTTCAAGATTGTGAAAAACTTCAATTTGCTTGTCTTTCTGACACAACCAAATTCGAACAATTTAATTCAAGCTTTCCCTCTCATGCTTTTGAAAATCTACAACATTTTTACGGAAAAATATTTACTAAACTCCAGCGCCTTAAAAATGAACTGAGTCTTGTATAATCCAACGAAAAATTAAGGAATATATCGACTCAAGAACTTCATCGAGTGCTTCATGAAGATAAAGACATTTTTACAGAAGCTTATAAATTGGTTGCCCTCATTTTAACCATTCCATCTACAAGTGTGTCAGTGGAAAGAAATTTTTCTTGCCTTAAAAGAATACAAACTTACTCAAGAAACACTATTTCTCAAGATAGACTTGCTTCTTTGGCAAATATTTCTATTCAGAAAATCGACAAATTTGCAGCTTTAAAAGAAAGAAGAATTTATCTAATATACAAAAAATAGGCCAGTCCTCATAAAGTGATTTTCATTGAAGACAGTAGATATCTTTTCATATTGCTCTTGTAGCTCTTCACCTATGTTTTCAACCACCAGCCGCCACTGGTAGGTATCACTAAATATCTTGCAGATATAAATGTGAAATTACAAGGGATCAACTTGCCCATAAACTGTATGAGCATATCCAAGCATTCGTGCAGAAGTTACAACTGTTTCAGCAATAGTTGATTGTGGAAAAAGTTGTCGATTTCACTACGTTATCAACAAAGCCGTCTGAGACAGTGAACCATAAAAAGTACTCCGAACTGATTGAAAAACTTAGTGGTGAATTCAGAGAAAAAATTTCGGATTTCAGAGAACACGATGGTGAAATGAAGTTGTTTTCAGATAAATTCGGAACCGATGTCAATGATGCTTCTGATATGTTGCAGATGGAACTAATCGAGATCAAAAATGACACACCATGAAGAGAGTATTCGTACAGTATGATTTGTTAACATGTTATAAAAAATATGTTCCCTCTGTTTCTTATCCAAATGTCTCAAAACACGCCCTTCGATGCATTGCACTGTTTGTTAGCACATATTACTGCGAACAGCTATTTTCAAGGATGAAAGCCATAAAAACAAAATCAAAGTCCTATCTGACAGACGAGCATCTTACCGGAATTCAGTGCATCGCTACATCAAGTGTACGGGCAGACACTGACTACCTGTGTAAGCAAAAGCAATGTCAGATCTCACATTAACTGAGCATGTGGTTTAACAACGAAAGAGAAGATAATAAATTACGTTTAATGTCAATTTTTTGGGAAATTTTCACATCTAATTTTACTGTTTGTTTTTTTACTGAATTTGCAGCAAGTTGGCCCACGAGTTCTGTGAAAATTTAAAAAGTGGCCCCTTACACAAAATTGTTGGACAACCCTGCTCTAAATGCTGTGAGTTCATACGTCATTGGACGATAGGAATCTGCAGGTATGATAGATGGTAAGTACGCTGGTTTTCTATGAACTTTATATTGTATGTTATTTTTGTCTTTTGTAAATAGTATGTCCAGGTAAGGTAGCCCCATCTTTTTCCATTTCAATTGTCAGGTTTATTAAAGGATAATAACTTGCACATGCATTCATAAAATGTTGCAAATCACTCATTTCGTGTTGCCAAAAAATCAGTATGTCATCTACATACCTCAGAAACTGGGCTGGTGCTTTTATATTTTTGTCTGACATCACTTTATACTCGATATCTTGTAGAATAACCTCTGCGAGGATTCCACAAATGGGGCATCCCATAGTTTCTCCTTGGGTTTGTTTGTAGATTATTCCTTGAAATTTAAAGTAATTATTTTTTGTAATGAATTTTAGACTTGATATGATATCCTCTATTTCAGTATTAGGTATTTTATATCTTGCTGGGGCTTGGGTAACTTCCATATTGTTTTTTCAAGTTTTGGAATAATAACTTTTGTCTTGTCGACTTCGACATGATAGGCAAATTTACAACCTCTATTTAAAGCCTTCTTTTATAAAGCTGCGAGTTCGACATCAGACATATTTATATAAGTAGGTTTTCTCTCCACCTGATATCTGTTCTCACAGAAGATCTTTTCAATCAAGGCTTCAAGCTTTTTCAGTGTCTAGTCCGGTCCTTTATGGTATTTTTCTCCATCAAGACAAAACTATCACAATATAAAATACCTTATACTGAAATAGAGGATATCATATCAAGTCTAAAATTCATTACAAAAAATAATTTCTTTAAATTTTAAGGAATAATCTACAAACAAACCCAAGGAACAACTATGGGCTGCTCCATTCGTGGAATCCTCGCAGAGGTTATTCTACAAGATATCAAATATAAAGTGATGTCAGACAAAAATATAAAAACATCAGCCCAGTTTCTAAGGTATGTAGATGACATACTGATTTTTTGGTAACATGAAATGAGTGATTTGCAACATTTTATGAATGCATATGCAAGTTATTATCCTTTAATAAACCTGACAATTGAAATGGAAAAAGATGGGATATTACCTTACCTGGACATACTATTTACAAAAAATAAAAATAGCATACAATATGAAGTTCATAGAAAACCAACGTACTTACCATCTATCATACCTGCAGATTTCTATCATCCAATGACGTACGGACTCACAGCATTTAAAGCCTTCATAAAACTAGTGCATACAACACATTCATCCAATAAAATTTTTTTCAGAGGCAGACTCAATGGGTAAAGAATATTGCAACAGAATATGGATATTATGATCATAATACAAGTTGATGATTTAATTAAAAAATGGATCAAAGACAGTCACATAATACTGTGATGGAGACAGCTGAAGAGACCACATATTGCAGTTCTCTACTGTACTTTATTACCAACACTATGAAAAATATTTGCAAAAAGGCCAAAATGAACATAGGTATTAAAACTAAGGATATTGAAAAGATCTTAACACAAAATCCCGAAAAAACACCCTTGTTACAGCGATCCGGAATATATCGTATTCCAATCATAGATAACAACCGAAGCAAGGCGATATCATACATTGCAAGTAAGAAGCGCATAACTGTCAACCTGTACGGTTTGCCCGTACTTTGTACGTTTTTTTCACATTTTTGTTCGTGTATGGCCGTACAAACGTTTTGTATGTTTTTTGAAATCTCTGAAAAGCTTTTTTGTTAATTATTTACTTTAACTGGCCCTACTCTAAAACTTTTTTGTGGATATAATACCAAACGTTTTACGATCCTTCCATGGCTCGCACAACCGTAGCAGAATCACGGCGACGGGTGATGTATGTCGCTGATTTTATTTTGGTTCTGCAGACAAAAATGATATCTCCAGAACCCAATTGAAGCTCCTCTTGTGGACTTCCGATCATGGATGCAATTTTTTTTGTCTTCGGACGAAATTCAGTCTTCAAAACTTTCCGGAAACGAAGTGAAGATTTCTCCCGTAATGTTTTTTTTTTTTTTCATTTTTTTTTCGTGATGTTTCCTTTTCCGATATTGCTAATTATCATTTTATTCCATTGTGTTTCAGTCTGAAAACGGAGGTAACAACTTCCGAAAAAGGAAGTTAGACGCAACCTCGTAATCTTACATTCCCTTTTCCGCGATGTTCTCTCTGTCCCGTATGGTTAAGTATAATTTTGTTACATAAATGTTTACATTTAAGACTGAAAACGGAGAAAATTTTTCCAAAAACGAAAGTTGAACGGAACAGAAATTTATCCCACAACCGCAAATTGGAAGCACACAAAAAAAAAAAAAAAAAAAAAAAAAAAAAAAGAAGGAAGCTAAAAGCAGCAAAGGGTTCTTCTGAATTCCTATTTTTTTTTTTTGCAGTGTTTTCCCTGCATTGTATTATTGTTTAAACATCATTTAATACATAAGATCAAAAATGAAGAAAAATGTCCCGAAAATGGAAGTAGGACGGAATTAAAGTTTTTTCCCTTATTCATAGGGTTTTTTTTTTCTTGCAATGTTCCTTTGTCCTGTATTTTTAAATAACATTTAATTCCACAAATCTCTTAACATAATTATATTCCACATTCAAACCAAGCGGCCGATTTGAGGCAAATATCAAATTCAATAATTGCGAGGTGCAGCACGATGACATCGCACTAGCAATAGGCCTCTCCAACAGGACATTAATGGAAGAAATGGAACTTAATGGTACAGATAAAAAGTTATTTTTCAGAGATGTGAGAAACTTTTATGTAGCACTAGCATACCTGCCAACTCTTGCGCATTACTCGTAAAATTTACGTATTTTAACTGTTCTTTACGATTTTACGCATAGATCGCAATTTTTCACGCATTTCCGTATATTTAAAAAAACATTTTTTTTTTAAATCTTCCTTGAGAAAAATTTGTTAATGTTTCAGTTAAATTATACCTGCCAACTCTTCCGGAATTTGCGGAAGTTTTCCGTTTTTTTATACAGTCTTCTGGTTTTCCGGCCGGAAGAACTTTTCTTCCGGATTTTTAAAATTTTCTGTATTTTTTGTTAAAAAAATCCATACAAATAAAATATATAACAGAGATGGGAATTTTGTGCCTTTGTTCGCCAGAAAACCTGTGCCCTGTCGTCATCGGCGGGACTTCGGCACAGTAAATTCTCCGTGCACCCTGTTATGCTTGACGCTGAATAAAGATTATGCGATAGAAGAAAGATTCAGAGTCTCCAACTACTGTGGATTTTACGTAGTTATTATGGAAATAATCGGTCCTCTACGGACGACGGAAAACATCGAGTATGCTATGGTAATCGTAGGTCCACTACGGACAACAGAAAACATCGAGTATGCTATGATAATCGTCGGTCCGCTACGGACGATGGTAAACATCGAGTATACTATGGAAATCATCGGTCCGCTATGGATGACGGAAAACGTCGAGCATGCTATGGAAATCTTCGGTCCGCTACAGACGGTGGAAAACATCGAGTATGCTATGGAAATCGTCGATCCACTGCAGACGATGGAAAACGTCGGGTATGCTATGGAAATCGTCGGTCTGCTACGGAGGATGGAAAACATCAAGCATGCTGTGATAATCGTCGGTCCGCTACGGACGAAGGAAAACATCGAGTATGCTATGGAAATCTTCGGTCCACTGCGGACGGCGGAAAACGTCGAGTATGCTATGGAAATCGTCGGTCTGCTACATACGATGGAAAACATCAAGCATGCTATGATAATCGTCTGTCCGCTACGGACGAAGGAAAACTCGAGTAAGCTATGGAAATCGGCGGTCCGCTACGGACGATGGAAAACGTTGAGTATGGTATCAAAATGTGATATAATTTGTTTATATTAAAAACACCTAAAAATTATAAAATGCCCAAATATTTTCATTTATTTTTACTTATACATAACTAAATTCATTATAAATGTTGTTTGCACATAGTTAAAAAAAATCATTATAAAAGTTGTTCGCACATAGTTTAAAAAAAAATCATTGGAAACGTCATTCATGCACAATTTTACACATTTGAATTTTCTCAGGTTGGCTGGTATGCAGTAGTGAGAAAGATGGTGGATAAATTTCCATTTGAAAACCAGGTGCTGAAAGACCTGAAGTACTTGACCCAACCCTCAAAAATAGCCTGAAGTACACACATATTTGTAGATTAGCAGACACCTTTGCTCCACACTTTGAACAGGAAGCTCTAAAGGATGAGTTTAGTAACTATTATATGATCTCTGATGACTGTGTGCCTGTACTTATAATCTTTTTAGACAGTGGCCAGAAAAAGAGCTTTTGTGGCTACTAGCTGGATATTATATAAGCCTGAGAATAAGTACTGGTGGCATCTGCTTCCCAAATCTTAAGTGAGTATTCAGTGACTACTTACTTTGCCTCACAATAATGCTGGCTGTAAAAGATCTTTCTCCATGATGAAGAAAATCCATACAGGCTTAAGGAAGTCCCTGAATGCAGATACACGGACATCTTTTTTACATTGTAAAATAAACATTAACACTTGTTTCATTGGCTTTAAACCCACTGATTACATTTTGGAAAAAAAGCAAAACCTACATGTGTTGAATATAATACAACACACTCTTAGGATTAAATTGCTTAAATATGCAAAAAATGAATACATATACATCAGGTGATGTTATAAATCTGTTGAGCTTGTAAAATTTGTCTAATAAATTTTGTGTGTAAGGGTTATTTAATCTTTGTAAGGTTTTTATTGGTCCAGTGTACAGGTTATCACCTCAAGAGGTTGACCAGTATGGAAGCGTAACCTTGGAATTCAATTGAGTGAACACATTGAGAACTGGAATAAGCTAGAAAATAAAAGTGCATTAACAGATTATTGCATGCAACATGATGCTACCCCCAGTGGGATGGATGTAGCAATTCTGGTACAGCATAGAACATGGATTGAAAACTTGGTAGCAGAGCCTGTCTGTATCAATAAATTTTCTGATTTTGCATGCAATAGTAACAGCTCCATAGATCTACCCCATGCTTGGAGATATCTCATTGACAGAGAAAAAACAAACCATAAAAAGAAAGCTAAACAAAAATATTAAACTTCCAGCTGATGAATTAACCGATAGATGGTGTGTAGCACTCCCTCCAAGACAGAACATGTTATCATGATGTATCCTTTGACACGCTGCTTGTGTGACGTTGACCTCGTTCGACTTTGAATTCACCTTGGCCAGGGATCCATTGCATTTCTAGCTTGAGAATGCCATTATAGGGTAGGCGAAATGCTTTGCTAGTACTAACATCGACCTTTGCACTGTGTTATGCGGAATGGAATGTCACATGTTTTTACTCTAGTCAAATCTTTTAACTGGGTCAACATTATTTCACTATTATAGTCTCATCACTTTTTTTTTAGCGAAATCATCATTATTTTAAACTTTCAACTTGATTGAATCTTGAATTTTCTTCTTCCTGCTACATTTTGATTCCATTTATAGTGCAGTGTTTTATTAGGCCTCTTCATATGTCCTAGACATTTCTACAGAGTTTAGTTAGATTATATTATGCAGGATTCATCACAAAGGATTAGTAAACCATAAGTAAGATAAGTAAATCATAAGTAAGATTATATTATGCATGATTCATCACAAGCGATTATTCAACCATGGTGTGTGACTTTTCCTTCTGCATAAGACTTGTTATAAAACGTGTTGAACAGAACTTATAAAATAAGGTTACTGATGACCAATATTTACCCAATTAGTTACAGAGGGTATTTAAAAAAATGTTATCAGCATTAGTGCAATCCAAAAGTTCTTGACTGATGGTCATGTGCTGTTGTTTTTGGTCATCAGTAAGAAGCTGTGGTATGAATTTTGCTGCTACACGATGCATGCTCCATTTTCCAATTAAAATTTGTTGACAAGAACCAATAGAGATGTTGCAATCCTCCGCAATCTCTCTGAAAGTAAGATGACAATTAGAACAAACAGTCTGATGCACTACCGTGATGAGATCATCATGTGTTGATGCTGACAGCTGACATGATCATGGGTCATCCTTTTTTTGACTACTAACCACTATCGAAGCATTGGTACCAATCATAACACTGTGTACAACTCACACACTCTTCACTATAAACGTGCTTCAACATTTTATAAGTTTCAGTGAACGATTTTCGAACATAAAACAAAATTTAACGTTCACACGCTGATCAGCCATTTTGAAAAATCATGAACCACACCCCACACACGAATCCTTACTGAACAAAAATTAACAAGACAGAGCGTTATGCTTAGTGTTTATTTTTAGAAAAATAAACTAGCTGTCACATGACACCTGCAGGATTTTGATGAGACTACAAACTTCCGCCTGCAACAGGAAGTTCAGAAACTTTTGTTTTGAACAGACCTCGTAGCTGTAGCTTAAAAATGATAGAAAAATATATGTTAATTGCTGACAATGTACTGCAAAACTCATGCCTGGTAACAACTTTCGTTTTAAATCATTCCCAGAAAAGAAAGAGAGAAAGCAATAATAAGGTGGATATCTAACAAAATTAAACAAAAAAAAAAAAAAAAAAAAAAAAGCTGATTCTTCATTAATGGCTTATTTAGGTGATATTTAAGATTGTCTTCAGGAAAATGTACCACTCCAAACAATAATGTTGTTTGGATAATATATGCAGTTCAGAAAAATGAAATTACACCAAATAAAGTAAAAGATGCAAAAAGTGTGTGTGTGTGTGGGGGGAGGGGTGGACTTCATTCGTACTTACCTCAGAATGTTTTACTAGTGCTTTGTGACAAACATCTGGGGTAAGTCCAGAAGCACTTAAGTCACTCTGTAATGAAAAAAACAACAATATATATATGGACACAAATAATATTACAATAATATATATGTAATAAATAATGTAATAATTCTTATGTGATCCATAAATAAAAATAATAATAATTCTGTCAAGAAACAAAACAAAAAAAGAAAGTGCTCTCTAAAAATAACTTCAATACTAAGAACATGTGAAATGAAAGTGACCATCAGGTAAATATTAAATCCTCATACATATTTTTTGGCATAAATTTCTTTAATTGCTACCATGCAATCATTTCCTCAGAAAATTTGTGAATTACATTTTCATTAGTTTTATCTCTACAGAGTCCTTTGCTTTGTACCCAACTCTCACTGCCACAAAACAGAGTAGGTCTAAATATTGCACTGCATTCAGGTAAGTTTGTTCTTTGGCCTAAAGTACAATAATTCCATATAGCTGTTAAAGGGCTTCTCTTGTTTTGCAGATTTTCTTCCCTAATTTCGTATCTAGCTGTCCTGTCTCATTATAAATAACTCCCAAATAAGCGAATTGTTTCACTAGTCCTTTTGGTTGACGAATCAGCTTAAAATACTTCCATTATGGAGTATTTGACCCTTATGTATAAGCATGTAAGGAGCATAACTGTGAAAAAACTGTTGGGAAACTTATTCACATAGATCTCACAGGGATTTATGCAGCTGCTGTATAAAATGTGGTAATATTTTCAAACTGTTCATAATTCACACACAAACACATAAAAAGAATTTCTTTATGCACTATTTTATAGTACTTTCTTATTTACTGTTATTGAACATTTATTATTTTTATATTCAAATTGTATTGTTTTATGTTCTTATTATTTTTACATATTGCAAGATTTACCAGGTTTTCTAATCCTCCACCAGTACTGACAACTTAAAATTTATTCTTCTTCTTTAGTAAAAAAACATTACAGATGCTGAGAAATGACATTAAATTAAAATTCTGAAAGCTTTAAAAGATTCACTTAGCAGAGTGATTCAAAAGTTGGTCTTATTTGCAGGCTAAAAAGTTTAATGATGCAAGGAAGCCATACACGCTCACCTCATTCTGCAAAGTACAAGCTGTTGTACTTGCCAATGTTCCACCTGAGCCACTATCCCACAGCGGTACAACTCAATAGGTTTAATGATGCAAAGAAGTCATTACGCTCACCTCATTCTGCAAAGTACAGGTCCTCCTTTTCTGTAGTCCTTTGCCAATGTTCCACCAGAGCCACGATCCCACAGCGCACAGGCGCCGACGTTGTGGGTTCGACGCACATTTTGAACCCTCAATGATTTTGCTGTGGGTTCCTTGAACCCCTAATATTTTTGCTCGTATTTCATGGGAAAAACACATGTACGCATATGCGCATAAATTTTGTTTTTTGTTATCAATTCTTCACATTTTTTATTATTCATTCCCCGTTTACTATATATAGAAAGTGTGTGTAGAAATTTACCCCTCAGATTGTTTCTTGTGCCTCGAAAAAGAATTAGTTCGTGCTCATCAAATTTGACGTGACAGACAATACCTCAAGTACCGTTGTTTAAGAGCATTTAAAACTGCCTCCTTTATAAAAGAAAATTCTTCGGTTTGTCTGGGTTCCCACAAAATACAAAAGTTTAGCTCTACATTCGGAGACAAGAACCTATTCGAGGTCATAGTGATAAAGGCGGAAATATGTTGTACAGTCAGTTGACTCATCCTACATATCTTCGGGCAGTCGGGGACGAAGGAGGTTAGAAGAGAGAGAAGATGGCATCAGCAGTCGCTGGTGCAGCAAAATCTGATCATCTGGTATCTTGCGCCCTCCAGTTGGGGAGAGTTCAGTGACGCAACGTCACTTACTGAAGACCTGTGCTGGAGTACAGGTTGATAGCGGCCGTCTCTTACTCTCTGCAGTAGTCCCTAAAGATCAACAAGGCTCCCACAGCTTTAGCAAGGCCGTGACCGGTTAATACGCAATATGCACTTCCGGTCAACGAAGCATAATTTTGTTTAATTTTTTTTTAGAAAATACTAAACAGTATTTCTGTAACTTTTTTGCAAATTTTTAGTTATGTGCATGTATATTTCGGTCTCATTTTTTCCTGACTGTACATGCTGCATACGTGCCTCTAAAACCTCTTCAAAGTCAATGATTTCCCCATAGAAAAGTACAGAAGCAGCCCAAGTTGGGCATACTGGGCATACACAGCTGATACGAAGTAGAGCCCATGGAAAATGCAGGGCGTATGGCTGATGCCATGTCCTCTCCCTTCTAACTTACTATTTTAACACAGAAATCATCTGAAGAAAAAAATTGTTGGCATTTTTAAAATTGGTATAAAAAACCTAAAAATAAATTTTACATGTTTTTTTGCTACTTTTATAAGACAACTGAGTTGGAAATTCACACAGTATCTGTGTATTGTATACAGACTTGCCAACCTTAAGAAGAGAAAAATCCTGCAAGCTTATTTTCGTATGCTTGAAATATCAATGGACATAATTTGAAGCACTAATGTTATGTTAAGGCATATAAAAAATGTAAAACAATTTCTCTTAAAAAATATTTAAAAAAATTCTGTTAAGTTATTCATTGATCTGGAGGATAACCCAAATTATGATGGAAAAGGAGAAATTCCTTGACGCCGTCGCACTCTCATGCCTAAAGATTACAGCGAAATTTTTTTGCCGCCGAATTTCCGATTTCAGAAATTTTTCCTCCGTTTTTAAACTGAAATACAAATATTTATGGAATAAAATGATATATAACAATACTGGACAGAGGCAACATCACAGGAAAAAGAAATTATGATTACGGAGAAAATCTTTATTTCGTTTACTTCCATTTCTGAAAGGCAAAGTACCGTCCCGATGCGCATTTTTACAAATTGGTAAAATTATTCGACGCATAGTTTTACGCGTGAGAAAAAAATTCCCGACGCATATTGTTACGCATCGAGAAAAATTCCCGAGGCGTATTTTTACGCGTTGGTAAAATTTTGATGCATACTAAACGCGCAATTACGCGTTTTGGCGAACTCTGGTCGGCACATCACTTGAGCACACTCCCGTGGAGAGAAAGAGAGAGAGCTACCGCACGATGACACGAAGCCAGCGAGTCAAAGATGACATCATCACGTGACACAGCGCTCGTAAGGTCTGGGAGAAAATCTAAGTGGATGGTTGCAGGGGGTTGAAATATTTCGATTGAGCAATCTAAATATTAAAAAAATCTGTTAAAAAAGACCTCTATCTGTAAATCAGTAAAATTAAGCAGAAATCCATAAATTTTACGGATAATCCGTAAAAGTTGGCAAGTATGCAAGTCTATTTTTGAAAATTTCCCCATTTCGGCAACAACGCACAATGTTTTTGTTCTGTCACATGCATATTTTTTTTGCTATGTTACTATCTGGGAACATTTTCTTAAAAAGCACACTTGCATGGGCAGCAGAGCTTAAAGGTAAGTTATGTTACACGAGGAATGAAGTAAACAAGCACTCAGCATGGATAATGGCATCGGAAGAGGAACTATCTCGAGCAAAATTTAATGTTTTGTTATTTTCCACGGACTTAGAATTGTCTACGTGTTTTTGCGTACGAATGTGATTAACGATATCTCCTTTGCCCTTGCGGACAACGGAAAAATCACACCTACAAATAGAGCAAAAGGCAAATTGTTGGCGCTTCCTTGATTCGATTATACACGGATAATCTGTCGTATACTTCTTAAAAACAGTGATATTTTCTACCAGCCATCACTTGATTAAACACGTGCACAAAAAGTTTTCAGAAATTCCTGTGAAGACAGACGAAGTACATAAAACAAACCAAAACACTACCGCGAGGTTCCAATAGAAATCTGCGGCAGTACATACGGTGTGAGCCAAAGCCAAGCCCGCTCCTACTCCGTGCCTGCAGCGCCAGAGATCATTAGCGGACAGAAGAGTAAACATTGCTGCCAACGGCAGAGCAAAACTGCTCGCTGCTGACACAGAAGGGAAAGGCTACTTCTCCGCTAATGAACAGATGCCTCGGAGAACTTCGAACTTTTCTCATTACTTTTTAATTTACGCTACGGTAATTGTCGAAGTTTTCCGATGCCTTGGAGAACTTCGAACTTTTCTCATTACTTTTTAATTTACGCTACGGAAATTATGATGGAATCCAGCAATATTGATTTCTAATCCGGAATTCCGGGAAGTGTAATAAAATCCGGCATTGCCGGCCTAAACCCGGAGAGTTGGCACGTCTGTGTATATAATAATGTAGTGCCTACAAAAGCAAAATAAATAAACAAATAATTACCCAGAGAGAAAAATCTGTAACTAACTATAATTTTCTTCATTTTAGCATTTCAGGTGTCTTATTGTGCCAGATAATATGACTGAATGAAATTTATATTAGACTTAAATACTTTGAAAAATGCATGGGTAATTCGATTAAAAATTTCCGGAACCCCCAATAATTTTTCAAGTCGGTGCCCTATGCCACAGTGGTACAACTTAACAGGTTTAATGATGCAAGGAAGTCATACATGCTCACCTCATTCTGCAAAGTACAGGCCATTGTTTTCTATAGCACTTTGCCAATGTTCCACTAGAGCCATGATCCCACTACATTAATACTTGGCAGGTTTAGCAGCTACAGAGTTTAATGATGCAAGAAAGCCATACACACTCACCTCATTCTGCATGATATAGGGCCGTTGTTTTCTATAGTCTTTTACCAATGTTCCACCAGAGCAATGACCTCACAGTGGTACCACTCAGCAGGTTTCGAGGATAGAAACTCTCTGATGCCAGTTTCCACATCTATCACTGAAGTGAAGTCCCATCCTTGTAGAAAACATGCCATGGAGCAAAACTGGTGGTAGCTGGATGAGGAGAGATCCGGAAAGTATGGAGAATTGGGGTATGATCTCAACCCTTTCCAACTCCTGTAGATTTTGCTGGAACACTCTGGAGGTGTTACTTAGGGAGTCATCCATTTGAAGCAATGCCTGCTTGCTATGGATAAATGTTGCGTAGCGCTGGTGCAAAGCATCAGGGATCTGTTCCAGTTGTTTGGCACAAAGGTTCCTGTCCACAGCCTGACCATCTGGCACGAGTTCCCAGTACACAGGACCCTCGCAATTCCACCAAATGCACAGCATGACTTTCCTCCAGAACCACCTTCTCTGCACACAGGCTGTTTCCTGGTGTGGCCTCAGACAATGGATCCCAGTGGTAAGATAACATAGGAATAACCACTTTTCATCATCTGTGACAATACAACGCCAAAACCTACCATTCTGTGGATTCGACAGCAATCTGTGACGATACAACGCCAAAACCTACCATTCTGTGGATTCGACAGCAATCTGAGACAGTAAACGACATGTTGTTCCATGTGCTGGGTTGTCAATTCATGGGGAACCATTCGATGGTGCTGGAGAAGAAACCAAACTAGTCACGGTAATTAATGATGGTGGAATGGGAAGACCCCCACCTCAGCTGCCAATTGTTGTGCTGGTACTGGGGTTTGCTGGTACAGCTTTGACCAGGGTGTCTGTATTAGTGGTCACTGAATGTCTTGACCTTGGCTTGTGTTCGAGACGGATGTCCACAGCATTGAAATGCTGGAACCATTTTTCTGCAGTGCTGCTGTTCACAGTTTTCTTGCCTTCAGCTTCACAAATTTCTCTTGATGCTGCTGCTACATTTAACCCTTTTTCCCAATAGTGGTACAGGAGCACCCGAACAGCACATTTATCGACCTCCTTCCTATGCTCACCTGAGAAAGTAATGCGGCTTCATGCCATACACACGTTATCAGCTTTGTGTGTGCTACGTTGTCAAGGTACCCCAGTTGATGCTAGCATGTTCCACACAGGAATGGAGTCCCAACATTATGTGTTGCTCAAAATGAGATGAACTTTTGAATCACCTGGCAAATCGGACTTATCTTCCCTTACAAAGGCATTCTTAGTATTTGGTGTATTTACCATTATGTTTGTTCAGCAAATTCATTTGATAGTCGGAATAAAGTGATCATCAAGTATTTTGACACAAAGAAGCATACTCAATTAATTCACTTGAGCATCGGAGTATGTGACACTGAGTTGCATGGTGCCAAGGCCCAAGTTTTTCATGGTAGTTCTGAAGATGGATTATAGGGTCTGAAAAATAAGTTAGACTTTAACCAATGCATTTTTGAGCTTATTTTTGGCTTGATCTTTTAGATAGTAAGAATCCCCCCCCCCTCAACTCGCTCACAATGATGCTTGCAGACCAACCTGCTTGCAGCACCATTCATATGAGTTGAAGGGTGGCTCAGACACCACAAACATATCATAATCGGTTGAGCTGCACTCGTTGCTATTCGTGTGAGAGTGGTCTGTACAACATGTTAGGAAGAAGTGTGTTGCGAGTGATTCTACTTCATGAGCTCATATTGGGTCGTAATGCGCCACAAACCTACTGTAATGTGGTGGAAGCATGGGGTGAGGAGGCAAAATCTCAATGTACTACTTGTTGGTGGTTGAAGAAGTTTCATTCCAGTGACACACGTCTACAAGATGAGAAGAGTCGAGGATGACATTTGGTCATTGATAACGACGTTCTGAAGGCAAATATGGAGGTAGATACTTGCGCCACAGTCAGGAAACTCGCCAAACAGTACAATGTGTTGGTGTCAATCATTTCCAAACATCTCCACCAAATTGGTACGATCAGGAAGCTCGATACATGGGCCCCACACGAACTGACGGAGCATCAGAAACAATGAGTTAAGATGTGTAGTAACCTTTTGCTTTGCAACAAAAAAGGAGCTCCTATTTGATCACATTGTAACACCTGTCACGAAAAGTGGGTGTTATATGACAACCATAAGCGATCTGGGCGGTGGCCGAACCATGGTGAACCACCGAAACAACATCCTAAACCAAGGTTGACACCAAAGGTTTTGTTGAGAGTGTGGTGGGCTGTTCATGGTGTAATACACTACAAGTTCTCGAATGCTGGCGAAAGCATTATCTCAGTCACATACTGTGAAGAAATTGACTGAATGCACCAGAAGTTGTGTTCCAAGCAGCCATCATTGGTGAACAGAAAGAGTCCTATCCTCCTCCATGATAAAGCGAGACCACATGTGTCACAAATAACGAAACAGAAACTACACAAATTGAGGTTTGAAACCCTCCCACATCCAGTGTACTTGCCTGACTTGGCACTTACCGATTTCCACCTGTTCATGAATTTTAGCTATTATCTCAAGGAAAGGACCTTTAGAAACCGTGAGGAAGCTGAAATTGCATTCCGGGACTTTCTTCCATCCAGAGAGGCAAGCTTCTTCCAGACTGGCATTGAAGCACTTGTCACTTGTTGGCAGAGGTGTGTAGCTGTGTTTTTTTTTTATTTCGAATAAAACAAGTTTGTGTGCTATGGAGTATGTCTCTTTCATTTTTACCCTCCAAATCAAACATTATTTTTTGCACAACCGGGTGTATATATATATATACACAGTGAAACCTCTGGTTCTTCTAAAAAATGGTCATTCAGAAGGGTGGTCGCTAAATAGGGGAAGGTTTTAATGGCATATCCAATGAAGAGTTTTGACATTAAACCTTTGTAAACTATTTCATAACTTTTATAAATTATGTACTCAGTGACAAATGCTCTGAATTGCTACATTCCAAACATAATGCATTTCAGTTTATTTACAGTACAGTATGTATGCATGTGTATGAGGGTACGATAAATAGAAGGTGACAGGAGGGTACCATACATAGAAGGGGAAGGTTGCAGATGGAAGTGCCGGGAGCAATTCGCGCACGGAACTTCGATTTTTCGAAACCATGAAGTGGCGACGGATGAAAATAATGATGTCACAGATCTTGACGAAGATGGGGCTGTGGTTTAGTCAAGAGTGGCAGAGTGAGTGATCACAAAGGACACAGAAGACATTGTCGCTTACATTACCGAATTGCATAGGAAAAGAATATCGGAAGGACATCATTCCTTATGCTTAGGTCATTGTGATTTGGCATTTCGGGAGGCTTTTTCGTGTTATTTAGTATCTTTTCCCACTTCGTTCTAAGGCAGTATTGTAACGTTTCAGCTGTGTTTTTACGTTGTACACGACAAGAGTTCGACTGTTTTTGTACTCGAGAATTTTAGTGTTTTAAGTTGGTGCTTGTGTGGGTTATTTCATATTCCCTTTTTTTGTGAAGTCTGGTGACATACTAGGTTGAGAATTGAGAATAGAATTTAAGGGTGGTGTATGCCTTGAGGGAATACCGTCATATTGAAGACGTCGTTGGAACAACGTAATCATTCATCGAATGACGCTACGGTGAAAATTATGTTCTCCCAATTCGTTTTTGGTTTATTAGTTTTTATTTTATCCCAATTCGTTTCAATTCGTTCCAACTCGTTTCAATTCGTTCCAACTCGTCTAATTTTTTTTTTTTTTTTTTTTCAAGTTTGTATCAATTCGGTTGTATGTTCACCTAATTCGTTTTTGCTGTAGCATATTTCATTTTTGTAGGAATTACAGTATCTTTAAGGATTTTAGAGTAAAGTTTTTATATATTGAGATTTTAAAGTTATCAATGAGTTTCCTCCTTATGCCATACACAGAGACCTGGAGACAACATGCAGAAAGTTTTATCACAGAGAATCTTTTTTATCAAGGACTCATGTTTTTTGTCAAAAATGACATTTCAGCATGTTATTGGAAACTTAGAATATCATATAGGTGGAGCTCACGTACTTGGGTTATCACTAAGGATATCTAAAAAGTTTTTCTGTGTTTGGTACCTATAGTGGTAATCTAAAAAAAATAATTTGAAAAACGAATGCAATGTTGTCTGCTTAAGTTTATCACACTTTTCTTTCAGCACAATTTCAGCTCACAGAATAGTTTCTTAATCCCCCCCTCTTTCTGGACAGTCAAGTAAAGATGAGTTATACCTGTCACTCTCTTTTTCAGCCTTTGTAGGAAGTGTAGGGACGGGGTCCCTGTGTCACTTTACGTTACTAAGTAAGCCATTAAAATTGCCTGTCATCGCCAAGAATCCTTCACCCCCACTCACTTCTATGCAGGTGGAAACTTCCTAGCAATTTAAAGTGACCAATCCACACTAATGCACATTTCCTTAATTTACTGTTTCATGGTTACAGGGTATAGAGAAAATTTTCAGTGGAAATGGTAATCCGGACAATGCTTTTTTTGTGCAGTGATCCTTACGCAAAGATGGTCATTAAGAGGGGGGTGAGTGGTCTTTTAATAAGGGGAAGGTTAGCATTAGCGCCATGGGTTTTGAAATCGGTTTGACAGAAAAACAGTCGTAATGAAGTTATTAACTATATGTCAACAAAATAGTTTCCATATCATCTACTGTTTCGCACGTTACTAGAAATTCGAGAACGGAAAAAACGTCCATATAATAAAAAATTTTTATTTCAACTTGTCACTAATATTCCTTTTTGATGTTCCTTATAATAGTTTAGAATTTTATTATGAAGATTACAAATTTATATGAAAAAATGTTTTTATATGATGCATATGACTGCATCATATAAAAACATTTTTTCATATAAATTTGTAATCTTCATAATAAAATTCTAAACTATTATAAGGAACATCAAAAAGGAATATTAGTGACAAGTTGAAATAAAATTTTTTTATTATATGGACGTTTTTTCCCGTGCTCGAATTTCTAGTAACGTGCGAAACAGTAGATGATATGGAAACTATTTTGTTGACATATAGTTAATAATTTCTGAAACCACGTAATGTTTTCGACAAATGTTGAATTAATATAGTCGTAATGAAGGTTGGTCGTTAAGAGAGGTTTCACTGTATATCCATATCCTTAAACCTTTCCCCACCCACCTTCTTTGCCAACTCCACAATGTCTTTCCTAATCTCTTTGACTGGCTCTGTAGTCAAGCCAGTGAACTTGTTCACACATTCTGGCCAAAGATTCTACAAGAACGAGTTTATTATTTCTGGCTTGATAGCTTTCATGGCTCTTTCAATGACATTTATGGCATTGGCAATAGTGTACTCCTTCCACATTTTTTTTTTTTTTGTTGATTGGAGGTTTAACGACCACCGTGAGCAACTCAATGGGCTATAAGCAGTCGCCCGTCCCTAATTTAGGGTCACTGGTTCCAGGGAAGGGAGAGAGCCAGTGCCGTAAGACAAACACAATATCCATGCCTCACCGGGATTCGAACCCGGACCCCGTTCGGACGAATGATCAGAGGCCATCGCTTAGACCACTGCGCCACCGGGGTGGCCCCTTCCACATTTTCATTATGTTCTCTATGTTTGGGTCTTTTTCCATTGACTGCACAATTCTCTCCATCGAGTAGTAACATCTGTAGTGTGCCTTAAATGTCCTTAATACCCCCTGATCAAGAGGCTGAATGAGAGACGTGTTGGAGGGCATGAAGATGACTTCAACGCTTTCAGTGTTGCACTCATGGGGTTCTGGGTATCGACAGGCACTGCCCAGTAATAATCGGACCTTAAAAGGCTTTCCCTTACCTGCAAGGTATTTTCTGACTTCTGGCACAGAACACCAATGAAACCACTCCAGGAAAAGTGTTCTTGTTGTTCAAACCTTCTCATTATGCATCCAGAAAACTGGTGCAGGAGTCAGGCAAGGTTGTGTAATGTCACCCTGGCTGTTTAATATATTTATGGATGCATGCATGTGTGATGCCAAAATAGATAATACTCGTTTATGTCTTGGTGATATGTGTGTGTGCAGATTGCTGTATGCTGATGACACTGTCCTGTTGGCAGAGAGCAAAAGTGAGTTGCGGGGTATGTTGTCCCGGATGTACAAAGTTTGCATGAAATTCAAATCAAACTGAGTATTAATAAGAGAAAAACCAAAGTTATGGTTTTTGAGTGGGGAACTGGTAGTACTGAATGTAGCATAAGTCTAAATGGCACTGTGATTAACCAGGTGAATGAGTTTGTGTATTTAGAAAGCATGTTTGACAGAGAGAACAAATTAGATGGTGAAATTAGTAGGAGAGTGAATTCTTCATTGAAAGTTGTAGCTGCCTTGGGAGGTTTTCGCAGGAATGATGGGTTCTCAAGGGAGTCCTGCATGGCTGTGTATGAAGGTGTAATTGTTCTTACTCTGATATATGGCAGTGAAACCTAGGAGTCATTTGTGTGCTGGAGAAATGCGTTACATATGGGGGGGGGGGGGGGGTTTGTGGCAAGACACATTCTGATGATGAAGATGTGTTGGAGTTGCGTAATGGGAAGCATAATATTGTTAGCAAGGTGGAGACTAATATGCTTCAGTGGTTTGGGCATGTTGAAAGAATGAGTGATGAGATGCTTACTAAGAAAAATTTTTCAGCCCAATTGGCAGGAAGGAAAAGCAGAGGAAGGCCAAGGAAGTCATGGGAGGATCAGATTCAGGAGTGTCTGCATGAGAAAAAGATAATGAGTATGAAGTATAGAAGATCTTGTGTGCGTCGTGTTATGGATGCCAGTGAACTCGAATTGTGTGCCAAGATCACTGTAAGTGGAGGAGTTTGATATGGCAACAGTAAATAAATAATCAGATAAAAATTATCTGGTAGTTTGTTTTTTTCTTTGTGGAGTTAATCTCGGAATCTCAGAGAACACTCAGGGTAAGAAACTTGCTGTTAACGCACGATGTACAAACTTGCCGAATGGTTCTAATTCTATGCAAACTTTAATAACTAAAAACACACACACAAGTTAAAATCTATTTACATGGTTTAAAACAACATGAGTACCTTTGTGCTTGCTACAAGCACATCATCAGATGAAAGACAAGTTGGAGTTCCAGAAAACACATTTATGTATCGGTGCCGTTGCCAATCGTTCACACTGAGGAAAGAAATACAAGAAAGTTCACTTGCTCTAACGTAATGTGAGCAAATAGAGGCCTATAGAGTTCTATTAATTATGGGCAGAGTCTGCTATGTAAGAGGTAGAAACAGGAATCGAGGACAGTAAAGTTTTCCAGGCCTGGGAAATATAGCTGGGTACTTCATCGTTGCAACAAGTGTCCACTCGATGCAAAATGTGCAGACTCTCTGTAAAGAGCACTGTTTCCCTCGTAGTAGAGGTAGAAAGAATGGAGACGTCTATCCAAGATGGGTAATGTGTACCAGCTGAAGAAAGCCTGGCTAAAGCAGTCGATGAAGAGCCATTTTTTACACTATATTGGTGTTCCTTAATTCTTGTTTGCAAGAATTAAGGAACACCAATATAGTGTAAAAAATGATAATAGCCCCCATTCTATTATTCAAGGTGATCCTACCTCTGCCACTATTTCTGCTTTAAGCAGACTCCGTAATCATGGGGCCTTACCCCCTTGCATTTCCAACTTCATGCATCCACCTTTTGGACCTAGGGTCCCAGAATTGTTTGGGAAACTGAAAACCCATAAGGAAAATCACCCCATTAGGCCTTTGGTTTCTGGGTATGCTAATCCCACCAGGCCTTTGGAGAAAGCACTTGTCAAATATCTTACCCCCTAATCTCTTCCTCACAATATTCCATTTCTAGCTCCGTAAAAGCCTTGCAACGTATCAAGGCTTTCAACCATTCTGGTTTCTCTTTCCTTATGGCTTCTTTAGACGTAGTGCCTCTGTTTCCCAACGTCCCCATTTCTATTGTACACAATATCATTGAAAGCAAACTTTCCCAATTGGGGTCTGTACCCCCTGAGGAAATTCAAGCCGTTCTGCAGGCATTACGCCTCATTCAGAAACGTTCCTTTTTCAGGTTTAATGGCATTTTATATCGCCAACTTGAGGGAGCCCCCATGGGGTCCCCCTCTCCCCTCTGTTGGCTGAACTTCTTCTTCAAGACATAGAACATCGCATTTTGGACTTTTGTCAGATTGCACCTTTATTATATCTTCGGTATGTTGACGATGTCTTGGTCTTTTGGCCTTCGTCAGTTGAAAATTTGTTCTCTTTTGCAACCATGTTGTCGTCTGTTTATCCTTCTATATCCTTCACTGTGGAGGTTGAATGTGACAATTCTCTTCCATTTTTAGGCTTCCAACTTCGTAGGAACCCCACCTCCCAGTACCTGAGTTATTCGGTTTACAGAAAGCCTTCCTCTATACCTATCTTGATACCACGCGTTTCTGCCCACCCGACCAGATATAAGGTTTCATCCTTATACTTTCTTATTCGAAGAGCATTTACCCACTCCTCTTCTGTAGCCTTCCGTGAGCAGGAACTTCAAAAGATATATACCATTGCTTATCAGCACGGATTTTCTCATTCAGATGTCCATAGAATCTACCGAAAAATCCAAAGTTCAACATTTTTTACCCTGACAGATGAACGAAGGGATATCAAATATGTTGGATCGATGACTTACGTCCCTCATGTGAATGGTAGTTTATTGAACATCTGTCACAGTCACGGTGTTGGTTTTGGGTTAAAAACATCGAACATTTATTCCCTGATTAAAAATGATCGGGACTGTGTTGAATTGTTGGACAAATGTGGCATCTATTCCATTTCTATGAAATCTGTCGATCCTCAAAACAAGGACCTCATATATATCGGCTCAACCCTACAGAGACTGCAAACAAGAATTAAGGAACACCAATAAAGTGTAAAAAATGGCTCTTCATCGACTGCTTTAGCCAGGCTTTCTTCAGCTGGTACACATTACCCATCTTGGACAGACGTCTCCATTCTTTCTACCTCTACTACGAGGGAAACAGTGCTCTTAACAGAGAGTCTGCACATTTTGCATCGAGTGGACACTTGTTGCAACGATGAAGTACCCAGCTATATTTCCCAGGCCTGGAAAACTTTACTGTCCTCGATTCCTGTTTCTACCTCTTACATAGCAGACTCTGCCCATCATTAATAGAACTCTATAGGCCTCTATTTGCTCACATTACGTTAGAGCAAGTGAACTTTCTTGTATTTCTTTCCTCAGTGTGAACGATTGGCAACGGCACCGATACATAAATGTGTTTTCTGGAACTCCAACTTGTCTTTCATCTGATGATGTGCTCGTAGCGAGCACGAAGGTACTCATGTTGTTTTAAACCATGTAAATAGATTTTAACTTGTGTGTGTGTGTTTTTAGTTATTAAAGTTTGCATAGAACTGGAACCATTCGGCAAGTTTGTACATCGTGCGTTAACAGCAAGTTTCTTACCCTGAGTAGTCTATGTGGCACAAAATCCTTGTTTATTATCTCAGAGAACAGCTTAGTGATATGTATGTATGTATGTATGTATGTATGTAGAAAACTGGCAGCTGGAACTTATCCTTTCCCTTTAAGATTTAGGGGTCAGCGGCTTTATAAATTAGGGTAGGCTTTATCATATGCCTGGCTGCATTTGCGCAAAACAGCATGGTTAGCCTATCCCTTCCTGCCTTAAAGCCTGGTGCTCACTTTTCTTCAATGAATGCCCTCTGTGGCATTTTTCTTCCAAAACAGAGCAGTTTCATCAGCATTGAATGCCTGCTCTGTATGTGGTTCACATCCCTTTTCAATAAGTTCAGGAAGCTCCCTAGCTGCCTGCCTCTTGGTGGACAGAAGCCTGTTCAATAATTTTCACATTATGTAGGCCAAACCTTAGAGTTTCATACCAGCTTTTGCTGGCAGGAAACTCTGTAGAGCTAGACTCTTTGCCTTCCCTTTCCTTTATAGATACATATAAGGACTTTGCCTTTCCTCTTATATTTGAATTTATAGGAATGCCTTTTTTTTTATAGCAATTGTGCACCCACATAAAAGTAGCACTTTCTACACATAATACATGGATCTCACATTTGATATAATTTTTGTGCCCACTGGGGCAGTTGAAGCAACAGCTTTACGAATTTCCCTTCCTTTTTTATTTGATATATTGTACGGTTGACTTTTTGATACTGTAATGGAGTGCAACTGCAGAAGCTGACTTTGTTGTGCGTGAAGCATATCTAATAATTCAACCTTTTCTTGTAAGGTCTTCACTTCCTTTTGGCTCTTAGGAGCACTTTCAGAAGCACTGGAAACACTACATTTTGATCCCATGATTACAGTTGATATTTTTGTTGCAGTTTAAAGATGCAAAGAGTTGCAAGAAATGTGAGATACACCTTACACTGAGAGACAAAAACGTGAGGCTGGCTGGTACTGAGACAAAGAGAGTGGTGCCCCCAAACAGAGTGCAAAGTCCGCAGTTCTTTCTGAAACCAAAACAAGCCCATCACCACCTCCCTCCCCATGCCCAAATGCTGCTGAGCTGCGCTGTTTGAAAAATCACTACAGTACGTAGGCTTTCCACACACATTACTGATTCAGGATGGGAGCAGCGGCATTTCCCTTTTATATAGAGGCACAAATGAAAGGGTGAAAAATTATAAGTAGCAGAAGATATTAATGACACCAACAAAAAAGTGGTGTCCATCAAATACGTGTGTATGAATACTGCAGTTTTCACATGTTTGTGAAGAACAGAAGTGAAAGTGAGATGTCATTTACAGTACGTACAGTATCTCTTAAATTAACATAAAAAACATCGTATTAGAAAACATATACAGTATACACTGAAGAGCAATTGAACTCGAGACAGCTGGAATTATGCAAATGTGTCACTGTGGGCGGCTCTGTAAATTGAAACGACATGACGTATGCAGTGATCCGACAATATAAGGAGCAATGCGACAGGGATCAGTAAGAGACGGACGCAGTACGGGTAAGACGAAGGATCTAAGCGCATTTGATCCTGGGCAAATTGTCGGGGCCCGATGAATGGGTCACTCCATCTCGGAAGTCGTGCAGGCACTGGGATTTTCATGAGCCACTGTGTCACAGGTGCACCGTGAGTACATCGTATCCAGTAAAACCATCCCTGCAAGGGCCAAATGCCGTGGACAACAGCGTGTGGATGAGCGGGGGCATCGTTGGCTAGCTCGCATTGTAACATCGGATAGATGGGCCACAGTGAAAGAAATCACTCGGCAATTTAATGCTGGTGCACAAAAACGTGTTAACAGCCACACCATCCAGAACCATCTCCTCGCTATGGGGTACAGAAGCCATCGTCCCACGAGGGTACTGCTGCTGACCGCATATCACAGGGTACAAAGATTAGCATGGGCGTGGGAACATTGTCACTGGACCCTAGACATGTGGAAAAATGTTGCCTGGACTGATGAGTCGAGATTCACGTTGGTACATGCAGATGGCAGGATACGAGTACAGCGCAAACCACATGAAGTGATGGATCCTTCTTGCCAGCAGGGTACTCTTCAAGCTGGTGAGGGTGGCATTCTCGTCTGGGGACTGTTTACGTGGACTGAAATGGGACCCCTGGTACGTGTGACATCGTCCCTCACAGGTCAACATTACCGGGATATCCTGGACGACCATTTGCTCCCGTTTGTGCGTCTTCAACATCTAACTGGGGACCTCATCCTGCAACAAGATAATGAACCGTGCCATCGCTCCCGAATTGTATCCGAATGGTTGGATGAACACTCCACCGACGTGACCTCGCTTCCTTGGCCAGTTAGGTCACCTGACCTCAATCCCATCAAGCACATCTAGGATGCCATCGAGAGAGATGTTCGAGGCTCTGACACTCCTCCATCAAATCTTCGTGAACTGTGGGAGCTTGTTCAGGGGTCGTGGATCCGTACGGCTTCCCAACACTTCCGGTGTCTTGTCGAGTCCATGCCGAGACGAATCGCCGCTACCATCAGGGCAAAAGGTGGTGCTACATGTTATTTGACAGGTATCTTTAATTCAATTGCTCTTCAGTGTATGTATACATGAGTACTATATATGGCATGTATGAGGGGCGTCCATTAAGATCTCGGCTGAGTGAATGTAAGATTGGTGTATGGAATACTAGAGGTATAAATGGCAAGATGAGTGAGGTGATTGAGGAGATGAATAAGTATAGACTGGATGTGCTGTGTGTAAGTGAAACCAAAAAGAAGGAAATTGAGGTAGAAGAAGTGAATGGCACGGTGAGTGTGTGGTCTGGAGTATTGGATAATATGAGAGGACAGGCTGGTGTAGGTGTGATTTTAAGTGAAAAGATGAAGAACAACTTGATTCATTATAGTTGCATAAGTGAGATAATTCTCTGGATTCGTTTGAAAGTGAAACTTCAGAGAATTGTAATTGTTGTAGTGTATGCTCCTTGTGACTCGGAACCTTCTGATAAGAAAGAAGATTTCTGGAATGAGCTAAAAGCTGTTTTGAGCCAGTTTAGTGCTAAAGAAAAAGTTATAATAGCAGGGGATTTCAATGCTAGAGTAGGAGTGCAGAATGCAATTTTTGACAATGTTCTGGGTAAGTTTAATGATCCTTGTGTGAATGATAATGTTGAAAGATTAATTGAACTCTGCTTTGAGAATGGTTTGTGTGTATCTAATACATTTTTCAACCACAAGTATATACACACATATACTTGGGAAAATCGTACTCTTGGTCAAAAGAGTGTGATAGATTTTGTTGTTTACGATCAGCGTTTGAAACACTTAGTTGTTGACACCCGTGTGATGAGAGGTGCAGATGTTGGTTCTGATCATTACTTGGTATTGTCACGAGTGAAACTTAATGTTGGTTGGAGGAAAAGGAATAGGAAGAGACCCAGGATAGAAAGAATAAAGGTTGATAGGCTCCTTGAAGATCATCAGCGGTACTCTGACTTACTCAGAGAACGACTGAAGGATCTGAAATCTTGTGAGAGGGATGTAGAAAAGAAGTGGGAATGTTTTAAGAACTGTGTTGTCACTGCTGCTAAAGAGGTCTGTGGCACCGCAATAGTGGGTAACAATAGAGGTGATGCTTGGTGGAATAGTGAGATTGAAGAGGCAGTAAAGAGAAAGAAGGAAGCCTATTTGGGGATGTTGCAAGGTAGAGTCCATGTGGATGAATATCGCTGTAAGAAGCGTGAAGCTGCTAAGCTGGTTCGCCACAGTAAGGCAAAAGATAGGAAGGAGAAAGTGGAAAGGCATGAACTGGCTTTTTGGAAAGATAGAAAGTCCTTCTGGAAGTACATGAGACTCGGGAAAAATAGGGGAAACAAAGTTGTAAGTTGTGTGAAGAATGAGATCGGGGAAATGATATGGGAGCCCAATGAGTTAAGTGAAAGATGGGGTGAATACTTCTGTGAGTTATTAGATCAGGAGAGCAAAAATGATTCTGAGACAGATGCAGATGATGTCACAATGAGGGATGAAAGCACAGGAGGGATCTCAAGAGAAGAAGTGTGTAAAGCTCTAAAATCTCTTCAGAATGGTAAGGCTCCAGGAGTTGATGGCATAACTGCAGAGATGTTGAAGTATGGTGGTGACTCTATAATTGACTGGTTAACTGAAATTTGCCAGTTGTGCTGGGAGTTAGGAATAGTCCCTCGGGATTGGAAGGATGCTATTATTGTTTCTTTGTATAAGGGAAAAGGTGATCAGACTGAATGCAAGAACTATTGTGGTATTAGCCTACTGAGTGTGCCAGGGAAAGTGTTTGGTAAGGTTGTTATTGAAAAAGTACGGGGTCTTACATCATTGAAAGTGTGGGATGTTCAGAGTGGTTTTATGCCTGGTAAAGGCTGCACTAACCAGATTTTTGCATTACGCATGATGATTGAAAAGTATCTGGCTGTTGGGAAGAAAGTTTTTACTGCCTTCATAGATTTAGAGAAAGCTTACGACCGAGTGAATAGGACACTTTTGTGGAAGGTATTGAATGAATATGGTGTTACTGGGAATCTACTTAATAGTGTAAAAGCCATGTATGCTGGTAGTAGAGCTTGTGTACGAGTGAATGGTGTTTTATCAAAATGGTTTTCCATTGGTGCAGGAGTTAGACAAGGTTGTGTAATGTCACCATGGCTGTTTAATATATTTATGGACGCATGCATGCGTGAGGCCAAAATAGATAATAGTGGTTTATGTCTTGGTGATATCTGTGTGTGCAGATTGCTGTATGCTGATGACACTGTCCTGTTGGCAGAGAGCAAAAGTGAGTTGCAGAGTATGTTGACTCGGATGCACGAAGTTTGCACGAAATTCAAACTGAGTATAAATAAGGGAAAAACCAAAGTTATGGTGTTTGAGAGAGGAATGGGTAGCACTGAATGTAATGTAAGTATAAATGGCACTGTGATTGACCAGGTGAGTGAGTTTGTGTATTTAGGAAGCATGTTTGACAGAGAGAACAAGTTGGATGGTGAAATCAGTCGGCGAGTAAATTCTTCTTTGAAAGTCATAGCTGCTCTAGGAGGTTTTCACAGGAATGATGGGTTCTCTAGAGAGTCCCGCATGGCTGTGTATGAAACAGTAATTGTTCCTACTCTGATGTATGGCAGTGAAACCTGGGTACTGCAGAAGAAGCATAGGAGTCGTTTGTGTGCTGGAGAAACGCGTTACTTACGTGGGGTTTGTGGCAAGACACGATCTGATTGTGTGAGGAATGAAGATGTATTGCAGTTGTGTGATGTAAAGCAAAATGTTGTTAGCAAGGTGGAGACCAATATGCTTTGGTGGTTTGGCCATGCTGAAAGAATGAGTGATGAAATGCTGACTAAGAAAATCTTTTCAGCCCAAGTGGCAGGAAGGAAAGGCAGAGGAAGGCCAAGGAAGACATGGGTGGATCAGATTCAGGAGTGTCTGCATGAGAAAAAGATTATGAGTATGAAGTATAAAAGATCTTGTGTAAGGCGGGTAATGGATATCAGTGAAGCACGAGTTGTATGTCAAGATCGCTGTAAATGGCGAAGTTTGATACGACAACAATAAGTAAAAATATCTGAAAGTTTGTATTTCTTTTTGGAGCTAACCTCTGAATCTCAGAGAACAGCTTAGTGATATGTATGTATATGTATGTATATAAATATGATACTCACATATGCAATGCAATAGAATTAACAGTCAAAGTCACTTTCCCACGTATTCTCTGTTCAGCACAATGCATCTCCTTCCCTGTTCAACAAGTCGATTCATTCCGGTAACAAACAAATCAGCAGGGGTGTTGCGAATCCATTGATGGACAGTTGCTCGCAGATCGTCCATACTCTCATAGTGGTGGCCACGAAAACTATCCTTCAAGGGGCCGAAAACATGAAAATTGGAAGGTGCCAAGTCCAGACTGTAAGCAGGGTGTGGAATAATGGTCCACCTATGTTTTGCAATTTCTGCTTTGCACTGATTTAGCAATATGCGGTGAGCATTATCATGGGCAACAATGACACAAAGAACAGCAACAAGGGCCTCTGTGAATCTTGGAGAGGTACCAGCTAGTTCTGTGTGACATTATTGGTGAAAAGACCCCAACTCACTGGGTTATGTTCCAGAATCCTTAGGTTGAATGATCAATAGGAACCATCAGCTGTGGGTTAATTCCCCACACTGATGTACACTGAAGTGCCAGAAAAACTGGTACAGACGAGCTTATGCAAAATACATAGCAACGTCACCTATGCACGTACTCGGTTGCATCCATATATAAAGCGATAGACATCCTTGCCAGTTGTCAGAGCTGTTTTCGGCATGAGAATGACAAGTAATAACGATTTAAGCGATTCTCAATCGGCGTCATAGTTGGCACTCGTGAGATGGGCCATAGTATTTTGGAGGTAGAAACGAAGTTCGGATTTTCACGGACGATCATTGCAAGGGTGTACCGTGACTACAAGAATTCCGCCAAAACCTCCAACATACGATACCAGTGTGGCCATAAAAAGACATTGGGTGAACGTGACCATCGTCGGCTGTCAAGAATCGTTTCACGCGATAGGCATGCAACACTCTTGCAGGTATCATCGGAATTCAATGCTGGAGCCTCAACAAGCATCAGAGTCTGGACTGTGCAACATACCCTGCACGATATGGGCTTTGGGAGCCGACACCCAACTTGAGTCCCCTTGATGGGTGCATGACACAGAGCTATGCGCCTTGCTTGAGCACGACAACACCGCCACTGGACACTTGATGACTGGAAACAAGTAGCCTGGTCTGACGAGTCGCGTTTCCAACTGTATCGGGCAGATGGAAGGATTCCTGTGTGGCGCAAACCCCATGAAGCCATGGATCCCGCCTGTCAACAGGGAACTATACCGGCTGCTGGTGGTGTGTGTGTGGGGGGGGGGGAAGGGGGTTCGTAATGGTATGGGGTGTGTTTAGCTGGATTTCACTGGGACTCCTGGTATGTCTACAAATATCTGTGACCAGCCAACGCTATCTGCACATCCTTTCTGACGAGGTACACCCATTCATGTCCTGCATTCATGCTGATGGGTTGGGCCTGTTCCAACAGAACAATGCACCTCCACACAATTGTCGGGACTCCACATTATGGTTAGAGGAGCATTCATCTGAGTTTGGGGTGTTGTCATTTCCACTCAAGTCCCCAGATCTGAACATGATAGAACACATTTGGGATACCATGCAACACGCTATCGAACACAGGAATCTGATACCTCAGAATACACCCGAATTGTGGAACGCTCTGCAGGTAGTAGCTAGTGGAGTCCATGCCCTGTTGTATTTCTGTAGCCCTGCACTTCCGTGGGGAACCTACCAAGTATTAGACTGGTGTACCAGTTTTTCTGGCACTTCAGTGTACTTACCCGATTACAAAGACTCAAAGAATGCTAAAAAAGGACTGAAGTGTGGGATATGGTGGATCATCATCTGTTAGTGTCACAAATGAAACTGAATTTTTGTTGGAGAAGGAAGTATAAGAAGATGCCTAAGGTGAAAAGAATAAAGGTTGAAAGGCTGTCTGAAGAACATCAGCATTACTCTGATTTACTCAGTGAACGTCTGAATGAGTTGAAGGCGTGCAAGAGGGATGTAGAAAAGAAGTGGACATGTTTTAAGAACTGTATTGTCACTGCCGCTGAAGAGGTCTGTGGTACTGCAACAGTGGGTAGCTTTAAAAGTGATGCTTGGTGGAACAGTGAGGTTAAAGAAGCAGTAAAGAGAAAGAAGGAAGCATACTTGGGGATGTTGCAAGGCAGAGTTTCTGAGGATGAATATCACTATAAGAAGCGTGAGGCAGAAAAGCTGGTTCATCAGAGTAAGGCAAAAGATAGGAAGGTAAAGGAGGAAAGGTACGATTTGGCTTTTTGGAAAGATAGAAAAACATTCTGGAAGTACATAAGACATAGAAAAAATAGGGGAAATAAAATTCTAAACTGTGTAAAGAATAGGGTCGGAGAAATGTTATGGGAGCCCAATAAGCTAAATGAAAGATGGGGTGAGTACTGGGATTTATTAGGTCATGAAAGCAAAGATTATTTTGAAGCAGAAGCAGATGATGTCATAGTGAGAGATGGAAGCACTGGTAGGATCTCAAGAAAAGAGGTGTGTAAAGGTCTAAAATCTCTTCAGAATGGTAAAGCTTTGGGAGTAGATGGCATATCTGCTGAGATGTTAAAATACGGTGGTGACTCTGTGATTGACTGCTTAACTGGAATTTGCCAGTTATGTTGGGAGCTAGGAATGGTCCCTCAGGATTGGAAGGATGCTATCATTGTTCCCTTATTTAAGGGAAAGGGTGATCAGACTGAATGCAAGAACTTTAATGGTATCAGTTTGCTGAGTGTGCCAGGGGAAGTATTTGGAAGGATTGTTATCAATAGGGTATGGGGTCTTACATCAGAGAAAGTGTGGGATGTTCAGAGTGGCTTTATGCCTGGTAAGGGCTGCATTAACCAAATTTTTGCTTTATGCATAATGATTGAAAAATATATCTGTCTGTTGTTAAAAAAGTGTTTGCAGCTTTCATAGATTTAGAGAAAGCTTATGACAAAGTAAATAGGACTCTCCTGTGAAAGGTACTGAATAAATATGGAATTACTGGGAATCTACTTAATAGTGTGAAAGCCATGTACGCTAGCAGCAGAGCTTGTGTACGAGTGAATGGTGTTTTATCGAAATGGTTTTCTAGTGGTGCAGGAGTCAGGCAAGGTTGTGTAATGTCACCCTAGCTGTTTAATATATTTATGGATGCATGCATGAGTGATGCCAAAATGGATAATACTGGTTTGTGTGTTGGCAATATGCATGTGTGCAGGTTGCTCTATGTTGGTGACACAGTCCTGTTGGCAGAGAGAAAAAGTGAGTTGCAGAGTATGTTGTTCCAAATGTATGAAGTTTGCATGAAATTCAAATTTAGTGTAAATAAGGGAGAAACCAAACTTATGGTTTTTGAACGAGGAACTGTTCATACTGAATGCAAGAGAAGACTTAATGGCACAGAGATTGGCCAGGTGAATGAGTTTGCATATTTAGGAAGCATGTTTGACAGAGAGAACAAATTGGATGGTGAAATTAATAGGCGAGTGAATTTTCACTGAAAATCATAGCTGCCTTAGGAGGATTTCACAGGAATGATGGGTTCTCAAGGAAGTCCCGAATGGCTGCGTATGAAAGTGTAATTATTCCTACTCTGATGTACGGCAGCGAAACCTGGGTACTGCAGAAAAGACATAGGAGTCGTTTGTGTGCTGGGGAGATGCGTTACTTACAGGGGGTGGGGGTAAGACACGCGCTGATCATGTGAGGAATGAAGATGTGTTGGAGTTGTGTAATGTGAAGCAAAATGTTGTTAGCAAGGTGGAGACCAAAATGCTTTGGCGGTTTGGCCATGTTGAAAGAATGAGTGATGAGGTGCTGACTAAGAGAATTTTTTCAGCCCAAGTGGCAGGAAAGAAAGGTAGAGGAAGGCCAAGGAAATCATGGGAAGACCAGATTCAGGAATGTCTGCTTGAGAAAAAGATTATGAGTATGAAGTACAAAAGGTCTTGTGTGCGGCATGTGATGGATGTTAATGAAGCTCCAGCGGTGTGCAGAGATTGTTGCAAATGAAGACATTTGATATACCAACAGTAAGCAAATTTTAGTTCTATCAGTTAAATGTGTACTTGGCACAGGGTCTTTCTTTGAGGAGCTACCTCTGAATCTTGGAGAACAGCTCAATGATATGTATGGTATGCAACACTTGATTGTTTTTCAATGTTGGCCGTTTGGTTCAGATACACTGTGCAAGTTTCTCAGTGTCTTCACATAGGCCTTCACATTTATTGTTTCATTTTTTGCCAAGTACTCAAACAAAAGGATACCGTGTTTGTCCCAGAAGACAGTAGCCATGACCTTGGATGCCGACGAACCAACTTTGAACTTCTTTGATGAAAGCTAATTCAGATGACGCCATTTCATACTTTGCTGTTTTGTCTCTGGTCCGAAGTGATGAATACACGTTTCATTGTCTGTGATTACGCATCCCATGAATGTGTCACCCTCCTCAACTTAGTGCTGTTCCAGTTCATTGCAAATGTCTAGCCTTTGGCATTTATGCACTGCTGTAAGCATTTGGGGTACCCATCTGACACAGATCTTTCTATAGTTGAGATGTTCATGAATAATTAGTCCAACAGAATCTTTACTGATATTCAATTCCATAGCAATATCCTGAACACGAATGCATCTGTCACTTTTAATAAAGTCCTCAACCTGTTTAATCGTTTAATCAGTCACCGCCGTGTTAGGACTACCTGACCGTGCCACATCTTCAAAGCTCTCATGGCCAGCTTTGAACTTCGTAACCCATTCACAAACACTGGAACGAGACATAGCTGCATCACCATACACCATCCAAAGTCTTCCCCTAATGTCTACGGCCTTTACACCTTCTTTTGCTAAAAAATTCACTACTGCTCGCTGCTCGACACTGAACACTTAACGCAGCCGTTATTGTTCTTGATCGACAGCGCCACCTAACATTTGTATCAAGCTGCTCTGCTTTTACGGCATTTCACTGAAAGTAGTCGTAATTGTTTCATGCATACATACAACCATACACATGGTTTTGTATTGATAGGAATGAAAATCTGGATACTTATTGGACACTGCATTTATATGTGATTTACCAAACTTTTTTTAGTCATCTTTACATTTTCTAGTCTATGCAAATTCCCATTTAATTATTGATGGCAAACCCGTATATAATCAAATCCTGGAAACTTAACCCTGTGAATGTGGAGGGTTTACTGTAGTCAACTTTCTATACATACTGTGAGCTTCATATACATGGTCTGCCTTCTACATATACATCAAAAGTAAACCTACATGCATTGCATTCCATCACATTTTTTTCTTTTACACGTAAACTTCTCAAGAGCACTTGTTCATTTGTACTCCACCAATATCTAGGTAATTAGATATTCCACAAGAAAATGACAGCTAAGAATTAGCATGAATAGGATCTTATAATAGAGTACCTGCAATTTCTTTACTGTATTACTATACTCCTCTTGTTTGCCTTGAAGAAATTTAGTCTGGTCAGTTCTTTTTGTTCTTTGTAAATCTTGTTTTTCTGAAGATCCTTCTTTGTTTTTTAGTTCCCTGAAAACAAGAAGACAAATTAAAAAATACAGTAAGAAACTGTGTTGAAAATGTTAAATTAAAATATATAGGGGTGCTTATTCTGTGAAATAAAATTTGCTGAATTAATGTAGATCAATACTTTTATGAAAAAAAAAGTCAGAATATATATGTGTTGCATTCATAATTTATTTCCCAAGTTCTGATTTTTTTTAAAGAACAGTGGCCTTTATAAAATTTTATTAATTTAAAATTACCAGTGCTTGACCCTTCAAAGCTACAACACTTAAGTCATAATCTTTATAAATTCACAGTCATGTTTTTGGTGTAAATAAAACTATGGAATAAACTTGTAGTTACAATTGAAAAAAATGTTTCAGTGAATGAAGATTTGCATTCATGATCTATTGAACACATTAATGCTGCTGATAAAGGCAGAACTTCACAGTTCATAATGCTTTAGAAAAAAAAAATTGGTTATTTTGTTTTTATTTTGCTGCAAATCCTCTGCTTTATGTTCACTATGTCCAGATTCCTGCTTTGGTGTGAACAGATTTTTGTGTTGGAATTTTAGGGCTTGCCACGATCTTTGTACTTACAAAGCCTTCTACACCCTTAAAAAAAAAAAAAAAAAAAAGGTAAATTTTTTTTTTTATTCTAGAGAAAAATGTAGAAAATTTCTAAAAAACAACAACAGTGAAAATTTCTGAAAAATAAGCATTCCTGAACAAAGAAGTAAAATAGAATTGGTGAAATTTTTGACACATGATAAAAACAGCCCATTAAATAACCCAAAGCATTTTCAAGTTATGGGAAATGTATGATTTAAATAAAAAAAAATCCGAATTTCTTTGATTTAAAAAAAAAAATCATGATTTTTATACACCCTGTTTATTGAAAGCACAGATTAGTCTTTTCAATTAAAAATAGCACTGGTAATTCATGTTGTGGAAACTGTATTTACAAGCTGGAATTCATAATCAATATCACCCTCTAAAAACGACTATTAACAGCAAATAAATAAATAAGGTAATAAAGGAAGGAACATTTGGGATTTTCAATGCCATCACTATTTAACTTTTACATTACCTCATTAAATAATACAAAGAATGCAAGTCACACATAACAAATAAATGTAGATGGAAAGTTAGTATGCTATATTTACGTTTTAGAAATAAAGAAGCACTTTCCTCTTAACTTAGGTCTTGAAAATCTGTAACAATTGGAACGAGATTGGTTGCCAAATTTTTGGTTTCCAAGTTCTTCATTCCTGTTGTTGCCAAATGATAGTAGTGGTTTCCAAATGATGGGGATAAATAAGGACTGCTGATTTGCAGTTTGAAGAGGTAGATATTTCAATGCTCTCACAAGAAAAACGTAAGGCCCTTTTGTTGACAAAAAGAGTGATTTTTCACAGTATTTTCCCAGGGAGGCACTGCAGAGTTATCTGAGAGTGTGAGTAAAGCCAAGGAAGAATTAAGTCTACATTGGGTAACATCCCTTTTTGTGCTTAGCAAAACATTTAGTAAACTGCAAAATGTGCTGCCAATGCAGAGCTGCCAACCTTTAGAGGTGTCTATCAGTAATAATTCGAAACCTAGAAAAGCATGCGCGATGACGAGCATTTTTTCAAAATTGCAAACTAAAATGACTGTATTATAATGTAAAACTAACACACTCACCTCATAACAGTATACCAAGCATGGTAAAAAAGACTTCTGTTGTAAAAAAAAGCAAAAAAAAAAAAAAAACAAAAACAAAAACAAAAAAAACTTTTGTCTATATGATAAACATTCAAACCACTTTTATTGGTGTCTTCTCAGCATGACAAAAATGTTGATGTTATAAAATTTGACTATAGAGCGAAATAGATAGTAATATATCAGGAGTAAATAACTATGGATAATGTTCTGACAGTAAGCCAAGTACCTCTGCATATCAATTTTATGCCTGCCGTGCACTCGAAAGCGACTTCCATGTTGCTTGCTTAGCAGAGTCCAATTCTTTCATTGAAAATGTTTTCTTATAGCATACCACTGCAGAAGAAAATGCTTTAGTTTTCCTCAACAAGGAGTGCATTTAAAGTACTTGTACTCATACTTGGTCGAAATTCGGTGTGGTTTTTTCTTACCAAGCTAAAAATTCTCCCTACAGGAGCACTGCTAGGTGGAATAGTTAATATAGCAAGCATTACTTTGGGCAAGGTAGCATATTTTTGACAACCTGAGGCATCAGAGAGTTTGGATATTTCATTCCATGCAATATCCATTCTAGAAAATGAGCTTTCAATATCTTCAAATTGGTGTGTGGCAAATTCTTCCTCTAATTTACTGACTTTTTCAGAAGTTGTTTACAGACCTATGCATTTTTTTTTTTTATTTTGCTTGTGGCTTCTACTGTGAAGCTGGCTAAAGGGCATGCACAATATATAGAAATCCCCTCAAGGACCTTGTAGAAAATGGTTGAAATTATCTGCTTTGCAGAAATGCAGGTTTTTTTTTTTTGTCTGACAATAACTCACCCACTAAATTATCCCAGTAATAGATATGACATACAGTAAAACCTTTGAACAGCAGACACACTGGGACTTCAACATTTGTCTGCTATTGAGAAGTGTCCACTATTTGAGAGGTCGACTTCTGAGCCCAACTAGGCTCACAATACAAAAAATTTCATATTAAATACATAAGTACAATATATAATTAAAATGTCATTTGGTTAAATGTTTTATATACAGTGGGAAGTCAGAAAGTAACTTTCCCTATTTAAGAACTTTGAAAGTACTGCATGTATTGAAAATGTTTTTTGCTGGCATGTAACTCAACATGTTTTATTTTATTTAGGTGGCTGCAGTTTGAAGTTCCAGAGACATTACGTTCATGAACTACACAAATCCAAAATAGCTACTGGACTGGTTAAATGGACACAGGAAAGAAGTCTGAGGCGTCATTTGCTTCTTGTGGGCAAAAGGGATGCTGCCTATTGAAATTCACTGTGAACTTCAAGCTGCACTGTCATCACATCAGGATGTACACAGCTTGAAGTTCATAGCGAATTACAATAGGAGGCATCGCTACAGTCATCACAGTCAGGCCATACAAAGCTACACAGCTTGCAGTTTATGGTGAATTTCAATAGGTAGCATCACTACAGTAATCCTACTTGGACCGTACAAAACTACACAGCTTGAAGTTCATGGTGAATTTCAATAGGTGGTATCACTACAGTCATCACATTTGGGCTGTACAAAGCTACACAATTTGAAGTTCATGGTGAATTTCAATAGGTGGCATCACTAGTCATCACATTCATGTTATACAAAGCTTGAAGTTCATAGCAAATTGCAATAGGTGGCATCGCTACAGTCATCACAATCAGGCCGTACAAAGCTACACAGCTTGAAGTTCATGGTGAATTTCAATTGGTGGCATCACTAGTCATCACATTAGGGTCATACAAAGCTACACAGTTTGAAGATCATGGTGAATTTCATTAGGCGGCATCACTTTTGCCCACAAGAAGTGAACGACTCCTCAGGCTTCTTCCTTTGTCCATTCAACCGGTACAGAAACCATTTTGAATCTATGTAGTTCAAAAACGTAATGCCTCTTGAGCTTCAAACTGCAGCCACCTAAAACACAACATGTTAAGTTACATGTCAGCAAAAAACATTTTCAATAAATGCAGTACTTCCAAAGTTCTTAAAGAGGGAAAATTACTTTCTGACTTTCCCTCGTAATGTCTCTAGAGCTTCAAACTGCAGCCACCTAAATCAGAAGATGTCAAGTTACACGTTAGCAAAAAAACATTTTCAATACATGCAGTACTTTTAAAGGTCTTTAATAGGGAGAGGTTACTTTCTGACTTTCCCTCATATTTTTACTATTGTTTTACAGTAAGAAATGATATAATATGTGTGGATACATACAATAAATGTTCAGCATTTTCATTTTAAAATACAGTACAATGCATGTATTTCGATGTATGTTTATATGTACATACATAACAATAAAATATGTTACACCATAAATTTTAAATTGCTCATTCTTACCTTTCACTATCTAATTAAATCAGTCAGTAATTTTTCACTAGAAAAAAATCACATAAAAGTGTTTTTGTTTTTCTGGCAGCTTGCAGCATGTTTTTCAAAATGCATTTTAGAATTCTTCAGTAGTACTAATCACTTTGTTTACAAAAAGATCTTTCATAACTCTTCACTACACTTTACAGAAACTTTAAAGAAATCACACACCTCTTCTGCTACTGCATGAAACATTTCCTCAATCAAATCATTTTCTTCTGATGCTTTCAAAACAATGAAGTTATGCACATTGAATAAAAGAAGTTATGCATATTGTCTCTTCAATGCACACATCTTTATTAACCATAATGAAACCTTTTGCATTTCCTTCAGTTTTCAGGCATGTAATTAATTCAAAAATGGTGTCTAAAATCTTTTCTCCTGGATTGACCATGCTGGGCTTGAAAAAATATCTGAAAAGTTACATGCCCAGCTGGGAATGTGCAGAAATTACTTACCTGACCAGGTAGCAAAGGCCAGGTGCCCAGGAAAATTTATCTTTTAAAATAACAAATCAGAGCCCTCATATTTTTTTAAGTTAAAAAATATGAACTTTTTTACATGTTTTGCATTTCCATTTTAAGGGTCTGTATTCATAATGTTCAATGCACAAAAGTGTGTATATGATGTTTTAAGATGATGATGATGAAATTGGTATTTAAGAAATTTAGTGATGTTCCTTTCTTTGAAGTTTTTGCCCTTTGTTACTAAATACCAGAGGTTAGCTCCACAGAGGTATGCATACTGTCGCTGACAAAAAACCACCTTTTGAGTAAAACTACATGTGGTTCCAATTTCTGGACCTGCTGCATAATATAATGAAAAAAGTGACATTCTTCTGTCCTTGGCATTCCATAACAATAATACAACTTCTGGCGATTAGCAGGAAATGAAACATGACATGCAACAACTGTCTTTTTCCTCGTAGTAGGAAATTCTATTCCAAACTTCTTTATTTTTAAATTTAATTGCCCAAACTGAGCAACTAGATTTTTTATTTACCTGCCCAGGTGAATAGTTTATATGCCTCGGGCATGGTATTTTTCAAGCCCTGACCACTAATACATCATTTTGTTTGAAAGAAGCTGTTTTGCCCATTTGTAAGAAAATATCTGCCATATTGAAACCACAGACCCATAGCTTTTTGTAATGGAGATCTGGAGGACAAGAAGTAGCCTATTCCCATCTAAAGAAGCTAATCAAAAACTTTGTGGCAAAAATTTGCTGATTTTCACCCCTTGATCATTCAATTTTCTTAACTGTCTTACTACCAAGATTGCTGTCTGTTATTCAGAGGTTCGCTATTTGCAGGTAAATATGCTGAACTGTCCATACTTCAGGAGTGTCTATTAAGGTTTTACTGCATAAATAATTGCCAGCTGTAATTAATTAGTTTTCAACTTTTCATGGACAAGAAGTTAAGGCCATTTTTAAAGCCTTGATTATTTTTAAAATGCAATAGATACACACATCCAGCACTAAAAATAAAGTACATATTCAAATCACAGAAAAAATATTTTTACGTTGCTCGATGTATGACACACAACCAATGAAGGACAAGATAAATACAACCTATGAGAAGCACATAAGAACAAAATGATGAAAACAATAATTAAAAATGACAACCTGCGCAGTTCCTGATTCGTCAGTAAAGCTGAATTTATCTTTTTCGATAACTGTGAGCTCACATGGGTTGATTTAGTTTCTTCCAGAGAAGCAGTCATTTGTTGCCTGGAGATGTCATTCAAACCCAAGAGGAAACTGTAAGTGACAGATCCAGACTTCACATTCTGTTCATTATAAGAAGTACATAGCGTAGTCAGAATAATGTAATATAAATATACAACATGCACAAATATTTCAATTGAATGGAGATACAATAGTCTCTTCAGTGGCATACCTGGTGTCATGGGTGCCCATACGAGGGGATGCTGAAACGTTCTTGGCCTAACCCACTTCCTGTAATTGTAGCATTATTTTGTCATTGTAGCTCAAAAAAGTGTTCTTTTGTATTGTAAAATGCCAATTTTCAGACTAATAGCTCTTTTTTTTTTTTTTTTTTTGGCAGATGTTTGACATCCTGAACTGAATCATGTCAAGCAAAGTGTTGAATTTTCGGATGTGGAACTCCAGGCCGTCATGCAATTTCTGTTCCTGCAGATGAAAACTGCAAAAGAAATCTACGAGTGTATGATGCAAACATTAAGTGACAAGTGCCCTTCATATTCCACTGTGAAGAAATTGGTGTGCCAACTTTCAGCTTGGAGACTTTGAGACCGAAGATGCAGCAAGATCTGGGAGGCCTTCAACAGTGACAACATCTGAAATTGTTGATCGTGTTTATGACTTGATTTTGTCAGACTGGCGAATCTTGGCTAAAACAATAACTGAGACATTGGAGATATCTAAGGAATGTGTAGCTTGTAGGGTTCATAACTCATGAGCACTTGAATATGCAGAAGATGTCAGCGAAGTAGGTGCCAAAATGTTTGGATGCCGATGAGAGACGAAAACAATTGGACACTTCCAAATCGGTTTTGCAGCATTTTGAGCGATCTGCAGATAACTTTTTTACGTTTACTTGTCACTGTTGATGAAATGTGGTTACATCACTATGATCCAGAGATGAAACAACAGTTCCTGCAGTGGCTGCACTCCGGTTCTCCAAGGCCAAAGAAAACTCAAAGGTCATGGCAACGTTTTTGGGATTCGGAAGGTGTTTTACTGACAATATCTCCCGAAGGGCCAAAGAATAAATGCTGAATACTATTCCAGCTTGCTGTACCGATTAAAGGAGGTGTTGAAGGAAAAAAGGCAAGGAAAACTGAGGAAAGGTGTTCTCTTTTTGCAGGACTTGACTTTTTTTTTTTTAAACTGTGGAAAGGTGATACTCTCTTTTTGCCGGCTTACAAGGCTGGTGAGACAATGGATGTTTTGAGGGATCTGCGGTTTAAGTGCATAGACCATTCACCCTACTCACCAGACCTTGCTCCATTGGACTATTTCCTGTTCCCAAACCTTAAAAAAAAGTTTGAAAGGAAAGCATCTTTCCAATGATTTGGAAGCAATATCAGCAGCACAGCAGTATTTGAGTGATCAGACTTCAGATTTTTTTTTGGAAGGGTAAAAGAAACTCCAGAAACACTGTGCTAAGTATGTTGAACTTAGCGGTGAATATGTGGAATAGTCTGTAAGTTCCATGGCTCCAGCATATTTCCTTCTAGGTGAGGCCGAGAACTTATCAGCATCCCCTCGTAGCATAGTTTTCAGGTGGGGGCAAACAGAAATTGTAACTACAAATAACATACACAAACACCATATGCAAATTTCCCTGTGGCTTCTTGTTATCTAAACCATTTTACTACACTCTCAACACTTAAATTTAATCAGAAACCAGAAGACCCAAAAAGTACATAAAACAGATGATAAAAAATTAGACAGCATGTTAAGACAATGAGGAAATTCCTTTGTCATTCTACTGATCCTTTGGGCCATGTATGTCATGTATGCCACACAACCCCAGAGATCACTCAGTTGATCATCAAGAATGAAAAAATACCATTAAGACAATTGTTTGGAAATTTTTTCGAGATACCTTTGTCTAGTAGTGAATATTTGCTACAGAGGATGATTGATATACTTTCCATTTCTGCACTTTTTATACTCTTTTTTACCATACTGTACGTATGAACGCTATACACCAATATGCAAAGGAAAATTTCATTACTTTCTATTGGATATATGCAATGTTTTTCCTATTTTTACTTCATACACATGCACCCAGAAGTTCTACAGAGAAATTACCAATCATAATAGGTGTTATTGCGAAAATCTCTAATACCCTCTACGGATAGGAAAGACATAATCTGATTTCCAGGGGAGGGAAAATGCCCCCCTGCTATAGGTGCCAATGCCTGGTGTGTGTGTGTGTGTGTGTGTGTGTGTAAGGGTGCATTTGCACCCCCTAAAATTTCATGTCATGATGCTTAATAGTTTAATAGCATATGTAACACTTAATTTCCTGTTTTCCAAAATTTTAAAGAACTAAAACATACCAACTACTGAATTGGAAACTTTTATTTAGTACAAGGTTGGGCCTCCTTCAGCCCGAATTACAACACACACGCGGTTTGGAATATATTTCACGAGGTGCTACAGTGCATCTACAGGGTACCAGGCATTCGACAAACAGTCTTTCAATTGGTTCAGATTTGATGGAAGAAGACTTTGCTTCTGGATATGTTTTTCCAATATGTCCCATACATTCTCAATGGGGTTCCGATCTGGGGTTTGTGGTGGCCAAAGAAGATGGTAGAAGTCTCTGTCACACTCACTGAACACATTTTGTGCAATGAACAGTGGCACTGATGTCTATGAAACAGTAGTCACCTGCTGGGTAAAAAGTCAACATTGCAGAATGAACTTTTCCACAAATCATTTATGGATTTGAAACACTTCCAAAATGAGTATTTCAATCAATTTCGAACTTTATATCTTTATATGTATCATTCCCTGCAGACCACGTGATCAGACCAATATATATATATATATGCTTCGGTGGTTTGGCCATGTTAAAAGAATGAGTGATGAGATGCTTACTAAGAAAATCTTTTTAGCCCGAGTGGCAGGAAGGAAAGGTAGAGGAAGGCCAAGGAAGTCATGGGAGGATCGGATTCAGGAATGTCAGCATGAGAAAAAGATTATGAGTATGAAGTATAAAAGATCTTGTGTACGGCAAGTGATGGATGTCAGTGAAGCCCGAGTTGTATGTCAAGATCGCTGTAAATGGAGAAGCTTGATTCGGCAACAGTGAGTAAAAATTATCTGGTAGTTTGAATATCTTTGTGGAGCTAACCTCTGAATATCAGAGAACAGCTTAGTGATAAGTATGTATCTATGTATTTTTTTGTAATGCTAAATGCCAAGTATCCACAGTTTCTACAAATTTTTAGGTCTAACTAATAAACAATGGTAATGCTGTAAAAACTGAAAAAGCTCGGGATTTTTGTTCTTTATATTCATTTGAAGTTAGCGCAAAAGTATTTAAAATGTGACCGTTTTTTCTAATAACAAAATACTTTTTTCCCTTCTTCAGACTTTTGTGTCATTTTGTGATTCACGACTTTTCTGCTTTTCTGTTAGAAAGGAAGTTTTAGATCAGCATAACATGTATGGATTATATGATATTTTGTTTCTAAATTTCCCATTCTATGGGTTGTCAATGCAGATTATTCGAAGGAATTTTTTTTTCAAAGTTTATAATCAGAGTGTTATGAATATGATTCTATTTATATCTGAATTTCACAGCTTGTGAATTATACAAATAGAATTAAAAAAACACGCACAAAAAACAAAACAAAACTGAATTAATGGTCTGCAGATTATACGAAGGAAAATATATAATTCAAGACTACATGCTTGTGATATTGATTAAGAATAAATTATCAACGTTTATTCACAATTAAAAGCTTTATTAGCATTGACTATAGTTTCGCAGAGCTTCTGGCTCGGCTTCATCAGGACAAATGGAGCGTACACATTCAAAATTTATGGTCACGAAAAGAACCATACATTTTTGTTTGAAAACGCTACGCTCATTGATAAACCTGTTTCAACGATCAAGCTTAATGTATTAGAAGCTTTTCACATATACCGGAACTCTTCACTGCTTGTCAACGACATGAGGTAGACTCCATTTTTTTCAAGCGCAGGGAAACAACTCACCAAAAACCGTGACCGTCAGAACTCTGATGATGTCACAATGATTTGAATGTTTACGCTCTATTCGTCCTGATGAAGCCGAGCCAGAAGCTCTGCAAAACTATAGTCGATGCTAATAAAGCTTTTAATTGTGAATAAACGTTGATAATTTATTCTTATTTATTCGTCAATATTTTGAGTTTATATCGTCAAAGTTTAACTTCAAAAAATTGTATTTTAATAAAACCTAAATCTAAAATTGTAATTACTTGAGAACAGTGACTGGAAGAATTGGAAAATAAAATAATGAAACAAATTGGAATTTAGAATAGAAATTCCAAGCAAACAGAACATAAATTCTAAATAAGCTGGTCATCCATGTAACTCACTCAGAAAACTTGAAAATTTCATCGCATTGGAGTGGAAATCGAACCCGCGTCTTTCAATTTCTGTTCAAGTATGCTAATTGTTACACCACCCAGGACAGTAAAATTCCAAGCAACTGAGACTAAGCAAACATACATAGCTTAGGAATCTGAACATCCTCAGGTTTTTGGTATTGAAAGCTGCCCATTTTCTCACAGCATTTTGACCCATCTCCCATGTATTATGAGGAATATTTCTTCCTTCATTGATTTATCTGTGAAATTGGAATTTTTTTAAGTAGTAACAAGTGGTTTGGGTAAAAAAAAAAAAAGAAAAGAAATGGCAGCAAATATGCTGTACTACTTTTCGTCCTAGCAGTATCACCACACATTACATTTATGTGTTATTCTTTGAAATCTGAATTTGTTTCACCCAGCTCCTAAATTTTGGAGCATATTTTTCCAGCCCTGCATTAAGAGAATCTTTCACCACTTATCTGACATGCATCCATGCCATCTCCATATGTTCTCATAACTTTTCTTCTACTGAATTTCCTACTTAACTTTTAATGTTAGCATTAATAATTCTGTTTTGTTGAATTCATCTGCTTCTTTTTCTAGATATTCTCCCTACAATTCTCATACCTGCAGCTTCTAACCCCCCTACAGAGCCCTTCACTTTGCACCCAACTCTTGCTGCCATAAAGAGGGTGGGTCTAAATAGTACATTGCATACAGCAAGTTTAGTTCTCTGACCAACTCCTACAAGATGAAAATATTCTTGTACAGATGTTAACAGTTTCCCTACTTTGCCAATTCTATAAGGGTTGCACAAATGAAACTGAAACTGTCGGTTTTTTGCCGTAAGGGTTTATAGGTTGGAATATGTGAACATACAGGAAGTAAGAGTGATACATGGGCTACATACCCACTACACATAGTCGCCTTGTCGGTTCAAGCAAGTATCCCAGCACGGCACAAGATTGTGGATACTCTGAGCGAAAAACGTTCATGGTTGGCTGTGGAACCAGTCTTCAATGGAGTACTGGATCTCAGCATCATTACCAAAATTGGTGGCCCTTGAGAACTTTCTTCAGTGGCCTGAAGATGTGGTATTTGCAGGGTGACAGATCGGGGCTATAGGGTGGATGGTTGAGGAGCTCCCAGCAGAAGTTTCGCAGCAAATCTTGGCACATTGTCTCCACATGCAGGTGAGCATTGTTGTGCAGCAGAATAACCCCATTTGACAACATACCGGGTCGCTTATGCTTGATGGACATTTTGAGGTTGTGCAACATATCACAGCATGTGGTTGCCTTGACCGTACTGCCTCATCGAAGAAAACCGCAAGCATCACTTTTCCAGTTCTTAAAGAGGACTGAGCTTTTTTTAGGCGTGGAGAGTTGGGACGCTGCCATTCCATACTCACCAGTTTTGTGGCCAGATCAAAGGGGTGGCACCAAGTTTCACCTGTGGCCACAATCTTGGGAAGAAACTACCCCCCCCCCACCTGCATAGTAATGATGCAGATGCTCCAGGCAAGCACCCATTTGCCATCTGCTGCACCTCTGGAGATGCTTGAGGACCCATTGTGCGCAAACCTTGCTATATCCCAATCAGCGATGGAGAATGGTGTTAACAGTTTCTTTACTCACGGACAATGTTGCCGCAAGCTCGTGGGTGGTGATTCGGTGATTCTCCTTCACAAGGTTGCCTACGACAGCAATCGATTTCATGGTGATGTCCACGTGCACTTTCCGAGGTCTTGGCATGTCCTCCGTCCTCACACGACTTTTACAAAATTCACTACACCATCGGAACACTGTGCACCGTGACTGACACTCATTCCCATACACATCCTTCACATGACAATAAATTTTGGCTCCACTAACACCAACTTCCTTGATCTTAGCCTCAGTCCACCATTCAGCACCTAAATTTGGAAAGGTCATCTCTCCATCTTGTTCTCTGGCACCCCCTTCAGCTCTTTTCACCTCTCAGTTGCCATTCTGTTATTAATCGTGTCCATCTTTCAGTTTTCCACTCCCATCTCCACTTTGATTCTTTTATTATTTTTATGATATCTATTGTTCCTGTCCTTTCTCTTATAAGTTCATTTCTAACTCTGTCTCTTCTTGTTATTCCCAACATTCTTCTCTCTAACTTTCTTACCGATACTCTTATTTTTTCACATTGTCGCTCGGTGATACTCCACATTTCACTTCCATAAGAAAATACAGGGTTTAATACATGCATTGAAGATTTTTCTTTTTAAACACAATGGAAGATTGCTGGTTAAATAGTCTTAAGTCTCCAAAATTCTCTATTACCTTGGAAAATTCTTCTATTTATTTCTCTTTCTTTAAAACTAATTACTTGACCGAAATAAATGTATTCATGTACTTTTTTTTATTTCTTTTCCTACTATTAAAATCTTTTCTGTATCATAGTGAGAATAATCGGCAGTGAAGCACATAACACACAAAACATTAGAATAATTCTTGATGCCCATATATCACGCTTAAGTTACGTTAAAAATTATAAGTAGTGGGGCGTTTTTGGTAGTGACTTCTACCTTCATCAGCCATTGAATGAAACACATGGTATAAGCATCAGTTGTTGCCATATTTCAAAATAGCTTTCCAAAGGAGCATCTGGACCTGCAATACAGATGCACCTTTTAACATACCTATCATTTGGAAAGCTATTTTGAAATATGGCAACAACTGATGCTTATACCATGTGTTTCATTCAATGGCTGATGAAGGTAGAAGTCACTACCAAAAACGTCCCACTACTTATAATTTTTAACACAACTTATGCGTGATATGTGGACATCAAAAATTATTCTAATGCATTTCTGTATTGTTCATATATTTAGTTTCTGCTGTGTTTATTGTCACACCTTTTTTAAGACTTTCCATCTGTAAATCCTCTATCATATTTTGCATTTCTCTATTGTTAGTTGTAATGATGACTGTGTCATTAGCAAATTTTAAGTGATTTAGATACCTTTCATTTATGTTTTATACCTTTTCATCCCAGTTTAAATTTCTAAAAATATATTCCAATACAGAGTTAAATAATTTTAGAGATAGTGGGTCTCTTTTTCTAATTCCCCTCAGCAACCTGAAAACTGAGCCTAGGCTCTCCAACTTTATTGTTGCTGTGGCCTTGCTATATATTTTTTTATTAAACTGACATATTTTCCTTCCAATGTTTGTCCTTTTATTGAAGAACTCATTTCCTTTTGATATATAGAATCAAAAGCTTTGTTATGCAGGTTTAATTCTTGCTCCAGAAAAATATAACTTTCAACTTTTCTGGGGTGTTGCATAAAAGCAGGAGTTTAATTACATCTCTATGCCAAAAGTATCAAGCATTTTTTGCCTGCCATGTATTTGGGATTACTATGCAAATTTCTGTAAACACTCTTTAATCGAGCTGTAAAAACTCCAGGCCACACTTTCATATTCTTAGCATTCTTTTGAAAAAAACAAAACAAACATTAAATGCTTGTAGCATCATTAATCTACCTTCAGGCATTCCCCTTAGTTTCACTTAACAAAAAAAGGAAAAACAACTGATGGAGTTTTATATAGCACAGCTAGCTTTCACACTACGATCTTTTACAATTAACCCTGGAATGAATTAATGTGAGGTTAGGAAAATGGGCTGAATCAGCTTGCACGAATATTCGCTGCTTTAGGAGGATTTTACAGAAATGGTGAATTTTCATAATGGCTGTGTATGAAAGTGTAATTGTTCCTACTCTGATGTATGGCAGTAAAACCTGGGTACTGCAGAAGAAATATAGGAGACATTTGTGTGCTGGATAAATGCATTACTTATGGTGAGTTTGTGGCAAGACTCACTCTGATCATATGAGGAATGAAGATGTGTTGCAGTTGTATAATGTGAGGCAAAATGTTGTTAGTAAGGTACAGACAAATATTCTTAGGTGGTTTGGCCATGTTGAAAGAATGAGTGATGAAATGCTTACTAAGATAATTTTTTCAGCCCAAGTGGCAGGCAAGAAAGGTAGAGGAAGGCCCAGGAAATCTTGGGAGGACCAGATTCAGGAATGTCTGCTTGAGAAAAAGATCATGAGTATGAAATACAAAAGGTCTTGTGTGTGGAGTGTGATGAATATTAATGAATCTTGAGCTGTGTGCCAAGATCATTGTAAATGGAGACGTTTGATACACTAACAATAAATAAATTTTAAGTTCCATCAGTTAAACATTTATCTGGCTGTTTGTCTTTCTTTAAGGAGCCAACCTCTGAATTTCAGAGAACAGCTCAGTGATATGTATGTATGTACGAACTAAGAGAGAATATGTCAGAACATGACTGAAATTCACTTAAAAGCATTTAATGCCATGTTTTATGAAAATCTTTTGAAATATCAACTGCTACAACCTAAGCTTCCAAATATATTCATGACTAACACAACTGACAAGGTTCAAAGCATTATGGACAGAATAAATTGACAGAAGGCTATACTTAGGGTAGCAGAATGTAGACGTACGCATGTACAGTGTTACAGGGTTGGTCATTTTGCCGGCAAAAAGGTATTTTCGCTGGGACAGTGGCAAAAACTGGTAAAAACCAGGCAAAATTGAAAAAAAAACTGGCAAAAATGGAAAATACATTAGACTTTACATAATAATGCACTTTACATAACAATGAGTTATAGTCATATCAACAGTGAAATATTTTCTTACCTCTCAGTATCATTTATTAATTTTGTTAATTAAAAACAATTTAAAACACAATGTAAAACAATTTTAATGTTGGAAAAGAAAATTAGTTTTCCAAGAACCTATTTCATCAGTAGATGAAAGAAATTCAGATTACTTAGAAATTAATAAGAAACCATATAAGTAGCTGATTAAAATAAATTATTTTGGGAATTAATTATAATTTATGCTGGAGTTTCCATTTCCTTAAAAAAATTAAAATGCAATATTTTGTCAGTCATCAATATTTTAAGAGATACAAGGGTTTATATGAATTATGAGCTGACATTGATTAATTTAATGTCATAATTTTTTTTGAAATCTTAGTTTAGTAGACTTGAGTTTGATATGCTTTTTCACTATTTTTTTGCAGAAAGATTTTAGCCTAAGTAACATAGTCAGGACTTGAAATTCACAGAGGGGAATTTCAACAGGGTGTCTACCATTTTCAGGAGACACAATTTCTTGACTTTTCCTTGACTTTTACGGGACATTTCTTGGCCCTAAAGCTAAGTTTTCTTGACTATTCTTTCTGTCAACAGTGTAGAAGTCTGGCCATTTTAATTAATTAAATATAAAATGCGATTATGTATTTAAGAAATTAAAAGGGTAAATTGAGTATATAAAATGATTTCTAAAAAGTTAAAATAAATAGAAATTTTTTCACCAATAAGCTTGCATTTAGTGAAAAACTCAAAATATTGCGCACTATAAATAATTACTTGTAACCATTATACCGGTACATCGCCTGACCGAATGACCCATGACAAAAACTTCTGCGAAGCAAACAAGCAGGTTATTGGTTACTTTCGACAAAAAGACCTTTACTGTCGACCCACAGTTGAGAGAACCGCGGTTGGCAGAGTGCCAAGCGGAGTCTATGAACGCTGAAGGGAAGAATGGTATCACGATGTATCCCTTCAAAACTTGTCTGAAGGAAGGAAATGACATCATTGTCAAAAAACGATGACGCCATTTCTTTCCTTCAGACAAGTTTTTTTGTGTCATTTAGCTCAAAGCTGAAATTTGATTTTTTCAGGGTAAGGCACAAAGGGAAATTTATAAAAAAAAACAACCAAAAAATTGACCATGACAACCTTAATTGACCATGACAACATGACAACCTCAACCAAAAAATTGACCATACCTACAACCTTAATTCTGTGGCATTTCCTTGACTTCCATAACTGTTTTCTCATTTACTGACCTTTCGGTGACTTCCGTGACCTGGTAGACACCCTGTTCAAGTATGGAAGGGATGTTTGAAATATTGTTAATAATTAGTTTATCAGTATAAACATAAGCAGTTTGTTAATAGCTTGTAATAGCTTTTCACTTTGATTGTTTTGAACGATGGATTTTCATCCCTATGAATTGCGCAAACAAAATTATACCTTTATAAACACATTTAATTTGTATTTTACACTCGTATTTCCTTAAAAATTATACCTTTATAAACACATTTAATTTGTATTTTACACTCGTATTTCCTTAAATCAGTTTCAAAGTGATAAAAATGTATTTTATGTCAAAAAGTAATACTTAACCCTTAAATCAAGGTTTAAAAATTCAAAATTATTTGTTTCCTTTAAAATCATTTGTAGAAAAAAATTAATTATATGTCCCATAAATAAACACAGTAAATCCCTATTTTTGTCACTTTGGCAAAAACCTATTTTTGCCGGGATGTTTTTTTTTTTTTCACCTTTGGCAAAAACTTGCCAACCCTGATGGTGTACGCAGATATTTTTCAAATTATTAGCAGATTTTGAAGACAGTTTTTGTTTGTAGTTTAAAAAAAATAAAAATGTTATTTACAGCAACTACAACACTTACTCAAGGACTTTACTCAGACTAATATACTTAAATCAATTTTAACTTGAACTTTCAGTTATTTTTCACATCTTCTGAGTTTTTTCATTTTTCTGGCCTTTAGATTTTATCAAGGCCTGTTTCTCAATGTATAGGAACTGTATCAAATGTTTTGTTTACATGGAAAGAATTTAAATTTTATTACCAGGTTCCTCTTGCCAGTTATTGAAATAAAATCTCATGCATTTTGTAAGTCTACTATTTTTTAACTAAGTTGTTGAAAATACTTTTTATAAATTTTAAAGGTTCATTAATGAAACTGTTTTTCTGGATATAAAAACTTTAGTCTCATCTTTATAAGGTTCATAGTCCAATATTTTAATATTTTGCCATAAAGGTCCGTTTCACACGCATTGCTGCACATTAAATTGTAATGTATTTCTTTTGTCCTCATTGGAAAATCTAATGTTCTAATAATTATTTATTGTTTTATAAATTTTTCTATAAATTATCTTATTCTATTGTCATCGTGGTTCACGCTTCGTGGGTTTGCAGCAAGTTTTCTGTTTCAATGCGGTTGTGTACGCAGATACATTTTATTTTTATACAACCCTGGCTATACTTATTGCCACTAACCAATTAATCAGCTGGAACAAATTAATTCAGGGTTAGAAAAATGGGGTCAGATCAGCTCAAACAGGCTACAAAGCAGACCAAACAAAAACTGGAATGAGTGAACCTGAGCATCAGCAAATGCTGTTTCCCCGTTTAGCTTTGTTATTCAAAGTGGTTATTTAGGGGAATGACTGCTACTAACCCTTTCTGACTGATTAACTGCGAAAAAGGACATAACACTGGCAACAAATAAAAGAAAAAGATGTTTGGTCACTTGTTTCTACCCAATGGTACGGTGCCCATCTCAAGGGGACTGGTCCTTTCTCATCATGCCTTGGAGTAATGGGCCAGAGAATGAAAGACTAGAAGGGAGTCCTTTTCACCTGTGACAGGTTTATTTTTGGTTCTGCTGAGATGAGGGAAGGGGATTATTTTATTGTGGCTTTTGTGAAACCCGGTCATTATGTGAACCTTTCTCTTTGGGGAGTGCAGAAAAGTTTGAGCACCTTTTGGTTCAGATACATCAGCCACTTAAAGGGTTAAAACTCAGTGGCCTTGTTTTATAGTAGCTGGCTGCTTTGGTGTCTTCCAAGGTCTGTTCCCATTACTTGGCTTGGACAGACACCAAAAGGCCAGAAACATCTGCTAAAAAACAAAAACCCAGAGATGAAAGAATTAATGGTATTCAACTGAATGTAATTTGTACATCTAAGTAAAGCCAAGAGCAAGTGTTTCTGATAAAGTGCTTACAAAAGGAAATGTGAACTTGAGAATTACAAAAGACTTACTCTGATGTTGATGGGCTTTTCAAATCCAGCTGGCAAGCAGCTTCAGACAAAGAGTTAACAGCTAGTTGGCATGGCTGAGACAAGTTGTGCATTTCTACACCAGCAAATTTAAGGGATTCACGCATTCTGCTTTCTAATTTGAGAAGAAGAAACATATGTAACTAGTCTTACCATAAATACTGTTACAAAATATTTAATGAAACAACAAAAGAACTTTAAAGATATTTTAATATACCTGTGATATGACGTAAGTAGTACACTTGTGAATACATGGCACCTATCACTTTTCAAAATGGCATCCTTTTCTGCCTTCACACAGTCCTTCAGTCTCTGTGGCCACTCATCAATAACTTTATGCAGGGTCTCTGCAGGGAAAGCTGTTACGGCCCACATCAAACAGCGTTTCAGACTGTCAATGCTGGGGTGTCTCTTTCTGCAGGCCATGTCCTCCAGTGTGGCCCACAACTTGTAGTCCAATGGGTTCAGGTCTGGGCTGCTTGAAGGCCAATCAGCTGGGGGAATGAAGTCTGGCAAATTTGCCTGAAGCCACTCCAGAGTTGACTTGGTCTTGTGAGCAGGTGCAGAATCCTGCTGAAAGCTCCACTGTCAGTTTTGGAAGAGGGTTTGACTCACATTTTTGACCATTGGCTCCAAAACCCTGTCCCGGTAGACTTTGGTGGATGTTTCACTCTTTTCTCACAGAAATGGAGCTCCTTGGTACCCTCGTAGGAGACTCCTCCAAACCATGACAGAAGCAGGATGATGGCCCCTCATGGTCCTTGGAGCTTTCTCCTGAGCTTCTTGTGAGGTTGATGCATACATCCTGTCATTTTGGCGGTTGAAAGCCTTTTCAATAGTGAACATTTTTTCATTGGAGAAAAGGATCTGTCTGAGGCGTTGTCTGGGTAACGCTGCAGCAAACGTTTCGCTTTTAGCACCCTGTGCTGCTACAGTTGTGGGGTGAGGAAGTGTCCTGTACACCACCGGTAAGCTCTCACCCTTAAGTCCCTCTGCAGCACGGGTATCGACATTCTTGAAATATTCAGCTCACAAGCCATCACTGATTGCTTCTGACAGGATTTAGTCGAATATGGCTGTCACTGTTTTCACCAGGCCAGCAGTCCTCATGGTACACGGCTGCCCATTTCTGGGGCGGTCAGCGATGGTCCCAGTCTGAAGGAACCTTTTTATGGACCGATAGACAAAAATTCGCCAGATTTTCAGCATGTTGAAAATCTCGGAAGCTGATTTTCAGCTTCTTCAGCATGCTGAAAATCTTGCAAGCTGATTTTCCAACTTTGTGCAGCACTATTACAGCAACACAATTCTCATAATCGCCCCACTCCATGGCAAGTACTTCACGAAACACGTTATCTCCTATGTGACTGAACGTACAGTGATTCATTAGCTGCTTCATGCCTCCTGACTGGTTGGTGACATTGCACACCAGTTGCGCGCCATCTGTCGAATATTTGTAACAGTATTTATGCTAAGACTAAATATATATACACTGAGTAGCCACTTTATTATGACCACCTAACAGTTTTAAGCAAATGAGTTATGGCTGCACGTTGTTGCCACCAGAGGGCGAGGCTAGTATAAAAAGGGAAAGCTTAGTGCTTGTGACAGTAGTTTTGGGTGACGAGATGGGTAAAACATGCGATTTGACGGACTTTCAACGTGGGATGATTGTAGGAGCTCAGAGCCATGGAGCAAGTATCACCGAAACCGCCGCATTCGTGAAATGTTCCAGAACAGCTGTTGCTAAAGTGTTTAAAGACTGGACTGTCAGCTAAAAAACTGGGTCTCTACATGCAACGTGTGGTCGTCATCGAGTAGTGACTGCTCGGGCAGAACAGAGAGTGTCCAGACTCAGTAACAGACAACAGAAGGGCAACAATTACAGACCATTTTAATCAAGGATCCCCTCAAATGATCTATGCACGCACTGTTTGCCGTACACTGCATCGGATGGGATATGGCAGCCGAAGGCCTGTTAGAACACCTTTGCTGTCTGCAGTTAACAAGAGAAAACGTCTCCAGTTCGCACAGGAGCACAAGGATTGGACAGTCAATAATTGAAAACAAATTACGTGGTCAGATGAATCACGTTTTCAGTTGCACCATGCCGATGGCCGAGTGAGAATTTGGCAGAAACAGCACGAAAGCATGGACCCCAAATACATTGCTACAACCCGTCAAGCTGGTGGAGGCAACGTTATGGTTTGGGGAATGTTTTCCTGGCATGCTTTGGGCCCTTTAATTCGCGTTGATCAACTTCTGACTGGCACATCATATCTAAACATCGTTGCGGACCAAGTGCATCCTGTCATGTGGATGGTTTATCCCAATGGCAATGGCTACTTTCAACAAGATAATGCGTTTTGCCATAGTGCTCGTATTGTACAGGATTGGTTTCAGGAACACGCCAGTGAGTTTACTTTGCTTAGGTGGCCCCCACAATCTCCAGATCTCAACGCCATTGAGAATTTGTGGAATTAAGTTGAACGAGCCATCAGACAGCTGGATCCCCAACCCTGCAATCTCACACTCCTGGAAAGTGCTATTCATCAAGCATGGTCTTAGATTCCACAAACCACGTATCAACATCTCGTGGAGTCCATGCCACGAAGAATCGACACAATATTAAAGGCAAAAGGTGGCCCAACGAAGTACTGATGGGGTGGTCATAATAAAGTGGCCACTCAGTGTATATACTCATAAAAGAAACACTGGTCCTGCTTGTACGGCTGCGTACATACTGCATATTATTTTCATATGAATAGAAAATAATGCAAACACACTAAATCCTTTTACAAGGGTGGTTCCAGGTTGACCTATAGTTTTTATCGCAACTCCATGTTCTGTACGGATTGCAACAGAATCCCTATGATAAACATATGTGAGCCTTCCCTTCCCACTAGCAGTGGTTCCATCCACATGGCACGTGCAATGTGGAAGTATGGAGTCTGTAGAGATGTCACTGAATATGGAACAGCATCATATTTTTAAATTTCTCATGAAGAAAAAGGTGAAACCTGAAATTTTGCAAAGACTGCAATTACAGTATAGAAATAAAATGCTGTCAAAGGCAAGTGTCTGTGATTGGAGTAACAAATTTTCACAAGGATCGAGGAGTAGCAAATCCTCGATAGAAAAAAATGTCTATGCAAACTGAATAACTGGTTTTGAATGAATACAGCAATCGTGGCTTCACCTTCCCTGTCTTCCAGAACATTCAGTTCCACAAATTTTGGCTTACCTTGCATGAAGTCATAAAATAATTTTTACAGTTAGTCAACTGAGACTGGTATATGTCCCTAGGCACAGTCAGTGTTAAAAAATGTTTTTTTTGGGGTTTATGTGTTAAAAACAACAACAACAAAAATTTCATTTTTCAAAAGTGCTTTTCTAGAAAATTTTCTGGATATATGCAAAAATATGCACTAAATATGAAAATATGCTTTTAGTCCTGAAAGTGCCTAAACTACAAAATAATGAACTACAAATGTTTCAAAATTATAGGCTTTTACTAAGGAATTAAAGGATATTTACCTTTCAAATTTTTGGGTAGTACCTTTACCCAGGACAGCTACAGTAGGTGTTGCCATTCGAGAGGTACATTTCAACCTTTAAAATCACTTAATGTTGAAATATTGGAATTTACCTCTTGAATGGCAACACCTACTATACATGTAGTGCTGAGGAAGGGTAGGGGTACTACCCAAAAATTTGACATGCAAATATCCTTGTATTCCTTACTAAAAACCCATAATTTTGAATATTTGTAGTTCACGAAGTTTAGGAATAGCCATGTCATCAATTATTACCAAATACAAAATAAGCTTTTTGCTTGAACATTCGGGCTTTAGTTATTATTATTGACTTTGTTCCAATATGTAGCAACTGTTAATATCTCAGTTGCTTTTCAGGAAGCCAGTGATGCAAAACTATGACATTTCTGATATCCTGGAAACCCATTTAGTTCAGCATCACTGGAAGTTCATCATCGCAATAACACATCTGGCCACCTCTATTTTCTGTAGCCATCATCCTTGGGTCTTTGAACATCACTGACCTGATAATGCTGAATAGGGTGCAGCAGCAAAGGAAGCTTTGTAAATTAAGAACTGTTAGTGACATCTGGTTTGCACAAGGCAAGAATAGTATTTTTGGCTGTACTTCCAAACCTGGCATGCTCTCTGCAAATTACTGTGATCATAGATTGGCTGACAGACAGCAGCATGTCAGCGCTTTTGTTGGCACACGCTTTCTCGCTTAGTAGCTATTAGTTTCAATGTTTCTTGATCATGTGTTTTGCAGAAGGAGACTGTAAGTTCTTTTTCGTTTCCAAGCCTAGGATTTCAACGTTTAATAGTCAACCACTCTTAAATTTGTTGAACCACTCACAGGGGCTTGCGTGTCCAGCCTGGTGGTCAGATACCGTCAGGATGAGAAATGGTATTAACCAAATTCAGCGCAGGGCGCTATTGGGCATGACCAGGTGCTTCCGAACGACCTCCACAGCAGTGCTCCAAGTGCTGGCTGGGTGCGAACCGGCGGACCTGGTCGTAGTGAGGGAAGCAGCAATGCAGACCCTCCGCTACGGGGAAGATGTTTCCTTCCTGGGACACCAGTATCGGTCGTCCGAGGTGGAACTTCTGAGAATGGACTGGACTTGCCACCCAGCCAACGAGCTTTGTCTGAGTTGGGATAAAGCCCCCCCCCCCCCACAGGTCAGGGGAAGGAACTGTACATGGACGGTTGTAAAATAGGAAGTAGTGTCGGCGCAGGTTTCTGCGTGATCTCGGATGGCAACGATATGCACGCGGAGCAAATGAAACTATCGCCCAATTCCTTTGTGTTCCAAGCAGAGTTATTGGCGATCAGAGAAGCACTGCGTTGGGTGCTTGCTATGAACGGTGAAGGGGCCTATAGCATACACTCTGACAGCCAAGCGGCACTGAAAGCGCTTGGCCAATTCGGGAGTAAGACTCCCCTTGTCAGAGAGATAAAAGTGCTATACAAGTCAATGGAGAGTAGGAGGGTTACCTTCCACTGGATCCGAAGTCATGTCGGTACAGTTGGAAATGAACGCGCAGACCAGCTAGCGAAGGAAGCTACTGGTAAAGATGACATAGATTTTCAGATGCGAACGCCGCTGCAAAGCGTGCGGACGCAACTGAAATCAGCCACATTGGTGGAGTGGCAGCAGAGATGGGATGAAGGGGATACGGGTAGAAGGACATACCGTATCTTCCCCCGAATCTCGATAAGGCGTATTGAGAGTAATGGCTTCCTCAACCAAGTACTAACCGGGCACGGAGTGTCGCCGGAGTACTTCTGCAGATTTGCGGTTAGGGAGCGAGTGTGCATGTGTGGTGCCCAGACTGCAGATGTCGCACACATGATTCTAGAATGTGCTTCTCTGGCAGGGAAGAGAGCAACATTAGTGCCAGAATTGGCAAAGACGAGGGACCTTTCGATCCTGCTCGCGTACCCAAGAGCGCGACAGGGGCTCATCGAAATGGTCAAGTACCTCAAAGAGGAACAGGCGATCTACCTAATAGAGGGGTGACCGAAGAAGAAAGAAGGAAGAAGAGGGATGAAGAAAGAAGAAAAGAAGAGGGAGGAAGAATTGAGGAAGTGAAACCGATGACTCGAGCCCAGAGTCATCACCACAGAACCGACCCTAGTCCTGTGGCAATGTAAATAATGTAAATATTTTTCAATGTGAGAGGGCTCATTGAGCAAAGGACTTGTTTCCTAAGCGGAGATGGGTTCCTCAGTGTAAATAATCATGCTTGTAACCATGTTTCTGTTTGAATAAAGGGCAGTCGCCCCAAACAGTTCGCGCCAGCAAATATTCTCCCAGTCAGGGGTAGAGAAATTTCTTTTCTAGCCCCTGCCCAAATGGCACGCACACCCGGGTCATGATGGAGAGGTGGGAAGTGCCGGCAAACGGGGGTAGCAGCGCACTGCAGGTCTACGGACCGATTCTGTCCGGATGGGGGAATGTCGGATCCTGGCAGGATTACTCGCAACGCCGTCACTAAAAATCTTTTGAGAGAGTTCTTCTAACCTTGTGGAGTCCGCATTTGGACGGTACAGGATAATGGTCATCAGCTAGTCGTTACAGGGGCTCACACTCAAGGTGTAGGGAGCAATTGGCATCCCCTCAAACGCAAATTAGTACAGAGGAAATAAAAAAAATTCATTTGGAAGACCATATTCTGGAATACTTATTCCGATGGAATTATCTTTCTTCAAAACACTGCTTTGAGGTTTTGATTTGCATCATCAGACAGTTCTTCTTCCCTGGCACATAATCAATTGATTTTAAGTTTGCATAATCAATCAACTGATTTATTCTGCCAGACAGACACCTTCCTATTCATGAGGAAACAAAACTTTTCTGTCATAATAAATGTTTCAGGGCAAGGACACAATTAGTATTCAGAAACGTCCTTGTAACGGCCAGCCAAAATAGCCATGAAACAGGATTATTGTAAACACAATTCACATGCACCGTCTTGCACAGCGGCCGATAGATGGCAGCACATCAGCACTGACTCCTAAATAGCAGAAAGTCTGTAATATGAACCCTGAGAATCTTTGATCATTTGGTTATGAAAATAAGGACCTAATGCTTCCGTAATAAGATAACTCACTTCAATTTTCGACAAGGAAAACCCATCAGGTACACACTGCAAAAACATGGGCTGAAATATATCACTTATTCCATCGCGTGAAGCAGCAGAATAATTGCTAACAGTTTTCAGCACCCAAATTAATTCTCCTCTAATTGCACTGTCTTTTGAACTGTATAAAAGCACTGCACCTGTAGTACTGACTGGCTCTGATACAGATAAGGATGATCCAGATTGATGGTTATCACACATTGGAGCTGCGGGAGTTCCAATTCTTGCTGACAAATGCAGTTGAAGAGGAGACATCTTTGTTGAAACATTATTTTTATGTTTCACAGACTATGCATGCTGAGTCACAGAATGCAATCCTTTAGTCACTGTAAAGTTGCACTCACAAACAACACAATATCCTTGATCTTCAGAGTTTCCCTTTTTTAACCACTCAGATATTTTAACACTGATGCAATCTGTTTTTGATAGCCATGAAGTCTGAAACTTGCACTTTCCCATGTTATTTTCTGTATTCAGAATCAATCTAAAAAAAAAAAAAAAAAGCCTAAGTATGGAGTTCTACACAAGAGAAAGAACAGAAAAACACTTATAGTTCAATTCAGCATGTAATTAACTTTTACGTCTTTCTGTTTAATTGGTAAGTTTAACTCTTCAGATAAAATAAAATGATATAACTCTTCAGATAATATATCCTTAAGGATAGATATATTTGTTTATTCTCATCATCAGAGTTCAATCAGTGAAATTTAAATAAGGCCTATAATTTATTTCAATTAGAATAAAAATGATGACCTTAGGTAAACAGGTGATTGCTCTAGGTACCCGTACATTACATTGTAGTTCATATTTCTTGCTGTTTATTCCCAAAAAAGTAACTTAATGTAACTTTGAATTAAAAAGGTTACCAAATAGTGACTTTAAAAAAAGTAACTTTTAGTTGAAAAAGTAACCAATAAAGCTTGCTTATGTAACTAGGTACGAATACATGCTGTGATCATGCTTTCTATCTCTCTCTCTCCCTTTTTTTACAGATCTGGGTTGCTCTACTGGTTATCATGTTTAATGCTAGAAATGAAGAAGGGCGCAAAAATAGTACTCCTGGGAGAGGCCCAAGACCAATGAACAGGCTCTGCGGCTGTGCTCCCGTTCTACACAATATTTTACATTAGTGTATTATAAAAACTTTTCTTATCATATGTTATCATCCCTGTTTGCATGCTGTAAAACAAAAAATACAAAAAATTAACTATCATCATAAAAATGGGTTGGATAAAAAAAAAAAAATCCTGCATCCGTTTAGACAAACTAACCCCTGTCCTTCTCTTTAGTACTTAATGATCTCCATTAGTTCCCTAGGCTGTAAGGGTGATTAATCTATCCATGGCAAATATCTGATTTAAGGGAAGGGGAAAATCCACTGCCAAAACAAACAAACAAACAAAAAAATAGATAAAATAAACAAATACAGCATCCATATCCCACCGTAGGATCTCAATCCACAGTTAGCTGTATGGGGAATTTGACAGCATCCTAGACTACTCAACCAGTGGGCAACAACCTTACTTTTCATTAATCAACATATAAATATATCAGTTATTAAATGAAAACCAGATTTACCTTCTGCAGCATAAAAGGCACTTAGTTTGTCTTGATGCTTTTGTAACTCACAGGCATCTTTATTAGATGATAAATTAGCAGTCATCAATTTCTTAAGGATGCTAACAGTGTTAGCATTAACTTCAAAACGTGGAACAGTTCTATTACCATAAACGGTTTTCAACCATTCTTGTACCTGCAAAGACAACAGAAACACACATACACAGAGTTGAAACTTGAACAAAATTAAAATTTATGCTCAGAAAAAATGGATCATTTCTTTTAAATCATTAATTACAAATTGCACTAAATTACAGATATAATTTCATAGTAGTGTCTTCTACTAAGTATGCTGTGCAGTAAAATAAAAAAAAATACATATATATAGGGTGGGCTGGTCATACGATGTCATTTGAGTAACGTTTCCATATGGAGCACTACAGCTAAACTAAACATACCAAAATTGACTGTAAGTTATGTAGAGATTGAAGCTATATGGTGTAACTATATATATATATACTTAAGAGCAAAAACTGAAGACTAAGGAAAAAATTTTAGAATTTAAAACGAAGGGTGCAAAATAACCTGAAAATCAAAACGCGCAACGCAGCAGTTTTGAAAATTCAGAATTCACATTCTATAAAGAAGATATCTAAGCAAAAAAAATACATATATAATTTTGTCTCACACCTAGTACAACATAGAAAAGGTTATGTATCTACCTGTGTGAGTAAAAGTAGAAAAGGTAAAAAATAAAATAAAACAACTGAATGTAGAAGGTGTCGAGAATACTGAGCCTTGGCTTTATCAGGACCAGCAAACTCTGCATTTTCTCACTTCCACAAAGACCTAGTTGGAAATGGGTTTCTGCAAGGCCATAGATGCAAGTAATATTCCCACCTAAAATAGTTTAAAAAATATATATAAAGTCATGTCCTCCGTAGAGTAGCATGACCTAGCACTAGTTAACAATTTTCGCTTGCATCCATTAACCTTCATGGCCCGACCCATGCTCTTCATCTGTTACTATTAAACAGAGAGAAGAAGATTAAAGAGAACTCAAGCTGTGAGAGAGACATAATAAATAGAAATGATTTTCAGCTATAACGAAATTCCAAGTTCGTTTGAGAGAGAATTTAAACCTGAAAACAATGCAAAAGAAATCCAAATTTTACATTGCAATTAAAAAGGAAATGTTAATTTATAACGAACAGATTTTGAAAGAAAACTTGAGTCTAAAACCCCCTACTCTACAACTTATGACAGCACGAAAACGAGAATAAGTTAAAGATAATAATTAACTAAAGAAAACTTTGTGAAAGTTATATACCTTAAACAGTTAGTTGTACAATATGTACAAAGTATTTCAGCAGTGCTTTAAGTGCATAATTAATTAGCTATTAAGAACTTAACTACTTTGAAAAACAGCGCATAGAAAGGAACAAGCTTAGCCATCTTCTGTTCCTAGGTACCCCAAAGACGCTCAAAGTTACAAAGAAAGTAAGAGTTAAAACCCGCATAAATGTTAACAGACAAACCAATGTTTAAAAGCTGAAAAGCTAAAAAACGACAGAGAAAAGGCAAAGTACAAACATTGAACTTATAAAACCTAGAACCCAAAACAAGGAAGAGAGCTTACCTCTTGTGTGACAAAAACTTTTCTCCTCACAAGAGGAGAACATATTGACCTCTTCCGCCACTCCCTAGACGCTGGGGGCAGTGAGGGTGGGGCTGATGGCCTCCTCATACAGCAAGAAACCAACGCGCGGAGATTTTAACCAGAGAAAAATATATAAACTTAAGACTGTGGATCTGTATGATCAGAATGAGCAGAATTAACTCTCCAGAATACATGAGAAATATTATAAAATACACGAGCAGTTTATTTAATAATCTTTGCATGTATTAAATCACCTTAGTGAGCTTCTATAGATTAATCAGAATCTTATTAATTTTAATGTTGGTTTTACTATTTTTAGTATAGTTATCCTAGTGATGAATAACTAGTTTTCTTTTTATTTGTTTTTATTTTCTTTTATAAACAGATTTTTGCTTTTTTGTGATTTTGTTTATATTATTTAATTTTTGTTTTAATAGGACCGTCATATCCATAGCACTAAGGTTCCTTTTTAGGTAGTTAATAGGCATCCTCTAGTCAACTTCCTTACGGCTTTGATTGGTCAGAATCATATTATTAACTCTGTAGAAAATTCAGCAGATCTGCCAACCTTACTCTATTATTCAGAATAATTTTTCTTAAAGTTCTTTTGATGAAAGAAGAAGGAATTTCGTTTTCTAGAAAACTTTCTAATAGTATATTAATGTGGTAATTGAAATCCAAATTGTTGCTGCAAATTCTTGAAATTCTTAGACCTGAGAAATTAGTACATTCTCAATTACTTTGGTTGAAATGTTATTATTCCAGTGTAGATATTTAATTACTTTGAAAAGGAAAATTAACTCTTTTATCAAAGAGGCTAATAGATGGGTTATTCTGTTGAGCTTAATGCTTAAGTCTAGGAATTAGTTCCTGATTACTGTGGTTGGTTTTACATAAGTTAAGAGAGCTAGGATAGATATTATCAAAATCAACTCTCTATAACTTCTGAATTATTGATATTGTGCAGATCATCAATATATCTAAAGTGTAAAGGTAGTTATCTGAGCAGGTGGGGTGATTTTTAATGAATTTATATTCCTTAAAGAACAGGAATAGATTAGCGATATTTGTGGACTTGATGTTCTTATTGGAATACCGTTCACTTGCTTATAGAGAGTATTATTATATAAGATATGGTTATTTATTATGCAGCAATTGAGATAAGAGTTCCAAGTTTTTACATCAACAAATTGGTTAAGTTTAAATTCTGCATACAGCTCTTTAAAGGTAGTGATTATATCTGATAGAGGCAGATTAAAGTATATAGGTTTTCAAAATCATAACTATTAATATCTAGGGGACAAACTTTGAGTATAGTAGAAATTACTTCTGCATTATTATTAATTATCCAAAAATCTCTGTACATCAAGTTAGAACAGTTTTCTAATGTGTTTCAAAACCTTCTTTAAGACATCTTCAAAAGCAAGATCTATTTTCTTTTTATGACTCCTTACTCCACTAGCTATGAACCTGAATCTCACAGGATCCTTATGAAACTTAATCGTTGCAAAAGAAATGGAAATTCAGGCCCATATCTCTAGTTTGTGGAATTTTAAGTTTCTTGAAGAATGCCTTAAACCGATTTTCTAACTGCTTGGTAGAATAACTTACGGGCTCAGTATGTTACTCTATTATTGAGTTCCATAGTTAACAAAATAGAACTTACAGATAATTGCAAAATTATTGCTAGCTTTATCCGTAGTGGTAAAAATAAATTGGTCTTGTAGTTTGGAGAGTGACCTTTTAGCTTCTCCAGAGAAAAAGAGATTTCTGTCGAAACAAAGTCCAGACCTGCCAACTCACCGGTGAAGTTATTGATTATATTATATTTCCATTCTGCGAAGGTGTAGGCTGATTGTACGTTAAACTGGTTTTTACGATGTACTTATTTACATCTTGAGTGAAGTTTCAAGAATCCTTTCTTTGGAAATTGTGAAGGAAGGTCTGAATTTAGAGCCATACTCTAATAAATTCTAAGCTTTTCATTTTCAACATAACTCAAGTTTCCGGTGATAATATGGTTGTAATTCTTATCATAGTGAACTGTTTCTTTATGTTCATCACAAGAACAAGTAGTAATTACAGGAATGTAGCTCGAAGAGTTAAGTTTGTAGTTTTTAACTATTGACCCTAAGGTCTTAACATATTTAAAACTTACAATAGACTGGTGCCTGTGGATGGGAAAATTGCATTATTGTAGAACAGCTTCCTACATTGAGATTATCGTAGGCTTTATTTAGAACCTGATGGTAACAAAATTACTGGAAAATTCCTTTAAGAGAGATTTTATCTTTAAGAATATGTTTAAGAATGTCAGAACCAAAGCAAAAACATGCTTATCAACATGGTCAGCAGTTTCATTCCAGAATTTGAAAAAACATTTAAGGACAGAGTGCTTGAAGGACTTGAGAATTTTGTAAGTATTTTAACAAAAATTAGTGCCAGTTTTAAAGCTTTCCAGAGTTTTTAGCAAGTTAGCAAAATCAACTTTGCTTGATGTGCGAAATAACCTCTGTCCTCTATTACCTCTAGAGCAGCTCTTATTATTAACAAGAAATAATAAGAGCTGCTCTAGAGGTAATAGAGGACAGAGGTTATTTCGCACATCAAGCAAAGTTGATTTTGCTAACTTGCTAAAAACTCTGGAAAGCTTTAAAACTGGCACTAATTTTGTTAAAAATACTTACAAAATTCTCAAGTCCTTCAAGCACTCTGTCCTTAAATGTTTTTTCAAATTCTGGAATGAAACTGCTGACCATGTTGATAAGCATGTTTTTGCTTTGGTTCTGGACATTCTTAAACATATTCTTAAAGATAAAATCTCTCTTAAAGAATTTTTCCAGTAATTTTGTTACCATCAGGTTCCTAAATAAAGCCTACGATAATCTCAATGTAAGGAAGCTGTTCTACAATAATGCAATTTTTTTTCCCATCCACAGGCACCAGTCTATTGTAAGTTTTAAATATGTTAAGACCTTAGGGTCAATAGTTAAAAACTACAAACTTAACTCTTCGAGCTACATTCCTGTAATTACTACTTGTTCTTGTGATGAACATAAAGAAACAGTTCACTATGATAAGAATTACAACCATATTATCACCGGAAACTTGAGTTATGTTGAAAATGAAAGCTTAGGAATTTATTAGAGTATGGCTCTAAATTCAGACCTTCCTTCACAATTTCCAAAGAAAGGATTCTTGAGAGCTTCACTCAAGATGTAAATAAGTACATCGTAAAAACCAGTTTAACGTACAATCAGCCTATTGAGGCCTTCGCAGAATGGAAATATAATATAATCAATAGCTTCACCGGTGAGTTGGCAGGTCTGGACTTTTGTTTCGACAGAAATCTCTTTTTCTCTGGAGAAGCTAAAAGGTCACTCTCCAAACTACAAGACCAATTTATTTTTACCACTACGGATAAAGCTAGCAATAATTTTGCAATTATCTGTAAGAAGTTCTATTTTGAATTGTTAACTATGGAACTCAATAATAGAGTAACATACGAGCCCGTAAGTTATTCTACCAAGCAGTTAGAAAAAATCGGTTTAAGGCATTCTTCAAGAAACTTAAAATTCCACAAACTAGAAGATATGGGCCTGAATTTCCATTTCTTTTTGCAACGGTTAAGTTTCATAAGGATCCTGTGAAGTTCAGGTTCATAGCTAGTGGAGTAAGGAGTCATAAAAAGAAAATAGATCTTGCTTTTGAAGATGTCTTAAAGAAGGTTTTGAAACACATTAGAAACTGTTCTAACTTGATGTACAGAGATTTTTGGATAATTAATAATAATGCAGAAGTAATTTCTACTATACTCAAAGTTTGTCCCCTAGATATTAATAGTTATGATTTTTGAAAACCTATATACTAATCTGCCTCTATCAGATATAATCACTACCTTTAAAGAGCTGTATGCAGAATTTAAACTTAACCAATTTGTTGATGTAGGAACTTGGAACTCTTATCTCAATTGCTGCATAATAAATAACCATATCTTATATAATAATACTCTCTATAAGCAAGTGAACGGTATTCCAATGGGAACATCAACGTCCACAAATATCGCTAATCTATTCCTGTTCTTTAAGGAATATAAATTCATTAAAAATCACCCCACCTGCTCAGATAACTACCTTTACACTTTTAGATATATTGATGATCTGCTGTGTATCAATAATTCAGAAGTTATAGAGAGTGATTTTGATAATATCTATCCTAGCTCTCTTAACTTATGTAAAACCAACCACAGTAATCAGGAACTTGAATTCCTAGACTTAAGCATTAAGCTCAACAGAGGTAACCCATCTATTAGCCTCTTTGATAAAAGAGTTAATTTTCCTTTCAAAGTAATTAAATATCTACACTGGAATAATAACATTTCAACCAAAGTAATTGAGAATGTACTAATTTCTCAGGTCCTAAGAATTTCAAGAATTTGCAGCAACAATTTGGATTTCAATTACCACATTAATATACTATTAGAAAGTTTTCTAGAGAACGAAATTCCTTCTTCTTTCATCAAAAGAACTTTAAGAAAAATTATTCTGAATAATAGAGTAAGGTTGGCAGATCTGCTTTAATTTTCTACAGAGTTAATAATATGATTCTGACCAATCAAAGCCGTAAGGAAGTTGGCTAGAGGATGCCTATTAACTACCTAAAGGAACCTTAGTGCTATGGATATGACGGTCCTATTAAAACAAAAAATTAAATAATATAAACAAAATCACAAAAAAGCTTAAAAATCTGTTTATAAAAGAAAATAAAAAACAAATAAAAAAGAAAACTAGTTATTCATCACTAGGATAGCTATACTAAAAATAGTAAAACCAACATTAAAATTAATAAGATTCTGATTAATCTATAGAAGCTCACTAAGGTGATTTAATACATGCAAAGATTATTAAATAAACTGCTCGTGTATTTTATAATATTTCTCATGTATTCTGGAGAGTTAATTCTGCTCATTCTGATCATACAGATCCACAGTCTTAAGTTTATATATTTTTTCTCTGGTTAAAATCTCCGCGCGTTGGTTTCTTGCTGTATGAGGAGGCCATCAGCCCCACCCTCACTGCCCCCCAGCGTCTAGGGAGTGGCGGAAGAGGTCAGCCATGTTCTCCTCTTGTGAGGAGAAAAGTTTTTGTCACACAAGAGGTAAGCTCTCTTCCTTGTTTTTGGGTTCTAGGTTTTATAAGTTCAATGTTTGTACTTTATGTACCTTTTCTCTGTCGTTTTTTAGCTTTTCAGCTTTTTAAGCATTGGTTTGTCTGTTAACATTTATGCGGGTTTTAACTCTTACTTTTCTTTGTAACTTTGAGCGTCTTTTGGGGTACCTAGGAACAGAAGATGGCTAAGCTTGTTCCTTTTCTATGCGCTGTCTATGCGCTGTTTTTTCAAAGTAGTTAAGTTCTTAATAACTAATTAATTATGCACTAAAGCACTGCTGAAATACTTTGTACATATTGCAACTAACTGTTTAAGGTATATAACTTTCACAAAGTTTTCTTTAGTTAATTATTATCTTTAACTTATTCTCGTTTTCGTGCTGTCATAAGTTGTAGAGTAGGGGGTTTTAGACTCAAGTTTTCTTTCAAAATCTGTTCGTTATAAATTAACATTTCCTTTTTAATTGCAATGTAAAATTTGGATTTCTTTGCATTGTTTTTCAGGTTTAAATTCTCTCTCAAACGAACTTGGAATTTCGTTATAGCTGAAAATCATTTCTATTTATTATGTCTCTCTCACAGCTTGAGTTCTCTTTAATCTTCTTCTCTCTGTTTAATAGTAACAGATGAAGAGCATGGGTCGGGCCATGAAGGTTAATGGATGCAAGCGAAATTGTTAACTAGTGCTAGGTCATGCTACTCTACGGAGGACATGACTTATATATATATTTTTTAAACTATTTTAGGTGGGAATGTTACTTGCATCTATGGCCTTGCAGAAACCCATTTCCAACTAGGTCTTTGTGGAAGTGAGAAAATGCAGAGTTTTTGCTGGTCCTTGATAAAGCCAAGGCTCAGTATTCTCGACACCTTCTACATTCAGTTGTTTTATTTTATTTTTTTACCTTTTTCTACTTTTACTCACACAGGTAGATACATAACCTTTTCTATGTTGTACTAGGTGTGAGACAAAATTATATATGTATTTTTTTTGCTTAGATATCTTCTTTATAGAATATATATATATATATATATATATACTTTGAATAAAGCTCATGCTGAGAATTGGCTTCCTAGTTTCTTAATTCAATTACTAATCAAAAACTTCTATGATGGGAATTCTTATTATACTATGAATTTTTTATTTTAATTGCAAATTTTCAGAGCAGGCTATCTTATGTTGTCACTTTTTTCCGTCACTACCGCAGTTATGGTTATTTTTCACCAAATCCTGCCAGATGTTAGACAGGGATAATCTTCTGCAGTCATTGATAATGGAATTCTGATTTTTCTCAATCTCTATTCCTTCTTTTAGCTTTCTTTTTTGAAAACTGCTTTGGAAACTGATGATTTTAAGAGAATTCCAATCCATGCTGCAACCAGTTTGTCTAACATGCCCATCTAAACCAGTCTTGCTGGAGCAATTATATATAGCAGCTTTATGCTCTGCTATACGAGTTTTTAGTCTGCGACCTGTCTCACCTATGTATGATAGTCCACAAATACATTTTACTTCATAGACAACACCTTGCATTTTTAAAAATATCTTCTTCTCTGTGAACTATTTTAGGGAAAAATTTCTTAACCTTGTTCTCTAAACTTGAGAAGCTTCTAAATTTTACTGGGCCGTCCCGGTGGCGCAGTGGTCTAAGGCGGGGACGGGCGACTGCTTATAGCCCATTGAGTTGCTCACGGTGGTCGTTAAACCTACAACCAAAAAAAAAAAAAAAATTACTGGTAAGAACCCGCAAAAGCAACAAGTAAAATTCACTAAAATATTTCTTATCACAAAGGTTTAGTTGAGCCCATAAAGAGAATTAGTAAGAAGTATAATATTATGCGGGCTCCAACTAAAGAGAATTTTTCCCTAAAAGGTTAAGAATTTTTTCCCTAAAACGGCTCACAGAAGATATTTTAAAAATGTAAGGTGTTGTCTATGAAGTAAAATGCAGACTATCATACATAAGTGAGACATTTCGCAGACTACAAACTCATATAGCAGAGCATAAAGCTGCTACAAAAAATTGCTCCAGCAAGACTAGTTTAGATAGGCATGTTAGACAAACTGGTCACAGCATGGATTGGAATTCCCTTAAAGTCATCAGTTTCCAAAGCAATTTTCAAAAAAAGAAAGCTAAAAGAAGGAACAGAGATTGAGAAAAATCAGAATTCCATTATCAATAACTGCAGAAGATTATCCCTGTCTAACATCTGGCAGGATTTGATGAAAAATAACTGTAACCGTGACAGTGACGGAAATAAGTGACAACAAAACACAGCCTGAAGAAGGAAAAGAGTTTTCTCTGAAAATCTGCAATTAAAATAAAAAATTCCTAGTAAGAATTTCCATAATAGAGATTTTCGATTAGTAATTAAAAAAAAGAAAAACGTTCATTGAGGATGCACAAACTGACAGAATGTGACAGAAGAGCCATAGTAAGAAATATCTGTCTTCCTCTGCCGTTTTTAATGCTGCTGAAGTAGAAAATGCTTGTAATGGCTCAATTAGTAACATAACTATCTGCAGAGAGTTGCACAGTCTGTGTTATTATGGTAGCGCAGCAGCACACAAGCCACACATCACTACCATGAATGAGAAGCGCCGTTTCGAGTGGTGTGTCTCCAGTCGTTTCTGGATCATGGGCGACTGGAAAGCTGTTCTTTGGAGTGATGAGTCACGTTTTTTACTCCCCCAATCTGATGGGCGTATTTGGATTTGGTGATAGCCTGGCAAACAATTTTTGTCAGACGGTGTTCTTCCAACTGTTAACATGGTTCATTGGTTCATACACTTTTTAAATCACATAATTCCAGGACTTTTCGATTGTTTTCCAGGACTATATGATCTAAATGCTATTACTTAAAATATAGTGAAACCATAGGTCTGTTCAACCTGTAACTTACAACAAACAACTTCCTACATGCTTAATACAGAATGTTAAAAATGATGTCTGCTGCAGCTAATCAGAAACTTAGAATCACAGATAAATACTGAAATACCAAAACTGTCACTGAAAATGTGACCAGGTTTAATATCCACTACTTTTATATACAGTATACTACACTGATTTTGAGGAAAATTTATTTTTCTACTTTCGCTTTAGTCCAATTATTGAAGCAAGTTACAGAATAAAAAACCCTATAAAACTCAAAAATACATAGGTAAGTGGCATTACTCTCGAAATGTTTTAATATACCACACAATCAATAAATAAAACAATATTTATACTTAATTATTTTGAAATAATGCTTACATTGGAAATTTAAGGATAAGGAAAGCTGAAGTATTTGGAACTTTTTCAAAGGACCATAGGGATATCAAACAGAAGTAATTGCTCTTTCCACGTTTATAAGCGAGTCACGAAAAAATTCTCATCGGCCGTCACCGGGAATTGAACCCAGGGTCTTCCAGTTACTCGCTGGACATGCTACCACTGCACCACAGTGGCCTCAAATTCTCCAGACTCACATACGACTAACTGCCAAACCACATGGCAGGTTGCTTCTTGGAGCCCCACACAATGCTGGGGATTAAGGACCATAAAGGACCATGGGATTGTTATTTCTTAAACAAATATTCATGGGAGCAAGTATTTGTGTTACATTTTATTTCGGGAAAGAATTTTCAACATAATATTGATGCTGTAGCTATGTTTTAAATTTGTACTCACCAGCAAACTAAGTATGCACAAAAATTTCCAACATGAAACGAAAGAGAATAATGGGAAAACCTTAAATCCGAAGGCTGTGTACAACTGCATTCATTAGTGATCAAGACAATTTAATTGGGCATGATTAGAAAATTAATTATAGAAGATGGAAAGTGATTACTTAGCTCAGAAAATACCAAGAAACAACTACATTTAAGTTTATGACATGAGAAAGCAATCTGATTTCATGGCAAATTTTTACATAAAGCATTCATTAGCAAATTTCAATAAAGGCCAAAAAAAAAAAAAAAAAAAAACAGCTACTTACTTCCCCAGTGGCTAAAAAGTATGTTACGAAAATTAACAAATGGTGCACAAAGTTTCTCATAGGAGAAGGAAGGTATCAGAGATTAAACAATTTTCAAATAGAACAGTTAAAAGAAGAGATATAGAAGGAAATGTGATATAACTCCATGCCTTTTAACAGTTAGAATTTTGCATAATGGAGAAGTTGAAAACAGGCGAAAAGTATTTTTTCATAACAAAAGCTAGGCTAAGGAAAAATAACTTTTCAAATATGCCTCCCAAAAGCAGTGATAGCAAGAAAAATGTTTTGACCTTTACAACCCCTAGGGGAAAAGTGGTACTTCAATTGAAGAGGATCTTCTTATTGTAGCAGAAATCTTACTCACTCCCCATCTTTATTATAGCAAATGGCATACGGCAAAGAAAAAAATCTCAAAAGGGTTTTTAGAAGCGTTGATACAGCTGCAAGCAGATGTACACAAACACCACCTAGCGGAAGAATTGTGAACCACAAACCTCCTCAAATACAAACCTAAAGTGTTTCATAAGGTTAACAGTATCTAGTGCTAAAATATTTTTTTTTAATCGGACATTTAGAAGTACAAATACTGAGAAAATAAATGAAATATTTGCGCCCCTAGTGGCGAAATTGTGCATTATTTTGGGAAGAAAATATACATAGTTTTCATAGTAGTATCTGATTGAAAATGAACATTTTTAAATCGGGTTTTTAGTCCTGCAGATATTGCTGTAAATGTAAACATAAACTTACGCCCTCTAGGGGCACACTTGTGTGTTGAGAAAAATTTGAAATTATATGAAAAACATTTTGAATTGAAAACGTTCTCGAACAAACAAAGAATTTTTTAAATCGGACTCCTAGAAACAGAAATATCGACAAAAATAAGATATAAGTGTATGCTCCCTGGCAGAAAAACTATGTACTATTTTAAGCAGAAGGTATTCTCAAAAGGTTTTCCTAGGTGAGCGGTATCAGTTCATGGAAGAATTTTTTCAGTCGATTTTTAAGTTTTTTTTTATTGAAGGTTTAACAACTACCGCGAGCAACTCAATAGGCTATAAGAAATTGCCCGTCCCTAATTTAGGGTCACTGGCACCAGAGAAGGGAGAGAGCAATGCTTTAAGACAAACAGAACATCGATGCCTTACCGGGATTTGAAACCAGATCCTTTCACGGACGAATGATCATAAGCCAGCGCTTAGACCACTGAGACACCGGGGCAGCCAATCGAGTTTCCAGCTCAGATTTTGTTGCAAATGCATCAGAAGCAAAAATAAACAGTTACACCCACTGGTGGCCAAATCATTCTTTACCAAAAGATGAGAAATTACATGCACAACATTTCCCTTCAAAAGCTGTACACAGCGCAGGAAGAAATTTTTCAAATCGGATTTGCAGATGCAGAGATATGGGGAAAATTACGATTTACCTTTACGCCTCCCTAGCGGAAAATTTAGGCATTTTTAAAAAAAGGGACTGGTAAAATAGTCTTCGATACAAATGTTATTGAGCGGAAAAGGAATTTTTAAAATCAGATATTTAGAAGTAAATATCTGAAATAAAATGCATTTTAAATTCCATACAATCTTCATTAGCGCCCTCTAGCGGCAAAGTTGTGCATCGGAATAAAACAGGAATGCATGGATCATAATTCTCACATTTTAAGCTTCCCAATGCGAAAAGAATTTTACAAATCAAACAAATAGTTGCAGAGATACGGTCTCCCCGGCCATACAAAGTGATAACATAAGCATGATGCAAATAATGCAGCTTCAGTCTTCCTAACATACAAGAAAATGAACAGTACTTCCCTCCCCACATTTTGCAGGAGGTGGGATGGAAAATTTATCAGACATAAGTTATGTTAGTAGAAAAGTCCTCAACTATAAAACATCGCACAGGGACAAAAAGACAGGAATGGATAAAATTCCAGGACATATAACAGAATTTTAAGACATTTCTAGGACAACATGGAATTCCAGGATGCGTACGAACCATGTGTTCAGTTCAGTGGAGGCTCTATCATAGTATGGAGTTGTTTTTCGCGGATGGGATTCGGCCCGTTGGTTATTATACCACAAATCTTGAACTCTGAAGTGTATCTCAATGTTCTGGATTATTCTGCACTACCAACAATGTGGCAGTATTAAGGAAATGACTGTTATCACTTCCAACACGACCGAGCTCCTTGCCACACTGCAAGGCGTGTGCAGGACTGGTTTCTTGAAAATGAGGTGGAATTGTTAGACTGGCCTGCCCAGAATCTTGATCTTAATCCCACAGAACACCTCTGGGATGAACTGGAGCGAATTATATGAAATTGACAGTTTTTGTTCTCCATTCTGGCAGCAGTTTCACAGAATGAATGGCGAGCCATTCCTGTTGAGACCTACTGGAAACTGGTTGATAGTATGCTTCGACATGTTGCCAGTGTCATTACAAGCAAAATGTGGACTGATTAACTACTAATTGTGATAATAAAGCCATTTGTCCCAAAACATTGTGGTGTCTGAATACTTTTGATAATACAGCAGTGTTAGAATTAGAAATAAATCTTCTACTGGCCCAGTGGACTACTAGAATTTGCAAACCACTGGTCCACTAAATGCCAACTGCCGCCCTGGTGGTGCAGTGGTCTAAGCGATGGCTTCTGATAATTCGTCTGAGATGGGTCCAGGTTCGAATCCTGGTGAGGCATGGATTTTGTGTTTGTCTTACGGTGCTGGTTCTCTCCCTTCCCTGGAACCAGTGGCCCTAAATTAGGGACGGACGATTGCTTATAAGCTTATTGAGTTGCTCACAATGGTTGTTAAACCTCCAATAAAAAATAAAAAAATACCCACTAGTCCGTAAAAAAAAAAAAAAAAAAAAAAAAAACCTTAGACATTTACGATATATGTAGAAAATAACATTTTTATGGAGTTATCTCAGGCATTTATTTTTAAAACTATCATTAGTTTGCAGCTTAAAAAGAAAACCATACAGCAAGATAAAAGAAATGGATATTCATTTTTTTAACTTGTGACAAATTAGAACAAAAAAAAACAAAAAAACTTACTAGCCATCCAGGCCAGTAAAATCAATTGTTCAGAGGTCTGACAGAAGTTTTAGTGACCAATGGCACCACTGGGTAATTCAAATGCTGTACAATGTATATATATATATATCAGTGGCATGTATTTGAGGCCAGCTGCGAAGCCCAGAGAATGCACAAATAAAACTGTATTAAATCTACACAAATAAAAGTCAATTATCAACGGTATTAAAATATGACGATGCTTTCGCTGCGAAAAAAAAAACATGTGCGGATTTGCTTCTTTGACTCAGTCTGGCAAGAGAAAACCAACGACATAACGCAAGTAGCTATTCCAGTCTTCACAGTTCTAATGCGAAAACCTTCCATACAATCGCCTGCTAGCGTTTCCATGACAACATGAACCAGCTAGTAGAGGGGATTGGCCCATTGCTTAGGGAAACGGTTCGCTTCGATAAAAGAAGACAGACTATCTCAGTCACTCGAATACTCTCGCCCATAAGAGCATTTCACAAGAGTTGTTTCAGTTTTTCTGAAGAGTCAATGAATTAAAATCAGAGATATTTTATCTAAAATTTGTGGCTTTGTTGGATTCGAACTGTTTTGATAAATTTTGTGAAAGCTTCCCTGAACATCTACTGTCAGAACTTAAAGAACTCTATGCTTCAAATTTTTATACAGCTTGACCAAAAAAGGAACTGAAGGTGTTTTATTCCCTTGATGAATACAAAAACAAATAGGTAAGAGACATTATGGGTAACATAAAGTTAAATAAATTGGTCACAGTATTTAGCAAGGTGCACAAATTAGCAGACCTCATATTAAACTTTCCATCAACAACTGCAACTGCCAAAAGTTTTTCAGCATTAAAACGAATCAAGATATATCTTAGAGCCACAGAAGGACATGCACATTCCAAAAACTTGGCTGTTTTGTCAATAGAGAAAAAAATTCTTTTTAAATATGAAAAAGTACTCGGAAGAAACATTTTATGAAAACGTAACACTCAAGTTCACACAAAAAAAAAGAAGAATGGAGTTCATGTACAAATAAGTGTTCAAATCCTAATCTTCATAATTATTTGGTTTATGTTAGCAATGACATGTACCTAAAATTTAGAAAAAAGTTACTTCTATTACTTAACAATTACAAATCGCAATTTAAAAAAAAAACAGTACTGGGGGGGGATGTGTGAGATAGCCCAGGTTTCAGACCCAAGATACGCCAGTGATATATATACAGTATATACACACACAGAAGTGCTTGTTTAAACCAGGTAGTTTGCCAAGCATTAGTTAGTGTTGAATTAAGAGCTGGAATATTCAAAACTAAAAGCTAACTTGCTGCTAGGACATTTTTTGAGATTACAATGCTGACACCGAAATTTCCTATGACCATGAGTAGAAAAATGCGGTCGCCTGGTTACCCAGGGTGAACAAAAGAATTGTTCAGGCCACCATGAAAAACATCACTTAAGAACATGTAATTCAAGAATTTATGAGCCCCGAAAAAAAAATAAGAAATAAAATAAAGGAGTATTTTTACTCCTTTGAAAAAATTTAGGAAGTAATTTTTAAAAATGAAGAGCATTTTAGAAAAATTAACCGACAAAATAAAAACTTACAAAAAAGATGGGCAATTATGAAAAATCAATCCAGATTTTTTCATATTAAAAAATATTTCACTACCACTCAGTATATTTAGAATTTGAATTCATTTTGCTTCTTGTTTTAGCAATAAGTATAATATTCATATTTTAAAACAATAACATTAAATTTATCATGTTTTATAATGACCACATGCAGCAGCATGTGGTCATTTAAAGCAACAGCATGTGTCATCAACAGGAATGTGTTAAAAAAGCATGAATACAATGCACTTTTGAGATTTTTATAAACATCTAAAAATATCTAATAAATTAAACTCGTTTAAATCATACACTGGATCACTGCTTGTTTCTATTTTTTTTTTTTTATGGATGTAGCAAGTCCATATAACATGTTTGTCTTTTTCAAAGAACCCAGGGCCTTCAGCCTACATTTGAAAAATACATCATAAAAATATGTTTTACCTGCTGGTAAGAGACTTCAATTGATGCACTTTCGCTCGTTGTTTTCCCTGATTCTGAAACACTCATATTTGATGCTACTTCAAAAACTTGACAGGCACTCATCAACAAGGAACCTGATATATTTAAAGTAAAATGAATTTATGACAGTTGAACGATTGTTCTTATTTTATGACATTTTTTTTCTGTAAACATTCTCCCTGAAAGGTGGCACTAAAGCTGATGTTTTAAGTTGTTCCTCAAAAAATACTGTCAAACAAATATAACGAAACTTCAACATGAATTCATTTTAGCGCCAAATCTTCAAAAGGTAAACATAAGCTTAATCTCGCAGACACTCTTTTACTATTGCCAAATCCAAAAACTTATTACCTCGAAGGCTGTTTACATTAAATTTCCCCACTTCCTACGTAAATTTCCCCTAGGCTTTTTTTTTTTTTAATTGGATTTTTTGTTTTGATTGAAGGTTTAACGACCACTGTGAGCAACTCAATGGGCTATAAGCAGTCGCCCGTCCTTAATTTAGGGTCACTGGCTCCAGGGAAGGGAGAGAGCCAGTGCCGTAAGACAAACACAACATCCATGCCTCACCGGTATTCGAACCCGGACCCGTTTCAGACGAATGATCAGAGGCCATTGCTTAGACCACGGCGCCAGCGGGGCGGCTCAAACCAAAGATGGAAAGAAGGAATATTTCAGACTTCTTATGTCTTAACATTAGGCTTTTGGTTATATTTTAAACATGGCTACTTGTACATGGGCAGTATGCAAGTTACCATGCGAACTATGCACTTCCGCTCAAAAAATCCTTATCTTGTTCAATTAAAAAAAAATACCAACACATATTTTCCTGTTTTTTCTGGAAATTTTTTATTATGGGAATGCATATTTCAGCCTCAATATTTTTCATGCCTGTATGGGTAGAGTAAGGGTCCGAAAAACCCGTTCGAAATCGCGATTTCCCCATAGAGATATACAGGAGATTTTCCGGTTGACGGCGCATTGGTGTAGTCAGCTGATAAAAAGTGGCGTCACGGCTGAAGCACAGGGAGAGGGGGGCTATTGCCATCTCCTCTTTCTTCTGACCTCCTTGGTGTAAAGTACAATCATTAGCAGTCGGTGTTTATAAAACTTTGAAGCCAAAATGCCTAGATTTTGTGGTATGAATTGCGGTAATAGAGGAAATCGAGACCGTAAGTCTTTTCCTGGCTACTAGCTGCTGCCTCTAAAGGCAGTACCGAAAAAATTCGCTTATATGCCAAACGAAGGGAGATCGCTTCCCAGAGCTTAGAAAACACTTTTTATTGAATAGTTAACATCTTCAAAGGCAGAGAACCTTTTAAATGTTAGTTTTATCCAGAAATCAGTGATTTCTGGTAAAGCAGAGAATCTATCGTTTGCTTGTTCAAACGCTATTGGAGTGGAGTGCTTGTACTTATTGGGCCAGGCATTTCATTCGTTGCTTCAAAGTTTTCAAGTTGAATTTATTTTTTATTTTTTTTTTTGATTGGAGGTTTAACGACCACCGTGAGCAACTCAATGGGCTATAAGAAGTCGCCCGTCCTTAATTTAGGGTCACTGGTTCCAGGGAAGGGAGAGAGCCAGTGCCGTAAGACAAACACAACATCCATGCCTCACCAGGATTCGAACCCGGGCCCCGTTCGTACGAATGATCAGAGGCCATCGCTTAAACCACTGCGCCACCGGGGCGGCCAAGTTGAATTTAAAAGGTGTTGGTTGTTTTTTTGCATAGGTTTTATTGCTACTGACTATTTTCTTATGGAGAACCTTTTAGAGTTTGTCTCTTAGTCAAAAGTTTTATTAAATCAACCCTTCGGTACCCAATCGGCAGGTTCCTGATTGATCTAGGGGTGTTGAAACTTTTGATAGGGCTAAAAGTTAATTTGTTAGCAAACCTGACTTTTAGTCAGAATCAAATTTCTTGCTCTTCTGTATTTTTTAGATCTCGAGCACACCGTTCCCATAACTCACTTTTTTTTTTTTTTTTTTTTTTTTTTTTTTTTTTTTTTTACGAGTTTTCGGCTTTTCACTTTTAAGGCTATTTGGCTGTCGGTGTTGGGGTTTTTTAGTTTACTACTTTGTTCTGTACGATATTTCCTTCCCAAACTACCGTTGATTTTGTTTTTAGTACACCTGGATTTTCACCTGGACCTGCGAAGCACAAGCTTTTGCTGAAAAATGCAAATAATTGCTAAAATTATTGTCCACATAAAATCCTTTTTGGTGTCTAGGTCTATTTACAGGCCGGTGTTATGCTGCTAAATTTATTTACGGAAAAATAGATTATTGTGCATAAATCCCAGCAGAATTATTTAGTTTTTTTCACCACAATTTTACGGGGGGGGAGGATTTGGCTCATTTTTCTAAGGCTTGGAAATTTCTTCCCAGAGCTTAGAAAGACACTTTTTGTTGAAGAATTAAACTCTCAAAAAGGCATAGAACTTTTCAAGAGTGAGTTTTATCCAAAATCAGCGATTCCTGGAAAGAAAGAAAACCTATCTTTTTTTACTCAGGTATCCGCACGTGGGAGGGAAGAGAACCTTACTTAATAAGGCAGCGTACCTATTTTCTCCTTAAATTGCTGCTAACTCACGAATTTGTGATCGTCCTAAATTACCCTGAAAAAAAAAGAATACCGACGACGAGAAATTGTTATATGCTTCGAAACTCTTATATGCCTCGAACTGTTCCGCGGTAAAGACACTTCGACCAAAGATGAAGGAAGTAATCGAAAATATTTACCATTTGCACTTTCGAAAAACTTTTCGCATCACCTTCGAAGATACTTGCATTCAAAGCACGTAAGGAGATTTTCCCTTCAATTCCTTAAATTTTTTCCAAATACCGCATTTTGTACTCGGAAGTTAAAGTTTCAAAGTAAGACGCCATCATCTCAACGGGGCTGGCTGTCCTTCACTTACGTTGCTAAGGCTCGTTGCCATGCTGATAGTCACGTGTCTGCTATATCCTCATGGGCTATAAGCAGTCGCCCGCCCTCCAATTTAGGGCCACTGGTTCCAGGGAAGGAAAACAGCCAGTGTTGTAAGACAAACCCAACATCCATACCTCACAGGATTCGAACCCGAACCCAACTCGGACGAATGGTTGTGATGCAGTACAGAGGTGAATCACGTGTCAAGACGACAAATCCGTAGTGGTATATTCCGTCCGTGTAGCTTAGTTGGGAGAGCAACTTACTCCAGAATGAGGGGGCGAGGGTGGTCACAAGCACAGACAAGGCGCTTTCTAGGACTGGCAGTGAGGACTAGCCGGCAGACAAAGAGCGGGCTTTCAACCTGCTGTAATCATGAGACAGTTTATTGCTAAAACTGAATGCGAAAATCAAATGTTAAAGATCCTGGAAACATTTTGTATTTTATTTTAGATGTATTAAACACAATAACATTATTTTTATTTTTAGCCCCTTACTTTTCACTCATTTTTCTCAAAAATCACGGAGGACACATACTATAGAATACTTTTCTTCTGAAAGCATGGCATAAATTCATTTGAGGTTTTTCTAGTTTATTGTTCTGGAATATGTGTGGCAAAAGAAAGATAAAAAAAAAAGACTGAAAGAGAAATAGCTCTTTTCTATAGCCACATAAGAATCAAAGGACGGGGTATTCCCAACAACCTTATACTGCTTCTTCGTGTGCTCCCTATTCACACAACCTTATATTGCTTCTGCGTTTACAACTAAATATGATGTCTGAGCGAAATAGCCAAAACTACCAAAGTTGCCATATGTTACTGACTTATTGGCACTCATATGTTGATTGTAAAACAATAAAGCGTCGAACCCGATTGTGCCGTTCCGGTGGCGCAGGTTTCTAACCATTAGTCCGACTTGGGTCTGGGTTCGAACCCACCTGAGTTATGGATGTTGATTTTATCTTTTGGCACTGGCTGTGTCCTTTCGCTGGAACCAGTGTCCCTAACCTAAGGACGGGCGACTGCTTACAGCCCATCGAGTAGCTCACGGTGGTTGTTAAATCGAATGCGATCAACGAATCCCGTTGTTCAACTGCTGATACGAACTACACTGGTGCCGCCCCGGTGGCGCAGTGGTCTAAGCGATGGCCTCTGATCATTCGTCCGTAAGGGGCCCGGGTTCGAATCCCGGTGAGGCATGGATGTTGTGTTTGTCTTACGGCACTGGCTCTCACCCTTCACTGGAACCAGTGACCCTAAATTAGGGACGGGCGACTGCTTATAGCCCATTGAGTTGCTCACGGTGGTCGTTAAACCTCCAATCAAAAAAAAAAAAAGAACTACACTGAAGAGCAATTGAATTAGAGACAGCTGGCGTTATGCAAATGTGGCGCTGTGGGCGGCCCTGTAAACGGAAACGACATGACGTATGCAGCGATCCGACAATATAAGGAGTGATGCGACGGTAATTAGTAAGAGTCGGACGTAGTATGGGTAAGATGAAGGATCTTAGCGCATTTGATCGTGGGCAAATTGTCGGGGCCCGACGAATAGGTCACTCTATCTCAGAAGTCGTGCAGGCACTGGGATTTTCACGAGCCACTGTGTCACGGGTGCACCGTGAGTATATCGAATCCGGTAAAACCATCCCTGCAAGGGCCAACTGCCGTGGACAATAGCGTGAGGATGAGCGTGGTCATCGTCGGCTAGCTCGCATTGTAACAGCGGATAGACGTGCCACAGTGCAAGAAATCACTCTGCAATTTAACGCTGGTGCACAAAAACATGTAAGCAGCCACACCATCCAGAACCATCTCCTCGCTATGGGGTACAGAAGCCATCGTCCCACGAGCAGTACCACTGCTGACCGCACACCACAGGGTGCAAAGATTGGCATGGGCGCGGGAACATCGCCACTGGACACTAGACATGTGGGAAAATGTTACCTGGACTGATGAGTCGAGATTCACGTTGGTACATGCGGATGGCAGGATACGAGTACGGCGCAAACCTCATGAAACGGTGGATCCTTCTTACCAGCAGGGTACTCTTTAAGCTGGTGGGGGTGGCATTCTCGTCTGGGGACTGTTTACGTGGACTGAAATGGTACCCCTGGTACGTGTGACATCGTCCCTCACCGGTCAACGTTACCAGGATATCCTGGACGACCATTTGCTCCCGTTTGTGCGTCTTCAACATCCCACTGGGGACTTCATCCTGCAACAAGACAATGCAGCTCCCGAATTGTATCCGAATGGTTGGATGAACACTCCACCGACGTGACCTCGCTTCCTTGGCCAGCTAGGTCACCTGACCTTAATCCCATCGAGCACATCTGGGATGCCATCGAGAGAGATGCTCGAGGCTCTGACACTCCTCCCTCAAAGCTTCGTGAACTGTGGGAGCTTGTTCAGGGGTCGTGGATCCGTATGGCTTCCCAACGCTTCCGGTGTCTCGTTGAGTCCATGCCGAGACGAATCGCCGCCGTCATCAGAGTGAAAGGTGGTGCTACACGTTACTAGACAGGTATCTCTAATTCAATTGCTCTTTAGTGTAAAGTATCTCATAAATGACAACCAACGCACTCTGCTTTAAACGAATCCTGCAGGCACTTACGCTTATCAAGTTGTTTTTCCTGAAAACTGGGAGGCATTAATTTCTCTTTTGCTGAATGGCAGCCAGATTTTGCAACTCATTTATATCTTTTACATCCTTATCAGGGCCGTGGCTATTGGGTCGGCAGGAAAAGCGGTTTCCCTCCTAGGATGGTCATACAATGGGCATAATTTAATACTCTGAGGAACGTAAGAAATAGAAATGAACAGGGTGTGAACAAATTGCCGAACATTTTAACTCAAAAACAAAGTTACACACTTTAATGTCTTCTTTTGCAAATACCTTAGTTAGTCGCATACACTATTACGCGCAGCTAACCAGCATACATAACTTACACTGTGAGTTGTGGACCACTTCATATGGATTCATGGTATTGTCCGAAACAGAAAACGGAGGTATGTAAAACAATATACAGATATGCCTAGCCTCCGTGAACTTTCCGAATACGTCGTAGGAATGAAGAGCTATTTGTGCTCTGTCGCCGAAAGTTCCTGTGATTGTTTAACCTTGAACGGAATTTTTCCAAGCCCTACTCCGAAAGCATCTTCTTATTGTTACTGTGAAATACTCATTAGTTCTGTGCTGTTTTTTTTTTCATTCTGCATTTCTGCACGTGTTGTATTGTCGGTGTTCACATAACTTTTACGTTTCACTTGATATTTAAAACTGTTGGTTCTTGGGTATTCACCTAATTTTTAAATTTTGATTAAAATTATGTCGAAAAGTAGAAGTGAGATTTTTTAATGTTGATAATACGAGGGTCATTTCAAAACTTTTGCACACTGTGGATTATCTCTTAAAAAACAAATTTATTTCACAACATACCTTTACAGGTCTTCGAAGTAATCTCCATGTTTCTTTATGACAGCGGCCCAACGTTTGGGCAAGTCTTGTATTGCAGTCACGACACCTTCATTGTTGAGGCGTCGTATTACTCGGGTCACCTCATTAGAAACATCCTGAATCGTTTCCCGCGGAGTGGCTTCTTCAGTTTTGGGAGCAGGTAAAAGTCTGGTGAGCTCATGTCAGGGTTGTATGGCGCGTGGGGATGGGAGGGGGGGGCAACACGAGATTTCGCGTTGTAGTGTAAAATGTTAATACCAGCTTCAAGCATGTCGGGCCTTCTTTGGCAAATCTTTAGGCGCAAAAAAATTCCCAGAAACCTTCTATAGTATTTCACTGTAACTCTGATTCCTTCGGGCAATCTGTCTGTCACTATCACTCCAACCTTGTCATAGGCCATAATTATCATCAGCTTAACTTCCGATTGTTGGCGGCGGAATTTTTTCTGGCGAGGTGATTCTGGATGTTTCTAATGAACGGACTGAGATTTCAGTTCTGGTTCAAAATTTCATGTCCAGGTTTCGTCTATAGCAACAATTCTGTCCAAAACTGCTCGTCTTCTGTCTCGCACAGATGAAGCAATTCTTCTGCGATCCCTTTACAAACTGCTTGCTGCTCTTCACTCAGATTATGCGGAACTAATTTGACAACCATTTTGCTTTTCTATAATTTTTCAGTTAAATTTCTGAAAACCGAAGCGATAGACAGGTTTGCTTCATATGCAATTTCATCACATGTTTTTCGTCGATCTTCTTCCAAAATGCTGTTGACGATAACCATATAAATTTTATACGTTGTATCTGATGGCCGACCGCTATCTGGGTCGTCTTCGATGCTTTCTCGGCCTTAACGGAAACGAGAAACCCACCGTGACACTGTGCTACGATCCACTACACTAAACCCATAAATTTCACACAAAGCTTTATGAATTTTGGTAGGGGACTTTCCTCGCAAAGTTTCAATTTGAATGTAGGATCGCTGGTTGCTACACGAGATATGACCTGACTCACTTTGTTCCTCCATTTCTAGGCAGAATTTTTCCGAACAGGAACATATTAGCCAGCAAACGTAGACACAACTTTTTATATGAAGTCTGACTCGCAATTGGCGCAAGAATTGGAGCGACTGCATCATCCTTTGGGCAGCGGCTGTGCAGTGTGATAAGCTTTTAAAATGACCGACGTACTTTCCTATAATGAAGGTATGAGAAAGTAAGAACTGCTTACTATGTTCGAGGGAAAGTAAGAAACTTTCGAACACAAAAGACCGTAATTTCAAGTCTCGCCCTCCCAGATAAGAAAAGTTTGCTCGTTCCTGATCCTTGCCTTACCTACATAGAACAGTTGCGTGAAGGAAGCGCAGCAATAAACACCAATACTTGGGGGAAAAAATGAAAAAAAGACAAAAAAGCTGTTCGAAAGAGTACAAATAATAAGTTAGATATATATTCATACTTATCACCTTTTTATAGATTTAGGTAAAATTTGGTTGATCCATTGGGCGTTAATTTAGTATAATGATTGGAACGAAATTGGACACAAAATAATGCCGGGGAGGAGGATTAAGCCAGTGAGTACCCCTGTCTCCTATCTGCACTTCGTACGTATAAATTAAAATTTTAGGTAATAGTTAAGGTGCAGAAATAAACAAAACAACAACAACAACAAAAACAAGAAAGATGACACCGAATTTTAGGTTGTAATGCGCACTTCTTTTGAATAGTTTCCGACGCGATTAAAGTTTTTTAAATTCATTCATAGTCAATGAACCGGATAGGGGAAAAAATCAACCGGATTTCTACAACCGATAACAGATCCGGGAATAGAAGAAACTACAGTCAAACCCCTATTTAACGGGCTGCAATTTAACGAATTCGTCGATTTTACGTACATTTTTTATGGTCCGGGTGGAACCACATTGAAATTAATGCTTGTCGTTTCCCGATTTAAAGAGCACGTTTCCTCAATTTGGTGAACATTTTTTATTTTTTTTTAAACCACCAAAACTATGTTAACCAGCATTTTAATGTTAAAAGTTAACTAGAAAGGGAGCCTCGCGTAACAGGAAAATTTTACGCATGCAGCTAATCAGCGTTTCAAAGAACACCATCTGCGAAACAGCTTGACGGAAACATACATTATATTGACAAAAGTCACCAGACATCCCTTCAAAAGCAAATGAACGGATCAACTGCGTTGTTAAGATGCGCGGTACCGTTGCAAACGGCACAAAACAAGTCTGCAGCTGACCGCGATCATATCACACTGTGAGGTTGAGTGAAAATGTTGCGGCGGGAGAGAACTGACTTTGAGAAAGGAAAGATTGTTGGGTGTTACATTAGTGGGTTGTCCATAAGAGAAACCGAGAGGCGTTTATACATACCCAAGTCAACTGTTTTGGATGCACTGAATAAGTGGAAGACACATGGTGTGCCTGAAGCAGCAAAACGTACCGGCAGACCAAAGAAAATCAGTGATAGAGGACGTCGAAGCCTCAGGAGAGTCGTTAGAGCTAATCGACGGAGTACTGCACAAGACCTCATTGTGCAGGTGAGTAAAAATGCTGGAACCTCTTTATCTACACGTATCATTCGCAGAGAACTTTATTCCATGGGTTACCGAGGTCGTGTGGCTGCCTTTCATCACCACTCGGAATACTACTCGTCGTTTAGCATGGTGTAAAGAACATATTTTGTGGACCGTAGATCAATGGAAACGGGTCCTATGGACTGATGAATCCAGATATATGATCCATCAGTCTGATGGCCGTGTGTGGGTATGGTGGCTGCCGGGGAAACACTATTTACCACAGTGTACTGTTCCTACGGTCAAGTTTGGAGCTGGCAGTGTACTCGTGTGGGGGTGTTTTTCGTAGTATGGTCCCGGCCCATTGGTTATTGTGGACAAACCTGTTAACCGGCACGTCTACCTCGCTATTCTGGACAATTATGCCCTACTAACTCTGTGGAAATGGTATGGAACCGAGCCTTGTTGGTACCAGCAAGATAATGCTGCTAACCATAAAGCAAGGACTGTTACGGCATGGTCTGACGATAATTCCATATCATGTGTGGACTGGCCAGCACAGAGCGCTGATCTTAATCCCATAGAGCACCTATGGGATGAATTAGAGTGCCGCATAAGAAGTTTGGAACCAAGGCCTACTGCTAAGCAACAGTTAGCGGCAGCATTATGTACTGAATGGAAGCGCATACCTATCGCTGTGTTCCAAAACCTTGCGAAAGCATGTCTCGAAGGGTCAGTGTATGCATTAAGGCCAAAGGTGGATCGACACTGCACTAATTTTTGTCAAAAATGCTATGTTGTGTTTCTCTTCTAGCTGTCCAGTGACTTTTATCAATATAGTGTAAATCAGTTCACCTTTCCTCCGATTATCAAGCGTAAGCTTCTTACACGTGGAAGCAAATGACCAACAAGTTCCAAAGTAGCGTAACGTTTTTTTTTGCATTGGTGGGAAGCAGGAAAAAAAGGCGGTGTGGAGGAGAAAATCTAGAGTACCAAGGGGATTCTTGTTTTCAGTTACAGATAGAACGATAGCTTTCTTTGAAGTCGGGGGACACACATTGTACGTACCCATTCCTGAACCTCTGGTATTCTTCAGCAAATTGAGCTTCTTCTTTTGTTCTCAGTCTTAAATCTACAGATCAAATTAAACAACACAACTCTTTTACGGATAAAGTTTTAATTAACATAGATAGAACTAGAAAAGTTAGAAGTGAAATTTACTGAATACTGTAGTTTGCAAAAGTGCATTTAGTGAGAGCATTAAAAAAACAATGAATGACTGCAGCAAAAAAAAAAAAAAAAAAAAAAAAATGCGGAGAAGATTTTCAGGCAGTGAAAAAATGGACATTTTGTCGCAGCTTGATGCAAACCCAGGATCACAGATTGCTATAGAAGAGAAACTCGGAATTTTCATTTTGTGCATCGAAGTGTGAGCAATTTTCGAGTAATAGAAATCTAGGAAAGCATTGCCCCTGAGCGAGTTGGAGAACGCTCTTGTCACTTGGTTCTAAAAACGCGGGCTAGTACGAGCAATTTGCCTATTAGAGAATCACTTTTGAAGAAAAAAGCAGTTCATCTTGCCCAGTGACTTCAAATAAAGGAATTCACCGCATCAAATGGATGGACTGATCGTTTTAAGCATAGACATAACATAGTGTATAGAACTTATCTGGCGAAAGCAAATGTGTTGATCCCGTGACGGCACAAACGTGAGAAGTAGCCCGGTGGCGCAGTGGTCTAAGCGATGGCTTCTGATCATTTGTCCGAGATGGGTCCGAGTTCGAATCCCGGTGAGGCATGGATGTTGTGTTTGTCTTACGGTGCTGGGTCTATCCCTTCCCTGGAACCAGTGGCCTTAAATTAGGGACGGACGACTGCTTATAGCCTATTGAGTTGCTCATGGCTGTCGTTAAAACTTCAATCAAAAAAAGAAAAAAATACGTGAGAAAACGAACAGCTGCCACAAATTACAGAAGGGTAATGCCCTGTGGCATCTTTAATGCTGATTAAACTGGACTGTTTTATAACCTGCAGTCAGATAAAACACTGTGTTTTCGAAATGGCACCTGCCATGGAGGAAATAATTCAAAAGACAGAATCACTGTTCTTCTAGCTGCCAATGCATCAGGACCAGAAAAATTGCAGTCATTAGTCATAGGCAAATCTGCTAAACCATGTTGCTTCAAAAATGTGAAATCTTTGCCCACCAAATATGAAGCAAATAAAAAGTCGTGTGTTACCACTGCTAGGCAAAAAAGAGAAAAGTCCTCTTATTCATTGATCAGTGTGTTGCGCATATTCAGGTAAACTCTGAAAAATGTTCAAGGAATTTCCCCCAGTAAATTGTACTAGTGAATTGCAACCTCTGGATCTGGGTGACATTAGGTTTTTAAAAGCTCATTATCGAAAGCTTCTCATACGAAAAGTACTTTCTGATGAATCTAAAGTTAAAATTCTCGGTGCAGTGCATTTCGTGCGACAGTCGTGGAATGCAGTTACGAGAGATACCATTGAATACTGCGTTAACAAAGCAGGCTTCTCAACAACAAGTAACTGGGTCCAATACCGAATATCCTGCTGATAATTTTGGGGATGACGATCTTGTAGAATGGAATGAAATTTCCTCATCATGTATTGTGTTTTCCGATTATGTTGATTGTGACGCAGATGTGCGTACCTGGCAAATGCAATCCCTTGAAGATGTTTTAGATGAACAGATCGGAATAAATGCGTCAGATTCTGACGAAGAAGATGAAGCAGAACTGAAAGTTAGCTGCTTTAGTGATGCTGCTAACGGTATAGAATGTATTAAAAACTACTTGATGTGCTTCGACATTTATGATGACGTTTTTCACGCACTTCATAAAACTGAAGCTGCAGTTCATAAAGCTAAACGTTCAGAAAAAAATAAGCAATCTTCTCTAAAGCATTTCTTTTCTACGGTGTAAAAAGATAATCAACACATATTCTGTTTTTACATGCTACCGTATTTACTCGAATTCAATGCGCACCTGTTCAGTATCCTACAAAATCGAACCTGTTTCTCCGGGGGCGCGTAAGAATCCGTGAAAATACCTACATCGGGAGTCTCGCAAATGCCTAACTTTCTAAGATGTCGTCGTTGCGGCGCGCCAGCGGATGGAATTTCCTCTGATCGTCTGACTGTTGCTGTGGCCACCGGCAATCTCCAACTTTCCCCATTCTTCTACATTCGTTAAGAAGCTTCGACGAAAGATGTAAAATACGGACAGTTGCTTGTCTCATAGTATTGTTCTCTGAAAGAAACACTGCATTTTGTTACTTGAACGTGGAGTATACTGTCCAGAGATGTATTCTAAACGGCATCATTATCCAGCAAAGTTTAAACTGCAGGTGGTTACCTATGCAGAGAAAAATGGCAATCACGCTTGTTTTAGGGAGTATGGTTTTAGAAGTGAATGCAAGGCTTTGGAGGAATCAAAAGGAAAAGCTGAACCAGTGCTACAAAACAAGAAAGACGTTCTCGGGAACTAAGACGTGTTGAATTCCGGAGATTGACGACCGTCTAGATCTTTTCGTGAAGCAGCAGTGTGCATCAAGTTTTCCTGTTACTGTAGAAATTCTTCAGGCAAAAGCACGAGAAATTTATGTGGACTTGGATTCAGTGTAACTAAGGTTCACTGCTTCAAGAGGATGGATTTGATATTTTATGAAAAGAAAAGGATTTTCTCTGAGACGGCGTACTTTAATATGTCAGAGAATGCCATCTGACTTTGAACAAAAGCTTGACAGTTTTCTCAAGTACGTCATATCAGTAAGAAAGCAAAGGCACCATATTTTAAGCCAGATTGGGAATGCTGACCAAACACCATTGTATTTTGATACGCCATCAAATTACACTGTAGAAAGCATTGGTGCAAAACAAGTTAAATTGCTAACAACAGGAAACGAGAAGCTCCAAATGACGGTCATGCTTTCCATTACCGCCGATGGGAACAAGCTACTACCGTATGTTATTTTGAAGAGAAAAACATTTCCGAATAAAGAGACTTTTCCTCAGAAAATTCATGTTAGGGTTCAAGAAAATGGCTGGATGACCGAAGAACTGGTAAAGGACTGGCTTCAAAAACTGTGGTTTCGACGACCAGGTGCGGGGAGCGACTGCGGTCCATGTTTGTATTTGATTCATTAAAGGGGCATGTAACCAACTCAGTGAAAACCAGGATTGTTGAAAACAGAAGTGATCTTGTTGTTCTGCCTGGAGGAATGACTTTCCAACTTCAGCCCTTTGATGTCTTCATAAATAGGCCTTTTAAAGCAGCAATTCGATCACGCTATAATGCGTGACTTACATCGGGAGACGCAGAACTGACGAAAACTGGATGTGGCACAAAACCTTTACTTTCTGTAGTAGCACAGTGGATTGTAGATGCCTGTGAGTTCATTCCTAATGACTTAGTTAAGCCGTCTTTTCTGAAGTGTGGCATTTCCAATGCGATGGATGGATCTGAAGACGATGCTATATTCGAACAATCCTTCAGTGAAACCACAGCCGACAGCAGCAATGAAGATTCGTGCAGTGAAATATCTGAGAATGTAGATGGAGAGTTGTCTGTGAGCAATGCATAACTTGGAATAATGTGGGATTTAAATAAATTCAAGAATTACTATATTTCGTAAGTTTCATAAGTTTGAATTTCTTTCAAGTTTCCTTGCGTCTTAGTATACGAGTATTAAGAAAAAATTCGCATTTTCGTAGCTGAGAAGTAAGGTGCGCGTTAGATTCGGGGGCACGCTAGAGTCGAGTAAATACGGTAATTAATACTAATTGATGTTCTGTTTCATGCAGTTCATAACACTGAAATCGTTATTTAAGAAGATAAGTGCTCGGAAAATAATCAACTATCGTATTTTTCTCGCAATTTTAAAGTACGCTTAAATTTGGATGCTACACATAAGTATCTACGAATTATGTATTTAATATTCAAAGTAAATGTGTACGTATATCAGTTTTGATAATGAATTGTGTAATTAAAAGTACTCTACATAATTTAAATTTCACTGAAAGAGAACTTAGCTGCTTACGCATTCTGTTATGAACACTAGCTTAAGTTTAATGTTTTATTCGAAAGGCTTCCTCGATTTAGCGAATTCTGCGATTTTACGTACAAGACTGCTGGTCCCTTGAAATTCGTCAAATCGAGGTTTGACTGTACCTACTTCTACCAGCGGCTGAAAAGTATGTTACAAAAATAAAAAAAAAATTGCATAAAATGTTTCTCATAGTTTTGTGAAGATATCAGAGACAAAGGGCTTTTCAAATCCAAGAGTTAGAAGAAGAACTGTAAAGGGAAACATGACGTAACTTTACGCTACCTAGAAGAAGAATTTTTGTATAATAGAAAAGTTGAAAATATTCGAAAAGTATTATTCATAGGAAAAGCTATGCTAAGGAAAAAGAATTTTTCAAATATGTCTCCCTAAAGCAGAGAAAGCAAGAAAAAAGGTTTTAACATTTACGACCCTATTGAGAAAGCTGTTCATTATTTAAAGAGGATAATGTTCCCCATTTTATTGTAACAAATAGCATAAAGTGAAAAATAGAAAATTTGCTATATGCTTTTTGGAAGCGGAGATACAGCTGCAAGCAGAGGAACATAAAACACTACCTGGCGACAGAACTACGAACTACAAAAAATCAAGAAGTACATAAGCAAAGTGTTCCACAAAGTAAATGGCATGCGTTGTTAAAATAATTTTTTAGAGATCATTTAGAAGCCGAGAAATCGAGAAAAACTGATTAAAATTTGCGCCTCCTAGCGAGGAAATCGTGCATTATTTTGGGAACGAAATACACACATGTTTTCATCATTGGAAATCAAACTTTACCTTTACGCCCCCTAGGGGAAAATCTATGGATTACTAGAAAAAAAAAAAAAACGGTGCCAAAAATAGCCTTTTTGTAAATGACATAGAAAAGAAGAAAGAATTGTTTTAATCGGATATTTAGAAGTAATGACATGGAATAAAATGCATGTGAATACGAGAGCATGTGCATTTACGCCCCCTAGCGGAGAAGTTGTGCTGATTGAACCGGAAAGCAAGAATCCTGGTTCACACATTTCGAACTTTTCAATGCAAAAAATAATTTTTCAAACCGTATTAATGGTTGCAGAGATATGGTGTCCACTGACGGACAGACGGACGGACAAAGTGATACTACAAGCACGTATTTTTTTTTTTTACTAAAGACGTACAAAAAAAAAGTGAGGCCCATAGAAAAATCGCAATCTGAAAGTTGCTCTTATTAGTAAGTATAGTAAGTGTTGTATGTCTAAATTGAAGGATGAAAATAATTTTGCTGGTTTTTCAAAATTTTACTTCGTAATTGACGGCTAGATTTTATTGTTAGCTTTTTACAAGAACATGGATTTACAATGAATTATTAGTGACGTTCTGACACTTCTCTCTTTCTCTTTTACTTTCTTGCGAAAACACAGGAATCACTATACGAGACAAACAACATAATAGTCGGGAGGTGATGTACAATCTTCCGACGAGGAATTCTTTGATCGGAGCACATGGCTGTCGTCCCCCTAAGAAGATTCATTTAATATCCAAATTCTAAAGGAACATGTGTCAAATAGTGCTTTTGCTTCAATCAATATTTCGGAGAATCTCGACAATTGGGCCCGAGGTCGAAACTGAACGATGAAAAGATAAGACAGGGAAAGTTTGAGCCCGCAATCGATTGAAGCATGCATATAATACGACGCCGTGATTTTTCTTACTCCCAGTTGTTTTTTCCTGAAAAGGAATTATTCCAACGAAAAACAATTTGATGTCTTTAGAGCGAGCCATTGATCACGCAAACGATCGACCTCGAATGAAATGTTATTCTATCGATTGTTTTATAACCGATTCTTCCACGCATAAAGTTAAGAGCGAATTACCCATACGAAGCAAAGCAAGTACCGCTGTCTCCAACCCCCTCTCTCTGTCAAGGGAATAAACAGTAATAGAGCGAAATTCCTTGATACCAAAATCAATCACCTCGTCATACAAAACTGACGTAAATGGCGCGCTGAAAAAAGGAAACTATTCAACGACTTGCTCTTAGAATACAAGTCTGCAGAAGGAATGACTTTCAGGATTTTACAGGGAGGTTATCTGAAATATTCGAAGACACAAAATTTTCCTTTATTCTTCTTACAAAAAAGTAGCGCAGTAGCAGCATTTATTACTTCCAAACGGAAATATCTTGCACTTTTGCAGAAGATATCACGTTTTCTAATTAATCTGACGGTATGATCACAAGCTGGTGATATATTACAGACAAATTATCATTTCTAAACTTAGCCATTAGGATAGCGTTTCCGAGGTTGTTTCATTTTCTTTCTTTCTTTATTTTTTTGGGAGGGGGTGGGGTGGGAGTGTTGGTGGGTTTTTCGTTTTTGTTTCGTTTGAGAATTTAATGACCACCGCGAGAAACTCGATGGGCTATAAGTAGCCGCCCGTCCTAATTTTGGGCCACCTGTTCCAGGAAAGAGAAAGAGAGCCAGTGCCATAAGACAAATACATCTATGCCTCACCGAGAATCGAACTTAGTTTCATCTCCGACGAGTGGTCAGAAGCCAGCGCTTAGACTTCTACTGCGCCACCGGGGCGTCAGTGGTAGAGGTTAGCGCCCATCGATCGTGAGCAACTCAGTGGGCTGTTATAAGTAGTCCCTAATTTGGGGCCACTGATTCCAGGAAGGGAAGCGTGCCAGTACCATAAGAGACAAACACAGTACCAATGCCTCATCCTTAATTCGAGCCCGGGCTCAATCGGACGAACGGTCAGATGTAAGCGATTAGGCAACTGCGCCACCCAGGGCGGCTGAGACTGTTTAAGTAGTTATAAAACATATTAAAACTGTACCGCCGAAACGTAGGGACTTTTCACCTAATAAAAAAGTCACCCAATAATGGAATGAAAGAAAAAACAATAGGTCCGTTCATTTGCGGCTAATGACTTATCTCGTATTTACAGAAAATAGTGCATTCCCATGTAGAGTATATTTATTCTCAAATATATTCACTATTATTATCGCCCCAGTCCCTTTCAATATACTCATCGTTAAAAAATAGTTGCAGCCAGAAGGAAGCAACCGACAGGAATGAAACTTGGTGGGTAGGTTTGACATCATGAGACATGCAAGTGATTGAAGTATCACGCTCGGCGTCGCATGTGCCGCAATCAAGGAGGGGTCGTAGCGCTGTGTCTGACCGGCTGTATAAGGTCGTCCCGTTGCGCGTGCTTGCCATTATGACTCATGCTGTTGTGTTGGTTGCATCTTTTGCAAGTGAAGTATGCCTCGGAGACAAGTTCGGAAGCAATTCGAGCAGTTGGAGAAGTTCGAGAAGGGCCGCATCGTCGGACTACGGGAAGCGTGATTGTCTCATCGTCGTATTGCACGCCATACCGGTCGTGCGGATATCACCATAGCACGCTGTTGGCGGCAGTGGATAGAACACGGCACGCAGCAGCGATAGGAAGGGTCTGGGCAATCGAGAAGAAACACGGAGAGAAAGAGAAAGAGAGAGAGAGAGAGAGAGAGCGAGAGAGAGAGAGAGAGACCAACGGGTTGTCCGACATGCACGGAGACCCGTTGGTATCCGCATAAAAAACATGCGCGGAGACTCGTTGGTCTCCGCATAAAAACATGCGTGGAGACCCGTTGGTCTCCCCAACAACCACGATTGAGGATATTCAGCGAGCAGTGGTGCCCTCCATGCATCGTCTGATTAGTGCCAGCACCATTGGCAGACGGCTGCACGACGTAGGACTACACGCACGCAGACCGTTACGATGACTGCCCTTAACACCACTGCATCGTCACCAAAGACTGCAATGGTGTAGTGCCAAATTATCATGGGGCCACTCAGAATGGCAGCGGGTGATCTTCAGTGACGAGTCCCACTTTTGTCTTGGAGGAGAAGACCAACGAATCCGTGTGTGGAGGCACTGTGGTCAGCGCCAAGATGAACGGTTTGTTGTCGAGCTTCACACGTCCAGAAGGCCTGGTGTCATGGTGTGGGGTGCAATTGCCCACGATGCCAGATCACCTTTGGTGTTCATTACAGGCACTTTGACAGCCCAACGTTACGTTAATGAGGTCCTGCAACCAGTGGCCCTACCTTTTCTGAACGCTCACTCCTGTGCGATTTTCCAACAGGAAAACGCTCGTCCGCATACTGCTGCTGTCTGGTGAGCTTGCCTTCAAGTCACTGACACTCTACCATGGCCAGCCGCATCGCCAGACCTATCGCCGATTGAAAATGTGTGGGATGCTATTGGACGCACTATCCACACTCCACCCCTATCGCACAATCTGCAGGAACTGCGTGAGAAGATTCAAGCTGCATGGGATGGCTTATCGCAGGAAGCCATTAGGAACCTGTACAACTCTATGCCGAGACGTCTGGCATGCTGTGTGAGCAAACATGGCTGCCAGATGTCATCATGAGAGACAATGGCGTGTAGCTCAATAAGTATGGCCCATATCAGTCTATATTTTTATTCATTTATTGTTCGTGGTCGCCTTTACCATCCACTCGAATAGCATTGCAATCCGACACGTCCTTCTGAGTGCAACTATTTGTTTGACGATGGGTGTATGTAAAAGAATACTGGAAAAATACGGTGTCATGCCGAAAATATCGTATTTCAGGGTGTAATGAGCACGTATTTTGACCAAAGGAAGTGCAAGGATGTATTTGGTTAGCCAAGAAGTCATTACATTTTTTACACATACATGGCGCAACATGTTTTGAAATGTAACTAACGTCATTTCAAACCGTAAGTTCATTATGCAACGTAACAGCTGACAGTTCAAGCTTACTTTAGGGAAAGAAAGTGCACGATTTCGTTAATAAGTGTTTGTTTGGCGTGGATTTCAAAATGGACAATCAAATGGAATATTTTCGATCTTTTTCGTTCAACGTTGTTGTAGACGATCCATTTTTCATAGCCTGTTATCATACGTTTCAAAAATGGATCGTTTTCTTCACGTTTCAAGAGCGAATCGCAGATGTCAAAGCGCTTAGTAAGATGAATATCTTTGAGCTCATGTGGTACTCATTATATCGAGCTTACTAACGTATCCCAGTTGCTTTAAATGGTTTTCAACGCTCAATTTCGATGCCTTCAGATTCTCAGCAATCTCTTGTGTCCTTAAACGCCAATTGGATTAGATCAATGCCTTTATTTTGTCGCCATCAACTGCAATTGGCCTTTCTGATCGTGGTGCATCTTTCACATCGAAATCTCCAGATGCCGCCCCGGTGGCGCAGTGGTCTAAGCGATTGACTCTAATCATTCGTCCGAACGGGGTCCGGGTTCGAATCCCGGTGAGGCATGGATGATGTGTTTGTCTTACGGCACTGGCTCATCTCTCTTCCCTGGAACCAGTGGCCCTAAATTAGGGACGGGCGACTGCTTATAGCCTATTCAGTGTCGTTAAACCTCCAATAAAAAAAAAAAATCTCCAGACCGAAATTTCGCAAACCAATTCTGACACTGCCGTAGTTTTAAGGCATCTTCACCACACACATCACATAACTTTTTATGAGCTTGAACATGTTTTTTTCCTTTTTGGAAGTAATACAGCAAAACATGACGAAAATGTTCCTTTTGATTGTCCATTTTGAAATCCACTCCAAACAAACACTTTTCACTGGAATCGTACACTTTCTGTCCCTAAAACAAGGTTGAACTGTTAACTGTCCCGTTACATAATGAACTTGGGGTTTCAAATGACATAAGTTACATTTCAAGACCTGTTTTGCCATCTATGTGTAAAAAACGCAATGACTTTTTGGACAACCCAATACCATCTAAGTTAGGATGCTTTTTTTTAATCAATGAGCCAATTTTGATGTGTGGGAAATCTTTCGTCGCTGAGGAATTAGGGTCGAAATTTTTTCCATTCGAAGTGTAGCGAGAAAAATCACTACATGTCCACCTTAAACCACCCGTTCCCAATACCGCATTCACATTGGGCGCGTTCAATAATGTTTCACCTGAAGTCATATGAATTCTTTGCCACCCCGGTGTCGCAGTGGTCTAAGCGATGGCTTTATAAAGGTTGTGTTGACCTGTACTCCGTGTTTGACCTGCGTTTGTTAGTGTTCTTTTGTGTGTATGCCGTAATTTTGTGTATCTCTTGTATTCTGAACATCTCCTGTGTCGATTGAGTCCGACCTTGACGTCCTGTGAGTAAAACTTTACTTGTACTAACTCTTTTTCCGTCCTGGCTTTGCCCAGGGTCGGGTTTAGCAGGCCAGTCATTGCAAATGGCGGCGACCGCATCTAATAGGCCATGTCTGAAGCTTGATAGCAAAGCTCCGCCCCACCTGGCCACGTTCGGTCTCCGTCATTACCTCACGCAGCTGGTTTCCAAGCCGCGCCATTTGATGTTACCACCTCTTCCTCCAACTCTATGGATGTTGATTTCCCGACGTTGCCGCCCCAGTGGCGCAGTGGTCTAAGGCGCTGGCCTCTGATCATTCGTCCGAACGGGGTCCGAGTTCGAATCCCGGTGAGGCATGGATGTTGTGTTTGTCTTACGGCACTGGCTCTCTCCCTTCCCTGGAACCAGCGACCCTAAATTAGGGACGGGCGACTGCTAATAACCCATCTGCTCACGGTGGTCGTTAAAACCTCCAATAAAAAAAAACAAACAAAAAAAACCTCCAATCAAAAAATAAAATAAAATAAAAATTCCCGACGTTCTCCACCACAGTGACGTCATTAACTTCTTCAGTATCCGTTGCCTCTTGTACTTCATTTGCTCCTGCGAGCACTGCGTCTCGACCTTCCCCATCTCCGCCCATTCCTACGGCCACTCTTCCTTATGCTTCCGTTGTGAAGGGTACCAGTTCATCTTCCTCTACAGCAAAGAATCCCTGTACAATGCCTATTGATATGATTGTCACTAGAGACAACAATAAATTCCGCATCGAAATTCCGGAAACTTCAGCTGCTGGGCAAGGCTTTACGCACGCAGAAACTTGGCATATATTTTGATGCCCTCCCGGACACCAGCCTTAAGAAATACTCCTTAGCCGTTCGCCAAATCCTTCCTAAGGGAGGTATTACCCATATGGCGAGAAAACATAGGACTGTTCTCATCTATTTTGCGACGCCAGAGTTTGCGAAGCGCGTCTTATCTGAAGGACTGCATGTTGGGGATCATAACTTACTGGGAGTCCCGCTCATGCAGCGCCCCGTACTTGTTACGTGCTACCCCTTACCGCCAGAAATCAAGGACCATTACTTAATGGCGTCCCTTTCCCGTTGTGGAAAGGTAGTTGGTTCCATTTCCACTCTGTCTTCCGCACCAACAGACCCAGATGACAGGAACATCTAGGTCTGCGTCACCAATCAAGGATCCTGTTCCCTACTGAAGATGCCATTGCTGACTGCCCTACTGACCTCACTGTGGTTGTATGGAAGCAGATTTTCCGGATTGATATCGTTACTGCCTTGTATTGTTTTAAATGCAAGGCATATGGCCACATACAATCACGTTGTCCACATGCATCTGCCAAGCCACCTATTTCCATACCGCCCGAAGTCAACACCCCACCCTCAACACCAGTTTCTCTGGCCACACCAAGTTCGGTTCCACAGACGTACTTGATCCTTGCTACTGTTGTTCGAGAATCTTCTCCCCGGCAAATGATGAGTCATCAGCAGTCTCCAGGTCTTCGATCTCTACTACAGGAACTTTGGCCACCTCTCCATCGTTGGACCCACTTGCTGCTGTGGTACCGCTGCGTTCTTCGGAGGGTATTATCTCCGAAAAGGAATGGCAACCCCTCCGTCGTGTTACTTCATCTTCTTCCCTTGGATCCCCTAATGTGGAGTCAGATCTAACTGTCATACACCCACCAGCTTCTCCCGGCGTTCCCACGTTGAAACGCACTAGACAAAGCTCAATCTCGCCGGTGGCGTTTTCTTCACGCTGCTCTCGTTCCCGTTCGCCAATTCGACAGTCTTCATCTCCAACTGCAGTTCCCACGTCTCTTAAGTCCCAACTGTTCCAAAATTGTTGGATCAAAAAACTTTCGCAGAATATCTGGAAACTTTCCCTGCATTAGACGGGCCGCTGGCGCAGTCTGATCTTGCTCTCATCATACTCAATCAACCGTTACGTCCTCTCAAGCAGCTAGACTGCGTTCAATCACACTATTCTCAGCTTCCTACTATTATCACCCAACTTCAGAGTCTACTTGCTCTTTTGCCGAAAATTGACACAGTCACTAATGCGCAGACATCTAACTGAAGGAAAGGTGTGACCAGTCTTCACAGAAGTGCTGATAGTAATATTCAACCACTACAACCTCTTTCACGTTAAAATTATTTTCTTTCAACTGTAAGGGATGCTCCGTCCCTCCTACCAATGCGTTAGTGTTTAAAGATATTACACCGCATTATGCGGATATATTATTGCTGCAGGCGACTAACTGTCATCCCAACACCCCATACCACCGGTGGCGAACCTGGCCATTTCAATTCTACCATGTCCATCGACTTAGTCTTCACGCAGGACTTGCGGCGTCTTCGATCCTTCATCACTGATATAACGGTCAAACCGATTTATCGTGACCTCCTGCAGCTTCTGTCCCTCCGACTTCACAACTTCCGATACCATATCTTCAATATCTATGTTTCCGGCAATCAACAGTATGCAGACTACCTTTTTGAGCATTTTGTTTCCTGTGTTCAAGGTCTTCCGGCCACTGATATTGTCATCTTAGGTGGTGATTTTAACTGCACCCATGACCCATCCCTCTACAGATCGGACGGTTCCACGGATACCAGGTATTTTCTTACCCGAGCACTTTCTACAGCCATCAACCAGCTACAACTCCACGATTGTTTTCGACACCTGCACCCATTTCTTCGTTCGTACATCTGGCGCTCCTACTCCACTTCCTCCCATACAACTGCCCGACTTGACCGGTTTTCTGTTTCTTCAATTCTTCTTCCTTCAGTTATCTCCCTTTCTCACACACCGACAGTTTTTTCCAACCACAGCTGTGTAGTAATGTGTCTTCACACCGATCCATCCCCTCGGCAATACTACCGTACTTGGACCCTTGATGATGATCTTTTACTTGATCCAACTTACATCAATTCCATCCAATCGCAGCTCCAACAAGCCTTATATACGCTCCCTTTTGCTTCTTGTCCCTTGCAACACTGGCTACATGTCAAATCCTAGATTCTTCTTTATACCAAACAATATTCCCAAGAAAAACATACTACCGCCTCTATAAAGATCGATGCTGCACGCTCGATTTTTTCCACCTTAGATCTTGATTCTCCACTGTTTTCTCATTACCAAGCTGAACTTCGTGCCTTGCTACTTCCTGTCTCCCAACAAGCTCTTCACCGCCTCAAGCTCCTTCATCTCCAGCCAAATGACTATCTATGTGAACAGGTTCAACAACTGGAATGCACAAACGTTCTGCTCATCACCTCCGTAATCTGAAGTTACCTGATGGAACGGTTACTAATGCCCCCACTCTCATTTGCTCCGGTGTTAGAACATATTTCCAGTCATGTTTTGCTCAGTTCCAGTCAAGTTCTCCACATGCTGATTCGATTCTTCGTGCCTTACCACATATTCAATCGCATCTCTTTCTATGCCTATCACCCCAACAAAAGTAGTACAGTCATTTGCCTTACTTAACTGTCACTCGTCACCTGGTCCTGACGGGTTGACAGTTAATTTCTTTCGCACGTTTTCCTCTTTCCTACATCCTCTCCTTTTGCCTTGCTTTACAGCTGCTTTTTACTTATCTGTTCTTCCCTCCGCTTTTACTCTAGCTCCTAGCTCACATCATTCTTCTTCCAAAGAAAGGGTGTCTGCTGGAGTTGGATAACTGGCGCCCTATATCCATCCTTAATGTTGACTATAAGATTTATACTAAAATACTCTTTCTTCGATTGATCCCTGTCCTTCACACCGTCATACATCCCGATCAAACGTACACCATCCCTGGCCGAAGCATTCATACTAATATTAATCTCCTCCGTGACTCATATTGCCTTGCCCACCTTTCCTCCGAACCCTTAGCCTTCCTCAATCTTGATCAGAGGCAGGCCTTTGATAACGTGAGTCATCAGTGGCTTGCCTCTGCGCTCTCTGCCTTTGGTTTCCCATCTGTCTTCATCACAGCCCTCCTTGCCCTGTACCAGGACTTAGTTGTCCATATCCGGACGGCCTCCTTCCTTACAGCCCCCATTCCGTTTCGCAAGGGCATCCGTCAAGGATGTCCTCTTTCCGGACAACTTTTCTCTCTAGTCTTTGAGCCTTTTCTTTGCTCTATCCGTTCTCTTCTACAACCTCCCCCTCCACCATTCAGCATAGCACTAGGCATCATTCTATCGTTCTTACTGCCTACGCCGATGCTCTCACAGTTCTCATCCGAGAAGAATGGCAATTCACAATTGTTCTTGCATGGTATCAAGTGTATGCTGCGGCTTCCAGCGCTTCGTTAAACCTTTCAAAGTGTATAGGCTTGTGGTGTGGCTCCTGGAGACATCGCTTCGATGCACCGTGGGGCACTCATTGGACTTCCACCAGTCAAAAGATACTTGGGGTGCACATCGGCAACCGGGTCTCCGCAGCGGCTGCCACCTGGAGACCCCTCGTCAGGAAACTACGTCACACCGCTGGTTACTGGTCCAATCTCAAGTGTTGTTTGACCTACCACAGTCGTGCACGGCTTGCTGGCACCCACATCCTCTCGTTAGTTTATCATTCCTGGATTGCACAACCGCCACCAGCCTACGTTCAAACTGCAACAACACCAGCAATGCTCAGCATTGTTTGGTCATCCACTCATTGGTTATCTTCCTCAGTATTATTTCTACCTTTGACTTGTGGTGGCCTCAATTTGCCAGAGATTACCATACGTTATAAAGCTGTAAGAATTTTCAATTTCCTCCGTTTGACATTTCAACCGGACTCTTCCGCTTCCATTCTTCTGCTTAATGTTCTGACTTCCCGCCTTAATCCCTGCCTCACCGTCCATCTTCTTCTCAAGATGGATATTCACACTGTTATCCCCCCCCCCCCCATTTTCCTCTAGTCTACCATGAAGCTGTTCAGTTCCTTCGTTCTTTGCCGCTCATTCGTCTACCCCACACTTCCACTCTTGATCTTCTTTCCGAGCCACTTTTTTTCTCCTCCGTCTCCATCCCCCTACTGCCAACTTTTTCTTTTTCTCCGCATGGCTACATGCTGGTGTAGTCCCCGTTTCCCAACTGGTCTCCCCGATTTTTCATGGAAACTCGTTTCCGACATTTTTTCCACCCTCTCACCCTCGCCCGAACTCTCTGATAACTTCCTCCAACTTAAACATGCTCTTCAATCACTTTTTCCTCCCCTAGTCGATTCCTCTGGCATCCTTTCCGTTTCCTCTGCCTCTCTCCCTTTTCCGTTCTTCCTTCCCTTTTCCGGTGATCTCCTCCCTCTCCACAGTCTTTCCACCCGCACCCTGTACTGTTTTCTCCGTTCTTCTTCTGCGGTACCTTGCCCTATCCCCTCTGTTCCTTCTTTTGTACTAACCTCGGTCTGGTCTACAGCCCAACATTCACTGGCCCTCTCCTCAGAACTTAATGTGCACTGGAGGTTTTTGCACAATCGACTGCCTGTCCCTTCGACTTTGTTCCGAAGAAATATAGTATCATCAGATCTCTGTCCTTTTTGCAACGTCGTTGGACACATCTTACACATGTTTGTTTACTGTCCGACGCTGCTCCCACTATTTCACAGTATATTCCAACTTGCACATCCTTCTTGTACCAGTGATCTCACCCTAGAAGATTATCGTTTCCTCGGCCACAGTTCTACAAGTTTCTCCTCTATTTTACCAGTTTGTTCGTATTTATTTATCCTAGCTAAATATATTATTTTCTCTCACCTGCTACAGTTACAAGATCCAGATCCTATCACATTCTCTACCTCTTTAGTTGCACACTATCGCAACAGGGTTAAAGCCAGACTCACCCTGGAATACTCCTTGGCGAAAGATACGCACGGTTACCTGCCTTCTTCACAACATGGTCGCCCTGTCGTCCCTGGTTTCGGTTTTCTAGTGCCCAGACTGTTCATCTGCTGTTTTAATACTTTTAAAACTACGTCGGAACTTTCTATTTTTACTGTTCCCTCACCATGTTTCCTCCTGGAACTGGACTGTATTTGCTTCCTGCTGATGTCGCCTTTTGTATACAGTTCTCTTCATGCTCACAGTGACTCTCTGCCACCAGTGATTCCCATGTCACTAGAACTGCGCAAATTACTTCTATAAATTTGATTCTCTCCAGTGATGTTTCAAGAATTCAATGAACAATTATCCCAGAGCTACTGCTGTTTACAGCAAATAATGCAATGCCTGTCATTGCTCATTTGCACAAGTACCATTTCATTGTAAATATCTACATTTTGTTTCATTTCTCCCCTTCTTTCACACTGCGTGTGAGGTTGGGGATGTCCTGTTGTTAATTCTTTTAAGTGAATAAAAGCGAATATTTAAACTAAACGATGGCCTCTGGTCATTAGTCCGAAAGGGATCCGGGTTCGAATCCCGGTGAGGCATGGATGCTGTGTTTGTCTTACGGCACTGGCTCTCTCCCTTTCCTGGAACCAGTGACCCTAAATTAGGGACGGACGACTGCTTATAGCCCATTGAGTTGCTCACGGTGGTCGTTAACCGAATTCTATTCCAATTAAGCTACGCCGGCAAAGGCTTATCACTGCTACTTGACGTGTTTACATGTGCATCACGTCTGAGGTACGTACGTCACATATCCCCCCCCCACCGGCCATTAAAACAGAGACGGGACGGATTTGTAGTTTTCCTTGTCAGCCGGGAAACCGTGCTTGAAGTAACTCTCTGCAGAAGAAGGAATTCTCATCAATTCCAGACGATATGAGAAAGGAACATCACACATTTTTCGAAGAAGCTAAAGGCAAGTAGATTCACTTTTACGTTCGGGAGCCAACTTGTAACTCAAATTTGCAGGTAGCGGGACTCGAACCTCATCCTTCCGCTTCGAAGCTGAATGATTTTCCAATTAAGCTACACACAAGCTACACATGATCTCACATACCTCCTGAGTTCACCTCACACGGTGAATTTCCCTGTTTATAATTGCTAATGATAACAAACAACACTAAAGGACAGGACAGATCAGATCAGATCATATGTAGAGGATTTTAGGAAGGGAGTGTCTGACCGCAGATCTTAAACAACCCTTAGAAATAGGAAGCTAGGAGATTTGGGCTAGAGTGCCAGATAGGAAAGTCACACGGAAGCGAAGTAGAAAGGGGGAGTAAGACGCCCTTATTTATTACCGGGGGTCCGACGGCTTAACGTGCCCATCCGACGCACGGCGGGTATTTAGTGGATCGAGCGTTCGTACCTGCCTGGGATAGAACCTGAGGTCCTTTACGTGGCAGTCACGAACGTTGCCCACTAGGCCACCCGCGGCCCCTAAAGGACAGGACAAAGCACCCCCATTGCTTTTAATGAACAGTCAAAATATTTTTTTCACTTCCGTCCTCAGCTTTCTCTCTTTCTGAGACTCCATTTTTTTACTACTAAAGCTAGAACAGAACATTTTGTCTCCGAATTTACAGCAATTTTACAACGGCCGTTCCATTAAAATTGAGAGTAAAATCACACAAAATGAAGAAATATAGGTACAGCAAAATATATGTTATTCTTTCTCAAAGCACCATTCTTCGGATGATATACAACGGCCCCATCGTTCTGTCCACTTTTCAAAGCATGTGAAGAAGGCGTTTTGTGGAAGCTGCTTTAGCGACTCCTGTACAGCTTTAATAACGTCAGCATCTGTGTTGAATGTTGAGCCACAGAACTTCTCCTTCATTGTTGGAAACAAACAAAAATAGCACGAAGCCAGTTCAGGAATGTAGGCAGGCTGTGGCATGATTTGAATACTGCATTTCGTAAGAAACTGTTGAACACAAGCAGCCTCATGTGGGCGGGCGTTATCATGGTGTAGGGTCCACTTGTCCACAAGTTCCGGTCGCTTAATCGATATGTGTCGTCGCAGACGTTTCAAGACTGAAATGAAATACTCAATATTGACAGTAATTTGTGGAGGAACGGCATGCTGGTATACTACACATTTATGATCAAAGAAAAGTATCATCATCACCTTCCCAGCTGATTTGGTTTGGCGGACTTTTTTGGGAGGAGGCGAGCCTGTGTGTTTCGAGACCCTCGTTGCGTGCTTTGTGAGGGAGTCGAAATAGTGGACCCATGTTTCATCGGCAGTTATTACTGTGTTTAGAAAGTTTGGATCTTTTGCAATCATTTGCTTCCCCTCATTACACACCAGAACTCGGGCTAACAATTGTTCTCTCGTCAAGTGATGAGGTACCCATCTGGAAGGTACACGATGCAGCATGTATTTGTCGCGTAGAATGCGGAATGCAGACTTTTTGAAATATTAGTTGACGCCGCTATGTCTTCACACGTCATATATCGATCTTCTTGCAGGATTGCCCAAACAGTGTTGACAAAACGCTCAGTAACATCACTTTAAGTCAACCAGGCCTAGGAGCGAGTTCTGTCGACAAACGCCCTTTTTTGAAAAAGGGTTGACCCACCCAAAATTTATCATTGTAAGCTTTTTCATTAAATCAACTGTTCTGGAGCCGTTTTACCCAAACTATGGCAAAATTTTATCGCACAACGCATTTCATTCTTAACTCTGAATCACTCACCTCCATAGCTGTATGGCGAAATACAGGAGTACCTTAAACAACTGCGCAATAACAAAAATAGAATCGTCTGCCACGGCTAATAACTGTTGCCATAGATACTTCCTTAATTCAGTTAGTCGTCTGTGTGTTATTTTTTCCCCTTCGCACTGCTGCCAACTCAAAAATAATTACCCTCATTTTTTATGGAACGGCCTTTGCAGTTATTATTAAAACTTTTGCGAAAGATCTGTTTATTTAGTGCTATAATTTTACAAAAATAAAAACATTAATAATGTATTATAGTCGAAATCTAACAAGAAAAATCTTGGGGGTGGGGGTGGGGAAGATCGTCCCAACCACACCCGAATGGATTCGCCACTGGTATTAAGACCCTGGCTGTCTCTCTCCCCGGAACCAGTGATCCTAAATTAGGGACAGGTGGCAGCTTATAGCCTTTAGAGTTGCTGACGGTAGCCATTAAATCCATAAAAACAAATATTCATGACCAGTCATATACAGTACTTTTTTTGTTAGTTTTTTATGTGCACATACCACTTCCTTTTCAACTGCGTATAGCAGTTCATCATTTCCTACAGAAGCCTTCCAAAATATCTTCCAGTAAAATTCAGCGATTTACTGACACGTGATAAAGATGGACGAATAGAAGCGTCAAAATCACTCTGTGCTTTCGCCATGAGAATCAGATTTGCTTTCACAAGCTGCTGTATCCGTTCATTCTCTCTTCAAATGCTAAACTGTAAATTATTTTACAGCAGCCCACATTGCGAGTCAAAAATTTAATCTTATAAAATCTTCACTAAGGTTCTTTCAAAATGGAACACTGGGCATGGCTCAACTGAGAGAATAATCTGGATTCATGAGTGGCTGGAGCACAATAGATCATATCCATGTGCTGCGAGAACTAATTGAAAGAACGAAAGAATATGAACTTCCATTACGTATGGCTTTCATCGATTATGAAAAGGCTTTTGATTCCGTGAAACCATCAGCAGTTACAATGGCTTTGAAATCCTGCGGTATTGGAGATGCATTCATTAGTACTACCAGTAACATCTATGAAAATGCAAGGGCAATGGTACGGTTGTTTGAGGATACAGCTCTAATAAAAATTGGAAAAAGAGTGAGACAAGGTGACACCATATCTCCAAAACTCTGTAATGTCACATTGCAAAATGTATTTCAATCACTAAACTGGGAAAACCAAATGATGAAGATTAATGTAGATTATTTAACTCACCTTCGTTTTGCTGATGACGTAGTCATTTTTGCAACTGCCCCTTCAGAGCTGCAGTGTATGATCCAGGAACTTGCTGACAAGAGTAAAGAAGTGGGATAAAAATTAACTTTCAGAAGACAAAACTGATGTACAATGCTTTTACGAGAAATGAAGATTTATCGATTGATGGGGGAAAGCTGGAGATATCCGATACCTACATTTATTTTGGACAGCAGATATCAAACAAAGGTTACATTGATGAAGAAATCAATCGTCGTATAAAACTTGGTTGGAGAGCTTTTAGAAGAAACAGTACAATTTTAAAGAGCAATATGCCATTATGTCTCAAAAGAAAGTGTTCAATCGATGTATTCTTCCAGTGGTTACGTACATAGCAGAGACTTGGATCTTAACTAAACAAGTTAGTAAAATCATGTAATGCATTGATTTTGATACGCTTTCCAACATACCATAATTCGTCATTACACATTCGTCCCACATTCTATATATACATTATATATACCATAATTCATTACTCAAGTTATGAGGATAATGGCTGTGGAATAAATCTCGCTCCTCTGCCCTGACCTTTGACCCCATTTTGAAGGTATTAAACAGAATTGGTTCAGTATACCACCGGAACAACATACCAAGGTTTTGTTGCAATCGAAGCATTTTTAGTCAAGTTATGAGGATAATGGCTGTGGAATAAATCCGACTCCATTTCAAGGATATTAAACGGGATTGGTTCAGTATACCCCAGGAATAACATACTAAAGTTTTGTCGCAATAGAAGCATTTTTACGTAAGTTATGACGCATAAGTGCAATGGAATGGATCCCGCTCTTATGACCTTTGATCCCATTTCGCCCATTTTCAATAGGGTTCGTCCCCATGTTGTCTGTCCCCTACCACATACTAAAATTTCATCAAAATCAAACCATTTTTACGCAAGCTCGACGCATAAGGGCAATGGGATGGATCCCACTCCTATCTCCTGTCCTTTGACCCCATTTCGCTCATTTTCAATGGGGTTCGTCCCCAGGTGGTCCCCTACCACACACTAAAATTTCATCGAAATCGAACCATTTTTACCCGAGTTATCGTGTGGACGGACAGACAGACAGACGGACGAAACTGGAGGATATAAACTTCTTCAACCTACGGTTGGAAAGCGTAAACAAGTTAGTAAAATCATGCAATGCATTGATTATGATAAGCTTTCCAATATACCAGAAATCATTATTCAAGTTATTACTCAAGTTATGAGGACAATGGCTGTGGAATAAATCTCGGTTCTGTGCACTGACCTTTAACCCCATTTCGTTGATATTAAACGGAATTGGTTCAGTATACCTCCGGAACAACACACTAAAGTTTTGTCTCAATAGAAGCATGTTTAGTCAAGATATGAGGATAATGGCTGTGGAATAAATCTCATTCCTGTGCACTGACCTTTGACCCCATTTCGTTGATATGAAACAAACAGAATTGGTTCAGTATACCTCCGAAACAACATACTAAAGTTTTGTTGCAATAGAATCATTTTTAGTCAAGTTATGATGATAATAGCTGTCGAATAAATATCGCTGCTGTGTCCTGTCTTTTGACCCCATTTCGATGATATTCAACAGAACCGGTTCAGTATACTTTCGGAACAACATGATAAAGTTTTGTCGCAATCGAACCATTTTTACGCACGTTATGACGCACAAGGGCAATGGAATGAATCCCGAACCTATGTCCTGAACTTTGACCCCATTTCGTCCATTTTCAATAGGGTTCATTCCTAGGTATTCTCCTACCACATACTAAAATTTCATCAAAATCGAACCATTTTTACGCAAGTTATGATGCATAAGGGCAATGGAATGGATCCCGCTCCTATGTCCTGAACGTTGACTCCATTTCGTCCATTTTCAATTGGGTTCATCCCCAGGTGATCCCCTACCACATACTAAAATTTCATCAAAATCGAACCATTTTTACGCGAGGTATCGTGCGGGCGGATAGACAGAGAGACGGAGAAAGTTGGAGCATATACGCTTCTTCAACCTACGGTTAGAAAGCGTAAAAAGACCTACAAAAATCGCAGACAATTGAAATCTGCTTGGTGTAACTAGGAGGGATAAGAAAAGGAGCTCATATATGGAGAAGGAAAATGATCAGAGTGGAAGACATGATCAGAGTAAAATCCCTGAAATGGCAATGGGCTGGACATATTTCCAGAAAAACGGACCACCGATGGACAACCGCAATTCTAGACTGGATTAAAAGGGACAGGAAAAGACCAAGAAGAAAACCACATGGGAGATGGGTGGATGAAATTCGAAAGCATGCGGGAGTGACATGGAGGAGACTGGCGCAAGACAAACCGTTGGATGACCTTCATCCAGCAGAGATGACCTAGGGATGACCTTTATCCATCAGTGGATTGATAATGGTTGACAAAGGTGATGATGAATGCGGGTAAATATGTAATGTCATGTTCTTTTAAGATCCAAATATCTGTTTCGTTTACCGAAGAGTCTTTGTCTTCACTGATAAAAGTTTCTGTGGTGAAAACGTGGCACATTTAAAACATTTTTAATAACCTAACAGTCTCGTAGTATTAGAAACTTTGGCACGGGCCTTTACCGGAACCACCTGGGATACGAATCTGAAAAACAAGTTTTTGTCTCAGTTAAAACGCATTGAAATCAGAATAGTTTAGAGAGATAGAAAATTCATTCCCACGGGGAAGTTCAGCGGCACATTTTTGCCCCCATTTCTATGCACTTTTGTTCACAACTATTTCACTTAGGGGGCACGCCTTTCCCCATAACAACTTCTTAGGGGTACGCCGTTGCTTTCTTTTCCCACCCACTTTCACAGCTGACTTCAAGACATCAAACTCACGAACCAATAATTCCACGCTTACCTTATAATTACTGCTTTTATTAGCTGGTGAATTTGAAGTAATTTGTTATCAATAATCAGTAAACACCTATTTTGAAATTCTTTTTTCCTTAATTTCATCGATCCATGGTTAATTGCAGAATTCGGAGTAAACAACTTTCAGCGCTGCGGCACGTCTGGCAAAGTAATAATAATATGTCGTAGGTCAATGAAAAGTACCAATATTAGTGTTAATTTTTTCCTTTCAGGCGAAGGGAAGTGTCTCGCACTTTGAGTGACAAATAACACAGTTCACGATCAGCAGCAGTCTGGGCGTCCACACAGCATAATTATCGCTTAATTACAAACTTCACTTTCAAAAGAACTGAAGGAGCGCAGAAGACCGTCAGAGTTGCTGTTCCTGCAGCTTGAAAGCACTAATTTTCTGTCAAACGAGCTTATTTTGCTTTCAGTAAGTTGAAAAGTATGAAACGAAATTTTCTCTTACTTGACGGAAAACAAGCGAGGAAGTATCGACACAGAATTTGCCAGGATAAATCAAAATGTATTTTTCAACAGCTTTTCATTTATACATCTCAGAACGGACAGGATGAATGTTTCATGTGCCATTAGCAAGCTTTCCTTGAATCACTGCGTTCATTGTTACCGCATGGCGTCTCTCTTGTTCGTGTCCGCGCCAGAAAAACGACTAAGATTGAAAATCATCAGTAGTATTCATAGCTCCAGCACCTATTTTGTCTTGCATATCAGGAATGGTGCTGTTGAAAATACGTATTGCGATCAAAAAGTTCCGAGACTAGGTATGTAGCGCCAACAGATGGCAGTGCGTGACCTTCATGAGTCATTGTGCCGGGTGGCGTCGCTCTGTGAACATCGGAAGCTGTGCTACACGATATTTGGTGACCACGTGCAGAACACAGCTGCGATATCGGTATGGACTGCAAACTAGAGCAGCCAGCGAACAACAAATTCTGCGTCAAACTCGGCAAATCGGGAACGGAGACGCATGAAATTTTGCGGCAGGCTTATGGCAATGAAGCAATGAGTCGTGCAAGGTGTTTGGAGTGGCACTCGCGCTTCAAGAGCGGCAGAACGGCACTGGAAGACGATGAGAGGTCAGGGCGACCCCCACGAGCAAAACCCCCGAAAATGTGGACAAAATTAGGGAACTAGTGCATGAGGGTCGTCGGAGAACCATTCAAGACATTGCTACCATCGTCAATTTGTCATACGGAACAGTACAAGAAATTCTGACGTCGGTTTTGAACATGCACCACATTGCTGCAAAGTTTGTGCCAAAGATTCTGATCCCCGAACAGAAGGCGCTCCGTGTTGAACTCTATCAATATCTTCGTCAGCAGGTGGTGAATGAACCAACGTTCCTGTCGCGGGTCATCACTGGGGTCTACAGTTACGACCCGGTGACCAAACAACAGTCGCCGCAGTGGAAGAGCCCGTCATCTCCACGACCGAAGAAGGCCCGAAAGGTCCGGAGCGCAACCAAAAGCATGGTCACCGTGTCCTTCGACATTCATGGGGTTGTGCACCTTGAATTCGTCCCCTAGAGCCAGACTATCACCGCCCTTTTTTATTGCAACGTTCTGCGGCGTCTTAGGTAGGGCAGTCGCCGCAAACTACCTGAAATGTGGCTCACGGACGGTTTCCTGCTTCATCACGACAATGCAGCATCTCACGGAGCGTTAGCAACACGCTAATTTTGCAGCTTCAACAGCATGATTAATCTTCCTCACCAGCCTTACTCGTCGGATTTGGCCTCCTTCGAATTCTTTTTGTTCCCGAAGATGAAGCTGAAGCTCAAGGGTCGCCGTTTTATCACAGATGGCGCTTGACACGATACGCGAACAAGACTTCCAGGGAGCATTCCAACAGTGGCAAAAATGCTGACAGCGGTGTATCGCTGTCCAAGGACACTAATTTGAGGGAAATCATAGCCAGACTTAAGTAACGTAAGTACTTTGTTGTATATCGGCCTTGTCTCGGAACTTTTTGATCGGACCCCGTACAGTGGCGTTCAAAATTGCAAGAAACACGAGAAATGAAAAAAAAAAAAAAAAAAACGCACACCAATGAACAAATTGAAGTCGAAGTGGTTCAAGCTAGATGATGTACTACGTCACATCCTGAGACAAAAGATACAGGTAGGCTCAGTTCTGATTGGACCGTCAGTTTGGAACATAAGACTACGACTTGCAGATCGGAGAGTTGAAATGAGCTAGTCGAGTATGGTTTCAAAGCGTTTATTTAATTTAATATAACCGACACAGGTCCATGATATGAAACGTAGCTTACATAATTTTTACAAATAATGCTGGATAGATTGCGAACACAAAACAGATTGATACACGAATTGGCCAATGTGGTGCTCCGTCTTCTTGAGCTTCCTACATTAATCATCACTTGCTCTTGTCTCTCGTTTTGATTTTCAGCACTTTTGCTTGCATTCATTCTGCCGATTCCGCGGCATTGTCGAAAATGTTAACCCGTTCACACGAAAACAATTTTTAAAATTTTTAGTTTAAATCACTGCGATACGTTCGTTATATATTTGAATAGATCTCGTCGAGAGTTTTAAAACGATACCACGCACAATCGTTTTGAACTCGCGGTTCTCCAGATAAACCGGGATATTTTCAAAAGTGTTCACCAGTTCACAAGAAAACAATTTTTAAAATGTTCAGTTCAAACCATTGCGAATTTTTTCGTATATTTGAATAAATGTCATCGGGATTTTTAAACCGATAGCACCCATAATCCTGTTGCGCTCACGGTTGCCGAGATAAACTGACTCAAAGGCGGCAGCACACCAAGAAATACTGCATCATCTCCCCAACGCACAGGGTGCGAGGGGAGCGTCGCGCACGATGTATTGCGCAGTACGCGAATTTGACTCCATGCTGTTTACGAATATGCTAACACCATTAGTGTGCGGCACGTATTTTTAACGCTATAATGATTTCAGTTGGAACCTATATTTGTCATAGGTGGTGGGCCGTAAGTCGTCCCATACTATCCGTGGAGTTAGACTTAGGCCTACGCCAAAAGGAAGAATGTACATTCTTACAGACACAAGTTATGTGCCTACACAACTGGATGGAATGGAATGTGGGCCAAGTCATCACTCCACCACCTCCAAATTGGTCCCTTTTCTGAGTGAGGGTGAGACAAAAGGGACAAAACCTTGTTCCATATTTTCTCCATTTGAATGTCTGCCGAAAATCATTTGGCCTCTCCTGTCGCTCAATGGTCTAAGCGCTGGCTTTTGACCATTCCTCCAAGATGAGTTCGGGTTCGAGTCCCGGTGAGGCACGGAGTTTGTGTTTGCCTTACGGTTCTGGCTCTTTCTCTCTTCCCTGGAACCGATGGCCCTAAATTAGGCACGGGCTACTGCATATAGTCTATTGAGTTGCTCTCTCGCTGGTTGGTAACCCCCCAAACATACAAAAATCAATTTGCAAGTAGAATCTAGACACGTCAGTGAACAGCACATTAGCCCCTTCCGCATGGGAACCAATGCCTTCGTTCATTAGTCTATGCGTTTTCTTTCGTGCATGTGACAGCATTTGGGGTGATTTCTTTGCATCACCCAGCAGTGATTTAATTTTTGTGCTTGCTCCTTTAATTTGTACCCTAGTGTACATGAGATGCGTGACGCTTCTATTCAAAACTACAGTGTAGCTGCATTTTAGCCTCATCTTCAGCAATTTTAAGTCTTGTAGCTTCGGTATCTGGTGGAGAAGATGACTCGACGTGTACAGGTTGTTACTCGTAAGATATACATACAACGGTCGTTCCATAAAAACTGAGAGTAAAATCACACAAAATGAAAAAATATAGTGCATATGTTATTTTCTCCAAGTACCTTCCTTCGGATGATATGCAACGGTCCCATCGTTCAGTCCACTTTTCAAAGCATGTGGCGAAGGCATTTTGTGGAAGCTGACCCCTGTACAGCTTGAATAACGCCAGCACCTGTGTTGAATGTTGCGCCACGGGACTTTTCCTTCATTGTTGGAAACAAACAGAAATCGCACGTGTCGAGGTCAGGACTGTAAGCAGACTGTGGCATGATTTCAATACTGCATTTCGTAAGAAGCTGTTGAACATAGGAGCCACATGTGGGCGGGCGTTATCATGGTGTTCCCACCAGTTCCGTCCGCACAATCGATATGTGTCGTCGCAGACGCTTCAAGACTGAAATGTAATACACAGTATTGACAGTAATTTGTGGAGGAACGGCATGCTGATAGACTGCGCCTTTATGATCAAAGAAAAGTATCATCATCACCTTCCCAGCTGATTTGGTTTGGCGGACTTTTTTCGGAGGAGCCGAGCCTGTGTGTTTCCAGACACTCGTTGCGGGCTTCGTGAGAGGTCAAAATAGTGGACCCATGTTTCATCGGCAGTTATTACTGTGTTTAGAAAGTTTGGATCCTTTGAAGATCGACGAATAATGTCTGAAGACATAGAATTGTTTCCACTCATAACACACCTGAACTCTGGCTAACGATTGTTCTCTCGTCAGGTGATGAGATATCCATCTGAAACACACACGGCGCAGCAGTAATTTGTCGCGTAGAATACAGAATGTCGACTTTTTGAAGTATTAGTTGACGCCGATATGTCTTCACACGTCATTCGTGGATCTTCTTGCAGGATTGTCCAGTGTTAACAATACGCTCCGTAACGACACTTTCAAGTCAACCAAGCCTTGAAGCAAGTTCAGCCGACAAGCGCACTTTTTCGAATTCATAGTACCACCTAAAAATCGTTGACTCACCCAAACATTTATCTTTGTAAGCTTTTTCATCAGATCAACTGTTTCTGGAGCCATTTTTACCCAAACGATAGCAAAATTTTATCGCACAACACATTTCACTTCTTAACTCTGAACCATTCAGCTCCATAGCTGTATGGTGAAATACAGGAGTACCTTAAACAACTGCGCAATAACAAAACTAGAATCGTCTGCCACGGCTAATAACTGTTGCTATAGATACGTACTTAGTTGAGTTAGTCTTCTGCGTTGTTATTTCCTCCCTTCGCACTGTTTCCAAATAAAAAAAAATACACTCAGTTTTTATGGAACGGCCTTGTAGACATAAGGTTGATATTGTTTTGAATATAAAATAAATGAGGTCACACTACGTATTTTAAATTGTGCGCAGGTTTTCTTTTGGTGGAGTAAGTGTGTTCTCTTTTTTCTTAAGTTTTAGATTTTCTAAAAATGCGCTTTGAAATTTCTTTTTCGTGTCGGAAAAGGTTCAAACGGCATGCAACCGAAAAATCTGTATAATCTTTCTGGCTTTGTATTCATATTTCTCCATCAACAATACGGGTGCTATTCCCATTACACTTTTAGAGATAACAACTTCCACTCCCCTTCTTTTTGTAGCAGCAAGATCTAGAATTCCAGAATGGACAATAGACAAATGACAGTGCGTTTTGATTTCTTTTGTCATTCACTCATCTCCGAACAAAGCAATAAAGTATCCGAATACAATCTTAGGACACCAATGCATTTGCTAGCAAATGCAAAGTAAGGTAAATATTTCGGGATAGTAGACCGGGTTCTCCATTAAAAGGAGTTAATAACTAAGCAAATGATAAAGGAAGCCCGCCATTTTTCATTCCGTTAAATGGCGCGGAGGAATAACTCACACGTATTTGTTCCAACCATCGTAAATAAATAATGCGTTCCGGGGCAAAGAGGAATTTCTTCCTTGTTAGATATTACGAAGACTTTATTTTGTTTTTCGCATCTGGGCTGTTTGTTTACTCTTCATTGCTCCGAAACTGTAAATCTACATAATGTTTTGAATGGTTCCCTTGGTCGCATTTACACGCAAACCAGAAAAGCAGCGTGATTACAATCGAAGCGAATGAGCTCAAGCAAAGATGGAAATTAAAGCGTTTTTCCTTACTCACAAGATGCTTTCAGATGATTAGAGATTCTTCAGAGATGTATTAAACGTTTCAGACTTCCTTTTGTAAAAGTTTTCGGGTGTGTGTGTGCTATAATTCACTTGTGGATGATGAATATCGCAAATTTCTCTTCTCATCTAGTTCGCTGCATCGGCGTCTGAAGTCGGCATGCTTGAAAGAGAGAATAATTTACTTTTGCAGAATCTCTGGAGTTACCTAATAGAGATTTTTGCATATTATATCGAAGAGTGGAATTAATCGATTTATTTTATATGAAAGGAATACATTAATCGACTTAGATAGCTCGTACTTTTGTAAGTTCTCGATGCACAGTACAGAGTCTATACCAAACACCAAAGTACGCTACTTTCTCTTCAAGGGAATGTTTCAGCAAAAGATCAACATCTGGAAAAGAACGTAAGCGTACATTTTCCTTTATCACAAATTGTTCAGACTGTATGAAAATTGGTGGCATACACTAGCATATTTTATTTGCATGGGTGTGAGAATGATTCCATTAAAATTAGCTCTCTATAATCACGAAATATGGGAGGGAGATTTTCATTAAGTTTACCACCATGTCCATGGGAAAGAATACCCACAAGTAGTGTAATTGTTGAAATGACAGTTCCACGTGCTCAAGAAATCCTGAACCTAAGTCCCTACGTGTGGCCCTTCACTTCAGCATTTCATTACTTATTCATCACATTTCAAGAATGTGGGAACATAAACAAAATGAGTCAGCTCTCCCAATCACATATCCGATTCGTCATCACTCTCTTCATCCAGGATTTCTTTGATCTTCCTCGACGTTTCTAAGGACCCATTCCCGAAAAAATGTTAGGCAATCTTTCATGCTTTTATAACATCAATTGTTTCTATTCGATAATTTCAATTATATTTTCATCTACTTCCATTACACATTTCATTTCATATTTTTTCTGATCTTGCTTCTTGTCTCCACAAGCCCATCTCTGTAACAGTATCTTTAGAGTTTCTTGATTACAAACGTTTCCGGCCGAGAAAACACAATAATGTTCTGCACAATAGCTGCAAAAATATTCTACTTTCTTTTTTGTTTTTTAAGGAATGTTATTTCTACACAGAACTGGGTCCTTCATTCCCATTGGCTTCCTTCCACAATTCCTCTTGGTATTTCTTCATCGTATGATCCTGTTTCCACAATTGTCCTCAAATATTGGGGTTTTCAGAAAAAAACCCCGGCGGTTTTGACACAACAGTTTCACTTACCCAGAACCTCGGAATAATCCAAGCGTAATTTCAAAGTATTGTTATGTTCAGCAGTTTGAACCCATCTGCTTTCCAACTGTTCAATTCCTGTACAGCTCTAAGCTTTGGGTGTATAGTAAAAAACTTGGAACTCGAATTCGACATAGTTTGAAGTAGTCAGCTGCTTGCCTCGGAGAAAATACGCCATCGCTCAGAACAAGTAGTTGTCTGAAAGAGCAAGGTTGGGGCTGTATGCTGGATGAGGTAGCAGCTCGATTCCATGCAATTCTTGAAGTTTAACTTGGGTGCGATTAGCGGAATAAGGTTTTGCATTGTCTTGTTGCAGCAGTGCTGACTTGCTTTCGGTTAAAAAAGGCAGGATATTTCCGCTGAAGTTTGTCGTAGTACATCGTTTCCAATTGCTGAGAATACAGTTCGGCATTGATAGACCGATCATTCGGAATGAGCTCAAAATGAATTACACCGTCATCATTCCAGCAGACACACATCATGAACGTTTTCTCAAAACGTCCGCGCGGAGGGCTAGGTAAGAGTGGTTCATCTCAATTCAACCACAGTTGTGAAGAATCTGAATTACGCAGATATATTCGCTTTTCATCCCCATGTAACTATTCGTTTGGTAAATGCAGTATCGTATGGATTTCTTAGCAGTTCCTTTCACACCTCGACACGAGGAGGCAAAAACCACGAACCACTGTGTGTCAAGGTGCGAGACGACTACGGCTCAACGATTTTAGAGGTGTTTGAAGGCTAACCCGTATGATACGAGCTAAAAGAAAGGATATCGTGGCGTAGCTTGTCACGTTATGGGTATCTGATAGTAGCATTAATGAAATCTAAAGGCCTCGTGACATTTCCTTGAGTACTTCTTCTTCGTGTGTATCTACATATCTCGAGAATGCCTGTTCCTGAGCTCTTTGTTTCAGAAAATATTTGCATATTTTGGAATACGTGTGCCTAGGCTCTTTGTTGTGAAGTAGGATAAAAGAATTCGCACGATAGGTTCGAGGCTGCTTGTTGCTCTCGGACTGAACTTCGTCGACGGCCTCCTGCCCGTGATTTCTGCTTTGTGTCACAGTAGGTTCTCAGCTGCCTGCCGGTGCAAGTGTCCATGCAGAGGAGTTGGATGTGTGCCGAAATCTTGCATGGGCTGAAAATTATTGCCTTCTTTGTTCTGTGCTATACTGTTCGGTCAAAAATTGTTTGTGCCTCCTTTGCGGGATTTTATTTGGAAGCTAATATTTCTTGTAAAATTAAACAGTTTGATCAATTGAAATTGGTTGTAAAGTTTTTGAGCACGGTCGATATTTGTTTTAATCTAACATGTCAACTTAGTTAAGACAGTCCTTCTTGCTAGGGTTTTAGCTAGCCGGGTTGGTTGAAAGAATTAGTGCAGGGTGGGACCGCTGCAAACTCACCGGAAATATGAATGCTGGCGACGGGAGTGATGTGTCACAACTCACAGTACATCGAACGCTACTGAAAATGAGGTTGCGTAGCCGCAGGCTGCTCCGACTGCCCTTGCTAATCTCAGTTAAGTGTTGAAAGCGCCTACAATGGGTACGCGAGCATCAAAACCGAATCTTGAATGATTGGAACAAGGTCGTATTGTCCGATGAATCTCTTTTTCTGTCGCACCATGTGGACGGCCGGGTACGTGTACATCGTTTATCTGGGTTTGTTCGCACCAGGATGCACCGTGGGTCGAAAACAAGCCGGTGGAGTGAGGAAGAGGAAGTCTTTGGAAAACGTTCTGCTGGGATACCCTGAGCCCAGTCATTCATGTGCAGGAAACTATGACGTCTACCATCTACCTAAACAGTATTGCAGACCAGGCACATCCTTTAATGGCAACAGTACTCCCCCTCTAGTAGTGCCTTCTTTCAGCAGCATGATGCGCCATGCAACACTACCCGGATTATTGATAATGGTTCGTGGACCACGATTAAGAGTATTGCTTTGGCCTTTATATTCCGCAGACATCAATCCAATCCAGCACGTGTGGTTCCTGTTGGAACAGCACATCCGATCTGCGGCGGTTCAACCATGTAACTTAAAAGACTAAAGGATCTGCTGATAACTTGTTAGTACCATACACCACAAGACACATTAGAAGCCTTGTGGCGTCCATGTCTCGTCGGATAAGGGCTCTTTTGTGAGACACGTGGAGGACCAACATCACATTAGGCAGGTCGTCATAATGTTTTGGTTCTTCGATGTATATCCGGGTAAGAGCTGTTTTGGCGGCACGTGGAGGACCAACATCATATTAAGCAGGTCGTCATAATGATTTGGCGGCACGTGAAGGACCAACATCATATTAGGCAGGTCGTCATAATATTTTGGCTCTTCGGTGTATATCCGGGTAAGAGCTGTTTTGGCGGCACGTGGAGAACCAATATCATATTAGGTAGGTCTTCATAATATTTAGGTTCTTCGGTGTATATCCGGGTAAGAGCTGTTTTGGCGGCACGTGGAGGACCAACATCATATTAGGCAGGTCGTCATAATGTTTAGGTTCTTCGGTGTATATCCGGGTAAGAGCTGTTTTGGCGGCACGTGGAGGACCAACATCATATTAGGCAGGTCGTCATAATGTTTTGGCTCTTCGGTGTATATCCGGGTAAGAGCTGTTTTGGCGGCACGTGGAGGACCAACATCATATTAGGCAGGTCGTCATAATGATTTGGCGGCACGTGAAGGACCAACATCATATTAGGCAGGTCGTCATAATATTTTGGCTCTTCGGTGTATATCCGGGTAAGAGCTGTTTTGGCGGCACGTGGAGAACCAATATCATATTAGGTAGGCCGTCATAATGTTTAGGTTCTTCGGTGTATATCCGGGTAAGAGCTGTTTCGGCGGCACGTGGAGGACCAACATCATATTAGGCAGGTCGTCATAATGTTTTGGCTCTTCGGTGTATATCCGGGTAAGAGCTGTTTTGGCGGCACGTGGAGGACCAACATCATATTAGGCAGGTCGTCATAATGTTTAGATTCTTCGGTGTATATCCGGGTAAGAGCTGTTTCGGCGGCACGTGGAGGACCAACATCATATTAGGCAGGTCGTCATAATGTTTTGGCTCTTCGGTGTATATCCGGGTAAGAGCTGTTTTGGCGGCACGTGGAGGACCAACATCATATTAGGCAGGTCGTCATAATGTTTTGGCTCTTCGGTGTATATCCGGGTAAGAGCTGTTTTGGCGGCACGTGGAGGACCAACATCATATTAGGCAAGTCGTCATAATGTTTTGGCGGCACGTGGAGGACCAACATAATATTAGGCAAGTCGTCATAATGTTTTGGCGGCACGTGGAGGACCAACATCATATTAGGTAGGTCGTCATAATGTTTTGGCGGCACGTGGAGGACCAACATCATATTAGGCAAGTCGTCATAATGTTTTGGCGGCACGTGGAGGACCAACATCATATTAGGTAGGTCGTCATAATGATTTGGCGGCACGTGAAGGACCAACATCATATTAGGCAGGTCGTCATAATATTTTGGCTCTTCGGTGTATATCCGGGTAAGAGCTGTTTTGGCGGCACGTGGAGAACCAATATCATATTAGGTAGGTCGTCATAATGTTTAGGTTCTTCGGTGTATATCCGGGTAAGAGCTGTTTTGGCGGCACGTGGAGGACCAACATCATATTAGGCAGGTCGTCATAATGTTTTGGCTCTTCGGTGTATATCCGGGTAAGAGCTGTTTTGGCGGCACGTGGAGGACCAACATCATATTAGGCAGGTCGTCATAATGTTTTGGCTCTTCTGTGTATATCCGGGTAAGAGCTGTTTTGGCGGCACGTGGAGGACCAACATCATATTAGGCAGGTCGTCATAATATTTTGGCTCTTCGGTGTACATCCGGGTAAGAGCTGTTTTGGAGACACGTGGAGGACCAACATCATATTAGGCAAGTGGTCATAATGTTTTGGCTCTTCGGTGTATATTGTGCCTCTAGGAAAACAACAACACAGGCGAATGAGGAAGTGGTTTTGGGAAGTATCTTGAGTACCGGTAAGTATCTATCCGAGAAAAGTTCGTTCTATTTTTGTATTGAATATATTCTCAGAGGTTATTCAAAGCAAATTTAATTTCATATCATAATACGCTCAGAAACATTAACTTTAAACTACATTTGACAGCGAACAAGGATTACGTGTTATAAATCAGTACCAGGCAGGATCAAGAAGAACAAAAAAAAAAAAAAAAAAAGAATAGCACCTAAAAATGGCAAATAAAAACCAAAATTAAGAAATTTATCGTCATCCGGCGGCTGAGTGCTCTGGGGTGCTGGCTTCAGCCATTTGTCCCAGATGAGTCTCGGTTCGAGTCCCGGGTAGGGAATGCTTGGTGTGTTTTTTGATGGCGTGGGCCCTTTCCACTCCATGGAACCAGTGGTCCCAACCTAGGGACCGGCGAGTGGCAATTATAACGAAGTAAATTTCTCCGCCATTTTTGTCCACGCCGAGCATCGAATCCGTGTCTCCTCACTCCGGAATAAGTCGCTCTCCCAACTGAGTTACGCGGACGTAAGCTCTCGCTGCTATCTGCCTTTATCTCATGTGCGTCCTGCGGTGCAGGCACGTCACACAATAGCTTTTACAATTGCTCATAGTAGTCTTTGAACTAGGAAACAAACAAACAAATAAACAAAACAAAACAAAACAAGAAAGATGACACCGAATTTTCGGTTCTAATGAGCACGTCTTTTGAATCCTTTCTGATGCGAAATAAATTTATCGGAATTATTCAAAGTCAATGCAACCGGTTAGGAAAATTCAGAACCGGATTTCTATAATCGATAAAACATGTAGAAACAGCACCAGCTACTTACTTTTCCACCAGTGGCTGCGGGATATGATGACATTCATCCAAAGATAATTCAGTTTAATGCTGACATAATTACAGAGCCACTTCTTTTTTTACATTTTAATTTGGTATTTGAAACAGGAATCTTCCCTGACAATCTTCAGATAGTTGAGATCTCTCCTAAATATAAATCAGGATCTATCAATTATATGAATAATTATCGACCCATTGCAAAAAATATCTATTTTTGCTAAGATTCTGGAAAAGTTAATTTATAACAGACCTCTGTTACATTTGGAAAAAATGTACTATAATTAATACTAATCAGTATGGATTTCAACCGAATAGATCCATTGAAACAGCTTTATTATCACTACAAAATTTCATAATACAACAACAATATAAAAAAAACTTACACTTGCACTTTTTCTGGTTCTTGCAAAAGCCTTTGATTTTTTTAACCATAATATTCTCATAACAAAATTATATAATATAAGAGTAAGGGGATATCAGCTACACTAATTAAAATTATCTAACTTTTAGATTACAATTCACGCAAGCCGACCCGGTGCCGCAGTGGTCTAAGCAATGACTTATGACCATTCGTCCGGAAGGGGTCCGTGTTCGAATCCCGGTCAGGTACGGAAGTTGTGTTTGTCTTACGGCACTGGCTCTCTCTATTCCCTGGAACCAGTGACCCTAAATTAGGGACGGGCGACTGCGTATAGCCCATTGAGTTGCTCACGGTGGTCGTTAAACCTCCAATAAAAAAAAAAAAAAAACAGTTCACGCAAATTAACTACTATAAATCACCAATGGAAAAAATTAAACAAAGGCCTTCGCACTTTCCACGTTTATAAGTGAGTCACGGAAAAATTCTCATTGGCCACACCGGGAATCGAGCCCGAGGTCTTCCAGTTACGCGCCGGATATGCTTCCACTACACCACAGCGGCCTCGAATTCCTCCGGACTCGCACACGCTAACTGCTAAGCCAATTTAGCAGGTTGCTTCTTGGAGCCCCGTACAATGCTGGGGATTCACCAAAGATGGTGAGTAGCAACTGAAGAAATAATTAGAAGGCCAATGAATAATTAATACGCACATTTGACGTGGACCAGGAACATCAATTATCATGAGAGTACCACACGGTTCTATATTTGGACCCATATTTTTTAACATTTACATAAATGATATTTTTACAGTATCCAAAAACATACACCTAACACTTTATGCTGACGATATCACAATACTGTTCACAGTTCAGGATAATACACAAATAATTAACCTCTATAATAATCAAATAAGTAAACATCGCGACTGGCTGACCTCTAATGAACTTATTGTTAATACAGTTAAAACCAAGGCTATGTTCTTTACAAGACAGAACAAATATCAAGATATCACTATTTACTATAATAATAATAATAAAATTGTCATAGTGAATTATTTCACCTATTTAGGAGTAACACTGCAACATAACTTAAGATGGGATCGACATATAGAACAGACTATTAATAAAATCTCTAGAAACATATGAGTAGCTAGCCGAGTACTTAATAATCTTACTTATAAAACACTTAAATTGTTATACTGCACTCTTGTGCATACACACTTTAACTATTGTCTGTCCTGTTGAGGACAAACAACACAAACTAACGTTAAGAAACTCCAAGTATTCCAGAATAAATTTATTAGATTATTAGACCTTTAACTAAATACTAATACTAATAATGCACCTTATCTAAATATTTACAATTACATGCGAATAGATGTCAATAAACATAACATTTTGAATATAAAACAATTATATCAATATGCTTTGGGAATAAATATGTTTGAAAGGATTAAACAAAATATCAGTATACGGTAGATATCATAGGTATAAATTTTGATATCCATAATTATGAAACTAGAAATAGATTTCAGATAACGCCATGCTTGCCTAGAAAACAACAAATGAAACAAAGTATCAACTATCAGGGACAAACTTTTTGGAATAATTTACGTGAAAAAACTAAAATACTAATAATTATAACTTGTTTAAAAAAAAGACTAAAAATACACTTGCTTTATTTATAGAAAACAAAAAAGTCCCCCTCAAATTACTATATAACTTTTTAATCCCTTTCTAATTGCTACTAATATTTACTAACAACTCCTGATCTACTGCATGACCTGCCTACTATTTACCTTCACTCCTTGACAATTTTTACATAACTTGTATCTATCAAGTAGGGAGATCATGGCTTTAGTCTAGTCATCAAAGACGTTTTCCCTGATTTCCCTGGCTGTTATAATAATTACTTTTGTTGCACTCAAATGTAAATATAAACTTTATGTAAGGTATGATGTAACAGCTAAAATAATAAAATTATTATTATTATGTTATGAAGATTTACAAATGGCGCACAAAAAGTTTCTCGTAGCAGAAGAATATCGGAGACAAACAGATTTTGAAATCGAATAGTTAAAAGAAGAAATATAGAAGGAAACATGATATAACTCTACGCCTTTTAGCGGAAGAATTATGCGTAATGGGTACGTTGAAAATAGGCAAAAAATATTCTTCATGGAAAAAGCTATGCAAACGAAGAAGAAGTTTTCAAATAGCGAGAAAAATTAATTGATCTTTACGCCCCCTAGTGAGAAATTTGTGCATTATTTAAAGAGGATGATGCTCCACATCTATATTGTAACGAATGACATACAGTGAAAAAAGAAATTTCGCAATAAGCTTTTTAGAAGCGGAGATACAGCTACAAACAGAAATACACAAACACCACCTAAAAAGAGAACCAGGTTTGGCTCTACAGTTATCGGGGACACGTACCTGGGTGCCCCAGCGTTCATTTGCGAGATCAAATGCTGCACTGTTGCGCGTCGATTGCCCTTTACCAGTCGACAAAGGCGACCTTCTCCTGTGGGGTTGAGGGCCTTTGGGGCTCAACAGTTGTGACGCCAGGAGGTACTTGATGTGACAGCGGTCCATTCTCGGTACACCCTTACTACAGCAGCTCCCGAACAGTCCACGAAGTCTGCTGTTTCTGAGATGCTTCCACACTTCGCGTGATAGCCGAGGATCATTCCTTTTTGAACGTCCGTCAAATCACTACCTCTGCCCATCGTGCTTACGTTACGCACTATGGCTCATTTGTTGTGGCCGGCCGCTTATATCCCCATGTGGTCGACCTTGTCACGTGCACTCTTTGACGCCCAATCGCGTCACAGCGTGCACGGCCGGTGGCGCAGTGGTCTAAGCGCTGGCTTATGATCATTCGTCCGAGATGGGTCCGGGTTCGAATCCCGGTGAGGCATGGCTGCTGTGTTTGTCTTATGGCACTGGTTCTCTCCCTTATCTGGAGCCAGTGGCTCTAAATTAGTTACGGGCGACTGCTTATAGTCCATTGAGTTGCTCACGGTGGTCGTTAAACCTCCAATAAAAAATAAAAACAAAAAACACAGTGCACGTGAGAGTAATGTTTTTAATACTACTGACATTCCCGGAAGCATAGTGCTGATGTGCCTTAAAGACCAAATAAAGACGAGTAATGTGATCACTTAAAGACTACTCTCTTCTGGACGTTAGAAAGCCTAATATTGCTCATTGTATGATTAAGGTTTTTGTGCTAGATATCCGGAGCATTACGTTAAGAAACTTCAGTGTTACAAGAAACACCGATAGTGAAACAAGTGATGTTTAAGAAAATCCAAATTAAAAAAAACACAACTGTTAGAAAAGAAGTGACTACAGTTAGGTAACTGAAACACTGGGCTGGATTCCAAGGGACAAGATAAGTCCCAGAAGACCACGTGAAAATGGTGGAAAGAATTCGAAAGCATTCTGGTGTGATTTGGAAGAGATTGGTTCAAGACAGAAAGTTGTGGAGGAGACTTGGGGAGCGGGAGCTTCATTCATCAGTGGAATAATATTGGTTGTTATTAATGATTATGTATCCTATACAACGTAAGTTTTTTTCGTGTGCGAGATTGGTGTTACGCTATGTCTAAAACCACGAAGAAGGAAATGTTTAACTAAATGAGAATACGATGCACTAGTTTACGGCCAGGAAAAACACAAACAGAAGTCAACTTACGATAACCTTTTATTGGTCCAGTAAATTGAAGACATCCACAATATAGCCACATATAGTATCGTATCATCTAGCTTTTTCACAGATCGAACATCTCCACACACACACACACACACACACACACACACACACACACACACACACACACACATTGAGCAGCTGCTGTATCGTCCTTTTTATCTAGCGTTCTTATCACATTCATACGTCACTTCCTCTAACCTCAAAAGCGTTGCCAACCTCATTCATGTGAGAGAGAAGATATTACGTTAAGTTCGGAAAGCGTAAATAAGAACAAACTCAAATTTACATAGGAAAAGGAACTTAAAAATGAAAGTTAAATTAGAATATACGTCACACCTAATATAGTTAAAATCGCCGATAAAATAAATACAAGGCATATGACAAACCACCTTGAATCATTTAGTTCAGCCAGATCCCCGATAGAAGTGGACAAGGTATGTTCAATTTTGCAAAACGTGTCTGAAAACGCATCAAGTAATTTATTTAAGGAGATAAGTTTCCTTTTGATAGCCTCTCTGTATTTGAATGTTCAGGAATTGTATCTAATTATCATGGATAATATATCATTAGCGGATCTCCAGCTTAAAATAAACGGAGAGCTATTTAAGTCAATTTAGAAGATTATGGTTCCCTTTGCGACTTACTGTCAAACATTTAATTACAATTATTTCACATGTACAAATGAAGGCTGATGCATGATTTTCGCATACGTCGAGCACGGGAGCCGGAATAGGTAATGGTCCATTGCATTAGGCAGACTACAATGCAAATCTCTACTTGGATTAATATTTCAAAGATAACCACACACAGTTTCAAAATTGTGAATGTATGTACAGAGCAAATAATCCGCGGAAGTTTATTCTTCACCATTTATGTGCGCGAAGATTATCATTTGAATAATTTTTCATGCTGTTTTACAAAATACTTGAGCACAGTTTTGTATTATGAATGTTATTCAAAGTTGTGTTGGGGCACATTTAGCATGATTTCAAATTAGGCGTGTATCATCATGATTCCTTATCCGAGCCTCCAGAATAACAAATACGGATAAAAATGTTCCTTGCGATGGAATTTGTTGCCTATCAGTTTTATGTTACCACGCAGTTTGCGTAGTTACAAATTCACCCGTCTCAACAATGATAATATGCTTTGTTTCCTCAATGGGACCACGGGCAGGATGGTATTTTATTGCTCTGTTTGTGCTCGCTAATTAAAGAAGTGCTCATACGAGAGCCTATCTGTTCCTCTGCTGCATTCTTATTAAAAGTAGTCATCCATGCGGTAAGCTATTAGTTCTGGGCTTCTGCCCCTTCCACTTTCTGAGGCTGCGTAAATGGAAATAAGGAAATTTTAGTAAAGAGCCACTGTTCTGCAAATATTGCCAGCCAACTACGAATGATAAATGAAATCACATTAATTGAAGTTAACCAACAAAGATTTGGTGAGAATTTCCGGCAATGGAAGTAAATCATTCCTTCAGGCTTACAAAGAATAAACGCTGATTACCTAGTCATTAAATCCCGCAACAATAGATTTTTCTTCGGTCCTTGCTAAGATGTTGCGTGTGGGAAATGCGCTGGAAGCTATTTACTTGCTAATGAAACATGAAACGCTCGTCTTTTCGGGGGTGGTATACCGCGATCCATTTGCGAAGTGTCCTTTGGAGTTTGTAGTGCACTACGGCGAAACGATCTGCGTCACAATGTCCCTTAATTTTATCGTGATAACGTTTTGTGGAATATTTTGTGCTGTTAGAACTGTTTCATTGCAAACTAATGATGGACTGCTGTATGAAGAATGCGACACTTCTATAATCGCGCGACAATTATGACTTTCCACGTGGTTCAGGCCAACTTTCTTAATCTGCTAGTTATGTGAGGATTGTTCAAAACAGTGTTCGAAGTGGGCCGGTATGGGCCGGAATGGTATACCGGTAGTTAAGAAAAAACATTATTCACCATCCCGGTATGTAATAAATTATAAACCCGTCACAAACTACGTAAAGGAATTAGGATGAAAGCACACATTTTAATGCAAAAATCGGCAAATGACATTTTTAACGGATAAAATTGATAAATGATTAGCAGTTGGGATTGAAAACACGTTAAGTGCTCTGCTGCGACATTACAGTTTTAGTGTAGCAGCAGAGCACTTAACATACTGAAGCAGAATGGCTTTCGATTTAAAATCTTGCTTTCCACCATACGGCAGGTGCACTACCGGTATAGTCGACACCATACCGTCAGTAGCTCTGTGCCACTTCGACCACTAGTTCAAAACGCAGCAAGTAAAAATGAGACATTCTACTAAGAGGATGGATATGATATTCCCCCTTTCAGGGTAGTCTCAGTTATCGCACTATTCCTCTAAGCGTTCGCATTTTGGATGCTATGTTTCTTTTTAGAAACCAGTAAACTAAACCCCAAGCATAAAATTTCGATGTAACGGAAATGGGTAACGGAAGTAGTCAAAACCATTGCTGAAATCTGATTTTTTAATGCTGTCCCATGAACAGACAAAGTCTTCGCTCTTTTCCACGTTTTTCTTTAATTAACACACAGCAACCGAAAAATTGCATTTCGACACCGCTGGGATCGAACTCCAGATCTCTCGATAACTAGCTGAGTGCGTTCACCTTTCGCTACGGTGCCAACAATGCACGGCGCTATGTGTGTTTATCTGTCAGCATCTGACTTCACACAAAAAAAATCCGTAGAGATGGGCTCAGCAGCTGAGACGTCTCCATCTGGTGGGGCTTAAAGGCACAAGCTGTTTAATTATAGTTAATAAATTCAAAGGGCGAGAGAAATGGTGAAAATCTGTTAATTAAAGAAAAACGTGGAAAGAGCGATCGATGACTTTGTCTATTTACATTGTCTCCACGTATTTGGAAGATTTTCACCTGTCCCATGAAATAACGCAACTGTAGTTAATTTCATTATTACTCAACAATGTATTTTATTAAACTATCTCTAAACATTATTTCATAACGTTTTACATAAATAAAAATATATCACTGCAATCTGCGTAAATTGCGAGAACCTGATGCTAAATGTGATGATAAAAGCCATTACAAAAATACATTTTTGATGCCATGAAAATGGTACGTCGTAGCGAAATTTGGTTTCTTCTCGATCCCTCCCTCCAAGAAGAGGTTGTCTGTTATTGACCAGAGCTTTAAAATGATGTATACACGATAAAGGGTAACCTGTAAATGTCCTAGACCAAAAGTTACAAATCCCGCTCGCTGACACACCCTTGCGACTTAGTTTTTCTTTCTATCTTGAGGTGAGGTTTTAGCTTGCAGATGGTCTTTCGTAGCTACACCACATTTCATCAGCGTCAGAGGCCTTTTTTAGGTTCCTTTAAATCTGAATAATAATAATAATTATAATAATAATAATAATAATAATAATAATAATAACAATAGTAATACTTTTAGAGAACAACACCCACAAGATGTACTGGGACAGATCGATCAGAACACACAAGGCCATCCCCCACAAGATGTACTGGGACAGATCGATCAGAGCAAACAAGACCATCCCCCACAAGATGTACTGGGACAGATCGATCAGAACACACAAGACCATCCCCCACAAGATTTAGTGGGACAGATCGATCAGAGCACACAAGACCATCCTCCACAAGATGTACTGGGACAGATCGATCAGAACACACAAGACCATTCCCCACAAGATGTACTGTGACATAATCGATCAGAACACATAAGACCATTCCCCACAAGATGTACTGGGACAGATCGATCAGAACACATAAGACCATTCCCCACAAGATGTACTGGGACAGATCGATCAGAGCACACAAGACCATCCTCCACAAGATGTACTGGGACAGATCGATCAGAACACACAAGACCATCCTCCACAAGATGTACTGTGACAGATCGATCAGAACACACAAGACCATCCCCCACAAGATGTACTGGGACATAATCGATCAGAACACATAAGACCATTCCCCTACAAGATGTACTGGGACATATCGATCAGAACACATAAGACCATTCCCCACAAGATGTACTGGGACAGATCGATCAGAGCACATAAGACCATCCCCCACAAGATGTACTGGGACAGATCGATCAGAACACACAAGACCATCCCCCTACAAGATGTACTGGGACAGATCGATCAGAACACATAAGACCATTCCCCACAATCGGCTCGACATCGTCCTGGTCGACAAGAAGAAGAAGTCAACATACCTCATTGACATAGCCGTGCCCAACACGTGTAACATCCAGAAGAAGCGCGTAGAGAAGCTGACAAAGTATAACGACCTACGATACGAAGTCAAAGATATGTGGCATATGGAGAACGTCACCACCGTCCCGATGGTAATATCAACTACAGGAGTTGTACCTAAGACCATTCACAGCTCTATACAGACACTAGACCTACAACCTAACACCTACACGGAACTACAGAAGGCAGCTGTGCTGAACACTTGTAGGATAGTAAGGAAGTTCCTGGATAACTGAGAGAAAGAAATACCACTTCCCAGACTTGGTACGTCGTACCCGTCCCGGAAGGAGGAGAAGAAAAAACCTCATTAAGAGGTGGAATCTCAAATAATGATAATAAAAGTAATATTTTTTTTGAGAACCTAAACAGTCGAAATAGTACTTACTACTGACGCGCAACAATATAGTAAATATATACTTTTACCATGTCGTTTGGAAAACAAGGGCCGATTTGGAGGGTAAAAATGAAAGAGACACTGTAAATTAATAACACAGAACCTTATTTTATTCGAAATAAGCTCCATCAGCAGCTGCACACCTTTGCCAGCGAGTGACAAGGGTTTCAATGCCAGTCCGGAAAAAAATGTGGCTCCCTGAATGCAAGAAACTCCCGGAATGCAATTTCGGCCTCCTCTCGGTTTCTGAAGGTCCAACCGCTGAGGTAATTGCTAAAATGCATGTACAGGTGGAAATTCGTAGGTGCCAAGTTAGGCAAGTACGCTGGATGTGGGAGGGTTTCGAATCTCAGTTCGTGTAGTTTCTGTTTCGTCATTTGTGGCACGTGTTGTCTAGTTTTCTCCCAGAAGAGGATAGAACCCTTCCTGTTCACCAAAGTTGACTGTTTAGAACACAACGTCTGGTGCATTCGGCCAATTTCATCACAATATGTGACTGAGGCAATGCTTTCACTAGCAGTCAAAAACCTGTGGTATATGACATCGTGAACAGCCCACCACACTGTCAACAAAACCAGGATGTTGTTTCCGTGATTCACCAGGGTTCAGTCACTGTTTAGATATCCTACAGTTGTCATACAGTACAGACGTTTCATCACATGTTAGAATGAGATCAAGTAGGGGCTCCTTTTCGTTGCGAAGCAGAAGGTTGCTGCACATCTCAAACCATTGTTGTTTCTGATGCTTTGTGAGTTCGTGTGGGGCACACATATCGAGCTTCTTGACTTTACCAATTTCGTCCAGATGTTCGGAAATGGTTGACACCACCACATTGCACTGTTTGGCGAGTTCTCTGGCTGTGAGGCGAGGATTTACCTCCACATTTACCTTCAGAGTATCGTAATCAATGTCGTCTTCGGCCTTCATCATCTTGTAGGCTCGTGTCACTGGAACGAAACTTTTCAAACCGTCGACGAACAGTACGTTCAGATGTTGCCTCCTTGTCCCATGCCTCAAACACATTACGACCCAATTTGAACTCGTGAAGCCGAATGACCCGCAAATCACTCCTTCCTAATATGTTGCACAGACCCTTCTCACACGAGTAGCAACACTGCAGCTCAACCGATTATAGCGTGTATGTGGCGTCTGAGTCGCTCTTCAGCTCGCACGAGTGGGGCTTCGAACGGGTTGGTCTGCAAGCATTGTGGGCGAGTCGAATATGACACCAGAGAAAATCGGTGATTATTTTCTAAACAACCTGATATGACTCCCGTATTTTCTTTTATTGTATAATGAATACAGTTTCTTACTGGTTGTTGTTGTAGTAGTTATAATGAACAAGCTTAACTGCTAGTAACGTTGTAGTAGTAGTGATTTATGATGAATAAAGTCTTATGCTGGTTGTTAATAGTAACACTTAATGAAAGAGACCTAACAGCCAGACAGAGGTCTGACAAAACTATGAACTGAGAAAAACGTACTTACTAAGAAAACCTTTTATTAGGGAAACTCCTGGTATTATCCACACACACTTCCCAGGTCACACAACTACTCGATATCTGGCTCTCACATATAACGAAGTTCCTCTCACATAAACGAAGCTCTCTTTACACCAAACGAAGATCTCTTTACACATAAAACAAAACTCTCCCACGTAACACAAAAGCTCTCCTAGGTATCGTTGAACGCGCCTATTTATACTGCCTTTATGTCGTGTGCGTCCTTCTGGCAGGTACGTCACATCTCCTGGTACGTTACAATTGGTTTTACGACAATAATATTCATTAATCTACCAACCTGAGTATCGCTCAGGAATTAGTAAACCTTATGGTTTGTTCTGATTTCACTCCACTCAGCGGCTCTACGTGGTCGTGAGTGACGCAAAATAAATGCAATGTGCTGTACATAAATAAATATGTATTCTCGAATCACTCGCTTTACTTCACACCCACGAAGATCTTGTCATGTGAAGGATGTGTAGCGTAAGAAATGTCGAGAGAGTACCAGGATAGTCTTTCGATTTTTTTGAATGGAGAACTGAACATGATATTCTCAACCTACAGCGCTTAACACCGTGATCAGTTTGTACTTTTAAAACGCGAAGTTGCTCGGAATTTATATACACTGACGAGCCGCCTTCCATTACGACCACCTCCACCTTAGAGAAATGAGCGCGCCTGGAGACCGAGCGGTGGCGCAGGTGGAGTTCGTAGAGCAGTATATATACAACCCGAGGACCGGCTTTCGGTTAGTAGAATGTTCGGAGTCAGAATGGGAGAAGCTGCCGATTTATTGGGGTTTGATAAAGAACAAATTGTGAGAGCACGGGACCTCGGAACTACGATCTCGAAAACGGCCCGGCTTGTGGGTTGTTGACGTGCGTCTGTATAGTGAGTACGTATCAAAAGTGGTGCACAGATGGCCAAACGACGAACCTTCGTCCAGCCGTGTGTCGTCCGCAGCTCATTGATGCCAGAAGGAAGCGGAGAGTGTCGCGCATTGCTCACAGCGACCGCAGGTCCACGGTTCGACAAATCACCCGCTTCTACAATAGCGGTGAGCAGGGCAATGTGTCGCAGCACACAGTTCATCGCAGCCTTCTGCGCATGGGCCTGCGTAGCCGAAGACCCATCCGGGTCCCCATGCTCACTGCACGTCATCGCCAACAACGCATGAAATGGTCCTAAGATCATCGAGATTGGACAGTGAATGATTAGAAGAAAGTGGCCTGGTCTGACGAATCAAGATTCGTGGTGCATCACGTAGACGGCCGAGCGTACATACGCCGATTACCAAAGGAGGCTATAGCACCCGGATGCATTGTTGCGTGGAAACAGGCCAGCAGCGGCATGATGTAGGCGATGTTTTTTGGTACATTTTAGGCCCCATTATCCCAATCCCTATTAGCTGTCAGGTATCTGAACATCGTTGCGGACCAAATTCACCCATTCATGGCAATTGCGTTCCCTGCTGGTGATGGCCATTACCAACAGGATAATGCGCCATTCCACACTGCCAGAATCGTCAAGGAGTGGCTCGAGAAACATGCTGGTGACTTTCTGTTAACGGCCTGGCCTCCAAATTCACCTGACACGAACCCAATCGAATATTTGTGGTTTGACTCGGAAAAGCGGGTTCACGCTAAATCACCACCACCACCACGAAATGTACGGGAAGTGGAGATGAAAATGGCGTGCAGTTGTGTTCAGCGACGGACACGTGAATGGCATGCGACGATTCGAGATTCTCTCTGGGCCAAAGTTATAATCGACAAAATACCCGGCGGCGTTGTGGAGAAAGGGCCAACATTGCTGTGATTCCAGAGCGCAACACAGGTCCAACCCCTGGTGTCATGGTTTTGGGGGCCATTAGTTATGACACCAGGACTCCGTTGGTGGTTGTTAAAGGCACCATGACTGCCCACCAATATGTAGACAGGGTGATACAACCTGTTGTCATACCCTTCATGGCTACCATGCCAAATGGTCTCTTCGAACAGGACCATCGCTTAATTTCTTGTTTTTGTTTTTCTATGCTCTGTACTTGGAAGTAGCTGCGTGCCATTAAAAATCGCTCTGTGTGCCCGGAATGACATGCGTGCCGAAGAATGTTTTTTTAGATTGAAGATTTAACGACCACTGCGAGCAACTCGATGGACTACAACCAATCGTCCTCCCCCGATTTCAGCCTGATTTTAAGCATTATATCACGTTTTTAATACTGTTTGTTTGATTGTCTTGTGTCTGGCGCTCTTTGGCCGAACATGGCCCTTGCGCCAAAAAATGCAGCAACTAACCAACCAACCGTCCCTAATTTAGGGTCATTGGTTCCAAGGAAGGGAGAGAACCAGTGCCGTAGGATAAACACACCACCTATGCTTCGTCCTGAATTCGAATACATGCTCACTGACGAACTCAGCGCTTAGATCACTGCGCCACCAGTGGCGGCGTGCCGAAGATGCGGACCCCTGATCTATAAGATGAACTTGATTAGGATTACCCTAATATTATCTCCATAGTAAAAGCAACAACAATTTTAGGATCCACACATACTATGTCCATGGTATTGAAATTGCACTTATTCAAATTTATGGTACTTAAGAAATGATAAACGGGACAAAAATGACGTAATAGTCAAATCTATAAACGTTGCAGAAAACCACGACGAAAAAGACTGATTTGACGCGGAGGAAATAAAAAACTCCCTGTAAATGACTGAGTTCATTTTCATACATGTAAACTCCCTTCCAGAAATTAAAAAAATTACAGTGTGTTCTGGACCATAAACATTTCCCCCATTTCTGGACAACGGCTGGTTCATTGTTGCTCCATCACTCGGCGAAAATTGTACATTTAATGTCAAAAGAAACAATTAACACGGCCTTGAATTTAGATTTCCTTTGCCGTGCTCTCTTCCTTATTGGTGACGTTGGTATTTTTTTCTTTGATTGGAGGTTTAACGACCATCGTGAGCAACTCAATAAGCCTATAAGCAATCGCCTATCCCTAATTTATTGCCACTGGTTCCAAGGAAGGGAGAGAACCAGTGTCGTAAGACAAGCATAACAACCATGCCTCACCGAGATTCGAACCCGGACCCTTCTGGGACGAATGGTCATAAGCCAGCGCTTAGACCACTGCGCCACCGGGGAGGCGTTAGTGTTTTCCATTATACGAACTGTTTCTTCGTTTCAGATTCGTATTGGAAGACCAAGGTTTCGTCAGAAGTGATAACACATCCAAAAGGTTGGGGTTCGCCAGAATTGGCGCCACCTTCCGAATGTCCGAACACGTTTTCTTTCGATTTGCGTTTTGTTCAGGCATGAGAAGGCTCTGAACCATCTTGGCACAAATCTTTGTCATGCTCAGATTTTCGTGCAAAATTTCGCCTAACAGTCTGATTATAGATGTTTACCGTTTCTGGTATCATCTTAATACTCAGTCGTTGATAGTTTTCGAAGAGTTGTACAAACGCAAATTTGCCGGTGGCGCAACTTGAAACCGCATCCTTTTTCTCCGGAGTCGAATGCTTTCCCAATTAAGCTGCAATGACGTTGTTATAAATGTTAACGGAATTTATCGCTACAACTTTGCCGTCCTGAGATCAGACGATGTGTGGAAAGAACACCATGCGTGTTTCAAAGAACCGAACGGCCAGTAGATTCATTTCCACGATCTGGGCGTCAATATGAAAACACAAATGTTGCAGTAGAAGTCGCATCCTTTTGCTCCGGAGACGAATGCTTTCCCAATTAAGCTACACCAACGGAATTTATCGCTGCAACTTTGCCGCCTTTATATGTGCTTCACCTCGGTAGTACGTTACAGAGTTGGGTAGATTTTGTCCCATCTGTTTCCTATTTTTGAAGTGCTTGGGCGTACAGGATGTTGGGTCGCCTTCTATGTTCTTCCTGTCTTCACTGAACCACTTATGCCACACAAAATATGGGCACGTGATATGCACTCATTCCTGTACGGCTCACGTAACACACGAAAAGATTCGGCAGGTGTTTTCTTTAATTTCAGAAGAAATTTCACGTTTATCTGTTGCTCAACTCAGCATTTTCCAGACGCTGCAAACAACATGTTTGCTTTGATTGTCACGTGTCGCAGAACTAATGCAGCGAGTGAGGTGAACTTTGCATTTCCGATTACGGACAGTTCAAGGTCAAAGGCCTTCCTCTCGCTCGCGACAAGCACTGCGCGTATTATTTGCCACAAGGTTAGTCTCTTTAGTTTCTTCACAGCAGTACCTCGTAAGTACACAGGACAAAAAATTAGTCACCCCTAGCAGAACTTACCTAACAACGGGTGACGGCCCCTTTTGCCTCGATAACAGCATGAATCCGGTATGGTAGAGACTCCATGAGGTTGTGGATGTATTGAACATCGATTTGAAGTCACTCGTACGTCAATTGGTCCAGAAGTACGTGGGTGTCTATTCCATCGTTTTCCCTCCTGTTCCAAATGATCCCGCAGATTTTCAATAGGATTCAAATCTGGGGATTTGGCTGGCCAGTGGAGGTGCGACAGTATTGCTGATTGTTCGTCGTATCATTCAGACACTGTTTTAGCCCTGTGCACACGGCAATTGTCGTCTTGGAAGACAGGAGTGGCAATGTGATGCTATTCCTGGAGATGTAGGGCAAAGGGCAACACTTCGTCATTCAGAATGCGGAGGTACGCATACTGGCTCAAATTCATCGTCACTGCAACGCGGGAGAGAAAAGCTAAGGTGATCAATTTTAACAAAGTAACAGATTTAATAAAATTCCATATTTAATGAGAAAGAGGAAATATACTGTCACCACTCTCTCCATTAGTTCAGTGACACGTGACAAATGGTGGCAGATTGCATGAAATTGCTACAGCGCAGGAGAATCGTTCTGTGCTAGTGGAAGAATGTTGATTGAAAAGCATTGGGGAGGGAATACATTAGATGTGCTAAAAAAGGGAGTTTGGTAAGAGACACTCTCCGGCCTCCACCTAAAACAGGCGAACTACATCAACTCGTAGGCAAAAATAGGATTGGTGCAGTTTACCCACATGTAAGCAGATTTCTGGTTGACAATCGAAGAGAGGGATAGGGGAGTAAAGAAATGGGGATGTCGCCGGTGAGGAAAAGAGATAACAATTCCTGGAACTGTGTCCATTACGTCCTTTCACCAACTTAGTGATCGTTACATTGGGAGGATCAGTGCTGCTTTTGCTTCATGTGTGTAGTTAGACAGTGGTCAGTCCCACGTGATCATCAAGTTGAATATAATTGAAAGATTTAATCAATTAATGCAGTTACTTCTTTAAATCTTTCAAGCACATCCAGTTGTTATGGATATACATCGAAGAGCTAAACTATTATGACCAGCTCATCTTTATGCAAATTGACACAACTGCAGATAAACAACAGCTGATGTGAAGATCATGAAACGATATAAATAACACCTGATACTGAGCTCTGTTAATGTTTGTTATTCTTGTTCTTCAGATGGAAAAGGCAGCTGCCTTAAGCGAGTTTAACAAAGGCCAAATTGTAAAGGCCAGACGACTGGGTAAGAGCATTTCGGAGACGGCAAGGGGTGTGGGATGTTCACGGTCAGCCGTGGTTAGTATCTTCCAAAAAGTGGTCCGAGGAAAGAAAAACCACGAACCGCCGGCAAGGTGTAGGCAGACCACGGGTCATCGATGCTAAAGGTGGGTGAAATCCAACCCAAATGGTACGACCCAACAGAAGGAATGCTGCTGCGGCGCAACTCGCTGGTAGTTTGAATGCTGGTGACGAGAGTAATATGTTATAAAACAAAGTACATCGAACCCTGCTGAAAATGAGGCTGTATAGCCGCAGACCTCTCCGAGTGCTCATGCTAACCTTGGCTCACCGTGGAAATGCCAACAACGGGCACGTGATAAATCAAAACTGGACCTTGAATGATTGGAAGAAGGTAATCTGGTCCAATGAACCTTGCTTCCCGTTGCACCATGTGGATAGCCAGGTACGTGTGCTTCGTTTTACCTGGGGAAGTGTTGGCACCAGGATGCACCGTGCTGTGAAAACAAGCCAGTGGATGAAGTATAATGCTTTGGGAAATGTTTTGCTGGGAAACTCTGGATCCAGTCATTCATGTGCAGGAGACTATGGCGTCTACCACCTACCTAAACATCACTGCAGACAAGGTACATCCTTTCACAGCAACGACATTCCGCTCTAGTAGTAGTTTCTTTCAGCAGCATAATACGCCATGCGACACTGCCCGGGTTGTTCGAAAATGGTTCGTGGAATATCAGAAAGACTTCCAGGTACTGCATTGGCGTCCAAATTACCCAGACATCAATCGAATTGATCATCTGTGGTTTGTGTTGGAACAGCGAATCCGATCTACGTCGCCTCAACCACGTAACTATCAATAGTAATGGATCTGTTGGTAACGTGTTGGTACAAGATACCAAAAGACACCATTAGAAATTTTGTAGTGAATGAACATTATCGATAAATAATGCTGTTATGCAACTCTATGCACGTTTTGCTGTAGGAGTTTACCCTGAAGAGGTCACCGTGTCTCGATTTGACATTATGCTATGCCTTAGCTCAACAGGCGCCATGTTCAGGCTTCGCCTCCGTGCCGTGAAACAGATCGGCCAGATATTATCGTATAAATGTTAAAGCACTCAATTAACCATTATATAAACTACTGAATTACATAAAACTTTAAAATCATTTAAACACATTTAAAATTTTTAACACGTAACACTGGTTGTATCCGTAGATTCACACACTGTATTTTATGTTATATGGGGTATACACTGAAGAGCAATTGAATTAGAGACAGCTGGCGTTATGCAAATGTGGCGCTGTGGGCGGCCCTGTAAACGGAAACGACTTGACGTATAAGGAGTAATGCGACAGGAATCAGTAAGAGTAGGACACAGTATGGGTAAGACGAAGGATCTAAGCGCATTTGATCCTGGGCAAATTGTGGGGCCCCACGAATGGGTAACTCCATCTCGGAAGTCGTGCAGGCATTGGGATTTTTACGAATCCGGTAAAACCATCCCTGCAAGGGCCAACTGCCGTGGACAACAGCGTGTGGATGAGCAGGGTCATCGTCGGCTAGCTCGCATTGTAACAGCGGATAGACGGGACACAATGCAAGAAATCACTCGGCAATTTAACGCTGGTGCACAGAAACGTGTAAACAGCCACACCATCCAGAACCATCTCCTTGCTATGGGGTACAGAAGCCATCGTCCCACGAGGGTACCGCTGCTGACCGCACATCACAGGGTGCAAAGATTAGCACGGGCGCGCGAACATCGCCACTGGACCCTTGAAATGTGAAAAAATGTTGCCTGGACTGATGAGTCGAGATTCACGTTGGTACATGCGGATGGCAGGATACGAGTACGGCGCAAACCACATGAAGCGATGGATCCTTCTTGCCAGCAGGGTACTCTTCAAGCTGGTGAGGGTGGCATTCTCGTCTGGGGATTGTTCAGGTGGACTGAAATGGGATATTGCTGATTATTCATCGTGTCAACTTGTTCCAAATGATCCCCCATATTTTCAATAGGATTTAAATTTGGGGATTTGGTGGGCCAGTCGAGGTACGACTTATTGCTGATTGTTCATCGTGTCATTCAGACACAGTTTTAGCTCTCTGCACACGGCAATTGTCGTTCTGGAAGACAGGAGTTTTGCAGTGTGATGTTGTTCCTGGAGATGTAGGGCAAAGGGCAAAACTTCGTCATTCAGAACAACAGTACGTGTGACTCGTCCCTCACAGGTCAACGGTACCGGGATATCCTGGACGACTATTTGCTTCCGTTTGTGCGTCTTCAACATCCCACTGGGGACCTCATCCTACACCGTGCCATCGCTCCCGAATTGTATCCGAATGGTTGGATGAACACTCCACCGACGTGACCTCGCTTCCTTGGCCGGCTAGGTCACCTGACCTCAATCCCATCGAGCACATCTGGGATGCCATCGAGAGAGATGTTCGAGGCTCTGACCCCCTCCATCCAATCTTCGTGAACTGTGGGAGCTTGTTCAGGGCTCCTGGATCCGTATGGCTTCCCAACGCTTCCGGTGTCTTGTCGAGTCCATGCCGAGACGAATCGCCGATGTGGTGCTACACGTTACTAGACAGGTATCTCTAATTCAATTGCTCTTCAGTGTAGTACTTCACGTGTATGACCATTATCTGTGTTAGTATCACAGGGGAGATTAGATCTCACTAGAGCTGAAAGAATAGTTTCCAATACGAAGCCGGAGTAACAAACCGCTAGCACACAGTTCGAAAATTCTTTTAGATAGTAAAAACAAAGGAACAGTCACTATTCACGTTGACACTATGGTGTGTACTAAATCCAAAGGCACTTGATCTCTGAAGCACTGCACAGTGTCATGGATAAATTTGCCTGGTTATAGTGAGTTGGCTGTAGTTGTTGGCGGATGGACTGAAGACTGTCTTCACACTTTGGTCACATTCTCAATGCACAGGAAACGACACGCTGACACTGACTGCTTTGAGCTTGATCAGAATTTAAACGGGCACCACATAATCTCGCGTTCGTGGACTCCAAACGAACCAAGTTGTGCTTCCTGGTTAAACTTGCGGTTTGTCTTCGCTATGCATTTCGGTACAGCGTGTACCATCTTCAGGCCAGACCTGTCGCTCACTGTCACACGTCAGTACGCAACACGTTATTATACACCTATAATTTATAGTCTGTAGTAGCTTTGTAAGAAATCTTGTAGCGTCTATACCTCACTGGGAAGAGCTGTTTCGGCTACACGTGGCGTACTAACATCATATTAAGAAGGTGTTTATAATGTTTTGGTACTTTGATGTGTAATATAAATGCATATCACGTATGCATATTTTTACGTGAAGGGAATTGTCACCCTAACACGTATCAAACGTGCTACCAGATTTAACGATTGTTTCCTTCGGTTCCGAACTCCTCGTTATAAGCTGGTTCTATTGAACAAAGGCCGTTCCATAAAAACTGAGAGTAATTTTCTTTAGGAGTTGGCAACAGCGCGAAAGGGAAAAATAACCACACAAACGACTAACTGAATTAAGGAAGTACTTGGGGCAACAGATATTAGCCATGCCAGACGATTCTGGTTTTGTTATTGCGCAGTTGTTTAAGGTACGTCTGCATTTCGCCATACAGCTATAGAGGTGAGTGATTCTTTTTTTTTTTTTTTTTTTTTTGGTTGGAGGTTTAACGACCACCGTGAGCAACTCAATGGGCTATAAGCAGTCGCCCGTCCCTAATTTAGGGTCACTGGTTCCAGGGAAGGGAGAGAGCCAGTGCCGTAAGACAAACACAACATCCATGCCTCACCGGGATTCGAACCCGGACCCCGTTCGGACGAATGATCAGAGGCCATCGCTGAGACCACTGCGCCACCGGGGCGGCGGTGAGTGATTCAAAGAAGTGAAATGCGTTGTGCGATAAAATTTAGCTTTCACTTGAGTAAAACGGCTCCAGAAACAGTTGATTTAATGAGAAAAGCTTACAAAGATAAATGTTTGGGTGAGTCAATGATTTTTAGGTGGCACCATGATTTCAAAAAAGGGCGTTTGTCGGCAGAACTCGCTCCTAGGCCTGAAAGTGTTGTTACGGAGCGTATTGTTAACACTGTTTGGGAAATTCTGCAAGAAGATCGATGAATAACGTGTAAAGACATAGCGGCGTCAACTAATATTCTAAAAACGTCTGCATTCCGCATTCTACGCGCCAAATTGCTGCTGCATCGTGTGTGTTCCAGATGGGTACCTCATCACCTGACGAGAGAATAATTGTTAGTCAGAGTTCAGGTGTGTCATGAGTGGAAACAAAGGATTGCGAAGGATCCAAACTTTTTAAACACAGTAATAACTGTCGGTGAAACATGGGTCCACTATTTCGAATCCCTCACGAAACGCGCAACTAGTGTCTGGAAACACTCAGGCTTGCCTCCTCCGAAAAAAGTCCGCCAAACCAAATCAGCTGGGAAGGTGATGATAATAATTTTCTTTGATCATAAATGTGTAGTCTACCAGCTTGCCGCTTCTCCACAAAATACTGTCAAGAATGCTGAGTGTTATATTTTAGTCTTGAGGCGTCTGCGACGACGCATATCGATCAAGCGACCGGAACTGGTGGGCAAGTGGACCCTACACCATGATAACGTCCGCCCACATGTGGCTCCTGTGTTCAACAGTTTCTTACGAAATGCAGTATTGAAATCATGCCACAGTCTGCCGACACTCCTGACCTTGCCCCGTGCGATTTCTGTTTGTTTCCAACAATGAAGGAAAAGTCCCGTGGCGCAACATTCAACACAGGTGCTGGCGTTATTCAAGCTGTACAGGGGTCGTTAAAGCAGCTTCCACAAAATGCCTTCGCCACATGCTTTGAAAAGTGAACTGAACGATGGGACCGTTGCATATCATCCGAGGGAAGATATTTTGAGAAAGAATAATATGTACACTGACGGAAAAAAAACCCAACACCAAGAAGGGGTTTGTGTTAGATAAACGACAGTTGGTAGGCGGTGAGAGTACATCTGTAAGATGACGTCTATGCAAATTTCGCACCCGGCGTATACGTGTGTCGCTAGTAGCGCCCCTCGGAACATGCAAAGCAGGTTTGCTGTAAATACGCGCTGTAACGTTCGTGAGCGTTAGTTATCGTTGAGATTCGACGTAGTGTGTTGATGTTAGTCAAGAATGCCTTTAAGAAGACGAAGAAGCCATTATCAACAGCTCACGGACTTTGAACGACGTCGTGTAATAGGGCTACGAGAAGGTGGATTTTCTTTCCGCAATATTGCAGAACGACTTGGCAGCAATGTAGCCACTGTGCATGATTGTTGGCAGCGGTGGGCAAGGGAAGGTACTGCCTCAAGAAGACCGGGTTCCGGCCGGCCACGTGGCACTACTGAGAGGGAAAGACCGCCGTGTACGGCGTATGGCCGTGGCGCATCGTACTGCGTCTGCGGCAGCAATTCGAGCTACAGTTGCCACCACAGTGACACAACGAACTGTTACAAATCGGTTACTTGAAGGACAGCTCCGAGCCAGACGCCCTGTAGCGTGCATTCCACTTACTCCAAACCGCTGCCGTTTACGACGTCAGTGGTGTCAAGCTAGAGCTCATTAGAGGACGGAGTGAAGATCTGTTGTGTTTTCTGATGAAAGCCGGTTCTGCCTGGGGGCCAGTGATGGCAGTGTGTTAGTTAGAAGGAGGCCAGGTGAGCGCCTGCAACCAACCTGTCTGCGGCCGAGACACACTGGACCTACACCTGGAGTTATGGTCTGGGGAGCAATTTCCTATGACAGCAGGAGCACTCTCGTGGTTATCCCACGCACCCTGACGGCACAGTTGTACGTCGGTCTGGTGATTCAACCTGTTGTGCTGCCATTCATGAACAGCATTCAAGGGGGTGTTTTTCAACAGGATAACGGTCGCCCGCATACCGCTGTTGTAACCCGAACATGCTCTACAGAGTGTCGACATGTTGTCGTGGCCTGCTAGATCACCAGATCTTTCACCAATCGAGCACGTATGGGGCATCATTGGACGAACACTCCAGCGTCACCACCAACCAGAATTAACCGTCCCTGTATTGACCGACCAAGTGCAAGAGGCATGGAACTCCATCCCACAAACTGACATCCAGCACCTGTACGACACAATGCATGAACGTTTGCGTGCTTGCATTCAACATTCTAGCGGTTACACCGGTTATTAATGTACCAGCATTTCACATTTAAAATGGCTCTTCTCGCGCTTACATTAAGCTGTGATCTTGAAACCTTAATCGATTAAATATGTTACCTATACAAATGTATTGCCGCCATTTCATTCCTCTACAACTATTTTTTCGTGGTGTTGGGATTTTTTTTCCGTCAGTGTATATAAGATGCTGTTTATATTTAGAGCGAAACTGGCTCTCAGCAGTGGAAATTCAAAGACTTCATTTAATTTTACTGATTTAGATCATTGGCCTGACTCTTTGAACTAGTTTTCTTATATTCAGAATCATGACAACGGGTTTTTTCCCATTAAGAAAGCCACGGAAGTTTTTTGTGAAGTGTCAGCTTATTTGAAAAGAAGAAAGTATTCTTTTAAAGTAAAAAAGTTTATGAAATTTTCTCTAAATCCTGCGGTTGCAAGAAACGAAATGCCCCGAACACCACGGAAGATACGATTTATATTCTTTAAACTGCAGGCAGGAAGTACACGTAAATCATATTAATCTGAAGTTTTAGCTCAAAGCTGTCTCTGTGGTTGAGGGAAACATGCAAAGCGAGGAAGACAGTAACTTGAACACCTTATCATCTAAAGTGGAATCTTGGTTGGTCTTCTGCTACGATGCCATCCGCTTTCCTCTTTATTAATTTACCTAAATAATATATTTTCTTAGAGATCTGATAAAGTTCTCCGTCCTGTCTTCTGGAGGCAATCCGTGGGAGATAAGACTTTCGCGAGCTGATGTCTGATGCGCTCTCTTGAAACAAGAAAACATTCTCTGTTTCCATGGAAACCGCATCACACAGCGTGATCTCATCAACACGAGACCGCGGTCTTTTGTTCACGGAGAAATCCAAAGCTTAATGTCGCATCTTTCAGGATTCCAGATCGAAAAAGTAAAACTGATGGAATTCGAGCAGTAGGAGACTACACGTTGAGATCCCAAAGCCACTCTCTGTCTCACAGCAATCCCTGGAGGGTTGAATACCTCCTTCCCTTCAACAAGAGCACCGCTTTTTTTTTATTCTTTTCTCTGTTTCTTTTTCTTTATTTTGTGTTCTGTTGAGGTCTTTTGGTATCTCCGTCAATTCGTTTCTCTGGTTGCCCAAGCGTGAAATTTAATGTTAGCGTCTGAGATATGCTGCGAACTGCCGCAGGGAGAACGCTTTATTCTTCAGATTGCAACGTAGTCCTCGGAATTTACATCGCTTCCGTTTGTATACACTTGAGATAGACTGCTTTATACTTGGTGGCAAATTTTCATTAAACAATCTTTTTTTCCATTTTCAATGATTCCAAGAGTCTTCTCCATATTTTTCGGAGAGAATGTGAGAGGGAGGAAAGTCGCCTTAGAAAGAAGGTAACCGTGAAACAACTTTCTAAACTACGAAATTTAGATAATTTTGCGAACACTTTTGTGGAAACTCCCGCCAATCACTTACCGACTTTTTTTTACTGAGTTTACGTGAAGTGTCCTGAACTAGATACTGCTTGAGGGTATGTGAATATGAAATCGTACACATATGTAAAGATGTAAAATTTACATTGTGGGGAAAATTGCTTGACTACTAACAATGAGAGAGAAAGGAAATGCGCAATTAATCTAAAAATTTGGAGAACAGTGTGATAGATGGAAGAAAGGAAAGAGAAGTAGAGAACGAAAGAAGGAACGAGGAGAAAAATGAAAAAATGAGAACAGGGAAAGACAGACACGAAGGGGGAAACAGTTTAAGAGACGAGAGAGAGAGAGAGAGAGAGAGAGAGGGAGAGAGAGAGAGAGAGAGAGAGAGAGAGAGAGAGAGAGAGAGAGAGAGAGAGAGAGAGAGAGAGAGAGAGAGAGAAACAAAAAGACAATATAAAGAGTTTCAGGAGTTCAGGAGACCAGCGACAGAAAGACAGGAGGTAAAGCACGGAAAAACAGTGTGAGAGGGCGGTGTTGATAAAGAAGAGGACAAGAGTGTCGACGAAATGAGAAAGAAAGACCGAGAGGAAAGGTTGCAGTTAGAGACAGAGCTGCATCAAGGCAACAAAAACATACGTCCTGAGTGAAGTGAGAAACATGCTAGGGAGAGAGACAGAGAGAGAGAGAAGAAGAAGAAGAAGAAACATATTTTCATAATACGGCAAAAAGTAATGAGGCAGAATTAAATTGAAGTAAAACATGGATTAGGAAAACATTTCATCACCTGTCTACCTCATTAGGAAAACATTTCATCACCTGTCCCTAAAGAACCGAATGAACTAATTATAGCATTCATACAAGCTTTGCAAAATACTCGGAAACTAGTCTGCTATGATGGTGCTGCTTCATTCTGCTGCCATATTCTTTTGAATGTCATAAACACTATCAAATCAGCGTCTATGCAATTGCTGTTTCAACTTAGTTAACAATAAAAAGTCTGCATCAACCAAGTCTGAGGAGTAAGGAGTATTGTTGAGCAGTGCAATCTGCTTGGGAACCAGGAACATCTGATCGATTTGTGAGCAGGCGCATTATCATGAAACAGCCGTAATCCAAGTATGAAATAACTATAGAGCTTATGGATTCCTTATTCATATTTCTGGCCTTCTTAGTTATTTAATCGTTGACAACGTGCTAATAAATGACGCAAATGCATTACGACCGTCCATTTGAAGACTCTGATACATCCATGGTTTGCCCTTACTTAAAAAACTGAATTGTCAGAATGTTCTTTCTCGCGTCAGAGCCTTGTCTCCAAAAGTTTGGTAGCATTTAAGGTGTTTCAGTGAAATTTTCCCTCAGCTTTGCACAAAACTTGATGCTGATACGTTGTTCCATTCTTTGGTTCATGACGCGAACTAAACACAATGCGCAAAGAACGCCTGTAAAACAAGAGCAGCCTAATGTCAGCTCGTTTGAGTGTGTGTGTGTGTGTGGGGGGGGGCTGCAAAGGTTATAATTATGTGCTTCTTGTCGCGATACGTGCGTTAGATATGTTTTTTTAGATCCCCTGTAATTACCTTGTCGCGCACTAAGGAGCGGAAAGAAGCTCTGATCAATAGATAGGAAAGAGATACGTGCAGACAGACTGAAAATAGACACAAAGAAATAAAGAGAATAGGGGTACAAAGACAGACGAGAGTTAGAGAGAGCACAATGGAGGTTGAAATTCATCTGGTTTTTAGAGAAAAGCTCTAAGCATGCATCGTTTTTGAGTTGTCCACAGCTTCTGATTAAACACTTTTTCTTTTAAGATTGTGGCGTACATAATCTATTTTGACCTTCTGTTTCTTATTTATATCACTTATCTGAATTTTGTTTACCTGTCATTTACATATTTTAAAAACTTCATATCTAAACTCCCGATAGTTTCTACTCTTGTGGCAACACATGGCTGCAGGCCAAAGGGAAACAACATAGATAAAATGCAACAGCTAAGAGAGAGAGAGAGAGAGAGAGTGGCAGGCAGAAAGAGAGACAGAGGCAGAGAGCGAGGCAAAGACAGACAGAAAGAGACAGAGACAGACGGACAGGCAGGCAGAGAGAGAGAGAGAGAGAGAGAGGCAAAGACAGAGACAGACAGAGAAGCAGATAGAGATACAAAGACAGATAGAGAGAGAGAGAAACAGAGGCAGGAAAAGGGAGACGGAGACAGGAAGAAAGAGACAGCTACAGGGAGAGAGAGAGAGAGAGAGAGAGAGAGAGAGAGAGAGAGAGAGAGAGAGAGAGGCAGGCAGAAAGAGGGACAGAGGCAGAAAGCGAGGCAAAGACAGACAGAAAGAGACAGAGACAGACGGACAGGCAGGCAGAGAGAGAGAGAGAGAGGCAAAGACAGAGACAGACAGAGAAGCAGATAGAGATACAAAGACAGATAGATAGAGAGAGACAGAGGCAGGAAAAGGGAGACGGAGACAGGAAGAAAGAGACAGCTACAGGAAGAGAGAGAGAGAGAGAGAGAGAGAGAGAGAGAGAGAGAGAGAGGCAGGCAGAAAGAGAGACAGAGGCAGAGAGCGAGGCAAAGACAGACAGAAAGAGACAGAGACAGACGGACAGGCAGGCAGAGAGAGAGAGAGAGAGAGGCAAAGACAGAGACAGACAGAGAAGCAGATAGAGATACAAAGACAGATAGAGAGAGAGAGACAGAGGCAGGAAAAGGGAGACGGAGACAGGAAGAAAGAGACAGCTACAGGAAGAGAGAGAGAGAGAGAGAGAGAGAGAGAGAGAGAGAGAGAGAGAGAGAGAGAGAGAGAGAGAGAGAGAGAGAGAGAGAGAGAGACAGACAGACAGACAGAGAGAGACAAAGAGAGAAGCAGGGATAGGGAGAGACAGAAAGAGAGAGACAGTAAGAGAGAGACAGACAAAGACGGAGACAGACAGAGAAACGGAGAAAGACAAAGACAGATACAGACAGAGAAGCAGAGAGAGGCAAAGACAGATAGAGAGAGAGACAGAGACAGGAAGAGACAGAGAGAGAGACAAAGGCAGATAGAGACAGAGAGAGAGAGACAAATGCAGATAGAGACAGAGAGAGAAAGCTATAGAGAAACAGAGACAAGGAGAGACAGAAAGAGAGAGACAGGGGCAAGAGGAGAGAGACAGAGCCAGAAAGAGAGAGACAGGGGCAAGAGGAGAGAGACAGAGCCAGAAAGAGAGAGACAGAGACAGACAAAGAAAAGAGTCAGAGACAGAGAAACAGAGATGGAGAGAGATAGAGACTGAGAGAGAGACAGAGACAGACACACAGAAAGACAGAGACAGACAGAGAGAGAGAGAGACAGAGATAGACAGAGAGAGAGAAATGCAGAGACAGAGCGAGAGACAGAGAGAGAGAGAGAAAGAGAGACAGAGAGAAGTGACGAGATAGGCTTGCAGCTAAATTAACGTGCTTATTCGATGATACTATGTTTGTGTGTTAATTGTTACGGAAATAGTAGTCAGCGTGTTCAGCATCTTGTTTTTGTAAAAGCTATTTATCATGAGAGCAAGTTTGAGCTCCTGTCATATTGTGAGCTAGCGACTAATAAACGAAGATTATATCAAGGAGAAAGTCATATGTCAGTTTCTGTTTCCGTACTGTGTTAGAACTTTTGGACCATTAGGTTAAAGTTCAAACACACTACGGCAAGAATTCTTTACCCTTGTTAGCAAGTTCCTGGAACATATCTTGCAGCTCTGATAACGTACTTGCAAAAATGACAACATCGACAGCAAAAAGAAGGTCCGTGAAACTACACTGGTGTCCAAAGTGAACATGACAAACACAAAAACATGAATAACGCAAAATCAACACATTTGTAGTTTAATGGATATTGGTACGGACATATGTACATATTATATATCGATAACGCAGCAATACACAACAGGAAAGGAATGCCATCCTCGCATGAGGAGGAAGCATGAGCATGACAGCATGGCATTCCAAAAATGATGCACCAAGTGGCGGAGTTCGTGGGGATACTAGGGAAGGTAATTACTCCGAACGTAGATGCAGCTCGCACAACGAGCTCTGTTGTAGTTTGCAATGCTGTGTAAGGCAGTTTATAGCACTAAGTGCCACTCCTCCAGCAATGCACGCAAGAGTTGTCGGAATGTTACGGGGAGGGCATCCGGCTTGGTATTGCTGTTTCCAGAGAATACCAGACATGCTCTATCGGATTCTTTTTTTTTTTTTTTTTTTTTTTTTTTTTGGATTGGAGGTTTAACGACCACCGTGAGCAACTCAATGGGCTATAAGCAGTCGCCCGTCCCTAATTTAGGGTCACTGGTTCCAGGGAAGGGAGAGAGCCAGTGCCGTAAGACAAACACAACATCCATGCCTCACCGGGATTCGAACCCGGACCCCTTCGGACGAATGATCAGAGGCCAACGCCTTAGACCACTGCGCCACTGGGGCGGCACTCTATCGGATTCAATTCTGGAGATCTCGTGAGCCACTCCATTATGTGAATATTCTTACTTTCCAGGTATTCATCGGCAAGTCGAGCTCCATGGAGACAGGCGTTGTCGTTCATAAAAAGGAACTGGGAGCCACCAGCTATCGTGAGAAGTCATACATAGGGTTCTGCGATCTCATCTCTGTAGCGTACAGCAGTCAGGGTGCGTCCCAGAAACACGTGCAACGGTGTGCGTCTATCCAACATGATGTCAGCCCAAACCAAGAGTCCTCCACCACCGTAGTGGTCAATTTCCCTAATGTTGGAGGGAAGATTTTGACTTCCCGCCTCTCTGCAAATGTTCACACGTCGAGTATCTGTGTTTAGGCTGTACCGCGATAAGCCACTGAAGAGAACACGGGCCCATTGATCAGAGGTCCAGGGGTGATGTTGTCGGGTCCAATTCAAACCGATCCTTCTGTGCGATGCGACGAGTGGGATACAGACCATTGGCCTTCTGGCATGCAGACCGCTCTCTTGAAGTATTCTTTAAACTGTTTGCCTCTGTATAGCGGTTCCCGTAGCAGAGGGAAGCTCCTGCGGGAGTTGCTTGGCTGTCGACTTCTTACAGCGGCGAGCAGTTTGAGACAAATAGCTGTCGTCTTAACTTGTTGTGTCTCGTGGGCGTCCTTGCCACAGCCTTCTGGTTATCAGGATTTCCTTTTGAAAAGAACGGCGTGGTTTCATGTTCATTTCCTTCTGAAAAAAAAAAAAGGCGTGGTTTCATGTTCATGAAGGAAACAAAATAAGGAAAAGGAAGTCAAATTATCAGAAATTTGGACTTTTGTATCCCAATGCTGTTCACAAATAACATTATGTATTTGAGCAATAAAATTTTATAAAAAGATTTTAGTGTTAGTTTTATTTATTACAAGCCCAAAACACCACAAAAACCCGAAAATAAAGTTTCCAATTTTAAAAATAAAATTTTTTGGCTGGAAAGGATTAAGGTCCATGTTTCTGATCCATATGCAAGAACTGGAAGGATGCGTTGATTAAACACTTTTCTTTTAATACATAATCGCATATTGTTCTTAAAAATTGTACTGTTTCTTCCAAAAGCTCTCTAACCAAGTTTTATACCCGGATTAATTTTTTTATCAGTGTAACCCTCGCTTGAAAACTGCCGTCCAATGTAAATGTAGGTATCGGTTATCTCCAGCTTTTCCTCATCAATTGATAAATCTTCATTCGTTGCATTGTACATCACTTTTATTTTCTGAAAGTTCCTATTTAATCCCACTTCTTTAAGACTAACAAGGACAATTGCCCAGAAACCAGTTCCTCTGACCACTCGTCCTCAGACAGAAGCCTATATTTGCTGTCATCCACAAATATATCTACACAAGCTAAAAGGCAAATATTCTGTCATCACTCAGTTTCATCTTATGTCAGTCAGCTGGTATTTTTAAAACTAATTTTTTTAATGCTTTAAGCAATTAAAAGTCAACGCCGTCTGGAATGAAACATGAGTATTAGTTTTTTTTCTTTGGTTCTGGTTACATCCCTTTCGTAGAAACAGTGACAACAGGGAAATGCTGATCCTCGTAGCTTCACGGGGATTCAGTAAACTGAAAAGAAAAACATATATTGAAGGCACAGAAGTGAATTTATTCTGCGGTTTGTCACTATTGATCAATGATTTACTGTTATCCAATGGTTTACTGCGTTAACCTTGAAAGCGGCTTACTCCATATTTGAGCAAGCGACAGCTACTCATTTCTTTGTTTTTGTTTTACTCTTCGTGAAGTATTACCCAAATATGACTCGTGAAAGACTGTATCGTTCATGTTTTAACCTTGTATGAACTCTAGAAAATATTTCAACCAGGACGGAACATCTCGAGCAAAAGCACCTTGTATAGTGTCTGCAAAAAAGTAATTTCACAGATCTGGCGATTGAAGCACGTACGAAGGATTTCAAAATTCTCATAAGAATCAATCTTTTGGAAGAAAATCTTATATACGAACAAATCCGTCGCGAAGGGGAAAAGTCTGATCCTATATATATGCTCAGAGAAAAAACGCAATGTATGAAACCATCCAGTAGCGGCTATAGGTGGCACAAATATCGGAAGGATTCCTGATGGTTCCGGTTTTTCTTCGTTTCTCTATTTCCACGGGAATTCAAGGAAACGTCTTGAGACGGAGGACAAATGTACTGAGGGAATAAAATTGACACAGCAATCCGCGCAAAGAAAATGGAGGCTTGTATGCCTCGTTTTTTCACATCAGTCTCCTGTCAGTGGATATCACTTTCACCAGAAAACGATGGAGTGTAGGACATAAAATGCTTCTATATGAAGAAAGAAAGGACCACGTCTTATCTAGAATTTGATTTTTCGAACTTTTCTTCTCCAGTCCAGTGGTTTTGGAAATTTTTCTTTCACGTACCACGAAAAAAAAAAAAGAAGAAAAACGATTTTAATGCACAAATTGCTCCGTGAAGTGGATACTATATTTTTTATCGAAATACAAATGGTGCGGTCACTGGAGAAATAATTGTAGGCCGAACGTCTTTGAACGAATGCTGAACAAGATGAAATCTTAAAATATGTTTATCCCATTTTTATCATAGTTCAGGAATACAGAAGCTTAAATTATAATAAGACAGTCACGTTGTAATGTTCGTGGAAATATGACTGTATGAACACTACACAGATCAGTCACACAACTTCATCTACAGTGAAACAAGATCCATTCAAGTACTTCAGAAAAGGTTACTTGCGATTAGTCCTTATTCAGCTAAATATTCTTTAGCACGACTCAGTCTTCAACAAGTTCGTAAAATCATGCAATGCATTGATTATGATACGCTTTCCAACATACCAGAAGTCATTACTCAAGTTATTACTTAAGTTATGAGGATAATATCTGTGAAGTAAATCTCGCTCCTGCTGACCTTTGACCCCATTTGGATTATATTGAACAGAATCGGTTCAGTATACTTCCTGAACAACACACAAAACTTTTGTCGCAATAAAAGCATTTTTAGTCAAATTATGTGGAATAAATCTCGCTCCTGTGCACTGACCTTTGACCCCATTTCGATGATATTAAACAGAAGTGCTTCAGTGTACCTCTGAAACAACATGCTAAAGTTTAGTCGCAATAGATGCATTTTTACTCAAGTTATCTCTGAAATTATGAGGATAATGGCTGTGAAATAAATCTCGCTCCTGTGCCCTGACCTTTGACCACATTTAGATGGTATTAAAAGGAATTGGAACAACATACTTAAGTTTTGTCGCAATAAAAGCATTTTTAGTCAAATTATGAGTATAATGGCTGTGGAATAAATCTCGCTCCTGTGCCCTGACCTTTGACCCCATTTTGATGATATTAAACAGAATTGGTTCAGTGTACCTCCGGAACAACATACTAAAGTAATGTCGTAATAGAAGCATTTTAAAGTTATGGGGATAATGGCTGTGGGATAAATCTCGCTCATGTGCGCTGATCTTTGACCCCATTTCGATTATTTTCAACAGAACCGGTTCAGAACATCTTCGGGACAACATGATGAAGTTTTGTCGCAATCGAAGCATTTTTACGTAAGTTATGACGCGCAAGGTCGATGGAATGCATTCGCTCCTATGTCCTGACCTTTGACCCCATTTCGCTCATTTTCAATAGGGTACCTTTCCAGGTTGTCCCCTACCACATACTAAAATTTCATCGAAATCGAACCATTTTATGCGAGTTATCCTGGAGACAGACAGACAGACGGACAAAGATGGAGCATATACGCTTCTTCAATCTACGGTTGGAAAGCGTAGGTCAAAAATTCCAATTTACTTGTGAGGGAACATTTAACGAAAAAAACAAAACATCAATACTAAATATACACTGAAGAGCAATTGAATTAGACACAACTGGCGTTATACAAATGTGGCGCTGCGGGCGGCCTTGTAAACGGAAACGACATGACGTATGCAGCGATCCGACAATATTAGGAGTGATGCAACGGGAATCAGTAAGAGTCGGACGCAGTATGGGTAAGACGAAGGATCTAAGCGCATTTGATCGTGGGCAAATTGTCGACGAATGAGTCACTCCATCTCGGAAGTCGTGCAGGCACTGAGATTTTCACGAGCCACTGTGTCACGGCTGCACCGTGAGTACATCGAATCTGGTAAAACCATTCTTGAAAGGGCCAACTGCCGTGGACAACAGCGTGTGGATGAGCGGGGTCATCGTCGGCTAACTCGCATTGTAACAGCGAATAGACGGGCCACAGTGCAAGAAATCACTCGGCAATTTAACGCTGGTGCACAAAAACGTGTACGCAGCCACACCATCCAGGACCATCTCCTCACAATGGGGTACAGAAGCCATCGTCCCACAGGGGTACCGCTGCTGACCGCACATCATAGGGTGCAAAGATTGGCATGGGCGCGGGAATATCGCCACTGGGCCCTAGACATGTGAAAAAATGTTGCCTGGACTGATGAGTCGAGATTCACGTTGGTACATGCGGATGGCAGGATACGAGTACGGCGCTAACCAGATGAAGCGATGGATCCTTCTTGCTAGCAGGGTACTCTTCAAGCTGGTGGGGGAGGCATTCTCGTCTGGGGACTGTTTACGTGGACCGAAATGGGACTCCTGGTACGTGTGACATCGTCCCTCACAGGTCAACGTCACCGGAATATCCTGGACAACCATTTGCTTCCGTTTGTGCGTCTTCAGTTCAACAGAATTTTATTAACAAGGTTGGGTTCAGGAGGCGAACATGGGCGTCCTGGTACATATATTGTACGGTAAAATATACAAACTCTAAAATTCTATGTACATTATATACAGCACGATGTATTGATTCACAAAGGAGCCTCGTGGTAAGAGGTACAGGCATTTTGCACAAGAACAATAACAGAGATTGTCGAAACATTTCGTCTCGAAGCATAAATATATTATAGTGCTGACAAATAACAGAATGAGAATATTATAATGAAGCACTGTACAAAAGGAGAACTGTAGATGACAAAGTACAGTTCTCCTTTTGTACCTAAGGCAAACGGAATTACGATGTCTTAGTACTGGTAGAAAAAATGATAATCAAAGAGAAAACAAGTAAGACTATATACATTTGTACAGTATGGTGCATATATATTCACATGTGTTAGAAGATATAAGCTGTATGTTGAAGTTCTATTCCGAAAACCAATGGTGAGCATGCACGTTGAACTGAAGTTCAACAGAGCTAGGAGCAACGAGGTTATAAACTACCGACAGTCAGTTGTAACGTCGCTGGCATGCCGGCGAACCAGGAAGCGGCCGGAGACCAGGTGGAACGGAAATGTTGTTCTCTCTGTTGGGCGACGGCCACAAGGTTCTCAACATCCCACTGGGGACCTCATCCTGCAACAAGACAATGAACCGTGCCATCGCTCCCGAATTGTATCCGAATGGTTGGATGAACATTCCACCGACGTGACCTCGCTTCCTTGGCCAGCTAGGTCACCTGACGTCAATCCTATCGAGCACATCTGGGATGCCATCGAGTGAGGTGTTCGAGGCTCTGACCCCCCTCCCCTCCATCAAATCTTCGTGAACTGTGGGAGCCTGTTCAGGGGTCGTGGATCCGTATGGCTTCCCAACGCTTCCGGTGTCTTGTAGAGTTCATGCCGAGACGAATAGCCGCCGTCATCAGGGCGAGAGGTGGTGCTACACGTTACTAGACAGGCATCTCTAATTCAATTGCTCTTCAATGTATAATACGCAGACGTCAAGAGATCACAACTTCAAGTAACTCAGTTTCGTAACTACTATTATATCGTCATAGTACCAACATCTCCACATACTACTGCTGCTCAAACATTATATATCGTTCAGTTTCTTATCTTACACATACACATGTCATACGTTCTAACCTCAAGGTGTTGGCAAACGTACTCCAATTTAGATAGAGAAAGAAACTAAAAAGAAAAGTTAAATTAAAGTATGCGTCACGACGTGTCTTACTGATTCTGTTTTTAAATGTGATAAAAACTGGCGTGAATAAAAAAAAAGTTTTTCGAAGTTTTACAGCAAACTACGCACACGTGAAAATCATTCCTTTTTTCGGGTACAACTCCTAAACTAAAAGAAAATTTTCTGGGAAAGTCGTTCTCAAAATTTGCGCAAAAATAATTAATATACACTATCTACCAACAAGTAATTGGACACCCCTGCAATCGACGAAATCTGCGGTGCTGATACACATCAGGGCCGCCGCCGTTAAATATCGCGTGGGAAACAAAAACGCAACCAGTCGCATGCAAGATGCCACGCAGTTCGGGGCTCTCTGATTTCGAGAAAGGTGTAATCGTGGGTTGAAGTACCCAAAATCGACAATGGCCTACGTGATTGGCAAATGGAAGATGAGAGGTGACTGTCGGAATGTGCCCCGACCCGGCAGACCCACAAAACTGGGAGTTAGAGACCGACGGGTGCTGGCCAGAGAAATTCGGAAGAACCGCAAAAATTCGATGGGCCACATCCGCAAGGAGTTACAACAGGCATCCGGGAGTGTTCTTTCGATGAATACCATCTGTAAGGAATCCCATCTGCTCGGTTACCATGGACGTGCTGCCGCCCACAAGCCTTTGATCACCAAGTCCAATTGCGCTGCTCGGCTAACGTGGTGCAAATAACGTCGACAGTGGACCGTTGAACAGTGGAAACAGGTTCTCTGGAGCAACGAATCAAGGCTCACCCTCTACCGTTCGGATGGCAGGGTCTGGGTTTGGCGTCTGCCTGAAGAACGCCTCCTGCCGGAATATACTGTGCCAACTGTGAAGTTCGGCGGCGGTGGAATTACGCTATGGAGGTGTTTCTCCTGGTATGGCACGGGACCCTTGGTCGCAATTCCTGGTAGACTCAACGCCGAGACCTACTGCACCATTTTGGATGACCATGCGCTTCCTACGTTGTGGCAGTTTTACGGGGTGGACCCATGTTACTTTCAGGATGACAATGTCACCTGTCATGTTGCGAGGTCCACTATGGCTTGGTATGGTGACAATGGGGTTAATCGAATGGACTGGCCTGGCAGAGCCGGGACCTTAACCCTATCGAGCACCTCTGGGACGAGTTGGAGCATCGACTTAAGGGGTGCCCCCACCGTCCGAAATCGGTGAAGGAACTGACCTGTCTTCTCCAAGCCGAGTGGAAGAAAATACCGCTAGCCGTCGTACAACGCCTGGTTGAGAGTATGCCCCGGAGGGTCGCAGCTGTAATCGCCGCTCGTGGAGGCTCCACCAACTATTGAAGGTGAATAAATTTCGTTTTCCTTTGCTTTCACAGGTGTCCAATTACTTGTTGGTAGATAGTGTATAACTCATGCCATATTTTGGAAACTATAAAAAGTTCACCTGGTCTACAGTCTTTCTAGCAAAATTGTAATTTGAAACGATTGTGAAGCGTTCCTTTCCGTAGACATGAACTGAAGGTGCGCGAAATAAAGTTACCCAAATTGTACATATTTGCATTTTTATATCATTATCGCGTGTAGTACATGACTTAGAATTAACGTAATACACACACACACACACACACACACAAATGTTATTGGTCATTAATCATGACGGCGCGTAACTTTATGTAATTGGAAAATTCCAGTATGCTTAATTTTTTTAAAGTTTTGGGTTCTTATCTGCTAACACAACTATTCACTGCCCCTTGCAATAATAGTACACATTATCGGCGCCAATATAGGGGGCGGGGACTTGTCCTCCCCTGGAAATTTGACTACATTTCTCTCGTCGGAAGGTACACAAAAGTAGTGGAAATGGAAGTAATGATTTGGTACAGCATGATCCTGGAAAGCAGGTAAAGTTGTTCACAGGTATATAGAGCCATGCTGACTGCTGTGCATCTGACAGCTGCTGGAGGGTGCGTGGTAGAGGATCCATAGAGCGAACAACATGATCGAGGTGGTCCCACAGATGGTTAATTCGGTTTAAGTCGGAATTAGGGTGCCAGGGAAGTAATTTGAAGTCTTCATCGAGCTCTTCCAACCAATCTCGGAAATTTCTAACAATGTGACGTATGGGTGTACGTGGTCTGAAAGGATGGATTCATAACGAAATGTGACCCAGGGAATTCCACGAAAACATTCCCCAGATCATAATGCTGCCACCACCAGCTCGTATTCTTCCAGTATTCGTTGAAGAATGTTTATTCTCTGATGTTTCTTGCCTTATACACCAAAATCCATCCGCTCGATGAAGCAGAAAACGTGACTCATCGGAGAAGTCAATCTTTTGCCAATCAAATGGGTACACAGAAGATAAAAATCAAGAAGAATTCTGTTATAGGTTAAGGTGGAAGGACAAAAAATAAAAAAAATCAAGAATTCTACTGTAGGTGCAGATGGGTATACCGGATATAAAAATCAAGAAGAATTCTATTATAGGTTGAGGTGGAGGGACAAAAAATAAAAAATCCAGAATTATACTGTAGGTGCAGATGGGTATACAGGAGATAAAAATAAAGAAGAATTCTATTATAGGTTGAGGTGGAGAGACAAAAAATAAAAAATCCAGAATTATACTGTAGGTGCAGATGGGTATACAGGAGATAAAAATCAAGAAGAATTCTATTATAGGTTGAGGTGAAGGGACATAAAATAAAAAATCCAGAATTATACTGTAGGTGCAGATGGGTATACAGGAGATAAAAACTCAAGAAGAATTCTATTATAGGTTGAGGTGGAGGGACAAAAAATAAAAAATTCAGAATTATACTGTAGGTGCAGATGGGTATACAGGAGATAAGAAATCAAGAAGAATTCTACACTGCCGGACAATTGCTAAGGACGGATGACAATAGCAACGATAGCAACCATAAAATGGAAGGCAGGAAAATGTGGAAATTAGAATAAGTGCAGGATACAGTAAGACGTGTTGTGCGTATGCAAATTTTAGATTGCCGAACTTTTTCGTGATGTCATAGCGTTGATAAGAGATATAAAGCATTTGACGCGTATTGACCGTTGTTGTTCAAACGCAAAGTTGAAAGGGAAAGAATCAATTGACGAACTTGCAATTTTCAGTATGTCTTCCCGACATCACCTAGATGATTTTACGCGTGGCCGTATTATTGGCAAGATTGAAGAAGGGCGAAAAATAACAGATGTTGCCAGTGAGTTCGACGTCAGCCCAAGTGTTGTTTCAAGGCTTTGGAAATCATTTCAAACAAATGGAGAGTGTAGCAAACGTCACGGGGGAGGTCGTGTTCGCAGTACGACACCTGCAGAAGATCGGTACATAGTGCTATCAACAAAAAGACACCGGCGCAGCACAGCTAGTGAGGTAGCAAATCAGTTTATGGCTGCTACTGGCAAGCGGATCTCTGGAAAAACTGTCGCCAGACGTTTGCATGAAGGAGGGCTATACGCCCGCCGTCCTGTTGTGTGCATCCCATTGTCCAGACGTCACCGTACCGCACGTTTGCAATGGTGCCATCAACATCTCAATTGGACTGATAACGACTGGTCTGCTGTCCTCTTCTCAGATGAGAGTAGATACAGACTATCGTCTGATTGCCGACGACAACTGATCTGGCGTGATAGTGGTACTGCATATTGTCCAGCAATCATACAGGAAAGGGACCGATACCCGACATGTAGTGTCATGGTATGGGCTGGCATCATGATAAATGGCCGTACGTCCCTCTATGTGCTTCCAACTGGGACTATGACTGGCCAACAATACATTAATGATGTTCTGCTACCTCTTGTTCGCATGTTCCATGGTGATGTCGGTGATAGATTCATTTTCATGGACGACAACGCAACATGTCATCGAACAGTCGCTGTCCAGGAGTGTCTTGAGAGCGATGATATTCAACGCCTCGTACGGCCAGCACGTTCTCCAGATCAGAATCCCATTGAAAATGTGTGGGAAGCTTTGGGAAGGAGTCTTGCTGGTCGCCAATGCCCTCCAATAAACAAGGACACCCTCATCCGTGCACTGACAGAGGAATGGGATAAATTACCCCAACAGCTGCTTGATAATGTTGTGCAAAGCATGACACGACGCGTGGAATCTTGCATCGCCCTCCATGGGGGCCATATCCCGTATTGACATCTTACGCCGGAACGCCTGCGGACGGTAATTGCATTTTTTTCACGTTTACGTATTCTGCACAAAATGGCCTGTTTGTCCCTTGAACACGTTCCAAAGCCTTCTGGATTTCAAAGCACAATAAATTGTCTTTCTTGTAATGTCCTGGCATTCTGACATTATTTTATTTCACTTGGCATCCAACCACACTTACTTTCTTATGCGCTATATAGCCGTTTATGATCCGTCCTTAGCAATTGTCCAGCAGTGTATTATAGGTTGAGTTGGAGGGACAAACAAATAAAAAATCCAGAATTCTTCGGTAGGTGCTGATGGATATACGAAAGATAAAAAAATTTAGAAGAATTCTGTTATAGGTGTAGATGAATGTACAAGAAAAGTAATTCATATATTCACGTAGCTTGCAACTATGGGCAAATATAAGTACTTATTTATTTTTGTTAAAATTGTAAGTTTAAAATCCTATTTGATTTTATTGCTCAATTTTATATAGAAGGGAAATACAATTTTGTCAAAGACAAAATCGGTATACGTTGTATATTGATTTCCACACGTAGAAATAAAAAAAGAACAAGTCGGTAAATTTTGCTAATCCGTATTTTAATTGGCATTCCTTGCTGCCAAGTTGATCTAAGAGAAATATACTTTCAGCTGCCGTTGTAACACACATGACCACTATATCTCAGATCTTCCGGTTTTACCCATTCTTTCTTGTTTTCATCTCTTCTGAAAAACGAAAGTATGAAAATCGTGAGTTTCTGAAAAATTATCTTAAAAATTATCTTTCAAAGGTTTTCGAAACTAAACTCTAAGAGTGCAATATTTGGCCTAAATGAGTTGCAGTTTCAGCTGTTTGCATGGCTTTGACCCGGACGGCATAGCACATATTGTGTGTGGTATTTGGGTAAATTATGGAAATTAGGAAACTCGCAGCTGTGTTTCTGCTGTAATGGCAGATGCAGGCAGAGTGTGCATGTGTGTATATCTACCAAGTGAGAGTGGGCATTGTGAAGTCTCACAGGAGAATGAATAATGAGGGTGATTGCAAATTAGAAAGTCTGTTTGCGGGACGATAACGAGTGTTAGAGTGCACTCTCTCTCTCTCTCTTGGTGAATTCGGTGGGACGACAAATATTGAAAACTTCATCAACGAGGCATTCATAACGGGATCATGGCGCCTATCAGCGAATGAATCTGTGAGCCCTGTTGGCTGGGAGACTTCAGCAAGCTTCAGTGACTAAAATATTCCTGAGTCGTACTTGTTCCTGTTATTACCGAGGTGCAAGCTTAAGTTTCGTCGGGGATGAATCATCCCCTGGTGGCCAGAATTCATCCGATGCTTGTGCATGCTACATTTTCTATGTCAAAGAGCTCGATTAAATAATGACTCGATTTTTGAAGGTTTTTCTTTTCCCTTTTTCATAGAGATATAATGCATAGAATGATGAAAAATGTTTAGCCCATCTTTCAAGAAATACAATTGTGATGTGGAAGCTATAAAATGAAATAGAGAAAAAAATTGAATATATTACGGAATCAAAGGAACGCATAGCAACAGGGAATTGTATATGAAGGCACAAATCCTCGCAAGAGTTTTTCAGAAATTTTTACTTAAAGAGAAAATTCTAGACAAAAAAAAAAAAAAAAAAAAAAAATTGGTGCGGACAAAGACAAATTTCAACCCCCTACCCCGAGTGAAATTCACAAATTTGTTGGTGACGGAGATCGAAACTGCATCTCCTCGCTCCGGAGTAAGTTGCTCTAACCGACTAAGCTACACCAACGGAATGTATTGCTGCAGATTTGTCGTCTTGACACGTGCTTCACCTCTGCAGTACGTCATCACCCCCCGAAGCCCGCTGAAAACCTCCAAATAAAATAAATGTCCAAATCACTTCATTTTTCTCCTTGTGTAAGATTCACCCCAACATTCAATTTATTAAAATGCATAAAACTGAAATTTGATTTTTTTAGCTTGATCTTCAAAAACAATTAAACATTACTGTTTCTATGTCTTCCAACCCCAAAATCTCTCCTTCGGAAACGGAAATTTTGATCTCATTGACATCACACAGTAACTAGCTTATATTTAAATCCTGGATTTTCCCATTTTCGAAAGAATTAATGGCGCGGATCGCATCCCCATACACATTTACCCATAGTCATCCAATCCCCTCCCCCGAAAGGAAGTTTCCCTATGGATACTTTCCTTTATTAGATGCATCTGATTTGGACAAATTCTATTAGAATTTTTGGAAAAAATACATACATACATATCACTAAGCTGTTCTCAAAAATTCAGAGGTTAGCTGCACAGAGAAAGTTCATCAGCCAGATGAAAGTTCAAAACAGATGATGCCAGATTTACTGTCGATATATCAAACGTCTCCATTTACAGCGATCTTGGTACACAGCTCGAGTTTCACTGACATCCATCCCATGTCTCACCCGTAACCTTTTGTACTTCACAGTCATTACATTTTTCTCTTGAAGACATTCCTGAATGATGTTCTTCCATGATTTCCTTGGCCTTTTTTCTCCTTTCTTTCCTACCACTTTGGCTGAATAAGTTCTCTTAGTAAGCATCTCACCTCTCGTTCTTTCCACATGGCCAAACCACCTCCGAATATTTGTCTGCACCTTACTAAAAACATTTTGTTTCACAATGCACGCCTGCAACACATCTTCATTCCTCACATGATTAGAACCTTTGCATAAGTAATGCATCTTTCCAGCACACAAGCAACTCCTACGTCAGTTCTGCAGTACCCAGGCTTCACTGCAGTACATCAGAGTAGGAACAATTATACTTTCATACACAGCCATTCGGATCTTTCTTGAGAACTCATCATTCTGTGAAATCTTCCTATCAATTTCAAAGAAGAATTCAATCGCCTACTAAATTCGCCATCAGATTTGTTCTCTGGAGTAAGCTGCTGAAGCACGATACTACAGGACTCACATGCCTTAGTGAAATATTCTAAAATTTAATGATTAAAACATATACAAGGCTAAAAACACAAGATCTTTCACAAGGGAGCCCCGTACATCATCAGGTGAAGAAAACTGGCGGAATAAAAGAGTCTACTTGCTTTATATATATAGGTTGGATTCATGATGTGCATTTTGAACGCAGCGATTCTGGTAGACAAGATAACAGCCGGTATAGCTCAAGATAAGGTGTAGTACGTACATCACTATACAACAGAGCACAGGGTTATTGAAGAAGGCATAATACAAAAGTACAAGATGGGATTCGGAAAGGGTTTAATGGAGAATGACGGATTATTTACCATAATGAAAGGTGGAAAGCGGGAGGGCTACATGAAGTGGAAGAAGGGTTGTTTCTGTAAGAAAAATTATTCAATAATTGTTTCCAAGGGAGATGAACAAATACAGGAGTTTCTTCATTGCAGCATTGGTTTATATTGTAGTGTATATACAATGAAGAGCAATTGAATTAGAGACAGCTGGCGTTATGCAAATGTGGCGCTGTGGGAGGCCCTGTAAACGGAAACGACATGACGTATGCAGCGATCCGACAATATAAGGAGTGATGCGACGGGAATCAGTAAGAGTCGGACGCAGCATGGGTAAGACGAAGGATCTAAGCACATTTGATCGTGGGCAAATTGTCGGGGCCCGACGAATGAGTCACTCCATCTCGGAAATCGTGCAGGCACTGGGGTTTTCACGAGCCACTGTGTCACGGGTGCACCGTGAGTACATCGTATCCGGTAAAACCATCCCTGCAAGGGCCAAATGCCGTGGATAATAGCTTGTGGATGAACGGGGTCATCGTAGGCTAGCTCGCATTTTAAAAGCGGATAGACGGGCCACAGTGCGGTAAATCACTCGGCAATTTAACGCTAGTGCACAAAAACGTGTATGCAGCCACACCATCCAGAGCCATCTCCTCGCTATGGGGTACAGAAGCCATCGTCGCACGAGGGTTCCGCTGCTGACAGCACATCATAGGGTGCAAAGATTAGCATGGGCGCGGGAACATTGCCACTGGACCCTAGACATGTGGGAAAATTTTGCCTGGACTGATGAGTCGAGATTCACGTTGGTACATGCGCCTGGCAGGATACGAGTATGGCGCAAACCACATGAAGCGATGTATCCTTCTTGCCAGCAGGGTACTCTTCTTCAAGCTGGTGGGGGTGGCATTCTCGTCTGGGGACTGTTTACGTGGACTGAAATGATACCTCTGGTACGTGTGACATCGTCCCTCGCAGGTGAACGTTACCGGGATATTTTGGATGACAATTTGCTCCCGTTTGTGCGTCTTCCCACTGGGGACCTCATCCTGCAACAAGACAATGCACCGTGCCATCGCTCCCGATTTGTATCCGAATGGTTGGATGAACATTCCACCGACGTGACCTCGCTTCCTTGGCCAGCTAGGTCACCTGACCTCAGTCCCATCGAGCACATCTAGAATGCCATCGCGAGAGATGTTTGAGGCTCTGACCCCCCTCCATCAAATCTTCGTGAACTGTGGGAGCGTGTTCAGGTGTCGTGAATCCGTATGGCTTCCCAACGCTTCCGGTGTCTTGTTGTCCATGCCGAGACGAATTGCCGCAGTCATCCGGACGAAAGGTGGTGCTACACGTTACTAGACAGGCATCTCTAATTCAATTGCTCTTCACTGTATGAAATTTCTGCAAACTGAGTCATACATTTTGTTTTAGTCTTTAATAGTACATAGGTTCAGTCCGTGATGGGTGGTATGTCTCAGTTTTGGCCAGGCGTGTTAGCACGGTAGCAGATGAGTTCATTGTAACATTATACTGGTGCTCAGACACTCAAATTCTTAAATTACGATGTGTGGAGCCTATATACCATTGATCATTTTCCTGGTTGGTATCGCTCTTTATTGGCACACAGTGAACGCCGCATTGGTCTTGGGTTGAAATGGAATCACGGGCTTTACTGATCATGGTGAACAAGTTAGATGTTGAATCTCTAAAGTCTTTTTTTTTTTCTAAATTGGTTCTCTCTATCAAACATTCTTCCTAAATATACAAACTCATTCACCTAGCTAATCACACTGTGCCATTTACACTTATCATGCATTCAGTGCTAATAGTTTCTCGCTCAAAAAACCACAACTTTGATTTTTCCCTGATTTATACTCAGTTTGAATTTCATTCAAACTGAATACATCCCGGACAATATCCTCTGCAACTCATTTTTGCTATCCGCCAACACGACTATGTTTTCAGTACACAACAACCTGCACAACTGGAAAAATTGGGGAAGGAAGGGCACGTGAATTATTAGCGAGGGCACATTTTTTTCAAGTGGGGAGACACTTGAAAAAGACATAAACTAGTACTCTCCAGTTTGACATCACGCATGTATGCACCATGAATATATTGAACAGCCAAAGTGACATTACACTATCTTGTCTGAATCCCGCACCAATGATAGTTCAGACACCAGTTTGATAAAACACAATTCACACCTACATATGCTCTTCTCAATCTTAAACATGGTTCCGGATCGAGTTTATTTCTGTATTTTAATTTAAAACAAGAGTAAAGGGTAACTCACATCTCACACAAACATGTGGCGGAAAACAACCAGAGAATTTCAAAAGGTCTCTTGCTGATAGACGGAAATTCCTGTTTTACTTTTAGCCAAAAAAAGTGATAAAGCTGTCATTTTTGAATGATGTTTTTAGTCCAAAAGTCCTTTAATGGGTCAATTAAATTTTCTTTTACATCTGTTGTCGATTCATCAGTCACAGACGCAAAAGACATGAAGTGGGTTGCGAATCCATTTTAATTTATTGGACATTTCAGGAAAAAAATCATTCAAAGTCACTTCTATAAATTTAAAATGATCACTGATGTGTCTTTCTTAACAGCCTGATCCAAAAATAGTATATTTTCTAATAAAAAATCATGTAATGTCACAAAGCACCCAGTACTGTGATAGTTGCTGCTCCTGTGGTGCAGTGGTCTGCGCGTTGGCTTCCGCCCATTCGTCCGAGATGGGTCTGGGTTCAAATCCTGGGAGGCATAGATGTTGTGTTTGTCTTACGGCACTGGCTCTCTCTCTTCCTTGGAACCAGCCCTAAATTAAGGACTGACGACTACTTATAGCCCATCGGGTTGCTCACGGTGGTCGTTAAACCTATAAGAAAAAAAAACCCCAAAAAAACCTATGATGTGATAGTTCGCGATGGTTTCTAACCACTGATGGGACAAACATATAACGCTTCAAACATACACATTCTTGTTGTTACACATATACGAGGGAAAATCAAAAAGTACGGTCAATGTTGTCGTATATTAAAGAGACTAAGAGGCATACACATAACAGTTACCTTATTTCTCAACATAATCCCCCTGTCGTTCAACGCATATTTTATACCTGTCTACAAGCTTCTGGATTCCTTCAGAGAAGAATGTTTTGGGCTGTTCCTGCAGCCACGAATGTACCGCTCCCTGCACCTGGACATCACTTTCAAAACGGCGGTCTCGCAAAGCGTCTTTCAGAGGGCCGAAGACATGAAAGCCACACAGCGCCAGATCGGTACTGTAAGCCGGATGTGGTAACACCTCAAACTTCAACTCGGTAATTGTTGATTGGCGATTGCATCTGCCACGTGTCAAGGTCGCGTACCCTCTCGTTCCCAAATAGCAAGCGGGCGCAGTACTGTTTGCCTACATAACGAGAGTATTGACCTTACTTTTTGATTCACTCTCATATATTTGTAGCGTAACTGGACAAATTCTTTACTACGTACGGCGCTATTACTGAATTTTTAGGGTAAACCACCAAATGGGAACCACTGCAATGAACATGTGATCAAGCAGCAAAGCTGCAAAAACTGGGTAACTGTGTGTTTCTCCTGGCAAACCTTTCGCAGCTTTGTAGCAGCAGTTTCTTCTAGTGCTATTTTACAAACACAACACAGGCATGTTTCACCGGGATTCGAACCTGGACCCTTCACGGACGAATGGTCATAAGCCGGCGCTTAGACCACTGCGCCCCACGGGCGGTCTAGTGTGATGTCAGGTATGAGTTAGTGAAGTAGACGTCTCCTGGCATGTAAGCTGCAAAGCTGTAAAAGCAAAATAATCTTTATTTAAATTCTCAAAGTAACATGTTTTAAATTTGAAGTGCTGTTGCAAATTCTGTGAAATAATCCAGGCACCACAGGTTTTTCGCGTGTACGTGTTTTTTGCTATTTAGTGATGTGGCATTCAAACATCAACATATGAACTGGTTTTTTTAAACCATCCAGATACTTTGTTTTGTTTTTACTTTACGTAGAATAAAACAGAATAGTAATTAATAATACAAAGCTCTGAATATCATATTTTTCTGAAGACTGAACTTTTATTGAGCACCAGTTCCTTTCATTTCAGCCCCTTAAGACAGCATTTAGATTGGCAAGTTTCACCTATAACATTCTTCCAAAAAACTGCAACACTCAGCTGTTCAAGGCAACAGCGAATGAACAGCAATTTTCTGGACGTTACATTTTCAAAAGAGTAAAACTCCCTCACAGTAGCGCAGTCATCTAAGCGCTGGCTCATGACCATTCTTCCGAGATGGGTCCGGGTTCGAATCCTGCTGAGGCATGGATGTTGTGTTTGGCTTACGAAACTGGTTCTCTCCATTCCCTGGAACCAGTGGCCCTAAAGTAGGGACGGGCGACTGCTTATAGCCCACTGAGTTGCTCACGGTCCTAGTGGGCAACGTTCATGACTGCCACGGAAAGGGCCTCAGATTCGATCCCAGGCAGGTACGAACGCTCGATCCACTAAATACCCGCCGTGCGTCGCATGGGCACGTTAAGCCGTCGGACCCCGGGTACTGGCCCCCGGTAATACATAAGGGCGTCTTCCTCCCCTTTCTACTTCGTTTCCGTGTCACTTTCCTATCGGGCGCTCTAGCCCAAATCTCCTAGTTTCCTGTTTCTAAGGGTTGTTTCAGACCTCGGGTCAGACACTCCCATCCTAAAATCATCTACATATGATCATCATCATCATCACGGTGGTCGTTAAACCTCAAATAAAAAAAATAGTACCAGGTTTACTTTTCGGAATTAGGAAACCATGAAAATTTGTAAAGAAGCATAATTCTGTCAGAGATTAATCCCTCATCACGGAAATTAAAATATCTTCGGACTTAAATTCTGAATTTCGATGGTTTAGGTAAACTGTAGAGCATTAAGTAAAATGGCTGCGAGTTTTTATGCCAAGCGCACCATTTTCAAACTGCACAGGGGCAGTATAGGCCTAAAATGCTTGGAATAAATTCCTGGCGATTTTGTCAATCACCATAATTCCATCTTTTTTTATTCCTCTTTCACCCTCTATTAAGAATGCGGCGAAAGAAAAGCAGGAGAAGAGATGATAATTCATTCCCCAAAGAGGATCCCGAAGGAGATATCTGGCATGCTTGTTAAGGAAACGCGAAGCCTATCAGGCTTTTGTGACGCCTTATTCGTCGTTCGGTTCCCTCTGAGGACCAATCTGTTGCAACCAAGCTGACAATATCCAAAGCCTAGTTCATTATCATGATGGATTGTTGAGAAGAAATAGATTGTATTTTGCGAAGTCTCATCACAGGTATAAGAACCCATGCTGCCTTATAAATTACATGGTGTATTAAAAAAGTTTTCTTTCCTGTCTCTTTTGTCTGTTGTGGATGACGACCCAGAATTAACTCGAAGGCAAGTTGTTGAGTTGCCAGAATCCATCCGTTGTTTCATGTTAGATGTGATTTATCTGGGTACGTTTATGCTCATACTTTACTCACAGTCGCTTAACAGGGAGATTAGTTGCGTTAAGTTTATTAAGCGATGGCACGAAAGCACTGCGCATGAGTTTTGCTTTTGTCGCAGAACAGAAGCTCTAGACTTACGCAGCACATAAGGAGCTAATTTATCTATACAATGATTTCTTAATCCATTAACCGAGTGGAACGAATTAACTAGGGGTTAACAAAATGGGCTTAAATAAAAAAGAAACGAATATATCGCGGTTTAAGAAGTGGGACGAATGCCGCTGGAACGAGTGAACCTGTTGAATCTTTCAAAGCATCAAAAAACAAATTCAAATCAATGCAATTTAAGATTCAACACTTGTAAAAAACTGAAATCAGAGGAACGATGACATCATTGTCGAGTATGGTTAATTTGCCCGACGATTACTTCATTAAAGGGTCATTTGACAGAAAATCACTTCACCGAAAACGTTGTTTCTCCGAAAGGTCTCTTGATCGAAAAGTTAATTTCATCGAAAGGCCACTTGATCGAAAAGTTCATTTTACCGAAAGGCCTCTTTACCTAAAAGTTCATTTCATTGAAAGGTCATTCCACCGAAAGATCAGTTTATCGATAACTTTGATTTTGATTATAAGTTAGAAAGACCACCGAAACGTTAGGGGATCATATTCAAACTGCAATTTTGATTTCTCCATGGCGCAAAAAACACAAATAATTAATTTTAAGGCACTAGGTCTGGGTTTAGGCCTTTTTAGCATATTTTTCATAATTATAACAGTTACATACCGAGTCAAGTTAATGATGTTGCACTTTTACTCAGATACAAAAAAATCTATTTTAAAGCCATAGGCCTCGATTTAGGCCTTTAAAATTTTTAATCATCCGTGCTCAGGTTTACATAAGAAATTAAGTGTGAATAATTTTGCAATTTTACTCGGACATAAAATATTAATTAAAAGGCCCCAGCTGTGAAATTTTTTAGCAAATTTTATTCTGACGTGCTCACGTTCATAGGGTTTATATAAAAAGCCGAGTGAGTAATGTTGCACATTTACTCAGACACAAAGAAGTAATTTTAAGGCACTAAAAATATGATAAAAAGGCTTATATCTGAGCCTAGGGCCTAAAAATTAACTTTTGTGGTTGAGTAATAGTGGAACATTATTAATTTGACTTCTTATGTAAACCGCATGAATATATGAACATGTTAAAATTTGTTAAAAATGCTAAGGTATAAGCCCTTAGAATAAGTATTTTTTGGCCTGACTAAAACTTAAACATTATTAACTTGACTTGGTATGTAAACCTTATGAATGAGTACGGAGGATTAAAATTTACTAAAAATGCCCAGATCAAGGCTTAGGACCTTAATTAATTTTTTGGGGCTTGAGCAAAAGTGCAACGTATTTTACTTGAAATTGTATATAACGCTTATGAATATGAACAAGGATGGTTAAAATTTGCTAAAAAGGCCTAGGATTAGAAATTTATTATGTTTCGTGGCTGAACAAAAGTGGAATGTTATTAACCTGATTTGGTATGTAAACCGTATGAATATGATTTCGGAGGACTAAAATTTGCTAAAAAAAAAAGGCCCAGATAGAGACCTTATAATAGTGTTATATTTCAAAATTTCTACGGTACCTCACCTGCGGAGAGGTACCGTAGAATTCATAAGTGTAATTTTTATACAATCCCCTAAAGTTTTCGGTGGTTAGTTTTTTAAGCCAGCACCGCACTTCAACAAATCTCTAACAAAATCCTAAGTTTTCGATAAACTGACCCTTCAGTGAAGTTATCTTTCGATCAAATGAACTTTTAGGTGAAGTAATCCTTCGGTGAAATGTACCTTACGATCAAATGACCTTTCGATGAGATAAACGTTTAGGTTAAGAGACCCTTCGGTGAAATGTACCTTTAGATCAAGTGAACGATACCCATCATCGTCATGACCCTAAATTTTCGGACCAAATTTAAACCAAAATCTCCTGAAGAAATATGAGACAAAACCTCACTCTGCTAACTGAAGATGCCTTTCCTTGTCGTAGTCAGAAAGTTTATGCATCGCAAAGAATTTTCTTATGGAAATGGTTTCAAACTTGTGCAAAGGATTCTTTGCATTGAGTGTCGAGATCTTCCACAGTCACGAGTTGCCTTCTTTTTTTGATTTGCTGGAGCTGTGTGTTTCATGATCGCACAAAGTGCTTCCATAACTTCAGGAGACCACACAGTTGTAGCACATGGTCGCGTCTCTTCCTTCACACTCCTTTCCTTATCAAACTTTTGAAACAAACAAAGTATAGTGCTTCTTATTAGTACTCAACGAGTTCGAAAAACAGCCCAAACTCTCTGACGCACAGAGGCACTTCGTTTCACAAACAAAACAACTTTTAACTCACCGCTTAACCGTAAACTGACGGTAATACGCAATTTTACTGAATTCTCTCTTTCATAGTGGGAGTAGCCATGGAATTTAATGCGATCTAGAGGCGTTTCCAGGAAATAATCTACAGGGTGTCCATAAATGAAGTACGCAACTTCAGTATGTTATTGAAAAAAATACTAAAATAAATAACAACTTACTTTTGATGTCAAAACACATGGTAACTGGGAAAGGGTTTTTAAAAATGTCAGTAGGTCTCCACGTGTGCTCCGTTGGTTGCTCGCAGGATGTCTAAACGATTGTCCAGTTCCACCCACGTAGGCCGTAGAATGTCAGGTGTAGCAAGGAGGAAAGCTACAGTAATGCGTTCTTTGAGCTCGGTAATAGATGTAACCTTTTTCTTTAACACAATGCCCTTAATAAAGCCCACAAAGAAAAAAATTGCATGGATTAATATCAGGAGAACTGGGTGGCAATGACGTCGGACCCTCACGCCCAATCCAACGCCCTGCAAAATAGTGGTCTAAAGATCTGCGTACATCCAAATCAAGGACTAGTGCGCGGGCGCTCCATCTTCCTGATAAACGATGTCTTGAATATCCTGGACTTGCGGAATTGCGAATTGTTCTAACATGTCCAGGTACGTTATGCCAGTAACGGTTGGTTCAGCGAAGAAAAAGGGCCTTATCACTCTGTCTTCCATTAGGCAAGCCCAGACATTAACCTTCAGGCTGCCTCTCTCGTGTGCTATGACCACATGGGTATTTTGCGTGCCCCAGATTCGGCAGTTATGTGTATTCACTCTGCCAGAAACATGGAATGTCGACTAATCGCTGTAACAGATCCCTGAAAGCAGTGAGAGGTCTTCGTCAATGCAATTAAGCATGCTTATCGCAAATGCTTTTCGATGTGGTTGATCATTTGGTCGAAGTTTTTGCACTAACTGCATTTTATATGCACATAGGCGTACATGTTTATGCAGAACGTTGTGAACCGTTGCTTAAGGTATTTCGAGTTCACGACTTGCAACGCGGACGGTTTTCTTTGGGCTCCTTAGATAAGACTTACGCACGTCTTCCATCTTTTCGTCCGAAATGGAAGGTCTTCCAGTGTTTTTGCCTTTCAAGACACGTCTTGTTGCTTTGAATATATTTACCCATTGTTCGATGCTCCTTCGTGTCTTTGCAGCTGTCTCTTGTACTCCATTCTGAACTTACGCTGAGCTGTTTTTAGAGATTTTGACTCTGCAAACCATAACACACACGCTGCTTTATCCACTGGGGAAACTATGTCTGTTGTATTCCGTGTTTGACGAGAGTTTTCACTACATGAGACACCTGGTGGCATCTATCATGTGACTTGACAAACTTTAACACTTGCCACACCTCTTGACGTTTAAAGTAAGTTTTTTTGTATCGTATTCTTGTTTAATAGCATACTGAAGTTGTATACCGAACCAAATCCATATAAATACAGAGTAATTCAAAATGATTGCACCGATTACAAATGACAATAACGTGTTTTTGAAGATAAATAGACAGATGATATACCTACACAAGAAAGATCAGATCAGATAAGATCATATGTACAGGATTTTAGGAAGGGAGTGTCTGACCCCAGGTTTTAAACAACCCTTAGAAATAGGAAGCTGGGAGATTTTAGCTAGAGTGCCCGATAGGAAAGTGACACGGAAACAAGGTAGAAAGAGGGAGGAAGATGCCATTATTTATTACCGTGAGGTCAGTACCCGAGGCCCAACGGCTTAACGTGCCCATTCGAAGCACGGCGGATATTTAGTGGTTCGAGCTTTCGTACCTGTCTGGAATCGAACACGAGTTCTTCTCCTTGGCAGTCACAAACGTTGACCACTAGGCCACCCGCGGCCCCCTAGACAAGAAAGAAAAAGTTTAGAATTTTATTGAAACCTATTGCTGTGTTGCTATGTTGACGTAGAAAAGTGGCCCATGACCCAAAGCCAGTGGGAAGAAATGGCGATCACAGCAGAAAAGGCGTTTTGCGTATTGAAGTGCCCCCCAGGTCTCCGGACCTTACTCCTTGTGACATCTTTTTGTGGGAGTATGTCAAAGACCATGTGCATGTGTCACCTTTGCTGAGAACACTGCAAGAACTAAAGATGCGCATTCAGCTTGTACTGGCATCAGTGACTACGGACATGCTTCATAATGTATGGCGTAAAACGAATTACCGTTCAGATGTTGTCCACGGGACACAGGAGTCACGTGGACAACATTTGTAAGGTATGGAAACAAAATTCCAAACTTCCTTCTTTATTGTGCATCAATGTGATCTCTGTATCTACACTGCTGGCCTCCCAAAATGCAACACCAAGAAGGACACGAGATAGCAAAGCCAGATTTACTGGACACATACTCACCTCTCTGTGGCTGGATGTCGTCCCACACGGGCGCCGATGTCTCGGTGCTATAAACCGCTGTCGCGATAAGCCACTATTCGTCCTCTGTCGAACTCCGAAACGTGCTGGAATGACTGCCGTATTCTGCGACGAGGCATCAGGAAGCTTCCCACGCACAGGTCCTGCAGTACAACACACTTCCACTACTTACACCCAGCCTTCTGTGCACCATTTCTATAGTGCTTCTCCGTGGCGTGCCGGGCGCACATGATTTGCATATGCCCTGCAGTGCTAATCGTTTGCATGTCCTCTCGCGGGCGATGCACGCTGCGAATTTCAGGCCAATCGAATGCTTCCTTTTTGGTGTTGCATTTTGGGTGGCCAGCAGTGTATATTCGGCATTTTAGATTACGAAATGTAGAACCTATATATACAGAGTCTCTTTCATTGGAGTCCATGTCCCTTAATGGAATGGCGTAAACTCCGTGACGATAGTCCAAATTCATTATATCTGTCGTGTCTTATTTGCAATATTAAAAAACAAGTTTTTACACCAAAACTCATATTATACCTTTTACAAAAGTTCTTAAGAATACTGCAAACAACCGGAACATATTGTATTGACTTTATATACTTAACTGGGATTCTGTCACGGGTAAGGGTTCAGGCAGGTAATTCAGTTGAACGGCGAATTAACTTTTAACTTGTTAATGATATGGTTAGGGTAACCATAAGTCCTGGCGAGGTCTTTTATTTTTGAAATTTCCAGATCTCGAAGACGATTGAACAAAACTGTTCCACACCTTTTCTGGATTTTTTCTTGCAACGGGACACAGGAGATAACACCATTACTCACTCTGCTTATTCAAAATCTACTCCTACCACTTGCTGAATTCCTTTTGATTTAGCACATCCAATTAAATATAAAATTTGTGCACTCAATGTTTTCTTTCACCGAGCTGTAACTCATTCGTCCAATAATCTTCTTGGAGATCTGGAAATTTCAAAAATAAAAGACCTCGCCAGGACTTATGGTCAACCTACCCATATCATTAACAAGTTAATTCGCCGTTCAACTGAATTACCTGCCTCAACCCTTACCCGTGACCGAACGCCAGTTAAGTATATAGGATGTGACGTGCCTGCCCCGCAGGGCGCCCACGACATAAAGGCAGATAGCAGCGAGAATGAACGTCTGCGTAGCTCAGTTGGTAGAGCGACTTGTTCCAGAATAAGTAGACTCGGATTCGATTCCCGGCGTGGACCCAAAATGATGGAGAAATTTACTTCGTTATAAGGGTCAATATAATATGTTCCGGAGTTTACGCCATTACATTAAGGGCCATGGACTCCAATGAAAGAGACTGTATATATAGGTTCTACATTTCGTAATCTAAAATTCCGAATATATGAACAGAAATGCAATTTAAAAAACAAATTCCTCTGCTACGGCATTATCCAGATTATGCTCGGAAGGTAATCACGAGCCACTATGGAACCTTACTACTATCCTTTCGGCTCCAACAACACGCTTTGCTACTCTATTCTCTGAAAGCTTATATGGATTGCAAGTATGGACCTAAATGTTGCAATGACGATACACCTGTTCACATACCTCTCCCTTGGAAATTTCTTTTGAAACTGAAACCATAACTTCAAATTGCTGAGAACTTTAATTGGTGTATGCATGTAAATCTCATTCTTTGACATGCGTAGTGCACTTGCGTTATGACATCTTCATTCTGCATTTAAGTCACCCAACTTTTCATTTCTATTGCTCAGTGTATGACCTGATGAAAGGACCGACTCGTTCACCGAAAGATCTCGTCCCTTTTTAATTTTTTAATGTGTTTTTAGCATCACTTTTAAATGTTAAAGAGTGTTTTTTTTTTTTTTTTTTTTGGTTCGAGGTTTAACGACCACCGTGAGCAACTCAATGGGCTATAAGCAGTCGCCCGTCCCTAATTTAGGGTCACTGATTTCAGGGAAGGGAGAGAGCCAGTGCCGTAAGACAAACACAACATCTATGCCTCACCGGGATTCGAACCCGGACCCCGTTCGGACGAATGATCAGAGGCCATCGCTTAGACCACTTCGCCACCGGGGCGGCATGGTGGTTTTACCTGAAAAATCGTGCACGAGACGGCTTATTTTGTGATTTCAGCGTAATGGTAGTCGTTCAGGCTACAATTGGGCTCACCCAAAATTTATTTCATTCAAGAAGTTATTGCAACAGTATTGAGGTTCGAGTATTTTTAGTAGGGTACTGTATCTTTTCATGAGACGAAGTGAACTACTTAAAGACATTTTAAAGAGCTGATAATATTCCTTAATTACAGGAACATCGGGAAGACACTGCGTTGTTTCACTGGTCGTTTTCTCACCTTTTCCGAACTTATAGTCTGAACTTTTCTTATGTCAAATGAGAGATCCTCCCGGTGCTGTTTTTGCTTTTTTGACATCATGTGCAGTCATTAGGAGGCAGCATCTTGTAATCCGACAGCAGAAAAAGAAAGCTGGTTCTTTGATCAAACGATCACAGACCTTCTAGCTGACGAAAGACAACCAAACAGCGCACGTGCAAGTGACACGTTTCAGGATAGTACAGCCGAGGCAGGCAACCTTTCCTTTCTTTTCTTTGTTTCTTTTTTTTGTAAAGAAGCGCAGATGGGCTACAGAAAAGCCAATTAGTCGATCTACTGTTGGATGAACACTTCCTGGTTCACATTCAAAAAATCTGAATTACTTACAATTTTTCGAAACGAGAACTACAAAAATGCACTTTTACGATAAGAACAAAATATCTTACCACAATAAGGACAAAATATCTTACCACAATAAGAACACAATATCTTCTCCTGATTATTCCGTGAAGGTGTGTCTGTGTGATGGCATGCAAAACTTGGTGAATATGAACCGATGAGCCATTACATTATGACCACACCCAGTCTAGAGAAATGGTCGCGCATGGAGACGGAACGGTGGCGCACGCGAAGTTCAAATAGCGGTATATATACAACCCGACGACCGGCTTTCGGTTAGTAGAGAGTTCGGAGTCAGAATAAGAAAAGCTGACGATTTACGGGAGTATGATAAAGGACAAATTGTGATGGCACGGCGCTTCGGAACTAGGATCTCGGAAACGGCGGCGCGGCTTGTGGGTTGTTCACGTGCTGCTGTAGTGAGTATATATCAAAAGTGGAGCACAGATGGCCAAACGACGAACTGTCGTCTAGTCGTGTGTCGTCCGTAGCTCATTGATGCCAGAAGAGAGCGGAGACAGTCACGCAATGTTCACAGCGACCGCAGAGCAACAGTGCGACGAATCACCGGCAGATGCAACAGTGGTGATCAGGACAATGTGTCACAGCACACAGTTCATCGTAGCCTTCTGCGTATGGGCTTGCGTAGCAGAAGACCCAGAAGGGTCCCCATTCTCACTGCACGTCATCGCCAACAACGCATGAAACGGGCCCAAGATAATCGAGAATGGATCGTGGATGATTGGAAGAAAGTGGCCTGGTCTCACGAATTAAGATTCCTGGTGCATCACGTAGACTGCCGAGGCCAGGTATGACGATTACCAATGGAGGCTATGGCACCTGGATGCACTGTTGGATCGGAAACAGGCCGGCGGTGGCGGTGTTATGCTGTGGGCGATGTTTTCGTGGGACGCATCAGGCCTCATTATCCCAATAGCGCAATCCCTGACAGCTGTCATATATCTGAACATCATTGCTGACCAAGTTCACCCATTCATGGCAACTGTGTTCCCTGCTGGTGATGGCCATTACCAACAGAACAACGCACCATGCCACACTGCCGGAATCGTCACGGAGTTGTTTGAGGAACATGATGGTGATTTTTTGTTAATGATCTGGTCTCCAAATTAACCTGACATGAACCCAATCGAACATTTGTGGTTCGACTTGGAAAAGCGGGTTCACGCTAGATCACCACCACCCGGAAACGTACGGGAACTGGAGGACAAGCTGTTGACATTAAGGTACCAGATACTCCAAGGTACCTATCGCCACCTCATTGAATCGATGTCTTGTCTAGTGGCTGCTGTTTTGCGGGCTAAATGGAGTCCTATAGCTTACTAAATAGGTGGTCATCATGTAAAGGTTCATCGGTGAATATAGGAACGTACACTGACATGCCAGTTTATTGAGTACGCCGGTCCTCGTCACAAGAATGACTCACTGTAACACGGAAGACGGCACATGAATTCGGTGTGCGGTATACATCAGGAAGATAAGCTTGTTGAACATCTGTTAACGTTTGATTGACGGTAGACTTGGGTAAAACGAGTGTTCTGAACGACGCTGAACATAGAATGATAGGTGGCTCCAGGCGTGCCTGCTTGAGCTTCTTCCAAATAAACACTCCCTTGAGATTTTTACGCACAACCGTGGGAAGGGTTTACCTTGAATGATGTGGCACACAAAAGTTTCTGGAATTCCATGGGTCTGCGGACATAAACAGCTGATGAATCGGAGGGTGTCAAAGGAAAATGGCGACATAGTAGCCGTCTGCCGCAACCCATCCGCGACATGGACTCTTTCAACATATTCGCGACATGGTTCAATATGCGGTGCATTCGGAGAGAATCGTCGGTATATCAATGTTGTCGAGACTTCTCCCAGCAGAGATTTATGGTGTTGTGGTCCGTCTGTTCGCTTGCACGATTCTCGCAAGTCTCCTTTGACCTCTCTTCGACTAATTTTTTGTTCGGATAGATGGCTTCATGAATTGTATTTCGCCCGAATTCTTGACTCTCATAACTCAGTTTTCCAGTAGGGTTGTACATAGATATTTCTAATTGCAATTGAATCTCCTCTTACAAAAGACCTATTTAAAAATTCTTTTCGTATCAGATTGCCTTCTCTGTCACGAACATGTTAGTTATCCTAAATCAGGGGTGGGGAACTTGCTGCCTTCTAGGCCATTAAGTGCAGCCTTTTGAGTGAATCCAAAATTTTCAGAACAAAGCTTTTTAATTTCATTAATATGTTTTTGTTCGCCTTTTATTATTTTTATTTTAATCTTAAAATGATCGTATTTAAAATACCAAAGGGTAAAAGAAGATTCAACGGAATAATGCTCCTTGACTGACGGCCACAATTAAAACATTAGTAAGTGATGAGAGCTATTTTGACACCTCCTACTTTCATCATTCCTTCTACGGCTCCTAAAGAACTACAGATGGAATTGATTGAGCTCTCAGAAGAGGACATTTTAAAGTCCTTATTTGACGCTAAGAATGACCCAGTTGAAATATGAAAAAATGCAATAGAATACCCACGTCTTCAGCAACATGCACGCGGATGCTTTCTTGCTTTTCAACCACTTATTGCTGCGAATCTACATTCTCCTAATTAACCCAAATCAAGATTCCCTTAAGGTCACAAATGACGGATACCCATCTAGAGGATCAGCTGAAACTGTGAACCTCCATGTTACAACCAAATATTCAAATGCTTTCCGACAAAAAATACAAACAAGAAAAATGACACCGAATTTTCGGGTGTAATAAGCACGTCTTTTGAATCCGTTCTGACGAAAATTAAATTTATCAAAGCTATTCAAAGTCAATGGAACCGGTATGGAAAACAATAGATCTGACGAAAGAAAGAAGATTTTCAATCGGGTTTTTAATCTCTCAGATATTGCTGTAAACGGAATCGTGAGCTTACGAACTCTTAGATACAGAGATATCGACAAAAATAAGATGTGACTTTACGTCCCCTGGTGGGAAAACCATGCATTATTTTAGGAAAAAAGTATTCTCAAATGGTTTATCCATACACGCGGTATCGGTCCAAGGAAAAAAAGTAGTCGAGTTTTCAGGAGCCCAGATTTTGCTACAAATACATCAGAAGCAGAAATTAACACTCATGACCCCCTGGTGGCTAAACCATTCTTTACCAAACATTAGAAATTATGTGAAAAATATTTTCCATCAGGTCTCGTATGTGATACAGGAAGAATTTTTCCAATCGGAGCTTTAAGAGCAGAAATAACGCAGAAAACGCAATTTACCTTTGTGGCCCCTAGCGGAAAGTCGATGATTTACTTGTAAATTTTGAATTTATAGGAAAAACATTTCGCATCGGAAACACTATCCAACAAAGTAGGAATTTTTCAAATCGGACTCTTAGAAGTAGAGATATTGACAAAAATAAGATATACATATACGCCCCCTGTCGTAGAAACCATGCATTATTTCAAGAAGAAAATTTTCCTAAAAAGTTTGTCGACATGAGTAGTATCGGTCAACAAACGACTTTTTTTCAGTCGAGAATTTAGAAGCTCATATTTTGCTGCAAATACGTCAGAAGCGGAAATTAAGACTTACGCCACCTGGTAGACAAACCATTTTTTTAAAAGTTAAAAATTATGTGCAAACGATTTCCCATCAGGAGCTGTATGTGGTGCAAAAATAATTTTTCAAATAGGATATTTAGAAGCAGAGATATAGGGGGAAACGCAATTTACACTTACGTCCCCTAGCGGAAAGTCTATGAATTACTTGAAAATTTTGAAATTATATGAAAAACATGTCACACTGGAAACACTATCCAACAAAGAAGGAATTTGTCGAATCGGACTCTTAGAAGTAGAGATATTGACAAAAATAAGATATACATCTACGCCCCTGGCGTAGAAACCATGTACTATTTTAAAAAGAAAATGTTTGTAAAAGGTTTGTCGACATGAGTAGTATCGGTCAACAAATGACGTTTTTTTCAATCGAGAATTTAGAAGCTCATATTTTGCTGCAAATACACCAGAAGCGGTAATTAAGATTTACACCCCTGGTGGCCAAACCATTTCTTTACAAAAATTAGAAATTATGTGCAAACGATTTCCCATCAGGAGCTGTGTCCGGTGCAAAAAGAATTTTTCAAATCGGAGATTTAGAAGCAGCGATATAGGGGTAAACGCAATTTACATTTACGCCCCCTAGCGGAAAGTCTATGAATTACTTGAAAATTTTGAAATTATATGAAAAGCATGTCACACGGAAAACACTATCCAACAAAGAAATAATTTTTTAAATCGGACTCCTAGAAGTAGAGATATTGACAAAAATAAGATGTACATCTACGCCCCCTAGCTGAGAAACTGTGGAATTTTTAGAAAAAAAGAAAATTCCAAAGAGGTTTATCGATGTGAATGGCATCAGTCCACGAAATAATTTTTTCAATCGATATTTTAGAAGCTCAGATTTTATGGCAAATACAGCAGAAGCAAAAATTGACACTTGCGCCCCCTGGTGGCCAAAGTATTCTTTCCCAAGAATTTGAAATTATATGCAAAAGATTTTCCATCAGGAGATGTATCCGCTGAAGAAAAATGTTTCCAAATCGGAGTTTTAGAAGAAGAGTTATCGGGGAAAATGTGATTTACTTTTACGTCTCCTAGCGAAAAATTTATGCGTAATTTGAAAAAGTAACTATATCTAAAATACTCTTGGACATAAATGGAATCTAAAGATAAAATATTTTTTTCAATCGGATGTTTAGAAGCACATATGTGGAATAAAACGTATTTTTGAATTAGACACTACTTGCATTTACGCCCTCTAGCGGCGAAATTGTACATCGTAAAAAAAAAAAAAAACGAAATAAAGGATCATCATTCGCATATTTCAAGCTTCCCAATGCAAAAAGAATTTTTCAAATCGGACTAATAGTTGCAGAGATACCGTGGGTACAGATCTAGGGTATACAGACGGATGGACGGACAAATCGATAACATAAGCACGATCTTTTTTTACAAAAGACGTGCTAAAAAAAGCAGTCACAACAAAGTCATTTAAAGGTTAGAATTAACAATTGTTTTTCATTTTTTGAAGTTAGGTAGTGCATAGTAAGATTTTAACAAAATAATGTACATTTCGAAGCACAGTCCCATTTAACGGACTGCGATTTAATGAATTCCGCGATTTTATGTACATTTTTATGATACAGATGGAATCACATTAAAAAAAAATGCTTGGGGTTTCCCGATTTAACAAACACATTTCCTCAATTTAGAGAACATTTTTATTTTTTTGTTTTTAAATAACCAAACAACCCAGGTGGTTTGGTGGTTTAAAAAATAAAGAGCCACTGACTTTTATAGAAAGTGGTGGCTCAGTGTTGGGCCTAGGTAAAATTGTGCTACCTGGCTATGTTAACCAGCATTTTTACGTTAAAAGTTAACTAGAAAGAGAGCCTCGCGTAACAGGAAAAGTTCACGCATGCAGTTAACCAACTTTTCAAAGAACACCATCTGCGAAACAGCTTGACGGAATCATAAATCAGTTCGCCTTTCCTCCGACTATCAAGCGTAAGCTTCTTACAGGAGAAGCAAATGACCAACAAGTTCCAAAGAAGCGGCAACATTTTCTTGCATGGGTGATAAGTAAGAAAAAGAAAGGACATCGTAATATTTAAAAATAAACAGGCTTTCCGAGAGAAAAATGGTATTCTTGTTAACAGAGGAGTTTAAAACTTTAGCATTTTGCCAGTCCGGTTTGTAGTCTTCCTAGTTGACTGCAACGGTGAGAGCTGTGGTGACGTTTCCACTTCGTAGAAAATATTGGTGCTCCTTCAGTCTTATATTTAACGATCGAAGTGTCGAACCGATGTAAACCTTAGAGTCACGGTTTCGGTCTTCTGAGGTCAGAGGTATGGAGTAGACCCCCCGGTTTGTTAAACATATTGACTTTATCCCGGTCTCTACGAACTAGTGAGAAGAAATTTCTGGTACAGATTCCAAAGAATAAATTGTGTCGTTGACAGACTTTTTTAAAGTAAAGAACAATATGTGGAATAAAATCCAATTTACCAACAAATTTAGCCAGAGTAGCTTCATAAACCAAAGTGGTAAATCGTAGTTTAGAAAACTTACTGAGTAACCTGTGAAAGAGAGAGGTCGGGAATCCGAACTCCCGGGTTTAAGCTTGAATCTTATTTAATTCATCAATGCGAATCTTGCGGGATGAAGAATGAGTAAAGGCTCTTTTAATCAAAAATCGAAGAGCAGAAGATTTATGTTCCGGAGGGTGAGCAGAAGCGAAAGGAATAATACAGGGAATAAACGTAGGTTTTCTGTAAACTGAATACTGAAGTTGATTAGAGGTTAAATGCCTTGTTAATAAAATATCAAGAAAAGGGAGTTTTCCCTCAACTTCAAGTTCCTGGGTAAAGGAGGTAGTTGGATATTGAGAAGACAGGCATTCAGTAAATTGATTCAAGAGAGAGAAAGAATAAGGCCAGAACACCAACATGTCATCCACATACCTCATCAGAAGTAAAGGTTGGACAGGAAAACTCGCCAAGACAGTCTCCTCTATAGACTGCAACAGGATCTCGGCTAGAATGGGGGATAAGTTGAAATACAATATACGTTCACTGTTGAAATACGTTCGGCCTCGTTATCTTTGCTTGAACCGTCTTTCATAGCCTCGACAATAGTTTCATCCGACGGGATTTCATTCGTTATTAACTTCACAGTCAGCATTGATAAAATCTTCAGCTTCAGTGGAATTCGCCCCGATATATGCTGAAGCAGGTCCTTAAGAGGCCCACCATCCTCTTCTTCGAATCCCACACGCCCAGTACCCAAACCAGACTTCCGGAAATAGTTCTGTATAGTGACAGTTGAAACACTCTTCCACGCTTGGTTTTCAAAACGTACAGGAATCAGAACATTTATTGATGTTTCTTGATCTCAAAGACTACAGTCTTATGACGATTATATATATATTCACTGACGGAAAAAAATCCCAACACCACGAAAAAATAGTTGTAAAGGAATGAAATGGCGGCAATACATTTGTATAGGTAACATATTTAATCGATTAAGGTTTCAAGATCACAGCTTATTGTAAGCGCGAGAAGAGCCATTTTAAATGTGAAATGCTGGTACATTAATAACCGGTGTAACCGCCAGAATGTTGAGTACAAGCACGCAAACGTTCATGCATTGTGTCGTACAGGTGCTGGATGTCAGTTTGTGGGATGGAGTTCCATGCCTGTTGCACTTAGTCGGTCAATACAGGGATGGTTCATGCTGGTTGGGGGTGACGCTGGAGTTGTCGTCCAATGATGTCCCATACGTGCTCGATTGGTGAAAGATCTGGGGATCTAGCAGGCCACGCCAACATGTCGACACTCTGTAGAGCATGTGGGGTTACAACAGCGGTATGCGGACGAGCGTTATCCTGTTGGAAAACACCTCCTGGAATGCTGTTTATTAATGGCAGCACAACAGATTAAATCACCAGACCGACGTAAAAATGTGCCGTCAGGGTGCGTGGGATAACCACGAGAGTGCTCCTGCTGTCATAGGAAATTGCTCCCCAGACCATAACTCCAGGTGTAGGTCCAGTGTGTCTCGGCCGCAGACAGGTTGGTTGCAGGCGCTCACCTGGCCTCCTTCTAACCAACACACGGCCATCACTGGCACCCAGGCAGAACCGACTTTCATCAGAAAACACAACAGATCTCAACTCCGTCCTCCAATGAGCTCTAGCTTGACACCACTGACGTTGCAAACGGCAGTGGTTTGGAGTAAGTGGAGTGCACGCTACAGGGCATCTGGCTCAGAACTGTCCTTCAAGTAACCGATTTGTAACAGTTCGCTGTGTCACTGTGGTGGCAACTGTAGCTCGAATTGCTGCCGCAGACGTGGTACGATGCGCCACGGCCATACGCCGTACACGGCGGTCTTCCCTCTCAGTAGTGCCACGTGGCCGGCCGGAACCCGGTCTTCTTGAGGCAGTACCTTCACTTGACCTCCGCTGCCAACAATCATGCACAGTGGCTACATAGTCGACTGCAATATTGCGGAAAGAAAATCCACCTTCTCGTAGCCCTATTACACGACCTCGTTCAAACTCCGTGAGCTGTTGATAATGGCTTCTTCGTCTTCTTAAAGGCATTCTTGACTAACATCAACACACTACGTCGAATCTCAACGATAACTAACGCTCACGAACGTTACAGCGCGTATTTACAGAAAACCTGCTTTGCATGTTCCGAGGGGCGCTACTAGCGACACACGTATGCGCCGGGCGCGAAATTTGCATAGACGTCATCTTACAGATGTACTCTCACCGCCTACCAACTGTCGTTTATCTAACACAAACCCTTCTTGGTGTTGTGATTTTTTTCCGTCAGTGTATGAAAACTATGTTTTCTATTGTTTTCCATGTAGCCATCTCCTCAGAAAATATCAGAGCCGTATTTTCTATTGTTTTCCACGTAGCCATCTCTTCAGAAAATGTGAGAGCCGTATTTCTTATATTTTCCATGTAACCATCTCCTCAGAAAATATGAAAACTGTATTTTCTATTGTTTTCCATGTACCGATCTCTTCAGAAAACTTGAAAACTGCATTGCTCCGCAGAGGTGGAGTTACTCCAATTATAAATAAAAAAGAGATCTCCCAATCATAAAATACAAAATTATGAAATACATCTACATTCTTTGTTCAAGTTTTCCAAGAGTTCATGGAAGATGTGAGAAAAACATGAAAACTTTGTCATCTTAATACTTTTATGATGAAACTAGTCATGCTAATGCGAACTTTTGTCAGCGCTAATGAATCTGTGTGCCTGATTTTGTGTTTTCGTGCCTGTTCAGTCACGAATCAAGGTACCATCAGCATACAAAACGAAGATCCATAACATTATGACCACCTGCCTAACATGATGTTGCTCCCTCACGTGCCACCAGCACAACTTTTACCCGGCGGGGCGTTTACGCTACAAGATTTCTAAGGGTGTCTTGTGGTAACTGGTACCAACACGTTACCAGCAGATGCTTTAACTCTTGTAAGTTACGTGGTTGAGCCGCTGCAAATCGGGTTTGCTGTTCCAACACAAACCGCAGGTGCTCGACTGGATTGATGTCTGGGGAATTCGTAGGTCAGGGCAGTACCTGGAAGTCTTCCTCGTGTTCCGCTAGCCATTATCAAATAATCCTTGCAGTGTGTCATGGCGCATTATCCTTCTGAAAGAAGGCACCACTAGAGGTGAATACCGTTGTCATGAAATGACGTACCTGGTCTTCAATGATGTTTAGGTAGGTGGTAGACGTCATTGTTTCCTGCACATGTATAACTGGACCCTGAGTTTTTAGCAGAACATTGCCCAAAGCATTATACCTCATCCACCAGCTTGTTTTGATTACCCGGTGCATCCTGGTGCCAACACTTCCCCAAGCAAGGAACACACACGTACCCAGCCGTCCACATGGCGCAGCAGGAAACGAGACTCACAGGACCAGACGACCTTCATCCAATCATTCAAGGTTAAGTTTTGATACTCGTGTACCGGTTGTAGGCACTTTCCACGGTGAGCCAAGGTTAGTATAAGAACTTGGATCGGCCTGCGACTACGCAGCCCCATTTTCATCAGGGTTCGATGCAGTATGTGTTACGACACATTACTGCCGTAACCAGCATTCAAATTACCGGGGAGTTGCGTTTCAGAATTCCTTCTATTGTCTCGTACCATACGGGATAGCGTTCGATCACTTCTAGCATCGATGGACCGTGGTCAACCCGCACCTTACCAGCGGTTCGTGATTTTCCCCCTCCTAGGACCCCTTTTTTGAAGGTATTAACCACGGCTGTCTGTGAGCATACCACATGTCTTGCGGTCTCGGAAATGCTCTAATCCAGTCGTCTGGTTACTACAATTTGGCTTTTGCCAAACTCGCTTAAGTCTGCTGTTTTAATTAAGAACAAGAATTACACTGATTAACAGAGCTCATTATCAAGTGTTATTTATATCTTTTCATGACCTTCACACGCTTCGTTTTACCTGCAGTTGCGTCGATTTGCATAAAGACGCACTAGTCATAATGTTTTAGTTCTTAGGTGTACTTGCGTATTGTTTTAGTTTGCTGATATTATTCGTTGCAGTTATTGCTCAAACTGCGAGCAACGTAAAAAATGGAATAGATATGAAGTTTTAGTAAGGAAGCGGATTCACAACAAGATTGAAAAATATCTCACTAGTTACTCATGTCGCGAAAATTTTGAGTATGTTATGAAAAACGAAGGACTTGATCACCATTTTTCTGACGGTTGCTGTTATCTGCAACATGATCACCCAACTCACGCCAGCAGAGTTTTAGGAACTTGTTAAATCTAATACCCATTGTCTTGTAATGATATAGCACTAAAGATTTTATTCCTGAAATTTTATAAATGTGTGCTTCTCTATTTGGTGTGTTGCAAATGAACAGCTAAATATTTCGAAACGCCATGAACAGGATGAGAAGAAGTTCTCGAAATAGTGAATGGCGCAGGAATCTGCATCCTCATAACTATAGTTGTGTCCTAATTTCCTGAAGTAGTGAGTTCCAGCTAACAGCAACTTTACTTCAAACAAAACAGGGGTCATTTGGGGCACATAAACATTCATCTGCTTTTCATTAAGTGGGTACATACAGTCTTTGTAAGGCGGCAAAATTTATCGCAGTCGCGAAAATCTGTTCACTGTTCTATATGTAAAAGCTGAGCCTAAAATATATTACAGGAATTACTTCATTAGGTTGGCAAGCCCTCTTTACAACCAAGTGTATTCTGCGAATGAACCAGGTCCAAGTTTGTACATTTAAATTCATTTTTGTAATAAGTTAAAAACATTATGCAGCATATAGGCCTATACGTATTTCTAGTTGTATCTGATATTTGCATGCTTGGATTATTGCATTTGTAGCGACCGATAAATCAGTCAACTAGTACATAATGTAATATCGCACACTGACATATACACTGAAGAGCAATTGAATTAGAGATACCTGCCTAGTAACGTGTAGTGCCCCCTTTCGTCCTGATGACGGCGGCGATTCGTCTCGGCATGGACTCGACAAGACACCTGAAGCGTTGGGAAGCCATACGGATCCGCGACCCCTGAACAAGCTCCCACAGTTAATGAAGATTTGGCCAAGGAAGCGCTATCACGTCGGTGTAGTGTTCATCCAACCATTCGGATACAGTTCGGGAGCGATGGCACGGTGCATTATCTTGTTGCAGGACGTGGTCCCCAGTGGGATGTTGAAGACGCACAAACGGGAGCAACTGGTCGTCCAGGATATCCCGGTAACGTTAACCTGTGAGGGACGATGTCACACGTAACAGGGGTCGCATTTTAGACCACGTAAACAGTCCCTAGACGAGAATGCCACCCCCACCAGCTTGAAGAAGAGTACCCTGCTGGCAAGAAGGGTCCATCGCTTCATGTGGTTTGCGCCGTACTCGTATCCTGCTATCCTCATGTACCAACGTGAATCTCGACTCATCAGTCCAGGCAACATCTTTCTACATGTCTGGGGTCCAGTGGCGATGTTCCAGCGCCCATGCTAATCTTTGCACCCTGTGATGTGCGCTCAGCAGCGGTACCCTCGTGGGACGATAGCTTCTGTACCCCATAGCGAGGAGATGGTTCTGGATGGTGTGGCTGCTTACATGTTTTTGTGCACCAGCGTTAAATTGCCGAGTGATTTCTTGCACTGTGGCACGTCTATCCGCTGTTACAATGCGAGCTAGGCGACGATGACCACGCTCATCCTCACGCTGTTGTCCACGGCAGTTGGCCCTTGCAGGGATGGTTTCACCGGATTCGATGTACTCACGGTGAACCCGTGACACAGTGGCTCGCGAAAATCCCAGTGCCTGCACGACTTCCGAGATGGAGTGACCCATTCGTCGGGCCCCGACAATTTACCCACGATCAAATGCGCTTAGATCCTTTGTCTTACACATATTGCGTCCGGTTCTTACTGATTCCCGTCGCATCACTCCTTATATTGTCGGATCTCTGCATACGTCATATCGTTTCCGTTTACAGGGCCGCCTACAGCGCCACATTTGCATAACGCCAGCTGTCTCTAATTCAATTGCTCTTCAGTGTAGATAAGAACACCGGACAAAAAATTAGTCACGCCAGTCAGAACTTACTCTTGCCTTCATAACAGTATGAATCCGGTGTGGTAGAGACTCCAAGTGGTTGTTGATGTATTCAACATCAATTTGCATCCACTCGTGCGTCAGTTGGTCCCGAAGTTCCACCAGAGTACGTGAGTGTCTATTACGGCGTTTCACCTTGTGTTCCAAATGATCCCACAAATTCTCAATAGGATTTAAAAATGGGGATTTGGTGGGCCAGTCGAGGTGAGACAGTGTTGCTGATTGTTCGTCGTTCTACTCAGACACAGTTTTAGCCCTTTGTACACTGCAATTGTCGTCTTGGAAGACAGGTATGACAATGTGATGCTGCTCTTAGAGATGTAGGTCAAAGGGCAACATTTCTTCATTCAGAATGTGGAAGTACGCATGCTGGTTCAAATTTAGGGTCCATATCGTGGTACGAAAAACATCCCCCAAACATCACAAAACCTACTACACCTTGAACAACACCTTCGACACAATCAGGATTAAAGGCTTCATTGGGCCTGCGATGCACTCGTCGCCTCCCATCATTGGAGCACAAACAAAAACGAGACTCATCAAACCAAATCACTTGTTTCCAATCCTCACAGTAAAGTTTTGGTGCCTATGAGCCTATTCATAACGTACCACTTTGTGACTTGCTGTTAAAAGATGCCTTTTCCGAGGTACTTTGCTCCAGATGTTCATCGCATGCAGTTCTCGACGCAATACCTTTTTCAGAAATTAGTTGGAGTGGACTTGATTGATTGTTTGGAGCAGTTGCTGCCTGGTTTGATACCGATTTACTAGGCGTGAAACATAGCCGCGGTCCCTGTTGGTGAGAATCGCTTTCCGGCCACAGTTCCGTCGCGGATTTTCAGTTGACTAAGAACCACACCACTGTTTGTAGACTCACTGGACAGTACGCTTTGACACCCCAAGAAATTGGTCTTCTTCATTCATTTTGTGTCCGTGGGAACGACCATACACGATAGCTCCATTTTGCCACTAAGTAACGTGTGTCTTTCGACCCATATTGCAGACTAAATTCAACGCACACGTTGCTCTTCACCACTGCACGAGACAGAAATGATCCTGTAGACCACGTCTGGGCTATTTATCTCCCAACAATGCTATCACGGCGCCCTCTGCGCAACCGGTAACTTCCTATTGTCATTTCTGTTAGGGGTGGCTAATATTTTGTACGGTGTGCTTATCATCCATGTTGTTTTTATTCCTTTTCTATTCTGTTCTCCGACTAACTGCCAGTGTTTCTCCAAGAGCATAGAAACTTGGAAGTTCAGACGTGACGTTAAGTCGGAAACGTATGACTAAAGTTTACGTAAGATATAACAAAAAAAAAAAAAAAGAAAAAAAAAAGGAAAGTTAAAATTGATAATATACGTTACACACGGCAAGGTCATTTCGTCTCATTACGACCAGGAAGCTGATGACGGCTTTTCCTGAAAGTGGAAATCAATCCAACAGAATGTCTCTTTGGAATAATTAACTGGAACGTTAAACCACGGCAGAACTATTTCTGAGAAATTGCAAGAGGATGACTGCTTTGTAGGTGGAGTGGTTCTCTTTTTTTGTATTTTTGGGGGTTTAACCACCTCCGTGAGCAACTTGATGGGCTACAAGTAGTCTGCCCAGCTCTAATTTAAGGTCATTTATTCCAGGAAAGGGAGAGAGACAGTACCGTAAGACAAACAAAACATCCATGCCTTACTGGGATTCGAACCCGGATGCTTCTTCGACGAATGGTCATAAGCCAGCACTTAGATCACTACACCATAGAGGCAGCCAAAAGAGTGGTTCAGAATTCAAGCTTTGAATGACTCTGGGATTAGTTGAAACTTTGAATCGCTGCCCCGGTGGCGCAGTGGTCTAAGCGCTGGCTTATGACCATTTGTCCACGATGAGTCTGGGTTCGAATCTCGGTTAGGCACGGATGTTGTGTTTGTCTTAAGGCACTGGCTCTCTCTCCCTTCCCTGGAACCAGTGGCTCTAAATTAGGGACGGGCGACTGCTTATAGCCCATTGAGCTGCTCACGGTGGTCGTTAAACTTCCAATAAAAAAAAGAATCATGAGAAGATCATTTTCTTTTCACTATCACCATGCAGTTGATGAAAGTGGTATAATGCTCAGTTCTACGGAACGTGTCTCTACAATTAATTGGGACGGTGAATCAAACAAGACCAGCTCTGTCTTATTGCCATTATGCATTCAGTGAAGCATCACATTAGGTGTGGTTTAATATACAACCATCGGAATGTTTCAGAAATGAGCTGTAAATTTACATCATGCAACATCATTGTTATCTACCTAATAGTTCGCATATGGTGACGAAAACTGTCCAATGATCATTCTTATGGGAGTATCTCTGGAACAAACCTTAACGCTGAGTCCAAGCAAGAACAGTTTGGCCTCTATCACCATACAATAGAAATGCTTCAAGTTTTGCTTGAGGATTATCGTAATATTCCGAGAGTAACCTTCTACCCAAAACCAACATGGAGGGCCAAAGCTGGGATGCCGTGAAAATTATATTTAAACGGGCAGTTATTTTCCAAAATACGGGAATTTATTGCGAAAGAGTGTTTACATTTCTTTTTCAGAAACTTTCCTTTACTTCCTTAAGAGGAGGGAAGATTTTGCCATAGGAATAACATTGCTCAGAGAACGTCGAGAACATAAAACCGAAGTGTGTGTTTGTGTTATTCTATCATGTGCTCAATGCAGGCAAAGCGTTTGGACATATCCCGTTTACCTGATGTCCTGTAATAATCTGTCAACAACAGTGACAAGGAACAAAGGTCTGAGAGGTGCGTTCAACCAATCAGATCGATGATGAATTGCCATTTGTAAGAGATTAGCTACCGCGTGAAGGCAGGAGCACAAGAACTCGCCCGAGCAACGAAAGTTTAATCACTACAGAAAAAAAAAGGAAGAAGGAAAGTTGGGGAAAATTAAGATGCTGTCAACAGCACGTGAGACGTGTCGTCGATAAGTCTTTGTTGTTCTAATCACTGAAAGCCGCAGTCTTAGATTCCCCATTTCTTGATATTCTAAAGAATATAAACATGAATACCGTCTACAGCGAGAAAATGTTTTTACTCTCTGTAGAGCTAAGAAAACAATCTGCCGGGGTTTTGATATTTCTGATACACATCACTGGGATATTTTCCCTCCAACTCCATGCGAGTTTCCGAATTTCCAAGGAACATAACACCAGTAGCTTATTTGTCTTTCACCTAACAGAATCCCAGGCCTCAAAGGGACGTGGAGTGTCATGAAGTCGCAAATTATTAGGAACAGCCAATAGTAATCAGACACAACCCATTCTCATTTGCATACGCAGCTATGACAGAAAGATGGCTTTATAAATAGCTCACACTCTAAAGGATTCAGGCAGCGCCCGTTGCGCAGTGGTCTAAGCGTTGGCTTACCACCATTCGTCCGAGATGGGTCTGGGTTCGAATCCAGTGAGGTATGGATGTTGTGTTTGTCTTACGGCATTGGTTCCCTCCTTTCCCTGGAACCAGTGACCCTAAATTAGATACGGGCAACTGCTTGTAGCCCATTGAGCTTCTCATGGTGGTCGTTAAACCCACACGCACACAAAAAGGATTTAGACCAGAATTGGAAACGGGTAAAATTTTTTAGACCCGGACGTCACATAATTGGACCCGACCAGGACAAATCTGTTTTGTACTATATATTCGAAACTCAATTTATAATGATACAGAATCATCATGTTAATGTATATGTATATCATCAATCATCATCATCATTGTCAACCATTATCAATCCACTGCTGGACGAAGGTCTCTCCAAGTTTCCTCTTCCACAACGGTCTGTTTTGTGCCAGTCTCCTCCATGTCACTTCCGCATACTTTCGAATTTCATCCACCCATCTCCCACGTGGTCTTCTTCTAGGTCTTTTCCTGCCCTTGGAATCCAATCTAAAATTTCGGCAGTCCATCGATTGTCTGTCCTTCTGGCAATATGTCCAGCCCATTGTCATTTCAGGGATTTTACTTTGATCACGATGTCTTCCACTCTTGTAATTTTTCGGATCCACGAGTTCCTCTTCTTATCTCTCATGGTTACACTAAGCATGCACCTCTCCATGCTACTTTGAGTTGTCTGCAGCCTTTGAATGCCTCTTTTAGTTAAGGTCCACGTCTCTGCACCATACGTAAGCACTGGAAGGATGCATTGATCAAACACTTTTCTTTTAAGACATAATGGCATATTGCTCTTGAAAATTATGTTGTTTCTTCCAAAAGCTCTCCAGGCATGTTTTATATGCCGATTAATTTCTTAATCAATGTGACCCTCACTTGATATCTGCTGTCCAAGGTAAACGTACGTATCTGTTATCTCCAGCTTTCCTCCATCAATCGATAAATCTTCATTTCTTGTAAAAGCATTGTACATCGGTTTTGTCTTCTGAAAGGTCATTTTTAATCCCACTGCTTTACTCTTGTCAGCAAGTTCCTGAATCATACTCTGCAGCTCTGCTGGGGTAGTTGCAAAAATGACTACGTCATCAGCAAAATGAAGGTGAGTTTGACAATCTCCATTAATCTTTATCCCTTTGTTTTCCCAGTTCAGTGATTGAAAAACATTTTCCAATGTGGCATTAAAGAGCTTCGGAGATATGGTGTCACCTTGTCTCACTCCCTTTCCAATTTTTGTGTGTGTTGTATTTTTAAACAGCCGAATCTTTGCACTTGCATTTTCATAGATGTTATGAATAATATTAATGTATGCATCTTCAATACCGCAGGATTTCAAAGCCATTGTAACTATACATATGCGGGGGTTCAAAAGTCTCTCCGCAGCGGGTATCGTAGTTTATGTGGAAATCAAAGAAATGTATTACGGGAATATAAATATGAAGAAATATAAATGTATTACGGGAATATAAAAATAAAAGAATATAAATGAATTGCGGGAATATAAATATATAAGAATATAAATGTATTACAGAAAATACGTACTTCTTGTTCAACCTCCATAATTTTAAATTGATCCATATTGACAAATAAGCTATTAATTCCAACACGACAAACCATGGGAAAGGAATATTAGCACCTCAAACAAAAGCCACTGAATGCTCAAAAGATGCCATGAAAAAAACTAACTCTCAGTTTTGCAATGTGACACGTGGGGTGAGAGAGAGAGATTCAACAGACAAGCAGGTGACAGCAGTTTGCCTGTACTTTGCTTCGGAATATCGCACTGAAAACAACAGCAAAGGAAGTATCTTTTTAGGATATGGTGTCGGTGCGGCTATCGTCCGTCGGTGGAAATCTTTGCTTCTAGAAAGAGACAACATTTTTCGAGCCCAAAATTCCACAGTGCGCATTTTTCTTTAAAAAACAAAACAAAACGGAAATGAAATCAAGAACACCTTGACACGACCCGTTTGATTCGGAAGATATTGTCGATCCGTTAACCTATTGACCCGTGACCAGCTTCCATCTCTTATTCATACGTGTGCGAAGTATAGATAGAGGTGATATGGGAAATACTCGTGATATAAGCTGTTTTGAAAATGGCAATCATCTCCGAAACTGCAAATCTTTTCGGCTATTCAAGGACAGCTGAACCGAAGGTGTATGATGAGTGATGCACGAACAACAAAGCAAGCAGTCAGAGGTCTTCCTGTAAGCGGAAACGATGTTCGAGGGCAACGGGGCTTGTGGAGGAATGTACGAGGTAACAGACGAGCTCCATTACGTCAAGTTACCGCTTAGTACAACAGCGGTATCAAAAGGAGAATTTCAGAGTAGACAGCCTGCCACAAATTGGCGCAAATGACCCAGAACAGACTACCCCAAGTTCAACAACGTAGTGTCTGCTAAAAACAGACAAATTCGTCTGAACTGGGCACGGGAGCACCAGAAGTGAGACCCTTGAGGACTGGGAAAAACGTCATCTGATCAGATGGATCACGTTTGCAGTTAATACACGCCGATGGATGGGCCACAGTATGACATCAACAGCTCGAATCGATGGATTCCAACTGCCTAGTCGTAACTGTACAAGCTGGTGGAGCCAGTATAATGGTCTGGGGTTTGTTTTCATGACGGTCATTAGGTTTCTTCAAACATAATTTGGATTCCACGAGGTATATCTTGACATCACTGGAGACAGGCACACCCGTACATGGCGATTCCTGGTGGAGAAGGACTACTTCCAACAGGATGATACGACATGCCAGAAGGCTCGGATCAGCGTATAGCGGCTCCAGGAGCACGACAGTGACACCAAAGTGCTAAAAAGACTGTCACAGTTCCCAGAACGTAACCCACCTGAACACCAGTGGGATATGAGATTGAGAGATTATTCTTAGCGGAGGTCCTCCTTCAGCAGATAATTGACGGACGCAAGCACATCTGTTTGGTTGAAGGTACTTGTATAGGGCGACATCAGCACTTCGTTGAACCCACGTCACATCAGATCGCTGCTGTTTTGAAGGCTAAGGGATGGCTGAGATGTTATTAGGTAGGTGTTTCTATGCTTTGCTGCTTAAGTGAATTGTGACGTGCCTTCCCAGAAGGACGCACACGACATAAAGGCAGATAGCAGCGGTAACGAACGTCCGCGTAGCTCAATTGGTAGAGCGACTTATTCTGGAATGAGGGGACCCGGGTTCGAGCCCCGGCGTGTACTAAAATTGACGGAGAAATTTACTTCGTTGTAATGGTGCCCGAACTTCACGGATGACCCGGCCGTTCAAGATCTCTCAATGGTGTGATGTTCTTTCCACACCGCGAGATAGGAAAAATAAGAGAATCCCTTCTCCAGCGCTTCGAAAAATAAATGTGTGTGACGTTGCATTCCACACACCAGATTGACTGGGAGTTCTCAAGTGCACGTTATACAGCGGATGGCTGCCTACGACGATTTATGGTCACGGCTTACCCGTGGGCCATGCTCCCGGCCCTCTTTCAGGAGGGGGGATGTGGTGGGCCTGCCCATCAGGAAGCACACGACATAAAGGCAGATAGCAGCGATAACGAACGTCCGCGTAGCTCAATGGGCAGAGCGACTTATCCCGGAATAAGTGGACCCGGGTTCGAGCCCCGGCGTGGACTAAAATTGACGGAGAAATTTACTTCGTTATAGAATGCAAAACCCATGATAATCATTGAAGAGACTAGACGCAAAATATTTACCAGAAAAAAAAACGGAAATTTCCTGTCTTTTTTTGCTTCGGTGTATAACGACTAAAATGAAAGGAACAGCTTACGTTATGAGCTATAAACAATCTTGCACAAATGCTTTCTGTACTACATACTATATTTATTACGTGAGAGTAGAGAGTTAGTATTTAGTGAGCTTTCACGTTATTTGTGAATTAAGCGCCGTTGAAACATCTTGCGATTACAAACGATTTGCGGAGGATTAAGTTTCTTTATACTGACTGAGACTAATAAAAGATTTAAACTTGTAAGTTACCTCGTTTTCTATGAACCCTAGCCATTTTATCTGATGGTAACTTTTACATGCCAAATAAAGTTTTCAGCGGCTTTGAAAGAATTAGAATAATCTGGAAAGTAACTTTTTAGGGGTGTTGTGACGATTTAAGTTACCAGCAAAAGCACTAGGTTGAAGCTAAACACCTAAAGTAATAGTTACAGACAATTCAATGTCTAACTATTATTTTACAGTGCAATGAATGTCGTCTTCTACTCAGCGCAGCTGAAGGCCGCCCTGTCTACGCACGATCAGTAAACTGACATCTGGCACTCCTCCAGCAAGACAAAGCCAAACCTCATAATTCAGAACAGGACAAAAAACGTCTTGAGAGATTTCCAACATTTGAGCTGCTACTTCACCGAGCGCGTAGCTCGGTTCTTGCTAATTCAGAATATAACATTTTTCTCTTCATGACTTGTTTTCTACCAGGTAGGTGATATTGAACATTGGACGTGGAAGCAGCCTGGACACACTGGACGTGGAAGCAGCTTGGACACACGACAGGGACGCAGCCTGGAAACACGACAGGGACGCAGGCTGGACACACTGGACAGGGACGCGGGCTGGACACACTGGACAGGGACGCAGATTAGACACACTGGACAGGGACGCAGACTGGCCACACTGGACAGGGACGTAGGCTGGACACACTGTACAGGGACGCTGACTGGACACACAGGACATGGATATAGGTTGGGCACACTGGACAGGGACGCAAGCTGGACACATTGGACAGGGACGCAGGCTGCACTGTAAAAAAAATTACTGTAGATTTTACGGTTTTAAACCGTTTTCCAGGGTGCCAACACAAAACCGTAAAATCTACAGTTTTATGCCGTGTTGGGGCAAAGCTATAGATTTGCTCCAACACAATCAACACATTCGTTCCAGCCAAATTTTTGTGTTTTCATGATCATTTTGACTGTGACTTGCTCCAGCCAAATTCTGTGCTGTTTTTTTCATTAAATGCGGTGTTGAAGCAAAGCCGTATTGGAGCAAAGCTATAGCTTTGCTCCAAATACGGCATAAAACTGTAGATTTTACGGTTTTGTGTTGGCACCCTCGAAAACGGTTTAAAACCGTAAAATCTACAATTTTTTTTACAGTGTGGACACACTGGATAGGGAAGCAGTCTCCCCTGAAAAATGTTTACTCTTACCAAAGAAGTACTCAGCGAACATAGTACTAATTACAACATGCTATATATGGAAAATATTGAACGAAAATAATTCCATATCACATTTAAAGCACTACACATGAATCTGAGAGCAGAATCAGCTAACTTATGATCATGTCCATTAATCTTTTTTTTCTTCAATTGGAGATTTGGCGACTACCGTGAACAACTCAGTGGGCTATAAGCAGTCGTCCGTTCCTAATTTAGGGCCACTGGTTCCAGGGAAGGGAGAGAGACAGGGCCGTAAGGCAAACACAATAACCATGCCCCACCGGGATTGGAACCCGGGACCATCTCGGACGAATGATCAGAAGCCATCGCGTAGACCAACGCGCCACCGCGGCGGCAGTCCATAAATCTGGAAACTGGAAGTTTGAAAACACAAGAATTTTCACAGAAGCTTGTTTAACACACAGCAACATATGTAGATGGCAGACCAATTTATCGCTCTGATTTGCACGATGAACTGTTGCAGTTTCTTTTTATTCAGCTTCCAGTCTTCGGATAAAAACTTAATCAGCATGTTGTTGTCGGTCTTTCGTGGACAATTTTCCTTTGGAGTTCTCAAAAATATTTTGTCAGAATGTGTTTTGAAATTGTCTGGAGAAACAAACAGCGACAACGCACCATAGTACACTCAAGTGCCAAAACTTATAAACTCATGGGATACGTACTTAGTATCGTGTAAGACCTTCCCTAGTCACGGGGAAATACAGTAACTCGACGTGGCATCGATTCCCCAACTGGCCGGAAGACTTATGGACAGATGTTGAGACATGCCCTCTGAACAGCCACCCATAGTTCCCTGGTATTTCTAGCAGCAGGATCTTGGATGCGAATGGAGCTTTCCACCACATCCCATAAGTGCTCTATTGGGCGCATTTCGGGCGAACGTGGTGACCGCTTCATTCGTCGGAACTGTCCAGAATGCTCCTCGAATTAATTTTTGACAACTTGGGCCCGATGACAATTGGTGCATTGTCAGCCTGGAAAATCTCATCATTGTTGGGGTACTTCAAGTCCATGAAGGGCTGAAAATGGTTACTCAAGAGAGCAACAAAATGACTACCAGTTAATGACGTGTTTATGAGAACCAGAGATCCAAACCTTGCCACGTAAAGACACCCTACACATGTATGTAATCATTACCAGCTTACACAGTGCCTTGTCGACAGCTTGGGTCCATGGTCCCGTGGTGTCTGTGCCACACCCAAACCCTTCCATCAGTTTGTAACAACCGGAAGTGCGACTCTTCAGAATACGACACATGTTGGCAGTCTTCCGGGGAACAATTACCGTGTTCACGAGCCCAGGTGAGGCACTGTATCCGATATCGTGGTGCTAACAAAGGCACTCTGGTGGGTCTTCTGCTCCCAAACAACATGGATACTAAATTAAGCTGCACTGACCTGATGCATATGTCTCTGGTAACTCCTGCATTGAATGTGGATGTAATTTGAGCCAGTGTCGCTTGTCTGTTAGCATGGACAATACTGCTCAGACGCCGCTGGTCACGGTCATTCACCACTCGTGGTGGGCCACTGCGCTGTCCACGGTGGGTGGTAATGCCTTCCATGAGGTATTCTCGGTACACACGTGACACTGTGGATCGAGGAAGAATGTTGAATCTTCGCACAACTTCGGAAATAGAATGTCCAATCCGTCTGGTTTTCACTACCATGCATCGTTCAAACTCCGATAAGTCCCGTCGGCGTGCCATATTCCTATTGGTGGTTGTTCAATCTGTCTCACGAGAGTATACATCGCAACTGATACAAATCATGGCGTGCGTCGAAGCCTTTATACGACGGCAGCGCTAGTTAAAAATTTGCATGCCGCTATCCCATTACTTTTGGCACTTCAGTGTATAATAGAACAGTTGTGAAATACTTCGAGTTCCAATAATGAATACCATACGTACATTAGAATTACCGTACATTCAAAACCTCGGTGCTTTGCCACGACACATATGTATCCATAATCGAGCAACTTCAGAAATGATAATAAAGTTACGTTTTAATTACTTCCTTGTAGTTATTTATTCCTGAATATTCACACGATGACAAAAAGTTGAAATTACATTTCACTAGTAACGAAAACAAGAATACATTAGTCATAGGACGAAACGGTTCTTAATCAACTTATATTGTCTCCATTTTATGTTATGACGTATTAATTTTCTTGCAGTCCTTCAAACTCTGCAAACTTACCGTCATTTATATTTATATCTCATCATAGCTGGCTGGCATCCTGGCTTTAACACTTTGGTACAGCACAGTTCAAAATGCAAAGAAAAACAGATTTCACCTTCGCGCTACTTCTAGAAATGACAATTCACACACGGAAAAGTTTCTTTTGGAACGTTCCTCCACCGACGCCATAAAAACATCAAGGGATAGTCCCAGAATTCTTTGTAGCTTGTCAACCATGGTAACAAACTCGCAAACGAACGGATGAACAGGTGTGAGACGGCAAACGCAAAGAACGCGACACCAACAAAACCCCTTTTTTATATATCTTTCAAGGTACAAAAATTAAAGTAAAATAACAACGGTAAAAACCAGGTGAAGGTGAAATTAGGAGTGTGCTAAATTACAAAACTGTTCCAATTATACACCGATAAGCCATTACATTATGACCACCTACCTAACAAGCTGTAGGACGCCCTTTAGCCCGCTAAACACGCCACTCGTTGAGGCATCGATTCGATGAGGTGGCGATAGGTGTCCTGGGGTATCTCGTACCCTAATGACAACAGCAGGTGCTCAAGTGTCCGTACATTTCTGGGTGGAGGTGATTTAGAGTGAACCCGCTTTTCCAAGTCGAACCACGAATGTTCGATTGGGTTCATATCAGGTGAACAAATGGATGCCAGGGCATTAACAGAAAGTCACCAGCATGTTCCTCGAACCACTCCTTGACGATTCTCGCAGTGTGGCATGGCGCATTATCCTGTTAACAATGGTCATCATCAGCACGAAACACAGTTGCCGTAAATGGGTGAACTTGGTCCGCAACAATGTTCAGATACCTGACAGCTGTTAGGGATTTTGCTATTCGGATAGGTGCTTAAAGTGCCGCAAGAAAACATCGCCCACAGCATAACACCGCCGCCGCCTTCCTGTTTCCGCCCAACAGTGCATCCATGTGCCACAGCTTCCGTTGGTAATCGGCGTATCCGCATTCGGCCGTCTACGTGATGTACCGGGAATCTTGATTCGTTAGACAAGGCCACTGTCTTCCAATCATCCACGGTCCAATCTCTATGATCTTGGGCCCACTTCATGCATTGTTAGCGATGAGGTGCTGTAAGCTTGGGGACCCGGCTGGGTCTTCGGCTACCCAGGCCCATGCGCAGAAGGCTGCGATGAACTGTGTGCTGTGACACATTGGCCTGATCACCACTATTGTAGCTGACGGTAATTTGTCGCACTGTGGCCCTGCGGTCGCTGTGAACTATACGCGACAGTCTCCGCTCCCCTCTGGCATCAATGAGCTGCGAACGACATACGGATGGACAAAGGTTCGTCGTGCGGCCATCTGTGCAGCGCGTTTGATACGTACTCACTACAGCGGCACGTAGACAGCCCACATGCCGCGGCGTTTCAGAGATCGTAGTTCAGAGGTTCAGTGCCATCACAGTTTGTCCTGTATCAAACTTCAATAAATCGGCAGTTTTTCCCATTCTGACTGCGAACACTCTACTAACCGAAAGCCGGTCCTTGGGTTTTATATATACTGCTCTGTGAACTTCACCTGGGCCACTACTCGGTCTTCAGGTGCGCTTATTTCTCTGGGTTGGGGGTAGTCATAATGTAATGGCTCGTTGGTGTACAATATAAACACATAATCGATTAAAATCGTGTAATTAAAACCCGTACAATCGACGGTATCATACTGTTTGTATAAGTGAGAGAGAGATGAAAGAAACGATAAGTGCTATGTGCAGTTTCAAACGTACGATAAAGATGTTCTTTCTTTTGTAACTGCGAGTACATACTCGTATTTGTACATACCCGTATTTGTTCTCTATATATATAGTTCTTTTTAGTACATACTCGTATTTGCATTTCTCTAGGCAAATGCACTGCTGTGCACCCAGTACTAAAGAATTTAAACTTCTAAGTAACCTTGTTTTCCATAAACGCAAGTCGTTTTATGCGATAGTAGATATTTTCTGTCGTCTTTATTGTCTGAAACTGTTTCATTTGCTACACGTTTTTATTTGCTCTGCTTTGGAACACAAACCGAATAATTAATATTAAAACCATAAGATGAAGGCTGATATGAAGAAGAATGAGCGAAATTATAGAGAGAAAAGAAATCAAGATATTGTATGTAATTGAATTCTGATATTCGTCCAGCTTAGTTTTCTGGATCACTTAGCATTATTTGTTCAAGTAATTATCTACTATTTCGGAATTAGTTTACTCACATGGCAACGCACTGGGTGAATTTATCTTATAAGATAATTGTGATCCATAATTCATTTTCTCTTCGGTTAATGCAATATATTCCACTGATTAAACAAGTTATTTGTTTTCGTTTCATAATAGGTGCACATGTATGTTGATAAAGTGGTTTAAATTAGCTTTAACTCATTCTGGTGTTTTCGTAAGGTAATCTTTTTTGGAAGCGGTTAAGTTTTGACTTCTTGATCACAACATTTTATTTCGCCGGGAAGTCCAATATTTCCATTTATAACAAAATGGTGAAAGGGAGAACAAAATATCCTAGAAAAGGTAGAAGAAGAGCAGTGGAGCAAGAGAAAACAAAATATTTCAAAAATGGAGAAAGGGAGAACAAAATATCCTAGAAAAGGCCGAAGTAAAGCAGTGGAGCAAGAGAAAACTAAATTTTTCAGAAAAGAACAAAAGTCTTTCTTCACTGTTCGTAAATGACAATTATGGAAAAGAACAATAAGAAAGGGGAAAGATAAAGAGACAATATAGATGCAAAAATGTAGAGATAGACATATACACTGAGTAAACTTTGCATTAGAAACACCCTCCGTTTTACATATTCGGAGCGCTAACGAAGTACCACGTGTTATCAACGTCACGTGTGGTTACTATAAATTGCAAACGTTTGCCGGTAATCGGGAAACGTGGTGACTTAAACCAATTTGACGGCTGCCAGAAAGTTGGGGCCCAGTGGGCAAGTGCTAGTGTTTCGCAAGCAGCCGTACTTGTTGGCCGCTTCCGTACTACTGTATGAAGGGTATACCATGCATAGACATCCAGCAGAAGGACTCACATTGGTCAGACACGCGCTGTGGATCCTAGAGGTGATAGGCGTGTGTCACGACCGATATCTCGGCAACGACGAGCAACAGTCACCCAGCTCACCCACCAGTACAACAGCGGTGCAGTTCGACCTATATCCACATGCAGTATGAGCCGTACCTTGCTTCGCCTGGGGTTCTACAGACGGAGACCAACGAGAGTTCGCATGATGACCCCTAGTATTCGCAAACAACACCTAACATGGATCAAGAAACGTCGCCAATCGACCCTCGGCAGTTGGAAGAAGGTCGTGTGGAATGATGAGTCCTGTTTCCTGATGCACCATACTGATGGCCGTGTTCGCATATGGCGTAAACAGCATGAAGCCCCATCCACTGGTTGCACAGTTGGGGGTTAAACAGGCCGGTGGAGGTGGTGGTCTGGTCTGGGGAGCTTTTCACTGGCAAGACCCAGGTCCGTTGGTTATCATCCCACAAACACTGAATGATGGACGCTACAGAAACCTGTTAGCCGACCGTCTTCATCTATATCTGAAGGAGGTTTACCTGGACTATAGTGCTATCTTTCAACAGGACAACGCACTGTTTCATCGGGCTCGGATAACTACTAGCATACAAATCCGTCTCAAGTACTAGAGGACTGAGCTACACGATTTTCCTGTTTGTGACGTCAGCAACCAGGTCATAACAAAACAAACCCACCCGCTGCGATTGAAACTGAGAAACAGTCTGTTTTCTCGGCGTGTGTCTTGCATTGACTATGCTGAAGACTTGATGTGCGATATCAGGATTAGAAGAGAAGTTAGAATTTTTATTAATTTAGATTGAATGTTTCTTACGAATTGATGAACTAGGTTATTTTATTCCAAATATAATAGTTCGCGCGAAACTAAGTAGGTTTAAGCAACGTTTCTTGAAGCATTGTGCGTTTTTTTTCTGACGTCATGCTGAAATGAAAAAAAAATATGTATTAGTTGCTCATCGTGTTGCTGAAAGAACATGGAATTACCATATCAATAACAGCAATATGTGATGCATGGAATGTTCCTTATTAATTTATCAGATACAGTTTTTAAGTTCTGCCTTTTTTATCCTTAACTTATTTGGATGAAACACAGGGTGTTCGGAAATGTATACAATTTCAAAGTTGCACTGAGAAAAAATGTTTTGATAATTCAACAAAAATGTTTGTCGATATACAGTCAACAAAATGTTTTTGTTGAATTAGCAAAATTATTTGTTGAAAATTATTGTTCATTTAGCAAAATTTATTGTTATCACGACAAAACATTTAACAAAATGGTTTGTCGGTTTTTGGGAATTTGTTTGATCCAACAAAACATATTGTTATCATGACAAAATGTTTTGTTGGATCATACAAATTCCCCAAAATCGACCTAATCATTTTGTTAAAGGAACAAAACGTTTTGTCGTGATAACAATAAAATAAATGTTGTTAAATCAACAATAATTTTCCACAAAATAATTTTGCTAATTTAACAAAAAATTTTGTTGACTGTATATCGGCAAAAGTTTTTGTTGAATTAACAAAACGTTTTTCTCAGTGAAACTTTGAAATTGTACACATCATTTCCGAACACCCTGTAGAATGTAATTTGTTTAAAAAAATGCGCGGTGCCTACGGTAACTCCGGTGAATTTGTGCAAAGCAACAACCCATTGATGTAAAACGAAAAAGTTAAAGCACTTTTTTTATCTGAATTAGTTTGTAGACGCGAAATAATCTTTGAGTTCATCGCTCCCATGACACATAAAGGGTTTGTGTTTTTATTTTTACCAAGTGTTTTGCATTTACCGAAATTTATAACTTTTTTCTATCGATATTGTGAAGTTAAGAAAAATTAGAATCTTGATATTGCCTCGCTGTAACCTCGCTCCTAGCTAATTTGGTAGTCATGGCAGCGTTTGTTATGACTCTGGTGGTGACGTCACGAATCGAGGACTAAGGCCTGCTAGTAATCGAGACGGCTTTGGTCATACTGCACCGAAATGGATCGGTATGGTAACGGATGCTAATGGATTCCGTTCACTTTCCCGACTCATACGCATTACCGAGACGCTGAACAATCAGCTATACATTGTAGACTTTCCGAAGGCTGAAGTCCTATTGTATCTGCAAACAGTCGCTGGATCCATCTTTCAGCAAAACAACAGAGTCTACTACTCTCGCTCATGCCAAATATGTGTCATTTCTTCTTTGGCCTGATTTACATGCCTGGGATACTGTAGTTCTGTGACTGTCTACTAGGCAACACCGGCAACTACTGCGCATGACTTTCGGACCCGAATAGAGGCAGCATGGAAGGACATTTCGCAAACAGACGTTCATTTCCTCAGTTCAATGCGATGCCACACGCATACCACTAATACATGCCGGCTTGTGGCGGGTACACTAATACTGAGTATTGAGTCTTCCTCTCCACCAACAACATTGTACTTCGGATCTTTCATGTTTTGTATCGTAAGCTGTGGCGAGGCCCTTTTCAACACTGTTACCTGAATCTTGCACTGTGAAGAACAGGGTGTTTCAGAGGGACGTCCCACTTTTTAAATAGGTCAATCGTTCGACTTAATAACTAAATAGTAATGTAACTACGTGTAAATGAGAGGTTAATAATAGGAGAATGACTTACCATCACATCACGCTTTCTGCAGATGGCGTCCGTGAGTCCTTTAGCGGCTGTTTCGGCGTTCACTTGTCAGTTCTTGCCACAAGCAGTAAGATGTTGTTCACAGAACAGCAACGCGTGTGTATCGTGCAGAATTACTGGCTTATCAATTCTGTTACTGCCACACAAAGGATGTAAGGGCACAAGTACGGTGTTTATGATCGTCTTGACCGGAAGACGATTCTAAGGTTCGTGGAGAAACTTGAAGAAACGATTCATTACTGAGTAAACAAAAAGGGAAGCACAACCTATCGTCAAGAGTGCCACAGTGTGGAGATGTTCGTAAGCGATTGTCCCCCACCCCACGGGTATCATTACACCGATTGTCACAGGAGATTGGCTACTCTTTGACGATGTGCCTAAAAAACAGCGCAGAAATCAGGTCGTACAGAGTTACAGCTGTGCACCAGCTGACAGGGCCCAATAAAATCAAGCGTGTACATTATTGCAGTTGGTTCCTCAACTGGGTGGAAAGAAACCCTGGAATATTGACGATGACATGGTTTACCGATGAAGCTTGGTTTCGTCTTTCAGGATAGTTAAATTCTCAAAACACGAGGATTTGGGTGTCAGGAAACCCTCACGAGATCCACGAGACACCACTTCATCTGTTCATCCGCAAAGGTGTGCGTGTACTGGGTAAGTTCCGCGGAGAGAGTCATTGGACCAATTTATTTTGAAGGGTCTGTGAACACTGCTGAGTACAAGGATATTTCATGGCCTTCGTGGAGCAACTATAGAATACTAAGCTAACGCAGGGGCACTTTCAGCAGGAAAATGCCACATGCCACACCTCCAATGAGTCCATGGCGCTCATCGACAGCTTTTTCGTGGACAGTGTTATCCCCAAGAACCTGTGGCCACGCAGGTTAGTGGATTACTTCTGGAGCTATCTTAAGGAGAGAGTCTACAAAAAAGGACCACGAACTATATAGAACCTTTGGGCAAACATCACGACCGAAATAAACAATATCGATACAGACATGTTGAGGCGTGTATCAGAAAACATGGTGAAACGTATGAAAATGTGTCTGGAAGAGGAAGGGGGACACTTTCAGGACTTAATGTAAGGGTAAGTCATTCTCCCATTATTAACCTCTCATTTACACGTAGTTACGTTACTATTTAGTTATTAAGTCGAATAACTGGCCTATTTAAAAAATGAGTCTTCCCGCTGAAACACCCTGTATATGGAGTGATGCATAACAACAGAATGCTATAATTAATAATAAACATATAATAATAATAAATCTCCACATTTTTTATTGTCAAATGGTTTTTTTTCTAGAACATATTAGACCACAAACACATATTTTTAATAACAGAACTGCGGTGATAACTTTCCACCCAAAAACTCTGAAATTGGATGAAGAAATAAAAAATTAAAATGAAAGATGATGGGGAGATTACTTTATTCTTATACTTCACCTAGATACGCCGGTGCACCTTTGCAGGAAAAGTCCCAATAACAGAAGCGCAAAAAAAGGATTCTTATCTTTTTCTTAAAAAAATTAATATAAATGCTGGATAGCGCGTTATTAGAAAAGTAATTAGTTTTATTCCCAGAATTTCTGAATAGTAAAAATTGCTTGCCTAGAAAGAAGATTGTGTCGATTTATGTGCCGAAAAAATACCTGTCATTTTTTACGGCTTTGTTTGCGTCTCTCAGAGTTTTTCTAATAAACGCTTAGCCTAGACCAACATGTGATTAGAGATACGACCTGCTCAAAACGCGAAATGACGCCGAAAAAGCGTCCCGTTTTTCTGTTTGAGTTACGACAGAAGTGACCGCACTGTGGTTGTAGTTACACGCACAAACTTCACAATTCACGCCCTCGTCGTATAAAGGTTTGTTTAGAATTTGACATTGAAGCTTACCTTTCTAAAGTCCAAAATGTTGCACCAAGTGATGCATAAGTAATATTTTCATTGAAATAAGCTAACGTCATCATTTAAACCGCTTTTCATTGTATGAATGACATGGGAAATATTTATTCTTGTTGATGATGCCCAGACGTTCGTTCTATAAACTTTTCGTATTTACAGATTGTCTAGTATCAATATCGAAGTATTTAAGAAGGAAATTGCGTATGGTTTAAAATAAATAGCTAAACTGATTGTCAGTCAGTTTGGAGAATCGTACTCGTGAAAAAAGAAATTAGCAAAGGTCGTAATGGGACGGTATGCTGTGCAAACATAAATGCAGTGTATTTAGATCTTGATATAAAGATATGAAGACATGAAATATGTAACTAGTAAAATAAGAGGAGTACTTAACACATGCGAATGAAACACAGAATGGTACACAGCATCGCATGCTGCAAGTGCAAAAACAGAAATTACAAATTTAGATTTTTAAGTTGCAGAGACATTCACACTTAAGAACACACAACAGCAATGCAAAAATTCATCTAGGCCGCCGTAAGTTGTACGGGTAATAAGAGACCCCTGGTGTATACTTTATTATGGTAATTAGCTGCCACCAGACCAGGATATCTCTGTCCCGGTCAACTTACACTGTTGGGTTGCTTCTCAGAGGCATGGTGAGAGAAAAGATGACTCGTAGAGTACAGAGCTAAGCAGTGGTTACACTATGTACATTAATTTATTTACAGCTTAGTGACGAGTATGATGAAGACACATGTCACGTGATAAAAACGGTTCTTGATCTTGAGCAAGTCGACATTACAGCACGATCACAGTTCATTCCCAGCCAGTTTTTGCACTATGAGTGTGTACATAGCATCAAGAAGTTATTTAAACATAGCAATTATATGCTCTTCACAGGTGGCTAGATTTCTCAGGTGGAGGATTTCCTTGGCAGACCTCAGTCTGGCATATGATTAGTATTACTACCCAATTATCCACAGGTAATGCAATGTATATGCTCTAGTGGCCTTAACCCGCAGGAAGGCACCTAATGAACTCTCTAGTCAGCCGCATCCGACTAGCGTACGTACATCTCGAGCGACAACTACAAAACGACCGTCCTCTTCCTATTCGAGCAAAAAGTGTCCTAAAAGTCCGTTACAACTTTTTCCCGCTTAAACTCTCTGCATCCCTGCCAACCCGGACTGCGCACAGCCAATCCCGTAAGCGCACATCTTCGGAGCAAGAGGTCATGTGGTAAATCTCTCTTCCCTCTTCAGCTGTCTCTAGCTGCTTGAAACTTTTTGCGCTAGGAAGACATCCCCATCTTCTGTGAACTCCTGCCTCAGCGTGGAATTCACCATGGAAAGAATTTCTTTCCTCCTTCTCCTCTCCGTGGGATCCTTGGCACACAATATGGCCGACCTGAAGTCATTTTTCTTCCTACAGGGAAAAAATGGCGTTCCACCTCCCATTTTGGATTTTCTTCGATTTTTCCTGTCTTCAATATTTTTACATCATCACAGCAGATGCTCTTCATTCTGATTGCTTGAAACCCAGCTTGAAACCCAGCTAGAAATAGATATTAAAAAAATCTAAGAAATGATAAACATTTGACCACATGGGGTAGGTAGCTCGTAAAACAAACTCGAGAAAATCACTGAAACGAAAGAAACAAAAAATGATTCACAGCCTTAGAAATGTTGTGTCACCAAATAAGCGACTAGTGGCATTCCGAGAATACAGAGTGAACTGCCGTCGCTCGTCTTTCCGGTTTCCCTTCTAATTTGTGCGCAGGCGCAGTCCACAAAGCTGGCAGTGTTTTGTCACCAGAGCGAGAGACGGTCAAATGCGCTTTGCCGATGGAATGTGACTCCTTCACGAGGCAGGCTGGAGTGCGTTATCTTTCGAGAACCAATATGGAATTATAACGAAGTGAATTTCTCCGTCATTTTTATCCGCGCCAGGATTCGAACCCGAGTACGCTTATTCCGGAACAAGTTGCTCTACCAATTAAGCTACGCGGACATTGATTCTAATTGCTATCTGCCTTTATGTCGTGTGCGTCCTTCTGGCAGGTACGTCACATCTCCTGGTACGTTACATCATCTCCCCCTTATTTTTCTTTTTTCTTTCGCAGTGCTGCTCATATTTTTCCTATCTCGCGGTGTGGAAATAACATCACACCAATGCGAGATTTTGAACGGTCGGGTCATCCGGATAGTTCGGGCGCCATTATAACGAAGTAAATTTCTCCGTCATTTTTATCCGCGCCAGGATTCGAACCCGAATACGCTTATTCCGGAACAAGTTGCTCTACCAATTAAGCTACGCGGACATTGATTCTAATTGCTATCTGCCTTTATGTCGTGTGCGTCCTTCTGGCAGGTACGTCACATCTCCTGGTACGTTACAGAATGAGCAACTTCATATGAACTTGCGTTGTCTTAAGGTTCCCCATTTAAATAAATTCTTCTTAGCCTGTTGGCACCCACTGCAGGGTATAGGCCACCCTAGTCTTTTCCAACTTCCTCGATCCTTTAGAGATTTACCACATGGCCTCAGTCCACCATTTAGCACCTCTCAATTTCTGAAGGTCATATCTCCATCTTGTTCTCTGGCGCCCACTGATTCTGTTGTTAATCGTATCCATCTTTCAGTCTTCCAACATGTCCAGCCCATTTCCACTTTGATTCTTTTATTATTTTTATAATATCTATTATTCCTGTTCTTTCCCTTAGAAGTTCATTTCTAACTCTGTCTCTTCTTGTTATTCCCAACATTCTTCTCTCTAACTTTCTTACCAATACTATTATTTTTTCACATTTCACATTGTGATACTCTACGTTTCACTTCCATACGTAAATACGGGGTTAATACATGCATTTAAAATATTTCTTTTTAAACACAATGGAAGATCGCCGGTTGAATAGTCTTTAAGTCTCCAAAAGGTTCTATAGCCTTGGATATGATTCTTCTATTGATTTTTCTTTCTTGGGTTTTCTTTAAAACTGATTACTTTACCTAAATAAATGTGTTCATATACTTTTTCAATTTCTTTTCCTTCTATCAAACTCTTTTCTGTATCCTTTTCTGTACTGTTTAGTTTTTGCTGTGTTTATTGTCAGACCTTTTTTAAAACTTTCCATCCATAAATCATCTACCATATTTTGCATTTCACTATTGCTAGCTGTAATAATGACTATGTCAGCAGCAAATCTTTAGATTGCTGCTGACATAGTTTAGATACCTTTTATTTATGTTTAATCCTTTTTGATCCGAGTTTAAATTTCTAAAAATATCTTCCAATGCAGAGTTAAATAATTTTGGAGATAGTGGGTCTCCCTGTCTTAACCCATCTCTCCACCTCGAAAACTGAGCTTATGCTCTCAAACTTCATTGTTCCTGTAGCTTTGCTATATGCTTTATTTATTAAACGTACATATTTTCGTTCCAATGTTTGTCTTTTTATTGAAGAACTCATTTCCTTTTGATATATAGAATCAAAAGCTTTGGTATAGTCTACAAAAACTAAGTGAACTTCTTTCTGATATTCATTTGTTTTTTCTACTAATTGATTAATTGTATGTAGATGATCTAAATGATGAAAAAAATGATAGATGGCAAATGTAGATGTTCTAAATGATGATTAAATAAATTATCATTTATTTAAAATTATTTCTAGTGATAACACTGGAAAGTAGCATGCTTCTTCCCTGATCGCAAGTAATCTGCCATATAAATTCCACTCTTTATCTCGTGTCTATTTTGATTTTGCAATTACTGTAAACAGCAGTGTACAAGAATTATCAACGATTTAACTAAAACAGTAAGATTGAAATGAAGTAAAAGGACAACCGCACATGTGAGGGTGAAACTGAGAAAGTATCTGAAAGAAAGCCCAGCAAGGATGAAATATAAGTGAGTAAATAACACGAAAGAAAAACAAATGGGATGTTCCGAGAGCACACTTTAAGAGCAAGGAGAAACAAGAGAAAATGCAGATGAGACATGAGAGACATGAAGTGAGAAAGAGAGAAAATGCGTCCACATATAGTGACTGAGGCTAGAGAAAACAAGTTATAATTAAAGTACTTAAAGCTAGAAAAAAATTAAGTAATCTGTTGCTGATATCTTCCGGGAGCCGTTGTTTTCTTAAGTTTACAGTGTAGGAACTGAGTATATCCCAGATCCGTTAGGGGCAAGTGAACACATGTGCTTTTTATCATCATAAAATGTCATCTTGGAAGAGTCGTGGCTTATAATGTACGAGAACCCAAATGTAAAAGAAAAATAATTTGTTCTCTTGCGAAGGGGGCTGAGGAAAGAAGGCGCTTTAAACCTTATTCCACCACAGGGAATAGAGAAGCTTCGAAGCTTGTACAATTACCTAGGGACACGGAACTCCAGGCAAAGGAAAATCCATGGACCGTGCAACGATGGATTACTGAAGGGAAAGTTCACTCCATAAATCCTCTGAAAAGAACTTTTTGTTCTCTAGATAACATCTGTTCCTTACCTGCTCCATCTGTCTTCCCTGACTTCAACAACGGGAACGTAAAGAGGCCATTTCTTTTTTTCAGCTACATACAATGATACAAAATATGTTTCGGAAACTGACTACACATTTTGCGTTTCGAAACGAGAATGCTTTTTGAAACAGCTGCTTATAGATATTACTAGAACTTCGTCTCGTACAGAATGAGAAGAAAAGCTATTACGTTTATTAAACAGCTCTGTGTCACAATAGTTCTTTCCGTTTGCGCGTTCTTTAAAAATGCATGGATAACCCCAAAACAGATTGAAAACGGGACTGCTATTGAACTGAAAGCTTCATATCCCCAAAAGATTAATCTTTTTAATTAGACAGTCAGCAGCCTCTTTTCAATTTTTGAAGAACACATTTTTTTTTAGTTTCTGAGTTTAAAGACAAAAACGAGCAGCTCGAATGGTTATAAGAAATCGCCTGCTCCCATTTTATGGTAGCTAGTTCCAGGAAGGCAAACAGCCCCTAACAAGAAATAACAACCGGCACATAAAGGTTTCAGTGTCAACATACAAAGAAAGATCGAACCATAATGCTATTCACGGCACATCCCCTGATGAAAAACTTACAAAAGAACGAGATTTGCAGTCTGTGACGTTTTTAGCATACGACCATAGCCACGATATCTGATTTATAATTAAGATTCTGAAAATTCATCTTGTACTAGACAAAGCAAAACATGCTGACCAAATTTCTAGGCTGTACATATTTTTCACCTTTTCAGATGAACTTATATTTACCTTGGGCAAGAAATACCAGAGTGAGTCAAAAGTTCGTCCCGTTTGCAGCTAAAACTCTTAATGATCCAAGAAAGCCATACGCCTTCACTTCGTTCTGCAAAGTACAGAAGTTTTTGACCATAATGCTACTATGACCCTCTTCCAATGTTCCACTGGAACCATTCCGCAAAGTAGAGGCCGTTGGTTTTTTTAGTCCTTTGTCAATGTTCCACTGGAGCCATCATGCAAAGTACAGACAGTTGGTTTCTATAGTCCTTTGGCAATGATCCATTAGAACCACGGTCCCATGGAGTTACCGCTCGGCAGGTTTCGAGAGCAGAAGCTCTCTCATGTCAGATTCCACATCCAGCAGTGGAGGAAAGTGCCTTCCTTGTAGAAAATGTGCCATGAAACGAAACACGTGGGAGTCGGCTGAGGCAAAATCAGGACTGTATGGAGGATTGGGTAAAATCAGGACTCTATGGAAGATTGGGTAAGATCAAGAGCGTGTGGAGGATTGGGTAAGATCAGGAGCGTGTGGATGATTGGGTAAGATTCAGGAGCGCGTGAAGGATTGGGTAAGTCAGGAGCGCGTGGAGGATTGGGTAAGATCAGGAGCGTGTGGAGGATTGGGTAAGATCAGGAGCGTGTGGAGGATTGGGTAAGATCAGGACTGTATGGAAGATGGGGTAAAATCTCAACCCCATCCAAAATTCTTGTAGTTTTCTGTGAACCACTCTGGACGAGTGACTTAGGGTGTCATCTACTTGCTGGCTTCCTTTCATGAGCAGTGGGTATGGTTGGCGTTGAGCATCATGGAACCACTGCACTTGTTCAGCATACAGGCTTCCGTACACAACATGACAATCTGACACGAGTTCCCACTGCACAGGATCCTCACAATTCCAGCAATTCCATCAATTCCACAGCACGAGTTTCCTCTCGAATCGCCATCTTTGCACCACTGGCTTGGCTCAGCCACAAGTTACCATTGGTAGGATAACATAATAATATCCACGTTTCATCATCTGTGACGATACGACGACAAAAACTATCATCCTGTGGAATTTGGTAGAGCGAAACGTTGTTCTGCCTACTGGAATATCAATTCATGGAGAAACCATTCAATGGCGACTAGTGGAAGAACCGATGGTGCAGGCAATGAACGATGGTGGATTGTGTAGACTCCACCTCAGTTGGTATTTGTTGTGTACTGGTACAGGGGTTCGTTGTCACGGCGTCGACGAGGGAGTCAGGGATTCTGAGTGTTGGATATTCTGATCTCGACTTGTCTTTGAGACTGGTGTCCCAAGCATTGAAGCACAGAAACCATTTTCACCCAGCGCTGTTGTTCACTGTTTCCTCATCTTCAATCGCACAAATTTCTCTCGATGCTGCCGCGTTCAACCTTTTTATTTCAAAAATGGCGTAGGAGCACCAGAACAGCGCGTTAATCTACCTCTATCGCCCTGCTAATCTAATAACGCAATATAATCCATTTGAAAAATTTCTTTTTTTTTACTGTATGCCATTTGCTAAAGTAAAGATGGGGAACATTATCCTCTTTTAACAACGACCGTTTTCCAGCATATGAGGGCAGTGGCGATGGAGGACGCAGTGGCTATTGCTGCACTCCTTGACTTTTTGTTTTATTTATGAGATAACACCGGACGTCTTCCCAGTCATGGCTTTCATGCCGTCTGTGCCACAACACATCAACGCAGTTATGGGATGCCACTCACAGTGAAAAATTCGTCCATCAATTTGAAAATTTCAGCTCCACTTGTGTTAGTCGGTAACGGCTTACAGAGAAGCAGATCCTCTTGAAAAGAGTCCAAGTACTGATAAGCCAAAAATACTGTTAAAATTGCCAAGCCGGCCATATTCGTTGATTCATACATTTGGAGCGAAAATCTATTCTTAGTGCATTTTATTCGTGAAAGTACAGTAGCTTTCACGCCCTCTGCTAAATCCCTGATTCGTCGCAAGATTGTGCTATTTGACAAAGGAACGGTGCCTATTAGTTTCGTGGCTTTTCCATCCAGCATACATTCAACTATATCCTTTATTCAAGCCTTGATACGGTTTTCAGCGATGGTATGGGCTTCGCCAGCTTGAGCAACTTGGTATTTGACTAATTAGGACGCCATCAAACCTTTTCGTTAACTGTTTTTAAATGATAAGATATAATTTTCTGGGATTGTGTAAGTTCATTGTGTTTCCTTCTAAAGAAATCAGTAGGTTTGCCCTTGCATTCTGGATGGAACCCCTCAAAATGACGGCGCATGTTTGCTGGGAACATCGCACTGTTTGGCAACACTTTGAGGCAAATTACGCACCGTGGCTTGTTGTCACTGGTCTCAACGAACCGAAGTTCTTCGGAGACCAGTGCCACAGGGAACTGGTCTCCTAAGAACTAGGCATTTGGTTCAACTCTTCAGTAGGTTCTGGCACACCCGTTGTAGCTGATTCATCCAAAAACCCTTCATCCTGTCCAGCAATTTCAGCACAACAGTAGCAACTGCTTATCTTCTTCCACGGTACAATTGAAAAATAATATTCGTATCAGCTGGGTAAATAAAATTATAATAATAATGGTCGGGTAAATAAAAAAACAACAACACAAAGTTTGGATATGCTTGTTAGCTGTTGAAGCTTCCACAGCTACTAGACGTTCTGTGGCCGAGGTTTTGACAGCCTTTTTAAGGATCAAGACTTAAACCAGGGATCCGTTGAAAGGAAATCGATGATGTTTTCTGAATCACTACGTAGGTCCCCAAAAGACCTGCAACGGGCTGGTGTTTCGTTCTCAAGACGGAAGATCCGAAAAGTTATACTAACGTAATTGCTTACAATAAAAAAACATATTGAAAAGCACGCACAAGAAGAACTCATATACACCGATTAGACATTATTACATCATGATCACCCCCAGCCTAGAGAAATGAGAGCGTCTGGAGACAGAACGGTGGCGCAGGTCAAATTCTAAGAGCAGTATATATCCAACCCGAGAACCGACTTTCGGTTAGTAAAGGGTTCCGAGTCAGAATGGGAAAAGCTGACGATTTATCGGAGTTTTATAAAGGAGAAATTGTGACGTCACGGCGCCTCGGAACTACGATCTCGGAAACGGCGCCGCGGCTTGTGGGTTGTTCACGTGCCGCTGTAGTGAGTACGTATCCAAAGTGGGGCACAGATGGCCAAACGACGAACCGTCGGCAAGCCCTGTGTCGTCCGCAGCTCACTGATGTCAGAGGGGAGCTGAGACAGTCGCGCATTGTTCATAGCGACCCCATGGCCACAGTGCTACAAATCACCGGCAGCTACAACTGTGGTGATCAGGGTAACGAGTCACATCCCACAGTTCATCGCAGCCTTCTGCGCATGGGCCTGCGTAGCAGAAGACCCATCCGGGTCCCTAGTATGCTCACTGCACATCATCGCTAACAACGCATGAAATGGGCCCAATATCATCGAGATTGGACAGTGGATAACTGGAAGAAAGTGGCATGGTCTGACGAATCAAGATTTCTGATGCATCGCGTGGACTTCCGAGCGTGGATACGCCGATTATCAACGGAGACTATGACACCGGGATGCACAGCTTGCCATGTAAAACACCCATAAGCCATTGCGAACGTGTTGTATTGAGTCAGCTTATACCCGTTGCGGTTATCGCGTAATTTTCAAATTGTCTTTACCTCGTAATTTACCTATGTAATCTCGCTGCCTTCAACAGATATATAAATCTTATAACAATCACACTTGCTCGTCAATCACACCTAACTCAGCATGTTTTATATCAAATTTTAATAAGCTACTCGAAATATCTTGACATCTTTACCACTCCATTAACTTCATACAGGTCATGTTCAGTCTATTCATTTTATTTTTTCCTGATTCACTGTCAGTGTTGCCAACTTGTAAAAACTGTTTGGAAAAGTAATATGCCGTTTAGTTAGAAAATGTTTAACCAAAAAGTAACAAAATTTACATAAGAAAACAGAAACTCAAAAAGAAGGTTAAGAAGAGACATGCGCCATACGATACACACACTTTTGCTCCTTTAGTGAACATCATCCAATAGTTTAAAGGTGCTATGATAACAATTATTATATGAACTTTCGGTATTTCTGTGATCATGTACGATTTTTTAATTGATCACGATAAATACAGTCAATCAACATGCCGTGTCCGATGAAGAAGTTGCTATTTTAATTCATTTACCTCTATAGCTTCAAAACTTTGCGGATGCTTCGAGCCAACAGTGAGAGTTTGAGCCACTAATGATACATTCTCGAAAATATTGAAGCAAGAGCAAGCCACATCCATACTATTGAAAATAAAATATGCTATGTAACCTAGATACAAAATAGCTAATGCATTTTGTTAAAATCTCAATATAAATGATACGATTATGCGTGCACCTTTCAAGAAGAATTATTATGCAATTTCCTGAGATTTGTAACAGTACAATATAGCTTAAATCATGACAAAATCTCGCGGAAAAGAACTGACGTAGAAAGACTGTCTAAAAGTTTCGAAGAGAGCTCTCCAAAAGGGTAAGTTTCGCTTTAGCCATATTACCTCGGCAGGCGGGCGACGATAAATTCAGGCATTAAGCATTTCGCCTTAACTGGAAACGGATAAAAATGAGATCGGGAAGAAGTAGTGGAAATAACAAATAAAAGCAGCGGGAGAACGCTTTTATTAAAATAGCGCTCCTCCAGCGCGGGGCGTTTACAAATCCCAATTCCAAGGCATGAATAAATGCATGATTCATCTACAACAAAGCCGATCCGGAGGAGTACTTAGCCGAAAAGAGTTACAAGAGACGCCATTTTCCCAGCCCCTCCTTCCAGCATTCACGTGACCTCGTTCTAATGGAGAGACTGTCGATCAATGGAAAAATAATTGGTTAATTAAGCTAATACGTCATTACCTTCACCGCAAACAGTTAATTTCTGAATTTGCATATGGCTTGACTTGACTGTGGAATGGCAACTGAAAAGCAATTAAGTCATTCAGCCCACATGTGCAGAGTGTACGACATTTCAAAAGGTCTTAGTAAATCGGGAACATGTTCAAACAACAATGCTTTTGAAATAATGAGAACATGGAGAGCAAATCTCAGAGATTCTTTTGAAGCGATTTTCGACGATTTCATTCATCAACGGATGCGAACATTTTACAGAGTTCACACTGGAGCAAGGATTTAAACCAGAACTCTTCTCATTTTAACGGTGGTTATAACAACGCATCACAAATCACCCCATCTACTAATTCGACTTGTGCGATTTCCTGCAATTAATCTGAAGTGGAAATGTGAAACCAAACAGAGTTTTGTTTCCCTAATAGCGACACCTTTGTATTTTAAGGTTCTTCAAATTGTCGGCAGTGTCTTTTCAGAATTTCGCTTATTTTTCAGTACGCTACTTAGGGATTCCAATAGGTTACAGAAATTATTCTCCGGAAACAATGTGGCAAACAAGATTGCAACAACCACTCACTCCAGATTAAATTCATAAGCTCGCTCGGATTGTACGAATTCAAACAACGCACATCGAAAAGCAATAATGAAATGTCACTTGCTTGTTTAGAGTGAGAACGTTCAGATATGAAAATATTGCGTCTTATATACATACATATCACTAAGTTCTCTGAGATTCAGAGGTTAGCTCCACAAAGAAATACAAACTACGAGATAATTTTTACTTACTGTTGCCGTATACAACTCGGGCTTCACTGACATCCGTCACGCGCTATACACAAGATCTTTTATACTTCATACTCATAATCTTTTTCTCATGCAAACACTCCTGAATCTGATAATCCCATGGCTTTCTTGGCCTTCCTCTGCCTTTCCTTCCTGCCACTTGGGCTCAAAAGATTTTCTTGGTAAGCATCTCATCACTCATTCTTTCAATGTGGCCAAACCACCGAAACATATTAATCTCCACCTTGCTAACAACATTTTGCTTCACATTACACAACTGCAACACATCTTCATTCCTCACACGATCAGAACGTGTCTTGCCACAAATTCCCCGCAAGTAACGCATTTCTCCAGCACACATACGACTCCTATGTTTTTTGTGTAGTACACAGGTTTCACTGCCATACATCAGAGTGAGAACTATTACACTTTCATACACAGCCATGCGGGACTCTCTTGAGAACCCATAATTCCTGTGAACCCCCCCCCCCCCCAAAGCAGACATGACTTTCCATGAAGAATTCACTCGCCTACTAATTTCACCATCCAATTTGTTCTCTCTGTCAAAAATCATCTAAACACGTGGCGTCAGTTGAATAAATAAATCCATCGCTCTTTCCACGTTAAACAACGCACAGCAACCGAAAAATTGTTATTCGGCCGCCGTCGGGGAATTGAATCCCGAATCTCTCGATATCTAGCCGAGCACGTTAGCCTTACACCACACCAATTCACGGCGCTATAAGTGTTTTTCTTTTTCAGTCAGCAACTGACTTAAAAAAGAAAAACACACATAGCGCCGTGAATTGTTGGCCGCAGTGGTGTAAAGCTACCGCGCTCGGCTAGATATCGAGAGATTCGGGATTCAATTCCCCGACGGCGGCCGAATAACAATTTTTCTGTAGCTGTGCGTTGCTTAATGTGGAAAGAGCGATTGATTGATTTATTCAACTGACGCCACGTGTTTAGATGATTTTTGAGTCGGCGGCCGAATAACAATTTTTCGGTAGCTGTGCGTTGCTTAACGTGGAAAGAGCGATGGATTTATTTATTCAACTGACGTCACGTGTTTAGATGATTTTCACCTGTGAACCATATGTTCGACATCTGTAATTGATAGGTGTCTGTCTTCCTGTATAGTAACACCTATTGCATTGATGTCTACCGCTGTAACACTCGTTGAAGACCTTCCCCCATGCGCGATGAAAGCCGCTCACGCACGACCATCTATAAATTCTTTATGCTATCTGTAAATTGTTGATTTTCCTGGACATTCATCTTTCTAAGCCTCTTGCATAAGCCGGAAAGTCTCTCCGACAGCAGACTTCTTTAGTCGACAATAAAATTTAATGGCGCGTCTTTGTTCCTCTTTCACATCCATTTTTTCGGAAAATCACTGCTCGAAATAACTTGTTAGGGGTTCACGAAACAACGCTTCTTAAACTGCGCACTACCGACGACGCATGCGTGTTAAATAGGTGTGGTCGGTTGCTATGGTTACTGCAACGACTACCGTTTTTCGAGACTCGTGCAAAGGTCGAACACAGCATTGCACATTTTTATAAAAACATTCTGAGTTGTTTTCGGACAAGCTATATAATTTGCGTCAATTAGCGGGAAAATGTTTAATTAGCGAAATCGAAAATATATGTGTGTAACAGTTAGAGCCTGACTTCGTGTGTAACAGTTAGAGCCTGACTTCGTGTGTAACAGTTAGAGCCTGACTTCGTGTGTAACAGTTAGAGCCTGACTTCGAGAAGCATAGTAATGGTTACAAAAGCGAATATATTAAGATGCTCCTAGCTGGAAAATCAGATAGTAAGATGCTTATGTTGATTAGTACTAAAGTCAGTTATTCCAAAAGAACTTTTCTGGTAATAGCTGTAGAAATCAGAAACTAAAACTCCATAGAACCTAAAATCCAAATTAATGCCAACGTGAGGGAACGTTTTGTACCAGGGAAAGCAAAAACAGCACGAAAAATCTGGCTGCAGTTAAGGCTATTGGATACAAAAAGAAGTTTCCAAACTGTACATATTTTTTTTTGTTTGACTGAAGGTTTAACGACCACCGTGAGCAACTTAGTGGGTTATAAGCAGTCTCCCGTCCCTTATTTAAGGCCACTATCTCCATGTAAGGGAGAGAGCCAGCGCCGTAAGACAAACACAACATCCATGCCTCACGGGGGATTCGAACCCGGACAAATTTCGGGCGAATGATCAGAAGCCATCGCTTAGACCAGACCAAGGCACTATACATTTGGAAGGGAGATACCATGCCAAATGTAAATACACATTTTCCTCACCGCGAGGTGAAATGCATAAAAATGTGGGACTAGATATTCTTTACCACTGGCTAAATGTAAAAGCTATTAGTTTTATCTCCACTGAGTGTTAAGTTTATGAGTAGCAGTACACATTATTATGCAAATCGACTGAACACGATATTCGTTATCATCCTATCATTACGCCTACATAATATAGTAAACGGGACACTATCTGTAGTACATAGTTCGGAATACGCCCACATAGTCAAGTAAACGGTACACTTCCTGTAGTACATAGTTCGGAATATGTTCACATAATCAAGTAAACGGGACACTATCTGTAGTACATAGTTCGGAATATGTCCACATAATCAAGTAAACGGGACACTATCTGTAGTACATAGTTCGGAATATGTCCACATAATCAAGTGAACGGGACACTATCTGTAGTACATAGTTCGGAATATGTCCACATAATCAAGTGAACGGTACACTTCCCGTAGTACATAGTTCAGAATATGTCCACATAATCAAGTAAACGGGACACTATCTTTAGCACATAGTTCGGAATATGTCCACATAATCAAGTGAACGGTACACTTCCTGTAGTACATAGTTCGGAATATGTCCACATAATCAAGTGAACGGTACACTTCCTGCAGTACATAGTTCGGAAAATGTGCACATAATCAAGTAAACGGAACACTATCTGTAGTACATAGTTCGGAATATGTTCACATAATCAAGTGAACGGTACACTATCTGTAGTACATAGTTCGGAATATGTCCACATAATCAAGTAAACGGGACACTATCTGTTGTACATAGTTCGGAATATGTCCACATAATCAAGTGAACGGTACACTTCCTGTAGTACATAATTTGGAATATGTCGATATAATCAAGTGAAGGGAACATTTTTTGTAATGCATGGTTCTGTACACGTCTACATAATCAAGTGAAGGGGCACTTCCTGTAGTACATAATTCTGAATTATCAGCATCAACAACCATGGGAAAGATACTCGTAGGTGTCTGGTGCCAAAAATGCTTATCGTCTTGTATTGTTTTACTACCAGCACATTGACATTCATCTGGAAAACCCTGATATCTCACGGAAGGGGGACAAAGGATAAAGTGCGTCCGGGGCCGACTTTACAGAGGGCCATCCACGCATTAGCGTCCCCCAACACTGGGAGTCTGCGGAAAAACCTCTGCGTAATAAACGAAAGAGACACTTTCTGTAATACGTAGTTCTGAATAAGTCTACAATATCAAGTGAAGAGGACATTTCCTGTGGTGTAGTTCGGAATACCTCTGCATAATCCAGTGAAGGGGGCATTTCCTGTATTACATAGTTCTGAATACGTCAACAATATCAAGTGAAGGGGACACTTCCTGTATTACATAGTTCTGAATACGTCAACAATATCAAGTGAAGGGGACACTTCCTGTACTGCATAACTCTCAATCAATATAATCAACAACCATGGGAAAGATACTCGTAGGTGTCTGGTGCCAAAGCACAGCAGATTTTAATCGTTTTGTATTGCTTTACTATCAGCGCATCGACAATCATCTGGAAAACTCTGATATCTCAGGGAAGGGAGACTAAGGATAAAGCGCGTCTGGGGCCGACTTTGCAGGGAACAATCCACGCATTAGCGGCTCACATTACGGGGAGTCTGCGGAAAAAACATCTGCATAATCAAGTGAAAGAGACACTTCTTGTAATACATCTGCAATAGCAAGTGATGGGGACACTTCCTGTAGTACATAGATCGGAATATGTTATTGAAGGTCTAATGGAAAGCAACCTAATTAAAGTAGAGGAAGATAGTGGGAGCTTTGAGGAAATCGTGCAAGTATCAGAAAAGCTGCTACACTTTTAAAATGTGTAATCTCCCTCAAAGTAGTCCATGATCTTCCTCAAAGTAGTCTCCTTGGGTAGCGATACACCGCTGCCAGCGTTTTTTCCACGGTTGGAACGCTCCCTGGAAGTATTGTTCGCGAATCGTGTCAAGCACCGTCTGCGATTCGCGCTGGATCTCGTCCATGGTTTCAAAACGGCGAGCCTTGAGCTTCAGCTTCAACTTCAACTTCGGAAACAGAAAGAATCGCAGGGGGCCATGCTATGTGAGCTGCTGCTGCATTTTCGTGATGTAGCAGAAAATCGCCCCTGCGCCACATTTCAGGTCGTTTGCGGCGAATGTCCTCCCTAACACGCAACAGAACATCGCAGTAAAAAAGAGCAATGACGGTCTGGCACTGTGGGTCGAATTCACGGTGCACAACCTCACGAATGTCGAAGAACACCATGAGCATGCTTTTGTTTGAGCTCCGGACCTATCGGGCCTTCTTCGGTCGTGGAGTTGCCGGCCTCTTCCACTGCGACGACAGTTGTTTGGTCTCCGGGTCGTAGCCGTAGATCCAAGTCTCGTCCTTAGTGATGAACCCGCGACAGGAACATTTCATGCGTCTCCGTTCTCGATTTGCCGAGTTTGACGCAGAATTTGATGTTCGTCCGCTGCTCTAGTTTGCAGCCCATACCGAAATCGCAGCTGTGTTCTGCACGTGGCCACCAAATATCGTGTAGCACAGCTCCTGATGTTCACAGAATGACGTCACTTGCCACAATGACTCATGAAGTTCACTGCCCTTGACCGCTCCTTCTCGCGCATCCGTGTACTACCATCTTTTGGCGCGCTACGTACCTTGTTTCGGAACTTTTTGACCGCACTACGTATTGTGGTACCAAATACCGCAAGATACCTATCGTCACCTCATCGAATCGGTGCCTCGCCTAGCGACCGCTGGTCATAATCTAATGACTCATCGGTGTACTTATGTTCCTCGTAGTCAAAATATTTATCGCTGAATGAATAAGATTTCTACGTTATAGAATTTCAGTAAATATAAACAGAACAATTTATTTGTACCGTTTGGGGATTAACAGAGTTTAGTAACGCGTTTGTACGGTCGAAAAGCTGTGATAATTTACTGGTTTATTTCTTGATACCGCGGCAGTTGTTCATCTCGCCTTTTAATTCAACAAATCGATATAAAGTAATTTTGTTTTCTCATTTTCATGCGACATTACCCCTTTTCCATTATGCTGATTCGCCTGGAGTATTTGTTTTTTATACATCCTCTTCAATATATGGAGAGCATTTCTTTTTGCCTTGGGTTCATCATCGCTTTCAACGGACGTTGGGAAAAAATTGCTTGGTAGATATTCGCCAATAAGAAAATTTAAATTTCGCCGAAACTAACTAAGAGACCCGAACTGTGTATTTACGTAATGTGGTTAAAAATCTCTAAATTTTTTTTAACCAGGATTTGTTTTTAAATAAAAGATTGCTATTTATTCTCCGAGAGAGTTCGTAAGACTTCTTCTTCTAGCACTTAACTATGCCTGAAGTGGTACTATGGTAACTAAAGAAATTATCTTTTGAAATTTTGAACTTTTTCATGAGGAATCAAAAAACCCATTTTGAGGAAGTAGCTGATTCCACCTTTTCACATGGCACTTAAACAGCTTTGATTCATTTCCCTCTTTCAGATTTATGTTCGTGCACTGTTTCAAGAAAAAAAAAAAAACCCGCTTTTTAGCAAAGCCTTCATAACGCGCAAATTTTATGCTGCTCGTACTCTGAAGAAGAATTCCGTGTAATCCATTCTCTCTTCAAAAGCTGTTTATTGATTTTTCGCTTTAGAACATAAATTCGCCAACTCTTTTGTAGCACCACCTTTCAAAACCATCCAGTTTTACACCGTCATTTTCATGTCGATTTATTAAGGATAAAGCTTAAGTCAGATGCCAGAGGAAAATCTTTTATTTTGTGATAAGGAATCATAAAGCAAATTCAAATTGTGTAGAAGAAAGGTTCTTCTCATAATATTGGGTGTGTGCAAAAGTTCTACCTTCATAGATTTAGAGAAAACTTACGACCGAGTGAATAGGACACTTTTGTGGAAAGGTTTTGAAAGAATATGGTGTTACTGGGAATCTACTTAATAGTGTAAAAGCCATGTATGCTGGTAGTAGAGCTTGTGTACGAGTGAATGGTGTTTTATCAAAATGGTTTTCCATTGGTGCAGGAGTTAGACAAGGTTGTGTAATGTAAGCATGGCTGTTTAATATATTTATGGATGCATGCATACGTGAGGCCACAATAGATAATAGCGGCTTATGTCTTGGTGATATCCGTGTGTGCAGATTGCTGTATGCTGATGACACTGTCCTGTTGGCAGAGAGCAAAAGTGAGTTGCAGAGTACGTTGACTCGGATGCACGAAGTTTGCATGAAATTCAAACTGAGTATAAATAAGGGAAAAACAAAAGTTATGGTGTTTGAGAGAGGAACGGGTAGCACTGAATGTAATGTAAGTATAAATGGCACTGTGATTGACCAGGTGAGTGAGTTTGTGTATTTAGGAAGCATGTTTGACAGAGAGAACAAGTTGGATGGTGAAATCAGCAGGCGAGTGAATTCTTCTTTGAAAGTCATAGCTGCTCTGGGAGGTTTTCACAGGAATGATGGGTTCTCTAGAGAGTCCCGCATGGCTGTGTATGAAACAGTAATTGTTCCTACTCTGATGTATGGCAGTGAAACCTGGGTACTGCAGAAGAAACATAGGAGTCGTTTGTGTGCTGGAGAAATGCGTTACTTACGTGGGGTTTGTGGCAAGACATGATATGATTGTGTGAGAAATGAAGATGTATTGCAGCTGTGTGATGTGAAGCAAAATGTTGTTAGCAAGGTGGAGACCAACATGCTTCGGTGGTTTGGCCATGTTGAAAGAATGAGTGATGAAATGCTTACTAAGGAAATCTTTTCAGCCCAAGTGGCAGGAAGGAAAGGCAGAGGAAGGCAAAGGAAGACATGGGTGGATCAGATTCAGGAGTGTCTGCATGAGAAAAAGATTATGAGTATGAAGTATAAAAGATCTTGTGTACGGCGTATAATGGATATTAGTGAAGCACGAGTTGTATGTCAAGATCGCTGTAAATGGCGAAGTTTGATACGACAGCAATAAGTAAAAATATCTGGGAGTTTGTATTTCTTTTTGGAGCTAACCTCTGAATCTCAGAGAACAGCTTAGTGATATGTATGTATGTATGTATGTATGTATGCTAAATATCATTTTATTCCATTGTGTTTCAGTCTGAAAACGGAGGTAACAACTTACAAAGAAGGAAGTTAGACGCAACCTCGTAATCTTACATTCCTTTTTCCGCGACATTCTCTCAGTCCCGTATGGTTAAGTATAATTTTGTTACATAAATGTTTATATTTAAGACTGAAAACGGTGGAAATAGCTTAGTGATATGTATGATGTATGCAAAAGTTCTACCCGTTTTTGTAACATATGCAAACTGCGGTCGGAGTAGTTACGTCACAGATGACGTCACGATACCAAATTTTCGGCCAATAAAGCGTGGAGTGGTAGAGCATCTAGAGGCATTAGGTTTGCCAGAGTAGGTCATTCGTAACATAAATCACGGACGGTGTAACATGGCAAGCGATAAGGAGCACATTAGACATTGTTTGCGGTACGAATTCGGTAAAGGCAGTACTGCAGCCGCGGCTTGCCGCAACATCTGTCAAGTGTATGGGGAGGATGTAGGTGATCATAGCACATGTCGCCGTTGGTTTCGGAAATTCCGGGACGGAGACAGACGCTGTAAAGATCAACCACGTCCTGGACGTCCATCCGTGGTTTCTGACGAGGATGTGGACCAAGCCATAACAAATGACCCACATCTAACAGTTCAGGAATTAGCGGAAACGTTGTCGGTACACAGAACAACAGTCAAAAGACGGATGCATACCCTTGGGTTCATCACAAAGTTCGATAACTGGGTTCCGCACAAGCTTTCTGCAAATCAACGAGAGGAGAGAATCCGTACCTGTGTTTCTTTGCTTTCTCGTCACAGAAATGAACCGTTTTTGGGACGAATTTTAACAGGTGGTGAGAAATGGGTACTGTACCGTAATGCAAAGCGTGGACGGACCGTGTGCCAAGGTGCGGAGCCTGCTCCATCGACCTCAAAAGGGGGACTGCATCCCAAAAAGGTTTTGTTGAGTGTTTGGTGGGATGTCCGACGAATAATCCACTGGGAGGTGTTGGCACCTAACCGAACGATAAATGCTGACCTCTACTGCCAACAGTTGGACAGATTGCGAGAACAACTGACATTGAAGCTGCCAGCACTCGTCAATCGCAAGGGCGTGATCCTTCACCATGGTAACGCCAGACCTCATGCTGCTTTCATCACTCGGCAAAAATTACTAGACTTTGGTTGGGAAGTGTTATCTCACCCGGCATATTACCCTTACCTGGAACCTACAGACTACCACCTTTTTTAACATTACAGAAAGCTTTCGCTCTCCAAACCTTTGATGATGCGGACGATCTGAAAAAATGATTTTTTTGACGCTATAACACAGGAGTTTTTCCGGCGTGGGATTCACCTATTCATAGACACATCCAACAGAGGTCACCGCTCTTTCCACGTTTATAAGTGAGTCACGGAAAAATGATCATTGGCCGCAACCGGGAATCGAACCCAGGGCCTTCCAGTTACGCGACGGATATGCTTCCACTGCACCTACAGCGGCCGCGAATTCCTCCAGACTCACATACCCTAACTGCCAAGCCAATTTGGCAGGTTGCTTCTTGGAGCCCCGCACACTCACTTATAAACGTGGAAAGAGCGATGACCTATGTTGGATGTTTCTGGTCCACGTCAAATGTCTGTACTGATTATTCATTCGTCTTCTAACTATTTGTTCAGTTGCTGCTCAGCATCTTTGGTGAATCCCCAGCATTGTGCGGGGGTCTAAGAAGCCATATGCCAAATTGGCTTGGCAATTAGTGTATGTGAGTCTGGGGGAATTCGAGGCCACTGTGGTGCAATGGAAGCATATCTGGCGCGTAACTGGAAGACCCTGGGTTCGATTCCCGGTGGCGGCCAATGATAATTTTTCCGTGACTCACTTATAAACGCGGAAAGAGCAAGACTTCGGTTTGATGTTCCTAATCCACGTCAAATGCCTGTATTGATTATTATTCATAGATAGACAGATGACAAGAGGTCATGCAGAACGATGGCAATTATGTGAAATCCTAGGGACGTTATTTTTTGTGTTCTGCTCCTTTCTTTGTAGCCTACAAAACCGAGTAGAACTTATGTACACACCTAATACATTGAAATACGACAGAATTATTAACAAAGCAATCAGACATATCTGAACTGCCTGCATTTACTGTCCATCACGTAACATCAATCACAACAGAAACCTGAAAATAACGGATAGCATACTCGAACGGAAATCGGGAGATGCTGGTTCGATTCTCGATCCAGGTCGATGTAATTTTCAGGTTTTCTGATGTGATTATTGATATCTGATGCATAGTAAATACGGGGAATTATGAGATGTCTGATTGGTGTGTTAATAATTCTGACGTATCTTCATGTATTATGAGACGAGTATTTGTTCCACAGAATTTGCCTGAAAGACTGGTTATTTACTTGACTATGCTACAAGGAAGCTGAATTTGCTTCCATTGGCTAAAAAACAGAGAATTTTCTTCTGATTTTTAACACTCAGTTACTTGGGACTTCATCGTCCTGGGTGGTGTAACTCAGTGTTTCCCAACCACCGGTCCGCGAAGTTTCTTCTGCCGGTCCACGAGGTTTCTTCTGCCGGTTCGCGAGGTTTCTTCTGCCGGTCCGCGAGGTCTGTTCTTCCGGTCCGCGACGTTTCTTCTGCCGGTCCGCGATGTTTCTTCTGCCGGTCCGCGATGTTTCTTCTACCGGTCCGCGATGTCTCTTCTGCCGGTCAGCGATGTTTCTTCTACCGGTCCGCGATGTTTCTTCTACCGGTCCGCGATGTTTCTTCTGCCGATCCGCGATGTTTCTTCTGCCGATCCGCGATGTTTCTTCTGCCGATCCGCGATGTTTCTTCTACCGGTCTGCGATGTTTCTTCTGTCGGTCCGCGAGGTCTCTTCTGCCGGTCCGCGACGTTTCTTCTGCCGTTCCGCGATGTTTCTTCTGCCGGTCCGCGATGTTTCTTCTACCGGTCTGCGATGTTTCTTCTGCCTGTCCGCGAGGTCTCTTCTGCCGGTCAGCGATGTTTCTTCTGCCGGTCCGCGATGCTTCTTCTACCGGTCTGCGATGTTTCTTCTGCCGGTACGCGAGGTCTCTTCTTCCGGTACGCGAGGTCTCTTCTTCCGGTCCGCGAGGTTTCTTCTGCCGGTCCGCAAGGTTTCTTCTGCCGGTACGCGAGGTCTCTTCTTCCGGTCCGCGAGGTTTCTTCTGCTGGTCCGCGAGGTTTCTTCTGCCGGTCCGCGAGAAATGAGTGAATTTGTTTATTCTTCTCTTGAATCGAAATGGAGTCAAAGTAAGAGAAAATGTAGATCTAAATATTTTTGAACACCAGTTGCCTAAGATTAAAGGCAGCTTGGATCGCTAATCTCTTCACAGAAGATCTGAACTCCTGTAGGGCTAACTCAGCAGGAAAAGCAAAGTTTTGTTGAGCTTCCTTCTGATGCCAATCTGGTATCGATATTCAGATCCAAACCTCTCAGTTTCGGGGTATTATGGAGAAAGAATATCCATGTCTCAGCGACAAAGCTAAAAAAATATGGTAACTTTCTCGACCACGCATTTAGTGCGAGAAAACCTCAGCCGTTTCGGAAATCAAAACGAAACACAGAAACATAATGGACATTAAAGCTGCACTACGACTTGCAGAAACGACGTTGCAACCACTGATCGAAAAGATCATTGCAAAGCAGCAGCAACAGATGTCGCATTGATCCCAGAAAAAATTATATTAACGGTAAGGGGGATATTTTGGTGTACTGATTATGGATTGCACTTATTAATCATTAAAGAGTATTAACAGATTAAATGATATTTATTAGCTGTAAGTAGGTGACATGGAATAATCTGGTATATATATTATGGATTGCACGCAGTGATCATTATAATATACAACGGTCGCTCCATAAAAACTGAGAGTAAAATCACACAAAATGAAGAAATAAAGGTACAGCAAAATACACTATCTACCAACAAGTAATTGGACACCCCTGCAATCGATGATATCTGCGGTCCTGATACACGTCACGGCCGCCGCCGTTAAATATCATGTGGGAAACAACAACGCAACCAGTCGCATGCAAGATGCCACGCAGTTTGGAGCTCTCTGGTTTCGAGAAAGGTGTAATAGTCGGGTATCACAGAAATGGCCGATCCATACGTGACATATTTAGCGAGTTGAAGTACCCAAAATCGTCAGTGGCCTACGTGATTGGCAAGTGGAAGATGAGAGGTGACTGTCGAAATGTGCCCCGACCCGGCAGACCCACAAAATTGGGAGTTAGAGACCGACGGGTGCTGGCCAGAGAAATTCGGAAGAACCGCACCAAATCGATGGGCCACATCAGCGAGGAGTTTCAACAGGCATCCGGGAGTGTTCTTTCGATGAATACCATCCGTAAAGAAGCCCATCTGCTGGGTTATCATGGACGTGCTGCCGCCCACAAGCCTTTGATCACCAAGTCCAATAGCGCTGCTCGGCTAACGTGGTGCAAAGAACGTCGAAGTGGAAACAGGTTCTCTGGAGCGACGAATCAAGGTTCACCCTCTACCGTTTGGATGGCAGGGTCTGGGTTTGGCGTCTGCCTGGAGAATGCCTCCTGCCGGAATGTATTGTGCCAACTGTGAAGTTCGGCGGCGGTGGAATTATGCTATGGGGGTGTTTCTCATGGAATAGCACGGGACCCTTGGTCGCAAATCCTGGCAGACTCAACGCCGAGACCTACTGCACCATTTTGGATGACCATGCGCTTCCTACGTTGTGGCAGTTTTACGGGGTGGACTCATGTTACTTTCAGGATGACAATGCCACCCGTCATGTTGCGAGGTCCACCATGGCTTGGTATGGTGACAATGGGGTTAATCGAATGGACTGGCCTGCGCAGAGCCCGGACCTTAACCCTATCGAGCACCTGTGGGACGAGTTGGAGCGTCGACTTAAGAGGTGACCCTACCGTCCGAATTCGGTGAAGGAACTGACCTGTCTTCTCCAAGCCGAGTGGAAGAAAATACCGCTAGCCTTCGTACAACGCCTGGTTGAGAGTATGCCCCGGAGGGTCGCAGCTGTAATCGCCGCTCGTGGAGGCTCCACCAACTATTGAAGGTGAATAAACTTCGTTTTCCTTTGCTATCACAGGTGTCCAATTACTTGTTGGTAGATAGTGTATAAATTATTGTTTCTCAAAGTATCTTCTCTCGGATGATATGCAACGATCCCATCGTTCAGTCCACTTTTCAAAGCATGTGGAGAAGGCATTTTGCGGAAGCTGCTTTAGTGACCCCTGCAAAGCTTGAAAAACGCCAGGATCTGTGTTGAGAGTTGCATCACGGAACTTCTCCGTCATTGTTGGAAACAACCAGAAATCGCACGGGGCGAGGTCAGGACTGTAAGCAGGCTGGGCATGATTTCAATACTGCATTGCGTAAGAAACTGAAACAGTCACATGTGGGCGGGCGTTATCATGGTGTAAGGTCCACGTGTCCATCAGTTCCCGTCGCTTAATCGATATGTGTCGTCGCAGACACTTCAAGACTTAAATATAATACTCAGCATTGACAGTAATTTGTGGAGGAACGGCATGCTGGTAGACTACACCTTTATGATCAAAGAAAATTATCATCACCATCTGAGGTGATGTGGTGTGGCAGACGTTTTTCGGAGGAGGCGAGCCTGTGTGTTTCCAGACACTCGTTGCGCGCTTCGTGAGGGGTCGAAATAGTGGACCCATGTCTCATCGGCAGTTTTTACTGTTTTTAGAAAGTTTAGATCTTTTGCAATAATTTGTTTCCACGGTCATGACACACCTGAACTCTGGCTAACAATTGTTCTCTCGTCAGGTGATGACGCACCCATCTGGAACACACACGATGCAGCAGTAATTTGTCGCGTAGAATGAGGAATTCCGACGTTTTTGAAATATTAGTTGATGCCGCTGTGTTTTCACACGTCATTCGTCGATCTTCTTGCAGGATGCCTTGACAGTGTTAGCAATACGCTCCGTAATAATACTTTCAGGGCGACCAGGCCTAGGAGCGAGTTCTTCCGATAAACACCTTTTTTGAAATCATGGTGCCATCTAAAAATCACTGACTCACCCAAACATTTATCTTTGTAAGCTTTATTCACTAAATCAACTGTTTATGGAGCCGTTTTACCCAAAAGTAGCAAAATTTTATCGCTCAACGCATTTCACTTCTGAACTCTGAATCACTCCCCTCCATAGCGGTATGACGAAATGCAGACGTACCTTAAACACTTACGCAACAACAAGAGCAGAATCATAGATACTTCCTTAATTCAGTTAGTCATCTGCGTGGTTATTTTTCCCCTTCGCACTGTTTCCAACTAAAAAAAATACTCAGAGTTTTTATGGAACGGACTTTGTACATACAACATTGCAAGATTAATTACTCGAAAATAACCTAAATGTTTTGTTTCGGCATCGCCGGTTCATGAAAGTTTTCCGAACATTTTGTCGGTCCGCGAACGCAAAAAGGTCGGAAACCATAGGTGTAAGTGATGACACGCTCGAACGGAAATCGGGCGATGCGTGTTTGATTCCAGGGTGATGTAATTTTCAGGTTTTCTGATGTGATTAATGTTACGTGATGAACAGTAAATACGTGCAGTTTAGAGATGTTTTATTGCTGTGTTAAAAATTCTCATAAAGCTAAGTCTCCAAGAAGGGTATTTGTCATTATTTCTTACAATTTGCTTAACTCAGAAGTAAAAGTTTTGGCCGTAATTCGCAGTAGAGTACGCCGAGAAGCAGTCAAGTGGATAAGTTCCTAGAGGAGAGGGGTAAAATAAACCTTCAATAAAGTTGCATGGTGGAAAAATATTAATATTCCAATATAATGAAAGTTTCTGTCCTCTTTTTTGGCAGTGAAAGAGCTATCACCTGCAGAGATCCATGATTCAAAAAATGAATCTCCTTTAAATTCCCGTCCTTCAATTTAAAATTTCAAAGAATCAGTCCTAACATTGGACTGCCTCCCCTGTGGCCCAGTGATCTAAACGCTGGATACTGACAATTCTTCCGAGGTGGGTCAGGGTTCGAATCCCGGTGAAGAATGAATTCCGTGTTTATCTTACGACACTGACTCTCTCCTTTCCCCGAAAGCAGTGGCCCTAAGTTAGGGACTGACGACTGCTTATAGCCCACGGAGTTACTCATGGTGGTCGTCCCCCCCCTCGTCCCGAAAACAAAACAAACTTCAGCTTCTGGAAATAGCTGTTTCCGCTTATTTGCTGTATACACACACCGTGCTTCTTAAAGATTTTCTATGTCTGTTTTGGAACAACGGTAGATAGACTAAAGTGTTCTCATATGCTTGATGCTTTTAAACAACAGTTGATTAAAGTGGTGTAATCCTCGTTTTTGAAGATTTCTTTTTTTCCTGCCTGTTTGGCATCAGGTCAGCGCTATCGAACTACTGACACATGAGATCTTCATCGCACAAAAACGTAAAGGCTTAGAGGTAAAATACACCCATAGCCAAATTCTCTTCTAATGCTGAATCCAAATGTAATAATTCTGAATCCTTTTGTATTTCCTACTTCATTTGTTGCTGTTTCCACCTGGTTATGGTATTGATGTTTGATTATTTCAACGTCGCAGTAAAAAATATGCGTTGCAAATCTCATTACTGCCGTTTACTTTTTTACGCTTTCCAACCGCAGATTGAAGAAGCGTATATGCTTCAGCTTCTTCCGCCTGTCTGTCCGTTCGTCTTTTCTCACAATAATTCGCGTAAAAATGGTTTGATTTTGATGAAATTTTAGGACGAACCCTATTGAAAATAGACGAAATGGGGTCGAAGGTCCGGAAATAAGAGCGGGATCCACTCCATCGCCCTTATGTGTCATAACGTACGTAAAAATGCTTCGATTGCGACAAAAATGTATCATGTTGTTCTGAAAATATACTGAACTGGTTCTGTTTAATATCCTCGAAATGAGGCCAAAGGTCAGGGCACAGCAGTGAGATTAATTCCACAGTCATTATCCTCGTGCCTAAAAATGCAAAACTTTAGTATGTTGTTCCGGAGGTATACTGAACCAATTCTGTTTAACGTAATCGAAATGGGGTCAAAAGTCAGGCCACGGAACGAGATTTATTCCACAGCCATTATCCTTATCGCTTGAGTAATAAGTTGAGTAATGATTCCTGGTATGTTGGAAAGCGTATCATAATCAACGCATGTCATGATTTTACTGACTTGTTTGATAACATGTCTCGCTGCGTATCTACTACTGGCATTAGTTGTCAACCTGCGCATCCAACACTGCCATTATGTTCCGCATCTCGTTAAGTCGCATGTCCTCTGTTGTCATTGCTTCACATAACGTATTAGCCAGTGCAGCCACCACTGCCCATGCTTGACAAAACGCATCAACCAGTGCAACCACCACTGCCATTGCTTCCCATAATGCATTAACCAGTGCAGCCACCACTGCCATTGCTTGACAAAACGCATCAACAAGTGAACCCACTACTGCCATTACTTGACAAAACGCATCAACCAGTGCAACCCACTACTGCCATTGCTTCCCATAATGCATTAACCAGTGCAGCCACCACTGCCATTGCTTGACAAAACGCATCAACAAGTGAACCCACTACTGCCATTACTTGACAAAACGCATCAACCAGTGCACCCACTACTGCCATTGCTTGATAAAACGCATCAATCAGTGCACCCACTACTGCCATTGCTTGATAAAACGCATCAATCAGTGCACCCACTACTGCCATTGCTTGACAAAACGCATCAAAAAGTGAACCAACTACTGTAATTACTTGACAAAACGCATCAACCGGTGCACCCACTACTGCCATTGCTTGATGAAACGCATCAATCAGTGCACCCACTACTGCCATTGCTTGACAAAACGCATCAAAAAGTGAACCAACTACTGCAATTACTTGACAAAACGCATCAACCGGTGCACCCACTACTGCCATTGCTTGACAAAACGCATCAACCAGTGCAACCACTACTGCCATTGCTTGATAAAAAGCATCAATCAGTGCACCCACTACTGCCATTGCTTCCCATAACGCATCAACCAGTGCACTCACTACTGCCATTTCTTGACAAAACGCATCAACCAGTGCACCCACTACTGCCATTGCTTGATAAAGCACATGAATCAGCGCACTCACTACTGCCGTTATTTGACGAAACGCATTGACTGAACATCTATCATTCCCATTGCGTCTATAACATGTTAAGTTGGGCACACATGGATGACATTTGCATTCAAAGCATCTCAATTTCCGTACATTATTGCGTTGCTTACTATAGCATGTGGAACTGTGCATTTGCTATTGCCATTACTTTCACAACATTTCAGTCTTTGTATGCACTACAGCAACTGATTCCCATAACATGGCAGACTCTGCATCAGCAATTGCAATTGTCTCACATAACATGCAAGGCTGTGCTCCATTATTACTATTGTTTCCAATAACATGCCAGTCTGTGCATTCATTATTACAATTGTTTCGCATAACTCGCCAGTCTGTGGTTTATAACGTAACCCTGTTTCGTGTGCGTGATTCGCGTTACGCTATGTCTAAAACCATGACTAAGGAAATGTTAAATTAAATAAGAATGCGATGCAATAGTTCCTAATTAAGCTTTTGCGACCAGGAAAAACATATACAGAAGTCAGACTTACGATAACGTTTTATTGGTCCAGCACGAATGATGACATTCACAATATAGCAGCGCTATTATTACAATTCAGGTATCTCTTGGCAGCGATCGAACATCTCCACACACACACATCCACTAAGCAACTGCTGTATCATCCTTTTTATCTATCGTTCTTATCACATTCATACGTCACTCTCTTTGACCTCAATTGTGTTGCCAACCTCATTCTTGTGAGAGGAGAAGATATCACGTTAAGTTTGGAAAGTATAAAGGAGAACAAACTCTAATTTACATAGGAAAAGGAACTAAACGTTTTAGAGTATACGTCACAGGTTCCACTACATATTAGGATAATTTCCCATTGCAAAAGGTTGCGAAGTCTGTTGGACTGTCCGAAGCAACAGTCAGCAGTGTCAGTTTCCAGAGGAAGAGGTATGGGAATCATCTCTGTAGGAGGAGCAACTGTGGCAAAATCTCTGTGATGACGAATCGGTATCTAAGGTGTTTGGGACAATCAGCAACTGTTGCAAGTTTCCAGGCTCGTCAAGAACTACTTTAACGGTAAAATTTTGGACCAAGTAAACCAGTCTGAGAACGGAAGCTACGGATAAAACTTCATGGCTTGGCCTTTTTCAGTTCAGTTGTCCGGATATTTCTGAAGTTAGCAACTTTCCAGAAGAAAAATCGTCTTGCTTTGGCAAAACACTATCGTCACTGAACTATTGAACAATGGCGACGAATGATATGGTCCGAAGAATGCAGATTCTTCTTGTATTCCCCTGATGGTCGCTACAGGGTCATGTGGAAGACTGGAGATTCATTTAACCTAGAATGTGTGTAAAAGAGCTGGGCAAAAAGGAGGTGGAAGGGTCATGTTTTGGGGCTGTATATCAAATACTGGAGTAGGACCTTTCGTTGAGGTGTCCAATCGCATAAAACGTATGAATGTGTCGCTTTCAAATAATACATTATTGTCATTAGTACAGTTTTTGGAACAAGTAGTACACATAGTGGATCCTGAGTTTCAAGATTATAACTCTCGTGTCCATCGAACTAGAATTGTGCTGGATTGGTTTGAAAAACATGAGAAAGACGTCCCACCCCTCAACTGGCCTGCAAAATCACCCGATATAAATGCGATTGAAAACATATGGAATTGGGTTGAGGAACATGAGAGAAACGTTCCACATCTTAATTGACGTGCAAATTCACCAGATCAAAATGTGACTGGAAAAATCTGGGACATGTTAGAAAGGGACATAAAGAAGAGAAAACAACACCCTACAAATTTGATGAAATTAAAGGATCTTCTGAGCATGCATTGAAATCAGCTTGATACGCGCGTCATATTAATAGCATACCAACAAACAAAATTAAAGCTGTAATTAAAAAAGGTGGTGACATACACTCCTGGACAATTGCTAAGGACGGATCATAAACGGCTATATAGCGCATAAAAAAGTAAGTGTGGTTGGATGCCAAGTGAAATAAAATAATGTCAGAATGCCAGGACATTACAAGAAAGACAATTTATTGTGCTCTGAAATCCAGAAGGCTTTGGAACGTGTTCAAGGGACAAACAGGCCATTTTGTGCAGAATACGTAAACGTAAAAAAATGCAATTACCCTCCGCAGGCGTTCCGGCGTAAGATGTCAATACGGGATATGGCCACCATGGAGGGCGATGCAAGATTCCACACGTCGTGTCATGCTTTGCACAATATTATCAATTAGCTGTTGGGGTAATTTATCCCATTCCTCTGTCAGTGCACGGATGAGGGTGTCCTTGTTTATTGGAGGGCATTGGCGACCAGCAAGACTCCTCCCCAAAGCATCCCACACATTTTCAATGGGATTCAGATCTGGAGAACGTGCTGGCCATACGAGGCGTTGAATATCCTCGCTCTTAAGACACTCCTGGACAGCGACTGTTCGATGACATGATGCGTTGTCGTCCATGAAAATGAATCTATCACCGACAGCACCACGGAACATGCAAACATGAAGTAGCAGAACATTCATCATTAATGTATCGTTGGCCAGTCATAGTCCCAGTTGGAAGCACATAGAGGGACGTACGGCCATTGATCAGGATGCCAGCCCATACCATGACACTACATGTCGGATATCGGTCCCTTTCCTGTATGTTTGCTGGACAATATGCAGTACCACTATCACACCAGATCAGTTGTCGTCGACAATCAGACGATAGACTGTATCTACTCTCATCTGAGAAGAGGACAGCAGACCAGTCGTTATCAGTCCAATTGCGATGTCGATGGCACCATTGCAAACGGGCGGTACGGTGACGTCTGGACAATGGGATGCACACAAAAGGACGGCGGGCGTATAGTCCTCCTTCATGCAAACGTCTGGCGACAGTTTTTCGGGAGATCCGCTTGCCAGTAGCAGCCATAAACTGATTTGCTACCTCACTAGCTGTGCTGCGCCGGTGTCTTTTTGTTGATAGCACTATGTACCTAACTTCTGCAGGTGTCGTACTGCGAACACGACCTCCCCCGTGACGTTTGCTACACTCTTAATTTGTTTGAAATGATTTCCAAAGCCTTGAAACAACACTGTGGCTGACGTCGAACTCCCTGGCAACATCTGTTATTTTTCGCCCTTCTTCAATCTTTTCAATAATACGGCCACGCGTAAAATCATGTAGGTAATGTCGGGAAGACATACTGAAACTTGCAAGTTCGTCAATTGATTCTTTCCCTTTCAACTTTGCGTTTGAACAACAACGGTCAATACGAGTCAAATCCTTTATATCTCTTATCAGCGCTATGACGTCACGAACAAGTTCGGCAATCCAAAATTTGCATACGCACAACGCGTCTTACTGTATCCCGCACTTATGCTAATTTCCACATTTTCCTGCCTTCCATTTTATGGTTGCTATCGTTGCTATTGTCATCCGTCCTTAGCAATTGTCCGGCAGTGTAACTCCATAAAAAAAGATATCGCTCTTTCCACGTTTATCAACACATACAACCGAAAAATTGTTATCCGACCACTGCTGGGATGGTACCCCAGATCTCTCGATATGTAGCCGAGTGCGTTCGCCTTACGCTAATGTGTTGATAAACGTGGAAAGGGCGATGTCTTTGTTTATTAACTGACGCCACGTATTTAGAGGAATTTCGATATAACTCCATATTAAGGAAAAATGTTTACATTCCGTAATTTTTTGTCCGGTGTGTTTATATGAATATATATGATGGCTGAATTATCATGAAAATGATCATAGATTTCTCTTTGAAGAAGCAAAGCTTATCGACGAGCCTGATAAGAAGTATGCGTATGGATTCAACCATCAAACTTGATGTTTTGGAAGCTTTCACATCGGAGTTGGGCAAAATCGTAATTGAATTAATCGATAATGTATTACAGCGTAATCGTAATGGGAACAAGAACTTAGCGTTACCATTACACGGTAATGGTGAACAGGTCATTAGAATACATGGGAATTGTAATGATATGTAGCAGTTACACATTATGATCGTAATGGTTAACTATATGTTAGTAATTAACCAATAACTTATGGGTAACAATACAACGTGAATAAACCAGCAACCAGTACACCCTTACACGTTGTGTAGGTTATTTGACAATTGTTCCACCCCTCGGACCTGAAATGCGTGTATGTAGGTAATGGAGATTGTACGTGTATGACATGAGTAGTTGCCCCGTCTTCGCCACAAGTAAAGTGATTTGAACGAAATAATACATATGAAGTAAGTACGAATGGGATGTTTATTTCAGTTAGAGATACTCATTTCGTTCATCTCCAGTACAGTATTATCGTCCATTACATACGTTTCACTGTCAAAAATAATTACCCCACTATGTCCACAAGCACATATTAGCACTACACTCACAGTTCAGCAACTCAGGGTGCACTACCAAATATTACAGAAATTTGCGAACTCGTGACATTTCCCCTGCACCTCTGAAGTGTTGTTGTCCATTACTTGTCCGATACGAACACTGGACAAGCGAGCGATTGACTCCTTTATATTTACTTCACCGATAGGACCTGAACCTTCTGGAATACTCTTGATTTACATACAGTTCTCCAACTTCCCACTGCGCGATCTTTCTGGAACATTCTACAAACGCCTAACCCATTCTTGCCGCTTGTAGAACATTCTAGACGACACTTCTGTCTCTGTCAGCTATGATACATGACCGACTTTTCTAGACATAGCTTTTGGCACACGTACATTTCTATAAACTATCAGTATGTAATTATTATTTGCAAATTGTGTAACTTCATTACCAAGTAATTCAATTAGGTTTGAACGGCATTATTAAATAACTGAATTATATCCTCTTCATTGTAATGTATTACAGATTAATTCAATTAACTTGTGCGAACCATACTTGGGATTACCTTGTAATGCATTACACGTTAATTGTAATCTGTACTTCCATTACTTTGTAATGCATTCCTGCTCAACTCTGTTTCATATGAATATCAAAATTCTTCGCTACTTGTCAAAGACATTGTATCCACTCCATTTTCACAATGCGCGGGGGAGCAGCTGACAGAAGCCCATGGCCGTCAACACCATTGATAATGACTCAGGCGATTTGATTATACAGGGTAATGCAAAACGATTCATCTGATTTCAGAAGAGCATAATTCCATACCTATCAACCGTGTATGGCCTGGGGAAACATCAAATGAAAGAGGAAATCTCTGAGTTTTAGTGGGTCACCATGAGAGGACTCCATTGTCACTGTGGGGCCGCCTCATTGGCATTGTGCTGTTCACCGTTTCCTCAACGAAGTGCTCCTTGCCATTGGATTGGTCGCAGTGGACCCCATGACTTGGTGCTCTACAGCTGGCCACTTAGGTCACCATGAGAGGGCTCCAATGTCGTCGTGGAGCCGCTTCAGTGGCATTGTGATGTTCACCGTTTCCTCAACGAAGTGCTCCTTGCCATTTGATTGGTCGCAGTGGACCCCATGACTTGGTGCTCTACAGCTGGCCACTTAGGTCACTATGAGAGGGCTCCACTGTCGCTGTGGAGCCGCTTCATTGGAATTGTGCTGTTCGCTGTTGCCTGAGTGAAGTGCTCCTTGCTATTGGATTGGTCAGAGTGGACCCCATGATTTGGTGCGCTACATCTGGCCACCCAGGTCACCGGAACTTACACCGTGCAACTTCTTCTTTTGGGGATATGTTAAGGATACTGTGTACATGCCACCGTTGCATTCAACCCCGGATGAGTTCCAGGGTTGTAGGCAACCTTTCTAATGCGCAGGTTCGTTCACTCGTTCCAGCATGTCACTGATTACACCACAGTAATAATGTGTCTTTTGACCAAAAATCGCGCATTGTTACTTCATTGAGTCAGTTTTGTTTTCGTCCCAGTAAAGCAGAGCCAAAGCACAGCGAAACCTTGGTCGACAAGAAGAATTAAAATAATTGTGCATAACTGTTGTTTTTATTAATCTTACAGTCATCACAATGAATGTAGGGTGCAACTAATGAAATCATATGTAATTCACTTGAAAAAAGCAAATGAATAATTTGCAGTTTTAAGTTCCCTAAAGAAAACGGATTAAAATTTAAACAGCATGAACATACATCGATCTGAAAATAAAGAATTCATTTCTGTCTGAGCAAAATACGGAGTTTCTTTGATTAATTTATTGTAATTAACCACATACGCTTTTGCTGACTTTGTTTAAGCACACTCATGATAGGAATTAATTTTAAATATTACAAATGCATCTAGAAAGACCTAAATTGGATTTATAGTTTATTGGAAAAAGAATCTTGAAACATGCATATTTTCTTAAAATAAAATATCACTAGGATGAAACTGCTGCATAAATAACAAATCACTGTTTGTATCTGCAAAGCTCTCACATTGAAGAAAGCATTCTAAAACCATTATTTTAAAGATCATCTTTTATTCCGATGATGGTACGGCTAATGTTCTAACCACCGTAGATATTTCAAAGGGTTTCGATTAGGGGTGAGAGATTAGGGCTATTATCATGCCGACTCCACGTACCATGAAATGGGCATAAGGATCAATTCGTCGATTCTCCAAATCCCTCCGATATCGATATCATTTGACATGCAAATATAAAGGCAGCCACATCGCTTAAACTAGGAGGTCATTTTCTTCTTTGTTTCCTTATCCAATACTTGCAAGCTTTTGCGATACCTTTAGTTTAGGTAGCATGTGTGTGTGTGTGTGTGTGTGTGTGTGTGTGTGTGTGCGCGTGCATGTGTGTGTGCAGAGAGGGAGGACGATCACGTTATGTCAAAAAAAAAAAAAAAAGAGATAAGTTTAACGACTTCATTTAAATTGCAAACACGAAATATCGGCCCGAAATTCTTGAAACCAAAATAAAGTAAAATGGCGAAGAAAATACCTAACGTTTCTCAGGAATCAGGGATTAAAGCAAAAAGGAAAAGAAGTCAGATTGCAAAAAATAATCCAAGTTAAATGACTGATAAATTGCACAGAATTCTCGTTAATCCTCATACACGTTACTAACCAGAAGTAAAAACTGATTTGGAAAAAGGGTGTGAGTTATTTTCAGATAGAAATACAACGTATTCGTGTAGGTAAAAACAAAAAAGAAAAAAAAATCATGCAGTAAAATAGGTTAACACAATTTAAAAATTTCGAATTATATTTCTATAATAACATCGATTTTATTTCCGGCAGATTTAATTCATGGTAGACTGTGACGATCGTTCGAATACACTGCTCGATACAGAAAATGCCACACCAGGAAATATCTGTTGGAGCACAATTCAAATTAAATATACTGCTCGATACAGAAAATGCCACACCAGGAATTATATTTTAGAGCACGATTCAAATTGAATATACTGCTCGATACAGAAAATGTCACACCAGGAATTATATTTTAGAGCACGATTCAAATTGAATATACTGCTCGATACAGAAAATGTCACACCAGGAATTATATTTTAGAGCACGATTCAAATTAAATATACTGCTCGATACAGAAAATACCTTACCAGGTAATTATCTGTCAGAGCGCCATTGAAGTTGAATATACTGCTTGATACAGAAAATGCCACACCAGGAAATATATGTTAGAGCTCTATTCAAATTGAATATACTGCTCGATACAGAAAATGCCACACCAGGAATTATATTTTAGAGCACGATTCAAATTGAATATACTGCTCGTAATAGAAAATGTCACACCAGGAAATATCTGTTGGAGTACAATTCAAGTTGAATATACTGCTCGATGCAGAAAATGCCACACCAGGAAATATATGTTAGAGCACTATTCAAATTGAATATAATGCTCGATACAGAAAATGCCAATCCAGGAAATATTTGTTGGAACACTATTAAAATTGAATATACTGCTAGATACAAAAAATGTCACACCACGAAATATTTGTTGGAGCACTATTCAAATTGAATATACTGCTTGATACAGGAAATGCTTGTTGGAGCACCCTTCAAATTGGTGGGTTTGTGCCGTCATTTGGATTTTGTAAATATTGCAGTTGCACACTAATCACGTGAAAGGTGAGAGCAATAAAAGGGCAAAACGGCGTGGCTTGTCTATGTTGGTCGTCCTCACCTTTGCGTGTGGACCACTGTGTATGGAGTAAGAGCACCTGAGTGACATCATCGGGAATCCCACCATCACATGGACATCTATACTAGAGTCTTCATCACAGAGCTGCGTATCGCTTTTTGTTATATATATCATATATACGTATATTTGTTATATCCGTACTGGTTATTATATACGTATAAATACAAATCCGTATATTTCAAAGAACCTCATTGAAACCCCAAAAATTTGCCCTTAAAGCTTTTCAAGTGGTTCCCACTTGAAAAGCATAACTATTATTATGCTTTTCAACTTGAATATAATTCAAGGAGTTCCCAATTGAATTACCTGCAAACACAAAAACGTGCTCTGACTGATGTTCGCTACGGGGTTCTCCCCACGTAGTGGGAACCGCTTGAGTTTGAACCCTTCTGAAGATGTGTGGGGACCACTTGAAAAGTTTTAAGAGCAAAGTTTTTGGGTTTCAATGAGGTTCTTTGAAATATACGGAGCGGCAATGCACGTAGACTTCTTTTAACTGTACGTATGGTTTTTAAGTTATTTTTAAATACATAAAATTTTCTTTTAACAGTACTTCAGTATTGTGAATTTTGTAAAGTTATGAATTGAAGATGGAAGACATGCGATGTAATCAGTGACGAAGAAATATAAATATAAAGAAACGTTTCTTCCTGGAAGAACTTACTGTATTCAGTGATGACGATATAGATTTATGAAGAAACATACCCTCCCGGAAGAACTTACAAGAGGAACACCTAAAAAGCAGTCACACCGCAATATGTGCTATGCTAAAAAGGTACATAAATTACGTTCTCGTATTATAATGACTTTCCTTTTGTGACTAATAACATGGTTTTGATTATATTGGTGTGTTTTTGGGATATGAGGGCCTATTTTTGGATAACTAATTATCCAAACGGTGTATGAAATATGGGAAACCGTTCTTTTCACCTCTTACGGTGATGGCTGTCTTTCTTTAATGGAAACGGCTTGCCCCAAATCAGGGACGGGAACTGCATGTCTCCTAGAGTTGTACATGGTGGTCATTAAATCTCAAAAAAAAAAAAAAAACAAAAAAAAAACAGAAAATCCCGCTTCCCCAAATAACAATGAGTTATACGCCAGCCTCTTTTGCGCCTTAGGAATGCAAGCTACCTATACTACAAATTTGATCTTGATCAACTGCAGACTTACATATCAAAAAGATATACGAAAAGGGGAAATCCCTCGAAAGCAAGATATCAATATAATCAAATTTATGAAACTTCCTAAATAACATGAAAAATAGGTCTTCAGGTAGTCAAGTTTTATGCAAGAGATCAACCAGTACTCTGTATTCATGAAACTGAGTGTAATTTTTACAACAAAACATTTATTTCTACTAATTTTGCTTTTTAAACTCTATTTAAAGTTTTGTCCCGGCTAAGAAAAAGAAACTTAAGGAAATTGAAAAAAAGATTGCTAACTGGATTGAAATCATATGAATATTAAAATTCCATCGTCAGCTTGGGGCCATTTTATTTACCTGGAACTTGTTAATGTTGAACTTGGGCCACATGTTATATGGTGATTATAACCCTTTAATCGGCTGGAATGAACAAACTCTGGGTTAGCAAAATGGGATAAAATCATCTCGAAAGAATATATTCGCTGTCTAAGAAGTGAACCGAACGCGGCTGGAATGAGTGAAGCCAAATATCAGAAAGCATTGCTCTCTCTTTTAGGTTTGTTTTAAAGTGGTCATTTAGGGAGATGATTGGCACTAATCCAAACTGTCTGATTACCTGCTGAAACGGGACATCGGTGATTGAGAACAGAAAGAAGGCGTTTGAGTCGCTTGTTTCAATACCCAGTGGCATGATGTCTGTGTCAAGGAGACTAGCACTTCACCATCATGTCTGGGGAAACATAGAGAACAGAATAAAGGACTAAGTGCGACCACTGAGAAGTTTATGGTCGGAACTGCTGAGATGAGAAGGGAAAAGGAATTGTTTTTCGTAGCTTACGTAAAACCCGGCTGCTATGTCAACATTTCTGTTTCGAGAGCGTAGAACATTTCGGGCACCATTGACAGGTTCCTGGTTTGGTGAGATGAGAGGGAAAGCAATTGTTTTACCGTAGCTTACGTAAAACCCGTCTGCTATGTGAACATTTCTGTTTGGAGAGCGTAAAAAAATTCGGGTACTATTGACAGGTTTCTCGTCAGAACTGCTGAGAGGAGAGGGAGAAAGGAATTGTTTAGCCGTAGCTTTCGTTAAACCCGGTCGCTATGTGAACATTTCTGTTTGGAGAGCGTAGAAAGTTTCGGGCACCATTGACAGGTTCCTGGTCAGAAGTGCTGAAATGAGAGGGGAAAAGGAATTGTTTTACAGAAGCTTTAGTAAAACCCGGGCTCCATGTCAACATTCTCTTTGGAGAGCGTAGAAAATTTCGGGACCATTGACAGGTTCCTGGTCAGAAGTGCTGAGATGAGAGGGAGAAAGGAATTGTTTTGCCGTAACTTTCATAAAACTTGTCCGCTATGTGAACATTTCTGTTTAGAGGGCGTAAAAATTTCGGGCGCCATTGACATGTTCCTGGTCAGAACTGCTGAGAAGAGAGAAAGAAAGGAATTGTTTCATCGTAGCTTTCGTAAAACCCGGCCGCTATGTGAACATTTCTGTTCGCAGAAAATCTCGGGCACCATTGGTTCAGGTACACCAGCCGTTTAAAGGGTTAAGAATTCTTCGTGAACAATTTCTTTTAATATATTTTTTTCTCCTGAACACACTTTTCTTTTATTAAGAAATTTAAAAAGTTTTCTTATTAATTGTCGAAGTATTCACAGTGTAACCCGGGCTATACATTTTACTAGGGAATAGCCTTAGAAATGTACGAGTATATACGTAAAAAAGAACGTATAAAAGAAATTGCAAAATGTTAAATACTATTGTAAAATTTTGAATGACTCTAAAAAGAAAAAGAAAAAGAAAAAATAACATAATTTCAGACTTCGCTAGTTTATAATACATAAGACATACACGAATACTTGGTTTGACACCTTAAGCCTACGTTTATTTTGACTTCGGCATTTTTTTATTCAAATTTCGTTATAAAAACTAGCTTAAGAAGTTCGGCACGACTTCATATTTTCAATATGCGAAAAAAAAAAAAACCAAAAAAAAAACAAACACACCTTACCTTTGAAATACAGGTTGTAAATCCGAAAACGGTTTTGTTTCACATTCAGTATACCTATACACATCCTTTACTTATTCTCTTACCTTTTTTGTTTCAAATTTCTTGAATTTAGTAATAAAAGAGTTATTTAATAAATTTTTAATTGCATCATATAACTCACGACTGCCAAAGAAAAAAAGAAAAAAGGGCTGTCTAGAGTTCCCGAAGTTGTAACATACCGAGTTACGTAAAAAAGAATCCAAGAACCGTGTATTTTTGATAATCTCAAATGCAAAGTTTAACGTATAATTGCTAAAAGCATATACACGAATTACGTAAAACTGAATTGAAAAAAACGGTAGAAGCTACAGTGAAATATCTAATTAAAATAATTAAGCAAAATATTTGGCCTAGCGCAAAATTAAGTATAAAACTGTGAAAAACTTATAACCGAGGTTCCACCGTATTGAGGTATAGATTCTCTTTCATCCTATCTCTCGAAAATTCAACATACTATTAGAAATGTTCGTGGCTAAATACGGTTTCGATAGATGGAATCCAACCTTGTGATTTTCAAATCTGAAGACGCAAGGCATTTTTTGTTTTGTTTTAGAGTTGAAAGACGACGTGGGCTATAACAACACCTCCGTCTCTAACTTAGAGCTAATGGTTCCAGAGAAGAGGAAGATCCAGCATTTCAGGGCGAACACAGCTCCAGTGTTGTCAGAGACTTTTACCTGAAATCAGTAGACCAGAGCTCGAAAAATCAGTAGAAATCGGTCTACCAGAGCTCGAAAGATCGGTAGAAATCAGCAGACCAGAGCTCGAAAAATCGGTAGAAATCAGTAGACCAGAGCTCAAAAAATCGGTAGAAATCAGTAGACCAGAGCTCGGAAAAATCAGTAGAAATCAGTAGACCAGAGCTCGAAAAATCAGTAGAAATTAGTAAACCAGAGCTCGAAAGATCGGTTGAATCGGTAGACCAGATCTCGAAAGATCGGTTGAATCGGTAGACCAGATCTCGAAAGATCGGTAGAGATCAGTACACCAGAGCTCGAGAAATCAGTGGAAATCAGTAGACCAGATCTCAAAAAATCAGTAGAAATCAATAGACCAGATCTCGAAAGATCGGTAGAAATCAGTAGGCTAGAGCTCGAAAAATCAATAGAAATCAGTAGACTAGAGCTCGAGAAATCAGTAGAAATCGGTACACCAGAGCTCGAAAGATCAGTAGAAATCAGCAGACCAGTGCTCGAAAAATCAGTTGAAATCGGTAGATCAGTTTTTTTGCTAAGCACCACCTGATAAATATAATGTGGCATTGGATTTAAGCTCAATACTAATGAACACTTAAACGCACTGGTATTTCAGATAATACTAGAACTCTACAAACCACTGTTAAATACCTGAATGAAAATTCTAACCAATAAGATCCTAAGTCACGTTTTTATAAGATATTATTGATGATCAGCTTTATAAAACAATGCTCACCATTAAAACTAGTGCTGGTGAAAATCAACGATAGCATTGGCCTTTTAATGTAGCCACAGTTGTATGGGTCTCACGTATTACCTTCCTAAAACAATAGTTATATACTTACAGTTCTTACTAAACGATACCCAGACATTTCCGAAGTGCATGATATAATACTGAAAATAAGTATCATTAACGTAAATATCTTACAATGGACGTTTTTCTAATATTCTGGGTTTTAACAAAATATGTCCTAGGAAAAATCTGTTTAACAGACTAATTAGTAATCTAGAGTAAAAAGTATTTCATGAAAACCAGTATGCATCTTGGAAAAAAAAAAAAAGAAAACAAAAACAACTAGGTAGCAGATGTTGGATAATTTCGGCTTCGTAATCTTTTTTTTCAAACCAGTTCTGAAGTGAGTCTTGTCCATTGGATCAGTACAAGATGAGTACTAAAAGAATACAGACATCCTCAGACAACATGTTTCTGAGTGTGTTAGATGAAACACACAGGTAATGTGACATCTATTTCGTGCAGTTTTCTTGCCTGGTCATACAGCACTCCTAAGACATATAGAATCAGACACACTCTTTCTAAATTCCTCTTCAACAGCATTAATTCATCGTTCACTTTTAATCAACTTTCACAAGAACTGTAATTCCACTGAAATAACTGTAGAACTTCAGTTTTTAACTTGATTTTGATTGATTGAAGGTTTAACGACCCCCATGAGCAACTCAATGGTTGGAATATAAGTAGTCGCCCGTCCCTAATTTAGGGCCACTTGTTCCAGGGAAGGGAGAGTGCCAGTGTCATAAGACAAACACAACATCCATGCCTCACCGGTATTCGAATCCGCACCCTTCCTCTGACGAATGGTCATAAGCCAGCGCTTAGATTACTGCGCCACCGGGGCGGCGCAGTGATCTAAGCGCTTCTCTAAGGCATTCGATAAAAAGAACAACCTGCTGCTTGAAAAATTATTAGTATCTAAAGTGCATCATACAAATTATTTTACAGTTTATATATAGGGAAAAAATCTATCAAACAAAAAAAAAAAAGGACATAACAGAAAATTCATTAAAACAGAAATATCAGTAGATTACGAAAATCTATCGGTAGACAATAGTCAAAATCAGTAGAATGGCAACACTGCACACCTCCCATGCCTCATCCGGTATAGAACCAGGCCCAATTCTGACAATTACCAGAAGACCGCTCATCCGACCATTCGGCCAGCAGCAAGGAATTCTTTGCGGGTTTCGATACAAAAAGAACAACTTAGTTAAAATGTTTCCCCAATTTCATCTCTTCATGTATGAGGCTTCGAATAGATGTATCTCCACTGGGTATTTATGCTTACAAAGAAATGCGGAAATTTGCAAGTATCAAATTAGCTTCAAATATAAGAAAAATTAAATTGTTCAATTTTTTTCTGTCTCACTTTAGGTGAGTGTATTTCTTTGAAAGCACAAATCTGGAGACTTGTATAGTTTAGCAAACGCACGAAGAATGTAGGCTGACAGCAATGAATACAGTAATTACTTCTGTTATCTGGGTTGGACATGTCACTCCGATTAATCGATAATGAATCATGAGACAAAGATAACGGAAACGAAGTACCGAAACATCGGCATGTTTCATCCCAAACAATGATATCGTGGAAAAGCTATTCAAAATTAGTGTTCATAACGTTACAAAGTTTTCGCAAAAGTGACCGCGACTGAAGTTATGCGGTTATACAAACGCAGACGAATTTTCTAATTTTTTTATCTGATACAAAGATTTCTTTCGAAATAAATATTAAAATCAAAAAGTTACAGATATAACATAAAAAAAATTCGTGCTCTTATTCACTTCTATTGAACATGAATATGCAGTGTTTTTTCAGCAGGTAGTACGATTATTTTATATAACTGTGCAAATTCGCAATGTTAAAGATTAATTCTTCCTTTTTTTTCAGGTGATTATGTGAACTTAACTGTAGGGACTTTGTGAAATGAAGAGAATAAAAAACAATTATTTCCGGTGATAAAAAGCCTGTATTTAAAAAGTCAAACATGTCTCCACAGGAGGCTCACCAAAATTTGGCGCAAATATCGGGAGATAATGTTCCTGCATATTCAACAGCTGCCAAGTAACACACATAATTTTGTCGTGGCAGAGAACCTTGTGATGGTGTAGATCTTTCAGGACTTCACTTCTGAGGGAAACATCGATCGCGTGAAAGACGTCGTGATGCAAGACAGAAGAATGACTGTTAGTGAGCGTGTAGGCATTTCAATCGGCAGTGTTGATTCAGTTTTTTGTAGATGAAAAAGTACAGTACGTAATGGGTCACACAAATGTTGACAGATGAGCGAAAGGCATTCCGGAAGAAAAATATGCCCCGACCAGCATGAACATGCTTGGATGGAATAAATATCTGGGAGAGGATTGTTACAATAGACGGAACATGGGTTTACCACTATAATCAAATTCTAATCTGGAAGCATGAACCTTCCGCGCCTCCTAAAAAGTTCTCTGTTACTCCATCAACTGGGAAGGTGATAGCATGAATTTGGGGGTGGGTGGGTTGTGGGGGTGCAGAAGGCGCACCATCATGGCTGATTACCGGGAGAAGGGTATCACTGTTTACCAAAAATTTCCGTTGTCGGAGATAGAACCGGCATCCTTCTGCTCCGGAGCCGAATGCTTTCCCCATTAGGCTACACCGACGGAATTTATCGCTGCAATTTTGCCGCCTGTATATGCGCTTCACCTCTACAGTAGGTCCCATATATCCTTCCTTGAAAAAGGCGGGGGCAGGAAATCGCAGGTTTCGATTCCGCCGCACACCATGCTTGAAGTAACTCTCTGTAGAAGAGGGAATCCTCACTAATCCCAGACGCTGTGTGGAAGAAGCATCAAACATTTTTCGAAGCGAAGAAGGAATTTTCATTAATTCCAGACGATGTATGGAAAGAACATCGCGCATTTTCCCAAGAACCTAACGGCCAGTAGATCTATTTCCACACTCGGGCGCCAATGTAAGAACACAAATGTTTTCGAATCGAACTCGCATCTTTCTTCTCAGGAACCGAACGCTTTTAAAGTTAAGCTAAAGCGACGGAGTCTTTCTGTCACTTCAACTCTGCCGTCTTAACATGTGCTTCACCTCTGCTTAACGCCATACGCCAGCTTAATAAGCTGCTTATATACCTGAACCAAACGGTGACCAAACTTTTCTGAGTTTCCCAAATAGAAATGGCCACATAGAGACTGGGTTCTAAAAAAGCTACAAAAAATACCCCTCATCTAAGCAGCATCGAGCATAAACGTGTTGTAAATTACAAGGTCTTGGTTCTATAGTCCCCTGTTCTCTGCTCCACGACTCAAGACATAATGGGGAAGAGCTAGTGCCCGTGACAGGTGACATCATGCCGCTAGGTAGAAAAAACTGACTCAAAATTTTTCCTCTCACTCTCAGTTAATCGACAGGCCTTTTAGCAGGAAATCAGTTAGAAAGAATTAGCATCAATCATTCTTCCTAATTGATTTCCTAAATGACCACTTTTGACGAAACAAAATGGTTGTTTAGGTGGATAAACAAAGAGGTTATATTGTGTCAATCGTCCCACTAAATGATCACTTTAAAAGAACTAAGTGTAAAGCAACGCTCTCAGATGCCCGCGTTCGCTCATTCCAGCCGCGTTCGGGCCATTTCTTAGGCAACAGATATATTCATTCGAGCTGATTTCATCCCATTTTGTTAACCCCGAGTTAATTCGTTTCAGTGGGATAAATAGTTAATAAGGTGACTTCGTGCAGCCATAAAGGAAAAGAAGCTTGGAAAACTGCGAATAGCTGTCTCTCATCTTCCCGACAATGCATATAATCACAACTTCCAGATTAAGGACTCATTCTTTTCTCCCAAGCTTGCCCCTCGTAACTTTTATTTGTTCCACAAGTTGAAGGAAACTATCCGTGGGAAGCATATGCATCCTACTCTGAAGTTGCCGGCAGCTGTAGACTCTTGATTGGAGGACCAAAATATAGAGCTTTTTTGTTTTTACCGGGATCAAAGCAGTGCAGCATTTGTGGAAGAACTGTGTTGCAGTAACCGGGGACTGTGTCGAAAAATGAAGAAGGAATTAGAGTAGAACAGCTTTGCTCGACGTGTCAGAATAGGAACTGTTTAGATGACTCTCGTAACAGCCAATTCAAGAATGAAAAACAAACAAACAAATATTTCGAAGGCTAATTAAAACGCATCTTTTGCTAAACGAGATGAGAGGTCATTTTTTTCAAAGTAGGCTCCATCAGTTATTGCCTTCTTTCTAACAATTTAAATGAATGAAAAAGTGCAGACTCGATTTTAGAGATCGTTAACAGTTGCTACGTCTCATTTTATTTCATCCCCATTACCAAAGTTTCAACTTATTAAGATTTTTATAATTTTACTTAGATATGCATCAAACAAGAAAGAGTTACAGGGAGATAATGAAACATATTAAAAAGTTTCATTGCTTTAACTGACAAAGAAGTACTTACTTTATTTCTGATTATCAGTCAACAATCGTATAACAAACTTATCTGAGACGCCCCTAATTTCCAGATTTTTAATTAAACCAGCTAGCATGTGGCCCAAGAATTTTCAGTCTCTTTAGTGTCAGTCTTCTGTCATTATGCAATCATGGTTAACGGGCGTCCAGAGAATTCTTTACTTTTGAAAAACTTAAACAGTCGTATCAGAATAGTATGACCACCTACCTAATAACGGGAATAACCACCCATGGCCCAGATGACAGTTGCAAAATGGCATGGCATGAACTCAATGAGGCCCTGGAAGGTTTCCCGAGGCACACGTGCCCATTCAGGCTGCAGCACAACACGGAGATGACGTGGTTGTGGGTTTGCACGACAAACCTGTTGATACAAATAGTCCTAGAAGTGCTTAATGGGATTGAAGTCGGGCGATTTCGCCGGCCAAGGCAGAACGGTTACATTGCTGTAGTGTTCCTGGAACTAGTCATGCACCCTCTTAGCGACGTGGCACGGCGCATTGTGCTGTTGAAAGACATCATCACCACCAGAGTAAAGGTCCAAAATGAAGGGATGCATGTGGTCAGCGAGGATGGACAGGTAGCCATTCGCGTTCAGGGACCCATTTAGTGGTACCAGCGGTTCCAGGTCATACCAGGAAAATATTCCCCAGACATGCGCCCTGCCACCGCTAGCCTGTACTTGACCGACAAACGTCCCATGTGTCTGACGCTGAATCCGCCCCCGAATCGAGGTTTCTACTTTTATGGAGTAGAAACCTTGATTCGGGGTGGATTCGAGGTTTCTACTTCTATGGAGTAGAAACCTCGATTCGTCGGAGAAGGTAATCTTTTTCAACTCCTCCACTGTCCAATGACGGTAGTCCATGAGAACTGCAGGCGTCACTGCCGATGGACCTAGAGGGGCACCTTGACGCAGTGTCGACTCCGGAGACTCATGAGTAACAGAGTTCGCTCTACTAGTATCGGGGACACGTACCTGGGTGATCCAGCATTCATTACCGTGGCTAATTGCAGTACTGTTGCGTGTTGATTGCCTTTTACTAATCGACGTTCTCCTCTGGAGTCTATGGCTTTTGGGGCTTCACAGTTACGACATCGAGAGGTACTCGGTGTGCCAGGTGTCTGTTCTTGGTACACCCTTACTACAGCACCAAGCAGATAACCTACGAAATCTGCTGTTTCTGAGATGCTTCTAACTTTGGCGCGGTAGCCGATGATCATTCCTTTTTAAACGTCCGTCAAATCATTACCTCCTCCCATTATGCTCACATCACACACTATGGCTCATCTGTCCTGGCCTTCCCTTTACATCTCCGTGTGGTCGAGCGTGTCACGTGCATTCTGTGACGCGCCTGGGCGGGTACACTATAATTCCAGGGGTGGTCATATGATTCTGATAAGACCGTATATATCGTCTACGGCTCACTATTTCCCTGTCAGGTGTCATTTATGTGGACAAATGCTCATAGATCCAGAACGTACAATCTGTTATTTCAAAACGCTCTTGCGTTTCCGGTTTAACAACCACCGTGAGTAATTCGATGGGTTATAAACGATCGCCCGTCCCTAATTTACAGCCACTGGTTTCAGGAAAGGCAGGATCCAGACCCGTAGGGAAGAAGCACCCTTCATGCCTCATCTCCGACACGGGCTCGAGCTCAATTAGGACGAATGATCCAAAACCAATGCCTTAGACGGCTTGGCCATTGGGTCATCTGATGAAGTTTTAGTATGTGTTTAGTGAATCACGAATGGATAAGCTTTAGCGAATATCTTCTTGTTTAAATAAATGAATGAAGGAAGAAATATTCTTCATAATACATGGGAATTCGATAGAATATTCGTAGCATCAATCAGAGTATAGACTCTGAATTTACTTATAGTTCTTACTGCTCATCCATGTAACAACTCTCAGAAAACTTGAAAAGTTCATCGCGCTGAAGCGGAAATCTAACCCGCATCTTCCGATTTCCGTTCGTGTAGGCTATCTATTAGGGGTATGCAAAAGTTTCCGCCTCCCCAGCTAGAGGGCGCTGTAGAGGTCCAACCGGCCTGCGACACGCGCTGTCAGTTCGCACATGAAGCCAAGCATGGCGGTCGATAAAGTTCATTTGCGGCACTGTTTATTATTCATGTTTAATTAGGGAAAACAGGGAGTAAAGCATACGGTTCAATATGTCAGGCGTATGGCGAAACGGTTATGGGTGCGAGGATGTGTCGAGAATGGTTTGCCAGGTTCAAGAAAGATGATCTAAGCTTGGAAGACAAGCCACGTGCAAGTAGATCGCAGGAACTCGCAGACGAAGACCTGCAATCGCTGTTGCAAGAGGATGCCACACAATCGACCACGCAACTGGCGAAATGTTTGAAAGTGTCTCAGTCGACGGTAGTACGGCGTCTACAGGCCTTGGGGAAGATCCAGAAGATTGGTAAGAGGGTTCCGCATACTTTAATGGAGCGTCATATTGGTCAACGACTGGGCATCTGCATATCGTTGCTGAAGATGTTTCAGGGGAAGAATTTCTTGTGAAAGGTTGTGAGCGGGGATGAAAAATGGGTCTATTGCGACAATCCCGTACGCAAGCGAACCTGGGTCGACCAAGGCCAGCCATCAACATGCACTGAAAAATAGGATATCCACAGGAAAAAGGGGCTATTGTGTGTGTGTGTGTGTGTGTGTGTGTGGTGGGATATGCATGGAGTGCTGTACTTCGAACTGTTGAAAACCGTGCGAAACCATCACTGGACAACGATATTATTGCCAGACCACATGTCGGTACCACCACGAAATCAATCCTTGAACAGTTACACTGGGAGATGTTTAGCGCACCCGGCTCACTTCCCGGACATTGCACCCTCAGACTTTCATCTGTTTCGCTCTATGCAACATGCCCTAGCCCAACAGCGGTTCACCACAGTTCCAGAGGTGGAAAATTTCGTCACTGCGTTCTTCAGCTCAAAACCCGAGTCCTTCTATCACAGGGGCATTCATTTGTTGTCTGAAAAATGACAAAAGGTCATTGATGCTAACGGCCAATACTTCGTTGAATAAATGTGTACTGGTTTCCTGATTGTTCCTGTCTCCTTTCTGTTTAAAACGACGGGACCGTTTGCATACCCCTAATATTATACCACCCGAGACAGAGATGTTGCCTGTATGAGTAGTAAGAACTATAAGCAATTTCAGAGTCTATGATCTGAATAATGCTATGAATATCTTTGTGTTTTCTTGCTTATTTTAATGCATAACGTATCGCCTTATGCTTTCGCACCTGACTTAACGACAGGTAAGAAAAGGACCTTAAATTTGAAAACCAATTGTAACCTACTCTACGTGACAATGATATGAGACTTGAACACGATCGAACATGCGTCAACATGTCAGACTGTGCGCATCAAACGAATCCATAGCAGCTTCTCGGAGATGCAAAACCGTGTAAAACCGCTCTTATTAATACTTTTTCACTTAACCTACTGTTGTTACTAACATACCAAAATGAGCAGATGAAAAGTGAATTAATGATGTGATTTTAAGGATTTTTTCCAGTGAATCGACTCCTGTTGAATCCCTCCATAATCCCTGTCATTTGTCCCGTCCATATGTATGTACTCCAGGGGAACAACAAAGGCGTATGTAACTGAATAATGAATTCATACACTCGACGTGCATCAGGAACACCAAACAGAGGTCATCGCTCTTTCCACGTTAATAAGTGAGGCACGGAAAAATTCTCATCGGCCGCCACCGATAATCGAGCCCAGGATCTTCCAGTTACGCCGGACATGCTACCACTGCACCACAGCGGCCTCGAATTCTCCAGACTCACATGTGATTTAACTGCCAAACCACATGGCATGTTGCTTCATGGAGCCCTGCACAATGCTGGGGATTCACCAAAGATGGAAAGCAGCAACGGCACAAATAACTAGGAGACGAATAAGTAATTAATCCAAACCCTCGACGTGGATCAGGAATACCAAACAGAATTCATCGCTCTTCCACGTTAATAAGTGAGTCACGAAAAAATTCTTATCGGCCGCCACCTGGAATCGAACCCAGGGTTTGCCATGTGGTTTGGCAGTTAATCACTTGTGAGTCTGGAGAATTCGAAGTTGCTGTGGTGCATCTCCGGCGCGTAACTGTAACACACTGGATTCGATTCCCGATGGCGGCCGATGAGAATTTTTCCGCGACTCACATATTAACGTTAAAAGAGCGATGACTTCTGTTTGGTGCTTATGCAACTGTTGTAGTTTCCAATGGTTTGTCTCACTTAAGACCAGAAAACAGTACACTCTTTGTTTCCCAGAGAGGAGGTACGCTAGGAAAAGGAGCAATGTTGCCATTTTCGGAAATTTTTTAAAAATATATTTATAAAATTCTTCTTTCTTTTGCTTATTCGAAACGTTTTCTTAAATGTAACATGCCAAACAAAATGCTATGGGAAACACTGATTTAATTTGGACTGATGCGTTTTTGTCAGGCATTGTACTTCCAGCTAAAGAAGTGAATTCTGACGAGATTGTGCAATGACTAGTTCAACATTGTTTAACAGAATGGGAAAATCTAACGTGTTTAAGGCTCGCCAGTCGCATTCGAGATGAAAGCAATGTGTGATGTTTTGACATTGACCGCAGGCAGGGTATAATAACACAGCGAACCTATGACTAATGAGGTTGGCGTCCGTGAATTGGATACACTGAAAACTGAAACGCAGTGCATGAAACCGGTGAGAGAGGCCCAATTTTCGTAGTAAATTTGCACAAGTACACGCATCTCATTCACCGGAAATAAACAACCACGCACCCGAGAGTTGTTAAACCCCGGCACTCCTTAATTGTATATTTCGGGGTATAAACAATTTATTTAACAGGAAACTGCTCTGCGTAATAGTATAAGTATTTTGCAATAATTTCCGCCTGAGGAAATAATCTTTACACAGCTTTATTCCTACGCGTATGCTTGTTGTAAAAACAGAGTTCGCCAGGCCGGTAATCAGCCAAACATTATTTTTTTAGCGAAAAATGAATCTACGTAGCATATTAAGATATGTTTTGTACTGATTTTCTCTCTAAGAATTATCATGAAGCTCTTCTCTTCCACTCACTAGACTTCCGCCTTCCTCTACAACTGACCTTGTTCTCGAATCTCTCTTCTATTCTTCTGTTCTCCATCCTCCTCACCTTCCTCTCTTCCGTTTCCCTAGCAGGCTTCGTGCTGGAGTAATTTCTGTTAACCAACTTGTTAACATCTATCTTTCCTTTTAACACTATTCTGAACTTTCTTCTTTACCCCCTGCTCTTCCTTCTACTGAATTCAACTTTTCTGCTACAGTGCTCCACAGAAGTATAGGTCCACCATGTTTTGTCGATATGTGAGATCGTACAATAATCGCCTATGAAAGATACACTATATTGACAAAATTCACCGGACACCCCTTCAAACGCAAATGAACGGATACGCTGCGTTGTTAAGATGCGCGGTACAGCTGCAAACGGTATAAAAACAAGCCTGCAGCTGACCGCGATCATATCGCACTATAAGGTTGAGTGAAAATGTCGCGGCGGGAGAGAACTGCCTTTGAAAAAGGAAAGATTGTTGGGTGTTATATTACAAACCGAGCAGCGTTTAAATATACCCAAGTCAACTGTTTTGGATTTACTGAATAAGTGGAAGACGCATGGCGTGCTTGAAGCAGCAAAACGTACCGGCAGACCAAAGAAAATTAGCGATAGAGGACGTCGAAGCCTCAGGAGAGTCGTTACAGCTAATCGACGGAGTACTGCGCAAGACCTCAGTGTACAAGTGAGTAAAAATGCTGGAATCTCGGCATGTACACGTACCATTCGCAGAGAACTTCATTCCATGGGTTATCGTGGTCGTGCGGCTGCTCATAAGCCTTTCATCTCCACTCGGAATGCTACTCGTCGTTTAGCATGGTGTAAAGAACATTTATCGTGAACCGTAGATAAATCGAAAAGAGCCCTATGGACTGATGAATCCAGATACACGATCGTCAGTCTGATGGTCGTGTGTGGGTATGACGGCAGCCGGGAGAACGCTATTTACCACAGTGTACTGTTCCTACGGTCAAGCTTGGAGCTGACAGTCTGCTCCTGGGGGGGGGGGGGGGGGTTCGTGGTATGGACCCGGCCCATTGGTTATCGTGGACAAACCTTGTTAACCAGCACGTCTACCTCGATATTCTGGACAAATATGCCCTACCAACTCTGTGGCAATACTATGGAACCCAGGCTCGTTGGTACCAGGAGGATAATGCACCGAGCAATAAAGCAAGAACTGGTACGTCGTGGTTTGATGATAATTCCGTATCGTGTATGGACTGGCCAACACAAAGCCCTGATCTTAATCCCATAGACACCGCATAAGTAGTTTGAAACCAAGGCCTACTACTAAGCAACAGTTAGCGGAGCTTTATGTACTGAATGGAAGCGCATACCTATCGCTGCGTTCCAAAACCTTGCAATATAGTGTATTTGCATATGCAAGAAGACACATTGCCAGATTCACCAGGTTACGCAAATCGACCTGTTAGACGTCAAACGCGTTGACTACCATCGAATACTACGCGGCCCAGCCATCAAATAAATATAGATCCAGATGTCAGGTAGCTGTTAAAACGGCACTGCGTACATTCCAATGTCAATTTCCTCTGAAGTTGAACTATCCGGGCGGTGTGCAATTGAGAGTTCAATAAAATCTTATCATCAGTGTGGAAAAGGTGTTAGGGAAATTCCACGAGTGATTGGGAGATCCCATAATGTTGTTGGCAATTTCTTGTGTAATAGGGCAACATATGAGACTGCTAAACGTCCGGGACGTCCTTCAATTCTATCTGTAAGGAATAAATGTAACATTGTCAGAGCAGCATCGAATTCTTCGCCATATACAACGTAGATACGGCAGAGGTGCAACCTCCACGGAAACCGTTCTGCGGGTTATAAAGTCGAACCCTTACACTGGTCGAGCAAAATTGCAGAAAGCACCGTATTTGAAACCCATTCACAAACAGAGACGACTCACTCGAATTTGCTCGTAAAATCATGGACAGAGATTTAAGCAAGGTAAAACCAATTTCTCCTGTTTTCATTGAATTAATTCGGTTTGTTTTTGCGGATCACAGTATCTAATTATTGCTATATGTATCTCTAGGTCGTGTTCAGTGATGAGAAGAAGTTCAAACTAGACGGTCCGGATGGATTTAGTTCCTACTGGCACGATTTGCGGAAAGAGACAAAGCTCTTGTCAAAGAGAAATTTCTGAGGGGGGGGGGGGATTGCATGGTTTGGGGAGCCTTCAGTGCTCGTGGAACTGTTTCCTTGGAGGTTGTGTCAACCAAAATGAAGAGCGCTTCATATCAAGCTATACATCAAGATAAACCTTTTTGCCGTATTTCTGTAGGTTTCGCCGATATCCTACCGTTTCTCAGCATGACAACGCTGTGATCCACGTCAGCAGCAGCACTAAACAATGGTTAGCGGCTCAGAACGAGGAGGTACTGGACTAACCAGTTTGTTTGCCCGACTGTAACGCTATGAAAAATGTTTGAGAACTCCTCGTTTGCGAAATCTTTGCGAATACGACGTAACGTGACTTACGGTTCTGTCGCAGAATTGCAGCGAACTACACTGCTGGCCACCCAAAATGCAACACCAAGAAGGACACGAGATAGCAAAGCCAGATTTACTGGACACATAACAACAGATACAAAGATGAAACGATTGAGCTTACAGGCCCGTGCGACTTGCGGAACACGGAGACATCAATAGTTCGTTTAGCTCCCATGGCTGGCAATAACGGCCGCTACACGCCGCTGCATCGAACGAAAGAGGCTTTGGATGTGGGCTTGGGGTATGTGGGTCCAGGCTGCTTCCACACGTTGCCACAGTTCATCAGGCTTAGCCGCGGGTGGTGCTTGCCGGGCCACTCGGTTTGCCGATCAGCGACCAGACGTGTTCGATGGGCGACATATCGGGAGAACAAGCGGGCCACGGCAGCAGTGACACCTGGTGGGCCGTGAAGAATTGTTGCACGATGCGTGCCATGTGCTGGCGCGCATTGTCCTGTTGAAACGTGCCCGCTGCCAGGTCCTGCATGTAAGGGAGGACTACAGGCTCCAAAACGTCGGCGATTTAGCGGTGGCTGTTGAGTGTACCGGCGATGCGTACCAGAGGGGCGCGGGTGTCATATCCAATTGCGCCCCAAAACCATAACGGCAGGCGACGGACCGGTATGGCGATGCATAATGCAGGCGTCATAGTCTCTCGCTGTGGTGCCGTCACACGCGGATCCGACCATCGTGGTGTTGCAGGCAGAAGCGGTATTCGTCGCAATGTCATGCTATTCCGTAGTCCAGGTGCGGTGTTCAACGGCCCACTGACGTCGCACTCGCGGTGGTGTAACGTCAGTCGTAATCGGAGCAATGGGCGCCGTGTGACAAGTCCCCACTCCAGCAGACGACGTCAAACGGTACGTGCTGACACAGGTTGTTGCGCAACACACCCTAATTCCTGCGCTAACTTTCGTGATGTGCTGGTACGAGCCGTCAATGCCCGCCCCACAAAATGCCGGTCCTCTCGTTCGGTGGTGTGCCGCGGCTGCGGCAGTCGCTCACGTCGGTCCGTCCGTCCCTCCTGCACCCACCGAATTCATACTCGCCTCACTGTGGCTGGATGTCGTCCCACACGGGCGCCGATGTCTCGGTACGATAAACCGCTGTCGCGATAAGCCACTATTCGTCCTATGTCGAACTCCCAAACGTGCTGGAATGCCTGCCGTATTCTGCGACGAGGCATGAGGAAGCTTCCCACGCACAGGTCCGGCAGCACAGCACACTTCCACAACTTACACCCCGCCTTCTGTGCACCCAACTTATAGTGCTTCGCGATGGCGTGCCCGGCGCTCATGATTTGCATATTCCCTGCAATGCTAATCGTTTGCATGCTCTTTCGCGGGCGACGCATGCTGCGAATTTCAGGCCAATCGGATGCTTTCTTCTTGGTGTTGCATTTTTGGGTGGCCAGCAGTGTAGTAATTACATTAAAAACATTCTCCGTGTGCCCAGTTTGAGGTGAATTATGGTGGACCTATACTTCTGTGGAGCACTGTATTAAATCTGTTCTTTGTGCTCTCTACCCTCATCTGGCTAATTCTTCTGGTCTCATGTCTGCCTCTACTGCACCACTTCCTCTGCCGTACGCTTTCTTTCGCTTTCCGACTCCACTCTCCCTGTTCACTCTCTCACCACACGTTCTCTTTACCAACTTCTTCACCTTCACTCTATTTCTCCTTGTTCCATTCAGTCTCTTCCTCCTTTTGCACTCATTCCTACTTGGTCTTCTTTCTTACACCTTTTTTTTTGGCTCGACCTTTCGAAGCTTGAGCTGAACACAGATATGCCATCCGTAAGGAATCTGCTGTTTCGACATTATCAAAAACTGTTATTGAAAAAGACTTAAGATTTGATTGGGACAATGTGAACTTACTGTCGACTGCTTCTAATAAACGCTCTGTGCTTCTAACCGAGAGTCTATATACGCTGGCGGAAAGAGCAAAATGAACACCAAGAAGAAGACGTCTGATACCAACGAAATTTATACAACATAATAACGGAATACAGAGGATAACGTGATCAAAACATTATGGCAAAATACAGCTGTATTTGCTGGTAAACTGAAAAATAACATTTTTATGTAACATGGTTAGTACGAGGTTGAACCGTCATGAACTGCGTCAAACTGTGCAATTCTGGCATGGAGTCTGTCGTACACATGTTGGATGTAAGTTTGGGGTATTGAGTTTCAAGCATCCTCAACCTGGATGCGTAAACCGGAAGATGTTCATGGCTGACCGTGGAGACCGTATAAGTCGTTGTCCCGTAAAATCCCACACGTGCTCAATGGGGGACAAATCCGGTGAACGTTCAGGCCATGGAAGTAGTCTCACACCCTGAAGTGCATGTTACGTTGCACGTGTCGTGTGTGGGCGTGCGTTATCTTGCTGGAAAACACCATGATGGACCGACCTTACAAATGGCACAACAACGGGCTGAATGATATTGTTGATGTAGGAGGTGCTGTTTAACGTACCCGGTACAAACACTAGTTGTGTACGGGAGTGATAGCTGATCGCTCCCCACACCAAGAGAGCAGGTGTAGACCCTGTGTGTTGCTGGTGAATGCAAGAAGGGTGGAGACGCTCGCCTGTGCGTCTACGAACACGTATACGGTCATCGGAGGCTCCCACGCAGAATCTGCTTTCATCGCTGAACACGACAGATCGCCATTGCGTTCTCCAGTGCAGACGTTGGCGACACCACTGCAGCCGTTCCTGACGGTGGGCTGGAGTCAGAGGCACATATGCCAGAGGCACACGTGCACGTAGTCCTGCATCTAGTAGACGGTTGCGGATTGTCCGCATAGTTACCTCAGGTGCAACGGAAGCTCGGATTTGCGTCGCAGTGGATGTTCTGCTTGACAACGCCTCTCTTTGTATGCGTCGATCGGTCCACTCATCAGTCCGTCTGTGACTCCCGGTTCCACGTCTTCTCGTGTGGGAATGTTCCTCGTACCATCTACGCCACCATCGTACCAACACCGATACTTCCCGTCCAATTCGCTCCGCAATACGACGGTACGACCACCCGGCCTCGCGGAGTCCGACTAGACAACCTCGCTCAAAGTCCGATATCTTCTGTAATCGTACACGTCTTCCATGTCCAGGCATTGCAGCTTCTTCAGGGTCTTTGCACGTGTCCGTACGCCGACGACTGATTACATTTACTTCGCCGTACTCCTTAAATACCACCAACAATAATTTGCATATTATGCCGTGCTGTGGCGTAAGCGCTCACCGGTTGGTCCCGAAATTAACATCACGCCTACGTAAACTCGACCCCATTAACATATGTAAATTTCCTGATCGTCCGCCAATTCCTTCTTGGTGTTCTTTTTTAACTTTCCGGTAGTGTATTATAAAAGTTGGACCGAAATGCTGTAATGAGGACGTTCCTGTATATATTCCCTCCACCTGGAGAAATCTGATTTTGCAGTACTCACGGGAGGAAGAATCTGAATTACGAACGTTTAACAATTTGTAGTGAATGGCAATGATTTATGTGTTCATTTACATAATGTGTATTATTTGTGCACCTATCTGTCACTATTTAACCTTGTGCCGTTCTAATCTGGTTTCACTGATCGTCTTGATCATGCGGCCATAGTGGTCGCGAAAGTGCTCGCCAGATCTTTTATCTACCATATTTTAAATTGTAAATAAAGACGTTTTTTAGATCCTACGTTTTTTAAACGGAAATTTAAAGTGTAGTGTGTGTGCTTTGGCTGTTCAAGAAAAGTTACCGTGTTTCGACAGCTTTCAATTCTTCTTGTTTACAACTCAGCACGAAATACCTTTAATTCTTACATCATCATTCTCATTTAAATATCATTCTTTCATTTCATATAATGGATAAATGACCCATTCTGTATCTTTTGAACATATCTTTAGACAAATAAAGTGATTTTGGAATCTCTCTTAGACATGCTCCAAAGAAAGAAGAAAGAAAGAAAACAATCCTCGTGCAAAGTAACTATACTAATAAAATGACGCCGTCTGTGCACGATATACACTAGGGCTCACCGTGTAATCTCCTGTTCCGTTTAATAAAAATACACTGAGTATAAAAGAAAGTATAAGATATTTCGGACACTCCGCACCGGTATGCATCATTAGATACATAAAAAAGAGGTAATGTGGACTGGATGCAGGCAATTTATAATATTACACGTGACGCAACTGCGAACTGCCATCTGGTGTACATACTAAATATACGATTACAATACAATTATGATTAAGTTAAGTAGTAACATATTCAATTGGACAGTTATGTGCACTGTTATCAGTAAACAAAAATGTCCAAGGTATGACATATGGAACACAGTCGTTACAACACAGATGCCCCTGAAAGTCCTTACTGAAAGTCTATTTATTGCATAGAAGAGGCATCTGTGTTGTAACGACTGTGTTCCATATGTCATATCTTGGACATTTTTGTTTACTGATAACAGTGCACATAACTGTCCAATTGAATATGTTACTACTTAACTTAATCATAATTGTATTGTAATCGTATATTTAGTATGTACACCAGATGGCAGTTCGCAGTTGCTTCAAGTGTAATATTTTAAATTGTCTGTATCCAGCCCACATTACCTCTTTTTTACGTATCTGATGATGGATACCGGTGCGGAGTGTCCGAAAGATCTTATACTTTCTTTTATACTCAGTGTATTTTGATTAAACGTAACTGGAGGTTACACGGTGAGCCCTAGTGTATATCGTGCACAACGGCGTCATGCACCAAATAACCAAAATGTTATGACCAGCTGCCAAATTTGATGTTGCTCCTCCGCTTGCCGCCAAAACAGCTGTTACCCGGCGAAGCAAGATTTCCAAAGGTGTCTTGTGGTATTTGGTACCAAGAAGTTACCAGCTGATCCTTTAAGTCTTGTAAGTTACGGTTGAGCAACCGCAGGTCGGATTTCCTGTTCCAATACAAACCCCAGATGTTCAATTGGGTTGATGTCTGACGAATGTGGAGAAAGGGGCAACAACCTGGAAATCTTCCTCATTTTCCTCGAACCATTCTCGAACAATCCGGGAAGTGTGACATGGCGCATTATTCTGTGGAAAAAGGCACTACTAGCGTGGAATACCGTTGTCACGAAAGGAGGTACCTCGTCTTCAATGATGTTTAGACAGGAGGTAGACGCCATAGTTTCCTGTACATGAATCACTAAACCCGCGGTTTCCCAGAAGAACATTGGCCAAATCATTTCACTTCCTCCACCAGCTTGGTTTTTGTCCCACACGCATCCTGTTGCCAACACTTCCCCATATAAACGACGCACACGTACCCAGCCGTCAACATGGTGCGACAGGAAATGAGATTCATCGGACCAGACGACCTTCCTTCAATCATTCAAGATCCAGGCTTGATGCTCGTGTTCCCGTTGTAGGCTCTTTCGACCGTGAACTGAGGTTAGCAAGGGAACTCGGTGCCATTTTCAGCAGGTTTCGATCTACCGTGTACACAGCCGACCAGAGTGAGCGATTCGATGGAATGTAAATACTTTTCCTTTCCGAATTTAAATTAGCTGGTTCCAGGAGAGCCAGTTACGTAAGACAAAAACACCATCCATGCCTCACCCGGGATTAAGATGTAAACCCTTTTCGGGCGAATGGTCAGAATCCTGCGATTAGATCACTGCGCCACCTCTGCGGCCTTTTATAATGAGTTATCCCCTTTGCTTAGATATTGAATAATTTAGAAAGCACCATGGCAGCCACGATGCGCAGATTTTCACCAGATTGTTTTTGCCTGTGGAGCTGTATTCAGGACAGTGCTTTCCGCAATAACTCCCGCAGACAAAATAAATGCGAGCCCAGGTTTGAGTGCCCGGGTTTCAGTCCCCGATGACACATGGGTGATGTTCTTATCTTACGGCACTGACACTTTCCTATACCTGGAACTAATGACCCTAAATTAGAGACAGGGGACTACTTACACACCGATAAGCCCTTACATTATGACCACCCCCATCCTAGAGAAATGAGCGCACCTAGAGACCAAACAGTGGCCCAGGTGAAGTTCACAGAGCAGTATATATACAACTCGGGAACCGGCTTTAGGCTGGTAGAGTGTTCGGAGTCAGAATGGGAAAAGCTTCCGATTTATAGGAGTTTGAAAAAGGACAAATTGTGATGGCACGGAGCCTCGGAACTACGATCCCGGAAACGGCTGGGCTTGTGGGCTGTTTAAGTGCCGCTGTAGTGAGTACATATCAAAAGTGGTGCACAGATGGCCAAACGACGAACCGTTTTCCAGCCGTGCGTCGTCCGCAGCTCATTGATGCCAGAGGGGAGCGAAGACTGTCGCGCATTGTTCACAGCGACCGCAGGGTCACAGTGAGACAAATCACCCGCAGCTACAACAGTGATGGTCAGGGCAATGTGTCACAGCACACAGTTCATTGCAGACTTCTGCGCACGAGCCTACGTAGCCGAAGATCAAGTCGGGTCCCCATGATCACTGCACGTCATCGCCAAAAACGCATGAAATGGGCCCAAGATCATCGACATTGGACCGTGGATGACTTGAAGAAAGTGACCTGGTCTGACGAAACAAGATTCCCGGTGAACCACGTAGACGGCCGAGCGCGGATATGCCGATTACCAACGGAGGCTATGGCACCGGAATGAACTGTTGGGCGGAAGAAGGCCTGCGGCGGCGGTGTTATGCTGTAGGGGATGTTTACTTGGGACACTTTTGGCCCCATTATCCTAATAGCACAATCCCTGACAGCAGTCAGGTATCTGAACATCGTTGCGGGCCAAGTTCCCCCATTCATGACAACTAGCTAGCTACACTACTTTTGCTACTTTTATTTTTACATTTCGGTTTAAGTTAAAATGTAAATTATGAGGATAATATTTATATGTACATTAACACATTAGGATAATACCAAAAGGATAACACATTAGAATAATACCATTACCAACAGGATAATGCGCCATGCCACACTGCCAGAATATCGTCAAAAAGTGGTTCGAGGAATATACTGGTGACTTTCTGTTAATGCCCTGGCTTCTAAATTCACCTGACATGAACCCAATCGAACATTTGTGGTTCTACTTGGAAAAGCTGGTTCGCGCTAAATCACCACCACACCGAAATGTACAGGAACTAGAGGACCTGCTGTTGACATTACGGTACCAGATACCACAGGATACCTATCGCCGAATGGCCGCTGTTTTGTGGGATAAAAGGTCATACAGCTTATTAGGTATGTGGTCATAATGTAATGGCTCATTGGTATACACTGAGTGGCCACTTTATTATGACCACCCCCTCAGTACTTCGTTGGGCCACCTTTTGCCTTTAATACTGCGTCAATTCTTCGTGGCATAGACTCCACGAGATGTTGATAGGTGGTTTGTGGAATCTGAGATAATGCTTGATGAACAGCACTTTCCAGGAGTGTGAGCTTGCAGGGTTGTGGATCCAGCTGTCTGATGGCTCGTTCAACTTCATCCCACAAATTCTCAATGGGGTTAAGATCTGGAGATTGTGGGGGCCACCTAAGCAAAGTAAACTCACCGGCATGTTCCTGAAACCAATCCTGTACAATACGAGCACTATGGCAGGACGCAGCATCTTGTTGAAAGTAGCTATTGCCATTGGGATAAACCATCCACATGACAGGATGCACTTGGTCCGCAACGATTCTTAGATATGATGTGCCAGTCAGACGATGATCAACACGAATTAAAGGGCAAAATGCATACCAGAAAAAATTCCCCAAACCATAACGTTGCTTCCAGCAGCTTGAAGAATTGTAGCAACACATTTGGGGTCCATGCTTTCGTGCTGCTTCCGCCAAATTCTCACTCGGTCATCGGCATGGTGCAACTGAAAACGTGATTCATCGGACCACATAATTTTTTTCCAATTATCGACTGTCCAATCCTTGTGCTCCTGTACGAACTGTCCTTGTGCTCGTGTAGGTGTTCGAACAGGCCTTCGGCTGCCATATCCCATCTGATGCCTTGAACGGCAAACAGTGCATGCAGAGATCATTTGAGGGGATCCTTGATTAAGATGGTTTGCAATTTGCTGCACTGTTGCCCTTCAGTTACCTGTTACCAGTCTGGGCACTCTCCGTTCCGCCCGAGCAGTCACTAGTCGATGAGGACTACACGTTGCACGTAGAGACCCTGTTTTTTGGCTGACAGTCCAGTATTTAAACACTTTAACAACAGCTGCTCTGGAACATTTCACGAATGCGGCGGTTTCGGTGATATTCGCTCCATGGCTCCGAGCTCCTACAACCATCTCACGTTGAAAGTCCGTCAAATCGCATTTTTTACCCATCTCGTCACCCAAAAATCAATTCTACTATGTCGCAAGCACTAAGTTTTCCCTTTTTATACTAGCCTCGGCCTCTGGCGGCAACGCGTGCAGCCATAGCTCATTTGCTTAAAACTGTCAGGTGGTCATAATAAAGTGGCCACTCAGTGTAAATCCTTTAGAGTTGCCTATAGTGGTTGTTGACCCATAAAAAACAAAACAAAAGGAGAACATATAAATATTAATCATTGATTCACAGGTTTGGAGTCACCGCTGTTCTCAACTGTTAACATCTTAGATATAAATTTGATTCATTTGGGGATGTGAGGAAGGCACAACCACCATGAGCACCCAAGGATAAAAGTAGTCCTCCGTCCCTGATTTTGGGCAGCAGATTCTAGGGAGGTGAAGAGACAAAGCCATGCAACGGATGCGCCATACCCTATGCAGAGCTTGAGCTTGAGCGAGGCTTTGTCAAACAGTAAGAATCCCGCGCTTCTGACCATTCGGCCAGGGGAAGCGACTCATTGGACTATATCAGCAATCACACTGTTTAGTAATAATTCATGAAATCGCAGCATACACACTTATGAGGAAATATGTGATTTTATGATCATGCTTATTACTGGGGCAATTTTACAAACTGGACATAATTACTGTTTAGTACAAATTTCAAGCTCATTCCACACATTACAAACATAACTTCACTAGATTCGTTTCAAAAAAGTGCTGTAACTGGCGTTTTTACGCCAGAAAATTTAATACAACATGATATGAAAATGTGAATATTATTTTATCTACAAAATAACGAAATATCATAAATCGATGGGAAACACGGAACAAGTTGCAATCTTCAAGTACTTCGTCGGTCTGCAATATCTCCAGAAAGAACTCTCAGCTAGATAATCACATGGCTCTTGGTATATGAACTTCCGGAATAAAAGACATACATAAATACAACACATAAACAGACACATTCACGTGCAGAAAAAGGAGGAAGATCATTGTATGAACAGTTACTTTTTCATAGCATGATGGAAACGAAGTCTGTGGACTAAAAGATTCATTTATGAGTTCTATTAAATCCACGTAATCTCTCTATGGAGTTTTGTACAGTTATGAGAGTGACGATCTTGACCACGGATGACAGAAAGGCAAACATCTCGTCCCGTAATTAGACTCTATAAAATTAGTAAAACGTTCGTGTGTATCCTCGTGTAACACGAATGAAGCCTTTATTTATGAGGATCAAAAGCATCCATAATCACTGTGAGTACATTTCTGCAGACTGTGCCGAGTCGATGAGTGCACTTCCGCCGTCAAAGTAAAAGCCATTCAGGAAGCTTGGAGTCAACCAATCAGCAACGAGATGCCATTGCTATCACCACGGAAGTGCAGAATCGGGATCGATTTGTGTCACGTAACATAAAATAGGATGGCCGCACAAAAAATAATCTTCCAGGAAAAAGCGTTGCTTCGTCCATCACTGTCCACGTGGGCAGAAGGGCACTCTATCACCTACAAAAATGATAATGAAAATATTCATAATTCAGTAGATTGCATATCCACATCACAATAGTGTAGACTATTCTGAGCACTGAGAGCAAATGTTTCGCACAAAAACGTTCAGCAGTACTCTACTACCATACACAAATGAGACATATCATTATGACTACCTACGTAATAGCATGTTGGGGCGCCTCTCGCTGCGATAAGCGCCTGCATTCCGCTAGGTATCGACTCCACTGGACAAGGGAAGATGTCCTCATGTGTTCTATACGTGGCGGACAGAATGACGTACTGCCGTTCGGCAACGAAGCGAGAAACAGGCGTGGACTTGGAAATACTGCGCACCCCACACATTTTTGACAGGATTCAACGTAATGAGACTTTGCGGCTATGGGAGCACACGAAATGTTTGGACATGATTGTTTTTGATTCGAGGTTTAACGACCACCGTGAGCAACTCAATGGGTTATAACTATAAGCATTCGCCCTTCCCTAATTTTGGGCGACTGGCTCCAGGGAAGGGAAAGAGCCAGCGCCGTAAGACAAACACCACATCCATGATTTACCGGGATTCGAACCATTGCCTTAAAAAGCCTCCCAACGGAGTGCGGAAGCTTGGCGAATCTTTGTGCTTACTACCTCACAAAAGTAAACGGATTTAATACGCTATATGCTTCTCTTGACTATTCACAGTGTGGTGAATTTATAATTACGTCTCTCAGTATGACGTCAGACAGCCATGTTTGCTCACACAGTATGCCAGACGTCTCGGCATGGAGTTGTACAGGTTCCTAATGGTGTCCTGCGATAAGCCGTCCCATGCAGCTTGAATCTTCTCACGCAGTTACTGCAGATTGTGCGGTAGGGGTGGAGTGTGGAAAGCGCGTCCAATAGCAACCCACACATTTTCAATCAGGATCGGTCTGGCGATGCGGCTGACCATAGCAAAGTGTCAGTGTATTGAAGGCAAGCTCTCGAGACAGCAGCAGTATGCGGACGAGCTTTATCCTATTGGAAAATCGCACGGGAGTGAGCATTCATAAAAGGTAGGGCCACTGGTTGCAGAACCTTATTAACGTAACGTTGGGCTGTCAAAGTGCCTGTTATGAACACCAGAGGTGATCTGGCATCGTAGGCAATTGCACCGCACACCATGACACCAGGCCTTCTGGACTCATTAACGTAACGTTGGGCTATCAAACTGCCTGTAATGAACACCAAAGGTGATCTGGCATTGTAGGCAATTGCACCCCACACCATGACACCAAGCCTTCTGGACTCATTAACGTAACGTTGGGCTATCAAACTGCCTGTAATGAACACCAAAGGTGATCTGGCACCGTAGGCAGTTGCACCCTACACCATGACACCAGGCCTTCTGGTCTCATTAACGTAACGTTGGGCTATCAAACTGCCTGTAATGAACACCACAGGTGATCTGGCACCGTAGGCAATTGCACCCCACACCATGACACCAAGCCTTCTGGACTCATTAACGTAACGTTGGGCTATCAAACTGCCTGTAATGAACACCAAAGGTGATCTGGCACCGAAGGCAATTGCACCCCACACCATGACATCAGGCCTTCTGGACTCATTAACGTAACGATGGGCTATCAAACTGCCTGTAATGAACACCAAAGGTGATCTGGCACCGTAGGCAGTTGCACCCTACATCATGACATCAGACCTTCTGGACTCATTAACGTAACGATGGGCTATCAAACTGCCTGTAATGAACACCAAAGGTGATCTGGCACCGTAGGCAGTTGCACCCTACACCATGACATCAGGCCTTCTGGACTCATTAACGTAACGATGGGCTATCAAACTGCCTGTAATGAACACCAAAGGTGATCTGGCACCGTAGGCAATTGCACCCCACACCATGACACCAAGCCTTCTGGACTCATTAACGTAACGTTGGGCTATCAAACTACCTGTAATGAACACCAAAGGTGATCTGGCACCGTAGGCAATTGCACCCCACACCATGACATCAGGCCTTCTGGACTCATTAACGTAACGATGGGCTATCAAACTGCCTGTAATGAACACCAAAGGTGATCTGGCACCGTAGGCAGTTGCACCCTACACCATGACACCAGAGCTTCTGGAAGTGTGACGATCGACAACCAACCGTTCATCTTGGCGCTGACCACGGTGCCTCCACACACGGATTCGTTGATCGTCTCCTCCAATACAAAAGCGGAACTCGTCACTGAAGATCACCGGCTGCCATTCTGAGGGGCTCCATGACAGTCTGGCACGACACCATAGCCGTCTTTGGCGACGATGCAATGGTGTTAAGGACAGTCGTCGTAACGGTCTGCGTGCATGTAGTCCTTCGTCGTGCAGCCGTCTGCCAATGGTTCTGGCACTAATCGGTTGATGCATGGAGGGCACCCCTTCTCGCTGAATATCCGCAATCACGGCTGTTGGTTCACTCCGCGCATGTCGGACAACCCGTCGGTCCTCTCTCTCAGTGTTTCGCCCAGGTCTCCAAGACCTTTATTGTCGCTTCTGCGTGCCTTGTACTATCCACTGTCGTCAACAGCGTGCTATGGTGATATCCCCAAGACAGGTATGGCGCGCAATATGGCGATAAGACCATCCCGCTTCACGGAGCCCAACGATGCGGCCCCTCTCGAACTCCTCCAACTGCTCGAATTGCTTCCTAACTTTTATCCGAGGCATACTTCACCTGCAAAGGAGGCTACCAACATAACAACACGATTCAGAATGGCAAGCACGCGCAACGGGTCGACCTTATATAGTCGGTCAGGCACAGCGCTACGACCCATCCTTGCTGGCGTCACATGCGCGGCCGAGCGTGATACTGGAATCATTTGCATGTCTCCCGATGTCAAACTTACCCACCAAGTTTCATTCCTGTCGGTTGCATCCTACTGGGTGCAACTATTTTTTTGACGATGAGTGTATTTCTACAATATGGAATCAATGGGAGAAATACCATTTTTGGGTTACTGTCAGAATGAGTGTACTGTAAGTACCATAATCTTAAGTGTTTATATAATTATACACACTTAAGATTCCTTCTTTCTGTGCATCTTAAAATGATATTAACAATGCAATAAACATATTAAGCTGTGTTTCGATTTACACTAGTTCAGGATAACAACATGGTTTGTGTTGCATGCTCTGAAGCCTCTTTCGTATGCAAAACAGACCACGTTCATGTAGAACATACAAAAAGAAAGAACTCCATGAAATAGGGGAATCATCTTCACCACATTATATCGCAGTTCTAGGAAGTGCGAACTGAAGCACTGGTATGACTATAAATGGGTATGTATCTGTACAAAGTCAGCAGTGCAATTATTCAACTGAACGAAAAAAAGAAGTTCTTGAACAATTTATGGAGACAGTTTTTTTGTCAGCATGATTGACGAAGAAAAATGAGGCAATTATTTTTCAAAAATTCGTAAGAACTTCTTTGATCATCTTTATTTTCAGCTTCACCACACTTCCACATAAAATTTGTCGTCGTTTAATATTCCAGCACTCGAGGGTTTTATCCAGAAAAATGTGGTAGGAAAATAGATGCTCTTTTAATGGTTGTCTGCTGTCGCGTTATAGCGCTTCACATCTTGCCACTGTATTTAATAATTTATTTATCCCTTATTTCTTTAAACACTATATGTCGTCATCTGGATTACAAAGCAGAATTCTCGCATTTCCCTACTGAGTACCTTTGATTTGTTGCCACACGAAATTGAAGTAAATGAGACTTCTAAGAAATGTACAACTCCTGTCAAAAACAATTAAACAGACCAATAGTCAGCTCGTCTTCTGATGCAAAAGCATTTCGGAAACGGCATAATAACACGAAGGTGTCTAAAATTACAGTCCGGGAGAAATTCGCATGGAAAAGTGGGAAATACGTAACAGCAGATGGAGACGTTTAGCATGTAAAAGGACATTATGATAAAGGTAATACACATTTTATAACAACATACAAATATGTACAAATTTTGTGTATATAGGGTCACATTCTCAAATGCCACCACGGTGAGATGTATCAATGTAACCTAAAAACTCTTAATAAGGAATGTAATCGTCTCGTACGGACAGAGAACCCTCACAACGATGATACACATTCGTTAGCGGGCTGTTGATGAACTCTGGAGTCAAAGAATTCCATTCTTTGATTAGCACGGTGCGTAGGTCCTACGTATCGTCCCAGAGCATCCCAGGCATAATCTATAGCTTTCAGGGCTAGAGACTTGGCTGGCTATTCCATGCGCCGCATCCTCGCTCTGCAGAAAATAATCGACAAGCTCAGCCCTGTGCGGACGAGTGTTATCATCCCTTAAAAGGAAGTGAAGGTCAACAGCTCTCCAAAAAGTCTGACATAGGGCTGCAGGACCTCGTTCTTATAGCGCTCATTATTCATATTTCCTCCTGCGAACACGTGAAGTGATGTGCGGCCGTCGAACACAATGCCTCCACACACGAGTAAACCCCCTCCTCCGAAGGAGCCTGGTTCGAGGACGTTTTCAGGATCATTATGGGTTCCTGTTCCCTTCAGATGAAATACCGACAAGAATTAGTTTATGGGCAGAATCTGGACTCGTTTGTATAAAGAACAGCGCCCACTAGTCTGGACTCAAGGAATGATATTGTCTGAACCAGTTCAAGTGAGCTCTCCTATGAGATGCAGGATCTCCTAGCCTAAAGTACAATCGGATAAAGTCTTAGACATATCGTTTGCATTGATGCCATAGTCCCAGTGACAGCGGAGAGTTCCGAAGACAAGTGCCTGACTGTATAGGACCTACACTCATCGTCAAAAAAATAGTTGCACCCGGAAGGACGTGTCGTATTGCAATGCTGTTCGGTTGGAAGGTAAAGTTTACCATGAACAATAAACGGTTAAACATTGAGACTGATATGGGCAATGTTTATTAAGCTACACGCCAATAAGTAGTGTCTCTCAGTATGGCGTCGGACCGCGATGTTTGCTAACACAGCATGCCACACTGGAGTTGTACAGGTTTCTAATGGTGTCCTGCGATAAGCCATCCTATGCAGCTTGAATATTCTCACGCAGTTCCTGCAGATTGTGCGGTAGGGGTGTAGTGTATATAGCGCGTCCAATCGCATTCCACACATTTTCAATCGGAGAGAGGTCTGGCGATTAGGCTGGCCATGGCAGAGTGTCAGTGCCTTGAAGGTAAGCTCTCGAGACAGCAGCAGTATGCAGACAGTATGCAGACGAGCATTGTCTTGTTGGAAAATCGCACCAGAGTTAGCGTTCAGAAAAGGTAGGACCACTGGACGTTTGAATCCCCCACACCTTCTGGACGTGTGAATCCCATACACCTTCTGGATGTGTGAATCCCCCACACCTTCTGGATGTGTGAATCCCCCACACAATGACACCAGGACTTCTGGACTCATAGACGTAACCTTGGGCTGTCCAAGTGCTTGTAATGAACACCAAAGGTGATCTGGCTTCGTAGGCAATTGTACCCCACACCATGACCGCAAACCTTCTGGACGTGGGACGCTCGACAACAAACCGTTCACCTTGGCGCTGACCACGGTCGGTGCCTCCACCCACGGATTTAGTGGTCGTCTCCTCCAAGACAAAAGCGGGACTCGTTACTGAAGATCACCGCTGCCATTCTGAGTGGCTCTTTGACAGTCTGGCACGACACACTTGCAGTCTTTGGCGATGATGCAAATGGTATTAAGGGCAGTCTTCGTAACGGTCTGCGTGCGTGTAGTCCTACGTCGTGCAGCCGTCTGCCAATGGTGCTGACACTAATCGGACGATGCATGGAGGGCATCACTGCTCGCTGAATATCAGCAATCGCGGCTGCTGGGTAACTTCGCTCATGTCGGATAACCCGTCGGTCCTCTCTCTCAGCGTGTCATCTTTTCTGAGACTCTTCCTGTTGTTTCTGCGTTCCTTGTTCTATCCACTGCTGCCAACAGCGTGCTATGGTGAAATCCGCGCGAAAGGTATGGAGCGCAATAGCGCGATAAGACCATCCCGCTTCCTGGAGCCCGACGTTGCGGCCATTCTCGAACTCCTCCAACTGCTCGAACTGCTTCCAAATTTTTCTCCGAGAGATACTTCACTTGTAAAGGATGCAACCAACACAACAGCACAAGTCAGAATGGCAAGCACACGCAACGGGACGACCTTATATAGCCAGTCAGGCACAGCGCTACGACCCCTCCTTGCTGGCGTCATATGCGCAGCCGAGCGTGGTACTTAAATCATTTTCATGTCTCATGATGTCAAACCTACCCATCATTCCAGTCGGTTGCTTCCTTCTAGGTGTAACTATTTTTTTTGACGATCAGTGCATGACGTCCTTCCGTTAAAGCTGCTTATGGTTCCTTTCAAGGTGTCGCATACCTTGGACAACCTTGGCCAGGCTATCGCGACACACCACCTGTACTTCTGAATTGATATCGTAACCGTGAAAGCACTCTAGGTTGAATATTCAAACCTCCCGCCACCCGAGCCTGAGATTGGCCTGCTTGTATTTGCCCTATCGCTCGCCACCGTACAGCGACGGATATATGTGTATGAGACAAGAAAAGCATTTACAGCCACCGAAATGCTTTTTATACGCTATGTGAACAAGAAATGACACTGCGGTTCCCTGTTGGCTTTAAATATGTTACTCAATTTACATATTTTTGTTTTTGGATTTGAAGTTTACGACCACTGTGAGCAACTCAATGGACTATAAGCAGTCGCCCGTCCCTAATTTAGGGTCACTTGTTCAAAGGAAGAGAGATAGCCAGCGCCATAAGAAAAAACACAACATCCATGTCTTACTGGGATGCGAACCCGGATCCGCCGGCCCGGTGGCGCAGTGGTCTAAGGCGTTGGCCTCTGATCATTCGTCCGTAAGGGGTCCGGGTTCGAATCCCGGTCAGGCATGGATGTTGTGTTTGTCTTACGGCACTGGCTCTCTCCCTTCCCTGGAACCAGTGACCCTAAATTAGGGACGGGCGACTGCTTATAGCCCATTGAGTTGCTCACGGTGGTCATTAAACCTCCAATCCAAAAAAAAAAAAAAAAAAAACCCGGATCCATTTAGGACGAATGATCAGAGGCCATCGCTTAGACCACTGAGCCACTGGAGCGGCATTCAGTATTGGACAATATTTTGATGACCGATGGGCAAATCTCACTGCGAGCATTTGTTTCTCGTGTCAATTTGCATATATTCTGTAAACATCGTGACACTTCATTGAATGCTTTGGGCCGCCCCGGTGGCGCAGTGGTCTAAGCGATGGCCTCTGATCATTCGTCCGAATGGGGTCCGGGTTCGAATCCCGGTGAGGCATGGATGTCGTGTTTGTCTTACGGCACTGGCTCTCTCCCTTCCCTGGAACCAATGACCCTACATTAGGGACGGGCGACCGCTTATAGCCCATTGAGTTGCTCACGGTGGTCGTTAAACCTCCAATCAAAAAAAAAAAATGCTTTGGATTACTTGCCTTTCAGACTTCAATTTTGGACACTAGTGCATATTATTATCTGTCCGCCACTATAAATTTCCGCTCGAGTCAGTTGTGTTCAGATTTTTTTTTTGCTTCGAATCAGGTGTTAAGTAACATAAAGATTTTCTGTACAATAAAAAAGTGATTTATTAGAAAAAGGATTTCCGATTTTTCAAGCGTAGTGTGTCTGAAACGCTGAACACATAGACCGGACGAATACGTTCTAGTTGTTTGAGAAACAAGCGATGGTCCTATTTCGATGTTGAAAAACGTGCTGTGTAAAAAGTTATCCCCGAGCCAGAAGACGCTCTCCTCAACTTATATAAACGCATTTCAGCGCCAACGTTTTTTCACACACACAAATAACACAAACCCTATGTGAGACTTTCGGGTCCGGTGTGCACGTACAATGCGTAAACGCTGTATGACTATGCTACTTGCCGCCAAGGTCAAGTAGCTATCCACAAGTTGCTAATCACTTTAGCCAATAACACACGCCGACCACCGTGTTGCAAAGAACATTGAACAGTGATTGTAGACCAATGAAATATGTTCTACCAAGCCACAATACAGAGTCTACTGGTCTGGTGGTCGTTACTGGGTGAGTTGGATGCTTGGATACAGATACCTTCCGAAACTGAAATTTGGTTAGGGCAACAACATTATGGAGCTTTTTGCATGGCTCGGCAGCTTTATCAGAATAATATGACCACCCCCGGAATCACAGTGTACCAGCCCAGGCGCGTCATAGAGTGCACGAGACAAGGTCGACCACACGGAGACATAAGCGGCCGGCCAGTGCATCATTGCTTCCATGCCACGCTGTCTCGCCGCTGTCATCTGGGTAAATGGGATGGTTATTCCCATTCTTACAATATTATTCTGATACGACTGTGTACATAGGCCATTTTATATGTAATGCACCCAACTTTGTTTTGTACATACCGGAAATGTCTTATGCGATGTCTCTCTACAGTCCTTCTATGTAGTCTCTGTGCATCTGAAAAACGGCGTCCAACATTATTAAGGTCCACAATTCCAATCATATCTCCTTTTTTTCGTTCAGCAGTGTACGCGCTACAGAAAGGTCCTCCAAGAAGGAAAATTATCTGCTACAGAAAGGTCCTCCAAGATGGAAAATTATCTGACCACGCATGGGTTATTTGAACTTGGGGAACAAACAAATCAATGTCTGGTGGACTCATTTCTGGGCTGTAGGGTGCGTGAGGTAGCATTTCTCACCTGTACTTCTCCGGCAAAGCTACCATCATCTTTCGCATGTGTATTCTTGCATTGTGCAAAATGAGGGGTCCATCTCTGAGCAAGTAGGGTTGTTTGCTGTGCATTTTTCTGCGCAAATTTGCAGGAAATCAGAGTAATAGGCTGCTGTGACACTTGTTCCACAAGGTACTCTATATCTGTCACGATGGCACCATGGTGATCACATGCGAAGATCATCATTTGCTTGACCTCAGATTGTGCCTGTCGGTTTTTTGGGTCGTGGGGAGCATTGGGCTTCTCCATTCACTCGACTGTCAACTTCCCTAACCCACGTTATTTCAACTCAAGTTCGAAGTCCCTAAGCCACTCCTTCGACTGCGATTTCAACTCAAGTTCGAAGTCCCTAAGCAACTCCTTCGACTGCGATTTCAACTCAAGTTCGAAGTCCCTAATACACGTTATTTCAACTCAGGTTCGAAGTCTCTAATCCACGTTATTTCAACTCAAGTTCGAAGTCCCTAAGCCACTCTTTCGACTGCGATTTCAAATCAAGTTCGAAGTCCCTAATCCACGTTATTTCAACTCAAGTTCGAAGTCCCTAACCCACTCATTCGACTGCGATTTCAACTCAGGTTCGAAGTCTCTAACCTACGTTTCAACAGAAACAATTCGTAACAGGAAGGCGTCGCCTTCAGCGACAATATATTCTTCAACAATGCTGTATTGTCCGCAGGAGTGTGTTTCTGTGCGGCAGTCAATTCACGAGGGACCCATGTGGTCGAAATTTTTCTTTTCTGCAAATCGTTCGTCAAAATACGGAATACTGATGTTGTTAAAATTCCTGTAGCTTCTGCAATTTCCTCGTGTGTTGCTCGGCGATCTTCTTCGGCACAATCCGCGACAAGTTTCCCACTTCATTCATCTGTTCCCTAACTTCGGGTCGTTGTTTATACTTAAACATCCTTCACGAAACTAAGTAGCTCAGTGTGAAAAAACTGTGCTCCGCTCTACTGTTTCATCACCAAACCTCTCGCAAAGCACTGTGAATGCCTGTTGGATTTTTGCCACGTAAAGTTTCAATCTTTATGTACGACCGTTGATATTCACACGTCACAGTACCTGAGGGTTCTGCACGGGCTACTTCTAGCCCTCGTCAATCCATAATGCCACGCCCCGCACTGCCGTAGTAATGATGTCACTCGCCGCTTCCTCAAGTTCCACACTACAACTGATTCAAACTTCGTCGAGATTGCATCATCAACTCCGTAGCGTTGCTTCATTGTGCATTTCATATAAAATGACCACCGTATTTTATTTTATAAAGATTTCAGAACAGCAAAAATGAGACTATACCGTGGTCGTTATTAAAAATTATTACCATGGGCATTTAATCAGTTCTAAGCTCAACATACACTATACTGACAAAAGTCAGCGGAAACATAGAAGAGAAACACAACATAGCACTTATTGACATACATTAGTACGATGTCGACTTACCTTTGGCCTTAATACATGCACTGACCCTTCGAGACATGCTTTCGACAAGGTTTTGGAACACAGCGATAGGTATGCGCTTCATACATAATGCTGCCGCTAACTGTTGCTTAGTAGTAGGCCTTGGTTCCAAACTTCTTCTGTGGCGTTCTAATTCATCCCATAGATGCTCTATGGGATTAAGATCATGGCTCTGTGCTGGTCAGTCCACACACAATACGAAATTATCGTCAAACCACGCCGTAACAGTCCTTGCTTTATGGCTCGGTGCATTATCCTGCTGGTACCAACTAGGCTTGGTTCCATAGTATTGCCACAGAGTTGGTAGGGCATAATTGTCCAGAATATCAAGATAGACGTGCTGGTTAACAAGGTTGTCCACGATAACCAATGGACCGGGACCATACCACGAAAAACGTCCCCACACGAGTACACTACCAGCTACAGAGTTGACCGTAGGAACAGTACATTGCGGTAAATAGCGTTCCCCGGCTGCTGCCATACCCAGACACGGCCATCAGATTGATGGATCGTGTATCTGGATTCATCAGTCCATAGGACCCGTTTCCATTGATCTACGGTCAACAATAAATGTTCTTTACACTATGCTAAACGACGAGTAGCATTCCGAGTGGAGATGAAAGGCTTATGAGCAGCCGTACGACCACGGTAACCCATGGAATGAAGTTCTCTCAGAACTGTACGTGTACATACCGAGGTTCCAACATTTTTACTCACCTGTACACTGAGGTCTTGTGTAGTACTCCGTCAGTTAGCTGTAACGACTCTCCTGAGGCTTCCGCGTCCTCTATCACTGATTTGCTTTGATATGCCGGAACGTTTTGCTGCTTCAGGCACGCCATGTGTCTTCCACGTATTCAGTACATCCAAAACAGTTGACTTGGATATGTTTAAACGCCTCTCGGTTTCTCTTATGGACAACCCACTAGTATAACACCCAACAATCTTTCCTTTCCCAAAGTCAGTTATCTCCCACCGCGACGTTTTCCCTCAAGCTCACAGTGCGATATGATCGCGGTCAGCTGCAGACTTGTTTTTATACCGTTTGCAGCTGTACCGCGCACCTTAACGCCCCAGCTGATCCGTTAATTTGCTTTGTCAATATAGTGTACATACATACATATCACTAAATTGTTCTCTGATATTCAGAGGTTAGCTACAGAAAGAAACACACACTACCAAATCTCAACTGATTATTATTTACTTACTGTTGCCGTATAAACTTCTCCATTTACAGCGATATTGACATACAACTCTGGCTTCACTTACATCCATCACACGACGTACACAAGACCTTCTATACTTCATACTCATAATCTTTTTCTCATGCAGACACTCCTCAATCTGATCCTCCCATGACTTCCATGGCGATCCTGTGCCTTTCTTTTCGGCAACTTGGGCTAAAAAGATTTTCTTAGTAAGCATCTCATTACTCATTCTTTCAACATGTCCAAAACACCTAAGAATATTAGTCTTTACCTTGCTAACAACATGTCGCTTCAAATTACACAACTGCAACACATCTTCATTCCTCACACGATCAGAACGTGTCTTGCCACAGACTCCCGTAAGAAACTCATTTGTTCACCACACAAACGACTCCTATGTTTTTTCTATAGTAGTCAGGTTTCACTGCCGTACATCGGAGTAGGAACAACCACACTTTCATACACAGCCATGCGCGACTCTCTTGAGAACCCATCATTCCTGTGAAAACCTCTCATAGCCGCTATGACTTTCAATGAAGAATTCACCCGACTACTAATTTCACCATCCAATTTGTTCTCTCTGTCAAACATGCTTCCTAAATACACAAAATCATTCACCTGGTCAATCTCTGTGCCATTTAGACTCAATACTACCAGTTCCTCGCTCAAAAACCGCAACTTTGGTTTTTCCCTTATTTATACTCAGTTTGAATTTCATGCAAACTTCGTACATCCGGGACAACATACTCTGCGATTCACTTTTGCTCTCTGCCAACAGGACAGTGTCATCAGCATTCAGCAATCTGCACACACAGATATCACCAAGACATACACTGAAGAGCAATTGAATTAGAGACAGCTGGCGTTATGCAAATGTGGCGCTGTGGGCGGCCCGGTAAACGGAAACGACATGGCGTATGCAGCAATCCGACAATATAAGGAGTGATGCGACGGGAATCAGTAAGAGTCGGACGCAGTATGGGTAAGACGAAGGATTTAAGCGCATTTGATCGTGGGAAAATTGTCGGGGCCCGACGAATGGGTCACTCCATCTCGGAATTCGTGCAGGCACTGGGATTTTCACGAGCCACTGTGTCACGGGTGCACCGTGAGTAGATCGAATCAGGTAAAACCATCCCTGCAAGGGCCAACTGCCGTGGACAACGGCGTGTGGATAAGCGGGGTCATCGTCGGCTAGCTCGCATTGTAACAGCGTATAGACGGGTCAGAGTGCAAGAAATCACTCGGAAATTTAACGCTGGTACACAAAAAGGTGTAAGCAGCCACACCATCCAGAACCATCTCCTCGCTATGGGGTACAGAAGCCATCGTCCCACGAGGGTACTGCTGCTGACCGCACATCACAGGGTGCAAAGATTAGCATGGGCGCGGGAACATCGCCACTGGACTTTAGACATGTGGGAAAATGTTGCCTGGACTGATGAGTCGAGATTCACGTTGGTACATGCGGATGGCAGGATACGAGTATGGCGCAAACCACATGAAGCGATGGATCCTTCTTGCCAGCAGGGTACTCTTCAAGCTGGTGGGGGTGGCATTCTCGTCTGGGGACTGTTTACGTGGACTGAAATGGAACCCCTGGTACGTGTGACATCGTCCCTCACAGGTCAACGTTACCGGGATATCCTGGACGACCATTTGCTCCCGTTTGTGTGTCTTCAATATCCCAATGCGGACCTCATCCTGCAACAAGACAATCCTCCGTGCCATCGCTCCCGAATTGTATCCGAATGGTTGGATGAACACTCCGCCGACATGGCCTCGCTTCCTTGGCCAGCTAGATCACCTGACCTCAATCCCATCGAGCACATCTGGGATGCCATCGAGAGAGATGTTCTAGGCTCTGACCTCCCTCCATCGAATCTTTGTGAACTGTGGGAGCTTGTTCAAGGGTTGTGGATCAGTATGGCTTCCGAACGCTTCCGGTGTCTTGTCGAGTTCATACCGAGACGAATCGCCGCCGTCATCAGGGCGAAAGGTGGTGCTACACGTTACTAGACAGGTATCTCTAATTCAATTGTTCTTCAGTGTATACCAATACTATCTATTTTGGCATCACGCATGCACACATCCATAAATATATTAAACAGCCATGGTGACATTACACAACCGTGTCTGACTCCTGCACCAATAGAAAACCATTTTGATAAAACACTATTCACTCTTACCCAAGCTATTCTGCCAGCATACATGGCTTTTACACTGTTAAGTAGATTCCCAGTAACATCATATTTATGGAATACCTTCCATAAAAGCGTCCTATTTACTCGGTCATAAGCTTTCTCTAAACCTACGAAGGCATCAAAAACTTTCTTAACAGCCAGATACTTTTCAATCATCATGCGTAATGGAAAACGTTGGTTAGTGCAGCCTTTACTACGCATAAAATCACTCTGAACATCCCACTCTTTCATTGATGCAAGACCTCATACTGTTTGAAAAACGACCTAACCAAATATTTCCCCTGGAACACTCAGTAGGCTAATACCACGATAGTTCTTGCAGTCAGTCCTATAACCTCTTCCCTTATACAAGGGAACAATGATAACATTCTTCCAATCCCGAGTGACTATTCGTAAGTCCCAGCACAACTGGCAAATTTTAGTTAACCAGTCAATTACAGAGTCATCCCCATATTTCAACATCTCGGCAATTATGCCATTAACTCCCCGAGCCTTACCATTCTGAAGAGATTTTAGAGCTTTACACTCCTCTCCTCTTGAGATCCCTCCTGTGATTTCATCCTTCACTGTGACATCATCTGCTTCTGTCTCAGAATCACCTTTCCTTTCTTGATCTAATAACTCACAGAAGTATGCACTCCATGTTTCACTTAACTCATTGGGCTCCTATATTATTTTCCCGATACTATTCTTCACACAGCTTAGAACTTAGTTTCCTTTACTTTTTTCTGAGTCTCATGTACTTCCAAAAAGCCTTTATATATTTTTTCCTTTCCGCCTTCTCCTTGCCATCTTTTGCCTTACTCTGGCGAACCAGCTTTGCGGCTTTACGCTTCTTACAGCGCGATATTCATCCACAGAAACTCTAACTTGCAACATCCCCAAATAGGCGTTCTTCTTTTTCTTTACTGCCAAGCTCAACATACCTGTGCGAAATACTGCAGCAATATTTTACCTTTACTTTTCAATATAGCTTCCAATAATTTGTATTAGTCGTTGGTAATACAAGTGTTTGTAACATTTAGAAAAGACAGTCGCATAAATCATTGTAGGCTACTTAATACAGTTTTTTGCAACTTTAGAAAACAGAGCTACCGCCATCGTACAAACACATGCCTCATCCAGAACTCAAACTAGGACCTATCCCGGACGAACGGTCAGATTCCAGGTTCGCGGTCCATTTGTTAACCGGGGTTTCAATATAGCTCATCGTTCCTCAAGATGTGACACCAGTACTGCAGGAGGTAGCAAAGTACATTGCAAGTTGTACTGATGCTCCTAAATAGCACTTTTTGGCACTAATGAATGCTTAATTTTCAACAATATTCGTGCTAGAACGAGCAGAAATATTCTCCAGCAACAAGAGCTAGCAACGTCGCGCATATGCTGTTTAGTATCTGAGAACAGAATTAGTATCACAGTAAACAATAGTTTCATAAGCATGAGATAATGTCCACTCTCCTTAGTTTCATCTTTTCATCTTTTCAGAAGGATGGGTAAATGGTTGACTTTTACTCCGTAAAAGAAGTTGTTTGTGTGATGCAAATATGTGTTTAATGTGTTTAAATCTTTCCGAATATACGAAGCATTCAAAGTTACGAGAATTGATGTCGTCTTAAATGATCGCAACTGCATTGTTAAGAAAAGCTAACGATGAGGCGGTTCCGGTGGCCCAGTGTTTAGAGTCGTATGTTGCTGGTTAGCTCAAGAATCTGGACAGTGGTTTGTGTCCCGGATGAAACATAAGTGGCGTCTATAGATTAAGATAACACAACGTAGTTGTCACAAATGCTTATTTTTTCAAGCCGACCATGGTTTCGCTGGGTATTGACCTAGCTTCATCAGGACGAATGGCACGTAAATATTCAAATTGTATATGACATCATAAATGGTGTTAACAGTCACGTGTTTTGGTTAGATGCTTCCACGCGCTTGATAGAAATGGCGTGGATGCCATGTCATTAACAAGTTGCGAATACTTCTGATATATATGGAAAGCTTCCAAAATATCAAGTTTGGTGGTTGAATCTGGCTTGCCAATTAGTTTTGTTTCTTCAAAGAGAAATTTGTGGTCCTTTTCGTAACAATGTTTAGCCATCGATGACTTCTGTAGGTCACAATTCCGAATGTAGGTCTTGTGCTCCTTCAATCGAAAACGCAAAGCTCTACGGGGTTGTCCTATATACGAAGCGCCACATTCACATGGAATTTGATAAATTCCCCACGAGTTTTTGTCTTCAACATAGTCCTTTGATCCTAAAAATCTCATTTTGTTTATAGGCTTAAAAACACCTTAAAATTAAAGGTTTTGAGAATTTTTGTAGTTTTGAAGGCAATGTCACGGGAAAATGGAATACTGGCAAAATTCTCTCGCAATGGGCGCATCACAGGAGTCAATGTGGAGATGGGCTTCGGTTTCCGGAATTTTGTTATAGCCTTATCTATAATGGAAGGGTTGTATCCTCGCAGTGCTGCAACACGTTTAAGGGAGAGCCATTGTAACTGCTGATGGTTTCACCAAATCAAAGGCTTTTTCATAATCGATAAAAGCCATGCACAATGGAAGTTCATATTCCCTCGCTCTTTCAATTAGTTCTCTCAGTACGTGGATATGATCTATTGTGCTGTAGCCACTCCTGAATCCAGCTTGTTCTCTCGGTTGAGCCATGTCCAGTGTTACCTTCAAACGGTGTGAAAGAACATTAGTGAAGATTTTATAAACCACTGATAGGTCTGTAGTTCCTGAGATCCTCAATGTCACCTGCTTTATGTAGCAGGATCATTATAGCATTGTTCCAAACCTCAGGAATCTTCCCTTCATTAAGGCATCGAGTGAAAATTTGGGCGAGTACTGTTTCGATTTCTCCACTTGCTTCTTGTATGATGTCTACAGTAATTCCATCTTCTCCTGGAGCTTTTCCTCGCTTCATGTTCTTGATTGCATGTGCAACTTCTGCTGGTAGGACTGGAAGAACTCTGGTACTGGTACCTTTCATGATGTCTGGTGTACATGTATCATCCCTTTCATATAACTTGGAGTAGAAATCTTTCACTCTTGACAAAATTTCGCCTCTGTTTCTTGTTACAGAACCATCTTCTTTTCTCAGTGCCATAATCTGTTTTCTTCCCTTACTGAGATGTCCCTTTGCTCAATTGCTTTCCTCACTAGTTCACAGTTGAATTTCCTTACGTCTTCAGTGATACTTTTTCGTACTGTCTTGCATAACTCTATGTATTCCACTTTGGAAGTCACATCTTCTTTAGTTGTCCTCATCTCTCTTCTTTTTCGCATCAATATTTTGGTTTATAACGAAGTAAATTTCTCCGTCAATTTTGGTCTACGCCGGGATTCGAACCCGAGGCCGCTTATTCCGGAACAAGTCGCTCTACCAACTGAGCTACGCAGACGTTTTATTCTGATTCCTATCTGCCTTTATGTCGTGTGCGTCACAGGTTTTTCCTGATAATTTGTTCACATGCAACTTGTTCTTAGACCCAGCTAATTTTGTTGCTGTTTCCATAAGAGCTTTGGTTACTTTTCTGTTAACTTCAGAAATATCCGCTTCTTCTGATGTTAGGCCTTCTAAAGCAGAGAATCTATTCTTCAGTTCCAACTTGAAGGTATTATGGTGTTTTTTAAGGTTGCTTATGTCAATACATTTTGTTTGTCTTATAAGCTTGCCACGTTCGAGTTTAGTGTTGAGGTGCATCTTACATCTCACCAATCTATGGTCACTACCTGTGTTGAACTTGTTTAGCACACTGCAGTCTTCTACGACAAATTTTTTGTTACACATAATAAAATCAATTTCACTTGTCGTCCCATTTGGATGTTTCCATGTCCATTTCCTGTCTGGCTTTTTCTTGAAAAAGGAGTTCAAGATGAAAAACCCTTCTGCCTCTGCAAACTCTACGAGAGTATTTCCACGCTGGTTTCTGTTGCCGTGACCGAATTTACCTACTGAAGTTTCATTCTGTTGCCGTTGCCCTATTTTTGCATTGAAATCTCCCATAATTATCTTCAAGTGCTGCTTACCTTTATTATTTAGATCACGAATTTCCTCATAAAATTCTCCAATTTCTTCTTCAGCATGACTTGTGGTGGGTGCATAAGTTTGAATAATCTGAGCCTTGTATCTTCTCGAGAGTTGGATAACGAGTCGTGCAGCTCTGTCAGAGGAACGTTCAACTTCTACAACTTTATCTTTCAGTTTCTTGTTTATTAAATCTGCTTATTTTTGTGGGTCAGAAAGATTCGCCAAGCTCTCGCACTCTACTGGGAGGCTTTTTCAAGGCAATGGTAGACATAAAATCCCAGTGGAGTGCGAAAGCTTGGCCAATCTTTGTGCTTACTACACCACAAAAATAAACGGATTTTAATACACTATATGCGTTTCTTGAGTTTTAACAGTCTCTTGTATTTAAAAAATAATTGTCACATTTGCCTTCTGTTTAGTTTAAGCTAATGCATGGATGTCAGAAGTGTGGCCGACTCTAGCAACAATGCAAACATTAACATAGTTAGGAAGATTGTCTAAAGGTTCCTAATAATATCGAGGATCACGGACCTCTAGATTTTCTGCACGTTCATCTGAAAATTTGTCACCCCGTGACCTGTAGTCATCTCTGTTTTCAGATGGTGTCTGTTGACGGTCCAGACGTACGCAAACGGAGACAGATCCGGCGAACTGGCCAGCCATGGTACCTTAGGATCGCATTGCAGACAGTGTGGTGTGTAGCCTGTTATTTTTATCGTTCTGGAATGTCGCTTTTGACATGCTCTGAATGAGTGATTAGACCACAAGGTGCAGAAGGGTGTCTATATACTTCTGAGCAACGGTTGAATTGTCGTCATAACTATGCTAAATGACCAATTGTCATGAAGGATGGGGAACTAGAATCATAACCCCAACAATGGACGCTGGGTGAATACATGGATACGAGTCCTTTCCTATAGGCGAGAAGTTGCAACTGCACGCATATTTAATTGATACTAAGCTACTCAGAAGCACAACTATCTCATGTTCCTTCGTGCTAAAACTGACACAAACTCTGAGTTTTGATGAGTAAGTTTCAACTTAATGTTTTTTTTAACATACTCATTCCTGCTACATAAAGACTTTGCATCATCTTACCTGACCATATTTTATCAGAAAATATCAGCATGTAGCTATTTAAATCAAAACTAAACAGAGGAGTGTTGTACCAAAAGTAATGCAAAAGTGGGAATGACTTTTTTTTTTATAAACCGATAGTGGTCGTTCAAATTGCACATGTTGAGAGAGTAACTCTTCCTCTATAGTAACCCTTCTTCTTCATTGCAGATTTAAATGAGAGAAGGGTGGAAGTCTGCTCTGATCTGCTGGAAGCGTTTGAAGCCAATGAAGACACGCTTTTGTTTTCGAACTGGTGATAGGGGATGAAACGTGGGCGTATCTTTACGATCCGGAAACAAAGAATCACACTTCTTGGTGAAGAGGTGTGACGCCATGGAATGGCGTCACACCTCTTCAACAAGGCCTAGGAGTAGCGATCAGCACAGAAGCGACGATGATCGTTTTTGGGGATGACAGGGGTGTCATTCTCCTTGATTCTTTGGAACGTCGCCGCACCGTGAAAACCAAGCGGTACATTGAAACACTCAAGAAGCTTAGAGAAGCCATAAGAGACCGAACAAGAATCTGAAAGGGAACTATATCCTCCATGACAATGCGAGACCACACACATATTTTGAAACAAATCAGGCAATCGGCAAATCAGGCTGGTCGGTGGTTCCCAATCCACCGTACAGCCCAGATCTGGTGACCTTCGACTTCTATCTGTTCGATCCAATGAAGGACAGTCTACGGAGAAGCGATTTGATGACACAGACGAGGTGAAAGTGGCTGGGAAGAAGTGGGTACAACAGTCTGTGACGTACCTGCCAGCAGGACGCACACGACATAAAGGCAGATAGGAATCAGAATGAACGTCTGCGTAGCTCAGTTGGTAGAGCGACTTGTTCCGGAATAAGCGGACTAGGGTTCGAATCCCGGCGTAGACCAAAAATGACGGAGAAATTTACTTCGTTACAATGGCGCCCGAACTATCCGGATGACCCGACCGTTCAAAATCTCGCATTGGTGTGATGATATTTCCGCACCGCGAGATAAGAAAAATAAGAGAATCCCTTCTCCAGCGCTTCGAAAAATAACTGTGTGTGACGTTGCATTCCACACACCAGATTGACTGGGAGTTCTCAAGTGCACGTTATACAGTGGATGGCTGCCTGCAACGATTTTGGTCATGGCTGACCCGTGGGCCATGCCCGCGGCCCTCTTTCGGGGGGGGGGGAGGGGGAATGTGACGTACCTGCCAGCAAGACGCACACGACATAAAGGCAGATAGGAATCAGAATGAACGTCTGCGTAGCTCAGTTGGTAGAGCGACTTGTTCCGGAATAAGCGGACTAGGGTTCGAATCCCGGCGTAGACCAAAAATGACGGAGAAATTTACTTCGTTACAATGGCGCCCGAACTATCCGGATGACCCGACCGTTCAAAATCTCGCATTGGTGTGATGATATTTCCGCACCGCGAGATAAGAAAAATAAGAGAATCCCTTCTCCAGCGCTTCGAAAAATAACTGTGTGTGACGTTGCATTCCACACACCAGATTGACTGGGAGTTCTCAAGTGCACGTTATACAGTGGATGGCTGCCTGCAACGATTTTGGTCATGGCTGACCCGTGGGCCATGCCCGCGGCCCTCTTTCGGGGGGGAGGGGGAATGTGACGTACCTGCCAGCAAGACGCACACGACATAAAGGCAGATAGGAATCAGAATGAACGTCTGCGTAGCTCAGTTGGTAGAGCGACTTGTTCCGGAATAAGCGGACTAGGGTTCGAATCCCGGCGTAGACCAAAAATGACGGAGAAATTTACTTCGTTACAATGGCGCCCGAACTATCCGGATGACCCGACCGTTCAAAATCTCGCATTGGTGTGATGATATTTCCGCACCGCGAGATAAGAAAAATAAGAGAATCCCTTCTCCAGCGCTTCGAAAAATAACTGTGTGTGACGTTGCATTCCACACACCAGATTGACTGGGAGTTCTCAAGTGCACGTTATACAGTGGATGGCTGCCTGCAACGATTTTGGTCATGGCTGACCCGTGGGCCATGCCCGCGGCCCTCTTTCGGGGGGGGAGGGGGAATGTGACGTACCTGCCAGCAAGACGCACACGACATAAAGGCAGATAGGAATCAGAATGAACGTCTGCGTAGCTCAGTTGGTAGAGCGACTTGTTCCGGAATAAGCGGACTAGGGTTCGAATCCCGGCGTAGACCAAAAATGACGGAGAAATTTACTTCGTTACAATGGCGCCCGAACTATCCGGATGACCCGACCGTTCAAAATCTCGCATTGGTGTGATGATATTTCCGCACCGCGAGATAAGAAAAATAAGAGAATCCCTTCTCCAGCGCTTCGAAAAATAACTGTGTGTGACGTTGCATTCCACACACCAGATTGACTGGGAGTTCTCAAGTGCACGTTATACAGTGGATGGCTGCCTGCAACGATTTTGGTCATGGCTGACCCGTGGGCCATGCCCGCGGCCCTCTTTCGGGGGGGGAGGGGGAATGTGACGTACCTGCCAGCAAGACGCACACGACATAAAGGCAGATAGGAATCAGAATGAACGTCTGCGTAGCTCAGTTGGTAGAGCGACTTGTTCCGGAATAAGCGGACTAGGGTTCGAATCCCGGCGTAGACCAAAAATGACGGAGAAATTTACTTCGTTACAATGGCGCCCGAACTATCCGGATGACCCGACCGTTCAAAATCTCGCATTGGTGTGATGATATTTCCGCACCGCGAGATAAGAAAAATAAGAGAATCCCTTCTCCAGCGCTTCGAAAAATAACTGTGTGTGACGTTGCATTCCACACACCAGATTGACTGGGAGTTCTCAAGTGCACGTTATACAGTGGATGGCTGCCTGCAACGATTTTGGTCATGGCTGACCCGTGGGCCATGCCCGCGGCCCTCTTTCGGGGGGGGGAGGGGGAATGTGACGTACCTGCCAGCAAGACGCACACGACATAAAGGCAGATAGGAATCAGAATGAACGTCTGCGTAGCTCAGTTGGTAGAGCGACTTGTTCCGGAATAAGCGGACTAGGGTTCGAATCCCGGCGTAGACCAAAAATGACGGAGAAATTTACTTCGTTACAATGGCGCCCGAACTATCCGGATGACCCGACCGTTCAAAATCTCGCATTGGTGTGATGATATTTCCGCACCGCGAGATAAGAAAAATAAGAGAATCCCTTCTCCAGCGCTTCGAAAAATAACTGTGTGTGACGTTGCATTCCACACACCAGATTGACTGGGAGTTCTCAAGTGCACGTTATACAGTGGATGGCTGCCTGCAACGATTTTGGTCATGGCTGACCCGTGGGCCATGCCCGCGGCCCTCTTTCGGGGGGAGGGGGAATGTGACGTACCTGCCAGCAAGACGCACACGACATAAAGGCAGATAGGAATCAGAATGAACGTCTGCGTAGCTCAGTTGGTAGAGCGACTTGTTCCGGAATAAGCGGACTAGGGTTCGAATCCCGGCGTAGACCAAAAATGACGGAGAAATTTACTTCGTTACAATGGCGCCCGAACTATCCGGATGACCCGACCGTTCAAAATCTCGCATTGGTGTGATGATATTTCCGCACCGCGAGATAAGAAAAATAAGAGAATCCCTTCTCCAGCGCTTCGAAAAATAACTGTGTGTGACGTTGCATTCCACACACCAGATTGACTGGGAGTTCTCAAGTGCACGTTATACAGTGGATGGCTGCCTGCAACGATTTTGGTCATGGCTGACCCGTGGGCCATGCCCGCGGCCCTCTTTCGGGGGAGGGGGAATGTGACGTACCTGCCAGCAAGACGCACACGACATAAAGGCAGATAGGAATCAGAATGAACGTCTGCGTAGCTCAGTTGGTAGAGCGACTTGTTCCGGAATAAGCGGACTAGGGTTCGAATCCCGGCGTAGACCAAAAATGACGGAGAAATTTACTTCGTTACAATGGCGCCCGAACTATCCGGATGACCCGACCGTTCAAAATCTCGCATTGGTGTGATGATATTTCCGCACCGCGAGATAAGAAAAATAAGAGAATCCCTTCTCCAGCGCTTCGAAAAATAACTGTGTGTGACGTTGCATTCCACACACCAGATTGACTGGGAGTTCTCAAGTGCACGTTATACAGTGGATGGCTGCCTGCAACGATTTTGGTCATGGCTGACCCGTGGGCCATGCCCGCGGCCCTCTTTCGGGGGGGGAGGGGGAATGTGACGTACCTGCCAGCAAGACGCACACGACATAAAGGCAGATAGGAATCAGAATGAACGTCTGCGTAGCTCAGTTGGTAGAGCGACTTGTTCCGGAATAAGCGGACTAGGGTTCGAATCCCGGCGTAGACCAAAAATGACGGAGAAATTTACTTCGTTACAATGGCGCCCGAACTATCCGGATGACCCGACCGTTCAAAATCTCGCATTGGTGTGATGATATTTCCGCACCGCGAGATAAGAAAAATAAGAGAATCCCTTCTCCAGCGCTTCGAAAAATAACTGTGTGTGACGTTGCATTCCACACACCAGATTGACTGGGAGTTCTCAAGTGCACGTTATACAGTGGATGGCTGCCTGCAACGATTTTGGTCATGGCTGACCCGTGGGCCATGCCCGCGGCCCTCTTTCGGGGGGGGGAGGGGGAATGTGACGTACCTGCCAGCAAGACGCACACGACATAAAGGCAGATAGGAATCAGAATGAACGTCTGCGTAGCTCAGTTGGTAGAGCGACTTGTTCCGGAATAAGCGGACTAGGGTTCGAATCCCGGCGTAGACCAAAAATGACGGAGAAATTTACTTCGTTACAATGGCGCCCGAACTATCCGGATGACCCGACCGTTCAAAATCTCGCATTGGTGTGATGATATTTCCGCACCGCGAGATAAGAAAAATAAGAGAATCCCTTCTCCAGCGCTTCGAAAAATAACTGTGTGTGACGTTGCATTCCACACACCAGATTGACTGGGAGTTCTCAAGTGCACGTTATACAGTGGATGGCTGCCTGCAACGATTTTGGTCATGGCTGACCCGTGGGCCATGCCCGCGGCCCTCTTTCGGGGGGAGGGGGAATGTGACGTACCTGCCAGCAAGACGCACACGACATAAAGGCAGATAGGAATCAGAATGAACGTCTGCGTAGCTCAGTTGGTAGAGCGACTTGTTCCGGAATAAGCGGACTAGGGTTCGAATCCCGGCGTAGACCAAAAATGACGGAGAAATTTACTTCGTTACAATGGCGCCCGAACTATCCGGATGACCCGACCGTTCAAAATCTCGCATTGGTGTGATGATATTTCCGCACCGCGAGATAAGAAAAATAAGAGAATCCCTTCTCCAGCGCTTCGAAAAATAACTGTGTGTGACGTTGCATTCCGCACACCAGATTGACTGGGAGTTCTCAAGTGCACGTTATACAGTGGATGGCTGCCTGCAACGATTTTGGTCATGGCTGACCCGTGGGCCATGCCCGCGGCCCTCTTTCGGGGGGGGGAGGGGAATGTGACGTACCTGCCAGCAAGACGCACACGACATAAAGGCAGATAGGAATCAGAATGAACGTCTGCGTAGCTCAGTTGGTAGAGCGACTTGTTCCGGAATAAGCGGACTAGGGTTCGAATCCCGGCGTAGACCAAAAATGACGGAGAAATTTACTTCGTTACAATGGCGCCCGAACTATCCGGATGACCCGACCGTTCAAAATCTCGCATTGGTGTGATGATATTTCCGCACCGCGAGATAAGAAAAATAAGAGAATCCCTTCTCCAGCGCTTCGAAAAATAACTGTGTGTGACGTTGCATTCCACACACCAGATTGACTGGGAGTTCTCAAGTGCACGTTATACAGTGGATGGCTGCCTGCAACGATTTTGGTCATGGCTGACCCGTGGGCCATGCCCGCGGCCCTCTTTCGGGGGGGGGGGGAGGGGAATGTGACGTACCTGCCAGCAAGACGCACACGACATAAAGGCAGATAGGAATCAGAATGAACGTCTGCGTAGCTCAGTTGGTAGAGCGACTTGTTCCGGAATAAGCGGACTCGGGTTCGAATCCCGGCGTAGACTAAAAATGACGGAGAAATTTACTTCGTTATAAGTCCACACCTGAATGTTTTCAAAGAAGATTCGAGAGTTGGATTCAACGATGCGCAGATACATTGCAGTATAGAGAAAGAGTTACTCTACCAACATGTGCTATTTGAACGACCTCTGTCAGTTAATAAGTTAATAAAACAGTTATACCCACTTTTGCATTACATTCAGTACAACTCATACTTTATTTGGAAGTTTAACACTTCCACGTAAACAGAACAGCGGTAGTTAAATAATTATTGGGGAGCTTTGTACTATAGGTTTCGCCTTTCGTTATCATTAGGTCTTCATGGCGAAAAAAACATTATAGGACGTGCTTAAAAGAGACCAGCTCTATGGGAAAATTTCTTATAATTGAAGAAGGATATGTCTTTAAATATAGGCAATGTAGTAATTGGTTGATAGGCCTTCCTGCATGTGCGCACCTGTCTGTGAAAAGCGTGCCTTCTCCGTTGACAGTCGTCTCTATGTGGACCAATGCAGGCTGCGTATGCCATTGCGTGTGGAATATATGTCTGCTCGAACACACCACGGAATAAGTGAGCCATCGGCCCATGTGCGTAGACTGGAACATCTTCCCCACCATGCGTGTCCCACCTGAGAGGTACGGCACTTTGCTGAACATAACTCTTTTCCTCTGAAATAGAAAAAGGAAAATAACTGTTTTAGGCACCATACAAGCATAACAGTAATAATATATCAGGTAACCACAAAAGTATCTGCCGTTTTCGGAGACTGAGACAAATTAGAGCACATACGTAGTAGAAAAGCAATTCATTCATTAAAATAATTACCATGGCCATCAACAATGTTCTGCCAAGGTGTTAACAACTTATATTGACCCCAAGTCATGCAGGGTCATGGGAAGAAAAATCGTTTTGGTTGGAGGGCAGGGTGCAACTCATCAAAGTTGGAGAAGTCGTGTCCACGCAAATGATTGTCGAGTGAAGGAACAGGTGATAGTCTGAAGGAAATACATCTGGTGCTGATGACATAAAAGCTCCTACCCAAGTTTTTTGATGGTGTTTCTGGTCAATAATGCGGAGTGAGCACAAGAATTATCTTGAAGGAGCGGAGCTTTTCTGCTCTTATTTAATCGTTTTCAGGTTCTCATATAAAAGTTTCTGTTGTTCACAGTATACTGCAGCGGTGATCGTTTGGTCGCGTTGCAAGACCTCATAATGAAAGCTCCTACCCAAGTTCTTTGATGGTGTTTCTGGTCAATAATGCGGAGTGAGCACAAGCATTATCTTGAAGGAGCGGAACTTTTCTGTTCTTACTTAATTTTTTTCAGGTCCTCATACAAAAGCTTCTGTTGTTCACAGTATACTGCAGCGGTGATCGTTTGGTCGCGTTGCAAGACCTCATAATGAAAGCTCCTACCCAAGTTCTTTGATGGTGTTTCTGGTCAATAAAGCGGAGTGAGCACAAGCATTATCTTGAAAGAGCGGAGCTTTTTTGCTCTTATTTAATCTTTTTCAGGTTCTCATACAAAAGTTTCTGTTGTTCACAGTATACTGCAGCGGTGATCGTTTGGTCGCGTTACAAGACCTCATAATGAAAGCTCCTACCCAAGTTCTTTGATGGTGTTTCTGGTCAATAAAGCGGAGTGAGCACAAGCATGATCTTGAAGGAGCGGAACTTTTCTGTTCTCATTTAATCTTTTTCAGGTCCACATTCGAAGTTTCTGTTGTTCACAGTATACTGCAGCGGTGATCGTTTGGTCGCGTTGCAAGACCTCATAATGAATAGCACCACGTACCGTCCACCACACCAACAGCCAAACTTTACGTGGATGCAGTGCTGGCTTCGATGTGTGAGGAATTGAGTCACTGGTGGACAACCAATATTTGGAACGCTTTGGAGTGCTGAGCTGAACCCACTTCTTGTCACATGTGAGTACCCTAACCGAAATTGGTTCCTTGTCATAGCGAGACAGCAATGCAAGACAAGCTGAGACATGTTGCTGTTTGTTCACTGCAGACAATTGGTGGGTGACCCACTTAGACTGTTTGTATGCATTTTCTATGGCGTGCAGATGCTTTCGGACGGTTTCATCACTAGCACCAAATGACTGGGCCAGTTTCAGGCATGTCTGGCTACTGTCCTGCTCAATAGAAACTTTCAGAGCTCCTGTTTCAAGGCTGACACGGCGATTACTCCGAGAACTGTCTTGAAGGGATTGTGACGTATATTCGAAATTAACTTTCCTTTTTAGTTTCTTTCCCTATGTAAATCTTGAGTTTATTCTGTTATTCTTCACTCTCAACGTGATATCTTTCTCTCAAACGAATACGTTTGGCAACACAATTGAGGTTGAATGAACGTGACGCATGCCTGAGTTTTGATAAGAACAAGAGATGAAAACGACGACTAATCTATTGCTTGAGAGCGTTGGGTTGTAAACTGATTATTGATAGAAGTGTTGTGATAATGTGTGGTGTGTGGAGAGTTTAGTGCAATATGCTATGCTACGATGTGTTTGCTACATCCTGAATAAAGCAACTTTTCCGTAAGTTTGACTTCTGTTGTTTACATGTTTCGTCTGGCCGTTAAGGTTTCTTTCATTTTTTTTGGTTGGAGGTTTAACAACCACTGTGAGCAACTCAAAGGGCTATAAGCAGTCGCCCGTCCCTAATTTAGGGTCACTGGTTCCAGGGAAGGGAGAGAGCCAGTGCCATAAGACAAACACAACATCCATGCCTGACCGGGATTCGAACCCGGACCCCTTACGGAGGAATGATCAGAGGCCAGCGCCTTAGACCACTGCGCCACTGGGGCGGCTCTTTCATTTAGGAACTATTTCTTAGTATGTTGCTGTTTTAAATTAACGTAGAAGTAAGACCAGACTTCTACGTCATAGAGTTCTTCTTCATCTCTGAACATTCGAAAACAATTCCGAGTTATGAGTTCCTTCACAGCATCTACCTCGCATGTTAAGCAAATGCGATGAGTTGTTTCTGTAGCAGATGAATCGAGTTTAAATTTGTATAAAAACACCCACTAATAATATCTACTGATTTCAACATTGTAATCGCACGTCTTTCCCCTACCAAACTGCTTACTCATCTGATTCATATGCGCAGGGCATCCTAGGATTTCAGCTGATGATATACATGATATACTGCGGGCGGAACATTACAAGGTGTTTTTTTTGCTCACTCGAAAGACGGCAAATAATACTTCTGTGGTTACCTGATGCTAACAGAGTACAAAGATAATATGATTAGAAAATTTCACAGCACGGTACATTATGCGAGTACATGAACAAGATTTTTTTAAATGAATCGGATATTTTTCTGTTGAAGAATGTCTTACTTATCTTCTTCACTAACAGTTTGAAACTTGAATGATCTTAGCTACAAGTGTCATCCTCTATCCCCTCCTTTACCCTCCATGGTAGGATTTCTAATTATTCCGAGTACTTTGTAACATTATTTTCCTAAGTTGATGTTTCGATTGGTGTTAGATTGCTTCTGCTTGTACACCCCTCTTACACTCCTAGCCACCTCACTCAGTATTATTTGATTTCTTTTTTTTTTTTTTTTTTTTTTGGTTGGAGGTTTAACGACCACCGTGAGCAACTCAATGGGCTATAAGCAGTCGCCCGTCCCTAATTTAGGGTCACTGGTTCCAGGGAAGGGAGAGAGCCAGTGCCGTAAGACAAACACAACATCCATGCCTCACCGGGATTCGAACCCGGACCCCTTTCGGACGAATGATCAGAGGCCAACGCCTTAGGCCACTGCGCCACCGGGGCGGCTTATTTGATTTCGCGTGTTAATAATGGGAATTCATACATATAATAAAACTTTATCATCTTTGTTTGCCATCACAGTGGCCGAGAAATCTAAGGCAATGGGCTTGGATCAGTAGTCCGAGGTAAGTCCGATATGACGCATGAATAGTGTGCTTGTCTGATGGTGCTGTCCACTACATAGAACCAGTGACCCCAAATCAGGAATTGACGACTACTTACATACTTTAGAGTTCCTAATGCTGGTCTTTAACCATCGAAACGCAAAAACAAATTCATTCTCTTGTTTTGTTGCCCATTGAAGGTTCAGATATTGCAAGTTCTCAAAATCCTGCAAGATGTTTCAATGGTAGATTGTCAAGCTTCTAGATTTTGCTCCACGCATCGCAATGGACCTGATAATACACTGAAGTGCCAAACAAAACTGGGATACCTCTCTAATACCTCGTTGTTTCTCCTCGCGATGGGATAACGACAGAAATTTGACGAGGCATGGATTTCACGAGCTCTCTGTAGCACTGTGGGGACAGTGCACACCATGTTTCCCGAAGAGCGTCCCATAATTCCGCAATATTCCCCGGTGGATGATTCGTGGCATTGATGCCATCATCATTAGCATCATCAACAACAATGGGTAATATCCCGTAGGTGCCTGCTGCCATGGGGCATACGATTTCATTCGTCTACTGCCATGGATTATATCAGATTTCATTCGTCTGCTGCCATGGGGCATCATATTTTGCTTGTCCGCTGCTATGAGGCATCAAATTTCATTCGTCTACTGCCATGTGGCATCAGATGTCGTTCGTCTACTGCCATGGGGTATCATATTTCGTTCGTCTACTGCCATGTGGCATCAGATGTCGTTCGTCTACCACCATGGGGTATCATATTTCGTTCGTCTACTGCCATGGGCCATCATATTTCGTTCGTCTACTGCCATGGGACATCAGATTTCGTTCGTCCACTGCCATGGGGCATCAGATTTCATTCGTCTACTGCCATGGGGCATCAGATTTTATTTCGTCTACTGCCATGGGGCATCAGATGTCGTTCGTCTGCTGCCGTGGGATATCAGATTTCGTTCGTCTACTACCATGTGGCGTCAGATTTCATTCGTCTACTGCCCTGGGGCATCAGATTTCATTCGTCTACTGCCATGGGGCATCAGATTTTATTTCGTCTACTGCCATGGGGCATCAGATGTCGTTCGTCTGCTGCCGTGGGATATCAGATTTCGTTCGTCTACTACCATGTGGCGTCAGATTTCATTCGTCTACTGCCCTGGGGCATCAGATTTACAGAGTTTTACTACCAGCGCATCGAAACTTATCTGGTAAACTCAGGCATCCTGGGAAAGGGGGATCAGGGACAAAGCGCGTCCGGGGCCGACTTCACAGGGAACCATCTACGTATTCACATCCTTCACATGGGAAGTCTGCGGAAAACCGCGGAAAAACAACAGACTAGATGGACGGCGGTTCGAACCCTCATCAGAAAAGTCGGCCTGCCACACAGTGCATAGTGACTTTACCAACTGGGCTATGCCGGTGGTATTGACGGCATGTTGAACAGCATCTCAAATATGTTCGATGGCATTTAAAGCCGGCGAATAAGGGGCGGAGGCAAGTCAAGATTCCAAACCCTGTGGAATGATCCTACTTTCATAAGCGGGCGACTGTGGACATGTGCGGTGGCGCATTGTCGTGTTGAAAGGGGTCGCACCCATCAGAGTTGTTGCATGATATGAACAGAAGCAAATGATCCCCAAGGATGATTACGTAGCCACCACCGGCCAGATCTATTTGCAGACGCATGTGGGGTCTTAATGCGTGCCAGCTGAAAACACCCCACACCATAATAGAGCCACCACCGGCATGCACTGTCCCTTGTACGCACGCGGGATCCATTGCCTCGTGGGGTTGTCACCACACCCGAAGTAGGCCATCTACCCCAAAACAGTTGGTACTGCGATTCGTCGGACTAGGCTACATGTTTTCAGTCATCTTGCGCTCAATGGCTGGTTTTCCAAGCCCAGCCTTGTGTCGTCGGCTCCGGAACCCCAAAGGGAACGTTGCACTGTCCGAACGCTGATGCTACTACTTTTCCGAGCATTGAATTCCGCTGTGATTTGCGGCAACGTTGCTTGTCGGGCGATTGTTGCGATGCATATCAGACGCAGTTGTCCACGATCGTTGAGGGCTTTTCTACCACCACACCGGTCCCGCACTATGGATTCCCTCCCGAGTTTATGCAGTCCAGATACACCCTTGAAATCACTAAACGTGTAAATCCAAATTTCGTGGTAATTTCTGAGATGGAATGACCCATCTCCCGGGCGCCGACTATCATACAACGTTCGAAATCGCTTAAATCCTGATAAGCTGCCATCTGAACTGCGAATGCTGCTGCTTGAGATTGTCGAAATATCTGCCTCTATATATACATGTCTTTGCGGACGATATCATTTACCGCATGGGTGTGGTGGCATGTAGTGGAAATGGTAGCCCTCAGCCCTTCCCAGTTTTTTCGCACCTCAGTATATTTCTATAAATTATTATTTGAAGACTATCGGAATTTTTTTATCTTAAGAGTACACCAAATGCTTATAAATTGAAATTCATAACTTAATATTTCGATACGATGAAAATATTTTTATATCATTTACAGAAAACTGGGTGTGGTTCAAGTAAAACAGACAGAGATCCAAATTTTTAAGTCGCTGTATATCAAGGCCGAATATTTATCATGTGCTAGGTGAGCGGTGCTAACTCACTGAACATCTATGTATTCTATACTTTAAACTTAATTGCATTAACTAAATACTTTTGTATTCTAAATAGTTCATGCCGGGACCCGTTGAACGCTGTACGGCGTTAAATTACGAACAAATGCAGATTATAGACCTCTGCTCGGAGGTGGCTTTATAGAACTGTTACGCAGTGCTTTCAGGTTTTTCAAACGCTCTTCAGATCACCCGAGAAGATAAGTCAGAAACATTCCTTTCGCAGTCCTGGTAGCCCACTGGTATAAACGCCGATTTCTGACCATTCGTCCAAGTTGGTCTATGTTGAATCCCGGTGAGGCATTGATGCTTTGCTTGTCTTACGGCAGTGGCTCACCCCCTTCGTTGGAACCAATTGCCATAAATTACGGACGGGCGACTGCTTATAGCTAGGGCAGCAATTCTGTCGCTGCGCGAACTTTCGTGATTTTTTCCGCGAATTTTAGGATTTTTCTGTAATTTTGTGAATGTCAAATACACTGGCGGAAAGTGAAAAAAGGTTACCAAGAAGGAGACGTCTGATACCAACGAAATTTATACAGCATAATAACGGAATACAGAGGATAACGTGATCAAAACATTATGGCAAAATACAGCTGTATTTGCTGGTAAACTGAAAAATATGTAACATGGTTAGTACGAGGTTGAACCGCCATGAACTGCGTCACACTGTGCAATTCTGGCATGGAGTCTGTCGTACAGATGTTGAATGTAAGTTTGTGGTATTGAGCTCCAAGCATCCTCAACCTGGACGCGTAAATCGGGGATGGTCGTGGCTGGCAGTGGAGACCGGATAAGTCGTTGTCCCATAAAATCCCACACGTGCTCAATGGGGGACAAATCCGGTGAACGTGCAGGCCATGGAAGTTGTCTCACACCCTGAAGTGCATGTTGCGTTGCACGTTCCGTGTGTGGGCGTGCGTTATCTTGCTGGAAAACACCACGATGGACCGACCTTACAAATGGCACAACAACGGGCTGAATGATGTTGTTGATATAAGAGGTGCTATTTAACGTACCCGGTACAAACACTAGATGTGTACGGGAGCGATAGCTGATCGCTCCCCACACCGGGAGACCAGGTGTAGGCCCTGTGTGTTGCTGGCGGATGCAAGAAGGGTGGAGACGCTCCCCTGTGCGTCTGCGAACACGCATACGACCATCGGAGGCTCCCACGCAGAATCTTCTTTCATCGCTGAACACGACAGATCCCCATTGCGTTCTCCAGTGCAGACACCACAGCAACCGTTTCTGACGGTGGGCTGGAGTCAGAGGTACACATGCCAGAGGCACACATGCACGTAGTCCTGCATCTAGTAGACGGTTGCGGATTGTTCGCACAGTCACCTCAGGTGCAACGGCAGCTCGGATTTGCGTCGCAGTGGATGTTCTGCTTGACAACGCCGCTCTTCGTATACGTCGATCGGTCCGCTCATCAGTCCGTCTCTGACTCCCGGTTCCACGTCTTCTCGTGTGGGAATGTTCCTCGGAACATCTACGCCACCATCGTACCACCACCGATACTTCTCGTCCAATTCGCTCAGCAATACGACGATACGACCACCCGGCTTCGCGGAGTCCGACTAGACGACCTCGCTCAAAGTCCGATAACTGCTGAAATAGTACACGTCTTCCATGTCCAGGCATTGTAGCTTCTTCAGGGTCTTCGCACGTGTCCATACGCCGACGACTGATTACATTCACTTCGCCGTACTCCTAAAAACTACAGACGATAATTTGCATATTATGCCGTGCTGTGGCGTAAGTGCTGACAGGTTGGTCCCGAAATTAACATCACACCTACGTAAACTCAACCCCATTAACATATGCAAATTTCATGATGGTCCGCCAATTCTTTCTTAGTGTTCTTTTTTCACTCTCCGCCAGTGTATATCCGCGAATTTGGTGGAAAATCTTACTGAAATTTTGAATAAAGTGAGCTGTCGGGAAATATACGGCGCATCAACCACAACCTGCTTCAGATTTTCTTTTAAATCCCCATCTTAATACCCAATGTATTTATCCACAATACAACTGCTACTGCAGACTAAGTGGAACTGTTGGTTTGAGGCCTGTTTTTTTTCACTGAAAATATTTAGAAGACTATGCAGGGTTTTTTCGAAAAAGAAAAAGACAACAGTATCAGTTGTATTGTGGACAAAATCATTGGGTATTATCAAGATAGGAATTTAAAAGAAAATCTGAAGCAGGTTGTGGTTGATGCGCCGTATGTTTCCGGACAGCTCACATTATTCGAAAAAAAAAGCCAATTTCCGCGAACAAAATATATAATAAAATGTCGGACATTCCAACAGTCTTTTTAGCAAGAGTCAAGACTGCGACCACGTTGCTGCAAAAAGAGCTCTATCCACTTGTTATGAAAAAAGTAAGCATTATTTTTGGAGATAAAAAGCACCGATTTTGTCAGCCAGTCGCAAATTTCTTCAAAGCATGTAGGGTGTCTGATCCCGATCAGATTAAGTCCTTGGACCTTTTAGACGACGAAGAAGATCTGCTTAATTTCAGCCACTACCTATGTTCGAAGATGAGGACCAACTAAAATGTAAATTTCGTTCACATAAAGCGAGTGTAAAAGAATTCCGTGTCAGCGAATGTTTGGAATACAAAAAAGTTCGTTTTCCTAAACCACATAAGGTCGCTATTTGTTGTCTGTCAGTACCCACAAACAATGTCGATGCTGAACAATCCTTTTCTAAATTTAGAAATGTGTTACAGAACAACAAACACAGCATTCAAGAAGAATACGTGTGTATGTACAATATAATGTATCAAAATGCCGTCCACTGAAATGGAAATCTTGATCTCGTGTAACGGCGTTGATAGCATTGCTAGAATTCGAATGATTTACAAATTCAGTATTAATTTTAAAAACTTATAGTTATAATGCTTATTTAATCACGTACTAGTCATCTGTATTACTGCTTCATAAGTTGGTAGATTATTTTATATATATTTTGGAAATGTCATCGGCCTCGAACTTTTCGCGAAATTTCATAATTTACCCCGCGACTTCCCCGCGAATTTTGCCTTTTTTTCCCGCGATAAAATTACTGCCCAACTTGTAGCCCATCAAGTTGTTCAGAGTAGTCGTTAAAACCCCAAACAAACAAAAAATATAAGTTGTATATATGCCGTATATACAGGGTGTCCAAATAATGATTGTGCACTGAATGTACGAATTGCAATAATGTAATAACAAAGAAATTTTGAATGGAATTACAGTAGATGTGAACCGCCACGTGGAAGTAAGTGCTCTGTGTCTGGTAACATACATGTCTCCCCATCCCGAGGAGTGCGCAACTGTCATTTCGAGCGAAGGTCATTCCCGAGCGTTTGGTCAACGGAGGAAGACATGTCGATTGATCATTCTTCTCGGCAAAAAGACAATGGTGTAAACGGTTGAACAGAGAGTGTTTTTGCCGGACAATGCCATGACGAAAAGTACACGGACGAAGTGAAAAACAGTTCGCTAGGGAATTTCGAGATGCAGACGTCCCCCACCGTAATGCTCTCAGCTCATAGCGAAATCTCGGGAAACTGGCAGTTTCTTGGATGACCCCCGCCCCTATAAACCATCCACGGCGGACAAGACCCTACAGGATATCCAGGACAGGATTCAGAGGAATCCCCATAAGTCCGCGAGGAGGCTGTCACAACAATCTAACGTGCCAAAGAGTACAGCCCACAATATTCTGCAAAGGAAGTTGCGTTTCCACCCGCACAAAGTGTCTGTCGTGCATCAGCTGAAAGAAACAGACCACGTGACCCGTGTTCGGTACTGCAGGTGGCTCCAAGAGTTCCTGTCTGAAGAAGGTGAAGACATTCTGGACGTGACTTTCTTTACAAATGAGGCATAGTTCCACCTGTTAGGGTACATCAACAGCCAAAACTCTCGTCCGTGGGGCATTGAGCCAGAAGGTCGGTGCTTGGTGGGTGATGACTCGTTGACTCGTACGAGCATTATTGGGCCCATTTTCTTCAGTGAAACCATTAACTCAGAACGGTATGTTGCCCAGTTTATCCAATCATTGATATCCGAATTTACGGAACGGGAAATTAACGAAGGATGGTTCCAGCAAGACAGTGCAACTGCTCACACCGGTGGCGCATCATCTTCCGGTGGATGTGGCGAGCCCAGTCACCGAATCTAACACCGTCTCACTTTTTTCATGTGGGGAGCACTGAAGGGGAAGGTGTACGCAGGTAACCCGTATACACTTCAAGAGCTACAGGCTGCAATAACAACCCACATCCAACAAATCATATCACATACCCTGGGAAAGGTCTTCACCTTGATGCAGCAGAACGTGCAGATACGTATGGACGTTCGTTCGAGGTTACCATGTCGAACTGGTTCGTACAGGAGGAGTTGGGGTGTAGGAACCAGTTTGACATGGTAAGTGTTACTTTCAGTGCACAGACACTGAAAGTAGCACTTACATTTTTCGGACACTGTATGTTTATACATATATAATGTACACCAATGAGCCGTTACATTATGCAGGTGAAGTTCACAGAGAGGTATGTATACAACCTGAGGACTGGCTTTTGATTAGTACAGTGTTTGGAGTCAAAATAGGAAAAGCTGTAGAAATAACGGAATTTGTTGAAGAACATATTGTGATGGCACGGCGCCTAGGTACTACGATCTTAGAAACGGCGCGGCTTGTGGGTCATTCACGTGCAGCTGTAGTGAGTACGTATCAAAAGTGGTGCACATATGATCAAACGACAAACCGTTGTCCCCAGCTCGTTGATGCCAGAAGGGAGCGGAGATTGTCGCGCATTGTTCTCAGCGATCGCCGGGCCACAGTGCGACAAAGCATCCGCAGCCACAACAATGGTGATCAAGGAAATGTGTCACAGCACACAGTTCATCGTAGCATTCAGCGCATGGGCGTGCGTAGCCGAAGACACAGCCGAGTTCCCATGCTCACTGCACGTCATCGCCAACAACGCATGAAATGGGCCTAAGATAATCGAGAGTAGACCGTGGATGATTAGAAAAAAGTGGCCTGGTCTGACGAATCAAGATTCCTGGAGAATCACGTAGACGGCCGAGTAAGGATACACCGATTACCAACGGAGGCTATGGCACCTGGATGCACTGTTGGGCGGAAACAGGCAGGTGGCGGCGGTGTTATGCTGTAGGCGATATTTTCTTGGGACGCGTTAGCCTCCATTATTCCAATAGCACAATCCCTGGTAGTTGGCAGGTATCTGAACATTGTTGCTGACCAAATTCACCCATTCATGGCAACTGTGTTCCCTGCTGGTGATGGTCATTACCAACAGGATAATGCGGCATGCCACACTGCCAGAATCGTCAAGGAGTGGTTCGAGGAACATGCTGGTGACTTTCTGTTAATGCCCTGACCTCTAAATTCATCTGGCATGAACGCAATCGAACATTTGTGGTTCGACGTGGAAAAGCGGTTTCGCGCTAAATCACTGCCAATCCGAAATGTACTGGAACTGGCGGACCTGCTGTTGACATTATGGTACCAGATAATCCAGGATACTTATTGCCACCTCATCGAATCGATCGATGCCTTGCCGAGTAGCGGGTGTTTTTGCGGGCTAAAGGGAGTCCTACAGCTTGTTAGGTATGTGGTCATAATGCACTGTCTCATCGGCGTTACAATGACATTACGACCAGCACGTGTTTACGCAAATCGAAGCAGCTGCAGATGAATTACGACGCTTGTGAAAGTTATGAAAGGATGTGAACAACACCTGATACTGAACATTATTAATCAGTGCTGTTCTTGTTCTTCTTCACCGAGTTTGACAAAGGCCAGATTGTGAAATGGCCAGGCAACTGGGTCTGAGCATTTTCGAAACCGAAGAACTAAAAGCATATTTTCAGTGTCAATATCGAATTACTCAATTATAATTACCGCAAAAAATTATATTCTTTTAAAAAGCAAGTAAAGAAAGGAAAAAAATGTTCGAAATCTGCTATCGCTATGGTAACTTTTGAAACCATTTGGCAAAGTTGAAATAATTACGAAATTCGACTCAAGCATTTTTGACGTTAAGCTTTGTGAACGCGGCTACGAAGCGTTCTGTTTTAATCAGCTGACATTTGCTTCTGGTGCAGTACCGTTATTTGATATACTTCAAATATTTCTTGTGCATTCAGTCTAAAGTTACGGAAAGACTAATTTACTTATCTTCACCTTATACATAATTAGCGTGCTCCTTCGGTTTGTTGCTTAAATTCATATCATGCATATATTAAAGCAAATTTTTTGTTCTTTTCTCCATTAATTAGGAAAATTACTGCTGAAGACATTTTCAATAATTACATGAGCATTCTCAGAAAAGTCTGTTAAATCAAAAAGAATGCTGTCCATTTTCAGAGGCTGTGCATCAGCTTTCGAAGACACATATACCATCACGTGGGATTCATTTTTCCGAAAAGATGACACACGAATTTATTCACTGCCATTCATTCACAATGAAGTTCTTCGCAGCCACTGTAACGTTGTCAATTAAATAAAAATACTGACAGTCACTGTGAAGGTAATAATATTAGTGCTTCTGTCGATCAAAAGATAATGCGTATTAAATGTTATTTTGGATAACAGTTGCTTTCCTGCTATGAGCAATGCATACAATGATTATTAATGCACAGACTTGTTTTTTCATCTTTGGAAGCTGATATTCACCGTAAAAACTAAATACATTGCATTTAAATTTTCGAAATGTGCGTACCACCGCGATTCGTTTTACTTCTGCTCATTGAAACACACACAAAACAGACAAAAGCGATGTGCAGAAGTTATTTCTTCCTTGATTGAAAGCTACTGCTCGACATAGATATTGCCACGACGTGAAAGAATACAACGTAAAAGGCTGAATGCTTTCCCAGTTAAGATATACCGACGCAGTTTGACGCTGCAGCTTTCCCGTCTTGACAGATGCGTCCCCTCTAAGTTAGTGTTACAGAGATAATCACTGAATTATGTTTCAGTGCCCTGTGTGAAGGGTTCGTTGAACACTGAATTACATTTCAGTGCCCTGTGTGAAGGGTTCGTTGCACACCGAATTACGTTTCAGTGCCCTGTGTGAAGGGTTCGTTGAACTCTGAATTATGTTTCAGTGCCCTGTGTGAAGGGTTCGTTGAACACTGAATTACATTTCAGTGCCCTGTGTGAAGGATTCGTTGCACACTGAATTATATTTCAGTGCCCTATGTGAAGAGTTCGTTGAACACTGAATTACGTTTCAGTGCCCCGTATGAAGCGTTCGTTGAACACTGAATTATGTTTCAGTGACCTGTGTGAAGGGTTCGTTGAACACTGAATTACATTTCAGTGTCCTGTGTGAAGGGTTCGTTGCACACCGAATTACGTTTCAGTGCCCTGTGTGAAGGGTTCGTTGAACTCTGAATTATGTTTCAGTGCCCTGTGTGAAGGGTTCGTTGAACACTGAATTACATTTCAGTGCCCTGTGTGAAGGATTCGTTGCACACTGAATTATATTTCAGTGCCCTGTGTGAAGAGTTCGTTGAAACTGAATTACGTCTCAGTGCCCCGTATGAAGGGTTCGTTGAACATTGAATTATGTTGCAGTGCTCTGCGGAATGGGTTCGTTGAACCTTGGGTTGCAGAGAGTTTCTAAATGTAGGGCTTTTACCTGCATTTTCCTCGATGATGAAACAAACAAATTAAATATGCGCTAAAGCCATACGTTCTTTGCAGTGAAAACCAAGTATATTTGGTATGAAGTTATGGGGAAGGTCATTCATGGCATTGTCCAGATTTCATTTCGATTTTCTATATTACTAGCACGTTGATCTGTTTCTATATCAAACGACACTTCTTCGGGTCTTTTACCGCTAAGTTTTTGTTTCTCTCTTTTCGTTCTGCTTGTACAACGGCATTTACTTCGCCAGCCATATCTGTACACCCCGAGGAGAAACAATCCTCGCTGACAGCCCTCTCTCTCCGCTTGGATCCGAATCCCCTGCGTTATTCCTTCTCACTCCATGACCCTATCTTTTTCTGCCCATAAACATCTCCTGTCAGAAGGTGCGGAAGTTCCTTTGTTGCCTTCTCTCTGGTCGCCACGTCCCCTCTACTTTTACACTCCCTGTGTTATACTGAAGATGTGAGTATGTCTCGATACTCTCAGAAAGATCACTGTCCACTTACCCCCTCACAGAAAAGTGAATTCATAAAATCGAACTTTCCCTCCGACTCAGATGAGACAGCTTATAAGCAAAAGAGTGTCCTGCCCATTAACGCAGCTGCATGTAAATGGAGAAAAAAGGGACCGTCTCCTAATAATCGCTGAGAAAAGAGGGATGCTTTGAACGCACCATATTCAAAATGGTTATTAAAGTTTGTCCGTCTGTCTCCCTCTTTTCCTCAGGGAGGGTTGGGTCCCTCAAAGAGAAAGATTCCATCTATGAGGATGCTGGCGAATTAATGCAGCCGGCTCGCTACTCCTCTTTCGCATATCAGGACAAGGGACAAAGTGCGCCCGGGGCCGACTTCACAGGGAAATATCTACGCATTTCGTTCCCCAAACACAAGCAGTCTCGGAAAAACCGCAGACTAGATGGCCTTCAGGAGCGGGATTCGAACACCCGTCAGAAACGTCCGTCTCTCACACAGTGCATAGCGACTTAACCAACTGCCCTATGCCGGTGGTTATGAAAGATGCCCTGGTTACAGTAGGTAAGTCACATCTAGCTCCCCTCGAGAAGGGGATGGGGTGGAATCTTAGGTATTCGGGCTAGCGGGCAAACCACACTTGAAAGAGAGCTCACTGTAGAAGGAGAAATTCTGACTAATTCTAGACGATGTGTGGAACAAACATCACACATTCTCCAAAGAATCCAACGGTCAGCAGATTCATTTTACTTTCAAGCGCCAATATAGCGCAAAAGCCATTTGCCGTTGGCTGAAATAGAACTCGCATCGTTCTGCTCCGGAGCCGAATATTTTCTCAATTAAGCTACATGGACGAAGTTTGTCGCTGCAGCTTTGCCTTCTTGGCATGTGCATCCCCTCTGAGGTAGATACGTCACAAAAATACACTATATCAACGAAACTTACCACATACGTAGGTGAATCAAAAAGTAAGTTACACTTAGCACCATCTGGAGTGGGAAGGCAGTCAGACAGTGGGTTCTTGGGAGCGAAGTAGACAGTACGTCAGAGCTGCCGACGGGAAGTGTTTTAGTTCGGTAACTGCGTAAGGCGTATGCAGGAGGCAGTTCGTGACGGTGCGTCAAAAAGGTTCTTTCTCCAAATTGGAAGTTCAAGGAACTATTCGAATTTTGTGGGCTAAGCGCTTAAATTGCTCTGACATCCATCGTGAAATTTGCTCTGTATATGGGGGAAATGCCATGTTTCGTCCAGCCATTCTAAAGTGATGCCAACAATCTGCAAAGGATCGCACAAATTTAACGGACGAATACCGCGAAGGAAGACCATCAATATCCAGCACTCCGGAGAATGTTGCCGCCGTTGATGACATGATACGAGATAATAGGCATATCAAAATAAAGGAAATTGAGAGTACGTTAGATATTTCGTGCGGGACTGTGCATTCCATCATTCACGAGCAGCTGAGATTTCGGAAATTATGTGCGAGATGGGTGCCATGTTTGCTCACCCACCAGCACAGAAACTAACGTTTGCTGTCGTCTTTGGCTCTTCTGTAACGGTATTCTGCTGAGGATCACAATTGTGTGTGAGATGGGTACCACGTTTACTCACCGACCAGCACAGAAACCATTAACGTTCCCTGTCGTCTTTGGTTCTTCTGCAACGGTATTCTGCTGAGGGTCACAATTGTGTGCGACATGGGTTCCACGTTTACTCCCCACCAGCACAGAAACCACCGTTTCCGTGGTCTTTGGCTCTTCTGCAACGGTATTCTGTTGAGGGTCACAATTGTGTGTGAAATGGGTGCCACGTTTACACACCCACCAGCACAGAAACCAACGTTTGCTGTCGTCTTTGGCTCTTCTGCAACGGTATTCTGCTGAGGGTCACAATTGTGTGCGTGATGGGTGCCACCTTTACTCACCCACCAGCACAGAAACCAACGTTTCCGTGGTCTTTGGTGCTTCTGCAACGGTATTCTGCTGAGGGTCACAATTGTGTGCGTGATGGGTGCCACCTTTACTCACCCACCAGCACAGAAACCAATGTTTGCTGTCGTCTTTGGCTCTTCTGCAACGGTATTCTGCTGAGGGTCACAATTGTGTGCGTGATGGGTGCCACCTTTACTCACCCACCAGCACAGAAACCAACGTTTCCGTGGCCTTTGGCGCTTCTGCAACGGTATTCTGCTGAGGGTCACAATTGTGTGCGAGATGGGTGCCACCTTTACTCACCCACCAGCACAGAAACCAATGTTTGCTGTCGTCTTTGGCTCTTCTGCAACGGTATTCTGCTGAGGGTCACAATTGTGTGCGTGATGGGTGCCACCTTTACTCACCCACCAGCACAGAAACCAACGTTTCCGTGGCCTTTGGCACTTCTGCAACGGTATTCTGCTGAGGGTCACAATTATGTGCGAGATGGGTGCCACCTTTACTCACCCACCAGCACAGAAACCAATGTTTGCTATCGTCTTTGGCTCTTCTGCAACGGTATTCTGCTGAGGGTCACAATTGTGTGCGTGATGGGTGCCACCTTTACTCACCCACCAGCACAGAAACCAACGTTTCCGTGGCCTTTGGCGCTTCTGCAAGGGTATTCTGCTGAGGGTCACAATTGTGTGCGAGATGGGTGCCACCTTTACTCACCCACCAGCACAGAAACCAACGTTTCCGTGGCCTTTGGCGCTTCTGCAACGGTATTCTGCTGAGGGTCACAATTATGTGCGAGATGGGTGCCACCTTTACTCACCCACCAGCACAGAAACCAATGTTTGCTATCGTCTTTGGCTCTTCTGCAACGGTATTCTGCTGAGGGTCACAATTGTGTGCGTGATGGGTGCCACCTTTACTCACCCACCAGCACAGAAACCAACGTTTCCGTGGCCTTTGGCGCTTCTGCAACGGTATTCTGCTGAGGGTCACAATTGTGTGCGTGATGGGTGCCACCTTTACTCACCCACCAGCACAGAAACCAATGTTTGCTGTCGTCTTTGGCTCTTCTGCAACGGTATTCTGCTGAGGGTCACAATTGTGTGCGTGATGGGTGCCACCTTTACTCACCCACCAGCACAGAAACCAACGTTTCCGTGGCCTTTGGCGCTTCTGCAACGGTATTCTGCTGAGGGTCACAATTGTGTGCGAGATGAATGCCACCTTTACTCACCCACCAGCACAGAAACCAATGTTTGCTGTCGTCTTTGGCTCTTCTGCAACGTTGTTCTCTGCTGAGGGTCACAATTTTTTGCGTCGAATCATCACAGGTGACGAAACGGGATATCACTATTTCAACCCTGAAACCAAACGATCGTCCATGGAATGGAAACACGTCACCTCTCCAACAAGGAAGAAGTGCAGAGTCCAACTGTCTGCGGGAAAAGCCATGGCGACTCTTTTCTTTGACTGTGAAGGCGTTGTTTACACAGCTTTCCTCCAAGAAGGACGACTATCAATGCTGACTCATATTGCCAAACACTAGGAAATTTGCGAAAGATAATTAAGGACAGACGCCGTGGTAAGTTGAGAGAGGGTGTCATTCTCTGCACGGAAAACAAAGGAGTGAAGATGTCACCAACGCGCGTCTGCAGGAAATTTTTCAAGGGGGTGAAGTGTAATTAATTAAGGTTTGGCTAATATGTAGAAAACATTAATTCGTGAAAATGAAAGATTAATACTATTACTACTACTTACTTACTACACTAGAACACTACATTATTATTATTATTATTGTAAATTGATGCTGCTCTTGAAGAAAGTGTATGTTAGTAATAGTCATGTATTATCATGTACATTGGTAACTGTTTTCAAAATAATGAACAGTGTCGAACAGAGCCAAGCCAAGCCTTTTAAGTTCAGCACACATCACCCTGAGCGGAACTTGTTCGGGCTTACTACCTTACGGTTTGCTAGGTTTTCCGCTTTCACGTTATCGTTTTCCAGTTCCAAATTTCCAATAAAATTGGGATACTAAATTAAACGCCCCAAACTCCATCTTTCATTGTGGCCCAGTTCTGTGAGTGTAAAAAAAGCAATAAATAGAACAAAATAAAAAGAAAAATAATTCTACAGGGGGTCAAGTGACCCCTGTCGACGCCCCACACAACGCGGAAAACAAAGGCACTGCTGATGTCTTTCAAGTGGGAGGGGTGGCACATCTACCGTTCGGCCCTGACTTATCCTCGTGGTACTACCATTTGTTCTGTGTTTAAAATGAAACAGGACTTTAGTGGAAAACGGTTCCAAACCGATGAGGTTGCGAAAACTGCGGTCCTTAACTGGTTGCACCAAATTGGAGGATATTTTTTCTGTACAGGTATGGAAAAGTTAATCACACGTTCCGATAAATGTTTACAGTCCTTAAGCTATGTTGAAAAATGAATAACTGTTGTACCTTTAAACCAACATACATCCCCTGAGTATATTTCTTTGTTTTTTTTATTCAACAGTGTAACTTTTGATCCGCCCTCATATGTCGATAAGTGGGAGGGACAGAAGTGATCAATCGACATTTAGGGAATTTTTGTTGATCTTTTGGCTTAAACTTTCTCTAACCACCCTTCTCCCTTGCAGCTGGTTTTTCGAGAGTTACGTCATCTACGCGGGCTTCTTACGTAGGCAAAAATACATAGTTGTGCTTATTAAATTTGCTAATTACTGTAAATCTTATTAAAACAATTTATTCCTAGTCAAGGTAAAATAATTTATTTTCTAACAACTCTTAAGACGTGCGTTCATTTATTCTATTGTGCTACAGCTGGAAGTCCTACAAGACAAAGATCTAATGTGAATACTTATGAAAAATAAAATAGACCAAACGACATTTTTTTTTTGGAAGAAATTTACCAAGTGTGAATATCCCATGTTCGTAGGAGCTTTGCAATTGGAGCTCGTGAAGATTTATATTCGTACACCCTGCTTAACAATATGAAATGAAATTGGAAATTTACGAATCTTTAATTTTTTTTTCTTTTTGCTTTTACAGATAAAACTCAAGTGAGTGATAGCACGTTTGGAATTGCGTCGAAGAAAAAAATACTACTTGGCAATTTTTACGTGAGCTGCTTCTGTAACAAATACTAAAAGAGAGAAAGCTGTAAATATTTTCAAAATAAACATAAACAAGACGAAAAGTCTCAGCTCGAGTGGATATGAAAAGAAATTCTTCATGTGTCGCTGCTTCCATATTTTATGATTCTATAAGGGAAAGCGAACATCGTGAGAACCATATTGCTTCTCTTTAAAGCGCAGAAATCGGAGGAGAGAAAATCTCTGTAAATATGGTCTGCAGTTGGAAAGAGAAGGTATTTCAGTGCGAGAAAGAACTTTTTCGTTTTCATTTTCTTTTCTTTTCATTTTTTTTTACGCAATCAACACCTCGGGGAACAAATAAGGAAACGAACGGGCGAAATATCGCAAATTCTGTGACGTAGACTTTGATAGAGTTTCAGATCACCGCAACACTAAGACCCGTAGGATGGAGGGGGTTAAATTCTAATATATCAGCTGCGAGCTTTCGTGGCTACGGCGTTCAATACAAAGAATAAAAAATATGACCGAAAGTCTCTTCAATGGATCTAAATTGCGGTTTAGAGAAGCTCATGAAATATCTCTTCGTTGCACACAGAGAATAAAACGGCAGTCACAGCGAGCGAGAACGAAATCGGAAAGGCCTTTTCAAGCCATTTGAGAAATCTTCTTAAGATTGAATCTTAAAAATTGTAAATGATATGAACACATCACCACTACACTGGAATTCAAAAAAAATTGAAGCTCATGAAAACTGTTCAACGCACTTTATAAACCTTATTCATTTCGTACAGAAAGCTGCGAGATGTTGTGGGATGGGTTTGCGTTGCCACCCAAGTAGTAAGCCAAATATATCCTAGCTTGGCAATATCTCGAGTTTTTAAAAAAATACCAAGATATGGAAGCGAACCTTTGCCTCCGAATTTCCAGAAGCAAACGTTGCAGGGATTAATAAATTGCAAATATCAGTATATTTAACGAACACTGAACCCGCGCTTACGAACATTTGACTATGTGCGACAGAAACTATTTGTTCCGGTAATTCCCGTTTTGTCGTATTGAACGGTGTTATGTGCATTTCTTGAAATAATACACTACTCGATCTAGAAAATGCCACCCCAGGAAATACTTGTCGGAGCGCCATGAAAATTGGAGGGTAACGGCGGACAAGCACTTAAAATTACGAAATCAAAAAACCATAAAAGGTTAAGTCACCTGAATGATCACTGAACCCAGTTCTGTCAGACGAGAAGTGCAGGTGTTCAGATAGGAAAGATTAAACTGCAGACAGTGATGAAAAATTAGAGCTGTAGAGAGTATGCATTGCTCTAGCCTTAAGTGATGAAAAGAAGCTATGATCTGGTACCGTACTTCTTTAATTAATTAATTGGCTGTCAGGTGGGCATTTCATTAGGGCGGCAAAGGGCTTTGTTTCTATTTTGCTTTATTTAGTTTTATTTGATTTGGGAAGGAGGGCCTTTTTCATTATTATATTCCACGGTATCCTATTTTATTTGTAGAACTGTCTTGCTCTCTATTTGCCATTTTTTACAATTAATTAGTTATAGTTGCAGTGGGAGTTCATATGCTGGCATATTTATTCAGGGGTTTAATTCTAGGCTTCAGTTTTTTATATATTTTGGAGGTTCATTTTTTATTTGTGGATCTTTTAAAGAACAAGCATTAGTTTAAATAGCTAATTAGTATTAAAACTGACTGTTTCCGGAATTTATGCATATGGCTGAAAAGGACCGTTTTCTATGAATTTCTTTAATGTTGTTTAATATGCCCTGAAAAGGATAGCTTTTTATGAATTTTTCTAATGCTGGTTAATATGCCCTGAAAAGGACCGTTTTTTATTTAACTTTGTTGTGTATAATTGCGTGTTGAACTGCAATGAGGATCTGAGTTTATTTTATACACTGACGGAAAAAAAAATCCCAACACCAAGAAGGGGTTGTGTTAGATAAACGACAGTTGATAGGCGGTAAGAGTACATCTGCAAGATGATGTCTACGCAAATTTCGCGCTCGGCGCATACGTGTGGCGCTAGTAGCGCCTCTCGGAACATGCAAAGCATGTTTGCTGTAAATACGCGCTGTAACGTTCGTGAGCGTTAGTTATCGTTGAGATTCGACGTAGCGTGTTGATGTTAGTCAAGAATGTCTTTAAGAAGACGAAGAAGCCATTATCAACAGCTCACGGAGTTTGAACGAGGTCGTGTAATAGGGCTACGAGAAGGTGGATTTTCTTTCCGCAATATTGCAGAACGACTTGGCAGGAATGTAGCCACTGTGCATGATTGTTGGCAGCGGTGGTCAAGGGAAGGTACTGCCTCAAGAAGACCGGGTTCCGGCCGGCCACGTGGCACTACTGAGAAGGAAGACCGCCGTGTACGGCGCATGGCCGTGGCGCATCGTACCACGTCTGCGGCAGGAATTCGAGCAGCAGTTGCCACCACAGTGACACAACGAACTGTTACAAATCGGTTACTTGAAGGACAGCTCCGAGCCAGACGCCCTGTAGCGTGCATTCCACTTACTCCAAACCACTGCCGTTTGCGACGTCAGTGGTGTCAATCTAGAGCTCATTGGAGGACGGAGTGGAGATCTGTTGTGTTTTCTGATGAAAGCTGGTTCTGCCTGGGTGCCAGTGATGGCCGTGTGTTGGTTAGAAGGAGGCCAGGTGAGCACCTGCAACCAACCTGTCTGCGGCCGAGACACACTGGACCTACACCTGGAGTTATGGTCTGGGGAGCAATTTCCTATGACAGCAGGAGCACTCTCGTGGTTATCCCACGCACCCGGACGGCACAGTTGTACGTCGGTCTGGTGATTCAACCTGTTGTGCTGCCATTCATGAACATCATTCCAGGGGTGTTTTCCAACAGGATAACGCTCGCCCGCATACCGCTGTTGTAACCCAACATGCTCTACAGAGTGTAGACATGTTGCCGTGGCCTGCTAGATCACCAGATCTTTCACCAATCGAGCACGTATGGGAAATCATTGGACGGCAACTCCAGCGTCATCCCCAACCAGCATTAACCGTCCCTGTATTGACCGACCAAGTGCAACAGGCATGGAACTCTATCCCACAAGCTGACATCCAGCACCTGTACGACACAATGCATGAACGTTTGCGTGCTTGCATTCAACATTCTGGCAGTTACACCGGTTATTAATGTACCAGCATTTCACATTTAAAATGGCTCTTCTCGCGATTACAATAAGCTGTGATCTTGAAACCTTAATCGATAAAATATGTTACCTATACAAATGTATTGCCGCCATTTCATTCCTCTACAATTATTTTTTCGTGGTGTTGGGATTTTTTTTCCGTCAGTGTATTTTGCTTTTACATGAGTTTCCATTGACGTTTTAAAGTTTCAGCATTAAATTCGAATGTAGACTGCTTATATTAGGGTTTCTTACTCATGAGAAGCCCTTCTGCAACGCAAAAAAATTCCTAGAATAGGCCCTTATTTATTGAGGGAACCCGTAATATTTTAATTTTAAAGAATTAAGTTGTTTCTATATTTCGGAATTCAGAAGAGAAAATATTTGGAATGCAGTTATAAGATACTTGGATACTTGGCACGCACAGTTATTGAGTACTGTGCTCAAGTAGAATTTGTTCCTAGACTGGAAGCAGGGAGAATTTTTTGATTTGATTTGATTGGAGGTTTAACGACCACCGTGAGCAACTCAATGGACTATAAGCAGTCGCCCGTCTCTAATTTAGGGTCACTGGTTCCAGGGAAGGGAGAGAGCCAGTGCCGTAAGACGAACACAACATCCATGCCTGACCGGGATTCGAACCCGAACCCTTTACGGACGAATGATCAGAGGCCAGCGCCTTAGACCACTGCGCCACCGGGGCGGCAGGAAGCAGGGAGAACAGGTGAGCGTTGGTATTGTCAGAATGCGCGGAAAATCTTAAGAAGGTAGGGTACCTGAGAGCCATATTCATATATCAGCTGTAAAGGGATTTGTGCCCTTGGACCACTTTATGTATCAGTCAAACAGAGGACGAGAAGAAAGGAGTGTAAAAGAAATCCACATACCGGGCGGTAATACCAGGTATGCAAAGTAGCCCATCCAGAAAGATGCTTCAGAACCATGTATACTCGCCCATCCTAAAGAAGGATGCCCTGAATTAATGTCAGCAAGTGGTGCATACATGATGTGCGATGTGAGTGAAAATTGATAACAGCTTGTGTGACAACACGAAATAACACCTCCTGACCTCGTCGTCTATATGTACGCACGTATATTCCTCAATGATATGTGACGCCACTGATACGAGCGTGAGTACACAGGGTGGTCCTGATGATCCGCCATGAGCGTCCATTTGCTTCCACTGCACCACAGCGGCCTCGAAGTTCTCCAGACTCACATACACTAACTGCCAAGTCAATTAGACAGGTTGCTTCTTGGAGCCCCGCACAATGCTGGGGATTCACTAAAGACGGTAAGCAGCAACTGAACAAGTAATTAGAAGGCGGATGAATAATTAATGCAGACATCTGACGTGGACTAGAGGCACCAAACAGAGGTCAACGCTCTTTCCACGTTTATATGGCTTGGCAGTCAGTGTATGTGAGTCTGGAGAATTTTGAGGCCGCTGTGGTGAACTGGAAGCATATCCGGCGCGTAACTGGAAAACCCTGGGTTCGATTCCCGGTGGCGGCCGATGAGAAATTTTTCCGTGACTCACTTATAAACGCGGAGAGAGCGATGACTTCTATTTGATGAGATTAACATTCTCTCACCAGAACACACGCTTTGCTTATCCTTCTGGAGGGAAATACGACTCCATATTCTGAATGTCATAACGGCATGTAGTGTTGCAATTCGCCATAAATTTTCCTTTTATTTGTACAATACAATATATCAAACGAAAGTATGTTAGTAAGATTTTTGATTTATTCTTCTACTTTTTGCTTACTCTCAGTGTTGCATGAAAAGCAACGGGAAAGCAAAAAATGGAGAATCTAGACACCAAAATTATAAGTGTTTGCTTTCATAATGAAGTAGAAGAAATGTTTCAATCACGAGTCCTTGCAAGACTCATTTCGGGACTTATTCACGTGATCTATTGCATTCCCTATCAAAAACGTAATGGCTTGAACTCAAAGTCCCTGTGATACCACTAATTCGAAAATTCCAAAAACAAGTAAAAGCTTTAAGCCCTGCAATTCAGACGAATGCTTTTCCGACCGAAATAGTTGAGCAACTTTGGAATAACTTACTTGAAGCACTTGGCAATTTGCTACGTACCTGTCACAAACATAGATTCAGCATGAATCAAACACGAAATATCGCACCTAAGTTCTCGATCATAGTAAGCGCGTCTTTTGAACTCTTTCGTACAAAGAAAACATATTTTGAATCAGATTTTTGTAAAAAAAAATAAATACCGAAAATGAGAATGCATTTATGGCACCTAAACAAAAATAAATAAATAAATAAAAACCTACGCATAATTTAAAATACGCAATGTGAGCAGTGTTCTCTATCTTGAATGAACCGGTTACGAGAAAAAGAAAAAAACAACTCAACGAATTTCTGCCGTCGGATTTTGTCATTTCAACATTCAGTTATCAGATATTGCTGCAAATACATCGGAAACATAATCACACATTTATTCCCTCCTAGTGACAAAAATATTCTCTACTGAAATTTAGTAATTATGTGCACAGCATTTCTCACCACAATCGCTATAAGACGCAAAAAACGTTTTAAATCATACTATACTGTGCAAATTAATTGGGACAAAGTAAAAAATCACTCTTTTTTTCAAAACTATGCCTTTATATCATTCTATGCCTTGATATACACTGATAAATACCTGTATTAGTATGAAGTATATCCTCCTTTAGCAGAAATAAACTCTTGATTTCGTTATGGTATTGACTCCACTAATTGAGTGCACATGTTTTTGACTTCATAATCGTGGAACCACAGTTTTATAGCATTCGTTATCATGCGTTCTTTGGTTGTGCAGTCCCTTTTACCTAAACGTCTCTTCAAAATATTCCACAAGTTTTCTATGGGATTTAAGTCTGGTGAATTTCCATGCCAATCAAGCAAATGAATTTGATTTTCCAGCACAAAATTCTTGACCAATTTCAAATTGTGACATGGGGCCAAGTCATGTTGAAATGTCCCGTCAAAAGTTTGCAAGAATGGAACAATCCTACGTTGAAATATTTCTACGTACTTGGCTGAATTCATCATACCTTGAACAGGAATTAAGCTTCCATTGCCATTTGATGTTAAAAAACCCCAAAACATCTGTTTCAGAGGATGTTTTACAGTTTGTTTGACATTCTCAGGTCTTAAGGGTTCACAGTTGCTTCGTCTAACGACATTTGCTTGGTAACCCTGCACAAATAAATGAGTTTCATCACTGAAAATTACCTTTTTCCAGTCGTCAGCAGTCCATGATTTATATTTTTTGGCCCATGCTAAACGTTTTATCTTCATTTTCGCATTCGGATATTGTTTTTTCGTTGGTCTTCTTGCCTTCCTGCCAACTTCCAGAAGCCTACGGCGTACAGTTGAATCACTAACATCACAACCACTAGCCAATAAATCTCTTTGTAGGTCGGTGCTTGTTCTTTTTTTTTTTATTCAGTTTACTATTTCTGATTAGATATTTATCGGTTCGTGGAGTTGTTTTTAGTTTCTTCCACATTTACCTTTCCTTTTTGGAGACGATGGTCCAGATGCATTGTATCGCGTAAGCAGTCTTGATACACTTGATTGGCCTACATCAACTGCAGAAGCGATATCTCTCACTGTCATAAAAGTGTGATCCTTCAGAGCAATTATTTTTGCACGCTTCCTTGGGGAAATATCCATTTTTCAATACACGAAAGCAACACGTATTCACAGAGAGCAAAAAGTAACATCCACCTGTCACACACGAAAGCTCACAACTGAAGCTGAAGTGCCTATTTCCTGTTTAAAACCGGTCAATTCACATTCTTACTATCAAGTTCTAACAGTCACACCACCTCACAGTTGATAAAACCGGTTTACGTGGGTTTCCGACATCAACTGGCGATCACATTACAATTCTGAGAATAAAAAAGGTTGTCCCAACTAATCTTTGATTTTTTGTTATGGCTAGTACTGGGAAATTGGCGGACAAGATTCGGCAAGCCATCAGTTACGTCACATGATTGCCGGCTGCCACACCCGGAAAACTAGCGGACCACATTAGGCTAGCCATTATTTATGGCACGTGCTTGCAGGGCCGCTGAAGGGCCACTTGTGGCAGCTGCTGCCTGTTATGGATAACTGATGGCCCTGCTGTGGCATATGACAACTAATGGGGGCGCCAACAGTTGGCCTGAACTGCTGGTCCTTCTGTTGGCCGTCTGGGTGTTTTATTGACGGTTCGGCAGCGGCAACATAGTGCTGGGCCAGCAAGACTGTTTTTGCTGGGATGTGTTTCAGAGGTTTAATCATAGGAATGAGATGCACTCATTGTAGTTCTGGCGGCTTTCCCAAAACAATGCCAACTACGGGGTCTTGGAGAGTTCGCGAGGGGGTCGCAATTAATATACAACAGCTGCCACTCCAAATCGGTCACCGATATTTTAATGTTTGTGTGGAACGGAAATATCTGCTTTTAAACAAGTTTCAAGTGAAAGGAATATTATACACTCGTGTTCACAAAAACAGAACACATGAAAGGAATCCAGCTATGACTGATTTTATACAGGATATGGTAATCAGGTGATATAGCAGAAACGATCAGCATTTTGGCGTCATAGCTGCATTCGTACCGCGTCTAGGCAAATCAGATCGCGCAATGTCGCAGACCGGAAACCGGCCGTTTTCCTGTTATAAGAGCCGCGTGGCTGTGTCGGGTGCCAATACTTAGTCAGCAGTGGGTAATAATACCTCATCGGGGTGTGAGACAGTCATAGAGTCATATCACCGACTTAGACAGAGGTCGCATTATCGGCATGAGCGACTGCAATGCTTTCCCTTCGGAAGATTTCCGATCGTGTGGGGCGCAGTGTGTCCGTCGTGGCAAGAGTGTGCAGAGAATCGTACGAAGAAAGGGGTAGGACGCGTGTAGAAAGTTATGGAAGACGTACACAGAAAGCAGATGAGGGACAACCGTCATCTCATGAGGATATCTTTAAATTACCGTTCTGTATAATCCTCAACTGTGTTGCTGCAGCAGCGGCAGACTGTGACGCTTTTTTACAGGTCTAACAGTGCGTCGCCGGTTATTAGAGTTATGTCTGCTCGTCTGCACCATCTTCAAGCTACCTTTGACACCGCAGCAACGGACCTCCAGGCTGAAATGGTGCATCGAACGAAAGGAGTGGAATGTCGAATGATCGTCTTCTCAGACAAAAGGCGCTTCTGTTTAGGTGAAAATGATGGATGAATTTGTTTCCGCTGACCACTGGCGGAGAGGCGTCGGGGTGAGGGCATTCGCACAAGGTATACCGCACCAACACGATACATTATGGCCTGGGGTGCTGTCAGGTACGAAAGCAGATCACCTCTCGTGAGAGTCCGCACCACCATAACGAGTGCACGTTACGTCAATGACATCTTATGACTCGCCACCCTTCCGGGCCTGCAGGAAGTCCCTGGGGCCATATTTCAGCAGGATAATGTCTCACAGCATGTTGCAGCGACAACACGTGTGCTTTATTCAGAGATAACAACGTTCCACTTCTGCGGTGGCTGGCCAGATCGCCGGATTTATCACGGACAGAAAATCTCTGGGACATGCTCAAACGAGAGGAGCAGTGGTACGATCGTCCGGCAGAAACTCTTGATAAACTTTGGACGCTTGTCAATACAGCCTGGATGGCTATTCCACAAGACACCATTCACACATTATTTGATTCAATACTTCAGAGCGAACAACCATCCACCAGCAACTCTTGATGAACTTTGGACGTGGGTCAATACAGATTGGATGGCTATTCCACCCGACACCATTCACACATTATTTGATTCAATACGTCAGAGAGTACGACCGTTCACCAGCAACTCTTGATAAACTTTGGACGTGGGTCAGCACAACCTGGATGGTTATTCCACAGGACACCATTCACACATTACTTGATTCAATACGTCAGAGAGTACGATCGTCCGCTAGCAACTCTTGATGGACTTTGGACGTGGGTCAATACAGCCTGGATTACTATTCCACAGGAAAACATTCACACATTACTTGAATCAATACCCCAGAGCGTACGACCGTCCACCAGCAACTCTTGATGAACTTTGGATGCGTGTCAATATAGCCTGAATTACTATTCCACAGGACACCATTCACACATTATTTGATTCAATACCCCAGTGCGTACGACCGTCCGCCAGCAATTTTTCATGAATATGAACTCGGGTAAATACAATTTGGATGGCTATTCCTCCCGACACCATTTACACAGTATTTGATTACATACCTCAGAGAGTACGACCGTCCGCCAGCAACCCTTGATGAACTTTGGACGCGGGTCAATTTCGCCTGGATGGTTATTCCACAGGACACCATTCACACATTATTTGATTCAATACCTCAGAACGTGCAGCAGGTGATAAAGCCAGAGGTGGTCACGCCGATTATTGGCTGCATCGAAACATCAGGTATGTATGACACAGAAATTCTAATCATTTGTTTTGTGTTACCGAATAAACATATCGTATAATGAGAAAGATGACACAGAATTTTCGGATGTAATGAGCACATCTTTTGAATCCATTCTGACGTGAATTAAAATTAATCAAAGCTATTCAAAGTCAATGGAACCGGAATGAAAAACAATAGTATCTGACCGAAGAAAGAAGTTTTTCAAGCGGGTTTTGAATCACGTAGCTGTTGTTGTAAACAGATCGTGAACTTACGCCCTCTGGTTGCAGGCTGGTACTTTAAGAAAAATTTGGAATTATATGAGAAACATTTCACAGCGGAAACGCTCTCCAACAAAGAAATAATTTTTCAAATCGGACTCTTAGAAACGGAGATATCGACAAATATAAGATATGCATCTACGCTCCCTGAATGGAAAAATATGCCTTATTTTAAAAAGAAAGTATTGTCAAATGTTTCTTCGTTGTGAGCGGCATCGTTCCAGAAAAGATTTTTTTCAGTCAGAGCTCAGAGTTTGCTGCAAGTACATCAAACGCAGAAATCAACGCTTACGCTTCCTGATGGCCAAACTGTTATTTACCAAATACTAAACATTGTACGCAAAAGATTTCCAATCAGCAGTTGTATGCGATGCAGGAAGAATTTTTTAAATCGGAGTTTTATAAGCAGAGATATCGGAAAAAACGCAATTTACCTTTACGCCCCATAGCGGAAAGTCGATTAATTACTTGAAAATTTTAAAATTATATGTTAAACGTGTCGCACCGGAAACTCTATCAAATAAAGAAGTAATTTTCCAAATCGGACAATTAGAAGCAGAGATATTCACAAAAATAATATATGCATCTACACCCGCTGGCAGAGAAAACATGCATTATTTTAAGAAGAAAATATTTCGAAAAGGTTTATCGATGTGAGTATTATCGGCCTACAAACGATTTGTTTCAGTCGAGATTATTTAGAAGCTCAGATTTTGTGGCAAATACATCAGAAGCAGAAATTAACTCTTACTCCCTCCAGTAGCCAAACTATTCATTACCAAAAATTAGAAATAATGTGAAAAGATTTTCCCATCAAATCTGTATCTGCTGAAGAAAAGAAAAATTCAAATCGGAGTTTTAGAAGTAGAGATATTGCGGAAAACGAAATTTACTTTTTGTCTTCCTATCGGAAAATGTATGCTTAAATCGAAAAAGTGCCTACACCTAAAATAATCATCGACATAAATGAAATTGAAAGGTAATAGAATTTTTTCAATCGGATATTTAGAAGCAAATGTATGGAGTAATATGTATCGATATCATCTGCATTTACACCCTACAGCGGTAGGATTGTACATAAAAAAAGAGCGAAATGAAGGATCATCATTCGCATATTTCAGTATGCAAAAAGAATGTCTCAAATCGGACTAATGATTGCAGAGATATGGTGTACACAGACGTTTTTTTTCCCTTATGCAGAACTCGATGTATAAGTCGAGTCCCGGATTTCTGAAAAAATATCTTGACTTATACGCCGAAAAATACGGTAGTTTTTAAAATTGGATGTTTATAGGAAATAATATTGAATAAAATGCTTATGGATTGGATAGCAGTTGCGCTTATGCCCTGTAGCGGCGAAGTTATGCATAGGAAAAAAGATAAAGGTGGCGTCAGTTTTGATTCAGCCGTCAGTTTGGAACGCAGGACTACGACTTGTATATCGGAGAGTTGAAATGAGCTAGCCGAGTATGGTTTCAAAGAGTTTATTTAATTGAGGATCTCAGGAACTACAGACCTATCAGCCTCCTATCAGTGGTTTATAAAATCTTCACTAAAGTTCTTTCACACCGCTTGAAAGTGACACTGGACATGGCTCAACCGAGAGAACAAGCTGGATTCAGGAGTGGCTACAGCACAATAGATCATATCCACGTACTGAGAGAACTAATTGGAAGAGCGAGGGAATATGAACTTCCATTGTGCATGGCTTTTATCGATAATGAAAAAGCCTTTGATTCGGTGAAACCATCAGCAGTTACAATGGCTTTGAAATCCTGCAGTATTGAAGATGCATACATTAATATTATTAATAACATCTATGAAAATGCAAGTGCAAAGATTCGGTTGTTTGAAAATACAACACACATAAAAATTGGAAAGGGAGTAAGACAAGGTGACACCATATCTCCGAAGCTCTTTAACGCTACATTGGAAAATGTCTTTCAATCACTGAACTGGGAAAACAAAGGGATAAAGATTAAGGGAGATTATCTAACCCACCTTAGTTTTGCTGATGACATAGTCATTTTTGCAACTACCCCAGCAGAGCTGCAGAGTATGATCCAAGAACTTGCTGACAAGAGTAAAGAAGTGGGATTAAAAATGAACTTTCAGAAGACAAATGTGATGTTCAATGCTTTTACAAGAAATGAAGATTTATCGATTGATGGAGAAAAGCTGGAGATAACAGATACGTACGTTTATCTTGGACAGCAGATATCAAGTGAGGGTCACATTGATGAAGAAATTAATCGGCTTACAAAACTTACCTGGAGAGCTTTTGGAAGAAACAGCATAATTTTCAAGAGCAATATGCCATTATGTCTTAAAAGAAAAGTGTTTGATCAATGCATCCTTCCAGTGCTTACATATGGTGCAGAGACGTGGACCTTAACTAAAAGAGACATACAAAGGCTGCAGACAACTCAAAGCAGCATGGAGAGGTGCATGCTTGGTGCTACCAGTAGAGATAAGAAGAGGAACACGTGGATCCGAAAAATGACAAGAATGGAAGACATCATGATCAGAGTTAAATCCCTGAAATGGCAATGGGCTGGGCATATTGCCAGAAGGACAGACCATCGATGGACAGCCGAAAATTTAGATTGGATTCCAAGGGACAGGAAAAGACCCAGAAGAAGACCACATGGAAAATGGGTGGATAAAATTCGAAAGCTTGCGGGAGTGACATGGAGGAGACTGGCACAAGACAGACCGTTGTGGAGGAAACATGGGGAGACCTTCGTCCAGCAGTGGATTGATAATGGTTGACAATGATAATGATGATAATGAGCCAACGCATGTGTATGATATGAAAAGGTAGCTTACATAATTTTTACAAATAATGCTGAACACAAAGCAGATCGATACACGAATTACCCAACATGGTGCTCTGTCCTTCTTGGTCTTCTTACATTTCTCATCACTTGCTCTTACCTCTAGTTTTGATTTTCTTCACTCTTGCTTGCATTCATTCAGCGAATTCCGCGGCATTGTCGAAAATGTTAACCCGTTCACACGAAAACAGTTCTTAAAAATTTTAGTTTAAACCACTGCAATATATTCTTTGTATATTAAAGTAGATCTCGTCGAGAGCTTTAAAACGTTACCACGAATAGCCGTTTTGCACTCACAGTTGTCCAGATAAACCGCGATACTCTCAAAAGTGTTCACCGGTTCACAGGAAAACAATTCTAAAAACAAATCAGTTCAAACCACTGCGAAATATTCTTTTATTTGAATAGATCTCGTCGAGAGATTTAAAACGATACCACTCACAGTCGTTTTTTACGCTTTCCAACCGTAGGTTGAAGAAGCGTATATGCTCCAGCTTTTCCTGTCCGTCCGTCTGTCTGTCCGTCTGCCCGCACGATAACTCGCGCAAAAATAGATCGATTTCGATGAAATTTTAGTATGTGGTAGGAGACCACTGGGGACGAATCCTATTGAAAATGGGGTCAAAGGTCACGACATAGGAGCAGGATCCATTCCATTGCTCTTATGCGTCATAACTTGCGCAAATATGGTTCAATTTCAATGAAATGTTAGTATGTGGTAGAGGACCACCTGGGAACGAACCCTATTGAAAAAGGGCGATATGGGGTCAAACGTCAGGACATAGGATCGGGATCCATTCCGTCGCTCTTATGCGTTATAACTTACGTAAAAATGATTCGATTGAGACAAAACTTGATCATGTTGTTCCGGAAGTATACTTTACCGGTTCTATTGAATATCATCGAAATGGGCTCAAAGGTCAGGTCATAGGAGCGAGGTTTATTCTACAGCCATTATCCTCATAACTTGAGTAATAATTGGAGTAATGATTTCTGGTATGTTGGGAAGCGTATCATAATCAATGCATTGCATGATTTTGATAACTTGCTTTACATTCACCGCTGTCCAGTTAAACGGCAATACTCTGTAAAGTGTTCAACGGTTCACAAGAAAACAATTTTTAAAATGTTCAGTTCAAAAACATTTCACTGTTCAATAGTTCTTAATAGTTCACTGCGAAATGTTCTTTATATATTTGAATAGATCTCGTCGAGAGCTTTAAAACAATACAACGCACAGTCACGTTGCGCTCACGGTTGCCGAGATAGACTGACTCAAACGTGGCGACCCACCCAGAAATATTGCATCATCTTCCCCGCGCACGACGTATTGCGCAGTAAGCGAATTGGACTCCATGCTGTTTACGAATATGTTAACACGATTAGTGTGCGGCACGTATTTTTAACGCTATAATGATTTCAATCGGGACCTATTTTTGTTACAGGCGGTTGGCCGTAAGTCGCCCCATACTATCCGCGGTGTTAGACCTAGCCCTACGTCAAAACAAAATAAAGGATCATCGTTCTCATATTTCAGGTTTACCAGCGCAGAAAATGTTTTTTCAAATGTTTTTTCTATGTTCAGAAATACAGTGTCCACAGAGAACGTGACAGACGGACGGACGGACATAACGGCACTAAAAGCACGTACTTTTATTTCAAGGGGTGCTAAAAGGACAGGCGCGTCTTAACATGGCCAGTGTTAAATACTTTGTCTATCCTTCCAAATTCTCGTGATTTCTTTTGCCTTTTTACTTTATAGAATATAAAAACGTTGCAAAAGCCGTTCATCACCAGTAATGGGGTTTTTAAAAAGTTTTCACACTCTTCTGCACACTGAAGCAACTACGTACGTACTTTAGTTTCTGTCGTTGTGTTAACGATCATTAAACTAACTTCGTTAAAACGCATTTAATTGCCAAATCTTCTGTTACAATGGATTTTTGTGAGACATTTCAACTATACGATGCATTTAACTGAAAATCAGTCTTCCGTAACTCAACACCGAGCTGAATATTCTTGCTACCAAATAATCGTTTGTACTTGCTGAGAGGCATTCGCATCGTAGCTAATTTTAGACAGGCCCTCAGTAAACAGAAAGATTCAATTAAAAATTCTCTCACATGAAACTGCTTCGTCTTCAAATGGTAATTTCATGAAATGGTGTTTCATTTTCTTTCTTCTTTTGCCGCAAAAAGTTGCAGGCTTGCATTGCTTTCTACAAAGGAGAGCATGCCCGACAAGTGGACATGCTCTCCTTTGTAGAGAGCAATGTAAACCTGAGTAAATTTGTAAGTTCATGCAATACAAAACCGCTTCTCATGATGAAAGGCTGAAGCAATACGAGAGATACCGGGTGCGTCATATAAAAGTGGCCCCGTGGCCAGACGTAAAGTTGTTTGGCGGGTTTCCAGTTAAAACCGCTTTGTTCCACATCTAACCGGTTTCTGCGTGTTCAGCTGCAAAGGAATTCTCCGGAGTGGTTAGTCACAGCCGGAGCAGTGTAGGTACGTGGTCATAAATGTAAGTGAAGAGAGAACAAAGGCAACGGAAATGGTTTTAAGTGCGGATTTTTATTGTGGAACAGTATTTCAAAAAATAACTCATACAAGGTTTTGAATGAGTTCTTTACAGAAAAAATTCCACATTTTGCAGCACCGGCGAAATCAGTGGTACAGAAGTTAGTGCGTAAATTTCGTGAAACCGGCACGGTGTGCAACAGGAAAAGAAACAAACCCAAGACAATTCGTGCTGATGACAATATCAAGGATGTGTGCACAACGATATTACAAAGCCCTCGGAAGTCGATTCGCCGATTACCGTCTGCAAAAGGAATATGTGCCACGTCATGCCGACGCATACTTAAGGTGGATTTGCATTTTCGGCCGTACAAAGTTATGGCGCTCCAAGAACTTAAAACTCCTGATTATGCAAAACGGATGCAATATTGTAAGTGGTTTCAGGAGACCATTGTCAGCGGTGAAATAGACCCAACACTTTATTACATGACAAATGAAGCATGGTTTCATCTGTCCGGGTATGTCAATGCGCAAAACAGCAGGATTTGGACCGACACGAATCTCAAACGGACAATGAAGACTCCTCTGTACGACCAAAAAAATAGGCGTTTGGTGTGCTGTGTCTGCGAAGAGGATAGTCGGCCCATTCTTTTTCACTGACACCATCAACTCGGAGAGCTATGTTCAGCAACTGTTCAACCCATTTGTTGCTGCACTTACAGAAGAACAGCAAACATATGCTTTTTTCAGCAGGATTGTGCAACGGCGCATACTGCACGGAACAGCCTACGTGCTGTGCATGAAGTGTTTTGGGAGGATAGAACTGTATCGAAGGGTCTATGGGCACCCACATCACCCGATCTCTCCACCTGCGACTTTTATTTGTGGTGAGCATTGAAAGGTAAAGTGTACGAAACTAATCAGCACACCCTTGATGAATTAAAAGCGAACATTACGGATGCCATAGTCCAGATTACTGCCGATGAGTTGTGGCGCGTTACGAACAACATGTTCCGTCGTGTGCTTGATGTCGGAGGACAGCACTTTCAGCAATTGTTGTAAACGCAGGTAAATTCCTCTTGTTTTCTCTCATTTCAACAATTCTTTACCATGTACAGTAACATTGCCAGAAAGTTGTCGTTCATTATACTCGAGCCCCTTTTATATGGCACACCCTGTATAAACATACCAAGAAGTACGGTAACATTGCAGGACATATTTATCGAAACTACGTTCTCTTCACTTCGATTGTCCGCATATCAGAATTTGATATCCTCGCAATCAGCCGTAGTTAGAAGTTCCCGTTCAAGCTGATTTGCTTTCAATAACACCTGTTCGTTCATGTCGGTCCGTCAGTCCCTCCTGCACCCACCGAATCCATGCTCGTTTCACTGTGGCTAGATATCGTCCCACACGGGCGCCGATGTCTCGGTTCGATAAACCGCTGTCGCGATAAGCCACTATTCGTCTTCTGTCGAACTCCGAAACGTGCTGGAATGACTTCCGTATTCTGCGATGAGGTATCAGGAAGCTTCCCACGCACAGGTGCGGCAGCACAACACACTTCCACTACTGACACCCCGCCTTCTGTGCACCCTTCTTATAGTGCTTCTCGGTGGCGTGCCGGGCGCACATGATTTGAATACGCCCTGCAATGCTAATCGTTTGCATGTCCTCTCGCGGGCGACGCATGCTATGAATTTCAGGCCAATCGGATACTTCCTTCTTGGTGTTGCATTTTGGGTGGCCAGCAGTGTATTTGCAGGAAAATTGGAGTTCCTGGAAACTCGACTGAAAAAATACTTCGTGGAGCGCTACCGCTCACATCGAAAAACCCTTTGAGAATACGTCCTTCTTACAATAATGCATGTTTTCCCTGGCTGGGGGCGTACATGCATATCTTATATTTGTCGATATCTCTGCTTCTAAGAGCCCAATTTGAAAATTTCTTTTTTGTTGGAGAGCGTTTTCGCTGCGAAATGTTTCTCATATAGTCTCAAATTTTTCTTAACGCACAAGTCTGAAAGCAGAGGGCGTAAGTTAACGATTCCGTTTACAGCAATAGCTACGGTATTAAAAACCCGATTGAAAAACTTCTTTCATTGGTCAGATACTAGCTTTGATACATTACATTTAATTCACGCTAGAACGAATTCAAAAGACGTGCTCATTACACCCGAAAATTCGGTGTCATCTTCCTTCTTAACACGTCTTTTGTAGAATAAGTACGTACTTACGTTATCACTTTGTCCGTCTGTCAATCTGTCGATCTGTAGTCACCATGTACCTGCAGTATTTTTGCTAAGTGGCGTTAGCGGTTGTATCTGTGCTTCTAAAGATTCTATTGAACATTTTCATTTTTTAATGTATGACATTTTTGCCACAGTAAATACAGTATAAGATCTTTAAATAATGCTATTTTCCCTATAGGCAACGTAAATGTCAAAACCTTTTTCTCGCCATCTCTTCTTCCAGGAGACGTTTTTGAAAGATTCGTTTTCCTTAGCATACACGGTAAAAAATAAGTGGTGTAAATTCACGGAAAATTTCTGAAAATAAGGTGCAGCAAAGTTGCCGGTGAGTGTAGGTCTTTTTCAGAAATTTTCGTTTTTAACAGCGCCCGTTCATTTTAACTTCGTTATTTTCATAATTTCCCGTTGTCAGAAATTCTGTTTATTTCAGAAAAAATCCATTTCAGGTTCTTCCATATTTAAATGAAATTCCGCAAAATCGACGACCCTACATTTTTCAGCCCTTACCCCAGACAATCCTTTCGCTAAAGTCAGGATTGTGCCCCCGTCGTTTGGGTTGGTTCAACAGACAACGCACGCCTTTAACCACTGAGCCACAAACGCTCGTGAGTCCGAATCACGTACATCATAAAACAAATTGTGCCACGATGGATTTTTTTTTGCCATTAATGCGAGTGATTTAGCCATTTTATTTTCTATTGGAGCTTATTATTTTTCTGAATAGGTTTGTAATATTTTTTTTGCTGCGTAGGAGGACTTTTCACAAATTAAGCATTGTTCATCGTGATTTTTCGAAGCAACAAAATGCTTTGCACTTGATTTTTTTAATCTGACAATGACTTTCAGTTATCTTTATAAAAAGGTGAAATGTGCTTTTTATAGTATTATTTCACACACAAAAAAACCCCTCCTAAATATAAAATTTACTCTTGATAGCTATAATAGCTTTTTTTTAAGTTGTCCAAAGACTCATACATAGACAATGTATAATTACGTGAACAATAAGTTAAGTACTGGGTTTCTTACAGTAACACAATATATAATAAATAGCCGGTGCACAAAATACGGGAAAGGTGAAGATATATCCTATGCCACAATAAACAAAATTCATGTAATATGCTATCCACAATATCTGATCTAACTACGGAACTTTAAAATTCACGACTGAAATTTGAAAAGGTAATCAAACCTCAAGTATTTTGACAAATCGTTCCAACTACCTGTAATTTCTCGTCATACGGATACATAACAAGCGCAAACGGAGTTTTTTCGTTAATACAAAAAACAATTGTTTAAAGGTTTCTGAAATTTCATGATTTTCCGTTAACACATCTCTAAAACAGTAATTTACCGTCAGTGTAAGAAAGAAACTGCCGAAAGGTTTCTGAAAATTCAGAATTTCCCCGTAGAACAAAAGAACCGTGAAATTCAGGTTTGCCGCCCCGGTGGCGCAGTGGTCTTAGCGATGGCCTCTGATCATTCGTCCGAACGGGGTCCGGGTTCGAATCCCGCTGAGGCATGGATGTCGTGTATGTCATACGGCACTGGTTCTCTCCCTTCCCTGGAACCAGTGACCCTGAATTAGGGACGGGCGACTGCTTATAGCCCATTGAGTTGCTTACAGTGGTCGTTAAACCTCCAAAAAAAAAAAAAAAAAAAAATTAAGGTTTCTTTCCGTCATTTCACGGAAAGAGTTGTATCAGAAATATGCTTCGTTAATTCATGAAAAAAATGACGACAGAAAATGTTTTGCAGTGTAGCTTTTGCTATGAAAAATACTTTCGCATATTTTCTATTTTTCCATTATTCAAAATTCTTCCACTAGGGGGCGTCAGGTTATTTCCCTCTATATCTCTTCTTCAAACTGTTCGATTTGAAAATCGCTTTGCCGCTGACACCGTTCTTTAGCAACGAGAAACTTTTTGTGCACAATTCGTTAATTTCTGAAACATTCTTTTCAGCCTCTAGTTAGAGAAGTTAGCTATTTCTATGTACGAGGAGAAGTCAGAAAGTAACTTTCCCTATTGAAGAACTTTAAAAGTACTGCATGCATTGAAAATGTGTTCTGCTGACGTGTAACTTGACATGTTCTGTTTTTGTTGGCTGCAAGCTCCGGAGACATTACGTTCCTGAACTACATAGATTCAAAATGGCTACTGTATTGGTTGAATGGACAAAGGAAGAAGTCCGAGGAGTCATTCGCTTCTTGTGGGCAAAAGGGATGCCTTTGAAATTCACCATGAACTTTAAACTCCGGTCACCGCTGGGGATCCGAATTCCAGATCTCTCGATATCTAGCCCAGCGCGTTAGTCTTACCCTACGGCGGCCAACAATCAACGGTGCTGTGTTTGTTTTTCTGTCACATTATTAATCCGTAAGATGGGCTCAACTACTGAGACGTCTCCATCTGTTTGGCATAAACGGCACTGGCTATATATTAATAATAGCAGTTAAATCCAAAGTGAAAATCATCCAAATACGTGGCGTTAGTGAATACACAAAGACAACGCTTTTTTTTTTTTTGATTGGAGGTTTAATGACCACCGTGAGCAACTCAATAGGCTATAAGCAGACGCCCGTCCCTAATTTAGGGTCAGTGGTTCTAGGGAAGGGAGAGAGCCAGTGCCGTAAGATAAACACAACATAAATGCCTCACCGGGATTCGAACCCGGACCCCTTTCCTTCGAATGATCAGAGGCCATCGCTTAGACCACTGCGCCACCTGGGCGGCACATCGCTCTTTCCTCGTTTTATCAACACACCGCAACCAAAAAATTGTTATGCAGTCACCGATGGGGATCCGAAAGAGCGATATCTTTATTTATTCATCTTGGCGTATTTGGAGGATTTTCACTTTGGATCTCGCCCTTTGGATTTAACTGCTATAATTAATATATAGCCAGTGCCGTTAATGCCCACCAGATGGAGACGTCTCAGTAGCTGAGCCAATCTTATGGATTAATGATGTCAAAAGTTGACAGAAAAACACACATAGCGCCGTCGATTGTTAGCTGCCGTAGCGTAAGGCTAACGCACTCGCCTAAATATTGAGAGATCTGGGATTCCGATCCCCAGCCGTAACCGGATAACAATGTTTCGGTTGGTATGTGTTGATAAAACGTGGAAAGAGCGATATCTTTGTTTATTCACTCACGCCACTTATTTGGAGGATTTTCATTCTAACTTCAAGCTCTGTACGTTTAAAGTTTACGATGAACTTGAATCATTGTTGCACTGACACTGCGAAGCGTGCAGCGAAGCAATGATTTTATGGAAAACCGCCAAACTTTCATACAAGAGGTTTCGCCGCATGGAATCTCCCGGCTTGACAAGGTGACAACGTTGAGACGTAGTGTACGGATGACCATATCTCAGGCATGTACATACTTTTGTTTACGTGGGATTGCGTCTAACTCCACGGATAGTATGAGGCGACTTACGGTCCACCGCCTGTGACAAAAATAGGTCCCAATTGAAATCATTATAGAGTTAAAAATACGTGCCGCACACTAAGGGGTTAGCACATTCGTAAACAGCATGGAGTCCAATTCGCGTTCTGTGCAATACATCGTAAGCGCGACGCTGCCCTCGCTCGGGAGATGATGCAATATTTCTGGATGTGCCGCCGCGTTTGAGTCAGTCTATCTAGGCAACCGTGACCGCAGTCTACCCTTGAATCGCTTTAAAGCTCTCGATGAGATCTATTCAAATTTTGTGCTTAGTACCGCTTTAAAGCTCTCGATGAGATCTATTCCAATTTTGCAGTGGTTTGAACTGAACATTTTAAAAATTGTTTTCTTGTGAACCGGTGAACACTTTTGACAGTATCGCGGTTTATGTGGACAACTGTGAGTGCGAAATGATTGTGCCTGGTATCGTTTTAAAGCTCTCGACGAGATCTAATCAAACATAAAAAACATATCGGAGTGGTTTAAACTAAAAACTTTAAAAGATGCTTTCGTGTGAACGAGTTAACATTTTCGGTTTCAAATGGATCACACAATACAACAGATCCGAGGTGGCGTGGCGATATATGAGAAGAACGGCGCAGAAACGTTGGACACACCGCAAATACTGAAAAAAGTCGATGACGAGTTCGATGAAATATTCAAATATGCCGATACCTTTGGTGACATGTGCGCAGCAGAAGTGATCATCAACAATGCAAGAACTTTACTCGTGTCCGTTTACATCAATACCGGCACCTCCTTCGACGACCTGGAAACGTTCACACTCAGTAATCTTGTATTATACAAACCAAAGGTTTCAGAAGTCTTCCCGCAATTGGCCAGAAAGGGATACGGCAATATACCGATCATTATGTTCGGCGATTTCAACTTGAACATCAAAGACAGGGCCACTTATGAAAGATTCAAAGAGTTTATGTCCGGAGATCTCGGCATGTATGTTGTAACCGATCACACGCGGAGCACCACCCTGGGAAATTCGTGTATCGGCCGCCCCGGTAGCGCAGTGGTCTAAGCGCTGGCTTGTGACCATTCGTCCTAGAAGAGCCATGGTTCGAATTCCGATCGGGCATGGATGTTGGGTTTGTCTTACGGCACTGGCTCTCTCTCTCTCCTTTCCCTGGAACCAGTGACCCTAAATTAGGGACGGGCAACTGCTTATAGCCCATTGAGTTGCTCACGGTGGTGGTTAAACCTTCAATCAAAAAAAATATATTTAAGCTACTTTTCATATCAACTTTTCATATCACAGACCTGTGTTGGCTATAACAAATTAAATAAACGCTTTGAAACCATACTCGACTAGTTCATTTCAACTGTCCGATCTGCAAGTTGAAGTCCTACGTTCCAAATGACGGCGCCGCCCCGGTGGCGCAGTGGTCTAAGCGAGGGCCTCTGATCATTCGTCCGAAAGGGGTCCGGGTTTGAATCCCGGTGAGGCATGGATGTTGTGTTTGTCTTACGGCACTGGTTCTCTCCCTTCCCTGGAACCATTGACTCTAAATTAGGGACGGGCGACTGCTTATAGCCCACTGAGTTGTTCGCGATGGTCGTTAAACCTTCAATAAAAAAAACAAATGACGGCTCAATCAGAACTGAGTCTACCTTTTTTTTCGTACTAATTAATACAAAATATATGATGTTGAGAAACTTGCTTTCTGACTTCCCCTCGTAGATAATTCATCTATTGTAGAAGCCCGGTTGATTGTTTAAATAAATATGAATAACATTTAAATATTTTATTCTGGTTGGAAAGGATTCAAAAGGTGTGCTCATTAGAAGCGAAAATTAAGTGTCATCTTTCTTGTATACTTTGGAAATACTCGATTTGGTATCAGTGAAGGAAAACAAATGTGAAAAGTTGCACTTAAACTTTATTGTTTCTATTTTGATGTGAAAGGCGAGAGAATTTTTCAAGTGAATCTCTCATCGAAAGCGGTTTCCTTTTAAACACACTAAACACACACTCTCTTTCTCTCTCTCTCTTTGCTAAATTATGCGCACATCCTTAAGAATTTAACGATTTCACAGCGGCTCACAAATGAAAATTCTCAAGTCCAAATGCTACGGAAACTAATTAGCAAATAATCTCTCATCTGCATAAGTTATCGATACTTTATTAACTGAATAATTGTGATTGCTACTTACGAGCGCATTTCCAAATTACCTGTATCTGTATCTGAAAGGTTTTCTCTTCCTGTGGGGAACTTATGATTATATCCAGGGCCATTTGCATACAGTAGTGTGGTGTAAGGCATACTATCGACATCAGAATTCTTGTTGTCAAGTCCTAAAAAAAAATGCATTTTTAAGAATGAAACATTGCAACAACAACGTCACACATAACACATTAATAAATATAATGGTTTGCACGATCAAATGCAAACATAGAATTATTAACACGTTTCCTTTTAATTACCGGGTTTCCAATAAAGAACAATTCTAATTCAGCCTGCATCTTTAAATAGTACCTACAGTAAAAGAGAGAACCTAACACGAACTGACAAAGCGAATATTCGTGGAATTGAGATGTATTTTTAATGTCAGGCTAGCAATACTCATTACTGAAATGCTACGTAATATCAATAATGTAAGTATGCAAATTTCATAAAATATTTGTATTAGCTTTATCACATACAATATTTTGCCAAAAATATTCTAACTGCTGATTTGTTATTCGATTTCAAGATTCCTCCAACATTTGCATTCACGCGTTCAGAATTCATTTATTTGTTTATTTGTAAGAGCATACTTACAGACAGTAGATATAGTTACAGAGATTGCTATTACATCATCGTGCGTTAACAACATACTGCATTAAAATTGGTAATTATAATCTTACGAAACATGTTTAACAAAAGAAATCATAACTTACATAAAAAATATCCGGACAGACTTCAAGTGAGCTGTGGTTTATATATTTTTCATAATGGATAATTTTTCCCAGCTTCAGACCTGCAGAATAGCACTGCAAAACTGGAAGACCCTGGGTTCGACTCCAGGTGGCGGCCAATGAGAAATTTTCCGTGACTCACTTATAAACGTGGAAAGAGCGAAGATCTTTGTTTGATGTTCCTGGTCCACATTAAATTTCTGTATTAATTATTCATTCGCCTTCTAATTATTTCTTCACTTGCTCCTTACCATCTTTGGTAAATCCCCAGCATTGTGCGGGGCTCCAAGAAGCAACCTGTCGAATTGGCTTGGCAGTTAGCCTGTGTGAGTCTGGAGGAACTCGAGGCCACTGTGGAGTAGGGGAAGCATATCCGGCGCGTAACTGGAAGACCCTGGGTTCGACTCCCGGTGGCGGCCAATGAGAATTTTTCCGTGACCCACTTATAAACGTGGAAAGAGCGAAGATCTTTGTTTGATGCACTGCAAATACTTCATATTTTGTATTTGGTGAACGTGGCCCACGGAAATTTAATCGATTTAAGAATATCATCTATCTCTCCATTGATATACCGTACAGAAAGCTAAAAATGTAGAGAGGTTATCTTGAAGAATGACAGGTGACCCTTCCGGATGCCCGCGATATAAGCTACAGATCTATCTGACCGTTGTCTAAACAAGTAAGTAAAATCATGCAATGCATTGATTATGATACGCTTTCCAACATACCAGAAACCATTACTCAAGTTATGAGGATCATGGCTGTGGAATTAATCTTGCTCCTGTGCCGTGACCTTTGACCCCATGTCGATGATATTCAACAGATTTGGTTCAGTATACCTCCGGAACAGCCCACACAAGCATTTTTAGTCAAGTTATTAGGATAATGGCTGTGGAATAAATCTCACTCCTGTGTCCTGACCTTTGACTCTATTTCGATTATATTAAACATAATTGTTTCAGTATATCTCTGGAACAACATACTAAAGTTTTGTGGCAATAGAAGTATTTTGACGGAAAACGTCTTACCCCGCGGATCCGGTATGGTGGGAAACTATGCGAAAGTCGATGTTACGATTTTGTGTATACCAAGCAAATCTTAATAACTTTAAAACTATAACGCATATCGAAATAAGCAATACACGTTTTAAAAGATCAACGATGAAAGAATGTCACGCGACATCAGCCTTGAGCGCGTGACGTTACACACCTCCACAAGATGGTTGCCAAATTGGAATGGAAAATTACCGGTTCGCTGCGCGGCAAAATGAGTATAGCTCGGGAACGCGTACGTGTAGGACGTTGTGTAAGGTATCGTTTAACAGAGCTTGACGAGTACTGTAAAATAAAACACTTGTAGTGATAATACTGAAAAAAACTTGAAAAAATATGCAGTGACAAAGTGTTGAACTTGGACAAATTTTTGTTAAAATTTCAAAAATGTTGAAATATCTTCAAAACAAGAAGGTAAATACCTATCGTAAACGCCTATAAAATGAAAGAAGAATAAATGAGGAATCCGAAAAGGCACCTATGACAGCAGCAGAACAAATGCGGAGGATGAGGCAGCGTCGACAAGTTGAGGCGAGTACCAGTCGCGCAGACGCCGCAACGCCTAACGCCAGTTCATAGGCAATGGATGTCGACAGTGAGATAGAACCAATGGAATGCGACGAAATACAAGCAGATGAGACGTTTGAGAATAGAGATTTAGCGTTTATAACCCATTGGCCTCTGGCGACGAAGGTATCGTAAGAAGTTGCGTTTTGTTTGTGGAGTTTGTGATCGCATATAGTTCCAAAATGATTTAAAACGGCCCAATGCAGAGCTATGTTGCAATTCTTACAACAGGAATTCATAGATTAAGACGTTCAACAGTTTATGTTGGGCTCATGCAAACAACCACTTCAACTACTATAACGGCAGAGGCAGCAACGCGCCAGGGCTTAAGGAGATGACTGACGAATACTTGTGCCTTGAGAGACATCGTCTGTACAAAGTAACAACAGATGTTGAGAAATTCTGTGGATTCAATCAAAACAACAATAATACTGACGACGACAAAAGAGAGTCTTTCATAGTGTGCATGTTTAACATTCAAAGTTTGGTGGTACACAACTTGGACTTGAGCAGCGACCCAGTCACTTTACGCTCAAACTACTTGGGACACACAGAAACCTGGATGGATAAAGACAAAACCGTCGACATACCTGCATCGCTTCAAACACATTGAGTCCAAAGAGTGCGACAGACATGGCGATGACGACGACCAACAGTCCAGTACGAGTCGTGGCACTGGCAAGAAGAAGTGTAGTGGACTCTAAGGTGGCACGACAGTCTTCAAGTATCAGAAAACGTGCAGGGCTCATATCGCTAGACCCGTTCCACGACGGCCAATACCAAACTATTCTGGATTCAATTGTCTACAGGATATTCATGTGGGCAAAGGCATACTAGTGGAAGTTCAGATACCCAACCAATTCAAATTCGTTCTAGTGTCAGTCTATATTCATCCACAGACACCACTCAACTACATCGAGATGCTTCTGATTCAACTAATGCTTTACTACACAGAGCATGTCAGAACGATAGTTAGCGACTGGCCCTGCTATCCTAACATACCGCTTCTGCTCACCGGGAACTTTAACATTAAGGTATCAAACAATCGTCTGAAACAGTTTCTGAACAACAAGTTCAGATTGGTGTTGGCCACGGATCCAACTGGCTTCACAACTTTTAAGAATACCACGATAGACGTAACGTTCTCTAGAGATATAAGTGTAGCATGTAAGTCTTACATATCGTACTGCTCGTACCATTGTCCTGTCTTCAACAAAATTTTACAAATTAGTCAGAATTGTGAGAAATAAATAAAATAAAAGACATGCAAGTTCTTTGCGCTCATTTATTTCTTACTAACCCTACAAACACCCCGCTCCCACAACACTGCCTGGGTAAGACGTTTTCCGCCAAGAACCTCAGCGGTAGTGACAGAAGGGACGAAAGTTGAAGGAGAAAGTAATGTCGCTCGAGAAGCAACATTTGAGGCACTGCCTCCTGTTCGCGTTTCTGCTGAAAAAAAAGTGCCGCGGAAGCCCAGCAAATGATCTGTGCTGTGTCCTACAGTACGTGTAAGAAGAGGTTCTAGCGGTTTAAGCTGGGAAATTTCGATGTCCGTGATGCAGAAAGTCCGGGACTGCCACAGAAAGTTGACGATGAGGAACTGGAACAACTGTTGGACGCAGATCCTTGTCGCACACAGTCAGAGCTCACCCAGGAACTCGGAGTAACACGGCAAGCCATTGCAAATCGCCTGCACAAGCTTGGACGGATTCACAAGGAGGACCGTTGGGTGCCCCGCCAACTAATAGCTGCGAACAAGTCTAGGCGCTACGATGTTGCTGCGTCCTTGCTCTCCAGATTCAAGAAGAAGGATTTCTTCCACAAGATTTTGACCTGTGATGAGAAGTGGATCCCTTACGATAATCCTAAGCGGCGCAAATCGTGGGTTTATCCAGGTCAGCCTAACACCAGTACCGCCAAACCGAATATCCATGCCAGGAAATTGTTGCGGTGCATATGGTGGGATCAGCGTGGTGTCATACACTATGAGTTGCTCAAACCTGGTGAAACGGTCAATGCTGAGCGTTATTGTTAGCAACTCATTCGTGTGAACGACGCAATGGAGGCGTAAGGGCCATACACCGGAAAGGCCTGAAGGTCGGTTCTGTTGCTTCAGGATAACGCGCGTCCTCACACCGCGAAAACGACTTTAAACACGATCACTGACCTGGGATGGGAGATTTTGTCCCACCCGGCGTATTCTCCAGACTTCGCTCCGTCGGATTATCACCTCTTTCGCTCCCTGCAATATCACCTGAGTGTTACGCACTTCATTTCTTTCGAGGAGGTCCATACAAGTATTGATGACTTTATCAGCTCGAAACAGCCCTCTTTTTTCCGCAGTGGCATTCGGCAGCTCCCTAACCGATGGCTCAAATGTATCCAACACGACGGGGATTATTTCCTTGATTAGGTACGAATTCGATTTGCTATAATTTTCTGTCAACGTGTCGCGCCTGTGGCCGAGAATAGTTAAGCTATAATTTTCTGTCAACGTGTCGTGTCTGTGGCCGAGAATAGAAAAAGTTGCACACCTAATAAATTGCGCGATGGTGATTTTTTTCATTAATGCAGATGTTTAGTCATTTTATTTTCTATTAGAGCTTGTTATTTATTTTATTTTCTATTAGAGCTTGTTTTTGTAATAATTGTTTTTTTTTGTTCGAGGTATTATTACTAACTACGCATTTTTCCATCGTTATTTTTCGAAGCAATAGAATGATTTGGAGTTTGAGATTTTCTTTTTAACTGACTGTAACTTTCAATTATCTTTAAGGAAAGGTGCAATGTGATGTTTTATATTATTATTTCACAAAACTTCTAAATATAAAATTTACTCTTAATAGTTATGTAGCTTTTGTCTTAAAGACTCCACACATTGGTACATAGACATCTTGCAATGACCTGTACAATAAATTAAGCACCCGGTTTCTTACAATAACAGAATATTTAATAGCTGGTGCACAAAATGAGGCAGAAGAGAAGAAATATCCTGTGCCACAGTAACAAAAATTTATGCGATCTACTTCCCCCAATATCCGGTCTCCCTAAAGAAATTCAAAATCAAAGAGTTCGACAGACTTTCGAAATTTAACAAGTATTCCCTATAATCTTTCGTATTAACGGAAAATTTTCGTCATATGATACAGGGAAACACAAGTTCGTCTGCGAGGGTCATCAAACCCATATCCCCTCACTCCGGAGTAAGTCGTTCTCCCAACTGAGCAACGCGGACAGAATGTCTCGCTGCAGATTTGTCGTCTTGATACATGCTTTCACCTCTGTAGTACGTAACATCATCTCCCATAGGTGAATCCCCAGCATTCTGCGGGGTTCCATGAAGCAACCTGCCATGTGTGCTTTTTTTTTTTTTTTTTTTTATTGGAGGTTTAACGACCACCGTGAGCAACTCAATGGGCTATAAGCAGTCGCCCGTCCCTAATTTAGGGTCACTGGTTCCAGGGAAGGGAGAGAGAGCCAGTGGCGTAAGACAAACACAACATCCATGCCTGACCGGGATTCGAACCAGGACCCCTTACGGACGAATGATCAGAGGCCAACGCCTTAGACCACTGCGCCACCGGGGCGGCACCATGTGGTTTGGCAATTAATCACTTGTGAGTCTGGAGAAGTCGAGGCCGCTGTTGTGCAGTAGTAGCATGTCCGGCGCGTAACTGGAAGACCCTGGGTTCGATTCCCGGTGGCGGCCAATGAGAATTTTTCCGTGACTCACTTATAAACGTGAACAGAGCGATGACTTCTGTTTGGTGTTCCTGATCCACGTCCAGTGTATGAATTACTCTCCCGCTTAATTTTTTTTTGTCTTTTGAAGCGAAGTAGGAATTTTTCATTAATTTCAAACAATGTGTGGAACAAACATCACACATTTTTCGAAGAACATAACGGCCACTGGATCTATTTTCCACAATCGGGTGCCAATGTGAAAACACAAGTTTGTCCGCGACGGTCATCGAGTCCGTGTCTCCTCACTCCGGAGTAAGTCTCTCTCCCAACTGAGCTACGCTGACGGAATGTCTTACGGCAGATTTGTCGTCTTGACACATGTTTTCAACCCTGTAGTACGTCACAGATACGGAAAAAGTGAGAACCGAGTTTTTCTGTCAATATACTAAAATAATTGCGGAAAGGTTTCTGAAAATTAAGAAGTTTTCGTTAACACCTCGTGAAAACGGTAATTTACCATCAATATAAGAAAGAAATCGTGAGAAGGTTTCCGAAAATTCATAATTTTTCTGGCGTACGAAAAATCTGTGAAATTCAGGGTTTGTTCTGTGATTTAACGGAAAAAAGTTGTATTAGAAATATGCTTCGTTAATTTACGGAAGAAAGCATGGAAAGTGGCTCATGAATTTCATAATTTCTTTTACAGAGAGCACCACGGGATCGGTTAGTATTCCATTCCCTTGGGATGCAGCGTTCCTGCAGCCAGAAGCGAACTTATGACTGATTTTATTTTTCCTAGCAAGCGGGTTTTCCACATTTGATTATTTTTGATTATTTCTTAGCAAGCGGGTTTTCCACATTGAACTTATGATTATTTTTCCTAGCAACCGGGTTTTCCACATTGAACTTATGACTGATTTTATTTTTCCTAGCAAAGCGGGTTTTCCACAAATTATTGATATATAAAGTCCTAAACAAAAAACTTATTGCGAATGAAAGGCTTGTGCCGTAGGGTGCTTTACCTCTAAGGAGAAGTACTTCATTACTGCAAGTATGCATTGATTTCATCGATAAAATATGGGATGTCAAATGAATACTTTTAGAGAGGTTCTGTGAAGAAGATAACGAATTTAAATTTTTCTTATCTGATGATACCATTCATGCTACGCTAAATGTCCAAGTAATCGCAAGATATGGAACTTCCCTAAATCTCCCCAAGGAATCACAGTGCGACTAGTATCTTGTCATTAGTGCTACAGTACTTACCCAGTATCGGATTCCCTCTCTTGGAATAACCGCCGAATGAAAACACGTGAGAGTGATCTGAAGTTAGTACAATGAGAGTTTCATCTGGGTCAGTCATTTCCAGAGCAACAGAAACGGCATCTTCAAGGGCCAGTGTATCAACCAAAGCTCTATGCGCATTATTGAAATGATGCGAATGATCAATACGACCTCCTATAAAGAAAGAAGAAAGCAAATTGTGAAGTTGTATTCAAAGTTAGAAATATGAAAGAATAAATTTATCTATCAACAGAATTTCCCGCTTTTGATGGCTGTCTTTTAACTGATTAACTATACACTGTGCTAATGTTCGAAGAGATCTTCTTTGAACATACACTGAAAAGCACAAATTATTACTTACAAACACCTAATAGCGTGTGGCACCACCTTTTGCACGCATGGCAACATCCAAACGCCGTGATACGGACCCAATGAGGTTCCGAAACAAAGACTCACGTACAGCTGACCAACAATCTAAAACTGTATAATTTATGACTACAAACTTGTGGTGTTGAGAAAAAATAAAAATATCAACGTTTACCACAATCAAAGGTTTATTATACATCGACTGTAGTTTCGCAGAGCTTCTGGCTCGGCTTCATCAGCACGAATGGAGCGTAAGCATTCATATCACTGTGACATCATCAGAGTTCTGACGGTCACGGTTTTTGGTGAGTTGTCTCCTTTCATGTATAGGACAGACCCACAGGGATTTAAATTTCCGTGTGAAGGAACACAAGACCTACGTACGGAACTGTGAACTGAAGAAGTCGTCTATAGCCCAGCATTGTCACGAAAACAACCATAAATTTCTGTTTGGAAACGCTACGTTCATTGATAAACCTGATTCAACTATCAAGCTTAATGTATTAGAAGCTTTTCACATGTACCGGAACTCTTCACGGCTTGCCAACGACATGACGTCGACTGCATTTCTTTCAAGCGCGAGGAAACAACTCACCAAAAACCGTGACCGTCAGAACTCTGAGGATGTCACAATGTCTTGAATGTTTATGCTCCATTCGTCCTGATGAAGCCGTGCTAGAAGCTCTGCGAAACTATAGTCGATGTATAATAAACCTTTGATTGGGGTAAACGTAGATATTTTTAGTTTAATCGAAGAGTGCTTGGAGTAGAGCAGGTAGAGATGTAGGTGGGGAAGGTTGATCACGAACATCTCGTTGCAATATGTCCCATAAATTCTTAATGGGGTTGATGTATGGTGAGTGAGGAGACCACGAGAGTGTGGGAAGCTCACTGCTCTGCTCCTGGAGCCAGTCGGTCGCCAGCCAGGACCGATGGGGTGGACCGTTGTCCTGTTGAAAGATCGGAACTTAGTTCGGACAGAGGCACGTAATGAAAGGGTCGAGATGGTAGGCCAGGAGCTCCACATAGCTGGAACCAGTGACGGAAGACTCAAGAGGTACCAAGGCACATAGACTAGACCACGTGTAAGCTGCCCAAACAGTTACACCGTCTCCACCGGACTGTAGTACCTCAACTTGGCATGCGGAGTCCATAGCTTTGTGTGGTTTACGCCACACACGCTGCCTGCCATCGGCGCGGTACAGTGTGAAACAGGATTCGTCAGACCATATGATACGTTTTCAATCATCCTTGCTCCAGTTGCGACGTGCCTTCGCAAACTGCAGCCGAATCACGCGATGATGTGCGGTTAACATCGGGACACGATGTGGCCGTCGACTGCCCCAGCCGAGTTGCGCCATGTGTCGACGGATTGTCTTTGAGCATAGGCTTGTGGGTGCTCCTTCATTAAATTGTGACGTGATTTTCTGCAAACAAGCCTTCCGATTCGTCTGTACTATGTGAGCCAATCGATGCAGAGACAATTCTTCATGCGCTGCAGAAAGATTATTTCAAATAGGACTGATTTTCAAATCAGAGGTATCGGGGAAAACACAATTTACCTTTACACGCCCTCTAGCGGAAAATCTTTGCATTCCTTTAAAATCAAACGGCACTTGTTTTTCAAGGAGCGCCGGTTTATAAGGCTGCCGGTTCGTGCTTGCAGCGCGACCACAGGGTGTGCGGTCATGCGCACTTGCACCAAACGTGGATCATTTGCATACCAGCACGCACTCTAGATATTTTCAAAGTTTTGCGGTTGATATTTTCAAAGGTGCCAAACATTTCATTGTCCGCGAGTGTATTTCTGGATGTTTTATCCATCGTAGAATGAGGTCGATTGTTTTTTACTAACCGGTTCCACGGACTGAATTATTTCGATAATTAATTTTATTTGCGTCGGAAAGGATTCCAAAGACATGCTCATAAGACCCGAAAGTTCGATGTAATATTTTTTGCTTCTTTGGTTGAGGTCTTGTTATTTGCTCTTTCGTATCCTCATTTTGAGATGTGTCGTGGAAAAAAATTAACACTGCCGTATACACCTATTAGCCATTACATTATGACTACCTACCTAATAAGCTGTAGGACCCTCATTAGCTCGCAAAACACCGGCCAATCGACTAGGCATTGATTCGATGAGGTGGCAATAGATATCCTGGGGTATCTGGTACCATAATATCAACAGCAGGTTCTCCAGTTTCCATACATTTCGGGGTGGTGGTGATTTAGTGCGAACCCGCATTTCCAAGTCGAACAACAAATGTTCAATTGGGTTCAGGTCAAGTGAATTTGGAGGCCAGGGCATTAACAGAAAGTCACCAGCATTATCCTAGAACCACTCCTTGACGATTCTAAAAGTGTAGCATGAAGTATTACCCTTTGGTAATGGCCATCACCAGCAGGGAAGGACACAGTTGCCATGAATGGGTGAACTTGGTCCGCAACGATGTTCAGATACCTGACAGCTTTCAGGAATTGTGCTATTCTAATAATGGGGACAAAAGTATCCCAAGAAAACATCGCCCACAGCATAACACCGCCACCGCCTGCCTGGGTTCCGCCCAACAGTGCATCCAGATGCCATAGCCTTCTTTGGTAATCGGCGTATCCGCGCTCGACCGTCTACATGATGCACCAAGAATCTTGATTCGTCTGACCAGGCCAGTTTTTCCAATCATCCACGGTCCAATCTCGATGATGTTGGGCCCATTTAATGCGTTGTTGGCGATGACGTACAGTGAGCATGGGGACCCGGCTGGGTCTTCGGCTACTCAGGCCCGTGCGCAGAAAGCTGCAATGAACTACGTGCTATGACTCATTGGCCTGATCACCACTGTTGTGTCTGCGGGTGATTTGTCGCACTGTAGCCCTGAGGTCGCTGTAATCTACGCGCGGCAGTCTCTGCTCCCCTCTGGCATCAGTGAGCTGCTGACGACACAGCTGGATGAAGGTTCGTCGTTTGGCCATCTGTGCACCACTTTTGATACGTACTCACTACAGCGGCACGTGAAGAACCCACAAGCCGCGCCGTTTCTGAGATCGTAGTTCCGAGCCCCCGTGCAATCACAATTTATCTTTCATCAAACTCCGATAAATTGGCAGCTTTTCCCATTTTGATTCCGAACACTCATAAAGGAGAAGTTTATAGAGCAGTATGTATACAACCCGAGGACCGAAAGCCGGTCCTTGGGTTGCATACATACTGCTCTATGAACTTTACCTGCGCCACCGTTCAGTCTCCAGGCGCGCTCATTTCTCTAGGCTGGGGTGATTATAATGTAATGGTTCAACGATGTATTTTTAGATTCCATGAATGAAATCATCTGAACCCTCGAAATAATAAAATTATTTTACAGTTGAGCATACAGTAAAATTGCTGTTTTACATTGTGGAGACTTCAAATTAATATTTCTGATTGCAAGTCATAGCAGGGAACATCCAGAAGAACTTCTTTTCTGTCGGAATCTATTTAACTCATAGCTTTTAGTGTTAAGAAGAATTTCTGTCACTTCGAAATTTATTTTATGATAGCCATGGTTGAAAAGCACCTAGTGTAATATTCAGTTATTTATTTTGTTCATTGCAGGACTCAAAAACTGTAATTCGAAATAATTTCTTGCGCTTCGAAATTTAACAGTCTATCTAAAAAATATCAAAAAGTGGAATGGGTCTCTGTGAATGATAACAACTGTGCTGTAACATTGACTAATTTGCTGTCAAGATGCGGTTTAGCCACGTCTGACCAGTTGTTAGAAAGGATTGAACTTTATTGCTGCTCGAAGAACGGGGATTTGCGTTAAGCTGCCGTCAGCTTGAAGCGAGAGTGTGGAGAAATACAAATAAATTGCATTCGGAAGGCAACTTCTTTTTTCCTTTTTTTTTTTTTTTTTTTTTTTTTGAGATTTCTGGTTGACCGAACTATTATAAAGGTAAATGCAGTGTAAATTCATCCATCCTTAATTTGCATAGAATACGAATCCAAACACTGAGATTTATTATTTAAAGAAGTAATACGAAGTAAATTTCTCCGTCATTTTTATCCACGCCGGGGATCGAACCCGTGTCCCCTCATTCCGGATTAAGTCACTCTACCAATTGAGCTACGTGGACGTTCGTTATCGCTGCAATCTGCCTTTATGCCGTGTGAGCCCTGCGGGCAGGTACGTCACAGAAGTACAACGTTGATGATATGACCCAGATACAAACTGTTGTGACACTTGTGGCTCAGGCGTTTTGGGTTTCAGTCCTGGAAGGGCATGTGCTTGTTTTTCGGCTCTTGTTCCGTACCCTCTCTGGAGCCATAAATTGTAGACTACTGGAGGGTAAATTAACGTTCTCAATAGCCATGGAAATTAATACTTGGTTACTTTTCTTTTCAATAAGAGCATGGCGCATGACAAATGGTATTCGCAAGTCAGTTCGCGTTGTTTAGTGCTGCGTTTCAAATTGTCATGAGCGTTCTCTGCGAAATGCAGTTGGGAGAGTAGTCATCTCCAGAGTAGGAAGACTTCAGTGGCTTCGTGTGCCTATTTAGGTTGGCTGTGCGCTGTTACTGGCAAAACAACGCTCAAAAATTTTATTATGTAACACGAGCTGAAAAATTCACGCATTGATTTTGAACATACGAAAGCAGTTTTTTTTATTTAGCTGTTGTTTAATAATAACAAGTTTGTAAAATCATGCAATGCATTGATTATGATACGCTTTCCAACATACCAGAAATCATAACTCAAGTTATCAGGATAATGGCTGTGGAATAAATCTCGCTCCTGTGCCCTGACCTTTGAACCCATTTCGATGACATTCAGCAGAACCAGTAAAGTATACTTCCGGAACAACATGAAAAGTTTTTTCTCAATTGAAGCATTTTACGTAAGTTATAACGCATAAGAGCAATGGAATGGATCCCGTTCCTATGTCCTGACCTTTGACCCATTTCACCAATTTTCAATAGGGTTCGTCCCCAGATGGTCCAATGCCACATACTAAATTTCATCGAAATCGAAACATTTTTACGCAAGTTATGGCGCATAAGGGATACGTAATGCATCCCTCTCTTATATCCTGACCTTTCACCCATTTCACCCATTTTCAATAGGGGTTGTCCCCAGATGGTTCTCTACCACATGCTAAAATTTCATCGAAATCGAGCCATTTTTACGCAAGTTATGACGCATAAGGGCAATGTAATTCATCCCGCTCCTATGTCATGACTTTTGACCCCACGTCACCCATTTTCAACAGGGTTCATTCCGAGGTGGTCCCCTACGACATACTAAAATTTCATCGAAATCGATCCATATTTACTCAAGTTATGACGCATAAGGGAAATGGAATGCATCCTGGTATGTCCTGACCTTAGACCCCATTTCACCCATTTTCAATAGGGTTCGTCCCCAGTGACCCTCTACAAGATACTAAAATTTCATCGAAATCGAACCATATTCACACAAGTTATGACGCATAAGGGAAATGGAATGCATCCCGCTCCTATGTCTTGACCTTTGGCCTCGTTTCGCCCATTTTCAATAGGGTTGGTCCCTAGGTGATCATATACTAAAATTTCATTGAAATCGAACCATTTTTACGCGAGTTATCGTGCGGACAGACGGACTGACGGACGGACAAAGCTGGAGCATATACACTTCTTCGACCTACGGTTGGAAAGCGTAAAAACGAATGAATTTTTGTTATCCCATCTTATATCGATGACAAAAATTCAAATTCTGTTTTTAAATCTGTGCTCATAAGCAAATCGATTCGCACTGCGTCGAAAAGACAGAAAAACTGCAATTCCTGGCAGAACGTTGAATTGTATTTGTGACTCCACGCGATTCCAAACGCAAACCTATGACCAGTAGTGCGCACACTTGTCAGGGAGCGCACACCCTGACAAGTTTTTAGCCTCTGCGTTGAAACCACAAGGAGATAAAAGCGTGACCTGCAGCGCCATCTGGAGAGCTTTGTAGCGCACAGTTGCCTTACACGCCTCGGGTGTCCATTAGTCAAACAGCACACCTACGGATGCGAATATTACTGTGTTTTGTTTACTTAACGAAGCAAAGAGTTTTCTCCACCTAACGGAAACACTGTATAAGGGAATTAATTTTAGCCACCACGCGAAGCCTTAGGATAAAGTTTGGTGAGTTTTGTTACGCACAAACATAACATAAGAGCACCTCGTATCACAACGTTGAATTACTTTTCTCCATGGGATTGCAAGCAGTGCTCTATTTGACTAGCACACCTTGAGAGATCAGCTGTAATGTTTGAAACCTCAGAGAAACAAAAACGTGACCTGCAGCGCCATCTAGGGAGCTCTTGTACCACAGCTGCTTGAGCGCGTCGGATACCTTGTCGAGCAACCACACACCCTACGATCTTAGCACAAATGTGATATAATTGCTGAACGAACTATCTCTTAATGAAACATTGCGTAGGAGAACTAATTATAACCACACTCGAAGCGTTAGGACAAACTCTGGTGTTTTATTAGAAATAAATCCGAAAATGTAATATCTTTTCTATAGGTTAAATGAATTGCGTCTCTGTGTGGGTGCGTGTGACGCACACGTACCACATCCCGAATATTCGCCCCTTGAGGGCGTACGTTGGAATTCCACCACCGAAAGTTATTTATTACATTGGCGCCCAAACGAAAGTGATTTGTTTGGCTCTTAGGTTTGATAAAATGTGTGATGAGTGTTCTGTACAACGCATATAATTAAACCAAATTAATTCTTCTTTAGTGAGATAGTTCTTCGAGCAATTGTGTCGGCTGAACCGAAACCTGCGATTTCGTGCCTCGCCGTTCTCAAGGGAGAATGATGTAATGTACTAAGTAACATGACATGCATGACGCACTATTGTAGTGATGTAGGAGTCAAATTGGCAAAGCTGCAGCGATAAATCTTGCCGGTGTAGTTCAGTTGGGAGAAAAGTCGCCCCCGGTGTAGTATTCCCCCACCGGCGAAAAGATTACACGTCATACTTCGTATAACAGATTCTTAAGTAACATGCATATCAGTTCTAGTGTTTAACATGTGCTTTTTTTTTAACTTGTGTTTATCAGTTTTAGTGTGGTTTTACGTTTTCTTCTACATTTTCCTTTTTCTTTTTGGAAGTAATGATCCAGAATGTTTGTTTGCAGTGACAATTCTTGATACACTAGATTTTCTTATACCAACAGCAGGGGCAATCTCTTTCGCAGTCATAGATGTGCGCTTTTTAAGAACAAGAATATTTGCTCGTTTCTTTGGAATAACGTCCATTTTCACGTATCAAACAATACAAATTATCGCAAAGAGAGCATAAAAACAACATACACTCACCACAAACTCTAGGAGCAATTGCGAGTACAGTGACTCAACTTGTATAACACCAGTCAAACCAGTTCTTTCTGGTAAAAGCCAGTCTCCCACAATAGCCCATGGTAGATAAAATCAGCTTGAGTCCGTATCTTTCAACCAAATTAAAATCTCATGAAATTATGGGCATGTTTCAATTACTTTGAACACTACTACACTTTGTAGATACTAAACACTAGTACTTACACTGTTGTGTCAAAAGTCATAGGATAGCAGTATGCAAAATTTTAACTGGCACTGCCGTCGTACAAAGGCTTCGACACAAGCCACAATTTTTATCAGTTGCGAGATGTAATCCCTTGAGTCAGGTTGAACAACCGCCTGTAGAATTATTGCAAGCCGACGTGAAATATCGGAGTTTAAAAGAGGCATGGTAGTGGGGGCCAGATGGATGGGTGGTCATTCAATTCCCGAAGTTGTGCCAACATTCAACATTCCTCTTTCCACGGTGTTACGTGTGTACCGAGAATACCTCATGGAAGGCCCACTCACCACCCACCGTGGACAGCGCAGTGGCCGACCACGGGTACTGAATGACCGTCTGACCAGGTTTGTCCATGCTAACAGACAAGCAACACTGGCTCAAATAACATCCACATTCAACGCAGAAGGTACCAGAGACATATTCACCAGGTCAGTGCACTGTAATTTAGAGTTCATGAGGGTATGTGAACAGAAGAGCCACAAGAGTGTCTTTTTTAAAACTATGACATGGGATACAGCGCCTCACGTGGGTTCGTGAACAGGTCTGAAAGACTGACAAAATATAGCGTGGTCCGATGAGTCACGCTACCAGTTGTTACAAGCTGATAGTAGGGTTCGGGTGTGGCGCAGACCCCATGAGGCCATGGACCCAAGCTGTCAACAAGGCACTGTGCAAGATGGTGGTGGTTCCATACATGTGTGGGCTGTCTTCACGTGGCACGGTTTGGGTCCTCCGGTCCTCGTAAACACGTCATTAACTGGTAATCGCTTTGTCACTCTGCTGGTTGATAATTTGTTGCCCTTCACGGATTTCATGTATCTTCAACAACGATGGAATTTTCCAGGCGGACAATGCATGCACCATGTCATCGAGCTCAAGTTGTCCAAAATTTGTTCAAGGAGCATTCTGAACGGTTCCAACGGATGGTGTGGCCACCACGTTCTCTCGACATGAATCTAATAGAGCACTTACGGGACGTAGTGGAAAGGTCCATTCGTACCCAACATTGAGCACCTACAAATACTAGGGAACTCTGGGTGGCTATTCAGGCGACATGGTTTAACATCTATCCAGAAGTCTTCCGGCCACTTGTGGAATCGATGCCACGTCAAGTTGCTACACTTCGCAGGGCTAGAGGAGATCCTACACGATACTAGGTACGTACCCCATGACGTTTGGTACTTCAGTGCATAATTTAATGGTGAAATGCATTTGTGTGCAAAACTTAATTACGAGCCAAGTTTTGACCGGTAGCATCGCACAGGAGCTGTCATATGAAATTCGAACCATAGGAACTCCATTATTTACCAAAATGATGACGGAAGCAACACCGACATAACTGGTGATACTAAAAGATACAGTGGAGCTTTATTCAGAACTGGCTGCATAGCGCTGGGTGCCATGATACAGATGTATCCCTGCCAAAGACGGTACGAAGGGAAGAGGAGATCCTTAGTACGTGATATGATCACCTCTAACGTGGTTGCATGACTTGCAACGTTTATCCACATTTCGTACTAGGTTGTTGGTGAGTTATTGCGGTAACATCGCCCATTCTTCCGTCAGAGCCATCTTCAGCTGTTGGATAGTTTCAGGGGTGTGTTGACGTGCCGCAACGCATCTCCCAGAGCGTCTCACACGTGTTCTATGAGATTTAAGACGTGGGAACGTGCTGGCCAATACTTCCGCTGAACCTCTTTGCTCTCCAACAGCTCATCAACAGCCGCCGTGCGATGGGGGGGGGGGTGGCGTTATCGTCCAGCAGCACAAACTGTGGGCTAATGGCATCTCAGAACAGACGAACAGGGGAAAAGATAGATAACCTCATTATTGTAGCGCGCAGCGGTTAGACTACCTCCTTGCAGTATCTAGAGCTCCGTACGTCCATCGATCAGAATACCTCTCCTTAGGAGTACACCGCAGCCGCCATATTTATTCCTTTCATTAATGTTTTCGGAGCGATTTAGTCTCTGTAGCGATTCTCGACGCCAGATTAGCTGACGTCCAGAATCGCTAGAGAGACTAAATCTACTCTCATCAGTAAAGATACAGTACACCACTGTTCTTCTGTCCACTCCTTGTGTTCTAGGCAGCAGAACAGTGATTCGCTTACGGCCAGGATCGCTAGAGAGACTAAATCTACTCTCATCAGTAAATAGTACTGTGCCCCACTGTTCAGCTGTGAAGTCCTTGTGTTATCTGGACCACATAAACGGTGTCACCGGTGAGCAAGTGTTAATGAAACACAGTACTGGTCGTGGACAAACAGTCCACTTTTGTGTAGCCGCCTGGCTACTGTAAACCGTGATATTGTGAGTCCTGTGTGAGTATGTTCAGTTGTTTTGCAAGATTACTTGCTGTTTGGCGTCAATCCCTCTTGGCCTGTAGGAGCGACAGCAGTCCCCACTGGGAGTAGTTTTTGGTGGACGTCCACCACCGATCTTTCACACAGCTGTACCTGTAATCCTGAAAGCGAACCACGCACGCGATGCGATGCTGTGAGTGATTCCGAACTCTTGGGCCACACTAATCACAGTTCACCCATCCTCGAGCTCCCAATTGTTCGAGCAGATAACGGTCCTTACTGGGGGGTGGTTTTTAGTGAACCACCACCACTGGTCTTTCGCACAGCTGTACCTATAATCCTGAAGGCCGACCACGTTCGCGATACGATGCTATGGGCGATACTAAACTTTTAGGCCATACTCATCACAGTTCACCCCTCCTCGAGCTCCAAATTGTTCGAGCAGATAACGGTTCTTACTGGAGGTGGTTTTCGGTGGACGACCACCACCGGTCTTTCACATAGCTGTACCTGTTATCCTGAAGAGGGACCACGCACGCGATGCGATGTTATGCTATGGGTGATACCGAACTCTTGGGCAACACTCATCACAGTTCATCCCTCCTCGAGCCTCCCGATTGTACGAGAAGGGAGTGGTCTTTGGTGGACGACCACCACCAGCCTTTCACACAGCTGTACCTGTAATCCTGAAGACGGACCACGCACGTGATACGATGCTATGGGCGATACCGATCTCTTGGGCCACACTAATCACAGTTTACCCATCCTCGAGCTCCCCATTGTTCAAGCAGAAAACTGTCCTTACTGGGGATGGTTTTTAGTGAACCACCACCACTGGTCTTTCGCACAGCTGTACCTATAATCCTGAAGGCCGACAACGTTCGCGATACGATGCTATGGGCGATACTAAACTCTTTGGCCATACTCATCACAGTTCACCCTTCCTCGAGCTCCAAATTGTCCGAGAAGATAACGGTCCTTACTGGGGTGGGTTTTGGTGTACGACCACCACCGGTCTTTCACATAGCTGTACCTGTTATCCTGAAGAGGGACCACGCACGCGATACGATGCTATGGGCGATACCGAACTCTTGGGCCACACTGATCACAGTTCATCCCTCCTCGTGCCTCCCAATTGTTCGACTAAAATGATCAAGATGTTCCCGACGGGCCATTTCGTCGTCTCTAGCAAACAACAACAACAATGTAAAGTCTGTAACACTTACGCACACCGACCGATGACTTCCTTTCAACTCATTCTATTGGACTGCGTGAACGCATTTTGTTCTCACGTCACTCAAACCTCAGATCATTCTCCATTATTACGCATGTGCTGTTGCTCCTGTTCCCAGGCACGGTCTTGAGTTAATTTGTGTTTGGGTGTGCTGCTGCTGCTGCTATTTACGGCGTTATTTCACTTTTTCCACTTGATTCTGTGTAAATAAAACTGAGATAAAAAATAAGTGAAATTAAAAATAAACACCAGTAGTTATAAAACAGAAACGAAAGGGTAAAACAATGAAATCTTTTCAAAATATGAACCCATTTGTGCTGTTAAAAGTTGAACCACACAAATATCGGCCTCACCGGTGGCCAAGTCACAAAAGGCGCTTGCATCTAAAATTGTTTTCGAGATGGGTCTCAGTTCGGACTCCGGGTAAGGGACATGGATGTTGTCATGAATGGAATACGGGATTACACCACACAATACAAATTTTGAAGATGATAATCCGTTTTTTGGTGTAAATATGACAAGGATGGAAAGTCAGATAATATCCGAAAACTTGAAAATTTCGTCGTCCTGGAGCGGGAATCGAATCTGGGTCTCCCAGATAGCGCCCGGTATGCAAACCACTACACCACCCAGAACGACCAAGTCTCAAGTTTTCGATTAAAATCGGAACTTGAGACTTGGTCTAGTTTCCGATTAAAATCAAGACCAAGTCAATTTTGTTTCCGATTTTTATCGGAAACTTGAGACTTGGTCGTTCTGGGCGGTGTAGTGGATAGCATACCCGGGCACTATCTGGGAGACACGGGTTTGATTCCCGCTCCAGGAAGACGAAAAATTTACGTTTTCGGATATTATCTGACTTACCATACTTGCCATATTTACACCAAACAAGTTAGTAAAATCATGCAATCCATTGATTATGATACGCTTTCCAACATACCTGAAATCATTACTCAAGTTATTACGCAAGTTATGAGGATAATGGCTGTAGAACAAATCTCGCACACATGTTCCGGCCTTTGACCCCATTTGGATGATATTCAACAGAACCGGTTAAATATAGTTCTGGAACAACATGATAAAGTTTTGTCTCAATCGAAGCATTTCTACGTAAATTATAAGGGCGATGGAATTAATTCCGCTCCTATGCCCTGACCTTTGACCCATTTCTGCCATTTTCAACAGGGTTCGTCCCCAGGTGGTCCTCTACCTCATACTAAAATTTCATTGACATCGAACCATTTATACGGAAGTTATGACGCATAAGGCCAATGGAATGGATCCCGCCGCACCTATGTCCTGACCTTTGACCTCATTTCGCCCATTTTCGATAGGGTTCGTCCACAGGTGGTCCCCTACCACATACTAAAATGTCATCGAAATCGAACCATTTTTACGCGAGTTATCGTGCGGACGGACAGACAGACAGGCAGACGGACAAAGTTGGAGCATATACGCTTTTTCAACCTACGGTTAGAAAGCGTAAAGAAACGGATTGTGATCTTCAAAATTTGTATGGATAGCGTGTTTGTCTTAGGGCAATGACTCTCTCCCTTCCCTGAAACGATTGACCCCAATTTTAAGGACGGCCGACTGCTTATAGACAATTAAGCTTCTCACAGTGGTCATTAAACTTCCGTACCAACAAATATGGCCACACAAGAATGACATATACAAGAAGTGATTCACGAAGGAACGAAACCAATTTTGAAGTTTATAAATTCATTCTTAGAAAATACTAACTCCCACTCAATTCCTCGCTTAGGACACAACATCTGTTTTTGGGCAATTGCCTCACATAAGAAGACCTCGGAGACATGCCGCCATTTGGGTTCTTACTTCATTATAAACTCACTGGATTTAAATTGCCATACTTTCTTAGTCATTTTGTAATTACTCTGCAAGAGATTTTTCTGAAGAACTTGCAGAAATGCAAATCGCTCATGTTTTCTTACTCTCGACCTTGAGACTGCGCAGCAAAGTCAGTTCGCATTAGTAAGCTGAAACTTTACGGGCTGGAAGGTCTATAAGTAGATTACGAATATAACAAAGAATTCCCGTCCTCTCATTTTTTATTTATTTTCGAAAAGTGCCTCAAGGAAACATCGATTAAATTTGGGCTAACTAAAGGAATTATGGTGTAGGAAGTTCTTGTTTGCTCCAAGTCTGCGCTGCCAAAACGAGGCAAAGTGCACGCGTCGTAATTAGATGCAAATGAGGTCGCAAGAAGGAAATTAAAAGTAACGAGGATGGAGCGACAGAAGTACAAAAGAATGAATATCGCATGCAATATTTTATCTCTCCCAAGTGGTGTTTGCTTTCTTCATATTGTAATTCTTCTTTTTATTTCAGATGTGCTTGTACACGACTTTCGATTTATTTCCAAGTTGTTGACTGTTTTCTAGGCATTGTTCTCAAAAATACCAGCAAGTTCCAAAACATTGAAAATAAAGTTTGTTGAAAGGGATGTAAACAATCAATCCTTAAGAAGTTGATACCTACTGAGACTGAATTTTGGCGTTTCTTGAATGGATTTATGTGCTACCAAAAGCACACAACGAAAATATTTCGGTGTAGTTCCTTTCTCCGACGATAAATTCACCGAAATGTCACTTTAGCTAAAATGTCACTTCACGCAAAAATAGTTTTATCGAAATAACCACTTTAGTAAAGGGTTGCTTTGCAGAAAAGTTCACTTTACCGAAGGATTATTTGATCGAATTTTATATTTCTTCTATGATCAGTTCACCAAAATTTTACAGAAAGGTCGTTTTATCGAAATATTCACGGATAAACACACTAATATTTATTCGTGTAGGTAAGTAGCGATGAACTCACACACTGCATTCTAATACACAATTTAAAATATGAATACTATATTCAGCTGAAACATAATGATGTTAAAACCATGAGTACTTTCAAGTTCACTCTGAATTCGTCTTCAGATGAAATTATTACTGCGTTAAGCTCTAGAAGTGGCAGTGTATGTAAGGTAGCACTATTTGTTTGCTCATGTGCGTAAAAGCTATTCATTGTTAATAGTCTAAGGGGCCTGATTCTCGCACAGTATTCTCCAAGGTAACGGAATTGCAATGGGTAAATCGTCGTTACTACAATTTGACCTGTGTCTATGTATCATTAGACTTTCAGTCAATAGCAGAGAACTGACATTCGGAGTGTTGAGGATTGTTGCATTCTGCCATATGTAGGGACAATCTTGCTAAAGCAGTTGAGGACGACTGCGTCTTTAAATTATATTTAAGGACACAGTCGTCTACAACTGCTGTGCCATTTAATTATATATCGAAGATAATATCAGAAAAGATCGTGATCCAATTCCACTCGAATCTAGGTACTGTGCATATGCTATTCCTTTAGAGGCAATACGTGAGGATGCTGATAACCAAATATTAGGTGTGTAACTTAATTCTCGGTCCCTAACCGCAAGCGAACATAGAACATCGGCAAATGCAAATAACTGTGTGCGATGATGGCTGATTGCAGCGCCATCCAACAGCTTTCACCGTAACCTCTCACAGCCGTAGTGACAGAAGGGACGAAAGTTGACGGTGAACACAATGTCGTTCCAAAAGAAACATTTGAGGCACTGCCTCCTGTTCGCGTTTCTGTTGAAAACAAAGTGCTGCGGAAGCCCAGCAAATGATCTGTGCTGCTTTTGGTGAGGCTGCTGTGTCCTACAGTACGTGTAAGAAGTGGTTCTAGCGGTTTAAGCTGGGAAATTTCGATCTCCGTGATACAGAAAGTCCGGGACTGCCACAGAAAGTTGACGATGAGGAACTGGAGCAACTGTTTGACGTGGATTCCTGTCGCACACAGTCAGAGATCGCCCAGGAACTCCGAGTAACACGGCAAGCCATTGAAAAGCGCCTGCACAAGCTTGGACGGATTCACAAGGATGGCCGTTGGGTGCCCCACCAACTCACAGCTGCGAAAAAGTCTAGGTGCTGCAACGTTGCTGTGTCCTTGCTGTCCAGTTTCAAGAAGAAGGATTTCCTTCACAAGATTTTGACCTGTGATGAGAAGTGGATCCTCTACGATAATCCTAAGCTGCGCAAATCGTGGGTTTATCCAGGCCAGCCTACTACCAGTACCCCCAAACCGAATATCCATGCCAGGAAGTTGTTGCTGTGCATATGTTGGGATCAGCGCGGTGTCGTACACTATGAGTTGCTCAAACCTGGTCAAACGGTCAATGCTGAGCGTTATTGTTAGCAACTCATTCGTGTGAATGACGCAATGGAGGCGTAAGGGCCATACACCGGAAAGGCCTGAAGGTCGGTTCTGTTGCTTCAGGATAACGCGCGTCCTCACACCGCTAAAACGACTTTAAACACGATCACTGACCTGGGATGGGAGATTTTGTCTCACCCGGCGTATTCTCCAGACTTCGCCCCGTCGGATTATCACCTCTTTCGCTCCCTGCAACATCAGCTCAGTGATACGCACTTCACGTCTGTCGAGGAGGTCCACACAAGTATTGATGACTTTATCAACTCGAAACAATCTTTTTTCGCAGTGGCATTTGGCAGCTCCCTGACCGATGGCTCAAATGTATCCAATACGACGGGGATTATTTCCCTGATTAGGTACGCATTCGATTTGCTATGATTTGCTGTCAACGTGTCGTGCCTGTGCCCAAGAATTAAGTTGCACACCTAATATATGTCGGATTTACTCGCAGAAATCTTAAATTGAGAGTTAATGAGCACAAATATAATTTAAAGACACAGTCGTCTACAACTACTTTAGCAAGATTGTGCCTACAAGGTAACCATTTACCCATGTGGCAGAATGCGACAATCCTCAACACTTCGAATGTCAGTTCACTGCTATTGACTGAAAGTCTAATGATACATAGACACAGGTCAAATTTTTGTAACGACGATTTGCCCATTGCAATTCTATTACCTTGGAGAATACTATGCGAGAATCAGGCCTCTCAGACTATTAACAATGAATAGCTTTTACGCACATGAGCAAACGAATAGTGCTACCTTACATTTATTGTCACTTCTAGTACTACTACAAACGATACACCGTCTTCATGCGATATATAAAGAGTTTTATGATGGAATGAAAACTTTAATGATAGTTAAAAATTTAAAAGCGTGAGACCTTTCTGGTCCTGCTAACAGGCACCCATCCTCAGACGCAATGAACACATACAGTGTAAGAGGCAGCTTATAAGTAGATACATGAATGAACAGATGACGTACAATGAATCGTCATGAGTTATATTGCGCATGTCCAGTCATTAACAGCAAAACATAGTCATTAGCTAGTAGAAATTATGTTGATAAATCTGTAAGCAGATATTTCCAAGGTCGAGGGATGTTTCTTGGCAATTCATCATTACAGCAAGTTTCAGATAATTTATCGATGAACAAGCTTTCAGTGAATAACAGTTGAGATTTTGTATGAGGAGCAGTTGAGCCATTACGATGGTCATATTGGTGTTCTTTGAGACGGGTTTTAAGGGTCCTGGCAGTGGAACCGATGTAGCATTTGTCGGTGAAATCCGGTATTAGAGATTTAAGAGGAACGAGATATATTCCATGTCTCTGCAGGTCAGTAGGTCGGTCACGATCTTTTTTAATAGATGAAAATAAGTTAGAAACTCTGATCCCAAAACTCAAATCATGGTGATGGCAAATAGTCTTTAAAGGTCTGACAATTGAAGGAACAAGGGAAAAGAACCAACAAACTTGCAAATGGGACAATTACCAGTCAAGGTGGTAGAAGCAGAGCGAAGGAATCTGTTAGTCAATTTATCGATCAAAGATTTTGAGTAACCAAAAGACCGCCAAATTACGAATGATATCCAATTCAGTCCTCCGAAGTTCATAGGTGGAGGAATGTGAAAAGGCACGACGAATTAAGAAATTTAAAGCAGAGAGTTTATAAGACCAGGGGTGAGATGAATTGGCGGGAATAATAATGGGACATGAACTAGGTTTCTGAATACACTGAATGACAAAGAACAAGAGGAAGAGCGCTGAAGTTTAAACTCCAGAAACGGTATGCCATTATCAACCTCCAACTCAACTGTGAGCTTGATGGTGGGATATTTATGGTGCACTTCTAGTACTTAGCGCAGTAATAATTCCATCTGAAGACGAGTTCCGAGTGAACTTGAAGGTACTCATGGTTTTAACATCATTGTGTTTTAGCTGTATATAATATTCATATTTTAAATCATTTCAGAGTTTTGAGCAAACAAATAATGCTACCTTACATATATTGTCACTTCTACTACTTAGCGCAGTAATCATTCCATCTGAAGACGAGTTCAGAGTAAACTTGAAGGTACTCATGGTTTTAACATCATTGTGTTTTAGCTTTATATAGTATTCATATTTTAAATCATTTCACCATTTTGAGCAAACAAATAGTGCTACCTTACACATATTGTTACTTCTAGTACTTAGCGCAGTGATCATTCCATCTGAAGACGAGTTCAGATTAACTTTGTCAATTGTGTTTCAGAAAAGTTTACTTTACCCAAAGATCATTTTACCGAATTGTTCATTTCCCTAATGATCAGTTAACCAAAGTGACACTTCAGTGAATATGTCATTTCAGCATTTTGAGAAAACGAATAGTGCTACCTTACATATATTGTTACTTCCAGTACTTAGCGCAGTAATCATTCCATCTGAAGAAGAGTTCAGAGTGAACTTGAAGGTACTCATGGTTTTAACATCATTGTGTTTTAGCTGTATATAATATTCATATTTTAAATCGTGTATAAAACGGCAGTGTGTGTGCTCATCGAAACATTAACTTTGCCAATTGTGTTTTCTTTCGCAGAAAAGTTTACTTTACCCAAATATCATTTTACCGAATTGTTCATTTCCCTAATGATCAGGTAACCAAAGTGACATTTCAGAGAAAATGTCATTTTAAAAGGTCACTTCAGTCAAAGGTCATGCGACCTGTGTCTTCATCAATGAAGACCACTCTTACGTCCAATGAACTCTTACTTGAAACAACCGCAAACGTGCACGACGATGACCGGAGGTCAATGGCAACCGTGTCAGTGGCAAGCGTGCCCGTAATCCTGCTTCCAGCAAATGATTCGGTATCATTCTGGTAGATACCCTTGGTATGAAAAATGATCGAATTTGTGACGCCGTAGCCGTCCGCTCTGCCAACGCCGCCCTCCTGATACGCCGATCCTCTAGTACGTCCGTAACTCTGTGTTGCCCCGAACCACGTCTGCGAGTGTGCGAATGTTCCTCTTACCACCGACGCGATCATCTTACCACGGCCAATACCTTTCGTTCCACTCGGTCCGCAATTTGACGGAAGGACCAACCTCTTTCCTGCAAATCCACTATATGGCCTCGTTCGAACTCAGATAACTGAACAAATGTTGCTCGCCTACATCGTCTAGGTACGGCAGCTTCTTCAACAAGCAATAAACGACACGACACCAGATGAATGACTTCGTTCTACACACCCTAGTCCTTAAATACGCACTCCGTACATTTACATGTTGTCGTCCGCAGTGACGTCATTATTTCCTCCAATGACATTCCAACTCGGATCACAGTTTCTGCTGTCCTGAACAGTTAACATACACTGACGAAAAAAAATCCCAACACCACGAAAAAATAGTTGTAGAGGAATGAAATGGCGGCAATACATTTGTATAGGTAACATATTTAATAGATTAAGGTTTCAAGATCACAGCTCAATGTAAGCGCGAGAAGAGCCATTTTAAATGTGAAATGCTGGTACATTAATCACCGGTGTAACCGCCAGAATGTTGAATGCAAGCACGCAAACGTTCATGCATTGTGTCGTACAGGTGCTGCATGTCAGTTTGTGGGATGGAGTTCCATGCCTGTTGCACTTGGTCGGTCAATACAGGGACGGTTAATGCTGGTTGGGGGTGACGCTGGAGTTGTCGTCCAATGATGTCCCATACGTGCTCGATTGGTGAAAGATCTGGTGACCTAGCAGGCCACTGCAAGATGTCGACACTCTGTAGAGCATTTTGGGTTACAACAGCGTTATGCGGACGAGCGTTATCCTGTTGGAAAACACCCCCTGGAATGCTGTTCATGAATGGCAGCACAACAGGTTGAATCACCAGACCGACGTACAACTGTGCCGTCAGGGTGCGTGGGATAACCACGAGAGTGCTCCTGCTGTCACAGGAAATTGCTCCCCAGACCATAACTCCAGGTGTAGGTCCAGTGTGTCTCGGCCGCAGACAGGTTGGTTGCAGGCGCTCACTTGGACTCCTTCTAACCAACACACGGCCATCACTGGCACCCAGGCAGAACCGGCTTTCATCAGAAAACACAACAGATCTCCACTCCGTCCTCCAATGAGCTCTAGCTTGACACCACTGACGTCGCAAACGGCAGTGGTTTGGAGTAAGTGGAATGCACACTACAAGGCGTCTGGCTCGGAGCTGTCCTTCAAGTAACCGATTTGTAACAGTTCGTTGTGTCACTGTGGTGGGAACTGCAGCTCGAATTGCTGCCGCAGATGAGGTACGATGCGCCACGGCCATACGCCGTACACGGCGGTCTTCCCTCTCAGTAGTACCACGTGGCCGGCCGGAACCCGGTCTTCTTGAGGCAGTACCTTCCCTTGACCACCGCTGCCAACAATCATGCACAGTGGCTACATTCCTGCTAAGTCGTTCTGCAATATTGCGGAACGAAAATCCACCTTCTCGTAGCCCTATTACACGACCTCGTTCAAACTCCGTGAGCTGTTGATAATGGCTTCTTCGTCTTCTTAAAGGCATTCTTGACTAACATCAACACACTACGTCGAATCCCAACGATAACTAACGCTCACGAACGTTACAGCGCGTATTTACAGCAAACCCGCTTTGCATGTTCCGAGAGGTGCTACTAGCGCCACACGTATGCGCCGAGCGCAAAATTTGCATAGACGCCATCTTTAAGATGTACTCTCACCGCCTACCAACTGTCGTTTATCTAACACAACCCCTTCTTGGTGTTGGAATTTTTTTCCCCGTCAGTGTATTATAATATGACGTGTGAAAACACAAGGCTGTCCGCTCCGAGAATTGATACCGGGTCCGCTCACTCCGGAGTAAGTCGTTCACCCAACTGAGCTACACGGGCAGAATGGCTCGCTGGTGATTTGTCGTTTTGAGACATGCTTTCACCTCTATAGTACATCACAGACATTCCTGCCGGCGTACCATCTGGGCGTTCTTTTTTCACTTTCCGGCAGTGTATTTCGTACTTTATGCTAAAGTAGTCATAGTTGATTGAAGAATGCTTTTCTTATATGAACTGTTTGAAAGAAGGATGTCCTTTAAGCTGTGCTCAAATGTAATTTTTTCTAAATTTCTAGAAGTTTTAGTGTTGCACAAATATAATAATTAGGCCATCTTTTTTTTTTTTTTTTACATTTGAGGTACGTACCTTCTACCATGAGAAAATAACCTCTAGGATTTTTTCGAAGTATTTCGATGGATTTTTTAGTCATTTCCGCCAAAGAAGGTTCTCCATCTGGTCCAGAGTCTCTGTCCACTTCGTACGACATATGGCCATGATTGAAAAGACCTGAAAAACGTTTCGTTAAGAAACTTAACACACATACATGAACTACGCACATTCTAATATACTGAATTGTCTTTCAAAGGATTAAGAATTTAATACAACCATGTTTTACTATGACATGACCGATTATATATCATACGATATTTTTCAAATTACATATTTTATGATCAGCCGTTCGCAAGTCACAGAGGATATAAAAACCTAAAGTTCGTGTAGCATTGCCAGAGTTTTGAAAAACCTTTGCAATAAGCATAATGTAAGTTTTGGTTTTAAAAACCAGAAATATTCTTTCCATAGTCAAGAACGACCGAGATACAGTTAAGACGGAGGACAGGGGTGGAAATTTTAGCATACCATTGAAGGCAGTTGATACAGACAACATAGATCAGATATACATTGGATCTACAGTTCGAAATCTGAAAATACGACTCCAAGAACATTAATACAATTTAAAAGCAGGATCAAGAACCATAGAACTATCATGCACTGTTCTTAGTGGAACTCACAGCCCTGATTGGAATAATGTTACCATCTTGGCCACTGCAAACACGGAGTTTTTAACACTATTTACAGAAAGTCTATATATTGACGACCATAAGCAAATTTTCTGAAACAATTATCAAAGAAGCCACACTCCATTACCGTGGAAAATGCTCATGTCAACCAACGTTGAAGATGAATACGATTATTTTGACATCTCCATGATACAATCAATAATTATCAACTAATATGAACTTTCTTGGCGCACGCGCAATGATTTATGACAAACGTCACGCTGTCTCTTAACCTCAACCTGTGTATCCTATACATCGTACTTAGACTATCTACCAACAAGTAATTGGACACCTGTGATAGCAAAGGAAAACGAAGCTTATTCACCTTCGATAGTTGGTGGAGCCTTTACGAGCGGCGATTACAGCTGCGACCCTCCGAGGCATTCTCTCAACCAGGCGTTGTACGACGGCTAGCGGCATTTTCTTCCACACGACTTGGAGAAGACAGGTCAATTCCTTCACCGATTTCGGACGGTGGGGGCACCCCTTAAGTCGACGCTCCAACTCGTCCCAGAGGTGCTCGATAGGATTAAGGTCCGGGATCTGCGCAGGCCAGTCCATTCAGTTAACCCCATTGTCACCATACCAAGCCATGGTGATCCTCGCAACATGACAGGTGGCATTGTCATCCTGAAAGTAACATGGCTCCACCCCGTAAAACTGCCACAACGTAGGAAGCGCATGGTCATCCAAAATGGTGCAGTAAGTCTCGGGGTTGAATCTACCAGGAATTGCGACCAAGGGTCCCGTGCCATACCAGGAGAGACACCCCCATAGCATAATTCCACTGCCGCTGAACTTCACAGTTGGCACAATACATTCCGGTAGGAGGCGTTCTCCAGGCAGACGCCAAACCCAGACCCTGCCATCCGAACGGTAGAGGGTGAACCTTGATTCGTTGCTCTAGAGAACCTGTTTCCCACTGTTCAACGGTCCACTGTCGACGTTCTTTGCACCACGTTAGCCGAGCAGCCCTATTGGACTTAACGATCAAAGGCTTGTGGGAGGCAGCACGTCCCTGATAACCGAGCAGATGCGCTTCCTTACGGATGGTATTCATCCAAAGAACACTACCGGATGCCTGTTGAAACTCCTCGCGGATGTGGTCCATCGATTTGGTGCGGTTCTTCCGAATTTCTCTGACCAGCACTCGTCGGTCTCTAACTCAAAGTTTTGTGGGTCTGCCGGGTCGGTGCACATTCCGACAGTGACCTCTCATCTTCCACTTGCCAATCACGTAGGCCACTGTTGATTTTGGGTACTTCAACTCGCTGCATATGTCACGTATAGATCGGCCATTTCTGTGATGCCCGACGATTACACCTTTCTCGAAATCAGAGAGTTCCGAACTGCGTGGCATCTTGCATGCGACTGGTTGGGTTGTTGTTTTCCACTTGATATTTAACGGCTGCGGCAGTGACGTGTATCAGTACCGCAGATATCATTGATTGCAGGGGTGTCCAATGTTGGTAGAATCGTTGATTGCAGGGGTGTCCAATGTTGGTGGAATCGTTGTTTGCAGGGGTGTCCAATGTTGGTAGATAGTGTATTTAAGCTTCTACATTTGTAGTGCTCTAACGCATCTAAGGATGGACACCGCAGCGGGTCCGAAAGATCTTATGCTTCCAACTTCATGATGTTTAATAATTTTTAAGAATAAATAGTTTTTAAAGCGATCATCGAAGTTGTATTTAAATTGTTTTTATGCATCACAATTTGAATCGTGCAAAGATGGTAATGCTTTACATTAACGTGCTCCTATTTTCATCATTGTTTGCTCAGCACTCTCATCCGAACTGACTCTTTGACGAACCATATTGTACGAGTATTGTACTTGAAAACACAAGGAACTTTACACCTCATCCGAATTTATTGGCGAAGAATAGAAATCAAAGTTTCATAGAAATAAAAGTTTCGAAGCTTTCACACATCAAAAGGTAAGTTTTTCAAGAAAGTCAAGGGAGATGGCTTTTTCAACGAAGTCAATGGCTTTTTCAACGAAGTCTATGGCTTTTTCAAGGAAGATGGCTTTTTCAACGAAGTCTATGGCTTTTCAAGGAAGATGGCTTTTTCAACGAAATCTATGGCTTTTATAAGGAAGATGGCTTTTTCAACGACGTCTATGGTTTTTTGAAGGAAGATGGCTTTTTCAACGAAGTCTATGGCTTTTTTAAGGAAGATGGCTTTTTCAACGAAGTCTATGGCTTTTTCAAGGAAGATGGCTTTTTCAACGAAGTCTATGGCTTTTTCAACGAAGTCTATGGCTTTTTTTTTTGGCTTTTTCAAGAAGATGGCTTTTTCAATGAAGACTATGGCTTTTTCAAGAAGATGGCTTTTTCAATGAAGTCTATGGCTTTTTCAAGGAAGATGGCTTTTTCAACGAAATCTATGGCTTTTTCAAGAAAGATGGCTTTTTCAACAAAATCTATGGCTTTTTTAAGGAAGATGGCTTTTTCAACGACGTCTATGGCTTTTCGAAGGAAGATGGCTTTTTCAACGAAGTCTATGGCTTTTTCAAGAAAGATGGCTTTTTCGAGAAAGTCTATCTTCCTACAAAAATCCCTCTAGTTGATGTGCGAAATGCTGGAAACTTTGATTTCAGTGTATAATAGTTAGAACAGGCAGAAAAGCAGATGTTCAGAAGCAGTCGTTATAAGTGAAGCGAGGGATACGAAATCGACCACAATAACCGTCTTCGCTTTCCACTCTAGCAGCAGCTTTTCAGTACGAATGCAGAGCCATTCCGGTCGGGACCTATCGGAAATTGGTAGATAGTATGCCTCGACGTGTTTCCGCTGTCATACAGACAAATGGTGGACTGACTACTAATTGCGATAAGATAGCCATTTGTAACAAAATATTATAGTGTACAACGAAGTAAATTTCTCCGTCATTTTTATCCGCCCCAGGATTCGAACCCGGGTCCCCTCATTCCGGAATAAGTTGCTCTACCAATTGAGCTACGCGGACGGTTTATTCAGATTCCTATCTGTCTTTATGTCGTGTGCGTCCTTCTGGCAGGTACGTCACATCTCCTGGTACGTTACAGGTGTCCGAATACTTTTGATAATATAGTGTAAGCTACATATGTAACATGATTAATGATTTCTGGTAGGTTGAAAAGCGTATCATAGTCAATGCATTGCATGAGTTTACTAACTACTTGTTATTGCGCCTACTTGTAGTTACCGAAAAACTCACTGGACGATTTTACTCGTGGGTGAATAACAATTCATAAAATCGGGTATCTTCTTCCAGTTTACCAACAATTTACCCGTGGGTGAATTGTTGGTAAACTGGAAGAAGAGCGGAAAACGAGAGACTTTGCGAAGGAGTCCAGAATTGTCTAGAGCGTAGTATCACGGAACCGGAAACAGTTTTATGAACATTAAATAGTTACCAGAAGGTTCAGTAGTGGTCGAGACCACACAAAACTTCTCAATTACGAGATCGTTATCTTGTTGTAACGGCTAAAAGATATGTTCAAATAATTGTTGGTTAGTTAGCAAAACAGCTGGAATCAAGCACGAGTACCAAAATATCCCGTCAAACAGTGTCAAGACGTTTGAATAATTTCGGATTGTACGCCTAAAGCCTGAACAGTGTGTTCCAGTGACTTCAGCGCGCCAAACAACTAGCTATCAATGGTGTCGTGAACACTCCATATGGAGTGGAGAGCAATGGACCAATGTTCTGTTCACAGACGAAAGCCGATTTTGTTTGTCGTCTGACTCTAGATGGTAATACATCTTGCAAGAAACCCGCACCGCAGCCCGAAACATCGTAGAAATTGAGCAATACAGGGGTAGTGGAGTAATGATTTGGTCTGGGATTATGGAAAATGGGCGTACAGAGATCCTAGTGTTAGAGAATAGGTCAATGATTGCTCAGCGTTATTGTGAGGGATCATTTTAGAGCACGCTGTGGGAAATTCTTTCGACCGTGATGGGTTGATGAACTGTTAGAAAGCAAGGGGATCCACCGAATGTTATGGCCAGCGTATTCCTCCAAATTGAATGCAATAAAAATACTTAGAATGCTGTGAGAGGCGCATTGGTGAACATGATCCCCCACATGGCACCAAAAAAAGACTCGGTGATGGCGCTGACAGAAGAATGAAGAAACCTCCCTCAGGATGTTCTGGACAATCTCGTGAAAAGTATGGCCCACGGATGCCGATAATGCTTTAGAGAAGGGGGGAGCATATACACTATTAAAAGGATTGTCAATTTTAGTTGTTGTGAGCCAACGTCACAAAACGGCATATTTTGTTCCTTTATCGATTTTATTTATGAATGAGCACATATCCATGCCTATTTACACTGAAGTGCCATAACGTCATGGGATAGCAGTATGGAATTTTTTAACTGGCGCTGCCATCGTATGAAATCTTCGGTGCGCACCCCAATTTGTATAAATTGCGAGGTGTAATCTCGTGAGTCAGATTGAACAACCGCGATCACGAATATGGCAGGCCGAAGTGAATGATCGGAGTTTGAACGAGGCAGGGTAGTGGGAGCCAGACGGATGGGACATTCAATTTCCAAAGTTGTGTGAACTTTCAGCATTCCTCGATCCACGGCGTCTCGTGTGTACTGAGAATAACTCATGCAAGGCATTACCACCCACCGTGGGCAGCGTAATGGCCGACCACGGGTGCTGAATGACAGTGGCCACGGAGTTTGACCAGGATTGTCCATGCTAACAAACAAGCGACACTGGTTCAAATAACACCCACATTTAATGCAGGAGATACCACAGACATATCCATCAGGTTAGTGCAGCGTAATGTAGCATCCATGGAGTATGGGAGTAGAAGACCCACCAGAGTGCCTTTGTTAACACCACGACATCGGACACAGCGCCTCACCTACGCTCGTGAACAAGGTAATTGGACTCTGGAAGACTGGCAGCATGTGGTGTGGTCCGATGAGTCACGATACCAGTTGTTACGAGCTGATGGTAGGGTTCCGGTGTGGTGCAGATCTCATGAGTTCATGGATTAAGCTGTCAATAAGGCACTGAGCAAGCTGGTGGTGGTTCCAAACATGTGTGGAATGTCTTTAGATGACTCAGTTTGGGGGGGGGGGTCTGGTCCTCGTAAACACACTGTTAATTGGTAATCGTTTTGTTGCTTTGCTGGGTGACTATTTGCAGCTCTTCAAGGACCTTATGTACCCCCAACAACGATAGGATTTTCCAGGCAGACAATGCACCATGCCACGGGCTCAAGTTGTCCAAAATTCGTTCTAGGAGCATTTGAATAGTTCCGACAGATGGGGTGGTCACCACGTTCGCCCGACGTGAACCCAATAGAGCACTTATGAGACGTGGTGGAAAGATCCATTCGCACCCAAGATCCTGCACCTACAAATACTAGGGAACTGTGGGCGGCTATTCAGACGGCATGGCTCAACATCTCTCAAGAAGTCTTCGGGCCACTTGTGGAATCAGTGCCACGTCGAATTGCGGCACGTCACCGGGCTAGAAGGTCCTGCATTATACTAGGTACATATCCCATTACTTTTGACACTTCACTGTATGTGTGTATATGTCCTTTTCATGTATGCTTACTCCGTATTAAAATATTTTCATCCATATCCTGTTGGAATAAAATTATGATATCAAAATTTAAGTGATACTTAATTTTTGGGCATGAGTGTAGTTTATGTGCGAAAGCTTGGAAGCGTTGATTTGTATTTTTACGCCAATATTTCGGATTACTAGTACAGTTTCACTATTTTATAGATAATTATTGACTTTTCCTGTCACAAGTTTCCAGCACTGCAGCAATCAGCGTAATGCACATATTTTAAGACTTTCCATGTCTATCAGTCAACAGCTAGATGAAAGCCAAAGCGCATGTGATGATTTATTGAATTTACTATTTCCGTCGGCGAGTAACATTTCTTTTCGAAACAGAGAGAAGTGATTGAAAATATTACTCTGAGGGAGCGACGCCATCAGCCAGTGAAATAAAATGTAAACCTTTTCATTTCTCAACAATGTGGCATTTCTAAGAAAAAAAGAACAATGGTATGCACGAATATCATCCTTCATATTTAGTATTTTGAGGTAGACACAAAGACGATTTCCCGCACTGCATTATTTGCTCGGAGGTTTTGTTTAATAGCGGTACAGCTCCGTCAAAAAAAGTATTTTGAGATAAAGCGCCAGCAATATCTAAATATGTCAATCGATTTTCTTAAAAGAAAGGAGAGAGAGAGAGAGTTGAAAGCTTAGAAGAAAGTGATAAGAAATACAGAAATTGAAAATGAGTCTTCCCAAAAAAGCGCCGTTTTTAATATCACTGCGCATTTCAAATCCAAAGGAAAGTTTCACCATAGGAGAAGACCGACGAATGCAAACTGCGCACTTTGGAAGATGAAGACCTCGCGAAACCGAAAACATTTTTTCTTTTTGGAGGCTCGAATAGCATAACTGTAATGAGCAAAGATATTCATCAAACAAAGGAGGAAATGAAAAGGGCGAAATTCATGCTGTTCAATTGGATCAGTCTATTGATATTGTTGAGTCATATAGCACAGTTATCTACGTTTCATATGTAAAACGGGACGATTAAACTGAAGAATTCATGAACTGTTTGGAACTAGAGAAACATCCATTTTTCCGTAAAATGTTTTCCAGACGCGATAGATTGTTCTTTAAATCTTACTGTTAGAAACATCGGAATGTTTTATATTTCATTTTGTACTGATATGACGAGCAGAAAAAATATAAAAACGCATTCACCAACAAAAATGTAAACGCGTGATGAATTCTACACTCAGTGGTCAAAACATCAGATTAGGGGTGATGGGCAGTAGACACGGGCATCACCCGCGCAGAGTGGAACAGATATAAACTGAATGCAGGCGATAATAGGCTGACATCAGGGCTTCCCAACAGGGTATAGAATCGACGAAATGGGTAAACGTCGTGATCTGAACGACTTTGCTCGTACACACATTGTCGGCACAAGACAAATGGGTCATCCTATCCCTCAAGTGCTAAGATCCCTAGGGTTTCCGATGGCAACCGTATCAAAGGTGTACCACGAGTACACCATCGACGGACGTGCCAACGCCCTGATGGTGCACATTTCGAACAATGTGTACGGTAGACTACTCGCCAGGTTAGTTGTATACACAAACTGTGTGTTGCGTCTGTGTTGTTTTGTGTGTAATTTAAAGTTTACTACTTTAGCATGTCTTGTCTTTTCTGTAAGTGTTTCTGTTGAACCAAGTGTCGTATTTTGCCACTAGGAGCGCTACAATTACATCCAATTGATTGAACAGGTCACTTTCCTACAGGTGCACGTTACTTCCGTAGCGGTACGATACGCTGTTTAAAAGTTAGAGGGGGATAAACGGACTTTCCTAAAAACCCTATATATACAGTTTTCTATTTCACTTAATATTGGAAATTATGCGCGTTTATCTGCACTTTTGTTTGAGTAATTTGCCGTTTTCTTGACCTGATAGTCAACGATGCTTTTTCGTTGTTGGTAGGTGCATAAAAACTTCATTATTATACACGTAAAGCACTCCTGGAATATTTTGTATATATTGCAACTAATTTTTAACTTCGTGTATTTTTTCCAAAGCATCATTTATTTTTTTGTTCCTATGACTTACGCTTTTGTGGAAGCTATATGTTCAAAGGTCCTATTTACTTTCATGTCTCTGTTGTAATTTTTATTCTTATATTTTCATTTTTATTGTATTTTCGGAAATGCTTTTTTACCACAAGGAATAAGATTTTTGAAGTGCTTTTAGTACTTTGTTTCACGTTTGGAACCTCTCTTGGGCGGTTTGGTAGCTCAACCACGTGCTTTAGCTAAATTTTTCTGTTGATTTGTACAAGCCTTCTCACAACTTGTGAATTTTTTTGAAATCGTTTTTCTGTTTTTTGTGACAGATGATGAGTATGGGTTGAGCCAGGAAAGTTATGGATGTATGCAAAAACTTTAGCTACATTATTCTTCCCGCACCATTAAGGGCGGTTATGTTAATTAAAAATTATTGTGGGATTTATACTTGCATCTATGGCTTTGCAGAAACCGATTTCTAACTAGGTCTTTGTGGAACTGAGAAAATGCAGAGTTTTGCTGGTCCTTGATAAAGCCAAGGCTCGGCATTCTCGACACTTTCTGAATTCTGGTTTTCCTTTTTTTTTATTTTTTTACTCATGCCTGTTGGGTTTTGAGGTTTTCTTAGTAGTTTTTGTCCTTGTTAAATAATAAGTTTTTGTTTCAGTCTCTACTTTGTAGTTTATATATATATATATATATATATATATATATATATATATATATATATTATAGTTGTATATATATATATTATAGGCGGACATCAGGGCTTCCCAACAGGGTAAGGTCAGGTGATGCGTAACATCACAGCCTCTCCTTGACAAATGTCAACCCCGCCTTCTCGTGGTACATCCTGTTCCCACTAAAGGGGCTCTGACGACCGCCAATAGCGGTATAACTATACCATCGGGATCAGAGGAAATGCTATCCCACACTCACCAACCCGCTTGGCCAGCGTGGTGAGTTATGGCCAAACCCCTCCAAAATGATTCCACAACTTAAATCTTGGCCCTCAGTCTCCGGCAGCTGGAATGTACCTGGCCAAGGCAGCGGCCAGTGCGACAGGAAGGCAGAGGGTGCTAAGAATCCCCGGAGGACCGGACTAGGCTGCCATCTGATGCTGACCTTGGCAACGTACAACGGACGCTCCCTATCTTCTGATTCAAGGCTTCTTGAATTAGAAGAGGAACTTTAAAGGATCAAGTGGGACATCGTCGGGCTAAGTGAGGTAAGGAGAAAAGGAGAAGATCTCATTGAACTGAAAAGTGGACATCTCTTCTACTATCGTTTGACAGATACTGGCAGAACTAGTGGTGTTGGATTTATAATAAACAAGAAACTGAAGGATAAAGTTGTAGAAGTTGAAAGTTCCTCTGACAGAGCTGCACGACTCGTTATCCAACTCTCGAGAAGATACCAGGCTCAGATTATTCAAACTTATGCACCCACCACAAGTCATGCTGAAGAAGAAATTGAAGAATTTTATGAGGAAATTCGTGATCTAAATAATAAAGGTAAGCAGCACTTGAAGATAATTATGGGAGATTTCAATGCAAAAATAGGGCAACGGCAACAGAATGAAACTTCAGTAGGTAAATTCGGTCACGGCAACAGAAACCAGAGTGGAAATACTCTCGTTGAGTTTGCAGAGGCAGAAGGGTTTTTCATCTTGAACTCCTTCTTCAAGAAAAAGCCACACAGGAAATGGACATGGAGACATCCAAATGGGACGACAAGTGAAATTGATTTTATTATGTGTAACAAAAAATTCGTCATAGAAGACTGCAGTGTGCTAAACAAGTTCAACACAGGTAGTGACCATAGATTGGTGAGATGTAAGATGCACATCAACACTAAACTCGAACGTAGCAAGCTCATAAGACAAACAAAATGTATTGACATAACCAACCTTAAAAAACACCACAATACCTTCAAATTGGAACTGAAGAACAGATTCTCTGCTTTAGAAGGCCTAACATCGGAAGAAGTGGATAGTTCTGAAGTTAACAGAAAAGTAACCAAAGCTCTTATGGAAACAGCAACAAAATTAGCTGGGTCTAAGAACAAATTGCATGTGAACAAATTATCAGGAAAAACCAAAATGTTGATGCAAAAAAGAAGAGTGATGAGGACAACTAAAGAAGATGTGACTTCCAAAGTGGAATATATAGAGCTATGCAGGACAGTACGAAAAAGTATCACTGAAGACGTAAGGAAATTCAACTGTGAACTAGTAAGGAAAGCAATTGAAAACAACCAAAGCCTAAAGATAGCAAAGGGACATCTCAGTAAGGGGAAAAAACAGATTGTGGCACTGAGAAAAGAAGATGGTTCTGTAACAAGAAATAGAGGCGACATTTTGACAAGAGTGAAAGATGTCTACTCCAAATTATATGAAAGGGATGATACATGTACTCCAGTCCTTCCAGCAGAAGTTGCACATGCAATCAAGAACATGAAGCGGGGAAAAGCTCCAGGAGAAGATGGAATTACTGTAGACATCATACAAGAAGCAAGTGGAGAAATCGAAACAGTACTCGCCCAAATTTTCACTCGATGCCTTAATGAAGGGAAAATTCCTGAGGATTGGAACAACGCTACAATGATCTTGCTACATAAAAAAGGTGACATTGAGGATCTCAGGAACTACAGACCTATCAGCCTCCTATCAGTGGTTTATAAAATCTTCACTAAAGTTCTTTCACACCGCTTGAAGGTGACACTGGACATGGCTCAACCGAGAGAACAAGCTGGATTCAGGAGTGGCTACAGCACAATAGATCATATCCACGTACTGAGAGAACTAATTGAAAGAGCGAGGGAATATGAACTTACATTGTGCATGGCTTTTATCGATTATGAAAAAGCCTTTGATTCGGTGAAACCATCAGCAGTTGCAATGGCTCTGAAATCCTGCGGTATTGAAGATGCATACATTAATATTATTAATAACATCTATGAAAATGCAAGTGCAAAGATTAGGCTGTTTGAAAATACAACACACATAAAAATTGGAAAAGGAGTGAGACAAGGTGACACCATATCTCCGAAGCTCTTTAATGCCACATTGGAGGGTGTTTTTCAGTCACTGAGCTGGGAAAACAAGGGGATAAAGATTAATGGAGATTATCTAACCCACCTTCGTTTTGCTGATGACATAGTCATTTTTGCAACTACCCCATCAGAGCTACAGAGTATGACCCAGGAACTTGCTGACAAGAGTAAAGAAGTGGGATTAAAAATGAACTTTCAGAAGACAAAAGTGATGTACAATGCTTTTACAAGAAATGAAGATTTATCGATTGATGGAGAAAAGCTGGAGAGAACAGACACGTACGTTTATCTTGGACAGCAGATATCAAGTGAGGGTCACATTGATGAAGAAATTAATCGGCGTACAAAACTTGCCTGGAGAGCTTTTGGAAGAAACAGCATAATTTTCAAGGGCAATATGCCATTATGTCTTAAAAGAAAAGTGTTTGATCAATGCATCCTTCCAGTGCTTACGTATGGTGCAGAGACGTGGACCTTAGCTAAAAGAGACATACAAAGGCTGCAGACAACTCAAAAAAGTATGGAGAGGTGCATGCTTGGTGTAACCAGGAGAGATAAGAAGAGGAACACGTGGATCCGAAAAATGACAAGAGTGGAAGACATCATGATCAGAGTTAAATCCCTGAAATGGCAATGGGCTGGACCTACTGCCAGAAGAACAGACCATCGATGGACAGCCGAAATTTTAGATTGGATTCCAAGGGACAGGAAAAGACCCAGAAGAAGACCACATGGAAGATGGGTGGATAAAATTCGAAAGTATGTGGGAGTGACATGGAGGAGACTGGCACAAGACAGACCGTTGTGGGAGAAACTTGGGGAGACCTTCGTCCAGCAGTGGATTGATAATGGTTGACAATGATGATGATGATGATTATAGTTCAAAGCAGATTTGCCCGGGTTGGGTCCGGCTCAGTTACAAATCCGGGTCGGGTCCAATGATGTGACGTCCAGGTCTGCTCCGGGTCCAAAGTGTTTGACCCGTTTCCAACTCTAACCGCTAGCTCTAATATGGGACTGTTCATCAAACGCCTAGTTAAAAAACTAAATCATCTGTTGTACGTGCAACTGAGTGATGCACAAGTCAAATGGACTATGAAGCAAGCAGCAACAAGTGCAGTTCAATTTGAAGAACAGCTGTTTGGGAGCAGGAAGACGTGATTTCGAAGTCACCCTGGGAGAAAAGTGATGTTTATACTGTTGTACATAAATGGCTCCATAAATATTGTTTAGCTAAAAAGGATTCCGTGCTTACAGCGAGAATCATGAATGGGAATATGCAGTGCTGTAAGAGGACCGTGTTCGTGGCTCCACCGAACGAACTCTGAATAGCAATGCATTTTTGCTGGACCCAATGCTAAAACCTGGGTGGAACGTTTGTGGCGAACTTCAAAATATGGTTTACCTAACAAATAATCCGTTCTCGAAGGATCGATTTTATCGAAATCTTCTTTTCTCCAGACGTATTTATGTGGTAGGCTTCTCGATCGTTTGTCTTTCATCCATTCTTCCGTGAGATTTCGGCTGTCTTCGCGTCGTCCCATGTGAGTGGGAACTTTCGAATCTCCTTCTTTCTTAGGCAAGAAATGACGCAGGCCGCCACCAAGGACTACCTATGAGGCAACAAAAAGAAAGAAAAAAAGTACATATCAATGTACCATAACGTTATGACCACATATCTAACAGCACGTTATGCAGCTCTTCGACAAGATAACCACTTATACACTGGCGTGCAAAAATTATGGACGAGACGGTTTTTCGAATGTAACGTCGTGCAGAAGTGCTCCACATCGACTCAAATCATACCATACGATCTCCAAGATGTAAGAATATGGTTCAAGTGAGCAAAACCGTCCAAACAAGGAATCCAAAGGATACAAAGGCACTTTATTGAAAAGGTAGCTTCGAGTACAACTGGACAGAAGAGAGCAACGTCCATGTGACAGGCGGCTGCCAAGAAAAATCCAGTCTTTAGTAGGGGGTATGTTTACCCCTGACTGCGTTGCAGGATTTACAACGTCTGTCCATGCTGAGGACGGAGGTGTGAAGGAGCTGTTGAGGCATCGCAGCCCATTCCTCTTGTAGCCCCAATCGCAGCTGCGGAATCATTGCCTGGTGACGTGCTGACAAGCGTCTCCCGAGAAGGTCCCACACGTGTTCAGTCGGATTTAGGTCCGGGGACTTTGCGGGCCAATCCATGTGTTGAATATCTTCACTCTCCAACAGCTCTGCGACAGCCACTGTACGATGAGGTGCAGCGTTGTCGTACATGAAGAGGAACTCAGGACCCACAACACATCTAAACAGACGCACGTGAGGCAGGAAAACCTCGGTACAATAGCGGACACCAGTGACTGAACCTCCTTGGAAGATGTGGAGGTCTTCCAAGCATGATACCGCTCCAAACGAGAACTCCGCCACCTCTAAAACGGTCCCTTTCGATGATGGTGGAGGTGTGATTGCGTGTTCCCTGCTTTCTCCAGATGTGTATATGTCCAGAATCGATCGCTCGTCAGACTAAATCGGCTCTCATCCGTAAAGAGAACTCGACCCTATTACTGATGTGTCCAGTTCTAGTGTTCCTAGCACCACAGAAACTGCCGTCTCCGATGATCAGGCGTTAATGGCACACACCGTACTGGTCGTCGTGCTAATAAACCACCTATGTGCAACCTTCTGGCCACGGTAAAATGCGATTACGGACGTCCAGTTGTCTGTTGCATGTGCCTTGCGATTTCTCCCACTGTCTGTTGTCTGTCTCTTCTCGCCTGTCGGACAATATATTGGTCGTCCGCCGCCGTGGTGTCTTGTGGACGACCACTGCTAAACTCTCGGACAGCTGTTCCTGTCGTTTGATATGCTCTCCAAGCTCGTGAAATGATGCTGTGAGCGACCCGAACTCCTCGGCCACACTAGTCACACTTCGACCTTCTTCCAATTTCCCAATGACGCGACTTCGGGTAAAGTCCTCCGGATGTCGTCTACTGGATTGCCTGTTGGCCATATCACACGGTGGCAGCAACTCGACGTCGTGCAAACCGATGTACACCGTGCAATAGCTTTCACCGAACTGCTGAGCGTACACCGCCCGTGTGCTTTATACCCTTTCGACACTCCCCCCGTCATGCTGCATATATGCGCATGCCCTACCGTACCGGACCCTAGTCAATCTCCTGAGCTGTCTTTCGGTCCGTTCTGCCTGCTCATTCCGCTGTTATGCTAATTTCTCCTCTTCGTCCTCAATTTTTGCACACCAATGTACAATGCGTGCAACTACTCTACCAGGTCACAGAAGGTGGTCTCTGGTATTTTACATCAGCCGGACAGAAGAATTTCTCGCATTTCGGCAATTGAGAAAGGTAATAATCGGAACTGCTGAATAACGCATTTCATCTCAGAAATGATTGATAGTATTTAAGTGGGGGTTTGGTGTTCAAGGAACGAACGATTTGCCTGGATGTGATCCTCGAACCAACTGTTCATAGTGGAGGCCTTGTATCATGTATAATTGCTTTTCTAAGAGTCCACTGCCCTCCGGACATACAGATAAACCGCAATGTAACGTAACATGATACATCAGCCATCTACTCAACCGTGGGGTTTTGGAGCGAGTATCACCGGAACCGCAACATGCCGACTAAAGGATCCCTGTTCGATGCCCACGCGGCGTCGAACAGAGATGCTTTAGTCGGCATGTTGAAGGCCTGAACCCAGGAAACTCCTTTTCAGTCGTCCAATGTCCAGCGAAGGGGATACCGTACCCGCTACAAGCAGAGCTGTAGAACCGTTGTGTGAGGGACACCCAGTTGTGTGAAACGGCCATTGACACTCACCATACAAAACTGCTGAAAGTCCTCTTAGATACGTCGTTTGATTTGTCAAATCTGTGAATCGCATCTTTGGGTCATGTCCTTCCTTCTTTCTATCCTTTCCTCCAATTGGGGACTGAAGTTCTCTTAAAGGCATATGAATTTTGTGTCCTCTGAATGCTGCAGTGTAAACCTCCAGTAAGAATGCACAGTTCTTCTACTGTTACCGATGTTATCACCTGTTTCTTCGTTATTATAGCTTTCACTAGTCGATCGATAAGCACAAATTGAGGCCAAGGTACTAGTGCGTAAACTTTCCAGACATCGCGTCTGCTGCTACTTCAGGTTTCCGAAATGTGCTGCAATGAAAGTTTCGAAAAACATTCCGCAACGATCTAATATTACTCAGAAGAATGACCCTAGCAAATAGGGAGGTCTTTGGTAACGCTTCATGTGACGTATTGCAACATTTGGTCCGAACAGACCAATATGAGAAATTTAAAATGAGTATTTAACAATCATTTTCTGCAAAGAAGTAACATTGCAGGTTACTCACTATGACGTCACGACATTTTAAACATGGGGTCACTATCATAGTGTTCCACAATAGAGAAACGATGTCCCCTAATTTTTGTAGTTTTTACAAAGGGACGAAGAGCTGGAAAGTATAAACACTAAACGGAAACCTTTTAGAGGCCAAACTTTAAAGACACAAAACTCGCCCAAACCTTGTTTTCCTGGTATGCAAAAATACAGGTGAAACACCAAATTTGAAATGCTTTTGACTAGCAACCCCACTTGCTTTTGTTGAGTGCTTCATGTTTCAAATAATGAGAAATGCCAAATATATTCTTTTGTTTGCGAAAATTTAGATTTTCGTTTATAATACGTACTACACTGAGTGCTCACAGAATTACAACCACCTACCTAAGTTCTCTTTTTGCCAGAAGAACCTCCGCCACAAGGAGTGCCATGGACTACGTAGTGCGATCAAAAAGTTCCGAGACTAGGTACGTAGCGCGCCAACAGATGGATGAACGGATACGCGAGCAGCGGTCGAGAGCAGTGACCTTCATGAGTCATTGTACCGAGTGGCGTCGTTCTGTGAACATCGGGAGCTGTGCTACACGATATTTGTTGCGGCAGGCTTACGGCAATGAAGAAATGAGTCGTGCGAGGTGCTTTGAGTAGCACTCTCACTTTAAGAGCGGCAGAATTGCACTAGAAGACGACGAGAGGTCAGGACGACCACCCATGAGCAAAACCCCCGAAAATGAATGTCTACATTTGTGGGGTTGTGCACCGTGAACTCTTCCCCCAGGGGCAGATCATCACCGCCCTTTTTTACTGCGATCTTCTGCGGCACCTTAGGGAGGCCATTCACCGCAAACGACCTGAAATGTGGCGCAGTGGCGATTTCCTGCTCCATCACGACAATGCAGCAGCTCACAGAGCGTTAGCAACAGGCCAGTTTTGCAGCAGCAACAGCATGATTACCCTTCTTCACCCGCCTTACTCGCCTCATTTGGCCCCCTACGACTTTTTTATGTTCCCGAAAATGAAGTGAAGCTCATGGGTAGCCGTTTTGAAACCGTGGACGAGATCCAGCGCGAATCGCAGACGGCACTTGACACGATTCGCGAAGACGACTTCCTGGGAGCGTTCCAACAGTGGCAAAAACGCTGGTCGCTTTCCAAGGACCAGCGTTTTTGCCACTGTTGTTACTACCTTGAGGGACATCATAGCCAGATTTAAGTAACGTAAGTAATTTGTTGTATATCGGCGTAGTCTCGGAACCTTTTGATCGGACCTCGTATATCCGGTGTTTGTGTAGTTGTGTGATGACCTGAAACTAGGTAGTTTGTTTGGCAGTCTACAGTTCTCGTAGTATGGAACGGAGTTGTGTGCAGTTCCGCGACGTCCAACAGACAGATGTTCAGTTGACATCAGGCAAAGTTTGGGGTCCACTTGAGATGTATCATATCAGCATTGTTTCAGACGTTTAAACAGATATTGAGTTGACAGATGTTCAGTTGACATAGGCAAAGTTTGGGGTACACTTGAAATGGCTCATATCAGCACGGGTCGTCATAACATTCATGCACAAGGCGGGCTCGATGACATTGAGCATTATCGTCCAGGAAGAAACCATCCCTTTCTGGACAAAAGTACAACATTGTGGGTGTGTATGGTGCTCAAGCAGCCCCTGTTAGTAGTCGGCGTACACATGTTTGTCCACACTCCCCGTGGGTCCAAGTGTGCTGCTGCACATGTCCCATATCATACAACCACCCCTACAGGCACGGATAATCAATACCATGAGTGAGGAATCCATAGCCTTCTGCTGATGATGCCTAATACGGACTCGACCAGCGGGATAATGGAGTACATATTGCGAATCGAACCAGTACACCTGCTTCCAATCTCCTATCGTCCACAATCCATATGCTGTTTACATCAGGACAGTTCTTTACGAGGATGGGGTGCTGTTAGCAGAGGGCACTAAATATTGTATTGGGCTGTGAACTGCGAAACTGTAATGCGCGTGTTGAACTGTCCTGGTGGTCGCAGCTGTAATCGCCGCTCGTGGAGACTCCACCAACTATTGAAGGCGAATAAACTTTGTTTTCCTTTGCTATCACAGGTGTCCAATTACTTGTTGGTAGATAGTGTATATATTCACCTTCAGTAGTCGGTGGAGCCTCCATGAGCGGCGATTACAGCTGCGACCCTCCGGGACATACTCTCAACCAGGCGTTGTACGTTGTACTGTCAACCAGGAGGACATACTCTCAACCAGGAGAAAAACAGGCATTGCAGAACATGTGGCAGAGTTTCCCTGTTTTTCTCTTGATTGAAATTTCGTTTCTTTGCTTGCTCGGGTGCATTCTTGTTTTGTAAGTTTTTGCTTATTTTTTATTTTTTAAATTATTATGTTTTTAAATATTTCTTAGCTTGCTTATCTCTTGTTTTGTCCTTATATATGTACAATATATATATAAATTGAAGTGCCAAAAGTCATAGCAGTATGCAAATATTTAACTGGAGCTAACGTCGTATAAAGGCTGAGATTCACGCTACCATTTTTACCAGTTGTGAGGTGTAATCCAGTGAGTCAGGTTGAACAACCGCCAGAAGGACTATGTGAAGCGGACGTGAATTATCGGAATTTGAACGAAGCATGGTAGTGGGAGCCAGACGGATGGGGCATTCAATTTCCGAAGTTGTGCGAACATTCAACATTCATCGATCCACGGTGCCACGTGTGTACCGAGAATACCTAATGGAAGGTATTACAATCCACCGTGGACAGCGCAGTGGCCGACCACGGGTGCTGAATGACCGTGACCAGCGGCGTCTGACGAGGATTGTCCATGCTAACAGACAAGCGACACTGGATCAAATAACATCCACATTTAATGCAGGAGGTATCACAAACATATCCATCAGGTCCGTTTAGCGTTATTTGGCGTCCATGGGGTACGGGAGCAGAAGACCCACCACAGTGTCTTTGTTAACACCACGATATCGGACATAGCACCTCACCTGAGCTCGTGAGCGCCATAATTAGGTCCTGGAAGTATGGCAACATGTGGTGTTGTCCGATGAGTGATGCTATCGGTTGTTACGAGCTGATGGTAGTATTCGGATGTAGCGCAGACCCCATGAGGCTATGGACGCAAGCTGTCAACAAGGCATTGTGCAAGCTGTCAACAAGGCATTGTGCAAGCTGTCAACAAGGCATTGTGCAAGCTGTCAACAAGGTATTGTGCAAGTTGTCAACAAGGCATTGTGCAAGCTGTCAACAAGGCACTGTGCAAGCTGTTGGCGGTTCCATACATGTGTGGGGTGTCTTTACGTGGCACGGTTCAGGTCTTCTGGTTTTTGCAAACACGTCATTAACCAGCAACCGCTTTGTTGTTCTGCTGGGTAACCATTTGTAGCCCTTCATGGACTTCATGTACTTCAACAACGATGTGATTTTTTAGGCGGACAATGCACCATGTCATCGGGCCCAAGTTGTTCAAAATTGGTTCGAGGAGCATTCTGAACAGTTCCGACGGATGGCGTGGCCACTACTCTCCCCGACATGAACCCAACTTATGGGACGTGGTGGAAAGGTCTATTCGCACCGAAGATCCTGCAGCTTTTAATACCAGGGAACTGTGTGTGGCTGTTCAGAAGGTACGGCTCAACATCTCTCCAGAAGTCCTCCGGCCACTTGTGGAATCGATTCCACGATTTCGTCGGGATAGAGGAGGTCCTTCACGATACTAGGTACTTTTGGCACTTCAATGTAGATATAATAACATGCAGATTCCATGCTTTTTAATAAACGCGGACGTCTTGTAAACAGCGAGTAGAAAGATAAAGCGACTTACATTTATATTTCTGCCGGGGTCGTTTTCGACAAGTTGTCTTGCGATATCCTTACACCATTTCCGTTGCTCTTGCGGAACTCTGTCGTCACTTTCCCAGTAGCGACTAGCGGAATGACCATACATCGCAGCTGGAGTTGCATGGGTCACTCTAGTGGTGGTTACCAAACCTGTGTATTTACCTGTAAAGATAACACAGAGATTACCATTACCATTCATGTGCTAATGTGTACCTTAAATGAAATGATATCCCCAATGCTGAAAAACTGCATGACATTTTTTTGCTTGGATTCTGGGATTTTGAGACACCCAGGAGACGCTTGTCCATAATTCTGGGTGTTAGTCTCTATCAGCGCCGGAAGGAAGGAAGGAAATACAGGTTATGTGATGGGTTCGTTGATTTGCGCTCTTACACTAACTTCTGACTTCACATAAAATTCAGTACTTAGCTTAAAGCCGAATATTATAATCAACAGGTCTGCAATACACAAATCTTTACAATACGCTAAACAGAGTTTGGGAACGAATGTTTCACAATATGCCTGACACTTACCACTCCTTAAATACAATTTGTTTACTCAACACAAGAATCGATCATATCAACACTAACTGTAGAGTCCGTTGAGATAAGAATATAACGGGTTCTAGAAATTACTTATTGCTATACAAGCATTTATTATTCTCTTTTGCGCAGTCATTGTAAATACTGAGTGTACATTGAAACATACCCTTGATGTGCTTCCTTGTTCATGCATAGAAATACAAAATACGCAAGCATTTTCAGGATGATAATCCTCCCTTGGTAAGGGTCATGGACTCCCTTTAGCGGGCTACCCCATGTTTATTTTTTTTGTTTTTGTTTTTTTGGGTGTTACTTGTTTTTGGTGTAATTTCTGTTAGCATTTATCAATTAAGTCAACGACGTTGGGAAAATCTTTGTACACGATATGTTTTGCAAATATCTTTTCGGAATCTGGAAGTATTTTTCGATTTTCTGGCCCATGGACTATTTTAACTGTGACATCGTCGAACTCTTGACAATGCAACATAAAGTTGTCCATGGCTAAACACTGGTTCAGGAAGGTAGATACCTATTTTCTCGAGTGTTTGGCCTTGGGACTTATTAATGGTCCTAGCAAAGGCAAGTTTTACAAGAGGGCAGCGGATGGCCTAGTGATCAGCCTTCGTGACTGCTATGGGAGAATCTCAGGTTCACGAACGCTCGAACCACTAAACATCCACCGTGCGTTGAATGGGCACGTTAAGCCGTCGGACCCCGGGTACTGGCCACCCGGTAGTAAATAAGGGGTTTTCCACTTCCTTTCTACCTTGCTTCCGTGTCACTTTCCTATCGGGCACTCTAGCCCAAATCTCCTAGCTGCGTCTTTCTAAGGGTTGTTTAAGACCTGGTTCAGACACTCCCTTCCTAAAATCCTCTACATAGGATCTGATCTTCTCTGAGTTATACAGGGAATTTGGTCATCTTAGTGTGAATGGAAAGTCTATATCAGTAGGTACGAGGTCAATTCGTGCAATAAAAGCACTTTTACCACATGCTGAGCCTATGAGTATTTCTGCAATGATCAAATTGGCTTTTAGTTCTTTAACTATCAGTCTTGTTCCATTGCATAAACCTCGTTGTGTATTGAAGTTTTTAGGAGCATAATAATAGCTCCAATCTTTAAATTTAGTCTGTGAAGAGGCATTTCTGATGCTCATTTAAAAACTCTATAGGATAATACTGTTCAGTATTTTCTTCACCATCACCATGAATTGAATCAGAGCTAGGCGCGTTTTTAATATCAGCATTTCTTTCAACTGCACTGCATTTTTGCCTCTTTTCATATTTTCTGGCATATTCGGCATTACGGCGGTTAACGTCCTGTCTTTCGACTGCAGTGCGTTGTTGCCGTCTTGCTAGATCGTAAACGGCTTTGCGGCGTTTAAATTTAATCGCTTCATCTAATGAAAGAGGTGACTTTCGTTTTTGACGCGGCATAGGAGATGTTTAAAACAACAGTCAAGTTTGCAAAGGACAGTAACGCTCGTCCTTGCCTTACTTAGTCCCAATAAAGTAAAATATGTTACAAACTACAACTCTATGCTTTCACTTCTATTGCACTCGAAAAAAAAATCTAACTTCGAACGAAAGGAACAATCGTAAACAAAACATTAAACGGGGACGGTTATGGACAACACGGTGTGAACACAGGAATATAAATGTTCATTTTGTTCTCTTAAATACAGCGTACGTAGTTGTTTGTTTATGGTTAAAAGTGATCCACGTCGTGGCAGGTGTTGCCTTTTATAATAGAAATCAATCTACTCTCTCAAAACAAAACGCTGTTACAAGAATCTCCCGCTATCTGCTTCTCTCAAAATTGCACATCTCTCAACTAACATTAACACACTGCACTATTCCCTCAGAAGTCTTTAACTTCTTTTTATGCCCTTTGACGCTGTCAGGATTGTCCACCTCAAATTCATCGGGAGAAAATTTGTGGTGTTAAGTTTAGACAATATTTAACGAGAAGAAACCAAATTTACAAGAGAACACAGGAACTCAAAAGGAATATTTATTTTTCGTCTGTAGTGCATGCGTACAAAATCTGATAATAAACATTATGTCAGTGAATATCTCAAATTTTCACGGTGAAATATTTCTTTAAATGCAGAAACGGTGAACGCTGAATTTTCGCACGTATGTAGTTTTAATCGACAGCTAGAAGTTCCCAAAACCCAAGAGTCGTAGGAAAAGGAAATCTGGTAATTGCGCATTGGACTATTGGAATGTTTCTTCCGTGTAAAAGGCCACTGAGGTGAAACGAAAGTTGAAAAAAGGAAGTCTTCCAAAGCTGGAAGTAGAGTACAAAGACTGAGCGAGATCAGGAGAGGGCTGGAAGATAGGCAAACAAAGGAAAAAGGAAGAAAATTCGTGTGAGGGAGATAGAGAACAGGAGAGCGAGAAACAGTAAGAGAGAGAGAGAGAGAGACCGACAGACGGAGCCGACAGAGAGCGCGAGAGAGACACGAAGCGTGCATGTAAGAGATAAAGAGAGATGCCCCAAGTGATATACACTGAAGAGCAATTGAATTAGAGACAGCTGGCGTTATGCAAATGTGGCGCTGTGGGCGGCCCTGTAAATGGAAACGACATGACGTATGCAGCGATCCGACAATATAAGGAGTGATGCGACCGGAATCAGTAAGAGTCGAACGCAGTATGGGTAAGACGAAGGATCTAAGCGCATTTCATCGTGAGCATATTGTCGGGGCCTGACGAATGGGTCACTCCATCTCGGAAGTCGTGCAGGCGCTGTGATTTTCACGAGCCACTGTGTTACGGGTGCACCGTAAGTACATCGAATCCGGTAAAACCATCCCTGCAAGGGCTAATTGCCGTGGATAACAGCGTGTGGGTGAGCGGGGTCATCGTCGGCTAGCTCGCATTGTAACAGCGGATGGACGGCCCACAGTGCAAGAAATCACTCGGCAATTTAACGCTGGTGCACAAAAACGTTTAAGGAGCCACACCATCCAGAACCATCTCCTCGCTATGGGGTACAGAAGTCGTCGACCCACGAGGGTACCGCTGCTGACCGCACATCACAGGGTGCAAAGATTAGCATGGACGCGGGAACATCGCCACTGGACCCTAGACATGTGGAAAAATGTTGCCTGGACTGATGAGTCGAGATTTATGTTGGTACATGCGGATGGCAGGATACGAGTACTGCGCAAACCACATGAAGCGATGGATCCTCCTTACCAGCAGGGTACTCTTCAAGCAGGTGGGGGTGGCATTCTCGTATGGGGACTGTTTACGTGGGCTAAAATGGGACCCCTGGTACGTGTGACATCATCCCTCACAGGTCAATGATACCGGGATATCCTGGACGACCATTTGGTTCCATTTGTGCGTCTTCAACATCCCACTGGGGATCTAATCCTGCAACAAGACAATGCAGCTCCCTAATTCTATCCGAATGGTTGGATGAACACTCCACCGACGTGTCCTCGCTTCCTTGGCCAGTTAGGTCACCTGACCTCAATCCCATCGAGCACATCTGGGATGCAACCGAGAAAGATGTTCGAGGCTCTGATCCCCCCTCCATCAAATCTTCGTGAACTGTGGGAGCTTGTTCAGGGGTCGAGGATCCGTATGGCTTCCCAACGCTTCCGGTCTCTTGTCGAGTCCATGCCGAGACGAATCGCCGCCGTCAGCAGGGCGAAAGTTGGTGCTACACGTTACTAGACAGGTATCTCTAATTCAATTGCTCTTCAGTGTATACTCCTTGCATAAAAAAGGAAACTTGCACGAAACTAGCGGTTGAGCGAGATTAAGAGAGGACGCATAATTGGACTTAGAGAGGCCGGTTGGTCAAGTCGCCGTATCGCCAGGCGTTTGGATCAGAGCAACGCGGCAATCGGACGATGTTGACGCCAATGGGTCGAGGAGGGCACAACCCAGTGGCACTCGGGCAGTGGACGGCCGAGGACAGCGACAGAACGCGAGGATCAAGACATTGTGAGAGCCGTACGAACAGAACCGAATTCGTTGGCCATGTTGATCGTCTAAAGGTACGAAGGGGGACATCCCGATCTTTTCCGGACGACTTGTAGCACTACATTCGAGGCCACTCCGCCGCCAACCACTGACCAGCGAGCATCGTCGGCACCGGTTGCAGTGCTGTTGGGTTCTATCGACGTGGGATAGAGACCGGTGGCATCGTGTTGTCTTTAGTGATCAGCCACGGTTTGCACTTGGCGCCGGTGACCAACGCATGCGCTTCTGGAGACGAGCCGGTCAGCGCACGGGTTCTGCCTTTACCGTGGAACGGCACGCGGCTCAAACACCGGCAGTGACTGCCCGAGGCGCCATTTTCTACTATAGCCGGACACCATTGATAGTCCTCATCAGCAGAAGGATATGGATTCCTCACGCATGGTATTGATTATCCGTGCCTGTAGGGGTGGTTGTATGATATGGGACATGTGCAGCAGCAAACACTTGTACCCACGGGGAGTGTGGACAAACATGTGGACGCCGACTACTAACAGGGGCTGCTTGAGCACCATACACACCCGTACCGACATTTTACGACCTGCTGAGTTGCCATTCCTGTCGCAGCATCACCGTGCAATTTTATAATTTCCGATCTCACACTGCACTGCTCTCCCAGGCCTTCTTCCGTAATGTCGATACCCTACAATGGCCAGCCCGATCGCCCGAACTCTCACCGATTGAACGTGTTTGGGACATGATGAGACGCTACTTACGTCCATACCGGAATGTCTGCGAATAATATGACCACCTACGTAACAATGGAAATAACTACCCTTGGCCTAGATGACAGCGACGAGACGGCGTGGCATGGACGCAATGAGGCTCTAGAAGGTCGCCCGAGGCACACGTGCCCATTCGGACAGCAGCAGAGCACGGAGGTGACGTGGTTGTGAGACTGCATGTGGAACCTGTCGATCCAACCCCAAGTGCTCTATGGGATTGAGGTCGGGCGATTTTGCCGGCCAAGGGAGAACGGAGACATCGCTGTCGTGTTCCTGGAACCAGCCACGCACCTCATTAACGAAGTGGCATGACGCATTGTCCTGTTGGTAGACACCACCACCACCAGGGTAAACGTCCAACATGAAGGGATGCATGTGGTCAGCGAGGATGGTCAGGTGGCCATTGGCGTTTAGGGATCCCATCCAGTGGTACGAGGTCATACAAAGAAAACATCCACTAGACTTTCACACTGCAAGCGAAGGCTTGTATTTGACCGACAGTCGTGTCAGGATGTTGGTTCTGGTGTGTCTGACGGTGTATCCGCCACGGCCAGTCACTTCTGTATAGAAGGAACCTCGATTCGTCGGAGAAGGCTACCTCTTGTCTACTCTTCCACTGTCCAATGTCGGCAGTCCCATGTGAACTGCTGGCGTTATTACCGATAAATCTGGGTTAACATGGGCGCCTTGACGCAGCGTCGACTCCAAAGACCCTTGCGTAACAGGGTTCGACTTACTGTTATCGGGGACACGTATCTAGGTGACCCAGCGTTCATGTGCGTGGTCAATTGTTGCACTGTTGCGCGTCGATTTCCCTTTACCAGACAACGGAAGCGTTGTTCTCTTCTGGGGTCGATGGTCTTGGGGGCTTAACAGTTATGATGGCGGGATGTACTCGGTGTGCCAGCGGTACATTCTTGGTACACTCTTACTACAGGACCTCGCGAACATCCCACGCTGTCCGCTGTTTCTGAGATGCTTCCACCCTTGGCGCGGTAGTTAACAATTCCTTTTTGAACGTCCGTTAAATCACTATCTCTGCTCATTGTGCTCAAGTAACGTACTATGGCTCATCTGTCCTGGCCGGCCGCTTATATCTCAATGTGCTCTACCTTGCCACGTGCACTCTGTGAAACGCCTGGGCGGGTACACTGTTATTTCGGGGGTGGTCATATTATTCTGATATGACCGCGTAAATAACATTTCTAGAGGAAGAAGCAAAAAAATTGCATCATTTTTTGTGTATATTCTAAACAGAGAAATTACACCAACCTTCTGCTTGTGCCCAGTCTGCTAGACTTGGAATCCTGGCTTTGAAACTTTTTTCACAGTTTTCGTATTCGCCACTGTCATCCAGTCCAACCGTTTCGAATCGACCTTTGACCCCGCAAAGCAAAGCCGTGGCGCAGGCTCCTGAATCGCCGATCTGACTGTTTGTGTTATATGTCTGAATAAAAAGAACAACAAAACAGAAAAAAACATTTCAAGGTTTTAAGTTAATGATATAATTTCAAACTTACACTCCATTAGAACAAATCTGATGAAAAATATAGCACATATTGAAATGTATGGAAGATAATAAGCGAAAACACGTTCGCTGAATACAGTTTATTTCATGAATAAAAATAATTGTTCAAAAATCCACAATTAATTAAATGGTCGCATGTTTTTCACTGGTTAGGCTGAACAACTTGGAAACACTATTGCAGGAAAAATGATTTCTTCCAGGATTTGCAGAATTTATTACATGCTAAAAATACGATCCGCTGAAGTTAAATATTACAAGGATGAAGCTCTGTATTTCTGAATATTGTGTATGATAGGAGTGACTTCAAAGAAGCTTTTGAACAGAACGTTTTGAATCTTGTGACGTGAATCTTTTCGGTTCTTTTATTCATGAACATTTCATAAAAGCGGCCTTTAATGAACCTGTGCTTTTTGCAGCCTCGGTGGCGCAGAGGTCTAAGCGATGGCTTCCGATCATTCGTCCGAAATGGATCCGGGTTCGAATCCCGGTGAGGCATGGATGTTGTATTTGTCTAAAGGCCCTGGCTCTCTCTCCCTTCCCTGGAGTCAGTGGCCGTACATTAGGGACGGGCGGCTGCTTATAGCCCACTAAGTTGCTCACGGTGGCCGTTAAACCTTCAATAAAAAAACATAAAGAGAAACAACCCTGTGCTTTGTATACTGAAAATTGTGCAATAAATATTCGATGCAATTTCCAGTAGCATCAACACATTTAGTATACGGGCCCGTATCATTACTTCATTTGCGTTTATTTTTTGATAATGAAAGTACACTCTAATTCAAAATTTAAGGATTTGAATAGGAAGACGTGAGTTCGAATCTTAGCACCGGCAAATGGGCTTATTTTCATATTGGCGCCCAAGAGTAAAAACGAGTCTCCGGCAATCTGGTTCGAGAAAATTTGTGACGATGCTTCCACTCATCATCTGGAATCAATAAGAATACTTTCTGCTACAGTGAAATCCTTCAAGTATGGTTTGTCGGTGGACCCGAATCCTGAGATTTCATGCTTCCGCATCTCTGAAGCAGGAGGGATATACAGGGGTTGGACAGAATAAGGTGAAAAATTAGGAATATAAGGTTTTACGTACCTAATAGGGTGTGGGACCACCTTTGGCATTCGAAACCGCCTGAATCATCCTTGGAATGGACGCATAATCACCCTGGACGGTGGTTAGTGGGATGTTACACCATTCTTCATGCAGAAACTGCTCCAGGTCTTTGGGAGATGCAGGAGGAGGATAACGGGAACTTACTCTGTTTTCCAACACACCCCACAGTGGCTGGATGATGTTTAAGTCTGGTCATTAAGGATGCCAAGGAAGGTATGAAAGTTCGTCCTCTTGTTCTTCAAACATTCCGAGCTCTGTTAATTGGAGCGTTTGAATCTTGATAAATGGCATCCCTTGCAGGAAACAAAGCCTGAGCCACTGAATGGACGTGATCGGCCAAAATTGTTCTATACCCTCTGCAAGTCATCCGCCCTTTCAAGGTGAGCAGAGGACCTGCTGAAAACCACAATATGACCTCCCAGAGCATGAGAGAACCACCACCATGCTGCACTGTTGGAAGCAGACAGTCTGGGTTGTACGCCTTTGACGGTATTCTCCACACGTAAACACGTCCTGCGGTGGAGAATAGTGTGAATGCGGATTCATCCCACCACATTACACGTTTCCATGCATCGGCAGTCTACGTTGTATGCTCCTGGCACCACTGCTGTCGCCGTTGTGCATTCACCCGGATCACCAGAGGTTTTGAAATAGGAGCTCTGCCATGAATATCTTGTTTATGCAGTTCCGTGCGCACTTGTTTCGTTGATACTGGGGTCTGGAGATGCAGACTGAGCTCAGCACTAATTTTGAGCGCGTAGTGTTCTCATTAAGGGTAACAATCCTCTTTAACGCTCTCCTGTCTCTATCAGTCAGGGTCGTTTTCCTGCGGTTTTTGTGTTTTGCAGACGAGGTTTCTGCACGAACACGGTATTCTGTCATGATGCTAGACACAGTAGCTCTCAATAACCCAAATACCCTAGCAACTGTTGTCACGGAGGCACCAACTAGCCGGCCACCAAAAATCAGCCCTCTTTCGAAGACCGTTAGCTTGCTCGTTTTATCGTCACCCTGAAAGGAATTTTGCAACAAGACACTTTATATGCACCTAAACAGGGCCTTGAGGTTCTAAACAAAGCTATTACAACCAAAAAATGGTGGATACCTTTGCGTATTGCGATGTACGCAGCTGCATTAAAAGTCACGTCTGTGAGCGTAGTGTCCACATTATCCTTACCAACCCCTGCATGTGTGACGTACCACTGAGGTGACGCAAGTCAAAACGGAAAGTTGCAGCGATAAGCTTTGTCGGCGTAGTTCAATATGTAGAACAGCTGCTCCAGGGTAGCGGCTGTTCTACGCACCACCGGCAGAAGGGTCATTTTGCCATCAGAGGGCAAATTGAGCCCGATTAGCCGCGGCATCAGTGACTGAAACTGCGGAATTGTTGAATTGTTGCATCTGTATAAAAGAATATGAGTGCATATTACTTCAGCAGAAATAATTGCAGAAATTAATGTGAGGATCACAAAGCAATCCAGTATCAAGCAAAACAGTTTGCTGGGAACTTCATAAAACTGAAATATATGGCACTATTGCCAACCACTCGTTCCGAATGCTAACGTAAAAAGACGGGCGCCATATTGTTACTAGGACAAAACCAGGACAGTGGATGTTTGGAAACTTGTGATTCAGTCCGACGAATCATTATTCACACATTGTCCAATTTCGGGGGAAAACTTGTGTTTGACGGATGTCGAAGGAAACTCATGAACCTTACTATCTTCAGCCAACGTAAAAACCGTAAGCTATCAGTACTGCTAAACAAAGACATCGCTCTTTCCCCGTTTTACAAACACCCAGCAACAGAAAAATTGTTATCTGGCCACTGCTGGGGAATCGAACTCCAGATATCTCGATATTTGGCCGAGCGCGTTAGCCTTACACTACGGTGTCCAACAATCCACTGCGCTATGTGTGTTTTTCTGTCAGCTTCTGACATCATAAATCCGTAAGATGGGCTCAGCTACTGAGACGTCTCCATCTGGTGGGCATTAACGGCACTGGCTATATATTAATTATAGCAGTTAAATCCAAAGGGAAAGAAACTGACAGAAAAACACATAGCGCCTTGGATTGTTGACCATCGTGGTGTAAGACTAACGCGCTCAGCTAGATATCGAGAGATCTGGGGTTCGATTCCCCAACAGTGGCCGGATAACAATTTTTCGGTTGCTGTGTTTTGTAAAACATGAAAAGAGCAATGTCTTTGTTTATTCACTGAAGTCACGTATTTGGAAGATTTTCATTTAATCAGTAATGCTTTGGGAATAAATATTTTCATATTTATAACGAAGTAAATTTCTCCGTCATTTGTGTCCACGCCGGGGCTCGAACCCGGGTCCTCTCATTCCGGAATAAGTCGCTCTACCAATTGAGCTACGCGGACGTTCGTTCTGACTGCTATCTGCTCATAATGTCGTGAACCCGGATCCCCTCATTCCGGAAAAAGTCGCTCTACCAATTGAGCTACGCGGACGTTCGTTCTGACTGCTACCTGCCTTTATGTCGTGTGCGTCCTGCTGGGCAGGCACGTCACACATTCTTTAAGTCCTATCACCACTCTGAATAGACGAGCTACATGAGCTGCATACTTTGTTATTCTGAGAGACTTGATTCATCCCATAACACAAATACTGTTTCAGGCTTTCACACAAACTGGCTCACATTCATGATGAAAATGTTCAAAGAGTGTCTCCGGAATCCTTTGATACTTAGGATGCATACCTTAATACGAGGGTTGTACCGAAAGTAAAGCAAAACTGGGCATGACTTTTTATTAACTGACAGAGGTCGTTCAAATTCAACATATTGATAGAGTAACTCTTCCTCTATACAAAGGTACTACTCAACATAATCTCCAACACGAACGATGCATTTGCGCAGTCGATGAACCCATTCTCGAATCTTCTTTGAACAAATTTAGGTGTGGACTGCTGTACCCACTTCTTTACGGCCATTTTCGCCTCGTCTGTGTCATCAAATCATTATCCCCGGAGACTTTTCTTCATCTGACCGAACAGGTAGAAGTCGGTGTGCTCCAGATCTGGGCTGTACGGTGGATGGGGGACAACCGACCAACCTAATTTGCTGATCGCCTGACTTGCTGCCAAACGTGTGTGTGGTCTCGCATTGTCATGGTGAATGTGGATTCTTTTCAATTATCATTCGGTCTCTTCATTCTTATGGCTTCTCTAAGCCTCTTGGGTGCCTCAATGTACCTGTCGCTTGTCACGGTGCGAAGTGGCCTGAACTGACGAGTCAGGCCACTTTCATCCAATATCCTAAGCCATCAAAAAAGTTCTCGTAAGTCCTCAAAAATCTCTGCATCAAATGTAAACTACGTAATAAGAAAAATATTTCAATCTGAAAAACAAAACAAAACGGAATGCTCATCGCTTTTTGTCTTAGCAAGTGGCTTAGCGCTGAGCACGGTGTAGACTTCCTTATGAAATTCACTCAGCCGGAGACAGATAGAAGTTTATTGTGACTATTGATAAAGTATGGATCTACCCAAACAACTGTAACAAAAAAGGTATATCTACTCTTGCCAAAAAGCAGAAAAAGACTTTCAAATTTGTGTCCAAGGATCCAAAAAAGTTTCAGTAAAGGAAACTTTCAAACTTAGGTTCAAGGACCCCAAAAAAGTTTCAGTAAATGATTATTGCTGGTTTTTCGTACAATGGGAATTTAAATTAAGGAAAAGATGAGATGAAATGAAAAATCAATTCTAGATATTACCAAAATAATGTTTTAACTACTGCACGGTCGAGTCAAATTATTGCAACCACCAGCAAATACCTAGAGTAACAGCCGTGTGCAGGGCGGACAGCAGCTAGACGGGCTGGAAGTAACTCAATAAGGTGCTGGAAGGTGTTCACAGGTATGTGGAGCCATGCTGACTGCAGTGCATCTGAGACCTGCTGGAGGGTGTGTGGTGGTGGATCCATAGAGCGAAAAATACGATTGAGATGGAGCCACAGATGCTCAATTGGGTTTAAATCTGGGGAATTAGGGAGTCAAGGAAGTACTTTGAAGTCTTCATCATCCTCTTCCAACCACTCTCGGACATTTCTAGCTGCGTGACACGCAATTGCCGTGCTGGAAGATCCCATCCGCCTCAGAGAAGACAATCAGCATGCATGGGTGTACGTGGTCTGCAAGGATGGATTCATTCGGTCCATAGTGCCTTCCACAGGTATGAGTGGACCCAGGGAATGCCACGAAAACATTCCCCAAACCATAACGCTATCCCCACCACCTTGTGTTCTTGCAGCAATGATTGAAGAGTGTTTGTTCTCCGATGTTTCTCGTCTTATATGCCAACGTCCATCCGTTCGATGAAGTAGAAAACGACACTTATCGGAGAGGGCAATCCTTGACAATCAGTGGAGGTCCAATTCCGATACTGCCATGCAAATGTAAGCCTTTTCTGCCGATGCATCTTAGTTAGCATAGGTGCAGTGACCATCCGTCTGCGTCGGAGCCCCAAAGAGCAGGGTTCGCTGAATTGTCGTTTCAGACACACTTCCTGTAGCCCCCTGTTTCATTCGGCCAGTGAGTTGCTCCACTGTAGCGTGTCGATCTTACCTCACGCCCCTTCAAAGCCGACGTTCACCTCTCACATTAATGGCACGCTATGCTCCGCAGTTTCCACGTCGCTTATTTGCAATGGTGCCATTTCTCCAATCTCAATACACTTTAACCCTAGCAGCACGCGAACAGTTCACAAACTGCGCTGTTTCAGAAATACTACCACCCTTGTCCCGAAAGCAGATAATCATCCGTTTTTGCAAATCTGATAAATCGCTCCTTTTATCCATGACAGCAACAAGTGATATGTTTTTAGAATGCATACAGCACACCTTATAACACTCCATGCCAGCTCACGACACATGCTTTCTTTCATTGAGTTGCTCACGGTGGTCGCTAAACCCTCAATAACCCCCCCCCCCCCAAAAAAACCCCTTGCAGTCATGTGGCAGATAGGCAGATGTACTTCATCGCAAGGACCATGGAGATCTGTGCTATTGCTTGCAGCTGTGAATCCTGAAGCTTTAAGCTGAAGAAAGGGAAGTTGGTGAATAACAAATTACGTAGGTGAATCAAAAAGCTAGTTGCGCGTAGCCCCATATGGAGTGGGATTGCGCTCAGACCATTTGTGCTTGGGAGCGAAGTAGACAGTACGTCGGAGCTGCTGGCGGGAGATGTTTTAGATCGGAAACTGCGTAAGGCGTGTGCAGGAAGCAGTTCATAATGGCGCGTCAACTGGATTCTTACTCCAAATTTAAAGTGCGAGGAACCATTCGATTTTTGTGGGCTAAGCGCCTCAATTGCACTGGCACCCATCTTGAAATCTGGGCTGTATACAAGGAAAATGCCATGCCTCGCCCGGCTATTGCAAAGTGGTGCCAACAATTTGAAAAGGGTTTCCCAAAGTTGAAGGACGAATACCTCGAAGCACGACCATCAATGTCCAGCACTCCGGAGCTTGTTGCCCCAGATTGACGATATGATGCGGGATAATTGGCGTATCAAAAGGAAGGGAATTGCCAGTACCTTAGACATTTTGTACGGGACTGTGCATTCCATCATTCGCGAGCATCTGGGATTTTGGAAATTGTGTGCGAGGTGGGTGCCACGTTTACTTACCGACCAGCACAGGAACCAACGTTTCCTGTCGTCTTTGGCTCTTCTGAAACGGTATTCTGTTGAGGGTCGCAAGTATTTGCGTCGAATCATCACGGGTGATGAAATGTGGTTTCACCATTTCATACCAAAAACCAAACGATCTTCCATGTCACCACTCCAACAAGGAAGAAGTGCAAAGCCCAACCGTCCTTGGGAAAGGCCATGACGACTGCTTTTGTTTTTACTGTGAAGGTGGATATTTACACAGAATTTCTGCCAAGAGGGACAACTGTCAATGATGCATCATTTTGGCAAACTCTACGAAATTTGCGAAAGGCAGTTAGGGACAAAAGCCGGTGTAAGTTGAGCGAAGACGAGATTCTGCTGCACTACAACGCCACACCCCACACAGCATGAAAACCAAAGGAATTGCTGCAGTCATTCAAGTAGGAGGCATGGCAAAATACACCGTACAGCCCAGACGTATCCCCGTGCGATTGCCATTTGTTCGGTAAAATAAAACAGGAGCTTAGTGGAAAACGATTCCAAAACAATGAGGTTGCGAAAACTGCGGTTTTTAACTGGTTGCACAAAACTGGAGGATACTTTTGTGCACAAGTATGGAAAATTTAGTCACACTTTCCGATAAATGTTTGCAGTCCTTAGGCTATGTTGAAAAGTGAATAAATGTTGTACATTTAAACCAACATACATGTCCTGAGTATATCTCTTTATTTTTTTTTTATTCAACAGTGTAACTGATTTTTTTATTCTCCCTCGTACTTTATGTCTTCGCAACTCTTTGTACCATTGAGAACGCCAATATTTATGTAAAACTGAGATTTTAGGTGATCAATATTGATTGAGTACAAACTGTGACTTAATCTTCTTTTTCTATTTCCGTGAAGCCACAGGGAAAGAAGAATGAGAGGTCACAGTTCGTTAACACCTTACACACACAATTCCCTCACGTACTGTCCATAGGAAGGATATAATGCCTGTTCTCTAAGAAAAGCTACATCTTGTTGTCGGAAGCCGATGCAGATGTTTAGGGAAGAAGAAAAGTTTTCCTCGATAGCTCTTATATGTTAGGAGCCATCCTGAAGAGATCATCTGCAGTTACTTTCCTACAAATCACAAGAACCATGCCCATGTTTACAGCATAGTGAGTCAAGTTTCTTACATATACTTTGAATTTTTAGTTTAAGTTAATGAGGCGAAATATATGGCACTTATGACTTATATTTTACCTTGGCTAAAGAAACGTACTGGAATTTCTCGAAAGCCAAGTAATGCTCTTCTCCTGTGTTTCCGTTCATTTGTCCCCTGAGGATGCGAGACGCCGTGACAGTGGTGATGCCCATACCATCGCCGATAAAAAGGATCAAGTTTTTGGCTATGTTGTAACTACGGTCATCTTCAAGATTCAGGTTCAGTTGACTTTTGGCTTCTTTATACCAATGCCATCTGTCTGGAATATACAAGATAATGTTTACATATAAAATACCAAACTTTTTACAGTATATTATAGACCAGTAAAAAATATTTTAAGATGCAGAATCAGTTGCTTGCAATAATAAAAGTTTGTGGATTGAAATTCTAAAATAATCAAAAGAAGTTTTATATCTATACATTGATCTCCGTTATCTTTCACTGAAGTGAATATTGTAGGTCAGTGCTTCAAAGGATGGTACAGAGAGTGAGTCGAAATTTTGCAATATTTGGATCACCTTATGGTATCATATGTACCTTTACGACGAAAGCTGACTAGCACTTAAAGCATAGGCCACCGTGCTGCAACGTCTTTAGCCATCTGTCTGCTAGTTCTTCGATTTTGTGGTGGTACCAGTTCTTGTCGTTCGAGACGAAGAACTTCTTCAACCTGGCTGCCACCTCTTAATGGTTCTTGAAGTGCCGCCCGCGGAGGGAGTGCGCTATGGACAAGAACAAGTAATAATCCGACGGAACAAAGTAATAAATTACCGAATCCAGAGTTCGCGGCGTACCTGACCTTGGCTGATCGTCGAGGTTTCTGTCACCTGAGAGAAATTTCTTAAACCATCTGGTTGTGGTGTTGTGGTCCACGGAACCATCCCCTTTTGCATGACAAATATTTCGTGCTGCTCGATTAGCGTTATGGCCGAGTTTAAACTCCTGAAGCAAAAGTTCCCTAATTAGCCGGTTGTGGCTGTTCATCTTTTAGGCGTCCCTACCACAGATAGAACGACGACATGCAATGCTGTTCACAGCAAACACTACCACTTTATATTCCTTTCAACTGACTGAAGTGCGCGTCTTGAAGTAGTTTAAACACATGACATACCCACCGCAGCACATGCGTTTATGCAAATATTGCAAAACGTTCGACTCACCCTCTGTCATTTGCCATTTAGATATACCTGCAGCAGCCACGAGAAATTTATTACACAGAGAAACCAATGTCATGCACCTGAACAGGAAAAATGATGTTGCAGACCACGCTGGTGAGCGCCTTCTCCGATGAGTCACGTTTTCTGCTTCATCGAACAGATGGACGTTGCCGTATAAGGCGAGAAACACCGGAGAACAACACTTTTCAACCACTGCTGGAAGAACACCAACTGGTGGGGACAGCGTTATGGTCTGGGGTAATGTTTTTGTGGCATTCTCTGGGTCCACTCATACCTGCAGAAGGCACTATGGACCGAATTCGTTATGAATCCATCCTTGTACGCCATGTACACCCATACATGCTCATTGTCTTCCCTGGGGCGGATGTTTTCTTCCAGCACGACAATGCAACGTGTCACACAACTAGAAATGTCCGAGAGTGGTTGGAAGAGCACGATGAAGACTTCAAAATACTTCTCTGGCCCCTTAATTCCCCCAGACCTAAACCCAATTGAGCATCTGTGGAATCATCTCGATCGTGTTGTTCGCTCGATGGATCCTCCACCACGCAGTCAGCATGGATCCAGATATCTGTGAACACCTTCCAGCACCTTATTGAGTCACCCCCAGCCCGTCTAGCTGCTGTCCGCGATGCACACGGTGGTTACTCTGGATATCAGCTGGTGGTCGCAATAATGTGACTCGACTGTGTAATTTGCAATTCGTGCGTCATCCGCGAACTATTATTTTTAACGTCAGGCTTAGAACTCATCGAACGCCACTCATAAATTACAGGAACAAATTGCCACAACCGGTCATATTTTTTTCTGAAAAGTATCAACGTTACAAACCTTCACATTTGCCTTGCTTTCGATTGAAAAATGGACATCATTGTTATCAAAATTTTTTCCATATTGTTTTTCAAGAGAAAAAAATGTTCATACAAAAAGATAAATAGAATTACCGATAGTTCATAGCGTTAATTTTATAAGTCGATTCATGAGAAATTATAACGTGAAATAAAAAATTAATGTCCACCATCTAGGTTTCTTAAACAGGAGAGTTCGGCAAAATATTTCTTCCATATCGTGGGTAAATTTGATTTGGATGAAAGAAAGGAAATGTTAGTCTTGCTTCAAAAGTATCAAATTGGTTTAGTCGAGAACGGCTCAAAACGTTGTCAAAAGTCTGTCGTCTTATCAAACATGTGAGGTCAGCAGCCTTCGTTAAAAGAAAGGAACTCTCTTAGAAGGTCGTTAAAGAAATAAAAAAGGAAGACGTGTCCTTTCAGGTGGTTTGCTCATCAAACAAGGAGATAATCAGTGTGTTAAGGACTTCTTCAACAAATGAAGAGAAAAGTAAGCATCGTTGCCAACGTTAGAAGGTTAAAGTAACAGAAGTTTCAATCTTGCTTTGCGCTGGAAATAAAACGAGATTTTAATTAAACTGAATGAAGAGGAAAGGCAGAATCTAAATGTGTCAAAGACAGATCATAAAAGGAAGAGAAGACAGTCATCAAAGGCGTAATTAATTTAAGAAAACTGATGCAATAGTATCCGTGCAATTAATACAACTGTAGTGAAAAACGTGCTATTACTTCTTAAGTTAGAATACATTTCAAGATCCACAGCTTGATTCGAGCGCGAAAGGGGTTTTAATTTTATGAAGTTATGCGGACGTTATGAACTGGAGTGCTATTATTCTTTCGTAAAATCATCTCTCACACTAATTGTTTTCATGGGTAGCAATGTTGAAGTCGCTAAACAATTGTTTTCTAACATTTTTATGCTAAACATGTACTCATTAGATATAACATTTTGACAACCTACCCAATAGAGTATTGGGCCTCCTTTTGCCCGCGATAAACCTTTGCACTGGGAGTGGCATCGGCTCTACTGGACCCCCTACTGGATCGCAAGTGTTCGTAGATAAACTGTATTCCCCTAAACCACAGCAGGTGTTCGTCAGCATGCTATACTCCATTAGACCGATGAAGGTGCTTGTACTAGGGGTGTTCAAATGAAAAGGTACGAAACGACACTGTGGGTATAAATGAAGACTTTATTCAAAGTATGCACCATAGGCCGTAGCACAACGATCCCATTGATTAACGAGCCGAAGGATTCCTTGTTCCCAGAATTCCTGTGGCCGTGACGAGACCCAGTCCTGCACAGCGTCCTTGAGTTCGTCGTCCGAGTGGAAGCGCTTCCCTTTCAGATGTTTTTTCAGGGGACCAAACACATGGAAATCGCAGGGCGACATGTCCGGGCTGTAGGGCGGATGGTCAAGCTGCTCCCACTGGAACTTGGCCAGTTCCGCGTGTGTGACCCTGGAGACGTGTGGACGCGCGTTATCATGAAGCAGAACCACACCCTCCGTGAGCAGCCCCGGTCTTTTGTTCTTGATGGACCTGCGTAGGCTTTGGAGTGTTTCACAGTACACATCGGAGTTAATGGTTCGTCTTAGCTGGAGGAATTCAACAAGTAGTAAATTGGACGGCGCTCTTTATAAGAGCCTCTGCTCTCTCCTGCGCATGCGGGCGCCCGCGCATGCTCCGATCCACGCCGGCGACTCCAATCGCATCCCTAGATGTGTCGCTACGTTCTCCCATAGCGGCATAGGCAAATATGTTAACGGTTACGTTCTTATGACGTTTCGTACCTTTTCATTTGAACACCCCTAGTAGGTATGCTGTACACTACTAGGCCGCCAAAGGTAACCGTAGGCACAAGCTGTATTCTACCAAACCACAGAAGGTATCAGTGGGTACGTTGTAATCCATTGGACCTCAGAAGGTGCTTGTAGGTAAGCATTTTTTCACTAGACTGCAGAAGCTGTCCGTAGGTATGTTGTATTCCATTAGATCGTAGAAGGTGTCCGTAGGTATGCTATATACTACTAGACCGCAAAAGGTGTCTGTAGGCCCAACCTGTATTTCACTAAACCACAGAAGGTGCCCATTGGCATGCTGTACTCTATTGGACCTCAGAAGATGACCGTAGGTATTCTCTGTTTCACTTGACTACTGAAGGTGTCCACAGGTGTACTGCATACCACTGGACCTCAGAAGGTATCCTTACACTATATTCCACTAAACTGCACAAGGTGTCTGTAGGTATGTTGCATTCCACTAGACCGCAGCAGGTGATACAAAGTACGCTGTGTTCCACTAGACAGTATAAGGTGTCCGTAGGCACATTGTATTTCCCTAGACCACAGATGTACATTGGCATACTTTACTGCACTAGACCGCAGGAGGCGTCTTTAGGTATGTTGTACCTAACAGCAACTTCTTCAACACCAGAGGTGTCTTTAGGTTTGTTGCACCTTACCAGAATGATGACTCTGAGTTCGGCAATGGATCCATGTACTGGCGTAAACCTGAGAATACTGCGATGCACTACTACATCTCACAAATCTTCAATGGGATTCAAATTAGACAGTTTTGAAGCCAGGGCAGCATGTGAAATGCTTGGATATAATCCTCAAACCATTACTACACAATGTGGCCGTCTGATACTGGGCTTCGTACAGCACAGCAGTGGCACAGGTCCATCCTCAAAATCAGCAACTAGTTTCTGACCATAAATATTTGGCTGTACCATACCTATGCTTACGCTTTCCAACCGTAGGTAGAAGAAGCGTATATGCTCCAGCTTTCTCCGTGTCTGTTCGTACGAAAACTCTGGTAAAAAATGTTCGATTTCGATTAAATTTTAGTATGTGGTAGGGGACCACCTGGGGACAAACCCTATTGAAAATGAGCGAAATGGGGTAAAAGTAAGGTCATAGGAGCCGAATCCATTCAATTGCTCTTTTAGTTCATGACTTGCGTAAAAATGTCCTTGTTCGTTGTGCCCTCTATTTAGTATTCTAGTGTATAGTCCTTGTTCGTTGAGCCGTCTGTTTAGTCTTCTCGCGTATAGTCTTTGTTCCTTGAGCCGTCTATTTCGTCATCTGGCGTATAGTCCTTGTTCGTTGAGCCGTCTATTTAGTCTTCTCGCATGTAGTCCTTGTTCGTTGAGCCGTCTATTTAGTCTTCTGGCGTATAGCCCTTGTTCGTTGAGCCGTCTATGTAGTCTTCTCGCGTATAGTTCTTGTTCGTTGAGCCGTCTATTTAGTCTTCTGGCGTATAGTCCTTGTTCGTAGAGCCATCAATTTAGTCTTCTGGCGTATAGTCCTTGTTCGTAGAGCCATCTATTTAGTCTTCTGGCATATAGTCCTTATTCGTTGAGCCGTCTATTTAGTCTTCTCGCGTATAGTCCTTGTTCGTTGAGCCGTCTATTTAGTCTTCTGGCCTATAGTCCTCGTTCGTTGAGTCATTGATTTAGTCTTCTGGCGTGTAGTCCTTGTTCGTTGAGCAGTCTATTTAGTCTTCTCGCGTATAGTCCTTGTTCGTTAAGCCGCCTATTTCGTCTTCTGTCGTATAGTCCTTGTTCGTTGAGCCGCCTGTTTAGTATTCTGGCGCATAGTCCTTGTTCGTTGAGCCGCCTGTTTAGTCTTCTAGCGTATAGTCCTTGCTCGTTGAGACGTCTATTTAGTCTTCTCGCACATAGTCCTGGTTCGTTGAGCCGTCTATTTAGTCTTCTGGCGTATAGCCCTTGTTCGTTGAGCCGTCTATTTAGTCTTCTTGCGTATAATCCTTGTTCGTTGAGCCGTCCATTTTGTCTTCTGGCGTATAGTCCTTGTTCCTTGACCCATCTACACTGACATGCAAAAATTAAGGACGAGACGTGTTTTCGAATGTAACGTCGTGCAGAAGTGCTCCACATCGATTCAAATCATACCATAAGATCCCCAAGATGTAAGAATATGGGACAAGTGAGCAAAACCGTCTAAACAAGGAATCCAAAGGATACAAAGGCACTTTATTGAAAAGGTAGCTTCGAGAACAACTGGACAGAAGACAGAAACGTCCATGCGACAGGTGGCTGCCAAGAAAAATCCATTCTTTAGTAGGTGATATGATCACCCCTGACTGCGTTGCAGGATTGACAACGTTTGTCCATGCTGAGGACGAGGTTGTCAAGGAGCTGTTGAGGAATCGTGGCCCATTCCTCTTGTAGCACCCATCGCAGCTGTGGAATCCTTGCTGGCGGCTGGTAACGTGCTGCCAAGCGTCTCCCGAGAAGGTCCCACACGTGTTCGATTGGATTTAGGTCCGGGGGACCTTGCCGGCCAATCCATGCGTTGAATATCTTCAGTATCCAACAGCTCTGCGACAGCCACTGTACGATGAGGTGTAGCGTTGTCGTTCATGAAGAGGAACTCAGGACCCACAGCACCTCTAAACAAACGTTTGTGAGGCAGGAGAACCACGATACAATAGACACCAGTGGCTGAACCTCCTTGGAAGATGTGGAGGTCAATACACGGCTACCAAGCATGATACCGCCCCAAACGGGAACTCCGCCACCTCCATACCGGTGGCTTTCGATGATTTTGGAGGTGTGATTGCGTGTTCTCTGCTCTCTCCGCATGTGTATACGTCCAGAATCGATCGTCAGACTCAATCGGCTATCATCCGTAAAGAGAACTCGACCCCATTGCTGATGTGTTCAGTTCTTGCGTTCCTGGCACCACAAAAACCACCGTCTCCGATGAGCAGGCGTTAATTGCAAACACCGTACTGGTCGTCGTGCAAATAGACCACCTTTATGCAGCCTCCTGGCCACGGTAAAATGCGATAACGGACGTGCAGTTGTCTGTTGCATGTGCCTTGCGATTTCTCTCGTCTGCCGCCTGTTTCTTCTCGCCTGTAGGACAATATACCGGTCATCCGCCGCAGTGGTTGCTCGTCGACGACCACTGCTAAACTCTCGGACAGCTGTTCCTGTCGTTTGAAATGCTCTCCAAGCTCGTGAATCGATGCTGTGAGCGATACCGAACTCCTCGGCCACACTAGTCACACTTCGACCTTCTTCCAACTTCCCAATGATGCGACCTCGGGTAAAGTCATCCAGATGTCGCCTACTAGATTGCCTGTTGGCCATATCACATGGTGGCAGCAACTCGACGTCGTTCAAACCGATGTACACCGTGAAATAGGTTTCACCGAATTGCTGAGCGTACACCACCCGTGTGCTTTATACCCTTCCGACACTCATCCCTTACGTCATGCTGCATATATGCGCATGCCCTACCGTACCGGACCCTAGTCTATCTCCTGAGTGGTCTTTCAGTCCATTCTGCCTGCTCGTTCCGCTGGTATGCTAATTTCTCCTCTTCGTCCTTGATTTTTGCACACCAGTGTATTTAGTCTTCTGGCGAATAGTCCTTGTTAGTTGAACCGTCTATTTAGTCTTCTGGCGTATAGTCCTTGTTCGTTGAGCTGTTTATCTTCTGGAGTATAGTCCTTGTTCGTTGAGCCATCTATTTAGTCTTCTGGCATGTAGTCTTTGTTCGTTGAGCCATCTATTTAGTCTTCTGGCGTATAGTCCTTTTTCGTTGAGCCGTCTATTTAGTCTTCTTTCGTATAGTCCTTGCTCGTTGAGCCGTCTATTTAGTCTTCTGACGTTGAGCCGTCTATTTAGTCTTCTGACGTTGAGCCGTCTATTTAGTCTTCTGACGTTGAGCCGTCTATTTAGTCTTCTGACGTTGAGCCGTCTATTTAGTCTTCTGACGTTGAGCCGTCTATTTAGTGTTTTCCTTGAAACAGCCGGTCCACCAACTGCAGCCAGGTCTGAAACAAGCACTCTTGCTAATATCGGCCTGTTACGTCTCACTGTTAGTGCCATATACCTATCATCCTGGGCCGTTGTCATCCGTGAGCGACCCGCCACAGGTCGGCGATTAACATCTGTGTCTTGGTACCTTCTCCAAAGTCTGGATATAATGGATTGATTAGCTCCAGTGGCGCTGGCAGCATTGCTCTGCGTTTGGTCAGATTTCAACATTCCGATAATCCGATGACGTGTAAACATCTCCACTTGCCGTATTTCTGACATAATGTTTTAATAAAAAATAAATTCTACTACTAGCAGGGAGAGCATTCACTAAAGAACAAAAATTTTGAAGCAATATCCTTTAAATTGCAGTTTCAGCACTACAGTTCTTAGCAGAACGTGGATCAGCATTTCGAGCGACAATGAATTGGTACATTCTACGAAAAAAATGACAATTTTTCATTCTTCATACAACGTACACTGCCGGACAATTGCTAAGAACGGATGACAATAGCAACGTAGCAACCATAAAATGGAAGGCAGGAAAATGTGGAAATTAGCATAAGTGCGGGATACAGTAAGACGTGTTGTGCGTATGCAAATTTTGGATTGCCGAACTTGTTCGTGACGTCATAGCGCTGATAAGAGATATAAAGGATTTGACGCGTATTGACCGTTGTTGTTCAAACGCAAAGTTGAAAGGGAAAGAATCAATTGACGAACTTGCAATTTTCAGTATGTCTTCCCGACATCACCTAGATGATTTTACGCGTGGCCGTATTATTGGCAAGATTGAAGAAGGGCGAAAAATAACAGATGCTGCCAGGGAGTTCGACGTCAGCCACAGTGTTGTTTCAAGGCTTTGGAAATCATTTCAAACAAATGGAGAGTGTAGCAAACGTCACGGGGGAGGTCGTGTTCGCAGTACGACACCTGCAGAAGATTGGTACATAGTGCTATCAACAAAAAGACACCGGCGCAGCACAGCTAGTGAGGTAGCAAATCAGTTTATGGCTGCTACTGGTTGGCGGATCTCCCGAAAAACTGTCGCCAGACGTTTGCATGAAGGAGGACTATACGCCAGCCGTCCTGTTGTGTGCATCCCATTGTCCAGACGTCACCGTACCGCCCGTTTGCAATGGTGCCATCGACATCGCAATTGGACTGATAACGACTGGTCCGCTGTCCTCTTCTCAGATGAGAGTAGATACAGTCTATCGTCTGATTGTCGACGACAACTGATCTGGCGTGATAGTGGTACTGCATATTTTCCAGCAAACATACAGGAAAGGGACCGATATCAGACATGTAGTGTCATGGTATGGGCTGGCATCATGATCAATGGCCGTACGTCCGTCTATGTGCTTCCAACTGGGACTATGACTGGCCAACGATACATTAATGATGTTCTGCTACCTCATGTTTGCATGTTCCGTGGTGCTGTTGGTGATAGATTCATTTTCACGGACGACAACACAACATGTCATCGAACAGTCGCTGTCCAGGAGTGTCTTGAGAGCGAGGATATTCAACGCCTCGTATGGTCAGCACGTTCTCCAGATCTGAATCCCATTGAAAATGTGTGGGATGTTTTGGGGTGGAGTCTTGCTGGTCACCAATGCCCTCCAATAAACAAAGACACCCTTATCCGTGCACTGACAGAGGAATGGGATAAATTACCCCAACAGCTGCTTGATAATGTTGAGCAAAGCATGACACGACGTGTGGAATCTTGCATCGCCCTCCATGGTGGCCATATCCCGTATTGACATCTTACGCCGGAACGCCTGCGGACGGTAATTGTATTTTTTTCACGCGTACGTAAAAAAATACAATTACCGTCCGCAGGCGTTAACAAAATGGCCTGTTTGTCCCTGCACAAAATGGCCTGTTTGTCCCTTGAACACGTTCCAAAGCCTTCTGGATTTCAGAGGACAATAAATTGTCTTTCTTCTAATGTCCTGGCATTCTGACATTATTTTATTTCACTTGGCGTCCAACCACACTTACTTTTTATGCGCTATATAGCCGTTTATGATCCGTCCTTAGCAATTGTCCAGCAGTGTATAATCCAATCTTATCCGTTTTTAAGCAACCACATTGTTAGGTATGGTAACGAAGGTAGACCTAGATTGCCGTACAAGCAATCTAATATCTGCATATACCTGAGGTGAAAGAGATGAAGAGAACCAAGAATTGTCCGCTATTTATTTCTCTTTTGTATATTTCTCTACTTTTTCTTCTGTTTCTTTCCCTAAGTGATTTCTGCAATTAAGTTTCTTTCTCCAAGTTTGGGTATCTCAGATTCATTACTTTTTATTTATATGTACCAAAGCTTTCTCTCTCTTTCACTCTCCTTAATACATTCTCACTATTTGATAATTCTTTCCCCAGTTGTGTTACTATGTCTTCATTATTATCCCTTTCTCTCAGCGGTATATGTACGCTGTTTCTTTTATTCAGTAATTATCTACGAACGACCTCTATCTTAACGTCTGAAGTTTTTTTAAATGTCTGATCCAGTAATTTTCTCTTTTTAAATTTCCTTTCCTATGATACACTTTTTCTTTCCCTCTTTTACTGCAACTTTCACTCTGGGTCCTTTCTTCATTAATTCTGTATCTTTTTGTGTTATCTTTATGTGTCATTCCATCATTTGTTTTACTTTTCAAAAAGCAAAACAAATGATGAGTGCGAAAAAGAAAATCTTCCTGATTCTCTCTTTCTGACGCTCTCAAATATTCATTTCTTAAGTTATTTAATTACCTTGCCTTTATAACTTTTCCTTCTTCTTTCCTCAATAAAAGTGAAAGCTCTTTTGTTTTCTTTATTAACTGACCCTCTCCAGCATACTTTATATGGCTTTCACTATATTTCCCCATAACTATCTCTCTGACTCTATAATGTTCGTGTAAGTATAGCCGACTGAACGGGAGTGGTTCACTTCGTCGACAATCACTTCGTCGACAACTCATTTCGTCGACGCCACTTCGTCGACAACTCATTTCGTCGACAGGTACATTTCGTTGACACTATACAGTATATGCTTCCGTAAAATCTACAGTTTTCAATTTAGAACCACCATATTTGGTATACTATCTCATTGTACTCTTACACCAACTTAGACCCCAGACGGAAGAGGTCGGGGCCCGGGGCCAAGGAGGCCCCATACAACATTTTTCCCCTTGGCCCCGAGCCCCGACCTCTTCCGTCTGGGGTCTAAGTTGGTGTAAGAGTACAATGAGATAGTATACCAAATTTGGTGGTTCTAAATTGAAAACTGTAGATTTTACGAAAACATATACTGTATAGTGTCGACGAAATGTACCGGTCGACGAAATGAGTTGTTGACGAAGTGAACCAGACCGGACTGAACACTACATAAATCAGTTCTCAAAAACCTCGTCTACAGTGAAACAGATGTCATTCAAGAAAACGCGGAGAAAAAGTTACAGACGATTATTCCTCATTCCGCCACTAATCGTTTGGCACTTTGACCAGGCCTAACTACAACTCTTTTTTTAATATTACTATCTTAATCAAACGAACGTGAGTGAATAATAATAACACTTGGTTAAGGAAACACCAACAACACTAGAATATCACAGCCTTTAAATAGCTTAAACAATGTCTCTTCCACAGTTAACATCATAACTTCCACCATGTACTCCCACTGCTGCTGCTCAAACCTTATATAACGTTCAGTTCTCATCGGACACACACACACACACACGTCATACGTTGCGACCTCAAGGTGTTGCCATTGATACTTTTGGGCGAGGAAAAATATAACGTTAAGTTTAAACAAGTTAGTAAAATTTTTTTTTTTTTGGTTGGAGGTTTAACGACCACCGTGAGCAACTCAATGGGCTATAAGCAGTCGCCCGTCCCTAATTTAGGGTCACTGGTTCCAGGGAAGGGAGAGAGCCAGTGCCGTAAGACAAACACAACATCCATGCTTCACCGGGATTCGAACCCGGACCCCGTTCGGACGAATGATCAGAGGCCATCGCTTAGACCACTGCGCCACCGGGGCGGCCGTTAGTAAAATCATGCAATACATTAATTATAATACGCTTTCCAACATACCAGAAATCATTACTCAAGTTATGAGGATAATGGCTGTGGAATAAATCTCGGTTCTATGCCCTGACCTTTGATCCCATTTCGATGATATTCAACAGAACCGGTTCAGTGTACCTGCGAAATAACATGATAAAGTTTTGTCGCAATCGAACCATTTTTGCGTAAGTTATGATGCATAAGGGCTATGGAATACATCACGCTCCTGTGTCCTAATCTTTGACCCCGTTTCACCCATTTTCAACAGGATTCGTCCCCAGGCAGGCAACAACTAACATTTCATCCAAATCGAAGAATTTTCATCCAACTAACATTTCATCCCTACAACATACTAACATTTCATTCAAATCGAAGAATTTTTACGTAAGTTATGACGCATAATGGTGATGGAAGTGATTCCGCTCCTATGTCCTGACCTTTGACCCCATTTCGCCCATTTTCAATACAGTTTGTCCTCAGGTGGTCCCCTACCAGATACTAAAATTTAATCGAAATTTAACCCTTTTTACGTTAGTTATGACGCATAAGAGCAGTGGAATGTATCCGGCTCCTATGTCCTGACCTTTGACCCCATTTCGTCCATTTTCAATAGGGTTCATCCCCAGATGGTCCCTTATCACATAATAAAATTTTATCGAAATCGAACCATTTTTACGCGAGTTATCGTGCCGACAGACGGACGGACGGACAAAGCGGGAGCATATACGCTTCTTCAACCTACGGTTGGAAAGCGTAAAAAACGCTAAGGAGAACGAACTCAAATTTGCATAGAGAAAGTAACTAAAAAAGGTAAATTAGAATATACGTCACAACTCTTTCTCCAACTCTGGTATTACCTCACTTTAATTCTCTTTGCTTCGTACGTTCTAGTTACAATAGTTTGCTTATGAAAATTTCCCTTCTGTCCTTTAAATAAAATTCCCTTTCTCTCTGACTCTTCTTTTTTCCTTTCTCAAATCTTTTCTCCTCAGGTTCTTTCTTCAGTTATCTTATCAGAGACGTGATTTTTGAATGCGACCATTATCCAACAGCTGTGAATATCTGGGACGTTATCTGCCTCTTGGCACGCTCCGTTTCTCTTGTGACGGCTCAAGATGCATTGTGTCGTGCCTCGACATTGTGTAGACGATATAAATTGGTGCCGTCCATCTGTCGTTAATGGAGGCCCACGTGACCACCAGCGGTGTGAGCTACAACTATTTATATATCTCAACATGGACAGAACACATGTCGGTTTCATTTTCTTTGCTGAATAGAGTAAATGAACTGGGCCATCGAATCCAATAGGGTTACTGGTTTTATGCTGTCACCCCTAAATAAAAACAGTTAATGGTTTTCGACAGAAAAACATGTTAATGGCAGACTAAACAGGCGCAAACTTGGGATGCAAACCCAAGCCTCACCTCATATTAAGCTAGGATCATGCTCTCATGATTACTATAGAAATCACGCTTTACATCAAAATCTGAATCATTCGGAATAGTTCTTTTCTTGCGAGTGCCAAACGGCCGTATCTCGTGATTGTGTTAGAACCTCATTTGCTTGCAGGATAAACTTCATTTCGACGATTCAAGAACGCAGTTAGTTTTTACTTTCCTCTTTCTCTAACAGAAGCCACAGCCTTAAGAGTAGGTATTTGGTATTTGCAGATCATTCAGAACTTTATTCTGGATACTTGCTAAAGAAATCGGAACATTATTTATACAACCTGGAGAGAATATTCAAAGCAAACAGTACATAAATTCTTAATTCGATGGAACCACATACTGAACATCCGTGTAACATTTCTCAGAAAACTTGAAAATTTCATCATCCTGGAGCGGGAATCGAATCCGCATCTCTCAATTTCCGTTCGAGTATGCTAACCGTTACACCATCCAGGACAGTGAAGTTCCAAGCAACTGAGACTTAGCAAACTTAGCTTAGGAATCTGAACATCCTCAGATTTTCGCTAGTCGAAGCATCCTTGCTTCCTCACAGCGTTTCGACCCATCTCCCATCCAAAAACGGATGATTCAATGAAGGAAGAAATATTCCTCATAATACACTCATTGTCATAAAAAACCGCGCACCAAGAAGGAGGCATTGGATTAAAATGAGATTTTAGTAGTGAGATGGTACATACCAAGGACAGAAGTGATTACAATATCACAGCAGCAGGACGATTTCCCGCGAACATACGGTACACATTCCGGTCAGCGTTAGTACCGCGTCGGACCGCCTCGTGCTCGGATACATGCGGTGATACGGCCCGGCATGAAGTCAAAGAGACGCCATATGTTATCCTGGGACAGATTGGTCCACACTTCTTGCAACTGACGCTCTAAATCACAAACACTGGGAAATAGAAAAAGCTGACGTCTCAACTGGTCCCACACGTGCTCGATGGGTGAGAGATTAGGCGACCTGGCTGGCCACGGAAGCGTCTAAGCATGACGTAGACAGAATTGGGAAACTCGAGCCGTCTGCGTACGGGAGTTATCTTGTTGGAAAATGGCACAGGGCCGCCCCGCCAGGAAAGTCTGCATATGGGGCCGCACGCAGGATCTCCTGAACGTAACGCTGGGCTATCAACTTACCTCGGATAACTGCGAGGAAAGTCCGGCTGTCATACGAGATGGCCCCCCAAACCATCACGCCTACAATTCTGGATGTGTGCAGCTGTACAGCGAGGTTGGTATTGTAGCTCTCCCATTCGGTCCTCCACACTCTGACACCGTGGTTATACGTTCCCATACAGAAGCGGGATTCATCGCTGAACACTATACGTCGCCAGCAGTCCGTAGCATTCAACGTTGCTCGCTGCTGACACCACTGCAATCGCGCCGACGATGGTCAGGTGTTAATGGCAGAAAACTTAAGGGCCGCCGAGAGGGCATATTCGCCTCAGCCAAGCGTCTGAAAATGGTTCTGGCGGACACAGGAGTCCCGTGTACAGCCGCCATATGCCCCTGTATATTGGACAAGGACGTCGTTGCATCCGTGCATGCCGGTCTCACGATCATACGGTGCTCTCTGCTGCTGGTGAGTCTGGGTCGTCCGGAGCCTGTTCGCCGTTCCCGGGTGCCTTCCCGTGTCCATTTCTCCCAATATGATCGCACCGTACTGTCCGATTGGCCGAAATGGCAGCCGATTCGGCGCGCCGGCCACCCTGTCTCTCTCATCCGAACGATACGGCATCGTTCAAACTCCGTCTGTTGCCCAGTATGCAGATTTACGGCGACTCCTCTGCATGTCTATCACTCAAGGATCTCACCTGACTCTTACCGTGCACTTCGGCACGAATGTGGAGTTCCATGCGTGGCGCATATAAGACCTAAGGATTGCGATTGCAGCGCAATATTTGTGGCTTATAATGCCTTCCCTCTCCGTACCTATTCGCTTAGCTTCGCGTCAATCGCACGGTTTTTTTTCTTGGTGCGAGGAATTTTTTTGACAATGAATGTACATGGAAAATCGATAGAATATTCAAAAGGAAACAGAATATAAATTTTTAATTAGCATGTATAACTTACTGTTCATCCATGTAACTCTCTCAGAAAACTTGAAAACTTCATCGCTCTGGATGTGGGTTCGATTTCTGCACCAGTGCAATTAAATTTTCAAGTTTATTATTTTTTTCAGAAAACTTAAAAATTTCATCGCCCTAGATGCGGGTTCGATTCCCGCTTCAGGGTGATGCAATTATCAAGTTTTCTGAGAGATGTTACATTAATGACCAGTAATGTGGTACAAGAAAATTCAAAATTTAATTCCATTTGCTTTCAAAATTCTATCGATTTCCCATGTATTATGAGGAATATTTCTTCCTATTTATCTGTGGATGACCAGTAAGTGGTGCAAGTAAATTCAGAATTTATATTCTGTTTGCTTTGAATATTCTATCGATTTCCCATGTATTATGAGGAATATTTCTTCCTATTTATCTGTGGATGACCAGTAAGTGGTGCAAGCAAATTCAGAATTTATATTATGTTTGCTTTGAATATTCTATCGATTTCCCATGTATTATGAGGAATATTTCTTCCATCATTTATTTATCTGTGGATGACCAGTAAGTGGTGCAAGTAAATTCAGAATTTATATTCTGTTTGCTTTGAATATTCTATCGATTTCCCATGTATTATGAGGAATATTTCTTCCTTCATTTATTTATCTGTGGATGACCAGTAAATGGTGCAAGCAAATTCAGAATTGATATTCTATTTGCTTTAAATATTCTATCGATTTCCCATGTATTATGAGGAATATTTCTTCCTTCATTTATTTATCTGTGGATGACCAGTAAATGGTGCAAGCAAATTCAGAATTTATATTCTGTTTGCTTTGAATATTCTATCGATTTCCCATGAATTATGAGGAATATTTCTTCCTTCATTTATTTATCTGTGGATGACCAGTAAGTGGTGCAAGCAAATTCAGAATTTATATTCTGTTTGCTTTGAAAATTTCCATCGATTTCCGATGTATTATGAGGAATATTTCTTCCTTCATTGATTCAAGCTGGTGATGTGCGAGGAAATAGCTCTTGAGTTTTCTATTGAAACATGCTAAATACCTTCTAGTGAATAATATGGTAAAACAACCTTGCGTCGGTAAGATACTTCAAAATTCAGCTACAGGGCATTGGCTAAGAATAAAAAGCAACGCCCCATTTACGTTGCTTCGCCTGCTGGGATGAAAAACAAAGGCAAAGCAGAGCGGTGAGCCTGAATGGTCATTATATAAGAGATGAAGAAGGTCTTTGTTTCTTGTATTCAGTGAATATCGTGAACAAAGAAGGATGATATATTATGAAAAGGTAGAATAAAAAACATAACCATATTCAACGAGATAAAAGAAGACTATCACTTAGGGATATGTGGCAGCGAATCTTGAAAGGAAGGGCAGGAATATCAATTAGAATGATGTTTACAAAAAGGAAAAGGAAAACCAAAGAGACTTTTCAACATAAAAACAAAAAGATGTTTTGCAAACAGAGTGTCTTATTAAAATTGCAATTACAATGCGCCTTCCAGTATTGAGGCCAATGTTTTATAAAACAAGAAAGATGACACTGAATTTTAAGTTGTAATGAGCACGTCTTTTGAATGCTTTCCGACGCGAATAAAAGTTATCAAAGTTATTCAAAGTCAATGGAACCGGTTAGAAAGAAAAATCAACCGCATATCTACAATCCGTAAAACATCCCGAAATAGGAACAACTACTTACTTCCAGAAGCGGCTAAACAGTTGTGACGTAATACAGAGGTAAAGCAAGTGTCAAGACGACAAATCTGCAGCGATACATTCCGTCCGAGTAGCTTAACTGGGAGAGCAACTTACTTCGGAGTAAGAGAGTGCGATTTCGAATCCAGTCACGGACAAATTTGTGTTTTCACATTGGCGACCGAACGTCAAAATGGATCCCATGGCATTTGGGTTCTTCGAAAAATATGTGATGTTTGTTCCACACATCGTTTGGAATGAATGAAAAATTCATATTTCGCTTAAAAAGAAACAAGTTAGCAAAATGATGCAACGCATTAATTATGATACGCTTTCCAACATACCACAAATTATTACTCAGGTTATGAGGATAATGACTGTGGAATAAATCTCGTTCCTGTACACCGAACTTTGACACCATTTTCATGATATTAAATAGAATTGGTTCAGTATACCTCTGGAACAAAATACTAAAGTTTTGTCACAATAGAAGCATTTTTAGACAAGTTATGAGGATAATGGCTGTGGAATAAATCTTGTTCCTGTACCCTGACCTTCGACTAAATTTCGATTATATTCAAGAGAACCGGTTCAGCATACCTCCCGAACAACATGATAAATGTTTTCGCAATCGAAGCATTTTTTACGTAAGTTATGACGCATAAGGGCGATGGAATGCCCCGCTCCTATGCCCTGACCTTTGACACCATTTCACCCATTTTCAATAGGGTTCATCCCCAGATTGTCCCCCACCACATACTAAATTTTCAACGAAATCGAACCATTTTACGAGAGTTATCGTGCTGATAAGCCGACAGACAGACAGACGGACAAAGGTGGAGCATATGCGCTTCTCTTCAACCTATGGTTAGAAAAGTGTAAAAAGTTAGTAAAATCATGCAATCATTGATTATGACACGCTTTCCAACATACCAGAAATCATTACTCAAGGTATGATGGCAATGGCTGTGGAATAAATCTCGCTCCTGTGCCCTGAGCTTTGACCCCATTTCGATGATATTAAACCGAACCGGTTCTATTCATCTCCGGAACAACATGATACACTTTTTCGCAATCGAAGCATTTTTTACGCTTTCCAACCGTAGGTTGAAGAAACGTATATGCTCCAGCTTTGTCCGCCTGTCTATCTGTCCGTCCGCACGACAACTCGCATAAAAATGGTTTGATTTCGATGAAAATTTAGTATGTAGTAGGGGACCAGCTGGGGACGAACCCTATTGAAAATGGACGAAATGGGGTCAAAAGTCAGGACATAGGAGCGGGATCCATTCGATTGCACTTGTGCGTCATAACTCGGTGAAATTTTAGTTAGTGGTAGGGAACCACCTGGGGACAAACCGTATTGAAAATGTGCGAAATGGGGGTCAAAGGTCAGGACATAGGAGCGGGAGCCATTCCATTGCCCTTATGCGTCATAACTTACGTAATAATGCTTCGATTGCGACAAAACTTTATCATGTTATTCCGGAGGTACACTGAACCGGTTCTGTTGAATATCATCAAAATGAGGTCACAGGTGAGTACACAGGAACGAGATTTATTCCACATCCATTATCCTCATAACTTAAGTAATAACTTGAGTAATGATTTCTGGTACGTTGGAAAGTGTATTATAATCAACGCATTGCATGATTTTACTAACTTGTCACGTAAATTATGACACATAAGGGCGATGGAATGGATCCCACTCCTATGTCCTAACCTTTGACCACATTTCGCCCATTTTCAATAAGGTTTGTCCCCAGGTTGTCCCCTGCCACATACTAAAATGTCATCGAAATCAAACCATTTTTAGGCGAGTTATCGTGCGGACGGACAGACAGACGGGCAAAGCTGGAGCATATACGCTTCTTGAACCTATGTTTGGAAAGCGTAAAAAAATGAAGAGAGAGATGATGTGACGTACTACAGAGGTAAAGCATGCGTCAAGACGACAAATCTGCACCGCAGCATTCCGTCCGTCTAGCTTAGTTGGGAGAGCAATTTACTCCAGAGTGAGTGGGGTCGTGGATTCAATCTCCGTCACGAATAAATTTGTGTTTCAACAGTGGCGCCCGAACGTAAAAATGGGTCTACGGGCCGTTGGGTTTTTTCAAAAATGTGTGATGTAGGTTCCCCACATCGTCTGGAATTAATGAAAAATTCATATTTCGCTTAAAAGGAAAAAATGAAGAGAGAGATGATGTCACGTACTACAGAGGTAAAGCACGTGCCAAGATACCACATCTGCAGCTATACATTCCATCCGTGTAGTTCAGTTACTTCGGAGTGAATGGTCGCGGATTCGATCCAGTCACGGACTAATTTGCGTTTTCACTTTGGCGCCTGAACGTAAAACTGGATGTATTGTCCGTTGGGTTCTTCGAACAAAAATGTGTGATGTTTTTTCCACACATCGTCTGGAATTGAGGAAAATTCGTTCTTCGCTTCAAGGAAAAAAAAAAAAAAAAAAGGTACAACAGAAGTAAAAGCACGTGTCAAGACGACAAATCTGTAGCGATACATTCCGTCCGTGTAGCTCAGTTGGGAGAGCAACTTACTACGGCGTGAGGGGGTGCGTTTCGATCACCGTGATGGACAAATTTGTGTTTTCAGAAAGTATGTTACCAAATTTAACAAATGGCGCAAAAAAAATTTTTCTAGAAGAAAAAATAACAGAGACAAAGAAATTTTCAAATCGAACAGCTAAAAGGCGAAATTTAGAAGGAAACATGATATAACTCTACGCTTTCTAAGCGAAGAAATTTTCATAATGGAAAACTTTGAAAATATGCGAAAAGTATTGTTCCTGGAAAAAGCAACGTTAAGGGAAAATTACTCTTTAGATACGTCTCCCTGAAGCAGAGATATCGACAAAAGGGTTTTACCTTTACGCCCCCTAGTGGGAAAAACTGTGCATTATTTAATGAGGACACTGCTCCTCATCTTTATTGTAGCGAATGGCATTAAGTAAAGAACATTTCCAAAGGGTTTTCAGAAGCGAAGATACAGTTGCAGATAGAAGTACATAAGCACGACCTAGCGACGAAATCGTGAACTACTAAAACTCCTCAAATGCAAACCTAAAGTGTTCCACAATGTAAATGACATTCGGTGTTCAAAGAATTTTCTAAATCGCACATTAAGAAGAGCATAGATATCGAGAAACAATTTAAAGATTTGTGCGCTAAAAAAAGCAGAGATATTAAGAAGCAATTTAAAGAGTCGTGCATTGTTTTAGGAAGAAAATATACACAAACAGTTTTCATAGTTAGTAGTATCTGACCGAAAAAGAGTATTTCAATCGGGTTTTTATTCCAGCAGATATTGCTGCAAACGGAAACATGAATTTACGCCTTTTAGTTGCCCACTTGTGCGCTTAGAAAAATTTGAAATTATATAACAAACATGTCGCACAAAAAAACGCTCTCTAACAAAGAACTAATTTTTCAAATTGGACTTTTAGAAGCAGAAATATCGACAAAAAATAAGACATACATCTACGCTCCCTGGCGGAAAAACTATGCACTATTTTAAGCAGGAGGTAGTCTCAAAAGAGGCACTTCTGAAGACAGAGAATCCCAGGTTTTGCCCGTAAGCGCTGAAATTTGTTCTGCCGTTACCTCCTTGCGCAGAGATGCACCCGAACGCCCTAACCTTAATATTTCACATCATTTTTTTTTTCAATATTTTCTACCCTTCCTCATCTCCTGTTTCAGCTATCTGCTTTCAAGGAGTTCATCGCCACAAAACGTCACTATGGCATACAGCAAGCCCTTACCAAAAACAAGGTGACCTGCGAAGGACTCTTATTAAATTGGCTCACGTTAAGCATCTCAAATGGGGGCTATAAAATTATCACAAAAATATATTGTATCTAAACAGTTAAATATGGCTCTTCTATCACTGATACGTCGCAGTAAGCCTTATTACACGCCGGCGCGCAAAACAGAAAACAAAATCAATATGCTTCGTGACTTGATTGACGTCGCCAATCGACGGGCTGAACATCTGGCTATTCCGGCTTTAGATCAGAAGCAGGCTTTTTACCAGGTAGCTAATCCCCATTTACAGAAGATTTTCCTGAAATATGGCTTTACCAATCCGGTTTCGATCAATTATCATGAATTTGTATTCGTCATCCGTCGTCAGAATCAAAACCATCGATTGGACTGCAGCTGCCATCTCGTTTAAACGCGGGATTCCACAAGACTGTTCTTTATCTAGGCAGCTGGTTTCAGTGGTATGCAGACATTTATTCGATTATTTCACCAACATCGGATGAGTTATGCAAGAACTCGTACATCCTATTCATTTAATATATAAAGTTGAATATTTGTTTGTTCGTCCGCTATGCACATCTACATTTTTCAATTTAGAACCAGCAAATGTGTTATACTATCTCATGGTACTCTAAGACCCTAGGTTGTTTTTAGAAGGGGTCGAAAAACGGGTCAAGGGACCCCCCATACAAAATTTTTGTAAAAAGTACGATTTTTTACTTTTTTATTTTGAATTGGTATACTATCTCATGGTACTCTAAGACTGTAGGTGGTTTTTGGAAGGGGTCGAAGCCCGGGTTAAGGGACCCCCCATACACAATTTTTGTAAAAAAATTCGATTTTTTACCTCGGGGTCAAGGACCCCCATACAAAATGTTCGAAAAAGTTCTATTTTTTTTTCTTTTGAATTGGTATGCTATCTCATGGTACTCTAATAACTTAGACCGTACACGGGTTTTGGGAGAAGTCGGAGCCAGGGTTCAAGGAACCCTCATACAAATTTTCGAAAAAAGTTCGATTTTTTCTTTTTTACGTTGAATTGGTATACTAACTTATAGGAGTTAGTTATAATGCTATGAGTAAGTAATTGGCATACTAACTCATAGCAGTTAGTTATAATGCTATGAGTAAGTAATTGGCATACTAACTCATGGCATTATAACTTAGATCGTAGACGGTTTTTGGAAGGAGTCGGAGCCCGGGGTCAAGGGACTCCCATACAAATTTTCAAGAAAAGTTCCATTTTTTATTTGTTTGTTGTTTGTCCGCTATGCAAATCTACAGTTTTCAATTTAGAACCACCAAATTTGTAATACTATCTCATGATACTTTAACTAAGACCGTAGGGCTTTTTTGGAAGGGGTCGGAGCCTGGTGTCAAGGGGCCCACATACAAAAATTTCGTAAAAAAGTTCAATTTCTTACTTTTTATTTTGAATTCGAATTTAATACTTTTGGTGGGATAATTGCAAGAATTCTTTTTTGTTGTTGTTGTAAAAAGTGCTTTCCAGTGAAGAACTGCAACACAATCAGCATCAGAAATGAAGGTAAGTAAACAACAAAAATCAAACGAAAAAACAAAAAATACTGTGTGCCTTAAGACTACAGAGAATAACAGTCAAATTCAATGAAGAAATGAAGTACAGTATTAGGTACGGTTCATGCTGCAAAAAAATTAACCGTTTTCATTTGATTTGTACAAAATTTAGTTAATCATCACCAAATTCTCCCGAGAAACGCCGGGCAAATTAGCTAGTTAGATCATGAGATAGTTGGTTCAGTGCACGTAGAAGACACAACAATATTTATTCGGAAGGAGAAAGACCTCCCCCTAACTGCAGTTGAAGCATACCATCGTTATTCTTTTGCTTCCGGAGCACTAATTCTTAGTGGGGATTAAGTCAACAATATAGAATTATCTTGGAGTATTCTTTCATACCTACAGTTAAACAAGTCCATTTTGTCGGTGGTCGGCTTGCAAGCCACGTCTCCTCGCTCCGGAGCCAGTTGTTCTACCAACTAAATTTCACCGACGAAGCTCATCGCGGCAACTTTACAGTCTTAACATGCGCGCTAACTCTGTAGCATATTACATATATCCCCCCTCACCCCGCACTTAAAACAGCTGGGACGCAATCATAGGTTTTCCGGTTAGCCACGTTTGAAGTAGATTTCTGTAGAAGAAGGAATTCTCATTAATTCCTGACGGCGTGTGGAAGAAGCATCACACATGTTCTGAAGCGTTGAAGAAGGAATTCAAATTAATTCCAGATGATATGTGGAACGACATCACTCATGTTTCGAAGAACCCAATGGTCAGGAGATTCATTTTGCATTCGAGAGCCAATATAAAGAAAAGCTCTTTCTGTAGGTTGTGGGGTTCGAATTCATGCCTCCTCGCTCCGGAACTAGTTTTTCTCTCAACTGAACTACCCCGACGAAACTTATTGCTGCAACTTTGCGGTCCTGATATGTTTGTCACCTCTGTATTACGTCACAGACCCAGTAGAAATGGCCATGCAAACACGGAAATGTTTACAAAAGTTTTACAAAATTAAATCAAATCTCGCCTTTATGCTTTTATTCAGGTTAAACGCTCTTTGAAACCACAAAACACATAATCAATAATGGTTGGATAACAATGGGTGAACTAGAAAAAATTTGGAACAGTAAAAGATTAAGCAAAGAACTCAAACTAATGATGAACTACTGTTTGTGAAAATTGCAACGCCATGAAGGAATGATGATAACCACGTGAGACTTACAGGATATGCAGATTGCAGAGCAAGGTAAGACATGCAAATGATTAGAAGTGCAGAGTAATTGCCCAAGTCTGGGCCGCCCTCTGGACAATCGAGTGAGGGGTATAAGGAGAGGGGGGCTGTTTAGGATACACGCCAGTAGTGCATCGCGGACAGCGAGTTGTAAAAAGGTCTCCAGGTTTCAATAATGTTTCAGCGACGACGAAGGGTCCAATACCACCATACGACAGAATTTAAACGGGGATGAATGATTGGTCTTCGTGAAGGTGCATTTTCATACCGCTACATTGCGGCTTGGACAGGACATAACGCCACGACAATGATGCACGTGTGACAGCAGTGGGCTCAGGAGAACTAGGCGTATTTTCGGACGAATCCCGATTCATCTTGGACTACCATGATGATCGCATACGCATTAGACGGTATTGTGCTGAGCGCCTTCTTCCAACATGCAATGTAGAGCGTCATACGGGCCGAACGCCAAGTGTGATGGTGTGGGATGCCATTGAGTACCATTAGCGATCTCGGCTGCTACGACTTGAGGGCAATCTCAACAGAAACCGCTATATCAGTGAAGACGTACAGGCAGAAGTCATACCCTCCCTTCAGAGCACTCCTGGCGCTATATTCCAGCAAGACAATGCCTGACCACGCGTTTCCAGTAATATTCAAGCCCTCTTCGCAGCACAGCAAGCAACGCTTCTTCCCTGGCCTGCACCTTCGATAGACATATCGCCTGTTGAACATGTGTGGGATATGATCACTCTGAAACTGGCCCATCAAAGTCCTCCAACCGTCAGTAACAATGATCTGTGGACTCGCATATATGTCGTCTGGCAAGCAATTACCCAGGATACTATCCAACGCCTTTTTTTCGATTCAATGCCACGCCGGATAGAAGCGCTTACTGCAGCTCGTGGAGGTTTCACAAGATACGGAGTTTTGTAGGTAAAAATTGTTGTATTGTTCTGAAAATTAAATGTACAGTCTTATCAGTAATGTGTGGTATAAATTTTATTCCAATAGCATGGTTCCTTCTGGGTGTTGCAACTTTCACAAACAGTAGTGTATACTAAAAACACAGTTTTGCCGTCTTTACACGATTAAAAAAAATTACGGTTAAAATGATATATACATGAGCACTTTCAAGTCCACTGTGGACCCGTCATCAGATGCTGTGGTTGCACTATGCCCTGGGAGGGTATGTATTATGTAGTATGCGCACTGACGAAATAGTATGTTTTGGCATGCGCATGCTCACTACCTAATCATGTCGTTTCATTAGAGCAGCCGGTATTGTCTCTTTCGTTGTAATAGTTACAGAGTAGTTTCCATGGCAACGGTATAATGATAGGGGTATCGTCGTTACAGCATTCAGCCCTATGTTTATGTATGAATAGGCTTTCTAACAGGAGGATAGATGAACATGTAGTTGGCGTATGTAACATAGTAACATCGTCCCAGATAGGTTGTGTTGACCCTTCAGGCATAGTCTTGAAAGGGCGGTGGAGGTGGAGCATGTTTTAACATTATATCTATGTTCAGAGACACGTAAATTAATATTGCGACGGGTCGAACCTATGTACATCTTGTCGGTTACGTCAGCATTCATAGCTTTTAGTGGGATTGCGTATACACCGAATTTGGAATCATGGGGAATCCGATCCCTGTCATTTTTAATATGGGCGAGAATGTTGCACGTTTTTATGCCAAAATCAAAATTAAGTGGACGACATACGTTTTTTAGGATATTTGTGACAGCAGGGATGTATGGTAGCTTGCCGACATAGGAAGTGCTTGGTATCGTTCTTGGTAATGTTGAGTATGATGCATTAAAGACACGGCGCATTATGGAATTAACTGTGGTAAATGGATAATTATATAATGCTGCAATATCCATAATTTTTGCAACTTCTAGGTCTCTTTGATCGGTTGAGGATGAATGTGTAACTGCTCGGTGAAACATAAAGTGAAGGGCCCGAGAGTTTTTGCCTGAGTGGGTGGTAGGAGTTATAGGGAATCATAGATATTGTTGCAGTTGGTTTTCTATAAACAGAGTGAGTTACTTCGTTCGTATTAGGGTTTCTTTCCAACAAGATGTCCAGATAGGGTAATGCAAGGGCAAAAGAAACCCTAATACGAACGAAGTAACTCACTCTGTTTATAGAAAACCAACTGCAACAATATCTATGATTCCCTATAACTCCTACCACCCACTCAGGCAAACACTCTCAGCCCTTCACTTTATGCTTCACCGAGCAGTTACACATTCATTGTCAACCCATCAAAGAGACCTAGAAGTTGCAAAAATTATGGATATTGCAGCATTATATAATTATCCATCTACCACAGTTAATTCCATAATGCGCCGTGTCTTTAATGCATCATACTCAACATTACCAAGAACGATACCAAGCACTTCATATGTCGGCAAGCTACCATACATCCCTGCTGTCACAAATATCCTAAAAAACGTATGTCGTCCACTTAATTTTGATTTTGGCATAAAAACGTGCAACATTCTCGCCCATATTAAAAATGACAGGGATCGGATTCCCCATGATTCCAAATTCGGTGTATACGCAATCCCACTAAAAGCTATGAATGCTGACGTAACCGACAAGATGTACATAGGTTCGACCCGTCGCAATATTAATTTACGTGTCTCTGAACATAGATATAATGTTAAAACATGCTCCACCTCCACCGCCCTTTCAAGACTATGCCTGAAGGGTCAACACCAACCTATCTGGGACGATGTTACTATGTTACATACGCCAACTACATGTTCATCTATCCTCCTGTTAGAAAGCCTATTCATACATAAACATAGGGCTGAATGCTGTAACGACGATACCCCTATCATTATACCGTTGCCATGGAAACTACTCTGTAACTATTACAACGAAAGAGACAATACCGGCTGCTCTAATGAAACGACATGATTAGGTAGTGAGCATGCGCATGCCAAAATATACTATTTCGTCAGTGCGCATACTACATAATATATACCCTCCCAGGGCATAGTGCAACCACAGCATCTGATGACGGGTCCACAGTGGACTTGAAAGTGCTCATGTATATATCATTTTAACCGTAATTTTTTTAAATCGTGTAAAGACGGCAAAACTGTGTTTTTAATATCCTTCAGCACGATAAATCGACTTCCTATAGTAGTGTATACTGTATAAAACAAGGATAATTCCAACAGTACCCTATGACTCAGATTGCTGTATCTTAAGAAAAAAGGAATGGATTAACTCAATTCTTTTGAAACAAAATGCCTAAGAAAAATCAATGGAATAAACTGGATAGAATGTGAAAAAGTCCGAGAACGTATTTTTAAAAGAGACAATACTCACAGCACTAAAAATGAACAAACTGAGCTGGTTTGGACATGTTTCAAGAATGAACTCAAAAAGACTACCAAACATACTATTGGGTTGTCGGAAAAGTGATGACGTATTTTTGCACCCGATGGCGGTTGGGCGGTTTTGGAAGTACTAAAGGCATGCGCAGCTCTGTTATCGCTATGGCATTCGACAGGTGCCAGTTCTAGCTGCAGTCTAAAAGGAATAGTGAGCGATTTGGTTGATTTGCGGAGATTTGACATCAAGTTGAAGATGGAAGACCAAACTGTGCATTTTCGCCATATTTTACTGTTTTACTTCCGTAAAGAGAAGAACGCGCGTCAAGCTTGTGAAAAATTGCGTAAAGTGTACGGTGATAATGCTCTACAAGAACATCAGGGCCAGCGGTGGTTCGCAAAATTCCGTGCTGGTGATTTTGACCTAAACGATGCTTTTCGGTCAGGCAGGCCAACCGAGGCTGATGACGACCAAATCAAGGCATTGATCGAGTTAAACCCACGTTACACGACACGAGAGATTGCAGACACATTGCGCATCCATCATTCAAGCATTCACGACCACCTGAATAAGCTGGAATACGTAAGCAAGCTCAATGTGTATGTTCCTCATGAACTCAAAGAAGCTCAATTGACGGCGCGTATAAACATCTGCGATATGCTCATTAAACGTAAGGAAAACAATCATTTTTTGAAGCGACTGATAACTGGCGACAAAAAGTGGATTGTGTACAACGACAGTGCTGCGCAAACGGCCTTGGTCCCGACGTACTGCTTCGCCTCAAACAACATCCAAAGCAGACATTCATCAGCGGAAGGTTCTGGCCTCAGTGTGGTGGGATTTTAAAGGTGTCGTGTTTTTCGAGGTCCTACCACGGAACCAAACGATCAATTCGAATGTGTATTGTCGGCTATTGGACAGTTTTAACGAATTCATCATCCAGAAACGTCCAGAGCTTGTTCATCATAAAGGTGTTGTGTTCCATCACGACAACGCGAGACCACACACAAGTTTGATCATTCGCCAAAAATTATTGGAGCTTGGGTGGGATGTGTTGCCACACCGAGCATACTCACCTGACCTTGCGCCGTCATGCTTCCACTTGTTTCGCTCTCTTCAACAGTCCTTGCGTGGTATAACGTTCAATTCAGATGAGGCTGTAAATCAGCACCTTGTACAGTTTTTCGCCACGAAAGACAGGTCCTTCTATGAACGAGGCATTCTGCAGCTCACTGACAGATGGCTAAAGGTCATCTAACAAAACGGGCATTATATCATTGATTGATCTTTGTTCTTTCTATCAATAAATGACCTTTGCAAAACATGGCTAAAATACTTCGTGACTTTTCGGACAACCCAATATTAATTATTAATTGGTAGAATTGAAGGACAGCCCAATAGAGGAAGACCAAGAAATAAATGGATTGACAACATCAAAGAAAGCACCCACTTAAAATCTGTACTAGAACTACACAAAAGGACAGCAGGCAGAAATAAATGGCAAAAATTCATCTTTGAGGAGCTCAACCCGCAATGAGCGGAAGATGAAGAAGAAAAAATGCTCTTTGTCTTTTAGGTCCTGAATCAACATCTTCAATATGCTGGTTGTTCCAATGTTCGGGACTGATTTTAAAGCCCAATCCCCTCCTCGTTGGTTTATTACCTCAACTCAATGTCTTTTTGTTGGCATTGCGTGTCAGAAAAAGTCTTGTCTCAATTGAATTGAAGATCAAAGCATTTCATATTACATTCTTGGGATTATAGCTCATGCAACTACACAACATGACATCCATATCACAGTGGCGTATCCACATATGGGTTATTTGGGGTCCGACCCCCCCCCTCCCCTCCTCTTTGTATGACAAACAACTTTATTCTTGAAATAAAAAACACAACTTCCTGGGCGATTGTTCAGTTATTGTTTGGTATCAAGACTACGAAATTTCAAGTATCTCCTTTGAATTGCAAAGGTTTTCGCTATAACTCTTCCTCTAACTCGAATACTAAAAATCGAAAATTTGGATTTGCCTATTTGGAAGGCTGACTGCTCAAGTACAAAACGTTTTTGCAAAGTTTTGTGTGTCTTCTGCCAGATAAGACAGGTTTTACCATAAAGCAAGCAAATAACGCCGAAAAACCTATCGAAAAACACGGACGTGCTCTTGATTGTAGTGTAGGGGAAGCTATAGGTAGCCACTCGTAAACTAAAGTTGTGGTGGCGACATATTCCCACTATTGAAAATATTCCGCGAAATGGTCACGACGCATTTCTTATATGAGATGGAACGTATTTCCGACAGTAAGAAAACTTCTACAAATACGTGCAACATTTCCAGTAACTACCGCAGAAACTGAACAATCATTCTCAGTGCTACGCCGACTCAAAACGTATTTTCGAAACACAATCAGTGAAAACAGATTAAATGGTATTAAATATACATAGAGATTTCACGCTTACATAATGCAATAGTTAATGAACTATCTAAAACAGCACGTCGAATTGTGTAACGTTTGAAGTCAGGAAATAAATGTCTCATACTGTAATGAGGGCATTGTTTATTTTTGACATTTACAATTGCGTATACTATATATTTTTGGGGTGTGAATCGACTAAAAATATGAACTGGTTTATCAAAATTTGTTAGTCGATTAATCGGCTGATTAATGGTCTCTTTAAAAATTACCTGCAGCACTATTTCTGGGAAGCCACATCTTTTTTCGCTAAACACTCCCGATACCAGCATCCTGCATAACTATCATCTCACCTTTACAATTTTACTCCACATAGTAATCACGAAGTAAGATCTAGCTCTTCTTCTGAAGACCAGAAGAAGAAAATATCTACTTCCTTCAAAGGCTACCATCGCATTATAGAGAAACAATAATTGTGTGGAACGATCTACTCATAACTTACAATTTTCTTGATTGCCCCTATGACCTGCGCACCGCAGCACTGTTAAGGAACCAAGCAATTCATCCATTTAATAGCCCTTTTACTTATCATAATGGATACCGGAAGCATTGTTAGTGTGTGTGACACAACGTTTGTCTGAAAAGCGTCGTTGGAAGCACATCAGTTAATTACCTTCGAGATCGAAGACTTCTCCAGAAAAGGTGGCAAAACTCCAGCTTCCACAGCCGACTCTCAGCCAGATGTGTCCGACCCCATTAGAAAATACAAAATGCCAGTTCATTCCTTAGGCTTCTGCGTCCAACGTATTCTTCTACATAGATTCTCGAAAGAAAGTCTCCATTACCACACTATTTCCTTCTAATATAATATCTACTTCCGACCCCATTAGACAATACAAATGCCAATTCATTGCTTTAGCTTCTCCGTCTCACATATTCTTCTTCATAAGTTCTCGAAAGGAAGTTTCATTATCACACTATTGTCTTCTAATATCTACTTTCTGCTTTTTCTGCAGATGTGACAATTGTGTCTTCAGAGATTTTAGAGCACCACTCTCCAAATTCGCAATTCTCCTCGTGAGAAGGACTCGCAGTGGAAATTTTGTCATTAGAAATCAGCTGTCGTAACAACCTTATACAGTTTAAAACATCATGTTCACATCAAATTCCCTGTTCTGTCAAGTTCCAGCTGATGTGGTTAATGCTTTCGTCAAATGCCAAGTTCTTTTTCTGTTATTCAAGACTACGTGCTGTGGTGCTATCTTTCATTCCGTGCGCACAATCTTTGATCATGCTGACTTGTGTTCAGACCACCGTGTATTTTCAGTTGAGCATCAGTTGTGTTGTTACATCTTTGTTTTAGTTAAGTCTGTCGTTTAGGCTTTCGATCAGACAGCACGGACCTCGGATACTGTCCCTTCGCTTCGCTGCACTCAAGGCGATTTGCAGCGTCGATTTGCTCTCCGGTTTACTCACGCGAATCAGAGAAGAACTGTTCCTTAGCATACAAATGAATTCAGATTCGTAGTTACAGGAACACTGGCATCAGTTTCGAGGGTTGTTTACCATAGAAGTCAACAAGATTAAACTTTATTCGAATTTACTGCGACTTACCTGAATTGACTTAAAAGTGACAACTTTTCCCTCTTTACTTCTGCTGTGCAAACCAAATGTAAGAAACGATTCAAGATAATCCGTGTTTATTGGTGTATATAAACAGAGAAAAACACAAATCCCCCCGCGAGCTTTCTTCGTCTACGGACGGCTTCTTCAGGCGGTTATTTGCTAAAGAGCACATAATCAAATGCGAATTTAAATCAGTAGAAGTAATAACATTGTGAGGTAAACAAAAATACAGGCGCGTTGCACAAGCATCCGTTGCACGAGGGTGCAAGAGACGTATCATGAATAATGGCTCTCCAGTAATGTCTATCTCAGAGCTGTTGTTTATGTTGAGCACATGTGCGAGTCGATGTGCAGAATAGAGTACCAGATTGATGGTAAGTCAGTCGAGACTTTAGAGTTGCATACCTCCTGGCGTGTTAGAATCTCTATAGTTTCCCTGACAGCTGCGGATTTTTTATTGTGGTATGGAGCGACTCTGAAGAGATTCTTACATTGTGGTTGGACTACATGGTTTGCTACATCCCTAGACAGGGCCGTCGTTAGCTCGCAGGAGAATTTGCGTATTTCTCTGTTTATATACACCAATAAACACTTATTATCTTTAATCGTTTCTTATACTGTCTTGGTGTACTTCAACCCATTGACAGTTCTAAGCCAAATGTAATTTATGCATTCAAAAGAAATATCACTGACCTAATCGCTGCTGCGTTATTTTATTATTGAATTATCATGTACCGTTACACCATTTTGTTTTATAACTTCGTTTTAATATACAGAGTGAACCAACTTTTTTCTTCTTTTGATTTTTCGTTTGGGGGTTTGAAAACCACCATGACCAACTCGATGAGCTATAAGCAGTCGTCCGTTTCTAATTTAAGGTCATTGTTTCCAGGAGTGAGTTAGCGCCGTAAGTCAAACACAGCATCCATGTCACACAGGGATTCGAACCATAACCTATCTCCAACGAATGGTCAGAAGCCAGCGTGTAGACCATTGGGCCAACGAGACGGCGGACCAATATCAGCAGTTTATTTATGAAAATCATAACTTAGGAAGTAAGGAGGCAATTAAGACAAAACATATGAAATTGCCAAACAAAAGTTATCGCTTTTTCTACGTTAATAAGTGAGTCACGGAAAAATTCTTATGGGCCGCCTCCGGGAATCGAACCCAGGATCCTCCAGTTACTCGCCGCTCATGCTACCACTGCACCACAGCGTCTTCGAATTCTTCAGACTCACAAGTCTTTAATTGCCAAAGCACATGGCAGGTTGCTTCATGGAGCACCGCACAGTGCTGGGGATTCACCAAAGATGGAAAGCAGCAACTGAACAAATAACTAGGAGGCGATTGAATAATTAATTCAAACACTGGACGTGGATCAGGAACACCAAGCAGAAGTCATCGCTCTTTCCACGTTAATAAGTCAGTCACGGAAAAATTCTCATCGGCCGCCACCGGGAAACGAATCCAGGGTCTTCCAGTTACTCGCCGGACATGCTACCACTGCACCACAGCGGCCTCGAATCGATTTCGAATGAAATTGTGTCAGTACACACCTGAATTTTTTTTCAAGTCATAGTTTTACAAATCTTCAATGTAGCTCCCACGTGTTACGCGACAAATATCTCATCTGTAACAAATTTCGTCCCATGCACTGTAACGCATATATTCATTTACAGTTGCAGCAGCTGCTACAATCCTTTTATGATAGTTAGTAGAGGGGGTAGATGCGCCTGATCCTTTGTAGCACCTATAAGAAAAAAAAATCAGGTGGCGTCAAACTGGGGGATATCGGATAAATATCCAGTTTGTTCTTCTTGACCCATTCAAGCTCTGAGTCCAGATAATCCCCATTTCTAAAGGCAAGTGAGGTGGAGTGCTCCATCTTACTTAAGAAATTATACCTTGGGTATGCAAATAAGCAGCCTCATTCAGCTAAGGCTCAAGAAACTTCTGCAGCATGTCCAGATATATATTACCGGAGACAGATTTCCCCTCAAAGATAAATGGCCCATAAATCGCACCAGAAAAACAAAAACAAAACAAACACATTCATTTTAGGGCTGTCGCAATCTTGTCGCACAACATAATGTGATTCTCCATTCTTCATGTGCGGATGCTATGTTTATTTACCTTGCCGTTTTTGTGAAATTGTTCTCGTCGCTGAAAGCAACTAGCATAAAATCGTCCTCTCCTTACTGAATCCATTCACTCATGTACTTTCAACATAAGTGAACGAATTCATGAATTCTGTAGCAGTTACAGAATTCATTACGCATTTGCTCTTTGTCTGAAAGTACATGAAGCACATGCAGTTTGTATGTCTGCAAGCCCAGTCTTTCACGCAAGATACGCTACAAAGTTTTTTTTCGGCACCTGAAGTTCCAGGTTCACTCCCTTAGTCGATGTACGCGGACTTCTGAGCTATTATTTCAGCACACATTCCAATATAAGTAGCTGTGGAAGAACGTGCAGGAGTCTACTTTTGATATTTACTTTTGAAACGCTGCTTATCGCAATCACAGTACGACTTTCGTTAGACCGAAAATCACATAATGCACGATCGATGCTAGTGACGTCTTCCATTTGTCTTTGTGACTGCACTAGCGCCATCTGTTTCCGATCGCAACAACCAAACCAGGTGGGCCGCCCCGGTGGCGCATTGGGCTAAGGCGTTGGCCTCTGATCATTCGTCCGTAAGGGGTCCGGGTTCGAATCCCGGTCAGGCATGGATGTTGTGTTTGTCTTACGGCACTGGCTCTCTCCCTTCCCTGGAACCAGTGACCCTAAATTAGGGACGGGCGACTGCTTATAGCCCATTGAGTTGCTCACGGTGGTCGTTAAACCTCCAATAAAAAAACAAACAAAAAAAACCGGGTGGTCAAAACAACTGAGGTTTCTATTAATACAGTATCATTTGTTTTTATACTATTGGTGCATTGATTCATTCCTAACTCATAACTTTTTCTAAATCAGCGGCTAATTTTAATGCACCCTGTCTTGTATATAACAGCGTATCCCAAACGTGGATCCCTACCAGAGATTGAAACGGGTCACTGATCAACAGTTCGATATTGTCTTGCGGGTACAACGGGTCGTGTCAAAATGTTCCTAACCCGATTTTGAAACAGTTTTATTCCCGTTTTATTTTTGAAAAGAGAAAATATATTCCAAAAAAAAAAACAAAATGCGCGTTGTGGAATTCTGTAGTAGATACTGGTGCCCACGGAGTGAATAATGATTTGCCATGCAAAAATTTTGTCGACTCTATCTTAAAGCAACAAAGATTTCCACCGACCGACGTCAGACACACTGACATCATATCGTAAAAAGATACCTCCTTTGCGTTCTTTTACAGTGCGGTTGTCCAGGTCAAGGTACAGGCAAATGCCATTCGCCTGCTTCTCAGCTGATTCACTTTCTTCGTGCGAAGTTCATTGTATGACGAAGAGTTACTTTTCACATCGCATCTTTTACATTGAGCATTCAGAGGTTTTGATTGATGTGCTAACATTCCGTTCCCATGACATGCCATGTCGAAATTAACTCCTTATTTGTTAATATGGATGAATTTAATATTAAGGAAGTTGAGGTGGCGTCGAGGCCAACAAATACGTGCTTGTTGATAACCACAAGGGAAAGAGTGAATGCTGGAAATTGCTTCGTTTCGTTAAGGAACCGGTGAATAATTCTGTGTTGTTTGGTCTTGCTTGATGTTCAAAATGTGGAAAGTGTATAATTACAAAGAAAGATGTTGACGGTTTTATAAAAGATTATGAAATCAAATATGTAACGGACCATATGTAAGTATGCGCGCCTCCATCAAAGCGTGGAAAGAGTGAACAATCTGAATACATTTAAAAATGCATTTGTGTAATCATAAATAATGATTCCCATTTGTAATATACTCCATGGGCACGGTGATAGTCAGCCATTACTTCTCTATTACGCAAAGACGTGGACCTTATCTAAAAGAGACATACAAAGGCTGCAGAACAACACAAAGCAGCACGGAGAGGTGCATGCTTGGTGTAACCAGGAGAGATAAGAAGAGAAACTCGTGGATCCGAAAAATGACAAGAGTGGAAGACATCATGATCAGAGTTAAATCCTTGAAATGGCAATGGGCTGAACATACTGCCAGAAGGACAGACCATCGATGGACAGCCGAAATTGTAGATTGGATTCCAAGGGACAGGAAAAGACCCAGAAGAAGACCACATGGGAGATGGGTGGATGAAATTCGAAAGTATGCGGTAGTGACATGGAGGAGACTGGAACAAGGCAGACCGTTGTGGAGGAAACTTGGGGAGACCTTCGTCCAGCAGTGGATTGATAATGGTTGACGACGAGGATGATTATATATATATAATGCTTGGTTTCCGAGTTATGAAAGTCTGTCTATGACACTTAACTGTTACCATTACCTTATAGTAATTATTCAAAATGTCCACTTTCTGCCTCAAAACAGGCCTCACTTCGATGTCTCACGGACTCGCGAACACGCTGCCAAATTTCTGGCATGTGTTGCATTGTTTCACAACCTGCCACAATTCGATTACACAGAGTTTCCACATCTGCTACTGGAGTCGAATGCACCAATGGTTTTAAATGGGCCCAAAAGAAGAAACTAGAGGGTTTAAGTCTGGTGAGCGTGGAGGCCTGGCAGTTGGTTCACTTCTACCTATCCACCGACTAGGAAATTTTCGATTCAAATAATTACGAGCTAGGTGGCTAAAATGTGCGAGAGCGCCATCGTACATAAAGTGTGCTTGTTGACGAATGATCAGTAGCGTGTCGTCCAAGAAATCAGGCATGTTAGTTTCCAGAAAGGTGTGGTATTCCCGCCCCGTGAATTTGTTGAGAAGTACACGGGGCCCAAATAACTTATCACCAAAAACACCCGCTCAGATGTTTAGGTTGAACCGCTATTGGTGCCGTCATAGAAGAATTGCATGTGGGTTTTCCTGGGCCCATACATGTTGATTGCGAAAGTGTAGGATTCCGTCGCGTGTGAACTGTGCTTCATCGGTAAATATCACTGAGACAGGAAAGTTAGGAGTTGTACCACACTGCTGCAAGAACCACTGACAGAACATAACTCGCGCATGGTAATCTGCTGGTGACAATGCCCGTGCCCGTTGCAGATGGTACATATACAGTTGTTGTTCTCGCAACACTCTCCAAATAGTCGAACGATGAACAGTCAGTTGCTTTGCTAATCTGCGTGTGCTGATTCCAGGAGTCGCATGCAAAACATCCAAAATCTCCGCCTCTACTTCAGGAGTCGTAGATCTTGGTCGTCCTCTGTCGACAGCACGAGATGTAAAGGTCCCATGTTCACAAAGGCGGCAATTAATACTTTCAAACCATTTCCTGTCTAGACATCTTTGTCCTGGGAACCTTTTGTGGTACAAATTACTAGCCACCAGAGCATTGCCATCCGCCAAACCGTACACAAAGTGCATTTCCGCCTGCTCCTGATTTCAGTACATGGTCGGAAAGGAAAATCATCAGATTCCGTCAGTATCTTGTGATGAAGGAATTCACCTCCGGGAGATAAAACTTTCCGGTGAAGAACTGGGAATCCAAGACAAACCTGACTCAGGTAAATGTGAACAGTTAAGTTTCATAGACAGAAATGTTTTCATTTTTTTTCATTTCATTTATTGATCTTGCTGTTACATATTAAAATTAATAATTCTAAACAGTTAAGCATAAGCATATAAATAACAGCAGGGAACATCAAGGAAAAGGTCACGAGGAGAGATGACCAGCATTGATCTCCCTAGGTTTAAGTTAAGACAAGAACTTTCATATAACAGCAACAGAGTCAAACAACAAACCAAATATCAAATTAAATATCTAAGCATGATATTATGAAATTGACAGCACATCAAGGGAAAAATAATGTTAAAGCAACAAAAAACATGAGTTGTCCCCCCCCTTACCCAATCTTCACTGTATAGATTCCTCGTTCCTTGGTAACCGTGTCCTCACCTTGTAAGGTAAGCGCGCACAGCAGCTGGATGGGCTGAGAGTGACTCAATAACGTGCTGGAAGGTGTTCACGAGTATGTGGAGCCATGCTGACTGCAGCCCATCAGAGGATCCATATAGCGAACAACACGATCGAGGTGGTTCCACAGATGCTCAATTGGGCTTGAGTCTGGGGACTTAGGGGCCCAGGAAAGCAATTTGAAGTCTTCATCGTGCTCTTCCAACCACTCTCGGACATTTCCAGCTGGAGCTTTCGCATTGCCATGCTGAAAGATCCCATCCACCCCAGGGAAGACAATCAGCATGTATGGGTGTAAGTGGTCTGCAAGAATATATTCATAACGAATTCGGTCCATAGTGCATTCCACAGGTATGAGTGGACCGAGACAATGCCACGAAAACATTCCCCAGACCATAACGCTGCCCCCACTAGCTTGTGTTCTTCCAGCAATGGTTGAAGGGTGTTTGTTCTCCAATGTTTCTCGCCTTATACACCAACGTCCATCCGTTCGATGAAGCAGAAAATGCGACTCATCGGAAAAGGTAATCATTTGCCAATCAGCGGAGGTCCAATTCCGGTAATGCGGTGCAAATGTAAGCCTTTTCTGCGGATGCACCTCAGTTAGCATAGGTGCAATGACCATCCGTCTTCATAGGAGCCCCATGCGCAGCAGGGTTCGCTGAACTGTCATTTTAGGCTCACTTCCATTAGCCCCCTGGTTCATTCGGCCAGTGAGTTGTTTCAATGTGTGCCGTGGAGCAACTCACTGGCAACTGGTTGGCGAATGAACCAGGGGGATAGCGTGTCGATTGGCCCTCACGCACCTTCGAGGCCGACGTTCATCTCTTACATCAATGGCACGTGATGCTCCGCAGTTTCCAAGTCGCTTATTCGCAATGGGGCCATTTCTCCAATCACGATACACTTTAACCACAGCGGCACGCAAACAGTTCACAAACTGCGCTATTTCAGAAATTCTGCCACCCTTGGCCCGAAAGCCGATAATCATTCCTTTTCGAAAATCTGATAAATCCCTTCTTTTAACCATGACAGCAACGAGTGATATGATTTTAGAATGCCTACAGCGCACCCTATATAACCCCCAAGCTAGCTCATGACACGTGCCTTCTTTCATTGGCTACGCGCTGTTGACGTCAAAAGTAGGAGGTGGTGAAAATTATTTGACTCGACTTTGTAGTAAACCTTATTCTTTGTTATTATGGTTTGATTCCACTTAAGATGTACCGGACTTAGTAGGTGCACACAAATCATTCTTGTTATACCACTCAGGCTCAGTGTGGTCGTTCGTGACGCTACTGAATGAAATATGTTGTATAGCAAATAAATGTATACTCCCGAAAATCACCCATTTTATATCACGCTCACAAAGATCTTGGCATGCGAAAGATGCATAGCATCATGAATTATCTGCAAAGAGTACCAGGGTACTCATACAAAAAGTACCGTGGTACGCCCACAAAGATCTTGGCAAAGATCCCACAAGGGTACCAGAAGATCTTGGCAAGGATCACTCAAGAGTACCAGAAGATCTTGGCAAAGATCACACAAGAGTACCACAAGATCATGGCAAAGATCACACAAGAATACCACAAGATCTTGGCAAAGATCACACAAGAATACCACAAGATCTTGGCAAAGATCACATAAGAATAGCACAAAATCTTGGCAAAGATCACACAAGAGTACCACAAGATCTTGGCAAAGATCACATAAGAATAGCACAAAATCTTGGCAAAGATCACACTAGAGTACCAGAGTACGCCCACAAAGATCTTGGCAAAGATCACACAAGAGTACTAGGGTACGCCCACAAAGATCTTGGCAAAGATCCCACAAGAGTACCACAAGATCATGGCAAAGATCACGCAAGAATACCACAAGATCTTGGCAAAGATCACACAAGAGTACCACAAGATCTTGGCGAAGATCACACAAGAGTACCACAAGATCTTGGCAAAGATCACACAAGAGTACCACAAGATCCTGGCAAAAGATCACATAAGAATACCACAAGATCTTGGCAAAGATCACAGTAGAGTACCACAAGATCTTGGCAAATATCATACAAGAGTACCACAAGATCTTGGCAAAGATCACACAAGAGTACCACAAGATTTTGGCAAAGATCACACAAGAGTACCACAAGATCTCGGCAAAGATCACACAAGAGTACCACAAGATCTTGGCAAAGAGCACACAAGAGTACCACAAGATCTTGACAAAGATCACGCAAGAGTACCACAAGATCTTGGCAAAGATCTCACAAGAGTACCACAAGATCTTGGCAAAGATCACCCAAGAGTTACACAAGATTTTGGCAAAGATCTCACAAGAGTACCACAAGATCTTGTCAAAGATCACACAAGAGCACCACAAGATTTTGGCAAAGAGCTCATAAGAGTATCACAAGATCTTGGCAAAGATCACACAAGAGTACCAAAAGATCTTGACAAAGATCACACAAGAGTTACACAAGATCTTGGCAAAGATCTCACAAGAGTTACACAAGATCTTGGCAAAGAGCTCATAAGAGTATCACAAGATCTTGGCAAAGATCACACAAGAGTACCACACGATCTTGGCAAAGATCACACAAGAGTACCACAAGATCTTGAAAAAGATCACACAAGAGTTACACAAGATCTTGGCAAAGATCACACAAGAGTACCACAAGATCTTGGCAAAGATCACACAAGAGTACCACAAGATCTTGACAAAGATCACACAAGTGTTACACAAGATCTTGGCAAAGATCTCACAAGAGTTACACAAGATTTTGGCAAAGATCACACAAGAGTACCACAAGATTTTGGCAAAGAGCACACAAGAGTACCACAAGATCTTGGCACAGATCACACAAGAGTACCACAAGATCTTGGCAAAGATCACACAAGAGTTTCACAAGATCTTGGCAAAGATCACACAGGAGTACCAGAGTACGCCCACAAAGATCTTGACCTGCGAAAGATGGATAGTATAAATTTTTTTATGTACAAAGAGTACCAGGGTACTTTCTCGAATTTTTTTTTGGTCACCCTACGCCTATGACCAAAAACGTTGGTCATAGGCTTAGTATGAGCAAAAAAAAAATTCATATTGAATTGTCGGTTCGCAACAATCTTCGTTATCCGTATTAAACCGAAAGCAGTGGTTCGCACTCAATTATCTACTGGAAACTTCAAATTCGAATAGTTTCGCGATGTTACCTTGCGTTACGTGTCATAAAGGGAGCGATTATTCGCACGGCTGAAAACGCTTCATCATTTGTTCGATCAAAGTTATTCTTGAAGTTCCTTAATTAATTTAAAAAGTTCTTGGAAATTCTTGGAAACCGCGTTAAAGTTAGATCTTTCCGTTCTGAGTTTCTCGGAAGAACTCATATGTAAAAAGTCGTGCTTGATTCTTGCGTTCGATAAAATATGATCATTGGAATAATCCTTAAATCAGCTGCGAGCTGTCATACACGCTGACAGCCACAGGAAAGCTGAGGAACTGTGTCTTGGGGAGGGAGCAGGGGAGCGGGGAGTAAAGGATTAGGTGGATGGTGTGTCGCGAATTGCAAGCAGATGTGCAAAAGGAAACTAGTGAATGAATGATTCTTATCGATCATCTGTTCCTCCACCTCCGGAATGCCTCCGATGTTACTTGTAGCTGTCCGGAGTGCAAAGCGATGGAATTGCATCTTTTTCCTCTTTTCTTCTTCCCAAAGAACGGAGAGGTGGTGAGGGAGGGATAATTAATTACTCGAATGGTAACATCGAAGTTCGCATCCCTAATGCGCGGGAAAGTCTCTTGAGGAGATCTGCCAATTTGTTAAAGTGTTAGAGTTTGACTTTCTTTTTATAAGTAGTAATTCCTCGCTGGCCATGAAAGCGCGGCACAGATCATAGCTTTTTCGGCGACTTACAGCTTTATGGCGTCGGCCTTATTAATGATTACACGCTTAGGCGATATAAATTTTCTCAATCCATCTTTTCTTAATATAAATCTTTTAAAGTCCATTTATTCGAAATGAAGACCCTTACAGCTAGCTATTCATCCGTGTATGCAAAGGCCCATCCAGATGAACTACGCATATGGAATCCACAACTCCGATAAGAACTCCAATGCACGTGAGCTGTCGTGTTACGGCACATCTTAGCGTGTTTGCAGAGCCAGTCCCCAACTATGGTAAGGAAAAGGGGTACAAATCCTCGGCGCCTGCAGTCTGGCAAGGCAGGACAAATGACAGTTCAAATTATAAACACCAAAAATGTGAATTTAATTGTTCATTGTATATTGTCAAACTTATGTGAAACAGTGGACTCTGGAAAAAAAGTTTTTGTCTGAGAATAAATGCAGAAGATATCCCGTAGAAAAAGTTATCAAATCATTAAATATTCGTTTTGAAAATGAAACTATTTCTCGTGAAGTCTCTTTCCCTACCCAACACCCACACTATTTAGTAAAACATGTTTTGTGGAAGTTTAAATCACTGAAAAATGATCAATAATCAAGTTGAAGCACATGGAATAATTAATACAGACATAAACCAAGCTCAAACAGAAGTCATCGCTCATTCCACGTTTATAAATGAGTCACATAAAAATTATCATCGGCCGCCACCAGGAATCGAACCCAGGTCTTCCAGTTACGCGCCGGACGAGCTACCACTGCACCCTCGAATTCATTCAGACTCACACACGACAATCTGCCAAACCATACGACAGGTTGTTTCTTGGAGCCCCGCACAATCCTGGGGATTCACCAAAGATGGTAAGCAGCAACTGAACAAATAACTAGGAGGCGAATGAATAATTAATACACACAACTGACGTAGATTAGGAGTATCAAATAGAAGTCATCGCTCTTTCCACGTTTATAAGTGAGTGACGGAAAAATTCTCATTAGCGCCACCGGGAATCGAACCCAGGTCTTCCAGTTACGCGCCAGACATGCTACCACTGCACCACGGCGGCCTCGAATTCATCCAGATTCACATACGACAACCTGCCAATTCGAGGCCGCTGTGGTGCAGTGGTAGCATGTCCGGCACGTAACTGGAAGACCTGGGTTCGATTCCCGGTGGCGGCCGATAAGAATTTCTCCTAGACTCACTTATAAACGTGGAAAGAGCGATGACTTCTGTTAATGTTCCTAATCCACGTCAATTGTATGTACTAATAAATCAAGCTGTTCTTCCATGTAACATGACCACAAAAATTTCATAATTTATCGTCCTGGAATGAAAATCGAAATCCACATCTCCCGATTTGCGCTCGAGTATGCTAACCATTACACCACTCAGGACAATGAAATCTCAAACAACTGAGGCATTTATCTGAAACGTCAAAACTTTTGATTTCACAACACTAGTTGAAACAAATCTACTATACTGTGCAAATTAATTGGGATAAAATAAAAAATCACTCTTTTTTCCAAAACTATGCCTTTATATCATTCTATGCCTTGATATACACTGATAAATACCTGTATTAGTATGAAGTATATCCTCCTTTAGCAGAAAGGATCTCTTGATTTCGTTTTGGTATTGACTCCACTAATTGAGTGCACATGTTTTTGACTTCATAAACGGGGAACCACACTTTTATAGCATTCGTTATCACGCGTTCTTTGGTTGTACAGTCCATTTAACCTAAACGTCTCTTCAAAATATTCTACAAGTTTTCTATGGGATTTAAGTCTTGTGAATTTCCATGCCAATCAAGCAAATTAATTTGATTTTCCAGCACGAAATTCTTGACCAATTTCAAATTGTGACATGGGGCCAAGTCATGTTGAAATGTCCCGTCAAAAGTTTGCAAGAATGGAACAATCCTACGTTGAAATATTTCTACGTACTTGGCTGAATTCATCATACCTTGAACAGGAACTAAGCTTCCATTGCCATTTGATGTTAAAAAACCCCAAAACATCTGTTTCAGAGGATGTTTTACAGTTTGACATTCTCAGGTCTTAAGGGTTCACAGTTGCTTCGTCTAACGACATTTGCTTGGTAACCCTGCACAAATAAATGAGTTTCATCAAAGAAAATTACCTTTTTCCAGTCGTCAGCAGTCCATGATTTATATTTTTTGGCCCATGCTAAACGTTTTATCTTCATTTTCGCATTCAAATATTGTTTTTTCGTTTGTCTTCTTGCCTTCCGGCCAACCTCCAGAAGCCTACGGAGTACAGTTGAATCAATGACATCACAATCACTAGCCTATAAATCTCTTTGAAGGTCGGTGCTTGTTTTTGTTTTTGGATTCATGTTACCATTTCTGATTATATATTTATCGGTTCGTGGAGTTGTTTTTCGTTTTCTTCCACATTAACCTCTCCTTTTTGGAGACGATGATCCAGATGCATTGTATCGCGTAAGCAGTCTTGATACACTTTATTTGCCTACACCAACCGCAGAGCGATATCTCCCACTGTCATAGAAGTGTGATCCTTCAGAGCAATTATTTTTGCACGCTTTCTTGGGGAAATATCCATTTTTCAATACACGAAAGCAACACGTACTCACAGAGAGCAAAAACTAACATCCACCTGTCACACACGAAAGCTCACAACTCAAGTTGAAGTGCCTATTTCCTGTTTAAAAACGGTCAAACCACATTCTTACTATCAAGTTCTAACAGTCACACCACCTCACAGCTGATAAAACCCGTTTACGTAGGTTTCCGACATCAACTGGCGATCACATTAAAATTCTGAGAATAAAATAGCTTGTCCCAATTAATTTGCACGGTCTAGTACCTCATCTTAGTACTAAGTTAGATCACCAGCAGATGAGTATATACTACTACGATGAGACACGTTTGTTTCGACTAGTGCAGTGAAATAAAAAGAGTCTGAAGTTTCAGATAAATGCTTCAGTTGTTTGGGATTACCTACAGCCTTTGTTTTGGACGATAAATAAAATAAATTTTCAAATATCTGTGGTTATGTTACATGGAAAGAACAGCTTGATTCATATCTATACGATCAGTAATGTTTGCAAAGAAATAGTGTTGCACCCAAAACTGAAATAAAATTGTGATTTTGCCATTCCAAATCAGTTTTATCCATAATAATTCATTTGAGTAACTCAGAATAGGAAAACAAGTTAGTAAAATCATGCAATTCATTGATTACGATACGCTTCCACGATACCAGAAATCATCACTCAAGTTATGAGGATAACGGCGGTGGAATAAATATCGCTCCTGTGTCCTGACCTTTAACCACATTTCGATTATATGAAACACAATTGATTTAGTATACCTCGGGAAAAGCATGATAAAGATTTGTCGCAATCGCAGCATTTTTAAGTAAGGTATCACGCATAAGGGAAATGAAATGAATCCCGTTTCTATATCCTTACTTTTGACTCCATTTCGCCCATTTTCAATAGGGTTCCCTCCCAGGTTGTCCCTTACCACATACTAAAATTTCATCGAAATCGAACCATTTTTACGCTGTAACTTGTACAAAATTCTAGCGGATAATGCTTACCTTGGCATTCCTTTCTAGCGATGGGAACTTTCACGCACGTGTTTTCTGGTCTTTGTTGATTTTATTGTCCTAAAGTCCGTTGTATGAGATGAGTGGCTTTACTTCTCACACTTTTCGCTGGGTATACTCATTGGATCTTTGCCTTAGGATTCAAACACATCAATTTTTACCGTTCTTTATACTCGAAATTTTCGCCCATCCTCTGGGCATCCTCAAGAGCGTTGCGACTTTACCACCGATGTTCGTGGTTAACTTCGCGCTAATGGAGTCCGATACTCCTTGTTACCATTCGTCGGATATACTTTCCTGGATATATTTCGTTATCAAGCCCGGCTGGCGCCATCTATGTTTCATTAAAACAATTTTTTTTTTTTTAATTTTCTTCTCCTATCAGGGTTTTCTTGTCTTTTTTGCCGGTTTTTCTTTTGTTGTTGTTTTTCTTGTCTTATTAGTTCTTTCCACAGGCCCGATAATGTGCTAGGGTCGTTCGGGTTACATACCCTTGCTTTATTTTTATAGATTAATATTGCTTCTTCCCTCCTCATTTGCCTTTCCGATTTTTTATTCTTTTTTAGCATTTTAATTTCATCGAATTTTGGGAATGTCCGGTTTTCCATGCAGAATTGCACTAAAACAGTTTTGGCTTCTTTATTTTGCCAGTTTAGATATGTATTGTTTAAGTCTTTTTTTTAATCTGTTTTTCGTACTTCCAATGTAAAAAAAAAAAATAAAAAAAAAGTTGTTTTAATGAAACATAGATGGCGCCAGCCGGGCTTGATAAAGAAATGTATCCAGGAAAGTATATCCGACGAATGGCAACAAGGAGTATCGGACTCCATTAGCGCGAAGTTAACCACGAACATCGGTGGTAAAGTCGCAACGCTCCTGAGCATGCCCAGAGGATGGGCGAAAATTTCGAGTATAAAGAACGGTAAAAATTGATGTGTTTGAATCCTAAGGCAAAGGTCCAATGAGTATACCCAGCGAAAAGTGTGAGAAGTAAAGCCAGTCATTGCATACAACGGACTTTAGGACAATAACATCAACAAAGACCGTAAAACACGTGCGTGAAATGTTCCCATCGCTAGAAAGGAATGCCAAGGTAAACATTATCCGCTAGAATTTTGTACAAGTTACTTCGAAATATCGCACGTAAAAGAGAATAGTAGAATGATTAGAGCTATATAATAGTCAGAATTAGAACTACTAATTGGAATTTTTACGCTGGCTATCGTGCAGACGGACAAAGCTGGAGCATATACGCTTCTTCAACCTACGGTTGGAAAGCGTAAATACCGCTGTTGTAACATTAATTACTTTGATGTAGTAATATTTTATGCATATTTCCGAAAATCTATATTGCTTCAATTAAACCAAGACGAGAATCGAAGTTAAGTGTATTATTTATGGGAATGCTATCGGAAGGTTTGTATATTTCGAGATTTGGGCGTTTTCCTGTGGGCATTTTTGCATACAAATAGTGTGGCTAGCAACGAATAAACAACCATTCGTTTTTAGCAAATATCAATATTGTCTCTTAAATTCTGCTCCTTGCGCGCAGCTGAAATATCTGTTGATCAAAAATCAAGCAGAGTAAAGATTGGTTTGTAAGGGACGGGACAATTGAAGATTGACAGTTTTTGCCGAGATTCTAATTTTTTTTTTCTCTGGAAAAGACATTTCTATTTTCTTTGAATATTTTCTTTGCTATTTTACTGCGGAAGTTTTTTTTTTAATTTTCTTCTACTGTTAAATTTAATTTCCTTATTTGTTCTGCAACCCTTTCCGATTTGCACATGCGCGGGAGAATTCCAGAATATACCGATGACACATGCAGCTTGGAGGAACAAGTTAACAGCATGTACTCAGCTTCTTTAAATTTAATGGATCACATACTAATAAAATATATCACAATCAAAGGAAAAGTTAGTAAAAGTGTAAAACATAGTATCGGGGAAAACATGGAGAGGGGCAAGTAAGTACAATTGTATGTATATATGTTACGGGCAGAAACCAAATCGGACTGATCGCGATCTGCACCGGGCAAATCGTGATGTGCCTACTAGTTTCGGGAAACCCCAATTTGCCGTTGCATATTGGGATGTGGCCGGGAAAATCTCGAATCGCTTATCTCTGCAGACTGTCATATCTTTTTTTTATATTTCATCGCCAGACAGGCGGGAAGTCAGAACCCAAACACCACTCCCTTCCATCAATCTGCCTCAAGCACAAGTGCTGTGAGCAGCATTGTTCAATGTAAAATGTATTCGTCTCTTCCGTGCGGAAGAAAATTAAGTGTGAGTCCGTTCATATTTTTCCATACTTTCAGTTTTTATTTATTTTTTATGCTTATCATTAAACATTTTTTATCATTTATAATTCTTCAGATTTATCACATAAGCATCATCATTTTACTTCAAACGATTTTAATTCACTAAGTTGAACATCTTTGTTGCAGAAGAGACATTTATTTCAGTAGTTACGTAATTTTTAATAAACTCTTTTTATCACTTTCAAGTAATTAAATTGTAATATTTATTTTCAAAGTTTGTTTCGTAATCTTTCAAGTTCTAAATAAAAAAAATAAAAACATTTTCGAGTATAATTGTATTATCAATACTTTTTTTATTTGCTTTATTCTTTACATTTTTATTTTATATTTTAGTAAATTGCTTAAAAACATTTGAAGCAAATATAAACGCAGGATGGTTCCTTGAATTGATTGAATCGCGATTTGCCCAAAGACGATCGGTCAGATCACGATTTGATCTTGATCTCTCCGGAATTCGGCATTTGCCAGTAACATAAACACTCATTACGTTTAACTCAGAAAACAATGTTTATTCATGCAATTTTCACAATTTAAAGTTTCGCTGAAAGCTATGGGTCAGCTTCGTTAGGACTGAGTGTTTTCATTTCTTGTTTTTGACGATGTTACCAGTTTCACGTGTCAAACATTTCATCCATCAGATTACAGATTGATGAATGCTTTCTATGGCCTTGATACGTATGGAGATGAAGATAAATCATTTACCAGGTTATTACAGTTTAGAAATATATGAAAAGCTTCCAATAAATCTAAGCCAAATGTTGATTTAGGTCTATCTAACAGTTTGGAGTCATTAACCAGAAATTGGTGGTTATTTTCCCAACAGTGTTGGGCTATGGAAGATTTTTGATTTCGCACTTTTTAATATATGATTGGTGTTCTTTTAATCTTAATTTCAGAGATCTCCGTGTCTGACTTATGTATGAGAGACCACATTGTCACTGGATGCGATAGATTTCCCAAGAATTAATGTCAGGAATTAGGTCATTTTGCACAGAGTAAATCATCTTAGATACAGGAGTGAAGATAACTTTGAAATTTACTGACTTAAGGTTTTTTTTTAAATTTGGAAACAAATTTTAGGAATGATTGGAAAAACCGCCAGGTTTCGTTGAGAATTTGGAGCAATTGAGGTCAAGCTGGATTTATACTGAGGTTTCACATTTTTTTTCTACTATAGACTTAGACTCAGCTCTCAAAAATTTGTGAAAACTCTGTATAAATCCACCTTGACCCAGATCTCTCCAACTTCTCAACAAAACCTGGCGGTTCTTCCATTCATCGCTAAAATTTGCTTCCAAATTTCAAAAATCTTTAAGTCATCAAATTTCAAAGTTATCTTCACACCTATATCTAAGATGATTTACTCTGCGTAAAAGGACCTAATTCCTGACATAAATGCTTGTGGAATCTATCACATCCAGTGTCAATGTGGACTGTCATATATACACTGCTGGCCACCCAAAATGCAACACCAAGGAGGACACGAGATAGCAAAGCCAGATTTACTGGACACATAAGAACAGATACAAAGGTGAAACGATTGAGCTTACAGGCCCGTGCGACTTGCGGAACACGCAGACATCAATAGTTCGTGTGGCCCCCATGGCTGGCAATAACGGCCGCTACACGCCGCGGCATTAAACAAAAGAGGCTTTGGATGTGGGCTTGGGGTATGTCGGTCCAGGCTGCTTTCACACGTTGCCACAGTTCATCAGGCGTAGCCACGGGTGGTGCTTGCCGGTCCACTCGGTTGCCAATCAGCGAATAGACGTGTTCGATGGGCGACATATCGGGAGAACAGGCGGGTCACGGCAGCAATGACACCTGGTGGGCCGTGAAGAATTGTTGCACGATGCGTGCCACGTGCGGGTGCGCATTGTCCTTTTGAAACGTGGCCGCTGGCAGGTCTTGCAGGTAAGGGACTACAGGTTCCAAAACGTCGGAGATGTACCGGTGGCTGTTGAGTGTATCGGCGATGTGTACCACAGGGGTGCGGGTGTCATATCAAATTGCGCCCCGAACCAGAACGACAGGCGACGGACCGGTATGGCGATGCATAATGCAGGCGTCATACAGTCTGTCGCCGCGGTGCCGCCACACGCGGATCCGACCATCGTCGTATTGCAGGCAGAAGCGAGATTCGTCGGAGAAGACAATGTCGTGCCATTCCGTAGTCCAGGTGCGGCGTTCAACGGCCCAATGCCGCCGCACTCGCCGGTGGTGTAACGTCAATAGTAATCGGAGCAATGGGCGCCGTGCGTCAAGTCCCCGCTCCTGCAGACGACGTCACGTGCTGACTCAGGTTGTCGCGCAACACACCCTAATTCCTGCGCTAACGTTCATGATGTGGCGGTGCGAGCTGTCAATGCCCGCCGCACAACATGCCGGTCCTCTAGTACGGAGGTGTGCCGCGGCTGCGGCAATCACTCACGTCGTTCCGTCCGTCCCTCCTGCACCAACCGAATCCATACTCGCCTCACTGTGGCTGGATGTCGTCCCACACGTGCGCCGATGTCTCGGTACGATAAACCGCTGTCGCGATAAACCACTATTCGTCCTCTGTCGAACTCCTAAACGTGCTGGAATGACTGCCGTATTCTACGACGAGGCATCAGTAAGTTTTCCACTCACAGGTCCGGCAGCGCAACACCCTTCCACTACTTACACCCCGCCTTCTGTGCACCCTTCTTATAGTGCTTCTCGATGGAGTGCCGGGCGCACATGATTTGCATATGCCCTGCAATGCTAAACGTTTGCAAGTCCTCTCGCGGGCGATGCATGCTGCGAATTTCAGGCCAGTCGGATGCTTCCTTCTTGGTGTTGCATTTTGGGTGGTCAGCAGTGTATATTCAGCAAGTGAGAAAACATAACGTTAAGGTTGAAATCAATAAAAGGGAATGAACTGAAAATTACATAGGGAAAGAAACTAAAAATGAAGGTTAAATAAGAGTATAGGTCATAACAATTTTTTCTACTAATTTTTTTAAATATTACGTATTTTTGCCGATGCATGAATATGGATACATTATGAGTTCTCTACGTTGATAGGATTTCGCCGTGGCTTTACGTTCTCATAAATACGAACAATTGAATCGCAGCCAAATCTAAAAAGTGAGCATAACAGCGTGTGTGTGTGTGTGTGTGTGTGTGTAAAGAACCAAAGACCTTGGTTCTTCCTCTTTGAACTTCGCAGCGACTTTATTAAACTTCCCATTCAGATTTACTGCCCCAACGTAAGCTTGTTCTGGTATTTAAATTTTCTTAAGCTTGGACGAATGGGAAAAGGGGGATACGTTGCCCTTCCAAGCTACGTCTGTGCTTTTAGTACTCAACGTGCACGCACTGTTCCAAACAGCCGGTGCGCTTCCCCCTACCGTGGGCTATTTTTTCCCCCTACTAACACTCTTACTCTTTTGTTTTCTGTAATAACTTGCTGCGCAGGATCGATGTTCGCTTCACTGATACCAGTAGCCAACAGATGTCCACACGGTTCATTTGTCGGTCCTTCTCGGACCTCAGAAAGAATGTTGCACCAGTCATTTAACAGCGTCTTATCCCCATTCTATGCCTGAAGAATTCGCAAAAGTTTTGGGGATTTAACCTTTTCCTTCAAAGTAACAAAAGTGTAAACCGCACTTACTGATACCTTTACAGACTCAAGGCTTCCCACAATGCACCTCGCAAGCGCCATGTATGCGAAACCACTTTTGCATTAAGGAAAGGCTGACAAATACACACATGAGAAAATTGACCATACACTACAGAAATAATCAGCCATACGAATATCAGCGTCCCTACCTACTTACTCACACGGAAATGGCACATTCCGACTTAGTGGAGCATGAAACAGTCGATGAACGCTTGTTGTGAGTAGTTGATATGCTAGTGCAATCCATGATTTCATTGGGGTTTTGAGGTGTAGTGGAAACGTACTGGAAAGCAAATAGTTTAAACATACTGGAAAGTACATAGTGGAAACATATTGGAATAGTCGGTGAACGCTTGTTGTGAGTAGTTGATATGCTAATGCAGTCCATGACAGGTGTTTTGAGGTGTAGTGCAAACATAATGAAAAGGCAGAGTAAAACATGGCACAAAGACATCAAATGAGTGAATTTGAACGCCATCGGATCATCGGTAAACTGGAAGAAATGAGTACTGCGACCAGTGTTGCAAATTAATTGGAAATCGATAACAGTCAAGGTAGTGGTCAAGGTACCGGACAACTGGAAATGCCCCTAGCCGTGTTGTCGGAGGTCGTCCACGGTGTTGCACAGCATCAAAAGAGCGTTATTTGGTGCTATCTGCAAAACGGAATCGTCGGAGTCATACTGGTCAGTTCAGTAATAAAGTATTTGCCATACTGTACCACATTTGCCGTGTCAAACAGTGGCCAGAAGGTTGAATACTGAGGAGCTCTATCTACTAACGCCCAGGATCTGACGTTCAACTGAAACTGCTTTCATCTGTGAATAAAACGCTGCCCCATTCCTAATTCGTCCAACCACTGTGTTAAATGTGCACTTTGGCGACACAAACAGCCCTATTTGCGATGGTATCGAGAACATAGTGCTTGAACGAATAAAGAAAGCGGAAGTGTGTTATTCACAGATGAAAGCCGATTCAGTTGAACGTCAGATTCCGGGCGTCAGTAGATCTGGAGGGAACGTAGTTCACAGTACTCGTACCGTCAAGAGAACATCGTAGGAAAGGATATAAAATGTGCTGGGGGAATCATGATCTGGACCGGACATGAGCGTTACCGGTTGCAGCTGGTAGAAAACGAAGGTTCATGGCCGGGGAATAGTACTGTAATGATATCATTCTGTCATGTTCGCCTGTTCCATGGAGCTATAGAGTTCATTTTCATGGACGAAATGCTCGCCTCCATCGTTCAGCTTCTGTGGCTGAATTCCTTGAGGAAGAAAATATTAATAGAATGAAGTGGCCAGCATACTTCCCAGATCTCAACCCAATAGAGAATGCTTGGGATGCTTTGGGGAGACGTCTAACTGAGAGGACACCGCCAATAGAAACGATTTCTGAGCTCCGAAGAGCACTGATGAATGAGTGGCAAGCTGTGCCACAGGAACTGCTCAACAATCTTGTTCTGAGTATACCACACCAGTGTCAAAAGTGCATATCTGTTAGGGGAGGGCATACCCCATATTCATTTGTCTATAGGTGTTCCTGGATAGTACATCTCTGTGTTACTAAGGATTTCAGCGTTACAAGCGGATGTAGAAGCTCCGTATACTTACGATTTCGGGAGGTTACCGGTGTCAGATAAATGGTAATTTGTGTTCTTAAGTGACATATATTAATGTATGTAAACATCAGTGATTAAACTACGTATGTGTGTGAAACCCGTGAAAATGTTTTTCGCGTTCAAGTTTTGGACATGTGTGTATTTACCATACAGATTGCACTATATTGAAAAAGTCACAGGACACCCTTTCAAAAGCAAATGAACGGATACGCCGCGTTGTTAAGATTCGCGGTACAGCTGCAAAAGGTATAAAACCAAGCCTGCAGCTGACCGCGAATATATCGCACTGTGAGGTTGAATGTAAATGTTGCGGCAGGAGAGAACTGACTTTGAGAAAGGAAAGACTGTTGGGTGTTATATTAGTGGGTTGTCCATAAGAGAAAACGAGAGACGTTTAAACATACCCAAGTAAAATGTTTTGGATGTACTGAATAAGTGCAAGACACATGACGTGCCTGAAGTAGGAAAACGTACCAGCAGATCAAAGAAAATCAGTGATAGAGGACGTCAAAGCCTCAGGAGAGTCGTAACAACTCATCGACGGAGTACTTCACATGACCTCAGTGTACAGGTGAGTAAAAATGCTCAAACCTCCGTATGTACACGTACCATTCGCAGAGAACTTCATTCCATGGGATACCGTGGTCGTGCTGCTACTCATATACCTTTCATATGCACTTGGAGTGCTACTCGGCGTTTAGCATGGTGTAAAGAACATTTATCGTGGACCGTAGATCAATGGAAACTGGTTCTATGGACTGATGAATCAAGAACCACGATCCATCAGTCTGATGGCCGTGTGTGGGTATGGCGGCAGCCGGGGGAACGCTATTTACCACAGTGTACTGTTCCTACGGTCAAGTTTGGAGATGGCAGTGTACTCGGGTGGGGGTGTTTTTCGTGGTATGGTTCCGGCTCATTGGTTATCGTGGACAAACCTGTTAACCAGCACATCTACCTCGGTATTCTGCACTATTATGCCCTACCAACTCTGTGGCAATACTATTGAACCGAGCCTTGTTGGTATCAGAAGGATAATGCACCGAGCCATGAAGCAAGTACTGTTACAGCGTTGTTTAACGATAATTCCATATCGTGTGTGGACTCTCCAGCAAAGAGCCCTTATCTTAATCCCATAGCGCACCAATGGGATGAATTAGAGCGCGCATAAGAAATTTGGGGCCAAGGTTTATTACTAAGCAACAGTTATCGGCAATATTATATACTGAATGGAAGCGCATACCTATCGCTGTGTTCTAAAACCTTGTCGAAAGTATGTCTTGAAGTGTTAGTGCATGGATTAATGCCAAAGGTGGACCGACACCGTACTAATGTATGTAAATAAATGCTATATTGTGTTTCTCTTCTAGGTGTCCGGTTACATTTGTCAATGTAGTGTATGTCCCAGCATGGACAGTTACCATGAAAAGCCCAAGCAAATTTTGAACGATCTATATTAAAATAATTTACACCTAAGGATGCCGTGCCTTCACGATGATACAAACTATCAGGAATACAAACATTTAAAGAGAAAAACCACTCTGACCAACAAGTTTCCTACATAATATGATATAACGTGTTTGACAAATTGCACAGGCGAATCCCACTTTAAATTACTATTAATCTATGAGCTGAAAATTTTTATTGCGTTTTCATGTACATTACAAATTATTCACTTTATACCTGCATTACAAATTTTGCTCAAATAATAGACGTGCCTCTAAAGTTTTTGTCATGTATGCATAATTTAAGCGTAACTTCCATTTCGTCAAAAACGTAGCGTTGCACATTTATGTAATAGGTTATCCCCCCCCCGATCTCACATTATATTAAGTTTAGCAGCTGTCTTCCGTGAGAGTATATCTAAAAATTGCGTTAAAGAACGTTGTTATTTGAGACCATTTTTTCTGAAACAATTGCTGGCACGCGACTGGGATCGATTACTCACATGAAAAAAGTTTTAGTTATTGGAGATATCGTTGCGTGATATACCGTAATTTTGCGGTTGTCTTTTCGAAAACGAAAGCCTATAATGTACCACCCAGATGGTTTTAACTGACGCATCTTGATCTTAACATGTCGTGCAGCTGACATCTGTATAGAATGACAACTTCGGAATATGAAACGTTTGCTTTTGCATGAACAAGAAAGGATTTATCGATAGAGAGCCCACGAGAAATTTTCTACCTTTCAGCGGTATAAGAAATAATATTCCACACATGCATGCATACACGTCGGAAAATGACGTTTTCATTTCGTGTCTCCGTCAGTCCTTCTGTGGTCATGATATCCCCTCTATTAGAAGTGTGGAAATTAATTTTGTGTCGGATGGAAAGAAAACTAGTCAATTTTGTCAATACTACTACTACTGCTACATATCAGTGAGCTGTTCTCTAAGATTAAGAGGTTAACTCCAAAAAGAAATACAAACTACCAGATAACTTTTACTTACTGTTGCCGTATCAAACTTTTCCATTTACAGCGATATTGACATACAACTCGTGCTTCACTGATATCCATTACACGTCTTACACACTTCTATACTTCATACTCATAATCTCTTTCTCATGCAGTTACTCCTGAATCTGATCCTCCCATGACTTCCTTGGCCTTCCTGTGCCTTTCCTTCCTGCCACTTGGGCTAAAAAGATTTGCTTAGTAAGCATTTCATCACTCATTCTTTCAAGATGGCCAAACCACCGAAGCATATTGGTCTCCACCTTACTAACAACATTTTGCTTCAAATTACACAATGGCAACACATCTTCATTCTTCACACAATCAGAACGAGTCTTGCCACAAATCCCCCATAAGTAACGCATTTCTCCAGCACGCAAATAATTCCTATGTTTCTTCTGTAGTACCAAGGTTTCACAGCCATACATCAGAGTAGGAACAATTACACTTTCATACACAGCCATGCGAGAGATTCTTGAGAACCCATCATTCCTGTGAAAACCTCCCAAAGCAGCCATGACTTTCAATGAAGAATTCACTCGCAAACTAATTTCACCATCCAACTTGTTCTCTCTGTCAAACATGCTTCCTAAATACACAAACTCATTCACCTGGTCAATCACTGCGCCATTTAGTCTTACATTACATTCAGTAAATACTACCAGTTCCTCTATCAAAAACCATAACTTTAGTTTTTCCCTTATTTACACTTAGTTTGAATTTCATACACACTTCGTACATCCGCGACAACATATTCTGTAACTCACTTTCGCTCTCTGCCAACAGGACAGTGTCATCAGCATACAGCAATCTGCACACACGGATACCACCAAGACATAAACCAGTATTATCTATTTTCGTATCACACATGCACGCATCCATAAATATATTAAATACATTGTCAACACAATCCGCAAATTTCTATAATGCACAATTTTCTCGCTAGGTAGCGTAAATTTGCCCTACTTCTTTGTTGGTTTAGGGTCGCGGATGGCCTAGTGGTCAACTTTCGTGACTGCCACGGAGAAGTCTCAGGATCGATCGCAGACAGGTACGAACGCTCGAACCAATAAATACCGTTCGTGCGTCGGATGAGCACCGTAAGCCGTCGGACCCCGGGTACTGGCACCCCGGTTTTAAATAGGGCATATCTCCTCCTCCCCCCCCCGCGTTTTACCTCGGTTTCGTGTAATTTTCCAGTCTGGCACTCGAGCTCAAATCTCCTAGATTCCTACTTCTAAGTGTTGCTTAAGACCTGGGGTAAGAAACTTCAGAATCATCTGCATAAATCTTCAAAATCTCTTGTGTTTGGTTTTGTGGTTGAACGAACACCGTGAGCAATTCGTAGGCTATAAGCAGTCACACGTCCCTAACTTAGAGTCACTGGTTCCATGGAAGGGAAAGTGCAAACGCCTGCTCGTATCATATGCGGCACTTAAACCCGGTTCCGTCACGGACGAATGATGAGAGGTTTGTGACTTCGAGCGTTCTGCCACCAGAACTGGTGTGCCACTGGTTTTCGAAGGGAAGGAGGACTAATGCCGTGCGGGGGTTGGGGGTGGAGTACACCCCTCTCGCCTCTTCGGGAAATTGAGCTCGAACTTCGTTCCAGCGAATTCGTCCGTTGGACTAGCTGTCTACAGGGAAGTGGGGAGTGGCGCCGTGGACCGGGAACACGAAGACGCAACATCCAAGGACTTGAACCCGGACATTGTTTGGGTGACGCATCACAATCTAGCGCCTCTGACCACTCGCCCACCCGGGCGGCGAATGGGTGCTTGAAGAATTCATTTGAATCAGTTAGATTATAGCGTAAAATCAAAATCTGAACCCGCATCCTTCTGTTCCGGAGCCAATGCTTTCCCAGTTATGCTAGACCGACGAAGTTTGTCTCTGCAACTTTGCCGTCTTGACATGTGTTGTCTATCTTTAGTAGGTACGTCACTTACGGGTCAGCCGGAACACCACGCTTGAAGGAGAACTAAGTGTAGAAAAAAGAATTCTGACTAATTCCAGCCGATGTGCGGAAGGAACAACACATCTTCCGAATAACCCAACAGCCAGGAGAATCATATGGCCCTTCAGGCGCCAATGTAGGGATTCCCAAATTTGCGAGTGGCGTAGTTCGAACCCGCATCGTTCTGGTCTCGGAGCTGAATGCTTTCTCAATTAAGCAACACCGACGATGTTTGTCGTTGCAAATTTACCGTCTTGACATGTGCTTCACTTCTGAGGTAGGTTCGTCACAAGAAGTAATCTGAACCAGAGCTTTAAACATATTTTCCACTGTTTTTGGAGCTCAGTTTTCCCGCTAGATGGCGTGAATGCATGCATCACTACAATGATTGTGTTTCTGAGCTGTGAATGGGACAATTATTCTTTGGATTCGGTAAGAGTGATTAAGATTTTTGATTCACCATACGGCTTTGAACACCGAGATATCGTTTCAGAAGGAAAACCATCATCGAATAGAGCAACACTCAAAGTTTTTGTAACATTTCCGCGGGAAAGAATGCATTGAAGCAAAGGTGAACATGACTACATTTGTCATTGCAAAACTAAAATTTCAGTAAAAGGTTCTTCCGAATTTTTAAACGAACCGATTTTTTGCACGTTTTTGGTAACAAATTGGCGAGGGCAGTGTGGGGGACACGGCCGCAGGTTTTTTGGGCGTAGAATACGTCGCGTGGCTGTTGGGTGTCGAGTGGGCATTAGAAATGAGTGAACGCGCAGAGTTTAGGTTTAGAGAGACTTAATATTTTAAATTTTTTGGCTGTTTACAGAAATCTTGTGCAGAGAGTAATGTATTTTGAGAAAATTGCTTACTTATTCTAGGCTGAGAATGGTTTTATTGACGAAGGGCCGACGGTACGAGAAGTAGCGCACGTATGGCATGACATCGACGATGATGTTTCTCGCGAAAGTCAAGTCGATGTATGTGTTTCCCAGCGTGGTTGGCGATCGCGTCGGTACAAAGTTCAAGTTGAATTGAGTCTTCATGAAATCGAGCTCGTGTAGATTCGTTTGAGCGTCGACGCTAAAGTCTCCCATGATTATCATAGGTACCTCTATATATATTCCTATTCTTGCTGATTTTCTTGGCTTTCTCGGAGTATTTGATCGTCACCGCAAAGAGAAACATTTCGAAGTCCGAGATGGAGACGATTGGGTGAATGTAAACGCATCCATCAATGAAGCGTGACTTGCAGTACAGTGGGATGTCGACGAGGCACATGTCTCCCACGTAGACTTCAATTATCCGTTTTCTCGCGTTCAAGTCGATCTATTTAAATTACGATATTGAGACATTTCGGAAATTTTCACAAAGTTCTCAACTATTTCACAATTTTCTACACACCTAATCGACTTTTCTCACGAATATTACTACAGATATTGATAGATGTCGCGTAGACGAAACGAATGACAACTCGCGGTACGTACTATCACGTCGCGGTTCCGAGTTATACTAATTTCATTGCGCCCGCCGAGGGCCGATTTAACCACAAAATGACGGACGCGCGCGCCGCTCACTATTGCGTCGACTCTATTTCGGTAGACTCTTTGGACCTTCCCCTCTTCAACTCAGTTATTATATTTTTGCTAGCTTTTATGGCTTTGAAATTTTTGAAAAAAGCCTGGTGTACACTTCTTGATTTTTACCAAGGGACACAGTACTGGAGCGAAACGATAGACGCACCCTAAGCCAAAAAGATCGTGCTTATGTTATCGGTGTGACTGTCCGTCCGTCTCTAGATACCATATCTCTGCAATTGATAGTCCAATTTGAAAAATTCTTTTTGTATTAGGAAGATTGAAATGTGCGAATGATGATCTTTCATTCCTTTTTTTTTTTTACAATTCACAATTGCTCCACTAGAGGGCGTAAATGCACATGATATCGATTTCAAAATACATTTTATTCCATATATTTACCTCTAAACATCCAATTCGAAAAATTCTTTTACCTTTCGATTTCATTCATGTCGAAGATTATTTTAGGTAGAGTCACATTTTCAAGTTACGAATGGACTGTAGATTAGAGGGCGCAAAAGTAAATTACGTTCCCTTCGATATGTTTCTAAAACTCCAATTTGAAAAATAGTTTTGCAGCGGATACAGCTCTTGATGGGAAATATTTTGCATATAATTTCTAATTTTTGGTATTAAATGGTTTGGCCTCCAGGGGGGCGTAAGCGTTAATTTCTGCTTCTGATGTATTTGCAGCAAAATCTGAGCTTCTAAAATCTCGATTGAAATAACATCGATAAACATTTGCGAAATATTTTCTTAAGATAATGCATGGTTTATCCGCCCGGGGCGTAGATATTTCTTATTTTTGTCAATATCTCTGCTTCTAATGGGCAGATTTGAAAAATTTCTTCTTTATTGGATAAAGTTTACGGTGCGATATGTTTTTCACATAATTTCAAAAACTTTCAAGTAATTCATTGATTTTCCGCTGGGGGAGTAAAGGTAAATTGCCATTTCCACGATGTCATTCTTTCTAAAGCTCCGATTTGAAAAATTCTCCCTGCACCGGATACAGATCCTGGTTGGAAATGTTTTGATTGTATATTTCGAGTTTTATGTAAAATATGGTTTGGCCACCAGGGGCCGTAAGCCTTAATTTCTGCTTCGTAGTTATTTGCAGCAAAATCTGAGCTTCTAAAAGCTCGATTGAAAAAATTCTTTCGTGGACCGATACCGCTCATGTCGATAAACATTTGATAATATTTTCTTCTTAAAATAATGCATGGCTTCTCCACCAGGGGTCGTAGACGTATATCTTATTTCTGTCATTATCTCTGCCTCTAAGAGTCGGCTTTGAAAAAATTCCTTCTTTGTTATATAGCGTTTCCGGTGTAAAATGTTTCTCATATAATTTAAAAATTTACAAGTAATGCATAGACTTTCCGCTAGGGGGCGTAGGGGTAAATTGCGTTTTTCCCGATATCTCTGCTTTTAAAACTCCGATTTGAAAAATTCTTCTTGCACCGTATACAGCTTCTGATGGGAAATGCTTTGCATATAATTTCTAATATTTGATAAAGAATAGTTTGGCCACCAGGAGGCGTAAAAGTTAATTTCTGCGTCTGATGTATTTGCACCAAAATCTGAGTTCTTGGGAACCCGATTGAAAAAAATTCTTTCATGGACCAATACCGCTAACATCGAAAGACCTTTTGAGAATACTTTCTTCTTAAAATAATGCATGGTTTTTCCGCATTATTCTAAAACTTTCTTAAAATACTTTCTTCCTAAATAATGCATGGGGCGTAGATTCATATCTCTTTTTTGTCGATATCTCTACTTCTAAGAGTCCGATTTGAAAAATTCTCTCTTTGTTGGAGGCGTTTCCGCTGAGAAATGTTTCTCATATAATTAGTATTTTTCGTAGCGCACACGTCCGCCACCAGAAGGCGTAAGCTCACGTTTTAGTTTACAGCAATATCTGCAGGACTAAAAACCCGATTGAAAAACTTCTTTCTTCTGTCAGATATTACTAGCTATGCAAACTCTGAGTGTGCATTTTTTTCCAAAAAAGTGCATAATTTCGCCGCTACGTTGCGCAAATGCTAAATCTGTTTTTCTCAATATCACTGCTTTTACATGCGCAATTAAAAGAATTCTTTCAACACCGGATGCCATTTACCTTGTAGAACACTTAAGAGACTAGTATGTGAGGAATTTTGTAGTTCACAGTTCTGTCGGTAGGTGGTGTTTTTGTACTTCAATTTTCAGCTGTATCGCAGCTTCTAAAAACGCTATTGAGAAATTTCTTCTTTACTGTATGCTATTCGCTACAACAGAGATGTGGAGCATTATCCTCTGCAAAGATTGGGGCTAGCAGCGTAAAAGTCGAAATTTTTTTTTTCGCAATCTCTGTTCCCGGAAAACGTATTTGAAAAGTTATTTTCCCTTAGCATACCTTTTTCCATGAAGAATAATTTTCGCCTATTTTCAAATTTCCCCGGTATGCAAAATTTTTCTGCTAGCAGACATAGACTTATTTTATGTTTCCTTCTATATTTCTCCTTTTAACTGTTCAATTTGAAAATGTCTTTGTCTCTGGTACCTTCCCTGTACTATGAGAAACTTTTTGTTTGAAAATTTGTTAATTTCCGTAATATGATTTTTAGCCGCTGGTGGAACTAAGTAGATGTTCCTTTTTCTGGATGTTTTATCGATTGTTGGAACCGGTTGATTGTTTTCCAAACCGGTTCCATTAACTTTGAATAGCTTTGATAAATTTTATTTGCGTCAGAACAGATTCAAAAGACGTGCTTATTATAATGTATATTAGGACAAAGTCCTCTATAATACTATTACACACTGTGTAACAGTATTATAGAGGACTTTGTCCTAATATACATTGCCTATCTCCCACGTAATTTGGTGTTCAGGTGTATGTATGTATAGATTGAACTTCTACTAAAAAGTGCTTATTATATCCGAAAATTCGGTGTCATCTTTCTTGTTCTTGTTATGTCGCCTTTTGCGTCTCATAATTGTACACAGCTTTAGATATGTACAATTTAAAAGAACCATTTTTTTTACTATTTGGAGATATATTATGCCTACAATAGCAAAATCACTGGGTCTATCTGTCTGTCAGTTGTGAAAACACAAATTTGCCTGTGACGGTGTCTATTCCGCATTCTTCTACTGCGGAGATGAATGCTTTTCCAATTAAGCTACACCAACGGAATTTATCGCTCCAACATGCCATCTTGACATGTGGTTCACTGCTGTAGTCGTCACATATATCCCCCCCTTAAACAAGGCGGGGGAAGGAAATCGCAGGTTTCGGGTGCGACGCAAATCACGCTAGATGTTACTCTCTGTAGAAGAAGGAATTCTCACTAATACCAGACGACGTGTGGGAGAAGCATCAAACATTTTTGAAGCGAATGAAGAATTTTTATTAATGCCAAACGCTGGGGAAAAGAAATATAACACATGCTTCGAAGAACCCACCGTCCAATAGATCCATTTCCACAATCGGATTCTAATGTGAAAACACAAATTTGCCTGTTGCGTGGATCGAACCAAACATTCTTCTGCTCCGGAGCCGAATACTTTCCCGATTAAGCTACTCCGACGGAATTTATTGCTGCAACTTTGTCGTCTTGACATGTGCTTCACCTCTGTAGTGTGTCACTACAGAAATAACTAAATAACATAGAGATTTGAAGTTCTTGCTGTTTGGAGGTTTAACAACCACCGTGAGCAACTCGATGTGCTGTAAGCACTCGCCCGTCTCTAATTTAGGGATACTGGTTCCGAGAAAGTGAGTCAGCCAGTGCCGTTAAACAAGCCCAGCAGCCATGGCTCACCGGGATTCGAACCCGGACCTTCTCACACAAACGGACATAAGGCAGCGCTTAGACCACTGAACCACGGGGACGGCAGGTTTCAAGTTCGGCAAACACCTACCGAGGCACATGAGTGTGTACACCTCGGAGCCCTTTTTGCAATTCAAATTTGTAAACTGTTGCCATGTAGTGGGGAGCAAAGAATTATCGAGAATGTCATTGTAGGCCTCATCGTTAAGATTATCAGGTTTCGGAACTAGAGAGTCCAGCCCAAACAATGAAGAACAGACACAGATCATGATGCCTCTTCCACAAAATTTCACAGTTGGCACAACACAGTCTGGTAGGTAGCATTCACCTAGACACCTTCATATTCATACTCGTCCGTCGAACTGCTGGATAATTAAACGTGATTAATGACTTCAGAGAACGCTTTTCCACTGCTACAGACCTTAACATTACACCAAAAGAAGGCACGCACCTCCTCTGCTACAGACCTGGCCAGAGAAAGCCAAACAACCAATGAAACTGTTATTTACACGAGAACAGCCTTGTCTTTTGGGAATTGCATGTCAACGGTTACTATTCCAGCTCAGCTGCGTACACGCCCTACATCACTCCAGGCAATGTCCAGACGACTACTGCAGTCGAGCCTCGCTGGCAGTTCTTGGATAAAACAAGAGTGTCCTCTTTAGTGACGAATCACGCTACTCACTCTTTTGCTCGGATGGATGTATTTGGGCGTAACATTTGCCTTGAGAACGCTGTCAGGTGGATTACATTGCTGTTACAGTCAAGTTTGGAGGAGGATCTGTGATGCCGCGGGGCCGTTGCTGCTGGAAAAGACTGTTTTTTGGTGGTGGTGCCTAAACAGGGCATTTGTTTCATCTCTGTAGTGCACCATAAATATTCGCCCCTTAAGAAAGCTGGGGGCACGTTATTTCGTGTGCGACTGCGCTCCGCCATGGGAACCCATTTTTCTCAGCTCTCGACGAACCAGTACGAGGCTGGTGTTGCTTCCAGACGCATCGGTGGAGAGTGGACCATAGCTGTGACTTATAAGGGCAAATCCACTACTTAAAATGGGTGTCCGGACACGTTTGATCATACAATGTATTTTTGCTATAAACGAACGGGGAAAGTGTAACTGTACATGCGTAGCTTTGTTTCCTTCAAAAGATATGCTGAAAATGTGTTTCTTCTACGCTTTCACCTATACTTAACTCATATAGGTTAGCCAATGGCTGACTATATACTCAGAGGGGTGGGATTCAGGCTGGTTGTCCGAGTTTGTCCTGGATTCAGTTACCAGATGAATGGGTGGATTGGTGTGCTGCGCCACTGGTTCTACCTCTTTCCTAAATCCGGTGGCCCTAAATTTGGGAGGGCTTGCTGTTTACAGCCTTAGATATTAATTAAGTTTAGTTCACGGTGCTTCAAGCTTACAATGTGATAGCACTTTCTCAAAATCCCCATTGCTTAAAAGATATTTGAGGAAGATGTTCTTGATTAAGAGTTTCCATGTGTGAACTGTGGAGTTTGATGGAAGAGGCATCATGATCTGTCTTTTTTTCAAAGTTGTTTTGAACCAGCAGCTAACAAGAATAGTAATGGATGGGCGATAACGGAGCTTGGTTACGGCTTCTTGGAAGCTGGAGACGAAATAATAGCACAAAGAGGTTTTAATCTTTGGTGAAGTGATTCGTAATTTAGTGCTATGACCAAGAAGAGAGTAGTGGATCGTGTACAAGTAGTTTCTGTGCAAGATTATCAACAGAACGTCCAGCTTATGACCACCAAAGCTACTGCGCAGCTTGGAAGAATTATCAGAATCCTTATCGTAACCACAATTATGATCAGAATCCTTATCGTAACCACAATTATGATCAGAACTGTGACTTAACGCTCTCAGCCAACACACACACACACACAAACACAGCGGCAACAACTACAGCAACAGGAGCAGTCGTCATCTTCGCAGCAATCTTTCCGACATCAACAAACATCTCAGTAGTACACTTCTTCACATGAATCGGAAAACCTTATTGAATAAAAGGATATTCCACCTGCTGAACAAAGAGTTTATGAACAGAAATGAGCAGTTGTATGCTGTGAAAGATTTAGTACCTTTAGTCTCATGAAAATAAAATGAAACAGGTGTCATAAAAAGCTGTGTTGAAATGTGCTATAAAGCTGTGTCTTTACACGATGTTCTGCCAAAACATATTGCACAGCTCATAGTTTTTCACGTTCCACAACACTGACATTTTCCTTAAAGATTGAAAATATTTTTCCAGCGTAGAAAGTTGGTTTGGTCATGTTTGTTATCTGTACACGGCATTGTCTTGCTTCTGTTTTTGTTTTTTTAAATGATTTATTGCACCTAGTGGTACAAAGACATACATAAACAGGAGACAGAGATTACACAGCAAAAAGTATAAATCATACATGGTTGACAGCATGCTAAATGATCAATTTACACACATACAGACAGGGTTGATCATGTAACACCCATGCCTCACCGGGATTCGAACCAGGACCCAACTAGGGCGAATGTTCACAAGCCAGCGCCTTAGGTTACTGCGCCACTAGGATGGGTGTCTTACTTCTCTTGCTGGATAACATCTTATCAGCAAAACAGTCTGTTATTAGCATATACACTGAGTGGTCACTTTATTATGACCACCTGACAGTTTTAGGCAAATGAGCCATGGCTGCACGCTGTTGCTACCAGAAGGCGAGGCTAGTATAAAAAGGGAAAGCTTAATGCTTGCGACAGTAGTAGAAATGATTTTTGGGTGACGAGATGGGTAAAAAATGCGATTTGACTGACTTTCAACGTGGGATGATTGTAGGAGCTCGGAGCCATGGAGCGAGTATCACCGAAACCGCCGCATTCGTGAAATGTTCCAGAGGAGCTCTTGTTCAAGTGTTTAAAGACTGGACTGTCAGCCAAAAAACTGAGTCTCTGCGTGCAACGTGTGGTCGTCATCGACTAGCGACTGCTCGGGCGGAACGGAGAGTGTCCAGACTGGTAACAGACGACAGAAGGCAACAGTGCAGCAAATTACAGACCACCTTAATCAAGGATACCCTCAAAAGATCTCTGCACGCACTGTTCGCCGTACACTGCATCGGATGGGATATGGCAGCCGAAATCCTGTTCGAACATCTTTGCTGTATGCAGTTAACAAGAGAAAACATCTCCAGTTCGCACAGGAGCACAAGGATTGGACAGTCGATAATTGGAAACAAATTATGTGGTCTAATGAATCGCGTTTTCAGTTGCATCATGTCGATGTCCGAGTGAGAATTTGGCGGAAACTGCATGAAAGCATGGACACCAAATGCATTGCTACAACCCTTCAAGCTGGTGGAGGCAACGTTATGGTTTGGGGAATGTTTTCCTGGCATGCTTTGGGCCCTTTAATTCGTGTTTATCAACGTCTTACTGGCACATCATATCTAAACATCGTTGCGGACCAAGTGCATCCTGTCATGTGGATGGTTTATCCCAATGGCGACGGCTACTTTCAACAAGATAATGCGTCCTGCCATAGTGCTCGTATTGTGCAGGATTGGTTTCAGGAACATGCCGGTGAGTTTACTTTGCTTAGGTGGCCCCTACAATCTCCAGATCTCAACCCCATTGAGAATTTGTGGGATGAAGTTGAACGAGCCATCAGATCCACAACCCTGCAATCTCACACTCTTGGAAAGTGCTATTCATGAAGCTTGGTCTCGGATTCCCCAAATCACCTACCAACATCTCGTGGAGTCCATGCCACGAAGAATCGATGCAGTATTAAAGGCAAAAGGTGGCCCAACGAAGTACTGAGGCGGTGGTCATAATAAAGTGGCCACTCAGTGTATATAAATTTTTTTTTTGCTGAGAAATTTAGGTGGACTTTCCAATCTGAAAGTACGTACATGGAGTATATGTATCAAACAAAACCGATTTTAACATGATTGTGTTGGTCACCAACCAGCGAAAAATCATGCAGACAATCAATGATATCGAAGCCTTTTTTCTAATCTTGTTTGAGGATTTGCTGACACCGTGAGAGCACCTAAAATTGTTTAGCCACGCCGGTAGCGCAGTGGTCTAAGCGATGGCCTTTGATCATTCGTCCGAAAAGGGTCCGGGTTCGAATCCCGGTGAGGCATGGATGCTGTGTTTGACTTACGGCACTGGCTCTCTCCCTTCCCTGGAACCAGTGTCCCTAAATTACGAACGGGCGACTGCTTATAGCCCATTGAGTTGCTCACAGTGGTCGTTAAACCTCCAATAAAAAAGAAATATATATTCACAGGGTCGCATGTCTCTAATTTATTGTCGATGGTTCTTGAGGAGTGACTGAACTACCGTCGTGGGATAGATACAACTTTTATAATTTATTCGAGATTCGTCCGTAAGCCTAGATCAATCAGTCCGCATGCCTGACCACGTGATCACGGGGACGACTTATCTTCATTTTCGTCAAATGTAAGCACGGATTTTTGGAGAGAATTACATCTAATATATAAAGTTGAATGTTTGTTAGTTTCTTTGGCCGCTATGCATTCAATTTAGAACCACCAAATTTGGTCTACTATCTCATGGTACTCTAACTTAGACCGCCGACGGATTTTGGAAGGAGTCGGAGTCCAAGGCCAAAGTGCCCCCATTCAAAATATTAGTAAAAGTTCCATTTTTTACTTTTTTATTTAGAATTCGAATTTATTGTTTGCTTGCCCGTTATGCATATCTACAGTTTTCAATTTAAAATAACAAAATTTGGTATACTATCGCATGGTACTCTAACTAAGACCACAGATGGTTTTTGGAAGGAGTCGGAGCCCGGGGACAAGACAACCCCATACAAAACTTTCGTAAAAACATTCAATTTCTTACCTTTTTATTTTGAATTCTAATTTAATATTTTTTTTTGTGATAAGTGCAAGAACTGATTTTTGTGACCAAGTGCTTTTCAGTGAAGAACTGCAACACAATTCAGCATTTGTTATTTTAAATTGAAAACTATCTACAGTTTTCAATTTAAAATAACAAAATTTGGTATATTATCGCATGGTACTCTAACTAAGACCACAGATGGTTTTTGGAAAGAGTCAGAGCCCGGGGACAAGACAACCACATACAAAACTTTCGTAAAAACATTCAATTTTTTACCTTTTTATTTTGAATTCTAATTTAATATTTTTTTTTTGTGATAAGTGCAAGAACTGATTTTTGTGACCAAGTGCTTTCCAGTGAAGAACTGCAACACAATTCAGCATCGGAACTGAAGTTGAATAAACAACAAAAATCAAACGGAAAAACTAAACACTATATGCCTAAAGACTACAGAGAATAAAATTCAAATTTAATGAAGAAATGAAATACTGTATTAGGTACGGTTCATGCCGTAAAAAAAATGATTAGTTTTCATTTGATTTGTACAAAATTTAGATAGTGCCGACACAGCACAGATTATTTCGTATATGTTACAAGTCCATATATAGCACTGAAGCATGGAGATTTTTCAGATACGTTGCGCAATGTTTCAGAAATCTTACGGTTACGTCAAAATGTCCTCAAACGTTACTTAACTTTCAAACATTACCGATATGTTACAGTGAAAGGTCTTCGTAACTTCAACATACCAACTTCATGTTACTGTTACTCATTTGAAAGATATTTGTGACATCATCATACTACTGTTACGTATTTACTACGTTATAGTTTTAATAAACTTTGTAAAATCACAATAAAAAATATTACACTCGACAGCTGTTTCAAAAACAACAAGAGTCGTATTACGAGTTGTTTACGTTTTCACAGGTTCAACGCAGTCCGCTGTCCATTGGAAACAGTGGTGGCGTTTATATATAGATAACAAAAGAAATAAAAATCGGTCCCAAATGAGGGTGTCGAATTTCTATTATACTATAATAGAATGGACTATATTTCAGCAAAAAAAAAAAAAAGAAAGAAAATCAAATTTGTCATTTCTCTAAATACCTAGCAATATGAAACTCAGCTTCAAGTAAAAATACATGCTGGTATAGTATACTAATACAACAACACATCCATATACTTAAATTTTATAAAATGCTTTTTAGAATTTAAAAATTATAATAATCAAAACGATTACTTACTTTCAGATGATCTTGAATCACAAGGAAAGGATGAAATATTAAATCAACTAACTAGCTAACTCGAGCATCACCAAAGAATATCCCAGTAGCACGTGGAAATACGACTACGAGAGTGCTTCGGTGAAATGGCATAAATACGCATGCGCATCCACGCCGTTGCCAAACCCGAAATCTTAAATACCGCCGGAATTTAACTTCAAGGTAGCAATTATGTACAATGGAAACTTTTTTTTTTTTTTTTTTTATTGGAGGTTTAACGACCACCGTGAGCAACTCAATGGGCTATAAGCAGTCGCCCGTCCCTAATTTAGGGTCACTGGTTCCAGGGAAGGGAGAGAGCCAGTGCCGTAAGACAAACACAACATCCATGCCTGACCGGGATTCGAACCCGGACCCCTTATGGACGAATGATCAGAGGCCAGCGCCTTAGACCACTGCGCCACCGGGGCGGCATGGAAACTTTAAAACAGTAGTATCGGTGAATGCTATTTTTTGACGCAACCGAAAGAAAGAGTTATGCTCCAAAATAGCTGTTGCGAAACGTAATTGTAAGATATCTCTGAAAGTGTAACGAAAATGAGAGATTGTAACATTATTAATACATATCTGAAACGTTTTGTGCTGTATGGGTGAATTATCACCAAATTCTCACGAGCAACGCCTGGTACTTCAGCTAGTAACTGATAAAGTACATTTAAGCTTCCTTTCATATGATGCTTTTATGTGTATAATTTGTCTCTGCGTAACTGTCATTTCAGTAATCACACCCTCTACGAGTAGTATTTCTTTTCATTGTCATGCACTAGGGAATTCTTAATAAACTGGTTATTCACGTATAAACAGCTTTCAGAAGAAGAATTAAATTATTCAGCACGCGGGCATATATCATTAGACGCTACATATTATTTTCATGGTCTGTATTTAAGACAAGCATTATTGTTATATATATTTGACACCTTTAAGAACAGACCATTTGCGCGAGTACAGACCATTCAAGTAAGAAATCAAGTTAATGCAAGCATGGACCATTAATACAAGAAATAACACACGCGCTTTAAATTCCCTTCACCTGTCCCTGACGTAAGCAGTCAAAAATTCCCGTCCTTTGGAATGCGATGATTCTCTTCTTCTCACTGAAGCAGCTCTGAATTTATCACTGGCTACGTAATATTGCTTGCCGTGGTAAATGTCGCGGAAACCACCTCCGCCAGTGTCTCTCTTGTCACCCTTCGTTTACACTTCGCTATCCACTCGTGACACTAGGACGCCTCGATGGCTGTGTGTTCTCTCGCGAAGGAGTTGTAGGTGTTTATAGCAATTTGCTCTTAGTACATTTCACCAACTTCCCGTCATCACGAAAACTGCATTCCTCAGTTACGCGAAAATTACGGAGTTTTACGCAAACGGTTTCCCTCGCACGCTTTCGGATATTGGTGGAAATATACAGTCGGATACAGTTTGGGTCACCCGGAGAGGTCGCCAGCTTGTTGCTTAATAAAGGTACTGCTCCATGTCCAGACGTATATTATACGATACTCCGGTTCTGATGTGTACTGATCGAGAAATGATCGTGAAGGGCGAAACCCACAACACATAAGGGAAATATAAATTTTTGTTTCTCTGTTTTAAAATGTGGCACTTCTCAAACGTAGCATTCTAACTTTAAATTGCCAAGTGAAATGGGCTCCGATCAGGTGAAATACTTCCAAAGTTTTCTGACTCAACAAGAACCAATGAGCGGGAAGCAATTAATACGACAGTTACTCAGATGTGCATTACGCGGGTACTGAGCGACATGTATGTATTTTGTGAGCGCGAAAGAAAATAATATTGAATAAGTCACAAATTCATAATAGGATCCACAGTCAAATTTTCATGTGTTGGAAACTGTTTCTCTTCCTGTGGCTATATTGTTTTCTTACTTTCACATTCTTTAATTGTTATTTGCTTTATTTTTTTCCTTTTCTCTCATTTTTAAAGAATCACTTCAGTATGGGTATCTTCATAGTGCTCTGTGATGGGGTGATTCTAAATACATTGTACTAAACCTGCTCCGGGAGATTTTCCACGGGCATGCTCACCCCTCAAAGACGTTTTGACAGATCTGTATGAAAGATATGAAAGAATGTTTCTATAATTTATTAGTTATTATGAGATTTTATCTCTTGGATACACATGAAATTTAGTTTGAATAGCATATCCTTGAGAAATATTTTAACTTGGTGTTCTTTGGTTTTTTAACCAGGAACTCGTTTACAGTGCTCCTCACCTATTTATTCTACAAAATAGTAGCTCAAAGAAATTCCGCATTTTTAGATAAATATTTTGATTAAGTGTAAGGTATGAAAGTGAGTAAAACATGTGTTTAAATGTGATTTAGGGAAAAAAATTCTTAACAATTCTTTATGAATCTCTCCTGGTCGGCTTTCATTAAAATCGGCCATGGGACATAAAACAAATAAACAAGAAAACTGATGAAGGTATGGTAGTTATCTGCGCACTCTGCGAGCTATGGTAGCAGCAGTAAAGGTAAAAAATGCATTGAGTTGAAACTATCCGCATATAAAAAAGGGATTCAGGAGAATCAGTGATTGAGAGGTTTTAACCGTTTAACAATCTGGAACGAACTAACTTGAAGGCGCCTCAAGGAGCGCTGCTTTCCTTCTTAGCTTTGTAATTCACAGTGCTTAATTAAGAGGTTGATTGGCACTAATCCTTTCTGAATCTGTTAAAAGGGCTATTACAATGAGGAAGAACCTAAGAAAGGAGAGAGAAAATGTTTGAGCAACTTTTTTGTGTGCACTAAAAACCATTTGTTTAAAACCCAGTGGCATGATGTCCGTGTCAGGGGAATTAACTTTTTTCCATCATGTCTCTGGTCATGGAGTCAAGAATAAAGGGCTAATTGGGACTCCGTGCATCGCGAATAACAGGCTTAGAGTAAGGACTACTGAGATGAGAGGGATAAAGGAATTAAATTCCGCCGGTGTGTAAACATTTCTGTTTGGGGGTTGGGCACCATTTGGTTCAAATTGCCGCCTAAAGGGAACTTCTCCTTTATGCACACCATTAAGAAGTTTCAAGGTTGATTTGGTGGCTTCTTCCGAATGTAGAAATAATAGGGTTGGACGAACTATTTCGATTTATATAGCTTTTCAGTCTGAAAATATCTATATCGAAAAACAAAAGTGCGATTTTTCGAAGGTTTACAAACTACAGGGTGTCTGAAAAATCCTTAACACATTTCAAAAAATTATTAAAGAAAACTGTTCGGGATATGAACATTATTTTTGCAGATTTTTTAACTTAACAAAATTTTTTCTGTTTCTCAAATAGGTCACGCGGTGGCGCTACTGATCCAATCACAAGGTTAGTTGAAAAAATGTCTACTCCAGCGGAGAAAGCGATATGTGTTGGTTGACTTTTCGAAACGAAATCTGTTATCCAAGTGCAAAGAAATTTTCGTTCGAAATTTGGAAAAGATCTTCCAAGTCGTAATAGCATCTTAGTTTGGCACAAGAAGTTTCTGGAAAATGGAACTGTTCATGATGGGTCAAGATGTGGAACACCAAGCACAGGGGAAGGCGACGTCGAAAACATTCGTGAAGCCTTTTCATGTAGTCCTACTAAATCGACACGAACTGCCACAAAAGAACTGGCAATTCCTCGTTCAACAATGTATCGAGTCGTACATCAAAAACTGTGCCTGTATGCTTACAAAGAGCAGACATTGCAAGCTTTAGAGCCGGACGACAAGTCACGCCGTTTTAACTTTGCTGTGGAAATGCTAAATCATCTAGGGGAAGATACAGACTTCCTACGAAACATTGTTTCTACAGATGAATCAACTTTTCATGTTTCAGGTAAAGTCAACCGCCACAATATCAGAATTTTGGGGTCTCAGAGAGAATTCACGTCCCTTCATCGAACATGGCCGGGCAAGTCCTAAAGTGAATGTGCGGTGTAGCGTACTGGCTGATCATCTGATCGGACCTTTTTTTTTTTTTTTTTCAGAATCCACAGTCACAAAAGAAATTTAGTTGGATATGATTAATATTTTTGCTGTCCCTCAAATTTTTTATTTACATTCTAAAATCATTTGGCAACAAGATGGTGCACTGCCACATTGAGGTAAAAAAATTTTAAATAAGAAATTTCCTAGCAGTTGGATTGGACGAAATGGAGCCATCCCATGACCTCCTCGTTCTCCAGATCTCACGCCTCTAGACTTCTTCTTGTGGGGATATGTGGAAAACAAAATTTATTTATCTAAAGTGCAAAGTGTTGACACACTGAAAACTTGCACAGTTGCTGCAATTGCATCTATTACAGAATCCACTTTAGCATGTTCATGAGCATAGATTTAATGTCGGCTTGATGTACTCCGAGAAACAAAAGGTGCACATGTTTATTAACTATACGGAAAAAATACCTTTTTTTAATAAGTTTACAAGATCTGAAAAATGTTTGTTTCTATTCCGAGTAGTTTTTTTTAAATACATTTTTAAAATGCGTCAAGGACTTTTGGTACAACCTGTACGTCGAAAAATCAGAAAACAGAAATTCAGAATATTTCGAAATACTCTGAAGGCATTGATACACTACTGTCAGTTTCCGAAGGGCTTTGAAGTTGATGCATTGGGCTCTTTTTGTTAGACACCCACGCAGCCGTTCTTTCACATGCTCACCCCACATGGCAGTAGGCTCCTACGGGGAGCCTACTGGCTCGTCCGTCCTGGCAGGCTGCTTATATCTCTGTGTGGTCGACCTGGCCACGTGCGCTCTGCAACGCTCCTGGGCGGTATACTGTGATTCCGGGGAGGTCATATTACTCAGATACGACCGTGTATACGCCCTGTCCGTGCCGTCTATGTTTATTTTCCGCGCCGATTGGTGACTTCATTGCTACGTAGTGTGAAGTGCGTAGTGTGAACTCGTGGAAACAGGTGTGGTAATGATGATTTGCCTCACGAGCATATTTTTTCATTTTAAAATTGCGCCGAATTGCACTTTTTAAAATTTCGTCCAACAAGCGCTCTACAACCTTTCTCCTCTACTGTCAAGCTACGTTGTCCCGCGAGAGTTGATTCTAATTGGAAGTCATGAGTTTAACTTATTGTAATTTTAAGGACCTCAATAAAGATATAGCAATTTTTGATTGAGTCCTTTTCATCTGTATTTCGTATGCAAAAGAACTGGAAAGTTGCGTGGAAATTTTAGATGTAAGATCAGAACCAGATACTAGTTCAAAACAAGGAAATGTTTAAGATTTGCGGATTTTGGAGGAAAGGACCATTACTCTCCCATCTGATTACAGAAACGTTTCTATCACAATAAATCACTTCTATGTGACAAATGGTTGCAGACCACGGAGCCTTTCCGCATTGTGTTCATCAATTCAGACTCCCTGATTCATATCATTAGTAGTCGTGGGAGAGCATATGATTTACACGACCACCTAACAAGTCATAGTTCTAAATACCTTCGGATGAGATTATCAATTTATGATATCGCAGAATATAGAGAATTATTCTATACTACTTTATCATTATTACTGTTTTGTTTCTCAGGAAATGATTTTTTCCAACATATTTGATGACTATATTCTTAAGGGCTCAGCATTTTGAGCCCTTAAGAATATAGTCATCAAATATAATGTTCAATGTATTATGTAGACAAATTAGGACACCTTGTTCAAACGGAAACAAGAGGATTTATTGGTAGACGTCAATCAGCACATAGTCGACTCATCTTTAGTCCTTATGACAGAAGCGATACTTCTGCTTTCCACAAGATGGCGGTAGGTCTGTAACGGGTTTTTTTTCATTCCTCCTGCAAACCTTCTTCCAGAGCTGCCGTAGAAGAAATCTTACCGGCCGAAATAAATTTTGCATCTATCACAAATTTGAAATTGTCACTGCACGATCTTACACATGCTAAAAAATCAACTCTCCACAAAGATTAAAAGATTTTATCCTTATAAGATTTAATCAAGTATTAAAAAATACTGTCACAGCGTAGGTTGTGAAGAGTTGGTTCTGTAACATGTGTAATATCGCGCAGTGACAGCTTCAAACTTGTAATTGATGCACTTCGGCACGAAATATATTCTAGTGATCGGACTTTGCGTTCCTACTTGTCCCACAGATGTTCTGTTGGATTTAAATCGGGATTTTTGGCCAGTCAATCCAACACTTGAACGTTCTTCCCCTCCAACCAGGCCAAGATAGATCTGTCGGTGTGAAAAGTTGCTCGATTTTGTTAAAATAGACAGTCAAAATACTGTCACGGCGTAGGTAGTGCGAAACTGTTAAGAATATCTTCGTACCTGGCGGCCGTTAGAGGGAGGGGGGGGAGGCGTACAAAAACTAAAGAATCGAGTTCTTCCCGGCAGAAAGAGCCTCACACCATCACTGAGTCCTTCCCAGCCGAAATAGTCCCACATCATCACTGAGTCCTTCCCAGCAGAAACAGCCTTACACCACACAGAGTCCTTCCCAGCATAACATTACCCCACACCATTACAGTCCTCTAAACTTGACTCTAGCGACTATGCAGTCTGCCTGTCAGCGTTCCCATATCAAACGCTACACCGAAGTATATATATCCATCCGAACGAAAGAGCGAGTAGCGTGACTCGCCATTAAACAACACCCTCTTTCACTCTTGAATTATCCAAGAACTACCAGCGACGCCTGATTGCATGTGGACGTTGTCTGGAGTGTTGTAGGGCGTGTGCGCAGCTGACGTAGCATAGTACCCGCGGGCATGCAGTTCCCGATGGAATGTTCTGGAGTAAGTAGCTGTTCCACTGGCTTATTCGACTTTGCCGGCCAGGTCTGTGGCAGAGAACGTGCCTTTCTTCTTTAAATTCCACAATACACTACTTTTGGGACGATAACTTAGTTTGTGTGACCTCCTAGAGCTCGGGTTCGCTGTGTAGTGGTATCATCTGCTTTCCATCGATGAAGAACATCAGCGACAGTAGATTTTGAGAATTCCAGAAGAGCGGAAATGCTATGCACTGATTGCAAACTCAGGTGGTAACCAACCACCCTGCCCCTTTAAATGTCCATCAGTTCTACTTCGCGCAGTATACTCGCTGGCTGGACTTCCGAATCAGAACGCTTTCAAGTATTGGTAGTTTCCGATTTAGAGTGTATCTTTCCGCTTTGCTTACATAGAATCTTTCCAACCGGTCCCAGTCTATTATTTATAACAACTGTGTTTCCTGATACCTATGTTGTCACGTCTGGAATACATCAAGGCTGTAATTTAAGACCACTTTTAAATTCCATATACATTAACGATCTTCCTTTCTACATTGATGGCCCTTGTCGCTTGTTCGCTGATGATCTCAAGCTTTACCGCAATGTATAGACTCTTGATGATAGTCATGCTCTTCAAACTGACGCCAATAACCCACTTCAGTGGTGTACGTTAAACCATCTCCACCTCAACATCTCTAAATATCATTTCATTACCCTTTCCCCGGAAAAGAAACCCAATTCGTTTTGACTACAAAGTTGGAGACTATTCTCTTAGCCGGACAAATGATGTCCAGGACTTAGGAGTCACATGATTCCAACTTGAACTTTAAAAGCCATATCCAAAGAATTGTACGTTCAGCGTATAGAAATCTTGGATTCAACATCCGACATTTTAAGTAGTTTTCCAATCCTCAGACACTTATTCCCATTTTTGAGACTGCGGTCAGACCTTCACTACAGTATGCTCGGATCATTTGGAGCCCTAGTCTCGTAACACTAATAAATGAAATTGAGAACGTGCAAAAAATATTTCTACACCTTTTTCACAAATCTACTAGCGTTTATATCACGGATATCTCGACGGCTGACCTTCTGTCATTCTTTAAGATGATCTCTCTACAGTCGAGAATGCCGCCCCGGGTGGCCCAGTGGTCTAAGCGACGGCTTCTGATCATTCGTCCGAGATATCAAAACTAACTGCATTTGGCAGGTTGCTTCTTGGAGCCGCGCACAATGCTGGGGATTCATCAAAGATGGTAAGCAGCAACTGAACAAATAATTAGAAGGAGAATGAATAATTAATACAAACATTTGACGTGGACCAGGAACATCAAACAGAGGTCTTCGCTCTTTCCACGTTTATAAGTGAGTCACGGAAAAATTCTCATTGACCACCACCGAGAATCGAACCCAGGGTCTTTCAGTTATGCGTTAGTTAGTGTGTGTGAGTCTGGAGAAATTCGAAGCCGCTGTGGTGTAGTGGAAGCATATCCGGCGGGTAATTGGAAGACCCTGGGTTCGATTACCGATGGCGGCCAATGAGAATTTTTCCGTGACTCAGTTATAAACGTGGAAAGAGCGATGACCTCTGTTAGATGTTATGTATAGCATATGTAACACCCCGCTGGCACTCGTCCGATTCTGAAAATTTAAATTTTTTAAAATTAACATGTTTAACGACCACCGTGAGCAATTCAATGGGTTATAAGCAGACGCAAGTCCCTAATTTAGAGCCGCTTACTCCAGGGAAGGTGGGAGAGCCAGCACCGTAAGGCAAACACAACATCCATGCCTCACCGGGATTCGAATTCGGACCCATTCTCGGACGAAGGTCCTAAGCCAGCGCTTAGACCACTGCTCCACCGGGGCGGCACATTTTTATTTCAATAAGTGAAAGTGTCCGAAAACTTTTGTCTACATAATGTCGTGGCGTACTACAGAGGCAAAGCACGTGTCAAGATGACAAATCTGCAGCAGCACATTCCGTCCGTGTAGCTTAGTTGGGAGAGCAACTCACTCTGGAGTTTGGAAGACGCAGATTCGATCCCATCACGGACAAATTTGGGTTTTCACATTGCAGCTCGAACCTAAAAATGGATATTTTGGCTGTTGGGTTGTTCGAAAGCTGTGTGATATTTGTATCCCACATCGTCTGGAATTAATGAAAAATTCCTACTTAGCATAAAAAAAAATAAATAAAAAATTTCAGAAGGAGATGATGTGATGTACTACAGAGGTGAATCACGTGTCAAGACGACAAATCTGCAGCTGTACGACAAATCTGCCGTGTACCTTAGTTCGGAGAGCAACTAACTCCGGAGTGAATGAGCGCGGTTTCGATCTTCGTCACGGACAAATCTGTGTTTTCACAGCGTGTGTGTAATAATTTTTTCCGAGGTTGGCAGCACTGGCCTTGGTTGTGTGTACGTTCCAAACGAGGTTCTTCGCTTCTTCCTCAAAAAACAAAAAGAAGCAAAAAAAAATGATGTTTTGAAAGGTATTTCAGATCTTAATGGCACACCCAGTGACACTTATCTCCAGATTATCAGTGCTTCAGACAAAGAGACGATAAACGTGTTTTTCACTTCAAATTAACGGCTACTGCTTTTGAGAGAAAATAATTTCAAAACGTTGAAGTTTTACTGTATTCTGAACGTCAAAGAGATAAATGTCGCAAAGACTTAGGGATTTACCCTCATTTAGTGAAAGTCCTGCACTTTTTTTGTTAGGCAGATGCTTACATTAGTCTTGAAGTAGGAAAGCAAATTAATCGTGCTCTTTACTTCTTGTTCCGTTCCTCTTTTGCTCTTTTCCCTCTATTTTTATCTCCCAATCGTCGAGTAATTTTCCCTTTTTTTTCTGTTGTTCACCTTTCCTTATGAAATTTCGCTCAAGTGCGTGGCCAGTAAGATTGTTTTTCCTCGAATACCATCTACCTTTTTGTTCCTTAGCCGCGTTAAAAAGGTGAAACGTATAAAACAAACACATTCATACATGCAAACTGATTTATGACTTCTATAAATTATGTATACTACTAGTATGTTAAAAAATTTCCGGAACTTATTGAATATTTGCCAAATGTCAGTGAATTACGCCGTTCCCTGCTGAGCAAGCGAAGAACATCATGTGACCGACCAGCCAGAACCAGTTTGATCCACATCTAACACATACAGCGTATGTGCGTAGTTCGTGATTATAGGCATTTGAGGCTCTCAGTCACGAGGACAACGATGTCGAATTTTGAGCAGCGTTCAAGTGTAAAATTTTGTGTTCCGCTCGGAAAATCTTTCGCTGAGACTTTTCAAATGATTAAGTCAGCGTACGGTGAGATTGCAATGAGTCAAACTAGAGTTTATGAGTGGAATCGACGATTCGAAAACGGGTGACAAAGTATCGAGGAGGATGAGCGGTCAGGACGACCTTCAACATCCACAACGGATGAACAAATCGCCATTGTCAAAGAAAGTGTGAAAAATGACCGTCGAAAAACTGTTGCAGCGATTGCAGAAGTTGCCGGCATTTCAGTTGGAAGTTGCCATACCATTTTAACAGAGAAACTGGGTATGCATCACGTGTGCCAACAAATTGCTCCCAAAAACCTGACACAAGAAAAAATGGTTGAGCGCATGCAAGTTTGCGGGGATAATATCGATGCAGTGGATTCAGATCCCGATCTCTTGAATCGATTGATGACTGGCGATGAGACTTGGTGCTTTCTGTACGACCCCCAATCCAACCGACAGTCAAAAGTGCAGAAACCACCGTCGTCGTTACGACCAAAAACGTCCAAGGCTGACGGCTCCAAAGGAAAGGTCTTGCTGACAGTTTTCTTCGATTGCAAGGGGGTCGTACACAAGGAATTCCTTCAACATGTTCGTACAGTCACTAAAAAAGAGTACGTCAACGTCCTGAAACGTCTCCGAGAATCTGTGAGACGCAAGCGACCCGATATTTGGAAGAGTGGGTGCTCCATCACGATAATGCGCCGGCTCACAGATCCCTCCTGGTGTCCGATTACCTGTCCAAACATTACATTCCCATTCTTCCATAACCAGCTTATTCCCCTGATCCCGATTCATGTGACTGTGTCCTTTTTCTCCGGATGAAGAATTTGCTTAAGGGGCCACGCTTCTCAAGTTTCGATGAAGTGCAACGAGCTGCGACGGAGGCACTGGAGGATGTGCCAAAAGAAAGCTTGCAATCTGCATTTAAATCTTTGTATGAGCGCTGGAAAAAATGCATAGTTGCACAGGGTAACTACTTCTTTCAAATATATAAAATTAAAATTCCTTCAGGTAAATTTTTACCATACAATTTTTCACATTTAATTGAAACCATGTCAGCTCAGTTCTTTCATAAGGTCTTGAGCACCCTTGTTTGCACTTCACCTTCAGTGCCCCAGTTCATTCTCTTCTCTCTCTCTCTCTCTCTCTCTCTCTCTCTATATATATATATATATATATATATATATATATATACACTGCTGGCCACCCAAAATGCAACACCGAGAAAGAAGCATCCGATTGGCCTGAAATTCGCAGCATGCGTCGTCCGCGAGAGGACATGCAAACGATTAGTATTGCAGGCATATATCATGTGCGCCCGGCACGTCACCGAGAAGCACTATAAGAAGGCTGCACAGCAGGCGGGATGTAAGTAGTGGAAGTGTGTTGTGCTGCCGGACCTGTGCATGGGAAGCTTCCTGATGCCTCGTCGCAGAATACGGCAGTCATTCCAGCATGTTTCGGAGTTTGACAGAGGACGAATAGTGGCTTATCGTGACAGCGGTTTATCGTACTGAGACATCGGCGCTCGTATGGGACGACATCCAGCCACAGTGAGGCGAGTATGGATTCGGCACACCACCGAATGAGAGGTGCGGCGGGCATTGACGGCTCGCACCGCCACATCACGAACGTTAGCGCAGGAATTAGGGTGTGTTGCGCAACAACCTGTGTCAGCACGCACCGTTCGACGTCGTCTGCAGGAGCGGGGACTTATCGCACGGCGCTCATTACTCCGATTACCATTGACGTTCCACAACCGGCGAGTGCGGCGGCATTGGGCCGTTGAACACCGCACCTGGACTACGAAATGGCACGACATTGTCTTCTCCGACGAATCTCGCTTCTGCCTGCAACACCACGATGGTCTGATCCGCCTGTGGCGGCACCGCGGCGACAGACTGTATGACGCCTGCATTATGCATCGCCATACCGGTCCGTCGACTGTCGTTATGGTTCGGGGCGCAATTTGATATGACACCCGCACCCCTGTTGTACGCATCGCCGGTACACTCAACAACCACCGCTACATCTCCGACGTTTTGGAGCCTGTAGTCCTCCCTTACCTGCAGGACCTGCCAGCGGCCACGTTTCAAAATGACAATGAGCGCCCGCACGTGGCACGCATCGTGAAACAATTATTTACGGCCTACCAGGTGTCACTGCTGCCGTGGTCAACCTGTTCTCCCGATATGTCGCCCATCGAACACGTCTGGTCGCTGAACGGCAACCGAGTGGCCCGGCAAGCACCATCCGCGGCTACGCCTGATGAACTGTGGCAACGTGTGGAAGCAGCCTGGACCGACATACCCCAAGCCCACATCCAAAGCCTCTTTCGTTTAATGCCGCGGCGTGTAGCGGCCGTTATTGCCAGCCATGGGGGCCACACGAACTATTGATGTCTGCGTGTTCCGCAAGTCGCACGGGCCTGTAAGCTCAATCGTTTCACCTTTGTATCTGTTCTTATGTCTCCAGTAAATCTGGCTTTGTTATCTCGTGTCCTTCTTGGTGTTGCATTTCGGGTGGCCAGCAGTGTATATATATCTGTATCCATGTGCCTGATACATTTGTTCTTATATCATGAGTTCTCGAGTACATAAATGTATTTCCCAAGTTTCAATTGTAGTAGTTTAAACAATTCCTTTTTTTTACGACATAAAGAGAACCTATCAGTAAGAAAAGTCTTTTCAGAAAAGTCCTTTTTACCCATGGGAAAACCTTTTTTTCTTCTTCAAAAGAATGTACCGCAACAAAAAAGAAAAAGAACCCGTAAGAGAAGGCGAGCTCTGAGATTAGAACGTGTCAAGAATCAGAGACTAGATTGCGATTAGATTATGAATTACGAGCAGCCATTAAGCTGCGGAAGGAAGTTGAGAAAAAAAAGAAAGTAACACTTGAATGTGAAGAACTTCTCGTTTTGTTCTGTCTTGCAAAGCGCCTCTCCGCAGCTAACGACAATTTCCCCTCCAAAATCTTAACGACCAATCGGCGCTAAACAAGTTGAGATTCTCCATTTAACGAAGTTCTTAAATTGGTTCTAATTTTTTTCGCTTTATTTCTACACCAAGCCACTTACTTCGTTATTTGGCGAAAAGATGTGCTTTTCTGGAAGATGTAATTTCCTGCTAAATCCCAGCTTATGTTTACTTAATGCACGCGGAGAGTCGAGTTGGTATTAAATGCGCCATTTTAGATAGCTTTGTGGTTAGTAGATTTTATTTCGTGCTGCGTAATATTTACAAAACGCCATAAAACTGGAAATTATAAATGAACAGGGAGCTTAAAAATTTACTGTGAAATAAAGAAACGATGAGCGCAACTGCAACTCATATGCATAATGATAAAAGCGAAATCAAACAACGCATGAATGTTAAACTATCACATTAAAATTTTATTTCTCCATCAAGAACAAGGATCCAAGATGTCGTACGCTTCAGCTGTTGGGCGTTTTCACACAAAACGGAAGTATTTATTATACGAAGGCCATAACTTTTAGCTATTAAAAACAAAATTCACAGTGAACAAACTCCGTACAATTATAAAAGTAGATGACTTTGCGAAAGGAAAGCTAATGGGAAAACATATACGGGTATACTGAATTTGGATTTAAAGTGTCACACAGCAAAAGTTGTTGGTATATATTTTAAGCTTTTGAAATAGAACATGGATTGCAAAGTAAATATTTCATCAAACTTGAAATGTTGATAATCTGTTCGTTTTAGTCCACAAATCCAAAAAGATATTAAACAGAACCTTAGCAAAGCTTTTCTTACCTGGGAGGGCGAGGCTTAAAATTACGCCCCTTCAAATCACGCCCTTTCAAATTCAAAATTACGCCCCTTCAAATTCAATACCACACCCCTTCAAATTCAATATTGCGCCCCTTCAAATTCAATATTACGCCCCTTCGAGTTGTACTCAAATAATACGTGGTTTTTACTTCCTCATACACCGCCGTTATGGGAAAGTATTATGATCGTTCAAAAATCGCACTTCAGGATTTTGACATAATTTTATAAAAAAAGGTAAAAACTCGGTAAACACCCAAGAACCACAGGTTGTAAATATCAATTAAAGTGCAAACGCCGTGAACGCCGATAACACAACACTCCCCAGAAACGCAGAACGAAAAACAAACCACCGTAGAACGAATGAGTATCGGATAGTGAACGTAACAATACGAAGAGCTTTAGGAGTAGGGTCTGGAAAAATTCCGTTCCAGGTTAAACGCTCAGAAAACTTTCTGCGACAGGCCTCAAATGATTAATTAGCTCTTCATCCCAAACACATGTTTGGAAAGACCATGGAGGTTAGGTATATCAGCATATTGTTATGCCTCCATCCACTGCTTTGGAAAAATTCCCTTCATGGATATGAGATGTTCACAGCTCATAGTGTATGTTACTCTGTACCCTGGTTAACTGCATGGAATACTGTGTGAGATTAACTGCAGTCTTTAAAAAGAAAATACTAAAGGGTGTAACTTTGTTTTTACTTACAATTTTTATTTCGTACATCCCCCAGAGCATGAATGCCCATGGAATGACCATCCGGGGATTGGGGGGGTCGCCCCCTGCCCTTCCGGTAACTTCGGCACTGGTATTAACTACGAGATCAACCGTACTAAAACGTGTTAACTGAAGGATTAATCTTCTTTCAAGCCTTTTTATAGCCCATTGAGGCTATAAGTTTCCCTAATCTCTTTCCTAGCTTTTCTATTCCACAGCTTTCCTGCAGTTTTGTTTATATCAACCATCCATCTTTCCTCAAGTCTTCCTACTCCTCTCTTTCCTTTATATGGTCTCCAATCTGTTATCATTTTAATCCATCCATTATTTTCCTTTCTTGCTATATGGCCAGCCCATTTCCATTTTAAAGTAATTATCTTTTCACCTATGTCTAAATATTTGCTCTAAATCTGTATTCTTTACTTTATCTTGAAGTCTTATATTCAGTAGGGATCTTTCCGTTTTACGTTGTGTTTTTTACGATTTGCCTAAGAATTGTTTACGCTTTCCAACTGCAAGTTGAAGAAGCGTCTATGTCCAGCTTTGTCCGTCTCTCTGTCTGTCCGTCTATCTGTCTGCACGATAACTCCCGCAAAAATGATTCGATTTCGATGAAATTTTAGTATGTGGTAGGGAACCACCTGGGGACAACTCTATTGAAAATGGACGAAATAGTGTCAAAGGTCACGACATAGGAGCGGGATTCGTTCCATTGTCCTTATGCGTCATAACTTGCGTAAAAGTGGTTCGATTTCAATGAAATTTTAGTATGTGGTAGAAGGACCACACGGAGACGAACCCTATTGAAAATGGGGGAAATGGGGTCACAGGTCAGGACATAAGAGTGAGATGTGGTAGGGGACCACCTGTGGACGAATTGTTTCGAAAATGGGCCAAATGGGACGAACCCTATTCAAAATGGGACAGATGGGGTCAAAGGTCAGGACTAGGTGCGGAATTCATTCCATCGCTCTCATGCGTCATAATTTACGTAAAAATGCTTCGATTGCGACAAAACATTTTCATGTTGTTTCGGAGAAATACTGAACTGGTTCTGTTGAATATCATAGAAATGGGGTCAAAGGTTAGGGCAGAGGAGCGAGATTTATTCCACAGCCATTATCCTCATAAGTTAAGTAAAAATGCTTCTATTGCGACAAAACTTTAGTACGTTGTTCCGGAGGTATACTGAACCAAGTCTGTTTAATATAATCGAAATAGGATCAAAGGGCAGGGCACAGGAGCGAGATTTATTCCACAGCCATTATCTTCATAACTTGAGTAATAACTTGAGTAATGATTTCTGGTATGTTTGAAAGCGTATCATAATCAGTGCATTGCATGATTTTACTAACTCGTTTATTGATAGGCCAGGTTCAGTGCCATATGTCATAATGGGTATTATACGTTGATTGAAAAGTTTGCCTCTGGTTTCTGGCTCTATTTTACTAAATAGAATCTTCTTTAACTTCCCAAAAGCTGTCCACGCCCTTTTTATTTTTCTGAAGGATTAATCTTATATATATCGAATTCTAATATCATCGGAGTTGCCATACCTGACGTAGCAAAGGCAAATCTTCTTTGATGTGACGTTCTCGGACTACACCGACTTCCTCAAGATTTCGTTTCCCTCTAACCTGGACACATACAGGTGATAAGCTATATTTGGAATGCCGAATTATTGTAAGCACATCAACGATTAACCTGTTATGTACATTCAATGAACAAAACATTAAAGACACCTATATCTACAAAATAACGTGTTGGTCCTCCTCCTCTAGCGCAAATAGCAGCATGTACACGCCGAGGTATCGACTCTACCAGATGCCGGAGGGTTTCCGGAGGTTATTACCTGTCACGCCTGTTACACCATTGTCCACAACTCTACCCAAAACAGTGGTCCAGGATCCATGAATCTGATTTTCGGCTCCACGACATCCCAGAGAACTTACACAGGGTTTCAATCCGGGGACCTTGGGAGCCACTGGTTGGTTCCAAATTCAGATGAGCGTTCCTCGAGCCATTCGTGGATGGTTGCATTCCGGTGGAGCGGCGTATTGTCTAATGAAAAAGACCATCGGCCGCAGGATGCGCAACGGCCATGCGTGTAGATGCTGGTAGCACGCAGCGGTTAAGGACCTCTCCAGATACACTAAGGGAACTAATATGTCCCACGAGAATGCTCCACAAACCATCATAGAGTGACCACCGACTTGAACAGCAATTAAGGACCTCTCCAGACACACTATGTGACCTAATGTGTCCCATGAGAATGCTCTCCAAACAATCACAGAGCCACCTCCGCCTCGGACAGTGATTAAGGACCTCTCCAACAGACTAAGAGATCTAATGTGTCACATGAGAATGCTCCCCAAACAATCACAGAACCACCTCCGCCTCGTACAGTGATTAAGGAGCTCTCCAAACAGGCTAAGAGACCTAATGTGTCACATGAGAATGCTCCCTAAACAATCACAGAACCACCTCCGCCACGTACAGTGAATAAGGAGCTCTCCAAACAGGCTAAGAGACCTAATATGTCCCATGAGAATGCTCCCCAAACCATCATAGAGTGACCACCGACTTGAACAGCAATTAAGGACCTCTCCAGACACACTATGGAACCTAATGTGTCCCATGAGAATGCTCTCCAAGCAATCACAGAACCACCTCCGCCTCGTACAGTGATTAAGGAGCTCTCCAAACAGGCTAAGAGACCTAATGTGTCACATGAGAATGCTCCCCAAACAATCACAGAACCACCTCCGCCACGTACAGTGAATAAGGAGCTCTCCAAACAGGCTAAGAGACCTAATATGTCCCATGAGAATGCTCCCCAAACCATCATAGAGTGACCACCGACTTGAACAGCTATTAAGGACCTCTCCAGACACACTATGAGACCTAATGTGTCCCATGAGAATGCTCGCCAAACAATCACAGAGCCACCTCCGCCTCGGACAGTGATTAAAGACCTCTCCAACAGACTAAGAGATCTAATGTGTCACATGAGAATGCTCCCCAAACAATCACAGAACCACCTCCGCCTCGTACAGTGATTAAGGAGCTCTCCAAACAGGCTAAGAGACCTAATGTGTCACATGAGAATGCTCCCTAAACAATCACAGAACCACCTCCGCCACGTACAGTGATTAAGGAGCTCTCCAAACAGGCTGAGAGACCTAATATGTCCCATGAGAATGCTCCCCAAACCATCATAGAGTGACCACCGACTTGAACAGCAATTAAGGACCTCTCCAGACACACTATGGGACCTAATGTGTCCCATGAGAATGCTCTCCAAGCAATCACAGAACCACCTCCGCCTCGTACAGTGATTAAGGAGCTCTCCAAACAGGCTAAGAGACCTAATGTGTCACATGAGAATGCTCCCCAAACAATCACAAAACCACCTCCGCCACGTACAGTGAATAAGGAGCTCTCCAAACAGGCTAAGAGACCTAATATGTCCCATGAGAATGCTCCCCAAACCATCATAGAGTGACCACCGACTTGAACAGCAATTAAGGACCTCTCCAGACACACTATGGGACCTAATGTGTCCCATGAGAATGCTCTCCAAACAATCACAGAGCCACCTCCGCCTCGGACAGTGATTAAAGACCTCTCCAACACACTAAGAGATCTAATGTGTCACATGAGAATGCTCCCCAAACAATCACAGAACCACCTCCGCCTCGTACAGTGATTAAGGAGCTCTCCAAACAGGCTAAGAGACCTAATGTGTCACATGAGAATGCTCCCCAAACAATCACAGAACCACCTCCGCCACGTACAGTGAATAAGGAGCTCTCCAAACAGGCTAAGAGACCTAATATGTCCCATGAGAATGCTCCCCAAACCATCATAGAGTGACCACCGACTTGAACAGCTATTAAGGACCTCTCCAGACACACTATGAGACCTAATGTGTCCCATGAGAATGCTCGCCAAACAATCACAGAGCCACCTCCGCCTCGGACAGTGATTAAAGACCTCTCCAACAGACTAAGAGATCTAATGTGTCACATGAGAATGCTCCCCAAACAATCACAGAACCACCTCCGCCTCGTACAGTGATTAAGGAGCTCTCCAAACAGGCTAAGAGACCTAATGTGTCACATGAGAATGCTCCCTAAACAATCACAGAACCACCTCCGCCACGTACAGTGATTAAGGAGCTCTCCCAAACAGGCTGAGAGACCTAATATGTCCCATGAGAATGCTCCCCAAACCATCATAGAGTGACCACCGACTTGAACAGCAATTAAGGACCTCTCCAGACACACTATGGGACCTAATGTGTCCCATGAGAATGCTCTCCAAGCAATCACAGAACCACCTCCGCCTCGTACAGTGATTAAGGAGCTCTCCAAACAGGCTAAGAGACCTAATGTGTCACATGAGAATGCTCCCCAAACAATCACAAAACCACCTCCGCCACGTACAGTGAATAAGGAGCTCTCCAAACAGGCTAAGAGACCTAATATGTCCCATGAGAATGCTCCCCAAACCATCATAGAGTGACCACCGACTTGAACAGCAATTAAGGACCTCTCCAGACACACTATGGGACCTAATGTGTCCCATGAGAATGCTCTCCAAACAATCACAGAGCCACCTCCGCCTCGGACAGTGATTAAAGACCTCTCCAACACACTAAGAGATCTAATGTGTCACATGAGAATGCTCCCCAAACAATCACAGAACCACCTCCGCCTCGTACAGTGATTAAGGAGCTCTCCAAACAGGCTAAGAGACCTAATGTGTCACATGAGAATGCTCCCCAAACAATCACAGAACCACCTCCGCCACGTACAGTGAATAAGGAGCTCTCCAAACAGGCTAAGAGACCTAATATGTCCCATGAGAATGCTCCCCAAACCATCATAGAGTGACCACCGACTTGAACAGCAATTAAGGACCTCTCCAGACACACACTATGGGACCTAATGTGTCCCATGAGAATGCTCTCCAAGCAATCACAGAACCACCTCCGCCTCGTACAGTGATTAAGGAGCTCTCCAAACAGGCTAAGAGACCTAATGTGTCACATGAGAATGCTCCCCAAACAATCACAAAACCACCTCCGCCACGTACAGTGAATAAGGAGCTCTCCAAACAGGCTAAGAGACCTAATATGTCCCATGAGAATGCTCCCCAAACCATCATAGAGTGACCACCGACTTGAACAGCAATTAAGGACCTCTCCAGACACACTATGGGACCTAATGTGTCCCATGAGAATGCTCTCCAAACAATCACAGAGCCACCTCCGCCTCGGACAGTGATTAAAGACCTCTCCAACACACTAAGAGATCTAATGTGTCACATGAGAATGCTCCCCAAACAATCACAGAACCACCTCCGCCTCGTACAGTGATTAAGGAGCTCTCCAAACAGGCTAAGAGACCTAATGTGTCACATGAGAATGCTCCCCAAACAATCACAGAACCACCTCCGCCACGTACAGTGAATAAGGAGCTCTCCAAACAGGCTAAGAGACCTAATATGTCCCATGAGAATGCTCCCCAAACCATCATAGAGTGACCACCGACTTGAACAGCAATTAAGGACCTCTCCAGACACACTATGGGACCTAATGTGTCCCATGAGAATGCTCTCCAAACAATCACAGAGCCACCTCCGCCTCGGACAGTGATTAAAGACCTCTCCAACAGACTAAGAGATCTAATGTGTCACATGAGAATGCTCCCCAAACAATCACAGAACCACCTCCGCCTCGTACAGTGATTAAGGAGCTCTCCAAACAGGCTAAGAGACCTAATATGTCCCATGAGAATGCTCCCCAAACCATCATAGAGTGACCACCGACTTGAACAGCAATTAAGGACCTCTCCAGACACACTATGGGACCTAATGTGTCCCATGAGAATGCTCTCCAAACAATCACAGAGCCACCTCCGCCTCGGACAGTGATTAAGGACCTCTCCAACAGACTAAGAGATCTAATGTGTCACATGAGAATGCTCCCCAAACAATCACAGAACCACCTCCGCCTCGTACAGTGATTAAGGAGCTCTCCAAACAGGTTAAGAGACCTAATGTGTCACATGAGAATGCTCCCCAAACCATCACAGAGCCACCACCTCCTAGAACAAATTCGATTTGCCACGACGGAGCCATGTCCTCACGGTGTCGACGCCCGCACCCTCCCGTCAATTGATACAGCTGAAAATAGGATTCATCTTACCAAACGACGAGGCGCCATTCTACAGAGGTTGAGTTTTGATATTCTCGACACCAGGTGAGGCGTGATGTCCGATGACGAGCAGTTAACAGTAGCACACGAGTAGGGCGTCGGCTTCTGCAGCCCAGAGTATGGAAGATGCGTCCTACCATTCGCTCACTGACGCTGGGTCTCCAGCATCTAACCTGGATGTGATTTGCGCTGCCGTTGCTTCGAGGTCGGTCGCTACGAGCGTGGATAGTCTACGTCGATCCCTTTCATCAGTAGCATGTGGTCCGCCACTGTTTACTTTCTGGGTGCCAGTACGTTCGTCGATTGTATACTCGCGGTATACTCTTGGTGTGGCTGCCCTCGGAAACCCTAGGGTTCCCACCACTTAGGCGATATAATGACCCACCTGTTTTGCACGGACAAAGCGTCCACGATCAAAGTCGTTCAGATCACCACGTTTACCCATGTTGGTGGATTGCGATATATAGTTCGGTAACCCTTCTATGCGCATATTTATTGCGTGCGATCGGTTGGGTATGTTCCACTGTTCGCTGGGGGTGTCCATGTGAACTGCTCATCACCCCCATCTCTAATATTTGGTCTACTGAGTGTATACTCTATTAAAGTAACTAGAACGAGGGAGAGGCTGATTCGTCGGAGCCTTCTTCGCACTTCCCTTGGCAACGCCGTGGGGGCCATAAGCGATGCTGGGCCAAAAGTGTAATGTGCCACAACGCTTCGTAAGATCTGGGCATTTTCAGGGAACTAAACAGGGCCAGTTTTGAGTGCAAAAGTTTGAAAGAAAAATTGTACAAACACTCAAGTATTTCGTAAAGTAGAGGAAAATAATTACTTAGCTTATGGCATGAATACTGTTTGATGCTTTAACGCGAAATATTTTTGGTGGCTCTTATTGAAAGAACATACTTCCAGGATGCAGACTCAATTTACCTAACTCTGAGGTGGCGTACATGTCAAGACGGCAAGTTGCAGTGATAGTCACTTACCGTCGTAACTTAAATGGGAAAGCATTTGGCTCCGGAACAGAAGGATGTGGCTTCGAGCTCCGTCACTGGCGAATTTGGGGTTTTACTTTGATGTCTGATCGTGGAAATGGATCAGCTGGCCGTTAGGTTCTTCGAAAAATATGTGATGCTTCTTCCACACATTGTAAGGAATTAGTCTGAATTCCTTCTTCTGCAGTAATCTATTTCAAGTGTAGTTTACCGGCCGACCAGGAAACCTACAATTCCGTGAAAACCCTTTCTTAAGAGAGAGAGAGAGGGGGGGGGAGTATATAACGTACTACAAAGGTGACGCACATGTCAAGACGGCAAGTAGCAGTGATAAGCTCCTGCCGCAGTAGCTTAATTGAGAAAGCTTTCGGCTCCGGAGCAGAACGATGTTATTTCGGTATATTCGGGGTTTCACATAGGCACCCGAACATAAAAATTAATCTCCTCGCCATTGGGTTCTTCTAAATGTGTGTGATGTTCCTTCCACACATCGTCTGCAATTAATTAGAATTCCTTCTTCGCTTCCAAAAATATGTGATAGTTCTTCCACACATCTTCTGGAATTAATTAGGTTTCCTTCTTAGTTTCCAAAAATATGTGATAGTTCTTCCACACATCGTCTGGAATTAATTAGAATGCAAACAGAGTCTAAATTTGGAGCACTCCGCTAAACACTTTTTGTGCCTACCTAAGATTACAACACTTAAATATGGGACTGCTCGATGATGGCCTTGAGAATCCCAAAGTGATTAAAAAGCTCTTTATTTTCTGGTAAACCATTAAAGCTTCTTTTTTTATCCTGCATTTGTTCATTCTCAAAGGAAAGCGTGAAAAGTAACATTTCTGAAATACATTGTGTAGACACTGAAGAAAAAGGTTACTGTTTTTATTTCTTTTGGATATATAAATATTCTGTCGGGCACATTCCATTTTGAACTGGTTGCCCGCAGGAAGCTGTCCAAAATCCCGCGACTTTAGTCGAAATCAATTTTCTGATTACAGAGCTTACGGGTGGCTTTTGCCTGCGCCATTAATAATGAAAATGATGGTTCTCAGCTTTCCAGCTGTCCAAAGTGTAAGACAGCTTGTTATCAATCACTCTAAGAATAGCAGCCCTTAGGATAATTCGAACGATATACGAAGTCACTCACCAATCTCATTAGCTTTAAAGAAATGTAAAGAGATACGCATGGAATTAGTACAGTATCGCACCAAACATCGAACCCTTTTTGTATCAGACTTAAACCACATCACAGAGAAGAGACTGAACAATATTAGACAGCAGATGAGAGAATCCTGTCACATATATCACCGGGTTTAATGAATTCAAGTGTTTTAATTAACATCCAGTTCAGAAGAAATAATTTGCATATCACTGATACACTCAAAAGACAGATCATTATGACCACTTGCCTAATATAGTGCTAGTCCACCACGTACCGACAAAATATCAGGTCAAACTTAAAAAAATCGTAAACACTTAATCTAATCATTCAGGTAGTCCCCTATTGTAACTGATGATCTTACTCCACCGATCTACGAGTCGAAATATCCCATTGCAATAGAAGTCTGCCGAGCGGGAGTTGATGAAGTCATTCATGCAACGTTTCATATCATCATCATAAGCAAAGTTATTCTCAGCGAGCAAATTCGACAAAGACTAGAAGAAATGAAAGTTGGAAGGGACAAGCTCCGGGAAATAAGTGGGTGGGACAATATTCCCCATTCCAGCTCATGCACTTTTTGTTGGGTCCGTAAAGCGACATATGAACAAGCGTCATCCTGGTGAAAAACAACCATGCCGATTAATAAACGCTGGGAACTTTTCTTGCAGTGCAACATAAAGACGGTCCAGTTGTTGGATGTAAGCATCCGCTGTAATGGTATTGTTCCGCGGTAAGAGTTCATAGCCAATCAAAACGCTACAGTCCCACCAGCAACTCACATCACCTTCCGTCCGTGAAGTGGTGGCTTAGCGACCTGCTGTTGGGGTAGTCCATGTGTTTTTGTCGCGTAACATTCACGTATCTGACTTATTTTTCGTCGCCCGTGACTAACCCATGCAAAAATTCCTCCCTTTTTTTCTTTCAAGTAGAGCAACAGCGATGGAGTAGCGTTGCATCCGATTCTGGTCAGACAAAGCATGGGGTACCTAATTGCACAGTTTACACGAATATCCCAACTTTCTCTTTCACGCAGAGCAACAGCAATGGAGTAGCGTTGCATCCGATTCTGGTCAGACAAAGCATGGGGTACCCATTTGCACAGTTTACACGAATATCTCAACTTTCTCTTTCACGCAGAGCAACAGCAATGGAGTAGCGTTGCATCCGAATCTGGTCAGACAAAGCATTTGTATAGTTTACACGAATATTCCAACTTCCGAGGTCGGGTGTTAATGGTCGTATGGGAGGTATTTAATTCCTCTTCCAGTTCCAGTAGTGTTACATCAGCCTTGGTCGTTAGCATGTGCTGCAGTGCATCATCTTCAACCTTAATGGGTCTGCCACTTCTGGGTGCATCAGACAGATCCTGTATAACAGAGTCGAATTTCCTGTACCAGTCATAGCAAGTATTTTGTCCGATAACATCGTCACCAAACACGTTTCGCAATTTTCGAAGTGCTTCCGTAACTTTCCCGCCATTCAAATTTCCATAGCGCAATATTACACGCACACCTTCCTTTGATATCGCCATTGTATCGTCGCCACGTGCAACTAATCTTCACCACAACAGTGCACGTTATGTTCTTAGAATCTATTATTTCGCGCACAACACTCTGGGATGTTTACGTCACCGCAGGTTCACGTCACCAGCATCTTATCTTGCTTTACACACGCCACATCCGATTTTTTCCGGAAACTTTTTACAACCTGATAGCTCTTACGCGGCCAGGCATAGGCGCTGCAAGATTTCTTTCTCTTTTTTTACGCTTTCCAACTGTACGTTGAAGAAGCGTATATGCTCCAGCTTTGTCCATCTGTCTGTCTCTCCGTCCGCACGATAACTCGCGTAAAAATGGTTCGATTTCGATGAAATTTTAGTATGTGGTAGGAGACAACCTGGGAAGGAACCCTACTGAAAATGGGCGAAATGCGGTCAAAGGTCAGGGCATAAGAGCGAGATCCATTTCATCGCCCTTATGTGTCATAACTTACGTAAAAATGCTTCGATTGCGACAAAACTTCATCATGTTGTACCGGTTCTGTTTAATATAATCGAAATGGGGTCAAAGGTCAGGGCACCGAAGCGAGATTTATTCCACAGCTATTATCCTCATAACTTGACTAAAAATGCTTCTATTCCGACAAAACTTTAGTATGTTGTTCCGGAGGAGGTATACTGAACCAATTCTGTTTAATAATATCGAAATGGGATCAAAGGTCAGGCAGGACACAGGAGAGGAGTGAGATTTATTGCACAGCCATTATCCTCATAACATGACTAAAAATGCTTCGATTGCGACAAAACTTTAGTATGGTGTTCTGGAGGTATACTGAAGCAGTTCTGTTTAATATAAACGAAATGGGGTCAATGGGCAGGGCACAACAGCGAGATTTATTCCACAGACATTACCCTCATAACTTGAGTAGCGATTTCTGGTATCAAACAGAAGTCATCGCGCGTCAATTCGTCGACCACGACGATTCGTCGCGCGTCAATTCGTCGCGGACAAATTCGTCTACTACGTCAATTCGTCGCGCGTCAATTTGTCGACTGCGTCAATTCGTCGCGCGTCAATTTGTCGACTGCGTCAATTCGTCGCGGACAAATTCGTCGACTGCGTCAATTCGTCGACTACGTCAATTCGTCGCGTTTACAGATTTTGGTTACATACAAAACGAATGCAGGAAAACGTACGATTTCGAACGTCTTGCTCCCTCATCAAATTTATAAAGTTTGGACACGCAGACAGGATAGGAATATTACGTTTTTCTTTGGCACTAAAAATATTAGACGGTAAACGGTTTTTGAACGGGGCAGGGCCCGGTTGGACAGAGCCCCCCATATACAAAATTTTCGTAAAATCTACAGTTTTCAATTCAGAACCACCAAATCTGGTATACTATCTCGTGGAATTCTAACTTAGACTGTAGACGGTTTTGGGAAGCGGTTGGAGAGGAGGGGGGGATAGGGCCCCCTAGAGAATCGCCGTAAAATATAGTTTTCAATTTAGAACTACCAAATTTGGTATATTATCTCATGGTACTCTAACTTAGACGGTAGACGGTTTTTGGAACGGGTCAGGGGCCCGGTTGGTCAGAGCCCCCATACACAAAATATTCGTAAAATCTACATTTCAAAATTGCCTTTATTCTTCAGTAAAATAACATTTCTATGTACATGACAATGGAATTCTGCCAATAAATACAGCGGTATATACATCAGCTGGAAAGTTCCAGTGAAACGTAAAACAAAATATTGTTAAAATCATAAAAAAAATTATTTCGCCACGTAGGGCGAAGGAGAGGCAGACAATAAAGCACGAGCGATACAAACGAAAATGTTTACCTACAGTATTGTAGACAGGGCAAGACATGATTCTATACTATGCACAAATTCCAATTAAGCATTACTACCATACTAAATATTAAACATTAGGTACTAATTCACAGAATTGCAACAGTGATGCTACATTCAAAATTTACAACATATGTACAGAAGTATTCAGTGACAAGGGGAAATAACGCAAAATGTACACAGAAGGGCATCTTGTTACATTATATTATACACACAGTGACTAATATTTAAAAAAAATATTCAACATAATGAAGGGGACATTGCGTGGGCAGTAAACTGTGCAGAAGGAAGAATTATATACAACAACATAAAACCCAACATTATCGAAGAGAATCTACAGTTTTCAATTCAGAACCACCAAATCAGGTATCCTATCTCATAGTACTCTAACTAAGACGGTTGTCAGTTTTTGGAACGGGTCAAGGCCCGGGGAGTCAGAGCCACCCCCCCCCGTACATACAAAATTTTGGTAAAATCTAGTTTTCATTTCAGAACCATCAAATTTGGTATCATGAAACTCTAACTTAGACGCTAGACGGTTTTTGGTAGGGGTTGGTGCCCGCGGTTTCGGAGCCCCCCCTCATAAAAAATTTCGTAAAATATACAGTTTTCATCTTAGAACCACCAAATTTGGTATACTATCTCATGGTACTCTAACTTAGACGCTAGACGGCTTTTGGAAGGGGTTGGAGACCGGGGGTCACCCCCCCGAATAAAAACTTTTTCGTAAAATCTACAGTTTTCATATTAGAACCACCAAATTTGGTATACTATCTCATGGTACTCTAACTTAGACGCTAAACGGTTTTTGGAAGGGGTTGGAGTCCGCGGGGTCGGCCCCCCCCCTCATAAAAATTTCGTAAAATCTACAGTTTTTATCTTAGAACCACCAAATTTGGTATACTATCTTATGGTACTCTAACTTAGTCGGCAGACCGTTTTTGGAACGGGTCAAGGCCCGGGGGGGGGGGTCAGAGTCCCCCCCCAAATTTTTCTTAAAAACTACAGTTTCCAATTCAGAACCACCTAATCTGGTATACTATCTCATTTTACTCTAACTTAGACGCTAGACGGTTTTCGGAAGGGGTTGGAGCCCAGGGGGTCAGACCCCCGAATAAAAACTTTTTCGTAAAATCTACAGTTTTCAATTTAGAACCACCAAATTTGGTATACTATCTCATGGTACTCTAACTTAGACGCTAGACGGTTTTTGGAAGGGGTTGGAGCCCGGGGGTAAAACCCCCTCCGAATATTTTTTTTTTTTTTGTAAAATCTACAGTTTTCAATTTAGAACCACCAAATTTGGTATACTATCTCATGGTACTCTAACTTAGACGCTAAACGGTTTTTGGAAGGGGTTGGAGCCCGCGGGGTCGGCCCCCCCCTCATAAAAATTTCGTAAAATCTACAGTTTTTATCTTAGAACCACCAAATTTATTATACTATCTTATGGTACTCTGACTTAGTCGGCAGACCGTTTTTGGAACGGGTCAAGGCCTGGGAGGGGGGGGGGGTCAGACTCCCCCACATACAAAATTTTCTTAAAAACTACAGTTTTCAATTCAGAACCACCTAATCTGGTATACTATCTCATGGTACTCTAACTTAGACGCTAGACGGTTTTTGGAAGGGGTTGGAGCCCGGGGGGTCGGACCCCCCGAATAAAAACTTTTTCGTAAAATCTACAGTTTTCAATTTAGAACCACCTAATCTGGTATACTATCTCATGGTACTCTAACTTAGACGCTAGACGGTTTTTGGAAGGGGTTGGAGCCCGGGGGGGTCAGACCCCCTTCATAAAAATTTCGTAAAATCTACAGTTTTCATTTTTTTTTTTTTTGATTGAAGGTTTAATGACCACCGTGAGCAACTCAATGGGCTATAAGCAGTCGCCCGTCCCTAATTTAGGGTCACTGGTTCCAGGGAAGGGAGAGAGCCAGTGCCGTAAGACAAACACAACATCCATGCCTCACCGGGATTCGAACCCGGACCCTTTTCGGACGAATGATCAGAGGCCATCGCTTAGACCACTGCGCCACCGGGGTGGCGTTTTCATCTTAGAACCACCAAATTTGGTATACTATCTTACGGTACTCTAACTTAGACGGCAGACAGTTTTTGGAACGGGTCAAGGCCCGGGGGTCAGAGCCCCCACATACAAAATTTTCTTAAAAACTACAGTTTTCAATTCAGAACCACCTAATCTGGTATACTATCTCATGGTACTCTAACTTAGACACTAGACGGTTTTTGGAAGGGGTTGGAGCCTCCGGGGGTCAGACCCCCCTCCGAATATTTTTTTTTTTTTGTAAAATCTACAGTTTTCAATTCAGAACCACCTAATCTGGTATACTATCTCATGGTACTCTAACTTAGACAGTAGACCGTTTTTGGAAGGAGTTGGAGCCCGGGGGTGAAGCCCCTCCCATAAAAATGCCGCGTAAAATCTACAGTTTTTCAATTTAGGACCACCAAATTTGGCATACTCTCTCATGGTACTCTAACTTAGACGGTAGACGGTTTTTGGAACGGGTCGGGCACGGGGTCAGAGTCCCTCCGCCCATAAATATTTTTCGTAAAAACTAAAGTTTTCAATTTAGAGCTACCAAATTTGGTATACTGTATAATTGTGTTCTAAATTAAACGGTAGACGGCTTTCAGAACGGGTCGGGGCAAGGGTGGTTACCCCCCCCCCTACACAGAAACTTTCGCAAAATCTATAGTTTTCAATTTAGAACCACCAAATTTTGTATATTATCTCATGGTACTCTAACTTAGACGGTAGAAGGTTTTTGGAACGGATCAAGGCCTGGGGGTAAGACCCCCCCCACACACACATACAAAATTTTCTTAAAATTTTTATTTTTTAATTCAGAACCACCAAATTTTGTGTCATGAAACTCCAACTTAGCGGGAGACGGTAAGTGAAAGCGCAACATTATTAACTTGATTTGTTATGCAAACCTTATAAATACGACCACAGCGATTAAAAGTTACTAAAGAGTCCTTGTAAGTAATATTTTTTGACCGAGTGCAAGTACAATTTACGAAATGTCAACAGGTCAAAATATCTAAAGTAACAATGAAATTTGGAATACTTTTTCTTTTCTTTTATTTCAGTTTTGACACTTGTATTAAGTTTTAAAAACATATATTTTTCCTATCGTATACCTTCATTGTGCTTTCAACAGAATTTCTTACCATGTTTTGGGTATTTTGTTTCGTGTGGTTGCAGTTTTTTTAATGTTTTGGGCATTTCATTTTGTGTGGTTACTTCTTTTTATGTTTTGGGCATTTTACTTTTGTATGGGTGTTTTTGTTATGTTTTTGTTATTTTCTTTTCTGTGGTAGTTGTAATGTCGACAGGATGAAAAGGGGAAACTAGGGACAGTCACGATGCCTACTTGCTTCTAATTTTTTCTTCAAATACAGCACATGATTTTGTATTGAGTTATACCACTTACTCATTAAGCGACTACAGGTTTCTTTAAATATGAACGTTTTGTTAGAGCCTTTTGTTTCCTCTACCTAGCTTTTTCGGTTCCGCAATTTCTTTTTTTGGTTTTAGAATATTTTCCTTATTATTAATCTATTTTCTCATGCAAACTCTTTATGTAAGGTATGTTTATTCTATCGAAGTATTTTTGCAATTATACGTGAAGCCCTGTTGCTGAAGTAAAAAAAAATATTTCTAACTGAAACAACGCAGTTCAGATATTTTCCTGCTGTTAACTCAAAGAATGAAAACAAAAACAACAAATCTGTGCAATGGTTGAGGCATGAGACAGTACTTACTGGTAACCAGGCAAAGGTTTAAGGAAGAATGAGCTTAAGAATTTCTAACTGCAACAAAAAAGAGCATCTGCACTGTATCCCTCCCCATCCCCTAGTGCCGGCCTTTGGACGTCTTGAAAGAGAAGTCTTAAGGACACATCTGTATCGTAATTGCCTGAGCATTCGCGACAATCTTCTGGTGTCGTAGTAGAAAAACACACTTCCTACTTCGCCTAAATTGCTTGGATGTAATGCCAACGAACAAAGTTTTGCTCTCGCATTGGATTTCTGTTGCTTTTGATGGAATACTTTTCCCCTGGGGTTCACCGCTTTCACTATAGTCTTCAGGACAGGCGGCAATACACCCCAACGTAAAACACCAATTTCACGGCAATTAACTGCCATTAGCGAAAGAGAGGGGCGGTACAGGAAATAAGTCGAACGAGACAGATCTGAACTTAGAAAGTCGGGAGAAGGTGTTGCATGAAAAACTGTGTTTGACTTACAGATCATTTGGCACGTAGGCACGTATGGTTTCGTTTAATATGTTACGGGGTAAACAAATTGTCTTTTCAGTATAACAATTTTCTTTCATACGCATGGTGCTACACAAAAAAATTGAATTTATTTTTGAGAATTAGCATGACGCCTACCGGCCCAGAGTACAGCTGCCCAGTCCGCGCCTGCTGCCGCCACCGGAACCTGGCTCCCGGGTTCTTCGCATCTGTTGATCCCCTTCCTGGAGCGTCCCAGCTGTAAAATACATGTACCTCTGCGTTTTGGAAAAACAAAAGATAAGATGCCGATCCTTAAAATTAACCACTTCTTGTGACCGCAGGTACGAAAATCTTGAACTTCGCTTAAACCCTGACTGGAGGAACAAGCTTCACGTGATTGTCTGTATTCTGAGTGTTTTATTGAATGGTTGCTCATTAGTTCGTAGTTGACTGGAGAACAGAGAACGTGCTTGTTGAAACCTTTGTTGTGCGTTGTCAAGTGATAATAGTGGAAATATATCATTCTAAATATTTTGGAAAGAGAAAGTGCATTGTTTTGCGAAGGCACTATGCAGATGAAGAATGCAACATAAATAGTTAACTCACAAAAAGAAAATGATTTGCTGAAATGGAAAGGGTATTTATTTTGCCATAACAGAGTGCGAGGTGATTTACGGTATTGTCACTGTATTGAAAGAAATTATGGAAATTGTACTGGCTTTGCTAGTACTATTCTTATTGGAGATGAACACAGGATGCGCAATGAGAAACCACATAATCATGCTCCAAGACCGGAGAAAAGTGATGTTGCTGTTGCAAGAGCGCAAATAAAAGAACGAGCGAGAAATGCGGACGAAGCCCCTGCACAAATTATTCAAACCGTGACAACGTCAATGGCTACAGTAAATGCAGCTTACATGCCTAATATGGATGCACTAAGGCAAGTTGTAAAAAAGAGAAGACATGCCAAGACATGCCTGCGGAGCCTACGACTTCAGAACGGATCGATGCCCCAATAAATTTACAGGAGAAGATGGTGCAAAATTTCTTGGCAGAGATAGCGCATTTGGACATCAAAGAATTATTTTATTTTTAACAGAGAATAATTTACGAAAGCTTAAAGAAGCACCCTCTGGATTATGGATGGGACATTTGAAACTTGTCCAACCCTTTTTAGGCAATTATGTTCCATTCATGCTATGGTTGAAACGAATCCAGTGATGCACAGACTTGTCCCACTAGTTTATGGGTTACTTTCCAGCAAGTATAAATAATATAATACTATTATAAAGTATTTTTGTAGGATTTACAAGACTATGCATCAGACTATGATATTCAGCTTGCACCACAATATACGCATAATAATAGATTTTGAAATAGCTACCGTTATAATGCTGCTAAAAGGAATTTGGAAGCAGCACACACAAATGTTGTTGGTTTCATCTCGGAAAAAATGTGCTGAGGAATATCCATCCTCTGGCATAGCCTTGGAATATAAGGAAAACAGTGAGTTTGCTCTCAAAGTCAGACATTTGCAAGCACTCGCATTTTTTTCATCTGATGAAATTCCAGCTGCTTTTGAAGAAGTGAAATCAATTTTACTAGAATATGCAGATTCTGTAGTTCAGTGGTTTGAGGAAAATTATGTTCTTGGAAAATTTCGTGGAAGCAGAAGAAACAATCCAAGCAGAAGCCCTCCGCTGTTCCCGCCAACAATTTGGTCAGTTAGTGAAAACAATTTATTTGGCTTTCCCAGAACACAAAACGAACTTGAAAGATTAGACAGACGCTGGAATACAATTCTGGGAGAGAAAAAACTGTGACTGTACGAAATAATCAGTGAAATTGCGAAAGAGCAGAGAACAACTATGGCTAAAATCGAAAGAGTGATAGCACAGATTCCAACAAATCCACCCAGAAGAGAAACGCTGGCTAGATAAAAAGGAATTCGAACTTCTTTGGTGCACAGAGACAATGTTAACATGCTGGACATTTTAAGAGGAATTTCATATAATTCTACCCTTTACTAAAATGTTCTGGTATTTCTCACTAATTGAATTATACCTTTTACTAACTTGTATTTGAATTTTTCAAGAATGTAAATCCGCCAAAGATGCAAGAATGTAAAACACAACGCAAAATTAAAAAAGTCAAAATTTTCAAAATAGCATGTCAAAAACATAAAATGTCAAAAAGTAATCCAAAATGTGAAACATATAAAAATTCAAAATGTGAAACAAATAAAAATTCAAAATGCAATCACAAGTCACAAGCATTACAAAAATGCGAAACGCTATGTAACAAGTACAACACAAAATAAAACAAATGCCAAAAAAAAAAAAAAAATGCATACGCTTTGTAAAATGTACAAAATAAAATAAATGCCATATTCACAAGGATTTCATGACGAGTCAAGTTAAAAATGAGCTTTTACTTAGACTTCAAATAATAATTACTAGCCTCTACACCTTTTTAAGTCTTTAATAAGTGCAACATTATTAACCTGACTTGTCATCAAACATTATCAATATGACCATAGCATACAATAACTTAAAAGACTTGTTAATGGATGAATTGAGGAATCACCAAATTCAGCGGGTGAAAGTTAATGGCTGTTTATAGTTTTGTACTCGAGTAAATGCGTAACACAGTAAACTTGACTTTCTCTGAAAATTTTATGTATATGAGCACGGTTGATTGAAAACTGATAAAAAGGCTTAAGGCCTGTTTATTCATTTTTGTGCCTCAGTCAAAACGCAGTACCATAACCTTGGCATGTTATCGAAACCTTATGAATACGTCGGACTAAAAATTCCTAAAAAAAGTTTACGCCTAAGGTTTTGTAACTAAAGTTTTGTGACAGGGTAAAACTGCAACATTAATAACTTGACATGTTATGTTAACGTTGTGAATATGAGCACGGCGGATTAAAGATTTCAACAAATAGCCTTTGGGATTAATGTGTTGTAGCTGAGTAAAAATGTAACATTATCTTGATTTTCTATATAAACCAAACTACGTGCTGAAATGGCCCAACTATATGTACGTATACTTCAACCATATACCGAAGCGCTGACAAGGTGAAAACAAAAGTGCAATTTTGTACGGTCCCCTAACATTTTATGGCCAGCCTATATGGAAGTGGACACTTTGATATCAAAAACATACTTTTTGTACGGTCCACAACAAATAGCAATGGACACGTCGCAATCTTTGGGGGGGGGGGGGGTTAACGACCACCGTGATCAATTCAGTGGGCTATAAGCAGTCGGACATTCCCAATTTTGGGCCACTGGTTCCTGGGAAGGAAGACAGCCAGTGCCTAAAGTCAAACACAACGTCCATGATTCACCGAGATTTGAACCAGGATCCTTCTCGACAAGTGGTCAGAAGCCAGCGCCTAGATCACTCCGCCGCCGTAGCGGCACACGTTGAAATGTATTTTTCATACGGCCCCAAACGCTCTTATGGACATACTAGGTCAGAAGCCAGCGCCTAGATCACTCCGCCGCCGTAGCGGCACACGTTGAAATGTATTTTTCATACGGCCCCAAACGCTCTTATGGACATACTAGATTGAACTGGACGCAAATAAATCATTAATATAATTTGTACTAGCAGGGATACCAGATATTTGCCAGGTACATATTACTATTTGTGGAATCACCAATTTCAGCGGGTGAAAGTTAATGAATGAAAAAGATATTCCTGCAATTTTCCAGTAAACTTATTTTAAATTTTTTGATTTAGTTAATTTAATTTTGCGAAACAAAAAAGAAAGAAAAACGAATGGGAATACTTACCTTCTAGGAGACATCTATAGAACTGCCGTACATCTGGCGTGTGCTTCTGTGAATCCCGCGACACAGAAATGCAATGACCTATGTGATGTCGCATGCATACGACTTCACATTGGCATAGATCATCTTTTTCTTACCGTTTTGAATTTTGAATATCTGGAACTCTCTGTTTACATTACATTATATTTCTTTCTGATAAGCCGTTCGTTGGTAGTGAAAGCTAAACTATATAGATTTGTGTTTTTATTACACCATTAAACGCATATTTTTGCACTTTATTGTTATCTACAGTCCCTAACTTAGACCGTAGGTTGGTTAGTTGGTTGGTTGGTTAGTTGGTTGGTTGGTTGATGGTTTATGGTGCAAGGCCCTCAAAGGGCCAAAGAGCGCCTTAGAACGTAAATAGGGTATTCTTAAGAATAAAAAACGGAACTTTTTACGAAAATTTTGCATGGGGCGACCTTGACCCGGGCCCCGACCCCTTCCAAAAACCGTCTACCGTCTAAGTTAGATAACCATAAGTAGTATACCAAATCTGGTTGTCCTAAATTGAAAACTGTAGATTTTACGAAATTTTTATGAGGAGGGGAGGGGCTCTCACCCCGGGGTTCCAGCCCTTCCAAAAAACCGTCTAGCGTCTAAATTAGAGTTTCATGATACCAAATTTGGTGGTTCTGAATTGAAAACTGTAGTTTTTAAGAAAATGTTGTATGTCTGTGTGTGTGTGCGGGGCGGGGGCGGGGGGGGGGGCTCCGACCCCCAGGGCCTTGACCCGTCCCAAAAACCGTCGACCGTCTAAGTTAAAGTACCATGAGATAGTATACCAAATTTGGTGGTTCTAAATTGAAAACTGTAGATTTTACGCTGCATTTTGGGGGGGGGCTCTTACCCCCGGGCTCCAACTCCTTCCAAAAACCGTCTAGCGTCTAAGTTAGAGTACCGTGAGATAGTATACTAAATTTGGTGCTTCTAAATTGAAAACTGTAGATTTTACGAAAAAGTGCTTATTCGAGGGGGGTCTGACCCCTGGGCTCCAACCCTCCCAAAAACCGTCTAGCGTCTAAGTTAGAGTAGCATGAGATAGTATACCAGATTAGGTGGTTCTGAATTGAAAACTCTAGTTTTTAAGAAAATTTTGCATGTGCGGGACGGGGGGGGGGGCTCTCACCCCCGGGCCTTGACCCGCTCCAAAAACGGTCTGCCGTCTAAGTTGGAGTACCATAAGATAGTATACCAAATTTGGTGGTTCTAAGATGAAAACTGTCGATTTTACGAAATTTTTTATGAGGGGGGGCTCCGACCCCGCGGGCTCCAACCCCTTCCAAAAACCGTCTAGCGTCTAAGTTAGAGTACCATGAGATAGTATACCAGATTAGGTGGTTCTGAATTGAAAACTGTAGTTTTTAAGAAAATTTTGTATGTGGGGGCTCTGACCCCCCGTGCCTTGACCCGTTCCAAAAACGGTCTGCCGTCTAAGTTAGAGTACCATAAGATAGTATACCAAATTTGGTGGTTCTAAGATAAAACTGTAGATTTTACGAAATTTTTTATGAGGGGGGGTCTCCGACCCCGCGGGCTCCAACCCCTTCCAAAAACCGTCTAGCGTCTAAGTTAGAGTACCATGAGATAGTATACCAAATTTGGTGCTTCTAAATTGAAAACTGTAGATTTTACGAAAAAGTGTTTATTCGGGGGGTCTGACCCCCCGCTCCAACCCTCCCCAAAACCGTCTAGCGTCTAAGTTAGAGTAGCATGAGATAGTATACCAGATTAGGTGGTTCTGAATTGAAAACTGTAGTTTTTAAGAAAATTTTGTATGTGTGTGTGGGAGGGGGGGGGGGCTCTCACCCCCGGGCCTTGACCCGTTCCAAAAACGGTCTGCCGTCTAAGTTGGAGTACCATAAGATAGTATACCAAATTTGGTGGTTCTAAGATGAAAACTGTCGATTTTACGAATTTTTTTATGAGGGGGGGGGCTCCGACCCCACGGGCTCCAACCCTTCCAAAAACCGTCTAGCGTCTAAGTTAGAGTTTCATGATACCAAATTTGATGGTTCTGAAATGAAAACTAGATTTTACGAAAATTTTGTATGTAGGGGGGGGGGAGCTCTGACTCCCCGGGCCTTGACCCGTTCCAAAAACCGACAACCGTCTAAGTTAGAGTACTATGAGATAGGATACCTGATTTGGTGGTTCTGAATTGAAAACTGTAGATGTTACGAATATTTTGTGTGTGTGTGGGGGGGGGGGGTTTGACCAACCGGGCCCCTGACCCGTTCCAAAAACCGTCTAAGTTAGAGTACCATGAGATAATATACCAAATTTGGTAGTTCTAAATTGAAAACTATATCTTACGGCAATTCTGCAGGAAGGGGGGGGGGGCTTTAACCCCCCCCCCCCTATTCAACCGCTTCCCAAAACCGTCTACAGTCTAAGTTAGAATTCCACGAGATAGTACACCAGATTTGGTGGTTCTGAATTGAAAACTGTAGATTTAACGAAAATTTTGTATATGGGGGTTCTGTCCAACCGGGCCCCGCCCCCGTTCCAAAAACCGTTTACCGTCTAATATTTTTAGTGCCAAAGAAAAACGTAATATTCCTATCCTGTCTGCGTGTCCAAACTTTATAAATTTGATGAGGGAGCAAGACGTTCGAAATCGTACGTTTTCCTGCATTCGTTTTGTATGTAACCAAAATCTGTAAACGCGACGAATTGACGTAGTCGACGAATTGACGCAGTCGACGAATTTGTCCGCGACGAATTGACGCAGTCGACAAATTGACGCGCGACGAATTGACGTAGGCGACGAATTGACGCGCGACGAATTGACGCGCGACGAATCGTCGACTGCGACGACGGGGTCTTCCAGTTACGCGCCGGATATGCTTCCACTGCACCATTATTAATGATTTCTGGTATGTTGGAAAGCGTATCATAATCAATGCATCGCACGATTTTATTAATTTTTTTTGATTGGAGGTTTAACGACCCCCGTGTGCAACTCAATGGGCTATAAGCAGTCGCCAGTCCCTAATTTAGAGCCACTGGTTCCAGGGAAGGGAGAGAGCCCGCGCCGTAAGACAAACATGGCATCCATGCCTCACTGGAATTCCAATCCAGCGCCATCTCGGACGAATGATCAGAAGCCATCGCTTAGACCACTGCGCCACCGGGGCGGCCCAAAAAGTTTTCAGCAGATCCTCTACCTCTTGTACGTTACGTGGTTGAGCCGTCGCAGATCGAGTTTGCTGTCCCAAACAAGCCGCGGATACTCGATTGAATTGATGTCTGGGGAATTTGGAAGCCCAAACATTACCTGGAAGTCTTTCTCATGTTCCGTGAACCATTTTCGAACAATCCGAACAGTTTGGCATGGCACTTTATCCTGCTGAAAGAAGGCACTACTACAGGGCAATGCCTTTGCCATGAAAGAACGTACCTGATCTGAAATGATGTTTAGGAAGGTGGTGAACGGCAAAATTACCTGCATATGAATGACTGGACGCAGGGTTTCCCAGAAGAACCTGCCGAAAACACTTCCTTTAATCTACCAGCTTGTGAATCTCGTTTCCTGTTGCACCATGTGGTTACGCGTCGTTTATCTGAGGAAGTGTTGGCATCGGACACACCGGTGTTGGTAAGTGTTGGCATCAGGATACACGGTAGTTACGCGTCGTTTATCTGGGGAAGTGTTGGCATCAGGATACACGGTAGTTACGTGTCGTTTATCTGGGGAAGTGTTGTTATCAGGATACATGGTAGTTACGCGTCGTTTATCTGGGGAAGTGTTGGCATCAGGACACACCGTGAGACGAAAAAAGGCTAGTAGATGAAGAGTAGTGCTTTGGGAAACCCAGTGTGTGACATACTACAGAAGTGAAAACATGTATCAAGACGACAAATCTGCAGCGAGACAGTCTGTCCGCGCAGCTCAGTTGGGAGAGCGACTTACTCTGGAGTGAGGGGACACAGAGAAACTTATGTTTTCACAAGTGTTCTTCTGGGAAATCCTGCGTCCAATCATTCATGTGCAGGTAACTATGCCGTTTACCACCTTCCTAAATATCATTTCAGATCAGGTTCATCCTTTCATGGCAAAAAATCATAGGCACATCCTTTCATGGCAAAGGATGATAGAGACATCCTTTCATGGCACAGGTACATTTCTTTTATGGACCTCCAGTAGTTCTTCCTTTCAGCAGAAAATGTGCCATGCCAAACTGCCCAGATTGTTCGAAAATGGTTCGTGGAACATGAGGAACACTTCCAGGTAATGCTCTAGCCTCCACATTCCCCAGACGTCAGTTCAATCGAGCATTTCTGGCTTGTGCTAGGACATCGGACAAAACGATCTTCTTAAAATCCTTCAAGGTTCAATTTTGATGCTGGAGTGCTCATTGTAGGAGCTTCCGACGATGAACCTGCGGCTACGCAGCCTTATTTTTAGAAAAGTTCGATTTATTGTTTTTGTGACATAATACTATCGTCACCAGCATTCAGATTACCAGAGAGTTGAGCCACAGTGTCCCCTCTGCTGACTTGTACCACACGGAACAACCTTCGCTCACCTATAGCATCGATGAGCAGCGGTTGACATACACCTTACTGGTGGCTCCTGGTTTTCCCATCCTCAGATCATTTTTTTGAAAGTAATAGTAGCCCCACAAGCCTTGATGTCTTAGAAATGCTGTGTCCCATTCGTCTGGTCATTGCAACTTGACCTTTGTAAAACTCGCTTAAAGTCCACTGCCTTCCCCATGTGAAACAAGTAAGATGCCACCGAATTTTCGGTGGTAATGAGCACGTCTTTTGAATCTTTTCTGACACGAATAGAATTTATCAAAGTTATTGGAAGTGAATGGAAGCGCTTAGAAAAAACAACAACAACAACAACCGGTTTTCTGCAATCGTTAAAACATCCTGAAATGGAAAGAGCTACTCATTTCCATCGGCGGCTAAAACGTATTTTACGAAAATACACAAATGGCGCACAAAAAGTTTCTCATAGCAGAAGGAAGGTACCAGAGATTTTCAAATCGAACAGTTAGAAGTAATATGGAAGGAAACACTATATAACACCATGCCTTCCAGCGGAAGAATTTTGCAAAAGTTTAAAATAGGAGAAAAGTATTCTTCTTGGCAAAAGCCATGCTAAGGAAAAGGAGCTTTTCAAATTTGTCTCCCCGAAGCAGAAATAAGGAGAAAATGTTTTGACCTTTACACTTCCTAGCGGGAAAGCTGTGCAATGTTTGAAGACGATAATGATCCCATACAATAGAAAAAAATCCTCAATAGGGTTTGTGACGTGCCTGACCCGCAGGACGCACATGAGATAAAGGTAGATAGCAGTGAGAGCACAAGCTAGTGTAGTATAGTGGATAGCACTCGGAGCTCCGGAGCTGAGAGGCGGAGTTCGGATTCCTCCCTATGCATAAAAATGAAGAAGAAATTTACTTCGTCATATTGGCGCCCGAACTTCCAGGATGGTCTGGCTGTTAGGTTTCTCGCAATGGTGTGATGTTCTTTCCACACCGCAAGATACGAGAATCCCTTCTTCTGTGCTTCGAAAAAATAAGTCAGTGTGATTCACTCCTATACCCAAATTGTCTGGGATTTCTCAAATGCACGTTATTCATCGGATGACTGCCAACAGCGACACATGGTCACGGCTGACCCTTGGGCCATGCCCCCCCAGCTCTTTTCGGGAAGGGGGATGTGATGTCTTTCAGGAGGGGGGAGCATCCCCGTGTGGTACATCACATATTTCCTTCTCTTGAGAAAGGCGGGGACGAAAAATCGTAGGCTTTCGCGTCCGACGACAAGACATGCTTGAAGGAGCTCTCTTTTGAGAAAGGAATTCTGATAGACGCGACGCTGACAATGAGTAAAGGAAAGATTTTGCACGTGCTGAATGCGTCGCCGACACTCATAGGGTTAAGGAAGCAGACTGTATGAAACTCAAAGCACTTCTCACCACTAACGTTTAATCGCACAGACGAACCCGGCGTTCGCTGGGTACCTCAAGCTGTAAGGGTCCCTCCCCCAGAATATCTGTGCTACGCTTTATTTATTCAAGTTATGAGGGTAATGTCTGTGGAATAAATCTCGCTGTTGTGCCCTGCCCATTGACCCCATTTCGTTTATATTAAACAGAACTGCTTCAGTATACCTCCAGAACACCAAACTAAAGTTTTGTCGCAATCGAAGCATTTTTAGTCATGTTATGAGGATAATGGCTGTGCAATAAATCTCGCTCCTCTCCTGTGCCCTGACCTTTGATCCCATTTCGATATTATTAAACAGAATTGGTTCAGTATACCTCCTCCGGAACGATTCAGCACAACCGAGGGTGATGCCCCGTAGGCGGTCGTGGAAAATGAGCAAAAAAGTTAAAAGCCATTCTTGAACCTCAAAACTTCGTGGCTTTAGTCCGGGTCATTTAATTATACATACTACCGGTGTGCCACATACTTAAAGTTTAAGCCTCAGATAATTTCATTGAAAACAATTTTGCAATAGAACTTTGCCGCCCTCGTGACCCAGTGGTCTGAGGAGCTGGCTTCTGACCATTCGTCACAGATGGGCTTGGATTTCTAGGATTCCAGATGAGGCAAGTGTGGTGCGCCTTTCTTATCGCACTGACTGTTTCCCTTCCCTGCAAACAGTGGCCTTAAATTAGGGACGGACGACTGCCTGTCGCTGAGTCAAAGTAAAAAAAAATATATTAGAAAAAATTCCTTTATTTATTAATCGTTTACAATAAATTTTTGTAGAGATTTTTTTATTGTGGATCTACCTAAATATTAAAAAAAATGCACCCTTGCCTTGAATTGTACTTGATTTTAATATAAACCACTTGCTTCTGCTTACTTTCCACTGTTTCAAGATTCTGGTTTAACGTTGCATAATTCTTTATTATTTTCTTTTCTTATCTTATATATATGTTAGACTTTTCACACTGGTATACATCAATCGCATAAGGAAATGTATTACCTAAAAAACCTGCAAGAAAGTTTTAGTACTGTATATTTTTTTGAGATGAAAAAGAAAAGATGTACCAAGCAATAATTTCAGATTTTATTTGTGCGCGCGTCCTTGTGGGCCTCGTGCCAAGACAAGCCGGGGGCCTCAGAGGTTAATAACACGTCCCTGCTGCTCATGGCGGTTGTAAAACCAACATACAGAAAAGTTTATCAACCTGATGTACATATGGAATCCGTCTGAGGTGTTTTCATCTTGTTCTTCGCCAACGAGTTTGAGGTGTGTCTTCAATGTGAGTGTCTCGTTTTCTGTTTTTAAATTTCTTCAGGGCATTACTGAGATGATTTTTCTCCAAACCGTACGCGCTTCTGATCCTCGTATGGATTTGAAGCAACGCGCGCTCATCTGTGTTAGGAACTTAGTGATAGTCTTTGTCAATGTTATTTATAACATTTCATTATTTATAACAATTAACATCATGTTATTTATAACATTTCATTATTTATAGCAATTCACCTGGAAATAAAAAGCAATCATATTTCCATAGGTACATTCACCTTAAGGCACATAAACATACTGTGCACCTACATTTCAGCAAACTGCCACCACCCAACATGCTTTAATTTCGGAATACCAGCTGCACAACATACAGAGAGTGAGTCGAAACTTTTGCAATGTTTGGATCACTTTATGTCTTCATACAACGAAAGCTGTCTAACATTCAGAGTATAGGCCATCATGTTGCACCGTCTTTAACCATCTATCTGCCAGTATTTTGATTCCGCGGTGGTACCAGTTCTTTTCCTTCGAGGCGAAGATCTCCTTCACCCCAGCTGCCACCTCCTTCTGATTGTTGAAATCCCGCCCACGAAGGAAGTGGGTCATGGACCGAAACAAGAAATAATCCGATGGGGCAAAGTCCGGACTATATTCTGGGTGTGGCATCAGTTCGATGCCCTCAAGTTCCTGGAGTTTTGCCAGGGTCGTTCGCGCAGGATGTGGCCGAGCGTTGTCTTGCTGTAGGAGAGCGCGCTTTCTGTTTACCAGTGCCGAGTACTTCTCCTCCAAAACGACATACATCCGCTCCAGCTGTTCAGATTAAAGATTGGCGTTGATGGTCTTACCATCTGAAACAAATTCGTAATGGACTAACCTCTCGAAATTACAACAGAATTTATGGTTACTCTACAACAACAGAAATAGGAAATATTTTCGCATGGAATGGTATATGTACAAAAAAAGCTGTCTGTACATGCGATAAAAGCATGGTATGAAAATAGGTTTTGTACTGAAAACCTACGTTCATACCATGTATCATACCGTTTAACTCTTCTCACCCCCCTGAACAAAAAGCATCATCACTTCGATTTCTAATCAAACGCGCATTCACACACTCTTCTTCCAACAGAGCAAGACAGGACGAACTCTCTAAGGCCTTAACTATGGCACGGATCTTCTGCTACCCAGAGCACTACTTTCCCGGTCTGTTGAGAAGGTTCACCAGGTTGAGATTCACGACTTTGTCCACGGACAATAAAATCACTAGATACGTTGAAAAGGTGGATTATCTCCCTCCAATTGTTAACACCCTCAAGAAGATATGCCATAGGCATAATTTCACATTTGGAGTTTGCACTAAAAATGTATTTACTTTACTGAGAAATGACTGAGATAAAGTACCCAAACTCACGAAATATGGTGTATACTGCATTCCGCTCGCCCATGAGGATTCGGGTGTTATTGACAAATTTTATATAGGTTCTACAATTAGGACTCTGAATACCCGGTTGGGTGAACACAAGTACACCCTCCGGACAGAAACTATTAATACTGCCTTTACTATGGCTGTTAAACAGGGTGGTTACACCCCTGTTTGGGAGAATGTTAAAATCTTGAACTCCAATGTCAACAAAAATACTGTTTTCTTTTCAGAAAGTTTATATATTATTGCATACGGAGACAACTGTTGTAATTTAGATCTCCCCACATTTGCACCAAGACCTTGGCGCAAAATGGTTGCTCCACAAGAGACTTTGACACATGAGGAATTTTAAAACATCGGAACCGTACATTTTTTTAAATATTTTGTATTCTTATATTCATGTTATATTGATTTGGAATTGAAATTTTATAATTTGTGCTTATACTGTGACATCATGGTCTGTTGGTGACGTGGTGCATGATGGGTCGTGTTATCAAGTATATAAGGGTTGACTCTGTTGGATCCCGTGGCGCATTGACCAGTAGATGGGGACGGGAGATCCCCGAAAGCTCTAGTCTGCTTTTAACCCGCTTTTAATTTGTAAGTAAATTGATTTTAATTTGCTTATTGAAGACGTGGTTGACTTTTATCGCATGTATAGACAGCTTATTTTGTACATATATCTAGAACAACAGTTGATAATTTTTTTCAGAGAATACAAAGATTTGCATTTACTACCTTAACTCGAGACTTTTCTGAGACCTGATATGTTGGCTCAATGGATTTTCATACCAGGCATCACTTCGATTCTAAAAAAAAACCCTTGCCGGAGGTACAGTATCAACTTCGGGATTAAAACAGCGAACATTCTCAGGGTAATCAAAAAAGACCAAGACCCAGTTGAAATAATGAACAAACACGTTGTCCACAGGATCCCATTAGCAGCTACAAATCCGGACGAAAGTGACAATATTTATATCGGCTCTAAAGTTAGGACATTAAAATCTAGACTTTTGGAGCACAGGTACAATTTAAAAACCGGATTGAGAGCGACCTCCCTATCACATTAAGCAATCAAGGGTATTCACTATTCTGTCTGGGATGAAGCCACTATATTGTCTACTCCCCGATCCAAATTCACGTGTCTGCTCACTAAGAGCTTCTTTATCCATTATTATAAAGAAAAATGTTGCAATGACGAACTTCCATGCTTTATTCCATCACCATGGGAAGCAATAATATTAAAATCTGATCATGAGGACATGAAAGACTCACGAACCTGTCTGCTTGAAGATGCTACCATGACAATCGATAAATTTGTACTATAATAGCACATGCGTCTTGCTCCACTGCTTTAGTCTAACCTCTGTATATTGGTATTGTACTTCATTTACGTTGTTTCAGTTCGTTGTGTACTCATCTGAAGATGGACCCTTAAGAGGGTCCGAAAGCTCTGATGCCTTTAATGAATGATATTGTAACATTAAAACTTTTAAATTGAAGGTGTTAAAGTGCATCATCATGGTTTTAATTCATCGGATATAATTATGATCGTACTTAGACGATAGTATTTATGGGTTTTGTGATTCCACCAGACGCAGAGCATGACCTTGTGCTCGAAGCACCCACGTTTGGCAACAGGTTCAGGTTCGGGCTTAACCACTGCCGTTGTGTGTTAGAATTACGGAAATAGACCCACTTTTCATTGCACGTAAGAGTTCATCAAAACTCTTATTTAGTGCGGTCGCAAGCACTAAGCTTTTCTTTTTCATACTAGCCTCGCCCTCTAGCGGCAACAGCGTGCAACCATAGCTCATTTGCTTAAAACTGTCAGGTGGTCATAATAAAGTGGCCACTCAGTGTATAATGTAATGATACAGAAGCTATTCCATAACTATTTGTGACTTATTTACTGATTTCCCCTCGCACATACAGAAATTTCACACCAGGAACTTTATCCGACGCAAAAATAATTTTTCAAGTTGGACTTTCCGACGATGAGGCATCGGAAAATCGTATTTTATCTTTGCGCTCCTTGCGGAAAAACTGTGTATTACGTGAAAAATAAAAATAAACCCTACCTAAAATATTCTCGTTGCAAACAGTAGCGAGGAAGGAATTTTTTCAATCGGATATTTTGAAGCAACGATGTGCAGTAAAAATGCATTTTGAATTCGGAATTATATGGATTTGCGCCCTCTAGTGGTAAAATTAGGCATTTGAAAAGGATCAAAAAGCAAACATCGTCGTTCTCACGTTTCAGACTTCCCAACGCAAAAATAACTTTTTCGAATCGGATTAAAGGCTGTAGACATATGGTATCTACAGGGACGGACTAACATAAATGATGTCATAAGTACCTACTCCTTCTTTCAGAATACGTATTAATAAAAATATGCAATCATGATGAAAAGACATGATTCTTCAGAGAAAGCAGTAAAACTAAATATTAGAACTTCAAATGTGTGCGATGAAAAAGCTCGGGAAGCTTTGTTTAAAAATCTTTGTTCAAATTTCGATTAAACAAAGGTTTTAGCCCATCGTTAAAATCAACTTTGGGTATTATTTCTCCCGCAAAAAACTTCGTGATATTACGTATGGATGGAAAAGTAGCAAATGATCCTAGAAAAGTTAAAAATGATTCTTCGACTTGTCTTTTAGAAGAAAGTTAGAAAGTGCAAGTTTAGTAACAGAGGGGAAAAGTCCAACCTACGTATAAGAATTCTTTGACCTAATTCTTTTAGCGTAATCATTCGGGGGAAGAACATATGTCACACCCATCTGCCCATTTAATTTACTTGATTCCCCCAAGAGACGAACAACGAAATGTCGGAAGAATCATTCGATTAAAGTAAAAGTATAATAGCTTCTTCCTCGGTTTCGAACGACAATCGTTACCCAATGAACTCACTGCAAGAGTGATTCAAATAACTATTAACTGGTAATTAAAAGGGCAGATGCCTCACATTGGAGGGAGATAATGTGTACTGAACGATTTCTATTACGCTAAATCAGCATTAATATCGCTGAGCTCCTCTTCCAATTTTCTAAATTAACCTGCAAGACATTCACCCAACGGAAGAATTCTCAGATGCGAAAATTAACTCGGGAATAAAGCTATTTCTTTTTCATACGCTGACCATTATCATTAATCATGAGGAAGGATTTTTCGGATTGGAGCAATAAATTTAGCACTTCCTCTATTGCAAGTTAGCTCTCTTCGGCGAAATTAGACTCGGTGATAACTGAGGCGTGAGAGCCCACACACACACACACTCACACTCAATCCCCCCCCCCCCCACACACACACACACACTCTCTCAGTTGCTCAGACGCGGAGGCACTGATTCTTTAACCCTAAACATGTGAGTTCATGAAAAAATGCTTTCAGATTCATTAAGGCCAGCAATTTATAATTGGAGCATCTTGCGCGGGACCGAGTCTGCAATCGCAGTATGGTGAACTGGTGTGCAAAAATTTATAGGAAAACAATAATCGTGACGTAGACAATTAATAAAACCAAAAATTCAAAACATGAAGTAGAATAAAACGAGCGCATGACATCTTTACATTTGGTTACCAAACATCTGCACAGAAAAATTTGAAGCATTGAAGCATTTCGTTTAACATTTGAAGCATTTTCATAGATATATTGAAAAAAATCCGTTTTGCTTAGAAAGAAAATCAACATTTGTCGACTAATAATTTAAGAATGAACAAATTATTTTGAGCAGGTAACAATCATTTATACTCTTTATCTCACCCGCAAAATTTATGCAATTGGATTTGTCCCAAATTTGAAATCATTTTTTCATCATTGTGATGGAAGTAATCTTTACGATTTATTTAAGGAGATTTTATTGGATCAAAGATAACAAGGATTAGATGTCAAAGCACTGATTTACAATTGCTTCCGAAAATCTATTTCACCACTGGGAGGATTTCCTGTCAGAAATCAAAGCTTTAATGAAGATGATAATTTTTAATAAAATGATGTAAAAGAAAATACATTTCTCTGCACATACCGGCCACTAAATTAGAAACTTTTATTCAATACTGGGTTGGAACCAATTTAGCTTAAATTACAGCATGTACGCGGTTTGGTATAAATTTCACAAGGAGCTGGAGTGCATTTACGTCTACAGCAGGGGTTTCAAACTCAGATCTTTGGAAGGGCCAGTTTTCAGTTTTAAAGGAACTTAGCGGGCAACATGATAATAAATTTCTTATGAAAAAATACAAACTTTACAAAAGAACTCCAGTGGCTTTGCACAAGAGTGGAATATTATTTCTAATTATCGGTAAATAGTAAAAAATATGTTCATCAATCACTGAAAACAATCGCTTTTACCTAACAATTATTTTCACTTGAATCTTAAAACAATCACATTTTACCAACTGACCACGGTACAAAAATATTTCATGTTCTGACCAGAAATTTGGGCTCGTTTTTGTGTCACTAACTTATCGATCTTTGGAATAATGTCCTTTGAACATGCTACTTTTAAAAGTGAGCTTAAGTGTCTGTCACTTAACCTATTCCTTTCAAGACATTTTACTTGGTTCATTCATGAAAACAACTGTTTATATGAGTATGTTGTTCCGAGCATAGACAGAACCGTACAGCTAGGTTATGAATGTTTACGCACTTGTCCTTTGAAACTAACTAGTAAAATTGTTAGATTGCAGATGTTGAATTTTTCTTTTAGGAAAGGATCACACTAAAAGTCTATTCATTCAAACTGAAGTTCTTCAGGTGCGTCGAGAGCATTATAGGAAAATGGTGACTTGAATATATTGAAAATATTTTCTGTCTTTGACACTTTCAAACCGCTTGTTAAAATCTTATTTTAATATAGCTGTCTTCGCAAAAATTCATGCCCCCCCGGTGGCGCAGTGGTCTATGCACTGGCTTATGACCATTCGCCCTAGTTGGGTCCGGGTTCGAATCCCGGTGCGGCATGGATGCTTGTGTTTGTCAGGATACTGTAAAAACAATGTTTGATGTATACTTGTTCAACACCGGCTATATCTGTGGAAATTGATTATTTGTCATGGTGTAAACCATGTATGACATGTACTTGTTGATGTGAAATATCTGTATCCTGTTTATCATGTCTCTGTACCACCAGGTCCAACAAATCCTTAAAAAGAAAACCTCCAATCAAAAAAAAAAAAAAATCACCAAAGTTGATTTCTTCTTCTTTAGCCGGAGCTTTTAAAGTGGGAAAAGCCGCCCCAGATGGTCTAAGCGATGGCCTCTGATCATTCGCCCTAAATAGGTCTGGGTTCGAATCTCGGTGAGGCATGGATGTTGTGTTTGTCTTATGGAACTGGCTCTCTCCGTTCCTTGGAACCAGTGACTCTAAATTAGGGACGGGCCACTGCTTGTAGCCCATTGAGTTGCTCACGGTGGTCGTTAAACCTCCAAACAAACAAAAAAATGGGAAAGTGAGCAAAATTTTCTACACTGAGCTGAGCTTCCGAAAGCTGAAGTTTCCTCTGTAATGCGTTAACATTATCAATAATATCAGTGACTAGCTTATCTTGGACTTGTAGTTTGATATTCAAATCTTTTAAGTATCCAGTTATATCTGTGCTGAATACCAGATCATGAAACAATTTTGGATCATCAAAAAACGAGACATCTTGATCTTTACTTTCAAGGAACATCTTTATTTCATCTCTTAAATTCCAAAAAATGTCTTACTTATAAAGAGGATGGCTTTGCATTACTACATTACTATATTAAATTTATTATATTATAATATACTTGAAAAAAGGGTGAGTTATTTTTATTTTGTAATCATTCATGATGGCTGCACAACAGGTGGCGTCGTCCCGCGAGTTTGAGACAACTGGTCTACAGAATAGTAGGAGTTCACCAGAAAGTCATTTAACCGGCTCAGATTTGGTGGAAGATGACTTTGACCCCCGGATCAGTTTTCATAGCATGTCCCATGCATTCTGAATCTGGTTCAGATCAAGACTTTGTATTGACCATGAAAAGTAGTGGAAGTCGCTATCATGCTCTGAACCACGGCTGTACACATCTTGCGCAATGGACAGTAGCATAGTCGTCCACGAGACAGCCGCCACCTGCTGGATACAAAGTCAGCATTGCAAAATGAACTCGATCAGTAACAACGTTCTGATAATCATTGGAGAGCACTCGAGCTACCAATTATGTGCCAACAGAACGTTCCCTATAGCATAATATCACCTTCAGAACCATGAGTTGTGTTCAGAGAAGGAAACGGGCCACGGGTTTTCGGGTTGACAATTTCTAGCGGAGCAAGAGGATTGACTCAAGGTGTTCCCCACCCGATTTCGACCCGGTTTCGTTTCCGTTTTATTTTTGAAAAACAAAATGATATTTTTTTAAAAAGAAAATTAAGCACTGTGAATATTATGCTTGATACTGGTGCACCAGGTCTGAAGTATGATTATTATTCATGCAATATGAAGGAAAAGTGTCCCATCCTTCTGAGGGGCAATGATGAAATTAACATCCACATTTTGGAAACTTTCAACTCATCATAAGCTGGTGAAAATTAGTGTTCTTGTGAAACATATTTTGAAGCTTCATATGCTATCAAGAAAACAGGAAAAAAAATTGAAATTAAGCATACAACAAAAGTAAAAAAGTTTTACTGTAGCGCCATCAAAATTATGTGAAACAAATTTAACATTACTGCGGAGAGACTTTTCACTCTCGCAGATATGTTTGAAAACCATGAACAGAATACGGGACTACACCACGCAATAGAAATTTTGAAGATGACAATCCGTTTTGTTTTTTTGGTGTAAAAATGAAAAGGCCCCGGTGGCGCAGTGGTCTAAGCGATGGCCTCTGATCATTCGTCCGAAAGGGGTTTGGGTTCGAATCCCGGTGAGGCATGGATGGTGTGTTTCTCTTACGGCACACTGGCTTACTCCCTTCTCTGGAACCAGTGACTCTAAATTAAGGACGGGCAACTGCTAATAGCCCATTGAGTTGCTCATGGTGGTCGTTAGACCTCCAATAAAAAAATGACAAGTATGGTGAGTCAGTTAATATCCGAAAACTTCAAAATTCCGTCGTCCTGGAGCGGGAATCGAATCCACGTCTCCGAGATAGCGCCTGGGTATGCTAGCCACTACACCACCCAGAACGACCAAGTCTCAAGTTTCCGATTAATTTGAATATAACCATCAAAGGATTCACTAGTCGAAGCAACCGGCATTCATGTTTAGCGAATCTGGAGGTTAAGGATCTTATCCCGTGATTACTCGAAGGAGCAGATAAATCATGAATGGAATACGGGATTACACCATACAATACAAATTTTGAAGATGACAATCCGTTTTATGGTGTAAATATGATAAATATGATAAGTCAGATAATATCCAAAAACTTGAAAATTTCGGCATCCTGGAGCGGGAATCGAACCCGCGTCTCCCAGATAGGGCCCAGGTATGCTAACCACTAAACCACCCAGAACAACCAAGTCTCAAATTTCGGATTAATATGACTTAAATATGACTTACCATCCTTGTTACACCAAAAACCGGATTGTCATCTTCAAAATTTGTGTTTGAAAACATTTGCAAAACAGTTAGAATATGTCTTGCAAATGAAAGACGACAGTTTCAATACTTTCTGTAGGTAAGTGAGTAAATTATACGTTATCATTTGTTTGATTTTCGCGTAGCCTAAGATAACCCCTGCGGAGAGGGTTTTTGAACGCCCGAAATAATGTTGTAGTTTAAAGTAGATTTGCCCGGGTCAGTTACAGTTTCGGGTCGGGTCTAATTACGAGATGCCCTGCTCCGGGTTGGGGCCGGGCCCAAAATACATTACCCGTCCCCAAATCTGGTTGTGTTTGCAAGGCAAGCTCGGTTCCTTGCTCTCTGGAGTACCCGCTTAACTCTCCACCTAGTGACGATACAGAACACGACTAGTCGTACATCATGGCTTTTTCGCAGTCTTCCCTTGTCCATTCACAGTGTTCCTAACACCACTACAGATGAACTTTCCAGTTCTTTGCAAAAATAGGCGGTTTCCGTATAAGCATGCGACTACTAATATAGTACTTCTTCAATTCCCTGCGCATAGTTCGCTGAAATATGGGTCGGGAACAGCCTTCCTTGAATGCTTCGGTAAATTGCTGCACGCAAAAAAATCATGTTTCTCCGTGCAAGCCCTTTTTTTTTTTTTTTTTTTTTTTTTTTTTGATTGGAGGTTTAACGACCACCGTGAGCAACTCAATGGGCTATAAGCAGTCGCCCGTCCCTAATTTAGGGTCACTGGTTCCAGGGAAGGGAGAGAGCCAGTGCCGTAAGACAAACACAACATCCATGCCTCACCGGGATTCGAACCCGGACCCCTTTCGGACGAAATGATCAGAGGCCATCGCTTAGACCACTGCGCCACCGGGGCGGCAAATTGTATTCCGGCACTGCTGGGATCGAACCCCAGAACTCTCGACAACTAGTCGAGTGCGTTCGAATTTACGCTACAGCGCCCGTGCAAGCCCTGTCAGACGAAGATGATCTCGTTCCTGGCTGATTGCTGTCGCACCACATTTACGCCTCTTACACAAACGACGTGTAGTTATCTTTCCAGTGATTAAACACCCGGATTATCTCACTTTTGGGAAACCAGTCAGCACTGCTGTTTCCAAAACTGTGCGATACTACATTGGAATGACTAAAAGTTCATTTAGAGTTAGAGTTAGCGAACATAAAAGGGACATAAAGAATGGTAAAGTAACCACGGCCCTATCCAGATAAGTCAAGTTCAAGTCCTCTGCTCCTATGTGGGATGACGTAAAGAAATTAGCTTCCTACTCCACCCCAAAATCTACTGCCATTCGCGAAACTTTGGAAATCATAACCAACAGCGAGTCGTGCAATGATAGCGTCTCACTGGAGTTGCCACGGGTTTGGAACCAGTTCTTCAAATAGTGATTGCCTCTTAGTTTTTCTTCCATGATTCCGCGTGCTAAACGAGCATAACGCCTCGTGTCTTTGAATACCTGATTACGTTCGCATCTATTCGTTATTGCCAAGTCAAGTCACCACGTTCGAATTGTTGAACCGTTCTATTATTCAGTTTGCAGTTTGCTGTCTACCTTCCTTGAGAAAGCCACCTGGTTGATGTGCGAAAGCTTAGAAACTTTGATTTATATTCTACGCCAAGAAATTTCGGATCACTAGTATAGTTATACTATTTAAGTACAGCTGGTGTATTGTTCCTTGTTATTAATCACTATTGACCATTATTAACTAACAAGAGTCTTAAATTGTTGCCTAGATTTTTATTTGGTGACGTACATAGCCACGTATTTTTTATATACGCTGCGTTAATGATGTTTACGTACATTTGCATAAGGATTTCTTACTCAGTGGCTGGTGTGTCTACATATTCGCCTAAGAGGTTAACATACTTCTGACACCGATGCTTAGATTTCTTCGAGCTTTTCAAATAAAAAGCTGATGGATATGCCTGAAACAACTGATGATACATTAAAGATGGACTAGAATTTTGTCCCCTTCAAATGTTTTTTTCAATTGGAAGAACGAATGCTAATCAGATTGAGCCAGATCCAATGAGTAAGCAGATTGCCTCAACGGTTGAAAGTGGATTTCACGAAACTTTGCCTATGTGATGCCAGCCGTGTGGGCTGAACATTGTTCTGCAAAAACAGAACCCGTTTTGGCAACTTGTCCCTGGGTTTTGATTTCAGTTCCTGCTTCAGTTTGTCCAGAAGGAATGTATAATACGTTGCTGTGATGGTGGTGTGTTTTATAGGTAGTCCATTGACATTACCCGTGCTTCTTCCAGAACACAGCCGTCATCATCTTTGCTGAAAACAGATGTGCTCGAAACATTTTTGGACGAGGAGATCCGCAGTATCTTCATTCTTTGGATTGTTTGGTGCACAGTGAACGATAACGATGCAGCTGCATTCACGTTTTATCCATGGTTACCAGTTGAGTCAAGAAACTGTCCACATCCAGTTTAACATCATGCAACACTGCCTCAACTGCTGCAATTCAACGAGTCTTCTGAGCGGCAGACAGACGTTTCAGCATCCAGCTTCCTGATGCCCAGAACCTTGTGGGTGATGAATCCAGAACGTTCACAGGACATCCGCTGAGTCTCTTTTTTGAGGGATTCTTCTGTCTTCCAAAATCACTTTGGGGACAGCATGCACATTTTCTGAAACTGTGAACATAATCCGTCTTCCTGGGCAGTCTTCAACCTTATTGCTGAGATATCCTGTCTTAAATTTAGCAACCTAACTTTCAGCAATGGAACAAATAGAATACTAATTCATGATGTCTCCGGATATTTTACTCTGGATTTCTTCACTACCTTCCCTTTCAATGACATGAGCTTAATTACCACCGTGCTCTCCTTCGCCGAGAACTCTACTTAAACAAAAAATAACAACAAATTCCTAACATGGGTTTAGTCTCCACTGCATCCAAGCCTAAGGTCTGGTCGTGTCAGCGGGAAATACTATAACTCAGATGGTTTGATAACACCTGACCGCGTGCCGCATGCTGCTCGAGTAACGTAGTGAAAGAAGGGAGTAAACAGAGTGCCTTGATAGGACAGGGGACAAAAAAGGGGATGAAAAATTGGAGATTAAAGAATATACGCAGAAGCATTAAGAGAGGTAATTGTAAGCTCCTACACGACCGCATCGACATGTGATCCTAACAGCCAGTGGTGTAGGGTGACTTAAAATGTATCCGGTGCTAAATATTTTTAAAATTGCTATCAACTATCGTCCGCACTGTGAAACATAAATTCAGTGGACTGTGAGGTTTCCACACGCCATCTGCTGAAATCATACTTAACCGCACAGAATGAAGTACAAATTGTGTTTATATACACCCATTGTCGAAAAAATCCGCGCACCAAGAGGAGGCGTTGGATTGAAATGGGATTTTAGTAGTGAGATAGTAAATACCAAGCGCAGAAGTGATTTCAATATCATAGCAGTTGGACGAATTCCCGCGGACATAAGGTACAGTACACATTCGGATCAGCGTTAGTACAGGATGGGACCGCCTCGTGCTCGGATACATGCGGTGATACGGTCCAGAATGGAGACAAAGAGACGCCATATGTTATCCTGAAAAAGATTGGCTCACACTTCTTGCAACTGACACTCTAAATCACGAACACTGGGGAATGGAGAAAGCTGGTGTCCCATCTGGTCCCACACGTGCTCGATGGCTGAGAGGTCAGGCGATTTGAAGAACACGAGAAGTGTGAAAGCATGACGTAGATCATCATCATCATCATCATTGTCAACCATTATAAATCCACTGCTGGACGAAGGTCTCCCCAAGTTTCCTCCACAACGGTCTGTCTTGTGCCAGTCTCCTCCATGTCACTCCCGCATATTTACGAATTTCATACACCCATCTCCCATGTGGTCTTTTTCTGGGTCTTTTCCTGTCCCTTGGAATCCAATCTAAAATTCGGCTGTCCATCTATGGTCTGTCCTTCTGGCAGTATGTCCAGCCCATTGCCATTTCAGGGATTTAACTCTGATCATGATGTCTTCCACTCTCGTCATTTTTCGGATCCACGAGTTCCTCTTCTTATCTCTCCTGGTTATACCAAGCATGCACCTCTCCATGCTGCTTTGAGTTGTCTGCAGCCTTTGTATGTCTCTTTTAGTTAAGGTCCACGTCTCTGCACCATACGTAAGCACTGGAAGGATGCATTGATCAAACACTTTTCTTTTAAGACATAATGGCATATTGCTCTTGAAAATTATGCTGTTTCTTCCAAAAGCTCTCCAGGCAAGTTTTGTACGCCGATTAATTTCTTCATCAATGTGACCCTCACTTGATATCTGCTGTCCAAGATAAACATACGTATCTGTTATCTCCAGTTTTTCTCCATCAATCGATAAATCTTCATTTCTTGTAAAAGCATTGAACATCACTTTTGTCTTCTGAAAGTTCATTTTTAATCCCACTTCTTTACTCTTGTCAGCAAGTTCCTGGATCATATTCTGCAGCTCTGATGGGCTAGTTGCAAAAATGACTACGTCATCAGCAAAACGAAGGTGGGTTAGATAATCTCCATTCATCTTTATTCCTTTGTTTTCCCAGGTCAGTGATTGAAAGACATTTTCCAATGTGGCATTAAAGAGCTTCGGAGATATGGTGTCACCTTGTCTCACTCCCTTTCCAATTTTTATAAGTGTTGTATTTTCAAACAGCCGGATCTTTGCACTTGCATTTTCATAGATGTTATTAATAATATTAATGTATGCATCTTCAATACCGCAGGATTTCAGAGCCGTGGTAACTGCTGATGGTTTCACCGAATCAAAGGCTTTTTCATAATCGATAAAAGCCATGCACAATGGAAGTTCATATTCCCTCGCTCTTTCAATTAGTTCTCTCAGTACGTGGATATGATCTATTGTGCTGTAGCCACTCCTGAATCCAGCTTGTTCTCTCGGTTGAGCCATGTCCAGTGTTACCTTCAAGCGGTGTGAAAGAACTTTAGTGAAGATTTTATAAACCACTGATAGGAGGCTGACAGATCTGTAGTTCCTGAGATCCTCAATGTCACCTTTTTTATGTAGCAGGATCATTGTAGCATTGTTCCAATCCTCAGGAATCTTCCCTTCATTAAGGCATCGAGTGAAAATTTGGGCGAGTACTGTTTCAATTTCTCCACTTGCTTCTTGTATGATGTCTATAGTAATTCCATCTTCTCCTGGAGCTTTCCCCCGCTTCATGTTCTTGATTGCATGAGCAACTTCTGCTGGGAGGACTGGAAGAACTCTGGTACCTCTCACGATGTCTGGAGTACATGTATCATCCCTTTCATATAATTTGGAGTAAAAATCTTTCACTCTTGTCAAAATTTCGCCTCTATTTCTTGTTATAGAACCATCTTCTTTTCTCAGAGCCATAATCTGTTTTCTTCCCTTACTGAGATGTCCCTTTGCTATCTTAAGGCTTTGGTTGTTTTCAATTGCTTTCCTCACTAGCTCACAGTTGAATTTCCTTACGTCTTCAGTGATACTTTTTCGTGCTGTCTTGCATAGCTCTATATATTCCACTTTGGAAGTCACATCTTCTTTAGTTGTCCTCATCACTCTTCTTTTTTGCATCAACATTTTGGTTTTTCCTGATAATTTGTTTACATGCAACTTGTTCTTAGACCCAGCTAATTTTGTTGCTGTTTCCATAAGATCTTTGGTTACTTTTCTGTTAACTTCCGAAATATCCACTTCTTCCGATGTTAGGCCTTCTAAAGCAGAGAATCTGTTCTTCAGTTCCAACTTGAAAGTATTATGGTGTTTTTTAAGGTTGGTTATGTCAATACATTTTGTTTGTCTTATGAGCTTGCCACGTTCCAGTTTAGTGTTGAGGTGCATCTTACATCTCTCCATGACGTAGATAGTCCTGGAAAACCCGAGCCGTGTGCGGACGGGCGTTATCTTTTTGGAAAATCGCTCCGGGAAGCCCCGCCAGGAAAGGCAGCACACGGGGCCGCAGGATCTCCTGTACGTGGCTCTGGGCTCTCAACGTCTCTCGGATCACTGGGAGGAAAGTGCGGCTGTCATACGCGATGACTCCCCAGATCATCCCGCCTGCAGTTTGGGACGCGTGCCGTTGTACAGTGAATTTGGAATTGTAGCGGTCATCTGCGATCCTCGACACTCTGCCACTGTGGTCGTCCGTTCCCATACAGAAGCGGGATTCGTCGCTGGACACTATACGTCGCCGGTCCGTAGCATTCCACGTTGCTCGCTGCTGATACCACTGCAATCGACGCCGACGTTGGTCAGGTGTTAATGGCAGAAAACGTAAGCGCCGTCGAGAGTGCAGATTCGCCTCTGCCACACCTGAAAATGGTTCTGGCGAACACAGGAATCTCTTGTATAGCCGTCACATGTCTCTGGAGGTTGGAGAAGGACGTCGCTGCATCTGTGCGTGCCGCTCTCACGATCCCACGGTCATCTGTGCTGGAGGTGTGTCTGGGTCGTCCGGAGCCAGTCCGCCATGTCCGGCTTCCTTCCCGTGTTCATTGCTCCCATCACGATCTCACCGTACTGTACGACCGGCACAAATGGCGGCCGATTCGGCGCGCCGGTCACCCTAACTCTTTCATCCCGTCGATACCGCCTCGTTCAATTTCCGTCAGTTGTCCACACGCACATTTACGGCGGCTCTTCGGCATGCCTATTGCTCAGGGATTTCTCCTGACTCTTACCGTGCACTTTGGCACGCATGTGGGGTCCCCTGTCCTGCGCCTTATTAGCCCCAAGGATTGCGATTGCAGCTCCGGTTTTGGATCTGCTGCGTTGTTAAGATGCACAATACAGCTGCAAATGTTGTAATAACAAGCCTGCAGCTGACCGGAATCATATCGCACTATCAGCTTGAGTGAAAATGTCGCGGCGGGAGAAAACTGACTTTGAGAAAGGAAAGATTGTTGAGTGTTATATTAGTGGGTTGTCCAAAACAGAAACCGAGAGGCGTTTAAACCTACCCCAGTCAACTGTTTTGGATATACTGAATAAGTGGAAATCACATGCCGTGCCTGAAGCAGAAAAACGTACCGGCACACCAAAGAAAATCAGTGATAGTTGGAACCTTGGTATGTACACGTACCATTCGCAGAGAACTTCATTCCATGGGTTACCGTGGTCGTTTGGCTACTCATAAGCCTTTCATCTCCACTCGGAATGCTATCCGTTGTTTAGCATGGTGTAAAGTACATGTATCGTGAACCATAGATCAGTGGAAATGGGTCCTATGGACTGATGAATCCCGGTACACGATCCATCGGTTTGATGGCCATGTGTGGGTATGGAAGTAAGCCGGGGAAACGCTATTTACCACAAAGTACTGTTCCTACGGTCACGCTTGGAGCTGGCAGTGTACTCGTGTGGGGGTATTTTTCGTGGTATGGCCCCGGCTCATTGGTTACCCGAGGCAAACCTGTTAACCAGCGCGTCTACCTCGATTTTCTGAACAATTATGCTCTACCAACTCTGTGGCAATACTATGGAACCGAGCCTTGTTGGTACGAGCAGGATAATACACAGAGCCATAAAGCAAGGACTGTTACGGCATGATTTGACTATACTTCTGTATCGTGTGTGGACTGGCCAGAAAAAACCAGATCTAAATCCCATAGAGCACATATGGGATGAATTAAAGAGCCGCATAAGAAGTTTGACACCAAGACCTACTACTAAGCAACACTCAGCGGAAGCATTATGTACTGAATGGAAGCGCATACCTATCGCTGTGTTCCAAAACCTTGCCGAAAGCATGTCTCGAAGGGTCAGTGCATGCATTAAGGCCAAAGGTGAACCGACACCGTACTAATGTATGTCAATAAATGCTATATTGCGTTTCGTTTCTAGGTGTCCGATGACTTTTGTCCATATAGTGTATGTTTCATTTGTCGGAAAAACGGAGGAGGTGTGAAAGCCAAAGATTTGGGAACATTAGAAAGCCAAAGGCTTGCGATAATCACTAGTGCATAGCATTACCTAGTCCAGAAGTGGTTGGACATTGCACATTTTTGAGTACATGCAGTCGTACTGTATTATGCAGTGAGACTTGAAAATTTACTCATTAGCGTACCTTTATCTGGCGTTCTTACCTGCTCTCTCAAAACATGCTGTACCGTCCGTATGGCGAGTTGCCTAAGGACTGGCTAGTGACTATTCATCCGAGATGGGTCCCAGTTCGAATCCGGGTGTTGCATGGATGTTGTGTTTGTCTTGCGGCACTGGTTCTCTTCCTTCCATGGAACCAGTGGCCCTAAATTAGGGACTTGCGACTGCTTATAGCCGTTTGATTTGCTCACGACTGTCGTTAAGCCCCCGATAAAAAAATGTGTCATAACTTGAAAGGAAAGTGTTTCTGGCCCAGTGTTTATCAGAACTTTTTTATCACTGTGCACAGTAGAATACGTTCCCGCGTATGACTAAACCTTTTGGAAAGAGCCTGAGTAGTATCTGTACTCGGCACGTTGTTTCCGCTTCAGTTCATTAGATTAGAAAAATCCTTTTGTGGCATAACTGCTGTAATACAATCACTAAAAATTTTCTTTGTAAAGCAAAATAACGCTGTAGAATAATATCTCTGTTTCTTCCTTTGAATCATAGAAATCATTGCTGTTTAATACTGCTTTATGTCTTGGTAATATGCGTGTGTGTGTAGATTGTTCTATGCTGATGACACACTCAGTCCTGTTGGCTGAGAGTAAAAGTGAGTTGCAGAGTATGTTGTCCCGGATGTACAAACTTTGTATGAAATTTAAAATCAGTATAAAAGGGAAAAACCAAAGTTATGGTGTTTGAGAGAGGAACTGTTCGTACTAGATGCAAGATAAATCTTAATGGTAAAGAGATTGGCCAGGTGAATGAGTTTGAATATTTAGGAAATATGTTTGACAGAGAGAACATATCAGATGTCGAACTTAGTAGGCGAGTGAATTCTTCATTGAAAGTAATAGCTGCCTTAGGAGAAATTCACAGGAATGGTGGGTTCTCAAGGAAGTCCCGAATGGCTGCGTATGAAAGTGTAATTGTTCCTACTCTGACGTACGGCAGTGAAACCTGGGTGCGTTGAGGTCTTGTGTGCTGGGGAGCTTCGTTATTTACGGCGGCGGGAGAGGGAGGGGTTTTATGGCAAGACAAGCGCTGATCATGTGAGGAATAAAGATGTGTTGTCGATGTGTAATGTGAGGCAAAATGATTTTACTAAGGTGGAAACTAATATTTTTCGGTGGTTTGGCCATGTTGAAAGAATGAGTGATGAGGTGCTGACTAAGAACATTTTTTTCAGCCCAAGTGGCAGGAAAGAAAGGTAGGGGAAGCCCAAGGAAATCATGGGAGGACCAGATTCAGAAATGTCTGCTTGAGGAAAAGATTATGAGTATGAAGTACAAAAGGTCTTGTGTACGGCGTGTGATGGATGTTAATGAAGCTCGATTGGTGTGCCAAGATCGATGTAAATTGAGACATTTGATACACCAACATTAAGTAAATTCTAGTTCTATCAGTTAAATGTGTACTTGGCACATGGTCTTTCTTTGAGGAGCTAACCTCTGAATCTCAAAGAACAGCTTAATGATATGTATGTATGTATGTATGATATCAAGTGGTGTAACTACCATCCCTGCAGCTCCCGTAGTTGCGGGGGGGGGCGCTGGTAACCAAGAGGCGTACCGCAGCTTCCAGTTATAGTTTTTTGAAAAAAATCGAACACGCACAAAGACAAACAAACAAATAATCAACCCAAAGGTTCATATTTTCTTTTAAAATACATTTAGCTTTGTCTAAATAAATGCCAAGTTTCACTTTAAAAGCACTGAATGTCCTGCATATTGAAGTTATTCGGCCCTTTGGCTCCGAGTTGTAATACGATCGGTCTCGAATCGCCTTCTCTCCGCGCTGCTGAGGAAAATCGTGAGTCCACATGGGGATTCCCCATGGAGAATGTGGGAAACAGTCAGTCAGTCACCTAGGATTAAGTACACGACAGGTGCCAACGTTTATTTACAGCAGCAGTAGATCTGCCATGTATAAGAGGGTGATTTCTTCAAGTGATTTATTTTAGTTTTGTACAAAACAATAACATGTACTGTTAAATCTATTACTTAAAAAGTTAAAACTACAGAGCTCTAGGTACCAGCATTACTTTCCCAGGCACTCTCTCTGACTTCCTGACCCCGTACCCTATATCTACCACACACACACCGCGAAAAATGAATCCTTCCTCGTGCTTGAAATCCCGGAATCCCAGGAAAATTACTGCGCTTAGGGGCGCTGAAGTAAATCTTGCGGGGGGGGGGGCGCACGTTGTGCTAGTTACGCCACTGATGATATCGCTGTTACTACAGATTGGACTGAAAAAATGTTTGACAAATTTTATCGACGTTTTGATTAATAAATCTTCAGAAGATGATACAAAAGTACTAATTATGAACTTTTAAATTTATTAAAACATTTTTCGTTTAAGAATTGTTTTCAAAAGGCGTGCTAGAATTCCGTTGCATCTTTTCCTTTTACCTTACGAGATGAAACTTTACGTCATCATGACTGTAATTTTGAATCATTCATTTTTTTTTACCTCAGAGATAAAATATCTCGTTTCGTTTTGTTGTTTTTCTTTATCTCTGTATAGCATTTCTTTCATCAGGCATCAGTAAATATCGCTGACTAACGTTTTTTCGTTCCGAGATCACGTGACCACTTTCGTGACAGTGCTTTCGTGCAAAGACTTTACCTGGTAGAATGTCATCTCACTTCCAAGGCGCATTTCTGATGTTGGAGTCAACATTCCGGAGGTGGATGTTCTTGGTAGACCGCGATCGATCAAATACAATGGAACGGCATCATGTTTGCCCCGATTTATTTGGGGTTTTCTTTGCTATACGACAAACGAACTCTATGAGTGTCAACAGCAGTTTTTCATGTAATCTTGAATGAGCCGTGAAAAACAACATATTTCTTCGGCCATGACTAAATGACACATATGGTACATTCCGCAATAACATTTAATTCTTTCCCTTGCCTTTGTGCAACGGTGCAGTTAGATTCTTATGACGTCAGGAGTATCACGGATCTTGTTTTCTCAGTTATTCTTTGATCAGCATGCGCTATATTATCACTCATTATTTCTTCCCAAATTTGCTTTAAAAAGCAAGAAAGATGTCATCTAATTCTTTAGTGCATTTATCACGTGTTTTTAATGAATTCTCAAACAGGAAACAAATTTTTCAAAGCGTATTTTTAGAAAAGAAAAAAAAAATTGAAAAAGGCAGTGAGTTTTACCCCTCAACGCAAAAACTACGCTTTACTTAAAGTACACAATACGCATAACATTATTCATAGCGTAATGTTCCTGTATATATATATATATTTTTTTGAATCGAGGTTTAACGACCACCGTGAGCAACTCAATGGGCTATAAGCAGTCGCCCGTCCCTAATTTAGGGTCACTGGTTTCAGGGAAGGGAGAGAGCCAGTGCTGTAAGACAAACACAACATCCATGCCTGACCGGGATTCGAACCCAGACCCCTTACGGACGAATGATCAGAGGCCAGCGCCTTAGACCACTGCCTCATCGGGGCGGCTACCTGTATATATGGCTTATTGAACCTCACATAACTACAATAAATTCTTCTTAAATACTTCACTTATAGTGAAACAGGAGTCCCCCCAAGAAAACTTCAAGAGAAGTTACTTACCGTTAGTCTTTATTCAGCTAAAATTCCTTTGGCACTTCACGAATGAAAAACTGCAACTCACGTTTCAACAGTATTATTAACGTAATCCAATTAACGCAAGAAAACTTGGTTAATGAAAATACCTACACTAAAGATATAACACGCAGACGTCAAAGGAACGTACTGTGACGTGCCTGCACCGCAGGACGCACACGAGATAAAGGCAGATAGCAGCGAGAGCATACGTCCGCGTAGCTCAGCTGGGAGAACGACTTATTCCGGAATTAGGGGACCCGGGTTCGATTCCCGGCGTGGACAAAAATGACGGAGAAATTTACTTCGTTATAGTACCCAGTAAAAAAAAGAATTTTTTCGATCAAAGAACCGGTAAAATATTGCAATATGTTTAGCACACACTAGCTGCAGAAATGTGCGTTACGAGTGATCACAAAGTGCACACCAAATGCTCTTCATAGCAGAAGATATCCGATGCCAATAATTTTCTTTCAAATTGTCAACTAGAATCAAAGCTACGGAGGGAAACCAAATGTAGCCTTACGCTGCCTAACGGAAAACCTGTGCCTTATGAATGGAAGATGAGCGCAAAATGTTCTTCATTTTCAAGGGTGCACGATCAGGCAGGGATTTTTGTCAGATACTCTTTAAAAAAAGAAACACTTAGATACCATTTTAAATATGCACTGATGTTACTATCGGTTGAACTACGTATTACGAAAAAGTAGGAAATAATACGCACAATTTTAATGTGATTTCTAGAAGCAGATATGTCAAGATAAAAGTTTGCACATATCCGCCCTTTGTGGGAAAACTGCATTATTTAAAGTGGATGAAGCTTTTTCTTTACCATAGAGAATGGCATACATACAACCCAAAATATTTTTTTCATTAAGAAGCGGTGATATAGTAGTAAACCAAAAATACACGCATACTCCACCTAGCAACAAAGCCGTACATTATGCAAAATTGTTAACGTGAGCAACATGTTCTCCACGTTGAATCATTTTTGAGGTAAATGGAATGTTTCAAATAATACTTACTAGGGTGATTTGAAAATTCGTCCCGTTTTGAGCTAGAAATAATGTTTTGCTGCTATTCCATTGCGAAGCGCGCACCTGCATCGATTGGCTAACCGCGGACATTACTCACGGAACCACATTGCTTTATCAGGTGATTGAGGTCGGTAAACGTGCTGTTCGGGTTCTCGTATGCAATTATTGGAAAAAATGGGTTAAATGCTTCAACAGCAGGGAAGGGAGATTGCGCAAATGCAGGCGAGAATGCAATGGATTGCAACTCTGCACGAAAATGGCTCCGGAGTTTCAATGCTTGGGACACCAGTATCGAAAATAAGTCCAGTCAAGACATCCAACGGCCACCAACACTTACACCCAGTTGAAGCTGTGGCAGCAAAAGCCCGGTACCAGTATAAGCAATTGGCAGCTGAGAGGGGTTCTTCCCAATCCACCATCATTCCTCACCTGCTCGGTTTCTCCTGCACGCGCCATTAAATCGATCCCTATGCATTAACACCTCAGCAGATGAAACGTGTCAATCGCGAACACTGATGTCAAATCCACACGACGGTAGGTTTCGCGTCGTATCGTCACAGGTGATGAAAAGTGGATGCCCTTACGTTATCCTACTTCTGGGAACCAGTACCTGAAGTGATGCCAGGAAACACAACCAGTAGTGCAAAGAGGGCGGTTCGAAAGAAAGTCATGCTGTACATTTTGGGGACTTGTGAGGGTAATGTGCACTGGGAAATCATGCCAGATGAACAGGTTGTGGAAGGGAAACTCTATGGCGATCAAATGCAGAGAGTGCGTGATGCTGTGGGGAAAGCTAACCAGCGCTCATCAACAGCAAGCGGGCGTTGCTGCAACTAGATAATGCCCCAAGTCACCAGAATGATTTCCCGAAAAATACAAGAATCTGAAGGGGTTCAAGTGCTACCTCATCCCCCACACAGCTACTTCATTTTTCACACAGTGCGGACTTTGGCCCATCCCCCCACACAGCTACCTCATCCCCCACACAGTGCGGACTTTGCTCCCCCACAGCTACCTTATCCCCCACACAGTTACCTCATTCTCCACACAGTGTGGAACTTGCCCCATCCTCCACACAGTGCTGACCTTGCCACATCCCCCACACAGCAACCCCATCCCTCACACAGTGCGGACCTTGCTCCATCGAACTACTACATGTCTCGCTTCATGGCTCATTTAGTATAAGGACGGTACTTTGCTTTAGCTGTAGATATGAAATCTGGCATCAGAGAGTTTCTGCTCACAAAACCTGCCGAGTGGTAAGGCCGTGGGATCGTGGATCTGGTGGAACGCTGGGAAAAGACTAGAAAATGACGGCCTGTACTTCGCAGAATGAGGGGAGCGTGTATGGCTTCCTTGCATCATTAAACCTCCCGAATGGTAAAACCCATTCGGGAGGTTTCCATGTCCATCAAAGCCACGCTCATGATTTGTTTGCATCACGCTTGATGATTGCCCTCTAGGCTCTGCCTGCAGGGTAATCATCAACACGACTTGCAAAATGCAAAAATTCTCAAAACCCCAAGTAACTGTTCATTATTGCTTTTCGCAGAAAGTCTGCTAATACAAAAGCATAAAGAGAACTGCTGTAAAGATGACATTCGTATAGCGATTCCGTCACCATGGAGAGTACTGTGCAAAAACTCGGAACTTTCCCCGACCACTTGCAGTGAATAACGTAACACGTTTCTCACTGCGCATGATCTCAGAAATACCACCCTCACATATATACCATCTCTCCCAGTTTAACACAGCATTTTATACATCTGAAGGACAGCTCAACGTGAGCCCGAAATTACTATTGTTTTAACTTCTCTTTTAGTGTACATAATATTCATGTTTCATTTGTATATTAATATTTTATAAATCATGTATTAGACGACAAAGAAGCTATATAATTGGCAGAGGACTATAGAAAACGACGGTCTGTACTTTGCAGAATGAGGTGAGCGTGTATGGGTTGCATCATTTAACCTGTTGCGTGGTACCGTTGTGGTATCGTGGTTCTGGTGGAACGTTGGAAAAGGGCTATAAAAGCAATGGCCTGCACTTTGCAGACTAAGGATACCCTGTATGGCTTCCTTGCATCATTAAAACTGTTGAGTGGTACCGCTGTGGGATCGTGGCTCTTGTGGAAGGTTGGCAAAAGACTATAGGAAACAACGGTCTGCACTTTGCAGAATGAGGTGAGCGTGTATGGTTTACTTGCGTCATTAAAGCTGTTGAGTGGGACCACTGTGGGATCGTGGCTCTTGTGGAAAGTTGGCAAAAGACTATAGGAAACAACGGTCTGTACTTTGCAGAATAAGGTGAGAGTGTATGGCTTCCTTGCATCATTGAAACTGTTGAGTGGTACCGCTGTGGGATCGTGGCTCTTGTGGAAAGTTGACAAAGGACTATAGGAAAGAACGGCCTGTTTTTTGCAGAATGAGGTGAGCGTGTATGGCTTCCTTGCGTCATTAAAGCTGTTGAGTGGTACCGCTGTGGGATCGTGGCTCTGGTGGAAAGTTGGCAAAAGACTACAGGATACAACGGTCTGTACTTTGCAGAATGAGGTGAGCGTGTATGGCTTACTTGCGTCATTAAAGCTGTTGAGTGGTACCGCTGTGGGATCGTGGCTCTGGTGGAAAATTGGCAAAAGACTATAGGATACAACGGTCTGTACTTTGCAGAATGAGGTGAGCGTGTATGGCTTACTTGCGTCATTAAAGCTGTTGAGTGGTACCGCTGTGGGATCGTGGCTCTGGTGGAAAGTTGGCAAAAGACTATAGGATACAACGGTCTGTACTTTGCAGAATGAGGTGAGCGTGTATGGCTTACTTGCGTCATTAAAGCTGTTGAGTGGTACCGCTGTGGGATCGTGGCTCTGGTGGAAAGTTGGCAAAAGACTACAGGATACAACGGTCTGTACTTTGCAGAATGAGGTGAGCGTGTATGGCTTACTTGCGTCATTAAAGCTGTTGAGTGGTACCGCTGTGGGATCGTGGCTCTGGTGGAAAGTTGGCAAAAGACTACAGGATACAACGGTCTGTACTTTGCAGAATGAGGTGAGCGTGTATGGCTTACTTGCGTCATTAAAGCTGTTGAGTGGTACCGCTGTGGGATCGTGGCTCTGGTGGAAAGTTGGCAAAAGACTACAGGATACAACGGTCTGTACTTTGCAGAATGAGGTGAGCGTGTATGGCTTCCTTGCGTCATTAAAGCTGTTGTGTGGTACCGCTGTGGGATCGTGGCTCTTGTGGAAAGTTGGCAAAAGACTATAGGAAACAACGGTCTGTACTTTGCAGAATAAGGTGAGAGTGTATGGCTTCCTTGCATCATTGAAACTGTTGAGTGGTACCGCTGTGGGATCGTGGCTCTTGTGGAAAGTTGGCAAAAGACTATAGGATACAACGTTCTGTACTTTGCAGAATGAGGTGAGCGTGTATGGTTTACTTGCGTCATTAAAGCTGTTGAGTGGTACGCTGTGGGATCGTTGCTCTGGTGGAAAGTTGGGAAAAGACTATACGAAAAAACGGTCTGTACTTTGCAGAATAAGGTGAGCGTGTATGGTTTCCTTGCGTCATTAAAGCTGTTGAGTGGTACCGCTGTGGGATCGTGGCTCTGGTGGAAAGTTGGCAAAAGACTATAGGATACAACGGTCTGTACTTTGCAGAATGAGGTGAGCGTGTATGGCTTACTTGCGTCATTAAAGCTGTTGAGTGGTACCGCTGTGGGATCGTGGCTCTGGTGCAAAGTTGGCAAAAGACTATAGGATACAACGGTCTGTACTTTGCAGAATGAGGTGAGCGTGTATGGCTTACTTGCGTCATTAAAGCTGTTGAGTGGTACCGCTGTGGGATCGTGGCTATGGTGGAAAGTTGGCAAAAGACTATAGGAAAAAACGGTCTGTACTTTGCAGAATAAGGTGAGAGTGTATGGCTTCCTTGCATCATTGAAACTGCTGAGTGGTACCGCTGTGGGATCGTGGCTCTGTTGGAATGTTGGAAAAAGACTATAGGAAACAACTTCCTGTACTTTGCAAAATGAGGTTAGCGTGTATGGGTTGATCATTTAACCTGTTGAGTGGTACTGTTGTGGTATCGTGGTTCTGGTGGAACGTTGACAAAGGACTAGAAAAGAACTGCCTGCACTTTGCAGAATGAGGTGAGCGCGTATGGCTTTGTTGCATCGTGAAAGATGTTGAGAGGTACCGCTGTGGCGAATCATGGCTCAGAAAGAACGATGCCAAAGGACTATAGAAAACAACGGCCTCTACTTTGCAGAATGTGGTGAGCATGTATGGGTTGCATCATATAACCTGTTGAATGGTACGGTTGTGGGATCGTGGCTCTGGTGGAACGTTGGAAAAGGAATATAGAAAATAAAGGCCAGTACTTCGCAGATTGAGGTGAACGTCTATGTCTTTCTTGCATCTTTAAAACTTTTAGCTGCAAACAAACTTATGACTCAACCTGGTATACAAGATGAGATGTCGGTAAAATGATAATGAATATTTATTTTCCTAGCTGAAAAATACTTATTATCTTGAGCAGGGCACACAAACATATTATTTTCTGTGGCAAGTATTTTCTGTACAGGAGGAAATTCTGTAATCGGATTTTTAGAAGCAGAGCTCCGGTGCAAGTGTATTGCAAACAAAAATATGCACATTTGCATACTATTGGCAAGATTGTTAATATGAAAAATTAGGTATTACATTCAAATTATTTGTCACCATGAAGGCTGCCAAACCGTGAAGAACGTTTAAAATGGGAATTTCTATAGCCGTGGTATATGGAAAGTACGATAGACATTTACATTTAGAAAGAGATACCGTACGCAAAAGTCTTCATGCTAAAAGGCATCGAATGATAAAAGAAATTAGCGAATTTGATTTTCAGATTATGATAGGAAATAAAATATACTTTGAATTCGATTGCATCTTCATTTACACCACACACACAGGCGAAATTTTACATCGGAAGGAACCAAAAGGAAAAGAAGAATTATTTTTTAAATCGGAGTAACAGATGCGTAGATATGGTGTTTATAAGAACGAACCGATAAAATATTAACATAAGCCTGTTTTTTTTTCAAAAGACAGAAAAAATTCAGCTGTAAATAATCAACCCAACTCATCCCGAAATTCATTCACATTGGCGGTAATGTAAAACCATATAACTCAAGTTCTTGTAACTGCAGGTTGAAGGTTTATCGACCACCGTGAGCAACTCAATGGGCTACAAGAAGGTAAATGAAATCAGAAGTAGATTGCAGCAGAGATTAAGGGGCATACATAGTTTTATCTGCACCTAGTTACGGAGCGCGATTGCGCAGCAGATAAAGTATTACGCCAAAAAGTATCAAGCGGTATTATCTTCCATTCACTGAAACTTCTCCATATTGTTGCAAAATGAATCGGAGATCTGAAACGGCAAAAGGCAGACTTCATGTCGGAATATTCTGTAAGAGCCACCCAGATAGCTGCTTTTGTTGCTTGGCGCAAAGAAAAGGACTGAAATTCTAATGTTTACAGTTTGGTATAAATGCGTCACCACGCTACAAATGATTGCAAACATGTTTTCATCTGCGAGATACTTTAAACAAGCATTTGGTGATTTTATGACGTTGTGCGAAGCTACTTCTGGTAGGCATCAAATATCCCACAGCAAACATAAAGGTCAATAAAATAGGAAACGCTGATATTGAGGTGGTGGATGTTAAACCATCTCCATTTGTCCTTGGAGTCCATGAAACTGTTTTTTATTTTTTTAGATTGAGGTTTTTGTGACCTTTATTTGTCCTGGTTAACACACATATATATATATACGCTTGATACACAATACATACATAGATGATTTCGTGGCGTGAGACTGTGTATAACAAATAAGCATTTCATTTTACATACTCAAAGTACATATCCAACATTTAATATAGCATCTCATGTTATCAATACAACAGAGAGAGAGAGAGCCAGTGCCAAAAGACAAACACAACATCCATGCCTCGCTCGGGATTCGAACCCGGACCTCTCCTTGGGGGAATGATCATCAGCCATCGCTTAGACCACTGCGCCACCGGGGCTGCAAAATTTAAGTGTTCAGATTTCAATGGTTCCCATGGATGCACCTGTATATAGATTTTAGATTGGATTGAATGTTTAACGACCACCGTGAGCAACTCAATGGGTTATAAGCAGATGCCCGTCCCTAATTAATGGAAACTAATTCCAGGGAAGGGAGAGAACCAGTGCCGTAAGACAAACATAACATCCAGTCCTCACCGGGATTCGAACCTGGACTCTTCCCGGACGAATGGCTATAAGCCAGCGCTTAGACCACTGCGCCACTGGGACGGCAACCAACTTCTGCGATGATGGCCCTTGTCGTTGTTAGCTGATGATATCAAGCTATATCCTAATGTATAGACTTTTTTTTTTTTTTTTTTTTTTTTTTATTGGTGGTTTAACGATCACCGTGAGCAACTCAATGGGCTATAAGCAGTCGCCCGTCCCTAATTTAGGGTCACTGGTTCCAGGGAAGGGAGAGAGCCAGTGCCGTAAGACAAACACAACATCCATGCCTGACCGGGATTCGAACCCGGACCCTTACGGACGAATGATCAGAGGCCAACGCCTTAGACCACTGCGCCACCGGGGCGGCGTATAGACTTTAAATGATTGTCCTGCTCTTCAAATTGGCATCAATAACCTGCTTCAATGGTGTACGCTAAACCATCATCACCTCCACATTGCCAAGTGTCATGTCATTTCCTTTACACGAAAAAGAAATCGGATTCTTTTGACTACAAAGCTGGCGAATGTTCTCTTAGCAGAACAAATGATGTTCAGGACTTGGGATTCACATTTGATTCCAAGTTGAACTTTAAAGACCATATCCAAAGAATTGTAAGTTCAGCCGATAGCAGTTCTGGATTCATTATGCGATATTCTAAATATGGTGTTTTCGCAATCATAAGGCACCTATTCACATCTTTGAGATTACGGTCAGATCGTCACTAAAGTATGCTGCGATCATTTGGAGCCATAACCTCGTGACACTAATAAATAAAATTAAGAAAGTATTAGGTGTGCAACTTAATTCTCGGCCCCTAACGGCAGGCGATCATAGAACGTCGGCAAATGCAAATAGCTGTGTGCGATAGTGGCTGATTGCAGCGCCATCCATCAGCTTTCCAGGCAAACCGTAACCTCTCACAGCTGTGGTGACAGAAGGAACGAAAGTTGACGGTGCAAGCAATGCCGTTCGAGAAGCAACATTTGAGACACTGCCTCGTGTTCGGGTTTCAGCTAACAAAAAGTGCCACGGAAGCCCAGTAAAGCATCTGTGTTGCTTTGGGTGAGGGATGCTGTGTCCTACAGTACGGGTAAGAAGTTGTTCCAGCGGTTTAAGCAGGGAATTTTCGAACTCCGTGTTGCAGAACGTCCGGGGAAGCCACAGAAAGTTGACGATAAGGAACTGGAACAACTGTTGGACGCAGATCCCTGTCGCACACAGTCAGAGCTCGCCTAGGAACTCGGAGTAACCCGGCAAGCCATTGCAAAGCGCCTGAACAAGCTTGGACGGATTCACAAGATGGGCCGTTGGGTGCTCCACCAACTTACAGCTGCAAACAAGTCTAGGCGCTTCGACGTTGCTGTGTCCTTGCTCTCCAGATTCAAAAAGAAGGATTTCCTCCACAAGATTTTGACCTGTGATGAGAAGTGGATCCTTTACGATAATCCTAAGGGGGCGCAAATCGTGGGTTTATAGAGGTCAGCCTACCACCAGTGCCTCCAAACCGAATATTCATGCCAGGAAGTTGTTGCTGTGCATATGGTGGGATCAGCGCGGTGTCGTACTCTATGAGTTGCTTAAACCTGGTGAAACGGTCAATGATGAGCGTTATTGTCAGCAACTCATTCGTGTGAGTGACGCAATGGAGGCCAAAAGGCCAGCAGACACCGGCAAGGGCAGAAGGTCGGTCCTGTTGCTTCAGGATAACGTGCGTCCTCACACCGCGAGAACGACTTAAAACACGATCACCGACTTGGGATGGGAGATTTTGTCCGACCCGGCATATTCTCCATACTTCGCCCCGTCGGATTATCACCTCTTTCGCTCCCTGCAACATCACCTGAGTGATACGCACTTCACTTCTGTCGAGGAGGTCCACACAAGTATTGATGACTTTATCAACTCGAAACAACCCTCTTTTTTTCCGCAGTGGCATTCGGCAGTTCCCTGACCGATGGCCCAAATGCATCCAACACAACGGGAATTATTTCCCTGATTAGGTACGTATTCGATTTGCTATAATGTGCGGTCAACGTGTTGTGCCTGTGGCCGAGAATTAATTTACACACCTAATATAAAAAAATTCTACGACACCTAATTCACAAATCCACTGGCGTTTATATCGCGGATATCCCGCCTACTAACCTTCTGTCATTCTTCAAGATGACCCAGAAGAAAGCCTGTCCAATTTAAGTTTCTGTATGGTGTCATCAATGATGAGATACATGATATAAAAATTGTAAGCCTATTAAGTTTCCTTGTGCCACGTTCACCAAGGACAAAATGTGAAGTATTTGCTGTACAGTTCTATAGGATTAAAGTTGGGATAAATTCTCCGTTATGCAAAATATATTGACTTCGCTACTCACTTGAAAAGTGTCCGGATATTTTTAATGTAAGTTATGATTTTATCGTAAAGCATGTTTTGCAAGTTTGTAATTATCAATTTTGGTTGGTTGGTTAGTTATCGGATTTTAACGGCGCAAGGGCGATATTTCGCCAAAGAGCGCCAAATACAAGATTATCGTAAAATAAAAAGTAACTAACACGAAATCATCAATACAGGAGCATCCGAGAGGGTTATGCAGTACCCCGTAATCATCAGTTTTATTATAGCTATCTCTGTAACAAGATGTGCTGTATAGATATAAGTGAATATTCTACCAAATAGTGAGTTTTTGGGAAGCTTCGTCAACTATTATTCGGGAAGTGCATTATTTTGCATTGAATCTACGTATCACAAGGCTGGTTAGTACAAATACATTGCTAGACGCAAATTTTCTCCGTAATTATTGGGATTTTTGCCCAATAATCTGTGACGTACCTGCCAGCAGGACGCACACGACATAAAGGCAGATAGCAGTCAGAACGAATGTCCGCGTAGCTCAATTGGTAGAGTGATTTATTCCGCAATGAGGGGATCCAGGTTCGAATCCTGGCATGGACAGAAATGACGGAGAAATTTACTTCGTTATAATGGCGCCCGGACTTTCCAGACGACCCGGCCGTTCAAAATCTCGCAATGGTGTGATGTTCTTTCCACACCGCGAGATAGGAAAAATAAGAGAATCCCTTCTCCAGCGCTTCGAAAAATAAATATGTGTGACGTTGCATTCCACACACCAAATTGACTGGGAGTTCTCAAGTATGTGCTTCAGCGGATGGCTGCCTACGACGATTCATGGTCACGGCTGACCCGTGGGCCATGCCCCGGCCCTCTTTCGGGGAGGGGAGATGTGACGTACCTGCCAGCAGCACGCACACGACATAAAAGCAGATAGCAGTCAGAACGAACGTCCGCGTAGCTCAATTGGCAGAGCGACTTATTTCGGAATGAGGGGACCCGGGTTCACGACATAAAGGCAGATAGCAGTCAGAACGAACGTCCGCGTAGCTCAATTGGTAGAGCGACTTATTCCGGAATGAGGGGACCCGGGTTCACGACATAAAGGCAGATAGCAGTCAGAACGGACGTCCACGTAGCTCAATTGGTAGAGTGACTTATTCCGGAATGAGGGGATCCAGGTTCGAATCCTGGCCTGGACAGAAATGACGGAGAAATTTACTTCGTTACAATGGCGCCTGAACTTTCCAGACGACCCGGCCGTTCAAAATCTCGCGATGGTGTGATGTTCGTTCCACACCGCGAGATAGGAAAAATAAGAGAATCCCTTCTCCAGCGCTTCGAAAAATAAATGTGTGTGACGTTGCATTCCACACACCAAATTGACTGAGAGTTCTCAAGTATGTGCTTCAGCGGATGGCTGCCTACGACGATTGATGGTCACTGCTGACCCGTGGGCCATGCCCCCGGCCCTCTTTCGGGGAGGGGAGATGTGACGTACCTGCCAGCAGCACGCACACGACATAAAGGCAGATAGCAGTCAGAACGAATGTCCGCGTAGCTCAATTGGTAGAGCGACTTATTCCGGAATGAGGGGACCCGTGTTCACGACATAAAGGCAGATAGCAGTCAGAACGAACGTCCGCGTAGCTCAATTGGTAGAGCGACTTATTCCGGAATGAGGGGACTCGTGTTCAAGACATAAAGGCAGATAGCAGTCAGAACGAATGTCCGCGTAGCTCAATTGGTAGAGCGACTTATTCCGGAATGAAGGGACCCGGGTTCACAACATAAAGGCAGATAGCAGTCAGAACAAACGTCCGGTAGCTCAATTGGTAGAGCGACTTATTCCGGAATGAGGGGACCCGTGTTCACGACATAAAGGCAGATAGCAGTCAGAACGAACGTCCGCGTAGCTCAATTGAGGTAGAGTGACTTATTCCGGAATGAGGGGACCCGGGTTCGAACCCGGCGTGGACAAAAATGACGGAGAAATTTACTTCGTTATGCATCGTATCGAATTCTGTTCTGATCCTGTTGCAACTCTTTTCTCTGTCTCTACAAGACACAAAATTTTTATTTGGTTGTCACATGATGACGCGGACTAAGTTCGAACTTCTCCGGAATTCGAACTTAGTCCGTGTGTACGAAATAGAAGAACTGTACCTTTCTGACCATTCAGCCAACACAACATTTAAATTAGGATTAATAATTCGCTACTGGTGAAAACAGTTGAAAAAATACATTGGTGTTTAAACTGGTGCTTTTCTTGAAAGAGACTAACCTCCCATTTTTGCAAAAATATAAAAAAAGTATCTCAGTTTCTTCACATTTAGCGTCGATTTGTTTGATCGAACCTCAGCGAAAAATTTAAGAATAAATAGGCAGATGAGACAACTCTTTTTTAATTCTTGCTGTTGAGCTATGCTTTGTGTTTAGGAATTCAGGCTAGTATCGCTGCGATCGAGATAAATGTTACCTTTACTTATTAATTTCCGAAAACATATTTCATTCAGAAACAGAAAAATGCTTTCTAAAAAAACTTCTTTCTGAAGAAGAAACAGATATGCATGACGCTAAAATACGTTATGAAAAAAAAAAAAAAATACAGCAAAATCTCAAAAACTGAAAGGAATTGTTTAAAATGACTGACCTTTTTTCTCCTGGTAAAATGCTTCTGAATTCTAGCTTACTTCCACTCAATTGAATTTCTTGTTCAACCGTTTGAGAGAAGCATAATAATTGAAAAACTTCCAGATTCTTTCAGCGGAAAAAGAAATTCCAGTAAAGCAAAAACAAAGAGGGTATTCTGAAGTTTTTCTGTATCCATTTCTGCGTTCTTAGAAGTAAATACTTAATAAAAAAAACTTAATTGAAAATACGTTATATCGTTTCCACAGTAGCATGTAGCAGGAAGAAAGAAAGTAATAAATCCATCGATTTTTTTTCCTATTGTTTAATTTTGTACTTCCTTGATCACGTTTATCTTTCCGACGATTCCCCGAGCAATTATAGCATCTCTTTTCAGCTTAGGCCACTTTCTTGAACCATAACTAGATCAAATAATGATAAAATGAAATAAAATGCTGTTCCTAGGATATCAGAGCAAGGTATTGCGTTAAACAAGACTTTATGCTACACAAAAACTGATGGCTGATATTCTTTAAGTAATCCACTGGAACAAAGTGAACTGTCGCGAAACTGGCGGTATCACTGATGTTGATCTGGTTTGTTGGAAATCGGAATTGTTTTCGTGAACTTTTGGTACTGTATCTGTTTCTGCGTGAGTACTAAGAAAAGAACTGTGAGAACTACGACGCTCAGATCATTTCGCTCGGGCGCAACTGAGTAAATAAAAGAGTTGATGAAAGGACGCTAAAGTAATCATATAAAGTAAAAATTGATTACGAAGAAAAGATAGAAATGCTCACACATTAAATGAAACTAAATTACATACGCTATGACGAAGTAAATTTGCTCCATCATTTTTATGCTACGGGCGGGATTCGAACCCACAACTCACGGCCTCCGAGTGCTATCCACTCATTACACTGGCATGTGCTCTCCCCGGTCACGTTCATTTCGTCGACAATCTTTTCGTCGACAACTCATTTCGTGGACAACTCATTTCGTCGACGCCACTTCGTGGACAAGTACATTTTGTCGCCAATATATATGCAAACAGTAGATTCCTCAAAATTTTCGTAAAATCTACAGGTTTCAATTTAGAACCACCAAATATGGTATACTCTCTCATGGTACTCTAACTTAGACCGTACTCGGTTTTTGAAAGGGGTCGGGGTCAAGGGGGCCCCATACAACAGTTTCGTAAAATCTACAGTTTTCAATTTAGAACCACCAAATTTGGTATACTCTCTCATGGTACTCTAACTTAGACCGTACACGGTTTTTGGAAGGGGTTGGGGTCAAGGGGGCCCCATACAACATTTTCGTAAAATTTACAGGTTTCAATTTAGAACCAACAAATTTGGTATATTATCTCATGGTACTCACATTTAGACCGTACACGGTTTTTGGAAGGGGTCGGAGCCCGGGGAGGTCAAGGGGTCGCCATACAAAATTTTCCTAAAGAGTTCTACAGTTTTCAATTTACAACAACCAAATCCCGTATACTATTTCATGGTACTCTAACTTAGACCGTACACGGTTTTTGGAAGGGGTCGGGGTCAAGGGGCCCCATACAACATTTTCGTAAAATCTACAGTTTTCAATTTAGAACCACCAAATTTGGTATACTATCTCATTGTACCCTTACACCAATTTAGACCATAGACGGAAGAGTTCGGGGCCCGGGGTCAAGGGGGCGCCATACAACATTTTCGTAAAATCTACATTTCAAAATTGCCTTTATTCTTCAGTAAAATAACATTTCTATGTACATGACAATGGAATTCTGCCAATAAATACAGCGGTATATACATCAGCTGGAAAGTTCTAGTGAAACGTAAAACAAAATATTGTTAAAATCATAAAAAAAATTATTTCGCTACGTAGGGCGAAGGAGAGGCAGACAATAAAGCACGAGCGATACAAATGAAAATGTTTACCTACAGTATTGTAGACAGGGCAAGACATGATTCTATACTATGCACAAATTTCAATTAAGCATTACTACCATACTAAAGATTAAACATTAGGTACTAATTCACAGAAATGCAACAGTGATGCTACATTCAAAATTTACAACATATGTACAGAAGTATTCAGTGACAAGGGGAAATAACGCTAAATGTACTCAGAAGGGCATCTTGTTACATTATATTATACACACAGTGACTAATATTTAAAAAAAATATTCAACATAATGAAGGGGACATTGCGTGGGCAGTAAACTGTGCAGAAGGAAGAATTATATACAACAACATAAAACCCAACATTATCGAAGAGAACATGGGAAACATGGTGAGCTATCTTCAATGGCACATTAAAACAGAAAAATCACAAATAGCGAAGCACCAAAATTAATACGTAAAAACATGATTTGTTACAGTGAACGTGGGCGACAACAAAATCCCTCTTATAATTTGAGATGTAACTGCAAATTGTGCATATGGAACCACCCAGCCGATTGGGCACAAGTGGATTGAAAAACGCTATCGGTGTTTGTTGAGGCAGCACGAGAGTGCTCCATTTGGAGGCGAGTGGTTAACCGTGCTAGGAAGCGTCTCCGAATGATAGCACTTGCCTCCTGAGGAGGTGGAATAAGAGCGGGGAAGCGTTGTTGAAGATGGAAAGCATAGACAGTGAACTTCACAAGAAGAAAAATATAACGGCACACAGGAGGCAAGTGAGTAGGTGGATGCTTTGTTTGGAGTAGCCAAGCATATGAAAGAAATGGTAACGATCGAGCACAAATTCGATCAGCAAGACGAAATGCTGTGTTTAGGACTGGCAGGAGAACGGGGCAGAATAGGTATTGATGTTGGACGTCGCTGACTTCAGGGCAAAAGGAGCACTGCGGAGAGGTGAGAAGGGTCATGCGAAACAGTACTGATGGGGCGGGGAGACGAAGGTGAAGAAATTGCCAATGGACATTGAGTTCAAGAGGGGAGGAAAGGGCAGAGGTAGATGCTGTCCAGATGGCGGGGAGAAGAGAAGGAGGAGCAGAATGAACAGAAAGTGGAAGTGCGGGAGGGGAAAGAAGAAGCCAATAAAGAGAGGAGGAGAGAGAAGTAACTAGAACCGGAGAGCTACGAATGAGGAGAAAGAACGGTAGGGAAAGAGGAGCAGAGGGGACCGAGAAGAGACCATCAGGTGAAGCGAGGAGTGGAAAGAGGCTCCAAAGCGCTGTGCGAAGAAGAAGATATTCGTTAGCAAGAGTAATGGTTGGAGATAGAAACAGGGAAGAAAGAGGTCTCCAGGTTAGATCAGAAGTTACGAGAGAACGGACAGTTATCACACCAGAGCGGATCCAATGAGGAAAGTAAAAGTAAGGGAGGTTAGGAGGGTGAATAAGAGAAGAGAAGAAGAGAGGTTCATCTAGGAGATCAAGAGTTGAAGAAGGAAATGAACGGAGAAGAGGAAGCGAACGAAAGAGAGAAAGGCCCTCTCGCAGGAGGTTTCAATTTAGAACCACCAAATTCGGTATACTATCTCATTGTACTCTTACACCAAGTTAGACCATAGACGGAAGGAGTCAGGGCCCGGGGTCAAAGGGGCCCTATACAAAATTTTCGTAAAATCTACTGTTTTTGATTTAGAACCACCAAATTTGGTATACTATCTCATGGTACTCTAACTTAGACCGTACACGGTTTTTGGAAGGGGTCGGGGCCCGAGGTAAAGGGAGCCCCATACAAATTTTCTCAAAAATTTCAAATTTTTACTTAAGAACTGCAACACAATTCTGCACTCTAATACCCTACCTGTGGGGCTAAGTTAGAGTACCATGAGAGAGTATACCAAATTTAGTGGTTCTAAATTGAAAGCTATAGATTTTAGGAAAATTTTGTATGGGGCCCCTTTCACGCCGGGCCTGACCTCTTCCAAAAACCGTGCATGATCTGAGTTACAGTACCATGAGATAGTATAAATCAAATTTGGTGGTTCTGAACTTTTTTTCGGTTTTTTAGGAATCGACTGTTTGCATATACTGTATTGTGTCGACGAAACGAGTTGTCGACGAAGTGAACCAGACCCTCCCTCCCTGCTATCTGCCTTTATGTCATGTGCGTCCTGCGCGGCAGGCTCGTCACAACGCATAAATGTTTCATCAAATGAACTTTGAATGCAAAGTGTGAGGATCTCTACGTACGAGAGGTCTCTATAAATATTTAAATACGTTTCATGTGGATGGAATTTATATTTTATTAAATTTGTCTTACAGTGATGAATATTATGTTTTTGTGTTTATGTGTTCAAGTAACGGCAGTGTAAGATATATTGTATGAAAACGGACAATTTATTCCTATAAAAGACTGCTGGACTTTTTGTGAAACTTCTCCTAAAAGACGCCATGTTTGTTCCGACTGTTTAAGAGAGTCCTTCTTAAATACAAAGGTAATACAATCTTGAAAGTTTTGAATCCGTTTATTAGTGCAAATATGACCTGAATGTTAAGTCAGATAATATCCGAAAAGTTGAAAATTTCGTCGTCCTGGAGCGGCAATCGAATCCGCGTCTCCCGGATAGCGCCCGAGTATGATAACCACTACACCACCTCAGAACGATCAAGTTTCAAATTTCCGATTAATTTGAATAAAACCATCACAGGATTCACTAGTGGAAGCAACCGGCATTCATATATATAGCGAATCAGGAGGTATAGAATTCCTTCCTGTGATTGGCCGGAGGCGCAGAATATCAGTGAATTAAATATGGGATTACACCATTGTGCAATGCAAATTTGGAAGTTCTGAATCCGTTTATTGGTGTAAATATGACGTGAATGTTAAGTCAGATACGCCACAACAGATATCTGACTTAATGAATAAATAAAATTGTTTCTCAGAATTTAATAAATGTTTACAATTTCATCTATTATTTTCCATGAGGGACTGCTTAATTCATTTAAGGAACTCGGCTAATTATAGAGAGTTCTGGGGTTCGATCCCAGCGGTGTCGGATGAAAATTTTTTCAGTTGCATGCGTTGTTCATGATAACGTGGACAGAGCGATGTCATCGTCTATTTACATTATCTCCCCGTCTTCCTAATTTATTCACCATCTTTCGACCTTTGGATTTATCAGCTGTCATTTCGTAGCTTGTACCGTTGAGTTGTTGGCACTGTGGCGTAAAGCGAACGCACTCAGCTAGTTATCGAGAGTTCTGGGGTTCGATCTCAGCGATGTCGGAAGAACAAATTTTCAGTTGCTCTGCGTTGTTTATAATAACGTGGACAGAGCGATGTCATCGTCTATATGAGCTGTAAAGAACCTAAATGACCGAGCTGTCAAAGAACCGAACCACCGGCGAACGAGGGGTTGGGAATAAGTAAGAGGGAGACGGAAGTTGTAGTGATATAGAGAATGAAAACGTTATTTTAAATACACCACAATATGAATACTCAAGAAATGCACATAGCGTATTAAATCCGTTTATTTCTTATGGTGTACAAAATAACAGAGGTTCGCGAAGCTTTTCGCTTGGCAAATCAAGCTTTCGCCAAGCTGCGAAAGCTTGGCAAATCTCTGTGATCATTACACCATAAGAAATAAACGGATTTAATACGCTATGTGCATTTCTTGAGTATAGAGAATCATGTTCTGTATTCCAGGGGATGTAATCCATAAAATGTGTAAATATGTACGTAAAAATATCTTGTATCACTGGTATGCATGATAAATGATTGAACAACATACTGATTGATTACTAGGAACTTTCAGTAAGGGCATTCATCCTAAAAAATAACAGCAAAGATTGAGTCTGACAGGGAAATGCCTAAACCCATTGCCCGCTGCATCACACACAGTATTGAAAAGTTAGTGTTATTGGAAGTGTACGTTTTCCGATTGAGCATAAAAGTTATAAAATACCTAACAACTTACCAATTCCGTTAATGTGCTCCATCACAGCCAAATTAAAGTTCGTCTATGCTAGTAATGACATTTCCAGGACAAACTGATGAACGCAGAAATTCAAACATTGAAATTGTGTAATAACCGGCTTTCATTTTTTTTGTTTCCTCTTGGTGTTCGACGACCACCTGAAGCAATTCTGATAGTTATACGCAGTCGCATGTCCGAAGATTAAAACCACTACCTCCAGCGAAAGGACGGAGCCACTATCATCAAACAAACACAGCAACCATGCCTCATCTTTTTTGGGGCGATTAACGATTACCGTGAACAGCTCGATGGGACGTAAGCAGTCTGTCGTCCCTAATTTAGGACCTCTGGTTCCAGGTATGGGAGAGGGCCAGTAGCCATAAGACAAACACAACATCCATGCAGTTGCTGCTCGTGACCACAGAAGCAGGTGAATTGTTACAAAATGAGAATCCATGAAAAAATGCATCTATTTCTGACAACGAAAGTTAATTCTTCTATCTTTTAAGGAAGCATGGCAGTCAATGATGTCATCGTATAATGGCTGTTTAACATGGATTCAGAACACAAGGAAAATAATAAAGAAAAGCATTGAAACTGAAGTTCACACTCGCAGTCACTGCATAAACACAATGGACGAACCACGAGAACCATCTAAACTCAAAATCTCATAGCGGGGAAGTGGCGGCTACTATCACTTCACCTCGGTCACTGACGTAATTGGTTGCCATAGCAACCCCTTAACCAGTGAAGTTAACGTTCCTACTCCCAGCTCTTCCCTGTCCCTGAGTGAAGCGATTTGGAGCTGCGGGTCTTATCTTTTCGCATAGCCTACGGCGCACTTACAAGGTCGTCTGTTCAACAATTCGTAGTGCCATTTGAAACGGAGTGGCCGCCCTGGTGGCGCAGTGGTCTAAGTGATGGCTTCTGATCACTTGTCCAAGATGGGTACGGATTCGAATCCCGGTGAAGCATGGATGCTGTGTTTGTCTTAAGGCACTGGCTCTCTCCCTTCCATGGAACCAGTGGCCCTAAATTAGGGACGGGAGACTGCTTATAGCCCACTGAGTTGCTCACGGTGGTCGTTAAACCTCCAAAAAAAAAACGGAGTACTTACACTTATAAGGATCGCCCAAACGAAATTTAGACCGCCGGTTTATTCCAACCATGTTTAAAGGTTGGAATATATGAACATACAGGAAGTAAGAGTGATGCATGGGCTACTTACCCGCTACACATAGTCGCATTGTAGGTTCAAGCAAGTGTTCCAGCACGGCACGAGATTGTGGATACCCTGGGCAAAGAACGTCCGTGGTTGGCTGTGGAACCAGTCTTCAACGGCGTTCCGGACCTCAGTGTCGTTAGCGAACCGGCGGCCCTTGAGAGCTTTTTCCAGTGGCCCGAAGAAGTGGTAGTTGCATGGCAGCAGATCGGTTCTATAGGGAGATATTTGAAGACCTCCCAGGCCGAAGCTTCTCAGCAAATCTTGGCATACTGTCGCCACATGAAGGCAAGCGCTGTCGTTCAGCAGAATAATCCCATTTGACAACATATCGGGTAGCTTACGCTTGATGGCCGTTTTCAGGTTGCGTAACGTATTGCAGTATGGAGTTGCTTTGACCGCACCGCCTGCTTCCAGCCAATCCAACAGCATGGGCCATTCTCATCGAAGAACACCGCGAGCATCACTTTTCCAGCTCTTAAAGAAAACTGAGTTTTTTGGGCGTGGAGAGTTGTAATGCCACCATTCCATACTCATCGGTTTTGTGGCCGGATTGAAGTGGTGGTACCAAGTTTCATCTGCGGCCACAATCTTGGAAAGAAACTGTCCCCCCTCGGCGTGGTAACGATGCAGATGCTCCAGGCAAGCACCCATTCGGCAAGTCTTCTGTTCCTCCGGGAGATGCTTAGGGACCCATTGTGCAGAAACCTTGCTGTATCCCAATCGGCGATGGAGAATGATGTTAACAGTTCCCTTACTCACGGACAATGTTGCCGTAGGATCGCGGGTGGTGATTCAGCGATTCTCCTTCACAAGGTTGTTCACGGCAGCAATAGATTGCATGGTGATGGCTACGTGTGCTTGCCCAGGTTTCGGCATGTCCTCCGTGCTCACACGCGAGTAAGTTTCGAATCTTCTTGTTTACATTCTATTCAATATTACTGCGTTAGCCCTCGTTACCGAAGAATGACGTTCGTAAAACACAAGAAATTTATGATTATGAGACTGAAAAACTGAATCTTGAATGGAACTCAGATAAAGTAACAAGGAAATTAACCTAAAAAATGGCTACTCAACTAAGTATTGCAAAGCTAAATTCGAACAATTGTTCATTGTGGAAATTTAAAATGCAGATGTTCCTAATTAAGGAAAATCTCTGGGATTTAATCTCAGAAGAACTACCAGAAGTTAGTTAAAGATGATACATGGATCAAAAGGGACAGTATTTGCAAAGCCAATATACGCCTTCTAATAGAAGACGATCAAATCGTACATGTTATAAATTGCACTTATTCCAGAGATATATGGCTCGCATTGAAAAGCCTGTATGAGAGAGAAAGTTTAACGAGTGAACGTTATTTTTTACGTAAATTATACAGTTTCCGTTTTAACGAAACTAGTAGCAAGAGCATATTAACCGCTTTTTGGAAGTCGTAATGGAGCTGAGGTCAATCGGCAAAAAAGTTGATGACTCACACCTTGCAGCTATGTTGTTGTGTAGCCTCCCCACTAATTATGACACATTAGTTACTGTTTTGGAATCAAGGCCTGACACATATCTAACGCTAGAATTTGTGAATAATAAGTTAGTGGATGAATACAATAGAAGACGAGAAAGTTCGAAAACACAAGCACAAACTTCGAACACAGTGCCTGCATTTAAATCTCTTGATAGATCACGTAGTGGAGGTAAATATTGCACATATTGTCGCAAAAGGAATCACACAATTAGTGAATGCTGGTATTACAAAGACATAAGTAAAGGTAAAAATGAGAAAATTAAAACTGGCGGCAGAAACGTTCGAACACAAAATCACAGAGCTAAAATTGCAACTAAAGAAAAAATAGCTGAATTCAATATAATGGAACGAAATATCGACCGTTCATACAGAGCAAAACACGTAGTAAATATAGCACTTTATCGTGCACACATTGGTCCATAGATTCAGCAGCAACTACACATATGACTACTGAGAAGGTTTTTTCTGTCATTCAGACCCTCATTCAAACGAAAGCATCACAACCGCAGATGGAAGAAAAATAAAATCTCTAGGCGTAGGCCAAGGCTATCTCAACTGCGAAACTGATACTTAACTCAATAGAATTAAAGTTGAGAAAGTTCTGTTCGTACATGAGCTGGAAAGTCATTTGTTGTCAGTCAAGAAAATTACTGATAATGGGTTTGTTGTCATATTCGAAGAAAATCGCTGCTTAATTAAACATGATAAAACTGTTTTTTTTCTGTTGGCATATTAAGTGATAATAATCTGTATAAGTTACAAACTGTTGAAAAGGATCAACATGCACAAGCAATAAAATTAGTAAAATTTTGTGATAAAATGACTGCATCAACCTATGGCATAGGCGACTAGGTCATAAGAATATACAAGCAATCAAAGAATTAGAGAGTAAAAATCTAGCCTATGAAGTAAAACTGTCTAATTGCAAGAAATACATCTTTGTGAAAGTTGCATCAAAGAAAAAATGATACAGAAACCATTTTCTAAATTAAATCCAATCCGGACGAATGAAACTTTAGAACTTATTGTACACAGTGATATTAGTGGACCCATGTCATCAGTTACTCCAAGTGGTAAAATATACTACATAACTTTTGTAGATGATTACAGAAGTTTTACATACACATATCCTATTTCTCATCAAAATGAAGCAATAAGTAAATTTAAAGAATATGTGTCCAGTTTAAACGACAAATTTGGAAAACAGCCAAAAGTTCTAAGAACTGATAATGGCGGTGAATACACGAGCACGGAGTTTGAGAATTACCTGAAACAACATGGAATCGAACATCAATCTACTGTGGTATTCTGCCCTCAATCAAACGGTGTAGCAGAACGAAAGAATAGATCACTCCGAGATATGACTAAAGCCATGTTGTTCGACGCCAAACTGGAAAATAAATATTGGGGCGAAGCAATGATCACTGCTACATACATCCAAAATAGAGTTCCCACTAAAAGCACGGGTAAATCTCCTATGGAACGGTAGACTGGTATGAAACCTTATTTAGGTCATATGCAAGTCTTCGGATCCAAAGCTCTGTCCTAGACAAACAAGAAGAAAATTCGATGATCATGCAAAGTCTGGCATATTCGTTGGATACGGTGAGAGATCTAGGAGGTATAGAATATTATTTCTAGAAAATGACAGAATCGCAGTCAGCCGCAATGTAAAATTCGACGAAAGAAAAAGTACCTCAGAAGCGCGAGAACATAAAATGATCACTAATGATCCTGAACCTAGTGTAGCAACACAGGATGTAATTTTAGAAAGTACCAATATTCTCCAACCTATAAGAGAAGAAAGTGCGTCTGAACCTGAGAATAACTCAGAGCAATTGAGAAGATCTACAAGGTCAAATAAAGGAATACTACCTGAATGGAACAGCTGCCTTTCTAAACAAAATAATACAGAACCAAAAAATTGGAATGAAATGCAAAAGTTAGAAGAATCGCAAAAGTTGCGTTAGATGAAAGCAACAGACGAGGAGATGGAATCTTTACAAAGGAACAACACTTGGGATTTAGTAACCCTGCCACCAAGAAAGAAAGTAATTAATTGCAAATGGATTTTTAAAATCAAACATACAAGTGATAATTCTACGAAGTACAAATCACGTTTAGTGGCCCAAGGACACACTCAGAAGCCTGGAATTGACTACGACGAAACTTTCTCACCAGTAATAACCCACCCTACGATCAGGACTCTATTAAAGATCCACAAAGTCATCAAAACTGCCTATTTAGATGGTAATTTGGATAAAAACATTTACATGAATCAACCACCTGGTTATAAGATTAACGGTGAAGAAAATAAAGTGTGTAAATTAAGGAAAGCTATTTATGGTCTGAAACAGTCAGGAAGAATATGGAATCAAACGCTTGTTAAATTCCTGGATGAACATGGCTATAAACAAGCAGTAGCAGATCGATGTTTATTTACACTCATTGACCGAAAATCTACTACATATTTAATTGTCTATGTGAATGATATTTTGATTTGCAGCAACAAATCAGAAAATATAGAAAAGGCTAAAGAGATGTTGAAAAATTATTTTGAAATCAAAGACCTAGGAGATGTCAAAAACTATCTAGGAATAGAAATAGAAAGAAAGCAGGATGGAGGTTTTCTACTGCACCAGAATAAGAAAATATACAAAACCATGAAATCTTACATTCCATTGTCTATTGAGTACTTGAAATCGTCAAAAGATGGCGAAACGATTTTTGAAAATAAGGAAGTGTATCACGAAGCAATGGGAGCACTTCTGTATATTGCCAATGTCAGCTGTCCAGATATTTCAACAGCAGTTGGATTGTTAGGAAGAAAAGTGCAAAAACCTACAGTCAAAGACTGGAAAGCTTTACAAAGAGTAATCCATTACCTACAAGAAACTTCAACCTACAAACTACACATCAACTGTGAAAGTATCGAACTATTCGCTTATGCTGATGCGGATCACGCAGATGATACCCAAGACAGAAAATTAACCACTGGTTTACATAATAAAACCGGGAGACACTACCGTTGTCTGGAGCAGCAAGAAACAGAGCTGTGTCGCTGTATCATCTGCAGATGCTTCTAAGTTTATCGTGTGGATAAGACATCTATTAAATGATCTACATGTCCCTCAAACTGCGCCCACTGTACTTTATGTGGACAGTAATGCTTGTATTAGTTTGATAAAAAAACGAGAAGGCTCATTCAAGAGTGAAACATCTGGATGTCAAAATCGATTTCATAAGAAGTCTATATCCATCAACGGTAAGACTAAAATATTGTGAGAGCAATAACGTAGATTTCAGATGTTCTGACAAAACCACTTCCCAGAGGTATGCTTCAGACCCACAGGCAAAGAATATCAAACGAGAAGAAGTTAAGGCTCAGCGAGACGTAACTAGCGCAGCTGTATCTTCAGGGAAAACATGCAGTGCACAGAAGCCAACATACAGGCTGATCGGCTGATGACTGCGCATGCGTATTTCTGTTGACTTCAATTCTTTGGGTAAAGAACAGTCAGCCGTCAGCCGAGCTACTCAGACTCACAACACGTGATTGTAACCTTCTCGGTAGCATAATCACTTCGGAAATCGGATATGTTAGCTTTGTTACGCCAACCGGGTTAGTTAAGGCTTTTTGTTTGTTCTTCAGTTTTTCAGAAATATTTTCAGTAATGCCAAATACTAGGGAATGTCTGCATTTTGTACGGATCCTTAGGCCTAACTGTAATATTTGCTGAATTTTAATTAAAATAGTAATACTATTGTTATTGCACATTTTTATCACCGAAATAAGGGATGGACGGGATATCAGAAAACAACAACAAAAAAACTGCTCTAAGCAAATAGTCATCAGATCGAAGGAAACCATCGTGGATCAAAGAAAAGCTTCACTGCCGTAGTCCCCTTCCCTAACGTGTTTTGCTCCTGAATGTTAACTTTCCCGCAGAGAATATTAGCTCTTAAGATGTGGTGGCGTTGTTGCCGCCTGTTTTACGTTATCTCTATGAGAGTTGGCCTTCTTCAAGCGTAAGATATTCTTTACCACAGGATCAGCTATGAGACTCCTACCGTCAACTGATCATTGTTCCTTGCCACCTGCCGAGTGGGAGAATGTTGGGAATAAACCTTGACCGAACACGATAGCGGCAGGCGCCAAGCAACGTGCCACGTTCTGAAAACACGAGGACGTGACGTAGAATGTGAGAGCCCACGAAAGACAGCAGAACTTTGTTATCGAGAGTTCCGTGATTCATTTCCACGGCGGCTGCTGAAAAACGATTTTTCGGTTGCTATGTATTTCTGGAACGTGGAAAGAGCGATGTATTTATTTATTAACTGACGCCATGTATTTGCAGGATTTTTAGCAGAACTTTTATCCAGAGTGTTCTGAGTCTAATGGAGGAATATAGTCATTAATTTCTGACTACCCATATGCCGTTACGATGGAATGTTTTATTGGCGAAATTAAGTTTCAGATTTATCCAACTGTAATCATAATTCACTTAATTATTCATCTGTAATCATCATAATCTACAATTATACTATTAAACATCTATTTAAAGCATACGTGCATAAGGTGAGTAATTTTCGAATCTTCTTGTTTCAGTCTATTCAAGATTCCTGCGTTAACCCTCGTTACCGAAGAATGACGTTCGTAACTGTTTGGGCATGTCCTCCGTGCTCTGATTTGATAAACCACTGATAGAGGAAACTGATGGGCTATAGTTCCCGAGATCCTCAATGTCCCCTTTTTTATGTAGCAGGATCGTTGTAGCATTGTTCCAGTCCTCAGGAATCTTCCGTTCATTGAGACATCTAGTGAAAACTAGGGCTAGTCTACGAATCGATGTCACGATCCTACGTAGGCAACTTGCCTCTGCACGTGGAAATAGCACACTGACACAGTGTTGCCAGATAGTTTAAAGAGAAAGTAGAAGACTTAGCTCTGAAAAGTAGCCAAATTAATTCAAAAGTAGCCCAATTTTGAGTATTGTTTCTTCAATAAAAAAATTAAGAACCCCTCCAGTGTTCATTGCAAATCAAAATTTGGCAGTTTTTAAAAGTTTACTTGCGAAATAAAATGGGTAAATGTAGTAAAAATTACGTGTTGTAGAATACGAAACTGTCTATAGTAGAAAAACCTTTATACATAATAGTCCATATAGATATTTACGCCGACCTGATGGCGCAGTGGGCTGAGCGCTGGCTTAAGACCATTCATTCGAGAAGGGTCCAGGTTTGGATCCCGGTGAGGCATGGATGCTGTGGGTGTCTCACGGTACTGGTTCTCTCCCTTTCCTGGAGTCAGTGGCCCTAAATTAGAAACCAGCGACTGATTGTCGTTATTCCCCAATAAAAAAATTAGAAAAAGACATTTACCGATGTGTTCATATATGTTTGGGAGAGTTCAGTAAAAATCTGTGCCAAAATAAAAAAAATATACACAAATGAGGTAAAAATTCATTTGAAAGTAAAAAAAAAACTTGAATTAATTTATCATATGATTGGCAAATACATGACATTCTTTATTATTTGATTGGAGGTTTAACGACCATCGTGAGCAACTAAGCTGGCTATAAGCAGTCACCCGTCCCTAATTTAGGGCCATTGGTTCCAGCGAAGGGAGAGAGCCAGTGCCGTAAGACACGCACAATATCCATGCCTCACCAGGATTCGAACTCAGACCCATCTCGGACGAATGGTCAGAAGCAAGCGCTTAGACCACTGTGCCACTGAGGGCCGCTCAATATTACGTTTTCTACTCAAGATTTTTAAATCTACAGCGAAAATTACTTAAAACACGCAGGAAAAAAAGAAGCCAAGTAGAAGACTGAAAAAAACAGTAGCAGACTGCTTTTAAAAAGAGCCCAATCTGCTACAAGTAGCCCAATCTGCACTGACACGTGCCGCCGATAACAGCGTACTTCCTGACAAGACACATCATCAACCGGCGCAAATGCACGGCTCTGAGTAATTATGCAACGACGCTATTACACAAGTCTCACTTTTATTTGGGCGTCCCTTATATACCTTGCTTTTAGAAATGGGGCAAATTTGGTTTCAAAGCCACAGCATTTTTCAGAAGTTATTCTAGTAAACGAAAAAGTGACTAATTTTGAGAATATGCTAAATCATTCGAAGATTTTTTCTTATAAATTTCAGGTGAGGTAGCACTTCACTCACTTTACCCAACGAGTCGCCACTGCATCCATGCCTCACCGGGATTCGAATCCGGACACTCTCAAAGGAACGGTCAGAAGACAGCACTTAGAACACTGTGTCACCGTGGCGGAATACCTTATCTGCGATTTGAATGGTCAGAAGCCAGCGCTTCAGCCATCGCCAAACTGTTCTTAAACTAACATGGAAATATTTCCAGAAGTGATGTTTTCCACGGGGAAATCGAATTTCGAAAAATTCACTATTGAAAGAATTTTTTTTAACTTCCAGGATGAGTATGCACTATCGACATTATGGTTAAAAGATATTATAGTAATTAATTCTGGTATTAGAAAATGTTCATCAGCTGTACCGAGAAAGTAATTCCGGCACTCAATTTTTTTCCAAAACACTAAGTGGTAAACAACTGTTGTTCCAGTAACAGCACAAAGAGAAGATACATTAAAGAGAAAACGAATAAAGGCAGATTATTCGAGCTGTGAAAAGAGCGATGCTTGAAAATGTAAAATGATTTCAGTGACGGCATTCTCCGAACATCAATAAAATTGGGAAGATTTCGCTTAATATCTCATTTCGAAAACACAAAGATCAAATGCGGTAGAACAAATAAGTGAAGAGATAATCCCGTGGAAAACGTTAACACATAATCTCTTTTTCAGATGCAGCAACCATGCAGAAAAGTATGCTGATGGTATTTGGGAAAAGATGTTAAAAGAACTTCCAAGGACAAATAACTAAACTTGCCATTAAGTACTTAGAACACTTTAATTATTTGCGACGTAGTTTTTTACACTTGAGCTTAAACACTCATACAAAGAGATTATCTGCGGGAGTGGATTTTTTAATTTTCTGTGGAATGAAGTATTTTAAATATTTACACGTAGCTCTTATTTATTTGTCTTAATCATTTTTTCACAGCAGTACAAGTAACGAGTTCGTTTAATCTCATCAATAATGCATAGCTGCTTCAGATTAAGTGCTCGGAGGGAAATAATAAAACTGTAGTACATTCCCTCTCCTGTGACAACGTAATCCGTATTATCATCGTGACTGAAATGAAGGGAAAGCATAAAAGTTTTTAGTAAAATTTATACCGTAATTTTGAATTTATGATTTCTTGAATCTGGCGAAAATATTTTCCGAGATTTTTTGTTCATCTTTTAATTGATAGGAAAGGCTTTTAAAAAGTCTTCTTAAGCCGTTGTGTTCATGATTTAATTTGCGGAGTTAATACTTATCAAACATGACATTCTTTCTAAAAATCACAAAAATCTGATTAGCCCAAATGCTTAAACCTTTATATTCAAACCATTTCTTAGATTTATATTTCTCTCTTTGTGTCCATAAATAACATAAAAACAAACTTTCTTTCTTATTTTGTGTCTAGAATAAGCAGAATGGTTTTTGAATGAGACGTTGTGATCTTTTCCTTTTTCGGAGAAATGCAAGTATGGCAAAGCGTGTATTGCTTTCTTTAATTCGAGGTAAAACGCCCACAGCGTGCAGCTCTAAGGACTGTAAACAGCAATCTGTCCCTAACTTGGGGACAAAGATAAAAAAGGGGTCACGAATCAATGGGTCAACTGTCGACAATTTCTTGCGGGTCAAACGGGTTGGGTCAAGGTGTTCCTGACCCAAGTTCGACCACGTTTTATTTCCGTTTTATTTTTGAAAAGAAAACAAAAAATACTTCAAAAAAAAACAAAAAAACTGCGCACTGTGAAATTTTGAGCTCGATACTGGTGCACGCGGAGTGAAAAATGATTTGTCATGCAAAAATATTGTCCTCTCTTTCTTAAAGCAAAGAAGATTTCTACCAAACGGCGACAGACACACCGAAACCATATCGTAATATGATACTTCCTTAGCGTTTGCTTTCAGTGCGATTGTCCGGAGCAAGGTACAGGCCAATCGCACTGAAAATCAAGGTACTGTAAGTACTGTTGGTTTCAAGGTACTGTCGCTTGCTTCTTTGTTGATTCACTCTCTCACAACCCGCGTGTCACATTGTAAGACTAAGAGTTACTTTTCACATCGCATCATTTGCATTGAGTATTCAGAGGTTTTCGTTTGAAGTGCTAAAATTCCGTTCCCATGGCATGTCGTGTCGGAATTAATGCCTGATATGTTGATATCAACAAATGCATTGCGGGAATATACATATAAGAGAATATAAATGCATTACGGGAAATACGTGCTTCTTCAATATCCTTAACACGGATGAAATTAATATTAAGGAGATTGAATATTGATGAGGAATTTATTATTTCTGGGACTGAACAAGAAGGACATATTTCCTGTAATACATTTATACACTTTTATATTTATATTCCCTTTACACATTTGTTTGATTTCCATATAACCTACGATAATCACTGCAGGCAGACTTTTTTAACGCCCTATATCATCATCATCATCATTGTCAACCGTTATCAATCCACTGCTGGACGAAGGTCTCCCCAAGTTTCCTCCACAACGGTCTGTCTTGTGCCAGTCTCCTCCATGTCACCCCTGCATACTTTCGAATTTCATCCACCCATCTCCCATGTGGTCTTCTTCTGGGTCTTTTCCTGTCCCTTGGAATCCAATCTAAAATTTCAGTTGTCCATCGATGATCTGTCCTTCTGGCAGTATGTCCAGCCCATTGCCATTTCAGGGATTTAACTCTGATCATGATGTCTTCCACTCTTGTCATTTTCGGATCCACGAGTTCCTCTTCTTATCTCTCCTGGTTACACCAAGTATGCACCTCTCCATGCTTCTTTGAGTTGTCTGCAGCCTTTGTATGTCTCTTTTAGTTAAGGTCCACGTCTCTGCACCATACGTAAGCACTGGAAGGATGCATTGATCAAACACTTTTCTTTTAAGACATAATGGCATATTGCTCTTGAAAATTATGCTGTTTCTTCCAAAAGCTCTCCAGGCAAGTTTTGTACGCCGATTAATTTCTTCATCAATGCGACCCTCACTTGATATCTGCTGTCCAAGATAAACGTACGTGTCTGTTATCTCCAGCTTTTCTCCATCAATTGATAAATCTTCATTTCTTGTAAAAGCATTGAACATCACTTTTGTCTTCTGAAAGTTCATTTTTAATCCCACTTCTTTACTCTTGTCAGCAAGTTCCTGGATCATACTCTGCAGCTCTGATGGGGTAGTTGCAAAAATGACTACGTCATCAACAAAACGAAGGTGGGTTAGATAATCTCCATTAATCTTTATCCCCTTGTTTTCCCAGCTCAGCGACTGAAAAAACACCCTCCAATGTGGCATTAAAGAGCTTCGGAGATATGGTGTCACCTTGTCTCACTCCCTTTCCAATTTCTACGTGTGTTGTATTTTCAAACAGCCTAATCTTTGCACTTGCATTTTCATAGATGTTATTAATAATATTAATGTATGCATCTTCAATACCGCAGGTTTTCAGAGCCATTGTAACTGCTGATGGTTTCACCGAATCAAAGGCTTTTTCATAATCGATAAAAGCCATGCACAATGGAAGTTCATATTCCCTCGCTCTTTCAATTAGTTCTCTCAGCACGTGGATATGATCTATTGTGCTGTAGCCACTCCTGAATCCAGCTTGTTCTCTTGGTTGAGCCATGTCCAGTGTTACCTTCAAGCGGTGTGAAAGAACTTTAGTGAAGATTTTATAAACTACTGATAGGAGGCTGATAGGTCTGTAGTTTCCAAGATCCTCAATGTCACCTTTCTTATGTAGCAGGATCATTGTAGCGGTGTTCCAATGCTCAGGAATCTTTCCTTCATTAAGGCATCGAGTGAAAATTTGGGCGAGTACTGTTTCGATTTCTCCACTTGCTTCTTGTATGATGTCTACAGTAATTCCATCTTCTCCTGGAGCTTTTCCCCGCTTCATGTTCTTGATTGCATGTGCAACTTCTGCTGGAAGAACTGGAGGAACTCTGGTACTGGTATCTTTCATGATGTCTGGAGTGCATGTATTATCCCTTTCATATAATTTGGAGTAGAAATCTTTCACTCTTGTCAAAATTTCGCCTCTATTTCTTGTTACAGAACCATCTTCTTTTCTCAGTGCCATAATCTGTTTTCTTCCCTTACTGAGATGTCCCTTTGCTATCTTTAGGCTTTGGTTGTTTTCAATTGCTTTCCTCACTAGTTCACAGTTGAATTTTCTTACGTCTTCAGTGATACTTTTCCTTACGGTCTTGCATAGCTCTATATATTCCACTTTGGAAGTCACATCTTCTTTAGTTGTCTTCATCTCTCTTCTTTTTTGCATCAACATTTTCGTTTTTTCTGATAATTTATTTACATGCAACTTGTTCTTAGACCCAGCTAATTTTATTGCTGTTTCCATAAGAGCTTTGGTTACTTTTTCTGTTAACTTCAGAAATGTCCACTTCTTCCGATGTTAGGCCTTCTAAAGCAGAGAACCTGTTCTTCAGTTCCAACTTGAAGGTATTATGGTGTTTTTAAGGTTGGTTATGTCAATAGATTTTGTTTGTCTTATGAGCTTGCCACGTTCAAGTTTAGTGTTGAGGTGCATCTTACATCTCACCAATCTATGGTCACTACCTGTGTTGAACTTGTTTAGCACACTGCAGTCTTCTATGACGAATTTTTTGTTACACATAATAAAATCAATTTCACTTGTCGTCCCATTTGGATGTCTCCATGTCCATTTCCTGTGTGGCTTTTTCTTGAAGAAGGAGTTCAAGATGAAAAACCCTTCTGCCTCTGCAAACTCAATGAGAGTATTTCCACGCTGGTTTCTGTTGCCGTGACCGAATTTACCTACTGAAGTTTCATTCTGTTGCCGTTGCCCTATTTTTGCATTGAAATCTCCCATAATTATTTTCAAGTGCTGCTTACCTTTATTATAACGCCCTATATATATATATATATATATATATATATATATCAGGATGCACCACGAGAAGGCGGGGTTGACATTAGTCAAGGAGAGGCTATATTATGTTGCGCATCACGCTTTTATCGATTATGAAAAGGCCTTTGATTCGGTGAAACCATCAGCAGTTACAATTACTTTGAAATCCTGCGGTATTGAAGATGCAAACATTAATATTATTAATACCATCTATGAGAATGCAAGTGCAAAGATTCTGCTATTTGAGAATACAGCACCCATAAAAATTGGAAAGGGAGTGAGACAAGGTGACACTCCCAAACTCATTGGAAAATGTCTTTCAATCACTGAACTGGGAAAACAAAGGTATAAAGATTAATGGAGATTCTCTAACTCACCTTCGTTTTGCTAATGACGTAGTCATTTTTGCGACTACCCTATCAGGGCTGCAGAGACTTATCCAGGAACTTGCTGACAAGAGTAAAGAACAAGAATTAAAAATGAACTTTCAGAAGACAAAAGCGATATACAATGCTTTTACAAGAAATGAAGATTTATCGATTGATGGGGAAAAAGCTGGAGATAACCAATACCTACATTTATCTTGGACAGCAGATATCAAGTGAGGGTCACATTGATGAAGAAATTAATCGGCGTACAAAAGTTGCCTGGAGAGCTTTTGGAAGATACAATATAATTTTCAAGAGCAATATGCCATTATGTCTTAAAAGAAAAGTGTTTGATCAATGCATCCTTCCAGTGCTTACATATGGTGCAGATACGTGGACCTTAACTAAAAGAGACATACAAAGACTGCAGACATCTCAAAGAAGCATGGAGAGGTGCATGATTGGTATAACCAGGAGATATAAGAAGATGAACTCGTGGATCAGAAAAATGACGAGAGTGGAAGACATCATGATCAGAGTTAAATGCCTGAAATGGCAATGGGCTGGACATATTGCCAGAAGGACAGACCATAGATGGACATCTGACATTTTAGACTGGATTCCAAGCGACAGGAAAAGACCCAGAAGAAGACCAATGGGAGATGGGTGGATGAAAATCGAAAGTATGCGGGAGTGACATGGAGGAGACTGGCTGAAGACAGAGCGTTGTGGAAGAAACTTGGGAAGACCTACATCCAGCAGTGGATTGATACTGGTTGACAAAAATGATGACGATGATATCTCATCAGATGACATATCATCATCATAATTTTTCAAAAATAAAAATATATCATATGATGATATATTTTGACAAAAATGATGATAATGATATATCATCACATGGTGATATATTTTGACAAAAATGATGATGATGATATATCATAATAATTTTTGTCAACCATTATCAATCCACTGCTGGCTGTAGGTCTTCCCAAGTTTCTTCCACAACTCTCTGTCTACAGCCAGTCTCCTCCACGTCACTTCCCCATGCTTTCTAATTTCATCCACCCATCTCTCATGTGGTCTCCCTCTACGTCTTTTTCTATCATCGTTAGTGATCCTTCGGAGCCCCGTAACAGACCGCCGATACCTCGACGAGAACCTGCTACCTGTGGTATTGCCAATACTGTCGAGTGTGTTGGAAGCCATCTTTCAGCAAGATAATGCCCGTCCGCACACGACGAACGTCTCCGGAGATTATTTGGTGGTGTGACAACCCTCCCTTGGCCTGCCCGATCGCCCGACCTCTCCCCAATCGAACACCTCCAGGACTTCGTACGACGCCTGCTCTAGCCATCGCGCAACGTCAGTGAACTGGCTGCGCAGTTGCAGCGGATCTGGTAGCAACTTCCGCAGGACAGCATTCGACATCTGTATGGGTCCATGCCGGAGCGAATTTCCTCATGAATTGCCGCTAGAGGCTGCCATACATGTTACTAAAATATAACGGTTCTGAACCTATATCTGATTAATAAGTGGAGGAATTGCTGTCAAATCTGAATCATTTCGTTGTCTTTAGTCTCATTGCTCATGTCAAATTTGATCATGATCAAACCATTTTTTCAGGTGCGCGAATTTTTTTGGTACAGAGTGTATGTCTCCTATAAAACCACAGATTATAACGAAGTGGATTTCTCCGTCATTTTTATCCGCGCCGGGGTTCGAACCCGGGTCCACTCATTCCGGAATAAGTTGCTCTACCAATTAAGCTACGCGGACATTGATTCTAACTCCTATCTGCCTTTATGTCGTGTGCGTCCTTCTGGCAGGTACGTCACATCTCCTGGTACGTTACATCATCTCCCCCTTATTTTTCTTTCGAAGTGCTGCTCATATTTTTCCTATCTCGCGGTGTGGAAATAACATCACACCAATGCGAGATTTTGAACGGTCGGATCATCCGTCCCTGTTAGGGCGCCATTATAACGAAGTGGATTTCTCCGTCATTTTTATCCGCGCCGGGGTTCGAACCCGGGTCCACTCATTCCGGAATAAGTTGCTCTACCAATTAAGCTACGCGGACATTGATTCTAATTCCTATCTGCCTTTATGTCGTGTGCGTCCTTCTGGCAGGTACGTCACATCTCCTGGTACGTTACATCATCTCCCCCTTATTTTTCTTTCGAAGTGCTGCTCATATTTTTCCTATCTCGCGGTGTGGAAATAACATCACACCAATGCGAGATTTTGAACGGTCGGATCATCCGTCCCTGTTCGGGCGCCATTATAACGAAGTGGATTTCTCCGTCATTTTTATCCGCGCCGGGGTTCGAACCCGGGTCCACTCATTCCGGAATAAGTTGCTCTACCAATTAAGCTACGCGGACATTGATTCTAATTCCTATCTGCCTTTATGTCGTGTGCGTCCTTCTGGCAGGTACGTCACATCTCCTGGTACGTTACAAGATGTTTGAATTCTTTTCCATTTTCCCCTTCTGCTATCAGATGGAATAATTGTATTGGCTGATCTTCGAGTGTGAATATATTAAAAATGACATCAGCAATTTCATTTTTCTCTTATGCAAAATGAGCTTTGTGTGTACGGTACAATGTAAACAAACGTCTCTGTTGAATAGCATAATTTGTTTTAAAGAAAAGGGCTCAAAATAAATATATTTTCTTTTATATTTATTTCCCCCTAAGATGATAAAGAGCAGTTACTTTTTATGCCAGACTGGGATTAAAAAAATCAGCACTTTTTTTATGAATTTTCTAAAGAATTCGTGGTTGGCTTCAGTTTTTCTTGTGATAAGAATTTAATGGGTACATATAACCGGGAGTATAATGCCGCTGTCTATGGCGCTGCTCTTTCTGTTGTGGTACTTTTCTGGAGTTTTCAAGATGAGAACGTCTAGGCAGTGGTGAAAGAACTTTCTTGAGGTCTTTAGAGTAGACTTCACTGTTAATAATAATAGTAAAAAAGAGCTGACGGTTTGAAGGAAGCGAAATGGCATCCCGTCGGCTTCCCTTTCGTTGTCAGAGGCAAAGACCCTTGCACGTGGACACATTTACAATTTCGATGCTGTGTGAAAAAATCGATGCCTTCCTTTTATAAGGGCGCATGCTGGATGGATTCCCGCGTGCATTCATTCTGAGGTCACGGTATGGGCTCCAATACTCAATAAGAGAGTTTAATAAGTTCGGGTCGTGCAACTGAAAGCGTGATATGTGAAAATTACACATCTGACTGCAGATGGAACAGAAAAATAATATAATGGAGAGTTTCTAGCACGCATGTTCATCCATTTTTACCCAAAAATACCTTCATTGGAAATATTATAGCAGCAGACCAAAATAGGAACAATAATAATTATGGATAAAGTATTTCAGCTTCCAAAAATGTAATTGGAAATATTTCACCAGGCAATCAAATTGATAACAGGAATGATAAGGGATACAGTATCTACACTTCCAGATGTATGATTGGAAACATTACAATAGCCGACAATAATATAGTAATAAAACTAATAAAACAATAATAATAATACTGGTACATACAAATATCTGGCCGATTAACTGACCAACATGATCCAAAATCCAGTGCTAATCCCGGATTTCCTCACCCAGGGAGTAACGATACTAAAGGCTAAAGATGAAGACACAAGAAATCCAGCCAACTATCGACCAATAGCGTGTCTACCTACGCTGTATAAGATCCCAACAGCGTGCATCGCCAATCAAATAATGAGGCACGTAGAAGGACAAGCACTTATGGTAGAACAGCAAAAGGGATACCAACTGGACTGTAAAGGGTGCAAGGAACAGCTTACCATCAACGCTGTTGTAATGAAGCAAGCTTTCATGATGCACCACAACATGTACACAGCATACATCGATCACCGTAAAGCCTACGATTCCGTAACCCACAGCTGGCTGATAGAGGTTCTTGAGATCTACAGAGTAAGTCCTTAACTTACTCTGTAGATCTCAAGAACCTCTATCAGCCAGTTATCATCAACTTCCTTAAAGCGGCCATGACAGGATGGAAGACAACAATCGAAGTCGAGAACATATACATAAGGAGAGGCATATTCCAAGGAGATTCACTTAGTCCACTATAGTTCTGTCTATCACTTAGCCAGCTGTCAATCATGCTCAACGAAAGCAAGTATGGGTTTACCATCAAGTGCAACAAAACCAACAAACACAAACTCTCCCACCTCATGTACATGGATGACATCAAGCTGTACGCATCGTCGCAGAACCAACTCAAACAACTAATCTGGATCGCCGAAGGTTTCAGCAATGACATCGGAATGGAATTCGGCCTACAGAAATGCAAGACACAAGGTATGAACCAAGGAAAGCATGATGCACCTAGCTACTAATTGAAAACCGGACAACAGATCGCAGCTATGGAGGAAGAAGAAGTCTATAAGTACCTTGGTATGCTTCAAGCAAAACTCCTAGAACACAAAGAAATTAAAAACAATCTAGCTGCTAAATACAACCAAAGGCTGAGGAGACTAATGAACACCAAGCTCAACGCTCGCAACATCACTCGGGCTATCAACACATACGCAGTTCCAATCCTCACGTATTCCTTCGGAATCACCAAGTGGACCACAACAGAGCTTAAGGAAATAATGCGCAATACCAGGACAATCATCACTAAACATCGTCAGCACCATCAGATGTCAGCAATAGAAAGGTTGACTATTGGACGGGAAGAAGGAGGACGGGGAATGATTGATCTCTTGGAACACCGAGACAAAGAAATCAGCAGTCTCAGAAAATACTTCCATCAGAGCAAAAGGCCCCTTCACCAAGCGATATACCAGAGTGACAAGACGTACACAGTCCTAGACCTCTCTACTCAGAATATCGAGATTGGAACGAGGGAATCAAAAGAAGGTTGGGGCAAGAAAGTCCTACACCGAAGGCACTACAAAGATCTGCAATCCGACCATGGGGATAAGACTGCATCCAATGCAAGGCTAACAAACGGATCACTCTTCCCCAAGACTGAAGGGTTCCTGATGGATGTACAAGATCAAGTTATAAACATCAGAAACTACCGGAAGCATATCCTGAAGGACACGTCAGTGGAAAGCGATACATGTCGGCAATGCCATCAAGCGCCAAAGACCATCACAGCAGGGTGCAGAGTCCTCACAAAAACAGAGCACACGAACAGGCACAAACAAGTCGCCAAGATTGCCCATCAGAAAATGGCAAGAAAGCACCACCTCATTACAATTGAGCGTGTCCCCTACTAAAAGTATGAGCCAGCAACGCTTCTAGGAAATAACACCCACAAGATGTACAAGGACAGATAGATCAGAACAGATAAGACCATCCCCTACAATCGGCGCGATATCGTCCTGGTCAACAAGGAGAAGAAGTCAACATACCTCATTGACATAGCCATGCCCAACACGTACAACATCCAAAAGACGCATGGAAAGAAGCTGTCAAAGTATCACTACCTACGACGATACGAAGTCAAGGATAGGATATGTGGCATATGGAGAACGTCACCACCGTTCCCATAGTAATATCAGCCACAGGAGTTGTACCTAAGACCATTCACAGCTCTATACAGACACTAGACCTTCAACCTAGCGCCTACATGGAACTACAGAAGGCAGCTATCCTGAACACTTGTAGGATAATAAGGAAGTTCCTGGGCAACAAAGAGGAAGAAATACTACTTCCCAGATTTGGTACGTCGTACCTGTCATGGAAGGAAGAGAAGAAAACCCTCAGGAAGAGGTGGAATCTCAATAAATAATAATAATAATAATAATAATAATAATAGAGGATGCAGTATGCTTGCTTATAGAAATTTATTTCAAAAGATTACTCCTGCCTAGCAAAATTATAGGAATCAAAGCAACAATAAAGGACGCAGTATCTCCGCTTCTAGATATATGAATGAAAAGATTACAGCAGCTGACCAAAATAATAAAAACTAAAATAAAGGATACATTATCTTTGCTTCTAGATATATGATTGGAAATACTGCTCGAAATTGAAAATGTCCCACCAAGAAGTTATTGTCAGAGCACCATGCAAATTAATAGGCACGTGTCGACAGTTGGGTTATATAATCGATTGCCGTTATGAACCACTGGAGTAACAAGACTGTACATTGGAAGAAGGGAAAAGAGTCGCCTGGCCCATTGAGTCCTGATTCCGGCTTCAACATCGACCGACAAGTCCATATTCAAAGCTGCGTTGATAAACAGCAACAACCAGACTGCGGAGTTGTATTGAAACAGGAAGGCGTCGGCAGTATCGTGATACAGGAATTTTTCTCGATGATATCACTGCATTTTCCATACCCGCTGAGTACACCCTTACCGTCTGATCTTTTTTAGGCATTCATTCAGTCCAAATGTTGGTTTATATGGCGATCGTATATCGGAATGGCATTTTGAATCTTTCAGCAAGGTGTCTCCTATGCCACGAGGGCTGCAACGTTCGGTAATGGTTTGTGGATCATGTCCAAGCATTTCGTGTAGTCCACTGGCTGTCGAATTCTTCTGACTTGAATCCCATTAAACACTCATGAGACGCAGTCCAACCCAATATTCACCAGTCTATAGTAGCGTGCCGTTCCGCAGACGAACTCCAGTTAAATATATCTGTATTGGTACTGCGGGGATTGTGTAAAGAATACAGCAGGTACACACAGTAAGTGCACGAAGTGCTAACGAAACTGAACGAAGCGTACAAAATCTAAATGGAAAAAATAATAGGCTGATCTACAAGATAATAGTTGGAGCAAGTTATTTAGAGTGTAAAAAAGCATGAATTGTAGAAATGTGGAATGAGAATGAACACAAATCGGTGGTCAGACTTGTACGAACTACACCAGATATGAACAGCAAGCTCTTTTTCAAACATATTAATTAATCTGACATCAAAACCGTTGGTGATATTCTTTTCTTTTTGATTGAAGGTTTAACGACCACCGTAAGCAACGCAATGGGCTGGATATTAGCTGGTGGTCACAATGTGTCTCGACCGTGTATATAAAGTATTAAAGGTTATCTTATTTACTTATCATTTTTCAAAAAGGTTGAATCCAAATTACACTAAATCATTTCTCCACCGCACCGATTCTGTTGATGAATTTGTATTAAATGCAGAAAAACGAAAAAAGTGGGTATAAGTTCAGAATATGTCAAACAACACGTAGATGTTTTTTTTTTTTTTTTTTTTGAAGATGACAATCCGTTTTTTGGCGTAAATGTGACAAGGATGGTAAGTCAGATAATATCCGAAAACTTGAAAATTTTCATCGTCCTGGAGCGGGACGCGTCTCCCAGAAAACGCCTAGGTATGCTAACCACTACACCACCCAGAACGACCAAGTTTCAAGTTTCCGATCAATTTGAATTTAACCATCACAGGATTCGCTAGTCGATGCAACCGGCATTCATGTTTAGCGAATCTGGAGGTTAATAATCCTATCCCGTGATTGCCCGGAGAAGCAGATAAATCATGAAAGAAATACGGGATTACGCCATATAATACAAATTTTGAAGATGACAATCCGTTTTTTGGCGTAAATGTGACAAGGATGGTAAGTCAGATAATATCCGAAAACTTGAAAATTTTCGGATATTATCTGACTTACCATCCTTGTCACATTTACGCCAAAAAACGGATTATCATCTTCAAAATTTGTATTATATGGCGTAATCCCGTACTTCTTTCATGAACACGTAGATGTATTAAAACATCGCCTATTTAAGTGTCACTCGGAACTACAGGGAGAACCAGCTAGTGGAATTTTGGTTCTAATTTAGGAAAACTCAGAATACTGACTTACTATAATTCCAAAATCTAATAAATACTTTTCCGTATTTCTGTGGTTCAACAGGTCCGGCCAAGTGCATCTTGTGTTTGGTGCATTCGTTTTGCAAAATAGAACGTTTTATTGTTACTTCATTTTATAAATTCTGGATCTAAAGACCAAAGGAGCAACTCTTAGCGCTATAAGCAGATTTACGTCCCATATTTAGGGCCACTGGTTCCAGGGAGAGAAAAGGGACAGCCCATATCTGAGTCCCTCACCGGGGACACAAATATGGGCTGTATCTCGCCCGGCAAAGCGACTTCCAAGGTTTTTGTCTGCAGATAACATATACTGCTCGACAAACAAAATGCCGTTCCACGAAGTATTCATCGAACAGCCATGAAAACTGGTGAGTATGTGTCGACAGTTGGGTTATGAAAATGTTTATAATTGCGAATCAATCACGTGATAGATGAGGAAGATAAAAGAGCAAAACAGCTCAGCGTGCAAATATTTAGTCGTAATCACCTGGGAGTAGTCACTACTGCATTGGAAAGATCTCACCTGGACGTAGGGACTACTACATCGGAATGATTTCACTTGGGTGTTAGGACTACTTCATCACAGTGTCCTCACATAGGATCATGGACTAATGCATTGGAATGATCTCATCTGGACGTAGGGCCTACTACATCGGAATTATTTCACTTGGGCGTAGGGACTACTTCATCACAGTGTCCTCACATAGGCTCATGGACTACTGTATTGGAAAGATCTCACCTGGACGTAGGGACTACTACATCGGAATGATTTCACTTGGGCGTAGGGACTACTTCATCACAGTGTCCTCACATAGGCTCATGGACTACTGCATTGGAATGATCTCACCTGGGCATAGGAACTACTGCATCAGAGTGACTTAACCTGGGCGTAGGGACTATTTCATCAGAAGGTCCTCACCTGGGTGTAGGGACTACTGCATCAGAGAGACTTCACCTTGGCGTAGGGACTACTTCATCCGAATGTTCTCACCAGGGCGTCGGGAACTACGGCATCGAAGGTATCTCATTTGGGCGTCGGGATAACTGCATCGGAGTGATTTCACCTGGGCGTCGGGATTACTGCATCGGAGTAATCTCACCTGGGCATATGGACTGCTACATCGGAGTGACTTCACCTGGGCGTAGGGACTACTTCAACAGAATGCCCTCACCTGGGCGTAGGGACTACTCATCGGAGTTAACTCATCTGAGCGTCGGGATTACTGCATCGGAGTGATTTCACCTGGGCGTAGGGTCTACTTCATCAGTGTAATCACCTGGGCGTAGGGATTACTGCATCGGAGTTATCTCACCTGGGCGTCGAAATGACTGAATCTTAGTGATCTCACTTGGGCGTAGGGACTACTTCATCAGTGTTCTCACCTGGGCGTAGGGTGCCCTCACTTGGGCATGGGGGCTATTGCATCAAAATTATTTCACCCTGGGCGTAAGGACTACTGCATCGGAATGATCTCAACTGGGCCTAAGGACTACTGAAACGGAGTGATCTCAGTGGCGAAAGCACGTAAGGAGTGGAACTGTCTAGATGACGTCAGCTGGAACCTTACAGTTACACGGACACCGTTACCACAGGATTCACCATAAAGCTACGTACGGCTGGTAGGTTCCTGCATGGCATCGTAGCGGAAAAGCATCGGAATGTAATAAGCGTCGGCTGAATGACTTGAAACTATATACAGTATATTTAGCAATTTGAACATGATCATGCACACTTGAGCCCAAAAACTGTTTCATATTCTTTATATTTCTCAAGACATAAATAATTGCGTACGACGATGTAAAAAAACAAAACAATATTACTATTATACATTGTGGTGTGTCGTACTGTGTGAAAAACATGCGATTTTATATGCAGACGAAATCAGAGAGGTGGCTAACACCTGTGTTAAAAAAGCCTCATTGATGAAGCTCCAAATGAAATCCGCCGTGTCGGGCAAATATGCCAGATAAAGAATTTGGGTTTCTTACACAATGGACGACATCGCAATTGAACGTTATAAAATAAAAGCTATTAAAATGATTTGTAGAAGAGGATTACTTTTAAGTGTAACTTCACTTCGTCTTTAAATTAAAGCCTCAAATTTTTCTTGAACACAGATTATTCTTAGTCGAATTATTAATCAGACATCGAATATTTGCTGAATTTTTAATCAGACATCGAATATTTGCTGAATTTTTAATCAGACATCGAAATATCGCTTTCAGTATAACGGCCAGAATTCAAATGATAACATAATTATATTTACCGAAATTCACTTCCACTTTATTCGTGTTTACGCACGTCAATAATATATGATCATCAAAAAATCGTTCGTTACACGATAGGCTGCATGGAATTCAATAAATGATGTCTCACAATATATGCGACACTTACCACTCCTTGAATAACTATCTTCTCACACACTGTAATCTTATCTTATAAAAATCGCTCTCTACTTTCTCGTATTGCATATACAAGACTCGTTCTTCCAACACTGCACTGCCTTCTGAGCTCTTATATCAAAACACTTTACTTACGTTGATTAATCTTCGACCCGCTATTACGTTGCCAGTTTCAAAGTCGTCGGGAGGAGCTTTATGGCGTTAAGTCAGAAAATGGTTAAGAAGCAGAAACCAAATTCACACAAGAACAAAGAAGCGCAAAAGAAATATCAATTTAGATGTATGTGACACAACCTTTAAGTGGTATAAGCAGATTTCAAATGACTGTATTTTAAATATTTCTAAATATACAGCGACCAAATGTACCTAGCATAAAGAAAAAGCTTTCCAAGTTTTGTTTTCATGGCTTATAAATATTTTATGTGACTTCCGTCAGCCACGCGAACGACTTCAAGGCGATAATCAATTCCTACCATACGTGATCGAGCATGTCTGTTGTCAACGACTGCAGAGCACTATGAACGCGAACTTTGAGTTCATCTAGCGTTGTGGGCAAAGGTGGCAGATACAAAGTATCCTTAAGATACCCCCATAAGAAAAAGTCGCAAGTGACCAGGTCCGGAGACCTGGTAGCCACCTGTAGAGCGCCTTGTCGTCGTATCCACGGCGACCAATCCAACGTTTAGGATAAGACACGATGACAGACTCTCGTCCAGGTGCAGGTACACTGGTTATATTGCGTCATCTAGTGGTTACATTTGTAAACTCGGTGCGGTTCTCATCATGTGAGGTACGCTATTAATACCTTTATATTTACGAAGCTATAATCTAACGAAATCAGCTGAATCATTTTGAATTACCCTGTATATTCTGAGATAGTATGTTCCGATGATAGATCATATGTTCCAAGTTCCACGCGGACGACGCGACATAAAGTACAAGTACCTCTGCAAATTTTCTGCCATTCAGCTTTGTCTTGTTGACATTGTGAATGCACTCTCTATTTTTGACACTGGCCAATGAAAGATCAGGTTTCCGAAGCTGAAAGGACAGACATTCTGTGACATACTATGGAAGTGAAGCACGTTCCAAAACGACAAATCTGCTTCATCACTGACAAATGCTACAGAAGTGAAGCACGTTCCAAGACGACAAATCTGCTTCATCACTGACAAATACTACAATAATGAAGCACGTTCCAAGACGAAAAATCTGCTTCATCACTGATAAATAGTGCAGAAGTGAAGCACGTTCCATGACGACAAATCTGCTTCATCACTGACGAATACTACAGAAGTGAAGCACGTTCCAAGATGACAAATCTTCATCACTGACAAATACTACAGAAATGAAGCACGTTCCAAGACGACAAATCTGCTTCATCACTGACGAATACTACAGAAGTGAAGCACGTTCCAAGACCACAAATCTTTTTTTTTTTTTTTTTTTTTTTTTTGATTGAAGGTTTAACGATCACCGTGAGCAACTCAATGGGCTATAAGCAGTCGCCCGTCCCTAATTTAGGGTCACTGGTTCAAGGGAAGGGAGAGAGCCAGTGCCGTAAGACAAACACAACATCCATGCCTCACCTGGATTCGAACCCGGACCCCTTTCGGACGAATGATCAGAGGCCATCACTTAGACCACTGCGCCACCGGGGCGGCTACGACAAATCTTCATCACTGACAAATACTACAGAAATGAAGCACGTTTCAAGACGACAAATCTGCTTCATCACTGACGAATACTACAGTCATGAAGCACGTTCCAAGACCACAAATCTTTTTTTTTTTTTTTTTTTTTTTTTGATTGAAGGTTTAACGATCACCGTGAGCAACTCAATGGGCTATAAGCAGTCGCCCGTCCCTAATTTAGGGTCACTGGTTCAAGGGAAGGGAGAGAGCCAGTGCCGTAAGACAAACACAACATCCATGCCTCACCTGGATTCGAACCCGGACCCCTTTCGGACGAATGATCAGAGGCCATCACTTAGACCACTGCGCCACCGGGGCGGCTACGACAAATCTTCATCACTGACAAATACTACAGAAGTGAAGCACGTTCCAAGACGACAAATCTGCTTCATCACTGAAAAATACTACAGAAGTGAAGCACGTTCCAAGACGACAAATCTGCTTCATCACTGACGAATACTATAGTCGTGAAGCACGTTCCAAGACGACAAATCTTTATCACTGACAAATACTACAGAAGTGAAGCACGTACCAAGACGACAAATCTTCATCACTGACAAATACTACAGAAGTGAAGCACGTTCCAAGAGGACAAATCTTCATCACTGACAAATACTACAGAAGTGAAGCACGTTCCAAGACGACAAATCTTCTTCATCACTGAAAAATACTACAGAAGTGAAGCACGTTCCAAGACGACAAATCTACTTCATCACTGACGAATACTACAGTCGTGAAGGACGTTCCAAGATGACAAATCTTTATCACTGACAAATACTACAGAAGTGAAGCACGCACCAAGACGACAAATCTTCATCACTGACAAATACTACAGAAGTGAAGCACGTTCCAAACGACAAATCTGCTTTATCACTGACAAATACTACAGAAGTGACGACGAATCAACGTCACGGACAAAATTGCATTTTCACATTGGTGCACGATTGTGGAAAATGGATATACTGGCCGTTGGGTTCTTCGAAAAATGTGTGATGTCACACATCATCTGGAGTTAATGAAAACTCCTTCTTCGCTCAAAAGAAAAAGAAATCCGGTAGCTCAGTTCTGATTGAGCCTACATTTTCAAAATTGTCTTTATTCTTCAAATAAAAATAGCATTTCTATGTACATGACAGTAGAATTCTGCCAATAAATACAGTGGTATATACAACAACTGGAAAGTTCCAGTGAAACGTAAAACAAAATATTGTTAAAATCATAAAATTATTTCGCCCCGAAGGGCGATGGAGAGGCAGACAATAAAGCACGAGCGATGCAAATGAAAATGTATACTACAGTATTGTAGACAAGAAAAGACATGATGCTATACTATTCACAAATTCCAATTAAGTATTACTACCATACTCAAGATTAAATATGCACAAGGTACTAATTCACATAAAAGACCATGGGTGAGAGGGAACTAACAGGTGCAACAGTATTTAGAAATATGACAGAAATGGTAGAAACAATTAAGCACAAATACTTATTATATGCACAGAATTATGCAGTGACAAGAGAGAAATACGCTAAACGGACCCAGGAGGCAACTTTACAAAAAAAAAAAAAAAACAGAAATCGAACAGTAATTCAATTCATAAGTGTCATATCATATGTACAGAACAATACAGTGACAAAAAAGAAAGCCGCTAAGCATACCCAGAAGGGCAGCTTCTCATAAAACAGAAATGTAACAGTGGTGCTACACTCAAAATTTGCATCATATGTACATAAGTATTCAGTGACAAGGGGGAGAATCGCTAAAAGTACTCAGAAGAGCATCTTCTTACATTAAATTATATACACAGGGACAATAAAATTTCAAAATATATTCAACATAATGTAGGGGACATTGTGTGTGCTGGTTGGTTGGTTGGTTCATTGATTTTATTGGCGCAAGGGCCATGGTTGGCCAAAGAGCGCCAAACAAAAGACAGCAAAAGAGAACAAAATCAATAAAACACGTACACAAGGCTAAAAACAGGATGAAGCGGTAAAAGTGAAAGATGGAAATGAATACGGTAAAAACTACAAGACAGACAGACAAACAAACAGTATTAAAAACGTGCGATGAAGCTTAAAATATGGCTGATCAAATAAAACTGAAGAATGAGAACGATGAAAGGGCTAAAAAAGATAATGAAACAAACAGTACTAAAAAACATGATACAAAGATTAAAATCTAGCTGATTCAGTAAAACTGAAAAATGAGTATGATGATAGGGCTAAAATCTAGATACGTCTAAAATAGTCAATTTGTTTAAAAAATGAAAAAACAACAACAGTATTGCAGTGGTCATTGAGGAGCCGCTGCAGTGCAACGGCGTCCTCGTTCAACAAATGAGAATGAAAGAAATGAAAACGTACATCACGAAAACGAACACAGGTACACAAAAGATGAGTGACGGTGAGTCGGCAGTTGCACGTCTCACACATCGGCGCAGTGTCGCCACACAGCAAAAAGCGGTGAGTGAAACAACAATGCCCAATGCGGAGACGCGCAAGCACCACTTCCTCTATGCGGTTCCGACGAGATGAGGAGTTCCAGATTTCGAGAGTAGGTTTTATACGATGCAGTTTATTTTCCACCTGTTGGTCCCACAGACCCTGCCACGTTCGTTTGATATGATCACGAACAAGAAATCGAAAATCGCGATGAAAGAGTGGCAAGGGTGTGACGACCAAAGAGGAAGCAGATCTAGCGGCCGCATCAGCACACTCGTTACCCGAGATTCCAACATGCCCAGGAATCCAGGCGAATTGAATCTGGACACCGGCCGCGAGCAAGGAACGAAGAAGCCCTCGTACGTTCAAAAGAAAAGGATGATTACAATAGTCCAGCGATGACAAAGACTGAAGGACACTTAAGGAATCCGTATAGACCATAGCACTATGATGAGAACTCGACTGAACATGAAGAAGTGCAAGATACACAGCATGCATCTCCGCCGAAAACACCGTGGCCTCAGCTGGGATCCGCGCTACTGACAAGTCATCAACACAGACAGCTGCGGATCCAACGACTCCATGCATCTTAGAGCCATCAGTGAAAATGGGAGTGTATTCAGTTTTGAGGGCACGGTGCTCAGCAAAGAGCTGCTGGTACACTGATGCAATGGTTGAGGATTTGTCGAAAGACGTAAAGGTGGTATCAACCATGACACCAAGTGGGTGCCATGAAGGATCCCCAAAGCCCCTGGTCGCTGCAACAAGCGACAAGTCGAGCCCTGCATCACGAGCTACGGCCGCCATACGAAGACCGAAGGTTGGAACGCACGAGGGCCGGTTCGCAAATAAACGAGCATGCTGAGGATGGAAAACTGCACCGTACAAAGGATGGTCTGGAAGAAACCGAAGTTTTAAGTAAAAGTGGACAGACAGCTGCAGACGGCGTAATTCAAGCGATGGTTCGTTCGCATCAGCGTAAAGGCTGGGAATCGGAGATGTTCGAAATGCTCCCGTACAAAGACGCAGCGCCTGATGATGAACAGCGTCCAAAAGGCCGGAGAACGGAAGGACGAGCCGAGCCATACACGATACAGCCGTAATCCAGTTTCGACCGAATTAAGGAGTGGTAAATGCGAAACAAAGAGATCCTGTCTGCGCCCCACGAAACTCTCGAAAGGATTTTTAGAATAGAAAGAGCACGCAGACAGGAAATCTTGAGCCGCCGAACGTGCACACGGAACGTAAGCGCACGGTCGACGGTCAGTCCAAGGAACTTAGTCTCCGGCAAAACTGGAATGGCTGCACGGTCCAAATACAGCTCGGGGTCAGGATGGAGGCCACGCCTCCGGCAGAAATGAACACACGCTGTCTTGTCGGGAGAAAGAACGAAACCATTGCTATTTGCCGCTTTAAAAATCTGATTAATACTAGACTGCAACTGCCTTTCAATGAAACGCATGCTCGATGACGAGCAGAAGATGTGCAAGTCATCGACATACACAGTAGCCGAAACCGCAGGAGGAAGATTTGTGAGGAGACAATTAATGCGAAGGATGAACAATGTGACAGATAAAATGCAACCTTGAGGAACACCTTGTTCTTGATGGAATGTTGCAGATAGCGTCGTACCCAGGCGCACCTGGAACACCCGATTGCGAAGAAAATTTACAATAAAGGTCGAAAGATTCCCTCGCAATCCGCATGCGTGGAGGTCACGGATAATCCCGTGCCGCCACGCACGATCATAGGCTTTCTCGATGTCAAAGAATACAGAAACCAGGTGCTGCCTACGCACGAACGCCTCGCGCACAGATGTCTCAAGGTGCAGGAGATGATCGTGAGGTGAACGATGACGCCGAAAACCGCTTTGTGATGGTGAAAGTAATTGATGATGTTCTAAAAAATGAATTAATCGTGAGTTAACCATGCGTTCGAGAACTTTACACAGACAGCTAGTGAGAGCAATTGGGCGATAACTAGAGGGAGACTTTAGGATCCTTGCCAGGCTTCGAAAAGGTAGAACAAAAGCCTTTCGCCAAGACTCGGGAAACTGTGTTCTAACCAGATGCGGTTGTATAAGATTAAAAGGTTCTCGAGAGACGACTGGGAGAGATGACGGAGCATGTCGTAGTGGATGTCATCGGGACCGACAGAAGTAGCCCCGGACCGATGCAGAGCCACCCGAAGTTCACACATGCTGAAGGGGGAGTTATAACCAGTGTCGGTATACGGCGCAAAAGAGATTCTCTGGCGTTCCGCGGAGGACTGAATCCTATGAAAGGAGGCCGGATACGCCAGATCACTCGAAACGGAGGCAAACGCCTCCCCCAAACAATCTGCAATCTCCCCGACGTCAGCATATGTGCAGCCGTTACTCTCGAGAATGGCAATCTGGTGTGAACTGTAGGTTCCCGGATCTTACGAATCCTTTCCCACACAGTTTTCGAATTGGCACGTGAGGTAAGAGATGATACATACTGGATCCAAGACTCCTCTTGCTACGTCGACGCACCAACCGAGCATAGGATTTAGCACGTTTAAAAGCAACGAGATTAGCCTCGGTTGGATAACGCCGAAAAGTAGACCAGGCCTTGTGTTGAGCTCTCCTAGCCGCTGCGCATTTAGGGTTCCACCAAGGTTTCGGAATTCTGGGGAGCTTCGTAGATGTCTTACGAATTGAAAGATCAGCTGCCTGAAAAATACAAGTTGTGACTTTAAATACAGCTGCGTCGATTGGACTCTTGGGTCACCATTTCAGAAGATATCACCGCGGACGATGTGAAGACCTCCCATCTGGCACAATCCATCCTCCATCGAGGTGGGCGGGAGGCAGAATATGGCACGTTTGCATGGTGCCAGAGGACGATTGGGAAGTGGTCGCTCCCGTGGAGATCCTTACACACCGTCCACGACCAGTCAGCAATGATCGATGGTGAACCCAAGGTCAAATCGATCGCACTGAAAGATCTTGTCGGCTCATGGAAGTAAGTGTCAGCACCGGTGTTTAAAAGGCACACAGAGGCAGAGCACAGAAGAGACTCTATGCGACGACCTCTAGCGCTGGCGCCGACACTACCCCACAAAGGATGATGAGCATTAAAGTCACCCAAAAGAAGGAAGGGAGAGGGCAGCTGATCAATCAAGCTCTCCAGAACAGAGACGCTAACATCCTCATCCGGTATTAGATAAACACTGCAAACAGTAAGAGGCACAGGCATAGAAATACGAACCGCCACGGCCTGCACAGTTGTGGAAACCGCGACGGAAGATACCGGAACCCTGTGAGGGACGAGAATAGCGACACCCCCACAGGCTATATTTCCAGACGAGTGGTCTGTCCGAAATGCACTGTAGCCTCGAACTGAAAGCAGGTCCCATGGTTTAAGCTTTGTCTCCTGAAGACAAAGGCACACCGGAGAGTACAAATAAAGCAGATGTTTCACGTCATCAAAACTGGTGCGAAAATCTCGGCAGTTCCATTGAATTATTGAACCCATGGGTAAAAATGAAATGAAAAAGGAAATGATTAAACTTGGTCAGCCTCCATTTCCTCTGGTGAGCGTTCCCCCAGATTTGGTGGTGTGTGACCAGGGGCCAAGATTGGTGAATGCTTTGTCCCAAGTGTCTTGGCGGGATTTGCTCGCCGTTGATTGTTTGGCTGAGACTTTGAAGGAGAAGAAATGCTCTTCTTATCCTTGACCTTGGTGTTGGTGTTAGTGTTGGCGTTTTTGCCAGAAGAAGTGGACTGAGTTCCCTTGCTGGTGTTGGAGTGGGTCTGCTTCGGTGAAGTGGCGGGTGCCGCTTTCAGACTCCTAGCTCGCGACTGGAGTGCCTCCAGTCCGGCTGCGATGATTTCCTCCATATTGAATGGACATTTAGGGAGATCTGAACGTCGGTCTGAATGGCAACCGTAGATTTGGCAACCACCACTGAAGCGTATGATCGCCGATCAGATGTAACGGCAACCACTCTTCTTCTGGCCTCAGGATAGGAAATATTTTCCACCGTTTTGAGCCTTTGGATTTCCTTCTCCTCCTTCCACTTGGGACAATCTTTGGCTGATGCTGGGTGTGAACCCTTGCAGTTCACACAAAACTCTGCCTCGGCCACACATTCTGAGAGGAGATGCTCTGTGGCACCCCAGCGTCCACACCTAGGAGAACTCCTACATGACTGCTGAGAGTGGCCGTACGACTGGCACCTAAAACATCTCAACGGGTTAGGAATGTACGGGCGTACCTCGAGGTGGAGATACCCTGCCTTGATGGATGTAGGCAGGGAAGGGCAGTTGAAAGTCAAGATAATGTTCCAGGATGGAACAAACTGCCCATTCCTCCTAAAAGAAATGCGTCGCACACCCGTAACATGTTGGCTCCTCAGTTCTTCGAGAAGTTCATCCTCAGAGCAATCAATAAGATCCCGAGAGGAGACAACACCTCGAGATGAATTTAGGTAACCGTGTGGTGTTATTTTGACAGGCGTCTCGAGCAGCATGCTGGTGTTGATAAGTGTGGAACTGTAGGCCACAGTAGACATCTCAACAAGAAGATCTCCAGATTGGAGCTTCTTGACGCTCTTAGAAGAGCTTGCAATTGATTGCAGCGCTTTGTGGATCCAAAATGGACTTTTGGCACTCAAAGGCTTTGAAGGGTCCAATGAATGCACAAAAAAGAATCTAGCATTGGAAACATCTGCGACAAATTTTTTGGCGGAAGGACCTGAACCTTCCTCCATACCTCTTTTAGTTTTGGGTTCATGGGAAATTTCATTGAGAGCCATATAAAATTTAAAGGATTCATCCGCCAACTTCCCCACCCACAATCGAGCTTCCAACAAGGGAGAACCGGAGGTCCGCAAGCCCAAGTGGACGCAGGACACGGCTCTAGGATAGCAAGCGGATATAGCAAGTTGATAGGGCAGACATGCGCTCAGCGAGCACCCAGACTTTCCCATGCCTGGGGAACACCCCTTTGGCATGCCCACATTATCCCCAGACTCACCCTGTCGTACGAGACGACAAGCCGTTAGAGGTCTGGGCTCCACTCGGCCACAGACCTCATTGACTAGGAGTGGGTTAGTTCCCAGCCGCCCGTTTAGGGTGAAGCAGGGGGCAAAGAGGAGTGTTGGCAACTGGCGACAACAACACCCAGGCCTCCAGAAACCTCAGCCTCCAGCATCTCCTTTTCCACCTTACGGGTCATCACACACGGCAAACGTGCAGGTAGGTCTAGCTAACCAGCTCGGAAAAACAAAGAAAGAAACATGAAATGGAGAAGACAGGAAAGAAAACGAGAAACTAAAATCCTGAGCTGTCGCATAATCACAACCTCAGCAACCTACAACTGAGGCGGGTTCATGTAAAGTGAAAAAACATAAAAAAAAAATGTGAAAATCATCACATATAGTACATGTTGGCTCGGGCCGTGGGGACGCCATCCCCCATCAGCTGGATGAACAGTTGTCCCTTCGGTTACATAATCGTTCAAGACGAAATATATAAATGGATCCGTCACAAGGTCAGCTCGGGCCGTGGGGGCGCCGCTCCCCAAATAACTGGAAAACCAGTTATCCCCGTGCGGGGCATTGTGTGTGCAGTAAACTGTGCAGAAGAAAGAATTATATACAACATAAAACAAAAAACAACAAAATCGAAGAGAACATGGGAAACATGGTGAGCTATCTCCAATAGCACATAAAACAGAATAATCACAAATAGCGAATCATGTGGGTGAAAAAGGAGACTCCACTTAGGAGCCTCATACCACCAAAATTAATACGTAAAATCATGAGTTGTGATAGTGAATGTGGGCGACAACAAAAATCCCACCTACAAGTTGAGACGTAGCTGCAAATTGTGGATATGGAACCATCCAGCCGATTGGGCCCAGGTGGATTGAAAAACGTTATCGGTGTTTGTTGAGGCAGCACGAGAGTGCTCCATTTGGAGGCGAGTGGTTAACCGTGCTAGGAAGAGTCTCCGAATGATAGCACTTGCCTCCTGAGGAGGTGGAGTAAGAGCAGGGAGGCGTTGTTCAAGATGGAAAGCATATACAGTGAACTTCACAAGAAGAAAAATGTAACGGCACACAGGAGGCAAGTGAGTAGGTGGATGCTTAGTTTGGAGTAGCCCAGCATATGCAAGAAATGGTAACGATCGAGCACAAATTCGATCAGCAAGACGAAATGCTGTGTTTAGGACTGGCAGGAGTACGGGGCAGAAGAGGTATTGATGTTGGACGTCGCTGACTTCAGGGCAAAAGGAACAATGTGGAGAGGTGAGAAGGGTCATGCGAAATAGTACTGATGGGGCGGGGAGACGAAGGTGAAGAAATTGCCAATGGACATTGAGTTCAAGAAGGGAGGAAAGGGGAGAGGTAGAGGCTGTCCAGATGGCGGGGAGAAGAGAAGGAGAAGCAGAATGAACAGAAAGTGGAAGTGCGGGAGGGGAAAGAAGGAGCCAATAAAGAGAAGAGGAGGAGATAGAAGTAACTAGAACCGGGGAGCTACGAATGAGGAGAAAGAACGGTAGAGAAAGAGGGGCGGAGGGGACCGAGAAGAGACCATCAGGGGAAGCGAGGAGTGGAAAGAGGCTCCAAAGCCCTGTGCGAAGGAGAAGATATTCGTACAGTTTGGAATGTAGGACTAGGACTTGCAGATCGGAGAATTGAAATAAGCTGGTCGAGTATGGTTTCAAAGAGTTTAATTAATTTGTTATAGCCAACACAGGTCTATGATGTGAAAAGTAGCTTACATGTTTTTACAAATAGCGCTCGATACATTGCGAACACAAAGCAGATCGATACGCTAATTACTCAGCGTGGCGCTCTGTCTTCTTGGGCGCCTTACATTCCTCATCATTTGTTCTTGCCTCTCGTTTTGATTTTCGCCATTTTGCTTGCGTTCATTTTGCGAATTCCGCGGGATTGTCAAAAATGTTAACTCGTTCACACGAAATCATATCTTTTTTAAATTTAAGTTTCAACCACTGTGATATGTTCTTTATATATTTGAATAGATCTCGTCGAGAGCTTTAAAACGACACCAAGCACAGTCGTGCTGCACTCACGGTTGTCCACATAAACCGCGATATTGTCAAAAGTGTTCATCGGTTCACAAGAAAACAATTTTTAAAATGTTCAGTTCAAATCACTGCGAAATGTTCTTTGTATATTTGAACAGATGTCATCAAGAGCTTTAAAACGATATCAAGCACAGTCGTGTTGCGCTCACGGCTGCCGAGATAGACGGAGTCAAACACGGCGGCACACCCAGAAATTTTTTTTTTTTTTTGGATCGGAGGTTTAACGACCACCATGAGCAACTCAATGGGCTATAAGCAGTCGCCCGTCCCTAATTTAGGGTCACTTGTTCCAGGGAAGGAAGAGAGCCAGTGCCGTAAGACAAACACAACATCCATGACTCACCGGGATTCGAACCCGGACCCCGTTCGGACGAATGATCAGAGGCCATCGCTTAGACCACTGCGCCACCGGGGCGGCCCAGAAATATTGCATCATCTTCCCCGCTCACAGGGAAGGTCGCGGGCACGATGTATTGCGCAGTACGCGAATTCGACTCCATGGTGTTTACGAATATGCCAACACGATTAGTGTTTGGCACGTATTTTGAACGCTATAATGATTTCAATTGGGACCTATTTTTTGTCACAGGCGGTGGGCCGTAAGACGCCCCATACTACCCGGGGAGTTAGACGTAGTCCTACGTCAAAAAAAAAAAATGAGAAAAAGGAAAAAAATCAAAAGGAAGTGATGTGACGTACTACAGAGGTGAGCACGTGTCAAGACGTCAAATCTGCAGCGATACACTCGGTCGGTGTAATTTAGTCGGTAAGGGCAACTGGCTACCGAGCGTGTGAGTCGCGCTTTCTACAGCCGTCACCGACAAATTTGTGTTTTCACAATTCATTTTCATTCACGAAATGAAATCAATTGTGAAAACAATTTCATTTACGCTACAACTATCAAAATCTTACGCAAAGTGAAAAAAAAAGTATCGAAGAATTTTGCATTTATAGTATCATTCTAAAAAAGAAGCAAATATGGGAAAATGGTTTCGAAGAATATTATTCAGTTTAGTTAAATTTAGCATGTTCAATGTGATATTAATAAATGGAATCAAGTTATAATTTTGATGGCATGAAAGGCATATTTCTATAAAATATTTTAGTCTTGATTAAAATAAAGATTTCATCCACATTTTCTTGAATTTCTTTTGCTGTGTAAATTAATGAGGCACGATGTTTTCGTGGAATCCTTAGGCACTGCATTTCCTGTCGATTGGCGTAGGTATTATATTTGCGGAACACAATCCGAAACAGAATTTTACTTCCAGAAGGACATTTTCTTTTTCCCGTGACAAGTTCTTGTTCTTTTGCCCATGTTCTTGCATTGTCGTTCATTGTTTTAGTGAAGTGTTGTTTCGTACAATTCCCTTCAGAGAGTCAGCACATGTCACTGGGGGCAAAGGAAAGTTGTTCGGATGTAGCGCCATCTGTAGATTCCCAGTAGCTGTGATGCCTAGAGGCAGAATGAATACTGTATGTCTCAAGAACAAATTCAGCCACATTCCTTCTTACTTCGTTATCAACTTTCAGGAATTCTCTTCCGAGGCTGCTGAAATAGGCGGACACTAATTCAGTGAGTACAGGACATCTTATCGTGGGTATAATGAAATGAACAACAATGCTCTTAGGTTTACCCCGAAATGACTTATCTGTTCTTATCTTATTTGGTTTACATTACGTCAGGCACAGTTTCGTTCCTGAACATGAAAATAGCTACTCTGAAAGAAACAATTATTTCTGGTACAGTAAAATATTTGATCACGCTACCACTGCAAGTTTTTGATTACGTAGCATAAGAAAAATTAGTATTAATAATCTGAACAACACAACTTTCGTTTATTGCACGATATTCAAATGCGATACTATTTAAAACCACTAACTTACTAAAATCTTTAATTTGCAATTAAAAGACACAATAATGTCGTAGTTTAAAACCATAAGACCTTTCGAGCTCGCTACGAGCTCATCTTCAGATGAGAGACTACAAATTAATGGAACAGGTATTTAAATATCAAATTCTCCGTCACAGGATTAAAAGATGCGCGACAAATATTCGAGGAAACAATCAATGAAAAACTGCAAAAAAAAAAAAAAAAAAAAAAAAGTTCTAGTGTGAGTTGTCACTTGAGTTCGAAGGGTCATTCAGGAAAGCTTGTATCCACGAGTTTAGGATGCAGCAAAGAGTTTCTTCATTACAACTGGACAGGCCATATTCACGGATAAAAACTGTCTGTAAAAAGTGTAGTGAATTTCGTATTCACTGTGGTGAGGACACAGGACTCTTTCCCAAATTCGTACATGAGTTCCTTCCGAAGTCAGTCTGGATAATGCCGTTGTTTGCGCACCCATTTTGACATTGTATTTATGTTCCTTAATCCTGGTTCCCAATGTGCGTATTGTCGATCCTATGTAGACTTTGTCTTCTAGGGACGAATCTGTAGCCCTTAGAGGCATACGGTATACCCCAAATTTATGGTCGTTTTTCGTAGGACCTTTTTCATTTCTGACATGGATGGGATATTCCTTGTCTTGATTCCAAAGGATACGTTGTTGTGTCGGCAGTGATTCTTTAAGACGTTAATAACATTGGAGACATTAATAATATTCCAGCAGGATCGTAGTTTTAAGGTGGTCAACACTCAAAACTAGACAAACGAGCCCCGATAAAAAATTGCCAGGGCTGTAGCCAGGGAGGGGTTTTGAGGGTCTTAGTCCTCCATCCCTGAAATGTTTAAAATGTCTCAAATATGAAATAACTGTTTTATGAATTTCATAAATTTTTGTAACTAGTATAGTATATAAATAAATATTTGAAAAATGGGGAGTATTAAATATTAATAGAAGAATTTTGTGTGCAAAAAATGTGACATAGCAAAAAACTCAACGTACCGCATAACGTACGATGAAAATTAATTTTCAAATTCAGAACCCTTTTCCCCATTCCCACCGAAAAATTCTTTCTGGCTATGGCCCTGGAAATGGCTGACATTATAAGTATTTGAACTCTTTATTTTTCGTAGTGCCCGAGAACTATTGTACTTTGATAGTTTAATCACAAATAACTTGAATTATTTACCAGAAGTTTAACAGATATGAAATACGCGAAACTAATTATTCCATGGTGCGATCTATTGATTCGTAAGCAAAATAAGGAAGCATATACATGTATATATCCTTATCAATCCACTGCTGGATGAAGGTCTCTTCAAATTTCTTCCACAACTGTTCATCTTGTGCCAGTCTCCTCCATGTCACTCCTGCATGCTTTCGAATTTACATCCTAATGATTTTAATTTCCTAACTATTGAACGATTATATAATTATAACTTAGGAAAATTAGTGTTTAAGAAAATAAAAAATAATCTTTATCAAGATTTAATTTCACTAAATTTTCACACCCATTAACATTCTACTAGAAACACAACTAAACTAGTGCCTATGTTTGTATAAACAGAACGTTCCAGAGCACATATTAATTATACTGGACCAACCTTTTGGAAGACTTTGCCTGATGATTTAACAAGCCTAAATAACATTTGTTTATTTAAAAGAAATCTTAACAATATTTATTACGATCAGTCTCATTGTAATTATTTATTCTATTTTCTACATAGGCAGCAGTTATTTCATAAATAAATTGGAACATTCACTGTGCTTACAAGTTTTTAAATTTACTATTACATATTGCTAATAATGATTGCAACCCTTGAATCATTAAACAAACTAATGTTTGATACTACTGGCAATCTTAATGCTGAACATAACTATTCGGACTTGTTACTAATCTGGTAAAAGCTTAAGTGGTGGTGTTTTAGTTTACATTTTTAATATAAATGAAACAATAACGGATGGAGACGCTTCGGCAGTTAACTTGAAATTATAAAGATGACTGTCTCTCAGGGCTGCCAATCACTAGTATGTCTGCTTGACTTGATGTTTGTTTTAAGGATTATTGTTTTGGGAGAAGAGGGCTCGTTAGGCCCATCTGGCCTTTTCCTTCTTTTCATCCCTATTGTTGCTTATCTGCTCTATAATCACCTTCAATTAATTTTTGTAATTTATATGCGACAACTAAAATGAAATAAATGAAATATCATCCACGCATCTCTCATGTGGTCTTCTTGTGGGCCTTTTCCTGTCCCTTGGAATCATGTCTAAAATTTCGGTTGTCTATCAGTGATCCGTTCTTCTGGCAACATGCCCAGCCGATTGCCATTTCAGCGATTTTACTCTGATCGTGATGTCTTCTACTCTTGTCATTTTCGTTATCCACGAGTTCCTCTTCTTATCTTTCCTGATTACACCAAGCATGTACTCCTCCATGTTTTTTTCAGTTAAGGTAGAAGAAATATTTCAGCTCGGTTCCATAGTTGGTAGTGCATTATTGTCCAGAATATCGAGGTAGACGTGCTGGTTAACAGGTTTGTCCACGATAACCAATGAGCTGGGACCACACCACGAATAACACCCACGCACGTGTACACTGCCAGATCCAAACTTGACCAGCTCCAAACTTGACGCGTTTCAACGGCTGCCGCAATACCCACACACGGCCATCCGACTGATGGATCGTGTATCTGGATTCATCAGTCCATAGGAGCCGTTTCCATTGATCTACGGTCCACGATAAATGTTCTGTACACCATACTAAACGACGACTAGCATTCCGAGTGGAGATGAAAGGCTTATGGGCAGCCGTACGACCACGGTAACCCATGGAATGAAGTTCTTTGCAAATTGTAAGTGTACATACGGAGGTTCCAGCACTTTTACTCACCTGCACACTCAGGTCTTGTGCAGTACTCCGTCGATTAGCTGTAATGACTCTACTGAGGCTTCGACGTCCTCTATCGCCGATTTTCTTTGGTCTGCCGGTACGTTTTGCTGCTTCAGGCATGCCATGTGCCTTCCACTTATTCAGTACATCCAAAACAGTTGACTTGAGTACGTTTAATCACCTCTCGGTTTCTCTTGTGGACAACCCACTAATATAACACCCAACAATCTTTCCTTTCTCAAAGTCAGTTCTCTGCCGCCGCGATATTTTCACTCAACCTCACAATGCGATATGATCGCGGTCAGCTGCAGGCTTGTTTTTATACCGTTTGCAGCTGTACTGTGCATCTTAACAACGCAGCGGATCCGTTCATTTGCTTTTGAAGGAGTGTCCGGTTACTTTATATACATATATAAGGTTTCCCTAAGTTTCTTTCAGAGCAACCTATTTTGAGCCAGTCTCCTCCATGTCACTCCAGCATGCTTCCGGATTTCATACACCTATCTCCCACGTGGTTGTCTTCTAGATTTCAGTTGTCCATCACTGGTCCTCCGCACGGGGATAACTGGTTTTCCAGTCATTAAGGGAGTAGCGCCCCCACGGCCCGAGTTGACCTTCTGACGGATCATCTTGTCTTTGCGTTTTTAAATGTCTTTCTTTGATTGTCTTGAGTCTGGCGCTCTTCGTCCAAACATGGCCCTTGCGCCATAAAAATCAATCACCAACCAACTGTCGGTGGTCTGTATTTCTAGCACTTTGTTCATCCTATTGCCATTTCAGGGACTTTACTTTGGTCATGATGTCTTATACTCTTGTCATTTCCTTAAAACTCTTGTCATTTTCCCTTTCTACTCGTGTCATTTTCCCCTTTCTGCTCTTCTCATTTCCATAATTCATGTATTCCTATTTTCATCTTCTCTGGTTATACTAAGCATGCAACTCTCCATGCTTCTTTCAGTTATTTGCTGCCTCTGAAAATTTTTCTTAAGGAAAGTCCATGGCTCAGGTCCATGAGTAAAAACATGAAAAATGCATTGATTAAACACTTTTCTTTAAATTCAAAATTACGATGTATCTTTCAAATGCTCTCTATCCAAATTCTATATGCCGATTGATTTCTTCTTCAATATACCATATATACTCTGAAGTGCGAAAAGTCATGGTATTGCAGTATGCAAATTTTTAACTGGCGCTGCCGTCATATAAAGGATTTGACGGACGCCACGATTCTTATCAGTTCCAAGATGCAATCTCTAATCTCGTTAGTCAGGTTGAACAACCGCCAATAGGATTATGGTAAACCGATGTGAATTATCGGACTTTGAAAGAGGAATAGTAGTGGGAGCCAGACCGATGGAACATTCAGTTTCCGAAGTTGTGCGAACATTAACCATTCCTCGATCCACGGGGTCACGTGTGTACCGAGATCACCTCATGGAAGGCATCACCACCCACAACGGATCCCACAGTGGCTGACCACGGATGTGACCGACCGTGGCCATCGGCATCTCATCAGGATTGTCCATGCTAACAGACAAACGACACTGGCTCAAATAACATCCACATTCAATGCAGGAGGTACCAGAGACATATCCATCAGGTCAGTGCAACGTAATTTAGCGTCCATGGGGTATGAGAGCAGAAGACCCACCAGAGTGCCTTTGTTAACACCACGACATCGGACACAGCGCCTCACCTGGGCTCGTGAAAACGGTAACTGGACCTTGGAAACCTAAAAACCTGTGGTGTGGTCCGATGAGTCACGCTACCAGTTGGTAAGAGGTGATGGTAGGGTTAGGGTACGGCGAAGATCCCATGAGGCCATAGACCATAGCTGTCAACAAGGTTCTGTGCAAGCTGGTAGTGGTTCCATACATATCTGGGGTGTCTTTACGTGGCATGTTGTGGGTCCTGTGGTCCTCGTACACACGTCCTTAGCCGGAAACGTTTTGTTGCTCTGCTGGGTGACCATTTGCAGCCCTTCATGGACTTCATGTACCCCGACAGCGATGGGATTTTCCGGTGCGGGCAATGCACCATGTCATCGGGCCGAAGTTGTCCAAAATTAGTACGAGAAGCTTTCTGGACAGTTCCGATGGATGGTGTGCCACCACGTTCCCCCGAAGTCGGGCGTTTTTATTATTTTCTTCCTCAGCTACTGTGTTTCGATGATCCTGTTCACATAAATTTGTGTTTAACAGCTTCATTAAGCCTTACCGGCGTATATTTTTATATATAGCGTTTTGTATCGTCCTTTTTGTTAGTGAATTTTGTTTCTTTTGAATAAACTGGACACTCATTGCGGCCACAGCATGAAGCCCTGGTATTTGTAAGTGCAGGATCTTGGGTGCGAATGGAGCTTTCCACCACATCCCATAAGTGCTCTATTGGGTGCATGTCGGGTGAACGTGGTGGCCGCACCATCCATCGCCCCCAAGATCGTGCACTTACAAATACCAGGGTTTCATGCTGTGGCCACAATGAGTGTCCAGTTTATTCAAAAGAAGCAAAAATCACTAACAAAAAGGACGATACAAAACGCTATATATAAAAATACACACCGGTAAGGTTTAATGAAGTTGTTAAACATAAATTTACATCACGTCAGGTAAACAGGATCCTCGAAACACACTGGCCGAGGAAAAAAACAATAAAAACACACAACTATGCGTGATTGGAAGGTAAACAGCACAGACAGTTGTAACTACATCAGTTGTCAAACAGAATAAACACTTAGCAAAGGCCATCCGAAAGAAAAGATGATACACGCATGGTATACGCAATGGAAGAAACAGAAATGTGGCACTAAGAATTTTTTTTATATAAGATGCGTATACAGTAACTTACACAATACACTAATTCGTTTCCTGAAGGAAAAAATTAATCAGGAAAGAATACTGAATGGCTTCATAAATGAGAGCATTCGCTAGGGGCCTAGAAAATCTTCTGCAATTAATGGTCGTAAGAAGTTACGCGTCATTAGGAGAATCTAGTAGCAAAGATTCCGCATAACGATGATAAGATTTGATCCGAGCTTTGTAGCGACTCAGAACTGGTTTTAATCTGACATCCTTAGGTACCTGATTACAGAGCCAGTTGTATATATCGGTAATCTCCGGAATAGCTTTCGCAGGTTCTACCAAAGACTGGCGGAAAAAGGTGCCAGTGAAAACAAAGGCATCCTTTTTTGGGTTAAAGATTTTACATACAAAGTCAAATGGACCAGTAATAGTACTCATAGTAGACAAGAGTGAACGGAGATCACGCATCTCAAAACGAGAAGGGTCTGATTGAAGGGATCAGGAATGAACACGTGAAGTCTTCGGAAGAGGGCAAGATTGATTCTCACCAGAAGAAATAGTAAAGCAAGAAGGGGAATCGGAATCCGACGTTGGAGACTTGTTTCTTTGTAACGAAGTACGATTTCGACGTCGTGCAGATATACGGATTGCACCCTCAGCAGAAGAGGCAAGAGAAGAGACACAAGATGTTGCTATCCCAGGGGTAGAAGCATCCTGGTGGAAAGTACATATTGCATTGTCGATGTGGAAAGAAGCTGTGTGGAGGCAACAGGTTGATGCACAGATTCTAGCTTTATGGAAAGAGGATCCCCCAAAGCGAGAGATGCGTCAACTGGAACATGTGTAACATCACCATGAAAAGACGAGGGACCTTCAACAGTAGAAGTAGTGGAGAAATCCGATGTGAGGCAACTAAGCAAGAGTTGGTTAAGGATGCAGAAAGGTCGTCGAAATGGATGATGGCAGTAAATATGAAACCTCCAGAAGAAGAAGGTGAGAGAATAGGTGTGGTTGAGACTGAAGAAGTCGTTGACGCAGCTGTTGTTATAGTGGAAGGCAGGTCTAAGTTCATTGGAGCACTGTCTGGGTGAGGAAAAACTGGACGCAATTGGGGACATAGCGACATTACGTGTCCCGGTGCAAAGCAATGAAAACAAGTAACCCCAACAGTAATGTTGAAGGAACAATGATGTGATCCGCATGCAACGTCACATTCTGTAGGACACGCGGCCAGGGACTCATCTGTCGGGGAATTACCCGACGTTGACAGCGCAAACTCTTGAAGTTCGAATATCGAGAGCCTTTTGGTGCGACAGGAAGTCTGTGTACCGGACTCACCACCTTGCAGACATATGACACGGAAAGAAGAAGAGCTTCGTCTGGCACCTCAGGTGAAACAGGGTAGAAAGTCAGAGTCACTGGCTTTTGCGTTAGAGGAGGATAAGGTGATGGGAGCCCATGTCAATGCCAACATGAAGAACTCCATCACATATCTCAGTAGGTAAGAAGAAGGCTATAATACCTCGTGTAGTACGATTAACATGAGAAAACGAATCTTTGGAACGACCTTACATAGCGCATCCATATACACAAAGGTAGGAGTATGTAAAACTGAACCTCATAGCCGTTGGGTTCTTCGGGGAATCTGCGATGTTAGTTTCACACATCGTCTGGAATTAATGAGAATTCCTTTCTTCTACAGTGAATTCTCCTCCAATCGTAGTTTTCCGGCTAACCCGAAAATCTATGATTCCATCACAGCCCTTTCTTAAAGGGTGGGGAGTATGTTTTACATACTTATTTTAGAGGTGACACACATGCCAAGACAGCGATACACTTTGTCGGTGTAGCTTAATTGGCAAACCATTCGGCTCCGGAGCAGAATAATGCGCGTTCGAATCCGTCACCGACATATGAATTTTACGCTATATTGGCGTTCTTCCTTATAATGGATTTCCAGGCCACGGTGTACTTTGTAAAATGTGTGATGTTCGTTCCACACATCGTCTGAAATTAATGAGGATTCCTTCTCCTACAGTGAGGTTTAAGCGTGGTTTTCCGACAGACCCGGAAACCTACGATTCGGTGCCAACATATTTTTAAGGGGTGGGGCATATGTATCTATCTCAAAGGTGACGCACATGTCAAGAAGACAAGTTTCAAGTATAAGTTTTTGCTGACGTAGTTCAGTTTCCGGAGAAGGAAGATGCGACTTCAAATCCCATCACTGGCAGAAAAGGGACAGTTTCGCTATATTAACGCCCAAACGCAAAAACGAATCTCCTGGACGTTGGGTTCTTCGAAAAATCTGTGAAGTTCCTTTCACATATCGTCTGGAATTTATCAAAATTCCTTCTTCTACAGTGAGCACTTCTTTATGCTGGTTGGGCCGTGGGTGGCCAAGTGAGCAACGTTCGTGACTGCCACAGAAAGGACCTCAGGTTCGATCCTAAGCAGGTAAGAACGCTCGATCCACGAAATATCCGCCGTGCGTCGGATGGGTACGTTGAGCCGCCGGACCCCGGGTACTGGCCCCCGGTAATAAATAAGAGAGTCTTCCTCCCCTTTTCTTACTTCGCTTCCGTGCCACTCTCCTATCGGGCCCTCTAGCCCAAATCTCCCAGCTTCATATTTCTAAGGGTTGTTTAAGACCTGGGTTCAGACACTTCCTTCCTAAAATCATCTACATATGATCATTTGATCATTTTATGCCGGGTTTGCGGCTGACCCGGAGACCTACGATTCCATTACAGCCCTTTGTTAAGGGGGCAGAGGGAGATGTACAAGGTTTGTAAAGAATAATGTGAACAAAAGAAGGTTTACGTACCTAGTAAGGTGTGTGATCACCTTTGGCATTCAGAACCACCTGAACCCTCCTTGGAATGGACGTATACAAATTCTGGATAGTGGTTAGTGGGATGTTACACCATTCTTAGTGCAAAAACCTGCTCCAGGTCCTTGAGAGATGCAGGTGAAGGATAATGGGATCTTACTCTGTTTTCTAACATAGACCGGGAGGTCCAGGAAGGTGTGAAAGTTCGTCCTCATGTTCCTCAAACCATGATTGGACATTCCGAGCTCTGTGAATTGGGGCGTTGTCATCTTGATAGATGGCATCCCCTGCAGGAAAAATGCCTGAGCCATTGGATGGATTTGGTTGGTCAAAATGTTTTTATACGCTCTGCCAGTCATCCGTTCTTTCAAGTTGATCAGGGGACCTGCTGCAAACACGATATGACCACCCAGAGCATGACAGAACCACCACCATGCTGCAGTGTTGGAGCAGACAGTCTGTGTTGTAAGCTTCTGACGGTGTTGTCCACACGTAAACACGTCCTGCAGTGGATAATAGTGTTAATGTGGATTCATCCGACCACATTACACGCTTCCATGCATCGGCAGTCCACGTTGTATGCTCTTGGAACCACTGCCATTGCACATTCATATGAGTCACCGGAGGTTTTGAAATAGAAACTCTGCCATGAACATCTTGTTCATGCAGTTCCCTGTTCACTCTTTTCGTTGATATTGTGGTTTGCAGATGCAGATTGAGCTCGTCACTGATTTTCGGAGCTGTGGCCTTATTACGGCTAACAATCCTCTTTAATGCTCTCCTGCCTCTATCAGTCAGGGCCATTTTCCCGACCGTTCTTGTGTTTCGCTGACGAGGTTTTGCCACGAACACGGTATGCTGTCCTCACGCTAGACAGACACAGTAGCTCTCGATAGCTCCACTACCCTGGCGACTGTTGTCACGGAGGCACCAACTAGCCGGCCACAAACAATTAGCCCTCTTTCGAAATCTGTTAGGTTGCTCATTTCGTCGTCACTCTGATAGAAAATTTGCCAGAAAACACTTTAAATGCGCTTAAACAGGACCTTGAGGTTCTAAACAAAGCTATTATAACTAAAAAGTGGTGGATACCTTTGCGTATTGCGACGTATGCAGTCAGGTCTCTGAGCTTGGAGTTCCCATTATTCTGTCCAATTCCTGTATGTGACTTTCCTACCTCAGATGTGACGCATATGTGAAGAGAGCAAAATTGCAGCGACAAACTTCGTCAGTGTAGCTTAATTAATTAGGGTTCGAATCTCATTTAGGCTACACCGACGGAAGGACGCGGTTTTGGATCCCGCCGCCGGAAAATAGCTTTCATGGTCGGATCCAAACTCAAATGCTGTAGAAATTCTTTGCGCATAAAGATTTCTGATGCAGCTCGGGAAGTTTATATGGCAGAAAAGACCTACGTCCTTCCAGCAATTATTTGAGCGCGTAAGCCGAGAACTCTCACTTATTTCCAGGATGTAATTTTCCTCAATTCTGTGTTGGTGTTGATTAAATAGGTAAGGTGACTCTACTTTAATTATGAAGCACAAACAAAAAATACAAAAGAATACACCGCACCTAAAAAGCCAAGTTAGCTATTAATTACCTCTGAAATATATTCCATTCGTACGTTACCAGTAAAACACATACGTCACACTCAAATGACATTTCTATACAAGCCTGAGATCGAGACTATAAGTCCGCCCCAGGCTTAGTTAGCACTTATGAATGTAAAGGCTCCATTTCTTAAAAATCTAATTTCCGCAACTGTTTTATTCATGTATTTGCTTCTCATTAAACTAATAATTGCAATTTTGAAAAGGCAAAAGGGGGGAAAAAGGAAAGTAATTGAAAGGTATTAAAAATATTACGGAGAGTTTCTGTAATGAATTCTTGAGGAAACAACTCATTTTTTTTGTCAATGGAGAATGTTTTAACTGATTATGTAAACTTTGATTTTCGAGGCGAAACAAAGGAGAAGACAAAAATAACACTTTCTAATTTCTACCGTGAAGATATAAAATTCCTGGTCTCAAAAAGATCAGTTGAATGGGTACGACTGCCGCCTGAAATCCCCTTAGGCAATGAGCAAGATTATTTCATTCAAAGCTATCAACTCGTTACTTTTCTCTTTGACGCGCGTGATATTAAATCTTTCCGTTACGGGGGAAGTTCTGTTCCCTTTATTTTCCCCTGGAGCAAGTTGAACATGATCACGTGACGGACTTTTATTGAAGTGAGACCACAAATAATGTACACTGCAGGAGGAAGTAAATACTACTTCAGAAAACACTCCCCACGCAGCCCGAGAGCCCCTTCTACAGATAAATTCTGGTGTTGCACGATCAATTATTGTACAGCTCTAGTATTACAAAATCTAGCTAATAAAGTTTCGGGAAACCAGGAATATACAAGGTATGCACTTGAAGTTAATAACTCGTACGACGAAAACATGACACGCAGTCGTAGAAGTCGTCAGCATTCCATATTTTCCCAGAGAAATTCAGCTTTAGTTACCCTTTCGTAGTTCCATCAGCATTCATATTCTGTGAAGGCTTGAAGGAATGGTCTGATTAGAGCAGGCCACTGCACCACTGACTTCTGTAGGGCGGTGAAAATCTTCCAAATACGTGGAGACAATGTAAATAGACAAAATCATCGCTCTTTTTACGTTGTTCTTCAATTAACATACAGCAACCAAAAAATTGTATTGGGACACCGCTGGGATCGAACCCCAGATCGCTCGATAACTAGTCGAGTGCGCTCGCCTTACGCTACAGTGTCAACAATCCACGGCGCTATGTGTGTTTATCTATCAGCATCTGACTTCACAAATTCGTAGGGATGGGCTCAGCAACTGAGACGTCTCCATCTGGTGGAGCTTAACGGCACAAGCTATTTAATCATAGCTAATAAATCCAATGGGCGCTAGTAAATTGTGAACATTTTCCAAATACCTGTAGACAATGCAAATAGACAAAGTCATCGCTCTTTCCAAGTTTTTCTTTAACACACAGCAACCGAAAACTTATATTTCTGGTATCGAACCCCAGTTCTCTCAATAACTAGCCGAGTACTTTTACTGTTAAAAAAATTTACTTAAAAATGAGAACCTGAACCTACTAGTTTTTTTAGTACAACCGTATCGTAAAGGAGTACATGACATGCTCAAATATAAGTAACCATACGTACGTATAAAAAACTGCGTCAATAAATATAAATATAATCTCGTATTACTTCATTTTAGATATTATAGATTTCAAGAGAAATTGTTTAATAAGTGTATAAAGTGACGCACATAAATGATTAGTACAACAAATTCACTGACGACAAGTAATTTAATTATGCATAAAGTATCTTTGACACAAATATATCTAATGTAAAAGCGAACACAATCTCATAAATAATATATTGTCGCTTCATCACTATATTTGTCATAAAATTGTGCGGTGGGTAAAACGGCTCCAAAAACAGTTGATTTAATGAAAAAAGCTTACAAAGATAAATGTTTGGGTGAGTCAACGATTTTTAGACGGCACCATAATTTCAAAAAAACAGCGTTTGTTGGAAGAACTCGCTCATCGAAACAAATCCACTTGACCTGAAAAGTGTTACGGAGCGTATTTTTGACACTGTTTGAGAACTCCTGCAAGAAGATTGACGAATGGCGTGTGAAGACATAGTGGCGTCAACTAATATTTCAAAAACGCCGGCATTCCGCATTCTACGCGCCAAATTACTGCTACATCGTGTGTATTCCAGATGAGTACCTCATCACAATTGTTAGCCGGAGTTCAGGTGTGTCATGAGTGGAAACAAATGATTGCAAAGGATCCAAACTTTCTAAACACAGTAATAACTGCCAATGAAACATGGGTCCACTATTTCGACCCCCTCACGAAGTGCGCAACGAATGTCTCGAAACACACATGCTCGCCTCCTCCGAAAAATGTACGCCAAACCAAATCAGCTGGGAAGGTGATGATGATAATTTTTTTTATCATAAAGGTGTAGTCTACCAGCATGCCGTTCCTCCACAAATTACTATCAGTGCTGAGTATTACATTTCAGTCTCGAAGCGTTGCGACGACACATATCGATTAAGCGACTGGAACTGGTGGCAAGTGGACGCTACACCATGATAACATTCGTCCATATGTGGCTGCTTGTGTACAACAGTTTCTTACCAAATGAAGTATTGATATCATTCCACAACCTGCCAACAGTCCTGATCTTGCCCCGTGCCATTTCTGGTTGTTTTCCACAATGAAGGGGAAGTTCCGTGGCGCAACATTCAACACAGATGCTGACGCAATTCAAGCTGTACAGGGATCCTTAGAGTAGCTTCCACGAAATGCCTTCGCCACATACTTTGAAAAGTGGACTGAACGATGGGACCGTTGCATATCAACTGAGGGAAGATACTTTGAGAGAGAACAACATACAGCTTGCTGTACTTATACTTCTTCATTTTGTGTGATTTTACTTTTATTTTTTATGGAACGGACGTTGTACATATATACATTTATGCCATCTGTATAAAGTTAAATTCATATGGAAATTATTTAGTGCGTTAAATTTTAAACGACACAAAATGCTTATTTCGAATCTGTTTTCCAGCAACAAGGATATCATGGAAAATGAAAATGTACATTTATGTTCTGTATCGAAACAAATACACTAGAGCAAACTATAGATATTACGTGAGAAATACTGAGAGTGATTTCCTCGAAACAAACCAAAGCCATTTTGCCACTCTAGGAAAGCGAAACACTCTCACAAATACGAATGCTCGTTTACATACCGCTACGAGAAAGTTATAAAGCAGCAGAAGTTACAGCAAAAAGCGATTTTCTGTTTTCTAAAGACGAACTGACCTACCATACAAAGTCTTGAACCGAAAGAGAAATGAGCTGCTCATCGATCATTGGCGGGGCCAAGGGCCAATGATCGATGACCGAACAGAATCTTGAACCGAAAGAGCAATGAGCTGCTCGTCGATCATTGGCGGTGCCAAGAGCCAATGAACGATGACCATACAAAGTCTTGAACCGAAACAGCAATGAGCTCATCGACCATTGGCGGTGCCAATGGCCAATAATCGATGACCGTACAGTCTTGAACCGAAAGAGCAATGAGCTGCTCATCGATCATTGGCAGTGCTAAGGGCTGATGATCGATAACCATACAAAGTCTTGAACCGAAAGATCCATGAGCTGCTCATCGATTATTGGCTGTGCCAAGGACCAATGACCGATGACCATACAAATCTTGAACTGAAACAGCAATAAGCTGCTCATCGATCATTGGCGGTGCCAAGGGCGAGAGTTTGGGGTGCTTAACTCCATCAGCCCGTCACACCCATTACAAGTAAAATGAGTAGCAATAAATAAATAAATAAATAAATACTAAAAATCGGCAAATACAGAGGGTCAGTCGAAAGTTCTTCAATATTTGGACCAATTTATGACTTCATACGTAACTATACGACAAAAGCTGACAAGCATTTGAAGTATAGGCCATCGTCTTGCACTGTCTTTAGCCATCTGTCTGCCAGTTCTTCGATTCCAAGGCGATCCAGTTCTTGTCCTTCGAGGTGAAGAACTCCTTGACCCTAGCTGCCACCTCCTCCTGTTTATTGAAGCGCCACCTGCGAAGGAGGTAGGCCATAGACCGGAACAAGTAACAATCCGACGGGTCAAGCTCCAGACTATATGCTGGGTGTGGCATGAGTTCGATGCCCTCAAGTTGCTGGAGTTTTTCCCGGGTCGTTTGCGCGGTATGAAGCCGAGTGTTGTCCTGCGGTAGGACCAGTCTTTCTCTTCACCAGAGCTGGGTACTTCTCCGAAACGGCATACATCCACTCCAGCTGTTCAAAATAGAAGTTGGCGTTATTGGTCCGACCGTCTGGAACAAATTCGTAATAGATTATCCCCTCGAAATACCACCAGACGCAGAGTATAACCTTGTGCTCGAAGCGCCCACGTTTGGCAATAGGTTCTGGAAGCTAGCCTGGGATCAACTACTTCCGTTGTGTTAGAATTACGAAATTGACCCACATTTCATCGCACGTGACAATTCTATTGATGAAACATATATCCTGCTGGGTTTACGGGGGTTTCGTGCACATTTCCACTTGACGGTTTGCTTCAGCTGGCGTCAGTTCGTGAGGGACAATGTGGTAGCTCCTGTAGAACTTGCCCAGGTTCTGAAGGTGACGAACCACGGTGGTCTGTGGTATGCTCAGCTCCCCTGATAATCTCCGAGTGCTGGTTGTCGGATTTTCCTGTACGGCCTGGCGCATTGACTCCGCATCCACGGTTCGCGGCCTAAATGACATTGGCTGATCGTCGAGGTTTCTATCACCTGAGGGAAATTTCTTGAACCATCAGGTTGCGGTGCTGTGGTCCACGGAACCTTCCCCTTTCGCATGACAAATGCTTCGTGTTGCTTGAGCAGCGTTATGGCAGAGTTCAAACTCATAAAGCAGAAGTTCTCTAATTAGCCGGTTGTGGCTGTTCACCTTTTAGGCGTCCCTACTACAGATAGAACGATGACATGCAATGCTGTTCACAGCAACGTCTACCATTTTATATCCCTTTAGACTGACTGCAGTGCGGGACTTGAGCTACTTTAAACATGTGACATAACAACCGCAGCTCATGCGTTTATTCAAATATTGCAAAACTTTCGACTCACCCTCTGTACGTATGATAAATAAAACACAGTCTACACTCGTGGGGCACATCATTGTGAACACACCTGTCACCACGAGTAGATGCGTCGTAGTACGTAACATTGAATTCATTGACCAGCACGACGTATCTATCTGTCTATATATCCTGGGTTGTGTAAAGTCTTTTCTCATTGGTTGACAAAAGTGAAAGTTAAAATTTCTACATTCCATTCCTATTTTATTCAATAATGTTGGCATCACCATTTTCTAGTACTTCGTTCCCCATCTGTCTGATATCTTGAGGATTCTATCCGTCCAGAACTTTGCAGGTGTTCGGAAAAAGAACTGATTCGGAAGATGTTTTCATGTCTTCAAAGAACAAAAGTCCTTTCGTCAAGAAAGTTCTGTGTAGACCAGAATAAATTGAAATCTTAAGGCGCAGGTCCGGTGAATGAGCCAGGAGAGGACGAAGATCCCAACCACGCTCCAACAGTCTTTTACTAGTGACAAAGGTAACATGAGATCTGACGTTGCCGTAACAATGCCCTTTCCGTTGTCTATTTCTGGACGTTTGCCATTAAATGCGGCCTTGTACATACCAGAACAGTAGATACCAGAATTGATCGTTTGGTTGACCGGTAGCAGTCATAATATAAAAGTTCCTTCCAAACTCATCACGCATAGAGCAGCTCGTAATGCAAATATCCCAGCTCAATCATACACATAACAGCTCCTAATGCAAATGTCCTAGCTCCATCACACACATAACAGCTGGTAGTAAAGGATTCCCCTCCAGTCTCATCACACACAACGTAGCACGCAATACAAAAGTTCCTTTCAGTCCCACCGCACACAGAACAGCTTGTAATACAGGTCCCTTCCAGCCACTCAGTGTAGCTCGTAATATCCCTTCCAGCCACTCAGTGTAGCTCGTAATATCCCTTCCAGCCACTCAGTATAGCTCGCAATATCCCTTCCAACCACTCAGTGTAGCTCGTAATATCCCTTCCAGCCACTTAGAGTAGCTGGTAATAGAAGAGTCCCTTCTAGTCCAATAACACACAGAGTAGCTTGTAATACAAGAGTTCCTTGTAGTTCATACAGAGTAGCTTGTAATACAAGAGTTCCTTGTAGTTCACACATAACAGCTCGTAATAGAAGATTCCTGTCCAGTCCCATCACACACAGAGCAGCTCGTAATGAAATGTACTTTCCAGTCCTATCATACAAAGAGTAGCTCATCAGATTGCATGGTTAGTTGTAAAATGTCGGCTTTCGCAGTATGATGGTATGGAAGTTATTCTCAATAATATCTCGCTGCGGCTCCTGATCCCATTGAACACATTATCACTATAAGATGCAACCTAGGAATTGTTTTTGGTACATAGTTTCCACCAGACGGCGCGATTGGATGTAAAACAGCGGCGTTGGCGGTATCATGTACGGATATTGTTCTCATGTACATCACCATATCCCCTCATCCATATTGAGCATACTTTAAACACTAGAGTCTACCAAGGTATTGTATCGGATCAAGTGTCGGTTTATATGGAGACCTTATATCCGGATGGCGCTGAACACTTCCAGAAGGACTTTGAACGTACCCTCAACGCCCGATCCCGCCAAGGCAGGTATTGTATCGGATCAAGTGCTGCTCTACATGCTGACTGCTTATCCCGATGGAAACTTTCTTTTCAGAATGACGATGAACGTACCATCACCGCCGGTTACTACCCAGGCATTGCTTTGGAACAAGTGTCGCTCTACACTGAAGAACAATTGAATTAGAGACAGCTGGCGTTATGCAAATGTGGCGCTGTGGGCGGCCTTGTAAATGGAAACGACATGACGTATGCAGCGATCCGGGAATATAAGGAGTGATGCGACTGCAATCAGTAAGAGTCGGACGCAGTATAGGTAAGACGAAGGATCCAAGCGCATTTGATCGTGGGCAAATTGTCGGGCCCGACGAATGGGTCACTCCATCTCGGAAGTCGTGCAGGCACTGGGATTTTCACGAGCCACTGTGTCACGTGTGCACCGTGAGTACATCGAATCATCCAGTAAAACCATCCCTGCAAGGGCCAACAGCCGTGGACAACAGCGTGTGGATGAGCGGGGTCATAGTCGGCTATCTCGCATTGTAACAGAGGATAGACGGGCCACAGTGCAAGAAATCTCTCTGTAATTTAACGCTGGTGCACAAAAACGTGTAAGCAGCCACACCATCCAGAACCATCTCCTCGCTATGGGGTACAGAAGCCATCGTCCCACCAGGGTACCGCTGCTGACCGCACATCACAGGGTGAAAAGATTAACATGGGCGCGGGAACATCGCCACTGGACCCTAGACATGTGGAAAAATCTTGCCTGGACTGATGAGTCGAGATTCACGTTGGTGCATGCGGGTGGCAGGATACGAGTACGGCGCAAACCACATGAAACGACGGATCCTTCTTGCCAGCAGGGTACTCTTCAAGCTGGTTGGGGTGGCATTCTCGTCTGGGGACTGTTTACGTGGACTGAAATGAGACCCCTGGTACGTGTGACATCGTCCCTTACAGGTCAACGTTACCGGGATATCCTGGACGACCCTTTGCTCCCGTTTGTGCGTCTTCAACATTCCACTGGGGACCTCATCCTGCAACAAGACAATGCACCGCGCCATCGCTCCCGAATTGTGTCCGAATGGTTGGATGAACACTCCACCGACGTGACCTCGCTTCCTTGGCCTGCTAGGTCACCTGACCTCAATCCCGTCGAGCACATCTGGCATGCCATCGAGAGAGATGCTCGAGGCTCTGAACCCCTCCATCACATCTTCGTGAACTGTGTTAGCTTTTTCAGGGGTCGTGGATCCGTATGGCTTCCCAACGCTTCCGGTGTCTTGGCGAGTCCATGCCGAGACGGTTCGCCGCCGTCATCAGGACGAAAGGTGGTGCTACACGTTACTAGACAGGTGTCTCTAATTCAATTGCTCTTCAGTGTATATGGTGATTGTGTATCTGAATGGCACTAGATTCTTTCAGAATGTTGTTGAACGTACCCTCACCACCAGTTCCAACTGTTTCGGAATGGTGGCCGTATATCCGGATAGCGCTAGAGTCCTTCAGAATTTTGAACGCATTCTCACTACAAGAACCCACATAGGAATTGCTTCGGACCAGGGGTAGTTCTGTATTGATGGCCGTGCATCCACATGGCACTCTGCTCTTCTAGGAATGGTTCGATGATCATGTCAAAGCGTTTCGTGCAGTTTCCGAACCTCCAATTCCCTCGACTGCAATCCTATCATACATTTGTGGGATTCAGTGAATGAAACTCCGACTATTTCCGTCAGTGCTTCACTCTGTCGAATAACTCCGGAACGCCATTCTGTCCAGCAGATGCAGAACACATTCCACATCCTGGTGAAATTGCAGCTGTTATTGGTGATTATACAACCTACGTCCGAAAAGTTCCAGGTCTGACGCAATAAAGAATATATTAGGTGTACGAATAAGTTTCAAAGCGTTTTAAAACAAAGAAACATGTAATTTGAGTGAAAACAACAATCCCTTTATGAATCAAAGTATGCGCCGTCATTATCTTTTACCTTCCGCCATCAGTCGGGCAGCTGACGGATTCCAGCCATGAAGAATACTTCGTCGTATGACGCGATGAAGTCGTCAACCCATTTTTGCAGTTTGTCACATGTCCGGAACCGTAAAGCAGACAAACCATGTTGCATCGATTGGAACAAATAATAGTCTAAAGCGGCTATGTCAGGACTATTCTCCGGGTGCTCCAAAACTTCCCAGCCAAATTTCAGAAACGTTTCCTGGACCGAATCCGCGACATGTGGCCTAACGTTGCCATGCAGTAATTTCACGGGAACGAATCCTTTGCCAGTGAAAGTACGTTTCCGACAGATTTCCTGGTTGAATCGCAGCAATTGTTGCTTGAGGCGATTAACAGTAACAGTCTGATCCTGTTCCAATCGTTTGTATTAAAGCACACCCTTCACATCCCACCAGATGCACAGCAGAACTTTCTTGGAGTGAATATTGCGTTTCGGTGTCAAAGTCGTTGCTTAACCGGGGTCTACCCAGTGCTTTTTTGCATTTGGGATTGTCGTACCTTATCCACTTTTCATCACCCGCAACGATTTTTCACAGGAAAGACTTTGTGTTGTTCATTCAACAGATTCAAACACTTCATAACACGCTCATCCTTGTTCCTCTCGCTCAGGTCATGTGGCACCCAATTTCCTTCCATCTGAATCTTTCCCATTGCGCGTGAACGATTGGAAATGGGTTGTTGAGTTACTCCCAGTTGCTCAGCTAGTTCTGTTTTCGTTTGTGACGAATCTTCATCCAGCAATACTTGCAGTTCCTCATTTGCAACCTTCTGCAGGGTGCCGCTACGTTCTCGAATGCTAACATCAAAATCACCTGCTTTAAACAGTCTAAACCAAACTTCACACGTGCTTTTTGATACAATATTCTCCCCCAAAACAGAACAAATCGATGCACATGCTTTTCATCACGTTTTCCTTGGTGAAATTCGTAACGAATGCAGTGTCGAATAAATGCAGTATCGCTTGCCATCTTTCACCTACCGATGTGCAAGTGCGTTTGATTGTTGGGCAAACTCATATGTCACATTTTATACTTTAGACCAGTTACGGTCACATGACACGAGATAATGTGGGATATGTAAATTAGCGGTACACGTCTCACAAAAACGCTTTAAAACTTATTTGTATGCCTAATAGCAAAGTACCATATTCACAATCAATGCTCGTCACCTTCAAAATATCACACTTCTGAATCAATACAGTTTCCAGCGTTTCTGAAGATCTTGGAAACAGCTCTGGAAGGCACTTTCCTGGATGTCCGCAAGTTGTCTTGTTACGGCTGTGTGGACAGGTGTAATGTCAGCATGCCCTTTTAGTGCCTGTTTAATCCTGGGAAGCAGTCCCCAGGTTTATGGATCATACTGCAGACACCATGTTTCATCTCCGGCAATAATTCTGGAGCAAAATCAGAATCCTCTGCTGGAATGCCCAGCAGATCAGAACAGATCTATGAACGAGCCTCCTTTTGGTCATCATTCAGAATGTGAGGTACCAATCTGGCATTAAGTTTTCGTTTACCCAGATCCTCGCGTAGAATCTCATGACAGATAGACTTACTGATGCATACCGACTCAGCCAAAACTCTCATTGTAGTTCGGCGACCTTTCTCTAACTGATTCCGCACCTCTTCGAGTTTTTCGCCGCTGTCCGCACACTGGAGGGTCTCCCAGATCTCTGAGCATCAGCAAAGGATCCCGCCTATCACGAAACCGTTCACACATACCATTTAATTAGAAAACTCTGCTGCAGGACAATGCAGTGTCTTCATACGGGTCTTTTAACATTCTGTCAAGTTTCATTAGTTGATTTACCAAGTTTCCAGCAAAAACGAATGTTTGCTATCTGCTCTTCCATGGCTAAAATGAAATGGGGCGAGAACGCTTGCTATGACACCCTTAATTCCCATCTACCGCCTGTCGGTACATATCAACCGATTTCAGGCTGTTTGCTGATTGGCCAAGGACTGCTGTCTTCTGGCATAAACGTGATATTTTTATCCCACTATTGTTACTTCGGTTATGCTGTCACCTATGGAACTTATTCGGCGTTGGTTGTAGTATTGTGGCCCTGATTATAATACGCACTATAGCAGGTCAGTGCATTGTATTGGGTCGTTTCATAATTATTGGCCGATGCCGACAAGGCAAATTTGCATAGCCGGTTACGAGAGACGCTTCGTAGGAGGAACTACCAAACGCCCATGCAAATTAAATTGGTTCAGTCCACGTGTATAAAACGGTATTTCAGACAGATCTCAGCGGTTGGGGACGTGATGGAGCAACCCGACGTGAGATCACTGATTTTGCACGAATTCAAACTTGGCCGAAATGTGTCCGAAACTGTCGCAAATATCAATAGAGCGTGGGTTGTCGGAACGACGAGTGACAAAACTGTCCGTAGACTGTTTTCCAAGTTTCATGCCGATTATGTTGCCATCGACCATAAGCCAGGAGCCGGTCGTCCGGTTTTGTGTGACACTGTACATTTAAAGCAGAAAGTGGAAGAAAATCCAACGTCTGCAGTACATGAGCTCAGTGCCGAACTTGTCGTATCAGCAGCGACAGTTTCCAGACACCTGGCAGCTATGGGGCAAGTTTAAAAACTGGCTATCTGGGTTCCACATGAACTTACCGAACAACAGCAGATACGACGTCTGCAAACATGCATTTCCCTCCAAAAAGTGAGGCTAGTGCTCCCTTTCTGCATCGGATCCTTATGGTTGATGAAAAATAGGTGCTTTATGACAAATGGAAGCGAAGAGCGCAGTGGCTCCATAAAGGGGAACCACCCAAACACATGTCCAAAGCCGAGTTGCACCCACAGAAGGTTCTGATCTCTGTGTGGTGGACTGCCAAGACTGTGGTTCATTACGAGTTTTTTCAGCGAGCTCAAACAATCACAACGGACGTGTGCTGCCGTCAGCCGAACGAATGTCACCAGAAATTATGCAGCAAACAATCATCGCTCGCCAATCGTTTGGGTCCAATACTGCTTAAGGATGGCGCGCTACCGCATGTGTCTATTGGAAGCATGCGAAAAATCAACGCCTTGGGATAAGACGTCATCTCTCACCCTGTTTATTCACCTGATTTGGCCCCAATCAGACTTTCACATGTTTCGCCATTTGGACCACTTCTTGAGGGGCAAACGGTTCGCTAACAAGGATACTGTGATTTCCGCCGTTAGCGATTTCTCGGACCACTGTGATGCCAGTTTCTGCCGCCGTGGCATTTGTGCACTGAAAACACGTTGGGCACAGTGCATTGCTGCCGAGGGCAACATTTTTCGGAATAAAATGCATTTCGACGTCTGTTACTGCTGTTTGTTTCTTTGTGTCCGAATCGGCCAATAATTATGAAACGACCCAATAAATTTAGTTCCCATTTAAGCTAGCTGCTATTCTTGTAAAGCATCCAGAAGGAATCACTCACAACTCTTCTGGCTTTCCTTATTAACCACGAGAATGATAAAAAACGAACTACCTACATACACACACCCAGCTTCCACAGTAAAGAAAGGAAACTTTGAAGTTTTTTTTTTATGAAATACCAGAGAGGAGCAACGATAAGATCATTTGCAAACTGCTCACATATCTCATTGATTGCATAAAACAGTTGTTTACGATAAGTCCTGTATTTGTTCAATAGGAAAATGTCTCGGATTGTGTCTTAGCATTTTGATTTTTATCGATGCTGCATTTTCACGTTGATTTAATGTCACAAAATAATCGCCGTAATGAAGCCCCTTAATGATGCGCAAAAGGGAACACGCGCACAGTAATTAAGCAAAAATGATTGCACTTCATATATCACGACTTCTTATACTGAGTTATTGCCACTGAATCAAACGAGGCACGTTTTCTTAACAATCTTAATAATATTTAATTAACCAAAGTAAACCACGTAATCACGATGGGAAGCCTTTTTTTTTCGTTCTTAATTCCTTCTTTCCTCTTTTCCTTCTTTTGGCTTCGAACATTCCGAAAACCTTTTTATGTTATTAAGAAAGGTACAAAAACTGCGCCAAATTTATTTACATGAACGAAAATCACTATAACAAGCAAGAATATGGAAAATAAAATATTCTAACTAAAATATTGATCAGAATTCGTTTAAATCATACTTCGTTTCATTAGTATAGTTAACTAAGCTATTTAATCTTCGAAACAGACGAAAACTTCAACATTAAATATCAAAATGCATTTCTTGTAACCAGCTCTTTCTTGCTAAAAAGAACGAACAATTGGACAGTTTAGAAACACCTTCCCCATTGCTGAGAAAACAATGATATTTTTAAAATCAAATTAATAATTTAAGTAGACGGTGTACCTGACTTTTCTGCATCCTCCAAACAGAAATGCTGACATAGCGACCCTATTTAACGAATGCTTCTTCTTCTTAGTCTCCATCTTGTTCTCTGGCACCCTTTTCCATCTCTCGTTTGCCATTCTGTTATTCATCGTGTCCATCGTTCAGTCTTCCAACATGTACACCATTTTGATTATTTTATTCTTTTTAAAATATCTATTATTCCCGTTCTTTCTAACTAATAAACTTTATATTCCTTGACCCCCTCGCTTCTTTTTCACTCTAGAAGTAATAGTGTCCCCTAACTTATAAGTTCATTTCTCACTCTGTCTCTTCTTGTTATCCCAATCATTCTCCTCTGTAACTTTCTTGCCGAAACTTTTATTTTTTCACATTGTCGCTCTGTGATACTCCACGTTTTACTTCCATAAGTAAATACGGGGTTAATACATTCATTGAAGATATTTCTTCTTAAACACGATGGAAGATCGCCGGTTAAATAATCTTTAAGTATCCAGAAGGCTCTATTACCTTGAATAATTACTCTATTTATATCTCTTTCTTGTCTGATGATTATTTAATCTAAATAGATGTACTCATCTACTTTTTAGCACGTCTTCTGTAAAAAAACAAGATCGTGCTTATATTACCGGTTTGTCCGACCGTCTGTACCCACGATTTCTCTGCAACTATTAGTCCGCTTTGAAAAATTCTTTTGCATTGGGAAGCTTGAAATATGCGAATGATGATCCTTTATTTCGTTTTTTTTTTTTTTTTTTTACGATGTACAATTTCGCCGCTGGAGGGCATAAATGCAGATGATGTCGAATTCAAAAATACGTTTTATTCCACGTATTTGCTTCTAAACATCCGATTGAAAAAATTCTTTTATCTTTCCATTCCATTTATGTCGAAGAATATTTTAGATATAGTTACTTTTTCAAATTACGCATAGATTTTCCGCTAGTGGGCGTAAAAGTAAATTACATTTTCCCCGATAATTTGTCTTCTAAAACTCCGATTTGAAAAGGTTTTTTTTCAGCGAATACATCTCCTGATGGAAAACTTTTGCATATAATTTCTAATTTTTGGTAAAAAATACTTTGGCCACCAGGGGGCGTAAGTGTTAATTTTTGCTTCTGATGTATTTGCCATAAAATCTGAGCTTCTAAAATATCGATTGAAAAAATTATTTCGTGGACTGATGTCACTCACATCAATAATCCTTTTGGGATAATTTTCTTCTTAAAATATTCCACAGTTTCTCCGCCAGAGAGTGTAGATGCATATCTTATTTTTGTCAATATCTCTACTTGTAGGAGTCAGATTTGAAAAATTCCTTATTTGTTGGATAGTGTTTTCAGTGTGACATGTTTTTCATATAATTTCAAAATTTTCAAGTAATTCATAGAATTTCCGCTAGGGGGCGTAGAGGTAAATTGCGTTTCCCCCTATATCTCTGCTTCTAAATCTCAGATTCGAAAAATTCTTTCTGCACCGGATACAGCTCCCGATGGAATCATTTGTACATAATTTGTAATTTTTGCAAAAAAATGGTTTGGCCACCAGGGGGCGTAAATCTTAATTTTCTCTTCTGATGTATTTGCAGCAAAATATGAGCTTCTAAATTATCGATTGAAAAAAATGTCGTTTGTAGACCAATACTACTCATATCGACAAACCTTTTAAAAACATTTTCTTCTGAAAATAATGCATGGTTTCTACGCCAGGGGGTTTAGATGTATATCTTGTTTTTGTCAATATCTCTACTTCTAGGAGTCCGTTTAAAAAAAAAATCCTTCTTTGTTGGATAGTGTTTCCAGTGTGACATGTTTTCATATAATTTCAAAATCTTCAAGTAGTTCATAAGCTTTCCGCAGGGGACGTAATGGTAAATTGCTTTCCCACTATATCTCTGTTCCTAAATCTCCGATTTGAAAAATTCTTTCTGCACCGGATACAGCTCCTGATGGAAATTCATTTGCACATAATTTCTAATTTTTGTAAAAAAATGATTTGGCCACCAGAGGGCGTAAACCTTAATTTCCCCTTCTGATGTATTTGCAGCAAAATATGAGCTTCTAAATTCTCGATTGAAAAAAACGTCGTTCGTAGACCGACTCTACTCATATCGACAAACCTTTTAGAAACATTTTCTTCTTAAAATAATGCATGGTTTCTAAGCCAGGGGGCGTAGATGCATATCATATTTTTGTCAATATCTCTACCTCTAGGAGTCCGATTTAAAAAATTCCTTCTTTGTTCGATAGTGTTTCCGATGCAAAATGTTTTTCCTATAAATTCAAAATTTTCAAGTAAATCATAGACTTTCCGCTAGGAGGCACAAAGGTAAATTGCGTTTTCTGCGTTATTTCTGCTTCTAAAACTCCGACTTGAAAAATTCTTCCTGTACCTCATACAAAACCTGATGGAAAATATTTTTCACATAATTTCAAATGTTTGGTAAAGAATGGTTTGGCCACCACGGAGCATAACTGTTAATTTCTGCTTCTGATGTATTTGTAGCAAAATCTGGGCTCCTGAAAACTCGACTAATTTTTTTTTCATGGACCGATACCGCTCATATAGAAAAACCTTTTGACAATATTTTCTTCCTAAAATAATGCATGGTTTTCGCACCAAGGGACGTAAACTCACATATTATTTTTGTCGATATCTCTGTTTCTAAGAGTCCGATTTTAAAAATTATTTCTGTGTTGGAAAGCGTTTCCGGTGTGAAATGTTTCTCATATAAATTCCTGTTTTTCTTAACGCACAAGTCTGCTACCAGAGGGCGTAAGCTCACGATTCCGTTTATAGCAATATCTGAGGGATTAAAAATCCGATTGAAAAATGTCTTTCTTTCGTCAGATACTATTGTTTTCCATACCGGTTCCATTGACTTTGAATAGCTTTGATATATTTAATCTGCGGATTCAAAAGACGTGCTTATTATACCCGAAAATTCGGTGTCATCTTTCTTGTTTGATTTCTTTTCCTTCTATTAAAATCTTTTCTGTATCCTTTTCTGTATTGTTCATATATTTAGTTTTTCCTGTGTTTATTGCCAGACCTTTTTTTAAGACTTTCCATCAATACAGTTGGTCCTTTATGATATTTTGCATTTCACTATTGCTAGTTGTAATGATGACTATGTCATCAGCAAATCGTAAGTGATTTAGGTACCTTCCGTTTACATCTAATCCTTTTTCATCTCAGTTTAAATTTCTAAAAATATCTTCCAATACAGAGTTAAACGATTTTGGAGATAGTGGGTCTCCTTGTCTAACTCCTCTCTCCACCTCGAAAACCGAACTCATGCTCTCCAACTTTATTGTTGCTATAGCCTTACTATACATTTTTTTTATTAAACTGACATATTTTCAAGAAAAACGATGAAAAAATCCGTTTTATCGGTGTATAATGATATAGTACACAAGCAAGCTTTCAGCACAAAACGTGTGGCTTCGTTAGGAAGGGTTACCGGCTAAAGCAAACTTAGAGTTCTAAACAAAATTCTAAAACACTAGATATTAGATATTACGCAGAAGGGTAACAAATGCCACCAAGCCGGTTGTGTGCTGTTCACGGTAATGCAATGCATTAGGAATGCGGCGTGCGCAGAAGAGTGCGCCAGGCGTCAGGAAGGTCGACTGATACTCCTTCATTGCATACACTTTGATTTGTTAAAATTTCAACAGTTTCTCTGAAAGCGGTAGCTCTGGCGTTGGTGTACGGGTAATCTTCTCGAGCCCGTTTCCATTTAGGAGTGACGGAGTTGTTCTTGACTTCACGTGCCAACGCTGTTTTTTTTTTTTTTTTTTTGATTGGTGGTTTAACGACCACCGTGAGCAACTCAATGGGCTATAAGCAGTCGCCCGTCCCTAATTTAGGGTCACTGGTTCCAGGGAAGGGAGAGAGCCAGTGCCGTAAGACAAACACAACATCCATGCCTCACCGGGATTCGAACCCGGACCCCTTACGGACGAATGATCAGAGGCCAACGCCTTAGACCACTGCGCCACCGGGGCGGCCCAACGCTGTTGTTAGCCTTTCTAGTTTTACGTCTCTCTTGTGCTCAGTCAGTCTCATGCGGAAGGAGCGCTTTGTCATTCCAATGTAGTATTTCCTGGTCTCGTCCGGGAGCTCGAGTTGAATGGAGTACACTGCTGCGTCGGCGAGGTTCGTTACGGCGCTCTTCTTCGATGTGAGCCACGAGGATAACGGTCTCGTCGCCCTTACTGCGATACCCAGTTCGAAATTCCTAAGAGAGTTCTTTAGAAAACATGTGAATCCTGGAACATATGTGCATGATCCGACATAGCGCAACGTAGCGTCGTTGCCGTGCTTGCCATATTTTCTTTCCAATGTTTGTCCTTTTATTGAAGAATTCATTGCCAATGCTACGTCAAAACAATTAATATTCTCCTTTTCACCTCAGCAAGACAGGCCGTAAACCTGTTGCTGGTGATCAGAACTCGCTTCCAGTCCTCTATTCTTTGCTCCGTGACACACCGCAAGATGAAAAAATGCCCCTGACACGGACATCGTGCCAATGGAAAGAAAAGAGTGATCCAAATATCTTCTCTCACCTTTCTTAAATTTGTCGACATGGCTGCACCCCTTTTTGCAAGTAATCAGTTGTTAAGTACATGCTAGTGTCAATCATCCCCTTAAATGACCACTTTGAATAACAAAGTTAAGGGGACATTGTTACAGAGCTTGGTGCTGAGTTATATTACAACGCCCTGTGTAAACGGTTTGTTTGATGCTTTGCTTCCAGAGTTTTGTTTCTGGACCTTAATCCGTATTTTACCGGACTTGAGCAAGTAAATAAACAAAATGCCAATCAAAGTGTTGGCTCTGCAGTGAGAAAGGCGTATATTTATTAAAATGTTATAGGGAATGTCTCAAAGCATTGTCCTTAACTCCATTCTTCCATTATCCTATTAACACGCTGAATCTCCTTGACTCGCCTGGTCAGTATTCCCTCTCTCTAATCATCCGCCTCATTGCTTTCTGCTTATTTCCGTTCACACCGACTAGCAAGCCATTCTCAACTCGCTCTCCCCACTCCTTACCACCGAACTTTCTGTAACCAAGTGAAACGTAATCTTCTGAGGAACCTCTCCCCCAAAAAGGTGTCCCCTGAAGAAGACACTCCTTAAAAATGCCTTCTCTCTGAAGACGCAGAAGTTCAATAATTGGCTTCTCGGTCCCCTCTTCTTACTCCCTCGGCTGAAGAACAGTAATGTCCAGTTTTCCCTTTCTTATTTCCTCGCAGGAAAGTGAAAAAGCCTTAAATTTAACTTTCCTTCTGAAGAGATGAGTGAGAAAAAGACTTTACTTTAACCGTTGCCCTGCTCATCGAAATGGCGGGAAAAGTGCTTACGATTCGCAATCCAAAAACAGTAACTCAACTTCAGTCCTGATAAATATGGAAGCCCAGGTTACAAAACTAACGCTTTCTGATGCGCAGGCTCACTTGTTCAAATTGCGTTCGGCCCACGTTTTACGCTGCGGATGTGCAGAGGATGTCCACACATTTTTAGAAAGTTTTTGATAAGACATTGCGGAAAATAAAGGACGTTCAGGTAATTGAAACTGGCAACAGCCTGTTAGACGAACAAGAAAGAAACATTTGCTACAGTTTAAAAGAAAATCCACCGACCAAAAGAGCAATCTCTGAGTCGTTAAAAATCTGTGTCAGCTGTAAACAAGGTAATAGATGGAGATTTGAATCTGAACAAAACAAAAAACTTCACCGCCTTTTGTCTCGGTACGTGGTTGAACGCAGAACATGGTGTAATCTTCTTTATGAAAATCACTTAGCCGGAGACAGATGGAAATTTATGGTGACTATTGATGAAGTATGAATCTAACTAAACACGACTGTAACAGGAAAAGGTCGATTTACTATCGCAAAAGAAGCAGAAAGAGACTTACAAATTTGGTTCAAAGAATCCAGAGAAAGTTTCTGTAAAGGATTCACAATTATTGCTGGTTTCTCGTACAACAGGAAATTAAAATTAAAAAAAAATTGAAAAGAATGTTAAAATCAATTCTACGTATTAGCAAAATAGTGTTTTATCTTCGTTTATCCACAGAGTCTTCAGAAAGCAGAACTCCATTAGCATAAGACTACCACCCAGCAAAACCCAAGTGCTGGGAAACTTCTGGCCACCAGCTGGCAGTGATGGGTCACTTCTGGTTGAAATCTACCGCTCACAGCCCGGTAGCAGTCCGTTGGTGGCAGCGCTATCAGTTGGCGAGCCATTGATCGCCCTGCAGCATCGCCGTGAATTGTGGGGCTCCAAGCATGTGCCACTAGTGGTCCGTTGCTGGCAACCAATGCAACCCCAGCAGCAGGTGGAAGCAATGGGACTGCGCATACGCAGAAGCAGCACTTTCTGTGTCTCTCATGGTAACAGTTAGTTGAAGATGACGCTATCGTAATCGTGTTATTTTAGTGGATGTTAAGAAAAAAATTCCACATGTAGAGAGGCGAATTAATTTCCTAATGAAATTCCACGTCGACGAAGATATCAGATTAAGCCATGAAACACTAGAATACAGCCATGAAATACACCCACACCATTCCCATGAATAACAATTCAAAGAATGGAGAGGGTGAATAACAAGAAAAAATTTGAAACCGTTTGAAACGAATGTCCTGGAAAAACATTAAAAAAACGTTTGTTGGAAACAAAAAAAAGAATTATACGCGTACAAAATCTATTAATTATTTGAAAGAAAAAAAAGAACGCTATGTGGATATAATGTACTCCTATATAGGTTGAATACACAAGACTGGGAGGAATTCGCTTCTAAAAATAACGAGAAGTAAAATAAAATATCTTTCCTATTTAAAACAAATGTAGCTTCGGGCAACGGAAAGGAAAGATACAACGTTAAACATGTAACAGAATGTGACATAAACCAGGGTAAATACTGTATATATTAATTCAACAATCGCCTTTCAAGACGACAAGGGAAGTACAAAACTTTGGAAAGCAACTTTAAGTTGGTACACTCCTTGAAAATGAGTGAAGTTCCCTTAAGGTAAAAAAAAAAACTTTCATTACGTTGAAAAAATAAATTTATGAGTTTATGAAACTGACTTTTATGTAAAAAAAACCTCGCAATATTGTAAAATGAAAGAAAGAACCATTCGATTACACATTCCTCACGAAACAGACACCTTCAAGCATACGCTCGTGCGTGGCAAATTAGTCCGGTCGGAAGAGAGCTCACCTCCCACGCCTACAGCCCTGGTTCGTATGCACTCAGATCGAAACGGGCGTTTTTCCGGTCTGTTGAGAATTTTCCCCAGCGCAGTGCTATAATTCACAAGTTTCGAAAGGGGAGGGAAAAAAATTATAGCTTTGGGAAGCTGCGGTTAATCTTGATTTTTTTAAGGGTTACTATACTAGGAATTTGGCGGACAAGATTCGGCGAGCCATCAGTTACGTCACGTGGTTGCCCGCTGCCACTACCGGCAAACAAGCGGCCCACATTAGGCTAGCCATCATTTGTGGCACGTGCTTGCAGGGTTGCTGAAGGGCCACTTGTGGCAGCTACTACCTGTGATGGATAACTGATGGCCCTGTTCTGGCATATGACAACTGATGGGGTGCGAACTCTAGGCCAGCTATTGGCCTGAACTACTGGCCCTTCTGTTGGCCGCCCGGACATTTTATTGACGGTTCGGCAGCGGCAACATAGTGCTGGGCGAACAAGACTCTTTTTGCTGGGCAGTTATACATCCAAATTTACCATTCTATTTCTTGAAAAATGAAACAAGGAACGGGTATCAAGTCTATGCATTTTGCTCATATTCGTTCAAAGTCCCCTGATATGTCATCAATGGACTATTGTGCCATCGGACTACTAAGAACTCATTTTAAACGCAGACCTAAAGCAATGATTGGACTTTGGAAATCAGTGGAAGAGGAGTGGAATAAAATACCAATTTTAAGAAATGCCCTGTTATCTTGCTCATAGATGTAGGTTCATAGCCCAAAGAAAAGGGTATCCGATTGAACATTTAAAAAAGAAATAATTTTATTTTAAACGTTAATTATATTGCTGGAAAATCATTCTGAAAATGTGAACATTTTAGAATGATTTTCCTTTTTTGTGGAGCCCATTTTTCTAACTTTCAGTGAAGTCGTTCCAGTCGGGTTAAAGGGTAAAACACAGCGATCTTCTGTATTAAAATCGATACTGACTATTTGAGAAACATAAACTCACTCAAGATTACTCACGGCCATAAAAATATGACACGGAATCGGTCTAGCTCATCTTTCACCATCATATCGGAAAACTTGCATCATGCTGCAGTGGGAAGCGAATCCGCATCTCCCGATTCGGTTCGCGCATTTTATCGTCACCTTAGCCCAGACAATGAAGTCCCAAATAACCGAAGCTAATTGTTAGGAACAATACTTTCTTAATTTTCGTATCTCAGAAACTGGTGCTTTATTACACTATGAGAAAAAAATAACATTGGATCGATTAGCGAAATCTGGAGTGGTTTAAATTCTCAAGCAAAAATTACTACGTTAATTAGAACTTCATAATCCTGGGTGGTGTAAGGGTAGCATGCTCAAACGGAATGAGGAAGATAAAGGATGGATTCCCGCTCAAGGATGATGCAATTTTCAGGTTCTTTTTAAAGGTATTATACACGTGCCGGCCACTGAATTAGAAACTTTTATTCAATTATTTGTTAGACCTCCTTTAGTCCGAACTACAGGACGCATATGGTTTGGTATAGATTTCACAACGTGTTGGAGTGCATGTACACTGAAGAGCAATTGAATTAGATACAGCTGGCATTATGCAAATGTGGCGCTGTGGGCGGCTATGTAAACAGAAACGACATGACGTATGCAGCGATCCGACAATATAAGGAGTGATGCGACGGGAATCACTAAGAGTCGGACGCAGTATGGGTAAGACGAAGGATATAAGCGCATTTTATCGTGGGCAAATTGTCGGGGCCCGACGAATGGGTCACTCCACCTCGGAAGTCGTGCAGGCACTGGGATTTTGACGAGCCACTGTGTCACGTGTGCACCGTGAGTACATCGAATAATCCGGTAAAACCATCCCTGCAAAGGCCAAATGCCGTGGACAACAGCGTGTGGATGAGCTGGGTCATCGTCGGCTAGCTCGCATTGTAACAGCGGATAGACGGACCACAGTGCAAGAAATCACTCGGCAATTTAACGCTGGTGCACAAAAACGTGGAAGCAGCCACACCATCCAGAACCATCTCCTGGCTATGGGGCACAGAAGCTATCGTCCCACGAGGGTACCTCTGCTGACCGCACATCACAGGGTGCAACGATTAGCACGGACGCGGGAACATCGCCACTGGACCCTAGACATGTGGAAAAATGTTGCTTGGACTGATGAGTCCAGATTCACGTTGGTACATGCGGATGGCAGGATACGAGTACGGCGCAAACCACATGGAGCGATGGATCCTTCTTGCCAGCAGGGTACTCTTCAAGCTGGTGGGGGTGGCATTCTCGTCTGAGTACTGTTTACGTGGACTGAAATGGGACCCCTGGTATGTGTGACATCGTCCCTCACAAGTCAACGTTACCGGGATATCCTGAACTACCATTTGCTCCCGTTTGTGCGTCTTCAACATCCCACTGGGGACCTCATCCTGCAACAGGCCAATGCACCGTGCCATCGCTCCCGAATTGTATCCGAATGGTTGGATGAACACTCCAACGACGTGACCTCGTTTTCTTGGCCAGCTAGGTCACTTGACCTCAATCCCATCGAGCAGATCTGGCATGCCATCGAGAGAGATGTTCGAGGTTCTGACACCCCTTCATCAAATGTTCGTGAACTGTGGGAGGTTGTTCAGGGGTCGTGGATCCGCATGGCTTCCCAACGCTTCCAGTGCCCTGTCGAGTCCATGCCGAGACGAATCGCCGCCGTCATCAGGTCAAAAGGTGGTGCTACACGTTATCAGACAGGTATCTCTAATTCAATTGCTCTTCAGTGTAATGGTGATTGCTCACCGATTCAACCCAAAGTAACTAATAACATTTCTTAAAACGCTCGATGTTTTTTCGATGTATCAGTGAAAACCTCAATGCTTTTGCTAATAAGCCGGGAAATTCGTTGTTTTCAATCTGCAGCAGTAAATACGCAATAGATATGCAAAATCTCTGTTCAATATAACGTGATTAGTCACCAATAGCATCCGGTAACTAATAATATTTATTTAAATGTCCCATGCATTTGTAGAAACCTGTATTTTTATTCGATGCATCGGAGTAAACCTCGATGTTTTGCTAATAAACTGAAAAACTCGTACTTTTCCACCTGCATCAGTAAATGGGCAAAATGATTTGTAAAATATCTCTTTAATTATAACAGTGATACTCACGAGTTCAACATCCAATAACATAATATTTGTTAAAACGCTCGATGCATCGTGGAAACCTCGATGTTTCTTCGATGTATCGGTGGGAACCTCGATGTTTCACTAATAAACTGAAAAATTCGCACTTTTCCATCTGCAGCAATGAATGGGCAATCGATTTGTAAAATCTCTGTTCAGTGTAACTGTGATACTCAGCAATGCAACATCTAGTTATGTAATATTTGTTAAAACGCCCTATGTATCGATGGTAACCTTGATGTTTTTCCGATGTATCAGTGTGAACCACGTTGTCTTACTAACAAGCCGACGATTTCACTTTTTTTATTCTGAAGCAGCAAATGTGCATATCTGTGGGTAAAATCTCTGTTCAGTATAATGGTGATTGCTCACCAATTCAACCCCAAGTAATTAATATTATATCTTAAAACGCTCGATGTTTTTTCAATGTATCGGTGGAAACCTCGATGCTTTTTCGATGCTCACATGCCTTCGTGGAAAAGATCTCAGTTTTCGCCAACGAATCAACTAAAACAGCCAATAGGAAGGTGATATTTCTTTCCTCTTTATAAGAATGTAACAAAAAGAAATGCATTTACTTTTCATAGAAAACATTCTCTACCAGTTGCAAACATCGGTCACAAAACCTCGATGTTTTCTTGATGTATCGGCTTCTGCAACATCGAGGTTTTTGCCCATTCCTAGTTACAAGTACACCATGTGAAGAATGTTCATCAAAGTACCGTTATGAAACAAATTGGATAATTGCAATAATAATGCTGTACCATTTCCCAAATATATTAAAATTGGCCAAAACATGTACGTATTTGTATGCAAGCTTGAGTTTCAATGTTTCACTAAACAGCAGCCATAAAGGGTGAAGCTTCGTGCCACAATGACGAGCTTGGAGATAAAAACCTACCATAGTTTTCGATGAGAATCTGATAAAAATCTTCACTTTGAGAAATTGTTCCTTTAAAAGCGAGGAAGAGGGAGATAGCTCTGGTAAGAGATTCATTTTGAGTGTCTTTCAATAATTCAATTAATGGTTGCGACGCCGTCGACTGTAAAACCCTTTAATTGCATGGCAGCGGCCTTTCAACTGGTATTGACAAACACTAAACATTCACACTGTTCGACGTGGGTGATCGGGTACAGAGCACTGGCTCGTGCTGCATTTGAATGCGAAGTAAGGTATAGTTGTGTTTGCATTTCATGCACTATTTCATTTCAATGCACCCAGTAGCCTTAAATTAGAAAACGGGAAAGATTTCTAAACTTAGTATCTAACTGGCGTCCTTAAATCAACAAACAAAAGAAATAAGTACGTGACGTTAGATGATCTGACTGCACAATGCCACACCAAAATTACAGACGCACACATGTATGATTATCCAGACTTGTTCCAAAACGCACCATCCACCTCGGTGGCGCAGTGGTCTGAGCGCTGGCTTTTGATCATTCGTCCAAGATTGATCCAGATTCGAATCTCAATGAAGCATGGATGTCATGTTTGTCTTACGGCACTAGCTTTCACTCTTCTCTGCGACCAGTGGCCCGAAATTGGTGACTGCTTATAGCCAACTGAGTTTCTCACGGTTGACGTTAAGCCCCCCACAAAACAAAACAACAACAAAAACCCCGGACCACTGTGGTGAATGAAAGAAACTCCAACATGTCGTTTGCGTCCAAAATGTGCAGTTCTGGTGAACACAGATTGAAATAAGTAATGATACACCGAATAATAAAAAGACCAGTTGGTATGGCCGAGCTGAATGTGGCGAATATGCTTCGTGACAAAAATAACTAAACTGAAAGTATTGTGCAAGAAACAATACCATGGAAACCTAAAAGCTTTCAAGACAACCACGGCATAATGTCCACAAATAGATACAGTAATACCGAGTAATGGTTTAAATATTCAACGGAATGCTTTCTCCTAGAGAGAAAATTGTGTGTTGAAGTAGCAGAAAACCCTTCACTATTCTTAAATATCATAGAGACCAGTATATTTTTTCAAAAGAAAACAGTAAAAAATTATGCCATCTATCCGGAAAATCGCGTTCCAAAAGAATTACGAATCGAACGTAAAATCTGAAGTAATTTCAAGAAACAGCAAGGAAATATGCATCAAAATGACATACGATATATGCTATCTCCGTCAGTCGATTTACAATCCATCGTTTCACATCTCCGTAATTCATTATTATTTCTGTGGATACAGAGAAAATGAATTAAATGTTGAAATTAGTAAAGATGCGAATTCAACTTTGAAAGTCATATGTGGATTGGGAGACTTTCACAGAACTGATAAGTTCTCTAAAAAATGAAGAACAGCTGTGTATATCAGGACTTTCGGAAAGTAGTGGCCTAGTTTCTGAGGTGCCATATTGAACTCGCCCACAATGTTTGCAGACCAAGCCGCTCGCAACGCCATTCGAACGAGTTGAAGGGCGACTCAGACGTCACATACACGCCATAATAAGTTGAGCTGCAGTCGATGCTACTCGTGTGAGAATGGTCTGTACAACATGTTAAGGAAGGAGTGAGTTGCGGGTGATTGCGCTTCACCAGTTCAAATTGGGTCGTATTGCTGAACAAAGCTATCGTAATGTGGTCGAGGCATCGGTCGAGCAGGCAACTTCTGAACGTCTTGTTTGTCAGTGGTTTGAAAAGTTCGTTACGGTGACACGAGCCTACAAGGTGATGAGGGTCCAGGACGACATTCGGTCATTGATAACGACGCACTGAAGACAAATGTGGAGGCAAATCCTCGCGCCATTGCGAGAGATCTCGCTAAACAGTGCGATGGGTCTGTGTCAACCATGTCTAAATGTCTCCACTAAATTCGTAAACTCGATACTTGTGTCCCAAACGAACTGAAGGAGCAACAGAAACAACAACGGCTTGAGATGTGCAGTTACTTTCTGCTTCGCAACGAAAAGGAGTCCGTACTTGAACGCATTATAACCTGCGATTAAAGATGGGTACTATATGACAACCGAAAGTGATATGGACAATGGCTGAATCATTGTGAACTACCGAAACAACATCCCGATTCGAAGTAGGCGCCAAAAACGGTTCTGTTGACAGCGTGGTGGACTGTTCACGGTGTAATACAGTACAAGTTCTTAAACCTAGTGAAATCATTACCTCAGTCACATACCGTGAAGAAATTGATCGAATGCGCCAGAAGCCGAGTTCCAAACAGCAATAGCAATATTTAGTGAACAGGAAGGCTCCGATCCTTCTCCACGGTGACGCGAAGTCACACGTGTCACAAATTACGAAACAAAAACTACACGAACTGAGATTCGAAATCCTCCCACATCCAGCCTACTCACTTGACTTGGCACCTACAGATTTCTACCTGTTCAAGCATTTTAGCAATTACCTCAAGGACAGGAGTTTCAGGAACCGAGAGTAGGCTCAAATTGTATTCCTGAACTTCCTTACATCAAGAAAGCCAGATTACGTGCGAATTGGCATTGCAGCTCTTGTCACTCGCTAGCAGAGGTACATAATTGCTGAAGGCGCGTATTTGAAATAAAATAAAGTTATATGCTATGAGGTATGTCTCTTTCATTTTTACTTTCCAACCAAACAGGAATAATCTCTCTTTCCACGTTAATAAGTGAGTCTCGGAAAAATTCTCTTCGGCTGCCACCAGGCTACCACTGTACCACAGCGGCCTCGAATTCTCTAGGCTCACAAGTGATTAACTACCAAACCACATAGCAGGTTGCTTCATGGAGCCCCGCACAGTGCTGAGGATTCATTATTCAATCGCCTCCTAGTTATTTGTTCAGATGCTGGAAAGCAGCAACTGAACAAATAACTAGGAGGCGATTGAATAATGAATTCATACACTCGACGTGGATAAGGAACACCAAACAGAAGTCATCGCTCTTTCCACGTTAATAAGTAAGTCACAGAAAAAAAAATCTCATCGGCCGCCACCGGGAATCAAACCCAGGTCTTCCAGTTACTCGCCGGACATGCTACCACTGCACCACAGCGGCCTCAAATTCTCCAGACTCACGTGTGAATTAACTGCCAAACTACATGGCAGGTTGCTTCATGGAGCTTCGTACAATCCTAAGGATTCACCAAAGATGGAAAGCAGCAACTGAACGAATAACTAGGAGGCGAATGGATAATTAATTCAAACACTCTATAATTCACATGTGAGTCTGAAGAATTCGAGGCCGCTGTGGTGCAGTGATAGAATGTCTGGCGCATAATTGGAAGACCCTGGGTTCGATTCCCAGTAGCGGCCGATGATAATTTTTCCGAGACTCACTGACAGATGAAATTGCGGAACCGAGCAGTGATCGAATTTTTGAGGAAAGAAGGTGAAACGCCACGTAATACTCATGAACGGATGATTCGTCTGTACATCGACGGTGCACATTCGTATTCCACAGTCATCTCAGCTTTTCTTAAACGGGAAAGAGACTCGTTGGGAGACGACTCTCACGGGGGACGCTCATTGAATGTAACCACAGATGAAGTGTGCCAGAAAGTGGAGGACGTGTTGATGCCAAACAGGCGAATCCGTGGCTTACAGATTGCTGAGAAACTGAAGTTAAGTACAGTCAGTGTTTGGATCATTTTGCACGAGAGGTTAGGGATGTCAAAGCTCTGTTCCACATTTGTTCTTCGAATGTTGTCACCTGAGATGAAGAATGATCGTCTTGAAGTAAATTGAGTTCAACTTTTGGATTCAACTTGACAGCATTTACCACGACCCAGATGACTTCTGTTTCCACATTGAGACTGGGGGTGAGGCGTGGCTTAACAGTTGGGACCCTGATAATAAACAAGAGAGCATGCACAATAGAAACATCATGGATCACCACCACTAAAAAAAGCCAAACACAACCATCTGCGTAGATCATGACCACCATTTTTTGGAAGGACTCACAAGGGTTGCTCTTAATTGATTATTTGCCTCATAAAAGGACTATGAATGCTGTCTATTATGCCACGCTACTGCGACAATTGAGTGAAGCCATCACTGAGAGGAAAATTGTGACGTGGTGTTTCGCTTCTTTAGAACAATGCGCCAATCCACACCACCGGTGTTTATATGCAAGCTATGACAGAACGTCGCTTCCACAACTGATTCCCCAGTCTCCGTACTCACCTGACCTCGCCCTTGTGATGTCTCCCTCTTCAAAAATCTGGAAAAAGATCTGCGGGGTAGGCATTTTGCAGATGAGTGTTAGTTTGAGAGGAAAGATAAAACGCTCTTCGCAGCGGGGATCCGCCAACCTTATGATCAGTAGAACAATTGTATCTAAATCAGGAGAGACTATGCTGAACTGAAGGATACAACAACGTGCTGGTTTAAGGAGAAAAGATAAAACTTTTTCGCAGCGGGAATTCGCCAACTCTATGATCGGTACATCAAGTGTATCTAAGTCAGGAGAGATTATGCTGAATTGGAAGATGCAACAACGTGTTTATTTCAGGAGAAATATAAAACGTTTTTCGCAGCAGTGATCGCCATCCCTATAATTGGTACAACAAGTGTATCCAAGAGAGGAAAGACTATGTAGAAAAAAATAAAGGTGCGTTTTTTTTAATTGTCTTTGTATTTTAGGCTTACAAATTATTGAATGCCTTACGTATCATTTTTATTTGGTCTCTTCCAATGTTAGCAAAATGAACTGAAGACCCTGAGACGCTGCACGAACCTCCACTGTAGGTAATAAATCGAATTATTTTTCCAATGGTCAAGGTGGCACAGTCCGTCGACTTTGCACCTTAATTGTTTTTTATCTTTCGAGGTTTAACCACTAACACGATCAATTATAAAGGATACAAGCAGTCTCTCGGCTATATTTTCGGGATATTGGTTCCAGGGAAGGGAGAGACCTACTCCATAAAACAGGCACAACACTCATGCCTCAGCTGGGACTCGATCTCAGACCTAAATCAGGCATCTAGTCTTAAACCTGCGCCTCTGACCACATGGTCACTGGGGTGACACTAAAATGTGACCCCGCCTGCACAGGAAGAGCAATTGAATCAGATACATAAACATGTAAAAATTTGTGCAATAAAGTATTGGAGAACCAGAGAAATTTGAGAAGGTATTATTGATTTGTATTACAGAGAGAGAGAGAGAGAGAGAGAGAGAGAGAGAGAGAGAGAGAGAGAGAGAGAGAGAGAGAGAGAGAGAGAGAAAGAGAGAGAGCCAGTTAAGAGAGATAATTGGAATACCACTCTGATAAGGCTGAAAGCTAAAAGGATTTCCGACTATCTCAAGGAGAACGAAAGCAATTTACCAGCTTTAGTTCTCCGCAGGTAGGAATGTTCGATAAATTTAAATTAAGAACTGCAACGTATTGGTTGTGAGGTGTGATTATCCAGCGAACATTGATATGAATGTGCTGAGAGGAAATTGCGCTAATTATTTAGGAGCTTAGAAACAGTCCAAAATAAGTCTTCAACGTTGATGAAAAGGAGCCATTCTGAAAGATATCTGAGAGATCTTGCATTACAAAAGAGAAGAAGAGCTTTGCCAGACGTTAACTATCTGACTATGTAATTGCTCTTCTTTTGGAAGACAATGACTCTAGGATTTTGAGTTGAAACCAGCACTCTAAAGACACAGGAGCTTTGTGAAATACAGGTTGTCCGTTTTCGGGAAAACAAACAGAAAACGCTGGCACAGCGATGATTTAATTATTTAATTTTCTGTTCTGCAGTAAAGATTTGCCTCAACAAGGAAGATATTGCTAGTCATTCACAATATTTACTGCCACCAAGACGACCCTAATAGATTAGTTGCTGGTAAACCTGCTTGACTCCGATTCGCCAAGGCATAGACTATAATGTAATTGCCACATTTCATATTTCAAGCAATACTACTACAGAATTACCATTTCCAAACCTCTGAGTACCCCTAATGGGCAAGACAAGCCAAATTTCAAAGGTATTTCGAAAAGCTTTCCACCAATGCAAACGACTCATTGGTGACGTTGAAAGCTGTGTTTGCTTCGGACAAGGTCATTTCGTACCACAAGAATGCTACATCAAAAGTATAGCTGATTTTCTCTGGATTCAAATGGAGACACCCGAGTAAATAGCGGAATAACTTTTGAGCTGTGTAACTGTACTATCTAATCAAAAGAATACGAGCGCTTGTCTATGCAGATATTCGCTGTAATCGGATAGGTTAATCCACATCACAGCCTCCACTTCGCTGGAAAGGCTTCCCACTAGGTTTTGGTATATTGCTGTGGAAATTGCCTTCCATTCTGCCAGAAGAGTATTAGACAGGTCGGTCATCGATGTCAGTAGGTTCGGTTGGGTTCGTAGTTGGCGTTCCAATGCATCACAAAGGTATTCCATGGTGTTGAGATCGTGGCTTTGTGCAGGCCAGTCAAATTCTTCCACATCCATCTCATCAAATCATTCCTGCAAGGACCTCGCTTTGTGGACGAACGAGGGCATTTTTCTACTACTAAACGGAACAGACTTCATCGAACTATTGCTATAATGTCAAGGGCATAGAATTGTCGAAAACGTCATTATAGGCGGCAGCATTAAGATTCCGGAGCACTGAAAAAAAAGGGTGGGCTTATCCCAAACCATGAAAAACATTCCCAGATCATGACGCTTCTTCCATCAAACTTTACAATTGGCCAAACCCAGTCGGGCAGGTAACGTTCAACTGGCCTCCTCCGACCCAGATTTGTCCGGCTGACTACCAGATTGTGAAGAGTGATTCATCATTCCAGAGAACGAATTCCCACTGCTCCAGAATTCACTGGCACAGAGTTTTACACCACTCCAATCGTCACTTTGTCTTCCTGATGTCAGGCTTGTGTGAGGCGGCTCGGGCGTAGAAACCCACTTCCTCCAGCAAACGGTTATGGTGCTAGCTTTACTTCTAGAGCCTTTTTTGGAAATCGGTGGCGAGATTTTGCAAACAATAGCATACGATTTCATAGCATCACCCACTTCATCACTCGGTGGTCTCGATTTGTCATTTTACATGGCATACCAGGTAGTGATTGAGGGTCGCTGCTCCTAAAGGTTTCCATTTCACCATAAGACCCCTTACAGTTGATCGGAGCAGCCACAGTGGAACAGGAATTTTCCGAATAGACTTGTTGCTAAAATGGCATCCTATTATCGTGCCACGTTGAAAGTCGCGAAGTTCTGTCGTACGAACCATTCTAATGTTCATAGGATGTATTCCAAGCAACATGCATCTTTTTATTCTGTATACCTATATTCCATATGACTCAGTTTTGCTGTATATCAGTTTTATTCTACAGCATATGATTAGACATAAAGAATTTAATATCTTAATGATAGGTTGGGTAATATTGATTATAAATAATACTATCCATCCTGTGACGTGTATGGGAAAATCATCTACTCCAAATGGGTGTCCAGATACTTTTATTTATAGTTAGGAGTAGGACTGAATCCATCGTATGCTGCAGAACCAAACGGAGTTATTTGCTGAAAAGGTGCTCTGGGAGGAACTTAATGACGCGAATGCATTTTTTCAGACACTTGGATACAAAGAATAATGGAGTTTCCGAATGAAAACCAGAATGGAGGAATATCGCCTGGAATGTGGAAACGTGGGCGATAGGTAGTTTTTGTTACTATTAGGGAGACCCTGATGAAAAAAAAATAAGGCTAAGATACAAGGCATTCTAGAAAACTTTTTTAAAAAGGAGGAAAAGCTCTCCCCGAATAAAAATATCTTATCTTCTGTAATTAAAATATTTTTATATGAAAAGGGGAAGTTACTTACTCTTCAAAGACTGTACGGATGGACACAATAGATATGTGATGTGTACCTCAAATTTATCCTTCCTTCTGATTACCTGTGTTCTTATGTAAGCTTAGTTTCTCCTCGTTAAGCTGTTTTCTGACTTTAGACTCTCTGCCGACGAGCGTTTCAAAGTTGGCAGCCTGACAGTGGGTCAAAGTGCAATCTAAGATAAATAAATTCCTCTGAGATAAGAGCTGATGGCAGAATATTTGCATAAAGAAATCTGTATTCATACTACGAGGGATCTTGAAACCGCTATGTCGCTCTGTACGATATTCCGGATAGATATTTTGAGTGGGAGAAGAAAGTAATATTTTAAATACGTTATGTTTTTTGCAATGTGAAGAGGGATAATTATTAAACTTTCAGTAGTGTGAAGTCTATTCATCTTGTTGTTACAAACGACGTGATTAATGAAGAAGAATTGACGTGCTGGCAGATTGAAAGAAAGTAATGTTCGGCAACGACGTACCCGAAGTCGAAGCGCCAGTCTTGGAGTACATTGACCACTGAGATTGTGCAGCACACCGTAATGACATTAGCAGGTATGTAGATGGCTTTATTCAGTGGCTGTTAGCCGTCACAAGGCGAAGAATGTAAGAGACCTCCAACATGGACAAGGAGCACATCTGCCATTGTAAACTGCATGAGTTTCGTCGCGGTAGCTCGCCCGCAAGTGCTGTAAGGAACATTACCAGTGTGTACTCCAGTGCCATATCACATCGTCAGTGCTGTCGTTGGTTCGAACGGTTTCGAGAGGGAAATTGTGACTTGTTAGACCGTTCCAAAGGCGGAAGACCCGCAACAATGGATATGGACATGTCGAAGATCTTAGTATAGACAGACTCGTGCGTGACCAAGCGGGAGTTGGCCGAACAGCTGGGGACTACCCACATGAGCATAATCACGCATCTTCGTCAACTTGGAAAAGTACACAAGTGGGGAGTTTGGGTACACCATCAACTCACAGTTCAAGAGAAAGCAAATCGCACGAGTGCATGCGTTTCCTTGCTTGCACGTGACCAAGTTGAACTGGTCTTGGACGGCATTGTGACAGGTGACGAGAAATGGGTCCTGTATGACAATGTCAGCGCCCGGAAATAGTGGTTGGACATAAAATAGAAGCCCATGCCGATCTCCAAAGCCAGCTTACATCTAAGTATGGTCCTGCTGACAACACAAATATCCCCCGCCTATGTGTGATGTCGTCAGCTGGACGATCCTCAAGCATCGCTCACGTCGAAACGGCCAGCACTGCTGAACCGCAGGGTCGTCCTCTTACATCAGGATGGAGCGACACCTCACACCGCACGGGTGATCTGTTACAAGATCAGGGACCTCGGCTGGAAACTGCTGCCACCCCAGACTATTCCCCGGACATTGCCCTAAGCGACTTTTCCTGGTCTTTGCAGCATTTCATTCACGGACAGAGGTTCACCAACCGGGACGATGTCGAACGCGTACTTACTCAATTCTTTGCGTCCAAGTCGCCACAATTTTACAGGGACGGTATCTAACAGCTGCCCAGAAGATGGGAGCAGGTTGTGACAAATTATGGCGACTACATTTTGTACTCATATGTACTTGCATATACGGTAATTAGCACTTTTCTGTTGACTTGCATTTCCAGACATTACTTTCTTTTCAACTCAATACTATCGACTGATTACCGAATACACGGCACCATCTTAATAAAATAAAATTGCCGCATGTGAGTCTAAAGTAGGCTTTATTGAAATAAAAAAAAACACTTGCTCAATAAGTGCCGAGGTTTCGCGCTCCACTGGGGGTCTTTGTCTGGGCTAGATTATCAGAGGCTTAGAACAGTAACAGCTGTGAAAACACAAGTTTGTCCGCGACGAGCATCAAACCCGTGTCCCCTTTACTCCGGAGTAAGTAGATCTCCCAACTGAGCTACGCGGACGGAAAGTCTTGCTGCAGATTTGTCGTCCTAATACACTGGAGTGCAAAAATTAAGAACGAGACGGCTTTTCGAATGTAAACGTCGTGCAGAAGTGCTCCACATCGACTCAAATCATACCATAAGATCCCCAAGATGTAAAAATATGGGAGAAATGAGCAAAACCGTCCAAACAAGGAATCCAAAGGATACAAAGGCACTTTATTGAAAAGGGAGCTTCGAGCACAACTGGACAGAAGACAGAAACTTCATGTGACAGGCGGCTGACAAGGAAAATCCAGTCTTTAGTAGGGAATATGATCACCCCTGACTGCGTTGCCCGATTTCCAACGTCTGTCCATGCTGAGGACGAGACTGTCAAGGAGCTGTTGAGGCATCGCGGCCCATTCCTCTTGTAGCGCCAATCGCAACTACGGAATCGTTACTGGTGGCTGGTGACATGCTGCCAAGCATCTCCCGAGAAGGTCCCACACGTGTTCAATTGGATATAGGTCCGGGGATCTTGCGGGCCAATCCAGGCGTTGAATATCTTCACTCTCCAACAGCTCTCCGATAGCCACTGTACCATGAGGTGTAGAGTTGTCGTCCATTAGGAGGAACTCCGGACACACAGGACCTCTAAACAGACGCACGTAAGGCAGGAGAACCTCGGTACAATAGCGGACACCAGTGACTGAACCTCCTTGGAAGATGTGGAGGTCAGTACGGCTACCAAGCATGATACCGCCCCAAACGAGAACTCCGCCACCTCCAAACCGGTCCTTTTCGATGATGTTGAAGGTGTGATTGCGTGTTCCCTGCTCTCTCCAGATCTGTATACATCCAGAATCGCTCGTCAGACTAAATCGGCTCTCATCCGTAAAGAGAACTCGACCCCATTGCTGATGTGTCCAGTTGTTGTGTTCCTGGCACCACAGAAACCGCCGTCTCCGATGAGCAGGCGTTAATGGCACACACCGTACTGGTTGTCGTGCAAATAGATCACCTTTGTGCAGTCTCCTGGCCACGGTAAAACGCGATAACGGACGTCCAGTTGTCTGTTGCATGTGACTTTCGATTTCTCCCGCTGTCTGCCGTCTGTCTCTTCTCACCTGTAGGACAATATACCGGTCGTCCGCCTCCGTGGTTGCTCGTGGACGACCGCTGCTAAACTCTCGGACAGCTATTCCTGTCGTTCGAAATGCTCTCCAAGCTCGTGAAACGATGCTGTGAGCGATCCCGAACTCCTCGGTCACACTAGTCACACTCCGACCTTCTTCCAACTTCCGAATGACGCGACCTCGGGGAAAGTCATCCAGATGTGGTCTACTGGATTGCCTGTTGGCCATATCACATGGTGGCAGCAACTCTACGTCGTTCAAACCGATGTACACCGTGCAATAGCTTTCACCGAATTGCTGAGCGTACACCGCCCGTGTGCTTTATACACTTCCGACCTCCCCTACGTCATGCTGCATATATGCGCATGCCCTACCGTACCGGACCCTAGTCTATCTCCTGAGTGGTCTTTCGGTCCGTTCTGCCTGCCCGTTCTACTGTTATGCTAATTTCTTCTCTTCGTACTTTATTTTTGCACACCAATGTACATGTTTTCACCTCTGTACGTCACATCATCTCCCTCATACATTCTTTCTTTTTTGTCTTTGAAACGAAGTAGGAATTTTTCATTTATTCCAAACAATGTGTGGGACGAAATCACACATTTCTTGAAGAACCTAATGGCCAGTGGATCCATTTTCCACAATCGGGCGCCAATGTGAGAACACAAGTTTGTTCGTGACAGCATCGATTCCTGGTCACCTCACTCCGGAGTAAGTTGCTCTACCAACTGAGCTACGCTGACGGAAAGTTTCGCAGCAGATTTGTCGTCCTGATACATGTTTTCACCTCTGTACGTCATAGAGCGTTGTTACTGTTTTTATGATGCTGTTCTAAGGCTCTGATAACCTAGCCCAGAAGAAGCCTCCGAGTGGTGCGCGAAAGTTTGGAATTATAAAGTGGGTGCTTTTGTTTACACGACAAAAGGAAATTTAGACTCAAATGAGGCATATGTTATTTTACTATATCATAACTTACCTTGAATTTGAAAGTGTGTAATTGTAGTTATAATCCATGCAAAATTAAGGTTGCAGCTCTTACGAACAAGCAAGGAATGACAGAAAAATTAGGTTTACCAAAGTAAAGTCACAAAGTTAAGTTGAGAAAATATGAAATAGAATATTTTTTTTTAGTTTTAACGACCACCGTGAGCAACTTAATGGCTATAAGCAGTTGCAAGTCCCTAATGTAGGACCACTGGTTCTATGGAAGGGAGAGAGCCAGTGCCGCAAGACAAACACAACATCCATGCCTCACCGGGATGCGAACCCGGATCATTTGCGGAAGAATGGTCATTAGCCGGCGCTTAAACTACTGCTCCACCGGGGGCGGCTTAAATGTAATCGATCTACAAGCAATTAAACAGATTATTTTATAGTAAGAAGAAGTAACTGAATTTGCAAGAGAACACAGAAATAGAACAGACGAACGAACTTGTATATTTAGGGTGCATGTTTGACAGAGAAAACAAATTAAATGGTGAAATGAGTAGATGGGTGGATTCATCGTTGAGAGCTGTAACTGCTTTAGGAGGATTTCACAGGAATGATGGGTTCTCAAGAGTCCCGAATGGCTGTTTATCTCTTTATGCTTCAGCAAAACAAATAAAATGAAATGAAATGGTAATGTTCCCTCCTACTCTGATGCACGGCAGTGAAACCTGGATATTGCAGAAGAAGCATAGAACTCGTTTGTGTGCTGAAGAGATGCATTACGTTCGAGGGGATTTGTGTCAAGATACGTTCTGATCATCTGAGGAACGTGGATGCAGAATGTGAAGAAAAATGTTTTCAGTAAGGTATAGACAAATATTCTTAGATGGTTTGGCCATGTTTAAAGAATTAGCGATGAAATCATGAATACGGGATTACACCATACAATACAAATTTTGGAGATGTGAATCCGTTTTCTTCTTGGTGTAAATACATTATCTACCAACAAGTAATTAGACACCTGTGATAGCAAAGGAAAACGAAGTTTATTCACCTTCAACAGTTGGTGGAGCCTCCACGAGCGGCGATTACAGCTGCGACCCTCCGGGGCATACTCTCAACCAGGCGTTGTACGACGGCTAGCGGTATTTTCTTCCACTCGGCTTGGAGAATACAGATCAGTTCCTTCACCGATTTCGGACGGTGGGGGCACCCCTTAAGTCGACGCTCCAACTCGTCCCTGAGGTGCTCGATAGGGTTAATCCTGGCTCTGCGCAGGCCAGTCCATTCGATTAACCCCATTGTCACCATACCAAGCCAGAGTGGACCTCACAACATGACAGGTGGCATTGTCATCCTGAACGTAACATGAGTCCACCCCGTAGAACTGCCACAACGTACGAAGCGCATGGTCACCCAAAATGGGGCAGTAGTTCTCGGCGTTGAGTCTACCAGGAATTGCGACCAAGGGTCCCGTGCCATACCAGGAGAAACACCCCCATAGCATAATTCCACCGCCGCCGAACTTCACAGTTGGCACAATACATTCCGGCACGAAGTGTTCTCCAGGCAGACGCCAAACCCAGACACTGCCATCCGAACGGTAGAGTGTGGCGAACCTTGATTCGTCGCGCTAGAGAACCTGTTTCCACTGTTCAACGGTTCACTGTCGACGCTCTTTGCACCACGTTAGCCGAGCAGCGCTATTGGACTTGGTGATCAAAGGCTTGTGGACGGCAGCACGTCCATGATAACCGAGCAGATGGGCTTCCTTACGGATGGTATTCATCGAAATAGCACTCCCGGATGCCTGTTGAAACTCCTCGCGGATGTGGCCCATCGATTTGGTGCGGTTCTTCCGAATTTCTCTGGCCAGCACCCGTCGGTTTTTAACTTCCAGTTTTGTGGGTCTGCCGGGTCGGAACTCATTTCGACAGTCATCTCTCATCTTCCACTTGCCAATCACGTATGCCACTGTCGAGTTTGGGTACTTCAACTCGCTGGATATGTCAAGTATGGATCGGCCATTTCTGTGATACCCGACGATTACACCTTTCTCGAAATCAGAGAGCTCCGAACTGCGTGGCATCTTGCATGCGACTGGTTGCGTTGTTGTTTCCCACACGACATTTAACGGCGGCGGCCGTGACGTGTATCAGGACCGCAGATATCGTCGATTGCAGGGGTGTCCAATTACTTGTTGGTAGGTAGTGTATTACATGTGACGCACAACAGAGGTGAAAACATGTGTCAAGACGACAAATCTTCAGCGAGACATTCTGTCCGCGTAGCTCAGTTGGGAGAACGACTTACTCCGAAGTGAGGGGGCACGGACAAACTTGTGTTTTCACATTGACGCCCGATTATGGAAAATGGATTCACTGGCTGTTGGGTTTTTCGAAAAATGTGTGATGTTTGTTCCACACATTATTTTGAATTAATAAAAAATCCCGACTTAGCTTCAAAGACAAAAACAATTAAGGGGGAGATGATGTGATCTACTACAGAGGTGAAAAGTTGTGTCAAGACGACAGATCGGCAGCGAGACATTGTCAGCGTAGCTCAGTTGGGAGATCAACTGACTCCGGAGGGAGGGGATATGGGTTCGATACCCGTCGCGGATCAACTTGTGTTTTCACATATGAATGGTAAGTCACATAATATCCGGAAACGTGAAAATTTCGTCGTCGCGGAGCAGTAATCGAATCCGCGTCTCCCGCATAGCGCCTGGGTATGCTACCCACTACATCACCCGGAACGACCAAGTTTCAAGTTTCCAATTTAGTTGAATATAACCATCACATGATTCATTTATTTAATCTCAGTACATTTTGGATTCATTTATTTAATCAGATGATTCGACTAACGAATCTTGGGATTAAATAAATAAATCCGAATCCTGAGATTAAATAAGTGAATCATATATATAATTCGCTTATTTAATCTCAGGATTCGGATTTATTTATTTAATTACAGGATTCGCTGGTCGAAGCAACCGGCATTCATGTTTAGCGAATCTGGAGGTTAAGATTCAATCCAGTGATTGCCCGGCAGAGCAGATAAATCATGAATGGAATGCGGGATTACACCATACAATACAAATTTTGAAGATGTTAATCTGTTTTTTGTTGTAAATATACATGGTGTAAATGAAAATTTCGTCGTCGCTCCAGGACGACGAAATTTTTAAGTTTTCGTATATTATCTGACTTACCATCCATGCCATATTTACACCAAAAAAACGGATTCACATGTTCGAAATTTTTATTATATGGTGTAATCCCGTATTCCGTTCATGATTTATCTGCTTTTCCGGGCAATCACGGGATAGAATTCTTAACCTCCAGATTCGCTAAACGTGAATCCCGGTTGCTTCGACTAGCGAATCCTGTGATGATTTTATTCAAATTAATCGGAAACTTGAGACTTGGTCGTTCTGGGTGGTGTAGTGGGTAGCATACTGGGCCCTATCCGGGAGACGCAGGTTCGATTCCTGTTCCATGACGAAGAAAGTTTCAAGTTTACGGATATTGAGTGATAAAATGCTTACTAATAGAATTTATTCACCCCAAGTGGCTAGAAAGAAAGGTAGAGGAAGGCCAAGGAAATCATGGGAGGACCAGATTAAGGAATGTTTGTATGGGATACAGACAATGAGTATGAAGTGCAAAGGGTTTTGTGTGTGTAAGACATTGTGATGGATGTCAGTGAAGCTCAAGCTGTGGGTCGAGATCGCTGTTGAAGGAGACATTTGATACGGCAATAGTAAGTAAATTCTAGTTACATCTGTTAAACATATATCTGGCATATTGTTTTTTTTTTGAGGAGCTAACCCTCGGAGAATAGCTTAATGATACGTATGTATGTAGACTGAAAAACAAAGGCAAGGGTAAATTATGTCTCACAAATGTTAAAAATTTAGAAAATCATTTTTAAACCAATTTTATTCCTATTTATTTACTATATCTCAAAACCGTTAGGAGAAAATGAGAAATACATGGCTCTCTGTCCCACATAAGTACCTTAAAACAATTACTGAAGGTGATTTCTAAGTTATGTAGCGTTAAAGACAAAAGTTTCCTAAAAAACTGATCCCATATAAATTATTAAGCGAGAATCAGTTATGCACGAATAATGACCAATGGTTGGAATTACGTTCTAGAACTATACGAATAAAACTTTTTCGTGAAATTGAAAATATTGTTCTTAGCAAAACAGAAATAGTCATTTAAAACTCAATAATCGATTGCATGCATACATCTATCCACATACATGCATCAAGAGCTGTTTGATAAGCTGCAGAACTTCCATTTGTGAAGCTTTTCAGAAGTATGAAATTACGTGCATGCTATAGTGTTCACGTAACTTTATCTAGCAAAATCACAAACTTTTATGTTATTTATTTATTCACAATGTGCAATATACATTACCAAAAACTGGTTGTACAGTTATTACTAACAAATATGAAAAGTGCTCCAAATGCGACCAATTTAATAAAATCGTACTTGATTTAGCAATACTGCTCTTGGCAAATGAAAAGGACAGCAGGACTGAACTCACAGAAAACAGATTTCCCGGTGGAAATGGAATTCTAGAACAGCAGGGCTGACCTTCCAGAAAGCAGATTTCCCGGTGGAAATGGAATTCTAGAACAGCAGGGCTGACCTTCCAGAAAGCAGATTTTCCGGTGGAAAATGAATGCAAGGACAGCAGCAGGACTGAGCTTCAAGAAAGCAGATTTCCCAGTGGAAATGAAAAGGACAGCAGGACTGAACTTCTTCCAGAAAGGAGATTTTGCGGTGGAAAGTGAGTTCGACAGCAGAACAAACCTTCTAGAATGCAGATTTCCCGGTGGAAAATGAAAAGGACAACAGAACTGAGCTTCTTCAAGAAAGTACATTTCCTGGTGGAAAATGAATTCAAGGACAGCATTACTGAGTTTACAGAAAGCAGATATCCCTGTAGAAAATGAAAAGTACAGCAGGACTAGTAATTTTAAACTCAATAATCGACTGAGATTCTTCCAGAAAGCACATTTCCTGGGGGAAACGAATTCAAGGACAGCAGGACTGAGGTTCCAGATAGGAGATTTTCCAGTGGAAAATGAATTCAAGGACAGTAGGACTCAGCTTCCAGAAAGCAGATTTCCCTGGAGGAAGCAGTATTGATGAATCTTAGATGGGTGCAAAACTCAAAGCTTTTACAAACAGCATTAGAAGTATTTAAATTTATTAGCATAAGTGCGAAAGACTATGCTAATATTGATGCACGTATAGCAAATGAAGCTCCACAGATTGTTTAGATGACGTTATTCAGTGGCATCAAACAACCGACCGAAAAAGTTAAAAAAAAAAATGCAAAATTCTGTGTCAGTTGTGATGTACTTACCTCAGAGAGAGCGCACACTTCAAAAAGGCAGGTTGCAACGAGAAGGCTTGCCGGTGTAGTTCAGTCGGTAGAACAGCAACTACTCCAGAGTGCCTTCGAATCCCATCACGAGCAATGGTGTCCTTCGAATCCCATCAGGAGCAAATTCACTCTACAGTGTTGAGCAAGGTATATCACATTTTCCAAAATATACGGATCACCAAATTGATACGGAACTGTGCTAAGCAGTTTGTGTCTTTGGGCTGAACATCGTGCCATCAGGCCTTTTGTTCAGAAAAGTCTGCCTCATTAATTTAAAATGGCGGCTCACTAGATGTGACAAAATGACACTCAACAAGAAACTACAGTGATTTGTGAAAAAATGATCTTGTTGTGAGAATGGAATACATTTTTATTATGAAAAATGGACATTCCCGGTTTAATTCTCCGGTGATCGCCAACACTTCTCATCATGTCATTAAGATAATAAAACATGTATGTTAACATCATATTGTAGAAAGAAACTGATATGTAACAAAACTGATGTCGTGGCCTGGATGCGTAAACCCAAATTTCATCTAAGCAGAGGAACCTTGTGAGCATCCTACTATGGCGATGATACTACGCAAGGTTATTCCTTAAAATTTCGTAGTGAATTCCTTTCATTTTTAGTGTGTGTAGTACACAGGTTTCTAGTTTGCCAATTTGGCTTAATCACCCATCAGCACGGTATAAACAGTTGTGTTAAGAACAGCCAGTTATGCAGAAAAGTCATTCACACTCAGCTTTCACGACGACTGCTGTAATGCCTTCTTGAGTGCAATTCTTCGCTTCTTGTCTGGAGATCAAAATTGGTCTGCCCTACTTTGAGCATCTTGGGTGATGTCCTGTCTTCCTTATATCCTTTCATACATATGTGTGCACTACCGTTTTCTTAGAGGCATTTTGACCTACTGCTGCTAGCAGAAGACATTATGCCTCGCTATCTGAATACTGCACTAAGACAAAACTTCAAAAACAGAAAACAAAAAAACTGTTCTTCCACACTCAACTATGCGTAAAATAGCAAACGTTTCCAAGCTTTCATATATCAACCAGATGGCTTTTTCAAGGAAGTAGATCCTCGAAAAAAACATCTTGTTGATATGTGAAAGCTTGGAAACATTTATTCCTTGAAAAAGCCATCTGGCTGATGTGCTGTGCGAAAGCCTGGAAACGTTTATTCCTTGAAAAAACTATCTGGATCATGTGCGAAAGCTGGGAAGCGTTTCTTCCTTGAAAAAACCATCTGGATCATGTGCAAAAGCTTGGAAACGTGTCTTCCTTGAGTCATCTTGTTGACGTGCGGAAGCCCGGAAACGTTTCTTTCTTGAAAAGGCGATCTGGATGATGCGCGAAAGTTTGGGAACGTTTCTTCCTTGAAAAGCCATTTTGTTGACGTGATAAATCTTGGAAACGTTTCCTCCTTTAAAAAGCCATCTTGTTGATGCGCAAAAGCTTGGAAATGTTTCATCCTTGAAAAAGCCGTCTTGTTGATGTGCGAAAGCTTGGAAGCATTTCTTCCTCGAAGACCCCATCTGGATGATGTGCGAAAACTCGAAAGATTGGAAACGTTTCCTCATTGAAAAAGCCATCTTGCTGACGTGAGAAAGCTTGAAAACGTTTCATTCTTGAAAAAGCCATCTTGTTGATGTGCGAAAGCTTGGAAACGTTTCTTCCTCGAAAAAGCCATCTGGATAATGTACGAAATCTTGGAAACGTTTCTTCCTTGAAAAAGCTATCTTGTTGATGTGCAAAAGATTGGAAACGCTTCCTCCTTGAAAAAACTATCTGGATGATTTGTGAAAGCGTGGAAAAGTTTGCTAATATATCGTGTGGAAGAAATATTTTTCTCATAATATGTAGAAAATTCAAGGACATTTTCAAGTTTTCTGATGTGATTGATATTACGTGATAGAGAGAGTAAATACAGGCAATTCAGAGATGTCTGATTTCTGTGTTCATGACAGTGGCGTATTTTCCACGTATTATGAAAACTATTACTTCCACACGATATACCTATGTGACTGGTGATTTACTTAACAGCGCTACACGTAAGCAGAATTCGCTTCGATTTTCTAGCGGTCGGAGAATACGTATTCCGATGCCCTTAATACGTGGGACTTCGCGGTCCTGGGTGATGTAACGCATAGCATGCTCGAACGGAAAGCGGGAGATGCGGGTTCGGTTCCAGCTCCAGGGCGATGAAATTTTTATGTTTTCTGATGTGACTGATATTACGTGAGAAACAGTAAATTCAGGTAATTCGGAGAAGTCTGATTCCTGCGTTAATTATAGTGAGTTTATTAATATTCTCACGCCAATTAGGTTATGATGTTGAGTGTAATACCTACCGAAAGAAATACTCTTTATTCAATTTTTATATTTTTAACTCAATTGTTTCACGTTTTAGCTCTATCGAAATCAATAAACGTTAACATAGTGTTAAGAGTGAGTACCTCCTGCTCATAGAGTGTTAACTTTTTATTTAAATGTTAATGAAACGAATGAGCTCCTGAAGTTACAGGAAGTCGCTGGCCCTTCATTTACCATGACACGCAAAAAAAAAAAAACAAAAAAAAAACTGTATCAGTCTTAATTATAGAAATTTAGGTCTAACACTTCGAAGAACCAGGTGTTTGTAAGACGCTGATTCACTAGTTTTTCCATGCCAGGACGGCAACTTTTACTTTCGGAAGAGCGGTATACATTCTGATTCATTTTTCGTTCTGATCATTCTGTTTCTCTGGAGACAATATTCTAAATCAAAGTATATGTGTGAAACATACCCTTCCCCACAAACACAGATTTTTTAAACTTACAGAAATCGCAATCGACGAAGTTTAATAAAAATTAAAGTTATAATTTCTCTTATTCAATATATTGTATACATAAGTTCAATCTCTTCTTTCATTTCTTGTAACAGCTTTCGTATAGTATTTTGCAATACCAACAAAGCCTGTTTCTGCATTTTTGTCATTTAAAGTTTTTCTCTTTTCATTTTGTTTGCCGGACGTGGCAAAAATCAGTAGTTAATAACATTTCAGAAATATTTCTGCTAATTAAAACAAATCTCACCGGATTTAGTAGCAGCGTGCGATAGAAACCGCATTGAGAATTTTAATTTTCGCGTTACGTTAATAGTATGGAATCTGTAATGCGTATGATTTCACGGACGAAACTTAGTGAAATGTCATGTTCTGATATTAGTACCATTGATGCAGAATAAAAATGATAAAGATTAAGGACATAAAGTAATTTTAACAGAACATGTTAGAGAAATAAATACCTCTTGCATAAAACACTTTTTTTCAGCTGATTCGTGTTCTATGTAAATAATGCTTCAAGATTTGCTCTAAATAGTAGGTTATCGTATATTAATAAAGAAAAACTAAAGTTTTGTAAAGCATTTCTTTCTTACCTTGAGCTGAGGTGCGTGTTGTAGAGCATGTAATGAGAGAGGCAATAACAAATATCCAACACGTGTTTGCCATATTCAACAGTCGCCACTCTACACAGAGAACAGCAGCATATCACGATGGAAGACGGAGTGAGCACTAAAATCCGAGACGGCTCAATGATCTCACGAGAAGAAAGAGGGGAGGGAGAGGGAGCGAGAGAGAGAAAGAGACAACCGCTCCCAGCAGCTGCCAGTCATCTGAGGGATTCCCGCGATGTCTGCTTTAGGGACTTGGGGGAGTTCCTGCGGTGTCGCTATGGTCGCGCAGAGGTTCGGTCTTGAGCCTTCGTAGTTAAACATTGGGATACGAATAAAGGAATAACTTGAGTTCACTCTGGACGGCTTCTATAATCGATGATTTTTTTTTTTTATGCAGGATTATTAGTGGAAGGCCAAGTTGTATAGAGCGAATAATCATGATCAGTACTATTCCTTTTAGCTAAAACGTGGGAGCAGAAGTTTGTTTTCCTAAAATTTAATGTTCATGGTAAATACGGCCAGCTAACCCAAATTCCTAAGTTTCGATTTAACAAGAATAAAAGGGTTAGAACATTCGGTGCGGCATTTGTTCGATATGGGTGCTGGGTACTATTTTAACTGACACAGAGAACTTCATGAAGTGGGACAAGGACCGACAGATCTTGAAAGCAACGTCTAAGAGGGAATTCCGCGATGTCTGCCTTTGGGATTGGGGAGCAATCGAAGATACACAGAACTCCTCGAGCACTTACGTTGGACGATGTAAAAGAGGTTGCGCACAATAGTTCCATGGTATGAATTTTAACTACATGCATTAGCTTCGAAACATTTTCGGACTGATTCCTTGCAAACTTGCATTGATAAATTACTCCACCCAGATATGTAAGATGAAAAACGTTGTTCAGGAGAAATGCACTTCCAACCAAAGCCGTCTGGAGTACTAGCAGGCCTGAGTCCTCGATTGGTGACGTCACAATCAAGGTCATAGCAAACGCTGCCGTGACTGCTATCTTAGCTAGCAGCGATGTTAAAGCGAGCCAATACCAGGATTCTAACTTTTCGTAACTTCACAATATTGATGGAAAAAAAGTTATAAATTTCGGTAGATGCAAAACATTTGGTAAACATCGAAACGCAAACACTTTACGACCCATGGGAGCGATGAATTCATTCAGCGATTATTTTATATCTACAAACTAATTCAGAGATATAAAATAGCTTTAACTTTTCTTTTTGCGTCAATGGGTTGTTTCTTTGCACTTATTCACCGCTATTACCGTAGGCACCATGCATTTTTTTAAAAACAAATTATAAATTATATTCTATTTCATCTAAATAAGTTAAGGAGAAAAAAAAAACGAAACTTTAAAACTTTATCTGATAAGTTAAGGTGTGGTTCCACCTAAAATATCTGCCTTATGTTTCTAATGGTAAAACTTCTTTACATATTTTCTTCGCAATTAATGTATTTCCAAGGATGAAAATTTGCCCATCGATAAAACTAACTTTAAGTTATAGCATGGGATACTTAATACTTGCTAAATCGTAACCTTAATTAAGTAATCCAACATTTGTTTGTTTACTGACGTCATCAGTGTACAGGTCGCGCCATCTATTAACAGGTCTGAACATTACTCAAAGAAACATGATTGGTTCTTCATATAATTATAGTTATGTGTTAGCAAGTATTAAGTATCCCATGCTATAACTTAAAGTTAGTTTTATCAATGTGGGAAATTTGCATCCTTAGGAATACTATAATTGCGAAGAAACTATGTAAAGAAGTTTTACCATTTGAAAGATAAGGCAGAGATTTTAGGTCGAACCACCTTAATGAAGAATATTCTATGCATGACACTAAAACTGCCGTTATTGATGTAGTAATTCCATATTCTTTCGACAGCATAATGTGCCACTGATATATAATGTTTTTATTTCAGCATGACGTTGGAAAAGTACGCATCTAAATATTTCATACAAAAAAGGAAAAAGCACTGGGCAAAAAAAGCAATGCATAATGATTAATGAAACGTTGCTAAGCCTAATGATAAATGAAATGTTACTTAAACGTTCTTAGTTCCATGGGAACTATTATGTCTGAAAAAAATAGCCTAGTTCATCAGTTCATAAGAAATATGTGATCTAAATGAACTAACATCTCTTCTAATCCCAATCTCGCACATCAAGTCTATAGCACTCTCAGTACAAGACACGTCGAGCAAACAGACTGTTTCTCGGTTTTAGTCGTACAGGGTTTGGTTTGTTTTAACCCGGTTGCTGACGTCAGAAACGAGAAAATTGCTTAGGCTTAGGCCTGTAGTACTGGAGACGGCTTTGTCCCAACTGAAAGAAATATCTTAGCGTTTCTGAGGAATCTGTATTACTGGAAGTTAGCTGCAATGTCAGGACAGTATTTAGTAAACATCTGTCTTTCCACGTATTTCGAGGTAAATATTCCAAACTGTATAGGTAGAGAGATTTTCCGGTAAAACACCAAACATGTTAATCTATCTCTCTATGTAAGGGTCATTTAAATGAAAACGAGCCAAAGTGCGTATGAGAAAGATGTTGTGACTTACCTTGGAAGTAATCTTCATGGCTATTAAAGCACTTATTCCACTGTGACACTAGCAGTTGGATTCCTCGTGCGTAGAAGGTGGTGGGTTGCTGGTGGAACTATTCCCAAACAGCGTCCTGTACCTCTTCGTCCGAATGATATCTGTGACCCCGCAGATGCTTCTTCGGCTCCCCGAAAACGTGAAAGTCAAACGGGACAAACCTGTGCTTTATGCCTTATGCTGGAGTGCTTCCCACCAGAATTTTGATAGGCAATCCTGTACGATTTTCGCAGTGTGGAGGAGGGCGTGGTCATGAAGAAGAATGACTCTTGTAGTGAGGAGCCTGGGCCGTTTGGACTTGAGTGATGCTTGCAGGGGTTTGAGTGTGTCCGCATACCGGGAAGCAAGAGTCTTTCCGGTAGGCAGAAACTCGATCAACATGGGCGCCCTTTGTGGTCGAAAAAGAAGGTGAACATGAACTTTCGTGCACTTGTCTGCATTCCCTTTGTATTCTTTGACGATGGAGACAAGGTGTGCTTCCATTGGCTGCTTTGTCTCTTGCTTCCAGGTTGATAATGAAAGCAACACGTTTAATCGCCATCGGCAATTCTGTCGATGAAACGGTGACCTTCCTCACGATACCGCAGGAAATGTTCCAAGGACACACCCATGCGAATGTTTTTCTGCACAGATTGCAAGTTGTGTGACACCCACTGCGCGCAGATCTTCCGGTACTGCAGACAATCCCGGATAATGGTGAGCGTACTCCCTACACTGATTCCAACTTTGTCAGCTGGTGTGACTCTTCTGTCTTCCCGAATGAGACTATCCACCTCAGCGACGGAAACATCGGTGATTACACGGTGTGCTTGACCTGGCCTCGAATCATCAGTAAACGATAACCGCCCTTCTCAGAACCGCTTACTCCTGTCTTTAACATGTACAAAGACACGCAGGTTTCGTACACGGTACTAATGCGTCAATGAATTTCTCCATTACCGACCCCTTCCACGGTTAAAAACCGGATAGCCGCTCTCTGTTTAACGTTCGTTGCTGCAGTCTGTCTGGTAGGAACGAACACGAGGACCTGTGCAAGGGCCAACTGCTTCCGTCGTCACGTGATAGCAGCGCCCCATTTCACAGTGGTGCTACTTATGCTTAATGCTGACTGTGCCCCCAGTAAACCCATTCGGCAGTTTGCTATGTCCGTTCAGGAGGGGGTTCGTTTTCATTTTAATGAGCCTTATCACACACACACAGTTTGCTATGTCCGTTCAGGAGGAGGCTCGTTTTCATTTTAATGAGCCTTATCATACACACAAACATATTATATATATACACACACACAGTCGAGTCACATTATTGTGACCACCTACTTTTGACGTCAACATCGCATAGCCAATGAAAGAAGGCATGTGTCGTGAGCTGGCTTGGAGGGTATATAAAGTGTGCTGTAGGCATTCTGAAAACATATCACTCTATGCTGTCATGGATAAAAGGAGCGATTCACTCTATGCTGTCATGGATAAAGGAGCGAAAAGGGTTGATTATCGGCTTTCGGGTCAAGGGTGGCAGTATTTCTGAAATAGCGCAGTTTGTAAACCGTTCGTGTGCTGCTGTGCTAAAAGTGTATCATGATTGGTGAAATGGCACCATTGCGAATAAGCAATCTGGAAACTGCAAAGCACCACGTGCCAGTGATGGGAGAGGTGAACTTCGGATGCCGAGGGCCGATCGACACTGTACAGGGGAGCAACTCACTGGCCGAATGATCCAGGGAGCTACCGGAAGTGTGTCTAAAACGGCAGTTCAGCGAAACTCTGCTGCGTATGGAGCTCCGATGCAGACGAATGGTCACTGCACCTCTGCTAACGAAGGTGCATCGGCAGAAAAGCCTTACATTTGCACGGCAGTATCGGAATTGGACCTCTGCTGATTGGCAAAGGATTGCCTTCTCCGATGAATCACGTTTTCTGTTCCATCAAACGGATGGACTTTGGCGTATAAGGCGAGAAACATCTGAGAACAAACACTCTTCAACCATTGCTGGAAGGACATAAGCTGGGTTATCGTCTGGGGAATATTTTCGTGGCATTCTCTGAGTCCACTCATACCTGTGAAAGGCACTACGGACCGAATTTGTTATGAATCCATCCTTGCAAACCACGTACACTTATAATTGCTGATTGTCTTCTCTAGGGCAGATGGGATCTTCCAGCACGACAATACGACGTGTCACACAGCTAGAAATGTCCGAAAGTGGTTGGAAGGCACGAAGAAGACTTCAAAGTACTTCTCTGGGACCCCTAATTCCTTAGACATAAACCCAATTGAACATTTGTGGGATCACCGAGATCGTGTTGTTCGCTCTATGGATACTCCACCACGCACCCTCCAGCAGCTGTAAGTTGCACCGCAGTCAGCATGGCTTCACATGCCTGTGAACACCTTCCAGCACCTCATTTAGTCACTCCGAGCCAGTCTAGCTACTGTCCGCGCTGCACAGGGCGGTTGCTCTGGATATTAGCTGGTAGTCACAATAATGTGACTCGAACGTATGTATCTATATATATATATATATATATATTACCATTATCAGTCCACAGCTGGATGAATGTCTCCCCAAATTTCTGGCACAACGGTTTGTCTTGAGCCAGTCTTGTCAATGTCACTCCTCGTGATTTCGAATTTCATTCTTGTCAATGTCACTCCTCGTGATTTCGAATTTCATTCTTGTCAATGTCACTCCTCGTGATTTCGAATTTCATTCTTGTCAATGTCACTCCTCGTGATTTCGAATTTCATTCTTGTCAATGTCACTCCTCGTGATTTCGAATTTCATTCTTGTCAATGTCACTCCTCGTGATTTCAAACTCCCATGTGGTCTGCCTCTGGATCTTTTTCTGTCCCTGGAATCCAGTCTAAATTTTCGTTTGCTCATTGATGGTCCGTCCTTCTGGCATTATGTTCAGCCCTTTGTCGTTTCAGGGATTTTACTCTCATTATGATGTCTTCCACTTTTGTCATTTTTCTTATCCATGAGTTCCTCTTCCTTTCTTTCCTGGTTACAATAAGCATTCATTTCTAAATGATTCTTTCAGTTGTCTACAGTCTTCATATGATTTTTTTTTTAAATTAAGATTCACGTCTCTGCTCCGTGGGTAAGCACTGGAAGGATGCATTGATTAAACTCAGCAAAACGATGGTGAGTTAAATAATCTCCATTAATCTTTATCCCTTTGCTTCCCAGTTCAATGAAAGACATTTTGCAATGTGACATTACATAGTTTGGGAGCGTATAGTGTCACATTGTCTCACTTCCTTTCCAATATTTATTGGTGCTGTATCTTCAAATAGTCGTCAAACCTTTGCACTTGCATTTTCATAGATGTTGTTACCCAGCAAAAACACAAGTGCTGGGAAACTGCTGGCCACCAGCGGGCAGTGATGGGTCACTGCTGGCTGAAATCTACCGCTCACGGCCCGGTAGTGGTCCGTTGGTGGCAGCGCTATCAGTTGGCAAGCCATTGATGGCCCTGCAGCATCGCCGTGAATTGTGGGCCTCCAAGCAAGTGCCACTAGTGGCCCGTTGCTGGCAACCAATGCAACCCCCCAACAGCAGGTGGAAGCATCGGGACTGCGCATGCGCAGAAGCAACACTTGCTGTGTCTCTCATGGTACCAGTTAGTTGAAGACGACGCTATCGCCATCATGTTATTTTAGTGGATGTTAAGAAAAAAATCCATATGTGGAGAGGCGAATTAATTTCCTAATGAAATTTTACGTCGACGAAGATATCAGATTAAGCCGTGAAATACTAGATTACAGCCATGAAATACACCCACCCACTCCATTCCCAAGAATAATAATTCATGGAATGGAGTGGATGAATAACAAGAAAAAATTTGAAATCGCTTGAAACACATATCCTGGAAAACCATTAAAGTAGCGTTTGTTGGGGAAAAAAAGATTATACGCGTACAAAATTTATTAATTATTTGAAAGAAAAAAAAAGCAACGCTATGTGGTGTACTGATCCATGGGTTGAATACACAAGACTAGGAGGAATTCGCTTCTAAAAATAACGAGAAGTAAAATAAAATATCTTTTACTCTTTAAAACAAATGTAGCTTCGGACAACGGAAAGGAAAGGAACAACGTTAAAAATGTAACAGAGTGTGAAATGAACCCGGGTAAATATATATTTATTCAACAATCTCTTTTCAAGACGGCAAGGACAGTACAAAACTTTGGAAAGCGACTCTTAAGTATGTAAACGCCTTGAAAATGAGCGAAGTTCCCTTAAGGTAAAAAAAAACTATTGTTACATTGAAAAAATTAATTTATCAATTACATGAAACTGACTTATGAAAAATACCTCGCAATATTATAAAATGAAAGAGGGAAGCATTCGATTACAAATTGCATACCAAACAGATAGCTTCCAGCACGTACCCGAGCGTTGTGAATTAGTCCGGTCAGTAGCGAGCGCGGCTTCCACGTAAACGGCCCAGGATCGAATCTAGTCAGATGCAAAATGGTGTTTTTCCGATCTGTCGACAAAATTTCCCCACCGTAGTGCGTTAATTCACAAGCTTCGTAAGGGTAGAAAAATAAAAATTGTAGCTTTAGGAAACTGCGGTTATCCTTGCTTTTTTTTTTTATTGCTACTACTGGGAAATTGGCGGACAAGATTCGACAAGCCACTAGTTACGTCACGTGGTTGCTGGCTGCCACTAACGGCCCACTAGCGGACCACATTAGGCTAGCCATCATTTCTGGCAAGTACTTGCCCACTGAAGGGCCACTTGTGGCAGCTATTGCCTGTGATGGACCACTGATGGCCCTGTTGTGGCATATGACAACTGATCGGGTGCCAACTGTTGGCCAGCTGTTGGCCTGAACTGCTGGCCCTTCTGTTGGCCGCCCGGACATTTTATTGACGGTTCGGCAGCGGCAACATAGTGCTGGCCCAGCAATACTGTTTTTGCTGGGTAATAATGCTAATCTGTGCATCTTCAATACCGCATGATATCAAAGCCATTATAACTGCTGATGGTTTCATGGAATCGAACGCCTTTTCATAATCAATAAAAGACATGCATAGTGGGAGCTCATATTCCCTTCTTTCAATTAGTCCTCTCAGTATATGGATATGACCTAAAATTGCTGTAGCCACTCATGAATCCAGCTTGTCCTCTCGGTTGAGCCATGTCAAGTGTTAAGTTCAAATGATGTAATAATGGAACCTTAGAGAAGATTTTATAAAACACTGATTTTTTTTTGATTGGAGGTTTAACGACCACCATGAGCAACTCAATGGGCTATAAGCAGTCGCCCGTTCCTAATTTAAGGTCACTGGTTCCAGGGAAGGGAGAGAGCTAGTGCCGTAAGACAAACACAACATCCATGCCTCACCGGGATTCGAACCTGGACCCCGTTCGGACGAATGATCAGAGGCCATCACTTAGACCACTGCGCCACCGGGGCGGCAAAACACTGATAGGACTGTTGTTCCTGAGATCCTCAATGTCACCTTTTTTTTTTGTGTAGCAGGATCATTGTAGCATTGCTCAAATCCTCAGGAGTCTTTCCTTCATTGAGAGATCTAGTGAAAACTGTAGTTTCTATTTCTCCACTTACTTCTTGTATAGTGTCCACGGTAATTCCATCTTCTTCAGGAGCTTCTCCGAGTTTCAAGTTCTTAATTGCATATGTAACTTCTGCCGGGAGGACTAGAAGAACTATCATGTTGATATGGGAGAAACTATTATAATGATATACACAACAGTCATATCAGAATAATATGACCACCCCCGGAATCATAATGTACCCACCCAGGCGCGTCACATAGCGCACGTGACAAGGTAGACCCCACGGAGATACAAGCGCCCGGCCAGGAGAAATGAGCCATATTGCGTCACGTGAGCGCAATGAGCCAGGGAAGTGATTTGACGGACGTGGAAAAAGGAATGATCATCTGCAACCGCGCCAAGGGTGGGATCATCTCAGAAACAGCAGACTTCCTGGCCTGCTTGCGAGTTGCTGTAGTAAGGGTGTACCAAGAATGGACTGTTGGCACACCGAGTAGCTCCCGACGATACAACTGTGGAGCCCCAGTTATAACGTCAGCGTCGATGGTCTTTGGGGTGGAGACCCAAAGGCCATCGACTCCAGAGGAGAACGTCGCCTCCGTCGATTGGCAAAGGGCAATCGACGCACAACAGCGCAGCAATTGATAACAAAAATGAATACTGGGGCATCCAGATACGTGTCCTGGATAACAGTAGAGTGGACCTTGTTAAGCATGGATCTCCGTAGTCGACGCTGCGTCAAGAAGCCCATGTTAGCCCGAGTCCATCGGCAACGGGCCTGCAGTTCGCATGGGATTACAGTCTTTTTTTTTTTTTTTTTTGATTGGAGGTTTAACGACCACCGTGAGCTTCAACAATATTTATTTGGAGCAAACATGGACAGGAAGATACAGATGGCCTGTGCTTAACAGTTACCAAAAGATAAACAAGTAGATGACCTATTTACAATGACGATGAGATATTTACACTATGTGGATGCACTATATACAATGTAAGCAAATTCATAACACTGACAATACTGGACTGAAGGGTTGACTTATTCTATGTACATCATATGTTCGCAATGTGCATCAGCAGAGTGCCATCTCTAATAGGTGAACACCATTACAAGGTATAACTATAAATTTTACAGTGCAAAAAAACAAACATGTATATTTTGAGCAATCTTGAAAAAAGAAGAAAAGAGCATAAGGCTTATACTTTTCAGTGTCTGAAAGATAAGCGAATAAATAATCTAATTACAATAATGGTGTGAACTCTATACAAATTGAATGCAATATCTCTATTGTGAAACACTGTCAAATTATAAAAAAAGAACTATTACTTAGGCTTAAACAAGTGCCTCAATCACAATACTATAGATTAACATGTAATGAACAACAACATATGTACACAAGGTGCAACGGCATAGGGAAGACACTAATAAAGAATTACAATTCCATGGTACAACTGTAAATTTCACAGTGCAAAGAGTAAAGTATATTAGTACAAACAGAACTTGCGTTTTACAGAAAATTTATACTTCGGGTACAATACAAATAATGAAAATATGAAACTGACTCTTTGTACAGCAAATGTGCAATACAGCGCAGAACATTATGTAAAAGACTGATTATTTCCTGGTAGGCACATGTGACATGAGAAAAACCACACTGTGTAACATTAAACATATAACTGAAATACTATCAAAACGTTTGCTCCGCACCATGAGCATAAAACTTAAGACATCTAATCTTGACCCAACATGCGAAATGTGCCGAACATAAATTTTACAGTGCAATTAAGAAAGTACGTTAGTATATACAAAACTGAGCTTTTGGCATAGCAACTATACTTCAGGTATAGTACAAATATCTGAACGAGGAACAATTATTCTTTGTACAACAAAAGTGCTAAACCTCGCTGAACATTGTGTATTTGACTGATCATATGCCTTTATGTACATGTAACATGATCAAAAACCCCACTGTGCAAAATTAATAATTAAATTTAAACATTAACAAACATTTGCTCAGCACCGTGAGCATAAACCAGAAATTATAAAGCCCGGCAGACATAAGGAAAGCGTTGAACATAAAACTTTATCTAAGTGCCTGTGGTGTAAAAAAAAAAAAAAAAAAAACCCTCACCTACAGGACCTTGTTGGTGAGAAACATGCAGACGCGCAGTAACATTGGGCAGCAATGGTGAAGAGGGCACCTAAGAACACGTTAATTACAAAACTATACTTTAGTTAGTCTAAACAAATTCACAGAAGTCAGAACAATAGTCTAAGGTCTTCTGATGGACCAGAAAACCATTGACGAAAAGGTGACCACACTGACATAAAGTGTGGGATTCGATTCGCAGCCTTAGCAACAGTGAAAGCAAGCCTCAAGCGTGAAATCAGTCTGTTCCGGAACTGACTGCACATGGCAGCTCCCGCCTGAAAGATGGTAGGCTGTATAGGGGTAGAACGAAGCTGTTGATAGTAGCAAAAAATCACATGTTTTGCTAATATGAAAACATAAGCACATGACTCTGATATAGGAATAGGCAGAGTACTGGAACTGAGTAGCGTGCTATAGGCTGAGAAAGAGAGATCAGTAGTACTAAGGCACTGTGCAGTAGTGAAGGTCAGATGTAACAAGGGAAGAAGAACTGTGCAATGTTGATATACATGATCTACATCTGCAATCGTAGAGCAAAACATGCAGTTAGGCGAATCAACAAGCGTCATCCTGAATAATTTGGTAGGAACTGGTAACCGCCGATGAAGAAACAACCATTGGATGTTTCTTTCTGCTGGATCAGATAGTGGCGAATTAGACATGGACCACACTTGTGAAAGGGCGACATTCGGAACATCTGGAATCATCAATGGTGTAGCATACAGTGGATCAATGAGACAACGATAAAGAGACGAGATAGAAAAACTGGAGAGAGGAAGTGATAAGCCCCGAACGGAAAGGAAGAAGGGAAGAGGAAGAGAGGCAGAGGGAACAAGAGTTAACCCAGCTTGAGAGGCAAGGTTAGGGAAGAGGGTAATGATTGAAGAACGGAAGGAATCATACAGCGAAAGAGAGGAAGAAGTAGGGGAGATGTGGGGGGACAGATCAGAGAAGGGTTTCCAAGAAAGATCTGGAGAAATTAGATCTTGAACAGATACTATTCCGGCGGGGAGCCAGGAAAGGTCAGTAAAGTAGGGAGCATTAGGGGGATGAAGGATGGAAGAAAAGAACAGGGGCTCAGCTAATAGTTCAGTGGTGGAAGCCGGTGGAGCACGGAAGAGGGGTAGAGAACGGAGAAAGGAAAGGACCTCTTTGTAGAAAGGGGAAAGTTTAGAATGGAAAAAAGGAGATTGATCCATTAGAAGATACATGATGAAAGTGATTCGGGAATTCCTAGGCGATATCATGACATCTCTAACGAGCGTAACTGGCGACTCTGGTGCACTTAGTAGCCGCAGGAAAGAAACCACTTTATGTGCTTTATAGTAGGTGCGAACGTCCAGCAGTGAAATACCTCCATCAGTAACTCGACGACAGAGAGTGGAGACCTGGATCCAATGGTACCTGTTCCATATTATCGTTGAGATGATTCGAGTGATTTCATTGAGGTGATAAATGGGCATACGTTCAGCTGACCATGCATATAGGCATGGTGAAAGAATATAAGTCTGAGCTATTCTAGCTCTTGAGAAGTAAGAAGTACAAAACTGGGAACCTCGCCAGAAGGCAGCAGTTCGAGTAAGGCGTGTTCTGAGAGCATTCCATGTTTCATTTTGAGCTGAAAGACGGACTCCGAGATGGACCCCAAGGAATTTCTGGGATGAAGCAGTCCATGAGGCGCCCCACGGGGTGTCAGTCCTAGAGGCCCACGTTCCGCTCCATAGACCTGCACTCTTGGATGTATTAAGCGATGCCGCTGAACATGAAGAATATTGATCGTAAATCTGGAGCAAGATGTCGAATTGAGCCTCTGTCCGTACACAAAAGGTCGCGTCATCAGCATATGCAGAGTATGTCACAGAAAAGTGCCTAGTACTTGCAGTAGGCGGTGGCAGTGCATCTATAAAGACTCGATGGACAGACCGAAGAAACGGCTCAAAAGCAATGGCAAAGAGCTGCCCAGAAAGTGGGCAACCCTGCCGAATGCCTCGCCGAAAAGGAATAGGTGCAGTCAAGAAGGCGGCCGTCTTGACATGGAAAGCAGCGTCCTGATAAAGGGCAAGAATAGAGGTAACAAAAGCAAAAGGAAAGCCGAAAGCAATAAGAACAGCAGAAAGATACGAATGTGAGATATTGTCGAAAGCAGCTCTTTGGTCAAGATTAACTCAATGGGCTATAAGCAGTCGCCCGTCCCTAATTTAGGGTCACTGGTTCCAGGGAAGGAGAGAGCCAGTGCCGTAAGACAAAAACAACATCCATGCCTCACCGGGATTATAAACCGGGCCCCTTACGGACGAATGATCAGAGGCCATCGTTTAGACCACTGCGCCACCGGGGCGGCATGACCGTCATTGGACAGTGGAAGAGTGCGAAAAGGTTGCCTTCTCCGACGAATCGAGGTTTCTACTCCACAGAAGTGGGCGACGTTGGCGGATATGACGTAAGACACACGAGAACCAACACCCGGGCACGCTTGTCGGTCAAGTACAGGTGACAGTGCGCATGTCTGGGGGATGTTTTTCTGGTATGGCCTGGGATTGCTGGTACGACTGGATGGGTACCTGAACGCCAATGGTTACCTGTCCATCCTAACGGACGACATGCATCCCTTCATTTTGGACGTTTATTTTGGTGACATAGGTGTCTACTAACAGGCCAATGCGTACTGCTATGACGCCAAGGGTGGTGCGTTACTGGTTCCAGGAACACGATAGCGTTGTGTCCGTTCTTCCTTCGGCGGCGAAATCCAACGACCTCTATCCCGTAGAGAACTTATGGGACTATTTGGATCGACAGGTTCGACGTGCCGACCCATAACCAAGTCATCTCCGTGACCTTCTGCAGTCCGAATGGGCACGTGCGCCTCGAGCAACTTTCCACAGCCTCACTACGTCCATGCCACGTTGTTTCGCCGTTGCCATCCCGGCCGAGGGTGGTTGTTCCCATTATTAGGTAGGTGGTCATATTATTCTGATACGACCGTGTATATTGCCATTTCGGGGATTTTACTGTGATCATGATGCCGTCCACTCTTGTCATTTTCCTTATCCACAAATTCCATTCATAACTGCCTTGAGTTTCGGGAACAGCCAAGAGTGACAAAAGTCGAATAACGGGAGTGAATGAGCACCGGAGTGGATTTTGTAACTTAGAACTGATCGAACGAACCATCGCTAGAATTACGTCGTCCTCAGCTGTCTCTTCAATTTTACTTGAAAATTCGAACTCTTCCAGACCATCCTTTATACGATGCAGGTTTTCATCCTCAGCATTTTCGTTAATTTGAGAGCCAGTCCTCGTGCATTCCAAAATTCGGTCTTCGTATGGCGACCGTAGCTCGTGATGCAGGGCTTGACTTGTTTTTTGCTGGAGAGACCAAGAGCTTTGAGGATCCTTCATGGAACCCTCTTAGTGTCATGGGTGATACAAGCTTTATACGTGATGATAAATCTCAACCACTGAGTCAGTGTACCAGCAGCTCTTCGCTGAGCAATAGAGAAGTCGAGCCCTGCATCACGAGCTACGGTCGCCATACGAAGATCGAATGCTGGAATGCACGAGGGCTGGTTCTCAAATAAACGAAAATTCTGGGGATGAAAACCTGCATCGTATAAAGGATGGTCTAGAAGAGATCGTAGTTTCAAGTAAATTTGAAGAGATAGGTGCAGACGACGTAATTCTAGCGATGGTCCTTTCGTTCAGTTCTAGGCTACAAATTACATCAATGCACACTATGTTCCTATTTTCACCAATGGATCAAAGACGGCTGGTGATGTAGGATCCACCCCCGTCTGCATTGAAGAAGTTTCTCTTGCTGGTATTGTAGGATCCACCCCATTCTGCATTGAAGAAGTTTCTCTTGCTGGTATTCCTGCACAGATCACAGTGTTTTCGGCGGAGATGCATGCTGTGTATCTTGCACTTTTTCATGTTTAGTCGGGGTCTCATCGTCGTGCTATGGTGTACGCAGTTTCATTAAGTGTTGTGCAGTCTGTGTCATCGTTGGATTGCAATGCCACCCTTTTCTTTTTAACGTAAGAAGGCTACTTCATTCTTTGCTTGAGGCCGGTATCCAGATACGATTCTGCACGATTTCCAGACATGTTGGAATTCCAGGAATCGAGTGTGCTGATGCTAGATCTGCTTCTTTTTTGATCGTCACACCATTGCCACTCTTTCATCGTGATTTACGCTTTATTGTTCATGATCATATCAAGCGAACGTGGCAGGGTCTGTGGGATCACAGGTGGAAAATAAACTGCGTCGTATTAAACCCACTCTTGGATTCTGGAAATCATCATGACGCCGGAACCGTAGGGAGGAAGTTGTACTAGCACGTCTCCGCATTGTTCATTGTCGTTTCACGCACCGCTATTTGCTGTGTGGCGACACTACCCCTATGTGTGGAACGTGGGATGTACTACTGCCCATCGTTCACCTATTATGTTCTCGTCGTCGTTTTGTTCATGATCGTTTTCGTCATTCGCTTTTACCTACTTTACCCGACGACTCAGTGATCCTGAGTCGTCTATAAACGAGCAGTGTGACGTGTGAAAATCTTCCAAATACGTTGATACAATGTAAATAGACAAATCCATTGTTCTTTCCACGTTTTTCTTTAATTAACACAGATCAACCGAAAAATTGTATTTCGACACCGCAGGAATTGAATCCCAGATCTCTCGATAACTAGCCGAGTGCGTTCGCCTTACGCTACGGTGCCAACAATTCAGGGCGCTATGTGTGTTTATCTCTCAGCATCTGACTTCACAAATCCGTAGGGATGGGCTCAGCAACAGAGACGTCACCATACGCTACGGTGCCAACAATCCATGGCGCTACGTGTGTTTATCTGTGAACATCTGACTTCACAAATCCGTAGGGATGGGCTCAGCAACTGAGACGTCTCCATCTGGTGGGGCTTAACGGCACAAGCTTTTAATTGTAGTTAATAAATCCAAAGGGCGAGAGAAATGGTGAAAATCTTCGAAATACGAGAGACAATGTAAGTAGACAAGTGGTTTCCAACGTAGAGCGCATGCCCCACAGGGGGGGATTCGATTTTTAGGGGGCAATTCGAGAATGAGCACACTAAATATTTTTTTACTTTCTTCTAAGATCGTCAGAAGAAAGTAAAAAAAAATTCACAGGCAAACCTGTGATTTTGTTTTTCTGAAAAACAGAGCCAAGATGAATCCCCCAAAACCTCTAAAATTTTTCCCCGCTTGCAATTTCCTAGCGCATGCTCACTTCCGCTCCACTAAGAGAAAACACCTCCTTCAAACTCCATTTCATAGCCCACTCGCGAAGTTTCCACTTACCTTTGAACCCCAGCGATATTCCCGTGAATCCCACGCCAACGCAATCCTATTCTCTTCGCCCCCCACGCAACAAAATAACAGAATGCTGATGCCAAGTACTTCCGTTCGATTCGAAACCAAAAACACTTGTCTTATCTGCTCTTTCCGAAACATAAAAAGTAACTATCCCACTCCCTCTGCTTTCACATTGTCACAACCATCAAAGTGCATTTCAGTTCATAGGTTTTTCTCACATTTATTTCTTTCAGTCACAAACCCTATGCACAAATTGAGTAGTGAAAGCAAGAACAAAGTTCGTCAGTATTCAGAGTAATATTTAAAATTTGGTTTCATACCCGCTATCCACGATGAACGGTCACCTTTCTGCCTCTTATGCCAACAATGCTTGACCAACGAATTAATGAAACGAGGTCGTCTTGAGGCGCATTTGAAGGCGAAACATAGTGCGTATGTAAATTCAGATTTAAATTACTTCAAGACTTTTAAGAAGAAGTTTGAAAAAAGAACAACAGTAAATTTTCTGTTCACTGCACAAACTGTTACTGCCAGTCGTACTCTTGAGGCTAGTTACGAAATTTCTTTACTCATTGCTAAATATGGAAAACATAGGGGAGGACTTAATGAAACCATCAATATTAGCATTTCTTAAAACAGTTCTGGAAAAAGATGTCAAAGATGTGAAAGCCATGTCACTCAGTAACAATACTGTTAGCAGAAGAATAGATGAAATGAGTGAAGATATTGAAACACAACTTGTTGAAAAGCTGAAATCAAGAAAATGGTCAGCACAAATGGATGAATCAAATCTGAGAGACAGTGAGGACGTATTGCTAACCTATGTAAGATATGTTGATAAAGGTGAATTTGCTGAAGAAATGTTATTCTGCAAATCATTAGAGCACCACTACCGCCACTAATATATATAATAAGCTGAAAAATTACTTAGATGTCAATAATATACCAATGGGAAACATAACATCTTGTGCTGCAGATGATGCTCCTGTTATGATGGGCAAGAAAAATGGCTGCTTAAAATTGATGAAAGATGAGAATCCAGATATGCTTCTTGTGCACTGTGTTATTCATAGAGAGAACTTAGTGTCCAAAAATATTTATCCTGTTCTTAATGAGGTACTAAAATCAGTTATAAAATATATCAATGCTATCAAAGCTAATGCCAAATATGAGCGTCTCTTCAATAAATTTTGTGAAGATAAAAATGCAGACCAAGTGAGGCTTTTACTTCACACTAAGGTAAGGTGGCTCTCAAAGAGAAAGTGCTTGAAAAGATTCATGGAACTATTTGATGTTCTTAGTGACTTTTTAAGTGACAAGCCGGAAATGAAGCACCTGCTAACCGTTGATGGTAAAGCATTTCTGAGTTATTTAGCAGATATCTTTGAAAAACTGAATATGTTGAATAAACAACTTCAGGGAACAAATAAAACTCTTGTTGATGCAAGGCGAAAATATTTGGCTTTATTACATTTATAGATTTTTTCAAAAACATATTTCTAACAAAAAATTTCGACCTGTTTCATTGGCTAAAGAAATGTGAGGTGACTGATGCTGCTGTGCTTGTCATTGTGGATCATCTGAAAATATTGTCCTCTGATTTGAAAGAAAGATTTTCTGATTTAAAACAAAATGATTTTCCAAAATGGGTGATGCAGCCAGTGATAGTGGATCTATCTGATGTTTCAATGCAGTACCAAGAAGAACTCTCGGAAATGCAAAATGATGAGTCAGTTAAAACTTTATTCAATATAAAAGGAGCGATGGCATGGCTTTGTGATGAGACAGAAACTAAATACCCAAAATTCAACCAAATTTGCAAGAAAACTGTTATTACCGTTTCCATCTTCATATTTAGCTGAATGTGGCTTTAGTGCTGTAAATGATTTGCTACTGAAGAAAAGAAATCGACTGGATATCACTAAACGAGGAAATTTGAGATTGAAACTGACTAAATTGGTGCCTAATATAAAAAATCTCTCTGCAGCAGGCATGCAGCACAAGGATCTCACTATCTTTAGTCTCCTTATCTTGAGGTGAGCTCAAATTGTATTTTTAATTAAAATAATCAAAATATTACAGAAAAATCTTCCATTAAAATTATTTTATATTTATGCATTTCAGTTTTCTATTATAAGTTTTGAAACTTTATTTGCGGTTTTACCATATCACTTCATATTATTATTTTTTTAACAATTTCTTAGTGATTTCTTCCTCAGTACTTCAACTGTAAATTCGTTCTTTTATTTTTCTCTTTCACGGATGCCATGTTCTTTGGAAGCTTGTTAATGCCATTAACAAGCTTCCAAAGAACATGTGAATAGTTCATTTTTTGAATAATAAGAATTATACGTCACAGAATTATACGTATATGTCATTATACGTGGAGGATAGGAGTTACATATAATTCTTTTTTTGAATAATAAGAATTATATGTCACAGGGGGGGGGCATCACGATTTTTGAGATGCTTAGGTGGGTCATGGCCAAAAAAGGTTGGGAACCACTGAAGTAGATAAAGTCATCGTTCCTTCCACGTTTTTCTTTAATTAACTCACAGCAACCAAAAAATTGTATTTTGACCCTGCTTGTTGTTTCCAGCGGCGTCGAAATACAATTTCTCGGTTGCTGTGTGTTAATTAAAGAAAAACGTGGAAAGAGCAATGACTTTGTCTATTTACATTTTAGTGTGAAGTGTCTTCTCTTTCATCATTTCTTCGTTATACCGGTGTTTTACGTTTTGTGTAGTGTGTTGTTTTATAATCGATTTACACTTTTTATCCTTTCATTTTTCGTTTTATTATGTGATTGTTCGTACTTTAACCTGTTATATTATTGTCACCATATCCCAGCAAAAACAGTCTTGCTGGGCCAGCACTATGTTGCCGCCGCCTAACCATCAATAAAATGTCCGGGCGGCCACCACATGGGCCAGCAGCGACACCCCCATCAGTTGTCATATACCAGAACAGGGCCATTAGTTACCCATCACAGGTAGTAGCTGCCGGAAGCGGCGCTTCAAGCACGTGCCATAAATTATGGCTAGCCTAATGTGGTCCGACAGTTTCCCGACAGTGGCAATCACGTGACGTAACTGATGGCTTGCCGAATCTTTTCCGCCAATTTCCCAGTAGTAGCCATAAAAAATTAATAAAGGATAACCGCAGTTTCCCAAAGCTACAACTATTTTTTTTCATCTTACGGAACTTCTACATTACAGTACTGCGTTGGGAAAATTTTCTCAACACGTACTGGAAAACGTCCGTTTGAATCTGGATGGAAACGAACCCAGGACCGTCTGCGTGGGAAACGGGCGCTCTACCAACGGGACTGATTTGCCACGCTCAATGTTTGCTTGAAGCTGTTCCTCTTTCTTGCGAGATGTGTAACTAATGGTACCCCTTTTTAATTTTACAATATTGCGATGTATTTTTCATAAATGTCAGTTTCATATTATTTATAAATTTATTTTTTCAAAGTAAATATTGTTTTTTTGTTTTGTTTTTTTTACCTTAAGAGAACTCTACTCATTTTCAACGAGTGTAGAAACTTAAAGGCCACAAACCAAAGTTTTGTGGTCTTGAAAGGCGATTGTTGAATTAATATATTTACCCGTTCATGTCACATTCTGTTACATTTTTAACGTTGTATCTTTCCTTTCCGCTGTCCCAAGCTGCATTTGTTTTAAAGAGGAAAGATATTTTATTTTACTTCTCGTTATTTTTTGAAGTGAATTCCTCCAGTCTTGTGTATTCAACCCATGGATGAGAACATTATATCCACACAGCGCTGCTTTTTTTTTCAAATAATTGATAAATTTTGTACGTGTATAATTATTTTTTCTTTCCAACATAACGTTTTTTTAATGTTTTTTTCAGGACTTTTGTTTCAAGCGGTTTGGTGTATGTTAAAACGAAAGATTACACAGAAATTATTACTTGTTATTCATGCGAATGAAGTGGGTGTATTTCATGGCTTAATCTGATATCTTCGTCGACGTGGCATTTCATTATAGGAAATTGATTCGGCTCTCTACATATGTTTTTTTTTTCTTAACGTCCACTAAAATAACACATTGGCGATAGCGTCGTCTTCAACTAACTGGTACCACGAGAGATACAGCATGTGTTGCTTCTGCGCATGCGCAGTCCCGTTGCTTTCACCTGGTGTTTGGGGTTGCATCTGTTGCCCGCTACGGGTGACTAGTGGCACTTGCTTGGAGGCCCACAATTCTCGACACTCAGTTGGGAACAATGCCTAGGCAGGGTATGGAGGTGAGGATGTGTTAAAGAATGCCTAGACGGGATTCCGAGGTGAGGATGTGTTAAACAATGCCTGTGTAGGATCTGGAGGTGAGGATGTATTTAACGGGGATTATTCAGCGACTCAGCGATATATATGAGAGAAATCCAGTTGGCGTGGTATATACTGCAGCACCGACCTGTTTCCACACAACCGTGAAATACAGTTGTAGCTGTTCCTGTCATTCCTCGTAAAGCGTGGAAAATCTACCTGTCCTGAAAGAAATACGGGATTACGCCATATAATACAAATTTTGAAGATGACAATCCGATTTTTGGCGTAAATGTGACAGAAATCGAATTGTCATCTTCAAAATTTGTATCGACCTGTCCACTAACATGTTAGAGCTGGAACCTAGATACAGAGGACCATGCGACTCTCTTCCAGTGGTTTCATGATCGTGCCTACTGCTAGTGAAGTTGTGGATGGCGGACGATCGGCATTGGCACAGGAACGGGATACCGGCTTTTTACGTCCATCTGCGAGAATGTTCCATGGAATTTGCATTTAGAAACCCTTCTTATATTTTCTGCAGTTAAACGAGGATTCGTAAGCAGTCTGCCGTCCCGAACAAAACATGTTAATTGGCTTCACCTCGACTTTGAACCAATGGTCGTCTCGTGTTTCCTGCACGTTGGGTGAATGTATGTCTCTTATTGGACAATCACCGTAACACCTTTACTGTGGCTGTACTCCAACAGCCAGCAATGCCTGTGGTTGCTGAGATGCTCTTTCTCATCTTTCGTCGCAACGATAACAATCCTCGCGCTAACTCCATCAAGTCCTTCTCTTTCTTTATTACATAGGCTTCGTACCCGATGAATGTCACACCCTTCCTGTGCTGTCTGTATGCCCTATAAAGACAAAAGTATTCGCACACCTAGGTTGAACGGAAACAATAGCATTTAATGGGGTACATCAGTACATAGTTACCGAAATTTGGCTGTTCTGACTCAAGCGACCTTTGTAGGCGTGCTTTTCACGAGATGCCCGTAGATTTTCCTCAATTCCTCCTGCAAAGCATCTGCCGTCGAGGAATGTCTTACCGGACGAGATAGGATTCGGCGTTCCAGCTCGTCGCACAGATGTTCAATTGGATTTAAATTGGGACTTCGACCTGGTCAGTCTAACACTTGCACATCCTGCTCCTCAACCCAGGCCTGGACATACCTGTAGTGTGGCAAAGTGCTCACTCTTGCTGAAACATGCAGCTTTCTGTGCGAAGTTATTGCTGCAGCGCAGGAAATGCGATATTGTTTAGAATGCCTTCGTACCTGGCGGCCGTTAGACTGGATGGCACCACAACAAAAAGACCAAGTCCTTCCGAGTAGAAAAAGTCTCACACTATCAGAGACCCCTTTATAAACTTGAAAGGGGATCCGTTATAGTTATTCTAATTATAAGGTTATAGTTTTTATAACTATAGTGACAATGAGGTCCGCCTAGCAGTGTTCTCTAGGAAAACGCCAAACTCAAATACATCTATCCGAACGGAAGAGGGAAAAGCGTGATTCGTCATTTCACAGGACCCTCTTCCACTACTCTTCTGTTGTCCAGAAACGGCAAGTCAGGCACCACTGCACTCATAGTCAAGCGTTGCCTGGAGTGATGTAGGGCTTGTGCGGAGGGACCTGGCGTGGTAACGTGGGTATGACGTTCCGGTGGGACTATTTTGGTGCAGTTAGCTGTTGCAGTGGCTTGTACAACGTCGCCGGCCAGGTATGTGATACAGGACGTGCGTGCTGTCTTCACATTTGGGAGTGAGCTTTATTTGGCGAGATCACTCAGTTTGTGCGGTCTCTTAGAGTATGACCCCGCTGCAGTAGCACCATCTGCTTTCCATCGATGAAGAAGATCGGCGAAGGTGAATTTTGAGAATCCCAGAAGAACGGCTGGTTTCTCGCACTGATTGCTTACTCAGGTGGCATCCGACCACCATGCAGCTTTCAATGTCCGTCAGTTGGCAAAATCGCTTCCAATGCCGTTTGCCAGGTGTGGCAAATCTCCCCTTTACATATACAATGAATGGTTAAAAAGTATCCAATCTAGATTTATTGGAAAAATGTACTAGACTTACAGATTTCCCACTTAATCGCCTTCGAAGTAGTCCCTTTCTCAAGCCACACACTTATCCCAGAGCTGTTTCCACTGCTCAAAGCATTTTTGGAGTCATCTTCTGAAAGAGCTAACAACTGCTTCGTCGCATTCTGTTGCATCACCTCAATATCTTGAAATCTTGTTTAAATGATATTTGATTTTGGGAGAAGGGGAAAAAGTCGCGCGGTGCGAGATCTGACGAATAGGGTGGCTGTAGGAATGCTGTTCTTAGCAAGAAACTCCCGCACAAGTTGTGACGCATTGGCAGGCGCGTCGTCATGGTAGAGTTGTCACTCGCCACTCTCATGCAGTGCTGTCCTTTTGCGATGAACTCCGTCTCTCAAACGCTGTAAAACATGACAGCCGTAGTCGTTGTAGATTGTCTGGCCTGATGGAGCGTATTCAAGATGCACAATTTCCTCGTGATTAAAATAAACAGGCAGCATCGTCTTGACATTTGCTCTACCGTGCTTTTTTGGATCTAGGAGAATTTGGGTGTCTTCCACTTTGAAGACTGGGCCTTAGTTTCAGGATTCATACAAATAAAGCCACGATTTATGACCAGTTATGATGGTTTTTAAAAAGTTTTCATCGTTTTCGACGCACTCAAGCACATTGTGACGTACCTGCCAGCAGGACGCACACGACATAAAGGCAGATAGCAGTCAGAACGAACGTCCGCGTAGCTCAACTGGTAGAGTGACTTATTCTGGAATAAGGAGACCCTGGTTCGAGCCCCGGCGTGGATAAAAATGACGGAGAAATTCACTTCGTTATAATGGCGCCCGAACTCTCCGGATGACTCGGCCGTTCAAAATCTCGCAATGGTGTGATTTTCTTTCCACACCGCGAGAGAGGAAAAATAAGAGAACCAGCGCTTCAAAAAATAAATGTGGGTGACGTTGCATTCCACACACCAGATTGACTGGGAGTTCTCAAGTGCACGTTCTACAGCGGATGGCTGCCTGCAACGATTCATGGTCACGGCTGAACCGTGGGCCATGCCCCTGGCCCTCTTTCGGGGGGGGGAGATGTGACGTACCTGCCAGCAGGACGCACAAGACATAAAGGTAGATAGCAGTCAGAACGAACGTCCGCTTAGCTCAATTGGTAGAGCAACTTATTTCGGAATGAGGGGACCCGGGTTCAAGCCCCGGCGTGTACAAAAATGACGGAGAAATTTGCTTCGGTATAACATCACTAGCAGCTGAAATACGGGCCTGTTTTTGCTCAGCTGAGAGCAGCTTTGGTTGAAATTTGCCTGAGGCGCGTCTCACACCTAAACCTTCCGAAAGAATCGAATGAAGTGAATCGAAACTAATGTTGAAGTCTTCGCGTAACTCGTGAATAATGATTCGGCGATTTTTACGCACAGCTGTGCGCGCAAGTTCGACATTGTTTTCACTTTTGCTGCTTGCGGGCCTCCCAGACAGTTTATTGTGCTCTACACTTTCACGACCACCTTTAAAACGTTTATACCACTCATAAACTTGTGCAAGACTCATACAGTCTTCCCCATAGACCTTTTGAAATTTTAGGTATGTTTCTTCGCAGTTTCGCAAAGTTTCCGAGAAAATCTAATGCACTTTCATTGATCAATGTTTTCCGACATGATAAATGCGACGAACATCTTCACACTAGTAAGAAAAAACACTTACTGTAAAAAAAAAAAAAAAAAAAAAAAACCCGGGCGAAACAGGTGAGTCTTGCTTCACGGCAAATGCGTAGTAGATTCTAAGCTCAACCTGTTCCAAACTGCTTCCTGCTATTCCGCTCGATTCCGAACTTATGCGACGAGTCTGGATACTTTTTCATTACGCTCCGCGTGTGTGTACCTTTGGTTCTGCAAATGCATGTTTATCTGCCCATGTAGAAGTCAGAATTATTTTGCTTACATAATGTATATTTCGTGCCGACTAGTGACGTCTCGGTTACGCTCTGTACGTCGCTTCCGCTAGTGGAGATATATGTGGTTTTAGTGGTTATAATTACCCATCTTAGGAGTGAACATGTGAGAAGTGATATGCAAATGTTAACACTATAATATACTGCACCACATATTATGGAAGTATGATGTCACCTTTCGATGAAGTCTTTGATACCTACAACACATTTCGCACTTCTTCGGTCTAGCAAAGAAATACTGTAACACAGAAAATCTCTTACATCCTGCAAATCAAGGGTTTGTGGATGCCGGAAGCTTTTTCTGTCTCAAACACATTCCACAAGTTCACAGGTGACGAAGAGCTGCAGGAAGCATAAAAATGCAACATCTGCGCACACAGTCGTATCAGAATAATATGACCACCTATATAATAATGGGAATAACCATCCTTGGCCCGGATGACAGTGGCGAGACGGCGTGGCACGGACGCAATGAGGCCCTGGAAGATTGCCCGAGGCACACGTGCCCATTCGGACTGCATCAGAGCACAGAGGTCCCGAAGATGACTTAGTTCTGGGTCGGCACGTCGAACATGTCGAACAAAAGAATCCCACGAGTGCTCTATGGGATTGACGTCGGCCAATGGAGTACGGAGATATCGCTGTCGTGCTACTGGAGACAGTCACGCACCCTCTTAGCGACCTGGCACGGCGCATTGTCCTGTTGGAAGACACCACTACCACCAGGGGAAACGCCCAACATGAAGGAATGTATGTGATAAGCGAGGATGGACACGTAGCCATTGGCGTCCAGGGACTCATCTAGTGGTACCAGCGGTCCCAGGTCATACCAGAAGAACATCCCCCAGCCATTCACAGTTACACCGCCGGCCCGTACTTGACAGACAAGCGTATTTGGATGTTGTTCTCGTGTATCGGACGTGGTATCCGCCACCGCCCGTCATTTATGTGGCGTAAAACCCTCGATTCGAAGAAGGCGACCTTTTCACACTGCGAACTGCAAGCGACCTTACCGATGGACCTGGGTTAACACGGGTGCCTTGACGCAGCGGCGACTCCAAAGGCCCATGCGTAACACTGTTCGCTCTATTGTTATCGGGGACACGTACCTAGGTGCCCCATCGTTCATTTGCGTGGTCAATTGCAGCACTGTTGCGCGTCGATTGCCCTTTACCAGTCTACGAAGGCGACGTTCTCCTCTGAGGTCGACGGCCTTTGGAGCTCCACAGTTATAACGTCACGAGGTACTCGGTGTGCCAGCGGTCCATTCTTGGTACACACTCACTACATCACCTCGCAAACAAATCTGCTGTGTCTGAGATGCTTTCATCTTTGTCGCAGTAGCCGACGATCATTCCTGTTTCAACGTCCGTCAAATCACTCCCTCTCCCCATTGTGCTCACGTGACGCACTATGGCTCATTTTTCCTGGCCGGCAGCTTATATCTCCGTGTGGTCGACCTTGCAACGTGCATTCTATGACGAGCTTGGGTGGGCCGGTTCCGGTGGCGGTCATATTATTCTGATAGGACCGTGTAGATTCACGCATATTAGCAAAAGCAACGTTTTTTGCTTGCATAAGGTTTAATCATTCCCCTTTCCATTTTCAGTCATGAGACCAATGTGTTTACTGAACTCAAACCACCGACATCCATCGTGTGTATACTGCAAATTGGTGAATAACTTAATATCCATATGCTGTTGCACTGTGTTGTGCAACTTACTGAATGCTGTTCGTACGAATTTGTAAAAAAAAAAAAAAAATCAATGCGTAACAGTCGCTGGTTCATAAAGTGTTGTAAAGCACACCAGATTTCCTGAAGATTTCTTTTCTAGAAACTTTAAGGCCACTATGAGCTCTCGGAATATCCCGGGGCCGTAAAGTCGGCAATCACATAACATGCGGCTGAGATATGTAATGTAACGACAGCAAGTCCGAATGCTCTGAGGTATCTGAGTCTTATATTTCCGAAAATGGCTTGAGGTCCCGCGACAAGTGCATCGTAGCATCATTCTGACAGCGAAAGAAGGGAGCTCACGGCGAAATACGATGCAATGCTCTCAGCTGGTTTCTTCTCTGTGAGAAAGAGGCACAAAGAATAAGATGTTCCCAGGGAACGTTTCGCAATGAAACCGTCTCAGTATTTATGCAGTCATCCCTAGGGATAATTTACAAACGAAAGATTTCGACAAGAAAGGACAACACACGACAGAAAGCATCTTCGAAGAAAGAAAGTTGACATGGAATTTTTCAGGTGCAATGAATATTATTTTGGTAAACCCCACATGACGAAACCACTGTACTATGTGTTTCTGATCTTAGGTGTAATTGCAGGTATCAAATTCGAAAAATTATGAACCTAAAAAATTAGAACTACAGGGGTTTACCAAAATAACGGAAACACTATTTGTGGAGAACTTTTTATTACAAAGGCAGTTCCATAAAAACTGAGAGTATTTTTCTTTTAGTTGGCAACAGTGCGAAGGAGGAAAATAACCACTCAGACGACTAACTGAATTAAGGAAGTATCTATGGCAACAGTTATTAGCCGTGGCAAACGATTCTGGTTTTCTTATTGCGCAGTTGTTTAAGGCACATTTGCATTTCGCCAAACAGCTATGAAGGTGAGTGATTCAGAGTTAAGAAGTGAAATGCGTTGTGCGATAAAATGTTGCTCTCGTTTGGGTAAAACGGCTCTAGAAACAATTGAATTAATGAAAAAGCTTACAAAGATAAATGTTTGGGTGAGTCAACGATTTTAGGATGGCACTATGATTTCAAAAATGGGTGTTTGTTGGCAGAACTTGCTCCTAGGCCTAGTCCACCTCAAAGTGTTGTTACGGAGCGTATTTGTTAACACTGTTCGGGCAATCCTGCAAGACGATCGACGAATGACGTGGGAAGACATAGCGGCGTCAACTAATATTTCAAAAAACGTCGGCATTCCGCATCCTACGCGGCAAATTACTGCTGCATCGTGTGTGTTCTTGATGGGTACCTCATCACCTGACGAGAGAACAATCGTTAGCCACTGTTCAGGTGCGTCATGAGTGGAAACAAATAATTGAGAAGGATTCAAACTTTCTAAACACATTAGTAACTGCCGACGAAACATGGGTCCACTATTTCGACCCCATCACGAAGTGCGCAACGAGTGCCTGGAAACACACAGGCTCGCCTCCTCCGGAAAAAGTCCGCCAAACCAAATCAGTTGCGAAGGAGGTGATGATAATTTTCTTTGATCATAAAGGTGTAGTCAACCAGCATGCCGTCCTCCACAATTGCTGTCAATTACATTTCAGTCTTGAAGCGTCTGCGACGACACATATCGATTAAGAGACCGTAACTGGTGAGCAATTAGATCCTACACCATGATAACTCCCATCACTGTTGTGTTCAACAGTTTCTTACGAATTGCTGTATTGAAATCATGCCACAGCCGCCTTACAGTCCTGACCTCACTCCGTGCGATTTATGTTGTTTCCAACAATGAAGAAGTTCCGTGGCGCAACATTCAACGCAGATGCTGACGTTATTCAAGCTGTACAGAAATCTGTACAAACCTGGATATTCAACGTCGATCCCGGCCATCAACTACCCGCTTATTTATCGTCTGTGTCTGGTTTGGGTCTGTTCCACAGTGCGCGGGGGATGCACATGCCAATTGCCCATCACCCCTATCTCTAATGGTTTGTCCGCTGAGTGTATGGTGTCGCATATAGTAAAACATGCTTATACATTAACATGATTTAAAAAAAAACTAACTTTTTCCTGCTGTTTTAGTTGAAACATTTCATTTTCAAGGTTATTGGGAGCCTGCAGTATTTTCAGAACAGTATTATGGCTATAAAAAAAAAGCCTCTAACGATGACGAACAATATTAGTGCATCTCTTAATTTCGGTGCTGATTGGCTATAAAAAAAAGCCTCTAACGACGACGAACAATATCAGCGCACCTCTTAATTTCGGTGCTGATTGGCTATAAAAAAAAAAGCCTCTAACGACGACGAACAATATCAGTGCATCTCTTAATTTCGGCGCTGATTGGCTATAAAAAAGCCTCTAACGACGACGAACAATATCAGTGCATTTCTTAATTTCGGCGCTGATTGGCTATAAAAAAAGCCTCTAACGACGACGAACAATATCAGTGCATTTCTTAATTTCGGTGCTGATGCATTTACCTGGGAATCATCATCACTGTTGTCACTGGACACGTTCTCATTGCACCTTTTTGGTTCTCAAACATTTTGTCTAGAATTACAAATGACGTTGGCAAATCCGCTTTACAACCGATTTAATCTTGGAACCTAAAAGCAGCTTGCCTTTCAAATACAGCATTCCAGTCAGATCGCGAAACGACATCGTGTTATGTCGTAGATTTGATTGGAAACCGACTGCAAACAAAGGTCTCAAGAAACGAGTCTGATATGAGAACGTCAAGCAAAAGCAGGTGTCTACTGCAGGTTTAAATTGAGCTGACCAAGAGAAGCGCGCGCATTTTCTAAAGTGAGTCATAGAGCGTGTGGATGACAGGAAATATGGAGAGCGAAAACCTGAAGGGGAAAGGGAATTGGAAAACGAAATTCGCATCGAATTATAAGGGTGGGAAGAGTTTGGTAAACGGAATTCGCATGGTTTGAAGTTTTAAGTCTTGAAAACACAATTTAACGTAAAAATAAGAAGGAAGCCAATTCGATTGATAAAATTCTAGTTTAAGGGCAATTCAGAATTTGTTACGCCTGCAACAGTTTACGTATAAATGAGAAAAACGCAAAAGTCAAAAATAAAAACGCATCAATGAAGTTCTACCTCATTTGTTTTTAAAATTTACTTTCAGGTTTTTAAGCTAATAGCTAATTGACAACGTCAAGCAAGAGCAGGCGTCTACTACAGGTTCGAATTGAGCTGACCAAGAGAAGCGCGCGCATTCTCCAGGGTGAGGCATAGAGCGTGTGGATGACAGGAAATATAGAGAGCGAAAAGCTGAAGGGAAAACGGAATTGGCATCAAAGGATAAGGGTGGGAAGAGTGCGGTAAACGGAATTCGCATCGAAGGATAAGGGTGGGAACAGTGTGGTAAACGGAATTCGCATGGTTTGAAGTTTTAAGTCTCGACAACACAAGTTAAATAAGAAGAAAGCCAATTCGAATGATAAAATTCTAGTTTAAGGGCGATTCAGAATTTGTTAGACCTGCGACAGTTTACGTACAAATGAGAAAAACGCATAAGTCGAAAAACGTATTGATCGAGTTCTATCTACCCCATTCGTTTTTAAAATTTACTCTCAGATTCTTAAGCTAATAGCTAATTGTAGCGAAATTGGCTTATCTTACGAAATGCAGTGCATCGATATTTGTTCATGCACGGTAGTTATTACAGAAATAACTGCACACTGTGAGCGTTTGGTGACGGCTGGGAAAACAAAACTGGAGAACCAGCGCTCAGACTGAATAAAAAGTTATGAACCGCTGCTGTGAAACAAACACGAACTGCCATTTCAGCGTCACAGCAACAGATTACTTTCAAACATTTACATGATTCGATTTTATTTCAGTTGAGCGGTTTGATCTCACAGCGTAATGGAATGTAATAGGGAAAATGTATACTCTTGAACTTTTGAAGTATTCAAGACCATATAAGTAAATCTTCACGATACTGGCAAATGCATTCGTGTGCCCGAATACTTCAACATCCATCAAAAAACGACTTTTACTAGCCTTTTTGTCGCTTTTTATTCATCAGGACTGTCACTGAAACGATTTTCTCGTTAGCTGTTATTGTACCGACAGCACCATGTTTTCCATGGGGGAAGATTTTTTCAACTGTGCTTTATACAAAGTTCGGAAAGTTCGAAATCATGTAATTTACGGCGATTTTGCTCCAGAGATCTTGTGAGCAATCATGGTCGCTCCTATTATGCTATGGAGCGTGATGTTTGATTCCTTGATTTGATTTAGGGAATTTTCAACGCTGTCCTTCCGTTTCAGATATTTCCCGTAGGAGAAATGTCAGAAATTGCCGGATCTCAAGGTGTGTGTGTGTGAGTATGTGTGTGTGTGTGTGTGGTGTGAGTGGGTGGGTGTGAGTGCATCTGTGCTCGTTCTGGTTGTTCGCGGGAGCCGACGAGGAAAGCCATGTTGGAATGAAACTAATGTCACCATCAATCTTCCCAGAAGTGACAGAAATTGCAAACAAGATGGGAACAGAAGGGGGCCGAGCGCACGCCCTTTAGAACGGAAATAAATCTTTCCTTGTCTCACCTACGCGCAGGTCTTCGCGGAATCTAACACGCCGTAAGAGTTGGATTGTAATCGAGTTTTAGAAAATAGTGCAGTCTTTGGTGTAGTGGAGATGGAGGTCAGCTTCTGTGATCAAAATTAGGTGTCTTGTATCGCCTTTCTGACTTCTGTTATGCCTTCTTCCTCTCTTTTCACAACTGTGGTACCTAATTTCTCTTTTCTTCTTCCTGTTTCCGGTAGCTATACTTCTTTTCGGTATTCCTTTTCTGCTCAGAATGAATACGGACGTCGATATCGCTCAGTCTGTAAAATATGGTTCTCACAAATGGTGACACGCTGACCTAGGGCACCTTGTGAGATAAACGATGCACTAACGTTCATCCATCAGAGAACAAAGAACCTGAATTGCAACATGTTTTTCCTCCCATGTGTGGCGTTTACATACCGACTCTTGTGTTGACATCGACGGGACACACACACGATGACAGCAAACTTTGCCTTTATTTAGAAAATCAATATGATGCCAAAAATAAATTTTTCTGAAACAGTGCGTAAAGCATATATCATTTTCCCACGAACAGCTCAAAGCCACAAGTATTTCTAAAACTATCAATAAGTCTTATGTCTCTTTCTCACGGAGTGTTGACATTGAAATGCAAAAATCAATAGGTCTTAGTGGTGTAATCAGCTTAGTTTCTCTTTCTCAAATTTCGGAACTGTTCAGAGGCACACATCTTTCCCAATATAAAAAAAAAACATTCAGTTTTTCATTTCGCTTTTCTACATCCGTAATACATTTGGTAAAGAACCATACATAAATACGGGGTAAGAGAAGAAAACTCATAAATACGAAATAAATAAACAATAAATAATTATACTAAATTTAAACATAAGTAAATAAATAAATATGAATGATTATTATCAATAAACCTCCCCCATATAACTCTGTTCCTCTCATTCCATTTGAATATCTTCCCCTGTCACTAATAGCCAATTTAACATTAATCCATCTTGTTCTTGGACTTCCCCCTTGATCTGTGATCAGTTGCTTTAGAACATTTCGCCATCTCTTTCACTCCATTGCAAGATCTTCTGCCTGTAACAAATCACTCCCTCTGTCAGAGTTTTGAAAGCCAAGTACATTTTCATCAACTCATCTTGTTCTTGGTCTTCCCCTTGGTCTGTGGTAAGATTTGCAAGATCTTCTGCGTAGGACAAATAGTTAATAGCCAATTTTGCATCAATCCATCTTGCTCTTCCCCTTGGTCTGTGATCAGTTGCTTTAGAATGTGTCTTAATCTTTTTCCAGCCATTGCAAGATCTTTTGCCTATGACAAATCACTCCCTCTGTCACAAATGGCTAATGTTACACCAATCCATCTTGTTCTTGGTATTCCCCTTGTTCTGCGATCTGTTGCTTCAGGACGTTTCTCCATCTTTCATTCAGTTGCAAGATTTTCTGCTTATAACAAATCACACTCATCTCTAATAGCCAATTTTCACCAATCCATCTTGTTCTAGGTCTTCCCCTTGTTATGCGATAGGAATTGCAAGATCCTCTGCCTATGGCAATCAGCTCCCTCTGTCACTAATAGCCAATTTTGCATCAATCCATCTTGTTCTTGGTCTGTGATCAGCAGCTTTAGAATGTAAAACTTAAAAATATAAAATAAATAATAAATAATTATGATAAGTGTAAACATAAATAAAGAAGTTAATTAATTAATTATCATGAATGCTTATTATCAATAAACTTCCCCCATATAACAACTCTCTCCCTCTGATTGCATTGCAAGATCTTCTGCTTATGACAAATCATTCCCTCTCTTACAAATAGTGAATTTTACGGCAATCCTTTCTGTTCTTGGTATTCCCCTTGTTGCTTGTTCTGTGATCAATTGCTTTAGGACGTTTCTCCATCTCTTCCATTTCATTGCAAGATCTTTTGCCTACAACAAATTACTCCCTTCCGAAGTAGCCAATTTTACATCAATCCACCTTGTTCTGGATCTTCCCCTTGGTCTGTGATCATTTGCTTCAGAACGTTTCTCCATCTCTTTCATTCTATTACAAGATATCTTGCGTTTCTGTGAAAAGATTCCGTCTATCAGAAATGTCTGATTTCACAGCATGAATTAAACATGTGTGTGCTTCACCCTTTGACTGCAACCAGCTGTCTTAAAATTTAGTATATATTGTGGTAATCTTTCTTTTCCGATACGTCCTTAGAGTCCAAATCACCTACCCGCCCCGGTGGCACAGTGGTCTAAGAGCTGGCTTCTGACCATTCGTTGGAGATGGGTCCGGGTTCGAATCAAGTGAAGCATAGATCTTATGGTTGTCCTACTGTACTGGCTGTCTTCCTTCTCTAGAACCAGTGGCCTAAGTTAGGCACTCGCGACTACATATAGCCCATCGAGTTGCTCACGGTTGTCGTCAGGTGTTGAGGCTATATTCTTATTATTGACAATTGTGCATGTGCGAGTAAACCAAAAAAAAAAAATCATAAACAAAATATTTGTGTTGTGATTATATTTTCCAACGTTATAGAATATTTGTGAGCGCACCAAACAATATATCATACACAGAATACTTGTGGTTTTCATTAGTAAGAGTGCTTGTGTGCATAAAAACAATTTTGTTTTTTCAACACTTGGAGTACCGCTGCATATTATCACATCACACTTGTGACGTATATTCTAGATTAACTTTCCTTTCTTAGTTTCTTTCCCTATGTAAATCTTGAGTTTATTCTCAGTATTCTTCACTCTTAACGAAATACCTTTTCCCTCAAACGAATACGTTTGGCAACACTATTGAGGTTGAATGCACGTGACGTATGCCTGATCTTGATAAGAGCAAGAGATAAAAACCACGACTGATCTGTTGTAAGAGGGCGTTGTACGAGAGCGTTGGATTGTAAACTGATTATTGAAAGGAGTGTTGTGATCATGTGTGGAGTACATTGTGATGTTATCGTTCAGTTATGGAAGTGCTACTACAGCCTGAATAAAGCTTTTCCGTAAGTTGACTTCTGTTGTTTCGTCTGGCCGTTAAGGTTTTCTTTCATTTAGGAACTATTTCCTAGTGTATTGATGTGTTAAAACAGCGTAGAAGTACAAAAGACTCTAGATTAACTTTCCTTTTTTAGTTTCTTTCCCTATGTAAATCTTGAGTTTATTCTCAGTATTCTTCACGCTTAACGAAATATCGTTTCCCTCAAACGAATACGTTTGGCAACACTATTGAGGTTGAATGCACGTGACATATGCCTGATCGTGATAAGAGCAAGAGATAAAATCGAGTACTGATCGATTGCTTGACGGCGTTGAAGAGAACGATTATTAAGAGCGTTGTACGAGAGCGTTGTAATTGAGAGCGTTGTATTGTAAACTGATGATTATTGAAAGGAGTGTTGTGATCATGTGTGGTGTGTAGAGTACATTGTGATGTTATCGTTCAGTTATGGAAGTGCTACTACAGCCTGAATAAAGCTTTTCCGTAAGTTGACTTCTGTTGTTTCGTCTGGCCGTTAAGGTTTTCTTTCATTTAGGAACTATTTCCTAGTGTATTGATGTGTTAAAACAGCGTAGAAGTACAAAAGCAAAAGACTTTTACGCTACACACTGTATTCTTGGTACATGTGTATTAATGTGTAAACTCTAGAAAAATAGTATTTCTGGAACTCGTGTAGATAAGCGTAAAAATGACCATGTGAAAGTCAATTCATTAGGTTATATAGACATTGATACAAATTGTGGCAAGAAACCAGATTGGTATACTAGGCCAACGTCGAAGCGTTGGTTGATGGGCGCTATGGCCCAGGATTTATGAGACACACCTATTAATTGAATGCCAACTCATGTCAAGATTAGGTTTTTGAAAGGCTATTGCCTATCTTTATTTTTAGCAAACAGATTGATTAACCAAAAAATATGTAATGCGATTATTACAGCAACCTTACAGTGTATCAGTTTGGCACTTCTTTGAGCCTTATGCAGCGATACTCCAAGTGTTGAAAAAACAAAATTGTTTATGTATGCACACAATCACTCTTACAAGTGAAACCCACAAGTATTCTGTTTATGATATCTTTTTCGGTGCGTTCACAAATATTCTATAACTTTGGAAAATATAATCACAACAAAAATATTATGTTTATGATTTTCATTTGTTTACTGGCACATGCACAATTGTCAATAACAATAATAATAAAGCCACGACACAGGCCAAATAAGCAATATGGGCTTCAGTGATTACAACGTTACACTATTTAGTTTATTCAAACTTCACGACCGTCCATTCAAACAAAAATCCCCATAAACACGATGTTTTTCACTTGATAAATTGAGCAAAAATAGAAACCCTAGCATCAGCATCAAAGGAGGCTGCATGAATCCCTCCAGTTACTCACATTCCTGTATTTCTGGCCTCTTAATACAATTAAATATCTGCAAATACCCTTAGATCTATTGGCAGAACAAGAGTCTTCCTCCTTGCAGACTCGGCAACTGCTTCATAGAGAAAGGATTGACGATTTTTCCCGAAGATTTCCTGCCGCGATTATCCCACGCACTCAGCAGTTCTATTCATTTCATTAAAAAAGTTGCATCAATTGAAGTCCGCGACACAGAGCGCATGAAAAACGTCGATACTGTTGCACTATATCTATTCATTATAGCAGAAGACGCCAAGACTGCCATAACAAGCTCTTGGCTGCCACGGTGCCATAACAAGTTCTTTTCCAGGAAAAAATAGACAGCAAAATTAGCTCATTGAACCTGGCCACAAATTAAAATGTTTTCATATTCCTTGGTAAAGTTTACGAGCAGTCCATAGGAGCAGCTATAGGTTCTCCTTATCTGCAATTCTACAAGAAGCAATCTTATGACCGCTTGGGAGCAAAATTCTGAAAGACTGACTATAGACAGAAACCATCAGTATGGTACGCACACGCAGATGACAATTTCTTTATTTGGCCACATGAAAAAAATTCAACAGACTCCTTTATAAAGATTAATGAAAAATACGAGTCCATTAATTTTCCCCTGGATCTCGAAAATCATAGTAAACTCCCGTATCTTGACGTTCTTCTCTCCAAATTTAAACAAGAAAGATGACTCATTAGAATACTAGAGCGTTTTCTGGGAGACGCGGGTTCGAGTCCCGCTCCAGGACGATGAAACATTTTTCAAGTTTTCGGATATTATCTGACTTACAATCCTTGTCACATTTACGCCAAAAATCGGATTGTCATCTTCAAAATTTGTAAGAAAGATGACACCGAATTTTCGGGTATAATACGCACGTCTTTTAAATCCGTTCTAATGTAAATTAAATTTATCAAAGCTATTCAAAGTCAATGGAACCGGTATGCCAAACAATAGTATCTGACGGAAGAAAGAAGTTTTTCAATCGGGTTTTTAATCCCTCAGATATTTCTGTAAACGGAATCGTGAGCTTACGCCCTCTGGTTGGCGACTTGTGCTTTAAGAAAAACATGAATTTATATGAGAAACATTTCACCCCGGAAAGGCTCTCCAACACAGAAAGAATTTTTTAAATCGGACTCTTAGAAACAGAAATATTGACAAAAATAAGATGTGACTTTACGTCCCGCGGTGGGAAAACCATGCGTTACTTTAGGAAGAAAGTATTCTCAAAAGGTTTTTACAAATGAGCACTGTCGGTCCAAGGAAAAAAATTAGTTGAGTTTTTAGGAGACCAGGTTTTGCTACAAATACATCAGAAGCAGAAATTAACACTTATGCATGCCCCTGGTGGCCAAAACAATTCTTTACCAAACATTCGAAATTATGCGAAAAATATTTTCCATCAGGTCTTGTATGCGATACAGGAAGAATTTTTCAAATCGGAGTTTTAGAAGCAGAAATAACGCAGAAAACGAAATTTACCTTTGTGCCCCCTAGCGGAAAGTCTATGATTTACTTGAAAATTTTGAATTTATAGGAAAAACATTTTGCATCGGAAACACTATCCAACAAAGAAGGAATTTTTCAAATTGGACTCCTAGAAGTAGAGATAATGACAAAAATAAGATATATATATATATACGCCCCCTGGCTTAGAAACCATGCATTATTTTAAGAAGAAAATGTTTCTAAAAGGTTTGTCGACATGAGTACTATCGGTGTACAAACGACGAATTTTTTCAATCGAGAATTTAGAAGCTCATATGTTGCCGCAAATACATCAGAAGCGGAAATTAAGATTTACGTCCCCTGGTGGCCAAACCATTTTTTAACAAAAATTAGAAATTATGTGCAAACGATTTCCCATCAAGAGCTGTATCCGGTGCAGAAAAAATTTTCAAATCGGAGATTTAGAAACAGAGATATAGGGGAAAGTCTATGAATTACCTGAAAATTTTGAAATTATATGAAAAACATGCCACACTGGAAACACTATCCAACAAAGAAATTTTTCAAATCGGACTCCTAGAAGTAGAGATATTGACAAATATAAGATATACATCTACACCCCCTGGCGGAGAAACTGGAATGATTTAAGAAGAAAATATTCCGAAAATGTTTATCGATGTGAGTGGCATCAGTTCACGAGAGAATTTTTTCAATCGATATTTTAGAAGCTCAGATTTTATGGCAAATGCATCAGAAGCAAAAATTAACGCTTACGCCCCCTGGTGGCTAAAGTATTCTTTACCAAAAATTTGAAATTATATGCAAAAGAGTTTCCATCAGGAGGTGTATCCGCTGAAGAAATTTTTTTTCAAATCGGAGTTTTAGAAGAGTTATTGGTAAAAATGGAATTTACTTTTATGCCCCTAGCGGAAAATCTATGCGTAATTTGAAAAAGTAACTATATCTAAAATACGCTTCCGCATAGTAGGACTCGAAAAATAAAAGAATTTTTTCAATCGGATGTTTAGCAGCAAATATGTGGAATAAAACGTATTTTTGAATTCGACATCATCTGCGTTTACGCCCCCTAACGGCGAAATTGTATTTCGTAAAAAAAAACCGAAATAAAGGATCATCATTCGCATATTTCAAGCTTCCCAACGCAAAAGGAATTTTTCAAATCGGCTTAATAGTTGTAGAGATATCGTGGGTACAGACGGACGGATGGACAAACCGGTACACGATCTTTTTTTACAAAAGACGTGCTAAAAACAAAAATTACACAGTACAGTTTAATATAAGCTTTCTGATGTACCGATTTATGTCTACATTGCCTTGAAAAATCCTCCCAGTGTCGTGTGAAAGCTTGGCAAATCTTTATGCATATTACACCAGGAAAATAAACGGATTTACTACGCTGTAAGCGTTTCTTGAGTATTGTTACTGATGCCATCACGGTTCCTCTACGGTTGTACAGTTAGAAGTGCCGTCACGCACACGTATTACTACCAAATTAGATTCCAGTAGGAGATGTGCGTTTTGTGAGCATGAACTGCATATAAAAAACACTTATGTGGACTGGAATAATTAAATGAGAGAGGTTTGTGCAGCAAGTTTTCTAACTAATCTTTCGTTGATACGAGGACAAAACTGACAGTAGAAATAGATACAAGTTTATTTTCCAAAAGGAAAAGCAACATTGGTCGTGTATTGCCAGAGCAATGGGTTTTCGGAGGAATTTTCAGGGAAACTCATGAGTGCTTATTTTAATAGTTGTTCCAGAACGAAGTAGCCGTACTTTAATACCCATTGTTAAGCAGTATATACGTTCTGGGACTATGATAATATCTGACGACTGGCGAGCGTACAACAGTCTATCTGATGAAGATTATTTGCATTTCCAGTAAAATCATTCACTGAACTTCGTTAATCTCAACACAGGTGCCCATACTCAGTCAGTGGAATACATGTGGGGAAAGCGAAATTTAACAAAACCCGTTGGGACACTTATAGGAGCATGTTGGATTCGTATTTATGTGAATTTAAGTGGCACAAGAAGTTCAACACTGATGACGAACCATTTAAAAATATTCTGGAAGAGATTGTAGCGTATTGGCACTGAATTTGTTGGTATTAGTTTTCTTACACTGTGTAAGTTTTTTGTTTCTTGTACACTATACTGACAAAATTCCCCAGACACCCCTTCAAAAGCAAATGAACGGATCCGCTGCGTTGCTAAGATGCGCGGTACATCTGCAAACGGTATAAAAACTACCCTGCAGCTAATCGCCATCACATTGCACTGAGAGCTTGAGTGAAAATGCCGCGGCGGGAGAAAACTGACTTTGAGAAAGGAAATATTGTTGAATGTTATATTAGTGGGTTGTCCATAAGAGAAACCAATAATCGTTTAAACATACCCAAGTCAACGGTTTTGGATGTACTGAATAAGTGGAAGACACATGGCGTGCCTGAAGCAGCAAAACGTACCGGCAGACCAAAGAAAATCAGTGATAGAGGACGTCGAAGCCTCAGGAGAGTCGTTACAACTAATCGACGGAGTACCGCACAAGACCTCAGTGTACACGTAAGTAAAAATGCTGGAACCTTGGTATGTACACGTAATATACGAACATAACTTCATTCCATGAGTTACCGCGGTCGTGCGGCTGCTCATCAGCCTTTCGTCTCCACTCGGAATGCTGTTCGTCTTTTAGCATGGTGTAAAGAACATTTATCGTGAACCGTATATCAATAGAAACGGGTCCTATCGACTGATGAATCCAGATACGCGATACATCAGCATGATGGCCGTGTGTGGGTATGGGAGCAGCCAGGAAAACACTATTTACCACAGTCTATTTTTCTTACGGTCAAGTTTGGAGTTGACAGTGTACTCGTGTGGGGGTGTTTTTCGTGGTATGGTCCCATCCCATTGGTTATCGTGGACAAACCTTTTAACCAGCCCGTCTACCTTGATATTTTGGATAATTATGCCCTACCAACTCTGTGGCAATACTATGGAACCGAGCCTGGTTTTTACCAGCAGGATAATGCACCGAGCCATAAAAAGCAAGGACTGTCACGGCGTGTTTGACGATAATTCCGTATGGTGTGTAGAATGGCCAGCACAGAGCCCTGACCTTAATCCCATAAAGCAACTATGGGATGAATTAGAGCGCCGCATAAGAAGTTTGGAACCAAGGCCTACTACTAAGCAACAGTTAGCGGCAGCATTATGTACTGAATGGAAGCGTATACCTGTGTTCCAGAACCTTGTCCAAAGCATGTCTCGAAGGGTCAGTGCATGCATTAAGGCCAAAGGTGAACCAGCACCGTACTAATGTATGTCAATAAATTCTACGTTGTGTTTTTCTTCTAGGTGTTCGGTGACTTTTGTCAATGTAATGTATTTCTTAAACAGTTTCAATGGTATTAAAAAGTGCATAAGTAGGTATTTCCTAAGTGTCATTTTATGTGCCAATCAACAACAGCAAATAGTGGCAGGCATACGTATAACAGGGAAGGTCCAACTGTTCGGATGGATCTAATTGTTTTTTTTTTTTTTTTTTGCTAAATCGTCGGAATAAATATTCCATTACGCTATCGGGCAACAGTTCTTGCGATTTGGAAGTACGGCTTCTCAGATTTTGCTTGACAGGTCTCCCGTTGGATTCGACAGTTGAGTATGAGATTCATTGTCAGGATCTATAAAATTTTATGTGTGACTAACTATTAAATGAGTGATACCATGTTCTTACTAATGTCTGTATTCTTCACCTGGGTCTGATTAGATGTATAAAAAACCCTTTAGCTTCGGATAAAAAAGCAAACACGTAGTACTATTATTCGATATATTCCTTCATAAAATATATTTACAAATAAAAAGTCCTTAAGGTATCTATTATAGCGAAATTCTAAAAAAAAAATCCACTACAGGTTTAACGTGTCTGCCCCGGTGGCGCAGTGGTCTAAACGTTGGCTTATGACTGTTAGTCCGCGATGGGGTTGGGGTTCGAATCCCAGTAAGGCATGGATTTTGTTTTTGTTTGAAGGTTTAACGACTACCGTGAGCAACTCAATCGGCTATAAGTAGTCGTCCGTCCCTAATTTATGGACACTGGTTCCAGGGAAGAGGGAGAGCCAGTGCCGTAAGACAGACACAACATCCATGCCTCGGCGGGATTCGTACCCGGATCCCTTCCAGACGAATGGTCAAAAGCCTTCGCTTAGACCACTGCGTCACCGGGGCGGCCATGGATGTTGTGTCTGTCTTACAGCACTGGCTCTACCCTTGGGTGTTTTTCCGACGTGCGGACAATCGCGAATCCCATAGACAAAGTTACTTACGACGTTATTATGACGTATTGACGAAGCGTCTGCATTCGTCATTTACATCTTCATGTTGAGTTTGTTTTTTGTTTTTTGATTGGAGGTTTAACGACCACCGTGAGCAACTCAATGGGCTATAAGCAGTCGCCCGTCCCTAATTTAGGGTCACTGGTTCCAGGGAAGGGAGAGAACCAGAGCCGTAAGACAAACACGACATCCATGCCTCACCGGGATTCCAACCCGGACGCCTTTCGGACGAATGATCAGAGGCCATCGCTTAGACCACTGCGCCACCGGGGCGGCCATGTTGAGTTAAGATGGGGTACTGGAATTTTTTCAGAGGTTGTGTACTGATGTTGCCAAAGACAGGCAAACATATATTATGTGGAGCGCGCGAGACCAAAGGTTTTTTTTTTGATCGGGGGTTTAACGACCACCATGAGCAACTCAATGGGCTATAAGCCGTCGCCCGTCCCTAATTTAAGGCCAATGGTTCCAGGGAAGGAAAAAAGCCAGCGCCGTGAGACAAACACAACATCCATGCCGCACCGGGATTCGAACCCAGCCCCAACTCGAGCGAATGATGATAGGTCAGCGCTTAGACCACTGCGCCACCGGGGCGGCGAACAAAGGTTTAATCCTTGTGACAAGAAGTGTTCAGAGGGGTATGACATGGAACTGTATCCACCGCAGAACATCTTATTCAAATCATAAAAATTATGTAGTAAAGGAAATAATAACAATCAAGATATCAGGTTCTTGTGCGGAATGAGTCAATCATAAAAGCTTAAGGTAGCAATCTTAAAAGCACGATAATTAAAACACTACGCAGGCTTCCGATGAAGGGAAGAACTTATTTAATGTATAAGTTAAAAGATTAAAAATAAAGCGATAAGAACTTTCGGTCTTTCTAAAGACCATCATCAGATGGAAGTAAGTTCTTCCCTTCATCGGAAGCCAGCATAGTGTTTTAATTATCGTTCTTTTAAGATTGCCACTTTAAGCCTTTTCGATGCAAACAATAATAATATCTGATCAAAAGAAGACCAATCCCCGTTTGTTTGAAGATTGGTATTTTATTCCTGAAACTGTGGATCAGCCTGAAAATTTTGTTGGCCGAGATTCCAGTGGCCATACTCAAAACATTGAATCCCACTGGCATGTATTGAAACACCCTGTGACTAAGAGGGGTGTTCCAAAAGAAGTTCTTGCTGACCGACTTCTGGAATATCTATTTAGAAGGAACTGCAGAATGAATAAGACTCAAGTTTTTCAATAATTTTTTAACGGTCATCAAAAACATTGATTGGAATATATAAAAACTGGTTTCCAGTGTACAAAATGTAAATTCCCTAGTTGTACTTAAATTGAAAAGTGTTGAATCTGGGGAATATACAGGGGGTCCATAAAGTCTTTCCCCCTTTACAAAAATAATATAAAAAAATCTATGTAAGTTAAAATAAAATGTTTGGCAACGTAATATAGCAGCACTTAAAGTTTTTTTTCTGTTCTTTAGGTGAGCGCTACTGCTGAATAAGGGGAGCATTTCATCGATAATGGCTGCCATGCAAGAAAAAGCGGCGTGCGTGTTGTGGTTTCATGAGACCAAGTCGGTGGTTACTGTCCAGCGTCATTTCAGAAAAGAGTACAGACGATCACCACAAAACCAAAAAAGCATAAAAGCTTGCTATCAAAAGTTTAAAGCGACGGGTAGTGTTGGCGATCTCCACCAAGCGGCCCGATCACCGCTTACATAAGAGACAGCTGCAGCTGTTCAGGAGACATTTCTGCAAAGGCCCAGGCAATCCATTCGTCGTGCTTCACTGAAAACTTAGATTCCCTGTGCCACGGTTCACAAAATTTTACACAAACATCTTCATCTGTATGCTTAAAAGATGCAGATCGTTCCAGCTCTTCAGCCTGATTATCGGCCTCGCCACGCTGCATTTGGGACGGAGATGTTGCACCGCAAAGCTCATGATAGTGATTATCTGCACCGTGTCTGTTTCTCAGATGAAGGCACGTCTCTGGTACAGTAAATAAGCACAATGTGCGAATCTGGGGATCAGAAAATCTCCATTATGTCATCGAACAACAGAAGGCTAGCCCAAAAGTGAACATATGGTGCGGCCTGATGCATGACGGATTCATCGGCCTATTCGTTTTTACATAGCCCACGGTGGCATTTAACTTGTACCTGGACATGCTGGAACTTTTAGTAGCACCTCAGTTGCATGCACTCCAACCTTCGGTTATTTTCCAACAAGACGGTGACCTATTCAGTGAGTTCCTGAATGCCACAGTTCTAGGCAGATGGATTACCCGCGATGGTCCCATGACATGGCGACCTCGATCGCTCGATATAACCCCTCTAGACTTTTTCATGTGGGATTATGGAAAAGACCAAGTTTACTCTAGCAGTGTTCCGGATGTCGAGATATTGCAGAGCAGAATAACGGACGTCATTGGTTCTGTCTCTGCTGAGATGTTAAACAAAACATGGCTTGTAATCAAATATCGCTTAGATGTCCTCCGGGCCACAAATGCCGTCCATGTGGAGCTGTACTGACACTGAAAAAAAAAACTTTACTTGTGCACCATCATTGCATCATTGTCATTCAATCCTTTTCCTCTACCTGTTTTTTTGTTGTTGTTGTTTAACAATCACCGTGAGCAACTCAATGGACTATAAGCAGTCGTCTGTTCCTAATTTAGGGTCACCGATTCCAGGGAAGGGAGAGACCCAGTGCCGTAAGACAAACACAACATCCATGCCTCACCGGGATTCGAACCCGGACCCCTTTCGGACGAATGATCAGAGGCCATCGCTTAGATCACTGCGCCACCGGGGCGGCGTTCTTTTACCTGTAACACATTTTTAATTTTTTTTTTAATTTTTGTAATGTGGGAAATACTTTATGGACACCCTTTAGAATTAAAAAAAATGTTTGGGTGATATTATGGAATCAATGCTCTTGTGAATTAACAATATTCTTAAAATGATCGTCTATATCAAAATCACGTATTTCATCGTAACAACGTCATAAGCAATGTTGTCGGTGGGATTTGTGATGTTCCGCACGTCGGAAGAACAGCCCTCCCCTACCCTGGAACCAGTGACCTTAAATTAGGGACGTGCGTAACAGTCATAAGCGGTGGGCTGTAAAAAGGTACCCAAATCAAGGACCTGCTTATAGTCCACAGAGTTGCTCACGGTTGTCGTTAAACCTCCAATAAAAAAAAAGATCCCGATAAACGTTGAAGCATAACCGTCTAAGCACGATACATACTAAAAATCACGATGGAAATAAAACTTTAATTACAGATAAAATACATTGTAAGATCTTTCGGGTCCCGCTAGCAGGTACCCACCCCTCAGACGTAATGAGACGACCACATGGCCGAAGCAACTTATAAACACAGTAGCAAATAAAATTTGATGACGCAAAGTCAAGACTTACGTAATGTACAGCCCATGTCCAACCGAGATACAAGACGCAACATCCTAGAGAAGAAAAGAGTAGCCCTACTGTCAATTTATGAGCAGGGTTTTCCATAGTTGTGGAATAGTCTTTGGTTGTTCATCGTTACAACAGGAACCAGAGTAATTCTCGATGAAAAGGCTTTCAGTGAGTAATAAGTGCGATTTGACAGGAGGAGCTGTAAGAATCCTAGCCTCTTCCCAAATGGGGACACGAGTTCCTCTAGTGACAAAACGAGCTTTTTCGGCATTAAAGTTTCTAACATTTTTTTCTCTCACGACAAAAGACCGGTGCCAACCTGTTGATATCCATAGGCATGGTGTATACAGAATTCCTTTAAAGTCACTTTACTCAGAAAATCCCGACATGTGTTACATTGGTTTTACGTCTAGGATATTAAAAATTCGTTTGTCGGAACACCAGTACGACCTACGGAATGGATTTACTTCTACTGCTTTAGCTCGTTTTGTCATTAGAGGAACTCAACTTTCCATTTGGCAAGAAGGTAGGATTCTTACAGCCCCTCCTGTCAAATTGCACAGAAAGCCTTCTCATCGAGAAATATTCTGGTTCCTGTTGTAACGATAAACAACCAAGAACTATTCCACAACTACGGAAAACCTTGCTTACAAATTGACTGTAGTACTCCTCTTTCTTATTTACGATGTTGCGTAGTGTGTTTTGGTTGGACATGCGCTGTGCAGTACGTGAGTAATGACTATGCGTCATCCCATTTTGTTTGCTACTGTGTTTATAAACTGCCTCGGCTATGTGGTCGTCTCATTACGTCTGAAGATGGGGACCTGAAATATCTTACGTTGGTCAATGTATTTTATCTGTAATTAAAGTTTTATTTTCATCGTGATTTTTAGTGTGTATCGTGCTTAGACGGTTATGTTTCAACATTTATCAGGATATTTTATGCACGAGTTCTCAGCTCTTCTGTGATAAAAAAAAAGATATTTCGTGTACTACTTTCTTCCACGTTCTGTGTGATCGGCTTCATAAACAAAGAAGAACGATACACTCGAACTCGAACTACTTGAAAGAGTTCTGATTCGGAAGTCCAGCCTTTTAAGATATTAGTTTCCCTAGTTTTCTTGGGAAATGTTCACTTTAGATTAGTTTCCTTAATTTCGCTAAAGCTGCTATTTCCTTTATTCCTTTTTGTGAATGTTTGATCTTCATCATGAAGTCCGAACTTTTTAATTCTCCATTTTCTTTCGTCGGAAATCTTTCCCTTAACGATTGTAATGATAAATGGCCCAGCAGAATTCAGTAGATAATTTAAAACATCATAATCCCTTTTCTGCGTGCCTGTCAAAATGTATTCACGCGATTGTAGCTGCTGCTGCTACTACTACACAACTCTTCTTCCTCTGTAGGACCATAAAAATAATAAAAAACGCAGAAGATAGTTTAATATTCATCTTAAGTCATTACATCCAAAAAAAAAAAAAAAAGGAAAAAGAAGAAATTAACAAAAAAATAAAAATCGATATAATTCAAACGGGAAAAAGTTAATTGCGTTTTTTGAGCCGAAATCCTGCTTCTGGTAGAAATTGTTTATTAAACGTTACTTCTGAAACGCAATTATTTCGTATGGAACAGGACGTCATAATCGAAAGCTGAGTGATTACGGAATTCTGCCCAACTTTATCAAAAACAAAACCCCGCTGAAATAAGCAAAATTATTGAACTCGTTTCTGGGGAATCGCAATGGCATTTCAAAAATACATTTACCTTCCAAACACTTGATGTGCCACGAGATGCAATCAAGTAAAAATTTGAATATTCAAATTTATGCTTTTCAGTTTTACTCGAACTTTATTTAAAGGAAAATGTTAAAATTACATGCAATGAGCCTAGGTAATTTACCATTTCATATTTTTTTAAAGGAATTATTTTAAAGGATCCTTTAAGTGAAAGAATGGAAAGTTTTTGCCTCCAAGAGCTTAACTGTGCAATCATGTTTCCCCCTAGTGGCTTCTCTCCCTACAAAAAGCGAAATCACAGCCAGGACCTATCGTCTGATCACGTGATTTTAGTGCTGATGGCATCACTTGCTCTGAAAACTCAAATATATTTATGAAATGCTGATGTTTACGTAATAACCTTTACTGTTTGATCGCGTACTAAACATAAAGTGCGGAACACACCTTTTTCGTATGTTATTTATTTCTTCTTTCATTTTACCAGATATGTACATCTTATTAATCCTCGGATTAAATGGTTGAAATCAAACAATTAAATACAGTGACGAATCATTTTGATGCTGTTATACAGAATTGCAAATACAAGTCTGATGTTCAAATAGTTGTTAATAATTCTTAGCTGTCATATGAAAACACAAATTTCAAAAAACACAGAATTATTAACTCGCAGTAACTGGTAAACATCACCAAAGCATGAATAGCGTGTTCGCTTTCCAATTTTCTTGTCGTTCAAGAACTGAAGGCATTAAAATCCCTGGGAGGTACAGAACTTAAAATGCACATAACGACCGACAGTACTGCGCAGAAGAAGAAAGAAGTATGGGGTCCTAAAATTGAAACAGCAAGGGCTGCATGCCAAATGCCGACTACCACTGGTTTAAAATTCGCATTCTACTATTTTTCCTGCTGGTCGCTTGGCGTCATTAGTTTCATGCAGTTGCTACCACACCAGTCTTCATGTCTTCGAAACGTGGGACTGTTGCCGATAAAACAACAGTCCACTTTCATTTAGGTCCCGCTTCTGGAGAAACGAAACGACGTTAAATAAAGAACTCAGCATAGCTCCACGTGGCCGAGTGGTCAGAGGTGAGAGGCACTGTCAAATTGTCTGAAACTGTATCTGGCCCGGGTACAGGATGAAGCATGGGCGGTGACTTTGTCCTGAAATATTGGTTCTGTTCCTCTCTTAGAACCATGGGCTCTACATTAGGGTAAGCTAATCCTTATAAATTTATTTGCTCACGAGAAATGATACCCCGCCTTCTACATATTAATTGATGATTTCTTTCGGAAGCGAATATTTCTTATGTGTGTTTTTTACATGGTAGGGAGAATAATCGCTCTCGGTGCGGAGGACTGTTAGGAAAATTGTCGGAAAGAGTTAATCGGAAGAAATGAAAATCAAAACCTAAGACCTCATTTCTCCCACAAAGTCTTTCAGGATAATAGTAACGTTCGTTTGGTGCATTTCGGGTATCATGGCACACCCAGCGGCATTTCTCTCTTACTGGAACTGCGTTAGCCCATCTGAAAAACAAGTGGATGTAAAAGATGATTACGAGCTCCTTGTTTCTTCTAGAGGAACTGTTTCTTCGGAAATATTGCTTGAAACAAAAAGATGTACACAAGTTACTTATTTCTTTTAAAGGAACTGTTCCTTCAAATATCCCTTGAAACAAAAAGATGAATTCCTTGTTTTTTTAGAGCAACTGTTCCTTGGGAAATATCTCTTGAAACGAAACGATGAATGCAAGTTCCGTGTTCCTTTTAGAGGAGCTGTTCCTTCAAATATCTCTTGAAACAAAAAGATGAATACAAGTTCCTTGTTTCTTTTAGAGCAACTATTCCTTTGGAAATATCTCTTGAAACAAAAAGATGAATACAAGTTCCTTGTTCCTTTTAGAGCAACTTGGGAAACATTTCTTGAAACGAAAAGATGAATACAAGTCCCTTGTTCCTTTTAGAGAAGCTATTCCTTCGGAAATATCTCTTGAAACAAAAAGATAACGGCAACAAATTTAAGTAAGAACTCGCAGCTGCTTTGCGCAAGAACGATATGCTCAACATGTCCTGCTCCTTCAAGGACCACTTTTGAAACGGTAAGCACAATGTGTCCCGCTCCTTCAAGGACCCCTTCTGGAATGGTATGCACAATACATCTAGCTACAGCACTGCCTCTGGCGTAATATGCACAACATGTTGGCTCCTTCAAGTACCACTTCTGTGATGATATGCACAACATTTCCTGTTAAACATTTGCTCTCCCTAACGAACTGTGCATTACTCTGGCCGGAAAATGCGCACAAAAGGTTTTTGTAGTTAGCAGTAATCTTACCGAATAAGGATTTTTTCCATATAATGATTTGACACAGCTATAAATATGTTCTAACAGGAAATTGTGAACTTATGTCCATTAGCGGTATAACTGTGCTTTAAAAAAATGAGATTACATGCAACACATTTCGCAGCAGAAACGCTCTCCGTCAAAGAAAGAATTTTTTTCAAATTGGACTATTAGAAGAATAAGATCGATATACAGTTGCACATCGTGTTAAAAAAAATATTCATCATTTCAAAACAGAAGGTATTCTCAAAAGAGTTTTCATGGTGAGCGGTATCTTATCGTAAAGATTTGTTTTCCGTCGAAATTTAGACCCCAGATATTGCTGCAAACACGTCAGAAATATAATAATACTATTACGCCCTCTCATCGCAAAATCATTGTTCCCAAACATTAAAAAATTGATATAAGACATTTCACAGAAATAGTTCTAACCGATGAAAAATAAGTTTTCAAAGCAGACTTTTAAAACCAAAGATGTCGGGGAAATCGCAATTTAACTTCATTCATTCTAGCTGAAAAACTGAGCAGACTTTGAAAAACAAACTGTAATCAAAATAGTTTTCGTTATAAATGGTATCGAAGAGAAATTTTTTTAATCGGATGTTTAGAAACAACGATATGGTGTAAAATGCATTTTTAATTCGGCATCACCTGCATGTACGCCCTCTAGCGACGAAGTTATGCATCGGAAAACAACTGGAATACAAGGATCACCGTTCTCACATTTTAAGTTCCTTAATTTAAAAATAAATTTTAAAATTGTACTAATGGTTGTAGAGATATGGTGTCCACAGATGGAAGGACGGACAAAGTGATAACAGAAGCACATATAACTTTTATAAAAGACGTGATGAAAACTGAAATAAAAGCTTTCTAATAACATCATTACGAGATGGAAAACACCATGTGGTGTTTTAAGAGAACGGGCATCAACGCCATTGGTACAGGAAGCTACCTTTGGAATGAGTCCCAAGACTTATAAAACATACAGTAATTTGAGGTTCACATCTGCAGACCTCCTCGAAAACTATCGAAAAGATCCTCGGAACCGTTTTAATGGAACAATAATCCATCGCTAGGAACCAGATGAATTAAAAACAATAAAGATTTAAAGATTACACCGAATTTTGGGTTGTAATGAGCACTTCTTTTGAATCCATTCTGATGCGAATTAAACTTATCGAAGCTATTCAAAGTCAATGGAACCGCGTTGAAAAACAGTAGCACCTGACCGTAGAAGAAAGAAGTTTTTCAATTGGGTTTTTAGTCCCGCAGATATTGCTGTAAACGGAAACGTGAACTTAACGCCACCTGGTGGCAGACTTGTGCGTTAAGAAACATTTGAAATTATATGAGAAGCATTTCCAGCGAAAATGCTCTGCAACAAAGAAAGAATTTCACAAATTGGACTCTTAGAAGTTGAGATATCGAAAAAAAAATAAGGCATGCATCTACGCCCCCTGGCGGGAAAACCATGCATTATTTCAAGAAGAAACGATTCTCAAAAGGTTTTTCGATGTGAGCGGTATCGGTCCTCGAAATAATTTTTTCAATCGAGTTTTCAGGAGCTCAGATTTTGCAGCAAATATATCAGAAGCATAAATTAACACTTACGTGCCCTGGTGGCAAAAACATTCTCTACTAAATATTATAAATTGTGTGCAAAACATTTCCCATCAGGAACTCTATGAGATACAGGAAGAATTCTTCAAATTGGAGTTTTAGAAGCAGAGATATCGGAGAAAATGCAATTTACCTTAACGCCCCCTATAGCGGAAAGTCTATCAATTACTTGAAAATTTTGACTGTTGACTAATTTCTGTTCCTTGACGTGTAAAAATAAGCAAAGGTAAATACTATAAGAAACTTTGTGTCTCATATCTCATTGCTAGGAGTTTCAATGAATTGTTTAATCTCACCCACAATGCAGTTTGGCGCGAGCTTTTTGTGATAATTTTTCTTCTTTGGAAACCAGATGGCCCAGCCAAAAAAAAAACAGCAATCACTATAATGATCGTAATGCACTCATTGTCTGGATCAGTCCTGTCTTCACGATTTGGCGTGGCTCACAGGGCGTAGTAGTAGTGGTGCTACCGATCGGTGCCGAATATGTATTGACGGTGCACGGCGTGGCATTTCTCCATCACGTGCAATGCAAAAAGTAAAGGAGGAGAGACCAGAACTGGTTGATAGTCGAGGCGAATGCAAGTGGTTTCATGCTTGTCTGGGACAACAAACGTCTCACGACTCTTTTGTTAGCCTAATGTCGAGATGCAAACAGAATTCTGAGAGAAACACTTTCGAGCACACAGTCTAGCCGATTTTCTTGCAGATGAGACTGAAGAGTTTGCGGCCTGGTCATGTACTCATGTTAACTGACCATCATCGACAGTTGACAAGATATCCCCCCTGACTGAACTTTAGACACATGAAAAAGAGACGCCTGTTCCGAAAAATCCAGTTTCTAGTTTGGTTCTGGACGAGTCTATAAATCCGACGCTGTTCGGGTGAACAGCTGAAACATGGCTCTAGGGTTGGACGGAAAGAGAATGCGATGGCGGCATTGCATGATAGGGATTGCTTTCATATGATCATCACTGGCTCCCCTTTACAACCGTTCAATACATCTTTACCTACAGATCCTGCTTCGGAATTTTTTCTGACCAAGTGTTGATTTGTACAGTGAACGTGCAACCAGATGATACTGAAGTCTTGCAGCAACGTAACGCCCCATATCTTCTTCTGAGTCTCTTGAGTCTGTGATCACAACTAGCCTTACTGGATGGTCTTCACTTTCAGTGATGAAATGTCCTTTCTTAATTAATCTCCACTGTTAAAAACAAAGTTTTTAACAGTGGAGCAATTTATTTAATTATTTATTTGGAGGTCTAACGACCGCCGTCACAACTCGAAGGGCTACAAGCAGTTTCCCGTTCCAAATTTAGGACCAATGGTTCCAAGGAATGAAGACAGCCAGTGCCGTAAGACAAACACAATATCCATTCCTCACCGGGATTCGGACCCATCTCGGTCGAACCGCCAGAAACCAACGCTTGGACAAATACTCCATCGGAGCGGCCGATGTGGAACAAGGACATTGAAAACTAAATATCTCCTACATTTCGTGGTCTTCCTTCTCAGGAACAGGAATTAAATTCTCGTTCTGCTCTACTTCACGGTGAATTCTTCTTCATATACTTGAGATCAGAAAACAAAATGGTTATTCATGTCACATCCAACCCCACAAAAACTATCTGTTATTAACTTTCTAATTAGAAGAACCTACACGCATTCTTCAAGCGAGAGTCTTCTACAGTCTGAACTAAAGTTTATTTTTAAATTGGCGGACAAACACGGATACCCAACGACATTGGTTAATAGATTATTCTGCAGAATTAGCAACGAAAGAACCATAAGTTTAGAACAAGACCCCCAAAGCCTAGCAAACGGTTTGTGGGAGCATTGGACCAGTACCCATACATCACTAACGCATTGTCACGCATATGCTCAAAGCATAACATACAATTCGGTACCCGATCAAAGAATCTCATATCATCAGTTAGAAAAGATCGGGCAGCAACCGATATTTTGAGCAAATGGGTAGTGTACAACATAACACTGTTACACACCTCAACAGGTAAACCCGTTAGTAACTATGTAGACTCGACACGGAGAAGTTTGGGTATTCGTGTTCAGGAACATAAGTATGATATTCGAACTTTCCGCAATAATACGGCACTATCTAGAAACGTCGTAAATGAAACTATGCAACCAGACTGGGCGAACATTAGACTGCTGAACACCCCTGCGTACGTACACTCACTAAACCTTGCTGAAAGCCTGTACATTGAAGACTTAGGGGACAGGTGCTGTAATGATAACACGCCAGTGGACATACCAAAAGTTTAGAAAAACCATGTCGCCGTTTTGAACTTTAAATTATAATTATTAAATAGATTTAATAAAAACAATAACATGTAAATTTGACAATTTTAACTGTGCAACACAATCTGCATTATGTGTAACTAAAGTCGGAAATTGTGTCTATTGCTCGGCTGTGATGGCAACACCTTAACCCTCTGACGCTTGAGAACTATACCATGGTGCATTGCTGCGCTCCTATATAAGTGTACGTGAGTAATGCATTAACCTCTCTGTTCCATCTGATGATGGGGTAAGTGTTACCCCGAAAGTGCTAGTGGAGGTTTTTGATTTGTAGATAGATTTAATCTTTTAATTAAATATCGTTCATAGACGGTGGTATTTGTTTTCATGACATATTGTACGAATTGTGCTTTTTCTACGGGATAAAAATGGATCAAAAAATATTACAAGGTACAGGGGGTTGGACAAAATATTGTGCACACCATTATTGTATATGTTAATGATATTAGTGTAGGCTACACTGAAAGAAACAAATATTGTGATTACCTTTTCCTTTGTATATATTCTATTGGTTGTAAGCCAGTGTAGTGCAAGTTTTGTTCAGCGGTGGTTCGTATGACCGGTCGGTGGTAGATGTGACCTGTCAGGCATCCAAAGGGGACAAATTGTTAGAGCACGTATAGCAGGAGCGTCTGTAACCATAACAGCCAAATTGTTTGGTGTTTCAAGAGCAACAGTATCTATGGTTATGACTGCGCACACAAAGCATGCCAAAACGTCATCGGCGAAGAAGAACAGTGAGGATAAAACCGAGATTGAGTGAAAAAGACAGTCGAACACAAACAAATATTGCGTCCAGACGATACAGAACTATTGTTTCCACAAACGTAGTCTGCAGAAAACTTCACAAAGCCAACATCCATGAAGAGCTGCAATTGCTAAACCTTTGATCACAGAACAGTGGGCTAAAGCAGAGAATAAATGAGAGGGACCGCCGAACACTAACAAGTACTGTGTCCAAACAACACAGAACTATTGCAGCAAAAGTGACAGCTGAATTCAATATCCACCTGGAAGACCCTGTTTCCACAAAAACAATCCGATGATATCTTCACAAAGCCAACATCCAAGGAACAGCTGCAATTGCTATACCTTTAATCACAGAAACCAACGCTACAATGCGAAACAGATCGTTATCATGGCCATAAGACTTGGACACCTGATGATTGGGAAAGTGTGACATGGTCCGATGTATCCTCATTTACATTATTCTCAACAATAGGCCGCGGTTATGTATGGAGAACCCCCAAGGAAGCGCACAATTTGGAATGTCTGCTTCCAGCTGTCAAACATAGGGGTGAATATGGGATGCTTTTGACGGCCATATCTTGGTATTCGGCTGGGCCCATCATTACCATACATGACCGAGTTACCGCCAGAGATCATTTGGACATGCTTGGTGATCAGGTGCATCCTATGGTTCAAATGTTGTTTCCCCAACAATGATGCCATTTTCAAGATAATAATGCGCCTTTTGGATACTTAAAGACCATTTAACCGGTGATCTTCCATTGTGTTTAAAAAGCAAAATCTTCAATGCATGTGTTAATCCCGTGTTTACTTATAGAAGTGAAACATGGAGTATCACAGAGCGGCAATGTAAAAAGATAAGAGTATCGGTAAAAGAAAGACGAATGCTAGGAATAACAAAAGCAGATAGAGTTAGAAATGGAATTATAAGAGGAAGAACAGGAATAATATATTATAAAAATGATAAAAGGGCTGGACATGTTGGAAGACTGAAAGATGGACACGATGAATAACAGAATGGCAACCGAGAGATGGAAGGAGACGAAGAGGGCGCCAGAGAATAAGACGAAGAGATGACCTTCAGAAATTTGGAGGTGCTAAATGGTAGACTGAGACTAAGGATTGAGGAAGTTGGAAAAGACTAGGAGAGGCCTATACCCTAGAGTGGGTGTCAACAGGCTAAGAAGAAAAATGTGCCAATCCGGAACTCTTCAGTGTTGGATTGAGTAACCCTAAGATGAACTTAAAACATCTGTCCTCGCCAGCACAATCACCTGACTTGAATATCGTCGAACCACTGTCACCGTAGGCAATTTTGAAGAGCAGAGTGAGAAGCACATTCCCTCCTTCAACATCTCTGAAGGAACTGGCTGATGTTCTGATTGATGAATAGTAAATCATTCCGCTAAAGACTATTCAAAATCTGTATGAATCTATTCCAAGAGGGTTGGAAGCCGTATTTTAAGTGGTCCAACACCTCAATAATAAAGACATATTGCCTATTTACCAGGTGTTCACATTTTGATGCCCAACTGTTGTATACACAGTACGTTAAAGAATTTTTAAGACTGGCGCTAGATTTCAGCCTACGGTGGCGCCATCAGTGTAATCGCGAATGCGTTATAAACCGTGACCATCTGCTTGCTTTCTGCCAAAAGTATTGCGCAGTTGTTAAAGTAACTCAAACGAAACGGAAGTTCATCAGAGAAGTAAAAATTTTTTCATGTTGAATTATTAAGATGGAACAAAGGGCTGTTATTAAATTTTACGCAAAACTTGGTAAAAGGGCCTCGGAAACGTGCCAAATGATGAAACAAGTTTACGGTGAGTTTTGTTTAAGTAGATCAAATGTTTTCCTATGGCACAAACGTTTTTTGGACGGAAGAGAGACGCTAGAAGATGATAAGCATACCGGAAGACCAAGTTCATCTAGGACACCTGAGATTATTGAAAAAGTGTGTGATTTCGTGAAAAACAATCGATGTGCGTCACTAAGAATGATGGAAGAGTCTTAAAAATCAACAAAGAAACGATTCGAACCATCCTGCATGAAGATTTGGGCAAAACAAAAGTCTGTGCTAAATTTGTTCCACACACGTTAACCAATGAACAAAAATCAAGGAGAAGTGCACATTGCAAAGACATCATTTCAGCCTCTGAAAATGATCCAAACTTCTTAAAATCGATTGTTACTGGTGATGAAACATGGTGTTTTCAATATGATCTTAAAACAAAGCGACAAAGTGCGGAATGGAAGTCAAAAAACTCGCCACAAGCCAAAAAAACAAGAAAAGTTCCATCGAAAATCAAAACAATGCTCATTACATTCTTCGATAGTAAGAGTATTATCCACAAAGAATTTGTTCCAAGTGGACAAACAATTACTGGTGAGTTTTATTTAAATATTTTGAGGCGTTTGATGGGCAGAATTCGTCGCTTTCGTCCAGAATATCGGGATGAAAACAGTTGGTGTTTGTTGCACAATAATGCCCCCAGTCATACCTCACGTCTTGTTCGTAGATTTTTGGCGAAAAATAACGTCTGTGTGTTGAACCATCCACCGTATTCGCCTGATTTAGCACCCTGCAACTTTTCTGTATTCCCAAAACTTAAAATGACGTTAAAATTGTGTTAATTTGATGATATATCGACCATACAAACATCTTCGACGCGTGCTTTGGAGGCAATTCTGCAAAGTGAACTGGAACAGCCATTCGAATCATTAATAAATCGCTGTAACAAGTGTACTGAAGCCGGTGGGACTTATTTTGAATAACAAACCAAAACAAATTATAATTTCTTGTTTCTATTTCATTTTACAGACCCAGTCTTAAAAATTCTTTGCCACACTGTGTATACTTTCTTGTCACATACGTTTCATTTGTTGAGAAGACGAAAAAGGTGGGAAAGTCAAAAACTTACAAGAATCCCCTCATATGATTTTTAAAAATATACTTGACATTCTTCAACACTTATTTGTAAATAAAATCATCTTTTAAAAAATTATGAACTTGAGATCCAACGGCAAATTGTTTTGCCATTTCTTTAGTCTTTATTTATTACTAAAACCTTTGAATGCATTTTGATGATTCTTGAAATCAAAAAATTCACCTATCTGTATTTAATGAAAAACAAAGCTTACGTGGGAAGAAAAAGAAAGTTATGCTAATTTATTACGTTTTTTTTATCATTTCTTTCAAATCATAGTGGACTTTCCGCTTCCATTTCTTTGAAAGGAAGCTAAGGTTATCAAAATATGGTGAATTATAGATTGCTGAACCCTCAGGTTCCCATAACAAATATATTAAGAGGTATTATTTACTTGAATTAAAAATTTTAGATACTTTGCAAATAATATCCTGCAGTTATTTTCATTCCTTCGCCTTTTTATTTCCAGCGTAGAAACCAATTATTGTTAACTAGAAGTATAATTATCTTCTTCCGCATGCATCCAAAGACAAAGCACTGAACAGCAACGTTTAGAAATTTTCTGTCGTGTGAAGTCAAGTGCGCACTTTCATTACGAGATAATTATTTTTATCTTGATTCTCCATGAAAGGAAGCTGCTCAAAAACATCGGAACATTCGGAAATTTTTTAAGATAAAAATTTTAAAACAGAGACTACCGGAAGCGAATGATGAAGAAGATTTAAATCGATTTTTGCCGTCACAAGATCATTTCTTATGATAACTCTGACATGGAAATGTAATTGCTTTCCCTCATTTTTATAAAAAAAGGGCAATGTTTTAACGTCAGCGAAAAAAGAGCTCCTTTCTTTTCATTTCATTGAGAATCCCCTTGAATTAAAGAGGAGAGTTTAAATTTTCCTCATTAAAGAATCTACGGAGAGATGTCAAACTCTAATCTCAAAGTACTGAATCATCGGAGCGTTAAAAACAAAGGTGTATTATTATGAAAGATAGACCTGATGCATCTTATATTATTGTAGTGGTGTGCCCAAGGGGTGGAGTGATACCCCCTCCCCAAAAAATGCAACCTTTCGATATTTCAAAACCGCGGTTTTAAAAGGCAAGTTTTCATAGTAATTTAAATTGTTTTTGTCTCATGGCAACAATTGAACGTGTTTTCTCTATGAGGACGAGGAAGCGGCAAAGGAACTAAGGACCAGAATGCCCCATTGCAATGAAAAGCCAATGCATGGGTATACTGAAAGTTTTTGTGGCGACGAGGCAATGCCAAATTTCAGTTCCATGACTCATTCCAGATTACTCTACAGCATGCTGAAAAGCAAGGAGTTTTGATAAAAATACCGAGAATCACATCAAAACAAAACCAACGCTGCAACATAAACACAGAAAACCCAGAAGATTACTATAGAATTTCTATTTATGTACATTTTTTTTTATCAGAGGTTTAACGACCACCGAGAGCAACTCAGTGGGCTATAAGCAGTCGCCTGTCCCTAATTTAGGGCCACTGGTTCCAGGAATGAGTGAGAGCCAGCGCATCCATGCCTCACCGGTATTCAAACCCAGACCCATCTCGCACGAATGATCAGAAGCCATCGCTTAGACCACTGCGCCACCGAGGCGGAATGTACCCTTTTAAGACATGTTTATTAGTGCTTTGGAAAATAGATTTCTCGCACACAAATCCGTCTTATCAGGATTCCGCTCACTTTTCCAAACTTGTTTTCTGCACAGATAAATAGCAAAACATATGTGGTCAACCATTATGTGGAGATAAGAATATAGATAATAAGAATGTTAATAATAATAATTTGCAATATTTATTTAAATACTTTTGCACGGACTTTGCATACATTTTAAAATGCATTCATAACACATGTAGATATATAAAACAAAAATAAAAAAAAATTCCCAACAACCTAAAAAAAAAAAAAAATTCCCAACAACCTAAAAAAAAAAAAAAAATTCCTAACACCCTCAAAAAAATTTCTGGACACGCCACTGATTGCACCCCGTAAAAATATTTTGCACGGCATTCCAAAACTACTTGCACAGAAATGGCGAAGTTTGAATTATACCTTTGTACTGCCTACACGGTTTTCAACAGCAGTGTGCTTCATCACTTTTGCATTAAAAATACGGGCTCATTTTTGTAAAATTGAGCCGCTATGAAACGCGTACAAATGGAGCCCCTAAGAAACTTTATGCACATCCTCTCACAAAATGTCTGCGACATTTCAAAGTGGATTTCTTTCGCTGTCTCCTTTCTCAGGAACAGCACCATATATCTCTATACTTTATTGCCTTTCTGTCTGTCCGTCTGCAAGATTATAATCATAATGCAGGGGGACCTAGTTACCTTTAGAGATACTAGTCATAAAATAAGGTTCCGATGTTACGCATACATACGGTATGAACGTCAAGAGAAAAATCCTTCACCTGCTTGACCAAAATCCCACGTGTAGAAAGATGGCGGGTTTATATTATAATTTTCCTCTCGGTCTGTATACACGATTGTAACGTATACTGTAAATTTTCTTTCCTTTTTCGTTCCTGTTGTCTTATGTGAATTTAGTTCGTTCTCTTAACGCTACATTTTCTCTCACGCTGAATGTTGGTTTGGCAATCTGACGCAGGGTCAAGAGTTAGTGACGTATGTGATCGAGACTGATAATAGTGGTGTTTCCGATTGCATGAGAAAGAGAGAGAGAGAGAGAGAGAGAGAGAGAGAGAGAGAGAGAGAGAGAGAGAGAGAGAGAGAGAGAGAGAGAGAGGGTGAGTGAGTGAGTAAGTAAGAGAGAGTGAAAAAGAAATAAACTGTGTGTGAAAGAGAATTTGAAAGACTGAGTGAAAGAGAGAGGGAGAGTTCAGAGAGAGAGAGAGAGAGAGAGTGAGTGAAAGAGAGAAAGTGTGAAAGAGTGAAAAAGTGAGAGTGTGAAAGAAAGCTCAGAGAGTGTGAGTGAAAGAGAAATAATGAAAGAGAGTGAAAGAGTGAATGAAAGAGATAGCAGAGAGAATGAGTAAGAGACTGAGTGAAAGAGAGTGAGCGAGCGAGAGAGAGCTCAGAGGAATTTGTGTCAAATAAAGCGCTCGGAAAAGCTTTTTACAAGAGATTATTTGAGCTTGTTTGAGTCGCTTACTTTGATATTAAGCTTCATTAATATTATGCTTCGTTGATATTGGTCTCAAATTGTCGTTGAGTTAGTAAGACTTGCAGGGCATTCTCCATTACAAGAGTCTGCCTATTTCGAAGATGAAGTACTAGATGATTAAGTATGAAGTGAATTCCATTCTGTTATGTTGGACTGACATGAGTATCTACCAAGAACCAATAAATATTGATAGACTTCGTAAGTAGACTTTTAATTGGACGTAATTTTTACGCAGTGCCAAATTAGCTTTATGTTGTTTAGTTAAGCTCTCCGAGACACGACTTAAAATTCAAGGAAAGTTTCTGTAAGAAGTTAAGCTTTACGGTAAAGCCAAGTTCTTCAGTAGAATTACACTTAATTCCGAAAGTGCTTTACCGTGAAGCACAGGGTTTTGTTGTAACTATTGACAATTCATTAACAGATATCTTCAACCAAGTACACTAAGAACATCCCACGATATCTCCGCACTTAAGGACGGCAATCAACAAGTTGTGGTCCCCTCGTATATTGTAATATTAGAGAATACTTTGAACAAAAAGTAATAAGCCTTACATAGCTGTTCATGGCATAAACATTTAATCATCGATATCTCTTTTTCAAAATACTCTTCACTGTGCTTAATACATTTGTCCCAGTGTGTAAACCAGTTTTTGAAAAGAAGCAGTTCGCCGTTCTTGGACAAGAGCTTCAAAACCGCTTTCCCCAGCTTTTTATATTCCCAATCAGTATTAAAATGACGACCTTACAATAGTTTCTTAACTTGTTGGAATACCAAAAGTCCCATAAACCTTTTCAGATAACTCCTTTTAGGAAAGTTCTTTCATCTCTGTGCAAATATCCATTTCGAAAGCCTGTTGCTCTACTACATATAAGCATAAGTTCAATCCAGCGAGAGATGATAAGTGTTGGAAACGGGTCAAAACGTTTGGACCCGGACGCTACCAGATTTGACCCTGACAAATCTGCTTTGAACTATAAATTCGAAACTCAGTTTATAATTACACATAATCATATATAAATGGTTATGTATAATTCTGTATATTATGTATGATATATACACTGCTCAAAAAAATTAGGGGATATTGTAGTTTTGAAATGAATTACTGACATCAACTGTTTGTATGCTAAGATAATTTGAAGGAGAGTGATTAGAATGAAACTTTTGCACACTTACAAACACCTTAGTATGCAAATTTTTTTTGTGTGACGTTAAAACAAGCGTATTTCCGTCAGCTAATGAAAAGTGACATGTATCGTACGATCGTTTAGTCCAGGACAAAAACGACTCATATGCTTTGAACGTGTGTTATTGATGAACGTGATGTCCGAACAACGTGATTTACCCGAATCTGTAGCCTGGAGGGTTATCGGTTGCTTAGAAGCGGGTCAAACCCAATCGCAAGTAGCAAAGCCATTGGAGTGTCTCAAAGCGTAATTTCCAGACTTTGGAATAAATTTTCATATACCAGAAATGTAAGGCGAAGACCAGGACAAGGTCGTAGGAGAGCAACATCAAGAAATGGGGATAGGTTTTTAAAACTGACTGCCGGGAGAAACCGTAGTATGAACGGTACTCATCTGCAACGCGAACTCCGTACGTCTACTGGTGCAAACGTTTCAACTCAAACTGTTCGAAACCGACACCATGGTGTTGGTATGTATGCTCGACGACCTATGGCAGGCGTTTCTTTAACCGCACTCCACCGTGCTGCCGGCAGATTTTGGGCAGAGGACCAGGCTGATTGGAAAAGAACAGAATGGAGCAATTTTCCCTTCTCCGACGAGTCGCGCTTTATTGTACACCCTGACAATAGGAGACTCATCATTTGGAGGAAATGAGGTACTTGTAACAACCAGTTATTTGTGCAAGAAAGTGTTCGATTTGGAGGAGACGGAGTGATGGTGTGGGCCGGTATCTCTATCGATGGTCGAACCGACCTGTACATCATCAGAAATGGAACACTTGCTGCTCAGCGGTGTAGGGATGAGATCCTCAGACTATTAGTCGTCCCGTTTGCTGCAGCAATCGGAGGTGAACTCATTTTCGTGGACGATAATTGCAGGCCAGATTGAGCTCGATGTGTAGACGAATTCCTGTTTGAAGAGGGAATCATCCGAATTGACTGGCTAGCATGTTTCTCAGACATGAACAACATCGAGCATAGCTGGGACGTTCTGAGGAGAAGGGTTGCTGCTCGATTAATCCCTGTACAAAGAGTCCAGCAACTGGAAAGTGCTCTTCTGTAGGAATCAGATGAATTTCCCAATCTCTCATTAATACTCTAATTGACGCCATGCCTCGCAGGTGCGCAACATTGCTTTCTGTCAGGGGAAACCATACCTCCTATTAAATCAAATTTTCTGGCAACAAAATTTACCTCTATTTTCATTTTTATGATATCTTAATAAATATGAATTTCTACATTAAAAATTATTGAATTTATATTACTAATTGTTTCAGCCATATTTTTCTTTTCACATAACATAGTACTATGTCTGTAGTTCTTATCCAAATTCCGAGGTTTTCTGTCACTTACAGTTTTCACACAAAAATACGATATACTCTATTTTGAGCAATGTGTGTGCATTTCTCTCCGAAATATTTATAAATACACGCACTATATTGACAAAAGTCACCGGACACCCCTTCAAAAGCATATGAGCGGATCCTCTGCGTTGTTCAGCTGCGCGATACAGCTGCAAATGGTATAAAAACAAGCCTGCAGCAGACCGCGATCATATCGCACTGTGAGGTTGAGTGAAAATGTCGCGGCGGGGAGAGAACTAACTTTGAGAAAGAAAAGATTGTTTGGTGTTATATCAGTGGGTTGTCCATAAGAGAAACCGAGAGGCGTTTAAACATACCCAAGTCAACTGTTTTGGATGTACAGATTAAGTGAAAGACACATATCGTGCCTGAAGCAGCAAAACATACAGGCAGACCAAAGAAAAGCAGTGGTAGAGGATGTCGAAGCCTCAGGAGAGTCATTACAGCTAATCGACGGAGTACTGCACAAGACCTCAGTGTACAGGTGAGTTAAATTGCTGAAACCCTCGATATGTGCACGTACCATTCACAAAGAACTTCATTCCATGGGTTACTGTGGTCGTGCGGCTGCTCATAAGCCTTTCATATCCAGTCGGAATACTACTCGTCGTTTAGCATAGTGTAAAGAACATTTATGGTGGACCACAGATCGATGGAAACTGGTCCTATGGACTGATGAATCCAGATACACGATCCATCAGCCAGATGGCCGTGTGTGGGTATGGCGGCAGCCGGGGAAACGCTATTCACCACAGTGTACTGTTCCTACGGTCAAGTTTGGAGCTGGCAGTGTACTCGTGTTGGGGTGTTTTTCATGGTATGGACCCGGCCCCTTTGTTATCTTGGACAAACCTGTTAACCAGCACGTCTACCTCGATATTCTGGGCAATTATGCGCTACCAATTCTGTGGCAATACTATGGAATCGAGCCCCGAGCCATAAAGTAAGAACTGTTAGGACGTGGTTTGACGATAATTCTGTATTGTGTGTCTGCCAGCACAGAGTCCTGATCTTAATCCCATAGGGCACCTAGGATGAATTATAGCGCCGCATAAGAAGTTTGAAACCAAGGCCTACTACTAAGCAACAGTTAGCGGCAGCATTATGTGCTGAATGGAAGTACATACCTGTCGCTATTTTCCAAAACCTTTTCGAATGCATGTCTCGAAGGGTCAGTGCATGTATTGAAGCCAAAGGTGAACCGACACCGTACTAATGTAGGTCAATAAATGCTATGTTGTGCTTCCCTTCTAGGTGTCTGGTGACTTGTCAATATAATGTATATAGAGGCAGATATCTCCCGAAACTCAAGTAGTATCATTCGCGGTTCAGATGGCAGCTTACCAAGATTTTTGCACGAAATTACGGTTCATTGTTATGCGCCGCCGCTTATTATACGAAAGAATTTTCGTTTTTATGAATTTCACGGTCTGTGGATTATATGAAGAAAAATTCGGTAATGTTTTCTAATAAATCAGGATTCAGTACCTAAATATCTGTATTTGTATCTGTATTTCATCGAATAAATTACGTAACACCGGTATTGTAATTTTGGGCCGGTACTTCAATTCCTAGTTGCCTGTGTAGTCACAAATTACTGGCGCTAAAACAAGGAAGGGACTGGAGTGGGTGAATTAATTCTTAAGCGCGTTTTAAAGCTTAATTCAGAAGTCTCGAACGCGATCATGATCTCGCAGGCAGGAAGATGTCACACTAAAATTTACAAAAAATAGCAATTTCACAAAATATGATTTAGAACAGCAGAGAAAAGATTCATATTTTCTGTTTGTTTTTTAAATGTTGGTTTTCAATGTTTTATTTATTTTTGTATCCTCAAATTTGAATGCTAATTGTGTTTCCCCGAAGAAGACTACAGACGAGTTATCAAACGTAAAATGCAAAATGCTCCCCACGTCTTCAGAAATATATTTTTTTAAATTTTAGGGGAGAGGGCACAATCTTGAGATCACATTCAATGGACATGAAAGAAAAAAATGATAATAAAATAATATTAAATAAAACAAAAGTAAAAGTGTAGGAGAAAAACTGCAGGGTCATAAAAGATTCATAATCGGGAAATAGCTTAAAGAAAGCAAATTCACTGAAGTAAATAAAAGGAAAACAAAAAAAGTCATTCCCGTAGAGAAAATTGATTTTTCAGCCATTTCGAATTTCGGATTTGTCCGTGCATCGTTTTTCTTTCTTTTTCCCCCTCCTTTTACCGGCATTAATAATCTTGCCAAACGGAGCTACTTTCAACAGAAAGCATTTTTTTTTCCCAAAATGAAGAATGTTAACATCGGTTGTCTTTATTAAAGGGTTTCATCAAGAGCGAAAGAAGTCCAATGCAGTCCGTACTTGGATACTTGCTTTTGCTCAAATTTGAATAACAATTCAAAGGACTGGATTTCCTCTACTCTTACAGAAGAAGGGAAGATGAGTTGACAAGGCACAGTTTCTAAAACAGGTTCAGCAGTCATTTGCTAAAGTTTAAGACCACCTGCCTATTTATTGAAAATTTAGATTTTCAAAGAAATAACTAATTACTAGTCAGAGATATTTGAAACAAGTTAGTAAACTCATGCAATGCATTGATTATGATACGCTTTCCAACATACCAGAAATCATCACTCAAGTTATTACTCAAGTTATAGGGATAATGGCTGTAGAATAAATCTCGCTCCTGTGCCCTGACCTTTGACCCCATTTCGATGATATTAAACAGGACTGGTTCAGTATACCTCCGGAATAACATACTAAATTTTTGTCGCAATAGAAGCATTTTTAGTAAAGTTATGAGGATAATGACTGTGGAATGAATCTCGCTCCTGTGTCCTGACCTTTGGCCCCACTTCGATGATATTAAACAGGATTGGTGTAGTCTACCTCCGGAATAACATACTAAATTTTTGTCGCAATAGAAGCATTTTTAGTCAAGTTATGAGGATAATGACTGTGGAATGAATCTCTCTCCTGTGTCCTGACCTTTGGCCCCATTTCGATGATGTTAAACAGAACCGGTTCAGTATACCCCCGGAACAACATGATTCAGTTTTGTAGCAATCGAAGTATTTTTACTTTTTTGTAGCAATCGAAGTATATTTTTCCCACTCCTATGTCCTGACCTTTGCCTCCATTTTGCCCATTTCCACCATTTTTAATAGGGTTCCTTCCCAGGTGGTTCTCTATACCACATACTAAAATTTCATTGAAATCAAACCATTTTTACGCAAGTTATGACGCATAAGGGCAATGGAATGGATCCCGCTTCAATGTCCTGACCTTGACCACATTTCGCCCATTTTCAATAGGGTTAGTGCCCAGGTGGTTCCTTAACACATACCAAAATTTCATCGAAATCGAACCATTTTTACGCGAGTTATCGTGCCGACGGACAGACAGACGGACAAAGCTGGGGTATATATATACGCTTCTTCAACCTACGGTTGGAAAGCAAAAAAAAAATGACACCACAGATGAATACTTACATTTGTTAGAACACAAAAAAAAAACGGTAATTAGTACTTTGTGTGGCCACCTTTCTTTTTTATAACGGACATAATACGATGTGACATACTCTCAATAAGGCAACTGCAGCAGTCGCTTGAAATGTCTTTGCACCACACGTACTAATCAAAGCTTGGGAATTTGATGGCTGTTAATTCTGCTACCTTGTCTTTTAAAATAGTCCACAAATTTACGATGGGGATAAGGTCGGAACTGTCTATCCTCTACAAGTAGCCCTTCTCCGTCTTTGATCTGTGGCATAGAGCACCATAGTGCGCAAAGATTGTACATCTGTGCACTTGCATATGAGTTAACAGCTTCTCATGTAACATTGCCACATAAAAACGGCCAGTCATGGTAGTGCCTGTCGGCAAAAAGGATAACGAAGCAGTACCGGATGCTGACATAGCACCATATGTCATCTGACTATGCGCATGTCTCATGGTGCTAACGGCGTATTTTTCATCAAAACTTTTGCCTTTTGATCGTCAAACATGTGCTTCACGTGATTCAAATGGACGCACAGTTGATTCATAGGGGAAAAGAACTTGGCCTCAATTCTCAGCAGTCCACGATTGATGAAGCTTTGCAAACTGGAGTCTTCTTTTTCATGACAGAGGTTAGTAACAAAATCTTTGCTAAGACGTCGGAAAACAGCGCTGATACTAATATGAGATCCTTTGAACGTAGAAAGGCCTTGATTTTCTTGCTTGAGCTCCTTGGATAACACATAACTATTTGCCTTATGGTATTACCATCACGTGGGGTTGATTGACATCCACGTCTCTTTCGGTCGCTAAATTCACATGCATCTCGATATGTCATGATCATTTTATGAATTGCTGCCCTGCTCACATTCGTCTTTCTCTACTTGTGTCACGCTCAGAATAACATTCATGATATAAAGTCACTATCTGTGCCCTCAGAGTAACACTTAATGACCCTTCACATTCACCTTTCTGCTTATGTCACGTTCGGAGTATCCTTCATTATATAAAGTCACTATCTGTGCCCTCAGAGTAACACTTAATGACCCTTCACATTCACCTTTCTGCTTATGTCACGTTCGGAGTATCCCTCATGATATAAAGTCACTATCTGTGCCCTCTGAATAACACTTAATGACCCTTCACATTCACCTTATGTCACGTTCGGAGTATCCTTCATGATATAAAGTCACTATTTGTGCCCTCTGAGTAACACTTAATGACGCTTCACATTCACCTTTCTCCTTATGTCACGTTCGGAGTATCCTTCATGATATAAAGTCACTATCTGTGCCCTCTGAGTAACACTTAATGACCCTTCACATTCACCTTTCTGCTTATGTCACGTTCGGAGTATCCTTCATGATATAAAGTCACTATCTGTGCCCTCTGAATAACATTTAATGACGCTTCACATTCACCTTTCTCTTTATGTCACGTTCGGAGTATCCTTCATGATATAAAGTCACTATTTGTGCCCTCTGAGTAACACTTAATGACGCTTCACATTCACCTTTCTCCTTATGTCACGTTCGGAGTATCCTTCATGATATAAAGTCACTATCTGTGCCCTCAGAGTAACACTTAATGACCCTACACATTCACCTTTCTCTTTATGTCACGTTCGGAGTATCCTTTATGATATAAAGTCACTATTTGTGTACTCTGAGTAACACTTCATGACCCTTCACATTCACCTTTCTCTTTACGTCACGTTCGGAGTATCCTTCATGATAGTATAAAGTCACTATTTGTGCCCTCTGAGTAACACTTATTAAGTGTTACTTTGTGCCCTCTGAGTAACACTTATTAAGTGTTACCCTTCACCTTTCTAGTTATGTCATTTTCGGAGTATCCTTCATGATATAAAGTCACTATCTGTGCCCTCAGAGTAACACTTCATGATGCTTCTTTGCCCATTTTTCGCTATATAGAAAATACGTACAGAACCTCTCAACATGAAAACCAGAAGCAAACTGACGCTCGCACGCTTCCCCCAACTTTATCAACAGCTGCCTCTGCAGAATGATGCAACACCAACAGTAAGTTGATTAATACAGACAGTAGATGACGCAATAGTCAGAAATCTAATACCAAGAGGGGTATTAAACTTTTGCAAATGACTGTATTTTATAGAACCATCACATTGCCCACTAATTTTTTAAAAGAACGTTAACCTAAGATCTGCAGACAAACGCTTTTCAAACAAGGAATGCACGTGTATCTAGACAACTACCATAGTTTCAGAACGCTACTGCTCAGCACATGGTAAAAAGAAATTAAAAACTTTCAGGGTGAAGGATCAGAGATTTTAAATGCCTCGGGATGTAAACTGAAACGATACTTTGTTTCCTCAGAAGAAAATTTAAACCCAAACTGAGGTAACGAAATAGTTCACTGAGTTTCCATGCTCAAATTCGCAGCACCATGCGCTTTTAAACACTTTTCAAGCAAAAAATTACTAAGTTATATATTGAGAACCACTGAAAGAAAACGATGATTATGTAACTAGCTGGAACACCTGTTTTTACGAAAAAAGGGGTTTTAAAAATAAATACTTATTTTGTGTGTGGTAAAAATGGGTAAAGGGGCTTGTCAATATTTCTCTTAAGCATAAAAATTTCGCTAAATATTGACAAGCTCTCTCTTCTCTTAAAAGAACAGGGAGCTTGTCAATATTTCTCTTAAGCATCGTATATAAAGATACCTTATACCTTATGCCGATACCGAAGTTTTTCATCCGGAGCGCATTTTTGAGTTGATAGGAAACATTTGGTATGTTGGGAATAGAGCCCAGGTAGGGAAGTTGCGGAATAGAAAGATTAGCACGTCTGGTTCTGGCTTTCTCGACAAAGTTATGCTTCTGGTTCGGCGTATATCCTGTCTCAGTGGCTAATTCGACGATGTTTTTTTGTTCCGATTGTCTAGAACGAACATCGGAGAAGAGGGCGAAAGCTCTTGTAATTCGATAACGGAAGAAGGCCGTCTTGAATAACGGAAGAAGCAACGTTTATTCACAATTAAATATTTTATTTTAAGTTCTACTGCAGTTTCGCTGAGAGTTTAGATTGGCTTCACCAGGACAAATGGAGCGTAAACAATTAAATCATTGTGGCTTCATCAGCGTTCTGACGGTCTGGGATTTTGGTGAGTAGTTTCCATGCGCTTGAAGGAAATGCAGTCGATGTTATATCAATGACAATCCCTGAAAAGTTGCGATATATGTGCAAAGCTTCTAATATGCTTGACAACAAATTTAATATATTAAAAAGCTTTCCAGTTTCTATATATCAAGCTTAATATAATAGAAAGAATCTGAGCCTGGTATCTTCTCGATCCAACTATCGAGAAGATACCAGGCTCAGATTATTCAAACTTATGCACCCACCACAAGTCATCCTGAAGAAGAAATTGAAGAATTTTATGAGGAAATTCGTCATCTAAATAATAAAGGTAAGCAGCACTTGAAGATAATTATGGGAGATTTCAATGCAAAAATAGGGCATCGGCAACAGAATGAAACTTCAGTAGGTAAATTCGGTCACGGCAACAGAAACCAGCGTGGAAATACTCTCGTTGAGTTTGCAGAGGCAGAAGGATTTTTCATCTTGAACTCCTTTTTCAAGAAAAAGCCACACAGGAAATGGACATGGAGACATCCAATTGGAACGACAAGTGAAATTGATTTTATTATGTGTAACAAAAAATTCGTCATCGAAGACTGCAGTGTGCTGAACAAGTTCAACACAGGTAGTGACCATAGATTGGTGAGATGTAAGATGCACCTCAACACTAAACTGGAACGTGGCAAGCTCATAAGACAAACAAAATGTACTGACATAACCAACCTTAAAAAACACCATAATACTTTCAAGTTAGAACTGAAGAACAGATTCTCTGCTTTAGAAGGCCTAACATCGGAAAGAAGTGGATATTTCGGAAGTTAACAGAAAAGTAACCAAAGCTCTAATGGAAACAGCAAAAAATTAGCTGGGTCTAAGAACAAGTTGCATGTGAACAAATTATCAGGAAAAACCAAAATGTTGATGCAAAAAAGAAGAGAGATGAGTACAAGTAAAGAAGATGTGACTTCCAAAGTGGAATATATAGAGCTATGCAAGACAGTACGAAAAAGTATCACTGAAGACGTAAGGAAATTCAACTGTGAACTAGTGAGGAAAGCAATTGAAAACAACCAAAGCCTTAAGATAGCAAAGGGACATCTCAGTAAGGGAAGAAAACAGATTATGGCTCTGAGAAAAGAAGATGGTTCTATAACAAGAAATAGAGGCGAAATTTTGACAAGAGTGAAAGATTTCTACTCCAAATTATATGAAAGGGATGATACATGTACTCCAGACATCATGAAAGGTACCAGAGTTCTTCCAGTCCTCCCAGCAGAAGTTGCTCATGCAATCAAGAACATGAAGCGGGGGAAAGCTCCAGGAGAAGATGGAATTACTATAGACATCATACAAGAAGCAAGTGGAGAAATCGAAACAGTACTCGCCCAAATTTTCACTCGATGCCTTAATGAAGGGAATATTCCTGAGGATTGGAACAATGCTACAATGATCCTGCTACATAAAAAAGGTGACATTGAGGATCTCAGGAACTACAGACCTATCAGCCTCCTATCAGTGGTTTATAAAATCTTCACTAAAGTTCTTTCACACCGCTTGAAGGTAACACTGGACATGGCTCAACCGAGAGAACAAGCTGGATTCAGGAGTGGCTACAGCACAATAGATCATATCCAAGTACTGAGAGAACTAATTGAAAGAGCGAGGGAATATGAACTTCCATTGTGCATGGCTTTTATCGATTATGAAAAAGCCTTTGATTCGGTGAAACCATCAGCAGTTACCACGGCTCTGAAATCCTGCGGTATTGAAGATGCATACATTAATATTATTAATAACATCTATGAAAATGCAAGTGCAAAGATTCGGCTGTTTGAAAATACAACACACATAAAAATTGGAAAAGGAGTGAGACAAGGTGACACCATATCTCCGAAGCTCTTTAATGCCACATTGGAAAATGTCTTTCAATCACTGAACTGGGAAAACAAAGGGATAAAGATTAATGGAGATTATCTAACCCACCTTCGTTTTGCTGATGACGTAGTCATTTTTGCAACTACCCCATCAGAGCTGCAGAGTATGATCCAGGAACTTGCTGACAAGAGTAAAGAAGTGGGATTAAAAATGAACTTTCAGAAGACAAAAGTGATGTTCAATGCTTTTACAAGAAATGAAGATTTATCGATTGATGGAGAAAAGCTGGAGATAACAGACACGTACGTTTATCTTGGACAGCAGATATCAAGTGAGGGTCACATTGATGAAGAAATTAATCGGCGTACAAAACTTGCCTGGAGAGCTTTTGGAAGAAACAGCATAATTTTCAAGAGCAATATGCCATTATGTCTTAAAGAAAAGTGTTTGATCAATGCATCCTTCCAGTGCTTACGTATGGTGCAGAGACGTGGACCTTAACTAAAAGAGACATACAAAGGCTGCAGACAACTCAAAGAAGCATGGAGAGGTGCATGTTTGGTGTAACCAGGAGAGATAAGAAGAGAAACTCGTGGATCCGAAAAATGACAAGAGTGGAAGACATCATGATCAGGGTTAAATCCCTGAAATGGCAATGGGCTGGACATACTGCCAGAAGGACCACATGGGAGATGGGTGGATGAAATTCGTAGATGGACAGCCGAAATTTTAGATTGGATTCAAGGGACAGGAAAAGACCCAGAAAAAGACCACATGGGAGATGGGTGGACGAAATTCGTAAATATGCGGGAGTGACATGGAGGAGACTGGCACAAGACAGACCGTTGTGGAGGAAACTTGGGGAGACCTTCGTCCAGCAGTGGATTGATAATGGTTGACAATGATGATGATGATAATAGAAACTTTCCCGTTGCTATATATCAAGATAAATATATTAGCTTTCTAGTTTTTATATATCAAGCATACTATATCAGAAGCTTTCCAGCTTCTAATATATTAAGCTTGAAATCAAGCTTAATTTATTGGAAGATTTTCAGCTTCCATATGTCAAGCTTAATATATTAGAATGCTTCTGTATATCAAGCTTATATTAAATATGTCATGCTTAATCTATTAGATTTCCAGTTTCTATATGTCAAACATAATATATTACAAGGGTTTGAGCTTCTATATGTCAAGCTTAACGTAGAAGCTTTCCAGCTTCTATATATCAAGAAGCTTTAGAAGCTTTCCAGCTTCTATATTCCAAGAAGCTTTCCAGCTTCTGTATACCAAGCGTATTATATCAGAAAATCTTCAGCTTCTGTATATCAAGCTTATTATATTAAAAGCTTTCCGCATATATCACAACTCTTTATGGCTTGTCAACGACATGACTTCGACTATATTTGTTTCAAGCGAGAGTATATAGAAGTCTTTCAGCTTCCATATATTACGGTTAATGCATTAAAAGCTTTGTAGCTTCTATATGCCGAACTTAATATATTAGAAGCTTTTCAGCTTCTGTATGTCAAGCTTACTATATAATAGAAGCTTTCGATTTATGGCCCAACTCTTCTTGGCTTGTCAACGACGTGACATCGACTTCATTTCTTTCAAATACGTGATGATGTCACGATAATTTAAATGTTTACTCCTCTTTTGTCCTGATATGCTGAGGCAAATGCTAAAGGAAACTATAGTAGATCTTAAAATAAAATATTTAATTGTGAATAAACGTTGCCGAGATTTTTTCTGTCTCAACATCACAAGTATCGTAGTCATAAAATATATCTACATTTCTGTTCTCCTTGAGGAAAACCGCATGTTTTTTGAAGTTATTTGGAGCTCCGTAACTTCGACGTATTCCAATCTTTACGCATTTGTTCTAGATTTATTTTAATCAACCGCTACAGTCCGCGTAGGAAGTCGCATCGATTTCATACGATATAAAAATAGAACATAATTTAAACTTCTGTTTAAAAAAAGCTAATCTTTCATAGGAGAATGGGAATGAATATTGTTATCGATCTAATGGAGTGAACATGCTGATTACGCAGTCTGCTCTGTGAAAGAGAGACAAAAACGTGATGTTCTGACAGTTCGACAGATCTAACCAATCTACTCTCTATGCAGCACATTGATTTTTAACAAGGGTTTGGAGGATCCCAACGAAACAAAAGTTGCCGAATCCATCTTCAATTCAGAACTACGCATGAGAGTTAGATATTTCATGAGATTCCGGATTCCTGGAGAAAAATGACATTTCGAATGACACGCAAGTTGGATTGGAGAATCCTGGGATTGCTAAATTTGTAATTAGGCAGGTAAATTTTAGGAACTGCGTTCTGACCGAGATGCATGTTTTATTTGTTCGCGTGTGGAAAATAAAGCGAGTGACTGAAGATGCTGAAAGACGATTTGCAAGTCGTTAAACACCGTCAAATCGACCAGCACACGACATTGACGATCCTCAATCTGTGAGGTTTCGTTAATTAGAGGCCGAGTGAGAGAGAGAGAGAGAGAGAGAGAGGAAGAGGGGGGCGGTTTTCGTAACCTGTCAACAGATCTTCAAGGAACTCAGGCATGAACTTTTCCTCAAAGCTATTGCAAACAAAATTGCTCACGTATGCGTATTCGTTTAATCTCCGAGAAACACCCGATCTCATTTTTCCTCGATGTTTCACAAGCCAGTGTTTCAATAGTGTGACACAAAATGAATTGCTTTTGCCAGAAGCACATTTCCTAGCTGTGACTGATGGTTCTTTTCTAAGAGGCCTTTGAATGTGAAGGTAAGAATTCATTGCCGATCCGATCTGTAATTACGGATTTTGCGATAAATTTAATACTCTAATGAAACAATTCATTTTCCTGGATAAAATAATTACATCATTATGAAACAAGCATCTGAGCCGACACTAGAGTTTACACTGAAAGAGCAAGCATTTTATTAAAAATTAAACTTCTAAATTTTTTTTTGTTGGAGTTTAAAGACCACCGTGAGCAACTCATGGAATAAAAGCAGTCGCCCGTCCTTAATTTTGGGTCACTGGTTCCAGGGAAGGAGAGAGAGCCAGTGCGGTAAGGCAAACACAACATCCATGCCTCACCGGGATTCGAACACGAATCCCTTTCGGACGAATGATCAGAGGTCATCGCTTCGACCACTGCGCCACCGGGGCAGCAAATTTAATATTTTGGTCATACCCAACGCGGCAATTAAGTAATGTTTTTGATTTTTTTCGAAAATCCCGGTAAAATACACGGATCGAGAAGGTATGTCTTTTTTAAAAGTCATTTATCAGTTACGTGGTGGCAACAGCATGTGCGCGAGCATTGCGCAGATGATTATTTACGCTGTGCATGACGTCATTCGGTGGAAGAGCATTGTCACGGCTCTGTCATGGAGCAGAGAGCAAACATCCGGTTCTGTTTGAAAATAGGTGAAACTGCATCTGAGACAGTTTAATTGTTGCGTGATGTGTATGGGGTCTAATTGCCTACCTTGTGCACAAACATTCCGATGGTATGAACATTTCAAGGATGTGTGGGAAGATTTGGAAAATGAGGAAGGCCCGAACGCCGGATTTCAATGTGCTCGTCTGATCTCATTCAGAAAGTTCGCTAAGGGATATGAAGTAATCGTTGTGTATGACCTAGAGGATGCCGAAATGGGAGCTGAGTGTTAAGAAATGGATGATTTGTCAAATTGTAGTGCAAAAATCAGGGGGGGGGGAGTGTGTGCTCGTGTTATTGCACCTGCTTTGTCAGATGACCAGAAACATGCACGAGTAGAGTACGCAAAATACATCCTGGAGACTTCAGAAACAGTTCAAAATTTTCTCCAAAGCATTGCTGCAGGTGGCATGGTGTTTTCGTTATAATCCTGAAAAGCAGCATCAGAGTGCTCAGTGTGAGTCGTCACTTTCATCAAAAGGGAAAAAGATCAGGTTACAGGATTTCAAACTCAAGAAAATGTTTGCGTGCTTAAATGACACCAAGGAAATTGCATGACGAGTTCATTCCTGAAGATACAACTGTCACTGGCAATGTTTACAGATCCATTTTAAAGCGATTGTGGAAGAGGGTTGCTCGTGTCGTGCCTGAGTACAAAAACGGACAGTGGTTCCTGCCTGATAACGCGCCCGGACATAAAGTAGTCAGTGTACTCCGTGGAAAGAAAACAAGGATGTGAGTCCGTCTGTGAGCACACGCGTTTGTGTGCGTGTGCTTTAGCATTCCCCTATACTCCTGATTTGTCACCGTGCGACTACTTCCTGTTTCCTAAATTATAGCTGCCTTTAAAGGAAAAGCTTTTAAAGATATTGAAGATATACAAAGAACTGTGACATCAGCTCTTCTATCCATACCAAAAGATGACCTCTGCAAGTCCTTCCTTTACGTTGCATGATCGCTCCACTTCTTGTAATAACTTAGGAGGAATGTACTTCGAATAAAATACACTCATCGTCAAAAAAAAAAAACGTAGCGACCAGAAGGACGTGTCGGATTGCAGTGCTATTCGGGAGGAAGGTAAACCTTGCCAGGAACAATAATTCATTAAACATTGAGACTGATATGGGCAATATTTATTGAACTACACTCCAATAAATAGTGTCTCAGTATGGCGACCGGCGGCCATGTTTGCTCACACAGCATGCCAGACGTCCCGGCATGGAGTTACACAGGTTCCTAATGGTGTCCTATGATAAGCCATCCCATGCAGCTTTAATCTTCTCACGCAGTTCCTGCAGATTATGCGGTAGGGGTGAAGTGTGGATAGTGCGTCCAATAGCATCCCACACATTTTCAGTCGGCGATAGATCTGGTGATGCTACTGGCCATAGCAGAGTGTCAGTGCCTTGAAGGCAAGCTCTCGAGACAGTGGCAGTATGCTTACGAGTGTTGTCCTGTTGGAAAATCGCACCGGAGTGAGCGTTCAGAAAAGGTACAGCCACTGTTTTCAGGACCTCATTAACGTAATATTGGGCTGTCAAAGTGCCTATAATTAACACCAAAGGTGATCTGGCATCGTAGGCAATTGCACCCCACACCATGATACCAAGCCTTCTGCTCGTGTGACGCTCGACAACAAGCTGTTCATCTTTGCGCTGATTGAGGTGCACCCACACACGGATTCGGTGGTCGACTCCTCCAGGACATAAGCGGGACTCGTCACTGAAAATCAGCCGCTGCCATTCTGCGTGCCTCCATGAGATTTTGGCACGGTTCGCTCTCTTCGTGGTTCGTCTAGGTCCAGAACCTTCCTTTTGCTGCTGCGTGCCTTGTTCTATCCAGCGGCGCGACCGGTATTGCGCGCAATATGGTGATAAGACCATCTCGCTTCGCGGAGCCCGGTGATGCTGTCGCTCTCGAACTCCTCCAACTGCTCGAATTGCTTCAGGACTTTTGTCCGAGTCATACTTTATTTCCAAAGGATGCAACCAACTCAACCGCACGAGTCAGAATTGCAAGCACACGCAACGGGATGGCCTCATCTAGGCGGTCAGGTTCAGCTCTACGACCCCTTCTTGCTTGCGTCACATGTGCGACCGAGCGTGCTACTTGAATCATTTGCATGTCTCACGACTTACCCATCAAGTATCATTGCTATCGGTTGCTTCCTTCTGGGTGCAACTATTTCTTTAACGATGAGTTTATATTTAAGAAAGTCTTTCTGCTTTTTCATTTTTATTTTAAAATTCAGTCTCGATACTTATTCGTCACACTGTGTAAATTGCGTATTTTTTGTTACTGTCAAGAATTGACAACTTTTGAGAAGTTAGTCTATCAGCACTCAAAACAACAGAATTTTTATTTCTACCACATTGGCTATCAGAAAACTTCCCCCGTAGAGTATCAGAAACTGTCACGTGCAAAAGGACACTTTACACTTCGAAATTTTACAGTTTTACTTCTGAGAGGTTTGAAAACACCGTTTTCTTACTTGAAATTGTCCTCAAAACCTACTCATCGCTTTCACCCTCCGCAAAGATATCCGCTGGCCTCTGATCATTCGTCCGTAAGGGGTCTGGGTTCGAATCCCGGTCAGGCATGGATGTTGTGTTTGTCTTACGGCACTGGCTCTCTCCCTTCCCTGGAACCAGTAACCCTAAATTAGGGACGGGCGACTGCTTACAGCCCATTGAGTTGTTCACGGTGGTCGTTAAACCTCCAATAAAAAAAAAAAAAAGATATCCGCAATATTCTTCTGTAACACGACAATACCAATGAATCCTCTTTCTTTAAGAACATCATTTTTTACGTTCTAGTCTCCCGCCAGCAAAATAAACGAATCTTGATATCTCAGATTTGTCTCGATGTGACGCCTCCATTTCTCACAATTTGAGTTGAATCAGCAGCAAGGGATTTTTTTATGGTGTGCAGTCCAGTAACAACTATTTACTGGAGTCTTGCCATGCTCACGTCGTGAAGAAGGTGTCCGAAAAATAGAGGAGCATGTATTTCAAGCATAAAAAATTGTACAACACACTTAACGTTATCGTCCACGTAGTCTCATTGGAACTGATGACCTTGTTCTTCCGATCTACGACTTGAAATATCTCATTGCGATAGAAGTCTGGCGAACGGGAGTTGAAGTCATCCGCGCGAAGTCAATGTCATTGGCAAAGTTTTCCTCAGCGAGAAAATTCGATAAAGACCGGAAGAGATTAAAGTCAGACGGGGCATGATCCGGGGAATAAGAGTGCAACAATATTTCCCATTCCAGCTCGTGCAATTTTTGCTGGGTCCGTAAGGAGACATGTGGACGAGCGTTATCATGGTGAAAAACACTTCCATGGCGATTAATCAACGTTGGGTGCTTTTCCTGTAACGCAGCATGGAGACGGTCCAACTGTTGGATGTAATCATCCGCTGTGATGGTATTATTCCGCGCTAAGAGTTCATAGTATATCCCACCGCGACAATCCCACCAGCAACTCAGCATCACTTTCCATCCATGAAGGGGTAGCTTAACGACCTTCTCAGAGGGTTATTCATGCTGGGCGCATATTCTTTGTAGCGTAACATTCACGTATGTTATCCATTTTTCGCCACCAGTGACCAACCGATGCCTCCCCATTTTCTCGTTCACGTAGAGCAACAGCAATGGAGTAGCGTTGCACCCGATTCTGGTCATACAAAGCATGGGGTACCCAATTGCACAGTTTACACGAATATCCCAACTTTCTCTTTCACGCAGAGCAACAGCAATGGAGTAGCGTTGCATCCGATTCCGGTCAGACAAAGCATGGGGTACCCATTTACACAGTTTACACGAATATCCCAACTTTCTCTTTCACGCAGAGCAACAGCAATGGAGTAGCGTTGCATCCGATTCCGGTCAGACAAAGCATGGGGTACCCATTTACACAGTTTACACGAATATCCCAACTTTCTCTTTCACGCAGAGCAACAGCAATGGAGTAGCGTTGCATCCGATTCTGGTCAGACAAAGCATGGGGTACCCAATTGCACAGTTTACACGAATATCCCAACTTTCTCTTTCACGCAGAGCAACAGCAATGGAGTAGCGTTGCATCCGATTCCGGTCAGACAAATCATGGGATACACATCTGCACAGTTTATACGAATATTCCAACTTTCGATAGCGAGTGTTGATGGTCGTATAGGAGGTCTTCATTTATTGTCAGTTCCTGTAGTGTTGCATCAGGCTTGGTCGATAGAACGTGCTGCAGTGTATCATCATCAATTTTTCTGGGTTTTTCACTTCTAAGCGCATCATACAGTTCCCGTACACTAGTGTCGAATTTCCTGTTCCAGTCATAGCAAGTACTTTGTCCTATAAGATCGTCACCAAACACTGTTGCGCAATTTTCCAAGTGCTTCCGTAACTTTCACGCCCTTCAAATATTCATAGCGCAATATTGCACACACACCTTCCTTCGATATCGCCATTGTATCGTCGCCACGTGCAACTAATCTTCACCTCAACAGCGTACGTTCTGTCTTTAGAATTTATTCTTTCGCGCACAGCACTCTGGGATGTTTGCGTCACGGCAGTCCCGCATTATCTTGCATTACACACGACATGCACGATTTTTTCCGGAGACTTTCTTTACTACCTAATATCAAGTAAAACTCTGGATAAGACAGACATTTCTGTCGTTATTACAGTATTGATTTTCACACTACACAGGATCCAATGACCCAAAACTGGAGATATCTCTCTGCACCTTTCTATAAGCTTCTAGTGTTATGCAAAATATTAGTAAAAATAAAAAAAACTTCTGCTGCTGATTTTTTACCCAAAATCGAAAAATGTTTTAGACTTCTTGCAGTTATGCTGTTTGAAAATCTATTTACAGCAGTGGTCTCTAACTCAGACCCTTGGAAGGGCCACTTACTAGTTTTAAAGTAATTTAGCGGGCTGCATGAATATTAATAAATTTCTTATAAATATCAAATTTACAAAACTAACCCAATGGCTTGGCACTACAGTGGAATATTACACTGAGTGGCCACTTTATTATGACCACCCCCTCAGTACTTCGTTGGGCCACCTTTTGCCTTTAATACTGCGTCGATGCTTCGTGGCATGGACTCCACGAAATGTTGATAGGTGGTTTGTGGAATCCGAGACCATGCTTGATGAATAGTACTTTCCAGGAGTGTGAGATAGCAGGGTTGTGGATCCAGCTGTCTGATGGCTCGTTCAACTTCATTCCCCAAATTCCCAATGGGGTTGAGATCTGGAGATTGTGGGGGCCACCTAAGCAAAGTAAATTCACCGGCATGTTCCCGAAACAAATCCTGTACAATACAAGCACTATGGCAGGGCGCATTATTTGTTGAAAGTAGCCATCGCCATTGAAATAAACCATCCATATGACAGGACGCACTTGGTCCGCAACGATGTTTAGATATGATGTGCCAGTCAGACGTTGATCAACACGAATTAAAGTGCCCAAAGCATGCCAGGAATCGACGCAAAAGCATGCATTTGGGTACATGCTTTCGTGCTGTTTCCGCCAAATCCTCACTCGGCCATCGGCACGGTGCAACTGAAAACGTGATTCATCGGACCTCATAATTTGTTTCCAATTATCGACTGTCCAATCCTTGTGCTCCTCTGCGAACTGGAGACGGTTTCTCTTGTTAACTGCAGACAGCAAAGTTGTTCGAACAGGCCTTAGGCTGCCATATCCCATCCGATGCAGTGTATGGCTAACAGTGCGTGCAGAGATCATTTGAGGGGATCCTTGATTAATATGGTCTGTAATTTGCTGCACTGTTGCCTTTCTGTTGTCTTTTACCAGTCTGGACACTATCCGTTCCGCCCGAGCAGTCACTAGTCGATGACGACCACACGTTGCACTTAGAGACCCAGTTTTTTGGCTGACAGTCCAGTCTTTAAACACTTTAACAGCTGCTGCTCTTGAACATTTCACGAATGCGGCGGTTTCGGTGATACTCGGTCCATGGCTCCGAGCACCTACAATCATCCCACGTTGAAAGTCCGTCAAATCGCATTTTTTACCCATTTCGTCACCCAAAAATCACTTGTACCACTGTCGCAAGCACTAAGTTTTCCCTTTTTGTACTAGCCTTGCCCTCTGGCGGCAACAGCGTGCAGCCATAGCTCATTTGCTTAAAACTGTCAGGTGGTCATAATAAAGTGGCCGCTCAGTATATTTATAATCACATTTTCCCAACTGAACATGGTACAGAAAATATTACATGTTCTGACAAGAAACTTGGGCTCGCTTTTTTGTCACTAACTTATTGATATTTGGAATGAAGCCGTTTGAACATTCTTTTAAAAGTGAGCATAAGTGCCTGTGACTTAATCTATTCCTTTCAAGACGTTTTTCTGTATTCATTCTTGAAAACAACTGTTCATATGAGTATGTTGTTCCGAACATAGAACCCGTGCAAATAGGTTATGAATGTTTACGTACTTCTCCTTTGAAACTAGATTGCAGCTGTTGAATTTTTCTTTTAGGAAAGAATCACACTTAAAGTCTTTTAATTCACGCTGATGTTCTTCAGGTGCGTTGTCAGAATTATAGGAAAATGGAGACTTGAATATATTCAAAAGATTTTCCACGTCTTTGAAACATTCAAACCGCAATACCGTTATATCCTTCGTAAATAAACTTGTTACTTATACAGCGGATGGCTTTGCCAAGCATTAATACGTTATATTATATTTAATATATCATATAATTGACAAAAGGTGGATTTATTTTTATTTTGTAATCAGTCATGCGTGCCGCAAAACAGTTTGCGCCGGACCGCGAGTTTGAGACCACTGATTTACAGAGTCCCAGCTATTTGTTTTACATACGTAGATTAGAAAACAATTTCGCTTCAATTTTTGAACAAACTTAGCAGAGGATTCTGCTTCATATCTGATAGAGAAACGTATTACATTTTCGTCATCTGTACCTTTGCACTTTTTTGTTATCAGAATCGCTACTGTTTAAAAACAAATAATGAAAGTTCTACGATCAATAGTACATCTGTGCTTTAGAAAGGGGAGCTAAAGTTGCCACCACAAGTTCGTCCTTTCAGTAGAACGAATAAAGATCATCAGCTTCTAGTGTTATGAAGAAACGGATTTGAATTTCATCAGTAGCACACCTACTGCTTGTAAATAACGAATTGAATTTCTAGTGTCAGGATATCGACCTCTTCAGGACAATGAATTATTCTACCCTTCTTTAGAACCAAAAAACAACTAAAATACTTAATGAAATAAAGTGCATCATACTCTTCTTTAGAAGCAAAAAAAAAAAAAAAAATCAAGTCAAATTATGTTATCCACATATTTCGCATTTCAGAATAACCAAGTTGAATTGTGAAACTCAAATTTGCCGGTGGCAAACTCAAAGCCAAATCCTTCTACTCCGGAGCCGAATGTTTTAAATAACTCTGTAGGGGAAGGAATTCTGGCTAATTCCAGACGACGTGTGGAAGCAGCATCACACATTTTTCGAAGCACAGAAATAATTCTCATCAATTCCAGACGATGTATGGAAATATCACACAATTTTCGAAGAATCAGACGGCCGCTAGATCCATTTTTATGTTCGCTCGCAAATATGAAACCCAAATGTTGCTGCTGGCAGTCTTTGATCTCACATCCTTCTGCATTGGAGCCGAATACTTTTCCAATTAAGTTACGCCAACAAGAACTTATCACTGCTACTTGTCTTGACACCTGTGAAACCTCTGTTGCACGTCACAAACTACCTAAGATAAAAAAAACGATATTTATTGGAAATAAAACCTATATAATAGGCTACGTCTGTCCCCAACGTTCTAACGTCATTCAGTACTTGCAGCGCCATCTGCTTTTATCCGGTGGCGGAAATCGCACTTAAGCTCACCGCAATCGCACGACACGTAAAATCAAGAAGAAATACCGGAAAATAAAATAAAGTTAGAAAGACAAACTACTCCACCGGTGGCAACAGGCACGTGCCCAAACAACTGTCTGCTACGTCTGTTCTGTTACGTAGGTGTTAATCAACGTGGAATCATGGTGTGGTGCGATCAGCGCCAACGGCTGCTCACCGTTGGTATGCATTACGGGCACATTAATGGCACGCCGCTATGTTGACGAGGTGCTGCGGTCCGGGGCACTACCGGATCTTCAGGGCATCCCAACCGCTGTTTTTCAACACGATAACACACGGCCTCATACCTCTCGGATCAGCCTGAATGCTTTACATGGTGTGCGGATTCTTCAATGGCCAGCACGATCCCCGACCTCTCACCCATCGAGCATCTGTGGGACACGATTGGACGTCGGTTGGGGAACCTCTCACCCCCCGCAAAATAAAGATGAACTGTGGACTTGGATCAACACCACATAGTGCACGATACCCCAGGATCCTATTCGGACTCTTGTTTTGATTGGAGGTTTAACGACCACCGTGGGCAACGCAATGGGCTATAAGCAGTCGCCCGTCCCTAATTTAGGTCAACTAGTTCCAGGGAAGGGAAAGAGCCAGTGCCGTAAAACAAAAACAACATTCATGACTCACCGGAATTCGAACCCGGACACCCCTTTCCGACGAATGATCAGAGGCCATCGCTTAGACAACTAAGACACCGGGGCAGCTATTCCGGACTCTCATTGCTTCGATGCCACGTCGGGTACAACGCTGTATCGCCCAAAATGGGGGCCACACACCTTATTGACCATATTGTATATTCAGCCACTGGAGCCCAGTCTGTATGTGACAATTAAACAATTTGTTCATGACTTACTTTACTATCTGTGTGTGCAGTTTGGTCTGTTTTTGAGCATTCCTTAATGGTGTGCCATGCTCTGTGTCAGGCAGTGTATGTATACTTTTTGTTGACTAAGTTTTCACTGTGCTTTGGCTCAGCTTCTTGAGGACGAATGGCACGTAAATATTATAATCGTATGTGACATTATCACCGGTACTGACGGTCATAGGATTTTTTGTGTTGCTACCACGCGCTTGAGAGAAATGGTCCCTATCCAATGCAGACGGATGGTCACTGCACCTATGCTAACTACGGCGCATAGGTAGAAAAGGCTTACATTTGTAAAATGGATCTCCGCTGATTGGCAAAGGATTGCCTTCTCCGATGAGTCACGTTTTCTGCTTCATCGAACGGATGGACATTGGTGTAAAAGGAGAGAAACATCGTAGAAAAACACTCTTCAACCTTTTCTGGAAGAACACAAGCATGGTGGGGGCAGCGTTATGATCTGGGGAACGTCTTCGCGGCATTCCCTGGGTTCACTCATACCTGTGGAAGACACTATGGACCGAATTCGTTATTAATCCATCCTTTCAGACCACGTACTCCCATACATGCCGATTGTCATCCCTGGCGCGGTAAGGGATCTTACAGAAGGACAATGCGATGGGTCACAGCTAGAAATTTAGAGAGTGGTTGGGAGAGCATAATGAAGACTTCAAAGTACTTCCCTGGCCCTCCTATTCCCCAGATTTAAACCCAATTGAGCATCAGTGGGACCACTTCGATCGTGTTGTTCGCTCTATGGATCCTCCACCACGCACTTTCCAGCAGCTGTCAGATGCACTGCAGTCAGCATGGCTCCACATACCTGCGAACACCTTCCAGCACCTTTCTGACTCACTCCCAGCCGGTCCAGCTGCTGTCCGCGCCGCACACGATGGTTACTCTGAATAATAGCTAGTGGTCACAATAATGTGACTCGACCATGTACATTTGTTTGATTTCTATATAACCTAAGATACCCACTGCGGAAATAATATGTGTCCAATAATTCTCGGGCACGCTGTATATATACACAGGGTGCCCGAGAATTATTGAACACAGTACGAAATTATATAAAACAAATATTAAACAGATAGAAAGAAACTGACTGTACTAATTTACAACATAATTACACAAGTTAATAAATTTCGATGTGAGATCCCTTGGTTGCTCATAGTACGTCCAAGCGATACTTAATTTCATGCCATGTATTGGCAAGCATCTGAGGAGTTATGGAATTAATAGCAGCTGTGATACGCTGCTTCAGTTTTTGCAAATCAGTACAAGGCGTCTCATAGACACGATCCTTCCCGTAACCCCACATGAAATAATCAAATGGAATTACATCTGGAGAGCGAGGAGGCCACGGAATGGGACCATCACGCCCAATACATCTGTTGGGGAAATGCTCATTTAGGCACTTACGTGCACACGTTGACCAATGTGGAGGCCCGCCTTGTTGGAAAACGACGTTGTCATATCTTTTGACCTGGGGTATAGCAAAATTTTCTAGCATATCCAAGTAAATGTCACTATTTATGGTTTTTTTCGCAGAAGAAGAAAGGGCCAATCACTTCTCTTTTTGATAGGGCGCACCACACATTAACTTTTGGAGAATCACGTTCCAGTTCAATAGCAGCATGAGGTGGTTCACTGCTCCATATCCTACAGTTGTGACGATTCACAATACCTGATACATGAAATGTGGATTCATCACTAAAAATTACAGTACCGAGAAAGTTTTCGTCCTTTTCCTTTAGATTCAGCATATCCACAGCGAAATCTTATCATTTACATGCATATTTTGCAGTATTTGAATTTTATAAGCATGAAACTTTAATTTCTTGTGCAAGATATCGTGAACTGTCGATTTCGGAATGCACAGTTCTCTGCTTGCTTTAGGAACGGATTTCCTGGGGCTTTGTCGGAAACTTTCATTAACTTGGTCAACCGTCTCACTGCTGACTCTAGGCCTGCCGGCTCCTCCACGATGTTCCACATTGCCAATTTCTTTAAACTGCTTCATCCACCGCTTAGTTGAATTCGTTGACGGAGGATTACAACGATAATCTAAACAGTACCGTCTTTTAACTTTAATGACAGACTTTAATTCCGCAAGCCATAACACACACATCGCCTTCTGCTGTACGGATGACATGACTACTGATTGCGCATTTTTCATACATTTCTCATCAGGCCACACCTAGCGCCATCTATCGGATTCGGGGAATAACAATTCTGCAAAACAAAAATATAGAAACCGTGTTAGAAAGACAGACAATGATAATACGTGACATAGAAAGACAGACAATGCTCATAGTTTTTTTTTGTACATAATTTTGTAATGTGTACAATAATTCTCGGACACCCTTTATATATATATATATATATATATATATTGTACTTCAAAGCAGATCTGTCCGGGTCCAAAATTTTTCATACGTTTCCAACTCTGACCGTGATCGAGTAAAGAATTAACGGTACCTCTGAGAAACCATTTGTAAAATGCACCAAATGCCTTAGAACACTGCACGAGGCTGCTATTTCTGGAGCAGCGTTATTTCCTCGTGAAAAGTTTCCTTCCCTCGAAATCGGTTGCGTCAATAAAAATATTGAGAGGGTGTTGTGTTTTATTATTATTATTTTTTTTATTGGAGGTTTAACGACCACCGTGAGCAACTGAATGGGCTATAAGCAGACGCTCATTCCTAATTTAGGGCCACTGGTTCCAGCGAAGTAAGAGAACCAGCGCCGTAAGACAAACCACATACACGCTTCACCGGGATTCGAACCCGGATCCATCTCGGACTAATGATCAGAAGCCATCGCTTAGACCACTGCGCCAAAAAAGCGGCTGCCTAGAAAGTGAAATCGCCTGATGAAGATGAACAAACTAATCATTTCCAGTTGCTGTCGAAGCATTTTTCAAACAGATATTATCATAGATCGCACGTTCTACGGAAGTGAAACATGATTTCACCTGTCAAACTCCAAGAATATTAGCCATCATACTGCTTAACAACAAAAAACACTTCGAATTTCATTTCCAATGTTGGATGAAAAATGCACGTGTCTGCACTTTCTCACGATGTCAAGAAAATTATTTCTTGTCAAGTGCAGTCAGTTCGAATCAGTATAATCGTATATTTACTGTTTTAATTAAGTGTCCGTTTGTGTATCGATGGAGCGCAAAATCTCAGGTAACAAATTACTTATATTAAGTTAAAAATAGATGTAAACAGTTTCGTGTAGATAGTGAGATATTAAGTTTTCAACATGATTGAATAGATAACATTAGAAATTTTTCAGATATTTTTTTTTATCTCGCGTTTAAAGCCATGAGGAACTCGTATTCATCATTTCATTTTTGTAAAACAAATCTTATTTTTCTTTACAAAATTGTTATTTCATTAGCGTTCCAATTCAAAACAAAACTTCATAGGGAACTGCTTGGTTCGCTGCTAATAGGAGAGCTAGTCCGTAAGACATGCATCACCCATTCCTTTTCCAGGACTCGCGAACCCGGGGTCATCTCCGACGAATAATCAGCAACTAGCACTTCGGACCACTCGCCCACCGGGCAGACAAAGACAGATTCACAAATAGTAAATCATGATGCTACCTACACACATTAGATCTCGTTCCACTATTAGCAGTTAGCATCATGAAAGAAAATGAAATAGTTTTGAATATGTGTTGTCCAGAATCTATTTAGGTGGCGCAGTGGTCTAAGCGCTGGCTTCTGATCATTCGTTCGAGATGGACCCGGGTTCAAATTCCGTGACGCAGTGGTCTATGCACTAGCTTCTGACCATTCGTTCGAGGTGGGTCTGGGCTCGAATCCCAGTGACGCAGTGGTTTAAGAGCTAGCTTCTGACCAATCATCCGAGATGGGTCCGGGTTCGAATCTGGGGATGCAGTGTTCCAAGCACTAGATTCTGACCATTCTTCCGAGATGGCTCTGGGTTTGAAACCCGGTGACGCAGTGGTCCAAGCACTAGCTTCTGACCATATGTCCGAGATGGGTCCGGGTTCGAATCCCGGTGAAGCCAGTAGTCTAAGCATTAGCTCCTGACCATTCATCCGAGATGAGTTAGAGTTCGAATCCCAGTAACGCAGTGGTCTAAGCGTTAGCTTCAGGCCATTCGTCCGAGATGAGTCTGGGTTAGAATCCTGGTGGTACAGTGACCTAAGCGCTGGCTTATGACCATTCGATCGAGATTGGTCTGTGTTTGAATCCCTGTGACGGAGTGGTCTAAGCGCTAGCTTCTGATAATTAGTCTGAGATGGGTCAGGGTTCGAATCCCGTGACTCAGTGATCTAAGGGCTAGTTCCGACCATTCGTCCGAAACTGTTCCGGATTAGAATCCCGGTGATGCAATTGTTGGCGTATGACTATTCGTCCGAGATGGCTCCGAGTTCGAATCCCGTTCAGAGATGCATTCTGTGTTTATCTTACGGCATTGGCTCTCTCCCTTACCTGGAACCAATGGCCTAAAATTAGGGACGGGCGACTGCTTAATAGCCCATCGAGTTGCTCACGGTGATCGCTTAACTCTCCTTCCCCCACAAAAAAGAATCCCTTCAGCATCAGAAAGTATAATAAAATGAAAAAATCATAATTAGAAATATGAAATTGAAGGATATTTTCAAATAAACTGTTGCAGCGTGATTAATCACGCGATGTGTGAGTCGAGTAAAAATTCTGAGTGAAAAGTACCTGAGCTGTCCCGTTGGCTAAGTGGATAGAAGTGCAGAGTTCCGGTTAATTCTAATGGGCTGTCGGAAAAGTCATGACGTGTTTGGGCACGCGATGGCGGTTGGGTGGTTTTGGAAGTACTAGAGGCATGCGCAGCTCTGTTATCGCTATGGCATTTGACAGGTGACAGTTCTAGCTGCAATCAAAAAGGAATAGTGAGCGATTTGGTTGATTTGCGGAGATTTGACATCAAGTTGAAGATTGAAACCAAACTGTGCATTTTCACCATATTTTACTGTTTTACTTCCGTAAAGGGAAGAACGCGCGTCAAGCTTGTGAAGAGCTGCGTAAAGTGTACGGTGATAATGCTGTACAAGAACGTCAGTGCCAGCGGTGGTTCGCAAACTTCCGTGCTGGTGATTTTGACCTCAACGATGCTCCTCGGTCCAGGAGGCCCACCGAGGCTGATGACGACCAAATCAAGGCATTGATCGAGTCAAACCCACGTTACACGACAAGAGAGATTGCAGACACATTGCATATCCATCATTCAAGCATTCACGACCGCCTGAAGAAGCTGGAATACGTAAGCAAGCTCGATGTGTGGGTTCCTCATAAACCTAAAGAAGCTCAATTAACGGCGCGTATAAACATCTGCGATATGCTCATTAAACGTGAGGAAAACGACCCTTTTTTGAAGTGACTGATAACTGGTGACGAAAAGTGGATTGTGTACAACAATGTGCTGCGCAAACGGTCTTGGTCCCGACGTGCTGCTTCGCCTCAAACGACATCCAAAGCAGACATTCATCAGCAGAAGGTTCTGGTCTCAGTGTGGTGGGATTTCAAAGGTGTCGTGTATTTCGTGCTCTTACCACGGAACCAAACAATCACTTCGAATGTGTACTGTTGGCAGTTGGACAGTTTGAATGAATCCATCATCCAGAAACGTCTAGAGCTCGTCCATCGTAAAGGTGTTGTGCTCCATCACGACAACGCGAGACCACACACAAGTTTTATCACTCGCCAAAAATTATTGGAGCTTGGGTGGGATGTGTTGGCACACCGAGCATACTCGCCTGACCTTGCGCCGTCAGACTTCCACTTGTTTCGCTTTCTTCAAAAGTCCTTGCGTGGTATAACGTTCAATTCAGATGAGGCTGTAAATCAGCACCTTGTACAGTTTTTCGCCACGAAAGACAGGTCTTTGTATGAACGAGGCATTCTGCAGCTCATTGAAAGATGGCAAAAGGTTATCGAACAAAACAGGCATTATATCATTGATTGATCTTTGCTCTTTCTATCAATAAATGACCTTTGCAAAACATGGCTAAAATACGTCATGACTTTTCCGACAACCCAATACAAGTCGGGCTCGAGCTCGTGTTTCGGATGAGGCGAAGTGGAACACCTGTCCAACGTGAGTAGCTGTGCTTTACCTGGAACTTATGACCCTCAATTAGGGATAGATGGCACCGTATAAATGGTCGAGATTCATTTAAGCCCCATAAAGGAATAGAACACAGCAAGAAGTTTCTTGTGCAACCACTTATCCGCTGAGTGCTTGAGCGTAGGAACGCTCAAGAGCGGTAAATGCTGGCTAACGCTTAAGCACTATCATGAAGCGCTAATGTAATGATCAATTTTTGTTCCTCTAAAAAAAGCAACAATCATAATTTCCCAAATATACAATGTCGAGACGCATTGTTGTGACCACTAGCAAATATCCAGAGTAAACTCTGTGTGCAGCGCGGACAGCAGCTGGATGGGCTGGGAGTGAGTCAATAAGGTACGGGAAGGTGTTTACTGGTATGTGGTGCCATGCTGACTGCAGTGCATCTGACAGCTGCTGGAGGTGCGTGGTGCAGGACACATAGAGCAAACAACACGATTGAGGTGGTCCCACAGATGCTCAACTGGGTTTAAGTCTGGGGAATTAAGGGGCCAAAGAAGTACTTTATTTATTTATTTATTTATTGTAAGCACATCCTTACAGACGGTAAATCTAGTTACATGAATTGCTATATTTATATTTACAGTGATAATTACCTAGTGATATTTACAAACTTGCAAAACATGCTTTATGAAAACAATTATTACTTACATTAAAAATATCCGGACATACTTCAAGTGAGTTGTAAAGCCTATGCATTTTACAAAACGGAGAATTGTTTCCAGCATCAGTTCTGCAAAATGGCACTGCAAGTAGTTCACATTTTGTCCTCGGTAAATATGGGACACGGAAACTTAATTGATTTACAATTTGAGTATCGTCTATCTCTCCATTGATGATGCCGTACAGGAACTTGAGCTGGGGAGCCTTCCTTCTTGTTTGCAGAGAGGTCATCTTCAAGAATGTCAGAAGCTCAGCAGTCGGGATGTCCGCTATATAAAGACCGGTCGATTTATAAAAAAGGTGTCGAAGAAACTTTTTCTGAACTTTCTCAATTTCATTTACTAGAGTTACTTGGCTAGGACTCCAAATGATCGCCGCATATTCCAGTGAAGATCTAACCGTAGTCTTAAAAATGCGAATAAGTGTCTGAGTATTCGAGTAATACTTGGAATGTCGCATGATAAATCCAAGTTTTCTGTAGTCTGTACGTACAATTCTTTTGCCATGACTTTTAAAGTCCAAGTTCGAACCAAACGTGACTCCCAAGTCCTGGATTTCGTTTGTCCGGATCGTCGCCAGCTTTGTAATAAAAGGAAACGGCATGACACTTGGCATGACACTTGGAGATGTTGAGATAGAGATGGTTTAATGCACACCACTGAAGCAGGTTATTGACGTCATCAGGAGTCTGTACATTGCGATAAAGCTTGAGATCATCAGCAAACAAGAGACATGGGCCATGAATGCAAAAAGGAGGGTCATTAATGTATATTGAAAACAGGAGTGGTCCTAAATTAGAGCCTTGGGATATTCCAAGGCTCGAATTTAGACTTCCTCGTGCTCTTCGAACCACTCGTGGACATTTCTAGCTGTGACACATCGCATTGTCGTTCTGGAAGATCCCATTCTCCATAGGGAAGATAATCAGCATGTATGGGTGTACGTGGTCTACAAGGATGGTTTCATAACGAATTCGGTCCATAGTGTTTTCAGCAAGTATCAGTGGAGCCACGATAACATTCTCGAGACCATAATACTGCCCCCACCAGCTTGCGCTCTTCCAACAATTGTTGAAGGGTGTTTTGTTCTTTGATGTTTCTCGCCTTGTATGCCAACGTTCATCTGTTTGATGAAACAGAAAACGTGACTCATCGTAGAAGGTAATCCTTTGCCAAAACAGCGGAGTTCTGGTACTGCCGTGCAAATGTAAGCCTTTTCTGCCGATGCACCTTCGTTAACATAGGTGCAGTGATCATGCGTCTGCATCGGAGCCCCATACGCAGCAAGGTTTGCTGAACACATTTTCGAGACACACTTCCGGTAGCCCTCTGGTTCATTCGACCAGTGAGTTACTCCACTGCAGCGTATCGATCGGCCCTCACGCACCTTCGCGGTCGACGTTCACCTCCCATATCAATGGCACGTGGTGCTCCGCAGTCTCCAGATCGCTTATTCGCAATGGTGCCATTTCTCCAATCACGATACACTTTAACCACAGCAACACGCGAACAGTTCACAAACTGCGCTGTTTCACAAATACCGCCACCCTTTACCCGAAAACAGATAATCATCCCTTTTTGCAAATCTAATAAATCGCTCCTTTTATCCATGACAGCAATGAGTGATATGTTTTCAGCATGCCTACAGCATACCTTATATACCCTCCAAGTCAGCTTACGACAAGTGCCTTCTTTCATTGGCTACGCGCTGTTGACGTCAAAAGTAGGAGGTGGGCGCAATAATGTGACTCGACTGTGTTTCGGATGCTTGTGAGCGTACACAACAAATGATTGTCTAATATCTGAAGATTTCTTAATCTTTTTACTGTTTTCTCCATTTTGCTTCGGATAACAATTGTGTTGTAAAATATTATCACCTAATGTTTCGTTACAGATTATTCATAATGCCGAAATAAAATATATTCCATCTTCCATTGGTATAGAGCGTTGCCTTCTAACCTTTTGTGCTGCTGAGCGTGGGTTTGAACCCCGTGGGAGGGTTTGTTTGTATCAGAGTGTGGCGACCACTACGAGCAAGAACGTGGATAAAAAAAAATGTGTGCGTTTTTTTCACTTCTGTTTGTAATACCACCAAAAACTTGCAAATTGGAATATACGAAAAAGAGTGGAAAAGGTCGGGTTCAATTTGACATAATTTTGAATCGCCCACCAGTTCTTAAATGTTAAAAAGCAATATTTGTCTTCGCTAAGGAATTTTTTGATGCCACGGTATGATTGCAAAATGTTTTGTATTAGTTTTAAATTAATTGGTGTTGTGTAGTATTTCTTTAAAAAAAGATAGGAGTTTTAAAGTTCACATCTTCAGGTGCCCGCCCGACATTCACTTTGAATTGATAAACAAAACGTGAGCACAAGAGAAAACTTCCATTTTTTCACCCCTACACCGATGAGGTAGTACTTTATGAACACCTACCTATAAACTGTAGGACCCCCTTTAGCCCGCAAAACAGTGGTCACTCGGCGAGGTATCGATTGGATGAGGGGGTGATAGGTATCTTGGAGTATATGGTAATACAATGTCAACAGTAGGTCCTCCAGTTCTCGTACATTTCGGGGTGGTGGTGATTTAGCGCGAACCCGCTTTTCCAAGTCGAACCACAAATGTTCGATTGGGTTCATGTCAGATGAATTTAACAGAAAGTCACCAGCATGTTCCTCTAACCACTCCTTGACGATTCTGGCAGTGTGTCATGGCGCACTATCTTGTTGGTAATGGCCATCACCAGCAGGGAACTCAGTTGCCATGAATGGGTGAACTTGATCCGCAACGATGTTCAGATAGCTGACAGCTGCCAGGGATTGTGGTATTGGGATAATGGAGCCTAAAATGTCCCAAGAAAAAATCTCCCACAGCAAAGCACTACCGCCGTCAGACTGTTTCCGCACAACAGTGTCTCCAGGTGCTGTAGCCTCCGTTGGTAATCGGTGTATCCGCGCTCGGGCGTCTACCTGATGCACCAGGAATCTTGATTAGTCAGACCAGGCCACTTTCTTTCAATCATCCACAGTCCAATCTCGATGATCTTGGACCCATTTCAAGCGTTGTTGGCGAGGACAAGCTGTAAGCATGGGGACCCTGCTGGGTCTTCGGATACGCGTGCTCATAAGGCTGCAATGAACTGTGTGCCGTGACACATTGCCCGGATCATCACTGTTGTAGCTGCGGGAGATTTGTCGCACTGTGGCCCGGAGGTCACTGTAAACAATGCGCGACAGTTTCCGCTCTTCTCTGGCATCAATAAACTGTGGACGACAAACGGCTGGACGACGGTTTCTTCGTTTGGCCATCTGTGCACCATCTTTGATATGTACTCACTACGGCTGCAGGGGAACAACCTACAAGCCGCGCCGTTTCCGAGATCGTAGTTCCGGGGCGCCGTGTCATCACAATTTGTCCTTTATCAAACTCAGATAAATCGGCAGCTTTTCCCATTCTGACTCCGAACACTCTACTAACCGAAAGCAGGTCTTCGGGTTGTATATATACTGCTCTGTGAACTTTACCTGCGCCACAGTTCGGTGTCTAGGCGCGGTCATATCTCTAAGGCTCGGCATAGTCATAATGGGGTGGCTCATGTGACATAAAATGATTCAAATAAACAATGTATTACAGACAGACAGACTGAAACGACGTTGATGCATAAAGACATAGGTGTGCAACTGGCTGTTCCCTTGGTGCTTCTCTTATAACATTTTTCTGCGTATAATTTGGGAATGATCTTACAGAAATGCTAATATTATCCCAAGCCGAGAATCAAATGCAATTGCCGTTTCGACACTTTGGTAACACTCTTTTGTCCACTGCCTGAGTATGAGTGGGATATGAGAACAAATATGTACCTGGATTATCCATCTTCACAATGTTTTGCAATTACTAAAAAAGTTTGATTTTTGGTCAAAGGTGGTAAGGGTGTGTTACAATCTCACCAGGAGATCAGAGCAATATAATTACCTACACCAAAGTTTAGAAAAATTATTCTAAATTTCCTGATACTGTTACTTGTTGAAGTTATATTTCGCACTTGTTATTTTTTCTAGATGTAGTAGTCTGATGTATGGCCGTTTATTCAGAAGCTTCCCAATTAGAGTATTTTCGGGTTCAGCAACGAAACTATTCTGTTGTAATCATAAACTTTTTACCCTCAGATTTCCGACAAAAATGGACAAAATCTTTTCGAAAGGACATTCACATAACGCTTGAAATTTTGTTTAATGTTGCCCTCCGACAGCATTAATTGAATATGTTAAAACTAGGGGAATGCCCATAAAAAATAACGGGGTTAATCACAAAATGATGGACGCGCGCGCTGCTCACTGTTGTGTCATCTCACCTTGAACGCTATTTCGGTTGACTCTTTAGACCTTCATCTCTTCAACTCAGTTATATTTTTGCTAGCTTTTATAGAATTGAAATATTTGAAGGAAGTCTGGTGTACACTTCTTTGGAACATACGGAATTATGCCAAGGGACCCAGTATTAGAAAAAAATGATAGACGTATTCTACGTCAAAAGGTCTGCAGTCATGCAGGCTAACTCACCAGGAAAACGAAAGTTTTGTCGAACTTCCTTCTGATGCCAGTCTGGTATCGATATTCAGATCCAAATCTCTAACTCAGTTTGGTGTATCGATATTCAGATCCAAATCGCTGACTCTGCTTTGGGGTATTTATGGGGATAGAATATCCAAGTCTCAGCGACAAAGCTCTAAAATTACTGGTAACTCTTTCCAGGGGCGGCTCGTGCTCTTGAGAGTGTAAGTGCTGCGACTTACCAATTTACACGCGGTCTGCGACCCCCTCCCCCATACTACCACTAAACACCTTAGGAATTAGGCAATGGGATCAACTTGGTCATCGAGGGAAATACCCGAGAGCAGATTTTCGTAATTACATATAAATTAATACGATCATTCATTCTGTTCACCTCTTTGGGCGTTAATGGTTAAATTTGTAATCGTATGTTCGACACAGTATTAAGCCTAATATTTTGCGGAATGTACGGCTTGATTAATCTGCCCCGACTTCAGTTGACTAGAAAACATTACTCATTTATTTTTATTTATTTATTTATTTTGAAAATAGGTTTTTATTCAGTTTCATATTTTTAATACGAAACGTTTTTACAGTGTGCTTCAATATACAATTCAATCAATCACTCTTATTTGCGTTTTTTAATGTGCTTTCCCGTACTTCGCCGTCTGAGTTATAACCAAATCTGGTGTTGGTCGACCTAACGACTTTACTTCAATTTTCCCCGCTAAAGTTCTTGAAGAAAATGGTAGTTTCAAAAAAGAATCTACTGAATTAATCGCAGTCTCCATTCATGAAATTAAAAGATTACGAAAACTACAGAATAAAGAAAAAAATTAAAAGCACAGATCGATTTTAACTGACTGGTCAAGCAAACGTTATGAGAGCACAGAAACAAACAATCAGATAAGTTGTCCCTCTATTCTATTTGTCAACTGCCCTGCTCCCAGTTCCGATGAGAGAAAGAGGGGGATGGGGGGGGGGCATGGCTTTGGTTTCAACGCCGTTAGCTGCCGGCGATCTTATATCGTGCTGAGAGAAATACAGCACGCTGGTAACTCTTGTGGCCGGCTTGACAAGAGGACCCCCCAATAGGTGTGTGGTGTAGGAGGCAGTAATGACACGGTGTTGGGGTCGTGCTACTCGGTTTTGCCGCCCCGGTGGCGCAGTGGTCTAAGCGATGGCCTCTGATCATTCGTCCGAACGGGGTCCGGGTTCGAATCCCGGTGAGGCGAGGATGTTGTGTTTGTCTTACGGCACTGGTTCTCTCCCTTCCCTGGAACCAGTGACCCGAAATTAAGGACGGGCGACTGCTTATAGCCCATTGAGTTGCTCACGGTGGTCGTTAAACCTCCAATCCAACAACAACAACAACAGCTACTCGGTTTGCAGCACGAAAGACCGAACGGGAAGGCGGCAGTAGAACCACTTTGTACTAACCGACACCACAGACCGAATGACGAACAGGAGCCTTGATTACGGCCCGTCTAAAAATCAGATTTTGGGCTGGCAGCAAATCATATGCATGCACTTTCAGGCTTTCAGCTACAATAAACAATACGAATGTGAACTCAAACATTTTTAGCGTGCTGCATGAGGGCAGCACGTAGTCACCGGCCGCCACTGACTTTTTCGACCACGTATTTATTGCGAGAAAACTTTTTCAGCTGTTTCGGCAATCAACACAAAGCGCACGAACATAATGGTCATTAATGCTGTACTGCGTCTGGCACAAACGACGCTAGAACCACGGCTCGAGAAGATTATCTCGAAGCAGCATCAGCAGCAGACTTCGCATGGACCCCAGAAAAAATTCTATTAATGGCAAGAAGAAGAATAAATATATATCAAATACGCGGAGATAATGCAAATAGACGATGTCATTGCTCTGTCCACGTTATTTTATAAACAACGCATAGCAACTGAAAAATTGTTCTTACGACACCGCTGGGGTCGAACCCCAGATCTCTCGGCAACTAGCAGAGTGCGTTCGCCTTACACTACAGTGCCAACAATCCACTGAGCTATGCGTCTTTATCTGTCAACATCTGACCTCACAAATCCGTAGGGATGGGCTCAGCAACTGAGACGTCACCATACGCTACGGTGCCAACAATCCACGGCGCTATGTGTGTTTATCTGTCAGCATCTGACTTCATAAATCGGTATTGATGGTCTCAGCAACTGAGATGTCCTCATCTGGTGGCAATTAACACAACAGCTATTTAATTGTAGCTGATAAATCCAAAGGGCGATAGAAATGGTGAATATATATCAAATACGGGGGATGGCGACATCTCAGTTGCTGAGACCATCAATAGGATTTGTATAGTGAGATGTTGACAGATAAACACACATAGTGCCGTGGATTGTTGGCACCGTAGCGTATGGTGACGTCTGAGTTGCTGAGCCCATCCCTACGGATTTGTGAAGTCAGATACTGACAGATAAACACACATAGCGCCGTGGATTGTTGTCACCATAGCGTATGGTGACGTCTCAGAGTCCGAGCCCCTCCCTACGGATTTGTGAAGTCAGATGCTGATAGATAAACACACATAGCGCCGTGGATTGTTGGCACCGTAGCGTATGGTGACGTCTCAGTTGCTGAGCCCATCCCTACGGAGTTGTGAAGTCAGATGTTGACAGATAAACACACATAGCGCCGTGGATTGTTGGCACCGTAGCGTAAAGCGAACGCACTCTGCTAGTTATCGAGAGATCTTGAATTCGATCCCAGCGGTGTTGGTAGAACAATTTTTCAGTTGCTATTCGTTTTTATAAAATAACGTGGACAGAGCGATAACATCGTCCATTTGGTAAGGAGAATGTTGTGGTATATTGATTATGGATTATTGTGGATATCGATTATTTCAGAGAGAATTTGAATTCTATAACTTAACTTTCGGAAAAAAGAACGAAACAGTTAACATGTTATCCATGTTGCAAACATGTAGGAATTTGATAAACCTATGTGTGATTTAAGAATTTCGGGTAATGAGGCCTAGAAATTCTCACAAATCGTGAAAGATGCCAAAATCGGGGAAAGCGGAAGAATTTGTGATAATCTGTTTGAATGGAATTCAGTATAAATAGTGTCGATCACGATGCCGTAAAAGACATTACCTAATTAAGTACAATCTACAATCGTCACACCGTTAATTCCGACAAAAATTGTTACCTCTAACTTTAAAAAGAAGCAATTGAATGACGCCACAATCTAAATTTTAAGACAAAATTCTTACGCTGTGTGCGTCTTGCACAAAAACATAAGGATCGAAAAGAATTTTTACGAAATAAATCCCCCCCCTTTTCTTTTTTTTCGGTTTAATGTATATAGAAAATATCTAAATTTCTATAAAATCGAGTTTTAATCAAAACAACTGAAATAGCCAAATAATTTTAGAAGTTAAGAATTTCGGCTAGTTTAATGCGCTGCAATTTGTCTAAAATTTGAAACTGTCTTCAGATAACCATTGAAACGAGACTTAACCTTGCAGATAAATCTTGTGTTAATGTTTATTAACACAAAATTCATCTGCAATGTGCTGCCATCTGTGCGAGCCCCTTGTACTTGCTGAATAACTACGTAGATACAGGTGTTAAATTGTATTTAAACGGCAAAAAAGCAATAGAAATAGAATTAAAAAAGTGCTTGCCATTCTAAAAAGCTCTCTATAGTCTATTGAAGCACTATTAGTACGGCGCATAGGTGGATTTTCAGTTAGATGATTTCCACCAGAACTCATTTGGGTTCGGTACAATTTCACGCTTAATTAAAATTCTGTACCATGTCTATGTTTACACAGATCCACCATATCTGGCATCCAGTGATGAGTTCTAAGACAAAAAAATGCCTTAGCGGTGAGCGGATAAGGTGAAACGAGAGAGGGAAGAAGATCCTTAAAATATTTAAAAGCACTTAAAGTTCAAATATGCTTTTGTTTTTCTTCTAGGAAATATTTTAATTAAAAACGCAAATTTTCGGAGAAAACTCTTCTTCAGACATTCTTTTGCTGCCAGTTCTTTTCCTTCAATATCGCGATTACGGTTAACCGCGGTAATTATGGTTGTTTTTCGCCAGATGTCAGCCACGGATAAGCGTCTGCAGTTATTGATGACAGAATTTTGAATTTTCTCAATTTCTATTCTTTCCTTTAATTTCCTTTTTTCGAAAATTGCTTTGGAAACTGATCACTTTTAGTGAATTACAGTCCATATTGTGACAGAGATTGTGGACTATCCTAGGTAGGTGAGACAGATCGCAGAATAGAAACTCGAATAGCAGAACATAAAGCAGCGATAAAAAATTGCTCTAACAAGACACGATTAGATAGGTACATTATAGAAACCGCTCACAACATGGACTGGAATTCACTTAAAGTCATCAGTTTCCAAAAGTTAGAAAATAGAAAATTAAAAGAAGGAATAGAAATTAAAATGAAAAACAAAATTCCATCATCAATAGCTGCAGAGGTTTTTTTCCTGCCTAACATCTGGCAAGATTTGGTGAAAAATAACCGTAACCGTCGGGGTTAACCGTAACCGCGATACTGGCGGAAAAAGAGTGACAAAGAAAGACTTCCTGTAAAAGGAGAAGGTTTTTCTCCGAAAATTTCCGTTTTTAATTAAAATATTTCCTAGAAAAAAACAACTTATTAGAGGTGTTTGAGAAACTATGAGCCTAGTTTTCAACATGTATTAAAAATAAAATTAAAATCTGATTTGCTTTATCATTCAGTACTTTCTACCAAATTTTGATTACAGATTACTTTTATCAATCTCCGTCAAAGTTGCTAAATTTGAGTAATTTTAAATAAAAGAAAGAATGGTGCATGGGAGGTAAATGTTAAGAACATTAAGATCGTTTTTAAATATATACTGCTCTGCTGGGGCGTATGTAGAATTTTTTTCGAGGGGGGAGAGAAAAAAATTGAAGGTTTTGAAATCCAAAGAAAAAATAAAAGAGTGAAAAATAGAAAAAAACTAAAGTATTTGTATTAAAATAATTTTTTTTCCAATGTAAGTTGCATTTTCACAAAAAAAACATAAAAGGAAAATGAAACACTTTGGGGGAATGTCAAGGCTCTAATTACTGAGCTGCAACTGCAAACGATTCCAAACATTCAATGTGTGAATAATACGAATCAGACACACTGAAAATGTACATGTGGCCTACACGCTGCTTTGGCTAAGAATATGGGGGGAGAATAACGGATATCTTTTGCTTGGTTTTCTGTTTCTTTTGGGGTTTAATAACCACCATGAGCATCTAGGCACCTGGCAGTCGCCAATCCCTGATTTAGGAACACCAATTCCGAAGCGAGAACACCGTCTATGTCTCCTCCAGGGCTGTAGCATAGTTTCAGTTATTAGCTAGAGGGCAACGCATCAGACCACTCGCCGCGGAGTTACCAATTAGGAATCCGATTTGTTTTACCCATAAGGTATCCGAGAATGGACTCACGGGTTACTTTTGTAAGAGTCGGTGGTGAGTTTAGCAGAAAACTCTTCTCAACATAAACTATAAAACACTTGTCACACTGCCAAATTGCCTGTTTAACCGATTCTGCGTTGATTTCAATTCTATTAGCGAGTATTAACCAAAGGAACTGCCACCACCCTTATATCTTTTTTTCTTTTGAGGACTGATCTTGACAAAGGAGTTCCTTGCCTACAGGGAATTTAAGAGTTTTTCCTGCAGGCGAATATACACTGGTGTGCAAAAATTAAGGAAGAAGAGGATAAATTAGCATAACAGCGGAACGAACGAGCAGGCAGAACGGACGGAAAGACCACTCAGGAGATAGACTAGAGTCCGATACGGTAGGGCATGTGCATATATGCAGCATGACGTAGGGGGGGAGTGTCGGAAGAGTATAAAGCACACGGGCGGTGTACGCTCAGCAATTCGGTGAAAGCTACTGCACGGTGTATATCGGTTTGAACGACGTCGAGTTGCTGCCACCGTGTGATATGGCCAACAGGCAATCCAGTAGACGACATCTGGATGACTTTAACCGAGGTCGCGTCATTGGGAAGTTGGAAGAAGGTCGAAGTGTGACTAGTGTGACCGAGGAGTTTGGGATCGCTCACAGCATCCTTTCACGAGCTTAGAGAGCATTTCAAACGACAGGAACAGCTGTCCGAGAGTTTAGCAGTGGTCGTCCACGAGCAACCACGGCGGCGGACGACCGGTATATTCTCCTACAGGCGAGAAGAAACAGACGGCAGACAGCAGGAGAAATCGCAAGGCACATGCAACAGACAACTGGACGTCCGTTATCGCGCTTTACCGTGGCCAGGAGGCTGCACAGGTAGTTTATTTGCACGGAATCCCACAATTCACAGTGACGCTGCAGGGCCATCAGTGGCTTCCAACTGATAGCTCTGCCACCAACGGACCGCTACCGTGTCGTGAGGGACAGATTTCAGCCAGCAATGACCCATCACTGCCAGCTGGTTGCCAGTTGTTTTCCAACACTTGTGTTTTTTGTTGGGTCACCTCCATAGCTGTATGGCGAAATGCAGACGTACATTAAACTGATGCGCAACAATAAAACCAGAATAGTCTACCACGGCTAATAACTGTTGCCATAGATACTTCCTTAATTCAATTAGTCGTCTGCGTGGTTATTTTTCCCTTCGCACTGTTGCCAACTCAAAATAAATTACTCTCAGTTTTTATGGAACACCCTTTGTACATTGCAATCGTAAGTATCTGATATTTTTTCGGATCCTAGTGTAGATTTATCATGATTAGAGAATTCGCAGTATAACGGATCAGAGCATTCATGAATAGAGTATTCGCAGTATAACTGGTTAGAGTATTCGCAGTATAACTGGTTAGAGTATTCATGGTTAGAGTATTCATGATTAGAGTATTCGCAGCATAACTGATTAGAGTATTCATGATTATAGTATTCGCAATATAACTGATTATGGTATTCGTGATTAGAATATTCGCCGTATAACTGATTAGAGTATTCATGATTAAAGTATTCGCAGTATAGCTGATTAGAGTATTCATGATTAGAGTATTCGCAGTATAACTGATTAGAGTATTCATGATTAGAGTATTCGCAGTATAACTGATTAGAGTATTCAGGATTAGAGTATCCGCAGTATAACTGCTTTTGTACTGCAGATATTTGAATTCTGTTTTTTGTATTGAATTCAGCATTAAATTCTCATTCAACTGATATATAAATTTATATATCATCATCATCATTGTGAACCATAATCAATCCACTGCAGGATGAAGGTCTCCCCAAGTTTCCTCCACAACGGTCTGTCTTGTGCCAGTCTCCTCCATATCACTCCCGCATACTTTCGAATTTCATCCAACCATCTCCCATGTGGTCTTCTTCTGGGCCTTTTCCTGTCCCTTGGAATCCAATATAAAATTTCGGCTGTCCATCGATGATCTGTCCTTCTGGCAGTATGTCCAGCCCATTGCCATTTCAGGGATTTAACTCTGATCATGATGTCTTCCACTCTTGTCATTCTTCGGATCCACGAGTTCCTCTTCTTATCTCTCCTGGTTACACCAAGCATGCAACTCTCCATGCTGCTTTGAGTTGCCTGCAGCCTTTGTATGTCTCTTTTAGTTAAGGTCCACGTCTCTGCACCATACGTAAGCACTGGAAGGATGCATTGATCAAACACTTTTCTTTTAAGACATAATGGCATATTGCTCTTCAAAATTATGCTGTTTCTTCCGAAAGCTCTCCAGGCAAGTTTTGTACGCCGATTAATTTCTTCATCAATGTGACCTTCACTTGATATCTGCTGTCCAAGATAAAGGTACGTGTCTGTTATCTCCAGCTTTTCTCCATCAATCGATAAATCTTCATTTTTTGTAAAAGCATTGAACATCACTTTTGTCTTCTGAAAGTTAATTTTTAATCCCACTTCATTACTCTTGTCAGCAAGTTCCTGGATCATACTCTGCAGCTCTGAGGGTGTAGTTGCAAAAATTACTATGTCATCGACAAAACGAAGGTGTGTTAGATAATCTCCATTAATCTTTATCCCTTTGTTTTCCCAGTTCAGTGATTGAAAGACATTTTCCAATGTGGCATTAAAAAGCTTCGGGGATATGGTGTCACCTTGTCTCACTCCCTTTCCAATTCTTATGTGTGTTGTATTTTCAAACAGCCGAATCCTTGCACTTTCATTTTCATAGATGTTATTAATAATATTAATGTACTCATCTTCAATACCACAGGATTTGAGAGCCATTGTAACTGCTGATGGTTTCACCGAATCAAAGGCTTTTTCATAATCGATAAAAGCCATGCACAATGGAAGTTCATATTCCCTCGCTCTTTCAATTAGTTCTCTCAGTACGTGGATATGATCTATTGTGCTGTAGCCACTCCTGAATCCAGCTTGTTCTCTCGGTTGAGCCATGTCCAGTGTTACCTTCAAACGGTGTGAAAGAACTTCAGTGAAGATTTTATAAACCACTGATAGGAGGCAGATAGGCCTGTAGTTCCTGAGATCCTCAATGTCATCTTTTTTATGTAGCAGGATCATTGTAGCGTTGTTCCAATCCTCAGGAATCTTCCCTTCATTAAGGCATCGAGTGAAAATTTGGGCGAGTACTGTTTCGATTTCTCCACTTGCTTCTTGTATGATGTCTACAGTAATTCCATCTTCTCCTGGAGCTTTTCCCCGCTTCATGTTCTTGATTGCATGTGCAACTTCTGCTGGGAGGACTGGAAGAACTCTGGTACTGGTACCTTTCATGATGTCTGGAGTGCATGTATCATCCCTTTCATATAATTTGGAGTAGAAATCTTTCACTCTTGTCAAGATTTCACCTCTATTTCTTGTTACAGAACCATCTTTTCTCAGAGCCATAATCTGTTTTCTTCCCTTACTGAGATGTCCCTTTGCTATCTTTAGGCTTTGATTGTTTTAAATTGCTTTCCTCACTAGTTCACAGTTGAATTTCCTTACGTCTTCAATGATACTTTTTCGTACTGTCTTGCATAGCTCTATATATTCCATTTTGGAAGTCACATCTTCTTCAGTTGTCCTCATCTCTTCTTTTTTGCATCAACATTTTGGTTTTTCCTGATAATTTGGTCACATGCAACTTGTTCTTAGACCCAGCTAATTTTGTTGCTGTTTCCATAAGAGCTTTGATTACTTTTCTGTTAACTTCAGAAATATCCACTTTTTCCGATGTTAGGCCTTCTAAAGCAGAGAATCTGTTCTTCAGTTCCAACATATATATATATATATATATATACATTTTTTCAGAAGAGAAAAGTGATGTACAATGCTTTTGCAAGAAATGAAGATTTATCGATTGATGGAGAAAAGCTGGAGATAACAGACAGGTACGTTTATCTTGGACAGCAGATATCAAGTGAGGGTCACATTGGTGAAGAAATTAATCGGCATACAAAACTTGCCTGGAGAGCTTTTGGAAGAAACAGCATAATTTTCAAGAGCAATATGCCATTATGTCTTAAAAGAAAAGTGTTTGATCAATGCATCCTTCCAGTGCTTACGTATGGTGCAGAGACGTGGACCTTAGCTAAAAGAGACATACAAAGGCTGCAGACAACTCAAAGCAGCATGGAGAGGTGCATGCTTGGTGTAACCAGGAGAGATAACAAGAGGAACTCGTGGATCCGAAAAATGACAAGAGTGGAAGACATCATGATCAGAGTTAAATCCCTGAAATGGCAATGGGCTGGACATACTGCCAGAAGAACAGACCATCGATGGACAGCCGAAATTTTAGATTGGATTCCAAGGGACAGGAAAAGACCCAGAAGAAGACCACATGGAAGATGGGTGGATGAAATTCGAAAGTATGCGGGAGTGACATGGAGGAGACCGGCCCAAGACAGACCATTGTGGAGGAAACTTGGGGAGACCTTCGTCCAGCAGTGGATTGATAATGGTTGACAATGATGATGATGATGATGATATACATTTACATTTAGTGAAACTATTTCCTATAAGCCTGCAAAGTTGAAAAACATGAAATTTTCAAAAAGTGTCCACAATTTTGGCCATCACTGCATATATTACGTTTTTCCAATTCGCGTTGGTCACAAATTTACATATATCCCGCAAAATATTTCGTCTTGACTAACGACTATATTGAAGTGCCCTGACTGCTAAGATAAAACATGTAACTGATTTAATTTGATAATTTGATTAAAAATAATTATGATTTCTTTCATTTGCCCAGAACTCGCAGAAATGTTTCTGCCGACCTTTGACGCAAGAGAAGACGAAGAAGATGAAGCCTCAGCTTCTCCTGCGCAAACGTCGCGTTCCACTGAAAATGTTCTGAAGAAGTTTGCCTCTTTTTACTGTGCCTTGAAGCATTCTAAGTCTGTGAGAATCAGCAACGCCTACGCCAAGAAGTTAATCGATTTATTCAAATGCCAAAAGGATATAATTATGGAATCAGGGCTTCACAACATTATTTCCGTAAACTTACCAAAGCAGTGCTTTTATAAGTCCATAGCAGACAAAAACATTGTTCTCGAAAGCATAAGGTATGTATTAAATACTAGTTTGGCATGACGACTCTGTGTTGCCAAAAATTTATGTTTTTCACATCTTAAACTTCCAGAAAATATTGAAAAGGTGGTCCTGAGACGTACACAGAAATTATTTTTGGAGGGTACAAGTCATGAGACGGGTCGAGCCCGGACCCAAACGGCGCTCGGACTGTATAATATTTAATATGGTTTGGGCTCAGAGACGGATAAAGATAAAGATATTTTTTTAATGTAATGTTTGTATGTTTTAGCACACGATACTTTTATTACGCTTTCTAGTTGATAAAGAGAAGTGTTCCTGTCCGGTGGCTTAGTGGTCTAAGCGATGGCGTCTGGCCATTCGTCCGAGATGGATGTTGTGTTTGTCTTACGGCACTGGCTCTCTCCCTTCCCTGGAACCACTGACCATAAATTAGGGACGGGCGTTTGCTTACAGCCCATTGAGTTGCTCACGGTGGTCGTTAAACTTCCACAAAAAAAAAATGTAGGTTCCTTGATTCAACTGCATTATAAAAATAGCAAAACAAGACCAGTGAGAAATTTCGATTGTGAATTCTATATTCCTGTTTTCCTGATATGTGCTTAACATAAAATACCGCATTTTTTTTTAAGATAGTCGTTGGATGTCTAAAAATACAATATCGTTTTTGGTACGGTAGCTGGTGTTGAAATTTGGGAGTAATGTTACAGAATTTCTAATTATTTTAGAATAAAAGTTCCTTTAGATGAAAATAGTCATAAGAACTTACTAAATAAAAAATACTTGTTCCCCAAAGGTATTTTTCAAGATAAAGTAATTGGTAGAACAAAATTTGAAAAACTGGGTTTGAGTGTTGTATCCCCAGTCGTGCCGAATCAGTCGCCAATTTTTGGCATTAAATCAGTTCAGTCAGGGGTTTTTGATAATCTTGACTCCGAATGTATCTTCTTTTCCGTTGTCAGAAATTGAAATTTCAAAACGAGGAGGACTTCCTCCTACAAATGCACGGCAAAGTACGAAGTGTCTTTGCCACAGGCTATCCTAAAGGTTTTCGCAAAGCAAACAGTAAAGTACATAAAAAAGGAAAAAGTAAATATAAGAGCCAGACGTCACAGCTAGGAATCAAGCCGGTCGCGTCATCTAGCGGCCAGGAACAATACTAACACATTCAACAATGCGGTTTTGTAGAAAATTTGAAATGTAACGGAAAGCGTTTCCCCAACCATCGGTTTCTTCTGTATCGTAAGTTTCCCTTTTAGAATTATACAGTGTTTTCAATTTTTTTTATATCAGTAGGTAGTTCACACCTTATAAGAAATAAATTCCGCATGAAGGTAGCACAAAAGGAAAAAAATAATTGAAAGTTCAAATGTATCTGATGCTTTGGAAAGATTGATACAAATTTTGGATGATTTAAAACTCTTTTCAAGTAGTTTCCAACATTGCGTGTATCCTTTCGCTTTGTTTACATAGAACCAAGGAGGTTAGAATAATACTTCTGGAGATGCCCTGAGTCTGTTAACCGTGAAGCCACCAGGTGTGGGAATTTGACGTTGTTTACATAATACCTATGTAATTTCAACGTGTGTATTTTGGAATTGCGTGACTTTCGGTTGCAGAAATCGTGTTAATATCAAACCGGAATGAATTATGCTTCATAGCTGAGTCAAGTTTTCAACTTTAACGTTATATTTTGTTCTGAATTCGCACTAACGTTTGTGTATTTCAATTTAAAATAAAAATGGGAACGGGCTTCAAAATAAATAAGAATTTTATAAATTCAACATTTTCTCACACATCGGCAACACGTTACGATGCGAAATTGGAAATATTTGTGACGAAAGAAGGCGATTCGGCCAACACAAAATGCATTGCAATAGCCTTGAAAACCATCAGCTTTCCCACACTTTAACGGCCTGTCGCTCGCGGTTATAGGTTTCACGCAAAGTGGTACTGCTTCATTAACAAATGCATCTCCAGATATCTTATTCTAACCTCCTTGCATAGAACCTGTTTAAATCAGCATGAAATGAGCATAAAAATAATTCACGATGCGAACAATTCTTACTTTTATCGCTATTTGTGCCCTAATAAATCCATACGGATTATAACGATATGTGTTTATTTCATATACAAGATTTATACATCAAAATTCGATACAGAATTTTTATGAAACTCACTTTTCGATGGGTGAAAATCTTCCTGTGCATCCTGTCTTTCTGGTTGGCTGGTAGTACTGTTGCAAATAGCAAAAAATTAATAAATTTGCCAACTATTTCTTCCATTCAGTACAATGAATCACTTGAAATAATTACTAGTCATAGTTTCTATAGTCCGAAGAAACAAAGCAAACCAAAAGATCTGAAGCATCAATCTTAGAAAGTGTAATTTCGTGGGAAAATTTAGAGATAACATTTTCTGTTCTAGCTTCAGCAGAAAGAACAAACAAAAAAAAAGCAAAAAGAACTAGACGTTCAGAAACAGAGAAAGATAAGAGCGGAAGTGAAAAGAGATTTTGTCTGATCACGAAATGGAGTGGATGTGCTTTGTTCTGTTTTTTTTAGTATTGTCTGGCATCTTGAATAACTGGGAGCAGGGAAAGTCACAGTGTGGGGTAGATTTTGAAGCGTGCATTTGTGAGATAGTGTGTGTGACAAAGCAATCTACGAACCTCAATTGGGCCATAAACATAAAGTAGTAAATTTCAAAGCTAGAATTATTTTTTATTAAATTAGTGCATTTGAATAGAAAGGATCAAACTTTATTTTGAAAGAGTAACTGGGAGCAGAGAAAGTCGCCGTGTGGGGTAGACATTCAAGCGTGCATTGGTTGAATAGTGTGGTTGACAAAACTAAGTAAGAACCTCAATTGTGCCAGAAACATAAACTAGTAAAAAATGTTTGTTCTCGATTTTTTTTATTAAATTAATTCATTTGAATAGAAGGGATCAAACTTTATTTTGAAAGAGTAACTGGGAGAAGGAAAAGCCATCGTGCGGGGTAGAGTTCGAAGAGTGCATTTGTGAGATAGTGTGGGTGACAAAGAGAGGTACGAACTACGATTGGGCTATAAACCAGTAATGAATTTCCAAGCTGGAAATTTTTCTATTAAATTAATCCATCTGAATAGAAGGGATCAAATTTTATTTCGAAAGATTTTATCCAGGTGTGAGATTTAAAAAGCATCAAGTGTTTTTCTTCATAAAGCGGGGAATTGGACGCCATAAAAATAGTGCTGATTTCTCAGTTCTTGTTCTCAGTTTGTGATTAAAAAATCTATAACACTTCTTAAGGAAAAATTTAAAACAGTCTTGCGATGCTAGGAAGGGGCAGAGCTGTAAGCTTATAGTGTGTGTGTGTGTGCGTGTGTGTGATCCGCTACTGTTAGCTGCTCATAAGAAAAATGAAAATTCAAACAAAAAAATTCTAGCACTATTATTTGATATATTTAGTTTACAAAATAAAATAAAAGAGTGTCATTGAAGCGTCTAATATAGGCAAATTCTAAGAACAAATTCAGCATAAAATTTATCGTGAACAACTTTTTGCAATTTCATGCTGGGTGTAAGAAGGTTCTATGTAAACAAAGAAGAAAGGCATACGGGAAGTTGGGAGGTTCTAAATCAGAAGACCACTCAGATTTTTTCGCTTGCTAGTACATGAAATAATGAATAAGAAATTGTCACATGAATAAGTGTTGATGATTTTTCTCAGCGTTTGTGAGCAAACTTATCAGATACGTAAAACCAATAAATTTTTATCTACGTAAAATGTATAAATAAAACAAAAATTTATAAAAAAAGTCTTCATACATATTCGATAAACATTAAAATCTTTTTCCCAAATTAGTACTAGTAATTGTCTATATGATCTGTTGCTCCAAAATAAGAATGTACTCATGATTACAAAAGGCAGCATAAATTCGTCCAGTAGTGTCATTTGCGCTTATCCTACGATCCGTTGTCGGAAAAAGTAAAGTACTGCGATGTTGTACTCTGCGGAAGTCCAGCCATAATTGCTCCACATAATGAAAATCCGTAGCTGTTTTTGTCTTTTAATTTCTCAGAAAAAAAAAACAAGTTAGTAAAATCATGCAATGCATTGATTATGATACGCTTTCCAACATACCAGAAATTATTACTCAAGTTATGAGGATAATGGCCGTGGAATACATCTCGCTCCTGTGTCCTGACCTTTGACCCCATTTCGAAGATATTCAACAGAATCGGTTCAGTATACCTCAAGAATAATATAATAAGGTTTTGTCGCAATAGAAGTAGTTTTATGCAAGTTATGAGAATAATGGCTGTGGAATAAATCTTGCTTTTGTGCAATGACCTTTAACCCTATTTCGTTGTTATTCAACAGAACCGGTTCACTCTACCTCCGGAATAACATAACGTTTTGTCACAATCGAAACATTTTTAAGTAAGTTATGATGCACAAGGGCAATGGAATGGATCCCTCTCCAGTGTCCTGACCTTTGACCCCATTTCGCCCATTTTCAATAGGGTTCGTCCCCAGGTGGTTCCTTACCAAATACTAAAATGTCATCGAAATCGAACCATTGTTACGCAAGTTATGACGCATAAGGGCAATGGAATAAATCCCGCTCTTATGCCCAGCCTGACCTTTAACCCGATTTCGACAATTTTCAATAGGGTTCGTGCCCAGTGGTTCCCTACCACATACTAAATTTTCATCGAAATCGAACCATATTTACGTATATTATGACGCATAATGGCAATGAAATGGATCCCGCTTTTATGTTCTGACCATTGACCCCATTCCGCCCATTTTCAACAGGGTTCGTTCCCAGGTGGTTCCTTACCACATACTAAAATTTCATTGAAATCGAACCATTTTTACGCAAGTTATGATGCATAAAGGCAATGGAATGGATCCTGCTCCTATGTCCTGACCTTTGACCCTGTTTCGCCCATTTTCAATAGAGTTCGTCTCCAGGTGGTCCCCTACCACGTACTAAAATTTCGTCGAAATCGAACCATTTTCACGTGAGTTATCGTGTGGACAGACACACGGACGGACAAAGCTGGAGCATATACGCTTCTTCAACCTACGGTTGCAAAGCGTAAAAAAAGGAGTTAGGCCTGAGTAACAAAAACAAACTGCAGCTACCGAGTATTTTTTAAGTTTAGAAGAAGGAAAAATCACCACTGCATGCAATTGCGTGTCGTTATGTAAGGTATTCCGAGTTTAGTTTGAAAATATGGTAAAGAGAGAATTCAAAAATTGAACGTTACGAAAGAGCTGACGGTAAGTCCGTGGTAACAAAAGAACCACGTGCAAATGATCTGCCCTCTTAAAGTTAACAGCAACAAGAAAATGAATGCATCTTGCACAAGGTATCGACAGAATGTTGTATAATAGCTCCGTGGTCATGTGCAATTATTCATGCACGTTAAAAAATGGGCGTTTACTTGAATCACGAATCTGATCAATGGTGTCGGGTTATTATTATGGGCATCCGGGGCTAAGTCCCTCATGAAAATGAGAAACAAGCTGTTTCTCCTTTTAATTGGAAAAATTCCGAAAGAGCACATCATAGCCTTCCATATCCGTTTATTAGAGTGCGCTGAATCGTAGCCACGGCTGAATAACTCGTGTGTGTGGGAGAGGCGACTTTAGTCAACTCGTCGCCTTGTCGAAGCTTCAGAGAACAGTAACGAGTGAGAAGATGCTCGCTGAACTGCGCATGCGTAAAACAGTCTTCTCTGGGCTGGTCGCCTTTTTGTTTAACAGCAACAATTTCGCTTTGGCGTCGTCCCACATCAAGCGGCTGATTTTCTTTTGTGGAGTTAAGCTGTTAGCTTCGCACGTGTAAGTAAAATAAACAAAGCTGACTTTTTATTGGAATACCCTTTTAGTTTATTAAGTGATGAAGAAAAAAAGAAAAGGTTAAAGTCTTGGGCCCGTCAAAATATTTGCTAGGCTCTATGGCGCACACAAGGAAGGGCTTTGGGGGCTTAAGCCCACTCCAAGGAGATTAAGAACGACGTACGTCACAAATTAAACATTCAAAAATATTATTTTACATGTTCAAAAAATTACATAGTGCCTTCTTCCCAGCGCCCAAAAGAGATTAGGAGCAACGTACGTCACAACCACACATAAACTATAGGCGTACACTATATATATACATACACTGCTGGCCACCCAAAATGCAACACCAAGAAGGAAGCATCCGATTGGCCTGAAATTCGCAGCGTCGCCCGCGAGAGGACATGCAAACGATTAGCATTGCAGGGCATATGCAAATCATGTGCGCCCGGAACGCCACCGGAAGCACAATAAGAAGGGTGCACAGAAGGCGGGGTGTAAGTAGTGGAAGTGTGTTGCGCTGCCGGACCTGTTCGTAGGAAGCTTCCTGATGCCTCGTCGCAGAATACGGCAGTCATTCCAGCACGTTTCGGAGTTCGACAGAGGACGAATAGTGGCTTATCGCGACAGCGGTTTATCGTACCGAGACATCGGCGCCCGTGTGAGACGACATCCAGCCACAGTGAGGCAAGTATGGATTAGGTGGGTGCAGGAGGGACGGACGGACAGACCTCGTGCGCCACTGCCGCAGGCGCGGCACACCACCGTACGAGGGGACCGGCATGTTGTGCAGCGGGAATTGACGGCTCGCACTGCCACATCACGAACGTTAGCGCAGGAATTAGGTTGTGTTGCGCAACAACCTGTGTCAGTACGTACCGTTCGACGTCGTCTGCAGGAGCGGGGACTTGTCGTACGGCGCCCATTGCTCTGATTACCATTGACGTTGCACCACCGGCGACTGCGGCGGCAGTGAGCCGTTGAACGCCGCACCTGGACAACGGAATGGTACGACATTGTCTTCTCCGACGAATCCCGCTTCTGCCTGCAACAGCACGATGGTCGGATCCGCGTGTGGCGGCACTGCGGCGAGAGACTGTATGACGCCTGCATTATGCATCACCATACCGGTCCGTCGCCTGGCGTTATGGTTTGGGGCGCAATTGCATATCACACCCTCACCTCTCTGCTAAGCGTCGCCGGTACACTCAACGGCCACCGCTACATCGACGATTTGGAGCCTGTAGTCCTCCCTTGCCTGCAGGACCTACCAACGGCCACGTTTCAACAGGACAAGGCGCGCCCGCACTTGGCACGCATCGTGCAACAATTCTTCACGGCCCACCAGGTGTCACTGCTGCCGTAGCCTGCCTGTTCTCCCGATATGTCGTCCATCGAACATGCCTGGTCGCTGATCGGTAACCGAGTGGCCCGGCAAGCACTACCCGCGGCTACGCCTGATGAACTGTGGCAACGTGTGGAAGCAGCCTGGACCGACATACCCCAAGCCCACATCCAAAGCCTCTTTCGTTCGATGCCGCGGCGTGTAGCGGCCGTTATTGCCAGCCATGGGGGCCACACTAACTTATTGATGTCTGCGTGTTCCGCAAATCGCACGGGCCTGTACGCTCAATCGTTTCATCTTTGTTTCTGTTGTTATGTGTCCAATAAATCTGGTTTTGCTATCTCGTGTCATTCTTGGTGTTGCATTTTGGGTGGCCAGCATTGTATATATATATATATATATATATATGAGTCGAATTCCCTACACCTTCAACCAAGAACTTCCCGTAGAAATCCCTGAATCTCGCTAAATTAACACACCCTAACTAAAACTCAAACTCTCACAATTCACATATAACAATAATAAAAATAATAATTTTAAACACTTGGGGTCGGGGACCGGGAGCCACTCATGAGGGAAAGACTCCCCCCCCTATATATATATATATATGTAGGATGTCTGCTTGTTCAAATGAACTGACTATATGTAACCATAGGCGCCCACTTGAAAATTTATTGGAAGTTCCGGAAATTTTTAATCGAATTACCCATGCATTTTTCAAAGTATTTAAGTCTAATTTAAATTTCATTCAGTCAGATTATCTAGCACAACAAGACCCCTGAAATGCTAAAATGAAGCAAATTATAGTTAATTACGGAATTTGTTTTCGCTAGATAATTATTTCATTTATTTTGCTTTCGTAGGCGCCACATTATTATATACAATACACATATACTGTGTGAATTTCCAACTCAATTGTCTTATAAAAAAAAAGTAACAAAACCATGTAAAATGTATTGCAAGGCTTTTTTTAAGCAATTTTAAAAATGCCAATAATTCTTTTCTTCAGATGATTTCTAAGTTAAAATAGGAGGTTAAAAGGGTTGGTTGGTTGGTTTATTGATTTTTATGGCGCAAGGGCCATGTTTGGCCAAAGAGCGCCAGACACATGACAAACAAACAGTAGGTTAGAAGGGAGAGGACATGGCATCAGCCGCACGCCCTGCGTTTTCCGTGGGCTCTACTTCGTATCAGCTGTGTATGCCCAGTATGCCCAACTTGGGTTGCTTCTGTACTTTTCTATGGGGAAATCGTTGACTTTGAAGAGGTTTTAGAGGCACTTCTGCAGCATGTGTAGTCAGGAAAAGATGAGACCGAAATATACATAACTAACAATTTGCAAAAAGTTACAGAAATACTGTTTAGTATTTTCTAAAAAAAATAAACAAAACTATGCTTCGTCGACCGGAAGTGCATATTGCGTATTAACCAATCACAGCCTTGCTAAAGCTGTGTGAGCCTTGTTGATCTTTAGAGACTACTGCAGAGAGTAAGAGACGGCCGCTATCAACCTGTACTCCAGCACAGGTCTTCAGTAAGTGACGTCGCGTCACTGAACCCTCCCCAACCGGAGGGCGCAAGATACCAGATGATCAGATTTTGCTGCACCAGCTACTGCTGATGCCATCTTCTCTCTCTTCCAACCTCCTTGGTCCCCGACTGCCCAAAGATAGGGTGGGTCGACTGACTGTACAACATATTTCCGCCTTTATCACTATGACCTCGAATAGGTTTTCGTCTCCAAATGGAGAGCTAGACTTTTGTATTTTGTGGGAGCCCAGACAAACCGAATATTTTTCTTTAATAAAGGAGGCAGTTTTAAATGCTCTTAAACAACGGTACTTGAGGTATTGTCTGTCGCGTCAAATTTGATGGGAACGAACTAATTATTTTTTGAGGCACAATAGACAGTCTGAAGGGTAAATTTCTATACACAGTATCTGTATATAGTAAACGGGGAATGAATAATAAAAAACTTAAGGAATTCATAACGAAAATCAAAATGTATGCACATATGCGTACGTGTATTTTCCCCACGAAATACGAGCAAAAATATAAGGGGTTCGAGGAACCCACAACAAAATCATTGGGGATTCAAAAAGTGTCTCGAACTCTATGCATGTAACGTCTATGCATATAACGACAATTCTGCGTCATAGATGAGACCAAGGGTAGACACGTGCAGAGAGCACAGTCTAGTGAGCGCTTCACAGATGAGATGACGCACGTGCAGAGTACCGTCTAGTGAGCGCTTCACAAATTAGATGACGCACGTGCAAAGCACTGTCTAACGAGCGTGCGTGTAGAACAAAGCAGCAGCAGTTCGTTTGGAGAAGGAAAAAGTTTGTTAATGGCAGTTGTCCGTTATGGAATGTTTGTTTTAAAGTTGTTAATTATCGTTTTACGTTATAATGTGTTGTGTGTGCTTCTAATAAAACATATTATAGTTATGATAGCTGACTAAATCAGTAGCATAGCATTTTAATTCCACTAGGCGAACGAGTTATTGCATATATGTACACACATTGTGTACGTATACTGTACATATATAGTATATAGCCCCCTCCAACAGGAATTCCTGGGTGCGCCACTGGCTAGGTGCGAAAACATAAGAATCAGTCTAGAAAGCTACGCGTAAAAACTTGCTTTTGCAGTATTAATGCATTTATTTTTGTAAAATTATAGTAAATAAATCTACAGGTTTTGTTTATAAAGTTTTCACAACAACTAAAATCTGGTGTAAATTTGGAGATAACATGTTCTTTTCTAGCTTCAGCAGAAAGGACAAACAGAAAAAAAAAGCAAAAAGAACTAGACGTTCAGAAATAGAGTAAGATAAGAGCGGAAGTGAAAAGGGATTTTGTCTGATCACGAAAAGGAGTGGATGTGGTTTGTTCTATTTTTTTAGTATTGTCCTTAGCATGAACTGTTAAATGCCTTAACTGTAATGTTATGAAGGTCGTGAACAGTCAAAGAACGCTTATAGTGCAGAAAATCCGTTTATATTCTTGGTGTAATATGCATAAAAATTCACCAAGCTTTCACACTCCACTGGGAGGATTTTCCAAGGCAATGTAGACATAAAATACAGGGAATCAGAACACGTAAGAAACAAAGATGACTTTTTGAAAATAACGTGGGTGACATCACCAGTTTATATCACGCAATTGTGCGGCGTGCAGTGATGTCTTTCTATCTTTTAATAACTCGTGCTAAACCATTGGTAGTTTGATAGAGACCATGTCATTGCATACCCCTTTTCTGGAAAGGATGTCGACTGTTTCCCTCTTGACAGTCTCTTCAAAGTTCGTGTAAGGGGCAATTCTTCTGATACTATTCCATACAGCAGCCGTCGAGCAATGCATAACTTCTCTGACGAGGGCTGTATTCTACCGTATGTCCTGATTGACACTTCGCACGTGTTCTTTATATCTAGTATCCAAGGATCGTTTTGTCATTCCGATATACACTATATTGACAAAAGTCACCGGACACCTAGAAGAGAAACACAACATAGCATTTATTGACATACATTAGTAGGGTGTCGGTCCACCTTTGGCCCTTTTTTTTTTTTTTTTTTTTTTTTTTTTTTTTTTTGAGGTTTAACGACCACCGTGAGCACCTCAATGGGCTATAAGGAGTCGCCCGTTCCTAATTTAGGGTCACTGGTTCCAGGGAAGAGAGAGAGCCAGTGCCGTAAGACAAACACAACATCCATGCCTCACCGGGATTCGAACTCGGACCCCGTTCGGACGAATGATCAGAGGCCATCGCCTAGACCACTGCGCCACCGGGGTGGCCCTTTGGCCTTAATGCATGCACTGACCCTTCGATCTATGCTTTCGACAAGGTTCTGGAACACAGCGATAGATATGCGCTTCCATTCAGTACATAACGCGGCCTCTAATTCTTGCTTAGTAGTACGACTTAGTTCCAAACTTCTTACGCGGCGCTCTAATTCATCCCATAGGTGCTCTATGGGATTAAGATCAGGGCTCTGTGTTGGCCAGTTCACAGACGATACGGAATTATCGTCAAACCACACCGTAAAAGTCATTGCTTTATGGCTCGGTGCATTATCCTACTGGTACCAACAAGGCTCGGTTCTGTAGTATTGCCACAGAGTTGGTAGGGCATAATTGTCCAGAATATCGAGGTAGACGTTCTGATTAACAGGTTTTTCCACGATAGCCAATGGGCCGGGACCATACCACGAAAAATACACCCACACGAGTACACTGCTAGCTCCAAACTTGACCATAGAAACAGTACACTGTGGTAAATAGCGTTCCCCGGCTGCAGCCATACCCACACACTGCCATTAGACTGATGGATCGTATAATCTGAATTCATAAGTCCATAGGATCCGTTTCCATTGATCTACAGTCCACAATAAATGTTTTTAACACCATGCTAAACGACGAGTAGCATTCCGAGTGGAGATGAAAGGCTTATGAGCAGCCGCACGACCACGGTAACCTATGGAATGAATTTCTCTGATAATGGTACGTGTACATACCAAGGTTCCAGCATTTTTACTGACCTGCACACTGCGGTCTTGTGCAGCCCTCCGTCGATTAGCTGTAATGACTCTCCTGAGACTTCGACGTCCTCTATCACTGATTTTCTTTGGTCTGCCGGTACGTTTTGTTGTTTCAGCCACGCCATGTGTCTTCCACTTATTCAGTAAATCCAGAACAGTTGACTTGGGTATGTTTAAACGCCTCTCGATTTCTTTTATGGACAACTCAATAATATAACACCCAACAATCTTTCCTTTCTCAAAGTCAGTTCTCTCCCACTGCGACATTTTCACACAACCTCACAGTGCGATATGATCTCGGTCAGCTGCAGGCTTGTTTTTATACCGTTTACAGCTGTACCGCGCATCTTAACAACATGTTCTTTTGATGGGGTGTCCGGTGATTTTTGTCAATACAGTGTATATCTTTTCCGTGTTGTCAGGATACATCAGCGGTACACGGTACACACCCGCCTTTTCTCTCTCACAGTGTCTCTCATTGCAGTTTGATATTATATGTGATAACTAGGTTGAGGATTTCATTGCTATTGAGATGTTTTACTTACGCTATAAATTCCTCAAACAATATATAAAGCCTGGAACATATGTGATTGTCCTGGGACATTGTTTCTTACGTGTTCTAATTACCTACATTTTACAGTATGTCTACATTGCCCTGGAAAAGCCTCCCGATGGAGTGTGAAAGCTTGACGAATATTTATGCGTATTACACCAAGAAGAGAAACGGATGTACTGCTCCTTAACTCCTTTATCTGTTGAGGAAAAGTTCGTTTTAGAAACTGACAATTTTAAAAAGAAAATTTTCCAGAAGTTTGCCGAGCAAAAACACAGTGCTCAGTTCTTCATAAATGAACTAAGGCAAAAACCTAAACTGTTATTTTATATTAGACAGCTCCTGCATATATATATAAGAAAATTCGATCCCATTCTAATGTGATTATGTATGATTTCAGCTGGTAGCTTTTGCGAACCTCACAAACCACTTCACAGTACGAAAGATGGTTGAGAACAATTTAAAATTGTTTTTTTTTCTTATTTAGTTGGAGGTTTAATGACCACCGTGAGCAACTCAATGGGCTATAACCAGCCTCCCGCCCCTAATGTGGGGTCACTGGTTACACGAAATGGAGAGAACCAGGGCCATAAGACAAACACAACATTCATGTCTCAACGGAATTCGAACCCGGACCCCTGTTGGACGAATGATCAGAGCCCATTGTTTAGATCACTGCGCCACCGCGGCAGCAAAAATATTGGGGTTTCTGGAAAGTTCTGAACGTTTGTGACAGATGTGTGGTTGAGCGTGACGTATGCAGTCGTACGTTTTGAAAACACACGAGAACAATGAAAGGGGATATATGCATGCGGCGTTCGGCTACGTGTGTAGTTGACGATCAGTGGAAGTTGTGTTTGTTTAGTACGTCTTAAACATGGATGAACAAATGATGCATTTTCGGCATGTGATGCTATTCCTCTAGAAAAAGAGGCACAGACGTGTAAAAACATTTGTGAAGTGTATGGAGACAATGCTATTGGTCAATTAACGGTTCGGAGGTGATTTGCAAAGTTCTAAGCAGGCGATTTCAGTTTAGAAGACGGGGATCGATGTGGAAGATTTTAGCAGTGGACGATGATCTCATCAAGGCAAAAATTAAGTGCAACTCAGAATTAACGACTAGGGAGTTAGCAGAGACTATGAAAATGCCGAAAAGTACTGTTTATTAACATTTAGTGAAGCTGGGATAACACCTAGTCATGATGCTTGGGTTCCACACAAACTGTCAGACAAAAACCACGTGAACCGGTATTACATATGCGATATGTTCCTAAAACGCAACAACAGGGACACATTTTTGAAACTATTAGTGACAGGAGCGGAAAACTGGAGAGTGACAAGAGATGAAGAATGGATAGTGACAGGAAATGAAAAATGGATAGTGACAGGAGATGAAAAATGGATAGTGACAGGAGATGAAAAATGGATAGTCTACGACAATGTAGTGAGGAAGAGATCCTGGGGTCACACTGCCGAACCAAGTAAACAAACACCGAAGCCGAATACTAATGGACACAAGGTTATGCTCTCTGTTTGGTGGGATTGCAAAGGTATTATTTACTATGACATCATCCAAGACAATCAGACGATCAATGAGGATGTGTACTGCAGCCAGTTGGAAAAATTGAATCAAAATATGCAACAGAAGAGGCCAGAACGTCTGAACAGAAAAGGTGTGTTCCAGCAAAACAACGTCCTGCCGCACGTTTCTTTGGTCACCCGCAGAAAGTTGAACTCCATGGGCTGGGATGTCTCATTACACCCATTTTATTCCCAGGCACTGGGCCCTCCGATTTCCATTTGTTTCGGTCTGTGCAGAATTATTTAAATGGAAAATCATTCGGTGATCCCAACGCTGTCAAGAAACACGTGGACGACTTTTTTGCCTCCAAACCAACCACGTTCTACAAGGATGGCATTCTAAAATTGCCCGAAATATGGACTAAAGTCGTGAAAAAAAATGGACAATGCTTTGAAAAATAATGGTACGTTTTTAAACTCATTGCATTTGTTTCATTTAAAAAAAAAACGCTTAGGACTTTCCGGACCGTCCAATATTTAGCCCTGTAATCTGATCTTTTGGAGAGAATGACTCCAGCATATAAATCGTGTACTTAAAGAACGGTTTATTTAGAACGAAATAAAATCAGGGTCAAACCCACGTGATTCTTGGTTAAACTCATACTGGCCTCACTGTGTTATGGTTGTCTAATCTTGTTTAAAATCAATGGTTGTCTAATCTTGTGCCTAAAATGTCTTTTTATGTTATGTCTAAAAATGTCTATTTTTATGTACAAGTAAAGAAGATAGCTGTCTAAGCACGAACACTTTAGCTCAAACCAATTACAACACTCAAATGAAGCTAAGACGTATCACCGGTATCAAAAGTATACACAGTTAAAACCATGACGACCCAAATAACTCATTCCATTGAGGTTTAAAAAGGTTTAATGTTAAAAACTTGCGAGATCTTTCGAACCTACGACTTATAGGTTCATCATCAGGCACCAAAACTCGCAAGGTGCACATGAAACGTAGTGATTATATACACGTGTGGTTATGGGCAAAGACCGCGCATGCGTACAAGTCGGGACAGTATGAGGTCATAAAAAATACATACATTTAAAATAACCTGTAGGGTAAAAAACACATAATGGTTGTCATAAATATAAGAAATATAAAATGAAGGTCAAAGTTCCCTCGCCTGAGTTTTATATATGTACAATAAAATCAATGGTTGTCTAATCTTGTTTCTTGGTTTTTCAGTAGGTATCGCCAAGGTGCTGGTATATTGGATGGAGCCTCATCATTACAACATTGTTCATTCAAATGATAAATATACAAGCTCTCGAGAAACAACAGGCCATTTTTAGTTTTGGTCGTCGATAACAGTTTTACATTGTACCTCTCGCGCTAAAGAAGTTGTTAGGGCATGTGTACGAACACTGTATTTGTGTTCTGTAATTCGTGTCTTTAATGATCTACAAGTGGATCCCACGTAAGAAGTAGACTGTGAGGTAGTTGAGAAAGAGTTCAGTGGTACCGAATAAACGCCGTATTTATCTAAGATTGATGTCGGATCTCGGTCTGATTTGGTTAAATTGAACAAACTTTCCGAAGAAACACCAAAGGAACAATCGTATTTTTTGCATGAATTTTGTAAGATCGGTACAATGGTTGGATGGAAGGGAATGGATGCCACGTATTTTATGGTTACTTCATCACGTATTGGTTGTAACGTTGTGGAGATCCGTCGTTGATACCTGCGTAACAATTTTGTAAATAGATATCCGGGATAACCGGAAACCTTTGTTAGATTGAAAATCTTGTGTAATTCTAGTTTTAAAGATCTTTTGGTGGATGAATGACTATAAGCCCTACAGATTAAAGATGAAATAGAACTATGTTTATAGGGAAGTGGTGTGTACGAATTATATGGAATGAGGGTAGGTGAACAAGTGGGTTTTAGGTAGACGGAGGTTTGAATGTCATTAGATGGGGTGCGTCGTAATAAAATATCTAAGAACGGAAGGGAGTTGGAGGATTCTAACTCTCGGGTGAAGGAAATAGTGGGAAAGACGGTTGATAAAGAGGCAGCAAAAGTGTCTAATTCACTAAGTGAGTATTGCCAAAAAACTAAAACATCGTCGACATATCGTATATAGAGTAATGGTTGGAATGTACCATTATGAAAAACTGTATGTTCGACGTGTTGCAGTACTATTTCTGCCAGGACGGGGGAAAGAGGTGACCCCATTGGGGTACCGAAATCCTGGCAGTAGGTGATGTTATTAAATTTAAAATAAGTCCGGTTCTTGATAAGGTTCAGGGCTGAAACTATAGCTGTGGATTCAGTAGAAGAGAGGTTTAAGGATGGAAGTAGTGGGGTAATCAGGTCAATGACTACATCCACAGGGACATTGGGAAACAGGGAAACTACATCGAGACTGGCCATTTTAAATGGAATACCCGATGTAGCGGAATGGATCCGTTCCAGGGCGGACTTAGAACTCTTAATTGAAAAAGGTGAAGATGTGGTTAAGGGGGAAAGGACTGAGGCAAGTGATTTTTCCAGATTTCGGGTGGGGTTAGTATAGCCTGATACTAAAGGACGGATGGGGTGTTCCGGTTTATGAAGTTTAATTTTGCCAAACAAATCTGGTGTACGAGGACCAAAAGGAGGTTGCATATTACTTGAAATGGCTGGGGGTAATGTATTACTATTTTTAAGTTTTGCAAGAGCAGTAATAGTAGCTGGGATAGGGTTACGAGATAATACTGTATGTGGGATTGATTTATAACTGCGGTCATCTTATTAATAGGTAGATTTATCAAGTATAACTATTTGGTCAGATTTATCTGCAGAAACAATTGCTAATGATGCATCTCCGGAAAGAGATAACAAAGTAGTACGCTCATATTTTAATATATGTTGAATTTCAGTTAGTGGTCGAGTGGATTCCTTTTCAATAGTACGAGAGATTTTATATCTAAGTGGGTCCTGAGCATGAATCGGCAATGACTTTATGACCTGTTCAAGTTGGGTAATGTAATTGAAGGTCTTTGGTTTGAGCACCGGAAACGAGAACTTAAATCCTCGGTTTAGTGCCCTGCATTCGTCCTCTGTTAATTGTCTTGCACTCAAATTCACAAAAGCATTCGTTCATTGCCGATTCATGCTCAGGACCCACTTAGATATAAAATCTCTCGTACTATTGAAAAGGAATCCACTCGACCACTAACTGAAATTCAACATATATTAAAATATGAGCGTACTACTTTGTTACCTCTTTCCGGAGATGCATCATTAGCAATTGTTTCTGCAGATAAATCGGACCAAATAGTTATACTTGATAAATCTACCTATATTAATAAGATGACCGCAGTTATAAATCAGATCCCACATACAGTATTATCTCGTAACCCTATCCCAGCTACTATTACTGCTCTTGCAAAACTTAAAAATAGTAATACATTACCCCCAGCCATTTCAAGTAATATGCAACCTCCTTTTGGTCCTCGTATACCAGATTTGTTTGGCAAAATTAAACTTCATAAACCGGAACACCCCATCCGTCCTTTAGTATCAGGCTATACTAACCCCACCCGAAATCTGGAAAAATCACTTGCCTCAGTCCTTTCCCCCTAAACCACATCTTCACCTTTTTCAATTAAGAGTTCTAAGTCCGCCCTGGAACGGATCCATTCCGCTACATCGGGTATTCCATTTAAAATGGCCAGTCTCGATGTAGTTTCCCTGTTTCCCAATGTCCCTGTGGATGTAGCCATTGACCTGATTACCCCACTACTTCCATCCTTAAACCTCTCTTCTACTGAATCCACTGCTATAGTTTCAGCCCTGAACCTTATCAAGAACCGGACTTATTTTAAATTTAATAACATCACCTACCGCCAGGATTTCGGTACCCCAATGGGGTCACCTCTTTCCCCCGTCCTGGCAGAAATAGTACTGCAACACGTCGAACATACAGTTTTTCATAATGGTACATTCCAACCATTACTCTATATACGATATGTCGACGATGTTTTAGTTTTTTGACAATACTCACTTAGTGAATTAGACACTTTTGCTGCCTCTTTATCAACCGTCTTTCCCACTATTTCCTTCAACCAAGAGTTAGAATCCTCCAACTCCCTTCCGTTCTTAGATATTTTATTACGACGCACCCCATCTAATGACATTCAAACCTCCGTCTACCTAAAACACACTTGTTCACCTACCCTCATTCCATATAATTCGTACACACCACTTCCCTATAAACATAGTTCTATTTCATCTTTAATCTGTAGGGCTTATAGTCATTCATCCACCAAAAGATCTTTAAAACTAGAATTACACAGGATTTTCAATCTAACAAAGGTTTCCGGTTATCCCGGATATCTATTTACAAAATTGTTACGCAGGTATCAACGACGGATCTCCACAACGTTACAACCAATACGTGATGAAGTAACCATAAAATACGTGGCATCCATTCCCTTCCATCCAACCATTGTACCGATCTTACAAAATTCATGCAAAAAATACGATTGTTCCTTTGGTGTTTCTTCGGAAAGTTTGTTCAATTTAACCAAATCAGACCGAGATCCGACATCAATCTTAGATAAATACGGCGTTTATTCGGTACCACTGAACTCTTTCTCAACTACCTCACAGTCTACTTCTTACGTGGGATCCACTTGTAGATCATTAAAGACACGAATTACAGAACACAAATACAGTGTTCGTACACATGCCCTAACAACTTCTTTAGCGCGAGAGGTACTAAAAGGAGAGCACTATCCTGACTGGGACAATGTAAAACTGTTATCGACGACCAAAACTAAAAATGGCCTGTTGTTTCTCGAGAGCTTGTATATTTATCATTTGAATGAACAATGTTGTAATGATGAAGCTCCATCCAATATACCAGCACCTTGGCGATACCTACTGAAAAACCAAGAAACAAGATTACACAACCATTGATTTTATTGTACATATATAAAACTCAGGCGAGGGAACTTTGACCTTCATTTTATATTTCTTATATTTATGACAACCATTATGTGTTTTTTACCCTACAGGTTATTTTAAATGTATGTATTTTTTATGACCTCATACTGTCCCGACTTGTACGCATGCGCGGTCTTTGCCCATAACCACACGTGTATATAATCACTACGTTTCATGTGCACCTTGCGAGTTTTGGTGCCTGATGATGAACCGATAAGTCGTAGGTTCGAAAGATCTCGCAAGTTCTTAACATTAAACCTTTTTAAACCTCAATGGAATGAGTTATTTGTGTCGTCATAGTTTTAACTGTGTATACTTTTGATACCGGTGATACGTCTTAGCTTCATTTGAGTGTTGTAATTGGTTTGAGCTAAAGTGTTCGTGCTTAGACAGCTATCTTCTTTACTTGTATATCAATCAGCACGATAGTCTTTTCATCATATCTATTTTTATGTTTTGATAAAAATGTCTATTTTTTTTATTTTATTTTGCTTTTTTTTTTTCATTGCCTTGAAAATGCCTCCCAGTGGAGTGCAAAAGTTTGGCGAATCTTTGCCCTTATTACACCACAAAAATAAATGGATTTAAGGTGGACGTCTAGTGATTTTGCTTCCTATTCTTCCAATGGGCAAACTTCTGTACACATTTTGTTCTCAATTAATGCGTTCCCAAGGATGAAAATTTGAACATCGATTAAAATAAGTTCATATTATAACTTGTAATACTTCATATTTTCTAAAACATAACCATGATTATATTAAAAATCAATAATTTTTCCTTTGGTGGTGTTGAGACCAGAAAAAAGATGGCGCTACCTGTACATTGATGACGTCAGTAGACAAAAAATGTTGGGTTGCTTAATTATGGTTATGTTTTAGAAAATATTATGTACTCCAGCTTATAATATGAAGTTATTTTAATCGATGTTCAAATTTTTATCCTTGGGAACGCATTAATTGTGAAGAAAATGTGTACAGAAGTTTGCCCATTGGAAGTATAGGAAGCAAAATCACTTAGACGTCCACCTTAATACGCTATATGCCTTTTTGTGTAGTTTGTATGCTATCGTCCTCTGCATCAGTCCGTATTTCAGAATAGTGTATTTATTGTACAAAAAACTACCGTTCAAAAATTAATGAAATATTTTTATGATGGCGATTTCTCTTAACTGTTAGCATGAGAAATGATGCACTGTTTTTTTCTCCCGTTCGATTATTAAATATTTCGAATCACATAAAAATCTTCTGATCTATTCATATAGATTCACTTTCATACTTTTTTCGCTTATAGGTCGAAAAAAAACTAAACATAAGAGCAAAAAGGAAAGACTTTTGTGCCGGCAACTAAGCAAACTTGAGAAAATAGCACGACGCTTGCGCCTTCAATATCAATGCCAGTTTCATATTTTAAACAAGTTAGTAAAATGATGCAATACATTGATTATGCTACGCTTTCCAACATACCAGAAATTATTACTCAAGTTATGTGGATAATGGCTGTGGAATAAATCTCGCTCCTGTGTCCTGAACTTTGACCCCATTTCGATGATATTCAACAGAACCGGTTCACTATGCCTCCGAAACAACACGATAAAGTTTAGTCGCAATCCAAGCATTTTAGGTAAGTTACGATGCACAAGGGCAGTGGAATGGATCCCACTCCAGTGTCCTGACCTTTGACCCCATTTCGCCCATTTTCAATAGGGTTCGTCCCCAGTGGCTCCCTACCACATACTAAAATTTGATCGAAATCGAACCATTTTTACGCAAGTCATGTAGCAAAAGGGCGATGGAATATATCCCACGCTTATGCCCTGCCTGACCTTTGACCCCATTTCGCCTATTTTCAATAAGGTTCGTGCCCAGGTGGTTCCCTACCACATACTAAAAGTTCATCGAAATCGAACCATATTTACGCATGTTATGACACATAAAGGCAATGGAATGGATCCCGCTTTTATGTCCTGACCTTTAGCCCCATTGCGCCCATTTTCAAAAGGGTTCGTCTCCAGGTGGTTCCTTACCACATACTAAAACTTGATCGAAATCGAACCATTTTTACGCAAGTTATGATGCATAAGGGCAATGGAATATATCCCGCTCTTATGTCCTGCCTGACCTTTGACCCCATTTCGCCCATTTCCAATAGGGTTCGTGCCCAGGTGGTTCCCTACCACATACTAAAATTTCATCGAAATCGAACCATATTTAAGTATGTTATGACGCATAATGGCAATGAAATGAATCCCGCTTTTATGTCCTGACCTCTGACCCCATTCCACCCATTTTCAATAGGGCTCGTGCCCAGGTGGTTTCTTACCACATACTAAACTTTCATCGAAATTGAACCATTTTTACGCAAGTTATGACGCATAAAGGCAATGGAATGAATCCAGCTCCTATGTCCTCACCTTTGACCCTATTTCATCCATTTTAAATAGGGTTTGTCCCCAGGTGGTTCCCTACCACATACTAAAATTTCGTTGAAATCGAACCATTTTCACGTGAGTTATCGTGCGGGCGGACGAACGGGCAGACGGACGGACAAAGCTGGAGCATACATGTATACGCTTCTTCAACCTACGGTTGGAAAGCGTAAAAAAGATGAAATTTTGAAATCATCATTCTTTGAAGCGCAGTTGTGAAGCATCACTTCTCTGGCGCCTTTCGCCCGCTTTTACCGGAAATTCATTGCCGTTATTTATAGGTTACCGTATTTGTTGTCATAGGTGTGAATTCTGTGCAGATATGTGGCATCCATATTTCTCCATGCATGTTTTTTCTTATGTCAGTTTTTGTTGCAGTTGTATATACGAAATGAATTGCGCTGTCTGCGGGGACGTTGCTTCCTTCTTCGAACGGATCGTACGGTATCACAAGAATGAGAAGCCGGTGGAGGTCACAGGTCAAACGACGGAATCATCCGATAGTTTCACCTTCTTGACGTATTTTTTGGACCACGCCGCGCGGGGGAGATTCACATTCCGCAATAAACGCCGGGTGACTGATCTGCTGACGAATCATTGTATCAACAGGCTTTTTTCAGAATTAATGGAAGACAATGACGCAGAGGCATTGTTAATACTATTGCAATATGGTGTAGGGTAAGAAACTTTTACTAGATTTTTACTTTGGCTGTTGCTTCAAAACGTATGTGCAATACTTAAATGAAAAAAACAACTAATCATGGCTTGTCTATCAAGGAAACACCAGAGGTTTAAGCTGGTACCTTTTACTATCATTTTTATCACGTCTTTTGTAAAAAGATGGGCTAAAAATGATAAATGGTACCAGCACGTCTTTAATAAAGGTACTTTAATAACAGAAGGTAAATCTTAATAAAGATTTACAAAAAACAAAGGTAAATCTTAATAAAGATGTTATTTAAGGTACGTCTTTAATAAAGGTTTTCTTAATAATAAAAGGTACGAGCTCGAAATAATAAAAGTACCAGCACGTCTTTTGTGCTAAAAAGGTGTTTATGTTATCGGTTTTTTCGTCCGTCCGTCCGTCTGTAGCCCCGTATCTCTGGAACTATTAGTCCGATTTGAAAAATTCTCTCTGCATTGGAAATCTTGAAATATGCGAATGATTATCCTTCATTTCGTTTTTCTTTACGATGTAAAATTTCGCCACTAGAAGGCGTAAATGCAGATGACATCGAATTCAACATACATAATGAAACAAATTTTTCGTGCCACATAGACTACTCAGGGTAAGAAACTTGCTGTTAACGCACGATGTACAAACTTGCTGAATGTTTCCAGTTATAGGCAAACTTTAATAACTAAAAACACACACAAGTTAAAATATATTTACATGGCTTAAAAAGACATGAGTACTTTCGTGCTCGCTACGAGCACATCATCAGATGAAACACAAGTTGGAGCTCCAGAAAACACATTTATGTATCGGTGCCGTTGCCAAACGTTCTCAATGAGGAAAGAAATACAAGAACGTTCACTTGCTCTAACTTAATGTGAGCAAATAGAGGCCTATAGAGTTCTATTAATGATGGGCAGAGTCTGCGATGTAAGAGGTAGAATCAGAAATCGAGGACAGTAAAGTTTTCTAGGCCTGGGAAATATAGCTTGGTACTTCATCATTGCAACAAGTGTCCACTCCATGCAATGATGAAGTACCAAGCTATATTTCCCAGGCCTGGAAAACTTAAAATCTTGGTTGAAAAAATTCGTTCGTGGACCGATGACACTCACGTCGAAAAAACCTTTTCGGAATATTTTCTTCTTAAAATATTGCATGGTTTCTCCGCAAGAGGGCGTAGATATATATCTTATTTCTGTCAATATATCTGCTTCTCATGGTCCGATTTGAAAAATTCCTTCTTTATTGGATAGAGTTTCCGGTGCGACATGCTTTTCATATAATTTTTTTTTATTGGAGGTTTAACGACCACCGTGAGCAACACAATGGGCTATAAGCAGTCGCCCGTCCCTAATTTAGGGTCACTGGGTCCAGGGAATGGAGAGAGACAGTGCCGTAAGACAAACAAAATATCCATGCCTCACCGGGATTAGAACCCGGACCCCTTTCGGACGAATGATCAGAGGCCATCGCTTAGACCACTGCGCCACCGTATAATATAATTCTTTTATATAAATTCAAGATTTAAAAGTAATTCATAGAGTTTCTGCTAGGGCCGTAAAATTAAATTGCATTTCGCCCGATATTTGGTTCTAAAACTCTGATTTGAAAAAATCTTTCTGCACCGGATACAGTTCCTGATGGGAAATCTTTTGAATATAATTTCTAATTTTTGGTAAAGATATTTGGACACCAGGGGGCATAAGTCAATTTCCTCTTCTGATGTATCTCGATTGAAAAATCATCATCGTTTGTAGAACGATACTACTCACGTCGATAAACCTTTTCAGAATATTTTCTTTTTAAAATAATGCATCGTTTCTCCGACACGGGCGTAGACGTATATCTTATTTTTGTAACATCTGTACTTCTAAGAGTGATTTGAAAAATTTCTTCTTTTTTGGATAGCGTTTCCAGTGCGAAATATTTTTCATACAATTTCAAAATTTTCAAGTAACTCAGACTTTCTGCTAGGGGTCGTTAAGGTAAATTTCGTTTTCCCTGATATTTCTGCTCCTAAATCTCCGATTTGAATTTTTTCCTGTATCGCATACAGCTCCTGATGGAAAATGTTTTTTGTATAATTTCTAATATTTGGTAATGATTGGTTTGGGCACCACAGGGCATAAGTGTTAATTTCTGCTTCTGATGTATTTGCAGTAAAATCTGAGCTCCTGAAAACTCGACTGAAAAAATTCTTTCCTGCTCACATCGGAAAACCTTTTGAGAATACTTTCTTCTTAAAATAATGCATGTGTTTCCCGCCATGGAACGTAGATGCATATCCTATATTTGTCGATATCTCTACTTCTATGATTCAGATTTGAAAAATTCTTCCTTTGTTGGAGAGCGTTTCCGCTGCGAAATATTTCTCATATGATTTCAAATCTTTCTTAACGCACAAGTTTGCCACCAGAGGGCGAAGTTCACAATTCCGTTTACAGCAATATCTGCGGGGTTAAAAGCACGATTGAAAAACTTTCTTCGGTCAGATACTATTGTTTTCCATACCGGTTCCATTTACCTTGAATAGCTTTGATAAATTTAATTCGCGTCAGAATGGATTCAAAAGACGTGCTCACTACACCCGAAAATCCGGTGTCATCTTTCTCATAGTACCCACTCTCTTTCCACCAAAAAATTCAAGGACTCTTCAAGGACTCAAAAATTTTCGAGACTATGTTCATGCCCAATAAGAACTCTCATGAAACACTAAAATAAGTCGTAACAAACAGTCAAAAAGTTCAATTAAAATTATAGAATATATATATATACTGTACATATATGGAAGATATCATGATCAGAGTAAAATCTCTGAAATGGCAATCACGTGGACATATTTGGCCGAAGGAAGACCACCGATTGACAACCGAAAGTTTAGACTGGATTCCTGGGCTATAAGCATTCAGCAGATCGATTGAAGATTCATTGATTAAGGTCCCTAGGATTCCTTGTATATGCATGATGAAGAATCCTAGGGACCTTATATTTACACCCCTTGCATTCGCTTATTGTAGTTCAGAAGAATTTCCCTTGCATTCGCTTATCATAGTTCAGAATCACAACTGCATGAAAACCGGAAATGTGACAGCTGCGTGTTCCTGATTCCAAGAGAACATTCTACAATACAGCGTGGCCACCTGTGACATTTTGGCGACAGCTGCTCTTCAATGAACTGTGGCTATTCTGAAATTTTGTGAACAGGAAAAAAAATCAAGTACTTTTCAAGTACTCTTACAAAATTCAAGGACTTTCAAGGGCCCTTGAAAAGGAAAATTAAATTCAAAGAGTTTTCAAGGATTTTCACGACAGTGGGAACCCTGTTTCTTGTTTTTTCTTATTTTCGCAATAGAAATAACGCCAGGGGAAGGAGAACTCAGAGCCCAAATCGGAATTCAGAAGCTATGGGAATGTGAGTTTCTTTTCAGTCTCAGGACATATACGCAAAGTCTTAAGACGACTCTCATACACCATTCGACACAGAAACTCCGTGATGGGTCTGGATTTGAAAACGAAGTGAGACATGGATAGTGTGCTTGTCTAACGATGCTGGTACTCTCCCTTTCCAGGAATCAGCGGCTCTAAATTAGCATCCGACGACTGCTAAGAGCGCATAGATTTGGTGGTCGTTAAACCTTAAAAGAAGAAAGATGACACAGAATTTTCTGTTGTATTGAGCACGTCTTTTGAATCCGTTCTGAAGCGAATCAAATTTATCAAAGCTATTCAAAGCCAATGAAACCGGTTGGGAAAACAATCAACCGTTTTCAACAATCGATAAAACATTGAGAAATAGAAACATCTGCTTAGTTCCACCAACGGTTAAAAAGCATGTTACGAAATTTAACAAATGGCTCACAAAAAGTTTCTCATAGCACATTGCGCCCACTAGTGGGCGATTCAAGGTTTCACGGTGGGCGGTGAAGTTTTTTGTCCCTTGTTACAAATTTTGTTCTTCCGCCATATATTGAATACATTGCTAACAACTTCGCAAATTTGACTTTTTAAAATATGTTTTTGCAATTTACTTTTGAATTTAATCTCTAAACTTTGAATATAGATAATAATTAAAACAAGGTAATCCGTAAATACAGAGTGTTGAGGATAACACTAAACACGTTTTATTAATGATGTAGATCACGCACAAGATAATATAAGAAGAAATTAAATGCGAAAAAACGTTTTCTCTTCTTGCAGAGAATGTTATCTCCAACGTTAAACAAAATGTTATCTCCAATCTCCAACGTTAAACAAGAGAGCAAATATAATTTCGATAATGGTGGGTATCAAAAACTCTGGCAAAATAAAAAAAATGCCTCCGTTATATCCAAATATGTGGAAAATGATATTTAATTTATTAACACCTTTCCCTACCTTATATCTTGTAGAATCAGACTTTAGTGCTGTTAATTATATTATCATCAAACAGAGAAACCGTCTGAATATCACCGAAAAAGGAGACCTTCGTTTGTTCCTTACGAAAATCGAACCAGATATAAAATATTTAGTTTCGCAGCATCAGCCTCAAGGATCTCATTAATTAAAGGTGATTTCAATATACTTTATTGTTTTCACATTTAACTTTCTTTTCTTCAATTTAAGCAGCTCCCGCACTAGTAAGCGCTCTATCGATGGAGATGCAGAAATTCATTAAATTGAAATTACTTATTTATAAACATAAATAAAGTAATAACAGAAAGATAAATTTAAGTACATAATTTTTACAAACCCTCCCCTCTAAAAATTAATTCGCACTTACGCTAAATTACGTTACTACGGCAGCGGTGGGCGGTTAAGGAAATTTTACCATCAACAAAGATACAAATTGCGCAGTAGGTATTAAAAGGTTTACGACCCCTAACGAAGGTATCAGACAAAAAGATTTTCAAACCGAACGGTTAAAAGAAGAAATATACGAGAGAAAGACACATTATATAATTCTATGCCTTCTAGCGAAAGAATTTTGCATAACGAAAAAGTTGAAAATAGGCAAAAAATATTCTGCATGCAAAAAGCTACGCCAAGGGAAAAAAACTTTTCAAATACGTCTCCCGGAAGCAGACATAGCGAGAAAAAGCTTTCGACCTTTACCCATCCCAGCAGAATATCTGTGCTTTATTTAACGAGGATAATGCACCACATCTCTAGCGTAGCAAATAACATGCAGTAAAGAAGAAAGTTCTTAATAGTGCCTTTAGAAGCAGCGATACAGATGTAAACTGAAGTACACAAACAAAAACTACCGACGAAACCGTGAACTACAAAGTTTCTCATGTTCTAGCCTAAAGTATTCTACTAAGTAAATGGCGTCCGGTGTTGAAAAAAGTTTTTAAATCGCACATGTACAGTAGCGAACAAAAGTATTTGGAGAAACGCTTTTTCGACCATAATTTTTTTTCTGCTGGACCAAATCGGGTCATTTTGGGATATGATATGAGTTGATTCGTGGGTTACAATGCAGCGTAGTTTGTATTTCGCTCAGAGCGAATTTGTCGTTCGAAATGTGCCATATTCAAGAGTCGCCAATTATTGCCCATTTGTTTGCTGCATGTATTAATGTTTTTCTTGTGATTTTTGTGGGTTTTGTGATGTGTAGTGTGATAATAAGTCAATCTTAAGTTGTCAGAAATGGGTAAAAAGGCGGAGATCCCTGTTGGAGCTCGCCAGGCGGCCGTGAACATGATGGAATCCGGAATGCGCGTCACCGACATTGAGAGGGCCCTGAAGATCCGACACCAATTCATTTCAGCTATCCTGCAACGTTATAAGAAGACTGGGACCGTCGAGAACAGTCCGCGATGTGGTAGGCCTCGTTCCACTACGTTGCGTCAGGATAGACGAACCCTCCGTCGATCTCGTGCTGTTACCCACCTTGACTGATGTGGACATTGCCATAGAATTCAGCGACAGCGACGATCTGAACGTCAGCCGAATGACCATCTCCCGTCGTCTCATTGCTGGTGGATTGAATGGAAGACGCCTTGCCAAGAAACCACTCATCGGAGTCAAGAATCGACGAGCCAGAGTAGCGTTCGCGCGCCGTCATCGACACTGGACCGCGGCGGACTGAAGTAAGGTGCTTTTCAGCGACGAGAGCAAGTTCAACTTGTTCGGAAGTAATGGCATCCGATACGTACGACGTCCGTGTGGCCAGAAATTCAACCCCCAGTTCATTAAACCGACTGTCAAGCAAGGAGGAGGATCGCTCATGGTTTACGGTGCCTTCTCTCGCAGTGGAATGGGCCCCATCATCAAGATTGACGGAATAATGACCGGCCAGAGCTTTACGAACATGCTCATCAACGATGTCTTCCCATGGGCAAACCAGAACATGCCACCCGGATGGATCATGCAGCAAGACAACGACCTGAAGCACACCTCCAGAGTAGCGAAGGCAGCCTTCCAGCAGCAACATGTCACACTTCTAGACTGGCCAAGCCAATCTCCAGACCACAACCCCATCGAGCACATGTGGGAGGAGCTGGAGAGACGATGTGCGAAGAAAACCTGTCGGAATAGGGTCCAGAAGTTCGACCAGCTGTCTGCAGAGTGGGTGCGAATTTCCGCTGGTCAGCGTCGAGAAGCTAGTGGACTCGATGCTGGCCTGTTGTGCAGCTGTTATTAAGTCTCGTGGTTATCCCACTAAGTATTAGTTATTGTTTTGTCGTTTTCTCGTACTTGTTTTCTGTTATCGTTGCATTAAATGAATGTGATTCAAACCTACTTTGTTGGACAATTTGTATGATCTTTGCGACTAAGCTCGGTACCTGATCTGTGTAAAGGTTTCCGATCCATCTGCATATGGGTCATGTTTACAACTGAATAACACATATCATATCCCAAAATGACCCGATTTGGTCCAGCAGAAAAAAATATTATGGTCGAAAAAGTGTTTCGCCAAATACTTTTGTTCGCTACTGTAGAAGCAGATACATTGAGAAAAACAGATTAAGCATTTGCGCCCCTAGCGGCGAAATTGTGCATTATTTTGGGAAGAAAATACGCACACAGGCTTTTCACAGTAGTATCTGACAGAAAAAAGTTTTTCAATTGGGTTTTTAATCCCGCAGCTATAGCTGTAAACGGAAACGTGAACTTACGCCCACTGGTAGCAGACTTGTGCGTGAAGAAAAATTTGAAATTATACCAGAAACATTTCGTAGCGGAAACGCTCTCCGACAAAAAAATAATTTTTCAAATCTGACTCTTAGAATCAGAGCTATGGACAAAAATTAGATATATGATTCTACCCCGCTGGCGGAAAAGTCATGCATTATTGTGAGAAGACAGTATTCTGAAAAGGTTTTTGAATGCGAGCGGTATCGTCCACGGAAGAATTTTTCAATAGTTTTCAGGAGCTCAGATTTTGCTGCAAATGAATCAAAAGCAGAAATAAAAAATTCCTTCCCCTGGTGGCCAAACATATTTCTTTATTGTTCTTTATATTACTTATTCATTGATTTCAAAGATGGTTATTGATGTTAACTTTCGCTGATATTAATGATCTCAGGATTACATGTAGTAGGACCTGGGGTAGCGTAATCAACCTTAATGCACTCCCATAAGATGAAATATAATGGATTCAAATCTGGAGGGTGTGCAGGCTATGCAGTTGATCCACCTCTGCTAACTCAAGGACAGGATACGTACAATTGAGGCTCGGGGGTGAGTAGAGTTTAGGTCCCAGCCACCTACAGCGAGATCGCCTTTTGGGCAGGACACAGAAACGGAAGGAATGAGAGCAAGTCTAGCGACTTTGACAGAACAGTTTGTAGTGAGATTAGAGTACAGTAGATGGTGCCACCGTACAAGTACGATATTGCACATAGAGGGGTGAGAGAATTTCAGGGGGGGGGCATAGGAAAGGATACCCATTTAACCAGTGGGTCCAGCCTGGGAGCCGTCACTTAACGTGCTCGTCCGATGCACGGCGAATATTCAGCGATTGTTAGTAAATCACACCATCTCTGAAAGATCAGCCCAGGTTCGAACCTGAGGACTTTGAATTGATAGTCTGACTCGTTAACCACTAAGCCATCCGCGGCTCGAATGAACACCATGAGCAACTCGATGGGCTATAAACAGTCGCCCATTTCTAATTTAGGGTTCATTGGATCCAGGAAAGGAGGCGTTTTCCAGCATCGAGTCAAATTTTCCGAAGCCCCATCATGAATGAACTACACACAATACTGTGGTCGTCAGATATGCTGATTTGCTTCATAACGTACATTTTGATGGTCTTCCTTGCTTCCTCTCTCTCTCTCATTTTATTTGGGGGTTTAAAGACCATCGTGAGCAACTCAGTGGACTCTAAGTAGTAGCCCTTCCTTAATTTAAAGCCACTAGCTCTAGGGAAGGGAGAGAGAGAGAGAGAGAGAGAGAGAGAGCCAACGCTGTAAGGTAAATTTAACATTCATGTCTCAGAGGGATTCGAACACGGACCCATCTCGTCTGGTCGCCTAGAAAACAATCGCTTGCCCTCCAAAAATGTTTTATAACTCGAAAGAGAAGCAATTCCTGCCAAATGTTAATGGCAATTTTTTTCGTCACTGTGAGCATGCTCTCAAAGTTTGACTAGAATTGTTTGGTAAACTATCTTGGTTTAAAATTTCGCTTTAGATACACGTTGATCTATCATTACACACTATAAAAAAATTCTGAAATTCACGTACAAGTTTCCGTCATTTGTTTCGTGAATTAACGAAGCATGTTTCTAATAGAACCTTTTCCATTAAATGACTAAAAGAAACCTGAATTTAACAATATTTTCGTACCACGGGAAAAACCTGAATTTTCAGAAATCTTTCCGCGTTTTTTTCTTATATTGACGGTAAATTACCGTTTTAGAGATGTGTTAATGGAAAATTTTGAATTTTCATAAACCTTTCCGCAATTCCTTTCGTATATTAACGGACAATCTCCGTTCTCATGTTTTCCGTATCCGTATGACCAGAAATTACCGGTAATAGGATCGATTGGTGAGAATACTTAAGGTTTGATTCACTTTTAAATTTCAATCGTCTCTCAAATTTTGATGTTCCGTACTGAGACCGGATATTGTGGAAAGCATATCGCATGGATTTTGTTTATTGTGGCTCAGGATATTTCTTCTCTCCCCTATTTTGTGCACTAGCTATTTAATATATACACTATATTGACAAAAGTCACCGAACACCTAGAAGAGAAACACAACATAGCATTCATTGACATATATTAATACGGTGTCAGTCCACCTTTGGACTTACTGCATTAACTGACCCTTCGAGACATGTTTTAAAGAAGGTTTTGGAACACAGTGATAGGTATGTGCTTCCATTCAGTACATAATACTGCCACTAACTGTTGCTTAGTAGCAGGCCTTGGTTCCAAACTTCTTTTGCGGTGCTTAATTCATCCCATAGGTGCTCTATGGGATTAAGATCAGAGCTCTGTGCTGTCCAGTCCACACACGATACGGAATTATCGTCTAACTACACCATAACAGCCCTTGCTTTATGGCTCGGTACATTATCCTGCTGGTACCAACAAGGCTAGGTTCCATAGTATTACCACAGAGTTGGTAGGGCATAATTGTCCAGAATATCGTCGTACACATGCTGGTTAACAGGATTGTCCACGATGACCAATGGCCCGGGACTATACCACAAAAACACCCCCACACGAGTACACTGCCTGCTCCAAACTTTACCGTAGAAACAGTACACTGTGGTAAATAGCGTTACCCCAGGTGCCGCCATACCCACACATGGCCATCAGGCTGATGGATCGTATATCTGGATTTATCAGTCCATAAGACCCGTTTCTATTGATCTACGGTCCATGATAAATGTTCTTTACACCATGCTAAAGGACGAGTAGCATTCTGAGTGGAGATGAAAGGCTTATGAGTAGCCGCATGGCCACGGTAACCCATGGAATGAAGTTCTCCGCGAATGGTATGTGTACATACCGAGGTTACAGCATTTTTTTTTTTTTTTTTTTGGATTGGAAGTTTAACGACCACCGTGAGCAACTCAATGGGCTATAAGCAGTCGCCCGTCCCTAATTTAGGGTCACTGGTTCCAGGGAAGGGAGAGAGCCAGTGCCGTAAGACAAACACAACATCCATGCCTGACCGGGATTCGAACCCGGACCCCTTACGGACGAATGATCAGAGGCCAGCGCCTTAGACCACTGCGCCACCGGGGCGGCTACAGCATTTTTACTCACCTGTACACTGAGGTCTTGTGCAGTACTCCGTCGATTAGCTGTAACGACTCTACTGAGGCTTCGACGTCCTCTATCACTGCTGTTCTTTGGTCTGCCGGTACGTTTGGCTGCTTCAGGCAGTCCATGTGTCTTCCACTTATTCAGTGCATCCAAAACAGTTGACTTGGGTATGTTTAAATGCCTCTCGGTTTCTTTTATGGACAACTCACTAATATAACACCCAACAATATTTCCTTTCTCAAAATCAGTTCTCTCCCACCGCGACATTTTCACTCAACTCACAGTGCGATATGATCGCGGTCAGCTTCAGGCTTGTTTAGATACCGTTTGCAGCTGTACTGCGCATCTTAACAACTCAGTGGATCCGTTCATTTGCTTTCGAATAGGTGTCCGGTGACTTTTGTCAATAGTGTATATTGTGTTTCTGTAAGAAACCGGGTACGTAACGTATGGTAAGATAGTTGTACGATGTCCATCTATCAGTCTCTGGACAACTTAAGAGAAAAGCTATTACAGCTATCAGGAGTAAATTTTATATTTAGGTTTTTTTGTGTGAAGTAATACTGTAAAAAAGTACATCTCATCTTTTTTAAATATAACTGAAAGTCATCGTTGGTTTAAAAAAGTCATGTTGCAAAGCGTTTTGTTGCTTCGAAAGATAACGATGAAAAATGCTTAATTTGTGAAAAGTCCTTCAGAAAAAAAAATATTACAAACCTATTCAGAAAAATGATAAGCTCCAACAGGAAATAAAATTACTAAATCACTCACATTAATGGCAGAAAAACAATATTTCACCGTCGCGGCATTCGTTTTACCAAGTACGAGAGTCGGAGTGCCGAGTTTGTAGCTCAATTGTTAAAGGCGGGAGTCACTTATTGAGCCAGCTCGAACGACGGGGGTTTGATCCATACCTCAGGGGAAGAATTACTTGAGGTAAGGCTGAAGAGATTTTGTGGAGTTTCAGTTTAAATACGGAATAACCTGAAATTGATTTTTATGAAATAAACGGAATTTGTGTCTACGGAAAATCTGTGAAAATACGGAAGTTAAAATAAATGGGCACTTTTAAAAACGGAAATTTCTCAAAAAAGCGGATACCTACGGGCAACTTTGCTGCTCGTTATTTTCAGAAATGTTCCGTGAATTCACACCACTTATTATTTACAGTGCATGTTAACTTTTATTGTATGTTTTTAAGATATGGTCTTCAGAAATCGAATTTCTTTCTTTCACAGCATGTATGCCGATGAAAGCATCCCCTTCCCAAGCGGTATGTACTTGCTCTACAAGCCATTACTTTGCCTTTTAGGAGATCAAACACCTGGAGATTTGCCAAAAACTACACTGGTTGCAAAATCCACGTGGCAGGACAGTTTCCATGCCAAAAGGGATATATTTCGAATAATTCTGAGGACTACAGCAAATCCTCATGCAGCCACCTATGGACTTTGTGGAGAAGGCAGCATACCGAGGTTTCACCTAATGAAGCCATTTTATGATGAAGTTTTCCCCTTCTTCGACCTCGGCGTCAATAAACCTCCGTGTCTAATGCACTTATGTCGTCTCACCATAAGAAGGGTTCTTCACATGAATTGGCAGCTCCCAAGTGGAATTGACCAGCTTGTTTTACCGGCATTTTTCCACGACTATCTAAATCTATTCGAAGATTGACAGCTGGCTGTTTTTTTGTGATAATAGCTGTGCATTATGTGTTTTTAAGAGACTGAGACAATTCGCACTATTTATTGGAAATCACAAAACAGAAAATCGCTGAGAATCAAATGACATTATGCTTTATACACACGTTAATCAGTCGTTACATGTTAACTTTCGCAGAATTCAAAGGAGACAAATTAAATTTGAACGCAACTTATGTGTAATAAATCAACAGTAGGATAATTTGGGATATATTCTTGTTTAATTGATTGTGTTTTGCATTTATAATGTTTACATTTTAGCAATCAAAATCCTTTTGGACTTGAGGTTTTTAACTCTTAAGTTTTTAAAGTTTTAAGTTATCGTGCGACGAAGGAAGCTGCCTGAAATTTATACTTTATGTCACGCATGAAAAATTAAGGTCTTCATTTACAATTTGATAGTGTTAGAACAACTAAACGTACCGTTCTAAATCTGATCACCTTCTGAAAAGGTTTATTAAAGTATTAGTTCGTAAATGAGAAAGTATTTTGCAGTCAGTTCCTAAGGAAGTTTAAGCTTATTGTTGACCAAGAAAGTTTTGAAATGTTACAACTGAAGGTTGTCTCTGCAGCAGATACTAATAAATTGAATTCTGAAGGACACATATTTGCAGCAGCTTCCATTAAATTCGCAGACTCCAAAAGAGACAAATATAATTTGACGAACGCGTTTCTGTATAACAGAACAGAATAATTTGAGAAATATTATTCTTGTTTAATTGATTGTGTTTTGCATTTACAATTTGATAGTGTTAGAACAACTAAACGTACCGTTCTAAATTTGATCACCTTTTGAAAAGGGGTATTAACAAATTATTACGTAAATGGGAACGTATTCTGCAGTCAATTACGAAGGAAGTTTAAGCTTATTGTTGACCACGGAAGTTTTGCAAGAAGTGTTACAACTGAAAGTTGTCCCCGCAGCGCCAAGTTATTCTTAAAAATGCATAAGCATGCTTCGTGTCTTTGTATGGAATATCAAACTTAAAAATCTTTAGTAACGGTTGTAAACAGTTTTCAATGTTTTTTATTATCCTAATTTGTTTAAGCCTAAGTTCATCACAGAAACCTTTAATATGCATTGTGCAGCACGAATTTTCGAATACAGTAGAACACGCATATAAAGAGCCCGTAACACATTAGAACCCCATATAAAGAGCCCGTATTTAGCGAGATCTCGAATTTAACGAGAAAACGCAAACTTTGTTTTGTTGCGTATGATGATAATTCAAAGCTAATTTGATTTTTTAGCTAACTACATTTTATGATATCCACGGATTTAACGAGGGACAGAAAAGCTAAGATAATCACTTTTAGCAAGCAAAGTAACAATTTAATGCAATGTGATGTTTAACGAGGGAGAGAAAATCTGCTGCGGACTGCCCAGAAATGGAAGAATAGAAATGGTGGTATACAGGAAGAAATTTCAGCAGCACGGAGGGATCCTTGTGCGCTAGTGGAAGAATGTTGATAGAAGAGCAATGGGGAAGGAGTACATCAAGTGCTCAATCAGCGAAGTTGTGCAACAGACTCCTACCATCCACTGCTATATCTATAATTTTATCACGTCTATAGGGTGCAGAAAATACATTTATCTAGGCAAAAAGAGGATGGATGAGGCTCACCAGTGCTGAGACAGGCCGAGCCTGAGCAAGAACTGGGCTCCGGCTGCATGATATTTACTGTGGTTTGGAAGAGAGAGAAAGAGAGAGACAGAGAAAGAGACAGAAAAAGAGAGAGAAAGACAGAAAGAAAGAGAGAAAGAGAGACAGAAAAGCTAGAAAGACAGAACGAAAGAAAGAGAAAAAACAACGAACGAGAGAAAGAGACAGAAAAAGAGAGACAGAGAATGAGGGAGAGGAAAGCAGTTTTTTTCTTCCTTTTCTAATGTTACTCAGTATTATTTTTTTTTACCAGGCTCTTCTTTCAGTTTCCAGTTGGAAAATAGAATTCTTCGGCAACTGGTTCTGGCTGAAAAATCCGGACTGTGGTAGGAAATGTCAGACCACGAATTAGTGGGCTTTTGTGAAGAAGGAAAAGCGTCTTCGAGAAGAAGCCTATAGATACCCGAGAGTAAATAGCACGCCGACGAAATTTTGTCCCCTACTACCTCCAAGCGGCAGCAGTCTCCCCAGCACTGGGGCTCACGCACATACATTTCTCGGCGGTAACTGCAAAGAGCGATAAGGAAATAATGGAATCGGGGTATCGAAGAAGGGGGGACATGAGATAGATATTCCAGGAATAGCGTGAATTGACCCCTTTCAGCGTCCAAGTGAGTGATGCACTGGAAGGATCGACACTGCGTTTGCTTCATGTGTGTGCTCTCGCTACACAGCGGTCAGTCTCACGTGGCTGTCAAGTTTTTTCTTTCTGATTGGAGGTTTAACGACCACCGTGAGTAACTCAATGGGCTATAAGCTGTTGCCCGTCCTTAATTTAGGGTCACTGGTTCCAGGGAAGGGAGAGAACCAGTGCGTAAAACAAACACAACATCCATGTCTCACCGGGATTAGAACCCGGACCACTTTCGGACGAATGATCAGTGGCCATCGCTTAGACCACTACGTCACTGGGGCGGCACTGTCAAGTTGAATATACTTGAAATATTTAATTAACTATAGTATTAATATACAGTAGTCTTTGAACTACCCAGTCTTAGCATAAACACTGTTACAAACGTTCGACAGATGGCACGCAACCGGTGTGCAACGCCACTGACCAGCCAGGAGGCATGAAGCAGCTAGTGAATTATAGTGCGTTCAGTCACAGAGGAGATAACATGTTTCGTGAAGTACTTACCATTGAGTGGGGCTATTATGAGAATACCCAGCACTGCTGGCCACCAGCTGGCAGTGATGGGTCACTGCTGGCTGAAATCTGCCGCTCACGGTCGGTGGCGGCGCTATCAGGTTGGTGGCAGCGCTCTCAGGTGGCAGCGCTATCAGTTGGCGGGCCATTGATGGCCTTGCAGCATTCCCAACGAAATTTTACGTCGACGAAGATATCAGATTAAGCCATGAAATACACCCACTCCATTCCTATGAATAACAATTCATGGAATGGAGTGGATGAATAACAAGAACAAATTTGAAACCACTTGAAACAAAGGCCCGGAAAACCATTAAAACAACGTTTGTTGGAAAAAAAAAGAATTATACGCGTACAAAATTTATTAATATTTGAAAGAAAAAAAAGCAACGCTATGTGGTGTACTCATCCATTAGTTGAATACACAAGACTGGGAGGAATTCTCTTCTAAAAATAACGAGAAGTAAAATAAAATATCTTTCCTCTTTAAAACAAATGTAGCTTTGGACAACGGAAAGGAAAAACAACGTTAAAAATGTAACAGAATGTGACATGAACCCGAGTAAATATATATTTATTCAAAAATCTCTTTTCAAGACGACAAGAACAGTACAAAACTTTGGAAAGAGACTAAGTATGTACACTCCTTGAAAATGAGTGAAGTTCCCTTAAGGTAAAAAAAAAAAACTATCGTTACGTTGAAAAAATTAATTTATGAATTATATCAAACTGACTTTTATGAAAAATACCTCGCAATATTGTAAATTGAAAGAGGGAAGCATTCGATTACACATTGCATACGAAACAGATAGCTTTAAGCATACACTCGAGCACGGCAAATTAGTCCGGTCGGTAGAGTGCTCAGCTACCACGCAAACGGCCTTGGTTCAAATCTACTCAGATGCAAGCGGTCGTTTTTCCGGTTTGCTGAGAAAATTTCCCCAAAGCCGTGCGGTAGTTCACAAGTTTCGTAAGGGTATTAAAAAAAATTGTAGCTTTGGGTAACTGCGGTTGTCCTTCATTTTTTTTTATTGTCTACTACTGGGAAATTGGGGGACAAGATTCGGCAAGCCCCCAGTTACGTCACGTGGTTGCCGGCTGCCACTAGCGGACCAAATTAGGCTAGCCATCATTTCTGGCACGTGCTTGCAGGGCCACTGAATGGCCACTTGTGGCAGCTACTGCCTGTGATGGACCACTGATGGCCCTGTTGTGGCATATGAGAACTGATGGGGTTCCAACTGTTGGCCTGAACTGCTAGCCCTTCTGTTGGCCGCCCGGACATTTTATTGACGGTTCGGCAGCGGCAACATAGTGCTGGGCCATTGCTGGCAGTGGTGGCCAGCAAGACTGTTTTTGCTGGGTAGTGTTGCTGTGATAGCGCTACACAAAGTTGGAAAGTCAGCTGACATTTTCAATATGCTGAAGAAGCTGAAAATCAACCGAATTTTTGTCTAACGGACCATAAAAGGGTTCCTTGAGACGGGGATCGACGCTGACCGCCACAGAAAGGGTCGGGCGCGTACCGAGAGGACTACTCACCTGGTGACAGCAGTGTCAACCCGTATTGGACGAAATCCTGTCAGAAAACAATCAGTGATGGCTCGTGAACTGAACATTTCAAGAATGTCGATGTCACGCGTGCTGCCGAGTGACCTAAACTTAAGAACTTACCAGCGGTGTACAAGGCACTTCCTCACCCACAACTGAAGCAGCAGAAAGTGCTAAAAGCGAAACGTTTGCTGCAGCGTTACGCAGACAATAGCCCCACACAGATCCTTTTCTCTGATGAAAACAAATTAACTACTGAAGAGGCTTTTAACTGCCAAAACGACAGGTTGTATGCGTCAACCTCACGAAAACGCTCCAAAAATTATGGGAGGCCATCAGCCTGCTTCTGTCATGGTTTGGTGGGGAATCCTCTACGAGGGTACCACGGAGTTCCATTTCTGTGAGAAACGAAGGAAAACATCGGTCAAAGTCTACCAGGACAGGGTTTGAGGGCCAGTGGTCAAAACTGTGGGTCACACACTCTTCCAAAACCTACAGTAGAGCTTTCAGGAGGATACTACACCCTCCCACAAAGCCAAATTAACGCAGGGGAGTGGCTTCGGGTGCATTTACCAGACCTTATTTCTCCAGCTGATTGGCCTTCAAGCAGCCCAGACCCCAACCGATTGGACTACAAGTTGTGGGCCACACTGGATGACATGGCCTGCAGAAAGAGACACCCCTGTATTGACAGTTTCAAATGCTCTTTGGTGCAGGCAGTAACAGCTTTTCCTGTGGAGACCCTGCATAAAGCTATTGATGAGTGGCCACAGAGGACTGCGTGAAGGCAAAACGATGCCATTTTGAAAAGTGATTGGTGCCATACATTCACAAGTGAACTACTTCCCAGCAAAAACACAAGTGCTGGGAAACTGCTGGCCACCAGCTGGCAGTGATGGGTCACTGCTGGCTAAAATCTGCCGCTCACGGCCCGGTAGTGGTCCGTTGGTGGCAGCGCTATCAGTTGGCGAGCCATTGATGGCCCTGCAGCATCGCCGTGAGTTGTGGGCCTCCAAGCAAGTGCCACTAGTGGCCCGTTGCTGGCAAACCAATGCAACCCCCAACAGCAGGTGGAAGCATCGGGAGTGCGCATGCGCAGAAGCAACACTTGCTGTGTCTCTCATGGTACCAGTTAGTTGAAGACGACGCTATCGCCATCGTGTTATTTTAGTGGATGTTAAGAAAAAAATCCATACGTGGAGAGGCGAATTAATTTCCTAATGAAATTTTACGTCGACGAAGATATCAGATTAAGCCGTGAAATACTAGATTACAGCCATGAAATACACCCACTCCATTCCATTCCCATGAATAACAATTCATGGAATGGAGTGGATGAATAACAAGAAAAAATTTGAAACCACTTGAAACACATATCCTGGAAAACCATTCAAATAGCGTTTGTTGGAAAAAAAAAGAATTATACGCGTACAAAATTTATTAATTATTTGAAAGAAAAAAAAAGCAACGCTATGTGGTGTACTCATCCATGGGTTGAATACACAAGACTGGGAGGAATTCGCTTCTAAAAATAACAAGTAAAATAAAATATCTTTTACTCTTTAAAACAAATGTAGCTTCGGACAACGGAAAGGAAGGACATAACGTTAAAAATGTAACAGAATGTGACATGAACCCGGGTAAATATATATTTATTCAACAATCTCTTTTCAAGACGGCAAGGACAGTACAAAACTTTGGAAAGCGACTCTAAGTATGTACACGCCTTGAAAATGAGTGAAGTTCCCTTAAGGTAAAAAAAATACTATCGTTACGTTGAAAAAATTAATTTATGAATTATATGAAACTGACTTTTATGAAAAATACCTCACAATATTATAAAAAGAAAGAGGGAAGCATTCGATTACAAATTGCATACCAAACAGATAGTTTCCAGCACGTTCTCTGCGTCGTGAATTAGTACGGGCGGTAGCGTGCGCGGCTTCCACGTAAATGGCCCAGCATCGAATCTAGTCAGATGCAAACGGCCTTTTTCCGGTCTGTCGAAAAAATTTCCCCAGCGCAGTATGTTAAATCACGAGCTTCGTAAGGGTAGGAAAAAAATGTAGCTTTAGGAAACTGCGGTTATCCTTGCTTTTTTTTTTTTTTATTATTATTGCTACTACTGGGAAATTGGCGGACAAGATTCGGTAAGCCACCAGTTACGTCACGTGGTTGCTGGCTGCCACTAACGGCCCACTAGCGGACCACATTAGACTAGCCATCATTTCTGGCACGTGCTTGCTGGGCCACTGAAGGGCCACTTGTGGCAGCTACTGCCTGTGATGGACCACTGAAGGGCCACTTGTGGCAGCTACTGCCTATGATGGACCACTGATGGCCCTGTTGTGGCATATGACAACGGATGGGGTGCCAACTGTTGGCCAGCTGTTGGCCTGAACTGCTGGCCCTTCTGTTGGCCGCCCGGACATTTTATTTACGGTTCGGCAGCGGCAACACAGTGCTGGGCCATTGCTGGCAGTGCTGGCTGCCAGTAATGGCCCACTGCTGGCCCAGCAATACTGTTTTTGCTGGGTTACGTCACATCACAGGTACATTAAAACATCTTTAAATTTTCTTTTATTATTTCATTGAATACTTTGTAACAGTATTTATGGTAAGACTAGGTATATCCAATATTAAAAAAATAAGAAAAATATAATAAGCGCATATGGATAAGCATATATCACGCAAAAATGGATTTAGCCAGGGTTTCCGTCGGCGTCGAGCTCCTCGTAAGCGGGTTTTACACTGTATGGAGTGTTAACTACGTGTAAGAAAATGTTTTGTCAATTAAATGGTGAAAAGTTAAAAGATATTTTAATGGTGATAAAAGTTTAATTTGAAAATGATCCTTGAGCGCATATGCAAATCATCCAGATCATCTACAGAAGACAAAAGATTGTGCAACCTGGTTATGTCGTTCACTCGTAATTTTAATTAATATCTGGAGACTAAGTTTTTCGAAAATATTCTCTAAATGTTCTTTCTGTGTGGCTGTAAATTGATTTTTTGTTATATCCGAAGTGTTTCATGATCGTTCTACGATTTTTTGCTGTTACTATTGCACCTCCGCAGTGTTTTTAAATAGTTTCAAGTTTCACAAAATAGGTGGCCACTTTTTTAGCAATAGCATGTCGGTATAAAAAATTCTATGATAAAAGCTTACGTTTTAATAAAATTTTCCCGAATAATTTAAAATAAATTAGTTCTCAACTGCCCACATTCTTATATTAACTTTTTGTTATGTGCTGCCATCTATATTCATCGAAATTTCTTATCTGCAGTAACGTATTTATGTGCCATGTGTTGCGCTGAAAGCACTTTCATGCATAACAAAAATTACATTCATTCATTGTTATAAAAAACTAAAAGGAAAAATGGTCGTTATAAGATCCTCATGAGAAGTATCAAAGCTATTAAGCTTGCGTTTATAATTCGAGAATTTAACTTCTGGATCCTTAATTCTAATGAACAGCTGGTTTTTAGTAAGTTACAATTTCATCTGGTAAATGCTTATCAAATGGAATTATTACAGTGTACCAATATTTCATACAATTTGACAATGGAAAAGTCAAAATAGGATATTTACTCACCTTGTTCATAAAAATTATCTCTGGAATATTTGATTATTGAAATTTCCTCATCATTTATTCACAATAACATTCGTTTTTACCACATTGGGCAAATTATTAAATTCCTTGAAACACTTTACAAACACTGAGCTCATCCAGTGTCTACTATTTGTTCTCGGAATGTTCAAATAAATTTTACTGTCGTAGCGAGGAGAACTATTTCTCCAAGAATGAACTCTTGCACAGGTAATGGGAGAAGATACTTCTATTTATTTTACATAAACAAATTAATGTTTGAAGTCTAAATAGTTTGGTATGTCGAACCTGTCCAATTTTGAGAATAATGTCCAGATTCGTGTATAACGATCTGCTCCCAGGTTAATTCTCATCCTATTATTGACAATTCTCATGTAGTATGAGCTCGCTTCGAATGGTGTCGACAGCATATTCATTGGGACCACCAAGAATGTGCACGCGTGCTCTTTACCGGAGAGAACTGATTCTGTTTTCAACTAAATTCTGGGAGAATATACTTTTAGAGAGAGCTTGGGACACGATATCGGCCGATAAACGTTTGGAAACGCGACCATTTCGCAGGTTGTGGAAGTAATGGTTTAGGCCAGAATCTACGGAGGGTGAATCGAAAGTTCTGCAATATTTGCATAAACGCATGTGATGAGGCGTGTATGTCACGTGTTTAAACTGTAGTTCAACTCGCACACTGCAATCAGTCGAAAGGGATATAAAGTGGTAGTCGTTGCTGTTAACAGCATTGCATGTCGTCGTTCTGTCTGTGGTCGGGAAGCCTGAAAGATAAACAGACATACCCGGCTAATTAGGAAACTTTTGCTTTACGAGTTTGAACTCTGCTATAACGCTGCTCAAGCAACACGAAACATTTGTCCTGCGAAAGGTGAAGGTTCCGTGGACCACAGCACCGCAACCAAATGGTTCAAGAAATTTCGCTCAGGTGATAAACCTGGACGATCAGCCAAGGTCAGGTAGGCTGTGAACCGTGGATTCGGAAGTCTATACCTGACTTGGCTGTATCTCGTCGATCTGCCAGGCCTTAGAGGCAAATCAGACAACCAGCACTCGGAGATTATCAGAGGAGCTGCGCATATCACAGACAACCGTGGTTAGTCAACTTCAGAAACTCGGCAAGGTCTACAGGAGCTGCCGCATTTTCCCTCACGAACTGATGCCAACTGAAGCAAACTGCCGAGTGGAAGTGTGCACGAAACTCCTAGAAAACCAGCGCGATGTAAGTTTCGTCAAGAGAATTGTTACGTGTGATGAAAGGTGGGTCTATTTCCGTAATTCTAACAAACAACGGCAGTGGTTGAGCCCGGGCCAGCTTCCTGAACCTGTTGCAAAATGTGTGCACAAAGTGATGTTTTGCGTCTGGTGGAATTTCGATGGGATAATCCATTGCGAATGTGTTCCTGACGGTCCGACCATCAACGCAAACCTCTACTCTGAACAACTGGAGCGGATGTATGTTGTTTTGGCAGAGAAGTAGCCGGCATTGGTGAACAGAAAGCGTGATCTCCTACATCAGGACAATGCTCGGCCTCAGACCGCGCGAACGACCAGGGCAAAATTCCTGGAACTTGAGGGCATTGCACTGATGCCAACCCAGCGTAGAGTCCGGACCTTGCCCTGTCGGATTATTACTTGTTCCGGTCCATGGCCCACTTCCTTCGCGCGCGACACTTCAACAACCAGGAGGAGGTGGCAACTGGGGTGAAGGAGTTCTTCGCCTCGAAGGACAAGAACTGGTACCGCCGCGGAATCGAAGAACTGGAAGACAGATAGCTAAAGACGGTGCAACAAGATGGCCTATCCTTTGAATACTAGTCAGCTTGCGTCGTAAAGGTGCGTATGAAGACAAAGTAATCCAAATATTGCAAAACTTTCGACTTACCCTCTGTATATCAACGGTCGTTCTCCTATGGACGTAATAACTAGGAAACACTTAAGATCTAAAACGGTTGCCCGATACCACGACGAGATCTTGGAACCTCATGTTTATTATTTTAAAGGTGCAGTATGCCTAGATTTCTTTGTAATGGATGACATTATCCGATCTCATAGGGCTTTGATGGTCAATGAATATCTAGAAAGCGAAAATATTGTATGTATTGAACGCCCAGTAGTGTCACCAGATCATAATCCGGTTGAGCGCGATTAGGACACTTTACTTCAATGAACTTCTGCTCACTCCTTCCCGCACATCTGTACCGGTGTTACGATGTGTTCTTCTGGAAGAATGATACTTAATTCCACAATCTGCTAATGGCATCGTCATTCAGAGCACGGTTCGGCGCCGTGAAGCTAGCATTGATGACAGTGGTGGTCACATTTCGTATTGAAGACTGGTGCTACTGTTTTTGCTGATGACACAGTTACCGTTTTTAACTTATTTCTTTTCATAGGCTCATAATTTGGGTGCGTTGCATGCACCTTAGTTCTTTTGTGCTCGTAAATGTAAAACACTATACTACATAGCATACATAAAGTTCCTTTACTTATGTTAAACAATTTTTTTTTTATTGAAGGTTTAACGACCACCATGAGCAACTCAATGGGCTATAAGCAGTCGCCCGTCCCTAATTTAGGGTCACTGGTTCCAGGGAAGGGTGAGAGCCAGTGCCGTAAGACAAACACAACATCCATGCCTCACCGGGATTCGAAACCGGACCCCGTTCGGACGAATGATCAGAGTCCATCGCTTAGACCACTGCGCCACCGGGGCGGCGTTAATCAATTTGTCAGCAACTATTGTTTGTTACTAGGTTTTTGTGGATATTTCTTTAATTTTGAGCACCACGGTATTTTAAATTGTGAACAACCTGGAAATCAGAGAACCACAGAAACCGTGAAATCATATCATGAACAGACCACGATAAATTGTTCTGGTCGTGTTGTACAAATGATTGTAGTTGCTAACTGAACAGTCAAATGGAGGTTAAAATCTTCCATCTGTTACAGTAAAAGATATTCAATTGTGGGTTCTTGATTATAGTAAGAGGAGGTCATGCATTCTTAGATTACTAAAGTGTTTCGCCACTAGATGAACACTAAATACTCCAGAATCACGGGCGTGTCTACGATATTATGAGTAACCCAAACTATACAAGCGTTGCCAATTTAACGATCGCGATCAATATACACTATATTGACAAAAATCACCGGACACCCCTTCAAAAGCAAATGAATGGATACGCTGCGTTGTTGAGATCCGCAGTACAGCTGAAAAACAGTGTAAAAACGAGCCTGCAGCTATCCACGATCATATCGCACTGTGAGGCTCAATGAAAATGTCGCGGCGGGTAAGAACTGACTTTCAGAAAGGAAAGATTGTTGGGTGTTATATTAGTGGTTGTCCATAAAAGAAACCTAGAGGTGTTTAAACATACACAAAAAAAAATGGTTTTGGATGTACTTAAGTGGAAAACACTTGGCGTTCCTGAAGCAGCAAAACGTACCGGCAGACTAAAGATTTTCAGTGCTAGAGAAGGTCGAAGCCACAGGAGAATCGTTACAGCTAATCGACAGAGTACTGCACAGGACCTCAGTGTACAGGTGAGTAACAATGCTGAAACCTCGGTATGTACACGTACCACCCGCAGAGAACTTCATTCAATTGGTTACCGTGGTCGTGAGGGTGCTCATAAGCCTTTCATCTCCACACGGAATGCTACTCGTCGTTTAGCATGGTGTAAAAAACATTTATCCTGGAGCGTAGATAAATGAAAACGGGTGCTATGGACTGATGAATCCAGATACACGATCCATCAGCCTGATGGCCATGTTTGGGTATGGCGGCAGCAGAGAGAATGTTGTTTACCACAGTGTGCTGTTCCTACGGTCAAGTTTGGAGCAGGCAGTGTACTCGTGTAGGGTTTTTTTTTTTTTGTGTGTGGTATAGTCCCGGGCTATTGGTTATCGTAGACAATCCTGTTAACCAGCATGTCTACCTCGATATTCTGGACAATTATGCCCTACCAAGTCTGTGGCAATACTATGGAACCGAGCCTTGTTGGTATCAGCAGGATAATGCACCGAGACATAAAGCAAGGACTGTTACGGCGTGATTTGACGATAATTTCGTATCGTGTGTGGACTGGCCAGCACAGAGCCGTGATCTTAATCCCATAAAGCACCTATGGGATGAATAAGAGCGCCGCATAAGAAGTTTAGAACCAAGGCCTAACTACTAAGGAGCAGTTAACGGGAGCATTATGTACTGAATGGAAGCGCATACCTATCGCTGTGTTCCAAAACCTTGTCGAACGCATGTCTCGAAGGGTCAGTGCATGCATTAAGGCCAACGATGGACCGACACGATGCTAATGTGTGTCAATAAATGCTATGTTGTGTTTCTTTTCTAGGTGTCCGTTGACCTGTGTTAATATAGTGTATATATTATAACGAAAATAAATTTACTGTATATTTTAGGAACAGAAAATTCATAACTTTGCATCCAGACGACACAGAAGCATTTTGATGAAAACAAAGATAACGAATTATCTGCTTCACGACTTTTCTGTAAATCGTTCCCGACATAAGAAAATCGACTTTTCTGTAAATCGTTCCCGACATAAGAAAGCGGACTGTAGGAAATAGAGAAATCAAAATGGATTTACGTCTCTTAGAGGAAAATCTGCGGATTATTTCAATTGCACAATCTGAAAAGGGCATACCAGCTTTCACAATCTGCATACCAGTTGCAAAACGATTTTTTTTTCAATAGGATTTCTAGTATCGGTAAAAAGTTTACAAATACACATACCGACCACTGAATTAGAAAATACTATTCAACACCACCAGGTTGGATCTCCTTTAGCTACGTATGCGGTTTGGAATAGATTCCACAAGAAGTTAGAGTGCATCTACGTCAAAAGAAATCTGTTGACGTAGATGTACTCTACGTCAACACCTTTGACCTGCTCAGATTTGACGGAAGAGGACTTTGCTCCCAGATCTAACATGTCTCATCTATTCTCAATGGGACTCAGATCGGGGCATTGTGTTGATCAGAGAAGATGGTGGACGTCGCTGCCGTGCGCGCTGAACCACAGCTGAACACATCTTTTGCGATGGACAGTAGCATTGTCGTCCACGAAACAGCCGTCACCTTCTGGATAAAAAGTCAACATTGTAGGATGGACTTGATCGGCAACAATGTTCAGGTAATATCTGGAGGAAGCCTGACTATCCAGCAATATACTCCTGTTTCGTACCATCAGAACGATCTCGACACCTGTATACCAACACCAGAACATTGAGTTCCGCTTACAAGCTTCATGGTGCTCCCGCAAAACACTCTGCCTACCGTCGGTACAGAACACGGTGTATCACGGCTGGACGACATGACTTTTTTCCAGTCTTCCACTGTCAGGTCACGGTGTTCCTGGCACCACTATAGACGAGCTTTTTGATTCTTCGCAAAGAGCTTTTCGATTCTTCTTCAGTATATGCATTAGACTGCCAATACCGAATCTATTCAATTCCCTGCACATATTAAGTGTACAAATAAGTTTTAAAGCGTTTTAAGACAACGCAACGTGTAATTTGAGAGAAAACAATACCTTTACGAATCAAAATATGCGCCGTCATTATCTATCACCTTCCGCCATTGGTCGGGCAGATGACGGATTCCAGCCATGAAAGTCATCGTGTGACGCGATGAAGTCGTCAACCCATTTTTGCAATTCGTCCCTCACGTGTCCGGAACCGTACAGAAGACAAATCATGTTGCATCGATCAGAACAACTGATTGTCTGAAGGGGCTATGCCAGGACTATACGTCGGGTGCTCCAAAACGGATTCCAGCCATGAAAGTCATCGTGTGACGCGATGAAGTCGTCAACCCATTTTTGCAATTCGTCCCTCACGTGTCCGGAACCGTACAGAAGACAAATCATGTTGCATCGATCAGAACAACTGATTGTCTGAAGGGGCTATGCCAGCACTATACGTCGGGTGCTCCAAAACTTCACAGCCAAGTGCCAATAACGTTTCGTTGACCGATTTCGCGACAAGCATTGTCATGCAGTAATTTCACGGGACTCAATAATTTGCCTGTGAATGGAAGTTTCTGACAGATTTCCTGGTTCTATCGCAGAAATTGTTGCTTGTAGCGATCAGTAGTAACAGTTTGACCCTGTTCCAATAGTTCATAGTAGAACACACCCTTCATATCCTACCAGATGCACAGCAGAACTTTATTGGAGTGAATATTGCGTTTCGGTATCGTAGTCGTTGCTTCACCGGGGTCTACCCAGTGTTTTTTGCGTTTGGGATTGTCGTACCATATCCACCTTTCATCACCCGTAACGGTTTTCCATAGGAAAGACTTGTTGTTTATTCAACAGATTCAAACACTTCATGACACTCTTTTCCTTGTTCCTCTGGCTCAGGTCATGCGGTATCCATTTTGCTTCCTTCTGAATCTTTCCCATTGCGCAGAAACGATTGAAAATGGTTTGTTGAGTTACCCCCAGTTGTTCAGCTAGTCCTTTTTGCGTTTGAGAGGAATCTTCATCCAGCAGTGCTTGCAGTTCCTCATGTGCAACCTTCTGCTGAGAGCCGCTACGTTCTCGATTGCTAACATCAAAATCACCTGCTTTAAACGGTCTAAATCAAATCTCACACGTGCTTTTCGACACAATATTCTCCCCCAGAACAGAACACATGCTTTTGCAGCCCTTTTTCCTTGATTAAATTCGTAACGAATGCAGTGTCAAATAAATACAGCACCGCTTGCCATCTTTCACCAACAATGTGCAAGTGCGTTTGACTGTTGGGCAAACTTCTGTGTCACATTTTATACTGTGGCCCAGTTACGGTCACATCACAACAACGCGGGGGAATGTCGGATATGTAAATTAGCAGTATACGACACACACGAAAAAACGCTTTAAAACGTATTTGTACACCTAATATTTCCCTGAGATATGGGTGGGGAACAACTTATACCTCATTGAAAAGCAAGGAGGATTATTATTCTGCTGATTAAAGACCCAGGATATCTCACTTTTTGAGAAATCAATCAGCTCTTCTCTTTTCAAAATTGTCGCTCCTGTCAGACGGGAACCTCCGAATCCAAATAAGCCCTTTATTGAACTTTGAAAGAACTTTCGTTTTTAGCACGTCTTTTGTAAAAGAAAAGATCGCGCTTTTGTTATCAGTTTGTCCTATGACGTACCTGCCAGCAGGACGCACACGACATAAAGGCAGATAGGAATCAGAATAAATGTCTGCGTAGCTCAGTTGGTAGAGCGACTTGTTCCGGAATAAGCGGCCTCGGGTTCGAATCCTGGCGTAGACCAAAAATGACGGAGAAATTTACTTCGTTGTAATGGCGCCCGAACTATCCGGATGACCCGGCCGTTCAAAATCTCGCATTGGTGTGATGTTATTTATACACCGCGAGACAGGAAAAATCAGAGAATTCCTTCTCCAGCGCTTCGAAAAATAAAAATGTGTGATGTTGCATTCCACACAGCAGATTGACTGGGATTCTCAAGAGCAGGTTCTACAGTGGATGGCTGCCTGCAACGATTCATGGTCACGGCTGACCCGTGGGCCATACCCCCGGCCCTCTTTCGGGGGTGGGGGAGGTGTGACGTACCTGCCAGCAGGACGCACACGACATAAAGGCAGATAGGAATCAGAATAAATGTCTTCGTAGCTCAGTTGGTAGAGCGACTTGTTCCGGAGGGGGTGGGGGAGGTGTGACGTACCTGCCAGCAGGACGCACACGACATAAAGGCAGATAGGAATCAGAATAAATGTCTTCGTAGCTCAGTTGGTAGAGCGACTTGTTCCGGAATAAGCGGCCTCGGGTTCGAATCCCGGCGTAGACCAAAACTGACGGAGAAATTTACTTCGTTATAGTCCGTCCGTCTGCCCCTTCGTCCGTCTGTGGGCACCATATCTCTGCAACTATTAGTCCGATTTAAATAGTTCTTCATGAATTGGGAAGCCTGAAATATGCGAATAATGACCCTTCATTTCATTGGGTTTTTTCGATGTAAAATGTCGCCGTTAGAGTGCGTAAATGCAGATACCGAACTGTAAATACATTTTATTCCATATATGTTCTTCTAAACATCCTATTGAAAAAAAACTACTTTTCGATTCTATTTATGTCGAAGAGTATTTTAGGTATAGTCACTTTTTCAAATTACGCATAGATTTTTTGCTAGGGGGCGTATAAGTAAATTACCTTTTCCCCGATATCTCTACTGCTGAAACTTCCATTTCAAAATTTTTTCTTCAGCGAATACACCTCCTGATGGGATATGTTTTGCACATAATTTCTAATTTTTGATAAGCAATGCATTTCTGCTTCTGATGTATTTGCTACAAAATCTGGGCTTCTAAAATCTCGATTCAAAAATTCTTTCGTGGCCCGATACCACTCACGTCGATGAACCTTTTGGGAACATTTTCTTCTTAAAATATTGAATGGTTCTTCCGTCAGAGGGCGTAGATGTATATCTTATTTTTGTCAATATCTCTGCTTCTAATGGTCCGATTTGAAAAATTCCTTCTTTATTGGATACAGTTTCCGTTGCGCACATGTTTTTTTGTATAATTTCACAATTTTTAAGTAATTCATAGACATTCCGTTAGGGGTCGTTATGGTGAAATGCCTTTCACCGATATCTCTGCTTCTAAAACTGCGATTTGAAAATTTCTTTCTGCACCGGATACTCCTGATAGAAATCTCTGGATACTCCAGATGAGAAATCTTTTGCATATAATTTCTAATTTTTGGTAAAAAATGGTTTGGCCACCAGGAGACGTTAATGTATATCTTATTTTTGTCAATAACTCTACTTCTAAGAGTTCGATTTGAAAAATTCCTTCGTTGTTGAATAGCGTTTCCGGTGCGAAATGTTTTTCATATAATTTCAAAAATTTCAAGTAACCCATAGACTTTACTCTTGGGGCGTTAAAGTAAATTGCGTTTCCCCCAATATTTCAGCTTCTGAAACTCCGATTTGAGTAATTCTTCCTGTATCAGATACAGGTCTTGATGGGAAATGTTTTTCACATATTTTATAATATTTAGTAAGGAACGGTTTGGCCACCATTGGGCATAAGTGTTAATTTCTGCTTCTGATGTATTTGCAGCAAAACTTGAGTTTTTGTAACATTCACATCGAAAAACCTTTTGAGAATACTTTCTTCTTAAAATATTGCATGGTTTTCCCGCTAGGGAGCTTAGATGCACATCTTATATTTGTCGATATCTCTGCTTCTGAAAGTCCGATTTGAAAAATTATTTCTTTCTTGGAGAGCATTCGGTTGCGAAATGTTTCTCATATAATTTCAAATATTTCTTAACCCACAATTCTGCAACCAGAGGGCGTCACAGTTCCGTTTACAGCAGCATCTGCGGGATTAAAAACACAATTGGAAAACTTTTTTCTTCGGCCAAATACTATTGTTTTCCAAACCGGTTGCATTCACTTTAAATAGCTTTGATAAATTTAATTTGCGTCAGAACGGTTTCAAAAGACGTGCTCATTACACCCGAAAATTCAGTGTCATCTTTCTTGTTCCCATTGTGATCAACAATACTGACGATTACTGACGAGCATCAGTCTTAAATAATTGCTTAGATCACGTGGTGACGCACGTGACCACGCATTTTAGTAATAATAAAATACATTTTTGTGTTTGAAAAACTAAACACTCGAAATATAGTTAGTACTGCATATTTTAGCAAATATTTTCTTTTATGATTTACATATCATTTTTCATTGGTTTTAGGACAATAACATTAATTCACCTGACAAAGTATCGATCAATGCCAGGAATTAGTATACCTTGTTTGTTGTTGTGATTTAATTCCACTTAATATGTACCGAACTGAGTGTGGCTAGGTGTGTTTGCGAGTGAAGGGAATAAATGCAATCTGCTGTACGTAAATAAATGCAAATTCTCGAACACTCGTTTTATTTCACACCCACAAAAATCTCGGAATGCGAAAGATGCATAGCATAAATTATCTACAAAGAGTACAAGGGCACTATCTCGATTTTTTGTATCGGTTTCTCGATTTTTTTTTTTTTCGTGACGGGTTTGTTTTTCATTCATCCCGTTTGCCTAATTGGGTATATTTTTGGACGCCGTTCCGATTTGAAAAAAAAAAAATTCTAATGTTTTTTGTTTCTGCCAGCTTTAGTGGTTAAACTTACTTTCAAAAGAAAAACTGGATACAGCAAAAGATAAAAGGAGAAAAAGAAAATGAAAAGGAATCGTAAGCGAAATCCTCGGGTTCTAGTTTTCTTTAATTAGGTCGGCTACGTGATCACTTTAACCTTTTGCATTAAAAATGCAAAAATACAAAACACCGTAGCGGGAAACTCCTCAACAAATAGCTCTTGAAGTAGCTTAATTCTAAAAATAATGATTAGGAGAATAAACGAAAATTAATATGTTTCGAAAAGGGATATTATTTAAACTTCTGACACTTCCTCCGAAGCGCAGATCGCGAAAGGTAACTCTTTTTTCATTCATGTGACCAAATGGCAGATCGCTCCGATAAAGAACTTTTTGTTCGAGATAATTTTTCGTAATAATCTGGATGCTTTCTTAAGTTCAAATGGAAGGGCATGCGACAAAACAAAGAAATGCTGCACAAAAATGCGACAAAATGAAATAAAATAAACATAATGGAATTACAAATTTTGAAGATGGCAATCCGATTTTTGGCGTAAATGTGACAAGGATGAAAAGTCAGATAATATCCGAAAACTTGAAAATTTTCATCGTCCTGAAGTGGGACTCGAACCCGCGTCTCCCAGATAGCGCCCGGGTATGCTAACCACTACACCACCCAGAACGACCAAGTTTCTGATCAATTTGAATATAACCATCACACTCCAGGACGATAAAAATTTTCAAGGTTTCGAATATTATCTGACTTTCCATCCTTGTCACATTTACGCCAAAAAAAAAACGGATTGCCATCTCCAAACTTTGTATTATATGGCGTAATCCCGTATTTCTTTCATGATAATGGAATTATGCGGACATGTTGAAATCCGTGGATTTCTAAAATACAACTGGAAAGCTTGCTCCTTAAAAAATGAACATTTTCACATCATATTTAAAAACCTGCTATTTGAGATCTGATTTTAAGAAAGTTTTTCGTCACATAAACCCACACTCAAAATAGTATAACTATACTAATGATCCGGATTTCTTCTCGTAGAATAGTAGTAATACCCGATCAAAAAGTTCCGAGACTAGGCCGATATACAACAAATTACTTACGTTACTTAAGTCTGGCTATTATCTCCCTCAAAGTAGTCTTTGTGCAGCGATACACCGCTGCCAGCGTTTTTGCCACTGTTGGAACGTTCCCTGGAAGTTCTGTTCGCGAATCCTGTCAAGCACAGTCTGAGATTCGCGCTGGATCTCTTTCACGGTTTCAAAACGGCGACCCTTGAGCTTCAGCTTCGGGAACAGAAAACAGTCGCAGGGGGCCAAATCCGGTGAATAAAGTGGGTGAGGAATGGTAGTCATGCTGTTGCGACTGCAAAACCGGCGTGTTGCTAACGCTCTGTGAGCTGCTGCATTGTCGTGATGAGGCATAAAATCGCCCGTGCGCCACATTTCAGGTCGTTTGCGGCGAATGCCCTCCCTAAGACGCCGCAGAACATCGCAGTAAAAAAGGGCGCTGACGAATTCATGGTGCACAACCCTACGAATGTCAAAAAACACAATGAGCATGCTTTTGGTTGCGCTCCGGGCCTGCCGGGCCGTCATCAGTCGTAGAGATGCCGGGCTCTTCCACTGCGACGACTGTTGTTTGGTCTCCGGGTTCTAACCGTAGACCCAAGTCTCGTCCCAAACCAGACTGACCCGCGACAGTAACGTTGGTTCATTCACCACCTGCTGACGAATGTCTTGACAGAGTTTGACACGGAGCGCCTTCTGTTCGGGATTCAGAATCTTTGGCACAAATTTGCAGCAATGCGGTGCATGTTCAAAACCGACGTCAGAATTTCTTGCACAGTTCCATATGACACATTGACCATGATAGCAATGTCTTGGATGGTTCTCCGACGATCCTCATGCACCAGTTCCCTAATTTTGTCTACATTTTCGGGTGATTTGCTCGCGGACGGTCGCCCTGACCTCTCGTCGCCTTCCAGAGCCGTTCTTCCGCTCTTGAAGTGCGAGTGCCACTCAAAACACCTCGCATGACTCATTGCTTCATTTCTATAAACCTGCCGCAACATTTCATGCGTTTCTGTTCCCGATTTGTCGAGTTTCTCTGCTATAGTTTGCAGTCCATACCGAAATGGCAGCTGTGTTCTGCACGTGGTCACCAAATATCGTGTAGCACATCTCCCGATGATCCCAGAACGACGACACTCGGCACAATTACTAATGAAGGTCACTATGCTCGCCCTCTGCTCGCGCGTCTACGTAATGCCATCTGTCGGCGCGCTACGTACCTTGTCCCGGAACTTTTTGATCGCTCTACGTACTATTCTACGCCAAGAAATTCGGATCATTAGTATAGTTATACTATTTTGAGTATAATTGGTGTACATTTCTTATTTATTAACAAACGCACTGTGAAAACAGGAATTTGTCGGTAACTGGGATCGAACCCGCCGCTCCTGTCCCCGGAGTGAGTTGCTCTAACTGACTAAGTTACACCGACGGAACATATCATTACAGATAGGTAGTCTGGACACGTGCTCCACCTCTGCACTACGTAACACACACACACACACACACATACAGGAATAACATTCTTTCCATAGAAAACCAATGCGAAAATTAAGATACAACCTCTGAACATCGAACCATGAGACTTCAACATTTGTCTGTTGTTGGGAGTTGCCCACTTTTTCGGAGGTTGAGTTTTGAGCTGAACTATTGTTACAATATGAACAAGAAAGATTGCACCGAATTTTCGGTTGTAATGAGCAGGTCTTTTGAATCCTTTATGACGAGAATAAAATTTATCAAACTTATTCTAAGTCAGTGGAACTGGTTAGAAAGAAACAATAACCGGTTTTCTCCAGTCGGTAAAACATCCAGAAATAGCAACTAACTTTCACAAGCGGCTAAAACGTATGCTACGAATATTAACAAATGGCGCACAAAAAGTTTCTCATAGCAGAAGGAAGTACCAGAGACAAAGAAATTTCCAAAATGAACGTATAAAAAAAGAAATACAAAAAGATACATGATATAATTGTACGCCTTCTAGCGGAAGAATTTTGAATAATGGGAAAATTGAAAATAGGCAAAAAATATGCTTCATGGCAAAAGCTATGCTAAGGAAAAATAACATTTGAAATACGTCTCCCGGAAGCAGAGATAGCGAGAAAAAGGTTTTGACCTTTTGCTCCCCATCTTTATTCTAGAGAATTCTTCTTGGTTACTTAGTCCAAGGATTAGTTGTTCAGTAGATGTACTCTGTCTCTCCATTCCTCTCTGTTCTCCGTCTTTCTCTTCAAGTCAGGTATGTCCTAGTATTAGTGTCTTGGAGTATCTGTGTCACAAAACTATTCCTTGGTCGTCCTCTTCCTCTTGCCTTGAATTTTCCCATCCAAAACTTTCAGACTCGGGGGCGCAATGTGCATCTTATGCATAATATTCTTCTTCTTTTTAACATGTTCATCAGATTCCTGGGTTCTCCCATTCCCTCCAGGACCTCAGTCTTTCTATCGAGCTAACTTATCCTCTCCATTCTTCTATAGCTCCACATCTCAAATGCATCCAGCCATTTCACTTCCCTCTTGGTCAATGTCCATGCCTCAGAACCGTAGAGAGCTACTGGCCAAACATATGCCTTTAAAATTGTCTTTCTCAGTTTTAGATCTATATGTTTGGCTGCCAGTAGTCCTTGATTCTCTCTAAAAGCCTTTCCATTCCCAGTCTCATTCTAATTTACTTTTCACATCTCGCATCTTCAGTAATAATTTGACCCAAATAGCGAAATGATTTAACTTGTTCGATGTTTTGTCCTTCAATTTTAAAGAAAGCCTGTTTTGGAACCTTCCGTATTACTATCAGATTTGCCTTATTTTTATTTATCTTCATTCCATTTTTATTTTTCTTCATACATGACATTGTAGAGAATGGAAAAACTATACATTATTCTAAGAAGAAAGTATCTTGAAAAGGTTTTCCTAGGTGAGCGGTATAGGCCCATGAAAGAAGTTTTTCAATCGAGTTTCCAGAATCTTAGGTTTTGGTGGAAATCCATCAGAAGGCGAAAAAAATAATTACGCCCCCTGATGGCCATACCATTACATACCAAAAATCAGAAAACATAATCAAAACATTTCCCTTCAGGAGCTGTATCGGCTGCAGGAAGAATTTTCCAAATCGGAGTTTTAGAAGCAGATATATCGGGTAGCACGGAATTTACCTTTACGTCCCCTAGCGGAAAATCAACTTTTGAAACTAAATGCGAAATATTTCGTAGATGAAACGTTCTCCAACAAAGAAAGAAATTTTCAATCGGACTCCTAAAAGCAATGATATCGACAAAACTAAGATATATGTCTACGGTCCCTGGTGCAGAACTATGCGCTATTTAAAGCACGAGGTTTTCTAAAAAGGGTTTTTGAGGTCAGCTGTATCAGTCCGCGAAAGAATTTTTCCAGTCGAGTTTTCAGAAGCCTAGATTTTGTTGCAAATACATCAAAAGCAGAAATTAACACTTACGCCCCCTGGTGTCCAAACCATTCTTCGTGAAAAATAAAAAATTAAACGCAAAACATTTCCCATTAGGAGCTGCATCCGATTCAGGAAGAATGTTTCGAATCGGAGTTTTAGAAACATGTATATACCGGGAAAAGCTCGAGTTACCCTTACGTCACCCAGGGGAAGATATAGGCTGTACTTGAAAATTTTGAAATTGTATGAGAAACATTTCGCACCGGAAACCCTCCCCAACAATAAAAATAAATAAATTCAAATTGGATTCTTAGAAGCAGTGATATCGACAAAATTGTGATATACATGCATCTACGCCCCCTGGCGGAAATATTGTGTATTATTTTAAGAAGAAAGAAATCTGAACAGGTTTTCGAGGGTGAGCGTATCGACAAGAAATAATTTTTCAATCGAGTGTTCAGAAGCTCAGATTTTCTGCAAATGCACCAGTAGCCAAAAAAACCAAAAAAAAAAAAAAAAAAAAAACCACTTACGTACCCTGGTGGGCAAACTATTCCTTGCTAAAAATTAGAATTTATTTGCGAAACATTTCCGTTGAGGTGCTCTATCGTATGAAAAAGAATTTTCCAAATTGGAGTTTTAGAAGCGGAGGTATAGGGGAAAACGTAATTTACTATAACGCCATCTAGCAGAAAATATATGCATTACTTGAAAAAGAGCCTATACTAGTCTCCGATATAAATGGCATCGAAAGAAAAAATATTTTTTCAGTCGGTTCCCACACGCAGAGAATATTTCGTATATGTTACAAGTACGTAACACTGAAACATTGAGACTTTTCAGATATGTTGCGCAATGTAACAGTAATGTTTTAGAAACCCTACGGTTACTTCAAAATGTCCTCAAACGTTACATAACTTTGAAACATTACCGTTATGTTACAGTGAAAGGTCTTCGTAACTTCAGCATACCAACTTCATGTTACTGTTACGTATTTGAAAGATATTTGTGACATCATAATACTACTGTTACGTATTTATTACGTTGAGCATTATATATAGTTTTAATAAACTTTGTAAAATCACAATAGAAAATATTACACTCGACAGCTATTTCGAAAGCAACAACAGTCGTATTACGAGTTGTTTACGTTTTCAGAGGTTCAACGCAGTCCGCTGTCGATTGGGAACAGTGGCGGCGTTTATATATAGATAACAAAAGAAATAAAAATCGACCCCAAACGAGGGTGTCGAATTTCTATTATACATGTGTTCTGCGAAAAAAGGAAAAAAAACCAAATTCGTCATTTCTCTAAATACTTACCAATATGAAATATCTCAGCTTCAAGTAAAAAAAAAAAACATGCTGGTATATAGTATACTAATACAACAACACAGCCATCTATTTACTGTAGATTTTATAAAATGCTTTTTTAGAATTTAAAAATTATAACAGTCAAAACAGTTACTTTCAGATGATCTTGAATCACACACACACAAAAGGATGCAATATTAAATCAACTAATTAGCTAACTTAAGTACGACAGTATTACATAAGAATATCCCAGTAGCACGTGGAAACACGACTACGAGAGTGTTTCGGTGAAATGGCATACCGTATGTGCATTTCACCGAAGCACTCTCGTCCACGCCATTGCCAAACCAAAAATGTTAAATATCGCGGGAATGTAACATGAAGGTAGGAATTATGTAAAATGTAAACTATAAAACAGTAGTATCGGTGAATGCAATTTTAATGTAACCGTAATGTACAAAGAGTTATGTTCCAAAATAGATGTTGCTGAAACGTAATTGTGAGATATCTCTGAAAGTGTAACGAAAATGAGAGATTGTAACATTATAGATACACATCTGAAAAGTTTTGTGCTATATGCGTTATTTAGAATGAAATCTGTGGAATAAAATGCATTTTGAATGCGGTCTGGTACGATTCGTCCAACGACGATTGGCCCAATGCCGATTCGTCCAATGGACAATTGGTCCAATGCCGATTCTTCCAATGGAAGACTGGTCCAATTCCGTCCTATCTGTCCAAAGTGCTACTCGTGTTATAAAAATCTCAGCTGTTCTGATTTTATCTCCGATGTTATACGAAAGTGCCGGTAGTACAAAGAATGTAAAATAATGTTACATTTCATGCGTAATATTGTGGTTACAGTTTTTTGTTTTGTTTTTTGTTTTTTCGGAATCGCGTTTTTTTTGTTATACTGTTCTTGCTGCCGTATGAAGTTACTGATGTACGAGCCGTTCAATCAACTTCAATGTTTCTCTTTTGCATGAAATAATATAAAATACTAGTTTTCAGTTTCTGTTTGTAGCATACAGTGAGGTTCCGCCACCAGAGTCCACTTATTCCGGAATAAGTGGACTCGGGTTCGAGCCCCTGCGTGGACAAAAATGACGGAGAAATTTACTTCATTATACAAGTTAATATTGCGTTTTTACAAGCACGAAATATTAATTCACAGGCCCTAGGCCTATGCCTTTTTGACAGTTTTTATCCTACCGTTGTCAGATTCATAACGTTTACCTACCAAGAAAACTTACTAATGTTATGCTAGTATTTTTTTAACTTTACTTAATATGTAAACGTTAGAATATGACATCAGTAGAATAAAAAGTGTTAAAAGGCCTAGGCCTAGGTCTTATGAATTAATATTTAGTGCCTAAGTAAAAGAGCAATGCTATTAACTTGATTTGATGTGCAAACGTTATGAATATGACATTGGTAGAGTAAAAATATTAAAAAGGCCTAGGCCTTAGGAATTAATATTTCGTTCTTAAGTAAAAGCGCAATATTATTAACTTGATTTGATAGGTAAACGTTATGAATATGATATCGGTAGAATAAAAACGGTTAAAAAGGCCTAGGCATAGGTCCTGTGAATTAATATTTAGTGCCTAAGTAAAAGCGTAATGCTATTAACTTGATTTGATACGTAAACGCTATGAATATGAAGTCGGCTTATTAAAAGCTGTTAAAAAGGCCAATGTGTAGGGCCTATGAATTAATTAAGTTATAAAAAATATTACAAGCTGGACATGTTATGTAAATATTTAGCGCCTAAATAAAAATTCAGCGTTTTTAAAAAATCCCACCTTATCGTCCTTTTCTGAAGACAGCATGAGTCGTGCTAGGTGCCTTGTAAAGACATGAAAAATGATGACAAGACACGGCCTTTGGGCCTTGTAAAGACATAAGAAATGATACGATAAGTGCTTTTTATTAGGTTTTATAAAATGTTTACAAATACCAAATATCGAGGTTGTAACTTAAAATCTTCTAAAAAGGCCTGCGACCTAGGTGCCTTGTAAAGGCATGAGAAATGATACAATGAGTGCCTTTTGTAAGGGCACTCATTGTATCAAAAGGTTTACAAATACCAAATATCTAGGTTGTAACTTAAAATATTCTAAAAAGGCCCGCGCTTAGGTGCTTTGCAAACAGCTGAGAAATGCTCCATTGAGTGCCTTTTACCAGGTTTATGTAAATTGTTTACAATTACCAAATATACGGAAATGATCTTTCAAAAGGATATAATGAGCAGAATAATTTAAATCATTATTCCTTTTTGGAAAATGAAACAGTTTACCGTTGGTAAGATGATACCATTGGACGAATCGGCGTTGGACCAATCGTACCATTGGACGAATCGGCATTGGACCAATTGTCCCTTTGGACGAATCGTACGGGACCGTTTTGAATGACATGTAATCTGTAGTTAGGACCTCTAGCGGCGAAGTTGTGCGTCGTGAAACACACAAATGCAAGAATCATTCCATATTTTGAGCTTCCCATTGCAAAAAGAATTTTTTCAAATCGGACCAATAGTTGTAGAGATATGATATTCACATTCGGATGGATGAACGGACAAACCGATAACATAAGCACGATCTTTTTTTTTTTTTGCCAAAGATGTGCTAAAAATGCACTCGAGTGACACGCAAAACTATGGACCCGATTTAAAGAATCCTCATGAAGACCACTTTTCACATGTCAGTACCTATTCAGAAATGGTTCCTTATCGTAGCGAGACAGCAATGCAAGACAAGCTAAGACACGTTGCTGTTTGTTCACTACAGACAATTCGGGGGGGGGGACCCACTTAGATTAATTGCGTGCCTTATCTATTGCATGCAGATGTCTTCTGACGGTTTCACCACTGACACCAAATGACTGGGCTAGTTGCTGGAATGTCTGGCTACTGTCCTGCTCAGTAGCAACTTTCAGGGCTTCTGTGTCGAAGCTGACAGAACGACCACAACGGGACTTGTTTTGAAGGGATCCATCTCCATTTCTGAACTTTCAATTTCGAGCTGTGCGATCCTTCACAGCATCTGCCTCGAATGCTAAGCAAATGCGACGAGTTGTTTCGGCAGCAAATGAGTAGAGTTTGAATTCGTATAACAAACACCCACGAATAATCTCCACTGATACCGCCATTGCAATCGCGCGTCTTTTTGCTACTGAACTGCTTACTCATCTGATTCATATTCACAGGGCATCTTGGGATTACAGCTGACCATATACCTCGCGGGGCACGCCATCTCACCGCAAATTCAATTATTAAAATGTATTTATTTTGCACCCTCAAAAAACGGCAAATACTTTATTGATTTAATTATTTTGTTCCGGAGATGTACTGAAGCAATTCTGTTGAATATAATCGAAATGGGGTCAAAAGTCAGGTCACAGGAGCGAGATTTATTCCACAGCCATTATCCTTAAAACTTGACTAAAAATTCTTGTATTGCAACCGAACTTTAGTATGTTGTTCCGGAGGTATACTGAACCGGTTCTGTTGAATATCATCGAAATGGGGTAACAGGTCAGGGCACAGGAGCGAGATTTATTCCACAGCCATTATCCTCATAACTTGAGTAATGATTTCTGGTATGTTGGAAAACTTATCATAATTAAGTTATTGCATGATTTTACTAACATGTTTTAAACTAACAATGACTTTCAATTATGCTTAAGAAAAAAGGGAAACGCACTGCTTCATAATAATATCTCAAAAAACCTATAAATAGGAAATTTACTTTTGATAGCTATAATAGCGTTTGTCTTACGGTGATCGTTAAACCCTCAACCAAAAAAAAAAAATAGATTTTGTCTTAAGGGGTCCACAGACTGATTGATACGTAGATATCGTACAATCGCCCCTGCGATAATAGAGGTACCCGGTTTCTGACGGGAACACGATATACATTAGCAGGTGCACCAAATTGGGGGGGGGGATTTTCCTTACTTGAATAACCTAAATATCATGAGAAATGCTATTTACAATATTCGATCGCACTACAGAACTTCAAAATCAAGTACTCCGACAGACGAATGAAATTTAATAGATGAATTATCTGCTTTAAGTGTTTTTTGGTATTTCTCTACCTTAGAGATTTCCCATTTCAGGACACTGCCTTTTTTACACATTATTGGTGTGAAATTTCACAAATTTGGAACTCTCAAATGTTGCCAATCCCAAGTTTACACTATTGTATTTCTAATTTATTCAGTTCAATTTCAATATTATTTACATGATTTGACTTTATATAACAATTGAAATTCATGCACAATGTGTTCTTAAAAAGTTTCGCTCGATGAACCAGTTCGTTAATTCACCAAACAAAATGTCAAGTTCAATGCACTTCTCAAAAACTCTTTAAAATACAGTTTTTAAAAATGTTCAGAAATCCAACCTTCATTATTCCCGATTCCAGTTGTCGAAACTTCCAAAGAAACATCCTGGGTCGTAACCATCTGATAATCCAAACTTTTGCACTTGTTGAGGCCTTTCGTATCAACTTCGTGAACATCGTAAGAAAATTCCAATTCCACACTGTCTCAATTCAAGCACATGCTTCCTAGGCGATCATGGTGTTACTAAGGGGTTTTCATTTCTGTCTCCACGGGCAATTACTTACGTGCGGTCATACGTATTCCACTTGTCATACGTATTCCACTTTTCGATAGCTTGTGTCGCCATCTGTGATTTCTTTCTATGTTTTTTCACCCACAATCTTTGTTTCCACATGATTAACCTTAATTAATGTTTAATATTTCTTCTTTCTTTTTTTATTAAATCCTTCCACATATCTGGTATTATATGGGGATCTTGAATGTTACAAGCACTTTTTCTGTTTTTTTCAATACTAAGGGATTCTGAGTATCTTAATTCCCATTCATGCATTCTATTTTTACTCTTCAAATTTTGGTTCTATATTTTCTATTGTATCAACGCTGTTTTATTTTCTTCTCCAATTTCCCTCATGCTGCTGTATTCTTTTTTTAAATCTGTTCTTTGTGGATCCGTAATAATACATTTATTATTATTATTTTTGTTATTTGGAGTTTCTATATCCTTATATAAAGGTATCCTATATCCCCTTGCTTGGTTCATTACATTTTGTTTCTGTCTTGCGTTATTTATTAATGTTCCTATAATGTTTTTTCACCTTATGTCACAAACCTTTATTATATTTTCCAAAAGCATTATTCACTCGCTCACTAGTAAAGAAAAGCACTTAACATATTTTTTTCATCTTTTTTTTTTTTTTTTTTTTACAATTCTTCCTTTTTTTTTCTAATTGAAACATTTTTTCTTTTAAAAATCATTATGCAAGAGCTTAATTGTTATATAAAGTCAAACTGTGTAAAGAATATTGAAATTAAACTGAATAAATTGAAAATACAATAGCGCAAACCTGGGAATAAGTACATTTGAGAGTTCCAAATTTGTGAAATTTCACACCAATAATGTGTAAAGAGGCAGAGTGTTGAAATGGGAAATCTCTAAAGTAGAGAAATACCAGAAGCACTTAAAGCAGATAATTCATGTAATTTGCGGTGTGCATAAGGATATGTGCTGTTTGCCAAGATTTAGTAAATGTATTTATTATAATACACTGCCGGCCACCCAAAATGCAACACCAAGGAAGCATCCGATTGGCCTGAAATTCGCAGCATGCTTCGCCCGCGAGAGGACATGCAAACGATTAGCATTGCAAGGCATATGCAAATCATGTGCGCCCGGCACGCCACCGAGAATCACTATAAGAAGGGTGCACAGAAGGCGGGGTGTAAGTAGTGGAATTGTGTTGTGCTGCCGGACCTGTGCGTGGGAAACTTCCTGATGCCTCGTCGCAGAATGCGGCAGTCATTCCAGCACGTTTTGGAGTTCTACAGAAGACGAATAGTGGCTTATCGCGACAGAGGTTTATCGTACCGAAACATCGGCGCCCGTGTGGGACGACATCCAGCCACAGTGAGGTGAGTATGGATTCGGTGGGTGCAGGAGGGACGGATGGGCCGACGTGAGCGATTGCCGCAGCCGCGGCACACCACCGAACAAGAGGATCGGCATGTTGTGCGGCGGGCATTGACGGCTCGCACCGCCACATCACGAACGTTAGCGCAGGAATTAGGGTGTGTTGCGCAACAACCTGTGTCAGCACGTACCGTTCGACGTCGTCTGCAGGAGCGGGGACTTGTCGCACAGCGCCCATTGCTCCGATTACCATTGACGTTACACCACCGGCGAATGCGGCGGCAGTGGGCCGTTGAACGACGCACCTGGACTACGGAATGGCACGACATTGTCTTCTCCGACGAATCCCGCTTCTGCCTGCAACACCACGATGGTTGGATCCGTGTGTGGCGGCACCGCGGCGAGAGAATGTATGACGCCTGCTTTATGCATCGTCGTACCGGTCCGACGCCTGGCGCTATAGTTTGGGGAGCTATTGGATATGAAACCCGCACCCCTCTGGTACGCATCACTGGTACACTCAACATCCACCGCTACATCTCCGACGTTTTGGAGCCTTTAGACCTCTCTTACCTGTAGGACCTGCCAGCGGCCAAGTTTCAACAGGACAATTCACGCCAGCAAGTGGTACGCATCGTGCAACAATTTTTCACGGCCCATGAGGTGTCACTGCTGCCGTAGCCCCCGCCTGTTCTCCCGATATGTCGCCCATCGAACACGTCTGGTCGCTGATCGGCAACCGAGTGGCCCGGTAAGCACCACCCGCTACTACGCCTGATGAACTGTGGCAACGTGTGGATGCAGCCTGGACCGACATATCCCAAGCCTACATCCAAAGCCTCTTTCGTTCGATGCTGCGGCGTGTAGCGGCCGTTATTGCCAGCCATGGGGGCCACACGAACTATTGATGTCTGCGTGTTCCGCAAGTCACACGGGCCTGTAAGTTCAATCGTTTTATCTTTGTATCTGTTGTTATGTGTCCAGTAAATCTGGCTTGGCTTCATCTGTTGTTATGTGTCCAGTAAATCTGCGTGTCCTTCTTGGTGTTGCATTTTGGGTGGCCAGCAGTGTAATTATGCAGTTTATAGGTAATCAAACCACCAAGTAATCAGAGATGGAAATAGAAATTTCTTGCGGGTTAAACGCGTCGGGTTCAGGTGTTCCTGACCCGATTTCGACCTGGTTTTATTTCCGTTCTATTTTGGAAAACCAAGAAAAAAAAGTTTTTTTTTATCAAACAAAAATGCGCAGTGTGGAATTTTGTTCTCCACACCGGTGCCAGCGGACTGAAAAATGATTTGTCATGCAATATGAAGGAAAAGTGTCATCAGAAGGGAAAGTGTCCCTTCCTTCTGAGGGGCAATGATGAAAACAACATCCACATTTTGGAAACTTTCAACTCATCATAAGCTTGTGAAAATTGGTGTTGCTGTGAAACATATTCTGATGCTTGATGTGTTATCAAGAAAACAGCAAAAACTGAAAGTAAACACATAAAAAACGTTAATTATTTCAGTTTTGACTGTAGCGCCATCAAAATTAGGTGCAACAACTTTAACATTCCTACGGAGGGACTTTTTGACTCTCGCAGATGTGTTTGAAAACATGTGAAACAATTAGGTTATGTAATGCAAATGAAGGACGACAGTTTCACTACTTCCTGTAAGTAAGTGAGTAAATTATATACATACTGTAATGTAGGTATGTATGTATATACAGGGTGATTGTAAGTTCCTTCAACAAAACAAGAAGGGTGATAGTACACATCAAGACGAGCAATATTTGCAATGGAACTTAGGGCCGCATTCTACTTCTAGTGCCACAAAAGAGTAAAGTTACAGTGTGAAAAGGAAATAAAATATCCGTTTATTGACGTGTAAATATTATTAATGATGTTAATAAAGCGTAAGCTTTCAACACCAACGGATGCCTTCTTCAGACTTGTTCGTGGTTACGCAAGACAAGAGGAATAAACAATAGAAAATTTTAAAATAAGCATGAACAGAATTTGAGAACGTGATATGTTGCGTAGGGTGCATGCGACAACGAGAGATGTTAACAGAAGCGTACAGAAATGTGCGCAATATTTGGGGAAGCTCAAGTGAGACGTCATCGTTGCAAACCACAGGGTTACTCAAAATCTCCATGGTTTCCCTGATGGCACTGCGCCTGGCGGTAGTATAAGGAGCAATTCGCTTTATCTGGTCCCATTTCGAGATGGCGGAATGGGTAACCACTTCCCTGGATAAGGTGGTTGTCAATCTTCCGTGCGAGACGTCCCGCTTGTGTTCGATTAGTCGAAGAGCGAAAGAGCGTTTTGTCATTCCGATGTAATGCTTGGTGGTACCATCCATGTATTCGAATGGTATGGAGTACACTCCCGTATCAATCAGAGAGGTATGAGTGTTCCGGGATGATAGCAGGTGGCGTAATATCGATCTCAGTGATCATATCCCAAAGCTAAGCCCGAGTTTTTTAAGGTGTTCTGCAAGAAGTAGGTCAGGCCGGGTACATAAGGGCAAGCCCCAATGTATTGCAGAGAAGGCTTGGTATGGCGGCTACCCGGGTTGGAGAAAACAGCGTCGGCGTTCTTGATAATGTTCTCGATGACTTGCATACTGTAGCCGGAGGAAGAGGCCAGATCTCTTAGGTTGTCGACTTCTTCAAGTTTGGATGCAGTGTCCGAGGAGAGAATAAAGGCACGTTTAGCTCTATGTCTTGAAAATGGCTAATTTGTGCGTGACCGGTCTCATAGAATTGGGTAGGATTAAATTCGGGACATATGCTGGCTTGTAATAAACCTTGGTTTGGGAATGATCCAGAACGAGATTTCTTGACTAGGACGTCCAAAGATGGGAGACTGCCGTTGTCCTCACACTCCATGGTGAAACATATGTTCCGGTGAAGGGAATTAATGAAAGCGAAAAAAGCGTTCAGTTCATCAAATCCATGCTGCCTGATAAAAAATACATCGTCTGCGTATCTGAGCCATATAAGAGGAGCGAGCATAGCTCCATTAAGAATTTTATTCCAGCGGTCTGAGGATGGCCTGAGCTAGTACAGCAGATAGTGATGAGCCCATGGCAACCCCTTTGGACTGCTTGTAAATTAGGTTATTAAAATAGAAAAAAATTGATTCCGTCACGACTTCTATGGCATAGCAGATACCCAGTAGTGAATCCCGTGAGAACATTGAAAAATCAGTAAGTGCTCGCTTCAAAGTGCCCACTGCCTCGTCGACAGATACTGACGGATAAAGTGACACCACGTCAAAACTACCGATGATGTGATGCGGAGAAACAGTGAAGTTCCTCAGACTTGTGACGAAGTCCCCCGACGACAACAGGACTGTTGTGGAGGCAGGCAGGAAAGCTGTTAAGAATGTTGCAAGTTCACGATCGAGATTGTTTAATGGGGCTGTCCTCCGTGAAACAATAGGCCTAAGCGGGAGTCCTTGCATGTGATGTTTAATTCGTGCAAAGAGCGAGGGTATCTTCGGCCCCGAAGGAAGCCATTCGGCTGATCTGAGGGTGTTCGGGATAGCGGGCATTTTTGCCACTCTCTTAACTTTCGCAATCCACCTATTTAATGGGCTAGAGGTAATTTGGATTGAATCCGACTGTTGTATGATCTCCATGATTTTACGGTTGTATTCATCGGAGTCCATTATCGCAATTTGGCCTGATTCATCAGTGAGTGCAAAGACAATCGATGGGTCATCGTTTAACCTTGGCACAGATGTTAGGTCTTGTGGCCTAGAGTGTCGAGTCTTGGAAGCTAATTCGATTTTTTTAGGCAAAGCACAGGGTTAGCGCCAGAAACGTTTTCTAAAACGTTTCTGGCGCTAACTATGTGGTTTGCAACAATGACGTCTCACTTGAGCTTCCCCAAATATGGCGCACATTTCTTCACACTTAGCACGCTTCTGTTGACATCTCTCGTTGTCGCACGCACCCTAAGCAACATATCACGTTCTCAAATTCTGTTCATGTTTATTTTAAAATTTTCTATTGTTTATTCCTCTTGTCTTGCCTAACCACGAACAAGTCTGATGAAGGCATCCGTTGGTGTTGAAAGCGTACGTTTTATTAATATTATTAATAATATTTATACGTCAATAAACGGATATTTGTTTTTTCATACTGATTCTTTGACGTAATCGACTCGAACTTTAGTTTTATGAGTAAAGTTACATATCCACATTGAGCCTTAAACGGTGAAAGCAAAGAGACATACCGAATTTATCAGTTACACAGTTCCAATCGCATCAGAGAAAGACTCAAAGTAACTGCTCAAACTTGCGTTCAAGGGCTTCGTTTCACAGCCCACCCTGGCGACTGAAGGACTGTTGCACTCTCTCGTAGACTCCCGGTATGGTGTTGATCTCGTCCGCAGCAACAGTTATTCGCGAGACGAGATCTTCAAGAGAGTTCGCAGGTGTCTCGTACACCATTGTTTTCATGTGCCCACAGAAGAAGAAGTCCAGTGGATTAAGGTCCGCGGAGCGTGGAGGCCAAGACACAGGTCCCCCGCGTCCAATCCACCGCCCCAGGATATGTCGCATTTAGGAAGTATCGTACCTCGATGACAAAGTATGCTGGGGCCCCATCATGCATAAACCACATGTCCCTCCGTGTGGTGAGCGGAACATCCTGCAACAGACCGGGAAGCACTCGATCCAGGAACACACGGTACGCTGCGCCGGTCAGACGTATACATCAATTCTCATGTAATGTTCGTAGGTAATATCGCAGAACGGGCTCAGTTGGGTTTTTAAATGTTTTCTCCTCATCGTCTATGCAAGTGTTCAGCGCACCTGATTTGCATCTTGTGTTCTCATGCACTGATTGGGTCTCCGTGTGCCTGCTGGAGGTTCTTCGAACGTGCTCTTTTCTGGTACTAGGAGTGGAATGCGGCCCTAGGTTCTATTGCAAATATTGTTCATCTTGATGTGTACTACCACCCTCTTGTTTTGTTGAAGGAGTTTACAATCACCCTGTATACATTTTCTGGTGTATATATACACCAGAGAGAGAGAGAGAGAGAAAGAGTGAGAGGGAGAGGAAGATATTGTAGTTTAAAGCAGATTTGTCCGTGTCGGGTCCAGGTCAGTTACAGATCCGGGTCGGGTCAAATTACGGGATGTCCAGGTCCAATTATGCGTTATCCGGGTCCAAAATGTTTGACGCTTTTCCAACTCTTCAAGTAAGCGTGCGAATCGTTCCCCTTACTGAAAATTTTCCGTCATAATGATACGGAAAACCAAGAACAAAATCTTTCCGTTAATGTACGAAAGTAATTGCTAAAAAGTTTCTGGAAATTAAAAATTTCCCGTTAACACATTTTATCCTCAATACACGAAACTAAAACGAAAATTTATCCTTAATACACGAAATTAATTGCGGAAAGTTTTCTGAAAACTCAGAATTTTCCTGGGGTACGAAAAATTTGTGATATTCAAGATTTTTTCCATGTAAAGGGTTAAATCTGGAATATACTTCAATAATTCATAAAAAGAATTATGAAAAATGGATCGCGAATTTCTGGAAAGTTTTACAGTGCAGAGCTCTAAAAATCGGTAAAATCTTCATAGCCTTTCTGTTATGGAAAAAAAGTTGAATAGCAAAACGAAATTTTGAATTGGAAATGTTATGAATTTAATTCCGAAATCTTGTTCCGAATAATTTTCTATTTCGGAAAAAGAAGATGATTGTTGTACGATGCAAAAATACCCAGTAGAAAAATACAGCCATTTAAGACTTTTTGCTGAAAATATTTTGAATTCATGAAAAACTACTTCTAATGTTTGCTACAAAACCTTCCGTTTGCGTTTGAACTGGAAATGTTATGAATTAAATTCAGAAATCATTTGTTTTAACTTTCTTGTTCCGAATAATTTTCTATTCCGAAAAAATGGATGGTTGTTGTACGATAAAAAAATACCCAGTACAAAAATACTGCCATTTGGTAACTTTTTCCTGTACATATTTTGAATTTATTAAAACCTACTTCTAATGTTTGCTACAAAACCTTCCGTTTGAGTTTGGACTGGAAATATTTGAATTAAATTCAGAAATTATTTGTTTTAAATCTCTTGTTCCGAATAATTTTCAATTTCGGAAAAAGAGGATGATTTTTGTATGATTCAAAAAACAACCTGTAAAAAATACTGCCATGTAGAACTTTTTCCAGCAATTGTTTTGAATTTATTAAAAACGATTTCTAATGTTTGCTAGAAAACCTTCCGTTTGAGTTTGAACTGGAAATGTTATGAATTAAATTCAGAAATCATTTGTTTTAACTCTCGTGTTCCGAATAATTTTCTATTTCGGAAAAAGAGGATGATTTTTGTATGATTCAAAAAACAACCTGTAAAAAATACTGCCATGTAAAACTTTTTCCAGCAATTGTTTTGAATTTATTAAAAACGATTTCTAATGTTTGCTAGAAAACCTTCCGTTTGAGTTTGAACTGGAAATGTTATGAATTAAATTCAGAAATCATTTGTTTTAACTCTCGTGTTCCGAATAATTTTCTATTTCGGAAAAAGAGGATGATTGTTGTATGATTCAAAAATCATCCTGTAAAAAATACTGCCATGTAAAACTTTTTCCAGCAATTGTTTTGAATTTATTAAAAACGATTTCTAATGTTTGCTAGAAAACCTTCCGTTTGAGTTTGAACTGGAAATGTTATGAATTAAATTCAGAAATCATTTGTTTTAACTCTCGTGTTCCGAATAATTTTCTATTTCGGAAAAAGAGGATGATTGTTGTATGATTCAAAAATCATCCTGTAAAAATATACTGCCGTATAAAACTTTTTCCAGCAATTGTTTTGAATTTATTAAACACGATTTCTAATGTTTATTACAAAACGTTCTGTTTGTGTTGAACCAGGTTGATTTCTGTTTCGTCTGTAAACGCATGCAGATCCACAAACATATCAGGAAATTATGACGTATATAACTGCTCCGGAATTCCATCAGGTAGCTGATATTATACAACTAAAATCACACGAGGGTAATGCAATCAACACTTTCCCCATATCTTGGAAGCCAGCTTTTTTTGTGTGTGTGCTGGTATTTTCGCTCCGGCGATCAGCCTGCTCCGCAATCTTCGCAACGATATCACATTCCCTTGGGCAAATCTACTCCCACAAAAGATTGCGTATAACTGGCCCAAAGGGAGGATTACCTTACTACTTTTTTGATATCGAAAACTTGCATCCTATCTCGCCTCTTCTTCGCGATTCCTGGCCTAAGGAAATGGGGCAGAAGATAACTGTTTCCATCTGGGAATCCATAACCGCGGAAATCTCCAACCCATAGCATCACTTCAAATGAATCGATGTAAAGTTCACTTCCAATCACTCTACTGAAAACGGAAAATCTCATTCTTGGAAATCTGCATCAGAAATTTGTAAACCTAGTTCTGCAAGAACATATAGAACTTCCGACGATCCCAGTTTATAAATGTTTACTGCTACGCCTTGACATTATATTAATTTTTTCCTACTCTTGAATCGATGTCGGGCAGATAAAGTGGAGTGGGAAGTAAATAAATTCAGTGTTGATAAATTTCTTCAAGCAAGAAAGGTTTTGAGTTTAATTTTGGTATGCAGATGTTGCTTGCATTCAAATAAGTCGGAAATAAACTCAGTAAAGTACACATTAAAGATACGTGTAATGGGATGTTGACATCGGCATACCCTGCGCAGAGTGTAACTTACCCAAACCGATCGCAAGCGATAAATAGGCGGACAACAGGACTTTCCAATAGTGTATCGCAATCGACGAAAATGGTTAAACGTATATACTTATAGAGTATACACTGAAGTGCCAGAAAAACTGGTACACCACTCTAATATTTGGTAGGTCCCCCACGGCACCAAAGGACTGCAGAAATACGACGGGGCATGGACTCCACTAGCTCTTCTGGAAATATGCTGTAGGCAATGCACACCATACGTCCTACAGAGCGTTCCACAATTCGGGTGTATTCCGAGGTCTCGGATTCCTGTGTTCGATAGCGCTTTGCATGGCATCCCAAATGTGTTCTATCACGTTCAGATCTAGAGACTTGGGTCGGAATGGCAACAACCCAAACTCAGATCAATGCTCCTCTAACCATAATGTGGCCTCCCGACACTTGTGAATGCAGGACATGAACGGGAGTACCTCGTCAAAAAGGATGCGCACAAAGCGCTCGCTGGTCACAGACGTTAGTAGACGTACCAGGGGCCCAGTGAAGTCGAGCTAAACACATCCCATACCATTACGGACCCACCACCAGCCGCTACAGTTCCCTGTTGACAGGCGGGATCCATGGCTTCATGGGGTTTGCGCCACACACGAATCTTTGCATCTGCCCATACAGTTGGAAACGCGACTCGTCAGACCAGGATACTTGTTTCCAGTCATCAAGTGTCCAGTGTCGGTGTTTCCGTGCCCAAGCGAAGCGCATAGCTCTGTGTTGTGCGCCCATCAAGGGGACTCGAGTTGGGCGTCGGCTCCCAAAGCCCATATCGTGCAGAATACGTTGCACAGTCCAGACGCTGATGCTTGTTGAGGCGCCAGCATTTAATTCCGACGGTATCTGCGAGAGTGATGCACGCCTATCGCGTGAAACGATTCTTGACAGCCAACGATGGTCACGTTCACCCAATGCCTGTTTACGGCCACACTACTATCGTAGGTTGGAGGCTTTGCCGGAATTCTTGTAGTCACGGTACACCCTTGCATTGGTCTTCCGTGAAAATCCGATCTTCGTTTCTACATTATCTACCAACAAGTAATTGGACATCTGTGATAGCAATGGAAAACGAAGTTTATTCACCTTCAATAGTTGGTGGAGCCTCCACGAGCGGTGAATACAGCTGCGACTCTCCGAGGCATACTCTCAACCAGGCGTTGTACGACGGCTAGCGGTATTTTCTTCCACTCGGTTTGGAGAAGACAGGTCAGTTCTTTCACCGATTTCGGGCGGTGGGGGCACCCCTTAAATCGACGCTGCAATTCGTCTGAGAGGTGCTCGATAGGGTTAAGGTCCGGGCTTTGCGCACGCCAGTTCATTCGATTAACCCCATTGTCACCATACCAAGCCATGGTGGACCTCGCAACATGACAGGTGGCATTGTCATCCTAAAAGTAACATGGGTCCACCTCTTAATACTGCCACAACGTAGGAAGCGCATGGTCATCCAAAATGGCGCAGTAGGTCTCGGCGTTGAGTTTACCAGGAATTGCGACCAAGGGTCCCGTGCCATACCAGGAGAAACACCCTCATAGCATAATTCCACCGCCGCCGAACTTCACAGTTGGCAAAATAAATTCCGGAAGGAGGCGTTCTCCAGGCAGACGCCAAACACAGACCCTGCCATCCGAACGGTAGAGGGTGAACTTTGATTCGTTGCTCCAGAGAACCAGTTTCAACTGTTCAACGGTCCACTGTCGACGTTATTTGCACCACGTTTGGACTTGGGGGTCAAAGGCTTGTGGGCGGCAGCACGTCCATGATAACCGTGCAGATGGGTTTCCTTACGGATGGTATTGATCAAAAGAACACTCCCGGATGCCTGTTGAAACTCCTCGCGGATGTAGTCCATCGAGGTGGTGCAGTTCTTCCGAATTTCTCTGGCCAGTACCCGTCGGTCACTAACTCCCAGTTTTGTGGGTCTGCCGGGTCGGGGCACATTCCGAAGGTCACCTCTCATCTTCCACTTGCCAATCACATAGGCCACTGTCGATTTTGGGTACTTCAACTTGCTGGATATGTCACGTATGGATTGGCCATTTCTGTGATTTCCAACGATTACACCATTCTCGAAATCAGAGAGCTCCGAACTGCGTGGCATCTTGCACGCGACTGGTTGCGATGTTGTTTCGCACACGATATTTAACGGCGGCGGCCGTGGCGCGTATCAGGACCGCAGATATCGTCGATTGCAGGGGTGTCCAATTACTTGTTGGTAGATAGTGTACCTCCGAAATACTATGGCCAATCTCACGAGTGCCAACTATGACACCGCGTTGAAAATTGCTTAAATCGTTATTACTTGTCATTCACATACCGAAAACAGCTCTGACAGCTGGAAAGGATATCTATCGCTTTATATACGCACTGGCGGACGCAACCCAGTACGCACATAGGTGACGTTGCTATGTATTTTGCATAAGCTCGTCTGTACCAATTTTTTTGGCGCGACAGTGTATACTATATACAGTCAGTAGACAAAACATTAGAGATAGGGTTGATGGGCAGCTGACATGGTCATCCCCCGCGCAGAGGGGAACTGATCCAAACCGAACGCGGGCAATAAATAGGCGGACAGCAGGGTTTCCTAACAGTGTATTGCAATCGATGAACGTTGGTAAACGTTGTGATCTAAGACAATTTGAAATGGATTGATACATACCGACCGCTTGGCAACGGCGGCGCAAATTTATTCCAAGTTAAATATCGGAGGACCAAGCAACGTCAGCGAGTGAACGATACAGCACACGTTGCATACCCTACACCACGGTAGCCTATGCTCGACTTATGAGCCATTGTTCACTGCTCGTCATCGGACATTAAGCCTCGCCTCTGACGGGAACTTCAAAACTGGACCTCAGCAGAGTGACGTCACATTGTGTGGTTAGATGAATCCCGACTGTAGCTGTACCGAGCTAACGGTAGGGTGCGGGTGTGGCGTCGACAGCATGAGGCTATGGCTCTGTTGTGTCAGGTCGGCTCTTTTCAAGGCAGTGGTGGTTCTGTTATGGTTTGGGTAGCCATCTCATGGGACACATTATGTCCCTCGGTAGTGTGCTCGAGAGGTCCTTAACCGCTGCGCGCTAAGGCATACAGTGGCTCATCACCTACATGCTTCCGTGGCCTTAGCGCATGTTGCGGTCGATGGTATGCACTATCAAGACAATGCGCCGCCTCACCGGGCCGCAACCACTCAGACATGGCTCAAGGAATACTTATCCGAGTTTGACACTATTCAGTGACCCCCAAGGTTGGCCGAGTTACTGCCACTGAGTACTTGGACATTCTAAGTGATCAGGTGCACCCTCTGGTCCAAATGCTGTTTTCCAACAATAATACCATTTTTAGGATAATACGCACACACACAGCCAGAACAGTTCAGTCTCGGTTTGAGCAGCACCAAGACAAACGTCAACGTCGTCTCAGGGTAGCTCAATGACTTGACCTGAATATCATTGAACCACTGTAGGCCGTTTTGCAGAGCAAAGTGAGAAGCAGATTCCCTCCTTCATGTAGCAAACGGCTGACGTTCTCAAAAATGAATTGGGCAACATTCCACCGGATACAATTCAAAAGCTGTATGAATCCATTCCAAGAAGATTAGAAACTATATTGGTGGTTCAGTACACCAATACAGCAAATGGTACTCCAGCAGCTTATTAATAAGGACATACCGCCTATTTCCCAAGTGTTCACGTTATTTTATTCGACCCGTATGTATTACCCTTGAGAAAGACGAGTTCACAAAATTGGGGGCTTTTGGGTAAGTCTACAAACCGTGCTTGAAACAACTCTTTGTAGAAGAAGGAATTTTAGTTAATTCCAGACAAAGTGTAAAAGACGCATCGCACATTTATTTTCTCTAACCTCACTTCCAGGAGATTCATTTTTCGTTCGGGTACTAACATCTGCCGGTAGTGGTCTCGAACACATGTCTTCCTTCTCCCGAGTCCGACATTCTACCAATCAAACTAATCCGGCAACGGCATATCGCTGCAACTTGATATGTGCGTCACCTCTGAGATAGGTACGTCACAATTCTTTTATGTACACCCTGTATCATGACCACTGGTGTAATAGTGTGGCGGGTGGCCGTTCGCCTTGATTACAGATTCCACCCGGGTGGACATCGTATCCACAAGACCGCGGAAGTTGTCCTCGTGTATTCTGTACTAGCTTGCGAGACGTGCAGGAGTGAAACATTGGCATGGAATGGATAATATGCTGTATTCTGCAGAAACTTCGAAATGTTCAGTGCGAAGCAAGTTGGAATAATTCGGAGAAAGAAATGCTTGACTATTGTCCTGGATCTTTTCTGCACAGAGTGGCATTTGTCACACGACGCCGGCCTTGTTTTATAAGAGACAAATCTCATCCCGATACACTGTAATCCGACAGAAAGCAATGTTTTTGTAGGATATAGTTGTGAGGGTGAATTCAACGAAAACCGTATTACCGAGTGATATCAGTGAGAACAGTTCTCATCCTATGGTACCTCTACTACTGCCATGATTCAGTCCAAGTGCAATTTCTTTGCAGCTGTTCATCAGTACGGTGTCTAATACGCCCAAATGCATCAACATGCAGGTGCGGCAGCCTTTACTTATCGGACCAGGCGCCACTTTTCTACTTGTCCAATGTGCAGTCACCATACTCCCGTGCTGCTCCCCACAGGAAGGTCTATGGATTATCATCAATCATCAGTGTTTATGGATACATTTACGGAAACCGTCTTCTATGCCCAGTGAGGAAGAGCATCGGTTGGATTATTTTCTCGGAAACGTTTCTCTGTGTGCCCTAATTGCAGTCTACCGTCAAGTGAGGGATATTGAGCCGTCCTTTGCCTTGTACAGCACGTGACATCCAGGATTCACTTCAACTCTCAAGCAATGGGGTTTTACTTTCTGGAAAGTTTGGTGGATGTGTGCAGCTCTTCAGACAATTCTAGTATGGTGGCCGTAGAACGGCCAGCAATGACTGCTGAACCAATAGGGACTACTTTCTGGAACGTTTGGTGGAAGTGCGCCTCTCTTTGGACTATTCTAGCATGGCGGAATTCGAACTGCCAACAATTCCTGCTCAACCAATAGGGACTACTTCTGTAACGTTTGGTGGAAGTGTCCAACAATTCGAACGGCCAACAATTCCTGCTCAACCAATAGGGACTACTTCTGTAACGTTTGGTGGAACTGCTGAACCAATAGGGACTACTTTCTGGAACGTTTGGTGGAAGTGCGCCTCTCTTTGGACTATTCTAGCATGGCGGCATTCGAACGGCCAACAATTCCTGCTCAACCTGCTCAACAATTCCTGCTCAACCAATAGGGACTACTTCTGTAACGTTTGGTGGAAGTGTCCAACAATTCGAACGGCCAACAATTCCTGCTCAACCAATAGGGACTACTTCTGTAACGTTTGGTGGAACTGCTGAACCAATAGGGACTACTTTCTGGAACGTTTGGTGGAAGTGCGCCTCTCTTTGGACTATTCTAGCATGGCGGCATTCGAACGGCCAACAATTCCTGCTCAACCAATAGGGACTACTTCTGTAACGTTTGGTGGAAGTGTGCCTCTCTTCGGACCATTCTAGCATGGCGGCATTCAAAAGGCCAACAATGCCTGCTCAACCAATAAGAACTACTTTCTGGAAAGTTTGGTGGATGTGTGCCTCTCTTCGGACCATTCTAGCATGGCAGTACTCGGACGGCCAACAATGCTTGCTCAGCCAATAGGAACTACTTTCTGGAACGTTTGGGGGATGTGTGCCTCTCTTCGGACCATACTAGCATGGCGGTACTCAGACGGCCAACAATGCTTGCTCAGCCAGTAGGGACTACATTCTGGAACGTTTGGGTGGATGTGTGTACTTCTTTGAACCATTCTTCTATTGCGGCTCTCGATCGGCCAACAATGCCTGCGGTTAATAAGATACTGGCCTTAACCACCCTCTCAACAATAATCATTGACATTTAAACTTCACCAAGTTCTTCCTCTTCTGCAGTGTGCTGAAGGATTCATAAAACTGTGTAGTAATTGTAATTAACTATAGCTTCAAAATATTTCAGAGCACGTACTTTAAAGTACCGTTTTTGGCATATGGTAAACGTAGCCAACGAATTTAAATTCTGAGACTGCGTTTGAAGAGATACATAAACACGATTTTTGCCGTGAAATAAAATTAACTCTCAGAAATAAAAGACCGTTTTTTATAATGGTGCACATGTTATTGAAACCTTTCTTTCGTTTTAGTTGGTACATGTTAAATGTATCTGAATCCATCGCCAAAACGTTTCACTGAGTAATAACAACGTATTTATGTGTGCTTCGCATTACCATATATCCTGCGATACTGAAATTGTAAACCCCAGAAGCAGCTGAATGATTTGTATGCAAATCCAAATGTGGAGGCTTCAGTTATGAATATGAAAATGGGTCCAGTAGTGATCCAAACCTGCAGAGGATGCCTCAGTCTTGTGGTTAAACGCACCATGGTAAAAATCTCCCAGTTTCCACCACAGGCAGTTTTACTACTCGGAGATATCACGGAGACGATCAAGAACCCGTAGTCTTACTTTTCGTAATAGGAGTGCCTCAAGCCGTGGTTTTACAGGGCAACACCCGTCCACATACGCGGAAAAAATTCTGCTATGATCAGTCAGGTTGACACATTTGGTGCCAGTAGAATGTGTGGAATGAGGATCGATGCTCTCACAAGTCTCACTGTAAACTACCAACGCGAAACTTTTATTTGGAGAATGCATACAGAAGCCTCTTCAATTGCTTTCCCCGGTTCGAATATCTGGAGACTGCATACAGAAGTATCTTTAATTGCTTTCCCCGGTTCGAATATCTGGAGACTGCACACAGAAGCCTCTTCAATTGCATTCCTCGGTTCGAATATATGGAGAGCGCATACAGAAGCCTCTTCAATTGCTTTTCCCGGTTCTAATATCTGGAGACTCCACACAGAAGCCTCTTCAATTGCATTCCTCGGTTCGAATATCTGGAAACTGCATACAGAAGCCTCTTCAATTGCTTTCCCCGGTTCGAATATATGGAGAGCGCATACAGAAGACTCTTCAATTGCTTTTCCCGGTTCTAATATCTGGAGGCTGCATACAGAAGGATCTTCAATTGCTTTCCCCGGTTCGAATATATGGAGACTCCACACAGAAGCCTCTTCAATTGCATTCCTCGGTTCGAATATCTGGAAACTGCATACAGAAGCATCTTCAATTGCTTTCCCCGGTTCGAATATCTGGAGACTGTATACAGAAGTATCTTTAATTGCTTTCCCCGGTTCGAATATCTGGAGACTGCACACAGAAGCCTCTTCAATTGCATTCCTCGGTTTGAATATCTGGAGACTGCATACAGAAGTCTTTTCAATTGCTCCCAACAGTTCGAATATGTGGAGACTGCATACAGAAGTATCTTTAATTGCTTTCCCCGGTCCGAATATCTGGAGACTGCATACAGAAGCATCTTTCCCCGGTTCAAATATCTGGAGACTGCATACAGAAGCCTCTTCAATTGCTTTCCCCGGTTCGAATATCTGGAGACTGCACACAGAAGCCTCTTCAATTGCATTCCTCGATTCGAATATCTGGAGACTGCATACAGAAGCATCTTCAATTGCTTTCCCTGGTTCAAATATCTGGAGACTGCATACAGAAGCCTCTTCAATTGCTTTCCCCGGTTCGAATATCTGGAGACTGCACACAGAAGCCTCTTCAATTTCATTCCTCGGTTCGAATATATGGAGACTGCATACAGAAGCCTCTTCAATTGCTTTTCCCGGTTCTAATGTCTGGAGGCTGTATACAGAAGGATCTTCAATTGCTTTCCCCGGTTCGAATATCTGGAGATTGCACACAGAAGCCTCATTAATTGCTTTCCCCGGTTCGAATATCTGGAGACTGCATACAGAAGCATCTTCAATTGCTTTCCCCGGTTCGAATATCTGGAGACTGCATACAGAAGTCTTTTCAATTGCTTTCCCCGGTTCGAATATCTGGAGACTGCATACAGAAGCCTCTTCAATTGCTTTCCTCGGTTCGAATATCTGGAGACTGCATACAGAAGCATCTTCAATTGCTTTCCCCGGTTCGAATATCTGGAGACTGCATACAGAAGTCTTTTCAATTGCTTTCCCCGGTTCGAATATCTGGAGACTGCATACAGAAGCCTCTTCAATTGCTTTCCCCGGTTCGAATATCTGGAGACTGGATACAGAAGGATCTTCAATTGCTTTCCCCGGTTCGAATATCTGGGGACTGCATACAGAAGCCTCTTCAATTGCTTTTCCCGGTTCAAATATCTGGAGACTGCATACAGAAGGATCTTCAATTGCTTTCCCCGGTTCGAATATCTTGAGATTGCACACAGAAGCCTCATCAATTGCTTTCCCCGATTCGAATATCTGGAGACTGCATACAGAAGCATCTCCAATTGCTTTCCCTGGTTCGAATATCTGGAGACTGCATACAGAAGTCTTTTCAATTGTTTTCCCCGGTTCGAATATCTGGAGACTGCATACAGAAGCCTCTTCAATTGCTTTTCCCGGTTCGAATATCTGGAGACTGCATACAGAAGGATCTTCAATTGCTTTCCCCGGTTCGAAGTCGAATTTAACGCCAAGGAGAGAGCTGGCGAGACTTACGCCATACTGTTACATTCCATGTTATCACGTGTTTGTATCATTCAAGTTGCTCATCTGTTCTAAGAGTGTCACCATGGCGCCATCAAAAATCTAAGATGTCTTATGTCGTCCCGGTGGTCAAGTGTCAGAGGCGCTAATTTCTGGCTAGTCCGCCGAGGTGTACCCCGGCTCGTGTTCGGGATGAGGTATTATTGATGTGCTTATCTTACTGCGCAGTATTGTATAGCCCTGAGAATTTTTCACTGTGGTCGTTTAGTCCCCCCTCCGCCAAAAGGGGAAGACTGTCCTAATTAGTTTTAATAAACTGCCGTATAACTTCCGGGTGCTAGAATTTCAGAGGCACAGAGCGTATTTATAGCAGTCTTTATGAGGATGAAGAAATTCTTCGGCTGAGTGGCGGTTGAAAACTAAGGAGTTCCGAAAAATTAAAAGTTATAAACCTTAAAAAGCTTGTGCTAATGGATGAGACTATTAATTAAAGAAAATAGCTGGCATTCTCCCTGTTTGCTATATTGATACATGACAAGAAGCAGATGAAAGCATTTAATAAGGAACCGGAAAAGAAAAGACAGTTTTCAAAGTGATAGGTAATGCTGTTTTCAAAGTACGTTATTTTAAGCCGGACTTCAAAAGAAACATTTCATTTCGAAAGAGAACGGATGTGCAATGCCCAGGTATTACCACCCCTTTCGGTCAAGACAGATGCATAATTAAAAATTTGACGAGTTACTTTGAAATGCAGCAAGATGAAGCTGCTTATTTTGACACTGCTGTTGCGAGACGCGATTGCGAAAACAACTGGAGCTGAGCCATTAAGAATTCCCACATACATTTTAACGAGCTGCACTTTTGCTTAAAGGATAGCACTTTGTTTGATACTGTAAAACTTAAAACTCGCTGCAGGAATGATGTCTAGAATTTTTCCCAAAGGAATTTCTCGCAAGAACAGAATAATATCAAACCTTAATTGCAAGAATAGCCTGCCACCTGAAGCCTTTTTGAATTAATTTGCCGTTTACTGCTATAACTGCTGTAGGAGAACATTCATTAAAATTATTTACAAAAATATTCTTCAAATAATTTCGCAACTCCACACAGTTACTGATGTTCATTTTTTTTTTCATTTTGAAGATTTGTAATGAAAGATGTGATTACATGTAAAACAGTTGTTAACCTTTGCGATTTAAAGTGTTACTAACTCAAAATAAAGATACGTTTACAGATGAGAAGTATTTTCAGCTGAGGCAACACTACTGCCTTTTATTTAAATGCAAAAATATGTGACGAAGATTTGGTTGTCATTAAGATAGGAATTAGGCATTAGAATTATGCAGAGCTTTTTAACGTTTAGTAAATGATGATATTCATGATCGCTTTCATAAGACATGTTTCAGTGGCCTAGAGTGAAATCTTCCTTTCATTTAACATACTATACGCTGTTCAAAATAACTACGGGAGCATGTCACTTTGGCAACACAAGCCAGTTGTGTGATGTCTTACCGAAATGTGGAAAACACTAGTCGAGTGTGACGTAGACAGCTAAAGCATGCATATCTATACACAAATTAGCGTCTCTGACGTCATAATGTATAAATCACAGATTGGGATAAAATGAAGGTTTTCCGGGAGTTCTTTTATACTACGGTGTTTATTGTAACATTTAATTTTTTTAAGTCTTCTGTTCCAGCGCTGTCTGAACAGCATGATTTACGGGAATCAACGGCGTGGAGAGCTATTGGCAGGTTAGAAGCAGGTCAGAAGCAGGTCAGACACAGCGGGAGGTAGCAGAAGCCATTGGATTTTCACGAAGTGTCATTTCCCGACTAAGGACACAAATCCAGGATAAAGGAAGTGTTCGAAGAAGTCAAGGTCAAAGCCGTCCACGAGTAACTACAGCAAGAGACGACCGTTAGCTACTGTTAACAGTCTGTCGGAACAGGCGGCAAAATGATACTCAGCTCCAGAGAGGGTTTCTCGTGTCAAACAGGACACAGGTTGTCAACTAAAACTATCCTCAAGCGCCTGCACCAAGGTGCTCCTTTACACACGTTGAACAATGGCTGAAATAGTATAATTATTCTAATAATCCGAATTGCTTGGCGTAGAATATAAATAAAAGTATCCAAGCTTTCGCACATCAACCAGATGGCTTTTTCAAGGAAGGTAGACAGCAAACTGGATAATTGAACGCTTCAACAATTTGTACACGGTTACTTGACTTAACAATTAACGAAAAGACGCGAAGTAACTCAAAGACCTGAGGCGTCATGTTTGTTTAGCACACGGAATCCTGGAAGGAAAAGAAAAGGCATTCACTCCCTTTATTGAAACAGCGGTGTTTGTCTCTTCAGCCGCACGATACCGTACGGTCCGTAGAAACAGTGCTGAGAAACATCGTGTGTGAAGCCAAAAGAGGTGGAGTCCAGTTCTCTTCTCTGGCGAATCGAGATTCATTCTGAAGTCGGACAGTCGACGAGTTCTTATTTGGAGTGAACCCGGCAAACGAAATAACCCAACTTTTGGGCAGGCAACATCCAATTACGGTGGACGTTGATTGATGATCTGGATAGGGATAAGTATCGGTAGATGTACGGATCTCTATGTAATCCAAAACGTCAATCTGACGAACGAGAGGGACAGAGACGAGTTTCTGAGATCTACTGTCACTCCGTAAACTGCAACCCTTGTTGATTTGTTCCTTTTCACGGACGATAATGTTCAACATTGTAGAACTGGCCTAGTGGACAACATCCTTCAAGAGGAGAGAATCGAGCGTATGGAATGGCCATCATGTTCCTGTGAATCCAAATGAGCCTGCCTGAGACCGACTTAGAAGAAGCATTGCAGCTCGGCCCACACCTCCGTTTACTCTTCGTGAACTGGATGTTGCCCTCATTGAGTAGTGGCGAAGATACCCCCCAAACCTCCTCGATAACCTCAGCAATTTCATGCCGCACAGGTGTGCAGGATCGCAGACGTTCGAGGGGACAACACACCCTACTAGAGGTCAGTCAACACCTTCGAAAATTCTTTTTGGCATGAACGTTTCAGTGGCGAAGATACACCCAAACCCTCCTCGATAACCTCATTAGTTCCATGCCACACAGGTGTGCAGGATCACAGCCGTTCGAGGGGGATCACACATCCTATTAGAGGTCAGACACCACCTTCAAAAAATCGTTTCTTTTAGTTGTGCAGATATGAATATTTTCATATAGCATATCGCATCGTGTGCATTGAATGATAATATTGAATAAAAATTAGCTAATGTCTTTTTCTTACCCATATTACTGAATATTCTTCTGTATCTTACATAAAGATATTTTACATTCAACAAAGTCAGCCGCACATGATTTTCCTTGCAATATCTCTTGTTTTCTTAATTCTTTTGAGCAGTGTATACACATAGGTGTTTCAAGGTTGTGTTGAACATTTTTTTTTGTACGAACGTACAAAATATACAGGGTGATTCGTTTGGGTAGGGATTATTTAAAAATGCTGTGGTATGGCTTGTAACGGGTATAATAAGTCAATATTTAGCAGAAATTAACTTTATGGATGGAAGTTTGTCCAGGCTTCTACATGACCCTTTTTGCGAACTCGACAGAGTTCATGCCGGCTGATCAGTTCTTGCTACGTGTTTTGCATCATCTGCGGAGTGATTTGTGCGAACGATGCAGAAAGTTTGACCTTCAAGTCATCCAGTCTTTGAGGTCGTTGTGCGTGCACGATCTTCTTCACAAATCCCCACACGAAGAAATATGAAGGAGTGCGATCCACAAATTTCGCAGGCCAAGGAATAGGGCCATCTCGGCAACGCCAGTAGTCACCGAATGTAATGTTGAGAAAATTTCTGATTTCCAGTGGGGTAGGGCCCCCTCTTGCTGTAAAATGACATCGTTATCAAGTTGTGGTACCAAGAAGATCTGTAGCATGTCCTTGTATGGTCCTGATCGCACATTGTCCTCAGGGAAGAGTAAAGGACCGTACAGCTCGTGAAGAATTACCCCGTACCACAGATTTACTAGATTGAGCATTTAAGAATTGAACACCCGGTATGAACTCTACTGAGTTCGCGGGGGTTGGTACAGGTCCTAGACAAAACACCCATCTATAAAGGTAATTTCTGCCAAATACTGGTTTATTATATCCGTTACACGCCAAACCACAGCATTTTAAAATTATTCCTGCCCAAACGGATCACCCTGCAGGTGAAATCTTATCAAACTGTGGGTCTTCTCCAGGTACTCTCTGTTAACATTAACCCACTCTCACTTGCCCCATCTCCATGGAAGATTGCATTTCAGACATGTACACTGCAGAGCAATTGAATTAGAGATACCTGTCTAGTAACGTGTAGCTCTACCTTACGTTCTGATGACGGCGACGATTCGTCTCAGCTTGGACTCGACAAGACACCGGAAGCATTGGGAAGCCATACGGATCCACGACCCCTGAACAAGCTCCCACAGTTCACGAAGATTTGATGGAGGAGGGTCAGAGCCTCGAACATCTATCTCGATGGCATCCGAGATGTGCTCGGTGGGATTGAGGTTAGGTGACCTAGCTAGCCAAGAAAGCAAGGTCATGTCGGTGGAGTGTTCATCCAACCATTCGGATACAATTCGGGAGCGATGGCAGGGTGCATTGTCTTGTTGCAGGATGAGGTCATGAGTGGGATGTTAAAGACGCACAAACGGGAGCAAAGGGTCGTCCACGATATCCCGGTAACGTTGACATGTGAGGAACGATGTCACACGTACCAGGGGTCCTATTTCAGTCCACAAAAACAGTCCTCAGACTAGAATGCCACCTCCACCAGCTTGAAGAGTATCCTGCTGGCAAGAAGGATCCATCGCTTCATTTGGTTTGCGCCGTACTCGTATCCTGCCATCCGCATGTACCAACGTGAATCTCGACTCATCAGTCCAGGCAACATTTTACCACATGTGTAGGGTCCACTGGCGATGTTCCCGCGCCCAGGCTAATCTTTGCACTCTGTGATGTGCGATCAGCAGCGGTACCCTCGTGGGATGATGGCTTCTGTGCCCCATAGCGAAGAGATGGTTCTGGATGGTGTGGCTACTTCCACGTTTTTGTGCACCAGCGTTAAATTGCCGAGTGATTTCTTGCACTGTGGCCCATCTATCCGCTGTTACAATTCGAGCTTGCCGACGATGACCTCGCTCATCCACACGCTGTTGTCCACGGCAGTTGGCCCTTGCAGGGATGGTTTTACCGGTTTCGATGCACTCACGGTGCACCCGCGACACATTGGCTCGTGAAAATCAATCTCAGTGCCTGAACAACTTCCGAGATGGAGTGACCCATTCGTCGGGCACCGACACTTATCCCACGATCAAATGCGCTTAGATCCTTCGTCTTACCCATACTGCATCAGACTCTTACTAATTCCCGTCGCATCACTCCTTATATTGTCGGATCGCTGCATACGTCATTTCGTTTCCGTTTACAAGGTCGCCCACAGCGCCACATTTGCATAACGCCAGTGTCTCTAATTCGATTGCTCTTCAGTGTATAAGGACTTAGGTTGCTCTGGTAGCAACTGTAGAACACACTACTCTAATTTTTCATCTATAGTGAATTTTTGTATTCCTAAACACTCTTTAAGTCGGTCTAACAAGTAAAAATTCACTTCTTACCAAGTCAGGATATGTAGGAAAGATGGCTGAGTACTTCTCAGACCACGCGTGCGGCAACTGTTCTTGCCACGTGAGCCGTATGTGGCCTAGCGTTTCGGGACAGGTTGTGGCCTAGCCTCTGGATGTGGTGAGACAGGATGTGGTGAGCCGTATGTGGCCTAGCCTCTTCGACAATTTTCCTGGCGCCTTGTTGCGGATTGCTGGTCGGGTCTTCTCTTTTACGAGGGTAGCTAATATTCCGCATTCATTTCTTTCTCTCCGTGCAAGAAAATTCACCAGGAGTTCTCTTTTTGAATCACAGAATACAGTAGACATTAACTTTCCAGCAACCGATACCTCCTTGAATTTCTTCGGCCTTGAGAAACCTTTGTGGCTCACTCGGTTTCTGGAGTAAAATAATTTGTATAAGTATCGCCGCTGATAATTACCTGCTGAAAAAAAAATGCTTCTCCCCCAGACTTAGAGCGATGCAAAAGCTCTGTGCAAATCGCGACACAACTCGATTTCTGCTGAAATGTCAACGCCAACGTGTCCTACTTTTCTGAACAGCAGATGCGAGTGGAAGATGTCTTCCACACTCCTAACACTGATGTTTAACATTGGACCTAAGTCACGTACTCTTACCCTCCTGTTTTCTAAAACTACCTGTTGCGCACGGTCAATATTCACATCGGTAAGAGTATCCGACATGTGTGCATGAGGTTCATTTGCTTCTCCTTCTTGCCCCTCGAAAAAATGATCACGTTCCATAACTTTTTAGTTAACTTGCTGTAATGATGAATGCCCTATAACCAGCTGTTGTACAGCACCTGATGATGCACCAGATGCTTATCAGAAAGTTCTTGTGCAATTTTAATGTTTCGTTATATATATTTTATCTGTAAATAAAATTTTTAACTTATTTATTTTAGTTATAAAGCTTTAAATCGTGCAAACGACAGCGGCATGGCGTGTTTCTAATACTCAAAAAACTTGTTACACTAATCACGGATATTTGCCTTTGACAGAGTGTATCCCCCTACAGCGCTTGTAATCTTCGCAAACTTTCAGCGAGTTTCCCTTCACATTCACAAGAAGCTTAATGATAAAATGTCGTTCCACACTTACTGAATCTTTACAGACTCCACGCCTCCCACAATACACACTGCACGTGAACAAGACCACTACTGGCGGAAGGGGACACTCACGCATATTCAAAGTACGGATTCTGTTGCAATAGGCACGGAAGACATGAAGATTTACAATAAAAAGTTCAGGTCAACTTCATCCACCCTCGGATATAAACTGTAAGGTAACTGCAGAACTGTGCTCAGAATCAGAATGTTTACAGAGAAAGCGCACGTACCTGGTCGCGTGCAACGCAAGCTCCGATTATTGGTCCATGAGTAGATGTCGCCCATTAAAAAAACCGAAGAAACAGTAGTAGCTTTGGTGTCTAATTGAACTTGAAAAAACGTGTGTGTGAGAGTTGCTTCCTATGAGTTTCAACTAGGTAAATGTGTTCCCAGAATTGGAATGTGCAATGGGCAAAAAAATGGAATTGGCAAAAATTGGAATGTGCATGAATACAAAGTATTGTTCAATCTTTACAGCGTTAAACTGAATACAATTGTGAGTTTTTCAGGAATTAAATATAGTACTGTAATCAAGGCTATCGAAGGTAATGTGTTCTTTTGTCTTCTTTGTTCGAAAAGAACTTTGTCGTTGTTTTGATAGATACATTGTTAACGTGAGACAGCGCCTATGCTTCTTTTTACTCACCCTTCAATTAACGAAGTATTTATATTTACATTCTAACATGAAATACTCTTGAATGGGGTTTTCGAAGCATCAGATGCATTTCTCGAGCGTTTAACCCCTGACTGGAGTCCACAAAACTGTGAAGAGCAGTGTTTGCTATACACCGAGTGGTCAGTTTAATAGAACTAGTCGACCACATTATACAGTCATTTGTAAAAGTTTAAGACCACCTGTTGGTATTAGGATATTTCCGCGGATTGCGTCAGCTACTGTCTGTATTACTCAACTTCCTGTCGATGTTGCATCATCCTACAGCGGTAGCTGTTGATAGAGTTGGAGGAAGCGTACGAGCGTCAGTTTGCTCCTGATTTTCATGCTGAGAGGTTTTGTACGTATTTTCTATATAGCGAAAAATGAGCAAAAATCATCACTAAGTGTTACTGAGAGGGCAAAAATAGTGACGTTATATCATGAAGGATGTTCCGAATGTGACATAACCAGAAAGGTGAATGTGAGCACGACAGCTTTCATAACACGACCATGAAATATCGAAATATAGGTAAATTTAGCGACCGAAAGAGAAGTGGACGTCCAAGAAAAACAACCCCACGTGATGAGAATACCATAAGGCAAATAGTTATGTGTTCTCCGAGGAGTTCGTGCAAGAAAAGCATGGCCTTTCTGCATTCAAAAGGGTCTGATATTTGTATCAGCGCTGTTTCGTGATGTCTTAGCAAAGATTTTGGATTAAAGTTTTATAAACTTGCACATAAACCTAGACTAACTCCTATTATGAAAAAGAAGAGACTGCAGTTTGCGAAGCGTCATCAATCGTGGGGTGCTTAAAATTGGAGCCAAGTTCTTTTTTCCGATGAATTAATTGTGCATCAATTTGAATCACGTGAAACACATGTTCGACGACCAAAGGGCAAAAGGAATATTGAAAAGTATACCGTTAGCACCGTGAGATATCCGCCTAGTCAGATGATATGGGGTGCTATGTCAGCATCCCGTACTGCTTTATTATCCTTTTTGCCGGCAGGTACTACCATGACTGGTCCTTTTATGAGGAAATGTTACGTGAGAAGCTGCTAATTCTTATGCAAGTACAGAGATACACAATCTTTATGCATGATAGTGCTCCATGCCACAGATCAAAGACAGTAAAGGACTACCTGCAGAGGAAAAACATAAGCGTGCTTGACTGGCCCGGTAACAGTAAAAACCTTAACCCCACTGAAAATTTGTGGACCATTTTAAAAAACAAGTAGCAGAAAAACAGCCATTAAATTCTCATGCTTTGATTGACGCGATAAAGTTCGTGTGGTGCAAAGACATTTTCAAGTGACTATTACAAATCCTTCATTGAGAGTATGCCACATCGTATTCTGTCCATTACAAAAAAACAAAGGCGGCCGCACAAAGTACTGATTTCGGTCTTTTTGTCTTCTAAAGAATGGAAGTAGTTATCTGTTGTTTCATTTTTCAAGTATTTCGGATTAGTAATTAGTTATTTTTTTTGAAAATCTTAATTTTCAATAACTTGACAGGTGGTCTAAAACTTTTGCAAATGACTGTATAAACTGGCTGACATGTCTTCTATTGTCGTCTCGTCATCATGTGCAGATAATCAAGTAAACGGTAATATTTTCAGTAGTAGTTTGGAATACATTTCTGAAAGTGTAAGAGTATAGCAACATGTGATATAACGAAGTAGGATTGAAAGTACTAATGAAATTGGTTTTAACTTATCATTAAAGGTTTTTAAATGTCATTTTCGTCATTTTTTTAAAACAGCCTGTTCATAGATTGGTGATATCTGCACGATTGGTTTTCTGGTGATGCACTCATGCTAGCTGGCTGCTTTTAATAATTATTTTTACTTAAAATCAATGGCGGAAAGAACGGTTTTAAATGCGTTTCAAATGTTTTTAATATTTTTTTTTTATTTAAAATCAATTGCGGAATAACGGCGATCAAAATGGCTAGGAGATTATAAAAAATAAGGGTTCCAATCCAAGTTCCAACTTCTATTGCATTAGTAAGAGAAGCTGAGAAATAAAATTCTTTGCCCAAGTGGTTTTGATGCCTGTCCAGCTCATTGGGTTAGGCGTGCATTGCTTATGGCCGCTTAGAGGGTATATTATAAAAAAAAGGATTCCAATTTAAGTTCCTATTTCTATTGCATTAGTAAGAGAAGGTGAGAAAATAAAATTTTTTGCCCAAGTGGTTTTGACGCCTGCCCAGCTCATTGGGTTAGGCGTGCATTGCTTATGGCCGCTTAGAGGGTATATTATAAAAAATAAGGATTCCAATTTAAGTTCCTATTTCTATTGCATTAGTAAGAGAAGGTGAGAAAATAAAATTTTTTGCCCAAGTGGTTTTGATGCCTACCCAGCTCATTGGGTTATGGGCGCATTGACCTTGACCGCTTAGAGGGAATATTATAAAATATAAGAGTTCCAATCTAAGTTCCTATTTCTACTGCATTAGTAAGAGAAGGTGAGAAAATAAAATTTTTTGCCCAAGTGGTTTTGATGCCTACCCAGCTCATTGGGTTATGGGCGCATTGACCTTGACCGCTTAGAGGGAATATTATAAAATATAAGGGTTCCAATCTAAGTTCCTATTTCTACTGCATTAGTAAGAGAAGGTGAGAAAATAAAATTTTTTGCCCAAGTGGTTTTGATGCCTACCCAGCTCATTGGGTTATGGGCGCATTGACCTTGACCGCTTAGAGGGAATATTATAAAATATAAGGGTTCCAATCTAAGTTCCTATTTCTACTGCATTAGTAAGAGAAGGTGAGAAAATAAAATTTTTTGCCCAAGTGGTTTTGATGCCTACCCAGCTCATTGGGTTATAGGCGCATTGACCTTGACCGCTTAGAGGGAATATTATAAAATATAAGGGTTCCAATCTAAGTTCCTATTTCTACTGCATTAGTAAGAGAAGGTGAGAAAATAAAATTTTTTGCCCAAGTGGTTTTGATGCCTACCCAGCTCATTGGGTTATAGGCGCATTGACCTTGACCGCTTAGAGGGAATATTATAAAATATAAGGGTTCCAATCTAAGTTCCTATTTCTACTGCATTAGTAAGAGAAGGTGAGAAAATAAAATTTTTTTGCCCAAGTGGTTTTGATGCCTACCCAGCTCATTGGGTTAGGCGCGCATTGCCCATGGCCGTTCAGGGGGAATATTGGTCGAATGAGAACGAGTTTTCGGAGAAGCAGAAAGAATTTTCCGATGTCAGCGGTATCGGTCCACGAAAAAATGAACATCGCAGTCGAAACAGAAATTTGATGGAGAGAAAGCACCAGCGTGAGAAAGGAACAGATTACATTATTTGTAACTTTAGCTCCAATACCCGGAAGCCGGCGGCTTAACGTGCCCATCCGTTGCACGTCAAATATTCAGTAACCCCGAGCAGCTGAGTCTAACTGAGATTGATAACTTGACCATCTTTCGGGAAGATGGTTACTTTTACCTCAAGGCCACTCGCCGCCCTCTAAAGCAATTTTCCTTAAGAGGACTTTTATTTAACCGTAAAATTTCCATCCGAAAAAAAAATGAAAAAAAGGTTTAATTTATTTTTTTCCGCCAGAAAAACAATTTAAATGATTGACCTATAGTTAAACAATTACAATATACACCCAATTATTTTTTAGTGATATTTGTTACTATATTTTCAAGTTTTAATTTTTCTTTAGAATTTAATAAGAAATTCAAGCTCTTTCACTGTTCGGGAAAATAAAATAACGAAGAAAATGAGTTGTTTTATATAACTTAGAAAAGAATGATTAAAACTATATTCGCCATTCCAACAATAATGTTTGTAAAAAATGCACAAAATAATGCACAATAATTATTAATGTTTTAAAACCTAACGCTCTAGGAACATCTCAGCGTTGCTTCGTATTTCCTCCTACTATGGATTTTTTTTCCGAAAGTTATTCTCGAAGCAAGAAAATACTTGTTCATTTGCCGTAGACGTAAGATTAATATTTCGAAGTCGTTAATGGCATTTTTCAGTTGAAGGGTTCGAGTTTCAAACGTTTACGTTTCTTTGACAACGCAGACGAGGAATCACTCCCCGTCGTTCACGCGAAAATCTCTGATTTATGGCATGCTCTCCTAGATCTCTTCAACTAGAGTAAAGAATAATCTGTTATCATCCCCGTGAAAGATTGGAAACTCATAGATATCTGGATTTTAAAGTTACAGTTATTACCTAGTAATTCACAACCAGAAAAATACTTCTGAAGTGCATCTATCTTTGAAGTGTCCCTTCCGACACGAATAAAAAATTTCAAAGTTATACACTATATTGACAAAAGTCACCGAACACATAGAAGAGAAACACAACATAGCATTTATTGACATACATTAGTATCGTGTCAGTCCACCTTTGGCCTTAATGCATGCACTGACCCTTCGAAGCTCGAAGTGGTTGGGTTTTGAGCTCCGTGATTTTCGTTGCTATAAGGAATTTATTGAGTGCTTTAGTTTCTGTGATTGTGTGTATCTTCAAGTTGAAGGTCTACACTTTACGTTCGTGTATCTCCCAAGTTGGTGAGTGCCATATTTTCTCATTATTCACTGTTTTATTTTTCACCCAAGCTGGTCTTTTTTCGTTAAAGTTTCGCCATTGCTTCGATGGCGGAGGCAGACAAGGGTGACGCCCACATCCTTATCTTGGCAGATCAGCCAGCTTCCTCTTCTTCTTCTACCGCGGTAGCTCCTGCTCAGCTTAATGAGGTGGCTCCCGAGCGTCATTGCGACGTCATGGACACCTCTTCTTCTCCAGCTATAACTCCCACCAAGTGCGGTGGTGCCAAGTCTCCTATCTACATCTCGGCAGATGATGACGTATCCGTTATCAGCAATACTGAGCTCACAGCTTCTACTTCTCATCAACTTTCTGATCCGCCCTCACTGCTAGGGGCCGCTTCATCGAATTCTCGACCCATGTCTGCCCAAGCGTCCTATGCTTCTGCAACTTCTGGGGCCCTCACACCCCCAGTTTCATCTGCTATGCCTTTTCCTGAATCCTATGTCACTGTCGTCGGTTCTACTGCTACAATTGACATACCAGAGGATTCCCGAGCTGGTCACCTTTTTTCCTCCACTTTGGAACGGGGCGTCTATTTTGATGCGCTTCCCGACACTAAGCTATGGCAATATAGCAGAGCCCTCAAAACTATCTTACCAAAAGATGCAATAGACTTTGTAGCTCGAAAACCCAGATCTGTCTTGGTCTATTTTAAGGATAAAGCGCATGCCGACCAGGTCCTTACGGAAGGTCTAACCATCAATGACGTGCATCTGTTAGCACAACCGGTTGCGCACCGCCCGGTGCAGATGACCTTCTACCCCGTTCCACCAGAAGTATCCGACGCTGCACTCTGCACCTTGCTCAGCAGGTACGGCAGAGTTGTTGGCTCCATAACAACTCTCTCTGCGGCTCCCAGAGACCCTGAAGACAAATCTATTCGGGGTTTCCGCCGCACTGCTCGAGTCCTCTTTTCATCTGCTGCTCAGCTGAAAGCGGTTCCGAATGTTTTGCACATCCGCTGTGGACAGCAACGCCGAAGAGTTGAGATAATCACTTCACAGTATTGCACTATCTGTCAGAGCGAAAGTCACATAAGGGCTCAGTGCCCACGTGCCTCCCTGCAAACAGCTCCACACACTACATCTTCTTCTACTTTGTCCACCAACGCTTCACAGACTTCTTCCTACTCGAGGAAAGTCGCGGAATCAAGATCTTCCAAAAGTCAGCTTACTGCCATTGGTCAACAAACGACTTTGATGCCTCCACCTCCTGCTGATCCTAAGAATTTTCTCAGGCTTCCAAAATCGACTCTCCCTAGTACTTTTACAACTACTGCTGATGTACATGTTGACCACTCCTCAGCTTTTACCGTTGGCTCCATGACACGAGTCACAGGTAACGCTTCGGGTTCAGACTCTCCAGACGACCATGAAGCTTTTGTGGTTGCTGGAAAACGCAGTGGTGCAACTCACCCCAAGACGAAGAAGTCAAAGACTCTGGCGTCCCGAAGATCATCTCGCTCTTCTACCCGCTCATCCACTCGCTCCGTCAGCTCTCGACGACCGTTCTCCAGGTCGCCTCTACACACTTTCTCTGAGACAGCATGTGAGGGTGCCTTTCCCTCACTAGATGAATTCACAACTTTTCTTGCTGAAAATGCTTTCCCTGCTGAGCCTCTGCCATACGAGGACGTGCTGGATTGCCTTTTAGGGTCCTTTAGCCCTTCCTCAGCACGCACTTCCATTCAGCAGTATGAAGCAGCTCTTCCACAAGTGCTGGTTTAATTACACTCACTTGAAAACACTCTTCGGCGCACTGCGGACGAGATCCCGTGGAGTGCTTGTTTTCTCGGTCGACTCCACTCCATCACTACAGCCAGTCAATTCCTACTGCATCCCACAACTAACCTAGACATTCAAGGTGGTGTCACTTAATTGTTGTGGTTTTGCGACACCTCTTGCGAATGCGCTGGTACGAGAGGATCTTGCTCCGCTGAATGCTGATTTATTACTTCTGCAGGAAACAAACTGTACTTCCACCACCTCTGACAAACCAATATATATAAATTGTAACTTCTCATTGTACAGAATCATGTATATAGGTCGTTTCACGAACCACAGACATCTGTAAACTTTGTCGTTTTTACAGTATATTCTTATCTTCAATTCCTGATTCAAATGCGTAATTTTACTTTTCAACTGTGTAAATTTGTGTTCTCCAATACTCACTGTGATGAGTTGTGTCTTCTCTCTGTATTTTCAGAGATTATTTTTTCTTTTGTATTCTCAGGAAAATTATTGTATATAACTATTTTTCATATCACCGTTGTATGTAACATGTAGTACCGCGAGCCACATTCATCTGTAAATTTTTCATCATCTGTCTTTCGAACTTTTGATTTCATGTTTGTCTCCTTGATCACCTGCAACCTCCTGGTTTTCCAGGTCACCCACAATGTATCACCTTTTGGTCAGAACTTTTTTTCATCAATATTGTGTAAAATTTATACTCTATAGTGCTCATCATTCTGGATTGATTTTACTCTCTGTATTACCAGAGATTCATGTTGCCTCGCCAGATTTCTACTGCACTTAACTGTTGTCATGCAAACGTTGCACCGAATCCTGTAATTAACGTAGCGCAAGCTGCACATTCTGTTAATTTCTCATCACCTGTCTTTTGAATCTGTGTCTGCAAGCTCGAATTCTGTATTATTCCTTGCATCAATACTGTGCAAAATTAATTTTGTATAACGCTCTTCAAGCTGAATTGTTCCTATTCTTTGCTTTGTCAGAGACTTTTGTTGCCTCACCAGACACTCGAGTGTAATTAACTGTTTTTTTACTATCATCAATGTACAAAACCGTGTAAATAAGCAGTAGCGTAAGCTACAAGCATCTGTAAATATCTTTTTTTTGTCATTCATCATTTGAGATGATTTATTCAAGCACATCTCCTGTATCTTTCTTCTAATAAATACTGTGTGAAAACTGATCCTTCGAAACATGATTTCGATAAGGTTTTGGAAGACAGCAATAGGCACGCGCTTCCATTCAGTACATAATGCTGCCTCTAACTGTTGCTCAGTAGTAGGCCTTGGTTCCAAACTTCTTATGCGGCTCTCTAATTCATCCCATAAGTGCTCTATAGGATTAAGATCAGGGCTCTGTGCTAGCCAGTCCACACACGATACGGAATTATCGACAAATCACGCCGTAACAGTCGTTGCTTTATGGCTCGGTGCATTATCCTGCTGGTACCAACAAGGCTCTGTTCCATAGTATTGCCACAGGGTTGGTATGGCGTAGTTGTCCAGAATATGGAGGTAGACGTGCTGGATAACAGGTTTTTTCACGATAACCAATGGGCCGGAACCATACCACGAAATACACTCCCACATGAGTACACTGCCAGCTCCAAACTTGACCGTAGGAACAGTACACTGCCAGCTCCAAACTTGACCGTAGGAACAGTACACTGCCAGCTCCAAACTTGACCGTAGGAACAGTACACTGCCAGCTCCAAACTTGACCGTAGGAACAGTACACTGCCAGCTCCAAACTTGACCGTAGGAACAGTACACTGTGGTAAATAGCGTTCCCCCGGTTGCCGCCATACCCACACACGGCCATCAGGCTGATGGATCGTGTAATCTGGATTCATCAGTCCATAGGACCCATTTCCATTGATCTACGGTTCACGATAAATGTTCTTTACCTCCATGCTAAACGACGAGTAGCATTCCGGGTGGAGATGAAAGGCTTGTGAGCAGCCGCACAACCACGGTAATCCATGGAATGAAGTTCTCTGTGAATGGTACGTGTACGTACCGGGGTTCCAGCATTTTTACTCACCTGTACATTAAGGTGTTGTGTAGTAGTACTCCGTTGACTAGCTGTAACTACTCTCCTGAGGCTTCGATGTCTTCTATCACCGATTTTCTTTGGTTTTGCTGCTTCAGGCACGCAATGTGTCTTCCACTTATTCAGTACATCCAAAACAGTTGACTTGGGTATGTTGAAACGCCTCTCGGTTTCTCTTATGGACAACCCATTGATATTTTTTTTTTTTTTTTTTTTTTTTTTTTATTGGATTTTTAACGACCACCGTGAGCAACTCAATGGGCTATAAGCAGTCGCCCGTCCCTAATTTAGGGTCACTGGTTCCAGGGAAGGGAGAGAGCCAGTGCCGTAAGACAAACACAACATCCATGCCTCACCGGGATTCGAACCCGGACCCCGTTCGGACGAATGATCAGAGGCCATCGCTTAGACCACTGCGCCACCGAGGCGGCCAACCCATTGATATAACACCCAACAATCTTTCATTTCTCAAAGTCAATTCTCTCCCGGCTCAACATTTTTACTCAACCTCACAGTGCGATATGATCGCGGTTATCTGAAGGCTTGCTTTTATATACCGTTTGCAGCTGTACCGCGCATCTTAACAACGCAGCAGATCCGCTCATTTGCTTTTGGAGGGGTGTCCGTTGACTTTTGTAAATATAGTGTGCACAGTCGATGAAACACGTTAAAAAATCAACAGGATTTTTACAATCGATAAAACGTCTAGAAATAGAAATATCTACTTTCTCCCACTGATGTATGAAAAGTAGTTACAAAAAACGAAAAAAAAATTACACACAATTTTTTCATACCTGAAGGAAGATATCAGTAACAAAGAGATTTTAAAATCAAACAGGAAAAATACAGAGAAAAACATTTAATAAGTTTACGTCTCCCAAACGGAAGAATTTTGAATAACGAAAAAATAGATAATGTGTGTAAAATATTTTTCATATGAAAAGATAGAATACGGGAAAAGAATTCTTCAAATATATCTCCTGGAAGCAGACATGCCGAAAAGAAAGCTTTGACATTTACACCTCCATGCGGGAAAACTGTGATTATTTAAAAACGATAATGTTGCCCATCCTTAATGTAACGAATGGCATGTAATGAAAAAAAAAATGACATCACATTTTCGGATCTGATGAGCACGTCTTTTGAATAGTTTCCAAAGCGAATTAATTTTATCAAAATTATTCAAAGACAATGGAACTGATTAAAAGAAAAGATTAAACGGATTTATACAATCGATTACACATCCAGAAATCGAAACAATTAGTTATTTCCTGCAGCGGCCAAAAAGTATTTCACGAAAATTAACAAATGGCGCACCAAAAGTTTCTCATAGCAGAAGGAAGCATCAGAGGCAAAGAGATTTTCAAATCGAATTGTTAACAAGTTAGTAAATTCATGCAATGCATTGATTATGATACGCTTTCCAACTTACCAGAAATCATTACTCAAGTTATGAGGATAATGGCTGTGGAATAAATCTCGCTCCTGTGCCCTGACCTCTGACTCCATTTCGATTATATTAAACGGAATTGATTCAGTATACCTCCGGAACAAGGTATTAAAGTTTTGTCGCAATCGAAGCATTTCTATATAAGTTATGAGGATAATGGCTGTGGAATAAATCCCGCTACTGTGCTCTGACCTTTGACCCCATTTTGATGATATTAAAGAGATTTTGTTTAGTGTACCTCCGAAACAACATATTGAAGTTTTGTCGCAATAGAAGCATGTTTATGTAAGTTATAACGCATAACACGATGGAATAAATCCCGCTCCTATGTCCTGACCTTTGACCCCATTTCGATTATATTCAACAGAACCAGTTCAGTATACCTCCGAAACAACATGATAAAGTTTTGTCGCAATCGAAGCATTTTTACGTAAGTTATGACGCATAAGGGCGATGGAGCAGATCCCGCTCTTATGTCCTGACCTTTGAACCCATTTCCCCAATTTTCAACAGGGTTCGTCTTCAGGTTGTCCACTACCACATGCTAAAATTTCATCGAAATCGAACCATTTTTATGCGAGTTATCGCGAAGGGCAAACGGACAGCGAGATATCGTGCGGAAGGGCAGACGGACGGACAAAGCTGGAGCATATACGCTTCTTCAACCTACGGTTGGAAAGCGTAAAAAAGAAGAAAAACACAAGGAAAAATACAATAATATAAATCTACGCTTTCTAGCGGAAGAATTTTGCATAATGGAAAACTTGAAAATAGGCAAAAGTTATTCTTGTTCGCAAGAGCTATGCTAACGATAAATAACTTTTCAAATACGGCTCTCGGTAGCTCACCTATAGAGAGAAAAAGTTTTCGACCTTTACGCGTCCGAGCGGTAAAGCTGTGCATTATTTTAGGAGAATAATGTACCTCATTTTTATTGCAGCAAATGGCATACAGTAAAAAAAGAAATTTCTCAATAAGGTTTTTAGAAGCGAAGATACAGCTGCAAAGAGATGTACAAAAACACCACCTAGCGACAGAGCTGTGAACTACAAAACTCCACAATGTAAAAGATATTCAGTGTTTTAAATGTAATGGTATCCGACATTTTTTTTAATAGCACATTTAGAAGGAGAAGTTTTGAGGAAAACAGCGAAATTGTGCAATATTTTAGAAGGAAAATGAACATAGAGTTTTCATAATAGTATCTGACCGAAAACGAATTTTTTCAATCAGGTCTTTAGTCCAGAAGATATTGTTGAAAACGTAAACCTGAACTTACGCCCTAGAACTTGTGCGTTAAGAAATACGTGAAATCATATGAGAAATAACAAAGAAAGGATTCCTCAAATCAGTGTCTTAGAAGCAGAGATATCGACAGAAATAAAATATACTTCTACGTCCCTGGTGGAAAAACCATTCACTATTTTAAACAGTTGGTATTCTCAAAAGGTTTTCTGAGGTCAGCGGTATCTATGCTCCAAAGAGTTTTTCCAGTTGAGTTTTGAGAAGCTCAGATTTTGATGCAACTACATCGGAAGCAGAAATAAACACATGCTCCCTCTGGTGGCCAAACCATTATTTACCAAAAATTAGAAAATATATGCAGAACATTTCCCACCAGGAGTTGCATCCGATTCAGGAAGAATGTTTTAAATCGAACTTTTAGAAGCAGATATATCAGGAAAAACGCAATTTACATTTACGTCCCTGGTGGAAAATCTATGCATTATTTCCAAAAAAGACTGTGCGTAAAACGTCTTCGATATAAATGGCATTAAAAGGAAGAATGAATTTTTTCAATTGGATATTTAGAAGCAAATATATATCAAAGAAGCATGGAGAGGTGCATGCTTGGTGTAACCAGGAGAGATAAGAAGGGGAACTCGTGGATCCGAAAAATGACAAGAGTGGAAGACCTCATGATCAGAGTCAAATTCCTGAAATGGCAATATGCTGGACATACTGCCAGAAGGACAGACCATCGATGGACAGCCGAAATTTTAGATTGGATTCCAAGGGACAGGAGAAGACCAAGAAGAAGACCACATGGGAGATGGGTGGATGAAATTCGAAAGTATGCGGGAGTAACATGGAGGAGACTGGCACAAGACAGACCGTTGTGGAAGAAACTTGGGGAATCCTTCGTCCAGCAGTGGATTGATAATGGTTGACAATTATGATGATGATGATATGGAATAAAATGTATTTTGAATTCGATATCATTTGCATTAACGCCCTATAGCGGGGATGTTGGGCAGCAGAAAGAAACGGAATTCAAGGATAATCATTCTCACATTTGAAGGTTCCCAATGCACAAAGAATTTTTCAAATCGGAAAAATAGTTGCAGAGGTATGATGTCCACAGACGGACGGACGGACAAAGTCGTTTGGTGTTCATTATCCTGTTAGGAGCAATGTTTGAGGATTTTTTCTTTTATTATTAATAATACTGTTTATTTTATATTTAGAAACGCCTATTCAATTGGTTTTTGAGCCTTTTTAATTACAGAATAGAATATTTCTCTTCGTGAAGAGCAAAAACATAAGCTTCTATCCACAGCTTGTTCACGTGCACCATTTTCCAAGCAGACGATATTCAGCTGCAGCAGATATTTCTTTCGTGTTCATCTAATACGCTGTTGCCAGTTTCAATTCTTTGAACTTCTTTTACTTTCTGTAATTTCTTATCGAAAACGTTCTAAAAACGTGTGAATATCCTCTGCATAACCTAGTTTCTTCTTCACTTACAGCACAGTTTCTTCTTCAAATACAGTGAAATTTCCAGCTATTTCCAGCTAACATCCAGGTAGGGCCACTGGTTGCAGGACCTCATTAACGCAACGTTGGGCTGTCAAAGTGCCTGTAATGGACACCAAAGATGATCTGGCATCGTAGGCAATTGCACCCCACACCATGAAACCAGGCCTCCTGGACATGTGACGCTCAACAGACAACAAACTGTTCATCTTGGCGCTGACCACAGTGCCTCCACACACGGATTCATTGGTCGTCTCCTCCAAGACAAAAGCAGGACTCGTCACTGAAGATCACCCGCTGCCATTCTGAGTGGCTCCATGACAGTCTGGCACGACACCATTGCAGTCTTTGGCGACGATGCAATGGTGTTAAGGGCAGTCGTCGTAACGTTCTGCGTGCTTGTAGTCCTAAGTCGTGCAGCCGTCTGCCAATTGTGCTGGCACTAATCGGACGATGCATGGAGGGTACCACTGCTCGCTGAATATCCCCAATCGTGGCTGTTGGGTCACTCCGCGCATGTCGGAAAACCCGTCGGTCCTCTCTCTCCGTGGTTCGTCTACGTCTCCCAGACCCTTCCTGTCGCTGCTGCATTCCTTGTTCTATCCACTGCCGCCAACAGCGTGCTATGGTGATATCCGCACGACCGGTATGGCGCGCAATACGGCGATAAGACCATCACCCAGAGCCAGACGATGCGGCCCTTCTTGAACTCCTCCAACTGCTTGTATTGTTTCCGAACTTTCCTCCGAGGCATACTTTACTTGAAATGGATGCAACCAACGCAACAGCACGAGTCAGAATGGCAAGCACGCACAACGGGACGACTTTATATAGCTGTTCAGGTACAGCGGTACGACTCCACCTTGCTTGCGTCACATGCGCTGCCGAGCGTGATACTTGAATTATTTGCATGTCTCACGATGTCAAACCTACCTCCCAAATTTTATTCCTGTCGGTTGCTTCCTCCTGGGTGCAACTTTTTTTGGCGTGGAGTGTATAATACACTCCACGCCAAAAAAATGTATATATACAGGGCTTTGAAAAATAATTTCCGCAGTGGGTATCTTATGTTACATAGAAATCAAACAAATGCATTATAGGAGCCTATAATTTACTCACTTACTTAGACGAAGGACTGCAACTATTGTCCTTCATTTGCAAAACATAACCTAACCACTTTACACTTGTTTTCAAATACATAGAGTCAAAATGTCACTCCTCAGTAATGATAACGCTGTTCCATCTAATTTTGATGGCGCTACAGTCAAATTTTTGAACTAAGCAACCTGTTGTATGTAAAAAATCACAAGTGCATAAATGCACTAGCGGATACTACGTGGCTAAGGAAATGAATCAATAACTACCATTTATAGCAGCAAAATACTGTGCTACACTATAACGAAGTAAATTTCTCCGTCATTTTCATCCGCGCCAGGATTCGAACCCGGGTCCCCTCATTCCGGAATAAGTTGCTCTACCAATTGAGCTACGCGGACGTTTTATTCTGATTCCTATCTGCCTTTATGTCGTGTGCGTCCTTCGGGCAGGTACGTCACATCTCCTGGTACGTTACATCATCTCCCCCTTATTATTATTATTTTTTTTTTTGAAGTGCTGGAGAAGGGATTCTTTTATTTTTCCTATCTCGCGGTGTGGAAATAACATCACACCAATGCGAGATTTTGAACGGTCGGGTCATCCGGATAGTTCGGGCGCCATTATAACGAAGTAAATTTCTCCGTCATTTTTATCCGCGCAGGATTCGAACCCGGGTCCCCTCATTCCGGAATAAGTTGCTCTATCAATTGAGCTACGCAGACGTTTTATTCTGATTCCTATCTGCCTTTATGTCGTGTGCGTCCTTCGGGCAGGTACGTCACATCTCCTGGTACGTTACAACACGTGTTTATACTAGCAATTTTAAGCAGAAGTCAACAGGTTCCTGGTAGTATTAACTAAAACCAAACGACATGTCCTTTCGACTGCTGACATACGTTCACTAGCAGAGGAAGTTTTTACTGTTCGTTGTGATGTATGTCTTTTCGACTACTGATATACATTCACTAGCAGAGGGAGCTGGACGACAATGGATGTAGGCCTACTTTTCAAAGTTGGGGTAAGTCCTTTTGATTGTGCTGCTTGTCATTTGTTTTTAGTTAATATTACCAGGAACCTGTTGACTTGTGCTTAAAATTGCTAACCTGTTGTATGCTTAATTTTATTTTTGGTGTTTCCTTAAAAACATATCAAGCTTCAGAATATGTTTCACGGCAACACCAATTTTCACAAGTTTCTGATCAGTTGAAAGTTTCCAAAATGTGGATATTGTTTTCATCTTTGCCCCTTAGAAGGAAGGAACACTTTTCCTTCTGAGGACACTCTTCTTTCATATTGCATGAGAAATCGTTTTTCAGTACGGTATCCAGCATAAAATTCCACAGTGTTTATTATTCTTTGAAAAGTTTTTTTTTCTATTTCAAAAATAAAACGGAAGTAAATACGGGTCAAAATCGGGTCAGAAACCCCTTGACCCGCTAGAAATTGTCGACCCGTTGACCTGTGACCCGTTTCCGAATCTACGCTACCCCATGTTTTGCTGATTTTTTTCTTTTGCCCAAAAATCCTCATTAAAAATTTATTTTTGGGCTGGTACGCATTAAAAGTGATATCATCATTTCATCCGAGTATTCGATGCCATCTTTCTTTCCAATAGCCCTTTTCATTTAGGGTACGGAAGATTTTTAAGTTTACTCAGAACTCTTACACTGCATCATCATCAACCGCACTACAGGATATTTGCTCCCTTTCAGCACATTCCTGCTAAGAGAATTCAGTCACATTTCAAATTCATTTAATTTGATCTTATTTCAATATGCATTCTGTTATTGAATACAGAACTAATGACCCGCTAACAACCATTTAGAGTCGCTTTTGTAACAATACACCAGAAGTTTTACCTGAGACGTATTTAAAGTCGCTGTCGGCACTGTCTGCCTTAACGCTTGCTTGCAAAGATACAATTTTAACAAGAATACGCGATCATCGCGATTGCTTCTTCTTCAAAACAACTCAGCCCCCACAATTATGAATGTTTCTAGTGTCACGATATTAAGTTGTCCTGCATTTCTCGCTGTTAATTATCATTCGGTCTTTTGTTGTTAGATGCAATAAACTCTTGTCTCAAGCATCACGAACCCCAGGAGCAAAAGAGAAGACTCCTCTCCTAATGAATATGTGAGACTCTTTTGGGGGGTACAAATAGCAGTCTGATTAAATTATGCCCTCTGGCCTGGCGCACAGTCAAAGGAGATACGGAACGGAGTCTTTTTCACTTGGTGAGCTCGTCAGGGTCGGGTGGGTGATGAAGGCACGGAGCTCGCAGTTATCTGCAAACTGGAAACATAATACGCGCATTCGTTAATTAAGAAGTATGTCTAAAGAGGGACTGTCCTTGTTGTGCCAGGTTTGTAACGTGGACCTCTCACGTGCTCAGTCTCATGTTACCTCTCAGAGGCCTCTGAGAAACAAGGCATAACATAAGTTCTAGAGCATCTCTGCTGTCTCACAGAAATTGTTTCTCTCATTGTTTGCAGATGAAACCCGCTGCTTTGATTGCCATGAGACCTTTAGGTGTTTTTACTTCAACGTGACGGGTAAAATGAATTCTTACCAAACACATATGCACGGAGTTCAAAGAAATCCCGCAAGACTGCAGTGGAAGTAACGCACGCTAATTACGTTCAGACATTTGATAACACGAGCTGTCGATTCGAGCACGGGATGCGTAATGGCGCCATAAAATGCACGTCAATTAAATTTACTGGGACACGATGCAGTTCTGTAACTTATTATTAGCATCGAAAGAGATACCACAGCAATTTCGTAATCCGATATACCTTAGAAGAGGAACAGAAAATTGCTGGTCGAGATGTCAGAGGCGTGGCCTTTGGGCTAATCCGCAAAGCTGAGTGCAGGATGGTGGTACGTACGTCTGTCTTTCGGCGCTGACGCGCCCCTTCCCACACAGCACAGAATATTTCGTATATGTTACAATTACGTAGCACTGAAACATTTAGACTTTTCAAATACGTTGCGCAATGTAACAGTAATGTTTCAGAAAACGTATGGTTACGTCAAAATGTCCTCAAACGTTCCATAACTTTGAAACATAACCGATACGTTACAGTGAAAGGTGTTTGTAACTTCAACATACCAACTTCATGTTACTGTTACGTATATGAAAGATATTTGTAACTTCGTTACATTACTGTTACGTATTTGAAAGATATTTGTAACTTCGTTACAACACTGTTACGTATTTGAAAGATATTTGTAACTTCGTTACATTTCTGTTACGTATTTGAAATATATTTGTGACATCATCATATTACTGTTACGTGATAGTAGGCGATTTCTATAACAAAGGAAGAGGCCAGCGACCGTCCCCGTGATGCCTCAAGGACGGATGTGCTCGATTCCTGATCAATCATGACGTCGGTCGAAGCCATTTTGTTTCCACGTGATCTTTCCGACTATCTTTTGTCCGCCATTTTCTCTTCGTGTTCAACCATAACATTTTGGTGTGCCACGTGTTCTTACCGAGCGTGTTTTGTTCGCCCTTTTTTTTACCTCCCCACATGGTTTCACCGACACCTTTTGTACGCCATTTTGTTTTTCCCCATCATGAAATTTTACGGTATACGTCACGACGCTGGGGAAATTTTCCTTCCAAGGAAATACAAATCCTCGAAGATCACGCTAGGACCAAACCCCTGTGGCCGCCCCGGTGGCGCAGTGGTGTAAGCGATGGCCTCTGATTATTTGTCGGAAAGGGGTCGAGTTGGAATTCCGGTGAGGCATGGATGTTGTGTTTGTCTTACAGCACCGGCTCTCTCCCTTCTCTGGAAACAGTGACCCTAAATTAAGGACGGCCGACTGTTTATAGCTCACTGAGTTGCTCACTACGGTCGTTAAACCTCCAGTCAAAAAAAAAAAAAAAACCCTTGTCCAGCAGGTTTCTAGGCAGATGCATTATCCCACTCGACCACGTATAGCCTCGCTCATATCGCGTTCTGTAGGAACTAACTAGAAGGCCAATGCTTTGCGAATACGTTATTTAATAGAAATGCATTATTTTTTCCACGGATCATTTTATTTTTCTGTAGGATGACTTAAATTTCTTCATGATTAATCAAAGAAATGTATCTTTTAATGTATCTCTTAATCTACTTTTTCTAAATGCTTTGCGAATACGTTATTTAATAGAAATACATTATTTTTTTTCTATTGATCATTTTATTTTTCTGTAGCATGACTTAAATTTATTCATGATTAATCAACGAAACGTACTTTCGAATGCATATTTTACTATATATTTTTTAAACTTGCCAAGTCATTAAACTTCTCAATATATCAACATTATTTTTTTTTTCTACCTTTACAAACTAACAACTACTTTTATTGAAACTTTTTTTCTCATTCAAAACCAACAAAAGTACTAACATATTATACACTGGCACGCACAACTTAAGGACCGACACTAGTGTACATTAAGTAGCTAACTCGAGTACGACAGCATCACCAAAGAATACCCCAGCAGCACATGGAAGTACTTCTACGAGAGTACTTCGGTGAAATGGCATAAATGCGCATGAGCATCCACGCCGTTCCCAAACCAAAAATCTTAAATATCGCCGGAATGTAACATGAAGGTAGCAATTATGTACAGTGGAAACTATAAAACAGTAGTATCGGTTAATGTTATTTTTAACGTAACCGTAATGTACAAAGAGTTATGTTCTAAAATAATTGTAAGATATCTCTGAAAGTGTAACGAAAATGAGAGATTGTAACATTATTGATACATATCTGGAACGTTTTGTGCTCTATGGGTTTCTTGAACTGGCCCCGAATTAGTGAAGTCAGGAGAATGCTTACATCTTTAGAAGCTTACAATGTTCTTTAAAACCACGGGAAAAAGAAACCAACTGATAATTGGTAAAGTACTACATCGATGGAGAACAGGTTTGAATGATTGGATTTCTGAGCACATTTTGATGCTATGCATCTTTCCCGACATTTGTAAAGTAAATCCCAAGTAAAACATTTCGATGTAATGAAAACGGGTAACGGAAGGGGTCAAAAACATTGTTGAAATTTGATGTTTGAATGCTGTCCCATGAAGTGATACAACACTAGTTAATGTCACTGTTACTTAACAATATACACTGCCTGACAGAGAAAATGCCACACCGTAAAGGAATGCTCGAAAACAGACTAAACTGCACACACAGATAGCCAAGTAGGTCCTGAACAAATGATTTAATTGTCACGTACAGACTAGGCTGAAATGCCAGAATATTCAGGATGATCAATAAGGAGTGTGGCCCTCATTTTGGCGATACAGCGTTGAAACCGACGTGGCATCGAAGCAATGAGAGTCCGAACAGAGTCCTGGGGTATCGTGCACCATGTGGTGTTGATCCGAGTCCATAATTCATCTTCATTTTGCGGGGGTAGGATGGTACTCAACCGAGGTCCAATCGTATCCCACAGATGCCCGATGGACGAGAGATCTGGTGATCGTGCTGGCCACGGAAGCATCCGCACACCGTGTAAAGCATTCAGGCTCATCCGTGCGGTTGGCGGCCGGGCGTTATCCTGTTGAAAAACGGCATTTCGGATACCCTGAAGAAACGGAGTCCCACGGGAGGCAGCACCTCGTCAACATAGTGTCGTGCCATCAATGTGCCCGTTACGCACACCAGCGCTGAGCGGCTGTTGGCGCTGATAGCAGCCCGCACCATGATTCCACGTTGCCGGGCCGTGTGGTGCTTCACAATGGCGGAGGAATCCGTCGTTGGCCACGTCGTCTCTAGATTCTCAAAAGGCGATCATCCGTGGTGAGACAGAACCGCGATTCGTCGCTGAACACCACACTGTTCCATTCGGCACCCCACGCAGCTCTGGAGCGAGACCACGCCAAGCGGGGACGACGATGGCTCGCTGTTAAGGGTAGCCTTCGCAACGGACGGTTGGACAGCAAACTAGACGCAGCGACACTGTCCGCTTTGATATCAGAGCATTCAAGCGTCCCCGTACACTCCGCAAAATGTCGCCCGTTGTGGCCTGTGGGTTCGCTACGGCAGGACATCGGATGCGACGATCAGTGCGCTTGGACGTCGGTCTCCGTGCTTCGGTTTCCCTGAGATGTTGCACAGATCCTTCCTGGGACCATTGTCTCCAAATGCGACCGACGGTTGTTGCATCACGTTTCGTTTCTTCCGCAATACGACGCAATGACCATGTGGCGGCTTGAAGGCCTAAGATGACACCTCTCGTGAACTCATCCGTTCGACGAAATCCCGTACGAGGGCGTCTTAACGGCATTGACACCCCTTGTTCGTTCTCCAGACACGGTTACAATAGAACCACTCACTTTTTTGCTGCCGTGACGACGTCTCGACTGATGGCCTCACGGGCTGGTTGTCCGCTTATGTCTCGCGAGCCGTTCGTGGCCTGCAAATGTAATCATTGCATAACTTGTACGTGTGCACCCACCCTGCAATTTGCATGGCGCTGCAGTTACGTTTTCGTGGTGTGGCATTTTCTCTGTCAGAGAGTGTATTTTACTAAACTATCGCTGAACATTATTCCATCTCGTTTTACATAAACGTATCAATATCGCATTGCAATCTGCGTAATTACGAAAACCTCATGATAAATATGTTAAAAGTCATATAACATATATTCTATTTTAACTTTCCTTTTGAGTTTCTTTTCCTATGTAAATTTGAGTCTGTTCTCTTTTACACTTTCCAAACTTAACGTTATGTCTTTTCTCTCAAACGAGAATAATGTTGGCAACACATTGAGAGGTCGGAATAAGTGTTACGTATGTGTGGCCGGATAAGAACGATAGATAAAAAGGCAATGCAGCGGTTGCTTACGAACTCTCAGATGCGAACGCTCGAACCACCAAATATCCGCCATGCGTCAGATGGGCACGTTAAGCCGTCGGACCCCGGGTACTGGCTCCCCGGTAAAAAATATGGGCGTCTTCCTCCCCCTTTCTACCTTGCTTTCGTGTGACGTTTCTATCGGGCACTCTAGCACAAATCTCCTAGATTCCTATTTCTAAGGGTTGTTTAAGACGTGGGGTCAGAAACTCCCTTCCTAAAAAATCCTCTACATGTGATCTGATCTGATCTCTTTACGTGGGATTGATCTTATTGATGATAGACGTGCTGTTATACTGCGATTGGATGTTAAATCAGTGATACTGTATGGAGTACGCCAATAAACCGGATGTGAGTGGAGTACAAACCATGCAAGTAAAATAAACGTATTTGTAAGTACTACAATAGACCTCTTTCTTGTAATGCGTATGAATCCCTTCTAATATTACATTGACTTTAGCACACATAACGTCATTACTGACGTAAGGACGAAGTTACAGCGGAAAGACAAATTATGTTATATCCACTATAAAAATGCATTTTGATACTACGCGTGTTTCTCGACATTGGCAAAGTATGCATCTTAGCGAAATTTGTCTTCCCCTCGATCCTCTAAATGAGAACGGGGAGATCATCTGCTATTGACGAGAGCTTAATATAATGTTATATACCACGATGGGGTGTAACCTGTAGGTTTCCTAGATCAAAGTAAGAAACCTGCGGCCTTTTGAATGAATCAAAATGTTGCAGAACACAGCTTTTTATTTTTATAAATATTTTTCCGTTCGTCTTTTATTATTTTTATTTTAGTCTTATAATGACCTTTCCGCCCCAGTGGCGCAGTGATCTAAGCGATGGCTACTAACCATTCGTCCGAGATGGATCCGTGTTCGAGTCCCGGTGAGGCATGGATGTTGTGTTTCTCGTACGGCACTGACTCTCTCCCTTCACTGGAACCAATGTACCTAAATTAGGGACGAACGACTGCTTATAGCCCCCTGAGTTGCTCACGGTGGTCGTTAAACCTCCAATCAAAAAAAGAAAAAAAGAAAAGAAAATGACCTTATTTAAAATACTAGTGAGTCATTTTCTTTCTTTTTCTTTATTGATTAGAGAGCTCTGGTTCTCTCCCTTCTCTAGAACCATTGGCCCAAAATTAGGGACGGGCGACTGCTTACAGCCCATTCAATTGCTCACAATGGTCGTTAAACCTCCAATGAAAAAAAAAAGAAAAAAAAGAAAAAGAAAATGACCTTATTTGAAACACCAGTGATTCATTTTTTTTTCGATTGGAGGGCTCTGGTTCTCTCCCTTCCCTGGAACTAGTGGCCCTAAATTAGGGACGAGCGACTGCTTATAGTCCACTGAGGTGCTCACCGTGGTCGTTAAACCTCCAATCAAAAATAAAAACAGAAAAGAAAATGACCTTATTTAAAATACTAGTGAGTCATTTAATTTCTTTTCCTTTATTGATTGGAGGGCTCTGGTTCTTTCCCTTCCCTGGAACTAGTGGCCCTAAATTAGAGATGGGCGACTTCTTATAGCCCACTGAGTTGTTCACGGTGGTCGTTAAACCTCCAATCTTTGACATGATATCACACAGGAACAAAAAAAATGGCATTTTAAGTACTATAGTGAGTCATTTTCTTTCTTTTTCTTTTTATTGGAGGGCTCTGGTTCTCTCCCTTCTCTAGTACCAATGGCCCTAAAGTAGGTACGGGCGACTGCTTATAGCCCACTGAGTTGTGCTCACGGTGGTCGTTAAACTTCCAATCAAAAGAAAAAAAAAGGAATGGAAATGACCTTATTTAAAATACTAGTGAGGTATTTAATGTGGATTTGCGCCATCATTCTAAAGTGTGTTGGCTATCGCAGGGACAGGTGTTAGTAAAAATATTACCTTTGCGAAAACAGATATTTAAATTTTATGAACAGAATCAACAATGTGAATTATTGCACGAAAATTTCTATAGAAATATTGCATTCCTGTGTGATATGTCAAAGCAAAATGACTTGAATGTTTCTTTGGAAAGTAAATTTAAGTCTGTATACAATATGTGGCAAAAAATCCAAGCATTTCTAAAAAACTATCTTTTGTCAAAGCTTTTCTTCAAAAGGAAATTTCGAATGAACATTTTCCCCAGTTGGCAAAGGTCATTGATGAACAGGATGATTCATACGAATCATTTGAGGAATAAGCAGCTGCTATAGATTTATTAATTGAAGAATACAATGAAAGGTTCACTGAATTTGATAATCAGGACATCCCACTGAAATTAGCATTTCAACCTCGCCTAGTTGAGGTCTCCATGGCACCTGGAGAACTGCAGATGAAATTGATTGAGCTCTCATAAGATAACATTTTAAAGTCCTTATTTAACGCTAAGAATGATCCATTTGAAATATGTAATAATGTGACAGAATACTCACGCCTTCGGCAACATACACGAAAAAAATGCTCTCTTGCTTTTCAACCACTTATTGCTGCGAATCTACTTTCTCCTACCTAACTCAAATCAAGACATCTTTAAGGTCGCAAATGAAGGATGCCCATCAAAAGGATCAGCTGAAACTGCAGACTTCCATGTTGCAACGAAATCTTCAAATGCTTTCCAACAAAAAGCAATCATAACAAAGTCAGAAAAAGGTTAGTTAACTTTAGAATGAACAATTAAAAAATCTTCATTTTTTGAAGTTAGTTAGCGCACAGTAGTTAGATATTTACAAAATAATACACATTTTGAAGTACATCTAATAGAAGTTTATTGAATGCATCCTTATTAGGTTTACAGCTAACAAAATGATCTTATTTGAAATACCAGTGATTCATTTTTTTTATTGGAGGGCTCTGTTTCTCTCCCATCCCTGGAACTAGTGGCCCTAAATTAGGGACGGGTGACTGCTTATAGTCCACTGAGGTGCTCGCCGTGGTCGTTAAACCTCCAATCAAAAAAGAAAAAAAGAAAAGAAAATGACCTTATTTAAAATACTAGTAAGTCATTTTCTTTCTTTCTTTATTGATTGGAGGGCTCTGGTTCTCTCCCTTCCCTGGAACTAGTTGCCCTAAATTAGGGATGGGCGACTGCTTATAGCCCACTGAGTTGTTCTAGGTGGTCGTTAAACCTCCAATCTTTGACATGATATCACACAGGAACAAAAAAAAATGGCATTTTAAATACTATAGTGAGTCATTTTCTTTCTTTGTTTCTTTTTACTGGAGGGCTCTGGTTCTCTCCCTTCTCTGGAACCAATGGCCCTAAAGTAGGGACGGGCGACTGCTTATAGCCCACTGACTTGTGCTCACGGTGGTCGTTAAACTTCCAATCAAAAGAAAAAAAAAGGATTGGAAATGACCTTATTTAAAATTCTAGTGAGGTATTTATGGATTTGCGCCATCATTCTAAAGTGTGTTGGCTATCGCAGGGACAGGTGTTAGTAAAAATATTATCTTTGCGAAAACAGATATTTAAATTTTATGAACAGAATCAACAATGTGAATTATTGAAAGAAAATTTCTATAGAAATGTTGCATTCTTGTGTGATATCATGTCAAAGCAAAATGACTTGAATGTTTCTTTGGAAAGTAAATTTAAGTCTGCATACAATATGTGGCAAACAAATCCAAGCATTTCTAAAAAAACTATCTTTTGTCAAAGCTCTTCTTCAAAAGGAAATTTCGAATGAACATTTTACCCAGTTGGCGAAGGTCAGTGATGAACAGGATGATTCATACGAATCATTTGAGGAATAAGCAGCTGCTATAGATTTATTAATTGAAGAATACAATAAAAGGTTCACTGAATTTGATAATCATGACATCACACTGAAATTAGCATTTCAACCTCACCTAGTTGAGGTCTCCATGGCACCTGGAGAACTGCAGATGAAATTGATTGAGCTCTCATAAGATAACATTTTAAAGTCCTTATTTAACGCTAAGAATGATCCATTTGAAATATGTAATAATGTGACAGAATACTCACGCCTTCGGCAACATACACGAAAAAAATGCTCTCTTGCTTTTCAACCACTTATTGCTGCGAATCTACTTTCTCCTACCTAACTCAAATCAAGACATCTTTAAGGTCGCAAATGAAGGATGCCCATCAAAAGGATCAGCTGAAACTGCAGACTTCCATGTTGCAACGAAATCTTCAAATGCTTTCCAACAAAAAGCAATAATAACAAAGTCAGTAAAAAGGTTAGTTAACTTTAGAATGAACAATTTTTCTTTTTATTTTTTGAAGTTAGTTAGCGCACAGTAGTTAGATATTTACAAAATAATGCACATTTTGAAGTACATCTAATAGTAATTGATTGAATGTGGCCTTATTACGTTTACAGGTAATTTAAAGCGGCCTTCCAGTAGGAAAAGGTTCCCCACTCCTGTTCTAAGAAAAAGTTACCAATCTCTCTTATACTTGCAATTCAGCTTTTCTTTCTATTATCTTGAGGTCAGATTTTAGCTTGCGCATGCGCAGATGGACTTTCGTAGCTTTTTTTTTTTTTTTTTTTTTGATTGGAGGTTTAACGACCACCGTGAGCAACTCAATGAGCTATAAGCAGTAGCCCGTCCCTAATTTAGGGTCACTGGTTCCAGGGAAGGGAGAGAGCCAGTGCGGTAAGACAAACACAACATTCACGCCTCACCGGGATTCGAACCCTGACCCCGTTCGGACGAATGATCAGAGGCCATCGTTTAGACCACTGCGTCACCGGGGCGGCCTTTCGTAGCTTCATCATATTTAATCGGTGTCAGGGTTGTTTCTTACTTTCCTCTAAATCTGCATAATAAATAATATTAATAATAATAATAATGATAATAAAACTCAATATAATTTTGAGAAAATAAACAGTCGAAATACTATTGCTGCTGCCATAATTTCGTAAATACATGTATTTACTTTTATGAGTTAGCGGAAGACCGCCACACAGGAAGACTGCCACACAGGAAAACTGCCACACATCTTTCCGCAACTTAGAAAACTGCCACATATCGGAAAACCGCAACACAGGAAAACTGCCACACGCTTTTCATTAAGGGACCGGGCACAAATTGCTATTTCTCCGAGGAACTCTTTGAACGTGTGGCAGTTTTCCAAGTTTCCGAATTATGTGTGGCAGTTTACCAAGGTGCCTAGCTAGCAATGGCAAGGAGCTTTTTTGTTTGTCTGAATTTTTATGTCGGTTCATACTTAAGGCAACTGACCGCAAAAGTTCGAGGGGAGGGGGTATAAAGATTGCCGTTTCCTGGCCTATATTGAGAATTGAATTGGGAACTCCAAACAAATTTCGAGAAAACGTTCTATGTAAGCCAAGCGAAAATTGCCGTGTTCAGGAAAGGACAATAAGGTGGGATTTTTTAATAACGCTGCACTTTTACTTAGGCACTAAATATTTACATAACATTTCAAATTTGTAATATTTTTCTTTTACTTAATTAATTCACACCTCGGCCTTTTTACCAGATTTTAACCTGCCGACTTTATATTCATAACGCTTACGTATCAAATCAAGTCAATAGCATTGCGCTTTTTACTTAGGCACTAAATATTAAAGTCATAGGCCATAGGCACCCTTTTACCAGTTTTTATTCTACCAATGCCATATTCACAACGTTTACACAAAAAATCAAGTTAATAATATTGGGCGTTTACTTAGGCACGAAATATTGATCCATAGACCCTAGGCCTAGGCCTTTTTCATAGTTTTTATTCTACCAATGCCATATTTACAACGTTTACACAACAAATAAATGTAATAATATTGCAATTTTACTTAGGCAGGAAATATTAATTCATAGGCCCTAGGCCAAGGCCTTTTTGACAGTTTTTATTCTACCAATGCTTTATTCACAATATTACATTTATATTACTTAGGCAGGAAATATCAGTTCATAGACCCTAGGCCATATATTATTACATTTATTTGTTGTGTAAGCGTTGTGAATATGACAATGATAAAGTAAAAACTATTAAGAAGGTCTAGGCCTAGGGCCTATGAATTGATATTTTGTGCCTAAATAAAAGCGCAATATTATTAACTTGATTTTCTGTGTAAACGTTGTGAATGTGGCATTCGTAGAATAAAAACTGTTAAAAAGGCCTATGCTTGTGGCGTATGACTTCAATATTTAGTGCCTAAGTAAAAACTCAATGCTATTGGTTTGATTTGATACGTAAGCGTTATGAAAATTAAGTCGGTGGATTAAAAACTGTTAAAAAGGCCGAGGTGTAGTGCCTATGAATTAATTAGGTAAAAGAAAAATATTACAAATTTGACATGTTATGTAAATATTTAGTGCCTAAGTAAAAGTGCAGCGTTATTAAAAAATCCCACCTTATTGTCCTTTCCTGAACACAGCAATTATCGCTTGGCTTACATAGAACGTTTGCTCGAAATTTGTTTGGAGTTCCCAATTCAATTTTCAATATAGGCCAGGAAACGGCAATCTTTATACCCCCGCCCTCGAACTTTTGCGGTCAGTTGCCCTAAGTATGAACCGACATAAAAATTCAGACAAACAAAAAAGCTCCTTGCCATTGCTAGCTAGGCACCTTGGTAAACTGCCACACATAATTCGGAAACTTGGAAAACTGCCACACCAGAAAACTGCCACACATTCAAAAAGTTCCTTGGAGGAATAGCAATTTGTACCCTGCCCCTTAACGAAAAGCGGGTGGCAGTTTTCCTGTGTGGCAATCTTCCGGTGTGGCAGTTTTCCTGTGTGGCAGTTTTCTTATGTGGCAGTTTTACTGTGTAGCAGTTTTCCTGTGTGGTGGGTTACAGGGAACCACTTTTATGATATGACTCAAGTATCTTTTTACATTGGTTTTGCGACAATAACATTCATTAATCTACCTACCTAAGTACCGCTCGATTTCCGGAATCAGTAAACCTTATTGTTTGTTGTTATGATTTAATTCCACTTAGCATGAACCGAACTGTGGCTAGGTGTTGTCATGAGTGACGCGAATAAATGCAATGCGTTGTGAGTAAATAAATGTATACTTTGAAATCACTCGTTTTATTTCACACCCACAACGTTCTTGCCATGGGAATCATACGTAGCATAAATTATCGACAAAGAGTAACATGGTACTCTCTTGATTTTTTCTGGCGTGATCTGCCTTAACAGCAGGAGTGATCTAAACCAGTGCTGTCACTGAACCAATGGACATGCAGAAGCAAAACACCATATTCGTATAAAAATGTTTTGAATTTTCTACGAATAAGAGCACGGTTTTCTCAATTAATTAAATTCGTTGTTTATAAAATTCGTTATTTTCACTACAGAGTTCCATTGTATTTGATAGTCCCTGTGATGACCCACAAACTGCTTGTTGGTGTATAATACAATGTAACACTTCAGACTGAATTCCATCTCTCTTCAATCACAAATGAAATTCGGTTTCTTCTTTATTTGCGGGTTTCAAGATTTCATTCCACTGGCCGTCAGTTGTATAGTACTGATCTAAATCCCCTCGTGGTATGAAGAGCACACAGAAGGAAAACACGACGGTGCGATACAGTTTTAGAGATGAAGAACTTCTTGCAAAAGTGATAGCCAACTTGGACGCCCTTGACGATAGAAACGCTGAATCGTTTCCATGGTAAACGTTTGTGGCAAGAATTTTAAATATATAGAGAGAGAGATCGCCAAAACTTCAATTTGGTGAAAACAGCTACGAATAAGATTTATACAAAACGAAAGTGTTACCGTAAAATAGCACGTACTAGTTGGCTATTATGGGTCATAAAAGTGACGCTGCTCTTAGCCAATCTTCTTTACGTGTGCTGCTAAAGGAGCCAGAACAGAATCACTTGCCTGAGAATTCTGAGTGAAATACCGTTGCCAGGGAATTCAGTTTCGAAAAGACAAGTTCCCCGAAAATTTACCACCCTTTGCTTTGGTAACCTTACCAGCAAAAGTAGCCTTTAATATAACAAATAAGGCAAATTAATTTCAATGGCTGGTAGTTCGCTTCGAAGTTTAGAAAGTTCTAGCCTTGGACAGACCGTTGTGGAGGAAACTTGGGGAGACCTTCGTCCAGCAGTGGATTGATAATGGTTGACGATGATGATGATGATGATATAATTTTATTAAGTTCGATGTGACGTATATTCTATTTTAACTTTCATTTTTAGTTCCTTTTCCTAGCTAAATTTGAGTTTGTTCTCTTTTGCATTTTCCGGACTTAACGTGATATGCTCTCTTTCACATGAATGATGTTTGGCAACACCCTGAGGTCAGTATGTAAGTGATGTATGCATGTGATAAGAACAAGACGAGATATTTTATGGCAATGCAGCAGCTGTGAGAGCGGGATTTTGATGGTGAACGTTAATGCTCCTTTTAGATACGAGACTGCTTAATTACCGTTTGAGTATTAGTAAAGGCTACCTGTTCTACTTTAACAACAATGTTGTGTTCTTGCGGATATTAATTCAAATTCCAGTGTTGTGTTTCATATTTAACTGATTGTGGATATTAACCCAAGTTTTCGTTGATCACCTTGTTGAAGAGCAAATGGTCAAGTGCCTATAGACAGCAATAAAAGATTACCTGTAAGTAACAACTTCCTGAAATTTATTTGAGTGACTTGTATTTCACTATATGTAAAGTTTTTGATCTACACTATATTGTTTTTGATCTACGCTATATTGACAAAAGTCACCGGGCACCTAGAAGAGAAACACAACATAGCGTTTATGGACATACATTAGTACGATGTCGGTCAACCTTTGGCCTTAATGGATGCACTGACCCTTAGAGACATGCTTTCGACAAAGTTTTGGAACACAGCGATAGGTATGCGCTTCCATTGAGAACATAATGCTGCCGCTAACTGTTGCTTAGTAGTAGGCCTTGGTTCCAAACTTCTTATGCGGCGCTCTAACTCATCGCATACTGTTCCATGGGATTAAGATCAGGGCTCTGTGCTGGCCAGTTCACACACGATACGGAATTATCCGCCCTTGCTTTATGGCTCGGTGCATTATCCTGCTGGTACCAACAAGGCTCGGTTCCTTAGTATTGCCACAGAGTTGGTAGGGCATAATAGTCCAGAATACCGAAGTAGACTTGCTGGTTAACAGGTTTGTCCACGATAGCCAATGGGCCTGGACAATACCACGAAAAACACCCCAACACGAGTACACTGCCAGCTCCAAACTCGACTGAAGGAACAGTACACTATGGTAAATAGCGTTCCCGCGGCTGCAGCCATACCCACAGGGGCCATCAGACTGATGGATCGTGTATCTGGATTAATCAGTCCATAGGACCCGTTTCCATTGTTCTACGGTCTACGATAAATGTTCTTTACACCATGCTAAAAGACGAGTATCATTCCGAGTGGAGATGAAAGGCGTGTGAGCAGCCGCATGACCGCGGACACCCATGGAATGAAGTTCTCTGCGAATGGTACGTGTACATACCGAGGTTCCAGCATTTTTACTCACCTGTGCACTGAGGTCTTGTACAGTACTCCGTCGATTAGCTATAACGACTCTCCTGAAGCTTCGACGTCCTCTATCACTGGTTTTCTTTAGTCTGCCGGTACGTTTTGCTGATTCAGGCACGCCATGTGTCTTCCACTTATTCAGTACATTCAAAACAGTTGACTTGGATATGTTTCAGTACCTCACGGTTTCTCTTATGGACAACCCACTGATATAACACACAACAATATTTCCTTTCTCCAAGTCAGTTCTCTCCTGCCACGGCATTTTCACTCAACTTCACAGTGCGATATGATCGCGGTCATCTGCAGGCTTGTTTTTATACCATTTGCAACTGTACCGCGCATCTTGACAACGCAGCAGATGTGTTCATTTGCTTTTGAAGGGGGGTGTCCTGTGACGTTTTTCAGTATAGTGTATGTAATGTTTTAGTAAGTCAGCTACACACAAACGCTACATGGGTAGTAATAAACAATGCAAAACAAACTGGATTTTTTAAAAAAGGTATTTCATAGACACAAAATTAATAACAGAAATAAATAGCATTTGGTGATAAAATGCTATTTTATTGAGTTTGTTTAGTGCTGCTGTCACCTTAAAGATGTGTTTATCTATCTCAGACTGACTCACACTGAGGTCGCAGCACGTATAAATGTGTTGAGCCCCCATGAGTTCGGAAACGAATTTCCAATAAGAAAAGTAACATCGAGGATTAATAAATATCAACCTTTATGTAAGTGCGCAATCACCAGCCAGATGGGAAATAATGGCGAAACTCAAGGATGGGAATGGTACGTGAATGCCATTTATTGGAATTGTGTGCTAGATTCTTTGGCCACGAGTGGAGTGAACGAACGGCGCTGGGGTCACCGAACATCTTGAACTTTCTGGTGAGTTTGCCAAAAAAGAGCTATGGTCCTAAATGCTCGAACGTAAACACGGGGTACTTGCAACGAATGATTTACTCAGTGAGTGGGTTAGCATAAATTGTTTCTTCTTCAGAGTTCACTCAGCGTTCACCCAAAACAGACATTCCAGAATGTTCATTCAAACGAATGATCAAATTTGAAGGTTGTCACTGCTCTCAGTGAGTAAATCTTTCGTTGCAGGACTCCATGTTGCTCTTTCAATGCCACACTCTTTTGGGGATACTGCCCAAAAGAGCCCGAATTCTTCAACCACGATGAATGACCAGTGGTGGACTTACAGATTTGGCGCCCACAGGCACAAATTTTCCAAGCGCCCCCTGCCTGCGGAGGAGCTCATCACTCGTACACCCGTTCTCGTTCTGATATGGGGACCGGCAGAGTCGAACTCATGGGGGGGGGTGTCCTGCTCCAGGTGGTCTAGAACATCCTCCCCCTCCTAAATGTTCGACTTCATGGTCAAACATATATATTCATATATTGGCTGAGCACACACATGTTTTTGTGCTTACCCACGTGGAGCTTGGACCCTCCTCGAAATTAAATTCTGCGTACATGCCTGAGGGCCGGTTCTTTTTTTTTTTTTTTGATTGGAGGTTTAACGACCACCGTGAGCAACTCAATGGGCTATAAGCAGTCTCCCGTCCCTAATTTAGGGTCACTGGTTCCAGGGAAGGGAGAGAGCCAGTGCCGTGAGACAAACATAACATCCATGCCTGACCGCGATTCGAACCCGGACCCCTTACGGACGAATGATCAGAGGCCAGCGCCTTAGACCACTGTGCCACCGGGGCGGCGAGGGCCGGTTCTTAGCAGGACATGGCTGCGCCCCCTCCCCCGCAACTTTCTAGGCAAAAGTGTTTACAGTTTCGTGCTTTCAACAGGTCCCTATTCCTAAAAAGTCCCATTTTTTCAGCTTGGTTCATCAAAGTTCATAGTTTTAAAAATGTCCCTTCTTTTCCATGAAATGAAGGTCCTCACAATTTTTATCGGAATGATCAATTTTTAAATTTTTAAGTAAAAAAGTTCAGTTATGTTTCAATACCTCAATCAACAATCAACAGAAATATCTACATGCATGTAGCTATAATATTGTACTATTAGAAATTGGTGATTTGTAAAGAAACACCGCAAGGAAATATAATTTTTATTAAGAAAAGGAAGTAAAAATATCCGTTTATTAACGTAAAAATATGATTATTAAAGCGTAAGTTTTCAACACCAACGGGTGCCTTCTTCAAACTTATGCATTTATAGGCAAGACAAGAGAACTAAACAACAGAAACAATTTTAAAAGCCAAACATGAACCGAATATGAGAACATAGTATCTTGCGTCGCATGCGTGCGACTGCCATATATTGTTGTCATATTCTCCGGTATTCTTATATAGCTAATTTGTAGATGAATAAACGTGATTGACAACACCCATCATCCCGGTGGTTGTTGTGATCTGTAATGGCTGTTTGTCTTACTGAGTGATAACTAAGATGTTATTACAAAGACAACGAGAGATGTCCACAGAAACGTGCTAAGAGCGAAGAAATGTGCGCTATATTTGGGGAAGCTCAAGTGAGATGTCATCATTGCAGACCACAGGGTAAGTCAATATCTCGATGGCTTCCCTGAGGTCAGTGCTCCTGGCGGTAGTATAAGGCGCTACTCGCTTGATCTGGTTCTACTTCGGGATGGTGGAATTGGTAACCACTTCTCTGGATAGTGCGGTTGTCACTTTTCCGTGCAGCGGGACGTTCCGCTTGTGTTCGACTAGTCGAAGAGCGAAAGAGCGTTTTGTCATTCCGATGTAACGTTTAGTGGTACCATCCTGGTGTTCCAATGGTATGGAATATACTCCCGCATCAGTCAGAGAGGTATGGGTGTTCCTGGATGATAGCAGGTGGCGTGATATTGATTTTGGTGAGCGTATCCCAAAGCTAAGCCCGAGTTTCTTTAAGGTGTTCTTCAAGAAGTACGCTTTTCGGCAGCTTAGTTTCCCATTCTTTTTTTTTTTTTTTTTTTTTTTTTTTGCAATCGCGATTTTCCGATTCTGAGCCCACTGAGTTTTTCCTTTTTTTTCACTCACCACTCACGGAGATTTCAGCACAGCATCCCACACACACTAAAACAAGCTTGTTCAAACTTCCTAGTAAAAATCTAAAAAAGTACAACTCACCGCAGAAACCGCCGCAAACGCTGGGTTAATTACGAGTATGACATTTTGATACATTTATAGCTTTGAGCCTCTGACGAATTCCAGTTCCTTGAGCTTTGTCTTTGTGAAGCGCATTTTCATCTGGTTGGGGGTACACGCAGGGCATGTACATCATGTACGCACGCTCATCCATTCAGATGAAAGCAATTTAAAAACGTTTGTCTTTCCACCACATATGGTATGTTTGGGTATGGTAAACGGGTCTCACACGGTCACACCCAAGCCCCCTCCCATGGAACTCCCTGGGAATTAATTATGTCTTGTCCAAGAATGTGAGCTGGGACTCATTCAGAAAAAAAAAACTTTCTCTCCCCCCCCACTTCACAAACAGGAGGTTGTGGTACCCCAACGGCGCTGGTTGTGTTGTTGTCTGACACACACACACACACACACACACACACACACACACCAAAAATAAATTTTAGGGAACCCTGCCATGTCCGAACATGACTCTGCTTAGCATTGTTCCGAGTCCCACCACAATTTTACACCCTCACCGAACTTTTTGCGACCCTCAAGGAGCTGCGCCCATAGGCACGTGCCTACCGTGCCTAATTGGAATTCTGCCACTGTGAATGACTTAAAACAATTCTTCACCGTGAATGGGTCACTCTCAACGCTGTGAATCATCATTCCATTCGCAATTACTGCGACCCACTCTGAAGTGGTTGAAAAAAGTTAAGCGTCCTTGCGTGTGTCGCAGTAATGATAGATTGAGTGATCATTCACAGGATAGAAGCGAACCATTTATTTTGAAGACGTACTTCGACTTCAGCGTGTGCTACAGTAATGGTAGATTGTATGATTATTCACAGGGTAGGAGCGAACCATTTATGCTGAAGACGTGCTTCTACTTCAGCGTGTGTCGCAGTAATGGTAGATTGAATGATCGTTTACAGGAGGGGGAGGGGCGAACTTTTTATGTTGAAGAGTAATTCATTTGGAATTCATCGTTCCTGAATGATCATCGCTAGTAGTGGCAACTTGAAAATTGCATAATTCATGAAAGAATCTTTTTGGTAAATGATGAATGACGAATGAACTCCCAAGAAGGAGTGATTTATGCCATCATTAGCATGCATACGGTTTATGGCATCAGTACCACTACCATATATTTCAATGACAACAAAGATTAGAATCGTTAAATCAGTGGTCTTTCCTGTGCTAATGTATGGTTGTGAAAGCTGAACATCGAGGAAGTATGAGAGCAAGAAGGTAGATCTTTTGAGTTATAGACATGGTGACGGCTACTTAGAATCCCATGGACTTCCAAGAAGAACTAATCAATCAGTTGTTGGCCAAATCAAGTCCAGCTGTTTCCCTTCAGGCACTGATCTGTAAGCAAAAACTCAAATACTGTGTTTTGGGCATGTGATGCGTGCCAATAATATGTTTGAAAAAAGGATCATGCTTGTTAAGGTTGGAGAAAGCAGAAGAATTGTAAGACAGAGAGCAAGATGGTTGGATGGAATCAAAGACGCTTGTGGAATGACCACAGGAGAGTTTCCAGATCTTGCTGAGAACAGATCAAGACGTTGGGCTTTTGTTCATACAATCACCAAGAGTCGGACATGACTCAACGGAAACTAACAAAAACAGAACACGCCCAGCTCGGACGACTAGCCAGTAAGCTGCGACTTTGACTACTCGGCACCGGGGCGGCTTTGCTGGTTTATTGCAGTGAACACAATTAGGAATCGGTAAGATGTTAAATATATATAATATTGCAGCTACAACCAATTTGCCATTTTATGAGCTATATTCCAAACTCGTGCTAGGTGCTCGTTTATCCTATGGTGCTGTCTCTGTCGTACTCCTTTTCCCATTCCTGGAACCAATAAAATTGAACAGGGGACGGCCGACTGCTTACGGCCACGAATGCTCGTGGTGGCAAATAAACCTCGAAACAAAAAGAAATGAATTTTCTACTGCCACTTTATTTCTTCTAGGGTCAGAGAACAAAACTGCGGGATGACAGCATTCCGCAATGACAGTGCTATTAAACATATTTCAGCCATAATTATTAAACAGAATATGCACCAGACAAATGACTAAAAGGCAAGATGACCTAACGGCATTAAGTGCGCCTGCAATCACTTCTTTTTTCGTCTAATGGTTTCTGTGCAAGCCAAAGTTTTGTAAAACATTACCGTTCGGAAATTCATTTTACTAAAAGGTACTGGGCTGCGCAGAGAGGCGATGCGCAGATTGCATATTCCCCTTACTTTCCTTTATTTTTTTCTCTTTTACTTAACATTACGAAACGACGTGTGCTGCGTACCAGTCCTACATGGTACCGAATTTCCTGCATAACTCTGTCGTAAATTGTATTAATGCGCCGACCTTCAACTCATAAATATGGTAGCATAATTAACAAACAGGCTATAAATTTATTAGACCGCTGAGCATACCGCTCATCATTTCAGAAACGACTCCGCGATATAAAATAAGCAATATTTATTACGACCAAAGTAGAGAGACTATTTACCGAAGCTGAACTGCCCACTTTGGCACGGCGAAAATCCGTTATTATCTTTATTAAAAGCAGATGAGCTTTTACTTCAGAAAGTCGCGTGACATTCTGAAGGGAAAATGATAGTGCATTAAAAGCGAATCTCTGGTATCATAAATCCCAGAAACTCGAGCGATAATTTTCGTCTCGACTTGAATCGGACTAGTAGTTATTATGTCTTCGCTTCAGTGGACATAAGAGGGACGTGGGGGAGGGGGGGTTAGAAGATTAATGCCCCGATTCCCGGTAGTGTCGGTGAGTGTCTGTGTGTGTGTGTGTGTTATGGGGGGGGGGGTCTTCCTTCCTTGCAGTCGTAACACCATGGATATAAAACGTCTACGCATCCTGCAAAATGCTGGGTGGGTCGCTCTCCAGAAATCATTGCTCCCCGTGACAGATTGCGTATTTTGTTCTCCCCGTAATAAATTGCTGGCAAATAAACTGGTCGAAGTCAAGTGATTATTACGCATGAAAGGATCTTAACTGGAGCCGAGTATTAATTTTTTTCTTATTTGTTTTCCTTAAATAAATCATTTTTTAAAACGAAAAATATCAGATATCTTAAAAAAAAAATAAACTGTAATCCGAAATGCTGAAAACGAGAATAAAATAAATGGCGAAGTTTCCAAAATTAGGCTTTTGCATGGAGGATTCCTATCTGATGGAGACAGCAAAGTTTTAAATTAAGCGAAATTTTTCAGAAATTGCTTAAAGAGAAAGTTTTTTTAACGTTACTTTGTGATAGCTTAATTTTAGCTTTCCAGGTAATCTTTTAATAAGTGAGAGGCCATTAATTTTGACGTGGAGCAGCCGCTATGCGGTTCCTTAAACTGAGTACATTCGCATTTAAAATGAGACGTTAAGATCAGGCTCAGTTTTCAAACAATGTGTTAACTTACTCCAGATGCGCCGAAAAGCTGTGTGGCCGAGTGGGACAAAGTGGTGGTATCTAACCATTCCTCGAAGATGGGTTTGAATCTAGAGATGAGCATGGATGTGTGTTTGTCTTTTTACAGCACTGGTTCTCTCCTTTCTCTGGAACCAGCGGCCTTAAATTAATTAGGCACTTGATACTTTTTGTTGCTCACAGGGTGGTCGTTAAACTCCCAAACTATAAAGAATCTAGAGAAATACCCCGGTTACTCTTTATGGATAATCTGTGCTATGCTTCCATCTTTCGCTGGCCAAGATCTTTGTGGGTATGAAGTAAAGCGAGTGATTCGAAGGTACATGTACTTAGAGTGCCACTTTTCCAAAATAAAAAATCAAGGCTGCCAAAGTTTTGTACTTGTTTTGCACAATTTTGTACATTATTGGAAGTGGTACTTTTTCACTCTCCTTTGTTCCTCTCCAGCATGTATCCAAAATCGAAAATAAACACTGCCAGAGTGCTGTACTGGTTTTGTATAATTTTGTACACCCAAAGGAAAATGTTGTACAATATCCAAAGTGGTTCTTTTTTACTTTCTAAAAGTTGCTCTCCAAATACAAGCTGGAGAGCCACAAAAGAGAGTCAAAAAGTATCACTTCCGGTGATGTACAACATTTTCTTTTGGGTGTACAAAACTAGTGGAACACTGTGACAATGTTCATTTTTGTTTTTCGAAAAGTGGCACTCCAAGTACATACTGAAGTATCACTAAGGAGATCCAAAAAGTACCACTTCCGGTGGTGAACAAAATGTACAAAAGCACTACAAAAATCTTACAGTATTTGTTTTCGTTTTTTAAGAAGTGGCACTCCAGCACCAGCATGTACTTGGAGTGCCTCTTTTAGAGAGCCGAAAAAGTACCATTTCCGGTGGTGCACAAAATTTTCATTTGGGTGTAGCGTTGATTTTTTTATTTTGGAAAAGTGGCACTCCAAATATATGTACCTGTGATTTGTGAGTATACAGTACATATATTTACGTGCAACACATTGCACTTATTCGCTTCACTCAGGACCACACCGAGCCACAGTCCAGTACATACATTGCAAAACTAAATGGAATTAAATCATAACAAACAATAAGGTGTACTAATTCCTAAAATTGAACGGTGCTTAGGTAGTTAATACAGACATTTAACGTGGACCAGGAACATCAAACAAAGATCTTCGCTCTTTCCACGTTTATAAGTGAGTCACGGAAAAATTCTCATTGGCCGCCACCGGGAGTCGAACCCAGGGTCTTCCAGTTACGCGCCGGATATGCTTCCGCTACACCACAGCGGCCTCGACTTCCTCCAGACTCACACACGTTAACTGCCAAGCCAAGTTGGCAGGTTGCTTCTTGGAGCCCCGCACAATACTGGGGATTCACCAAAGATGGTAAGCAGCAACTGAAGAATTAATTACAAGGCGAATGAATAATTAATACAGACATTTAAATTAATTCTTCAGTTGCTGCTTACCATCTTTGGTGAATCCCCAGTATTGTGCGGGGCTCCAAGAAGCAACCTGCCAACTTGGCTTGGCAGTTAACGTGTGTGAGTCTGGAGGAAGTCGAGGCCGCTGTGGTGTAGCGGAAGCATATCCGGCGCGTAACTGGAAGACCCTGGGTTCGACTCCCGGTGGCGGCCAATGAGAATTTTTCCGTGACTCACTTATAAACGTGGAAAGAGCGAAGATCTTTGTTTGATGGTGCTTAGGTAGTATTAATGAATGTTGTTGTCGTAAAACCAATAAAAGTAGAATACTGAGTCATATCATAAAAGGAAACATTTACTAAACTTTGGCGGCGGCAATAGTAAGCATTTCGACTGCTCAGTTTTTCAAGCACAATATTTGTTATTATTATTATATATTATTCAGATTTTGACGAACGTAAGAAACGACCCTAACACCGATGAAATGTGATGCAGCAACGAAAGTCCATATGCGCATGCGCAAGGTGAAACGTGACCTCAAGATAGAAAGAAAAGCTGAATCGCAAGTGTGCTGGTGGGGAGGATTGGTAACATTTGGTGTAGGATATCTACAGGCTACGTCGTGTTATATTGTATATCAATTTAAAGCGTTCGTCAATAGCAGGTAACACAATTCGAAGGCGACGAGAGGAAGCGAAATTTCGCTATGACGCACCGTTTTCATAGCATCAAAAATGCATTTTTGTAATGGCTTTTATCACATTTAGAATCAGGTTTTCGTAATTTACGCAGCTTTCAATGAAATATTGTCATTTTTACGTAAAACGTGATGAAATAATGTTCAGCGATAGTTTAAAAATATATTGTTGAATAACAATTAAATTAACTATTATTGTGTAACTTCATGGAACAGCATTCAAAAGTAAGATTCGAACAATGGGTTTGACTACTTCCGTTACCCATTTTCATTACATCGAAATGTATGCGTGGTATTTACTGTACTTCTGTCGGGAAAGATGTGTAGCATCAAAAACTGCTACTTTCCGTAAGCACAGTCATAAAACGCTTTCGCAGTTGGGTGTCGATCAAGCTTCAGCGCCGTGTATTTGGATCACCTCGGAATTCGTCAGCGTTGAGCTAAATTAGATTCGAATTAGGTAGATCCATTCCTTTCCCTGTAACCAGACACTAATACTACCGTTACTCATTTTCGTTATATCGAAATTTTGCATGGAATTTACTGTACTCTTGTCGGGAACGATGCGTAACATCAAAAACTACGTCTTTGCCTAGACGCGCTTCAGATCCCTATGAGACAGTACCTATTAATTAGACTCCTTTTAACTTCTCTGGTGTCCTAGTCGTCATTGGTGTTGGTTCTTGGCTAGTTGTCCGAGATGGGCCCGTGTTCGATTCCAGATAATGCATCTGTCTGAAGACTCTCTCTCTCCACCCCTACTCAGCCCAACCAGCGGCCCTAAATTTATACACTGAGTGGCCACTTTATTATGACCACCTGACAGTTTTAAGCAAATGAGCTATGGCTGCACGCTGTTGCCGCCAGAGGGCGAGGCTAGTATAAAAAGGGAAAGCTTAGTGCTTGCGACAGTAGTAGAAGTGATATTTAGGTGACGAGATGGGTAAAAAATGCGATTTGACGGACTTTCAATGTGGAATGATTATAGGAGCTCGGAGCCATGGAGCGAGTATCACCGAAGTCGCCGCATTCGTGAAATGTTCCAGAGCAGCTGTTATTAAAGTGTTTAAAGATTGGACTGTCAGCCAAAAAACTGGGTCTCAACGTGCAGCGTGTGGTCGTCATCGACTAGTGACTGCTCGGGAGGAACGGAGAGTGTCCAGACTGGTAACAGACAACATAAGGGCAACAGTGCAGCAAATTACAGACCATCTTAATCAAGGATTCCCTCAAATGATCTCTGCATGCACTGTTCGCCATACGCTGCATCGGATTGTATATGGCAGCCGAAGGCCTGTTCGAACACCTTTGCTGTCTGCAGTTAACAAGATAAAACGTCTCCAGTTTGCACAAGAGCACAAGGATTGGACAGTCGATAATTGGAAACAAATTATGTGGTCCGATGAATTACGTTTTCAGTTGCACCATGCCGATGGCCGAGTGCGAATTTTGCGGAAACAGCACGAAAGCATGGACCCCAAATACATTGCTACAACCCTTCAAGCTGGTGGAGGCAACGTTATGGTTTGGGGAATGTTTTCCTGGCATGCTTTGGGCCCTTTAATTTGTGTTGATCAACGTCTGACTGGCGCATCATATCTAAACATCGTTGTGGACCAAGTGCAACCTGTCATGCGGATGGTTTATCCCAATGGGGTTTGCTACATTCAACAAGATAATGCGTCATGCCATAGTGCTCGTATTGTACAAGATTGGTTTCAGGAACATGCCGGTGAGTTTACTTTGCTTAGGTGGCCCCCACAATCTCCAGATCTCAACCCCATTGAGAATTTGTGGGATGAAGTTGAACGAGCCATCAGACAGCTGGATCCACAACCCTGCAATCTCACACTCCTGGAAAGTGCTATTCATCAAGCATGGTCTCAGATTCCACAAACCACCTATCAACATCTCGTGGAGTCCATGCCACGAAGAATCGATGCAGTATTAAAGGCAAAATGTGGCCCAACGAAGTACTGAGGGGTGGTCATAATAAAGTGGCCACTCAGTGTATATTCATGTGTGGCATATTTGTCTGATGACGGTGACTCTGCCCCCTAACCCCAACCAGCGGCTCTAAATTTATATATGAATGGGTGGCATATTTGTTTGATAATGTATGGGTGGCATATTTTTCTGATGATGCTGGCTTTTCTCCCACTCACCCCAATCAGCGTTCCTAAACTTATATTTGCAAGGGTGGCATAATTGTCTGATAACTGTGACTCTGCCTCCTATCACCCTAACCAGCGACCTTAAATGTATCTGCATGGGTGGCATATTTGTCTGATAACGGTGGCTCTGCCTCCTATCACCCCAAATAGCGGCCCTAAATTTATATCTGCATGGGTGGCATATTTGCCCAAGGACGCTGGCTCTGCCCCCACTCACCCCAACCAGCGTCCCTAAATTTATATCTGCATGAGTGGCATATTTGTCTGATAATGCATGGGTGGCAAATTTGTCTGATGACGGTGACTCTGCCTCCTGTCACCCAACCAGCGGCCCTAAATTTATATCTGCATGGGTAGCAGTTTTGTCTGATGACGGTGACGCTGCCCTTACTCATCCCAACCAGCGGCCCTAAATTTATATATGTATGGGAGGCATATTTGTTTGATAACGCTAGCTTATTTTTTTTATTATGCATGTGTGGCATACTTGTCTGATAACGCTGGCCTTGCTTCCACTCACCCCAACCAGCCGTCCTAAATTTATATATGCATGGGTGGCATATTTGTCTGATGACGGTAGCTCTACCCTAGCTTATCCCAATCAGCGGCCCTAAATTTATATATGCATGGGTGGCATATTTGTCCAATGATGCTGAATCTGCTTCAAATCACCCCAACCAGCGGCCCTAAATTTGGGATAAGTGGCTATTTATAGCCCCAAGCTTTGCCGATGGTGGTTGTTAAACCCAGAAACAAACAAGCAAAACTTATTTTACCGGGTCTAAGCAAGGTTGCCTAGGTGCACATCTAATGTTTGAACTTCACAAATGATCTTTTAGATACATTGTTTGGTTGTTTCTGATTCCTGTCTGAATGGGTAACAGATTTAACCGAAGGATCTTAGAAATCTTGCCAGAGCATTCTGGCGTCACGAAATGAGTACCGAACCTCGAAAGCGTTTGATGAACTCAGGCTGCAGGGGCTGCAAAATAAATCGAGTGAACAATCTATAATAATTGTATGCACCTGTCATCTTCAAAAGCTTCTTCTTTTCACTTTGCTCAAGATGTCAGACGTGAACAATTTGCTATTCGACTTAGGTCTTACCTCCCATTAGAGTTGCATTGCTTCGTCTTTTAAATAAAGGTAAGATATGGTAATTTATTATTTTTAATAGAAGGAAATAAGATTGTACATTATTCCAGTCTGCACTGAGTTAGCTTTGCATTAGGAATACTTCCCGTTTCACATATTTGGAGAGATAATGGCTGCCCCGGTGGCGCAGTGGTCTAAGGCGTTGTGTTTGTCTTACGGCACTGACTCTCTCCCTTCCCTGGAACCAGTGACCCTAAATTAAGGACGGGCGACTGCCTATAGCCCATTGAGTTGCTCACGGCGGCCGTTAAACCTCCAATCAAAAAAAAAAAAAAAGAGATAACGGAGTACCACGTGATTTCACGTCACGTGCGGCTACTATATTTTGTGCATGTCTATCCTATGTACGTAGTCAGTAAACGGCCGTCCCGGTGGCGTCTGAACATTCGTCCTAGATAGGTCCGGGTTCGAATCCTGGTGAGGCATGGATGTTGTGTTGGTCTTATGGCACTGTGTCTCTCCCTTCCCTGGAACATGTGGCCCTAAATTAAGGAGGGCGACTGCTTATAGCCCACTGAGTTGCTCACGGTTGTCGTTAATCCTCCAATTAAAAAAAATCAGTATGTGTTTGCCCAGTAATGTGGAATCAGGGGACGTACACCAATTTGACCGCAGCCAGATAGTTTAGGCCCTTAAGGAAGGAGTCAGTATTTCGGAAAGAGGCGCACGTTTTGGCTGCTCCCGTACTACTGTATCAAGTGTATACCAGGACTGGATTAATCATGCACAGACATCCAGCAGAAGGGCTCACATTGGTCAGCCACACTTGTTGGCTGCTCCCGTACTACTGTATCAAGGGTGTACTAGGACTGGATTAACCATGCACAGACATCCAGCAGAAGGGCTCACATTGGTCAGCCACTCTTGTTGGCTGCTTCCGTACTACTGTATCAAGGGTGCACCAGGACTGGATTAACCATGCACAGACATCCAGCAGAAGAGATGACATTAGTCAGCCACTCTTGTTGGCTGCTTCCGTACTACTGTATCAAGTGTACCAGGACTGGATTAACCATGCACAGACATCCAGAAGATGGCCTCACATTGGCCATCTACGCGTGGCTGATCGTAAAGGAGAGCATGTGGTGTCACGATTGGTTTCTCAGTAAAGACGTGCATTACTCACTCAGCTCTCCCACTAGTACAACAGCGGTGCAGTTCGACCTATTTCCCCACGCACCATGATTCGCTTGAGGTCCCATAGCCGAAGACCTAAGAGGGTACCCATGACAACGTTCAGTTATCTCAAACAACACCTCGCATGGGCCAAAGAAGATCGTCAATGTCCCCTCGACAGATGGAAGCAGGTCGTTTGAAGTGATGAGTTCCGTCTCGTGCTGTATCGTACTGACCGCCGAGTTTGCATATGGCGTAAACAGCATTAAGCTCTATCCCATGGCTGCGCAGTTGGGGTTCAACTGGCCGGTGGAGGTGGTGTTCTGGCCTGGGGAGGTTTTCCTAATAAGCCCTCGGTCCATTGGTTATCATCCCACAAACACTGAATGCTGGACGCAACAGGGTCTGTTGACCGGACATCTCCATTCATATCTGCAGGAGATTTACACAGACTCCAGTGCCATCTTTCAACATGACAACGCAGCGCGTAATGGGGCTCGCATAACTACTGAGTGGTTGGAGGGAGGAACACAACAACGAATTCGCCACATTACCTTGGTCCCCAAACTCTTTTGACTGTAACCCAATTGAACATTTGTGGGATATTCTAGAAAAGGGGTGTGAGAACTACTGATCCTCGTCCACGGAATCAGCGTGACTTGACGGAGCTGCTGTTGCGGAAATGGGTCAAATTACGCATGGAGGAGGTTCGACACCTTGTAGAATCTGTTCCTAGGGGGTCTGCAAGCAGTGATTGCCCAGAAAGGTGGACCAACGCGTTATTAAGTAGGTGATCCTAATGCAAAGCTAACTCAGTGTATTGTGCTGCAGTGGACATGGGTCAAGTTACGCATGGAGTATGTTCTACACTTTGTGAAGCTGTTCCTAGGCCTCTGCGAGCCGTGCTTGCACAGAAAGGTGGACCAACGAGTTCTTAGCTAGCTGTTCCTAATGTAAAGTAATTCAGTGTATTACGACTTCCATACTCATCCTGTTTGATCTCCAGATATGGATAGATCTTGTAACCACTTCATCCAGTTGCTTTCTACTACATCTTTACATACCGTTATGCTGTATATGCTTACAGTTTTTTTCGTTTATTATTATCTCTATGTCCTACTGTTAACCCTAAAAAGGGTATTAGGAACCGGGATTCGAACCTGGTCGCAACTCAAACGATCAGTCATAATCATGTGCCAGTGGTAGCCTGACCAGCAGAAAAATCTTTCAAGGAAGAGGTAGTTCTTTTGGAAGAATAATCCTTTTATTTATTTTTGTTTCAAATGTTGAGTACAAAAATAAAGACTTAAGTCGAATTTTATTTCTAAGGAAAGAAGATTTTTTTTTTATTTTGGATTTGTTTTGTAGCTTAAGCAACTTCTAAGAGATTATCCTGTGTAAGCTCCAATAACCTAATTTGAAAGCCATTGCCTTTATTTAATGGTTTTCTTCTATCCTTAGCAACAGAAAACACTGTATTGAATGAGAAACAGTTTCCTGTTTCATTTGCTTTCAGGGGTATAATGAGTTTCCCATAGAATCACAAATGTTTAATAACAGCGTACGAATGCAGCTACACTAAAAGTCACCTCTCTGGGCATGATGTTCACATTACTCTGTCCAACCCCTGTACAAAGCATTTCGTATCATACTGCAGTCTTCGAAACTTTGTGCTCGCTCAGGAATGAAACTTTCATCAAAATTAATTCGGTAATAAGCTCTTCAGAAAAACAGTTTCATAGAAATTATATCTTTTTAATGCGTTCAAAAAGCATAGAAAAAAAAGGTGCTGCAACGTAAAAGAAAAACAGTTAGGCACCTTAAAACAAACTGAACAAAGACGAAAAAAACTGCGGATATTGAAAATGCATTCGATTTGTCATGGAGTACAAAAGCAGCTGTTGACAAAGAGACCGACAGGATTTGAGAAGGCGAGGAAATCTTATTTACAGGTGTATTTTTGTTTCTATCCTATTTTATCTGCATTATTTTGCCTCTGTTCTTCAATGTTCAATGCATTTCTTTAAAGTATAGCACAAAGAAGTATTTCATAAAAGATGCGCACGAGCAAAATTCATGCAAAAGCAAAAAAAAAAAAAAAAAAAAAGTGAACGTTATTATCCAATAATCTGCAGCAGCTTTTTTTTATGGAAATATAAATGAAAGCATTCTAAAATTCTTGAAAGAAATGTTGTTGACTTTTGCTAGGTTAATATCGGAAAATTTAAGTCGTCAGAAGTAAACATTTCCTTTTTCTCATTTAACCGAATTATTTTCTAATAATTGCGAAGGCTTTGGACGGCAAACATCGTTCAGAGGTAATCAATTTTTTTAACTGAAGTACTGTTGCACTACTGATTACGTAAGCGCTGGCTTTAATCGTAAGAAATACGCCCGAAGGAGAAGTACTGTTGCACTACTGATTACGTAAGCGTAATCAGTAGTGCAACAGTACTGGCTTTAATCGTAAGAAATACGCCCGAAGGAGAAGATGCAGAAAAAGGAATATCAGATCTCCACTTTAATGCAAAGATTAGGCATCCATTTTGTTTAGACGAAATTCTGGTGTTATTCAGTTTTTGTGTTTCCCACTAAACGATCTGAGGACCTCGAGATGATAACGCTCTGGTGATTACACTGCTGTCCAAAATTAACGAGACCAAAACAAAGTCATAAATAACGCAAAATCCACGCGATAGAGTTTAATGAAAATTGCTACGAATATACATAAAGGGGTTGAACAGAATAATGTGAACACCTAGAAAAAGAAAGTTTTCCGTACCTAATAGGGTGTGGACCACCTTTGGAATTGAAAACCGCCTGAATCTTCCTGTAACGTACCAGGAGATGTGACGTACCTGCCAGAAGGACGCACAAGACATAAAGGCAGATAGGAATCAGAATAAAACGTCTGCGTAGCTCAATTGGTAGAGCAACTTATTCCGGAATGAGGGGACCCGGGTTCGAATCCTGGCGTGGACAGAAATGACGGAGAAATTTACTGCGTTATAATGGCGCCCGAACTATCCGGATGACCCGACCGTTCAAAAATCTCGCATTGGTGTGATGTTATTTCCACACCACGAGATAGGAAAAATAAGAGAATCCCTTCTCCAGCACTTCGAAAAAAAAAATAATAAGGGGGAGATGATGTAACGTACCAGGAGATGTGACGTACCTGCCAGAAGGACGCACACGACATAAAGGCAGATAGGAATCAGAATAAAACGTCTGCGTAGCTCAATTGGTAGAGCAACTTATTCCGGAATGAGGGGACCGGGTTCGAATCCTGGCGTGGACAGAAATGACGGAGAAATTTACTGCGTTATACTCCTTGGAATGGACGTATACAAATCCTGGATGGTGGTTAGTGGGATGTTACACCATTCTTCATGCAGAAAAAAGGTTTTACGTACCTAATAGGGTGTGGGACCACCTTTGGCATTGAAAACCGCCTGAATCCTTCTTGGAATGGACGCATACAAATCCTGGATGGTGGTTTATGCGATGTTACACCATTATTCATGCAGAAAGAAGGTTTTACGTACCTAATAGGGTGTGAGACCACCTTCGGCATTGAGAACCGCATGAATCCTTCTTGGAATGGACGCATATAAATCCTGGATGGGGGCTTATGGAATGTTACACCGTTCTTCATGCAGAAAGAAGGTTTTACGTACCTAATAGGGTGTGGGACCACCTTCGGCATTGAAAACCACCTGCACCCTCCTTGGAATGAACGCATACAAATCCTGGATGGTGGTTAATGCGATTTTACACCATTCTTCATGCAGAAAGAAGGTTTTACGTACCTAATAGGGTGTGAGACCACCTTCGGCATTGAAAACCACCTGAACCCTCCTTGAAATGAACGCATACAAATCCTGGATGGTGGTTAATGCGATGTTACACCATTCTTCATGCAGAAAGAAGGTTTTACGTACCTAATAGGGTGTGAGACCACCTTCGGCATTGAAAACCACCTGAACCCTCCTTGGAATGAACGCATACAAATCCTGGATGGTGGTTAATGCGATGTTACACCATTCTTCATGCAGAAAGAAGGTTTTACGTACCTAATAGGGTGTGAGACCACCTTCGGCATTGAAAACTGCATGAATCCTTCTTGGAATGGACGCATATAAATCCTGGATGGTGGTTAATGCGATGTTACACCGTTCTTCATGCAGAAAGAAGGTTTTACGTACCTAATAGGGTGTGGGACCGCCTTTGGCATTGAAAACTGCCTGAATCCTCCTTGGAATGGATGCATACAAATCCTGGATGGTGGTTAGTGGGATGTTACACCATTCTTCATACAGAAACTGCTCCAGGTCTTTGAAAGATGCAGGAGGAGGATAATGTTACTCTGTTCTCCAACAGAGAACACATTGGGTCGATGATGTTTACGTTTCGTGACTAGGAGGCCGAGGAAGGTGTGAACGTTCGTCCTCATGTTCCTCAAACCATGGTTGGGCACTCCGGGCTCTGTGAAGTGGGACGTTATCATCTTGATAGATGGCATCCCCTTCAGGAAACAAAGCCTATTCCATTGGATGGGCTTGGTCGGTCAAAATGGTTTCATACACCCTGCCAATCATCCGTCCTTTCCAGGTGATCAGGGACCTGCTGAAAACTACGATACAATCGCCCAGAGCATGACAGAACCACCACCATCCTGCACTATTGGGAGCAAACAGCCTGCGTTGAACGTTTGTGATGGTGTTCTCCTGGTGGGGAATGGTGTGAATGTGGATTCATCAGACCACATTACACGCTTCCATGCATCGGCAGTCCACGTTTTATGCTCTTGGCGTCACTGCCGTCGTCGTTGTACATTCACTTGGATTAGCAGAGGTTTTGCAATAGCAGCTCTGCCATGAATATCTTGTTTATGCAGTTCACTGCGCACTGTTTTCGTTGATACTGCGGTCTGGAGATGCAGATTGAGTTTCGCACTAATTTACGGCGCCGTGGTCTTCTTATTACAGGTAGCAATCCTCTGTCATGGTTTCCTGTCGCTATCAGTTAGGGTCGTTTTCCGGTTGCTCTTGTGTTTCGCAGACGAGGTTTTGCCACGAACACTGTATGCTGTCATGACGCTAGACACAGTAGCTCTCGATACCCCCGCTACCCTGGCGACTGTTGTCACGGAGGCACCAACTAGCCGCCCACCAACAATTAGCCCTCTTTCAAAATCCGTCAGGTCGCACACCAACAATTAGCCCTATTTCTAAATCCGGTTATTTTGCAACAAGGGATTTTAAATGCACTTAAACAGGAGCGTGAGGTTCTAAACAGGGCTATTACAACCAAAACGTAGTGGATACCTTTGCGTATTGCGACGTACGCAGCGCATTAAAAGTCACGTCGTCTTATAATGAAGTAAATTTCTCCGTCATTTGTGGTCTACGCCGGGATTCGAACCCGAGGTCGCTTATTCCGGAACAAGTCGCTCTACCAACTGAGCTACGCAGACGTTAATTCTGATTCCTATCTGCCTTTATGCCATGTGCGTCCTGCTGGCAGGTACGTCACATCTCCCCCCCGAAAGAGGGCCGGGGGCATGGCCCACGGGTCAGCCGTGACCATGAATCGTTGCAGGCAGCCATCCACTGTAGAACGTGCACTTGAGAACTCCCAGTCAATCTGCTGTGTGGAATGCAACATCACACATTTTTATTTTTCGAAGCGCTGGAGAAAGAATTCTCTGATTTTTCCTGTCTCGCGGTGTGGAAATAACATCACACCAACGCGAGATCTTGAACGGCCGGGTCATCCGGATAGTTCGGGCGCCAATTATAATGAAGTAAATTTCTCTGTCATTGTTGGTCTACGCCGGGATTCGAACCTGAGGCCGCTTATTCTGGAACAAGTCGCTCTTCAAACTGAGCTACGCAGACGTTTATTCTGATTCCTATCTGCCTTTATGTCATGTGCGTCCTGCTGGCAGGTACGTCACAGTCTCTGGACAGTAAATGGAGTGGATTTTGAGCGGCTAATAAGGAATGGGATTACCCCGAACAGCTCTACAGTTAGCACAACGGCTCGTCACGCTGTTTACAAGGTTGCAAATGAGTATTTGCGGCAATAAGTGCCACTCTTACAGCAAGGAGCGTAGGAGTCCTAGGAGGTTTTTTTTGACGAGGCTTCCAACTTACAATTTCCCTTTCTAAGGCACAGCAGACATTGCAGAAACCTGGTGTTTACTGTATCCCCCTCATCAGTGAGGACCCTGAATGGTGCCTTAAAGTACTATATTGGCCCTACACTTAGGTCATTGAAGATCCGTTTGTCTGAGCATCAATATGCTCTACGCTCAGGCAACACCTCCTGTCAAACAGGGAGGATATATTTCAAACTGGTCTGAAGGTGAAGATACTCCACTCCAATGTCACCAAAAGTATTTTTCACAGAGGGCCTGTGTATTCTAAAGTATGGTGAAACGTGCTGTAATTTGGAACTTCCGTCATTTGTGCCCCGTCAATGGAGACGTTTGATTGAACCATCGGAGCGACGGTCTGAAGGTGAGGAATTATTTTGATTTCCATCGGTTTTTGAACTTTAACATATCAAACTGGCATCACCGAAAGGTGAGGCTGGCGACCATGTAAGCTCCCCAGGTGTCTTGTCAGCACGTGACCTGATGATGGAGCCTAGTGAGCTCCGAAAGATCTTGTCATTTTTAACTGACTTTTAGACTTGAAAATAAATATGGTTTTAATTTGCAATTCTGAAAGCTGGGTTTTTATATTGTACGAAGACAGCGTGATACTCAAATGAATACTCAATCGGATTCAGGTTCGGAGATTTTGGAGGACTCTTCACCCTGTGAATATCTGCATTATCCGGGTATTCGTCGACTTGCCGAGCCCTATAAGGACGGTCGGTATGGTCCATAAAAAAGAACTGCGGCCCAAAATCTCTCCCGAAAATCCGTATATAAGGATCTAGGATGTCATACTAGTACCGTGTAGCAGTCAGAGTGCCTAATGGAAATACGTGCTGCGGTATTCGTTCATCCAACATGATGCCAGCCCAAACTAGGAGTCCTCCACAACCGTAGTGGGGAATTCCCCTAATGCTGGTGGGAAGACTTCTGCTTCTCGTCATTCTCCAAATGTACAGAATTCGTTTTTCAGTTACACCACGACTCGTCACTGAGCAGAATAAAACCCCATTGATCAGGGATCCAGCAGTGATGTTGTGCGGCACAATTCAGACTGACCCTTCTGTAGTGCGATGCGGCGAGTAAGATATGGCTTTCTTGCATACAGAGAACTCTCGTGGAGTCTTCTGAAAACAGTTTGCCTCGATATCGCGGTTCTCTTAACAGAGGGAACTCCTGCGGCAGTTGCCATGCTATCGACTCCCTATGACGGCGAACTTTCAGAGACAAATACCGGTTGGCTTGACTTATGGCTCTTATACGTCTTTGTCTCGGCTTTCTGGTTATTGTTCCGGTTTGCCGGAACTATCTCCAGAAATTGAAGACTACTTGCCTCGACACATGCATCAATCTTGCTATCACAGCTTGCTATTGCTCTGCTTCCAATCTACCGATCGCTCTCCACCGTAAAGAGATGGTGCGGAGCCATTCTTCCACTAACAGTCCAGCTCAAGCTTCAATTGCAGCACCCCGCTCAGATTATTTAGGTCACGTGCCTTCCAGCTCCATGCCGTATGGTCGTAATTTGCATATTTCCATAGTAGCACAATGTTGCTTGGGTAAGTCGGCGTAGCGTTTCACCTTACATATGTCTCTGAATAATCTTTACAATTGGTCGCTCGTTTTGGACACGTTCTCGAATTTATATTTGTTACCTTAATCGTGGACACCAGTTTAGTTTAAAGAGTAGTCCTAATTAGGTATTGAAGTTTTGATACAGCGCTTCGAGAAAAATTTGTAATAATATTTGTTGATTCCAAATCTTTGAAATTTAACTTGCTAATTTGCTATGTTTCACGAAAGAAATCACCTAAGGATCAACAGAACACATCAAAAGACAGGAAAGTACACTGCCGTCCAAAAACTTGAAAAGAAACATGAAATCTAACGATTTCAGAGGGTCATGGAGATGAAAGTGCTTCCTAGCATATGCACACAAGTGCGGCGGGACCAATGAAGACATTCCTTGTTGCACAGCCCGCATGCAGATTTTTTGTGCACACGTGACAGCAGTCGAGGGTGTACGTAGTCAGGAGCCCGAGTAGTGTCTCATATGAGTTTGTTATGTTTTTTCATGTGTTGCACTGACGGAGCGAGAAACTGCTTGCCGGAGGGAACAAAAGGATGTCACGTAGTCATAATATGGATGATTTTACCGGAGGTCACAAAAGGATGTCACGTAGTCATAATATGGATGATTTTACCGGAGGTCACAAAAGGATGTCACGTAGTCATAATATGGATGATTTTACCGGAGGTCACAAAAGGATGTCACGTAGTCATAATATGGATGATTTTACCGGAGGTCACAAAAGGATGTCACGTAGTCATAATATGGATGATTATACCGGAGGTCACAAAAGGATGTCACGTAGTCATAATATGGATGAATTTACCGGAGGTCACAAAAGGATGTCACGTAGTCATAATATGGATTAATTTACCGGAGGTCGCAAAATGATATCACTTAGTAATAATATGGATGATTTTACTGGAGGTCACAAAAGGATGTCACGTAGTCGTAATATGGAATATTTTCCCGGAGGCCACAAAAGGATGTCACGTAGTCATAATATGGATGATTTTACCGGAGGTCACAAAATGATATCACGTAGTCATAATATGGATGATTTTACCGGATGTCACAAAAGGATGTCACGTAGTCATAATATGGATGAATTTACCGGAGGTCACAAAGGATGTCACGTAGTCATAATATGGATGAATTTACCGGAGGTCACAAAATGATATCACGTAGTAATAATATGGATGATTTTACTGGAGGTCACAAAAGGATGTCACGTAGTCGTAATATGGAATATTTTCCCGGAGGCCACAAAAGGATGTCACGTAGTCATAATATGGATGATTTTACCGGAGGTCACAAAATGATATCACGTAGTCATAATATGGATGATTTTACTGGAGGTCACAAAAGGATGTCACGTAGTCATAATATGGATGAATTTACCGGAGGTCACAAAATGATATCACGTAGTCATAATATGGATGATTTTACTGGAGGTCACAAAAGGATGTCACGTAGTCATAATATGGATGAATTTACCGGAGGTCACAAAATGATATCACGTAGTAATAATATGGATGATTTTACTGGAGGTCACAAAAGGATGTCACGTAGTCGTAATATGGAATATTTTCCCGGAGGCCACAAAAGGATGTCACGTAGTCATAATATGGATGATTTTACCGGAGGTCACAAAATGATATCACGTAGTCATAATATGGATGATTTTACTGGAGGTCACAAAAGGATGTCACGTAGTCATAATATGGATGAATTTACCGGAGGTCACAAAATGATATCACGTAGTCATAATATGGATGATTTTACTGGAGGTCACAAAAGGATGTCACGTAGTCATAATATGGATGATTTTACCGGAGGTCACAAAATGATATCACGTAGTCATAATATGGATGATTTTACTGGAGGTCACAAAAGGATGTCACGTAGTCGTAATATGGAATATTTTCCCGGAGGCCACAAAAGGATGTCACGTAGTCATAATATGGATGATTTTACCGGAGGTCACAAAATGATATCACGTAGTCATAATATGGATGATTTTACTGGAGGTCACAAAAGGATGTCACGTAGTCATAATATGGATGAATTTACCGGAGGTCACAAAATGATATCACGTAGTCATATTATGGATGATTTTACTGGAGGTCACAAAAGGATGTCACGTAGTCATAATATGGATGAATTTACCGGAGGTCACAAAATGATATCACGTAGTCATAATATGGATGATTTTACTGGAGGTCACAAAAGGATGTCACGTAGTCGTAATATGGATGAATTTACCGGAGGTCACAAAATGATATCACGTAGTCATAATATGGATGATTTTACTGGAGGTCACAAAAGGATGTCAGGTAGTCGTAATATGGATGATTTTACCGGAGGTCACAAAAGGATGTCACGTAGTCATAATATGGATGATTTTACCGGAGGTCACAAAAGGATGTCACGTAGTCATAATATGGAGGATTTTACTGGAGGTCACAAAAGGATGTCACGTAGTCGTAATATGGATGAATTTACCCTAGGTCACAAAATGATATCACGTAGTCATAATATGGATGATTTTACTGGAGGTCACAAAAGGATGTCACGTAGTCATAATATGGATGATTTTACCGGAGGTCACAAAATGATATCACGTAGTCATAATATGGATGATTTTGTTTTTTTTCCACGATCAGAAGCTACATTTATTCTAAGTAGGAAAGATATTTTATTTTACTTCCGAGTATTTTTAGCAGCGAATTCCTCCAATCTTGTGTATTCAACGCATGGATGAGTACATTATATTAACATAGCGTTTTTTTTTTAATTTTTTTCAAATACTTGATCATTTTGTAATGAAAATACCCAATTTGTACGCGTATAATCCTTACTTTTTTTCCAACATAACGATTTTGCAATGTCTTTCCGGGACTTCTGTTTGAAGTCCGGATTTTTTGTTATTCATGGGAATGGAGTGAATGTGTTTCATGGCTTCTTATATTCTCTATTCTTTGTGCGTTAGTGCACGAATTTTGCTACGAAATGAGTTTCTATAAATACATGAGAGCAATCGACTATTTCTTACAGTTCATTAATTACTTATATAATTTTCCTCCGACGGTAATCTTCGCTGACGCGGCAATTCATTAGGAAATTAATTTCGTCTCTCTACATACCGCTCTTTCCCCCTTAACATCCACTAAAATAACACGATGGCGATGGCTTCGTTTTTAACTAATTGGTACCACGATAAACTTTTGACGTGTGACTTCTGCGCATGCGCTGTCTCACTGCTTCCACCTCGTGTTGGTCTTGCTTCGGTTGCCAGCTACGGGCCACTGGTGGTACTTGCTTGGATGCTTGGAGGCCGGTAATGCACGGCGATGCTGCAGGGATATCAATGCCCAGGTAGCACAGCCTGCAATTTAACGTAGAACCAACACTGAGCCACCGTATTCTATTCCTAAAAGACGGTGGCTATATGTTGGGCCAACGTTAAATTGCAAGGCTGTGCTACCTGGGTGGCTGCCAACTGATGAAGCTGCTACCAACGGATCGCTAACGTACTGTGAGAAGTACATTTCAGCCAGCAGTGACCCATCACTGCCAGCTGGTGACCAGCAGTCCCCCAACACTTGTGCTTTTGCTGCGCTACTATTATCCAAGGCACATCGTACAGTCCGATGTCAGAGATGTATGTCTCACACGGCCTGGTGTTCAGAACAATGGCCAAGGCGTTCTTCAGAGATGAAAGCTGTTTCAGTCTTTCGTCGTATTCTTAGTAGCCATCAATCTGGAGGGAACGTGGGACTGCATGTAATGCCAGGAACATCGTTCAACGGGAAAGGTCATTTGCGATCATAGCGTCATGGTATGGGCTTTGGCAGGTTTGTCTGTTCGGTGGTGTTGCAGCGCAGATTTAATTTTTACTGACGAAAACGCCTGTCTTCACCGCACAGCTACTGAAATAATGGATTGTTAGGATATCCGGCAGTTGGACTAACCAGCGCTCCCCACTGATCACAATCCAATCGAGCATGCATTGGACGTCCTGGGGAGACGTGTTCCGCAAAGCAATCTCCACCAGAAACGAATACACTTATCAGGGATCCCTAGCAAGAGTAGGACAGTGTAGCCTACCCCAAGAATTCCTAAACCGCTTGTTGAGAAGCATGACACATCAGTGCACAAACATACATTGTGGTGCGTCGCGATATATCCCTTATTGAGGACTTTGTTCTGTAGTAATCTTCGAACTAGGAAACCTATTGGCATCTGCAACATTGAAGAACAGATTTTCAGACCATGAAATTTATGGTGCAGAACGAGGACAGCCTCCTTCTCGAAGAAAACTCATCCTCAGATGAAAGCTTCTGACAAAGAAACTCCAAGGTGTGTATGAATTAGTTCAAAGTCACAAAAGTGTTGAGAAAATGCGCTAAATGCCAATGGAACCTCTGTTAACCTCATTGATTCTGAAAGTTTGTTTTTGTGTTTATTAAGGTGTTGATGCTCCAAAATAATATCTGCATAATTTAACGTGTGTCTTTGTTTAGAAAAATTTTTGGCGTCTGCGACAACTGACATGTTCAAATAAGTGTTAGTCATTGATCAAATGAAATTCTCAGTAAAACTAATGTTCTAATTGCTTGGGCTCATATGGGTCAAATTTGAGTTTATTGATTAAACTCAAATTTTATTCAAATTTGAATTTATTATCTCATTCAAGGAATGTAATTTAGTAATTGTTGTTTTCGAGAGTTGTATCAATTGTTTCTGTTTGTTTAAATGGAGTTTGTGTACATTCAATAAGAATGACTAGATTTGTACTTGTTAAATTCTGTTTAGCCAATGTGTTAATTAACTAATGAAATTGTATTTTTGATTCGTTCCCGTAATTATCTTTTTAATAAAGGACTATGTTGAGGTCCCAAAAGTGTTGGCGTGTGAATGAATCTTCCAGTGTCAAAAATCTGCTCTTAAAGCGCGTTCGCCACGAGTGCCGGTGTCAGTCGCTGGGGCTCCTCTCGTACTGTCGGAACGCCGCTCAGGAGCTTCACATGATTGCTGTCGGAAAGCCGCTCTCGGAATCCTCAGGATTGCTGTCGGAACGCCGCTCTGGGAATTCTCAGGATTGCTGTCGAACGACGTTCTGGGAATTCTCAGGATTGTCGGAAGGCCGCTCTGGGAATCATCAGGATAACTGTCGGAACGCCACTCTGGAGCTTCACATGATTGCTGTAGAAACGCCGTTCTGGGAATCCTCAGGATTGCTGTCGGAACGCCGCTCAGGAGCTTCACATGATAGCTGTCGGAACGCCGCTCTGGGAATCCTCAGGATTACTGTCGAAATACCACTCTGGAGCTTCACATGATTGCTGCAGGAACGCCGTTCTGGGGCTACACAGCTGTCGGATCGCCGCTCTGGCGCTTCAGAGGATTGCTGTTAGAACGCCGTTCTGGGGCTACACAGGCTTGCTGTCGAAACACCGCTATGGGGCTCCACAGGATTGCTGTCGGATTCCGAGGCTCCACAGGATTGCTGTCGAAACGCCGCTCTGGAGCTCTACATGATTGCTGTCGGAACGCCGCTCTGGGGCTCCACAGGATTACTGTCGGAACGCCGTTCTGGGGTTACACAAGATTGCTGTCTGAACGCCGCTCTGGGGCTCCACAGGATTGCTGTCGGAACGCCGTTCTGGGGCTACACAAGTTTGATGTCTGGGGTTCCACAGGATTGCTGTCGGAACGCCGCTCTGGCACTCCACATGATTGCTGTCGGAACGCCGCTCTGGGGCTCCACAGGATTACTGTCGGAACGCCGTTCTGGGGTTACACAAGATTGCTGTCTGAACGCCGCTCTGGGGCTCCACAAGATTGCTGTCGGAACGCCGTTCTGGGGCTACACAAGATTGCTGTCTGGGGTTCCACAGGATTGTTGTCGGAACGCCGCTCTAGGGCTCCACAGGATTGCTGTCGGAACGCCGCTCTGAGGCTCCACAGGACTGCTGTCGGATTCCGAGGCTCCACAGAATTGCTGTCGAAACGCCGCTCTGGGGCTCCACAGGATTGCTGTCGGATTCTGAGGCTCCACAGGATTGCTGTCGGAACGCTGCTCTGGGGCTCCACAGGATTGCTGTCGGAACGCCGTTCTGGGGCTACACATGATTGTTGTCTGAACGCCGCTCTGCGACATTCAAGGATTGAGAACATTAATCCCTGCGATGTCTGGTTTTCAGACTGTGCAGGTTATGGTCATCTGCTTATGCAGTTCTAATGGAAGAGAGTGACTGAATTATAGGTGAAACTCTACCTGCTTTGTAACATTTTGTTCTGTTTCGATCTCTGTTAAATAATACTCATAATCTTAGATAACGCGCGTTTTATTTTACTGTTGCCATTGCTATTGAAAACACTTACAGCTCTGAAAAAACGTAAATCTACTTTTTGACGGCAGTGTACGACATTACAGAAAATATTTGAAAGGGAAGCTTATGGTTTGTACAAACAAAATTCCCTCTGTTAGAGGAAATGAGGTGACTGAAATGAATGGACATTACTCTTTCTTGTCTTAGGCAAAAATTGCTTCATACTTTTCGAATAGGCACTAAGAATTATGAATGAAAGCTCTTTGTGTAATGTTTAGTGAAACATGTGTGTGTATGTGTGTGTGAGAGAGAGAGAGAGAGAGAGAATAGTGCTTTGGGTTGTGATTTATGCGAAAAATGAAATAAGAAATCTACAACGCCGTGATAAATGTATAAAATGCACACTTTGGAACTCTGTCAGGGACGTTGCTAAATTTAAGTGATAGGAGAACTAGAGATCTTCTCGGGCTTCAATTTGGGAGGAAGCCTTGTCCATTAAAAATGCACGAATTAGAGCCTGATCCTTTGAATTCAGCTAAAATGAATGAAAGCGCTCGGTTCGTGTTGCATTTTTATGTTTTCGTTTTCACTCTGCTGCCGCCGTCATATGCGCATTTTTGAGGGCAATTAAAACAAGCAGAAAAGCTCGCAAGGTGAAAACAGATTTTAATTTCAACACTTCATAGTTCAGTTTTTTAAAAGGAGTGGAGCAGGAGTGTATGTAGTTGTGACAAGTAGAAGAGAGGCGGTGTCATTCTCTTTTAAATATCTGAGTTCTTAAATCTCTTAAAAGAAAAAAATATCTAAACGAAATGTCCCTTTAAAATTTAAAGAAATCAACTTTCGATTTTAAGTTAAATTTAAAGGTTTCTTTTACGAAACGAAATTTGTTTTGATTTTATTTCCCACATTGACAGATAAAATGGAAACATGACATAAGTTTACGACCTCTAGAGCAGTGGTTCCTTAACTTTTTACATTCGAGGACCGGCAAAGCGTTGGGAAATCTTTCGCGGACCGGCAATGCCAAAACAAAACGTTTAGGCTATTTTCCATCGTTTTATCTCGTAATATTCTATATTACAGAGGGCAAGTCGAAAGTTTTGCAACTTTTGCAATACGCATGTGCTGCGGCGGATATGTCACGTGTTTAAACTAGTTCAAGTCGCGCACTGCAGTCAGTCGAAAGGGATATAAAGTGGCAGTCGTTGCTATGAACAGCATTGCATGTCGTTGTTCTGTCTGTGGTTGGGACGCCTAAAAGATGGATAGCCACATCCGGCTAATTAAAGAACTTTTGCTTTACGAGTTTGAACTCGGCCATAACGCTGATCAATCAACATGAAACATTTGGCATGCAAAAGGGGAAGATTCCGTGGACCATAGCACCGCAATCAGATGGTTCAAGAAATTTCGCTCAGGTGACAGAAACCTCGACGATCAGCCAAGGTTAGGTTGGCCGCGAACCGTGGATTCCGAGGCCGAAGCCGTAGGGGTAAATCCGGCAAAAACACTCTGAGATTATCGGAGGAGCTGGGAATATCATAGATCACCGTGTTTCGTCACCTTTAGGACCTTGGCAAGGTTACAGGAGATGGCGCAATGACCCTCGTGAACTGACGTCAGCTGAAGCAAGCAACCAAGTGGAAGTTTGCACCAAACTCCTAGAAAACCCGCGCGACGCCCGTTACATCCAGAGTATTTTTACGTGCGATGAAAAGTGGGTCTATTTCCTTAACCCTAGCACACACTGGCAAAGGTTGAGCTCGAGCCAGCTTCCTGAACCTGTTGCTAAACGTGCGTTCTTCGAGCACAAGGTGATGCTCTGCTTCTGGTGGAATTTCGAGGGGATAAGCCATTACGAATTTGTTCCAGACGGTCAGACCATCAACGATAACCTGCACTCTGAACAGCTGGAGCTTATGTATGCCGTTTTGGAAGAGAAGTACCCGGCACTGGTAAACAAAAAGCGCGCTGTCCTACAGCAGGACAACGCTCGGCCTCATACCACGGCCCGGGCAGAACTCCAGGAACTTGAGGGTACCGAACTGATGGCACGCCCAGCATATAGTCCGAACCTTTCGCCGTCGGATCATTATTTGTCCCGGTCGATGGCTCATTTCCTTCGCGCAGAGGCATTTCAACAACCAGGAGGAGGTGGCAGCTGGGGTGAAAGAGTTCTTCGCCTCGAAGGACAAGAATGGGTACCGTCGCGGAATGGAAGAACTGGCAGACCCATGGCTAAAGACGGTGCCACACGATGGCCTCTGCTTTGAATATTTGTCAGCTTTCTTCGTAAAGGTACGTATGAAGATATAAAGTGATCCAAATTTTGCAAATCTTTCGACTAATCCTCTGTATAATGAACACTGTGTACAATCCATAATTTACACTGAAGAACAATTGAATTAGAGACAGCTGGAGTTATGCAAATGTGGCGCAAACAAAAACGACATGACGTATGCAGCGATCTGGCAATATAAGGAGTGATGCGACGGGAATCAGTTAGAGTCGGACGCAGTATGGATAAAACGAAGGATCTAAGCGCATTTGATCGTGGGAAAATTGTCGGGGCCCGACAAATGGGTCACTACATCTCGGAAGTCGTGCAGGCCCTAGGATTTTCACGAGACATTGTCTAAGGGTGCACCGTGAGTACATCGAATCCGGTAAAACCATCCCTGCAAGGGCCAACTGCCGTGGACAGCAGCGTGTGGATGAGCCGGGTCATCGTCGGCTAGCTCGCATTATAACAGCGGATACACGGGCCACAGTGCAAGAAATCACTCGGCGATTTAACGCTGGTGCACAAAAACGTTTAAGTAGCCACACCATCCAGAACCATCTCTTCGCTATGGGGTGCAGAAACCATCGTCCCACGAGGGAACCGCTGATGACCGCACATCACAAGGTACAAAGATTACCATGGGAGCGGAAACATCGCCACTGGAACCCAGACATGTGGAAAAATGTTGCCTGGACTGATGAGTCGAGATTCACGGTGGTACATGTGGATGGCAGGATACGAATATGGCGCAAACCACATGAAGCGATGAATCCTTCTTGCCCACAGGGTACACTTCAAGCTGGTGGGGGTGGCATTCTCGTCTGGGGACTGTTTACGTGGACTGAAATGGGACCCTTGGTACATGTAACATCGTCTCTCACAGGTCAACGTTACCGGGATATCCTGGACGACCATTTGCTCCCGTTTGTGCATCTTCAAAATCCCATTTGGGACCTCATCCTGCAACAAGACAATGCACCGTGCCATCGCTCCCGAATTGTATCCGAATGGTTGGATGAACACTCCGCCAACGTGACCTCGCTTCCTTGGCCAGCTAGGTCACCTGTCCTCAATCCCATCGAGCACATCTGGGATGCCATCGAGAGAGATGTTCTAAGCTCTGACCCCTCCATCAAATCTTCATGAACTGTGGGAGCTTGTTCAGGGGTCGTGGATCCGTATGGCTTCCCAACGCTTCCGGTGTCTTGTCGAGTCCATGCCGAGACGAATCGCCGCTGTCATCAGGGCGAAAGGTGGTGCTACAGGTTACTAGACCGGTATCTATAATTCAATTGCTCTTCGGTGTATATCCTAGTTTATTCCATGTCACCTCCTTACAGATAATATCATTTAATCTGTTAGTATTATTTAATGATTAATAAGTGCAATCCATAATCATTATATTACAATATTCTCCTTACTGTTAATATCCTTTTTTGAAGCCAATGCTACGTCTGTTGCTGCTACTTCGCAATGATCATCTCGAGCAGTGGTTCAATTTTCGTTTCTCCAAAACGTAGTGCGGCTTTAATGTCCATTATGTTCCTGTGCTTCGTTTTGATTTCCAAAACGGCTGAAATGGGTTTCTCGCACTAAATACGTTGTCGAAAAAATTTCCAATAATTTTAGATCTTTGTTGCTGAGACTTCGATATTTTTTCTCCGTAATACCCTAAAACTGAGGCAGAAATTTGGATCTGAATATCAATACCAGACTGGTATCAGAAGGAAGTTCAACAAAACTTTCCTTTTCCTGGTCAGTTAACCTGGAGGAGTTCAGATCTTCTTTGAAGGGATTATGATCAAATGATCATATGTATAGGATTTTAGGAAGGGTGTGTCTGACCCCAGGTCTTAAACAACTCTTAGAAATAGGAAGCTAAAAGATTTGGGCTAGAGTGTCCGATAGGAAAGTGGCACGGAAGCAAAGTAGAAAGGGGGAGGAAGACGCCTTTATTTATTACCAGGGGGGGCAGTACCCGGGGTCCGACGGCTTAACGTTCCCATCTGACGCACGGCGGATATTTAGTGGATCGAGCGTTTGTACCGCCTGCGATCGAACTTGAGGTCCCTTCCGTGGAAGACACGAACGTTACTCCTAGGCCACCCGCTGCCCGTGTGAAGGGATTGGCGATTCAAGCTTCTTTTAATCTCCCACGACAGGTATCCAAAAAATTTAGATCTTCAATTCCTCCTACTTTGACTCCATTTCGATTCAAAAGAAAAATAATTAAATTAGCTGGTTTCTACCGGACCGGCAGAAAAGACCTCGCAGAACAGCAGTTGGAAAACAATGCTCTAGAGGAAGAATTCTGAATTACGGAAAAATACAAAATATGCAAAAAGATTGTAGATAACAAAAGCTATTCTAAGGAATATGTATTTTTTAAATACGCCTCCCTGAAGCAGAGAATTCGAGAAAAAGGTTTTCACATTTACGGTCCCTGAAGGAAAAGCTGGGCATTATTTAAAGACGATAATGTGTTCCCCGTATTTAGTATATACAGTAAAAAAATAAATTTTCCGAAAGGATTTCTCGAAGCGGAGATACAGCTGCAAATAGAAATACTCTCTAACACCACCTAGCGCCAGAACTGTGAACTACGAAAAACTCATGAGTACAAGAAAAGTGTTTCGCAAGAAAAATGGTATCTCGTGATAAATGAATTGTTTTTAATCAGACTTTTAGAAGCAGAGATATCGAGAAGAGGAGCATAAGTATTTGCGCCCCCTAGTGGGTAAATTTTTCATTATTGTGGAAAGGAAATGCCCACAAATATTTTCCGTGGTTAGTAGTATCTGAATTAAAAATAATTTTTGAAGTCGAAAATTTTGACGCACAGCTATTGTTGTAATTATGCTGTAAACGTGAACTTATGTCCTTAGGTGGCAATTCTGTACGTTAAGAAAAATTTGAAATTCTCTGCAAGACGTTTCCCACCAGAAACGCTCTCGACAAAGAAAAACTTTTGAAATCGGACTGTTAGAAGCAGAGATAGTGAGAAATATATGATATAAATCTGCGCCCTCGAGCGGAAAATTATTTTAAGCAGCGGAAATTTTCTAAAGTTTATTCGTATAAATGTTATGAGACCACAAGAAAACTTTTAAATGGAGTTTTCAGAAGCGCAGATTACTGCAGATACATCAATATACATTTACGCCCCCAAGCGGCAAGACAGGAGTTTTAAAAAATTAACAATTATGTGCACAACATTTTCCACCAGGAGATCTAATTAATGCGATTTTTTTTTCAAATCGATTATTTAGAAACAGAGAAATCTGAGAAATCACAATTTACTTTTGCGCCTCCTAGCGGCAAAACTATACATTACTTGAAAAAGAAACTCTACCCAAAATAGTGTTCGTGAATTTAAAAAAAAATAACAATTACATTCACAATATTTTCCACCAAGAGATCTAATTAATGCGATTTTTTTTATTTCAAATCGATCATTTAGAAACACAGATATCTGAGAAATCACAATTTACCTTTACGCCTCCTAGCGGCAATACTATACATTACTTGAAAAAGCAACTCTACCCAAAATAGAGTTCGTGATAAATGGTATCGAAAAGAAGAAATAATTTTTCAGACGGATATTTAGAAGCAACGATATGGGATAAAATGCGTTTTGAATTCGAAAATATATGAATTTACGCTCTCTAGCGGCGAATTTATAAATTGGAGAAGAACCAGAAAGGAAGGTAATCGTTTGCACATTTTTGACTTCCCAATGTAAAAATAATAATTCAAATAGCCTCTCAGCGCTAAAAATAAAAACAAAAGCAAATACGCAGGTCGTCAGAGAAGATTTTCAGCCGCTCCAGATGGATTGCGACATCGCTGCGTGCCGGACACAGCTGTTCTTCGCACATCGAAAGGAACTACGTGTACCTTGAAACCACACATCCGGGTATGTCTCCAGCTCTCTGCTTTGAGCGCCGGTGTGAAAGAAACTTCTCTGTGTGCCCTGGATAATGCTTGTGCGCGATCGTGTTGTTTATTGATAGAACTAACTGTTCCTGAATAAAGGAAGCAACTTTATTAAATGTAATGTTCCCGATCATTAGACTCAGTTACGCTACACTATTTGAAGGATGTGTATTTTCTTATTATAAAGTATGTGTTTTTCTCCAATAGCGACGCAATTATGCGGTATGACAAGTGAACTTCTACAACAAACATGGCGTCAGTAAGAAACGCGTTATTGTATTATCGTGGAGCATCTGAGTGTTGTGAACATATTTCATCAAGTTGGATATCACTGTGTCTTCGTATCATCCTTTGTATTATGATTAAAAAAATTTCTATTTCCATACCATTCAGGTCGGTATATTGTTTTTATTGGTATGATGTGCTCTCTGTTCTATTATTGTTAAGCACATATCCTTCCGCCTTGAATGAAGGTCTAGCTAAAAACCTTTTTCCTTTCTACTGCGTACCGAATCGATTGGATTGTTGATATTAGCAATTTAACTACGCATCCAATTTAAGAATTAAATTCAACAAAAAATGCATATACATTTGTGGGTGTGCACTCGATATCATCAATATGTGAGCCATTATTTAGCTTCAGGGGCCGATAGAGTTAGTTGAAATATTTTTACAGTGGGTCTTCTCTGTTGCTGAGAAACACGCGATTAGTTACTTTAAACAGAGTAAATATCCTTCTACATTCTTTCAGGGAGAATAGAGGTATACAACACAAGCTATACCGTTCATTCGAGCATACTTTATCGTATCTTCATTGGTAATAAGTTATTGCATCATAATCGAGAAAAAGCTTTAAAGCAAGTGTCCCTAGATATTGTAATAAAGTAAAAGAAGCTGACCGCAATCAGGAGAACAATTAAAATTGCGCATTTATATTGCTTCTGTCTTTCCAGCGTGCCCATAATGCTTTTTAAATGTTTATGTGCCACGTTACAAAGTGTTCTGATTGATGCTTGGCTCTTTCGGGTGGTCGCCGCATTTATTTAACTGCAATTTTAAGAACCTTTGCAACACACGTGCTACACCGAAGCGATTAAAAATTTCTCTTCGGTTGAAAAAGTATGCCGTAATTCAAAAATTTCGGCAATGGCTTCTGGAAGCAAGCCAGAACGTCTGTCGCAATAAAATGAAACGTTTCCTTCAATACTTTACTGCAGAGACACATTGTCGTCTTGAGGGAAAAAAAGACGCCATGCGGTGTTTAATTTTTCGCCCAAACTTTTCAATAAGTATGGATATTCATCCCGCTTTTATTGAAATTTCGCTTCTGCGAATGTCGACTTCAATTGCCTTTCAGGAAAAACATTTGTTTCACTTCCTGCTTTGGACACTGCAACAAAGAAATTTCATCTTTTGTACTATCGGAATTGTCGAAGTCCCAGTTTGTATCAAAAGTTTGAAAAATAAGCTTTTGTCAAATGAGGAGAAACATCGAATATAAAAGTTTCGGAATCATTTCTCTCCGACTCTTTGGTTATAAATAACCCAACGGCAAAACCTTTAATCTCCGTGAAAATTTTTAAAAATGACGTGTTTCCGTATTAATACATTCTTCCGTATAACTTGTGTTACAACATATTTAAATTCGCTGAATAAAAAAACACAACCACGAGTAGCACATAAAACGAAAAAATGGTAATTCAAAAATATTTTATGAATTATCTGTAATTTGTACACTAGCAAAAGGTTTTCCACTTAATTAAGTTGTGACGAAGCGTAACTTCGTCGTTCTTCTGTTTCACACGTTAACTTTACAAACTGTACTGTACTAACAAGGAATAGTCTGTAGTGTTACTCCCAGTGAAGAATATAATTTGCAAAGTACTTCAAGAGACGTTTTAATTCAGGGTAAACCAATATAACTGGAGAACAACAACAATTACACTCAGCAACAAAAACAAATGTGGTGTAGCGGAAGCATATCCGGCGCGTAACTGGAAGACCCTGGGTTCGACTCCCAGTGGCGGCCAATGAGAATTTTTCCGTGACTCACTTATAAACGTAGAAAGAGCGAAGATCTTTGTTTGATGTTCCTGGTCCACGTTAAATGTCTGTATTAATTATTCATTCGCCTTCTAATTATTTCTTCAGTTGCTGCTTACCATCTTTGGTGAATCCCCAGAATTGTGCAGGGCTCCAAGAAGCAACCTGCCAAATTAGCTTGGCAGTTAGCGTGTGTGAGTCTGGAGGAATTCGAGGCCGCTGTGGTGTAGCGGAAGCATATCCGGTGCGTAACTGGAAGACCCTGGGTTTGACTCCCGGTGGCGGCCAATGATAATTTTTCCGTGATTCACTTATAAACGTAGAAAGAGCGAAGATCTTTGTTTGATGTTCCTGGTCCACGTCAAATGTCTATTAATTATTCATTCGCCTTCTAATTATTTCTTCAGTTGCTGCTTACCATCTTTGGTGAATCCCCAGCATTGTGCGGGGCTCCAAGAAGCAACCTGCCAAATTGGCTTGGCAGTTAGCGTGTGTGAGTCTGGAGGAATTCGAGGCCGCTGTGGTGTAGCGGAAGCATATCCGGCACATAACTGGAAGACCCTGGGTTCGACTTCCGGTGGCGGCCAATGAGAATTTTTCCGTGACTCATTTATAAACGTGGAAAGAGCGAAGATCTTGCTTGAAAAATAAATTCTTTGTTTGTTACAAAGACTGCATATGCCGAATCATACAGTATTTGTTATGCTGATTGCAAATCTGCTGGCTAAATTGTGCTATCGGGCATAGTTCTCGAGTAACCTGTTGTTTCAGTGTACAATAATAAGCCTTCATTTTGGCATGTACATTTTGCTACAAGAAATTAATCACACTTACCTTAAAAAATAGCTATTTTAGATGTTCTTCTGTACTTTGGTTGTACTACATCCCTTTTTAGAGTCCAAGAGTAATCAGCTAGCATTTTAGGGCTCCATTTTCCTTTATTTTCTATGGTATGTACATATGTCCTGATGAAAATGTTCTCCGTGCTCACCGCTTGCAGCTCATAAGTTCTGTGGAAAAAAGTCCAGATGCGAGTGAAGGAAATGTATTTTAAGGGACCTATTGCATCCCATGGCCTTATAGTTTTTTAGAATCTCAGTAACAAGTTCTTTATAATTTTCTGCCTTCCGGTTACCTAAAAGGTTCAGTACCACACCTTTAATGGACTTCCATGCAGCAGCTTCAGCCTCATTCAAAGTGCCTTCAAATGCAAGGTCACGCATAAGTTTCCTTATTTGTGGAACAATAAAAATGCCTTGTTTAATTTTGGCTTCAGATATTTTGGGGAACTTGTTCTTCAGAAAACGAAAGGCTTCTCTTATTCAATGCCTTTGCACAATGTTTTATCAAACCGAGTTAGATGTGAAGCAGTGGGAAGTACACCTTCTGAGGACTTAATAAAAATGTTGTTGCTGAGCCTTTAGTATTATTCCTGGAATTAAGGACTCTCTTTTAGGCCAAATCTGTTTAATGTAATGATAAGTGCTGTCCCTTCTGTTCCATTCACAGAGGAAGCAGCAGTATTTTGTGCATCCACATTGCAGACCAAGGAGTAAAGCTATCACTTAAAGATCGCCACAAATATTCCATGAGTGTTTTGTATACTATACTTTGAAGCAACAGTTTCATATTTGAATATGTTTCTTTTATCTATGCAGCATATGCAACAGGTAGTGACAGATTTATGCTTCCGTTATGAAGGTTTCAAAATCGCTTTATTCTAATTTATCATAAGAAAACATAAGAGGGAGACGTACAGTATTGGGCGTCTCACTGGGAAATAATACAAAACTGTTAAAACATGATGGTATATACACTGCAATGACAATGGGGATGAATAACAAATGCTGCAAGCAAAGCTTATTGAATTGCTGACTCTCAAACCTATACTGTTCCTGGCCGTTCTCTTTCCTCCAATGTTCAACTTCTTCGCGATCTCATTCATCTTGCCAAGACTCATTCTGAACCTCTTGCTCTCCTTTCCTTAGACCTCCGTTCCGCTTTCGATAATATCTCACACGCCTATTTAACACAAACCCTGCTACACTTTGGCTTTCCTCCACAATTTGTCTCCGTTCTTCTCTCCCTCTACCGGGACGCCGTTTTCCATGTCAAGACGGCATCCTTTCTCACAGCACATGTTCCCTTCAAGCGGGGAGTTCGTCAGGGCTGCCCGCTTTCTGGTCAACTGTTTGCGATTGCCGTCGAGCCTTTTCTACGCTCTCTGCAAACATCTCTCCTAGCACAACTTCCACCACCAGTTGCCAGCTCACGGCATCACTCAGTCATTTACTCTGCTTATGCAGATGACATCATCGTCTGCATTCGTAGCGACTCACAGTTCCAACTGCTTCGTCGTTTGTTCTCCGCATATGCTTCATGTTCTGCAGCTGAACTAATACGTCTAAGAGCACTGGATTGTGGTGCGGGTCGTGGTCCAATCGCTTGGATGCTCCATGGGGGGCCACATGGTCATCCACTACGCAACGCTTCCTGGGTGTGCACTTAGGCGCACCACAAGCTACATCCAGTGCAACTCGCTCGGAACTCCATCCTCGCCTCCTCCGCACAGCTTCATTCTGGTGTCGTGCGCAGTTCTGTACGTCCTACTACCAGCGAGCAAATCTCACCAGGACATACCTTCTGTCCATTTGCAAGCATTCTTGGATTGCATCTACGACCCCGCTTTTCTGTCTCCAGGAGGTTACACGCTGCCTTACTCGAGTAATGTGGGCGGGTCATCACTGGATTAACGTCCACAAGCTCTGTGCTCCTCCCTCCTATGGTTATGAAGAAGGGCAGCTTTCAAGTTTATTTTTGAGGAATCTATAAAAAGTCTCCATTATTCAGGTTTGTCTTGCTGTTCTAAGGCTTCAAACAATAAGTCTATATCATTGCAGTACACAAGATCACCCCTCTTCGAAAATAAGTGTTCAAACTATTGCTGTCGTCGACGAAAACTACATACTTTTGTACTTGGTTGAAAACGATTCCATCCCTTTAATCTTGAAGCCAATATTTCGGCCTGACATTTTGCTAAGTGAAGGTCACTAACCAGGTCACTTAATGCTTCCTGACTTATAAGGTGAGGCAGAGAATCTTCCGATAGATCAGGGTCTTGTTGTACTTCAATATGTGTGGATTAATTTCATCAAAATCACTATCATCTAAACTCCATGACTGTGTAGGTAAAGGAAAAGGTCTTATGGACGAAGTAGTATTGGGATACGGAATCGTGTCTTTTGTCGCAACTGTAATTCCAGATATCTTAGTGATGCAGAAGTAACAGTCTGTTAAGTGGTCTTTCGGTTCTCTCCAAGCCATTGGTACGATAAATGGGATTTGACGTGATCCCTTCAACCAGCCAGTCAACAAATAAAGTTACACATGAATTACAACAAATGTGAGGCGCCCAAGATTTATCATCATCCCCCATTTTGCACTGGAAATAAAGTCCATACGATTTTCTAATCAACGATGTGAAATGTCACCTTTCAGACTTTAAAATAAATTGTCCACAAATACAGCAGAAACTGTTTGGATGGTTTACACAAGTACGCGACATTATTTAAGGTACACGTTGCGCAATCCACACTGATTTTTAAACTCACGAGAAAATGCACGTCCTTCAATACCGATTATATTCATTCGAATGACAAATATTCTGCTTTGTTCCCCTTTCCCAGAAGGAATAGTACAACAGGAAGTAATGGCGCTAGTATGTCTACTCTCATAGACACAGCAACTTGAATCCCCATTTGGATGTCTCCATGCCCATTTCCTGTGTAGCTTTTTCTTGAAAAAGGAGTTCAAGACGAAAAACCCTTCTGCCTCTGCAAACTCTACGAGAGTATTTCCACGCTGGTTTCTGTTGCCGTGACCAAATTTACCTACTGAAGTTTCATTCTGTTGCTGTTGCCCTATTTTGGCATTGAAATCTCCCATAATTATCTTCAAATGCTGCTTACCTTTATTATTTAGATGACGAAATTCCTCATAAAATTCTTCAATTTCTTCTTCAGGATGACTTGTGGTGGGTGCATAAGTTTAAATTATCTGAGCCTTGTACCTTCTCGAGAGTTGGATAACGAGTCGTGCAGCTATGTCAGAGGAACTTTCAACTTCTACAACTTTATCCTTCAGTTTCTTGTTTATTATAAATCCAACACCACTAGTTCTAGTTCTGCCAGTAATACAGTAGTATATATATATATATATATATGTACGCAGTCGTATCAAAATAATATGACCACCTACATAACAATGGAATATATACACTGAGTGGCCACTTTATTATGACCACCAGACAGTTATGGCTGCACGCTGTTGCCGCCAGAAGACCAGGCTAGTTTAAAAAGGGAAAGCTTAGTGCTTGCGACAGTAGTAGAAGTGATTTTGGGGTGACGAGATGGGTAAATAATGCTATTTGACGGACTTTCAACGTGGGATGATTGTAGGAGCTCGGAGCCATGGAGCGAGTATCACCAAAACCGCCGCATTCGTGAAATGTTCCAGAGCAGCTGTTGTTAAAGTGTTTAAAGACTGGACTGTCAGACAAAAAACTGGGTCTCTACGTGCGACGGTTGGTCGTCATCGACTAGTGACTGCTCGGGCGGAACGGAGAGTGTCCAGACTGGTAACAGAGAACAGAAGGGCAACAGTGCAGCAAATTACATATCCTCAAATGATCTCTGCACGCACTGTTAACCGTACACTGCTTCGGATGGGATATGGCAGCCGAAGGCCTGTTCGAAGAACTTTGCTGTGTGCAATTAACAAGAGAAAACGTCTCCAGTTCGCACTGGAGCACAAGGATTGGACAGTCGATAACTGGAAATAAATTATGTGGTCCGATGAATAACGTTTTCAGTTGTACCATGCCGATGGCCGAGTGAGAATTTGGCGGAAACAGCACGAAAGCATGGACCCCAAATGCATTGCTACAACCCTTGGTGGAGGCAACGTTATGGTTTGGGAAATGTTTTCCTGGCATGCTTTGGGCTCTTTAATTCGTATTGATCAACGTCTGACTGGCACATCATATCTTAACATCGTTGCGGACCAAGTGTATCCTGTCATGTGGATGGTTTATCCTAATGGCGATGACTACTTTCAACAAGATAATGCGTCCTGCCATAGTGCTCGTATTGTGCAGGATTGGTTTCAGGAACATGCCGGTGAGTTTACTTTGCTTAGGTGACCCCCACAATTTCCAGATTTCAACCCTATTGAGAATTTGTGGGATGAAGTTGAACGAGCCATCAGACAGCTGGATCCACCACAACCCTGTAATCTCACACTGCTGGAAAGTGTTATTCATCAAGCATGGTCTCAGATTCCACAAACCACCTATCAACATCTCGTGGAGTCCATGCCACGAAGAATCGACGCAGTATTAAAGGTAAAAGGTGGCCCAACGAAGTACTGAGGGGGTGGTCATAATAAAGTGGCCACTCAGTGTGTGTATATATATATACATATACACGTTTCAAATCGTAAGGAACATTAGAGTGTGACCAATAGACTGAAGGAGGTTCCTGTTCACGACTTTCACCTTTCCTTCGAACACTTGGAAGAAAGATTTCACACTTGTGTGGAGTTGGAGGGAGATTATTATAAATCTGTATAAGTGGCAATTCGTAATATAGTTTATTGTTTTGATATAATAATTTTTGTCTCATAACTTGAAGGACACACTGCATATATATGAAGTTTTCATTCTAAAAAGATAGTAGCTAGGAACCATTTCCACAAATTACATGAAGATCTTGAATTCATGAACAGCAGTTACATTTTCCAAATAGAGGCATTTGTTAAAGGTAAAAGAAACAAGCAACTTCCCCGTAATTTGTGAGAACAGAAGACATTTTTCATGTATATGTGTTTTACCAGCCATATAAAATATCAGCCGTTTACAAAAGGAAACGAAAGATATATTTTAAATCGAAAAATCTTCGCAACAAAAAATTCTGACAGGATCTTCACATTAATTTTCTTTGAAAGTTTCGATGCAAAGTTCATTGCTTAGAGGAGAGATTCCTGAAACACCAGCGGTGGAAGAATTAAATGAACTTCGGAAACGGAAATAATTAACTATCCGAAAATACCCGCAATCTCTTTCCTTTCTGCATCTGATTCCCAAAAGCTGTGAAAAGAGAAATTCAGATGAAATCGAAAAAAAAAAGTATTATTTTGAAATTGAATCACTTATGATATCTTCATATCTTTTCACTGCTAGCAACTATGCATTATATGAATTAGGAATTCGAGACTTGAATTTTGAGAGCTTTGCCTTTTATTTTTAAATAGAGAATTGAACGTTAAGTTGCCTTTTTTTACTACTTTTTTGTTCCCACCGTCTTTTTGATCACTATTATAAAAATAAGATACTTTTAGATTAATAACTGTCATCAAAATTCCATTCACAATTTTAAACTCTGCAAATTTCTTTTTACGTTGCAAATATTTGTATAGGCAGTACAAGAGAGTGATCTTACGAGAAAAGCTGAAATTACAGTTTTGCAAAGAAGAAAAGTTGAAATTCGAAATTCGCCTACTAATGCGAAAACACTTAATGGAATAAGGAACAATTTCCTCGAGTTCAAGTTCGATTACACTGATAATTCACATGCTTTTAAGTGAAGTTCGGTTTATTAAAAAATATGTTATTCAATTTTTTTTATTTCGTCCAACTTGAATTGATAGGGCCAAACTTCTTCCTTCTGCTTTACAAAAGCTAGAATTCCTTTTTTTTTCCAGTTAGAAAATATATTTTCCCCTGAAAATGATATGACACACTATAATTTACAATTTTATCAATACTGGAATCTTTCTTTTCACATTTGAGGCAGTGCATCGAATCAATAGGAGAATTCCTTGACGCTGTGCACAAAGGAGCAGATTATGTGTTTAACTAACCTAACACAAATTCTCGTCATTTCCCTTTTAACAAACATTAGTGGAAGCTTTATTTATCTTTTGTCGTTACTATCGAGTGCGTTGCTCTCAAGAGCTCTCAGCTAGTGTTTCGTCTCCCACAGTTTTCCTTTACTCTGCAAGAAGTATATCATTCGGCACTCATTTTCAATTATGATTGTAACATACCGCATGAACTGGTTTCCGAACGCATTCTTTCCTACTACTTTGATAATTTAAAATTCATAACTTTCCTTCATCTTTACATACCGCATGAACCGGTTTCCGAACGCATTCCTTCCTACTACTTTGATAATTTAAAATTCATAACTTTCCTTCATCTTTACATACCGCATGAACCGGTTTCCGAACGAATTCCTTCCTACTACTATGATAATTTAAAATTCATAACTTTCCTTCATCTTTACATACCGCATGAACCGGTTTCCGAACGAATTCCTTCCTACTACTTTGATAATTTAAAATTCATAACTTTCCTTCATCTTTACATACCGCATGAACCGGTTTCCGAACGAATTCCTTCCTACTACTATGATAATTTAAAATTCATAACTTTCCTTCATCTTTACATACCGCATGAACCGGTTTCCGAACGAATTCCTTCCTACTACTTTGATAATTTAAAATTCATAACTTTCCTTCATCTTTACATACCGCATGAACCGGTTTCCGAACGCATTCCTTCCTACTACTTTGATAATTTAAAATTCAGAACTTTCCTTTATCTTTACATACTGCATGAACCGGTTTCCGAACGAATTCCTTCCTACTACTTTGATAATTTAAAATTCATAACTTTCCTTCATCTTTACATACCGCATGAACCGGTTTCCGAACGCATTCCTTCCTACTACTTTGATAATTTAAAATTCATAACTTTCCTTCATCTTTACATACCGCATGAACCGGTTTCCGAACGAATTCCTTCCTACTACTTTGATAATTTAAAATTCATAACTTTCCTTCATCTTTACATACCGCATGAACCGGTTTCCGAACGCATTCCTTCCTACTACTTTGATAATTTAAAATTCAGAACTTTCCTTCATCTTTACATACCGCATGAACCGGTTTCCGAACGCATTCCTTCCTACTACTTTGATAATTTAAAATTCATAACTTTCCTTCATCTTTACATACCGCATGAACCGGTTTCCGAACGCATTCCTTCCTACTACTTTGATAATTTAAAATTCAGAACTTTCCTTCATCTTTACATACCGCATGAACCGGTTTCCGAACGCATTCCTTCCTAATACTTTGATAATTTAAAATTCAGAACTTTTCCTGATACTTGGAATGCCTTTTTTGTAAGATGAGATTTTCGTCCCGAACTCTTTACGAAAACCCTGATAACTACAAAAGGTAAGTAAATAAATTGATGAAACTTGGTATACATCTTTCTTACAATATTGTGCATGCAATGAACTAAACGTTTTGCTGTTTGTCAGTTCAAAGTTAGGTTATAGCCATTTACATTCAACATAGTGAAGAAATTTGTCGGAAATTCACACTAATGCTTGTAGGAATGAGTGTATCACAGAAATGTTTAGGAACATCACTTACCTTTTAGTTCACTGTATAGATGATAGCCATGCACATGTACTGATGCAAAAAATGTCATCATGTATCTGTAACATTTTTATTTAGACCGTTTAGCGTAAACGGCATATTTCTTTAAATTCTTTCATAAATTTGCAAATGTCTTGAAAATTTATATTGACATTTTTTTTCAACGTTTACATGCTTTTGAGTTTTAGCCTTCCTAAAAAAAATTACATATTCTTGCATTTTTTTTTAAAAAAGTGCCCCGAACGCAGTGAAATACCTTAAATTAAAGTAAACAAATTATTTTCTAGCAGTAAATATTTCAAAATAAGAAAAAGATATACTGATTCTGGTGCTACATATTAAGGTCGTCACACACTACGTCGAAACGGAGCCGAAGTTCGTCCACAGACGTGGTCCAAGCTACACAGACGGAATCGGAATCATTTACTCGTATTTGGAAGATGGCGACAGCGTTAAAAGTAGTGTTGCGCGTAGTGTAATTATACAAGTGTTATCATATTACACTACTGTTTGGGAAAATTGCAACACCAAGAAATAATCGCGCTATTCAAATGAAATTTATATCACTGTTACCTCGTGTTACACGAGATAACTACTTACATTTCTACAGTTATACATTATTTTCTCGCTTCAAAACATAGCATTGTGTGAAGCCACCTCGAACAACAATAACAGCCGCCACACGGTGTGTCATTTAATAGAAGAGGTTTTAGATGTCGTCCTGAGTAATAGCCTGCCAGGCTGTTTCTATGCGAGACCAGAGTTCATCTGTGGTGACTGAGTATGGCGCTTGATGGACCAGTCGTTTACCTACTATGTCCCAGACATGTTCTTTCGGAGACATCCGGATAACGTGCAGGCCAGAGAATGAGTGGTACATTCCCTGCATGGAAGAGGTCTTGGGCCTTCCGGACCACATGTGAACGAGCATTGTCCTGCTGGAATACAGTGCCAGGACAACTCTGAAGGAAGGATATCACCTGTGACTCTGAAACATCCCTGACGGTATCGTTCGCTGTTGAGGGTTTGCTCAGACCTCATCAGGCGAAATCCCGAATTAAATCCGATGGCATCCCAATCCACAACGAGCGTGAACTTACAACCACAACCAGCTATAGACAAACCAGCGACTACCAACTGCTCTACACTTGCATCCACAACCAGCTATGCACAACCAGCAAAACATAGCCTGCTATGCACAGACCTACGTGCACTTTGCAGCGCTGGCATGACGCTGGAAGGTACCGTTCTCCACGATGCCTTCGAACACGTATGCTACCGTTATAGTGCATTAAGTTGAATCGTGACTCGTCAGAAAAAAAAAAACGACCAGTTGCCAGTCAACGACCCAGAGTCTGTGTTCGAGACTCCACTGCAACCTGAGGCCTCCGAAAACACGATCAGTTGCCAGTCAGAGTGCCAGTGTCTGTGTTCGAGATCCCATTGCAACTTGAGGAGTCAGAAAACACGACCAGTTGGAAGTCAGCGCCAGTGTCTGTGTTCGAGACTCCATTTCCACCTGAGGCGTCAGAAAACACGATCAGTGTCCAGTCAGAGTGACAGTGTTTGTGTTCGAGACCCCATTGCAACCTGAGACGTCAGACAACACGACCAGTTGCAAGTCAGCGCGCCAGTGTCTGTGTTCGAGACTCCATTACCACCTGAAGCGTCAGAAAGCATGACCAGTTGCCAGTCAGAGCACCAGTGTCTATGTTCGAGAACCCATTGCAACTTGAGCAGTCAAAAAACATGACCAGTTGCCAGTCAGAGCGCCAGTTTCTGTGTTCGAGACCCCATTGCAAGCTGAGGCGTCTGCAGCTGTTGAATAAAGGAATGCGCATCGTTGGGCTGGTAGCGACCAGTCCACTGTTGAGCAGACGACGTCGAACTTTGCTGGAGGACAAAGCCTGACTTGTGACTGTGCTCTACTGCTGCGCTAACACCGTGGATGTCGCTATGCTATTTATCAGTGCCATGCGGTAGAGATGTGTGTCATCTCGTGCAGTCGTGCGATTTCGCTGTCCATTTTCCGGATATCTGTGCGTCCGATCCTCATCTGTCCACAGACGCCACCCTTCGCATCACTGTACTGCGTGTTGTCTCGAACAAAAGGGAATTTTGCTGTAGAAAGATGCAGCTTCTCTCATACAAACAATCTTTCCTAGTTCAAAGTCCGTCAGTTGTTCATACTGCGAGCTTCTCCGGCAATGGGGCATGGTGGAGCACAAGAAACATCCTTTCGACTCAATGTCTGTTCTTCACTGATTGCAACATCTCATTTGAGCCAGCTCTTGATATCTGAGACCGGAGAGTTCACAGAGCGCTGCTCCGAAACCGTATGCGAATTTTCACTGACATTTTGTGAAAACGACTGTGAAAATTACAATCCTTTGCATGCCCCAACTTGATGTACATGTCAGATAAGTTTCAAGCTAATACTATCAGTCCTTCATGGTGTTGCAATTTTGCAATTTTTACAAACAGTAAAGTTTTTTATTAACTCCATAACAGCGTATGGTCTCTTACGAGATCACATAAGAATGGCTCTTGTGAATACAAAGATTCCATGTCCTAAACATTTTATTCGGCCGCTGGTAAACCAGAAAACCCATGTGGCTACGTTTCCCACTAAATCTTAATAATATAAGTTACGGAAATTGTGAGGATTTCAGTGTAATCTTTACATAATTAGATATTTAAATATTAATTTGGAGCGCGTTCAGGTATGTAACTGAATTCTGATTATAGTGTTAAACACGCACTTCTTATATGTCTTGGGCTGGTGATTATATGTGTTAAGCATGGATTTAGCAAGTTGTATATATAAAAGGCCTTTGATTCGGTGAAACCATCAGCAGTTACAATGGCTTTGAAATCCTGCGGTATTGAAGATGCATACATTAATATTATTAATAACATCTATGAAAATGAAAGTGCAAAGATTCGGCTGTTTGAAAATACAACACACAAAAAAATTGGAAAGAGAGTGAGACAAGGTGACACCATATCTCCCAAGCTCTTTAATACCACATTGGAAAATGTCTTTCAATCACTGAACTGGGAAAACAAAGGGATAAAGATTAATGGAGATTATCTAACTTGCCTTCGTCTTGCTGATGACGTAGTCATTTTTGCAACTACCCCATCAGAGCTGCAGAGTATGATCCAGGAACTTGCTGACAAGAGTAAAGAAGTGGGATTAAAAATGAACTTTCAGAAGACAAAAGTCATGATGCACAATCCTTTTACAAGAAATAAAGATTTATCGATTGATGGAGAAAAGTTGGAGATAACAGATACGTACGTTTATCTTGGACAGCTGATATCAAGTGAGGGTCACATTGATGAAGAAATTAATCGGCGTACAAAACTTGCCTGGAGAGCTTTTGAAAGAAACAGCATAATTTTCAAGAGTAATATGCCATTATGTCTTAAAAGAAAAGTTTTTGATCATTGCATCCTTCCAGTGCTCGCGTATGGCGCAGAGACGTGGACCTTAACTAAAAGAGACATACAAAGACCGCAGACAACTTAAAGAAGCATGGTGTAACCAGGAGAGATAAGAAGATGAACTCATGGATCCGAAAAATGACAAGAGTGGAAGACATCATGATCAGAGTAAAATCCCTGAAATGGCAATGGGCTGGACATATTGCCAGAAGGACAGACCATCGATGGACAGCCGAAATTTTAGATTGGATTCCAAGGAACAGGAAAAGACCCACATGGGATATGGCTGGATTAAATTCGAAAGTATGCGGGAGTGACATGGAGGAGACTGGCACAAGATAGATCGTTGTGGAAGAGGCTTGGAGAGACCTTCGTCCAGCAGTGGATTGATAATTGTTGACAATGATAATGATATTAATGGAAAGCAGTGACCCTATGACAGGAACTTCGCGTAGGTTCGTAAGATCATCCTAGCAACGAATCACAGTTCAGTGGACCTCACAGGCGTATTGCTTGAATTCACCGCTCGACATTCACCGAAAGAGGGACATGCTTAACACCCATAATGGCTGGAAATTCTGAAAACGTGTAGCACACAGCAGAGATTGAAGTGTAAAGGAAAGAAGAAACTAAACTATCACACAGTATACAAAATCCAAGTCATCGACGTTTGTGGAATACTTTTCAGAGGCGACGAAGTATTCCAAAGGGGGAACCACAATATAGTGGCTTGTAGAATATAAAACTGGTAAGGGACCTACACTTCTGGAACAATAAGTGCGTTGAAGTGAAAGGAAAGGGGTCAACGTAAAAAACAGCTCTAGCCTTTCGACTTACTGAGCGACCGTTCTATATCCATGCAGTTATTTATTTTTCTTTCATATTTTGTATTCAGGGAGATATGTTTCGAATTGGACACAGATCATCTGCACTATATTTCGCAACAGCTCTATGCTTTCAGTGAATCACTTTCTCTATTCCATTTTTTTGTAGAAATCGAAGTTTCCAGAAGATAAAAAACAACATGTATCCCACCTATGTAGAGAGGCATCTGCCTCCCTGGCAGCTCAAAGAGGGATTTTATTCACGAATAACGAAAGGATAAAATCTTCAGAGAGAACAGGTGTAAGAGTGAGAATTCTTGAGACTGGCACAAAGAATAGCCGAGTTTCGGAAAAAATATTGAACACAAATGTCTGAGCTTTGACGAATGTACAGGGTAATCCATTTAAACCAGTACCCTAAAAAAACCTTACATTTTTGCAAGGGATCGCGCAAGGAACTTCTTTTTTCAATAGAAGCAGCAACTCCTGGAGAATGAAAACCGCCACCGTGAAGCAGATTGTTAACCGTAACTGTAACTCAGCTCGTGATTTGTTTGTTGTTGCATTGCCATTCACTTGCGTGCATTCGGAAACATGCAGTACTCTGTTCCAGAGCGTGGTTTTTTAATGAAATCGTATTGGGTAACCAATTCTGTCATCAAAACGCAACGAGCATTTCGAAGAGAGTTTGGAGTTCGAAAATTGCCAAGCAAGTCAGTCAACAATTCTGTCGAAGGCAAAAGAACTGGAGCAAACCGGTTCTTTTCTCAGCGGTAGCAGTAGACATAACCCTCCGATGCCCCAAACGCGTGTAGACGATGTTCGGCAACGTTTACTTCAATCTCAGACGAATTCGTTGCGCAGATTAAGCCAACAGACAAGATAATCATACGGAACTTGTCAAAGGGCAGCAAAAAAATTCGACGACCATTTAAAGTGCATGTAATCCATCAGCTGCAGGAACCGGACAAGGGAAAGAGAGTAAGTTACTGCAAGTGGTTTCAAAATTTTCTTAATTTGCGATCTGATATTCTCTCCATCACATGATTTACGGATGAAGCCTGGTTTCATCTGTCAGGCTACGTCAATTCGCAAAACGGCAGATACTGGGCTGCCGAAAACCCACACGTTATGTGTGAAACACTGATGCATTCACAAAAGGTTGGTGTATGGTGTGCGGTTTCGTTTACGAAAATTACTGGCCCCATTTGTTTCTCTGAGACTGTCAACACTAACGTTTATTGCCGCATATTCAATGAATTTGTGGAACAACTTGATGACATTGAATTGACAGAGGGCTACTTTCAGCAGGATGGCGCTACGTGTCACACATCGAAAGTCTCAATGGAACTAATAACCAGCTTCTTTGATGACAGATTAATTTCAAAAAACATATGGCCTCCCCGATCTCCGGACTTAACTTCCCTTGACTTTTTTTATGGGGCTACTTAAAGGATAGAGTTCACAAAACCCATTCAAAAACATTGGATGCATTGCGTAAAACAATCACGACTGAAATTGGCAATGTTACTGCTCGTACTCTACATGAGACATCACTGAATATGGTGAGGCGTGTTCAACTGTGTTTACAAGAAAATGGAGGACAATTCCAACATTTGCTTTGATAAAATGATTCTCCAATACCACATGTATAATTCTCAACTTACTGTATGATTTTGTTGTTATTTATAAAAAAGTTATTAGTAAATCACATGGTACTGGTTTAAATGGATCACCCTGTATAAGAAAGATCAAAGGCAGGATGTGGAAGCGTGCTGCTGCCAAGTCATGTTTCCTGAAGCGGAAATATTCTCATTTCAAAGTATTTAATGCGTTTTGGAATCACTTAGTTTCCAAAAGTGTATCATTTGAAATTCCTGATTTTTGTTTTCTTACGGCATAACCGTTGAAAATGAATGTATTAGCTGCATTATTTCGGCTTGCCCTTTTGTATGCGAAAGCTATATACAGTCATTTGCAAAAGTTTAAGACCACCTGTCAATTTATTGAAAATTAATATTTTCAAAGAAACAACAAACTACTAGTCAGATATATTTGAAAAAATACACCACAGATGAATACATTCTTTAGAATACAAAAGAACCGAAATCAGCACTTTGTGTGGGCATTTTTGTTTTTTATAACGGACGGAATACCATGTGGCATACTCTCAATGAGGGATTTGCAGTAGTCACTTTAAATATCTTTGCACCACACGTGCTTTATCACGTCAATCAAAGCTTAGAAATTTGATGGTTGTTTTTCCGCTACCTTGTCTTTTAAAATGGTCCACAAATTTTCGATGGGGTTAAGGTCGGGACTCTTACCGGGCCAATCAAGCACAGTTATATTTTTCCTCTGCCGATAGTCCTTTACTGTCTTTGATCTCTGGCATGGAGCACCATCATGCATAAAGATTGTGCATATGTGCACTTGCATATGAGTTAGCAGCTTCTCACGCAACATTTCCACATAACAAGGATCACTCATGGTAGTACCTGTCGGCAAAAAGGATAATGAAACAGTACCGGATGCTGATATAGCACCCCCTATCATTTGACAAAGCGGATATCTCACGGTGCTGTATATTTTTCATCAAACCATTTGCCTTTTGGTTGTCGAACATATGCTTCACGTGATTCAAATTGACACACAGTTGATTCATCAGAGAAAAAAACTTAGCTCCAGTTTTTAGCAGCCCACGATTGATGACGCTTCGCAATCTGGAGTATCTTCTTTTTCATGACACAGGTTAGTCTAGGTTTACGTGCAGGTCTCTAAGACTTTAACCCAAAATCTTTGCTAAGACGTTGGAAAACAGTGCTGATACTAATATCAGTCCCTTTTGAATGTGGAATGGCCTTGATTTTCTTGCACGAACTCCTCCAAGAACGCATAACTATTCACCTTATGGTATTGTCATCACATGGGGTTGTTTCCCTTGGACATCCACTTCTCTTTCGGTCGATAAATTCACCAATATCTCGATATATATGTGCCCTCTGAGTAACACTTAATGACCCTTCACATTCACCTTTCTGCTTATGTCACGTTCGGAGTATCGTTCATGATATAAAGTCTCTATCTGTGCCCTCAGAGTAACACTTAATGGCCCTTCACATTCACCTTTCTGCTTATGTCACGTTTCGGAGTATCCTTCATGATATAAAGTCACTATCTGTGCCCTCAGAGTAACACTTAATGACCCTTCACATTCACCTTTCTGCTTATGTCAGGTTCGGAGTATCCTTCATGATATAAAGTCACTATCTGTGCCCTCTGAGTAACACTTAATGACACTTTTTTTTGCCATTTTTAACTATATAGAAAATGGGTACAAAACCTCTCAGCATGAAAACCAGAAGTAAACTGACGCTTGCATGCTTCCTCCATTTCTATCAACATCTACCGCTGTAGGATGATGCAAACCCTACAGGAAATTGAGTAATACAGAGAGTAGCTGACGCTATCGGCAGAAATCTTGGTGGTCTTAAACGTTTGCAAATGAGTGTATATACCTTTTTTAAAAACTTTTTTTCGTAACGAAATGCTTTAAGCATAATCAAAATTTCCTGGTTTGTTATGCACACGCAAATCTTGATATTTTGTCTACTCGCAGAAGCTGAATAGAATAAATTATTTTTAGAATTTATATGAGATCAGAAATCTCGGGATAATATGGCTTTGTTTATCTGTCCTCCTATTTATCTCTGAAGGCACGATATGTTAACTTCTAGAAATACGTCCATGATAATTCTTTCTGTAACAGAAAGAAGTATTCTCGAATTTTCCAAATTTTAGATTTTCCTGGCGCGAAATCAGTTAGGAAGCATACGAGAGGCGTTTAATAAGTCCTAAGCCTAACCTGGGAAATAGTGTTTGGCGGCTGACACAGTATTGCATTATTCTTTAGTTATACACTGTCGAGTCACATTATTGTGACCACCAGCTAATATCTAGAGTAACCATCGTGTGCAACACGAACAGCAGCTAGACAAGCTGGGAGAGACTCAATAAGTTTCTGGAACGTGTTCACGGGTATATGGAGCCATGCTGACTGCAGTGCATCTGACAGGTACTGGAGGGTGCGTGGTGGAGGATCCACATAACGAACAACACGATAGAGGTGGTCCCCCAAATGATCAATTGGGTATAAGTCTGGGGAATTAAGGGGCCAGGGAAGTACATTGGAATCTTCATCGTGCAACCACTCTCGGACATTTCTAGCTGTGTGACACGTCGCGTTTTCGTGCTGGAAGATCCCATCCGCCCCAGGGAAGACAATCAGCATGTATGGGTGTACGTGGTTTGCAAAGATGGATTCATAACGAATTCGGTCCATATTGCCTTCCACAGGTATGAGTGGACCCAGAGAATGCCACGAAAGCTTTCCCCAGACCATAACGATGTCCCCAGCAGCTTGTGTTCTTCCAGAAATGGTTGAAGAGCGTTTGTTCTCCGATGTTTCTCGCCTTGTACGCCAACGTCCATCCGTTCGATGAAACAGAAAACGTGACTCATCGGAGAAAGCAATCCTTTGCGAATCAGCGGAGGTCCAATTCCGATACTGCCGTGCAAGTGTAAGTCTTTTCTGTCGATCCATCCGTCTGCATCGGTGCTCTTTACGCAGCATGGTTCGCTAAACTGTCGTTCTAGACACACTTCCGGTAGCTCCCTGGTTCCTTCGGCCAGTGAATTGCTCCACTGCAGCGTGTTGATTGGCCCTCACTCACCTTCGCAGCCGACGTTCACCTCTCACATCAATGGCACGTGGTGCACCGCAGTTTCCAAGTCGCTTATTCGCAATGGTGCCATTTCTCCAATCACGATACACTTTAACCTCAGCAGCACGCGAACAATTCACAAACTGCGCTGTTTCAGAAATATTGCCAACCTTGGCCCTAAAGGCGATAATCATTCCTTTTCTGCAAATAGGATAAATCGTTCCTTTTATCCATGACAGCAATGAGCGCGCCTGCAGACCGGGTGGTGGCGCAGGTGAAGTTCCTATTGCAGTATATATATACACTGAAGAGCAATTTAATTAGAGATACCTGTCTACTAACGTGGAGCTCCACCTTTCGCTTTGATGACGGCGGCGATTCGTCTCGGCATGGATTCAACAAGGCACCGGAAGCGTTGGGAAGCCATGCGGATCCACGACCCACGAACAAGCTCGCACCGTTCACGAGATTTGATGGAGGAGGATCAGAGCCTGGAACATATCTCTCGATAGCATCCTAGATGTGCTCGATGGGATTCAGATCAGGTGACCTAGCTGGCCAAGGAAGCTAGGTCACGTCGGTGGAGTGTTCATTCAACCATTCGGATACAATTCGGGAGCTGCATTGTCTTGCTGCAGGATGAGGTATCCAGTGGGATGTTGAAGACATACAAACGGGAGCAAATGGCCGTCCAGGATATCCCGGTAACGTAGACCTGTGAGAGACGATGTCACACGTACCAGGGGTCCCATTTCAGTCCACGTAAACAGTCCCCAGAGGAGAATGCCACCCCCACCAGCTTGAAGAGTACCCTGCTGGCAAGGAGGATCCATCGCTTCATGTGGTTTTCGCCATACTCGTATCATGTCATCCACATGTACCAACGTGAATCTCGACTCATCAGTCCAGGCAACATTTTACCACATGTCTAGGGTCCAGTGGTGATGTTTCCGCGCCCATGCTAATCTTTGCACCCTGTGATGTGCGGTCAGCAGCGGTACCGTCGTGGGACGATGGCTTCTGTATCCCACAGCGAGGAGACGATTCTGAATGGTGTGGCTGTTTACACGTTTTTGTGTACCAGCGTTAAATTGCCGAGTGATTTCTTGCACTGTGGCCCATCTATCCGCTGTTACAATGCGCGCTAGCCTACGATGACCTTGCTCATCCACATTGTGTTTTCCACGGCAGTTAGCCCTTGCAGGGATGGTTTTGCCGGATTCGATGTACTCACGGTGCACCCGTGACACAGTGGCTCGTGAAAATCCCAGTGCCTGCGCGACTTCCGAGATGGAGTTACCCATTCGTCGGGCCCCGACAATTTGCCCATGATCAAATGCCCTTAGATCCTTTGTCTTACCGATACTGCGTCCGACTCTTACTGATTTCCTTCGCATCACTCCTTGTATTGTCGTTTCCGTTTACAGGGCCGCCCACAGCGCCACATTTGCATAACGCCAGCTGTCTCTAATTCAATTGTTTTTCAGTGTATATACAACCCGAGGAACTGCTTTCGGTTAGCAGAGTGTTCGAAGTCAGAATGGGAAGAACTTCCGATTTTTCGGAATTTGATAAAGGACAAATTGTGATGCCACGGCGCTTCCGAACTACGATCTCGGAAACGGCGCAGTTTGTGGTTTGTCCACGTGTAGCTGCAGTGAGTATGTATCAAAAGTCATTCACCTCTTTCTCACGACGTGACATCTCATATTTTTTTACTTATCGGATTTCGTTAAAGATCAAGTGTTTGGTATACGATTACCTGAAAATTTCGCTGAACTGAAAACTCGAATCACCTCACCGCCGCAGTTGCAGAAGTGACAACAGAAATGCTGCTTCGAGTTTGGGAAGAAATTAACTTCAGGTGGGATGTCTGCCGTGTCACGAATAGGAGTCACATTGTTCCAAAATGACAATGTGGAGTAAAACCTGATGTGTTTTTCTACAGATTAACGCATCAAAAAATTTTGTAAGTATTCTGAATAAATTTCTATACGCTTTCAGTTTTGTATAGTTCTTTTTAAATTACCCCGTATAAGCCATTCTGCGTGATCGTTTGTACATATTTTTTCAACTGCTTCGGAGTTCGGATCGACGGCGTCACAGCAAACGGACTCAATGCAGCTCGCAGTCATGGCTCCAAATTGCTGTAATGATACAATAGCTCCAGAGAATCTTCAATAGTGTATGCGACATCCTTATATTGCCACGTACCTACAACGGCGCTTTCATTGCTGAATTTGAGCAACTGATAGCCCTTAATGATTTCGAGGAAGAAACGCGAATTTTTAACTTCCAAGAATACTGAAACTGTCGATACAAATTATAAGCAAACTAGTGGCTTGGTGGAACAAAAAGCTCCAATCTAGTAAGAAGTATTTTGCATAGTTTAGAAAGTGGTAATAAAATAGCGCCAGTTTTCTGGCTTTACGTATTCTCTTGAATGAATATAGGGAATGTGTAAATACACTGGCGGAAAGTGAAAAAAGAACACCAAGAAGGTGACGTCTGATACCAACGAAATTTATACAGCATAATAACGGAATACAGAGGATAACGTGGCTAAAACATTATGGCAAAATACAGCTGTATTTGCTGGTAAACTGAAAAATAACATTTCCATGTAACATGGTTAGTACGAGGTTGAACCGACATGAACTGCGTCACACTGTGCAATTCTATCATGTAGTCTGTCGTACAGATGTTGGATGTAAGTTTGGGGTATTGAGTTCCAAGCATCCCCAACCTGCACGCGTAAATCGGGGATGGTCGTGGCTGGGCCGTGGAGACCAGATAAGTCGTTGTCCCATAAATCCCACACGTGCTCAACGGGGGACAAATCCGGTGAACGTGCAGGCCATGGAAGTTGTCTCACACCCTGAAGTGAATGTTGCGTTGCACGTGCCGTGTGTTGGCGTGCGTTATCTTGCTGGAAAACACCACGATGGACCGACCTTACAAATGGCACAACAACGGGCTGAATGATGTTGTTGATGTAGGAGGTGCTGTTTAACGTACCCGGTACAAGCACTAGTTGCGTATGGGAGTGATAGCTGATCGCTCCCTACACCAGGAGACCAGGTGTAGGCCCTGTGTGTCGCTGGCGGATGCAAGAAGGGTGGAGACGCTCCCCTGTGCGTCTGCGAACACGACTGCGGCCATCGGAGGCTCCCAAGCAGAATCTGCTTTCAGCCCTGAACACGACAGATTGCCATTGCGTTCTCTAGTGCAGACGTTAGCGACACCACTGCAGCCGTTCCGGACGGTGGGCTGGAGTCAGAGATACACATGCCAGAGGCACACGTGCACGTAGTCCTGCATCCAGTAGACGGTTGCTGATTGTTCGCACAGTCTCCTCAGGTGCAACGGCAGCTCGGATTTGCGTCGCAGTGGATGTTCTGCTTGACAAAGCCGCTCTTCTTATGCGTCGATCGGTCCGCTCATCAGTCCGTCTGTGACTCCCGGTTCCACGTCTTCTCGTGTGGGAATGTTCCTCGGACCATCTACGCCACCATCGTACCACCACCGATACTTCCCGTCCAATTCGCTCCGCAATACGACGATACGACCACCAGGCCTCGCGGAGTCCGACTAGACGACCTCGCTCAAAGTCCGATAACTGCTGAAATCGTACACGTCTTCCATGTTCAGGCATTGCAGCTTCTTCAGGGTCTTCGCACGTGTCCGTACGCCGACCACTGATTAGATTCACTTTGCCGTACTCCTTAAATACCACCGACGATAATTTGCATATTATGCCGTGCTGTGGCGTAAGCGCTCACCGGTTGGTCCTGAAGTTAACATCACACCTGCGTAAACTCGACCCAATTAACATATGGAAATTTCATGATCGTCCGCCAATTCCTTCTTGGTGTTCTTTTCTCACTTTCCGGCAGTGTATATTATCAACAAAACGCAGGCCCAGGTTGTGTCCTGCTACTTAATGTTCAGTCGCCTCAGGTGCAGTATTGTATGCTTGGACGTAAGGATTGTTAACCAGAATATCTGCCAGAGCTGCCAATATCGATCGCTTCAATTCTTAATTTTTACTGCGACCAATACGTATATCAGTAGCTACCGAGAAATCTATAAAGTACAGTTTTCACCAGTAAGTGGTAACAAATCAGAGATGTACCAGTGAATCTGTCCCTGAAGTTTGAAGCAGTACAGACTATTGCCGTGAATCCCTCGTTTTGTGGCGGAGAGGAAAGCGAATGACATTGCACTGTTGTATTTTCGGATGTGTTGGACAAAATTCGGACAGTTCAGAAGTAATTCCTTCAGCCCTGTATTTATCTGTAGTTCTGGAAGGGAAATAAGGCCGTTATGATAACAAGAATTGAAATGAATATTAGTTTCCTCATTCTTCTTCTTAGCTTGTTAGCACTCACTGCAGAGTTATAGGCCTCCCCCAGTCTTTTCCGGGTTTGGTTCATTTGACTGACGTTTTCTTCACCGAAGGGTCACTTGACCGAAATTCACTTCACCGAAAAGATTGGTTCACCGAAAGATCACTTGATCGAAACGTTCATTTCAACGAAGGGTCACTTGATCGAAATGTACATTTCACCGAAGGGTCACTTGATCGAAAGTTCATTTCACCGGAAGGTCTCTTTACCTAAAAGTTCATTTCATCAAAAGGTCATTTCACCGAAGGATCAGTTTATCAAAACCTTTGGATTTCATTACAGGATCTGTTGAAGCATGGTGCCAATTTGGAAGACAGACCACACCGGAACGTTAGGGGATCATACTCAAATTGCACTTTTGATTTCTCCGCGTCACAAAGAACGCAACGATTTAGTTTTAAGACAAAATTTGGATTCCATTACAGGATCTGTTGAAGCATGGTGCCAATTTGGAAGACAGACCACACCGGAACATTAGGGGATCATACTCAAATTGCACTTTTGATTTCTCCGCGTCACAAAGAACGCAGCGATTTAGTTTTAAGACAAAATTTGGATTTCATTACAGGATCTGTTGAAGCATGGTGCCAATTTGGAAGACAGACCACACCGGAATGTTAGGGGATCATACTCAAATTGCACTTTTGATTTCTCCGCGTCACAAAGAACGCAACAATTTAGTTTTAAGACAAAATTTGGATTTCATTACAGGATCTGTTGAAGCATGGTGCCAATTCGGAAGACAGACCACACCGAAACGTTAGGGGATCATACTCAAATTGCACTTTTGATTTCTCCGCGTCACAAAGAACGCAACGATTTAGTTTTAAGACAAAATTTGGATTTCATTACAGGATCTGTTGAAGCATGGTGCCAATTTGGAAGACAGACCACACCGGAACGTTAGGGGATCATACTCAAATTGCACTTTTGATTTCTCCGCGTCACAAAGAACGCAACGATTTAGTTTTAAGACAAAATTTGGATTTCATTACAGGATCTGTTGAAGCATGGTGACAATTCGGAAGACAGACCACACCGAAACGTTAGGGGATCATACTCAAATTGCACTTTTGATTTCTCCGCGTCACAAAGAACGCAACGATTTAGTTTTAAGACAAAATTTGGATTTCATTACAGGATCTGTTGAAGCATGGTGCCAATTTGGAAGACAGACCACACCGCAACGTTAGGGGATCATACTCAAATTGCACTTTTGATTTCTCCGCGTCACAAAGAACGCAACGATTTAGTTTTAAGACAAAATTTGGATTTCATTACAGGATCTGTTGAAGCATGGTGCCAATTCGGAAGACAGACCACACCTAAACGTTAGGGATCATACTCAAATTGCACTTTTGATTTCTCCGCGTCACAAAGAACGCAACGATTTAGTTTTAAGACAAAATTTGGATTTCATTACAGGATCTGTTGAAGCATGGTGCCAATTTGGAAGACAGACCACACCGAAACGTTAGGGGATCATACTCAAATTGCACTTTTGATTTCTCCGCGTCACAAAGAACGCAACGATTTAGTTTTAAGACAAAATTTGGATTTCATTACAGGATCTGTTGAAGCATGGTGCCAATTTGGAAGACAGACCACACCGAAACGTTAGGGGATCATACTCAAATTGCACTTTTGATTTCTCCGCGTCACAAAGAACGCAACGATTTAGTTTTAAGACAAAATTTGGATTTCATTACAGGATCTGTTGAAGCATGGTGCCAATTCGGAAGACAGACCACACCGAAACGTTAGGGGATCATACTCAAATTGCACTTTTGATTTCTCCGCGTCACAAAGAACGCAACGATTTAGTTTTAAGACAAAATTTGGATTTCATTACAGGATCTGTTGAAGCATGGTGCCAATTCGGAAGACAGACCACACCGAAACGTTAGGGGATCATACTCAAATTGCACTTTTGATTTCTCCGCGTCACAAAGAACGCAACGATTTAGTTTTAAGACAAAATTTGGATTTCATTACAGGATCTGTTGAAGCATGGTGCCAATTCGGAAGACAGACCACACCGAAACGTTAGGGGATCATACTCAAATTGCACTTTTGATTTCTCCGCGTCACAAAGAACGCAACGATTTAGTTTTAAGACAAAATTTGGATTTCATTACAGGATCTGTTGAAGCATGGTGCCAATTCGGAAGACAGACCACACCGAAACGTTAGGTGATCATACTCAAATTGCACTTTTGATTTCTCCGCGTCACAAAGAACGCAACGATTTAGTTTTAAGACAAAATTTGGATTTCATTACAGGATCTGTTGAAGCATGGTGCCAATTCGGAAGACAGACCACACCGAAACGTTAGGGGATCATACTCAAATTGCACTTTTGATTTCTCCGCGTCACAAAGAACGCAACGATTTAGTTTTAAGACAAAATTTGGATTTCATTACAGGATCTGTTGAAGCATGGTGCCAATTTGGAAGACAGACCACACCGAAACGTTAGGGGATCATACTCAAATTGCACTTTTGATTTCTCCGCGTCACAAAGAACGCAACGATTTAGTTTTAAGACAAAATTTGGATTTCATTACAGGATCTGTTGAAGCATGGTGCCAATTCGGAAGACAGACCACACCGAAACGTTAGGGGATCATACTCAAATTGCAATTTTGATTTCTCCGCGTCACAAAGAACGCAACGATTTAGTTTTAAGACAAAATTTGGATTTCATTACAGGATCTGTTGAAGCATGGTGCCAATTTGGAAGACAGACCACACCGGAACGTTAGGTGATCATACTCAAATTGCACTTTTGATTTCTCCGCGTCACAAAGAACGCAACGATTTAGTTTTAAGACAAAATTTGGATTTCATTACAGGATCTGTTGAAGCATGGTGCCAATTTGGAAGACAGACCACACCGAAACGTTAGGTGATCATACTCAAATTGCACTTTTGATTTCTCCGCGTCACAAAGAACGCAACGATTTAGTTTTAAGACAAAATTTGGATTTCATTACAGGATCTGTTGAAGCATGGTGCCAATTCGGAAGACAGACCACACCGAAACGTTAGGGGATCATACTCAAATTGCACTTTTGATTTCTCCGCGTCACAAAGAACGCAACGATTTAGTTTTAAGACAAAATTTGGATTTCATTACAGGATCTGTTGAAGCATGGTGCCAATTCGGAAGACAGACCACACCGAAACGTTAGGGGATCATACTCAAATTGCACTTTTGATTTCTCCGCGTCACAAAGAACGCAACGATTTAGTTTTAAGACAAAATTTGGATTTCATTACAGGATCTGTTGAAGCATGGTGCCAATTTGGAAGACAGACCACACCGGAACGTTAGGGGATCATACTCAAATTGCACTTTTGATTTCTCCGCGTCACAAAGAACGCAACGATTTAGTTTTAAGACAAAATTTGGATTTCATTACAGGATCTGTTGAAGCATGGTGCCAATTCGGAAGACAGACCACACCTAAACGTTAGGGGATCATACTCAAATTGCAATTTTGATTTCTCCGCGTCACAAAGAACGCAACGATTTAGTTTTAAGACAAAATTTGGATTTCATTACAGGATCTGTTGAAGCATGGTGCCAATTTGGAAGACAGACCACACCGGAACGTTAGGGGATCATACTCAAATTGCACTTTTGATTTCTCCGCGTCACAAAGAACGCAACGATTTAGTTTTAAGACAAAATTTGGATTTCATTACAGGATCTGTTGAAGCATGGTGCCAATTTGGAAGACAGACCACACCGGAACGTTAGGGGATCCTACTCAAATTGCACTTTTGATTTCTCCGCGTCACAAAGAACGCAACGATTTAGTTTTAAGACAAAATTTGGATTTCATTACAGGATCTGTTGAAGCATGGTGCCAATTTGGAAGACAGACCACACCGGAACGTTTGGGGATCATACTCAAATTGCACTTTTGATTTCTCCGCGTCACAAAGAACGCAACGATTTAGTTTTAAGACAAAATTTGGATTTCATTACAGGATCTGTTGAAGCATGGTGCCAATTCGGAAGACAGACCACACCGAAACGTTAGGGGATCATACTCAAATTGCACTTTTGATTTCTCCGCGTCACAAAGAACGCAACGATTTAGTTTTAAGACAAAATTTGGATTTCATTACAGGATCTGTTGAAGCATGGTGCCAATTTGGAAGACAGACCACACCGGAACGTTAGGGGATCATACTCAAATTGCACTTTTGATTTCTCCGCGTCACAAAGAACGCAACGATTTAGTTTTAAGACAAAATTTGGATTTCATTACAGGATCTGTTGAAGCATGGTGCCAATTTGGAAGACAGACCACACCGAAACGTTAGGGAATCATACTCAAATTGCACTTTTGATTTCTCCGCGTCACAAAGAACGCAACGATTTAGTTTTAAGACAAAATTTGGATTTCATTACAGGATCTGTTGAAGCATGGTGCCAATTCGGAAGACAGACCACACCGAAACGTTAGGGGATCATACTCAAATTGCACTTTTGATTTCTCCGCGTCACAAAGAACGCAACGATTTAGTTTTAAGACAAAATTTGGATTTCATTACAGGATCTGTTGAAGCATGGTGCCAATTTGGAAGACAGACCACACCGAAACGTTAGGTGATCATACTCAAATTGCACTTTTGATTTCTCCGCGTCACAAAGAACGCAACGATTTAGTTTTAAGACAAAATTTGGATTTCATTACAGGATCTGTTGAAGCATGGTGCCAATTCGGAAGACAGACCACACCGAAACGTTAGGTGATCATACTCAAATTGCACTTTTGATTTCTCCGCGTCACAAAGAACGCAACGATTTAGTTTTAAGACAAAATTTGGATTTCATTACAGGATCTGTTGAAGCATGGTGCCAATTTGGAAGACAGACCACACCGAAACGTTAGGTGATCATACTCAAATTGCACTTTTGATTTCTCCGCGTCACAAAGAACGCAACGATTTAGTTTTAAGACAAAATTTGGATTTCATTACAGGATCTGTTGAAGCATGGTGCCAATTTGGAAGACAGACCACACCGAAACGTTAGGTGATCATACTCAAATTGCACTTTTGATTTCTCCGCGTCACAAAGAACGCAACGATTTAGTTTTAAGACAAAATTTGGATTTCATTACAGGATCTGTTGAAGCATGGTGCCAATTCGGAAGACAGACCACACCGAAACGTTAGGGGATCATACTCAAATTGCACTTTTGATTTCTCCGCGTCACAAAGAACGCAACGATTTAGTTTTAAGACAAAATTTGGATTTCATTACAGGATCTGTTGAAGCATGGTGCCAATTCGAAAGACAGACCACACCGAAACGTTAGGGGATCATACTCAAATTGCACTTTTGATTTCTCCGCGTCACAAAGAACGCAACGATTTAGTTTTAAGACAAAATTTGGATTTCATTACAGGATCTGTTGAAGCATGGTGCCAATTTGGAAGACAGACCACACCGGAACGTTAGGGGATCATACTCAAATTGCACTTTTGATTTCTCCGCGTCACAAAGAACGCAACGATTTAGTTTTAAGACAAAATTTGGATTTCTTTACAGGATCTGTTGAAGCATGGTGCCAATTCGGAAGACAGACCACACCTAAACGTTAGGGGATCATACTCAAATTGCAATTTTGATTTCTCCGCCTCACAAAGAACGCAACGATTTAGTTTTAAGACAAAATTTGGATTTCATTACAGGATCTGTTGAAGCATGGTGCCAATTTGGAAGACAGACCACACCGGAACGTTAGGGGATCATACTCAAATTGCACTTTTGATTTCTCCGCGTCACAAAGAACGCAACGATTTAGTTTTAAGACAAAATTTGGATTTCATTACAGGATCTGTTGAAGCATGGTGCCAATTTGGAAGACAGACCACACCGGAACGTTAGGGGATCATACTCAAATTGCACTTTTGATTTCTCCGCGTCACAAAGAACGCAACGATTTAGTTTTAAGACAAAATTTGGATTTCATTACAGGATCTGTTGAAGCATGGTGCCAATTTGGAAGACAGACCACACCGGAACGTTAGGGGATCATACTCAAATTGCATTTTTGATTTCTCCGCGTCACAAAGAACGCAACGATTTAGTTTTAAGACAAAATTTGGATTTCATTACAGGATCTGTTGAAGCATGATGCGCCGCCTCGGTGGCGCAGTGGTTAAAGGCGCTGGCCTCTGATCATTCGTCCGTAAGGGGTCCGGGTTCGAATCCCGGTCTGGCATGGATGTTGTGTTTGTCTTACGGCACTGGCTCTCTCCCTTCCCTGGAACCAGTGACCCTAAATTAGGGACGGGCGACTGCTTATAGCCCATTGAGTTGCTCACGGTGGTCGTTAAACCTCCAATCAAAAAAAAAAAAAAAAAAAAAAAGCATGATGCCAATTTTGAAGACAGACCACACCGAAACGTTAGGGGATCGTACTCAAATTGCACTTTTGATTTCTTCGCGTAACAAAGAACGCAACGATTTAGTTTGAAGACAAAATTTGGATTTCATTACAGGATCTGTTGAAGCATGGTGCCAATTCGGAAGACAGACCACACCGAAACGTTAGGGTATCATACTCAAATTGCACTTTTGATTTCTCCGCGTCACAAAGAACGCAACGATTTAGTTTTAAGACAAAAATAATTGATTTTAAGTGCCTATGTCTCGGCTTAGACCTTTTCGCAAATTTTAATCGTGCATGCTCATGTTCATAAAATTTACATACAAACTCAAGTTAGTAATGTTGCACATTTATTTAGGCAAAAAGAATCAATTTTAGGGCCCTAGGACTCGGATTAGGCCTTTTTAGCAAATTTTAATAGTGCGTGCTCATGTTCATAAGGTTTACATAAAAACTCAAGTTAGTAATGTTGCACATTTATTCAGGTAAAAAGAATCAATTTTAGGCCTCAAAATTGGCCCTAAACCTACTCATGGAGAGATGTTTTATAGAAATTAAAAGTGCAATTTTTATACTTCCCATAATGTTTAGGTGGTCAGTTTTTCAAAAACCCGCACTACACTCCAACATATCGCCAACAACAAAATTCTAAGTTATCGATAAACTGACCATTCGGTGAAATGATCTTTAGATATAATGAATATATATAAGTAATCCTTCGGTGAAATGAACTTTTCGATCAAATGTCCTTTCGATGAAATGAACTTTTAGGTGAAGTGACCTATCGGTGAAATGAACTTTTCGGTCAAGTGACCCTTCGGCGAAATGTACCTTTCGATCAAGTGATTTTCGGCGAAGTGATTTTCTGCCTAGTGATCTTTCGATCAAGTGAACGATACCCGTCTTTACCAGCTTCCTCGATCCTCAGCCTCAGTCCCCCAATTAGCACCTCTCAATTTCTGAAGGTCATCTCTCCATCTGGTTCTCTGACGTCCCCTTTGTCTCTTTCCATCTCTCGGTTGCCATTCTGTTATTAATCGTGTCCATCATTCATCTTTCAGTCTTCCAACATGTCCAGCCTATCTGCATTTTGATTCTTTTATTGTTTTTTTTTAATATCTATTATTCGTGTTTTTTCTCTTACAAGTTCATTTCTCACTCTGTCTCTTCTTGTTATTCCCAACATTCTTCTCTCTAACTTTCTTACCAATGCTCTTATTCTTTCACATTGTCGTTCTGCGATGCTCCACATTTCACTTCCATAAGTAAATACGGGGTTAATATATTCATTGCAGATTTTCCTTTTTAAACACAATGGAAGTTCATCTGTTAAACAGACTTAGAGTCTCCAAAAGGCTCTAGCCGCCCCGGTGGCGCAGTGGTCCAAGCGATGGCCTCTGATCATTCGTCCGAAAGGGGTCCGGGTTCGAATCCCGGTGAGGCATGGATGTTGTGTTTGTCTTACGGCACTGGCTCTCTCCCTTCCCTGGAACCAGTGACCCTAAATTAGGGACGGGCGACTGCTTTTAGCCCATTGAGTTGCTCACGGTGGTCGTTAAACCTCCAATAAAAAAAAATAGGCTCTAAGTTTCCTCATTAATAAATGCAAAAATTGGCACTGCGAACACACTGTTATGAGGAAATATTTAAAATATAATTAAATTGCAACTTTTGTTATTCTGTGTGCGAACGGCAGGTAGATAAATTCACCCTCAGTTAAAAAGGAGCTTAGCACAGATTACTTTTGGGGAAAGCCTTCTCCCGTTAGCTGTGGTACCTCCCACAAACTAGTGGTCATCCCCTTCCCCCATTGTTGACGGATACTTTCTCCACCGCCAGGGAAAATCCGAGTAAGCAACTAACAGTCAACTTCTTACGTCAAGAGCATCTTCCTTGGGGACAGATAGTGAAAGACACGGGGTAGGGGTAATAAACGAGAAGTCTTGTTGGAGATTTTGAAGGGAGAAGGACGGACGATCTCACTCCGACGAAAGGCAGGGGGAAACGCTTTAGCACTGGATGAAATAGAAGAAAATTTTGGCGCGAAAACCGTAAAGAAAGTCACTCGAAATATCCATCATCTGCTGAAAGTATGCACTCTTTATTTTGACTAGCCATTATTTCCCCTTTCTCCTCCAATCTGAAGAATAAATATATGTGCTGACGAAATCATTTGTCCTTACATTCAATTTGTTTAACTGCTTATTTATTTGCTTCCCTGCTTTAATGACAAGAACCTGCAAAGACCAACGATTCTTCTGATAAGTTGGCTTCGATAATTAAAATTAACCAAGCCAACAACACTCAATTTTCATTGCACCCAAGCTGAGCTCATGTAATGTAGTTTCGTCCAACGAAGTTTTTCGGAAAGATAGGTTGCCGCGTGCATTACTGCGATAACACTCATTACGTGCGCTGTCAAAATATTTTCGCTCACGTGCATTACAAAAAACACGCCCACGTTTGGATGGTCTCCCTCAAACGCTGCTCATAATAGAACCCTGTTTCCGTCCTCACTGTAACACAGTTTACAGTAGAATGGCAGTGGAAGCATGTGAAGCAGAGTTCATTGACAATACCCAATCAGCTCCATGCTCGCCAACTCCGGCTGGCGCCATCTCCTAAGATCGTACGACGTACGCGTCTGCCCACGTTGTGATGAGACGAAGAGAGAGGACTTGGGGAAGTTGGGCTGAGTGTGTGACACGTACAGCAGTCAGCTGATTAAACTTAGAAGAAAACTTTTATTTTCCCCCAATTCTTGGGACCAGGACCTGTAAACTGAGCCACCTCCCAAAGTTGTTGTACGACGTATTTATGTCTCACAATTTTGTGCAACGTTAGGGAATTATATAGACCGATGAGTCATTACATTATGACCACCTACCTAATAAGCTGTAGGACCCCTTTTAGTCCTCAAAGCATCGTCTACTCGGCGAGGCATCGATTCGATTAGGCAGGTATCCTAGGGTATCTGGTACCGTAATGTCAACAGCAGGTTCTCCATTTCCCGTACATTTCAGGGTTGTGGTGATTTAGCGCGAATCCGCTTTTCCAAATCGAACTACAAATCTTCGATTGGGTTCATGGCAGGTGAATTTTGAGGCAAGGGCATTAACAGAAATTCAACAGCATGCTCCTCGAGCCACTCCTAGACGATTCTGGAAGTGTGACATAGGGCATTATCCTGTTGGTAATGGCCATCACCAACAGGTAACATAGTTGCCATGAATGGGTGAACTTGGTCGTTCAGATTCCTGACAGCTGTCAGGTATAATAGGGCCAAAAGTGTCCCAAGAAGACATCGCCCACAGCATAACACCGCCACCCACGCCTTGTTTCCACCTAAAAGTGCATCCAGTTGCCTTATCTTCCGTTGATAATCGGCGTATCCGCGCTCGGCCGTCTACGTGATACAACAGGAATCTTTATTCTTCAGATCAGGCTACTTTCTTCCAATAATGCACGGTCCAATCCAATCTTGATGATCTTGTGCCCGTTTCATGCGTTGTGGCGCAGTGAGCATGGGGACCCGGCTGGGTCTTCGGCAACGCAGGCCCACGCGCAGAAGACTGCGATGAAGTATGTGCTGTGGCACATTACCCTGATCACCACTGTTGTAGCTACGGGTGCTTTGTCTCACTGTGGTCCTGCGGTCTTTGTGAATGAGGCGCAACAGTCTCCGCTCCCCTCTGGCATGAATGAGCTGCTGACGACACACGGCTGGACGATGGTTCGTCGTTTGGCCATCACTGCACCACTTTTGTTACGTACGTACTACAACGGCACGTTAACAACCCACAAGTAGCGTCGTTTCCCCGATCGTAGTTCCGAGGAGCCGTACCATTACAATTTGTCCTCCATCAAACTCCGATAAATTAGCAGCTTTAGCTATTCTGCCTCCGAACTCTGCACTAACCTGCGCCACCATTCGGTCTCCAGGCGCGCTCATTCCTCTAGGCTGAGAGTGGTCATAATGTAATGATTCATCGGTGTATATGAATCAGTAAATGGACAAATGATAAGTTATGGCGCGGAAAAACGGTACCAGAAGCAGGTGAAAAAAATGTTTCACTCCCAGTTAAAATCAGATAGAGAGTAGTCCTTTTCGCAGCATCTCCTGAGTTGCCCTCGAGCTGGCGGGGCACTAGTTATACGCTTTGGTATCTGATATAGTGGCCACTTGGTGTACATGTCAAAGGGCGCTCTAAATTGCATTTCTTGTTTTCAGGACGGAAATGCGATGTTTTGGCAAAATAATCACAGGATTTGAGGAACAAAAAAATATAGTTCTTGGAAGAAAGGTGATGAGATTCATTTGCATGTGCTTTGCTTTACATTTAGATTGTGGAGAAATAGTTTCAGTGGTTGTTCTCCAAGTAAAGTGCTTTAAAAATTTAGCGCGTAATTACTCTTGCTCTTAGAATAAAACTGATCGCGAAAAATCTTGTGAGAGTGTGGTGCCTTTTTGAATTTACGGTGAAATCTAAAATTTTAAGATGTTTCGCCAAAACGAAATACCTTTTCAAAGCAGAAGTTGAGAATGACTGATGGAAACTGTTTGCTTCCTCCCATTTCCTTTCCCCTCCAATGCTCGTTTAAAAAAACTCAAAGTGGGTGAAAGGGCCAAAAAGGAATCTACGTTGGAAGTTTAATTAGAGAGGAATGTTTCATTTCCTTAGAGGGTTACCGCCCTCGCTAAAACTAATTAAAGAAAATTCGCCGAGCTAGAGATGACGACGCTAAAAAAGGCTCATCGAGTGATATGGAAATTAATGGGCCTTTAATCATTTGCGTGATGAGATCTCTTTCTTACAAATAATAAAATTTATTCCACTTGATGGCGGTAGTGACGTATTTTTAAATCGGTGTTCCGGACACTTTAGCACTGTCGAAACTCTGAAAGAAATTATTGTTTTCTTAATGGTGCTTGGAAACATAAAAAGTGAAATATGGAGACTTGTTAACAGATCGCCAGATATAATGCTGCTATTTCAGAACACAATTTTTTAACCATGAAACCAGTTCTCCGTTAGCTAAGAAGAGCGCGGCGAAACGGACGCTTTACTTGAGCTTTTTGCGCAATTCTGCAGTGGGCAGTATCGATAATACGTTTCTTTTTATACAGAATCGATGAAACATAGATTGCTTGTAAATCTCTCGAAGTTTTAATATTTGAAGAAATGCTTATCTGGTAAAAAAAAGTACCCAAACTCAGAATTTTCCTCCCAACGACAATAAGCATATTAGGCCTCAGACTCCAGGAAAGGAGCAAAACCATTGGCGCAAGATCGAACAAGCTAGTCATGCAATACAGAATAATACCGGTGTGGTGCGCATGCCTTTCTTTTTGGTCTGATGGTTAGAATACGGAATGAAATACAAATGCTTACGTATACTCTAATTTAACATTCCTTTTTAGTTCCCAACTTCTTATGTAAATTTGGTTTATTCTCGTTAAATGTTTTACACTCTAAACGCCATTTTTTACTCTCTAGGTGAATTTCTGTTTGACAAGCTAGCTGGCCAGAGATGGAAACGGGTCACGGGTCACCGGGTTGACAGTCTCTTGCGGGTCACACGGGTCGGGTCAAGGTGTTCCTGACCCGATTTAGACCCGGTTTTATTACCATTTTATTTTTGAAAAGAAAAAAAAATATTTCAAAGAACCGGTCACGGGTCTTTGAATTGATATCAGAGCTGCAGAGTATGACCAAGGAACGTGCAGAGAAGGGTAAAGAAGTGGGATTAAAGATGTACTTTCAGAAGACAAAACTGGAGTACAAAATACCAGGAAAGAAGATTTATCTATTGATGGAGAAAAGCAGGAGATAACCACTTTCTACATATACCTTGGGCAGCAGATATCAAGCGAAGGTCACATTGATGAAGATATAAATCGGCGTATACAACTTGGACGGAGAGCTCTTGGAAGAAACAGCACAATTTTTAAGAGTAATGTTCCATTATGTCTTAAAATAAAGGTGTTTAATCAATGTGTACTTCTAGTGCTTACGTACGGCGTAGAGTTGGACTTTAACTAAATAACTAAACAAGTTAATAAAATCATGCAATGCATTGATTATGATACGCTTTCCAACATACCAGAAATTATTACTCAAGTTATGTGGATAATGGCTGTGGAATAAATCTCGCTCCTGTGTCCTGACCTTTGACCCCATTTCGATGATATTCAACAGAACCGGTTCAGTACACTTCAAGAATAACATACTAAAGTTTTGTTGCAATAGAAGCAGTTTAACGCAAGTTATGAGAATAATGGTTGTGGAATAAATCTTGCTTTTGTGCAATGACCTTTGACTCCATTTCGTTGATATTCAACAGAACCGGTTCACTATACCTCCAGAACAACATGATAACGTTTTGTCGCAATCGAAGAATTTTAGGTAAGTTATGATTCACAAGGGCAATCGAATGGATCCCACTCCAGTGTCCTGACCTTTGACCTCATTTCGCCCATTTTCAATAGTGTTCGTACCCAGGTGGTTCCCTACCACATACTAAAATTTCATTGAAATCGAACAATACTTACGCGTGTTATGACGCATAAAGGCAATGGAATGGATCCAGCTCCTATGTCCTGACCTTTGACCCTATTTCACCCATTTTCAATAGAGATCGTCCCCAGGTGGTTCCTACCACATACTAAAATTTCATCGAAATCGAATAATGTTTACGCAAGTTATGACGCATAAGAGCAATGGAATGGATCCCGCTCCTGTGGATAATGGCTTCCACAGCCATTATCCACAGGAGCGGGATTCATTCCATTGCTCTGATGCGTCATAACTTGCGTCAAAGGTCAGACCTTTGACCCTGTTTCGCCCATTTTTAATAGGGTTCGTCCCCAGGTGGTCCCCTACCACATACTAAAATTTCGTCGGAATCGAACCATTTTCACGTGAGTTATCGTGCGGACGGACGGACAAAGTTGGAGCACATACGCTTCTTCAACCTACAGTTGGAAAGCGTAAAAAAGACATACAGGGACTGCAGATAACTGAACGAAGCATAGAGAGATGCATGCTTGGTGTAACTAAGAAAAATAAGATCAGGAAAAGGAAAATGACAAGGGTGGAAGACACCATGATCAGAGTAAAGTCCCTGAAATGACAATGGGCTGGACATTTGCCAAGAGAACGAACCACCGATGAATAACCGAAATTTTAGCCTGGATTGCAAGGGACAGGAAAAGACCCAGAAGAAGGCCACTTGGGAGATGGGTGGGTGGAGGAGACTGGCGTAAGACAGTCCGTTGTTGAAGTAACTTGGGGAGAACTTCATCCAGCAGTGGATTGACAATGACTGATGATGATGGCCAAATCTGCTTTGAACAATAATTCGACTTTTTTTTGTCCGGGTCGGGTTCGGGTTCAAAATTTTTGATCCGTTTCGAACTCTGAAGCTGGCAACATGTCAATGTGTGATTATGTAATCGGAAGAAAGAGATAAAAAAAGAATGCGTTGAGGCTCAGAGAGCCAATTTCCTTTACTTATCGGAAAACAACCTTATCTCAGATAGTTTCTTATCAATGTATTAGGCAGTGTTTTTTACGCAATGTTACTGAAGTCATATTGATGATATGAGGTTCAAAAGGCCTTCCATGCGTAACCTAGTTTGGTCAACCTTTGATGCTGTGCCAATGGTGAAATACGATCAATCACTGAGAGACGTGCCTTTCTTAAAGTAATCAGCGAATAAGTGTTTTTGAATGTGGATGTTGAATTGTGTGTCTATCCATGCGTAACCTAGTTTGGTCAACCTTTGATGCTGTGTCAATGGTGAAATACGATCAATCACTGAGCGACGTGCCTTTCTTAAAGTAATCAGCGAATAAGTGTTTTTGAATGTGGATGTTGAATTGTGTGTCTATAACGTGCGCACTTAATGAAGTGCCATTGAAACGAAAGTTTGGAATAATAACGTAAGTCATCTATTTTCTTGCTGACTTATGGTCATGAACTAAAGTTAATTACACACTGAAGTGCCAAATGTCATGAAATAGCAGTATGCAAATTTTTAAAAGGCGCTGCCGTCGTATAAATGCTTCGACGCACATCACGATTTTTATCCGTTGCAAGGTGCAATCTCGTGAGTCAGGCTGAATAACCGCAAGTAGGATTATGGCAAGGCGATGTGAATTGTCGGAGTTTGAACGAGGCATGGGCGCGGGAGCCAGACGCGTGGGACATTCAACATTCCTCGATCCACTGTGTCACGTGTGTACCGAGAACACATCATGGAAGGCGTTACCACCCACCGTGGACACCGCAGTGACCGACCACGGGTGGTGAACGACCGTGACCAGAGGCGCCTGACCACGATTGTCCATGCTAACAAATAAGTAGCACTGGCATATAATATCCACATGCAATGCAGGAAGTACCGGAGATATATCCATCAGGTCAGTGGAGCGTAATTTAGCATCCATGGGGTATGGGAGCAGAAGACCCACCAGAGTGCCTTTGTTAACACCAAGACATCAGATACAGCGCCTCACTTGGGCTCGTGAACACGGTAATTGGACTCTGGAAGACTGGTAACATGTGGTGTGGTCCGATGAGTCACGCTACCAGTTGTTACGAGCTGATGATAGGGTTCGGGTGTAGCGCAGACCCCATGAGACCATGGACCCAAGATGTCAACAAGGCACTGTGCAAGCTGGTGGTGGTTCCATACACGTATGGCGTGTCTTTACGTGGCACCGTTCGGGTCCTCTGGTTCTCGTAAACATGTCATGTACCGGTGATCGCTTTGTTGCTCTTCTGGGTGACCATTTGCAGCTCTTCATGGACTTCATGTACTCCAACAACAATGGGGTTTTCGAGGCGGACAATGCACCATGTCATCGGGCCCGGGAAAGTTGTCCAAAAGTGGTTCAAAGAGCGTTCTGGACAGTTCCAACTGATGTTGTGGCCATCACGTTCGCCTGAGATTAACCCAATAGAGCGCTTATGGGACGTGGTGGAAAGGTCCATTCGCACCCAAGATCCTGCACCTACAAATACCAGGGAACAGTGGTCGGCTGTTCAGACCGCATGACTCAACAACTCTACAGAAGTCTTCCGACCACTTGTGAAATAGATACCGTCCAGTTACTGCATTTCTCTGTGCTAGAGGAGGTCGTACACGATACAATTTACGCATCCCATGACTTGTGGCACTTCAGTGTATGCTTAGTCAAGAAGTTTTCAGCTTCTAAGATATCCGTGTAAATGGATGTTACAGTACAATAAGCCTAACGAGCTATAAGCCTGTTGTTCTCTACGATCAAGCTAACGTAACAACAACCTAGTGTTGAAGCATGAATGAAAGAAGCGTCCAGGAAGTTTGTTTAGCGACGTCTTATTCTCAAATCTTCAGTGAGAGTTGCCCGTACTGGTCTAAAACTAAGGCCTAAGTCGTCAGCAACTTTTCTGATGGTAATTCTTCGATATTCCCTCACAGCTGAACGAACTTCATGAACGTTTCTTTTATTCCCGCTTGTTGAGGGCATTCCACAACCATCATTACTTTGGACACTTTCACAGCCATTCTGGAAAAGTTTGTACCACTCGTTCACTCGTGGACGGCTCATGCAGTCTTCGCCATACACTCTCAGTAACTTGCCATTGTTTCTGTCAGAATTTGACGCAACTGCGTTGCTCAACTTTCGCAGACATCGCTAATTAGACACACCGACCAGATTAGACTCCAAACAACTAGCCACAGCATAAAAGGCGCTGCGCCTACAGCATTCTCTCTGAAGGCGCATGTGCAGTAGATTACTAGGTCATAGCGTGCTAAACGGCATCTTGCTCTGGCATTTCATGTAACAGTTATGACAGTGGCGTATCTTGGGTCCGAGACTTGGGCTATCTCACCCGTACTCCTCCGGCCCCCAGTTCAGTTTTTTTAATTGCGAAGTTTAATTTTTAAGTGTTTAGTAATAGAAGTAACTTTTTTACGCTTTCCAACCGTAGGTTGAAGAAACGTATATGCTGCAGCTTTGTCCGTCTTTCTGTCTGTCCGTCAGCAGGATAACTCGCGTAAAAATAGTTTGATTTCGATAAACTTTTGTTATGTGGTAGGAAACCAACAGGGAACAAATCCTATTGAAAATGGGCGAAATGGGGTCAAAGGTCAGGACATAGGAGCGGGATCCATTCCATTGCTCTTATGCGTCATAACTTGACTAACAACTGTTCGATTTCGATGAAATTTTAGTATGTGGTAGGACACTACCTGTAGAGGAATCCTATTGAAAATGGGCTAAATTGGGTCAAAGATCATGACATAGGAGCGCGATCCATTCTATTGCCCTTATGCCTCATAACGTGTGTAAAAATGGTTCGATTTCGATGAAAATTTAGTATGTAGTAGGACACCACCTGGAAAGAAACCCTTTTGAAAATGGGGGAAATGGGGTCAAAGGTCAGGACATAGAAGCGAGATCCATTCCATTGCCCTTATGCTTCATAACGTGCGTAAAAACGGTTCGATTTCAATGACATTTTAATATGTGGCAGAGGGACGAACCCTATTGAAAATGGGTGAAATGGGGTGAAAGGTCAGGAGAGCGAGATTTATTCAACAGCCATTATCCTCATAACTTTACTAAAAATGCTTCTATTGCGACAAAACTTTAGTATGTTGTTCCGGAGGTAAACCGAACTAATTCTTTTTAATATCATCGAAAGGGGTCAAAGGTTAGGACACAGGAGCGAGATTTATTCCACAACCATTGAGTGTTGCGGTTTCATAAAATGTTTCTTTCGAGTACTTTTTCATATTTAAAAAGAGTGTTTTTTTCTATTGGCAAAACAGCAAAGTTTTTCGAATGTGCATATTCTTGTGTGGCTCTAAGATGTATCTTGATTCTTTTTAATGCTGAAAAACGTCTTTCGGAAGTTGCAGTTGTTGATGGAAAGTTTAATATGAGATCTGCTAATTTGTACACCTCACTAAATCTATGTCCAATTTATTCAACTTTATGTCACACGTAATGTCTCTTACTGGTTTGATTTTGTATTCATCAAGGGAATAAGGCACCTTCAGTTCATTTTTTAGTCGAGCGGTATCAAAATTTGAAGCATAGGGTTCTTTAAGTTCTGACAGTAAATGTTCAGGGAAGCTTTCACAAAATTTATCAAAACAGTTCGAATCCAACAAAGCCACGGATTTAAGATATAATAACTCTGATTTTAATTCATTGACACTTCACAAAAACTGAAAGCATTCTCGCGAAACACTCTTATGGCCGGGAGTATGCGTGTGACTGAGACAGTCTAAGTCTTCTTTTTCCTGAGCGAACTGTTGCCCAAAGCAATGGCCCATTCCCCTCTACCAGCTGATTCATGTTGTCATGGAAACGCTAGCAGGAGATCGTACGGAAGGCTTTCGAATCAGAACTGCGAAGCCTCTGGAAGGACTGCTTGCGTTATGCCGTTGGTTTTCGCTCGCCAGACTAAGTCAAAGAAGCGAATCCGCACGCGTTTTTTTTTTCGTACCGAAAGCACCAACATATTTTAATACCGTTGATAATTGACTTTTATTTGTGTGTATTTAATTCAGTTTTATTTTTGCGCTCGCTGGGCTTCGCAGCTAGCCCAGCTAACCTCGATCGAATATACGCCACTGAGTTATGAACACAGCCTTATTATTTTTTCATCACCACTCGTGAATCCGCCACCGGATGCGTTGATTAATTACAACTGGAATCGATAGGCCGGGCTGTAAAATGATAGTCTGAAATGGGGCAATTTATTCCTCTAAAGGCTGAAATCAAATTCTGTTTTCACTTCAATGGTTTTTTGTGACTAAAACGCGAGGCTTTATCTCTTTCTCTTTTCCGCGAAGTTTACATAAACACAACTATACCAAACCAAAACCAAAACCAAAACCAGCTTCTGGCGCGATCCGTTGCTTCAATGGAGATGAGGAAGTTAGAAGTATTTATTCACGTATTTGTGTGTGCTGATTTAGGCTACCTTGTTCATACTACAGTGTAAAAGAGCAAACGCTTTTACATTTGTAACAGACGCACACTGTTAAAAGAAATCTACTTAAAAATGAGAACCTGAACCTACTCGTTTTTTTAAGTACACTCGTATCGTAAAGGAGTACATGACATGCTCAAATATAAGTAACCCTACGTACTTACAAATAACTGCGTCAATAAATATAAATATAATCTCATATTATTTTATTTTAGATATTATAGATTTCAAGAGAAATTGTTCAATAATGTGTTAAGTAACACACATAAATAATTAGTACAACAAAGTCATTGATCACAAGTAATTCAATTATACATAAAGCATCTTTGTGTATGTTTTTACATAAACTATATTTGTGTCCATCTCATAAATAATATATTGTCGCTTCATCACTATATTTGTCATAAAATTATGCGGTCCATTTGCCCAGCATGTGACTACGAGTATATCTATTATCCCAGATGTGCCATCGAATAATGTACTTCCAGCTGATTCTATGAAAAAATGAGTATGTATGGAGTACACGTATTCCAAATTTGAAATCGAGCCGCTGATGGCTTAGTGGTTATAGATTCAGACTACTGATGGAGGAACCCCAGGTTCAAACCTGGCGTGGTTGTGTGAATTTCTAACAAGCGCTGAATATCCGCTGTACATTGGACGACCACGTTAAGTGACGGCCCCCAAGTCGGAATTCCCCGATTACATAGAAAGGTATTCATTCCTAAGCCTCCCCCACCCTAATTTCTCTCTGCCTTCTATGTACATAATCGTACGCTTGTGCGGTGGCGCCATCTAGTGTGTTCTCGTTCAGTTACAAGCTATTTTGTCATAATCGCTTGATTAGTTCTAACTTCCTTCAGTTTCTGTGCCCTGCCCGAAAGGGCACAGAAACTGAATGAAATTAGAGCACATGTATTTAAAATATATTGATTTTTTTAGTACATATATTTGAAATACCAGACATACTCACATTTGATTCCCTGTATGTACTCATAAGTAAGTACGTGTCTTTTCCAAAAATGAAACACAAGTACTCGGAGCTTGTGACGTACCTGCCAGCAGGACGCACACGACATAAAGGCAGATAGGAATCAGAACAAATGTCTGCGTAGCTCAGTTGGTAGAGCGACTTGTTCCGGAATAAGCGGCCTCGGGTTCGAATCCCGGCGTAGACCAAAAATGACGGAGAAATTTACTTCGTTATAATGGCGCCCGAACTGTCCGGATGACCCGGACGTTCAAAATCTCGCATTGGTGTGATGTTATTTCCACACCGCGAGACAGGAAAAATCAGAGAATTCCTTTTCCAAATAAAAATGTGTGATGTTGCATTCCACACAGCAGATTGACTCGGAGTTCTCAAGTGCACGTTCTACAGTGGATGGCTGCCAGCAACGATTCATGGTCACGGCTGACCCGTGGGCCATGCCCCCGGCCCTCTTTCGGGGGGGGGGGGGGAGATGTGACGTACCTGCCAGCAGGAGGCACACGACATAAAGGCAGATAGGAATCAGAACAAATGTCTGCGTAGCTCAGTTGGTAGAGCGACTTGTTCCGGAATAAGCGGCCTCGGGTTCGAATCCCGGCGTAGACCAAAAATGACGGAGAAATTTACTTCGTTATAAGCTATTATAAGCCCAGAATGTACTAAAAAACGAGTACATTTTGCTTATTTCTAAGAAGCAATTTTTAACAGTGCAGGTAGTCAGGTTGAAACTTTATCTGCATTAGAAGTTCCTACGTGAAATGACGCATCTATCTGCATCACATTCGGTTCATTACTAGGGTACTTCGGTTCACTATATAGCAGCTTTGTTTTCCTAGAGTAAGGTTGTCTTCTACCTTTTCTGAATCGCCGACTAGATGTCAGAATGGGATAAGATTCGCGGGCCACATGAAAAAGAATAAAAATGCGCGTGTTTATTATGGATATTGATTATGAATATTCTATCACTAAAATTATTAATTTTTATGGATACCCTATCACTGAAATTATGTATGTTTAAAGAAGAACTTTTGGTAAATGTGTAGTTTAACGTTCTAAATTATTCGGCTGAAAATTTCGAGAAAAAGGGATGTACAGATTTTAAAGTATGTAATTTGATATTACATGATGAAAACATTTCAGCTTTATAACGCATGTTAAAGGTTTTTACCGTAAACTTTACTGCAAGTACGGCAATGTAAACACAAGCTGCAGGGAGCTTACATTCGCACAACCAAGCATTGCCACAATGTCGTTCAAGACTCCGGAGAAGCGATGAACTTTGAGTCGTGCTGCGGTAGCCATTTTGGATTTTGTGGTTCTGCCGAAACGAAGATCTGTATCGCTTTATTTATTTATTTATTATTATTATTATTTGTAATCCATTTAAAAATTGAGTTGTTACTCCCTTTCTACAGCAATAATGGTAAATTTGGAATTCTTCCAGATCAAAGCATATTGTTGTAAGATGCTAAGACTTGCGCTGTCTCTTTGTTTTTCGCTCATAAAATAGCCTCCGAAGCACGAGCCGAAGATCGTTTCGACGACGCGGCGGTGCGGTGAGTAACCTCGCCGTAGTGTGTTTCTACACCTAAATTTTTTAGGTAAAAATCTTTAAAATGCCTTGTAAAGCTGAAATCTTTTCACCATTTCACATCAAATTACATAAATAAAAATATGTACGAGTATATTCCGTTTTTTTACGAAATGTTTAGAAACTTTCAGCCAAATAATTTAGGACGCTAAACTACACATTTACCGAAAGTTTTCTCCCGTATATTTTCCCTTACCATTTGTTTCAGGGGCTTGGTTGATTATGATGGCATACACCGAGACAATGATTCAAACACAAAAATAGTCTAAGGACAAATCTAAAGATAAACATTATGATTTCATTCAAAGTTCAGGACTATTCAGAAGTTGCTAATAAATAAGTGTACACAGCTTGGACTTTAACACTGAAGATTTGCATGTGCAACGATGGCACTAATGCAGCGTTAGCTCGCATGAAGACATCACGAACTTAGTAAAAACCGTCTTGATTCTTTTACTTGTTTATTTTCATAATCACATGGCTGCCGATTTCGAAGCCTGCTGCAAGGTGAATAATTCTTTGAATCTGAAAGGTTTACCTAGTATTTAAGCCAATAAATGCTACTTCCAGCGCTAATCGGATTAAAAGCTGTTTGTGTACGCCAAATGTGGTCAAAACAATAATTGTTGTTGTTTTCTAATTTATAAATTTAAGTGGAAAGAAGTAACTTTAGTTTCACAAAGCAACTGATGCGAGTTTGGAGGATAATGTTGTCACCAAAGAATTTATTCGAATGAAAATTCAATTAGCCTCGTGATCACGGCTATTAAGGAACACGAAGAAAGCGTTCGTGACGTTCTTCTTCGATGTAATTGTCTAGGAAGTAAGTTAAGCAGCAAATCTCTCACCTAGGCAATTATAGAAGAAAGCGAAATGGAGGTGTTACGCTTGCTTCCATTCAAATGATAAGCCTTGGAAACGTTTTCTCAGGCAATTGTTACTTCTGCTTGCCCACAATTGTGTTGAGCTTTCAACACAGATATTTATTGTTTCTAGTGTGATAATAAACGAAAAGAAGAAGGCGTTTCAAACGCAGGGGTACAGATTGCACTAGACATTTGAAAAATAAAAAAAAAAGGATGCTTACTCGTAAAAGACTGAAAAATAAATTTGTGAATGTGTAGCTCAGTAAAATCATCTTTCAGTTTCACTGAAATAAAAGGTTTGTTTGAAACAACAAAATAGGTTTGTTGAGCTATTTCGTCAGTTTATTTTGTTAGTTTAGCCAAACTCCATCGGAATTGTTTTGCAGGCCGCCCCGGTGGCGCAGTGGTCTAAGCGATGGCCTCTGATCATTCGTCCGAAAGGGGTCCGTGTTCGAATCCCGGTGAGGCATGGATGTTGTGTTTGTCTTACGACACTGGCTCTCTCCCTCCCTGGAACCAGTGACCCTAAATTAGGGACGGGCGACTGCTTATAGCCCATTGAGTCGCCCACGGTGGTCGTTAAACCTCCAATAAAAAAAATGTTTTGCTGGCAACACAAAATTATTTCGTTGGCTATATTTTGTTAATTCAACTATATGGAGGTAGCATCGACCTTACGCCAAAGCGCACGTGATTACTAGCTACTCCATACGGGCACTACCAGACTACCACTGACCAGAAGAATCGCGTTTTGCGCTTAAGATTTCGTTTTAAATTATGGCTGACTGCGAAGTGAGTGCATTGTTAGAAGACTGGGAGCTGTCAACTCTGATAGAGACATTCAGAGGTAAGAATTTCTAAAATATCTTAACAATTATGACGTATTTTTATGCTAATGTATATTGTTTGTTATTTTGGTTGGATTCAGTGATAATTGGTCTCACTTTGTAGACTCATAATTTCAATGAACACGATAGAATCCACATCATATTAGATGCTCAGCGCCACGTATAAAATTTAAACCCAGATTTCTGATAAAGCAATAATACATTTCTTATGACGGCTTGCGGTTCTTGATTGCAAATAAAAATTTGCACATGAGGTAATGATAACAGTTGTAATTTGTGTATAGAGCTTGATTTCATGTATAGGCTATATATACAGGGCGTTCCAAAATTCGTGCTGCAACCAAAGACTGCATGGTGATAGTACCCTGGAACATATCGAACGGTAAGAAAAATATTACGATTTTTTTTCTGTCTAACCAAAAATGTCAATAATTTGTTTCATCAATAAACTAAGGAAAGCATTTAAAAAGAAATCGAATTTAGAAATCATGTTACACTCGCACCAAAATAGTGACAATACATCGTTATGTCAAATATAAATCGTCCGTGAACATTCCAAAAGGTAATAAACCGACTTTCAAATGCTGAATTCGCAGATAAGAATTTATTCGCAGAAACAGGTATAGCCGAGTGTTTAGCACAGCTAGTTCCTAAAATACAGGTCTCAGGTTCGAATCCACTCGGTGAGCGATTTTTCGCTGGCTCTGAAAAAATTTCCTCGTGATGTAACACCGTCAAATTCATTTAAACACCACTAGGAAATAAATAGGGCGGTGTAAAAAAAGATGGTGGGGAAAAATGGTGAACACCCCCGAAATAAATAATGACGGACACCCAGGGTCGATGGGCATAGCCTAAAATTACTGCACCGGCAAAGTGTTGCCATCGGAAGAAAGGTTTAGGGACAAAGTGGCCCAGCTACTATATAACTCTAAATTTTTTTGGAGCAAAGAAATTACTGTGTGACGATAACAATATGTTTGGTAGCAGCAACAAAACGTTTCATCACGATAACAATACATATTGTTGGATCAAACACATTCCCAAAAATCGACCTAGGCATTTTGTTAAATAAACAAAACGTATTGTCATGATAACAATACAATTCGTAGAATCAACAATAATTTTCAGCAAAATACATTTGTAAATTCAACAAACATTTTTGTTGACTGCATATCGTCAAAATGTTTTGGTTGATTCAACAATTATTTTGTTGAATTAACAAAACGGTTTTCTCAGTGTTGTCCGCAGTTCGCTGCTCACGAACTACTAATAAAATCATATTACACTGAAGAATTCTTGATCTCAAAAACTACAGTCTTGTGACACTTATATATCTATTAAGGTAATACAACGTAGTTTGTCACAATTATTTAGTTTTTCAAGCCGACCATGGCTTCCAATGGGTATTGACATAGATTCATCAGGACGAATGGCACGTAAATATTCAAATTGTATATGACATCATAAATGGTGTTTGCCGCCCCGGTGGCGCAGTGGTCTAAGGCGCTGGCCTCTGATCATTCGTCCGTCTGGGGTCCGGGTTCGAATCCCGGTGAGGCATGGATGTTGTGTTTGTCTTACGGCACTGGCTCTCTCCCTTCCCTGGAACCAGTGACCCTAAATTAATGACGGGCGACTGCTTATAGCCCATTGAGTTGCTCACGGTGGTCGTTAAACCTCCAATAAAAAAAAATAATAATAATAAATGGTGTTTACAGTCACGTGTTTTGGTTAGATGCTTCCACGCGCTTGATAGAAATGGCGTGGAAGCCATGTCATTAACAAGTTGCGAAGACTTCTGATATATATGGAAAGCTTCCAAACTATCAAGTTTGGTGGTTGAATCTGGCTTGTCAATTAGTTTTGTTTCTTCAAAGAGAAATTTGTGGTCCTTTTCGTAATAGTGTTTAGCCATCGATTACTTCTTTATGTCACAATTCCGAATGTAGGTCTTGTGCTCATTCAATCGAAAACGCAAGGCTCTACGGGTCTGTCCTACACTGGCGTGCAAAAATTATGGACGAGACGGTTTTTCGAATGTAAAGTCGTGCAAAAGTGCTCCACATCGACTCAAATCATACCATACGATCCCCAAGATGTAAGAATATGGGACAAGTGAGCAAAACCGTCCAAACAAGGAATCTGAAAGATACAAAGGCACTTTATTAAAAAGGTAGCTTCGAGCAAAACTGAACAGAAGACAGAAACGTACATGTGACAGGCGGCTGCCAAGAAAAATCCAGTCTTTAGTAGGGGATATGATCATCCCTGACTGCGTTGCAGGATTTATAATGTCTGTCCATGCTGAGGACGAGGTTGTCAAGGAGCTGTTGAGGCATCGCGGCCCATTCCTCTTGTAGCGCCAATCGCAGCTGCGGAATCGTTGCTGGAAGCTGGTAACGTGCTACCAAGCGTCTCCCGAGAAGGTCCCACACGTGTTCGATTGGATTTAGGTCCGGGGACCTTGCGGGCCAATCCATGCGTTGAATATCTTCACTCTCCAACAGCTCTGCGACAACCACTGTACGATGAGGTGTAGCGCTGTCGTCCATGAAGAGGAACTCAGGACCCACAGCTCCTCAAAACAGACGCACGTGAGGCAGGAGAACCTTCGGTACAATAGCGGACACCAGTGACTGAACCTCCTTGGAAGATGTGGAAGTCAGTACGGCTACCAAGCATGATACCGCCCCAAATGAGAACTCCGCCACCTCCAAACCGGTCCCTTTCGATGATGTTGAAGGTGTGATTGCGTGTTCCCTGCTCTCTCCAGATGTGTATACGTCCAGAATCGCTCGTCAGACTAAATCAGCTCTCATCCGTAAAGAGAACTCGACCCCATTGCTGATGTGTCCAGTTCTTGTGTTCCTTGCACCACAGAAAGCGCCGTCTCCGATGAGCAGGCGTTAATGGTACACACCGTACTGGTCGTCGTGCAAACAAACCATCTTTGTGCAGCCTCCTGGCCACGGTAAAACACGATAACGGACGTCCAGTTGTCTGTTGCATGTGCCTTGCGATTTCTCCCGCTGTCTGCCGTCTGTCTGTTCTCGCCTGTAGGTCAATATACCGGTCGTCCGCCGCCGTGGTTGCTCGTCGACGACCACTGCTAAACTCTCGGACAGCTGTTCCTGTCGTTTGAAATGCTCTGCAAGCTCGTGAAACGATGCTGTGAGCGATCCCGAACTCCTCGGCCACACTAGTCACACTTCGACTTTCTTCCAACTTCCCAATGGCCAACCTCGGGTAAAGTCATCCAGATGTCGTCTACTGGATCGCCAGTTGGATATACCACACGGTGGCAGCAACTAGACGTTGTTTCAAACCGATGTTCACCGTGAAATAGCTTTCACCGAATTGCTGAGCGTACACCGCCCGTGTGGTTTATACCCTTCCGACACTTCCCGCCCCCTACGTCATACTGCATATATGCGCATACCCTACCGTAGCGGATCCTAGTTTATCTTCTGAGTGGTCTTTCGGTCCGTTCTTCCTGCTCGTTCTGATGTTATGCTATATTCTCCTCTTCGTCCTTAATTTTTGCACACCAGTGTATATACGAAGCACCACATTCTCACGGAATTTGATAAATTCCCCACGAGTTTTTGTCTTTAAGATAGTCCTTTGATCCTAAAAATCTAATTTTGTTTATGGGTTTAAAAATCACCTTAAAATTAAAGGTTTTAAGAATTTTTGTAATTTTGAAGGCAATGTCACGGAAAAATGGAATAATGGCAAAATTCTCTCGCAATGAGCGCATCACAGGAGTTAATGTGGAGACAGGCTTCGGTTTCCGGAATTTTGTTAGAGCCTTGTCTATAATGGAAAGGTTGTATCCTCGATCTACTGCAAAACGCTTAAATAAATAAAGTTCTTTTTCCAAACTGTTTTTATTTGAACATATATGTATCGCGGGAGATACGCAAGTGTAAAAAGGCGCTGAGATTTTGTTGATAAGTGTGATTGGACTTGGCATGTAGAGTGGAAAAGATAGCGAAAGGCTTCCGATAAATTGTGGTTGCTAGAGATCCATTTCAGCGAGTTACCAAGACGTCAAGGAATGGTAGGCATCTGTTATTTTCAGTTTCGTAGCTGAATTGAATGTGAGGATCAATGGAATTTATAAGTTTGACTAATTTCGGAATTTCAGAATGTTTTCCCTTCCATAGAACGAAAGTATTGTCTACATATCGTATCCATAAGTCCAATTTCACAAGTTTGAAAAGTTTTTCTTCAAATCGGCGCATGTAGATTTCACATAATATAGGTGACAGTAGGCTGCCTATGGGTAGACCTTCCGTCTGTTCATAAAACGTTCCACGGAAAGTAAAACTGTTCTGTTTTATGCAAATGTCCACTAGTCTTGTTATTTCTTCTACTTCAGACTGGCTGTAATGATGCTCTACAAGACTTTATTTTAGGGATTCCAGAGCTCCTTTTACTGGAACATTGGTGAACATAGATACCACATCAAAGGATAGCATTAGTTGATCTACGTAGGGGTGTAGTTTGAGTCGATTAGTCAACTTAATGGCATTTTTCACAGATGTTTCGTTTGAAGTGGCCAATTTTAATAATTTAGTGTCCTGTTCCAGGTACTGGTGCACGAGGTGAGTTGTGTGAGGGCGGGCGTTATTCGTTATTGTCGCCAATTGCGGTCGCATACGGACGAACAATAGGGTCCAGGATATCGTCTCTATACCTCTGAGAATTGAGGTTTCCATGTGGCAACACATAGAGGTCAGTACGGCCGTCTGACGATACGCCTGCTTTTACCAGAACACTTCCACCACCATAGGTGTCCCTTTCCTGGATATTACAGGGAAGATAGCATGTACTGGCCTCTCTCCGGATGAAAACTCGGCGAGAATTACTCTCTGTAAACTGTATCGCGACTCATCAGTGAACAGAACGGACCTCCACTGATTTTGAGTCAAGTTCACATGCATTCGTGCCCAATTGAAACGTTCCCTCCGGTGGCGGGGGGCAAGTGGCACGCGTAAGACCGGTCGTCGAGCCTACAGTCCTCCTGCAAGTAACCTGCGTATCGTCGAACCTGATACCCTTCGGTCCGATGGCTGCCACAAGCGCAGATTTGAGATGAGTCGGTGTAGCCTTCCTATTCCGCCGTACCGAAAACAGCAAATGCCGGTCATCCGCGGAGGTCGGTGCCCTTGGCTTACTTTCGCTGTACCGTCGGGAAGCTGCATCCGTTGCTTGGAACTGCTGCCGCATCCTGCTGACCACAGAACGATTGACGTTGAGCCATCTTGCGACGTCCGCCGGCCGTTGCCCTGCTTCGTGTAGGCCTATCGCTCTGAATCGTAACTCCGCTGGTAAATGACCATGCTAACAAAATCGATATTCTGAAACCTTGTCATTCACCGACGCATAGGATTGCAACTTCCTCCGAAACAGCTGGTTTTAAGCTCTTGTGCATTTGCATAAAGCGCTGCCAGCTCCACTCCTTTGGTTTCCGTACATCGATGCTGTATGCGTCCGTCCGTAACATATGCAAATTTCGTGCAATTTGAACTATATTTCCCCCAATAACCGCGATTTTCCGGTTTGTTGCTTAATTTATGGAAATCAGTGTAGTTCCTCCTTTTTGTTTTCAGAGAGAACAAATATCTCTTAAACAAGTTAGTAAAATCATGCAGTGCATTGATTATGATACGCTTTCCAACATACCAGAAATCATTACTAAAGTTATGAGGATTATGGCTGTAGAATAAATCTCGCTTCTGTGCCCTGACCTTTGACTCCTTTCGATGATATTCAACAGAACCGGTTCAGTATACCTCCGGAACAACATACTCAAGTTTTGTCGCAACAGAAGCATTTTTAGTCAAGTTATGGGAATAATGGCTGTGGAATAAATCTCGCTCCTGTGCCCTGACCTTTGACCCCATTTCGATGATAATGAACAGATTTGGTTCAGTGCATCTCCGGAACAACATGATAAAGTTATGTCGCAATAGAAACATTTTTACGTAAGTTATGACGCACGAGGGCGATGAAATGGATCCCGCTCGTATGTCCTAACCTTTGACTCCATTTTGCCCATTTTCAATAGGGTTCCTTCCCAGGTTGTCCCCTACCATATCCTAAAATTGTATTGAAATCGAACCATTTTTACGCGAGTTATCGTGCGGATGGGCTGACAAAGCTGGAGCATATACGCTTCTTCAACGTACGGTTGTAAAGCGTAAAAAAGAAAGCTTCAAGAACGCTTTTTTACGCTTTCCAATCGTAGGTTGAAGAAGCGTATATGCTCCAGCTTTGTCCGTCTGTCTGTCTATCCGTTTGTCTGTCCCCACCATAACTTGCATAAAAATGGTTCGATTTCGATGATATTTTAGTATGTGGTAGGGGACCACCTGGGGACAAACCCTATTGAAAATGGGCGAAATGGAGTCAAAGGTCAGGACATTGGAGCGGGATCCATTCCATTGCCCTTGTGCGTCATAACTTACGGAGAAATACTTCTATTGCGACAAAACTTTATCATGTTGTTCCATAGATGTACTGAACCAGTTCTGTTTAATATCATCGAAATGGGGTCAAAAGTCAGGTCACAGGAGCGAGATATATTCCACAGTCATTATCTTCAAAACTTGAGTAAAGGTTTCTGGTATGTTGGAAAGCGTATCATAATCAATGCATTGCATGATTTTACTAACTTGTTAAAGGGTACGAGTTGTTCTCTCGCGAAATATGCATGAAACAAAGCAAAAGATGTGAAAATAAATTCCCATTAACGCAATACAATTGCGGCACCATCTGCAATTTCAGCATTTTTGCTGAGGTTATTTTATGTTCGAGTCGTGAAAATTTTTTTATCAATAGGTTTATGTAGGTTATTATTTGCCATAATGTGTATGATTCTGCTGCATACATACATTATTTGATCAACAGTATCCTGACACTTGCCTATCCACACAATGCCTGTGATAGAAAAGGAATTAATATGGAGTTGGTTCACCCTTATTTGCTATCACAGCATCCACTCTTCTAGGAATGCTTTCCCCTAGATTTTATACGCGGTTTTGGAAGCTCCCTTCCATTCTGTTCCAAGAGCGTTAGGCAGTATTGGTCACAAGTGTCGGGCAGTTCGGCTTGGCTCGTAATTGACGTTCCAATTCATCACAAAGTGTTCCATGGGGTTGAGAACTGGGTTCTGCACAGGCCAGTCAGGTTCGTTCACACCCATCTCATCAAATTAATCTTGCGAGGATCTCGCTGTGTGGACCGGGACATTGTGCTGTGGCGAAACAAATGGCCTTCATAGAGCTGTCACCACAATGTTGGGAGGAAAGAAATGTCGAGAATGTCAGTATAGGCCTCCTAAGTCGCTCCGATCCAAATTGCCTGGCTAAACGGCGACTTGACCATCCAGACTATCTCAGCCCAGTTATACATCCTGTCACAAACTCACTCAACTTCTCGTATTGTGCTCGGATCCAACGTCGAGGCATCCTTGCAGTCCCTGGAGGTTAATGCAACGGGAATCCGCTGTCATAATTGTCCCGGCGTGCGAGCTTTGCTCTTGATATGACCTCCTCGATGCGTGGTTCTCATGCGCTATGGTGGGCCACTATTTAGTCATTGGTCTTTATTTTTTTTAATTTACATATTTGGATCTGAGGTACTTGGATGAGGAGTTCCATCAGAATCGAACGAAGTTCTCGGGGTGCTTAGTTCTTTGCGGGAAAGAGTGTATATATACCTATGTGTGTGTGTGTTACACCACACACACACACACACACGGAATCTTGAGACTTTTCATGGGAGGGGGTCTGAGGAAATTTGTGAGGGTATAGACCGTGCTACACAAGAGTGAATTTCCAGGTTTGGTCATCCCATTCCGCTCATGTTTGGTACCATCCAATGGCCCCCATTGGCCTCCAATTTAAACTCTGCTTGGAAACTCCCTGGGATGATATGGAGCAGTGCATCAGGTTCATGGATCCTGAACCGATGTCTCGGGCGAAGTCGTGGACAATGCTGCAACAGGCATGGCTGGCATTCCCACCCGAAATCCTCCGGGATCTGGTGGAATCGATGCCTCTGCCTGTACAGGCTGTTATTCGCGCAAGAGGAGAACCAACACGCTATTAGATAAGTATGTCTAATGTTTTGTCAATTGAGTGTACATATGCCGGGTCGTATGCTAACGATATCGCCATTCTGTGCTCTTCGTGTAACTTTTGAATCCTTTGTTGTGAACTGTTTATAGAGCCATCTCAACGTCATAGTTCATAGTTTGCGTACGTAAGTGAAGATGGCACGTTTCTGGTTGCTGTTGAGTATTTTCAATCATTTTTACTTCCTCGTATATCGTAAAAGCTGCACCGAAATATTGATTGCAATATTGGATAGCCAAAACAAGTCACAATTAAACCCATAGGGACACAAAAAGGGAGGGTCGATGATTCGTGATGGAGATGTGAAAATACAAGTTTGTCCATGTCCCCTCACTCCGGAGTAAGTCGCTCTCCAGAGTGAGCTACGCGGACAAAATGTTTCGCTGATGATTTGTCATCTTGACACATGTTTTCACCTCTGTAGTACGTCACGGAGAGTGGTGATACTGAGCTTGGACTCAGGGATGTATTTCATTCAGAAAACGGATTTGGAGCTTCTTCTAGGCAATAGTAATCTTAAAACATGTGGAAGTATAATGATGCATAAATGAAAATGTGGGGCCGTTTCCCTTTCTTAAGATACATTAAGTGCAAAGATGGCGTTTTTTCACTTTCTGAAGATGATGTAACTGCAAATTTGGTGGTTTTTCACTTTCTGAAGATCCAGTTACAAAGTTGGTGCGTTTGCCTTTCTGAAGATGTAAATTCAAAGTTGGCGCCTTTTTCCTTTCTGAAGATGCAACTGCAAAGTCGGCGCCTTTTGCCTTTCTGAAGATGCAACTACAAAATTGGCGCTTTTTGCCTTTCTGAAAATGATGTAGCTGCAAATTTGGTGGTTTTTTCACTTTCGGAAGATCCAGTTACAAAGTTGGTGCGTTTGCCTTTCTGAAGATGTAACTGCAAAGTTGGCGCCTTTTGCCTTTCTGAAGATGTAACTGCAAAGTCGGCGCCTTTTGCCTTTCTAAAGATGTAACTGCAAAGTTGGCGCCTTTTACCTTTCTGAAGATGTAACTGCAAAGTCGGAGCATTTTGGCCTTTCTGAAGATGATGCAACTGCAAATCTGGTGGTTTCTCACTTTGTGAAGATACAGTTACAAAGTTGGTGCGTTTGCCTTTCTGAAGATGTAAATGCAAAGGTTGGTGGTTTTTGTCTTTCTGAAGATGTAACTGTAAAATTGGCGCCTTTTGCCTTTCTGAAGATGATGTAACTGCAAATTTGGTGGTTTTTCACTTTCTGAAGATCCAGTTACAAAGTTGGTGCGTTTGCCTTTCTGAAGATGTAAATGCAAAGTTTGCGCCTTTTGCTGTCCTGAAGATGCAACTACAAAGTTGGCACTTTTTGCCTTTCTGCAGATGCAACTGCAAATTTGGTGGTTTTTGACTTTCTGAAGGTACAGCTGAAAAGTTAATGCGTTTTACCTTTCTGAAGACGTAACTGCAAAATTGACGTGCCTGCCCCGCAGGACGCACATGAGATAAAGGCGGATAGCAGTGAGAGAACATGCCAGTGTAGTACAGTTTATAGCACTCGGAGCTTGTGACGTGCCGTCCCGCAGGACGCACATGAGATAAAGGCAGATAGCAGTGAGAGCACATGCCAGTGTAGTATAGTGGATAGCAGTGTAGTATAGTGGATAGTGACTTGTCTGCTTCGCAGGACGCACATGAGATAAAGGCAGATAGCAATGAGAGCGCATGCCAGTGTAATATAGTGGATAGCACTCGGAGCTCCGGAGCCGAGAGTTCCGGGTTCGAATCCCACCCCTGGCATAAAATGACGGAGAAATTTACTTCGTCGTACGACGTGCTTCTGACCACTCAGCCAAAGGGAGTGTTGAACAGCTTTTTGGATAACTGTATAAATAGCTGTAACTGCTGTAAATCGGCTGATGCGAATTCGATTGTCGCTCTTCTAAGTCGGAACTTTTTGCGGAGTGGTGCTTAACGATGACAACTCCTTGCCGTAAAAATTACGCATTTAAATAGTCACATTCTTCAAATATGATAGCTGAGAATAATTGAGAGTATTTTGAAGTGTTTTTTTTTGTTTCTTCAGAAATTCTTTGGTTTCCTTTCAATTGTTTTACGAGCTTTCAGTGATTGCATGACATAATATGAACTTATAAACTGACATACAGCAGAGCATAAAGCCTTGCTTTCTTGTCATTTTTTGTAAGGGAAAAACACTATATTGTCTTTCTCGTTTTAAGCCTGTGACCAGTTCCTTCTGTCAGAAACTCAGATGTTATCGAAATATCCGTTAAAAGTATTTCTCAGTGAAGCATTCCTTACGAATTTCTTCTTAACTGCTTTATGAAGTGGAGTCTAAGAAGAGCGTGTTCACGGCTATCGCGGAGGCTCCGTTTCAACGACTTTTTCCATTACTCTTTCGTCTCGCAGAGGGCGTTTTTCAACTGTTTGAAGCTCTCTATTTTCTGTCGTGAGCCCACCTTGGGGACAGGAAATTTATGTTTTGTCAGAAATGAGTCAGGCTCGTTTTTTATTTGTCGCAGTTTCACGTGACCTCATAAATCATTGTGTTTAGGAAGAGCTCGAGGGAACAAGAGGAACAAAATTAGACACCAGCAAATGTCGTTTTCGTTATTCCAAAGAAAGAAAACGCTACTTCTGTAGCACGATGGAAAAAAAGAGCATGATGTGGAAACACATGAGGCCGGTAATTTTATTCCAGAAGAAAGGCAAAATGGCGAAATGTATCTTCCCTGCAATTTCATTCAGAAGAAAAAAGTGTTAGGTTCTTCGCTCTCTAAGACGTAATGTCTTCAAATGCAGTCATTTTATTCTCATTTGAGAGATAGCAGATATGCCGAATGTGACGGCTAGTTTTTGCCTACGAAAATATATTTCAAACTGTCTATGGAGGTAAATGTTCTTAGTACTTTCATATGTTCTTTGAAAACGTTGACTGGTGTCATTCTAAATGCTAATTTAATTCTTACATACCAAGATCGACCCATTTTCGTAAGGATATTTCTACAATGGAAAACAAGTTGTTTTTTTTTTACGATATTTGATCAAATCATTCGAGCTGGAATTTCCATCTTGGCAAAGGGAATGCAGTTTCGAAGAACGTATTCGGACATGTTGCGAAACTTAAATTCTAATTTTTTCAAGGAATAGTTTACAGGAAGAATTCTGCTCTTAGTAATAAGGATGCGAGAAGAGCCGCCTTGTAGAATGCATGGTGATGTGTTGTGGCACTTTAATTTTTAACATGTTCGAGATAACCACACAATTGTTAATATGAAGTTTTAACACGAACAAACGAATATTCTGTATAACCATTTTTGATACGGATGTTAGAGATCTACGATTTTTGAAGTTTTTGACATGAATGAAGTAACAAATTAAACAAGCCCAAGATAATTCAAACATTTTTAACAGCAAATTGTGATGAATTTATGAATAATCCAATATTATATAACGTTAAAATCAAGATTTTAGTAATAGCAATCAAGTATCTTTTAGAAGAATGTGAAAAATCCAAGATTTTTGGCATGAAGTTTTGTATTAATATTAGTTTTTTTATGTGAATGTTCAAATTTTAAGATTTTTGTGTGCCATAACAGTTTCTGATGTGAGTGATACAGCTGGCAAAATATTCCCAAGGTCGTGCGAACATTTTTAATAGAAAGTGTTATGAATTTTCCAAGATTTTTATATGAATGTTAAAAAACAAGTTTGTTATTAGGAAGTTTTGATACGAATAATCCATTTTTTTAAATTAAAAATCCAAGATCTTTGATAGCAGTCTTTGAAAAGAATGACACTAACTCAAGATATTTTGATGAGAAATGTCTACATAAACGTGACAAATCAGAGATTCTGCTAGAATAGTTTTAGGTAGGAATATAACAGATCCAAGATTTTTTCATACGAGATTTGACCATGAATGTTACAAATTCAAAATGCTCTTGAAACAACTTTAGTATGATTGCGACAAATCCGAGTTTCTCTGACAGGGCACAATTTTTCAAACAAGGAAAATGTTGTAGAGTGCCAGTAGGAAAATATCATGAATGGAATGGTTATAATTACTCACTGAACTGAAGTTGTGACGTACCACGGAGGTGACACCCATGTTATAATGGAAAAGTTGCGTAGGTGTAGCTTAACTCGCAAAGCATTTGGCTGCGTAGCAGAAAGATTCCAATCTCGCCACCTACAAATCGCTTTTACCCAATTTTGGGGCCCGAACTTAAAAATGAATCTCCTGGCGGTTGGGTTCTTCGAAAAATGTGTGATGTTCATTCCACACATCGTCTTGAATTAGTCAGAATTCCTTCTTCTACAGCAAGTTCTCCTTCAAGCGTAATTTGCCGGCTGACCTGGAAACCTACGATTCCTTTTTCAAGGAGGGATATACGTGACATGTGCTATGTTCGTTCCACACACCGTCTGGAGATAGTCGGAATTTCCTTTTCTACAGTGAGCTCTCCTTCAAGCGTGGTTTACCGGCTGACCTGGAAACCCTACGATTCCGTCCCAGCCCTTTCTGAAGAGGGGATATACGTGACGTGTGCTCTGTTCGTTCTACACATCGTCTGGAATTAATAAGAATTCCTTCTTCTACAGTGAGCTCTTCTTCAAGCGTGGTTTGCCGGCTGACCTGGAAACCTAAGATTCCGACTCAGCCCTTTCTCAAGGAGAGATATACGGAACATGTGCTATTTTCGTTCCACACACCGTCTGGAATTAGTCAGAATTCCTTCTTCTACAGTGAGCTCTCTTTCAAGCGTGGTTTGGCGACTGATCCAGAAACCTACGGTTCCGTCCCAGCCCTTTTCTACAGGCGGGTATACGTGATGTGCGCTATGTTCGTTTCACACATCGTGTGGAATTAATCAGAATTCCTTTTTCTACAGTGAGCTCTCCTTCAAGCGTAGTTTGCCGGCTGACCTGGAAACCTACCATTCCGTCCCAGCCCTTTTCTCAAGGAGAGATATACGGAACATGTGTTATGTTCGTTCCACACACCGTCAGGAGTTAGTCGGAATTCCCTTTTCTACAGTGAGCTCTCCTTCAAGCATGGTTTGCCGGCTGACCTGGAAACCTACGATTCCGTCCGAGCGCTTTCTGAAGAGGGGATATACGTGACGTGTGCTATGTTCGTTCCACACATCGTCTGGAATTAGTTAGAATTCCTTCTCCTACAGTGTACTCTCCTTCAAGCGTGGTTTGCGGATTGACCCGGAAACCTACGATTACGTCCCAGCCCTTTCTCAAGGGGGGATATACGTGGCATGTGTTATGTTTGTTCCACACAACTGGAATTAGTGTGAATTTCCTTTTTGTACAGTGAGCTCTCCTTCAAGCGTGGTTTGGCGGCTGATCCGGAAACCTACAATTCCGTCCCAGCTCCTTTCTAAAGGTGGGTATACGTGATGTGTGCTATGTTCGTTCCACACATCGTCTGGAATTAAGCAGAATTCCTTCTTCTACTGTGTGCTCTCCTTCAAGCGTGGTTTGCCGGCTGACCTGGAAACCTACGTTTCCTTCCCAGCCCTTTCTCAAGGAGGGAATATACGGGACATATGCTATGTTCGTTCCACACACCGTCTGGAATTAATCAGAATTCCTTTTTCTACAGTGAGCTCTTCTTCAAGCGTGGTTTGCCGGCTGACCTGGAAACCTACGATTCCGTCCCAGCCCTTTCTCAAGGAGAGATACAGGGAACATGTGCTATGTTCGTTCCACACATCGTCAGGAATTAGTCAGAATTCCTTCTGCTACAGTGTACTCTTCTTCAAGCGTGGTTTGGCGGATTGACCCGGAAACCTCCTTCCCAGCCCTTTCTTAAGGGGGTATATCCGTCCCAGCCCTTTCTTAAGGGGGATATACATGGCACGTGTTATGTTCGTTCCACACATCTGGAATTAGTCAGAATTCCTTCTCCTACAGCGAGCTCTCCTTCAAGCGTGGTTTGGTGGCTGATCCGGAAACCTACGATTCCGTCCCAGCCCCTTTATAAAGGGTATACATGATGTGTGCTATGTTCGTTCCACACAGCGTCTGGAATTAGTCAGAATTCCTTCTCCTACTTTGTACTCTCCTTCAAGCGTGGTTTGCCGATTGACCCGGAAACCTACGATTCCGTCACAGCCCTTTCTCAAGGGGGGATGTACATGGCATGTGTTATGTTCGTTCCACACATCTGGAATTAGTCAGAATTCCTTCTTCTACAGTGAGCTTTCCTTCAAGAGTGGTTTGGCGTCTGATCCGGAAACCTGCGATTCCGTCCTAGCCCTTTCTCAAGGAGGGACATACGGGACATGTGCTATGTTCGTTCCACACACCATCTGGAGTTAGTTGGAATTACCTTTTCTACAGTGAGCTCTCCTTCAACTGTGGTTTACCGGCTGACCTGGAAACCTACGATTCCGTCCCAGCCCTTTCTGAAGAGATGATATACGTAACATGTGCTATGTTAGTTCCACACATCGTCTAGAATTAATCAGAATTCCTTCTCCTACAGTGTACTCTCCTGCAAGCGTGGTTTGCCGGCTGACCCGGAAACCTACGATTCCGTCTCAGCCCTTTGTTAATAGAAGGGGGTGAGATGTGGTGTACCTGCCTTGGAGGTGACGCACATGTCAAGACGGCAAAATTGCAGTGACAAACTCCGTCATTAAAGTATTCGGCTCCGGTGCAGAAGGATGCGGGTTCGATATCCTGCAAATGGCTTTTACGCTATAAATTACACAATAAAATTGCAGTTACAGATATGCGTGCCTTAACGGAAAATCAAAGGACTTGCAGATCCAAGAGCAATCCGGAATCAACAATACGTTCACAAGAAGGAGTTCCTAGGTTTAGTATAGGTAGTTCGTGAACATAAAACGACGTCAAGCGGTCAAGGAAGATTAAGTTAGGTAAGGCGCGAAAAGGTTCAAGGAAAGAAGAACACATCTCTTTGTATTTGTAGACAAAAGCCAGAGGCGTTACTAGGTATTTCTTCGCCCGGGGCAAATCACAAAATATTGCGCCCCATCTGACTTTCTATCGAGGCTCTGTCCCCCTCCATCAAGTCTTCGTGAACTGTGGGAGCTTGTTCAGGGGTCGAGGATCCGTATGGCTTCTCAACGCATCCGGTGTCTTGTCGAGTCCATGACGAGACGAATTCGCCGCCGTCATCAGGACGAAAGGTGGTGCTAAACGTAACTAGACAAGTATCTCTAATTCAATTGCTCTTCAGTGTACATACTATTGCAACTTTATTAGAAATGTAGGCACCATTGTTTTTCAGTACCTCTGGCTATGTATTGGGTAGCCTGAGGATTCCATGCGCCCAAAACTTTACAGGTTCTACGACAAAGAACTGCTCAAATGATTTTTGAAAATCACTAAGCAAGCGAAGTTTCTTCCTTTGAGAAAGTTGTGCAGAGATCGGAATAAATGGAAAACTGAAGCCGCTAGGTCAGGTGAGGCTGAGGACCCCAGCCAAGGTCCTCTTAGTCACCAAACAAACTCAAAATCTGGCGTTGTAAGGACGGAAGACCGATCTTTCTGTCGATCATTTGTACATTTGTCATCAAGTGTGTCATTCAGCTAGTCCAGTTTGAAATAAAAGCTGTCGGAATTAACGGTTTGGCTTCTCAGCAGCTTCGCGTAAAACAAAAGCCCCTTTCAGTCCCACTGCACACAGAGCATTACTTACTTAGGATGCAGACTTGTCTTTTGAGCAGTTAATAGCTACTCATACCCACTTATACCACGATCTTATCCGCTTTTCTTTATCATACACAATCCATTTTCCATTGTCCTTCACCATCAGAAATGAGTAATTTTCCAATTCCAATTTGAACACTAAATCGCACACATGCACACAGCTGACAAAGCATTAGAGATAGGGGTGATGGGCAGTTGACATGGGCATCCCCCGCGCAAAGTGGAACAGACCCAAACCGAACGCAAGCAATAAATTGTCAGACAGCAGGGCTCCCAAAAGGTGGGCTTTGGATGGCAGAGTAGTCAACTTTCGTGACTGCCACGGAGTAACCTCAGGTACAATCTCAGGCAGGTACAAACGCTCGAACCACTAAATATCCGCCGTGCGTTGGATTGGCACGTTAAATCGTCGGACGCCGGGCACAGGCACCCCGGTAATAAATAAGAGCGTCCTTCTCTCCCTCCCTCTTTACTTTGTTTCCGTGTGACTTTCCTATCGGGCACTCTAGCCCAAATCTCCTAGCTTCCTATTTCTAAGGGTTGTTTAAGACGTGAGGTCAGAGAATCCCTTTCTAATCGTAAAATCATCTACATATGATGTGTATGATCTGATCTGTTTTGTGGTTAAACGAACACAGTGAGCATACAGGGATATTAGCATTAGACTATTCCTGATGTAGGGCCGAGCCGCAGATGGTCCAGTCGTCAATGTTCGTGATTGCCACGGAGAGGCCTCAGTTTCGATCCCAGCCAAGTGCGAACGATCGAACCACTAAATATCCGCCGTGAGTCCGATGGGCACGTTAAGCCGTCAGACCTCGGGTACTGCCCCCAGTAATAAATAAGGGCGTCTTCCTCCCCTTTCCAATTCACTACCGTGTGACTTTCCTATCGGGCACTCTAGCGCAAATCTCCTAGTTTCCTACTTCTAAAGGTTGTTTAAGACCTGGGGTCAGACACTCCTTCCTAAAATCCTCTACATGTGATTTGATCTGATCTTCTAAGAGGTATATCTCAATCCAAGAATATGGGTGAATGATCTGGGGGCCTTTGATCGTGGACGAATTGTAGGCGCAGGACAGATGGGTCATTCTATCGTCCAAATGGTAAGAACCCTAGTATTCTATCGTTCAAATGGTAAGAACCCTAGCATTATATCGTCCAAATGCTAAGGACCCTAGGGTTATCGCCGAAATGGTAAGAACCCTAGAGTTCTACCACCGAAATGGTAAGAACCCTAGGGTTCTATCGTCCAAAAGGCACGAACCCCTTGGGTTTTCGCCCAAATGGTAAGAATCCTAGGATTGTATCGTCCAAATGGTAAGAACCCTAGCATTCTATCGTCCAAATGGTAAGAACCCTAGCATTCTATCGTCCAAAAGGTAAGAACCCTAGGGTCATCGCCCAAATGGCAAGAACCCTAGGGTTCGATCGTTCAAGTGGTAAGAACCTAGGGTTATCGCCCAAATGGTAAGAACCATAGAGTTATCACCCAATTGGTAAGAACCCTAGGGTTCCACCGTCCAAATGGTAAGAACCATAGAGTTTTCGTCTAATGGGTAAGAACCCAAGGTTTCCATCGTCCAAATGGTAAGAACCCTAGGGTTCTATCGTCCAAATGGGAAGAACCCTAGGGTCATCACCCAAATGGCAAGAACCGTAAGGTTCTATTGTCCAAATGGTGGGGACCCTAGGGTTCTTACGTCGAAATGGTAAGAACCCCAGGATTCTACCGCCCAAATGGCAAGAACCCTAGGGTTCGATCGTCCAACTGGTAAGAACCCTAGGGTTATCGCCCAAATGGTTAGAACCATAGAGTTATCGCCCAATTGGTAAAAACCCTAGGGTTCCATCGTGTAAATGGAAAGAACCATAGAGTTATCGCCCAATTGGTAAGAACCCTAGGGCTCTATCGTCCAAATGGTAAGAACTCCTGGGTTCTATCGCCCAAATGGTAAGAACCTTAGGGTTCTATCGCCCAAATGGTTAGAACCCTAGTCCTCTATCACCCAAATGGTAAGAACCTTAGGGTTATCACCCAAATGGTAAAAACCCTAGGGATCTATCGTCCAATAGGTAAGAATTCTATGGTTCTATCGTCCAAATGGTAAGAACTCCTGGGTTCTATCATCCAAATGGTTAGAACCCTAGGGCTGTATCACCCAAATGGTAAGAACCTTAGGGTTATCGCCCAAATGGTAAAACCCTAGGGATCTATCGTCCAAATGGTAAGAATTCTATGGTTCTATCATCCAAATGGTAAGAACTCCTTGGTTCTATCGCCCAAATGGTTAGAACCCTAGTCCTCTATCACCCAAATGGTAAGAACCTTAGCGTTATCACCCAAATGGTAAAAACCCTAGGGATCTATCGTCCAAATGGTAAGAATTCTATGGTTCTATCGTCCAAATGGTAAGAACTCCTGGGTTCTGTCGTCCAAATGGTTAGAACCCTAGGGCTGTATCACCCAAATGGTAAGAACCTTAGGGTTATCGCCCAAATGGTAAAACTCCCTAGGGATCTATCGTCCAAATGGTAAGAATTCTATGGTTCTATCATCCAAATGGTAAGAACTCCTTGGTTCTATCGTCCAAATGGTTAGAACCCTAGGGCTCTATCACCTATGTAACCTAGGGTTTTTACCATTTGGACGATAGATCCCTAGGGTTTTTACCATTTGGGCGATAACCCTAAGGTTCTTACCTTAATGTTATCGCCCAAAGAACCTTAGGGTTATCGCCCAAATGGTAAAAACCCTAGGGATCTATCGTCCAAATGGTAAAAACCCTAGGTTCCATAGGACAATTACATCACGGGGGCGGAGTATACTATCAACGGACGTACCAGAGCCCAGAGAGCAAGCGATATCCGACCACACGCCTTTGCTGACCGGGGTTGACGTAGGCTATCCACGCTCCCACAGACCAACCACTTGGCAACGGTGGCGCAAATCACATCCAGGTTAAAGGTCAGATGTCCAAGCAGAGTCAGCGATCGAACGGTACGGCTTGCACTGCGTACCCTGGACTACGAGAGTCGACGCCCAACTTGTCTGCCACTCTTGACCACTAGTCATTGGAAATTACGCCTCGCCTGGTCCCCAGATCATCAAACTGGGCCTCTGTACAAAGGCACCACATCGTTTGGTCAGATGAATTCCCGTTTTAAACTCTACCCAGATGACAGTAGGGTGTCGGTGTGGCGTCCACAACATGAGACTATTGCTCCGTCGAGAAAGGTCGGCTCTGTTCAAAGCGGTGTTGGGTCTGGGATGGTTTCCGGAGCTTTTTCGTGGGACACATTCGGCCCCTTAGTGTGCCTGGAGAGGTCTTTAACTGCTGCTCGCTGCCCACATGGGTTGGCTGGTCTTCTACAGGCTTTCATGGCATTCACCTATCCTGCGGCCGATGGTCTGCTTCAGCAGAATACCACCGCCCCACCTGGTCGGAACCACCCAGCGCATGGCTCAAGCAACACTTATATGAGTTTGGAACCATCCAGTGACCTTCAAGGTGCCCGGATTGAAACCTTGTGGAAGATCAGATCTATGGATCCTGAACCAACGTCTCCGGCGGAGTTGTGGACAATGCTGCAACATGTGTGACTGGCATTACCACCAGAAACCCTCGGGTACCTGGTGGAGTCGAGCTGTTGTTCGCGCTACAAGACTACCAAGATGTTATTAGGTAGGTATTTGTGATGTTTTGTTGATTGAGTGTACATTTTGTGAGAGCATTGTCATTACTAAATGAATTGCGTTCAGCGAGTACACATTCTGGCAAGAGTAATCTCCTTATTCTAAAGTGCAAGCACAAGCACATAAAGAATGGATTAAAGGATGATAATTCACCGATTCATTTCCCTGCCCGTGAACATTTTTACAGTGGCGTGCAAAAATTAAGGACAAGACGGTTTTTCAAATGTAACGTCGTGCAGAAGTGCTCCACATCGACTCAAATCTATACCATAAGATCCCCAAGATGTACGAATATAGGACAAGTGAGCAAAACCGTCCAAACAAGCAATCCAAAGGATAAAAAAGCACTTTATTGAAAAGGTAGCTTCGAGCACAACGGGACAGAAGACAGAAACGTCCATGCAACAGGCGGCTGCTAAGAAAAATCCAGTCTTTAGTAGGGAATATGATCAACCTTGACTGCGTTGCAGAATTTACAACGTCTGTCGATGCTGAGAACGAGGTTGTCAAAGAGCTGTTGAGGCATCGCGGCCCATTCCTCTTGTAGCGCCAATCGCAGCTGCGGAATCGTTGCTGGCGGCTGTTGACGTGCTGCCAAGCGTCTCCCGAGAAAGTCCGACATGTGTTCGATTGGATTTGTGTCCGGGGACTTTGCGGGCCAATCCATGCGTTGAATATCTTCACTCTCCAACAGCTCTGCGACAGCCACTGTACGATGAGGTGTAGCGTTGTCGTCCATGAAGAGGAACTCAGGACCCACAGCACCTCTAAGCAGACGCACGTGAGGCAGGAGAACCTTGGTACAATAGCGGACACCTGTGACTGAACCGTCTTGGAAGATGTGGAGGTTAGTACGGCTACCAAGCATGGTACCGCCCCAAAGGAATACTCCGCCACCTCCAAACCGGTCCCTTTCGATGATGTTGGAGGTGTGATTGCGTGTTCCCTGCTCTCTCCAGATGTGTATACGTCTAGAATCGCCCGTCAGACTAAATCGGCCCTCATCCGTAAAGAGAACTCGACCCCATTGCTGATGTGTCCAGTTCTTGTGTTCCTGGCACCGCAGAAACCGCCGTCTCCGATGAGCAGGCGTTAATGGAACACACCGTACTGGTCGTCGTGCAAACAGACCATCTTTGTGCAACCTCCTGGCCACGGTAAAACGGCTATAACGGACGTCCAGTTGTCTGTTGCATGTGCCTTGCAATTTATCCCGCTGTCTGACGTCTGTCTCTTCTTGCCTGTAGGACAATATACCGGTCGTCCGCCGCCGTGGTTGCTCGTCGACGACCACTGCTAAACTCTCGGACAGCTGTTCCTGTCGTTTGAAATGCTCTCCAAGCTCGTGAAGCGATGCTGTGAGCGATCCCGAACTCCTCGGCTACACTAGTCACACTTCGACCTTCTTCCAACTTCCCAATGATGCGACCTCGGGTAAAGTCATTCAGATGTCGTCTACTAGATTGCCTGTTGGCCATATCACACGGTGGCAGCAACTCGACGTCGTTCAAATCGATGTACACCGTGCAATAGCTTTCACCAAATTGCTGAGCGTACACCACCCGTGTGCTTTATACCCTTTCAACACTCCCCCCCCACCTCCTACGTCATGCTGCATATATGCGCATGCTCTACCGAGCCGGACCCTAGTCTATCTCTTGAGTGGTCTTTCGGTCCGTTCTGCCTGCTCGTTCCGCTGTTATGCTAATTTCTCCTCTTCGTCCTTAATTTTTGCACACCAGTGTATGTTGATAAGTGATGGTGTCCATAAATGAAATATACAACTTCAGTATATTATTGAAAAAAAGAAACAATAAATACTTACTTACTTTTAATGTCAAAACACATGGTAACTCTGAAAGTTTTAAAAAAAAATGTCAGTAGGTCTCCGTGTGTGCTTCGTTGGGTGCTCGCAGGATGTCTAAACGGTAGTCCAGTTCCACCCATGTGCACTGCAGAATGTCAGGTGTAACAAGGAGGAAGGCTGCAGTAATACGTTCTTTGAGCTCAGTGATAGATGTAACCTTTTTTCTTGTACACAATGTCCTTAATAAAGCCCCAAAGAAAAAACAATCTTACGCTGAACTCTTGTTAGAGATTTTGACTCCGCAAACAAAACACACACGCTGCTTTCTCCACTGGGGAAGCCATGTCAGTTGTATTCCGTGTTGACGAGATTTTTCACTGCATGAGACACCTGGCGCCATCTATCATCTGACTTAACAAACTTTAACACTTGCCACGTCTCTTGACGTTTAAAGTAAGTTTTTTTCCATCTTATTTCTTTAATAGCATACTGAAATTGTATACTTCCTTTATAAACACCTGCATACTTATGTTCACAAATTTCAATATGAAATATTCAAGAGAAACATAGTTAAACATGGGAGCATACCTAAGCAATTAAACAACATGAACTCACTCAAACCTTAAATCTTACTACTACAGGTATAAGTTTAATATAAACTTAAAAAATTATTGCAATTGATCAGGTAGAGCAACAGTTTCCAACGATTTTTGTTCCGCTAACCCATTTCAAACAATATAATTAATGTGTTGCGAGAAACTTTCAGGGTAATAATGACTAAATGACTAAATGACTTTGCATTATATAATCGTATTCATAACATAAAATTTTACTACCAATAGTTATGAAATCTCTAAACCTCAATATAAAATAATAAAAAACTGTAATTTAAAAAAATATTCTACAAAACTTCACATTAAATTTCTTTATTGCACAAATTGCGTGCAATATATTATATTCAACATAAATAACATTTTTAATGAAATAAGTTACAACTTGTTCTACATAACATTACAATCATATATGATTTCTATGTTGGATTTTTTTATTTAAACAAAGATTTGTATTATTTGACTCAGTACCAGATAAATATGGGTCTGCATCGAGTTTGTTTCTCCATTTTGATTTAAAACAAGAACACAGCTCTCTGACTCAAATATGTGGTGTTAAACTTTAGGAAAATTTTAAAAGTTCTCTTGCTAAGATATAAAACCCTTTTTTTCTTGCTTTAACTAAATGTTTATAATTCTGTCACTGCTGAACGATGATTGCTGCCAAAATTCTGTTGATATGAAAGTTCAGTTTTTTTTTTCATGCATTGGCAAACCCCTCAGTCAGAGATGTTAAAAACGTTTAAATTGGGCTACGAATCCAACTTCATTTATTGAAAATTTCAGGATAATGGTCACTTCTAAAGTTTGAGATGGCCACTGATGTCCTTTTTGAAAAAAATGCAGTTAATTTTCTAATAAGAAATTACACCGAGTGATAACTGAATTATGACCAGCCCTGTGAAAAGTAGATGTGGCCCGTTGATTAACTGATTTCCGAGAGGGCGCAATTGGTCGACCGACGTAGCATACACTATATTGACAAACGTCACCGGATACCTAGAAGAGAAACACAACATAAAATGTATTGATATACATAAGTACGGTGTCGGTCCACCTTTGGCTTTAATGCATGCACTGACTCTTCGAGACATGCTTTCGACAAGGTTTTGGAACGCAGCGATAAATATGCGCTTCCATTCAGTACATAAAGCTGCCGCTAACTGTTGCTTAATAGTAGGCTTTGGTTCCAAACTTCTTATGCGGCCCTCTAAATCATCCTATAGGTGCTCTATGGGATTAAGATCAGGGCTTTGTGCTGGCCAGTCCACACACGATACGGAATTATTGTCAAACCGCGCAGTAACAGTCCTTGCTTCATGACTCGCCTCGCTGCATTATCCTGCTGGTACCAACAAGGCTCGCTTCTGTAGTATTGCCACAGAGTTGGTTGGGCATAACTGTCCAGAATATCGAGGTAGACGTGCTGGTTAACATGTTTGTCCAAGGTAACCAATGGGCATGGACCATTCCACGAAAAACACCCCCCACACGAGTACACTGCCAGCTCCAAACTTGACCGTAGGAACAGTACACTGTGGTAAATAGCGTTCTTCCCGCTTCCGCCATTCCCACACACGGCCATCAGACTGATGGATCGTGTATCTGGATTCATCAGTTCATAGGACCCGTTTCCATTGATGTACGGTCCACGATAAGTGTTCTTTACACCATGCTAAACGACGAATATCATTCCGAGTGGAGATGAAAGGCTTATGAGCAGCCGCACGACCACGGTGACCCATGAAATGAAGTTCTCTGCGAATGGTACGTGTACATACCGAGGTTCCAGCATTTTTACTCACCTGTGCACTAAGGTCTTGTGCAGTACTCCTTCGATTATCTATAACAACTCTCCTGAGGCTTCGACGTCCTCTATGACTGATTTTCTTTGGTCTGTCGGTACGTTTTGCTGCTTCAGGAACGCCATGTGTCTTCCACTAATTCAGTACACCCAAAACAGTTGACTTAGGTATATTTAAATTCCTCTCGGTTTCTCTTATGGACAACCCACTAATAAAACACCCAACAATCTTTCCTTCCGCAAAGTCCCCCGGCGACATTTTCACTCAACGACACAGTGCGATATGATCGTGGTCAGCTGCAAGCCTTTTTTTATACCGTTTGCAGCTGTACCGCACATCTTAACAACGCAGCGGATCCGTTCATTTGCTTTTGAAGGGGTGTCCGATGACCTTTGTCAATATAGTGTATTTAGCGCGAAACATAAGGGGTTCGCGAACCCCCAAAAGGGGACCACTAAGGTAGAGGCATTATAGTACCATTTGAGGGCATGAATATTGACAAAAGTCACCGTACACCCCTTTAAAAGCAAATGAACGGATCCGCTGCGTTGCTAAGTCATTTTCTACTCATGGCCAAGAATGGTCTGAGCCAAAACGCTTGATGAGAGTGGTATTATGTGATGTGGCGTACATTCTGCAAGGAGTGTTGAAATGAGAAGGCCTGTTACGATATGTTCCGGGAAGGCACGTACAATTCCTGATCAATCGCTTTTCTATTCACATACTCCCTCTAATAAGAAAGGAAACGACATTTATATGGTTCACCCTTTCCTGCTTTAACTACCTGCACTCTGAGGTAAAGGCTTTCCACCAGATTTGGTTCGTTGCTGCTGGAATTGCCTTCAATTCAGCCTGAAAAGTTAGTCACAAGAAATAATCAAGTCGGTGATTGACCGATGTTGGGGCGGTACAGTCTGGTACACATTCTGCTTTCTTATTCATTCCAAAGGTGATCCATGGGTTTGAGATCAAAGCTCTATGCTTGCCGTTCAATTTCTTCCACAGTCATCTCATCAAACCATTTCTTCACGGATTTTGTTCTGTGGACGGGCGCATTGCCCTATTGGTAACGGAAAGGGCCTTCACCGAACTGTTGTTATAATGCTGGGAGCACAGAATATCGAGAATGTCCTTATAGAGCCGCATTGGTAGGACGGCACCTCCGCCAAACCTGAAAGATCGGTTAGGTGGCGTTCACCTGATATGCTCAATACCCAGACTCTTTAGCCGGATTGCAAGATCGTGAGGTGTGATTCATCACTCCAGAGGACGATTTGTCACTGCGTAGAGTCCATGTTGTCGAACTTTACACCACTCCAACCAACCGATATTTGGCGTCGTTTTGCTGATGTTCGGCTTGTGCACGGCTGCTTGATAAAGGAGACCCATTCTTTTCAGCTCAAGACGAACCGTTGTGATGCTCGCGTTGCTTTCTGGGTCATTTTGGAACTCGGTGGAGAATGTTGCAACCAAGAACAGTTCATTGTGTCGCACTTCCCGCCCACTTCAGCAATCGGCAGTCGCGCTCTGTCATTTTACGAGGCCGAATAGATCGTATTTGTGCTGTTGTTGCTTCCTGGCGTTTAGATTTCACCATAACATCACTTACAGTTGAATGGAGAAGCTGCAGATGGCAGAAATATAACGAACTGACTTGTTAAAACGGTACTCTATAACAGTGCCGTGTAGAAAATCACTGACCTCTGGCGTATGGCCCATTCTAGTATTCATGTTTATGTATGATACTTTCGAGACCACGTGCGTCGTTTTATACTTGTATGGGCCATGGCTGTGACGTATATAAATAAGTCTACTATTCTAAATGGGTGCTCGAATGTCCTTTTTATCATATAGTGCAGATATAAATACTTATGTTTTACACACAATTGACGGTTTCCTTGTACACTATACAGTATTATCAAAAGTATTAGCACACTACAAATATCTGCATAAGTGCAAAGAACGGTTGCGCAGGAAGGTGCGATGTGAGTAGGGAGGTGCATATACAAAGCTGAGATGTTCTGTCGTGTTATAAGTGACTTTGAAGCAGATGTGGCCTGTGGACGTGAATTTTCCGAGTTCCAGTGTAGGCTGGTCATGAGATGTCATTTAAGTAACGTTTCCATTCGGAGCATTGTAGCTAAACTAAACATACTAAATCAACTGTAAGTGATGTCGTGAAGATATGGAAGCAGGACGGTGTAACTACCGCGAGAAACAAAAAAACGTTCAGGAAAGCTGCACAAATCGACGGAACGTGACAGAAGAGCCAAGGCAAGAAATGTAAAGAAGTCCCACGCTCTTCCTCTGCCGTTTCCATCACTGCTGAAGTAGGAAGTTCTTGTAATGGCTACGTTAGTAACATAACTATATCCGCAGAAAGTTGCACAGTGGAAGTTATTATGATACAGCATGGGCGCACAAGCCATACATCACTACCGTGTATGTGAAGCGTCGTTTGGAGTGGCGTGTCTCAAGTCGTTCCTGGACTGTGAGTGACTGGAAAGTTGTTCTTCGGAGTGATGAGTCACGCTTTTCACTCTTCCAATCTAACGGGCGTGTTTGGATATGGTGACAGCCCGGCGAACGATTTTCGTCGGACTATGTTCTTCCAACTGTTAAATTCGAAGGAGTCTCCTTCATGGTATTTTTTGATGGATAGGACTCGGAGCGTTGGTTATTACACTGAGTGGTCACTTTATTATGACCACCTGACAGTTTTAAGCAAATGAGTTATGGATGCACGCTGTTGCCGCCAGAGGGCGAGCAACAGTATAAAAGGGAAAGCTTAGTGCTTGCGACAATAGTAGAAGAGATTTTTGGGTGACGAGATGGGTAAAAAATGCCGTTTGACGGAATTTCAACGTGGATTGATTGTAGGAGCTCGAAGCCATGGAGCGAGTATCACCGAAACCGCCGCATTCATGAAATGTTCCAGAGAAGCTTTTGTTAAAGTGTTTAAAGACTGGACTGTCAGCCAAAAAACTGGGTCTCTACGTGCAACGTGTGGTCGTCATCGACTAATGACTGCTCGGGCGGAACGGAAAGTGTCCAGACTGGTAACAAAAAACAGAAGTGCAACAGTGCAGCAAATTACAGACCATCTTAATCAACGATACCCTCAAACGATCTCTGCACGCACTGTTCGCCGTACACTGCATCGGATGGGATATGGCAACCGAAGGCCTGTTTGAACACCTTTCCTGTCTACAGTTAACAAGAGAAAACGTCTCCAGTTCGCACAGGGCACAAGGATTGGACAGTCGATAATTGGAAACAAATTATGTGGTCCGATGAATCACGTTTTCAGTTGCACCATGCCGATGGCCGAGTGAGAATTGGGCGGAAACAGCACAAAAGCATGGACCCCAAATGCATTGCTACAAACCTTCAAGCTGGTGGAGACAACGTTATGGTTTGGTGAATGATTTTCTGACATGCTTTGGGCCTTTTAATTCGTGTTGATCAACGTCTGACTAGCACATCATATCTAAACATCGTTGCGGACCAAGTGCATCCTGTCATGTGGATAGTTTATTCCAATGGCGATTGCTACTTTGAACAAAATAATGCGTCCTGCCATAGTGCTCGTATTGTACAGGATTGGTTTCAGGAACATGCCGGTGAGTTTACTTTGCTTAAGTGTCCCCCACAATCTCCAGATCTCTTAACCCCATTGAGAATTTGTGGGATGAAGTTGAACGAGCCATCAGACAGCTGGATCCACCACAACCCTGCAATCTCACACTGCTGGAAAGTGCTATTCATCAAGCATGGTCTCAAATTCCACAAACCACCTATCAGCATCTCGTGGAGTCCATGCCACGAAGAATCGACGCAGTATTAAAGGCAAAAGGTGGCCCAACGAAGTACTGACGGGGTGGTCATAATAAAGTGGCCACTCAGTGTATACCACAAACCATGAATTCTGAAGTGTACCTGGACGTTCTGGATAATTCTGCCCTACCAACAATGTGGCATTTTTATATTAAGGGAAAACAACGTGGTTTGTCACAAATATCTATGTTTTCAAGTTGACCAGGGTTTCACTGTGTATTGACCTAGCTTCATCAGGACGAATGGTAAATATTCAAATTTTATATATCATAAATGGTGTTTACAGTCACGGGTTTGGTTAGTTGCTTCAACGCCCTTGATAGAAATAGGGTGGATGTCATGTCATTAACAAGTTGCAAAGACTTCTGATATACATGGAAAGCTTCCAAAAAATCAAGTTTGGTGGTTGAGTCTGGCTTGTGAAGTAGTTTTGCTTCTTCAAAGAGAAATTTATGCTTCTTTCTGTAACATTGATGATAATTTCTTCGATGATTTCTTTTGGTCACAGTTCCGAATGTAGGTCTTGTGCTCCTTCAATCGAAAACGCATGGCTCTACGGGTCTGTCCTATGTACGAAGCGCCACATTCACATGGAATTTGATTAATTTCCCACGAGTTTTTGTCTTCAACATAGTCCTTTGGTCCTAAAAAGTTCCTTTTGTTTATGGGTTTAAAAATTACTTTACAATAATACATTTTCAAAATTTTTGAAATTTTGAAGGCAATGTCACGGGAAAATAGAATAATGGCAGATGATTCTCTTCTAGAAAGAAATTCGTGTATCGCCTCGTGCCTCAAGTATCAAGATTCAAAATACGACGTCCTCGAGCACCATTGTTTGATAATATTTGGTTTATACTCGCTAGACTTGTAAGTAACGTTTGTAGTCCTTGAGAAAGCCTCTCGGTCGGAGAGCTCGGGAGATACAATTTCCCCCTTGTTCTTCATCTTTGAATATATCTTCTCACCAATAACAGGAGTTTTATATAGATTTGCTTAATGTGTCATTATTATGGATATGATCTTTGTCTCTTCCAACACGATCTAGCTCCCTGCCACACTGCATTGCGTGTGCAGGACTGGTTTCTTGAAATTAATATGGATTTGCTGGACTGAACTGCTCAGAGATTTGATCTTAATCTCATAGAACATTTCTGGAAGGAATTAGAGCGATGGATACGAAATGGACCACAACGAGCGTCTTCGATCTCCATTCTGGCAGTAGCTTTGCAGGACGAACGAGCCATCCATGTCGAGACTTACCGGAAATTGGTTGATAGTATGCCTCGACGTGTTGCCGCTGTCATACCAGCAAAAGGTTGACCGACTAACTACATTGACGGGAAAAAAATCCAAACACCAAAAAGGGGTTGTGTTAGATAAACGACAGTTGGTAGGCGGTGAGAGTACATCTGTAAGATGACGTCTATGCAAATTTCGCGCACGGCACATACGTGTGGCGCTAGTAGCGCCCCTCGGAACATGCAAAGCAGGTTTATTGTAAATACGCGCTGTAACGTTCGTGAGCGTTAGTTATCGTTGAGATTCGACGTACAGTGCTTTGATGTTAGTCAAGAATGCCTTTAAGAAGACGAAGAAGCCATTATCAACAGCTCACGGAGTTTGAACGAGGTCGTGTAATAGGGCTACGAGAAGGTGGATTTTCTTTCCGCAATATTGCAGAACGACTTGGAAGGAATATAGCCACTGTGCATGATTGTTGGCAGCGGTGGTCAAGGGAAGGTACTGCCTCAAGAAGACCGGGTTCCGGCCGGCCACGTGGCACTACTGAGAGGGAAGACCGCCGTGTACTGCGTATGACCGTGGCGCATCGTACCGAGTCTTCGGCAGCAATTCGAGCTGCAGTTGCCACCACAGTGACACAACGAACTGTTACAAATCGGTTACTTGAAGGACAGCTCCGAGCCGGACGCCCTGTAGCGTGCATTTCCCTTACTCCAAACCACTGCCGTTTGCGACGTCAGTGGTGTCAAGCTAGAGCTCATTGGACGACGGAGTGGAGATCTGTTGTGTTTTCTGATGAAAGCCGGTTCTGCCTGGGTGCCAGTGATGGCCGTGTGTTGGTTAGAAGGAGACCAGGTGAGCGCCTGCAACCAACCTGTCTGCGGCCGAGACACACTGGACCTACACCTGGGGTTATGGTCTGGGGAGCAATTTCCTATGACAGCAGGAGCACTCTCGTGGTTATCCCACGCACCCTGACGGCACAGTTGTACGTCGGTCTGGTGATTCAACCTGTTGTGCTGCCATTCATGAATAGCATTCCAGGGGTGTTTTCCAACAGGATAACGCTCGCCCGCATACCTCTGTTGTAACCTAACATGCTCTACAGAGTGTCGACATGTTGCCGTGGCCTGCTAGATCACCAGATCTTTCACCAATCGATCACGTATGGGGCATCATTGGACGACAACTCCAGCGTCACCCCCAACCAGCATTAACCGTCCCTGTATTGACCGACCAAGTGCAACAGGCATGGAACTCCATCCCACAAACTGACATCCAGCTCCTGTACGACACAATGCATGAACGTTTGCGTGCTTGCATTCAACATTCTGGCGGTTACACCGGTTTTTAATGTGCCAGCATTTCACATTTAAAATGGCTCTTCTCGCGCTTACAATAAGCTGTGATCTTGAAACCTTAATCGATTAAATATGTTACCTATACAAATGTATAGCCGCCATTTCATTCCCCTACAACTATGTTTTCGTGGTGTTGGGATTTTTTTCCGTCAGTGTATTAATTGCTACAAAAAAGCCAATTAATCTCCGAATACTTTTGATAATATAGTGTATATAGATCTCTTTTAAATACATTGCTCGACACGTTGTCGTAAAGGTCAGATTAAAATCATAGTTCGCATCCCTTGGGATGGAAAAATTACATTTTCGAACAATCTTTCTGATATGGAGTAGTTGATCTGTTATGTTAACCTTTCAAGTAAACTTTGTGGCTTTTGATTCATCAAATTTTCTTTGGATGCGCATGACGTAGTGGGAAAATAAGCCCATCAGCTTTGTTTCTTTGCTAATTACAACAAGATCGAAGTCAAACCACTTCTGAGCAACCGAGGCAAGAACAAATAGTTTTTACTCTACTAGCCTTGCCTACAGAATCAATAGCTCCAGGACATAATTTAGGGAGAAGTGACAGAAGATTGATTGTGCTTAAAATCCCTGAAGGTGCAGAAATTTTTTATGGCTCATTCTAGATAATTTTTAAATGAAGATTTCTGAGTGAGGAATATCGTAGCTAAGATCACTTCACGATTGTTTCCAAAAGAATAAAAACAAACTCCTTCTCTGAACTTTGACTTTACCGAATGCTGTAAGATGAAGAATCCCGCTTAAAGTATAGCAGCAGGTGACAAATGGTTTCTTGCGACATTTTCAGACGTAAAAGTACTTGAAAATGAAAAGGTGAATATATGAATAAAATTCAATGCAATGAGGCCCATGATTCCGGAAAATATAATTTTTTAAATATTGTTTACATAATTCATATTTTAATTATGTATTTGTAAATAAGCAAAAGTTAATCTATATATATGCAAAGTTATCCGTGATAAACTTGGATGCGCGTGAGCTGATTGTTTCTGAAGTTATAAAATGTAATATTTTTATTCTCAAAACGTTTTCAGAGGTGAGCGGTACCGGTCCACGAAGAAATTCTCTCAATAGGGTTTTCAGAAGCTCGGATTTTGCTACAAATGCATCTGAAATTGAAATAAAGGTTACGCTTCCTCGTGGCCAAATTATTCTCTACAAAATGTTCGAATTCATATGTAGAATATTTCCCTTTAAGAGCTGTATTTAATGCAGAAAGAAGTTTTCAATTTGGACCTTTACAAGGAAATATACATCGCTGAAATCTCAATCTACCTTTACGACCACTTGTGGAAAGCATATGCATTACTTGAAAAAGAAACTGCACTCAAAATAGTCTTTCTTATAAATAGCATCGAAAAAGATTTTTCTCAATCGGATATTTACAAGCAAATATATGGAATAAAATATATTTCGAATTCGATAACATCTGCATTTACACCCTCCTGCAGCGAAATTATGCATCATGGGAAAAATTTCAAGGTTTTCAAGGCACAAAATGTTTTCAAATCGGACTTATATTTCCAGATATATGATGTCCCCAGACGGACAAAATGATACTATAAGCACGTACTTTGTTTTTCCAAAGGACGTGCTAAAAAGAGGAGTTAGGAGTACGTTTTATCATGATAAAACCACCACTAATAGCTTTATAAAAATAACTCTAAGCTGAATTCCAAGCAACACTTAGAAAGATGACTTTTATCAATCAAAGGGGAAATTTTTCAACGTGAAAGGGTCGTACACAGAAAGATGGTGAAAAGAAAGAACATAGCCCTATTTGACTTTTATAGAGATATGGGGGAAAATGCCTTTTATGAAAATGAGGCGTATCTGTTGTCTTTGCCAAAAAATACAATAAAAATAAAAAATGAGTAAATAAATATAAATAATAAAAGTAAAAAATGAGTAAATGAATATAAATAATAAAAATAAAAAATGAGTAAGTAAATATAAATAATAAAAGTAAAAAATGAGTAAATGAATATAAATAATAAAAGTAAAAAATGAGTTAATAAATATAAATAATAAAAATAAAAAATGAGTAAATGAATATAAATAATAAAAATAAAAAATGAGTAAGTAAATATAAATAATAAAAGTAAAAAATGAGTAAATGAATATAAATAATAAAAATAAAAAATGAGTAAGTAAATATAAATAATAAAAGTAAAAAATGAGTAAATAAATATAAATAAAAAAAATAAAAAATGAGTAAATAAATATAAATAATAAAAGTAAAAAATGAGTAAATAAATATAAATAATAAAAATAAAAAATGAGTAAATGAATATAAATAATAAAAATAAAAAATGAGTAAGTAAATATAAATAATTAAAGTAAAAAATGAGTCATCATCATCATCATCATTGTCAACCATTATCAATCCACTGCTGGACGAAGGTCTCCCCAAGTTTCCTCCACAACGGTCTGTCTTGTGCCAGTCTCCTCCATGTCACCCCTGCATACTTTCGAATTTCATCCACCCATCTCCCATGTGGTCTTCTTCTGGGTCTTTTCCTGTCCCTTGGAATCCAATCTAAAATTTCGGCTGTCCATCGATGATCTGTCCTTCTGGCAGTATGTCCAGCCCATTGCCATTTCAGGGATTTAACTCTGGTCATGATGTCTTTTACTCTTGTCATTTTTCGGATCCACGAGTTCCTCTTCTTATCTCTCCTGGTTACACCAAGCATGCACCTCTCCATGCTGCTTTGAGTTGTCTGCAGCCTTTGTATGTCTCTTTTAGCTAAGGTCCACGTCTCTGCACCATACGTAAGCACTGGAAGGATGCATTGATCAAACACTTTTCTTTTAAGATATAATGGCATATTGCTCTTGAAAATTATGCTGTTTCTTCCAAAAGCTCTCCAGGCAAGTTTTGTACGCCGATTAATTTCTTCATCAATGTGACCCTCACTTGATATCTGCTGTCCAAGATAAAGGTACGTGTCTGTTACCTCCAGCTTTTCTCCATCAATCGATAAATCTTCATTTCTTGTAAAAGCATTGAACATCACTTTTGTCTTCTGAAAGTTCATTTTTAATCCCACTTCTTTACTCTTGTCAGCAAGTTCCTGGATCATACTCTGCAGCTCTGATGGGGTAGTTGCAAAAATGACTACGTCATCAGCAAAACGAAGGTGGGTTAGATAATCTCCATTCATCTTTATCCCCTTGTTTTCCCAGCTCAGCGACTGAAAAACACCCTCCAATGTGGCATTAAAGAGCTTCCGAGATATGGTGTCACCTTGTCTCACTCCCTTTCCAATTTTTACGTGTGTTGTATTTTCAAACAGCCTAATCTTTGCACTTGCATTTTCATAGATGTTATTAATAATATTAATGTATGCATCTTCAATACCGCAGGATTTCAGAGCCGTGGTAACTGCTGATGGTTTCACCGAATCAAAGGCTTTTTCATAATCGATAAAAGCCATGCACAATGGAAGTTCATATTCCCTCGCTCTTTCAATTAGTTCTCTCAGCACGTGGATATGATCTATTGTGCTGTAGCCAGTCCTGAATCCAGCTTGTTCTCTCGGTTGAGCCATGTCCAGTGTTACCTTCAAGCGGTGTGAAAGAACTTTAGTGAAGATTTTATAAACTACTGATAGGAGGCTGATAGGTCTGTAGTTTCCGAGATCCTCAATGTCTCCTTTCTTATGTAGCAGGATCATTGTAGCGGTGTTCCAATCCTCAGGAATCTTTCCTTCATTAAGGCATCGAGTGAAAATTTGGGCGAGTACTGTTTCGATTTCTCCACTTCCTTCTTGTATGATGCCTACAGTAATTCCATCTTCTCCTGGAGCTTTTCCTCGCTTCATGTTCTTGATTGCATGTGCAACTTCTGCTGGAAGGACTGGAGGAACTCTGGTACTGGTATCTTTCATGATGTCTGGAGTGCATATATCATCCCTTTCATATAATTCGGAGTAGAAATCTTTCACTCTTGTCAAAATTTCGCCTCTATTTCTTGTTACAGAACCATCTTCTTTTCTCAGTGCCATAATCTGTTTTCTTCCCTTACTGAGATGTCCCTTTGCTATCTTTAGGCTTTGGTTGTTTTCAATTGCTTTCCTCACTAGTTCACAGTTGAATTTTCTTACGTCTTCAGTGATACTTTTTCTTACTGTCTTGCATAGCTCTATATATTCCACTTTGGAAGTCACATCTTCTTTAGTTGTCCTCATCTCTCTTCTTTTTTGCATCAACATTTTGGTTTTTCCTGATAATTTGTTCACATGCAACTTGTTCTTAGACCCAGCTAATTTTGTTGCTGTTTCCAGTAAATGAATATAAATAATAAAAATAAAAAATGAGTAAGTAAATATAAATAATAAAAGTAAAAAATGAGTAAATGAATATAAATAATAAAAATAAAAAACGAGTAAGTAAATATAAATAATAAAAGTAAAAAATGAGTAAATGAATATAAATAATAAAAATAAAAAAATGAGTAAGTAAATATAAATAATAAAAGTAAAAAATGAGTAAATGAATATAAATAATAAAAATAAAAAATGAGTAAGTAAATATAAATAATATCTTGACAGAAATGCTCTTCAGAAGTTCTAACATGTGTTTCAATACTAACGTAATTAATATCAGATACGTTGGTACTGAAACACGCTCTTTTGCATTAGACGACGTGTGTTGAATAAAGGTGATATGCAGTGAAGCTGGAAAACACGTAAACCAAAGACTTTGCGGCTCGTCGAATATTTTACGTAGTTTTATGAATTCTCATTCACAGAAATCCGTTTCGCAAAACGGTGTTTGTAACAAATAATCTGTAACACAAAATGATTTGATCGTGATTAAGAAATAAATCAAAACGAACTTACATTAATTTAAAAAAGAACTTATATTACAAAAATTTGGAGTGAAACGTCAAGATGTGAAGAATTAATCAAAATTTTGGTCATTTACAAAACGATGTGGAACAAAAAATGCTTTTATCTTTGCTTTAACTGCAAACGTATTATCCAGCAGCAAAACACCGCTGTAGTAGTCGAGTGCTACGACGTTGACTTAAAATCATGTTTCCAAGATGGGCTCGGGTTCGAATCATGCGTAAAGCATGGACGGTGAGCTTACCCTAGGGCAATCTGAAACCAGTGGCCAGACATTAAGGACAGGGACAGCTTTATACCTCACTGAGTTATTCACGATGGTCGTTAATACCATAAATAAAAAATCGCAAAACAGCGCTATGGAATGGCTCAACGCGGAACGAAAATACACTATATGATCAAATGTATCTGGACACCCCTTTTAAGAAGTGGACCATATACGTCACAGCCATGCTCTATACAGGCATAAAAAGACACAAGTGGTCTGGCAAACATCACAGATAAGCATGAAAGCTAGAATGGGCCGCACGCCAGAACGTGGAATGGTCATAGGGTGCCATCTTAACAAATTAGTTCGTTTAATTTCTGCCCTACTGCGGCTGCTCTGTTCAACTGTAAGAGATGTTATGGTGAAATGGTAACGCCCACTCCTTCTAAGTACCTTGGTAACGCTTAGGAGCAACACCAGCGCAGTCGCAACCTGGTAGGCGGCGTAAAATGAGAAAGTGGGACCGACGAGTGCTGGTGGGAGATGCGACAAAATAGCCTGTCCTCGGTTGCAACCTTCACCGTGCAGTTCCAATATGCATCTGGAAGCAACGTGAGCAACAAAACGGCTCGTCGAGAGCTAAAGGGAATAGGTGTCTGTGACCAAACAGCAGCAACTGAGCGTAACATCAGCGAGAACATGACCAAGTGTCGGCTGGAGTTGTGTGAAGCTCGACGCCAGTGTATTGTGGAGCAGTGGGAACAGGTTCTCTGAAATGAGAAATCTTGCTTCACTATCTTGTAGTCCGACCGACGGGTCCGGGTGTGGAGGATGCCAAGTAAACGTTGCTTAACCGAAAATGTTATAACTCTGAAGTTTAGTGAAGGAGGAATCCTACTCTGGGTCTGTTTTTAATGGTTTCGAATGGGATCTCTAGTAGCAGTGCTCGGGAATCTATACGCTACTGCCATATAATAACATTCTCGATTTTCTATGCTTCCAACTTTATGGCAACAATTCGATGATGGCCATTTTTGTTTCCAATGGAACAATGCACAGAGTCCAAAGCGAGGTCTCTGAAGGAATGGCTTGGAGAGATGGGCGTGGAATCAGTTGACTGGGAAGCACAGCGCAACCCAATGGATCAGTTTTGGGATGAATTGGAAGGCAGTCTGCGAGCCAGACCTGAATGCCCGACATCAATGACCATCTTGAGGCAGAAAGGAACAGGCAAAATCCGCAGTAACACACCAAAAGCTAGTGCAAAGCCTTCCCAATATAGTAAAGGCTGTGATAGCAACGAAAGTTGGAATGAATTCGATATTAATTCCTTTCTTATTACAGGGAGCTTGTGGATATGCAAGTGTCAATATACGTTTTATATAGTGTTTTTCAAGACATTGTGGGAGTACTGCTTTTATTAACGCACATCAAATAACTTTTGCGAAAAAATAGCAATTGATGAACTCTCAAGTTCTGCCGGTGGCGCAGTGGTTTTTAGCGATGGCTTCTGATCATTCGTCCGAGATGGGTCCGGTTTCGAATCCCGGTGAGACATGAACATTTTGTTTGTCTTACGGCATTGGATCTCTCTCTTCCCTGGAGTCAGTGGCCCTAAATTTTGGACGGACGACTGCTTATAGCCCATTTAGTTGCTCACGGTGGTCGTTAAACCCTCATTAAAAAGAATTCTACCTGAAAAAAATAACCAATAACCTTTTTCAATGGCAAAAACGTAAGCCAGAATAGGCAGCGGAATTTTTGCTTTGCAGACTCACGTGGGGGATCCACATCAAGGCCGTTTAGAAAACACAAGGCCATTATATTAGAGAGATGAGTTCCCTCCGTTTGTGACGTCACTCTCTTTTTACCCGGACCAATACGTCGGTGTCGTGTTTGACGTTACACACGACAGCGTTGGAAACCAATCGGAAGCAATGGCTTCCGCTTGACACCACTAAAAGAGGGAACTCATCTCTCTAATGCCATGGCCTTGTGTGTTCTAAATGGCCTTGGTTCACATGCGCCCTTCATTTGCTAAACGTAACTCGTTGACCAGTGGCTTTCTGTTCAGGTCTCAACAGAAGACGTGCAGCGCGCATGTGCCAGGCGAAATCAAAATTGTTCCGTCTTAACTACTTCGATAAAACTAGATATCTACAGATGATGTGAGAAACAAAAGGGTTTGACGAGCTGCGTATGAAGCTACAAATTGCATTCGCAGAAGCAAAACTACATGCATGTTAAAACTGCCACGGTTTTGAGAACAGAATAGCTGCAGTGCAAATCAAGAATCTACAGAAGTGCAGACAGATATCTAACAAATTGCGTTATGGATTTGTAAAGTAAACGTGGTATGTAGTGACCCACAATGCATGTCCTTGACGTTTGGGATTGTGGGATGTCTTTCTTGTAGAAATAACATGTTCTGGAGCGACTAACAGACCATGCAAGATATACAAAAATGTAAAAATGCACATCTTCCCGAAATAGTCATGAGAACTATTCTGTAGTCTTCTAGCAGCGTCATCTCTCCCTTTTTCTTCGGGTTTCTGGTCTTGCAGTTGGCGTAGGATTGTTTTTGTTTCATTGTGTCTTCGAGAGAGTAGCTGGCCTTCACGTGCGTCGATGGACTATTCAATTTTTGTTGGCTAGAAAAATCGTTCGTTTTACATCTTTATTCCTAAATGTTATGCGGATTGCTTCCGTGGAATATTTGTGTACGTAAATTTACTCCGTTATTTTAGTCTCTCGGTATTCTGACAACAAAAGGAGTTTATATTCAAGATAAATAATACGCAAGGTGAGGTGATTCATTCACTGACTGAATATACTTTATGATATTTAACTGTGCTAACTAAGTAATTCTTTGTCTTTAAATTTTGTACTATTCGTGAAGGATCTATGATTACTTTATCTGAAAGTTATGCGACAGAGATCAGCAGGTTGCTGCAGTTTTTAAAGCCCGACGCACTTGGGTGGGTCATTTATGTCGAAATGGAGCACGTCCCGAGTTTCAACAGTTTTTTTTAATATGCAAAGAATGAAACATATTACTCTATGCCCTTTAATATTTTCATAAGCGGATAAAAATATTGGCGTGTCCCAAAATATCATGTATATAAAAAAATATTATAAATAATCAGATTCCGTTATTTCACTCAAATTCAGTTAACATGATATCAAATTATTATCGCCTTTTATCCTTATTTTTGAACTCTTTTGTGTTCAACGTAAAACGTAGATTTACGTGCCTTCAGTTTAATTAAAAAATCTGAAATTCTACAGTAATCCAAAGCTACGTGTCGGTGAATGAAAATTAAGTGTCAGTACTGAAATAGAATTTCTTATAAATAAATAGACAAAGTCATCGCTCTTTCCATGTATTTCTTTACTAAACACACAGCAATCGAAAAATTGTATTTCGACACCGCTGGGATCGAACCCCAGATCTCTCGATAATTAGCCAAGTGTGTTCGCCTTACGCTACGGTGCCAACAATCGCGGCGCTATGTGTGTTTATCTGTCAGCATCTGACTTCGTATATCCTTAGGGATGGGCTCAGCAACTGAGACGTTTCCATCTGGTGGGGCTTAACGGCACAAGCTATTCAATTATGGCTAATAAATCCACAGGGCGAGAGAAATGGTGTCAGAATTTCTTATATTGTGCTCTACGTTGTGATTATTGGAAAAACACTTATTTTTTTCCTCACTTTCAGAACGTTTCCTATTTTTGGAAAAAAGGCTCCATAAAGAATATCTTAATTCATATTGTGTTGGTGCCAATGAAACGTCCGGCGCGAACGAGCGATGGAGACAGGCCCCCACCATAGCGGAATGGAACCACCCACAGGTGTTGCGGGTACTACGTCACAGAGTTACTATAAATAACCAACACGTATGTGAAGAACAAGGTTCAGGCGTGCTTTGTTTGGATGTAACGTAGCTTGCAAAAGAAACATTCAGACGCTGGATTTGAGAGTCATCTTTCTGTATGAATTTAAACTGGGCCATTCTGCAGGAATTCCCGCTCGAAACGTTAACAAAACGTTTGGTGAGAATACAGCCAACGAACGAACCATTCGGCGATGGTTTATGAAGTTTCGAAGCGGAGAAACGGAACTGCAAAACGAAGCACGTGGTCACAGACTTGCTGCTCTTTCTGACGATGTTCTGTTACGTGTGGTTGAAACGGATCCCCGAAAAATGTGTCGTGAGATAGCGGCAGAGATAAATGTCCACCACACGACAATTGTTCGGCGTCTGGCTGCGCTGTGTAAGGCCAAAAACGCTGGACACATGGCTGCCGCATGAGTTGATAACTGCCAACAAGACTAGGCGTTTGGAAGTCTGCATGTCGCTGCTTGCCAAGAAAAAACAATAACCTCTACTGCATCGATACGTCACCTACGACGAGAAGAGGGTCTTTTATGATAATCGGAAACAATCTACACAACGGTTGTGCAAGGCAGAACCTGCTGGACGGCATCCTAAGCCACCCCTACACACCAAGAAGATGATGCTCCTTGTCTGGTGGTCCACAGCCGGAATAATTCATCGGAATTTCTCGGCAAGAGGCCGAACCATCACTGCAGAACCTTATTGTGCTGAATTACACCAGATGCACCGGGAATCCCTGCAGAAACAGCCGGATTTGGTCAACAGACAAGGTGGTCTTCTGGTCCACGACAACGACCGCCCTCATGTCGAACAACAAACGATCCTGAGACTAGGTTTCTTGGGCTATGAAGAACCTTCTCATCCTGCTTATTTTCCGGCCTTGTCTCTGACAAATTATCATCTGTTTGGTCGTCTGGATCACATCCTGTCCGGGAAACAGTTCACGACAGACAACGCGGTTCAACAGGCGTGATAATTTCTTCGGGTCCCAGCCACAAGACTTTTTTACGTTCCGGGATCATGGCCTTAACGGACAGATGGCAACTATGTGTCGATGCCGAGGGGGATTATTTTCACTAGGTAAGTTGCCCTACTTTTCCGTTCTCGCCGTACACGTGTGCTGGTCCTTTACCGGACATTTCATTCGCACCGACCCAATAGTTTCTGATAACCTCTCAAAAACAGAATCGAATCTAAGGCTTTACGACTTAATCTGGATCTTCTTTATTCTGACACCATACCCTCAGCCCTGAAGACCCGTTGACTTACAGCTGGCTGGTATGCCCAATAAACGAGCTCCAAAGCGCATTAATCTGGAATCTCCTCATTTTGCAAAAACTGAGGCCAAATTCTGTTCTTGTGAGTAACTTTTGTAGCTTACTTTCTCCCCTCCCTAGAATCAATAGCTTTAAATTAGAGGCGAGAGACATTTCAAAGCCCTAGGAGTTGATTTTGGTGGTAGTTGAGCCTGGGAACGAAAAAATAAAAATAAAACCGAGAGAGTACCCTGGTACTCTTTGTAGATAATTTATGCTGTGCATCCTTCGCAGGCCAAGATCTTTGTGGTTATGAAATTAAACGAGTCATTTAAAAGTATGCATTTAGTTACGTACAGCACATTGCTTTTATTTCCCCCACTCCCGACCATACCAAACCGCACTCAGGTACATACATAAATGGAATTAAATCACAACCGCAAACATAAGGTTTACTAATTCCTGACATCGAGTTGTAATTTGGTAGGTGGACTAATGAGTGTTATTTTGGTAAAACAAATGAAAGAATACTCGAAAATTCAGAGCTGTCGGATGTACGATTAAAAAGTTGATGAAGAACATGTAACTAAAGTTGACATTGACTTACAAGTTAAAACTACAGATAAAAAAACCCATAATGGTAAGTATTTTCAAAGCTACCTTAGCGTCATCATCAGGCCAAATGCATGAAAGGGATTTTGGAATATGTACTTGTAATTTGTTTAATCTGGTACGCAAGGACCTGTGGATATTAGACACGAGTGGACCATTCCACTCGTGTCTAATATCCACTCATTCCACTCGTGCCTAATATCCACTCATTCCACTCGTGTCTAATATCTACTCATTCCACTCGTGTCTAATATCCCCTACTTTGATGGCACCTCTTGCATAGGCTCCACTCTAGATTGGGTGGAGTTCCGTGTTGCCACAAATACGCAGTACGAATCGGTTCAATCTCTTCTGCCCTAGCCCGCACAGTTGCGCAAGGTAAACAAAGTGAAAATCCCATCTTACGGATTTATGATGTTAGAAGCTGACAAAAAAACACACATAGCACCGTGGATTTTTGGCCGCCGTGGTGTAAGGCTAACACGCTCGGCTGGATATCAGAGATCTGGGATTCGATTCCCCAGCGGTGACCGAATAACAATTTTTCGGTTGCTGTGTGTTGCTAAAACGTGGAAAGAGCGATGTCTTTGTTTATTCGTGGTGAAAATTTTCTAGACTGGAGTCGTACCCCACTACTAGCCTCTGCACCTGATAAACATTCTCTGTTACTTCCGGAAGGTCTTTGTATAACACGCTTTTCCTGCAGCTGTTGTAATGATGACTTGCCTGCGACCATACTTCGCCCCCTGGTTCCTGCTGTTGAATCAACTAAGTGTAACACCTGGCAATTCTCCAGATATGTAAGTTCCATTTACTTATAATATTTGTAGTATACCTTTTTCAGTTTGGTAACACTGCTCATTTCTATCGCTCCTCTTCTTCATGGAAGAGATGTCTTGGTGGAATCATTCCCCAAGTTTACTACTAACAGCACCCATATTGTCAGGGAAGAAATCCAGGTGGGTGTCCAAGAAATACATTTTGAGGGACATGTTACAGCCCATATGTTTGTATAACTCTTAAAGTTCACCCACAATCTCATGGTAGTTCAGGGCTTTAAAATATCCTAAAAACATTGCACACTATTTTCAAATGACTTCCACGCTGATTTTTCAACTTGGCTTAACAGATCTTCGAATTTTCCATCTGCAATCAAAGCTCTTATTTGGGGGCCTACAAAAATTCCTTCCTTGATTTTGGCATCGCTTAAACGAGGACATTTTTTTCTTCTGATAAAGAAACCCATCATCATTTTTATCCATTGCCTACACAAAGTTTTTGAAAAGCCCTAACTTTATATGAAGTGGAGGTGGATGAATTATATTAGGGTTGACTAGAGGAGACGTTCAACCTTTTTCTGTCCATGCGTCAGTGATTCACGCTTTGTCCATTCCTTCTTGATGTAATGATTTTTCTTGTCCCTGCTATTCAATTCGCACAAGAAACTGCAAAATTTAGTATAGCCGAGCTGCAAACCCATTTACAACGCAATGACTTTTAAATCGCAACATATGGTCTAACAATACTTATCATACTGAATTTTTTCCAACAGGATTGGCATATTTTCATATGTTTCCTTCACGTTAGTTGCATAAGCAAACCGCACAGAAGGAAATTGGTTCCCATTGGGCAAAAGGACAGCCTTCAAACTACGTTTCGAAGAGACGATGAACAATCTCCACCCTGTTGTTTTATGTTCATGATCAAGGACATCCATTATAGAGCAAATATTGTTGCATCACACTAACTCATTTTCTGCAGAATAGAAATCCTGAAACTATTCCTGCCGGTTACGATAAAAACAGACATTTGTGTCGTTCTGAATGAGATTCCAGCCTTTCAGATTAGAACCCAAGGGTTCGGCCTGTTCTTCAGACAATTTCAAGTCCCGAAGAAGGTCGTTCAATTCGCCTTGAGTTAACAGATGAGGTGCGCATGAAGGGGTACTTGCTTCAAAAGTAAGGTCATCTTGCTCCTAATTTTCAACTTCGGTAGCTGAATCATGTTCCGATTCAGCTTCTACTATAATATGTGTAGGAGGATGTGGTACAGGTAAGTCCTCATTGTGCGGAATTGGCCTCATAGCAAATAGCAAATTTGGGTACCGCACTGTGTGTTTGGATTTACTACTAATTCCTTTTATCTTTGTAATGCAGGAATAACAGTCCGATGAATGATCTTGTGGTTCACGCCACACCATGGGTATCGCAAAGCTCATATGCCGAATCCACTTAGCTCAATATGTCAGACGTTTCACATAGGTCGCACAGCAGGTATGAGGGGACCAGCTCTTGTTTTGATCCCCCACCTTACAGCCAAAATATAGTTCGTGACATTTTTTAACTAGTGGAGCAAAATTTTGTCGTTGACCTGTATATGCCAAAGTCCGACAAACGTAACAGAAATTATTGGGATGATTCACACACTTCCTTGGCATATTTACTCACTATATAACACACCACACTTACACAGTAGTTTTAAATCACTTGACACAACAGAATGCAACCTCACTCGGTGTGCACAAAGATAATGACTGTGCATTACTGGCGTTTTCATGAAGAGTCACTCTGCATGACTCAGCAGACTGCTGCCTGGCGCTACCTCGCGATTTGGCTGTGCATGAATCATCTTACTCATTCGCTTCCGGTTTCCGGGAACGTACAGATAGTGCCATCATAATTTTAAATTGTTTGTGGCCACCTCATGTTAGAAATCAGTTAAAATATTATTATACGTACGTTAGTTATCACCGGAAAAATACCTACATTTCTGAAAAAGCAATAATAAAAAAAATCTCATTGTACAAAAACTGAAGGTGACAGAAAAATTCTGATTGTATATTTGAATTCAGCGTAGAAAGCTACGTTAGAAATATAATAACCCTTTCATGTGCCAAAATCTGTGTTTACCAGCGTAATGAAAGAAGATATGAGAGTCATAAAAGTAAATAAACTATGGCAGAGGAAAATAATAGTAAGTATTCGACTGTTCAGTTTTTCAAAAATAATATTTATTATCATTATTATTATTATACGAGTATACTACTCAGATGTAGACAAACGTGAGAAACGACCCAGTGTTAGGGTCGTTATAATAATAATAATAATAATAATATACTAGTATAATAATTTACCACAATAACAACAAACAATCTGGGATCACTGTTTCCGGAGAAACGAGAGAGCCATACAAATAAATCATACATGTCTCATCCGGGACCATGATCCTTCGCCCGCCCTTCAGATCAAGGTCAAATTTATCGGTATCGAATCGAATTTTGCGAAGCGATTACACGGAGTTGCGATACAATTTCAGACTTGTGTAGCATATTTTGCGATGTAAGTTTTATAGTTACGCAACAGAGATGAGTAGTTTTTTTTAATAATGAGTCTTTTTTTTACCGTTTTTTACTGTTAATTACAACGAGTGTGCACGTTATTGCATTCGACCTTTCTGTTGTGTATGGCAGGTTTTAAATAAAAATAAAGAGTGCCGGTGGCGCATTTGTCAAAGTGCACTAACCCCAAGAGAGCAAGACAGGACGTAAACCTCTGAAATTTAGCCCCTGTGCAGGACAGGGGCTGAATTTCGGAAGTTTACCTTAGGGAAAGTGATGCTCTGGTCTAAAACAAATTGATAGAGAGACTTTATGGAAAGGTCACGAGCGCACGCTCACTCTGGCAGAGCTGCCCCTCCCTCGAATTCCACAAAAATTCCCGATTGAATCATAGAATGATCAGAGAATTCCAGCTTGAATTATCGAATCATGAGAAAATTCCAGCTTGAATCATCGAATCATGAGAAAATTCCAGCTTGAATCATCGAATCATCAGACAATTGCAGTTTGAATCATCGAATCATCAGAAAATTGCAGCTTGAATCAATGAATGATCAGAAAATTTCAGCTTGAATCATCGAATCATCAGAAATTTTTAGCTTGAATCATCGATTCATCAGAAAATTCCTGCTTGAATCATCGATTCATCAGAAAATTCCAGTTTTAATCATAGAATCATCAGAAAATCCCAGCTTGAATCATCAAATTATCAGAAAATTCCAGCTTGAATAATTAAATCATTAGAATATTCCAACTTGAATCATCGAATCAACCGAAAATCCCTGCTTGAATCATCGAATCATGAGAAAATTCCTGCTTGAATAATCGAATCATGAGAAAATTCCTGCTTGAATAATCGAATCATGAGAAAATTACAACTTAAATCATCGAATCATTGCTAAGTAATATGACAGATAATTTGTATTTTTAGCATTCTCCCGCAATGCATGAATAACCACTTCTTTTGAAAGGAGATTCCGTTTGCTTCACTTCATCAAGTCATTCCTGGGACATTCATTGTCTTACCTTCTCTAGGAGGTTTGTGGAAATTTATGTCAAATAAAACCCAGTGGTCTAAGTACAGCCTTCTGACCATTCGTCTGAAATGGGTTTGGGTTTGAATCTCGATGAAACATGGATGTTGTGTTTGCAATACGGCACTGGTTCCTTCCCTTCCCTGGAACCAGTGGCCCTAAATTAGGTACCAGCGACTGCTTATAGCCCACTGAGTTGCTCACGATGTTCGTTAAACCTCCAATAAAAAAAAAGAAGGAAATCATGTCCATTGCTTTTCATAATCAGTCAAATTCTCTTTTCCCTTCCTCTCTCAGCTTCTTCTGTTTCTGAAACTCCAAGTCTTTCTTTTATTCTGCTCTCTCTCTCTCTCTCTCTCTCTCTCTCTCTCTGTGTGTGTGTGTGTGTGTGTGTGTGTGTGTGTGTGTGTGTGTTTAGAGCTGGAAAAGAACATTTTATTTCAAAGTTTACGACAAATTTTATTCGTTATAAAACCTTTACGAAAAACTGTACATTTATTACTACAATTTTTCACAAACAAATATATTTATTATACACGATCTTCGCCATTTTAAAAGGAAAAGTATTGGGAGGCGATCTCCCCATTCGGCCCCCACTGAATACAGAGATGGTACTGTTTTCTTTTGAAGAAACTAAATTAGAGGTGGGCTTAATAGGGATTCTCTTGTCTCAGGGACGACGTACTGTAGATAGTTCCACTGATGGAACGGTGACTCTAAACTGTGGCAGAATCACCGTTTATGATAGCAGTGACGGAGCTGTAAAGAAGTCGTCTTGTTTGTAACACTGACAAAATTACAGTTTGAATGGATATATTGCGAAGCAGGAACACAGCAGACAATCACTGTAACAGAACATCAGCATTAAATGGAGGAAAAAATAATGAAAAGGTATTGTTCTCCTATTCAGAAAAACTAGAGTAGCGATCTCACCGCCACACATACCGACCAGTTATTCCAACGAGGTTCGAGAGACAACGACCTCACTCAGCTCATCTTGAGTAGTCGACAGTCCTTATGGCATAAATTCCCTGCATATTTATCTTAGAATACGTAGGTCACCAACGTCAGAACTGTGACTCCTTAACAATGCTTTTGGAACTGTTAATTTTAGGCACTGGTCATAACAGTGACAGTGGTTTTTCAATAAGGGTGACAAAATAATTTGCTTCTTGCGGCAAAGGAAATAAAACAGTCTAGAAGGATGGGAATTAAGATGAAAAATATACCCAAGTCACCATGGGTTACAATATCCGTTAGTAGTGTTATACACTGATGTGCCATTGAATAAGAAATACCTGCATAATAACGCGTTCTGCCGTCTATTTTCCTAATGACTGAGGCCACACGATGAGACATGGACTCCACGAACTTATGAAAATGTTCTGCACGTATCACCAGCCATGCCTCCTCCACAGGTGTCCATAATTCTCTGAGGTTGGTAGCTGATGGGGTCACGTACCCGAACAGCCTGTTCGACGGTACCCCAAATAAGTCCGATGGAGCTTAAATCCGGGCTTCCAGGTGACCAATGCTCTTGCAATCATGCAGTAGCCAGGTGGGACCTGTGGGATGGTCAGTTTTCTTGCTGGAATACGCCATTGCCTCTGGTATGCACGCGAGACATGAATGAATGTAAACGGTCATCAGGATGTCCATATATTTGGGGTACTCAAAGTCGATGGTACATGTATCAAAGGTCTCAAAGCTTTCCAGCTGAAGGCATCCCAAACCATCACTGATAGCCTGTACTGTTCCAGCTTGACATGAAGGCCTCATGGCTCCTTGAAGTTTACGCAAGATTTTTTTTTTTTTTTTTTTTTTGATTGGAGGTTTAACGACCACCGTGAGCAACTCAATGGGCTATAAGCAGTCGCCCGTCCCTAATTTAGGGTCACTGGTTCCAGGGAAGGGAGGGATCCAGTGCCGTAAGACAAACACAACATCCATGCCTGACCGGGATTCGAACCCAGACCCCTTACGGACGAATGATCAGAGGCCAGCGCCTTAGACCACTGCGCCACCGGGGCGGCTTACGCAAGATTCCCACTCTCCCAGTCCCATCAGCTCGATGCAGTTTAAACCTAGATTCACGACTCCAATACGTTCAGTTCTCTGTGGTCCACTATCGGTGCGCTTTTGCCCAGGCAGGGCGTTGAACCCTGTGTCGTGTCGTTAACATTAGGACTCTTGTGAGCTAGCGGCTACTGAACCCTAGACGCTTAGTTAAGATTACATTGTGCTGGTAGGATGACTTGATCAACTGTTCAAATCGGTGGCGATTTGTGATATTTTCGTGAGCCGATCAGTTCGAATAATGCGGTCCAAACAGCGTACACCACGAGCTGTCAAGGCTGGTACATCTCTCCAAATCATTCGAATGCTTCTTTTGTGTGTTCCCAGGATTTTCGTTCTTCCGAAACACTCTGGACACTGTAGCGCACCAAACTCCAGTGTGTTGAAGACTTCCAAGATAGAGTGACTCACCCTGCTGGCACCTACAGTCTGCTTTCTGTCAAAAGCATCCGAATTACGCGTCTTACCTATTACGCATCTAATAGATCACTACTGAGAAAGCTGTGGGTGATGGCTGTATTTAGCAGCCTGGGTTTGTCTTCTAAGAATTCTTCCGACGTCGGTCTGGGTTGGAATCCTGGATAAGGCACGCACGGTGTGCTTGCATTACGACACTGACTCTCACTCTTTCCTGGAACCAATGGCCATAAATTAGGGACTGACGGGTGCTTATAACCCACTGAATTTCCCATGAGGGTGTTTAAACCTTTAAACAAAAAAAAAAAAAAAAGAATTGGTTGTATTTAACTACGGTTTCTGCCGGGAATGTGCGATAATGTGGAAGTAGCAGCTAAGCATTTACATAACCTCTGCCGTTCCTAATTCAATGGTATTTCAGTGTGTATGCAGAATCCGAAATTTCTAAAAATATTGCTACTCAAAATCAAGAAATTACTATTCAAAAAAACAAACAAACCGCATAGCAGATATTGTTATTCAATTTTGCTTTGAACAAATTTCATCTTGCTACATGGCTGCAGATCACTTCGACTAACTGAATTCAATTAAACGACATATGGAAGTTGCTTTTGGATAGCTACATATATAGCCAATAGTTTGCACTGTTCCTTTGCGGCTTTCTTAAAAGTTCCCATGAACTGCATTAATTTACATGACAGGAAAACCTACTGTTATGTATGAAACGTTAGGCACTGAAAATCCTGTAATTTCCCTTTTAATAATTCGCATCTGGATTCTCGGTTTTTATTTAATTTCTGGTTTCATCTGGTTCCCCGATTTAACAATTCGCTTCTGGTTTCTCAAATATTAAATAACTCGAAAACAGATGCGGGAGAATTTTTTTTGTGACTCACTTATAAACGTGGAAAGAGCGAAAACTTTTGTTTGTTGTTCGTAATCCACGTCCATTGTTTGTATTAATTAAACAACTCGTATCTGGTTTCTCAAATACTAAGCAACTCGCATCTGGTTTCTCAAATATTAAACAATTCACATCTGGTATTTCAAATATTAAACAACTCGCATCTGGTTTCCCGAATTTAATTTTGTTTCTGGTTTAATCTGGTTCCTCGGTTTTTATTTTGTTAGTGGTTTTATCTGGTTTCACGATTTAACAATTCGCATCTGGTTTCTCAGATAATTAGCAATTCACATCTGGTTTCTCGGTTTTAATTTTGTTTCTGGTTTCATCTGGTTTCTCGGTTTTAATTTGGTTTCTGGTTTCATCTGGTTTCTCGGTTTTTATTTGGTTTTTACTTTAATCCAGTCTCTTCGTTTCGTTTAGCTTCTGGTTTCATCTGATTTCTCGGTTTGACAATTTGTATCTGGTTTCTCAGAGTGCAAACAATTCACATACTGCTTCTCAGATAGTAAACAATTCACACCTGATTTCTCGGTTTTTATTTGGTTTCTGGTTTTATTTTATTTCTGGGTTTTTATTTGGTTTTTGGTTTTATTTGATTTCTGGGGTTTTCTTTGGTTTCTAGTTTCATCTGGTTTCTCGGTTTACCAATTCGCATCTGGTTTCTCGGTTTTTATTCGGTTTCTGGTTTCATCTGGTTTCTCGGTTTTTATTCGGTTTCTGGTTTCATCTGGTTTCTCGGTTTAACAATTCGCATGTTGTTTCTTAGATAGTAAACAATTCGCATTTTGTGTCTCAGATAGCAAACAATTCGCACATGGTTTATCGGTTTTTATTTGGTTTCTGGTTTCATCTGGTTTCTCGGTTTAAAATTCGCATCTAGTTTCTCAGATGTTAAACAATTGGCAACTGGTTTCTCGGTTTCAATTTTTGCTCCTCATATACAAGTAAGACAAAACGTATTTGTTTTGCACAAAGGATCACCTTTCAGGCACATTCTTTAACACAGTTTTAAAAATCACGCTGAGACAGAATCCAGACGGCCCGTCCGGAAAACAATTCAGCGCACATTTTTTTTTATCCGCTTTGCAGGAGAGGGGAGAGTATGAGAGAAAAACAGCAGCATCTGTGACGGAAATAGTTTACTTAGCCTGTCTCCATTCCCAGCAGAAACAGCAGAAAAGGAGAGGGAGAAAAAACTCCTCGAAAACATCCAAGCATGAAGAAATTTCTCCTCGAGATTTTTTCTTGTGGCTGCGCTTGTGATCAGACTCATCTATCAAAGTAATGAAGAAGTCTCTCTCGGTTTACATGTCACTCAATCCAGGTCAAGTGGACCCTTGGGAAGATGTGGTCATCCAATGATCGGATCACTGACCCACACGTTGGACAATTTGTTCTCCTCTTGTTTCAACGTCTTGTGCGAGAAACAAGGGCGACAGCATATGGGTAAACGCATTGAGTAACGATATGGTATTCGACTCGGATGTCTGCCATTTTCTCTGGGCTCTCCGTCGTCGAAAAACGACCGGCAACAGCCTCTCGCTAGTTGAGGCAAAGTGTCGAGAGCAGCCGTAATTCCGAGAAAAGGGATCAACGCTCGAATCTCTCACCCACGTTCCTCATGATTTATTGGCCTGGAAAAAACATGAGCTGTCAGAGGTGATAAATTTGGTTCGATACTTCAGTGTCCTACATTTTGACACTTCGGCCTTTGTCTGCATGGAAGGAAATTATTGCCAATTGAGTAGTCAGTCTATTTGAAAGGTACGTATATTCGGTCGAAGATTAAGAACGTACGCCGATTTGTTCAATCGATCAACTACATTAAGACATCTGGATTGTTCAATCAGCTAGACAGAATATTAGATTTGGAAGAGTCAACTGCGAGTAATGACTTGTTATTACAGCTGATACCTCTATGATTTTCACTCAGCTCATAGTTTAACTGAATATCCGGTCTCTCACTTCTGACCAAGATTTCCCACTCGAAGGAAGTATTCATTTTACTTTAGTAATTCTGAATGAACATAAAGTAGGGTACGTTTTAACGTTTACTTGTATTTCACTACACTGAGTTTCGATACATTTTGAGATTTGTGTAACATAGTCTTACGTTGCAAGTTTTCGGCCGCACATGATTAAATACATATTACATAGTTCCTCACAGTTTTCTTCCTTTTTTCTAAAACAGATTCCTCATTTCTGCCAAGAAAAAGATCTCAACTTTCAGACTTACAAAAACTCGTTCCCTGAAAGGAATAGACAATACTGTGTTTGTGCAATTGTTCCACAGAAACTTCTTGAGTGACAGTCATTACCTACAGCCAAGTGAATTCGTTGTTTTTGCTTCTACTAACGCAGACTGTAGAGTACTTACACACTTGGCGCTAACCATAACTCTAAAATGGGGGAAATTGCCCGTTTAATTCATGTGCTTGGCCTGCAAAACGTTTTTAACAAGAATACGATGATGTTCTTCGAAAACTGTATTGATGTCTGTACAGTTTATTGACAAAATTCACGAGTCAAGCACAGAAAATTCAGGTGTCGGGCAGAGCGCATATGTAAAGTTACTTGACCAAAAATTATAAAACATTTAAGTTCTGGGTTATTTGTTGATATCTACTTCAATTGATCATTCTTTTTAACAAAAACATTGAAAAACATAGAATATAAAAGAACAGAATATCTTTAAAATAATTTAGCTACGGAATTCGTAGCATTGAAACTAAGAAGTGTGAGGATAGGGTTGTTGTTATGAAAATTTACAATATGTCTTACTCAGACTTGTACCGGATTGTCAGAATTCTTAGAACATTTCCGATCTTAGTCGCTAAAGCGGAAATAACTCTCTGAGCAACGAAACTAGAGAAAAAAATTTTCAGAAACAAAATAGACCTTGAGACGTTTGATGATATTCTTGGGACATTTTAGCAAAAAAAAAAAAAAAAAAAAAAGTCGTTTTAATGAAAAGCCATACAGCAGATAAATATTCACCTACATCAGAGAGTGATTCTTAAAGTCACCACCTGTCACCATAGTACCTATATGTACTCTTCTCAGCAGTTCTTTTATACATTTAAAAATACATAATTTCATTTCTATGAACTCTAAAAATTGTTTTTTCATTTCTAAAGTGTTTTATTCCAATTTTTTTATTTCTACGTTTGCTGTATGAAAATTCTTTGAGTATTTGTTTTCAAATCGATTGTAGAGAGAGGTATGGAAAACAGTACGCATCAAAGAAAATCTATACAAAAATCTGGGCATGATAGCAGCAGAAATCATGTCTATTTGCTCTGTGTCTAAACTTTTTTATAACCAAAATGTGAAACTTGACGAAAAATCAGAACAAAAAATCTACGCGAAAGTAAGAAATTGCTATACAATTTCTTTACGAACTTTTTTGCATAGCATTTGTCGCTGCCTCTGCTCAATTCCGTATATACCAAATGTGTCTCCCTACATAGCTGCCTCGCTAGAAGAGGGCGTTCTGCGCTACCTGGGCTCAAATCCTACATACCAAATGTGTTTTACAAACTCCAAAACGCCCTCAAGAAAATGAACTATGGTGTCAGAATAATGTCACCTGAATCTTTATACACTATGCTAAAGAGAAATACTGATAAAATCCCTCTTTCCAGCGAGGTAGGTGTTTATGTGATCCCTCTACAATATCGAAACTGCTCTAAACAATGGTATATTGGAATGACCAAACGTTCGTTTAGAATCAGAGTCAATGAACATAAAAGGGACACAAAATACTGTAAAGTAACCACGGCTCTATGAAGAGAAGTCAAATTCAAATCTTCTACTCCTATGTGGGATGATATAAAGGAAGTAGTTACCTACTCCACCCTTAAATCTACAGCCATTCGAGAAAGCTTGGAGATCATTACCAACAGTGACACTTGCAATGATAACGTCTCACTAGAGTTGCCACTAATTTGGAGTTAGTTCCTCAAGTAACACCTTGTTGCTACTAGGATACCTTGGACAAAACCAACGTGATGCCTCGTGTCTTTAAATGAACATTACCTCGTACCTATTTATTGTCAAGTCAAGCCAAGTCAAGTCACCGCGTTCAAATTATTGATGATTTCTGTTATTCAGATTGCAGTTTCTGTCTATCTTCCTGAAAAAGCCATCTGGTTGATGTGCGAAAGCTTGGAAACACTTATTTATATCTTTTTGCGCCAGTAAATCGGATTACGTACTAGTATAGTTTACTATTTTCTAAGGAAACTATACACTAGGCTACATCTATCTCTAACGCTCTGACGTCATTCAGCACTTGCAGCGCCATCTGCTTTTATCGGGTGGCCGAAATCGGAACTAAGCTCACCGCTATCGCACGATACGTAAAATCAAGATAATATACCGGACAATATTGAATTTATCGGCGTATAACACGCATCCTAATTTTGAGAAGGAAGTTTGAGTAAAAAAAGCTTAAATTTAAAATAAATGATTTGGAAGCTCTGAACATTTTTAGATAACTCAACACACATGTTTAATAAAATTTATACCACTTATAAGGCAAATAATACGGAAGAAAAAGCATCTGTTTAAACGAAAAAATTTGGATATTAGACCCGTTACAAAAATGTTAAGCAGAATCACTGCTATCTTGCAAAGTGATGAGACAGACTAAAAAAGTGAAAACAGCCAGAAATCTGGGTTCCTTAAACCGACGCCGCCCTGGTGGCGCAGTGGTCTAAGCGATGACCTCTGATCATTCGTCCGAAAGGGGCCCGGGTTCGAATCCTAGTGAGGCATGGATGTTGTGTTTGTCTTACGGCACTGGCTTTCTCCCTTCCCTGGAACCAGTGACCCTAAATTAGGGACGGGCGACTGCTTACAGCTCATTGAGTTGCTCACGGTGGTTGTTAAACCTCCAATAAATAAATAAATAAATAATAAACCAACGCCGTTTGCCGATAATGGATGGTCGTCGTCGCGAGAAATGATACCCTCGAACCAGCACATGACCACGCATACACTAACGATTTTCATTAACCAACCGTCAGCCACGGAGTTCGGACGTCACCGGAAGTTTCGTCATATTTTCCCCGAGCGACTGCTGCTTAAGCAGGTTGTGCCATGAAAGCAACTTAACGAGGGCAGACGCTTAGGCTTAACGTGGCAGCTTGCGTTCGCTGCTGAGTGGAGTGAGGTTACTTTCGAGCGCTTAAAAAAAGGAAATCAGGAGTTTATCTCAATTTTTTTCGTGCGAATCTTCTTTCCAAAGAACTGAAGATTGCACTGATACCACTTTAAACAAGATACGTCAGAAAACAGAAGATATATGCATTAGAGAAGCGTCTGCAGTTAGAGTAGAGTGATACCAAACCGGTAACATTTGGCAACGTCAGGATGCGTCGCACTCTGCAGCAGTTTTAATTTCACCCAAGTTTAAATAAAAAAAAGTAGTATAAGCGTATAACACGTAGGTTGTATATCAGCCCTAAATTTTAGGGAATAAAGTACGTGTTATACGCCGTTAAATACGTTAAAATAAAGTTGGTAAGACAAACGGTTTCAACTGTAGCTGCACGCACATACTCGAGCAATTGTCTGCGACCTTTGTTCTGTTACGTAGGTGTTACGTCGTGTGTTATTTTATTTCCTTCGCATTGTAGAGTAATTTTATAAAAAGGAATCGGCGTTATTATAAATATAAATACCCAGATCTATTTAAAACGCTCTAACCTAGAATAAAAACGGAAATTTTGAGATGTCAAAGTGAGCAAAATCGCATCTAAAAACATTTTCAGCTCTTACATGAATGAACATTTACTATATTTCTTTACATAAATCTGGCGTCTATTTGATATGTTTTGAATCTGCTTCAATTAAAAATGTCACCCCGTTCTCGGTTGAGCAACATCCCCTATATATGAATATTTATTTAAAACTTAAAAACATCTGGCCTAGGACTGGATACAGGATAGTTTTCTAAGGAAATGATTATTGCTTTATCCAAAACGCTTCCACGTTTTGAAGTACTATATGAAAATAAACAAGCACAGCCTGCTCATTTAGAGACTGAAATAACAGTTTGTTGTTTTTAGGGTGATAGACATTATTTTAATTAATTAACATTTGTAAATATTAACATTTGTAATTAGCATTTCTTATTATTCATTCGTTTAGAAACACCGCGAAAATTAGAAATCTCAGTCGTCTGTTTCCTCTGATCAAAAAGGCCATTTTGCACACCTGCTGGCATTCTGAAGTATCTCTGCCGCCAACCAGTACTTTTCTGGCAAGGTCTGTGTTCGAATATTGAGCGGGACATCTGTGGTGTATTCATATTCATGAATTTGGTTAATTACTCGCAATAAAATGATCCCCAAATTGACCAGAAATGTGATTATACATAATTGTCTGCTTATTCCTCGAGAAAAGGGTTTGAAAATATTTGTAGACTACTTCTTCCGGTCATAGAGTTTCATGGAAAACAGAACAAGAATGTTTTTTTATAACTTTAGTAGTGAAGTTATTGAAGTGTCGTCGCGGTGGGCGAGTTGTACGAAGCGTTGGTTTCTGCTCATTCGTCCGAGATGTCACCCAAATTCCGAGTGAAACATGGATGACGTGTCACACGGAACCAGTGGCCCAGAATTAGGGATAGACTATAACTCTTAGAATTTCTCACAATGATCGTTAAATCCCCGACTCCAGATGGAAACCATAAGGGTCGCCCGAATGAAACTGAGATTGTCGTTTTTTTGCCGTAAGGGTTTATAGTTTGGAATATATGAACGTACAGGAAGTAAGAGTGATACATGGGCAACTTACCCGCTACACAGAGTTGCATTGTCGGTTCAAGCAAGTCTCCCAGCGGGGCACGTGATTGTGGATACCCTGAGCGAAGAATCTGTGGCTGGCTGTGGAACCAGTCTTCAACGGTGTCCCGGACCTCAGCGTCGTTAGCGAACCGGCCGCCATTGACAGGTTTCTCTAGTGGCCCGAAGATATGATAGTCGTAAGGCGACAGATCGGGGATATCGGGGTGGGGGGTCGAGGACCTCCTAGCGAAAGCTCCTCAGCAAATCTTGGCATACTGTCGCCACATGCGAGCGTGCGTTGTCGTGTAGCAGAATAACCCCATTGGACAACATACCGGGTCGCTTAAGCTTGATGGCCGTTTTGAGATTGCGTAATGTATTGCAGTATGTGATTTCCTTGACCATACTGCCTGCGTCCAGCCAATCCAACAGCAATGGGTCATTCTCATCAAAGAAAACCGTGAGCGTTACTTTTCCAGTTCTTGAGGAGGATTTAGCTTCTTTTGGGCGTGGAGAGTTGGGATGCTGCCATTCCATACTCATCGGTTTTGTGGCCGGATAGAAGTGGTGGTAACAAGATTCATCTGCGGCCACAAACCTGGAAAGAAACTGTCATCCCTCTGCGTGGTAACGATGCGGATGCTTCAGGCAAGCACCCATTGACCGAGCCTTCTGCTCCATGTGGAGATGCTTGGAGACCCATTGTGCGCAAGCCTTGCTGTATCCCAATCGGCGAAGGAGAATGGTCTTACTCACGGACAATGTTGCCGCAAGCTCCCGGGTGGTGATTCGACGATTCTACTTCACTAGGTTGTCTACGGCAGCAATCGATTCTATGATGATGATGGTCACGTGTGCTTACCCAGGTCTCGGCATGTTCTGCGTGCTCACACATCCTTTACGAAATTTACTACACCAGCGGAACACTGTACACCATGACTGACACTCATTTTCATACACATCCTTCATACGATGATGAATTTCGGCTCCACTAACACCTTCTGCCGTCAAAAATGCACAACTTCCTGCTGGGCCCGTTTCGATGAATCCATGTCACGACCCTACGTAGTTGACTACGTAGGGTAGTGACATGGATTGCCGTAGCACGTGCAAACAGCACACTGACACGTGCCGCGGATAACAGCGTGCTCCCTGATATGACACGCCATCTACCGGCGCAAATGCTCGGCTCTGTGTAATTATACAATGACGCTATTACACGACTCTCACTTTCATTTGGACGACCCTTATATTAAAGTGATAAAATCGCTCAACCTACATCAAGATGCTAAAGATTTATTTTTCCCTTAATAGTTTTCCTTTGCTAAAAGCTGGAATATTTTTCCCGCGGTTTTGCACCAGAAGATCGATTTACTGCGTTTAGTTCCGCTAGGAATGTTTCTTCACTTAAGTCTTACTTCATTGCTCTGAGCAGAAACTGTTCGAAGTTTTGCGAACATAAATTTTCCTTGCGTGTATCGTATGAAGCCTTTATCGTTTTCCTGGACTTATGCTAGTATGAGGTTGTAAGTTCAACCTATAAAAGGAAGAAAATGTCTCAATTGCATAGCAAAGATGAATAGGAGTGCATGCCCCAAATGAATTCAGCATCGCCGCGAAAATTTATTTTGAGAAAAAAAAAAAAAGGAACAGTTTTCCGATCTTGTAACATATACAAAACTCAATGAAAAAAAAGTGACACTCATTCAGATTTCGTGGACCATAAATTGCGAAGTTCTTTGATCACATATACAGGTGAAATTGTTGCGTCCTCTTCACTTCAACTAAAAGAACTATAAAAGAAACACGCGCTAAGAACATCCCTATCGCATTTTCGTTTCAACAACTTGTGTTTCTCAAACATGAGCAATTTTACCTACGCTGTTCAAACCGATGAAACTACCGGTGCTTGAACAACAAATGGGAAATAAGCCATCTTCATAGGAAAAATAGTTGAAGAGATGCGTACATGCTTGGAGGAATGTTTTTAAAATTTGTTAGATCTTTGTGATCACGAGTGTGTGAATTTGCATCATTGAATCTAACAAACCATATTATTAAAAATACGGAATACATTTTAAACTCATGTATTGAAATTTGCTTTAGTGGACGAAGTGTATCATAAGTATTTCTATAAAAGAACAATTAAACCACTTAAATAAATATAGGGGGATTTCCTATTCATGACACCATTTGTTATCTTTGAAGGTATGTAGGTTAGAGGCTTTTTGAAATTTTGTGATGCTCCTGTGATAAAAACAAAATTTGGAGATTCAGTTACAATGGAAGCAAACGGCACTGAACAGAAGGTATTATTGTGAAGCAGTTTTACACCATTTGCAATTCTATTGTTATTACTCAAAGGAAATACCATCGAAGTTTACAGTGCGTTATGAACCCAGAAAGAAGGCAGTGTTGAGATTAGTTGATACCTTTTGGATACAGCTACAGGTCATAGTGGGCCTCCATCATTCAGAACACCTGAAAAGGTGGAGGAAACTCGGGAAATTTTGCTACTAAGTTCAAAAAAGTATTTCTGTAAACTTTCACAGCACATGGGCGTGTCTATGACGAAGAAGTCTTGTCTTACTTCTACGTTAATTTAAAACATCAACATACTAAGAAATAGTTCCTAAATGAAAGAAACCTTAACGGCCAGACGAAACATGTAAACAGCAGAAGTCAAACTTACGGAAAAGATGCTTTATTCAGGATGTAGCAAACACATCGTAGCATAGCAGATTGCACTAAACTCTCCACACACCACACATTATCACAACACTCCTATCAATAATCAGTTTACAACCCAACGCTCTCAAGCAATAGATTAGTCGTCGTTTTTATCTCTTATTCTTATCAAAACTCAGGTATACGTCACGTTCATTCAACCTCAATTGTGTTGCCAAACGTATTCGTTTGAGAGAAAGATATCACGTTGAGAGTGAAGGATAACTGAATAAACTCAAGATTTACATAGGGAAAGAAACTAAAAAGGAAAGTTAATATAGAATATGCGTCACATGTCCTAAAGTACTATAAGCAAAATTTTCCGAAGCAATTTGTCAGCTTTGTCACGTGCCTTACCCGCAGGACGCACATGAGATAAAAGCAGATAGTAGTGAGAGCACATGCCAGTGTAGTATAGTGGATAGCACTTGGAGCTTCGGAGCAGAGAGTCGAGTGTTCGAATCCTGCCCCTAGCACAAAAATGATGGGGAAATTTACTTCGTCATCCTAACAAATTTCAGGCCAGCCAACCACTTACCCCAAATGCTAAAGGGAGACGTCACGTCGTCGTTTTTCCAGATCATTCACTGAATTTTCGAAAGACCGGATGAGGCACATTTTCATTTAGATGGATATGTCTATAAAAAATGCAAGATTTTCGGCCTTAAAAAATCCACATGTTGTCATGGACAAGCCTTTACATGCGGAAAGATTTACCGAGGTTGAGTCGAAAGTTTTACAATATTTAGATCACTTTATGTCTTCATAGGTACCTTTACAACGAAAGCTGACTAGCATTCAAAGTATAGGCCACCATCGAGTTGCACCGTCTTTAGCTATCATATGCCTGCCAGTTCTTCGATTCCGCGGCGGTACCAGTTCTGGTCCTTCGAGACGAAGAACATCCTCACCCCAGCTGCCACCTCCTTCTGGTTGTTGAAGCGCCACCCGCGAAGGAAGTGGGCCCTGGACCGGAACAGGTAATGATAAGACGGGTTAAGGTCCGAACTATACACTGGGTTTGACATCAGTTCGATGCCCTCAAGTTCCTGGAGTTTTTGCCTGGGTAGTTCGCGCGGCATGAGGCCGATGTCCTCCTGCAGGAAACTGCGCTTTCTCTACACCAGTGCCGAGTAATTCTCCTCTAAAACGGCATACATCCGCTCCAGCTGTTCAGTGTAAAGGGTGGCGTTGATAGTCCGACTGTCTGGAGCAAATTCGTAATGGATTATTCCCTAGAAATTCCACAAAACACTGAACATCACCTTGTGTTCGAAGCGCCCACGTTTGCAACGGGTTCAGGAAGCTGGTCCGTCTTCAACCGCTGCCGTTGTGTGTTAGGATTACGGAAAAAGACTCACTTTTCACCGCACGTAAAAATTGTCTTGATGAAACGATGGTTTTCTAGAGAATTTCATGAACACTTCTACTTGGCGGTTCGTGAGGGACAATGCGCCAGCTCCTGAAGACCATGACGAGGACCTGAAGGTGACGAACCACGGTGGTCTGAAATATGCCCATCTCGTCTGATAACTTCCGAGTGCTGGTTGTCGAATTTGCTCCTAGGATCTGGCGCACGGCCTCCGAATCCACGGTTCGCGACCTACCTGACCTTGGCTGATCTTCGAAGTTTCTGTCACCTGAGCGAAATTTTTTAAACCATTTGCTTGCGATGTTGTGGTGCACGGAGCCTTCCTCTTTCGCATTACAAATGTTTCGTGCTGCTAGAGCAGTGTTATTGCCGAGTTCAAACTAGTAAAACAAAAGTTCCTGAATTAGCTGGTTGTGGCTGTTCATCTTTTATGCGTCCCAACCACAGGCTGAACGACGACGTGCAATACTGTTCACAGCAACGACTATCAGTTTATGTCCCTTTCGACTGACTGCAGTGCGCGACCTGAACTAGTTTAAACACGTGACATTCCAGCCGCAGCACTTGCGTTTATGCAAATATTAGAAAACTTTCGACTCGCCCTCTGTACTGTTTGGTGCGCAATGTCTGCATTTGCACTTTGGACCAGTGTTTATTGACGGAAACGTCACATGTAATTCATAACCTGAGGATTATCAGGGCTCAGGTTGTGTTTTTTTTTTTTTTTGTATTTTATGGATTTTGAACAGTGTTGGTATCAGCGAGATTGCGGAAGGCTTCACACAGCAGGAGTAAACCTACATTATCTGGATGAGGTCTTTGACAACCGTGTGGTGTTTATTCGTTACCCAGAAGATCGTGGTAAAGGTACAGAGAATCCATTAATGTAACCAAGCATAACCCCTTGCGAATTTTATCTTTTGGGGTTGTATCAAGAAAAGGGTGCTTCAGAACAGCCCACAAACAATTCCGGATCTTTGACAAGTTTCAGAAACTGAAATCTTCTATATTTCGGAGGATACACTAGAAGGAGTATTCCACAATTTCGTCGTCAGGTTGCGACATGCCACTGAGAAGCGAGGGGGACATATCGAACATATTTTGATTTAAACTCCCAAGCGTGTGTAACATTCTCCAGTTCTAGTTCTTTTGTTGCACTTACAATTTCCTCATTAACAGTTTGTTAAATGGTGTCATGAATAAAACATCAACCTGTAAATCAAATAATGAAACAATGACTCATCGTCAAGTTATTTGCAGACGATGTTGAAATATCTTGCTGGTTACATATTAGAGGTATGCAAAGGTTTCTGTCGTTTTAAGGAGAAAGGAGACAGGAACAATCAGGAAACAAGTACACATTTATTCAACTAAATATTGGCCGTTAGCATCAATGACCTTTTGTCATTTTTCAGACAACAAATGAATGCCCCTGTGATAGAAGGACTCAGGTTTGGAGCCGAAGAACGCAGTGCCGAAATTTTCCACCTCTGGAACTGTGGTGAACTGCTGTTGGACTAGGGCATGTTGCGTAGAGCGAAACAGATGAAAAGGATGCGGTAAAACCTCCCAGTGTAACTGTTTAAGGGTTGATTTCGTGGTGGCACCGACATAGGGTCTGGCATTATTGTGTAACAGGATGACTGGGAGGGGTCCTTTATTTGTCCGTGTGAGTTTTTGCTCGATTGCGAAGTTCAGTTTCATCAACTGATCGCTATATAGTTTTGCCCGGTTTCAACAGTTCGAAGTACAGCCCTCTATGCATATCCCAACACACACACACAACAGCACCTTTTTCCCCGTGGAAACCCTGTTTTGCAGCGGATGTTGATGGCTGGCCTGGGTCGATCCAGGATCGCTTGCGTACGGGGTTGTCGCAATAGGCCCGGGACAACCTTCCACAAGAAATTCTTCCCTTGAAACCTCTTCAGCAACGACATGCAGATGCCCAATCGTTGACCAATATTACGCTCCGTTAAAGTATGCGGAACCCACTTACCAATCTTCTGGATCTTTCCTCAAGGCCTGTAGACGCCCTACCACCGTCGATTGAGCCATTTTCAAACATTTCGCCAGTTGCGTGGTCGATTGTATGGAATCCTCTTCCATTAGCGATTCCAACTCCTCGTCTGCGAGTTCCTGAGGTCAACCTGCACGTGGTTTGTCTTCCAAGCTTAGATCACCTTTCTTAAGTCTGGCAAACCATTCTCGACACGTCCGCTCACCCATAACCGTTTCGCCATACGCCTGACATGTTGAATCGTAGGTTTCACTCGCACTTTTCCCTAAATTAAACATGAATAACAAATAGTGCCGCAAATGAACTTTATCGACCGCCATGCTTGGCTTCATGTACGAACTGACAGCACGGGTCCCCGGTCGGTTAGAGCGGAGGAAACTTTTGCATACCCCTGATAATGTACTAAAGGAGCTTAAATCTTCGATATCCATGCAGAAATCAAACGAAGCATTTTCTTTTATATTCTTTTTCCTACGCATTTCATTTCCGAAGTAACAACAATGTTTCATTCTATTGTTTTGTCTTTCGTGAACACAAGTGCTCCAAACGTTTGTGTTACTTGCACATTTTCCTGGCAACATGAGCAAAATGGAAAGTTTACATAACTGTTTTAACCATTTTCAATTACAAATTTATGTAAAGCACGACATTGTACTTAAGTTGACGATTAAGTATAAGGGACATTCGTTAACTCTCTCAGAACATGATTTTTACAGAACTGTAAACTCCTTCAACGAAACAAGAGGGGTTATAGTACACATCAAGACGAACAATATTTGCAATGTAACCTAGGGCCGCATTCCACTCCTGGTGCCAGAAAAGAACGCGTTCGAAAAACGTCCAGCAGGCACACAGAGTTCCAAAAAGTGCATGAGAAGCACAAGATGCAAATCAGATGCGCTGAACACGTGCGTAGACGATGAGGAGCAAACATTTAAAAACGCAGCCGAACCCGTTCAGCGATATTACCGTGCGAACATCACATGAAAATTGACGTATACGTCTGACCGGCGTAGAGTACCGTGTGTTCCTGGAGCAAGTGCTTCCCGGTATGTTGCAGGATGTTCCGCTTACCACACGGAGGTACATGTGGTTTATGCATGATGGGGCCCCAGCACATTTTGTCACCGAGGTACGATACTTCCTAAATGCGACATATCCAGGGCGGTGGATTGGACGAGTTGGACCTGTGGCTTGGCCTCCATGCTCCCGAGATCTTACTCTACTGGACTTCTTCTTTGGGGAGAACATAAAAGCATTGTTGTAGGAGACACATGTGGACTCCCTGGAAGATCTCGTCACGCGAATCTCTATTGCTGCGGACAAGATCAACACCATACCGGGAGTCTACGATAGGGTGCGACAGTCCTTCGTTCGCCGGTGTGCGCTGTGCAACGACGCCCTTGAACGCCAGTTTAAGCAATTCCTTTGAGTCTTTCTCCGATGAGATTGGAATTGTGCAACTGATAAATTAGCCCATCAAACAAAAATCTTCGCTCTTTCTACGTTTATAAGTGAGTCACGGAAAAATTCACATTGGCCGCCACCGGGAGTCGAACCCAGGGTCTTCCAGTTACGCGCCGGATATGCTTCCGCTACAACACAGAGGCCTCGAATTCCTCCAGACTCACACACGCTAACTGCCAAGCCAATTTGGTAGGTTGCTTCTTGGAACCCCGCACAATGCTGTGGATTCACCAAAGATGGTAAGCAGCAACTGAAGAAATATTAGAAGGCGAATGAATAATTAATACAGACATTTAACGTGGACCAGGAACATCAAACAAAGATCTTCGCTCTTTCCACGTTTATAAGTGAGTAGTTACGCGCCGGGGCATAACTGGAAGACCCTGGGTTCGACTCCCGGTGGCGGCCAATGAGACTTTTTCTGTGACTCACTTATAAACGTGGAAAGAGCGAAGATCTTCGTTTGATGATCCTGGTCCAAGTTAAATGTCTGTATTGATGAATTAGGTATTTCTCTTTGTTTTGACTGTTGAACGCTCAACGTGGATATGTAACTTTACCCTTTTCTAACACTAGGAGCAGAATACGGCCCTAGGCTCCATTGCAAATATTGTTCGTCTTGATGTGTACTATCATCCCTCTTGTTTTGCTGAAGGAGTTTAAAACCACCCTGTATATTTTCTAAAGCTTGTTGCTTATCCGGGCGTATCAAATGCACTCTGTTCTGTACAGATTGTTTTAAGTGCGCGTTTCCGAAAAGAGCTTTGACGACCCGGCTAATTTCGATATACACTGGCGGTGCAAAAACTAAGGACGAGACGGTTTTTCGAATGTAACGTCGTGCAGAAGTGCTCCACATCGACTCAAATCATACCATAAGATCCCCAAGATGTACGTATATGTAACAAGTGAGCAAAACCGTCCAAACAAGGAATCCAAAGGATACAAATGCACTTTATTGAAAACGTAGCTTCGAGCACAACTGGACAGAAGACAGAAACGTCCATGCGACAGGCGGCTTCCAAGAAAAATCCAGTCTTTAGTAGGGGATATGATCACCTCTGACTGCGTTGCAGCATTTACAACGTCTGTCCATGCTGAGGACGAGGTTGTGAATAAGCTGTTGAGGCATCGCGGCTCATTCCTCTTGTAGCGCCAATCACAGCTGCAGAATCGTTACTGGCGCTGGTGACGTGCTGCCAAGCGTCTCCCGAGAAGGTCCCACACGTGTTCGATTGGATTTAGGTCCGGGGACCTTGCGGGTCAATCCATGCGTTGAATATCTTCACCCTCCAATAGCTCTGTGACAGCCACTGTACGATGAGGTGTAGCGTTGTCGTCCATGAAGAGGAACTCAGGACCCACAGCACCTCCAAACAGACGCACGTGAGGCAGGAGAGCCCTGGTACAATAGCGGACACCAGTGACTGAAACTCCTTGGAAGATGTGGAGGTCAGCAAGGCTACCAAGCATGATACCGCCCCAAACTAAAACTCTGCTACCTCCAAACCGACCCCTTTCGATGATGTTGGAGGTGTGATTGCGTGTTCCCTACTCTCTCCAGATGTGTATACGTCCAGAATCGCTCGTCAGACCAAATCGGCTCTCATCCGTGAAGAGAACTCGACCCCATTGCTGATGTGACCAGTTCTTGCGTTCTTGGTACCACAGAAACCGCCGTCTCCGATGAGTAGGCGTTAATGGCAAACACCGTACTGGTCGTCGTGCAAATAGACCACCTTTGTGCAGCCTCCTGGCTACGGTAAAACGCTATAATCTGACGTCCAGTTGTCTGTTGCATGTGCCTTGTGATTTCTCCCGCTGTCTGCCGTCTGTCTCTTCTCGCCTGTAGGACAATATACCGGTCGTCCGCCACCGTAGTTGCTCGTGGGCGACCACTGCTAAACTCTCGGACAGCTGTTCCGGTCGTTTGAAATGCTCTCCAAGCTCGTGAAACGAGGCTGTGAGCGATCCCGAACTCCTCGGCAATACTAGTCACACCTCGACCTTCTTCCAACTTCCCAATGACGCGACCTCGGGTAAATTCATCCAGATGTCGTCTACTATATTGCTTGTTGGCCATATCACACGGTGGCAGCAACTCGACGTCGGTCAAACCGAGGTACACCGTGCAATAGCTTTCACCGAATTGTTGAGCGTATACCGCCCGTGTGTGCTTTATACCCTTCCGACACTCCAGCCCCTACATCATGCTGCATATATGCGCATGTCCTACCGTACTGGACCCTAGTCTATCTTCTGAGTGGTCTTTCGGTCCATTCTGCTTGCACGTTTCGCTGTTAAACTAATTTCTCCTCTTCGTCCTTAATTTTTGCACACCAGTGTATTTTCGTGGCGTTTCACAAATACATCTACATTTATTGGATAGCTGGTTGCAAATATTGAGTGCTGTTTCCTCGAAATATTTTCAAAATCACAAGTTTGCCCATTTTTATTTTATCAGAGATTTCTTTTTCATGGTATTTAACATGAATTGTCTAATGTGGTATAATGAATTAGCTTTGCTTATCTTTTTGCTAAGCTAATTATTATGAATGAATAATGCTCTAAGCTTCAAAATGATGAATTCCCAAAAGGGTGTTGTTACTCGTTAATTATGAACTTAAACAAAGTCTCAACGCTGGTTATTTATATTAAGTAATCAAAGTCATAAACCTAACAGCCAGACAGAGGTCTGACAAAACTAAGAATTGAAAAAGACTGAACTTACAGAACAACTTGTTTATTATGATGACTCCTGGTCAACTAAGGCACTCATATATCACTACTACACAACAACACACTGCAACGCAACACCAACCACCCTCAACTCCAACGCAACAACACAACAACAACACAACTACAACGCAACAACACAACCACAACGCAACTCCAACGCAACAACACAACTACAACGCAACTACAACGCCACCACTTCTCGATGAACGCGCCTATATACGAGCTACCACCACGTCATGACTTACACTCATTGCCAGATCTCATTCAGCGGGGTGAAATAATATTTCGTTCAGTAGGAAGATAATTTACATAGTAAAATAAAATAACCAGAGATAGTAAAATCAAAAGGAAAGTGAATATAGAGTATACGTTACAGTGGTTTTATTTGGAAAGGGAAAATTCCTATGTAAAATCTAACACTTTAGCATGCAAATCCAAAATTTTGGCGTTCCATTGTGATTTATATATGTCATTTTTTTCACTTAGAGTTTCAATAAGAGGGAATTTCGCTATTGTTAAATTTGGGAAATAGGTGAATGTAATTTGAAACACAACAAAATGCTTTAATCCAAAGACACCATAAATTTCTTCAATAGTGAACTTAAAGTTCCAAAACTATTATAGACTGTTTGCGTTTGCAGGGTTCACAACCTGATAGTGTGAAAAGGTATTGCTGCTACGTGTCTATGCAATGTGTAACACAAGATAATCAAAGTAGCATTGTACTCGTATAAGCTAGTTCTGGCGGTGATCACAGGACAAAGCACTTATGCCACAAATTTACCAGGAACATTTCCAACCTCAGGCCAGGCTGAGGTGGATACGAGTTCTAGAGAAACAGGAAAAACAACCATTAATTAAATTATTTTACTGCCACTCAAATTTTAGTTCTTCGAAGACCCCCTTTATTGGGAATGATAGCTTATGAGAAAACAAAAATGGGGTCAGTGTAAATAAAAAAATATTAATCACAATTTGGTAGTGATTTTTATGACTGATAGAAAATTTAGGTTAAATTCCAAACAAAATCAAATAAAAGATATCAGCCCTTGTTGGTGAATCACGTATGACAGCTTACAAAAAAAAAAAAAAAAAAAAAAAAGAAATTGGGCCTTTACCTCGCTTTGTCAAAACACATTAGTACTTAAAGACAGAATGCAACATTTAGTAACCATATTGAAAATTATAATGTGTACCTAAAATTTTCAGCCTAACTAGATTTAAATTTACTAGGCAAATACCACTTTTAACTCTTTCCCAACCACTTTACATTGTTAATTCAAACGCTCGACGTGGACCAGGAACATTAAACAGAAATAATCGTTCTTTCCACGTTAATAAGTCAGTCTCGGCAAAATTCTCATCGGCCGCCACCGGGAATCGAACCCAGGGTCTTCCAGTTACGCGCCGGACATGCTACCACTGCACCACAGCGGCCTTGAATTCTCCAGACTCACATGTGATTAACTATCAAACTACATGGCTGATTGCTTCATGTCATTTAGCAGTTTATCACATGTGAGTCGGGAGAGTTCGAGGCCGCTGTGGTGCAGTGGTAGCATGTTCGGCGCGTAACTGGAAGGCTGGGTTCGATTCCCGGTGGCGACCGATGATAATTTTGTCGATACTCACTTATTAACATGGAAAGAGCGATTATTTCTATTTGATACACTTCACATTGGTTTTTCCAAAAATGTACTACTAATAATAATACTATGTAAAAATTGTGCACATACACAAATGCCAAAAACAATATTATCAGAATCACCAGATGTTACTAAAATTATAAATTTTCAGAGCAAATGTTTGATGCTAGCAAAACTAAAAATCCGGATTTTTGATATTGAGACTCATTAAACATCATATCAAAATGCCATCAGCCAAACACTATTTCAGTAAACTATGAACATACCAGAACTCATTTGCAAAACCCAACACAAACTATCATTGATAAATCTTTCTTGACTATTAGGGTAAACAACAAAAAACAAAATGTACAAAACAGTAAACAAGAGGAACATCTCTTTCCAACCGGTTTTTCCTCTCGAAAATGATATAAAGTTATTTTAGTGACATGTGCAAATGATATCAGAAAAGTCAAAAATTGCTGCATAATTCTATACTGACAAATCTCGCTGCAAATCCCTCCGGCATTATGCACTAGAAGTTAATTAGAATAGCACCTGCTAAAGACTCTTAGAAATAATTAGTCGCTTCAAATACCACAAGTTACTTTAAAATTACTTCGATTAGAAAACACTATCAATACTTTTCTTATGCACACTCACTATAACAACCCAAGTAATTGATTATCCATATTTACTCCTTCCACAATACTCTAAGACCAGTACACTTGTAATAAATTAAACTTCTTGAAACTTTATACTTACACTATCAAATAAAAATATTCCAAAAAGTCTCCTGAAACAACTATTTGAAGCTAAATCAGTTTCCGCTAGCAATTACTATAATTATCACTCAATAACCTAGGTTTTTAGAATGTCTCTGGCAAAGTACAGACATCCTTAAAGTACCCTTAAAATGCAAAATAACTCAGACGGCTCATCTCATATAATCAGACCATGACACAAACATTTCACTACAAAAAAAAAAAAAAAAAAAGAAAAAAAGAACAGTGACTCCTGAGAGAAAGGCTAAAGAAATCAGGAAAAAAAACCTATCACAGGCTAATCCCGCCTATGCATGCCTGGGTGTATTTTTTTCTTGTTTGATACACTGCCATGTACACTGGAAGAAATATCAACAGTACCACATCGGTCCGCTTCCGAATGAATTTTCGCATCTAGTCGAATTAATTTATCAGTAGGATAATCCCCCAATTATCCCCTGACTCCACTTTTGTACGCTTACTCCAACATCGGACTCATGGCCTACCTAAGTACACAAATTGTAACTAATTATTCCCAGAAATCCTACCACGACACGAAAAATCATTACTCGAAGAAATCATATCACTAGAAGAAAAATCACTACTCGAAGAAATCATATCACTGCACGAAGAACCATTACTCGAAGAAATCACACCACTACACGAAGAATCACTTATTTCCAGGAATATCATTAACTTATTACACTGAGTGGCCACTTTATTATGACCACCTGACAGTTTTAAGCAAATGAGCTATGGCTGCACGCTGTTGCCGCCAGAGGGCGAGGCTAGTATAAAAAGGAAAAGCTTAGTGCTTGCGACAGTAGTAGAAGGGATTTCTGGGTCACGAGATGGGTAAAAAATGCGATTTGACGGACTTTCAACGTGGGATGATTGTAGGAGCTCGGAGCCATGGAGCGAGTATCACCGAAACCGCCGCGTTCGTAAAATGTTCCAGAGCAACTGTTGTTAAAGTGTTTAAAGACTGGACTGTCAGCCGAAAAACTGGGTCCCTACGTGCAAAGTGTGGTTGTCATCGACTAGTGACTGCTCGGGCGGAACGGAGAGGGTCCAGACTGCTAACAGAAAACAGAAGGTCAACAGTGCAGCAAATTACAGACCATCTTAATCAAGGATCCCCTTAAATGATCTCTGCACGCAGTGTTCATCGTACACTGCATTGGATGGGATATGGCAGCCAAAGGCCTGTTCGAACACCTTTGCTGTCTGCAGTTAACAAGAGAAAACGTCTCCGGTTCGCACAGGAGCACAAGGATTGTACACTCGATAATTGGAAACAAATTATGTGATCCGATGAATCACGTTTTCAGTTGCACCATGCCGTTGACCGAGTGAGAATTTGGCGGCAACAGCACGAAAGATGGACCCCAAATACATTGCTACAACCTTTCAGGCTGGTGGAGGTAACGTTATGGTTTGGGGAATGCTTTTCTGGCATGATTTGGGCCCTTTAATTCGTGTTAATCAACGTCTGACTGACACGTCATACCTAAACATCGTTGCAGAACAAGTGCAACCTGTCATGTGGATGGTTTATCCCAATGGCGATGGCTACTTTCAACAAGATAATGCGTCCTGCCATAGTGCTCGTATTGAACAGGATTGGTTTCAGGAACATGCCGGTGAGTTTACTTTGTTAGTGGCCCCCACAATCTCCAGATCTCAACCCCATTGAGAATTTGTGGGATGAAGTTGAAAAAGCCATCAGACAGCTGGATTCACAACCCTGCAATCTTACACTCCCGGAAAGTGCTTTTCATCAAGCATGGTCTCAGATCCCACCAACCACCTATCAATATCTCGTGGAGTCCATGCCACGAAGAATCGACGCAGTATTAAAGGCAAAAGGTGGCCCAACGAAGTACTGAGGGGGTGGTCATAATAAAGTGGCCACTCAGTGTATATACATTCAGTATACTGTACAACATAAATAATATTTAGCAACCCCAATTTTTTTTTCAGGAATCGAAAAGTCCATGATAATAGAGAAAGTGGTATTTCGCAGTCTGATCAAGTTCCTTCATCTCCAAGGAAAGTAAGCTAAAAAAATCGATCAAGAAATGTTAACCGTATATGGAAATAAGTGTCCAGCATACGAGACTGTGGCAAAGTGGAAACGAAATTTTCAAAGTGGTCATATTACTATTTTTGACGATCCAAGGTCCGGACGGCCATGTTTGACAGATGGCCATACAGTTGTGACCAAAGTGGAGAAGTTAATCCTTGAAGATAGGCACACAACCATTGAAATTCTTTGTTAAGAAGTTCGTGTAAGCTATGGGTCAGTGTGGACAATCATACGTGACCAATTGAACATGTTCAAGGTCTCAGCGTGATGGGTACCTAGACTTCTCACCCCATTCCAAAAGGAAGCTCGGGCACAACCCGCGCAAAAAAATGTTAGATCTTTGTAATGCGAATTCCGAAGATTTTTTTGACCCTTTGATTACTATGGATGAGTTTTGGTTATACCTCTGTGTTCTAGAAACCAAAGAAATGAGCAAGCAATGGAAACATCCCTCTTCACCACCCAAAAAAAAAAGGCAAAAGTGCAAAGGTCTGCCGCCAAAGTGATGCTCTCTGTTTTCTGGGATAAAAGAGGTATTATTTTAACAGACTACCTTCAGAAGGATCAAACTATTACTTCTAACTACTATTGAAACCTACTGATCTAATTAAGAGAGAAAATGGAAAGCAAAAGACGCGGAATGATCACAAAAGTGGTTTATTTGTTGCACGACAACGCACCAGTTCATTCAGAAGTCAACAGCATCGTCACTGCGAGTCGTCTTAAATACAATATATTGCCTCATCCGCCATGTTCTCCTGATATGGCACCAAGTGACTTCTTTTTGTTCCCCGAGATGAAACGTCCACAACGTGGGAGGCGATTTGATGACACCGATGAAGTCATTTTTGAGGTAGAACAGTGGTTTCAGGCAAAATCTGAGGTGTTCTACACTAAGGGAATAAAGAAGGTCAAGCAAAGGTGGGGAAAATGTGTGGCACTGGGTAGCGCCTATGTGCAGAAGGCCCAAGTACCTGAATAAATTTTTTTTCTAGCTTGTTTATTTCTTGGTGATTGCACGAACGTTTTGATATTCCCTCGTATAACGACATTTAAGAACTTCATGAATGTGCTACCAAAAGAAATCACTTCTTATTTGAAACTAAGGATTTGTAGACTAATAATTTTCCACTGAAATTTCAATAACTGGTTTCTTTTTCGCCGCTTTACACAGATATGGGATTAATTTTTGAAGTGTGTTATTAATTTCCGAAAACCAAAGAAAAGTTTTAAGTTCAAAATTTCTTCACTTCCAGGCGACCCATTTGGAGTAAGAAAAGATCAAGACGGCGCACCTCGGCGTCACGGCGAGAAAACTCAGGTTGAAATAATACGTATTCGCCTTTCCTCTTTCCTTATTCCTCCGGTGAAGTGAAGAATAAAAGTTCCTTTTCTTTTTCTGTCACTTAATGTCTCCAAAGATGTGGTCACATAGCGAGAGTTGCTAGCTCCTGAAGTAGAACACAATCATATCCGCGGCTAAGATGGGACTTTTCCTCGTCGCATGGAAGGACCGCGGCGTCACATGATCCTTAGCTGGGGAAACCTCCTTGGTTTTGGAAATGGCGCCCACTTATCAATAGCCCCCCACGAGGGCGGGAAAACGGATTTTGCAGATAGAGAGCAGGATGAACTTTTCTACATCGTGTCTACTCGGATGGCGGAAGCCCTTCCTAGGCCTACACGCTAGTTCTATCACAAAAGGCCATGATGAGTCTTTCCACATATATTCTTCTTCGCGGCCAATTTTAAACATCCTTTTGGATTTTGCTTCTCAAGCGACCGGCCAGCCAAGATGAAACTGAACACCCGTAAGTGTCCGAAATATCCGGCCGGCCCCCGACTGACTTTGAAAAAGAAAAGGCGCGCTAGGTCCCAGGTTTTTCCATTTTTTCAGTCAGAGAGAGCGCAAGAGGCGTAAGTGCGTAGGCAAAATAAAGGAAGGAAGTGAAAAGAGAGCGTGGGGGTGGAATTTGTGTCTTATAAGGGGGTCCACCTCAGTTCCCCTGTAAGGAATCTCGCTCGATTGGGTGAAATGCTCATAGCAACAAGTGGTTTGACTAATCGAAGATTACATAACTTTCGCCGAGCTTTTCGCGCCCCCGCTCCAACATTCTGCGAACACGAAGGTTACCAAAATACGTTGCGTTGACATCTAGCTGTAGTGACCCTGGGTGGCGAAAGTCGTTCTAAAAGTATTGGGTCGGTGCGAATGAAATGTCCGGCAAAGAACCAACACACTTGGACGGCCCAAACGGAAAAGTATGACAACTTACCTAGGCAAAATAATCCCACTCGGCATCGACACATGGTTGCCATCTCTCCGGCAAGGCCATGACACCGGAACAAAAAGTCTTGAGGTTGGGACCCGAAGAGGTCATCAACTGCACGTTGAACCTCATTGTCTGTCGTGAACTGTTTCCCGGACAGGAAGTGATCTAGGTGACAAAACAGATGATAGTCTGTCGCAGACAAGTCCGGACAATATGCAGGACGAGGCAGTGCTTCATAGCCCAAGGCACTTAGTGTCAGCATCGTTCGTTGTGCGACATGAGGGCAAGCGTTGTCCTGGAGCAGAAGAACACCATGTTTGTTGAACAAAGCCGGTTGTTTCTTCTACAATTTCCGGTGTATCTGATGTAATTCAGCGCAATAACGTTCTGCAGTGATGGTTTCGCCTCTTGCCAAGAAACTCCGATGAATTATCCCGGCTATGGACCAAAAGAGCATCATCTTCTTCTTGTGTATGGGTGGCTTAGGATGCCGTCCAGCAGAATGTACCTTGCTTAACCGTTGTGCAGATCGTTTCAGATTATTATAAAGGACCCATTTCTCGTCTCAGGTGAAGATTCCATGTAGTAGAGGTTCCTGTTTATCCCTGGCAAGCATCAACGTGCAGACTACCAAACGCCTAGTCTTGTTGGGAGTTGTCAACTCATGCGGCAGCTACATGTCCAGCATTCTGACCTTACCCAGCGCAGTCAGACGCCGAACAACTGTCGTGTGGTTGAGACTTACCTCTGCCGCTATCTCAGGACACGTTTTTCGGGGTTCCGCTTTAACCACACGTAACAGAACATCGTTAGTAACAGCAACAGGTTGGTGACCACGTGTGTCGTTTTGCAGTTCCTTTTCTCCGCTTCGAAACTTCATAAACCATCGCCGAATGGTTTGTTCGTTGGCTGTATTCTCTCCAAATGCTTCGTTGACGTTTCGAACGGCAATCTCCGCAGAATGGCCCAGTTTAAATTCATACAGGAAGATGACTCTGAAATCCGGCGTCTGCATGTTTCCTTTTCAAGCCACGTGTCGTCCAAAAAAACTACGCCTGAGCCTTGTTCTTCACACACGTGCTAGCTATTTATAGTAAATCTGTGACGTAATACCCGCAATACCTGTGGGTGGTTCCATTCCGCTGTGGTGGTGGACCTGTATCCACTGCTCGTTCGCGCAGGACATTTCATTCTAACCAACCCAACAGATTGTCGAAGCCTCAACTTTCGCTCAAAAAGCGATTCTTAAGTGAAGGGAAGAAAATAAAAGAAAATGGCGTTTTATTCAACAGCGAGTTTTCTTTTCCTCTTGACATTTGCAATGAGCCTGACTTGTCTTCCATCTTTTACAATTCTTCTAAAATATATTCAGGGAGATAAAAAAAAATTCCATTCTTTTAAAAAATGAGCATTTTTAACGGAAATGGACCGAAACAGAGGTAAAAAATGTAATCATTTGCTTTTATATTTTAAAAGTAACTTTAACACACATCACACAATTCGAACTTTAACTTACGTACTCATATTTAATAATAAATATCGCCTCTCACTGAATTACCAACTGAGCTAATTTTGAGTGGAGTATGGAAAGAAGAAAAACAAAAATATGCATATGAATATACCATGAAACGAAGTTAACTGCAAATATGATTTCGTCGTCAATTAGAACAAACACCCTTCAAACAACTGATCGTGAACAATGACTTCCTTGAACGAAACCAATGAATAAAACTACACTTCACCACTCTGGACTATATTTAAAACAATATATCCAAGAAATCATACCTATATTTTTCAATCTCAGCACAGCCAAAAAAAAAAAAAAAGGTTGGCTCCCAAAACAAAACAACAAATAAAAAACTTACAAGTACACATATTTCTACACTTCACTCAACATGTACACACACAGAACAAAATATTCTAACACTCCATAAAGAAGTTGAGGAAGCGATAGAAGAAAAAAAGAATTCAAAGTCAGAATGGAAATGAAAGAAATTCTTAACTTTTTCTTGGCTTCCCGAGGGAATAGAACTGAAAAATTCTGATGTTGAAAATTAATTCAAGTTCTCTGCCAAACAAATTTTCGAGGATCGATGATATAAAAGGAAAAGAACTGCGCATCATTCTTTTTTTTCTTTCATCTTTCCAGAAGAGAATTTAGATGCGCAATGGGAGCCTATTTTCTTTACTGAAAATGTGATGGCCAGTCTCTTTCTTAGAAGATGAAAAATGGCAAAACATCAATTGTATTCGGATAAAAAACTCAAATCCTTTCACCTCTTTTGCCCAACAAAGAAATTCTACATACAGCCGTTAATACATTCATGTTCACAAAAAAAAACAAAAAAAACAGAACAAGTGAATGGAATCGAGCTACGACTTTGATTTTTGAAGGATATGTTCATTAGGTAATATAGAACAAATTATTAGCATATCATCATCATACGTACAAAATGCGTCGATATAGCGAATAATCAGTGTGGCCACCTCTGGCTTGTATCACCTGCTGTATATGTTCATTAGACAATACAGAACAAATTATTAGCATCTCGGTATCATACGTACCAGATGCGTCGATGTAGCTAACAATCGGTGTGGCCACCTCTGGCTTTATCACATGCTGTACGCGCTGAGTGATCGAATCAAACAATGTGTGTATGGTGTTCTGTGGAATAGCTATCCAGGCTGTGTTGACCCGCGTCCAAAGTTCATCAAGGGTAGTTGGCAGACGGTCGTACCCTCTGAGGTATTGAATCAAATAATGTGTGAATGGTGTCATGTGGAATAGCCATCCAGGCTGTATTGACACGCGTCCAAAGTTCATCAAGAGTTGTTGGCCGACGGTCGTACACTTTGAGGTATTGAATCAAATAATGTGTGAATGGTGTTCTGTGGAATAGCCATCCAGGTTGTATTGACTCGCTTCCGAAGTTCATCAAGCGCTTTTGGGGGACGGTCGTACACTATGAGGTATTGAATCAAATAATGTGTGAATGTTGTCCTGTAGAATAGCCATCCAGGCTGTATTGACCCTCGTCCAAAGTTCATCAACAGTTGTTAGGGGACGGTCGTACACTCTGAGGTATTGAATCAAATGTTGTGTGAATGTTGTCCTATAGAATAGTCATCCAGGCTATATTGACCCGCGTTGTGTTGGGGGACGGTCGTACACTCTGAGGTATTGAATCAAATAATGTGTGAATGTTGTCCTGTAGAATAGCCATCCATGCTGTATTGACCCGCGTCCAAATTTCATCAAGAGCAGTTGGCGGACGGTCGTACTCTCTGAGGTATTGAATCAAATAATGTGTGAATGGTGTCCTGTGGAATAGCCATCCAGGCTGTATTGACCCGCGTCCAAAGTTCATCAAGAGTTGTTGGCCGACGGTCGTACACTTTCAGGTATTGAATCAAATAATGTGTGAATGGTGTTCTGTGGAATAGCCATCCAGGTTGTATTGACTCGCTTCCAAAGTTCATCAAGAGTTTCTGGGGGACGGTCGTACACTATGAGGTATTGAATCAAATAATGTGTGAATGTTGTCCTGTAGAATAGCCATCCAGGCTGTATTGACCCGCGTCCAAAGTTCATCAGCACTTGTTGGGGGACGGTTGTACACTCTGAGGTATTGAATCAAATAATGTGTGAATGTTGTCCTGTAGAATGGCCATCCAGGCTGTATTGACCCGCGTCCAAAGTTCATCAACAGTTGTTGGCCGACGGTCGTACACTTTGAGGTATTGAATCAAATAATGTGTGAATGTTGTCCTATGGAATAGCCATCCAGGTTGTATTGACTCGCTTCCAAAGTTCATCAAGAGTTTCTGGGGGACGGTCGTACACTCTGAGGTATTGAATCAAATCATGTGTGAATGGTGTCCTGTGGAATAGCCATCCAGGCAGGCTGTATTGACCCGCGTCCAAAGTTAATCAAGAGCTGTTGGCCCGACGGTCGTACACTTTGAGGTAATGAATCAAATAATGTGTGAACGGTGTCCTATGGAATAGCCATCCACGTTGTATTGACTCGCTTCCAAAGTTCATCAAGAGTTCCTGGGGACGGTCGTCCCCTCTGAGGTATTGAATCAAATAATGTGTGAATGTTGTCCTGTGGAATAGCCATTCAGGCAGGCTGTTTTAACCCGCGTCCAAAGTTCATCAAGAGTTGTTGGCCGACGGTCGTACACTTCGAGGTATTGAATCAAATAATGTGTGAATGGTGTCCTATGGAATAGCCATCCAGGTTGTATTGACTCGCTTCCAAAGTTCATCAAGAATTTCTGGGGGACAGTCGTACACTCTGAGGTATTGAATCAAATAATATGTGAATGGTGTCCCGTGGAATAGCCATCCAGGCAGGCGGTATTGACCCGCGTCCAAAGTTCATTAAGTGTTGCTGGTGGACAGTCGTACACTCTGAGGTGTTGAATCAAATAATAATGTGTTAATGGTGTTTTGTGGAATAGCCATCCAGTCTGTATTGACCCGTGTCCATAGTTCATCAAGAAATGATGGCGGACGGTTGTACCGCTGCACCTATCTTTCGAGCATGTCGCAGAGATGTTTCTATGGGTGATAAATCCCGCGATCTAGTCCTACACGGCAGAAGTGGAACATTGTTATCCCTGAAGTAGGCATGTGATGTCGTTGCAACATACGGTGTTGCATTGTCCTACTGAATGTACGTCCTCCCGGTACGGAAAGGCGACCGGCCGTATAATGTCATTGATATAACGGGCACTCGTTGTGGTGGTACGGACTTTCACGAGACGGAATTTACTTTCGTGCCCGATAGCAAACCAGACCAAAATGCCCAGTGTTCATGCGGTATGCCAGCGACACTGTTCACGACGTCTCTACCTCTGTCGTCGACGGACAGAGATGTAGCCATCATTTTCAGTTAAGCAGTAGCGCGTTTCGTCCGAGAACACGATATTGTGCCATTCGTATTGCCACTCCCTTTGTTCGTTACACTATTGCAGCATGGAAGTTCGTTGCTGCGGTGTCATAGGTAGCCTGAGAAGGGGCCGACGATCCTGCTGCCCGAACTGTAATAAACGGCAATGAACTGTTACAGCAGACATGGTAGAATGCGTCACAGTTCACCACTGAAGCGTTGGTCCTGCAGAACGGTCACTTCAAGACATCCTCATGACATGACGGTTGTCTCTCGGCGTGGTCTGTGTACAAAGTCTAGGGCATTCCTTTCGAACCATTCCTTGCCCACTCTTGTCACGAAGGACACACTGCTTCCCACACGACCGGCAATCTCTCGGAGGAAAACATTGCAGTCTCTCTTGCTGATAATGCGAACTCTGTCGAACTCGCTGATGAGACTGTGCGACTCCCTTACAATACGACGAGGCATTCATACTCACTGCTGATCAAGCACTGAGTTGCCGACCGAGCCACTCACCTCTTATGAGAGAGAAACGGCCGGTTTCCAGTCTGTGACATCTCGCGATCTCATTTAGCTTGAGACGGGACGCATGCGCCTTTGACGACAAATGCTAATCATTTCTTGATATTGCTTGATTAGCATATCTTGTAAAAATCAGTCTAGCTTGACTCCACTCAGGTGTTCTCTTTTATAAGAACATGTGTGTACATGCAATTAAAAAAAATAATTTATTGTTGTTTTGTAGATGTCATCATGTGGAAAAAGTTTAACATAGCCCATTCTTTATATCGAATGCAGAATTAGGAACACGAACATCTTTTCGCTGTTTGTGTCGCTCTTCGAATTTTTTCTTAAAATGGAAGAATTTAACGCTTAAAATAATTTTTCTTTGAAAAAATTTACGAAAAATCATTTTCTAATTGACATGTGTTTAGTGGAGGAGATGGGGGGGGGGCAGCCAAAGCTACTTACATATAGCTGCTGAGTTAAATCACACGGTCAACCGAGAGAAAAAAACTTGTTTCCCCTCTTCAGAAACAATTTTTCAAATTTTCCCATAAATTACACTTTGGGTTTTGACAACAAACTTCAGCAAATGTTTGATTTCCTTTTACGAGCTATAAATAAAAATATCCCCAAAAAGCGAATGATTCCTCTGCTTCACATTACAGCTGCCAATATTTCCTCGACTTAAATGAATTTCCTGTTTTCAGCTATTCCACTGAGTAGAAACTTCGTGCCTGACAGAGCATTTTCAAAAGACTTTTAATTGAATATGTTAAAATTATTTACTCTTCAAAGTTGATTCATCGCACGTGTAAACAGTTACAGGCAAACCTTTAGAATGATCTATCCTCCCAGCTTTTAAATTTGAAACCACTCGTAAGTACGACTGGATTGTTGTCTTATATGAATGACACATCCTTTTCGAAATGCGCAGAGCGTTAAGGCTAAAATGCGTCCAACATTTTAAATATTCATCATGTATTTGTATTTAACTTATCTCACCGCCTTAATACACTGCTGGACAATTGCTAAGGACGGATCATAAACGGCTATATAGCGCATAAAAAAGTAAGAGTGGTTGGATTCTAAGTGAAATAAAATAATGTCAGAATGCCAGAACATTACAAGAAAGACAATTTATTGTGCTCGGAAATCCAGAAGGCTTTGGAACTTGTTCAAGGGACAAACAGGCCATTTTGTGCAGAATACGTAAACGTGAAAAAAATGCAATTACCGTCCGCAGGCGTTCCGGCGTAAGATGTTAATACGGGATATGGCCACGATGGAGGGCGATGCAAGATTCCACACGTCGTGTCATGCTTTGCACAACATTATCAAGCAGCTGTTGGCGTAATTTATCCCATTCCTCTGTCAGTGTACGGGTGAGGGTGTCCTTGTTTATTGGAGCGCATTGGCGACCAGCAAGACTCCTCCCCAAAGCATCCCACACATTTTCAATGGGATTCAGATCTGGAGAACGTGCTGGCCATACGAGACGTTGAATATCCTCGCTCTCAAGACACTCCTGGACAGCGACTGTTCGATGACATGTTGCGTTGTCGTCCATGAAAATGAATCTATCACCGACAGCACCACGGAACATGCGAACATGAGGTAGCAGAACATCATTAATGTATCGTTGGCCAGTCATAGTCCCAGTTGGAAGCACATAGAGGGACGTACGGCCATTGATCATGATGCCAGCCCATACCATGACACTGCATGTCGGATATCGGTCCCTTTCCTGTATGTTTGCTGGACAATATGCAGTACCACTATCACGCCAGATCAGTTGTCGTCGACAATCAGACGATAGACTGTATCTACTCTCATCTGAGAAGAGGACAGCAGACCAGTCGTTATCAGTCCAATTGCGATGTTGATGGCACCATTGCAAACGGGCGGTACGGTGACGTCTGGACCATGGGATGCACACAACTGGACGGCGGGCGTATAGTCCTCCTTCATGCAAACGTCTGGCGACAGTTTTTCGGGAGATCCGCTTGCCAGTAGCAGCCATAAACTGATTTGCTACCTCACTAGCTGTGCTGCGCCAGTGTCTTTTTGTTGATAGCACTATGTACCGATCTTCTGCAGGTGTCGTACTGCGAACACGACCTCCCCCGTGACGTTTGCTACACTCTCCATTTGTTTGAAATGATTTCCAAAGCCTTGAAACAACACTGTGGCTGACGTCGAACTCCCTTGCAACATCTGTTATTTTTCGCACTTCTTCAATCTTGCCAATAATACGGCCACGCCTAAAATCATCTAGGTGATGTCGGGAAGACATACCGAAAATTGCAAGTTCGTCAATTGATTCTTTCCCTTTCAACTTTGCGTTTGAACAACAACGGTCAATACGCGTCAAATCCTTTATATCTCTTATCAGCGCTCTGACGTCACGAACAAGTTCGGCAATCCAAAATTTGCATACGCACAACACGTCTTACTGTATCCCGCACTTATGCTAATTTCCACATTTTCCTACCTTCCATTTTATGGTTGCTATCGTTGCTATTGTCATCCGTCCTTAGCAATTGTCCGGCAGTGTATTATAATTTAAAAACAGATAATGCTTACTTGTGGAACAGCAGGAATGATGAGTCTCCGGAGAAACGCTGACCCAAGGCGTCCAGGTAAACCCAGATCCATCGGCAAGGACGCTTGCAGTTAGAATAGGACTACCGTCATTGGACAGTGGAAGATTGGGAAAAGGTTGCTTTCTCTGACGTATCAAGACTTCTACTCCACAGAGGTGACGAGTGGTGGCGGATACGACGTCAGACACATCAGAACCAACACACACCCCGAAGCGCTTGTCGGTAGGTACAGGCCGACGGTAGCAGTGTGCATGTCTAAGGAATGTTTTCCTGGTATGACCTGGGACCGCTAGTATAACTTGATGGGTCCCTGAACGCCAATGGCTACCTGTCCATCCTCGCTTACCACATGCATCTGCATCCCTTCATGCCGGACGTCTACCCTGGTAGTAACTGTGTCTACCAACTGGACAATGCGCCCTGCCACGTCGCTGAGGGGGTGCACGTCTCGTTCCAGGCCCACGAGAGCGATGTCTTCGTTCTCTCTTGACCGGCGAAATCGCCCGACCTCAATCCCATACAACATTTTTGGGACAATTTGGATCGACAGGTTTGACGTGCCGACCAACAACAACTCTACCTCAGGGAGCTCCGTGATCTGCTGCAGTCCGAATGGGCACGTATGCCTCGGGGAACCCTCCAGGGCCTCATTGCTTCCATGCCACGCCCTCTCGCCGCTGTCATCCGGACCGAAGATGGTTATTCCCATTATTAGGTAGGTGGTTATATTATTTTGATACTACTGTATACTGTATGCATATGATCAACCATTATGAATCCACTGTAGGTTTATGATCTCTTCAACTTTCTTCCACAACTTTTTCTTTAGCCAGTCCCGTCCTTGTCACTCCGCCATGCTTTCAAATTTATCAACCCATCTCTCATACGGTCTTCTTCTTCTGAGTTGTTTGTTCTTCCTTGAGATCAATTCTAGTATTTCCATTGTCCAATAGTGATCATTTTTTCTAGCAACATGTCCAGCTCTTTACCATTTCAGGAATTTCACTTGACCGGAATATTTTCAACTATTGTCATAGACCTTGTTCATGAGTTCCTCTTCGTGTCTTTCCTAATCATGCCTAAAGCTGTTTAAAGAAATATATATTTACTTACAAATAATTACTTATAACTTTTCAAAATAATCTCCATAAACATCTATACACTTTTGCATTCCATAAAACCATTTTGCGAATGCCTCTTCCCAGCTTTATTTTGGCAGACTGTCAATCGTTTCTAAATAAGCCACTAGGGCCTCTTCATCAGACGAAAATCTTTGGCTTTTAGTAACAAGAAGTCATAAAGTGACAAGCACGGAGAATAATTTGGATGAGGCAAAACTCGCAGGCCTTCTGTTGTCAAAAAGCAACTGTCTTGGCTGCAATCTGATCCGATGCATTGTCGTGGCGGAAAAGAGGTGCTCATTTTTCAATCTTGGGCGCCTTTTCTTCTGTTCTGCGATTACCTTTGACAGACATTGAGTGGTTTACCGATTAGCAGTAACAGTTCTTTAATTTTCAGGAACAATAGTTGTCACATGTCCTCTTTTACAGAAGAAGGAAGCTACCATTTTACTTCTTGCACTGCGGATTCTTCGAACTTTGGTTGGAAGTGCGTCACCTTCGAAGCACCAGACCGTTGATTGTTCCTTTGTTTCAGGATCATAGTCATAATAAATCCATGATTCATCAACAGCTACGGTGTTGTGGATGCCTTTACTATATCGTTCTCTGAATTTAGACAGCATGAATTGGCTCCATTCAACTCGGCTTGTCTTCTGCTGGCCCGTGAGGGAATGAGGCACATGCAAATGATCAGGAATGATTGTTTTGTTTAGCAGTTGATCCAATGCCCAGGACATTCTCACTTTTATGATATGCCACACGAAGATCTTCGATAAGTTTTCTCACAGCATCGATGTTTTCAGTCGTTACGGCGGTACAGCGCGGACCACAATGAAGTTCATCTTCCAAAGAATTTTAATTTTTCCCCTCTTAAATTCATGAAGCCAGTTTCTAACTGATGCAAGAGAAGGAGAAGACTATAGAAATATATTTGATAGCTATTCCAAACACTGGCGTGCACCTAAACTTTTTTCTAAAATCACAGAATATCATTGCACGAAAATCATTTCTAGAGAGCCCCATTTTAGCGCACCAAACGAGTTCGACTGTGTCCCATTCTTCCACAACGGGAGCAAAATCTGGTTTGAGCAGGTGGCCACGGCGCCTGCTAGACTGTAAAACAAAAAAAAAATTGTTTGTTACAAAGACTGCATATGCCGAATCATAGAGTATTTGTCATGCTGATTACAAATCTGCTTGCTAAATTGTGCTACCGGACATAGTTCTCCAGTAACCTATTGTTTCAGTGTACAATAAGCCATCATTTTGGCATGTATATTTCGCTACATGCAATTAATTTCACTTGCCTCACAAAGTAGTTATTTTAGATTTTCTTCTGTACTTTGGTTGTATTACATCCTTTAACGAAGTAAATTTCTCCGTCATTTCTGTCCACGCCAGGATTCGAATTCGAACCCGGATCCCCTCATTCCGGAACAAGTCACTCTATCAATTGAGCTACGCGGACGTTTTATTCTGATTCCTATCTGCTTTTATGTCGTGTGCGTCCTTCTGGCAGGTACGTCACATCTTCTGGTACGTTACAATCCCTTTTTATAGTCCAACAGTAATCAGCTAGCATTTTAGGGGTTCATTTTCATTTATAGCGATTTTCTAAAGTGCATATGTCCTGATGAGAGCGTTCCCCGTGCTCAACGCTTACAGCTCCTACATTCTGTGGGAAAAAGTCCACATGCGAGTGAAGGAAATGTATTGAAGGGTCATATTGCATCCCTTGGCAGTAACAAGTTCTTTATAATTTTCTGCCTTCCGGTTACTTGGTTACTTAAAAAGTTCAGTACCACATTTTTAAAGGACTTCTATGCAGCAGATTCAGTCTTATTCAAAGTGCCTTTAAATGCAAAATTACGCATAAGTTCTCTTATTTGTGGACCAATAAAAATGCCTTGTTTAATTTTGGCTTCAGATATTTTGGGGAACGTGTTCTTTAGAAAACGAAAGGCTTCTCCGTCTTTATTCAACGCATTTGCAAATTTTTTTATCAAACCCAGTTTGATGTGAAGCAGTGGTAAGTACACTTTCTGAGGACTTACTAAAGGCTCAACAACAACATTTTTATTACCTGGAATTAAGGACTCTCTTTTAGGCCAGGTCTTTTAATGTAATGATAATTTTTGTCCTTATTGTTCCATTCACAGAGGAAGCAGCAGTATTTTGTGCATCCAAGTTGCAGACAAAGGAGTAAAACTATCACTTTAAGATCGCCACAAATATTCCATGAGTGTTTTTGTATACTATACTTTGAAGCAACAGTTTCATATTTGCATATGTTTTTTTCATGTATGCAGCATATGCAGCAGGTAATGACGGATACATGTTTCCGTTAAAACTTATTTTTGGGGAATCTATAAAAAGTCTCCATTTTTCAGGTTTGTATTGCTGTCCCAAGGCTTCAAACAATTAGTCTATATCATTGCAGTACACAAGATCACCACTCTTCGAAAATAAGTGTACAAACTCTTGCCGTCGTCGACGAAAACTACATACTTTTGTACTTGGTTGTAAAAGATTCCATTCCTTCAGTCTTGAAGCCAATATTTAGGCCTGGTTTTTTGCTAAATGAATGTCACGAACCAGACCATTTAATTCTTTCTGACTTATAAGGTGAGGCACAGAATCTTCCGAGAAATTAGGGTCTTCTTGTACTTCAATATCATCTTCGCTGCGAGGATTTATTTCATCAGTATCACTATCACCTAAACTCCATGACTGTGGAGGTAGAGGAACAGGAAGATCTGGACCACGAGGAACAGGTCTTATGGCTGAAGTAATACTGGGATACTGAACCGTGTCTTTGTTCTTAGCTGTAATTCCAGATATCTTAGTGATGCAGAAGTAACAGTCTGTTGAGTAGTCTTTCGGTTCTCTCCAAACCATTGGTACCACAAATGGCATTTGCCGTGATCCCTTCAACCAGCCGGTCAACAAAGTTACACATGAATTACAACAAATGTGAGGCGCCCAAGATTTATCTTCATCACCATTTTTCACTGAAAATAAAGTTCATACGATTTTCTAATCAACGGTGTGAAATGTCGCCTTAGAGATTTTGAAGCAAATTGTCTACAAATGTAGCAGAAACTGTTTTAATTGTTCACACAAGTACGCGGCATTATTTAACGTACACTTTGCCAATCCACACTACTAATTAATACATACAAGTGACGTGGATTAGGAACATCAAACTGAAGTCATCGCTTTTTCCACGTTTATAAGTGAGTCAGGGAAAAATTCTCATTGGCCGCCACCGGGAATCGAACCGAGGGTCTTCCGGTTACGCGCCGGATATGCTCCAACTGCACCACAGCGGCCTAGAATTCATCAAGACTCACAAACAGTAAATGCCAAACACACGACAGGTTGCTTCTTGTGCGGGCTCCAAGAAGCAACCTGTCGTGTGTTTGGCATTTCCACGTTTTTAAGGAGCAACCTGTCGTGTGTTTGTCATTCACCCTAATAGATAGTTCCATTATAGGGTCTTCCAGTTACCCGCCGGACATGCTCCCACTGCACCACAGCGGCCTAAAATTCATCAAGACTCACAAACAGTAAATGCCAAACACACGACAGGTTGCTTCTTGTGCGGGCTCCAAGAAGCAACCTGTCGTGTGTTTGGCGTTTCCACGTTTTTAAGGAGCAACCTGTCGTGTGTTTGGCATTCACCCCAATAGAGAGTTCCATTATAGGGTCTTCCAGTTACCCGCCGGACATGCTCCCACTGCACCACAGCGGCCTAAAATTCATCAAGACTCACAAACAGTAAATGCCAAACACACGACAGGTTGCTTCTTGTGCGGGCTCCAAGAAGCTACCTGTCGTGTGTTTGGCATTTACTGTTTGTGAGTCTGGATGAATTCGAGGCCGCTGTGTTGCAGTGGGAGCATGTCCGGCGCGTAACTGGAAGACCCTGGGTTCGATTCCCGCTGGCGGCCAGTGAGAACTTTTCCGTGATTCACTTATAAACGTGGAAAGAGCGATAACTTATGTTTGATAATCCGCATTACTTTTCAAAATCAGGAGAAAATGCACGCCTTTCAATACCGATTAAATGCATTCGAATGACAAAAATTATGCTTTGTTACCATTCCCCAGAAGGAATTGCACAACAGGAAGTAATGGCGCCAGTATGTCTACTCTCAGAGACACAGCTATCCGGACTGAAGACGGATGTCTCCGTTGGGAAACATAGGGAAATGCCTTTACGTAACATATCATTCACCCCAATAGAGAGTTCCATTATGAGGAATTGGAGCCCAGTGAAGGCGTTGTGACTTCATATTTGGTTTCAGTACCCGTAAACACATAAAAAAACTGTTAAAGTTGTTGCTCAGTGCTATTGGCCAATTCGAACACGTGCTACCCAATTACAGCTGTTTCTTGTGAACAGACAACGCGCTCAGCAGCACTTAAGAACTTGCACAGACTCCATACCAAGCATGCACCTGTCCAGTTGTCTGCAATACATAATTTTGTCTAAGGTACTGGATTCTGATTCATAATTAAGTATTGGAAGGATGCATTGATAAAATAGTTTTCTTTTAAGACATAACTGTCGATTGCCCTTCAGAATTGCTCTGTTTCTTCGAAATGCTCTCCAAACAAGTGTTAAATGACTATTCATTTCTTCTTCCATGAGGCCCCTGCTTGATATCTGTTCTATAAGGAAAATGTACGCATTGGTTATTTCTTCATTTGCTCCATCAACCACTAAATCTTCAGTTCTTTTAAAAATCGTTTTATAGGATGGCCCAAAAGTCTTGTTTTGTTTTAAAAAAGATGATTACTAAAAAATAAATACACCATTTACAGATTTGCAGGGCTTAAAAGGTAAACATCTATAGTGTAGTTTGTTCATCGCCTGCAGGTGTTTCTAAGTTTTCTTCCTCTAGCAACAATGGCAAATGTGTAGGAAAAGGGAATATGTCTGGTATGTTTTTTTTTAAACAAAATCAGTAATTTAAGTACGAGGGTTGTACCGAAACTAATGCAAAAAAAGTGGGCATCATATTTTTATTAACTGACAGAGGTCGTTCAAATAGCACATGTTGGAAAAGTACCTCTTCCTCTACAGTAATCCTTCTTCTTCATTGCAGGCAAATAATGGACTCGAAGCAGAAGCAACGTGCCATCATTGAGATTTTGACGAAGAAAGGGTGCAAGCTCTCCGACATCCACAGAAGGCTACAGAATGTTTACGGAGATGAATGTGCACAGATTGATGAAGAACTTTAGAAGGGGAAACCAGCATTAAAGACAAACCACGCAGTGGGAGACCATCATCTAGGACCACCGACACGAATCATCAGCGAGTGGATGAATTGATTTGCGCGGACAACCGAGTCAGAATCCGTGAGCTTGCTGCACAACTGGAATGTGGTGGTCCCAATGCCGTACAGAAGACTTAGGGTATCGGAAAGTGTGTGCAAAGTTTGTACCTCGGCAGTTGGCACCCTGAGGAGAGAAGGGTGGAAGTTTGCTCTGATCTGCTGGAAGCCAATGAAGACACATTTGTTTTTGATCTGGTGACAGGGGATGAAACGTGGACGTATATTTGCGATCAGGAAACGAAGAATCAATCCATGGAATGGCGTTACACCTCTTTACCAAGGCCTAAGAAGTCCAAGAACCAGCGATCAGCACAGGAAGTCATGGTGACCGTTTTTTTGGGGGGGGGGGAATGACAGGGGTATCATTCTCTTTGATTTTGTGGAAAGTGGCAGTACCGTGACCAGCGAACGGTACATTGAGACACTCAAGAAGCTTAGAGAAGCCATAAGGAGGAAGAGACCGAATAAGAATCTGAAAAGAATCCACATTCACGATGACAATGCAAGACCACACACATCTTTGGCAACAAATCAGGCGATTAGCACATTTGGCTGGTCCCCCATCCACCGTACAGCGCAGATCTGGCGCTCTCCGACTTACACCTGTACGGTCTAATGAAAGAAAGTTTCCGGGAACAATATTTGATCCAATAGACGAGGTGAAAGCGGCTGTGAAGAAGTAGGTATTACAGTCCTTACCTGAAATTTTTCAAAGAGGATTCGTAGGTGCAATGATGGCGTAAATGCATCACTTGTGATGGAGAGTATGTTGAGTAGTACGTTTGTATAGAGATGGGGTTATTCTACCGACATGTGCAATTTGAACGACTTTTTTCATTTAATGAAAAAGTTACGCCCAGTTTTGCGTTACTTTCGGTACAACTCTCGTAGAAATAAACTTTCGAAGAAGTGGACGTTTTACTGTTGAGAAAGACAACGCGGTCCGCCCCAGTGGTGCAGTGGTTTGAGAGATGGCTTCTGATCATTCGTTTGAGATGTGTCCTGGTTCGAATCACGGTAAGAGGCACGAATGTTGTGTTTGTCTTACGGCGCTGGCTCCCTCCCATCGCTGAAACCAGTAGCTCTAAATTAGGGTCGAGCGATAGCCCACTGAGTTGCTCACGGTGCTCGTTAAACCACCAACCAAAAGAAAAATAAAATAGGACGACGTGTAACGAGTACTGATAGCTTTTTTCTTTTTGATTGAAGGTTTAACGACCATCGTGAGCAACACATTGGGCTATAAGCAGTCGCCCGTCCCCAATTTAGTGTTACTGGTTCCAGGGAAGGGAGAGAGCAAGTGGCAACCAAAAGTCGGGATTGCCCAACATTAAAGGGAGAACGATAAGCCTCTCAAATGATTTGCCTGTAACTTAATGCATCACCTAGATAATAACGAACATTTCCTTGAGTGTGTGTTTTTTAATGAGAGTCGACAGTTCGCGTATTAGGGGTTATAACGAAGTAAATTTGTCCATCATTTTCGGTCCACGCCGGGAATCGAACCCGAGTCCACTTATTCCAGAAGACGTCGCTCTACCAACTGAGCTACGCGGACATACGTTGTCGCTGCTATCTGCCTTTACGTCGTGTGCGTCCTGCGCGGCAGGCACGTCAGAGGGTATTTAATAACATAACGTGCACATATGGAGTTCGGAAAGCCAGCATGTCTCTTAGACCAAGGCCTTCTAAAAAATACTGGGCCATGAATGGCATTAAAGAGATGAGTTCTCTCTATTAATAACGTCACGAGGAAACCAAGGCATTCGATTGGTTTCCAACGCTGTTATGTATGACGTCAAAAACGACGCCGACGTATCAGACCGTGTAACATAAGAGTGACGTCACAAACGGAGGGAAATCAGCTGTTATGGCCACATAAGTGACGTCACAAACGGAGGAAATCATCTAATTTCATGGCCATGTACTTTTTAGAAGGCCTTGCTTAAACTCTTGTTCGTGATAGCTGTAAAGGTATATGCTTTTGTGCAGCCGCATTATTGTTCCTCTTCCTTTGGGCGAAAATCTATCAACCCAAAGGTTTATTTAGATATGCTGTAAGATTTTGCTGTCGCCCCGGTGGCGCCGTGGTCTAAGCTCTGGCTTATGACCTTTCGTCCGCGAAGAATTCGGGTTCGAATCTTTGTGAGGCATGGATGTTGTGTTTGTCTTACGACATTGGCTCTCACCCTTCCCTGGAACCAGTGACCCTTAATTAGGGACGGGCGACTGCTTACAGCCCACTGTGTTGCTCACGGTGGTCGTTAAACCTTCAATCAAAAAAAAAAAAAAAAAAAAAAAAACAAAGGGTTTTGCTATGCCACAAGTCGAAGAGCTCCAGCCAGACGTCTTCTTCCAACAAGACAGAGCTCCTCTCGACTAGGGAACAAATTCTTGAGACTGCTTGGATACTGTGTTCCTAGGCCGCTGGATTAAGCGGGGTGGCTCAGTTTCTTGGCTAACCCATTGATCTGATGTAACAACATTGGATTTCTTATAGGTATTTGTCAAAGAGAGATTATACAGGACAAAGAAGCTAAAGTAGCGGGTCGTGAACACAATTGCTATGAGTAGTCAAGATATCAGGTTCTCGTGCGGAATGAGTCAATCATAAAAACTTAAGGGAGCAATCTTAAAAGCACGGTAATTAAAACACTACGCAGGCTTCCGATGAAGAGAAGAACTTATTTAATGTATAAGTTAAAAGATTAAAAATAAAGCCATATGAACTTTCGGTCTTCCTAAAGACCATCATCGGATGGAAGTACTGAAGGAACATTTTTGGGTGGGGAGACATAAGCAACCTACAGACGTGACGTATAGTGCAGGTGATCATGTCATGCAGAACAGGAGATCATATCTGGATTGACGACATGATCCCCTGTTCTGTACGTCACGCCTGTAGGTTACTTATGTCTCCCCACCCAAAAATGTTCCTTCAGTACTTCCATCTTATGATGGTCTTTAGGAAGACCGAAAGTTCTTATGGCTTTTTTTTTTTTACATTAAATAAGTTCTTCACTTCATCGGACGCCTGCGTAGTGTTTTAATTGTCGTGATTTTAAGATTGCTACCTTAAGTTTTTATGATTGACCATTGCTATGGTTGATATGGATTTATTTCAACTGGCATGGTGGGAAACTGAATACAAGTTGGACACCCTGGGTGCGACTAAGACGGCACATATAAAAGTGGCATCACACTGGGCTCTAAAACTAAAGACCGGAAGGCAATAGTGGGCAAATAATCCAAAGCGCTCAAGGAATTGTTATGATGCTCACCGGATGTATACAAATGGACACGAGAAACAAAAGCCCGCAGTAAATTTTGCACATTAGTGAGCAAAATGTCAATTGAGTTACATACTTAAATCCAACATGGAACGGTGGTGGCTTTTCTTCTGCACAGCGCGTTTCGGTGCTGCTGCAAATGTTTTACTTATAGCTCATACACCTTCAGCGGACGACGACAAGCAGGCCAGTCTCATGCTTAGGTCAAAAGGAGCTTGAATATTCACAACAGATTGGTTTCACCGTCACAGCTGCAGTTCAACACCATCTGTAGTGTGTCCCCAAGGTCTGGGCAAGGTGGTCCCCGGAGTACTACCGCTATGATGCTTTAACTGCACGGCGTCATAGGTCCTATACAACGCGGCAATTGTCTTCGGAGCTCTCCGCTGCCACTCGGACTGCGGTGTCAAGGCAAACGAAATATCGAAGGCTTTATGCAATTTGCCTTTATGTCATGAGACTTATGGGTTGTGTCCTACTAACCGCATCTCACAGAATAGCTCTCTTGATCTGGTGCAGGCAACGTTGTTACTGGAGCCCAGAAAAGAGGGCCGATGCACGAATCCAGATTCAGTCTACAAACGTATTCTCGCTGGCATTTCATCTGGAGGTAATAGAAAACTGCAATGAATTTGCGAAGGAGATTTCTTTGGAGGCGGTGGTCCTCTCGCGTGCGGTGGCATTATGTTCAATGGACCCGCACCATTCCACATGTTCGTACTAGGCAATGTGAAGGCTGAGTGCTATAGGGACGAAATCCTACAGACGTTTTAGGGAAGATCATCGCTGTTGTATCCTTTTAATGGACGACAAAGATCTCCAGCCACAACAGGGATCAGCTTGTCGATGATTTCCTGCAGAGGAAGGGTATTCGGCGTAAGGAGAATGCATCCAGGTCTCCCAATCTGAACTCTATACTGCATGTCTGGGATTCTCTGGGAGGACGCGCAGCTCCTGTCTGTTCCCTCCCAGAACCCTGCCTGAACTACCCAGCATCTTAATCGAGGAATGGAATTCTTTGGCTCCAGAGTTCATCATAACCTCGTGATGAGTATGTATCATTGTCATGAGAGTTGTCTGTCCGTACGAAGTGATCATACACAGTGTGGCAAAGAATTTTTAAGACTGGGTCTGTAAAATGAAATAGAAACAAGAAATCATAATTTGTTTTGGTCTGTTATTCAAAATAAGTTCCTCCGGCTTCAATACACTTGTCACAGCGATTTAATAATGATTCGAATGCCTGTTCCAGTTCACTTTGCGGAATTGCCTCCAAAGCATGCGTCGAAGCTGTTTGTATGATCAAAATATCATCAAAATAACACCCTTTTAACGTCATTTTAAGTTTTGGGAATAAAGAAAAGACGCAGGGTGCTAAATCAGGCGAATACGGAGGATGATTTAACACACAGACGTTATTTTTCGCCAAAAATCTACGAACAAGAAGTGAGGTGTGACTGGGTGCATTATCGTGCAACAAACACCAACTGTTTTCATCCCGATATTCTGGACGAATGCGATGAATTCTGCCCATCAAACGCCTCAAAACATTTAAATAAAACTCACCAGTAATTGTTTGTCCACTTGGAACAAATTCTTTGGGGATAATAACCCTTACTATCGAAGAATGTAATGAGCATTGTTTTGATTTTCGATGGAACTTTTCTTGTTTTTTTTTGGCTTGTGGTAAGTTTTTTTACTTCCATTCCGCACTTTGTCACTTTGTTTTAGGATCATATTGAAAACATCATGTTTCATTACCTGTAACAATCGATTTTAAGAAGTTTGGATCATTTTCAGCGGCTGAAATGATGTCTCTGCAATGTGCACTTCTACTTGATTTTTGTTCATTGGTTAACGTGTGTGGAACAAATTTAGCACAGACTTTTGTTTTGACCAAATCTTCATACAGGATGGTTCGAATCGTTTCTTTGTTAATGTTTAAAGACTCTTCCATCATTCTTAGTGACGTACATCGATTGTTTGCCACGAAATCACGCACTTTTTCAATAATCTCAGGTGTCCTCCTTTTCCGTCCAAAAAACGTTTGTGCCACAGGAAAACATTTGATCTACTTAAACAAAACTCACCGTGAACTTGTTTCACCATTTGGTACGTTTCCGAGGCACTTTTACCAAGTTTTGCGTTAAATTGAATAGCAGCCCTTTGTTCCATCTCAATAATTCAACATGGAAAAAATTTTACTTCTCTAATGAACGGCCGTTTCCTTTGAGTTACTTTAACAACTGCGCAGTACTTTTCGCAGAAAGCAAGCAGATGGTCACGGTTTATAACGCTCGCGATTACACTGGTGGCGCCACCGTAGGCTGAAATCTAGCGCCAGTCTTAAAAATTCTTTGACGCACTGTGTATTCCTTATTAAGACATTTTTAGGTTACCCTGTGGCATCATAACTTGATGACACTTCCGAATGTGACCCTGTACATGAAAAATGCGTGGATATTTGTCTGTTGTTATTAATTTTTTATTACACTTATGATTGTACCTGTTTACATGCCGAACGTTTCTACCTGCTGTTACGTATTTTCCTTTTTATTTATGAGAATGCCTTCCGAAATTTTATCTTGGACATCAGTGTACATTCATAAAAATACCAGCAGAATGCTAATCGAAAAATACCCATGCGACGAATTTAAGAGAACTAAATGAAACAATTTAAATATTTGGGGTCTTCTTTCTTTACACGAGAAAGCTCTCCTTTTCAAGAAGAAAGGAAAGGGAAACAGCTCTAAACATCTAGTGAGCTACTGTTTTTCAATGATACAAATGTACATGTCTTCAGAAAAAGGAACTGATTATCACAGATAAAAAATTTGACTTCCAACAGAAGTTAAATGCAGCACGTACCGATACTCCTCAGTCGACAAATATTTATTAAAACAGAATTGCGAACTATCCTCCACTGTAGAAGCACGGAATTCATCTCGATGAGTAGAATGACGAAAGATAACGAACTTTATTTGATCTCACCCTTTCACTTCAGCTTTAAGTTTGTTCTTTGAGTTGATCTCTAGCTGAATTATATTTTAATTTAAATCTGGCAACCTACTCAAAGGACCAAAGTCATTGCCACAGGCCATCAAAATTAATTCGACGAGGATTTGATCTTCATTTCGATCGTCATTAATATGATCCTAGCTTAAGAGGTTGAGTCAGGTGTTTATTTGGTTATTTGCTTTAAAAATACTTTAATGGAAATACTGCTGCAGTTAGGTGTTCGATGACTAGTAATTCTGAAATGCGAACCTCTCGCTCGTTGTGAATGGCCGTGATAGAATTGCCAGGAGTTTCATAGAATGTCGTTGGCGCCACAGTTTGCAGAGGCATGCGACTATTCCCCACTGTCAACAACACTTCATGCAGTCGGGAAACATTTTGTGAAGGAGATCAAGAGTGTATAATAGACCACATCTGAAGCGATCAGTAGTGAAATTTGAACGTCCTTTGCATTTGTATAAGAGCTTAATGCGCTAAAACACCTTCCTTCTCAAATCGTATGGCAACTAAATCTTACATTTTAAACGATAGCACTCTTTAAATATGAGATTTTCTATCGGATTTGTTTAACACCTTTTAAATTGAATACCCTCAGTTCGAAACTACGAGTACACAATAATAGCACCCGTCAGTAGTATTTTTTATCCTATGCAACTTCACTGACACCAATACCATGCATAAAATTTCAGTATGACGCAAATGGGTAACGGAAGTTACCAAACCCGTTATTGAAACGTGATTTTTAAATGCCGTACAAATTTGGAAGCTGTGAATCCGTTTATTGGTGTAAATATGACATGGATGTTAAGTCAGATAATATCCGAAAACTTGAAAATTTCGATGTCCTGGAGTGGAAATGGAATCCGCATCTCCCGGATAGCGTCCAAGTATGCTAACCACTACACCACCCAGAACGACCAAGTTTCAAGTATCCGATTAATTTCAATAAAACCATCACAGGAAATTTAAGTTTTCAAGACGACGAAATTTTCAAGTTTTAGGATATTATCTGACTTAACATCCTTGTCATATTTACACCAATAAAGGGATTCAGATCTTCCAAATTTGTATCGGTAATCCCGTATTTCATTCATTGATTTAAATGCCGTGCCATGCAATGACACAACAGCAGTTAATTTCATTGTTATTCAAGAACATGTTTCTTTAAACTATCGTCGAATACTATTTCATCACGTTTTACATAAAAGTGGCATTATCTCATTGCAAGCTACGTAAATTACGAGAACATGATGCTAAATGTGATAAAAGCCATTACAAAAATGCATTTTTGATGCTATGAAAACGGTGCGTCGTATCGAAATTTTGCTTACTCTTGACCCTCCGCGAAAGGGAGTTGTTACCTGCTATTAATGAGGGCCTTAAAATTATGTATAACTCGATGCAGGGTGACCTGTAGATATCCTAAACCAAACGTTACCTATAACCCTTACTAACACACTTGCGATTGAACTTTTCTTTCTATCTTGAGGTCACATATTACCATGCGCATGCGCAGATAGGCTTTCGTAGCTGCATCACATTTCATCGGTGTCAGATTCGTTTCTTACCTTCGTCTAAATCTGAATAACATACAGGGTGCTCCTCTTAGAAGTGTAATAAAAGGAAGTATCATAAATTCTGAACTTACCACAATTTATTAGCGACATGTATTATTCCAGGTACACAAACTGAGAATTTTATGTATAATTCTAGACTACACAATTGTGATGTTGATTAAGAATAAATTATCAACGTTTATTCACCATTAAAAGCTTTATTAGTATCGTCTATACTTTCGCAGAGTTTCTGGCTCGGCTTCATGAGGACGAATTCGAAGCCGAGCCAGAAGCTCTGCGAAACTATAGTCGATTATAATAAAGCTTTTAATTGCGAATAAACGTTGATAATTTATTCTTACACAAACTGAGATTTTTTTTTACATTTCTAATAAACTTCAGCACCAGCTCCATTGGTGATGCAGCACACCACCAACCGGTATTCTACTTCAGCCTACGTGTTGGGAAGCATTTGTGGTGTCACGTGTTTGATTGCAGCACAAATTCTGTCGCGCAAGTCTTTCAGATTACGCATCGGTGTATCGTACACCTGGTCTTTAACAACCCCCACAGGAAAAATTCAGATGGAGTTAGGCCTGGTGATCTGGAGGCTATGCAATGAACGTCGATCCCCTCCTAATCCATCCTGTACTGAAGTGGTCATCCAAGAATGTGCAGACATCATTGGCAAACTGCGGGGGACCCCCACGTTTTTGAAAAATTGTTCCTTCAGGCAGCTGAAGCACAGCGTGTTCCTGTAACATGTCCAGGTGTGTTAGCTCAGTTACTGTGGCCTCCGCAAAAATAAAAGAACCGATGATTTTGTCCTTCGTGATTGTTCATGAACAACGTACATATTACTGGACCCCAGATGCGGCAGTTATGTCTGTTTACTTTTTCGGGCATGTGGAATGTTGAGTCGTCTGAAAAGCATACCCGGTCTAGGAGTGTGTCATCAGCGTCAATTTTGGCCAACATTGTTCATTGTTTCCGCACAATTTTTCGTGCCGTCCTGTAATGAGGCTTGACTTGTTGATGCAAATGAGTTTTGTACGCATGTAAGCGCAACCTTTTATTGAATACGCGATGTACTATTGCTGGTGGGATGTCTACCTGCACACTAGCGTCTCGGATGTATTTCCCCTGGCTTCTCTGAAATGACTTTCGAATTCGTTCAATGTTTTTCTCAGACACCGCACACTTATTATGTTTATCAGTCATTGGTAACAAAATTCCCATTTCTCGGAGTTGCTTATCCCATTTCATAATGAACACGCAAGTCGAAGACGTCTACCGTTGCTCCAAGTTTGTACTCACGGCGAAAACGGCGCTGTACGTCAGTGCAAAACGGGGCTGCACTATTGACTTCAATTCCGCATACGATGGCACACAAAACACCTTCTTTTGTGGAGTCCACTTGGAGGATGACGCAGAAGCTATGTACTTTTGCAGCCGTGCGGCACAAGTAGATAGCTTCCGGGGAAAGCTTACAACCTCTTGTCTATAAATTTCACAGATGCTCTTTACAATGGCGCCCACCCTCTCTCATTCGAACTATTACTCTTTGTATGTTACGATTTTTTCTTTATTTTATACGTCTAAGCGGAACGTCGATTGTGATAATAATAATAATAATAATAATAATAATAAATGCATATTGTCTTTTGAAAACTAAACAGTTATGACGTAGAAGTCTTGTCTTACATCTACGTTAATTTAAAACATCAACATACTAAGAAATAGTTCCTAAATGAAAGAAACCTTAACGGCCAGAGGAAACATGTAAACCACAGAAGTCACACTTACGGAAAAGATGCTTTATTCAAGATTTAGCAAACACATCGTAGCATAGCATATTGCACTAAACTCTCCACACACCACACAACTCTTAACACAACGCTCTTTTCACAACGCTCCTTTCAATAATCAGTTTACAACCCAACGCTCGCCAAGCAACAATTTTGTCGTCGCTTTTATCTCTTGTTCTTATCAATATCAGGCATACGTCACGTGCATTCAACCTCAATTGTGTTGCCAAACGTATTCGTTTGAGAGAAAATATATTACGTTAAGAGTGAAGAATAACAGAACAAACTCAATATTTACATAGGGAAAGAAACTAAAAAGGAAAGTTAATTTAGAATATACGTCACACAGTCGAAATACTTACTGTTGCAGCCGCCATAGTTTAGTAAATATTTACTTTATGACTCACATATCTTTTTTCATTGGTTTCACGCAATGACAGTCATCAATCCACCTACCTATGTACCGCTTAATGTCGAGAATTAGTAAACCGTATTGTTTGTTGCTATGATTTAATTCTACCAGTACCAGACTGTGACTCGGTGTGTAACGTGAATAATTGCATACTCTCCAATCACTCACTTTGTTTCACACCCACAAAGATCTTAGCATACGAAAGATGCTTTACACAAATTATCTACAGAGAGTGCCAAGGTACTCTTTCGATTTTTTTATTAAGTCGTTCGGGAAGTAAGTGAACATTTTCACTTATTCCTGTAATATTAGGTGCTTGAATTAATTCCCGCTGTTGCCCAATAGAGCGCGGCAGTGGTGCGCTGTGACCCGGGCCACACGTGACCTCCCTTGAGCACGCACGTACCGTCCGTAGTCTGGGAGAAGCAGTGTGTGAAACGCGATCGAAGGTCACAAAACACGAGTTTGTATCGCATTCACGATGTCAAGTTTCGTACCAAAAAAGAAGCGGGAAGCATTACTCTTCTGCTTTCATCTAAAGAAATCTGCAGCGGAAAGTCGTCGTTTGCTAGTGCAGGCCTATGAGGAACATGCCCTATCGGAAACAACATGCAGAGAGGGGTTCCGGCGCTTCAAAGCCAACGAATATGACGTGAAGGACAAAAAGCCCCCTGGGCAGCCGAAAAAGTTCGAAGATGGCGTATTGGAGGCCGTATTGGACGAGGATGCATGTCAGACGCTCCACGAGTTGTCTGAAACACTACGAGTCAATGAGTCAACGGTTAGCAAATGTTTAAAGGCAATGGAAATTATCCAGAAGCTAGGAAACTGAATCCCACATGACAAGGTTATTCGTCTCCACTACAACGCTAGACCTCATGTCGCCAAATCCGTGAAGGAACTCTTGGAGGCTCTTGGTTGGGACTTCTTACCCCACCCACTTTATTCCCCGGACATTGCTCCCTTGGACTTCTATTTGTTCCTGTCGCTACAACATGGCCTGTCAGAGCAGCACTTCCTTTCTGTCGCGGATATCCAAAAGTGGCTCGATGAATAGTTCGCCTCGAAAGAACCTTCATTTTTCTACCGCGGAATCCATTCGTTACCCCAACGGTGGGAAAGGGTCGTAGCTGCCAACGGACACTACTTTGAATAGACTATCCTGTATCGCTCTGTGGCAACACACAGGTATTTGTGTGACAAAAAACAGCAGGAATTAATTCAAGCACCTAATAACAAGTAATGATATTGAAGGTAATTATTAGTAGCTTCCCTCATTAGCAGTAATGCGTTCCCAAACTGGGAAATTCATCCACTGAAAGTACCAGCGTGAATTAACTCTGTAGAAAATGTCTTTAATTCGGCGATCCAAATCCTGTTTGTTGTTTCAGAATATTAGACACATCCCTGTTCAAAAGGCCAAGACACTTGAAATCACAGAGATTCACATCCAGAAAATCCTCCGAGTCAGCTAACTCCGGTCATTCTTTCTGTGCAAGGAACACAAGAGTAGACCTGAAGACCTGTCGGCGGCCTCTGTCTTGTACGAGGACACGTCTCTGTACGAGATGTGATAAAAAAATTATCCAGACTGGTTGCATAAGTTCGAAATCGTGCTACACAGCAGTATGCGGTTTGGCACAGTTTGACCCTGTGCCGGTACAGATTACGTAAGTTCTTAAAACCTAGATCGACTTGTTCCGGCAAATGGTTAAACCATGTTAATCACGGCACAGGTTGACGATGTTCCGTGAGTTAAGTCTCTACTGATCGTTTTTTGTTTTCAGTAGTGCTTTGTTCTTACGTGTGTGAAACTTTTCGTCGCATTTGTCATGTCGGAAAATATCGATCAGCGAATTTACATCACATTTCATCAAAAACTTGGTGAAGCTTGAAAGACAAATACTTACAGTAACAGAACGTTTATGGGGGCGATTGTATGACTCATGCACAAGTTTATGAGTGGCATAAACGTTTTAAAGATGGTCGTGCACCGGCCGCATTCACTTTTGGCGGAGGTAGTTATAATTCAGTGATCTCAGTGTATCATGGAGCACCTTTGACTGACATTTTTTTTACATCTCTTCACTTAATTGTATGTCACCATTTTCTTGAGAAAACCAATTACTAAAGTAACACAGGAATCTTCAAAAATAATACGCTGTTCCTGTATCGTCATTGGTCGTCTACGTTGCTCAATAGTTATTACAATTCACTACCCCATAGGTAGGCACGCACGACACAACTTCTAAATATCGCTTGCTTTACCACTTCGAAATGAGCTCCAATGAAAGTGTCCCCGAACGACCTAATATTTAACGTCTTCAATTGCTCTGAATACACTGGGGGACATAAACCGTTAGTCGTCGATGTTGCGATGGTAAAATAATGACTTTGTAGGTTCTGAAGAATTAAAATTGAGCAGCATTCGACGGAAAGCGGTAAAAGTCCCAGAGTCCACAGCGGCTGACATTCGACGAGGTGTAAAAATAGCTATGGGCATCCCCGAATCGAGATATACTGGGAAAAGCCTATTGTTTGAGGCAGGTTGTCACGCAAGGATGCGGTGTTACGGCACCGGTCATGAATGGCAGGAAGAATGAAACTCTGTCTAGGGTCGTATCTGTCTCATGCACCGACGACTAGGGTCGTATCTGTCTCATAGCCGGCGATCGCCGATTGATAGTGTGGATACAGCGTGGTCACCAGCCTGATAGTGCTGCCCTCTGTGAGCATCGTACGGCTCCTCAGTCTGATGTTATGGTTTCGGGCTCTATGAGTTTCAACATTTGCTCAATGCTCGTACTCATAGCATGTACAATTACAGCATGACGATACGTCGTTATGGTGCTGCACCACTTTTAGTTGACGTATCTCATATATATCTCTGATGCTCAGGCTCAACAAGATAGCACCTGCTCGCCCACTGCCAACATCACAGATAGCTCTATAACGAAGTAAATTTCTCCGTCATTTTTATCCGCGCAGGATTCGAACCCGGGTCCCCTCATTCCGGAATAAGTTGCTCTACCAATTGAGCTACGCGGACGTTTTATTCTGATTCCTATCTGCCTTTATGTCGTGTGCGTCCTTCGGGCAGGTACGTCACATCTCCTGGTACGTAACATCTCCTACTCCTACAAGGTATGCAGGTGTTTCCCTTGCCAGCACTATCCACAGATTTCTTCCTAGTTGGGAACTAGTGAAGCGTCATTTGGAGATGACATAATTTCTCTGGACGACTCCCACGCAATATCGATGACAATTCTTGATGCTGCATTTTCTATGTCATGCCGTGTACTTGTAAAATCTGGAGGAAGTACAGAACGGAGTGCTACGAGGTGTCATATATTGGGTATTGCGAAACTAATATGAAAAAATGTAAGAATAGTACAATGTACAATGGCCGTTTCATAAAAACTGACAGTAAAATCATACAAAACGAAGAAATATAGGTACAGAAAAGTACTCGTATAAGTTATTAATTCCAAAAGTATCTTCCTTCGGATGATATGCAACGGTCCCATCGTTCGGTCCACTTTTCAAAGCATGTGGCGAAGGCATTTTGCGGAAGCTGCTTTAGAGACCCCTCAGCTTAAATAACGTCAGCATCTATGTTGAATGTTGCGCCAAAATACGTCATTGTTGGAAAGAACCCGAAATCGCGCAGGGCCAGGTCAGGACTGTAGGTAGGCTGTGGCATGGTTTCAATACTACATTTTGTAAGAAACAGATGAACACAAGCCGCCATATGTGGGCAGGCGATATTATGGTGTAGGGTCTCCTTGCCAACCAGTTCCTGTCGCTTAATCGATATGTTTCGTTGCAGACGCTTCAAGACTGAAATGTAATACTCAGTATTGACAGTAATTTGTGGAGGAACTGCATGCTGATAGACTACACATTTATGATCAAAGAAAATTATCATCATCACCTTCGAGGCTGATTTGGTTTGGCGGACTTGTTTCGGAGGAGGCGAGCCTTTGTATTTCCAGACACACGTTGCGCGCTTCGTGAGGGGATCGAAATAGTGAACCCACATACAATTCGGAAACAAATTTCCCCGAAGAACGAATTCTTCAAAAGGACAACAGACGCTACGATGGGGCAGGAATAGTTTCGACTAGGGTAAACCTGAAGGTTCTCAGATATCTACATTCAGTTGCTTGGAATTTCATTGTCCTGGTTATTGTATTGACTAGCATGATCGACCGGAAATTGGGAGGTGCGGGTTCGATTGCCGCTCCAGGACGATGAAAATTTTCAAGTTTTCTGATGGAAGTGATTACAGGGAATACAATGAAAATATGCCAATAATAGCATTGGTGGACCCATGTTTCATCGGCAGTTGTTACTGTGTTTAGAAAGTTTGAATCCTTGGCAATCATTTGTTTTCGCTCATGACACACTTGAATTCTCTCGCGTCAGGTGATGAAGAACCGACTTGTAACAAACACGATGAAGCAGTAATTTGTCGCGTAAACTGAGGAATGCAAAGTTTTTGAAATATGAGTTGGCGCCGCTATGTCTTCACATGTCTTCGTCGATCTTCTTGCATGAAAGCCCAAACAGTGTTCACAATACTCTCCGTAACAACATTTTAAAGTCGACCAAGCCTAGATGCAAGTTTTGCCGACAAACGCCCTTTTCTGAAATCATGGTGCTATCTAAAAATCGTTGACTCACCCAAACATTTATCTTTCTAAGCTGTGTTTCATTAAATCAATTGTTTCTGGAGCCGTTTTACCAAAACGATAGTAAAATTTTATCGCAAAACGCATTTGACTTCTAAACTCCAAGTCACTCACCTCCATAGCTGTATGGCGAAAGGCAGCTGTACCTTAAACAACTGCGCAATAAAAATACCACAACTGTCTGCCACGGCTAATAACTGTTGCCATAGATACTTCCTTAATTCAGTTAGTCGTCTGCGTGGTTATTTTGCGCATTCGTACTGTTGCCAACTCAAAAAAAGAATTAATCTGATTTTATGGAACGGACTTTGTACAAAACTTAGGATTTTCATAAATATTGTAGATGCACTGAGTAATAGCGTAGAGAGAGGCGAAGAGTAGAAATTATCGTTTGCTGATGATTTAGTCATTGCAACAGAATCCGCTGAAGAGGCTCCTTAATTTTAATAGACTGGCAAATGGCTCTTGAAAACGCTGAACAGATAAATGCGCAAACGCGAGGATGACAAAACAGTTCAATAGATGACAAAGATTTCTGAACACACGATTGGGAAAATAGAAGAGTAATATAAGTAGAACTATTTAAATTCTTAAGTTAAACGTTACTGAGTGATGGAATCTGCGTGAAATCTGTGAAGGAATGAGTGAGAAAAAGTTGGAATAAAGAAAGTTAGTGCCGAGCTGATCGGTCTTGGCATTTAGTTCTTCAGTTTGACTTTTGTATTCCTAATCAAATTTTCCTTTCTCAAAATCTTTCGGCAGTGGAATTTTGCTTCATCAGAAACCGGGACTGCTTCATTTTCTTTACAGAATCTATTTAACACCGTTCTCTCATTTTGTTTTCCCAGATGATTTATGCTGTCTGAGTCTACGTTTTCGGCAAGTTAAGCGCTCTCAATATATTCCGTTATTTCTTTGTTGCATTCAGTTTCTATGGGAACACTATACGTATTATATTTATTTAAGGAACCTGCTTTATATTCGTTTTTAAGAGTAAATATATTTTAGGTACTAGGTTTTGGCCTAGGTCTCAAAGCCTTAAAATGTTCTTCAGCTTCTAAAATGTTATTGCTGGGGGCTAACAACATTCGTAAAGATGATCTATCTCAACTTTAGTCGTTACAAATAAAATAACTTTACAGTCTTCTAAAAATGTTTTTCTAAAATATTAACAATTGTCACCCAAATAAGAGAGAAAGGTAAATGGAATACCTTCATATGGATGTGGAGAATAAATATTGTTTTCATAAAATGCATTTTTCTCTCAGAATGTCAGACTAAATATAATTCATCATCAGACAGCACTGTCCGTATCATCATGCGTAACCCAAAAATTGGTTACACTTAGCTCAGAGACATGACTTTTAATGCAGCTGCGCACGTCGCAATACGCAAAGATACCCACCACCTTTTGGTTGTAATAGCTTTGTTTAGAACTTCAAGACCCTGTTTAAGTGCATTCAAAGTGTTTTGTTGCAAAATTTCTTTCAGGGTGACGACGAAATAAGCGACCTAACGAACTTCAAAAGAGGGCTAATTGTTGGTTTTCGGCTAGTCAGTGCCTCCGTGACAACAGTCGTCAGGGTAGTAGGGGCATCGAGAGCTACTGTGTCTAGCGTCATGACAGAATACCGTGTTCGGGGCAAAACCTCGCCTGCGAAATAGAAGAATGGCAGAAAAACGAACCTGACTGATAGCGACAGGAGAGCATTAAAAAGGATTGTTACCCGTAAAAAGAAGACCACGGTGTCGAGGATTAGTGTGGAGCTCAATCTGCTTTTCCAGACCTTAGTATCAACGAAAACAGTGCGCAGAAAACTGCATAAACAAGATATTCATTGCACAGCTGCTATTGCAAAACCTTTGGTAACCCGGGTGAATGCACTACAGCGAGGGCAGTGGTGCCAGGAGAATACAACGTGGACTGCCGATGAATAGAAAAGTGTAATGTAGTCGGATGAATCCACATTCACACTATTTCCCACGGCAGGACGTGTTGACGTGTGGAGAACACCGTCAGAAGCGTACGACCCAAACTGTCTGCTCCCAGCAGTACAGTAATGATCTGGGTCCTCTCATGCTCTGGACGGTCATGTCGTGGTTATCAACAGGCTCCCTGATCACCTTGAAAGGACGGATGACTGTAAAGACGTATGAAACCATTTTGACCGACCAAGTCCATCCAATGGCTCAGGCATTGTTTCCTGCAGAGGATGCCATCTATCAAGATGATCCCCTGATCACCTTCAAAGGACGGATGACTGGCAGGGCATATGAAACCATTTTGGCCGACCAAGTCTATCCAATGGCTCAGGCATTGTTTTCTGCAGAGGATGCCATCTATCAAGATGATCCCCTGATCACCTTGAAAGGACGGATGACTGGCAAGGCGTATGAAACCATTTTGGCCGACCAAGTCTATCCAATGGCTCAGGCATTGTTTCCTGCAGGGGACGCCATCTATCAAGATGATCCCCTGATCACCTTGAAAGGACAGATGACTGGCAGGGGGTATGAAACCATTTTGACTGACCAAGTCTATCCAATGGCTCAGGCATTGTTTCCTGCAGGGGATGCCATCTATCAAGATGATCTCCTGATCACCTTGAAAGGACAGATGACTGGCAGGGCGTATGAAACCATTTTGGCGGACCAAGTCCATCCAATGGCTCAGGCATTGTTTCCTGCAGGGGATGCCATCTATCAAGATAATCCCCTGATCACCTTGAAAGGACGGATGACTGGCAGGGCGTATGAAACCATTTTGACTGACCAAATCTATCCAATAGTTCAGGCATTGTTTCCTGCAGGGGATGCCATCTATCAAGATAATAACGACCCAATTCACAGAGCTCCGAATGTCCAATCATGGTTTGAGAAGGGCGATCTTTCCCACCTTCCTTGGCCTCCCCAATCACCAGATTTAAGCATCATTAAGCCCCTGTGATCTGTGTTGGATAACAGAGTAAGACCCCGTTATCCTCCTCCTGCATCTCTCAAAGACCTGGAGCAGTTTCTGAATAAAGAATGGTGTAACATCCCACTAATCACCATCCAGATTTGTATGCGTCCATTCCAAGGAGGATTGAGGTGGTTTTGAATGTCAACGGTGGTTCCACACCAAAAAAACTTATTTTCCAGGTGTTCACAATATTCTGTTCAACTCCTATATGTTTCTTATGCGAGTTAGAAGCGCTGATTACAATGGTGGTTTTATTTTTTTGTGTCATCAAAACTCTTTTAGTTATCTCAAATTTTGTGTTTTTATTAATGCATTGTCATTCGCCTTTGTTACAGGGTACACATGACCGCGACAAGTGATTGTAAGCTCTTCCCGGACGTTTGCTGTTATGTTTGTTGGTACTGTATTGGTCCAACGCAAGTTAGCGCAAAATTACAACAGTCTAAGTTTTCCACTGCCGTAAAGCTTACTTAATTCGGAATGCCTATGGGAGACTAAGACAATATTTGGGCACCTAATGCTTTCTGTGGCAGTCGCAGGTCAACTTTGGAAGGCTGGCTTCGTAGTACAATGAAAACAATGCCATTTGCCATTCTCCGAATTTGGAGGGAACCAAAGATTCATCTTGATGACTGTTTCTTTTGCATGGTGAATATTTCTGAGTACGAGAAGCCTAGATACCGGAGTTCCATTTTATAGCCCAACATACGACTATCTACTGCACCAGTTCCACATTACGATGCGTTCCCCATTCTACAACCGCCAAAAAATGTGGGGACAATAGATGAAGATGTTCAGTCTGGTGGTGATTGTGAGGATGACAAAGATATGGACTTCCAAGGTGCATCTTGCAGTGATCGTGTTTCCAAATCAACAAGAACTAGATGATTTAACAAGAGACTTGGGCTAACAAAATCAAATGCATGACTTTTAACTTCTTGTTTGAAAGAGCGGAAGTTGTTGGATCCCACCTGCAAATCGACCACGTACAGAAAAAGATATGAAACATATCCACAATATTATGTTGCAGCTAATGGTCTTTGCCATTGCTTCGATATAAAAGGGCTCTTTGAGAACATTGGCAGTCCTCACATAACTAAAGAATGGAAGCTCTTTATCGACAGTCTGGTTAGAAGTCTGTTAGACTACATCCAGCAGTGATCCACTGCTGGATGTAGTCGACTTATCATTCATTCACAGCATAATTTTTGATCCACTGCTGGATGTAGTCGACTTATCATTCATTCACAGTATAATTTTTGATCCACTGCTGGATGTAGTCGACTTATCATTCATTCACAGTGTAAATTTTTGATCCACTGCTGGATGTAGTGGACTTATCATTCATTCACAGTATAATTGTTGATCCACTGCTGGATGTAGTCGACTTATCATTCATTCACAGTATAATTGTTGATCCACTGCTGGATGTAGTCGACTTATCATTCATTCACAGTATAATTTTTGATCCACTGCTGGATGTAGTCGACTTATCATTCATTCACAGTATAATTTTTGATCCACTGCTGGATGTAGTCGACTTATCATTCATTAACAGTATAATTTTTGATCCACTGCTGGATGTAGTCGACTTATCATTCATTCACAGTATAATTTTTGATCCACTGCTAGATGTAGTCGACTTATCGTTCATTAACAGTATAATTTTTGATCCACTGCTGGATGTAGTCGACTTATCATTCATTCACAGTATAATTTTTGATCCACTGCTGGATGTAGTCGACTTATCATTTATTCACAGTATAAATTTTGATCCACTGCTGGATGTAGTCGACTTATCATTCATTCACAGTATAATTTTTGATCCACTGCTCGATGTAGTCGACTTATCATTCATTCACAGTATAATGTTTGATCCACTGCTAAAGAGACTTAACATCCAGCAGTGATCCGCTGCTGGATGTAGTCGACTTGGCAGTCATTCACATGTATAATTTTTGATTTACTGCTGAAGAGACTTAACATCCAGCAGTGATCCACTGCTGAAGAGACTTAACATCCAGCAATGGAATTTCAGCTGTCCAGCGACGGTCAATTTTTCAGCAATATCTCCATTCCATCTACATTTGTGGGTCTTAACTTTGATCATGTGATCATTAACGCGCGCGACATTTTCCACAACCACTTGAATTTATTTTGTCTCTCTTTGTTACAAGCATGGAACTCTCGATATTCCTTTCAGTACTTTGCAGAATCCAAAAGTTTTTTTTAGTTAAGGTCTATGTATCTGATCCATAAATAAGAACTGAAAGGATGCAATGATTAACTCTCAGACCGGCTCATGACTTCTAATTCAGCCGCTTTGAAAACGCCACTGAGATCAGCAGCAGCGGCGTCAAGATCGACTGGCATTTCACGAACGAAAGTGACAAATTCCAACAAGGCCAATCCGGTCTTTCACCGCGAAGCTGTCACCGTTTCTACTGTCGGATTTACAGTTAGAACCTGAATTGTGTGGTTCGGTAATTTGCTAAAAGCCGAACATACACTATATTGACACAAGTCACTGGACACCTAGATGAGAAACACAACCTAGCATTTATTCACATACATTAGTAAGGTGTCGGTCTGCCTTTAGCATTAATGCATGCACTGACCCTACGAGACAGGCTTTCGAGATGGTTTTGGAACACAGCGATAGGTATGCGCTGCCATTTAGTACACAATGCTGCCGCTAACTGTTGCTTAGTAGTAGGACTTGGTTCCAAACTTCTTATGCGGGGCTCTAATTCATCCCATAGCTGCTGTACGGGTTTATGATCAGGGCTCTGTGCTGGCCACTCCACACACGATACGGAATTATCGTCAAACCACGCCGTAACAATCCTTGCTTTATGACTCGGTGCATTATCCTGCTGGTACCAACAAGGCTCGGTTCCGTAATATTGCCACAAAGTTGGTAGGGCATAATTGCCCAGAATATCGACGTTGGCGTGCTGGTCAACAGGTTTGCTCACGATAACCAATGGGCCGGTACCATACCACGAACAACACTGCTACACGAGTACACTGCCAGCTCCAAACCTGACCATAGGAACAGTGCACTGTGGTAAATAGCGTTCCCCCGGCTGCCCCTATACGCACACACGGCCATCAGACTGATGGATAGTGTATCTGGATTCATCAGTCCATAGAACCAGTTTCCATTGATGTACGGTCGACGATAAATAAATGTTCTTTACACTATGCAAAACGACGAGTAGCATTCCGAGTGGAGATAAACAGCTTATGAGCAGCTACACGACCACGTTAACTCATGGAATGAAGTTATCTACGAATGGTACGTGTACATACCGAGGTTCCAGCATTTTTACTCGTCTGTATACTGAGGTTTTGTGCAGGACTCCGTCGATTAGCTGTAACGACTCTCCTGAGGCTTCGACGTCCTCTATCACTGATTTTCTTTGGTCTGCGGAACGTTTTGCTGCTTCATGCACGCCATGTGTCTTCCACTTATTCAGTACATCCAAAATAGTTGACTTGGGTATTGTCATGGCGAAAATTTTAACCTCTGGTGAATTTCGGGAAGACCTGATCAATCTTTCTGTTGGTTTATCAGTGATTAATTAATGCAAAAATTTTCTCCCATGACATACGTTAGAAGAAAATTCCTGGTTGAAAGGCAGGGGAATTCGTGCGCAAAATTCGCTTGTCTTAATCACAACCAGGAAAACAAAATTTTATGTTAAGAAAAAAAAAAAAGAGGAAGAAAATAATATTTGATTTAACTGACTTTGGGGTTTTGAAAATAATTATTTTATCTGTTCTTTTATCGCGATAGGAAAAGGCGAGTAGGTGTGCAGCTCAGAGAATCAAAATTAATTTTACTTTCTTATCACGGAATGAGAAAAAAAAAGAGAGTTGTGAGAAAAGGGAATCTTCTTTCAGATCGGCCATTTTAAGGGTTCGGTCTTAGTTGTCGATCAGAAAATGTTGCAGAAAATGCTCTTAGGGGGTTGGCGCTGTTCTATTTTTGGAAACTAGGTCGCAGCTGCACATGGGAAGTCACTTGGTCCCTACGTGTTGAAGGTCAAGTTCATCTTCCCCTGGCCGACCAGAGGATGCACGTGCCTAGTAACATTTTTTTTTCGTGGAGAGTGTTGGACGCTGCAACGATGCCTGAGTGAAGGTCAGAGGTCACTCGAGGAGTGGGAGAGAAATTCCGTTGTGAGTGGAAACGCTGTTACCATGCAGAGGTCAGCCAATCAGGGGTTAGCTTTTCTTCTAACACCCCAGAGCTCTTTACACTTTGGGACGCTTATCTCAGTCACTCGGTCTTTTGGCTTCGTTCTTGCTGGCCGGCAGAAAGAGAGGACAGCCGAGCTCTCTCCTCGCCTTTTGGTGGGGAGGACCCACCGAAGAAAAAAAAAGGCAGTTTTTTCTTGACGGCATTTGCTGACCACCAGTCCACCACAATGGGACACTCTGGCTCTGGTATTCGTATTCGCATTCGAGGGGTTCAAGATGTAGAACGCCGATAAAGAAGCCTCCCGCCGTCCGGAAACTTCGCTCTGGAGAGAACTTAGCCGAGGAAGACAAGACATGCCTTCTCCCTTATGGACATACCGCCAACTGCATCTACACTTCTCCATGCTGTTTCTGCCCCAAGGAGGAGGAGGCCTGCTTCAAAGGCTGGAGGAGAGAGGCCAAAAACAGTTCCATCTCACCCCAAAGTTTGGGGAGGAGTTTTTCTTGACGGCATTTTGCTGACCACCAGTCCACTACAATGGGAGGTACCTGCTGGTCCCGGCGATGCTCTGCCACAGTAGGAAAGAAAAAAAGACTGTGGTTGTGCCAGGACAGTGAGCGGTAGAGAAAAGGAAAAAAAAGAAAAAAAAACGCCAGCTCGAAGGTAATGTTTTAGTCCATATCTTTCTGTATTGATATATAACATCCCACGCAGGGTACCTAAACTTCGAGCTGAGCATAAGAAACAAAAAGAAAAAGAACAAGTTTTTTTTGCCTCTGATTATGGCTGTGTTGTCATTCAGTTTTCAAAATTAAAATTTATTAGTTCCTCAGGTATGAGTTCAGAAAAAGGAAAGAAAAAAAAGAAAGGGGAGTTGAAAATGCTTTCATTTATGTTTTTTTTTGTGTTGTCATGTCTGGTATTTTAGCAACTCCCCAGGCCAGTAAATTTTAATGTATCGGAAAAATTTGGTTTAATGTTTGAGCAGAGTGAATTTTGGTGCATCGATAATAGTTTAGTTGGGCATGTGATAATTGAAAGGCAGTGTTATTGTGATGCCGTGGGTGATGAAATAATAGTAAACATTTTTCTCCAGCCTTATACAGCGTTGAGTTATTTTTTTGTATGAGTGAAGATAAATTATGGGATGATTTATATTGGGATTTTGGGAACATATTATAGTGTGATGAAATTGGAAACCTAAAGTGCTGTTTACATTCTTGGAGTGTTGAATGTCGAAATTAAGATGGTAGGTGTGTTATTTGAGGACCAGTATTTTACATGCTCCAGATGAGTGTTAATCTCCCATTGGAAAGGGGTGATCTTAGAGCAAGCCGGGAACTTGTCCTAGGGCAGAGGGCTCTGAGTAGGGAATTTTCACCAGGATGCGATATGTGCAAAATAGAAGTTGAGGTATTTGGGTTCTCAAGTTTAGTATTTTCACAAAAAGAATGAACATCATGGGTTGAGAAGACACACTTTTGCTCACCAGTTCCAGTATTAATTGTTCTTTTCTTTGGCCTAAATTTTCTTGTTTTTACTATAAGGTTAAAAGTCTAAATGTAATTTTAATTTTCAATAAGGTGAAAATATTTAGTGGGTTATGTAAATGGTCAGTGTTATTGTCTGCAGTGGACCTGCGCATTGCCATGGTGCAGAGGAATTTCCTTGCTGGTGATTTTTCCTGGGATATATGTGGAGAGAGATAAGTGATTTTTCCTGGGATATATGTGGATATTGTGATTTAGGATTTCTTGGGATATATAGAGAGATAAGTGAATTTTCCTGGGATATATGTGGATATTGTGATTTAGGATTTCTTGGGATATATAGAGAGATAAGTGAATTTTACTGGGATATATGTTAATATTGTGATTTTGGATTTCTTGGGATATAGTGAGATAAGTGATTTTTCCTGGGATATAGTTGTGTTAGTTCTGGGCCGGATGTGCCTGGAGTATTTAGGGTTGAAGTACGACAGGCTCTTGCAGGCGTGGTTGATCAAGGTGGGATCATGCATTGGTTCAAAAAGGGAGATCCTTGAGGACGTGGATTTTGGGGGAAAACTTGTCTTCAAACCCCCCAGTAGTTTCGCTGCTCACGGAGATATGTACTGCCAGCGAGGGTCGGTCGGGCGTTGCTTCAAGAAATGTGGCGAGATCATGTTAGAGGAAATTCTGTGCCTGATGATGATGTGTCGCACTTGAGGATTTTTTCCTTTCCCTTTGCATAGGCTGAAATTGGATTCACGACCCAATTTCACGCCTTCAGCCTGACTGGTATTTTCTTCCTGTGTTTGTTCTCAAAACCCAGGGTAGTGTCTGAACTGAGGGTGTTTGCCTCACCGCTACCTCAATAATTCACTGCAGGTGTAAAAATTAAGCTTTGTTTTGTGATTTAAAGTATCTAAATTAATTTGTTTATGATATGCTGTAGTGCTAGGGATGTAAATTCTAAATTCTGGTTGTTAGTGTTAGTGAACTTGATATTTGGTTTGGAAATTTAGTTAATTGGTATTTTGAGCTTTTGTTTACAGTATAGATTTATTAAGTATCTTGAGCTATTATGTGAAGTGCAGAGTGAGGGAATTTTTATGAGCAAGCTAGTGCAAGAAGATTGTTTGAATTTCTGAATTATGTTGATGATGTTATGAATAGTGATAATTTTTAAGTTAGTTAGTGAGGTTTCTTTATAAGTGAAGTAGGTTCATTCAGGATAGTTCTATAGGTTATGTAATGTTAATTAATGCTTGTGCTCAGTGTAAATTCTCTTTTGAGGAAAATTTACTTGGTTTGTTTACTTGCAGATAGTAGATTTGGTTAAAGTATAATTTGGGGCTCTTATTATAACTGTAAATTTAATTGAAGTCTTTGAAGCTGGTCTGGGAGATTGCGGAGGTTGCTAAGGTTGTTAAGGTGCTGTAAATTTAAATCAATAAGTGTAAAATTGTAAATTTGTCATTGAGCTAACTAGGTGAGAGAGAAGAGAGTACGTTTCAAAAGAACAGAACTTGTCCACCTTGTGGAATTAGAATTAAAAAAAAAAAAAAAGAATACAGTAATTTTTTTGTGTAAGCTATGTGAATCGTAGTGGAATTTTGGATGCATACAGTGTGTAAACCATGTTAATCATAGTATGATTTTGGATGCACAAAGTCAATGCCTAGTGTTCAAACCAACTGTGTTGAAATATGTCAAGCTGTGCTATTCATAAGGCCAGTGGCCAAATAGAAATAGAAAGAAAATTGAGATTCTGTTTTTATACTGCTGTGTTTAAGCAAACAAGAAAAAAGGAAATGCCATCTGATTGTCCACTAAATTACCTTGTTAAGTTTTTAAAGAAAAATAATAAATACAGGCAGTAGCCTTTCAAAAAAAGTTCAAAATTAGTGCAGTCTGAAAAATTTTGTGTGCTGTTGTCTTCCATGACTTGAGCCCATGTACCCACCTTAGCTTGACTAAGGCTATCGATCCGAATCCTGGTATTATAAGGTATTTCATAACTGCAATTTTTGTCCTATCCTTTTAAATTGACTTTCACCGCCTCCACAAGTTGTTGTTGAACGAGTACATTTTATCCATGACTTATAGTGACACATTTTCATACACATGCAACAATATTCACTTATTTTTGCACTTTCAGATGACTCAACTCTGCGTGAACACAAACAACGCAAACTTTCCAATAACTTCTTGTGGAATGTAAATTTTAGATGCTTTTTGTGTTTAGGATGTTCATGGCCTTTTCTAATACTTAGAAAATATTTTTGTTTCGAAATGCATCTACCCATCTCCCAAATTTAAATTTTCTATAATTTCCATATCAATTTCAATATCAGCATAAATATAGTGACTTTTAATAAATAGCTTCGATTCAATATACAAATTTTTTCACCATAACAGTATGTTTAAACGCTTCTCGGTTTCTCTTATGGACAACCCACTAATATAACACCCAACAATCTTTCCTTTCTCAAAGTCAGTTCTCTCCCGCCGCGACATTTTATCTCAACTTCACACTGCGATAAGATCGCGGTCAGCGGCAGGGGTTATTTCATACCATTTGCAGATGTACCGCGGATCTTAACAAAGCTGCGTTGTAAAGATGCGCGGTACAGCTGCAAATGGTATAAAATTTGCTTTTGGAGGGGTGTCTGGTGACTTTTGTCAATATAGTGCATATATTTCTTCAAGAGCAACACATCCGAGAGAAATTTATGCATTCATTCAATGCAGAATTCAGTATATTAAAATTTACTGAATTACCAAACATGCATGCCGGCAATGTAATTCCCATCTCAAATCATACATTTAAAATCCTGTTTTGTGAAATACACTGAGGTGCCATAAAAAAATGGGAAGGGGGCTACCATATCTATTACTGGCCACCACACCCATGCGGTAAATGGTATCGTCCGCAACGACGTATATGTAAAGAGGAACAACGCTACAATGATCCTGCTACATAAAAAAGGTGACATTGAGGATCTCAGGAACTACAGACCTATCAGCCTCCTATCAGTGGTTTATAAAATCTTCACTAAAGTTCTTTCACACCACTTGAAGGTAACACTGGACATGGCTCAACCGAGAGAACAAGCTGGATTCAGGAGTGGCTACAGCACAATAGATCATAACCACGTACTGAGAGAACTAATTGAAAGAGCGAGGGAATATGAACTTCCATTGTGCATGGCTTTTATCGATTATGAAAAAGCCTTTGATTCGGTGAAACCATCAGCATTTACAATGGCTCTGAAATCCTGCAGTATTGAAGAAGCATTCATTAATATTATTAATAACATCTATAAAAATGCAAGTGCAAAGATTCGGCTGTTTGAGAATACAGCACACATAAAAGTAGGAAAGGGAGTGAGACAAGGTGACACCATATCTCCAAAGCTCTTTAATGCTACATTGGAGGGTGTCTTTCAGTCGCTGAGCTGGGAAAACAAGGGGATAAAGATTAATGGAGATTATCTAACTCACCTTCGTTTTGCTGATGACGTAGTCATTTTTGCAACTACCCCATCAGAGCTGCAGAGCATGATGCAGGAACTTGCTGACAAGAGTAAACAAGTGGGATTAAAAATGAACTTTCAGAAGACAAAAGTGATGTTCAATGCTTTTACAAGAAATGAAGATTTATCGATTGATGGAGAAAAGCTGGAGATAACAGACACGTACGTTTATCTTGGACAGCAGATTTCAAGTGAGGGTCACATTGATGAAGAAATTAATCGGCGTACAAAACTTGCTTGGAGAGCTTTTGGAAGAAACAGCATAATTTTCAAGAGCAATATGCCATTATGTCTTAAAAGAAAAGTGTTTGATCAATGCATCCTTCCAGTGCTTACGTATGGTGCAGAGACGTGGACCTTAACTAAAGGAGACATACAAAGGCTGCACACAACTCAAAGAATAATGGAGAGGTGCATGCTTGGTGTAACCAGGAGAGATAAGAAGAGGAACTCGTGGATCCGAAAAATGACAAGAGTGGAAGACATCATGATCAGAGTAAAATCCCTGAAATGGCAATGGGCTGGACATACTGCCAGAAGGACAGACCATCGTTGGACAGCCGAAATTTTAGATTGGATTCCAAGAGACAGGAAAAGACCCAGAAGAAGACCACATGGGAGATGGGTGGATGAAATTCGAAAGTATGCAGGAGTGACATGGAGGAGACTGGCACAAGACAGACCGTTGTGGAGGGAACTTGGGGAGACCTTCGTCCAGCAGTGGATTTATAATGGTTGACAATGATGATGATGATCTCCGCAATGACGTATTTGGAGAGAGATAGCTCCGCAACCTCAAGCAGTAGCATTCACAGTTTAGATGGCAGCTTATCAAGATTTAAGTGATTTCCATGATTGTCAGCGCCCGGGAGATGGGTCACTCCATCTCGGAAATTACCATGAAATTTAAAATTACACGGTCAACAATTTCGAGGGTATATATGGACTATACAAACTCAGTAAAGAAATCCAGAGGCTTTGTGGAAGCGAATATGCCATTCCAGCGCTCCTTACGTGCGCTCCATTAACACAGGAACATCGTCGGCTCCGTGTGCAGTGTTGCCAGGCCAAATCGACGTGGAACGCCACAGACGGAAAACGTATGGTGTTTAGCGATGAGTGCCGCTTCATTTTGGGGACAGATGATCATCGTGTCCGGATGTGGAGGTCCCTGGGTTAACGGCACAATCTCAACCTCGCTATTGAGCAGCACACCTCCGCCACTGCAGGCATTATGGTCTGGGGAGTCATAGCATACAATAGTCGATCAGCTCTAGTAGTGGTACGTGGATAATTGACGGGCTGGAGGTACGTGGATGAGATACTACGGCCCCATGTGCTCATATTCCTGGCCAGGACTTAAGGTGCTCTATACCAGCAAGATAATTCCCGCCCGCCTACGGCTCGGGTTGCCGAGGACTGCCTACGTCATATCCAGAAACGTCCATGGCCTTCCCGCTCCCCGGACATGTTCCCTATCGAGCATGCATGCGACCAGTTAAAACGCCAGATGCTGCCGTGCCGCACTATCCGAGACCTGGAGCACACCATCCAACACGTGTGGGCCAGTCTGCCACAGGACAACATTAGGCGACTCTCCGCCTGCATGCCGGATCGTATTGCAGCAATCATTGCCGTACGAAGCGGTGCGAAACGTTATTGAAGATGATCGGACTGCGTGCCACAGATCCATCTGTAATTGTCGTGCAGCTCTGTTTTTGCCATCATGTGTATCATTCATCTGCATCATTACGTTCATAAAGTTTCAGTTCAATCCGATGCTTTGTTTTTAGTGAGCAAATTTCATTGACCGTGAGTGTAGTAAATGACTTAAGTCTCTCACCTCAAGGAAAAGCAGTAACTGTTTAGGACGCCAGTGATAACGTGCAGGCGTTTAAAAAAATATCAAGTTTTGGGTGGGATCAATGAAAGACTGAAATGTAGACAGCTTGCAAATGGCAAAAGAATTTAGGGAAGAACTACACTGCTGGCCACCCAAAATGCAACACCAAGAAGGAAGCATCCGATTGGCTTGAAATTCGCAGCCTGCGACTCCCGCGAGAGGATATGCAAACGATTAGCATTGCAGGGCATATGCAAATCATGTGCGCAAGGCGCGCCACCGAGAAGCTCTATAAGAAGGGTGCACAGAAGGCGGGGTGTAAGTAGCAGAAGTGTGTTGTGCTGTCGGACCTGTGCGTGGAAAGCTTCCTGATGTCTCGTCGTAGAATACTGCAGTCATTCCAGCACGTTTCGGAGTTCGACAGGTGACGAATAGTGGCTTATCGCGATTGCGGTTTATCGTACCGAGACATCGTCGCCCGTGTGGGACGACATCCAGCCACAGTGAGGAGAGTATGGATTCGGTGGGTGCAGGAGGGACAGACGGCCCGACCTGAGTGATTGCCGCAACCGCGGCACACCATCAAACGAGTGGACCGTCATGCAGTGCGGCGGGCATTAACGGATTGCACCGCCACATCACGAACGTTAGCGCAGGAATTAGGGTGTGTTGCGCAACAACCTGTGTCAGCACTAACCGTTCGACGTCGTCTGCAGGAGCGAGGACTTGTCGAACGGCGCCCATTGCTGCGATTACCATTGGCGTTACACCACCGGTGAGTGCGGCGGCAGTGGGCCGTTGAACGCCGCACCTGGACTACGGAATGGCACGACATTGTCTTCTCTGACGAATCCCGCTTTTGCCTGCAACACCACGATGGCCGGATCCGCGTGTGGCGGCACCACGGCGAGAGACTGTATGACGCCTGCATTATGCATCGCCATACCGGTCCGTCGCCTGGCGTTATGGTTTGGGGCGCAATTGGATATGACACCCGCACCCCTCTGGTACGCATCGCCGTACACTCAACAGCCACATCTACATCTTCGTCGTTTTGGAGCCTGTAGTCCTCCCTTACTTGCAGGACCTGCCAGCGGCCACGTTTCAACTGGACGCATTGTCCTGTTGAAAGCATTTTCCTATTGAGGACGCATTGTCCTGTAGGGCCCACACGTGGCACGCATCGTGCAACAATTCTTCACGGCCCACCAGGTATCACTGCTGCCGTGGCTCGCCTGTTCTCCCGATATGTTGCCCATCGAACACGTCTGGTCTCTTATCGGCAACCGAGTGGCCTGGCAAGCACCACCCGCGGCTACGCCTGATGAACTGTGGCAACTTGTGGAAGCAGCCTGAACTGACATACCCCAAGCCCACATCCAAAACCTGTTTCGTTCGATGCCGCGGCTTGTAGCGGCCGTTATTGCCAGCCATGGGGGCCACACGAACTATTGATGTCTGCGTGTTCCTCAAGTCGCACGGGCCTGTAAGCTCAATCGCTTTTTTTTTAAGGTTTAACGACCACGGTGAGCAACTCAATGGGCTATAAGCAGTCGCCCGTCCTTAATTTAGGGTCACTGGTTCCAGGGAAGGGAGAGAGCCAGTGCCGTAAGACAAACACAACATCCATGCCTCACCGGGATTCGAACCCGGACACTTTTCGGATGAATGATCAGAGGCCATCGCCTTAGACCACTGCGCCACCAGGGCGACCGTTTCATCTTTGTATCTGTTGTTATATGTCCAGTAAATCTGACTTTGCTATCTCGTGTCCTTCTTGATGTTGCATTTTGGGTAGCCAGCAGTGTAGATTCCGACATACCGTAGATTAAGTTTTATGTTCACCAGCAAAATTTGCTTCATAGTTTCAACTGTTGTTTTCCGGTAGAATTAAAGAGAACTTTTGGATTGTAAACCCAGCTATTATCTGCTGTCGGAAAAACGAACCAGTCTGACATCGCAGAAGTATGAGTCCTTGATAGATTTGACACAAATTCTTCGATAAAAGAGAATTTTGTAACCAAGAAGTTTCTATCAGAATTTTGGTGTTAACTAAAAGACGATTTTAAAGTTTTGGGAAATAAAGCGAAAACCATTCCTGTGCCTTACTGCAAATATGAATCAGGATCTCTGAAAATTATCCTTCTGTCTTACTGCTTATGTGTGGCTACTAAAACGAAATAGAGATACCGCCTCCATGCAGAGCCAGGTATTTGGTTGCATCTGTCCCAAATTCAACCATATATAGAAACATTGTGCAAATCAACACAGTCCCATCCCTCTCATTAGAATCTAAGTTCCCGGGCTATGTTGTATCGTTCTTTTTCGATGCCAAATGACATTTTTGGTTTTACAACTGTAAAAATGGTTTTAAATACCATATCTAGGTGGGTGACATATTGTGGATTTACAATACCTGCTTTGAATTCTTTCTCAAATGTGCTGCCTTACTTTATGTTTTTTGTTGCTGTTTTTCGTTTATGTAGTTATGTTTTTTGTTGCTGCTTTGAATTCCTTCTCAAATGGTGCTGCCTTACTTTATATTTTTTGTTGCTGATTTTTGTTTATGTAGTTAAATAAGTTCATTATTTCCCTGAAATTAATAGAAACACTAACATTTAGAATAAAATAAAACTTGATAACTAACGGTAAAATATCGACTAACAACTTAAAAAATGAAGTTAAATAAAAACAGCCAAAAATACACATACGTGCCTTTGGCATAAGGACAACGATAGTTCTCCGTGATGAATTTCTCCCCTAAAAAGTGCTCCGCTACTTAAAAAGTTTGGGAATCGCTGCTTTAGAGGATATATCTAGCTATTTAATTTCTAGAGGATATAATACAATGAATTACCAGTGGTCAATCCCAGAAAGCAGAGGCTTATGCCTATGTGGCTGCTGTGCGTTCTGTTTATTCCAAACATCTTCGTGGAGTGGACGTACTGCCTAAACCAGCCAGGTCCCCAGATTTTGCTTCCACCTACAGACCCACCCACATACACGTACTACGACTGTTCCACGGGATCACGTGCAAAAGACTTGGTGGGAAAACCACAAAAGGTGATTTGACAGCTGTACGACTATTATGAGAGAAAGCTCAGCGTATCTACAACATAAATGGTTTTGAATCAAATTGATATGTTCATAGTAAGCACCGTTTTGTGTCAATAAATGAATTCATTAGCATCTGCAAATTTTATCATTTGATATTTACCCTCTTGACTGTCCTTAATTAGAGTATCCTATCTGCATTTGTGTTCCTTAAAGGTGCTTCAATTTCAAAGTCAGAGTGCATCATTAAAGAAATTGTTTCTTATCATGAACAATGTTTAAGGGACATATCGTGAGTATTTTGTCTCTTTGCGAATGTCTAATTTATTTAAATCTAGTTACTTGACTCTGAATTGGTACGGCGTCGTCTACCAGTAAGTATCATCACCCACAGCAGGCATGAACGGTTCTAATATTCGTCTTTAACTTCAAAGAAAATGCTATCACGTTCCATAAAAGGGTAAAAATAATCTTCTGATTCCAGAACTCATATCAGGCGCAGCGATTTCGTTTCAAATGATTATTGCAGGGAATTTATTTTTGAAAATGACAAGGCTCAATTTCAAGGGGAAACTCTCTCAGGCAAGAATATGAATAAATCTTTTCTCTCTAAGCTTCATCACTGCATCATAAAGGAAACACTAAATATGCATCTCCATTGATTTCGCTGTTAAGTCCCAGCATGCTTAATGCTTTCAAGCACACAACATTGCTTCAGTTTTTGTGATATATATATATATATGTGTGTGGAGGAAGTGAGCTATATAAATATTCTGAAAGAGATGCAAATTTTCAAAATAAATTGAGTTTCGAAATGGTTTCTTACTTTCTATTCCACTAAGTTCACGAGAAACTGGTTATAATAAAGGTATGCGATTCTGGTATCGCTCTGAATTTCAATTATTCCGTGTTCTGCGTGAACACTGTGTCATATTTCATTATCCTATATATCTTCGCCGAGATACACGGTTCTCTAGGCTTAGAAGAACATAAAGAAAACAAAATGATGGAATCCTGAGACCTTACTTTTAAACACCGCTTTTCAAAAATCGTCTGTTCAGTGGTGTTAGACGTAATGAACTTTTAACTCGAGGAAACAGTTTCTCATATGTGCTTAAATTGAGGAAATCTAATAGACGCTTTCTCTGTCTCAGCACTACGTATCGCTGTTCCGAATGAAACACATCTGTACTGGAGATTAATATACAACTCACGCTATAGCGCTACATTAGAGCGCCAACAACAGTCAGAAAATTTTCCGGAATATGGCACTTTACGTGTAATTTCACAATACGATGAAGAAATGAATTTGGTATCTACATATACAAGTAAATGCTGGTCAAGATGAAGATACTGCTCAAGGCAAAGATGTGGATACTACTCATGACAAACATGTGGATACTTCTCAAGACAAACATGTGGATACTGCTAAAGACAAACACGTGGATATTGTTGAAGGCAAAGTTGCGGAGACCGCTCTAATAAAAATTTGGATACTGCTGAAGACAAAGATGTGCATACTGCTCAAGACAAAGATGCGGATAATACTCAAGACAAACATGTGGATACTGCTCAAGACAAAGATGCGGATAATACTCAAGACAAACATGTGGATACTGCTCAAGACAAAACGTGGATATTGTTCAAGACAAAGGTGCTCAAGACAAAACGTGGATATTGTTCAAGACAAAGGTGCTCAAGACAAAGATGTGGATAGTGCTCAAAACAAACATGTGGTTACTGCTAAAGTCAAACATGTGGATATTGTTGAAGACAAAGATGTGGATACCGCTCAAGAAAAAAATGTGGATACTGCTCAAGAAAAAGATCTGCATACTGTTCAAGAAAAAATGTTAATACTGCTGAAGGCAAAGATGTGAATACTACTAATGACAGACATGTGGATACTGCTCAAGCCAAGTATGTGGTTACTACTGAAGACAAAGATCTGGATACCGCTCAAGAAAAAAATGTTCTTACTGCTCAAGGCAAAGATGTGGATACTACTCAAGAGAAGCATGTGGATACTGCTGAAGAGAAAGATGTGGATATTGTTGAAGTCAAAGTTGTGGATACCGCTCAAGAAATAAATGTGGATAATGCTCAAGAAAAAATGTCGATACTGCTCAAGGCAAAGATATGGATATTGTTGAAGATAAAGATATGAATACCGCCCAAGAAAAAATTTGGATAGTACTCAAGAAAAAATCGTAAGTACTGTTCAAGGCAAAGATGTAGATAATACTCAAGACAAACATGTGGATACTGCTCATGACAAAGGTGTGCATATTGTTCAGGATAAAGGTGTGGATACCGCTGAAGACAAAAATGTCGATACTACTTAAGATAAAGATGTGGACACAGCTCAAGACAAAGATGCTGATATTGTTCAAAACAAAAATCTACATATTGCTCAAGAAAAAAACATGGATACTGCTTAAGACAAATATTTAAGGTGTTCGTAAAAGTCAAGAGATTTTATCTCAAAAGTATGTTGGAAAAACTGCTCAATTGAAAAAGTGCAATAGTGCTGGAAATCAACTTTCAGCAGAAGTATGAAGTGTGCGATGACCTTTACAACTCCCATATCTTTTTCTCATTAAGCAAGAATCGGACCCTACTGCAAGTTTGTTCATAAATTGTACGCGGAGAGAGCGAAATGTCTGTGGCAAATGTACAGAGAGGAAGTGATCCCGCTGGAAGATGTAAGGGAAGGAACTGTACTCAAAGGAAATGACTACCCGGTCAAACTGTACGCAAAAGGAATGTCTCTGTACTCGGGGCAAGCTTGACCTGTCTATAGGTTGGAAGCTGAAGTGACCGATTCATCGAAAAGACATTATAATTTCTCAGAATTTCTCCATAATAATGAGGTGTAGTATCACATTATGGCGGGAGGATGTACCACCACAACGGGAATTAGAACAAATGTAAACTACCGTTCATTGGCTATCGGCGATTTTAACCCGAGGAAGAAAGGATTACCGCTTAGCCCCAAAAAGCACTTGCCTGTCTCTTTACTACCCACCAGCAGTACGGAAATAGGAATATTCTGGGTATGGACTCTCTAACGCACGTGGCCGACAGACACAAGTGACAGTGAAGTCGGCAAAACGCGAATATCTGTATTTTTATAATCGCGATCGAAACTAACATCTTCATTTGTTTAAATGTACGTACGCACAACGTTTAGAACAACTATGTACTTTTTAGTAACAGCTCAAGTTTGAATATGAGCTGACTGGAACTTTATCATGCAGCAAAAAACCACGCTTTGTGCCTTCAGTTCCATAATCAGGTTAGCCTTGCCGCGAATACAGTAGAAAGTAAGTCTGTAGCATTTTCTTCTAAAATTGTAGGTAAAAGGTGACATCAACAGGAAGCGTGCGTAAAGATGGAGACAGACCAACGATAATGGTACGCAAAAAGCTACGAGTCTAGAAGAATTGTACGTGAAGCTCAGTGTCGGTTTTTGGTGATGGGTTAACAGTAAGTGTATGACAAAGAGGTTGTATCTAGTGCGAGAAAACTTGTTTATTATTAATTTTAATCTCTAAATGTATGAAATCTCTCTCTCTCTCTCTCTCTCTCCGTACAAGTCTGAAGCATTTGTATAGCAATGCAGATGCTTCTGGATATAATGGTAAATAATTCTGAAGGAACTGAAATCGAAGGAATGCCCCGTCGGAAAAACAAGTTACCAGAAATTGAACCGTAAGGGGGAAGAAGTCTGAAGATTGTACGGAAATAGGAATGTCTCAACTGAGATACGAATGCACTGGTGCTCAAAATTAAAAGATTATTTCCAGAAACATATGTAACATAATGTACTGACAACTGGTGGACATCTATGTGGAAGACTACAGCGCATCTACATTTGAAACGGAAGCGAATGATGCAATTGTCCACTTTCCGTTTAAAATGTAGATCAGATTCACAGCAACGCAGCGGTGTCGGAACGACGTGCTATCATTTTCTGTGTGAAAGTGGGAGGGTTTGGAAATCGAAGCGTGCAGCTCCTCAGATCGAGTCACAGCGTTAGACCAGCACTCGTACGTGAAAATAGAAACTCTGGGGGGAAAAACTTCGATACAGCAAGAAGTTAGCGGGGAATGAACTCTTGATCGAAGCACAGTTTCTCGCTGGGCCAAAGCAGCATCGAAGATGATCACCGCTCAGGCCGACCTCAAACAGCGACAGACAAAACATACACTGAAGAGCAATTGAATTAGAGACAGCTGGCGTTATGCAAATGTGGCGCTGTGGGCGGCCCTGTAAACGGAAACGACATGACATATGCAGCGATCCGACAATATAAGGAGTGTTGCGACGGGAATCAGTAAACGTCGGACGCAGTATGGGTAAGACGAAGGATCTAAGCGCATTTGATCGTGGGCAAATTGTCGGGGCCCGACGAATGGGTCACTCCATCTCGGAAGTCGTGCAGGCACTGGGATTTTCACGAGCCACTGTGTCACGGGTGCACCGTGAGTACATCGAATCCGATAAAACCATCTCTGCAAGGGCCAACTGCCGTAGACAACAGCGTGTGGATGAGCAGGGTCATCGTCGGCTAGCTCGCATTGTAACAGCGGATAGACTTACCACAGTGCAAGAAATCACTCGGCAATTTAACGCTGGTGCACATAAACGTGTAAGCAGCCACACCATCAAGAACCTTCTCCTCGCTATGGGGTACATAAGCCATCGTTCCACGAGGGCACCGCTTCTGACAGCACATCCTAGGGTACAAACATTAGCATAGGCGCGGGAACATCGCCACTGGACCCTAGACATGTGGAAAAATGGTGCCTCGACTGATGAATCGAGATTCACGTTTGTACATGCGGAAAGCAGGATACGAGTACGGCGCAAACCACATGAAGCGATGGATCCTTCTTGCCAGCAGGGTACTCTTCAAGCTGGTGGGGGTGGCATTCTCGTCTGGGGACTGAAATGGGACCCCTGGTACGTGTGACATCGTCCTTCTCAGGTCAACGTTACCGGGATATCCTGGACGACCATTTGCTCTCGTGCGTCTTCAACATCCCACTGGGGACCACATCCTGCAACAAACAATGCACCGTGCCATCGCTCCCGAATTGTATCCGAATGGTTGGATGAACACTCCACCGACGTGACCTCGCTTCCTTGGCCAGCTAGGTCACCTCACCTCAATCCCATCGAACACATCTGGGATGCCATCGAGAGAGATGTTCGAGGTTCTGGCCCCCTCCATCAAATCTTCGTAAACTGTGGGAGCTTGTTCAGGGGTCGTGGATCCGTATGGCTTCCCAACGCTTCCCAACGCTTCCGGTGTTTTGTCGAAACCATGCCGAGACGAATCGCCGCCGTCATCAGGGCGAAAAGTGGTGCTACATGTTACTAGACAGATATCTCAAATTCAATTATATTTCCAGCACACCAACGACTTCTGTATCTTTTTTTGTGATTTCTGTATCTTTTTTTGTGATTTCTGTATCTTTTTTTAGGCTGCACCACCGTACATAATAGGGCAGTATACTTTCATACAAATAGAATCGTGGCCAATAGTCCTGCGCCAGTAGACCAAAGTCAATTTTTGATGTTTGTAGTCAACTTATACAGTGTAATGGGGAAGTAATGAATACATAGTATACACCATTTTAAAGGAGATTTTATGCTGAATTCAAATATTTTTACAGAATGTTATTACCTGTAATAGGAGGGAAGTTACAAGTAAAAGTACAGGGTCTAATCATAAAAAGCAAAACAATAGTAAAATTAGTGTACAATGCATTTAACGTAAAACTACTGTACAGTACATTATTGAAACTTGCAGGACACATAAAATAACTAAACAAGCCAAATACGCTTTCATTTTTAATTGGATAACCACAGTTTCTTAGTAACAAAGTGCACCTTCTTGGCATGGAACTAATGAGCTTCTCTAGTTGTCCATGAGCTTCTCTAGTTGCCCATGAGCTTCTCTAGTTGTCCATGAGCTTCTCTAGTTGTCCATGAGCTTCTCTAGTTGCAAGTTTGGCACCGTGGTGATAACACGGTGCCAAAATTCCTGTTAAATGTGGCTGTGATCATTCCACTGTCTTAGGCACCAGAGTTGCAGAAACTAGATGTGAGGGAAACAGAAAAAGAACAGGTCGACCAAGGCTGTGTACTGAAAGTGATGATCGCATGTTGATGCGTCGTTCCTTTAAAATCAAGGTTCAAAACAGCCACTGATTTAAGAAATGAGGGGGGAATGAAGTAGGCATTATTGCATCTGCACGTACAGCTCGTCGTAGGCTGCAAGAAATGGACTGACTGCACGAAAACCTTTCCTTTCTGAACAACAACGGCTCAAAAGAATTGCTTGGGCCAAGGCACACAAAAATTGGACTGTTGATGAATGGAAAAATGTTCTTTTCAGTGATGAAACAACTGTTACAATTTCCGCTAATAATGGAAATAATTATGTACGTCGTCGGGATGGTGAAAGATATAAGGCATGCTGCACCCAGCCAACAGTCAAGCACGCACATTCGGCGTTGTTATGGTTCTGTATTTCAGCCAGTGGTGTTGGCGTCTGCACATTGTTGATTGCACATTGAATGAATCGAAATATGTAGATATTTTGGAGTCCAAACTACTACTATCTGCACAAAACATTTAACTAATGATCTTCGTTAGTTGTTCAATGGCGATAACACGCCATGTCATCGGTCAAAGTTGGTTGACGAGTGATTTAATAGAAACGTTATAAGAAAACTTCAGTGGCCGGTACAGTAACCGGATCTTAATCCCATAGAGAATATGTGGGTGAGATTGAAGTAAAAGATCCGTCAACATGGATACACATCTAAAACAGCATTAATTGAGTCTGTAAGGGCCGTATGGCACCGTGTTATCGCCAATGAACAACTAGCGAAGCTCATTAGTTCCATGCCAAGAAGGTGCACTTTGTTACTAAGAAACCGTGGTTATCTAATTAAATATTAAAGCGTATTAAACCGTGGTTATCTAATTAAATATTAAAGAGTATTAAACCGTGGTTATCTAATTAAATATTAAAGCGTATTAAACCGTGGTTATCTAATTAAATATTAAAGAGTATTAAACCGTGGTTATCTAATTAAATATTAAAGCGTATTAAACCGTGGTTATCTAATTAAATATTAAAGAGTATTAAACGTGGTTATCTAATTAAATATTAAAGCGTATTAAACCGTGGTTATCTAATTAAATATTAAAGCGTATTTTGCTTGTTGGTAAGTTATTGTAAGTGTCCTGCAAGTTTCAATAATGTACTGTACAGTAGTTTTACGTTAAATGCATTGTACACTAATTTCACAAATTCCACTATTTTTTGCTTTTTATGACTAGCTTGTAACTTCACTTCTATGACTGGTAATAAAATATTTGAATTCAGCATAAAATGTCAATTAAAATGATGTGTAATATGTATTCCTGACTTTAGCATGACGCTGTATAAATTGACTTCAAACATCAAAAATTTACTTTCGCTATACTAGTGCAGGACGTTTGGCCACGACTGTACATACCGGATGTTTTTGACAAATAATCCCTCCCGTAACAATTTCCACACGAAATTTTGATTCAACATGTTGAATAAACTGAAAGCACTCCCTTGTACTGATAAAATATTCATATGTCTGTACACTAAAGAGCAATTGAATTAAATATACCTGTCTAGTAACGTGTAGCACCACCTTTCGCACTGATGACGGCGACGAGTCGTCTCGGCATGGACTCGACAAGACACCGGAAGCGTTGGGAAGCCATACGGATCCACGACCCCTGAACAAGCTCCCACAGTTCACGAAGATTTGATGGAGGGGGTTCAGAGCCTCGAACATCTCTCTCGATGGCATCCCAGATGTGTTCGATGGGATTGAGGTCAGGTGACCTAGCTGGCCAAGGAAGCGAGGTCACGTCGGTGGAGTGTTCATCCAACCGTTCGGATACAATTCGGGAGCGATGGCACGGTACATTGTCTTGTTGCAGGATGAGGTCCCCAGTGGGATGTTGAAGACGCACAAACGGGAGCAAATAGTCGTCCAGGATATCCCGGTAACGTTGACCTGGGAGGGATGACGTCACCCCTACCAGGGGTCCCATTTCAGTCCACGTAAACAGTCATCAGACGAGAATGCCACCCCCACCAGCTTGAAGAGTACCCTGCTGGCAAGAAGGATCCATCGCTTCATGTGGTTTGCGCCGTACTCGTATCCTGCCATTCGCATGTGCCAACGTGAATCTCGACTCATCAGTCGAGGCAACATTTTCCCACATGTCTAGGGTTCAGTGGCGATGTTTCCGCGCCCATGCTAATCTTTGCACCCTGTGATGTGCGGTCAGCAGTGGTACCCTCGTGGGACGATGGCTTCTGTACCCCATAGCGAGGAGATGGTTCTGGATGGTGTGGCTGCTTACACGTTTTTGTGCACCAGCGTTAAGTTGCCGAGTGATTTCTTGCACTGTGGGCCGTCTATCCGCTGTTACAATGCGAGCTCGCCGACGGTGACCCCGCTGATCCACACGCTGTTGTCCACGTCAGTCGGCCCTTTGCGGGGATGGTTTAATGGATTCTATGTACTCACGGTGCACACGTGACACAGTGGCTCGTGAAAATCCCAGTGTCTGCACGACTTTCGAGATGGACAGACCCATTTGTCGGGCCCCCACAATTTGCCCACGATAAAATGCGCTTAGATCCTTCGTTTTACTCATACTGCGTCCGACTCTTACTGATTACCGTCGCATCACTCCTTCTATTGTCGGATCGCTGCATACGTGATATCGTTTCTGTTTACAGGGCCGCCCACAGCTCCACATTTGCATAACGCCATCTGTCTCTAATTCAATTGCTCTTAAGTGTATATAACTGTCAGTAAACAAAACATTAGAGATAGGGATGGTGGGTAATTGACATGGGAATCTCCTGCGCAGAGTGAAATAGAATGAGGCGATAAATAGGAGGACAGCAGGGTTCCCCAACAGTGTATCGCAATAGATGAACATGGGTAAATATGGTGATATGATAGACTTTGATCGGGGATGCATTGTCGGCAGAAGACAGATAGGTCACTCTATGGGCCAAGTGATAAGAACTCTACGGTTCTCGAGGACAACCGTTCAACTGTGCACCGCGAGAATACCATCGACGGACGTACCAGCGCACGGAGAGCAAGCGGTGGCGACTACACGCAGCTGATAACTGAGGTCGACGTAGACTGTCCAGGCTCGTGCAGACTGGCCGCTTGGCAACTGTGGTGCAAATCACATCCGGGTTAAATGCCGGAGGCTCAAACAGTGTACAGTTATTGGTGTACCACAGCTGACAGCTTGTCAACAGGGGCACACCAGTAGGGCGTGCCTTGTGTCAAACTGCACCTCTGTAGAGCGTGTCTGGTATCAAACTGGACCTCTGTAGATCGTTCCTGGTATCAAACTGGACCTCTGTAGAGCGTGTCTGGTGTCAAACTGGATCTCTGTAGAGCGTGTGTGGTATCAAACTGCACCTCTGTAGAGCGTGTCTGGTATCAAACTGGACCTCTGTAGATCGTTCCTGGTATCAAACTGGACCTCTGTAGAGCGTGTCTGGTGTCAAACTGGATCTCTGTAGAGCGTGTCTGGTGTCAAACTGGATCTCTGTAGAGCGTGTATGGTATCAAACTGCACCTCTGTAGAGCGTGTCTGGTATCAAACTGGACCTCTGTAGATCGTTCCTGGTATCAAACTGGACCTCTGTAGAGCGTGTCTGGTGTCAAACTGGATCTCTGTAGAGCGTGTATGGTATCAAACTGCACCTCTGTAGAGCGTGTCTGGTATCAAACTGGACCTCTGTAGATCGTTCCTGGTATCAAACTGGACCTCTGTAGAGCGTGTCTGGTGTCAAACTGGATCTCTGTAGAGCGTGTCTGGTGTCAAACTGGATCTCTGTAGAGCGTGTATGGTATCAAACTGCACCTCTGTAGAGCGTGTCTGGTATCAAACTGGACCTCTGTAGATCGTTCCTGGTATCAAACTGGACCTCTGTAGAGCGTGTCTGGTGTCAAACTGGATCTCTGTAGAGCGTGTATGGTATCAAACTGCACCTCTGTAGAGCGTGTCTGGTATCAAACTGGACCTCTGTAGATCGTTCCTGGTATCAAACTGGACCTCTGTAGAGCGTGTCTGGTGTCAAACTGGATCTCTGTAGAGCGTGTCTGGTGTCAAACTGGATCTCTGTAGAGCGTGTATGGTATCAAACTGCACCTCTGTAGAGCGTGTCTGGTATCAAACTGGACCTCTGTAGATCGTACCTGGTATCAAACTGGACCTCTGTAGAGCGTGTCTGGTGTCAAACTGGATCTCTGTAGAGCGTGTATGGTATCAAACTGCACCTCTGTAGAGCGTGTCTGGTATCAAACTGGACCTCTGTAGATCGTTCCTGGTATCAAACTGGACCTCTGTAGAGCGTGTCTGGTGTCAAACTGGATCTCTGTAGAGCGTGTCTGGTGTCAAACTGGATCTCTGTAGAGCGTGTATGGTATCAAACTGCACCTCTGTAGAGCGTGTCTGGTATCAAACTGGACCTCTGTAGATCGTTCCTGGTATCAAACTGGACCTCTGTAGAGCGTGTCTGGTGTCAAACTGGATCTCTGTAGAGCGTGTCTGGTGTCAAACTGGATCTCTGTAGAGCGTGTATGGTATCAAACTGCACCTCTGTAGAGCGTGTCTGGTATCAAACTGGACCTCTGTAGATCGTTCCTGGTATCAAACTGGACCTCTGTAGAGCGTGTCTGGTGTCAAACTGGATCTCTGTAGAGCGTGTATGGTATCAAACTGCACCTCTGTAGAGCGTGTCTGGTATCAAACTGGACCTCTGTAGATCGTTCCTGGTATCAAACTGGACCTCTGTAGAGCGTGTCTGGTGTCAAACTGGATCTCTGTAGAGCGTGTCTGGTGTCAAACTGGATCTCTGTAGAGCGTGTATGGTATCAAACTGCACCTCTGTAGAGCGTGTCTGGTATCAAACTGGACCTCTGTAGATCGTACCTGGTATCAAACTGGACCTCTGTAGAGCGTGTCTGGTGTCAAACTGGATCTCTGTAGAGCGTGTATGGTATCAAACTGCACCTCTGTAGAGCGTGTCTGGTATCAAACTGGACCTCTGTAGATCGTTCCTGGTATCAAACTGGACCTCTGTAGAACGTGTCTGGTGTCAAACTGGATCTCTGTAGAGCGTGTCTGGTGTCAAACTGGATCTCTGTAGAGCGTGTATGGTATCAAACTGCACCTCTGTAGAGCGTGTCTGGTATCAAACTGGACCTCTGTAGATCGTTCCTGGTATCAAACTGGACCTCTGTAGAGCGTGTCTGGTGTCAAACTGGATCTCTGTAGAGCGTGTCTGGTGTCAAACTGGATCTCTGTATAGCGTGTATGGTATCAAACTGCACCTCTGTAGAGCGTGTCTGGTATCAAACTGGACCTCTGTAGATCGTACCTGGTATCAAACTGGACCTCTGTAGAGCGTGTCTGGTGTCAAACTGGATCTCTGTAGAGCGTGTATGGTATCAAACTGCACCTCTGTAGAGCGTGTCTGGTATCAAACTGGACCTCTGTAGATCGTTCCTGGTATCAAACTGGACCTCTGTAGAGCGTGTCTGGTGTCAAACTGGATCTCTGTAGAGCGTGTCTGGTGTCAAACTGGATCTCTGTAGAGCGTGTATGGTATCAAACTGCACCTCTGTAGAGCGTGTCTGGTATCAAACTGGACCTCTGTAGATCGTTCCTGGTATCAAACTGGACCTCTGTAGAGCGTGTCTGGTGTCAAACTGGATCTCTGTAGAGCGTGTCTGGTGTCAAACTGGATCTCTGTAGAGCGTGTATGGTATCAAACTGCACCTCTGTAGAGCGTGTCTGGTATCAAACTGGACCTCTGTAGAGCGTGTCTGGTGTCAAACTGGATCTCTGTAGAGCGTGTATGGTATCAAACTGCACCTCTGTAGAGCGTGTCTGGTATCAAACTGGACCTCTGTAGATCGTTCCTGGTATCAAACTGGACCTCTGTAGAGCGTGTCTGGTGTCAAACTGGATCTCTGTAGAGCGTGTCTGGTGTCAAACTGGATCTCTGTAGAGCGTGTATGGTATCAAACTGCACCTCTGTAGAGCGTGTCTGGTATCAAACTGGACCTCTGTAGATCGTTCCTGGTATCAAACTGGACCTCTGTAGAGCGTGTCTGGTGTCAAACTGGATCTCTGTAGAGCGTGTATGGTATCAAACTGCACCTCTGTAGAGCGTGTCTGGTATCAAACTGGACCTCTGTAGATCGTTCCTGGTATCAAACTGGACCTCTGTAGAGCGTGTCTGGTGTCAAACTGGATCTCTGTAGAGCGTGTCTGGTGTCAAACTGGATCTCTGTAGAGCGTGTATGGTATCAAACTGCACCTCTGTAGAGCGTGTCTGGTATCAAACTGGACCTCTGTAGATCGTACCTGGTATCAAACTGGACCTCTGTAGAGCGTGTCTGGTGTCAAACTGGATCTCTGTAGAGCGTGTATGGTATCAAACTGCACCTCTGTAGAGCGTGTCTGGTATCAAACTGGACCTCTGTAGATCGTTCCTGGTATCAAACTGGACCTCTGTAGAGCGTGTCTGGTGTCAAACTGGATCTCTGTAGAGCGTGTCTGGTGTCAAACTGGATCTCTGTAGAGCGTGTATGGTATCAAACTGCACCTCTGTAGAGCGTGTCTGGTATCAAACTGGACCTCTGTAGATCGTTCCTGGTATCAAACTGGACCTCTGTAGAGCGTGTCTGGTGTCAAACTGGATCTCTGTAGAGCGTGTCTGGTGTCAAACTGGATCTCTGTATAGCGTGTATGGTATCAAACTGCACCTCTGTAGAGCCTATCTGGTATCAAACTGGACCTCTGTAGATCGTTCCTGGTATCAAACTGGACCTCTGTTTGAGTCAATCAGTGCCTCGGAATCTGTTTGAGTCAATCAGTGCCTCGGCATGTACAGGCTGTTATTCGCGCTAGAGGAGGAACAACACGCTATTTGGTAGGTATCTTTAATATTTTGCCCATTAGGTGTACATTGTCCGTCCCGTGTATGTTCATTTGTGTAGTAATTTTTAACAATCAAGAACAGAAGTCCCTCAATAATCTCTTGTTCAACTTACAGGGGGGAGATTATTGGCTGATAGTACGTCTCGTATAAAGAATAATTCAGAAAACATAATGAAATGGCACACAGTTGGAAATTCAAAATATTCTTTATTTTAAAGACCATTCTCAATAAATTTCAACAATCAAATTACACAATGCTACGTAACTCTACATAGAGTATACCGCTTTAATTACAATACTTTTGATGATCTTGTTGTTGATATGTCTTTCTGTTCTCTTTTTTTTTCATTTTTCGTGATTCATTAGAGAATCTTATGAATATATAGTTGAATATATTTTGTCCCAAAGAAAGGATGTTATGCGCATGCGCTTCATAGAGTTCCAGTTTTCTTGGCACGACGCAGACACGGTACAATTCAGCCACCGACGTCTAAAGGAGCACCATGGTAACCAGTCTGTGAGCAATTGGTTTAATTTCCATACAGTTTAGGATTTGCGAAGTTCTGACGAACGATATCGTGTTAGAATAAGAAAGAAGGTTTAAAGTAGTGAGACAACTTATTTCCTTCAATGAGTGAAGATATAAATAAGTGAAAACTTCTGAAAAAAGCACTATAAGTATATTTCATTGTGATATATGAAAGTGAACAGAATTACATACAGACAGAACTAAAGCGCATCACCGGTTAAAAATTTCACGCGTGGTCAGGTCAACAGCTTTCTTTCCCTGTCTGTAACCTTTTCAGTTAAGATTTAAATAAAATCTTAACTGGAAAATTGATAAATCGCGTAATATATTATACATTGTTACCTGCATTCGTTTTCTCTTGCAGTACTTTCCTTGTGAAACAGCACGAGAAAATATAAAACCTTTTCATCCTTTATTATTATCTGATGGCGTCGATGACGCATGTTGTTTTCCGAGAACAACCAATGCATACGATGCAAAGTTCTGAAAAGTATTTCTTGCTGTGGAAAGGAGGTCAATTATATACAAAGTGATATCTAGCAGTGGTCAGAGTTGTTTCTCGAGGCACGCGCTCATAAAGAAGAATACGCATGACATCATGAAACCAAAATAAAAAAAAATATGTGTAACGACCCGGAACGATATAGAATATAGACACAATAGTACTATTCAAGATAAGCCATATGACAGGATATTTTCACGTTTCAATATTGCACTTCATTGAAGGCCTTTGCGTCACATTGTTATCTTTCTAATGGCTATATTCAAAACACATTTTAAATGTCTTTTTTTCGAACACGCGCCCACAAATTTATGCAGTCCCGGAAACAGAGATTTTTGCATATCATTTCTCATAAGGATCAATACTTTGCTTAGTCATGTAGGAAATTATATAACAATGATGTGAACTGGTTGTAAAAAACTTAAAGTATTTATGGAAATTTCCTAAAACAGGAACCAAAACATTCCACAAATTCTGTGCGATAAAGGGGCATACGCAGCCCCGCAAACCCAGCATCGTGGAGAGAGGGCTTACGGCTCAGAGGGCCTGAAACCTAAGAAAAAATATTTTACAATTTTTAGGGGGAAATTTGTATGAAGTTGGTTAAGGAAATAATATAATAATTTTTACTTTTAATATTACAGTATAATTCTTTTATGTTATATTTTAATATAGTAATTTTTACGGCTGCTTTTAAAAATACAAATTCTTGTTGTTGTTTTTTTTCAAGAATTAAATAAAACCACTGATACGAAAAAATTACCGTCTTTGGCACGATTTAATGATAAAAGATTAGACATATATACAATTAAAAACCATATGTACATGAGCACTTTCGAGGCAGCTGCTACCTCATCCTCAGATGTACATCTGAAGATGAGGTAGCCGGGGCCTCGAAAGTGCTCATGTATATATGGTTTTTAATTGTATATATTTCTCATCTTTTATCATTAAATCGTGCCAAAGACGGTAATTTTTTTCGTGTCAGTGATTCATTCTTGCACGAGTCTTCAACCTTCATTGTTTAAACAAGTAAAACATTTTAAAATCATTTTTGGCAGTTTTAGTTTATAAAAACTGGTTAACGAGAAAGCAGCTTTTCCAGACGACTGGAGTTCCCTTTTCGCAGCCGTAGGTAGCTATTGTCCTTATATATGTATGTTAACAAGAGAATGTGAAAGAAATAGTTCAATGAATGAAATCTTTATACCAGTAAAGATAAGGTGTTATGTATTACAGTTGTTTGCACATAACTACTAATCCTTCAGAATATGATGAACTGAAAGATGCTCTTCGGGGGCGAAGAAACTCAGACCTGTGCCATTTTTTACGCTTTCCATCCGTATGTTGAAAAAGCATATATGCTCCATCTTTGTCCGTCCGCACGATAACTCGCGTAAAAATGGTTCGATTTTGGTGAAATTTTAGTACGTGGTAGTGGACAACCTTAGGACGAACCCTATTGAAAATGGGCGAAATGGAGTCAAAGGTCAGGACATAAGAGCGGGATCCATTCCATCGCCCTTATGCGCCATAACTTACGTAAAAATGCTTCGATTGCGACAAACCTTTATCATCTTGTTTTGTAGGGATACCGAACTGGTTCTGTTGAATATAATCGAAATGGGGTCAAAGGTCAGGGTACAGGAGTGAGATTTATTCCACAGCAAATATCCTCATAACTTGACTAAAAATGCTTCCATTGCGACAAAACATTAGTATTTTGTTTCGGAGGTATACTGAACTAATTATGTTCAATATTATCGAAATGGGTGAAAGGTCAGGGCACAGGAGCGAGATTTATTCCCCAGCTATTGTCCTCATATCTTGAGTAATCATTTCTGGTATGTTGGAAAGCGCATCATAATCAATGCATTGCGTGATTTCACTAACTTGTTGCCTATTGCATCTTACGTAAATGTTTGGTTATTTCTCGTTTTTCTTTCTGAACTTAACGTCACTTTCGAACTCCCAAGGATTTTTGTTCCATGTGGCATCACTGGCAGCCAGTGAGAACAAGGATACTGAAATATCAAGAAGCTGGTTTTTTTATTGGAGGTTTAACGACCACCGTGAGCAATACAATGGGCTATAAACAGTCGTCCGTTCCTAATTTAGGGCCACTAACTCCAGGGAAGGGAGTGAGCCAGTGCCGTAAGACAATCACAACATCCATGCTTCAGCGGGATTCGAACCCGAATCCTTCTTGCTCGAATAGTCACAAGCCAGCGCTTAGACCACTGCGCCACCAGGGCGGCTAAGAAGCTGTCGATATGATTCTAGTCAAAGGTGTTTTGTATTCTTCAAGTTAAATTGTCTATATCCGTTTGTGAGTGTGTTCAAGTTAATTAAATTATGACGACGGCTAATCTACTTTTTGAACTTAACACTTCGTTTGTGAGTTCATTGCAAGAGCTGAACGTGCCTAAAGGGAGAAGATAAAGACAATTGTTGTGGAAAAACTGTAGACTTTTGGTTACCGTTCTCTAGTAACATCCTATTGAGCCTTGCGTGCAGTACGTCATTAATGGTATGTTGTTCGTGGTAGATCTTCTGGCAAAAATATGCATATAATACATATAATATTTTTTACATATCGAAATTTCGTTAAGTATCATCTTGGAAATCTTCAAAAATTGAACATCGTGGAACATTTTGGAAATGTTCAAAAATGTTTATTAACCCGAGTCTGCTTACTTCTATGAGAGTCTGCTTACCTCCGTCCGACTATAGATGTACGAATGATGTGTTGATATTTTTTGATCAGCTGTTGTGTTAAATAGGTAATAGTTGTGGTTTAAATAAAACTAAATTTGCAGAACAGTCTGCTAAGAATGCTGGCATACTTTAATTACTTGTGTGAAGAGCAACATTCTGCTGCCGACACAGTGTACCTGAGTAACAAGTTATTTTCTAAGTTTAAGGTAACTACTGCATGTTTTTTTTTTTTTTTTTTTTTGATTGGAGGTTTAACGACCACCGTGAGCAACTCAATGGGCTATAAGCAGTCGCCCGTCCCTAATTTAGGGTCACTGGTTCCAGGGAAGGGAAACAGCCAGTGCCGTAAGACAAACACAACATCCATGCCTGACCGGGATTCGAACCCGGACCCCTTACGGACGAATGATCAGAGGCCAACGCCTTAGACCACTGCGCCACCGGGGCGGCTAACTACTGCATGTGTTCGCATGTTCGTAGTTCCTCATCCCATTTGCAGGTATTCTGTCGTGATTTTCTTAAACGATATAGGGTTTTCACCTAGCATGGGTGTAGTTTGTAAATTACATCATGACTCACTATTTTTATTCCATGTGGAACCCAAACACAGAGGGTGAGATTTATAGAAGTTTCGTTTCTTCTGAACCTGGTCATGTGCTTATTCGTATTCAACAATCACGTTAAAAGTTTCTACAAATATTGAGCATCTGCTGTAAAAAATCGTAATAGTATCTACGGAAACATTTTACTTCTGTAATAAATTAATTTCAGATCATAGAAAGTCATACCCCGGATTGCGATGCTTTGATTTATGTCATTCTGAATGTCATGGCGTAAATATTTTGAGTATTTTATTGGGTTGTTTAAAAAGTCGTTTTGCATTTTGCCGATAGATGTCGTTGGTGCTCATTTTAAAGGCTAATTTTCGTTGCGTACACATGACACAATACATGATCAAAAATATTTGGACACCCCTTTTGAGTAGAGGATTTTTCTATGTACGCCACAGACGTTGATGGCTTCTGACTATTTGTCCGAGATGGGTCAGGGTTCGAACCTCGGAAAGAAATGGATGTTGTGTTTGTCACACGGCACTGGATCTCTGCCTTCCCTGGAGTCCGCGACCCTAAATTAGGGACAGGCAACTGCTTATAGCCCATTGAGTTGCTCACGGTGATCGTTAACCTCCAATCAAAAAAAAAAAAAAAGAAAACATGATACGTAAGCATAAACAGCAGAATGGTCCGTATGGCAGAGCTCAGTGACCTTCAACGTGGAACGGTTATAGGATGCCACCTTAGCAACAAATCAGTTCATAGACAAGCATGAACAGTAGAACGGGCCGAGCGGCAGAGCTCAGTAAGGCTTGGTCATAGGATGCCATCTTAGCAACAAGTCAGTTCATAGACAAGCATGAACAGTAGAATGGTTCGTGGGCAGAGCACAGTGACTTTCAACGTGGTACGGTCATAAGATGCCATCTTAGTAACAAGTCAGTTCATAGACAATCAGAAACATTAGAATGTGCCGTGCGGCAGAGCTCAATGACTTTCAATGTGGCATGTACATAAGATGCCATCTTAGCAACAAGTCCGTTCATAGACAAGCATGAACAGTAGAATGGGCCGTGCGGTAAAGCTCAGTGACTTTCAACGTGACACGGTCATAGGATGCCATCTTAGCAACAAGTCAGTTCGGAAAATTTCTGTCCTGCTGCTGCTGAGCGATTTCGTGCTCAAACCGTCTTCAAGGGGGAGAGGTTGATGTGATACATCATACATACATACATATCACTAAGCTGTTCTCTGAATTTCAGAGGTTAGCTCCAAAAAGAAATACAAACTTCCAGATATTTTTACTTATTGTTGTCGTATCAAACCTCGCCAATTACAGCGATCTTGACATACAACTCGGGCTTCACTGATATCCATTACACGCCTTACACAAGATCTTTTATACTTCATACTCATAATCTTTTTCTCATGCAGACACTCCTGAATCTGATCCACCCATGTCTTCCTTGGCCTTCCTCTGCCTTTCCTTCCTGCCACTTGGGTTGAAAATATTTTCTTAGTAAGCATTTCATCACTCATTCTTTCAACATGGCCAAACCACCGAAGCATATTGGTCTCCACCTTGCTAACAACATTTTGCTTTACATCACACAACTGCAATACATCTTCATTCCTCACACAATCAGATCGTGTCTTGCCACAAACCCCATATAAGTAACGCATTTCTCCAGCACACAAACGAATCCTATGTTTCTTCTGCAGTACCCAGGTTTAACTGCCGTACATCAAAGTAGGAACAGTTACTGTTTCATACACAGCCATGCGGGACTCTCTAGAGAACCCATCATTCCTGCGAAAACCTCCCAGAGCAGCTATGACTTTCAAAGAAGAATTCACTCGCCTACTGATTTCACCATCCAACTTGTTCTCTCTGTCAAACATGCTTCCTAAATACACAAACTCACTCACCTGGTCAATCACAGTGCCATTTATACTTACATTACATTCAGTGCTACCCGTTCCTCTCTCAAACACCATAACTTTGGTTTTTCCTTTATTTATTTTTTTTTTTTTTTGGATTGGAGGTTTAACGACCACCGTGAGCAACTCAATGGGCTATGAGCAGTCGCCCGTCCCTAATTTAGGGTCACTGGTTCCAGGGAAGGGAGAGAGCCAGTGTAGTAAGACAAACACAACATCCATGCCTCACCGGGATTCGAACCCGGACCCCTTCGGACGAATGATCAGAGGCCAACGCCTTTAGACCACTGCGCCACCGGGGCGGCTTTCCCTTATTTATACTCAGTTTGAATTTTATGCAAACTTCGTGCATCCGAGTCAACATACTCTGCAACTCACTTTTGCTCTCTGCCAACAGGACAGTGTCATCAGCATACAGCAATTTGCACACACGGATATCACCAAGACATAAACCACTATTATCTATTTTGGCATCGCGCATGTATGCATCCATAAATATATTAAACAGCCATGGCGACATTACACAACCTTGTCTAACTCCTGCACCAATGGAAAACCATTTTGATGAAACACCATTCACTCGTTAATAGGCCCTGCTGTCAGCATACATGGCTTTTACACTATTAAGTAGATTCCCAGTAACACCATAGTCATTCAATATCTTCCGCAAAAGTGTCCTATTCACTCGGTCGTAAGCTTTCTCTAAATCTATGAAGGCAGTAAAAACTTTCTTCCCAACAGCCAGATACTTTTCAATCATCGTGCGTAATGCAAAAATCTGGTTAGTGCAGCCTTAACCAGGATGATGTGATGTATGAGTCAAATTAACAATGAAGCAGCGATAAACCTGTCGGCATAGGTCAATTGGGAGAACAGCCGCTCCGGAGTAAGAAGATGTGAGTTCGAATCCCATTGTCGGTAAAAGAAAGGTTTTGCCTGTCACGGTAAGCGAGTTATTCTTGGTTGTTTGTCTGTTCGAAATTACTCTGACTCTTGCTGACCGCTGCTCTTTTGTCTTCTGACAGAAATGCGTGTGGAGCGGAAACGTGCCAACAAACTGAAAATTTTTGGAACTTGAGGAGTCGTTGCAATAACGTTTCTTGCTTCACAGTGAAAAGTATGCAGATTTTGCCTACTTCCGAGGAAACGTCTTTAAAAAGAGAATCGCCTCAAGCTGCATTACATCGGGATCACTGAAGCTTTACGGAATTATATCAAACTAAGTGCCTGATTTTAACCATTACTAAACGTTTCTGCAAGAAGTACTTCATAAGAAAGATCGTCTTTCCTTCATCGGAGAATTCACACTAATAGCTGGAGCACCCAAACGAAAAGCATATTAAATTTCCTTTAGAGCAAACATTGCTTCTTAGGAAATTAAAGAAAGCCCGTCGTTTCAGGATCTTTGAACAGCTTAGGGAACAGTCCTTAGATTAGTCTTAATACGTACAAGCAGCCTGATTTCAATTCACAATTAGTCTATAAGTAGATCTAGTTTTATCTGAATTTTTTTACCAACTGGTTAGACCAGGCAAACCCCCACACCACTCTCCCTGATGAGTAAACATTATTGTAACATAAAATAGAAAACCTCTAGTAATCCGATTTATTGGCGTAAGAATAAAAAAAAATATTTCCAAGCTTTTGCACAACCACCAGATGACTGTTTCAAAGAAAGTAGAGAGAAAGCTACTTCCCTGAAAAAGCCATCTGTGCAGTAGCTTGGAAATACTTATTAATATTCTTATGCCAATAAATCGGATTACTAGCAGAGTTTTTCAATTGTATGCATAGTTAGTGCAGAGTTCCTCGTTATCAAATTTATAATTGTAACAATTTACGAGGGTTGTACCGAAGTAATGCAAAAGTAGGCATAACTTTTTTTATTAACTGACAGAGGTAGTTCAAATTGTATATGTTGGTAGAGTAACCCTTCTTCCTCATTGCAGGTAAATAATGGATCCCAAGCAGAAGCAACGTGCCGTCATTGAGTTCTTGACGAAGGAAGGGTGCAGGCTGTCAGACATTCACAGAAGGCTACAAGATATTTTCGGAATTGACACGATTGACAAGACCAATGTGCATTGATAAATAAAGAAGTTTAAAGAAGGGGAAACAAGCATTGAAGACAAACCACGCAGTGGAAGACCATCATCTGCGACCACTGACACTAATAGTCGTCAACGAGTGGATGATCTGATTAGCGCGGAGAGACAAGTCACAATCCGTGAACTTGTTACACCACTGGATTGTGGTCACAATGCCATACAGAATATGGTGGAAGACTTAGACTATTAAAAAGTGAGTGCAAAGTGGGTACCTCGGCAGTTGACACCCGATTTGAAGGAGAGAAGGGTGGAAGTCTGCTCTAATCTGCTGGAAGCGTTTGAAGCCAATGTAGACAACAATCTGGTGACAGGATGAAACGTGGACGTATATTTGCGATCCGGAAACGAAGAATCAATCCATGGAATGGCGTCACACCTCTTCACCAAGGCCTAAGAAGTTCGAGAGCCAGCGATCAGCACAGAAAGCCATGGTGACTGCTTTTTGGAATGGCAGGGGTGTCATTCTCCTTGATTTTCTTGAGACACTCAAGAAGCATAGAGAATTTATAAGGAGGAAGAAACCGAACAAGATTCTGAAAAGGATCCACATCCACCATGACAATGCGAGACCACACACATCTTTGGCAACAAATCCAGCGATCAGCAAATTAGGCTGGTCATTGGTATCCCATCCACCGTACAGCACAGACCTGGCGCCCTCCGACTTCTACCTGCCCTATCCAATGAAGCACAGTCTCCAGGGATAACGATTTGGGGACACAGACGAAGTGAAAGTGGCTGTGAAGAACTGGGTACAACAGTTCAGACCGGATTTTTTCGATTCGAGAGTTGGGTTCAACGTTGGCGCAAATGCATCGCTTGTGATGGAGACTATGTTGAGTAGTACTTTTGTATAGAAGAAGAGTTTCTCTACCAACATGTGGAATATGAACCACCTCGGTCCGTTAATTAAAAAGCTATGCCCACTTCTGCATTACATTCGGTATAACCCTCGTATATTTTATTTAATTTGTTGGTCATTAATATACGATTATTTTAATCGAAATATCGCGGTGCCGAAGTAATAACATTACATAAGGTCCACCTAATTGAAAGACCGTTTTAAAAAAATTAGAACTTTTGATTACATTAATATTTTAATGCGTAATAATATTGCGTTTCAGCGTCGTAGTCCAGGGTATGACGATCTGCGTGCGCGAAGAAGTTTTTTGTTTAATGTAAGCAAGCAGTTTTCCGCCGTCTTTTTCAAACACATTCCTCGGAGAGAAAACGTTTGTTTCTTCTCTCATCACCAGGCTTTGGTGTAACACTCTGGGAAATACTGTTTCTTTGCTTTATACTTCATACATCTGAACCTATGTAGCTTTACAATGAGATATAACTGATGATCGTTACTTCTGTTGACTCGTACTAGATTGTCTCTCCTAGACTGTGAGACAAGTTTGTACGATGCTCGTACCTGCGACCCGCAGCGTGCTCAGCCAACATATCAATCATACCAGATATGCTTCCCTAATAATGTCTTCGTTACTGATGTAATATTTAACAGGTAAGTCGTTGTTTTAGTTGTGTACATTGTGTTTAGGGGGATCTTGATGTAGGATTGATGGCCTCATGTCCTTGCTGTGAAAAGCGACAGTATTAGAACTCCCCAGATCGTGCAAGCGGGGAAACTTCCCGCGCTGTCCTTGATGGGGGATGGGCACTCGATCACGTGACGATAGAATTCGTGCTTTCTTCTCTCACAATCATCTCTGTGGGGTCCGATGCACGCAGCGTACGCCATGGCATGAGGGATGTATGTCTGTTCGAAGACTCCCCGGAAAAGATGAGCCATGGGTCCATGAGCGTAGACTGGAACATCTTCCCCACCGTGGGTATCCCATCTTCTCGGTACAGCGCTCTGCTGAACGTAATTTTTCTCTTCTAGAAAAAGAAAATGAGAAAATGAATAATTCATGAGCGTGTTTTCCGTACTGTTTGGTCACAAAGATTTTCTGAAAGCATAAAAAGGTATTCATTTTTGAGCGAATTTTAATTAATTATGAAAAAGCGCTGTAAAATGCGTTAGCTAGAATAGTTCAAATAATTCTTAAAACAATTTCTTGAAGTTTCATACATACAAGTGTTATCTCAAAACAACTGAGAATGTTTTTTTAAATATGCGTGCCTCAATTATGAAGAAAGTGGCCATCTTTAGAAATACTGTCCGTTGCGTCGTATACAGGCATCCTAACGCCCAACATCCCTCCCACTTTTTGAATGCCTTATGGAATTTTTCTTCTGAAATACTGTTGAAGCATTCCTGCGCATCTGTAATAAGTTATTGGTCCGCCACAAACTGCTAGCCCCATAATTTTTTTTTTTTAAATGAGGAACAACCAGAAGCAGGGGTGCGGTAGAGGCCTGACCACTTCCTTTAAAGGACTAGCGGAGCCAGGCTACTTTTCACCTAACTGAAGCGAACATTTTTCAAATTTATGTATTTATTCAATCATCGCCTATCAAACTGACATTTTGTAACACAAATAATCTTAACCGAGTTTGTTTTTTCTCTCTCCTTTATTATTTTTTTCATGGTGGTTAGGCACAAATCCGCAGATCTTTTGATTACCGAAACCACCTCGGAAATAGCCAATGAAGTCAGTACCAGACAGAATATATATGCACAGTGCGTCAAAGAATTTTTAAGACTGCCGCTAGATTTCAGCCTACGGTGACGCCACCAGTGTAATCGCGAATGCGTTATAAACCGTGACCATCTGCTTGCTTTCTGCCAAAAGTACTGCGCAGTTGTTAAAGAAACTCAAACGAAACGGCCGTTCATCAGTGTAGTAAAATTTTTTTCATGTTGAATTATCAAGATGGAACAGAGGGCTGTTATTAAATTTAACGCAAAACTTGGTAAAATTGCCTCAGAAACGTACCAAATGATGAAACAAGTTTACGGTGAGTTTTGTTTAAGTAGATCAAATGTTTTCCTGTGGCACAAACGTTTTTTGGACGGAAGAGATACGCTAGAAGATGATAAGCATACCGGAAGACCAAGTTCATCTAGGACACCTGAGATTATTGATAAAGGGCGTGATTTCGTGGCAAACAATCGATGTGCGTCACTTAGAATGATGGAAGAGTCTTTAAACATCAACAAAGAAACAATTCGAACCATCCTGCATGAAGATTTGGGCAAAACAAAAGTGTGTGGTAAATTTGTTCCACACACGTTAACCAATGAACAAAAGTCAAGGAGAAGTGCAAATTACACAGACATCATTTCAGCCGCTGAAAATTATCCAAATTTCTTAAAATCGATTGTTACAGGTGATGAAACATAGTGATTTCAATATGATCCAAAAAAAAAGCGACAAAGTACGGAATGGAAGTCAAAAAACTCACCACAAGCCAAAAAAACAAGAAAAGTTCCATCGAAAATCAAAACAATGCTCATTACATTTTTCGATAGTAAGGGTATTATCCACAAAAAATTTGTTCCAAGTGGACAAACAATTTCTGTTGAGATTTATTTAAATATTTTGAGGCGTTTGATGGGCAGAGTTCGTCGCATTCGTCCAGAATATCGAGATGAAAACAGTTGGTGTTTGTTGCACGATAATGCGCCCAGTCACACCTCACTTCTTGTTCGCAGATTTTTGGCGAAAAATACCGTCTGTGTGTTGAATCATCCACCATATTTGCCTGATTTAGCACCCTGCGACTTTTCTTTATTCCCAAAACTTAAAATGACGTTAAAAAGGTGTTATTTTGATGATATTTCGACCCTACAAACAGCTTCGACGCGTGCTTTGGAGGTAATTCCTCAAAGTGAAATGGAACAGGCATTCGAATCATTATTCAATCGCTGTAACAAGTGTATTGAAGCCGGAGGGACTTATTTTGAATAACAAACCAAAACAAATTATAATTTCTTGTTTCTATTTCATTTTACAGACCCAGTCTTAAAAATTATTTGCCACACTGTGTATGTTACCGTTATAGTGTATAATTCAGTTATTTCATAGAATACCTAGTTATTTCATGAAATAACTGATCAAGTTAGTTAAAGCGTGAAATAAATTAAAAATTCCACACTTTAACTAGTTATTCTATGAAATAACTAGGTATTCTATAAATTAACTAATGATAGACTGTAAAAGTGTCAAATAAACAATTTGACTGAATTATACAGCACACAAAATGTTATTTATATAAAGACATAATAAAATCATTTGTTACAACAAGGATTACTAAAATGGCATTTGGAATTGCATAGAACATTATTTCTAAAACAAATGTATTTTTTGTTGACACACTGCGTTTTACATGAGCATTTTTAAACCCCTGACCGGTAGCTAACTGTGAACTGAATTAGCTTTTGTTCACAGACGCTGAACTAGGATCGGGAATATAGCTGTTTTATGCGGCCGTTTCTTGTTCCCAATTGAAAAAAATCTTTCTTTGGTTATTTTCATGATAACAGCTAAAATAGATCTGTCGTCACCATTTCCTCTGTCAACTTCAGGTACTGGGATAAGGACTGTAAGCCCCACAGAGGCTTTAGAATGAGATTTATCTGGCATTAATTTCATCTTCTTAGCTTGAATTTCTAAACATTCTTCAGAGTTTTCTCTTTTCCTCTGAACATTCAGTTCATTAAAACACAATTTGCAGATCTTCTGTACAACTTTGTCTTCCAAAACATAGTCTTCTAAACATGACATGTCGACAGGCCCATTACATTTCGAAGAAACTAGGTTTTCACTGCATTCTTGTGAACAAACTATACATACTTTACTAATGGCATTCTTAAACCTTGTTTTTTCAACCAGCACTTTATTATCAGGTTGAGACGAAGTACTCATAAGTTAATATCATTATTATTATATAACACTTTATAGTGAGTCGAAAATGGTGTGCTATTTCCGACCAGTGGTTCTCACTTTACAGCCTTTTTAATTTGGGATTTATTTACTCGGTTATTTTACACTTTAACGGGGTGTAGATCTTTATTCTATGAAATAACTAGTTAAACCATAAAATACAAGTGAGTTTTACGCTTTAACTGATTTGAACAGTTATTTCATGAAATAACTAGGTATTCTATGAAATAACTGATTTCATACTTTAACGATAACATATATATTCGATTTAAAAGGTTTGTTCCCCCCCTCCCGAAGGGCCGCATTAAGAGGGCTCTAACGGGGCTTTACCTAGGGGCCCACCAGAACCATGGGAGGCATGCCGCTACACCACAAAAAGTGCGCACCTCATATAAATATTTATACTGTATACATAGAGAGAGGGAGTAGGAGAGAGAGAGGAGAGACAGAGAAAGAGAGGGAGAGACAGAGAGAGGGAGAGAAAGAGGGAGAGACAGAGAGAGAGGGGGGTGACAGAGAGAAGGGGAGAGACAGAGATGGAGAAAGAGAGCGGGGGAGACAGAGGGGATATATATACACTGAAAGAAAAAAATCCCAACACCACGGAAAAATAGTTGTAGAGGAATGAAATGGCGGCAATACATTTGTATAGGTAACATATTTAATAGATTAAGGTTTCAAGATCACAGCTTAATGTAAGCGCGAGAAGAGAAATTTTAAATGTGACATGCTGGTACATTAATAACCGGTGTAACCACCAGAATGTTGAATGCAAGCACGCAAACGTTCATGCATTGTGTCGTACAGGTGCTGGATGTCAGTTTGTGGGATGGAGTTCCATGCCTGTTGCACTTGATCGGTCAATACAGGAACGGTTAATTCTGATTGGGGGTGACGCTGGAGTTGTCGTCCAATGATGTCCCATACGTGCTCGATTGGTGAAAGATCTGGTGATCTAGCAGGCCACGGCAACATGTCGACACTCTGTAGAGCATGTTGGGTTACAACAGCGGTATGCGGGCGAGCGTTATCCTGTTGGAAAACACCCCCTGGAATACTGTTCATGAATGGCAGCCCAACAGATTGAATCACCAGACCGACGTACAACTGTGCCGTCAGGGTGCATGGGATAACCACTAGAGTGCTCCTGCTGTCATAGGAAATTGCTCCCTAGACCATAACTCCAGGTGTAGGTCCAGTGTGTCTCGGCCGCAGACAGGTTGGTTGCAGGCGCTCACCTGGCCTCCTTCTAACCAACACACGGCCATCACTGGAACCCAGGCAGAACCGGCTTTCATCAGAAAACATAACAGATCTCCACTCCGTCCTCCAATGAGCTCTAGCTTGACACCACTGACGTCGCAAACGGCAGTGGTTTGGAGTAAGTGGAATGCACGCTACAGGGCTTCTGGCTCGGAACTGTCCTTCAAGTAACCGATTTGTAACAGTTCGCTGTGTCACTGTGGTGGCAACTGCAGCTCTAATTGCTGCCGCAGGCGCGGTACGAAGCGCCACGGCCATACTCCGTACACGGCGGTCTTCCCTCTCAGTAGTGCCACTTTGCCGGTCGGAACCTGGTCTTCTTGAGGCAGTACCTTCCCTTGACCACTGCTGCCAACAATCATGCACAGTGGCTACATTCCTGCCAAGTCGTTCTGCAATATTACGGAAAGAAAATCCACCTTCTCGTAGCCCTATTACACGACCTCGTTCAAACTCCGTGAGCTGTTGATAATGGCTTCTTCGTCTTCTTAAAGGCATTCTTGACTAACATCAACACCCTACGTCGAATCTTAACGATAACTAACGCTCACGAACGTTACAGCGCGTATTTTCAGCAAACCTGCTTGGCATGTTCGGAGAGGCGCTACTAGCGCCACACGTATGCGCCGAGCCCGAAATTTGCATAGACGTCATCTTACAGATGTACTCTCACCGCCTACCAACTGTCGTTTATCTAACACAACCCCTTCTTGGTGTTGGGATTTTTTTCCGTCAGTGTATATATACATAAAGAGAGAGAGAGAGAAAGAAGTATATGAAATTTTGTCTCGTAGTTGTCTTTGCCTGTGTTAGCAGGAGAGAGAGAGAGAGAGACAGAGAGACAGAGGGAGAGATAGATAGGGAGAGAGAGAGAGAAATAGACAGCGGGAGAGAGATGAAAGTATATAAAATTTTGTCTTGTAGTATGATTTCCACTGTATCACAAACAGAGGCTACAAGACAAACAGATTTCAAGGCAGTGACTCACCAAGGGTCAAGATCTCATGTCGCCGTGCAGAGTCAACGAGACAGCTTCAGCTTTTTCACTACCATTCACCCACATCTCCCTCCCTACTTGCACTTGGTTCCGTTAATGGTCCAAGTCCTCTGTGACATCATATTTTGCATAACAAAGAGATATGTACTACGAAAAGTATACAAAGCCAAATCATCAAAAAACCCAAGACAAAATCTAACAATTTTAAGCTTTCCTTGAGAGGACAATGGAAAATATAGTGACTTGTTATGAAAACTGTAGGTATTTATTAAATTGAAGAATGCTACGTGTTAATTATCACACTCATATGCTATAGTTTCATGTGTTTATGAACTTCATGAAGTTTCTCCGTCATAAGCTCTTTGAGTCCCACTCACTTGAAGTCACATGGTGACAAGTCTAGAATATGCACAGGTTGGGGCATCAACTTAATATTCATTTTCTCCAAATAAGGAACGGTAGAACTGGCTATGTGCGTCCTAGCATTGAGCGACACGTGAAAAGAAATGGGGGAACCCAACTTGAACAAGCTAATTTCACGCCGAAATGCTCGGTTAAAATTCTGTAAATAGATGATTTTGAAACGTGAACCATATCTTCGATATCTCTAATTGATAGGTGTCTGCCTTCTTGTATAATGACACCTATTGTGTTTATGTTTACCTCTGTAACACCCGTTAAAGGTTTTCCTCCATGCGCGATTAAAGCTGCCGACTCACGACCGTCCATAAATTCGTTATGCCATTTGTAATTTTTTGATTTTTCTAGACATTCATCTTTATAAGCCTTTCGCAAAAGAGCGGAAAGTCTCTCCAACAGACTTCTTAAGTCGACAGCAAAAATTTAATAGCCCTCTTTATTCCTGGTGAACCGCTACCAAGCGAAAACACTTGCCAGGGGTTCACGAAACAACGCTTATTAAATTGCGCACTACCTACGACGCATGCGTGAGAAACACGCGAGTCTGGTTGCTGTGGTTACTCCAAAAACTACCGTTTTTTCGAGACTCGTGCCGAGGTCGAACGTAAGGTATTGCAGATTTTTTTTATAAAAACAGTCTCAGTTGTTTTAAGACAAGCTATGCATATAAACTGACAAAACGAGAATAGACAGTACGGGTGATAGAGAAAGGTGGATTGAAAGGCCGAGAAATAGATGGGCCGTTTCGGTAGACGAATGATATGATGCGCTGGCCTCTGACCATTCGTCCAAGATGCGATCGATTTTGTGTCTCGGATAAGGCATGGATGTTGTGTTTGTTCAGTGGCGCTGGTTCACTCCCTTCCCTGGAAAACCAGTACCGCTGAATGAGGAATAGTCAACCCTATATAGCCCTTGCAGTTGCGCGTGGAGGTTGTTAAACCCCCGAAACAAAAATAAAAATAAGGTGTGACGAAATAGTGATGGCTGTGAGAGTAGAGTGAATAAAAGATGGTGGAAGTCGCTATTATGCTCGTTGAACCATTGCTGAACATATCTTGCGCGACGGACAATTGCATTTTCGTTCTTGAAACAGTCGTCACCTGCCGCATAAAAATTCAATATTGCAAGATACACTTGATCGTCAACAATGTTCAGATATTCGTTGGAGAATACCTGAATTTCCAACAATATCAGGGAACCCGTTTTGTACTAACAGAACGTGCTCCACACCATATCCAAAAAATAACAACACTATACTAGTGATCCGATTTATTGGTGGAGGAATACATACACTGAAGTGCCAGAAAAACTGGTACACCAGTCTAATACTTGGTAGGTCCCCCACGGTAATGCAGGACTGCAGAAATACGACTGGTCATGGAATCCACTAGCTTCTGGAAATATGCTGTAGGCAATGCACACCATATTTCCTGCAGAGCGTTCCACAATTCGGGTGTATTCCGAGGTCTCGGATTCCTGTGTTTGATAGCGCTTCGCATGGCATCCAAATGTGTTCTATCACGTTCAGATCTGGAAACTTGGGTGGGAATGGCAACACGCCAAACTCGGATGAATGCTCCTCTAACCATAATGTGGCATCCCGACACTTGTGTGGAGGTGCATTGTCCTGTTGGAACAGGCCCAACCCATCAGCATGAATGCAGGACATGAACTGGTGTACCTCGTCAGAAAGGATGCGCACATAGCGTTGGCAGGACACAGACGTTTGTAGACGTGCTAGGGTTCCCAGTGAAGTCCAGCTAAACATACACTATACCATTACGGGCCCTTTACCAGCCGGTACAGTTCCCTGTTTACAGACGGATCCATGGCTTCATGGGGTTTGCGCCACACACGAATTATTCCATAAGCCCGATACAGTTGGAAACGCGACTCGTCAGACCAGGCTACTGGTTTCCAGTCATCAAGTGTCCAGTGGCGGTGTTGCCGTGCCCAAGCGAGGCGCATAGCTCCGTGTCGTGCACCCATCAAGGGGACCCGAATTGGGCGGTGCCTCCTAAAGCCCATATCGTGCAGGGTACGTTGCACAGTCCGGACGCTGTTGCTTGTTGAGGCTCCAGCATTGAATTTCGATGCTACCCTCGAGAGTGTCGCGTGAGACGATTCTTGACAACCGACGACGGTCACGTTCACCCAATGTCTATTTACGGCCACACTGGTATCGTAGGTTGGAGTTTTTGCCGGAATTCTTGTAGTCACGGTACACCCTTGCAATGGTCGTCCATGAAAATCGAACTTCGTTTCTACCTCCGAAATACTATGGCCCATCTCACGAGCGCCAAATATGAAACTGCATTGAAAATCGCTTAAATGTTATTACTTGTTACTCTCATGCCGAAAACAGCTCTCACAGCTGTCAAGGATTCTATTGCTTTATATACGCACTGCAGGACGCAACCGAGTACGCGCATACGTGACGTTGCTATGTATTTTGCATAAGCTCGTCGGTACCAGTTTTTCTGGCACTTCAGTGTACATAAGCGTTTCCAAACTTTCGCACATCAACTAGATGGCTTTTTCAAAGAAGTTAGACAGAAACTAAGGAAAGAACAACAGGCAGCTTCTGTCTAACTTCCTTGAAATATTGATGCGCGAAAGCTTGGAAAAGCTTTTGTACACTGAAGAGCAATTGAATTAGAGACAGCTGGCGTTATGCAAATGTGGCGCTGTGTGCGGCCCCGTAAACGGAAACGACATGACGTATGCAGAGATCCGACAATACAAGAAGGGATGCGACGGGAATCAGTAAGAGTCGGACGCAGTATAGGTAAGACGAAGCATCTAAGCGCATTTTATCGTGGCCAAATTGGCGAGGCCCGACGAATGGGTCACTCCATCTCGGAAGTCGTGCAGGCACTGGGATTTTCACGAGCCAGTGTGTCACGGGTGCACCGTGAGTACATCGAATCCGGTAAAACCATCCCTGAAAGGGCCAACTGCCGTGGACAACAGCGTGTGGATGAGCGGGGTCATCGTCGGCTAGCTCGCATTGTAACAGCGGATAGATGGGCCACAGTGCAAGAAATCACTCGGCAATTTTACACTGGTGTACAAAACCTTGTAAGCAGCCACACCATCCAGAACCATCTCCTCGTTATGGGGTACAGAAGCCATTGCCCCACGAGGGCACCGCTGCTGACCGCACATCACAGTGTGCAAATATTAGCATGGGCGCGGGAATATCGCCACTGGACCCTAGATATGTGGGAAAATATTGCCTGGACTGAACAGTTGAGATTCACGTTGGTACATGCAGATGGCAGGTTACGAGTACGGCGCAAACCACATGAAGCGATGGACTTGCCAGCAGGGTACTCTTCAAGCTGGTGGGGGTGGCATTCTCGTCTGGGGACTGTTCCCGTGGACTGAAATGGTACCCCTGCTATGCGTGACATCGTCCCTCACAGGTCAATGTTACCGGGATATCCTGGACAACCATTTGCTCCCGTTTGTGCGTCTTCAGTATCTCACTGGGGACCTCATCCTGCAACAAGACAATGCACCGTGCCATCGGCCCTGAGTTATATCCGAATGGTTGGATGAACACTCCCCGACGTGACCTCACTTCCTTGGCCAGCTAGGTCTCCTGACCTCAATCCCATCGAGCACATCTGGGATGCCATCGAGAGAGATGTTCGAGGCTCTGACCCCCTCCATCAAATCTTCGTGAACTGTGGGAGCTTGTTCAGGGGTCGTCGATCCGTATGGCTTCCCAACGCTTCCCGTGTCTTGTCGAGTCCATGTCGAGATGAATCGCCGCCGTCATTAGGGCGAAAGATGGTGCTACACGTTACTATACAGGTATCTCTAATTCATTTGCTCTTCAGTGTATATATTTCTACGCCAATAAATCAGATCACTAGTAGAGTGTTACTATTTTCTACATAATTGGTGTGCTGTTCCTCGTTACCACATCCAGAATCATAAATTGTTTTTACAAGTCAAGCTGGGTGTATTGCTTCATTGGGCTTCCGCCAAACTTTCTGCCTACCGTCGCTCAACAACAAGTTGCGTCGCGAATCGTAGGACCACGTGATTTTTCTTTCAGTCTTCCAGTTATCAGTTACGGTGTTCCTGATATCACTATGATGACTATTCCGGTTCTTCGCAGAAATTCGTGATTTCCGTACAGGCATTCTTCTACCAATACCTCGATCCTTCTCAATTCCTTGGGCATAGTTTACTGAAATATGGTTTCAGAATAGCCTTCATTGCATGATTCAGTTAATTGCTGAACAGAGACAGTCCGGTTTGTCCGTATTAGCCTTCTCAGACGACGGCGATGTTAATCCAGACAGATTCTCGTTGCGCCGCAACTAGGTCTCTTAGACAAGCAATGCAGGTAATTTTTCCACCAATTAAAAACCTGGGATATGTCGTCTTTTGAGAAACCAGTCAGTTTTCAAAATGGTCGCTCCAGCCAGACTGTCACCCACAGTAAGCCCTTTGTCGAACTCCAAGAGATTCTTTGTTTTTCCCATTTCGATAAACACTCCTGACAATAACTGACTAGCAGAAATCTTAGACAGCTGCCTATATCACGTGACGACGCACGTGACCACGTATTTTGCATATACGGTGTGTAAGTGACGTTTACGTACGTTATCGTAAATCTTTCTAATTCAGTAGCCGGTGTGTGCATATGTCACGCTTTTAAAAATTCGTGCAAAAACATGCTTAAAAAGAGACCGATTTTTCTCCTTATATTCTTGGAGCTCACTCACAACTCTGTGAAAACGCAAATTCGTCCGTGACGGAGATTGTATCCACGCTCGCTCACTCCGGAGTAAGTTGCTCTCTCAACTAAGCTACACAGACGGAATATATCGCTGCAGATTTGTCGTTTTGACACGTGCTATACCTCTGCAGTACGTCACATCATCTCCCTCTTAATTTTTTTAATTTGAAGCGAAGAAAGATATTTTATTAATTCTAGACGATGCGTGGAACAAACGCCACACATTTTCCAAGAACCCTACGGACAGTACATCCATTTTTACGTTCAGGCGCCAATGTATGAGAACAAAGCCGCGCCAATGTATCAGAACAAAGCCGCGCCAATGTATCAGAACAAAGTCGCTCCGATGTATCAGAACAAAGCCGCGCCGATGTATCAGAACAAAGCTGCGCTGATGTATCAGAACAAAACCGCGCCGATGTATCAGAACAAAACCGCGCCGATGTATCAGAACAAAGCCGCGCTAATGTATCAGAACAAAGTCGCGCCAATGTATCAGAACAAAGCTGCGCTGATGTATCAGAACAAAACCGCGCCGATGTATCAGAACAAAACCGCGCCGATGTATCAGAACAAAGCCGCGCTAATGTATCAGAACAAAGCCGCGCCGATGTATCAGAACAAAGCCGCGCCAATGTATCAGAACAAAGCCGCGCCGATGTATCAGAACAAAGCCGCGCCGATGTATCAGAACAAAGCCGCGCCCCCTCACTCCAGAGTAAGTTGCTCTCCCAACTAAGCTACACGGACGGAATGGATCGCTGCAGATTTGTCGACTTGACACGTGCCTTATATATGTAGTACGTCGCAACGCACGTGAAGTGCTTATTTATTTATTTTCTAGGACCAAAATTAGAGTTGTTCTTATTTATTTTAATGGTGATTTCGTTACCTGCTTATCTTCCAGGCTATCTAGGAAACACATAATTCAGAAAGATTTTGATGGAAACATAATGACCTGATTATTTAAAATATTATCTAAAACCACGATGGATGAAATGATGAAAATGTTATTAAAGCTCATGAATTCAGACATTCAGTTTGCCTTTCTCAAAGAAATCGCAAAACAAACGAATATTTCTCTAATATGAAAAGCGAAAATTCAATAGGAACAGTATGTTGCCCAGCATCTGTGAACACGCAAGGAGGCCGTTTTCGTAGAATCGTTTTTTTATTTTTAGAAGATATGATGCGGTTATTTTTATTGACCCTCCGAGAAGAAAATGAGAGCGATAAAAACGTCAGTGACTCGCTTGTATGCTTTAAACAGCTGATTTAATTACAGAAAAATTGCCAAAGGAATTCCTTCAATTCGGGGATGATAGTGACTGTAACTTTTGAGAAAGACATAAACTTTTTGTCATAAACTTGGGAACTTAAAGGTGCTCTAAATACTTAAGCATTTTTATACCTTTTCATTCGACTTTTAGGTACTATATTTTCAGATACTAACATAAATATATGGTAAATGGTAAAAATGCAAAACTGGGATAACGTTATTCGAGATTTCAGCTACTGTCGCGAATATATTTTTCCAGTTTTCATTCTCGAAGTAGAGATATTGAGATAAATTTGAATGCATGTTTATACATATTTTTCAGTAAATATGCATTCAAATTATTTATTTACATATTTAATTTTAATGCATATTTACTAATATTACACATCATAAAATACAGACCACCTGAAAGGAATCGAGCTACGACTTTGAGTTTTACAGGATATGTTGATTGGCAATACAGAACAAATGATAAGCATTTCGGTGTCATACGTACCAGGAGCGCCGGTGTAGCTGATAATCTGTGTGGCCACCTCTGGCTTGTTTCACCTGCTGACGCATCGAATCAAATAATGTGTGAATGGTGTCCTGTGTAAAAACCATCCAGTCTGTATTAACCCGCGTCCAAAGTTCATCAAGAGTTGATGGCGGACGGTCGTACGTTCTGAGGTATTGAATCAAATAATGTGTGAATGGTGTCCTGTGGGAAAATCATCCAGGTGTATTGGCCCGCGTCCCAAGTTCATCAAAAGTTGCTAGCGGACGTTCGTACGCTCTGAGGTGTTGAATGAAATAATGTGTGAATGGTGTCCTGTGGAATAGCCATCCAGGCTGTATTGACCCGCGTCCAAAGTTCATCACGGGTTGCTGGCGGACGGTCGTACGCTCTGAGGTGTTGAATGAAATAATGTGTGAATGGTGTCCTGTGGAATAGCCATCCAGGCTGTATTGACCCGCGTCCAAAGTTCATCAAGAGTTGATGGCGGACGGTCGTACGTTCTGAGGTATTGAATCAAATAATGTGTGAATGGTGTCCTGTGGAATAAGCACCCAGGCTGTATTGACCCGCGTCCAATGCTCATCAAGGGTTGCTGGCGGATGGTCGTACGCTCTGAGGTATTGAATCAAATAATGTGTGAATGGTGTCCTGTGGAATAGCCATCCAGTCTGTATTGACCCGCGTCCAAAGTTCATCACGGGTTGCTGGCGGACGGTCGTACGCTCTGAGGTGTTGAATGAAATAATGTGTGAATGGTGTCCTGTGGAATAGCCATCCAGGCTGTATTGACCCGCGTCCAAAGTTCATCAAGAGTTGATGGCGGACGGTCGTACGTTCTGAGGTATTGAATCAAATAATGTGTGAATGGTGTCCTGTGGAATAAGCACCCAGGCTGTATTGACCCGCGTCCAAAGTTCATCAAGGGTTGCTGGCGGATGGTCGTACGCTCTGAGGTATTGAATCAAATAATGTGTGAATGGTGTCCTGTGGAATAGCCATCCAGTCTGTATTGACCCGCGTCCAAAGTTCATCACGGGTTGCTGGCGGACGGTCGTACGCTCTGAGGTGTTGAATGAAATAATGTGTGAATGGTGTCCTGTGGAATAACCATCCAGGCTGTATTGACCCGCATCCAATGTTCATCAAGGGTTAGGGTGCTGGCGGGCGGTCGTACGCTCTGAGGTATTGAATCAAATAATGTGTGAATGGTGTCCTGTGGAATAGCCATTGACCCGCGTCCCAAGTTCATCAAGAGTTGCTGGCGGACGGTCGTACGCTCTGAGGCATTGAATCAAATAATTGGTGAATGTTGTCCTGTGGAATAGCCATGCAGGCTGTATTGACCCACGTCCGAAGTTCATCAAGTTTTGCTGGTGGACGGTCGTACACTCTGAGGTATCGAATCAAAAAATGTGTTAAGGTTGTCCTGTGGAATAACCATCCAGGCTGTATTGACCCGCATCCAAAGTTCATCAATAGTTACTGGAAAACTGTCGTACACTCTAAAGTATTGAATCAAATAATGTGTGAATGGTGTCCTGTGTAATAGCCATCCAGGCTGTATTGACCCGCGTCCAAAGTTCATCAAGAGTTGCTGGCGGAAGCTCGTACGGTCTGAGCTATTGAATCAAATAATGTGTGAATGGTATCCTGTGTAATAGCCATCCAGGATGTATTGACCCGCGTCCAAAGTTCGTCAGGAGTTGCTGGCGGATGGTCATACCCGTCATTTGAGCACGTCCCAGAGATTATCTACGAGTGATTAATCCGGCGATCTAGCCGTACACGGCAGAAGTGGAACGTTGCTATGACTGAAATAGTCACGTGTTGTGGTTTCAACATGGAGTGTGGCATTGTTCTGCTGAAATGTGGTCCTCTGGGACGTCCTGCTGGTACAGAAGGGCGACCGGCCGTAGAATGTCATTGACGTAACTGGCACTTTTTATGGTGGTACGGATCCTCCCGAGAGTTGATTTGCTTTCGTAACCGATGGCACCCTCAGACACAATGCTCGTGTTGGTGCGGTATGCCCGATGCAGATACATTCTTCCTGACGCCTGTGAATCGGCGGACACATATGCTGCCATCATTTTCTCCTAAACAGAAGCGCCTTTCGTTCGAGAACACGATATTGTGCCATTCGTCACGCCACTTCCTTTGTTCAATGCACTATTGCAGCACAGCCGTTCGTTTCTGCGGTGTCGAAGGTAGTTTGACGAGGGGATGACGTGCCCGCAATCCGAACTACAGCAACGTATTTTTACAGCTGACATGTGTGGTGTACTACAGAGGTGAAAACACGTGTCAAAACGACAAATCTGCAGCGAGACATTCTCTCCGCGTAACTCAGTTGGGGGAACAACTTAATCCGAAGTGAGAGATCTGGGATTCGATGTCCGTCGCGGACTAACTTGTGTTTTAACATTGGCGCCCGATTGTGGAAAATTGATCCACTGGCCGTTGCGTTCTTTGAAAAATGCGTGATGTTTGTTCCACACATTGTTAGGAATTGATAAAAAAATTACTACTTAGCTTCAAAGAAAAAAAAAAGAGGGAGATGGTGTGACGTACTACAGAAGTGAAAACATGTGTCAAGACGACAAATCAGCAGCAAGACATTCTGTTCGCGTAACTCAGTTGGGAGAGCGACTTACCCCGGAGTGAGGGGACCCTTATTCGACGCCAGGCGCGGACAAACTTGTACGTTATACATGAGAGAATGCGTAGCAGCTCGCCACTGCTGCGCCAACGCCTTTTTATTTTATTTTTTATTTCGTGTCAGAAGCGTGCATGCGGCATCCATAACATCACAAATATGTCAATGAGAATAATCACAAAATTAAAATGATAAAACATACACAATACATTATAAAAGCTCAGATATCTCAATTTAAATACTATAATTCACAACTGTTTAAACCATCAAACTGTAATGACGTGCCAATTGTATTGCTTTTTCTGAAGCAAATTCTAAATCCTTCATTTCACACCGCACTGGGTTCAGGCAACAGTCTAATAAATGGGATTTTGTTTGTATATCCCCACAATCACAGAAATGTTGTTCAGATCGAAGAAAACCCCATTTTACCAAATGGTGTCTTGATCTTTCCGCTCCAGTCCTAATCCTATTAAGAGTTCTCCACACAATCCATCCGTATTGATGTCCAGGGGAGATGACAGCTTTGATATACAGGGCATATAACCATACATAACATGTCTGACACCCCTAAGATATTTTGTCATTTCCACATCCCATTGTATCTTTCTCCTTAATATAGATGAGGCTATCTCTCCAACTACATAGAGTTTATCTAAAGGCGTAGGTCTCAGACAACAAGTAACAATCCTACAAGTATCGTTCAGAGCGATGCCAACTTTTTTAGCATGAGCCGAACGTACCCAAACAGGTCAAGCATATTCAGCGGCAGAAAAGCACAGAGCCATTGCCGAGATCCGAACCAATCTGGGATTTGCTCCCCACGAGGAGTTAACAAACAAGTTTACGAAGCAAATTGTTTCTAGCATAAATCTTTTGTCTAGTGTTCTCACAGTGCATCTTAAAAGTTAGAGCTCTGTCCAAAATGACTCCTATATATTTGGGTGAATCCGCATTCGGAAGTGAAGAGCCATTTAATACTATTTTAAGTTTTCTGTTTACTTCATGATTTCTCAGATGAAATGCTGTAACCTGTGTCTTGGCTGGACTAAGGGTCTAATGATTTCTAACGCAATATATTTGAAAGCAGTTTACGGCCCTCGTAAGTGCACTCTCAATCTCTCTAAAATTATCATATTCTGCCGCCAATGCAAGATCGTCAGCAAATAAAAATGACCTAGTGTTGATCCTTAGTGTAAATCATGAATGAAATACGGGATTACACCATATAATAAAATTCTTGAAGATGACAATCCGACTTTTGGTGTAAATGTGACAAGGATGATAAGTCAGATAATACCCGAAAACCTGAAAATTTCATCGTCCTCGAGCGGGGCTCAAACCCGCGTCTCCCAGATAGCGCCCGGGTATGCTAACCACTACGCCACCCAGAACGACCAAGTCTCAAGTTTCCGATGAATTGGAATATAACCATCACAGATTTTGAAGTTTACGGATATTATCTGACATATCATCCTTGTAACATTTACACCAAAAATCGGATTGTTATCTTCAAAATTTGTATTAGTGTAAATATTAAATAATATTGGAGACAGCACATTTCCTTGTGGTAATCCATTCTTCTGGTCTCTCCATCTGCTACGTTTATTCTGAAAATCCACGAAAAAGTTTCTATTTCCTAACAAATTTGCCATAATTGTAGTTAGTTTCATATTCCTTGTCATATCGTAAAGTTTACATAACAATACTTCATGATTTACAGTGTCATCTGCATCATCAACGGCGTTGATGATGCAGATAACACTGTAAATGACACTGTGTGTCATTCGCATCATCAACGCCGTGTCATCCACATCATATAAGATTATAAATGACACAGTGTCATCCGCATCATCAACAGCGTTCATGATGCATCATCAAAGCCGTGTGATCCACATCATATAACACTGTAAATGACAGAGTGTCAACCGCATCTGATGTGTACGGCATCCAGGATGACATACAGTGTCATCTGCATCATCAACGCCGTTGATTAACAGTGTTATCTCCATCATCAACGCCGTTGATGATTAACAGATCACAGTGTTATCTGCATCATCAACGCCGTTGATGATTAACAGCTAACACTGTAAATGACACTGTATATCATCCACATCATCTACGGCGTTGATGATGCATCATCAACGCTGTGTATCCACATCATATAACCCTGTAAATGACACTGTATGTCATCCGCATCATCAACGCCGTGTCATCCACATCATATAACATTATAAATGACACAGTGTCATCCGCATCATCAAAGCCGTGTGATCCACATCATATAACACTGTAAATGACAGAGTGTCAACCTCATCTGATGTGTACGGCATCCAGGATGACATACAGTGTCCTCTGCATCATCAACGCCGTTGATTGGCAGTGTTATCTGCATCATCAACGCCGTTGATGATTAACAGATCACAGTGTTATCTGCATCATCAACGCCGTTGATGATTAACAGTGTTATGATTAACAGATAATAGTGTTATCTGCATCATCAACGCCGTTGATGATTAACAGTGTTATGATTAACAGCTAACACTGTATATGACACTGTATATCATCCACATCATCTACGGCGTTGATGATGCATCATCAACGCTGTGTCATCCACATCATATAACCCTGTAAATGACACTGTATGTCATCCGCATCATCAACGCCGTGTCATCCACATCATATAACATTATAAATGACCCAGTGTCATCCGCATCATCAAAGCCGTGTGATCCACATCATATAACACTGTAAATGACAGAGTGTCAACCTCATCTGATGTGTACGGCATCCAGGATGACATACAGTGTCCTCTGCATCATCAACGCCGTTGATTGGCAGTGTTATCTGCATCATCAACGCCGTTGATGATTAACAGATCACAGTGTTATCTGCATCATCAACGCCGTTGATGATTAACAGTGTTATGATTAACAGATAATAGTGTTATCTGCATCATCAACGCCGTTGATGATTAACAGTGTTATGATTAACAGATAATAGTGTTATCTGCATCATCAACGCCGTTGATGATTAACAGTGTTATGATTAACAGCTAACAGTGTATATGACACTGTATATCATCCGCATCATCTACGGCGTTGATGATGCATCATCAACGCTGTGTCATCCACATCATATAACACTGTACATGACACAGTGTCATCCGCATCATCAACGGCGTTCATGATGCAGAACGGTCACTCAAAGACACCCTCATGAGATGACGGTTGACCCTCGGCGTTTTGTGTGTACGATATCCAAAACCGCTCTTCGTGTCGTACGCCATTCTTCGTACAATTTTTTGCAAACTCTTGCCACGACAGACACGCCGCTTCCCACACGACCCGCAATCTTCTGGAGGGGCATTGTACTCTCTCATGCCGCTAATGCGACCTATGACTGTATGACTGTCTTACACGATGACGAGGCATCCTTATCCACTGCTTATCAAGCACTGACATGCCGACCAAGCCACGTGGCGCTTATAACAGAAAAACGACCAGTTTCCGCTCCTTGACATTGCGCAAACTGATTTGCCTAAACGCAGTAAGCATGCACCTATGGCGCCTGAATGCTAATCATTTCTACCATATTGCCTGATTAGCATATGCTGTGAAAATCAAACCCGTACTTCGAATTATTTCAGGTGGTTTTTTCTGTTTTTTTTTTTTTTTTATGAAAGTGAGTGTATTTTGAATGCGCTATTTTAATTGTCCTTTAGTGGACAATTAAAAAAATCAGTCATACAATTAAGTTAAGACAATGGTACAGTAATATCAGCGGGATTGTCTTTCCTTAAATTAGAGCCATTGATACACGAAAACAATTTTGAATTTGATTTATGGAGCGATGTCGACAGATCAATAGACAGAGTGTCGGCTTAATATGTTTCTTTATTAATTGTTTTTTATTGCGCGTTTGCTCAATATGCATTCCGTTTCCCTTTAGCATATGCCTCCAAACGTCACCTTACCATGAATTATAGAACAATGCTTCTAATAAATCGTTACTTCGTGCAACAGGCCAATAAAAAAAAACCAGATAAGTCAGTTCCTAACAATACAAAGAAACTGTTTACTGACAAAAACGTCCTATATTTATTTATCGTTCTATATTTATTTATTTATTGGCTTTAACCGACAGAAAGACGCAGTATATTTTCCCGTTGCAAAAAACTGGTTCTGTTAGCTGTCTGTGAAAACAAACAATCGCGTTAATCCGCCTACGCGGGAGAAGACTTAATATTCGATTACTGGAAGATAAAAAACTTCAATGAAAAGGAATAACACTAAGGGTGAAGGAAAACATGAAAAAAATTAGTATGCTGCAGGTTTAACGCAATAACACCCAATGCGTGTTTCACGTTAATTTAAACAACAGGAAATCCGTTTTGCTTGAAGCGCTGACGGTACGAATTTTTTTAATCTACGAAGACGCTATCTGTTTTGAAAAAACGGAATGTAAACCAATTTAAATTTAAATATTTTGTGATCAAACCTTTGACGAAAATGGACTTAAACTTTTCCAAATCTAATATCTACTTACCTTCACATTCAAAGAGAAGCGATAGATATTTTGTTTTGAATTGAGACTGTGTGAGGTATGACAGTGCAACTAAAAACATCACCGCACACGTATTTTCATTTATGCGACACACCGTTGTGACTTCTCCACATTACTGTATTGAAATACGCGTACATTCTATGACGATACAAATTTCTCTACCATTTTTATGTCACAGGAGGAATTTGAACCCACAGTTCTCGTCTCCGAAGCTCCGAGTGCTATCCACTATACGACACTGGCATGTGCTCTCACTTCTATCTGCCTTTATCTCATGAGCGTCTTATTGGGCGGGCATGTCACCATTCGTTGTACACTATATTATCAAAAGTATTCGAACACCACAATATTTTGGGACAAAGAGCTTTATTATCGCAATTAATAGTTCGTCAGTCCATCTTTTGCTTCTATGACAGCCACAAGATTTCAAAGCACACTATCAGCCAATGGACATAGGTCCCGACGGGAGTGTCTCGCCATTCGATCTACAAAGCTGATGCCAAAGTCGAGAGTGAAGACGGGCGTAGTGGTCCATTTCGTATCCATTGCTGCAGTTCAATCCAGAAGTGTTCTATGGGATTAAGATCAGGACTCTGAGCAGGCCAGTCTAACAATTCCACCTCATTTTCAAGAAACCAGTCTTGCACGCGCCGTGCAGTGTGGCAGGGAGCTCGATCGTGTTGGAAGAGACAACAGTCTTTTCCAAAATACACTTCCAGTTCATCGCAGAGGTGTTCCATGGGATTAAGATCAGGACTCTGAGCAGGCCAGTCGAACAATTCCACCTCATTTTCAAGAAACCAGTCCTGCACGGTCCGTGCAGTGTGGCAGGGAGCACGATCGTGTTGGAACGGACAACGATCATTTCCATAATACCAGTTCATCGCAGAGGTGTTCCATGTGATTAAGATCAAGATCTCAGTAGGTCAGTTTAACAATTCCACCACATTTTCAAGAAACCAGTGTTGCACGCGCCGTGCAGTGTGGCAGGGAGCTCGATTGTGTTGGAACGGACAACGGTCATTTTCATAATACAATTCCAATTCATCACAGAGTTGTTCTATGGGACTAAGATCAGGACTCTGAGCAAGCCAGTCTAACAATTCCACCTCATTTTCAAGAAACCAGTCCTGCACGCGCCGTGCAGTGTGGCAGGAAGCTCGATCGTGTTGGAACGGACAACGGTCATTTCCATTATAGAATTCCAATTCATCGCAGAATTGTTCTATGGGACTAAGATCAGGACTTTGAGAAGGCCAGTCTAACAATTCCACCTCATTTTCAAGAAACCAGTCCTGCACACGCCGTGCAGTGTGGCAGGGAGCTCGATCTTGTTGGAAGAGACAACGGTCACTTCCAAAATACATTTCCAGTTCATCGCAGAGGTGTTCCATGTGGTTAAGATCAGGACTCTGAGCAGACCAGTCTAACAATTCCACCTCATTTTCAAGAAACCAGTCCTGCACACGCCGTGCAGTGTGGCAGGGAGCTCGATCGTGTTGGAACGGACAACGGTCATTTCCACAGTACAATTCAGAGGTGTTCCATGGGATTAGGATCAGGACTCTGAGCAGGTCAGTCTAACAATTCCACCTGATTTTCAAGAAACCAGTCCTGCACGGTCCGTGCAGTGTGGCAGGGAGCACGATCGTGTTGTTGGAACGGACAACGATCATTTCCATAATACCAGTTCATCGCAGAGGTGTTCCATGTGATTAAGATCAAGATCTCAGCCGGTCAGTTTAACAATTCCACCACATTTTCAAGAAACCGGTGTTGCACGCGCCGTGCAGTGTGGCAGGGAGCTCGATCGTGTTGGAAGAGACAACGGTCACTTCCAAAATACACTTCCAGTTCATCGCAGAGGTGTTCCATGTGGTTAAAATCAGGACTCTGAGCAGGCCAGGCTAACAATTCCACCTCATTTTCAAGAAACCAGTCCTGCACACGCCGTGCAGTGTGGCAGGGAGCTCGATCGTGTTGGAACGGACAACGGTCATTTCCATAATACAATTCCAGTTCATCGCAGAGGTGTTCCATGGGATTAGGATCAGGCTCTGAGCAGGTCAGTCTAACAATTCCACCTAATTTTCAAGAAACCAGTCCTGCACACGCCGCGCAGTGTGGCAGGGAGTTCGATCGTGTTGGAAGATACAATTGTCGTTTTCATAAAAGTGCCACATTGTTGGTAAGGCAGGGTTATACAGAAAGTCGAGGTACACTTCAGAGTTCATGGTTTATGGTGTAATAACCAACGGGCCCAGTCGCATCCATGAAAAAAAACTCTATACCATGATAGAGCCTCCGCCGAAATTAAATGTCCGAAGATCACAGTTTGCCGAGCTGTTACCTAATCCAAACACTTCAACCCAAAGAACAGGTTTCAAGTCACCCACAGCTTAGAAATGACAGGAGGCACACCATTCCAAAAACAGGCGAAGTAAAAGTCTGTAACGACATGGACACAATACAAGATGGCGCCCCCTCACCAATTTTTTCTTTTGTTAAATGATGCGGGCTCATGACGTGTTTGTGTCTTTTTGTCAGGAGGGTGTTTCATTGCGTTATGTTAAGTAATTTTGCAATGATATTTATTATTAATGATAAGTATGGTAAGTCTGTTTCGCAGTGTACCAGTGTACGTTTCAATTTATTGACCTTCAGGATTTTGTGAAAAATAAATACATCATGATAATAACATATATTGGTGTAAGGCAATCTAATGCACTGGAAAAGACACAGTAATGTGGAAAAAAGAGCAAATATTAAAACGATCTTAATGAACACTGACGGTGCAAAGTAAAATTTGATTAACACATACGTAGTTTCCCCATTTTCCACCCAATCTCAAACTGTCCCATAATTATGGCATGGTCATTTGCTTTTTACATGTCTTTGTATGGGCAAAATCGTCAATTACTGAAGAGTAGTATACACCCAGGGTTACGTCCTTTTCAACACACATTATCATGAGTGAGTTAAACTTTTTGTCTTCCAATAACGCCCTTTCTTAATTTTTTATTCTTGAGACAGCTGAAAATGATCTTTCAGCAGGATGTTTCGTGAAAAAACATTCTCAAAGTTATTTCTAAGTTTTGAAATGTACTCTGAAGATTGTTTTCAATGATGAAAGTGTACATATCCCGTGGAATGTTCAAATCTTCGACATTCATATATGACTGGAAATGTAAACATTTGTTGCTGAGGAATTTTTCTAAGTATCCTTGGTACCTATGGAAATGTTTATTTGATTTAGCCACTTTGTCACGAGAACTGGTTTCTTTCAAATCCCTGAAAACTTCAAATCTTTCCAGAACAACTTCGTATGATTTCCTCCTGTTTGCTAAATTACTGATTAAAGAACCCATAATCCTAAAAACTGTGTTTACTCTTGCTCGGTTAATGCCCTCCGTCCACACGTATGGAGCTACGACTACAAATAATAATAGAAGTTTCAAAAATTAATAAATTTTGTCAAATTACTTAAGTAAAATTTTTCTTGGGTGGTTGTACTAAAATATTCATGAAAACCTCTTCCAGCTTGACGCCCCCTAAATCTGGAGCCCTGGGCCCGTTGCTTGAAGATTGCCTGACAACAAAGAGCGCTTCGCATCCACGGTCGTGATGCGTGGCTTGCTGCTGTTGCACTATATTAATCTAAACTGTGCAACTCTCTGCGGATAGTTATGCTACCAATCGAGTCATTGCAAACATTTTCTACTTCAGAAGCAATAGAAACGGCAGAGGAAGAACGGGATTTCTTAAAATTTCTTACCATGGTTCTTCTGTCACATTTTGTCAGTTTGTGCGGTCTATTGAACGTTATTATTATTATTTTTTTTTTGCTGTACCTATACAGCACAGAAGTTTCAGATATGTATCAATAATGTTACAATCTATCATTTTCGTTACACTTTCAGAGATATCTTACAATTACAATTCAGCAACATCTATTTTGGAACATAACTCTTTGTACGTTACGGTTACGTTAAAAAAAATAGCATTCACCGATACTACTGTTTTATAGTTTCCATTGTACATAATTGCTACCTTCATGTTACATTCCATCGATATTTAAGATTTTCGGTTTAGCAACGCGTGGATGCGCATGCGCACTTATGCCATTTCACCGAAGCACTCTCGTAGTCGTATTTCCTCGTACTACTGGGATATTCTTTGGTAATACTGTCGTACTCGAGTTAGCTAATTAGTTGATTTGATATTTCATCCTTTTTTTTTTTTGTAATTCAAGATCATCTGAAAGTAACTAATTGTTTTGCCACCCCGGTGGCGCAGTGGTCTAAGGCGATCATTCGTCCGTAAGGGGTCCGGGTTCAAATCCCGGTCAGGCATGGATGTTGTGTTTGTCTTATGGCACTGGCTCTCTCCTTTCCTTGGAACCAGTGACCCTAGATTAGGGACGAACGACTGCTTATAGCCCATTGAGTTGCTCACGGTGGTCGTTAAACCTCCAATACAAAAAAAATTGTTTTGATTTTTATATAAAAAAATTGTTTTTGATTTTTATATTTTTTAAATTCTAAAAAAATATTTTATAAAATCTAAGTAAATGGCTGCGTTGTTGTATTAGTATACTATACCAGCATGTTTTTTACACTTGTAGCTGAGAAATTTCATATTGGTAGGTATTTAGAGAAATAACGAATTTGATTTTCTTTCTTTTTTCCGCTGAAATATAGTCTATTCCACATGTACACTGAAGAGCAATTAAATTACAGATGCCTGTCTAGTAACGTGTAGCACCACCTTTTGGCCTGATGACGGCGGCGATTCGTCTCGGCATGGGCTCGACAAGACACCGGAAGCGTTGTGGAGTCATGTGGATCCACGACCCCTCAACAAGCTCCCACAGTTCACGAAGATTTGGTGGAGGGGGTTAGAGCCTCGAACATCTCTCTCGATGGCATCCCAGATGTGCTCGATGGGATTGAGGTCAGCTGACCTAGCTGGCCAAGGAAACGAGGTCACGTCGGTGGAGTGTTCATCCCACCCTTTGGATACAATTCAGGAGCGATGACACGGTGCATTGTCTTGTTGCACGATGAGGTCCCCAGTGGGATGTTGAAGACACGCAAACGGGAGCAAATGGTCGTCCAGGTTATCCCTGAAACGTTTACCTGTAAGGGACGATGTCAGTCGTACCTGGGGTCCCATTTCAGTCCACGTAATCAGTCCCCAGACGTGAATACCACCCCACCAGCTTTAAGAGTACCCTGCTGGCAAGAAGATTCCATCGCTTCATGTAGTTTGCGCCGTATTCGTATCCTGCCATCCGCATGTACCAACGTGAATCTCGACTCATCAGTCCAGGCAACATTTTTCCACATGTCTAGGGTCCAGTGGCGATGTTTCCGCGCCCATGCTAATCTTTGCACCCTGTGATGTGCGGTCAGAAGCGGTAACTTCGTGGGACGATGGCTTCTGTACCCCATAACGAGGAAATGGTTCTGGATGGTGTCGCTGCTTACACGTTTTTGTGCACCAGCGTTAAATTGCCGAGTGATTTCTTGCACTGTGGCCCGTTTATCTGCTGTTACAATGCGAGCTAGCCGAAGATGACCCAGCGCATGCACACGCTGTTGTCCACGGCAGTTGGCCCTTGCAGGGATGGTTTTACCGGATTCGATGTACTTAAGGTGCACCCGTGACACAGTGGCTCGTGAAAATCCCAGTGCTTGTACGACTTCCGAGATGGAGTGACCCATTTGTCGGGCCTCGACAATTTTCCCACGATCAAATGCGCTTAGATCCTTCGTCTTACCCATTCTGCGACCGACTCTTACTGATTCCCGTCGCATCACTCCTTATATTGTCAGAGTTGCTGCATACGTCATGTCGTTTCCGTTTACAGGGCCGCACACAGCGCCACATTTGCATAACGCCAGCTGTCTCTAATTCAATTGCTTTTCAGTGTATAATAGATATTCGACACCATCATTTGGGACCGATTTTTATTTCTTTTGTTATCATTATATAAACGCAGCCACTGTTCCCAATGGACAGCGGACTGCGTTGAACCTGCGAAAATGCAAACAACTCGTAATATGACTGTTGTTGTTTTTGAAAGAGCTGTTGAGTGTAATATTTTTTATTGTGATTTTACAAAGTTTATTAAAACTATAATGAAAGCGCAACGGTGTGTACAAAAACGCAGCAGTAATATGATGATGAAGCAAATATATTTCAAATACGTAACAGTAACAGGAATTTGGCATACTGAAGTTAGAAAGACCTTTCACTGTAACGTATCAGTTATGTTTCAAAGTTATGTAAGGTTTGAGGACATTTTGGCGTAACCGTAAGGTTTCTGAAACATTATTCTTACATTGCGTAACGTATCTGAAAAGTCTCAATGTTTCAGTGCTACGTACTTGTAACATGAACGAAATATTGTGTGCTGTGTGGGTAGTTGCACCGTCCTGCTTCCACGTCTTCACGACATCACTTCCAGTCGATTTTGGTATGTTTAATTTCGGTACAACGTTCCGTATGGTAACGTTACTCGAACGACATCCAATGACAAGATCACGCTCGAACTCTATAAGTTCATGTCCAAGCGGTGTATCCGCTTCAAAGTTACTTATAGCACGACAGAATATCTCAGCTTAATATACGTACCTCCCCACTCACAATATCTTTTTCTGCGAACCATTTTTTGCACATATGCAAATATTTGGTAGTGTCCGAAAGCTTTTGATAATAGAGGGTATGTTTTTCCTTTGATTGGTGTTTAACGACCACAGTGAGCAACTCGCTTTATGCAGTTGCGCGGCCTTAATTTAGAGCCACTAATTCCACAGAAGTGAGAAAGCCAGGGTCATAAGACAAACACATCACTCATGCCTAGCAAGGATTCGAACCGGGACCGACAACGGACGAATGATCATTAGTCAGTGCCTAGACCACTGACCCACTTTGAAGTAACCTTGCCATCTAATACACGATTTATAAGAGTTTAATATACTTAAAAAATGAATATTACATACACTAAAAACACGAATTAACAAGTTAGTAAAGTCATGCAATGCATTGATTATGATACGCTTTCCAACATACCGGAAACCATTGCTCAACTTATGAGGATAATGGCTGTAGAACAAATCTCGCTCCTGTTTCCTGACCTTTGACCCCATTTCGATAATACTCAACAGAACCGGTAAAGTATACTTTCGGAACAACATGATAAAGTTTCGTCTCAATCAAAGCATTTTTACGCAAGTTATGACGCATAAGGGCAATGGAATGGATACCGCTCCTATGCCGTGACCCCTAATCTCACTTTACCCATTTTCAGTAGGGTTAATTCCCAGGTGGTCCCCTACATTATGCTAAGATTTCATCGACATCGAACCATATTTACGCAAGTTATGACGCATAAAAGCGATGGAATGGATCCCGCTCCTATGCCGTGACCTTTGACCCCATTTCGTCCATTTTCAATAGGGTTTGTGTCCAGTGGCTTCCTATCACATACTAAAATTTCATCAAAATCGAACCATTTTTACGCGAGTTATCGTGCCGACAGACGGACAGATAGACGGACGGACGGACGGACGGACGGACAGACGGACGGTCAAAGCTGGAGCATATACGCTTCCTTAACCTACGGTTGGAAAGCGTAAAAAACATTAGCACTTTCAATCTCACGTTGAGCTCGTCTTCAGAAGTATGTAATGCTGCGTTAAACTAAGAGCAATGGTATATATGTGGAAGGTATATCTTATGAGCATGCTCAGTTTGAAAGATGTTACATTATTCACTGCTAGTGGTTGGGGAGAGTTCCCAGTTTTTACACAATAGTTCTCATGGTGACGGAATCGCTGTATGAGTGTCATCGTTACAGCAATTCTCTCTTGTGTTAGCAGACTTTCTGCCAAAAGCAAGGGCGAACAGTTACTTGGGTATTGAGAATTTTTGCATTTTGCCAGTCCGGTTGATGTTTACCTTGCAGGCAGAGTCAAGATAGAGCAGTTGCTGAAGAGTGCGTTTTGACACTTGTGACGTGCCTGCCCCGCAGGACGCACACGATATAAAGGCAGATAGCAACGAGAACGAACGTCTGCGTAGCTCAGTTGATAGAGCGACTCGTTCCGGAATAAGTGGACTCGGGTTCGATCCCCGGCGTGGATAAAAAATGATGGATAAATTTACTTAGTTATAATGGCGCCCGAACTTCCCGGATGATCCGGCCGTTAAAGATCTCGCAATGGTGTGATGTTCTTTCCACACCGCGAGATAAGAAATATAAGAGAATCCCTTCTCCAGCTCTTCGAAAAATAAATGTGTGTGACGTTGCATTCCACACACCAGATTGACTGGGAGTTCTCAAGTGCGCGTTCTGCAGCGGATGGCTGCATGCAACGATTCATGGTCACGGCTGACCCGCGGGCCATGCCCCCGGCCCTCTTTCGGTGGGGGATGTGACTTGCCTGCCCCGCAGGACGCACACTACATAAAGGCAGATAGCAGCGGGAACGAACGTCTGCGTAGGTCAGTTGGTAGAGCGACTTGTTCCGGAATAAATGGATTCGGGTTCGATCCCCGGCGTGCACCAAAAATGACGGAGAAATTTACTTCGTTATACACTATATTTAATGTATGTTCATTCAAAAAATATCTGCCAGCACTACGAAATCGGCTTTGGATTGAAGACTCGAAACATCAGTGACTTGTTAAAGAAGGACAGAGACCAAATTCCGATGGACACCAGATATGGTGTATATGCAATACTATTGGAGACAACCTGTGGAGATGCCAGTAAATAGTTATACATAGGCTCTACTCGGCGGAACCTTTGATTGTGATTGAATGAACATAATATAGTGTCAAAATGCACTCTTCAGCAACTGCTCTATCTAGGCTTTACCAGCAGGGTAAATAAACATCAACCTGCAAAAATTCTCAATACCCCAATTAACTGTTCAGCCTTGCTTTTGGCAGAAAGTCTGCTAATACAAAGGCATAGAGAGAATTGCTGTAACGGTGGCATTCCTATAACGATTTCGTCACCATGGAATCTTGTGTAAAAACTCGGAACTCTCTCCGACCACTAGCAATGAATAATATAACATCTTTCTAACTGAGCATGCTCATAAGATATGCTTCCCACATACATACCATTACTCCTAGTTTAACGCAGCATTATATACTTCTGAAGACGAGATCAACGTGATCTTGAAAGTGCTAATGGTTTTAACTTGTGTTTTTATGGTGTTTCAAAAAGAATGACCCGATTTCAAAGTAGTATATTTAATAAGGCAAATGTTGGATAGTTACAAAACAAAGAGCCAAGTATGAAGGAAGATATAAAGTTTCACTCACCATGTAACGTATACTCTAGATTCACTTTCCTTTTGATTTTTACTATCTCTGGTTATTTTATTTTCCTATGTAAATTATCTTCTGACTTAACGAGATGTTATTTCTCCCGCTGAATGAGATCTGGCAATCAGTGTAAGTCATGACGTGGTGGTAGCCAGTATAAATAGGCGCGTTCAACGATACCAGAGAGAGCTTTTTGTTGATGTGCGTAGGGAGAGCTTTGTTTTATGTGTAAAGAGATCTTCGTTTATGTGAGTAGAGCTTCGTTCATGTGCAAGGAGCTACGTTTTATTGAGTAGCTGTGTGTCCGGTGAAGTGTATGTTGGATCATATCAGTAGTTTCCCTAATAAAAAGTTGTTTTAGTAAGTACGTTTTTCTCAGTTCATAGTTTTGTCAGACCTCTGTCTGGCTGTTAGGTTTATTTCATTAAGTGTTATTAGTAACAACCAGCATAAGACTTTATTCATCTTAATTACTACTACAACATTACTACCAGTTATAAGCTTGTTCATTATTATTACTACATTACTAGCAGGAAAGATTATTCATGATATAATTAACAACACAACAACCATTAGAAGAAGCTTAGAAGAAGCTTGTATTCATTATAACCACAATTACAAATGCTCAATGTGCCCTCCACCTGCTGCACGGACAACATCACGCCGATAGCTGAATTCATCCCAAACGCGTCGGAGAGTAATTTCCGTCACAGAATTTACCGCGGCCGTGATTCTCGTTCAGAGCTCATCCAAGTCAGCGGGTAAAGGGGGAACATAAACACGGTCTTTTACGTATCCCCATAAAAAAGGTCACATGGTGTGATATCTGGATATCTCGGAACCCAAGCGTGTAGTGCCAAGTCATGGGGTCCCCTGCGTCCAATCCAATGCTGAGGCAATGTGTTGTTTGGAAACCGACGAACTTGGAGGTTCCAATGTGGCGGTACGCCGTCCTGCTGCAAAATGTAATCTCCAGATTGGTCATGCAACTGCGGAAGTAGCCACTCCTTCAGCATTTCAAGATAGGAGTAGCCCATAACCATGTTGTCCGCAAAAAAAGAAAGGGTCATAAACCTTTCTTACAGAAACCGCGCAAAAAACATTCAGTTTTGGTGAATCAAGTTCATGTTGGAGAGTTTCATGTGGATTCTCCAATCCCCATATGTGAACATTGCGGCGCGAAACTTTCCCGCTTACATGAAAGGTTGCTTCATCGCTAAAAATCAACCTTTGTACGACGGTGTCGTCCTCCATGTCCTCTAACAGAGTTGCACAAAAATCTTTTCGTTGTGTTTTGCCACCTCCGCGAAGAGCTTGCACCAGTTGCCATCTGTACGACTTCAGCAGCAAACGTCGTCGTAAAACACGCCAAACAGTCACATGAGGAATGACAAGTTCGCGGCTCGCACGACGAGTAGACTCCTGTGGGCTTCGCTGAAACGCCTCGTGAATTCGTTGCACATTCGTCGCTGAAGTGGTTAGTCGTCCAGGACTCTTTCCCTTAGATAAACACCCTGTTTCTTCAAATTGTCGAAACCGACGACGAATGTTTTTGCCCACTGGTGGCGCACTGCCGTAACGCCGTTTAAACGCTCGCTGCACAGCAATCACGGACTTGGTATTGCTAAATTCGAGCACACAAAACGCCTCCTGTTTTCTCGACGTCATCTTCTCACTCAGTAAGCATAGCGGCTGTTTGGACGCTTGTGCTGCCATCTAGCGGTAGTCATAACAAATTCTGGTTCACGCCCGTAGTCATGATACGAGTCACATTCAGCGGTGGTTAGTGGTTGCCGAGATATCCACTTTTCAAATCGGGACATCCTTTATGAAACATCCTGTACATAACATTCATTTTTAAGTATATTAAACTTATGTAAATCCTGCATTAGACGGCAAAGTTACTTTATAGCCAGGAGTTCATTTTACGTTCGGGTGCCAATGTGAAACCTTTTTGCCGGCGGTAAGATTTGAACTCACGTCTCCTCGCTCCGGAACCGGTTATTCTCCAGACTGAACTATACCGACCTTGGCTTATCACTGCAACTTGCGCTTTGACTCTTGCGTCCCTTCAGTTGCACACACACACATCACACATATCCTCCCTCCCCTCCTTGAGAAAGGCCGGGCACGGAATCGTTGGCTTCAATTCCACTGCAAACCATACTAGCCGGAGAATACCCTGTAGTAGAAGGAGTTTTTTATTAATTCCAGACAATGTGTGGAAGAAGCATCATACATTATTCTTGACCCTCACGGCCAAGAGTTCATTTTACGTTCGTGTGCCAATGTGAAGTAAGCCCTTTTTGCCGGTGGTGGAATTCAAACCCACACCTCTTCACTCCAGAGCAAGAGATTCTCCTGACTGAACTACACCGAGCTTGGCTAATCGCTGTAACTTTCCGTTGTGACGCATGCCGCATCTTAGTGACATGTCACAAAAAAGTGACATGTCAGTTCAATTATACTTATAAGTGGGACATATCAGTACAATGATACTCATAAGTGTGACATGTCAGTTCAATGATACTCATAAGTGTGACATCTCAGTTCAATGATACTCATAAGTGTGTCATGTCAGTTCAATGATATTCATAAATGTGACATGTCAGTTCGATGATTCTCATAAGTGTGTCATGTCAGTTCAATAACACTCATAAGTGTGTCATGTCAGTTCAATGATACTCATAAGTGTGTCATGTCAGTTCAATGATACTCATAAGTGTGACATGCCAGTTCAATGATACGGTCGCTCAGTGAACATCATTGGTACACCTAGTTCAATTCTAAAGTATATCAGAATCCCCAAAAATTTAAAACAAAAAACAAAAGAAGCGGTTTTAAAAACATTTGAGAATGTCTTTGAACAGAAATCAGAAATCAGGAGGCATTTGAACGATCACTTTTTAATTAGTTATCTCAGAAGACCACTAATCAAGTTTTTAAGGTATTCTCATGAGAACAAAAACTCTTCCACGCAGAACTGAAGGTACGTCAACTACAAAGAAAATAAAACTAATTGAAAAACATAGCAAATTCTCAGGAGAACAACTCATCTTTTCTTTATCGCTGGAAAATGTAGACGAAGGGTAAAAATGAACAAATGTTGTTTTTCCTCTAAAGAAAAAAGCCCAAATTTTTCGACTAAGATAGTTTTTGTTTTGTACTTCTCGTTCCGTTCTTCCCAAGAGAGCGTGGAGATAAATTGCTCCTAATTGCCCAAGAAAATATCATGGAGAAGCGCGCCAACTTCGACAACAACGGACGGAAAGAAGACAAGCTTTGTTCAAATGTCAGAACCAAAGAAGTGCCAGAAATACCTTGTCCGGACATGGAGATACAGACTGGTATTATGACTAAGTAAAGGAATACTCGTAACTAGTGTTTTGCTTGAAGGAAAGCGTTACAGACAAGATAAACTTAACACAATGCATGTAAGCAACTGGGACAGCTCATAATTTATTAGCTTTTAAATACCAAACAGAAGGCATCGCTTTTTTCACGTTTTATAAGTGAGTCACGGAAAAACTATAATCGGGCACCACCGGGAATCGAACCCACGGTCTTCCAGTTACGCGCAGGACATGTTATCACTTCACCACAGCGGCTTCGAATTTTCCAGACTCACAAGTGATTAATTGCCAAACCATATCTGGCGCGTAACTGAAAGACTGGGTTCGATTTCCGATGGTGGCCGATGATAATTTTTCCGTGACTCACTTATAAACGTGGAAAGAGCGATGACTTCTGTTTGGTGTTCCTGATCCACGTCGAGTGTTTGAATTAATTATCAATTCGCCTCCTAGTTATTTGTTCAGTTGCTGATTTCCATATTATTAACGAGACTCACTTATTAACGTGGAAAGAGCGATGATTTCTGTTTGGTGTTCCTGATCAACGTCGAGTGTTTGAATTAATAACTTTTAAATGACAGATGTAGCTGAACCAACTGATGCCTTCCATTTTCTGGCTCCGCTAATATCTGCGCTCGTCCGTATAGCGAAAGCTGTGCAATACAAATCGTCTCTTCATCTCAGCAATACCGACGATAAAACTATTAACGATGGTAAACGCTCACTTCTAGTCTTCTCTATTCCATGAGCCAAACCATCAGAAAGGCTAGTCCTCCTCGCATTGACATTGTACCACTAGGTAGAAGCAAGTGACTCAAACATACCCCCATGAGGAATTACATTATTACGACCTCCAGCCTAGAAACATGAGCGTGGAGACCGAGCGATGACACTGGTGATGTTCACAGAACAGTACATATACAACCCCAAGACCGGCTTTCGGTTAGTAGAGTGTTCGGAGTAAGAATGGGGAAAAGCTGCCGATTTATCGGAGTTTGATAAAAGACAAATTGTGATGGCACGTCACCTCAGAACTACGATCTTCGAGTTTCGAGGTGACGTGCCATCAAAATTTCCGAAGTGACGTGCCATCACAATTTCCGAGGTGACGTGCCATCACACGGCGGGACGATGGTTCGTCGTTCACGTGCCGCTGTAGTGAATAGTATAAAAAGTAGTGGTCAGATGACCAAACGACGAACCATCGTCCCGCCGTGTATCGTCCGCAGCTCATTGTTGCCAGACGGGAGCGTATGCTATCGCGCATTGTTCAGAGCGACCGCAAGGCCTCAGTGCGCCAAATCACCCGCAGCTACAAAGGTGGTGATCAGGGCAATGTGTCACAGCACACAGTTCGTCGCAATCTTCTGCGCATGGGCCTGCGTAGCCATATACCCATCCGGGGCCCCAATGCTCACTGCACGTCATTGACAACCATGCATGAAATGGGCCCAAGATCATTGAGATTGGACCGTGGATGATTCGAAAAAAGTGGCCTGGTCTGACAGATCAAGACTCCTGGGGCATCACGTAGACGACGGAGCGCAGAAAGGTCACTTACCAGAGGAGGTTGTGGCATCTGGAAGCACTGTTGGGCGGAGACAGGCCGGCGGCGACAATTTTATGCCCTGGGCGATGTTTTCTTGGGACACTTCAGGCCACATTACCCCAACAGCACAATCCCTGACAGCTGTCAGGTATCTGAACATCGTTGCGGACCAAGTTCCCCCATGACCATCGGTATCTCAACATCGTTGCGGACCAAGTTCCCCCATGACCATCGGTATCTGAACATCGTTGCGGACCAAGTTCCCCCATGACCATCGGTATCTCAACATCGTTGCGGACCAAGTTTCCCCATGGCCATCGGTTTCTGAACATCGTTGCGAACCAAGTTCCCTCATTCATGGCAACTGTGTTCCCTGCTGGTGATGGCCATTACCAACAGGAAAGCACGCCATGCCACACACTGCCAGAATAGTCAAGGAGTAGTTCGAGGAGCATGCTGGTCACTTTCTCTTACTTCCCTGGCCTCCAAATTCACCTGACACGAACCCAATCGAACATTTGTGGTTCGACTTAGAAAAACGGGGGTTCGCGCTAAATCACCACCACCCTGAATGAAATGTACGGGAACTTGAGGACCTGCTGTTGACATTATGGTACCAAATACCCCAAGATACCTATCGTCCCTTGATCAAATCGATGCCTCGCCGAGTGGCTGATGTTTTGCGGGCTAAAGAGAGTTCTACAGCTTACTAGGTAGGTGGTCGTAATGTAATGGTTTATCGGTGTATTCTGTCTCCTGTCTTAGGCTCGACGCCATTGTTATCGTCCTTTCAGCATGTGACGTACTTCAGAGGAGAAGCACATGCCAAAACATCAAAGTTGTAGAGAAAAATTCCGTCGGTATAGCTAAATTCGGAAAACATCCGGCCCTGGAGCGGAAGAATGCGGGGATACGATATCCACCACAGAAAGATTTATATTTTCACAAGCGGGTAATCAGTCATAAAGTATTAATATCTATCACCTCCCTAAAATATGGTTTTGAATAACAAATCTAAAGGGACTCGTTCCAGTAGTGTTCGGCCCACTTCTTAGATAACGTATACATTCGTTCGAGCCGACTTCATCCCATTTTGCTCACCCCGATAACTTTGCGTTAATTGGTTCCAGTCGGTTAACGGTTAAATTGCTAGACCATCCAAACTCCGGCCAAGAATTCTTCTTGATTCTGTGTAAAATTTTAAAACAAGAAAGATGACACAGAATTTTCGGGTGTAATAAGCATGTCCTTTGAATTCGTTCTGACGCTAATTAAATTTATCAAAGCTATTCAAAATCAATAGAACCGGTATGGAAAACAATAGTATCTGACGGAAGAAAGAAGTTTTTTAATCGGGTTTTTAATCCCTCAGATATTGCTGTAAACGGAATCGTGAGCTTACGCCCTCTGGTGGCAGACTTGTGCGTTAAGAAAATATGAATTTATATGAGAAACATTTCGCACCGGAAACGCTCTCCAACAAAGAAATAATTTTTCAAATCGGACTCTTAGAAACAGAGATATAAACCAAAATGAGATGTGACTTTACGAACCCAGGTGAGAAAACCATGCATTATTTTAGCAAGAAAGTATTCTCAAAAGGTTTTGCAATATGAGCGGTATCGGTCCGAGAAAAAAATTATTTGATTTTTCAGGAGCCCAGATTTTGCTACGAATACCTCAGAAACAGAAATTAACACTTATGCCTCCTTGTGGCCAAAACATTCTTCACCAAACATTAAAAATTATGTGAAAAATATTTTCCATCAGGTCTTGTATGCGATACAGGAAGAAATTTTCTAATCGGAGTTTTAGAAGCTGAAATAACGCAGAAAACGCAATTTACCTTTGCGCCTCCTAGCGGAAAGTCTATGATTTACTTGAAAATTTTGAATTTAGAGAAAAAAAGTTTTTGCATTGGAAACACTATCCAACAAAGAAAGAATTTTTGAAATCGGACTCCTAGAATAAGAAATATTGTCAAAAATAAGATATACATCTACGCCTCCTAGCGTTGAAACCATGCATTATTTTAAGAAGAAAATGTCTCTAAAAGGTTTGTCGACATGAGTAGTTTCGGTCTACTAACGACGATTTTTTCAATCGAGAATATGGAAGCTCATATTTTGCAGCAAATACATCAGAAGCGGAAATTAAGATTTACTCCCCTGGTGGCCAAACCATTTTTTTTTACAAAAATTATAAATTATGTGCAAACGATTTCCCACCAGGAGCTGTATCTAGTGCAGAAAGAATTTTTCAAATCGGAGATTTAGAAGCAGAGATATAGGAGGAAACGCAATTTACCTTTAGCAGAAAGTCCATGAATTACTTGAAAAATTTGAAATTATTTGAGAAGCATGTCGCACTGAAAACACTATCCAAGAAAGAAGGAATTTTTCAAATCGGACTACTAGAAGTAGAGATATTGACAAAAATAAGATTACATCTACGCCCCTGGCGGAGAAACTGTAGAATATTTTAAGAAGAAAATATTCCGAAAAGGTTTATCGATGTGAGTGGCATCAGTCCACGAAAGATTTTTTCAATCGATATTTTAGAAGCTGAGATTTTATTGCAAATACATCAGAAGCAAAAAATTAACACTAACGCCCCATGTTGTCCAAAGTATTCTTTACCAAAATTTGAAATTTCATGCAAAAGATTTTTCATGAGAAGGTGTATCCGCTGAAGAAAACATTTTTCAAATCGGAGTTTTAGAGAAAGAGTAATCGGGGAAAATTTTATTTACTTTTACGCCCCCTAGCGGAAAATCTATGCGTAATTGGAAAAAGTAACTATATCTAAAATACTCTTCGACATAAATGGAATCGAAAGATAAAATAATTTTTTCAATCGGATGTTTAGAAGCAAATATGTGGAATAAAACGTATTTTTGAATTCGACATCATCTGCATTTACCCCTGTAGCGGCGTAATTGTACATCGTAAAAAAAAACGAAATAACGGATCGTCATTTGCATATTTCAAGCTTTCCAATGCAAAAAGAACTTTTCCAATCGGACTAATAGTTGCAGAGGTATCGTGGGTACAGGCGGACGGACAAACCGGTAACATAAGCACGATCTTGTTTTCTAAAAGACGTGCTAAAATATGGTTGCTTATTCGTGCACTGAATTCATACAAACATATCTTTGCTACTTATCTTTTTTTTACTGAAATTTAGGAAAAGAACCTGTTAAACGAAGAACTCGTTTGGGTTTAAACTCGTACAGTATTTAAGAACATGTAATGAGAAGTTTGAGTCGTTTGCGGAAATTTTGTTGGGTGTGCAACATTCGTTAACTACTTTACTTGCCCGCAACATACTATGTCGCACCTTCTGAAACTGTTTCCTTTTGCAAGCATAACTTCAGAATGTACTTAATAAATAAGAATCCGTATTATATGCAACTGCATACTTTAGCCATTTATGTCGTGTATGCATACAAAACGCAAATTACCGGTAAATATACACTACACTGACAAAACTCACCGGACACGCCTTCAAAAGAAAATGAACGGATCCGCTGCGTTGCTAAGATGCGCAGTACAGCTGCTAACGGCATAAAAGCAAGCCTGCAGCTGACCGCGATCATATCGCACTGTGAGGTTTAGTGAAAATGCGGCGGCCGAAGAGAATTGACTTTAAGAAAGGAAAGATTGTTGGGTGTGATATTAGTGGGTTGTCTGTAATACAACGGAGAGGGGTTTAAACGTACCCAAAACGTACCGGCAGACCAAAGAAAATCAGCGATGGAGAACGTCGAAGCCTCAGGAGAGTTCTCACAGCTAATCGATGGAGTACTGCACAAGACCTCAGTGTACAGGTGAGTAAAAATGCTGTAACCTCAGTATGTATATGTAACATTCGCAGAGAACTTCATTCCATGGGTTACCGTGGTCGTGCGGCTGCTCATAAGCCTTTCATCTCCACTCGGAATGCCACTCGTCGTTTAGCATGGTGTAAAGAACATTTATCGTGGACCGTAGATCAATGGAAACAGGTCCTATGGACTGATGAATCGAGATACACGATCCATAAGTCTGATGGCCTTGTGTGGGTTTGGCGGCAGCTGGGAGAACACTATTTACCTCAGTGTACTGTTCCTACGGTCACGTTTAGAGCTGGCAGTGTACTCGTGTGGGGATGTATTTCGTGGAATGGTCCCGGCCCATTGGGTATCGTAGACAAACCTATTAACCAGCACGTCTAGCTCGATATATTCTGAATATTTATGCCCTACCAAATCTGTGGCAATACTATGGAACCGAGCCTTGGTGGTACCAGCAGGATAATGCACCGAGCCATAGAGAAAGGACTGCTACCGCTTGGTTTGACGATAATTCCGTATCGTGTGTGGATTGGCCGGCACAGAGCCCCGATCTTTATTCCATAGAGCACCTATGGGATTTATTTTTTTTTTTTTTTTTTTTTTTTTTGATTGGAGGTTTAACGACCACCGTGAGCAACTCAAATGGGCTATAAGCAGTCGCCCGTCCCTAATTTAGGGTCACTGGTTCCAGGGAAGGGAGAGAGCCAGTGCCGTAAGACAAACACAACATCCATGCCTGACCGGGATTCGAACCCGGACCCCTTACGGACGAATGATCAGAGGCCAACGCCTTAGACCACTGCGCCACCGGGGCGGCCCTATGGGATTTAGAGCGCCGCATAAGAAGTTTGGAACCAAGACCTACTACTAAGCAACAGTTCGCGGCAGCATTATGTACTGAATGGAAGCGCATACCTATCGCTTTGTCCCAAAACCTTGTCGAAAGCATGTCTCGAAGGGTCAGTGCATGCATTAAGGCCAAAGGTGGATCGACACCGTACTAATGTATGTCAATAAATTCAATGTTGTGTTTCTCTTCTAGGCGTCCGGTGACTTTTGTGAATATAGTATATACTCAGTAGAGATAGAAATATGGGCAGTTGACATGGGCATCCTCCGCGCAGAGTGGAACAGACGCAAACAGATCTCAAGTGATAAGCAGGCGAACATCATAGCGTCCTAACAGTGTATTGCAATCATTGAACATGGGTCAAATTGGTTGAATTTGATCGTGGACGCATTTTCGACGCTGGACAGAAGGGTCATTCTATCTCCCAAGTAGTAAGAACACTGAGGTTCCTGAGGGCAGCGTTATCTAGGGTGTATCACCAGTACATCATCGACGGACCTACAAGCGCCAGTAGAGCAACTGGTGGCCGACCACGTGGTATTGATGACAGAGGTCGACATAGACTACCCAGGCTCGAACCAACCCACAGCTTGACAACAACAGCGCAAACTACATCCACGTTAAATGCTAGAGACCCAGCGTCAATGAGAGAATGGTACGACGCACCTTGCATATTCTGGGCTGAAGAAGCCAACTCCTTACTCGTGTACCAGTATTGACTGCTCGTCATCGGAAATTACGCCCCACTTTGTGCCGAGAATATGGAAACTCAACCTGTGTAGAATGCCGCCGCGTCGTTTGGTAAGATGAATCCCGTTTTCAGCTGTACTGAGCTGACTAGAGGGTACAGGTTTGTCGTCTACACGTTGAAGCCATGGTTCCGTTGGGTCAGGTCGGCTCTGTTAAAAGCGGTGATGGGTTGGAGAGCCTTCTGATGCGACACACTAGGTCCCTTAGTATGTGTTGAGAGATTCTTAACCGCTGCGCGCTACCAGCCTGTGCTGGCTGATCGCCTTGTGACGTTCCTGCCGCGCAGGACGCACAGGAGATAAAGGCAGATAACAATGAGAGCAGATGCCAGTGTGGAATAGTGGATAGCACTCGGAGCTCCGGGTTGGAATCCCGCCCGTAGCATTAAAATGATGGAGAAATTTACTTCGTCATAATGGCGCCCGAACTTCAAGGATAACCTGGCTGTTAGATTTCTCGTAATGGTGTGATGTTCTTTCCACACCGCGAGATCGGAAAAATGAGAATCCATTTTTCAGTGCTTAAAAAAAAAACAGTGTGTTGTTACGTTCCACACACCAAATTGTCTGGGATTTCTCAAATGCACGTTCTTCATCGGATGACTGCCTACAGCGTCATTTGGTCCCGGCTAACCCGTGGGCCATGCCTCCCGGCGCTCTTTCGGGGGAGGGATGGGACGTGCCTCCCCCGAGGACGCACATGATATAAAAGCATACATCAGTGAGAGCACATGTCAGTGTAGTATAGTGGATAGCACTCGGAGCCGAGAGTTGTGGGTTGGAATCCCGCCCCTGGCATAAAAATGATGGAGACCTTTTTCGTCATAACCTACACGCTTTCATGGCTTTCGAGCATCATGCGGACGATGGCCTGAATACGTTGTCCCACCGGCTGCAACCACCCGGGCATCAGTTTAAAACCATACAGTGAACCCCAAGGTCTCCGGATTAAAATCGCGTGAAAGCTCTCTGGGATGCCGTTGAGCCGAACATCAGTTCTGTTGATCCTGGATCGACGTCTGGGCTGGAGTTGTGAGCAACGCTGGGAAAGGCATTGCTGGCATTTCCTCCGGAAACCCTCCGGCATCTGGTAGAGTCAATGCCTCGGGGCGTGAATAGGCTTTTATTTGCACTAGAGGAAGAACAACACGTTATGAGGTAGCTATCTCTAATGTTTGTCCATTGAGCGTACATAAATTCAACCAAAATAATTTTACAGTCTGTTTGGCCTTTTAACCTACCCTTGCTTAACAATTTTACTTAAAAAGATAATCCTTTAATCTTTCGAAACCCGAAAAAGCAAGCAATAGCCCAAACTCGACGAACTAAGTTTGCCAGGAGATCGAAGAATTAGCAATCCATTGAAACCGAGCGAATGAAACTATAATACACTTCCTTTCTCCATACATGGCAGCATGAAACGCAACATCATAAATGTTCTTTTCCGGAAGGCTAGCTTTGAGGTGCTTGACCCCCCTTTCTGAAATCTCGTCATGTTTTCTGCGCTGAACGTCACATCGGAACTCCCAAGAATTTATTATTTTTGTTGTTATTGGAATTTAGTCAAGTCAAGCAGACTCTAACGGTTCTGTTTTACCTAATTCTGCTAGGGTGTGTTATATGTAAGAGCTATCCATGTTATCGATCAGAAGCAGTAATATCACAGCGTTGTCATTCTCTCAATAAGGTTCACGATTGCCTGTAGATGTTGTTCCATAGCTAAATGAATTTGATGTTACATTTTAGATAACTAAATTTTATTTTAATTACGTTATATCAACCTGCTAGATTTGTAGAATATTAAAAATCTTGTGATTAACTACTACCAATTCTGGAAGTTGTCTGCAGTGCACACATTTCATTTGACAGTATAGCGTTGCTGGATACCGGAATAACCACGGACATTGCTTTCAGAACACCCTTATTTTTGGTACCATTTCTTTACTAAGCGTGAACACTGAACACCGAAACACTACATCAGGGCAGCAAACATACAGAGTGATGCATTTAGTTAGGGTTACTTTAAAAACGCTGTGGTGTGGCTTATAACAGATATAATAAGTCAATATTTGGCAGAAATTACCTTCATGGATGAGAGTTTTCTATACCTGTACATGACTCCCATTGCGGACTCAGGCCTGTACATAACTCCCTTTTGCGGACAGGGCCTGCACATGAATCTCTTACTCGGGCCTGTACATGACTCTCTGTATTTCCCGTTGCAGAAGCAGGCCTGTACATGACTCCCTTTGCGGAATCAGCAGGGTTCATACCGGGTTCTCAATTCTTGCGACTTTTTTCTAACATCTGTGCTGTGGGGTGAACTGTCACCAGCTGTAAGGTCCTTTTTCTTCTCTGAGGACACTGCACGATCAGGATTGTACCTGGGCGTGCCACAGATCTTATTAACACCACAATTGGATAACGATGTCTTTTTACAGCAAGACGGGGCCCCACCGCAATGGTCACTCGAAGTCAGGAATGCCGCCCAAGTGGCGCAGTGGTCTAAGCGATGGCTTCTGAACATTCGTCCGAGATGGGTCCTGGTTCGAATCCCGGTGAGGCATGGCTGTTGTGTTTGTCTTACAGCTCTGGTTTCCCCCTTCCTTGGAGTTAGTGACCCTAAATTAGGGACGGGCGAAGGCTTACAGCCCATCGAGTTGCACAAGGTGGTCGTTAAACCCCCAATCAAAAAAAAAAAAAAAAAAAAAAAAAAAAAAAAAAAAAAGGGATTTTCTCAGCAAGACATTCAATGGCAACGGGTGTGGCAGCGATGGCCCTATTCCTTGGCCTGGAGACTCTCGGTTCTCACCCCCTTACCCCACCCCTATTTCTTCGTGTGGTGTTTTGTGAAGAATATCGTCTACGCACAACGGAGGGGTCGCCCTGTCGATCGCATTCTTCGCAACTTACGAAAAAAGATTCGTTTTAGCGATGGAAAACAAGTTTTGGCGAAAATATTGGCGATTATCTTTTTTTAATGACGTCCGAGCAAACACAATCTCAAAACAAGTTAGTAAAATCATGCAATGCATTGATTATGATACTATTTCCAACATACCAGAAATCATTACTTAAGTTATTACTCAATTTATGAGGATAATGGCTGTGGATAAAATCTTGCTCCTGTGACCTGGCTTTTGACTCCATTTCGACGATTTAAATAGAATTGGTTCAGTGTATCTCAGGAACAACATACTGAATTTTTGTCGCAATAGAAGCCTTTTTGTCAAGTTACAAGGATAATGGCTGTGGAATAAATCTCGATCCTGTGTCCTGACCTTTGACCCCATTTCGATGATCTTAAACTCAACGTGTTCAGTACATCTCCAGAACAACATGACGAAGTTTTGTCGCAATCGAAGCATTTTTACGTAAGGTATGGCGCATAAGGGCGATGGAATGCATCCCCTCCTATGTCCTGACCTTTGACCCCATTCCGTCCATTTTCAATAATAATCACCACATACTAGAATTTGATCGAAACCGAAACATTTTTACGCGAGTTATCGTGCCGACAGACACACGGACAGACAGACGGACAAAGCTGGAGCATATACGCTTCTTCAACCTACGATTGGAAAGCTCGGACGTCATGTCAAATCTTGCCTCGGTTATGGATTTCTTACTTTTCATTGAACCATCAACCAATATTGCACGACTTATACATATGAAAATAGCTATTAGATGGAAGTTGAATAAGTAATAAATCGCAAATTTTCAACATTTGTATTTTTTTTTACCCTGGATGTTTTACATCGGACCCACAGAATAAATGTCCCAATTTTTCAGCTTTTTTGAAATGAATCCTGTCAATAATTCTGTCTAAAAATCTTACAGGTAGTAATAAATTCAAAATTGAAAACAAGTATCTATATTCCTTTCCATTAGCATTCGGGATTTATAACATAACATATCACTGCTTATTTATAAGGGATCTTCAACCTATTGTTTTTGTTTATTAAAACAATTTGTTTTTATGGTTTCTATATTTTCAACTGAGAGTGGAAAAAAAAAAAATTAGCGACTTCAGATTACATTTTCCGAAAGAAATGTGGATTTCGCGAATGAGTTGGCGAAAATTTAAAAAAAAAGGGAGAACAATCGCTGCAACGACCTCAAAGCCTGGGGGACTCGAAGGTGAACAGTTCTGCAGCGTTCGCACAAATCACTCCGCAGATGTTAGAAAACACGTTACAAGAATTGAGCATCCGAAGTGAAATCTGCAGAGTCTGCAAAGAGGGGAATGTGACAAATTAGACAAACTCCCACTCATAAAGGTAATTTCTGTCAAATTTTCACTTATTATACGAGGTCCAATCACAACACAAAGTTTCGAGACTAAGCCGATATATGCTGCAACAAAATACTTACGTTACTTATGTCTGGCTATGGTCTTCCTCAATCTCCTTGGGCAGTGATAAACCGATGCCAGCGTTTTTGCCACTGTTGGAACGTTCCGTGCAAGTCCTATTCGCGAATCGTGTCAAGCACCGTCTGCGATTCGCGTTGAATCTCGTCTGCGGTTTCAAAACGGCGACTCTTGAGCTTCAGCTTCATCTTCGGGAACAGAAAGTAGTCACAGGGACCCACATCCGGCGAGTAAGGCTGGTGAGATAAGGCGGTCATGCTGTTGCGGCTGCAAAACTGGCGTGTTGTTAACGCTCTGTGAACTGCTGCGTTGTCGTGATGGAGTAGGAAATCGCCCCTGCGCTACATTTCAGGTTGTTTGCGGCGAATGCTCTCCCTAAGACGCCGCAGAACATCGCTATAAAAATGGGCTGCGACGATCTGGCCCTGGGAGACGAATTCACAGTGCACAACCCCACAAACGTCGAAGAACACGATGAGCGTCGTGTAGATGCCGGGCACTTCCACTGCGACGACTGTTGTTTGGTCTCCGAATCGTAACCGTAGACCCAAGTCTCGTCCTCAGTGATGACCCGCGACAGGAATATTGAATCATTCACCACCTGCTGGCGAAGATCTTGAAAGAGTCCCACACGTAGCACCTTCTGTTCGGAGTTCAAAATTTTTGGCACAAACTTTGCAGCAATACGGTGCATGTTCAAAACCGACGTCAGAATTTCTTGCACTGTTCCACATGACACATTAACGATGATAACAATGTCTTGAATGGTTCTCCGACTATCTTCATGCACCAGTTCTCTAATTCTGTCTACATTTTCGGGTGTTTTGCTCGTGGACGGTCGTCTCCCAGTGCCGTTCTGCCGCTCTTGAAGCGCGAGTGCCACTCAAAACACCTCGCACGTCTCATTGCTTCATTGCCATAAGCTTGCCGCAACATTTCATGCGTCTCCGTTCCCGATTTGCCGAGTTTGACGCAGAATTTCATGTTCGCTCGCTGTTCTAGTTTTGCAGTCCCTACCGAAATCGCAGCTGTGTACTGCACGTGCTCACCAAATATCGTGTGGCACAGCTCCCGATTTTCACAGAATGACGCCACTCGGCACAATGACTCATGAAGGTCACTGCCCTCGACCGCTACTCTCGCATCTGCGTACTGCAATCTGTTGGTGCGCTACGTACCTAGTCCCTTGAACCTTTTGATCGCACTACGTATCTGTTACGTATCTGTGACGTACCACAGAGGTAAAGTACGTGTCGAGACGACAAATGCGCAACGATACATTCCATCCGTGTAGCTTAGTTGGGAGAGCAACTTACTCGAGAGGGGGGAGGGGGGGAACTTTGGGTTCTTCGAAAAATGTGTGGCATTTATTCCACACATCGTCTGGAATTAATGAAGAATTCGTTCCTCTCTTCAAAAAGGAAATTACGTATCTGTGACGTACCACAGAGGTAAAGTGCGTGTCAAGACGAAGAGTGCGCAACGATACATTCCGTCAGTGTAGCTTAGTTGGGAGAGCAACTTACTCGAGAGGGGGAAGAGCAACTTTGGGTTCATCGAAAAATGTGTGACGTTTGTTCCACACATCGTCTGGAATTAATGAAATATTCGTTCCTCTCTTCAAAAAGGAAAATGAAAATTAAGAGGAAGATGATGTGATGTTTTACAGAGTTAAAGCACCTGTCAAGACGACAAATTCGCAGTGATACAATCCGTCCGTGTAGCTTAGTTGGGAGAGCAACTTTCTCCGGAGTGAGGAGGCGCGTTTTCAATCCCGTCATGGACAAATTTGTGTTTTCACGCAAGCCATTCCACAGCATTTTTAAATTACCCCAACCCAAACGGATCGCCTTGTAGAATGACATTAGCTAAAAAAAATACCTCAGTTTACTTTTCTTCTGTTTGATATCCATTGGAATATGGAAGATCATTTTGATTGACCCTGTATCTGTAGCGGGTGTTGTTCTTACAAAAAAACGTTCTCCTGAAATAAAGACGCTAGAAATGGTTAAATCGATCGTGCTTATCACACTAAAATGGCATTCGTTGATCAATGTCTGAAGCCTTCATTTAAAAGTTTCATGCGGCATGTCCTGCTTTAAGCCCGTTTGACATCTTATTTTTCGTCCCTTGAAAACCCACCCTAAAGGTGTCCCTGTATATTTGACTGAGGCCTGATAGTATCGAAAATGTATGTCACTTTCTGGGGCACCTTAAGCAGATCAAGATCAATCAAAGTGACAATCAACAATGTCTTAAATTTATATATACAAAAAAGGTAAAAAGAAAACCGAAGTTTTGCGTTTTGTTTAACTTAGTTTTCCATTTTCTTGAATGCCATTTGCGAAGAATTTCAAAGGAATGTTACTGTTGTTGACGTAGTGTCTACAAAATCTGATTATAACAGAGAAAGAAGGGGGTTTCTGTTTTCACGCAAATGGGATTCGCTATGCTGTCAAAACGGGTAGGCGGAGGTAGCCATGACAGACAGCTCAAGGTATCCTCCGTGTGGAAACCAATCTTATTAGCTAATGTTTCGGAAAATGCGAGTTTCAAAGAGAATCCGATCAGTCAGGCATTCGTGTGCACGGCTCGAACTTTACACATGACAACGTAAATCCTGAATGTATCGGTCAGCATTCAGCAGAGCAGCAGCTGTTCGGCTGCGAGAAATTTTCCATTAGATATGGCTCGGAGAATGCTTTCTCACAGGAAGTTACAGCATATTTCCGTGCACTGATTTTGAAAAGGTTATGCTTTAATTTCATAACAGGCTAAGATTATACATAAAAGACGCTTACGCGAAGACTCATTGCAAACAACTTAATATTCTTATCTCTCAGGACTATCATCCTCGGCCATCTGATGTTATATCCCGTTGCCCTTTCTTCGTTCACCAGCAAATAAATAATCTTACTCTCCACAAAACTCGACATATAAACGATTATGAGAACGTTTTCACCACTGAGCATGTTTGGCCACAAAATATTTATTTTCTGTTTTTCTTTTATGTCTCGTGCCCGACTTTAATGAAAACCGACCATGAAGGATTCATAAGGAATTTTTAAGGATTTATTTTGCTTTCCTGAATCACATTTAAACACAACTTTTACTCACTTCCATACCATTTATTAGGTGTGCAACTTGATTCCCGGCCACAGGCACGACGCGTTGACAGCAAATTATAGCAAATCGGATACGTACCTAATCAGGGAAATAATCCCCGTCGTGTTGGATAAATTTGCGCCATCGGTCAGGGAGCTGCCGAATGCCACTGCGGAAAAAAGAGGGCTGTTTCGAGTTGATAAAATCATCAATACTTGTGTGGACCTCCTCGGCAGAAGTGAAGTGTGTATCACTCAGGTGATGTTGCAGGGAGCGAAAGATGTGATAATCCGACGGAGCGAAGTCTGGAGAATACTCCGGGTGAGACAAAATCTCACATCCCAGGTCGGTGATCGGGTCTAAAGTCGTTTTCGCGGTATGAGGACGCGCGTTATCTTAAAGCAATAGGACCGACCTTCTGCCCTTGCCGGTGTATGGCCTTTTCGCCTCCATTGCGTCACTCACACGAATGAGTTGCTGACAATAACGCCCAGCTTTGACTGTTTCACCAGATTTGAGGAACTCATAGTGTACGACACCGCGCTGATCCGAATATCCATGCCAAGAAGTTTTTGTTGTACGCACAGAAACAACTTCTTGGCAAGGATATTCGGTTTGGCTGTACTGGCGGTAAGCTGACCTGGATAAACCCACAATTTGTGACGCTTAGGATTATCGTAGATGATCCGCTTCTCATCACAGGTCAAAATCTGGTGAAGGAAATCCTTCTTCTTGAATCTGGAGAGAAAGAACACAACAACATCGTAGCGCCTAGACTTGTTCGCAGCTGTGAGTTGGTGAGGCACCCAACGACCCTCCTTGCGAATCCGTCCAAGTTTGTGCAGGCGTTTTGCAATGGCTTGCCGTGTTACTCCGAGTTCCTGGGCGAGCTCTGACTGTGTGTGACAGGGATTTGCGTCCAACAGTTGCTCCAGTTTCTCATCGTCAACTTTCTGTTGCTGTCCCGGACGTTCTGCATCACGGAGATTGAAATTTCCTTGCTTAAACCACTGGACCCACTTCTTACACGTACTGTAGGACACAGCAGCTTGACCCAAAGCAACACAGATCATTTGCTGGGCTTCCTTTGCACTTCTCTTCTTTTCAGCTAAAACTCGAACAGGAGGCAGTGCCTCAAATGTTGCTTCTGGAACGACATTGCTTTCACCGTCAACTTTCGCCCCTTCTGTCACTACAGCTGTGAGTGGTTACGGTTGCCTGGAAAGCTGTTGCGCTGCAATCAGCCATTATCGCACACAGCTATTTGCATTTGCCGACGTTCTTTGATCTCTTGCGGTTAGGGGCCGAGAAGTCCAGCTTCCAGCTCCAACATGCCAATGGACAAGTCCGCATTCGTAGTGGCACTTGTTGTGGGTGGGCCTGAGTAATCGATGGACCATCGATGTGCCAGAGTAATCTTCATCGATAGATGTGCCTGCGTCGGACTGAGCATTGAATAACTGAAAAAGAGTCGCTTGGCCCGATAAGTCAAGGTTGCAGCTTTAACATGCCAATGGGCGGGACGTCATTCGAAGGCGCACCAGTAAACCTTCGCGATGGTATGGATCGTTAACAAAACCAACCCTCGCGTTGGTATGGATTGTTAACAAAAACAACCCTCGGGATGGTATGGATTGTTATCACGAGCATCACTTGGGTCCACCATCCTCATTGAACACACTCTCACCACGGATTCTTTCAAATCACTGTTTTGGACCATGTGTTGACGTTCATGGTGACCGCGTATCCCAATGGCGCTGAAATCTTTCAGAAAGACTCCCCGTATTGCAAGACCCGCATTGAGAGGAACTGATTCAGAAATATTTCGTGTGCCTTTGTAGCAGACGAATTCCCCGAACTTGAATTCTATCGAGAATTTGTGACATGCGGCTCTCATCGGTCAGTACTATACTATATCGCTGAAATCCGGGATATCATTCTATCCATCTGGTAGAAGATATTGAGAACACATTGTGCTGCCTAGCACAGTCGATGCCACTCCTGATGATGCAAGCTAGTGACCACAGATGCTATACGGTAAGTGGCCTCTATGTTCACCCCATGAATGTGTGATGGATTTTCAGTAAGTTCTCAGTCTAACTTATTTGTTCCATGCATTCTAAAAATATTGTATCATTGTTTTTGGAGCATTCTCTGGCGACATGAAGGCATTTACATCAACCTAGATAAGTATTTGACAACAAAAGATTTTGTCATATCTTAAAAACCATGCTTTTCTCTGTGGCTTATGCGGCTTTTCTTCGTTTTGCTCATTTTCAAAGATGATGATGGACTCCAAGGTAGTGCGAAATCTCACAGATGCAAATCACATTCCCGAAAGGTTTAGCTGGCGCAGTTTCGTTCTTCGCGCAAAAAAGTTTTTGTTTGCGATGCCCCCTGCTAAGAATGACTGGTGTAACAAATCAACTTTCAGAACTCCAACAACTAATATCCGGTGGCTATCATGTGGTTTTCCTGTAGAGCCAAATACAGTAACTCAATATTTTCAAAAACTGTCAACATCTGTGTGTCATGACACCATATTCGATCTTAGAACGTACTATATGCGTTGCGTACGACTCTGTTATTAATATAGCAAATGAATAAGCGAGTCGCTTACTCGCTTATTCATTTGCTATATTGATAAACAGCGAGCGGGGTATGATGAAGATCCACTATTTTTAGATGCACAAAAATGCCCGAAATACGACTATTATTAGTAAGCAAAACGTCCATCTTGAGAAACGTTAGAGAATTGGCTAGTGAGCCAGAATTTCTTAATCAAATCATCAATACTGCTGGGTCACACCGGTGGGATAGTAATTATAGGTGTGAGCGTCTGACGAATCGTCCGATTCGGTCCGGAGTGGAAGCCCTGGATGAAGCATGTGCAATGGCAATGCTCTTTCTGTGTAACCAATAGCTGCAAATTTGTGATTGGCCATTGCCTGTGCAGTTAGATTTACGTGGTGATAGTTAAAACTAGAAAAAAATATATATGCGAGTATACACAGTGCGTCAAAGAATTTTTAAGACTGGCGCTACATTTCAGCCTACGGTGGCGCCACCAGTGTAATCGCGAATGCTTTATAAACCGTGACCATCTGCTTGCTTTTTGCCAAAAGTACTACGCAGTTGTTAAAGTAACTCAAACGAAACGGCCGTTCATTAGAGAAGTAAAATTTTTTTCATGTTGAATTATTAAGATGGAACAAAGGGCTGTTATTAAATTTAACGCAAAAATGGAAAAAGTGCCTCGGAAATGTACCAAATGATGAAACAAGTTTACGGTGAGTTTTGTTTAAGTAGATCAAATGTTTTCCTGTGGCACAAACGTTTTTTGGACGGAAGAGATACGCTAGAAGATGATAAGCATACCGGAAGACCAAGTTCATCTAAGACACCTGAGATTATTGAAAAAGTGCGTGATTTCGAGGCAAACAATCGATGAGCGTCACTAAGAATGATGGAAGAGTCTTTAAATATCAAGAAAGAAACGATTTGAACCATCCTGCATGAAGATTTGGGGAAAACAAAAAGTCTGTGCTAAATTTGTTCCACACACGTTAACCAATGAACAAAAATCAAGGAGAAGTGCACATTGCAGAGACATCACTTCAGTTGCTGAAAATGATCCAAACTTCTTAAAATCGATTGTTACTGGTGATGAAACATGGTGTTTTCAATATGATCCTAAAACAAAGCGGCAAAGAGCGGAATGGAAGTCAAAAAACTCACCACAAGCGAAAAAAAAACAAGAAAAGTTCCATCAAAAATCAAAACAATGCTCATTACATTCTTCGATAGTAAGAATTGTAATGAGCATTGAATTTGTTCCAAAGAAATACACAAAGAATTTGTTTTAACTGGACAAACAATTACTGGTGATTTTTATTTAAATGTTTTGAGGCGTTTGATGGGCAGAATTCGTCGCTTTCGTCCAGAATATCGGGATGAAAACAGTAGGTGTTTTTGCACGATAATGCACCCAGTCGCAGCTCACTTCTTGTTCGTAGATTTTTGGCAAGAAATATCTTCTGTGTGTTGAATCATCCACCGTATTTGCCTGATTTAGCACCCTGCAACTTTTCTTTGTTCCCAAAACTTAAAATGACGGTAAAAGGGTGTTATTTTGATTATATTTCGACCATACAAACAGCTTTGACGCGTGCCTTGGAGGCAATTCCGCAAAGTGAACTGCAACAGGCATTCGAATCATTATTAAATCGCTGTAACAAGTGTTTTGAAGCAGGAGGGACTTATTTTGAATAACAAACCAAAACAAATTATAATTTCTTGTTTCTATTTCATTTTACAGACCCAGTCTTAAAAATTCTGTGCCACACCGTGTGTATACGTTGGTAGCAAATGCTACGTCATGTAGTATCGACCGGAAACTGAAGTTCTCGTACGATGCGTATACGTTTAAATATAGTTCAACATAAATATATCTTAGGGGACCACCCTCACTGGTTTACCTCTAACGAATCACCTGGAGTTCCACAGAATGTACCGTTGTCATGAGTTATCATGTGGTACTCATACAAGGCATGATGACCTTTGAAAAACGAGATGCATTCTTTCTAGGTGTGCATCCCGAATGCAAATGAATGCAGAAACTGATTGCACTGCACAACCGCTCTTCTCATTCCTCTTTCAAACCCGAAAATCAATCGTAATGTTGTTGGAACCTTTCGACTCTGTGATGTATACCTCTAAATTAACCTTCCTTTTGAGTTCCTGTTTTCTTATGCAAATTGGGGGTCTTCTCGTACAATATTTTCTTACTTAACATCACACACTTTCTTCCGATGAATTTGATATTGGCAATCCTGACAGTAGGACGAAGAGCGAGCTACGTAGTTAAAGACTATTGCGATACTAAAAATAGTATGGCTATACTAGTAATCCTAATTTTTTGGCGTAGAATAGAAATCAAAGTTTCCAAGCTTTGCACATCAACCAGATGGCTTTTTCAACGAAGGTAGACAGCTAACTGCAAACTGAATAATAGAACACTTAAACAATTTGAACGCGGTGACTTGACAAGTCAGGTCACAATCTGTAAAGCAACTGAATAATAGAACATTTCAAATCTATAAAACAACTTAATAATACCACACTTCAATCAATTGAATAATAGAACACTTCAAATCTTTAAAACAACTGAATAGAACACTTCAAATCTTTAAAACAACTGAATAGAACACTTCAAATCTTTAAAACAACTGAATAGAACACTTCAAATCTTTAAAACAACTGAATAGAACACTTCAACATTTGAACGCCGTGACTGGACTAGTTAAACGCGGTAACTTGACTAGTCAGGTCATCGCGTTCAAATTGTTGAAGTGTTCTATTATTCAGTTTGCAGTTAGCTGTCTACTTTCCTTAAAAAAGCCATCTGTTTGATGTGCAAAAGCTTGGTAACTTTGATTTCCATTCTACGCCCAGAAATTTGGATTACTAGCATAGTCATACTATTTTTAATATAACTGGTGTATAGTTCCTTATTATTAATGACTCCTGAGATAATAGCTAGGGGTGCAATGCTATTTGAGCAGTATTCATGCTGAGAGAGCGATTTACGGATGATTTATGTGCCGTATTTAATGGGATTTGAGCGAGATGTATGCATATAGAGTAGAAAGGTAGTCAATGTCACGAATTTGTTAAAACCGTTTTGATATCGAGTTCTATTCAACGTATCTTATTGTGTTACGACGACTTGCTAATATTGGACGTCGAACGTGCCTGGGTTTCTAATAAGGAAGTGGCATTGAAACCTGACTAGATTTCGTATTCAATGAATTCTGACCATATTACTGAAATGACTTTTCCATGTTTATTAAGATTTTCAGCTGCTAAGAACGACTGAGAAATAATCCAGGATCAAAGAAAAGAACTGAACCACGTTAAATAAAAACTGTAGTTAAACCTTAAAGTTAGCGTAACGTATAAAAGTTCAGATTTCAAATTCAAATTAAACAATCATGTAACATAGCTGCGTATATGTATAAACAGTATTGAAGGCGCGATGAACTCCCCGCCTGGTATTCGTAGTGCAATCTTATTCAGTTCCAGTATATTTCTCAGTCGGCAAGAAAGCAAATTAGATTACCACACGGCGATTAACTTCTTCCAAAAAAATGATGAAGATTTTTGGTCATCTTTATCAGAGTTTTTGACCATCAAGTCTGATAGAATTCTTGACATTTTCATAAGTATTTGTCAAAGAATGCTATCAATCAATCATGATAAAAATTATCACTGCAATTACAAATAATTTAAACACAGTAGTTCGTGCCTGCAGACGCGCCATTTTTCGATACGAGTAGCATTTTCTAGATTGATCAATTTTCTTATTCATATTTATCAAACTGAGTTTTCTTGATCGTCGATGTCAGGACAGACCAACGTTGTTAAATATCACCCTTATCGATAAGTCAACTTTTTTGCGTTTTAATCAAGAATGCAGTTTCTTGGAATAACTTAATAAAGACTGACGGAAGAACAACACTTATCGACCTTAATAAAATTACCACGGCATCGCAGCATTTAAAAATTATTCAGACAAAATATTCTGCACATATGGATTGCATCATAGAACCGTGATTATTCTTATTTACCTGTATTGATGGTAGAAAGATTCTCCCTACCACTTGGGAAGTTGTGATTATATCCAGGTCCATTAGCGTACAGCAGAGTGGTGTAAGGCATATTATCCACGTCAGACGGTTTGTCGTCCAATCCTGTAAAAGATGAAGGCATTTTTTTTGGAAAGAAACTCCTGAATTAATGCACGTAATTCTTTTTTTCACAAAATAATAACCATTTTGTTCTCTCCCGATAAATCACAAACAATGCACTGTCGTTTCAATGGAATCGCTGAAACACACTATAATTCGGGGACGACAGGGAGAAGTGTTATGTGAAAGTAATCCAAAACAAATGTTCTGAACTTTGATTATCATGAAGTTTACAAATAACAATGTCATTACAATGCAATTTACGCCAGGAAGCATTTAAAAACAATTATTAGAATTTAAGCTTATGGCTTTCAATAATTTCTGTCATGGAAAATTCTGTATTTAACACATTTTTCATATGCTGTGACGTGCCTGCCCCTCAGGACGCACATGAGATAAAGACAGATAGAAGTGAGGGCACCTTCCAGTGTAGTATAGTGGATAGCACTCGGAGCTTCGGAGCCGAGAGTTGTGGTTTCGAATCCCGCCCTGGCATAAAAATGAAGCAGAAAGTTACTTCCTCATGTTGGCGCCCAAACTTCCCGGATGGTCTGACCATTGCGTTTGTCGCAATGGTGTGATATTTTTTCCACACCGCCAGACAGGAAAAATGACAATCCCTTCTTCAATGATTTGGAAAAAAAAATCAGTTTGATGATCAGGAATGTGAAAACAATTTGCTACGCAGGTATCATTTTGTCGGGAAGTTTCCATAAAAGTCACAATACAATCTCGACCACTCTCCACCTGGAAAGAAAATCGTGGACTTTAACACTTTTTACTTTCACTCTCTCTCGGAATTTTCAATCCATATTATAGTCTTTGTTTTTTAAGCTTAAAGCAAATGCGCATTTCTGTGAGATAACCATTATGTCTTTAGGACAGTTTTTCTGTGTGATCTTTATGAACCGCATTTTTCACGTAACGATTTTATTAAAATATGAGACTTATTTTCTAGTGCCTGCAATGAAATTTTGCTCTGGACCCTGCAATGAAATTTCGCCCCCGACCCCCTCAAAAGCTGCATCGGGCCCTGCGACGAAGACAGAATAATGGCCAATTTATTTTTTAATTTAACGAAAACACAAGACGAGGCAGAACATTCAAACGCCTGTGAGATGGACAATGTGTCTATCAATACTTAAAATTTTGCTAATCCTGAAGAGGAAGAAGTCTAAGCTATTTTTCTGGATATTTGTTTTTTGTCACAGGGATAAAGAATTGGAAACGTTTTCCTACTTAACAGGGAACCAAAACAAAGGCTCGGTTGAGACTTTATCAAGAGGTGAGCTGATGATACCAAACGACATTTGGATAGAAACTATCAAACAGTTTGAGTCATTTTTTTCAGAATTTCAAGGAGCTGGCATACATAAATCCTAAGGGAACATAAACAAACTTCAATCGAAATTAAAATTAAACTGCCCGAAGTTGATGTGGGTGTCATTTAAACCTATGCGAGAGCATGAACATTTTTCGTATTAAATATGTACATTAACGACGTCAATCAGCAAAATTTAATGAAAAAAAAAAAAACCCAAGCACATGCGTTGAATTCCAGGGAGATATATAAAAAAAAAGGGAAACATTCGAGGGAAAGTTCCAAGTTTTAGTAATCGGTAAGTTTTGTTTTAATTCTGTAATTCATATTTTAAGGCATCCTGCCCATGTATTCTTAAAAGCTTCTAATTTGAATTAAGAATCACGCATTTCACCATTCTTTTCCACCACGACCGAAGACTGCTGGGGACCAACTACGTCGCAGACCTTCGATAGGGGAGACCACCCGCTGTTTGTTTACAATCTTTGACCTACCTCTCTCATTCTACCTACCTCGAGAAACTCTTAGTATTTGTCCATTACTAAAGAATTTTACCGTTGTTAGGCTATCTTTATAATAGCTTGCTTCAAAAATTTTAAAAATTCCCAAAACTCAATGTGAACGTGATAACAAAGTCATCGCTCTTTCCACGTTTTTTAATACTTTTTCGGTTGCTGTGTGTTAATTAAAGAAGAACGTGGAAAGAGCGATGACTTTGCTTATTCACATTGTCTCCACGCATTTGTAAAATTGTCATTGAACGTGATATTAATATATTTAAGAAAAATGAATTTCTCTGGGTCAAAAGGGCATATTGAGGATAAAAAGTCATGGAAAAGTTATCAAATCCCACGTGAATGTGGTTTTTCCCCATACAGTACCGACGCATGGAGTCTTACACTATCCACTGATGGAACACAAAACTTACAAATATGGAACTGTGAACTAAAGAAATTGTCTAACACCGTCATTAGGATAATCAATACTTTTTATTTGAAAAAGTCGAGCTCATTGGAAAACTAGATTCAGCTATCAAGGTTGATATTTGGAAAGATTTCCGTGAAGGCGCAGATAAAGAAGAGGCATGTGGATCCCCCACCCCCTTTCACTACCACCACCGGTCGTTTTTGTACATGTTTCTATTTTGCGCCAAAGCATATTGTCCTAATCAAAGAACAAATGTCCCCGCCAACATAAAATTTGAAAAAAGTTGAATGCTTTTCTGGTATGTGTGTGCAATATTTATTCAGATTTAAAGTTTGTTATGTACTGTACCCTTTAACCCACTACCTCCGAGAATGTACAAATACATACACCGATGAGCTGTTACATTATGACCACCCCGGCCTAGAAAAAATTAGCGCGCCTGGAGACCGAACGGTGGCGCAGGTGAAGTTCACAGAGCAGTATTTACATAACCCGAGGCCCGGTTTTCGGTTAGTAGAGTGTTCGGAGTCGTAATTGGAAAAGCTTCCGATTTATCTGAGTTTGATGAAGGACAAATTGTGACGGCACGGCGCCTCGGAGCTACGATCTCGGAAATGGCGCGGTTTGTGGGTTGTTCACGTGTTGCTGTAGTGAGTACGTATCAAAAGTGGTGCACAGATGGCCGAACGACGAGTCGTCGTGTCGTCCGCAGCTTACTGATACCAGATGGGAGCGGAGACTGTCGCGCATTGTTCACAGCGACCACAGGGCCACAGTGCGACAAATCACACGCAGTTACAACAGTGGTGATGAGGGCAATGTACCACTGCACACAATTCATCACAGCCTTCTGCGCATGGGCCTGCGTATCCGAAGACCCAGCCTGGTCCCAATGCTCACTGCACGTCATCACCAACAACGCATGAAATGGGCCCAAGATAATCAAGATTGGACCGTGCAAGATTGGAAGTAAGTGGCCTGGTGTGACGAATCCAAATTCCTGGTGCATCACGTAGACATCCGAGCGCGGATACGCCGATTACCGGCGGAGGCTTTGACACCTGGATGCACTGTTGGGCGGAAACATGCCGGCGGCGGTGGCGGCGGTGGCGGCGCTGTTTTGCTTTGGACGATGTTTTCGTGGGACACTGTAGGCTCCATTATCCCAATGGGCATCTGAACATCGTTGCGGACTAAGTTCACCCCCATTCATGGCAACTGTGTTTTCTTATGGTGATGGTGATTACCAACAGAATAATGCACCATGCCACACTGCCATAATTGTCAAGGAGTGGTTCGAGTTAAGTGCTGGTGAGTTTCTGTTAATGCCCTGGCCTACAAATTCATCTGACATGAACCCAATTGAGCATTTGTGGTTCGACTTTGAAAAGCCGGTACGCGCTGAATTACCACCACCCCGAAACGTACGGGGACTGAAGGACCTGCTGTCGGCATTATGGTACCAGATACTCCAGGATACCTATCGTTACCCTCATCGAATCGATGCCTCGCCGAGTTGCCGCTGTTTTGCTGACTAAAGCGGGTCCTACAGCTTATTAGGTAGGTGGTCATAATGCATTGGATCATCGGTGTATGTACTCAAACAACAGGCATCAAGGAAAGTTTCTACAATTTAAGGAAATTAAAATTTTAAATTCAAATTAAAAATTTCATTAAATTCAAATTTTTATTTTTATTTTAATTAATTCAAATAATATCCAAATTATATTTTATTCACAATTTAAATTAAAATTAAAATTTTAATTAAATTCAAATTCAAATTTTAATTAAATTCAAATTCAAATTTTAATTAAATTCAAATTCAAATTTTAATTAAATTCACATTAAAATTTTAATTAAATTCAAATTAAAATTTTAATTAAATTCAAATTAAAATTTTAATTAAATTCAAATTAAATTTCAAATACATCTCATATTAAATTTTTAATTAAATTCAAAATAAAATGTTAATTAATTTTAAGTTTTAATTTGAATTTGAATTTTAATTAAGTCAAATGAAATTCAAATTATCTTTAATTCAAAATTTAAATTAAAATTAAAATTTTAATTAAATTCAAATTAAATTTTAATTAAATTCAAATTAAATTTCAATTACATTCAAATTAAATTTTTAATTAAATTCAAAATAAAATGTTAATTAATTTTAAGTTTTAATTTGAATTTCAATTTTAATTAAGTCAAATGAAATTCAAATTATCTTTAATTCAAAATTTAAATTTAAATTAAGGTTTTAAATTAAAATTATTACTAAATTTTGGAATTCAAATTTCAAATTTTAAATTAAAATTTCAAATTTTAAATTAAAATTAAAATTTAATTCAAATGTAAAATTTTAAATTAAATTTAAAATTTTGAATTCAAATTTCAAATTTTTAATTCAGCTTGCGATACGTATAACAGCTATTTCATAAGGGTGAAAGAGAAATTAAATAATTAAAAAAGACAAAAAACATACAAAATAGCTTATCAATCATAAAGACAAAACAGAGGTAGAGTAGGATATTCAAAAACCACAGCACACAAACATAGAAGATTCCTTAAAAATTTCAGAGATCATTTAACAACTGTCAAATTTTTCTAATGCTTTGGTTCACTTTTATCAAAATTTAAAGAATCCCATGTACTTTTACTTCTGTGATAAAAGTGAAGCGATTATAAAAAAAGAAGGAAATCGTCACTTTGATCTCTGTAAGCGAACCAAAGGCTGCGGCAAGGTGACGGGTGTGTGTCTAAGGGGTGCGACCTCTTTAAACACGACAATAGGCTCCCAGATACGTCCACAGTCACCCGATTATTCGCCGGATTCAAACGCCATCGAACACATTTGGGATGCAATCCAACGTGCTGTCTATGCCAGGAATTCTACACCGGCGAATAATACGAAATTTGGGAAGCTCTTCAGGAAGCATAGTGTGCATTGTCTCCACAGTACTACAGAGAGCTTGGAAATCCATACTTCGTTGCGTTGCTGCCGTTATCCGATTGCTGGGAGGATCAACGCTACATTGCAGATGTATCCTAGTCTTCTGGCACTCCAGTGCATACATATATATACAGTCGTATCAGAATAATACAACCCCTACTTAATAATGGGAATAATCCCCCTCGGCCGGGATGAAAGCGGCGAGACAGCGTAGCATGGATGCAGTGAGAGACTGGAAGGTTTCCGGAGGTACACGTGCCCATTCGGACTGCAGCAGAGCAGGGAGGTCCCAGAGATTAAATAATTGTGGGTCGGCACGCCGAACCTGTCGATCCAAATAGTCCCATAAACGATCTAAGGGATTGAGGTTGGGCGATTTCGCTGGCCAAAGGAGAACGAGACATAGATGTCGTATTCCTGGAACCAGTCACGCACCCCCATAGCGACGTGGACGACGCATTTTCCTGTTGGTAGAGTCCATCACCACCAGGGTAAACGTCGAACATGAAGGGATGAATGTGGTCAGCGAGGATGGACAGGTAGCCATTGGCGTTCAGGAATCCTTCTAGTGGTCTCAGAGGTCCCAGGTCATACCAGAGGAACATATCCCCCAGACATGCACACTGCAACCGACGGTCTGTACTTGACCAAGAACGTTTCCGGGTGTTGGTTATCGTGTGTCTGACGCCGTATCCGCCACCGTCCATTACTTCTGTGGAGTAGAAACCTCGATTCGTCGGAGAAGACAACCTCTTCCCACTATTCCACTTTCAAAGGACGGTAGTCCGATTCTAACTGCAAGCGTCGTTGCCGATGGACCTGGGTTAACATGGGCACCTTGACGCAGCGTCGACTCCAGAGACCCATGCTTAACAGGGTTCGATCTACTTTTATCGGGAAGTACACCTGGGTGCCCCTACGTTCATTTGCGTGGTCAATTGCTGCACATTTGCGGTTTGACTGTCCTTTACCAGTCGAAGGAGGCGACGTTCTCCTCTGTGGTCGATGGCCTTTAGGGCTTCACAGTTATGACTTTGGGAGGTACTCAGTGCACTATCAGTCCCTTTTTGGCACACCCTTACTACAGCACCTTGCGGACAGCCCACGAAGTCTGCTGTTTTTGAGATGTTTCCCCCTTGGCGCGGTTGCAGTTGATCATTCCTTTTTGAACGTCTGTCAAATCTCTATCTCTGCTCATTGTGCTCACGTAACTCACTAAGGCTCATCTACTATGGCCGGCTGATTATATCTCCGTGTGGTTGACCTTGTCAAGTACACTTAGTGACGCGCCTGGACCGGTGCAATGTGATTCCGGGGGTGGTCACATTATTCTGATACGTCCGTGTGTGTGTGTGTGCTGGAGAGCCGGATTAGTGTCTCGAATTGTGCATTAGTAGTTTGTCCTTCATCATCGTTGATGATGTAGGAAAAGGCTCAATATTTGCGTGCCGTTCGTCCTAACGATGTTATGCCACACACTCTCGGCAAAACTACGTAGGTCAGAGATAAATATTTATTGTGTGTGGACATTGATGTATTTATCGAACGTTTTCTTGTTTCCTATACTGCCACTGAAACTTCTTCATTATAACGTATTAGACGGAGCCTTATCTCCTTCTTCCTATAGCACTGCTGCCGTTTTTTTATAGGCGGGGGAGTGTAACACAGCCCGTGACTATCTAAGTCGATAAAGGATCCCTAGTCTTCAATCTCGGGCCACCAACTCGGAGGAGAGGCAATGTCTCTCATCAAGGATTCGGGCCAGAACACGGCTTTGGTTATAGAGAAAGAGTCCCGCTTCCGCCACCAGGGCGGCGTCCTGCTTCGTCGGCGCACACGAATGAATGCATAATTTTTATAGTGATTAGTATTCGAAAGTAGGATGCGTTGGCAGTTGACGCAATGCTTGCAGAACGATTGCAATTCAAATTCTCGCTCCTAGATTCTAGATTCTATGTTCTAATCCCATGTGTGATAGCGTGTTTTTGTTTATTTGATTCTTCGCTTTTTTCTGTTTTTTTCTTCCGAGCTGTTTCTCTCGCTTTCTTGCTGGAGTTATTCAGCTGCTTTGAATTATAAATGGAAATCTTCTAACCTTTGGAAAAAAAGACTACCGGTTCATCAGGATATTTAAAACACACGCACAAACTCATGAAGAATCAATTATAATCAAGCGAGTGCCGATTTTTTAACTGACGGAATTTTCTCAAATAAAAAGTGAGATATAATTATAATTCATTCAAGCCAGTGATCTGTGTAATAGCTGAACAGTTTCTCTATTCGCAGATTTTCATGATTTCCCACAAAAAGTGCGTTACTGTTGCAATTAATTTCATGGTGGAGGTATCACCAGACTTATCATTTTAGGTTTACATGCCCAGTCAAAGTAGAAAACAAGAAAGATGACACCGAATTTTCGGATGTAATAAGCACGTCTTTTGAATCAGTTCTGACGCTAATTAAATTTATCAAAGCCATTCAAAATCAATGAAACCGGTTTGGAAAACAATCAAATGGTTCCAACGATAGATAAAACATCCAGAAATAGAAACATCTACTTAGTTCCACCAGCGGCTAAAAAGCATGTTACGAAGATTAACAAATGGCGAACAAAAAATTTCTCAAACTACAAGAAAGGTACCAGAGACAAAGAGATTTTCAAATCAAACAGTTAAAAGGAGAAATACAGAAGGAAGCAAGATATAAGTCTACATCCACTAGCTGAAAAAATTATAACAGAAAAGTTGAAAATAGGTGAAAATTCGTTTTCATGGAAAAAGCGTTCGATCTCTACGCAGCAAGTGGGAAATCTTTGCATTACTTAAAGAGGATAATGCCCCAAATATCTGTTGTAGCGAATGGCATGCAGTGAAGAAAAAATTTCTCAATAGCGTTTTTAGAAGCGGCGATACAGCTGCAAACTGAAGTGCACAAACACCACCTACCGACAGAACTGTGGACTACAAAATTCTTTGTATATTAATTAGTCTTAAGTGTTCTACAAGGTAAATGGCATCCGGTGTTGAAATAATATTTTAAATCGCACATGTAAAAACAGTGATATTGAGAAAAACAGAATACGCATATGCGCCTCTAGCTGCGAAATTGTGCACTATTTTGCAAAGAAAACACATACACAATTTGCATAGTTAATAGTATCTCACAAAAGAAAAAAAGGTTTTCAAGCGGGTTTTTAGTTCCGCACATATTGCTGTAAACGGAAATGTGAACTTACGCCCTATGGTGACAGACTTGTACGTTAAGAAAAATTTGAAATCATATGAGAAACATTTCACCACGGAACAGCTCTCCAACAAAGAAAGCATTTTTCAAATCGGATTCTTAGAAGCAGAGATAACGACAAAATTAAGATACGCGTTTACGTCCCTTGGCGTAAAAACCATACACTATTTTAAGAAGAAAATATTTTCAAAACGTGTATCGATGTGAGCGGTATCGGTCAACAAAATAATATTTTCAATCGAGTTTTCAGGAGCTCAGGTTTTGCTACAATTACATGAGACGCAGAAATTAACACTTACGCTCCCTGGTGGCCAAACCGTTTTATACCAAAAATCAGAAATTACATGCAAAATATTTCCCACCAGAAGTCGTGTCCGCTGCAGAAATAAATTTTCAAATCGGAGTTTTATTACAGAAGCAGATATATCGGGGGAAACGCATTTTACTTTTACGCCCCTTAACGGAGAATCTATGTGTAACTCGAAAAATCTTAGCCATGAGTGGAATATCTTAGCCATGAGTGGAATCAAAAGTCAAAATAATTTTTTGAATTGGATGCTTAGAAGCAAATGTATGGAATAAAATGTATTTTAAATTGGATATCATCTGCATTTACGCCCTCTAGCGGCAAAACTGTGCATCATAAAAACGAAACAAAATAAAGGATCATCATTCGCACACTTCAAGCTTTCTAACGCAAAAATAATTTCTCAAATCGGACAATTACCTAGTAGCAGAGATATCGTGTCTACAGACGCACGGACAAACCGAGAACATAAGCACGAGCTTTTTTTGCAAAAGGCGTGCTAAAAATTGGTGTTGATTAATTTTAGAAAGAAAAAAATTTCGTTTATGTTACTGTACACCAATGTTGCCAGAGACTTTAACCTGAAAGAGGTTTTTTTTTCTTTATTTACTTTAAACACGAGGTGCGATCAAAAAGTTCCGAGACTAGGCCGATATACAACAAAGTACTTACGCTACTTAAGTCTGGTTATGATCTCCCTTAAAGTAGTCTCTTTGGGCAGGGATACACCGCTGTCAGCGTTTTTGCCACTGTTGGAGCGCTCCCTGGAAGACCTGTTCGCAAATCGTGTGAAGTTCCTTGTGCGATTCGCGCTGGATCTCGTCCACGATTTCAAAATGGCGACCCTTTTGCTTCAGCTTTATCTTCGGGAACAGAAAGAAGTCGCAGGGGGCCAAATCCGGCGAGTAACGCGGGTGAGAAAGGTAGTCATGCTGTGTGCGGCTTCAAAACTAGCGTGTTGCCAACGCCCTGTGAGCTGCTGCATTGTCGTGATGAAGCAAGAAATCGCCTTGCCATGGGGGACAAATTCACGGTGCACAACCCCACGAATATCGTAGGACAAGATGAGCATGCTTTTGGTTGCGCTCTGGACCTGTCGGGACTTCTTCGGTCATGGAGATGCCGGGCTCTTCCACTGCTACGACTGTTGCTTGGTTTCCGGATCGAAATGTAGACCCAAGTCTCGTCCCCGGTGATGACCCGCAACAGGAACGTTGGTTCATTCACCATCTGCTGACGAAGATCTTGACAGAGTTGAACACGGAGCGCCTTCTGTTCGGGTTCAGTATCTTTGGCACAAAGTGCATGTTCAAACCGACGTCAGAACCAATGAAGTGCATGTTCAAACCGACGTCAGAACCAATGAAGTGCATGTTCAAACCGACGTCAGAACCAATGAAGTGCATGTTCAAACCGACGTCAGAACCAATGAAGTGCATGTTCAAACCGACGTCAGAACCAATGAAGTGCATGTTCAAAACTGACGAAGTGCATGTTCAAACCGGCGTCAGAACCAATGCAGTGCATGCTCAAAACCAACGAAGTGCATGTTCAAACCGACGTCAGAATCAATGAAGTGCATGTTCAAACCGACGTCAGAATCAATGAAGTGCATGTTCAACACTGACGTCAGAATTTCTTGCACTGTTCCGTATGACATATTGACGATGGTAGTATTGTCTTGAATGGTTCGCCGACGATCCTGATGCACCAGTTCCCTGATTTCGTCAACATGTTCGGGGTTTTTGCTCGTGGACGGTCTCCCTGACTTCTCGTCGTCTTCCAGTGCCGTTCTGCAGCTGTTGAAGCGCGAGTGCAAATCAAAACGCCTCGCAAATCTTTTTGCTTCATTGCCATAAGCCTGCCACAACATTTGATGCGTGTTCGTTCCCGATTTTCCGAGTTTGACGTAGAATTTGATGTTCGCTCGCTGATCTAGTTTGCAGTCCATACCGAAATCTCAGGTGTGTTCTGCACGTGGTCACCAAATATCGTGTAGCACAGCGCCCGATTTTCACAGAACGACGCCACTCGGCTCAATTATTCATGAAGGTCGTTGCTCTCGACAGCTGCTCGCGCATCCGCGTTCTGCCATCCATTGACGCGCTACGTACCTAGTCTCAGAACTTTTTGATCGCACTACGTATGAACCACCTCACAAATGTAATGTATTGTTGGATGTAATTACAATGTGAAAAAACACTTAAATCTACTGGTATGTCAAATATTACCAGTACTGTACAAACTATCATTAAACAGCGGAATAAAAATTTAAATCAATACAATCCTGAGTCGCTTTTTTATAAGATATTGCTGAAGATCAGCTTTATCAAGTAATGCTGTTCATTGAAATTAATGTTGGTGTAAATAATCATAGAGTTTGCTTCTTAATGTATACACTGCTGGATTTGTCACACTTGCTTCTTCAAAACAAAGTCACATCGATGAACCATTTCATTACGACCATCCCCAGCCTAGAGAAATGAACGCTCAGGGAGACCGAACGGTAGCGCAGGTAAAGTTCACACAGCAGTATATATACAACCTGAGGACAGACTTTCGGTTAATAGAGTGCTCTTAGTCAGAATGGAAAAAAGCTGCCGATTTATCGAAGTTTAATAAAGGGCAAATTGGGATGGCAGAGCGTCTCGGAACTACGATCTAGGAAACGGCGCGGCTTGTGGGTTGTTCACGTGCCACTGTAGTGAGTACGTATCAAAAGTGGTGCACAGACGGCCAAACGACAAACCGCCGTATAGCCGTATGTCGTCTGTAGCTCATTGATGCCAGAGGGGAGCGGAGACTGTCGCGCATTCTTCACAGCGACCGCAGGGCCACAGTACGACAAATCACCCGCAGCTACAACAATGGTGATAAGGGCAATGTGTCACAGCACATAGCTCATCGCAGCCTTCTGCGCATGGACCTGCGTAGCCAAAGACTCAGGCGGATCTCCATGCTCACTGCACGCCATAGCCAACAACGCATAAAATGAGCCAAAGTTCATACAGATTCGACCGTGGATGATTGGAAGTAAGTGGCCTGGTCTGACGAATCAAGATTCCTGGTGCATCACTTAGACAGCCGATCGCGGATATGCCGAATGCCAACGTAGCCTATGGCACCTGGATGCACTGTTGAGCGGAAACAGGCCGGCGACGGCGGCGGCGGTGATGCTGTGGGCCATCTTTTCTTGGGACACTTTAGGACCCATTATTCCAATAGCACAATCTCTGAGAGCTGTCAGGTACCTGAACATCGTTGCGGACCAAGTTCACTCATTCATGGCAGCTGTGTTCCCTGATGGTGCGGGCCATTAGCAGCAGGATAATGTGCCATGCCACACTGCCAGAATCGTGATGCAGTGGTTCGAGGAACATGCTTGTGACTTTCTGTTAATGCCCTGGCTTCCAAATTCATCTGACATGAACCCAATGGAACATTTGTGGGCAGACTTCGAAAAGCGGGTTCGCGCTAAATCACTACCTCCCCAAAATATACGGGAACGGTAAGACCTGCTGTTTATATTATGGTACCAGATACCCCAGGATACCTATCGTCACCTGATCGAATCGATGCCTTTCCGAGGGGCCGATATTTTGCGGGCTAAATTGGGGTCCTACAGCTTATTAGGTAGGTTATTATAATGTAATGGCTCATCGTTATATATGCTTTTACTTCTTACTCAACGATACTCAGGGGCTGCCAAAGTACGTGAAATAAGTGCTATACTCAGAAAAAGTATCATTAATACAGACATCACATTGTCAGCGTTTTCCTGATATTCTGCGTGTTAACAAAGCTAGGGAAAATCTTTGTACAACAGACCAATTTTTATCTAAAATAAAAAATATGTCATAACAGCCAGTCTTCATTTTAAAAAATTATAGGTAGCAAGTGTTGAATAATTTTAGTCTTCGTCAGCTTTTTCTCTTCAGTCCAATTCTAAGGTTAGTCTTGTCATTTAGATGGCAAGTACTGAAATAATGCAGACATTCCTAGACAGCATCTCTCAGTCTGTAAGTTATTTTAGAACAGAGAAAAATCAGTAGATTACAAAATGTATCGGTTTTCAGTAGACAGGTGTCAAAATCAGTAGATCTACTAATAAATCAGTAGAATGGCAACACTGCTGTGCGCTGAGATGACAGTTTATAATGTACACTTACCGTTATCCTTGCTGAAAAATGGCCAGAATTCATAGGAGCATGAAACATACAGATGCTGGAAGTGTCACGCAGGAATGTTGTACCATGTTGAAACAATGAGTCACCGCTTGCTACAAAGCTGACAAAGGTACAGCCTCGAAGAGAGCTCATGCCATTTTATTCCAGGGATGCTCGATAGCGTTTAAGTCCGGGGAATGCGTAGGCCAGTGAAACGAAGAAAACTAGACGGCATTTTCCTGCAACCACTTAGTGACGATACGAGCCTTGTAAGCTGGTAGTTATCCAACTGATTTAGAATAAACCGTAGCCATAAAGGGGTGAATCTAGTAGGCAACGGTGTTCAGATGCGCCACGGTGCTCAGATGTCCTCCGATGGGTATCAGAAAGATTAATGCGTACCAGGAACACATTACCCTAACCAGCACTCCCCCAAAACCGGGCTGTACTGTTGACATCGACAGGATGGCTGTATAGCCTCTTGTTACTGGCATCAAATTTGGATCCTACCATGCGCGTTATGCAGATGGCACCTGTGACGTTCATGAGGTGACGCACATGTCAAGTAAAGCGCTTCTCGGTGTAGCTTAATTTGGAGAACATTCAGTTCTGGAGCACGAGGATGCGGTTTCGAGATAAACGGCAAATCCATGTTTTCACATATCTTGATTCGTTAGTCCATGCTGCGATTTTCCATTGCTCAACGGCCTAGAGTCCATGTGCCCCGCTGGAGGCTGCGCTGACAACATCTGAAGCTGACATGGTCTTTGGCTATAGTGCCCCCTTCGTCACGTAGTCTGATACGCGGTGCGTTCGTAGATGACCTTCAACATACCGATTTCGGTAGAGACTTACCGAGTTGTGGCCGGTCTCAATGCTTGCACAATTCTCGCAAGCTTCCTTTGATCCTTCTGATCCGCCAACTGTTTTAGTCCATAGGATTGCTGACCACTAAAAGTTTCTTGCTTGTCGCTCCGCTCATGGTAAACCCTTGCTAAGTGTTTGCGCACACACTTGTGTGTTTGCGCACACACTTCTGGATGGATGTCCAGGAGGACATCCATCCAGAAGTGCTGCCGGTCCCAGACATGCGCGATGACTCTGCACTTCTAATCATTTGCATATCCTACCCTGTTTTACATATTCTGTAAGTTTCACGTGATTACCATCATTCCCTAATGGTCTTGCAATTTCTACAAACTGTAGTTTATTTTAGAATAGCTATTTTTTGAAATCTTGTACTGTTAACTCTTTAACGACCATAACGCTCGATATTCACCTACATCAAAACTACCACGACCGCCCAAAATCGCCTATCTAGAGTGAATAGGAATTTTTAACCCCCTACCTGTTTTTTGAAATTACACGGCGCTCAAGGGATTAGCAGAAGACACCTTCAGTCACCAATGTCGCCAAACAAATAAGTGAAGCAGGCGTTGGTATTTCTCGGAACAATGTTATTTACTCCCATGATAGCGCATGTCCACTCCGTGGAAGAACCCAGTGATCGCCCCCGTGGAACGTCTGAAGATCTTTGCACATCGAGACTAGAAATTGGAAGTTTCGTATGGTGACAGAGCACTAATCCTTCTTTTGTTAAGTTGTAAAGTGGAGGGAGAAATTCCGAAAATGGAAACAGACATTTTCGGGAGTTATGATATTTTGAGTGACACGAGATTTCAGGACGCTGGTTGTTAAATTGTTAAATTACTTCAAGCTGACGTAGCATTTCAACTTAATTTTAGCACAAAGATAAAAGCTGAATTTTAGCAAAAAACAAAATGTTACCAATTGGAACTTTAATAGCAAAGGATTAGTTATATATTGCTACGCCGCTGATGGCTTTCAGTCCCAAATAAGTTTCGAGACACCATGCACAGGATGAAACCGAAACGGTTGGATTCGACCTCTGGATCAGAGAGCAGTAAAGAAGAGAGTGAGCACAACAAAATTTTCTCTAGAGAGCATTAAACCAACAAAAATGACAGCAGCGTTTAATAACCAAGCAAATACAAGATTCAGGTTATAAGAATCCGCACAATTACGTTAAATAAAACCTGAATAAGTCATTTACAAATTAGTGTGTCGGACTGTTCCTAGCTAATGAGTTCAATAAGCATGCAATTCTTCTGTACGGCAGGCAATGATTTAGGCTCAACAAACCTTTCGTTTTTATCAAAAAACATGTTAGTGATCTTTGACATATATGATCTCCTTACCTCAGACATGGCGAAAGTGTAATCATGCTACGTTTGAGTTCTTCAACACAAACACAGAGAAGCTCTAATTGCACACACTCACGTGACGATGCCCGTCACAAGAACACGAGTATCTCTTCTCTCTGACACAAGAACACTGTTTTTTAACGCCTTGCTTTCTTTTGAGATTCACACATGGTTGTCCTCACGTGACACACGCTCAGCTCCAACGAAGTTTCCCCACTGGCAGAGAAAAGAAAGGTGGAACCATTCATGATTGACACAGCTGTAACACTTGGTTTCGAAACCACACATTGTGTACGAAATTATGACCAGCAAAACACACAGATGACTTTTCGTGCACAGCAATAAAAGGAATTAATTATGTTACGTAGGTACATGAACCCTAATATGCATTATGAGCGTTGGTGAGTTTCAGTTCGAAAATCGCCATCCTCATGTCTGCGTAGCAGGAAACTCTTAGGGGCTCGAATCCCGTTACTGACCATCCACTAAATGGATTTTCCAGCAAACGTAACCAAAATGCATAAATGGAATCCCAAAACTCAGGACTTGACGCAGGAGTCTTTCACGGCGATTGCTCCTGAGATCTGTGACTAAGCTCCTACTGTCTTTTACTGGACTAGTCATCCAATCTTGTGCATTTCTAGCTTAGAGGCCTCATATGAGGACGTCAGAACTGTTACACCACGGTGAAGAAGAATATCGATTCTAATGCTAGGTGCTGAATTTCAGCTGTAGTTGTGCTGCTGTGAATAGTTTGGGCTCTTGTCTCGTCTCCTGCAACTTTTCGTCGTGCAAGAATTCAAAAATCCTCCGTTTGAAATAATGAATCTTCCAAGTTGGAAAAAACACCCAGTAAACAGACATTGTGACTTATTACAGAGATGAAGCACATGTCAAGACGACAAATCTGTAGTGATACATTCCGTCGATGTAGCTTAGTCGGTTACAACAACTGACTCCGTCACCGAAAAATTCTTGTTTTCACAACATCAGGACTCGCAAAGGGATTGCCACCAGCACCTCTCCTGCCAAACCGTTTTGTCAGAAAATTAGAAGCAAAGATCCTGATGCAAACCGGAATGTTCGATCCATGTGTATGATACATGGATGACACATTATTTATAGTGGATAGTGAAGATCAATCTCTCCCCTCGCACGTTCTGGAACAGTTTAACTCACTAGAAGATTCCCTGAAACTCACCTCAGAACTACAAGAAGTCAGCAAAATCACGAAATGCATTGATTATGATACGCTTTCCAACATACCAGGAATCATTACTCAAGTTATGAGGATAATGGCTGGGGAATAAATCTTGCCCTTGTGCCCTGACCTTTGACCCCATTACGATGATATTCAACAGAACCAGTTCAGTATACCACCGGAACAACATACTAAGGTTTTATCGCAATAGAAGCATTTTTAAATAAGTTATGACGCATAAGTGCAATGGAATGGATCCCGCTCCTATGTCCTGATCTTTGATCCCATTTCGCCCATTTTCAATAAGTTTCGTCACCAGGTAGTTCCCTACCACATACTAAAATGTCATCGAAATAGAACCATTTGTACGCGAGTCATCGTGCGGACAGACAGACGGACAAAGGTGGGGCATATATGTTTCTTCAACATACTGTTGGAAAACGTAAAAAAGATCATTGCCTCAACTACCAGAATTAAACCCTAGCCTCAAAAGAAGGAAAGATCATAACACAGATCTACAAAAGACGCACTAACACAGAAAAAACAATCAGATTATAATTCATACCATCCACACAACATAAAATTTAACACAGCGATACAGCTTTTGGAGAAAATTAAGGATGTCCACAGAGAAGAACTGAAAATAGTTTTGTCGAAAAAGAAATTTATCACCAAATTAATAAATAATATTTTTAGGAATAAGGCATAAAACTTCAAATTCTCCATCAAATTTACTTGCCACAAAAGGACTTTTCTAAAAACTAAAAAAGATTAGTGAAGCATATAAATCGGGTTTGCCCAAGATATGAATAATAATTGAGAAATTCTTTTCATTCTAAACCAGCAAGAAGAAGACATCCAATTAGAAGAATACTGTACTTGCGGATTAACCTGCGTATGTGAAACTTGGAGAAGTATAAAAGTCCTTAAGAAAGAGTATAAGGCATCCTTTTTGAAAAGTTTTAAACAAGACAGACAGATACAAGCAAGTGGACACTTCATATATTGGGACGCAATAAAAATAATCTCTAACCAATCACACTTAGCAAAGAAGAAATGAGAAGAGTAAATAGAAATGGCATAAAGAAGAATTACCACGCTAAACACTAATTGCGGTTGGGTGCACTTAAATAATGGGCAACAACTACTCCAGTGACGTAATCATGATCATGAACTAAGATCTATTTCTAATAAAAACATTTGACGTGGACTAGGAACATCAAACAGAAGTCATCGCTCTTTCCACATTTATAAGTGAGTCACAGAAAAAATCTCATTGGCCGCCACCGGGAATCCAACCCTGGGTTTTCCAGTTACGCGCCGGATATGCTTCACCACAGCGGCCTCGAATTCCTCCAGATTCACGTACACGACTGCCAAGCCAATTGGCAGATTGCTTCTTGGAGCCCCGCACAATGCTGGGGATTCACCAAAGATGGTAAGCAGCAACTGAAGAAATAATTAGAAGGCGAATGAATAACTAATGCAAATATTTGGCGTGGACTAGGAACATCAAACAGAAGTCATCGCTCTTTCCACGTTTATAAGTGAGTTGCGGAAAAATTCTCATTGGCCGCCACCGAGATTCGAACCCAGGGTCCTCCAGTTACGCGCCGGATATGCTTCCAATGCACCACAGCGGCCTCGAATTTTTCCAGATTCACATACACTAACCGCCAAGCCAATTTGGCAGGTTGCTTCTTGGAGCCCCGCACAATGCTGGGGATTCACCAAAGATGGTAAGCAGCCACTGAACAAATAATTAGAAGACCCAGGGTTCGATTCCCAGGAAGACCCTCCTGGAAATCGAACCCTGAGTCTTTTAACTGGAAGAACTGTGTTCGATTCCCGGTGGCGGCCAAAGACAAGTTTTCCATGACTCACTTACAAAACGTGTAAAGAGCGATGACCTCTGTTTGATGTTCCTAGTCCACGTCAAATGTCTGTATTAATTATTTATTCACCTTCTAATTATTTGTTCAGTTGCTGCTTACCATCTTTGGTGAATCCCGAGCATTGTGCGGGGCTCCAAGAAGCAATCTGCCAATTGGCTTGGCAGTCGTGTATGCAAGTCTGGTGGAATTCGAGGCCGCTGTGGTGAAGTGGAAGCATATCCGGAGTGTAACTGGAAGCCTCCTGGGTTCGATTCCCGGTAGAGGCCAATGAGGATTTTTCCGTGACTCGCTTATAAACGTGAAAAGAGCGATGACTTCTGTTTGATGATAAGAACTATTTCAAAAATCAGACCTCCAAATATAATCAAATTGCCTCTAAAAACCTGTAATTGCAATTATTTAACTGTAATATACAGTTGGTGCTCAGATATTTAAGCCTCCGTATTTATGTATAAGCCCAGTTACAAGGTATCAAATTGAAACAAAACAAGAACAAAGCTCAGAATTTCTACTTTAATTCACATATTTTATTTTTCTATATAGTTCCCCTCACGCTGGATACAGATACATCAACTTTTAACAAATGTCTGAAACCCGCCTCTGTAAAATCTTCAGGTTGTTCTCGGAACCATTTCTTCATACCGGCTTGAAAATCTTTGTCACAGGTGAACTGAATTCCTTTCAGATGTCTGTTGAGGGCAGAAAACAACCAGAAGCCCTATATCACTAAATCTGGACTGTAAATAGGGCGTTCAGGAACATTTGAGCCCGATATTCTGTTAGGTCTCTGAAGTAGAAGCACTAGAATAGAGTTTGGCGTTGTGTTGCAGAAGCATTAGCTTTTTTCCTAGGCACGCGATTTATTCTTTGCTTTAACTTTTTTAAGCTATGTACCTAGCTCCCAGATTTGATAGTCGTACTTTGACCATGTATAATGGATGAAAATGCCTATGTAGTCCCAGAGCACAGTAAGCCTGCACTTACCTGCAGAAATTTGAGTTTTGAATTTTTTTCGCCGGAGGAGAGGATGGCTGTCGGTATTCTAGCGATTGATTTTTAATTTCTCGGCCATAAGATAAACCCAACTCTTATCGCCAGTCACAATGCTTTGGAGTAAATCACTTCCATGTTTTTCATAGCGAGCAAGCAACCTTTAGCGTGTTTCAAGTCTTGATTTCTTCATTTAAGTTGCTAGGTGACGCAGTACCCAAAAAAGCACACCTAAAACGTTAACAATTTCATTGACACTGCTCTGCTATGATTATCTGAATTATTCTTCAATTTTCCCTGATAATCTCATCGACGTTTAGCCTGTTCAAATCGCAAGTAGAAATTACGGGCCTCCTATCTACGGCTGAACCTTCACGACCAACATTCCTCTAATGTCCTTTGGCTTTCTTACACAAAAACGAACAGTTCCTATGTCCAAACTTCCAATACTATAAACTGCCACTTGTCTAGCGTGAATTTCTTTGGGAGGTACACGAGTTAAAACTCTATAACTGATCGTTGTTTTGCCGCCCCTGTGGCGTAGTGGCCTAAGCTCTGGCTTACGAGCATTCTTCCGTGAAGGATCCGGGATCGAATCCCGGTGGGGCATGGATGTTGTGTTTGTCTTACGACACTGGCTCTCTCCTTTCCCTGGTACTACTGGCTCTCTCCTTTCCCTGGTACTACTGGCTCTCTCCTTTCCCTGGAACCAGTGGTCGTTAAACCTTCAGTAAAAAAAAATCCTTTTTTGACACCCATCGACGCAGTTGAAAACAAATTATCCATTTTAAACACAGATAAATATGAACAAATTAATATACGGAATCCTACGACGCAGTAAAATGAAGCTTATAGCACAATGAATCGTTTACCGTCTATCTGGTTGCTAGGCAACAAGTCATGCGCGAACCACTTAGAGGAGGCATTAGTTATTGAACATCATCATCATCATTAGTGTTCTGTCTCTTGGCAGGTCCAGCAAGCTCTCTTCCTCCCATTTTTTTTTTATTCGAGGTTTAACGACCACCGTCAGCAACTTAATGGGCTATAAGCAGTCGCCCGTCCCTAATTTAGGGTCACTGGTTCCAGGGAAGGGAGAGAGCCAGCGCCGTAAGACAAACACAACATCCATGCCTGACAGGGATTCGAACCCGGACCCCTTTCGGACGAATGATCAGAGGCCACTGCGCCGCCGGGGCGGCCATCCCATTTCCGCTGTTCCTTTCTTCCTCCTTCAATTCTTGATAGCTTCCTGACTTATTGAACACTCCTCGTAAATAGTAATACGCAATTAGACGTGCCATGATGTCATTAATAATTTTGTGTCCAGTTGATTGTGTGCTGAAGTAATCGCTGTATCATCGTATCCGTTCCTTCTACATCGAAACTGAAAAATGTTTTCATGATTATGCTTTGTACAATCTGAGATTTAGTAATTTCTCTTGGTTCTTTTCTGTAACCAAATATAATTGGATTTCAATTTTTTGAATAAATCAAGGCTGTTTAATTTAAATCAATTAGTTAAAAAATAATGAAAAAAATTAGAAAAATGAAATACTGTGAAGACAGATAAACGTTAAGGGCGACACTTTTTTGGCGTATGTCTGAAAACAAATTTGAAATTTCTTTACTTGGAATTAGGAAACAATTTAAAAATATCTGATCTTAGAGCATCAAGTTTGTCTTTTCTGACGGAAGAAAAACATATTTAGGTGAAGCATATGTAGACTTTTTTTCACAGCATTCTTACCTAATATAGGATTTCCTCTTTTCGGATATCCACCGAAAGCAAACACGTGGGAATGATCTGAAGTCACCACAATGAGTGTTTCGTCCGATCTTGTCATCTCCAGAGCAGCAATGACCGCTTCCTCCAACGCCAGCGTGTCCACCAAAGCCCTGTGAGCATTGTTGAAGTGATGGGCGTGATCGATTCTCCCTCCTGTAAGAGTTACAAAGCGTTGAGGCAAATTATTGTGTTCTCAGTATAAGCTATCTATATACATTATCAAGCCCACCCTCACATTATGGTCCTGAAACATTGACTAAATTAACAATTTCTCGTAAGAATTGTGTTGAAGAAATATGAAACAATAGTATTTTAATTGGAATGTGTTGAACTAATAATTTAAGGTTCAACTTCAAAACTTTAACTTAGCTTGGTGAATTAGCTTCATTTTATTACTACCGATTACTCCAATTCGCTCGTAAGAGCAGATACCTTAATTAATGTAAATAATTCACTACGTAGACCCTTCTCAAAATAAACGGCCAACTAAATTCGATACTAAAATTGATAGTATCGTTTAATTGAAACGTGCTATAGAGATATATAGTAATAGCATACACCCCCATGAAAAGTGTGCATGCTTATAGAAAAACTCTTTACACGTTGCTCTTGAGTAGCTAAGGACACAGACGTTATTGAAGTAGATTAAGTCTAATGGATGACAACTAATATATATTTTATTGACATTTATTTTATAAAATATTTCTATGTACATATGTCTCTGAATCATTCGCATAAATAACTTTTGCAACGTGTTGCAATGACAATAGCAACGGATAGCTCATACATTTTTTAATTATAAATTTTTTTTATAAAATAAATGTCAGTAAAATATATATCAGTTGCCATCCATTAGACTTAATATACTTCAATGACGTCTGTGGCCTTAGCTACTCAAGAGCAACGTGAAAATAGTTTTTCTATAAGCATGCACACTTTTTTTTAAGGTGTATGATATTACCATATAAACGGCCAAGTTTAGTTATGAAACAACTTAACTTGGCAATCCAGTTTATTTTTATTCAACAACCCAGCACGCCAGCTGGTTTTCAATAAAACAAACGTCGTTCTCAACAAGAGAATACATTTAACTAATATCTCTATTCACATGGCATATAACACCGTGTACTTAGAATATAGCTTTTGTACTAAAGACACATTAAGTAGCCAAAACACTATGACCGTTTGCTAATATGATGTTGGTGCCGCTAAAACAACTCTTAAAACAACTATAACGGTGTCTTGCAGTATATGGTGCCCTAAAACAACTCTTAAAACAACTATAACGGTGTCTTGCAGTATATGGTGCCCTAAAACAACTCTAAAGGCGTCTTGCTGTATCTGGTGCCCCTAAAACGACTCTAACGTTTTCTTGCAGTATCTGGTGCCCCAAAAACAACTCTAAAGGTGTCTTGCAGTATCTGGTGCCCCTAAAATAACTTTAAAGGTGTCTTGCAGTATCTGGTGCCCTTAAAACAACTCTAAAGGTGTCTTGCAGTATATGGTGCCCCTAAAACAACTCTAAATGTGTCTTGCAGTATCTGGTGCCCCTAAAACAACTATAAAGGTGTCTTGCAGTATCAGGTGCCCCTAAAAACCTCTAAAGGTGTCTTGTGATATCTGGTACCCCTAAAACAACTCTAAAGGTGTCTTGCAGTATCTGGTGAACCTAAAACAACTCTAAAGATGTCTTGCGGTATCTGGTGCCCCTAAAACAACTCTAAAGGTGTCTTGCAGTATCTGGTACCATCACGATACCAGCAAATCCCTTAATTTTTGTAAGTTATGTAGTTGAGCCGCCGCAGATGGGATTTGCGGTTCCAACACAAACCACTGAAGCAGGATTGGATTGATGTCTAGGAAATTTGGAGGATAGGGAAATACGACACAAACGACTGAAGCTCGATTGGATTGATGTCTGGGAAATTTGGAGGATAGGGAAATACCTGAGGTCTACTTCATGTTCCGCTGACCATTCTCCAACAATCCAGGCAGTGTGGCATGGCGCATTATCCTAAAGAAAGGAAAGCATTATTACCCAGCAAAAACACAAGTGTTGGGAAATTGCCGGCAACCAGCTGGCAGTGATGGGTAACTGCTGGCTGAAATCTGCCGTTCACGGAACGGTAGCGGTCTGTTGGTGGCAGAGCCATCAGTTGGCAGCCATTGATGGCCATGCAGCATCTCCGTGAATTGCGGGCCTCCAAGCAAGTGCCATTACTGGCCTGTAGCTGGCAACCGATGCAACCCCAACACAATGTGGAAGCAACGGGACTGCGCATGCGCAGAAGCAACACGTGCTGTGTCTCTCGTGGTACCAGTTAGTCGAAGACGACGCTATCGCCATTGTGTTATTTTAGTGTATGTTAAGAAAAAAAAAGCCATATGTAGTGAGGCGAATTAATTTCCTAATGAAATGCCACGTCGACGAAGATAACAGATTAGCCCATGAAATACTAGATTACAGCCATGAAATACATCCACTCCATTCCCATGAATAACAAGAAATAATTTCTGTGTAATCTTTTGCTTTAACATACATTAACTGCTTGAAAAAAAGTCCTGGAAAATCACATAAGAAACGTTATGCTGTTAAAAAGAAGAATTATACGCTTACAAAGTTTATCAATTATTTAAAAAAAAAAAAAGAAAAAAAAAGAATGCTATGTGGATAAATGTACCCATCCATGGGTTGAATATACAAGACTGGAGGAATTCGCTTCTACAAATAACGAGAAGAAAAATAAAATATCTTTCCTTTTTAAAACAAATGTATCTTCGGACAGCGGAAAGAAAAGATACAACGTTAAAAATGTAACATAACGCGACATGAACGGGTAAATATATTAATTCAACAATCGCCTTTGAAGATGACAAGCATAGCACGAAACTTTCGAAAGCGCGTTCAGGTTGGTACAGTCGTTGAAAATGAGGGAAGTTCCCTTAAGGTAAAAAAACAAACAATCGTTACGTTGGAAAAATAAATTTATGAATTATATGAAACTGACATTTATGAAAAATACCTCGCAATATTGTAAAATTAAAACGAGAACCATTCGTTACACATTCCGTAGGAAAGAGCCTCAGCTTCAAGCAAATGCGTGTGCGTGGCATATCAGTCCAGTTGCTAGAGCGCCCGCTTCCCACGCAGACTGTCCTTGGATCGTTTCCAGCCATATCCAAACGCTCATTTTTCAGGACCTGTTGAGAAAATTTCTCCAGCGCAGTGCTATAGTGCAGAGGTTTTGTAAGGCGAAAAAACGTTGTTGTAGCTTTGGAAAACTGCGGTTATTATTTATTTATTTCATGGCAACTACTGGGAAATTGGCGGACAAGATTCTGCAAGCCAACAGTTACGTCACGTAGTTGCCGGCTGCCCCTGCCGGGAAACTAGCGGACCACATTAGGCTAGCCATAATTTATGGCACGTACTTGCAGGGCCGCCGAAGGGCCACTTGTTGCAATTACTGCTTATGATGGATAACTAATGGCCCTGTTCTGGCATACGACAACTGATGGGAGTGCCACTGTTGGCCCGCTGCTGCCCCGAACTGCTGGCCCATGTGGTGGCCGCCGGGACATTTTATTGGCGATTGGGTGGCGGCAACATAGTGCTGGGCCACCGCTGGTATTGCTGGCTGCCAGCAGTGGCCTGGTGCTGGCCCAGCAGGACTGTTTTTGCTGGGAGGAGAATATCGTTGCATAAAATGATTTACCTGGTCTGCAATAATGTTTAGGTAGGTGGTATATATAATAGTTTCCTGCACATGAATGACTGGACCCAGGGTTTCCCGGCAGAACATTGCCCAAAGCATTACACGTCCACCACCGACTTGTTTTCGCCCCACGGTACATCATAATGCCAACGCTTTCCCAGATAAACAACGCACACGTACTCAGCCGTCCCCATGGTGCAACAGGAAACACAATCGGACCAGGAGACGTTTTGCCAATCATTTAAGGTTCAATTATGATGCTCGCGTGTCTATTCTGGGCGCTTCCGACAATGAACTAAGGTTAGCATGGACACTCGGTCCAGGCTGCAGCTACGCAGCCTCCATTTTTAGCAGCATTTGATGTACTCTGTGTGGTGACCCATTATTCCGGACGCTGGCAGTCAAATTAAAGGCGAATCGCGCCAGAGTATCCCTGCTGTTAGCTCACACCATACGGGATAGCTGTTCTTTACCTCTAGCATCGATGAGCCGTGCTCGGCCCTCACCTTCCAGGCGGTCAATGGTTTTCCGCTCCTCAGACCACTTTCACATGATATTAACCACGGCTGACTATGATCATCTCACAAGCCATACCGTCTAGGAAATTCTCTGACCAAGATGTCTGGCCATCACAATTTGACATCTCTTAAACTCGGTTAACTCCGCTGCCTTGGCCATCCGAAGAACAAGAATAACACTGATCAACATAACTCAGTATCAGGTGTTATTAATGACCTGCACAAGCGCCCTCCGTTTACCTGTAGTTGCTTCGATTTTCATCAAGATATGCTGGACATGATCTTTTGTGTCTCTGGTGTATAGCTTTACGTAACATCGTTCAATATAACATACGCTGTATGTCAAAATAATAGTTGTACCCAGAAGGACGTGTCGGATTGCAATGCTATTCAGGAGGAAGGTAAAGGTTACCAGGAACAATAAATGTTTAAACATTGAGACTGATATGGACAATATTAATTGAGCTACAGGCCAAGAAGTAGTGTCTCTCAGTATAGCGTCCGGCAGCCATGTTTGCTCACACAGCATGCCAGACGTCTCGGCATGGAGTTGTACAGGTTCCTAATCGTGTACTGCTATAAGCCATTCCATGCTGCTTGAATCTTCTCACGCAGTTCCTGCAGATTGCGCGGTTGGGGTGGAGTGTAGCTAGTGCATCCAGTATCATCCTACATCGACAGACCTATCGCCCATTTTTTTCAATCGGCGGTAGGTCTGGCGATGCGGCTGGCCATGGAAGAGAGTCAGTGCCTTGAAGGCAAACTCTCGAGATAGCAGCGGTATGCAGACGCGCATTGTCCTGTTGGAAAATCGCACCGGAGTGAGCGTTCAGAAAAGGTAGGGCCACTGGTTGCAGGACCTCGTTAACGTAAGTTGGAGGTCAAAGTGCATGTAATGAACACCATAGGTGATCTGGCATCGTAGGCAATTGCAACCCACACCATGACACCAGGCCTTCTGGACGTGTGACGCTCGACAACAAACCGTTCATCTTAGCGCTGACCACGGTGCCTCCACACATGGATTTAGTGGTCGTCTCCTCCAAGACGAAAGCGGGACTCGTCACTGAAGATCACCCGCTGCCATTCTGCGTGGCTCCATGACAGTCTGGCACGACGCCATTGCAGTTATTGGCGACGATGCAATAGTTTTATGGGAAGTCATCGTAACTGTCTTCTTGCGTGAAGTCCAACGTTGTGCAGCCCTCTACCAATTGTGGTAGCATTAATAGGTCGATGCATGGAGGGCACCTCTTCTCACTGAATATCCGAAATCGTTGCTGTTCTGTCACTCCATGCGTGTTGGACAACCCGTCGGTCCTCTCTCTCCGGGCTTCGTCTAGATCTCCCAGACCCTCCCTGTCTCTGCGGCGTGCCTTGTTCTGTCCACTGCTGCCAACAGCGTGGTATGGTGATATCCGCGCGATGGTTATGGCGCGCAATACGGCGAAAAGACCATCCCGCTTCCCAGAGCCCGACGATGTGGTCCTTCCCGAAGTCCCCCAACTGCTCCTATTGCTTCCGAACTTTTCTCCGAAGTATACTTCACTTGCAAAGGACGCAACCAACACAACAGCACGAGTCAGAATAGCAAGCACGCGAAACGCGGCAACTTTATGTAACCGGTCAGGATCAGAGTTATGACCCCTCCTTGCTTGCGTGACATGCGCGGCCGAGCGTGATACTGGAATCATTTGCATGTCTCACGATGTCAAACCTACCTACAAAGTTTCATTCCTGTCGGTTGCTTCCTTCTGGGTGCAACTATTTTTTTGGCTTAGAGTGTATCTCTTACAGTACCGATCTCAACATGTAGTATCACTTTCAGTACTGAATACAATCTGTTCCACTCATATAATTCCCTATGCCCAACGTCTGTTCATACAAAAAAGCTATAACCTTGCTCTATCTCTGAAGAGTTTTTATTTAACTTTGCTTTCCATTTTAGACCACTGTTCGGCTGGCAGCGGTAAAAGTTCTGCGGCTTTAAGCCACAAGCTATTTTACGGAGAGAAACCAAATTTACATGACAATACAGAAACTCAAAAGGAAGATTAAATTAGAGGGATACCACCCGAGGGATATTGAAGCACACAAAATCTACAAAAAGAATGTGTGGACTTCTGATTAGGAATGCTTTCATGTATGTAATTCAGGATTTCGTACTCATTTTTAGGACTTGTTTACATACTGCTTGCTCACAACCAGCATGAAGTGGTAAAGAAATTAATTCACTATACACTTTACGTGAAAGTTTTCTCAGATTAATAATAGATTAGACGTTGTGATGACACGTATGTTTTGGAAGAAACGCATTAGGGATGCATTTTATGAAGGAAAGTTATCGAATACGGGTAGAATGCATATTTTTCTGTGTGTTCGGAGCTCCTTTTTTTAAGCTACTTTTTATCTTCTTTCCGTAAATTTCAAATTGCTTAGGATTGCTGATTAAGGACTTTTTTGAATTTTTTGTTGTTGTGGAGATTATGGGTTTGTGTGTTTGTGTGTGTGGATTTCGATGCGTGAGATTGCGGAAAATGCAGTGATACACACATATAGTCTTCAGAAGAGAATGGGCGTCTTCCGAAAGTTAAGACTTGGTTAGTGATTTTTGGAATATATTTATCTTCTTTGTCAACCCCAGAAAATTCTTTATGCATATGGTTTTCTGCTCTACTTGTTTTAAATTCAGTTTGTGCGAAAAACATGCTTTGAATATTTTTGTTATGTATATTATAATTCCTTTCCTTAGTGATGTAGCGTAGTTTTTAACACATCTTTTGTAGTATCACTTTGTCCACCCACCTGCGCATATCATATCTCTCGATCTGAAAAAAAAAATGCATTGGGAAGCTGGAACTATGAGAACGATAATGCTTTCTTTCTGGCTTTTTTTCCGATGCATAATTTTGCCGCTAGGGGGCGTAAATATTATGCCATCAATTTCAAAATGCATGTTGTTCCATTTATTTCCTTCTAAATATCGTATTGAAACAATTATTTCTTCCTTTCGATGTCACGAATAAAATCACTATTTTGGGAAGAGCTTCTTTTTCAAATATATACTGCTGGCCACCCAAAATGCAACACCAAGAAGGACACGAGATAGCAAAGCCAGATTTACTGGACACATAACAACAGATACAAAGATGAAACGATTGAGCTTACAGGCCCGTGCGACTTGCGGAACGCGCTGACAACAATAGTTCGTGTCGCCCCCATGGCTGGCAATAACGACCGCTACATGCTGCGGCATCGAACGAAAGAGGCTTTGGATGTAGGCTTGGGGCATATCGGTCCAGGCTGCTTCCGCACGTTGCCACAGTTCATCAGGCGTAGCCGCGGGTGGTTCTTGCCGGGCCACTGGGTTGCCGATCAGCGACCAGACGTGTTCGATGGGCGACATATCGGGAGAACAGGCGGGCCACGGCAGCAGTGACACCTATTGGGCCGTGAAGAATTGTTGCACGATGCGTGCCACGTGCGGGCGGGCATTGTCCTGTTGAAACGTGGCCGCTGGCAGGTCCTGCAGGTAAGGGAGGACTACAGGCCCCAAAACGGCGGAGATGGTGCGGTGGCTGTTGAGTGTACCGGAGATGCTTACCAGAGGGGTGCGGGTGTCATATCCAATTGCGCCCCCAAGCCATACCGCCAGGCGACGGACCGTTATGGCGATGCATAATGCAGGCGTCATACAGTTTCTCGCCGCGGTGCCGCCACACGCGGATCGGACCATCGTGGTGTTTCAGGCAGAAGCGGGATTCGTCGGAAAAGACAATGTCGTGCCATTCCGTAGTCCAGGTGCGACGTTCAACGGCCCACTGTCGCCGCACTCGCCGATGGTGTAATGTCAATGGAAATCGGAGCAATGGGCGCCGTGGGACAAGTCTTCGCTCCTGCAGACGACGTCGAACGGTACGTGCTGACACAGGTTGTTGCGCAACACACCCTAATTCCTGCGCTAACGTTCGTGATGTGGCGGTGAGGGCCGACAATGCCCACCGCACAACATGCCGGTCCTCTCGTTCGGTGGTGTGCCGCGGCTGCTGCAATCGCTCACGTCGGTCCGTCTGTCCTTCCTGCGTCCACCGAATCCATACTCGCCTCACGCGGCTGGGTGTCTTCCCACACGGGCGCCGATGTCTCGGTATGATAAACCGCTGTCGCGATAAGCCACTATTCTTCCTCTGTCGAACACCGAAATGTGCTAGAATGACTGCCGTATTTTGCGACGAGGCATCAGGAAGCTTCCCACGCACAGGTCCGGCAGCACAACACACTTCCACTACTTACACCCCGCCTTCTGTGCACCCTTTTTATAGTGTTTCTCCGTGGCGTGCCTGGCGCACATGGTTTGCATATGCCCTGCAAAGCTAATCGTTTGCATGTCCTCTCGCGGGCGACGCATGCTGCGAATTTCAGGCCAATCGGATGCTTCCTTCTTGGTGTTACATTTTGGGTGGCCAGTAGTGTATATATACCTGTATTTATACACAGTCGAGTCTCATTATTGTGGCCACTGCCTACTTTTAACGTCAACAGCACGTAGCCAATGAAAGATGGCACTTCTCATGCGCTGGCTTCGGGGTATATAAGGTGTTCTGTAAGCATTCTGAAAACAAAATATCACTCGTTGCTGTCATGGAGAAAAACAACATTTTTCAGATTTGTAGAAAGGAATGATTACCGGCTATCGGGCCAAGGGTGGCAGTATTTCTGAAAAAGCGTAGTTTGTGAACTAGTCGTGTGTTGCTGTGGTTAAAGTGTATCGTGATTGGAGAAATGGCACCATTGCGAATAAGCGACGTGGAAACTGCGGAACACTACGTGCCATTGTTGTGAGAGGTTAACGTCGGCTTCGAAGGTGCGTGAGAGCCTGCCGAATCACTACAGTCGAGAAACTCAGTGCACGAATGAACCAGGAGCAACCGGAAGTGTGTCTAACAAGACAGTTCAGCTAACCCTGCTGCGTATGAGACTCCGATGCAGACAGGTGGTTGGTGCATCTGCAGAAAAGGCTTGCATTTGCACGGCAGTATCGGAATTGGACCTCCGCTGATTGACAAAGGATTGCCTTCTCCGATGAGTCATGTTTGCTGCTTCATGGAACGGATGGACGTTGGCGTATAAGGTGAGAAACATCGGAGAACAAACACTCTTCAACCATTGCTGGAAGAATACCAGCTGGTGGGGGCAGCGTTATGGTCTAAGGAATGTTTTCGTGGCATTCTCTGGATCCACTCATACCTGTGGACGGCACTATGGTCCGAATTCGGTATGAATCCATCCTTGCAAATTACGTACACCCATACATGCTGATTGTCTTCCCTGAGACGGATGGGATCTTTCAGAATGACAATGCGACGTGTCAGACAGCTAAAAATGTCCGAGAGTGGTTGGAAGAGCACGATCAAGACTTCAAAGTACTTTCCTTGCATCCTAATTTTCCAGACGTTAACATATTTGACCCTCTGTGGGACCACCTCGATCGTGTTGTTTGCTCTATAGATCCCGACTGTAAAAATTCATTTTCGGTCAGACACCATTGATTATAAAAACATTGTTTGGGCATTTCTGTCCGAAAATAATGCACAATTTCTTTGGTAGGGGGCGAAATTGTTTAATTTGTTTTTTTCGACATGTCTGCTTCTAAATATCTGATTTGAAAAATCTTTGAACACTAGATACCATATACCTCGTTGAACACTTTAGGATTGTACTGTAATGCACAGTTTTCTCGCTAGGTGGTCGTAAAGGTCAAAACCTTTTTCTCGCTATCTCTGCTTCCGTCGGACGTATTTGAAAAAAACAAATTTCCTCAGCATATTATTTGCTATGAAGAATACTTTTAGTATATTTTCAACATTTTGATTATGCAAAATTCTTTTGATATCATGCGAATTCTTATATCGTGTTTCCTTCTGTATTTCTTCTTTTAACTGTTCGATTTCAAAATCTGTTGGGTTGGTGGGAGTGAAATGTCCTGCACGAACGAGCAGTAGAGACAGCCCCCCATCACAGCGAAATGGAACCATCCACAGGTGTTGCGGATATTACGTCACAGAGTTACTATAAATAGCTAGCACGTGTGTGAAGAACAAGGTTCAGGCATGGTTTGTTTGGACGTAACGTGGCTTTCAAAGGAAACATGCAGACGCCGGATTTGAGAGTCATCTTCGTGTATGAATTTAAACTGAGCCATTCTGCATGAATTGCATCTCGAAACGTTAACAAAGCGTTTGGGGAGAACACAGCCAACGAACGAACCATTCGGCCATGGTTTGTGAACTTTTGAAGTGGAGACACGGACCTACAAAAGCAAGCACGCGGTCACCGAATTGTTGCTGTTTCTGACGATGTTCTCTTACGTGTGGTTGAAGCGGACCCCCGAAAAACGTGTCGTGAGATAGCGGCTGAGGTAGGTGTCCATCACACGACAGTTGTTCGGGGTCTGGCTGCACTGGGTAAGGTCAAGAAGCTGGGCATGTGGCTGCTGCATGAGTTGACAATTGCCAACAAGGCTAGGCGTTTGAAAGTCTGCATGTCGCTGCTTGCCAGGAACAAACAGGAACCTCTACGGCATCGAATCGTCACCGGCGACTAGAAGTGGGTCTCTTATAATAATCGGAAACGATCTGCTCAATGGTTAAGCAAGGCACAGTCTGCTGGACGACATCCTAATCCAGCCCTACCAACTAAGAAGATGATGCTCCTTGTGTGATGGTCCCCAGACCGGATAATTAATAACAGTTTCTTGGCTAGAGACCAAACCATCACTGCAGAACGTTATTGTGCTGAATTACACCAGATGCACCGGAAATTGCTGCAGAAACCGGCTTTGGTCAACACTCATGGTGTTCTTCTGCTCCAGGACAACGGCCGCCCTCGGACTTGTCCCCGACAGACTATCATCTGTTTCTTTGCCTGGATCACTTCCTGTCCAAGAAACAGTTCACGAAAGACAACGAGGTTCAACGTGCTGTGGATGAGTTCTTCGGGTCCTAGCCACAAGACTTTTTTCGTTCAGGGATCATGGTCTTTTCAGACAGATGGCAACTATGTATCAATGCTGAGGGGGATTATTTGGCCTAGGTAAGTTTCCTGCTTTTCCGTTCTCGCTGTTTACGTGTGCTTGTCCTTTGCCGGTGATTTCATTCGTACCAGCCCAATATTTGTCTCTGATATTATCTCTGCTGTGAGAATGTGCGTCATTTGCTAATTTTCTGAGATAAGTATATGTCAGTAAGTATCTGTTAGGAAGTATCTGTTTTGCTAATTTTCTGAGAAAAGAAACTGTTAGTAAGTATCGGAAATAAGTATCTGTTTTTATTTCTGGATGTTTTATGCATTGCAGAAATCCGGTTAATTTCTTTTCCTAACCGGTTCCGTTGACTATGAATAACTTGGAAGATTTTTATTCGCATTGAAAGGGATTCAAATGACGTGCTTAAAACTGCTTATTCCAACAGAAAGTTTGGGTCAGCTTTCTTGTTTAAAATGTGCTGGTTGTTCGCTCTTTCCAGCAGCTCCTCTTAAGCAGAAGTTGTCAGCTTCGAAAAACTGAAAGTAAGCGGAAGCTAAGGCTGATTAGAATGAATGGGCTTGTGGATAGGGTTTAACCGAAAACGCAGTCCATTTTGTTAATATACGTTACATAAATTTATAATCTATTACAACATATAAATTGGAAATATGTTTTACAGATGACTAATCCAAATCCTTTATATGACAGCTTTGCAACAGTGCTCAATGAATTATACATCCAAGCCTTTCCAATTTTACTTAACAAGAACAAAGCTAAAAAGCAACGTAAACCATGGCTAACTAGACATCTTTTAAACCGAATTAATAAAAAAATCCATTATACTCGAAATTTATAAAAAGTAAATTACAGACTGTTTTTCAAATTTTTTAAGCATATAGAATTAAATTAAATTCTGATATTAGGAAATTTAAAAGAGAATATTATACTAATATCTTTTCTCAAAACGATTCTAAATTAACTTGGAAACATTTAAACAGATTACTGGGTAAATCTTCTGGTTCAATTACACCACAATACCTAACTAATTTAACCCTAAAAATTACATCCAAACAAGATATAGTTAATGAAATCAATGATCACTTTATATTAGCTCCGCAAACTCTTAAACAGCAAGTTTTACTTACAAATTCTCAATATCATCAGTACTTTCAGAATTTACACCAATCAAATACGTTTCATTTACTTAAAACTACACGAGCTGAACTTTTGCACTTGTTGTTGCAAATTAATGTCAATAATGGACCTGGATATGATGAAATTTCACCATTGGTTATTAAATATGTGGCTCATATTATTGTGGAGCCACTTTTGTTCATCTACAATTCTATATTTACTACAGGCATATTCCCAGATGCTCTCAAAATAACTAAAATCACTCCCAAATACAAGAAAGGTTCGGTAAGCGAAGCAAATAATTATCGGCCAATTGCAAATCTGACTATATTTGCTAAATTGCTAGAAAAAATAATTTACATTAGATTACTTTCCTTTCTACAAAAATACAACATATTAAACAAAAATAAATTTGGCTTTTCGCCAAATAAATCAACAGAGCTTTCAATTTCATTTACACATAACTTAATTCAACAAAATGCTGTAAAAAATCAATCAACAATTGCAATTCTCTTAGATTTATGTAAGGCTTTTGATACGTTAAACCATGATATTTTACTAAACAAATTATTTGCTATTGGAATTAGGGGTTCTACATATAGCTTATTCAAAAGTTATTTATCAGCTAGGAAGCAGTATACTGTGATTGATATGACGCAATCCACAATGGGAAATATAACTTCTGGAGTGCCGCAAGGTTCGGTTCTAGTTCCTACATTATTTAATTTGTATATTAATGATCTTTTTACAGTGGTAAAAGATAGTGATTTAATTTTATTTGCTGATGATGCAAAAAATCTTATTCAAGGGTAATAATTCTGTAGATCTTATATCTAGAAAAAATGCACAACTTGTGTTGGTGACAAATTGGTTAAATAACAATGAATTGATTATTAGCGTAGACAAGACCAAGGCTATGATCTTCTCTAAATTACAAATATTACAATCTATGAGTGACTTAGTGGTCTTGAATGGAGCTAAAATAGATTTTGTGAATAGTCATTCTTACTTGGGAGTATTGATTCGAAATAATTTGAAATGGAATATGCATATTGACAACTTGACTAATATATTATCTAGAAACATTCGGATAGTTAGTAAGATTATGATAAATTTGTCCCCTAAATAAATGATATTGTTGTACTACACACTAATACAAACGCATATAAATTACTGCATACTGACATAGGGGCAAACAACACAATATAACTTAAAAAATACAGGTATTACAGAATATATACATATGATTAATAGACCTAAAACTTTTAATAATTCCATACTTAATCTTATCTTTAGGTCAGAAGTAAATCCCAATAAATATAACATACTTACAATAAAACAATTATTTGACTATAATCTTGGTAAAATACTGTTCAGAAGAATTAAAAATGATTTATACCATGACTTAATATCATTAAATATTCGTACTCATACTTATGAAACCAGGAATCGATCAACACTCATACCTAATTTCCCTCGGACAGAAACAATTAAAATTAATATTAATTATTCGGGTCCAAAACTTTGGAACTCTTTGCTTTGTGACATAACATCCATTAACAATTTTGACTTATTTAAAAAAAAATTCAAACACCACCTTATGAACAAGTCTCTCAATTAATATGAAATTGACCTGTGCTGGTCGCTGGATTGATTTCACGGCTTATGGATAGACCTTGTATCTATATACACTTATGTATTTATTTGATCTCTCAGTTACATTCAATATGCCTTTGTCTTTTGTATTGTTCTTTGTTGTTTGTGTTTTTTTTTCTTTTTAGTACTAGGGGTGGGAGGGCCATGTCAGGCCTCACGGCCTTTTCCCTCCTCCTCCTGGTTGCTGCATTTTTTGTAATTGATTATATTTTTTGTATTTTGAACTGTAATATGTGGCAACTGAAAAATGAATAAAGAAAGAATATCTGTAATTCTTGTAAAACAATAAACGTGTTTTTTGTTCTTCAAAAAGTGTTTATCATCACAGAGTGGAAATTATTTTGATTGTAAAAGAGTCTGCATGAAATGTATGTGAAACTGGTTCCTTTGTTCCTTTAAGTGTGTGAGTAGGATGGGCGTAAACAGGGCTGAGCGATACACCTTATATTGTGAAACTACAGAATTTGTGAAACGCCTGTCCTCACGAACTTTTGCGTCGATTGCACAAAATCATCTTTGATCACAGATGGTCGGGACGTATTAGGATAAATTATCCAGAAATACAGTCGAGCGTCGAAAATCCGAACGTCAAAATTCCGAAACGTCAAAAAATCCGAACAAGCTTCGCTCCTCTTTTTTTTCCCCCTTTTTTTTGTGGAAAGCTTAAGTATAGTCCGTTCATTTGAACTTAGCACTTAATGACAATGGAATCGCCTACTTTTGGAGGTGACGTGTCGAAGGTGGAGGTGACTTCTGATACTCAGAGACAAAAAGGTGAAAACTTCCCCAGTCACTTGTTCCCTGCGAAGCTAAGATTTTAAGACCTATTACCACAGCAGTACCACCCCTTGTTTCATCCCTCAGCCTCCTCACTGAGAGCCCTGAGAAAAGTTATTCCTCCAGCACTCAGCATAAAGTACACCCCTTGGCAATCGGAACCAGCTTATTATACTTGGTAAGTTTTGGAATTTGTACTTTATGTTTAAAAATTTCACAGCAGTAGTAAAAATGGCAAAGCCGCCCCCGATGGTACAATGGTCGAAGCGATGGCTTCTGATTATTCGTCCGAAAAGGGACCGGGTTCGAATCCCGTGAGGCGTGGATGATGTGTTTGTCTTAAGGCACTGGCTCTCTCCCTTCCCTTGAACCAGTTGCCTTAAATTAGGGACTGGCGACTGCTTATAGCCCATTGAGTTGCACACGGTGGTCAGTAGATCTCCAATCAAAAAATAAATGGCAAACTTGCTTTGTATTGCATAATAACAAAAAAAATCTTTGTCTTATGTAATTTTTTTTTGTATACAGTTGCTTATTTTTGGTACATGTATTTGAATAATGTAATGTATAAATGTTAGCGTATTTGTGTACTTTTAACATGTTCGATAATCCGAACACATCGAAAATCCTAACTACCAGTGGTTCCCGTTAGTTCGGATTTTCGACGCTGTACTGTAATAACTTTCAAGCTAATACAATATTTCAATATAATTGGAATTTAATTTTATTTCACTACACCAGAATTTGATCAAAATGTGGCGCTTTCGATGTAACTTGATTTTACTTTAACCAGTAGCTATTGGCATTATGTTGTGATGAAGATTATTTTGTATTATCGAGAGAGGAAGAGATCAAATTTCGTATTGCTTCATTTACTTCCTAGTAAATCATTTGTTGTCTATAAAATGTGTGTGTGTGGTTTGAAAAGTAAAAGTGCTTTAATCCGAGGAGACATTTTTTTGTACTCCTTTATTACAAAATTCGTCTAGACTGCTTCCCATGTGCAGACACGTAACCCATGCAAGTATTCTCTGAACAATTAAAAAATAAATATCTTTAATGAAGTAAACAATATCTTCAAGTGTCGCATTTCAGCTGCGAATGGCGGAAAGTTATATGCGGGGTTCCAAAAGGTTTCAGGAAAACAAGCTTCATAGTGCAATAGAAGTTTTCCTGAAAAGCTATCATGTTCTCAATAATCTGTTCTTTCACCATCGAGAAATGTACCTGCCAACTTCTCATTCGCATTTCTAAATACGAAATCAATTTTCTTTGAGCAAGGGCATGTAATGATGATATTAGCATTGATGTTTTCGTCAAAATATTATTTACTACGCACTTTATCCTACAGTATACACAAAGCAAGGAAACTAAAATCATAGACCTATTTTTGTTTTTGCTACGGTGCTCTTAGAAACTTACAAAAGGTTTCTTCCTGATAAAGAAGAAACCTTTTGTGAGTTTGTCTTGTCTCTAGGGACACAGACAAAAGGTTTCTCTGCAGCATTTTATATTTGATACATCATAAAGGCGAATTCTTTTGCTTTTGATTTTCATTTTTGGAGGAAGGGACACTGCACTCGCTGTTTCAGCAATCCAAACATGAACATTCTTTTAGTCTGTGTCCGTAGAGGGGCAACAGCGTGTAGGTTCTGAGAATGGACGGAGAAATCACAAAAACAGTGTACTATTTCGTGTTATTCTGATACCGATAGTAGAAACGCAGTGTACTATTCGTGTTATTCTGATACCAATAGTAGAAAATATTTTATATGAAAAGTACTGCCCAACGTTTTTTTGTCTTCAATTCTCGAAGAGTTGGTAAGTATTTTCCTGACAGCCAAAAAAGATCTACGTTAATTATTTTGTTTTGTTTATCGAGAATGTATTAAATTTCTTTAGGTTTTTTCACTTAGAAAAATCATTATACAAGAACATAAGCATGCAATTTATCAACAAATATTTTTCTTTTTATCTTCTTTTATTTTCGTTCTTTTTTTATTTTTTTGTTCAAAGTGCTATTAGTTTTAGAGTACTATTAAAACGACATGAATACTGAATTTCCTTAGCCGCTCTGGTAGGGGAAAGATTGAAGCGCTGGATCCTGACCATTCGTCGCAAATGAGCCTAGGTTCGAACCCGATGAGGCATGGTTGTAGTGTTTGTCTTACGACACTGGTTCTCTCCCTTCCCTGGAATCAGTGACCCTACATTAGGGACGGGAGACTGCTTATAGCCCACCGAGGCTCTCACGGTCGTCGTTAAACCTGCCTCCAAAAAATCCTTTAGCGTTATTCGCAAAGTAAAATCATTATACATGGGCAAGAATATGCAAATTATCAACAAAGATGTACACCAATGATTCATTGTATTATGACCACCTACCAAATAAGCCGTAGAACTCCTTTAGCACGCAAAACAGCGGCCACTCGGCGAGGCATCGATTCGATGAGGTGGCGATAGATATCTTGGAGTATCTGGTACCATAATGTCAACAGCAGGTCCTCCAGTTCCCATACATTTCGAGGTGGTGGTGATTTAGTGCGAACCCGCTTTTCAAAGTCCAACCAGAAATGTTCAGTTGGGTTCATGTCAGTTAAATTTGTTGACCAGGGTATCAACAGAAAGTCACGAGCATGTTCCTCGAACCACACCTTGGCAATTCTAGCAGTGTGGCATGGCGCATTATCCTATTGGTAATGGCCATCACCAATTGGAAACACAGTTGCCACGAAGGAGTGAACTTGGTCCGCAACGATGTTCAGATACCTGACAGTTCAAATAGACAAAGTCATCGCTCTTTCCAAGTAAACGTGGGAAAAGCGATGGTTTTGTCTATTTACATTGTCTCACGTATTTGTATGATTTATACCTGACAGCTGTCTGAGATTGTGCTATTGGGATAATGGGGCCTAAAGTACCCCACAAAAACATCTCCCACAGCATAACACCGCCGCCACTGGCATGTTTCCATCCAACAGTGCATCCGGGTGCCATAGCCTCCGTTGGTAATCTGAGTATCCGCGTTCAATCGTCTACGTGATCAACTAGGAACCTTGATTCGTCAGACCAGGTCATTTTCTTCCAATCATCCACGGTTCAATCTCGATGATCTTGAGCCCATATCATGCGTTGTTCATAATGACGTGCAGTAAGCATGGGGACCCGGATGGGTCTCCGGCTACGCAGGCACATGCGCAGAAGCTTGCGGTGCACTATGTGCTGTGAGACTTTGTCCTGATGACCACTGTTGTAGCTGAGGATGATTTGTCGCACTGTGACTTTGCGGACGCTGTGAAAAATGCGCGACAGTTTCCTCTGCCCTCTGGGATCAACTAGCTGCGGGCGATACACGGCTGGACGACGGTTCGTCGTTTGGCCATCTGTGCACCACTTTTGATACGTACTCACTACAGCGACACGTGAAGAACTCACAAGCCGGCCGTTTCCGAGATCGCGCCGTGCCGTCACAATTTGTCCTCTATCAAACCCCGATAAATCGGCAGCTTTTCCAATTCTGACTCCGAACACTCTACAAACCGAAAGCCGGTCCTCGCGTTGTATATATACTATTCGGTGAACTTCATCTGCACCACCGTTCGGTCTCCAGGTGCGCTCATTTCTGTAGGCTGAGACTGGTCATAAGGAAACGGCGCATCGGTGTAAAAGGATGAAAAACTTGTCGCCGTTGGGTCACAGTTACAAATATACAATTCGCTACTCTGCCCTTAAAACGGTTTGCGATCTTTCAATATCTTAAATTAATAAATGTTGTCTTCCTGTCATTCCGTATAAAAGAAGTAAACCATATTTTTTTAAAGATATGCAAAGCAAATTATTTTACAAAGTTGTTTTGGTGGGTTATAGATTGCGGTGAATCAATTGCGAAACTAAATACATACAAACACACATATCATTGAGATGTTCTCTAAAATTCAAAGGTTAGCTGCTCGAAGCACGATCAAAATCATCTGTTAGATCAAATTAACTAATGATATCTAAGGATTTACGTAGTGCTAATGTGAAAAACATCATCATTCACAGCGATCATGACACACTACACGATCTTTACTGATATCAATCATACGTCTCACACAATAACTTTCATTGTACTTCAATTATCTCTTTCAGCGTTCCTGAATGTCAGATTCCCTTGGCATTCCTCTGCTGTTTGTCTTTCGTCATAGGCTGAATAAATTCTCTTAGCACCTCTACATCCAACATGGCAAACCACTCCGAATATTCGTCTTCATTAACAACATTTTGATTCGTATTTTTCATATCTGGCCGATATCTCGTTAAAATTACTTATATAACAATTTTAACGCTACGCCAACAACAGGACCGAAAATAAGTTTGTATCGCTGGATCGGGTACGATCAAAAACATAGCAGCATGCAAATGACAACTCAGTTGCTTAACGCACAATATTCTAAACAATAATGCACGTGATAAATCATTTGCGTGACACGTGACTATTTAACAGTTTAAAATAACTAGGCGTTTTCAAATGCTGGTGTTCTTTTTTCACTCAAGAACAAATTACTAACTTGTCTTAATAAAAGACATTATAAACAGAACGTCATTCAAAGCCACGTAGTAACACTTCACTCCAGAAAGAAATATCATTCAATCAAATGAATCCATAACCGTACTTCCTCACGCAACTATAATCCTCTAATCGCGAATTCGAAAAAGAATAAATACAAGAAACACTTTTACACTCTTAGGTGAACTCTGACTCAGTGCAACACGTTTACACATATAGCTGTTCATCATTTGCTGTCCGAAGCAAAACGTGGCTGACCTCTTGACCTTTCTTGTGACTTCGTTTTGCAACCAAGTGGTGATCCAAAAAAATGTACTCTCGTTCCCCCACCAGAGTTATTCTCGAAATTCCTTTCTTCCGAATTTCATCTTTCAATGCTTGCAGCCAAGTGGTATCCAAAATAAAATGAAAAAAAAATACTCTCGATTTTTCATATCTCGATGCTTGCAGCCAAATGGTGATGCAAAAAAATGTACTCTCGTTCCCCCACCAGCGTTATTCTCGAAATTCCTTTCTTCCGAATTTTATCTCTCAATGCTTGCAGCCAAGTGGTGATAAAAAAATTACTCTCGTTCCCCCACCAGAGTTATTCTCGAAATTCCTTTCTTCCGAATTTCATCTTTCAATGCTTGCAGCCAAGTGGTATCCAAAATAAAATAAAAAAAAACTCTCGTTTTTTCATATCTCGATGCTTGCAGCCAAGTGATGATCCAGAAAAATGTACTATCGTTCCCCCCCCAGAGATTTTCTCGAAATTCCTTTCTTCCAAATTTCATCTCTCAGTGCTTGCAGCCAAGTGGTGATCCAAAAAAATGTACTCTCGTTGCCACACCAGAGTTATTCTCGAAATTCCTTTTTTCCAAATTTCATCTCTCAATGCTTGCAGCCAAGTGGTGATAAAAAAAAATTACTCTCGTTCCCCCACCAGAGTTATTCTCGAAATTCCTTTCTTCCGAATTTAAACAAAAAGAACCAGGGCGCATTTCCTCGAAGTTATACGTCTTCAAAGTGCATGTGGTGAAATTAATTATCATCTGACACCGGCCAGTAATCAAAACGTAAACAATTTGTCCTAGTTGTTCGTTTTCATAATGCAAAAACAGATCACCCCGTTGACAATCATAAGCATTCATGATAATATTGCATGTCTGCAATACATCTCTGTTTCACACGTGATGAAAACGAGTTTTTCTACTAATCTCTATAAGCAACTCTCCAGCCCACAAACTGCTCCTGTATCCCATTTATAGAACTCAGGTTACACTACTGTATCATGCATCAGAGCAAGAACAATCATCCTTTCATACGCAGCCATTCGGTACTTTTTTTTTTACAGTCTATCACTTCTGTGAAATCCTCCAAAAGCAGCTATAAATTTCCTAGTCGAAATCACTTGCCTAGTGATTTCATCGTCAAATGTATTCATTCTCTAAAACGCACTTACTAAATACACGAACTCGTTCTCTTTCTCTAATTTTGTACAGTTTGAACTGCTATTATACTTCGTATTAACAGATCATCGCTCAAAACCCATGATTTCGGTTTTTCCCGATTTCATGATTTTGGGAAAACCCACGTTTTTACAAGAAAGCAGTAATAATATTTTTAAATTAATACCCAACCAAGTTACACCCTCTCAAGCTTAGAGCTGCAATTTAACGAGAGAAGATTTAGATTCGAGTTATATGGCATACACAAAGTTAAGAAAATAAAAATGGAACTTCCGATTTATATGGATTAAGGCTTTCTTAGTGGCATGGTGCATTTAAAACATACTCCTTAAAATCAGTCTGCTGGAAGTCTGTTTTACTACACCTTCTGCAAAAAAGTACGTTCTTACATGCAGTATCTGTGTCCGTCCGTCTGTCTGGCTTTGGACACCATGTCTCTTTAACCATCTGCCGGATTAGAAAAATTACATGTATTTTTGCATTAAGAAGCCCAAAATGTGAGAACGATTACTCTTGGTTTTTTTCCTTTTCCATTGTAAAGCTTTGCCGCTAGGAGCGTATGCGCAGATGTAATCAAATTAAGAATACGTTTTATTCCATTACCTTGCTTCTAAATAAGCACTGCCGGAAAGTGAAAAAAGAACACCAAGAAGGAAATGGCGGACGATGATAAAATTTCCATATGTTAATGGGGACGAGTTTACGTAGGTGTGGCGTTAGCGCTCACCGGGACCAACCGGTGAGCGCTAACGCCACAGCACGGCATAATTTGCAAATTATCGTCGGTCGTATTTAAGGAGTACGGCGAACTGAATATAATCAGTCGTCAGCGTACAGACACGTGCGAAGACCCTGAAGAAGCTGCAATGCCTGGTCATGGAAGACGCGTACGATTTCAGCCTTTATCGGACTTTGAGCGAGGTCGTCTAGTCGGACTCCGCGAGGCTGGGGGTCGTATCGTCGTATTGCGGAGCGAATTGGACGGGAAGTATTGGTGGTGGTACGATGGTGGCGTAGATGGTCCGAGAAACATTCCCACACGAGAAGACGTGGAACCGGGAGTCACAGACGGACTGATGAGCGGTCCGATCGACGCATAAAAAGAGCGGCGTTGTCAAGAAGAACATCCACTGCGACGCAAATCCGAGCTGCCGTTGCACCTGAGGTGACTGTGCGAACAATCCGCAACCGTCTACTGGATGCAGGACTACGTGCACGTGTGTCTCTGGCATGTGTACCTCTGACTCCAGCCCACCGTCAGGAACGGCTGCAGTGGTGTCGCCAACGTCTGCACTGGTGCACGTAATGGCGATATGTCGTGTGCAGCGATAAAAGCAGATTCTGCTTGGGAGCCTCCGATGGCCGTATGCCTGTTCGCAGACGCACAGGGGAGCGTCTCCACCCTTCTTGCATCCGCCAGCGACACACAGGGCCTACACCTGGTCTCCTGGCGTTGGGAGCGATCAGCTATCACTCCCGTACACAACTAGTGTTTTTACCGGGTAGGTTAAGCAGCACCTCCTACACCAACAACATCACTCATCCCGTTGTTGTGCCATTTGTAAGGTTGGTCCATCGTGGCGTTTTTTAGCAAGATAACGCAGGCCCACACACGTCACGTGCAACGCAACATTCACTTCAGGGTGTGAGACAACTTCCATGGCCTGCACGTTCACCGTATTTGTCCCCCATTGAGCACGTGTGGGATTTTATGGGACAACGACTTATCCGGTCTCCACGGCCAGCCACGACCATCCCCGATTTACGCGTCCAGGTTGAGTATGTACATAATTTCCTTTTTTTCTTATAAATAACCGTTTTGCCTCTAGAGGGTGCAAGCGTATAATTCTATTTCCGATATACAGGCTGTCCTTAAAATCTTTCCCACATTACAAAAAATAATATGACAAAATGTATTACAGGTAGAAGAAAGGAATTGCACGACAATGATGGTGGTGCACAAGTAAAGTTTTTCTCCAGTGTTAGTACACCTTCACATGGGCGCCATTTGTGACCCGGAGGGCATCTAAGCGATATTCGATTCCAAGCGATGCTTTGTTTAACATCTCAGCAGAGACAGAGCCGCTGACGTCCGTTATTCTGCCCTTCAACTTCTCGGCATCCGGAACATTCCTAGAGTAAACTTGGTCATTCCCATCACCCCACAGGAAAAAGGCTAGAGAAAACTCTGAATATCTGAATACTTAAGACAAAGGCGGCAAGGCGAATTTCGAAAACATTTTGATGCATCTCTTTGTTTATGGCGTACGGTAATAAAATACACTACCTGACAGGGAAAATGCCACACCATTAAGGAATGCTCGAAAGCAGACCTAACTGCGCACACAGATAGCCACGTAGGTCCTGAGGAAATGATTTAATTGTCACATACAGACTAGGCTCCAGCAACCGAATACACAGGATGATCAATAAGGAGTGTAGCCTCTATTTTGGGCGATACAGCGTTGAATCCGATGTGGCATTGAGGCTATAAAAGTTCGAATGGAGTCCTGGAGTATCGTGGACCATGTGGTGTTGATCCGAGTCCACATTTCATCTTCATTTTGCGGGATTGGGAGGGTACTCAACCGACGTCCAATCGTGTCTCACAGATACTCGATGGGCGAGAGGTTGGGAGATCGTGTGGGCCACGGAAGCATTCGCACACCTTATAAAGCATTAAGGCTGATCCGAGCTGCATACGGCCCAGCGTTATCCTGGTGAAAAACGGAGTTCGGCATGCCCTGCAGATACGGTAGTGCCCAGGGCCGCAGCACCTCGTCAACATAGCGGCGTGACGTCACTGTGCCCATAATGCGTGCCAGCGGTGAGCAGCTGTTGGTGCTGATAGCACCCCACACCATGATTCCACGTTGCCGGGCCGTGTGGCGCTCTTCAATGGCGGAGGAATCCGCCCGTTGGCCACGTCGTCTCCAGATTCCCATACAGCGATCGTCCGTGGTGAGACAGAATCGCGATTCGTCGCTGAACACAACACTGTTCCATTAGGCACCGCACGCAGGACTGGAGATACGCCACACCAAGCGGTGACGAAGATGGCTCGCTGTTAAAGGTAGCCTTCGCAACGGACGGCTGGACAGCAAACTAGACAAAACCAATCGCAGCGACACTGTCCGCTTCGATATCGAAGCATCTAAGCCTCCCAGTACGCTCCGCAAAATGTCGCCGGGTTTGGCCTGTGTGTTCGTTACGGCATGTCGTCGGATGCGACAATAGGTGCTATCGAACGTCCGCTTCCGTGTTCCGGTGGCCCTACGACATTGCACAGATCCTTTCTGGAGCAACTGTCTCCAAATGCGACCGACGGTTGTGGCATCACGTTGCGTTTCTTCCGCAATACGACGCAAGGACCATCCGGAGGTACGAAGGCCTACGATGACACCTCACGTGAACTCATCCGAGCTGTATACGGCCCAGATGGCGTCTTAATGGCATTAGCACCCCTTGTTCGTTCTACAGACACGGTTACAGCGGAATCACTCATTTCTCGCGGCCGTGAGGACGTCTCGAGTGATGGCCTCACGGGCTGGTTGTTCGCTTATATCCCGCGCGCCATTCGTGCCATTGTCCTGCAAATTCAATCATTTGCATGACTTGTACGTGTGCACCCACCCTGCAATTTGTATGGCGCTGCGTTCACGACTTCGTGGTGTGGCATTTTCTATACACTAAAATTATATTACACTAAAATTGAATGCAAGGACGTTAGGGACTCAGCGTAAAAACATAAATTCGGTAACGTGTTTTACAAAGACGTGAATACAGCTGTTTTGCTTAAATTTCAAGAATACCACACTGGAGTTTAAATAATGCGTATTAGATTTAATTAAATCACTTCAACATAATTTTCTATTAATACAGCATTTTATTTGAATATGCTCTTAAATTTTGTTATTTCAGAAAAACAGAAATCTCATCATATCGAGAAAAGATGCAAATCTTTAACGTTATTACGAGGTTTGACACAGGTTTGTCATTTTTTAATCCTCTAAGAACTGACGCATAGTTAATTCTTTAAAAGGTGTGGAACCTCATTCTTGGCCCCCTAACTGCAAGCGATCATAGAACGTCGGCAAATGCAAATAGCTATGTGCGAAAATGGCTGATTGCAGCGCAATCCAACAGCTTTCCAGGCAACTGTAACCGCTCACAGTTGTAGTGACAGAAGGGGCGAAAGTTGACGATGAAAGCAATGTCGTTCGAGAAGCAACATTTGAGGCACTGCCATCTGTTCGCGTTTCAGCTGAAAAAAATGCCGCGGAAGCCCAGCAAATGATCCGTGTTGCTTTGGGTGAGACTGCTGTGTCCTACAGTACGTTTAAGAAGTGGTTCTGGCGGTTTAAGCAGGGAAATTTTGAAATTTCGAACTCCGTGATGCAGAACGTCCGGCACAGCCACAGAACGTTGACGATTAGGAACTGGAACAACTGTTGCACGCGGATCCTTATGGCACCCATTCAGAGCTCGCCCAGGAACTCGGAGTAACACGGCAAGCCATTGCAAAGCGCCTGCACAAGCTTGGACGGAATCACAAGGAGGGCCGTCGGGTGCCCCACCAACTCATAGCTGCGAACAAGTCTAGGCGCGACGATGTAGCTGTGTCCTTGCTCTCCAGATTCAGGAAGAAGGATTTCCTCCACAAGATTTTGACCTATGATGAGAAGTGGATCCGCTACGATAATTATAAGCGGCGCAAATCGTGGGATTATCCAGGTCAGCCTATATCACCAGTACCACAAAACCGAATATCCATGCCAGAAGTTGTTGCTGTGCATATGGTGAGATCAGCGAGGTGTCGTACACTATGAGTTGCTCAAACCTGGTGAAACAGTCAGTGCTGAGTGTTATTGTCAGCAACTCATTCGTGTGAGTCACGCAATGGAGGTAATAAGGCTATACACCGGCAAGGGCAGAAGGTCGGTCCTATTGCTTTAGGATAACGCGCGTCCTCACTCCGCGAAAACGACTTTAAACACAATCACCGACCTGGGATGGGAGATTTTGTCCCACCCGGCGTACTCTCCACACTTCGCCCCGTCATATTATCACCTCTTTCGCTCCCTGCAACATCACCTGAGTGATACGCACTTCACTTCTGTCGAGGAGGTCCACACAAGTTGTGACGTACCTGCCAGTAGGACGCACACGACAAAGGCAGATAGGAATCAGAATAAAACGTCTGCGTAGCTCAGTTGGTAGAGCGACTTGTTCCGGAATAAGCGTACTCGGGTTCGAATCCCGGCGTAGACCAAAAATGACGGAGAAATTCACTTCGTTATAATGGCGCCCGAACTATCCGGATGACCCGACCGTTCAAAATCTCGCATTGGTGTGATGTTCTTTCCACACCGCGAGATAGGACAAATCAGAGAATTCCTTCTCCAGCGCTTCGAAAAATAAAAATGTGTGATGTTGCATTATACACAGCAGATTGACTGGGAGTTCTCAAGTGCACGTTCTACAGTGGATGGCTGCCTGCAACGATTCATGGTCACGGCTGACCCGTGGGCCATGCCCCCGGCCCTCTTTCGCGGGGGGGGGAGATGTGACGTACCTGCCAGTAGGACGCACACGACAAAGGCAGATAGGAATCAGAATAAAACGTCTGCGTAGCTCAGTTGGTAGAGCGACTTGTTCCGGAATAAGCGTACTCGGGTTCGAATCCCGGCGTAGACCAAAAATGACGGAGAAATTTACTTCGTTATAAAGTATTAATGGCTTTATCAACTCGAAACAGCCCTCTTTTTTCCGCAGTGGCATTCGGCAGTTCCCTGACCGATTTCCCAAATGCATCCAACACAACGGGAATTATTTCCCTGATTAGGTACGTATTCGATTTGCTATAATGTGCGGTCAACGTGTCGTGCCTGTGGCCGAGAATTAAGTTGCACACCTAATACATCATTAACATATATGCATTTACCTTTTGTGCCGCCCATTATTTCACATTTTAGGAAGTGTATTCAGCACATGCAAAAAACTACCAGAACTTAAAAAGAACTATTAATTAACCATGAATATATGTATGAACTGATACCAAACAAAATGTCAAGTATTTTCTGATTTAATTAAATGAAAATTCATTGACAAGTGCGTTTCAAAAACCACTAGCTTTTGGTAAAACATTTCATTAATTTCATTGAAGTTCAGGAATACGTTTGTTCAAATTAATATCGCCATTTTAAATAAAACTGATCCGAAACCCTTCGCTTGCTGCATTGATTTCATTATAGTTATGTGATTTACTTCTACATAAATAGCACATTTTTGTTTGATGAAAGTGACTGCTCTTTTAAGCATCGTCAGTGATATGAGTAACCCATATTATACGACTGATTAAAGATTTAATAATTAAGGGAACCACGTGCTTACTAACAGGAAAGTTCTGCTTTATTTAGAATTTCATGGGCTCGTGCCAAGTAGTACTTCCCCTGATGACCCGTTCCACCAATATCCCTCACTAATTCTCTACTACTCGTCTATCTCTTCTACCCCTCATTGTTTGATGATCATGCGTTCTAGTTATCTCCGCGATATGAGCGTGATTCAGCTTAACCGAAGACTTCCTCTTTGAAATGATAATTTTCCCTATCGATTAACGCACTAGGGGACCTTTGTAGACGTCGATACCCAGAGAACGGATTAACCGTAGGGACAGACTGCGTTGAGAAATTTAAACTCTCTCATTAAACAAAATGATTGTCCTCATTGATGCAATTATGAAAGTCGCTTGTCTGTTTTAGATGCATATGGCTAAAAATGAAAAAAAAATAGAAAGGGAGAGAATTATATGCTGCTACAAAAATTACGTTTAAAATTATTTTATAATATGTTTGCTATAATGAAATTGCACTAAATGGAGTAAAAAGTTTTAATCATTCTCATTTCCCGTGTTATATAAAATAAACAGCAACATTTATAAAACAGAGAGCTTTTAATAATGGGAATTAAAATATTTTGGTTTGATGTTTACAATTCATGCAACCTATACAGCGTTACAAGGAAAGTCCGTGATCAGGCCCATATCTCACGAACTATGGAAGTTAGCGATTTACTTCTTGTGTAGTTGTATAGGAAACCCCCTATAGCGCACACAATAACACCACGAAGGATTCCCTCGCTCCCTTTTTTCGAGGGAGTTGACTTTTTGCCCCGCTTTTGCAGACAGGTCAAAAAAGTCAATTGAGTCGCTGTGTCCGAAGCATATTTGCATGGATTTCAAACGTGCTTTCTGTTCCGTCTTCAGAATACAACAAGTTAGTAAAATCATGAAATGCATTGATTATGACAAGCTTTCCAACATACCAGAAATCATTACTAAAGTTATTACTCAAGTTATGAGGATGATGGCTGTAGAATGAATCTCGCTCCTATGACTTGACCTTTGACCCCATTTCGATGATACTCAACAGAAAAGGTAAAGTATACTTCCGGAACAACATGATAAAGTTTTGCTTCAATCGAAGCATTTTTACGTAAGTTATAACGCATAAGGGCGATGGAATGGATCCCGCTCCTATGTCCTGACTTTTGACCCCATTTGACCCATTTTCAATAGGGTTCGTCCGTAGGTTGTACCCTACCACATACTAAAATTTCATCGAAATCAAACCATTTTTACGCAAGTTATGACGCATAACGGCAATGGATCGCATCCCGCTCCTATGCCCTGACCTTTGACCGCACTTCACCCATTTCCAATAGGCTTCGTCCCCAGGTGGTCCTCTACAACAAACTAAAAGTTAATCGAAATCGACTCATATTTAAGCAAGTTATGACGCATAAGGGCAATGGAATGCATCCCATTCCTATGACGTGACATTTGACCCCATTTCGTCCATTTTCAATAGGGTTCGTCCCCAGGTGGTCCCCTACCACATACTAAAATTTCATCGAAATCGAACCATTTTTACGCGAGTTATCGTGCTGACGGACAGACAGACAAAGCTGGAGCATATACGCTTCTTCAACCTACGGTTGGAAAGCGTAAATAAATATTGTTTTTGAGTCGAAATACTATTGCCACTGCCATAGTTTAGTAAATATTTACTTTTAGGACTCACATATCTTCTTTCATTAGTTTTACGATTATAAGATTCATTAATCTACCTACCTAAGTACCTCTCAAAGTTAGGAATTAGTAAACATTATTTGCTATAATTTAATTCCACTTAGTATGTAACGTACTGTGGCTCGGTGTGGTTTATTTTACACCCTCAAAGATCTTGGCAAGCGAATGATGCATAGCATAAATTATCTACAAAGAGTACCGGGGTCGTCTCTCGATTTAAATTTTTTGAAAAGCTGTAGTACCCAATGCCTGAAAAAAGTCACCCAGTGGAGGGCGAAATCTTGGCTAATCTTTGTGCTTATTACACCGCAAAAGTAAACAGATTTAACACGCTGTATGCCTTTCTTAGATATTCACGGTCTGGTGTATATAAAATAACGTTAAGCTCTAGTACCTTTCTTTTTTTTTGTGTGTGTCTTAGTCCAAATGGGAAAAAGAATTACCTTTAGAATCATTAATACACCAATAAGACATCTCTGCACTGCTTGTATTTACTGTTATTTGCGTAACATTAATCACATCAGAAAACTTAAAAACTATATCTTCATGGACGGGAATCGAACTCGCATCTCTCTATTTCGATTGGAGCTTGTGTGAAAACACAAGTTTTGTCCGCAACGAACATCGAACCTGCGCCGCCTCACTCAGGAGTAAGTCGTTCTCCGCCGCTCCGGTGGCGCAGTGGTCTAAGCGATGGCCTCTGATCATTCGTCTGAACGGGGTCCGGGTTCGAATCCCGGTGAGGCATGGATGTTGTGCTTGTCTTACGGCACTGGCTCTCTCCCTTCCCTGGAACCAGTGACCCTAAATTAGGGACGGGCGACTGCTTATAGCCCATTGAGTTGCTCACGGTGGTCGTTAAACCTCCAATCAAAAAAAAAAAAAAAAAAGTCGTTCTCCCAACTAAGCTACGCTGACAGAATGTCTCGCTGCAGATTTGTCGTCTTGACACATGTTTTCATCTCTGTAGTACGTCACATCATCTCCCTATAATTTTTTTATTTTTTCTGTGAAGCTAAGTAAAAATTTTTCATTAGTTCCAAATAATGTGTAGAACAAACATCACACATTTTTCGAAGACAGTGGATCCATTATTTACAATGGGGCGCCAATGAGAAAACACAAGTTTGCCTGCGGCGGACACCGAGTCTGTGTTCCTTCACTCCGGAGTAAATCGCTCTCTCAACTGAACTACGCTGACAGAATGTCTCGCTGCAGATATGTCGCCTTGACACATGTTTTCTCCTCTGTAGTACGTCAAACATGCTGTTTGTTGCACAATCCAGGACAACCAAGACCCAACTATCTCAGTGTAATTTTCAAGTTTTCTGATGTGATTGTATTTACTATTCTTGCTACGTTGCGTGTATTTACTATTATTGGCTTATGAGCAGCCGCACGACCACGGTAACCCAGGGAATGAAGTTCTCTGCGAATGGTGCGTGTACATACCGAGGTTCCAGCATTTTTATCCATCTGTACACTGAGGATCTTGTGCAGTAATCGGTCGATTAGCTGTAACGACTCTTCTGTGGCTCCGACGTCCTCCATCACGGATTTTCTTTGGTCTACCGGTACGTTTTGCTGCTTCAGGCCCGCCATGTATCTTCTACTTATTCAGTACATTCAAAACAGTTGACTTGGGTATGTTTTAACTCATCTCGGTTTCTCTTATGGACAACCCACTAATATAACGTCCAACAAACTTTCCTTTCTCAAAATCAATTCTCTCTAGCCGCGACATTTTCACTCAACCTCGCAGTGCGAAATGATCGCGGTCAGTTGCAAGCTTATTTTTATACCGTTTCCAGCTGTACCGCGCATCTTAAGAACGCAGCGTATCCGTTCATTTGCTTTTGAAGGGATGTCCGGTGACTTTTTTCAATATAAAGTATATCAAATACGTGGAGATAACATAAATGGGCAATGTCATCGCTCTGTCCACGTTATTTTATAAACAATGCACAGTAACTAAAAAACTCTGTTCAGACACCGCTGGGAGACCGCTTGGGATTTATAAAATAACGTGGACAGAGCGATAACATCGTTCATTTACAGTATATTCATATGTTTGATACATATTTACCATTTCTATCGCCCTTTGTATTTATCAGCTACACTTGAATAGCTGTTATGTTAAATGCCACCAGATGACGACGTCTCAGTTGCTGAGACCATCAATAGGATTTGTGTAGTAAGATGCTGACTGATAAACCACGCATGGCGCTGAGTATTGTTGGCCCGTAGCGTTAATTCGAACGCACTCAACTATTGGGTTGTCGGAAAAGTCATGACGTATTTTGGCCCCCGATGGCGGTTGGACGGTTTTGAAAGTACTAGAGGTATGCGCATCTCTGGTATCGCTATGGCATTCGACAGGTGCTAGTTCTAGCTGCAGTCTAATAGGAACAGTAGAGCTATTTGGTTGATTTGCGGAGATTTGACATCAAGTTGAAGATGGACGACCAAAGTGTGCATATCGCTATATTTTACTATTTTACCTCCGTAAAGGGAAGAATGCGCGTCAAGCTTGAGAAATGTTGCGTAACGTGCACAGTGATAATGCTCTACAAGAACGTCAGAGCCAGTGGTGGTTCGCAAAATTCCGTGCTGGTGATTTTGACCTCAACGATGCTCCTCGGTCCGGGAGGCCCACCGAGGCTGATGACGACCAAATCAAGGCATTGATCGAGTCAAACCAACGCTACACGACACGAGAGATTGCAGACACATTGCACATCCATTATTCGAGCATTCACGACCACCTGAAGAAGCTGGGATACGTAAGCAAGCTCGATGTGTGGGTTCCTCATAAACCTAAAGAAGCTCAATTAACGGCGCGTATAAACATCTGCGATATGCTCATTAAACGTGAAGAAAACGATCCTTTTTTGAAGCGACTGATAACTGGTGACGAAAAGTGGATTGTGTACAACAATGTGCGGCGCAAACCGTCTTGGTCCCGACGTGCTGCTTCGCCTCAAACGACATCCAAAGCAGACATTCATCAGCGGAAGGTTCTGCTCTCAGTGTGGTAGGATTTTAAAGGTGTCGTGTTTTTCGAGCTCCTACCATGGAGCCAAATAATCAATTCGAATGTGTTCTGTCGGCAATTGGACAGTTTGAACGAATCCATCATCCAGAAACGTGCAGAGCTCGTTCATCGTAAAGGTGTTGTGTTCCATCACGACAACGCGAGACCACACACAAGTTTGATGACCCACCAAAAACTATTCGAGCTTATGTGGAATGTGCTGCCACACCCAGCATACTCGCCTGACTTTCCGCCGTCAGACTTCTACTTGTTTCGCTCTCTTCAACTGTCCTTGCGTGATGTAACGTTCAATTCAGATGAGGCTGTAAATCAGCACCTTGTACAGTTTTTTGTCACGAAACACAGGTCCTTCTATGAACGAGGCATTTTGCAGCTCACTGAAAGATGGCAAAAGGTTATCGAACGAAACGGGCATTATATCATTGATTGATCTTTGTTCTTTCTATCAATAAATGACCTTTTCAAAACATGGCTAAAATACGCCATGACATTTCCGACAACCCAATAGTTATCGAGAGATCTGGGATTCGATCCCATTGGTGTCGGAACACAATTTTTCAGTCGCTATGCGTTGTTTATAAAATAACGTGGACAGAGTCACGACAGCGTCCATTTAGCTTAGTGATATACACAGTCCAGTCAAAAAAGTATGACCTCCCCTGATGTAAGAAGAAACCGTAACTAGCAGCATATACAAATCATGTGATGCATTTCGACGCCTGCGAACTCGCGAACGTTACGCAATTTCGCGTTAAAATAGGAACAGTACGTGAGCTAACGGAGTTTGAGAAAGGAATAATTGTTGTTACCGAATGAAGAGTGGTAGCATTATAGAAATGGCCGACATTGTGGGCTGTTCGTGAGGTGCAGTTGTTAAAATGTTTCAGGAGTAGAAGGAAATCGACAGTAATCAAGGTAATAGTGGACGCCCACGTAACAGTGACGACCGCGGGCAGCGACAGATATCCCGACTAGTACGATCCAACAGACGGAACACAGTGGAACAACTGGTCAGAGCATTTAATGCAGGCCCATCGACGAGCGTATTGCAGACAACAGTCCAACTTACTGTGCTGTCTATGGTTCCCCGGAGCCGCCGTCCACTCAAGATAACCATGCCGACGATCAGACATCGACGATTACGGCGTGAATTTGCATCTGACAGGAGGCACTGGACTATCGAACAGTGGAACAAATTTGCATTTTGAGACGAATCATGTGTTCTGGTTTATCTTGTGGATGGTCGATGGAGAGTACAACAAAGCACTACTGATAGTGATCGCCCCGACACGATGCTCGAAAACAAACAGGAAGTAGGTTATAGTGTACTCGTGTAAGGCATATTTTACCGGTAATCGTTGGGAGCAATCATCTCCCTCGATCGCAAGATGAACGCCTTAGGCTACCTATTCATTGTGACGGATCAGGTGCTGCCATCTATGATGATTGTCTACTCTGATGGTACAGGTTTCTTCTAGCAAGAAAATGCCCCTTTCCATATTGCTATGCGTGTGCGAGAACGGTTTGAGGAGCATTCTAGCGACTTTAGTTTATTATCATGGCCACGGCACTCGCCAAACATTAATTCCATTGAACATCAGTGGGACTATCTTGACCAACAATTCAGACGTATGGATCCAGCACCGATGACTCTTGATGATCTGCGAGAAGCTCTGGTGTCTGCATTGTATAGCATCCCTACAGAAACGTTCAGAGGCCTCATTGAATCAATGCCATGCCTCATATCTTGACCGACAGGTTCAACGTATGGGTCCACCACCGATGAATCTTGATGATATGCAAGAAGATCTCAGGTCTGCATAGTACAGCGTCTCTACAGAAACATTCAGAGGCTTCAGTGAATCAATGCCACGCCGTAGGTATATCTCAACTAACACGTTCGACGTATGGATCCACCACCGATGGCTCTTGATGATCTGCTAGAAGCTCTGGTGTCTGCATGGTAAGTATATAACATCTCTACAGAAACGTTCAAAGGCCCCATTGAATCAATGCCACACCGTATATCTTGACCAACAAGTTCGACGTATGGATCCACCACCGATGGCTCTTGATGAACTGCTAGAAACTCTGGTGTCTGCATGGTAAGTATATAGAATCTCTACAGAAACGTTCAAAGGCCCCATTGAATCAATGCCACGCCGTATATCTTGACCAACAAGTTCGACGTATGGATCCACCACCGATGGCTCTTGATGATCTGCTAGAAGCTCTGGTGTCTGCATGGTAAGTATATAACATCTCTACAGAAACGTTCAAAGGCCCCATTGAATCAATGCCACGCCGTATATCTTGACCAACAAGTTCGACGTATGGATCCACCACCGATGGCTCTTGATGATATGCGAGAAGATCTGGTGTCTGCATGGTATAGAATGGTACAGAATCCCAATGCCTCGCCGTATATTTACGGTATTGGCTGAAAAGAGGTCCTACCTCATGCAAATAGGTGGTCATAAGTTTTGATTGAACTGTGTATTTAAACATCATATTACGAAATGTTCATATGACTTCGTGTGACTCATTCCTTTTTTTTTTCTTTTACTGGCAGGTCTTAAATTACGTAAATCTAATCCCTTTACAGCAGACAACAAATTTGTGAGCAGACGGCTTAAAAGTTTTGTACGATTTTTGGTAAGAAATTAACATTTTTGTTTTTCTTTTTGTTATATGCGTCAACGCTTTTCTTCTTTAGTTCTTTAAATGTGCCTCCAGAGGCATTAATCTTGCATAGCCAAAGACATGGGTTTATGGCATCTTGAATAAATAATTCATTTACATGTCGCTTGGTGCTTCTTTAAGAACTCAAGAACGAAATTAAAGTAGCATCACTGACTTCTATTGCCACTCATCTTTATCGCATAAAACATTTAAAGAACCCTGAGTAATTCTTTCGGTTAAGAAGAGGGAGAGCGGTTGCTTCCACAAGCGTTCATTAGCTTTCAGCAAAAATGTATATAATATGTCGTTATCAAGAAGTTATTCGACAAAACCGTATCTTCTGCTATTTCTGTTCCGCTCTAAGTGACATGCAAACTTTTTGTAGGCACGAAATTTGAATGTCTTAAAGTTAATTTTTGTGCTAGTAACATAATGAGTCTTTCAAATTCAGGGATGTTTCTGAAGTTATTTCCATGTTTATTCGAAAAAAATGAAACTTTATTAATTTGAAGTTTACATGAATAATTCTTGAAATATGATTAAAATTTCATGTTTATTTTAAAATATTTTAAACATTAGAAAGAACAAAGGCGAAGCTTAAAATACGTGGCAAATTTTCAGGTTTCAAGTTCTGGCTGTTTTTCTTTCAAAATTCTGCTTTGAAGTAATGACAAGGTAAAACGTGCACTTAATTAAAGTTTACACGCCGAGCACATTTCACATATACACTGTCTGATCAAAAGTATACGGAGACTTGCCTATACACAAACTCCCCGTACAGTCATTTGAAAATTTTTAAGACCACCTGTTGGTATTAGGAGTTTTCAGCAGATTGTGTCTGCTACTGTCTGTATTACTCAACGTCCTGTCGGTGTTGCGTCATCCTACAGCGGCAGCTGTTGATGGAGTTGAGAAAAGCGTGAGAGTGTCAGTTTGCTTCTGGTTTTCATGCTGAGAGGTTTTGTACGCATTTTCTATATAGCGAAAAATCGGCAAAAAGGTGTCATTAAGTGATACTCAGAGGGCACAAATAGTGACTTTATATAATGAAGAGTATACAGAACGTGACATAAGCAGAGGCGAATACCAGCAAGACTGCTACTGTAATACGATAATGAAATATCGAGATACAGGTGAATTGAGCAACCGAAAGAGAAGTGGACGTCAAAGGAAAACAACCCCACATGATGACAATACCACAAAGCAAATAGTTATGAGTTCGTGCAAGAAAATCAAGGCCTTTCTACATTCGAAAGGGTCTGATATTAGTATCAGCCCTGTTTCCCGTCATCTTAGCAAAGATTTTGGATTAAAGTCTTACAAAGCTGCACATAAACGTAGACTAACTTCTGTCATGAAAAAGAAGAGGCTCCAGTTTGCGAAGCGTCATCAATCGTAGGCAGCTGAAAATTGGAGCGAAGTTCTTTTTCCGATGAATCAACTGTGCGCCACTTTGAACCACGTGAAGCACATGTTCGACGACCAAAACGCGAAACGTTTGATGAAAAAGACACTGTTAGCACCGTGAGACACCCGCCCAGTCAGATGATATGGGGTGCTATGCCAGCATTTGCTACTTCTTCATTATCCTTTTTGCAGACAAGCACTACCATGACTGGTTCTTTTGTATGTTGAAATGTTATGTGAAAAGCTGTTAACTCATATGCAAGAGCACAGATGCACAATCTTTATGCACGATGGTGCTCCGAGCCGCAGATCAAAGACAGTAAAGGACTACCTGCAGAGGAAAAACATAACTGTGCTTGACTGGCTTGGTAACAGACCCCTTGCCCCTGGGCCCCGACCTCTTTCTCAACCCGTCTACGGTCTAATTTAGAGCACCATGAGATAGTATACCAAATTTGGTGGTTCTAAATTTAAAACTGTATATTTTACGAAAATTTTGTATGGGGCCCCCTTGACCCAGGGCTCCAACCCCTTCCTCACCCCGTCTACGGTCTCACTTAGAGTACTATGAGATAGTATACCAAATTTGGTGGTTATAAATTGCAAACTGTAGTGCCGCAAAATATTTGATTTTCTGCCATCTGACGAAAAATAATTATAATAGTTATTATTATTATTATTATTACAATGCATGAAGCAAATAGAAGTGACCCTGCTGAATGACGATAGAAATATAACGCCAATATGAGCTACAAAGCTGTCGTACAAGCTTTCTGATATTACTTGATGCTTGACATACAGCGCCAACTGCGGATGGGGAAACAAAATAGAAACGAGATGTCGGTGTTTTGTCTTGTCGGTATTTTGTCCTGTCGGTGTTTTGGTTGTCGGTGCTTTGTCCTGTCGGTGTGTTGACCGGCACAGAGAATCCCAGATTTACAATTTTGTGCCGAAATGCAGCGCCGTTTTGAAAATGACGACTTTGCCGATCACTTAGTTTTCACCGATGAAGCTACATTTTACGTGAGTGGTCAGGTGAACAAGTACAATGTTCGCTTTTGGGGAGGAGAGAATCCCGTACAATTTCTTTTTGGACACAGCACAGAAATGTGTTCTGTGCTGTGTCCAAAAAGAAAGTGTACGGCCCCTACTTTTTTCACAAGAAAACTGTCACGGGAGGCTCTTTTCTGGATATGCTAAGTCTTTGGTTGATGCAACAGCTGTAGGACGACAGTGATTACTTTATTCTCCAATTGGATGGTGCACCGCCGCACTAGTTAGGCGACGATCGAGATTATCTCGATGAATATCCTCTTCACCGATAGATTGGACGAGCCGCGGACTACAACATGCCACTGACCCAATGGCCACCCAGAAGTCCTGACTTAACACCTTGTGACTTTTTCCTGTGGGGGTACGTAAAAGACAAGATATTCGCCCCTCCCCTTCCTGTTGATCTAGCGGAGCTGAAACAGCGTATCACAGCCACTATCACTTCACTTGATTCAGATATCTTACGTCGCGGTTGGGCGGAAATGGATTACCGGCTAGATGTGTGTCGTAAGACTAAGGGTGCACACATAGAACATCTGCGACTGTCTCTAAAAAAACTTTTTTTTTTTTTTTTTTTTTTGGAGGTTTAACGACCACCGTGAGCAACTCAATGGGCTATAAGCAGTCGCCCGTCCCTAATTTAGGGTCACTGGTTCCAGGGAAGGGAGAGAGCCAGTGCCGTAAGACAAACACAACATCCATGCCTGACCGGGATTCGAACCCGGACCCCTTACGGGCGAATGATCAGAGGCCAGCGCTTTAGACCACTGCGCCACCGGGGCGGCCTAAAAAACTTGAAACATTCCCCTACAATTCTGTTACAGGTAACATAAAACTTTTTAAATTGTTCTTTTTTATAGTGCGATGAAACTGTATACTTTATAAATCACCCTGTACAATTATGCAACAACGTCGATGAAGACCTGGTGTTCAATATGTTAGATGTTAAAAGATATGTGTTCAACCGCCACAGAAATATCAATAATGAAATAAATTTTCTACCATTTTCTAAAAAATGACATGTAATAATTTATGACTACAAAAATTTTAATGTTGAGACAGAATAAAATAACAATGTATACTCACAATTAAATGTTTATTTAACATAGACTGTAGTTTCGCAGAGCGTTTGGCATCATCAGGACATTTTTTCTGTTGATGCAGAGCCAAACGCTCTACGAAATTATAGTCGATGTTAGATAAACATTTAATTGTGAATAAGCCTTGTTATTTTATTCTAAAATAATTGTTATTACCTAACTTCGTTGTAATCCTGTGTTTACTATAGCCGAGAGTGTGATTATCAATAAAATAAGAAAAAGATTTCGCTATTTCTAAAATATTTGTGTTAACTTTTCTGAGGCATAAAAGAAGACATTATTTGCACAATTTACTCTGCGATTTATACCTCTCATTTAACCTTCCGTTTGAGTTTGTCTTCTTATGCGAATTTGGTTTAAACGTTTTCTCACTTAAGGGGACCAGTCCTGCCAAAACAAATATTTTATGTAATTTTTTTTTATTTCAATTTTTTCTAGAGTTTGCTGAATCGAATGGTATACGACAATTGAGCAAAGAAGAAAAATTCAGCAAAACACAGGAAAAGGAGTATGACGCGGTAGGCTTCTTGTCACAGGTCTACGTTTTTTCCCTCCCCTGAAAAGTTGTGGTTTTGTACATTTAGGAACATTTTTCTCATAAACCACTGAAGATAATGGCTTGAAATGTTTTATAACTTACTGCATATATCAACAACCACCTGAACTAGAATCATGACTAAATAATGTACTCAATTAAAATAATAAATACAATTGCTAATGAAAACGTTAGCAAAATCGACAGCAATTTTGATTAATTAATATAATATTAATTAATTGACCTATTGCGATAATTCTAGTTCAGGTGTTGTATGGTATCCTTAGGAAAATGCATGCCAAGTTTGCAATGATAGGCCAAGTCTATCGTGAGAAACATGTACCTAAGTACATCGAGACCTCCCATAAGGTTAACATGCGAAGCTTACGGCATCTTATTTTCCCCTATGAGTTTTCTAAGTTGATTACTGGCAAAAGTCAATAAACTGTAAGGGCCAAATGTAAGCAGCAAGCGGATTCTTGTTAACAATTTTTTTTTTTTTTTTGATTGGAGGTTTAACGACCACCGTGAGCAACTCAATGGGCTACAAGCAGTCGCCCATCCCTAATTTAGGGCCACTGACTCCAGAAAAGGGAGTGAACCAGTGCAGTAAGACAAACACATCATCCATGCTTCACCGGGAGTCGAACCCAGACCCTTTTCAGACGAATGATCAGAAACCATCGCTTAGACCACTGCGTCAGCGGGGCGGCCTTATTAACAATAAGTGCTGCAGATTTGCGGTATTCTTCTTCTTCTTAGTCTGATTACACCCACTGCAGGATAGTCCTCCCCTGTCTTTTCAAACTTCCTCCGTCCTTAGTCATTTGGGAGGTAAATCGGTCTAATCTCCCAAGCTGACCAGACGTGTCGGGGGATACATTGTATAGATTCTGCCAGCTAGGAGAGAAGGCACAGTTCCACTGCTTAAGATAAAAAAGAGAAAAGTAAATAGGAAAGATTCACCTCTAGCCCTCGATTACTCCAATAGCATTGGGAGGAAAGAAGAAGAAGAAAGAAAAGTAGGGACCAGTCTACAGATGATATTAGAGACGTAGCCTATATTACACGAACTAAGGCGTGTTCCAGCATCACGTACCTCGGGTTCGTCACTTCCGTACTCACTAGAGTGTTGTGTTACTGATTTGTAAAAGAGTAGTTATGTTAGTGATTTGTTACGAGCAGAGTTGAGGTAACTATTTATCGAACGGAATTGAGATAATGTCTTGATATTGTGCGTTTTAAAGATACTTAAAATGGTAATTTTTACTGGTTTGATGTCTATGCTCATAGCAGCATCTGTTATTGAGAAGCGACTGAAAATCAACGTTGCTCCGCAACATCGAAATTGTAAGTTCTGTTTGCTGCTTCAATGATTCTGTACAGTTTAATAATATTCTGGGCTTAAGAGTGTTTATTCAAAAACAATTACAAGTGCACAGTTAAGCTTGGAATCTTATAGTTTCCAGCTTCTACAAGCAAGAGTAGGACTAAATCCTGAAGTCTCAACAATAATCTTAAATCTGTAATGTCCTAATACAAGCAACACTGAAATCCTCCGGAGTATGCAGCGGGCAGACACGGCAACTTGTTTGGCTGACTATCGGCGAACCTTTAATACCTAAGGTGCCCGTCTGCAAATTGCGTTTTTAGCAGTAATCTAGGAAACACACCCAGGATTACCAAGGGCGGCATACAAACTAAAATACAACTTACAAAGTTGACAGAAACGCATCTGCAATATATTATAATGCGATGACATCTTTTGTCCATACCCTTGTACTATCTCTTTCCTCATACTGACGCGTTGCGTTCTTTAAAATACATGGTGTTTTTATTTAGGATTGGGTCAGATTTCTCCCTGGTATTGTTTTGGGCTGGTGCCCTGCTACTGTGTCTCCGCTTCCACTGGGGTCCTAAACGAAATGCTCCCATAATTCTTACCCAAAAGCGTACAGATCCATTTTTTATGCAATTCAGAAAAATGGATGTTATGCAAATTACTAAAATGATCCCTGGTTCTTGAACTAGTACTTGTTTAGTGTTATGTGCTTCTATCTAAGTGATATTAGCTTCAGAATTAGCTTTACGTTCTCCAAATGCCTCAATTTTTTACCTGTTTTCATGGTAATAATATTTAATAACTTTTTGGTATTAGCCCAGAGTCCATTCTGACAATGTATGGCTGATAGCACTTGTTCTAAGCTTTAAACCAATTGGTATTAGATTTCTGTACATCCCTGAGTTCGGGAGATAGCCCTTGGTGTCAGCTAGCATACGCTAACTCCTTGTTTTTCTCATTTGGACTGTCATTTGTTTTCCTGCTGCACAACTCCATGTAACAAGTTGCTTCAGTGTTCAGCATGCACTTGATGGTACATGCTGCATTTATATTTGTTAGCAGGTCACGAGTCCAAACCAGTACCAGGGAGGAAAGACAATAGGTGACCCACCTAATTCAAAATAATATCACCACACGCTGTAAAGATTGGAATGTATGAGAAAAGAGAAATACATGAACAAGAGCCTGGACGAAAGACGTCATCGCACTATAATAGAGCGCAGATGCTTTCCTGTCAATGTGGTAAGTCGCCGCCCCGGTGGCGCAGTGGTCTAAGGCGTTCGCCTCTGATCATTCGTCCGTAAGGGGTCCGGGTTCGAATCCCGGCCAGGCTTGGATGTTGTGTTTGTCTTACGGCACTGGCTCTCTCCCTTCCCTGGAACCAGTGACCCTAAATTAGGGACGGGCGACTGCTTATAGCCCATTGAGTTGCTCACGGTGGTCGTTAAACCTCAAAAAAAAAAATGTGGTAAGTCAGATTTGAACTTGCATGCCACCCCTAGACAATCTTGGTTATGTTTCCTAGGTTACTGTGTGACGTACTACAGAGGTGAAAACATGTATCAAGACGACAAATCTGCAGCGAGATATTCTGTCCGCGTAGCTTAGTTGAGAGAGCGAATTAATCCGGAGTGAGAGGGCGCGCGTCGATGTTCAGCGCGTACAAAACTTGTGTTATCACAAATGTTACAAACGCAACTTGAAGACGAACCCCCTATGTGGGTCTATATACGATGGTCGTTAGCGAAAAAAGCTGTCGGCTCTGTCCACGATCTACCCCGCAAGACTTCCGTGTCGTTCCCGGTGGATTTCAAAAATGCTTGTGTTTGGACATGACCCTTAAATCTTCATATTTTCCCAGTGACAAATATCATAGATTTACGAGTCAGTGAGTTGAATAACTGGAATGAATAGGTAAACTGATGATAATCAGTGCAGTACTGCCAAATACTGACCCTTAATTCGGGAATGGCGAACTTTGACTGCCGACAAGATGTGAGTTGGGCCACGACACTCGAACCGAGCAACGAAGACAGAAAATTTGGGATTTACCTTCCATTATAAATTCATCCTCCAATGCCCCATCTCTTGAAAAAGGTCGCACTGGTGGCTCAGTGGTCTAAGCGCTGGCTTATGACCATTCGTCCGCGAAGGGTCTGCGTGCGAATCCCGGGGAGGCATGGATGTTGTGTTTTTCTTACAGCCCTGGTTCTCTCTCAGTAACAGTTCTGTCCAAAAACTGCTCACCTTCTGTCTCGTACCGCTGAAGCAATTCTTCTGTGATCCCTTTGAGAACTGCTTGCTGCACATCACCCAGATTATGCGGAATCCATTTGGCCCAGCCACTTTTCTCTTCTGTAATTTTTCATTTAGGATTCTGAAAACCGAAGAGGTAAGCATGTTTGCTTTGTATGCAATCTCTTCACATATGTTCCATCGAACTTCTTCCAAAAATGCTATTGTCGATGACCACAAGAAGATTCGTCATTTCCATTGGATGGCCGGCCGCTTCTTGGGTCGTCTACGATGTTTCGGCCTTGGCGGAAACGAGAAGCCTTAGTGACAGTGTGCTTTGATCCACTTCACTGACAAACTTCAGACAAACCTTCATGAATTTAGGTAGGGGATTCTCCTCGCAAAGTTCAAAGTTTAATGTAGGATCGCTGGTCGGTACGCGATATCTGACCTGTCTCACTTTCTTCCTTCATTTTCAGGCAGAATGTTTCGGAAGAGAAACAACTTAGTCAGCAAAGGTAGACACAACTTGACATATTATATTCTTACTCATACCTGACGCAACGATTGGAGCGATTGCATCATCCTACGGGCAGCAGCTTCACAGTGTGAAAGACCTTTGAAATGACCTACTCGTAAATGTACATTATATACACTATATTGACAAAGGTCACCGGACACCCCTCCAAAAGCAAATGAACGGATCCACTGCGTTGTTAAGATGCGCGGTCGGTACAGCTGCAAATGGAATAAAAACAAGTCTGAGGCTGACCGCGATCATATCGCACTGTGAGGTTGAGTGACAATGTCGCGGCGGGAGAGAACTGACTTTGAGAAAGGAAAGATTGTTGGGTGTTATATTAGTGGGATGTCCATAAGAGAAACCGAGAGGCGTTTCAACATACCCACGTAAACTGTTTTGGATGCACTGAATACGTGCAAGACACATGGCGTGCCTGAAGCAGCAAAACATACCGACCTGCCAAAGAAAATCAGTGATAGAGGTCGTCGAAGCCTCAGGAGAGTCGTTACAGCTAATCGACGAAGTACTGCACAATATCTCAGTGTACAGGTGAGTAAAAATGCTGGAATCTCGGTATATAAACGTACCATTCGCAGAGACAATTATTCCATAGGTTACTGTGGTCGTGTGGTCCGCTCAGAAGTCTTTCATCCCAACTCGGAATGCTACTCGTCGTTTATCATGGTGTAAAGAACATGTATCGTGGACCGTAGATCACTGGAAAAGGGGTCCTATGGACTGATAAATCTAGATACACGATCCATCAGTATGATGGCCGTGGGTGGGTATGGTGGCAGCGGGGATAACGCTATTTACTATAGTGTGCTGTTCCTACGGTCAAGTTTGGAGCTGGCAGAGTACTCGTGTAGGGATGCTTTTCGTGGTATGCTTCCGGCGCATTGGTTATCGTGGACAAACTTGTTAAACAGCACGTCTACGTGGATACTCTGGACAATTATGCCCTACCAACTCTGTGGCAGTACTATGGGACCGAGCTGTTGGTTCCAGCCGGATAATTCACCGAGCCGTAAAGCAAGGACTGTAACGGCGTGGTCTTACGATAATTCCATATCGTGTGTCGACTGGCCAGCACAGACCCTTGACCTCAATCTCACAGAGCCCCTATTAAATGAATTAGAGTGCCGCATAAAAAGTTTAGAACCAAGGCCTACTACTAAGCAACAGTTAGCGGAACAGTTATGTACTGAACGGAAGCACATACCTATCTCTGTGTTCCAAAACCTTGTCGAAAGCATGTCTCCAAGGGTTAGTGCATGCATTGAGACCAAATGTGGACCGACACCGTACTAATGTATGTCAAGAAATACTATGTTGTGTTTCTCTTCTAGATATCCGGTGACGTTTGTGAATATAGTGTATGTACTTGCAAATGCCTTTCCCATTTACGATGTCAAAACAATAAAGATCCAGTGTTGTCACTCGACAATCGACTTATAATGAAATTCATAATGCTTGTTTAAATTGGTAGGATAACATGCAATTATTTGACCCGAAAAAAAGCAAGCGCTGGATTCTGACGATTACAGGAATACGATTACACTGCTGGAATAAGTTGAAAATGGATGCTAGGAGTTATTCCGCCTCCAAGGGAAGAACATGATATCGAAGACGTCTCGACTAATATGTCAACGAATGTGATGTATTGAAAATTATTAGTTTTATTTCGCTTAGTAAGGTCCGTTATTTATATTACAGATTTTTGAGTATACAATAAAACCCCCGTCCCGATATAATTGTTTACCATTTAGGGAATTGAACTACTTTTGTTAAAAATTATTGCCGGAATGCAATAAGCGGAATTTTATTTTTGATGTTAGCAAAATAAAATTTTCAACACAAGCCAAATGCAGCGGTACCGAACGTAATCTGTAAAATGCGAAGAGTGCACGGATTTAAATGTTTAGGATCACTTGTACAAATGGACGAATAATCGGATGACGAATTAAAAACAAAACTCATGGGAGGCAACTATTCGTGTTGACATTTCCGTTCCATGGAATTACTGAATCCAAATCTTTGAATTAAAATCCCTATCGGCAAAACGACAACAAACGCTTTTTTGTGGTTATCGTGCAGAACATGATACTGTGCTGAGCGCAGATAAGAACAGTTATAGCTCACCAGAAAATGGAAGTAATAAGGATATCATAGGTTTAATGGAAGACCATAAAAAATTTAATTGAAATTATCTGATAAAAAGGACTGAAACGTTCGTGGCGTATTAGATATACGGGTTGGAGAAGATTGCCTAAAGTGATACTGGATTGAACCATGAGGAATGAAGAGGAGAAAGTAGTTCTAGAAAGAGAAAGAAAGAATAGTAATGGAGTATGTAGGTCTGAGTAATGAGGGCGACAAAGATAGTGAAAGGATAAAAAACTTTTTTTCATAGCGAAAATAGCATACTTTTCTGGGAACTTCCAATAAGATATACGTAAATACACATACACTGACGGAAAAAAAGCAAGAAGGGGTTGTGTTAGATAAACGACAGTTGGTAGGCGGTAAGAGTACATCTGTAAGATGACGTTTATGCAAATTTCGCGCTCGGCACATACGTGTGGCGCTAGTAGCGCCCCTCGGAACATGCAAAGCAGGTTTACTGTAAATACGCGCTGTAACGTTCACGAGCGTTAGTTATCGTTGAGATTCGACGTATTGTGTTGATGTTAGTTAAGAATGCCTTTAAGAAGACGAAGAAGCCATTATCAACAGCTCACGGAGTTTGAACGAGGTCGTGTAATAGGGCTACGAGAAGGTGGATTTTATTTCCGCAATATTGCAGAACGACTTGGCAGGAATGTAGCCACTGTGCATGATTGTTGGCAGAGGTGGTCAAGGGAAGGTACTGCCTCAAGAAGACCGGGTTCCGGCCGGCCATGTGGCACTACTGAGAGGGAAGACCGCCGTGTACGGCGTATGGCCGTGGCGCATAGTACTGCGTCTCCGACAGCAATTCGAGCTGCAGTTGCCACCACAGTGACACAACGAACTGTTACAAATCGGTTACTTGAAGGACAGCTCAGAGACAGACGCCCTGTAGCGTGCATTCCACTTACTCCAAACCACTGCCGTTTGCGACGTCAGTGGTGTCAAGCTAGAGCTCATTGAAGGACGGAGTGGAGATCTGTTGTGTTTTCTGATGAAAGCCGGTTCTGCCTGGGTGCCAGTGATGGCCGTGTGTTGGTTAGAAGGAGGCCAGGTGAGCGCCTGCAACCAACCTGCATGCGGCCGAGACACACTGGACCTACACCTGGAGTTATGGTCTGGGGAGCAATTTCCTATGACAGCAGGAGCACTCTAGTGGTTATCCAACGCACCCTGACGGCAGAGTTTTACGTTGGTCTGGTGATTCAACCTGTTGTGCTGCCATTCATGAGCAGCATTCCAGGGGGGTTCCAACAGGATAACGCTCGCCCGCATACCGCTGTTGTAACCCAACATGCTCTACAGAGTGTTGACATGTTGCCGTGGCCTGCTAGATCACCAGATCTTTCACCAATCAAGCACGTATGGGACATCATTGGACGACAACTCCAGCGCCACCCCCAACCAGCATTAACCGTACCTGTATTGACCGACCAAGTGCAACAGGCATGGAACTCCATCCCACAAACTGACATGCAGCACCTGTACGACACAATGCATGAACGTTTGCGTGCTTGCATTCAACATTCTGGCGGTTACACCGGTTATTAATGTACCAGCATTTCACATTTAAAATGGCTCTTCTCGCGCTTACAATAAGCTGTGATCTTGAAACCTTAATCGATTAAATATGTTACCTATACAAATGTATTGCCGCCATTTAATTCCTCTACAACTATTTTTTCGTGGTGTTGGGATTTTTTTTTCCGTCAGTGTATAGTGGCAGATCATGATAAAATTATACACATCCAACAAAACTGATCATCATTTATGTATACACTATATTGACAAAAGTCACCGGAAAACCCTTCAAAAGCAAAGGAACCAATCCGCTCCGTTGTTAAGATCCGCGGTGCAGCTGCAAACGGTATAAAAAACAAGCCTGAAGCTGACCGTGATCATATCGTACTGTGAGGTTGAGTGAAAATCTCGCTGCGTGAGAGAACTGACTTTAAGACAGGAAAGATTGTTGGGCGCTATATTAGTGGGTTGTCCAGAAGAGAAACCGAGAGCCGTTTAAACGTGCCCAAGTCAACTACTATTTTGTATGCACTGAATAGGGGGAAGACACATGGCGTGCATGAAGCAGCAAAACGTACCGCCAGACTAAAGAAAATCAGTGCTAGAGGACGTCGAAGCCTCGGGAGAGTCGTTACAGCTAATCGACGGAGTCCTGCACAAGACCTCAGTGTGCAGGTGAGTAGAAATGCTGGAACCTTGGTATGTACACGTACCTTTTGCAGAGAACTTCATTCCATGGGATACTGTGATCGTGCGGCTGCTCATAAGCCTATCATCTCCCCTCGGAATGCTACTCGTCATTTAGCATGGTGTAAAGAACATTTATCGTGGACCGTAGATCAATGGAAACGGGTGCTGTGGACTGATGAATTATGATACACGATCCGTCAGTCTGATGGCCGTGTGTGGGTATGGCGGGTGCCGGGGGAACGTTATTTACCACAGTGTACTGTTCTTGCAGTTAAGTTTGGAGCTGACAGTACTCGTGTTGGGATGTTTTTCGTGGTATGGTCCCGGCCCATTGGTTATCATAGACAAACCTGTTAACCAGCACGTCTGCCTCGATATTATGGACAATTATGTCCTACCAGCTCTGTGGCTATACTGTGGAACCGAATCTTGTTGGGACCAGCAGAATAATGCACCAAGCCATGAAGCAAGGACTGTTACGGCGCCATTTGACGATAATTCCGTATCGTGTCTGGACTAGCCAGCACACAGCCCTGGTGTTAATCCCATAGAGCACCTATGAGGTGAGTTAGAGCGCCACATAAGAAGTTTGGAACAAATGCCTACTACTAAGTGATAGTTAACGGCACCATTATGCACTGAATGGAAACGCTTACCTATCGCTGTGTTCCAAAACCTTGTTGAAAGCATTTCTCGAAGGGTCAGTGCATGCAATAAGGCCAAAAGTTGACCGACACCGTACTAATGTATTCAATAATAGCTATGTTGTGTTCCCTTCTAGGTGTCTGGTGACTTTTGTCAATATATTGCATATATACATATAGGTTGGAGATTTAACGGCCACTTATTGGCAGTAAATAGTCCTCCGTCACTAACGTAAGGCAACGGGTTCCACGGAAGGGAGACAGCCAGTGCTGTAAGACAAACATAATATCCATACCTCGCCGGGATTCGAACCCTGACCCATCTCGGACGAATTGGCAAAATCCTGCGTTTAGACAACTGCGCCACCGGGACTGCCATTTGTTTTTGGATCCAAGTACTTTAAACATCCGCTGCAATTTATATATATATATATATATATTCTATGTGGAATAAACATGGAAGAACAAACGGTAAAATTGTCTCTCTCAGATGATTTCCAACATATTCTAGTAATGTAACTTTTATTCAGTGATTCAGATTAGATCTTTCCATTATCTGTATTAACAGCTCTTGAGATATTCTTATGCCTCTCTACAAGTGGCTGTAAAGTTAACCTGATGGTGCCCTCATTTAACTGAACTATCAACGTTAAATCCCAAGACTGGAATAGCAAAAAGTCGGTGATGAAAGGCTTCATATAAGTCGCCGATTTTGGACCCATCTCTGATAAGAAAGCTTTATTCTGATCTTTGAATTCGCCAAGACTCTGCATAAAACTTTCAGCAGAAGAGGCTCAAACGATATTCCACGAGGAACATCAGAAGAAAATGGATTGATTTCATGGTAGGGCAGGATTCATTATTCAGGCGTTCGGTGAATTGTCTTTGTCTGATGCAGAATCAATAAAACCTTCTGAGGTGACAGTTGCTCTCGTGAAGAAGCTCCAGTTTGTTTGTCCAGTAACTTCTACAGTAATTTGATGTCGATAGGCAGCAATCTACTGACGCATTGTGGCGTGAAGCCAAACGTGTCTGCATCAGCTTTACACCAGAGACAAGAAGGCAACCGACTGCGATGCGCGCAACCCATTGCCTAAGAAATCTTCAGCTAAAGAAATATAAAAAAAATGTTGAGGATCATGCCACACGACAAAACATTTTTAATTAAGTTATTATTGCTATTCCACTTTTCTCTTTTTCTAGAAAAGGAAAAATACACCTTTCGGGAGTTCAAGCGAATTTTAAAGGGTGTTGTAATGCTAATCCGATACACCGTAAACGTTCTGTTTTTATTTCGGAGTTTAGCGACCACCATTAGCGATTCTGATAGCTATACGAGATCTCCCTTCTCTAATTTAGTGCCTGTGGATTCAGGGAGAATGAGTCCAGGGCAGTGGGACTGGCAGACCATTCGCGCTTTTTTTTTATTCTAGCCAGGACCAGGCTTGGGTGATTAGAAGAAAAACGATGCCTCTGATCATCCGTGCACCGGAGGTACTCACATACTCTGCTAATGTACAAGGTCTGATAAAATAGTATTCGACCTAGGAGCAGGAAAATAATCTAAGTAACCTATTGTGCTGCTGTCCTAGTTCCCTCCAAAGTAGTCCCCCTTCTGACAGTATGTATTTGTTCCAGCAGTCTGTCCGTTGATCACAACATTTTTTAAAGTAAGTTTCAGGGATTCGCAATGGGTTCTGCAACGCATTCTTCTTGATCATCCGCGTGTTTTCAAGTCTTCTCTCCCCTTCAAAGCCATTTTCACTTTCGGAAATAGCTAAATATCGGAAGGAGTCATGTCTAGAGAGCAGGGAACTTACCTCACTTGTGGGATCGCTAGACAGTGGAGGCTTAAAAGTGAGGTACGACCTAACTGTCACAAGTGGGGTAAGTCCCTACTTCATGCCCAGGGAGTAGGGGCTTACCTTACCTGTGGGATCTGTGGATAGTAGGGGTTTAAAAGTGAGGGAATCCCCCTACTTAATGTCCAGAGAGTAGGGGGCTTACCTTAGTTGTGGGATCTCTGATTTCTGGAGAGTTGGGGGCTCACAAGTGAGGCACATCCTATTCTTACCAGTGAGGTAAGCCCCTATTTCATGTCCGAACAGTAGAGTAATGCTTCACTTGCGAGATCTCTGAAGAGACGGGGCTTACGAGTGAGGTAAGCCCCCTACTTCAAGCCCGGAGAGACGGGGCTTACTTCATTTGTGGGATCTCTGGAGAGTTGTGGGACTACAAGTGAGGTGTACCCTACTCTCAGAAGTGAGATAAGCCCCTTCTTCATTTCCGGACAGTAGGGGCTTACTTCACTTTTGAAATTTGTCTCATCTCATTGGGCTCTTTTTGGCCTGAATAAGATGAGACAAATGGGTAGACGCAGGGTCTTTGCGCAGCTTCAAGTTAATTTGCTGCCACAGCGCAGGTTTCTTCTGTCGTTTTGCATTTCGTAGGTGACAGAAAACTGCCTGGCAGTACTCCTTTTTAGAGTTTATCCTTCTGGGGACGAGCCAATTCTTGATGATCAGATAATAAGTTGCACATGACTATGGCTTTTCTGCTGGCTTTGACTGCCCGTTTTTGCCATCGAGACCCGATACTCTTACAGTGGAACAATTGGGATAATCATTTGAATTATTTCAGCCGTTGTGTGGCCGAATTTGTTGCAACTCGTTCAAACATGGCGGCACAAGACAAGAATGCAATGGGGGCGGAGTTCACAACGCCAAACTTTCACTGCCAGACACTAAACGAGCCAGATATAGTGTGATTAAATTTCACGCATGCGCAGTAAAATCCAAGTCCATTACTACTGAGTCTCGAAGCCATGAGCTGTCCAGCATAGAAGAAGAAACAAATGCGGTCAGATAATTTTTGATTAGACCTCTTACGCTTAAACTTAGTGTTAGTCGCTTTTCCAACGGAATTTCCTCTCATTGTTTTACATCAGCAGCATTTTCGCGATGATTGACACTCTTAGAAAGGCCTGCATGAAGCTTTGCGTATAATATTGAGCAGCCTCTGCAATCCAGATTGATCGCTGGACAAACTCCAGTGAAAAAAAATCGATTGATGTCGAAAAATAATGAACAGTCAATCTATCAAAATTTATGCCTTCAGAACGGGAAACAGCTATCAGTTTTCATAATTTCTGTAGAAATAAGAACGAACTTCGGGACTTAAGAGTTTATTTTGCTGATCGTAACTTTGCGCATAGCTCTGATGCAATGAATGCCAGAAACGCCTCATAACTGCAAGACCCCCGAACACTGCTTCTTCTGTATCATAAATCTATGAAGAAGTATTGTGACCACTGTAAAAACACAAATTTGTCGGTGACGAGCATCCTGGAACCGAATTCTTTCCCAATTGAGCTACAACGACCAAGTTTTCTGTTGCAACATGCCGTCTTGGCATGTGGCTCACCTCTGTACTGCGTCACATATATCCCCCCTTAAGAAAGGCGAAGGAACGAAATCGCAGGTTCCGGATCCGCCGGAAACCATGCTTGAAGCAACTTTCTGTAAAAGAAGGAATTCTCACTAATTCCAGACGATGTGCAGAAAAAGCATCACACATTTTTGAAGCGAAGAAAGAATTTTTATTAATTCCATACGATGTGTGGAACAACATCACACATTTCTCGAAGAACTTAGCGATCCATTTCCACGATCGGGCGCTAATTCGTAAACACAAATTTGTTGGTGACGAAGATCGAACCTGCATCCTTCTTCTCTGGATCTGAATGATTTCTCAATGAAGCTACATCGAAGGGATTTACATCTTCAGCACTGCCGTTTCACTTCTATAGCACGTTACACCGCATCAAAGCTTAACTATTGCAGTTGTCAGGTGTTTATATTATCCTAGAAATCCAGATGTTCAGGTCACTAATATCCTCCTTCCACGTGGCTGTTGTTCTTTGCTAAAAATTGGATCCCTCAAAATTTTACTTCAGTATTATTTCAAGCTGAAAACTTCCTTTTTCTAGAAGTGTATACCCAAAGTACACAAGCTCTCATCTGTTAATTCAGAGAAATAATTTTTTGTCGCCAATTAAATCCACTGTTCGACATTATCCCACTATGAAGGAATGTGCGAAGTGTGAACAAACTCACCATAGATGTATACAAGTTAGGCCGAATTTTAATTTTTGAGGGATTACATAAATGAAGTGGGCGAGGACACAGCATGAAGTGTCCTAAGTCAGTAGCTCGTACGATCCCCTGGCAGGACTCTATATTCGGCATCACAGCATGGCAAGTCCTCTGAGGGAGTGCTATGGTGTCGTTGACCATGAAATTGTTGACCTGAGTCCTCGATTCAGCGAAATTGCGATTGTTTCGTGAGCAGAGCTGAACCATCTGTCACTGACATCTAACACATTCCCTATTGAAAAAAAATCTGGGGATCGCGCTGATTGGGGTTCAGCTAGACACCTTGTTGGAAATGTCTGCCGATGTTGGCAGTGGGAGGGCATGCGTAATCTTGTATAACTCGGCATCAGGGGTAACATGGAGATACAGCATAAACAAAGCATAGTAAGAGACTGCACTGGAACAAATAATGGACTAGAAGACCATATTTTTACGTTTCTTTCTCCTGTCCTTGTGCTCACACTACGCACGAGTGGTGAACGGCTGCTGAAACTGATAGCACCCCAAACCATGACATCAGCATGTGAAGTCGTATGACGCTCACGTATGGCCGCGAGATCAGTCCGGTGACCACGTTGTTTCCAGACGTTCAATCGAAGATAATCCGTGTAGAGGTGGAAGCGAAGTTCGTCGCTAAATATGATATGGTTCCATTTCTTCCGACACATGTTTTTGCCACCGAGATCACTCTGATGACGGCTATCCACATAATCAGGTCAGGACGACCAAACCTAGCTACTCCGAGAAGTTTTGCCTATTATTTTCCTCATCTATCATATGATTAATTCTCAACTGAGATCATTTTTGACCTAACTATTGACATGTGCTCACCAATTTACATGGTCATCATCATCATCATCATATCACTAAGCTGTTCTCTAAGATTCAGAAGTAAGCTCCTCGAAGAAAGACAAAACGCCAGATATATGTTTAACTGGTGGAACTAGAGTTTACTTACTGTTGCCGTATCAAATGCCTCCATTTACAGCCATCTTGGCACATAGCTCGAGCTTCGTTAACATCCATCACACGACGCACACAAGATCTTTTTGTACTTCATACTCATAATCTTTTTCTCATGCAGACATTCCTGAATCTGGTCTTCTCAAGATTTCCTGAGCGTTCCTCTTCCTTTGTTTCCTGCCACTTGGGCTGAAAAAAATATCTTAGTAAGCATCACATCACTAAGGAACTAGAAGACCATATTTCAACATGGCCAAATCACCTAAGGATATTAGTCTCCACTTTACTAACAACATTTTGCCTCACATTACACAACTGCAACACATCTTCATTCCTCACATGATCGGAGCCTGTCGCGCCACAAACGCATATCTCCAGCACACAAACTACTCCTATGTCTTGTGAGTTGCTACAGAGGTGAAAACATGTGTCAAGACGACAAATCTGCAGCGAGACATTCTGTCCGCGTAGCTCAGTTGAAAGAGCGACTTAAATTCCGAGTGAGGCGACACGGTTTCAATGCACGTAGCGGACAAACTAGTGTTTTCACATTGGAACCCGATTGTGAAAAATGGATCCACTGGCCGTTGGATTCTTCGAAAAATGTGTGATGTTTGTTTCACACATTGTTTGGAATTAATGCAAAATTTCTACTTCGCTTCAAAGACAAAAACAAAATTAAGAGGGAGATGATATGACGTACTACAAAGCTGAAAACATGTGTCAATACGACAAATCTGCAGTGAGACATTCTGTCAGCGTAGCTTGGTTGGGAGAGCGACTTACTCCGGAGTGAGGGGACACGGACAAACTTGTGTTTTCACAATCTCTTCTGTAGTACCAATTTACATGATGCTCCAACGAATAGTTCTTAGTGTAGCATTTCCTATGTCGAGCAGTGTATTTAATATTTTCATATACCCTCACATTTCAAGTGCATCTGCCTTTTTATAAAATTCTTTACCTCCATCGTGCGCGCAAAAGGCTACTGGTAAAATAATGGGATCATTAATCTTCAGTTTTTCTCCAATATTAAAATCTGTCTTCTTTCCATCCAAAAATGAGTTTTGGTAATCTCCTACCGCCTTTGAATACCGATTGAGAAACCACCCTTTCTATTGATTCCTGATTCTAATAATCGAATTCCTCATCCTCTTCAAAATCGTGTCTTTCTATTTTATTTTAAAAATCTGTTATTTCTAAAAATACGTTGGATTTGGGTTTTCTTTTATTTTGGATGAAAACGTTCTTGCGGCACAAATTTTAATTATAGCTTCCGTATGTATAACGTAACACTTTTTACGTTATGTAAGATTGGTTATGTTAAAGTTCCAAACATCCGGCTGAATAGATGTTAAACTAAGGGTAAATGCGATGCAACTAATTGTACCGAATAGCTCACTTTAAATTAAGGTTTTTAGGGCTAGACGAAACATATACAGAAAGTCAATTCACTTACGTAAACTTTTTATTGGTCCATCAACTTTAGACGAAATCCAAAACATATCACGGCGAGGTACACACACAACTTCACATAACTTAATTAGCTGTCGTACAAACAAACTCAACAACGATTTAACATCTCCTCAAGCAACCGCTGCATGGCATTTTTATCTAACGTTCGTATCAGGACACACATACATTCCGGCCTTAGATTGTTGCCAACGTCATTCTCGTTTGAGGGAAAAGACATAACGTTAAGGTTTGAAAATGTCTAAGGGAACGAACTGAAATTTACATAGAAAAAGAAACTCAAAAGGAAAGTTAAATTATAATATACGTTACATAGCATTTAGAACAGAAGATTAATTTGTATCTTATTCAAAGTTGTTTCTACCTCTCTCCTATTCTGATACCATTATCAACGCCACCAAGTAATTAGTTCAGGCCATTTACAGTAGAAACTTCATAGCGCTGGCTTATGACCATTCTTCCGAGAAGGGTCCAGGTTCGAATCCCGGTGAAGCATGGATTTTGTGTTTGTCTTACGGCGCTGGCTCTCTCACTTCCCTAGAACCAGTGGCCCTACATTAGGGACGGGCGACTGTTTCTAGTCCATTGCGTTGCTCACGGTGGGCGTTAAACCTTCAATAAAAAATCTGATGCACTGGTTCATTCGAGAAGCATCATCAAAACACCTAACGCATATCTTCACTAATTATCATCCAAAATCTGATGCACTTCATCTTTCTCAAACATCATCCAAGCATCTGACACACACTTTGAGCAAGGGCCTCCATTGCTTAACGCACAACATCTTCCGCAAAGAAAATACAAAATACTTCTACAGCGAAGGAACTGAAACCAAGTGGGGGTTGGGTGGGTTGAAATCGTTCTAGACGAAATTCAGTTTCAATTATAAACGAAATTGATAACGAGGAACAGTACACCAATTAAGTAGTAAATAGTAACACTATGCTAGTGATCCGATTTATTCGGTTTTTACAGGTAATTTCTGTCTAACTTCCTTGAAAAAGCCATCTGGTTGATGTGCGAAAGCTTGGAAACGCTTATGTGTCTATTTCCTACGCAAATAAATCGGATCACTAGTATAGTGTTACAATTTCCTAAATACATCTTCCTTAGTAGATTGAATAAATGGATCTAATTGCAATTAAATTTCGCCACTAGCTGACGAACCACGTCAAGTATCTGAACAATTACTAACCTTGAATTTATTCAATAACGATGAGTGGTTTGAAAAACAAATATTATATATGTTGTGCGAGGGGCTTTCAATAAGTTCTAAGCCTGTCCCTTTAAATGGCTGTTCGTGGTTAACGCAAGTACTGTAATGTATTGCATCATCCTTCAGTTATATAACAGCCAAGCCACGTCACTGTATCAGCATTTGAGACGGCGCTTCAGTGCATTAAAGTCTATAAGGTGACAATGGAGGAGCGACAGATGAATTGCTACATCCTTCAGTTATGTAACAGCCAAGCCACGTTGCTGTGTCAGCATTTGAGACGGCGCCACAGTGCATTGAAGTCTATAAGGTGACAATGGAGGAGCGACAGATGAAATTGCATCATCCTTCAGTAATATAACAGCCACGACAGGTCACTGTGTCAGCTTTTGAGACGGCGCCACAGTTTATTGAAGTCTTTAAGGTGACAATAGATGAGTGCCAGATGAAACTCAGGAACCGAGAGGTCATTGAATTCTTGACGAAGAAAGATTGAGCGCCAGAGCAGTATTCATGAACGGATAGTTCGTGTACACGTCGATGGTTCACATTCATATGCCACAGTCAAAATATGGGCTGTTACTTCAAACGGGGAAGAGACTCGTCGGAAGACGACCCTCGTGCAGGACACTGAGTGGAGGTGACCACAGATGAGATGTGCCAGAAACTGGAGGAACCGGTGACGTTAAACCGGCGAATACATGCACTACAGATTGCTGTGGAGCTGAAGGTAAGTACGGGAAGTGTTTTGGCCATTTTGCATGAGAGGTTAGGGATGTCAAAGGTCTGTGCCAGAAGGGTTCCTGGAACGTTGATACCTGAGATGAATAATGATCGTGTTGAAGGAAGTGGGGTTCATCATCACTGCATCAACCGCGATCTAGATTACTTCTATTCCTGCATTTTGACTGTGGATGGGTGGTGGCTGCACTATTGGGAATCTGATACTAAACAAGCGAGCATGCACTGGAAATAGCATGGATCACCACCACCAAAAAAGTTCAAAACACAACCAACTGCAGGAAAGGTTATGGCCACCATTTACTGGGACTCAGAAGGGTTGCTGTTAATTGATTACTTGCTTCATAGTAGGACTACAAGTGCCTCCTATTGTGCCGCTCTATTGATGCAATTGCGTGAAGCCATCAAGAGCAAACGAAGAGGAAAATTGCGACAGAGTGTTCTCTTTCTCCAGGAAAATGCTCCAATCCACACCGCTGGTGTTTCAATGCGAGCTGTGACAGAATGTGGCTTCCAGCTGCTTCTCCTCCCACCGTACTCACCTGACTCGCCTCCTAAAGACTTCTTCCTTTTCAAAACCTGGAAAAAGATCTGCGGCCTTGGCATTTTGCGGATGATTCTGAACTGAAAATGGCAACAAGGTGATGGTTTGAGGAGACACATAAAATGTTTTTCTCAGAGAGGATTCGCGAACTCTATGATTGGTACAACAAGTGTATCTAATTCAGGAGGGACTATGTTGAACTGAAGGATGCAACAACTTGTTGGTTTGAGGAAAAAATATAAAAAGCTTTTCCAACGGGGATTCGCCAACTCTACGACCGGTACAACAAGTGTATCCAAGTCACGGGAGACTATGTGCCAAAATAAAGGTGCGTTGTTGAAAAACAAATTATCTTTGTATGTTAGGCGTACAACTTTTTGAACGCCCTACGTATTTTTGTGAAAATCGTTTTCCTTTGTTTAACTGGGTTTGAGGTTTTCTTATTGCTACTATCTGATTCATATAAGACAACATCTTTCGACAGTCCAACTGCCCGAGTTTAGGTTCGACATTAAGTAGGTTTCTTTATTATTTACTTCTTTCACACCCATCACAAATTTAGAGACCTCACGTGAGGAACTGAACCAAAGCCGTTGGGCACATACATTTCTCACGCCTCATTCGTTACTCGAACCCAGACCCAGCTCTGATGACTGCCCAGATGTCCTCGACTCTGATCATTCGGCAAACGTTTCGGAAAGTAGAATTAATCTTTAGATATGATTCGACATTTTTTTCGATTGGAAGTTCAACGACCACCGTGAGAAACTCAGTGGGCGATAAAAGCCACTCGCTATAATAGTCCCGAATTTAGAGCTACCCGTTCCAGGGAAGGGAGAGAGCTAGTGCTGTAAGAAAAACACAACATCCATGCCTCACCGGGGTTCGGACCCGGCCCCATCTCGGACGAATTATCAGAAGCCATCGCTGAGACCACTGCGCTATTGGGGCGGCTATAATTTGGCTTTAAGACGACACAGTCATTTTCACAATTAACCCCCCCCCCGAGTTGCAGAGTACAATCCAGGAACTTGATGGCATAAGTAAAAAAGTGGAATTAAATATGAACTTGCGAAAAACAAAATTGATATGCAATGTTTTTACAAGAATTGAAGATTTAGTGGTTGATAGGGCAAATGTAGAAGAAACCAATGCCTAACTATAATTAGAACAACAAACATCAAGCGAAGGCAATATCGATGGAGAAATTAACAGGCGTATAATACTTTGCTGATGACCATTCGAAAGAAATAGTACAACTTTCAAGAGCAATTCGTCGGTAGAACTTTAAAGCAAAATGTTCAATCAATGCATCCTTCTAGTTCTTACTTATGGATCAGAGACATGGACCTTAACTAAAAAAGACACACTGCGTACACCTAAAAGACGCATGAGGCAATACATTCTTGGTGGTACCAGGAAAGATTGGAAGCAGAATTCAAGGATCAGGAAAGTGACAAGAGCTGATGATATGATGACCTAAGTAAAGACCCTTTAAGTGGCAATCGGGTGAACAGACTGCTAGAAGAACTTGCAGCCTTTGGATAGCTAAACTAGTAGACTGGATACGAAGTGACAAGGAAAAACCTAGAACAGTGCATGGGGGATGATGAAATTCGAAAGCATTCCGGAGTTACATGGGAGAGAATTGTTCACGGTATAGATTTGTGGAGGAATCTTGTCAATACCTTCAGCCAGCGGTGGATCGAAAATGGTTGATGATTACGATGAATCTTTCTTTGTCAGGTGTGTGTATGGGAACTTAATATGTGTTAATTGTTGTGAAAAAAAAATGATCTTCTCCTCTGTCTTCATTTATAAAGAAACCTTTGAGATTTAGTACAAAAAGTATGTCGCATTTTAAAGAACTGTCTCAAAGCTTTTCTGCTGACAATCGAGGACACAAAAAAAGTCAGCCAAGTGTTCTGAGGCGATGGATTTTGACCTTTCGTCGGAGGTAGGCCATTGTTTGAGTCCCAGATGAGGCACCAGTCCTGTACTGGACCAATGACACTGGCGTCGTTCTTTTCCTGGAAAGGTGGTCCGAATTGAGGAATGGCAGACTTCTTATAACTCTCAGAGTAGCTAATAGTGGTCGTTAAACCACGAAACAGCAACAACGACAAAAAAAGAACACAAACATTCACAACTGCAATTAAAAGAAACTAAAACCCCCAAAAATATGCAAACTACCATAAATTATATTTCCTCGTTCAAGATCCGAGAATATTAGGACAAAAATTCTGTTTTAAACACCAATTTTGAAACATAAAGATCAATAATCTTTTCATGTCGAATGTGCCTAGTCGAGCAATACATTCATACAATAAGGAGCGAAAATTTTTGAAAATAATTTTTTCCTGACCTTTTTATTTGACTTCATTGAAGACAAAATGTTTTTATATTATATTCATTGCTGATTCTTCCTTTAGTTCGTCGTCGTATATTGTAGAAAGTGCTATACGACTTCCGGACAGAAAGAGAAACATTTATGGTATAAATTAACGAATTAAGAGATCTACTCGGATTGATAACTTATGTATTTATCACTGTAACTGGAATAAATACCTTCGACCATGAGAAAGTATCCTCTTGGGTTTTTCTTCAGGATTTTGATGGCTTTCTTGGTCATTTCAGCTAATGATGGTTCCCCATCAGCATTAGATTCTCGGTCAGATTCGTAAGCCATGTGACCAGAGCTAAAAAGACCTGTTAAGGAGAGAAAAAAGATATCTCAATGGCTCGTAATGTTCAGATTTTCTTCTTTTTCAGTTTTATTTATTTACTTTTTTCTTGTGTGTTACTCATGCCACTTGTTTTCTCTTGCACAAAGAAATCGCATTACGTTGGATGGAGAAACGAGGAAGGTTAAGTCGTTGAATAAAAAATAATCTACTGGCATGGGTAAAGAAACCACATTATTTTAGGAACCTTTTGTAATTTCTTGAATGAATACCTGAAAATCCATCATAATATAGGGCACTCTAGAAACTAATTTATTGGAATGAGTGCGAATGTACACTGAAGTGCCAGAAAAACTGGTACAGACGAGCTTATGCAAAATACGAAGCAACGTCACCTATGCGCGTACTCGGTTGCGTCCACCAGTGCGTATATAAAGTGACAGACATTCTTACCAGCTGTCAGAGCTGATTTTGGCATGAGAATGACAAGTAATTACGATTTAAGCGATTTTCAACGCGGTTTCATAGTTGGAGCTCGTAAGATGGGCCATAGTATTTTGGAGGTAGAAACGAAGTTTGGATTTTCACGGACGACCATTGCAAGGGTGTACCGTGACTACAAGAATTCCGGCAAAACCTCCAACCTACGATACCAGTGTGGCCGTAAAAAGACATTGGGTGAACGTGACCATCGTCGCCTGTCAAAAATCGTTTCACGCAATAGGCGTGCAACACTTTCCCAGGTATTATCGGAATTCAATGCTGGAGCCTCAACAAGCATCAGCGTCCGGAATGTGCAACGTACCCTGTACGATATGGGCTTTGGGAGCCGATGGCCGACTCGAGTCCCCTTGATGGGTGCACGACACGGAGCTATGCGCCTCGCTTGGGCACGGCAACACCGCCACTGGACACTTGATAACTGGAAACAAGTAGCCTGGTCTGACGAGTCGCGTTTCCAACTGTATCGGGCAGATAGAAGGATTCGTGTGTGGTGCAAACCCCATGAAGCCATGGATCCCGCCTATCAACAGGAAACTGTACCGGCTGGTGGAGGGGGCGTAATGGTATGGAGTGTGTTTAGCTGGACTTCACTGGGACCCCTGGTACGTCTACAAACGTCTGTGACCGGCCAACGCTATGTGCGCATCCTTTCTGACGAGGTGCACTCGTTCATGTCTTGCATTCATGCTGATGGGTTGGGCCTGTTCCAACAGAACAAAGCACCTCCACACAAGTGTCGGGACGCCACGTTATAGTTAGAGGAGCATTCATCTGAGTTTGGGGTGTTGCCATTCCCACCCAAGTCCCCAGATCTGAACGTGACAGAACACATTTGGGATGCAATCGCTCCAATCGTTGCGCCAATTATGAGTCAGACTTCAGTATACAAAGTTGTGTCTACGTTTGCTGGCTAATTTGTTCCTCTTCCGAAAAATTCTGCCAGAAGAAAGTGAGTCAGGTCAGATATTGTGTAGCGACCAGCGATCATACATCAAAATTGAAACTTTGCGAAGAAAATCCCCTACCAAAATTAATAAAGCTTTTTGTGAAGTTTGTGTGATTAGTGCAGTGAAACTCCACAAAAGCTTTAAATTCATAAATATTTTTGTGAAGTTTGTAAGGTTAGACGGTGGACTCTTTTGCGCCCAAAGATTCGCCCAATTAGGTCCGACATGCTCGAAGTTGGTGCCATCATTTTTCACGACAACGCGAGTCCGCATGTTGCCCGTACGTAAGACACATTCTGGAAATGTATGGATGGGAATTGCTTTCCCACGCGCCATACAATCCTGACATTAGCCCAACAATGGTACTATTTTTCAAGATGAAATAACGTGCATAGCCAGAACAGTTCAGTCCAGGTTTTAAGAAAACCAAGATGAACTTCAACATCAGCTCTAGCCAGTTGAATCACCTTATTTGAATACCGTCGAACCACTAAGATGTGTTTTAAACAGCAGAGTGAGAAGCAGAGTCCCTCCTCCGACATCTCTGAAGCAATAGTCTGATGTTCTGATCGACGAATGGTACAACATTCCACTGGGTACTATTCACAAGCTGTATGAATAAATTCCAAGAAGGTTGGAAGCTGTATTAAAGGCAAATGGTGGTCCAACACCTTATTAATAGAGATATACCCTGGCGGAAAGAGAAAAAAGAACACCAAGAAGGAGACGTGTGATACCAACAAAATTTATACAGCATAATAACGGAATACAGAGGATAACGTGATAAAAACATTATGGTAAAATACAGCTGTATTTGCTGGTAAACTGAAAAATAACATTTCCATGTAACATGGTTAGTACGAGGTTGAACCGCCATGAACTGCGTCACACTGTGCAATTCTGGCATGGAGTCTGTCGTACAGATGTTGGATGTAAGTTTGGGGTATTGAGTTCCAAGCATCCTCAACCTGGACCCGTAAATCGGGGATATCCGTGGTTAGCCGTGGAGACCGGATAAGTCGTTGTCCCATAAAATCCCACACCTGCTCAATGGGGGACGAATCCGGTAAACGTGCAGGCTATGGAAGTTGTCTCACACCCTGAAGTACATGTTGCGTTGCACGTGCCATGTATGGGCGTGCGTTATCTTGCTGGAAAACACCACGATGGATCGACCTTACAAAAAGCACAACACGGGCTGAATGATGTTGTTGATGTAGGAGGTGCTGTTTAACGTACCCGGTACAAACATTAGTTGTGTACGGGAGCGATAGCTGATCGCTCCCCACACCAGGAGACCAGGTGTAGGCCCTGTGTGTCGCTGGCAGATGCAAGAAGGGTGGAGACGCTCCCCTGTGCGTCTGCGAATACGCATACGGCCATCGGTGGCTCCCAAGCAGAATCTGCTTTCATCGCTGAACACAACAGATCGCCATTGCGTTCTCCAGTGCAGACGTTGGCGACACCACTGCAGCAGTTCCTGACGGTGGACTGGAGTCAGAGGTACACATGCCAAAGGCAGACGTGCACGTAATCCTGCATCCAGTAGACGGTTGCGGATTGTTCGAACGGTCACCTCAAGTGCAACGGCAGCTCGGATTTGCGTCGCAGTGGATGGCCTGCTTGACAACGCCGCTCTTCTTATGCGTCGATCGGTCCGCTCATCAGTCCGTCTGTGACTACGAGTTCCACGACTTCTCGTGTGGGAATGTTCCTCGGACCATCTACGCCACCATCGTACCACCACCGATACTGGCCGTCCAATTCGCTCCGCAATACGTCGATACGACCACCCGGCCTCGCGGAGTCCGACTAGACGACCTCGCTCAAAGTCCGATAACTGCTGAAATCGTACACGTCTTCCAAGTCCAGGCATTGCAACTTCTTCAGAGTCTTTGCACGTGTCCGTACACCGACGACTGATTACATTCAGTTTGCCGTACTCCTTAAATACCACCGACGATAATTTGCATATTATGCCGTGCTGTGGCGTAAGCGCTCACCGGTTGGTCCCGAAATTAACATTACAGCTACGTAAACTCGACCCCATTAACATATGTAAATTTCATGATCGTCCGCCAATTCCTTCTTGGTGTTCTTTTTTCACTTTCCGCCAGTGTATTGCCTATTTCCCAAGTGTTTACATTATTTTGTCCAGCCCCTGTATCGTACTGGGCGGTCAACTGCGTAACTGCTCTGCGCCGTTTGCCCTGTACAAGGCGTCGCACTCGTCTGGAATTCACCTTCCACAGCTCTTCACAGTTGTGGAGCTGATTAGTTATTTCGCTAGTTTGGAACCAATCTTGGAACGCTTAAAGCACGGTAGTCCTCGAACAACCCACAAGTGTCACCGTTTCCGAAATTGACGCACCAACCTTTCGAGTACTCAAAATGTGGCATTTCGTGAACTCCGATAAATCCTTGGAGTTTTTTCATCACGTCCGTAACTTCGCTCTCGAATGAACTACCGATTTTATAAATTCTTCCTTTATATTATCCCCTTACTTGCCAAAATAGGAGAAGGTCGCGCTCTGCTTCTGTGACGTACTACAGAGGTGAATCATGTGTCAAGACGACAAATATGCAGCGGTGCATTCCATCCGTGTAGCTTAGTTGGGAAAGCAACTAACTCCCGAGTGAGGGGCACGAGTTCAATCCCCGTCACGGAAAATATATGTGTTTCACATTGGCGCCCGAACGTAAAAACTGATGTAATGGTCGTTGGATTCTTCGAAAAATATGTTATTTTTGTTCCACGCATCGTCTAGAATTAACGAAAAATTCGTTCTTCTCTTCCAAAAAAAATAAGAGGAAGAGGATGTGATGTACTACAGAGGTAGAGCACGTGTCAAGCAACAAATCTGCAGCAATGCATTCCGTCCGTGTGCCGTAGTTGGGAGAGCAACTAACTCCGGAGTGAGGGGGCCCAGGTTCGATCCCAGTCTCGGACAAATACGTGTTTTCACACTTCTGGTTAGTCATATATATGTGATAACTCAACTTGTTTAGAGGTCGTCGTAAGACATTGAGCTCTACGTCTATTTAAGATCTTAACGTGGCTTAGGTCTGTTCGAAACAGCACGAATTATTTTAACGTCTCCAAGAATTACACAGAGGAATATATGCAGTTTCATACTTATATTACGACAGGAAAATAATTTCCCAGGAAAGGCAAAAAGCATATATGAAAAATCTTGGATATTTTTACATGCATCCAATTCACAATAAATTCTTATATTTCCAGAAGTAAAGGATAAATGCAAATTTACATTCGAAAAATTGCTATATTGATAATGTACTTCACAGTTTCATATACCCATTGCAGAAAATAATTCTTTTGAAATCCAATTTCTAAAAAATGCAGATGCCACATCCGCAGATGGACGAACGGACAAACAAAAAGATAGAATACACATTTTTCTTCGCACATCAGCAGGGCTAAAAACATGTTAAGCATAAGTACCCATACATAAATTTGTTGAACTCATCTGTTCACAAAATGTGTCTAACTCGCGAAAGAGCCTTTATGAAATATGAAATGTTAAATCTTTAATAGTTTTACGGGATCAAAATATGTTTCGTGGAACATTCTCGCAAGAATTCAATCCGGGGTTTTGCATATAGGCTAAAAGACATTTCTTGTCAGCTACAAGTTGAAAGATCACTTTTTAATTTATTTGCAAATCAGCGTTTCGTTTTACTGAGATTCTTTTCTGTTATTCAGCGGAAGTGTATAAAAGCTTAACATATACAGAGTATAAACTTACTTAGTTTTCGAAACGTGCTTATACATTTCAAAGAAACTGAATCCCGGTGAAGTTATTAAAGATGAAATATATGTTCATGTAGTCCCGCTAAAGTTCAAAGGAATAGCAATCAATGGTACTAAAATAAATAATAGCTACAGAAGTGCAAATCAGAGGGAGGGAAGAATGGGAATATAGAGGGAAATTTTGAAAATCACTAAAAAAGCCTGAATTTGGAACAACGGTATTTGAGAAATAACGTTCAGATTTCTTAAAAGTAGCTTATAAATAGTTTATTACTGCAAAGGTAATTGGTGATTAGGTGAATATGTTTTTGTATTTTCTTGAGAAATAATTAACACAATTTATATAAATTATTAAGCAATGCAAGAAATAATTTGAGTGTTATTTTGCAGTTTATTTCTGAAATAACTAGATACCCATGCGACATACGGTGGTTGTACCGAAAGTAACGCAAAAGTGGGCATAACGTTTCTATTAACTGGCAGAGATCCTTCAAATTGAACCTTTTGGTAGGGTAACTCTTCCTCTATAGTAACCCATCTTCTTCATTGCAGGTAAATAATGGATTCCAAGAAAAAGCAACGGGCTGTCATTGAGTTCTTGACAAAGGAAGGGTGCAAAAATTCTGTAGCCTTCTGTAAATGTCAGACATCCACAGAAGGCTACAGAATTTTTAGGGAGAGTCACCATTGACAAGAGCAACGTGCACAGATGGATGAAGAAGGGGAAACCAGCGTTGAAGACAATCCACGCAGTGCGAGACCATCATCTGTGACCACTGACACGAATAGTCAGCGAGCGGATAAATTGATTCGCGCGGAAAGACGAGACACAAATCCGTGAGCTTGTTGAACAGCTGGACTGTGGTCACAATGCCATACAGAAGATGGTGGAAGAATTAGGGTTTTAGAAAGTGTGTGCAAAGTGGGTACCTCGGCAGTTGGCACCCGATTTGAAGGAGAGAAGTGTGGAAGTTTGCTTTGATCTGCTGTAAGCTTTTGAAGCCAATAAAGACACGTTTTATCCAATCTGATAGGCAGGCGATGAAACGTGGGCGTATCTTTATGATCCGAAAAAAGCAATCAATCCATGAAATGGCTTCACACATCTTCACCAATGCCTGAGGAGTTCAAGAGCCAGCGATCACAACAGAAAGTAATGGTGATTGTTTTTGGGATGACAGGGGTGCCATTCTCCTTGATTTTCTGGAACGTGGACGAACCGTGACCAGCGAATAGTACATTGGGACACTCAAGAAACTTAGAGAAGCCATAAGGAGGAAGAGACCGAAATAGAATCAGAAAATGATCCACGTTTAACATGATAATGCGAGACCACACACATCTTTTGGCAACAAATCAGGCGATTAGCAAATTAGGCTGGTCAGTCGTCTCCTATCCACCGTGCAGCCAGATCTGTTGCCCTCCGACTTCCGCGTGTTGGATCCAATGAAATAAAGTCTCCGGGGACAAGGATTTGATGATTCATACTAGGTGAAATTGGCTGTGAAACTGTGGGCACAACAGTCCACACCTAACTTTTTCAAAGAGGATTTGATAGTTGGGTTCAACGATGGCGCAAATGCATCGCTTGTGATGGAAACTACGTTGGATAGTAGCTTTGTATAGAGGAAGAGTTACTCTACCAACATGTGCAATTTGAACGACCTCTGTCAGTTAATAAAAAAGTTATGCCCACTTTTGCATTACTTTTGCTACAGCCCTTGTATGTTTTCAATGCTTTTTTAGCGCAGTGGTAATTTTATTTACAGCCCAATCCCATGCCCACAAAGTTGTGTTTTCCCTTTGTGGAATAGGTAGAATTCACACGGTGAATATGCAGGTTGTGTCGTCACTTCTATGCCTAGATCTTGGATTACTTCTGCGTAATCAAAGCACGATGTGCAAGGACATTATTTTTCTGCAAAATCCAACCAGTTTGGGCGTATTCTTGTCGTTTTGGCGAACCATCGGACATCTTGATCACATTAGGAACCTCCTTTGTGATTCACAAATTTCTTGTATTACTCAAAAACTCTTGTATGTGACAAAACATCTTCCTTATATGCTGTTTTAGTCGTTTCGTGCGTTTCTGTGGTATAGCTGCTCTTGGCTCCAGTTTTAAATCCATACTGGGTAATAGAAACACGCCTGAACTCTACGCCGTCTACTACAAAACTGAACAAGCGGAGCGCTGTAAGAACGCATCGTCACGTGACTGGCCTTGTATTTGATCGGACATAGGTAGCTGCATTTTTCTGCGTGGTTTTGATTTGGCGCTATGACGTCAGTCTCTGCACTTTTTAAACGACCTACGTAAAAAGGGTTGAGCTTAGGAACGGAAACTTTTTCGCAGCATCTATCCGCAATTGCCGATGTGAACAAACTTCATGAGTGAGTTCCTTCCGAAATGATCGGAAATCCCCATAAATGTGATTGTTGGAATAAATGTGGCGTATTTTCACTGTTTCCATGCAGCTACTCCTTCAGAAATCTTGAAAATTACATGGCCCTGCATCCCGAGTCGAAATCGCATCTTCCTATTTCCGTTCGGCTCCAAGCAACTGAAACAAAGCAGATGTAGCTTAGAAATCTGAACTTCGTTCAAATTTGCGCCGGTCGTGCTTCGACGTGGTGTTTTCACCTCCGTTTCTCACATCCAGGGTCGGATGTAGGTCACAAGTTCCAGCGCTGCAAAGAACATCTATCTATTGTGTTGATGCATACGTTCATGCCTCTTTTTCTCACGAGTGTTTCCCAGGTCAGTAGTAATGGTGCAGATGTCCAGTTGTATATCAGAATGTAGCCAGTAATATCGTGTATCTAAATAATATTGCGTTGTGTGATTGTGGCTAATGGTTTTTTGGTTTTCAGTTCCGGAAGTATGGACTGTCAGGTGGAGAGGAATGAACATTTCCTACTTCTGCTCCTCTACGAGTTTAACAAGGGATCCACAGCCACCAAGGCTACTCGACAAATTCGTTCTGTGTATAGGGAGGATGCTATTGCTTCGAGGAATGGTTTGAGCGGTTCCGAGGTGGCAATTTTGATCTCAACGACTCTCTACGCTCAGGTCGTCCATTTCACTATCATGAGGATCGTTTGAACCATCTCATCCCCTTGGATCCGCGTCAAACCCCACGTGAATTCACCACTGAGATAGACTGTGATCAAGCCACAGTGGTGTTTCACCTGGAACTTATGGGAAATGTCCAGAAATTTGGGTCTTGGGTGCCTAACACTCTCACCGAGGACAACAAGAATCAGCGTGTTGCCGTACGTGGTTCCTTGCTCGCCCGTTATCGCAACTGTTCTCAGCAACACAAACCCTTTCTGTCACGTATTGTTATTGGAGATGAAAAGTCCATATGCTTCGGGTACTTCACCATATGCTTCGGGTACTTCGGAATCTTTAAAGCAAGACACTAATCTGTTCTCAAAGCTGCAGAACGAGAACGTAATGAGTCATGTGCATATAATGACTAATTACGTTCTTGTTCTGAGCATGTTATAGGAAGAAAAGCAAAAAAAAAAAAATTAAAACTTTTATGACATCAATTCAAACCAGTGAGCTGTACTTGGATGGGAATTAAAAAAAATTATTTCCTCGTAGCGTCGCTCGTCAGCTATAATTTTTTTACTCTTCACGGACTAGTGAACGAGTGTAATTTTGGACCCCTGGATATAGCGTACATATTTGTATGCTTTAACATTCAAAGTAGATGTGAAAAATGGATAAATGTATTTGTATCTCAGCGTTCTAGACGGTCGTTAGAATAAATTTCGTTGTTCTGTTGTTTAGCCTTAGCTTCAGTTGATGGGTGTGCTTTTTATTTACGTTTCCAACCGTAGGTTGAAGAAGCGTATATGCTCCAACTTTGTCCGTCTCTCCTTTCCGTCAGCACGATAACTCGCGTAAAAATTGTTCGATTTCGATGAAATTTTAGTATGTGGTGGGGGACAACATGAGAAGGAACCCTATTGCAAATAGGGAAAATAGGGGTCAAAGGTCAGGACATTAGATCGGGATCCATTCCATCACCCTTATGCGTCATAATTTACTTAAAAAGGCTTCGAGTGCGACAAAACTTCAGCATGTTGTTCCGGAGATGTACCTAACCGGTACTCTTTAATATCATCGAAATGGGATCAACGGTCAGGGCACAACAGTGAGATTTGTTCCACAGCCATTATCGTCATAACTTGACGAAAATGTTTCGATTGCGACAAAACTTTAGTATTTGTCTTGAACTCATATCATGAGCGCTTTTGAACTCCATACACGTTATGTGTAGAGTTGTTTCTCAGATCCATGCGTCGCGACATCGACGCATGGATCTGAGAAACAACTCTACACATAACGTGTATGGAGTTCAAAAGCGCTCATGATATAAGTTCAAGACAATTATTCCTCCTCACGTTTAAAACCAGTCTTGTTTGAACATGTCACATGTTCACAACAGACTTCTTGAAACTTTAGTATGTTGTTCCGGAGGTATACTGAACCAATTCTTTTTAATATCACCGAAATGGGGTCAAAGGTCACGGCACAGGAGCGAGATTTATTCCACAGCAATTATCCTCATAACTTAAATAATGATTTCTGGTATGTTGGAAAGCGCATCATAATCAATGCATTGCATGGTTTTACTAACTTGTTCTCTCTCCATTAAATGTTTCTACGTAGCTTAGGCTTAAGGATATAGATGTGAATCTGAATTAAATAAAAAATCAACACCATCAACTTTAAGATAAAACAAAACTTCAGTTGAATTCCTTTAATGAAGTTTTTTTCGTTGTATTATATCTTTCCGCACCCTAAACCATTTATTTTATGCCTTGAAATTTACTAACAAACTGATATATGTAATAAAAATGTGCAATATCTTTGGCAACGGACAACGTTCCATATAGTGGCCGAATCAGGGTGAATCATTTAAATACATGCCTAAATGAAGTTCCCATTCTTTGCAGCTAACGCACTTTTGCTGATCTACAACTGGGGACTACCTGCGCAATGGCTGAACCACGTTGGTCTTATATACATAATCAAATTATTATCTTTGAAAAACAGGTGACACTTTTTTGGTGGTCTGTAACTGACAACAGCCTTTCCCAGCAAAAACAGTCTTGTTCGCCCAGCACTATGTTGCCGCTGCCGAACCGTCAATAAAATGTCCGGGCGGCCAACAGAAGGGCCAGCAGTACAGGCCGACAGTTGGCACCCAGTCAGTTGTCATATACCACCAGAGGGCCATCAGTTATCCATCACAGGCAGTAGCTGCCACAAGTGGCCCTTCAGCGGCCCTGCAAGCACATGCCAGAAATGATGGCTAGCCTAATGTGGTCCGCTAGTTTGCCGTTAGTGGCAGCCGGCAACCACGTGACGTAACTGATGGCTTGCTAAATCTTGTCCACCAATTTCCCAGTAGTAGCCATAAAAAATTCAAGGTAACCGTAGTTTCCAAAAGTTTTAACAACTTCAATGAGTGTACCAAAATTAAAGTCGCTTTCCAAAGTTTTGTACTGTCCTTGTCGTCTTTAAAGGCGATCGTTGAATTACCCGGGTTCATGTCACATTCTGATACATTTTTAACGTTGTATCTTTCCTTTCCGTTGTCCGAAGCTACATTTGTTTTAAAGAGGAAAGATATTTTATTTTACTTCTCGTTATTTTTAGAAGCGAATTACTCCCAGTCTTGTGTATTCAACCCCTGGATGAGTATATTATATCCACATAGCGCTGCTTTTTTTTCTTTCAAATAAATAATAAATTTTGCACGCGTATAATTCTTTTTATTCCACCAAACGTTTTTTTAATGTTTTTCCAGGACATTTGTTTCAAGCGGTTTCAAATTTGTTCTTGTTATTCACCCACTCCATTCCATGAATTGTTATTCATGGAATGGAGTGGGTGTATTTCATGGCTTAATCTGATATCTTCGTCGACGTGGAATTTCATTAGGAAATTAATTCGCCTCTCTACATATGGATTTTTTTCTTAACATCCACTAAAATAACACGATGGCGATAGCGTTGTCTTCAACTAACTGGTACCATGAGAGACCCAGAAAGTGTTGCTTCTGAGCATGCGCAGTCCCGTTGCTTCCACCTGCTGTTGGGGTTGCTTTGGTTGCCAGCAACGGGCCACTAGTAGCACTTTCTTGGAGGCCCACAACTCACGGCGATACTGCAGGGCCATCAATGGCTCGCCAACTGATAGCGCTACTACCAACGGACCGCTACCGGGCCGTGAGCGGCAGATTTCAGCCAGCAGTGACCCATCACTGCCAGCTGGTGGCCAGCAGTTTCCGAGCACTTGTGTTTTTGCTGGGTTACATTGGATAAACAAAGACTGAACACTTAAATATTTTCTTTAACCGAGCTACCAAATAGAGAAACGAGTATCCAATTTTAAATCGTTTGTAACAGGGAAATCTTTCCAGATGATTAACGGCGATGAAATACTTAAATATACCCCTCAATCATTTTGCCAAATGTAGGAACCAATGACCAATTCTTGAATGTCAGCGTCCGGAAAAATTCCTCACTGTGGATCAACAACCGTGAAACAATTGAATACGAATATATTCCTTAGCCAAATTATAAACGGAGTTTCTGATGGTCTGCAATTGGGAATAGCCTTTATGGCAAATCAATAACCATTAAACACTTAAATATATTCCTCAGCCAATTTACTAAATTTAGAAATCAGTGACCGACTTTTCATGGCCTACAACTGGAAATCAATCTGCACAATGGATCAACAACTTTAAGGCACTTAATATACAACATATAGGGCAAAATGGTCACTTCTTGATAGCCGTCACCTAGCTATCCATGGCAACTTGCGCAATAGGTGCGTTGTCATAAAACGTACATTGTCCGTATAGCCAACGCTGATTAATAAAAAACTAACATGGCTCACATGTGTGCTCGACTTCACATTTCAATACCATGCGAAAAAATTAACAATTTGACTAACGAAATTCTTGTCACTTAACTTCTTCATCTGGTCTATGGAAGTCTCTCTGAGCAGTTCTCACACTCGTTTTAACTTCTATTCCTTAGAAGAGGAGTATCGAAGTTAACCTCAAGCACTTTGAGATCACTAGAAAAAAGTTCATGTGATCAAGGATATGCAATCTGAAGACAGCCATTTAAATCTCTCCTTCCGACCGTGTCAACTGGTATGGCATTTCATTTGGAGTTTTCGTCTCCGCAATTCGAAACGGCTTTCTCTTTTACCCCAATTTTTCCGGAGTTCGGAGTACACAACTGGTACTTAAACTGCAAAGTTTTCTACCACCCTGCTTTTTCTTTTACAAAAGCAAAATGCATTACTGGAAGAGAATTTTAGCTAGGTGAAGTTGTTCCGACTTAGCTTACAATAATTAATATATTTAAATATTGTTAGGTCCTTAGGGTAGTACGCGAACAATTCCATTGACGCACAATTGCGAGACCTGAAGTGCAACAGGTCAGACACACCATAGCGCAGCATTCTTGTGAAAATAACCACCAATTTATGTTTAATGACGCCAAACAGTTAGATAGAACTAAATCAATAACTGACCTAGACATTTTAGAAGCCTTTCATATTTTTACAAAACATTAAGAACCTGGTAAATGATTCATCTTCATTTCAATACCTATCAGCCTGATGGAAAGCACTCACTAATTAAACTGATTGGCCGCACGATGTCTTTGATACGTGAAACAAGTAACATCGTCAAAAGAAAGCAATAAAACGCTTAGTCCTGATGAAGCTGGACGATAATTTCCAGCGAAACTATAGTAGACTTTCAATCATAATATTGCATTCATAAACGTTGTTTTCTAAATTAAATGAAATATACATAATTATGCAATGCCTGTAGTTCAACTACTTCAACAGAAGTGATGATGTTTAGCATTTCCGTAGAATCTACCTCGTACTCAGTTCGTGCCTACCAACCAGGTAGCAAAAGTTGTAACAACGATGCAGTAACTTAGACGGTCAGAGACAATGGATGGACAGCCCGTTCTTTTTGGAAACGGTGGTGCACAGTTGGACGAAAGGATGTAAAGAATGCAGGACCATACTCAAAGATGCTGTTTACTGATTTCTGCTTTAAGATAAGAAGCCAAGTGAAGCATCTAAGTGTCCGTACAGCAGTCAGTAGGGTCAGTACCAATGACTTTTCCACATAAATGAACATACGTCACACAGCGGTTTATACTGTGCTGACGGAAGATTTAGGTCTAATGAGAAAACTAGTGACGCAGCACCGCACATAATGACCATAACGTCAGCTACGAAGTTGCTCGGTTTTATCCTTGTAGTTTATTCTCGCAATGATAGGAAACCCACAAAGTTCCTCTACTTACATGAAAGTCGGAGGCATTTTACACACCCAGGCAACAGCATCAGGCATGGTCCTGGGTTAAACTTGATACATCTACGGTGCCTTTACCCAATGGGAAATTACATGAGCGTAAAATCTTACAGGACGTTGGCATGGATGCTCACGGTTTAGATTTTTGGAAGACGTGTGACGAAAACATCACCATGGCATTGAGAAAGCTAAGTCTTTTGGATTTTTGGAAGACGTGTGACGAAAACCATCACCATGGCATTGAGAAAGATAAGTCTTTTGGATTTTTGGAAGACGTGTGACGAAAACATCCCCATGGCATTGAGAAAGATAAGTCTTTTGGATTTTTGGAAGACGTGTGACGAAAACATCACCATGGCATTGAGAAAGATAAGTCTTTTGGATTTTTGGAAGACGTGTGACGAAAACATCCCCATGGCATTGAGAAAGCTAAGTCTTTTGGATTTTTGGAAGACGTGTGACGAAAACATCCCCATTGCATTGAGAAAGATAAGTCTTTTGGATTTTTGGAAGACGTGTGACGAAAACATCCCCATGGCATTGAGAAAGATAAGTCTTTTGGATTTTTGGAAGACGTGTGACGAAAACATCCCCATGGCATTGAGAAAGATAAGTCTTTTGGATTTTTGGAAGACGTGTGACGAAAACATCCCCATGGCATTGAGAAAGATAAGTCTTTTGGATTTTGGGAAGACGTGTGACGAAAACATCACCATGGCATTGAGAAAGATAAGTCTTTTGGATTTTTGGAAGACGTGTGACGAAAACATCCCCATGGCATTGAGAAAGATAAGTCTTTTGGATTTTTGGAAGACGTGTGACGAAAACATCCCCATGGCATTGAGAAAGATAAGTCTTTTGGATTTTTGGAAGACGTGTGACGAAAACATCACCATGGCATTGAGAAAGATAAGTCTTTTGGATTTTTGGAAGACGTGTGACGAAAACATCCCCATGGCATTGAGAAAGCTAAGTCTTTTGGATTTTTGGAAGACGTGTGACGAAAACATCCCCATGGCATTGAGAAAGATAAGTCTTTTGGATTTTTGGAAGACGTGTGACGAAAACATCCCCATGGCATTGAGAAAGATAAGTCTTTTGGATTTTTGGAAGACGTGTGACGAAAACATCACCATGGCATTGAGAAAGATAAGTCTTTTGGATTTTTGGAAGACGTGTGACGAAAACATCCCCATGGCATTGAGAAAGATAAGTCTTTTGGATTTTTGGAAGACGTGTGACGAACACATCACCATGGCATTGAGAAAGATAAGTCTTTTGGATTTTTGGAAGACGTGTGACGAAAACATCCCCATGGCATTGAGAAAGATAAGTCTTTTGGATTTTTGGAAGACGTGTGACGAAAACATCCCCATGGCATTGAGAAAGATAAGTCTTTTGGATTTTTGGAAGACGTGTGACGAAAACATCACCATGGCATTGAGAAAGATAAGTCTTTTGGATTTTTGGAAGACGTGTGACGAAAACATCCCCATGGCATTGAGAAAGTTAAGTCTTTTGGATTTTTTGAAGACGTGTGACGAAAACATCCCCATGGCATTGAGAAAAATAAGTCTTTTGGATTTTTGGAAGACGTGTGACGAAAACATCACCATGGCATTGAGAAAGATAAGTCTTTTGGATATTTGGAAGACGTGTGACGAAAACATCCCCATGGCATTGAGAAAGATAAGTCTTTTGGAGTTTTGGAAGACGCGTCATGAAAACATCGGCATGACATCGAAAAGCAAGTCTTTTGGATTTTTGGAAGACGTATGATGAAAACATCCCCATGGCATTGAAAAGTATAAGTCTTTTCTAGAATAGCATATCCCGTCATGAGCACTGCGACATAATGTGCAGCGATCTGTCCTCGTACACGACAGCGCACGGCCGCACAACGTCCAGTAGTGTTCATTGCACACAACGGTTGCATGAAGCTATCTCATTCACTGTATTGACCGGATGTGAATGCCTGTGATTTTAACTGTTTTGCCATTTGAAGAATGAAGTGTCTGGCACTTTGGAACAACAAGCAGAATTTCATATCTGAATTACTACCATTTTCTACAGACTTAATTACGCTGGTACTTTCAGCGGTGTTCCTGAACTGCCCAGAATTTGTGAACGTATGATTGATAAGGAAGTGAACTACTAATAGGTACCCTCAAATATTAATATCATTGCTTTGCTAGTACAGCAATTACAGTAAGCTGAAAGTGTTCACTTAGTTTCCGAACAACCAAATGTAATTTAGGGTGTAAAATCCATATTGGACTGTTACGGTGTGGCCAGTGCCCCAGGAACAATATTTATATGCCAAAGCATAATACACCTGTATACTTGCCATGTACTTGGAAGATATATTTTCCATTGTCTCTATGATATCTTCATTTCAAAATGTGCATTGGAATAAATTAATAACGAGGAACAATACACCAATTAGGCCGTCCCGGTGGCACAGTGGTCATGATCATTCGTCCCAGATGGGTCCTGGTTTGAATCGCAGTGAGGCATATATGTTGTGTTGGTCTTACGGCACTGGCTCTCTCCCTTCCCTGGAACCAGTGACCCTAAATTAGGGACCGGTGACTGCTTATAGCCCATTGAGTTGCTTACGGTGGTCGTTAAACCCCCAATAAAAAACGAAAAAAAACCCAATCGATTATGCAATTATGCAGACAATAGCAAAACGATGCTAGTAATCTGATTTATTAGCGTATGAATACATAAACAATCCATTCCAAGCTTCCGCACATCAACCAGATGGATTTTTAAAGCAGATAGTTCTAATTTTCCTGTGCCGCAGCTTCGCTACCTAGGCCTAAATCCCTTCATACCAAATGTGTCTTTCACACTCAAGAACACCCTCAAGAAGAAAGGACACAAATACGGTAAAAAACACCCTGTGGTTACTTTACTGTATTTGTTACTGCCGTGCAAATGTAAGCCTTTTCTGCCGAAGCACCTTTGTTAGCATAGATGCACTGCCCATCCGTTTGCATCGGAGCCCCATACGCATCCAGGTTCGCTGAACTGTCGTTTTAGACACACTTCAGGCAGTCCCGTGGTTCATTCGGCCAGGGAGTTGATCCACTGTAGCATGTCGATCAGCCCTCACGCACCTTCTCAGCCAACGTTTACTTCTCAGATCACTGGCACGTGGTGCTCCGCAGTTTCCACATCGCTTATTCGCAATGGTGCCGTTTTCTCGAGTCACAATACACTTTAAACACAGCAGCGCGTGAACATTTCACAAGCTGCGCTGTTTCAGAAATACTGCCACTCTTGGCCCGAAAGCCGATCATCATCCTTTTTTCCAAATCTGATAAATCGTTCATTTTTTCACTGACAGCAACGAGTAATATGATTTCAGAATGCCTACAACACACCTTAATACTCTCCAAGCCAGCTCACGACATGTGCCTTTTTTCATTGGCTACAGCTGTTGAGGTCAAAAGTAAGAGGTGGTCAAAATAATGTGACTCAACTGTGTATATTCATATGCCAATAAATCGGATTACTAGTATAGTTTTACTACTTTCCTAATTTGGATAGTTTGAATATTACTAATCCGTTAACATCCTCTGTTACGGAACAAACGAATGGATCAAGCAAGATGATTAAGTATTACATTGTTGCTTAACTACATCTCTTAGTGTAATTACCTAATAAATAATCGACATTCGCCGAATCTGTTTTGTCGAAGTCCAGTTTTCTTGTTACGTACTTGTACGAAAGACCTCTATCTCTTTTGTCTTTGAGCCAGTCTTCAACGAGATTTTTGCCGTCTTCTCTTCTTCCAGCATCCTCACCGTTACTCGAACTCATCTCCTTTTTAGGTAAGAAATGGCGACGTCCTCCACCCAATATCACCTACAAAATAAATGTCAATTAGAATATGCTCAATTCGTGGAAAACATCCCGTCTGAACGGCTTCTCATTAAAAACTTTCAACAAATGAATTTAGAAATTATTAATCTACACTTTAGTGACAAAAGTCACCGGACACCTAGAAGAAGAACACAACATAGCATTTATTGACATACATTAGTACGGTGTCAGTTCACCTTTGGCCTTAATGCATGCACTGGCACTTCGAAGCTCAGTGGTTGGGTTTGGAGCTCCGTGATTTTCGTTGCTATAAGGAATTTATTGAGTGCTTTAGTTTCTGTGATTGTGTGTATCTTCAAGTTGAAGGTCTACACTTTACGTTCGTGTATCTTCCAGGTTGGTGAGTGCCATATTTTTTCATTTTTCAACCGAGCTGGTCTTTTTTCGTTAAAGTCTCGCCATTGCTTCGATGGCTGAGGCAGACAAGGGTGACGCCCACATCCTTATCTTGGCAGATCAGCCAGCTCCCTCCTCTTCTTCTACCGCGGCAGATCCTGCTCATCTTAATGAGGTGACACCCGACCGTCATTGCGACGTCATGGACACCTCTTCTTCTCCAGCAATAACTTCCACCCTTCCCACCAAGTGTGGGGGTGCCAAGTCTCCTATCTACATCTCAGCAGATGATGACGTCTCCGTGATCAGCGATACTGAGCTCATAGCTTCCACTTCTCATCAACTTCCTGATCCACCCCTACTGCTAGGGGCCGCCCCATCGACTTCTCGACCCATGTCTGCCCAAGCGTCCTATGCTTCTGCAACTTCTGGGGTCCTCACACCCCCAGTTTCATCTTCTATGCCTTTTCCTGAATCCTATGTCACTGTCGTCGGTTCCACTGCTACTATGCATCTTGCTCAGAGGATTCCCGAGCTGGTCACCTTTTTCCTCCACTATGGAACGAGGCGTCTATTTTGATGCGCTTCCCGACACTAATCTGTGGCAATATAGCCGAGCCCTCAAAACTATCTTACCAAAGGATGCTACAGACTATGTAGCTCGAAAACTCAGATCTGTCTTGGTCTATTTTAAGGATAAAGCGCATGCTGACCAGGTCCTTACGGAAGGTCTAACCATGAAAGACGTGCATCTGTTAGCACAACCGGTTGCGCACCGCCCGGTGCAGGTGACCTTCTAACCCGTGCCACCGGAAGTATCCGACGCTGCACTACGCACCTTGCTCAGGAGGTACGGCAGAGTTGTTGGCTCCATAACAACTCTCTCTGCGGCTCCCAGGGACCCTTAAGACAAATCAATTCTGGGCTTCCGCCGCACTGCTCGAGTCCTCTTTTCATCTGATGCTCAGCTGAAAGCGGTTCCGAATGTTTTGCACACCCGCTGTGGACAGCAACGCTGAAGAGTTGAGATAATCACTTCCCAGTATTGCACTATCTGCCAGAGCGAAATTTACATAAGGGCTCAGTGCCCACGTGCCCCCCTGCTAACAGCACCACACACTACATCTTCTTCTACTTTGTCCACAAACGCTTAACAGACTTCTTCCTTTTCGAGGAAAGTCGCGGAATCAAGATCTTCCAAAAGTCAGCTTACTGCCATTGTTCAACAAACGACTTTGATGCCTCCAACTCCTGCTGATCCTAAGAATTTTTCCAGGCTTCCAAAATCGACTCCCCCTAGTACTTTTACAACTACTGCGGATGTGCATGTTGACTATTCCTCAGCTTTTACCGTTGGCTCCATGACACGAGTCACAGGTGATGCTTTGGGTTCAGACTCTCCAGACGATTACGGAGCTTTAGTGGTTGCTGGAAAACGCAATGGTGCATCTCGCCCCAAGATGAAGAAGTCAAAGACTCTGGCGTCCCGAAGATCATCTCGCTCTTCTACTCGCTCATCCACTCGCTTCGTCAGCTCTCGACGGCCGTTCTCCAGGTCGTCTCTACACACTTCCTCTGAGACAGCATGTGAGGGTGCCTTTTCCTCACTAGATGAATTCACAACTTTTCTTGCTGAAAATGCTTTCCCTGCTGAGCCTCTGACATACGAGGACGTGCTGGATTGCCTTTTAGGGTCTTCTAGCGCTTCCTCAGCACGCACTTCCATTCAGCAGTATGAAGCAGCTCTACCACAAGTGATGGTTCAATTACACTCACTTGAAAGTCCTCTTCGGCGCACTGCGGACGAGGTCCCGTGGAGTGCATGTTTCGTCCGTCGACTCCACTCCATCACTACAGCCAGTCAATTCCTACTGCATCCCACAACTAACCTAGACATTCAGGGTGGTATCACTCAATTGTCGCGGTTTTGCGACACCTCTTGCGAATGCGCTGGTACGAGAGGATTTTGCTCCGCTGAATGCTGATATATTACTTGTGCAGGAAACAAACTGTACTTCCACCACTCAATTTCATCAGTGGCGTCAGTAGGATCATACTTTCCATCACGCCTACAGCCAACTGTCGCGTGGTGGCATGGCAGTTGGTGTTCTCTCACGTTTTAGTTCAGCTCTTTCCTCTTTCTTAGTGAAAAACTTATGTCGAGACTTATTGCAACGGGTCTCTTTCACCGTCGCAGCGGAAAAATTTCATATATTCAACATTTATGTTCCTTGCACTCCTACTCACGTGCCAGAGCTGTTTGCAAAACTTCGACGGGCTCTGTCCCGTATTCCCATCACCGAACGGGTACTTATCGGAGGTGACTACAATTGCACTCTACATCCCCTAACTGATCGCTCTTCTGCTTCCAGAGAACACCGTACGGAAGTAGTACATCTTTTACAGTGTATCACTTCAGACTTTTCACTCGCAGATGTTCAACGCCATTTGTCACCAACCCAGACTACACATACATGTCGTGCACCAAGAGCCATTGATCCTCCTACAGCAAGATTAGATCGCTTTTATGCGACTTCTCTTCTACCAGCAATATCAGATTCATGCTGTACACCCACAGCTTCCTCGGATCATTGCGCCATTGCCATAACGGTTTTTGCTACTTCAACACAGCCACGTACAAAACGGTGCTGGACTTTTGACGACACTCTTTTAGATGACCCAGCCTTCTGCTCATGGGTGCGAGATTTTCTCGCGAATTGGCGTTCAAGGCTTCATTCTGCACCGTGCCTCTTCAACTTTTGGTTGGAAGTAAAACGCCATCTCATACTACTGGTACGAAACCTGTCATGCTCGATCATGACACAACGGAGGATGCGACTTGATCATAATAGGCAAGTTTTTTCTCTGCTCAATCTTGCTGATCCCCTCTTTCAAGTCTACTAGGCAGAATTGCATTCACTCTTGATGCCGCTTGCAAAACAAGACCGTCAACGCCTTAAACTACAACACCTGAAACCTGATGCTTGTTCGTACGAATTCCTTCCGTTACTTGAGTTAACTCGCCGAGCCTCTTCTGTTCTACAGCCCCTTCGTCTTCCAACTGGAGTAGTATCATCCGAACCAGTTCCAATATGTTCTATGGTAGAGAACTAGTACATTTCAAAGTTTTGTGAAACTGCTGCCCCCCTCCATTACGGCTTCTGCTCTTCTGTTCTATTCTTTGCCTCAGGTCCCTTCTCATCTTTCAGCTAGCCTCTTCCTTCCTCCCACTCTTACTGAGCTCTCTGACGCTTTCTCGTCCCTCAACCCCCGGGCTTCACCTGGCCCAGACGGTCTCCCTGTTTCTTTCTATAAGGCTTTTCTACCTGCGCTCCATCCGTTTCTCCTCTGTGCTTTTTCTACTGCCATGCATCTTACATTTCTTCCGAGGAGTTTCACGCTCGCACATGTTGTACTTTTCACCAAGAAGGGTGATCCGCTTGACTTGGGGAATTGGCGTCCCATCTCACTCTTAAATACTGATTATAAACTCTATACTAAGTTTCTGTCCCGCCGGCTTAACCCCATACTCCCTCATATTCTCTCCACTAATCAAACCTATACTGTACCCGGCCGCTCCATCTCCCATAATATTCACCTTCTTAATGATCTAATTCACCTCGCCCGCTCTCGCTCAGAACCCCTTGCTCTTCTTTCCCTCGATCAACGCTCAGCATTCGATAATATTTCTCATGATTACCTTCTTACAAACTTTACTAAATTTCGGCTTTCCTCCTTCCTTTGCTTCTCTTCTCATCTCCCTCCACCGGGACGCAGTTTTCCACATAAAGCTGCTCAACCTTCTCACAGCTTACATAACCTTTCGTCGCGGCGTGTGTCAAGGCTGCCCCTTGTCCGGGCAGCTCTTCGCCCTCGCAATAGAACCTTTTTTACGCACAGTCCATCGATCCTTCTTTGCTTCACTACCACCGGTGGTAGCCAGCACACGTCATCATGTTGCTACCTATATTGCCTACGCCGACGATATTACATTCTGCATTCGGCAAGACTCACAATTTCCCGATTTCCGCAATCTCTACGATATCTACGCCTCATGTTCCGGAGCAGCGCTAAACACACCGAAAAGCACAGGCTTATGGATCGGTTCGTGGTCTAACCGCACTGACTCTCCTTGGGGTGCAGAGTGGTCCAACACCTCTCAACGATTCCTAGGAGTCCACCTTGGAAAACCAGCAACTGCTTCACTCGTCACCTGGATGACTCTCCGGCCACGCCTACATCGCTCGGTCGCAATCTGGCGGCGCGCACAATTCCGCACCTCCGTTTTTCAAAGAGCACGTCTAACGCATACTTACCAGCTTTCAATGTGCGCGTATTCCTGGTTCGCTTCGAAGCAACCAGCACTACGTCTTCTTGAACTCACCCGCTGTAAAACTCAGGTTATCTGGCCCGGCCATCATTGGGTCGGAGCACCTCAACTCAGCTTGTCTCCTTCGGAGGCATTAGTCTACCCGACGTCAGATCCTATTACAAGGCTTATTGTGTGTCTAATTTTTTTCGATCACTTGCGGCACCTTCTCCCTCTGCAGTTGATACTCGTGATGTCATAGTCTCTCCGCATAACCCACGCTTTACTCTCCTTTCGTTCTTACTCATGGGCCACGGTCCCCTTCTCACACTTTTCCCTCCTGTCTTCAAGGAGGCTATCTCCTTTCTTCGTTCCCTCCCTCTTTCTCGCTCTCTCCCTGCCTCCACAAACGACCTACTTTCCGAACCTCTTTTTTTTTCTTCTGTGCTACACCCTCCTCATCTCCCATGTTTTTCGTTTCCTTAATGGCTCCGAGCTGGAGTCGTTACAGTCAGCGATCTTGTTAACACCGATCTTTCCTGGCTCCCCTTCTCTGCTCTACTCTCTGCTCTCCGTTTCAATGCTAATGCTCACTTTGTTCACAACTCTCTTATTTCTACTATAATCTCCCTGTTCCCTGAGCTTGCTACTCCCTCTGGTCTCAATACTGTCCACTCTGCCTCTCTCCCTCTCCCATTTTTTCTGTCGTCCAATGGCCCACCTCTTCCTCTTGTCTCTTTCTCTTTCGCTCTTCTGCACCTCTTCTCATTTCTGGCATTCCACTTTCTTCTACCTCCGCAGTGTGGTCCGCTGCTCTTTCCGCACTTTCAGCACCCCTTGAAGTCAATTCACATTGGCTTTTCTTACACAACCGCCTCCCTGTGCCGTCCATTTTACGTCGCATGACCATTTTATCTTCACCCTCCTGTCCGTATTGTGGCGAGGAGGCTGACGTCCAGCATGTCTTCATGTATTGCACAGTATTATTGCCAATACTCCATCTCGCTTTCACGCTAGCGCGGCGATCATATGAGACCGTCCTCACCTTCAGCGCATACCGAACACTACTTCTGAACTCTATTCGCCCTATTCACCTTCCGGTAGTCTGCTCCTGCATCTTCGTGCTTGTAAAACATATAATTCACGTGTATCATCTTCAGCGTCCCCCGAAGCTTCTACTGACATAAATAAAGTCAGTACTGCGTTACTTTGTCATTATCGTAATCGCCTGCTCTCCCGCCTTCGACTAGAACTTACCACTGCAGTAGCACGCTGCAGTGAACCAGTTTCTATCACCTTGGTCACCAGCAACCTCTTGGTTTGCAGGGTCGCCCAAAACGCTGCACCTTACAGTCGGAACTTTTGTTTCACATACCTCCTGATAGATACAATAATTGCCATGCTGATTTGTTTTCAATCTCTGCATCACCAGAGACTATTTTTTTCTTACCCGACAAATTATCATAAATAAATTGTATTCTCTCATCACTGTATTGACCTTTGTGAATAAGTCGTTGCGTCAGCTACAAGCACCTGTAAATCTTCTTTTCATATGTCATTTTAGACGATTTTCCTATACACATTTCCTGTTTTTTTTCTTGCTTCGCAACTGAGTGTATTCATGTTCCTCAACATTCACTGTGCTATATTATTTCTACTCTCTATATTTTCAGAATTTACTATTGTACATAACTTTTAGTAGATCAATCATTGTTTAGAATCCTATGAATTGTTCGAAGCATGAGCTACTTGTAATTGTCAATTTCTATTTACGCTTTCTTTAAGACTCAGTTCTCATCCTCTTCACATGTTTTATTTCGTGTATAACTCATATGTAATTTTTTTTGTTTTTCAATACACTCCCCATGCTGAATTGTGTATTCTCTCTGCGTTGTCAGAGACTATTTCTTTTTATCACCTCTGACAAACCAATATATATAAATTGTAACTTCTCATTGTACAGAATCATGTAAATAGGTCATAACACGAACCACAAACATCTGAAAACTTTCTCTTCTTTGTCGTTTTTACAGTATATTCTTATCTTCAATTCGTGTATCAACTGTGTAATTTTGCTTATCAACTGTGTAAATTTGTGTTCTCCAATACTCACTGTGATGAGTTGTGTCTTCTCTCTGTATTTTCAGAGATTATTTTTTTTTCTTTTGCATTCTCAGGAAAATTATTGTACATAACTATTATTCATATCACCGTTGTATGTAACATGTAGTACCGCGAGCCACATTCATCTGTAAATTTTTCATCATGAGTCTTTCGAACTTTTGATTTCATGTTTGTCTCTTTAGTCACCTGCAACCTCCTGGTTCGCCAGGTCGCCCACAACGATTCACCTTACTGTCGGAACTTTTTTTTTTCATCAATAATGTGTAACATTTATGCTCTATAGTGCTCATCATGCTGGATTGATTCTACTCTCTGTATTAACAGAGATTCATATTGCCTGGCCAGATTTCTACTGTACGTAACTGTTGTCATGTCAATGTTGCACAGAATCCTGTAATTAACGTAGCGCAAGCTGCATACATCAGTTAATTTCTCATCACCTGTCTTTTGAATCTTTGTCTGCAAGCTCGAATTCTGTATTTTGCAAAATAATATTCTATAACGCTCTTCAAGCTGAATTGTTACTATTCTCTGCATTGTCAGAGACGTTTGTTGCCTTACCAGACACTCTAGTGTAACTAACTGTTTTTACTATGATCAATGTACAGAATCGTGTAAATAAGCAGTAGCGTAAGCTATAAGTATCTGTAAATATTTTTTTTGTCATACGTCATTTGAGATGATATATTCAAGAACATCTCCTGTATCTTTCTTCTAATAAATACTGTGTGAAAACTGATCCTTCGGAACATGCTTTCGACAAAATTTAGGAACACAACGATAGGTATGCGCTTCCATTCAGTACACAATGCAGCAGCTAACTGTTGCATAGTAGTAAGCCTTGTTTCCAAACTTCTAATGCGGCGCTCTAATTCATCTCACAGGTGCTCTGTGGGATTAAGATCAGGGCTCCGTGCTGGCCAGTCCACACACGATACAAAATTATCGTCAAACCACTCCATAACAGCCCTTGCTTTATGGCTCAGTGCATTGTCCTGCTGGTACTAACAAGGCTTGGTTCCATGATATTGCCACACAGTTGGTAGGGCATAATTGTCCAGAATATCGATGTAGACGTGTTGGTTAACAGGTTCGTCCACGATCACCAATGGGCAGGGACCTTACTACGAAAAACACCCCCACACGAGTACTCTGCCAGCTCCAAACTTGACCGTAGGAACAGTACACTGAGGTAAATAGCGTTCCCCGGCAGCCGCCATACCCACGCACGGTCATCAGACTGATGGATCGTGTATCTGGATTCATCAGTCCATATGACCCGTTTCCATTGACTACGGTCCACGATAAATGTTCTTTACACCATGCTAAACGGCGAGTAGCATTCCGAGTGGTAATGAAAGGCTTATGAGCCGCCGCACGGCCACAGTAATTCTTGGAATGAAGTTCTCTGCAAATGGTTCGTGTACATACCGAGGTTCCAGAATTTTTACTCACCTTTACACTGATATCTTGCGCAGAACTCTGTCGATTAGCTGTAGCGACACCCCTAAGGCTTCAAAGTCCTCTATCACTGATTTTATTTGGTGTACCGGTACGTTTTGCGGCTTCAGGCACACCATGTGTCTTCCACTTATTCAGTGCATCTAAAACAGTTGACTTGGGTATGTTTAAAAGCATCTCGGTTTCTCTTATGGACAACCCTCTAATATAACACCCAACAATCTTTCCTTTCTCAAAGTCAGTTCTCATTTTGATTCAACCCCAAAATGCGATATGATCACGGTCAGCTGCAGGCTTGTTTTTATACCGTTCGCAGCTGTACCGCGCATCATAACAACGCGGCGAATACGTTCATTTTCTTTTGAAGGGGTGTTCGATGATCTTTGTCAATATAGTGTATATTAGAATCCCATTTTTCCAATGAGGAGAACTACTGAAGACAAACAGGTTTTCATTAAATTTTACAAATAGCAGAAGAAAGGTATTAGTCAGTCTTTGTGTTCGTGTAGGTCAATTCTCGAAGTCCAATGAACTCAGTGTGTCATAATTCAAACGCAAAAATACACTGAAAAGATCAGGATGTAATAGCGAAGAGGCTTGTATGAAATTATAGTAAAACTCTCTAAAATGCAAAAAACATGCTTTGTATTAATGTCACAATTCTGTCCGTGTGTATATCAGCAGAAGAAAACAAGCAACTTAAGCTAACATTGATACAGGGTGTCCCACAAAGGACTCCCTGATTTTAAAATGAAATTACTCGGAAACGGAGAGCGATAGAAGAATAAAACGAGTGGTATGTTTGTTTAAAAAGCCGTAAAAATTTCATACAGAAGTTTCAAAATTACTTACAAATGTTGCCGAAAGGTGGCGCTGTACGCTGTAGTCGCAGTGCGGAGTCCTGTAAATAATGCTGTGAAGCACAGAGCGATCAGTCTCCGAACAGTTTCGCTGTCGAAACGTGAAAGGAGGTTAACGTACTGAAGGAAGTGGATGAAGTCTTGTATTCCGCGGAGCAACGTGTTTTTCTGGTACTCGAGAATCAGGCACTTCGTGGTTTATGCAAGATGGGGCCCTACCACACCGTACCCCAGCGGTTTTTGCCTTTCTTGAGGAATACTTCGGGAATAAACTCATTGCTTTGAACTATTCCACATTTACAGGAACAGACATGGATTGGTCTCCATACTCACCCGATCTTCCCCCTGCGACTACTTTTTGTGGGGCACATTGAAGGACACTGTTTTCCAGAACAATCCTGCAACACTGGACGAGCTTGAAGAGTTGATCGGTGAGACATATGCGTCCATTTCCGTTGACACACTACAGAGGGTGACTGAAAATTTGATTCTTCGATTGCGCCATCTCTGTGCTGCGAAAGGTGCACATTTTGATTTGATTGTCATGTGATTGCAACGACTGCTTGCAAAGGACAGTTTATAGACTATTTTTCGGACTCCCTACGGCGACTACAGCGTACAGCGCCACCTGTCGGCAACATTTGTAATTAATTTTGAAACTTCTGTATCAAATTTTTACGGCTTTTCAAATAAACATACCACTCGTTTTATTCTTCTATCGATCTCCGTTTCCGAGTTATTTCATTTTAAAATCAGGGAGTCCTTTGTGGGACACCCTGTACATCAAGAATAGGAAAAAGATGTTTCTTTCGAGCCTCCATAATGAAATTTCCTGAAAGGTTTCGATCAGAGATAGCTTTTTTCCAAGTGGCTGCGCTGACATCGACAAATAATTCTGCTGATGCTTCTAACAAAGATCTTTCTTTCTGACTGCTAACAAATATTCAAATTTATAGTCACACCTGAAGCTACTATCGACGCTGGAAATGTTGTGATGTTTCCTCCTGTTTTATTTCTTTCCGTCGTGGCTTTCCCCACAGAAGGAAGATATCCGCCTTTTCCCTTTCCTATTGTTCGTGTTGTTGAGTTTCAATATCCATACTCTTTTTCCAGTTCTTGTTGTCTCACTTAAACACCTCTGTCTACACTTTTCTCCTTTTTCGCTGTTCCATTTCTGGGTTCTACATATACTGGCCACTGCATTAGAAACTTTTATGCAATATCGGTTGGACTTCCTTTAATGCAGTAAAATATTCGTGCTGTAAATCAAACGAAGTACAAGAATTCTGCCTTAGATGCACGATTAGAACCTGCAAGTTCTAATCGTGCATCTAAGGCTGATTTTTGTACTTCGTTTGGACTTCCCTTAGCTCAAATTACAGCACGTACGCGGTTTCGCATGGATTTCTCAAGGTGTCGGAGTGCATCTAGGTCTACTTGGGAACCAAGCTTTGACCAGACAGTCCTTTAACTAGTTGATATATACACTCACGGACAAGGAAATTTGCGCACCAAGGAGGAAGCATCGGATTGAAGTGAAATTTTTTGGACGTAATGATACAAATGAATGATACACATGATGGCAAAACAGAACTGCAGGACAACTACAGAGGGATCTGTGTCACCCAGTTCGGTCATCTTCAATAGCGCGCTGCACCGCCTCGTGCTGCGATACATGCTGCAATACGGTCCGGCATGGAGACGAACAGACGCCTGATATTGTCCTGCGGCAGACTGGCCCACGCGTATTGGACGGTGTGCTCCAAATACTGGATAGTGCAGCACGGCGGCAGCTGGCGTTACTACTGGTCTCACACATGCTCAACAGGGGACATGTCCGGGGAGCGGGCAGGTCATGGAAGTGTCTGGACATGACGTAGGCAGTCCTGGGCAACCTGAGCCGTGTGCGGGCGGGCATTATCTTGCTGGTATACGTCACCTGGAATCTCGCCCAGGAATGGGAGCACATGTAGGATCTCATCCACATACCGCTGGCTTGTCAATAATCCACGTACCACAACTACAGCTGCTCGGCTATCGTAGGCAATGGCTCCTCAGACCATAATGCCTGCAGTGGGGGAGGTGTGGCGCTCGATAGTGAGGTCAGGTTTGTGCCGTTGATCCGGGGACCTCCACACCCAGACACGATGATCATCTGTCCTTAAAACGAAGCGGTACTCATCGCTAAACACCACATGTCGCCGGTCTGGGGCGTTCCACGCCGCTCTGGTCCGGCACCCCTGCACACGAGCAGGCGATGTTCCGGTGTTAATGGCAGCACACGTAAGGGGCCTTAGGATCGCAGATTCGTTTCCGAATGGCGTCGGGAAATGGTTCGTGGGCAAACAGGAGTCGCTATATCTGTCTGTATAGTGAACCGGGTCCCCGTAGGATCCGTCCCTACCTGGTTCACGATCCATCGATCTACTCTGCCTGTCGTCCTCCTGGTCCTTGCGGAGCCACTCCGCCGTGTAGCAGTGCCGTCACGTGTCCACTGCTCCCAACACAGTCGGACTGTATGGTCAGAACGATCCACGTGGCAGGCTATACGGCGCACCGATCAATCTGCGGTTTTCAGTCCTCTCTAAAAGTCCGTAAGTTGCGTAAATCGACTTCTCTGGCGTTTACCTGGCATTCGTGTCACTCTGTACTCTTGCTTGCGTCGGCCGGTGCTTTTCGCTTCTCTTTGGGCATCGACTACACGCCGGTTTATAAGGCTGCCGGTTCGTGCTATAACGAAGTAAATTTCTCCGTCATTTTTGGTCTACGCCGGGATTCGAACCCGGATCCCCTCATTCCGGAATAAGTCACTCTCCCAATTGAGCTACGCGGACGTTTTATTCTGATTCCTATCTGCCTTTATGTTGCGTGCGTCCTTCTGGCAGGTACGTCACATCTCCTGGTACGTTACAGTGCTCGTAACGCGTTGCGGTCATGGGCAATCGCACCAAACGTGGATCGTTTGCATACCAGGAATTTGCTCCCCGATCTGTTTTTCAAACACATCCCATACATTTTTAACGAAGTTCAGATCCGGGCTTTTTCGTGGCCGGGGAAGATTGGGGAAGTCACTATTATGCTTACTGAACCGCTACCAAACACATCTTGTGCGATCGACGGTAATATTATTGTCCATGAAACAGCAGTCACCTGCTGGATAAAAAGTCAATGTTCAGATCATCTTTGGCGGACATCCGACCTCCCAGCAATATCAGGGGAACCTTTCCGTACCAACAGAACGTGCTCCACACGTGGACACCACCTCCAGAATTTTGAGTTGTGTTTACAAGGCTAACTTGGTCCATTGCTTCATGAGACTCCCACCAAACTCTGTCCCTACTATCTGTACACAACAAGGTGTACCGCGACACTTCGAACCACGTGATTTTTCTTCCACTCTTCCAGTGTCCTATTAGGATGTTTCTGACACTACTGTAGACGAACTTTCCAGTTCTTAGCAAGAAATCGGTGGTTTCCATGTTGGCATGCGAGTGCCAATACCGATTCCCTTCAATTTGTCACGCATAGTTTGCTGAGATATATTTGAGGAACAGTCTTTATTGAATGCTTCGGTCAATTGCTGCACACAGAAAGTACTGTTTCTCCGAACAAGCATTCTCAGACGACGGAGATCTCGTTCCTGACAAACTGTCGGCGCGCCACAGTTCCCCGTCTTAGACTGTAAGAAATGTGGGTTATGTTTCCACTGATTAAAGAACCGGGATATCTCACCTTTTAAGAAACTAGACAGTCTTTTAAACCCATTATCGAACTCCGAAAGGTCCTTTGTTTTTCCCCATTGTAATCAAAACTACCGGCGGTTATTGACGAGCTGCCATCTTAAATAGTTACACATAACACATTTAGACGCACGTGACTACGGCTTTTGCATATATTATACCCTGCATAAGTGTCGTTTACGTACATCTACATAAAAGTTTCTGATTCAATGACTGGTTTGGGTATATTGTCATTTAACTAGAAACTTTCTCATCCTTACCTTTGACTTGGTGACATGAATATGATTATCACTACCTTTGTTTGTTATTCACTTCTTTGCAGTTCTGCATCATTGCGTTTCCTATTTAAGTCATTCACGATGTACTTTACAGTTCTTGTCTCGTTCAAAATCATGTTAATGTCGATCATGTACTTTAATCGATTAATCCTTTTGCTGTTAATTTGTTGTTTTGTCTTCTGAGATAAGGTCCTTAAGATAACCCCATAGCAGAAAGTTCCTGGTCAGACTGAGACAGTTATCACTGTGCCACAAAATAATCTGCAGCTGGTCACTGTGCAAGATAACTACTCAATGTGAAAAACAATAAAAATTGCGCAGACATATGGATTTTTCTACCTAAAAAAATGTCTAACTTAGGTACTACAGCAACTGAAATGTTAATTAGAATCAAGAACATTCTGGTTGTCTGTATCTGGAATTTGACCGATATTTTCAAGCTGAAACACAAAGATTTAGGAAATAAAATTATTTTTAACAACAATACAGCGCAGAGGCATCACTAGGAAAATTGTCATAAGAGGAGAAATCTTTGCTCCGTTCTACTTCCATTTCCGGAACATTTTTCTCCATTTCCCATCTCAAGTGCAAACATTTATGTAATTAAATGATGATTAAACAATAATTCAGAAGCACAGTGGGTGGAGGGTTATTAGAGGGATAAATTTTTGCTCTGTACGATGTTGGTTTTCAGAAATTTTTTCTCCATTTTAAATCTTAAATCCAAACATTTATCTAATAAAATGATATTTAATTTTAACAACAATACAGCGCAGAGGCATCACTAGGAAAATTGTCATAAGAGGAGAAATCTTTGCTCCGTTCTACTTCCATTTCCGGAACATTTTTCTCCATTTCCCATCTCAAGTGCAAACATTTATGTAATTAAATGATGATTAAACAATAATTCAGAAGCACAGTGGGTGGAGGGTTATTAGAGGGATAAATTTTTGCTCTGTACGATGTTGGTTTTCAGAAATTTTTTCTCCATTTTAAATCTTAAATCCAAACATTTATCTAATATTGGCTACTTACAATGGACGCTCCCTATCTTCTGATTCAAGGCTTCTTGAATTGGAAGAGGAACTACAAAGGATCAAGTGGGACATCGTGGGGCTAAGTGAGGTAAGGAGAAAAGGAGAAGATCTCATCGAACTGAAAAGTGGACATCTCTTCTACTATCGTGGGACAGATACTGGCAGAACTAGTGGTGTTGGATTTATAATAAACAAGAAACTGAAGGATAAAGTTGTAGAAGTTGAAAGTTCCTCTGACAGAGCTGCACGACTTGTTATCCAACTCTCGAAAAGATACCAGGCTCAGATTATTCAAACTTATGCACCCACCACAAGTCATCCTGAAGAAGAAATTGAAGAATTTTATGAGGAAATTTGTCATCTAAATAATAAAGGTAAGCAGCACTTGAAAATAATTATGGGAGATTTCAATGCAAAAATAGGGCAACGGCAACAGAATGAAACTTCAGTAGGTAAATTCGGTCATGGCAACAGAAACCAGCGTGGAAATACTCTCGTTGAGTTTGCAGAGGCAGAAGGGTTTTTCATCTTGAACTCCTTCTTCAAGAAAAAGCCACACAGGAAATGGACATGGAGACATCCAAATGGGACGACAAGTGAAATTGATTTTATTATGTGTAACAAAAAACTCGTCATAGAAGACTGCAGTGTGCTAAACAAGTTCAACACAGGTAGTGACCATAGATTGGTGAGATGTAAGATGCACCTCAACACTAAACTTGAACGTGGCAAGCTCATAAGACAAACAAAATCTATTGACATAACCAACCTTAAAAAACACCATAATACCTTCAAGTTAGAACTGAAGAACAGGTTCTCTGCTTTAGAAGGCCTAACATCGGAAGAAGTGGACATCTCTGAAGTTAACAGAAAAGTAACCAAAGCTCTTATGGAAACAGCAACAAAATTAGCTGGGTCTAAGAACAAATTGCATATGAACAAATTATCAGGAAAAACCAAAATGTTGATGCAAAAAAGAAGAGAGATGAGGACAACTAAAGATGTGACTTCCAAAGTGGAATATATAGAGCTATGCAAGACAGTAAGAAAAAGTATCACTGAAGACGTAAGGAAATTCAACTGTGAACTAGTGAGGAAAGCAATTGAAAACAACCAAAGCCTAAAGATAGCAAAGGGACATCTCAGTAAGGGAAGAAAACAGATTATGGCACTGAGAAAAGAAGATGGTTCTGTAACAAGAAATAGAGGCGAAATTTTGACAAGAGTGAAAGATTTCTACTCCAAATTATATGAAAGGGATGATATATGCACTCCAGACATCATGAAAGATACCAATACCAGAGTTCCTCCAGTCCTTCCAGCAGAAGTTGCACATGCAATCAAGAACATGAAGCGAGGAAAAGCTCCAGGAGAAGATGGAATTACTGTAGACATCATACAAGAAGCAAGTGGAGAAATCGAAACAGTACTCGCCCAAATTTTCACTCGATGCCTTAATGAAGGAAAGATTCCTGAGGATTGGAACACCGCTACAATGATCCTGCTACATAAGAAAGGTGACATTGAGGATCTCGGAAACTACAGACCTATCAGCCTCCTATCAGTAGTTTATAAAATCTTCACTAAAGTTCTTTCACACCGCTTGAAGGTAACACTGGACATGGCTCAACCGAGAGAACAAGCTGGATTCAGGAGTGGCTACAGCACAATAGATCATATCCACGTGATGAGAGAACTAATTGAAAGAGCGAGGGAATATGAACTTCCATTGTGCATGGCTTTTATCGATTATGAAAAAGCCTTTGATTCGGTGAAACCATCAGCAGTTACAATGGCTCTGAAAACCTGCGGTATTGAAGATGCATACATTAATATTATTAATAACATCTATGAAAATGCAAGTGCAAAGATTAGGCTGTTTGAAAATACAACACACGTAAAAATTGGAAAGGGAGTGAGACAAGGTGACACCATATCTCCGAAGCTCTTCAATGCCACATTGGAGGGTGTTTTTCAGTCGCTGAGCTGGGAAAACAAGGGGATAAAGATTAATGGAGATTATCTAACCCACCTTCGTTTTGCTGATGACGTAGTCATTTTTGCAACTACCCCATCAGAGCTGCAGAGTATGATCCAGGAACTTGCGGATAAGAGTAAAGAAGTGGGATTAAAAATGAACTTTCAGAAGACAAAAGTGATGTTCAATGCTTTTACAAGAAATGAAGATTTATCGATTGACGGAGAAAAGCTGGAGATAACAGACACGTACGTTTATCTTGGACAGCAGATATCAAGTGAGGGTCACATTGATGAAGAAATTAATCGGCGTACAAAACTTGCCTGGAGAGCTTTTGGAAGAAACAGCATAATTTTCAAGAGTAATATGCCATTATGTCTTAAAAGAAAAGTGTTTGATCAATGCATCCTTCCAGTGCTTACGTATGGTGCAGAGACATGGACCTTAACTAAAAGAGACATACAAAGGCTGCAGACAACTCAAAGTAGCATGGAGAGGTGCATGCTTGGTGTAACCAGGAGAGATAAGAAGAGGAACTCGTGGATCCGAAAAATGACAAGAGTGGAAGACATCATGATCAGAGTTAAATCCCTGAAATGGCAATGGGCTGGACATACTGCCAGAAGGACAGATCATCGATGGACAGCCGAAATTTTAGATTGGATTCCAAGGGACAGGAAAAGACCCAGAAGAAGACCACATGGGAGATGGGTGGATGAAATTCGAAAGTATGCAGGGGTGACATGGAGGAGACTGGCACAAGACAGACCGTTGTGGAGGAAACTTGGGGAGACCTTCGTCCAGCAGTGGATTGATAATGGTTGACAATGATGATGATGATGATGATAGGGCTGAGGGAATATCGCAAGAAAAAGAATTCAAGATAACTGGGTTCCGTCAAACTTTCCTTTTCGGAAATTGTTGGCCTCCGTTTTCAAACGAAACCACAAATATTTACGCAATAAAATGATATTTAACAACAATATCGGATAATTCCCTCTTTGAGCATCGAGGGAACGTCGGGAGAGAGAAAATTACGATTACTGCAGAAATCCTCACTCTGCCTAACTTCCGTTTTCAGAAATTTTGAAAGGCGGAAAACTTGCGTCTGTGATAGAATCTGCAAGATGGTTTAATAGGGTTCTGGGGATATCGTTTCTGTCGCAAAGGTCAAAATAAATCTGCGATGTGCGTCGGCCATCGCCGCAATTCTGCTACGAGGTTGAGTACAAAATGAATCTATAATGTACGTCGGCCGTTGCCGCGACTCTGCTACGGGAACGAGTGCAAAATAAACATACAATGTACGTCGCCCATCGCAGCGATTCTTCTACGCGGATGAGTACAAAATAAATCTGCGATGTACGTCACCGCGATTCTTCTACGCGGATGAGTACAAAATAAATCTGCGATGTACGTCACCGCGATTCTTCTACGGGTATGAGTACAAAATAAATCTGCGATATCCGTCGGCCGTCGCTGCGATTCTTCTACAGGGACGAGTACAAAATAAATTTGCGTTGTACGTCGCCACGATTCTTCTACGGGTATGAGTACAAAATAAATCTGCGATGTACGTCGACACGATTCTTCTACGGGTATGAGTACAAAATAAATCTGCGATATCCGTCCGCCTTCGCTGCAATTCTTCTACGGGGACGAGTACAAAATAAATTTGCGATGTACGTCGCCACGTTTCTACTACGGGTATGAGTACAAAATAAATCTGCGATATCCGTCGGCCGTCGCTGCGATTCTTCTACAGGGACGAGTACAAAATAAATTTGCGTTGTACGTCGCCACGATTCTTCTACGGGTATGAGTACAAAATAAATCTGCGATGTACGTCGACACGATTCTTCTACGGGTATGAGTACAAAATAAATCTGCGATATACGTCGGCCGTCGCCGTGATTCTGCTACGGGGACGAGTACAAAATAAACCTACGATGTACGTCGCCCGTCGCCGCGATTCTTCTACGGGTATGAGTACAAAATAAATCTGCGATCTCCGTCGGCCGTCGCTGCAATTCTTCTACGGGGACGAGTACAAAATGAATTTGTGATGTGCGTCGCTCGTCGCCACGTTTCTTCTCCGGGTATGAGTACAAAATAAATCTGCGATATCCGTCGGCCGTCGCTGCAATTCTTCTACGGGGACGAGTACAAAATAAATTTGCGATGTACGTCGCCACGATTCTTCTACGGGGATGAGCACAAAATCTGCGATGTACGTCGGCCGTCGCCGTGATTCTGCTACGGGGATGAGTACAAAATAAACCTACGATGTACGTCGCCCGTCGCCGCGATTCTTCTACGGGGACGAGTACAAAGTCTGGGATCTACGTCGGCCGTGGCCGTAATTCTGCTACGGGGATGAGTGCAAAATAAACCTGTGATGTGCGTCGCTCGTCGCCTCGATTCTTCTACGGGGATGAGTACAAAATAAATCTACGATGTACGTCGGCCGTCGCCGCGATTCTGCAACGGGGATGAGTACAAAATACTTTTGCGACCTACGTCGTCCTTCACGAGCTAAAAAAAATTACGATTACGGGAGAAATTCTCACTACGCCTAACTTCCGATTTCGAAAATTTCGGAAGGCGAAAAACTTGCATCTAGGATAGGGAGTCTGCAAGATGTTTTAATAGGGTTCTGAGGATATCGTTTTTGTCTGCAGGACCAAATTAAATCTGCGACGTACGTCGCACGTCGCCGTGATTCTGCTACGGAGTAAAATAATATTCGAGGAATGTAGTTGACAATTAAAGTGATAAGACCTCTTTTACCTTGTTCCATTCTCCAGCCTAATTTTTTTTTCATTTTGGCTTGTTGAATTATTTTTCATAGTTCTTTAATTCGTCAGAATCAAAGGATGTGTTTCACGCCAAACCTTTAATGAGATCTTCAGATTACTGTTCTAAGATCCATACTGCTTGCTCTTCATGGGAGAATGTACAATTATGTATAGTTTATAAGTCACATTGACCGGGTTGGCATAACTGGTGAGCAGAGATTTGGCAAAATTTTGGGTGTTATTCTACTTAGCCCTCTACCATCCATATAGGATTCATTCCTTCGTATAAAAACGCCTTTCTGTCTGAGTTCGAACTCCGACTCCTAACTATAGTTCTGGGATTTTTTCAAAATTGCATTCATCAGTGAAAACTTTCGCCTGAAATAGATATCATGGATCCTTATGACTCAGCAAAGAACAACTCAAACATTTCTTCAGTCGGTATCGGTTCCTACCTTGTCGTGGTTTCCTTTGTGTTTGTTATAAGTTTTTTCATAAGCCAATTTCGGATCTTTACTGCTCTTTATGGACCAATTCAGAGATTTATCCTTTAGTCAGTTTAGACTCTTTATGTATTATCTCACAGAAAGCCATAAGCACCCTTGGATCCAAACGTCGAATTGGCACACAGGAAGACATAAAGAGCCTAAACTGACTAACGGATAAATCTCTGAATTGGTCCATAAAGAGCGGTAAGGATCCGCAATTGGCTTATGAAGAAATTTATAAGCCAATTGTCTTCTTGTGTGCCGATTCGAAATTCATGGATCCTTATGACTCAGCAAAGGACAATTCAAACATTTCTTCAGTCGGTATCGGTTCCTACCTTGTTGTGATTTCCTTTGTGTTTATTAGAAGTTTCTTCATAAGCTAATTTCGGATCCTAATCGCTCTTTATGGACCAATTTAAAGATTTATCCGTTAGTCAGTTTATGTTCTTCATGTCTTCTTGTGTGCTGATTCGAAATTCATGGATCCTTATGACTCAGCAAAGTACAATTCAAACATTTCTTCAGTCGGTATCGGTTCCTACCTTGTCATGGTTTCCTTTGTGTTTGTTATAAGTTTCTTCATAAGCCAATTTCGGATCCTAACCGCTCTTTATGGACCAATTCAGAGATTTACCCGTTAGTCAGTTTGGGCTCTTTATGTCTTCCTGTGTGCCAATTCGACGTTTGGATCCAAGGGCTCTTATGGCTTTCTGTGAGATAATGCAGAGTTTTGTTATTGCTTTCTGTTACTGGCTTCTCTTATGGCAATTCAGAATTATGTCGTTCGTTCATTTCAAATCCTTGCGGCTCTTTATTGTTTAATTCACAGTCGTGCCATTAAGCAGGCTCTATACGCTTTTATGTAGGCCAACTGATTTTTAAACCATCAATCCATTTGAAATATCATTCTTTCTCCTTGGTTCTACTCAGAGTTCTGCCATGAGCAAGTTTTGGCCGCTTAACTCGTGGCACATCACGTTCCCTAAAGGTTGAACTTCATATCTTTAGGCCTTTCTCCAGCTCACTATTCACCGAAGCCGTAAGAGCAACTACAGACCTTCAAAATTTGATTAAACAGCATTAACAGATCTCACCACTGTTTTATATTCAGCAGAGGTTCTTTGACAAAAATACATAATCTTCATCACTGCTGCCTCAAAAAAAAGTAATTGCTCCTGTAGTATATTATGTATTTAACTTTTTGTTTTTGTTTGCTGACACTTATGTGAATTTTGGTTATATCTTGAGAAAGTTCTCGTACTTAACGTCATGTCTGAACTTCCAATGGTTACTTCTACATGTGGCATCACTGGCAGCCAGTTAGCTAAGGTGTAAACAATGTGTACGATGTTTAAATATCTTAAGTGACTACTTCTGTTAGGTTAGGTGATATTGTGGGTTCGAATTCCCATCGCCGCCCATCCACTTTGTATCTTTCTCGGGAATTTTCCCGAGTAAACAGTAAATGCGGGGATGTGTCTTCGAAAATCACGCAGGATCTGGGACGCTTCCGGCGCCTTTACCCCGTATTATGTTCACTCATGCGTATGGAGCTGGCCACCTGATGAGATGCACTCCAGGATGAGAATATCAATGGAGGCTAAATTCTCATTCTATACTGGCGTGCAAAAATTAAAGACGAGACGGTATTTCGAATGTAACGTCGTGCAGAAGTGTTCCACATCGACTCAAATTATACCATAAGATCCCCAAGATGCACGAATATGAGACAAGTGAGCAAAACCGTCCAAGAAAGGAATCTAAAGGATACAAAGGCACTTTATTGAAAAGGTAGCTTCGAGCACAACTGGACATAAGACAGAAACGTCCATGTGACAGGAAGCTGCCAAGAAAAATCCAGTCTTTAGTAGGGGATATGATCACCCCTGACTGCGTTGCAGGATTTACAACGTCAGTCCATGCTGAGGACGAAGTTGTCAAGGAGCTGTTGAAGCATCGCGGCTCATTCCTCTTCTAGCGCCAATCGCCGCTGCGGAATCGTTGCTGGCGGCTGGTGACGTCCTGCCAAGTGTCTCCCGAAAAGGTCCCACACGTATTCGATTGGATGTAGGTCCAGGGACCTTGCGGGCTAACCCATGCGTTGAATATCTTCACTCTCCAACAGCTCTGCTACAGCCACTGTTCGATGAGGTGTAGCGTTGTCGTCCATGAAGAGGAACTCAGGACCCACAGCACCTCTAAACAGACGCACGCGAGGCAGGAGAACCTCGGTACAATAGCGGGCACCAGTGAATGAACCTCCTTGGAAGATGTGGAAGTCAGTACGGCTATGAAGCATGATACCGCCCCAAACAAAAACTTCGCCACCTCCAAACTGGTCCCTTTCGATGATGTTGAAGGTGTATTTTGCATGTTCCCTGCTCTCTCCAGATGTGTATACGTCCAGAATCGCTCGTCAGACTAAATCGGCTCTCATCCGTAAAGAGAACTTGACCTCATTGCTGATCTTTCCAGTTCTTGTGTTCCTGGCACCACGGAAACCGCCGTCTCCCATGAGCAGGCGTTAATGGCACATACCGTACTGGTCGTCGTGCAAATAGACCACTTTGTGCAGCCTCCTGGCCACGGTAAAACGCGATAACGGACGTCCAGTTGTCTGTTGCATGTGACTTGCGATTTCTCCCGCTGTCTGCCGTCTGTCTCTTCTCACCTGTAGGACAATATACTGGTCGTCCACCGCCGTGGTTGCACGTGGACGACCACTGCTAAACTCTCGGACAGCTTTTACTGTCGTGTGAAATGTTCTCCAAGCTCGTGAAACGATGCTGTGAGCGATCCCGAACTTCTTGGGCACACTAATCACACTTTGACCATCTTCCAACGTCCCAACAACGCGACCTCGGGTAAAGTCATCCAGATGTCTACTGGATTGCCTGTTGGTCATATCTCACGGTGGCAGCAACTCGAGGTCGTTTAGACCGATGTACACCGTGCAATATATTTCACCGAATTGCTGAGCGTACACTGCCCGTGTGCTTTATATCCTTCCGACACTCCCCCCACGTCATGCTGCATATATGCACATGTCCTACCGTACCGGACCCTAGTCTATCTCCTGAGTGGTCTTTCGGTTAGTTCTGCCTGCTCGTTCCGCTGTTATGCTAATTTGTCTTCTTCGTCCTTCATTTTTGCACACCAGTGTAATTTTCTGGAGTCCTCCTCCGTGCCACTTTTTAAGTCGTTGTAACAACAACCGAGAAACAAATGTTTGTGACGTCACACTTAGCTTTTCGTGAAGGTGGCGTCATCACCTGCTCGCACACAGATTAAGGGAAAAATCACTTTACTTTGTTGCCATAGCAACAAATAAAACAGCTGCTGGTGTGACATCATGTAATCCAAATCATTATCACATGACATCAGAGATTCGTTATGTCACACGGTCAACTCTTTAGCATGAGGTTAGAATAGTTATTCTGGAGATGCTCTGAGTCTTTTAACTGTGAAGCCGCAAACTGTGGGAATTTGACGTTGTTTACATAACACCTATGTAATTTCAACTGTGTATGTTTTGAAATAGGCATGGTTTGGGGTTGCAGAAACCGTGTTAATATAAAACCGGAAGGAATTATACTTCTTATTTCAGTGAAGTTTTCAATTTTAAAGTTATGTTTTGTTTAGAATTCGCACTAGCCTTCGTGTATTTCGGTTTAAAATAAAAATGAGAAGAAGCCTCAAAATAACTAAGGATTTTATAAATTCAACATTTTCTCGCGCATTAGCAACAAGTTACGATACGAAATTGGAAACATTTGCAACGAAAGAAGGCGATTCATCCAACACAAAATGCATTGTAATAGCCTTGAAAACCATCAGCCTTCCCACACTTTGACGACCGTCTCTCGCGGTTATAGGCTACACGCAAAGTGGTACTGCTTCGTTAACAAGGGCATCTCCAGGTATCTTATTGTAACCTCCTTGCTCTTCAGAGATACGAAAACTTTACATCAGAAATGTTGGTTCACTACCTGAACAGGTGTTTAGCCATCTGTATGTGACAACGTTAAGAGTACCACGATCTGACGACGTCAAGAGAGAAATAGTTCACGGAAAAGAACAGAGTATATTGATACAGGGTTCACAGTCAGTGTATACGAAATATGTTGTGTTACACGAGGGGTTGACGAAATAGGGACTAAAGGTTTTATACAAAACACATAACAAACAGACAGCCTATCATGCGAAATTCCATAATTGACTGCTCGGGAAATTTACAGAAAGCTGTGAGCGAACGTCGCCATCTATTGACGTGGAACTCAAAAACACAATAAATAAATGTCAATAATTTCTGTATCATAAATTTTATTTTTCCCCGTCATTATTGACGGGCTTTCACCTAGTAATTAATATATATAGCTAGCGCCGTTAATGCCCACCAGATGGAGACGTCTCTGTAGCTGAGCCCATCTTACGGATTTATGATGTCAGAAGCTGACAGAAAAACACACACAGCGCAGTGGATTGTTTCCCACCGTGGTGTAAGGCTAAAGAACTCGTCTAGATATCGAGAGATCTGGGTTTCGGATCCCCAGCGGTGACCGAACAACAATTTTTCGGTTGCTATGTAATGCTAAAACGTGGAAAGAACGATGTTTTTGTTTATTCCTTATTTCTTCAAGTAACAAATTTAGCCATTTTCCTTTCTAAAGCTGGGATTTGTCGCAATATTAGTTATTTTCAAAGAAACCTCTTCTATATTTAAATATTTAAGCATTTTTCAATCGTTTTCTATAAATATTCTTCGCAAAATATGGTATTTAAAGGCATTTTAAGGCATTTTACTTTTTTAAAAATCGCCCATCACTCTGGTAGTATAATAGAAATACTAGAGCCGGTTAGCTCCAGCCAGCCCCTTAATAAGTGCCGCTAAGAATTTATGAAGCCCAAACATCTAATGACTGAAGTATGGTAGGTTTACTGAGAAAATGAGAGTGAACACTGCCACTGCTGAGGGGGATAAAGAATTTCCACAGTAATCTTGAAATGTGGAAAGAGCGCATCTAATTTTGTGCGATGTCGTCAATGTGTGTCTCCTAATTTGTTCCTTTAAGACTGAGTTTTTTTTTTTTTTTTTTTTTTTTTTGCTTTCTGGCAGGCTTTGCATAAAAATAACTTTGCTACTTTTCCTCCAGTTTTGCGAAGAATATACTAAAATGTTAATTTATCGCACTTTCCTTTCTTCAACCATAACATGGTTATTAACTAGTGTGAGAAACAATTTTTGCAGCATATTAACTAAAAAAAAGAGAAAGAAAAAGATATGTAATTTTATACAGTCATTACGAAAGAGTATTCCTTAATTACGTTAATTTTTGTGCTACATCTGGCGTTTTTTTATCATTCTTCTAAAGTATACATCATCGCAAAAACAGTAACACTGTACCATGTGCCAAAAACACTAACAGAGTAAAAACAGCAACTTTGGAAGGAAACAAACTTTCGTAAGAAGAAAAAACTGGATGATTTGTTTATTCATACGTTGTCTTGCTGTTCTTTTCTCTAAGTTTCTACTAAAAAGGATGCGAAGGGAGTATCTTAGTGTTAAGTAATCATAATTAAAAAAAAACTGTAGTTTAGGCAAAATGCACAACTTCAAATAGTCCCAGTAACCGCTTCGCTCCTGAACGAAAATTTAATTTCCGGTCGTTTTATAGCGTCTTTTGGCATGAACGCTAAATAAATATAGCACACATGTAATTTTACTTAGTCCTTCATTCCTCTGGTGATTTTAAGTCAAAGTGAAGTACGTAAATTTTTACTTGGTCCGTTCATTCATGTACATTCATCGTCAAAAAAATAGTTGCACCCAGAAGGACGTGTCGGATTGCAATGCTATTCGGGAGGAGGGTAAATGTTGCCAGGAGCAATAAATGATTAAACATTGAGACGGATATAGCCAATAATGATGGAGCTACACGCCAATAAGAAATGTTTCTCAATATGAAGTCGTGCCGCCATGTTTGCTCACACAGCATGCCAGACGTCTCGGTGTGGAGTTGTACAGGCACCTATTGGTGTCCAGCGATAAGCCAACCCATGCAGCTATCACGCAGTTCCTGCAGATTGTGCGATAGGGGTGGAGTGTGGATAGTGCGTCCAATAGCATCTCACACATTTTCAATCGGCGATAGATCTGGCGATGCGGCTGGCCATGGTAGAGTGACAGTGCCTTGAAGGCAAGCTCTCCAGACAGCAGCAGTATGCGGAAGAGCATTGTCCTGTTGGAAAATCGCACAGGAGTGAGCGTTCAGAAAAGGTAGGGCCACTGGTTGCGGGACCTCATAAACGTAACGTTGGGCTGTCAAAGTGCCTGTAATGAACACCGAAGGTGATCTGGCATCGTAGGCAATTGCACCCCACACCATGACACCAGACCTTCTGGACGTGTGACGCTCGAAAACTAACTGTTCATCTGACGCTGACCACTGTGCATCCACACACGATTTCGTTGGTCGTCTCTTCCAAGACAAAAGCGGGATTCGTCCCTGAAAATCGCACGCTGCCTTTCTGAGTGGCTCCATTGCAATCTCGCACGACACCATTGCGGTCTTTGGAGACGATGCAATGTTGTTAAGGCCATTCGTCGTAACGGTCTGAGAGCGTATAGTTCTATATCGTGCAGCCGCCTGCCATTGGTTTTGGCACTCATCGGATGATGCATGGAGGGCACCACTGCTCGCTGAACATCCGCAATAGTGGCTATTGGTTCACTCGGCGCATGTCGGACAACCTGTCCGTCATCTCTCTCTCTCTCTCTCTCTGTGGTTCGTTTAGGTCTCCCAGACCCTTCCTGTCGCTGCCGCGTACCTTGTTCTGCCCACTACTGCCAACAGCGTGCTATGGTGATATCCACACGACCGGTATGGCGCACAATACGGGAATAAGACCATATCGCTTCCCGCAGCCCGACAGTGCGGCCCCTCTAGAATTCCTCCAATTGCTCGAATTGCTTCCAAACTTTTTCTCTAAGGCATACTTCCCTTGCAAAGGATGCAACCAACATGACAGCACGAGTCAGAATCGCAAGCACGCCCAATGGGACAACCTTATATAGCCGGTCAGGCACAGCGGTACGACTCCTTCTTGCTGGCGTTATATACACGGCCGAACGTGATACTTGAATCATTTGGATGTCTCACGATATCACACCTACTCACCAAGTTTAATTTCTGTTTTTTTTTCTTTTTTTTTTTTACGATGAGGGTACTTCCTTCAAAAATTCATTTTCTGAGCCTTTAACAACATTAGCGCCGCATTCCGATTCTTACCACGTCAACATTTTCTTTTTAGTCTTTTAAGGTACATTAAACAGAAGTCATCGCTCTTTCCACGTTTATAAGTGAGTCACGGAAAAATTCTCATCGGCCGCCACCGCGATTCGAACCCAGAGTCTTCCAGTTACGCACCGGACACGCTACCACTTCACCACAGCGGCCTCGAGTTCTGCAGACTTATATACGACTAACTGCCAAACCACGTGGCTGGCTGCTTCTTAGAGCCCCGCACAATGCTGGGGATTCACCAAAGACGGTAAGCAGCAACTGAACAAATAACTAGGAGGCGAATGAATAATTAATACACACAATTGACGTGGATTAGGAACATCACATACGACTAAATGGCAAACCGCATGGCAGGTTGTTCCTAATCCACGCCAGTTGTGTGTATTAATTATTCATTCGACTAGTACTGTAGTTATTTGTTCAGTTGCTGCTTACCATCTTTGGTGAATCCTCAGCATTGTGCGGGGCTCCAAGAAGAAACCTGCCATGTGGTTTGGCAGTTAGTCGTATGTGACGCTGGAGAATTCGAGGCCGCTGTGGTGCAGTTGTAGCATGTCCGGCCCGTAACTGGAAGACTCTGGGTTCGATTCCCGTGGCAGCCGATGAGAATTTTTCCGTGACTCTGTTATAAACGCGGAAAGAGCGATGACTTCTGTTTGATGTTCACGTCAATTGTGTGTATTAAGTCTTTTAAGGTAATTTTTCATTTGAATGAAAAACAAAAGAGTTTTAAGAATTTCAACTAAACGTCTGTATTATTACGTAAGCTGCGATGAATGAGCGGAAATATTGTCATGATGAATTTCTCTTTAACCAGATTGCCACTTTTACGTTCAATTAAGTAAACCTTCTATAACTGAGACCTTTATAGAAATTCAATTTCCTTTTTTTTACAGTTTTACGGCTTTCAGAATCTAAGAAAGCTAATAGACACTGTGCATTCCTAATTGAGGATTTGTATTTGGGAAGAAATAAAAGCCAAATAGAGATGGAAAATCTCACTCAAAATCAGGTATTTCATGACAAAGGCCTTTATTTGTAACTACGTCGCAAAAAAACGACTGCTGATTCATTCATTTTCTCGTACAGCCTCCTAATTTCAGCACTTCACTTCTCGTCCAACAACAAAGCAGTCATCAACGGAAACAAATATCATTATTTCAGGATTATTAACACAGAAATCAAAATATCCTGGTTTTTCTAGCTTTGCTATTCAACATGTAACAAACATCAATTAGAGAACTAAAAAGTTGCACATCACTGGAGCGGGAAGCAAACCTTATATTCCGATTAACGTTTGAGCATGCTATTCGTTACACCACCCAAGTCAACGAAGTTCTAAGCATTTATAAATTTCAAGCATTTTTGGTTCCCGCTCCAGGTCGATGCGATTTCCAGGTTATGTTCGTTACATGTTGTTTAACATTACCATCTTTGGTGAATCCCCAGCATTGGGTCTCCAAGAAGTAACCTGCCATGTGGTTTGGCAGTTAGTCCTATGTGAGTCCGAAGAATTCCTGAATTGCCTAGTTTTGCTGTTTAGCAAAACTAGGCAGTTCAGGGTGTTTTGATTACCGTATTAATTATCCTGTAGTTGTTCCATGTATTAGTGAAGAATATTTCTTGCATAATTTCCTCATAATTATTACAGTTTTACACTTCGAAAGACATATTTATGGGAATCATGGCTGCTGCGTCCAGAGTTGGAAACGGGTCAAAAGTTTCGGACCAGGACCCGTAACTGACCCGGACAAATCTGCTTTGAACTATAAATTCGAAAATCAATTTATATGTATATACATATAAGCGTAATATATATATGTATATATATATATATCCCAATAACTGCTTGATATTTAACAACTGAAATCATTTAAAAAAAATTAAATGTGGAACTGAAATCATTTTTAATAATAACTTGCTAAATTTCAGTGCCATTTTTAGTGCCACTATTTTGTGTAATCCAGAACTAATGCCTGACTATGACCGTGACCATGGAGTATATTGCAAATGGGAATCATTATTTACGATTGCACAAATGCATTTTTTTAAATGTACTCGTATTTATATTGTTCACTCTTTCCACGCTTTGATGGAGGTGAGAATCAAAAATATAACGGACGTTAGATTTTTGTCCGTTAGATTTTTGGTTCCATAATCTTTTATTACACCATCGTCATCTTTCTTTGTAATTATACACTTTCCACATTTTGAACAACAAGCAAGACCAAACAAATCAGAATTATTCACCGGTTCCTTAAGGAGACAAAACAATTTCCAGCATTCACTCTTCCTTTTGTGGTTTTCAGCAAGCATGTATTTGTTGGCCTCGACGCCTTTCTCAACCTCCTTATAATATTAAATCCATCCATATGAATTTCGAAATGACATGTCATGCGAACGGGATATTAGCACATCAATCGAAAACCTCTGAATGTTCAATGTAAAAGATGCGATGTGAAAAGTAACTCCTAGTCATACAGTGAACTGCGCACGGAGAGAATGAATCAGCTGAGAAGCAGGCGAATGGCGTTTGTCTGTACCTTGCCCTGGACAATCGTACTGTAAAAGAGCGCAAAGGAAGTATCTTTTTACGATATGGTGTCGGTGTGTCTGACGTCGGTCGGTGGAAATCTTCGTTGTTTAAGAACAAGACGACATTTTTTTCGCATGAAAAATCATTATTCACTCTTCGGGCACCAGTATCGAATACAGAATTTCACAACGCGCATTTTTCTTTGGATTTTTTTTTCAAAAATAAAATGAGAATAAAACCGGGTCAAAATCGGGTCAGAAAAACCTTGACCCGACCCGTTGGACCCGCAAGGAATTGTCAACCCGTTTCCATCTCTGGCTGTGTTACGAAGGGGGACCCTATATTCCACAGCTGCTGATAAAAAATATCGATTAATTTCTTTATTTTCAGAAAAATATATATCATTAACATGCACTTTTGCCTCCATTCATGTGTTAATAGTTATGGAATAAATTCGATTCAGACTCCTCTCATTCCTAAATCTTTAGGAATAAATTTGATTCAGATACCTCTTGTTCCTAAATCTCCAGGAATAAATCTGATTCATGCACCTCTCATTCCTAAATCTTCAGGAAGAAATTTGATTCAGACGTCTCTCATTCCTAAAACTTCAGAACGAAATTTAATTCAGACGCTTCTCATTCCTATATCTTCAGGAAAAAATTTGATTCAGATACCTCTCATTCTTAAACCTTCAGGAAAAAATTTGATTCAGATACCTCTGATTCCTAAATATTCAGGAAGAAATTTTATTCAGACACCTCTCATTCCTACACCTTCAGGAATAAATTTTATTCAGATACCTCTCATTCCTACACCTTCAGGAATAAACTTGATTCAGATACCTCTTATTCTTAAATCTTCAGAACTAAATTTGATTCAGTCTCTTCTCATTGCTAAATCTTCAGGAATAAATTTGAATCAGATGTCTCTCATTCCAAATTCTTCAGGAATAGGTTTAATTCAGACGCCTCTCATTCCTAAAACATCAGTGAAAACATACTGTAATGAAATTTAAGAAAATCCATACACACATTTGAATTTTTTCACAAATAATTTATCCTTCGGAAATTTCGAAAGAAACAACTCAACTTTGCTTTAGATTCATTTCTATTCGCTGAATTGCCTAGTAATGAAATTTAATAAAATCCAAACACACATTTGAGTTCTTTAACAAATAATTTATCTTTCAAAAATTTCGAAAGAAACAACTCAACTTTGCTTTAGATTCATTTCTATTCGCTGAATTGCCTAGTTTTACTATTCAGCGTTAAACTTCAGCACAGTTTCGTCCTCCTTTAAAATTATATTAATTGAAATGCTTATCATTCCATTCGTAGCACCTGCTTGCGTCAAATGAAAAGTTTCAATGGCCAACTTTCTGATCTCGGAAAGAATTTTTCATAACACCTTTACCTGTGATACCCTATATTATTAAGTTTCACCTTTACCTGTGATACCCTATATTATTAAGTTTCACCTTTACCTGTGATACCCTATATTATTAAGTTTCAAACAAACAGAAATTTTTATAATGAAGAAATATTATTTCCATGTGAAAAGGTGGAGTAAGCCATTTTTCGGTTACTATGTGTTTCTGGAACGTGGAAAGAGCGATGTATTTATTTATTTACTGACGCCACGTATTTGGAGGATTTTTATAATTATTTTATTGTTTTCAGATATGTGGTGGCATAAAAACACGTATATCAAAGAATTTTTTTATTCCGGTTTGGAAACTTTAAAAATTATTTTCTGTAGCCATGCGATCTTCATTCAGAATTGTATCGTTGGCTCGTTAGTCTCCTTTTGGATCGTAGTTACGAGTTGTTATTGAAGATCCGTGTCCTGCTCTTTATGAAAGCAGACTCAAATGACTAGTTCTTTCATTTGCTTCTTTCATTTGCATATAATTGACACCCTTTCCATTACAGCTAATCCACTTCATTATTTTGATGATGATAGCAGACTCAAAGCGTCTCGCACGGAACAGAGAAAAGCCAGAGGTTATGCTACGTGGATTTCTTCTTATTCAACTGCGCAATTTTGGTTGAGTATAATCTAATGGATTTTGATCTTCAAGAAACCCAATCCCTGCTGTACGGGGGCCATTTGGTATGAAATGAATAATATGGCAGCACCGAGGAGTTGATGACGCATTCTCAACTGTCTTTGCGTCAGTTACGATGTGGAACTTGTGGAATCTTCACGTGGCCTCCTTACTTCCGCAATGCGTGACGTAGTATATTGACGAAGGTTACAAATGGCCCGTGCAGATGGCTCAAGTACTGTGACGTGTTAAGGTCAACGGCCATACATCAAGACTGAAACTTTACGTCGCAAAAATCCAACAGACATTCACAATGCTTTACGTGAGGTTTGTGGCGATGAAACAGTAGACCGGAGTATAATTTTCTACTGTGTACTTGCTTTCGGGAAGGACGTTTAAGCGTAAACAACGACCTGAAGTCAGAGAGGAAGAAAACAGATGAGCGAAAACGTTTCGCGGATTGGGCCGAACAAGACCGTCGAACAACATGCAAGGAAATTGCAGAAGGAACAGAAATCTGAAGTCAGAGAGGAAGAAAACAGATGAGCGAAAACGTTTAGCGGATTGGGACGAACAAGACCGTCGAACAACATGCAAGGAAATTGCAGAAGGAACAGAAATTTCAGCATTATCAGTACTCGTATTTTGACGAACGATTTACAGAAAAGAAACTTTTAGACCAGCTGGCTCCCTCATGGCTTAACTGCTGCACAGAAACAGACTCGTGTTGTCATTGCAACATCGTTGAAGCAAAGATTTGTCCTGAAGGTTCCTGTTAGGAATTTTTGCTATTGAGTAGAGAAATCTATGCTTCCCACGACGCAAAATATCTGACGGACATAATCCAAATTCAAGAAAATTATGATCTTCCCGTATGATCACCTTGACGTTGTGTCATAGATCACCTTGACCAAGGGTCATAGCAAACTATTACCATGACTTCTTGCGAAACTTGCGCAGACAAATGCACAAAAACCGATCTGACTTGCTCAGAGATGGACCTCTCATTTTGCAAGACGACGCATGGGAAAGGTGGTGACAGCTTAGTACAGGTAGGAAGTGTTACCTCTTGCATCCTGTAGCCCAGACATGAGTTCATCAGACTTTGACTCGACCCCCAAGCTCAAAGAACCCATGCGTGGGCAATGATTTCCCTCCCTGGTGGACTTTTCTGCAGCAGTTACCCAGCGTGCATCACACAGCTGAAAAGAAGAGGGGCCCTGACTGGAATTGTAGACTTTCCAAAACGTAGAGATGCGGTAATTTAGAAGCAGAGGGACTGCATATAAGGATTGTAAGACATTCCAAAACGTGAGGACGCCGTCATTTAAAAGCAGAGGGACTACATATAAGGATGGTAAGACATTCCAAAAAGTGGGGACGCCGTCATTTAGAAGCAGAGGGACTGCATATAAGGATTGTAAGACATTCCAAAACGTAGGGACGCCGTCATTTAGAAGCAGAGGGACTGCATATAAAGATTGTAAGACATTCCAAAACGTGGAGATGCCGCCATTTAGAAGCAGAGGGGCTACATATAAGGATTGTAAGACATTACAAAACGTGGGGACGCTGTCATTTAGAAGCAGAAGGACTACATATAAGGATTGTAAGACATTTGAAAATGTGGGGACGCCGTCATTTAGAAGCAGAGGGACTGCATATAAGGATTGTAAAACATTCCAAAACGTGGGGACGCCGTCATTTAGAAGCAGAGGGACTACATATAAGGATATATAAGGATTGTAAGACATTTGAAAACGTGGGGACGGCGTCATTTAGAAGCAGAGGGACTACATATAAGGATTGTAAAACATTCCAAAACGTGGGGACGCCGTCATTTAGAAGCAGAGGGATTACATGTAAGGATTGTACGACATCTCCAAAGACACTTCCGCTGTGTATATAAAAATTGTGTGTGCATTACATATAAGATGATTTATGTAACCAGCAAAGGAGATTTTTTAATTAAAGTTTAATGACCACCGTGAGCAACTCAACCGGCTATAAGCAGTCGCCCGTCCCTAATTTAGCGCCACTGGTTCGAGGGAAGGGAGAGAGCCAGTGCCATAAGACAAACACAACATCCATGCCTCACGAGATTCGAACCTGGACCCATCTCGGACGAATGATCAGAAGCCATCGCTTATACCACTACGCCACAGGGGCGGCACAAAGGAGATTAAAATTTGCTTTATGATTGCCTCTAAGAAAGCCGTTTGAGGTAGAGTATTTAGTTATCATCATCAACCATTCTTAATTCGCAGCAGAATGTGAATGAAGGTCTCCTCAAGGCTTTTTCAGAACTCTCTCTCTCTCTCTGTCTTGAGCAATGCTTTCTCATATCACTCAGGCATGCTTTAGTATTTCTTTCTGCCTATTTTTCGCACAGTGTCTATCTGAATCTTTTTCTTTCCCTCGGAATCCAGTGTATTGTTTCAATTTTCAAGCGGTGGTCAGTTTTTCTAGCAGTATGTCCAACCCATTGCCGTTTGGGGATCTTTACTTTGATCATGGTGTCATCCACTCGTTTCATTTTGTGTATCCACATGTTCTTCCTCCTCTATAGCTTGGTTACACAAAGTATGCATATCTACAACTGACTACTGCAGGAAGTAAAAAAATTGCAGAAGTGCATACACATGAACTGACTACTAAAAGAAGCAAAGAATTTACCTTATTATTTCACACGGACTGATTACTGTAGAAGTAAGGAAATAGCCGAATCGTTCTCCATAGGCTGGCTACTGAAAAAGATAAGTAAGTTGCCGAAATGTTCCACACGAATTGTGTACTGAACAAAGCAAGAAAATTATCCAAGTTTTCTGCTTGAACTGACACTGAACAAGTAAGGAATTGCCGAACTGTTTCAGTCGAACTGGCTACTGAACAATGTAAATAAATCGACCAAGTGTTTCACACGAACTGGCTTCTGAACAGTGTAAGTAAATTGACCAAGAGCTTCATACAAACTGATTACTGAATAAACTAAGGAAATTGCCGATGTGTTTCGCATAAATTTTCATAGGAACAAGATAAGGAAATCGCCGTTGTGTCTTGCACAAATTGTGATATGAACAAGATAAGGAAATTTCCGAAATTATCTATATGAACTGGTTACTAAACCAGGTAAGAAAATTATCCAAGTGTTCCCCATGGGCTGACTACTAAATAATGAACGGAAACTGCCGAAGTGTGTCAACCTGAACTGCCTTCCTAAAAAGGTAAGGAAATTGCAGAAGTGTGTTCACGTGAACTGACTACTGAACGAAGCAAGGAATTTGCCGAATTATTTTACACAAACTGACTACGCAACAAGGTAAAGAAATTAACGATATCTTCCATATGAGATGATTACTGAACAAGTCAACCATCGAAGTAACGTATGCAGAAAAATCCTGGAAAATTCATCTTCTCATCGTTTTGTTTCGTACGATGAAAATAAATCTATTTCAAAAATCAGAAGAGCCGAAAGTAGTGTCTTAATCCACTTCCCTTCCAAATGAGAGAATGATTCGTAACGAAGGCAGTGCTGGAATTTTAAAAATGGGGCGCATTTAGAACTTATTCGTGATGGACCTACGTACATGCCATCAACGCCCACGCTTGTTCAACAGAACTGAAGCGTATATATTTTGGGGTGGTTGGACGCTACTTGTAATCGATAAACACATAGCAGGTACGTCTTAAACAAGACAATGCAAACCTGATTAACGTCTGTTAGATCTTAGGAACCGACATTTCAACTTATTTCTTCGATACTGGAGATTTAGATCATTGGAGGAAGTCTAAAATGGATGCTGGGAGTTCTCTTCCTCGAAGAATGTTATCGATGAGAAACCGACCAATTTGCTTAAAGATGTATATGAACTATTGAAAATGATACTTTATATTTAGGTGAGTAATTTTCGATACTTATAATGCAATGACAGTTTCTCAAATACAAAATTCAGCGAACATTCTTTCGAATTACTCTAACAGTTCTAAACAGTGGGACAATCGGGAAGTGAGACAAGAACCGTCACTCCTTGTCCCACTTCCCGAAATTTCTCGTCACGCTACAAGAAATTGCGCTAGCATTTCTTACTATATTAGATATCCAAGAAATTATAGATGTCAGATTTTTGAATCAAATTCGACTCTCTTGAGAAAGTCTGCGTATGAAGGGATCAAAACAAAATTGATCATGGCATTATGCATTGTAGGCTTGTTATTGTGGTCAATTCACTGTAAAACTCTGCTTTTGAACCTGACACTAAATTTTGTTTTACTTGATCATCACATTTGTTTTTACATGATTCGCTTATTTTCTGTTATTGGTTCGACTTTTCTATGTACTGAAATGAATGAATCAAAACTTTTATTTTTGGTTGGGGTTTAGCAAACCCATTTGCATCTAAAGCTCTATGGAGTGGCCTGTCTCTAATTTAGAGCTCCCGGAAGGCAAGAACCAGCAGCGCTGAAAAGACAAGTACAGCATTTTGTCTCGTCGGGGGATTCTGACCCAAATTCATCGGTACAAGAAGCCAATGCCATACACTACTCGGATGCAGAATGACAAGGTAAATTTCATCTATGATGTCCTAAAAGTTGTTGAATCCATTTTTTACATTTCACTGTATTTTTTTTTTTTTTTGATACGAGCTATTAAAAAGGATGGTTTATATTTCGGCAAGCAGAGGGAGATTTTATAATGTTATAACATCTGAAATGTATAATACAGCGCACATTCTTACGAATCACTTTAACAGTGATTCATAAGAATACAATCATAAGATTGTGTAATTCATAAAATTCATATCTTAAGACTAACTGTTTATATCACAACATTCACTGCTTTTGTAATTCATAAGATTCATATAGAATCTTATTATAAAATAATAATTAGATTCGTCTTATTATCAATTATCAAATAAAAGATAATTTTTTTAGATAATATGAGTCTTATTATCTAATTATCGAGTAAAAATATAATAGAACGAATCTTATTATCAAATAAAAGATAATAGAACGATCTTATTACCAAATAATGAGATTCGTTCTGAGGAATCACTTTAACAATGATTCATAAAAATTCAATTCATAAGATTGCATAATTCGTGAAATTCATATCTTAAGGTTAACTGCTTATATCACAAGATTCACTGCTTTTGTAATTCATAAGATTCATATAGAATCTTATTATAAAACAATAAAATTCGTTCTTAGGAATCACTTTAACAGTGATTCAATAGGTAATGCGATTCAGTGATTCATAAAATTATGTACATGAATTTAATGTCATTTGTGCAAAAGAACTCTTCCGAAAGACTTCTCAATTTCTTCTTATTTGAAGTATGACGTACGTGTTGTACGGCAGTACCTTCCAACAATTTTTCCCGTATGCGATGCTCTGTGGCAACACCTGGTATTCCAACAATTTTTTTCTATCACTTTGCTCAAAACTGCAAATAGTAAAAATGCAAATGGAGAAGTTAAAGAGTACTGTTTCGTATTTACGTTAAGATTCCTCCCAGGACTGTCTTCGATGAGTTGTCTCGCTAAATCTTTACAGTCAAGTCTCACGTCTTCTGGCATTTTCTCGTCACTTTCCCAGTACCTGTTCACTGAATGGCCGTACATAGCAGCTGGTGTTGCGTGGGTCACGCGAGTTGTGGTCACAAGACCTGTTGACTTATCTGGAAACGTAGAAAGAAAAAAATAATAGAAATTAAAGTCCAAACATTTCATAGATGTCTCAGGAAGTTAAATCTTATCTTAGAAAACTGCGTCGAATAGAAATTGAAATATAATTTGAAACACATACTTTAGCACTGAAGGAGGTACAATAAAAGACGGAATGAAAACGTTTTGTAAAACAAAAATAGAAATAAAATGCTGAAATATGAAATACCTGGAACTTCGCTTAGTTAAAGCTTTACTAAATATACTTATTGAACATGTACCGACATAACAACTTTCCGACATATTCGCCCAGACTCAATCCTGATCCGCTGATGGAAGGAATGTTTTTCATCATTTGTAATTCAGTGCTTTTCGTCATTTACAATTCAGCGTTTTTGTTATTTGTGTTCTGTATGAGGGTATTGAAGCTGCATTAAATACATTTAAAAGCACAGCAGCCGCAGAAGATTACCTCGAGGAATGAGCATTGCGCTACTTCCTGGGGATTAAGAACTATTTTAGGAGCCAAAATATCAAAACACACATTAAATGCATTTGCAATTCTTTCAAAGATATACACAATACTAGCATGCAGCTGCTACAGATAAGTGAATAAATTGTCTGTAAGGTTTTTTATTGTTTGTGAAAGACAAACGAGTAATTAATACATAGCATTTGAATTTATTTATTTTCGTTTTTAAAAACGATGAGCTGCATAAAACAGTATAATTTGCAACTGGATTGAAAAACGTCAGGTTGCAATATTCTCGAAAAAGAAAAAATCGTAAGGGATTTCGGAAAAGAAAAACTGGCAAAACAACTGCTACAGTCTAAACTCAGACGAACAAAAAACGTGTGTTGTATGACAATGATTCGTTTTTAATATTCTGGTAAGAAGAAAAAGTTAAAGCCGCAGCACTTGTGTTGCGGCCTTAACTTAGACGAACACAAAACGCGTGTTGCGGGGCAATGACTCTTGTTTGATATTCTGGAAGGCACAAAAAAGCGTAAGAGATTTTGGGGTAGGAAGAACTGACGAAACAACTGTTACGACCTTACCTCAGACGGACACCGAACGTGTAGTGTGTGACAATGATTCTTTTTTGATATTCTGGAAAGAAGAAAAGAAACGTAAGAGATTTCGGGGCAGGAAGAACTGGCAAAACAACGGTTGCGACGGACACAAAACGTATGTTGTGTGACAATGATTCTTGTTTAACATCCTGAAAAGAAGAAAAGAAACGTAAGATATATCAGGGCAGGAAGAACTTGCAAACAACTTTTGCGGCCTTAACTCAGGCCGACACAAAGCGGGTGTTGTGTGGCAATTATTCTTGTTTAATATTCTGGAAAAAAGAAAGAAAGTGTAAGAAATTTCGGGGCAGGAAGAACTGGCAACATAACTGTTGCGGTCTTAAATCAGACTGACACAAATCGTGTATTGCGGGACAATGATTTTTGTTTAATATTCTAGAAAGAAGACAAAAAGCGTAAGAAATTTAGGGGCAGGAAGAACTGGAAACACAATTGTTGCGGCCTTAACTCAGACGGACACAAAGCGTGAATTGTGGGACAATGATTCTTGTTTGATATTCTGGAAAGAAGAAAAGAAACGTAAGAGATTTCGGGGCAGGAAAAACTGGCAACATAACTGTTGCGGTCTTAAATCAGACTGACACAAATCGTGTATTGCGGGACAATGATTTTTGTTTAATATTCTAGAAAGAAGACAAAAAGCGTAAGAAATTTAGGGGCAGGAAGAACTGGAAACACAATTGTTGCGGCCTTAACTCAGACGGACACAAAGCGTGAATTGTGGGACAATGATTCTTGTTTGATATTCTGGAAAGAAGAAAGGAAACGTACGAGATTTCGGGGCAGGAAGAACTGGCAACATAACTGTTGCGGTCTTAAATCAGACTGACACAAATCGTGTATTGCGGGACAATGATTTTTGTTTAATATTCTAGAAAGAAGACAAAAAGCGTAAGAAAGTTAGGGGCAGGAAGAACTGGAAACGCAATTGTTGCGGCCTTAACTCAGACGGACACAAAGCGTGAATTGTGGGACAATGATTCTTGTTTGATATTCTGGAAAGAAGAAAAGAAACGTAAGAGATTTTGGGGCAGGAAGAACTGGCAAAACAACAGTTACGACGGACACAAAACGTGTGTTGTGTGACAATGATTCTTGTTTAACATCCTGGAAAGAAGAAAAGAAACGTAAGATATTTCAGGGCAGGAAGAACTTGCGAAACAACTTTTGCGGCCTTAACTCAGACCGACACAAAGCGGGAATTGTGTGGCAATGATTCTTGTTTAATATTCTGGAAAGAAGAAAAAAGTGTAAGAAATTTCGGGGCAGGAAGAATCGGCAACACAACTGTTGCGGTCTTAACTCAGACCGACACAAAGCGTGTATTGCGGGACGATGATTTTTGTTTAGTATTCTAGAAAGAAGACAAAAAGCGTAAGAAATTTCGGGCAGGAAGAATTGGAAACACAATTGTTGCGGCCTTAACTCAGACGGACACAAAGCGTGATTTGTGTGACAATGATTCTTGTTTAATATTCTGGAACGAAGAAAAAACATGAGGGACTTCGGGACAAGAAGAAATGGCAATACAACTGTTGCGGCCTTAACTCAGTCGAACACTAAGCCCGTATTATGTGGCAATGATTTTGTTTAATATTCTGGAAAGAAGAAAAAAAACTTAAGAGATTTCGGGGCAGGAAGAACTGGCGAAACAATTGCTGCGACTTTAACTCAGACGGGCACAGAACGTGCGTTATGTGATACGGATCCTCTTTAGTACAGGAAGTGAGACCAGGTTAGATAACTATTGAGGATGATGTCGATGACAGCATGTGCAAAAGACTCAGAAAGCTGCGACTTTCACCCCAGGGTTGAAAGACGGTTTACATAATTAGTAACCCAGTGTGTTGAATCAGAAAAACATGCTTTTAATTTGGTCGTTTGGGCGCTCCGTGAAATAATATGTATAATGAAGTAAATTTCTCCGTCATTTGTGTCCACGCCGGGGCTCGAACCCGGGTCCCCTCATTCCGGAATAAGTCACTCTACCAATTGAGCTACGCGGACGTTCGTCTGACTGCTATCTGCCTCTATATCGTGTGCGTCCTGCTGGCAGATACGCCACATCTCCCCCCGAAAGAGGACCGGGGGCATGGCCCACGGGTCAGCCGTGACTATGAATCGTTGCAGGCCGCCATCCGCTGTAGAACGTGCACTTGAGAACTCCCAGTCAATCTGGTGTGTGGAATGCAACATCACACATTTTTATTTTTTGAAGCGCTGGAGAAGGGATTCTCGTGTTTTTCCTCTCTCGCGGTGTGGAAAAAACATCACACCATTGCGAGATTTTTAAACTGCCGGGTCATCCGGAAAGTTCGCGCGCCATTATAACGAAGTAAATTTCTCCGTCATTTCTGTCCACGCCAGGTTTCGAACCCGGATACCCTCATTCCGGAATAAGTCACTCTACCAATTGAGTTACGCGGACGTTTGTTCTGACTGCTATCTGCCTCTCTGTCGTGTGCGTCCTGCTGGCAGGTACGTCACAGATGTGAGACCTTTCCTTTTATTTTTCTTTGCTCTTTAGCTCTCTTTAGCTCCTAAATAATTCTGTATTTTGCTATATAGCAGAATATAGTGTATTTGGAAATGATTCTTTTCTAAAAACTAATAACAGACGATGATCAAAATGTGTCGCCCTGTATTTCGTACCCTTCCATTTAAAGCTTTGATTCATCTATTACTTGTAGTGTTATTTATTTTTCAAAACCTGTATATGAGGCTTACTGATCACTATGTAAAGTTCGTTTTTATTATTCGCGCACTTTAAGAGAAGCAGGAGTCACTCAAACAAAGTTCAAAGGAAAAGTTACTTACGGTTCGTCCATTATTTCAGCCGTACTTCACCAATGAAGACTTCTAGATCATTACTCGAATTCAAACACTAGTCACTTAGTCGAATTAGTTAACACAATTGAAATTTGACGAATCCAATGAGAAATACATATATACACTACAGATGGACAGACGCTATCAGCATGAAAAATGCGGGTTACAGATTAACACAGCTTCCACGACTACCGCCAAAGCACCGCACACAACTTTTAGCTTAACACATTATACACAGATGAACCATTACATTATGACCACCCACCTAACAAGCTGTAGCCCCCCCCTCTGTAGCCCCCCTCTGTAGCCCCAGAACTGTGGCCACTCGGCAAGACATTGAGTCGATGAGGTGGTGATAGGTACCCTGCGGTATCTGGTGCCATAATGTCAACAGCAGGTCCTCCAGTTCCCGTTGATTTCGGGGCGGTGGTGATTTAGCGCGAACCCGTTTTTTCAAGTGGAATCACAAATGTTACATTGGGTTCATGTCACGTGAATTTGGAGGCCAAAACATTAAAAAAAGTCACCGGCATGTTCCTCGAACCACTTCTTGACTATTCTGGCAGTGTGGCATGGCGCATTATCTTGTTGGTAATGTCCATCACCAGTGGGGAACACAGTTGCCATGAATGGGTGAACTTGGTCCACAATGATGTTCAGGTACCTGACAGCTGTCAGAAATTGTGCTATGAGGATAATGGGGAGTAAAGTTTTCCAAGAAAACATTGCCCACAGCAAAACACCACCGCCGGCCTGTTTCCGCCCAACGGTGCATCCAGGAGCCATAGCCCTCGTTGGTAATTGGTGTATCCACGCTCTTCCGTCTACGTGATGAACCAGAAATCATGATTCGTCAGACCAGGGCACTTTTTTCCAATCATCCACGGTTCAGTCTCTATTATCTTTGTCCCATTTCATGCGTTGTTGGCGATGACGTGCAGTGGGCATGGGGACCCGCCTGGCTCTCCGGCTACGCAGGCCCATGGCTGCGATGAACTGTGTGCTATTACACTTTGCCCTGATCACCACTGTTGTAACTGCGGGTGATTTGTCGAACTGTGGCCCTGCGTTCGCTGTGAAGAATGCGCGAAAGACGCCGCTCCGCTCTGGCATCAACGAGCAGCGGACGACTCACGGCTGGACGTTTGGTTATCTGTGTACCACTTTTGATACGTACTCACTACAGCGGCACGTGAACAACCCCAAGCCGCGCCGTTTCCGAGATCGTAGTTCTGAGATGCCGTGCCATCACAACTTGTCCTTTATCAAACACTGCCCTGATCACGGCAGTTAAATAAATTGGCAGTTTTCCCCATTCTGACCCCGAACAGTCTACCAACCGAAAGCCGATCCTCGGGCTGTATATACACTGAGTGGCCACTTTATTATGACCACCTGACAGTTTTAAGCAAATTAGCTATATGGCTGCACGCTGTTGCCGCCAGAGGGCAAGTCTAGTATAAAAAGGGAAAGCTTAGTGCTTGCGACAGTAGTAGAAGTAATTTTTGGGTGACGAGATGGGTAAAAAATGCGATTTCACGGACTTTCAACGTGGGATGATTATAGGAGCTTGGAGCCATGGAGCGAGTGTAACCGAAACCACAGCGTTCGTGAAATGTTCCAGCGCAGCTGTTGTTAAAGTGTTTAAAGACTGGACTGTCTGCCAAAAAACTGGGTCTCTACGTGCAACGTGTGGTCGTCATCGACTAGTGAATGCTCGGGCGGAACGGAGAGTGTCCAGACTGGTAACAGACAACAGAAGGACAACAGTGCAGCAAATTACAGACCATCTTAATCAAGGATACCCTCAAATTATCTCCGCACGCAGTGTTCGCTGTACACTGCAGCGGATGGGATATGGCAGCCGAAGGCCTGTTCGAATACCTTTGCTGTCTGCAGTTAACCAGAGAAAACGTCTCCGGTTCGCACAGGAGCACAAGGATTGGACAGTCGATAATTGGAAACAAATTATGTGGTCCGATGAATCATGTTTTCTGTTGCACCATGTCGATGGCCGAGTGAGAATTTGGTGGAAACAGGACGAACGCATGGACCGCAAATGCATTGCTACAACCCTTCAAGCTGGTGGAGGCAACGTTATGGTTTGGGGAATGTTTTCCTGGCATGCTTTGGGCCCTTTAATTCGTGTTGATCAACGTCTGACTGGCACATCATATCTAAACATCGTTGCGGACCAAGTACGTCCTGTCATGTAGATGGTTTATCCCAATGGCGATGGCTACTTTCAACAAGATAATGCGTCCTGCCATAGTGCTCGTATTGTACAGGATTGGTTTCAGGAACATGCCGAGGAATTTACTTTGCTTAGGTGGCCCCCACAATCTCCAGATCTCAACCCCATTGAGAATTTGTGGGATGAAGTTGAACGAGCCATCAGACAGCTGGATCCACAACCCTGCAATCTAACACTCCTGGAAAGTGCTATTCATCAAGCATGGTCTCAGATTCCACAAACCACCTATCAACATCTCGTGGAGTCCATGCCACGAAGAATCGACGCAGTATTAAAGGCAAAAGGCGGCCCAACGAAGTACTGAGGGGGTGGCCGTAATAAAGAAATCACTCAGTGTATACTGCTCTGTGAACTTCACCTGCGCCACCATTCGGAATTCAGGCGCTCTCATTTCTCTAGGCTAGGGATGGTCATAATGTAATGGCTCACGGGTATATATGTAGAAATCTTTTTTGTCGCCCATTCATGAGTCATTCAATCTTGATCTCAAGGCCGTTGCCGGATAACATTCAGTGAGTGAGAAAATATAACGTTAAGGTTGAAACCCTAAAAGGAAAAATCCTCAAAATTTACTTAGAGAAAGACAACTAAAAATGAGAAGTAAATTAGAGTGTACGTCATATACGAACTGAACTGTGTCCGGCTCTTCCGGTATATTGCGGGTTTTTTTTTTTTTTTTTTTGCGAGTTTAGTGACCACCGTGAGCAATTGAATGGGTTATAAGCAATTGCCAGTCCCTAATTAGGGCCACTGGTCCCAGGAATGGGAGAGCGCCAGGGCCATAAGACTAACACAACATTTATGCCTCACCGGGATTCGAACCCGAACCCACTTGGACGAACCATCAGAAGCCAGCTCTTAGACCACTTCGCAACCAGGACGGCGGATATTGCGTTAAAGATGCAGTCTACACGTATATATTTTTAGTGCAGTGAATGTTGTGCTCTGAGTACTACATCCTGAGCTCCCTACCCACAAAACATACTATGTTTTTACATAATCCATGTTTTTAAATATTATTAATATAGCATTAATATGTTTTTGAATGCATGAATATAAGACGAATCTCAGTTATAAGTTCATAGTACCTCTTTATAAGATGTATCAGCCGCCTTTAAATTAGGCACGAAGATGTTTCTTTTCTCTGCCTTTTTAGCTTCTAACTATAAATTTTTCTTTTTCGAGAGAAATGTACTGAAAATAAGTTTGACAAACGCGTTCTGTAAAATCCTTTATGAACCGTAGGTAAAATAATTTACCCAACTCGAAACCGATGTTGATCTCGAGAACGACGTGCATTCATCTCCAGAAAAAATTCCAACCCAAGACGGAATAATTATGTGCAAACAAGGGAAGCTGTGAATGCTGAAATACGGGATTACACCACTGTAGAATACAAATTTGGAAGATGTGAATCCGTTAATTGGTGTAAATATGACATGGATGTTAAGTCAGATAATATCCGAAACTTTCGTCGTCTAGCATACTCGGGCGATATCCGGAAGATTCGGGTTTGAATCCCGTTCCAGAGTGATGAGATTTTCAAGTTTTCGGATATTATCTGACTTAACATTCATGTCATATTTACACCAATAAACGAATTCACATCTTCCAAATTTGTGTTCTACAATGGTGTAATCCCGTATTTCATTCATTGATATTCTGCTCCTTCGGGCAGTCACGGGAATGAATTCTAAACCTCCAGATTCACTATACATTAATGCCGTTTGCTTCGACTAGCGAATCCTGTGATGGTTATATTCAAATTAATCGGAAACTTGAACCTTGGTCGTTCTGGGTGGTGTATATAGTCGTTAGCATACTCGGGCGCTATCCGGGAGACGCGGATTTGATTCCCGCTTCAGGACGACGAAATTTTTAAGTTTTCGGATATTATGTGATTTAACATCCATGTCATATTTGCACCAATAAACGGATTCACATCGTCCAAATTTGTAAGGGAAACTGTGTCGCTTCTCGCAGTGAACCCACGGCAGGGACTTTTTGAAGCAAGCTCCAGTGACAGAGCATGAACGTTCAAGGTTACATATACATTATCAATGGTCTCTATGGTTTCCATAGAAATGACATAGTAAGTATTTTTCCTCCAAGAAATCCTCCTTTTGGTATTTCGTCTTGAAACCAGTCACTGCAAACTCAGACAATAATGGAAAACAGTCTGATAAATTTTGACATATATGCCACGATTTCCCGACGAGTCATATGGTTGAGAACATGGCTGCGGCTCGCAGCCATGTTCTCTTTCATTATAATAGATTTCGTAACATATACACAAGAAACATTCCGAAACTTTTCATTACGCGTTACGAATTAGCTTTTTCCCCATCGCATTACGTTTTTGTCCTCGTGGATGGAGCCACGCTTTCACAGCAGTGTCTACTTCTTTATCTGTGGTGCATGAATATTCTTTCAGGTGGTCTTTCAACAATGGAAAGGAGTGAGAAGCGCTGCGTATAAGGTTTCATTTTGAGAGGCGTTTATTTCCGTTGTAGAGCACGATCAATCTGGTTGTCGTCGGTTACGACCTACCTAACAACGACGAACTTCCCACACCATTCTGTAATCACTACGAGACATTACACATTCTCCTTACACTTGAATACAAATCAGTCAGCGAAGCTCTCCTTCCTCTTACACTTCAATAAATATCAACCGGAAAGGCTTTCTTCGAAGTTACATTTCAATACATATCAACCCGAGAAGCCTGCTTTTCCCTTACACTTCAATAATTGTTTAAGCCCGAGAAGCTTTCTTTCCTTTTGCACTTCAATAAATATCAGTCCGAGAAGATTTGCCCTTACACTTCAATAAATGGCAGTGCGCGCAGCTTTTTATTGCCATTACACTTCAATAACTATCAGAGCGGAAGCTGACTTTTGCCGTTATGCTTCAATAACAATCAGTGCGGGAAACTTGCTTTGTCCTCACACTTCAATAAATGCCAATCGGGAAAGCTTTCTTTGTCCTTACAGTTCCATAAATATTATTCCAAGAAGCTTTCTTTGCTAATACACTTCAATAACTACCAGTGCGGAAAGTTTTCTTTGCCCTTACACTTCAATAAATATCATTCCATGAAGCTTTACCGTTACACTTCAATAAATATCAGTGCGGGAAGCTTTGTCCTTACACTTCAATAAATATCAGTGCGGGAAGCTTTCTTTGTCATTACACTTCAATAAATACCAGTCAGAGAGGGAAGTTTTCTATGATCTTACACTTCAATAAATGCCAATCGGGGAAGCTTTCTTTGACCTTACACTTTAATAAATTTCAGTCCCAAAACTTCAATAAATGCCAATCGGGGAAGCTTTCTTTGACCTTACACTTTAATAAATTTCAGTCCCAAAACTTCAATAAATATCAAAGCGGGAAGCTTTCTTTGTCCTTACAGTTACATAAATATTAGTCCGGGAAGCTTTCGTTGCTAATACACTTCAATATCTATCAGTGCGAAAAGGGTTTTTTTGTCCTTACACTTCAATAAATATCATTCCGGGAAACTTTGCCCTTACACTTCAATAAATATCATTCCGGGAAGCTTTGTCCTTACATTTCAATTAATATGTGTGCGGTAAGCTTTCTTTGTCATTACACTTCAATAAATATCAGTCCGGGAGCTTTCTTTGTCATTGCACTTCAATAAATATCAGTCCGGGAGGGAAGTTTTCTATGCTCTTACACTTCAATGAATGCCGATCGGGGAAGCTTTCTTTGCCCTTACACTTCAATAAATATCAGTCCCAAAAGATTTGCCCTTACACTTCAATAAATGTCAAAGCGGGAAGCTTTCTTTGTCCTTACAGTTCCATAAATATTAGTCCGGGAAGCTTTCGTTGCTAATACACTTCAATAACTATCAGTGGGGAAAGTTTTCTTTGCCCTTACACTTCAATAAATATCATTTCGGGAAGCTTTGCCCTTACACTTCAATAAATATCAGTGTGGAAACTTTCTTTGCCCTTACACTTCAATAAATATCATTCCGGGAAGCTTTGTCCTTACACTTCAATTAATATCTGTGCGGTAAGCTTTTCCTTGTCATTACACTTCAATAAATATCAGAGCGGAAGCTGACTTTTGCCGTTATGTTTAATAACAATCAGTGCGGGAAACTTGCTTTGTCCTCACACTTCAATGAATGCCGATCGGGGAAGCTTTCCTTGCCCTTACACTTCAATAAATATCAGTCCCAAAAGCTTTGCCCTTACACTTCAATAAATGTGAGAGCGGGAAGCTTTCTTTGTCCTTCAAGTTCCATAAATACCAGTCAGAGAGGAAGTTTTCTATGATCTTACACTTCAATAAATGCCAATCGGTGAACGCAGAAGCTTTCTTTGACCTTACACTTCAATAAATATCATTCCGGGAAGCTTTGTCCTAATACACTTCAATAAATATCAGTGCGAAAAGGGTTTTTTTTGACCTTACACTTTAATAAATATCAGTGCGCGAAACTTTCTTTGCCCTTACACTTCAATAAATATCATTCCGGGAAGCTTTGTCCTTACACTTCAATTAATATGTGTGCGGTAAGCTTTCTTTGTCATTACACTTCAATAAATATCAGTCCGGGAGCTTTCTTTGTCATTACACTTCAATAAATATCAGTCCGGGAGGGAAGTTTTCTATGCTCTTACACTTCAATGAATGCCGATCGGGGAAGCTTTCTTTGCCCTTACACTTCAATAAATATCAGTCCCAAAAGCTTTGCCCTTACACTTCAATAAATGTCAAAGCGGGAAGCTTTCTTTGTCCTTACAGTTCCATAAATATTAGTCCGGGAAGCTTTCGTTGCTAATACACTTCAATAACTATCAGTGGGGAAAGTTTTCTTTGCCCTTACACTTCAATAAATATCATTCCGGGAAGCTTTGCCCTTACACTTCAATAAATATCAGTGTGGAAACTTTCTTTGCCCTTACACTTCAATAAATATCATTCCGGGAAGCTTTGTCCTTACACTTCAATTAATATCTGTGCGGTAAGCTTTCCTTGTCATTACACTTCAATAAATATCAGTCCGGGAGGGAAGTTTTCTATGCTCTTACACTTCAATGAATGCCGATCGGGGAAGCTTTCCTTGCCCTTACACTTCAATAAATATCAGTCCCAAAAGCTTTGCCCTTACACTTCAATAAATATCAAAGCGGGAAGCTTTCTTTGTCCTTCAAGTTCCATAAATATTAGTTCGGGAAGCTTTCTTTGCTAATACACTTCAATAACTATCAGTGGGGAAAGTTTTCTTTGCCCTTACACTTCAATAAATATCAGTCCGGGAAGCTTTGCCCTTACACTTTAATAAATATCAGTTCGGGAAGCTTTCTTTGTCATTACACTTCAATAAATATCAGTCCGGGAGGGAAGTTTTCTATGCTCTTACACTTCAATAAATGCCAATCGGGGAAGCTTTCTTTGCCCTTACACTTCAATAAAATCAGTCCCAAAATCTTTGCCGTTACACTTCAATAAATATCAAAGCGGGAAGCTTTCTTTGTCTTTACAGTTCCATAAATATTAGTCCGGGAAGCTTTTTTTGTTAATACACTCCAATAACTATCAGTGCGGAAAGTTTTCTTTGTTCTTACACTTCAATAAATATCATTCCGTGACGCTTTCCCCTTACACTTCAATAAATATCAGAGCGGGAAGTTTTCTTCCCTCTTACACTTCAATAAATATCAGTCCGAGAAGCTTTCTTTTTCTTTGCCCGTCAATAAATAGTAGTCCGAGGAACTTTTTTTGCCCTTTAACTTCAATAAATATTAGTTTTAGAAGCTTTCTTCTCTTTCTCTATCTCATCCGCCCGTGGCCGATTGAGATCCTAAAAGACGACAGTGCGCCCTTGAGGATTACTGGCAAATTAATACAGCCAGCTTGCCATTCCTCTGCTGCACACAGGTAAGGGACAAAGACTGTCCGGGGCCGACTTCACAAGGAACTATCTATGCATTCGCGTCGCCAATCACAGGGAGTCTGCTGAAAACCCCGGAAAAACCACAGATTAAATGACCGACATGACCATGATTCGGACACCAGACAGAAACATCCGCCTCCCCTGCAGAGCATAGCGACTAAACCATCTGCAATATGATGATGGGCAGCTTTCTCAGTTCACAGAATTCGAATAACATGTCTGGCCTACTCTCAATGGCAGCATTACAGCCCCACCAACATTTTGAAAAGGGCCAGCTGCTGTAATACACTGACTAAAAGAAAAATCCCAAAACCACGAAAAAATAGTTGTAGAGGAATGAAATGGCGGCAATACATTTGTATAGGTAACATATTTAATCGATTAAGGTTTCAAGATCACAGCTTAATGTAAGCGCGAGAAGAGCCATTTTAAATGTGAAATGCTGGTACATTAATAACCGGTGTAACCGCCAGAATGTTGAATGCAAGCATGCAAACGTTCATGCATTGTGTTGTACAGGTGCTGGATGTCAGTTTGTGGGGTGGAGTTCCATGCCTGTTGCACTTGGTGGGTCAATACAGCGACGGTTAATGCTGGTTGGGGGTGAGGCTGGACTTGTCGTCCAATGATGTCCCATACGTGCTCGATTGGTGAAAGATCTGGGGATCTAGCAGGCCACGGCAACATGTCGAACTCTGTAGAGCATGTTGGGTTACAACAGCGGTATGCGGGCGAGCGTTATCCTGTTGGAAAACACCCCCTGGAATGCTGTTCATGAATGGCAGAACAACAGGTGGAATCACCAGACGGACGTACAACTGTACCGTCAGTGTGCATGGCATAACCACGAGAGTGCTTCTGCTGTCATAGGAAATTGCTCCCCAGACCATAACTCTAGGTGTAGGTCCAGTGTGTCTCGGCCGCAGACAGGTTAGTTGCAGGCGCTCACCTGGTATCCTAACCGACACACGGCCATCACTGGCACCCAGGTAGAACCGGCTTTCATCAGAAAACACAACAGAACTCCACTCCGTCCTCCAATGAGCTCTAGCTTGACACCACTGACGTCGCAAACGGCAGTGGTTTGGAGTAAGTGGAATGCACGATACAGGTCTTCTGGCTCGGAGCTGTCCTTCAAGTAACCGATTTGTAACAGTTCGTTGTGTCACTGTGGTGGCAACTGCAGCTCAAATTGCTGCCGCAGACGCAGTACGATGCGCCACGGCCATACGCCGTACACGGCGGTCTTCCCTCTCAGTAGAGCCACGTGGCCGGCCGAAATCCGGTCTTCTTGATTTAGTACCTTCCCTTGACCACCGCTGCCAACAATCATGCACAGTGGCTACATTCCTGCCAAGTCGTTCTGCAATATTGCGGAACGAAAATCCACCTTCTCGTAGCCCTATTACACGACCTCGTTCAAACTCCGTGATCTGTTGATAACTGCTTCTTCGTTTTCTTAAAAGCATTCTTGACTAAAACGCTCACGAACGTTACAGCGCGTATTTACAGCAAACCTGCTTTGCATGTTCCGAGGGGCGCTGCTAGCGCCACACGTATGCGCCGAGCGCGAAATTCGCATAGACGTCATCTTACAGATGTACTCTCACCGCCTACCAACTGTCCTTTATCTAACACAACCCCTTCTTGGTGTTGGGATTTTTTTCCCGTCAGTGTATGTGCATGCATCTTCAGGCTGCATGCTGTTGCCCACCGGGTACATTATTATCTGCACTGAAGGTTTTTGCACTTCTACATTGTCAGGTCAGCTGTAATCTTATTTTTAGATAATGTCTGTATATTTATTCTTGCTATGGGTTTCTGCTGCTCCAGGATGATGGGTTTTGAGCACTGGAAAATTTAAGACTTGGGTTCAAATCCGGAATAAGATATGGGAGGTGTTTCTTCTGCCGCTCTCTCCAACTGGAGCAGATAACCTCAGATATGTGTACCCCCGGACCCGAGTTGGTACTGTACAGCAGAGGAAATGTATAGGAAGCCCGAAAGTTTTAAGCATCAATATTTGGAAGAGAGAATGGAGGAAAAATAATAATGCAGAATAAAAAAATTTAAATTATCCATAAACAGCAGCAAAACAGAAATAGCTTTACCTAATCAAAACTTACCTATTCTTCACTCTCAAAAGCAAAATATTGCAGTTGCGTCTTTTTCATTTATCATTGTGTATAATTAAATTTTTTATAGTATTTACTTTCGTAAAAAATAAATAACGTTAAAAGTACTTGAGGGCAGGCAGCAAAGTCGAATTGTATTGACGTTAAAAACATAGACTTTTTTTAATTCTACACAGTCAAAAATTAATAATGCACTCCTTTGTCTGTTTTTTCCTATTCTTTTTTTTAAGATGCGAAATTTTACACGTTTTTTCCATTATCGTTTCACTGGAAGAGAAAAACTAGAATTTTTATCTCCTGCATCTCAATAAAAAAATTTTCTTTCGTTGCTTATGCATGTCAGGTTTTGTTAAAAGAGCATCCGAGAACATATATATCTTACCAATTTTTAACCCAAGTATGCTGATTAAAAAAGAAATTTACAAATGATATGTTCTGCATTAAAACTAAGAAAGCGTCTTCGTAAAGCACAGCTATGGCAGTCTTTCTTAAAAACATCAAGAGCTTTTTGGTTTCACATGCTCATTTTTTCTTTCACAAGTTATTATCTTTTTTTAAGGCACTCGAAGGTTTTAGTAACTCTATTTTTTGAATTTCGAATTTGGTACTTGCCAAGTTTTTTTTTTCGTTTGCAGGTTTAACGACCACCGTGAGCAATTCAGTGGGTTATAAGCAGTCGCCCGTCCTTAATTTAGGGCGACCGGTTCCAGAGAAGAGAGAGAGCCAGTGCCGCAAAACGAACACAACATTCATGCCTGACTGGGATTCGAACCCGGACTCACTGCGCCACCAGGGCGGCCCCAATTTCTACGGTACTGATAAAATGGACCAACGCCGTTTTAGGTAAATGTATAATATACTGATAGATCTAAATACCCATGCTCTATCGGATAAAATAATCATGTCAAATATCAGATTACAATCTTATACGAGGGTTGTAAAGAAAGTAATGAAAAAGTGGGCATAACTTTTTTATTAACTGACAGAGGTCGTTCGAATTACACATGTTGGTAGAGTAACTCTTCTTCTATAGTAACACTTCTTCTTCATTGCAGATAAATAATGGACTCCAAGGAGAAGCAACGTGCCGTCACTGAGTTCTTGAAGAAAGAAGGGCGCAAACTGTTCGACATCCACAGAGGGCTGCAGAATGTTTACAAAGATGTCACCATTGACAAGAGCAAGGTGCACAGATGATAAAGATGGGGAAACCAGCATTGAATACAATCCACGCAGTGGGAGACCATCATCTGCGACCACTGACACGAATCTTCAGCAAGTGGATGAATTGATTCGCGCAGAGGATGAGTCACAATCCGTGAGCTTGTTGCACAAGTGGACTGTGGTCACAATGCCACACAGAAGATAGTGGAAGACTTAGGGTATCGGAAAGTCTGTGCAAAGTCGGTACCTCGGCGGTTGACACATAATTTGAAGAATAGAAGTGTGGAAGACTCTTCTGATTTTCTGGAAGCGTTTGAAGCCAATGAAGACTACGTTGTTGTTGTTTTTTTCGATTTGGTGGCGTGATGAAATGTGGGCATACCTTTATGATCCGGAAAAAAGAATCAAATCACACCTCTTCCCTAAGGCCTAATAAGTTCAAGAGACAGCGATCACAACAGAAAGTCATGGTGATTGTTCTTTGGGATGACAGGGTTGTCATTCTCCCTGATTTTCTGGAACGTGGCCGAACCGTTATCAGCGAACCGTACATTGGGACACTCAAGAAGCTTAGAGAAGCGGTACGGACGAAGAGACCGAAAAAGGATCTGAAAAGGAACCACATTCACCATGACAATGCGAGACTACACTCATCTTTGGCAACATATCAGGCGATCATTAAATTAGGCTGGTCGGTGGACACCCATCCACTTTACATCCCAGATCTGGCACTGTCCGACTTCCACCTGTTTAGTCCAATGAAAGACAGTCTCCTGGAACAACGATTTGATGACACAGACGAGGTGAAAGTGACTGTGAAGAAGTGGGTACAACAGAACACACCTGAATCTTTTCAAAGATGATTCGAGAGTTGGGTTAACCGATGGCGTAAATGCATCGCTTGTGATGGAGACTATGTTGTGTGGTACCTTTGTATAGAAAAAGAGTTACTCTACTAACAGGTGTTATTTAAGCGTCCTCTGTTTTTTAATAAAGAGATCATACCCATTTTTGCATTACTTTTGGTACAGCCCATAATCCTTATAAATATCGGTCAATGTTCGATATCAGAAAGTCCAATGAAATTATCACATTATGGCCCATTTGAATCTTTCGCTCATTTTATGTTCTACGGAAAGTCTGCTGTGATCTGTCTTATGGCAAAACTATATCAGCTATTTCTGAATAAGCTCTTACAGCAAGCAAATTTCGAACTATAGATTCAATACGTAGACGATACATTCGTTCTGTGAAAGAGAAAAATTTCCGAGATTCCTAAACTATTTGAACACATAATTAATTCAATTAATCCTCCCATTTTGCTCATTGAGACTGAAAATAATGATTGCCTATACCAGGGGTTCCCAAACTTTTTGAGACCGCGCAGCCCTTCCTATGTCACATTTTCCGTGCGACGCCCCTGTACCCAAAATTAAGAAAAGAAATGCCCAAATTCGAGTTTGTGGTATTCTTTTGAAAAGAAATTGGTCAGTTACATTACTAGCGTTTATTCTTTTCAATGTAAAAATACAAAATTAGAATAAAATTACAAGGCTGAATAAGAAAAAGTTGATGAAATAGGCACATTTTCACAATGGTAACACTCTTCATTTGGCTTTTACATTTTTACAGTAACTTTAGAAACTACGTAAAAGAGGTATTTGCGTCTTAAAGGGACGGGGAGGGGGCTAGTTTCTCATCACACAAAGCATTGAATCCGGGGACAATGTTCGATACAGCTACACGGATCTCCTTCTCAACGTTAACTTGGCTTTTATATCTGGATTTTATCACCTCTAGAGCTAAAAATCCTGCCTCACAAAGGTAGGATGTGGCAAAAAGAAGAATTACTCTCACGGCTTTCATACTCAATTCTGGGTACTACTTTGCCGCACTGTTCCAAAACTGTCGCATAGTTCCGGAAGAGAATGTCACCTTCAGCAGAAATTTCTATTAACTGCTACTGCTCAGCAGTACTGAAGGTGGATCTGCTGCAAACGGGTCTGTAACCTACACTGGTGTGCAAAAATTAAGGACGAAGAGGAGAAATTAGCTTAACAGTGGAGCGAGCAGGCAGAACAGACCGAAAGACCACTCAGGAGATAGACTAGGGTCCGGTACGGTAGGGCATGCGCCTATATGCAGCATGACGTAGAGGTGGGGGTGGGGAGTGTCAGAAAGGTATAAAGCACACGGGCGGTGTGCGCTCAGCAATTCGCTGAAAGCTATTGCACGGTGTACGTCGGTTCGAACGACGTCGGGTTGCTGCCACCGTGTGATATGGCTAACGGGCAATCCAGTAGACGACATCTGGATGACTTTACCCGAGGTCGCGTCATTGGAAAGTTGGAAGAAAGTCGAAGTGTGACTAGTGTGGCCGAGGAATTCGGGATTGCTCACAGCATCGTTTCATGAGCTTGGAGAACATTTCAAACGACAGGAACAGCTGTCCGAGAGTTTAGCAGTGGTCGTCCACGAGCAACCACGGCGGCGGACGACCGGTATATTGCCCTACAGGCGAGAAAAGACAGACGGCAGACATCGGGAGAAATTGCAAAGCACATGCAACAGACAAGTGGACGTCCGTTATCGCGTTTTACCGTGGCCAGGAGGCTACACAAAGGTGGTCTATTTACACGACTACCAGTACGGTGTGTGCCATTAACGCCTGCTCATCGGAGACGGCTGCTTCTGTAGTGCCAGGAACACAAGAACTGGACACATCAGCAATGGGGTCAAGTTCTCTTTACGGATGAGAGCCGATTTAGTCTGACGAGTGATTCTGGACGTATACACATCTGGAGAGAGCAGGGAACACGCAATCACACCTCCAACATCATCGAAAGGGACCGGTTTGGAGGTGGCGGACTTCTCATTTGGGGCGGTATCATGCTTGGTAACCGTACTGACCTCCACATATTCCAAGCAGATTCAATCACTGGTGTCCGCTACTGTACCGAGGTTCTCCTGCCTCACGTGCGTCTGTTTAGAGGTGCTGCGGGTCCTGAGTTCCTTTTCATAGACGACAACGCTATACCTCATCGTACAGTAGCTGTCGCAGAGCTGTTGGAGAGTGAAGATATTCAACGCATGGATTGGCCCGCAAGGTCCCCGGACCTAAATCCAATCGAACACGTGTGGGACCTTCTCGGGAGACGCTTAGCAGCACGTCACCTGCTGTCAGCAACGATTCCGCAACTGCGATTTGCGCTACAAGAGGAATGGGCCGCGATGCCTCAACTGCTCCTTGACAATCTCATCCTCAGCATGGACAGACTAGCCTAGCGGTCAACGTTCGTGACTGCCACGGAGAAGACCTCAGGTTCGATCCTAGCCAGGTATGAACTCTCGAACCAGTAAATATTCGCCGTGGGTCGGATGGGCATGTTAAGCCGTCGGACCCCGGATACCGGCCCCCGGTTGTAAATAAGGACTTCTTTCTCCCCCTTTGTACCTCTCTTCCTTGTGGCTTTCCTATCGGGCGCTCTAGCCCAAATCTCCTAGCTTCCTCTTTCTAAGGGTTGTTTAAGACCTGGGGGCAGACACTCCCTTCCTAAAGTCTTCTATATATGATATTATCTTATCTTCCTTACAGTCACGACGCCCCGGATCAAGACCGGCGACGCCCTGGGGCTTCGCGACGCACAGATTGGGAACCTCTGGTCTATACCATTCCTTCATGTCCTGATATTACGCAAGAAAGATCACTTTAATTTACCCTAAACCATTCTCTCTTTCTTTATCCCACAAGCTAAGTTCAATCATTATTGGAAAAAAATATTAGCACCTTTTACACCTTTGCATATCACGAAAAATACATAGGTTTAGCAGAAGACTGTTTAAAAGAGTAGCTTACCTTTCGTACATATTAGCGCACGCAAACGATACAGAACTTCTGTTATAGACAATGCTCTCAAAAAAATTAGACTAAAGCCAATCTAAACATCACACTGATTCCTATAGTACGTTCAATAGGACAGAATTTTGACATTTTTCTATTTGACCCTAACACTGCTTCAAACATTTTTCAAAATTCTCAAGACCTTTTATTTCAAGGTGATTTTTATATCCACAAGGAAAATCAAATTCTTTGAATCCAATGATTGTGTTCGAAGATATAGATTCATGGAGAATTTATCAAATCTCATTTAAATGTTGTCTTTCGTTCTGACAGACCAACCCCGTATGACTTTACACTAAAAAAATCAGACATACGAATGGAACTGAGAAATAAACGACTCTTCCGTAGCTCAGCATTGTCAAGAGAATTCTCATAAATTATGCTCAGTCGGATCACATTATTTTAACCACCTCCTACTTTTGACGTCAACAGCGCGTAGCCAATGAACGAAGGCACGTGTGAGCTGGCTTGGAGGGTGTTTACATAGTTGCCGGGTTTTTACGAAAGCTACAGGCAAAAAATTCTTTTCTCCCTCTCATCTCAGCAGTTCTGACCAGGAACCTGCTAATGGTGCCTGAAATTTACTACGCTCTCCAAAGAGAAATGTTCACATAGCGGCCTGGTTTTACGAAAGCTACGGCAAAACAATTCCCTTCTCCCTCTCATCTCAGCAGTTCTGACCAGGAACCTATCAATGGTAACCGAAATTTTCTACGCTCTCCAAAGAGAAATGTTCACATAGCGGCAGGGTTTTACGAAAGCTACGGCAAGACAATTCCTTTCTCCCTCTCATCTGAGCAGTTCTGACCAGGAACCTGTCATTGGGGATAAGTGCTTCTTTCTAGCCCTTTATCCTCTGCACCATGAGTAGAGACATGGTAGGGAACGGCTAGTTTCTTTGATACGGACATCATACCAGTAGGTAGAAACAAGTGACTCAAACATCTTCTCTCTCTTTTCTTAGGTTCGTCGCCATTGTCAGAGCTCTTTCAAAAAAATAATCAGTCAGAATGACCTAATGTCAATCATCCACCCTAAATTACCACTTAGTAAAAACTAAAGGAAACGCTGTCTGATGTGTAGATTCACTCATTTTAACTGTGTTCGGTCCACTTCTTAGACAGGGAATACATTCGTTCGATTTGATTCTATCCCGTTTGCTAACACTGAATTAATTCTTTCCGGCCTGTTAATCTTTCTGGGAAGTTGAACATTTATTTTATCTTTATGTTTTATACTTTCCTTGTAAATTCAGTTTCACAAATGCGAGGTTAAAATTCATAAGCTGCTGGCCAATTTCTAACAGCTGCCCAGCATTTCTGGCGTCTTTTCCTCACAAAGAGACCTTTAAGAGGTATTACTTCAACCGCGGAACAGCAAAATCACGATAATTCCGGCTTCATGTCGTTAGCATGGGAGAAATAGGAGACAAATATTATAGACAGCGTTCTAACGTTGCTGATGAATAAATACCATATAGTATCAGTTCTGATCTATAACGTATGTCACATTTCGGTATTCGTAAACAATAAGTAGGAAAAATACACCAACTCTACTTAGAATAGTATAACTATACGAGTAATCCGAACTTTTTTGGCGTTGAATAGAAATAGAATAAAAATTTTAAAATTTAAGTGAAATGATCATATACAAACAACAAGTGTTGAAAAATGCAACGAATACAACATCTCTTTACATTGGGCATTATAACGAAGTAAATTTCTCTGTCATTTTTGGCCCACGCCGGGGATCGAACCCGAGTTCACTTATTCCGGAACCAGTCGCTCTACCAACTAAGCTACGCAGACGTTCGTTCTCGCTGCTATCTGCCTTTATGTCATATGCGTCCTGTGGGGCAGGCACGTCACATCTCCCTCCCCAAAAAGGGCGGGGGGCAAGGCCCACGGGTCAGCCGTGACCATGAATCGTTGCAGGCAGCCATCCGCTGCAGAACGTGCACTTGAGAACTCCCAGTGAATCTGGTGTGTGGAATGCAACGTCACACACATTTATTTTTCGAAGCGCTGGAGAAAAGATTCTCTTATTTTTCTTATCTCGCTGTGTGGAAAGAACATCACACCATTGCGAGATCTTTAACGGCCGGGTCATCCGGGAATTTCGGGCGCCATTATAACGAAATAAATTTCTCCGTCATTTTTGGTCCATGCCGGGGATCGAACCCGAGTCCACTCATTCCGGAACAAGTCGCTCTACCAACTGAGCTACGCAGACGTTCGTTCTCGCTGCTATCTGCCTTTATGTCGTGTGCGTTCTTGCGGGGCAGGCACGTCACAGCATTTTTAGACTTCAAAAAAGCTTTTGATAGCATATAAACAGCATCAATAACAGACACCCTGAAAAATTCGGCACTGAACAGCCTTACATAAATCTAATCAAGTATATCGACCAGAAAGAATCTCAAATATTATTCTAAATGGGGAAAGTGAAATCTTTAAAACAAATAGAGAAGTAAGACAAGGAGATACTTTCTCGCCAAAGCTATTTACATTAACGTTGGAATACAAAATGACCAAATTTAATTGGTTGGAAAAGTAATCATCATAAACGCAGCAAAGTTGAGCAATATAAGATTTGCAGACGACATAGTCCTCATTTCAGAAAATAAAAAAAGAATTAGAAGAAATGATAGAAGAACTAACCGATTTATCAAACAAAATTGAATTATAAATCAATATTGATAAAACAAAAGTAATGTAAAACCAATTTAATAATAGAGAAGCACAAGAAAATATTAGAATAAATCATAAAAAAAGGAATATGCGGAAGAATACATATACATAGGAAAATTAATTACCACAAAGAAACAAAGAATTATGGAATAAATTGACAGAAGAATAAAAATGGGGTGACAGCTTTTGGGAAGTTGAAGAAGATTCTATGTAGTAAAATAAAGCCGGAAAACAGAGAACTTTTCAGTCAATGTACACAGTGTGGCAAAGAATTTTTAAGACTGGGTCTGTAAAATGAAATAGAAACAAGAAATTATAATTTGTTTGGGTTTGTTATTCAAAATAAGTCGCTCCGGCTTCAATACACTTGTTACAGCGATTTAATAAAGATTCGAATGCCTGTTCCAATTCACTTTGCGGAATTGCCTCCGAAGCACGCGTCGAAACTGTTTGTATGGTCGAAATATCATCAAAATAACACTCTTTTAACGTCATTTTAAGTTTTGGGAATAAAGAAAAGACGCAGGGTGCTAAATCAGGCGAATACGGAGGATGATTTAACACACAGACGTTATTTTTCGCCAAAAATCTACGAACAAGAAGTGAGGTGTGACTGGGTGCATTATATTGCAACAAACACCAACTGTTTTCATCCCGATATTTTGGACGAATGCGACGAATTCTGCCCATCAAACGCCTCAAAACATTTAAATAAACCTCACCAGTAATTGTTTGTCCACTTGGAACAAATTCCTTGTGGATAATACCCTTACTATCGAAGATTGTAATGAGCATTGTTTTAATTTTCGATGGAACTTTTCTTGTTTTTTTGGCTTGTGGTGCGTTTTTTTACTTCCATTCCGCATTTTGTCGCTTTGTTTTAAGATCATATTGAAAACACCATGTTTCATCACCTGTAACAATCGTTTTTAAGAAGTTTGCATCATTTTCAGCGGCTGAAATGATGTCTCTGCAATGTGGACTTCTCCTTGATTTTTGTTCATTGGTTAACGTGTGTGGAACAAATTTAGCACAGACTTTTGTTTTGCCCAAATCTTCATGCAGGATGGTTCGAATCGTTTCTTTGTTGATGTTTAAAGACTCTTCCATCATTCTTAGTGACGCACATCGATTGTTTGCCACGAAATCACGCACTTTTCAAATAATATCAGATGTCCTAGATGAACTTGGTTTTCCGGTATGCTTATCATCTTCTAGCGTATCTCCTCCATCCAAAAAACGTTTGTGCCACAGGAAAACATTTGATCTACTTAAACAAAACTCACCGTAAACTTGTTTCATCATTTGGTACATTTCCGAGGCACTTTTACCAAGTTTTGCGTTAAATTTAATAACAGCCCTTTGTTTCATCTTAATAATTCAACATGAAAAAAAATTTACTTCTCTAATGTACGGCCGTTTCGTTTGAGTTACTTTAACAACTGCGCAGTACTTTTGGAAGAAAGCAAGCAGATGGTGACGGTTTATAGCGCATTCGCGATTACACTGGTGGCGCCACCGTAGGCTGAAATCTAGCGCCAGTCTTAAAAATTCTTTGACGCACTGTGTATAATACCCATTATGACATATGGCGCTAAAACATGGCTTATCAAGAAAAATATCTTAGACAAATTGCAAAAGACACAACGCAAATTGGAAAAATCCCTATTAAATATAAGACTTCAAGATAAAGTAAAGAATGCAGATATAAGATCCAGAACAAAATTTTTAGACATAGGTGAAAAGATACTCAATATAAAATGGAAATGGCCTACCCATACAGCAAGAGTGGAAAATAATAGATGGACTAATATAATAACCTTATGGAGATCATATAAAGGAAAGAGAGGAGTAGGAAGACCAGAGAGAAGATGAATGGATGATACAAACAAAACAGCAGGAAAGCTCTGGTTTAGACAAGCCCAAGACAGGAACATTTAGAAAGAGATGAAGGGAGGCTGTAGTCTCAGTTAGATATAAAAGGGGTTGGAAAAAGAAGAATAGAAATCAAAGTTTCCGAGCTTTCGCACATCAACCAGATCGCTTTTTCAAGGGAGGTAGACAGCTAACTGTCTATCTTCCTTTAAAAAGCCATCTAGTTGATATAAAAAAGCTTGGAAACTTTGATTTCGATATTCGTAATTATATATCAAAAATAGTGTTTGAGTTTCAAAATTACCAGTTGATCTCCTGTATCGATACTAACTAAACATACACCTAGAAATATCCGTTCAACCTGAGTGTTTTTAAGGCATTCTCTTTTCCTAATTTATTTTCATCCGACTGAAAATTATGCTGCCCGTTTTCTAATAATTAAAAATCTCTTTTCAGTCTTTATTTTTAAATGAAGAGGAAAGTGACTCCTTCAGACCAGATGACCTATTTCCTATTTTCTCGTTCCGGGGACTAAAAAACTTCAGCTGACAGAAACATTATAAAAGAAGAGATCATAAAGACAGAAACATAATAAAAGAAGAGATCAATCACCTTGGCGTTGGCAGTTTGTTTTGTCTTTCGGCTCTTAGCTTTTTACTAAACTGCAACAACTGTATAGCTCAGTTTTTGTAAAGCGAATGCTTCCATCTTATATAGAGAACAGAAGGACCATTTCCAAATCATTGACAATGTTTTCTTGATATCTATGCTGGTACTTGCATCTCCTTTAAATCAAAGGTTAACTTTACTGAACCGTAAAAAACAATTTCCTATTTGATCACTGAGAGAAGTTATGAAACACACTCATCACATTGCTTCCATTAAAAAAATATTTTTACAGGTCGTCAAGGCAGTGGTGGTATAGATACAAAACTTTCTTGACACTTATCTGATTGGCATTATGTGTTTGTTACAAACATTTCAACATATACAGATAAAAAACAAAACCTTCAAATGTGAAAAAAACTGAAAAACAAAGGAGTCATTATTGTCCTGTTTACTAACGCAGAATATGTTTCTAAGATTTCATAATGTCACAATGAGTTATATTTTATATATAATTCAAGACTACACACTTGTGATGTTGATTAAGAATAAAATATCAACGTTTATTCACAATAAAAAGCTTTATTAGCATCGACTATAGTTTCGCAGACTCGGCTTCATCAGGACGAATGGAGCGTAAACATTCAAATCATTGTGACATCATCAGAGTTCTGACGGTCACGGTTTTTGGTGAGTTGTTTCCACGCGTTTGAAAGAAATGGAGTCGACGTTATGTCGTTGACAAGCAGTGAAGAGTTCCGGTATATGTGAAAAGCTTCTAATACATTAAATTCGATCGTTGAATCAGGTTTATCAATGAGCGTAGCGTTTCAAAACATAAATTTATGGTTGTTTTCGTGACAATGCTGGGCTATAAACGACTTCTTCAGTTTACAATTCCGTACGTAGGTTTTGTGTTCCTTCACACGGAAATTTAAAGCCCTGGGGGTCTGTCCGATATATGTCCTTTCTTTCAAGCGCGAAGAAACAACTCACCAAAAACCGTGACCGTCAGAACTCTGATGATGTCACAATGATTTGAATGTTTACGCTCCATTCGTCCTGATGAAGCCGAGTCAGAAGCTCTGCGAAACCATAGTCGCTACTAATAAAGTTTTTAATTGGGAATAAACGTTGAGTTATATTTTATTCACATATTACCCATGTATGGGATCTACCCAGAGTGCTCATATTTTAATAATAGTTCATTGGAAAGTTCTAACTTAAACATTTGTACAACACGTCCGTTTTCTGCTGAAACAGTGACGACAGAAGATCTGCAGTGCTTGGAAGGTCTTAATAGCAAATGAAAATGCAGTGCCTCCACCAGCAGAAAACAAGAAAGATGACACCGAATTCTTGGGTGTAATGAGAATGTCGTTTCCTCAACTCGCATCGCGAGTATGATGTACAGTGGAGGTTCTTGCACGGACACCTTCCAGTCTCCTCTACCCTTCACCGCTTTCGCATCTCTTCATCTACCAACAGTGTACACTTCTGTCCCAAGTACTGTCCACCACATATATATGTCCTATATTATTTTCTCTCTCCCTTGGTCCAACTTCTTTTTAGAATCCTTTCCTGTGTCTGTAATCTGCCACACTCATCTGCCGACAATCAAGTGTCATCTCCACCAGAGGGAATTCAGCTGTCTGCTCTTTTTGTGCATGTTGACGAAAGTTGTCATCTATACTCACTATTCAACTCACAAGAACTCTTCAGAGTAGTTGCATTTTTCTCAACGCTGCTTAATAAGAGAATTTATCTTTCGATTGCAAGATCGACTCACCAGTGAATTTCAGTATCATCGGAGCCTTGGGACTTGACCTGCCATTGAAATCCAAATGGAGCGTTATTTACTATCACAAATGATGTCCCAACCTTGAAGTCTGTAATGTTATATATAATACGTATTGTTACATTTTGACTACCATAACTGTTTTATCAGTCCGTCGTATTACGAATACTTTTTTACCGCTGTCACAGATTCTTACGTAATCTTTTTTTTTCGTTGTTTTTTGCATATTTTTCCTTTAATATTGTTTTTAATAATGAATTTTTCTCTCTCTTTCTCGCACAACCACCCCCCGCCACCCCACTCCATCCCCACACAGTCTCTCACTCTCTCTCTCTCTCTCTCTCTGTCCCTCGCACACTCACACTCATACTTTCTCTCCCTCTCTTTCTGTCACTCGTAGACACACACACTGTCTTTCTCTCACACTCTCCCTCACTCACTCTCACTCACTCCCTCTCACTCACTCACTCTCACTCACTCTGTCTCTCTCTCACTCTGTTTCTCTCTCTCTCTCTCTCTCTCTCTCTCTCTCTCTCTCTCTCTCTCTCTCTCTCTCTCTCTCTCTCTCTCTCTCTTCCAAGTAGGTTTCAGAAAAGGGCAAAAAAAAATCAGCGAAACGATAATACTTTTACGCCCCGTGGCGAAAATACCGCACATTATTTTATATACGCAGTGTGATTAGTATTCTTCATAATGAACATAGACAGGAAAAAACAGAAAAAAAGGTAAGTAAAAATTAGTCGGATTTCTACAATCGGTAAAACATCCACAAACTGGAAAAGCTACTTGCGTACACTAGTGACAGAAATGTATTAACTAAAAATCAAAAATCATGTAAAAAAATTCCCCATAGTGGAAGATATCCGAAGCTAAAAGAATTTTCTAAATCGAACGATTAGAAGAAGAGATGTGGAGAAAACGTTACATAACTTTTCTCCTCCCACACGTAAAGCTATGCTTTATACAAAGAAGACAAGTTAGCAAAATCATGCAATGCACTGATTATGATACGCTTTCCAACATACCAGAAATCATTACTCAAGTTATGAGGATAACGGCTGTGGAATAAATTTCGCTCCTGTGTTGCGACCTTTGACCCCATTTCGATTATATTAAACATAATTAGTTCTGTATATCTCCGGAACAGCATGTGAAAGTTTTGTCGCAATCGAAGCATTTTTACGTAGTTATGGCGCCTAAATGTAATAGAATGGATCACGCTCCTATGTCCTGACCTTTGACCTCATTTCGTTCATTTTCAATAGCGTTCATCCCCAGGTGATCCCATACCACATACTAAAGTTTCATCGAAATCGAACCATTTTTTCGCGAGTTATCGTGCGGACGGACAGAGCAGAGTTGGAGCATATACGCTTCTTGAACCTACGGCTAGAAAGCGTAAATAAGGAGGGAATAATGTTTTTCATATGGTATCACATCAAGAAATTATTTTTTCAAGAGATGTTTAGAATCCGCAGTTACACTTTTGAGTAGAAATAAGTGCCGATGCCCTCTAACGGCGGAATTGGGGATTATAAAAAGTAGGGAGTGTGCTCAAAATGTTGTTTATTGCAAAATCTATGCGATGGAAAAAGTAATTTTTCAAGTACGACTGTTAGGTGAAAAAAAAAGCAAGAAAACATTACTTACATTTACGTCCAGAAGAGGAAAATTGTGGGCTATTTAGAAAGGATAATTTTCATAATCTTTTCGGTAGCGACTGGTATAGGGAAGAAAAAATGTTTTCTACCGGATTTTTAGAGGCGGAGATCATAAATACGGACGAACGCTACCAAGCGTCAGAACTATGTACCATAGAATTACAAGAGTTTACGTATATATTATATTTCATAAAGCGAAGGGCATCGGATATTAAAATAATTTTTTCCAGTAGCTCTGTTAAAAGAAAATATGTTAGAAAAACAGACTTAACGTTTGTGCCCTCTAGCGGTTACAATGTGCATTATTTTGAGTTAAAAATGAAAAAAAAAGTTTTCGTAGGAAATGTTATATGACCGGAAAGGAATTTTTCAATCTGATTTTTAAAAGCCCAGATACATCTTCAGATATGTCGCAAACAAAAATATGTCCTTGCTTCCTGTAGTGGGGAAATCTTGCTAAAATAAAAACGCGAAATTTCATGAAACATATTTCTCAAAAAAGAGTGCTGCACGACAAAGAAAGAATTTTCTAATCTGGCTGTGAGATCAGAGATATCAAGAGAAACACGATATATATATATGCCCCTGGCTGAAAAACTATACATTGTTATGAGCAGGAAATAGGCGCAAGGCGTTTTTCTCATGGAGCGGTATCTGATTGAAGACGAATTTTTACAATCGAGTTTTTTAGAGCTCTGATACTGCTGCAAATATATCGGAAACAGAAATATGCAATTAGCTTCCTAGTAGGAAAATTCTTCATTAAGAAAAATTAGATGTAATACAGAAAGCATTTTTCGTTTTGAACATTAGGCGACTCAAAAAGAAGTTTCCAAGTCGGACATTTAGAAGTACAGTTAGTGAGGAAAATGACATTAAACACTTTGTGTTATTTGAAGAAGTTGTACACAAAATGGTCACCGTTCTTAACGGTATAGACCTAAGAACATTGTTTCAACCCAGTTTTTAAGAACAAATATTTTTTTAATTCGACAGTATCAGCATTAACGCCCCCTGACGGCGAAGGTATGCATCGATAAAAAGCCGAGAGACAAGGTTCGTTGTTTCTGTTATCAGGCATGTGGACATTTTCAGGGTCTTTTCGTGTCCCTTGGTATTCAATCTAGTATCTCGTTTATTCAACCATTTCATTCAATAACCATTTCAACAATCATTTTCATTCAATCCACGACTGGACGACATCTCTTCCACAACTCTTCCACAACTCCTATGTTCAGCTATTCTCTTCCATGTCTCTCGGGCATGCTTCAGAATTCCATCGTGTTATCACGCACGTGGACTTTTGCCTGTCTCCTGGTATCCAGTGTAGTATCTCACTTGTTCAACTGTCGTCAGTTCTTATAGCAGTACCTCCAGCGTATTGCCACTTGAGGGTCTTCAACTTCATCCTGATGTCGCCCACTCGTTTTATTTTCCTAATCCACGAATCCCACGTCCTACGCATCTTTCTTGATTACACTAAGCATGCATCTCTCTGTACTTTGTGGGATAACGGTTATTTTTCGGAATATGTTTATGTTTCGAACTATTAACCTAACATGAAACTTCACTGTAAAAAACTTCAACGCTAATACACTAAGACTTAACTTACCGAAGTAAACTTAGCTCACCATAAAACTTATTGAATTACTTTAGATGAACCCCTTATAGCTTCACTTCCCTGCAACACTATAATTAACGCAACGTGCATAACTAATTAAGCACTAAGAATGATAACGCTCAAATGAAAGTAAAATACACAGTCGAATCTCATTATTATGACCACCTCCTACTTTTGACGTCAACAGCGCGTAGTCAATGAAAGAAGGCACGTGTCGTGAGCTGGTTTGGAGGGCACATAAGGTGTGCTGTAGGCATTCTAAAAACACTCTCTGATGTCAAGGAAAAAAGGAGCGACTAATCAGATTTGGCAAAAAGGGATGATTATCGGCTTTCGGGACAAGGATGGTTCTGTTTCTGAAACAGCGCAGTTTGTGAACTGTTCGCGTGGTGCTGTGACATGGAAACTGAGCAGCGCCACGTGCCATCGATGTGAGAGGAGAATGTCGGCTGCGAAGGGGCGTGAGGGCCGATCGACAAGCTACAGTGGAGCAACACACTGGCCAAATAAAACAGGGGGCTACCGGAAGTGTGTCTAAAACGACAGTTCATCGAGCCCTGCTGCGTATGGGGCTCCGATGCAGACGGATGGTTACTGCACCTATGCTAAAGAAGGTGCATCGGTAGAAAAGGATTACATTTGCACGGCAGTATTGGAATTGGACCTCCGCTGATTGCCAAAGGATCGCCTTCTCCGATGAGTCACATTTTCTGCTTCATCGAACGGATGAACGTTGGCGTATAAGGCGAGAAACATCAGAGAACTAACACTCTTCAACCATTGCTGGAATAACACAGACTGGTGGGAGCAGCGTTATGGTCTGGGGAAGGTTTTCGTGGCATTCCCAGGGTCCACCCATACCTGTAGAAGGCACTGTGGACCGAATTCGTTATAAATCCATCCTTGCAGACTACGTACACCAATACATGCTAATTGTCTTCCCTGGGGCGGATGGGATCTTCCGACAATGCGACGTGTTACACAGCTAGAAATGTCCGAGAGTGGTTGGAAGAGCACGATGAAGAATTCAAAGTACTTCCCTGGCCCCCTAATTCCCCAGACTTAAACCCAATTGAGCATCTGTGGGACCACCTCTATCGTGATGTTCGCTCTATGGATCCTCCACCACGTATCCTCCAACAGCTGTCAGATTTACTGCAGTCAGCATGGCTCCACATACCTGTAATCACCTTCCAGCACCCTATTGAGTCACTCCCAGCCCGTCTAGCTGCTGTCCGCGCTGCACACTGCATTTACCCTGGATATTAGCTTATGGTCACAATAATGTGACTCGACCGTGTAAATCGTTTTTACACAGTCCATGCTTTTATTCACGTTCGTCAAGAACTCATAATTTTCGCAGTAAATTGAAGCCTTGCGTCATTCTGCTTACCTTGGTAACAGGACATATCGCCTTATATATACTAAGAAAATACCATGTTTGTCACAAATATTTTATATTTTCAAGTCGACCAAGGTTTCTGTCGGCTAAAAATTTTTACAAAATTGTATTTTCTTAATACACTGCTGGACAATTGCTAAGGATGGATCATAAACGGCTCTATAGCGCATAAAAAAGTAAGTGTGGTTAGATGCCAAGTGAAATAAAATAATGTCAGAATGCCAGGACATTACAAGAAAGACAATTTATTTTGCTCTGAAATCCAGAAGGCTTTGGAACGTGTTCAAGGGACAAACAGGCCATTTTGTGCAGAATACGTAAACGTGAAAAATGCAATTACCGTCCGCAGGCGTTCAGGCGTAAGATGTCAATACGGGATATGGCCACCATGGAGGGCAATGCAAGATTTCACACGTCGTGTCATGCTTTGCACAACATTATCAAGCAGCTGTTAAGGTAATTTATCCCATTCCTCTGTCAGTAAACAGATGAGGGTGTCCTTGTTTATTAGAGGGCATTGGCGACCAGCAAGACTCCTCCCCAAAGCATCCCACGCATTTTCAATGGGATTCAGATCTGGAGAACGTGCTGGCCATACGAGACGTTGAATATCCTCGCTCTCAAGACACTCCTGGACAGCGACTGTTCGATAACATTTTGCGTTGTCGTCCATGAAAATGAATCTATCACAGACAGCACCACGGAACATGCGAGCATGAGGTGGCAGAACATCATTAATGTATCGTTGGCCAGTCATAGTCCCAGTTGGAAGCACATAGAGGGACGTACTGCCATTGATTACGATGCCAGCCCATACCATGACACTACATGTCGGATATCGGCCCCTTTCCTGTATGTTTGCGGCGACAGTTTTTCGGGAGATCCGCTTGCCAGTAGCTGCCATTAACTGATTTGCTACCTCACTAGCTGTGCTGCGCCGCTGTCTTTTTGTTGATAGCACTATGTACCGATCTTTTGCATGTGTCGTACTGCGAACACGATCTCCCCCGTGACGTTTGCTACACTCTCCATTTGTTTGAAATGATTTCCAAAGCCTTGAAACAACACTGTGGCTGACGTCGAACTCCCTGGCAACTTCTGTTATTTTTCGCCCTTCTTCAATCTTGCCAATAATACGGCCACGCGTAAAATCATCTAGGTGATGTCCGGAAGACATACTGAAAATTGCAAGTTCGTCAATTGATTCTTTCCCTTTCAACTTTGCGTTTGAACAACAACGGTCAATACGCGTCAAATCCTTCATATCTCTTATTAGCGCTATGTCGTCACGAACAAGTTCAGCAATCCAAAATTTGCATACACACAACACGTCTTACTGTATCCCGCACTTATGCTACTTTCCACATTTTCCTGCCTTCCATTTTATGGTTGCTATCGTTGCTATTGTCATCCGTCCTTAGCAATTGTCCGACAGTGTGTATATAATCATCACAGGACTGTATTATCTGATTTTAAGAATATCACCTTATACCCAGTCCTCTCTCTCTCATTCAGCAAAGCACAATGTTGTTTGCTTTGATACATTCGTAATTAGAACACCTCACAATGTCTTGCTCAAAACTGAATTAACGTAAAATACCTTCAACTTCCGTCAAACAAGTCAGACTCTGGAACAAGGAAGTTTAAACAATGAGTAAGAACCTGGGTGACTACTCAAATCAGCGTAAATTCGAGAATACCCGCAAATTAAATCGACTCAATCAAATCGTCTGTCAGAATATATTTCAAAGCAGCAACTCTTATCAGCTTTAATTTGCGTCATTACTCTTAAACCTGTTGTCAGGGTTGCAATGTTCGTGTGTATATGGCCAAACTGAACACTACATAAATCTTTACTTATGGACTTAAATACTATTACGTACCTTATAATCCATAGCTGATATGAAGCACATTGTTTGGTGTAACAATTTTTCTTTGTGGACACATTGATGAATCCCAACCATGCCGCAATTCTTCCAATTATAACTCCATCGGTAGGTGACACATCTGAATTTATTCTCTCATTCATGTGCATGATTGCACGTTGATTCCAACACTCTAAATACTAAGAACGTATTATGTACATGCCAGTAACATTTCTTATTCTATCGATGTTCATATGCAGCTGTTACACAACCAGTTAAAACTTGAAGTCTAAAATCATTTCACCATTAAAATCCAATAACCAGTGTAAAATCACGTCATGCCACCACTATTCCAATATCAAACTCCAATTAAAACTCTCGTTAAAGCTTTTCAACTTTTCCAAAGTCATCCTCAGATCTATCATCTGGTACACGATGTTGTAGACTGATTATGTGGTCCACCTATGTGTGCAAAAGGGCAGAACGATCACGTGCTTCTGCTCCCTACATTCTCACGTTTCTCGCGTTTTTGATGCTGTGCTGCCATCTTTCTCTTATGTTTCCTTCATTCCTTTTGTCTTATTTTTCTTTTTTCCATTGTTGTTCTTTATATTCTCTTTCCCTTTTAATCAATGATTTCCAAGGATCTGCTATGATAATTGGTTCATTATTAATCCTGAAAGAAATACGGGATTACGCCATATAATGCAAAATTTGAAGATGACAATCCGAATGTGGCAATGATGGTAAGTTAAAGATGACAATCCGTAAAATTTGAAGATGACAATCCGTAAATGTGACAAGGATGGTAAGTCAGATAATATCCGTAAACTTGAAAATTTTCATCGTCCTCGAACCCGCGTCTCCCAGATAGCCCCGGGTATGGTTATATTCAAATTAAGCGGAAACTTGAAACTTGGTCGTTCTGGGTGGTGTAGTGGTTAGCATACCTGGGCGCTATCTGGGAGACGCGAGTTCGAGTCCCGCTCCAGGACGATGAAAATTTTCAAGTTTTCGGATATTATCTGACTTACCGATATCCTTGTCACATTTGCGCCAAAAATCGGATTGTCAGCTTCAAAATTTGGTTCATTATTATTACAAGCTCTGTGTTTACTTTTTTCTATGGTAACAGCCTCGGAGTAGCTTAACTCCTATTCATTCTTAAATCCACTCTTGATTTGGAATAATCGCAGCGTGGTTGGGATTCATCAGTGTGTCCACAAAGAAAATAAATTGACACACCAACAATGTGCTTCATATCAGCTATGGATTATAAGGTACATATAGTATTTAGGTTCATAAGTGAAGATATTTATTTCTACCTATTGAATTTTTGGTGTGAATAACCACTATATGACCCGAAAACACACATTTTGGGTCCATATAAGATATTTACTACGTAAATCAGTTCTTAAATACTTCAGCTACATGGAAACAGGAGTTACCTAAGAACTTCACGTAAAGGTTACTTACGGTTAGTCTTCATTCAGCCAAAACTCTTCTGGTACTTTAACAAGGCTCAACTACAACGCACTGTTCAATAGTATTAACTTAATCCAACTAATGTGAGCTAATAATAATTAGAACGCTTGGTTAAGGAAAAACACCAACACTAAAGATATAACACGCAGCCTTCAAATATATCAAACTTCAATTAAACAACGCCGCTTCCACGATTATAGGATTATAACATCCACCATCTCCACCTCTTTGCTGCTGCTCAAACATGATATATCTCCCAATGCTCATCGGACATATCCATACCTCATACGTTCCGACCTCAAGGTGTTGCCAGCCATACTCTTGCGAGTGAGAAGATATAAAAAGTTAAGTTTGAAAAACGCTAAAAGAGAATGAACTCAAATTAACATAGAAAAAGTAACTAAAGTGGAAAGTTAAATTAGAGTGTACGTCACAATATTGCAGGCACAAGTTCGTCGAGGGAGAAAAATGTGGCGTTTAGATTGAAAGAACTTTCAATGAGAATTTTTTTTAGTGGAGGTTTAACGACTACCATGAGCAACTCAATAGGCTATAAGCAGTCACCTGTCCCTAATTTAAGGCCACTGGTTCCAGGGAAGGGGGAGAGCCAGCGCCGTGAGACAAGCAAAACATCATTGCCTCACCGGGATTCGAACCCGGAACCCTTTCGAACGAATGATCAAAAGTCAACGCTTAGACCACTCGCCACCGGCGGCTTCAATGAGAATAAACCCAAATTTATATAAAAAGACAAATACTAAAAAGGAAGGCATAAACAGAATATAAGTCATACCTCCAAAGGAGTTTTGAGCCGCCCCGGTGGCGCAGTGGTCTAAGCGATGGCTTCTGATCATTCGTCCGAACGGGGTTCGAATCCCGGTGAGGCATGGATGTTGTGTTTGTCTTACGGCATTGGCTCTCTCCCTTCCCTGGAACCAGTGACCCTAAATTAGGGACGGGCGACTGCTTATAGCCCATTGAGTTGCTCACGGTGGTCGTTAAACCTCCAACAAAAAAAAAAAAGGAGTTTTGTAGCCTTTGTATGTTTTTTTAGTTAAAGTCCATGCTTTTGGTTTATAACTAAAAACTGAAAGGATGTATTGATTAAAAATTTTCTTTTTACGACATAATGTTAAATTTCTCTTGAAAATTGTTCTGTTTCTTCCAGTTGCACTCTAGACAAGTTTTACACGAGTATTAATTTAGTGCTTTTCTTCGATGTGACTCTTGATATCGGATGTGTGAAAACACAAGTTTGTCCGTGTCTCTTCACTCCGGAGTAAGTCGCTCTCCCAACTGCTACGCGGACAGAATGTTTTGCTGCAGATTTGTCGTCTTGACACATATTTTCACCTCTGTAGTATGTCACAGATGTCTAAGGTAGATGTCGTATAGCATATGAAATTTACTTTAAAAAGAACATTTGATAAATAGGAGAAATGTTTACTTATATTTACAGAAGCGTGTAGCACAAATATTTATCAACATGTATATGCGGTCGGTTTACAAATGCAGTATGGGTCTTCCATGCAAAACTCTTATGTTAATATAACGCTTGAAAGAAATTGAAATTCTTTCCCTCTTTCTGCTCCTACGCAGTTGTTCCCTGGGATTTCCTTAAACAGTGTTACTGCGTTAATCTCCACAGCAGCATTTGTAAACATTTTCAGAGAATGCGCAATTAAGCAAGCAGAGGAATCCGTGCAGAATAACAAACGTACTCCGGGTGTCAACCGACGCATTTTCTACTCCTTATTAAAATTCTGAGGATATTTGCTGCATCAAGAATTTTGCTTTAACAGCAGCAAAATGCATTTTCTTTAATTACATCTCAACCTGAGTGGGGATTTCCCAATTAGAACTATTTTTGTAGCCTCGTCACCAGGCACCTCTGAAATATGCTCAGTCATCCAGAGCGAGCTTAACAGGACAACGCAAGGTGCTGGTTTTTGAGGGGGAGGTTCATTTTCGCAGTGAGATGAAGCCAGGCGTCATAACCCAATGAATGCTACTGTAAAACAAAGCTAATTTAAATTCTCACCACACTTACCGGCACTTATTCACCATCTCTCAAACTCTTTGTAGCGTGTTCATTAGATTTCATTTGCATGTTTTAATTAACACACTTCACTCTAGGATATCAAGAACGTAAAGGAACACGGCGGTTTTTTCGACTCCATGAAAAAAAAATTGTAAAAGTCTTCATTTCGGATGCCGCGTCAAAGTTAATTAATGAGCTAGCGATCCCTCGAGTCTGCTGCGTTTTCTACGGATGTTGAAGATTTCGGAAGTGGCAAATTGCATGCCTTCACCGCGATGTTTGATCGCTCAAATTGGTGAAAGAATGCTTTCCTCGGGAGATGTTGCCTTTCCGATTTTTCTTCCGGAAGCTTTAATTATTGCTTTGAAGAGATGACCGTTAACTCCCTATTGGAGGTGGTGGTGGTGTTATGCGTTTTAATTTGGCCTTTTGTTACGTGTTCTTGGTAATGTGTAAGGCTTATCACGAAGAAAGAGTATTGGCTGTTTCTCAGGAATGCAATAAAAACGGAACACGACAAAAAAATAAATAAAAGAGGAGCAAAAACTTTTTCTTCGGAAGCACGTGTGGTTACAAAAGCTTTAATCATTTAACCGCTGGAAACTGAAACCAACAACAAAAAAAGATCTGTAATTTAGTTACACTTTTTAAACAAAGCTCGAATTCAGAAAAAAATATATCTGATTTCCTGTCACAGCAGAGTAGAAAAGATTCCTAACATTCAAATTATTGCCTTCCTGATTTTAAAGGATCGTTTTTTAAACTCAGGCGATAAGAAAGTGCTGCCGTTTCAATCAAAATAATAATCGACTGAATATTTTTTTAACGTAATAGCATTTTTTTTACATTTCACATTGTGCTCTTTCCTTCAAATTTCTCATGAAAAAGGAATGGCTAAGTTTTTATTAAAACATTAGGTAAAATCCCGTCAATAATAACATGGAAAAATAAGATAGTAATTTTTAATAACCAGGTTTTCTTTGTGTTTATGATGTCCAAATGTGAAAGTATGTTTCATGAATATTACAACAATAAGACAAGTTAGTAAAATCATGCAATTCATTAATTATGATACGCTCTTCAACATGCCAGAAATCATTACTCAAGGTATTACTCAAGTTATGCAGATAATGGCTGTGGAATAAATCTCACTCCTGTGCCCTGATCTTTGACCCCATTTCGATGATATTCAACAGGACCGGTTCAGTATGCCTTCGAAACAACATACTAAAGTTTTGTCGCAATAGAAGCATTTTTAGTCAAGTTATGAGGATAATGACTGTGGAATAAATATCGCTCCTGTGTCCTGACCTTTGACGCAATTTCGATTATATTCAACAGGACCGATTTATTGTGCCTCTGAAACAACACGATAAAGTTTTGTGGCAATCGAAGCATTTTTCCGTAAGTTATGATGCATAAAGTCAATGGAATGGATCCCGCTCCTATGTCCTGACCGTTGGCCCCATTTCGCCCATTTTCAATAGGGGTCGTCCACAGGTGGTCCCCTACCACATTCTAAAATTTCATCGAAATCGAACCATTTTTGCGCGAGTTATCGTGCAGACGGACAAAGCTGGAGCATATACGCCTCTTCAACCTACGGTTGGAGAGCGTAAAAAATATATTTGTTGATGCTGGGATTCGATACTGTTAGTCATGAAATTCTGATGTCTAAGCTTTAACACAAGGTTATGTTCATACAGCACTTCCGGTGTTGGTTTTGTGACGTCACTGTCCAAATCGCCATCGTAAGACCACAGAGGAGGAGAGAAAGAGGTCAAACTCTCGTGTTAAAGACAGCGCCCCCGTGGTCGGACACGAAACTACGATAGCGTCTGTCACGTGTTAGGGTCATCATCATCATCATTGTCAACCATTATCAATCCACTGCTGGACGAAGGTCTCCCCAAGTTTCCTCCACAACGGTCTGTCTTGTGCCAGTCTATTCCATGTCACCCGTGCATACTTTCGAATTTCATCCACCCATCTCCCATGTGGTCTTCTTCTGGGTCTTTTCCTGTCCCTTGGAATCCAATCCAAAATTTCGGCTGTCCATCGATGATCTGTCTTTCTGGCAGTATGTCCAGCCCATTGCCATTTCAGGGATTTAACTCTGATCATGATGTCTTCCACTCTTGTCATTTTTCAGATCCACGAGTTCCTCTTTTTATCTCTCCTGGTGTTACACCAAGCATGCACCTCTCCATGTTGCTTTGAGTTGTCTGAAGCCTTTGTATGTCTCTTTTAGTTAAGGTCCACGTCTCTGCACCATACGTAAGCACTGGAAGGATGCATTGATCAAACACTTTTCTTTTAAGACATAATGGCATATTGCTCTTGAAAATTATGCTGTTTCTTCCAAAAGCTCTCCAGGCAAGTTTTGTACGCCGATTAATTTCTTCATCAATGTGACCCTCACTTGATATCTGCTGTCCAAGATAAACGTACGTGTCTGTTATCTCCAGCTTTTCTCCATCAATCGATAAATCTTCATTTCTTGTAAAAGCATTGAACATCACTTTTGTCTTCTGAAAGTTCATTTTTAATCCCACTTCTTTACTCTTGTCAGCAAGTTCCTGGATCATACTCTGCAGCTCTGATGGGGTAGTTGCAAAAATGACTACATCATCAGCAAAACGAAGGTGGGTTAGATAATCTCCATTAATCTTTATCCCCTTGTTTTCCCAGCTCAGCGACTGAAAAACACCCTCCAATGTGGCATTAAAGAGCTTCGGAGATATGGTGTCACCTTGTCTCACTCCCTTTCCAATTTTTATGTGTGTTGTATTTTCAAACAGCCTAATCTTTGCACTTGCATTTTCATAGATGTTATTAATAATATTAATGTATGCATCTTCAATACCGCAGGTTTTCAGAGCCATTGTAACTGCTGATGGTTTCACCGAATCAAAGGCTTTTTCATAATCGATAAAAGCCATGCACAATGGAAGTTCATATTCCCTCGCTCTTTCAATTAGTTCTCTCAGCACGTGGATATGATCTATTGTGCTGTAGCCAGTCCTGAATCCAGCTTGTTCTCTCGGTTGAGCCATGTCCAGTGTTACCTTCAAGCGGTGTGAAAGAACTTTAGTGAAGATTTTATAAACTACTGATAGGAGGCTGATAGGTCTGTAGTTTCCGAGATCCTCAATGTCACCTTTCTTATGTAGCAGGATCATTGTAGCGGTGTTCCAATCCTCAGGAATCTTTCCTTCATTAAGGCATCGAGTGAAAATTTGGGCGAGTACTGTTTCGATTTCTCCACTTGCTTCTTGTATGATGTCTACAGTAATTCCATCTTCTCCTGGAGCTTTTCCCCGCTTCATGTTCTTGATTGCATGTGCAACTTCTGCTGGAAGGACTGGAGGAACTCTGGTACTGGTATCTTTCATGATGTCTGGAGTGCATGTATCACCCCTTTCATATAATTTGGAGTAGAAATCTTTCACTCTTGTCAAAATTTCGCCTCTATTTCTTGTTACAGAACCATCTTCTTTTCTCAGTGCCATAATCTGTTTTCTTCCCTTACTGAGATGTCCCTTTGCTATCTTTAGGCTTTGGTTGTTTTCAATTGCTTTCCTCACTAGTTCACAGTTGAAGTTTCTTACGTCTTCAGTGATACTTTTTCTTACTGTCTTGCATAGCTCTATATATTCCACTTTGGAAGTCACATCTTCTTTAGTTGTCCTCATCTCTCTTCTTTTTTGCATCAACATTTTCGTTTTTCCTGATAATTTATTTACATGCAACTTGTTCTTAGACCCAGCTAATTTTGTTGCTGTTTCCATAAGAGCTTTGGTTACTTTTCTGTTAACTTCAGAGATGTCCACTTCTTCTGATGTTAGGCCTTCTAAAGCAGAGAACCTGTTCTTCAGTTCCAACTTGAAGGTATTATGGTGTTTTTTAAGGTTGGTTATGTCGATAGCTTTTGTTTGTCTTATGAGCTTGCCACGTTCAAGTTTAGTGTTGAGGTGCATCTTACATCTCACCAATCTATGGTCACTACCTGTGTTGAACTTGTTCAGCACACTGCAGTCTTCTATGACGAATTTTTTGTTACACATAATAAAATCAATTTTACTTGTCGTCCCATTTGGATGTCTCCATGTCCATTTCCTGTGTGGCTTTTTCTTGAAGAAGGAGTTCAAGATGAAAAACCCTTCTGCCTCTGCAAACTCAACTAGAGTATTTCCACGCTGGTTTCTGTTGCCGTGACCGAATTTACCTACTGAAGTTTCATTCTGCTGCCGTTGCCCTATTTTTGCATTGAAATCTCCCATAATTATCTTCAAGTGCTGCTTACCTTTATTATTTAGATGACAAATTTCCTCATAAAATTCTTCAATTTCTTCTTCAGGATGACTTGTGGTGGGTGCATAAGTTTGAATAATCTGAGCCTGGTATCTTTTCGAGAGTTGGATAACAAGTCGTGCAGCTCTGTCAGAGGAACTTTCAACTTCTACAACTTTATCCTTCAGTTTCTTGTTTATTATAAATCCAACACCACTAGTTCTGCCAGTATCTGTCCCACGATAGTAGAAGAGATGTCCAGTTTTCAGTTCGATGAGATCTTCTCCTTTTCTCCTTACCTCACTTAACCCCACAATGTCCCACTTGATCCTTTGTAGTTCCTCTTCCAATTCAAGAAGCCTTGAATCAGAAGATAGGGAGCGTCCATTGTAAGTAGCCAAGGTCAGCATCATATGGCAGCCTAGTCCGGTCCTCCGGGGATTCTTAGCACCCTCTGCCTTCATGTCGCACTGACCGCTGCCTTGGCCAGGTACATTCCAGCTGCCGGAGACTGAGGGCCAAGATTTAAGTTGTGGAATCATTTTGGAGGGGTTTGGCCATAACTCACCACGCTGGCCAAGCGGGTTGGTGAGTGTGGGATAGAATTTCCTCTAATCCCGATGGTATAGTTATACCGCTATTGGCGGTCGTCAGAGCCCCTTTAGTGGGAACAGGATGCACCACGAGAAGGCGGGGGTGACATTTGTCAAGGAGAGGCTGTGATGTTACGCATCACCTGACCTTACATCCCTCAGGTTCGATCAGGGGCAGGTACGAACGTTCGAACCACTAAATACCCGCCGTGCGTCGGATGGGCACGTTAAGCCGTCGGACCCCGGGTACTAAGTAAGGGCGTCTTCCTCCCCCTTTCTACCTGGCTTCCGTGTCACTTTCCTATCGGGCACTCAAGCCTAAATCTCCTAGCTTCCTATTTCTAAGGGTTGTTTATGTCCTGGGGGTCAGACACTCCCTTCCTAAAATCTTCTACATATGATCATGATCATGAGTTGAATCTCGGGCCGCGGGTGACCTAGTGGACAAAGTTCGTGACTGCCACGGGAAGGGCCTTAGGTCCGATCCACTAAATATCCACCGTGCGTCGGATGGGCACGTTAAGCCGTCGGACTCCGGGTAATAAATGAAGGCGTATTCCTTCCCCTTTCTACTTTGAACCGTATCATTTTCTTATCGGGCACTCTAGCCCAAACCTCCTAGCTTCCAATAGCTGAGAGTTGTTTAAAATTTGGGTCAGACACTCCCTTCCTAAAGTCCTCTAGATATGACCTGATCTGATCTCTGAGTTGTAAACTCTTGAAAAACAAAATGGCAGGCGGTTACGGTTCGACGTTTTAGTTCCATGTCCTTCCACTGGAGCGCTGTTCTATAGAGATCTTTGGGGCCAAATTGTTGCCATGAGTCTCTATGGAAGATTAACCTCTGAGTCTACACCTCTGTGTGTAAGACGCCACGTTTCTTTGTATCTACACCATAATAGCGTGTCAGAATCATTATTCGTAAGCCAGCTGGAATAATCTTCATAAATTCTTCCAGATTTTAAATGCATAATGTTTTCAATTTTTAATTTAAAAAATTAGGGGAATGTTGCTCAGATGCTTTTACTATTATTCATAAAGAAATTCTTTATTATATGAAAATAATATGTCCTGATGTGCGTTTTCCCTTCTACATTTACATAAAAACAGCAAAAATTCCCCTTGTAACTAAATTAACGTTTAAAAATATAGCCGTTTTCCCGCCCTTTACGTAACAAAAATGTGCAGGAGGTATTTTTGAAATCTCCCTTACTAAACTATTCACATGACTGTGTTCTTCTGTATTTAATATAAATGTGCTTTTGCATAAGCTTTCATTCTGTGTTTGAGTTACAAAAATTGTTGCCAAGACAGCTTCCTCCATAGCCACTGTTCGGATCTAGAATTCACATGTTCGGACGGGGATGCCACTCAGTGGTCTAAGCGATGGCTTCTGATCAATTGTCCGAGATGGGTCTGGGTTCGAATCCCGGTGAGGCATGGCTGTTGTGTTTGTCTTACGGCACCGGCTCTTTCCCTTCCCTGGAACCAGTGACCCTACATTAGAGACGGACGACGGCTTATAGCCCACTGAGTTGCTCAAGGTGGTGGTTAAACTTCCCCAAAAAAATATCACTCAGTGACGTCACGATTATTCGTCTGCAAGGAATGCGAGATGAGCAATCTTGGCTTGTAAATATTGGCATTAAGGTAGTCGCGAGGACTCTTTGAAAGTGTTCTTCGGGGGAGGACGCACTACGTTTAATCTCAGAATGTTCGCTCTTGTATTAAAGCTGTCCTTTTTGGTGTTCCACAGGGCTCGGTCCTAGGGCCATTATTAATTTTAGTATACGTTATTGATATTTTTTTAAGTTCGTTCCAGTGCGTATACGCTTCTTTTTGTTGGTGATACGAGTATTTTTTTTCCGGTCATGTGATGTCTGACTTGATACCTCATGTTAACCGCGCTTTACAAGAATATCAGACTTCGTTTCGTTGTAGTTTTTTAATTATTAACATTACCCAAAACAAAATGTATAATTTTTTTATTGGAGGTTTAACGACCACCGTGAGCAACTCAAAGGGCTATAAGTATTCACCCGTCCCTAATTTAGGGTCACTGGTTCCATGGAAGGGAGAGAGCCAATACCGTAAGACAAACACAACATCCATGCCTCATCGGGATTTGAACCCGGATCCCTTTCGGACGAATAATTAGAGGCCATCGCTTAGACCACTGCGCCACCGTTGCGGCTGAGACTCTTCCAGTTCTAAATGATATTCCTTTGGTTTTTCAAAAAAGGTAACGTATTTTTTAGGAGTTTGAAGAATCTAAAGGGGGAAGACCATGCTGAAGTTATTTCGTCGGAGTTTAGGTAGCTAATAAGAGTTCCATCTAGGATTTCTAGTCTATTACCACTAAAGATTAAATTCATACTTTATCATTATTTCATATATCCTTATTTGTCTTATTGTCTGTAACGTATACTCTAGATTCAGTTTCTTTTTGATTTTACTATCTCTTGTTATTTTATTTTCCTATGCAAATTATCTTCTCACTTAACGAGATATTGTTTCTCCCGCTGAATGATATGTGGCAACGAGTGTAAGTCATGACGTGGTGGTATGCAGTATATATAGGCGCGCTCAAGTATACCACAAAGGTTCGTTTGTATATATGATAGGTTCTTCCTAATTATTGTTATGCGATTCTACGAAAGTTCGATCTAACAGTAGTTGTGTTATATTGAACTGTGTATTGAGTAATACCAGGAGTTTCCCAATAGAAGGTTAAAAGTGAGTACGTTTTCTTAGTTCATTTTATTGTCAGACCTCTGTCTGGCCGTTAGGTCTATTTCATTGAGTGTTTGCGTTAAGTTCAGGGTATATTGTGTTTACCGCTCTAATAAGGAGCCTTCAAGGTACTAATGTACTAAAACCGAAGTTATATTACTGATATTCAAGATAATGAGGAACGCTGAATAAGAATAATTCCATATTCTTGGAATTTATTGCACGTGAGTGTCTTACCTAAACAAACTCTAGCACTTTGATGATTAAGCACACTTTAGCTACGTCAAGTAACCTTTCAATAACCCTAACGTGACTTAACGTGAGCTTTCCTGCACTACACCTCCAGCAGGAGAAATCAATTCATTATATGTCTACTTACTTGCGGTAGGAAAACTAGAAATTATATTAACAGAATTTTTTTCCTTACAAAAACAAATTGTTCGTTTTTTGAATCCATCCGAAAATGTGGAGGTCTTTCTCGTTTAGTAATCATAAATTATTAATGTTTGAGAAACTGTATAGTTATCGATCAATGTTGTTGCGACGCTAGGGTGTTTATGCCCATCAATCTAATAAATATATGTTACTTTGCACACAGTTATCAAACTCATGGGTATGATAACATTTTGATTTCTGTGGCTCGTACTAATGCGCAGTATTTTAATATTAATCTCATTGCCCCAGTCTCTGGAACAGGTTGCCGATTTATGTAAAATCACTTGTCAGTTTTGCATCGTTTAAAAGAGCACTAAAGGAATATTATGTTTACAGTTAAATTAAATTCACAGGGTTGTCCCAAAACAACTGAGAAATTGTTTGTAAAACATTCCTTCCAGTTCTGAATGTCTTCTGGAATTCTTCTTCTAAAATACTGTTGAAGCACCCCTAAACAGCTGTAATAAGCTGTTGAACAGTCTCAAACTGTCGTCCTCGTAAAGCCATGTTTTTTTAAATGGGGAACAATCGGAATTCCCATGGTGACAAGTCTGGACTATATGCAGGTTGGGTCATCAACTTAATATTTATTTTCTCCAATTAAGAAACGCCAAAACTGGGCATGTGCGACCTTGCATTGGGCCGCATATGAAAAGAACCGAAGCTGAGCATGCTCGTTTCATGCCCAAATGCTCAGTTGAAATTCTGTGAATAGATGATTTTAAAATGTGAACTATATCTTTGATATCTCTAATTGATAGGTGTCTGTCTTCCAGTATAATAACACCTATTGTATTGATGTTTACTTCTGTAACACTCGTTGAAGGTCTTCCTCAGTGCACGATTAAAGCCGCCGACCCACGACCATCCATAAATTCTTTATGCCATCAGTAAATTGTTGAATTTCCTAGACATTCATCTTTATAAGCTCCGACAAAATTCTCAAACCAACAGCAAAATTTAATGACTGAAATTTTTTTCTTATTTACATCCACTTTAGAAAATCACAGCGCGACAACTCTTGTTAGGGGTTCGCAAAACTACGATTATTAAACTGCGCACCAGAGATGACGCATGCGTGATAAATAGATGTGGTCGTTTGCTGCGGTTACTACAACGACTAATGTTTTTTAGAGACTCGTACCAAAGTCATAAGCAGTATTGTGCATTTTTTATAAAAACATTCTCCGTTATTTTGGGACAAGCTATGTACATTGTATTGCGATTATGTGCATATAAGTTGAAAAATATGTAAATTACTTGACTCCACATTTTCTTTCTTTAGAGACCAAGGGCTAGTCAGGCTAACATCAGCCTTTTTCCCTAGTTCCCTGGTATCATGTACTATATAGGTGCTTATACTGTATATGCGTTTCTTAATAGCATATAATGCGATTTTTATTTGGGCTTTTATATCTGTTTTATCAAGAATTTGTAGTTTATTTTCTTAACTGCGTGTTACCATGGCAAATAAATAAACAAAATAAATTAAAAAGAGTTAGTAAATGCATGCAATACATTGATTATCATACGCTTTCCAACATAACAGAAATCATTACTCGAGTAATTGCTCAAGTTATGGCCGTGGAATAAATCTCCCTCCTGTGCCCTGACCTTTGACCCCATTTTGATGATATTAAACAGAATTGGTTCAGTATACCACCGGAACAACATACTAAAGTTTTATCGCAATCGAAGCATTTTTACTCAAGTTATGAGGATAATGGCAGTGGAATAAATCTCGCTCCTGTGCCCTGACCTTTGACTCCATTTCGATGATATTCAACAGAATCAGTTCAGTGTACCTCCGAAACAACATACTAAAGTTTTGTCGCAATAGAAACATTTTTAGTCAAGTTATGAGGATAACGGCTGTGGAATAAAGCTCACTCCTATGCCCTGACCTATGACCGCATTTCGATTATATTAAACAGAATCAGTTCAGTGAACCTCCAGAACAACATGATGAAATTGTGTCGCAATCGAAGCATTTTTACATACGTTATGACGAATAAGGTGGTTGGAATGGATCCCGCTCCTATGTCCTGACCTTTAACCTCACTTCGTCCATTTTCAAAAGGGTTCCTTCCCATGTTGTCTCCTACCACATACTGAAATTTCATCGAAATCGAACCATTTGTACGCGAGTTATCGTGCAGACGGACAAAGCTGGAGCATATACGCTTCTTCAACCTACGGTTGGAGAGCGTAAAAAACGGGCAAGTGTCCTTTTTCCCGAGCCACCAAAGTGGCAAAAGTTCAAACGTTCGGACAAAGGATGTTATATAATTTTAGATAAACGAAAGTGAGTTTTCAATGGTTTTAACCCCGTTCAATTGATTTGCTTGTAGGAAAATGAAACTAAATAACTGGAAATCTATACACATCATAAAAGTGACGACAAAACGTGTAAATTCGGTATAACGCAGTGTATTTAATGCATACATATTGAGCAGCAATCATTAAAGTAAAAGAAATTCTCAGAGTTAGTAACACTTCTGTGAATAAACTTAAATCTTATACTTTCTTCAACTTTCACTTTTAGAAATTACATTGAGATTATAGACGTGAAGAAGTTAGCTTCTAAATGAAAACATTGCATAATAGAAAAAATGCAAATATGCTGTGCGAATATAATGATTGTCTCCGATTGGGGTGAATGCTTTTTAAGTCCCCAGTTTGCGAGGAAAAAAGAGAAAAAATAAGAAAAAACTTCGCGTCAGATACCAGTAGAGATCTTTTGCATAGTTTTGCTGCTTTGAAAGGAATTAGAAAAGCATTATTGTAATTCTAGGAGCAGAAAAACGGTGGAACCACTCTTTTTGATCACGTTCGAATTTATTTAGTTTTCATTCTTCGAACGAAGTTGAAGATATATGTTAGCATTTCAAGCACAGAATGAATGTAATCTGTGTACCTCTCACTCTTGTACAATATTTGCACATTTCCATTTAAAGGAGGCAGGAAAAATATTTTAATATGCCGATTCATTCGCCATTTCTTTACTTGGAGAAAATAAGTGAAAAACTTCAAGCACGAAGAAAAGAAATCTTTCATTTGTCTATTATTGTAAACACTGCATGTTAAGTGTTTTTGGAAGTTAGATACTTTCAAATTACCAAAAATCTTGTTATAGCAAAGCAATGATCACAGTATGTGAGAGTAATTATTAGTTGTTCCGCTCATTAACAATAATACGTTTCTAAATTGTGGGGAGATCACGAACACCGTACTAGTGTCATTCATTCTATGGAAAATGTATGTGATTCGAAGATCCACATCCTGTTTGTTGTTGTAGCTAGTACCAGATATCTTCCTTTTCAAATGGTTAAAACTGTTGGAATCATAAGGGCTCGTGTCCGGTGAAAATCGTGGATGAGGCAGTTACACGCAACTGTACTTTTTAATGATCAGCTGAACAATCTGGGCCTTATGCGGCCGCGCGTTGTCGAGCACGAAGATTGGTTGATGTCCATGATGCCGCAGTGCCCATTCAAGGATACGCTCCAATAGAAAATGAATTTAACCACTAGCACTGACCAGTTAGCAAAACAGGTCACAACGCTTGGAAAGGTTGACATCCAGTTTAAAATGCCACTTGAAAGTGCGTGTACCCGGATGTGGGATGATATAAAAATAGAATGGCAGAATAGATGGACAGTGGAGAGGCCTGAAGAAGAACGCAGACAATCTTACCCTGGGTATCGTTCAGACGTGCGCATTGTAACGGTTTCTTTAACCAAGTACTTGTGGGCATTAACCTCTGCCCGGAATATTTCAGCAAGTCAGCATTTAGGAACGAGCATGTGTTGTGGCGTACCTATCTCAGAGGTGATACACAAGTCAAGACAGCTATGTTGCTTCGCCAAACTTTGTCGGTGTAGAATAATTGAGAAATCATTCGGCTCTGGAGCAGAAAGATGCGATTTCGTGGGCAAAACGTTGTTTCCCTATAGTGGCGTCCGAACGTAAAAATGAACCTCCTGGCATTTGGGTTATTCGAAAAAGTGTGATGTTCGTTCCACACATCGTCTGGAACTAATGAGAATTCCTTCTTCTGCAGTGAGCTCCTTCAAGCCTGGATTGCAGGATAATCCGGAAACCTAAGATTCCGCCCCTGCCCTTTCTCAAGGGTGGAAGGACGTATGTGACGTACTGGTGAGGCATGTGTCAAGATGGCAAATTTGCAGCGACATACTTTGTCGGTGTAACTTAATTGGGAAAACATTCGGAGCAGACGGTTTTGATATTGGCCAACGGCGAATGGCTTTTACGCAAAAGACTTTCAGGAGCCCAGACCGTGGTCATGACATATCTTGTTTTCAGGGGTTCTTTCCTTTCACGGAGCAGAAGACGGAAGACTTAGGAGCCCTACTGACGCCGCCATGGGCAAGTCAAGGCCTTGTCGACGTGCTTAGAGACATAGTCGCATCGGAGGATTCTCTCTTCAGACAGATTAATGTAAATACGGAAGACAGCCAAGATACAGATGAAGAGGAAGGGTGCTTCATCCCTGGATCTTAGCTGAAAGAGCAACAATTCAGTGTAGACATAATCTTTCATTATACTACACCATCGTTCATCATACCATTCATTTAAACAGGATTTTACAAAATCATATAGGGTATATTGCTTTCAATGTGAATGTTTACTGCTTTTTGAAGAATGACAAAGGACCAATTTCGTCGCAAAAACGCAAGAAACATTCTTTCGAGGGGAAACAAATCTCCCAGTCGGGCCCATTTTTCGGCCCTTCGCCCAAAGCACACATCCCTTGACGGGCGTCTGACCGAAGGAATTCTGTGAGGTTTCCGCACGGGTAACACCAGCCAGCTGGTGTCCCGGCTGGTCCGTGTCGGTGGTGCAAGTATTCAATACAATTTCTTGATAGAGTCCCATTTCTCTCTCCATGCCGAATCAATAACTTCGTGGAGCAGGATAAATTCATTAGTTTTACTACGTTTCTGAGAAATTGGTAATGTCCTCATCATATGTCTTTCAAAAATGCAACATTGCAAACGTATCTAGAGGGGTCATTTTATATGAAATGCACGATGTGGGCGGAGTTGATGATACAATCCCAAATATCGGACTTGGAGAAGCGGCATCTGTCGTCATTACTCCCGCAGTGTATAGCGTTGTTGATATGACGAGAATTATAAATGGCCCAAGCAGAAGTCTCAGGTACTGTGGCGACTGAAAATCATTGATCGTACATCAAGATTGAAACTTTACATGGCAGAAATCCAACAGATATTCAGAGTGCTTTGCGAAGATGAAACAGTAGGCCGAAGTACAATTTCCCGATGGGCAATTCGCTTCGTGAAGGATGTTTATACATAATAAAATGACCCCTAGTCAGGGAGGCCGAAAACAGTAAAGCATGAGTGCAGCGAGAAACGTCTCGCTAATTGTGTCGAACAAGACTGTCGAGCAACATGCGAGGAAATCTCAGAAGCCACAGGAATTTCAGCAAAACATTAGTATTCCGTATTTTGACGAACGATTTGCAGAAAAGAAAAATATCGGCCAGATGGGTCCCTCATGACTTGACAGCCGCACAGAAACAGACTCGTGTGGACAATGCAACATTGTTGAAGCAAAGATTTGTCGCTGAGGGCGACGCTTTCCTGTTAAGGAATTGTTGCTGTTGATGGAACGTCGGTTAGAGAATTCGAACCTAAGTTGAAATCGCCGTCGAATGAGAGGAAAGAAGTCCACGCTCTCCACGACTCAAAGAAATCCCATGGGCACAATCGAAGGTCAAAGAAAAGGCGATCTTCGCGTATGATCACCTTGACAACATCAGGATAGTTTGAGCATCACGTGGAACAAGTGTCGTAGCAGCCTATTAACATAACCTGTTGAAGCACTTAGCCAGAAAAATGCACAGCAACCGACTTGACTTGCTCAGAGATGGACCTCTCTTTTTGTACGACAATGTACCACCACACATGGGGAAGGTGGTGTCAGCTTTTTTGCAGAGGTACAGGTGGGAAGTGTTACCTCACGCACCCTATAAGCCCAAACATGAGCCCACCAGTCTTCGACTGGTTTCCCGAGTTCAAACAACCCATTCGTAGGCAATGAATTTCCTTCCTGGAGGACATTTTGCAGCACTTACCCAGCGCGTCTGATAGATGAAAAAAGTGGAAACTGACCAGGATTGTGGGCCTTCCAAATCTTTGGAACGCCGTCATTCAGAAGCATGGAGACTGCATAGAATAACTTTAGTGAGACATCGTCTAGGACACTTCCCGTGTATATCAAAAAATCAAATTGTGTGTATTACATATAAATGATCTATGTAGCTTTGTTTTGCTAATAACAAATTAGTAAAATCATGCAATGCATTGATTATGATACGGTTTACAACATACCAGAAATCATTACTCAAGTAATTGCTCAAATTATGAGGATAATGGCTGGGGAATAAATCTCGCTACTGTACCCTGACGTTTGACCCCATTTCGGTGATATTAAACAGAATTGGTTCCGTATACCTCTGGAACAACACTCTAAAGTTTTGTCGCAATAGGAGCATTCTTAGTCAAATGATGAGGATAATGGCTGGGGAATAAATCTTGCTATTATGCCCTGACCTTTGACCCCATTTTGATAGTATTAAACCGAATTGGTTCCGCATACCTCCGGAACAACATACTAACGTTTTGTCGCAATGGAAGCATTTTTAGTCAAGTTATGAGGATAATGGCTGTGGAATAAATTGCTCCTGTGCCCTAACCTTTGACTCCAATTAGATTATATTAAACAGAACCGGTTCCGTATACTTCCGGAACAACATGATAAAGTTTTGTCGCAACCGAAGCATTTGTACGTATACAAATGCTTCGATTACGACAAAACTTTATTTTTTCGCACATTTTCAATAGGGTTCGTCCCCAGGTTGTCCCCTACCACATACTAAAATTTCATCGAAATCGAACCATGTTTGCGCGAGTTATCATTCTGACCGACAGACATACAAAGCTGGATCATATACAATTCTTCAACCTACGGTTGAAAAGCGTAAATAAAAAGAAACAGGGCTGAGAAGGACCGAATCCGAGCTTTAATCCTGAAGCCGAACTTGGGCTCAAGCCTGTCTTGGGCTGTGTGATGCTTACCGCGTTTCGGGCTGAGAGAAATAGATAAAGATAATTTTCTTCTTCTTTGTTTAATGTGATTTTTTACGATTCAGCATATGGTCATACGGGACTTCCCTTACACTTTCTAGATAGTTAATAGAATTCTTTGGTAACTGGGTTTGAGTGGAGAGTGGGGACATGGGAGGGCTATTTATTCCACACTTAAATACCATAGGCTACTCATTAGAGGATTTCTGCCCAAAAGGAAAAGCTTTTTTAAGAACTATACAAGATGAGCCATTCCGTTATGACCACCCCCAGCCTAGAGTAATGAGCGCGCTTGGAGAAAGAACAGTGGTGTAGGTGGAGTTCAAAGAGCAGTATATATACAATCCGAGGACCGGCTTTCTGTTAGTAGAGTGTTTGGAGTCAGAATCGGAAAAGCTGCCGATTTATCGGATTTTGATAAGGGACAAATTCTGATGGCACGGAGCCTCAGAACTACGATCTCGGAAACGGCGCGGCTTGTGGGTTGTTCACGTGCCGCTGTAGTGAGTACGTTATCAAAAGTGGTGCACAGATGGCCAAGCGACGAACCTTTGTCCAGCCGTGTGTCGTCCGAAGCTCAGTGATGACATAGGGGAACGGAGACTATCGCGCATTGTTCACATCGACCTCAGGGCCACAGTGCAAATCACAAGCGGTTACAACAGTGGTGATCAAGGCAATGTGTGACAGCACACAATTTATCGCAGCCTTATGCGCATGCGCCTGGATAGCCGAAGACCCTGCCGGGTCACCATTCTCACTGCACGTCATCGCCAACAACGCATGAAATGGGCTCAAGATCATCGAGATTTGACCGTGGATATTTGGAGGAAAGTGGCCTGGTTTGACGAATCAAGATTCCTGGTGCATCACGTAGACGTCCCAACGCAGATACGCCAATTACAAACGAGGTTATGGCATCTGGATGCACTGTTGAGAGTAAACCAGCCGGAGACGACGATTTCACGTTGTAGGCGATGTTTTATTGGGACAAATTAGGCCCCATTATCCCAATAGCACAACCTCTGACAGTTGTCAGGCATATGAAAGTAGTTGCGGACCAAGTTCACCCATTCATGGCAACTATGTCTCATGCTGGTGATGGCCATCGCCAACAGGATATTGCGCCATGCAACTCTGCCAGAATCGTCAAGGAGTGGTTCGAGGAACATGCTGGTAAGTTTCTGTTAATGTCCTGGTCTCCAAATTCACCTGACATGAACCCAATCAAACATTTGTGGTTCGACTTGGAAAAGCGGGTTCGCGCTAAATCACCACCACCACCCCGAAGTGTATGGGAACAGGAGGACCTGTTGTTGACATTATGGTACCAGATACTGCAAGATACCTATCGCCATCTCAGCTCATTGATACCTCTCCGAGTGTCTTCTGTTTTGCGGGCTAAAGGGGGTTCTACAGTTTATTAGATAGGTGGCCATAATGTAATGACTCATCCGTGTATGCCACTAGATAATACGCCAACGATAGTTTGCCTCCTGCCTCGACGCAGCAACTCCCTTCTAACTCCATTGGGCAATGTACGCATATTGCAGTTCCAGCCGATCTTTCTATGCACCCTGGGACCCGAAACATTGCAGGAAGAAACGAACAATAGAAATATTCTGCGGCAAGCGTTTGCAGTATAGAAACTGATAGAGGTCCGGTCCTTTTCCTTCTCCCTAGTTGGGAAAGACATGTGTCAATTGCAGGGAGAGGTGAGAGTGGAAGTCTGGAAGTGAAGTTTATTTTACCTTAATGGCTAAAAAAGTTGGACAGCTTTTGGGATCGCTCGGGCCAGGACACTACCTTGCAAAGTAAAATCCGTGCTCCGGAGGGTTTACTTCGGGCTCGGACGGGCTCAGGTTCATATACTTCGAGCTCAGAGGGGCTTTGGCTGACATACTCCGCACTCTAGAGGACTCGGGATGATATACGTCGAGCAGAGACGGGCTCGGAATGACATACTTCAAGCTCAGATGGCCTTGGGCTGACATACTTCGGGATCGGGTTGGCAGCCTAAGCCTAAATAGGTTTAGGCTGACAGACTTCGTGCTCTGGAGAACTTGGCATGACATACTTCGAGATCAAACGGGCTCGGGATGACATACTTCCGTCTCGGACGGCCTTCAGCTTACACACTCGGGTCGGACGAGCTCAGGCTCCTAAAATTGAGCCTAAACTCAGCACTGTCAGCAACATGAAGCTATTGATGCTTCACTCGTGGCATTGAGTGTCCAGGCCGGTTGTGGGGGTTTTATGATCTTGAGAAGTTTAAATGGCATGAACCCCTGGTGCTGGTGTATCAAAGTATGGACGTCGTCTAGCACTAGGGACTGCTTGCATACAGAGTGCATCCCACAATGTTGTATCGCCATACATAAAGAGATGGGTTCTTTCAGGACAATAATGATTGCATCATGTTATCTGGCTCTCCTTGTGCAGGAATAGTTCAACGGACACAGTTCTAATATGAGACACCCCGGATAGCTCCCAAACTCACTTATCCTCAACCCAATCGAACAGCGGTTGAATGTTGTAGAACGCCAGGTGAGACAGTTGGACACATTAACACTCTCCAAACCGAAACGGTGGATTCAATATAAAATACTACACTGCTGGCCACCCAAAATGCAACACCAATAACGACACTAGATAGCAAAGACAGATTTACTGGACACATAACAACAGATACAAAGATGAAACGATTGAGCTTACAGGCACGTGCGACTTGCGGAACACGCAGACATCAATAGTTCTAGTGGCCCCCACGGCAGGCAGTAACGGCCGCTACACGCCGCGGCGTCGAACGAAAGAGGCTTTGGGTGTGGGCTTGGGGTATGTCCGTTCAGCGCGCATCCACACGTTGCCACAGTTCATCAGGCGTAGCCGCGGGTGGTGCTTGCCGGGCCACTCGGATGCCGATCAGCGACCAGACGTGTTCGATGGGCGACATATCGAGAGAACAGGAGGGCCACGGCAGTAGTGACACCTGGTGGGCCGTGAACAATTGTTTCGCGATGCGCGCCACGTGCAGGCGCGCATTTTCCTGTTGAAACATGGCCGCTGGAAGGTCCATCACGTAAGGGAGCACTATGGGCTCCAAAACGTCTGAGATGTAGCGGTGGCTGTTGAGTGTACCGGCGATGCGTACCAGAGGGGTGTGGGTGTCATATCCATTTGCGCCCCAAACCATAACGCCAGGCGACGGACCAGTATGGCGATGCATAATTCAGGCGTCATACAGTCTCTCGCCGCGGTGCCGCCACACGCAGATCCGACCATCGTGGTGTTACAGGCAGAAGCGGGATTCGTCGGAGAAGAAAATGTCGTGCCATTCCGTAGTTCAGGTGCGGCGTTCAACGGCCCACTGCTGCCGCACTCGCCGGTGGTGAAACGTCAGTGGTAATCGGAGCAATGGGCACCGTGCGACAAATCTCCGCTCCTGCAGACGACGTCGAACGGTACGTGCTGACACAGGTTGTTGCGCACCTCACCCTAATTACTGCGCTAACGTTCGTGATGTGGCGGTGCGAGCCGTCAATGTCCGCTCCACAACAAGCCGGTCCTCCCGTTCGGTGGTGTGCCGCGGCTGCGGCAATTGCTCACGTCGGTCCGTCCGTCCCTCCTGCACTCACCGAATCCATACTCGCCTCACTGTGGCTGGATGTCGTCCACACGGGCGCCGATGTCTCGGTACGATAAACCGCTGTTGCGATAAGCCACTATTCGTCCTCGGTCGAACTCCAAAACGTGCTGGAATGACTGCGGTATTTTGCGACGAGGCATCAGGAAGCTTCCCACGCACAGGTCCGGCAGCACAACACACTTCCACTACTTACACCCCGCCTTCCGTGCACCCTTCTTATAGTGCTTCTCTGTGGCGTGCCGGGAGCACATGATTTGCAATGGTAATCGTCTGCATGTCCTCTCGCGGGCGCCGCATGCTGAGAATTTCAGGACAATCGGATGCTTCCTTCTTGGTGTTGCATTTTGGGTGGCCACCAGTGTAGATTTGTTGATCTCCACCCAACTGTACAGGCACCTTGTGAAATCGATGTCACGCCGCGTGGAGGCCGTACTTCGGTTGAAAGGAAGGCCTGCGAAGTATTATAGGTAGCCGTAATTCATCGAACACTTAATATATAGTTTTTATGACCTCTAATTGTTTGTATTCAAAAACAGTTTTCTGCTTGGCTTAAATATTTTGGTCATCTGATAATGACAACCTCTTTGTCTTCAAGATTTTGTCATCATCTTAAATGTTGTAGCTATGTGATAATGACCATTCGTTTGGTTGTCAAAATTTTGTTATTCGTTTAGCAACAAAATTTCAGCCATCTTATAATGAAGTCTTAGTTTTTGCCATAGTAAATTGTTAAGGACATTAAAAAATTCATCTTGCTTGTGATATCGATAACAAAACAATATTAGGAAGCATTTCTTGATTTGGAAACATTCATTGCTTTCACTGGCACAATTCTTCTTTTTGCGACTAGTATTTCCAAGCAACTTTAATTGTTTTTAAACAGAATTTATGTGCTCATTTGCATTTATTTAAATTTCATTGTAATAAGCGCTTATTCAAAAGACTAAAACCTGTAGTATTGGCATTTTGCGTGTCAGTTTCATAAATATTAATACGTATCAAAAACAACTTTTGCTGCTTTCAAGTCTTATGATGAATACATGAATGAAAAATCACTTCCAACAGTGGCATTAAATGCTTCATGTAGAAAACAATGTCTCATCATGCCTTTCAAGTAATTTAACTTGCATTTCTTACACTTCGTGAATTTTATCCCTGTTTTTCCATTTTTAGTGTTCCAATCAAAGGCAAAATACATTATATAATGACTTTCAACTACTGATATACACTGAGTGGGCACTTTATTATGACCACCCGTTCAATACTTCGTTGGGCCACCTTTTGCCTTTAATACTGCGTCGATTCTTCATGGCATGGACTCCACGAGATGATGATAGGTGGTTTGTGGAATCTGAGACCATGCTTGATGAATAGCACTTTTCAGGATTGTGAGATTGCAGGGTTGTGGATCCAGCTGTCTGATGGCTCGTTCAACTTCATCCCACAAATTCTCAATGGGGTTGAGATCTGGAGATTGTGGGGGCCACCTAAGCAAAGTAAACTCACCGGCATGTTCCTGAAACGAATCCTGTACAATGCGAGCACTATAACAGGACGCATTATCTTGTTGAAAGTAGCCATCACCATTGCGATGAACCATCCACATGACATGATGCACTTGGTCTGCAACGATGTTTAGATATGATGTATCAGTCAGACGTTGATCAGCACGAATTAAAAGGCCCAAAGCATGCCAGGAAAATATTCCCCAAACCATAACGTTGCCTTCACCAGCTTGAAGGCTTGTAGCAATGCATTTGGGGTCCATGCTTTCGTGCTGTTTCCACCAAATTCTCACTCGGCCATCGGCATGGTGCAACTGGAAACGTGATTCATCGGACCACATACTTTGTTTGCAATTATCGACTGTCGAATCCTTGTGCTCCTGTGCGAACTGGAGACGTTTTCTCTTGTTAACTGCAGACAGCAAAGGTGTTAGAACAGGCCTTCGGCTGCCATATTCCATCCGACGCAGTGTACAGCGAACAATGCGTGCAGAAATCATTTGAAGGGATCCTTGATTAAGATGGTCTGTAATTTGCTGCACTGTTGCCCTTCTGTTGTCTGTTACCAGTCTGGACACTTTCCGTTCCGCCCGAGCAGTCACTAGTCGATGACGACCACACATTGCACGTAGAGACCAAGTTTTTTGGCTGACAGTCCAGTTTTTCAAACACTTTAACAACAGCTGCTTTGGAACATTTCCCGAATGCGGCGGTTTCGGTGATACTCGCTCCATGGCTCCGAGCTCTTACAATCATCCCATGTTGAAAGTCCATCAAATCGCATTTTTTACCCATCTCGTCACCCAAAAATCATGTCTTCTACTATCGCAAGCACTAAGCTTTCCTTTTTTATATTAGCTTCGCCCTCTGGCGGCAACAGCGTGCAGCCATAGCTCATTTGCTTAAAACTATCAGGTGGTCATAATGCACTGCATGTTATCCTTTTATCCTAAACTGAACGTTCATTTCCGTAAAATAAGAATTTGCAACTGGTGATATAAAAACCGAAGATATGCGTTTGAAGTGTACATACATAAACGTATGAAATTTAATTGCAAATTAAACTAAAGTCTAAATAATATAATGATTGCTTTCAAATGAAAAGATATTCGTTTTCATAAGACTCACTGCTGAGGCAAAGTTCGAGAATTTTTTACCACAAATTAGATTAAAACATCTGTGATAATTTCCTGTATATCGCAACTTCCTATAAAAGCAGATCCTGAGATATTCCATAATCGAGGCCACATACAGTTAGTACATGTGCATTATGTATACACAGTCATATCAGAATATTATGACCACCTACCTAATAATGGGAATAACCACCCTTGGCCCGGATGACAGTGGCGAGACGGCGTGGCATGGACGGCAGGGCCATGCCACGGAAGGTTGCCCGAGACACACGTGGCATGGACGGCATGGCCATGGCCTTGGAAGGTTGCCCGAGACACACGTACCGATCCGGACTGCATCAGATCACGGAGGTCCGGAGACGACGTGGTTGTAGGTCGGCACGTCAAATATGTCGATCCAAATAGTCAGGGCGATTTCTCCGGCCAAGGGAGAACGGAGACATCGCTGTCGTGTTCCTGGAACTAGTCACGCACCCAATTATAGACGTGCCACTGCGCATTGTCCTATTGGTGGACACCATCACCACCTAGGTAAACATCCAACATGAAAGGAAGTACGTGGTCAGTGGGGATAGACAGGTAGATATTGGCGTCCAGGGACCTATCCAGTGATACCAGCGGTTCCAGATTATACAAGGAAAACATCCCCTAGACATGAACAATGCGACGGCTGGCCTGTACTTGACCGGCGAGCGTGTCCCGGTGTTGGTTCTCGGGTATCTGACGCCGTTTCCACCACAGCCCGTCACTTCTGTGGAGTAGAAACCCCGATTCGTTGGAGAGGATAATCTTTCTCCACTCTTCCACTGTCCAATGACGGTAGTCCCATGCGAACTGCAGGCGTCGTTGCAGATGGACCTGGGTTAACGTGGGCACCTTTACGCAGCGTCTACTCCTTTCACCCATGCGCAACACGGTTCACTCTACTCCTGTCGCGCACACCTACCTGAGCACCCCAGCGTTCATTTCCGCGGTCAATTACTGCACTTCTGCGCGTCAATCGTCCTTTACCAGTCGACAGAGGCGACGTTCTCTTCTTTGTTCGCTGATTTTTGTTGCCATACAGGTATGACGTCGGGTTGTACTGGTGTGCCAGCAGTCCATTCTTGGTATACCCGTACTACAGCACCTCGCGAACAGCCCATGAAGTCCGCTGTTTCTGTGATGTTTCCACCCTTGGCGTGGTATCCGATGATCATTCCTTTTTGAACGTCTTTCAAATCACTACCTCTGCACATTTAGCCCACGTAACGCACTATGGCTCATCTGTAATGGCCGGCCGCTTACATCTCCGTGTGGTTGACTTTGTCCCGTGCACTCTATGGCGCGCCTGGGCGAGCACACTGTGCTTCCGGGGGCGGTAGTATTATTCTGATACGACCGTGCATACATTCATATCCTCATCATCATCATTTTTTCAACAATTATAAATCCACTGCTAGATGAAGGTCTCCACAAGTTTCTTCCACCAAGGTCTGTCTTAAGCCAGTCTCTTTCATGCCACCCAGATATGATTTCGCATTTCATCCATTCATTTCCCATGCGGTGTTCTACTCTGTCCCTTGGAATCAAATCTGAAATTTTGGTTGTTCATCGGTGGTCCGTTCTTTTGGCAACATGTCCAGCCTATTGCCATTAAATGGATTTTACTCTGACCATGATGTTTTCTACTCTTGTAATTTTTCTCATCCACGAGTTTTTCTTCTTATCTTTCCTGGTTACACCAACTGTGTATCTTTTCATGCCTCTTTCAGTTGTCCGCAGTCAATGTACACTGCCAGACATAGACATTGCCCTACCAAGAAGGAGTGAGGATAGAGGGGTGAAACTGAGCATGCAAACAGGAATACATTAGGGTTTATTTTCAGCCGCGTATACATTGTTTATCAGATGAGATTATGCAGCACAATTGGTACGCCTCTGTAAAGGGTTTCACTACCACGAACGGCAATACATGCAGGAATACGGTGGGGCAATGTGTCATGTATTCGACGAATATCGTCCTGAGATATAGAACACCAATCACGGTTTACTTGCTCCTATAATTCATCAAGTTCATGCGCAGGCCTATTCGATTGCAGACGATGTCCAATGTAGTCCCACAGGTTTTAGATTGGGGTTAAATCGGAGGAATTTGCTGGCCATAGCAGTGTTTAAACATGTTGTACACATTATCTGGAGACCCTAGTGGTGTGTAAACGTGCGTTATCTTGTTGGAAAATGGGGTGCTGTAGGCCATTCAGGAACGGTATCAAAATGGGCTGCAGAACCACGCTGACGTATCGTGTAGCTGGCAGTGTGTCTGTGATGCGGACAAGAGGTGACCTGCTGTCATGCGCAATAGCACCATATACAATGATGCCTTCCTGACGTGCGGTGTGGCGGTCGCAAACAAGACAGGGATCCTTCCGCTCATTAGGGTGTTGCCGAACACAAATCCGTCGATCGTCAGAATCCAGAGAGAAACGGATTTCATCACTGAAGACCACAGTGGTCCATTCGTGACCCCAGTTCGCATGACTTCGACATCACGCCAGACGAGCGCTGCGATGGTTGGCCGTCAATAGCAGTCGACGTAACAGCTTCGTACTACGCAGGTTTGCCACATGTAACCTTCAGTTTACAGTTCGAGTTGTTATTGCCATGTCCATGAAGGATGACATTGCACGTCGGATATCGGCTGCAATGCTTTCTAGTAACGAACGAGCGTGTCGAACAATCCGCCGGTCCAGCCAGGTTGACGTCTGTCGGATTGCACCACTGCCGATCCAGGCGTGCTGACGTCTGTCGAACTGCGCCACTGCCACTTCGACGCACGTACGTCCCTTTCCTGTAGAAACTTGTTCCAACAGCGTCCAACAGTTCGTGCATCCCGTTTCACTTGCGCAGCGATACGACGTGTACACCAGCTTGATTCACACAGGCTTACAATTCTTCCTCTCTGAAACGCATCCAAATGGCGATAAATCTGCCGATGGCATGTACGCGGCATTATCGGCCTTCGAAGAACAGTTTTACAGTACAAACAAGAGATCCGGAAAGTTAGGGACGCTACTCCCAGTGAACACCCATTGCAATCCCTGTTGCTGCTGGCACCTTTATCTCACAAACGTGGGACGTCGTCGGCTCCGGTTTTACATCATTTAGATATCTCGAGTGCGTACACACGCCCTGCGATTTGCTTGCTAGTAACACACTTCTATCTAGGTGGGACAAATTTCTATGTCGAGAAATATATGTCTTTGTTAGTTAAGGTCCATGTCTCGGCTCCATATGTAAGAACTGGACGAATGCATTGATTAAACAATTTTCTTTTAAGATTTAATAGCATACTGCTATTGAGAATTGTACTGCCTGTTTCTTCCAAAAGCTCTCCAGCCAAGTTTTATACACCGATTAATTTCCTCATCAATGTGATCCTTGCTTGCTATATGTTGTCCAAGGTACATGTAGGTATCGGTTACCGCAAGCTTTTCACCATCAATCGCAAAGTCTTCATTTCTTGAAAAAGCATTGTATAATACATCAGTTTTGTCTTCTGAAAATTCATTTTTAATCCCAGGTCTTTACTCTTGTCAGTAAGTTCCTGGAACATACTTTGCAGTTCTGAAGGGTCAGTTGCAAAAATGACTACGTCATCAGCAAAACGAAGTTGAGTTGAATAATCCCCATTAATCTTTACCCCTTGTTTTCTCAGTAAATAATTGACAAACACTTTGCAATGTAGCATTGACAAATTTGGGAGATATTGTGTCACCTTGTTTCACTCCCTTTCCAATTTTTATTGGTGCTGTATCCTCAAATAGCCAAACGTTTGCCCTTGCGTTATCACAGATGTTATTAATGATGCTAATATAATAAGCATCTTCAATACCGCAGGATTTCAAAGCCATTATGACTGCTGATTATTTCACGGAAACAAAAGCCTTTTAATAATTGATAAATGCCATACGTAATGGGAGTTCATATTCAGTCGTTCTTTCCGTTAATTCTCGCAATACATGAATATGATCTATTGTTGCTGTAGCCACTCCTGAATCCAACTTGTTCTCTCGATTGAGCCATGTCCAATTTTACCTTCAAGCGATACGAAAGAACCTTAGTGAAGTTTTTATAAACCACTGAAAGGAGGCTAATGGGCCTGTCGTTCCTGAGATCATTAACGTCACCTTTTTTATGTAGCAGGATCATTGTAGCATTGTTCCAGTCCTCAGGAATCTTTCCTTCATTGAGACATCTAGTGAAAACTTGGGCGAGTGTAGTTTCTATTTCTCCGCTTGCGTCTTGTATAATGCCCACGGCAATTCTATCTTCTCCTGGAGCTTTTCTTCGCTTCATGTTCTTGATTGCATGTGAAACTTCTGCTGCGAGTACTGGAAGAACTCTGGTACTGGTACCTTTCTGAATGATTGGAATAGGTGTATCATCGCTTTCATATAGTTTTGTGTAGATATCTTTCACTCTTGTCAAAATTTCGCCTCTATTTCTTGTTACAGTGCTATCTTCTTTTCTCAGTGCCATAATACTCTTTCTTGTTCCCTTACTGAAATGTCCCTTTGCTTCCTTCAGGCGCTGATTATTTTCAATTGCTTTTCTCACTAGTTCACAGTTGAATTTAATTATGTTTTCATTGATATTTTTCCGAATTGTCTTGCATAATTTTATATATTTCACTTTAGAAGTTAAATTTTCTTTATTTGGCCTCATCTTCCTTCTCTTCAGCATCAGCATTTTTGTTTTTCCTCATAACTTCTTCATATGCAACTTGTTCTTAGTACCACAAATATTTGTTGCTGTTCCCATAAGAGCCTTGACTAGTTTCCTGTTAACTTCAGAGATGTCCACTTCTTCCGATGTTAGACCTTTTACAGCAGAGAATCGGATCCTCAGTTAAAAATTTAAACGCATTGTGATGATTTTTAAGGTACTGTAACGTACCAGGAGATGTGACGTACCTGCCCGAAGGACGCACACGACATAAAGGCAGATAGGATTCAGAATAAAACGTCCGCGTAGCTCAATTGGTAGAGCAACTTATTCCGGAATGAGAGGATCCGGGTTCGAATCCTGGCGTGGACAGAAATGACGGAGAAATTTACTTCGTTATAGTACGTAATATCAATACAGTTTGTTTGATTTACGAGGTTACCACGTTCCAATTTAGTGTTGAGGTTCATCTTACATTTCACCATTCTATGGTCACTATCTGTGTTGAACTTGCTTAGAACACTGCAGTCTTCGATGACGAATTTCTTGTTACACGTAATAAAATCAGTTTCATTTGTTGTCCTATTGGGATGTCTCCATGTTTATTCCCTATGTGGCTTTTCCTTGAGAAAGGAGTTTACGATGAAAAATCTTTCTGCCTCTGCAAACTACTAGAGTATTTTCATACTGGTTTCTGTTGCCATGACCGACTTTTCCTAGCTAAGTTTCATTCTGATGCTGTTGCATAGAAATCTCCCATAATAATCTTCAAGTGCTGCTTCCCCTTTTTATTTAGATGCTGATTTATTCTCATAGAAATCTTCACTTTCTTCCTCAGGATGACTTGTAGTGAGTGCGTAAGCTTAAATAACCTGAGTCTGGTTTCTTTTTGAAAGTTAGATAACGAGTCGCGCAGCTTTGTCCGAGGAACTTTCAACTTCCAAAACTTTGGAAGAGGAAAGATGACATATGTCAATCAGTAAGTAAATTTTAGAAATGTTTCAAGTAGAAGACTCCTGTAGATACGGATTATTTTTCAGGAAGGAAGAAAAATTTCATCTTCTTTTGAAAAACTTTGCTTCTTTGCTTTGAAATTACATACGCAGAGACATAATTAAAAGAAAGGACGTAGTTAACATAAGCAAAGACCAATACCAGAAAAGTATCCTGAGATTTCGTCGTAAAATGCCTGCCAAAAATACATAGTCTCTTTTGATATGTCCATGAATAGTAGTTAAGGTAAGTAGAAGAACTTTAAGAGTTCGGAAAGATTGATGTCTAAAACGAAATTAGAAGGACCGTAGTTCGGAAAGGTTTGTAAGTCTGAATAGGGTTTAGAAAGCAGTAGTTCGGAAAGGTTGATGAGTTCAAATTGAAATTAGAAGAACCATAGTTCGTAAAGGCTCATGAGTCCAAACAGAGATTAGAAAGACAACAGTTCGGAAAGGCTGATGAGTCCAAATAGAGATTAGGATAACGTAGTTCGGAAAGACTGATGAGTCTAAATGAGACTTGAAAGACAGTAGTTGGGAAAGTTTGATGAGTTTAAATAGAGATTAGAAGAACCGTAGTTCGGAAAGGTTGCTGAGTCTAAATAGGGATTAGAAGGACAATAGTTCAGAAAGGTTGATCATTCAAGAAGTCCTCAGCAATGCAGGGACTTAAAGACATAGAAGACTCTTAATAAGTCTTCGGAAGACAGTAGTCTGAAAAGGTTAATAAACCTAAATAGGGATTAGAAGGACAGTAGATCGGAAAGGTTGACGAGTCTATAGGGGCCTCAACAATAAGGACACTCAGAAAAATAGGCAAGTCTAAAGACATCTTAGAAAAGAGAGTAATTTTGAAAGATTGATTATTCTAAACAGATCTCAGTAGGGCAGGAGCTCAGATGTTCCTTAAAAAGGCAGGAATAAAGAAAAGTCGTTAGCCTAAATCTTCCTTAGAAAAGCAGAGCTGTGAAAAGTGAGTGAGTTTAAAGATGATTTAGAAAACCAAGGGTTGAAAAATGTTCATAAGTTTAAAAGCCTTGGAGAAACCGTGCACTACCTGCTCACAAACAGCTGAAAACAGAAAAAAATATTGCTCTTGTAGTTTTGAATTGTTCAGTCTTTACTGGTAGAGTTTTGGTAAATTAAATATTTAACTTTTTCAATCCCCGTATTTAAATTCATTTTTAAGGCTAATGCTTTCTCTCGAATGAATTTTGTGCTATACAAATGTTTCCAAGAAATTCGGTAAGTTTATACATGTATAAATCAGCAATAGAAAAAAAATGCAAATGAAAGAGCATGTTAATCATAGTAGGAAACAAATAATGCACATATATATATATGTTAAATACGTTCATATGACTAATTAAAGTATAATTTCATCCAAAACACAAAAGTCGTAGGAAACGTATGGGGACATTATGTTATACTGTACATGGTAGTTCACAGCAACCATGTTTAGAATAATCTCCATTTCGTTAAATATTCTATTTAGAGAAATATCAGGTTAAATCTTTGAGAAGCTTATTAATTATGTAGTTGGTTGTTTATTTCGATTCGTATTTCGTAAGAGAATAACGGCAAACATTTGTTCGGAATATGATTAACATAAGTGGCTTTTTATTTCAAGTCTGTTAATTCTTCATGTGAGTGAATTACTGGACGCTTCCACCTAAAAACGATGATATTAAAACACAATATTGTAGTATGAAACTCAGGAATATTTAAAACTTAATCACTATAGTAATTTTCTGTAACATTCCAATACAAAAGGAGCAATTCACCAAATCTTTACTCACTAGCTTGTCTTTTCCAGCAACTGTACGTATTCGAAGAAACATGATGACGAAGATTAAATTTAAAGCGTAAGGCTTAAGATAAATTCCATTTGGTTTGGTAAACTTCACACTATTTCTTTGTACTGGATCGGCGTCAAATGCAGGTGCGGGAAGCCCAGGAAGCTTTCTTTGGCTTCGGCTCATTAAAATGGTTTCTGAGCTTTGGTGTTCTTTACTTGGAAATGATGTTTTAATTCCCCTTTCCATATGTGTGCAAATTTATTGCTTCACCATTTGAGTATATTTTTTTCATTTTGTAGATCAGATTCAGATATGAAAACATGAATTAAGTACATAAATAAAAACAGTTCCATTGTATTTGATAAACGCAACTCCACTTCTCTGGTGTTGGAAAGTCGATATGGCACGTTTCTGATAACCGTACTTTACTTCACCTGAATTTTTCGGCGGTGGTGAATTCAATTACAGAGGATTTCACACATTTTTAGAACATTTCTGATACGAAATAGCAGAAAACAAAAGAAGTTCAAAGAATTGAAACTGGCAAGAGCGTGTTAGATGAATACGAAAGAAAGATTAGCTGCAGTTGAATATCGCCTGCTAAGAAAATGGCGCACGTAAACAAGCTGTTGACAAAAGTTTATGTTTTTGCTCTTTACGAAGAGAAATATTCGTAGTCTGTAATTAAACAAGTTAGTAAAATCATGCAGTGCATTGATTATGATATGCTTTCCAACATACCAGAATCATTACTCAAGTTATTATGAGGATAATGGCCGTGCAATAAATCTCGCTCCTGTGTCCTGGCCTTTGACACCATTTCGATGATATCAAACAGGACCGATTCAATATACCTCCGGAACAACATGATAAAGTTTTGTCACAATATAGGCAGTTTTAGTCAAGTTATTAGGACAATGGTTGTGGAATAAATCTCACTCCTGTGTTCTGACCTTTGACCCCATTTCGATGATATTCAACACAACCGGTTCAGTGTACCTCTGGAACAATATGATAAAGTTTTGTTGCAATCGAAGCATTTTTACGTAAGTTATGACACATAAAAATGGGATGGATCCCGCTCCTATGTTCTGACCTTTGACTCCATTTCGCCCATTTTTAAAAGAATTCATTCCAAGGTGGTTCCCTACCACATACTAACATTTCATCGAAATCGAACGTTTTTACGAAAATTATGAACTATAAGAAGGGCAATGGAGTGAATCCCGTTCCTATGTCCTGACCTTTGACCCCATTTCGCCCATTTACAATAGGGTACGTCTTCGCGTGGTCCCCTACCACATACTAAAATTTCACCGAAATCGAATCAGTTTTAAGAGAGTTATCGTGCGGACAGACTGACAAAGCTGGAGCATGTACGCTTCTTCAACTAACGGTTGGAAAGCGTAAAAAACGCTGTGAAGATCATGGAAATAACATTAAATGTAAAATAAGCAAAATTATTAATATCAGAGAGAAAAAATTGTTGCGCAATGCATTTAACAAGAAAAAGAACAGCGAACAAATATCCAAAAAAGGAACAGACATAAAAAAAAGGATCCACCCCCTCCCCTCTTAACTTTGAAACCGTTTGCCGCATATAAACAAATAAGGTATCGTTGGAAAGGACTCGAAGGGAACTATCATATGATGCAAAGAAACATGCTAATTAGGCTAATTAACATACCAATTAGCTCTCTATCTCCGAATTTTTTACGTATAAGAGGTATGTAATTTTACGCACAATTTATTCAGCACATAGCAAAACCCCTAAATTCCAAATTTGATACAATACTTCCCATAAATACGTGTACAGTGAGCTACGGAAAAAAGATGCCGCTAATGTTGAACTGCGGAATTTAAATTTGATTTCTATCATTTAATCGAGAACAGATACAATGATTTGGTGTTGCAACAGTAAAACACAGATATACCCAGATAATATGAGCTTCTATGCAAGGACAGAACTGGTATATTATTAAGGTAATTATAAGCTATGGAATATGATCATGAAGAAAAAAGTATTACCATATCTCATTAATAGCCCATTCAATGCGCAATATTTTTAAATCCATAAATCTAAAGTTACAGCGTGATAGCATAAAATCTTGTTGAGATATAAGCGAAAACTCAAACATACATCGATTATCGATTGATGGAGAAAAGCTAGAGATAACAGACACGTACGTTTATCTTGGACAGCAGATATCATGTGAGGGTCACATTGATGAAGAAATTAATCGCCGTACAAAACTTGCCTGGAGAGCTTTTGGAAGAAACAGCATAATTTTCAAGAGCAATATGCCATTATGTCTTAAAAGAAAAGTGTTTGATCAATGCATCCTTCCAGTGCTTACGTATGGTGCAGAGACGTGGACCTTAACTAAAACAGACATACGGAGGCTGCAGACAACTCGGAGAGGTGCATGCTTGGTGTAACCAGGAGAGATAATTAGAGGAACACGTGGATCCGAAGAATGACAAGAGTGGAAGACATAATGATCAGAGTTAAAATCCCTGAAATGGCAATGGGCTGGACATCAATGAAGGACAGACCATCGATGGACAGGCGAAATTGTAGATTGGCTTCAAAGGGACAGGAAAAGACCCAGAAGAAGACCACATGGAAGATGGGTGGATGAAATTCGAAAGTATGCGGGAGTGACATGGATAAGACTGGCACAAGACAGACCGTTGTGTAGGAAACTTGGGGAGACCTTCGTCCAGCAGTGGATTGATAATGGTTGACAATGATGATGATGATGATGATGACATCGATTAAGGGCCGTCCGTGCATAAAAAAACATATGTTCCTCTACTTACTGTAAAGTAGTTTACCCCGCAGTATTTGAAAACACTTTGGAGAAAGTGTTTCTACGTGACTTTGATACTGATTTTTGGTTGCAAGGAAAATAACCATGGGATGCGGAATCAGTTATGATACCACTGAATTCAAAATTGCAACTTTTAATGATAAACATTATAAATCAATAATTTTGCACAAGTATAACTTAACTTACGACGAAGTTTGTGAAGTGACATATTTAATCATTTTTATAAGTTACATAGCTGACTCTTGTATATTGTTCCTGTGTCCCACAATGCCGCAGAATATGTCTACTGCTATGTCTCCTCAGGTTAAAATACAGCGAATACCTAAGTAGAGGTACCATTAGTTTAATTCTAGCTTTAGATCAAACTAGATGTCACGCTACATTTCCGTAGGCGAATGTGTGGACAGATAACTTTCGCAGAAATAAGGTTTTAACTAAATATATCTCAGTGAACTACAGAAACCAGTATCAATGTTACAAATCAATTATAATTGATGGTGAAAAAAATCCCGTCAATAATAACGGAGGAAAATAAGATGTGTAATTTTTAATATTCATATATTGTTTTTTTCTTGTGATGTCCAACTGTGAAAGTATGTTTCATAAACACTGCAACAATGAAAAAAAGAAAGCAATTAATAAGTAGGAACCGTACACCAATTATACTCCAAATAGTATAACTGTACTAATGATCCGAATTTCTTTGTGTAGAATAGAAATAAAACTTTCAAGTTTTATTTCTATTCTACGCCAAGAAATTCGGATCATTTGCATAGTTATATTATTTGGAGAGAAAAAAAAACATTATCGGTTCAGGTAGGGATTCAACAATTTACATCGGCAACCGCTCGCATTTTTCCAGTGTTTGTTCGCCTCACATCAGATGTTTCTATAGGCAGCTCATGATTAAATATATGAAAAACAAAAGCTACAGCCAGTTGTATAATAATATTTCCGACATTTTTTTTGTGAAATCGTTTGAAAGCAAGCTTTTTTAGTCGTTCCAGTCCTTTAAAACCTCTCATAAAAGGCATAGTGGTCCTAAAGCGCGATTGCTTCATGTATACTGCAAAAAAAAAAAAAAAAAAAAAAAAAAAACATAGGTAGTTGTCAAGCAATTAGGTTCTCCTGTTTTTGCTCTTGCCAGATAGCAGAAAAATGTTAAAATAATATAAACATTTTCGGAATTTTAGAATTCTGCAGTTGCAAATGTAAAAATAGTATGGAAGTTCATGCGCAGAACCAAAAAACATATGCTTTCTTTTCTTTCCTTTTTCCTTTCTTTTTCATTTCTTCTACAGATATAAATATGTAATATCTGGTTATCTGGTTATACTCTGCGAAAAGAATCTAGTTATATTCTGATAATTTCGTAGTTTAAAAGAAAAAAGGAAAAAGAAAGTTCCCAATCAGGTTTCTTCAGTATACGCATATAATAATAAAAAGACGCTGTTACCTACCTACTTTATTAGAACTGTCAATTTTTAGACTTAAATGAGAAAAGAAACTGGTTTGATAATCTAAAATAAACATTTTAGGTTCTCAAGGGAAATTTTAAAATTAAATTTCATACGATGGGATTCTAAATGAAAAATTCCATATGTCGTTTGTGAACGACAAAGTAGATCCAAAATTCCTGACGAAAAACGCTATAGCGTTTTTCTGTTTCAAAAGATTTGATCATGGGACGTAATGCATCTGTGACGTCATATCAGAATGATTTAGATGAGGTGGCGTCACACCAGAAGCTGTTAAAATTGGTCTGCGTTTCTAAGACAACAAAGCAAAGTGGTACACGCGTGCGCTGTACGCGACAAAATGAGACAAACGTTCATACGTTCAAACAAAGGAAATTATATAGCTTTAGATTGTCACGTGGAATTAATATCAGAGGTGCAAATTTAAATTACAAGACATAGAGGTTCCCATTTATTCGTGTGTTAAGCCCGATAACTATATGAAAGCAAAGGGAGTTTTTGAGGTGGAAAACAAAACAAGTTGCAAATCACTTGGAATAGATCGCACACTTTTTTAGCATTTTGTGAAAGCCATTTCCAAAAAAAGAGTGATCGTTGCGTTCCTCATATGTTCCCAAGGTGTTCCGTATGTCTATGTGTTATCGGTGCTCTTTGCATGTGTTAACAACGCTCCGCCCTCCACAAAATATTTTATGATAGAAGACAATACTTTTACATAACACATTCGGAACACTACGTGGAAAAAGCATGGAACACTGTCGTAACACACGGCGAACACATTTTCCAGAATTACTTTCTGGATGTGTTCCGAATGAGCTGGCAACCTCAATGTCGGAACACATTGATGTGCTATATATTGCGAAATGCCACGGACAGCTCTGACGTACCTGCCAGAAGGACGCACACGACATAAAGGCAGATAGCAGTCAGAATGAACGTCTGCGTAGCTCAGTTGGTAGAGCGACTTATTCCGGAATAAGCGGACTCGGGTTCGATTCCCGGCGTAGACCAAAAATGACGGAGAAATTTACTTCGTTATACAGCTTATATAGAAAAGAAATTATCGAAGTAGGGCATGGCTCAAGCGTCTGCATCATTTAAACTGTAATAATGCACTAATTCACTTAAATAGCGGGTTTTGGATCAGTGAAACTTGACATCAAACATGTCATGTGTCATTTGGTGCACATAGATATTCATCTGCTATCCATTCAGTTGGTTAACATCAGTGCCAGTCCTTGTATATTCCATGGTATATATATATCAGAGTACAGCATAAACTATATTTTCAGGTTTATTTCATAGGTCGAACCATTCCCTGCCCGAATTTCGACTATGTATTTGGACTCCTTGTTTACGTGTGGCTGTGTCCGGCTCGAATGTGGTCTTTTCAACTAGTTTTAGTAATACGTGACCAATGACAAGCAGCATAGAGTTTTATACGTATTTAAAGTTATATTTGACATTTATTAGGTGTAGAAATAAGTTTTAAAGCGTTTTTGCGTGACGTATACCGCTAATTTACATATCCGACATTCCCTCATGTTGTTTTCACGTGATCTTAACTGATCCAGAGTATAAAATGTGACACAAAAGTTTACCCAACTGTCAAACGCACTTGCACATCGGTGGATGAAAGATGGGAAGGAAACTGCACTTATCCGACACTACATTCGTTACGAATTTCATCAATGTAAAAGTGCTGCAAAAGCATGTGCATCGATGTGTTCTGTTCTGCGGGAGAATATTGTATCGAAAAGCACGTGTGGGCTTTGGTTTAGACGGTTTAAAGCAGGTGATTTTTACGTTAGCTATCGAGAACGTAGAGGCGCCCCGCAGAAGGTTGCACATGAGTAACTGCAAGCATCGCTGGATGATGATTCGTGTCAAACGCAAAACAAACTAACTCAACAAACAATTTCCAATTGTTTACGCTCAATGGGAAAGATTCAGAGGGAAGGAAAATGGGTGCCACACGACCTGAGCCAGAGGAACAAGGATGAGCGTGTCATGAAATGTTTGAATCAGTTGAATTAACACAGAAAGTTTTTCCTGTAGAAAATCGCTACGGGTGATGAAAAGTGGATATGGTACGACAATTCCAAACGTAAAAAACACTGGGTAGATCCCTGTGAAGTAACGACTTCGACACCGAAACGCAATATTCACTCCACGAAAGTTCTGCTGTGCATCTGGGGGAATATGAAGAGTGTGCTCTATGATGAGCTATTGGAACAGGGTCAAACTTTCCTGCTGATCGCTACAAGCAACAATTGCTGCGATTGAACCAAGAAATCTGTCCGAAATGTCCATTCACGGCCAAAGGATTGTGTCTCTTGAAATTACTGCTCAACAACGCTAGGCCGCATGTCACGAAATCGGTCTAGGAAACGTTATTGACGCTTGACAGGGCCGTTTTTGGAGCACCCGGGATATAGTTCCGACATAGCCCCTTCAGACAATCAGTTGTTACGATCGATGCAACATGGTTTGTCTGCTGTACGGTTCCGGATGATTTTGTGGAACGTTCCACAATAAGGAGAGGAACCTTTTCAACAAAAGTGAGCAACCTTCCACACATTATTGAAACATTCTGTCCCAGAGTGTCAGCATCATTATGAGGAACGTTCCACATTAAACTTGAAAACATTTCACAAAAGCGGAAAGCCTGCTGTGGAATCTTTTCAACAACTTTGAGGAACTTTACACATGCTACTAAAAAATCTTGAAACAGGTTGGCAGCCTGATTTTGAGTAAAGTCCCACATTAAACTTGAAAACTTTTCACAAAAGCGGAAAGCCTCCAATGGAATCTTTTCAACAACTTTGAGGAACTTTACACATGCCGCTGAAAAATCTTGAAACAGGCTGGCAGCCTGGTTTTGAGGAACGTTCCACAGTAAACAAAGAAACGTTCCAGAAACATTTGAAGCCTTCAGGTAACAGAAACAGGAAACATTTCTAACAAATCTGAACAAGGTTTTGCGTAATATATCTGAAAAATAATTCTCTTTAAAAATGTTCCTGAAATTTTCGTTTGCACCAGGATAGATATTTTTTTACCATTTCCAGAAATTACTTTTAGCGTTTCAAAAATGAACAATGAACTCCAATAAGGGCAATTCATGATGTACTAGTTAATTCTTGATAAACACGGGTAATGTAGTAACAGCCAGTATAGAATCTTATGCTTACTGAATAAAAAAAGATAAGGACAATTTAAGCATGAATTTTTTAATTTAAAAAGAGAAGTTATAAGAATGTTCATGTAAAAACACTGTTCTTAACAAATGTTAATTGTGTGTTACACATAGATACTACATCTTTTGTAGAGAATGCACCTGTACAAATAAATGCGTTCGAGGATATTCTACCTATGGCACATACAAAACCAATTTTCAGTTTACCCAAGCTTGACTGAAAAATCAATGAGTTTTACATTCGAGACACTTTACATTTATATATTATGGTGCCTTCTCAAGACGTTAATTACTCACTGAACAAACGATACAAGATAGAACTTACCCTGTATCATTTGTTACACCCAGTTAGAACTTATATAACTTATCCTGTATCCTTTCACATCCAGCTAGAACTTGTTTAACTGCAGTGATCATCAGAAGTGATGACTTAGTCATTTTTAACAAATGCCCAATAATCAGCTTAATTGTTGTATGATGGCGTCCTTTGCTTGTTTCTTTTATTTTCGTCGAACACCTGCTGCAAGTTTACATTTGTGAGTTTCGGTTCGTGTTTGCGTGGATGCCGACAGCCAGCAGCTCGTTACAGAGAATTATGGGATCACGACCCTGGATTAGTTGGAATGGCATCGCAGTGATGTGAGGGAACTGGCTTTTTGTTGTTCTTACAAAAGATGCTCTAAAAGAGCAAATGTATTACGATCACCTAAAAGGATTTTCACTGGAATATAAACTGTTTTGTGTTAAGTACCAAATGGGTAACAATTCACGGTAAGACTGTTTAAAATAGACTAAATAGAAAGTGCGGAGTCGTTATTTAATAACTCATTCATTCTATGTTTAGAATTATCAGTGAACTTACATTAGCATTTCAGTTGTGTGATTATTCCAGAATAAATAACGATAAATTATTTCAGGAGTCTGTCGATTATGGTTCTACGTCAATTCGTCGCGTGCGTCAATTCGTCGACCGCGTCAATTCGTCGACTGCGACGATTCGTCGCGCGTCAATTCGTCGCGCGTCAATTCGTCGCCTACGTCAATTCGTGGCGCGTCAATTCGTCGACTGCGTCAATTCGTCGCGCGTTAATTCGTCGCGCGTCAATTCGTCGACTGCGTCAATTCGTCGCGGACAAATTCGTCGACTACGTCAATTCGTCGACTACGTCAATTCGTCGCGTTTACAGATTTTGGTTACATACAAAACGAATGCAGGAAAACGTACGATTTCGAACGTCTCGCTCCCTGATCAAATTTATAAAGTTTGGACACGCAGACAGGACAGGAATATTACGTTTTTCTTTGGCACTAAAAATATTAGACGGTAAACGGTTTTTAGAACGGGGCAGGGCCCGGTTGGTCAGAGCCCCCCATATACAAAATTTTCGTAAAATCTACAGTTTTCAATTCAGAACCACCAAATCTGGTATACTATCTCGTGGTATTCTAACTTAGACTGTAGACGGTTTTGGGAAGCGGTTGCAGAGAGAGGGGGGGGGGTTAGAGCCCTCCCCCCTACAGAATTGCCGTAAGATATAGTTTTCAATTTAGAACTACCAAATTTGGTATATTATCTCATGGTACTCTAACTTAGACGGTTTTTGGAACGGGTCAGGGGCCCGGTTGGTCAGAGCCCCCACACACAAAATATTCGTAAGATCTACATTTCAAAATTGCCTTTATTCTTCAGTAAAATAACATTTCTATGTACATGACAGTTTTCAATTCAGAACCACCAAATCAGGTATCCTATGTCCATAGTACTCTAACTTAGACGGTTGTCGGTTTTTGGAACGGGTCAAGGCCCGGGGAGTCAGAGCACCCCCCCCCCTACATACAAAATTTTCGTAAAATCTAGTTTTCATTTCAGAACCATCAAATTTGGTATCATGAAACTCTAACTTAGACGCTAGACGGTTTTTGGAAGGGGTTGGAGCCCGCGGGGTCGGAGCCCCCCCCCCTTATAAAAAATTTCGTAAAATCGACAGTTTTTATCTTAGAACCACTAAATTTGGTATACTATCTTATGGTACTCCAACTTAGACGGCAGACCGTTTTTGGAACGGGTCAAGGCCCGGGGGTGAGAACCCCCCACATACAAAATTTTCTTAAAAACTACAGTTTTCAATTCAGAACCACCTAATCTGGTATACTATATCATGGTACTCTAACTTAGACGCTAGACGGTTTTTGGAAGGGGTTGGAGCCCGGGGGTTAGACCCCCCCGAATAAACACTTTTTCGTAAAATCTACAGTTTTCAACTTAGAACCACCAAATTTGGTATACTATCTCATGGTACTCTAACTTAGACGCTAGACGGTTTTTGGAAGGGGTTGGAGCCCCCCCCCCCCTTATAAAAAATTTCGTAAAATCTACAGTTTTCATCTTAGAACCACCAAATTTGGTATACTATCTTATGGTACTCTAACTTAGACGGCAGACCGTTTTTGGAACATGTCAAGGCACGGGGGTGAGAGCCCCCACATACAAAATTTTCTTAAAAACTACAGTTTTCAATTCAGAACCACCTAATCTGGTATACTATCTCATGGTACTCTAACTTAGACGCTAGACGGTTTTTGGAAGGGGTTGGAACCCGGGGGTCAGACCCCCCCCCCCCGAATAGACACTTTTTCGTAAAATCTACAGTTTTCAATTTAGAACCACCAATTTTGGTATACTATCTCATGGTACTCTAACTTAGACGCTAGACGGTTTTTGGAAGTGGTTGGAGCCCGCGGGGTCGGAGCTCCCCCATCATAAAAAATTTCGTAAAATCTACAGTTTTCATCTTAGAACCACCAAATTTGGTATACTATCTTATGGTACTCTAACTTAGACGGCAGACCGTTTTTGGAACGGGTCAAGTCCCGGGGGTCAGAGCCCCCCAGATACAAAATTTTCTTAAAAACTACAGTTTTCAATTCAGAACCACCTAATCTGGTATACTATGTCATGGTACTCTAACTTAGACGCTCGACGATTTTTTGAAGGGGTTGCATCCCGGGGGTAAGGGCCCCCTCATATAAAAATTCGCAAAATCTACAGTTTTCAATTTAGAACCACCAAATTTGGTATACTATCTCATGGTACTCTAACTTAGACGCTAGACGGTTTTTGGAAGGGGTTGGAGCCCGGGGGTCAGACAAACCCCGAATTTTTTTTTTTTTTTTTTTTTGTAAAATCTACAGTTTTCAATTTAGAACCACCAACTTTGGTATACTATCTCATGGTACTCTAACTTAGACAGTAGACCGTTTTTGGAAGGGATCAAGGCCCTGGGGGTCAGAGCCCCTACATACAAAATTTTCTTAAAAACTGCACTTTTCAATTCAGAACCACCAAATCTGGTATACTATCGATTGGTACTCTAACTTAGACGCTCGACGATTTTTTGAAGGGGTTGCATCCCGGGGGTAAGAGCCCCCCCATTAAAAATTCGCGTAAAATCTACAGTTTTCAATTTAGAACCACCAAATTTGGTATACTATCTCATGGTACTTTAACTTAGACGGTCGACGGTTTTTGCGACGGGTCAAGGCACTGGGGGTCGGAGCCCCCCCCGCACACACGCACAGACATACAACATTTTCTTAAAAACTACAGTTTTCAATTCAGAACCACCAAATTTGGTATCATGAAACTCTAACTTAGACGCTAGACGGTTTTTGGAAGGGGCTGGAACCCCGGGGTGAAAGCCCCTCCCCTCCTCGTAAAAATTTCGTAAAATCTACAGTTTTCAATTTAGTACAACCAGATTTGGTATACTACTTATGGTTATCTAACTTAGACGGTAGACGGTTTTTGGAAGGGGTCGGGGCCCGGGTCAAGGTAGCCCCATGCAAAATTTTCGTAAAAAGTTCCGTTTTTTACTCTTAAGAATACCCTATTTACGTTCTAAGGCGCTCTTTGGCCCTTTGAGGGCCTTGCACCATAAACCATCAACCAACCAACCAACTAACCAACCTACGGTCTAAGTTAGGGACTGTAGATAACAATAAAGTGCAAAAATATGCGTTTAATGGTGTATTAAAAACACAAATCTATATAGTTTAGCTTTCACTACCAACGAACGGCTTATCAGAAAGAAATATAATGTAATGTAAACAGAGAGTTCCAGATATTCAAAATTCAAAACGGTAAGAAAAAGATGATCAATGCCAATGTGAAGTCGTATGCATGCGACATCACATAGGTACATTGCATTTCTGTGTCGCGGGATTCACAGAAGCACACGCCAGATGTACGGCAGTTCTATAGATGTCTCCTAGAAGGTAAGTATTCCCATTCCTTTTTCTTTCTTTTTTGTTTCGCAAAACTAAATTAACTAAATCAAAAAATTTAAAATAAGTTTACTGGAAAATTGCAGGAATATCTTTTTCATTCATTAACTTTCACCAGCTGAACTTGGTGATTCCACAAATAGTAATATGTACCTGGCAAATAACTGGTATCCCTGCTAGTACAAATTATATTAATGATTTATTTGCGTCCAGTTCAATCTAGTATGTCCATAAGAGCGTTTGGGGCCGTATGAAAAATACATTTCAACGTGTGCCGCTACGGCGGCGGAGTGATCTAGGCGCTGGCTTCTGACCACTTGTCGAGAAGGATCCTGGTTCAAATCTCGGTGAATCATGGACGTTGTGCTTGACTTCTGGCACTGGCTGGTCCCCCTTCCCAGGAACCAGTGGCCCAAAATTGGGAATGTCAGACTGCTTATAGCCCACTGAATTGATCACGGTGGTCGTTAACCCCCCCCCCTCCCTAAGATTGCGACGTGTCCATTGCTATTTGTTGTGGACCGTACAAAAAGTATGTTTTTGATATCAAAGTGTCCACTTCCTTGTAGGCTGGCCATAAAATGTTAGGGGACCGTACAAAATTGCACTTTTGTTTTCACCTTGTCAGCGCTTCGGTATATGGTTGAAGTATACGTACATATAGTTGGGCCATTTCAGCACGTAGTTTGGTTTATATAGAAAATCAAGATAATGTTACATTTTTACTCAGCTACAACACATTAATCCCAAAGGCTATTTGTTGAAATCTTTAATCCGCCGTGCTCATATTCACAACGTTAACATAACATGTCAAGTTATTAATGTTGCAGTTTTACCCTGTCACAAAACTTTAGTTACAAGACCTTAGGCGTAAACTTTTTTTAGGAATTTTTAGTCCGACGTATTCATAAGGTTTCGATAACATGCCAAGGTTATAGTACTGCGTTTTGACTGAGGCACAAAAATTAATAAACAGGCCTTAAGCCTTTTTATCAGTTTTCAATCAACCGTGCTCATATACATAAAATTTTCAGAGAAAGTCAAGTTTACTGTGTTGCGCGTACAAAACTATAAACAGCCATTAACTTTCACCCGCTGAACTTGGTGATTCCTCAATTCATCCATTAACAAGTCTTTTAAGTGATTGTATGCTATGGTCATATTGATAATGTTTGATGACAAGTCAGGTTAATGATGTTGCACTTATTAAAGACTTAAAAAGGTGTAGAGGCTAGTAATTATTATTTGAAGTCTAAGTAAAAGCTCATTTTTAACTTGACTCGTCATGAAATCCTTGTGAATACGGCATTTATTTTATTTTGTACATTTTACAAAGCGTATGCATTTTTTTTGGTATTTGTTTTATTTTGTGTTGTACTTGTTACATAGCGTTTCGCATTTTTGTAATGCTTGTGACTTGTGATTGCATTTTGAATTTTTATTTGTTTCACATTTTGAATTTTTATATGTTTCACATTTTGGATTACTTTTTGACATTTTATGTTTTTGACATGCTATTTTGAAAATTTTGACTTTTTTAATTTTGCGTTGTGTTTTACATTCTTGCATCTTCGGCGGAATTACATTCTTGAAAAATTCAAATACAAGTTAGTAAAAGGTATAATTCAATTAGTGAGAAATACCAGCACATTTTAGTAAAGGGTAGAATTATATGAAATTCCTCTTAAAATGTCCAGCATGTTAACATTGTCTCTGTGCACCAAAGAAGTTCGAATTCCTTTTTATCTTGCCAGCGTTTCTCTTCTGGGTGGATTTGTTGGAATCTGTGCTATCACTCTTTCGATTTTAGCCATAGTTGTTCTCTGCTCTTTCGCAATTTCACTGATTATTTCATACAGTCACAGTTTTTTCTCTCCCAGAATTGTATTCCAGCGTCTGTCTAATCTTTCAAGTTCGTTTTGTATTCTGGGAAAGCCAAATAAATTGTTTTCACTAACTGACCAAATTGTTGGCGGGAACAGCGGAGGGCTTCTGCTTGGATTGTTTCTTCTGCTTCCACGAAGTTTTCCAAGAACATAATTTTCCTCAAACCACTGAACTACAGAATCTGCATATTCTAGTAAAATTGATTTCACTTCTTCAAAAGCAGCTGGAATTTCATCAGATGAAAAAAATGCGAGTGCTTGCAAATGTCTGACTTTGAGAGCAAACTAACTGTTTTCCTTATATTCCAAGGCTATGCCAGAGGATGGATATTCCTCAGCACATTTTTTTCCGAGATGAAACCCACAACATTTGTGTGTGCTGCTTCCAAATTCCTTTTTAGCAGCATTATTAACGGTAGCTATTTCAAAATCTATTATTATGCGTATATTGTGGTGCAAGCTGAATATCATAGTCTGATGCATAGTCTTGTAAATCCTACAAAAATACTTTATAATAGTATTATATTATTTATACTTGCTGGAAAGTAACCCATAAACTAGTGGGACAAGTCTGTGCATAACTGGATTCGTTTCAACCATAGCATGAATGGAACATAATTGCCTAAAAAGGGTTGGCCAAGTTTCAAATGTCCCATCCATAATCCAGAGGGGTGCTTCTTTAAGCTTTCGTAAATTATTCTCTGTTAAAAATAAAATAATTCTTTGATGTCCAAATGCGCTATCTCTGCCAAGAAATTTTGCACCATCTTCTCCTGTAAATTTATTGGGGCATCGATCCGTTCTGAAGTCGTAGGCTCCGCAGGCATGTCTTGGCATGTCTTCTCTTTTTTACAACTTGCCTTAGTGCATCCATATTAGGCATGTAAGCTGCATTTACTGTAGCCATTGACGTTGTCACAGTTTGAATAATTTGTGCAGGGGCTTCGTCCGTATTTCTCGCTCGTTCTTTTATTTGCGCTCTTGCAACAGCAACATCACTTTTCTCCGGTCTTGGAGCATGATTATGTGGTTTCTCATTGCGCATCCTGTGTTCATCTCCAATAAGAATAGTACTAGCAAAGCCAGTACAATTTCCATAATTTCTTTCAATACAGTGACAATACCGTAAATCACCTCGCACTCTGTTATGGCAAAATAAATACCCTTTCCATTTCAGCAAATCATTTTCTTTTTGTGAGTTAACTATTTATGTTGCATTCTTCATCTGCATAGTGCCTTCGGAAAACAATGCACTTTCTCTTTCCAAAATATTTAGAATGATATATTTCCACTATTATCACTTGACAACGCACAACAAAGGTTTCAACAAGCACGTTCTCTGTTCTCCAGTCAACTACGAACTAATGAGCAACCATTCAATAAAACACTCAGAATACAGACAATCACGTGAAGCTTGTTCCTCCAGTTAGGGTTTAAGCGAAGTTCAAGATTTTCGTACCTGCGGTCACAAGAAGTGGTTAATCTTAAGGATCGGCATCTTATCTTTTGTTTTTCCAAAACGCAGAGGTACATGTATTTTACAGCTGGGACGCTTCAGGCGGGGATCAACAGATGCGAAGAACCCGGGAGCCAGGTTCCGGTGGCGGCAGCAGGCGCGGACTGGGCAGCTGTACTCTGGGCCGGTAGGCGTCATGCTAATTCTCAAAAATAAATTCAATTTTTTTGTGTTGCACCATGCGTATGAAAGAAAATTGCTATACTGAAAAGACAATTTGTTTACCCCGTAACATATTAAACGAAACCTACGTCCCTACGTGCCAAATGATCTGCAAGCCAAACACAGTTTTTCATGCAACACCTTCTCCCGACTTTCTAAGTTCAGATCTGTCTCGTTCGACTTATTTCCTGTACCGCCCCTCTCTTTCGCTAATTGCAGTTAATTGCCGTGAAATTGGTGTTTTACGTTGGGGTGTATTGCCGCCTGTCCTGAAGACTATAGTGAAATCGGTGAACCCCAGGGGAAAAGTATTCCATCAAAAGCAACAGAAATCCAATGCGAGAGCAAAACTTTGTTCGTTGGCATTACATCCAAGCAATTTAGGCGAAGTAGGAAGTGTGTTTTTCTACTACGACACCAGAAGATTGTCGCAAATGCTCAGGCAATTACGATACAGATGTGTCCTTAAGACTTCTCTTTCAAGACGTCCAAAGGCCGGCACTAGGGGATGGGGAGGGATACAGTGCGGATGCTCTTTTTTGTTGCAGTTGGAAATTCTTAAGCTCATTCTTCCTAAAAACTTTGCCTGGTTAACAGTAAGTACTGTCTCATGCCTCAACCATTGCACAGATTTGTTGTTTTTGTTTTCATTCTTTGAGTTAACAGCGGGAAAATATCTGAACTCCGTTGTTTCAGTTGGAAATATTTTTTTTTACTTCAGCAACAGGGCTTCACGTATAATTGCAAAATACTTCGATAGAATAAACATACCTTACATAAAGAGTTTGCACGAGAAAATAGATTAATAATAAGGAAAATATTCTAAAACCAAAAAAAGAAATTGCGGAACAGAAAAAGCTAGGTAGAGGAAACAAAAGGCTCTAAGAAAACGTTCATATTTAAAGAAACCTGTAGTAGCTTAATGAGTAAGTGGTATAACTCAATACAAAATCATGTGCTGTATTTGAAAAAAAAATTAGAAGCAAGTAAGCATCGTGACTGTCCCCAGTTTCCCCTTTTCATCCTGTCGACATTACAACTACCACAGAAAAGAAAATAACAAAAACATAACAAAAACACCCATACAAAGTAAAATGCCCAAAACATAAAAAGAAGTAACCACACAAAATGAAATGCCCAAAACATTAAAAAAACTGCAACCACACGAAACAAAATACCCAAAACATGGTAAGAAATTCTGTTGAAAGCACAATGAAGGTATACGATAGGAGAAATATATGTTTTTAAAACTTAATACAAGTGTCAAAACTGAAATAAAAAGAAAGAAAAAAGAAATATTCCAAATTTCATTGTTACTTTAGATATTTTGACCTGTTGACATTTCGTAAATTGTACTTGCACTCGGTCAAAAAATATTACTTACAAGGACTGTTTAGTAACTTTTAATCGCTGTGGTTGTATTTATAAGGTTTGCATAACAAATCAAGTTAATAATGTTGCGCTTTCACTTACCGTCTCCCGCTAAGTTAGAGTTTCATGACACAAAATTTGGTGGTTCTGAATTGAAAAATAAAAATTTTAAGAAAATTTTGTATGTGGGGGGGGGGGGGTCTTATCCCCGGGCCTTGATCCGTTCCAAAAACCTTCTACCGTCTAAGTTAGAGTACCATGAGATAATATACAAAATTTGGTGGTTCTAAATTGAAAACTATAGATTTTACGAAAGTTTGTGTGTAGGGGGAAGCATAACCGCCCTTGCCCCGACCCGTTCTGAAAACCGTCTACCGTTTAATTTAGAACACCATTATATAGTATACCAAATTTGGTAGCTCTAAATTGAAAACTTTAGTTTTTACGAAAAATATTTATGGGCGGAGGGACTCTGACCCCGTGCCCGACCCGTTCCAAAAACCATCTACCGTCTAAGTTAGAGTACCATGAGAGAGTATGCCAAATTTGGTGGTTCTAAATTGAAAACTGTAGATTTTACGCGGCATTTTTATGGGGGCTTTACCCCCGGGCTCCAACTCCTTCCAAAAACGGTCTACTGTCTAAGTTAGAGTACCATGAAATAGTATACCAAATTTGGTGGTTCTAAATTGAAAACTAGATTTTACGAAAAAGTTTTTATTCGGAGGGGTGGTCTGACCCCCCGGGCTCCAACGCATTCCAAAACCCGTCTGGCGTCTAAGTTAGAGTACCATGAGATAGTATACCAGATTAGTTGGTTCTGAATTGAAAACTGTAGTTTTTAAGAAAATTTTGTATGTGGGGGGCTCTGACCCCCGGGCCTTGACCCGTTCCAAAAACGGTCTGCCGTCTAAGTTAGAGTACCATAAGATAGTATACCAAATTTGGTGGTTCTAAGATGAAAACTGTAGATTTTACGAAATTTTTATGAAGGGGGTCTGACCCCCGGGCTCCAACCCCTTCTAAAAACCGTCTAGCGTGTAAGTTAGAGTACCATGAGATAGTATACCAGATTAGGTGGTTCTGAATTGAAAACTGTAGTTTTTAAGAAAATTTTATATGTGGGGGGGGGGCTCTGACCCCCGGGCCTTGACCCGTTCCAAAAACGGTCTGTCGTCTAAGTTAGAGTACCATAAGATAGTATACCAAATTTGGTGGTTCTAATATGAAAACTGTAGATTTTACGAAATTTTTATGAGGGGGGCCGACCCCCGGGCTGCAACCCCTTCAAAAAACCTTCTAGCGTCTAAGATAGAGTACCATGAGGTAGTATACCAAATTTGGTGATTCTAAATTGAAAACTGTAGTATTTACGAAAAAGTTTTTATTCGGGGGGTCTGACCCCCGGGCTCCAACCCCTTCCAAAAACCGTCTAGCGTCTGAGTTAGAGTACCATGAGATAGTATACCAGATTAGGTGGTTCTGAATTGAAAACTGTAGTTTTTAAGAAAAATTTTTATGTGGGGGGCTCTGACCCCCGGGCCTTGACCCGTTCCAAAAACGGTCTGCCGACTAAGTTAGAGTACCATAAGATAGTATACCAAATTTGGTGGTTCTAAGATAAAAACTGTACATTTTACAGAAATTTTTATGAGGGGGGGGGGCGACCACGCGGGCTCCAACCACTTCCAAAAACCGTCTAGCGTCTAAGTTAGAGTACCATGAGATAGTATACCAAATTTGGTGGTTCTAAGTTGAAAACTGTAGATTTTACGAAAAAGTGTTTATTCGGGGGGGGGTCTAACCCCGGGCTCCAACCCCTCCCAAAAACCGTCTAGCGTCTAAGTTAGAGTACCATGAGATAGTATACCAGATTAGGTGGTTCTGAATTGAAAACTGTAGTTTTTAGGAAATTTTTTTATGTGGGGGGCTCTGACCCCCGTGCCTTGACCCGTTCCAAAAACGGTCTGCCGACTAAGTTAGAGTACCATAAGATAGTATACCAAATTTGGTGGTTCTAAGATAAAAACTGTAGATTTTACGAAATTTTTATGAGGGGGGGGGGGCCGACCCCGCGGGCTCCAACCCCTTCCAAAAACCGTCTAGCGTCTAAGTTAGAGGACCATGAGATAGTATACCAAATTTGGTGGTTCTAAATTGAAAACTGTAGATTTTACGAAAAAGTTTTATTCGGGAAGGGTCTGACCCCCGGGCTCCAACCCCTTCCAAAAACCGTCTAGCGTCTAAGTTAGAGTACCATGAGATAGTATACCAGATTAGGTGGTTCTGAATTGAAAACTGTAGTTTTTAAGAAAATTTTGCATGTGGAGGGCTCTGACCCACCCGGGCCTTGACCCGTTCCAAAAACGGTCTGCCGACTAAGTTAGAGTACCATAAGATAGTATACCAAATTTGGTGGTTCTAAGATAAAAACTGTAGATTTTACGAAATTTTTTATGGGGGGGGGGACCCCGCGGGCTCCAACCCTTCCAAAAGCCGTCTAGCGTCTAAGTTAGAGTTTCATGATACCAAATTTGATGGTTCTAAAATGAAAACTAGATTTTACCAAAATTTTGTACGTACGAGGGGGGGGCTCTGACTCCCCGGGCCTTGACCCGTTCCAAAAACTGACAACCGTCTAAGTTAGAGTACTATGAGATAGGATACCTGATTTGGTGGTTCTGAATTGAAAACTGTAGATCTTACGAATATTTTGTGTATGGGTTGCTCTCACCAACCGGGCCCCTGACCCGTTCCAAAAACTGTCTACCGTCTAAGTTAGAGTACCATGAGATAATATACCAAATTTGGTAGTTCTAAATTGAAAACTATATTTTACGGCAATTCTGTGGGGAGGGGCTCTACCCCCCCCTCTCCAACCGCTTCCCAAAACCGTCTACAGTCTAAGTTAGAATACCACGAGATAGTATACCAGATTTGGTGGTTCTGAATTGAAAACTGTAGATTTTACGAAAATTTTGTATATGGGGGCTCTGACCAACCGGGCCCTGCCCCGTTCCAAAATCCGTTAACCGTCTAATATTTTTGGTGCCAAAGAAAAACGTAATATTCCTATCCTGTCTGCGTGTCCAAACTTTATAAATTTGATCAGGGAGCGAGACGTTCGAAATCGTACGTTTTCCTGTATTCGTTTTGTATGTAACCAAAATCTGTAAACGCGACGAATTGACGTAGTCGACGAATTGAGTAGTCGACGAATTTGTCCGCGACGAATTGACGCGCGACGAATCGTCGTGGTCGACGAATTGACGCGCGACGAATTGACGCATGCGACGAATTGACGCGCGACGAATTGTCGTAGTCGACGAATTGACGCGCGACGAATTGACGCAGGCGACGAATTGACGTAGTCGACGAATTGACGCACGCGACGAATTGTCGTGACACCGTCGATTATGAGCATAGCTACCGTTGCAAAGCATTTCTTAGTTTTAACTTACACCATCATTAATTTCATGTGCAATGTTTTACAATTTCCTACGGATTTTACCGATGCCCTACATGCCCGGATGCCTTTACCTAGCCTAGGCCGAAGGGCCAAACGTGGGAAGAAAATGGTAATCCTTGCGAGCAGTGCGGCGACATAGCATATTGATGAAATTCAAAACTTTTTTTTCACTCTTATTGGGAACACTCAAGGACACTTTTCCGCACTAGGGGTTACTCGATTTCAATTACAAAAAATTCCATCGGTTTTTTTCTTACGGCCCAATGCGGTCGGAAAAACGCGAACTTAGAGTGCCGTGCGGAGACGTAAGATATTAGTCGATTTAAACAAAAATCCTTTTGTTATTCTTGTTGATCTAAATGGCAAATTTTCCGCTCTAGGCAATATGCAAATTAAAAAAAAAAACGTTTTTTCGGCCCACCCTATTGAATATACGTATACATTTAGTAGAACATAATTTTGCAGTATTTGATAGATTTAATGAGAGTTTGATGCAAAAGAAGTGAAAAGCTACTACGTATTACCTTCGTTCTGAGCCCAGTCTGCCAGAGAATGCACTCTAGAATGAAAACCCGTCTGGCATTGGTCGAAAACTCCCGTGTCGTCCAATCCAACTGTTTCGTAACGGCCTTTCACTCCACAAAGGAGAGCTGTAGCACACGCTCCAGAATCCCCCACTTGGCTGTCCGTATTATACGTCTAAGAAAAAAACAGGAAAAAAAAAACATAATTTAGTTCGATATTTCATACGAGTTGGATATTTCATATTTTGAGCAAAGTAAGTACTTGCGATTGAAGTACTGTATTCCACTGCACAGAAAAAATTCAAAACGTTTCCAAAAAAAAAAAAAAAAAAAATAGAGATTGTTACAGATACTCATAAGCAGCAATTGCACAGCTAATACAATTTAAAGCAAATATAAAATTGTTTATAATAGTAAAGGAAATCCTTACGAGAAAAAAAAAAATCAAAGGGGCTGTGCAGAAACTTACAACGTAGAACTATGTCATGGCACTATCTCACTAGTTCCACGTCCTTAAAATATTCAGCCAAGGATAGTTGACGTAGCCCTACGTTGCAAGTTGCGGTGCAGTTGCTACAGTGCCATTTTAAATTTTTTTCAGATATAAAATTTTTAAGAAATAAAACGAAAGAAATGTTTTACTTTATTTACTTAAAAGCAACTTCCACTATATACAATTCATAGTAACTTATGCTGATTATAAAATAATGTTAGTAGAAGTAGAAGGCGTAGTATCATTGTTGTCAGCAGTTATTGCTAAAATTGTTTCTGAAGAAATCGTTGTTCAGAAACAGTTTTTTCAAACTCCTTAGTTCATTGTTATAAATTACGCGATACGTATCGGTCGTAATGAACTCTTCTTGTTGTTCTTGTCTAGATTCAGAATGCTTCTGCGGTGTAAAGGTTTGAGACGTAATACATTCATTATCCAGCGAAGTTGCGGAGATAATGAATGTATTACGTCTCAAACCACCGACGTGACCTCGCTTCCTTGGCCAGCTAGGTCTCCTGACCTCAATCCCATCGAGAACATCTGGGATGCCATCGAGAGAGATGTTCGAGGCTCTGACCCCCCTCCATCAAATCTTCGTGAACTGTGGGAGCTTGTTCAGTGGTCGTGGATCCGTATTACTTCCCAACGCTTCCGGTGTCTTGTCGAGTCCATAATGAGACGAATCGCCGCCGTCATCAGAGCGAAAGGTTGTGCTACACTTTGCTAGACAGGTATGTCTAATTCAATTGTTCTGCAGTGTACAAACACCATTTGGAAATTTCCACTGTGCTTTCTCGTTATCTAACCGTTTTAATCACACACGCAACACAAAGATTTATATTTGAAACAAGAAGACCAAAAAAATGCGTGAAAAAGGTGGATAAACGAAATTACACAGATTTTGATGTTTTGTATAACTTTTGTTGTTCAAATAGAAGTCATCGCTCTTTCCACGTTTATAAGTGCGTCACGGAAAAATTCTCATAGGCCACCACCGGGAATTGAACCCAGGGTCTTCCAGTTACGCGCCGGATATGCTTCCACTGCACTACAGCGGCCTTGAAGTTCCCCACACTCACAAACGACAAACTGCCAGACCACATGACATTGTGCTGGGCTCCAAAAGCCCCGCACCATGCTGGGGACTCACCAAAGATGAACGGCAGCAACTAAATAAATAACTAGGAGGCGAATGAATAATTAATACACAGTTGACGTGGATTAGGAACATTAAATAGAAGTCATCGCTCTTTCCACGTTTATAAGTGAGTCACGGAAAAATTATCATCGGCTGACACGGCATTCGAACTATGGGGTCTTCCAGTTACGCGCCGGACAAGGCATTATCGTCGCATCGTACGTACATTTTTTAAATAAATGTTAACACGATGCGATATTGAACGTCAAGATCGAAAAAAAAAAAAAAACCCAAGACAAATTTCAGGGGACAATTTAGCGAGGTCTTCTTCCAGCAGTGAGTAAGCTGGTGCAGAAGAACACATTTCCATTTCTTCACTTTTCATGCTTTTCCTTACTGCTCATATGTACGTTTTTTCCCAGCATACAACGGAAAATTCCATTATTGCTTTCAACTGTAAATTTCCGACATTTTTCCTATTTTTACTGCATACACACGCATCCAGAAGTGCTACAAAAAATTAGCACTCAGAATTAGTGTTATCACGAAAGGGCATAGTCTCATTTCCAGGGAAGGGCAAATGCCTCCACTTGCCCCCCCCCCCCCATATGGACGCCCATTATGATTACTGGGTAGTGTTTTCTTTAAAAACGTTGATCATCTCTACTTGACTGTCAAAAAGTCAAAACGTTGGGCTACAATTAGCCAATGAGGAGATGGGTTTGAGTAACACATCGTTTTCTGCAGCCTCGAACAGAAAAATGCTGGCTTAGCTTACAATCTTGAACAAAGAAATGTTAACAAATGGAAACTACATGATTTCTGATTTCTGTGTGTCTCTGAATCTCTCTACATCTCTGTATATCAATATCTCTCTCTCTTTATACAGTATATATATATATACATGTATATTACAGTATATATATATATATATATATATATATATATATATATATTATCCACAAGTCATCCTGAAGAAGAAATTGAAGAATTTTATGAGGAAATTCGTCATCTAAATAATAAAGGTAAGCAGCACTTGAAGATAATTATGGGAGATTTCAATGCAAAAATAGGGCACCGGCAACAGAATGAAACTTCAGTAGGTAAATTCGGTCACGGCAAAAGAAACCAGCGTGGAAATACTCTCGTTGAGTTTGCAGAGGCAGAAGGGTTTTTCATCTTGAACTCCTTCTTCAAGAAAAAGCCACACAGGAAATGGACATGGAGACATCCAATTGGGACGACAAGTGAAATTGATTTTATTATGTGTAACAAAAAATTCGTCATCGAAGACTGCAGTGTGCTGAACAAGTTCAACACAGGTAGTGACCATAGATTGGTGAGATGTAAGATGCACCTCAACACTAAACTGGAACGTGGCAAGCTCATAAGACAAACAAAACATATTGACATAACCAACCTTAAAAAACACCATAATACTTTCAAGTTGGAACTGAAGAACAGATTCTCTGCTTTAGAAGGCCTAACATCGGAAGAAGTGGATATTTCGGAAGTTAACAGAAAAGTAACCAAAGCTCTTATGGAAACAGCAACAAAATTAGCTGGGTCTAAGAACAAGTTGCATGTAAACAAATTATCAGGAAAAACCAAAATGTTGATGCAAAAAAGAAGAGAGATGAGGACAACTAAAGAAGATGTGACTTCCAAAGTGGAATATATAGAGCTATGCAAGACAGCACGAAAAAGTATCACTGAAGACGTAAGGAAATTCAACTGTGAGCTAGTGAGGAAAGCAATTGAAAACAACCAAAGCCTAAAGATAGCAAAGGGACATCTCAGTAAGGGAAGAAAACAGATTATGGCTCTGAGAAAAGAAGATGGTTCTATAACAAGAAATAGAGGCGAAATTTTGACAAGAGTGAAAAATTTCTACTCCAAATTATACGAAAGGGATGATACATGTACTCCAGACATCATGAAAGGTACCAGAGTTCTTCCAGTCCTCCCAGCAGAAGTTGCTCATGCAATCAAGAACATGAAGCGGGGGAAAGCTCCAGGAGAAGATGGAATTACTATAGACATCATACAAGAAGCAAGTGGAGAAATTGAAACAGTACTCGCCCAAATTTTCACTCGATGCCTTAATGAAGGGAAGATTCCTGAGGATTGGAACAATGCTAGAATGATCCTGCTACATAAAAAAGGTGACATTGAGGACCTCAGGAACTACAGACCTATCAGCCTCCTATCAGTGGTTTATAAAATCTTCACTAAAGTTCTTTCACACCGCTTGAAGGTAACACTGGACATGGCTCAACCGAGAGAACAAGCTGGATTCAGGAGTGGCTACAGCACAATAGATCATATCCACGTACTGAGAGAACTAATTGAAAGAGCGAGGGAATATGAACTTCCATTGTGCATGGCTTTTATCGATTATGAAAAAGCCTTTGATTCGGTGAAACCATCAGCAGTTACCACGGCTCTGAAATCCTGCGGTATTGAAGATGCATACATTAATATTATTAATAACATCTATGAAAATGCAAGTGCAAAGATTCGGCTGTTTGAAAATACAACACACATAAAAATTGGAAAGGGAGTGAGACAAGGTGACACCATATCTCCGAAGCTCTTTAATGCCACATTGGAAAATGTCTTTCAATCACTGAACTGGGAAAACAAAGGGATAAAGATTAATGGAGATTATCTAACCCACCTTCGTTTTGCTGATGACATAGTCATTTTTGCAACTACCCCATCAGAGCTGCAGAGTATGATCCAGGAACTTGCTGACAAGAGTAAAGAAGTGGGATTAAAAATGAACTTTCAGAAGACAAAAGTGATGTTCAATGCTTTTACAAGAAATGAAGATTTATCGATTGATGGAGAAAAACTGGAGATAACAGACACGTATGTTTATCTTGGACAGCAGATATCAAGTGAGGGTCACATTGATGAAGAAATTAATCGGCGTACAAAACTTGCCTGGAGAGCTTTTGGAAGAAACAGCATAATTTTCAAGAGCAATATGCCATTATGTCTTAAAAGAAAAGTGTTTGATCAATGCATCCTTCCAGTGCTTACGTATGGTGCAGAGACGTGGACCTTAACTAAAAGAGACATACAAAGGCTGCAGACAACTCAAAGAAGCATGGAGAGGTGCATGCTTGGTATAACCAGGAGAGATAAGAAGAGGAACTCGTGGATCCGAAAAATGACGAGAGTGGAAGACATCATGATCAGAGTTAAATCCCTGAAATGGCAATGGGCTGGACATACTGCCAGAAGGACAGACCATAGATGGACAGCCGAAATTTTAGATTGGATTCCAAGGGACAGGAAAAGACCCAGAAAAAGACCACATGGGAGATGGGTGGATGAAATTCATAAATATGCGGGAGTGACATGGAGGAGACTGGCACAAGACAGACCGTTGTGGAGGAAACTTGGGGAGACCTTCGTCCAGCAGTGGATTGATAATGGTTGACAATGATGATGATGATGATGATGATATATATTATATATACACTGACTGAAAAAATCCCAACACCAAGAAGGGGTTGTTTAGATAAACGACAGTTGGTAGGCGGTGAGAGTACATCTGTAAGATGACGTCTATGCAAATTTCGCGCTCGGCGCATACGTTTGGCGCTAGTAGCGCCCCTCGGAACATACAAAGCAGGTTTGCAGTAAATACGCGCTGTAACGTTCGTGAGCGTTAGTTATCGTTGAGATTCGACGTAGTGTGTTGATGTTAGTCAAAAATGCCTTTAAGAAGACGAAGAAGCCATTATCAACAGCTCACGGAGTTTGAACGAGGTCGTGTAATAGGCCTACGAGAAAGTGGATTTTCTTTCCGCAATATTGCAGAAATACTTGGCAGGAATGTAGCCACTGTGCATGATTGATGGCAGCGGTGGTAAAGGGAAGGTACTGCCTCAAGAAGACAGGGTTCCGGCCGGCCACGTGGCACTACTGAGAGGGAAGACCGCCGTGTACGGCGTATGGCCGTGGCGCATCGTACTGCGTCTGCGGCAGCAATTCCAGCTGCAGTTGCCACTACAGTGACACAACGAACTGTTACAAATCAGTTACTTGAAGGACAGCTCCGAGCCAGACGCCCTGTAGCGTGCATTCCACTTACTCCAAACCACTGCCGTTTGCGACATCAGTGGTGTCAAGCTAGAGCTCATTGGGGGACGGAGTGGAGATCTGTTGTGTTTTCTGATGAAAGCCGGTTCTGCTTGGGTCCCAGTGATGGCCGTGTGTTGGTTAGAAGGAGGTCAGATGAGCGCCTGCAACCAACCTGTCTGCGGCCGAGACACACTGGACCTACACCTGGAGTTATGGTCTGGGGAGCAATTTCCTATGACAGCAGGAGCACTCTCGTGGTTATCCCAAGCACCCTGACGGCACAGTTGTACGTCGTTCTGGTGATTCAACCTGTTGTGCTGCCATTCATGAACAGCATCCCAGGGGGTGTTTTCCAATAGGATAACGCTCGACTGCATACCGCTATTGTAACCCAACATGCTCTACAGAGTGTCGACATGTTGCCGGGGCCTGCTAGATCACCAGATCTTTCTCCAATCGATCACGTTAAGGACATCATTGGACGACAATTCCAGCGTTACCCCCAACCAGAATTAACCGTCCCTGTATTGACCGACCAAGTGCAATAGGCATGGAACTCCATCCCACAAACTGACATCCAGCACCTGTACGACACAATGCGTGAACGTTTGCGTGCTTGAATTCAACATTCTGGCGGCTACACCGGTTATTAATGTACCAGCAATTCACATTTAAAATGGCTCTTCTCGCGCTTACATTAAGCTGTGATCTTGAAACCTTAATCGATTAAATATGTTACCTATACAAATGTATTGCCGCCATTTCCTTCCTCTACAACTATTTTTTCGTGGTGTTGGGATTTTTTTTTGCCGTCAGTGTATATCCATATAAATTATTTTGTTATTCTTGTTGACCCAAAAGAATATATATATATATCATCATCATCATCATTGTCAACCATTATCAATCCACTGCTGGACGAAGGTCTCCCCGAGTTTCCTCCACAACGGTCTGTCTTGTGCCAGTCTCCTCCATGTCACTCCCGCATACTTTCGAATTTCATCCACCCATCTTCCATGTGGTCTTCTTCTGGGTCTTTTCCTGTCCCTTGGAATCCAATCTAAAATTTCGGCTGTGCATCGATGGTCTGTTCGTCTGGCAGTATGTCCAGCCCATTGCCATTTCAGGGATTTAACTCTGATCATGATGTCTTCCACTCTTGTCATTTTTCGGATCCACGTGTTTCTCTTCTTATCTCTCCTGGTTACACCAAGCATGCACCTCTCCATGCTGCTTTGAGTTGTCTGCAGTCTTTGTATGTCTCTTTTAGCTAAGGTCCACGTCTCTGCACTATATGTAAGCACTCAAAGGATGCATTGATCAAACACTTTTCTTTTAAGACATAATGGCATATTGCTCTTGAAAATTATGCTGTTTCTTCCAAAAGCTCTCCAGGCAAGTTTTGTACGCCGATTAATTTCTTCACCAAATGTGACCCTCACTTGATATCTGCTGTCCAAGATAAACGTACGTGTCTGTTATCTCCAGCTTTTCTCCATCAATCGATAAATCCTCATTTCTTGTAAAAGCATTGAACATCACTTTTGTCTTCTGAAAGTTCATTTTTAATCCCACTTCTTTACTCTTGTCAGCAAGTTCCTGCATCATACTCTGTAGCTCTAATGGGGTAGTTGCAAAAATGACTATGTCATCAGCAAAACGAAGGTGGGTTAGATAATCTCCATTAATCTTTATCCCTTTCTTTTCCCAGTTCAGTGATTGAAAGACATTTTATAATGTGGCATTAAAGAGCTTCGGAGATATGGTGTCACCTTGTCTCACTCCCTTTCCAATTTTTATGTGTGTTGCATTTTCAAACAGCCGAATCTTTGCACTTGCATTTTCATAGATGTTATTAATAATATTAATGTATGCATCTTCAATACCGCAGGATTTCAGAGCCATTGCAACTGCTGATGGTTTCACCGAATCAAAGGCTTTTTCATAATCAATAAAAGCCATGCACAACGGAAGTTCATATTCCCTCGCTCTTTCAATTAGTTCTCTCAGTACGTGGATATGATCTATTGTGCTGTAGCCACTCCTGAATCCAGCTTGTTCTCTCGGTTGAGCCATGTCCAGTGTTACCTTCAAGCGGTGTGAAAGAACTTTAGTGAAGATTTTATAAACCACTGATAGGAGGCTGATAGGTCTGTAGTTCCTGATATCCTCAATGTCACATTTTTTTATGTAGCAAGATCATTGTAGCGTTGTTCCAATCCTCAGGAATTTTCCCTTCATTAAGGCATCGATTGAAAATTTGGGCGAGTACTGTTTCGATTTCTCCACTTGCTTCTTGCATGATGTCTACAGTAATTCCATCTTCTCCTGGAGCTTTTCCCCGCTTCATGTTCTTGATTGCATGTGCAACTTCTGCTGGAAGGACTGGAGGAACTCTGGTACTGGTATCTTTCATGATGTCTGGAGTGCATGTATCATCCCTTTCATATAATTTGGAGTAGAAATCTTTCACTCTTGTCAAACTTTCGCCTCTCTTTCTTGTTACAGAACCATGTTCTTTTCTCAGTGACATAATCTGTTTTTTCCCTTACTGAGATGTCCCTTTGCTATCTTTAGGCTTTGGTTGTTTTCAATTGCTTTCCTTACTAGTTCACAGTTGAATTTCCTTACGTCTTCAGTGATACTTTTTCGTACTGTCTTGCATAGCTCTATATATTCCACTTTGGAAGTCACATTTCTTTAGTTGTCCTCATCTCTCTTCTTTTTTGCATCAACATTTTCGTTTTTCCTGATAATTTGTTCACATGCAATTTGTTCTTAGACATAGCTAATTTTGTTGCTGTTTCCATAAGAGCTTTGGTTACTTTTCCGTTAACTTCAGAAATATCCACTTCTTCCGATGTTAGGCCTTCTAAAGCAGAGAATCTGTTCTTCAGTTCCAATTTGAAGGTATTATGGTGTTTTTTAAGGTTGGTTATGTCAACACATTTTGTTTGTCTTATGAGCTTGCTACGTTCGAGTTTAGTGTTAAGGTGCATCTTACATCTCACCAATCTATGGTCACTGCCTGTGTTGAACTTGTTTAGCACACTGCAGTCTTCTATGACGAATTTTTTGTTACACATAATAAAATCAATTTCACTTGTCGTCCCATTTGGATGTCTCCATGTCCATTTCCTGTGTGGCTTTTTCTTGAAAAAGGAGTTCAAGATGAAAAACCCTTCTGCCTCTGCAAACTCTACGAGAGTATTTCCACGCTGGTTTCTGTTGCCGTGACCGAATTTACCTACTGAAGTTTCATTCTGTTGCCGTTGCCCTATTTTTGCATTGAAATCTCCCATAATTATCTTCAAGTGCTGCTTACCTTTATTATTTAGATCACGAATTTCCTCATAAAATTCTTCAATTTCTTCTTCAGCATGACTTGTGGTGGGTGCATAAGTGTTTGAATAATCTGAGCCTGGTATCTTCTCGAGAGTTGGATAACGAGTCGTGCAGCTCTGTCAGAGGAACTTTCAACTTCTACAACTTTATCCTTCAGTTTCTTGTTTATTATAAATCCAACACCACTAGTTCTGCCAGTATCTGTCCCACGATAGTAGAAGAGATGTCCACTTTTCAGTTCAATGAGATCTTCTCCTTTTCTCCTTACCTCACTTAGCCCGACGATGTCCCACTTGATCCTTTGTAGTTCCTCTTCCAATTCAAGAAGCCTTGAATCAGAAGATAGGGAGCGTCCGTCATACGTAGCCAAGGTCAGCATCAGATGGCAGCCTATTCCGGTCCTCCGGGGATTCTTAGCACCCTCTGCCTTCATGTCGCACTGGCCGCTGCCTTGGCCAGGTACATTCCAGCTGCCGGAGACTGAGGGCCAAGATTTAAGTTTTAGAGTCATTTTGGAGATGTTTGGCCATAACTCACCACGCCGGCCAAGCGGGTTGGTGAGTGTGGGATAGCATTTCCTCTAATCCCGATGGTATAGTTATACCGCTATTGGCGGTCGTCAGAGCCCCTTTAGTGGGAACAGGATGTACCACGAGAAGGCGGGGTTGACATTTGTCAAGGAGAGGCTGTGATGTTACGCATCACCTGACCTTACATCTCTTGAAATATATATATATATATATATATATATATACTTAAGAGCAAAACTGAAGACTAAGGGAAAAACTTTAGAATTTAAAACGAAGGTTGCAAAATAACCTGAAGATCAAAACGCGCAACGCAGCAGTTTTGAAAATTCAGAATTCACATTCTATAAAGAAGATACCTAAGCAAAAAAATACATATATAATTTTGACTCACGCCTAGTACAACATAGAAAAGGTTATGTATCTACCTGTGTGAGTAAAAGGAGAAAAGATAAAAAAATAAAATAAAACAACTGAATGTAGAAGGTGTCCAGAATACTGAGCCTTGGCTTTATCAAGGACCAGCAAAAACTCTGCATTTTCTCACTTCCACAAAGACCTAGTTGGAAATGGGTTTCTGCAAGGCCATAGATGCAAGTAACATTCCCACCTAAAATAGTTTTAAAAATATATATATGTCATGTCCTCCGTAGAGTTGCTTGACCTAGCACTAGTTAACAATTTCGCTTGCATCCATTAAATTTCCTGGCCCGACCCATGCTCTTCATCTGTTACTATTAAACAGAGAGAAGAAGATTAAAGAGAACTCAAGCTGTGAGAGTGACATAATAATTAGAAATGATTTTCAGCCATAACGAAATGCCAAGTTCGTTAGAGAGAGAATTTAAACCTGAAAATCAATGCAAAAGAAATCCAAATTTTTACATTGCAATTAAAAAAGGAAATATTAATTTTTAACGAACAGATTTTTGAAAGAAAACTTGAGTCTAAAACCCCCTACTCTACAACTTATGACAGCACGAAAACGAGAATAAGTTAAAGATAATAATTAACTAAAGAAAACTTTGTGAAAGTTATATACCTTAAACAGTTAGTTGCAATATGTACAAAGTATTTCAGCAGTGCTTTAAGTGCATAATTAATTAGTTATTAAGAACTTAACTACTTTGAAAAAACAGCGCATTGAAAAGGAACAAGCTTGGCCATCTTCTGTTCCTAGGTACCCCAAAAGACGCTCAAAGTTACAAAGAAAAGAAAGAGTTAAAACCCGCAAAAATGTTAACAGACAAACCAATGCCTAAAAGCTGAAAAGCTAAAAAACAACAGAGAAAAAGTACATGAAGTACAAACATTGAACTTATAAAACCTAGAACCCAAAAACAAGGAAGAGAGCTTACTTACCTCTTGTGTGACAAAAACTTTTCTCCTCACAAGAGAAGAACATGGCTGACCTCTTCCGCCACTCCCTAGTCGCTGGGGGGCAGAGAGGGTGGGGCTGATGGCCTCCTCATACAGCAAGAAACCAACGCGCGGAGATTTTAGCCAGAGAAAAAAATATATAAACTTAAGACTGTGGATCTGTATGATCAGAAAGAGCAGATTTAACTCTCCAGAATACATGAGAAATATTATAAAATACACGAGCAGTGTATTTAATAATCTTTGCATGTATTAAATCACCTTAGTGAGCTTCTATAGATTAATCAGAATCTTATTAATTTTAATGTTGGTTTTACTATTTTTAGTATAGCTATCCTAGTGATGAATAACTAGTTTTCTTTTTTATTTGTTTTTATTTTCTTTTATAAACAGATTTTTAAGCTTTTTTTGTGATTTTGTTTATATTATTTAATTTTTTGTTTTAATAGGACCGTCATATCCATAGCACTAAGGTTCCTTTAGGTAGTTAATAGGCATCCTCTAGCCAACTTCCTTACGGCTTTGATTGGTCAGAATCATATTATTAACTGTGTAGAAAATTAAAGCAGATCTGCCAACCTTACTCTATTATTCAGAATAATTTTTCTTAAAGTTCTTTTGATGAAAGAAGAAGGAATTTCGTTCTCTAGAAAACTTTCTAATAGTATATTAATGTGGTAATTGAAGTCCAAATTGTTGCTGCAGATTCTTGAAATTCTTAGGACCTGAGAAATTAGTACATTCTCAATTACTTTGGTTGAAATGTTATTATTCCAGTGTAGATATTTAATTACTTTGAAAGGAAAATTAACTCTTTTATCAAAGAGGCTAATAGATGGGTTACCTCTGTTGAGCTTAATGCTTAAGTCTAGGAACTCAAGTTCCTGATTACTGTGGTTGGTTTTACATAAGTTAAGAGAGCTAGGATAGATATTATCAAAATCACTCTCTATAACTTCTGAATTATTGATACACAGCAGATCATCAATATATCTAAAAGTGTAAAGGTAGTTATCTGAGCAGGTGGGGTGATTTTTAATGAATTTATATTCCTTAAAGAACAGGAATAGATTAGCGATATTCGTGGACGTTGATGTTCCCATGGGAATACCGTTCACTTGCTTATAGAGAGTATTATTATATAAGATATGGTTATTTTTTATGCAGCAATTGAGATAAGAGTTCCAAGTTCCTACATTAACAAATTGGTTTAGTTTAAATTCTGCATACAGCTCTTTAAAGGTAGTGATTATATCTGATAGAGGCAGATTAGTATAGAGGTTTTCAAAATCATAACTGTTAATATCTAGGGGACAAACTTTGAGTATAGTAGAAATTACTTCTGCATTATTATTAATTATCCAAAAATCTCTGTACATCAAGTTAGAACAGTTTCTAATGTGTTTCAAAACCTTCTTTAAGACATCTTCAAAAGCAAGATCTATTTTCTTTTTATGACTCCTTACTCCACTAGCTATGAACCTGAACTTCACAGGATCCTTATGAAGCTTAACCGTTGCAAAAAGAAATGGAAATTCAGGCTCATATCTTCTAGTTTGTGGAATTTTAAGTTTCTTGAAGAATGCCTTAAACCGATTTTCTAACTGTTTGGTAGAATAACTTACGGGCTCGTATATTACTCTATTATTGAGTTCCATAGTTAACAATTCAAAATAGAACTTCTTACAGATAATTGCAAAATTATTGCTAGGTTTATCCGTAGTGGTAAAAATAAATTGGTCTTGTAGTTTGGAGAGTGACCTTTTAGCTTCTCCAGAGAAAAAGAGATTTCTGTCGAAACAAAAGTCCAGACCTGCCAACTCACCGGTGAAGCTATTGATTATATTATATTTCCATTCTGCGAAGGCCTCAATAGGCTGATTGTACGTTAAACTGGTTTTTACGATGTACCTATTAACATCTTGAGTGAAGCTCTCAAGAATCCTTTCTTTGGAAATTGTGAAGGAAGGTCTGAATTTAGAGCCATACTCTAATAAATTCCTAAGCTTTTCATTTTCAACAAAACTCAAGTTTCCGGTGATAATATGGTTGTAATTCTTATCATAGTGAACTGTTTCTTTATGTTCATCACAAGAACATGTAGTAATTACAGGAATGTAGCTCGAAGAGTTAAGTTTGTAGTTTTTAACTATTGACCCTAAGGTCTTAACATATTTAAAACTTACAATAGACTGGTGCCTGTGAATGGGAAAAAAAATTGCATTATTATAGAACAGCTTCCTTACATTGAGATTATCGTAGGCTTTATTTAGAAACCTGATGGTAACAAAATTACTGGAAAATTCTTTAAGAGAAATTTTATCTTTAAGAATATGTTTAAGAATGTCCAGAACCAAAGCAAAAACATGCTTATCAACATGGTCAGCAGAAGTAATTTCTACTATACTCAAAGTTTGTCCCCTAGATATTAACAGTTATGATTTTGAAAACCTCTATACTAATCTGCCTCTATCAGATATAATCACTACCTTTAAAGAGCTGTATGCAGAATTTAAACTAAACCAATTTGTTAATGTAGGAACTTGGAACTCTTATCTCAATTGCTGCATAAAAAATAACCATATCTTATATAATAATACTCTCTATAAGCAAGTGAACGGTATTCCCATGGGAACATCAACGTCCACGAATATCGCTAATCTATTCCTGTTCTTTAAGGAATATAAATTCATTAAAAATCACCCCACCTGCTCAGATAACTACCTTTACACTTTTAGATATATTGATGATCTGCTGTGTATCAATAATTCAGAAGTTATAGAGAGTGATTTTGATAATATCTATCCTAGCTCTCTTAACTTATGTAAAACCAACCTCAGTAATCAGGAACTTGAGTTCCTAGACTTAAGCATTAAGCTCAACAGAGGTAACCCATCTATTAGCCTCTTTGATAAAAGAGTTAATTTTCCTTTCAAAGTAATTAAATATCTACACTGGAATAATAACATTTCAACCAAAGTAATTGAGAATGTACTAATTTCTCAGGTCCTAAGAATTTCAAGAATCTGCAGCAACAATTTGGACTTCAATTACCACATTAATATACTATTAGAAAGTTTTCTAGAGAACGAAATTCCTTCTTCTTTCATCAAAAGAACTTTAAGAAAAATTATTCTGAATAATAGAGTAAGGTTGGCAGATCTGCTTTAATTTTCTACACAGTTAATAATATGATTCTGACCAATCAAAGCCGTAAGGAAGTTGGCTAGAGGATGCCTATTAACTACCTAAAGGAACCTTAGTGCTATGGATATGACGGTCCTATTAAAACAAAAAAATTAAATAATATAAACAAAATCTCAAAAAAAGCTTAAAAATCTGTTTATAAAAGAAAATAAAAACAAATAAAAAGAAAACTAGTTATTCATCACTAGGATAGCTATACTAAAAATAGTAAAACCAACATTAAAATTAATAAGATTCTGATTAATCTATAGAAGCTCACTAAGGTGATTTAATACATGCAAAGATTATTAAATACACTGCTCGTGTATTTTATAATATTTCTCATGTATTCTGGAGAGTTAAATCTGCTCTTTCTGATCATACAGATCCACAGTCTTAAGTTTATATATTTTTTTCTCTGGCTAAAATCTCCGCGCGTTGGTTTCTTGCTGTATGAGGAGGCCATCAGCCCCACCCTCTCTGCCCCCCAGCGACTAGGGAGTGGCGGAAGAGGTCAGCCATGTTCTTCTCTTGTGAGGAGAAAAGTTTTGTCACACAAGAGGTAAGTAAGCTCTCTTCCTTGTTTTTGGGTTCTAGGTTTTATAAGTTCAATGTTTGTACTTCATGTACTTTTTCTCTGTTGTTTTTTAGCTTTTCAGCTTTTAGGCATTGGTTTGTCTGTTAACATTTTTGCGGGTTTTAACTCTTTCTTTTCTTTGTAACTTTGAGCGTCTTTTGGGGTACCTAGGAACAGAAGATGGCCAAGCTTGTTCCTTTTCAATGCGCTGTTTTTTCAAAGTAGTTAAGTTCTTAATAACTAATTAATTATGCACTTAAAGCACTGCTGAAATACTTTGTACATATTGCAACTAACTGTTTAAGGTATATAACTTTCACAAAGTTTTCTTTAGTTAATTATTATCTTTAACTTATTCTCGTTTTCGTGCTGTCATAAGTTGTAGAGTAGGGGGTTTTAGACTCAAGTTTTCTTTCAAAAATCTGTTCGTTAAAAATTAATATTTCCTTTTTTAATTGCAATGTAAAAATTTGGATTTCTTTTGCATTGATTTTCAGGTTTAAATTCTCTCTCTAACGAACTTGGCATTTCGTTATGGCTGAAAATCATTTCTAATTATTATGTCACTCTCACAGCTTGAGTTCTCTTTAATCTTCTTCTCTCTGTTTAATAGTAACAGATGAAGAGCATGGGTCGGGCCAGGAAGGTTAATGGATGCAAGCGAAATTGTTAACTAGTGCTAGGTCAAGCAACTCTACGGAGGACATGACATATATATATTTTTTAAACTATTTTAGGTGGGAATGTTACTTGCATCTATGGCCTTGCAGAAACCCATTTCCAACTAGGTCTTTGTGGAAGTGAGAAAATGCAGAGTTTTTGCTGGTCCTTGATAAAGCCAAGGCTCAGTATTCTCGACACCTTCTACATTCAGTTGTTTTATTTTATTTTTTTATCTTTTCTCCTTTTACTCACACAGGTAGATACATAACCTTTTCTATGTTGTACTAGGCGTGAGTCAAAATTATATATGTATTTTTTTGCTTAGGTATCTTCTTTATAGAATATATATATATATATATATATATATCATCATCAACATCATTGTCAACCATTATCAATCCACTGTTGGACGAAGGTCTCCCCAAGTTTCCTCCACAACGGTCTATCTTCTGCCAGTCTTCTCCATGTCACTCCCGCATACTTTCGAATTTCATCCACCCATCTCCCATGTAGTCTTCTTCTGGGTCTTTTCCTGTCTCTTGGAATCCAATCTAAAATTTCGGCTGTCCATCGATGGTCTGTCCTTCTGGCAGTATGTCCAGCCCATTGCCATTTCAGGGATTTAACTGTGATCATGATGTTTTCCACTCTTGTCATTTTCCGGATCCACGAGTTCCTCTTCTTATCTCTCCTGGTTAAACCAAGCATGCACCTCTCCATGCTCCTTTGAGTTGTCTGCAGAGTTTGTATGTCTTTTAGTTAAGGTCCACGTCTCTGCGCCATACGTAAGCACTGGAAGGATGCATTGATCAAATACTTTTCTTTTAAGACCTAATGGCATATTGCTCTTGAAAATTTTGCTGTTTCTTCCAAAAGCTCTCCAGGCAAGTTTGGTACGCCGATTAATTTCTTCATCAATGTGACCCTCACTTGACATCTGCTGTCCAAGATAAACGTACGTATCTGTTATCTCTAGATTTTGTCCATCAATTGATAAATCTTAATTTCTTGTAAAAGCATTGAACATTACTTTTGTCTTCTGAAAGTCCATTTTTAATCCCACTTTTTACTCTTGTTAGCAAGTTCCCAGATCATACTCTGCAGCTCTGATGGGGTAGTTGCAAAAATGACTACGTCATCAACAAAACAAAGATAAGTTAGATACTCTCCATTAATCTTTATCCCTTTGTTTTCCCAGTTCAGTGATTGAAAGACATTTTCCAATGTGACATTAAAGAGCTTGGGAGATATGGTGTCACCTTGTCTCACTCCCTTTCCAATTTTTATGTGTGTTGTATTTTCAAAAAGCCGAATCTTTGCACTTGCATTTTCATAGATGTTATTAATAATATTAATGTATGCATCTTCAATACCACAGGATTTCAGAGCCATTGTAACTGCTGATGGTTTCACCAAATCAAAGGCTTTTTCATAATCGATAAAAGCCATGCACAATGAAAGTTCATATTCCCTCGCTCTTTCAATTAGTTCTCTCAGTACGTAGATATGATCTATTGTGCTGTAGCCACTCCTGAATCCAGCTTGTTCTCTCGGTTGAGCCATGTCCAGTGTTACCTTCATCCGGTGTGAAAGAACTTTAGTGAAGATTTTATAAACCACTGATAGGAGGCTGATAGGTCTGTAGTTCCTGAGATCCTCAATGTCACCTTTTTTATGTAGCAGAATCATTGTGGCGTTGTTCCAATCCTCAGTAATCTTCCCTTCATTTACGCAACGAGTGTAAATTTGAGCGAGTACCGTTTCAATTTCTCCACTCACTTCTTGTATGATGTCTACAGTAATTCCATCTTCTCCTGGAGCTTTTCACCGCTTCACGTTCTTGATTGCATGTGCAACTTCTGCTGGGAGGACTGCAAGAACTCTGGTACTGGTACCTTTCATGATGTCTGGAGTACATGTATCATCCCTTTCATATAATGTGGAGTAGAAATCTTTCACTCTTGTCAAATTTCGCTTCTATTTCTTGTTACAGAACCATCTTCTTTTCTCAGTGCCATAATCTGTTTTTTCCCTTACTGCTGATCTTTAGGCTTTGGTTGTTTTCAATTGCTTTACGTACTAGTTCACAGTTGAATTTCCTTACGTCTTCAGTGATACTTTTTCGTACTGTCTTGCATAGCTCTATATATTCCACTTTGGAAGTCACATCTTCTTTAGTTGTCCTCATCTCTCTTCTTGGTTTTTCCTGATAATTTATTTACATGCAACTTGTTCTTAGACCCAGCTAATTTTGTTGCTGTTTCCATAAGAGCTTTGGTTACTTTTCTATTAACTTCAGAAACATCCACTTCTTCCGATGTTAGGCCTTCTAAAGCAGAGAATCTGTTCTTCAGTTCCAACTTGAAGGTATTATGGTGTTTTTTAATGTTGGTTATGTCAATACATTTTGTTTGTCTTATGAGCTTGCTACGTTCGAGTTTAGTATTGAGGTGCATCTTACATCTCACCAATCTATGGCCACTACCTGTGTTGAACTTGTTGAGCTCACTGCAGTCTTCGATGACGAATTTTTTGTTACACATAATAAAATCAATTTCACTTGCCGTCCCATTTGGATGTCTCCATGTCCATTTCCTGTGTGGCTTTTTCTTGAAAAACGAGTTCATGATGAAAAACTCTTCTGCCTCTGCAAACTCTACGAGAGTAATTCCACGCTGGTTTCTGTTGCCGTGACCGAATTTACCTACTGAAGTTTCATTCTGTTGCCGTTGCCCTATTTTTGCATTGAAATCTCCCATAATTATCTTCAAGTGCTGCTTACCTTTATTATTTAGATCACGAATTTCCTCATAAAATTCTTCAATTTCTTCTTCAGCATGACTTGTGGTGGGTGCATAAGTGTTTGAATAATCTGAGCCTGGTATCTTCTCGAGAGTTGGATAACGAGTCGTGCAGCTCTGTCAGAGGAACTTTCAACTTCTACAACTTTATCCTTCAGTTTCTTGTTTATTATAAATCCAACACCACTAGTTCTGCCAGTATCTGTCCCACGATAGTAGAAGAGATGTCCACTTTGCAGTTCAATGAGATCTCCTTTTTTGCATACCTCACTAAGCCCGACGATGTACCACTTTATCTATAGTAGTTCCTCTTCCAATTCAAGAAGCCTTGAATCAGAAGATAGGGAGCGTCCATTATACGTAGCCAAGGTCAGCATCAGATGGCAGCCTAGTCCGGTCCTTCGGTGATTCTTAGCACCCTCTGCCTTCATGTCGCACTGGCCGCTGCCTTGGCCAGGTACATTCCAGCTGCCGGTGACTGAGGGTCAAAATTTAACTTATGAAAGCATTTTGAAGGGGTGTGGCCATAACTCACCACGCTGGCCAAGCGGGTTGGTGAGTGTGGGATAGCATTTCCTCTAATCCCGATGGTATAGTCACCCCTGTCGTAAACAGCGTTATTGTCATTGTTACAAGCAAAACGGCGATTCGCGGTTTCGGTTTCTTTACAGTTCCGTCGCTGCTGTTGTAAACAATGACCACAGCTTCAATACATCGTTACTTCCAAAATCACTGAAAAGCCCCCTATGAAATGAACTGTGTACATTGGATAATTCGCATTTTATTTTTGGGGAAAACTGGAGAACTTTTAGAAAAATTAATGAAATTAAAAATGTTAATATAATTCGCAAGCAAGAAGTCTTAAAGACACGAGAAAGTCCTACACGCTCACCTCATTTTGCAAAGTGCAGGCCGTTGTTTTCTGTACTGCTTTGTCGACTTTCTACGGACGCTACGATCCCATGCAGTACCAAACAGCAGGTTTCGAGATCAGAGACTCTCTGGTTCGAGACTTGTTGGAAATGGACCATGGTAGTTTAATGAGAGAAGGCCTGCACTGTATGGAGAATGAGATAATTGGATAACTACTTCCAATTAGTTTAGTTTTCAGTGGATCACTCTGGAGGTGTGCCTTGGAGCATTATCCACTTGCAGCAATGCCCACTTCCTATTGAAGATAATTGTGCAGCGTTGGTACAGATCATCATGGACCCGCTGAGGTTGCTCGGCATAGAGATACCCGTTTCCAGACTGACCATCTAACGCGAGTTCCCAGTGCACAGGACTCTCACAATTCCACCAAATGCACAGCATGACTTTCGTCTCGAACCTCTCTCTTTACTCTACTGGCTGTGCTTTCCGACCTAGCCTCAGCCACTGGTCCAGTGGTTCGAAATCGCAGGAATATCCTGCACTACATGACTTACTTTCCTCTCGAACCGTCCTCTGCACCCCATTGCATGTGTTTCCTGGCATGACCTCAGACACTTGTTCCCATAGGTACGATAATGTAAGAATATCCACATTGCAGTTCACAGAATCGCCACAATCCCACCAAATGCAAAGCATGAGTTTCAGCTTTAACCTTACTCTTTGCACTGCTAACTATGCTTCCTGGTGTGACTTCAGCCACTGGCTGCCGATGTTAGGATCTTGCAAGAATATTCATTTCTCATCCCCTGTGATGATACGAAACCAAAATCTATCATCCTGTGGAATTTACTGAGACAAAAAGCGACACCTTGTTTCGTCTTTTTTTCTTTTTTTGAATAAAGGTTTAACGACCACCGTGAGCAACTCAATGGGCTATAAGCAGTCTCCCGTCCCTAATTTAGGACCACTGGTTCCAGGAAAGGGAGAGAGCCAGTGCCGTAAAACAAACACAACATCCATGCCACACCGGGATTCGAACCCATCTCGGACGAATAATCACAAGCCTTCGCTTAGACCACAGCGCCACCAGGACGGCTGTTTCGTCTTCTGGGGTGTTACTTTATGGAGAACCATTCGTTGGAACCTAGAGAACAAACCAAGTTGGCGCAGCTAACGAACGTTCGTGGACTGGGAAAACCTCAGCCGTCCCGGTGGTGCAGTGGTCTAAGCGATGGCCTCTGATCATTCTTCCGAGAGGGGTCCGGGTTCGAATCTGGGTGAGGCATGGATGTTGTGTTTTTCTTACGGCATTGGCTCTCTCTCCTTCCCTGGAACCAGTGACCCTAAATAAGGGTGGTCGACTGCTTATAACCCATTGAGTTGCTCACGGTGGTCCTTAAATCTCCAATAAAAAAAATCCTCACCTCAGCTATCAATTACCGTGTGCTGGTACCAAGGTTCGCTATCTTAGCTTCGACCAGGTCGTCAGTGTTGGTGGTCCTGGAACATCCTGACAGCGGCTTGTCTGCGAGACAGATGTCTTCAGCACTGAAGCACCGAGACCATTTCCGTGCAGTGCTCATTGTCCACTATTACCTCGCCTTCAACTGCACGAATTCCTCTCACTGTTGCGGTCACATTTAAACCTTTTTTCCAATAATGGCGTAGAAGCACCCAAACAGCAAATTATTGGCTCTCCTTCTCTGATAACGCAATGTGGCTCTGTGTCAAATGCATGCCATCAGCCTCGCGCTTTCCACGTTATCGCGGTATGCAGTTGATTTTGGCACGCACTTCACACTAGGATATAAGCCCACCATTGTCTGTAGCTCAAAACGGGGCGAACTTTTAACTATCCCTGGTAGTAAATACACTGAGTGATCACTGAAATATGACCACCTACCTTTTTTGCCCTCAGTACAGCACCTATCCGACGTGGCATCGATTCAATAAGGTGCCAGAAGCAGTTGGAAGTATGGTCAACCAAGTTGTCTGTAATGCGGCCTTCAGTGTAGGTATGGAGTGACTGGTGTGTCCAGACGCCTGATATACCGTCCCTAGTTTTCCACAAGTGCTCTGTGGGATCGATATCGGGATAGTTCGGAGACCAATCGATATGCTGGAAGTCTGAACTGTGTCCACAAACCATTCCTGCACAATATTGGACTTGTAGCTCGATGCATTGTCATTTTGAAGGACACCGTCGCCCTTCGTGAAAAAAGGACATTACTTCGGGTACAAAGTTGTGAAGACACAAATTTTTCCGTGACGAGGATCGAATCTGCGCCCTCTCACTCTGGCGTAACACAAGTGGTATGTACCGCTGCAGATTTATCGTTTTGACACGTGATTCAAGTCTGTAGTACGTCACAGAGTCAGTAAGATAGTGGGCACAAGTCATACGTTGTTCCACATGCACCAGAGGTCCAAGTTCCTGCCAGGTAAATAAGCCCCACACCATACAACCGTCTCCTCCCGCGTGCATTGTGGAGACCATGCAGGATGGATCGAGTGCCTCATCTTGTTTGCGTCAAATACGTGCACGACCATCCACAGAGTGGAGTAAAAATGGAGACTCGTCACACCGGCATACTTTGTGACGTACCTGCCAACAGGACGCACACGACATAAAGGCAGATAGGAATCAGAATAAACGTCTGCGTAGCTCAGTTGGTAGAGCGACTTGTTCCGGAATAAGCGGCCTCGGGTTCGAATCCTGGCGTAGACCAAAAAGGATGGAGAAATTTACTTCGTTATAACTTGTATCTAGACATCCGACGCCAAACTTGCATTTTCTTTGCACCAGGCGAGTCTTTCGCGCCGATGAACCGTGGTTGAAGAAGATGTCGTCGTCTGCTGTTATAGCCCATAAGTGTGAGAGTGCGACGCATGGTCATGACAGATACTGTTCCGGATTGACCTCTGGTGTATTGGGCAGTCAAATGTTGTACGGCGCTGTGTCTGTTGGCCTGTACGAGACGTCGTACCCAGGCGCTCACCTCTCACATTAACATTTTGCTGTCCTGTACAGTTTTGCCTCCGCGTCGTTGTTTAACAATTTTAACTCTACTCCTGATACACTTTAACTACGTCGGCTCGCGAACGACCTACCAGTTCAGCAGTGTAGAAAATTGAGGCATTCGCATCCCACGCTTCCACAATCTGTCTTTTGCAAAGTCCGATAAATCCTTCCGTTTACCCATCACGCTCCGAAATTTACTACGCATTGCTCTCAGTGGCGTAACAACCACCCCTGCAGCTGCGGGGGTAACGAAGGGCGTATTAAAGCTGCCAGTTATAGTTTATGAAAAATCCGAACACTCACAAAAACAATCAAGCAAATAATTAAACAAAAGATTCATGTTTTCCTTTAAGATGTACAGTATTTAGCTTTGCCTAAATAAACATCTTTTAAAACACCAGATGTCCTACATATTGAAGCTATTTCGCCCTTTGGCTGCAAGTTGTAACACGATCGCTCTACAATGGGATGTAAATAATACGATTGTTCTCCAATAGTTATCTCTCTGTTTGCGCTGTTGAGGAAAAGTGAGCAGCCACATGGGGATTTTCCATGGAGGATGTGGGAAAACAGTCACCTAGGATTACGTACACGACGGACGCCAACATTTATTCACAATAGCCGCAGACTGCAATGTATAATAGGGTGATTTCTTCAAGTGATTTATTTTAGTTTTGGACAAAAAAATAAATGTTGCTATTGGTTTTAGTTCTTCCTTACAGTAAGCATGTCTGTCTCATTCACTGTATGGGAACTCTAATATACAAGGAAACGACATCCATTTGCAAAATGTTCCAAAAGTGGTGCACAGTATCGACGAAAGAAAAAAGAAGAGAGCGCGAAGGAACTTCCAAAACTCGACCAGTTTTTTGTTGTTGTTTTTTTTTGCCGTAGAGTCAATTAATCTCAATTTCCGTTTCTGATCACATGAATGACGATTTTTTTAGCATGTCAACATTTCAAAGTTTAGAAACAGATATTTTTCAAAAGCCAAGCACTTCAGAAACAAGTGAAAGTAAAATAGGTGATTATGAAGTTTTATAGTTTTATTAAACTTAACTATTTAAATATATTTTGCCGAATTCGTTTCTTACGATAAAATGTATATTCATGTTCATGCATCGATCCGCGCACCGTTTTAATCCTGATTGGCTGATTGATAATAACCTTGCATCCTGATTGGCTGATTGATAATAACCTTGCATCCTGATTGGCTGATTGATAATAACCTTGCATCCTGATTGGCTGATTGATAATAACCTTGCATCCTGATTGGCTGATTGATAATAACCTTGCATCCTGATTGGCTGATTGATAATAACCTTGCATTATGTACTTTTGTTCCAAATATTACTTTAAAAGTTAAAACCACAGCGCTCGAGGTAGTTTTACCTCGTTACTTTTCCAGACACTCTTCCTGACTTCCTGACACTCCGAACACCAACACCACACACATACACAACGAAAAACACATCCTCCCTCGTATTCGAAATCCTGGGAAAATTACTGTGCTTAGGGGGGCTGACGTAAATTGGGCTGGGGGGGGGGAACGCACGCTGTGCTAGTTACGCCACTTATTGCGCCACTCACATCTTATATCTGCTACGGTTGGTTGGTTGGTTAGGTTTTATGGCACAAGGGCTATGTCTGGCCAAAGAGCGCCAAACACAAGGCAAGACAAGACACAGGACAGACAAACAGTATTAAAAATATGGTAGAAAACTTAAAATCTGGCTGATAAAGTAAAAGTGAAAAATGAGAGTGATGGAAAGGCGAAAAGGCAATGAAACAAACAGCATTAAAAACATGATACAATGTTTAAAATTTGGCTGATTCATTAAAACTGAAAAATGAGGATGATGTGGTCAATGGGCTGCATCAACTTTTGATAGGGGTGGTCATCATTAAGTCACCACTCAGTGTGTATTCCTACTACTTCTATTTACGGGGAAAAATCGTTAACTTAATATATAAATTGCACTAAATAACACATTAAAGTGCCTGAGAAATTTACTTCCCGGTAATCAGGACCGGTAAAAGGATCGAGCAGCAGACTGCGTCTTTCATTATTTTTAGAACTGAGTCATGTTTTCCTCGTAATTAGTTAACTGCAATTTTATGTGTTCTATATTCATGCATCTACGAGATTAGAAATTTCATCTGAACTCCGGTAAGATAAACATCATTCATTTTTTTAGTTTTGTTCTTTTCAACGAACGGATTTCTCGGAATATTCTCGTCATTACTAAATCCGTAAATATTTTTTTTCTCAAATATTCTAATGAGGATATATAATAGCATCACTCGAGCAAATTCTGAATACGTAAAGTACTAAACTCATCAAAACTTTAATTGCGTTTCAAATAGCACAACAGATTTAAATGCAAAACACTGGAAAATAAATTCAAATTTTAAATGAAAAAAACAATGCATTCTTACTCATTAAGTGAAAAAAAACTGAAATCCGTAAAATAGAAGTCAGTTCTATTTTCATTAGGATTGTATTTGCTCGTTTGTGAAAGAAGCATTTCCCTCTATGTTTTAAAAATAGAAGTTATTTCAAAATTTTGTCTCATGTCCATATTTCTTTCATAGCCTAATCAGCTACAAAGCTAAAACTAATATTTCGTTTTTCCAGCTAAATGCTGCTTGTTCACTCTACGATTATTGGCATTGTATAGATACCAGGTTGTTAGGAAAGTAAGTGAACACTTTCAAAAATTACCATAATTCCTGTAATAACAAAGAAATTATTATTATTTTAGAGGAATTATTAGTAGCTCTTTGTAATGTATACTGTAGATTCACTTTCCTTTTGATTTTTACTATCTCTGGTTATTTTATTTTACTATGTAAATTATCTTCTTACTGAACGAGATATTATTTCTCCCGCTGAATGAGATCTGGCAATGAGTGTAAGTCATGACGTGGTGGTAGCCAGTATAAATAGGCGCGTTCAACGAGACCTAAGAGAGCTTTTTGTTGATGTGCGTAGGGAGAGCTGTTGTTTATGTGCGAGAGAGCTTTTTGTTGATGTGCGTAGCGAGAGCTGTTGTTTATATGCGAAAGAGCTTTTTGTTGATGTGCGTAGGGAGAGCTGTTGTTTATGTGCGAGAGAGCTTTTTGTTGATGTGCGTAGGGAGAGCTGTTGTTTATGTGCGAGAGAGCTTTTTGTTTGTGTTACGTGAGAGAGCTTTTATGTGTAAAGAGATCTTCGTTTATGTGAGTAGAGCTTCGTGTATGTTGGAGGATACCAGGACTTTCTCTGAATAAAGCTTGTGTTGTAAGTACGTTTCTCTCAGTTCATAGTTCTGTCAGATCTCTGTCTGGCTGTTAATTTTATTTCATTAGTTGTTATTATTAACAACCAGCATAAGACTTTATTCATCTTAATTACTACTACAACATTACTAGCAGTTAAAAAGCTTGTTTATTATTATTACTACACTACTAGCAGGAAAGTTTATTCATGATATAATTAATAACAAACAACAAGCATTAGAAGAAGCGTAGTAGAAGAAGGTGAATTCATTATATCTTCTCATTATCAATAATACACGAAAGTGCCAAAAGTCATGGGATACGTACCTAGTATCGTGTAGGAGCTCCTCTAGCCCGGCGAAGGGCAGCAACTCAACGTGGCATCGATTCTGCAAGTGACCGGAAGACTTCTGGGGAGTTATTGATTCGTGTCGTCTGAATGCTCCTGGAACCAATTTTGGACAACTTGGGCCCCATGACATGGTACATGCATTGTCCGCCTGGAAAATTCCATCGCTGTTGGGGTACATGAAGTTCATGAAGGGTGAAAATGGTCACCCAGTAGAGCACCAAAGCGATTACCGGATAACGACGGGTTTACCAGGACCAGAGGACTCAAACTGTGCCATGTAGAGACACTCCACCACCAGCTTGCACAGTGCCTTGTGGACAGCTTGGGTCCATGGTCTCATGAGGTCTGTGCCACACCCGAACCCTACCATCAGCTCGTACCAACTGGTAGCATGACTCATTGAACCACACCACATGTTACCAGTCTTCCAGAGTCCAATTACCGTGTTCATGAGCACAGGTGAGGCGTTGTGTCCTATGTCGTGTTGCTAACAAAGTCATTCTGGTGGGTCTTCTGCTCCGATACCCCATGGACGCAAAATTACGCTGCAGTGACCTGGTGGATATGTCCCTCGTACCTCCTCCATCGAATATAGTTGTGAAAATCCTCCAAATACAGTGAATAAACAAAGACATCGTTCATTCCACGTTTTAACACACAGCAACCGCAAAATGTTTATTCGGTCACCGCCAGGGAATTGAATAACAATTTTTCTGTTGCTGTGTGTTAAAACGTGGAAAGAGCGATGTCTTTGCTTATTCACTGACGCCACGTATTTGGAGGATTTTCACTTTAGATCTCTCCATTTGGATTTAACTGCTATAATTAATACACTGCTGGCCACCCCAAATGCAGCACCAAGAAGGAAGCATCCGATTGGCCTGAATTTCGCAGCATGCGTCGCCGCGAGAGGACATGCAAACGATTAGAATTGCAGGGCATATGCAAATCATGTGCGCCCGGTAAGCCATCGAGAAGAACTATAAGAAGGGTGCACAGAAGGCGAGGTGTAAGTAGTGGAAGTGTGTTGTGCTGTCGGACCTGTGCGTGGGAAGATTGCTGATGCCTCGTCGCAGAATACGGCAATCATTCCAGCACGTTTCGGAGTTCGACAGAGGAAGAATAGTGGCTTATCGCGACAGCAGTTTAACGTACCGAGACATCGGCGCCCGTGTGGGACGACATCCAGTCACAGTGAAGTGAGTATGGATTCGGTGAATGCAGCAGGAACGGACGAACCGACGTGAGCGATTGCCGCAGCAGCAACATACCGCCGAGCGAGAGGACCAGCATGTTGTGCGGCGGGCATTGACGGCTCGCACCGCTACATCATGAACGTTAGCGCAGGAATTACGGTGTGTTGCGCAACAACCTGTGTCAGCACGTACCATTCGACGTCGTCTGCAGGAGGATTGCTCCTATTACCGTTGACGTTACACCACCGGCGAGTGCGGCGGCAGTGGGCCGTTGAACGCCGCACGACATTGTTTTCTCCGATGAATCCACTTCTGCCTGCAACACCACTGTGGTCGGATCCGCGTTTGGCGGTACCGCGGCGAGAGACTGTATGACGCCTGCATTATGTATCGCCATACCGGTCCGTCGCCTGGCGTTATGGTTTGGGGCGCTATTGGATATGACACCCGCACCCCTGTGGTAATCTTCGCCGGAACACTCAACAGCCACAGCTACATCGCCGACGTTTTAGAGCCTGTAGTCCTCCCTTACCTGCAGGACCTGCTAGCGGCCACGTTTCAACAGGACAAAGCGCGCCCTCACAGCCACCGCTACATCTCCGACGTTTTGGAGCCTGTAGTCCTCCCTTACCTGCAGGACCTGCCAGCGGCCACCTTTCAACAAGACAAAGCGCGCCCGCACGTAGGACGCATCGTGCAACAATTCTTCACGCCCCACCAGATGCCACTGCTGCCGTAGCCCGCCTTTTATGCCGATATGTCGCCCATCGAACACGTCTGGTCGTTGATCGGCAACCGAGTGGCCCGACACGTTGCCACAGTTCATCAGGCGTAGCCCGTGGCTACGCCTGATGAACTGTGGCAACGTGTGGAAGCAACCTGGACCGACATACCCCAAGCCCACATCCAAAGCCTCTTTCGTTCGATGCCGTGGCGTGTTGCGGCCGTTATTGCCAGTCATGGGGGCCACACGAACTATTAATGTCTGCGTGTTCCGCAAGTCGCACGGGCCTGTCAGCTCAATCGTTTCATCCTTGTATCTGTTGTTATATGTCCAGTAAATCTGGCTTTGCTATCTGGTGTCCTTCTTGGTGTTGCATTTTGGGTGGCCAGCAGTGAATATAGCCAGTGCCGTTAATGCCCACCAGATGGAGAAGTCTCAGTAGCTGAGCCCATCTTACGGATTTATGATGTCAGAAGCTGACAGAAAAGCACACATAGCGCCGTGGATTGTTGGCCACCGTGCTGTAAGGCTAACGCGCTCGGCTGGATAACAAGAGATCCGGGATTTATTTCCCGGTGGTGAACAATATTTCGGCTGTTGTGTGCTAAAACGTAGAAAGAGTGAAGTCTTTGTTTATGAATATGGTTGTTATTTAAGCCAGTGTCGCTTGTCTGTTAGCATGGACAATCCTGGCCAGACGCCTCTGGTCACGGTCATTTTGCAACGGTAGTGGACCACTGCGCTGTCCACGGTGGGTGGTAATGCATTCCATGAGGTATTGTCGGTACACACGGAACACCGTGGATTGAGCAATGTTTGCACAACTTTGGAAATTGAATGTCCCATCCGTCTGTCTTCCACTACCATGCCTCGTTCAAAATCTGACAATTCACGTCGGCTTGCCATAATCCTACTGGCGGTTGTTCAACCTGACTCACGAAATTACGCCTAGCAACTGATAAAAATCTTGACGTGCGTCGAAGTTCCTATATGACCGTAGCTCTAGTTAAAAATTTGCATAATGCTAACCTATTATGTTTGGCACTCAGTGTGTATTTCCGAACTGTGTGCAGTTCACGAACACCGTTAAAAGTACTATAGTCATCTGTGGAAATTGTTTGTGATTCAGACGTCCAAATTCTGTTTATTGTTGTAGCTAGTACTATAGATCTTCCTTTTCAAATGGTAAAAGCAGTTGAAATAACTAGGATTTATACCTGGTGAATACGGTAGGAGGAGAGCTCCACCCAACCGCTTTGTTCAATGAACTGCTAAACAATCCAAGCCTTGTGCGGCCGTGTCTTGCCGAGTAGGAGGTCCGTTCGCTGTCCATGATGTCGCAGTGCTGATTCCAAGGTATGCTCCTCTAGAAATGAATAATACCACTCCGATGTCATGATGATATTCCTATCATACGTCTTCCATAGGGCTACATAGCAAACATCCATGCCAACGACCAGTAAGATTTTACGCTCATGCAACACCACACGTGCTAAATGAAACGCAGAAATACGGGTTAGATCTAAGACCGTGACGGATGTCGTTGACTGCGTGCGTAAAATTCCACACGACTTTCATCTAAGCAGAGAATCCTTGTGAGCAACATACTAGTGCGACGATAAAACGCAAAGATTACTCCACGCAATTCCGTAGTGAAGTTTCTTCTGCGTCGTGGTCAGTGTGTGCGGTACCCACGTCTTTAGTTTGCTCATTAGGCTTAAATCTTCCTTCAGCAAGGTATAGACCATGTGAGGTACCACAGAGATAAAGCACGTGTCAAATTGACAAATCTGAAGTTATACATTCCGTCCCTGTTCGGGAGCCAGTGTGAAAACACAAATTTGTCCGTGACGAAACCGCACCCCCTCACTCCAGAATAAGTTGCTCTCCCAAATAAGCTATACGGACAGAATGTATAGCTGCAGATTTGTCGTCTTGACACGTGGTTTACCTCTGTAGTACGTTACAGCCGTCGTGTGAAGAATATCATGTTGTGTGGAAAGAAAATTGAAAACCTGCACGACTGCCGTAAGGCCTCGTGGATGCGTCGTTTGGCTTCTTGTCTGGAATTCGAAATCGATTGACCGCATCTTGCAGAATTTTTGGGTTGATATCTCGCCTTCCTTATGTCCTTTCATTCAATAGTGTACAACTGTTTTCCTACGAGCATTTTAATATAGTGCTTTCCGCTGAAGACGTACCATAAGTCATGCGATATACTACAGAGGTGACGCACATGTGAAGACAGAAAGTAGAAGTAATTAGCCCTCGCTGGCGTAGTTTAAATCGGAAAGCATTCGGCTCCGAAGCAGAAGGATGTGGGTTTGAGTGTCTCCACTGGCAAATTTGGATTTCACGAATGTAAAATTGAATCTACTGAACGTAAAACTGGATCTACCGAACATAAAACCGGACCTACTTAACGTAACATTGGATCTACCGAACGGAAAACTCAATCTACTGAACGTAAAACTGGATCTTTTGAACGTAAAACTGGATCTTCTGAACGTAAAACTGGATTTACCGAACGTATAATTGGATCTATTATTAAACTTTTACTGTTGAACAATGAAACAGAGGTCACCGCTCGTTAAACGTTTATAAGTGAGTCACGGAAAAATTCCAATTGGCCGCAAACGGGAATCGAACCCAGGGTGTACCAGTTACGCGCCGGATATGCTTCCACTGGACCACAGCGACCTCAAATTCCTCAGGACTTACATAACTAACTGCCAAGCCAAATTGGCAGGTGGCTTCTTGGAGCCCCACACAAATCTAGGGATTCACCAAAGATGGTAAGCACCAACTGAACAAATAATTAGAAGTCGAATGAATAATAATTACAGACATGCCGTGACTCGCTTGTAAACGTGGAACGAGCGATGACCTCTGTTTGATGTTCCTAGTCCACATCAAATGTCTGTATTAGTTGAACAATGACTCCAAATTATTATTAGACTATAAATCTAAGAGTTGGAACTGCTAATTCTCCTCGGCATCATGAACCGTAAAACTTAAGGGGACTAGCTGACAATATTTTTTATGATTGTAAAACTCACCATAAGAGGTTTTTCAAACTCAGCTTTCGACAAATTATTATTTATGGCACAGTGCTGAACATCAAAAACAAATTATCAGACATGTTGTCCAACATATATTTACAAGACGGAAGGCGCAAAAAGTCTTGCTTTGTCAACTCTTACTTAAGCAATTCCAACTTTGATTGGAAAGACAGCTCAAAAAAAAAGTCATGTGAGAGTTTACACAGTCGTATCAGAATAATGACCACTTACCTAATAATTGGAACAACCACCCTTAGCCCGGATGAGAGCGGCAAGACGACGTGGCATGGACGCAATGAGGCCCTGGAAGATTCCCCGAGGGACACGTGCTCATTCGGAATGCAGCAGAGCACGGAGGTCCCGGAGATGAAATGATTGTGAGTCGCCACGTTGAACCAGTCAACGGGATTGAGGTCGGTCGACTTCACCGGCCAAGGGAAAACGTAGACATCGCTGTCATGTTCCTGGAACCAGTCACGCACACCCTTAAAGATGTGGCAGACACCGTCTCCACCAGGGTAAGCGTCCAACATGAAGCGATACATATGGTCAGCGAGGATGGGCAGGTAGCCATTGTTGTTCAGGGACCCATCCAGCGGTACCTCCAGGTCATACCAGGAAAATATCCCCCAGACATGCACACTGCCACCGCTGGCGTATACTTGACCGACAAGCGTGTCCGTGTGTTGGTTCACGTGCATCTAACGCCATATCCGACACCGCCCATCACTTCTGTGAAGTAGAAACCTCGTTTCGTCGGAGAAGGCAACCTTTTTCCATTCTTCCACTCTTCAGTGACGGTAGTCCCATGCGAACTGCAAGCGTCGGTGCTGATGGAACCTGGGTTAACATGGGCGTCTTGACTCAGCGTCAACTCCAGAGACCCATGCGTAAGAGGATTCGTTCTACTGTTATCATAGACACGTACCTGGATGCCCCAGCGTCCAATCGCGTGGTCGATTGCTGCACTGTTGGGCGTCGATTACTCTTTATTATTCGACGGAGGCGAAGTTCTCCTCTGCAATCGATGGCCTTTGGAGCTTCACAGTTTTTACGACGAGAGGACTCGGTGTGCCAGCAGCCTATTCTTGGTACACCTTTACTACAGCACCTCGCAAACAACCCACGAAGTCTGCTGTTTCTGAGATGCTTCCACCCTTGCCGCAGTAGCCGATTTTGATTCCTTTTCGTCCGTCAAATCACTGCCTTTACTCATTGTGCTCTCGTTACGCACTATGACTCATCTGTCCTGACCGGCAGCTTATTTCTCTGTGGGGTCGATTTTGTCACGTGCCATCTGTGACGCGCTTGGGCAGGTGCAGTGTGATTCCTGGGGGTGTCATATTATTCTGATACGACGGGGTATCTCTCCCTTGCAAATTCAAATTGAGTTGATTGAGATGGTCGGTAATGTCTGTTAAAAATGAAAGGTCCCACAGATTAAAGGCGTTACGGTGGGCAGTGGTTTGGGTGACCCCTGGATTAGTGGAACATATTTCAGTTAAATATTTCCGTGCAGTTTATTCATAATTCCGGAAGACTTGAAAGCCTCTGTCCCAGAAACAGGCTCCTTCACTAATCTATACTTGAAATTAAATTGAAGTGAAAATATTTAAAAAGCAAAACATTCAAGAGACAAATTTTGAAGATGACAATCCAATTTTTGGTGTAAATGTGACAAGAGTGGTAAGTCAGATAATATCCGAAAACTTGAAAATTTTGTCGTCCTGGAGCGGAAATCGAATCCGCGTCTCGCATATAGCGCCCAGGTGTGCTAACCACTACACCACCCAGAACGACCAAGTTCCAAGTTTCCAATTAATCTGAATATAACCATCACAAGATTCGCTAGTCGAAGCAACCGGCATTTATGTTTAGCGAATCTGGAGGTTAAGAATGCTATTCCGTGATTGCCCGGAGGAGCAGATTAATCATGAATGAAATACAGGATTACACCATACAATACAAATTTTGAAAATTACAATCCGTTTTTTGGTGTAAATATGACAAGGATGGTAAGTCAGATAATATCCGAAAGTTGAAAATTTCGTCATCCTGGAGCGGGAATCGAAACCGCGTCTTCCAGATAGCTCCCGGGTATGCTAACCATTACACCAACCAAAACGACCAAGTCTCAAGTTTCCGATTAATTTGAATATAGGTGTCAAGTTTTCGATTGATTTGAATATAAATCTCAAGTTTCCGATTTATTTTAAAATATAAGTCTCAAGTTTCCGATTTATTTTAAAATATAAGTCTCAAATATCCGATTAATTTGAATATATGTTTCTGATTAATTTGAATATAAGCATACTCGGGCGCTATCTGGGAGAAGCGGATTCGAGTCCTGCTCCAGGACGATGAAATTTTCAAGTTTTCGGATATTATCTGACTTACCATCCTTGTCACATTCACACCAAAAATCGGATTGTCATCTTTAAAATTTTTATTATATGGTGCAATCCCGTATTTCTTTCATCATTCAAGATTATTATTAGCATATATTCTGAAGATTTCTCAGCCGTTCAGCATGGCAGACAAAGAAAAATGTTATGTTGGAAAAGTCGTTTGGTTTACGTTTGCTCTTCATATATCTATTGGGATTAATAATAATTTTCATTCAATGAGCAGAGGTGACGCAATTTGATCATGAGGAAGATAGTTGGGTAACATGGTTTTATCATGACGCAATCCTCTAAGAGCAATCAATATCTGTTACCATGGCACAAAATCCTCGCATTCGGAATTTGAGCTAGAGAAGTTCACAATAATATGCGCTAATCCTCTTACCTTCGCCAGAGCAACATGCTGGAACTTATCGAAAGCTAACTCGTTCTCCTCGCCGGTCTGGCCCCTCGTCTGACCGCGAAGGATCCGGGCAGTTGTGACAGTGGTCAGACCCATACCATCGCCGATAAAGAGGATAATGTTCTTGGCAACGGTGCTGCGGTCAATGTCTCGAAGATTCCTGGAAAGCTGCTGCTTGGCCTGCTCGTACCAATGGGAGCGATCTACAAAAATAAATGCAAACAAACTTTGGTTTTCCTTTCAAAGCAAATAGGATCTTTCGAGTGTAATTGGATTCTCATCGTTTTGTAAGATTTAAAGAAAAATAATAATAATAACACAGAACCTTTAGGAATTTTTCCCTGCAACAGAGATTTACAAAGTACATTCTCTAATACTACCATCAGAACTTGTTTTTGTTTTTATTTGAGAGTTGCAGAAATCGTATTATGTAGAAGACAAACTACGTCGTATCACAAAATAACTACGTTCTTTCTTACCTTTCATTTGTCATACACATGCACCGTAAAAAATTTATAACCTTTTCCTTTCCAACTATCTGTAGACCACTCAAAATATTATATTACAAAGAAGTATGACCAATTCTAAATAGGTTTTCCGCTTTTGTATTTGTATTTGTCCCCGTTTTTGATGTCATGACAGATGTTTCACACCGACAAGTACATATCAAACAATGGTTATTGCTAGAGGTGGGACGAATCCCAAATTTTCTCGAATCCGAATCCTAAAAGGCTACGGAATCCCTCGAATCTCCCGAATCTGGAATCCTTCGTATAAGATTAATTATAAGAAAAAACGGGAAAAAAAAAGACCTTAAAATTAAAAGTTTTTAATTGAAGTAACATTAGAAATCTTTGTTTAATGAAAAACAAATTAAAGAATACAGTTTTGAAAAAATATGCCCATACTTATCAAGAAGATACAAATGAAATTTAATTAATTTATAATTTACATTGCCGCTCCGGTGGCGCAGTGGTCTAAGGCGTTGGCCTCTGATCATTCGTCCGTAAGGGGTCCGGGTTCGAATCCCGGTCAGGCATGGATGTTGTGTTTGTCTTACGGCACTGGCTCTCTCTCTTCCCTGGAACCAGTGACCCTAAATTAGGGACGGGCGACTGCTTATAGCCCATTTGAGTTGCTCACGGTGGTCGTTAAACCTCCAATCAAAAAAAAAAAAAAAAAAATTACATTTACTAAATGAAATACATTACTCTTGGGTCCTGAAGTTCATTTCCACTTTCTGAACATAATTTGACAAAACATATTTGAGTAACAATTTACATTTTTTAATCACAGGCACAAGATAAATTGCTCCTAAATATGCGTAAATGCTGTATTTAGCAGTAGAATCTACATAGGAATAAAAACAATAAAGCGTGAGAAACGCTGCGATTGAGACAAAAGATACAGACCGGACAATGCCGAGCGTATACTATTTCAAATAGCTGTGTAAACACTGTAGATAACAGCGTGTGAAAGTGAGACTCTGCAGAGAGTTGAGAACTAGAAACGCTGAGCTGTAGACAGGGTAACGTGAGTAATGTGAACGACGCGGGTCAAGGTTACACTTCCCCCTCCGTTATCAGGCTCGTTACCATGGTAACAGCTACCGGGAAAGACGTAAAATATGGCTAAGTCCCTTTTCCCACTATACTTGGGGTATAGTGGCTAAGGCACTGTCCGATGAGAGACGCCAGCCGCTTCGGCGGTTGCTCTCTGTGTTTGACTGAACAATTCCTTCAGTGTTGCATACGGTTTGGAAGTAACGCGCTATTTCAAATAGCTGTGTACACACTGTAGACGATTTTCTTCGGTTGTTTTCTAATGTCAGAACTCGTCATGCTGACAGAAATTCGAACAAATATCGCTCTAGAGCAAGCACCAAACACCAAGTTTTTTTAGGTTAAGATTCGAAAAATTTGAATGACGAAAAAAGCGGAAAGATTCAAGTATTCGAATCTCGAATCTGTTTCAAGATTCGTGGGATTCGAAGATTCGAATGTCCCGTCTTAGTTTTTACAGTATGCTAATTGAACATTGAACACAGACAGCCAGTGTTGATCAAGTAACACATCATGGACAAATACACATCAAACATGGTTTTACAGTATGCTGAATGACCAATGTACGCAGAGAGCTATTGTTGATCAAGTAACACATTGAGAACCAGTGCCGTAAGACAAACACAACATCCATGCCTCACCGGCATTCAAACCCGGACCCGTCTCGGGCGAATGATCATAAGCCATGCTTAGACTACTGCGCCACCGGGGCGGCATCATGCATTTCTGACATCATGCGAGAATGTTTTAGGCAGTTCAGGTGGCGCAGAGGTCTGAACGCTAGCTTTTGATCATTCGTCCGAGATGGGCCCCGGTTTGAATCCCGGTAAGGCATGGATGTTGAGTTTGTCTTACGGCACTGGCTCTCTCACTTCCCTGGAACCGGTTGACCTAAATCAGGGACAGGTGACAGCTTATAGCCCATTGAGTTGCTCACGGTTGTCTTTAAACCCCCAATTAAAAAAATGTTTTGGGGGAGATGACGTCACAGCAGCTGCTGTGAAAAAAGGGTCAAGTTGCTACGGTAACTTAAGACAACATTTTCGTACGTAATTACAAACCAAATTACTACGAGAATGTGACGTTACACATTTCCGATCCAATCCATTAAAAAAAATGTATTTTTGATGCTACGAAAACTGCCCGTCGCAGCGAAATTTGGATTCCTCCCTGGACCCCCCAGGAGTGTTTACCTGCTGTTGACGGGAGCTTTAAAAGGATGCATAGCACCTGTAGATTTTAAAAAAGTTATCAATCCTCTCCACTAAGGTACTTGCGATTCGGCTTTTCGTTCTATCTTTAGGTCATATTTTAGCTTGAACATACGCAGATGGACTTTCGTAACTAAATCACATTTTATCAATGTCTAGGTCGTCTCCGCATTCGTCTAAATCTGAAAAAAATCAAAAATAATAATATATTGCTTTTGAAAAACTAAGCCGTCGAAATACTTACTATTGCCGCCGCCATAGTTTATTAAATATTTACTTTTATGACTCACATATCGTCTTTCATTACGACAATAGCATGCATTACTCCACCTACCTAAATACCACTGGATGTCAGAAATTAGTAAATCCTATTGTTTGTTGTTATGATTTATTCCGCTTAGTATGTACCGGATTGTGGCTCGGTGTGGTAGGGAGTGACGCGAATAAATGTAACGTGTTGTACGTAAATAAATGCACATACCCTAGCCTCACTCGTTTTATTTCACACCCACAAAGATTTTGGCATGCAAACGATGCATAGCATAAATTGTGTACAAAGAGTACTAGGCTCTCTTGATGTTTTTGATTTTTTTGTCAGATGGGTACTCCGAAGGATCTTTTTGTATCACATAGATCTAAGTCCAACCAAACCTTTTCACAATTTTTCTCTCGATAGTAATAAGTAATTCATTTTTGGCAGTTCATTCGTCATTCATTCACAAAAGAATGACCATTCACTGTGCTTCCACTCTCTGCCGTTTGTCTCACTGGGCAGATCAATTTTTCCTCCAAAGGACCCGCCATTGTGACACTAACAGGAAATTGGAAAACTACCCAAAAGAGTGGGAGATCCCTACCATTCACGATGAATGATTTGTCTATTTATTTTTTTTTTGGCAAATTGCCCAAACGAGCAAGAACTTAGGAATCATGTTTTTGCCCAAAAGAGCAAGGACTTAGGAATCATATCACTGCTCAAACGAGCAATTACAGCTTTTCCCCAAAAGGGCAAGAACTTAGCAGCCATGTACCTGCCCAAAAGAGCGATCTAAGTTCTTGCCCAAAAAGCAAGAACTTAGTAACCATGTACCTGCCCAAAAGAACAATATCAGTTCTTACCCAAACGAGCAAGAACTTAGGAATCATGTCTTTGCCTAAACGAGCAAGCTCTTAGGAATCGTGTTCCTGTCCAAAAGAACAATTTAAGCTCTTGCCCAAAAGAGCAAGAATTTAGTGATCATGCACCTGCTAAAAAGAACAATCTAAGTTCTTGCCCAAACGAGCAAGAACTTAGAGATCATGTCTTTGGCCAAAAGAGCAAGGACTTATAAAACATGTCCCTTGCCCAAAACAGCAATTTCAGCTCTTGCCCAAAAGATTAAGAACTTAGTTACCATGTACCAGCCAAAAGGGGCAGTCTAAGTTCTTGCTCAAAAGCAAGTTTAGGAATCATGTTCCTGCCCAAAAGAACAATATAAGTTCTTTCCTAAAAGATCAATCTAAGTTCTTGCCTAAAAAGAGCAATCTAAGTTCTTTCCGAAAAGATCAATCTAAGTTCTTGCGTAAAAAGAGCAATCTAAGTTCTTTCCCAAAAGAGCAAGAACTTAGGAATCATGTTCCTGCCCAAAATCCATAGCTCCTCTCCAGTGCACAACTGAGCAAGAAGAGCAAGAACTTAGTAACCATATCATCATCATCATCATTGTCAACCATTTTCAATCCACTGCTGGACGAAGGTCTCCCCAAGTTTCCTCCACAACGGTCTGTCTTGTGCCAGTCTCCTCCATGTCACTCCCGCATATTTTCGAATTTCATCCACCCATCTCCCATGTGGTCTATTTGTGGGTCTTTTCCTGTCCCTTGGAATCCAATCTAAAATTTCGGCTGTCCATCTATGGTCTGTCCTTCTGGCAGTATGTCCAGCCCATTACCATTTCAGGGATTTAACTCTGATCATGATGTCTTCCACTCTCGTCATTTTTCGGATCCACGAGTTCCTCTTCTTATCTCTCCTGGTTATATAAAGCATGCACCTCTCCATGCTTCGTTGAGTTGTCTGCAGCCTTTGTATGTCCCTTTTAGTTAAGGTCCACGTCTCTGCACCATACGTAAGCACTGGAAGGATGCATTGATCAAACACTTTTCTTTTAAGACATAATGGCATATTGCTCTTGAAAAATCATGCTGTTTCTTCCAAAAGCTCTCCAGGCAAGTTTTCTACGCCGATTAATTTCTTCATCAATGTGACCCTCACTTGATATCTGCTGTCTAAGATAAACATACGTATCTGTTATCTCCAGTTTTTCTCCATCAATCGATAAATCTTCATTTCTTGTAAAAGCATTGAACATCACTTTTGTCTTCTGAAAGTTCATTTTTAATCCCACTTCTTCACTCTTGTCAGCAAGTTCCTGGATCATACTCTGCAGCTCTGATGGGGTAGTTGCAAAAATGACTATGTCATCAGCAAAATGAAGGTGGGTTAGATAATCTCCATTAATCTTTATCCCTTTGTTTTCCCAGTTCAGTGATTGAAAGACATTTTCCAATGTGACATTAAAGAGCTTGGGAGATATGGTGTCACCTTGTCTAACTCCCTTTCCAATTTTTATGTGTGTTGTATTTTCAAACAGCCGAATCTTTGCACTTTCATTTTCATAGATGTTATTAATAATATTAATGTATGCATCTTCAATACCGCAGGATTTCAGAGCCGTTGTAACTGCTGATGGTTTCACCGAATCAAAGGCTTTTTCATAATCGATAAAAGCCATGCACAATGGAAGTTCATATTCCCTCGCTCTTTCAATTAGTTCTCTCAGTACGTGGATATGATCTATTGTGCTGTAGCCACTCCTGAATTCAGCTTGTTCTCTCGGTTGAGCCATGTCCAGTGTTACCTTCAAGCGGTGTGAAAGAACTTTGGTGAAGATTTTATAAACCACTGATAGGAGGCTGATAGGTCTGTAGTTCCTGAGATCCTCAATGTCACCTTTTTTATGTAGCAGGATCATTGTAGCATTGTTCCAATCCTCAGGAATCTTCCCTTCATTAAGGCATCGAGTGAAAATTTGGGCGAGTACTGTTTCAATTTCTCCACTTGCTTCTTGTATGATGTCTACAGTAATTCCATCTTCTCCTGGAGCTTTTCCCCGCTTCATGTTCTGGATTGCATGAGCAACTTCTGCTGGGATGACTGGAAGAACTCTGGTACCTTTCATGATGTCTGGAGTACATGTATCATCACTTTCATATAATTTGGAGTAGAAATTCTTTCACTCTTGTCAAAATTTCGCCTCTATTTCTTGTTATAAAACCATCTTCTTTTCTCAGAGCCATAATCTGTTTTCTTCCCTTACTGAGATGTCCCTTTGCTATCTTTAGGCTTTGGTTGTTTTCAATTGCTTTCCTCACTAGCTCACAGTTGAATTTCCTTACGTCTTCAGTGATACTTTTTCGTGCTGTCTTGCATAGCTCTGTATATTCCACTTTGGAAGTCACATCTTCTTTAGTTGTCCTCATCTTTCTTCTTTTTTGCATCAACATTTTCGTTTTTCCTGATAATTTGTTCACGTGCAACTTGTTCTTAGACCCAGCTAATTTTGTTGCTGTTTCCATAAGAGCTTTGGTTACTTTTCTGTTAACTTCAGAAATATCCACTTCTTCCGATGTTAGGCCTTCTAAAGCAGAGAATCTGTTCTTCAGTTCCAACTTGAAAGTATTATGGTGTTTTTTAAGGTTGGTTATGTCAATACATTTTGTTTGTCTTATGAGCTTGCCACGTTCCAGTTTAGTGTTGAGGTGCATCTTACATCTCACCAATCTATGGTCACTACCTGTGTTGAACTTGTTCAGCACACTGCAGTCTTCGATGACGAATTTTTTGTTACACATAATAAAATCAATTTCACTTGTCGTCCCAATTGGATGTCTCCATGTCCATTTCCTGTGTGGCTTTTTCTTGAAAAAGGAGTTCAAGATGAAAAATATCCTTCTGCCTCTGCAAACTCAACGAGAGTATTTCCACGCTGGTTTCTGTTGCCGTGACCGAATTTACCTACTGAAGTTTCATTCTGTTGCCGGTGCCCTATTTTTGCATTGAAATCTCCCATAATTATCTTCAAGTGCTGCTTACCTTTATTATTTAGATGACGAAAAAGTAACCATGTACCTGCCCCAAAGAGCAATATAAGTTTTTACCCAAACGAGCAAGAACTTAGGAATCATGTCTTTGCCCAAAAGAGCAATTTAAGCTCTTGCCCAATAGAGCAAGAATTTAGTGATCATGCACCTGCTAAAAAGAACAACACCGTTCATGAATGAACATCTTCTCTTCGCAAAAAATTCGTTCACACCATTCAAACAAATGGCATTCTGGTTTCATTCTCTTCCATTCTTAGTTTCACCATTTCTGACTCACAAAACAGCTGACACTTGTTAATTTTCGGCATTAATTTTTCTTATTGGGAATGTTTCCGAATTCCTGGGGCGGGAAATAGTTTAAGGTGCTGCTGCTTTAAAGTGTGTCGAAGTGTTGACGGATTGAATACTCATTCACAGCGGTGAGAGAGAGAGAGAGAGAGAGAGAGAGAGAGAGAGAGCCATTCACAGTGAAGGTTCATTCATTGTTTACCACTAGAGTGTGCATTTATATATTTAAGTAGGTCATGATGCCTCTCAAGCGCAAAATTTACCATAAAATTAGTTTTTAGATTCAATGCGAAAATGCCTGACCACATTTTTTTCACATATTCCAACACTTTTTGGGGCAGAATATTTTTTCTGAGTATCGTATGAGTACACTATCGCATTTTGGACAATCTTTCACAAACCAGAAGAGTTCACTTTAAATATATATGATCTTTCGGAAAATAATGGCCGATTTTCTGAGGTGCCACATGCAACTCGACCTCAATGCTTACAGACCAAGCCGCTCGAAGCGCCATTCGTACGAGTTGAAGGGCGACTCAGACCCCACATACACGCCACTATTGGTTGAGCTGCAGTCGTTGCTGCTCGTGTAAGAGTGGTCTGTACAACATGTTGGGAAGGAGTGAGCTGCGGGTGATTCTGCTTCATGAGTTCAAATTGAAACGTAAGGTGGCACAAACTTTACCGTAATGTGGTGGCGATTAAGCAACATTTCAACGTACTCTTCGTCGGTGGTTTGAAAAGTTTTGTTCTGGTGATACGAGACTACAAGATGAGGAGGGTAGAGGACAACATTTGGTCATTTATAACGACACTCTAAAGGCAAATATGTAGACAAATCCTCCCTTCACAGTCAGAGAATTTTCCAAACAGTAAACTATGGCGGTGTCAACCATTTTTAAACTTCTCCACTAAATTGGTAAGGTCAACAAGCTCGATCGTAGGTCCCACGTGAACTGACGGAGCATCATAAACAACACCTGTTTGAAAAGAGCAATATAAGTTATTTCCCAAAATACCAATCTAAGTCCTTGCCTAAAAAGAGCAATCTAAGTTCTTTCCTAAAAACGCAATCTAAGTTCTTGCCCAAAAAAGCAATCTAAGTTCTTGCCTAAAAAGTACAATCTAAGTTCTTGCCCAAAAAAGCAATCTAAGTTCTTTCCCAAAACTTTCTACTTCGCAACAAAAATGAGTCCCTGCTTGATCGCATTATAACCTGTGACGAAAAGTGGATGGTATACCAAACCATAAGAGATCTAGACAGTGGCTGTGTGTGAACCACGGTGAACCATCAAAACATCCTAAACCAAGGTTGACGCCATAGAAGGATTTGTTGACAATGTGGTGGACTGTTCACGATGTTATACACTACAGGTTCTTAACTGCTGATGAAAGCATTACTTCAATCACATACTACGAAAAAATTGACCGAATGCTCCAGACGTTGTGTTCTATACAGCCATCTTTGGTGAACAGGGAAGAGTTCTATCCTCCTCCATGATAACACGAGACCACAAGTGTAACAAATGACGAAACAGAAACTACACAAACTGAGGCTCGAACCCTCTCATATCCAGCCTACTAGCCTGAGTTGACACCCACCGATTTCCACCTGCTCTGCTGAAGGCGCCTATTTCGAATAATACAAGTTTGTGTGCCATGAGGTTTATCTCTTTCATTTCTACCCTCCAAATTGGCCATTATATTCCGGACGACCTGCTGTTAAATATCTGTATGAAAAACATATTATATAAATGCTGTACTTTTTATGATGCTATTTGTTTGGTTAAGTAAAGAAAAGCATGTAAATTCATTTTGCATGGTATCTCCACTGTCTGAGAGCGTTTGCTTTATAAAAAAGAGGTACGACATGCACTATATGGACAAAACTCATCGGACATACCTTAAAGAGCAAACGAACGGATCTGCTGCTTTGATGAGATGCACATTACTGCTGGAAACGGTGTAAACACAAGGCTGCAGCTGACCGCGACCATATCGCACTGTAAGGTTGAGTAAAAATGTCGCGGCGGGAGAGAACTTACTTTGAGAAAGGAAAGATTGTTGGGTGTTATATTAGTGGGTCGTCCATGAGAGAAACTGAGAGGCGTTTAAACATACCCAAGTTAACTGTTTTGGATGTACGTAATAAGTGGAAGACACATGGCGTGCCTGGATTTGCAAAACGTACCGGCAGCCCCAAAAAAAGCTAGTGATGGAGGACGTCAAAACGTCAGGAGCGTCGTTACAGCTAATTGACGGAGTACTTCACAAGACCTCAGTGTACAGGTGAGTAAAAATGCTGGAACCTCGGTATTTATACGTACCATTCGCTGAGAACCTCATTCCATGGATTAATGTGGTGGCGCGGCTGCTCATAATCCTTTCATCTCCACTCGGAATGTTACTCGTCGTTTAGCATGGTGTAAAGAACATTTATCGTGGACCGTAGATCAATGGAAACGCGTCCTATGGACTGATGAATCCAGATACATGATCCATCAGTCTGATGGCCGTGTTTGGGTATGGTGGAAGCCGGGGGAACGCTATTTACCACAGTGTACTGTTCCTACGGTCACGTTTACAGCTGTCAGTGTACTCGCGTGTGGGTGTTTCTTGTGGTATGGTCCCGGCCCGTTGGTTATCGTGTACAAGCATGTAAACCAACACGTCTACCACGATATTCTGGACAATTATGCCCTACCAACTCTGTGGCAATACTATGGAACCGAGCCTTGGTGGTACCAGCAGGACAATGCGCCGAGCCATAGAGCAAGAACTGTTACCGCTTGTTTTGACGATAATTTCGTATCGTGTGTGGACTGGCCAGCACAGAGCCTTGATCTTAATCCCATAGAGCACCTATGGGATGAATTAGAGCGCCGCATAAGAAGTTTGGAACCAAGGCCCACTACTAAGCAACAGTTAGCGGCAACATTATGTACTGAATGGAAGCGCATACCTATCGCTGTGTTCTAAATTCTTTATCGAAAGCATATCTCATAGGTTCAGTGTATGCATTAAGGCCAAAGGTGAACCGACACCGTGCAAATGTAAGTCAATAAATGCTGTGTTGTGTTTCTATTCTAGGTGTCCGGTGGCTTTTGTCAATATAGTGTATTTCTCATATGTTTTTGCGTCTAAACGGCGCTGATAATATATGTAAATAGTGGTGGACAAAGTAACTGAAACATGGAAAGTGTTGAAGAAATATTCTTCAGAAATGTATGGAAGAGCTACATAATTTCAAACAGAATAGCCATTGCCTTGCTTTCTTTTCAACATGGAACTTTAACATAAGAAAACTTGAAAAATACGTGGCTCTGGTTACAGAATCGAACTCGCATATCTCGATTTCCGTTTGATCAGGCTATGTACAGATTACCAATCATCAAATGCTTGGGACTTCATTGTCCTGGAAGGTTTAACGGATGGCATGCTCATTCGCGAGATGGGGGTTGGATTCTCGCCCCAGGGCGATGAAATTTTCATATTTTCTGATGTTGAGTTAAATGTTGAATAGTAAACAAGAGCAAGTCTGTCTGCCTTTTTAAAAAATTCTGTGTGTGAAACATCCTATTTTTACTGTCTTGACAACAAATGTTCTTCAATAGAGGGTCCTCGTAACACATTCAGACAACCTTTGAGACCTTGTTCTACTGCCGATTTTGATGAACAATGGTCTTACAATCATAAGGACGGAAACGCTTTCCTATATATATAAGATGTATAGTAAAGTAGCGCACTAGCCATTTTACAAGCGAACGGAAGTTATGACGATCTGGAATCAAATCATTTAAGTGGCTGAGGATTAATCTTAACCGGTCGACATCAGCGCCCATAGCTACGAATTCACAAACTTAGCTCCAGATGATGGAAAATATGATAGAGTGAAAATATCAATTACAAAGTTTGAGAGCATCTTTTGTTTGCAACCAAGTGGTCATAAAAATGGCAGGTCAAAGGGTGAGTTTATGCTGTACAGTGAGAACGCAAAAGTATCCAAGAATATTTCTAAGCTGTACAATTTCAATGGATTGTCTTCTAGAAATGGAAGGATTTCGGCGTCATAGGTGCATGCGTAACGTGTCTAGGCAAATCAGATCGAGCGACGTCACAGACGGGAAACCGAACGTTTTTCTGTTATGGAAATTAACAGAAAAACATGAAATTATGGCTTGGGGTGCTATCATGTACAAACAATGATCACCTCTCGTGAGAGTCCGTACCACCATAAAGATCGACCGTTACGTCAATGACATTATACTGCCGGTTGTCCTTACGCACCTGCAGGACATTCCCGGGAACATATTTCAGCAGGCCTATCCCACACCACATGTTTCAGCCATAACAACGTTTCACTTCTGCCGTGGCTAGTTAATTCGCCAGATTTATCATCAATAGAATATATCTGACGACACGTGCAGCGGGTACGACCGTCCTCCGGAAACTCTTTATGAACTTTGTTTACAAGACAATACAATTTTTCGGTTGCCATGTGTTTCTGGAACGTAGAAAGAGCGATGTATGTACACTGCTGGACAATTGCTAAGGACGGATCATAAACGGCTATATAGCACATAAAAAAGTAAGTGTGGTTGGATGCCAAGTGAAATAAAATAATGTCAGAATACCAGGACATTACAAGAAAGACAATTTATTGTGCTCTGAAATCCAGAAGGCTTTGGAACGTGTTCAAGGGACAAACAGGCCATTTTGTGCAGAATACGTAAACGTGAAAAAAATGCAATTACCGTCCGCAGGCGTTCCGGCGTTAGATGTCAATACGGGATATGGCCACCATGGAGGGCGATGCAAAGATTCCACACGTCGTGTCATGCTTTGCACAACATTATCAAGCAGCTGTTGGGGTAATTTATCCCATTCCTCTCAGTGCACGGATGAGGGTGTCCTTGTTTATTGGAGGGCATTGGCGACCAGCAAGACTCCTTCCCCAAAGCATCCCACACATTTTGAATGGGATTCAGATCTGGAGAACGTGCTGGCCATACGAGGCGTTGAATGTCCTAGCTCTCAAGACACTCCTGGGCAGCGACTGTTTGATGACATGTTGCGTTGTCGTCCATGAAAATGAATCTCTCACCAACAATACCACGGAACATGCGAACATGAGGTGGCAGAACATCATTAATGTATCGTTGGCTAGTCATAGTCCCAGTTGGAAGTACATAGAGGGACGTACGGCCATTGATCATGATGCCAGCCAATCCATGACACTACATGTCGGATATCGGTCCCTTTCCTGTATGATTGCTGGACAATATGCAGTACCACTGTCACGCCAGATCAGTTGTCGTCGACAATCAGATGATAGACTGTATCTACTCTCATCTGAGAAGAGGACAGCAGACCAGTCGCTATCAGTCCAATTGCGATGTTGATGGCACCATTGCAAACGGGCGGTACGGTGACGTCTGGACAATGGGATGCACACAACAGGACGGCGGGCGTATAGTCCTCCTTCATGCAAACGTCTGGCGACAGTTTTTGGGAGATCCGCTTGCCAGTAGCAGCCATAAACTGATTTGCTAACTCACTAGTTGTGCTGCGCCGGTGTCTTTTTGTTGATAGCACTATGTACCGATCTTCTGCAGGTGTCGTACTGCGAACACGACCTCCCCCGTGACGTTTGCTGCACTCTCCATTTGTTTGAAATGATTTCCAAAGCCTTGAAACAACACTGTGGCTGACGTCGAACTCCCTGGCAACATCTGTAATTTTTCGCCCTTTTTCAATCTTGCCAATAATACGGCTACGCGTAAGATCATCTAGGTGATGTCGGGAAGACATACTGAAAATTGCAAGTTCGTCAATTGATTCTTTCCCTTTCAACTTTGCGTTTGAACAACAACGGTCAATACGCGTCAAATCCTTTATATCTCTTATCAGCGCTATGACGTCACGAACAAGTTCGGAAATCTAAAATTTGCATACGCACAACACGTTTTACTGAATCCCGCACTTATGCTAATTTCCACATTTTCCTGCCTTCCATTTTACGGTTGCTATCGTTGCTATTGTCATCCGTCCTTAGCAATTGTCCGGCAGTGTATTTATTTATCAACCTGGATGGCTATATCACATGACACCATTCACACATTATTTGATTCGATACCTCAGCGCGTGCAGCAGGTGATTTAAGCCAAAAATGGCCACACTGATTTTCAGCTACACTGATCCACCTAGGGCGTATGACACCGAGATGCTAATCATTTCTGTATTGTCCAATGAACATATCCTATAAAAATCAAAGTCGCAGCTCGACTTCGTTCAGGTATCTTGTTTTTTTTGGGTTTTTTTTATGAACGTGAGTGTATTAACACATGTAAATTATAAGATTATGGTTCTACTTGGGTTACATATGCAATGTAATATTTAACCTCTTCACGAAATTTAATTGCATTTTCTCATAAATATGTCGAGTTATGTACAAATGTATAAAATGTTGTTTAATCTGAGCACGCTGCATATTCGATATCACAGTGGAAAATCTAATCCAGAGCCCACCCCTATGAGATTTGAACCATAATCCGCCGCCCCGGTGGCGCAGTGGTCAAAGCTGGCTTCTGGTCATTCGTCCGAGAACGGGCCGGGTTCGAATCCCGGAGAGGCATGGATGTTGTGTTTGTCTTACGGCGTTGGCTTTCTCCCTCCCTGGAACCAGTGGCCCTAAATTAAGGACGGGAGACCGCTTATAGCCCACGGAGTTGCTCACGGTGGTCGTTATACCTCCAATTACACACACACACACACACACACACACACACACACACACACACACACACACACACACACAAAGATTACTCTGGCCGCCCCGGTGGCGTAGTGGTCTAAGCGATGGCTTCTGCTCATTCGCCCAACAGAGGGGTCTTTGTTCGAATCCTGATAAGGCATGGTTTTGTCTGTTTGTCTTTCGGGGGTTTATTCGCTGTCCCATGTTCACTTATGTACATTGCCACGTTTAAACACAAAATGTCTGTACTATATACAGGGTGCATAGGAAAGTCCCTTTAACCTGAAATAACTTGCGAACGGAGAGAGCTACAGTTATGCAAGTGAGATAGCAGTATAGTAAAGCGACTACGCCCAATCGAATGCAATCAATAGCAGCGCCCCTAGTGGCGAAATGCAGAAGTTAGCCATTGCAAATCGAAAACGAAAAAAGATAGAGCAAACTTTCCAATCATAAAGTTGTAGAGCATCAATTAATTAGTACAAAACGACATTCATTTTACATGGATAAGATAAACGGTCGCCTGAGTTTCCTAAATTGTCCAAAATCGATGCGCGACCTTTTGTGTGAACATTTGAAGGGAACAGACATAGGTATGAGCAAATACACACAATTTATTGCATAAATGCGTACTTATGTCAATACAGTTTGATGACGTCAGACAAAACAAAAACAAAAAGAGGCAAACTGGCGCACAGTGATAAAAGGTTAATGTCGAGTATATTCAAAGAGTTCGCCATTGCCCACTATACACATTTGTATTCGTGAAAGTAAATCTGCATGTGCATTCCTCAGCATGAAAGGTGTCACACTATTACAAGCATCTGTAACACGACGACGTAGATCCAGCAGACTTGTAGGCGCTGTTGCATACACCTGATTTTTGGGAGTGAGTGAAGCTCGCCATTCTCACACAGCTTACGTAGACCTAAACTTCTGATCAGGGTACATCATGATACTGGTTTTTATATCGTAGGTACGGTACAACGTCATAATCTGCATTTGCATACAGCTACAGTTGCGAAATGTAAATATATGCAGATTCGAGTCGTCGCGCATCGATTTCGGACATTTTAGGGTATTCAGGCGACGATTTATCTCATTCGTGTGAAACAAATGTCGTTTTTTACTAACTAATTGATGCTCTACAACTTTATAATTGGAAATGTTGCTCTATCTCTTTTCGTTTTCGATTTGCAATGGCCAACTTCCGCATTTCGCCACTAAGGGCGCTGTTATTGATTGCATTCGATTGGGCGTTGTCGCTTTACTATATTTTTATCTCACTTGAATTACTGTACCTCTCTCCGTTCGCAAGTTATCTCAGGCTAAAGGGACTTTCCTATGCACCCTGTATATATGTCCACCAAGTCCAATCTATGTTCGTATATATGTCAATGTATCAGTCAGTTAAGTCCAATAAATATTTAAAAAAAAAGTTTAAACCTCCAATAAAAAGAAAAAGAATCCGAATCCTCTGCCATTTCTCAAACAATTGCTGATATCACAATCTCGAGTCGAATTCAGAACCGTCTTTCTATGTTCCACCCAACTCTCATATCATTCGCGACTCGAACCCAGATAACGAATTGTGAGCAACGTGATTACTCGTCCATACAATTTACCTGCGGTGTCTTTTGATCTTCCATTGTGAATAATGCTTGATGTGCATGAAGTATTAATGTTATTACAGTACCTTTGAAAATGTCTCTTGTTTAATTGTGTTTATTAACTGAATCAGCATCATTTAATAAGGATAATTTCACTCAAGCCAAATTTTTTCGCTTTCAAAAGCAAAGAAACTGCTCGGAGAAAATTAATTTACAAAAAGCAAGACAAAGAATGTATAATTCAGCTCAGAGAGTAAAAGCAAATGTGGGGAACGTGCATGCATGTAAACATAATTTTGTTAAAGTGATGCAAAAGATAAAAAAAAGTTAAAGAATTTTGTTGCTCCGTTTGCTGAATAGCCATTTTGCAGCTCCCTCCTTTTTTTCCTGATAAAAGAAGAGCTTGTTTATGTTTGTGAATAGGGTTAATCAAACTTGCAATTCCAGTAGCAACCAGTATCGTTTTTTAAACTGACAATGTAATCATGACAGAACGCACAATATCCCCTTTAAGTCAAAGTTATTTTTTATTCTAGTTTTTCTAGCCGTTCAGTTTGTCTAAGCCAAGGTTCTTCAGTATCGTCAGTCATTCGATAAAGAAAGAACATTTACCTCCTAATCGGATTAATTCTCAGTCAAGAAAAGAGCGTGCGAGAGAGGAGAAAGAGAAAAGAGCTTCTCTTGAAGGTACGGAGTCGGCCTTGCAGAGCTTTTTGAGTGGTGACAGCTCCTTCGGCTGACTCTAAGCCCTCTTAATAGAAATTCAATGTATTCTTAATTTAATTCGACCCTCTGAATAATTCTTCGCGCCTTGGAGTAGCAGCTTTTCTGCCTCTGGAATGGAGCCCAGAGACTGAAAGGGATTCGTGAGGGGAAAATGCTCGGAGATGAAAAACTCCATCAAAAGTTTTCATTCGCTTGCTACATTTGGAAAAAGAAGGGGCAAAAAAAGGGAAAGAAGGCAGCATAACTTGACTAAAGCGGGGAAAATCCTCCAAGACTATTTGTTAGATGTATCGTGCAAACACAACTGAGCGCGAATCATTCATCTCTGCTTTTCTAAAGCTTCATAGTCAAACTTGATGAAACATTAATCAATCCTGGAAAACGCGGCAGTCCAAACAGTTTACATCCAGAAGTTAGTTTGTATTAAATTGCAGAAGACGTTGAAGAAAGGTTCGTGTTATGACATGAGTTACGAAAGCTCTGCTATGAGGAGTGCCAGTAAGAAATTAATTAATCACGTATTGTGAACAGATTAGTCAATTCATATTTAGCTCAGGGAAATCAGTTAATTCCTTTTGCTCGAGAAGAAAAAGAAATAAATTTCTGTATTATCCGTAAACGAAGATTTTTGCTGAATTCTTTCCATTTTTTTCCCTTGTCACTTGCTGTATAATTTCATGATTGAGTGATTGCTGAATGAGAAAAACATCCAAAATGTAAGAATAAATGGCACGCTCTCAGAGTTGTAAACGGGTAAAAATTTCGATCCCGGACCCAACGTGACCCGGCCAATCAGAATATATCATCACCATCATCATCATTGTCAGTCATTATCAATCCATCGCTGGATGAAGGTCTCCCCAAGTTTCATCAACAACAGACTGTCTTGGGCCAGTCTCCTCCACCCACCCATCTCCCACGTGGTCTTCTTCTGGGTCTTTCCTGTCCCTTGGAATCCAGTCTAAAATTTTGGTTGCCGATCGGTGGTCCGTTCTCCTAGAAATATGTCCAGCGCATTGCATTTCAGGGATTTTACTCAGATCACGATGTCTTCCACTTTTGTCATTTTCCTCATCCATGAGTTCCACTTTTTATTTTTTCTGGTTAAACAAAGCATGCATCTCTCAACACTTCTTTCAGCTGTCTTTAGCCTTTGTATGTTATTTTTTAGTTAACGTCCACGTCTCTGCTCCGTACGTAAGCTCTGGAAGGATGCATTGATTAATCACTTTTCTTTCAAGACATAATGGTATATTGCTCTTAAGAATTGTATTGTTTCTTCCAAAAGCTCTCCAAACAAGTTTTATACGCCAATTAAGTTCTTCAGCAAAGTGACATTTGCTTGGTATCTACTGCCCAAGATAAATGTATGAATTGGTTAACTGCAGCTTTTCCCCATCAACTGATAAATCTGCATTCCTTGTAAAAGCAGTGTACTTCAGTTTTGTCTTCTGAAAGTTCAATGCTAATCCCATTTCTTTACTCTTCTCAGCAAGTTCCTGAATCATACTGTGCAGCTCTGAAGTATCATTTCAAAAACCTCAGAAGGTTTCTTTGAAATATTTTTTTTTTACTGTTCAAAATTGAAACGGAAATAAACCGGGTCAAATTCGGGTCAGACGGACCCGACACGTTTTACCCGCGTTTCCATCTCTGCACGCTGTGCGAAATATTAGTTCCGACTATACGAATTTAACCCATAGTAAAAGACGTGCGTCTTAGTACATACTTGTAGACGTGCGCTCCAGAAAATGGGAACTTACCGAGTAAGCAACATCAATTTCGAGCTGATACTGTTCTTTAATTGAACAAACCTAAAACTCTTTTATGCAACTAAAACGTTGAAAATGATTTTCAGCTGTATCTCAAAATGATAGTAAATACAGAAGAAGTAAGCATATTTTTAAAATTTAAACCCATGCTCCTCATCAAAAGTATTATCCCACTCGCAAGAAATCCCACGCTGAGTACACAACGTGATGTGTTAAACTGTGGTAGTGTAAGTATAAAACTACTACATTTAAATCCAGTTTACTGAGATAGATGAATGGATATTTGTGATACATAATGCCAGATGTGGCGGCATCTAACGGCAATTTAAGCATCTATATTGTTAGAAAGGCTGCGGACAACTCAAACAAGCATGGAGAGGTGCATGCTTGGTGTAACCAGGAGAGATAAGAAGAGGAACTCGTGGATCCGAAAAATGACAAGAGCGGAAGACATCGTGATCAGAATTAAATCCCTAAAATGGCAATGGGCTGGACATACTGCCAGAAGGACAGACCATCGATGGGCAACGGAAATGTTAGATTAGATTCCTAGAGACAGGAAAAGACCCAGAAGAAGACCACATGGGAGATGGGTGGATGAAATTCGAGGGTATGCAGGAGTGACATGGAGGAGACTGGCAGAAGACAGACCGTTGTGGTGGAAACTTGGGGAGACCTTCGTCCTGCAGTGGATTGATAATGGTTGACGATAATAATGATGATGATGATGATTGTTAGAAAGTGGAGTTAAAAGATTTCCTGACAGTGTCTTGTTCTACGGTTATCCAGATTTACTGTTCTTACACCAGAAAAACCTTCACGTTTCTGGCTGGACTCAGTTTTGTTTTGACTGTGTTTTTATGACCTTCCAGGGGCCATCAAACGGCAACAGATCCGGAGATTGAGATGGATGTGATGGCGCAAGAACAGCTTCAGATATTGATGATCAACGCGCGTGGTAAGTGGTCTTGTATTATCGTGCTGAAATGTAAAGTTCAGGCATGCTCTCAAGTAGTACTAAGACCACAGGACAAAGAATAGCGGCCACTCTTAGATGTGATAAATCGTCAAGAGATCCGGGAACTGAATTGGTCTTGGTGGCGCGAGAACAGCTTGCAGACTGAACAGTGTATCCTGCAAGTGATCTGGTATTATCGTGAATTGCAACGCTTGGTTTACCCTGAAGGGTTAAGTTACGGTAGCATCCGGCCCATTTATTTCATTCAGTTCCTTAGTATGATATAGTCTTGCAATTTGTAGAGCAGTTGGATTATTGGGAACGTCTAGAAGGCTATTTCCAAAAGGACGGTGCAACAGCCCATAATACAGTGTTTTCGGTTAGTTGTTGAAAAAACTGTAATCATTGCTTTCGCAAAATGCAAAATGGAATTTCTTCTGACTTTCAGTGTGTGTGTGTGAGAGAGAGAGAGAGAGAGAGAGAGAGAGAAAGAGAGAGAGAGAGAGAGAGAGAGAGAGAGAGAGAGAGAGAGAGAGAGAGAGAGAGAGAAAGAGAGAGAGAGAGAGAGAGAGAGAGAGAGAGAGAGAGAGAGAGAGAGAGAGAGAGAGAGAGAGAGAGAGAGAGAGAGAGAGAGAGAGAGAGAGAGAGAGAGAGAGAGAGAGAGAGAGAGAGTAAAAGAATAAAAAATTCTCGAAATACGTGGCGTTAGTGAATAAACCAATACATCGCTCTTTCCATGTTTTAGCAACACACAGCAACCGAAAAACTGCTATTAGGTCACCACCGGAGAGGTGACCGAATAACAATTTTTCTTTTGCTGTGTGTTGCTAAAACGTAAAAAGAGCAATGTATTTGTTTATAGAGTAAAAGAAAATAGCACCCTAAAGAATTGTTTAAAAATACTTCCCAATTAAATCAATGAAGTTTGTAGAGCTTGTCAGAGAATATGTATTGCAGCATTCGCGTGCGCAAACACAAAGAATGCGGCCGCTTTGAACGTCTTTTGTAATTTGTCGACAACATATGACGTTGTCGACAAAATGTGAATGTGACTCGCCTCGGCCTGGGTTCTGGAACACCGCCATTGGACGCAAGATGACTGGAAAGGTGTAGTCTGCTCCGACGAATCGCGGTGCCAACTGTTTCGCGCAGATGGCCAACTCCGGGTGTGGCAGCAACCTCACGAGGCGATGGATCCCGCGTGCCTATAAGGGACTGTGCAGGCCGGCGGATTTCTGTTATGGTTATGTGTTTTCGGCTGGCACGTATTAGGACTCCTCATACGTCTGGAAACCACTCTCACAGGTAGATGCTACGTAGCCATTCTTGGTGATCATTCGCACCCATTCAGGTCATGCAACCATTCCGACAGGTGCGACCTCTTCAGCACAACAATGCACCTGCGCACACGTCAACAGTCGCCCGATTATGGCTGGAGGAACATTCCACGGAGTTTGGCATCCTGACTTGGCACCCTGGTTTGGTGGATTTAAAAGCCATCGACACATTTGGAATGCTGTTCAACGTGCCGTCAATGACAGGAATCATCCACTGGTGGATATTACGGAATTATGGGGTGCTCCTCAGGAAGCATGATGTGCAATGTCTCCACGAGCACAGAGTTCGTGGAGTCCAGGCCCCGTCACGTTGCTGCCGTTACCCGATCTCAAGAAAGACCAACGTGGTGTTCAATATAGGTATCCCATTTAATTTTGTTTTTGCAGTTCAGTGTATTCTGATCCACTGTGAGTGTTGCTAAAGTGTGCATGCTGTTCGGTGAAGTAATGTGTCGTTCAGTGAGAAAATAATTAAAGAGAAGTAAAGAAATTTACATAAGGAAACAGAAATTCAAAACGAAGGTTAAATAGACCTATACGCTACAACCTGCTACGAGCGAATATTGTTGGTTGAGAATACAGTGAGAATTTACTTATGATAAAAATAAACGTGGTGCAATAAGCTTAAGGACGTAAGTGGAATTATCATACAAAAGTTTACCGGAATTACGTTTTATTTTAATTTGTAGGTGGAAGGCCACGTTGACTGCAGTTGTTCACGCTATTGTACATAATAAGGAATGTTAGCTCACATAAAATGTTCAGCAATTTTAAGACAATTAAGTTTTGGTTGAGTGCGCTGCTCTCCAAACGGAAATGCTATTCAGATTCACGACTGGCTGCAGTGAACTTCCTTAACTTATATCTCAAACTGTGAGTATTGATCCCAAGTTTTGCTTAAATATTTGCTTAAACTCTGACGCTGAAAAATCCGTCTGAAAGTGAGAATTCTTTTGCTCCGAGGAACCGCGCAATCACATATTAGAGTGTTACATTAAGGAAAACAGAAAACAATAAATAAGCCCACGAAAATTGTTCTGCGTCTCGTAACTGTCGACAGCAGAAGACGAAGCAGCAAACAGGAAATGAATTTTGCCGAGCAGAAACTGAATTATAAACGTTAAAATGATTTCTACCGTTTTATTTATTTCGTTTTTTTTTGTTTCTTTTGTTTTGTTGAGTGTTAAATAGATGAGGGCAGGACTACATAACATTTGAAAATGACTTTCCTTTTCTGACAGGAAGAGTATTTAAATCTTTTTAAAATAGTACTTCTGCATCTGGAATGTGTTTGCTCAAGTGAATCGGATTGAAAGTAACGATGTGTTTGTTATACACAATCTTAGAAAAGTTTGAAATTTGTAGATTTTGAGACTGTCTAAACAAAATCCATTGTTTGCTTTCATTGATGAGACTCGTCTTCCTCAAATCATTAGTATTAATTATTTTCCCTAGTTTTAATTTGAAAAATATGCATATCTAAGAGGTTATAAAAGCACCATGACTGCCCGATTGCTCTCATGCTTCGTCGGAGAATGATTTATTTCAGGATTACCTAACTAAAAACAATTCAAACAAAAAACAATCCATCGTATCAAAAATGACTTTCTTTAAAATCCTTAAACCTAAATATTTTTGTTTAAAAATGCATATTTCGATTTTAGGACGAAAAAACATTTGGTCCTAAAATCGAAATACGCTGGTTGGTTGGTTGGAGTTTATCGCGCAAAGTCCTCAATGGGACAAATAGCAACAAGTCCAACGCTTTAAAAGAGTAACAAAAGCTACATTATAAATATAACAGAACATTTGTCACAAAACAGAACAAGAAACGGCGTAAATGACTGACAAAACGATAACGTACAAAAAACAATCCATCGTAGAGGGAAAACACCGGTACAACGGTACAAGAAAAAACTAAACAGCACTGAGGCGTTTCAAGATCTCAACAGAAGACGAAAAAAAAAGGGGGGGACATATAGTATAAGTCGGTTCCGGCCGTGGGGTCGCCACTACCCTTTAGCTGGATGCAAAGCTGCCCATATGATTAAAGTATTTGAAACAGAGAGTCGTAAGGTGTACAGTCACAAGGTCAACTCAGGCCGTGGGGTCGCCATTCCTCAAAGAACTAGTGAAACAGTTGTCCCCGTAAGGGGAAATATGTTCCTCGATATAGAAAATGGCACACCATGAAGTATTTGTCGGAGTTTTTTTTTTATTGGATGTTTAACGACCATCCTTGAGCAACTCAGTGGGCTATACGAAGTCGCCTTTCCCTAATTTAGGGGCGCTGGTTCCCGGGAAGAGGGAGAACCTGTGCAGAAGATAAAAACAACATCCATGCCCTGCCGTGATTCGAGCCCGATCCCATCTCGGGCGAATAGTCAGAAGCCAGCGCTTAGACCACTGAGCCACTGGGGCGACTATTTGTTTGAGTGTCATGCAAATTGTGTCATGCAATTAGGTGCATGTCTATCGTTTGATTGTGCAAATGATTGGAGTGGCGAACCAATCACGTGATAGACAAGGGAGAAACGGGTGGAAATTTCATCTCCTCACCTGCGCGTGAGAACAACTGCATTGGACTTAGTGCGAAAAATATGCAGAGTGATTACGAATTCCTGCGCGACGTCATCCGGAATTCTACCATCATGTGTTCACATTTTTCCTTATGAAGGGGGAGAGATAGATCACATCATTAGTTCGCCACTGTATTGTGGCTCTAGTGGGCAACCAATAACGTGATAGTTGAAGGATATAATGCACGTTCGAGTCACATTATTGTGATCACCAGATAATATCCAGAGTAACCGCCGTGTGCAGCGCGGACAGCAGCTAGACGGGCTGGAAGTGACTCAATAAGGTGCTGGAAGGTGCTCACAGGTACATGGAGATTGTAGTGCATCTGACAGCTGCTGGAGGGTGCGTGGTGAAGGATCCATAGAGCGAACAACACGATTGAGGTTGTCCCACAAATGACCAATTGGGTTTAAGTCTGGGGCATTAGGGGGCCAGGGAAGTACTTTGAAGTCTTCATAGTGCTCTTCCAACCAATATCGGATATTTCTAGATGTTTCACACATCGCATTGTCGTAATGGAAGATGCCATCCGCCCCAGGGAAGGCCATCAGCATGTATGGGTGTACGCGGTCTGCAAGGATGGATTAACGAATTCGGTTCATAGTGCCTTCCTCAAGTAGGAGTGGACCCAGAGAATGCTAGGAACACATTCCACAGACCACAACGTTGCCCCCACCAGCTTGTGTTCTTCCAGCAACAGTTAAAGAGCGTTTGTTCTCCGATGTTTCTCGCCTTATACGCCAACGTCCATGCGTTCGATGAAGCAGAAAACGTGACATCGAAGAAGGAAATCCTTTGCCAAGCAGCGGAGGTCCCATTCCGATACTGCCGTGCAAATGTAAGCTTTTTCTGCCGATGCACCTTCGTTAGCATAGGTGCAGTGACCATCCGTCTGCGTCGGAGCCCCATACGCAGAAGCGTTCGCTGAACTCCCTGGCTTATTCGGCCAGTGAGTTGCTCCACTGTAGCGTGTCGATCGGCCCTCACGCACCTTCGAAGCAGCTGTTCACCTGTCACATCACTGGCATGTAGTGCTCCGCAGTTTCCACGTCGTTTATTGCAATGATGCCATTTCTCTAATCACGATACACTTTAACCACAGCAGCACGTGAACAGCGCGTGAACTGTTTCAGAAATACTACCACCCTTGGCGCGAAAGCCGATAACCACCCTTTTTTGCAAATCTGATAAATTGCTCCTTTTATCCATCACAGCAACGAGTGATATGTTTTCAGAATGTCTACAGCACACCTTATATACCCTCCAAGCCAGCTCAGGACACGTGCCTTCTTGCAATGGGCACACGCTGTTGAAGTCAAAAGTAGAATGTTGGTCACAATAATGCGACTGGACTGTGTATATGGGTCATCTGAATGAAACGTAGACTGGGGTAGACATGTGGCGCTTTCTTATGCGCTTACGTGATGGTGGCGCTGCAGTATCCCCCGAAGTGGTGGTGGCGCTGCAGTAACGACACATAAAAGAGGAATACAGCATGCGAAGCATTTAGTTCGTGCAACCCGTTGGATGTGAGTCATATTAAAGCAACATAAACGACTTATTTCATGATACCTGCAAGAGGGCACAGCGAGCCGTAATCCAATTTTTGAGAAAAAAGGGAAGCAAAGAGTCAGATATACACTATCTACCAACAAGTAATTGGACACCTGTGATAGCAAAGGAAAACGAAGTTTATTCACCTTCAATAGTTGGTGGAGCCTTCACGAGCGGCGATTACAGCTGCGACCCTCCGGGGCATACTCTCAACCAGGCATTGTGCGACGGCTAGCGGTATTTTCTTCCACTCAGCTTGGAGAAGACAAGTCAGTTCCTTCACCGATTTCGGACGGTGGGGGCACCCCTTAAGTCTACGCTCCAACTCTTCCCAGAGGTGCTCGATAGGGCTCAGGTCCAGGTTTTGCGCAGGCCAGTCCATTCGATTAACCCCATTGTCACCATACCAAGCCATGGTGGACCTCGCAACATCACAGGTGGCATTGTCATCCTGAAAATAACATGGGTCCACCCCGTAAAAGTGCTACAACGTAGGAAGCGCATGGTCATCCAAAATGAGGCAATAGGTCTCGGCGTTGGGTCTACCAGAAAATGCGACCAAGGATCCTGTGCCATACCAGGAGAAACACCCCGTAGCATAATTCCACCGCCGCCAAACTTCACAGTTGGCACAATACATTCCGGCAGGAGGCGTTCTCCAGGCAGACGCCAAACCCAGACCCTGCCATCCGAAAGGTAGAGGGTGAACCTTGATTCGTCGCTCCAGAGAACCTATTTCCGCTGTTCAACGGTCCACTGTCGACGTTCTTTGCACCACGTTAGCCGAGCCGCGCTATTGGACTTGGTGATCAAAGGCTTGTAGGCGGCAGCACGTCCATGATAACCGAGCAGATGGGCTTCATTACGGATGGTATTCATCGAAAGAACACTACCGGATGTCTGTTGAAACTCCTCACGGATGTGGCCCATCGATTTGGTGCGGTTCTTCCGAATTTCTTTGGCCAGCACCCGTCGGTCTCTAACTCCCAGTTTTATGGTTCTGCCGGGTCAGGGCATATTCCGACAGTCACCTCTCATCTTCCACTGGCCAATCACGTAAGCCACTGTCGATTTTGGGTACTTGAACTCACTGGATATGTCACATATGGATCGGCCATTTCTGTGATACCCGACGATTACACCTTTTTCGAAGTCAGAGAGCTCCGAACTGCGTGGCATCTTGCATGCGACTGGTTGCGTTCTTGTTTCCCACGCGATATTTAACGGCGGCGGCCGTGACGTGTATCAGGACCGCAGATATCGTCGATTGCAGAGGCGTCCAATTACTTCTTGGTAGATAGTGTATTACACCCTATGCAGGTGGTTTATTGGTATGCGGGCCTTGCTCGCAGTGCGATCTTGAAATGGTTGAAAGGATTTCAGGGTGGACCTGGGAGCACTATTGATTTTCCAAGACCTGGCCAAGCAAACGCCACCATTACAATTGCAGCAGTGGACGAACTGGGGAAAGTTAACCGCAGAGTAACCATTAGAGAGCTAGCAACTGCAATAGGCTGGGGCTCCATTAGCATAACCCACCATCACGAACTGGGGTATTGGAATTGGAAAGTGTGTGAGTGCAGTGGGTTCCAAACCACCTGACAGAAGATCGAATGATGGGTTCCAAAGCTCCTGACAGAGGATCAAATGGTGAATTCCAAGACATTATTTGTTATACCAGTTTCATTTACCCAGAACCTTGGAAGAACCCAAGCTAAATTTCAAAGTGCATGCCATAATGTCACGCTCTCAGATATCTTGCCCTGGCCGGATGGCAGGCTTACGAGGTGCACAAATGGGCTCTATACCCTCAATGGAGGGTCCACGCACAGTGAGGTGACAGGCAGACGCCATAGTTCGAATTTATCTGTTTTCTAGTTGTTCAATTACTGAATGGTACCAAGCTTTTGGTTTAGAGGCAAAGAACGCTTGGCACTCGCGTTCGATATCATCCAAAATAATCAACTGCTTACAATGGAGAAATTGCGTCATCGCCCGAAACAAGTGGCAGTCTGAAGGTGCAAGGTCGGGGGAAAGTATGGTGGATGAAGCTGCAGCACGATTCCTTGCAATTCATGATGTTTTACTCGGGTTCGATTAGCAGAATGAGGTTTTGCATTGTCTTGTTGCAGCAGTGCTGACTTGCTTTCGGTTAAATAAAGCAGGATATTTACGCTGAAGTTTGTCGTAGTACATCCTGTCCAATTGCTGAGAATACAGTTCGGCATTGATAGATCGTCCATTAGGAATGATATTAAAGTGTATTACACTTTCATAATTCCCCTAGATATAGAGAATGAACTTGTTCTCAGAACATCCGCGTTTGAGAATGGTTAAAGCTGGTTTACCTCTATTCAAACATTGTAAAGAACTTCGAGTAGCAGAGATATTTTCACTTTTCATACCCAGTAACTATTCGTTTAATAAATCGAGTATCGCATAGATTTCTGAGCATTTATTTGCATCCCTCGACACTCAAGGGAGCTTGAGCTGGGGTGTGTATGTAAACCTTTCTGATCTTGTGCAGATGCTTAGCGATGTTAGATTTAAAAACTCCCAATTCTTCTGACAATTTGAGGGTGCATGTTCGTGGATTGTCCTCCACAGCCTCTTGCGTGGCGTCCAAATGAACAACAGAAGGTCTACCCGAACCAGTCACAAATTTTTGGAAGCATGTTTACGCGTTCTTAGTAACTGTCAGGCTTTCACCTTCAACTTTGTTAAATTTCTGTACAGCTTCAGCAGCTTTAAACCGCTTTTTCCAGTAATGTCGCAAGCGAACCAATATTTCAAACTTTGTAGCCACTGCAACTGACCGCGATACAAATTCAACGCATGGGGAGTAACATGTGCTTCACGCCTCGTTTGATTCACCATATTACGCGCTTTCAGTCGTATGAAGCACAGGAAAGCTGTCCAGCCGAAAATATATACACTGAAGTGCCAGAAAAACTGGTACACCAGTCTAATACTTGGTAGGTCCCCTGCGGGATCGCAGGACTGCAGAAATACGACGGGGTATGGACTCCACTAGCTTCTGGAAATATGCTGTAGGCAATGCACACCATACTTCCTGCAGAGAGTTCCACAATTCGGGTGTATTCCGAGGTCTCGGATTACTCTGCTCGATAGCGTCTTGCATGACACCCCAAATGTGTTCTATCACGTTCAGATCTGGGAAATTGGGTGGGAATGGCAACACCCAAAACTCAGATGAATGCTCCTCTAACTATAACGGGGTGTCCCGACACTTGTGTGGAGGTGCATTGTTCTGTTGGAACAGGCCCAACCCATCAGCATGAATGCAGGACATAAACGGGTGTACCTCGCCAGAAAGGATGCGCACATAGCGTTGGCCGGTCACAGACGTTTGTAGACGTACCAGGGGTCCCAGTGAAGTCCAGCTAAACACACCCCATACCATTACGGACCCCCCCACCAGCCGGTACAGTTCCCTGTTGAAAGGCGGGTTCCATGGCTTCACGGGGCTTACGCCACAGACGAATCCTTCCATCTGCCCGATACACTTGGAAACGAGGCTCGTAAAAATAGCCTACTTGTTTCCAGTCATCAAGTGTCCAGTGGCGGTGCTGCCGTGTCCAAGCGACGCGCATAGCTCTGTGTCGTGCACCCATCAAGGGGACTCGAGTTGGGCGTCGGCTCCCGAAGCCCATATCGTGCATGGTACGTTTCACAGTCCGGACGCTGATGCTTGTTGAGGCTCTAGCATTGAATTCCGATGATACCTGCGAGAGTGTTGCACGCCTATCGCGTGAAATGATTCTTGATAGCCGACGATGGTCACGTTCACCCAATGTCTTTTAACGGCCACACTGGTATCGTAGGTTGGAGGTTTTGCCGAAATTCTTGTAGTCTTGGTACACCCTTGCAATGGTCGTGCGTAAAAATCCGAACTTCGTTTCTTCCTCCGAAATACTATGGCCCATCTCACGAGCACCAACTATGACACCGCGTTGAAAATCGCTTAAATCAAAATTACTTGTCATTCTCATGCCGAAAACAGCTCTGACAGCTGGAAAGGATGTCTATCACTTTATATACACACTGGCGGACGCAACTGAGTACGCGCATAGGTAACGTTGCTATATATTTTGCATAACATAATCTCCTTTGTACCAGTTTTTCTGGCACTTCAGTGTATGTATACAGTAAATGTATATATAAAGTCTCTCTTCAGTCTTCAGTGGGTATCGTAGGTTACATGGTCGTAGTTATATAGAAATCATACAAATGTATTACGGAAACGTATAATTTACTTACATACAGAAAGTGTTGAAACTGTCGCCCTTCACATATCCTAACTGTCTTACATGTGTTTTCAAACACATCTGCGACAGTCAAAAAGTCCCTCCGCAGTGATGTTAAGGCTGTTCCACTCAATTTTGATGGTGTTTTAGTCAAAATTTCTGAATTAAGTAAAATGTTGCATGTTTAATTTCAGTTTTTGCTGTTTTCTTGATAACATATAAAGCTTCAGAATGTATTTCACAGCAACACCAATTTTCACGAGCTTCTCGGGATTTGAAAATCAACATTCACATTTTGGAAACTCATCACAAGCTTCTGAAAATTGGTGTTGCTGTGAAACATATTCTGGTTTGTTAATGAGACGAAACAACTTCCAGCATTCACTCTTCCCCTTTTAGTTTTTAACAAACACGTATTTGTTGGCCTCGATGACTTTTTGAAACTTCTTAATATTAAATTCATCCATGTTAACAATCCTTTTGACACGACATGCAAAAAGGCAATAATTTTGACATGACAGCACGTCAAATAAAAACCTATGAATGCTAAAATGCAAAAGGTGTGATATGAAAAGTAACTCTCAGTCTTACAATGTGACACGCGGGGTGAGAGAGAGAGAGAGTGAATCACCAGAGTAGCAGTCGACAGGCGTGTGCCTGTATCTTGTTCCGGACAGTCGCACTGCAAACAAACGCAAAGGAATTATCGTTTTACGATATGGTACCGGTAAGTCTAGCGTCGGTGCCATATCGTCGTTCGGAAGAAATATTCGTTGCTTTAACAAAGAGACGGCAATATTTTTGTATGAAAAATCATATTTCACTCTTCTGGCACCAGTATCGAACACAAATTTCCAATGCATGCATTTTTCTTTTCAAAAATAAAACGGAAATAAAACCGGGTCGAAATTGGGTCAAGAACCTCCTGACCCGGCCCGTTTGTCCCTCAAAAAATTGTCGACCCGTGGAACCGAGGACCCGTTTCCATCTCTGGTTTTGTACCGTAAGAGAAACAGACCAGCGATGCCTCTTCCGAAATTTGAACTCCGCCGTGTTGAAAAACTGAGAGATAAAATCTGGTAATGAGAAATTTATTTAGCCCAAGTGGTAGGAAATAAAGACAGGGAAAGTCTACGGAAATCATTAGAGGACCAGATTTAGGAATGTCTGCAAAAGAAAACGATAGTGAGTATGAAGGACAAAAGGTCTTGTGTAAGACGTCTGATGGATGCTAGTGAAGCTCTAGTTGCGTTCTAGGGTCGCTGTAACTGGAAACGTTTAACATATTTAACAGTAAAATCCAGCACAATCGGTTTTAAACTTTAATCTGGCTGACGAGCTCTCTTTCAGGAGCTAACCACTGAAACTCAGTTAACAGCTTAGTGATACAGGGTGATTCGTTTTGGTAGGGATAATTACAAAATACTGTGGTATGGCTTGTAACAGATATAACACGTCCATATTTGACAGAAATTACTTTTATAGATACGAGTTTGTCTACGCTTCTACATGACTACCTTTATACAACCCAACGAGTTCATACGGGCTGCTCAATTTTTGCCATGTGTTTTCTACCATCTGCGGTCTGAACAAGCTATGTACGGTCCTTTTCTCTTTTCTGAGGACATTGTACATTCAGGACTATAATTTGGAGTGCTACAGATCTTGGTACCACAACTGGATAACTATGTCATCATACAGCAAGACGGGGCCCCACCCCACTGGTCACTAGAAGTCAGGAACGTTCCCAAACACACGTAACAATGTAAGGCCGCCATGGCCTTATTTCTTGGTCTGCAAACTCCCTAGATCTCACTTCCCCGATTTTTTCGTGGGGGAAGGGGGAGGGTTAAGAACATCGTCTACGCACAACGATCTCAAAGCCTGGATAACTTCAAGGTAAAAATTTGCTGCAGCGTTCGAACAAATCACTCCGCAGATGTTAGAAAACATGTTATAAGAATTGAGAACCCGGTATGAACTCTGCTGAGTCCGCAAAGGGGGTCACGTAGAGGGCTAGACAAACTCCCATCCATAAAGATAATTTCTGCCAAATATTGACTTATTATGAATTAAATTATCAACGTTTATTCACAATTAAAAGCTTTATTAGCATCGACTATAGTTTCGCAGACTCGGCTTCATCAGGACGAATGGAGCGTAAACATTCAAATCATTGTGACATCATCAGAGTTCTGAGAGTCACGGTTTTTGGCGAGTTGTTTCCACGCACTTGAAAGAAATGGAATTGACGTCATGTTGTTGACAAGCAGTGAAGAGTTCCGGTATATGTGAAAAGCTTGTAATACATTAAGCTTGATAGTTGAATCAGGTTTATCAATGAGCGTAGCGTTTCCAATCAGAAATTTATGGTTGTTTTCGTGACAATGCTGGGCTATAGACGACTTTTTCAGTTCACAATTCCGTACGTAAGTCTTGTGTTCCTTCACACTTAAATTTAAAGCACTGCGGGTTTATCCTATATCTGAAAGTCCACATTCAGAAGGTATTTCATAAATTCCCCAGGAATTTATGTCTTCCATGTAATCTTTTGATCCGAAAAAATTCATCTTGTTTATGGGTTTGAAAATAACTTTGAAATTAAAACTCTTGAGAATTTTTGAAATTCCGAAGCAAATCCGTATGTGGAGCAAATGGGATAACCGCCCAATTCTGTCGCATTGGGTGGTCTACTGGTGTGAGTGAGCAGACATACTTCGGTTTCCTAAATATTTGAACAGCTTTATCTACATGTATAACGGAATGTGTATATCATCTGTGTACTGCAATTCGTTTAAGAAAATCAAGCTCTTTCTGCAAGGAATCCTCAACGGAGCATATATGTATTGAACGATATACGCATGTGTAGAAGGCAGACATTTATTTCCATGGGCGATTTGATTTTGTATTTGGGGGTAAGGAAACAGCGAATAGTTTTCGGTAAACTGTTGTACCAAAAGAACCTTCAAAACGTGACACAAGAACATCCAGGAATGGTAAGCAGCCATAATTTTCAGTCTCACATGTGAACTGTATATGAGGATCAATTGAATTGATAAGTTCAACTAATTTAGGTATTTCCAAATTCCTGGCATTCCAGAGGACAAAGGTATCACCTACATATCGAATCCGCAGGTCGAATGTAACGAGCTGAAGGAGTTTGTCCTCAAAGTGACGTATGTAGACCGCATGAAACAGGCAACAGGGTCCTACCAATTGCAAAGCCTTCATTCTGTTGGAAAAATCTTCCGCGTAAATAGAAACTGTTTTGTTTGATGCAAATTTCCACTAGTCTCAAACTACTTTTTTCAACTTCCAGTTGGCTGAAATGATGTTCAATGATACTTGTTTTCAATGATTCGAGGGCTCCATTCACTGGGATACTTGTGAACATGGATTTCGCATCGAAGGATACCATGAACTTGTCGTTGTATGGATGTCGTTTAAGCTGATTGACAAATTCAATGGAATTTTTTACAACAGTTTTGTTTGAAGAAGTCGCTAAGGTGGATAGTTTCGAAGATAGAAACTTGGCCAACTTATGTGTAGCAGAGCCGATATTGCTGACAATGGGATGGAAAGGGACGCCAATCTTGTATATCTACGAAAGTGCATAGAAACGCGAACAATGGGCATATAAGGGTTTCAGATAACTTTTTGAGCTTTGATCAAGAGTAACGCAACTTTTTACCAGTTTCCGAACTTGTTTTAAATGTTTCTCCGACGGATCATTTTTTATTTCTTTATACAGTCCCTCGAAAATAAGTTTTTCGACCTCTGCTTCATAATGTTTTTTATCTACACTGCTGGCCACCCAAAATGCAACACCAAGAAGGAAGCATCCGCTTGGCCTAAAATTCGCAACATGCGTCGCCCGCGAGAGGACATGCAAATGATTAGCATTGCAGGGCATATGCAAATCATGTGCGTCCGGCATGCCACTGAGAAGCACTGTAAGAAGGGTGCACAGAAGGCGTGGTGAAAGTAGTGGAAGTGTGTTGTGCTGCCGGACCTGTGGGTGGAAAGCTTCCTTATGCCTCGTCGCAGAATACGGCAGTCATTCCAGCACGTTTCGGAGTTCGACAGAGGACGAATAGTGGCTTATCGCGACAGCGGTTTATCGTACCGATACATCGGCGACCGTGTGGGACGACATCTAGACACAGTGAGGCGAGTATGGATTCGGTGGGTGCAGGAGGGACGGACTGACCGACGTGAGCTATTGTCGTGGCCGCGGCACACCACCGAACGAGAGGACCGGCATGTTGTGCGGTGGGCATTGACGGCTCGTACCGCCACATCACGAACGTTAGCGCAGGAATTAGGGTGTGTTGCGCAACAACCTGTGTCAGCACGTACCGTTCGACGTCCTCTGCAGGAGCAGGGACTTGTCGCACGGCGCCCATTGCTCCGATTACCATTGACGTTACACCACCTGCGAGTGCGGTGGCAGTGGGCTCCGACGAATCCCGTTTGTGCCTGCAACACCACGAGGGTCGGATCCGGGTGTGGTGGCACCGCGGCAAGAGATTGTATTACGCCTGCATTATGCATCGCCATACCGGTCCGTCGCCTGCATTATGCATCGCCATACCGGTCCGTCGCCTGGTGTTATGGTTTGGGGCGCAATTGGATATGACACCCGCACACCACTGGCACGCATCGCCGGTACACTCAACAACCACCGCTACATCTCCAACGTTTTGCAGCCTGTAGTCCCTCCTTACCTGCAGGACCTGCCATCGGCCACGATTCAAGAGGACAACGCGCGCCCGCACGTACCACGCATCGTGCAATGATTCTTCACGGCCCACCTGTTCTCCCGATATGTTGCCCATCGAACACGTCTGGTAGCTGATCGGCAATCAAGTGGCCCGGCAAGCACCACCCGTGGCTACGCCTGATGAACTGTGGCAACGTGGGGAAGCAGCCTGGACCGACATACCCCAAGCCCACATCCAAAGTCTTTGTCGTTCGATGCCGCGGCGTGTAGCGGCCGTTATTGCCAGCCATGGGGACCACACGAACTATTGATATCTGCGTGTTCCGCACGTCGCACGGGCCTGTAAGCTCAATCGTTTCACCTTTGTATCTGTCGTTATGTGTCCAGTAAATTTGGCTTTGCTATCTCGTGTCCTTATTGGTGTTGCATTTTGGGTGACCAGCAGTGTAGTATTTTGTATTGAATACACCGTTTCGGGTTGGAGAGTGCTAGAGTGTCCAACTGTCTCACCTGGCGTTTCGCAAGCTTAATGTATTAGAAGCTTTTCACATATACCGGAACTCTTCACTGCTCCATTTCTTTCAAACGCGTTGAAACAACTCACCAAAAACCGTGACCGTCAGAACTCTGATGATGTCACAATTATTTGAATGTGTACGCTCCATTTGTCCTGATGAAGCCGAGTCTGCGAAACTATAGTCGATGCTAATAAATCTTTTAATTGTGAATAAACGTTGATAATTTAATTCTTAATCAACATCACAAGTGTGAAGTCTTGAATTATATACATTGACTTATTATACATATATGTGTTATCTACCATACCACAGCATTTTTAAGTTATCTCTACCCAAACGTATCACCATGTATGTTTGTTTAAAACAACTTTGAAAAGCAGAAAAATATACGTTTCTGTGTAATACAATAAAGTAATACCGATGTTTAAATGCAAGTCAAACTAATAAAACGGAAGTGGGTAGATCACCTGAAGAGAAGGAAGAACGAGAGAAGGTTTATTTGATGCTTAAGGAAGCGGAAGACTCATGCAAAAGTGGTTGGATGAAATATAACATAACAACAGGATGAAAGTGAAGTAAAACGAAAAAGGCAAACAGAGAAGGAAGGCTTCGTCTATTATCGGGCATCAACCAATCTGAAAAGAGGTTGAAAGTAACTTAGCAGCAAATCAATGCATCGACTAGTCACAGAAGATAATGTCGTCGGAAAGCTCGTTTTATCAAAGAAAGAATACCCTCCGGTTATATCGCGCCTGACCGGAGACAAGCACAATGCCCGACATTACTGTGGAATTCCACCGTAAAATCAGGTTATATAAATAAGGCAGGAACCATTCTCAGCTTCATGATTACCCGTAAATTTGTATGGATAGTCAAAAATTTGCCTGATGAAATCATGGTAACGTTGTTTCGTGTTTTGCGCAAACAACTGAATTGTACGTACACATACGTGCCATACATCCCGATTAGATATTGTATGATCTTAACGCAAAGGAAGCATGTGCATTTTCGAAAAAAAAATCCAAAGACTTGTCTGATTTTTTATTTTTATTTTTATTTTTTTTGTATGGAAGAGAAATGTAAAAATTTTGTAAAACCTAAAATTTGTAAAAACTGTTTGGGAGGAGGTAATGTACCGTAGAGACAAGATAATGCTTAACAAAGAAGTAAATAAATTTTTAGCAAACAGAAACTAAAAAAAAAAACAATTTAGAGATATGCCGTCCCGGTGGCGCAATTATCTTATATGGGTTTTGGCTCAAATCCTGCTGAGGCATTGTTGCCACCTTAAACTTCTATTCCATATGAATAAATACTTAATGAAATGCACTCATCTAAGGCTCAACGATTTTATAATAAATCTAATCGAACGCAACTCTATAACTAACAACAAGGGCTTGTCAGTCTTACTGTATACAAGTCGTATCAGAATAATATGACCACCTACTTAATAACGGGAATAACTAACCTTGGCCTGGATGACAGCGGCGAGACGGCGTCGCATTGACCCAACGAAAATTGCCCGAGGTACTCGTGCCCATTTGGACTACAGTAGAGCACGGAGTTCCCGGAGGTGACGTGGTTGTGGATCGGCATGTCGAACCTGTCGAACCGAATAATCCTTCAAGTACTCTATGGGATTAAGATCGGGTGATTTAGCCTGCCAAGGGAGACAGGAGACATCGCTGTCGTGTTCCTGGAACCAGTTGCGCACCACCTTAGAGACATGGCAGGGCGCACTGTTCTGTTGGTAGACACCATCACCACGAGGGTAAACGTCCAACATGAAGGGATACATGTGGTCAGAGAGGATGGACAGGTATCCATTGGCGTCCAGGGACCCATTCAGTGGTACCAGGTCATAATAGGAAAACATCCCCCAGACATGCGCACTACCACATCCGGCCTGTACTTGACCGACAAACGTGTTCAGGTGTTGGTTCTCGTGTGTCAGTGTCTGGTGCTGTATCCGTCACATCTGTGGAGTAGAAACCTCGATTCGTCGGAGAAGGCAAGCTTTTCCCACTCTTCCACTGTCCAACGACGGTAGTCTCATGCGAACTGCAGGTATCGTTGACGATGGACCTGGATTAACATGGGCGCCTTGACGCAGCCACGACTCCGGAGGCCAATGCGTAACAGGGTTTGCTCGAATGTTATTGGGGACACGTACCTGGCTGCACCAGCGTTCATTTGCGTGGTCAATTTCTTCACTGTTGCGCATCGATTGCCCTTTACCAGTCGACGGAGACGACGTTCTCCTCTGGGGTCAATGGCCTTTTGGGACTCCACAGTTATGACCTCGGGAGGTATTCGGTGCCCCAGAGGTCCATTCTTGTTACACTCTTACTACAGCACGTCACCACCCTTGGCGCGGTAGCCGATGATCATTCCTAGTTGAACGTCCGTCAAATCACCACCTCTGCCCATTGTGCTCAGGTTACCCACTATGGCTCATCTGTCACGGCCGACCGCTTATATATGCCGTGTGGTCGACCTTGTCACGTGCGTTCTGTGATGTGCCTGGACGGGTGCACTGTGATTCCAGAGGTGGTCATATTATTCTGCTACCACCGTGTACGTTCAACGTTTTAAGAAACGAATTTATTATCAACTAGCATACTCAGGATTAATTATCAGAACAGTTGTAATCAGTTGTATTTTGTCCGTTATGAAAACATAAGCACGGCCACTAATTTGTTCCTCCCACGGCTTTCAGAGTAATAGGGTGCAGCTTAAATCACCAACCATTTGAAAGCGATTTTGGATAACATAGAAGGCTTTCAAAGAATTCTTTAGTTATCTTTCACTTCGAAAAAGGGGTTCATATATTTCAAAGTTACTTACAAATATGTAATGATTTGAACGTTGTCAGTAACTTTATGGAAATAATTCCCAATGTTACGTAAATAATTAATAATTCCATTACTCTGAAATGCAAACCGCATTTATGTTATCATAACAGAGAGAGTGCTATTATTAAGTGCTGTAATACACCGATGAACCATTACGTTATGACGACCTTCCTAACAAGCTGTGGTAGCCCCCTTTAGCTCACAAAACAGAGGTCACTCGGCGAGGCATCGATTCGATGAGGTGGTGGTAGATATCCCAGGGTACCTAGTACCATAATGTCAACAGCAGGTACTCCAGTTCCCGTACATTTCAGGTTGGTGATGATTTAGCGCGAACCCGCTTTTCCAAGTCGGACCACAAATGCTCGATTGGGTTCATGTTAGGTGAATTTGGATGCCAGAGCATTAAAAGAAAGTCACCAGCATGTTCCTCGAACCACTGCTTGACGATTCTTGCAGTGCGGCATGGCGCATTACCCTGCTGGTAATTGCTATCACCAGCAGGGAACACAGTTGCCATGAATGGGTGAACTTGGTCCGCAACGATGTTCAGATACTTGACAGCTGTCAGTGATTGTGCTATTGGGATAATGGGGCCTAACGTTTCCAAAGAAAACATCGCCACACAGCATAACACCGCAGCCGCTGACCTGTTCCCACCCAACAATGCATCCAGGTGGCATAGCCTCGGTTGGTAGTCGGCGTATCCACGCTCGGCCGTCTATGTGATACAACTGTAATCTTGATTCGTCAGCCCAAGCTACCTTCTTCCAATCATCCACTGTCTAATCTCAGTGAGCCGCCCCGGTGGCGCAGTGGTCTAAGGCGTTGGCCTCTGATCATTCGTCCGCAGGGGTCCGGGTTCGAATCCCGGTGAGGCATGGATGTTGTGTTTGTCTTACGGCACTGGCTCTCTCTCTTCCCTGGAACCAGTGACCCTAAATTAGGGACGGGCGACTGCTTATAGCCCATTGAGTTGCTCACGGTGGTCGTTAAACCTCCAATCAAAAAAAAAAAAAAAATAATCTCAGTGATCATGGGCCCATTTCATGCGTTCTCGGCGATGCCGTGCAGTGAGCATAGGAACCCGGTTGGGACTACGGCTACGCAGGCCCATGCGTAGAAGGCTCAGATTGACTGTGTGCTGTGACACATTGCCCTGATCACCACTGTTGTAGCTGCGGGTGATTTGTCGCACTGTAGCCCTGCGATCGCTGTGAAAAAGGCGCGACAGTTCCCGCTCCCCTCTGGCATTAGTGAGCTGCTGACGACACACGGCTGGACGATGGTTTGTCCTTTGGCAGTCTGTGCACCACTTTTGATACGTACTCACTACAACGGCACGTGAACTACCCACAAACCGCGCCGTTTCCGCGATCGTAATTCCTAGGCCCCGTGCCATCACAATTTGTCATTTATAAAACTCCGATAAATCGGCATCTTTTCCCATTCTGACTCCGAACACTCTACTCTCAGAAAAAATGATCAAATGATCATTTGTAGAGAATTTTAGGAACATAGTGTCTGACCCCAGGTCTTAAACAACCCTTAGAAATAGGAAGCCAAGAGATTTGGGCTAGAGTGCCCGATAGGAAAGTGACACGAAAGCGAAGTAGAAAAAGGGAGGAAGACGCCCTTATTTATTACAGGGGGGCCAGTACCCGGGGTCCGACGGCTTAACGTGCCCATCCGACGCACGGCGGATATTTAGTGGATCGAGCGTTCGTACCTGCGTGGGATCGAACCTTAGGTCCTTTCCGTGGCAGTCACGAACGTTCCCCACTAGGCCACCCGCGGCCCACTCTCCGAAAGCCAGTCCTCGAGTTCTATATATACTGCTCTGTGAACGTCACCTGTGCCACCTTTCTGTCTCCAGGCGCGCTCATTTCTCTAGGCTGGGGGTGCCCAAAATGTAGTGGTTCATCGGTGTATATTGTTATACAATATTGCTATGTATGTTTATATACACTGACGTGCAAATATTAAGGACGAGACGGTTTTTCGAATGTAACGTCGTGCAGAACTGCTAAACATCGACTCAAATCATACCATAAGATCCCCAAGATGAAAGAACATGGGACAAGTGAGCAAAGCCGTTCAAACAAGGAATCCAAAGGATACAATGGCACTTTATTGAAAAGGTAGCTTCGAGCACAACTGGACAGAAGACAGAAACGTCCATGTTAGAAAAATCCAGTCTTTAGTAGGCGATATGATCGGCCCTAACTGCGTTGTAGGATTTTCAACGTCTGTCCATGCTGAGGACGAGGTTCTCAAGAAGCTGTTGGGGCATCCCGGCCCATTCCCCTTGTAGCGCCAATCGCAGCTGCGGAATCGTTACTGGTGGCTAGTGACGTGCTGCCAAGTGTCTCCTGAGAAGGTCCCACACGTGTTCGATTGGATTTAGGTCCGGGAACCTTGCGGGCCAATCCATACGTTGAATATCTTCACTCTCCAACAGCTCTGCGACAGCCACTGTACGATGAGGTGTAGCGTTGTCGTCCATGAAGAGGAACTCAGGACCCACAACACCTCTAAACAGACGCACGTGAGACAGGAGAACCTCGGTATAATAGCGGACACTAGTGACTGAACCTCCTTGGAAGATGTGGAGGTCAGTACGGCTACCTAGCATGGTACCGCAGCAAACGCGAACTTTGCCACCTCCAAACCCGCCCCTTTCGATGATGTTGGAGGTGTGATTGCGTGTTCCTTGCTCTCTCCAGGTGTGTATACGTCCAGAATCGCTCGTCAGACTAAATCAGTTCTCATCCGTAAAGAGAACTCGACCCCATTGCTGATGTGTCCAGTACTTGTGTTCCTGGCACCACAGAAACCGCCGTCTCCGGCGAGCAAGCGTTAATGGCACACACCGTACAGGTCGTCGTGCAAATAGACCACCTTTGTGCAGCCTCCTGGCCACGGTAAAACGCGATAACGGAAGTCCAGTCTTCAGTTGCATGTGGCTTGCGATTTCTCCCGCTGTCTGTAGTCTGTCTCTTCTCGCCTGTAAGACAATATACCGGTCGTCCGCCGCCGTGGTTGCTCGTGGACGACCACTGCTAAACTCTCGGACAGCTGTTTCCGTCGTTTGAAATGCTCTCCAAGCTCGTGAAACGGTGCTGTGAACGATCCCAAACTACTCAGCCACACTAGTCACACTTTGACCTTCTTTCAACTTCCCAATGACGCGACCTAGGGTAAAGTCATCTAGATGTCGTCTACTCGATTGCCTGTTGGCCATATCACACGGTTGCAGCAACTCGACGCCGTTCAAACCGATGTACACCGTGCAATATCTTTCACCGAATTACTGAGCGAACACCGCCCGTGTGCTTTTTGCCTTTCCGACACTCCCCTCTCCCCTACGTCATGCTGCATATATGCGCATGCCTTACCGTACCGGACCCTAGTCTATCTCCTCAGTGGTCTTTCGGTCCGTTCTGCCTGCTCGTTCCGCAGTTATGCTAGTTTCTACTCTTCGTCCTTAATTTTTGCACACCAGTGTACTATAATGCATTTACGATAGTTAATAGTCATTACAGATTGTTATACACTATGATTACGTGCAGTTATTTACTGTTTTATGCCATTCTTATAAGCTGTTATATATACTATAATTAGCAGTTGTTATCTTTTCTTATGTACTATTGTTTGGATTTTGTTCCTGGATTTGTTTTGCTAATACATCCCATACATTTTCAGTGGGGTTCTGATCAAGGCATTGTGGTGGCCAGAGAATATGGCAGAAGTCTCTTTCATGTACTCTGAACCAGTGCTGAACCCATCTTGTGCGATGGACGATAGCATTGTCTTCATGAAACAGCTGTTAGCTGCTGGATAAAAAGTCAATATTGCGGGATCGACTGTAGGGTTTTTACTATTTGAAACGTGTATATATATATATATATATGGCTAACTGAATACTACGCACACTAAGTTCTTGTTATCCATTCGTTTTCAGGGGAACAGGAGTCACCCAAATAAAGTTCAAGAAATAGTTACTTACCCTGCGTTTCCCTTTATTCTATCAACACCTCATAAGCACTATTCATGAACAGCTTGATTTATAACACCAATCTTTTGCAGCTGATTAAAGTACGTTAGCAAAACAGAAATCTTTAACTCCAAACACTCAATATACAGGGTGTCCACAAAGTATCTTTACAACTTTGCACATTTATTACAGACACCCTGTAACTAAAACAGGTATTCCGGATTTAACTACACAGAGTTGTTCGCGTTGATAAACAACACACAGTGGTACAGTATCGTTTTCCTTTTCCTATTAGTTCCGGAGATATTTGAGACTATATGGTTTTGAAGTCGTTTCGCAGCTCAAAACGCAAAAAGTGTGCTAAAAACGAGATCATCTCCATTTTCTCTGCCAATGGCACCAGAAATTCATGGAGACTGGGTCCGTGTTCGATCTAGATCGAAGTGATCGCCCACGAACATCGAATGAAGACATCGAACGTGTTCGTGATTCATTTTCAAGAAATACATCACGAATTTCGCCATGAATTTCTCGTTGCATTGGCGGATACTAGGACGAGATGGCAGGGTTTTCCCATACTTAGTCCCGAAATGTCGTTGCATTTGTGTATCAGATTTTGTTTCGATGAACCAAGCGACGCACTGGACTCTTTCTTGTGAGGACCACATTTTTATAGAACAACTGCTACGTCAGTGAGGGACCTATAACAAAAAACGATAATGTCAATTAAAACTTTGATACTTACAGTATATTGTACAACAAATACCATGAATTTACATAGTACACGGTGTCCGTAATAAATGTGCAAAGTGTAAAGATACTTTATATAACTACACAACGCAACTCAACACGCGGACTTCAAGTAAATCAAACTTCAGCGTAACGCAGCTTCCACAATTATAACATCACACCACCACTTTTGGCTGCTGCTTCAGCATTATATATCTCTAGTTCTTATCTGTCACACGCATACGTCATGCTCTCTGACCTCAAAAATGTTGCCAACCTTATTCCTCGAGAGAGAAGATATAACGTTAAGGTTGAAAACGGTCAAACAGAACGAACTCAAATTTAAATAGAGAAAGCAGCTAAAAATGAAAGAGAATTTAGAGTATACATCCCACGACTGGATCGACAACAATGTTCACATAATCTTCGGGTGATCTTCCACCAATATCAGGGGACACGCTACTACCAACAGAACGTCCCGCACGCAACGACACCACCTTCAGAACCTTGTGTTGTGTTTACATGGAAAGCTGAGTCCAATGTTTTATGCTAGTCCTGCCTAACTCTCAGTCATGTGGTCCATGTTCTGTTCATCGGTACAGAACATGGACCACGTGACTTTTCTCCAGCCTTGCAGTGTCCAACCACAGTGTTCCTGACATCACTGTAGACAACTTTACGGTTATTCGCAGCAATCAGCGGAATCCGTATGGACACGTAACTTCCAATTGCGAACCTATTCAATTCCCTGCACATAGTTTGCACAAATATGTGTCGGGAACAGCCTTCATTGTTGCACAAAGGAAGTTCTGTTTTTCCGTACAAGCCTTCTCAGACGACGGTAATCTCGTTTCTGAAAGATTGTCGTCGCGTCACACCTTTTCAGGAGCCAGACAGCTCTATTTTTTCCAAAATCGTTGCTCCAGCTAGATGGGCACCCATAATAAACCCTTTATCGAACTCCGAAAGATCCTCCTTCGCCCTCACCGTGTGCAGGCTGATTATATCAAAGACTAGTGCGATGGAACCACAGATATCATATACAAGAAGCTAGATTGGACACCCAGCCCATGAGGCGTGAGAAGGTAGGCGCCATTTTCAGCGGGTCATCACGATCCATTTAAGCAAGGCTACTTTGCATTAAGTCAAAGGAATACGAGTTTGGTACTGTGATTTTTTATTTATATTGAGATTTAAAGCAGTCAGTACCCATTTAGCAGCGGAAGTTATAAAATTTAAGTAAAAAACAGTAATATTCCTTAGTGCTAACTAGAATGCCAAGGGTCTTGCAAAATATTGAATTATTTCGGATTCGGCCAGGGCTTAAATTCCAGAGAAGACATTCCGGTATCTGCGATATAAAAAAATATCACGCTGGTTTTAATTTGCTGAGAGATATTATTTTGACGTTTCTTGTTAATGAATGCTTCCAGTTAATACGCCATTTCGTTGCTATATTGCCCAAATAAATAATATGAAATGTTAAACCTGAAATTTCCTTAGTGCGTAACAAAAAATGTTTGGTGAAATTCAAAACTTTTTGAGCAAACATAATAAATAAATCAGAATGACGGAGGTAATAAGCAAACAAGGAAAAAGATTCACATAATTTCAGCTTTTCTATGTAAAGCATGTGGAAGCCTTTTTTTTCGGTTTCAAATCAGTAGTTTGCTGCGTTTAATAGCTAATTATTGAGTTTAAATAAATTATTTGCGTTTCCATTATTTTAAATCGTTGCCGCATTACCTTCTTAAAAACGTTTTCCAATAATTTTCTATATTTGTATACAATACCAGCTTTAAATTTTAATATATATATGTATTGTTTTCAGCATTGGGCAAGAGGCAAATAAGTAACAGCAATTATATTTTCGTCTCTCTACGTAAGATTTTTATCTGAGGAAGCTTTCACCATGATTTATACAATAACCAAGTCCAATCCATCCTGCGTAACGTGCCATGCTCCGTAACCATCTTGACCCGCTCAATGTGGCTCCATGCTTCTCACAGCGCAAGCCCATGCTCAACAGAGCAGACAGCCAATCTAGTCCCTTATACGATATCTGTGGATGGAACTCTTCAACAACTGAGCCACTCTGCAATGAACAGACTTCAATGGGACAATATAGTTAAAATGGCAACACACACCTACGGGAATTGTACCCATGGTTAATGATGATGATGATGATGAAATATCCTTTGTTTTCCCCATTGTGGTCAATATTACTGATGAGCAGAAGTCTTCAATAGTTGCCCAGATCACTTGGAGAGCACGTGATCCCGTCTTTGTCATATACGCTGTTACACACATCTGCATAAAGGTTTCTAATTCAATGGCCGGTGTGTGCATTTCTGGTACTTGATTTCATAATTCAGTTTATACGACTGCGGTAAATGCGCATATTTTCTCCTTCTTTCTTAAACAGAAAATCTATCTTTTTCTTGCTAGTATTGCTGTATGCAGAAAATACCTTTTACTTCAATGAAAGTGATATTGTTTTTCCTGCTGTTGCGTAAAATAATAAGCTGTTCGTTTATTTTTTATAACATTTAAAAAAATCGCGGCTTAATAAAATGTGCTTATTAGTTCCTCCAAATTTATTTATAATACTTAAAAAACGAATCTTTATGATGTCGTTATTCCATGAAAAGAAATCTCAGTTTTTATTTTCGTTGAAAACCATTGACGTCTGCCAAAGGTGAATAGAATCAAACAAATTTATCCGAAATCACTTCATCTCGCGTTTTGTAATTAATACGGATTTATCGCATGGTTTTTAGAAGCAGCTGAAACCTGAAAGAATAAATAATGTTTGTGTTTCATTGAGTTTAAGAAACATAAAATGACTTCGATATCGTGTATTTCTTTTTCTTTTTCACTGTTCTTCTTAAGCAAAATAAGGGAACACCGTGCTAAAAGACGATGGAAAATTAACTGCCGTTAATGATATAAAAATGTTGTCTGGGTAACAAAAGTAACTTAATTTTACTTGATTTTAGGGAGGTTTTAATTTGCAATCCTGTTCCAGCATGAAAGCGCTCTATGCTTATTTTCTGTGGAAGATTATTGTAATCAATTTAAGACAACGTAATATTACGGAAGCAAATGGGATATAATTATTAAAGATTTCTTCGTTGAAAATTTTCTCTCAGCTCTAATGGTCTCTCGGGAAGATACAAATATAAATAAAAATGTGATTAGGAAAACGCGGAAGTACATCACCAAAAGTTTTTATACGGTTAGCAAAAAAAACTCGTCGTTTTTTCTCCCACTTCTTTTCTTTTCTTCCTTCTCGGCGACAAAGCTAAAAGTGTTTGTGTATCAGATCTGTCGACTTGACATTTTCTTTATTCCTTCCTTCCTTTTTTTTTTTTTTTGTTATTAAGAACTTCCTTTGAAATTTCTGCGCCTAGTGTTCCGTAAAATACTTTGTTTTTAAGCAAGAACATAGCAGAAAAATACAAAACTAAATGGTATTAATTATAGTACTGTGCTACGTTCTCAATTTTCAGTGTGCGTAAGCTACTGAAGCCGATGATAAAGATGTAGTGCGTGTTTTTGGTTAGGGAAGTGATTGCAATTATATTTTTTGGAGGAGGTAGTGAGCAACATGAGCATCTCTATGGGGTATGAGTAGCCTTCTGTCCCTAATTTATAATCACTGGCTGGTAGGAGAATCCCACAGTCGGGACTCGAACCTGGAAACATCCGGGCGACTATCCGAAAACCTACGCTTTTCACCTGTTCGGCTTCTGGGCCTGCTGATTGTGAAATGCGAACCCATATTATACAGAACAATGGTCATATTTTTTTACAAATGTATCTCGGGGAACGTTCTCATTAGTTTAAAAAACTGTATCTCGGAAGGACGTTTTTCTTTAGTTAAAACTAGCTGGGGTACCCGGTATTTCCCGGGTAAATATTACTCTTCGTGGAATCGCCAATTTCAGCGGGTGAGATTTAATGAATAAAAAGACATTCCTGTAATTTTCTAGTAAATTTATTTTAATTATTTAGGTTATTGTGTTTTGGTGAACAATATTTTTGGTTTTTCCATTGGGAGCAAAAGTGTAGAGATTGATAGGATTGCCAACCCTTGAGAAGGCGTCGTAGATTTGTCCGTGGGAAAAGAAGGGTTACTCCAAATTAATGCCAGCCACTGCCAATCACTGGCTGATGCAGTAATATTTCTGCCAATAAAAAAAAGGAGACGGATGGTTGCAAATGTGAAAAAAAAATGATTTAGTTAATTTACTTTTACGCAACAAAAAAAGAAAGGAAATGGGCATCTATAGAGCTGCCGTACATCTCGCGTGCGCTTCTGAGAAACCCGCGACACTGAAATGCAATGTACCTATGTCATGTCGAGTGCATGCGACTTGACATGCCATGGCACTGATCATCCTTTTGTTTACCGATTTGAATTTTTAATATCTGGAACTCTCTATTTACATTACATTGCATTACTGCCTGATGAAGCCGCCCGTTCGTGGTGAAAGCTAACGCTTATTCATTTGTGTTTTTAATACACCATTAAATGGATATCTTTTAACTTTATTGTTATCTACGGGCTCTAACATAGACCGTAGATTGGGTATTGGAGTGCTGAAATGCGTTGCAGTTCTTAAAAGTAAAAAATGGAACTTTTTACGAAAATTTTATATGGGTGTCTCTTGACCCCGGGCTCCGATCATATCCAAAAACCGTCTAAGGTCTAAGTTAGAGTACCATGAGATTGTATACCAAATTTGGTGGTTCTAAATTGAAAATTGTAGATTTTACGGAAATTTTGTATTGGAGCCCCATCACCATGGGCTCCCACCCTTTCCGAAAACAATCTATGGTCTAACTTAGAGTACAATGAGATAGTATACCAAATTTGGTGGTTCTAAGTTGAAACTGTGGACTTTTATAAAAGACAAACAAACAAACAAACAAACATTCAATTTTATGCACAGTCGAGTCACATTATTGTGACCACGTCCTACTTTTGACGTCAACAGCGTGTAGCCAATGAAAGAAGGCAGTGTCGTGAGCTGGCTTGGAGAGTATATAAGGTGTGCTGTAGGCACTCTGAAAACATATTCCGCGTAGCTGTCATGGATAAAAGGACCGATTTATTAGATTTGAAAAAAGGGATGATTATCAACTTTCGGACCAAGGGTGGCAGTGTCTCTGAAACAGCGCAGTTTGTGAACTGTTCGCGTGCTGCTGTGGTTAAAGTGTATCGTGATTGGAGAAATAGCACCATTACGAATAAGCGACGTGGAAACTGCGGAGCACCACGTGCCATTGATGTGAGAGATGAACGTTTGCTGCGAGGGTGCCTCAGGACCGACCAACACGCTACAGAGGAACAACTCACTGGCCGAATGAACCAGGGGGTTACCGGAAGTGTGTCTAAAACGACAGTTCAGTGAACCCTGCTGCGTACGGGGCTCCGATGCAGACGGATGGTCACTGCACCTAAGCTAACGAAGGTGCATCAGCAGAAAAAGGCTTACATTTGCACGACAGTATCGGAATTGGACCTACGCTGATTGTCAAAGGATTGCCTTCTCCGGTGAGTCACGTTTTTTGCTTCATCGAACGAACAGGCGTTGGCCTATAAGGCGAGAAACATCGGAGAACAAACGCTCTTCAACCGTTGCTGGACGAACACAAGCTGGTGGGGGCAGCGTTATGGTATGGGAAATGTTTTCGTGGCATTCCCTAGGTCCACTCAAGCCAGTGGAAGGCATTATGGACCGAATTTTTATGAATCCATCATTGCAGACCACATACACCCATACATGCTGATTGTCTTCCCTGAGGCTGATGGGATCTCCCAGAATGACAATGCGACGTGTCATTTTAGCTAGAAATGTACAAGAGTAGTTGGAAGAGCACGATGAAGACTTCGAAGTGCCTCCCTGGCCTCTTAATTCCCCAGATTTAAGCCTAATTGAGCATCTGTGGGACCATCTGGATCTTGTTGTTCGCTCTATGGATCCTTCTCCACGCACCCTCCAGTAGCTGTGAGCTGCACTGCAGTCAGCATGGCTCCACATACCTGTGAACAGCTTCCAGCACCTTATTGAGTCACTCCGAGGCAGTCGAACTGCTGTCCGCGCTGCACATGGCGGTTACTCTGGATATTAGCTGGTGGTCACAATCATGTGACTCGACCGTGTATATATACATGTAGATAGTATAACTTACTAATAATCCGAATCTAATGTAATCGTTAGCACGAATGTACTGATTACATTTGCATTGTCTTCCATGTGTTTGTGAAGAATTATTTCTTCAGGGAAATTCGTTTCCCATGTATGTATGAAATCCGAATCTATTAGCATAGAAAAAATCAAAGTTTTCCAAGCTTTCGCACATCAACCAGATGGCTTTTTCAAGGAAGGCAGACATCAAACTGAACAGAAAACGTAAACAATTTGTACGCGGTGACATTACTTTACAATAAATGAACAGATGAGAATGTAATTACTCATTCCAAGAAACGAGGCGTCATATTGGTTGGGCACGCGATACCGGTGAAAACACAATTTTTTTTCGTGACGAAGATCGAAATCGCGCCCCTTCACTCCGGAGTAAGTTGCTCTTCCAACTAAGCTACACGGACGGAATGTACCGCTGCATATTTGTCGTCGTGATTCACCTCTGTAGTACGTCACATACCGTAGAAGGGAAAACAGCATTATCTGAAGAACTGGTTCCAAATTCGTGCCAACTCTAGACAGATGCTTTAAATACGTGGCGTCAATGAATAAACAAAGACATCGAACTTTCCACGTTTTATAAACACATAGCAATTGAAAAATTGTTATTCGGCCACTGCTGGTATCGTAGCTTATATCTCTCGATATCTAGCCGAGTGCGTTCGCCTTAAGCTACGGCGGGTAACAATTTTTCGGTTGCTATGTGTTGATAAAACTTGGAGAGAGCGATGTCTTTGTTTATTCTAGACAGACGCTATCATTGCAAGAATCACTGTTTGATAATGATCTCTAAGTTTTCGCGAATGGGAGTAGACTTGGGTGTGGAGTAGGAAACTAATTCCATTATGTCACCTCACATAGGATCTGCAGGCTTGAACTAGGCTTCTCTGGATAGGGAAGTGGTTACTTCTCCGTCCCTTGTGTCTCTTTTATGTTCGTTGATTCTAATTCTAAACGAACGTTTGGTCATTCCGATGTAGTATCGCTTGGAGCCATCCGGATATTGTAGATGGATGGCATTGATACCCGTATCGTTGAATAGAAGGGGCTTGTTAGTATTTCTCTTAAGCAGGGTATATAAAAATGCCGGAGACGTCGACACCGAAGTTCATCCTCCTGAGCGCGTTCTTGAGTTGATAGGAAACATTTGGTATGTAGGAAATAAAGCCCAGATAGCGGAATTGCGGCATAGAATGATTTGCACGACTGTTTCTGGTTTTCTCGATAAAGTTATGCACTAGTTCGAGGTTTCTCCTGCCTCAGTAGTCAACTCTATTATGTTTTTAGTTCACATTGTCTAGAACGAACATCGAAGGAGACGGCGAAGACTCTTCTCTTTAGTTGCCTTCGTCATTGACACTTGCCATGCATCTTCTCACGGCACTTTGTTTAACTTCATTCATTACCTCGTTCTGCATCATCCTGAGTTTTATTTTATTGTCATATTAGTTCCAGGTCCTATACTAGACTAAGGTTTTACAAAGTGAGGTACCGGGACCGGTGTACCTTGTTTAGATTTTCATCTCATTTGTTTTTATAATATAATTCTTCTTGAAGGAGAATAAATGAATGTTACGCAACACTAGCGTTTTTGCCCCCTCCGTACGTAGGTAAAGAGAGGAATGGAAGTAGAATTTCTAGACAGCATGTTTCGGCGCAAGAGTATTTTACTTTGTGTAATAGATCCACTCCAGTAACGAAATCTCAGTGTCATAGATAACGAACGGATGAATTCTTAGAAATTCACAAGAAGCCACTTTTAAAAACCAACCATCCAGAAGCAGTTGGTTGAATAAAAATACAATACTTTTTTTGCATCCTGAAGAACCATAATAAGCAAAGAAAAGAAGGCAAATTTAAACCTTTTACCTATGAAAACAGAAAACGAAAGAGATTATCACAAGATGTGGATCTAATGCATAAAGCTCTTTGTTTCCCTTGAAATCGCACAAAACATCAGCTATTTAAATCCATTGAACCACATCAGAAAAGAAAAATGGACAGACAGGAAGAACATAATCCATTCCCAAGAAATTGAATTATTTTCCCTTCGCGTGATCCTAAAAATTTTGTTTGCCCAGCGAAAGAGCTGCAAAGAAGGAAAGCATTTTGCGAAATTCTGATCGTGCTTCGTCAGATAGAAAAATCGCCATCGCTGGTGTTTAAGTCTTACAAGTCTTTGTATCTATTAGGAAAAATCAAATTAATTAATTTGCTCATTGACAAATAAATTAATGACGAAGACTAGACTCACTAAAAATAAACCGTACAATTATAATTGCCTAAATATTTCAAGCAAAAATTTGTATGGCTGTATAGAAACTATTAGGTGTGCAAATAGGTTTTAAAGCTTTTTTGAACAACGCAACATTTAATTTGAGAGAAAACAACAAGACCTTTACGAATCAAAATATCCTCCGTTATTATGTATCACCTTCCACCATCGGTCGAGCAGCTGACGGATTCCAGCCCTGAAGAATACTTCGTCGTGTGATGCGATGAAGTCGTCAACCCATTTTTGCACTTCGTCACATGTTCTGAACCTTTCGGCATACAAACTATGTTGCATCGATCGGAACAAATGATAGTCTGAAGGGGCTATGTTGGGACTATACGTCGGGTGCTCCAAAACTTCCCAGCCAAGCGTCAATAACGTTTTCTTGACCGATTTCGCGACATGCGGCCTAGCGTTGTCATGCAGTAATTTCACGGGACGCAATCCTTTCCCTGTGATGGACGTTTCCGACAGATTTCCTGGTTCAATCGCAGCAAGTGTTGCCTGTAGCGATCAGCAGTAACAGTTTGACCCTGTTCCAATAGTTCATAATAGAGCACACCCTTCATATTCTACCAGATGCAAAGCAGAACTTTCTTGGAGTGAATATTTCGTTTCGGTGTCGAACTCGTTGCTTCACCGGGATCTATCCAGTGTTTTTTGCGTTTGGGATTGTCCTACAATATCAACTTTTCATCACTCGTAACGATTTTCCGCAGGAAAGACTTTTTGCATTGTTTATGCAACACATTCAAACACTTCATGACACGCTCATCCTTGTTCCTCTGGCTCAGGTCATGTGGCACCCATTTTCCTTCCTTCTGAACTTTTCCCATTGTGCGTAAGTGATTGGAAATGGTTTGTTGAGCTACCCGTAGCTGTTCAGCTAGTTCTTTTTGCGTTTGGGACGAATTTTCATCCAGCAATGCTTGCAGTTCCTCATGTGCAACCTTCCGCTACGTTCTCGTTCGCTGACATCAAAATCACCTACTTTAAACCGTCTAAACCAAAACTCACACGTGTTTTTCGATACAATATTCGTTCCCAGAACAGAACAGATCGATGCAGTACTTTTTCCTTGATGAAATTCGTAACGAATGCAGTGTCGAATAAATGCAGTATCGCTTGCCATCTTTTACCTACCGATGTGCAAGTGCGTGTGACTGTTGGGCAAACTTCTGTGTCACATTTTATACTCTGGACCAGTTACGGTCACATGACAAGAACGTGGGAGAATGTCGGATATGTGAATTAGCGGTATACGTCACACAAAAAACGCTTTAAACCATATTTGCACACCTAATACTTAGCACTTATGTTCTTGTACTGACTTTTAAGTGTAGAGCGATTATATTGAATGCTCCTGCACTATAATATTATCATAGCACCTTACAGTCGGAAACATCTGAGTATTGAAGATATTCAACTTGAAGAAAAACACTGGTACAAGGGTTGTCCCAAAACAACTGAGAATCTTTCTGTAAAAAAAAAATATGAGTACCTTATCAAGGAAGTGGTCATTTTTTTCGAAATACAATCTATTGCATCGAATACCGGTGTACCAACGTTTCTCCCACTTTTTGAATGTTTTCTGGAATTGTGTTTCTGAAATGCTGCTGAAGCAACCTTGAGCAGATGTAATAAGCTATTGATCAGTCTCAAATTATTGTCCCTATAATATCTTTTTTTAAAATGGGGAACAACCAAGAGTCACATGTTGACAAGTCTTACCAGTCATGGGGTCAAAGTCTTACAAGTCTTTGTGACTACATGCAGGTTGGGACATCAACTTAATATTCATTTTCTCCAAATATGAAACGACAGAACTGGCGATCGACTTCCTTGCATTGGACTCCACATGAAAAGAAATGTAGAATCCAAGTTGAATAAGCCCGTTTCATGCCAAATGCTTGGTTAAAATTCTGTGAATTGATGATTTAGAAACGTGAACCATATCTTTGATATCTCTAATTGATAGGTGTCTGTTTTCCCGTGTCATAAAATATATTGTGTTTATATTTACATCTGTAACACTCGTCGAAGGTCTTCCTCCATGCGCGATTAAAGCCGCCGACTCACGACCATCCATAAATTCTTTATGCCATTTGTAAATTGTTGATTTTCCTGGACATTCATCTTTCTAAGCCTCTTGCATAAGACAGAAAGTCTCTCTGACGGACTTAAGCCGACACTAAAATTTAATGACGTACCTTTGTTTTTCTTTCACATCCATTTTTTCGAAAAAACAAGGTGCTAAAACAATTAGGGGCTCACGAAACAGCACTTATTAAACTTCGCACTACCGTCGATGCATGCGTGATAAACAGCTGCTTTTTTTTTAAATGGAGGTTTAACGACCACCGTGAGCAAATCAGTGGGATGTAAGCAGTCGCCTTTCCCTAATTTAGGGCCACTAGTTCTAGGAAGGGGAAAGAGCCAGGACCATAAAACAAACACAACATCCATACCTTACCGGGATTCGAACCAGGGCCCCATCTCGGACGAATGATCAGAAGCCATCGCTTAGACCACTGCGCCACCGGGGTCGGCAATAAACAGGTGTGGCCAGTTGCTATGGTTACTACAACGACTACCGTTTTTTGGAGACTCTTGCCAATGTCGAACGCAGTATTGCACATTTTTTTATAAGAAAATTCCCAGTTGTTTTGAGACAAGCTACATAACCCTTTATTTTAAAGCAATATACACTGCACTGCCAGTAACATCCAGAGACCTGCATGTCTGCAGATAAAACTGATATGTCAAAATATTAACACTGTGTGCTGAAAACTTTGGCTCTTATGACGGCCCCTATATTTCGTTAGATAGTTTCCACCAATTGTTTTGTAAATGTCCCCTGATATGCAGCGTCACTGTCCCCTCAAAACAGTGACCAGTTCAGCTTTGTTTGTTGGGCGATCTCTTCTTTTACGCACATAACATGGAAGAATCTGCGGAACGAATTTGAGATACTCTCTAGGTTTGAGGTCGAATAGGGTAGTCCAGCTTTTCGACGTCCGTAACTTAAAACCAATCTGCAACATCGTCAGGAATATGACATTATGCGTTGTCCCGCTAACAGAGCCTTTCCCAAAAATGCTGCCCACAATGTTGTCAGTGAGTAATTGTCCAGGATACCTCGGTTGAACTCAGGTTTCGTGGTTTTGTCCAAAATGACTAATGTGGGCCATACCCGATCCTCGAAAAACTGCTTCATAACTGAGACGTATGCCTCCAACGTAACCTTCCTACTGAATTTCTTGGTTTCTTCTCGTTAAACGTTTCCTGACTTAACGATTATTCCTCCCGACGAGTTTGTCGAAGTTGACGTCCTGAGTGTGAGGTGAAGTTTAGTCAAAGGTAAATAAAGTAAAGTGCTTGGTGCGAAGTAAGACATGCTGTGTGTTGGTGAATAGCGATAAGAGACAAGAGCTACTGAAGGATGAAACCTTTCAGCGGCCGACGTTACCTGAACCAAATCGTGCCAAAACCTTCTGTTCTCCCCAAACAGAGATGTTCCCATAACGACCGATTTCACGAAAGCTAAGGCGAAACAATTCCTTTCATCCTCTTATCTGAGCAGTACCGGTTTTAAACCATTCACTTGTGGTAAGCACTTCCGTTTAGTCCTGTATTCCTTGCTCCGTGATATGATGGAAAAGGTTTAGCCCCCATATCATGCAACTGAATAGAAAAAAAGGCTCAAACATCTTCTCTTTTCTTTCTTAGGTTCATCGGGTTTGGTGTGGCACTTTCAGCATCTAATCAGTCAGAAAGAATCATTGTCAATCACTTCTCTAAATCACCGCTTTGAATAGCAAAGATAAGGGGAGGGTAACACTTTCTGATCCTCTGATTTTTCAGGTCACTCCTTGGAGCAGCGTTAAGACCACTAAACATACCCCTAATGAATTCGCTCCAGCCACATTTCACCCACTTCTAAGACAGCGAATATATTCGTCTGAGCTGAATTCAGCCCATTTTGACAACCCCGAGTTAACTCGTTTCGGGCACTTAAAATGTTAATTATAGATATGTGGATGGTATTTTGTTACAACAAGCGATAGTTGTTAATTATGTCTTGTTAAGAAATACAACCGCCATATTTGCAGTTGGTTACGTAGCGCTGTGTGGGAAGCAGATGTTTCTGAAGGATGCTCGAATTACGGTTCCGCAGACTCTCTGTGTTTTGGGACGCGAATACGTACATGGTTCCCTGTGAAGTTGGCCCTGGACTCACTCTGTCCGTTACCTGTATGCAGCAGAGGAATGTTACGCAGGCTACGTTAATTTGTCAGTAATCTTCAAGGGTGCATAATCTTTGCGGAATGCAAACAGCCATGGGCGGTAGAGATAGCGAGAGAACGAGATAAGAAATTGCGAGTTAATAATTCGAATACCTAGGTTATTTTCATTTAGTACATGTATTAGTAATTATCTTTAACGTCTTGACGTAACAAATCTGATACGATAAACTAAAATATGAATTAGTAACTACGTTACTCTGTTGATTGGTTCCATGAACCGTTTTGACATTAAAATGTATTTGCAGTGTTTAATTAAATTTACGGGTTCAACTTTCTCATAAGAGGAGCAACGATTCAATCTTAAACGCAAGGGTTGAATAATGCCTTGTTATTTCAGAGCAGCGGTTCTTAACCTTTTTTGACTCGCGAAACCCCTTTCAGTATTACATATATTTTACGGTGTACCGACACTGCAAAAGAAAACTTTACTTGTGCACCATCATTGTCGTGCAATCACTTTCTTGTACCTGTAATACATTTTTTGACATTAATTTTTTGTAATGTGAAAAAGATTTTATGGACACACTGTACAACGGCGAATCTCCTTAGTGAATCAAATATTGGAGTTGCATTTTAAAGAGAAAAGGAACACCATATATTTTCTGTTTGGTAGGTTAACAGGAACAGAAAGAGCAAAATTTCAAAAACGCAACAACTGAGGAAATGACATTCATAAAAACATAATATCGCCATGAACACAATGATCGCAACATTTTTGTGTTACATCAGCTCACTCAGTTTGTATTATTGATTAATAGTGTCAACGTATCTAGCTTCGTTAGAATACTTATCTGGTGGTATATATTTTGCGGACACAAAACTCTAGGAGTTAAGGGGGGATTCTCATTTCATTTTTTTGTGAAAAATATCGATTTTTATTTTTTGTTTTACGTTACTTTATTATTTCAAGTCTTAAGAATATGTGTACGAAATTTCAAGTCTTAAGAATATGTGTACGAAATTTCAAGTCGAAATTCGCAAAATTGACCAAGTTATAATCTGTTATTGTCCAGTGGGGTCAGAGAATTTGTGCAACTGGCGCAAAGCCGAAGCTGAGAAAACTCTGGACAAATTCAATCAAGAACCACCACTTCATACAAAAGGTCAAAAATGCTATAAAGCCGATTTACAACGATTTGTCATCAAGAGAGTTGCTAGAAAGGTGTTTGGGTGGTGACACTCAAAACAACAATGAAAGTTTCAATTCTGCTGTTTGGCGGTTCACGCCCGAACATCCTCACTGTGGCTCAAAAACCATCGAAATGGTAGCTTATGTAGCAGCAGACATTTTTTATGAAAGCTTTTCTGCCGTCCTGAAAATGATGACAACGACAGGAATTGTTATTGGCGAGCAAACGAAGATATTTGCCAACGCGCGGGACCAACAGCGTCTGCAGAGATCGTCGAGACGCAACCTAGAGGCTACAAAAGAGGCTCGTACAAGGCGTGAAAGCGAGCAAATGTCTCTAAACGAGTTCTACGTAGCAGAGGAAAAAAACCCTATATGACGCTGGTATAGCAGATTAGCAGCAAAATAATGGAAGTAAATCGATATGCCTCCGTAAACTGTACTTGAAGCTTTAAACGCGTTTTTCCTCGAAATAGCTCTTTCGCGAATGGTTGGCATGATATTTCAAAAACTGCTGAACCGATCGACTTCAAATGTAAAACTGCATGTTCAGCAAACATCCTTTTATCGTTTGATGAACCAGAAACGCGATACGTTGTATATCTTTTAATAGCAAAAAACATTGTCAATTTTTCAGCTAAATTGATAATTTGAGTTTGACAAGTCACCATTTCCTCAAATATTTATATTTTTTTCTGGTTCATCAAACGATAACTACTTGTGTATAGAGTAAAACGCAGTCTGAGTTTTTTGTTTCAGATCACCTAGAGTGGAGAAATCATGCCAACCAGTGGCCACCGATCTTTGCACAGTGTCATGTTCGAAGGGGATTTGTGGGCGTGATTCTTCATGAAACGTATTAAAAATTGTTTTGTAGGTAGCTGAAACGATTATAAATATATGTACCTACTTTGGAATCAATTGATTGCATAGTTTCGTCAATAAACACTAAAAAAAGCGGTAATTTTAGCGGGGTTTTTTAAGGTAACTTAGCGTTTTTTTTTTTTTTACGCTTTCCAACCGTAGGTTGAAAAAGCGTATATACTCCAGCTTTGTCCGTCTGTCCATCCGCACGAAAACTCCCGTAAAAATTGTTCGATTTCCATAAAATTTCAGTATGTGGTAGGGGACCACCTGGGGACAAACCCTATTAAAAATCGACAAAATGGAGTCAAAGGTCACGACATAGGAGCAGGATCCATTCCATTGCCCTCATGCGTCATAACTTGCGTACAAATGGTTCGATTTCCATGAAATTTTAGTATGTGGTAGGGGACTACCTGGGGACGAACCCAATAATTGTAAATGGATGAAATGGGGTAAAAGGTCACGACACAGAAGCGGGATCCATTCCATTGCTCTTATAGTTCATAACTTGCGTAAAAATGGTTCGATTTCGATGAAATTCTTGTATGTAGTAGGAGACCACCGTGAAATGCATTCTATAATTGTAAATGGAAGAAATTGGGTTAAAAGGTCAGGACATAGGAGCGAGATCCATTCCATTGTCCTTATGCGTCATAACTCGCGTAAAAATGGTTCGATTTCGATGGCATTTTAGTGTGTGGTACGCAACCACCAGTGGACAACCCCTTGTGAAAATGGACGAAATGGGGTCAAAGGTCAGAACATAGGAGCGGGATTCATTCCATTGCCCTTATGCGCCATAACCTACGTAAAAGTGCTTTGATTGCGATAAATCTTTATCATTTTGTTCCAGAGGTACACTGAACAGGTTCTGTTGAATATCATCGAAATGGGGTCGATGGTCAGGACACAGCAGCGAGGTTTATTCTACAGCAATTATCCTCATAACTTGACTAACAATGCTTTGATTGCGACAAAACTTTATCATGTTGTTCCGGAGGTATACTGAATCGGTTCTGTATAACATAATCGAAATGGGGTCAAAAGACACAGGAGCGATATTTATTTCACATTTGTTATCCTCATAACTTGAGTAATGATTTCCGGCATGTTGGAAAACGTATCATAATCAATGCATTGCATGATTTTACTAACTTGTTTATTATTATTGGAGGTTTAACGACCACCGTGAGCCACTCAATGGGCTATAAGCAGTCGCCCGTCGCTAATTTAGGGTCACTGATTCAAGAGAAGGGAGCGAGCCAGTGCCGTAAAACAAAAACAACATCCATGCCTCACCGGGATTCGAACACGGACCCCTTTCCCGACGAATGATCAGAAGCCATCGCTTAGACCACTGTGCCACTGAGGCGGCAGATCCACACTTCATCAATAGTCACAATAAATTTCCATCTGTCTCCGGCTAAGTGATTTTCATAATGAAGTCTACACCGTGTTCTGCGCTCAGCCACGTGCCTACACAAAAGGCAGTCAACATTATTGTAAGGGTCGCCCGTAATCGAACTGTCAAATATGAATTTATGTACTTTTAATATTGTGATGAACACGTGCGGACGGACGTTTCATTCCGCCATTTTGTTGTTTCAGATAAGAACTGATATTTTTCACCACCCACGTGGTACGATTTTAATCCTATGGGGGATTAAGAGAGGGGTGCATGAACACTTGGGGCATCTGACCTTGAAGAGTCAGCTGCTCGAGTGCTTCTGTTAAACAAGTTGTCATTCTGCTTTTGTATACGTGCAAGGTTGTAATCCCCTGCGGGTATCCGACGACATTCCTGAGTACAGGTATTTCACGTGCTGACCGGGAAAACCAGTTTTTCTTGCGCATGCGGATAGAGGACAGAAAGGGCGGGGAGGATTAAGTGAGACAGTTGAGCTTCGGTCGTCAAGGAGAGAGGGTCCTGGTTTTGGACACCAGTTTCTGACGGAAGGACTGCGGTTATCGCAGACGTGCAGCGTGGTGAACGGGAAGGAGGATTCCTTCGTCCACCGGGTATCGCGGAAAGGTAGCACGGGAACCTGAGTGGAAAGTCATCGGAAACCCGTGAAGCAAATGTTATCGGAATAATAAAGTCTTGTTGTTGTTTTTATTTCCGTGTACTGGACTGAGTTTGTCGAGGTAATTATTCTTCTACACAAGGACGCCTTCAGCCGCCTTGATAGCCAGATTGTATAGTAAAGGCGAGGCGGTAGCTCGCTATACGGCGGGAAACAAAAGGTATTATCTAAGAATTGATATGTCTGGCCCTACAGCCAGATAAAGTGGCGCAGTCGGCAGGATCAGCCTGAAAGCGAGCTCATGAATGACGTGAATGGCGACACGTGTGAAGAAGGAACAACGGACTTTTTGTGAAAATTCCTGTGACCGAATGACAGAACTCTGACGACGTGCCGACCGGAAGAAAGAGACACCAGCGTGCTAGCCGAGATAAGGTATCCATCGTGTCGACAAAGACAAAGACAGTGTGCACCTCAGCCTACGGAAATCCCAAGCAGGACGAGGACTTACAAGCAAGACAAGAGAAGAAGCCTGAGTGCTCCGGTAACGTACCACATTTTTTTTCTGAGATTATTTCTGTGTCTTTGCCTGTGCATTTGGTATAATTTAGGGTTAAGAGTAGAAGTTCTCACCATGGTACTAGAAAGGAAAGGGAAAGCTAATAATTAGATATTCTCAGAGTAAAGCATTGTAAAGTAAAATTTTGTAACAGTTAATTTTATGTCAGTTGCTAGAGAATGCGAAGTGTCAAAATATTTTCGTTAAGTAATAAGTGTTTAGATAAGTCGAGATTTCATGTTTACGATTTAAGAAATTTGAAGCTAAAATAGCGTAGTTTTTTTTTTACGTGTAGCGAAAGAGGCAGATGGAATATAAGTATTCTGAGTAAAACAGGATAATAGATGTTCGGGTAATGCATGAAGGTAGAGATAGGTTAGAAACAAAACAAGAAGCAGATTAACCTTCGATGATTTAATGCGGAAGTTTGCATGATTTCTTTTCTTATTTCTTTGCATGAGTGTATTTTTTGAATGTGTATTGTAGTGTATTATCATGACTGGAGCTTTTGGAAGGGAAAGTTGAGGATAATTTAGACGCGGACAACGAAGATAATAGTATTCTTAGCGATTCAGAATTAGATTCTAGTAAAGAAGTAAGCATTAATATGGAAGACAAGAAAAAATAATCCAGCTAGAATGGAATGGGAACTTCAATTTAAAATGCTTGAGATAGAAGAGAGAAAGGCTGAGAGGGAACAAAGAATGCTAGAATTACAATTAGCGGATAGGAAAGAAGAAAGGGAATTTGAGTTAAGAAAATTAGAATTAATTAATGAGAAAGAGAAGGAGTCTATTAAAAGTAAAAATGAGGGTAAGTTGGCCGACTACATGAGAATCTTAGAAAGAACTTTACCCAGAAGTCCCAGTAAGCCGGAAGAAATTCTGGACTTCTTTGATTCGTTAGAAAGGGCATTTGTATTACACTCAGTACCGGAAGAAATGAAAGGTCGTTTGGTGATAGCCTTATTCAATTCAGAATGTGTGAACCACTTATTTCGTCGTTTGACTATAGAGCAGTACGATAAGTACGAAATAGTTAAGGAGGCAATTTTGGTGGAATGCCATTTGACTCCGGATATTTATTTGAGACAATTTGAGGAGATTAGTAAGAACAAAGGGGAAAGTTACTTGCAGTTAGCCGGACGTATTAAGAGGACCATAACATACTACATTAACAGTAGTGAAGTGAAAGAATTCCATCAGTTGGTCAATTTGTTGGTATGCGACAAATTCAAAACTTTGTTGTCCCCAGAACTGAAGACCTACATTCTTCAAAGAGGTTCCGTAGGGAAGTTAGTTCCTTCGACAGAATTAGGAGAACTTTGTGATTTATACGAAAGTCACGTGGGAGCTATGGGAATAGAAGAAGAAAGATACAAACCCAGTCATCCCTCGGGAACGTATTTCAAAGGAGGTCAATCAGAAGCCGGGAAGAAGGAAGTTTTCAGACAGGCGGAAATCAATTGAAAGGAAAGTTTTCCGGGACAGATCAGAGCGTCGGACATAAGCCTGGTTACTCAGCGGCGAGGCCTATCGTAGGGAATTCCAGTTTGGATAAGGGAATTATATGCTTTAGATGTGGAGTAGTAGGGCACCGTAAAGCAAACTGTAACCAGAAGGTATCCCAGAGTACTCCCAGCTCTTACTCTCAGAATTGGAGGAAAGACTCCCAAATAAGGTAAACAGAGTAGCGGTGGGACAAAAGAGAGCCGAAGATGTTTCAGAGAGAAGGATAGAGCCGGTAGAGGTCAGCAATGATAAAAGAATGACAGCTAAGGTAGATAGAGTTTTAGGCCAGGAAGGAAGTCAGAACGAGGTAATAGAAATTCCCGGTAGGAGAAGTGAAGAGGGTTAAGTCGGAATGCGGAAAGAGCACTGAAATCCTTATTGACTCAGGCGCGGAGGTGAGTTGTGTAAGAGGAGGGTTACTTGGCGAAGAGTTGTTGGAACCAAAGGGTAAGAATAATTTTAAGAGGCTTCGATGGTAGTAAGGGAGAGTTTGCAATTAAACAATTGAATCTCCGATTAGATGAAGAGGGATTAGAAACAGGAGAAGCGCCAGAAAGTTTTTGTGAAGTGATGTGTGCAATTGTTCCTAATCTGGTAAACAGGGTAATTATAGCAACGGAGGATTACCAGCGCATGAAAAGTTTAAGGGAAGCTACTCCGATGTGGGCAACCTCGTGTGAAAAGGCGTTAGAGTTAGGGAATAGGCCGGATGTGCATCCAGAAACTGAGACTGGCGAAGCGCTAGTCGAAGAAGAGGATATTCTAGGAATGGAAAGCCCGGCGATCACAGATATTTCAGCGGAGGAGGAGCAAGCGCGCTTGGTAGGTAAAGCGTGGCTTGAAGAGCAAAATAGCCCCAGGATATTAGCGCTCAGTGCTGGAGGCGGCGAGGAAAATCAGCGAGAGCAACAGCAGGCCGACCAATCAGGGAGGCAACGACAGCTAGCGAGGGAACAGGAGATAGCGTTACTGATTTGGATACGAGTGAAGCACAGGAGAGTTCAGACAGACGCTTGTTTACAGAGCAACAAAAGAGGTGTATGACGTTAGCAGCCGCTAGGAATGAGGCGGAAAATGGCAGAGGTGGTTATCTCTATACGGATGGAATGTTGTATCATCGGGAGCCAGTGTTGGGACAGGCTACGCTACAGTTGGTAGTTCCTGAAGAGCGGAGGGCGCAAGTGTTAAAGCTGGCACACGATTCGGTTTTGGCGCGCATTTAGGCCACAAGAAGACCCTAGAGCGGATTAGATATTCTTTCTACTGGCCTACCTTGAAGAAAGATGTGCGTAGATATTGTGATGTATGCGAAGCGTGTCGGTTGAGACGTCCCATCACGAGGGCAGACAGGGTTCCGATTGAGGCAGTTAGGAGACCCCCAGACCATTTCAGGTTGTTAATGTGGACTTCATCGGACTGATTGAACCACCGTCGAGCAAGGGTCACCGGTGGATATTAGTGATGGTAGATCAGCATACTAGGTGGCCGGAAGCCGTATGTCTGACTTCATTGAATGCCCGGAGCACGTGCGACGCACTACTGGAAATTTTTCAGCGCACAGGGATTCCGGAGGTAGTAGCGATGGACCGGGGCACAAATTTTGTGTCGGGGTTGACACAAGAGATCCTAAGGCGTCTAGGGTCTACTCCTAGGTTCTCCGTCCCGGGAAATCCCGCCTCGAACGGTCTTGTCGAGCGATTCAACAGAGTTTTGAAAGGAATGCTGCATCATGTGATAAGGGAGGAGCCTCGGCAGTGGCATAAGGCTTTGCCATATTTATTATGGGCCTATAGAGAGGTTCCCAATGTTACAACGGGCGCGGCCCCGTTTCAGTTGCTATACGGGCGAGAGCCCATTGGTCCGCTGGCCATTCTGAAGAAAAAATTGGGCGGGGGAATGTAGGCTGCCCGTTGGCATATCAGTATCAGCGGAGCAGTACCTGCAGCAAATGAAGGAGCGCATGGAGAAGGCGGCTCAGCAAGTGGAGGAGGTGGCGGTGGAACAGCAGCGACGGTATATGTCGTATTATAACCGTCGGCTGCGACAAAGGTCCTTTCAAGTGGAAGACCAGGTGATAGCCCTGATCCCGGACTCCAAGAACAAGGTGTATGCTAGGTGGACCGGCCCAGTACACATAACTGAGAAACGGGGATCCAATAGCTATGTAGTTAGTTGAACTAGGAAACGGGCAGTTTCGGCATGTACACGTGGGGAAGCTAAGAGAGTTTAAGCCCCGGATCAGTGTAGTCGGAGTGATTTTTGAGACCGATGAGGAGTTCGGCAAAATTAAGGAGGCTCCGGTGAGGAAAACGGAGGAAGCAAAAGAACCTGAGGAAATCAGGATAGATAGGGAGAGGATAACTCGGGAGCAACTTAGAGTTACAATAGCTGGTGAACAGCTCGAAGAAGTTCTTTTCGGGAGAAGTGGAGAGACGTCAGTGGAGAAGCACGCAATTACACTCAAGCCGGAAAGCGTACTTCGTACCCAGCACAGGTACAAGGTGCCACAATCGATGCAGAGAGCAGTGGAGGGCCAGATCCAGGAGTTGTGGGATCGTGGGATGATTGAAGAATCAAAAGAACAGTATAGTCATCCGGTAGTATGCGTGGCTAAGAAAAATGGAGAGGTTCGGATGTGTGTAGATTACAGAATGTTAAATTCTCACACTGTTCCGGACGCATTTCCGATGTCTCATATCCCAGATTTGTTGGCGAAGGTGGGGGCAGCCCGGTATATTACTACGCTTGATATGTTAAAGGGGTACTATCAAATCCCAATGGACCCCGACAGTAGAAAGTATACCACTTTTGCAACGCATAAGGGGCTCTATCAATGGAAAGTAATGCCCTTTGGGTTATCAGGAGCGGCGGCTACTTTTCAGAGAGCCATGAATAAGGTTTTGACCCCGCACCAAGACTATGCGATAGCGTACCTGGACGACGTGGCTATTTTTTCTGGCTCATGGGAGGAGCATTTGAAACATTTGAAAAGAGTAATTGAAAGTTTGGAGGCGGCAGGCTTTACGGGAAATTTGAACAAATGCTGTTTCGCCCGTACAGAGGTGAATTACTTAGGGCACGTGGTCGGCTCGGGTCATCACCGGCCGGACCCCGAGAAATTACAGGCCATCAGGGACCTTTTGCCCCCTCAGACAAAAAAGGAAATACGTAGCTTTTTGGGATTATGTGGGTATTACCGTGATTACGTACCTAACTTCGCAAAGATAGCTAAACCTTTAACAGATTGTACAGGGAAAAGGGCAGCAGATAGGGTAGTTTGGTCGGAAAAGTTGGAGGAATCATTCAGGACTCTGAAGGAAAATTTGTGTAAGGCACCGGTATTAAACACCCCGGATTTCAGTAAGCATTTTATCTTACACACGGATGCGAAACAGTATGACAACTTTGCGGTGGCATGTTGTTTGAGTCAGAGGGATGAGGAAGGCAACATTAGGCCAGTGGCCTATGCTAGCAAAAAATTAAATGGGACGTAAGCCAGATGGGCGGTCAGACATCAGGAGGCGTACGCCATAGTATGGGGTTTGCAAAGGTTTGAAGGGTGCATTTTCGGTAACCGGGTCGAAGTTATGTCCGATCACAACCCCCTTACTTTTCTCACCCGTTCCGCATCGCAAAGTTCAAAATTACAGCGTTGGAGTTTGGCTATTTCCCAATTTAATTTATCCATATCTCATGTCGCGGGCAAACTAATTCCTCACGCCGATGCGTTGTCAAGACTCAGTTTTAAAGAGTAGGGCAGCGCCATGGTGAGAATGTTTCACGGCACAGGTGGAGATCCACAGAAGGTCTCAGGGTGGTACAAGTGTTACATAACGTGCGAGAAGTGAAAAAGTGTATTATGTTGTGTCACCCAAGATCTGCAGGCAAGGAAGAGACTGACTCGAGAATACGGCAAAAGACCGTATCTCTCGTTCATTTGGTGGGGGCCTGTAAGGGTCGCCCGTAATCGAACTGTCAAATATGAATTTATGTACTTTTAATATTGTGATGAACACGTGCGGACGGACGTTTCATTCCGCCATTTTGTTGTTTCAGATAAGAACTGATATTTTTCACCACCCACGTGGTACGATTTTAATCCTATGGGGGATTAAGAGAGGGGTGCATGAACACTTGGGGCATCTGACCTTGAAGAGTCAGCTGCTCGAGTGCTTCTGTTAAACAAGTTGTCATTCTGCTTTTGTATACGTGCAAGGTTGTAATCCCCTGCGGGTATCCGACGACATTCCTGAGTACAGGTATTTCACGTGCTGACCGGGAAAACCAGTTTTTCTTGCGCATGCGGATAGAGGACAGAAAGGGCGGGGAGGATTAAGTGAGACAGTTGAGCTTCGGTCGTCAAGGAGAGAGGGTCCTGGTTTTGGACACCAGTTTCTGACGGAAGGACTGCGGTTATCGCAGACGTGCAGCGTGGTGGACGGGAAGGAGGATTCCTTCGTCCACCGGGTATCGCGGAAAGGTAGCACGGGAACCTGAGTGGAAAGTCATCGGAAACCCGTGAAGCAAATGTTATCGGAATAATAAAGTCTTGTTGTTTTTATTTCCGTGTACTGGACTGAGTTTGTCGAGGTAATTATTCTTCTACACAAGGACGCCTTCAGCCGCCTTGATAGCCAGATTGTATAGTAAAGGCGAGGCGGTAGCTCGCTATACGGCGGGAAACAAAAGGTATTATCTAAGAATTGATATGTCTGGCCCTACAATTATGTTCTTTTCATTTGAGATTAAAATCTTTCTTTATTACCCTCTTTGCAGTTGATGCAGATATTTTTAATGACTTAGCGATTGCTCTTTGTGTCGGCACATTTTCTCCTTAAAACCAGACACGTTACTTTTGAAATAGTTGTAAAAGTATGAACCCTCTTTGGATATCAGTTTGGTGCTCTTTTTCCTGTGAAAAACAATGCTGGACGACTTTTGGCTCTATTATTAATAATATATGTCACTTTACATTTAGTAAAGCTAATTCCATGGTTTTCACAGCATTCTTAAATTATAGAATGCGCATATTTCTCTTTGTAAAGAGCAAAAACATAACCTTCTACCCACAGCTTGTTCACGTGCGCCGTTTTCTTCGCAGACGATATTTAACTTCAGCAGATGTTTCTTTCGTATTCATCTAACATGCTGTTGCCAGTCTCAATTCTTTGAACTTCTGTTTTCTAAAATTTCTTAACAAAGCGTTCTAAAATGTGTGATAGTCCCCTGTATAACAGGACAGACTAACAATACAGAGGGCGAGTCGAATGTTTTGCAATATTTGCATAAACTCATGTGCTGCACCGGGCATGTCACGTGTTTGAACTAGTTCAAGTCGCGCACTGCAGTCAGTCAAAAGGGATATAACGTGGTAGTCGTTGCTGTGAACAGCATCGCATGGCGTCGTTCTGTCTCTGTTTGGGACGCCTAAAATATGAACAGCCACAACCCACTAATTAGGGAACTTTTGCTTTACGAGTTTGAACTCGGCCATAACGCTGCTCAAGCAACACGAAACATTTGTCATACGAAAGGGGAAGGTTCCGTGGACCACAGCACCGCAACCACAGATGGTTCAAGAAATTTCCCTCAGGTGACACAAACCTTGACGCTCAGCTAAGGTCAGGTAGGCCGCTAACCGTGGATTCGGATGCCGTGCGCCAGGCCGTAGAGGCAAACTCAAAAACCAGCATTCGGTGACTATCAGGCAAGCTGGGCATATCACAGACCACCGTGGTTTGTCACCTTCAGGACCTCGACAAGGTCTACAGGAGCTGCGCATTTTCCCTCACGAACTGACGATAGCTGAAGCAAGCCGCCGAGTGGAAGTGTGCACGAAACTCCCAGAAAACGAGCGCGATGTACGTTTTATCAAGAGAATTATTACGTGCGATGAAAAGTGGGTCTATTTTTGTAATCCTAACACACAACAGAAGTGGTTGGGCCCCGGCCAGCTTCAAGAATCTGTTGCCAAACTTGGGTGCTTCGAGCATAAGGTGATGCTCTGCATCTGGTGGACTGTCGAGGGGATAATCCATTACGAATTTGTTCCAGACGGTCGGACCATCAACGCCAAACTCTACTCTGAACAGCTGGAGCGGATATATGCCGTTTTAGAGGAGAAGCGCCCAGCACTGGTGAACAGAAAACGCGCTCTCCTACAGCAGAACAGCGCTCGGCCTCATACTACGCGAACGACCCTGGCAAATCTCCAGTAACTCGAGGGCATCGAGGTGATGCCACACCCAGAATATCCAACATTTGTTTGTCTACTGACGTCATGAAAATACAGGTCGCGCCATCTTTTTTCTGGACAATTAATGCGTTCAAAAGGATGCAAATTTGAACATCGATTAAAATAGCTTCATTTTATAACTTGGAATACCTAATATTTTCTAAAACATAACCATAATTATGCAATCCAACATTTATTTGTCTACTGGCGTCATCAAAGTACAGGCCGCGCCATCTTTTTTTCTGGTTTCAACACCACCAAAGGAAAATTTATTGATTTTTAATATAATTATGATTATGTTTTAGAAAATATTAAGTATTCCAAGTGATAATAAGAAGTTATTTTAATCGATGTTCAAATTTTCATCCGTGGGGACACAATAATTGTGAAGGAAATGTAAACGAAAGTTTTTCCATTCGAAGTATAGGAAGCAAAATTACTTGACGTCCACCTTAATAATATGGGATAAGGGCGATGGAATGGATCGCAATTCTATGTCCTGACCTTTGACCCCATTTCGTCCATTTTTAATAGGGTTCGTCCCCAGGTGGTCCCCTACCACATACTGAAATTTCATCGAAATCGAACCATTTTTACACACGTTGTGATGCATAAATGTAATGGAATGCATCCCGCTCTTATGTCCTGACCTTTGACCCCAACTCACCCATTTTGAATAGGGTTCATCTCCAGGCGGTCCCCTACCACATACTAAAATTTCTTTGAAATCGAACCATATTTACGCAAGTTATGACGCATAAGGGGAATGGAATGATCCCGCTCCTACGTCGTGACCTTTGACCCTATTTGTCCCATTTTCAATAGGGTTCGTCCCCAGGTGGTCCCCTACCACATACTAAAGATTTCATCGAAATTGAACCGTTTTTACGCCAGTTATCGTGCGGACAGACGGACGGACTGACAAAGCTGGAAAATGTACGCTTCTTCAACCGACGGTTGAAAAGCGTAAAAAAGGATAAGGAAACTTGCTGACCGCTCTAAAGAGTGAAATTCAACAATGTTATTCCATAGGTTGGGCCTAGTGCAACAACTGATTTTTGCTACCAATTTTCTGTGACACTCAGATATTCTGTACAGTATTTTCCTAATTAAAATAATTTTACTAATTATGTTAGCAAGTGGCACTGGAAAACGCAAAACTTAAAAATTTCAGTCTGGTAACAATAACCCAAACGCAAAATCGTTAGTCTTTGTATTGTTTAAACTTTCGCGGAACGGATTTTGTAAAAACCACACTTCCTCTGTGTTAATTAAAGAGTCTTTTCATTGCTTTAAAATCCGTAAATAGCTCATTAAAATGTCTTTTGTAACCTGTTAGATTATCGTACACTGTTATTGCAGACTTATTTGCCATTAAATTTTTCTCGAATTAATTCCTGTTTGTTCAGACTTATGCCGCAAGTGAAATGGATGGCAAATATTATAAGGTTGTCTTCCATTAATTTGGTAAATAGCACCATTAATGCCCGTTTATATTTCTTTGTATTTCAGGATTAATGGGAATTTATGGTTGCATTGGGATTCAATGAATCTTGGTCAAAACTACATTAAGTGTAATTCTTGAAATACGTTTATCAAACCATTTTCTGGATTTATAAACAATGATTTCGAAAAATATCATTTTTTCGCCTCATTTAATACTTTGGGATAATCTTTAATTCAGTATAAACAAGCTCTCTCTCTCAGTATGTAGAATGCTTGTTCAGAAGATGTTCACACATTTCTAGAACGTTTTTATTAAGAAATTACAAACACGAAAGTAAGTTTAACTAGCAAAAGAGTGTTAGATGAACACGAAAGAACCATCTGCTCCAGTTAAACAGCGTCTGCTAAGCAAATGGCGCACGTAATCAAACTGTGGATAGAAGATTATGTTTTTGCTCTTTACGAAGAGAAATATTCGCATTCTGTAATTAAAACACGCTGTGAAAATCATGGAATTGGCTTTTCCAAATGTAAAATAAGCAATATTTTTAATAATAGAGGGAAAAATTGTCAAGCATTAGTTTTAGCAGGAAAAAGAACATAAAACGAATATCCAAAGGAGGTATGTACCTTTACGACTATTTCGAAAATAAGGAGGACTATAATCTTTAAAGAAAATCCACCAACACGAAAAGCAATTGCTAAATCGTTAAGAATCTCTCTATCAACTGTAAAACTGCAAACAAGGGAATTGAAGGTTTAACGACCACCGTGAGCAACTCAATGTGCTATAAGCAGTCGCCCGTCCGTAATTTAGGGCCACTGATTCCAGGGAAGGGAGAGAACCAGTGCCGTAAGACAAACACAACATCCAAGCCTCACCGGGATTCAAACCCGGACGAATGGTCATAAGCCAGCGCTTAGACCACTGCGCCACCGGGGTGGCTATAGCATTTAACTACTTAGCGTCCAGTTGCTTAATATGACGTTAACGAATGATAGTGCAAGAAAATCGAGATCCTTAATACACTCTCTTTCAAAAGTGAAGCACGGAGCAGTAAGATGTGAAAAAATGCAGAAGTACTGCTTGGATTGAAATGCCGTAACGTAGGAAATATGTTTATTAATGAATCAAAACAAAGAAATACAGAGAGAGATGAAAATAATATTGAATTTTCAGAAATTATAAGATGACGTCAAATTGGAGTCATTTACAAAGTGAGTAATAAAGTCACAACAAACAGCAAAACCCGACATTAATAGGGTATATGAGCACCTCTCATCCCAATTATTTCCCGTCCTGATTCCGCAGTGGTCTAAGCGATGGCTTCTGATCATTCTTCCCAGAAGGGTCAGGGTTCGAATCCCGTTGAGGCATGAATATTATATTTGTCTTACGGCGCAGCTGTCTCACTTCCGTGGAACCAGTGGCCTTAAATTTTGGGTCGGGAGACTGCGTTTAGGTCACTAAGTTGCTCACGGTGGTTGTTAAACCTGCAGAAAAAAAAATAAAAACAATTATTTATCAGTGTAATATATACGATGTAAAACGTCACCGTGAAGCCCTGTACATTTTTGTTCTTGGGGGAAATGTGGTTATAACGACCACCGTGAGCACCTCGATGGGCTTTCTACGGTCCTTAATATAGGGCCACTGGTTCCAGAGAAAAAAGAGGGCCAATGCTATGACAAACACAACATCAATACCTCACCGGGATTCGAACCCAGACCCTTTGCCGCCCCGGTGGGGCAATGGTCAAAGCTATGGCTTCCGATTATTCGTCTGAGATGGGTTCGGATTCGAATCCCGGTAAGGCATGGATGTTTTGTTTGTGTTACGGCGCTGGCTCTCTCCCTTCCCTGGAGCCAGTTGCCCTAAATTAGGAACGGGCGATTGCTTCTGGCCCATTGAGTTGCCCACGGTGAACGGTGGTCGTTAAACGCCCAATAGAAAAAAACAAAAAAACCCGTACCCTTTTCGGACGAATGATCAGCAGCCAGTGCCGTGAAAAACACAACATTCATATCTCAGCGGGTTTTGAATCCTGATCCACTTCGGACGAATGATCAGCAGCCAGCGCTCAGTCTACTGCGCCACCGGGATAGCGCTGTAGTTTTCACGGAGTGTTGTTCATCCAGCACAGATTTTGACGTCATGATCCCGCATCGTCATGCCCTTTGTCTTCATTATGCAAAATGCCGATTCCGCTTCTTTAATGCCATGCTGAAAGGTCTGATTCCAATGAGGTCAAAGCTTTTCCGTATGGCAGTGCCTTCAGCAAAGTGAGCGCAGAGCCGTTTCCTAGGCTATTAGCTCTCTCGGCAGTGAAGATCTGTGTCAAAAGGAAAAATGGGATACACTCCTCGTTACATCACAATCCGGATCTCCTTGGGACAGCGAGAGTTCAAATAAGCTCATGTCAGAGCGCCATATCCCCAGTGGAGTGTATCAGGAATACAACAATCGTTGTCTTTCTCTCGCATCCAATTTACTACGTAACTCCACTGTTTTCATGGATGTCAGAAAACAGTAATGCTCATATGGGAAAAAATAGATGAGATTAATTTCATTCATGATAATCATAGCGACATCAATGGCTGAAGAAAGGCAGAATTGAATATTATAAAAGGGTGTTGAAAGTTAATGGGTGATAATGTATAAGATGCTGTCATTACTTTTAAGAAGTGCGTGATTACATACTCGTAAATACAAAGCACAGTCAGTAATAGAATAGATATACATGCCCACAACATATTCATTGTTTCCGATTTTTCAGAAAAACTGTGCACTATTTTAAGCACGATGCATGCTCAAAACGTTCTACGAAGTGATCGGTGTCGGTCCACGAAAAATGTTTTTCAATCGAGTTTTCAGATGCTGAGATCTTGCTTCAAATACATCAAAATAAGAGATAGGCACTTACGGCCCCTGGTGGCCAAACCATTCTTTTTCAAATATTAGAAATTATATACAAAGCATTTTCTATTAGAAGCTGTATACGATGCGGGAAGAACTTTACAAATCGGACTTTTAGAAGAAGAGATATCGGGGGAAACGCAATTTTCTTTACCACCCCTAACGGCAAATTTCTGCATTACTTGAAAAGATAATTGTGCGTAATATAGTCTTGAATGTAAATGGCATCGAAAGGGAAAATATTTTTTCAACCAGATATTTAGAAGCAATTATATGGAATAAAATGTATTTTGAATTGAATATCATCTGCGCGTACGCTCTCATTGGGAAAAACCGTAATGCTAGAATCATCATTCTCAAGCTACCCAATAGAAAAATAATTTTTCAAATCAGACAAAGCGGATGGGTATAGATAAGAACGTACTGGTAAATACGACCCTGTGACGTGTGGTAGAAACAGCATTTTTACTTGAAGTGCTAGGCTCACAGCTGAGTACTTAGAAAAAATTATTGTTTGATATGAATTCCTGAAGTGTGTTGATGTTCCACTTTGTACAAGAATAACAAATAGAAAAAAAAATATGGTACTAAAATTCTGTGATTTACGGAGCCCGTTGGTGCAATGCCCATACTTCTTTTGATTTGTAGAGAATGTATCCCGTATCCCAAGGGCTAAGCGCCATTGTCTATTGAGACTATTGTATTGACCTTCCCCAAGGTATTGCTGTCTGTTGATAATAATTGTTCAGGACGTATAAAATGAGCTCAGCATTGAAGGTTTTGTCCAAAACGAATGTTCAGCCACCAGAACCAAGTAATAGAGTTTCACCACTAGACTTCATTTTTGGCGTAATACAGAAGAAAGGGTACCTTTCTCTCGGCATCCACCACTGTAATAGTACTGTGATATAAACAAGTTAGTAAAATCATGAAATGCATTGATTATGATACGCTTTCCAACATACCAGAAATCATTACTCAAGTTATTATTATAATGGCTGTACAATAAATCTCACTCCTATGTCCTGTCCTTTGACATCATTTCGTCCATTTTCAATAGGGTTCGTTCCTAAGTAGTCCCCTACCACATACTAACATTTCATCGAAATCGAACCATTTTTACGCAAGTTATGACGCATAAAGGTAATGGAATGGATCCCTCTCCTATGTCCTGAACTTTGATCCCATTTCGTCCATTTTCAATAGGGTTTGTCCCCAGGTGGTCTCCTACCACATACTAAAACTTGATCGAAATCTAACCATTTTAACGCGAGTTATCGTACAGACAGGCGGACAGACAAAGCTGGAGCATATACGCTTCTTCAACCTACGGTTGGAAAACGTAAAAAAAGGGATGCTTACGTTTCTACAATTGCCTTCGGTATATTTATAGCCCTACATTCCTACAGACGCACTTGGTTAATTATTGTATCCAAATAAAATAACTAATCTTGTATAAAAGGTAATCAAACAAAACAATGAAGAAGCACTTAAAACTAAAGTTTTAGCTTTATATACAATACGCATATAATACACGAAAGGAATGAATGGAGTTTCCAAAGTACAGAGGTTTAATCGAAAGTTTTGCAATATTTGGATCGCTTTGCCTACATACGCAGTTTTACGACGAAAGATGACTAGCATTCAAACAATCGGCCATCGTGTTGCACTGTCTCTAGCCATCTGCCTGCCAGTTCTTCGATTCTGCGGCGGTACCAGTTCTTTTCCTTCCAGACGAAAAACTGTTTCACCCCAGCTGCCACCTCCTCTTGGTTGTCGACGGAAGTAAGCCATGGACCGGAACAAGTAATAATCCCACGGGGAAAGATCCGGACTATACGCTGGGTGTGGCATCAGTTCGATGCCCTCAAGTTGCTGGAGTTTTGACCAGGTTGTTCGCGCGGTATGAGGCCGAGCGTTGTCCTTCTGTTTAGAATAGAGGATCACGTTGATGGTCCGACCCTCTGGAACAAATTCGTAATGGATTATCCCCTCGAAATTCCACCAGACGCAGAGCATCACCTTGTGCTCGAAGCGCCCACGTTTGGCAACTTGTTCTGGAAACAGGCGCGGGCTCAAGCACTGCCGTTGGGTATTAGGATTACGGAAATAGACCCACTTTTCATCGCACGTTACAATTCTCTTGACGAAACGTACATCGCGAAGGTTTTCTATGATTTTCGTGCACACTTCCACTCGGTGGTTTGCTTCAGCACGCGTCAGTTCGTGAAGGACAATTCAGCAGCTCCTGTAGACCTTGCCGAGGTCCTGAAAGTGGCGAACCACGGGGGTCTGTGATACGCCTAGCTCGCCTGATAAACTCCGAGTGTTGGTTATCGGATTTGCCCCTACGCCCTGGCGCACGGCTTCGGAATTCACGAATCGCGGCCTACCTGACTGGCGGATCGTCGAGGTTTCTGTCACCTGAGCGAAATTTTTTGAACCATCTGGTTGCGGTGCTGTGGTCCACGGAACCTTCCCCTTTCGCATGACAAATGTTTTGTTTTGCTTGAGCAGCGTGTTGGCCGAGTTCAAGCTAGTAAAGCAAAAGTACCCTAATTAGCCGGTTGTGGCTGTTCATCATTTAGGCGTTCTAGCCGCAAACAGAACGACGACGTGCAATGCTGTTCACAGCAACGACTACTACTTTGCATCCCGTTCGGCTGACTGCAGTGCGAGACTTGAACTAGTTTAAACACGTGACATACCCGCCGCAACGCATGCGTCAATGCAAATATTGCAAAACTTCCTACTTACCCTCTGTACAACACCAAAACATACAATATCAGAGAAAAAACAAAAAAAAACACACGCCGCTTGCGAAAAAACATGGCAGCAGAAGATGAACGACTCTCAGAACAGAAGGGTCGAGACAATGCGTGCGAATGCCTGTAAAGAGAAGCGAGTTGAATTTCTCACGCCAGGTGTTGGCCAGGGACTAATCATGTGATACCTTGCCAAGTACAAAGCACAGAGAAGTGAAGTAATAACAATCCGTTCGTGGGAACAATGTTTGGCGACTGCTGTGAGACGTACGTATGACTTATTTTTCCAACAGAAACGACCGATATAAACGACTGATAAACTGCGTATTGCGACTCTCCAATACAAAGTACAATTTTTCATTTGTATGCAGTCCAATATTGATGTTCTTTACAACAGCCCGATTCGCATGTGGCCATTAGAAGATGTGATTAGCGAGTGTGGATGGCTGATCTACAGTGGCGACCCATGTAATGCAGCGTCCTGAGCACTGTACTGCTGCTAATATCAGTTCCAACTGTCTCACGTGGATTTGCGTGACTTGTGAGAATGAAGACCTTTTCTTTGCAGAAGTTCCTTATCACGTTCTGTTAACTTCGAAGGGTTAAAAGATCGTTCCTTGGTAGATTCAGCACCAGTGTGCTTCCATCTTCATATCGTACCACTAACCGTTGATATATGAATCTTCAGTGCCACTGAAATACAACGTATGAGACGATTGCTTATGTGGCAACCTGTTGTTATTCCACGCCCTGTACATCAAGGCATCTTGCACTAATAGTCGTCAAAGCATACACAGTCGTATCAGAATAATATGACCGCCTCCGGAATCACAGTGTACCCGCCCAGGCGCGACACAGAATGCACGTGACAAGATTTACCACACGGAGATATAAGCGGCCGACCAGGACAGATGAGCCGTAGTGCGTTACGTGAGCACAATGGGCAGAGGTAGTGATTTGACGGACGTTCAAAAAGGAATGATTATCAGTTACAGGCGCCAAAGATGGAAGCGTCTCAGAAACAGCAGAATTCGTGGGCTGTTCGTGAAGTGCTGTAGTAAGGGTGTCGGGAGGTACCCGCTAGAACACCGAGTACCTCCCGACGTCATAACTGTGGAGCTCCAAAGACTATCGAACCCAAAGGAGAACATCGCCTCCGTCGACTGGTAAAGGGTAAGTGACGCGCAGCGGAGCAGCAATTGACCACGCACATGAACGCTGGGACACCTAGGTACGTGTCCCCGATAACAGTAGAGCGAACCCTGTTACGCATGGATCTCCGTAGTCGACGCTACGTCATGTTGCTGATGTTAACCCAGCTCCATCAGAAACGACGCCTGCAGTTAGCATGGGACCTCCGTCATTTAACAATGGAAATAGGCTGCCTTCTCCTGCGAATCGTCTTTTCAACTCAACAGAAATGACGGGAGGTGGCGGATAAGGCGTCGTAAATTCGGAAACCAACAGCCGGACACATGCGTCCGTTACGTACAGGCCGGCGGTGGCAGTGTGCGTGTCTGGGGGATGTTTTCCTGGTGTGACCTGGGATCGGTGGTACCACTGGATGGGTCCCTGAACGACAATGGCTACCTGTCCGTTTCGCTGACCACGTGTATCCCTTCCTGTTGGACGTTTACCTTGGTGGTGATGGTGTCTACCAACAGGAACACGACAGCGATGTCTCCGTTCTCCCTTGGAAGGCGAAACCGCCCGACCTCAATCCCATAGGGCACTTGTGGGACTATTTGGATCGACAGGTTCGACGTGCCGACACACAACCACGAAATCGCCGGATCTTCCGTGCTCTGCTGCAGTTTGAATGGAAAAGTGTGCCTCGGGCAACCTTCCAGGGCTTCATTGCGTCCATGTCACGCCGTTTCACCGCTGTCATGTGCGCCAAGAGTGGTTATTACCATTATTAGGTAGGTGGTCATATTATTCGGGTACAACTGTTTATTCTCACAATAGCAGATTTATAATTGGGTCCGTCGTGTGGTGCTTGCTAATTCGCTATCAATATAGAGGTGTACGGATATTTATGTTAGCGAAGTGTACATTTTGCCAATGCATGTCCTCCCAAATAACAAAGAGACAATGTCTCTTAAGTCTTCATTTCATCAATTTTTCTGCCTTCAAAATTTCGCCAAATGTCTTTTTATTGACGTTGCGAACTGATGACTGACTTTATTTTTTTATTGACCGATTTTTTAGCTTTTTCATATTTCACTACCACCCTCAAAAGTGCTTGTATCGTTGTATCGCATAGAATTGTCCAGCGGAGTCAGCTTGAAGTAAGCGGAACGATGTGCAACCAAATATCTCTGAGATGAAAGACCCAAAATAGACTGACGTTCTCTAAAGACTTGCATGCACTTTTGGAATCATTTGTGTTGTGTACTTCCCTCAAACAGCGCCCAGAGACCGTAAGCAATCTTTCCTTCCCTGTGTCTTCATAGCAGTAGAGTGCAGCATCGTTAAAGTAAGTGCATCCCTTTTTGATGCCTTCTTTTTCTTAATGGAAAATAGAGAGCGTTTGTAGATTGTCGAAATATTTATCTTTAGCATAACGTTATTCCAATGCACGGTAGAACTCGGTTATAAGGAGGAGCTGGTACCTTCTGAAACTTTCCGTATGTCCAGGTGCTCACTAAATCCGTTATTGGGTGAAAATATCCACCATGTAAAAATACGGACACATGTAAAAAACAATTGGATACACTTGAAAGATTTAATTAATTCGTTATGTTAATACTATAGTTATAAAATTAGATCTTTAATTTTTAGTCACTATACGTCGAAAAACACCAGCAGTCGCGCGTGAGAGTTTCTCTCACACTACATTTTTCCCGCTGTTTTAAGAAGTCTACTCAATGGTAACACTTCATATATCTTCCTTTGCAAGAAATATACACTGTCGAGTCACATTATTGTGACCACAGATGCTCAATTGGGTTTACGTCTGAGGAATTAGGGAGCCAGAGAAGTACTTTGAAGTCTTGATCGTGCTCTTCCAACCACTCTCGGACATTTCTAGCTGTGTGACACGTCTCGTTGTCGTGCTTGAAGATCCCATCCGCCCCAAGGAAGGCAATCAGCATGTATGGGTGTACGTGGTCTGCAAGGATGGATTCATAATGACTTCGGTCCACAGTGCCTTCCACGGGTATCAGTGGAACCAGAGAATGCCACGAAACATTCCCCATCCCATAACACTGCCTCCACCAGCTTGTGTTCTGCCAGCAATGGTTGAAGAGTGTTTGTTCTCCGATGTTTCTCGCCTTATACGCCAACGTCCGTCCGTTCGATGAAGCAGAAAACGTGACTCATCGGGGAAGGCAATCCTCTGCCAATCAGCAGAGGTCAAATTCCGATACCTCCGTGCAAATATAAGCCTTTTCTGCCGATGCACCTTTGTTAGCATAGGTGCAGTGACCATCCGTCTGCATCGGCGCCCCATACGCAGCAGGGTTTGTTGAACTGCCGTTTTAGACACACTTTCGGTAACCCACTAATTTATCCGGCCAGTGAGTTGCACCACTGTAGCGTGTTGATCGGCCCTCACGCACCTTCGCAGCCGACATTTACCTCTCACCTCAATGGCAGGTGGACGTGGTGCACGGCAGTTTCCACGTCGCTTATTAGCAATGGTGCCATTTTTTTAATCACGATACACTTTAACCACAGCAACACGAGAACAGTTCGCAAACTGCGCTGTGTATCAGAAATACTGCCACCCTTCGCACGAAACCCGATAATCATCCCTTTTTGCAAATCTGATAAATCGTTCCTTTTATGCATGACAGCAACGAGGGATATGTTTTCAAAATGCTTACAGCCCACCTTGTATATCCTCCAAGGTAGCTCCCGACACGTTCCCTTTTTTCATTGGCTACGCGCTTTGACGTCAAAAGTAGGAGATGCTCACAATAATGGGACTCGACTGTGTAGTTAATATATACACCGATGAGCACTCCCAGCCTAGAGAAATGAGCTAGTCTGGAGACCGAACGGTGGCACATGCGAAGTTCACAGAGCAGTATATATACAAACCGAGGACCGGCTTTCGGTTAGTAGAGTGTTCGGAGTCAGAATGGGAAAAGCTCCCGATTTAGCGGAGTTTGATAAAGGACAAATTGTGATGGCACGGAGCCTCGGAACTACGATCCCGCATACGGTGCTGCTTGTGGGTTGCTCACGTGCCGCTGTAGTGAGTACGTATCAAAAGTGGTGCACATATAGTTAAACGACGCACCGTCGTCCGGTCGTGTGTCGTCCGCTGCGCATTGATGCCACAGAGGAGCGGAGATTGTCGCGCATTGTTCACATCGACCGCAGGACTACAATGCGAAAAATCGCCCGTAACTACAACAGTGGTGATCAGGGCAAATGTCTCACAGTACCCAGTTCATCGCAGCCTTCTGCGCATGGGCTTGTGTAGCCGCAGACTCAGGCGAGTCCCCATGCTCACAAAACGTCATCGCCAACAACGCATAAAATGTGCTCAAAATCATCGAGATTGGACTGTGGATGATTGGAAGAAAGTGGCCTAGTCTGACAAATCAAGATTTAGGGTGCATCACGTAGACGGCAGAGTGCGGAAACTCCGAATACCAACGAAGGCTATGGCACCTAGATGCACTGTTGGATGGAAACAGGTAGGCGGCAGGGTGTTATGCTGTGGGCGATGTTTTTTTGGGGGGACACTTTAGGCCCATTATCTCCAATAGTATAATCCCCGACAGCTCTGTCAGGTAACTGAACATCGTTGCGGACCAAGTTCACGCGTTCATGGCAATTATGTTACTTGCTGGTAATGGCCATTACCAACAGGATAGTGCGCCATGCGACACTGCCAGAATCGTCAAGGAGTGGTTCGAAGAACATGCTGGTGAATTTTTGTCAATGCCCTGGCCTCCAAATTCACATGACATGAATCCAATCGAACATTTGTGGTGCGACTTGGAAAAGCGGATTCGCGCTAAATTCCCACCACCCCGAAATGCACAGGAACTGGAGGGCCTGATATTTTTGCATTATAGTACCAGATACCCCAGGATACCTATCGCCAGCTGAACGAATTGATGCCTCGCCGAGTGGTTGCTGTTTTCCGGGCTAAAGGGGGTCCTACAGCTTATTAGGTAGGTGGTCGTAGTGTAATTGCTCAGCGGTGTAGAACGAAAAGCTGAATTGCAAGTGTGTTTGTGAGAGGGATTGGTAACGTTTGGTTTAGGATATCTACAGGTTAGACCCCATCGTGTCTTGCGTCAGCTCTCGTTTGCGAAGAGCGGAAAAAATTGAAGAGGGGGCGGAATCAGTTAAAGAAAGATCGTCGAATTACAGTGAGACTTTCGGCTGGGTCGGTGGGCATCAGTGCGTCTATCTGTCATGAAAGTCTACTCGAGGATCAAGAAAAACGAAAACTTAATGCCTGATTGGTACTTCGCACACCACTGGAAGAACTCACATGCATTGGATCATCGAAGGATCCCCGCCCATCACGAAACCGTGAACACCATTCGAAAACTCTGCTGCGGGATAATTCTGTGTCTCCATACGTTTCTTTGTACATTCTGCAAGTTTCAGTAACTGATTTACTAAGTTTGCAACAAAAAATGGATGTTTACTCTCTGTTCCATGGCTAAAATAAAAAGGGACGAGAACGCTTACTATGAGTCCCTAATGCCCGTCTGCCGTCTGTCGGTACGTGTATAAACCGGATTCTAGCGGTTCGCTCGTTGGAAAATTGCTGCTGTCTTTTAGCATACACGTGATATATTTGTCCCACTACTGGTACATCAATTATGCGGTCAGTCCTGGGACCTCTCGGGCGTAGGTCGTATAAATACTTTTATATCGCCAAGGTGGAAAATGCTTAAAGAATACTGTGCGAGATGGAAATGCCTCACGGGGAAATATTTATCGGAGCGCCATGCAAATTCGGGGTATGCATGGACGGATGGGTTTTGTAAAACAAAGACTGTGGCGAATTGATAAAATGATAGGTGAGGAAGATAAAGGGCCAAACCGTTCAGTGTACCTAAGTTTGATCTCCCTCTCCTGGACATGTGGATCATTGAATCGGAGTGATCTTGGTGGCAAAAGCACGTATAAGGAGTGAGAATGACTGGGTGATGTAATAGCAAATCCTATCATCACACGCGCACTTTTATCAAACGCTTCATCATAGGACTATGTACCGCTGGCTGGTCCCTGCTTCGCATTGCTGAGGGAACGTATCGAAACACAACAGCTGTCAGCCGAATGTGGGAAGAGTTGTTGGAGGTAGGTAAAATGTATCACCGTAATGGTCTGGTACACACAGGCGGACGTATGAACCCCCTACCCCCGATTGCTACGTTCGACGGCATGCCGTAGTAGCCTCACAATCCACAACGACGACATTCGACAAGGTGTACAGGCAGCTATGGACATCACCGTATTCACATGGGCTGTGAATCGCAGATTGGTTGAAGCAGTTTTGAGTTCTCACCAGCCACTGTGACGAATGACGCTCATCGTTGCACAAGGTTGCAGCACATTGTTGGAAAAAGTTGCAACACATCGTTGCATAAAGTTGCAGCACATCGTTGCACACGTTTGCTCTACATCTTTGCATAAAGTTGCAGCACATCGTTGCACACGTTTGCTCCACATCTTTGCACAAGGCTGCAGCACATCGTTGCACACGTTTGCCCCACATCTTTGCACAAGTCTGCAGCACATCGTTGCACAAGGTTGCAGCATATCGCTGCACAAGGTTGCAGCACATCGTTGCATATCATTACACAAGGTTGCAGCACATTGTTGCAGAAGGTTGCAGCGCATCGTTGCACAAGTTTGCAGCACATCGTTGCCCAAGTTTTCATGTCTGCACGTCGTACCAGACATGCGTGGAGAGACAAACTAAAAGAGTATAGAGACGACGTAGTCACCTGGCTGAGCTTGCTTCCACAGATGAGCGTCATACAGCTCCTTAGCCCGATGTCATGGTTTAGAGTGCTGTCAGTTTTAACACCCATTAACCACTCGCATGCATAGTGGGTACAAATATAACTCACCGACATGTTGATCAGGTGTTGCGACCCGTTTTGTTGCCGTATTTCCGTGGTATCCCTGATGAAGAGTTTCAACAAGATAACGCCCGTCAGCAAATTGCCAACATCAGCAGGCAGTGCCTAGAAGGTATTCAGATGGTGTCGTAGCCAGCGCAATCCGCAGATTTCTCTCCCATAGAGAATGTATGGGACGTCATTGGCAGAAGAATTAACGCCTCTGCAAGGCCCCCTCGCAAAATCGATGAATTGTAGACACAGGTACACGGAGTGTGGTAAGCATACTTCTAGGTCAACGTAGCGTGGTAAGCATACTTCTAGGTAAACGAAGTGTGGAAAGCATACTTTTAGGTCAACAAAATATGGTAAACATATTTTTAGGTCAACGAAGTGTGGTAAGCGTACTTTTAGACAATACCTCGGTACACCATCCGGGGACTCGATGCCATGCCATGTTGTCGAATGCCCAGCATTGTAGTCATGCGACCTACTGACTCAGGCAGCATCATACCTACTCCTGGCCAATCACATTTGTGTAATCCCTCATAAATTAAATCAGTTCCCTCTCACCAACGTGTCTACATGTGTGGAAATTTTCATGTCATTTGGTGCAGTCTTTGATGGTGTCGCATTTTCTGTGTCGACCAGTTTACATTGTTTGTCATCCTAATGGCTTACCATCTTCTTTTTCTTTTTCTTAGCCTGTTGACTCCCACTGCAGGTTATAGGCATTCCCCAGTCGTTTCCAACTTCCTTGATCCTTAGCTTCATTCCACCATTTAGCACCTCTAAGTTTCTGAAGGTCATCTCTCCATCTTATTCTCTGGCACCCTCTTCGTCTCCTTCGATATCTCGGTAGCATTTTGTTAGTAATCGTGTAAATCTTTCATCTTTCAGTCTTCCAACAAGTCCAAGCCATCTCCACTTTGATTATTTTATTATTTTTATAATATATATTATTCCTGTTCTTTCTCTTACAATTTCATTTCTAACTCTATTCTTCCGTTTCATTTTCATTTGGACGGTAAATCGGTCTAATCTACTACGCTGGCCAAACGGGTTGGGGATACATATTATAGCTTATGCTAGCTAGGAGAGAAGGCAGACTCCCACTGTTTGAGATAGAAAAAACGAAAAGTAAATTGGAAAGATTCACTTCTAACCCTCGAATACTCTAATAGCATTAGAGGGAAGGAGTAAGAAGAAAGAAGTCAGAAAAAAGAAGAGTAGGAGCCGGTCTACAGATATACAGGGTGCATAAGAAAGTCCCTTTAGCCAGAAATAACTTGCGAACGGAGAGAGGCACAGTTATGCAAGTGAGGTAACGTCATAGTAAAGCGACTACGCCCGATCGAATGCAACCAATAGCAGCTCCCCTAGTGGCGAAATGCGGAAGTTAGCCATTGCAAATCGAAAACGAAAAGAGGTAGAGCAAAATTTCCAATTACAAAGTTGTAGAGCATCAATTAATTAAAATGTCCGAAATCGATGCGGCATAGGTATGAGCAAATACACACAATTTATTGCATAAATGCGTACTTATGTCGAGACAGCTGGATGACGTCAGACAAAACAAAAACAAAAAAGGCAAACTGGCGCACAGTGATAAAAAGTTAATGCCGAGTATGTTCGAAGAGTTCGCCATTGCCCACGAGCTGTCTCACTACACCTGCGATGGTAACCGCACTTGGATGTGGCCCAGCTGGAAAACGAACGGCATATTCTCGTGCAGCTAGCGCCGCGTTTCGTTGGCATTCGCCGTAAATAAGCACCATCTCACAATATTGGGAGTGAGTGAAGTTCGCCATTCTCACACAGCGTACGTAGACCTAAACTTCTGATCAGGGTACATCCTGCTACTGGTTTTTATATCGTAAATACGGTACAACGTCACAATCTGCATTTGCATAGGGCTACATTTGCGAAATGTGAATATTCAGATTCAAATCGTCGCGCAGCGATTTCGGACATTTTAGGGTATTCAGTCGACAACTTATCTTATCCGTGTGAAACAAATGTCGTTTTGTACTGATTATTTGAGGCCCTACAACTTTGTAATTGGAAATTTTGCTCTCTTTTCGTTTTCGATTTGCAATGGCTAACTTCCGCATTTCGCCACTAGGGGCGCTGCTATTGGTTGCATTTGATCGGGCGTAGACGCTTTACTATACCGTTACCTCACTTGCATAATTGTACCTCTCTCCGTTCGCAAGTTATTTCAGGCTAAAAGGACTTTCCTATGCACCCTGTATAACAGGCTTATATGACACGAAGTAAGGCATGGTCCAGCATTGGGTACCTCGGGTTCCCTTCTCCCGTACTCACTAGAGTGAACCCTTGAGGTTACCACCTCCGGCCAGAAAAGAGGTTTTGGAATTCACCGTATTTTTGTTGAAAAAACTTGCCTACAGGTGTACGGGTAAAGTGGGACTATAAGCACACTGACTAATAAGTAGATGCCAAGAAACATTTATGCAGTCACAATACCATTCGAAATAAGTATTTAGTCTTTTCATCGTAAACGAAAGCTTATGAGACAATATACTATCGCTTATAAACCAACTGTAAGTGAAATAATTCCTTGCAGATTTCGCTATACAATTAAGATTGAACATTTTGAATGTGTTTAAAAATTTTCCTACAAGTTGCAACACCACATCAGTTGTGGTGTTTTATACATAGCATCTTTCTTTCTTGTGTCTGCTCCGGAACAAAAAAAATATTCTGTGGGATTTCGTAGCTCCGGAGTGTCACAGCAAGTGATATCTTTCGACATTTCGCTTCCGTGTACGAAGAAAAATATCTGTCATGCTAAAAGGCAAATTATTCATGCGAACTTTTCAAAAATGCACGAACTGTTGCCAATGGTAAGGAAAAGAAAAGGAACAGTCTGTTATTGCTTTCAACCACTCCAGATAATCATGCTTCTTTGGATGCTAGAGCTCAAAGCAACAGGCTAGTAAAAATCAAGAACATCGTTGATGATCAAATTTCGTGCGAAGTCTTTAATGGTTTCAAGCAGGACTCCACGCATTATAATTAGGTGTCAGCTCAGAGAATACCGAAAAACTTTTGTGAAGATAAAATTACAATGCTGTGCTGAGTTAGGAATATCTTCAGGACTGTCAGTGCGATGATAGAAATTTTTGCATTGCGTCGGCGTGTAAGATAAATGTTATGTCCATCATTAAACCACGTAGATGAAGAAGAGGAATATAGTTGCGAAATAAAACTCTACCCACAAAGCTCGGCATTTGTATGGAATATTCTGCTGACGTGCTTTCGGGATCACAAAGGAATTCTTTTGAACGATTTTCTGCTGTGGGCAGTACTTTTCATACCGAATTATTTTGTGCAAATCTTGCGTGCCACCCTTCCGACGAAAAGTCCGCATTTGCTGTTGGCAGAAGCGCTTCTGTTTCAAGACAATGCAGCTCGTATAGTTAGGCGAATTTTCAGACCCTGTATTTGGGATACGTCATCACCTTGCTTATAATTCCGACCTACGATAACCATATATTTGCTGGATAATATCTGGATTTACTCTTGTCAGCAAGTTCCTGGATCATACTCTGCAGCTCTGATGGGGTAGTTGCAAAAATGACTACGTCATCAGCAAAACGAAGGTGGGTTAGATAATCTCCATTAATCTTTATCTCCTTGTTTTCCCAGCTCAGCGACTGAAAAACACCCTCCAATGTGGCATTAAAGAGCTTCGGAGATACGGTGTCACCTTGTCTCACTCCCTTTCCAATTTTTATGTGTGTTGTATTTTCAAACAGCCTAATCTTTGCACTTGCATTTTCATAGATGTTATTAATAATATTAATGTATGCATCTTCAATACCGCAGGATTTCAGAACCATTGTAACTGCAGATGGTTTCACCGAATCAAAGGCTTTTTCATAATCGATAAAAGCCATGCACAATGGAAGTTCATATTCCCTCGCTCTTTCAATTAGTTCTCTCAGTACATGGATATGATCTATTGTGCTGTAGCCTCTCCTGAATCCAGCTTGTTCTCTCGGTTGAGCCATGTCCAGTGTTACCTTCAAGCGGTGTGAAAGAACTTTAGTGAAGATTTTATAAACTACTGATAGGAGGCTGATAGGTCTGTAGTTCCCGAGATCCTCAATGTCACCTTTCTTATGTAGCAGGATCATTGTAGCGGTGACTTAGAAAAAATAGAAAGAACAAATTGCCAGCAGTTGTCAAAGAAAAATCAGTGGTAATATTGATTTAAAAAAAGGGGGTAAAGCGAGAAAACTCTGAACTTGGGTAATGGGACGCCATTATTGAGTGAAAGAGAAGGGATGAAGAAACCGCAGCCATCTTTGTGACAAGGTTACAAGAATCGGTGAGAGTTTCTAAGAATTTGGAGTGTCGAATTCACAGAGACCATGGCAACAGCTGAGTGAGCATCCGGATTATGTCATGGGAAGCGTGACAGGACTCGAAGAGCATAGGATGGTCTCAAACTCAGGCCTTTCTCTTCCAAAGGCCTGAGTTTGAGACCTTTCTACAGCAATGGTCTCAAACTCAGGCCTTAGGAAGGGCCACTTTCCAGTTTTGAAGGGCCGCATGAATGTTAAGAAATTTCTTATAAATAAACATCAACTTTACAAAAGAACTCCAATGGCTTGGCACTTGAGTGGAATATTATTTCTAATTATCGGTAAATAGTAAAAGCAAATGCTTCATCAATCACTGAAAACAATCACTTTTACGTAACAATTATTTTCACTTGAATCTTAAAACAATCACATTTTACCAACTGAACATGGTACAATAAATGTTCTATGTTCTGACCAGAAATTTGGGCTCGTTTTTGTGTCACTAACTTATCGATCTTTGGAATAATGTCCTTTGAACATGCTACTTCTAAAAGTGAGCACAAGTGATTGTCACTTAACCTATTGCTTTCAAAATACTTTACTTGGTTCATTCTTGAAAACAACTGTTATGACGTAGAAGTCTTTTCGTACTTCTACGTTGATTTTAAACATCAACATACAAAGAAATAGTTCCTAAATGAAAGAAACCTTAACGGCCAGACGAAACATGTAAACAACAGAAGTCAAACTTACAGAAAATATGCTTTATTCAAGGTTGTAGCACGTCTATAACAGAATGATATCAATATTTAAACACACCACACAGCTTCTCAGCTCTTAACACAACGCTCTCATTACAACGCACTCTTTCAACGCTCGGAATAATCGCTCTCTTACAACAGTTTAGTCGTCGATTTTATCTCTCGTTCTTATCAAATCAGGCATACATCACGTTCATTCAATCTCAATTGTGTTGCCAACGGTATTCGTCTGAGAGAAAAGATATCACGTTAAGAGTGAAGAATAACTGAGAATAAACTCAAGATTTACATAGGGAAAGAAACTAAAAAGGAAAGTTAATTTAGAATATACGTCACACTGTTTACATGAGTATGTTGTTACGAACACAGACAGAGCCCATACAGCTAGGTTATGAATGTTTACGTACTTGTACTTTGAAACTAACTGGCAAAACTCTGTTAGACTGCAACTGTTGAATTTTTCTGTTAGAAAAGAATCGCACTGAAAGTCTATTAATTTAAGCTGAAGTTCTTCAGGTGCGTTGTCAGCATTATAGGAAAATGGAGACTCGAATATATTGAAAATATTTTCCATGTCTTTAAAACATTCAAATCGCCTGTTAAAATCCTCTTTTAACATGGCTATCTTCGTAGAAAGTTCAACAAAGTTGATTCGTCAGCTGAAGCTTTTAAAATGGGAAATGCCACCCCGGTGGCGCAGTGGTCTAAGCGATGGCCTCTGATCATTCGTCCGAAAGGGGTCCGCGTTCGAATCCCGGTGAGGCATGGATGTCGTGTTTGTCTTACGGCACTAGCTCTCTCCCTTCCCTGGAACCAGTGGACCTAAATTAGGGACGGGCGACTGCTTATAGCCCATTGAGTTGCTCACGGTGGTCGTTAAACCTCCAATCAAAAAAGAAATGGGAAGTGAGCAAGATTTCCTGCACTGAACTGAACTTCACGAAGCTGCAGTTTCCTTTGAAACGCGTTAAGATTATCAATAAAATCAGTGGCTAGCTTATTTTGGGCTTGTAGTTCGATATTCAGATCGTTTAAGTATCCAGTTATATCGGTGCTGAATGCCAGATCATGAAATAATTTTGGATCATCGTCTTGGTCTCTACTTTCAAGGAACATCTTTATTTCGTCTCTCAAATCCCCAAAACTTGTTACTTATAAGGAGGATGGCTTTGCCATGCATTACTATGTTTATATAAGATTTAATATATTATAATACACTTGAAGAAAGGAGGATTTATTTTTATTTTGTAATCATTCATGCGGGCCGCAAAACAGTTGGCACCGAGCCGCGAGTTTGAGACCACTGGTTGTGAGGGTCCAAATGCAAGCTTGTGATTGGTCGTGCATTGTCAGGTGTCCCAGAGAAAGTTGAGGGGCGCAAGAAGTTAGATTTTTGGCGGGACTCTTCGTACAGTTTTCCATGGGAAAAGAGTTCAGGTTTCTTTTGAGGTTGAACCAGGATACCTAAAGGTTTGTGTGCTCAGCTGCGGTTGGGTCGCCAGCGTAGTTTTTTGCTAGCTGAGGTTAGTGGTTAAACCTGATAATTACCAGTTCTAGGCCGTGGTCTAGAGATCCAGACTAAGTAGATAGTTGGCAAGAGCATAGCTGCAAGAGATAATGTGTGAAATACTCCCCTTGCTTTCGTAGCTGTATTGTTACTGTCTGAAGTGTGAAGTGCTGGGGATAGCTCTATTCTTCTGCCGATGTAAAAACCTCTGTCCCTTCATATGACGACAAACGGAAATTAAATCTCAGAACTCTAACAAGTAAGGTGCCAAATTACATTTATGCATCGGAGATATACAACTGCAACAAGTGTATTTCCACCATCAATGTAAATATTCATCATATCCGGAATGGAAATAAAGTTGTTGTGTTATTTAAGTGGATCAGCTTCTCTCAACGACTGTTAACCTTCTCCATGCCTCTGAAAATAAGATTATGAATAACGTTGTCCAGGCCTTACAATCATTCTGGACTGGTGGAAGCGAGTAATATGTTTAATACAATTACATGAAAATTCTAACGAAATGCATACTTGATAATGTGTGAAAATACTTATTATCAGCAAATCTAACTAGTGATTTAAATAAATACTACAACACCACACAAACGAATAAGGCAAAATATAACACTATGATAAAATCTACTGTCCCCCACGGCTTCCTGAACTGCTTGGCACATTATGACAGAGTACACTGTCTGACATAGTGCGGAAGTTTTGTCACAATAGCTTTTCAAGTTGAAGTGTGGGTTGCGGGGGACAAATCAGTTGGTTTCAACTTTCCTTCACTAGACATCTACCTTTTGTGTATATCAAGGAGTATGTTTTTGGAGATCGCGCTCTTAACAGTGTAACACTTGGTAATAGCTTTACCCATGAAATCAGACGTCTGATATGGGATTCATCAATCCTTACATGGGCTGCCTGCTGGTGTTCCTCAAGGTAACAAAGAATGCATATTTTGAGGAGGACTAAAGCTTTCATAATTTAAGTTCAACATGATATTAGTAAAAATAATGTTACACTCATATTAAATAACTCCATTATATGTGAAAACATGAATTTGTCCGCGTCTCCTCGCTCCGAAGTGAGTTTCTCTAATCGACTAACCTACATGGCTGGAATACATTGCTGCAGATATGTCGTCCTGACACGTGTTTTACTTCTGTACTACGTCGCATATATTGTATTAATAACTTCATTATGGCTTTCCTATAACTATGAAAAATCTATAACAATAATTTCCCCAGTCTCTAGAATATCGTTATTTACACGTTTCGCTGTACATCGATTAGCCATTACATTATGACCACTTACCTAATAAGCTGCAGGACTCCCTTTAACATGCAAAACAACCGCCACTCGGCGTAGCATCGATTCAATGTGGTGGCGATAGGTATCCTGGGATATCTGGTACCATAATTTAACCAGCAGGTCCTCTAGTTCCCGTACATTTCGGAGTGGTGGTGATTTAGCGCGAACCTGCTTTTCCAAGTCGAACCACAAATGTTCGATTGGGTTCATGTCAGGTGAATTTGGAGGCCAGGGCATTGACATAAATTCACCAGCTTGTTCCTAGAATTACTCCTTGGCGATTCTGGAAGTGTGGCATGGCGCATGATTCTGTTGGTAATGGTCATCACCAGCACGGAACAGAGTTGCCATGAATGGGTGAACTTGGTCTGGAACGATGTTCAGATACCTGACAGCTGTCAGGGATTTCTCTATTGGAGATAATGGGGCCTAAACTGGCCCAAGAAAATATCGCCCACAGCATAACACCGCCGCCGCTGGCCTTTTTCCGCCCAATGGTGCATTCAAGTGCCATAGCCTCCGTTGGTAATCAGCGTATCTGTGCTCGGACGTCTACGTGGTGCCCCAGGAATATTTATTTGTCAAACCAGGCAGTTTCTTCCAATCATCCACGGTCCAAGCTCGATGATCTTGGGCCCATTTCATGCGTTGTTGGCAATGACGTGCAGTGAGCATGGGGACCCGGCTGGTCTTCGGCTACATAGAACCATACGCAGAAGACTACGATAAACTGTGTGCTATGACACATTTTCCAGGTCACCACCGTTGCAGCTGTGAGTGATTTATTGCACTGGTGCCCTGCTGTAGCTATGAACAATGTACGACAGTCTCCGATCCCCTCTGTCATCAATGAGCTGCGGAGGACACACGGCTTGGACGACGGTTCGTTGTTTGGCCATCTGTGCACCACTTTTGATACGTACCCATTAAAGCGGCACATGAACAACCCACAAGCCGCGCCATTTCCGAGATCGTAGTTCCGGTGTTCCGTGCTATCACAATTTGTCCTGTATTCAACTCCGATAAATCGGTAGCTTTCCCCATTCTGACTCCGAACACTCTACTAACCGAAAGCCGGTCCTCCGGTTGTATATATACTGCTCTGTAAACTTCACATGCTCCACCGTTCGGTCTCCGGACGCGCTCATTCCTCTAGACTGGGGTTAGTCATAATTTAATGGCTCATCAGTGTATTTTTAGGTCAGATTTTAGCTTGCGCATGCGTAGATGTACTTTTCTAGCTGCATCACATTTCATTGGTGTCAGGGCGTTCCTTACGTTCGTTTAAATCTGAATAATATATAATAGTTTTATTACTTACGTATCTTCTTTCATTGGTTTTACGGTTATAAGTCTCATGATTCCAGCTACGTAAGTATCGTTCTGTGTCCGGAATCAGTAAACCTTATTGCTTGTTGTTTTGATTTTATTCCACTTAGTATGCAGCGAATTGTGGCCTGGTGTTGTGGTGAGTGACGCGAATTAATGTAATGAGTTGTATGTAAATAAATGTACAGTCTAAATCACTCCTTTTGTTTCACACCCACAAAGATCTTGGCATGCGAAAGATGCATAGCATAAATTATGCACAAAAAGAGTACTAGTGTACTCTCTCGATCTTTTTTATGGGGGTTTAACGACCATTGTGAGCAATTCAGTAATCTCCCGTTCCTGATTTTGAGCCACTGTCTCTGAGGAAAGGAGAGTTTTAACGTATACTCTCGATTCACTTTCCTTTTGATTTTTACTATCTCTGGTTATTTTATTTTCCTATGTAAATTATCTTCTTACTTAACGAGATGTTATTTCTCCCGCTGAATGAGATCTGGCAATGAGTGTAAGCCATGACGTGGTGGTAGCCAGTATAAATAGGCGCGTTCAACGATACGTAGGGAGAGCGTTTGTTTATGTGGAGGAGAGCTTTTTGTTGATGTGCGTAGGGAGAGCTTCGTTCTATGTGATTAGGTTTTTTCTTCATTATTGTGATACGATTAGTGTGTGTGTGTTGGATGATTCAAGAGTTTATCTAATAAAAGAGTTTTAAGTAAGTACGTCTTTCTCAGTTCATAGTACTGTCAGACCTCTGTCTGGCTGTTAGGTTTATTTCATTTAGTGTTATTAGTAACAACCAGCATAAGGCTTTATTCATCTTAATTACTACTACAACATTACTACCAGTTATAAGCTTGTTCATTATTATTACTACACTACTAGCAGGAAAGTTTATTCATGATATTATTAACAAACAACAATCATTAGAAGAAGCATTAGCTTAGAAGAAGCTGAATTCATTATAATTAGCTTAGTAGTAAAAGCTATATTCATTATAGAGTGACAGTGCCTTAAGACAAGCACGCTATCTACGCCTCATGCGGGATTCGAGCCTAGACCCATCTGAAAGAAATGGTCAGAACCCAGCGCTTTGAGCCACCGAGGAATCGGAGCAATCGCCATCTTCCAGTGAGCAATCACAGTCTCTTTCAGGCAACTTGAATTCCCTGCTACGATTCTTCCTATCAGATGCTATTTTTCCAAACTTGATGAATGCAGTCATAACTTGCGGTACAGTTGCTCTGGATACATTCAGCAAATCCAGGATGCGGTGGCACACTCGGTTTGGGACTTCTATTAAAAATGTACCGATCACATCCAAGATTTTGATATCAAATTCGATTTAATACTTTTTTCAAAAGATGTGCGCTCATCGTATTCGAAACGTCGGTGTGATACTCAGGTTGTGACTGCTGTCAAAATTATGCTCATCACATTCCAGAATTTGAAGGCGCACTCCATTTGACATCATCGAGCTTATATTAGGTGGAAACACCACTGGCTTTGTCGCCATATGTCATAGATAATCTTTAGAGTGACGTCACATACAGGCAAAAACAAACTAAACTACACAGTTGATGAAACAATAAGCTTGTATAATTGATAAAGATTATAAAATCCATCATTTTATCTGCCTATACGCCTTGAAGCTATTGTTCCATTGGTTTCAGTCGTTTCAAAGCAGCTTTTTGCCTGGATATGACGTCACCTGCAACATGAGCGGTGACTTATGGCGACCAGTGCTACGTGGATGGCAGTGGTGACTCCACCTAATATAAACTCGGTTTTTGACACTTCTATCAAAAGTTGTGTTCATCGCATCCGAGGATGCAGTGGCACGCTTGGTTTGAGACTTCTATCAGAATTGTGCCAATCACATCCGAGATTTTGATAGCAAACTCGATTTGATACTTCTCTCAAAAGGTGTGTGCTCATCACATTCGAGAAGTCGATGCGACACTCAGGTTTAGACTACTGTCAAACTTGTGCGCACCATATCGGGAAATTCGACGGCACACTCGATTTAAGACTTCTATCAAAATTTTCCTCATCACATCCAAGATTTCGATTGCAAACTCGGTTTGATACTTCTGTCAAAAGATGTGCTCTTCACATCCGACAATGCAGTTGCATACTGGGTTTGAGACTTCTATCACAATTATGCTCATCACATCTTTGAATCCGGAGAAGCACTCCATTTGACACTTCCATCAAAAGTTGCACTCATCAAGTCTGACGATTCGGTGGCACACTCGATTTAAGACTTCTATCAAAATTGTGCTCATCACATCCAAGATTTTGATAGTATACTCGATTTGATGCTTCTATCAAAAAATGTGCTGATCGCATCCGAGAATTCGGTGGCACTCTCGGTTCTAGATTTCTATCAAAATTGTGCTGATCACATTAGAGAATTCTGTGGCATACTGTGTTTGGGACTTTTGCCAAAAGAAGAGCTCATCACATTCGCGAACGCGCTGGCATACTCTGAGATTTCTGTTGGAAGCTATGCTAATAAGATATTTCGGGAGCACACTCGGTTTGAGGTTTCTGTCAAAAGACGTGCGCAGAAAACCCGCGAATAAAGTGTCACGATCGGCTTCAAAGTTCTGTCAAAAAATGTACTAATTACATCCGAGAATTCAGTGGGTTTGAGACATCCATGAAACAGTGTGTTCACCACACGCCCAGAATGGCGTAATTTTTCCAGAAAATTTATTTCGTGCTGCCTCTCCAGATCTTTCTGAAATAATAAAACTCGATGCATGTCAGATGCAAAACAAGATTAAAATTGAATATGGAAATTCCGAATCAATGGAGTGGATTTTAAGTGTATCTATACACGAAACAGCAAGGTTAAATGTGCATTCATCAAGTTTTCACTCCAAAGAAATTCCTCTGAACGCAGATATTAATTTGTGTGTCGATATCTTCGATCATGAGGGGCAGCAGAATGATACCATTCTCTTGCCTACAGTAATACCTTCCTTATATTTGCAGAACCTTCTGCTGAGAATGCAGGTGTTAATTCGTTCTTTGAAAGAATACGCAAAGAGGTTTTCTCTTTGTGCAAGATTCACAAACGCACGTACAAAAAAAAATAATCCTATAATATTAGATGGCACGAGAACTGTTCTTTTTTTAGAAAACTCTTCACGAAAGGCACCTTTCTTTATTCCTTGTTTCTTTTTTTAGTCGTTTAACTGTTTACGACTGTTGGCTATAAATTATACTTATCGGAGCTTGCCAACAAAATCTGCCTTTTTTATCTTTCATATCTTTAAGCCAATTAATACTCGCTTGTTTTCTTTCACCGTTTATGACAGTACGAAAAACAAAATAATAAGTTGTTTCACATTTTTATGTTACATCGCTGGCAATGGCCACACATAGCGCAAATATCATGTACTTCGTATTCAGGAAAAAAACAACAAAGATGCTGAGAAATAAAGTAATGCTTTTTTGTGGAAAAAACAAAACAAAAAAAATAGCAGTCCGAAGACTGTATCTCATAGATACTATAATAACACTTTTTCAGCAATTTATTTTTTTCTTTTAAGGTAAACACAAGTTAAAATAAAAAAATTAATAAAGATTATCGAGGAATTTTAAACTTGAAAAAAAGACAGTTAACTAAATGATTTCAGGAAATTTCAAACGGAGCTAAAGAGAAAATTAAATAAAAACATGTCAGTTATTTTGCAGCATTATTTTTTCTTTCGAAATGAAAGTAAAATATTTAGTTAAGCGTTTTAATGATAATGGCATGCTTTTGCTTAGGGACTGTCTCTCCCTTGACTATAAATAATCGTCCCATGTCCTAAGATATTATATGTTCGTAACTGCTGACTCCACGGGAGGAGAAACCAGTTATGGAAGAAAAATCACATAAAATATTATAAAACATCTGACTCCGGGAGAATATTCCTATTTTTGTAAATACGAAGCCCGTTAACAGCTGCATACGAAGAATGTCAATACAGTTCGGTGAACACTGCCATAACGCGTGAAAGGAGAAGTTGTGAAAGGTGCAATATGACTCAGTAAAGTACATGAGCGAACATCTCCGTAAGAGAAAGGGTGTGGCACAGAGAACATGTGAAAAGGATGGTTGTGAAAGGTGCGGTAGCTTGAACAATGCAGTCAAGTACATGAGCGAACATGTCCGTAGACGTCACGGAGCTGTTAGAAAGGGTGCGGCACAGACAGCATATAAAGGCATGGTTGTGAAACGTCCCGAACCTGGTACACAGCAACTTGTATATCGAAAAAAAAACAGAACCAAACCAGAACCAGTCATATTTATATTTCTATACCGCAGCTACGCTCCCTTGGCCCAATTTCCTACATACCAAATATTTTTTGTCAGCTTTAGAACGAGCTGAAGAATATGAATTTCGTTGTCGGCATGAGGTGTCCGTCATCTTTATATGCCATGCTTAAGGGAAACACCGACAAGCTCCCACTTTCCAATGAAGCAGGTGTTTATGCCGCCCCTCTAATATATCCGGACGGCTCCAAGCGGTACTACATTGGAATGGTCCACTTTCCAATGAAGCAGGTGTTTATGCCGCCCCTCTAATATATCCGGACGGCTCCAAGCGGTACTACATTGGAATGGTCCACTTTCCAATGAAGCAGGTGTTTATGCCGCCCCTCTAATATATCCGGACGGCTCCAAGCGGTACTACATTGGAATGGTCCACTTTCCAATGAAGCAGGTGTTTATGCCGCCCCTCTAATATATCCGGACGGCTCCAAGCGGTACTACATTGGAATGGTCCACTTTCCAATGAAGCAGGTGTTTATGCCGCCCCTCTAATATATCCGGACGGCTCCAAGCGGTACTACATTGGAATGGTCCACTTTCCAATGAAGCAGGTGTTTATGCCGCCCCTCTAATATATCCGGACGGCTCCAAGCGGTACTACATTGGAATGGTCCACTTTCCAATGAAGCAGGTGTTTATGCCGCCCCTCTAATATATCCGGACGGCTCCAAGCGGTACTACATTGGAATGGTCCACTTTCCAATGAAGCAGGTGTTTATGCCGCCCCTCTAATATATCCGGACGGCTCCAAGCGGTACTACATTGGAATGGTCCACTTTCCAATGAAGCAGGTGTTTATGCCGCCCCTCTAATATATCCGGACGGCTCCAAGCGGTACTACATTGGAATGGTCCACTTTCTAATGAAGCAGGTGTTTATGCCGTCCCTCTAATATATCCGGACGGCTCCAAACGGTACTACATTGGAATGGTCCACTTTCCAATGAAGCAGGTGTTTATGCCGCCCCTCTAATATATCCGGACGACTCCAAGCGGTACTACATTGGAATGGTCCACTTTCCAATGAAGCAGGTGTTTATGCCGCCCCTCTAATATATCGACGGCTCCAAGCGGTACTACATTGGAATGGTCCACTTTCCAATGAAGCAGGTGTTTATGCCGCCCCTCTAATATATCCGGACGGCTCCAAGCGGTACTACATTGGAATGGTCCACTTTCCAATGAAGCAGGTGTTTATGCCGCCCCTCTAATATATCCGGACGGCTCCAAGCGGTACTACATTGGAATGGTCCACTTTCCAATGAAGCAGGTGTTTATGCCGCCCCTCTAATATATCCGGACGGCTCCAAGCGGTACTACATTGGAATGGTCCACTTTCCAATGAAGCAGGTGTTTATGCCGCCCCTCTAATATATCCGGACGGCTCCAAGCGGTACTACATTGGAATGGTCCACTTTCCAATGAAGCAGGTGTTTATGCCGCCCCTCTAATATATCCGGACGGCTCCAAGCGGTACTACATTGGAATGGTCCACTTTCCAATGAAGCAGGTGTTTATGCCGCCCCTCTAATATATCCGGACGGCTCCAAGCGGTACTACATTGGAATGGTCCACTTTCCAATGAAGCAGGTGTTTATGCCGCCCCTCTAATATATCCGGACGGCTCCAAGCGGTACTACATTGGAATGGTCCACTTTCCAATGAAGCAGGTGTTTATGCCGCCCCTCTAATATATCCGGACGGCTCCAAGCGGTACTACATTGGAATGGTCCACTTTCTAATGAAGCAGGTGTTTATGCCGTCCCTCTAATATATCCGGACGGCTCCAAGCGGTACTACATTGGAATGGTCCACTTTCTAATGAAGCAGGTGTTTATGCCGTCCCTCTAATATATCCGGACGGCTCCAAGCGGTACTACATTGGAATGGTCCACTTTCCAATGAAGCAGGTGTTTATGCCGTCCCTCTAATATATCCGGACGGCTCCAAGCGGTACTACATTGGAATGGCCCACTTTCCAATGAAGCAGGTGTTTATGCCGTCCTCTACAATATCTGGACGGCTCCATGCGGTACTACATTGGAATAGCCAAACGTTCATTTAAAATTATATTCAACGAAAATAAAAGGGACATAAATAACGGTAAAGCGACAACGGCCCTATCCAAAGAAGTCAAGTCCGCTGCTTCTATGTGTGATGACGAAAAGAAATGAGCTTTCTGCTACACCCGATAATCTAATTCCATACGCGAAACTTTGGAAATCGTTACCAACATCGAATAATGCAGTGAAAGCGCCTCGCTGGAGTTGCTCGAGTTTGGAACCAGTTCTTCACATAGTGAATGCCTTTTTCCCTGCCATGATTCTGCGTGCTAAACGAACATGACGCCTCAGATCTATGAATGAATAATTACATTCGCATCTGTTTGTTAATTGTTCAGTCAAGTCACCATTTTTAAATTGTTGAAGCGTGCTATTATTCAGTTTGCAGTTTCCTGTCTACCTTCCTTGAAAGAGCTATCTGGTTGATGTGCGAAATCTCGGAAACTTTGATTTCTATTTTTACGCCAAGAAATTCGGATTACTAGTATAGTTATACTATTTTAAGTACCCAGTCATTGTTTCATCCCTTTCATCAGGGAATCAGCCTGAAAGGATGAGTTTAGATCATCCCCCTAAAAGGCTACTTTGAGAAACAGAGGAAAGAGCCTTATGCGCAGGTTCACTCGTTCCAGCCGCGTTCGGCACATTTCTTAGACAGCAAATATATTCGTTGGGGCTGGTTTCAGCACATTTTGCAAACCCCAGTTAAGGCGTTCCAGCCCGTTTCGCTAATCTTAGTTGATTCGTTCTAGTTCATTTCACTAACCCTAGTTGATTCGTTCCAGCCCATTTCGTCAACCCCAGTTGATTCGTTCCAGCCCATTTCGCTAAACCCAACTATTTCAAACCAGCCCATTTCGCTAAACCCAACTATTTCAAACCAGCCCATTTCGCTAACCCCAACGGATTCGTTCAAGCTCATTTCGCTAACTCCAGTTGATTCGTTCCAGCCCATTTCGCTAACCCCAACGGATTCGTTCAAGCTCATTTCGCTAACTCCAGTTGATTCGTTCCAGCCCATTTCGCTAACTCCAGTTGATTTGTTCCAGCCCATTAGCTAACCCCAGTTGATGCGCTCCAGCCCATTTTGCTAACCCCAACTGATTCGTTCCAACCCATTTCACTAATCCCAGTTACTTCGTTCCAGCCCATTTCGCTAACCCCAACTGATTCGTTCCAGCCCATTTCGCTAACCCAAACGGATTCGTTCCAGCCCATTTTGCTAACTCCAGTTGATTCGTTCCAGCCCATTTCGCTAACCCCAGTTGATTCGCTCCAGCCCATTTCGCTAACCCCAGTTGATGCGTTCCAGCCCATTTTGCTAACCCCAACTGATTCGTTCCAACCCATTTCACTAACCCCAGTTAATTCGTTCCAGCCCATTTCGCTAACCCCAGTTAATTTGTTCCAGCCCATTTCGCTAACCCCAGTTGATTCGTTCCAGCCCATTTCGCTAACCCCAACTGATTCGTTCCAGCCCATTTCGCTTACCCCAGTTGATTCGTTCCAGCCCATTTCGCTAACCCCAACTGATTCGTTCCAGCCCATTTCGCTAACTCCAACTGATTCGTTCCACCCCGTTTCGCTAACCCCAGTTGATTCGGTCCCGCCGGTTAAATTTTAAGTTTGTTGAGACAGTATATTGCGAAAAACCATAAGTTGCTTCCCCGGTTGCCGAGTGATCTGAATATCTGGCTTCTGACCATTCGTTCAAAATGAGGGACAGACAGGGGCTTCCTTGCACCTACGGTGTTGAAAGGGCTTAAGCTCTGGCTTCTGACTTTTCCTCCGGGTGGGCCTGGGTTCGAGTTCCGAATGAGGCGTACGTATGCTTGTCGGACGGTAGTGGTTCTCTTCTTTCCCTAGAACCAATGGCCCTGAACTAGAAACGGACGGCTGCTTATAGACCTTAGAGTTACTCATGGTGTACGTTAAACTGCGATACAAAAATAGCAAATGACCTTGACTTTAGCGGGCGATCCAACGCTTCTTGATTTTCCTAAAAGCAAGCCGTTGGTAATATAGCAAAACCTGTGTCACTGGGCACTTGCCAAAGCGAGAATTTTTGTGTGGCATGGATATTATCACCAATAAACAGGGTGTCCAAGAATTATTGGACACATTACAAAATTATGTACAAAAAAAAATTATGAGCATTGTCTGTTTTTCTATGTCATGTATTACTAACACGGTTACTATATTTTTGTTTTACGGAATTGTTATTCCCAGAATTCCATAGATGGCGCTAGGTGTGGCCTGATGAGGAATGTATGAGAAATGCGCAATCAGTCGCCATGTCATCCGTACAGCAGAAAGCGATGTCTGTGTTATCGCTTGCGGAATTAAAGTCTGGCATTAAAATTAAAAGACGGTACCGTTTAGAGTATGGTTGTAATCCTCCGACAACGAATTCAATTAAGCGGTGGATGAAACAGTTTAAAGAAACTGGCAATGTGGAACATCGTGGAGGAGCCGATAGGCCTAGCGTCAGCGATGAGACGGTTGACCAAGTTAATGAAAGTTGCCGACGAGACCCCAGGAAATACGTTCGTAAAGCAAGCAGAGAACTGCGCATTTCGAAATCGACAGTTCACGATATCTTGCACAAGAAATTAAATTTCCATGCTTATAAAATTCAAATAGTGCCAAAGATGCATGTAAATGATCACACTCTGTGATATGATTTCGCTGTGGATATGCTGAATCGAGTGGAAAACGACGAAAACTTTCTCAGTACTGTAATTTTTAGTGATGAATCCACATTTCATGTATCAGGTATTGTGAATCGTCACAACTGTAGAATATGGGGCAGTGAACCGCCTCATGCTGCAATTGAACTGGAACGTGGTTCTCTGAAAGTTAATGTGTGATGCGCCCTATCAAAAAGAGAATTGATTGGCCCTTCCTTCTTCTGCGAAAAAACTATAAATGGTGACATTTACTTGGATATGCTAGAAAATTTCGCTATACCCTAGATCAAAAGATATGACTACGGCGTTTTCCAACAAGACGGCGCGCCTCCGCATTGGTCAACGTATGTACGTAAGTTCCTAAATAAGCATTTCAACAACAGATGGATTGGGCGTGGTGGTCCCATTCCGTGGCCTCCTCGCTCTCCAGATGCAACTCCATTGGATTATTTCATGTGGGATTATGTGAAGAATAGTGTCTATCAGACGCCTTGTACTGATTTGCAGGAACTGAAGCAGCGTATCAGAGCTGCTATTAATTCCATAACTCCTCAGATGCTTGCCAATACATGGCATGAAGTCGAGTATCGTTTGGACGTACTACGAGCAACCAAAGGATCTCACATCGAAATTTATTAGCTTGTGTAGTTACATTGTAAGTTAGTACATTCAGTTTCTTCCTATCTGTTTAATGTTTTGTTTTATATACTTTCGTAATGTGTCCAATAATTATCGGACACCCTGTATATATATAGAAACAGTGCATGAATGACCTTTATTTGGCGGCTACCTGCAGAACCCTGCCGCGGGTAGCCATTTTCGAAACGCAAAAATATACCTGCATTCCACGGTCACCATCATGCAAAACTAATGTAAAAATCTTGCTTAGGAAGTTTTAGAAAAATAATGAAAAGACAGTGTTTTAAAAATGTGAAACTCCTGTTTCTTTTTTCCTCTCTCTCTCTCTCTCTCTCGGTCACCACCATTCATGAGATGGTAAATGACGAGTGGCCATTGTAGAGACTCACGTTTTTCGAATTTTGTTTGCTGATGGCATGGTTCTATGTTAATTAGACTACGGACTACGCATGATCGATTTTTAATTGTCTTTAATGAGAGCGTAAAGCACACGGAGGAGTTCATATCCCTCATCCCAACGAACCTAGCCTTCTCACATAGCGGCCGTGTTATTTGGGTCAGCTTGATAGTATGCTCCCGATGGCAAAAGGACATTTCTGACTTTAAAGAAGAGAAAGAAGGGGAACGGAGGAAGTGGCTTCAAAGCTCAACCGCTGTAGTACTGCTGTTGCGTTCGACATATCCGTACATTCCATTTTCTCGAGGGGAACGTATGGTAAAAGCGCCGGTTTGGGACAACGTACGTATGTACCGAACACCTTACCCCATTCCTCAGTCTAACTCTGACTCTTAGTGAGAGATATAGTGATAACATTACGAAGTAACAAAATCACAGGGAAGAAAGAAGGAAATGAAACGTTACGGTAAGCTTCACTAAAAAAGGGAAGTCTTTTTTTATTTCCTTTGCAAGTGAGGAAGAAAGATATTTCAGCAAATTTTAACATATATATCATTATCATTGTCAACCATTATCAATCCACTGTTGGATGAAGGTCTTCCCAAGTTTCTTTTGCAACGGTCTGCCTTGAGCCAGTCTCCTCCATGTCCCTCCCACATGCTTCCGAATTTCATCTACCCATCTCACACGTGGTCTCCCACCAACTGGGTCTTTTCCTGTCCCTTGGAATCCAGTCTAAAATTTCCGTTGTCCACCAGTAGTCCATTCTCCTGGCAATATGGACATCACACTTCCATTTCAGGGATTTTACTCTGATCTCATGATGTCTTCCACTTTTGTCATTTTCATTATCCACGAGTTCCTCTTCTTACCTTTTCTGGTTACTCCAAGCACGCATCTCTCTGTGATTCTTTCAGTGGTATGCAGTCTTGCTCTTAAAAATTTTATTGTTTCTTCCAGAAGCTCTCCAACCAAGTTTTACACGCCGATTAATTTCTTGCTCAATGTGACCCTCTCTTGATATTCGCTGTTCAAGGTAAGTGTACGTATCGGCTATCTCTAGCTTTTCCCCATCAATTGACAAATCTTCATTTCTTGTAAAAGCATTGTACATCAGTTTTGTCTTCTGGAAGTTCATTTTTAAACCAATTTCTTTACTGTTGTCAGCAGTTCCTGGATCATTACTCTGAAGCTCTGTAGGGACAGTTAAAAAATTATTACGTCATCAGCAAAACGAAGGTGAGTTGAATAATTCCCATTAATTTTTATTCCTTTGTTTTTCACGTTCATTGATTGAAAGACATTTTGCAACGTGGCATTAAAGAGTTTGGGAAATATGGTGTCACCTTGTCTCACTCCCTTTTCAATTTTTATTGGTGCTATATCCTCCAATAGCCAAACCTTTGCACTTGCATTTTTATAGAGGTTATTAATAATACTGATATACAGTATGCATCTTCAATACTGCTGGATTTCAAAGTCATTGTAACTGCTGGTGTTTTCACGGAATCGAAAGTCTTTTCATAATCAATAAAAGCCATGCATAATGGCAGCTGTTTCAATTAGGTCTCTCAGTACGTGGATAGAATCTACAGTGCTGTAGCCACTCCTGAATCCAGCTTATTCTCTTGGTTGAGAGATGTCCAGTGTTACGTTCAAGCGATGTGAAAGAAGTTTAGTGAAAATTTTATTAACCACTGAAAGGAGGCTGATGGGCCTGTAGTTACTTAGATCCCCAACGTCACCTTGTTTGATGTAGCAGGACCACTGTAGCATTGTTCCAATCCTCAGGGGATTCTTCCCACTTTATTCGGTGGTCACCTGTTAAGACGGTCCTTTTTTTTTTTTTTTTTTACTTTGGATGATCTTGCTTTATTGGTTTCACTACATTTAGGAAAAATGCAAATGATATTTTTCGCTGTGGACACCACAATCCTGTTACCATGAAAGCTACTCGTGTGTCTCGCAATATACGTATACGAGTATTATGTAACATTCTAAATTTAATCATCTCTCACTCAATCCGCCGCCCCCTTTTTTCTTCAAAAGATGTTTTCATTACGTTCGAAAATTGGGTTAACAACTTTTTTATCTGCAATCAATGTAATTCCTATTCTCCCATTTCTGCAAGGATTCCCCGGAAGATTTTTCTGTGCCATTTTAATTCAAAGTTAAGTAGGTTTTTCCTTTCTAGTTCTTCTTTTTGTTTTATGTCTATATCTTGGGCGCATTCTTTTCTAACTTGTTTAACTATTACTAGCAGTTATCTTAAGGCTTTCGGGTTTAACTTCTGTGTTTCTTTTAACTCCGCTGCTTATGATGAAGTTGCTTAATTTTCCTTTCTCTACTATTACATTCAGAAATATTCACATAGCAGGCTTCTCTTTTCAGTGAGCATTTAAAATTGCTCAACTAAGATGTAACAAAAGCTTTTTTCTACTTGTACATTCCAAGGCTTTTTAAAGTTTTTTACTTCCTCTTCAATACTTTTACCGCTTCTTTTCGAAATCCTTAAAGCTAATTTTTTGTTTCATTCCGCATTCTTCTTAATTTCTGCTAATTATTGTTTCGTGTTCTTAAAATTAATTCCTTTATTTCAAAACCTTGGAATTTTATGAACTCAGGCCCCTGTTACTTTTCGGTGTTTCAGTATTTTAGAATAATTTTACGGCTGCATTTATTTATGCGTGATGAACGGAGCATAATTTCAAAACTGTCCTCAATATGTTGTCATCATTGTCTTCTTTGAATCGACTGATAAATCAATTTTATCCGTGTAGATTTACGACGTCTTTGAAAGGGCTCATTTTCCGCTTTCTGGACGAAACTTCTTTATCAGCTTGGGGAAATAGCTTCAGTTTTGCTGTCAGTTCTGTCAGATGATTCTTATATTAATCCTCTGAATTTGTCATTTCATATGAAGCTCTTTGTGTAGTTACATCATATATAGTAGCAGAGATCAATATATTCTGGGGTAACAAATTTCCTAGGGAGAAGTAATCGCTCTCTTCTTGTTGGTAGTACAGATCTATAAAATGTATGTGTGGTTATGAAAAGGTGAAGTTTGAAGCGTAGCTTTCAAAATGAACATGTATGTTAATAGTACCACTTTGTCTGTCCATCCGTCCGCCCTTCTGTCACTTCCTTTTTCTCACGGTGAACATCATTTTTCTTCACCTGTTAGTTCGCTTTAAATAATTATTTTTACATTGGGATGCCTGAAATCTGAGAACAATGACCCCTTCTTCTTATTTTTTTTTTCGATGCATAACTAGAGGACGTAAATGTAGACGCTATCGAATCCAAAATACATTTTATTTCATATTCTCTCTCTTTCTCTCTCTCTCTCTCGTCTGCCAATGGCGGATTGAATTCCGCAAAGACGACAATGCGCTCTTGAAATTACTGGCAAATTAATGCAGCCGGCTTGCCATTCCTCTGCTGCATACGGGTAAGGGACAAATTGCGTCCAGGGCCGACTTCACAGGGAACCATTTACGCATTCAAAATCAGATTAGCTCTCTCTATCATCTGTCCTTGGCGGGTTGAGTCCCGCAAAGACGACTATACGCTCTTGAGGGTTTCTGGCAAATTAATGCAGCCGGCTTGCCATTCCTCTGCTGCTTACGGGTAAGGGACAAAGTGCGTCCGGGGCCGACTTCACAGGGAACCACGTACGCATTCGCGTCCCCAAAATACGGGGAGACTGCGGAAAACCCCGGAAAAGCCGCAGACTAGATGGCCGGAAGAACCAGGTATTGCATATTATTGCTTCTAAATATACAACTTTAAGAATTGAAGGGTTCAGGAGTAAACCATGGTAACCAACATTTTTGTACAAAAATGAGTTGCGTACGAAAAACAAATGCGGTGGTAATCTGAGCATTTTAGAATATTTATTATACATTTACGTCAACAGATGGCACCACAATACAACTTTCAATTTATGGTAAATGCAAACGTCTATATTTTTACTACTTGTAATCTGCGTATCTCTCTACGACAGAAGCATTGGTTACCATGGTTTACACTCGAGTCCTTCAATTCTTTCTCTCCTTTGATACCACACAACGAAAACCACTTGGCTGCAGTTTCCTTTAAAAATAATGCTCAGTTCTACCGTTAGGGGTAAAAAAGTAAATTCCGTTTTCCCTAGTACCTCCCAGTAAAAACACAAGTGTTGGGAAACTGCTGGACACCAGCTGTCAGTAATGGATCACTGATGGCTGAAATCTGCCGCTCACGGCCCGGTAGCGGTCCGTTGTTGGCAGCCATTGATGGCCCTGCAGCATCGCCGTGAATTGCGGTCCACCAAGCAAGTGCCACTAGTAGCCCGTAGCTGGCTACCGATGAAACCCCAACACCAGGTGGAAGCAACGGAACTGCGCATGCGCAGAAGCAACACGTGCTGTCTCTCTCGTGGTACCAGTTAGTTGAAGACGACGCTATCGCCATCGTTTTATTTTAGTGGATGTTAAGGGGGAAAAAAGTATATGTAGAAAAGCGAATTAATTTCCTAATTAAATGCCACGTCGACGAAGATATCAGATTAAGCCATGAAATACTAGAGTACAGCCATAAAATACACCCACTCCATTCCCATGAATAACAAGAAATCATTTCTGTGTAATCTTTCGTTTTAACATTCACTAAACAGCTTGAAACAAAAGTCCTGGAAAAAACATTAAAAAACGGTTATGTTGAAAAAAAAAAGAAGAATTATAAGCGCACAAAATTTATCAATTATTTGAAAAAGAAAAAAAAGCAACGCTATGTGGATATAAGGTGCTCATCCATGAGTTGAATACACAAGACTGGAGGAATTCACTTCTAAAAATAAAATATATTTCCCTTTTAAAACAAATGTAGCTTCGGACAGCAGAAAGAAAAGATAAAACGTTAAAAATGTAACAGAATGCGACATGAACATGTAAATATATTAATTCAACAATCGCCTTTCAAGACGACAAGGACAGCTCGAAGCTTTGGAAAGCGCCTTTAAAGTTGGTACACTCGTTGAAAAAGTGAAGTTCCATTAAGGTAAAAAAACAATCGTACGTTGAAAAAATAAATTTATGAATTATACGGAACTGACATTTATGAAAAATACCTCGGAATATTGTAAAATTAAATAGAGAACCATTCGTTACACATTCCGCAGAAAAGAGGGTCAACTTGAAGCCACGCTCCAGCGTGCCAAATCAGTTCAGTTGGTACAGCGACCGCTTCTCACGCAGACCGTCCTTGATTCGTTTCCAAACGGGCATTTTTCCGGACATGTTGAGAAAATTTCCCCAGCGCAGTGCTATAATTCAGAATTTTCGTAAGGAGAAAAAAGCAGTTGCAGCTTTGGAAAACTGCAGTTATCCTTTATTTATTTATTTTTTTGTGGCTATTACTGGGAAATTGGCGGACAAGATTCGGTAAACCATCAGTTACGTCACGTGGTTGTCGACTGCCACTGCCGGGAAACTAGCGGACTACATTAGGATAGCCATCATTTATGGCACGTGCTTGCAAGGCCGCTGAAGGGCCACTTTTGGCAACTACTGCCTGTGATGGACAACTGATGGCCCTACTGTGGCATATAGCAACTGATGGGGGTTGAAACTGTCGTCCAGCTGCTGCTGGCCGGAAGCCCTTCTGTTGGCCGCCCGAACATTTTATTCACGGTTCGGCCACTGCAACATAGTGCTGGGTCATTGCTGGCTGCCAGCAATGGCCCAGTGCTGGCCAAGCAAGACTAATTTTGCTGGGCTGTGTCGTTTTTACCAGCCCGATTTCAAAATTTTTTGCAGGCCCCGGTCGCGAAGTGGTCGCAGCGCTGGCTTCTGACTATTCGTCGGAGATGTGTACGGGTTCGAATCCCGTTGAGGTATAGATGTTGTATTTGTCTTACGGCACTGGCTCTCTCCCTTTACTGGAACCAGCGGTACAAAATTCGGAACGGGCGACTGTTTATAACCCACCGAGTTGCTCACGGTTGTTAGGTTGGAAAGGCAGAGGACTTAAGCGAGTTCGACAAAGGCCAAATCGTAATGGCCAGACGTCAGAGCATTTCCAAAACGACATGGTATAGTCACGGTCACCCGTGGTTAGATCCTTCAAAATGTGGTCCGAGGAGGGCATATCCTCGAACGCTGGCAAGGTGTGGACCCACCACGGCTCATCGATGCTAGAGGTGAGCGAAGGCTATCCAGGACCAACAGCAAGAATACTGTGGCGCAATATGCCAGTAATTTGAATGCTGGTGACGTGAGTAATGTGTCACAGCACAAAGTACATCGGACCCAGCTGAAAATGACGCTGCGTATCTGCAAGATGCTCCGAGAGCCCATACTAACCTTGGCTTACCGTCGAATGCGCCTGCAATAGGCACCTGAGCATCAGAACTGGACCTTGAATTGTTGGAAGAAGATCGCCTGGTCCCATGAATCCCGTTTCCTGTTGCACCATGTGGGCATCTGGGTACGAGTGCGACGTTTACCTGGGGAAGTCTTAGCATCAGGATGCACCATGGGGAGAAAACTAGCCGGTTGAGGAAGTATAATGCTTTGGGCAATATTCTTCGGGAAACCCTGGGTCCAGTCATTCATGTGACGGCTACCACCTACCTAAATATCATTGCAGAATACGTACATCCTTTCATGGCAGCGATATTCTTCTTTAGTAGTGCCATCTTTAAGCTGGATAATGCGCCATGCCCGGATTGTTCAAGAATGGTCCACATGACATGAGGAAAGCTTCCAGGTATTGTCATGGCCTCCAAATTCCTTAGACATCAATTTAACCGAGCATTAGTTGTTTGTGTTGGAACAACAAATCCGATCTGCAGCGGCTCAAGCATGTAACTTACAAGAGTTAAAGGATCTTCTGGATCTGCCCTCTCTTTGCGTCCACATTTCGTTGAGGAATAACTGTGTTGACGACGCGTGAAGGACCAACACCATAGTAGATTAGTGGTCGTCATGTTCTGGTTCTAAGGTCATTTTCCGTATTGGAAAGTATTCAAAAGACTGTGAAAACACAAGTTTGTCTGCGACGGGCATCGAATCCGTGTCCCCGTCACTCCGGAGTAAGTCGCTCTCCCAACTGAGCTACGCGGGCAGAATGTCTCGCTGAAGATTTGTCGTCTTGACACATGTTTTCACCTCTTTAGTACGTTACAAGACGTACTCATTACAGCTGAGAATTCAGTTTCACCTTTCTTGTTTATGTCAGTTAAGAGTTACCAAGTTAAGTAAAATAAACGCATTTTTACATTCGATGTATTACCCCCACTGGTAAAAATCTCATTCAAAATTTATTTCCATATCCTGTACTCGAAACTGCGACCTAACATTTCAACTCACTTCTTGCTTCACGATGTACAGTTTCACCTCTACGCGGCGCAAACGTACATTTCTGCGAAGTGACGTAAACTTATATTTGCATTTGGAAAGACGTATCTCTTTCTGAAAGCCAGATTCAGGAAAAAAATGTTTTTCAATGGGCAAGTAGTAATCGTTCATTTAAGCACTTTACAGCTTTTACAGGTGTAAGCTTTTCCCGTTAGTTGGTGTAAATTTATTATTATAGGCGATTATATTTCCGCTTCTCCAAGTCCTGCTAGAAAATGTCTTTTAAAGTGGTTCCACCTAAAGTCTCAGCCTTATGTTTCCAATGGCAAAACTTCTTTACATATTTTCTTCGCAATTAATGTATTCCCAAGGATTAAAATTTGCACATCCATAAAACTAACTTTAATTTATAGCATGGATACTGAATACTTGCTAAAACGTAATCATAATTAAGCAATCCAACATTTGTTTGTCTACTGACGTCATCAATGTACAGGTCACGCCATCTATGAACAGGTCTGAACATTACTCAAAGAGAAATGATTAATTTTTAATATAATTATGGTTATGTTGTTGCAAATATTAAGTATCCCATGCTATAACTTAAAGTTAGTTTTATCAATGGGCAAATTTTCATCCTTGGGAATACATTAATTGCGAAGAAAATATATAAAGAAATTTTACCATTGGAAACATAAGGCAGAGATTTTAGGTGGAACCACCTTAAGATCGGCAAGAAGCTGGTTTGCCAGACTTATACAGCACATTTAGGTCATGTGCAGCATAGACTACACAAACTTTATGTAGTACTGTAGACACAGTGCACACAATGCTTCTCTTTCCCGAAGAGCGTCCCACAGTACCGTAATATTCGCCGGTGGAGGATTCCTGGCACTGACGGCACGCTGAACAATGTCCCAAATGTGTTGGGTCGCGTTTAAATCCGGCGAACGAAAGGGCCAATTCAGGATGCCAAACTCCGTCGAATGTTCCTCCAGCCATAATCGGGCGACATTGTGCGTATTTGGTGGTGCATTGTCATGTTCAAAGAGCTTGCACCAGTTGGAGTGGTCGTATAACAAGAACGGGTGCAAATGATCCCCAAGGATGGTTAAGTAGCTTCCACCGGTCAGAGTTGTCTCCAGACATATGAGGAGTCCTAATACCCCACGCCATAGCAGAGCCACCACCGGCCTGTACTATTTCTAGTAGGCATGCAGGATCCTTCGCTTCGTTAGGTTGTCTCCACACCAGAAGTCGGCCATCTGCCCGAAACAGATGGTAGCTCGATTTATCGTACCAGTCTACACGTTTTCTGTTATGTTACGTCCAATGGCGGTGTTTCCAAGACCAGGCGAGGCACACAGTCTTGTTGTGTCACTCCGGTATGCCGTCGGTTCCGGAACCCCATAGAATACAGGAAAAGTTGCTCTGTCCGAAAGCTGATGCTGCTACTGGCCTGAGCATTGAATTGTGCTGCCATTTGCCACAATGTTGCACCCGGTCGGGTGTTACGATGCGAGCCAGAGACCACTACCCACGATCCTCCAGGGCTACACCGGTCTCGCACTCAAGATTTCCCCCTGAGTTTGTGTACTCTAGGTACTATAACGAAGTAAATTTCTCCGTCATTTTTGTCCACGCCGGGGATCGAACCCGGGTCCCCTCATTCCGGAATAAGTCGCTCTACCAATTGAGCTACGCGGACGTTCGTTCTGACTGATATCTGCCTTTATGTCGTGTGCGTCCTGCTGGGCAGGCACGTCACATCCCCCCCCCCATTGGAAAGAGGGCCGGTGGCATGGCCCACGGGTCAGCCGTTACCATGAATCGTCGTAGGCAGGCATCCGCTATAGAACGTGCACTTGAGAACTCTCAGTCAATCTGGTGTGTGGAATGCAACATCACACCATTGCGATATTTTGAACAGCCGGGTCATCCGGAAAGTTCAAGCGCCATTATAACGAAGTAAATTTCTCCGTCATTTTTGGTCCACACCGGGGCTCGAACCCGGTTCCCCTCATTCCGGAATAAGTAACTCTACCAATTGAGCTACTCGGACGTTCGTTCTGCCTGCTATCTGCCTTTATGTTGTGTGCGTCCTGCTGGCAGGTACGTCGCAGTACCTGAAACTCTTGACCGTGTAAATCCAAATTTCGAGATGGAGTGACCCATCTCCTGGGCGCCAACTATCATATCACGTTCGAAATCACTGAAATACCGATAAGCCGCCATCTCAACTGCGAATGCTACTACTTGAACTTGATGAGATATCTACCTCTATATACATATACGTCGTTTGCGGACGATACCATTTACCGCATAGGTATGGTGGCATGTAATGGAAATGGTAGTGCCCTTCCTAGTTTTTTTTTTTTTTTTTTTTTTTAAGAATCACATAGTAAACTACCATCTGAGCAAACCTACGTGAGGGAATAGGCAATATTATAAGTTTTGGATGAATACAGTGGTACCTATTTTTACACAAAAATCGAAAGAGTACCCTTGTGCTCTTTGTAGAAAATTTATGCTAGGCATCTTTCGCATGCCAAGACTTTTGTATGTATAAAATAAAACGAGTGATTCGAGAATTTGCATTTATTTATGTACAAAACATTGCGTTTATTCGCGTCATTCACAACCACACCCAACCACACTCAGTACGGTGGATACTAAGTGGAATTAAATCACAACAACAAACAATAAGGGTTACTAATTCTTGGAATTGAGCGAGATAGCTGAATTAATACACTATATTGAAAAAAGCCGCCAGACACTTAGAAGAGAAACACAACATAGTATTTATTGACATACATTTGTACGGTGTCGGTCCACCTTTGGCCTTAATGCAAGGACTGACCTTTCGTGGAATGCTTTCGACAAGGTTTTGGAACACAGCGATAGGTATGCGCTTCCATTCAGTACATAATGCTGCTGATAACTGTTACTTAGTAGTAGGCCTTGGTTCCAAACTTCTTATGCGGCGTTCTAATTCATCCCATAGGTGCTCTATGGGATTAACATCAGGGCTCTGTGCTGACCAGTCAACACACGATACGGAATTATCGTCAAACCACGCCGTAACAGTCCATGCTTTATGGCTCGGTGAATTATCCTACTGGTACCAACAATGCTCGGTTCCATAGTATTACCACAGATTTGCCCACAATATCGAGGTAGACGTGCTGGTTAACAGGTTTGGAAATGATAACCAACGGGCCGGGACCATACCACGAAACACACCCTCACACGAATATACTGCCAGCTCCAAATTTGATCGTAGGAACTGTACACTCTGGTAAATAGCGTTCTCCCGGCTGCCGCCATACCCACACACGGCCATCAGACTAATGGATCGTGTATCTGGATTCATCAGTGCATAGGACCCGTTTCTATTGATCTACGATCCACGATAAATGTTCTTTACACCATGCTAAACGACGAGTAGCATTCGGAGTGGAGATGAAAGGCTTATGAGCAGCAGCACGACCACGGTAACCTATGAAGTTCTCTGCGAATGGTTCGTGTACATACCGAGGTTCCAGCATTTTTACTCACCTGTACACTGAGGTCTTGTGCAGTACTCCGTCGATTAGCTGTAAAGTTTCTCCTGTGGCTTCGACGTCCTTTATCACTGATTTTATTTGGTCTGCCGGTATGTTTTGCTCCTTCAGGCACGCCATGTGTCTTCCACTTATTCAGTACATCCAAAACATTTGACATGGGTATGTTTAAACTCCTCTCGGTTTCTCTTATAGACAACCCACTAATTAACACCCAACAATCTTTCCTTTCTGAAAGTCAGTTCTCTCCCGCCACGACATTTTCACTCAACCTTACAGGGTGATATGATCGTGGTCAGTTGCAGGCTTGTTTTTATACCGTTTGCAGCTGTACCGCGCATCTTAAAACCGCAGCGGATCCGTTCATTTGCTTTTCAAGTGGTGTCCGGTGACTTTTGTCAATATATTTCACGAAATAGGTTGTGTCAAAAATATGCTTCGTTAATTCACGAAAGGAATGACGGAAAGTAACTTCCTTTCTTATATTCACTAAGTGTGTGAAGACCCAAATTTGCAGGTGGCTGGACTCGAAATCCCATCCTTCTGCTCCGGAGCCGAATGCTTTCCTAGTTAAGTTGCGCCGGCGAGGGTTTATCACTGTGACTTCCCGTCTTGGCATGTGTGTCCCCTCTGTAGTACGTCACATATAGCCCCGCCCCCTTGAGCCTTGAGAGAGGCGGAGGCACGGAATCGTGGGTTTCGGGTACTCCGCAAGCAGTGCAAGAAGTAACTCTCTGTAGAAGAAGGAATTCTTACTGATCCCAGACAATGCGTGGAAGAAGAATTGGACACTTTTGAAGCGAAGAAGGAATTCTCATTAATTCCACAAGATACGTGGAAGGAACATCACACAATTTTCGAAGAACTTAACGACTAGTAGATCCATTTTGACATTCGGGCGCTAATGTGAAAACCCAAACCCTGTCTCTGCTGGTGGCGAGGACCCACATAGTTCTCTCCCGAGCCGAATGCTTTCTCAATTAATCTACGCCGGCTAGGTCTTATCATTGCTGCTTGCCGTCTTGACATGCGCATCACCTCTTTTGTACGTCACAAGTGGAAGTGCAGCAAAGTTTCATCACGAAACATTTTGTTTCTTGATGACTTGATCATTCTTGAAAATCAACTGAGGATATCGAAAAAATATTATAAATGTTTTTCGAAAACTTTGGTCTAATTATAAGTGTATCAGAAAGGGAGATTCTGGTGAATATGCTTTATTAGCACATGGTAATAAAGATGAACGACTAATTTTGTACACCACCGGAAGTGGTACTTTTCGACTCTCCTTTGTGGTTCTCGAGCATGTACTTTTTCAAAATCGAAAATAAACACTGTCAGAGTGTTGTACTAGTTTTCTACACCAGAAGAAAATTTTGTTCACCACCGGAAGTGGTACTTTTTGACTATCTTGGCTCTGGAGCATGTACTTGTAGTGCCACTTTACCAAAATCAAAAATAAACACTGCCAGAATGTTGTACTAGATTTGTACACCCAAAAGAAAATTTTGTACACCACCGGAAGTGGTAGTTTTTTACTCTCCTTTGTGACTCTCGAGCATGTACTTGGAGTGCCATTTTTCCAAAATCAAAAATAAACACTGCCAGAATGCTGTACTAGTTTTGTACAGTTTTGTACACCCAAAAGAAAATTTGGTGGTACTTTTGTCTTTCAAGTGGTACTTTTTGACTTTCCTTTGTGGCTCTCGAGTATGTACTTGGAGTGCCACTTTTCAAAATTGAAAATACACACTGCCAGAATGTTGTACGACTTTTGTACAGTTTGTACACCCAAAAGAAAGTTATGTACCCGTCTGGTGATTGTTCTGTTCCGTTCTCCAGCATGCTCTTACAGTGCCATTCTTCGAAATTCGAAAGTAAACGCTGCTATATTTTTCCAGTTGATTACATATTTTTACCCCTGTTCATTATACTCAGCCAGCTGTTTTCGTGTTCATTATACGTAATTTTCATTTGTACAAGGTCGCAAATTTCCGTGCGGTTGTCTTGTATAAACAAAGAAATTGTCGGAGCTTTGATTTTTATAGTGAAGTAAGAAAAGAAACAGTAATTTGTTGCTTTATTTAAGCAATGCTTTAAGCGAAAGCAGTTTGGAAACGCGAGAAAAAGAGAGAGCGTATCATCGCTTCCAGTTCAGCAGCCATGCCGAGCAAGGTGGGGAGAGGAAGAAGACGCAAAATACCTCGGCGCACTCGCACTGGCGTCACTAGCACAACTTGTGCCTCCCCGGAGAGTTTATTTCAGCACCCTTAAGCATAACAATTTTTCCAGGATTTCGAACACTGGGGAGGATGTGTTTTTCACGATGTTTGTGTTGGTAGAATGGTTATGTCAGGAAGTTAGGGAGAGTCTGGAAAAGTAAAGGAAGTACCTATAGCCCTGTAGTTTTTACTTTTAAAATAATGTTTGGAACAGAAGTATATAATGCAAGGTTATCAATCAGCAAATCAGATTTAACACGGTTATCAATCAGCAAATCAGATTTAACACGGTTATCAATCAGCAAATCAGATTTAACACGGTTATCAATCAGCAAATCATAGTGTTATCACGCGTAACCTAATACCCGCTACCGTCACAGCCCTCAGTAAACTTAAAAACAACAATTATCTTCCACTATCTATTCCTGATCATATGCACCCACCATTTTTGTACCACGCACTCCTGAATTGTTCGGGAAAGTTAAACTACATAAACCAAATCAACCAGTCCGACCTTTAGTGTCTGGCTATGCAAACCCAACACGTAACTTGGAAAAATCACTTGCATCCCTTCTCACCCCATTAACTCAACAATCTAGGTATTCAATTCACAGTTCTACTCAAGCCCTAGATATAATACATATTGTTCATTCTGACTTGCCATTCTTAATGGCAAGCCTTGATGTTGTTTCCCTCTTTTCCAACGTCCCTGTGGACACAGTCATAGATTTAATCAGCCCACAGCTACCTAGCTTGGGCTTACAACCCTCTGAATGCAATGCCATTGTATCAGCCCTCACTCTTATGAAAAACCAAACTTATTTTAAATTTAATAATATCATTTACCGCTAAGATTATGGTACACCAATGGGATCACCTCTTTCTTCCGTATTGGCCGAGATTGTCTTACAACATGTTGAAAATACTGTACTTACCAATGGACCTTTCCAACCCCTGCTTTACACCCGATACGTTGATGATGTTTTGTTACTTTGGCAATACTCCCTTCCCGATTTACGTGCCTTTACAGAATCGCTTTGCTCCGTTCTCACTTCGATTACCTTCACCTTAGAAATTGAATCTTTTGATTCCTTACCTTATCTGGATATACTATTAAAACGCAGCCCAGGGGGCCGCATCCGTACCTCAGTTTATCGCAAGCTAACGTTTGTTCCAGTTTTGATCATATATAACTCGTTCACCCCTAACAGTTACAAATCTGGTTCACTTCATTCTCTGATTCGCCGAGCCTATACACACTCCTCATCAAATTCTGATCTCTCGCTAGAACTTCAACACATTTCCACCATGGCCGAGCAGCTCGGATACCCCCACCGATATTTCATTAAAACTCTTCACAAGTTTCAGCGCCATTGTTCCACCACACTTCGAACCCAACGTGAATTGCCTGTCATCAGACTTGTCGGTCACTCGGGGTGAGAATCTCCGAACATAAATGCAATGTTCGCACCCATTCATCCGCAACGGCCTTAGCCCGAACAGTGAACAAAGGCGATTATTTACCACTATGGAATGATGTTAAATTACTGTGCTCGGGAGAACTAAAACTGCAGTGCTCTTTTTATAAAGTTTGTATATTTATGATTTTGCCGAACAATGCTGTAATGAAGAAACCCCGCAAATCGTACCTGCTCCTTGGAGGTTCCTGCTGGAGAATCCTTCTTCTACTGTAAATATGTTTTGATTACTTATTTGCTGTCATTTGGATTATTTCTTTTTCATGTATTTGTCATATTTTCATTTTGTTACTTAAAGCATATTTGACTGTTTAGTACGGCGCATGCGTTGATCTTGCTGATGTACATAGGTGTGTATATAAGCCAGCGTGCCCCGTGTGAGTTTCTCGTTGTACCTGAGGATGGGTCTGTAGAGACAGACCCGAAAGATCTCGCACATTGTTTTAATCATTTTAACCTTTTGAACAAGTTTTAATTTTCGTAAGTAAAGGTGTTTTCACGGCTTGCGCTAATTCGGCTTGGTTTATTTTGTGTTAAAATTGGTTACGTCTTGTTCTTCGTGCTTAAGACAGTGTGTACCAGTTAATCTCAATTAGCACGACAAAACTTCTACTCATCATTAACACGGTGAGCTGACAGATGCATGATCATGAATATACATTTTATCGCATTGAAACCAATTCGGTAAAACGTATTTAAATGTCTAAGAAATATTTTATGAACTACATGACAAATTCATTCTGTACAATTTCGCATTTACAATACATGGAAAAAGAAGTCTTACTTTTTCAAAACTTTGTAGTAAATCCGAATGTTATTTATTTTTATTTTCATACCCCTGTTACACATTTATAACGAAGTATATTTCTGCGTCATTTTTGGTCGACGCCGGGATTCGAACCCGAGTCCGCTTATTCCGGAACAAGTCGCTCTACCACAACTGAGCTACGCAGACGTTTGCTCTGATCGATATCTACCTTTATGTCGTGTGCGTCCTGCTGGCAGGTACGTCACATCTCCCCCCCGAAAGAGGGCCGGGGGCATGGCCCACGGGTCAGCCGTGACCATGAATCGTTGCAGGCAGCCATCCACTGTAGAACGTGCACTTGAGAATTCCCAGTCGATCTGTTGTGTGGAATGCAACGTCACACACATTTATTTTTCGAAGCGCTGGAGAAGGGATTCTCTGATTTTTCCTATCTCGCGGTGTGGAAATAACATCACACCATTGCGAGATTTTGAACGGCCGGGTCTTCCGGATAGTTCGGGCGCCATTATAACGAAGTATATTTCTCCGTCATTTTTGGTCTACGCCGGGATTCGAACCCGAGTCCGCTTATTCCTGAACAAGTCGCTCTACTAACTGAGCGATGCAGACGTTCATTCTGATCGCTATCTGCTTTTATGTCGTGTGCGTCCTGCTGGTAGGTACGTCACACACTCTTTATTAGCATCGCTCTTTTCAAAGCAAACTGTTTATACGTTGATTTCTCAATAGTATTAAGTAAAATATTCACTAATCTTTGCTTGTTTAAAATTTCTCAAAGTCAGAGAAAAACCATAACTGTGAATGTTATTAAGTTTTTAGTTGCACAATTTGTTTTATGGCTGAACAACAACAACAACAAAAAAACGTCCGCACCGTGTCAAAAGAAGTTGTGGCTTGCCTAAGGGCACGTTGTATTCAGAGCAACGATTGCGAAATATTTTTTAATCCAAACCGAAAGTAAACAACATACCCTTCTTTGATGGGATCAAGGTTCAACTTTGGGCACACCAAGAACTCAGCAACGCTGTCTCGATTCTCTCAAACTTGTAATATACCGGTTACGTATACGTAAACGAATCAAAGAACTGTGTGTTTGTGATTATCTGAAATTTAAAATTTTATGTACATCGAAAACGCGTATAAATGAATTAATTACGTATTATCGAATTGGAAAAGCTTAAAAACTACAGTAAAATATCGGGACTAACGCAGAATTACGTATAAATGTCAAAAAATATAACTGTAATACGTATAACCGAAGTTTCACTGAATATCTTCTTATTTCTACAAAGTAGTGCTTAATTTTAATTTTTTTTTTAATTGAAAACAACTAGGTTGTTAAAACATTGCGGAGAAATTCAAATTGCTTGATTTTCAGTATGTGAACGTATACATGACAAAATATATGACAAATGTATACATTACAAACTCTCCTTTCGAGTTGCTGCTTTCTTATAAAACTTTCGTTGCTTCTGAACTAAACATTTTCCCTCTGAACAGTTCGTTACTTCTCTAAACAGCTTGTACATGTTAGCGACCCTGACAGTGAGTCACAGCAAAATATATATAGACAACGTTGATTGTAAATAATGGGGGAGTGGTGTAAAGAGAGAGAGAGATCGCAAGTAATTGTAGAGAATTGATATGAAGAAAGGGATATAAGCAAATGCGTATTGTTGCTATATGATTGAGATCTATGTTGATCTAAGAGCTATTTTGTGTCAAATGATAAATCACAACGTGATGACTTTTTATACGGATGACCTTCAAACTTTCATTGAGTGGAAAATTAAGAGCAAGGAGATTTTAAACATAAATCCTTTTGCTGATTCTTTCAACTTGGCCGTTCGGCTACTGAGTTATTATAAAAGTGTTTTATATGCAACAAACTACAAACATTAATTAAATTAGTTAGCCATTTAAGCTAGTGCTTCGAGAAGCAAAAGTTCTACAAGTTATTAATGCAGTCATAGGGGTATCCACAACTAAATATAACCGTTACATAATCCCAAAATGTACAAATCTGTAATTTAAAAAATGGATAAAAGTCAGGTGCAAAAAGTTTCAGTAAGACAAAAATTGGAAATTAAGAACTGTAATCTGCTCACATATGCTCAGAAATCATCAGATTTTTACCACTGAGGAATATTATAAAATGATTTCTTATATTTCAAAATAGAGCACGTTTCACGCACTTACAAAACACGACAAAATTAGTAGAAAATGTGTGTTAATATTTAGGATTTGTGGAATGGTACAAGAAATGCATGTCTGGTACTGAACTAAGACGGATGAAAAGTATCACATCTGGTAAAGAACAAAATTTCATTTTGAGCTGAAAAAAAAAATACAACGATCTTTTATACAGTATTTTGGACTGCAAGTATATGTTTAGCGGTGCACCAAATAGAAAAGCATTTTAATTTTCAGGGTTGAACATAATACAAAATGTTAGTGGTGTCTATTTTCATTTTTGTAGTATCTTTTCTACGATGGCTTTCTAGGAAAACAAATGCTAGTTTGCTTAGGGGTAGTAAGTGAATGGTTCCCTTTCGGTGGTGCACAGAACTGTTCAAAAGTCGTACAACACTCTGGCAGTGTCAATTTTCGATTTTAGACAAAGGGCAGTACAGGAGCACATGCCAGAGAGCCACTAAGGAGAGGTGAAAAGAACCTCCTCCGACAGAGTTCAAATTTTTTTCAGGATACAAACACCCTGGCAGTGTTTATTTTCGATTTTAGAAAAGAGTACGTGCTGGTGAGCCAATAAGAAGCACTTTCGGTAGTGTACAAACTTTTCTTTTGGGTGTACAAAACTGTACAAAACTAGTACAACATTCTGGCAGTGTTTATTTTTGATTTTGGAAAAGTGGCACCCCAAGTACATGCTCGAGAGCCACAAAGGAGAATCAAAAATGGAAAAGTGGCACTCCAAGTACATGCTCCGAGCCACAAAGGAGAGCCGAAATGTACCACTTCCGGTGGTGTACAAATTTTCTCTTCAAATAGAGTTTAAAGTTGCAGCTGTCAGATCAGTTTATTGCGTACAAGTTTGTCCGTGCCGGGCATTGAATTCGGGTCTCCTCACTCCGGACTAAGTCGCTCTCCCAATTGAGTTTCACGGACAGGTGCTCTCACTGATATCTGCCTTTATCTCATGTGCGTCCGGCGGGGCAGGTACGTCACAAGTTATATGATGTCTACGGCACTCTGAGTACGTGCTGGTGAGATTTTGGAGAAGATGGAAAAATACTCATGCTTGTTCTTTAGTTACACGTTTCATTAATTTCGAAAGAAAAGGAGAAATTACTTTAAAGCGTCCGAATGTGTTTCATAGAAAGCGTAATACTTAGGAGATCGTTTAGGCCTGATTATAGTTCTAGTGTATGACATATCGTCGGTTAATAAAGCAATCTAATGTTAGACATGCACTCATGAAGTCTCTAGATGAAAAAAAAATCTTACTTTTCTGGCATTCTTACGGATATCTATATATAGCCCATTCGATGCGACATGGCGAGTCTTGATAATTCCATGGAGGAATTCTTTTTTCTCGCTGCTTGTACACCCATCGCTTGAGCGATACACCGTATTCATCCTGAACAAACTGTCATTTAAGCAAACGACACCGCCTAATCGGTAATCGATATTTAATCAGCTGTAAAAGAAGAAAAAATTCGGAATCTGCGTTTCTCGTGCGTTTCCAAAGACTTGAGAATGTAATCAGCAGTTCTCACGAGAACACAAATGTCATTGTGATTTGATTTCTTCTGAGATCATCCCTCCCCGCTCGCGGAAATTTCCGGATCTTTCTTCGTGGTGATGATGACGGAAAAGTATTTCATTAAATCCATGTTTCAAGACTTGTATTCAATCAAGGAAAACATCAGAGGGAAGCAAAATCCTCCTCCACTTCCGTTTGAATTTTGTTCTTGCCAGGCATTTCAGATGTTCCAGAAACAAATAAATGATTTGGAAACAAAATGTTTGAAGGGAAAGCTATCTTAATTTTTATCGCTGCGGGAGGTAGGGCTTCCCAGTTTAATTTCGCGATTGCTATTTTTTGAACTTAATGCGACCCGTGATGAACAATCACCATTAGCGATGCGGAGATTAAGAGCCACTTCTACTGAAACAGTCGAAACGATTAATCCGAGTTGATTATGACTTTCAATGCTAACGCATATGTTAAATCATTTCAAGCTCAAGATAAACTCTAAGCCTGAAAATTTAATTACAAATAATGACTTGACTAACATCTCCGTTGTTTAGTTTTGCCAGACACATGTCAGGGATATGGAAAAACACAAAGGAAACAATTCCGAAGAAAAAAATATTCTGCAGATTGCTTTGCTGTCGACATCATGTCATAGTAAGCTAATAAATGAAAATTTATGCGTGAAGTAAAGAATACTTGGTGTGCCAAAATGAATTTGTGCCGAGATGTAAAAATTGCATTGTTGACTGGTATGGAGAATTAATGAAACATCTCCTGGCTTTTACATTCGTTTCAGTTCAACACGTTGCTAGGAATAATTACTTAAAAAACGGACACAAAAAGCTTGGAACAGAATGAATGTAATTGCATTACAGTTTTTATTAAAACATGTTTTCTTCTTTCCCAGCTGTGCTCACTATGGATAAATCAAATGAGAAAACATTACATATCGAGAATTTTTTTCGCCATTTTAAATTGTTGTGGTGTTTATCGAAAGAAAGAGAAATGTTCCTTTTATAGTACGATAACATCATTTCCTATAAAAACTGGGAAAGAGAGTTGTTACATTTCGAATATGCGTCGTTCAATTTTCCGAGCAAGGCAAAATAATGAATGATGTCGTTAATGGCTGACATGCAAAAAAAAAAAAAAAAAAGGTATTCGTTATTCTTAGTAACAAGAATAAAAATTCATTATCAGCTATGCTTTCTATCTGAAGAAAAAGCTGCCGCGGCTTTTAAACGTATAAGTTGTTCAAAAGGGGGTTGGGCGAGGGCTAATATAGATCAGCTCAAATACTTCCTTTTAAAGAAGTAAAACTAATACACAATTTAAGCCGAGTTTTCGCGTTCCACCGGGAGGCTTCGTCTGGGCTAAGCTTTCAAAGCCTTCTTAGAGATAGCAACTTACAATGTTGTTACAATTCAAAAATTTGATATAAAAAATAAAATTTGATATTATACAATTCAAAATTGGATATCATATCAAATTTTTGAATTGTAACGACATTTTAAGTTGCTATCTCTAAGAAGGCTTTGAAAGCTTAGCCCAGACGAATCCTCCCGGTGGAACGCGAAAGCTCGGCTTAAATTGTGTATTAGTTTTACGCGATTAAAAGAAAGTGTTTTAGTTCATAAACGATGTAAAGTCTTCCATAATAGATCAGCTCGATTTCTTTAATATTGTTCTTTGAGCCTTATCATTGTTATGGTACAAGCCACAAAAACACATTTAACGTAATTAAAAATTGTCTATAAGCCGTCCGTAATAGTTTTATAGTACATTAAATGTAGATTATTGGGGACTCAATTATCCGCGGGATCGGTTTAACCCTGGTCCTCTGTAGTACACACACATTTATTTATCTTATCAAATTCTTTATGCAAGTGGATTCGTAAAATAACAGAAGTCATTACTGCTTATTTTAAATAAGATTGCGTCATAATTAAAAGATAATCCACCATCCTTCTTTCTGAACTTTTTTACCATCACTGTTGTGGTTTCCCATTCAGCCGCCAGTTTGGGCAGTCAAGTGCATCATAAATTTAATCTGGTCTCTTTTGTCTGTTAAACATTACGAAAGCTTGCTACTGTGCTGTAGCCAAATTCAGAGTATGTCAACCCCCAAAATGTTGGAGAAAACAGATGTTTTAACAGTGAAAATAATTGGAGATAACAGAGGAAGAGCCATAAATACTGTTACACGGGGATACATGTACTATTTCCAACAATGTCACAATATGCACCGATGAACCATCATACAGTATTATGACCACATACCTAATAAGCTGTTGGACCCCCTTTTGGCCGCAAAACAACAGCCACTCGGCTAGGCATCGATTCCATGAGGTGGCGATAGGTATCCTGGGGTATCTGGTATCATAATGTATCTCCAATTTCCGTATATTCCGGGGTGGGGGGTGATTTAGTACGTATCAGCTTTTCCAAGTCGAACTTCAAACTTTCGATTGGGTTCATGTCAGGTACATTTGGGGGCCAGGACATTAACAGAAAGTCACCAGCATGTTCCTCGAACCACTATTTGACTATTCTGGCAGTGTGGCATGGCGCATTATCCTGTTGGTAATGGCCATCACCAGCAGGGAACATAGTTGCCATGACTGGGTGAACTTGTTCCAAAACGATGTTCAGATATCTGACAGCTGTCAGGGATTGTGCTATAAAGATAATGGGGACTAAAGTGTCCCAAGGAAGCATCGCCCACAGCATAACACCGCTGCCGCCGACCTGTTTCCATCCAACAGTGCATCCAGGTGTCATAGCCTTCGATGGTAATCGGCGTATCTGCGCTCGGCCGTCTACGCGATGCACCAGGAATCTTGATTCGGCAGACCAGGCCAATTTTTTCCAATCATCTATGGTCCAATCTGCATGATCTTCGGACCATTTCATGCGTTGTTGGCGATGACGTTCAGTGAGCATGGGAATCAGGCTGGGTTTTCGGCTACGCAGGCCCATGCGCAGAAGGCTGCGATGTACTGTGTGTGGTGACACATTGCTCTGATCACCACTGTTGTACTGGGTGATTTTCTCACTGTTGCCCTGTGTAAACAATGCGCGACAATCTCCGCTCCTCTCTGGCATAAAGGGACGTGAACAACCCACAAGCCGCGACGTTTCCGAGATCGCAGTTCCGAGTCGCCGTGCCATCACAATTTGTCCTTTATCAAACTTCGATAAATCGGCAGCCTTTCCTATTCTGACTCGGAACACTCTACTAATCGAAAGACGGTCCTCGGGTTATACATACATTGTATATACTGCTCTGTGAATTTCACCTGCGCCACCGTGCGGTCTTCAGGCGCCCTCATTTCTTTAGGCTGAGGATGGTCATAATGAAATAGCTCATCGGTGTAGAATGAGTATCAGTCCACGAAATAAAGGCCATTATAAAATGAAATGTTCGATGGTCGGCAGCCAACGTTCTGCCAAACTTGTGATTCCGAGCGGCGAAGACTTCCTGGACCCCTGCTGCTACTTCAGCTTGGTTATAGAACTGCCTGCCGCACAGGAAGGGAGCCATGGAGCGAAACAGATGGTAGTCACTTGGTGAAAGGTCCGGGATGTAACCTGTGTGGGACAACACCTCGTTACCCCTAAGCTCCTGAACTTTTGCTTTGGTTGAACGTGCCACGTGTTGACTTGCGTTATCCTCCTGCAGAGCCCCCTGCGATTGACCACTTCGGGGTATGTTTGTGCCAGAGCAGCGTATATTTGTTCTAATTGGGCTGGATAATGAGTTTCTGTTGGACTTACCGAGCTTGTGAAGATGGCGAACAACGCTGGATGTGAATTGTGAAGTACCAAGTTGTCCGGACAATCTACGTTTGCTGGTTGTAGAAAGGTGAATGTATTTCAGTGGTACACACACAATGGGGGTGGCCCAGGGGACCGACCAATTCCCAGTTGGTATCACTTGGTCCTTTGTTATTGGCTGCTGATTTTCAAATGTATATGCTTTTAAATACTCCATGCATATTTTACGAATTATTGAAAATGTATTTTAATGTGACTGAGATATTGTTACCGCTTGCCAATATTTTGGGAGGTGTTTTTTCAGGGGTATTTTTATTGGCATCGTCAATATTTTGGACCATGCGCAAAAAGAAATCCTGGGGGCGCAACTGAAATGTTGCATCACTTGCATCCGAATTTGGTATCATCCAACAAACTATACGGGACATATGTTGATCGCATTGAAGTTTTAAAAATTCGTGGACGTATATGAAAAGTACTTAAAACAAAAAAAAATGTTAGAAAGAAAACAAACACAAATCCCGGATCTAAATAAGTTTAAAAAGGTTCAGTTTTGTATTTGGATATTACATGAATGTTTATTTCATGATCATGAATGGAATACGGGATTACACAATACAATACAAATTTCGAAAATGTGAATCCCTTTATTGGTGTAAATATGACATGGATGTTAATTCAGATAACATCCGAAAACTTGAAAACTGCGTCGTCCTGGAGTGGGACTCGAACGCGCGTCCCCCAGATAGCGCCTGGGTGTGCTAGCCACTACACCACCCAGAACTCAAGTTTTCGATTAATTTGAATATAACCATCACAGGATTTGCTAGTCGAAGCAACCGGCATTCATTCGTCGTCCTGGAGCGGGTTCGATTCCCGCTCCAGAACGAAGAAATTTTCAAGTTTTCGGATATTATCTGACTTACCAACCATGCCCTATTTACACCAAAAAACGGATTCACATCTTCAAAATTTTTTTATGTTTTATAGGTTTCTTTATGTATTTAGCCCAATAAACGTAATTTGGATTGACCGTGTTTTTCATATCCGGATCTAACGTCCCCCAATTAATACGGATAATTGACATTTCACTGTACTGGCAAGTATTACATTAATTGTGCTATTTGTATTAAATAATTACTCCAAAATTAAAAATTAAAAATTATGTTTTAAGAAAGGTTCTGAAACGTCGTTCCGGCCAGTTCCACTAGAAAAGATGCCCTGTTTACGAGAAAACCCAGCAATAAATATTCTTTTCTACAAGATATGCACCTGTGAATAGTTTTAAATTGGTAATTTAAAAGATTATTACTTTCGTACTGAAGTGTAAGTACATTACCATCGAACCGTCTTTGCACGATTTAAACTTGCGATAAATATCCCAAAGTCAAGAAAAACAACAACAAATTAGAAGTAAATAAACTTTAAGATCTTTCGGATACACAATGGATCCATCTTCAGAAAACATTGCCTGCGAATGTCAATCTGCGAATGTCAATTAATCGCAGTCAATGTTTTCTGAAGTTGGATCCTTGTGAATCCGAAAGATCTTAAAGTTTATTTACTTCTAATTTGTTGTTGTTTTTCTTGACTTTGGGATATTTATCGCAAGTTTAATCGTGCAAAGACGGTTCGATGTTAGTGTACTTATTTTTAAATTTGGCTGCAAACGTTTTAATATCAAAACTTCACATTTTTAATCTTAAAAAATTTGTCCAACAAATAAAATCCCCTTATACAGTAATTTCTCTCTCTCTCTCTCTCTCTCTCTCTCTCTCACTTCGCTTGGTTTACGGGATGCCTTTTAAATTTCGCACTGTTGTTTGCGAAGTTTAAGTGAAACAGTTTTCACTAACAATCAACGACAAATTACTGCAAGTACAGTCGTATCCCAGGGTTGAATGCTTATAGAGTTAAGCATAATTTGCGACGTTTTGAAATTTTTCGAAGGCATTTGTGTTGAATTTGATGTCTCAACTCAAATGAGGTCTAATGATAAATTTAATGTAGTAGATTCTCTTATTTTCCATTTTTTATTGTTCCTTGAGGATGTCACGACTATGGTGCACATCTCCACGTGCTATAAGCGATATTCCATTCCTAATTTAGGGACGCTGGTTCTCGTAAGCCTTTTTGTTTTCGTTTGAGGGAGTCACGACTTCCGTGAGCAACTCTAAGAGTTAAAAACGATCTTCCATCCATAATTTTGGTTTCTGAAAGTCCTTTTGCTTTTGTTTGAGGGTGTCACGACTACCGTGAGCAAATCCCCGGGTTATAAGCGATCTAACATCCCCAATTCAGGGACGCTGGTTCCCAAAATCTTTTTTGTTTTTGTTTGAGGGAGTCACGAATTCTGTGAGCAACTCTGCGAGATATAAGCGATCTCCCTTCCCTAATTTAGGGACGCTAATTCCCATAAACCTTTTTGTTTTTGTTTGAGGGAGTCACGACTTACGTGAGCACCTCTGCGAGCTATAAACGATCTTCCATCCCTATTTTTTTTTTCTGAAAGCCTTTTTGCTTTTGCCTGAGGGTATAACGACTGCCGTGAACAAATTCAGGAGCTATAAGCGATCTAACATCCCCAATTCAGGGACGCTGGTTCCCGTTATCCTTTTTGTTTTCGTTTGAGGGTGTCACGACTTCCGTGAACAACTCTGCGAGCTATAAGCGATCTCCCATCCCTAATTTAAAGACGCTGGTTCCCGTAAACATTTTTGTTTTTGTTTGAGGGAGACACAACTTCCGTGAGCAACTCTGCCAGCTATAAGCGATCTCCCTTCCCTAATTTAGGGACACTGGTTCCCGTAAACCTTTTTGTTTTTGTTTGAGGGGGTCACGACTCCGAGATCAACTCTGCCAGCTATAAACAATCTTCCTTCCTTAATTGTGCTTTCTGAATGCCTTCTTGCTTTTGTTTGAGGGTGTCACGACTGCCGTGAGCAACTCCACGGCTGTAAGCGATCTCCCATTTTTAATTCAGGCTGCTAGTTTACGAAAGCCAGTGCCACGAGACAAACACACAATTCATCCCTCAGCCGAGATTCGGGCCAGGGACCATCTCGGAAGAATGCTTAGAAGGCAGCGCCTCGTAACACTCGCCCAATGGGAACGCCTTTTTCGTTTTCCGGAATAGCTATTTCAATGCCACTGGACCCCAAAAATTGTGCAGCCAGCAGGGAATGAAATTACAAAGATTTTATCTTTGGCTGCTTCTTGATATGCATTGCTGTTGAGTGAAGTCATTTCTGTCATCCATACTGCAGCAAACAGAAATGAAGTCACTCAATATAAATGTACATACATCAAAGCGCAACAAAAATAAAAAATTATACTTCGATTTAAGGAATTATAGATTGCTCAAAATAAATATGGGAGCATATGACTTTGGCGACATTATGCAATCCCGTCGTGTGATATCATGCTGAAACGTGGAAATCGCGAGTGTGACGGATGGGATAATGAGATACGCACGATCCATCACATATATATCCCAGGCTTTACATATTGGTTAAAAAATTTATTATGCAAATACAACATATTAATAGCAATGTAGTCCCAGATCCCATTATCACATATAATATCAAGTTGCAAGGAGAGACAGTGCAAGAAAGAAAAGGCGGGTGTGTACGCTATACCGTTGGTATATTCTGACAGCATGGAAAAGATATATATCGGAATGACAAAGCGATCCTTGGACACTTGATGCAAAGAACACGTACGAAGTGTGAAGCAGGACATGCAGAACACAGCCCTCGCCAGAGAAGTCATGCATCGCTCGGCCGCTCCTGTATGGAATAATATTAGAAGAATTGCCCCTTACACGAATTTCAAAGAGACTGCCATCAGGGAAACAGTGGAAATCCTATCCAACAAAGTGGCATGCAATGATTTAGTCTCTACGGAACTACCAATGGTTTGGCATGCATTATTAAAAGTTGGAAACACATCACGGCGCTCTGTACAATTACGTGATAAAAATTCATGTAATATGCTCGCGATGTCACCCGCGTTATTTTCAAAAATCATCTTCGTTCTTTACATGTTCCAATTCTCTGCATTTTTGTGTCTATCATTGCCTTGAAAAAGCCTCCCAGTGGAGTGCGAAAGCTTGGCGAATATTTGTGCTGACTACACCACGAAAATAAACGGATTTCATACGCTATATGCGTTTCACTATTATTCAACTCTGGTGTATTTAAAAATAAAGGTTATGGATTGAGGATTTAGGCAGGCACAAGTATCGGCAGGAGTACGTCATCCGGAACGGTAATCTGACGGTGAAGAGATATAGAGACAATTTTTTCAGACCTATTGTCTTGCCATTATGTTGCTGCAGTTGGTAATTCTTTTCTTTTCATGGACAATGTCGTTCGACCAAGTACAGATCGGCTAGCGGACATCATGCTTCAAGAGGAGGGAATCGAGCTTAAGAAGTTGCCGACATGCTCCCCTAATTTAAATCCAACAGAGCATGCCTGGGACATATTTGGCAGATGCACTGCAGCTCGGCCGGCACCTTCGTTGACTCTTCGTGATCTGGAAACTGTTCTCATTGAGGAGTAAAGAAGATACCTCCAAAGCCTCCTTGATAACTTATGAATTCCAAAGCACACAGGTGTGCAGCTAGCGTAGCCATTCTAGGGGATCACACCCCCTACTAGAGGTCAGTTACCACCTTAAAAAAATCATTTTTTCTTGTTTTCCAGATATGTATATTGTTGTATAGCATATCGCATACGTGCATTGAATGTTAATAATCATCATCATTGTCAACCAATATCAATCCATTGCTGGACGAAGGTTTCCCCAAGTTTCTTCCACAAGGGTCTGTCTTGTACCAGTCTCCTCCTTCTAACTCCCGCATACTTTCGAATTTCATCCACACATCTCCCATGGGGTCTTCTTCTGGGTCTTTTCCTGTCCCTTGGAATCTAGTCTAAAATTTCGGCTGTCAATCGATGCTCTGTCCTTCAGGCAATATGTCCAGCCCATTGTCATTTCAGGCATTTTACTCTGATCATTATGTCTTCCACTCTTGTTATTTTTCTGATCCACGAGTTCCTCTTCTTATGACTCCTGGTTACACCAAGCATGCACCTCTCCATGCTACTTTGAGTTGTCTGCAGTCTTTGTATGTCTGTTTTAGTTATGGTCCACGTCTCTGCACCATACGTAAGCACTAGAAGGATGCATTGATCAAACACTTTTCCTTTAAAACATAATGGCATATTGCTCTTGAAAATTAGGCTGTTTCTTCCAATAGCTCTCCAGGCAAGTTTTATGTTAGTATTGCATATAAAATAGCTAATGTGCTTTTTCTTACCCATATTACTGAATATTCTACTGTATCTTACACGAAAATAATATTTTACGTTCAACAACGTCAGTCGCACATGATGTTCCTAACAATATCTCTTGCTGCCGTAATTCCTTTGAGCAATGTATTTCAATATCACTGTGAGAAAATCACGGTTAGGATACCCTATAAGTCTGCAAAAGATGGGAGCTAATTATAGATGTGTTATTCCATTTTAACATATGTTTTTAAAAAATTGAAACGAATTAAAGACGCACAATCATGAATAATAAGTATGCGCATTTTTTGGGTACGTGGACCTTGTACTTTGAAACGCCAGTGTGTTGAATTTATAGACTTCTGCACATTGAACCAAGGAAAAGTTTAAAGTCCACTTCTGCCCATGCTCGTTGCAAGTTCTTCAACTTTTGTGTCCAGTCTCCAAACCATATAATGTTGGCTGAGTTAATTAATCGAAACACGATATTTTTCTTCCTATAATCTGCAGATCATAAAAAACAGGAAAAGGAATAAAACTCCATCGTATAATTCTCAGGCCGAAAAATTCAGCGGAGAAATCGCCGTATAATCCTTTGCTGGGATGTTGATCTCGAACCGTTATTTCATGCAGAAAAGTCGCGATCTTCTTATTAAAAAAAGAAACTATGATTTCAAAGTGTCTGTGTTACTTTCAAGTGAATAAAGAACTGAAATTATGTGCTTTCCGTAGTTAGATATCACAGACCCGTAGCTAGATTCCGTAAAACGAAGTTTTGCGGTTAGGTTTAGGGCACCTGCGAACGTGTGTGACGCAAAAGTTCCCATACCACGTGATCTTCCGGAAAAAGCAAATAACATCACCTTCGTTGCTTCGTGGTTTCTGTCAGAATGCCTATAAATGAAAGACAAGCAAACAACAACAACAACAAAAAACGCCTTTCGCTCTGTTTGCGGACTTGCATCCTTGTACTGCGTTACGTTTTGCTGTTATCAACGCACTTCTGACAATTCTTTAAATATACGTACTCTCCTAATGACTCGGTTTTTTAATCCTTTAACAACCAGGTTCCTGAAATGTTGTGTCAACGCCTACTTTGTACCAACGACTTCTTTAACTATTTGTTTAGCGACAGCAATGGCGACTGAATGTTACTTTTGCGAAACCCGTAGAGGCAGTGTAAAATCAAAGAACAGGTGGTGATAGGAAATTCTGCTCACTCTAGATGGGCGTTTCAGGCCGTCGTGGTTGTTTATGTGTAAGGGCGTTATGGTCGTTAAAGGGTTAAAATTAAACAGCGTTTTTGGGCGTTATGGTCGTTAAAAGGTTAAAAATTAACAGCGTTTTGGGCGTTATGGTCGTTAAAGGGTTAGATGCCACAGACACGTTATGTTTTTAAAGCGCTGTGTTATCCGAAGAACCTAGATGTATAAATTTTTTAACAGGTAATTTGTGGGTTATATGTCAAAAAATACGATAGTTTAGACCTATATTGTTGCTAAAAAATGGTGTCAGAAACCATTGAAACTGCCCAAGAAATACGAAACTTAAGGTGTACGTAAAGTAATTTTGTTTCCTATATTCTAATGGAAAAACTTCTGTACACATTTTCTTCCCAATTAATGCGTTCCCAAGGATGAAAATTTGAACATCGATTAAAATAGCTTCATTACATAACTTGGAATACTTACTATTTCCTAAAACATAACCATAATTATGCAATCCAACATTTGTTTGTCTACTGACGTCATCAAAGTACAGGTCGCTCCATCTTTTTTCTGGTTTCAACACCACCAAAGGAAAATTAATTGATTTGTAATATAATTATGGTTATGTTTTAGAAAATATTAAGTATTCCAAGTTATAATATGAAGTTATTTTAATCGAGGTTCACATTTTCATTCTTGGGAACACACTAATTGTGAAGGAAATGTGTACAAAAGATTTTCCATTGGAAGTATACGAAGCAAAATTGGTTGACGTCTACCTTAAAGGGTAAGAATAATCTCTATTCTGGCTACAAGCTATTGTAAAAAATGGTTTTTCACCGGCGTTAAGAACTAATATTGCCAAACTTTCAAAGACCTACGGTTGGCTTTACTAAGACAGATTAATACCTGTGCTGGAGAAAACAGACTAATACCTGTGCTGGAGAAAACAGACTAATACCTGTGCTGGAGAAAACAGACTAATACCTGTGCTGGAGAAAACAGACTAATACCTGTGCTAGATAAAATGGAAAACACATGGCATCACTAAGCTGTTCTCTGAGATTCAGGTGTTAGCTCCACTAAGAAATACGAACTACCAGATATACATTTAACTGATTATTTACTTACTGTTGCCGTATCAAACTTCTCCATTTACATCGATCTTGACACACAACGCGGGCTTCACAGACTTCCATCACCCGACGAACACAAGACCTTCTGTACTTTATATTCAAAATCTTTTCCCCATGCAGATACTCCTGAATCTGATCCTCCCATGACTTCCTTGGCCTTCCTCTGCCTTTCTTTCATGCCACTTGTGCTGAAAAAATTCTCTTAGTAAGCATCTCATTACTTATTCTTTCAGCATAGCCAAACCACCAAAGAATATTAGTCTCCACCTTGCTAACAACATCTTGGTTCACATTACACAACTGCAACACATCTTCATTCCTCACACTCAGAACGTGTCTGAATCCCGTAAGTAACGCATTTGTCCAACACACAAACGACTTCTATATCACTTCCGTAGTACCTGGATTTCACTGGCATACATCAGAGTAGGAACAACATTAAAATTTAAAAATGAAATATTTGGGTTAAGTTAACTTCAAATTATACGAAAATTTAAAATTTGCACGTGAAAAAACCAAATAAAGGACCTTACAATTTTAGGATATCCCTCCAGATTTGATGCAAATCTTGCTAAAGGAATCGTTTGATGCATCCTGTCTTGTAAGAACTTCTATAGTCTCACTTACGGCAGTCCTGATGTGGTTACTATACGGATCAAAACATCGACATCTTGCCTATTGAAGCATGGCATCATTGAGACTAGCTTCTTTTGAAAGGGCTGTGTTCAGAGTTCCATTTTTTATATTACATTCGTGCTCCGTTAAACGGACGCCAATGCATCATTTATTCGTTCCTATGAACATAAGAATTTTTAATGAGCTATCCGGACGCCAAGTGACCTCTTAGTCATTCCTATGTGCGCATGAATGACTAAGAGGTCTGCAAAGTTCAAGTGCAAATTTAAAATTTTCGTGTAATTTAAAGTTAACTCAACCGCAGTTTCTGGATTTACAAAGTTCTGTAAATCATCCGCAGAAATTTGTAGACCAGAAACTAGGCTCCACTGTAGACTTAAAAAGGGTAAAGTTACTTAAAGGTTGCTTGTTCCCCCCTTGTGGCGTAGTGGTCTAAGCGATAGCTTCTGCTATTCGTACGAGATGGGTCCGGGTTCGAATCTTCGTGAGGCATGGATTTTACGGCATGTGCTCTATTCCTTCCCTGGAAGAAGTGATCCTAAATTAGGGACGTCAAGCTGCTCACCTTGGACAAACAAACAATCAAAAACGTTGCTTTCCTAGACGTATCTCAGTTGTAGTAGCTGAAAGTTAAACTATGCACACATCAACAAACTTCGTAAGGGTTCTTAAATGAATCTGGGCCACTTGCAGTTCAATGTTGTTCATTCAGTATCATTCCGCACGTCAGCAAATCCAATAGTCATCATCAAATTACACGCTGATTATCTAACAGTATTTGTTGCCACAAATAGACTTGGCTCGCATAATATTCAACAACACAACTCGCTGTCGAAACAAGAACGCTCTCAGTCGTAAATAAGAACCAGGAATGTACCTCAAGATCCCTGACAAAAGCTAGATTGTGTTCCAATTGCTACAATAAAATCACCCGCAGTAGTGGCCTTGAAACATTGAGCTGACAGCATACGACACTTTGACCTGATGTCAGCTTGTTGCCAAAGTTAAATTCGTCGAAACGGAAAATGTTGCGTTAAGCTTTAGAAAAAGTTCCAGAATAAGCCAAATTATATGTGAAGACAAGAACTAAAATTGAAGATTAAATTAGAATATATTTCACCAGAACGAAATAAGTAAAACGTACGTTTTCCCTGCATGAATGGTTGGTTATAAGTCGGTTAGGTTGTTAAACGTTTTCCTCTCTTTTTTCTTTTGGTTTGTTGGGGAGTGATTGTTAATATAAAAGTTTATCTGCATATGTATGGTAGAAAGCTAACAGTCAAACAGTTCGAGAATGAATGAAAACATCTCAAAATGAATACCTTTGTAACAGAAGAACACATTTTTTCGACAAGTTTTTCATTCTTCTTTTACATAGAAAAAATTGGATGTGTTAATACGAGACCATGCATCCGCAGTCGCGTTTTTATCCTCTAAAGAAGATCTGCGTAAATACGATAAGGAAGTTTTTCTTTGATTTTAGAAAAATTATCAGCAGTCTCGAAATAAAAAAGAGAAGATCTTTTGATACTTTTCGCAGCAACTTCTCCTATTTCATAAAAAAAATTACCTTGGCCTTTTACAAATGCGTTCCCTGTACATGTATATTATCATCATCATCATCATCATTGTCAACCATTATCAATCCACTGCTGGACGAAGGTCTCCCCAAGTTTCCTCCACAACGGTCTGTCTTGTGCCAGTCTCCTCCATGTCACCCCTGCATACTTTCAAATTTCATCCACCCATCTCCCATGTGGTCTTCTTCTGGATCTTTTCCTGTCCCTTGGAATCCAATCTAAAATTTCGGCTGTCCATCGATGATCTGTCCTTCTGGCAGTATGTCCAGCCCATTGCCATTACAGGGATTTAACTCTGATCATGATGTCTTCCACTCTTGTCATTTTTCGGATCCACGAGTTCCTGTTCTTATCTCTCCTAGTTACACCAAGTATGCACCTCTCCATGCTACTTTGAGTTGTCTGCAGGCTTTGTATGTCTCTTTTAGTTAAGGTCCACGTCTCTGCACCATACGTAAGCACTGGAAGGATGCATTGATCAAACACTTTTCTTTTAAGACATAATGGCATATTGCTCTTGAAAATTATGCTGTTTCTTCCAAAAGCTCTCCAGGCAAGTTTTGTACGCCGATTAATTTCTTCATTAATGTGACCCTCACTTGATATCTGCTGTCCAAGATAAATGTACGTATCTGTTATCTCCAGCTTTTCTCCATCAATCTATAAATCTTCATTTCTTGTAAAAGCATTGAACATCACTTTTGTCTTCTGAAAGTTCATTTTTAATCCCACTTCTTTACTCTTGTCAGCAAGTTCCTGGATCATACTCTGCAGCTCTGATGGGCTAGTTGCAAAAATGACTACGTCATCAGCAAAACGAAGGTGGGTTAGATAATCTCCATTAATCTTTATCCCCTTGTTTTCCCAGCTCAGTGACTGAAAAACACCCTCCAATGTGGCATTAAAGAGCTTCGGAGATATGGTGTCACCTTGTCTCACTCCCTTTCCAATTTTTACATGTGTTGTATTTTCAAACAGCCTAATCTTTGCACTTGCATTTTCATAGATGATATTAATAATATTAATGTATGCATCTTCAATACCGCAGGTTTTCAGAGCCATTGTAACTGCTGATGGTTTCACCGAATCAAAGGCTTTTTCATAATCGATAAAAGCCACGCACAATGGAAGTTCATATTCCCTCGCTCTTTCAATTAGTTCTCTCAGCACATGGATATGATCTATTGTGCTGTAGCCACTCCTGAATCCATCTTGTTCTCTCGGTTGAGCCATGTCCAGTGTTACCTTCAAGCGGTGTGAAAGAACTTTAGTGAAGATTTTATAAACTACTGATAGGAGGCTGATAGGTCTGTAGTTTCCGAGATCCTCAATGTCACCTTTCTTATGTAGCAGGATCATTGTAGCGGTGTTCCAATCCTCAGGAATCTTTCCTTCATTAAGGCATCGAGTGAAAATTTGGGCGAGTACTGTTTCGATTTCTCCACTTGCTTCTTGTATGATGTCTACAGTAATTCCATCTTCTCTTGGAGCTTTTCCCCGCTTCATGTTCTTGATTGCATGTGCAACTTCTGCTGGAAGGACTGGAGGAACTCTGGTACTGGTATCTTTCATGATGTCTGGAGTGCATGTATCATCCATTTCATATAATTTGGAGTAGAAATCTTTCACTCTTGTCAAACTTTCGCCTCTATTTCTTGTTACAGAACCATCTTCTTTTCTCAGTGCCATAATCTGTTTTCTTCCCTTACTGAGATGTCCCTTTGCTATCTTTAGGCTTTGATTGTTTTCAATTGCTTTCCTCACTAGTTCACAGTTGAATTTTCTTACGTCTTCAGTGATACTTTTTCGTACTGTCTTGCATAGCTCTATATATTCCACTTTGGAAGTCACATCTTCTTTAGTTGTCCTCATCTCTCTTCTTTTTTGCATCAACATTTTCGTTTTTCCTGATAATTTATTTACATGCAACTTGTTCTTAGACCCAACTAATTTTGTTGCTGTTTCCATAAGAGCTTTGGTTACTTTTCTGTTAACTTCAGAGATGTCCACTTCTTCCGATGTTAGGCCTTCTAAAGCAGAGCACCTGTTCTTCAGTTCCAACTTGAAGGTATTATGGTGTTTTTTAAGGTTGGTTATGTCAATAGATTTTGTTTGTCTTATGAGCCTGCCACGTTCAAATTTAGTGTTGAGGTGCATCTTACATCTCACCAATCTATGGTCACTACCTGTGTTGAACTTGTTTAGCATACTGCAGTCTTCTATGACGAATTTTTTGTTACACATAATAAAATCAATTTCACTTGTCGTCCCATTTGGATGTCTCCATGTCCATTTCCTGTGTGGCTTTTTCTTGAAGAAGGAGTTCAAGATGAAAAACCCTTCTGCCTCTGCAAACTCAACGAGAGTATTTCCACGCTGGTTTCTGTTGCCGTGACCGAATTTACCTACTGAAGTTTCATTCTGTTGCCGTTGCCCTATTTTTGCATTGAAATCTCCCATAATTATTTTCAAGTGCTGCTTACCTTTATTATTTAGATGACAAATTTCCTCATAAAATTCTTCAATTTCTTCTTCAGGATGACTTGTGGTGGGTGCATAAGTTTGAATAATCTGAACCTGGTATCTTCTCGATAGTTGGATAACGAGTCGTGCAGCTCTGTCAGAGGAACTTTCAACTTCTACAACTTTATCCTTCAGTTTCTTGTTTATTATAAATCCAACACCACTAGTTCTGCCAGTATCTGTCCCACGATAGTAGAAGAGATGTCCACTTTTCAGTTCGATGAGATCTTCTCCTTTTCTCCTTATTTCACTTAGCCCCACGATGTCCCACTTGATCCTTTGTAGTTCCTCTTCCAATTCAAGAAGCCTTGAATCAGAAGATAGGGAGCGTCCATTGTAAGTAGCCAAGGTCAGCATCAGATATATATATATATATATATATCATCATCATCAACCATCATCACGTCCACTGCTGGATGAAGATCTCCCCAAGTTTCTTCCACAATTGCCTGTCTTGAGCCTGTCTCCTCCATGTCACTCCAGCATACTTTCGAATTTTATCCATCCATCTCCCGTGGGGTCTTCTTCTGGGTCTTTTCCTGTCCCTCGATATCCAGTCTAAAATTTCAGTTGTCCATCGGTGGTCCGTTCTTCTGGCAACATGTCCAGCCCTTTGCCATTTCAGTGATTTCACTCTAGTCATGATGTCTTCCACTCCTGTCATTTTCCTTATCCACCAGTTCCTCTTCTTATCTTTCCTGGTTACACCAAGCATGCATCTCTCCAGGCTTCTTTGAGTTGTCTGCAGTCTTTGTATGTCCTTTGTAGTTAAGGTCAATGTCTTTACTCCGTACGTAAACGCTGACAGGATGCATTGATTAAACACCTTTCTTTTAAGACATGATGACATACTGCTCTTACAAATTGTACTGTTTCTTTCAAAAGCTCTCCATCCAAGTTTTATACGCCGATTAATTTCTTCATCGATGTGACCCTCACTTGATATATGCTGCCCAAGATAAATATAGGTATCGGTTGCCTCAAGCTTTTCTCCATCAATCGATAAATCTTCCTTTCTTGTAAAAGCATTGTACATCACTTTTGCCTTCTGAAAGTTCCATTTTAATCCCACTTCTTTACTCTAGTCAGCAAGTTATTGGATCATACTCTGCAGCTCTGAAGAGGTAGTTGCAAAGATGACTACGCCATCAGCAAAACGGAGGTGAGTTAGGTAATCTCCATTAATCTTCATCCTTTTGTTTTCCCAGTTCAATGATTGAAAGACAGTTTGCAATATGGCATTAGAGAGCTAGGAAGACATAGTGTCACCTTGTCTCACTCCCTTTACAATTCTTATTTGTGCTGTATCCTCAAATATTCGAACCTTCTAATGAATGCATCTTCAATACCGCAGGATTTGAAAGCCATTGTTAGTGCTGATGGTTTCACGGAATGAAAGGCCTTTTTATAATTAAAAAAAGCAATGCATAATAGGAGTTCACATTCTCGTGTTCTTTCAATTAGTTCTCTCAGTACGTGGATATGATCTACAGTGGTGTAGCCACTCCTCAATCTAGCTTGTTCTCTTGGTTGAGCCATGGCTAGTGTTACCTTCAAGCGATGTGAAAGAACCTTAGTGAAGATTTTATAAACCACTGATAGGAGGCTAATGGGTCTGTAGTTCCTGAGATTCTCAACGTCTCCTTTTCTATGTAGCTGGATTATTGTGGAATTGTTCCAATCCTAAGGAATCTTCCCTTCACTCAGACATCTGGTGAAACGTTGGGCGAGTGCAATTTCAATTTCTCCACTTACATCAGGTATAATGCCCACGGTAATTCCATCTATTCCTGGAGCTTATCCCAGTTTCATGTTCTTAATTGCATATGTAAATTCTGCAGGGAGGATTGGAGGGACTTTGGTACCGGTACCTGTCATAATGTCTGGAGTAGATGTATATTATCCCTTTCATATATTTTGAATAGAAATATATCACCCTTGTCAAAATTTCGCTTCTATTTCTTGTTACAGTACCATCTTCTTTTCTCAGAGCCATAATCTGTTTTCTTCCCTTACTGAGATATCCTTTTGCTCTCTTAAAGCTTTGGTGGTTTTCAATTGCTTTTCTCACTAGTTCACAATTGGATTTCCTTATGTCTTCAGTGATACTTTTTCGCATTGTCTTGCATAGCTCTATACATTCCACTATGGAAGTTACGTCTTTATTTGTCTTCATTTCTCTTCTCTTTTGCATCAACATGTTTGTTTTTCCTGAAATTTTCTTCCTATGTAACTTATTCTTAGTACCACCTATTTTTGTTGCTGTTTCCATAAGAGCATTGGTGAGTTTTCTGTTAACTTCAGACATTTCCACTTCTTCCAGTGTTAGGCTTTCTAAAGCAAAGAATAGGTTCCTCAGTTTTAATTTGAAGGTATTATGATGTTTTTGAAGGTTGGTTGTGTCAATACATTTTGTTTGTCTTATGAGCTTGCCACGTTCGAGTTTAGTGGTGAGGTGCATCTTACACCTCACCAATCTATGGTCACTACCTGTGTTGAAATTGTTTAGCGCACTTCAGTCTTCGGTGACAATTTTTTTGTTATACATAATAAAATCAATTTCACTTGTCGTCCCATTCGGTTGTCTCCATGTCCATTTCCGGTGTGACTTTTTCTTGCAAAAGGAGTTAATGATGAAAAACCTTTCTCCCTCTGCAAACTCTAAGAGAGTATTTCCACGATGATTTCTGTTCCCATAACCGAATTTGCCAATCGAAGTTTCATTCTGTAGCTTTTGCCCTACTTTTGCATTGAAATCACCCATAATGATCTTCAAGTGCTGTTTGCCTTTGTTATTTAGATTCCGAATTTTCTCGTAAAATTCTTCAATTTCTTCTTCAGGATGACTTGTAGTGGGTGCATAGACTTGAATGAACTGAGCGTAGAACCTTTTTGAGAGTTGGATAACGAGTCGCGCAGCCCTGTCAGAGGAACTTTTAACTTCCAGAATATTGTTCTCCAGTCTTTTGTTTATTGTAAATCCAACACCACTAGTTCTGCCAGTATCCGTTCCACGATAGTAAAAGAGATGTCCACTTTTCAGTTCAACGAGTTCTTCTCCTCTTCTTCTTACCTCGTTTCGTCCCACAATGTTTCAGTTGATCTTTTCCAGTTCCTCCTCCAATTCAAAGAGTCTTGAATCAGAAGATAGGGAACGTCTATTAAATCTCTCACTGGCCGCTACCTTGGCCGGGTACATTCCAAGTTCGAAATTGTGTAATAAGTATCTTTGGGGGTGGGGGGGGGCATAACTCACCACGCAGACCAAGCGGGTTGATGAGTGTGGAATATCATTTCCTCTAATCCTGATGGTATAGTTATACCGCTATTCATCTGTCGTCAGAACCCCTTTATTGGGAACAGGATGCACCACGAGAAGGCGGGGCTGACATTTGTCAAGGAGAGGCTGGGATATATTGCGCATTAACTGACCTTGCATCCCATATATATATAGCAGAAAAACCAAGTAAATCATTAAAAAAAACTTTGAAATTCTAAAGTGCCCAAGACTGCACAAAAGAAAGATCAAAACATATGCTGATATAATGCTAAAACCAAAGCAAAAAACTAAAGAGAAAAATTAAAACAATATGAAAATAGAGAAAAAAATTTAGAGGAAAATAATGAAAAATGCCAAAACTTTCGAACCAAATGAGCACCGGAGCAAACTAAAAACACAAAAACAAAAAATAAATTTTCCAAAAGCTAGAAGAACACAGGGATTGCAGATCGTATGACAGAGTCTCTTATGGCTTCCTCAGAGGCTAGCATGAAGAAAATCTCTCATATATCTACAAAAACTAGGAAAGTGTGGGTTTCTGCTAATTTAGGTTGCTACAAAGGAAAATTTAAAGTTAAGGGAAAATTCAACAAATTTAACAGAGACAAATAACCCACTATTAGCAAACCAAATAACACTGTCCGACTAACACTTAACGATAGCCAGTCCAAGAGAATTCATGCAAACATTCAAAAGAAGACAAATACCCAATTCAAGACAAAACAAGAGAAGAAAAACATAAACTTATAATAAGGGAGATGGAATCCTTAGAGCCGAGGTTCAAACCTCAAAGAAGAAAGAGAAAAGCCCAAGACACACACAATAAGTACTTAGGAAGTTAAGCAAAGTACATTACCTAGCAATAACAAATACGCTTTTCACTTCAAAATAGATGTAACAACCTTAAAAAGATAAGAAATAAAACAGAGAATTGCTAGTAAAAAATAAAATATTTACAAATTATTGTTCAAATCAGTCACATACCAGCAAAAAGGCCCTAAGCCTAAAGAGTAGTACACTTGTAACAAAACGTGGTTACAGGCAAAAACTAAATTGGAAGAAACCCACACTTTTTTGGTCTTTGTATATATATGAGATATTTTCTTTATGCTTGCCCCTGACGAAGCCATAAGAGACTCTGTCATACGATCTGCAATCCCTGTGTTCTTCCAGCTTTTGAAAGATGGAATTTTTTTTTGGTTTTTGTTTTTAGTTTGCTCCTGTGCTCGTTTGGTTCGGAAGTTTTGGCATTTTTCATTTTTTTTTCCTCTATATTTTTTTCACTATTTTTTTTTTTGTATTTTAATATTGTTTTATATTTCCTCTTTACTTTTTGCTTTAGTTTTAGCATTATATCAGTATATATATATATATATATATATATATAATTAATAAATAACACCCTAAACAGACCGACAACCCCGACCTCTACTTCACCAAAATTGAACACAAAACTAAAATTTTCAAAAATGACAAAACTCCCTACTTTTCAAACCTGAAATACAAAAGTACAAATAAAAACATTAATCACATGCACCAACTAAAACACTCCAGCAACCCAGACCAATCTTCAGGAAAAAGTATCTGTGTCACTTGAGAAAATATAAGAGTTCAGGTTTCATGAGTGTGCTTTATTACTTTCTCATTTGGCAAATTACATTTTCAAAATGTAGTAACACAAAACTACATTTTGTTGCACACTGCTTTCCCTACCTGAACTCATAATTGCAAAACCAATAACAAATCAAATACCTGAATTCCCTAAAGATATGAAATAGCAAGTACAAAATAAAATTCAAATCCATCCTCCCAAGTGATATATAAACAAACTGATGGTTTACGGTTAAACCTTTTTAATGTTACTTCCATGAATTCTATAATATAACACCAATCTGTTGATGCGTTCTGAAAACTAATCGATCAAAAATTAATCTTTGGATGTAAAGAATGTAGTGTTAAATTTCTCCGGGACTACTCGGAGTAAGCATCTTTTTATTGTGGTCCTAAGAATGGTTATTTCAAAGCTTAAAAGATAGTATGTTACAAAAACGAATTTTGAAATTAGTTTCATGATTTTGAAAAGACAGCTGATTATGAAAATGTTTTTTACAAAACTTTAGAGGACATTGATTTTTAATAATATTGAAAATATAAATTTTAAATGCTTAGTAATAGATTTTTTATTATTGTTGATACGTACAATTATGAGGAACTGTAAAATAATAATATTGCGATGTATCGATCTTAAAATTCTAGAAGTCCATGAACTTAAAAACGTAGGTCCAAAATCATAATCCCTTCTTTTATCGTAAACACCAATATTTAACTACTGCCCTTTGTCGCTTGTAATCTCCAAATTCAAAAAGTGACGGAAAGCATATTAATACTTTTTTCCAACTGACATTCAAGTGGGTAGAGTTGTTTCATCTCCAAATCTCTCCCGCTTTCATTAAAGTAAATGAAATCATCAACATATCTGAAGTTATGAGTCTCTTCAATATTGAAATTCTGTTCATAATAGTGTAGGCATAAATTTGCTAATAAGCTTGAATAACTAGTTCCCATAGGATACCTCTTTTTTGTGTCTAAAATCTCTTTTGATCAAATATGTAATTGTGATAAATACAAAAATTACATATTAATGTCCATTATTTTTTTCAATATTCAATAAATGACCATATTTAATATAGTACCCCTGCAGCACTTCATACAAGTACTTTTGGTTAGTTGAAGTGAAAAGATTACAAAAATCATAAGTATTTATTGTACCCTTAAATTTTGGATTTCTGTTTATAAACTGTATAATATTTTTATTGCTTGATATAATCCAAGCAAAATCCTTAATTTGATCATAAATAATTTCTAGATACTTTTGAAACATCTTTCCAACCTTTTTATTATAACTGTTTGAACAACATGTAATGAATCATAAGCCTATAAGTATATATATGTATAGATATACACTGCTGGTCACCCAAAATCCAACACCAAGAAGGAAGCATCCGATTGGCCTGAAATTCAGAGTATGCGTCGCCCGCGAGAGGTCATGCAAACGATTAGCATTGCAGGGCATATGGAAATCATGTGCGCCCGGCACGCCACCAAGAAGCACTATAAGAAAGGAGCACAGAAGGCGAGGTTTAAATAGTGGAAGTGTGTTGTGTTGCCGGACCTGTGCGTGGGAAGCTTCCTGATGCCTCGTCGCAGAATACGGCAGTCATTCCAGCACGTTTCGGAATTCGACAGAGGACGAATAGTGGCTTATCGCGACAGCGGTTTATCGTACCGAGACATCGGCACCCATGTGTGACGACATCCAGCCACAGTGAGGCGAGTATGAATTCGGTGGGTGCAGGAGGGACGGACGGACCGACGTGAGCGATTGCCGCAGCCATGGCACACCACCGAAAGAGAGGACCGGCATGTTGTGCGGCGGGAATTGACGGCTCGCACATCCACATCACGAACGTTAGTGCAGGAATTAGGGTGTGCTGCGCAACAACCTGTTTCAGCACGTACCGTTCGACGTCGTCTGCAGGAGCGGGGACTTGTCCCACGGCGCCCGTTGCTCCGATTACTATTGACGTTACACCACCGGCGAGTGCGGCGGCAGCGGGCCGTTTAACGCCGCACCTGGACTACGGAATGGCACGGCATTGTCTTCTCCGACAAATCCTGCTTCTGCCTGCAACACCACGATGGTCGGATCCGCGTGCGGCAGCACCGCGGCGAGAGACTGTATGACGCCTGCATTATGCATCGCCATACCAGTCCGTCGCCTGGCGTTATGGTTTGTGGCGCAATTGGATATGACACCCGCACACCACTGGCACGCATCGCCGGTACACTCAAAAGCCACCGCTACATCTGCGACGTTTTGGAGCCTGTAGTCCTCCCTTACCTGCAGGACCTGCCAGCGGCCACGTTACAACAGGACAATGGGCGCCTGCACGTGGCACGTATCGTGCCACAATTCTTTACGGCACACCAGGTGTCACTGCTGCCGTGGCCCGCCTGTTCTCTCGATATGTCGCCCATCGAACACGTCTGGTCGCTGATCGGTAACCAAGTGGCCCGGTAAGCACCACCCGCGGCTACGCCTGATGAACTGTGGCAACGTGTGGAAGCAGCCTGGACCGACATACCCCAAGCCCACATCCAAAGCCTCTTTCGTTCGATGCCGCGGCGTGTAGCGGCCGTTATTGCCAGCCATTTGGGCCACACGAACTGTTAATTTCTGCTTGTTCCGCAAGTCGGACGGGACTGTAAGCTCAATAGTTTCATCTTTGTATATGTCGTTATGTGTCCAGTAAATCTGGCTGTGCTATCTCGTGTCCTTCTTGGTGTTGCATTTTGGGTGGCCAGCAGTGTACACACACACACACACACACACACACACACACACACACATATATATATATATATATATATATAGCATAAGCAAATAATGTGAATTGCTTTCTTTTCCATTTGGTTGTTTGCTTTTTCTGGTTTAATTTATTTTGGTTCATGATTATTTTGTAAAAATTTTTTTTTGTAATTACTGGTTATTTTTGGCTGGTAGTTTGTTTCCTTTTTGTAACAAGTTTAATGTATCCCTTTGGTACATTTATTGGTTGGATTTTAATTGCTCACTTTCTTCTTTTTTTAATTTTGTTGTGCGGTCGGGCAAATGTGTTTTAGTTTGCTGGGTACGGGTTTTTATTAGTTATCCCTTTTATTGGCATTATTCCCCTAAATTTAATTGGTCCTTTTAGCAAACTAAAATAGCAGAAACCCACAATTCTCTGGTCTTTGTAGATTAGTGAGTGTTCTTGTTGCTTGCCCTTGACGAAGCCGACAAGAGGTCAGTCATTAATATGCTTCCCCGCATTCTTTTATTCGGTACTTTGCATCGTTTGAAGCTAGCCTGGTTCGGATGGTGTATTTGGTGACTGGTGGTCTTTCTATTATTTTTATTTCTCTTGTTCAAAAGTTTTGCTTTGTTTTGCCCTATATATGTATATATGTATAATTTTGCATTGAAAGCAGATATTTTTATTATTACGGTTATTATTATTATTCCCATTCATGCTTCCCCAAGAAATACTCGTGTTTCCTTTCTCTGTCCTTCCGGCGCATAAATGTGGCGCCAAGACAATCTGCTACACCTATCAGTAAATAGTCCAGGTCTGTAAGCGAGAAATCTCCATTCTGTTTGTCAACAGTTCATCTTGTTTAAATAGTCGTCTCCGCTTGAAAATAGTCGCACAATCTAGTTCGGAAATTTCCATTCAAATATTCGGTGTCGAATACAAGGCAACATTTTCCCAGAATGAAACAGCAAGCTGTGGAAGGGGTTCCAACTTTATTAGCCCCGAGTGAGCACAGAAACATTAATCTGAGCGATGCTTCGATAGTGTGTGCGGTGGAGACAGTGTATATTGCGCCTCTCCCTCAATGAATAGCAGATAACAGCGATAAGGGGCCTTTGGTGGCGAAACAGTTCCTGCATGTTATCAGCCTACAGCGACACTTAGACAGTGTTTCGATTGGGTCACATGCCACTGTGCTGCGCTGGCTTTTAACGAAGCGCCTTATCACTGTTTGCCATCGAATTCCTCTGCTCGGAAAGTCGCATTAAAAACTAGCAATAGAAATGTCCTCACAGCTTTAAAACCTTCTATGTTCTGTTGTGTGGGGGAAATGAGGAAGGAAAACATTCCCGGAATGCTGCTATGTATGTGCGTTGTGTTTGCTCCCCTCCTCCTTACTTCTCTTTTCTTCAGCCATAAATGTTTAATAGCTTTTGTAGGTTTGTACTTACATTTCAAAAATGCTGAGTCGACAGAAAAAAAAAGAGGCACTCAAGGTAAGGAAACCATCTTTGAATTCAACAACGGAGCCTTTTTTTTTCCAGTCTAAGATTTCCTTTCACGTTTTGTTAGAGAAGGAACTGAAGATTTAAATGTGTAATCGCTACACAATGTTTCTAATAATAGAACAGGAGGTGTAATTTTTGGAATTGTGGAAAAATTTGCAGCGCTGCTGAATTTGAAGTATGATATGTTGTACTTCTTCATGAAAACGACGACAGAAAAAAAGAGCGGACTTAATTCAGAAGCGAGCTACCAATTAAATTGAACACCAAAGACACCGAAAGACAAAAATACCGCAAACGAGAAGTTCTTGATTTTGCTTTGAACGGGCACAAGATTCTTCCACAACGCTTTAAGCTATTTCTAAAAATAAACAGCGCCTCTTTAATTTTCTCGAAAAGTATATCTCAAAACTAATTCGAGCAGCAGCACTAGAGACACGTCTCATTGCTTTGCCACCGCATCCAAAAATTGTGACGTAATGAGTATAAATCGCTTTTATTCTACTGATTTCTAACAAATACCGATTGTACAGCTTAGCTATTAAGGCTTGGAGTTAATTGCTGTAAGTGAAATCTTACGCTTCATAATATATAGAAAATAATTTTTACGATGGCGTAGAGTGAGTGACCTAATACAGTATTTATCCGGGGCTCAATATTTTTTTAAATTTCTCTCCACCTTTTTCCGTACTGTAAAATATAATTTCAGCGGATTTTTAGGTATCCAATCGCCCCCTGCTAAAATGATAGTTAACCACATAAAATGAGGTAGAAGTTTTATTTATATAGATGCAGTGCTGTATAACATAAAAAAAAACAGTTGAAACAAAACAAAAATATGTTTACTCTCGTTTCCACTCTACCAGAATATTTTGCTATCCCACTCCACATTAAAAGTACTATACTGATTCTTATGTTTTTGCACCTAGCAATTATGTGGTTAATGTGGGCCCAAGTTTATAATGTTTTTTTTTTTTTGTTTTTTTTTTGGCGTAGGACTACATCTAACTCTGCGGAATAAATATGTGGCAAACTTACGGCTGACCGCCTGTGACCAAAATAGGTCCCAACTGAAATCATTATAGCGTTAAAAATACGTGCCTCACACTAATCGTGTTAGCATATTCGTGAAAAGCATGGAGTCCAATTCGCGTACTGCGCAATACATCGTGCGCGCGACGCTCCCCTCGCGCACAGGGAGCGAGGGGAGATGATGCAATATTTCAGGGTGTGCCGCCGCGTCTGACTCAGTCTATATCGGCAACCGTGAGCGCAACACGACTGTGGCGTGGTATCGTTTTAAATCTCTCGACGAGATCTATTCCAATATTTGAAAAACATTTCGCGCTGGTTTGAACTGAACATTTTAAAAATTGTTTTCTTGTGAACCGGTCAACACTTTTGACAATATCGCGATTTTTCTGGACGACCATGAGTGCAAAACGACTGTGCGTGATATTGTTTTAAATCTCTCGACGAGATCTATTCAAATATATAAAGAACATATCGCAGCGGTTTAAACTAGAATTTTTAAAAATTGTTTTTGTGTGAACTGATTAACATTTTCGACAATGCCTCCGAATTCGCAGAATGAACGCAAGCAAAAGTGGAGAAAATCAAATCGAGAGGTAAGAGCAAGAGATGAGGAATGCAAGAAGCCCAAGAAGGACAGAGCCCCACGTTGGGTAATTCGTGTATCGATCTGCTTTGTGTTCGCAATGTATCCAGCATCATTGGTAAAAATTATGTGAGCTACTTTTCACATCATTGACCTGTGTTAGATATAACAAATTAAATAAACGCTTTGAAACCATACTCGACTAGCTCATTTCAACTCTCCGATCTCCAAGTCGTAGTCCTACGTTCCAAATTTTCTTCATCCTTAATAAACTAAAAAGCTGTTTCAATAAAAAGTCCATTTCGTTCATTTTAGTTACACGAGCGCACCTTACAGCTTAACGACACAAACTAAAATCAGACGCTCACTGGCTAACTGCGCAAACGGTACCAGCCTCGAAAAGCAGTTTTACGCATGCGCAGTACACCGCGTATTTGTTCATGAAGACTTGTTCTCCGAAGCTGAGCCGAGGTGGCGAGTTGACGAAAGTCGGCTGTCTCACCAACGCGGTATTCAGTGCCCTCTAGTGAATGGATATGGAAGGTTGTATTGCGTTCCCTAGTTACTCAATTATTGTAGTGGCTCACACCGCATTCAGAACATCTAGGCGCTTGTTACTAGAGATGAGACGGGCTGTGTCCGAGCCCGAAAGCCCGAGCACGAGCCCGGACCCGAGACGGGCTCGGGCGGGATACGAATAACATGAGTTCCATCTCGGGCTCGGGCGGGCTCGGACGAGTTACGAATAGCATATTAATTACATCTCGGGTGGGCTTCTTTTTTATGTTAAAGTACTGAGAGTCTTTCTTTTCCGTTTTTTTTTTCTTTTTGTTCGGAGTTTATGGAAGAGGAAACATTTTTTTTCCTGCAGTATATCTATGAATCCTGATTGCATGGGAACGGAATTGATGTGTCATTGTGGGATAGTTTAAGTGCTTTTAAGAGAGTAATTAGCCTAGGAAAGTAAAGGGTTGAGGCAGGGGAAGTAGAAATTAGGGAACTCCACCTTCGCACAGACGCAGTAGGACAGTCAGTTCAGCGGCCAGCTAAAATTGCACTTAGACGCATCAGAGAAGACGATCTCAGTTCTCAAAACAACCATCCGCAATGAAACACATGGGGTGGGATGGAAAAGCCACTAGTGTCATAAATTTGTGATTGAAACGTAGTGCACAGGAGAGGAAAAAATATGTTATAAATTAAGACGTAGAGGGTGGATAAAGATACGCAGTTTGACTATGATGTGAAGAATAGCCCTTGGAGCTGAAGATGGGAGTTGAAGTGCGAATCAAAGTAAATTCCCCAGAGGAAACGGCCGCTTGAGAATCAGCGGTAGGATAGCCGGGAGATTTATTGCTTTGACGGATTTGTTCAGCCTGTGTGAACCCGGCCTTTGGATCTCAGTTCTGAGGACGGAAGTTCGCCCTCAGTACTTCAGAACTCATTGTTAAATCAAATATGGTGTAGAAGGCGGCAAGGAAACAACAAATAAAGCAAAGCTTTTCTAATAGCTGTTACTGTCGCCTCCACTCAATATTCATCCCTTAAGTTGAGTTACTCTTTTTATCCATTTGTGCATTACAATATGAATGATCCATATCCTGAAGTTATACGAAAAAAGTTAAATACCGGTGACTGTAAAACAGTTAAAAATGAAGTGAGAAAATCTACCGCGTGGAAACAATTTTTCCAAATTATTGATTGCACGATTAACGCAAAATTGGATTACAGTTCACTGCGAGAAATGCGAATGCGTTTTGAAATATAGAAGTTTTTCAGGATCTAGCAGACTTTTACATCCTGCCAATACATGCGAGAAGACCGTCTCCTCTCCATGCACAAAAAAGGTTGATAGTTTATTTTTCTTACATAAGAAAAAAATATCTGCTACTGCAAAATTTTCTGTGAAACTGTAAAATATAAATTTTATTTCAAGCTTATATCCTTCCTAATGAGGCGCATAAATGCTGAGCATCATATTTCATGCTCCTTCCTGCTTCATGTAAATATCGGATAAAAGGGAGAAAAGCATCAGCACTTGGAAAAGTAGGGCTCGTCCCCCACAGTACACAGACCTCATGGGGCTCAGTCGGTCTCGGGCCGAAACATTTCGGGCTCGGACATGGATTCGTGATAAGAAAACAGAGCCCGAACTCATTTCTACTGGTTACTAACACGGATTTTCTTTCGGAATTTTTCCAATGAAAATAAATAACTTTTTTTTTCATTTCCATGTGGGGCTAGGACCCGACACCACTGATTTTTTACGATTATTTCATTCATTAAACAATACTGAAATTATTGTGCGTGACCGAGAGGGTCTTGTACAGCAATAGTGAAAAACAATGGATCGAAATAGGGAGACTTCTGACACAAGCAAAATGTTCGAGGTGACACTATTATGATGCACATGTGTGTGTGTGTACCCACATTATCCTGTCAGAAGGTTTGCAGTTCTTACAGTTAGATTCAAAGCATCCCTTTATTGAAAGACATTAACTTCATCTTTTGGCTTTGTTTGCGTCGTGAAACATCTTCAGTTAACCCTTTTAAGTGGCCGATGTACCTGAACCAAGAGTTGCCCAAATAGTTATGCGCTCCTCAAGAAGAAGTGTTCTTATGGTGACCGGGTTATACGAATGCTACGGCAAAACAATTCCTTTCCCTCTTTCCCACAGGAGTATCCAATATAAATCTGTCACTGGTTGTAAGTGCTCCCTTGCAGTCCTTAGTCTTACAGTATGTAGTCTTATTTCCTTGTAGTCCTTTAATCTCTGTTCCATCACCCAAGGAATGATTCGGAAGTAGTCCCCCGGACATGAACACCATGCCACAGGGTAGAAATAAGTTACTAAAAGATATTTTCTGTCTTAGGTCCTTCGCCCTTTTTATAGCATTCTTAGCGGAAAAAAATATTAGACAGGAACGATTAATGACAATCAGACCCCCAAATGACCACTTAGGTAAACAACAAACTTAAGGTAAAAGCAACGCTTCAGGATGCGTAGGTTCTCTCGTTTCTGTCCGGTTCGGCCTACTTTTGAGACAGCGAATATATTTGTTCGAGCTGATTTCAGCCTATTTTGTTAACCTCGAGTTATTTCGTTCCAGATAGTTAAATGGTTAATTCACGGTAAAATGGTGCTACGAAGATAAGTCGATGTTTTCACATGATCTAAGTAGTTCTCCTGTGACTGTCCCATGAATAGCACAGACAGAGTTGCCAGCTGTTATTCCAGCACTTGAGGTTTTGTTAATCACTGTTATGATATCACTTAAGGTGGAGATAAAGGCATATGCGATGCAGCCTTCAGCTCATAAATAACGCTGGAAATCGGGCTGTTTTTGCGACTCCTTATTGTGGGGGTCTTCGTGAGAGTTTCGTGAGAGAGTTTTGTGAAGTCTTTCACTTATCAGATGGCAATTTTTGAAGAAGCCTCTGTCAGCGTCTTAGATCACCAGCACCAAATTTTTGATTTACATAAGTTTGTAAGTAGAAAAGCCAATAAACTGTAATGTAAGTGATTTAAATAATTACTGACAACCTAAACAAAAGTCTATAACCGCTTAGTTATTATTGTTTGTATGAAAACTTTTATTAGTCAAGGAAGAAAGGTAAGGAAGTGCCATGTTTCCAGTACTAGGCGTACGTAGAGCGCCACCTATTAACGATAAACAATACTACTCCAACATGCGGATATTTAATTTTAATATATTTCCGATGATTTTTTTCTCAAATTTGCGAACCACTGACTACAGTTCAGTGTCTTCTTCGTTCGTGTGACAATTTTCACGTGTCAGGAACAGAGTTTGAAACGGGTCAAAAATTTCGGACCCGGACCCGTAACTGACGCGGACAAGTCTGCTTTGAACTATAAATTCGAAACTCTATTTATATATATATACAAATAAACGCAATATATATATTTTATCCCAACAACTGCTTGATATTTAATAACTGAAATCCTTTTTTAAAAATAGAATAAAATTTAGTTACTTGCTGAATTTTAGTGCCATTTTTAGTGTCACTATTTTGCGTAATGCAGAAGTAATGGCTGACTATCACCGTGACCAAATATTACAAATGGGAATCATTATTTACGATTACACAAATGTATTTTTTTTAATGCATTTACATTGTTCACTCTTTCCACGCTTTGATCGAGGTGCGTATACTTTCATATGGTCCGTTAGATTTTTGGTTCCATAATCTTTCATTACACTGTCAACATCTTTCTTTGTAATTATACACTTTCCTCATTTTGAACAACAAGTAAAACCAAACAATACAGAATTATTCACAGGTTCCTTAATGAGACGAAACAATTTCCAGCATTCACTCTTCCACTTGTGGTTTTCAGCAAGCACGTATGTGTTGGCCACGACGCCTTTCTCAACCTTCTTAATATTAAATCCATCCATATTAACAAATAAGGAGTTGATTTCAACATCACATGTCATGGGAACGGGATGTTAGCATATCAGAGTGAATCAGCTGAGAAGAAGGCGAATGGCGTTTACCTGTACCTTGCGCTGGACAATCGTAAAGTAATGGTGTCGGTGTTTCTGACGTCGTTCGGTGGAAATCTTCGTTGCTTTAAGAAAAAGACGACAATATTTTTGCATGGCAAATCATTATTCCCTCCGTAGGCACCAGTATCGACTGCAGTATTCCACAACGCGCATTTTTCTTTGGAACATATTTTTCTCTTTTCAAATAAAACGGGGATAAAACATGCTCAAAATCGGGTCGGGAGCACCTTGACCCTACCTGTTGGACCCGCAAGGAATTGTCCACCCGTTGACCCGTGGCCCGTTTCCATCTCTGGTCAGGAAGCATTTCTTATATATGTGAACTTGTGTAACTCAGTTTTCACCATTGCAAATGTAGCAGCACATGTTTGCTTGATGACCACCTTAACACCGGGGTCGATTCTGCGTACGTAAGTGACTCACCGAACGCTTAGCCAGCTTATTCTTTCTCTTGTGTTGGATCAGAGCTATGAACCCCGCAGGTACATTTCCCTCTTGGATATCATATACATACACAGATGCATACAAGTGACTAAGGTGTTCTACGAAATTCGCTTCTCAAAGCATAACAGTTTACCAAAGCTTAATTACTACTGATGTATCAAACATCTGAATTTTCAGTGATCTTGACACACAACATGACATTTTGTATTCATTACCGTCTTTTTTTTTTCATACATTCTTGAATCCTTAGACGCCCTTTAATATTGTTTCCAGACACTTGGGATGAATAAATTCTCTATTTAGAATCTCATAGTTCATTCTTTCGACATGAGCAATACCACCTATAACGAAGTAAATTTCTTTGACATTTTTGGTCCACGCCGGGGATCAAACCCGAGTCCTCTTATTCCGGAACAAGTCGCTCTACCAACTGAGCTATGCAGACGTTCGTTCTCGCTGCTATCTGCCTTTATGTCGTGTGCGTCCTGAGGGGCAGGCACGTCACATCCTCTCCCCTAAAAAAGGCCGGGACCATGTATCGTTCTAGGCAGCTATCCGCTGAAGAACGTGCGCTTGAAAACTCGCAGTCAATCTGGTGTATGGAATGCAACATCACACACATTCATTTTTCGAAGCGCAGAAGAAAGTGTTCTCTTATTTTTCCTGTCTCGCGGTGTGGAAAGAATATCACACCATTGCGAGAACTTTAACGGCGGGGCCATCCAGGAAGTTCGGGCGCCATTATAACGAAGTAACTTTCTCCTACATTTTGGTCCACGCCGGGAATCGAACTCGAGTCTTTTTATTCCGGAACAAGTCGCTCTACCAACTGAGCTACGCAGACGTTCGTTCTCGCTGCTATCTGCCTTTATGTCGTGTACGTCCTGCGGGGCAGGCACGTCACACACCTTAGACTGTATTTGGCTCCATCCTACAAACAGCATTTTTATTCACATCGACGATCTTTATTTGGCACATGACCAGGACGAGTTTTTCAAAAATCCCCAGTAAGTGCTATTTTTGGACTATTTTCACTGTATTCCTTATAACCACTTCCTTCAGAAAACTTGAAAATTTTCATCGTCCTGGAGCGGGGATTGAACCCGCACCTCCCGATTTCCGGCCGAGCCTGCTAGTCATTACACTACACAGGAAAAGGAAATTCCAAGCAACTGAACAGAGATAACTGAGAACCTTCAGATTTGCGCTAGTAGAAGCTGTTTCTGCCCAATCGTAGCTTGTCATGTCCTTTTCTCACATCCGGGGTCAGATGTACTGTAGGTCACAAATTCCAGTGATGAAAGTACGTTACATACAATTGGAAAAGGAATTTTTCCGAAGAAATAATTCTTCATAAATACATGGTAGGCATTGTAATGCTATTATTGGCATATTTTCACTGTATTCCATGTAACCACTTTGTTTCGAAATTTTCAAGTTTTCTGAAAGAAGTGGTTACATGGAATACAGTGAAAATATACCAATAATAGCATTACAATGCCTAACATGTATTTATGAAGAATTATTTTTTCGGGGAAATTTGTTTTCCAATTGCATACCAATCACTTTATTTTTAGGGTATTGGTGTAGATTACGACTATAGAGGAGGACCGTCATAAACTTACTTGTTTTGATTAGCGCATACGCTATTTTAATCGGAGTAACAAACTAGTTCGACAGAAACGATATTTTTCACATTTCACAGGTTACAAAATGACCTCCGGAGATTTTGCTTTTGTGAAGTTTACACCTTTCGTAATACAAAAATTTGAAGTGTCTCAAAATATTTTCATGCTCATTTGAATGAGTAGAGACGTGGGATTTAGCTTGAGGCTTTCCTAAATATGTCGACCATATATATATATATATATATATATATATATATATATATATATATATATATATATATGCTCAAACCTACCGAAAATAATAATAGCGAGACGTTGCTCTCCTCCTAGAATAAATTCATTCTATGGAAATGCCTTGTAAATAAATGAACTAATGCTCGACAGAGCAGGCTGAAAAGCATGAGCTTAACGATCTTTTCCTCAAAACTTACTCCAGGGGAGTGTGTTTGTGGATAAATATATATATACATGTACAGGGAACGCATTTGTGAAAGGCCAAGGTAATTTTTTTTTTTTATGAAATAAGAGGAGTTGCTACGAAAAGTATCAAAAGACCTCCTCTTTTTTTCCAAGACTGCTGATATTTTTTCTAAAATCAAAGGAAAACTTCCTTATCGTATTTACGTAGATCTTCTTTAGATGATGAAAATGCGACTGCTGATGCGTGGTCTCGTATTAACACATCCATATTTTTAGAATGAAAAAGAAGAATGAATAACTTGTAGAAAAAGCTTTCTTATGTTACGAAGGTATTCATCTTGAGATGTTTTTCATTTATTCTCGAACTATTTGACTGTTAGCTTTCTGCCATACATATGCAGACAAAGTCTTATATTAACACTTACTCAGCAACAAAACAAAAGAAAAAAGAAAGGAAAACGTTTAACGACCTTACCGACTTTTAACCAACCATTCACGTAGGGAAAACGTACGTTTTACTTATTACGTCCTGGTGAAGTGTATTCTAATTTAATCTTTTATTTTAGTTCTTGTCTTCACATGTAATTTGGTTTATTCTGGTTAAACTATTTCTAAAGCTTAACGTTACATTTTCCTTCTGGACGAATTCAACTTTGGCAACAGGCTGACATCAGGTCAAAGTGTAGTATGCTGTTATCTCAATGTTTCAAGGCCACTACTGCGGGTGACATCAGCAGCTGTGAAAAATCGTTCTTTGTTGCTATGACAACAAAGCAAGGTGGCACACTCGTGCGCTGGTACAAACGTTCAAACGTTCAGACAAAGGAAATTATATTGTTTTAGATACAATAACATCAACTTGCGCAACATGTAAGGCAATTTATATATAAAACAATGAGATTCTATTTGCACTAACACCTTGGATTTAAATATTTTGAAAAGATCCCTCACTGAATAACTATATTGGACCATTTTCACTGTATTCCATGTAACCACTTCCTTCAGAAAACCTGAAAATTTTCATCATCCTGGAGCGGAGATGAAACCCGCACCCCCCGATTTCCGGTCGAGCATGCTAGTCATTACACTACTCAGGATAAGGAAATTGCAAGCAACTGAACATAGAACCTTCAGATTTGCGCTAGTCGAAGCTCTTCTTGCCCCATCGTAGCGTCTCACGACCTTTTATCACATCCAGAATCGAATGTAGGTCACAAATTCCAGTGATCAAGGTACGTCATACACAATTAATTGGGAAACGAATTTCCCCGAAGAAATAATTCTTCATAAATACATGGTGGGCATTGTAATGCTACTGTTGGCATATCTTCACTGTATTCCATGTAACCACTTCCTTCAGAAAGTAAAGGAAGTGTAAAGGAAGTTTTACCCAGTAAGTATTGCATCGCCCCATACACAAATAACTCCTGCGTGTGTTTCTGTAGTTCCTAGGTTTCAATCCCAGGTATTATATTAGCAGACATCGTACAGAAATTCTGGTCCTTTTCTCTCGTAACGTATAACTTCTATCAAACCAGTTCCTTTGCTGTCTTTGTCAATTTCTTCTGGTAACTCAAATAGCCTGTGAAGCAAGTCCTTTTGCTATCATCGTCACTTTCCTCTGGTAAATCCTAAAGCCTGTAAACCAATCCTTTTGCTATCATTGTTAATTTCCTCCGGTAACGCCTGTGAAACTAGTCCCTTTGCTGTCAATTTCCTCTGGTAACGCCTGTGAAACTAGTCCCTTTGCTGTCAATTTCCTCTGGTGACGCCTGTGAAACTAGTCCCTTTGCTGTCAATTTCCTCTGGTGACGCCTGTGAAACTAGTCCCTTTGCTGTCAATTTCCTCTGGTAACGGCTGTGAAACTAGTCCCTTTGCTGTCAATTTCCTCTGGTAACGCCTGTGAAACTACCCTTTGCTGTCAATTTCCTCTGGTAACGCCTGTGAAACTAGTCCCATTGCTGTCGATTTCCTCTTTTAACGCCCGTGAAACTAGTCCCTTTGCTGTCAATTTCCTCTGGTGACTCATAACGCCTGTGAAACCAGTCATTCTACTCTCATCTTCAACCACCTCGCTACATCGATGTCATCGTCAATCATGTTATCGGACTTTTTTGTCGCCAAGCATGAAATTATTCTGCAGAAAGACAAAGTCCTTCCGCACATTTTTAGTGTTAAAACGGGCAGTCAATAGGGCTTGTGCCACCCCGGTGGCGCAGATGGTCTCTGATCATTCGTCCGAAGCCGCCGCGGTGGCGCAGTGGTCTAAGCGATGGCCTCTGATCATTCGTCCGAAAGGGGTCTGGGTTTGAATCCCGGTGAGGCATGGATGTTGTGTTTGGCTTACGGCACTGGCTCTCTCCCTTACCTGGAACCAGTGAACCTAAATTGGGGACGGGCGACTGCTTTTAGCCCATTGAGTTGCTCACGGTGGTCTTTAAACCTCCAATCAAAAAAAAAAAAAAAATTACTCCGAAAGGGGTCCAGGTTCTAATCCCAGTGAGGCATGGATGTTGTGTTTGACTTACGGCACTAGCTCTCTCCCTTCCCGGGAACCAGTGACCCTAAATTGGGGACGGGCTTATAGCCCATTGAGTTGCTCACGGTAGTCGTTACACTCCAATTAAAAAAATCGTCCGATAGGGGTCTGGGTCCGAATCCCGGTGAGGCATGGATGTTGTGTTTATCTTACGGCACTGGCTCTCTCCCTTCCCTGGAACCAGTGACCTTAAATTAGGGACGAGCGACTGCTTATAGCCCATTGAGTTGCTCACGGTGGTCGTTAAACCTCCAATCCAAAAAAAAAAAATTCGTCCGAAAGGGGTCCAGGTTCTAATCCCGGTGAGGCATGGATGTTGTGTTTGACTTACGGCACTAGGTCTCTCCCTTCCCTGGAACCAGTGACCCTAAATTGGGGACGGGCTTATAGCCCATTGAGTTGCTCACGGTAGTCGTTACACCTCCAATTAAAAAAAAATCGTCCGAAAGGGGTCTGGGTCCGAATCCCGGTGAGGCATGGATGCTGTGTTTGTCTTACGGCACTGGCTCTCTCCCTTCCCTGGAACCAGTGACCCTAAATTAGGGACGGGCGACTGCTTATAGCCCATTGAGTTGCTCACGGTGGTCGTTAAACCTCCAAACAAAAAAAAAAATAAGAATAAAAAAATTAAAAAAAAAAAATTCGTTCGAAAGGGGTCCGGGTTCGAATCCCGGTGAGGCATGGATGTTGTGTTTGTCTTACGGCACTAGCTCTCTCCTTTCCCTGTAGCCTATAAGCAGCTTATAGCTAAAACCGGGCTTGTACTTTTACCATAGCAACAGAAATCATCGGACTTAACGCCATTCTAGCACGTGTAGTATCTTATATCTCCTTCGTCTGCCCCTTCTGCACTGTAAAAAATAAGTAGTGTGAATTCACAGAAAATTTCTGAAAATAACGTGCGGCAAAGTTACCGTCTTTCAGCGAAATTTCCATTTTTAAAAGTTCACGTTTTTTTTTCCTTTTTTAAGCAGAAGTTACTTCGTACAAGCGTATGGACAAACCAGATGTGATGCCATGGAAAGTTACCCAAGTAGCATGTGCAAGTTACGAAGGCTGTGAATCCGACAGGACCAAAAAGGAAGGATCCAGAGGCGACGTAAGTAGCATTTGCGGAGATTTCTGCATGAGTGAATTATTTATTTTAGTAGATGGATAGTAAACGGGAAAATGTAAGGTTAGGGAGAGATAGGAAATAGGCGGAGAGTTGTTCGGGATATATTGAGGAATTGGCTATAGAAGTGAAATATTTTGTTGTATGTGTATATATTTGTATGTTGCGCTGATTTAGGATTTAAGAATTGAAAATAGGTAGTAAGGAAGAAAATGAGTTAAGAGTAGCTTGGGAAAGAAGCTCAGATGAGGAACACGTGAGTTCAGAGCAAGATGAAAGTAAAGAGGTAGCTATTAAACAATCATATTTAAACACAAGAGATAGAAACAGCGAATTAGAATTAAAACTAAAATTAAAATTCTTAGAATTAGAAGATAAGAAGGCAGAAAGAGAACAGAAAAAATTAGAATTGGAATTAGAAAGAGAAAATAAAAGGATAGCGCTAGAACAAAGAAGATTATATTTTCACAGATTTTCCGAAATCAGTCATTCCGTTTATTTCAGAAACGTCTGTTTCAGGTTTTTCCAAATTGATACAGAAATTTCGCAAAATCGAATATCCTGAACTTTTCAGTCATTATGCCACAGAATCCTTTCTCGTCGGTGGGACTCGAACTGCGGTCTTTCGGTCCTTACGTCAGAGAATCTTTTCAGTCCTTACGATAGAAAATATTTTCGCGCCGGTGGGACTCGAACCCCTGTCTTTAGTCCTTACGCCAGAGAATAGTTTCAGTCCTTACGCCAGGGAATCCTTTCGCGCAGGTGGGACTCGAACCGCGGTCTTTCGGTTCTTACGCCAGAGAACCTTTTCAGCACTTACGTCAGAGAATCCTTTCGCGCTGGTGGAACTCGAACCGCGGTCTTTCGGTCCTTACGCCTGAGAATCTTTCCAGTCCTTACGCCAGAGAATCCTTTCGCGCCGATGGGTCTCGAACCGAGGTTTTTCGGTCCTTGCGCCAGAGAATCCTTTCGCGCCGATAGGACTCGAACCGCGGTCTTTCGGTCCTTACGCCAGAGAATCCATTCGCGCCGATGGGGCTCGAACCGCGGTCTTTCGGTCCTTACGCCAGAGAATCTTTTCAGTCTTTACGCCAGAGAATCCTTTTACGCCGGTGGAACTCGAACCGCGCTAGAGAACCTTTTCAGTCCTTACGCCAGAGACTCCTTTCGCGCCGATGGGACTCGAACCGCGGTCTTTCGGTCCTTACGCCAGAGAATCTTTTCAGCCCCTACGCCAGAGAATCCTTTCACGCCGGTGGGACTCGAACCGCGGTCTTTCAGTTGGCTCAACAGAAACCACGCGGTTTAACCACTTAGCCAGAAATCACACTCACGGTAAAGGTAACACTCTAATTGCGCGCTGATGAATGTGTGTGTGTGTGTGTGTGTGTGATTAATGCGAGTGATTCAGTCGTTTTATTTTCTTCTGGAGGTTATTATTTTTTGAATACTTTTGTAATAATTTCATTTTTTCTGTAGGACGACTTATCACAAATTCAATATTTTTTTATAGCCATTTTTCGAAGCAACAGAATGCCGCCCCGGTGGCGCAGTGGTCTAAGCGGTGGCTTTGTAAAGGTTGTGTTGACCTGTGCTCCGTGTTTGACCTGCGTTTATTGGTGTTCTTTTGTGTGTGTGTGCCGTCATTTTGTGTATCTCCTGTGTTGTGAACGTCTCCTGTGTCGATTGAGTCCGATTTTGACGTCCTGTAAGTAAAACTTTACTTGTACTAACTCTTTTCCGTCCTGGCTTTGCCCAGGGTCGGGTTTAGCAAGCCAGCCATTGCAAATGGCGGCGACCACATCTGATAGGCCAGGTCTGAGCTTGATAGAGAAGCTCCGCCCCCACCTGGCCACGTTCGGTCATCGTCACTACCACACGCAGCTGGTTTCCAAGCCGCGTTATCTGATGTTACCACTTCTTCTTCCAACTTTATGGATGTTGATTTCCCGACATTTTCCACCACCGTGACGTCATTAACTTCTTCAGTATCCGTTGCCTCTGGTACTTCATCTGCTCCTGCGAGCACTGCGTCTCGACCTTCCCCATCTCCGCCCATTCCTACGGCAACTCTACCTTATGCTTCCGTTGTGAAGGGTACCAGTTCATCTTCCTCTACAGCGAAGAATCCATGTACAACGCCTCTTGATATGATTGGCACTAGAGACAACAAGAAATTACGCATCGAAATTCCGGAAACTTCAGCTGCTGGGCAGGAGGTTTTACGCACACAGAAACTTGGCATATGTTTTGATGCCCTCCCGGACACCAACCTTAAGAAATACTCCTTAGCCGTCCGCCAAATCCTCCCTAAGGGAGCGATCACCCATATGGCGAGGAAGCCTAGGACTGTTCTCATCTATTTTGCGAAGCCAGAGTTTGTGGAGCGCGTCTTATCTGACGGACTGCATGTTGGGGATCATACCTTACTGGGAGTCCCGCTCACGCAGCGCCCCGTACTTGTTACGTGCTACCCCGTACCACCAGAAATCAAGGACCATTACTTAATGGCGGCCCTTTCCCGTTGTGGAAAAGTAGTTGGATCCATTTCACTCTGTCTTCCGCACCAACAGACCCAGATGACAGGAACATCTTAGGTCTGCGTCGCCAAGCAAGGATCCTGTTTCCTACTGAAGATGCCATCGCTGATTGCCCTACTGACCTCACTGTGGTTGTAGGGAAGCAGATTTTCCGGATCGATATCGTTACTGCCTTGCATTGTTTTAAATGCAAGGCATATGGCCACATCAATCACGTTGTCCACATGTATCTGCCAAGCCCCCTATTTCCATACCACCCAAAGTCAACACCCCAGCCTCAACACCAGTTTCTCTGGCCACACCAAGTTCGGCTCCACAGACGTCCTTGATCCCTTCTACTGTTGTTCCAGATGATTCTCCCCCAGCAAGTGATGATTCATCATCAGTCTCCAAGTCTTCGATATCTACTACAGGTACTTTGGCCACCTCTCCATCGTTGGACCCACTTGCTGCTGTGGTACCTCTACCTTCTTCGGAGGGTATTATCTCAGAAAAGGAATGGCAACCCCTCCGTCGTGTTGCTTCCTCTTCTTCCCTTGGATCCCCTAATGTGAAGTCAGATCTAACTGTCCTACACCCACCAGCTTCTCCCGGCGTTCCCACGTTGAAACGTACCAGACAGAGTTCCATCTCGCCAGTGACGTCTTCTCCACGCTGCTCTCGTTCCCGTTCGCCAATTCGACAGTCTTTCTCTCCAACAGCAGTTCCTACATCTCTTAAGTCCCCAGCTGTTCCAAAATTGTTGGATCAAAAAGCTTTCGCTGAATATCTGGAAACTTTCCCTGCATTAGACGGGCCGCTGGCGCCTCTGATCTTGCTCTCATTATACTCAATCAACCGTCACGTCCTCTCAAGCAGCTAGACTGCGTTCAATCACGTACTGCTCAGCTTCCCACTATTATCACCCAACTTCAGAATCTACTTGCTCTTTTGCCAAAAATTAACACAGTCACTAATGCGCAGACATCTAACTTAAAGAAACGTGTAACCAGTCTTCATAAAAGTGCTGATAGTAATATTCAACCACTACAACCTCTTTCAAGTTAAAATTACTTTCTTTCAACTGTAAGGGATGCTCCGTCCCTCCTACCAATGCGTTAGTGTTTGAAGACATTACACCGCATGATGCGGATATATTATTATTGCTACAGGAGACTAACTGCCATCCTAACACCCCATACCACCGGTGGCGAACCTGGCCATTTCAATTCTACCATGCCCATCGACTTAGTCTTCACGCAGGACTTGCGGTGGCCATCAATTTTCGTCTTCGTTCTTTCATTACTGATATCACGGTCAAACCGATTTATCGTGACCTCCTGCAGCTTCTGTCTTTCCGACTTCACAACTTACGATACCATATCTTCAACATCTATGTTTCCGGCAATCAACAGTATGCAGACTGTCTTTTTGAGCATTTTGTTTCCTGTGTTCAAGGTCTTCCGGCCTCTGATATTGTCATCTTAGGTGGTGATTTTAACTGCACCCTTGACCCATCCCTCGACAGATCGGACGGTTCCACGGATACCAGGTATTTTCTTATTAGAGCACTTTCTACAGCCATCAACCAGCTACAACTCCAAGATGCTTTTCGACACCTGCACCCATTTCTTCGTTCGTACACCTGGCGCTCCTACTCCACTTCCTCCCCTACAACTGCCCGACTTGACCGGTTTTATGTTTCTTCAATTCTTCTTCCTTCAGTTATCTCCCTTTTCTCACACACCGACAGTTTCTTCCGACCACAGCTGTGTCGTAATGTGTCTTCACATCGGTCCATCTCCTCGGCAATACTACCGTACTTGGACCCTTGATGATGATCTTTTACTTGATTCAACTTACGTAAATTCCATCCAATCGCAGCTCCAACAAGCCTTATATACGCTCCCTTTTGCTTCTTGTCCCTTGCAACATTGGTTAAATGTCAAATCCCAACTTCTTCTTTATACCAAGCAATATTCCCACGAAAAACGTACCACCGCCTCTATGAAGATTGATGCTGCACGCTCGATTTTTTCCACCTAGATCTTGATTCTCCGCTGTTTTCTCATTACCAAGCTGAACTTCGTGCCCTGCTACTTCCTGTCTCCCAACAAGCTCTTCACCGCCTCAAGCTCCTCTATCGCCAGCCAAATGACTATCTATATGAACAGGTTCAACAACTGGAATTCCACAAACGTTCTGCTCATCACCTCCGTAATCTGAAGTTACCCGATGGAACTGTTACTAATGACCCCACTCTCATTTGCTCCGGTGTTAGAACATATTTCCAGTCCCGTTTTGCTCAGTTCCAGTCAAGTTCTCCGCATGCTGATTCGATTCTTCGTGCCTTACCACATATTCCATCGCATCTTGTTACATCTCTTTCTATGCCTATCACCCCAGCAGAAGTAGTACAGTCACTTGCCTTACTTAACTGTCACTCGTCACCTGGTCCTGACGGGTTGACAGTTAATTTCTTTCGTACGTTTTCCTCTCTTACACCCTCTCCTATTACCTTGCTTTACAGCTGCTTTTTCCTTATCTGTTCTTCCCCCCGCTTTTACTCTAGCTCACATCATTCTTCTTCCAAAGAAGGGTGTCTGCTGGAGTTGGATAACTAACGTCCTATATCCATCCTTAATGTTGACTACAAGATTTATACTAAAATACTCTCTCTTCGATTGAACCCTGTCCTTCCCACCGTCATACATCCCGACCAAACGTACACCATCCCTGGCCGAAGCATTCATACTAATATTAATCTCCTCCGTGACTCATATTGCCTTGCCCACCTTTCCTCCGAACCTTTAGCCTTCCTCAATCTTGATCAGAGGCAGGCCTTTGATAACGTGAGTCATCAGTGGCTTGCCTCTGTGCTCTCTGCCTTCGGTTTCCCATCTGCTCTTCATCACAGCCCTCCTTGCCCTGTACCAGGACTCAGTTGTCCATATCCGGACGGCCTCCTTCCTTACAGCCCCCATTCCGTTTCGTAAGGGCATCCGTCAAGGATGTCCTCTTTCCGGACAACTTTTCTCTCTAGTCTTTGAGCCTTTTTCTTTGCTCTATCCGTTCTCTTCTACAACCTCCCCCTCCACCATTCAGCATAGCACCAGGCACCATTCTATCGTTCTTACCTGCCTACGCCGATGATATCACAGTTCTCATCCGAGAAGAATGGCAATTCACCATTGTTCTTGCATGGTATCAAGTGTATGCTGCGGCTTCCGGCGCTTCGTTAAACCTTTCAAAGTGTACAGGCTTATGGTGTGGCTCCTGGAGACATCGCCCAGATACACCGTGGGGCGCTCATTGGACTTCCACCAGTCAAAAGATACTTGGGGTGCACATTGGCAGCCGGGTCTCAGCAGCGGCTGCCACCTGGAGACCCCTCGTCAGGAAACTACGTCACACCGCAGCTTACTGGTCCAAGCTCAAGTGCTGTTTGACCTACCACAGTCGTGCACGGCTTTCTGGCACCCACATCCTCTCGTTAGTTTATCATTCCTGGATTGCACAACCGCCACCAGCCTACGTTCAAACTGCAACAACATCAGCAATGCTCAGCATTGTTTGGTCATCTACTCATTGGTTATCTTCCTCAGTATTGTCTCTACCTTCGACTTGTGGTGGCCTCAATATGCCAGAGATTACCGTACGTTATAAAGCTGTAAGAATTTTCAATTTCCTTCGTTTGACAGTTCAACCAGACTCTTCCGCTTCCATTCTTCTGCTTAATGTTCTGACTTCCCCCTAAATCCCTGCCTCACCGTCCATCTTCTTCTCAAGATGGATATTCACACTGTCATTCCCCCCGTTTTCCTCTAGTCTACCATGAAGCTGTTCAGTTCCTTCGTTCTTTACCGCTCATTCGTTTACCCCCTTCCACTCTTGATCTTCTTTCCGAGCCTCTTTTTTTCTCCTCCGTCCTCCACCCCCCTACTGCCAACTTTTTCTTTTTCCCCCGCATGGCTACACGCTGGTGTAGTCTCCGTTTCCCAACTGGTCCTCCCCGATTTTTCATGGAAACCCGTTTCCGAACTTTTTCCCACCCTACCACCCTCGCCCGAACTCTCTGATAACTTCCTCCAAATTAAACATGCTCTTCAATCACTTTTTCCTTCCCTAGTCGATTCCTCTGGCCTCCTTTCCGTTTCCTCTGCCTCTCTCCCTTTTCCGTTCTTCCTTTCCTTTTCGGTGATCTCCTCCCTCTCCACAGTCTTTCCACCCGCACCCTGTACCGTTTTCTCCGTTCTTCTTCTGCGGTACCTTGCCCTATTCCCTCTGTTCCTTCTTTTGCACTAACCTCAGTCTGGTCTACTGCCCAACATTCACCAGCCCTCTCCTCAGAACTTAATGTGCATTGGAGGTTTTTGCACAATCGACTGCCTGTCTCTTCGACTTTGTTCCGGAGAAATATAGTATCATCAGATCTCTGTCCTTTTTGTAACGTCGTTGGAGACGTCTTACACATGTTTGTTTACTGTCCGACGCTGCTCCCACTATTTCACAGTATGTTCCAACTTGCACATCCTTCTTGTACCAGTGATCTCACCCTAGAAGATTATCGTTTCCTCGGCCACAGTTCTACAAGTTTCTGCTCTATTTTACCAGTTTGTTCGTATTTATTTATTCTAGCTAAATATATTATTTTCTCTCACCTGCTACAGTTACAAGATCCAGATCCTATTACATTCTCTACCTCCTTGGTTGCACACTACCGCAACAGGGTTAAAGCCAGACTCACCCTGGAATATTCCTTGGCGAAAGATACGGCACGGTTACCTGCCTTCTTCGCAACATGGTCGCCGTGTCGTCCCTGGTTTCAGTTTTCTAGTGCCCAGACTGTTCATTTGCTGTTTTAATAAACCTACGTCGGAACTTTCAATTTTTACTGTTCCCTCACCATGTTTTCTCCTGGAACTGGATTGTGTTTGCTTCCTGCTGATGTCACCTTTTGTACACAGTTCTCTTCATCCGCACAGTGACTCTCTACCACCAGTGATTCCCATGTCACTAGAACTGCACAGATTTTTTTCTGTAAATTTTTTCACTCCAGTGATGTTCCAAGACTTCGATGAACATTTATCCCAGAGCTACTGCTGTTTACAGCAAATAATGCAATGCCTGTCATTGCTCATCTGTACAATTATCATTTCATTGTAAATATCTACATTTTGTTTTATTTCTCCCCTTCTCTCACACTGCGTGTGAGGTTGGGAGATGTTCTGTTGTAATTCTTTTACGTGAATAAAAGCGAATATTGAAACTAAGCGGTGGCTTGTGACCATTCGTACCATAGGAGTCCGGGTTCGAATCCCGTGAGTCATTGATTTTGTGTTTGTCTTACGGCACTGGCTCTCTCCCTTCCCTGGAACCAGTGACCCTAAATTAGGGATGGGCGACTGCTTTCATAGCGCATTAAATTGCTCACGGTGGTCGTTAAACCTCCAATCAAAAACAAAAACAAAAAAAAGCAACAGAATGTTTTGAACTTGAAATCTTTTTAAACTGACAATGACTTTCAATCATCTTTAAGAAAAGGTGGAATGTACTGTTTTATAGTATTATTTCACAAAACTTCTACATATAAAATTTACTCTACATAGCTAAATAGCTTTTGTTTCAAGTACTCCACAGACTGAAACATAAACATCATACAATAATGTGTATAATAAGACAATATGGTTTAAATTCCGTTTATTTGGCGTATAAGTAATGAAAACATGAGCTGCTAGCTTTCACTACATACGGGTAGCTTCTTCAAGCAGCATAGAATACAGAATCAGCAAAGTAAACACTTTTAGAAGTGTTTTCTTCACTAAAACAAAATACTTTTAGAAGTGTTTTCAACGCTTACTAACTGCCTGAAGGAGCTACCTGGAATTAACGAAAGCTAGAAGCTCATGTTTTCATTACGCCAAATAAACGAAGTTTAAATCTTATTGTCTTACACTGTAAAATATTGATTGGTGTGAATTCACGGAAAGTTTCTGAAAATAACGTGTAGCAAAGTTGCCGGTAGGTATCAGTGTTTTTCAGAAATTTCCCTTTTTAAAAGTGCCTGTTTATTTTAACTTCCGTATTTTCACAAATTTTCCGTAGTGAGAAATTCCGTTTATTTCAGAAAAAAACATTTCAGGTTTTTCCGTATTTAAACTGAAATTCCCCAAAACTGACCACTCAGCATCCTTCCGCTCGAGTCATAATTGAACCCGTGCCGCTTGAACCAGTAAGGCAGGCTTTTTCCTACTGAGCCACAGACACGCCGTCATTCGAGTCACGTACATCGTAAAACAAACTGCGCGACAATGAATTTTTTTGTCGTTAATACGACTGATTTAATCATTTTTTACGCTTTCCAACCGTAGGTTGAAGAAGCGTATATGCTCCAGATTTGTCCGTCCGTCTGTCCGTCCGTCCGTCCGTCTGTCCGTCCGTCCGTCCGTCTGTCTGTTGGCACGATAACTTCCGTAAAAATGGTTCGATTTTGATGAAATTTTAGTATGTGGTAGGGGACTCCCTGGGGACGAACCCTATTGCAAATGGACGAAATGGGGTCAAAGGTCATGACATAGGAGCGAGATCCATTCCATTGCCCTTATGCGTCATAACTTGCGTAAATATGGTTCGATAATTAATTAGAGGCGTGCTGTCTCCGTACGATATCATCAAACCAACATCTCTGACTGTACAATAAAAACTTTATTTACAATAAAAGATATGATTTAAAAAATATTTAAAATGGCAAGATCTTTCGGGGCTACAATAGCTCCCGTTCTCAGGCCACCCAACAGTGCCACAGAGCACAGGGAAGCGCCGCAATATATAACCAGTCTCCCCGGGAGACCCACAATACATTTGTTCAAAACCGCAGGTGATGCCAATTGAGGAAAACAGCAGAACAAAGTAATATGTACAGATAATATAATTGAATTATATAATTAACATATTACTTTGTTCTGATAATATAATTAACATATTACTTTGTTCTGCTGTTTTCCTCAATTGGCATCACCTGCGGTTTTGAACAAATGTATTGTGGGTCTCCCGGGGAGACTGGTTATATATTGCGGCGCTTCCCTGTGCTCTGTGGCACTGTTGGGTGGCCTGAGAACGGGAGCTATTGTAGCCCCGAAAGATCTTGCCATTTTAAATATTTTTTTAAATCATATCTTTTATTGTAAATAAAGTTTTTATTGTACAGTCAGAGATGTTGGTTTGATGATATCGTACGGAGACAGCACGCCTCTAATTAATTATCACCTATACGTACGAATTTTTTAACAAGTATTATGGTTCGATGTCGATGAAATTTTAGTATATTAAAGGGGAACACCTGGGAATGAACCCTATTGAAAATGGGTGAAGTGGGGTCAAAGGTCAGGACATAGGAGCGGGATGCATTCCATTGCCTTTATGCGTCATAACGTCCGTAAAAATGGATCGATTTCGATGAAATTTTATTATGTGATAGGGGACCACCTGGGTACGATCTTATGACGTCACAATCTCGCGCTTGATATGTTGGCGCGCGGTCACGCCATCTGTCTCATTACGTCACGCGTTGTATGTGGATCTTATTAAAGTTTTATGACGCCACACACTTGCGAGCAGATGGTCGCGAATTCCCATCTGCCTCATTACGTCACGCTTTGTGTGCGTATGTTCGTCCGCACGATAACTCGCGTAAAAATCGTTCGATTTCGATAAATTTTAGTATGTGGAAGGGGATCACCTAGGAAGGAACCCTATTGAACGCGAACTAAATGGGGTCAAAGGTTAGCACATAGGAGCGGGATCCATTCCACTGTTCTTATGCGTCACAACTAACGTGAAAAAGGTTCGATTTCGATTAAATTTTAGTATATGGTAGAGGACCACCTGGTGACAAACCCTATTGAAAATGGGCGAAATGGGGTCAAAGGTCAGGACATAGGAGCGGAACCACTTGCATCGCCGTTATGCGTCATAACTTACGTAAAAATTCTTCGATCTGGATGAAATGTTAGTATGTTGTAGGGGCCTGCCTATTAAATGGGCGAAATGGGGTAAACGAATCCTATTGAAAATGGGCGAAATGGGGTCAAAGGTTAGGACACAGGAGCGGAATCTATTCCATAGCCCTTATGCATCGTAACTTACGTAAAAATGCTTCCATTCCGACAAAACTTTATCATGTTATTTCGGAGATATACTGAATCGGTTCTGTAGAATATCATCGAAATGGGATCAAAGTTCAGGGCAGAAGACCGAGATTTATTCCACAGCCATTATCCTCATAACTTGAGTGATAACTTGAGTAATGATTTCTGGTATGTTGGAAAGCGTATCATAATCAATGCATTGCATGATTTTACTAACTTGTATTTTCTGTTGGAGCTTCTTTTTTTCTCTCAATAGGTTTGTAATAATTCCTTTTTCTGTGGGAGGGCTTTTCACAAAATATGCATTTATCATCGCGATTTTTTGAAGCAATAAAATGCGTTGTAACTACTTTTTTAAACTGCTAATGACTTTCAGTTATCTTTAAAAAAGGTGAAATGTACTTTTTTATTGTATTATTTCACCAAAAAAAAAATTAGATCCTAAATATAATATTTACTCTTGATAGCTACGATAGCTTTTGTCTTAAGTTGTCCAAAGACTGATATACAGAGTAACACATAGCTGGTGCACAAAATAGAAGAGAGGAGAAGGTACCGGTAATTTCTCGTCATACGGATACGATAAAAGTGAGAACGGAGATTTTCCGTTAATATAAGAAAGGACTTGTGGAAAGGTTTCTGAAATTTCAGAATTTTCCGTTAACATATCTCTAAAACGGTAATTTACCGTCAATAGAAGAACGAAATTGAGGAAAGGTTTCTGAAAATTTAGGATTTTCCCGTGGTGCGAAATATCCGTGAAATTCAGGTTTCTTTCTGTCATTTCACGGAAAAGGTTGTATCAGAAATATGCTTCATTAATTCAAGAAAGGAATCACGGAAAACACTGTATCAGAAATATGCTGCGTTTATTCATAAGAGGAATCATGGAAAAGGTTGCATCAGAAATATGCTTCGTAAATTCACGAAAGGAATAACGGAAAACGTTGCATCAAAAATATGATCCGTTAATCACGAAAGGAATAACGAAAAACGTTGTATCAAAAATATGCTTCATTAAGGAATCACGGAAGACACTGTAGCAGAAATATGCTTTATTAATTCACTAAAAGAATCACGGAAAATGTATGCTTCGTTGATTCAAGAAAGGGATCATGGTAAACACTGTATTATAAATATGCTGCGTTAATTCACGAAAGAATCATGGAAAAGGTTGCATCAGAAATATGCTTCGTTAATTCACGAAAGGAATAACGGAAAACGTTGTATCAGAAATATTCTTCATTAATTCACGAAAGGAATCACGAAAAACCTTGTATCAGAAATATACTTCATTAATTCACGAAAGGAATCACGAAAAACCTTGTATCAGAAATATACTTCATTAATTCACGAAAGGAATCACGGAAAACGTCGTATCAGAAATATGCTTCATTAATTCACGAAAGCAATCACAGAAAACGTTGTATCAGAAATATGCTTCATTAATTCACGAAAGGAATCACGAAAAACCTTGTATTAGAAATATACTTCATTAATTCACGAAAAGAATCACGAAAAACCTTGTATCAGAAATATACTTCATTAATTCACGAAAGGAATCACGGAAAACGTCGTATCAGAAATATGCTTCATTAATTCACGAAAGCAATCACAGAAAACGTTGTATCAGAAATATGCTTCATTAATTCACGAAAGGAATCACGAAAAACCTTGTCACAGAAATATACTTCATTAATTCACGAAAGGAATAACGGAAAACGTCGTATCAGAAATATGCTTCGTTAATTCGAAAAAGGAATCACTGAAAGTGGCTTGTAAATTTCAGATTTTTATTGTTATTTTTTTAAATAATTCACGAAAGGAATTACAGTGCTGATCTGCACAGCTGGTTCCTAGTTAATTGATACTTGAAATGCCACAACCTGGCTCACCATTGGTGATCTAATTGACGGCATGCCCCGTCGTTCGTAGGCTTGTGCAACTGTCCGAGTTCGACCAACTACGTATTGAACAATCATGAATAAAAGCAGGTATAGAATCTTCACACGCTTCGTTTTTCATAGTTTACGTCTTTTCATAAGACCAAGTTAAAGCCATTTTTAAAGCTTTCTTGAGCTTTTACGACTTTGGTTTTCTGCTTTGCTAATTTGATGCGAAAATTCCGAAATGGAAAAAGGCCCAGCTGTTTGTGTTTTGAGATTTTCGTGAGGGTGCGTCAACTTCTTTTTTTTTCAGTATTTCGATTGCCATGATAAGTAGTGTATTAATATCAACAACAGTAATTTAAGAACATTTGAAACATTCTGAAAACAAAATGCTTTCACATTCAAATACCCTAACTGTTTTTTTTTAAATTGCGTCTTATGCTTTCTGCCATTTTGAGCTCCTGTGTTAACCTAACTCCTTTGTTTGTTTCTAATTTTAGATTTTACGTTTGCAATATCAAGATATTAAGTACTGAATATGGTTCCGCAATAGTTTCGTTCCTTTTTTTATACGGCATAAAGGTTATGCTATTTTCATAACCAGAATCAGACATTAGTAACCCTTATTTTTCAAAACGCAGAGAACTGACAGAAAAAGTTACCACTTGAAGCTTCCCGGAAATTTCCATATCTCAGTTCTGTGTACAATTTCCTCTTAGAATTAACTCTTAAAAACTGTTCTTCAACTTTTTCTCGACATCAGATACCCTCTGTTCCTTTACAAACACTCTTTGTGAGCAAGTAAAAGAAATATTAAGTATTTGAAGGATTAATCGAAGTCTCATTATTTTCTTTTGGTCATATCGAAGTTTAATAACCCCAAGATCAACTTTTTTGAAAGTATCTTTTTAAGTAAAAGAACAGGAAAAGAAAGTATGCCTTTTTTCTTGCATTTTTCCATAAAAATGACAATCATAAAAAAAGTACATGATGGAACCAGTAAAGCAAAATTAAGAAATATGGAATCTTTTATTTATCCTTTTGATGTGTGCGAAAAAATTCCTCTAGTGTTATCGTTTTTACAGCCTTTTTATAGGACAGGAACAAGTTAAAATCATTTTTAAAGCTTTGTGAGTTTTTATGACTTTGGTTTTTCGCTTTGCTTATCTGATGCAAAAATTCCGAAATGGAAAAAGTCTCATTACCGAACTTTAACAGCTTAGTATATTTGTTGTAGTTTCTCTCTTTTTTTATTTTATTTTAATTTTTATTACACCTGGCAACTTTGCATTTCAGATTCAGCGTAGTAAATCCCCTGGTCATCATTTACAAAATAGCTTCACATCCCAACCCATTTACCGCAATTAATGTGTGATTAGAACTTTCGAAAAGTGAGTTTCCTCATCACTAGAACATGACACCTCTCAGACCAATCAAAGAAACGAATTGGTACCTCGGTTCGCCAGCGAGTCTCCTTTAATCCATGCGGCGGATATGAGCTCGAAAGGATTACGGATTCATTAACTTGAGATTAAAGATGAATTACCGCTGTGGGAATCAACCTTTCATTAACTGCCCTCAAAAGTTTATTTTTATGATGATTTCTGATCTCATCATCGAGAGACAGCAGCGAGCTAACATTTGGCGACGCTTCATGAGGCATCTGGGTTTTAAATTATCGAAGGAAGATATTTCGCGCTCGTGTCAAGCTGCAAAGACGATATTCAACCCATTTCATTAATGTTTCGAATTTTCAAGTGTAAACTTTCCTCCTGCTCCAGCAGCTTCAACAGAAAACTGGAGACTTTTCGGAAAGTCGACTGATTATTATGCTGATCTCTCTCGCTCTCTCTTTTTCTGTCTTGCGCTTCTAATCGAAACAACTGCTAGGTAAAACATTTGCTTTATATACTGATGACACATTCGGGAAAAAGCGCGTAAATCTTTTTTTATAATTTCTGTTTCGTTTTAAAATTGTAATACGTAGCTTAGTATCCTAGGAATTCATGGCATCCCATCAAATTGGTATTCTTAAGATGCATTTCTATTGGAAGCATTTCTGTTTAGACTTTTCGTTACAGATTAATACTGATTATAAAACGGATTTTTGTCGGATAGCGTGATAACATTTTTTCTTCTTCTTTTCGGGGTTTAACGACAACCCGTCTCGTATACTTCTGTTTTTTCGGAAAAGGGGGCGAGATTTAACGATTACCATGAGCAGTTCAGTTGCCTGTCCTTAATTTAGACCCATTTGTTCCAGGTAGGCAAGAGACCCAGTAAAGTAAGGCAGACACAACATCCATACTTCATTGGGATTCGAACTCGAATCCATCTCAGATCAATGATCAGAAGCCAGCGCTTAGACCACTGTGCTCTCGAGGAAGCATATGTGTACTTCTAATTCAACTTTCCTTCTCAGTTTCTGTTTCTAATCAAACTTTTCTTACTTCTCATTAAGCGTTTTCTCACTTAACGGCACATTACTTTCCCGAGGAGCTTATACATTTTGACAACGGCTACAGAGACTTAAACGAAAAATAAAAAGACTACGTTGAATAAGAAAAGTGGATATGGGGAATGGAACAGTGGAGTAACACAGAGATGAAAGCTTGTACTAGCTGAATAACGTATTCTAATTACGTACATGTGGCCATTTCTATGTATATATAGACTGAGTGACCAAATTATTAGTACGTTGTTGAGCCACCTTTTGCCCTTAATATGAGGTATATTAGCCCAAATGCGAAGAATTGCCCGCTCCAGCTCTTAAAGATTTAATGGTAGCGGGTCCAGGTGACTGATGCCTCTTTCGACTTCATCTCACAAATGCCCCATTGGATTGATATCCGATTATAGACGAGGCCAATATAGCAGGGAAAAGTCTCCGTAACGTTCCTCAAACTATTCGCGTACAATGTGAGCACTATGACTTCTTTTTTTTTTTTTTTTTTTTTTTTGATCGTAGGTTTAACGACCACCGTGAGCAACTCAGTGGGCTATAAGCAGTCACTCGTCCCTAATTTAGGGTCACTGGTTCCAGGGAAGGGAGAGAGTTAGTGCCTTAAGACAAACACAACATCCATGCCTCACTGGGATTCGAACCCGGACCCCTTTGGTACGAATGGTCAGAGGCCATCGCTTAGACCACGACTTCGAGCATTGTTGCGCTGGAAGTATTTATCTCCATTGGGATATTGTAACAGTGCAATTGGGTGGACTTGGTCGGCAACGATATTTAAATACCTTTGGGCTGTCACACATTGCTTCACACGAATGAGAGGACCCAAACTCTCCCACGAAAACATACCCGATGCCATAACTTTGCCTCCGCCATCTTAAAGAGTAGTGACGACGCAAAATGGCTCCACGCTTTCGTGCTGCTGTCTTCATATCCTGACTCTTCTATCTGCATGGTGTAGCTGAAAATGTGATTTGGACCACATTACCTTTTTCCGCCTATTTACCATCCACTCTTAGTGTTCCTGAGCGAACTGGAGGCGTTCCTTCTTGTTTGGTGCCGATTCCAATGGTTTACGGGCAGACGGACAAGCCCGTCTGCTTCGGTTTCCCATACGATGTAACATGCGGCGAACTGTGCGTTGAGTGGCAATCGGGCTTGGTCCCTCATTCAGATTATCTGTAATCTGACAAAGTGTTGCTCGTCTGTTGGACAGAATAAGTTAGCTTACTATTCTCTCAGCTAGAGCATCCAGTGGCAGTTGAACACTACACGCCTTGCGCTCGGAGCTAGTTTTTTGACAGGTGGTCCACTCTCTGTAAACTTTAACAACCGCTGCTCTCGAATATTTCACAAATGCAGACTCTTTGCTAATGCTCTCCTCAATGCTTCGAGCACCCACGATCATTCCACGTTTGACGTCCGTCAGATTGCGTCTTTTACCCATTATTTCTTGTGCAGTTCACTTCATTAGTCTCTGCATGCTTCAGCGTTTCCTCTATGTATTGATTCCAACATCTCGCGCCGGCAGCATATGCGAGATAGCTACTTCGCATAAAATGGTCCCGTGGTCATAATAATTTAACCACTCGGTGTATATGTGATCCAGTACTATAAACACTGAGAAAAAAGTTTGTTTGAAACAACAAAATAGTTTTGTTGAGCTGTTTTGTCGATTTATTTTGTTGCTTTAGCCAAACTCCATCGGAATTGTTTTGTTGTCAACACAAATTTTTTTCGTTGGCTATATTTTGTTGATTAGCTATATGGAGGTCGCCCTAACTCACCTTACGCTAAAGCGCATGTGATTACTAGCTACTCCATACGGGCACTACCAGACTACCACTGACCAGAAGAATCTCGTTTTGCGTTTAAGATTTCGTTTTGAATTATGGCTGACTGCGAAGTGAGTGCATTGTTAGAAGACTGGGAGCTGTCAACTCTGATAGAGACATTCAGAGGTAAGAATTTCTAATATATCTTAATAATTCCGACGTATTTTTATGATAGTGTTTATTGTGTGTTATTTTGGTTGGATTCAGTGATAATTTGGCCTCACTTTGTAGACTCATAATTACAATGAACACGATAGAATCTGCGTCTTATTAGATGCACAGCGGCACGTATTAAATTTAAACCCAGATTTCTGATAAAGCAATAATACATTTCTTATGACGGCTTGCGGTTCCTGATCGCAAATTAAAATTTGCACATGAGGTAATGATAAGAGTTGTAATTTATGTATAGAGCTTGACTTCATGTATAGACTATATATACAGGTGTTTCAAAATTCGTGCTTCAACCAAAGATTGCATGTTGATAAATACCCTGGAACATATCGAACGTTAAAAAAAATATTACGATTTTTTTTTTTTTTTTTGCCTAACCAAAAATGTCAATAATTTGTTTTATCAAAAAGCTAAGGAAAACATTTAAAAAGAAATCGGATTTAGAAACATGTTACACACGCACCAAAATAGTCTCAATACATCGTTATGTCAAATATAAATCGTCCGTGAACATTCCAGAAGGTAATAAATAGACCTTCAAATGCTGAATTCGCAGATAAGAATTCACCCGTAAAAATAGGTGTAGCCGAGTGGTTAGCACGCCTACTTGCTGAACTTAAGGTGACAGGTTCGAATCCACTCGGTGAGGGATTTTTGCAAGTCTGAAAACATTTTCTCGTGACGTAACACCGTCAAAATTCATTTAAACACCACTAGAAAATAAATACGGCGGGGGGAAAATGGTGGACACCCAGGGCCAAGGGGCACCGGTGAAGTGTTGCCATCGGAAATAAGTTTAGGGACAAAGAGGCCTAGCAACGTAACTCTAAATTTTGTTGGAGCAAGAAATTACTGTGTCACGATAACAATACGTTTGGTTGCAGCAATAAAACGTTTTATCACGATAACAATACGTTTGGTTGCAGCAATAAAACGTTTTATCACGATAACAATACGTTTGGTTGCAGCAATAAAACGTTTTATCACGATAACAATACATACTGTTGGATCAAACAAATTCCCAAAAATCGACCTCGGCATTTTGTTAAATGAACAAAACGCTTTTTTTTTTTTTGTTATATGTTCTTAGAAGAAAAAAAGGAAAAAAATTGTGGAAAACAAAATTGACAGTACATAAATGATGAACATAGACTGTAACAACTGGGAAGACAAAGAAAAAGGCCAAAAAGGCCTGAATAAAATGGCCAAAATTTTGCCATGACAACAATAAATTTTGTAGAATCTACAATAATTTTCAGCAAAATACATTTGTAAATTCAACAAACGTTTTTGTTGACTTCGTATCGACAAAATGTTTTGGTTGATTCAACATTTTTTTCCTGAATAAACAAAACGTTTTTCTCAGTGAATCATATTCACGTGCTTAGACAACTAATTGAAAGAGGGAATTAGTATGAACTCAAATTATGCGTGGCCTTTATTGATCATCAAAAGGTTTTTGATTCTGTGAAATAACCAGCAGTTGTAAGGTCTTCTAAATCCTGCTTTGAAGATGCATACATGAATGCTATTAATGTCATCTACGAGGGTGATAACAAAAGGTCTGCACACGTTAATCTAAAACGGAAGCGGATGATGCAATCGAGAAAATGATTGCGTCATGTCAAGGTCAGACTCTCAACAACGCAGTGGTGTCAGAACGACGCGCTATCATCTGCTGTGTGGACGTGGCAGGGTCTGGAAATGGGAGCGTGCAGCTCCTCAGGTCGAGTCACAGCGTTAGACCAGCGCTCGTACGTGAAAATAGAAACTCTGCGGGGAAAAACACAAACACAGATCCACACTACCTTGTAAGAAGTTTGTGGGCAGGAACTTTTGATCGAAGACAATTACTTTCTGGGGACAAAGTTGAGACAAAAATTTCGCCCAAATCGTCCTAACTCTTTTGCAGCAGGAGCGATCTTGCTGAATGAAAATGCATCGTGTCATGGTGTAACGTCTGTACGGGGACTTCTGTCTAAATATGGCTAGGAAACTTTATCCCATCCACCATACAGCCCTGATCTCAGTCCACACGACTTTGATCTTTTCCCAAAGTTTTAAAAACGGCTCCATGGCATCCACTACGAGTCGCTGGGCGAACTATCATTAGACGTAACCCGAGTAATACGACAGCTGAACAAAGATGGCGTACTACTGAGCATCCAGGAACTACCTAACCGCTGGCAAGCTGTCATTAGCAGCAAAGGGAAGTACATTGAACGACAATAAGATAATTTTTATCTATTACTTCACACTTTTCTCAAAAATTGACAGTGTGCAGAACTTTTGTTAGGACCTCCGTATGAAAATGCAAGTGCAAAGGGGCAACAGTTCGAGGACATAGCACTCTCAAAATTTTGAAAGTGAGTGAGACAAAGTGACACCATATGTCCCAAGCGCTCCAATGCCACCTTCCAGAATGTTTTTCAATCATTGAACTGGGAAGACAAGGAGATAAAAACGAATACAGATCACTTAGGCTAGGAACTTGCTGGCTATGTCCTCGAACAGTTGAGCTTTTGACAACATTCAAGGGTTGTCCAAAATAATGGAAACACCTTGAAACAATAGGTGTTACGAACCTAATATGGTGTGGGAGCACCCTAGGCATTTAAAACTGCTTGAATCCTCCTTGGAATGGACGCATACAAGTCCTGGATGGTGGTAAGTGGTATGTTGTACCATTCTTCCTGCGGAAACTGCTCCAATTCCTTGAGAGACGCCGGAGGAGGATAACGGGATCGCACTCTGTTTTCCAACACAGACCACAGGGGCTCAATGACGTTTAAGTCCGGTTATTGTGCAGGCCAGGGAAGGTGTGCAACTTCATCATCATGTTCCTCAAACCATGATTGAACAGTTCGACTTCTGTGAATCGGGGCATTATCATCTTGAAAGGTGCAATCCCCTGATGGAAACAATGTCTGCGCCATTGAATGCACATGGTCGGCCGAAAGGGTGACATAGTCAAAGCTAGTGATCCGTCCGTATAAAGCGCTAATGGGACCTGCTGCAAACCACGAGATCATGGTCCAAACCATTACGGAACTGCCCCCATGCTTCACTGTAGGAAAGAGACAGTCTGGGTTGTAGGCCTTTGCGGGGGTTCTCCACACGTAAATCCGACCTGTGGGGGGGGGGCATATTGAGAAACGTGATTCGTCAGAAAACAACACATGTTTCCATTTATCCGCAGTCCACGTTTTATGTTCCTGGCACCACTGTATTCTCCATTTCATATTCACCTGTGACACCAGGGTTTTTGTAATCGCAGCTCTGCTGTGAATATTGTGCTTATGCAATTCCCTTCGCACAGTATGGGTCGACACTGGGTTTTGGAGATGTGCAATAAGCTCAGCAATCACTTTCGTCCCCGTGGTCTTCCTCCTTGCGGTCACAATCCTCTTTAATGCCCTCCTGTCTCTCGCAGTGAGTTCGGTTTTCCTTCTACATTTGTGTCTCGCCGATGATGTTGTGCCGTGAACATTGTATGCTGTCATGACCTTCGACACGGGACCTCTCGATACCCCCAATACCTGTGCCACTGCGGTTACCGACGCACCAACCACACAGGCTCCTACAATCTGCACTCTTTGGAAACTCCGACAGGTCACTCATTGTGCTTTCACCTGGAACGAAATTATGCAAACACCGATTTACAATGCAATCACACAGACCCTTGAGACTATATGCAACACGTTTTTACAAAACAATTTGTAACTAGATGTTCATTTTAGTCAAAAAGCAGCACATACCAAAGTCACTGTTTTCAACGACGTGTTTTCATTATTTTGGACAACCTCTGTATATCAGGTCCTTTGACAACATATATCTGCCTACATTTACCTTGGACTACATATATCAGGTAAAGAATACATCGAAGATAGAATTAATAGGCGTATAAAACTTAGTTGGAGTGCATTTGGAAGAAACAGTACAATTTCCAAGAGTAATTAATCACTATGTCCTTAAAAGAAAAGTGTTTAATCAATGCATATTTGCAGTTCTTACTTATAGATTACAGACATGGACCATAACTAAAAAAGAACATCCAGAGGCTGCAAACCACTCAAAAAACCGATATGCATGCTTGGTATAACCAGGAAGGATAGGAAGAGGAACTCATGAACCAGGAAAATGACGGTATCTCATGACATCCTGATCAAGGCAAAATCCCATAAAATGGAAACCGGATGAACTCATAACGCAGAAAATCAGCCCACCTTAGGACAACTGAAATATTAGACTCGATTCCCAGGGTTAGGAAAAGTCCCAGAAGACCATGCGGGAGATGGGTGGATGAAACTCTGGAGCATGATGCAGTGGAAGCATAATATTCGGAAGCTTGGTGGAAGAAATTATATCAAGGCAGAAAATAGTGGGAGAAATTTGGGAAGATCTTCTTACAGCAGTGGATTGATAATGACGATGAATTATATACATACGATTAATATTAATAGTCATTTTGATGAATTACGTGTTAAAATAAATCGGCTGCAGTGTATGGGACACTGAAACTTCTCTTATTTCAGAACAAACCGTTGAAGCTCATGTAGGCCACTCCAGTATCGCAGTGGGCAAAGCTCTGGCTCATGACCATTCGTCCGGGAAGAGTCTGGGTTCGAATCCCGCTGAGTCATAGATATTGTGTGTGTGTCTTTCAGCACTGGCTCTTTCCCTTCTTTGGAGCCAATAGCTATGAAGTAGGGGCGGATGACGGCTTATACTCATCGAGTTGCTCATGGTGGTCGTTAAACCCCCTCCCCCTTAAATAAAAGTACTTTATGCAAGTGCTGATTCCTTTCAACTTGGCATTTTTTATTGGTTATTTATTTCTAGTGTGAAATATATGTTCAGCTGGTTACCTAAGGACTAATTGAAGACATTAGATTATTCATTCATCAAGGAGTTAGACAAGGGCACTGACTTGTGAATTTAATTACCTAAAATAATAAAAACACTACACATCGTAAGAAACTCATTGCGCTGTAAGCAGTCTCCATTTCCTAATTTAACACAGCTGGTTCCGGAGAAGGGAGGGCACCAATGCTGCAAAAAAATGTACACCATCCATGCCTAACTCGGGATTTGAACCCAGACCCACCTCGGACGCATAGTCAGAAGCCAACACTTAGACCGCTGCGCCATTAGGGCGTCAAAAAAGATTTAGGTTCTGTAAATTTTGGAAAATGAGAAAATTGTTACAAGAGAATGTGTTATAACTTCAACAACACATCAAAGAACTTAAACCATTAACTGTTGCATTCCCGGTGGCCGAGTGGTCTGATGCGCTGGCTTCTGATCTATCTTCCAAGACAGGCACGGGTATCAGTCCCTAATGTGACATGGGTACTGTGTTTGCCTGGTGGCACTGACTCTGTCCCTTATAACGTAAAGTACTTTCGTACTGAACTTTTATCGCTCTTCTTACGTTATTTTAAAACATAACCATACGATGAAAGAGTTCCTAAATTAAACCTTAACGGCCAGACGAAACATTTAAACAGAATTCAAACTTAGGGAAATTGGCTTTATTCCAGAACTATTTCATCAGCACAACATAGCACTTCACATTTTACTTAACACATCAGTATCAACCACACATCCAACACCACACACGAGCAACTGTTGTATCCTAGTTGTTATCTATGGTTCTCATCTCATACAGTTACACGTCACGTTCATTCTCACCTCAATTGTTGCCAACAGTATTCGTTTGAGAGAGAAGATATCACGTTAAGTGTGAAGTATAACTGAGAACAAACTCAAAATTTACATAGGGAAAGAAACTAAAAAGGAAAGATAATTTAGAATATACGTCACACCCTTCTCTGGAATCAGTGACCCTACATTAGGGACAGGGAACTCATTATAGCTCTAAGACCTGTTTAGGGTGATCGTGAAACTACGAAATGTAAGAAAAAGATTGTGATTGATATAAACGTGAAAATAGGATAAAATATTAAGCTTCCGAGCCGAAACATAAAAAATAGTAAGTTAAAGTGAGACTCTTCTCTGAGATAGACGAGGACGTTTTTCTCCTCTTCTGGATAGTCTCCTAAAGGAAATCGCCATTACTGATCCACTAATGCGCATTAGATTTCGCTACATTACTCGGAAAGAAAAATTGATGAGCAGTTAATGCAGTTCCTCAACAGAGTATTCATCCACAGAGTATTCACCTCATCGATGACGTGTAATCAGACTGTAGGTTTCTGGCTTGCCGTCTGGGTTGGACCCGGTTTCAAGACCTGGGTGTAACATGCGTGTTTTGTTTATTTTATTGCTTTGTCCCTTCCCCCTTACCTGGAACAAGCCGGGATAAGAGACCGCTTATAACCCATTCAGCTGTTCGTAGAAGTCGTTAAATCCCAAGATAAAAAAAATTATTGTTTCATTGTAACGAAATTTCAGCATAACAAAAAATAATAGCAGATTTGAAGTTCGTTATGCCGCCCCGGTGGCGCTGTGGTCTAAGGCTTTGGCCTCTGATCATTCGTCCGTAAGGGGTCCGGGTTCGAATCCCGGTCAGGCATGGATGTTGTGTTTGTCTTACGGCACTGGCTCTCTCCCTTCCCTGGAACCAGTGACCCTAAATTAGGGACGGGCGACTGCTTATAGCCCATTGAGTTGCTCACGGTGGTTGTTAAATCTCAAAAAAAAAAAAAAGTTCGTTATTAAATGATTTATCATGAGAAAATGAGAAACGTTATCATCATAAAAAAACCATCTTCCTTTTTTTATTGTAGGTTTAACGACCACCGTGAGCATCTCAGCCAGAGCCGTAAGACAAACACAACATCCATGCCTCAGCGGGATTCGAACCCGGACTCATCTCGGACGAATGATCACAAGCCATCGCTGAGACCATTGCGCCACCGGGGCGGCCGACCATCTTCATTATCTGTTATCATCAATCAACCGTCAAAACAACCATCTTCATCATCTGTTATCATCAATCAACCATCATCATCATCAAGCAACCGTCAACAACCATCATCATCAAGCAACCGTTAACAAACATCATCATCATCAAAACAATCATTATCAATAGATTGCTGGATGAAGTTTTTACCAAGTTTTTTCCACAACTTTCTTCCTTGAGCAAGTCTCCTCCATGTCACTCAGACATGCTCTTGAACTTCATGCACTCATCTGCCACATGATCTCTTTCGGGGTATTTCCTATTCTTGGAATCCTGTCTAGTGTTTCAGTTGGTCTGTTCTTCTAGCAACATGTCCAGCCCATTGCCATTCCAGGGATTTTACCTTGACCGTGCTTGTTTGGTGTAACCAGAAAGGATAGGAAGAGAAATTCATAGATCAAGCGCCCTGATCCATATGACTTCCTCTTCCTATCCTTTCTGATTACACCAAACAAGCACCTCTCCGTGCTTCTCTCAGTAGTTTGTAGCATGTCGATGCCCTTTTCCAGAAGTTCCGTGTCTCTGATCCATAAGGAATAACTGGAAGGACACCAACCACCTATGAGCAACTCGATGGGCTATAAGTAGTCGTCCTTTCCTAATTTAGAACCACTTGCTCCAGGGAAAGGACAAAGTCAGTGCCGTAAGACAAACACAACATCTATACTTCATCTTGATTCGAACCCAGACCCATCTCGAACGAACAGTCAGAAGCCAGCTCTTAGATCACTGTGTCAGCGAGGCTGTCTGATGCATTGATTGAATTCTTTGCTTTTAAGACATAATGGTAAATTGCTCTTGAAAATTGCCCTGTTTCCTCCTCGTGCTCCCTAACCAAGTCTTATAACGTGTATTAATTTCATCTTTGATGATATCTTTGCTTTCCCTATTACATTAATAGTTAGAAAATCGGTTATAACTTATTTTGTCATAGATGACACTGTGACAAAAAATATCGATTAAATCTCAGTCTTAGATCACGTAATATCGAGAAATATCGGTTGTAATTCACCTCAATTTCTTCGTAAATCATCAAAGATCATTACTTACACCTTTAAGCGGTCAATGTACCTGTAGAAAGTTTTCTACGCTCCCCAAACAGAAGTGTTCACATAGCGGCCGTGTTTTACGAAATCTACGGCAAAACAATTCCTTTCTCCCTCTCATCTCAGCAGTATGGGTATTAAATCTGTTCCCTGCTAATCTTGTATAATCCATGACCCAAAGCATGATGTGGAAGGGCTTATAAGCCATAGTATAAATCTTATACTCAATTACCCTAGGCATGAAGGAAAATTGCTAGTCCCCTGTCGCGAACATCATACCAGTAGCTAGATACCAAGGTAAATGGACAGTAAGATTTACTCATCCATTCCTTCCTCGCAGACGAATAATCGTGACATCACTCTCCTAATATGTGAATCGTAAATCTGAACTGTAGCTGCGGAGAAAGATGTCTTGTCAACAATTTTTATAACTCAAACAAACACCAAACAAAAGCTTATGCAAAAGAACATTTACATTAAATACAGAAGGAATTCACACTCGTGCGAATATTTTAGTAAGATATTTTTTAAATACCTCCCGCAGATTTTTGTTACGTAAAGAGCGAGAAAACGGTAATACTTTTAAATGTTAATTTAGTTACAAAGGGAATTTTTGCTGTTTTATACAAATTTAGAAGCGAAAACCTACAGCAGCACGTATTATTGTCATGTAATAAATAATTTCTTTATGAGGAATAGAAAAGGAATATCGGCAACAGTCCCCAAATTTTTTAAACTAAAAAATGTAAACATTATGTATTAAAAATTCTGGTACACTATTAATTCCAACATTATTTTATAATAATAATTCCGACATGTTGCTATGGTGCAGATGCAAAGAAGCGTGATGAGTAGGCAGTCTTACGTTGGCGATTTGGACAGTGACGAAACAAAGCAATCACCGAAAATGCAGGATGAGAATATCTTTACCATCTGCTAATCTTGGGTAGATACAAATAACTCGAACGTCTTATTTCTCCTTTCTTAGGTTTCTCACAATAGTTATAGCCCATTTCGTAGGTAATGAGACAGAAGGTTTCACCTTTCCAAATGACCGCTTTGAATAATGAAGCTAAGGAGAGAGCAAAGTTTTCTGGTGAGCAGATACACTCACCTGCTCCAGTCGCGTTAGGCGCACTTTTGAGACAGCGAATATATTCGTTCAAGCAGATTTCAGCTCAAAGATTCACAATATATCCGTCTAAGGACGATCTTCATAACCCAATGAGATGCGAATCGATAAGATAAAAGCCATAGCAGTTAAAACATTTTAATCTTAAAATTGCAAGGTTAAAAAACACATAAGATCTTTTGAACCTTCGTAAGGTTCTTCCTCAGATGTAATGACTACATACACTATACTGACAAAAGTCACCGGACACCTAGAAGAGAAACACAACACAGCATTTAATAACATGCATTAGTACGGTGTCGGTCCACCTTTGGCCTAAGTCACGTTTTTCTGAGCTCCGTGTTGTGTGCCTATTTAGTGTGTTTCATCGTGTGGTTCGTCATTTTCCTTTCGTGTTCCTTCAAGCTGAAGGTTCGTGCTTTGTTTTGATACATCTCCCAAGTTGGTGAGTAGTTTATTCTTTCTGTTATCATCATTTGAATTGTCGACCTAGCTGGTCGATTTCTCAGGCAGCCCTCGTCATTAACAATGGCGGCAGCTGCTGCTGATAAGAGCGATGTCCACGCCCATATCAGCGAGGCATTTCCTGCCGCCTCCTCCTCCTCCTCGACACGAGACCAATCTCCTCCAATGCTTGTAGGTGACGTCACCCAACCACTAGAAGTGGAAAGTGACTCCTCAACTACAGCTCAAGCTTCTTGCCCTGCTTCGACCAGTGACGTCAGTGCAGCGCAACTCTCTGTTGCTTTAAGTGAAGACATGGATGTGTCTGACAGCGCTGCTAATTTACCCTCTACTTCCACTCAGTTCAAACAGCAGGTTGCGTTGCAGCCTTCACGCTCGAGTCCTGCTCCTAGGGCATACTCTGCCGCTCTTACTGGAACAAAAGCTCCTTCCAAGTTTATTGCAGAAGTCTTACCAGACTCTTACGTCATTGTTGATGGCCTTACTGCCACCATAGATATTCCCGAAGATTCCCCAGCGGGAAAACAATTCTATTCTAGAATGGACTTCGGAGTGTGTTTTGATGCGCTCCCAGACACAAAGTTGAAAGAATATAGTATGGCTCTCAAGCAGATACTTCCAGCTGGAGCCAGTATTACTCACATGGCTCGAAAACCTCGAGCTGTGTTGGTGTACTTTGCTCTTAAAGAGCATGCGGATCTTGTCTTGACAGAAGGTTTGTCCCTCAAAGACGTCCATCTTCTACCAGAACCTGTCTCTCAGCGTCCAATCCAGGTTACATTTTATCCGGTTCCACCTGAGGTGTCAGACGTTGCGCTGTGCACTGTACTCAGTAAGTTCGGCCGAGTTGTTGGGCCAGTTACTACTCTTTCAGCCGCGCCAAGAGATCCAGACGATAAATCCATAGGAGGATTTCGCCGAAGTGCAAGAGTGATCTTTCCATCTGATGAACATTTGCTTGCCTGCCCAAAGGTGCTCAACGTTCGTTGTGGACAGCAACGTAGGAGAATTGAAGTAACTACCTTCCTCCACTGCACTTTTTGCCACGGAGAGAATCATTTACGTGTGCATTGCCCACATCTAGCATCACAGGCTCCTTATAATTCTCCTACAACTTCTGGCCCTCTTCTGAGCCGAGCAACACCTTCTTCCACTGCACAGAAAGCTTCAGAATCGAAACTTTCACAAAAGTCGACTGCAGGAGTTGGTCAACGCGTGTCTACGGACCCTTTATCCTTCGACCAGCAACTGGATTTTCCCTCACTTAATTGTTCGCTTCCCATGAGTCGTCATTCTGTAGCGGAGTCCCCTTCAGGGGTTTCTCCACTGCCCTTATCATTGATACTTCTAAATCTGCTGATGACGGATTTTCTGGCCACGAATCTCGAGTTAATGAGAGCTCAACTGAGCCTTCGCTGAAACGTCGTGGTTCTTCTCGAAGACGCCCACCGAAGAAGCCGACTGCCGCATCACCCCGCACCTCTCCCCGTACTGGTAGTACCTCTCGAAAGAATTCACCATCAAAGGCTGCTACCTCTTCTGTCCAGGCCGACGAAGAGCCTCCTCTTAAATTTGAGGATCTTGTCGAACACCTTAAGGATGGCTCGGTTCCTACTGGGCCGATTTCATTTGAAGATTTACATCAATACCTGTCACATAAGACAGACCACTCCACAACGCATGCTTTACTCTCAAAGTATGCATCGTTTCTCCCTCTAGTGCATGATCAGATCCAAGTCCTTAATCAATGCATCTCCAACCTTCGCAAGGAACATCCGTGGGCTAAAACCTATTTTAATCGACTCAAATCATTTCCTCCTGTTGTGAAGGCTCTTCAGCAAGCATTAATGGAAAAAAGTCTTCAAGATTGTATCTCTTAATTGCAGGGGATTTGCATCCCCATTTTCTAATGCCTTGGTACATGAAGACCTCACTCCGTTAGGAGCTGATCTTCTCTTACTACAAGAGACGAATTGCCAATCCACTACGATATTCTCACGATGGCGCCAGTGGAACTACACATTTCACCACGCCTACCAACTATCATCCCATAGTGGTCTAGCTATAGGCATCCGCCATACTTTCAACTCCATAATCACCTCTTTTTCGGTTCGAAACTTATGTCGAGACCTATAACAGTGTGCATCATTCACCATAGCTTCCACATCTTATCATATATTTAATATTTATATTCCAAGCTCTTCAACCCACTTGACAATACTTTTTACTCGCCTTCGTCGTGCCTTGTCTCGCATTCCTCCCACAGATCATGTTTTAATTGGAGGGGATTTCAATTGCACTCTGAATCCTACCCTGGACCGATCTCCTTCCACCAGAGAACGCCGTGTTAACTTGGTGAATCTTCTTCAGTCAGTGGTCTCCGACAACTCATTCATTGATGTTCACCGTCACTTCCATCCTTCATCGACTGTACATACTTGGCGCTCGCAACATAATCAAAATCCGTACACAGCTCGCCTTGACAGATACTACGCCTCATCTACTCTGCTTACAGCTGTGACAGAATCTATTATCACTCCTACAGCTTCTTCTGACCATTGTGCCATCGTTCTTATTATTCAAGCAGTTCCAGCACAACCCCGTACAATTCGTCCATGGACTCTTGACGACACTCTTCTTACAGATCCAGACTTCTGTACTTCAGTACGCTCCTTCCTTAAGGACAAACGACCTCAACTTCAATCAGCTCCTTGTGGTCTGACTTTTTGGTTGGACATTAAACAGCAACTCGTTCTCCACGTTCGCAATCTTTCTTTTAAAGCAAAAACGCTTCAAAACATGCGTCTCAACCATGTCCGTTCCATGCTCTCCATCCTAAGCCTAAGTGATCCTCTCTTCTGCCACTATCAAGAAGAACTGCGATCAATCCTCCTTCCTCTGGCTCAACAAGCTCTACGACGTCTCCGGCTACAACATCTATCGCCAGACGCATCCAATTACGATTTCCTTACATCCATGGAAAAAACACGAACAGCATCGAATTCACTTCGGCACCTTCGCCTCGCATCTGGAGAGGTGTCTGATGATCCACTCACTCTATGTTCCCAGGTCCGAAAGTTCTATACAGAGAAGTTCTGTGAATCTCCTCCGCCATCCTCTTCAGCTTTGGCATCACTTCTTTCTAACCTACCACAAGTTCCTCCCCATCTTGCCTCTTCTCTCCTCCTTCCTCCCACGTTCTCTGAACTATCCTCTACGTTTTCTTCTTTAAACTCTAGGGCCGCACCGGGTCCGGACGGCCTCACTTTCCTCTTCTATAAAACCTTTTTACCTCTCCTTCTACCATTTCTCTTTTCTGCACTTTCTGCTGCTTTCAATCACTCCCCTCTACCGAGGCGATTCACAGTAGCATATGTTGTACTATTCCCTAAGTAAGGGGATCTCCTTGACCTGGGGAATTGGCGCCCTATCTCCCTCTTAAATCTAGATTATAAACTTTATACTAAACTTCTTTCCCAACGCCTTAACCCCATTCTCACTCACATTCTCTCCCCAAATCAAACTTACACAGTTCCTGGCCGTTCACTTTCTCATAACATCCATCTACTAAATGATCTAATCCATCTTGCCCGATCTCGCTCTGAACCCCTCGCCCTTCTCTCTCTTGACCAACAATCCGCTTTTGATAATATCTCACATTCCTATCTATCGGCTACACTCCTTCACTTCGGTTTTCCTCCTTCCTTCGTCTCTCTTCTTTTCTCACTCTATCAAGACGCCGTTCTCCAGGTCAAGCTGCCCACCTTTCTCACAGCGCCTATTCCCTTCCGCCGGGGAGTGCGGCAGGGTTGCCCACTCTCCGGACAACTCTTTGCAATCGCAATTGAACCCTTCCTCCGCTCTGTACACCAATCTTTTACAGCAGTTCTGCCACCACTCTCTGCCTGCACAAGACATCATGCCACTACCTCTGTTGCATACGCAGATGATGTCACCATCTGCATCCGTCATGACTCACAGTTTCCGTGTCTCCAACGTCTATTCGCAGCTTATGCCTCATGCTCCGGTGCAGCGCTCAACTCATCTAAAAGCACTGGTTTATGGTGCGGCTCATGGGCACATCGTGTAGACACCCCTTGGGGAGCAAGCTGGTCGTCCATCTCACAGCGCTTCCTTGGAGTTCATCTTGGTTCCTTGCAAGCTGCCCCCTCTACACGTGGAATGCTATTCACCCACGCTTGCTCGGGTCAACTGCCTCCTGGAGGAGAGCCCAGTTCTGCTCATCATTCTTCCAGAGAGCTCGCCTCTCTCGAACTTACCTGATTTCCTTGTGCACACACTCTTGGCTTGGTGTCAAGTCTCTACAACTCCGCCTTCATGAAATTACCCGTTGTCTTACTTCTCTGATTTGGACCTGCCACCACTGGGTCAGTGTCACAAAGCTTTGCCTCCCTCCGGATCACGGCGACATCGGACTCCTTGATACACAGGAGTACTACAAGGCCGTCAGAATCACTACTTTTCTCCGTCTCTTCACGTCGCCAGTACCAGATGCCGTTTTAGCTAGGGACGTCATCGCCTCCCCGAGCAACCCTAACTTTTCTTTTCTCTCCTTACTACTCATGGACCACCGACCCCTCACCCTCATTCGACTTCCCCCTGTTTACCGTGAAGCTCTAACTTTCCTTCGTTCCCTCAGTCTCTCTCGTTCTCCACCTGATTCCACAACTGAGCTCCTTGCTGAACCCCTCTTTTATTCTTCGATTATTCACCCCTCTCATCTTCCGTACTTTGCCTATCCTACCTGGCTCCGAGCAGGTGTGGTAACAGTTAAAGGTCTCACTAACCCTGACCTTTCTTGGCGACCCTTCGCCAGTCTCCCTCCCTCTCTTCTCCTCTCCTCCTCCTCTCGTGACATCTACGACTCTATTCTTTCATCTATCATTTCTCAATTTCCTCATCTTGCTTCCCACTCAGGTCTTTCCTTTGTTCCTTCTGCTTCTCTCCCATTTCCTCTTTTCTTGCTTACTTCTGGCTCAGCTCATCCCATTTCTTCTCTCTCGGTGTCAGCTCTTTATCGGTTCCTCTCTATGTCCCATTCTTCTCCTCCTCTCCCCATTCCTGATGTTCCTCCTGCTGCCACTGCTACGGTGTGGTCAGCCGCCCTGTCTCCTCTTTCTGCTCCTCTAGAAATTAATACCCATTGGCTTTTCCTCCATCGCCGCCTTCCTGTTCCCTCCGTTCTTTTCCGAATGTCTCTTCTCGATTCCCCTCTTTGCCCTTTCTGTGCTCGGGAGGCTGATGTCTCCCATGTCTATCAACACTGTGTTATATTACTCCCAATGCTGAACTTAGCATTTACTGTCGCCCAATGCTCCATTACAGCAGATCTTACATTTGATGCATATCGGACTCTTCTGCTACAGAACTATCCCCCAGTCAAGCTCCCATCAGTCTGTGCCTATATTTTTATTTTAGCGAAGCATGTAATCTACGTGTTTCATCAACGCTGCAGATATTTGACTACTCCTCTGACTGTGCATGAAGCTTCTACGGCATTATTATGCCATTTCCGCGACCGTCTGACATCTCGACTTCGGCTAGAGTATTCTGTTGCAGTTACTCAGCGTCGGGAGAGCCAGTTCCTTGCCACCTGGTCACCGGCTGCCTCATGGTTTACCAGCTCGCCAGCGTCATTGTACCTGACGGTCGGCAGATTTGGTATTTGACCTTTTTGAATCAGCAATGCATATGTAAATATCAACAATCTGTTTTCAAGATCTTTGCACGGCTTGGAAATTTACCGCATGGGTTTTTTTTTATAAAGGGCTGTACGTGTTTACACAGCAAATTGTTTTTTGTGACACTCATCTCGTTTTTTTTTTTTTTTTTACATTGACGTTCAAGTTAGTTCGTCTTTAGTTTACATTTTGAGTATAAATATTGCAGTTAGTCATTAGCATAGTGCTGTATAAACATAGATATTGTTTCTGCAGTGTAGTTTTTTGTAATTTTGTTCTATTTTGTTTCCCGAACATGTTTGCACTGTGCTGTATAATTGTACATAGTTTTCAAAATATTGCGGAACAAGTAATCCATCTTATTTGCATCAGAATGTCCAAGTTTAGTTATTTCCTGTTATTAAACATTCCAATGATTTGTCTGATAATCAGTTTTTTAAATTGCATAGTACTGTACATCCTTGTAAATATGTTGTGTTAAAACTCACTGTCATATCGTACCTTCTTTCAAGAGACATGTTGACTAATGATTCTTACTGTATTTATTTTTGCACAAGTTAGTCAATTGCATGGTGTTGTACTCATGAGTAATATATTTTGAAAAACATTTTACCTATTTTGTTCTTTTGTGTGAGGTGATGCTTGGTACTATCATTCTTCTATCACTACATATGGATAGTGAGAATATGTTAAAGCTTTCTTCATCGTGTGTTTTCTTATTATACTTACATTTTCTATCTGGTCAACAGAATAGTGTTACATTTCTGTATATGGTCCGCTTTTGATTTGTAACATGTTGACACTGTGCTGTATATCTGTACATTGTTTTTGAATATTGCCGAACAGGTAATATATTATATTTACACCAGGAAGTCCAAGTTTGTTCTTCTCCTGATATTCATCATTTCATTGATTTGTCTTATGATCAGTTTGTCAATTGCTTTGTACTGTACATTCTTGTAACTATGATGTGTTACACCTTACTGTCTTATTGTATTGTATTTTTTTTTTTTTCAAGAGAAATGTTGTCTCCTGAAGCTCTCAATTTTCTTGAACAAGTTTGTTAATCGCACAGCAATGCACTTATGAGCAATAAGTTTTTTTTTTTTGTTAAAATCCTTCCTCAATGCCCAGACATGCTTGTCGCTGTTCATTTATCACGAGCTGTAATTTTGCTCCATTTTTCAACTTGTGCACTATGCTGTATATTTTTATATAGGTTTTAGTAGTTTAACGATCTTTGATCGTATTTTATTTGTATTTAGACGTCCTTATTAGTTCGTCTCCTGATTTCTACCTTGAATAAAGATATTTTGAAACCACCTTTGGCCTTAATGCATGCACTGACCCTTCGAGACATGCTTTCGACAAGGTTTTGGAACACAGCGATATATATGCGCTTCCATTCAGTACATAATGCTGTCGCTAACTGTTGTTTAATATTAGGGCTTGGTCCCAATCTTCTTATGCAGCTTTCTAATGCATCCCTTAGGTGCTTTATGGGATTAAGATCAGGGCTCTGTGCTGGCAAGTCCACACACGATACGGAATTATCGTCAAACCACGCCGCAACAGTCCTTGCTTTATGGCTTGGTGCATTATCCTGCTGGTACCAACAAGGTTCGGTTCCATAGTATTGCCAAAGAGTTGGTTGGGCATAATTGTCAAGAATATCGAGATAAGTGTGATGCGTGCAGGTTAACAGTTTAGTCCACAATTACCAATGGGGCGTGACAATTCCACGAAAAACAACCCCACACGAGTACACTGCCAACTCCAAACTTGACCGTAGAAACAGTACACTGTGGTAAATAGTGTTCCGCCGGCTGCCGCCATACCCACACACGACCATCAGACTGATGGATCGTGTACCTGGATTCATCAGTCCATAGGACCCGTTTCCATTGATCTACGGTCCACGATAAATGTTCTTTACATCATGCTAAACGACGAGTAGCATTCCGAGTGGAGATGAAAGGCTTATGAGCAGCCGCACGACCACGGTAACCCGTGGAATGGAGTCCTCTGCGAATGGTACGTGTACATACCCAGGTTCCAGCACTTTTACTCACTTGTACACTGAGGTCTTGTGCAGAACTCCGTCGATTAGCTGTAATGGCTCTCCTGAGGCTTCGACGTCCTTTATCACTGATTTTCTTTGGTTTGCCGGTACGTTTTTGCTGCTTCAGGCAAGGCACGCCATGTGTCTTCCACTTATTTAGTACATCCAAAACAGTTGGATTGAGTATGTTTAAACGTCTCTCGGTTTATCTTATTGACAACCCACTAATATAACACCCAACAATATTTCCTTTCTCAAAGTCAGTTCTCTCCCGCCGCAACATTTTCACTCAACCTCACAGTGTGATATGATCGCGGTTAGGTACAGGCTTGTGTTTATACCTATGTAGCTGTACCGTGCATCTTAACAACGCAGCGGATCCGTTCGTTTGCTTTTGCAGGAGTATCCGGTGACTATATTCAAATAGTGTATGTACAGGTCTCTGTGTTACAAAGGTAGTGTGTCAGCTGACACTTGTTCACCATATGTAGTCATTAGATTCAGGAAGTACCTTACGAAGGTTGGAAATATCTTATGTGTTTTTTGACCTTGTAATTTTAAGGTTAATGAACTTTAACTGCCTGGCTTTTATTTTATCGACTCGCATTTCATGGAGTTATGAAGATCGTACGTGGACGGATATACTGTGCAAATTTACGATGATTAGCACAAAGTGATCATTCTTATGATTTCAGCTCATTTTGCTAACCCCGAGTTAATTCGTTCCAGGCAATTAAAGGGTTAAACCACATCTTATTGGTAACTACCGAGAGTATTTCTGCTACATTAAATACTTTCTAAAATAAACTGTTTAGACAGCTATTAAATTCCGTGGCGCAAAGTTGCAATCCAGGAGGCGTTCCAAGACTTAGTAGATTGAAAGTCTCACACCAGAAGTCAGGTTTAGAGAAAGTAAAATCTTAGAGACAGAAAATCCTGCAATAAACGGTAAGAGATGCAGAAATCTTGCCGCCCCGGTGGCGCAGCGCAGTTGTTTAAGCGATGGCTTCTGATCATTCGTCTGAGATGGGGTCCAGGTTCGAATCCGGTTGAGGCATGGATATTGTTTGTCAAATCAGCGGCGAGCGATTGCTTATAGCCCATTGAGTTGCTCACGGTGCTGGTTAAATCCCAATCAAATAATTATAGCGCAGTTTTTAGGAGAATACAATAGTTTCAGCGAAGTGTGTAAATATTCCTCAAGACAATTTTATATCCTCTTTGCATTTCTTTCCTCAGCAGTTATCAAAGTTCCTCTGATTTTGGGAATTCAAGTTTACCATTGGATGAACGTCACAGCTGGAGCTCTGCGTGTTCAGCTGGGTTTCAACAATGATACATAACAAAAGAGAGGATCTGTGCTGATAATTCTCAAACAAGCTCACAAATTATTATGATGTTTCAGTATATTTGAGTCCTTTACGCATATTATTAGCATCTGTCACACTGCGCACCTGTGCCGTTTTGTCACCGTGGACAGCTGTTTAGATTCACCGATCAGCTGTGCGCTTTGTTATTTGATAGGCAGAAGTTTCCTGGTGTGCTATGAATGGACGAAATCTATTGTCAACATAATCCCAACTCTCATTAGAGGATAAACAGGAAACAATTTCGATTGTATACTGATCAGTTTAAATGATGGCTAGTAACTCCTTATCCATACAGTCTGTGCAGCTATGGGAATTATCGAATGTAAGTATGCTCTGAAGACGTATATACTGTATAAGGAACGCGTCAAGCAACTAATTAAATATTTACCGAGAGGTAATTCGGATATCATAGCAAAAATTAACATGCAGTTGTCCACACACTGTTGCAAATATTTAACCTCGGTTTATCTGGATAAGGTGTTTATTTCAATAACTTCTGAGCAAATACTGCTGTACGTTGGTCAACATGATGAAAGTCTACTGAATACCTACAAACAACTTGTATTCTACATTTTTTAGATCGGTTTTCTAAAATAACGTTCCATATTTATCTCATACACCAATGAGCCATTGCATTATGACCACCTAAATAATAAGCTGTAGAACCCGCATTTAGCCTACAGAAAAGCGGCTACCCTGCGAGGCATCGATTCGATGACGTGACGGTAAGTACCTTGGGGTATCTGGTACCATAATGTCAACAGCAGGTCCTCCGGTTTCCGTACATTTCGGGGTGGTGGTAATTTAGCGCGAACCCGCCTTTCCAAGTCGAACTACAAATGTTCGCTTGGGTTCATGTCAGGTTAATTTGGAGGACAGAGTATTAACAGAAAATCACCAGCATGTTCTTCGAACCACTCCTTGACGATTCTGGCAGTGCGGCATAGCGCATTATCCTGTTGATAATGGCCATCACCAAAACGAAACACAGTTGCCATGAAAGGGTGAACCTGGTCCGGAACTATGTTCAGATACTTGACAGCTGTCATGGATTGTGTTTTGGGGATAATGGGGCCTAAAGTGTCCCAAGAAAACATCACCCACAGCATAACGCCACCGCCGCCGGTCTGTTTCCGCCTAACAGTGCATCCAGGTGCCATAGCCTCCGTCGGTAATTGGCGTATCCGCGCTCGGCCGTCAACGTGATGCACCAGGAATCTTGATTCGTCAGACCAGGCTACTTTTTTCAATCGTCCACGGTCCAATCGCGATTATCTTTGGCCCATTTCATACGTTGTTGGCGATGACGTGCACTGAGCATGGCGACCCGGCTGTGTCTTCGGGTGTGCAGGCCCATGCGCGGAAGGCAGCGATGAACTGTGTGTTGTGACACGTTGGCCTGATGATCACTGTTGTAGGGGCGCGTCATTTGTCGCACTGTGGCTCTGCGGTCGCTGTGAACAATGCGCGCCAGTCTCCTCTTCCCTCTGGCATTAATGAGCTGCGGACGACACATAGCTGGACATCGTTTTACCATCTGTGTACCACTTTTGATATGTAGTCACTATTTCGGAACGTCATCGACCCACAAGCCGCGCCGTTTCCGAGATCGTAGTTCTGAGTTGTTGTGCCTTTACAATTTATCCTTTTTCAAACTGCGATAAATCAGCAGCTTTTCCCATTCTGCCTTGGAACGCTCTGATAACCGAAATCGGGTCCTCGGGTTGTGTATACACTGCTCTGTGAACTTCATCTGCGCCGCTGTTTGGTCTCCAGGGGCTCTCATTCCTCTAGGCTCGAGGTGTATATAATATAATGACTCTCGGTGTACGGACGATGAATGATGAAGTATACGATCACGATAAGACAGCTTCCAGGGAAATACAAAGTGCAATTTGCGTGTAGATCACAATTAAGGCCCACGGGCCACAAATTAAGGTGCTGACCCGTGGGTACGGTGTCTATGAGAAATCAAGCTGGAAGCACATTTCTATATATCTTGTGAAAACAGGTTAGGTATTTTAAACGTGGTAGAAATCACAACAGATAGCCGCCTGTAGAATTTGTTTTTGCCTCGAACAGAATGCATTCAATTTACTTTTTATGAATGCGTTGAAATCTAAAAATTATTATTTTAACTATTACTAATGAATCAAAACTTTTGAGCAATAATACTAAACAAGTTAGTAAAATCATGCAATGCATTGATTATGATACGCTTTCCAACATACCAGAAATTATTACTCAAGTTATGAGAATAATGGCTGTGGAATAAATCTCGCTCCTGTGTCCCGACCTTTGATCCCATTTCGATGATATTCAACAGAACCGGTTCAGTACACCTAAAGAATAACATACTAAAGTTTTGTCGCAATAGAAGCAGTTTTACGCAAGTTATGAGAACTGTGAAATAGTAGGTTGTGGAATAAATATTGCTTTTGTGCAATGACCTTTGACCCCATTTCGTTGATATTCACCAGAACCGGTTCACTATACCTCCAGAACAACATGATAACGTTTTGTCGCAATCGAAATATTTTTTGGTAAGTTACGATGCACAAGGGCAATGGAATGGATCCCACTCCAGTGTCCTGACCTTTGACCCCATATCGCCCATTTTCAATAGGGTTCGTCCCCAGTGGCTCCCTACCACATATTAAAATTTCATCGAAATCGAACCATTTTTACGCAAGTTATGACGCATAAGGGCAATGGAACAAATCCCGCTCTTATGTCCTACCTGACCTTTGACCCCATTTCGCACATTTTCAATAGAGTTCGTGCCCAGGTGGTTCCCTACCACATACTAAAATTTCATAGAAATCGAATCATATTTACGCATGTTATGACGTATAAATGCAATGGAATGGATTCCACTTTTATGCCCTGACCTTTGACCCCATTCCACCAATTTTCAATAGGGTTCGTCCCCAGGTGGTTCCTTACCAAATACTAAAATTTCATCGAAATCGAACCATTTTTGCGCAAGTTATGACGCATAAGGGCAATGGAATAAATACCGCTTTTATGCCCTGCCTGACCTTTGACCCCATTCGCCCATTTTCAATAGGGTTCGTGCCCAGTGGTTCCCTACCACATACTAAAATTTCATCGAAATCGAACCATATTTACTCATGTTATGACGCATAAAGGCAATGAAATGAATCCCGCTTTTATGTCCTGACCATTGACCCCATTCCACCAATTTTCAATAGGTTTCGTTCCCAGGTGATTCCTTGCCACATATCAAAATTTCATCGAAATCGAACCATTTTTACGCAAGTTATGACGCATAAGGGCAATGGAATGAATCACGCTCTAATGCCCTGCCTGACCTTTGACCCCAATTTGCCAATTTTCAATAGGGTTCGTGCCCAGGTAGTTTCCCTACCACATACTGAAATTTCATCAAAATCGAACCATATTTACGTATGCTATGACGCATCATCATCATCATCATTGTCAACCATTATCAATCCACTGCTGGACGAAGGTCTCCCCAAGTTTCCTCCACAACGGTCTGTCTTGTGCCAGTCTCCTCCATGTCACTCCCGCATATTTACGAATTTCATCCACCCATCTCCCATGTGGTCTTTTTCTGGGTCTTTTTCCTGTCCCTTGGAATCCAATCTAAAATTTCAGCTGTCCATCTATGGTCTGTCCTTCTGGCAGTATGTCCAGCTCATTGCCATTTCAGGGATTTAACTCTGATCATGATGTCTTCCACTCTCGTCATTTTTCGGATCCATGAGTTCCTCTTCTTATCTCTCCTGGTTATACCAAGCATGCACCTCTCCATGCTTCTTTGAGTTGTCTGCAGCCTTTGTACGCATAAAGGCAATTAAATGGATCCCACTCTTATGGCGTGACCTTTGACCCCATTTCACCCATTTTCAATAGAGTTCGTCCCCTGGTGGTCACCTACCGCATACTAAAATTTCATCGAAATCGAACCATTTTTACGTGAGTTATTGTGCCGACAGACGGACGGAGGGACGGACAGACGGACGGAAAAAGCTGGAGCGTATACGCTTCTTCAACCTACGGTTGGAAAGCGTAAAAAAGAAAAACTCAGCACATTTCTCTTCTAACCAGAAATGTTTGAAGAGACACATGAAAAAAAGTCAGCACTCAAATATAGAATGCAGTGTATACTTTGAAGAAAAAGCTGTATATATATTATACTATAGAAACAGACGTGCTCTTACTGAGCTGGGGCAAAGTGGATTGCCGCCTCAGTAACTAATTTGCCAAGAGCATCAGCTCTAGTCTGCCCGCTTCCATTGGACAAAATCCCTGCCTTCATCCAATTGAAACACAGACGCCAGTCGATTTTAGGCGGGATTCGAGTTACGCCTCAAAACCGGTTTTTCTTTTCGATCTCCGCGCTGTCTCCTGTCTGTTGTAACCTTGGTTGTAACAGAAACGACTCAGATGATCGCTTCTCTACGCGCTCAGAATATGCTCGTTTCAACTTGTTAGCAAAACTTGTATTTAATTTTTAGAAATTGAAATATATATGGAATATATAGAGCTATGCAAGACAGTACGAAAAAGTATCACTGAAGACGTAAGGAAATTCAACTGTGAACTAGTGAGGAAAGCAATTGAAAACAACCAAAGCCTAAAGATAGCAAAGGGACATCTCAGTAAGGGAAAAAAACAGATTATGGCACTGAGAAAAGAAGATGGTTCTGTAACAAGAAATAGAGGCGAAATTTTGACAAGAGTGACAGATTTCTACTCCAAATTATATGAAAGGGATGATACATGTACTCCAGACATCATGAAAGGTACCAGTACCAGAGTTCTTCCAGTCCTTCCAGCAGAAGTTGCCCATGCAATCAAGAACATGAAGCGGGGAAAAGCTCCAGGAGAAGATGGAATTACTGTAGACATCATACAAGAAGCAAGTGGAGAAATCGAAACAGTACTCGCCCAAATTTTCACTCGATGCCTTAATGAAGGGAAAATTCCTGAGGATTGGAACAGAGCTACAATGATCTTGCTACATAAAAAAGGTGACATTGAGGATCTCCGGAACTACAGACCTATCAGCCTCCTATCAGTGGTTTATAAAATCTTCACTAAAGTTCTTTCACACCGCTTGAAGGTGACACTGGACATGGCTCAACCGAGAGAACAAGCTGGATTCAGGAGTGGCTACAGCACAATAGATCATATCCACGTACTGAGAGAACTAATTGAAAGAGCGAGGGAATATGGACTTCCATTGTGCATGGCTTTTATCGATTATGAAAAAGCCTTTGATTCGGTGAAACCATCAGCAGTTACAATGGCTCTGAAATCCTGCGGTATTGAAGATGCATACATTAATATTATTAATAACATCTATGAAAATGCAAGTGCAAAGATTCGGCTGTTTGAAAATACAACACACATAAAAATTGGAAAAGGAGTGAGACAAGGTGACACCATATCTCCGAAGCTCTTTAATGCCACATTGGAAAATGTCTTTCAATCACTGAACTGGGAAAACAAAGGGATAAAGATTAATGGAGATTATCTAACCCACCTTCGTTTTGCTGATGACATAGTCATTTTTGCAACTACCCCATCAGAGCTACAGAGTATGATCCAGGAACTTGCTGACAAGAGTAAAGAAGTGGGATTAAAAATTAACTTTCAGAAGACAAAAGTGATGTACAATGCTTTTACAAGAAATGAAGATTTATCGTTTGATGGAGAAAAGCTGGAGATAACAGACACGTACGTTTATCTTGGACAGCAGATATCAAGTGAGGGTCACATTGATGAAGAAATTAATCGGCGTACAAAACTTGCCTGGAGAGCTTTTGGAAGAAACAGCATGATTTTCAAGAGCAATATGCCATTATGTCTTAAAAGAAAAGTGTTTGATCAATGCATCCTTCCAGTGCTTACGTATGGTGTAGAGACGTGGACCTTAGCTAAAAGAGACATACAAAGGCTGCAGACAACTCAAAGCAGCATGCAGAGGTGCATGCTTGGTGTAACCAGGAGAGATAAGAAGAGGAACACGTGGATCCGAAAAATGACAAGAGTGGAAGACATCATGATCAGAGTTAAATCCCTGAAATGGCAATGGGCTGGACATACTGCCAGAAGGACAGACCATCGATGGACAGCCGAAATTTTAGATTAGATTCCAAGGGACAGGAAAAGACCCAGAAGAAGACCACATGGAAGATGGGTGGATGAAATTCGAAAGTATGCGGGAGTGACCAGGAGGAGACTGGCACAAGACAGACCGTTGTGGAGGAAACTTGGGGAGACCTTCGTCCAGCAGTGGATTGATAATGGTTGACAATGATGATGATGATAAATGCTCATGAATTCAGCATTCATTCTCTGGCTGAAGCCTTTTTTAACAAATTTACGAATCACAATGAGAATTTCAGAGTTTCGTTTAGCCTGTACAATTAACGGAATATTATATCTTAACATATATGCAACAACTGTTTTCATGGACGAAACATTTTTGGTGAGGCGTCGTCTCACTTGTCTCATCTGGTGAGCCGCCCATGACCCACGCCTCTAACCACTGGCCCGCCAGGATAAATTATTGTTCCTGGCTTTATCATAAATATTGTCTTCTGAAACTTCATTTTAAAAAAATGTGGACCACTTTTCAATCATACTGCTGTTGATAATAGAAGGTCTTCACTGTAGTGAAAAGCAGACTTTTACAAGTACAGTTTTATAAGACTGCAGTATTTGAGTATTTCAGTTCATTTTGAGAAACTGGAACTGAAAGAACAGCATCGTTCATTAAAAGTCTCTCCTTATCTGAAAAAAATGGAAATTCTCTCATTCAAAACAAATTTTAAGAGCTGAATTGAATCAGACATTTGAATAACAGCTACCTAGGGAACGCAAAAATATTTCGGAAATGTTTTCACAAAATGGATAGCCAGAACTGCTTGATCATGCATCATATTTTTTCTGCAAATTTAATTAAAATTTGTATCTGTGAAATTGATCTGACATGAATATATAAAAACCAGCATAGATGGAAAGTTAACAAAGGATCATTTGAATAATCTGTTTACTCTCGTCCCGTGAGGTGAATCCGAAATTTAACGGATTGGTGAGAGGAAAACAACTGGGAGGAGATCTCATTGATTTTCATATCACCATTGTTCTATTATACTTCACATCACCATGTTATATTATGTGAGTGGTTTACTTTAAGTTTCGTATATACAAAGCATATTTCTAGTTTTTTTCGTTGCCAGTGTCCTTTCAGTAATATCTATGCTACATTCTTTATTGTTTCATTCGATTCGCAAAGGTATTTACATAATTAATCATGCCTAAGATGGCTCAGAAGTTTCGATACTCATGATAATTTATACAATTGAAAATTTTTTGCAGTTATATTGTCCTTTCTTATAACGAGATAGGTCAACTCTCTATGGAACTGATTAACCTTTATAGTAAATGTAATCGCATATTATACAGTAGCCTCGCTGTGTTTTGCTCGTTTGATCTACGACTGAAGAAAAATAGGCAAAACCATGAAAAGCAGATTATAAATTTTGACATTTCTCGTTTTCCTGTAACTAATACAGTAGCACAATCTCATAAGACTTTCTCTCTCTCTCTCTTTCTCTCCCAATCTCTTTCCCTGTGTCTCGCTTTCTCTCCCAATCTCTCTCTGTCTCTCTCTTTCACTCCCAATCTCTCTTTCTGTCACTCTCTTTCTCTCCCAGTCTCTCCCTGTCTCGCTCTGTCTGTCTGTCTCTCTCTTTCACTCCCAATCTCTCTCTCTCTCTCTCTCTCTCTCTCTCTCTCTCTCTCTCTCTCTCTTTTATCACAGAGCTATGGATATATCATCTGCATATTTTCCTTGATATTGATATATACATGTACCATGAGGTAAGAATTTAATAATAATTGCGCACGGGAACCTGAGCATTTTCTGTCCAGCAACCAAACTGAAGCCGTGGCCGAGTGGTGAGAGAAGTAGGTTTCTAAGTTGGGTCAGTGTTCGAGTCCCGGATGAGGCCTAGGTGTTGTGTTTGTTTTACAGTGTTTGCTTTTTCCTTTCGGTTGAATTTGTGTTTCCAAATGAGGGACGGACGACCAGCCAGCAAAAAACACAAGTGTTGAGAAACTGCTGGGCGCCAGCTGACAGTGATGGTTTACTTTTGGCTGAAATCTTCCGCTCACGGTGCCGTAGCGATCAGTTGGTGGCAGCGCCATCAGTTAGCAGACTCGAGCATACCGTTGATGGCCCTGACGCATCGCTGTGAATTACAGGTCTCCAAGTTAGCGTCACGCGTGGTCCGAAACTGGCAACCGAAGCAATCCCAACACGTGGTGCAAGCAGCGGACTCTCATTACGTGACCACGTCTCTTCACCGCACCCAATTTCCTTGTTGCAGCGTTGGTAGAGCATGCTGCTACCACGTAAACGACTTAGGTTAGAAATAACTTCGTTCTGTTGCTTTTCGTAAACAAATCCAAGGTGTATAAAAAAATTTCCCAGTTCACTTTCAGTTAAATTTCCCATCCAGAAACAGATAGGAAAATTCCAAAATAAAAAATGGAGGGAGAGGACGTTAAACAAAAATGGCGGAAAATTTCCCAGAATTAAAAGTTGCTTCGTCAACATCGACGAGAACAACGTGTGAGGTGATGTCATAAAAATATGGCGGACACCGATGGCCGTTTCCGTCGGAAGAAAAGTTTCTCTCTCGATCTCCACAGCCGACTGAACCAGTGACATTATTTCCAGATACTATATCTTTCCTCAATAACCACTATTGAGCAACTGCCACACCAGATTCGCCAAGTTATCAGTTACGTCACGTGATTGCGTGTCTGCCGTCTGCCACTACTGGGAAATTGGTGGACCAAATTAGGCTAGCCGCCATTTATGTCACGTGCTTGCAGGACTCCTTAAGGGCAGCTTGTGACAGCCACTACCTGTGATGTATATAACTGATGATCCTGTTGTGGCATACAACTGATGGGGTGCCAGCTTTCGGCCCGCTGTTGGCCCATGTGTTGGCCGCCGGGATATTTTGTTGATGTTTGGGCACCGGCACCATAGTGACGGGCCGCTGCTGGCACAGCTAGCTGTCAGCGTTGGACTGAGTGCTGGCCCAGCAAGACTGTTTTTACAAGGCGCTTACAGCCCTTAGAGTTCTGCATGGTGGTTGTTGAACTTCGAAATAGAAAACAAGGGCGTGCATTTAATCCTTTAACCGGCTGAAAAGAATTAACTGGGATTTGGCAAAATCAGCTGACATCAGCTCCAACGAATATCTTCAGTGTCTAAGAAGTGGTCCTAAAGCAGATAGAACGAGTCAACCTGCCCATCAGGAGGCTTTGCTTTCCCTTAGCTTTTTACTTCAAAGTGGTCATTTAGGAGATGCTTGCCAGTAATTATTTCTCATTGATTATCTGTCAGTCGTTATTTAGTTTAACGACTGACACTATTTTGAATATTAATACTTAACTTAATAACATTTCAGATTGGCTAAATTCCAATGAATTAATAATAAATACTACCAAAACAAAATCTTTAATTTTCTCAAAAACAAGGTATTTCACAACCCCCTTCTATCACATTATCGATTAATTGTACAAATATAGAAGAGGTTAACTCTTACTTTATTTGGGGAATACCTTACGTAGGGACCTTAGATGGAACTAACATGTGGACTCTCTTCTTCTCAAACTCTCTAAAAATATTGGAATTATCAGCATGGTATTATTCACAAACTTTACCTATAAAACACTAATTCATTTATACTATACCATGTTTCAGACTCATATTAATTATGCTATCTTATCGTGGGGACAGACTACTAAATATAATTTCAAAAATCTTCAAATTCTTTAAAACAAATATATAAGATTAATTGACCTAAAATTTGACAGAAATACACAGCTAACACTATATAATAACACAAGAGGTTTCCCAAACAAATACAACATTCTTACGATTAACCAACTATATTACTTCAATATCGGTAAAATTATGTTCAGACGCATTAAGAATAATTTACACACTGACATCATACAAATTATACCTCAGATACACACATGACACACGCACTAAATCACATGTTCGGCTTATTCATCCGAAGACGGAGACCATGAAGCAAAGTATAAATTTCATTGGCCCACACTACTGGAACTCATTACCGACGGAACTAACTTCCTTAAATAATTTTAATCTTTTAAAAAAAAAATTAAAAACTTCATAATGAATTGCAGCTCCTCAAATTAATGATTACAGTGGAGGGGAACCATGACTAATACTATGACCTGTATATCCAGATGCAAATTGATTTTTAATGGCATTATCTGTAATGTTTATTACCTTCTCATATATCATTAACTTTGTTTTTAATTTATTTATTTTGTTACTATGAAACACTGCTTTGTTTATAATTACAACTACTGTCCTCAGTGTAAAACTAGCCTAGGGAGCACGGAACCCTGTCAGGCCTGGCAGCCCTATTTCCCCTGCTTCCTTGCTGTACTTTGTTTCAATTGATATTTTTGTAATACTGGTTTTTAGCTCAGCAAAATAAATTAATTGAATTGAATTGATAGAAGGGGTATGTCAATGTCGTGAAACCTCAGAACGGATCTCCCCTTTCTTAAATTCTATGCGATTTTTAAAACTGTTTGAGTCACTTATTTCGACTCACTGGTATAATGTCCTTGTCAGGGATAACTTCCCCATCATGCCACGGAGCCGTGAATCAAAACTTAGAAACTAACGCTTCTCACCTGTGACAGGCTTATGGTCGGTGCTGCTGAGATGAGAGGAGAGAAAGGGAATAAAAAAATGTGTCGTAGATTTCGTAAAACCCAGCCGCTAAGTGAACATTTCTGTTTTGGAAGAGCAAAGATGTTTGAGCACGGTTTGGTAGTTGTTCATCGGCCCCTTAAAGGGTTAAAAACGCAAGCATTGTAAAGCAAACTCTGTGGTCCACGAAATATTCTTCCAACTGGCAGTGGGACTTTCGTTCGAGGTGTGGCCACACGCGTCCTCTTATGAGAGGTACCTGCGGCAGAAAAAGGTACGCCATAATTGAAGCACAGTGCCAGCCGTTCAGAAGCCTGCGTAAACGACAGCTGTCCAAGCGGAAGAAAGAAAATTGCTTGTGAGGCAACCCACAGGAATCGATGCGTGAAATTATCCACATACTATATGGCAGGGAGTACGTAGTCTAATTGGCCGAAAATTTGGGAGGGAGGGGCGGAAGTTTCCGGAGAGCTATGGTATGACGAGCTGTTCTCTGAATAACGGCTTATTAGATCAGATCAGATCATATGTAGAGGATATTAGGAAGGAAGTGTCTGACACCAGGTCTTAAACAATCCTTAGAAATACGAAGCTAGGAGATTTGGGCTAGAGTACCCGATAGGAAAGTTTCACGGAAGCGAGGTAGAAAGGGGGAGGAAGATGCCCTTATTTATTACCGGGGGGCCAGTACCCGGGGCCCGACGGCTTAACGTGTCTATCCGACGCATGGCAAATATTTAGTGGTTCAAGCGTTCTACCTGCCTCGGATCTAACTTGAGGTCTTCTTCTTGGTAGTCACGAACGTTGACCACTAGGCCACCAGCGCCCCACGACTTATGAGCAAACCAATCCGACATTTAATACTGTGGCCTTCAGAGAGCATAAGACGCGTGTGTGGGGAGAATAAATGCAGCACGTGGGCAACTCTAAGGGCTATAAGCAGTCGTCTGAGCCTAATTTCGGGTCAATGACTTTAGAGAAGGGAGTAAGGCAAGCACATCCACCTTGCCTCATCCGGGAATCGACCCAGACCCAATCGAACAGATGATCAGAAGCCAACATTTAGATCACTGGCTATCGAAAGATGGCTTAGCAGGAAGTTAAAAATGACAACTTTGATCCAGTTTAATTGCGCAAAAATAGTAAGCTTTCAGAACGGAAAATACGAGATTTACGGAACAAAGTGTAACAGTATACATGTATACGTACAAAAGGACACACCCTTAGGTTGATCTCAGAACACAAACACATATCGTTCCCTAGATTCCAGAACTGCACAGTCGATCACTGAAATACTTTTGGGCCTGTGCTAAGAATAACTTGAAGACATCGGAAATAGCTTGAGGCTAATAACGGGGGCAAAATTCTCATGAGGTCATAGATCAGTTTTGGATGATGAAGACAATCATAGCGAGTGGCGGACGTATCGCTATTTTGGAAATCATTTCTTGATCTGTAATGCATTGATGCTTATCATAATTGCTGCATGCGATCTAAGCACACTTGGACTCTGAATTTGAGGTCTGCACTGGCCTTAATTGGTAAAGCCCAGGCTGGTTCGGCTCAGAAGTTAGACATCAGAAATTTCCCCGACCAGTTTTAGACATTCACCAACCGTTCTCCTCCATTGTAACAAGTTACTAAAATCATGCAATGCATTGATTATGATAAGCTTTCCAACATACCAGAAATTATTACTCAAGTTATGTGGATAATGGCTGTGGAATAAATCTCGCTCCTGTGTCCTGACCTTTGACCCCATTTGGATGATATTCAACAGAACAGGTTCACTATACCTCCGGAACAACATGATAAAGTTTTGTTGCAATAGAAGCAGTTTTAATGCAAGTTCTGAGAATAATGGCAGTGGAATAAATCTGGCTTTTGTGCAATGACCTTTGACCCCATTTCGTTGATATTCAACAGAACCGGTTCACTATACCTCCGGAACAACAAGATAATGTTTAGTCGCAATCCAATCATTTTAGGTAAGTTATGATTCACAAGGGCAACGGAATGGATCCCACTTCAGTGTCCTGACCTTTGAACCCATTTCGCCCATTTTCAATAGGGTTCATCCCCAGCGGCCTCCTACCACATACTAAAATTTCATCGAAATCGAACCATTTTTACGCAAGTTATGACGCATAAGGGCAATGGAATATATCCCGCTCTTATGCCCTGCCTGACCTTTGACCCCATTTCGTCTATTTTCAATAGGGTTCGTCCCCATGTGGTTCCTTACCCCATACTAAAATTTCATCGAAATCGAACCATTTTTTACGCAAGTTATGGCGCATAAAGGCAATGGAATAAATTCCGCTCTTATGCCCTGCCTGACCTTCGACCTCATTTCGCCCATTTTCAATAGGGTTCGTGCCCAGGCGGTTCCCTACCACATACTAAAATTTCCTCGAAATCGAACCATTTTTACGCATGTTATGACGCATAAAGGCAATGCAATAGATCCCGCTTTTATGTCCTGACCTTTCACCCCATTCCACCCATTTTCAATAGGGTTTGTGCCCAGGTGGTTCCCTACCACATACTAAAATTTCATCGAAATCGAACCATTTTTACGCAAGTTATGATGCATAAAGGCAATGGAATGGATCCAGCTCTTTTGTCCTGACCTTTGACCCTAGTTCACCCATTTTCAATAGGGTTTGTCCACAGGTGGTTCTCTAACACTTACTAGAATTTCATCGAAATCGAACCATTTTTACGCAAGTTATGACGTATAAAGGCAATGGAATAGATCCAGCTCCTATGTCCTGACATTTGACCCAATTTCACCCATTTTCAGTAGGGAATGTCCCCGGGTGTGTCCCTACCACACTAAAATTTCATCGAAATCGAACAATTTTTACGCAAGTTATGACGCATAAGAGCCATGGAATGGATCCCGCTCCTATGCCCTGACCTTTGACCCTGCGTCGCCCATTTTCAATAGGGTTCATACCCAGGTGGTCCCCTATCACATACTAAAATTTCCGCGAAATCGAACCATTTTCACGTGAGTTATCGTTCGGACGGACGGACAAAGCTGGAGCATGTACGCTTCTTCAACCTACGGTTGAAAGCGTAAATAAAGCAATTCTTCCTTTAGAGAAGAGGTCCTCAACCCGTGACCCGCGGGGCAGTTTTTTATTGGCCCACGAGACGTTTTCCACAAAGGAAATTCTAACACGGAAGACAATACATTTTCGAAATGGAGAAATGAATACACACACACACACACACAGGAAACTTGGGTGCATGTATTATACATTGAACTCCCGATTCCGCTCTGAGCTGTGCTGCAATAAATTATATAATTATTTTAACTCTACACGCTAATATAAGCTCACCGGGTAAAAGATTAGCCACTCCCACCGTAGCTTTGACCTGATGCACTGGTCCATATCGCGTTTGTAGGTATACAGCACTAAATATACACTCCAGTCAAAAACTTATGAGCACCCCTGATGTGAGAAGAAACCGTAACCAGCAGTCAGATGGCGTGCGTAGCAATATATGCAAATCATGTAAGGCAATTAAAAGGACATGAACTCGGGGACATTATGCAGTTTCGCGTGAAAAGGAGAAAAGGACGTGACCTAACAGTTTAAAAACGGAATTATTGTTTACTACCGACTGAATGGTTGGTAGCGTTACAAAAACGCCCGATATGGTGGGATGTTCACGTGTCGCAGTTGTTAAAGTATTCCAGGAATGGAAGGAAACCGGCAAGACCTGCAGTAATCGGGGTTATAGTGGACGCCCATGGAGCATTGACGACCGTGAGCAGCTACGGCAGTCCCGACCAGTACGATCCAACAGACAGGACAAAGAGGAACAACTGGCCAGAGCATTTAATACAGGTACTTCGATGAGCATGTCTCACACCACAGTCCAACGCACTTTGCTCTCTAATGCTTTCCGGAGTCGCTGTCCACTCAAGGTACCCATGCTGGCAGCCGGACATCGACGATTACGACGGGAATTTGCATCTGAGAGGCGGCATTGGACCATCTAACAGTGGAAGAAAGTCGCCTTTTCAGACGGCTCATGTTTCCTGCTTTATCGTGTGGATGGTCGATGGCGGGGCGAAACAAGTCGATGTTGAAAAGCAGTTTTTAAATCTGGATATTTTCTCCACTTCTACCGTAGTGGCGAAAATTTCCAGAATTAAAAGACGAGAACACGAAATTTTCGTGTTCTCGTCGCTGTTGAGAAACCTTAACAATGGTCTTGGCATCCTTTGCAAAGAGTCCACAACCTAGCACACGACGTCTCGCAGCAGAATGTGGTATCGGCCAGTCAGCCATTGTACGGATTCTTCACATCACTCACTGGTATTCGTTCAAGATGCAGATGCAGCAGCAACTATCAGTGGATGACCCCGATAGACGTGTCGAGTTCTGCACCTGGACTTTGGACCAACATCAACGGGATCCCTCATTCACACAAGACATTTTGTTCAGTGATGAAGCCAATTTTTATGTCAGTGGTGAGGTTAACCGTCAGAACCACAGGTAATGGACTGACAGGAACCTTCACTGGACGGGACCATCCAGCGTCGTTGGTAATGCAAAGGTTATGGTGTAGTGTGGAATTTTCATCGACAATAACCTAAATCCTCAGCGCTACCTGGAAGTGCTACAGGAAACAGTGTTCCCTTCCCTTCTGGATGAAGATGGCAGTTTTCCCTGTTATTTCCAAAACGATGGGGCTCCAACACACTACGGAACAACAGTTCGGCAGTGGCTAGATGATCGATTCCCTGGTCATTGGATTGGCCGGTGTGGTCTTGTGGAATGACCACCCAAATCCCCTGATCTCACACCACTTGACTTTTATCTGTGGGGTCATCTGAAACACTTGGTGTATGCTGAGAAAATCCGCGACAAACGCCACCTTCAACAACGCATCCTAGAGGCCTGTAACCGCATTTCTCCCGATATTCTCGTGAGGGTGCATAACGACTGGATCAAAAGTCTTCAGCTCTGTGCTTAGCAACAGGGACAACTCACTGAACACATCAAATAGCTGCGCTTCGCAGGGTACTTTAGAGGTTGATATTTCAACTTCCTGTGTTAACTTGTGAACCACAGCACATATGTCAAATCTGATTACGGCAATCAATTTCTGAGAAAATTCTGCTCTTGTTGGATATGCAACCTGACCCCCTTACCATCTGAAAGATTTGACCTTGATCCAATATGGCGGATTTCAAGAAGGTGGCCGTGTTCCGGGTGCCATCTTGAAATCAAAAATCGGTGACGGGGACCTATCTTAGCCTAAAAGATAGGTCCCCCTCACCGATTTTTTGCTGGGGTATTCAGATATTTCATTATTTTCCCTCTCTTTTCTGAAATACAAGGGTGTCCTGCGACTTTCGACTCACCCTGTATAACGATTTCCATCGGTCTACTAATGTTTAATAAGGAACTGGTTATTTCCATCAGCATTCTGAAACGATTTATATCAGTCTATCGGCATTGGATTGATTAAGGAGCTAATTAGAGCTGTCAGTACTGAATTGAATAAGAAATTAATTTGGTCTAACAGTACTTCACGAAGTTCAATTTGGTCTCTCAGAAAAATACTAAAATACTTACGTAACTCTATCAGCATGTACAAAGATTGACTAGGTCAATAAACATTACAGTAAGAATTCATTCGGTCCGTTTTCAAAGTCTTTCCACTATGTACGTTTTACAGATACCCTAGTTTCTGACAGCCAAGGTATAATTTCAGGTAAATTTAATGTCTTTTGAAGTTATATACATTTTGATCTTTCAAATATCTTCAGAAAATCAAAAAAAAATTTGAAACTAAAATAAAAGTTTATAATGAACTCTTTATACACAGCAGGAAACGTAACGATTTATTGTATAGGAAATAAAGTACTTGTCTAATTCGAATTCTTGGTTAATTCAAATTTTTCATTTGGACCCTTGAATTTTCTATATAAATAATGTTTAAGAGACCTTTAATTCAAACATTTTTTTTAATTCGAAGAAAACCCCATTTTCGCAATATCGTATTTTAAACAATTACCTTTTAAAATAGGTACGTATACTGTTCTGGATGAAGTTCCGAGTTCCGGATGAAGCAAAAAGTTAAACCGCAAACTATAGCCAACTGCTTCGGAAAAGCATGGGCTTCCAGCACCCCGATGATGAATCTCAACTACATCAAGGTAATGGTGGCGAGGAGATCCATACCCACTGTGGAGTACTGGGAAGACGTAGGCCGTGATGTATCGTATGAAGCTTTTGTGAGCGTTGATGACAATTTAGCTGTTTGTGGTGAGCTCACAGATGATGAGATCTTGGCTGATGTTATGAATAAGAAGACCTGATGTGTATGTTTAGATGAAAAACTGGAACAGCCAGAATTTCGTGAAGAGCGCCTTCCAAATTCAGTAGAGGCCTTGGTTCACCTCCAACAGTTAAGAAAGTTTGTTGAGGGACAGCAGAATGTAAGTGACTGTCTATTTCATTCACTCGATAAACTTGAGAAATTTACACTTACCCGTAACATAAATTCCAAAAATCAGGCCAAAATTTCACGTTTTTTTAACAAAAAAATATGTACATCTACCGTACTGTACTTTTTTTGTATGTTGTTAATAAATATGTTGTTTTTTACAGTACTTGAAGGGATTTTTGAATGTGCCCATATTCAAACTTGCATAATTCGAATTTGTCGATAATTCAAATTATATTTGTGGTCCCTTCAGCTTCGAGTTATCCACGTTACACTGTAGTACTATCTGTGGGAGGAGTGGTAAGAACGCCTGCAAAAAGATTCTGAGCTAATGAGTTAGTAGTGCATGACTCAAGCAAAATTTGTTATTGATGTCAATTGAATAACACAGCAGGAATTTCAATTCGCGCTGTGTGAAGTAGAGTTACATCAGTGACATATTTAGAAAAGTCTATAATAAAGCACACAATAAAATTATGGATTTCAGAAAGACAGCTGCCTTCGAAAAAGAGCATTATTTCATTCCTCTTTTCCTATAGCTTTCAGAAATCAGAGATATGTATATGAGTAAAAGATTTCGTCACCACCAAAGTTCTAATAAAAAAACTCTACTTATGCCAGAATGAAGAATGGCTATCATTAAGAACGTCTGAAAGCAAAGACAGAAAAATTTTCATTCAACTCTCCTTCTCTCTCTCTCTTCCATTCTTTGTGCACCCCGCTGAGGGCCATCAAAATCATTGATTGGACTCAACTCATCAAGTACATACGAACAAATGTTGATCAATTGATTACAACCATTGAAATTTCAGAGGGAAAAGAAGAAAATTTAAATGAATTATGTAATTACAATTTTGAAAGCTTTGCGGTTTGCTCTCTTGCGTGGACTTTTAGTGGGGAATCAACTAGTAGAAAATATACAACTAAGGTACAAAAGGATGGAAATTATTAAATCCCGTTCTTCAATGGTGTTAAATCTTTGGTGTAGCTGAATGATCTAGACATACCTCTTTCTACACGCGTGTTTACAAATATCAAGACACATGAGTTAATTAGCAATGTCTTAAGCGTTAGTACATGACCCAATTCGTAGTTTCTTGTGGGTTAATACGTCAGATAAAAGAATTTTATTCTTACGTTCTTGAGCATTGATACCTCAGATATTAGGTGTACAAATAAGCTTTAAATCGTTTTAAGACAACGCAACATGTAATTTGAGAGAAAACAACAATACCTTTACGAACGAAAATATGTGCCGTCATTATGTATCACCTTCCGCCATCGGTCGGGCAGCTGACCGATTCTAGCCACGAAGAATACTTCGTCGTGTGACGCGATGAAATCGTCAGCCCATTTTTGCACTTCGTAACTTAACCGGAACAGTACAGCAGACAAACCATGTTGCATCGATCGAAGCAAATGATAGTCTGAAGGACCTATGTCGGACTATTTGCCGGGTGCTCCAAAACTTCCCAGCCAGGCGTCAATGACGTTTTCTTGACCGATTTCGCGACTTGCGGCCTAGCGTTGTCATGCAGTAATTTCACGGGACGCAATCCTTTGCCTGTAAATGAACGTTTCCGACAGATTTCCTGATTCATTCATAGCAATTGTTCCTTGTAGCAATCAGTAGTAACAGTTTTATCCTGTCCCAATTGTTCATAATAGAGCACAGCCTTCATATCCTACCAGATGCTTATAAGAATTTTTTAAAGTAAATATTGCGTTTCGGTGTCAAAGTCGATGCTTCACCGGAGTCTACCCAGTGTTTTGTTTTTTGCGTTTGGGATTGTCTTACCATATCCACGTTTCATCACCCGTAACGATTTTCCACAGGAAACACTTTCTGTGTTGTTTATTCAACAGATTCAAACACTTCATGACACGCTCATCCTTGTTCCTCTGGCTCAGGTCATGTGGCAACCATTTTCCTTCCTTCTGAACCTTTCCTATTGCGCATAAGTGATTGGAAATGGTTTGTTGAGTTATCCCCAGTTGTTCAGATAGTTCTTTTTGCGTTTGAGACGAATCTTCATCCAGCAATGCTTGCAGTTCTTCATGTGCAACCTTCTGCGGGGCCCCGCTACGTTCTCGATCGCCAACATCAAAATCACCTGCTTTAAACCGTCTAAACCAAAACTCACACGTACTTTTCGATACAATATTCTTCTCCAGAACAGAACAGAATGATGCATATGCTTTTGCAGCATTGTTTCATTGATGAAATTTGTAACGAATGCAGTGTCGAATAAATGCCGTATCGCTTGCCATCTTTCACCTACCGATGTGCAAGTGCGTTTGACTGTTGGGCAAACTTCTGTGTCATATTTTATATTCTGGACCAGTTACGCTCATATAACAACAACGTGGCAGAATGTTGGATATGTATTTCTGCGGTATACGACACACAAAAAACGCTTTAAAACGTATTTGTACACCTAACACAACAATTTAATTCATAGTATCTTGAGCTTTAGTGCATCAGATACAACGAATGAATTCATAGTTAGTTTATGGAAAATTCGGGAGTTTAAGGCTTTAATTCGAAACAGTTTCTTCTGTGCTAATTCGTAGATAGAAAGATTTAATTCACAGTTTCTTGGGCTTTAGTTCCTTATGCGCAATGGCTTACTTCGTAGTTTCTTTGACGTTAATGCGTCAGACAGAAAAAAGTCATTGTTTCTTGTGCGTTAATTTCTCAGATATAAAGATCTTATTTGTGATAGTTTCTCGAGCTTAGAAGCAGCGGTTTTATTTGCGGTTTCTTCGACATTAGTGCATCAGACCCAATGTTTGTCTTTGTGTCTGATGTTAGAGAGCGTCAGACACAAGGACTTAATTCACCGTTTTATATAACGATTTAATTTGTAGTTTACGTCTATATAACGATTTAATTTGTAGTTTACGTCTATATAACGATTTAATTTGTAGTTTCTTGGGCGTTAGTACGTCTATATAACGACTTAATTCCCAGTTTCTTGTCTACAGAACAACTTAATTCGCAGTTTCTTCGGCGTTCATACGTCTACATAACGATTTAATTTGCAGTTTCTTGGGCATTAGTACTTCTATATGACAACTTAATTCCCAGTTTATCTACATAAGGACTTATTTCGCAGTTTCTTGGCTTTAATACGTCTACATAATGACAAAATTTGCAGTTTCTTTGGCGTTAATACGTCTATTTAACGATTTAATTTGCAGTTTCTTGGGAGTTAATACGTCTACATAACGATATAATTCACAGTTTCTTCGGCGTTAATACTGCTATATAACAATTTAATTTACAGTTTCTCGGGGGCTGATACGTCTACATAACGATTTAATTTGCAGAGTCTTGGTCATTAATAAGTCTATATAAAGATCTAACCCTTTAACCGGTTGGAACGAATTAACCCGGGGTTATCATAATGGACCGAAATGATGTAGAACGAATATATCCGCTGTCTGAGAAGTGGGCCAAACGCGGCTAAGATGAGTCAACCTGCGCATCAGAATGTGTTTGCCTTCCCCTTAGCTTTGTTATTCAAATTGGTCATTTAGGAGAATAATTGGCACCAATCTTTTAAGACTGTTTACCTGCTGAAAGGGGTACAACAATGATGACGATCCCAAGAAAGGAGAGAGAGAGAGAGAGAGACGATGTTTGAATAATCGTTTTCTGCCTAGCAGCATGATGTCCGTATCAGGGGAACTAGACAATGACACCATGAAACTGGGATGAAACAATCCCTTTTTTTCATTCCTTATCTCATAGGGTAGACTGGTAGGCAGCGTTAGAACAGAAGACTAGGAGAGAGCTCTTATCACCTGTGACAGATTTGAGGTCATACTACTTAGACGATAATGGGAAAGGAATTGTTTTGCCGTAGCTTTCATCCAACCTGGGCGCTATATGAACGTTACTGTTTGGACAGCTCAGCAATTTTGGGTACCATTTGTTTCAGAAACATCGACCGCTGAAAGGGTTAATTTGCAGTTTCTTGGTCATTAATAAGTCTATGTAAAGATTTAATTTGCATTTGTTTCTTGGGCGTTAATACGTTTATATATAAATTTAATGTGCACTTTCTTAGGAGTTAATACTTCTACATAACGACATAATTCGCAGTTTCTTGGGCGTTAATACATCTATACAATGATTTAATTTGCAGTTTCTTCGTGTATGTAGCGACATAATTCGCAGTTTCTTTGGTGTTAATACGTCTACATAAAGTTTCTTCGAAGTTAATACGTCTACATAGCGACGTAATTCACAATTTCTTCGGCGTTAATACGTCTATACAATGATTTAATTTGCAGTTTCTTGTGCTAACGTCTATGTAACGATTTAGTTTTCATTTCCATGGGCTTTAGCGCATCAGACACAAGGATTTATTGCGTAGTTCACTGAGGGGTGCATTATAGTTTTAAAGATTTTATTCGTAATAGTTTCTCGGATGTTGATACAATAGAAACAACGTTCTGAAGCCTACTGAAAGCACTGCTTTCACGACTCTGTCCATTTTGAGATTTTTAACGAATGCCAGGATCATGGTTTCAGTACAATACTATCAAAATAGAGGGAAGACACCAAGATTTCTGGCTTGATGAACACCCCTTTTGATGGTGCACATGAAGCTGGAACCTACTATGATAAAATATTTCAAGAGCATTTTCAAAATGTGCGCCCAGCAGATTTCTGTTAAAAAATCGAAAGTTGCGCAAACTAGCGGGAAACATTTGTATGCAACAAAACTAAGCAATTTTTTTCAATCTTCACATCACGAAAGCAACAAATGCAAGCTTGTCCAGGAACCCATTAAATGATGCCCCTCTACCTTGTTCAAAATCTTCATCAATAGACCTGTATACCACTCATGGTCCCCCTATGAACTGTGTAAAACATTTTCAATCAAATTGTTTATACAGACGAGGTCACCCCAAAACATAATTGCCCAGGTAACACTCACCCTAGGGAACCCCTTTCAGCAGTTTTTCCTTGCCTTTCTGCCGTTGTTCAGGCGATGTTTATTTCGCCTTTCCATCGACTTTTGAACAGAGTTCCTCCTTTAATTTTAATTGCCATTTATCCGCTGTTTTAAATGCCGGCCGGTCATTTTTCCCTATGCTAATGTACCAGCATTTGCTCTTTCCTTGATGGCCAATCTATACAGTTCGACAACAACACACCGTGAAGGAATACGCAAAAGAGGCGAAACATGTACACAGTTAGCTGCGAAGGAAGTGATTTTATTTCAGAGGTCTTACATGAAGACCATGAGCGAGGGGAAAATATAACGTGGCCCGAGTTTGTAGGTCACGTGACAGCCATGCTGGTTTTGGCAGTGGCAGTGGTAGGTTGGAGAGATGGTTCGGTTGATTAAATTTTATTATTATTGATTTCCTGTTTCACCTTGATTGCAACGAAATATCCAAAGCACTACTCCACCGTAAATGGCTTACCACATTAACATTTTGAAACACAACAATTTATTACATAAAAATAACATGTAGGCACGATGAGCTCCTTGCTACAAAACTCTCTACGAAGGCGAATCTGGAAGTGACGCTGTTACGTCATACAGTCTCTGCAGTGCGATGTGCATCTGGCGCCATCTATTAATCCAAATTGTGTGTAAAAGATTGAGAATTACAAAAATGTACAGCAATATTTGACCACACAATGTGAAATCGAGTGGAAATCTGCAAGGTTGGTGTCCTAAGCTGTCGATGATCATGCTTCATTGACCTGTATCTGAAATTCATCAATATTGCGGTGGGGGCGAAGTGTTCTGCGGAAGCATTAAGCAGTTTGTCAATGACGTTCCACACGTTCTCTATCGGGAATAAGTCTGAAGGGCCGCGCTGGCCAGCGTAGTACCTGGACTCATTTTATGCACTGTCTGCTGATGTTGGCAGTGTGCGAACGGTCGTTATCTTGTTGAAACTGATTGCGTCCCAAACCACGACGTCAGACTAAAGAAAAGTATAACGCTCAAGATTGGCAGAAAGATCATCCCAGTCACCACATCGTCTCCAGATTCTCAATAGGCCATCGTCTGCGCTGAGACAGAAGCGAGACTCGTCGCTGAATACGACATGCTTTAATTCGTCCAGCTACTCTTATCTTGTACATAACCACTGCAACGGTGCGTGATGATGTTCCGTGGAGAGCAGTAGTCATTGGAATGGCTAGCTAGAATGGAAACCTGCTTCAGCCATCTGCGATTCACGTTCCGTGTCAATAAAGAGACGTCCATAGCTGCAGCTAGCCCTCGTCAAATGTCGTTAGCTGTGGGTTGTGGGGCAGCTACGGTTTGCCACCGAATGCGGCAGTCGAGAAGTTCGGGATGTCATCTGTGCGCTCCGAAGCACAAAGAGGATGACCGTGACTTATGTAGGGTTTTTTACTGTCGCTGTATGCCAAGAGTTTACTTTTATGAAAGGTAATGTTCTTCGTCATAGAGCTTAACTGGTTGATGAGTACCTCTGGATTGAAGAAACCAAAAGAATGGAGTTGCCAACCAGGTATATCTCGATCCTATGGATCATGTCTGGGACTCCCTCGGGAGAAACATTACTGCTTTTCAGCCTATCTCCCAAAATCCAACTAAAGACGCTATATGCGCCAATGAAACAATGGCTTTTACAAGGGAGCTATTATCTCCCCTATTGATCTCCGGAGCAACGGAGTTCTGCTACCCTCAGTAGAGAACTATTTTTTTCAGCATCAGCATTATTCCTGATCATCCACTCCCATGCATCTCATGTTTACATTGTAGTAGCCTAATGATGCTCCGCCGCCCCCGGTAGCGCAGTGGTCTAAGCGATGGCTTCTGATAATTCGTCCAAGAGGGGTCCGGGTTCGAATCCCGGTGAGGCATGGATGTTGTGTTTGTTCTATGGTGCTGGCTCGCTCCCTTTTCTGGAGCCAGTGGCCCTAAATTAGGGATGGGCGACTGCTTATAGCCAACTGAGTTACTCACGGTGGTCGTTAAACCTCAGAAAAAAAAATGATGCCCCTCTCAAGAAAAACAGATGATGCCCTCATCAAGCTTTCATGCGTGTATATCAGCTCCTACGTTTGTAAGTCCACTTTTCTACTCCATTGCAATTATTTAGGGAGTGGCGTTCTTACGGACGTCATCGGAGGGATAAATGCCATTATGAAGTGCATTTTTGTTTGTCCAGGTCCTGATTGTCGTGCTTTACAAATTGCATATGCCACTCAGTCTAACTCTTTGCTCGTCGTATTAAGGCAGACATCCCAAAACATTCGGCGGTAAAAGAAAGGTCCGAGCAGTAGCAAGATTACCATTCATATTAAAAATTAATTAACCACATACGCGATACACGTCATAAAGACCTCACAAAACATCCCTTTGGAAACGAGGTCTTAAAATTACCCTGCATGGAAATCAGTTCAACCAAAAAAAAAAAATGTCTGTCGAACGGGCTTTTAGCAAACAAGATTAAAAGCAGATATCACAGTCAGACAGCGTAAGAAAAACTGAGGTCTTTAATGCAGACTTTAATAATAAATACCCGGGGAAACGCTTTTAATTCTACAGATTGCTTGCAAAGATAATAAAACTAAATTATGACACTAAATTCCAAATGAGCTTCTTCATATCAGGCGTTTAAAACGCTTTTGTTTTTTGAAAGAATTCAAAATCAATACGCAGCAACTTCATTATATTTAAAACAGGGACGCATTTTTAAAAAAAAACCTTCCTCTTTTTTAACTTTATTTTATTTTGTCTTAAATACAGGCATTGTCAATAGAGCATCGTTTCCTTAAGTGCAAGAAAGTGCAAACTTAATCAACCTCTTCCTCTTTCTCCTGTTTTGGACATACAGCCGGTAGGAAACTTCTTTTCTTTTCTTTTTTTTTCCTGAATTTCTTATTCCTTGATCGCCTTCTTGTTAGTGATTTTCTGTCATTTACACTCCATCACCACATAAATGCCGTGTGCGAGAAAGGTAGGCGTTAAGTAAAAATGATAAAAGAAAGACTGGCAGTCGCGTACGATGTTTTGAAAGCCTAAACTGACAGGTTATTAAAGATAATTCTTATCGCTTTATACTTTATCCATTCATGCACTTTGAGAAGACTTTCTAGTTTAAATCGAGAGAGAGAGATTGAGAGAGACACACATTGCGCGTGTTCATTAAGGATTCTTTTATTTATACATATATACTAAACGGAAACGAAAACTCTATCTTATTACACCTTGCTCTCAAAAAAGAACCTTAAGACGCATTTGTAGTAAAAATATTAAATGTTTGAAAAGAGTTTGTGACACGTTTTCAATTTAATTGCGATAATAACGCAGCTCAGACACACTGCAAGTAAAATTTTCCATTGAAACACGATGAAGCGAAAAGCATTTTTAAAATATTATAAACGGTGGTGTCTGTATAAGAAATGTTAAATTTGCGCTGCTTTCCCTAATATGTTGTAGTAAATAATGTTTTCATCGAAACCTTATCTCTCGCTAAATTCAATCTCCTCTTGTAAAAAGCAAACGAATGGGTGGATTGATGTCCCGGGTTATCAAAGTTGAAGGCTTCTGGTTAATTGTCCAAATTTGGGCCGGGTTTGAGTCCTGGGTAAATCAAGGATGATGTGTTTAATCTACAACGCTGCTTCTATGCCTTTCCTGGAAGCAGTTACCCTAAATAACAGGCAGGCGACACTTTGCAGCTTCAGACGCTGGTGGTTAAACCTCGAAATAAATAATTATTTTGAATAGTTCATCCAGAAAATTCATAAGAAATAGGTTTTGTTTTCGTCCTGTGCATAATCTGTTTCGTATAATGATTAAAAAAGATTTAAAAATCTGCTTGCAAAAGGGTAGCATTTCCTGTTCGAAATAAAATATATTTTCCCTGTAAAATGCTTCTGAAGTGTTGTAAATAGCCCTAGCCCTAAGTTATCACTTTTACGTCCAGCGTATTGTGCCCAAACCAATTTAAAACTCTTGATGCTGAACAAAATCCAGTAGTTCGCTTGATCAACAGCGTGATATGCATTAATTCTCTGCCATGCTTTTCTTACAGGTAGACCGTCGCAGCTATCTGCTTGTTTTACAGATGCTCATTGTGGTCGTTAAATCCAGAAACAAACACAGTTTCATGAAAGAAATATGGGATTACGCCATATAATACAAATTTTGAAGATTATAATGAATATATCTTCTACTAAGCTAATTATAATGAATATAACGCTTCTGCTACTGAATTATAATGAATTCAGCTTCTTCTATAAATGCTTGTTGCGTTATTAATTATATCATGAATAAACTTTCCTGCTAGTAATGTAGTAATAATAATGAACAAGCTTATAACTGGTAGTAATGTTGTAGTAGTAATTAAGATGAATAGTCTTATTCTGGTTGTTACTAATAACACTTAATGAACTAAACCTAACAGCCAGACAGAGATCTGACAAAACTATGAACTGAGAAAAACGTACTTACTTAGAACAACGTTTTATTAGATAAACTCTTGAATCATCCAACACACACACACACTAATCGTATCACAATAATCAAGAAAAACCTAATCACATAGAACGAAGCTCTCCCTACACACATCAACAAAAAGGTCTCTTTCACATAAACAAACGCTCTTCCTATACAACAACAAACGCTCTCTCACATAAACAAACGCTCTCTCTATACAACAACAAACGCTCTCCTACGTATCGTTGAACGCGCCTATTTATACTGGCTACCACCACGACATGACTTACACTCATTGCCAGATCTCATTCAGCGGGTGAAATAACATCTCGTTCAGTAAGAAGATAATTTACATAGTGAAATAAAATAACCAGAGATAGTAAAAATCAAAAGGAAAGTGAATCTAAAGTATACGTTACAAGATGACAATCCGATTTTTGGCTTAAATGTGACAAGGATGGTAAGTCAGATAATATCCGAAAACTTGAAGTTGTTTGTTTTTTTTTTTTTGTTTTTTAATTTTCAAGTTTTCGGATATTAACTGACTTACCATCCTTGTCACATTTACGCCAAAAATCGGATTGTCATCTTCAAAATTTGTGATATATATGGCTTAAACCCATATTTCTTTCATGATTTATCTGTTTCTCCGGGCAAACTTGGGATCAGATTCTTAACCTCCAGATTTGCTAAACATGAATACCGGTTGCTTCGACTAGCGAATCCTGTGATGGTGAAATTCAAATTGATCGGAAACTTGGAACTTGGTCGTTCTGGGTGGTGTAGTGGTTAGCATACCCGGACGTTTTCTGGGAGACGCAGGTTCGTGTCCCGCTCCAGGACGATGAAAATTTTCAAGTTTTCGGATATTATCTGACTTACCAAACAAAGTTTCTTTCGACATTACAAGCATAGGCCATTTACACCGACGAGCCATTTCATTATGACCACCCCCAACCTAGAGAAATGATCGCGCCTGGAGACCGAACAGTGGCGCAAGTGAAGTTCACAGAGAAGTATATATATACAACCCTAGGACCTGCTTTCGGTTAGTAGAGTGTTCGGAGTCAGAATGGGGAAAGCTGCCGATTTATCGGAGTTTGATAAAGGACAAATTGTGATGGTACGGAGCCTCGGAACTACGATCTCGGGAACGGCGCGGCTTGTGGGTTGTTCACGTACCGCTGTAGTGAGTACGTATCAAAAGTGGTGCACAGATGGCCAAACGACTAATCGTTGTGCAGCCGTGGGTCGTCCTCAGCACATTGATTCCAGAGAGGAGGGGAGACTGTCTCTCATTGTTCACGGTGACCGCATCACGCGCAGCTACAACAGTGGTTATCAGGGAAATGTGTGACAACACACAGTACATCGCAGCTTTCTGCGCCTGGGGCTGTGTAGCCGAAGACCCAGCCGGGTCCTCAAGCTCATTGCACGTGATCACCAACAACACATGAAACGGGCCCAAAATCATCGGGATTGGACCGTGGATGATTGGAAGAAAGTGGCCTGGTCTGACGAATCAAGATTCCTGGTGCATCACGTAGACGGCCGAGCGCGAATATGCCGATTACCAACGAAGTCTATGGCACCTGAATATACAGTTGGACGGAAACAGGCCGGCGACGGCAGTGTTATGCTATGGGCGATGCTTTCTTGGAACACTTTAGGCCCCATTATCCCAATAGCACAATCCCTGACAGCTGTCAGGTATCTTAACATCGTTGCGTACCAAGTTCACCCATTCATGGCAACTGTGTTCCCTGCTGGTGATGTCCATTACCAAAAGGATAATGTGCCATGCCACACTGCCAGAATCGTCAAGGAGTGGTTCGAGAAACACGCTGGTGAATTTCTGTTAATGCCCTGGCCTTCAAATTCACCTGGCATGAACCCAATCTCACATTTGTGTTCGTGGAAAAACAGGTTCGCGCTAAATCATCCCCACGCCGAAATGTACGGGAACTGGAGAACGTGCTGTTGACATTGTGGTACCAGATACCCCAGGGTACCTATCGCCTCCTCATCGTATCGATGCCTCGCCGAGTGGTCGCTGTTTTGCGTGTTTAAAGGGGTCCTCCAGCTTACTAGGTAAGTGGTCATAATGTAATGTCTCATCGGTGTAAATTAAGAGCTCCAAATGCTACTTTAAACCTTGAACGTAATAAATATCTGTCTTAAGCACGATTACATACTCTACAACTATACATACCCATCTACAATGACGTTTATGTACAGTTGTAGAGTACCTTTGTAAACTAAGAGCATATTAAAAAGTTAAAAGTTAAAAGGCTCGCCTTTTAACTTTTAACTTTTTAATATGCTCTTAGCTGTACATAGATGCTTTTAATTTCGAATAAAAATGTTTGTTCATTGAAGACGGATATGTGCAGTTGTAGAGTACCCTTGTAATCGTGCTTAAGACAGATATTTATTGCGTCCAAGATACATACTGTGCACGAGTAAAATAGTAAGTTCAACTACTTTAAACATTTCTACGCTTTAACAGCGTAACTGTATAAGGGTCGTCCAAATGAAACATAGACTAGCTGTTGGAGTTAAGTGTACTTTATTACAGCATAAGGCTATGTATATTGGTAAATATATACATAACACACGTGCTGATAACGCTAAAACTCAGCACACCTAATATTTCGGCAGGTGTCCCATCCGTCGATTAGTTTACGGATCCGCTGTTAGGTGCTATGAAACCCACTGCGCACACACTTTGGAATACCCCTGTTCCTGGTGGGTGATTGTGCCAATAGCGCCCCTGCTGATGCCTATTGCTGATGCCAACTCGCCAACTGTTATTCTGCGGTTAGCTTTCAACAGTTTGTTCACTGCTGTGATTGTGTCCCGTGTGATGGAGGCGTGTGCTTGGCCAGGTATTGGCAGATCCGCAGTACTTTCACGTCCACCCTGAAATTCTTTGGCCGCCCTAGTGGCGCAGTGGTCTAAGCGGTGGCTTATGACCATCCGCCGGGAGGGGTCTGGGTTCGAATCCCGGTGAGGCATGGATGTTGTGTTTGTCTTATGGCACGGGCTCTCTCCCTTACCCTGAAACCAGTAGCCATAAATTAGGGACGGGAGACTGCTTATAGCCCATTGAGTTGCTCAGGGTGGTCATTAAACCTTCAATAAAAAAATTATTTGCACCATTTCAAGACCGAACCGCGTGCAATGTACGCATTCTAATAAACCACCTGCATAGGTCGTAAGATTTCTGTCAGTTTGCTTCCTTCTTTTGTCAAAATTGGATCACAGCTTTCTGTGCCCGCTTATAAATATCCATGAGATAGGTCGTTTACGTTTCCTTAATATTACTCACATCCAGCGCGTCGCACTAACCAAGGTTCGTAGGTATCTCTTCGGTTGGATCTATTAGCGATTTACGCTCTCATTGGCTGTTACATTTGACGTCACTAGGAAGACACGGAGAAGAAGCAAAACACAGCGTTCACATAACTCAAGGCAAAGAGAACTTAAAGTGCATATGAGCAAAAGCTAAAATGTTTCTCCATTTAAATTTTTTCACTTCGTCACGCAATTTCTGAAGTGAAGAAAATGTCCAGTTCAGGATGAATTATTAACTAATATACTAAAGTTACGTTCACTGTTTGTCATATGCGTTTGTGAAACAACACGATGGGGACCTGAGATTTTTACCAAAACAAATAAGGAATTTATATTGACAAAAAAATTCCGCAATAGTTTCCAATTTGCGCAGTTAACTAGTGTCAGAATTATTTTCATTGATAGCTCATAGGACATAAAAGTTAGATACAAAATAAAGGTTTCTGTACCTAAAATTAGTGAACTGTACCTAAAATTAGTCTGTTTCTTCTCGCTACCGAAATGAAGTCGACTTTCTTTTACATACGTTTTGTTACTTTTTTAATCTCCATTTTACATTTCGACCTCGAAATGGCGAGCATTTTTAACAATTCGGATAGAAATTATGCTTGAAATTTACTTAAAAAGTCGCTAAAATTTCGGTGATGCAGCGTGTATATTTTGTCTTTTACTACAGTAAACTGTTTTGTTTAGAAAACTGCACAGTTTTTCTAATAAAAAACTCATTTCCGAAGATTCGCAAACAGTTTTTTTTAAATCACGTTCATAACCATCTTCAGTGAAATGTATAAAGCAAATTCTGGAATGTTTAACGTCTTTTCCTTTACATTTGAGTAGCCACGTTTTTTTCAACATCTGATCTAATGGGAAAGCGTGATTAATAATCCCAGTTACTTTTGTTTTCTTATTCTGTCATGGGCACAGAGAGACGGCCCAATTAAGCATCATTCTTAAGAAATAATAGCACAGAATGGTGTGGTAGTGAAGTTTTCTAGCAAACAAACACAAAGCAATAGAGCGATTTCTTTTTGTTACCACAATAGATGTCCTTATCTTACCATAATAAAAATGACTCTCGATCACAAAGAACGAATCAAATACTACTAAATAAACGCAAGACTGATAGTAACCGCGTGTAAACAAACCATCGAAGCAAATGGTCTACCTCCACAGCTACGTCATGCGCGAGTAGCCCAAAAATTCCCTTACTACTGCGCATCGAAATGAACCGTCTCTGACACCAACTAAATGCTTTGTACACTGCATTCCTCTTTTATGTGTGGTTACTGCAGCGCGACAATCGCTTCGACGGACACTGCAGCGCCACCCGTGTAATCGAGTCTACGTTTCATTTGTACGACCCGTATATTTTACCATGCAAATTTCATCTATCGTCAGCAAATTCGCCTAAACAAAAATGAATTTATTTAAAATGGTTTGTCGATACATCCACTAGAACGTTTGTTTGTCCCTAGAGAGTTGCACAAATACCATTGTTCCGCGTGCACCGCGCTCAACGTTTTAATCGGCTGGAATGAATTAACTCGGGTTTAGCAGATTACGCTGAAATCAGCATTTAATTTGATGTCGAAGATGTGAGAAGCTAGAAGGAGTGAACTTGTGCATCAGGAAGCGCTGGAATTGACACCATTCTTTTTGACTGATTAGCTTCATACAGGGTATTCATAAAGTCTTCCCACATTACAAAAAATATTATAAAAAAATCTATTACAGGTACAAGAAAGGGATTGCACGACAATGATAGCTTACAAGTAAAGTTTTTTTTTCCAGTGCCAGTACACCTCCACATGGGCGCCATTTGTGGCCCGGAGGACACCTAAGCTACATTCTATTTCACGCCATGTTTTGTTTAACATCTCAGCAGAGGCAGAGCCAATGACGTCCGTTATTCTGCTCTTCACCGTCTCCACATCCGGGACATTGCTAGAGTAAACTTGATCTTTCACATAACCCTACAGGAAAAAGTCTAGAGGGGTTATGTCGGGCGATCGAGGTGGCCATGTCATGGGACCGTTACTGCTAATCCATCTATCCGGAAATGTGGCATTCAGGAACTCACGAACTATGTACTATTGACCAATGTGGAGGAGTACCGTCTTGTTGGAAAATAACCGAACTTTGGAGTGCATGCAACTGTGGTGCTACAAAAAATCTGGAGGTGATCGTTTGTACTCTTTTCTGAAGTGGCGCTGGACAATAACCTCCGATTTGGTCCCACAGAACCACAACACACACGCCGCTTTTTCTTGCATGGAATTCATTATCGATTAAATGCTCCTCTTATTCAGCAGTAGGGCTCACCTAAGGAACAGGAAAAAAATAACTTTTATGAGTGCTGCTATATTATGTTGCCAACCGTTTTATTTTATCTTACATAGATTTTTTAGATTATTTTTTGTAATGTGGGAAAGATTTTATGGACACCCTGCATAACAGTTGTAAGGAAACAGAGAAAGGAGAAAGATGATGTTTGAGACATTTTCTTTAACACAATGGCATAAAGTCCGTATCCGGGGGGGGACTAGCACTTCTCAATCATGCCTAGAGTCATGGAGCATAGAAAAAAGGAGTAGGAAGAAGAGCTTATTGCAACTCGCAGGTTTATGGTCGGTGCTGCTGAGATGAGAGGGAGAAAGGAATTGTTTTGCCGTAGCTTTCGTAAAACTCGGCCGATATGTAAACATTTCTCTTTGGAGAGCGTAGAAAATATCGGGCATCATTGACAGGTTCCTGGTCAGAACTGCTGAGATGAGAGGGAGAAAGGAATTGTTTTGCCGTAGCTTTCGTAAAACCCGGCCGCTATGTGAACATTTCTGTTTGGAGAGCGTAGAAAATATCGGGCATCATTGACAGGTTCCTGGTCAGAACTGCTGAGATGAGAGGGAGAAAGGAATTGTTTTGCCGTAGCTTTCGTAAAACCCGGCGGCTATATGAACATTTCGGTTTGGGGAGCGCAGTAAATTTTGGACACCATTTGTTGCTAGTACATCTCCCGCTTAAAGGGTTAGAATGTGCATCTTCCTATCGTGAAAAAGTGAAGAGGTGTGAAACCCAGATTAAGGGTACAGTCAGCATATTCTATATACACTTTTAACCTTTTGGAATTTTTTCTGGACGATGCGCTTCTTTGTGCGTACCACATGTCTGTATGTGCCATCCAAATGAGAGAAATGAAACATAAATTTAAAATAAAAGATTAATTTTATTAACAATTCAACTAATACATCGATTAAGTCAAACAACGGCGCTAGGATAAAAATTACGGACGTAATATCTTGAACTGGGCAAAATTACCCAGAAATTTGAAATATTCCAAAGTAATACGCAATCACCTGGAACGATGCAAAAGAGATCTGTGTTGTCCACAGACAGATCCTTCTGCGTGTACTTTTTACCGCCTATATTGATTGGATTTTCGATCCGAAATAATTAAGCCTTTGCGAAATCGGAAAAGCAGGAAAGCCAACAAAGCACAAATGTTATCCTGCACGTGTATGATCAAAAGGGTATCACTGAATGCCGCTGTCGGTTGTCATGGCTGATGCACATGCACTAATAGAACGTATAATTCACACCACAAGAAATCCTTGGGTTTTGTGAGCCGTGTAACTGCTCAAGAAATATGCAGGTGAGAACCGATTAAAAATCGTGGCATTAACTGCCGAAAGCTTTTAGTCATCATCATCATCAACAACCATGGATACAATTCCCGTAGGTGTCTTTTGCCGTTTTAACTGTATTATCCCATTGAAGTCTGTTCGTTGCAGAGTGGCTCAGTTCTTGAAGAGTTGCACCCCACCAGTCTTTAAAATCGTCAGCCCACACACGGTAAGGGCGCTCTCTTGCACTCCTACCATTCATTAAGCGAAACGCCAATGTCTTTATCTTTCTGTCATTTAATAGATGATAGCTTTAATAAATAATTTGAAATGCTACGAAGAGCGTTTCACGATAAACAAAAATACACCATCGAACACAACAGTTTGAAGATGACAAAGAAAAAGGACATGATTGTTGTGAAAATCACAAATCTGTATTCCAAGTCGGCCTACGAATGTACAGTAAAGCCTATCAAGTTGGACAGCTCTTTATGGTGGCTACCTCCTTAAGGTGGAATCGAAAACACTCTAATGTTTTAGCATGTATGTAATACTATCTAGCTTGGACAACTCTCTAAAGTTGGACGCTGTTTACATGCTGATTTGGACAAGTTCTTTCAAATAGATTTTTGTGTATTAAGCATGAAAGAAGTCACCTGCTCAGTTATTATGTGCGCAGGCAGTTGAGTGTATACAGAGGCAATTGGAAGAGCCATTACTTTTTTTTTTTTTTTTTTTTTTTGATTGGAGGTTTAACGACCACCGTGAGCAACTCAATGGGCTATAAGCAGTCGCCCGTCCCTAATTTTGGGTCACTGGTTCCAGGGAAGGAAAGAGCCAGTGCCGTAAGACAAACACAACATCCATGCCTCACCGGGATTCGAACCCGGACCCCTTACGGACGAATGATCAGAGGCCAACGCCTTAGACCACTGCGCCACCGGGGCGGCAGAGCCATTACTTCATGTCCTTCCCTTTTCGACCTTCATTATCTATCCCCAGGGATGATTCCTTAATTGTTGTCACTTCCAGGTACCTCTTAACCTGTCCCCAGATGTGGAGAGGACACTCACAGGAACCTCAAATATACAAAAAAAATAAATCAAAATTATAATTTAGACATAAATCAAGCTGTTCTTTCCATGTAACATAGCCACAGAAATGTTAAATTTTCATCGTCCTCGAGCGGGAATCGAACCCGCATCTTTCGATTTGCGCTCGAGTATGCTAACCATTACACCACCCAGGACAATGAAATCCAACCAACTGAGGCATTAATCTGAAACATCAGGCATTTTTTATTTCACTGCACTAGTCGAAACAAACGTGTCTTATTGTAGTAATTTATGCTCATTTTCTGGTGATCTAACTTAGTACTAAGATGAGACACGTTTGTTTCGATTAGTCCAATGAAATCAAAAATGTCTGACGTTTCAGATCAATGCCTGAGTTCTGTGGATTTTATTGTCCCGGGTGGTGTAATGGTTAGCATACTCGAGCGCAAATCGAGAGATGCGGATTCGATTCCCGTCCAAGACAATCAAATTTTCAAATTTCTGTGGTATGTTACATGGAAAGAACAGCTTGATTTATATCTATATTAGTTATTCCATGTGTTTCCAACTTGATATAATTTTAATGATCCCCCACATTTATTCCAGACTGTTGAATGATTAATGCATGAACTTGACTGTATCAAATCACCCTGTAATGTGCATAGTCATTGTTATGGAAGTAAGTGTATGTATGCGGTTTTCTTGATTTCCACTTTAAGTATAAATTTTATAGAATCACACTACATGCGTATACAGAGTGCATAGGTAAGTCCCTTTAGCCTGGAATAACTTACAAACGGAGAGAGATACAGTTATGCAAGTGAGATAACGGTATAGTAAAGCGACTACGCCCGATCGAATGCAACCAATAGCAGCGCCCCTAGTGGCGAAATGCGGAAGTTAGCCATTGCAAATCGAAAACGAAAAGAGATAGAGCAAAATTTCCAAATACAAAGTTGTAGAGCATCAATTAATTAGTACGAAACGACATTGGTTTCACACGGATAAGATAAATTGTCGCCTAAATACCCTACAATGTCCGAAATCGATGCGCGAGGATTCGAATCTGCATATTCACATTTCGCAAATGTAGCCGTATGCAGATGCAGATTGTGACGTTGTACAGTACTTAAGATATAAAAACCAGTAGCAGGATGTACCCTGATCAGAAGTTTATGTCTACGTACGCTGTGTGAGAACGGCGAGCTTAGATTTCTGTGGTTACGTAAAAAATCAGGTATATGCAACAGCACCTACAAGTCTGGTGGATCTACGTCGTCGTGCTACAGCTGCTTGAATGGAAGGTGTGACACCTTCCATGCTGAGGAATGTGCATACAGAGTTGCTTTCACGAATACAAATGTGTATCGTGGGCAATGGCGAACTCTTCGAACATACCCGGCATTAACTTTTTATCACTGTGCGCCAGTTTGCCGTTTTTGTTTTTGTTTTGTCTGGCGTCATGAAACTGTATTGACATAAGTACGCATTTATGTAATAAATTGTGTGTATTTGCTGATACCTATGCCTGTTCCCTTCAACCGTTCACACAGAAGGTCGCGCATCGATTTCGAACATTTTAGGGTATTCAGGCGAAAATTTATCTCATCCGTGTGAAACAAATGTTGTTGTGTACTAATTAATTGATACTCTACAACTTTGTATTTGGAAATTTTACTCTATCTCTTTTCGTTTTCGATTTGCAATTACTAACTTTCGCATTTCTCCACTAGGGGCGCTGCTATTGGTTGCATTCGATTGGGCGTAGTCGCTTTACTATTCCGTTATCTCACTTGCATAACTGTACCTCTCTCCGTTCGCAAGTTATTCCAGGATAAAGGGACTTTCCTATGCACCCTGTATATAGCAGAATTTATGTTGTATGCGCCTCACACTCAATATGCGGGAGTGACATGGAGGAGACTGGCACAAGACAGACCGTTGTGGAGGAAACTTGGGGAGACCTTCGTCCAGCAGTGGATTGATAATGGTTGACAATGATGATGATGATGATGTTGTATGCGCAGTGCTTCTTTAGGCTACATTGCTCAGGGATTTTTTAATAGAAATTACAGTATTTAATTCAAACCATCTGTTTTCCACATGTTATAAAGAGACTTTTGATACGTTTCACTCAACAAAAAAAAAAAAAAAAAAATTCTGATGTCGTACTGTATATGTTGGACACCTCCTAAGTTGGACACGTTCAGGGGAAACAGCGGGTGTCCAACTCACACAGGTTTTACTGTACTATTACTGAAGTTAGGGTAGCTGGATCATAGAGTCTCGGGGGGCGGGGATGCGCGAACGGTATCAACCCGCCTCACACTCACACACTGATTCTTCCATTTACAGCTTTGACCTAACTAACACACATTGCAGAGTTCTTTCATCTCCCCCTCTCACTCATTTCATCCATTACGGTTGATTAAGTGCATCCACTTGCACTTCCCCGATTGTAAATTTGTCTCTGTGTTGCAAATGCTGGGAGAAGTCTTCTATCGCTTCGACCCCGTCCTCTTCACTCCAAGTTATGTAATTTACCAGCTGGACAGTCAGCGGTGAGGAGCCTTTCAATGAGTAATTTCCCATACCAAACCTATTTCTAAAACGCTAGTTGCAATTTTGAAGATTTGTGTCAAATGGAAATTTTGCCCGATGAGCTTCAAACAAAAACGAACTGTGAACGATATTTCTTCTGCTGTTCTCTCTAAACTCTAAGGACTACTTTTCGTGGCGGAGGTAGCTGTTCTGTACCTTCCAAAGTAGAAAACTCTTAGGGTAACTCAAAATGTACGGAAAAAGTCGAGAGAGTACCCTGGTGCTCTTTGTAAGTAATTTATGCTATGCATCTTTCGCATGCCAAGAACGTTGTGGGTGTAAAATAAAACGAATGTTTTGAGAGTATACGTTTATTTACTACAACACACTGCATTTATTCGCATCACTCACGACCATACAGAGCCACATTCCGGTACATATTAAGTGGAATTAAATCATAACAACAAACAATGTGGTTTACTAATTCTTGACATCGAACGGTACCTAGGTAGGTGGACAAATGAATGTTATTGTCGTAAAACTAATGAAAGAAGATATGTGAGCTATAAAAGTAAAGATTTACTAAACTATGGCGGCGGCAAATAGCAAGCATTTAAATTGTTTAGTTTTTCTAAAACAATATTTATGATTATTATTATTCAGTTTTAGACGAGCGTAAGAAACGAACCTGACACCCATGAAATGTGATATAACTACGAAAGTCAATCTGCGCATGCACAAGCTAAAGTGTAATCTCAATGCAGAAATGAAAGCTGAATCGCAGGTGTCTTAGCGACGGGGATTGGTAACTTTTTGTCTAGGCTATCGACAGGTTACACCAAAAATACGACATTTTAAAACTCTCGTCAATACCATTTAACCTTCCCTCATGAAGAGGGGGGGGGGGCGAGAGGAAACCTAATTTCGATACGACGTACCGTTTTCGAGATATTTGAAAAAATCCGCCTTGGTGGTTTACCGACTACAGCATCAAACTGCATTTTTGTAAGGGCTGTAATCACATTTAGCATCAAATTCTCGTAATTTACCCAGATTAGAATGAGATTTTGTTACGTTTGTGTAAAATGTGGTGAAATAATGTTCAGTGATATTGTAGCAAAATATATTGTTGAGTTACAATGAAATTAACTATTGTTGTGTCACTTTATAGGACAGCGCGCGGCACAATCAGATTTCAACAATGGTGATTTATTGCTACATCAAAATATTTACTTGGGATTTATTTTACTACTGTCAGGAAAGGTGCATAGCATCAAAAAATGATTTCGGAAATCTCAGGGTATTAGGGCCTTGGAAGGCCTTGGGGTTAGCAGGTCTGTCTGCCAGCGGAAAGGTCTCTGGATAGATCCCAGTTAAGTCAGATGTGTTGAACTGCAAAATGCCCGCTCTTGCGTCGGATGGGAACGTTAAACCTTGGAATCCGGAGTACTGTTCCACCCGCCATTCCCCATTGAAACTAAGAGCGTTTCTTACCCCAGCCCTATCTCTCTCCCCGATAGCTAATGTATACCTTGACGTAGTGTAACGTAATTCTCGTGAGCGATGTGCATTAGTAGACAGCTAGACATTCTTATTTCCTTCTGTCTACCTACTTTCTTGTCGTGAGCTCGAAGTTCCATGTAACGTCTCACCGTTTCGGGTACTGGGCTCAAAAGCCTCTAACTGGCTGTGCTAGTACGGTCTAAACCTTCTCTGAAGGTGTAAACCCTACAATAACGGTTGTTGAGTCAGTGGTGGTGGTTAGCCTGGTGGGATTTGTAGCCAGTCTCTGTTCCCCCTGACGACTAGATTCATTCTTTAAATGACTGCAATGATCAAAATCGCAATGTTTTGTTGAAAAGAAAAGGCGAAGCTCCAGGAAAGAGCGTACGTTGCCCCTATAAACTGGAAAGTTGTGCTTAGATACCGAAGTGCCCGCCAGCATCAAAGATATGCGAACGGAAATAAAACCTGATCGAAATTTCATTTATTGCATTTTAGTTGTTACAACAGTAATACACAATAGCATGATACATATAAGACGTAATATGTGGTGGTAACAACAGGGAATGAGGAGGGAAAGGTCATATAGGCCTAACTTGGCTCTCTTCTCTCAAAGTAACAAGAGTAGCTTTAACAATCGAGTCAGGAACATCTTGACTTTACCCGCAAGAAATTGTTGACCCGCTGACCCGTTACCCGTTTCCATCTCTAATTGACAGCGTACCACACGAAAGAGTTAACATGTCCGTAAAATCGTGCAATGCATTGATTATGATACGCTTTCTAACATACCGGAAATCGTGCGCAAACAAACCCTCCTCCCTACCCCTGACTATTGATTCATTCAGTATACCTCCGGAACAACATACTGAAGTTTGTCGCAATAGAAGCATTTTTACTCAAGTTTTACTCAAGTTATGAGGATAATGGCTGTGGAATAAAACTCGCTTCTGTGCCCTGACCTTTGACCCCATTCCCATGATATTAAACAAAATTGGTTCAGTATATCTCCGGAACAAGATACTAACGTTTTGTCGCATAGAGGCATTTTTAGTCAAGTTATGAAGATAATGGCTTTGGAATAAATCCCGCTCCTGTGCCCCTGACCTTTGACCCCATTCCGATGATATTCACCAGAACTGGTTCGGTATACCTCTGGAACAATATAATTAAGTTCTGTCGCAATCGAAGCATTTTTACATACGTTATGACGCATAAGGGCGATGGAATGGCTCCGCTCCTATGTCCTGACCTTTGACCTCATTTCGTCCATTTTCAATAGGGTTCGTCCCCAGGTTGTCCCCTACCACATACTAAAATAAAATTTCATCGAAATCGGACCATTTTTACGCGAGTTATCGTGCGGACAGACAGACAGGCGGACAAAGTTGGAGCATATACGCTTCTTCAACCTACGGTTGGAAAGCGTGAAAAAAGGCTCTTCAAAGTTCAGTTCGTGTTTTTACTTTAAACAACGTTTAATATCGTTGTATTTTAATCGAAAATCTTAAACAAGAAAAAAAAATCGCATATGAGCATTACCCCGCTGACCCTTTTTTTTTCTGTATAGTAACAAAAATATCAACAAAACAGAAAATTTCAGCGGTATTCCATCCATTCTGAGGACGAATTGAATGTGGGCAGAGTGAACAGCGGACAAAGTGAACGGCGGACGAAATGAACACGGACAAGGTGATCCGTCACCCTACACCATGACACCACCTCCAGAACCTTGAGTTGTGTTTACAAGGCAATCTGGGCCTATTGTTTAATGGTGTTTCTGCCAAACTCTCTGCCTACTGTCGGTACAGAACAAGGTGTACTGCGATTCATTGCTCGTTGAACAACAGGACTTTTTTCCAGTATCCAGTCACGGTGTTCCTAACAAGACTGTAGACAAAGTTTCCGATTCTTCGCAGAAATCGGTGGCTTCCATATAAGCATGCTACTGCTAATACCGACCTTCTTCAATCTCCTGCACATAGTTCGCTGAGATATGGATCGAGAACGGACTTCATTGAATGCTTTGGTTAATTGCTTCACACCGGGAGTCCCGTTTCTCCGAACAAGACTTCTCAGACGACGGCGATCTCGTTCATGACAGATTGTCGTCGAACCACAGTTACGCCTCTTAGACCAGAAATGTGGGTTATTTTTCGATTGATTAAATACCCTGGATATCTCACTTTTGAGACCCAGTAAGTTTTCAAAGTCATCGCTCGACCCACACGGGCACCAACATGTATACCTTTATCGAACTGATGGCCCTTTGATTTTCCTTTTTGTGACCAACACTGCTGACCATTACTGTTTACGTACATGTAAAACACTTATAACCACAGGCATAGCGCAGCTGGCTAACGCGATGTGCTTAGCGTGGGAGGCGCACGTTTCTGACGAGTGTTCGATCCCGGTCCTGAGGGCCATCTATCTAATCTGCGGTTTTTCCGCAGACTCCCCCTGGTGTGGGGGCGCGAATGCGTGGATAGTTCCCTCTGAAGTCAGCCCCGGACGCACTTAGTCCCTTGTCTCCTTCCCTGACAGGGTTTACCAGACGAATATCGATTCGCTGGTAGTAAAAATACAAGGTGATTGTAATCTGCTGCCATCTGGTGGTCGGTTCCTATGGGCATTTGTCCCATGGTTGTTGTTGATGATGCTTAAAACACTTATATGGCAACTTTTTACGTATATGTAAAACACGTAGTCACGTGTATATACGCTGCGTAAGTGACGTTTATGTGTATCTGCATAAAGGTTTCTAATTCAGTGGCGGGTGTGTGTAGCTCGCTCAAATTACCTATCCAAAACAGTACGATAACGAGTACAGTCTCTACTACCTACAACCTCTTGATATAAAACGTCGTACCATAAATAATCGTGCAAGGTTATACGTATACAGCTTGTAACGTAAGTGGGTCATCTATCACAGCCTTTCAAACACTGCACCTCGAACCTATTCTCGAGTTTTGTGTCAGGAGTTTTCAGCTTCAAATTCATCCAGAGAGCATCTGTGGCATTAAGTCAGAAAAATATGTAACTCGAATTTATATAAGAACACGGAAACTCAAAAGGAAGGTTAAATTACAGCTATACGTCACAAACGATAACAGCATTTTTGATTGAGAGATTTAATGTTGTAATTTGATTTGAATCCAACAAGTTGTATTCTGGCTCAAGTAATCGACATGTGATGATATTGCATAGCGTCCAATAAAGACAGTGGATTTATCGTAAATAAGTGTTGATTTAATTAGTACCCTTAACCGTTTGAGTGTTTTCTAAAAGTGTGAGTGTCGATACTAAGGTCATAAGTCTTAGCTTAAGTGGCATTGATATTTAAAGGAGTAAATCTTACAGCATACAGTTAAAGTTGGAGTCTTAAACCGTCTATCGCAATGAAACAACTACTGCGAACGGTTAAACTTAAACCTAAAAATTGCATAAATAACTGTAAATCATAATAAGTAAATACATGTGATCACAGGTAGTAGAAAATAAAGTACTGGACAAGATACCTGCACTTTTATCAAGAAGTTTTCAATCACTAATAGATACGAAAACTCTTTGTACCTTTATTTCAATGCGGTATATTTCCATATGTAGCTTGAGCAATACAAAACACCACAATGCAAATTACCACGAGAAAACTAAATTCTAAGTATTGCTCTTGCTTTTGATGAGACGATTTTTTAAATCTTAAAACTCAATTTCGTAGCATTTCAATAAACAAACAAGTAAGATGACACCGAAATTTCGGTTGTAACTAGCCCGTCTTTTGAATCCTTTCCAATGCAATTCGAAAGTTATTTAAAGTAAATGGGACCGGTTAGAAAAAGAAGTCAACCAGATTTCTGCAATCGACAAAACATCCAGAAAAAGAAACAGCTATTACTTCCCCAAGCAGCAGGAAAGCATATTACGAAAGTTAACAATGCACAAAAAGTTTCTCATAGCACAAGGGACATAAGACACTGAGACTTTCAAATCGGACAGTTAAAAGAAGAAGTTTAGAAGGAAAAATGATGCAACAGTACGCCTCACAGCGAAAAAAATCGGCGTAAAGGAAAATTTCAACATACACTGGTGCCAAAAAAAATCTGCTACCTCTCTAATATCGAGTTGGTCCTTCTCGCGATCGGATAACGGCAGCAATGCAACGGGGAATGGACTCCACGACCTCTCAGTAGTGTTGCGGGGATACTGCACACCATGTCTCCTGAAGATCATCCCACATTTGCGTAATATTCGCCAATGGAGGATTCCTGTCATTGACGGCACATTGAACAGCATCCCAAATGTGTTCGATGGAGTTCAAATCCGGTTAACGAGAGGGCCAAGACAGGATGCCAAACTCCATGGAATGTTCTTCCAGCAATAATCGGATGAGATCGCACTCGTCGGAGTGCTTGCATGACATGAGCTGGTGTAAATGATCTCCAAGGATCGTTACGTAGCCCCCATCGGACAGAGCGGTCTGTAGATGCATGAGGAGTTGAAATATGTTCCAGTTGAAAACACCCCACACCATAACAGAGCCACAGCCGGCCTGTACTGTCCCTTGCAATATCCATTGCCCCATGGGGTTGTAGTCACAACCGGAGAGGGTCATCTGTCCGAAACAGTTGGTACCACCATTCGTCAGACCAGGCTACACGTTTTCAGTCATCTTGCGTCCAATGGCGGTGTTTCTAAACCCAGGCGAGACGCACGGTGTCTTCGGGTACGCAAAGGCAGCCGGGTGGGAAGTCGGTTCCGGAACCCCACAGAACCCAGGGAACGTTGCACTGTCCGAACGCTGATGCTATTACTGACCTGAGCGTTGAGTTGCGCTGTGATTTGCGGCAATTTTGCATGCCGGGCAGATGTTACGATGCATGCCAGATTGGCAATGGCAGTGTATGAACAAGTTGCAAACATTGTTTTGAAAATACGAGCGGTGTGTACACGGGCGTTATCTTACTGGAACATGAGGTGATGTAGGCCATTCAGGAACAGTGTCAAAATGGGCTGCAGAACCTTGCTCACGCTTCGTGGAGCTGACATTGTGCCCGTGATGCGGACAAGAGGTGACCTGCTGTCATGCGCAATAGCACCCCATACCAAGATCCAAAAGATTTGTTAAAAAAACGTCTCGGCACGTTAATTATTTATTCACAAGAAACACACAAGTGCTTTCGACGCTCTCAAATTGGTCTCATCTTCAGGTGTAAAAAGTTAAAATATCTTCATATAGTCAAAGGTTTTAAAAACATGTTGTGCGACACAATCATAAGGCGAAGGTGACACGTATAATACAGCAATGGTGTCAGCCAGATTCTGCAGGCGCGGTTATCGAGTTGAGGACAAGTTTGGTTGCAGTTACGCGTTTTTCCGGTCTTGGCGATGACAGTAACGAAAGGCCACGTTGGGTCGCCTCTGTATAGATGAGGTGCTTCCAGGGTTGGGGAAGGATAACAGGTTCATCGTCGTTGCAGCATGAGTCCTAGTGTGTTTGAATAATTGCAGCTTCCCCGTATCTCAAGGTCCACACATTGATGACGCAGTTATTAGTTTTATGTCTTTCCAAAGGGGTCTGTACTGTTCATCTATGGAGGCTCTTGCCAACGCTGTTGACCCGGTCTCGTTTTTGATCGTGAGTTGATGCTCTAAAAGTCTATTTTGTAGACGTCTTTTGATGCTTCCCACGTATTTAGTTTTAGTATCTTCCACTCCAAGATTCCTTTTAACAAGAGGTACCGGCAGACGTTAGAATTTCAGGAGAATCCCTGTCTTTTCTTATATATGTGAATAGATTTCTCATGCGTAAGGCAAAACTCGTTGAATGCTAATGACAAGACCGCGGTAATGGGTCCGTAATCCCTGGGATGTATGGCATCGAACCTAGATACTTAAAAGATTTTTTTGGCAGGAAGCCCATACATGATGCCTACCTGACGGACGGTGGCTTGGTTAACCCCATACCATGATGCCTACCTGACGAGGGGTGTGGCGGTCCAAAACGAAGCAGGGATCCGTCCGCTCACCAGGGTGTCGCCAGACACGGATCCGTTAATCGTCAGAACCCACACAGAAACGGGATTCATTACTGAAGCTTACAGTGGTCCATTCGTGACCCCAGTTGGTATGACTTCAGCACCAAGCCAGACGAGCGCTGCGATGGCTGGCCGTCAATGGCAGTCGACGTAACGGTTGCCTACTGCGCAGGTTTGCCACCTACAACCTTCGATTTATAGTTCGGGTCGTAATGGTGACGTCCATGGCCGATGACACAGCACGTCGAATACCGGCTGCAGTGCTTTCTGGAGACGAACGAGCGTGTTGAACAATCCGCACGTCCAAGCGTGCTGACATCTGTCGCATTGCACTACTGCCGCTCCGACGCACCTACGAACCTTTCTGTAGCCACTGGTGCAAACAGAGGACAACAGTTCGTGCATCTTGTTGCACATGCGCAGCGATACGACGTGTTGACCAGCCCGCTTCACACAGGCCTACAATTATTTCTCTCTGAAACGCATTCCAATGGAGATAAACCTGCCGATGACGTGTACCCGGCATTTTTGGCTTTCGCTGAACAGTTTTCCAGCACAAACAACAAATCTGAAACGACCGCGACCCTTCCGCCAGCGACCACACATTACCATCCCTGTTGCTGTTGGCACATTTATCTCACGAACGTGTGACGTCTTCTGCTCCGGCTTAACATCATTTACATATCTGGAGTGGATACACCCGCTTTGTGATTTGCAAGTTTCAAACACACCTCCTTCTGGTTTGGGCAATTTCTATATTGAGCAGTGTAAATGTATACTCTCGAATCACTCGTTTTATATCACAACCACAAAGATCTTGGTATGCAAAATTTGCATGGCATAAATTATCTACAAAAATCACCAGAGTACTCTCATTTTTTTTTTTTTTTGTTGATTCATATTGTATTAGGATCAACTTCGAAATTGTGTCGTTTGCCCTGAACGAAGCCATACATCGCTGTTTAGGATTTCTCCATTTTGGCACACAATTCCTGGTACACATTAACCACCAAGGCCCTCGAACAACTCACGAGTGTCATCATCTCCGAAATGTAGAGACCAAACCTTCGTGCGTTTACAATTTGTCCTTTCGTAAATCCTTGGTTTTTCCCATGACGTCCTGTGACTTCGCTCTCAAGTGAATCCTGTACGTAACTTAACTCTCAATCACATCCGTAACGTCATTCGCAAGTGAATCCTTTAGATTACTTTGCTATCAATCGCGTCCATAACTCCGCTCCCAAGTGAATCCTATAGGTAACTTAGCTCTAAATCGCGTCCGTAACTTCGCTTCTAAGTGAATCGTTTAGGTAACTTAGCTAACAGTCACGTCCGTAATTTCGCTCTCAACGATCTTTTAGCCTACAGACCACGCACCCTTCCTCGTAAAGCTAGTATCGAGTGTAACCGCCTTTGCATATGCAGGGTCATAATTCACTGAGCATTTAGTGTATAATCAGTGGTTTCTCCCCATTTTGTTTTAAAACATTAAAACATTGACTAAGGGTATTTGTTAGCAGTCCTATCTTATAGTCCTGAAATCAATGTCTAAGTCGTAGGGCACACGACTGTTTTGAAAAACTGCCATGCAATTCGGGGGGGGAGCTCAAAACATGCTGCAGAATAACGCTGGAACACATAGTTTGCATACACGCACGTTTTCAGCATTACCATACAGAAGCACATCTTGCGAATTTTTGAAGAAATATCTATATTTGTTTTCCCCTTCGTTTTTATGCAACAAAGGGAAGAGATGACTTTCCGAAATTCTAAAACTTCGTCGGAAGAAGAAAATAACTTTACTCGAAAGCTAGGAACGAAAAACAAGTGAAGCTGAAAAGAGTTGTTCCGCCGTTTTGCAGATAAATCTCTCATACTTTAAAATCAGAAGATCATGATAAGGCGCGCACGGAATTTTTAAAGCAATGGAACAAACAAACAAACAAAAAAATCGCTGCAGTCTCTACTCTTTGTTTACAAAGAAGATTCAAATACAATCACCGAGTAGATGTTCTCAGATGCCGAAAAGAGAATCAAAGCAAACCGGAGAGTCATTATCATGTTGAGTCGCCCGGGAGGTATGTTTTGTATTGTCGCGTTTTAAGCAAATGTAGATCTACTTTGCACAGGTTGGGAAGTGAAACACTGTACACCAGATTCCGTATCACAGAAACAATATTAGTCGTCAGAGAAAGGGCAAAAAAAATTTAGGACTAAGCAAATACTGGCAGCAAAGAACGAAAACATTTCCTGTGGAAACCGATTAAATGAAAAATTTACAAAGTGTTAAATATGGAACGTCGGCCTAGATAAGAAAAAAAGAAGAGAGAACTGGCCACTGATGTTTTAATCACAAAGAAAACGTATTTTCGCGCAAACATCAAAGGGATACCAATTTTAAGGAATGACAAAAATTAGGTCAATTGTAGCTTTTCTCTGTGACGTTTAAAGGGTAATACTTTTTTCAGCTGTCATTTAAAATTAATAAACAAATATATGATATTTTAAAATTTTCTCGTGGTCGTTTGTTGTTATTAAGCAGTTACTTGGATATTGAAACTACGCTTGCATGCTAAAGCTAGCAGTAATACTAAGGGGGACAACTGTAAGTCTGAGAAATGAATTACTACAACTTAACAGCTCTCTTTACTAGTCTGATGTATAGCTCTAATTTAACCTTCCCCTTGAGGGTCTGTGTTCTCATGTAAATTTGATTTCTCCACGTTAAATATTTTCTGACTTAACGGCACGTGATTTCTCTCTACGAGTTTTTCAAAGTTGGCAACCTGACAGTGGATCAAAGGTAAATAAATCACTGAAAAAAGTTAAGCTTGAAGAAACATATGTGCTGAGTACGATATGCTCTCAGCGAAGTACGATATAATAAGTGGATTATATTTGGTGGGAGTGAGCTGTATAGGTGTAGCGTTCCTTGTTAAGAAATGATATTGAAGTTAAAAACTATTTGCGTTAAGAAATAGTTTGTGAAGTATTTTCATCTTGTTATTACGTACACGAAATATTGGCGATGTATTGCGTACTTAGCGTGATTGAAGATTGAATAAAGCGGCACTGAACGTATGTAAGTACAGAATTCTGTGATAATTAGACAGTGTTGACTTTAAAGTGCCTTCTATGTTGTATAATTAAGTTTTCAGCTTCGACTTCACACCAACGATACGAATTAGAATACACTGGTCAAGAAACTTACGAATAGTCACAAACATTAGTTACTGATCAAAAACTTAGGAATAGTTACAAAGTTAGTAAATTAGTCAAAAAGTTAGTCACAAAAGTTAGTCAAAAAGTTAAAAATTAAGCAAAAAGAAAAGTTTAAAGTTAATGTTAAAAGTTAAAAGTTTTGTTAAAAGTTAAGTTTTGTTAAAAGTTAAAAGTTAGTCACTGGTCAGGAATTGTCACAAAAAGTTAGAGATATTGCATGAAATGGAGGATGTATGTATGTGATTCAAGTTACACTCAATGAAATAACATCAGTGAGGCTACGTAACACAAACGATAAAGAGTCCGTTTACAAAAACAATTTATGGTGCAATTTTTGCGCACAACAAGCAGCACTGAAAAATGGACAAAATGGTAAATTCGAGGAATGTCCATACTTCTGGATTTCAATATCCAGTAGTAACACCACCTCATGTCGAAGAACGTCTTGACCCCTACATTTTTGACGAGTGTCTGAGGCAATCCGTTATAGATGTCTTCCAGTGTACTGGGGTTATCGGACCTGGTCATACGGACGTCTATGTAAAGCGTCTCAAATGTGCTCAATCAGATCCATGTTATGAGATCTCGGATACAGCTATAACGATTCAATCCCATGATTTTCCAGCTTCTAAAGCATGCTCCATGCACGATGACTGATTGCACTGTCATCGAGAAAACGGAATGTATGTCCAATAGCAGCGTGAAACAGTGTCACAATGGGCAGAATAATCTCGTTTCGGTACAGTGAGGTATATATGCTCTCTTCACATACATACAAGAAAGTACTGCCGTAAAAGCACACTCCTGCCCAGACCAGAACTGACCATCGTTGGTATGGGTGGACGGACTGCACATAGTGTTGTTGAATTTGTGTACCAGATCTCCTTCAAACTGCCCTCTGCGAGTATCAGAATAAAGAGCGAAATAGGATTCGTCTGTAAAACGTACATGGTGCTACTATGTATTCCATGACATGTACCGTTGGGCGCAGGTACATCTTTGAGAACGGTGAGCTGATGTCAATGCTATATCCCACACAGCACAGAATATTTCGTTTATATTACAAGTACGTAGTACTGAAACATTCAGACTTTTCAGATACGTTGCGCAATATAACAGTAATGTCTCAGAAACCTTACGGTTACGTCAAAATGTCCTCAAACGTTACGTAACTTTGAAACGTAACCCATACGTTACAGTGAAAGGTCTTTGCAACTTCAACATACCAACTTCATGTTGCTGTTACGTATTGGAAAGATATTTGTAATTTCGTTATATTACTGTTACGTATTTGAAAAATATTTGTGACATCATCATATTACTGTTACGCATTTACTACGTTGAACATTATTGTTTTAATAAACTTTGTAAAATCACAATAAAAAATATTACATTCGACAGCTGTTTCAAAAGCAACAACAGTCGTATTACGAGTTGTTTACGTTTTCACAGGTTCAACGCAGTCCGCTGTCCACTGGGAACAGTGGCGGCGTTTATATGTTGAAAACAAAAGAAATAAAAATCGGTCCCAAATGAGGGTGTCGAATTTCTAGTATATATGTGGAATATATTACATTTCAGCGAAAAGAAGAAAGAAATTCAAATTCGTCATTTCTTTAAATACCTACCAATACGAAATTTCTCATCTTCAAGTAAAAATACCATGCTGGTATAGTAACTAATACAACAAGACAGCCATCTACTGAGATTTTATAAAATGCTTTTTAGAATTTAAAAATTGTAATAGTCTAAACAATTACTTACTTTCAGATGATCTTAAATCACACACAAAAAAAAAGATGAAATATTAAATCAACTAACTAGCTAACCCGAGCACGACATTATCACTAAAGAGTATCTCAGTAGCACATGGAAATACGACTACGAGAGTGTATAACGTGGAAGTATTGTCTTACTTCTACGTTAATTTAAAACATCAATATACTAAAAAATAGTTCCTAAATGAAAGAAACCTTAACGGCCAGACGAAACATGTAAACAACAGAAATCAAACTTACGGAAAAGATGCTTTATTCAAGTTTGTAGCACGTCCATAACAGAATGATATCAATATTTAAACACACCACACAGCTTCACAGCTCTTGACACAACGCTCTCTTTACAACGCACTCTTTCAACGCTCTCAATAATCGCTCTCCTACAACACTTTAGTCGTCGCTTTTATCTCTCGTTCTTATCAAAACAGGCATACGTCACGTTCATTCAACCTCAATTGTGTTGCCAACAGTATTCGTTTGAGAGAAAAGATATCACGTTAAGGGTGAAGTATAACAGAATAAACTCAAGATTTACATAGGGAAAGAAACTAAAAAGGAAAGTTAATTTAGAATATACGTCACAAGTGCTTCGGTGAAATTGCATAAATGAGCATGCGCATCAACGCCGTTGCCAAACCAAAAATCTTAAATATCGCCGGAATGTAACATCAAGGTATCAAATTATGTACAATGGAAACTATAAAACAGTAGTATCAGTGAATGCTACTTTTAGCGTAACTGTAATGTACAAAGAGTTGTGTTCCAAAATAGATATTGCTGAAATGTAATTGTAAGTTATCTCTGAAAGTGTAACGAAAATGAGAGATTGTAGCAATATTGATACATACCTGAAGTGTTTTGTGCTGTATGGGATATCTCAGCGGCCTCCTTGTTCTGAGTCCGTACTCGTGAAGATGGTTTCGTACTGTTTTAGTACATACTGTGACAACAGAAGCAGCTCAAAGTAATTCTCGGATTTGGCTACTGGTACTACTAGGCCATCTTCGTGTACTCACTGTCAGGTAGCGATCTTGCTTCCTGGGGGTTATCTTCAGTCGACCACTCGTGGGTCGATATGCAAAATTTCCTGTCATAGAAATCTTGTGTGTAGCAGACTTACTACACTTTGTGAAACTCCGAAAGCAGTAGCCACATCGATAGGCCGTACACCAGCCTGTAACGTTTCAAATGCCCTATTTCTGCTGCCAATGCTTAAACGATATCATCTGAGGTTAATCCCACACTGAAGGTAATACATTCAGCAAACTCCTAGACCAAGCGGTGGAATGACCCATTTTCCACTTCTCGCAAGGTACATTTATCGGAACTCCACGCCACGTGGTGTGTTTTCATGATGCTAATTTACATATGACGACGTTGCTACCAACGCTGATAACCAATCTCCAGTAGTAGCTCAATTTGCATGTCATCACATCTTCCCTTCGAGACCGCAATACCCCTAACTTTTTGCGACCAGTGTGTATGGATTCTTCATGTAGATTAGTTCATCAAGTAGCCTCCAACTTTAAAGTTCTACAGTCATCAAACTCTAGTTATTCCATAAATCGTCAGTTGATGATGTACACTCAAAGAATCACAACTTCGTGGAACACAATTCACTTGAAAACACTTCGTCGTAATAGACTGCTCTACAGCAAAGCAACAATTTATTAATTATGACTGAAATACCCTTAATGCATGGTTACCAATTTTGTAGGTTCTCTCTCTCTCTCTCTCTCTCTCTCTCTCTCTCTCTCTCTCTCTCTCTCTCTCTCTCTCTCTTCCTGTTTGTAAAGAATATCTAATCGCCTATTTTCTCACTCTGAGAGTATACCTATTTACAATCTGACTATCTGTCAGTTGCTGCCAAAACTCACGCACAAACGTAGAAGTTCTTTTGTGCCGTCCAGTATGAAAATCTAACTGAGAAACTTAATATTAGGGGTATACAAAAGTTTTTGCCACCCACGCTTGCGGACGCTGAAGGGGTCTAACCGGCAGGCGACCCGTGCTGTCAGTTCGTACATGAAGTCAAGCATGGCGGTTGATAAAGTTCATTTGTGGCACTGTTTGTTATTCGTGTTTAGTTCAGGGAAAAGGTGCGAGTGAAGCATACGGTTCAATATGTCAGGCGCATGGCAAAAGGGTTATAGGTAAGCGGATGTGTCCAGAATGTTTTTTCAGGTTTAAGAAAGGTGATCAAAGCTTAGAAGACAAGCCACGTGCAGGTAGACCGCAGGAACTCGCAGACGAGAAGCTGAAATCACTGTTGCAAGAGGATGACACACAATCGACCACGCAACTGGCGAAACGTTTCAAAGTGACTCAATCGACGGTGGCACGGCGTCTATAGGCCTTGGAGAAGATCCAGAAGATTGGTAAGTGGGTTCCACATATTTTAACGGAGTGTAATATTGGTCAACGATTAGGCATCTGCATGTTGTTTCTGAAGAGGTTTCAAGGGATGGATTCCTTGTTTAAGGTTGTCACCGGGGATGAAAAATGGGTCTATTGCGACAATCCCGTACTCAAGCGAACCTGGGTCGACCCAGGCCAGCCATCAACATCCACTGCAAAACAGGATATCCACGGGGAAAAGGTGCTGTTGTGTGTGTGGTGGGATATACATAGAGTGCTGCACTTCAAACTGTTGAAACTAGGCGTAACAATCATTGCAAAACGATATAGCGATCAGTTGATGAAACTGAACGCCGCAATCGAGCAAAAACACCAATGGACAGGTAAAGGACGCCGCCTAGTCGTCCTGTTACACGATAATGCCCGACCACATGTCGGTGTTACCACGTAATCAACTCTGGAACAGTTACACTGGGAGGTTTTACCTCCCCGGCTGACTGCTCAGACATTGCACCCTCTGACTTTCATCTGTTTCGCTCTAGGCAACATGTCCTAGCCCGACAGCGGTTCACGACAGTTCCAGAGGTGGAAAATTTCGTCACCGCGTTCTTCAGCTCAAACCACGAGTCCTTCTATCACACGGGCATTGATTTGTTGTTTAAAAATGGCAAAAGGTCATTGATGCTAACGACCAATATTTTGTTGAATAAATGTGTACTGGTTTCTTGATTGTTCCTGTCTCCTTTCTTCTTAAAACGGCAGAAACTTTTGCATTTTGCATGCTCCTAATAATTTACATGAGACAAAGAAACTAAACAGGGAAGCTAAATTCCACACATACACGTGTTTTCATGCGCTCTCGTGTGTGCGTGTGTTGCCAGAGATTTTTATCTAAAATCAGTAGACCAGAGCTAAAAAATCAGTAGAAATCAGTAGATCTGTTTTTTTTTTTTTTTTTTGCTTGAAATATGCACCACCTGTTAAATTTAATATAGACTTGAATGTATTCTAAATGTGATGGGACATTCAAAACTACTGATATTTCAAATAATTTCAGTACGCGATACACACTGAGGTGCCAGAAAAACTGGTACAGACGAGCTAATGCATAATACATAGCGACGTCACCTATGCGCGTACTCGGTTGCGTCCGCCAGTGAGTATATAAAGCGATAGGCATCCTTGTCTGCTGTCAGAGCTGTTTTCGGCATGAGAATGACAAGTAATAACGATTTAAGCGATAGGCGCAGTGGTCTAAGCGATGGCCTCTGATCACTCGTCCAAAAGGGGTCCGGGTTCGAATCCCGGCGAGGCATGGATGTTATGTTTGTCTTACGGCGCTGGCTCTCTCCCTTCCCTGGAACAGTACCCTAAAATAGGGACGGGCGACTGCTTATAGCCCGTTGAGTTGCTCACGGTAGTCGTTAAACCTCCAATGAAAAAAAAAAAAAAAAAAAAACAGCTCTGACAGCTGGCAAGGATGTCTATCGCTTTATATACGCACTGGCGGACGCAACCGAGTACGCGCATAGGTGACGTTGCTGTATATTTTGCATAAGCTCGTCTGTACCAATTTTTCTGGCACTTCAGTGTATTTACAGCGAGATCTGCGTTTCTGAAAGCTCGATTCAAAAATGTCTTTCGCGGTCAAGTACCATTTACTACGACAAGCCTTTTGAGAATACCTTGTGCTGAAAATAGTACATAATTTTTCCACCAGGGGGCGTAGATATCTGTTTTGTCGATATATCTACTTCTGACAGTTCGATTTTAAAAACATTTGTCGAAGAGCATTTGGGTAGGAAATATTTTGCAATTTCAAATTCTTAATGGACACGTGTGCCACTAAGAGTGCATAATTTTCCGTTTCCGTTTGCAGCATGTGAGCTACAACATCTGGGCGTCTAATACCGGACTGAAATTCTGTCAGATACTATTAACTACCAAAACATTTTGTGGGCATTTATTACCAAAAATAGTGCCCCAATTTTCCCTCTAGCGGCGCAAATGTCTTATCGGTTTTTGTTTATTACTTTTAAAAGTACAATTTAAAAAATTATTTGAACGCCGTATACTATTTACTTTGTGGAACACTTTGCCTCTGCTCGCGAAATTTTGTAGTTCATTGTTTTGACGCTAGGTGGTGTTAGTGTTTAGTTCTGTTTGATGCCGTCTCTCCGCTTTTCTAAATATACTCTAGAGAAATTCCTTTTTTTACTGTATGCAGCGCGTTACAATAAAGATGGGGAACATTTTCATTTTAAAATAGTGCGCAGTTTACCGGCTAGGTGGCACAAATGTCAAAAACATTTTCTCGTTATCTCTGCCTCATAGAGATGTATTTGAAAAAAAAATTTCTTTAATGTTGCTTTTGCTGGGAAGAATACTTTCCACATATTATCTACTTTTCCATTACTCGAACATTTTCCGCTAGGGTGCGTGAAGTTAGATCATGTTTTCTCTATATCTGTTGTTTCAACTGTTTGATATAAAATCGCTTTGTTCCTTCAGCTAATAGAAATTTTTGAGCACAATTTGTTAATTTTCGTGCTACTCTTTTCAACTGCTAGTGGGAAAAAGTAACTATTTTTGTTTCTAGATGTTTTATCGATTGTAAAAATGCGGTTGATTGTTTGTATTTTCTGTAATGAGTTTCATTGAATATGAGTAACTTCGAAATATTTTGTCTCAGAAAGGATTCAAAAGACGTGCTCATTACAATAAAAAATCGGTGTCATTTTTCTTGTATACTTATTAGAAGTGTTCAGTTTTGTTTATGGACAATTCAGTTCGGTGCTCTTCTTGTACAACATGACTATCACCGTATACCCCATATGTTCCTGGTCAGTCAGCTGCAGATAATATGGTGCCACGAAATATTCTACGGGTGCTGACTATACAAAATCACTACTAGATGCGATAAACAATAAAAATTTGCACAGGTAGGATTTTTTTAAATAAGAAAAGAACTGGCCACCTTATATCTCTTCTACCTAAAGAAAATGCCTAACCTAGACAGAGGCATTCCTAGAAAACAATGGAAAGAGGCATCCCTAGAAAACAATGAACAGAGGCATCCGTAGAAAACAATGAACAGAGGCATCCCTAGAAAACAATGGACACAGGGATCCCTAGAAAACAATGAGCATCCCTAGAAAATAATGGGCAGAGACATTGTTTTCTAGTTCTACGGATGCCTCTGTCTAGGTTAGGAATCGTGTGAAATATTTAAGAATTGTGTGAAATATTTTTTGAATCGAATATGCCTCTACAGAGGCACCCTAGAAAACAATGGACAGAAGCATCCCTAAAAAACAATTACGATTACAGGATAAATCTTCGCTCCATCCTACTTCCGCTTTCGGAAAAAATTTCTCGATTTTCAATCTCAAATACAAACATTTATGTTATTAAATGATGATTGCAAAATAATTCAGATCATAGAAAACTATAATGGGTGGGGGCGAATATCGGAGACATCTTCCCTGCCTTTAATTATCGTTGTCGAAAGTTTTTGTCTCCATTTTACGATTGCGGGAGAAATTTTTGCCTCGCCCAACTTTCGTTTTCGGAAAACTTTCCTCCATTTGCAATCTCAAATACACTATCTACCAACAAGTAATTGGACACCCCTGCAATTGACGATATCTGAGGTCTTGATACACGTCACAGCCGCAACCGTTAAATATCGTGTGGGAAACAACAACGCAACCAGTCGCATGCAAGATGCCACGCAGTTCGGAGCTCTCTGATTTCGAGAAAGGTGTAATCGTCGGGTATCACAGAAATGGCCGATCCATAAGTGACATATCCAGCGAGTTGAAGTACCCAAAATCAACAGTGGCCTACGTGATTGGCAAGTGGAAGATGAGAGGTGACTGTCGGAATGTGCCCGACCCGGCAGTCCCACAAAGCTGGGAGTTAGATACCGACGGGTGCTGGCCAGAGAAATTCGGAAGAACCGCAGCAAATCGATGGGCCACATCCGCGAGGAGTTTCAACAGGCATCCTGGAGTGTTCTTTTGATGAATACCATCCGTAAGGAAGCCCATCTGCTCGTTTATCATGGACGTGCTGCCGCCCACAAGCCTTTGAGTACCAAGTCCAATAGCGCTGCTCGGCTAACGTGGTGCAAAGAACGTCGACAGTGGACCGTTGAACAGTGGTAACAGGTTCTCTGGAGCGACGAATCAAGGTTCATCCTCTACCGTTCGGATGGAAGGGTCTGGGTTTGGCGACTGCCTGGAGAACGCCTTCTGCCGGAATGTATTGTGCCAATTGTGAAGTTCGGCAGCGGTGGAATTATGCTGTAAGGGTGTTTCTACTGGTATGACACGGGACCCTTGGTCGCAAATCCTGGTAGACTCAACGCCGAGACCTACTGCAACATTTTGGATGACCATGCGCTTCCTACGTTGTGGCAGTTTTACGGGGTGGACCCATGTTACTTTCAGGATGACAATGCCACCTGTCATGTTGTGAGATCCACCATGGCTTGGTATGGTGACAATGGGATTAATCGAATGAACTGGCCTGCGCAAAGCCTGGACCTTAACCCTATCGATCGTCTCTGGGACGAGTTGGAGCGTCGACTTAAGGGGTGCCCCCACCGTTCGAAATCAGTGAAGGAACTGACCTGTATTCTCCAAGCCGAGTGGAAGAAAATATCGCTAGCCGTCGTACAACTCCTGGTTGAGAGTATGCCCCTGAGGGTCGCAGCTGTAATCGCCGCTCGTGGAGGCTCCACCAACTATTGAAGGTCAATAAACTTCCTTTTCCTTTGCTATCACAGGTGTCCAATTAATTGTTGGTAGATAGTGTACAAAGACATAAAATTATATTTAACGACCACACGGGGAGGAGGAAATATCGCGAAAAAAAGAATTTAGGATAACAGGGCTTCGCATAACTGCCATTTTCAGAAATTGTTGTCTCCATTTTCAAACTGAAACATAAACATTTATGCAATAAAATGACATTTAGCAGAAATACAGGACGATCCTCTCTTTGAACACCTAGGGAACATCGCGAGAAACAAAAATGCGAGCACGGGAGAAACCTTCACTCATCTAACTAGCATCCATGATCGGGAGTCTGCAAGAGGATTTAATAATGCTCTGGGGACAGCGTTTTTGTATGCAGAACCTAAATAAATCTGCCATATAAGTCGCGCGTCACCGCGATTCTGCTGCGGGAAACATATCCAGATGTTGTCGCTGTTATAGATCCTCTTTCTACACGCTTTCCTGTCTTTTGCCAACTCACTGCTAAAATTTTTCTCCTTCGTGTCGCTATTGTCACACTCCTTTCATGCCGCTTTACGTGTTCCTTTAGTTCGCTGCCTAATTAGCTCTATGTCTGTAAATCTAAGTAGCATTCGTTCCTTTCTCAATCTCAAAATATGATTATATATCACGTCCTAATGGGGAATCTATCGCGTATTAGCGACACGGGTGACCTAGTGGTAAGAGAAACTGGCTTCCGATCAGTTGGTCATGCGCTCGATCAATGCCAGGTTTTTCTGAACAACAGGGGGTCACAAAAAAAGGTACGCACTCTTTTACAACCGGTAACTCACTAAATTTTCGTTCTCGTAACTGATTTGAAACAATGGCTGAAACGAGACTGAGCTTTGCAGAAAGGAAATTTATCCTAATGTGCAACGGAAAGTGGGAGAATGTAAGTGAAGTGCAAAAGCCAGTTCAGAAGGGAGTTTCAAAACGATCCAGCAACTTGGCTGGCCATTACTCGAATTAGAGATAAGTTTGAAGTAGACGGAACTGTTCAAAATATTCGGAATCAAATTTCTGGAAGACCGCGAACGTCTGCGACTCCCATAAGAGAATCTCCAAGAAAATCTGTTCTTCAAGCGACTCGTAAGACAGGAATTTCAAAATCGAGTGTTTATGGCGTTTTGAAAAGTGCCCATTGGAAAATTTTTATTCCAACTTTAGTCCACGACCTCAACGATGATGATCCTGATTAGACAGTTGAACTTTGTGAGTGGGTGCCTGTTAAAATGGGCAGAGGTCACACAGTTTTCAAACAAGATTATTTGGAGCGATGATGTCACATCTAAGTTAAATGGCTCGATTAATAGCCGCAATAGCAGCTATTGGGCAACAAACAAGATTACATTCACTACTTTTTCATACACGTGAACTTACCAGGGATTACAGTGTGGTGTGGGTTGTCACCGTTGTGCTTAATCGAACCATTCGTTCTTGACAACAATATCACTGGTGCAGTTTATTTGAACTTGCCACAAGAATCTGCCATGCCACGCATTCGAGAGGAGTTTGGGGATCAGGAGTAGTTTTATTTCCAGCAAGATGGATCACCTCCTCACTACCATCGTGATGTGAGGGACTATCTTGGCGAAAATTTGTCGAACAGATGGATTGGGAGAAAAGGGAGTAGCATTTGAATACCCATCGCGTTCACCAGACTTCACGCCACTGAACTTTTTTCTTTATAGAAAGATTAGATTTATGGCACAAAATTGGCAACAACCAAAGAATTGAAAGTAGCCAATGAAAGAGAATGCGCCTAAATACCAAATGAAAGCATTCGTGATGTTTGCAGTTCCACTGCTACGCGTTACCAGCAGTGCATGGACCAGAATGGCCATCAGTATGAACGCTTGCGATAACTTAAAAAAATTTACATTTGTCTTCTCTAATTTAGATAATGTACTCAGCTGTACATTAATAAACGTTGTATCTATAATTATTCAATTGCGTATGCATTGTTTTGTGACACTGTATGGCTGAATGTTCGACATGAGCGCGGTGGGTACGCTAAGCTGTTGGATTTGGGGCATTGCCCTCTCGTTCAAATAAAGTTACCTGTTCTTTTCCACTTGGCCTTCTTTCCCCCGTGTCGAATTTTCTGCACCATGCGGACAGGCATTAATTATGCCAAATCGTTCAACCATTTTTTTAATCTGAGCCTCTAGGTATAGTTTCCCCATATCACGTTCGGTTGCTTCTTGTTAGGAAATTTAACGCCCGCCGGAGCAACTCCATGGGCTATAAACATTCCCTTGTCACTAATTTAGGACCACAAGTTCCAGGGAGGGAGAGAGAGCCAGTGCCGTAAGACAAGAACACCATCCATGCTTCTTCCGGGATTTGATCCCGGACTCACCACAGATGAATTGTTGACACCACAGCAACTCATCCAATTTCGTCAAACCCAATAGACGTTTTTGTGACTTATTTGGTTAAGTTTTAAACCTCACCTTTGAGGGGCCAACCCTACGTATAAAATGAATAATCGGTATTCGGTTGTAGTTCTATCTCCCTCAGTTGTAATAGTTACAAGTGAATCGTTCACGTGAACGATGGAACTTGCGTTCACATCAGTCGTTGTTCGACGCAGGTGAATCCGTGAGCAAAGTCCACTGCAATGGTGCCACACTCTAACTTTTACGAAAGAGAATAAATGAGCAAAATATGACTTGCAGTACTTTTCTTTATTGTAATTTCCTGAATTAAAGTCTCCAAAGCAAATACTTGAGTTTGAAGATGTGAAAACACAAGTTTGTCCGTGACTGATATAGAAACCGCCCCCTCCCCCTCATTTCGGAGTAAGTTGCTCTCCCAACTAAGCTAGACGGGCGGAATGTATCGCTGCATATTTGTCGTCTTAACACGTGCTTTACCTCTGTAGTACGTCACAAGGAGACAAAGAGATGAATTCACTGATGAAGAACTATTAACAACTACAACCAAAATATAATAGCAGAAGCTTTTGCTAACTGTTATGTCTATGTAAGTTAATAAGCACTAGTCCGTACGTAACCAGTGCCATGCACGGTTGAAAAAGCTGTGACTAATTTTTTTCTTTTCATATAACACGAATCGTAATAAAATGCATAACTATAATAAACAATTGAATTATTAATGGGTTGTGTATAAGATGGGTCATCAACAACAAAATATTCGTAATATTCCCAATATTGTTTTATTTTTCGACCTACTCGTATACGAATTTTACGATGGCGTTCCTCTTTATTGTATAAACATGTGCTAACCCGTCGTTGACGGGCTTGCATTGGAGTACTGAGGCATTCTTTCAGTCACCCGATATGACATCGTGTCTGCGTAGCTACACAATGGGGTTTAAAATGTGTTTTATCTTGCCAGTTTGCTTTTAACATGTTTTTTTTTGTATCATTATAAAATCTATACAAATATATAAAGAGGGAAACTTTGTTTGTGTTTTGGAGATAATCTCGAAAACTACTGAACCGATTTGTATAATTATTTCACCGTTGGGAAGCTTATTTCTTTCCGGTGGACATAGGCTATTGCATTTATCTTTTACTAGCCTGTTGTACCCGTCGTTGACGGGCTAGTGATCGTATAAAGTAAAAGCTATATCGGCAATTAAATTAAGACTGGTAAATCAAGGTTTATACAACTTTGTAGTACAACTTCCTGGAATAGAATATTAGGATAAAAAAATGTATTTGAACTATTTAGTAGTAATCACGTCCAATGTAAATAATTCAAAAAGTTTGAAAGCAGAAGGCTTATGCAATGAAATTGATTGAGATGAAAAGTACCTTCTATTCTATGTGAAATCCGACCGACAGACGCTTTCTTTACCGCTTTCTTTACATGCAACCTGATCACACCCAACGCAAAAATAAGTAGTTCACGATAAATTTGAGCCATTTCTTTTTTAGAATTTTGTTAAAACAACGTTCTATTTTCTAGCTCACAACGTCGTCACAGTATGATGACCTTCTGACGTATGACACTTTTGAATTAATAACGCAGATTGAAAAACAACGTTCTATTTTCTTTTTTTTCTTCTCCGCCCTCAAGGTCATAATACAATCGGCAAACAACGCTTACAAAAAAGGGCGTAATAAATGTATTTACGAATGAAAATAGTCGTAACGGAATTCTAAAAAAGAAACGCCTAAAATTTATGGTGAACTACTTTTCTGCATGCCTTAACGTTCGCTGTGATCAGGTTGATGTCAACAAAGCGGAAAGACACACTCAGAGCGGGTAGAAACGCGTAACATTAAGTAACTAAAAATCAAATTCAAATTTTAAAAAAATCGCTTCGAGGTGCACCAGAAGATGTCTACAGGTACCTTCATAACAAATTTCGTCGCTCTAGGTCGCCTAATTTTATGTGAAATCCGACCGACAGATACACACACAGTCTGTTTTATATACAGTATATATAGAGATTAGTTTTTTTATTAATTTTTAATTACTTTGGCTGTACTACCGAATCAGATCGCTTTCAAGTAGTTCCCGATTTTTCGTGTATCGTTCCACTTTGTTTACATACAACCTGATCACACCCAACGTGAAAGAAAGTAGTTCACGATAATATAAGGAATCTATTTTAGTAATCTCGAAAACTAGTGAAGCGATTTGAATAATTCTTTCACTGTTGGGAAGCTTACTTCTTTCCGGTGGACATAGGCTATTTCGTTTATTTTTTATTATTTTTGGCTGCACTACCGAGTCAGATCGCTTTCAATTAGTTTCCGATTTCCCGTGTATCGTTCCGCTTTCGGCGAAGAAAATGCTATGGTAGCATAAAAAAAAATTACTTATGACAGTAAAAATTAGCGATAACAAATCTGTGTATCTGTAGCTGTCATTTGAAAAAAAAATCATAAAAATCGCTCAAGTGGGTGGTGCTGGCGGATTTGTAGAAAGAAACGGCCTTGTGTTTTAAATATATAGATTGGTAAAAAGTCACTATGTCGTAAGCTAGATCAGAAATGCCACACCTATTTCCCACTACATGGGCTTTTTACCTACGCTTTCTTGACTTGACTGCCTAACTGTAGTCTCCGAAAAAGTAAACCCTCTTGGGAAACATGTCTTTGAGTAAGAATAGGTAACGAGAAGTAACATAATTAAATAAGAACAGACAACTAAAATTGAAAGTTAAATTAGGGTATGAAGATTGCATATACCAGTGCAGTCGTGCTTCCTAAATTTTCTTTAAAACCTTTGTCGCGTTAAATGTTCTGCCTATCTTTTCCTTTTCCATCTATCGTTCCTGGAGACATCCTGCTCATTTAACTCAACATCTTAAATTCAGAGCTTTTTCTTCAAACATCTTGTCACTTCCCAAGTCTCGCAGCGTTGCTGTTTTTACTCTTACCGTCACAAAAACCGTTTTTTAAGCCATATCGTGATCCTCGTGCCACGCAATATGCTTGCCGAGTTGTTTTGTTCTCATGTATTTGATCCTGCTTCTACACTGTGCCGTTCGGTTCTATTCAAAAGAGTTTGTTTCGGCTTTCTTATGACGACATTAGGAATTATTTTCACGCTGAAACTATTCTTTTGCACTTATCAATAGTTTTCGGTTCGTCTGTTAAAAACTGCTTAGTTCTTCATTCTTACACCTCTTCATAATTCTTAGAGTAGAGTTTCTATGCAGGTAGTTTTTGCTTGGACTCTTTTTCTCTGTTTGGAGATCCAACGACCACCGTAACCAACTCAATGGGCAAATCAGGGACGGAAGACTGTTTATTCTACGCTTTAAACCTGTACAGTTTGGTGAACTCCTAACTGATATACACAAAGTGGACAAAAAAGTTTGGGCACAGTAAATAAATCGAAAAACCGTATTGTATTTACATCAGCAGCAGGTAGGTCCTCCGTTTGCAGAGATCACCGCAATCCCCCATCGAGATAAACTGTCCACAAATCCATGGAGTACGGAGAGCGAGATGTTCCTCCATTCAGTCTTGAGTACACCGACCAACTCTGTCAGTGAAGAAGGCCATGTTAGTCTAGACCTCACCCGTCGCTCAAGTTAATCCCATAGGTGTTCAATGGGATTGTAGTCCAGGCTATGAGCAGGCTTGTCCATCCGCGAGACCTGATTTTCCTCATACCAATCCATTGTAGCTCTGGAAACATCACAAGTGACATTGTCGTCCTGAAAGAAACAATCGTTGTGTTGTGAAAACATAAGTTTGTCCGTCTTCCCTCACTCCGGAGTAAGTCGCTCTCCCAACTGAGTTACGCGGACAGAATGTCTCTCTGCAGATTTGTTGTCTTGATACATGTTTTCACCTCTGTAGTACGTCACAGTGTCCATAGAACTCCCACAACGTTGGGAGCATTGAGTTATCCAGGATATCACTACAGCACAGAGTTCAAATGGACCCACACCGTACCAGCTGAAACAACCCAATACGATAACTCCACCGCCTCCGTACATCACAGTCGGTACTGTACACTCCGGATAACCGCCAAATCCATACACGTCCATCCTATTGGAATAATGTGAAGTGGTATTCGCCGCTCCACAACACCTATCGTCATTTCTCCAATGTCCAATTTTGTTCTGTTGACACCATCGTAGCCGCGTGGATTTATTGGTCTTTGCGATAAGAGCTTCATGGGTGCTGCTCGTCCATGATACCCGAGTGCATGGACCTCTCTTCAAAGTGTCTTAGTGCAGACCATAACATCTGTAGCCATCAGGAACTCATGTGCTGTGACGTGCATTGGTAGGGACCTGGTTTTCCGAATCTCCCTCTGCAGCCCCCTCAGGTCCATGGATTGCAGTTTCGTGGGTCTTCCAGGACGAAATGAATTTCTGTAGTGTCCCGTCTTCTTCCACTTCTTGATGACAAAGGCCACAGTCGATTTAGCGATTTGTCTGTCATCAGCAATGCTTCTTATGCTCATACCTCCAATTGAGCAGCGTATTATAACTGCCTTTTTAAACTCCGAAAGCTCTCTCTGCTAGCGATTTTATCAGCAATCGACGTTTTTATACCTTGTCGACCACGTGTCTGCTGCGGGAGCACACCATTGCGCCTGCGTGGTGGTGTCCAATCACTTTTGTCCACATAGTGTACCATAACAGCAAGCATACTTATTAATACAATAGTTTCTGCTTCGACTTACGGAATTTTCGCAGCTGATCTCACTATACTCCAATTCACCCTGAAAGTGTACTACTGGGAAAGGCGGAAGAACCTTATCACATCTTGTCGTGGAACGCAAGAACGGTATCCATCCGCGTCAATGTGCTCTTCTACTGTTTCCTTTCTGATCCCCCCACCCACACACACATCTCACAAGCAATGGGGGTCTGGTGGAGGCCGAACTGCTTTCCCTACTGCCTGCTTAAGTAAGACATCCTTCAAGTTTCCCCGATTGTCAATTTATTGCCTCTGTGTTGTTAATGTTGGGAGAGGTATTCCACATCTTCCCCCTGTCCGAGTTGTATCCCAAGTGTGCAGAAATAACCGAAAGTGCAAAGCTCTTGATTTAGCAACTTCTCAGAACAAATTTATTTCTAAAAGCGCTCTAACTTCTAGAATTTTTTTTTAGATAGGAATTTTATCTGATAAACTGTTGAGCAAACAAAAATGGATTCTAAGCAATAATTCTGATAATTTTCGCTCTAAACGATCGGGACTATTTTTTGTAGCGGAGGTAGATGTTTCGTACCCTTCATAGTGGTTTGCTCTTAGGTTGACTCGGAGTATAATGGTTTTCCTGTTCTGCATTCTTACAACGTTGTGCCGCGGGTGGCCAAGTGGGCAACCAACGTTCGTGACTGCCACGGGAAGGGCCTCAGGTTCGATCTAAGGCAGGTACGAACGCTCGATCCACTAAATACCCGCCGTGCGTCGGATGGGCACGTTAAGCCGTCGGACCCCGGGTACTGGCCCCCTCGGTAATAAATAAGGGCGTCTTCCTCCCCCTTTCTACTTCGCTTTCGTGTCACTTTCCTATTGGGCACTCTAGCCCAAATCTCATAGCTTCCTATTTCTAAGGGTTGTTTAAGACCTGGGGTCAGACACTCCCTTCCTAAAATCCTCTACATATGATTATGATTCTTACAGTGTTTTCAGGAGTAGATTTAATTTCGGCATGCTCACATCGTTTTAATGAAAGTTCGTTCGTCGTAGCTGCTCAGCAATGCTCCTTTTTGTCTCCTTTTGGTTTCAGAGAAGTGCCTTCACTTGGGAAGCATTTTTCGTGCATAACAGCGTCGAACAAAAACAATTACGAATTCTAATGTGCATACACTCAAGATCACGGATGTATTAAACATTGCATTAAGTAAAAACGAGGAGATCAATAAGCTGCTTTTAGATTTGTTTATAATAAATCTAGCTATGATTTGCCAAGCTGAAAGAACAGGGTACTCCAGAAGGAAAATTTTTGCACTGTATTATAAAATCAAGATATCAAGGATAAACTGTTTTCGTAACACATTTTACAATAGAAGTATCTCTCTAAAAATGTTCGTAACGAAAAATAGGTTTGTAACGTACCAGGAGATGTGACGTACCTGCCAGCAGGACGCACACGACATAAAGGCAGATAGTAGTCAGAACAAACGTCCGCGTAGCTCAATTGGTAGAGCAACTTATTCCGGAATGAAGAGACCCGGGTTCGAATCCTGGCGCGGAAAAAATGACGGAGAAATTTACTTCGTTATAGGTTTCCAATGTTTAATAATAAGATTTGCATAATTATCTCTCGTTCTTACAATTCGCGTATTTACTTTGGCATTTATTTGTTCTGTCAAATTAGCACTTAGATATAATAGAATTGCATTACGATTGCTGTTTTCCTGGTGGCTCATTGTTTCCTTAGCTGAGACAAACATGTTTGGAGCAAAGTAGCGATGACATTTATTATCATATTATTTGCCTTGTTTTTCTTCAAAGTAAACATTTCGAAAACTGTAAAGGTCTTCCCCAGGAGCTCTATGTAAATATGTTTCTCGGAATCTTTTGAATAAACGAGCTAAAGTGTTATTTACTCGAATGCCATTAATAGGCATGTTAGCAAAGATAAAACCAGTCCAGTTAACTAAAACTGAATTTCCATAAACTCATGCCGTGCGATGTATTAATTGTGACAAAGCTCTCTTCAAAGAATAAGTTCGCGGAATTTGTAGAAAGTTAACTGCATACAGAAATCATGATTTAGTGACAAACAACACACGTTTTTCGCTTATATGTCAGCGTGCAAAATTTACGCTTTGCAGATGAAGTCATCTGTCTTAGTAAAATATGCAAACATTTTTAACTTTGGTGTCATAAATAAACTGGATCGTTTTTAACGAGTTCTTTATACCGTAAAAGACGGAAGCGGTTGTGTAAAAAATTTAAGACATTTTTATGGTTAATTTTGCAACTCGTATCACCCATAATGTAAATAATAATGACTTCTTTTCAGAAAACTGCTACATTTTTTAAAAAAATCTAGTACGGTTAATGTGATGTAGTACTCCCCAGATCACAATTTTTATCAAAAACTTTGCTACCTGTTTCTCGTATTGTCATAACTTCGTTCTTTATTATGGCCAACGTAAATTATAACACCCTCCTTGTATAATTAACATATAATTTGTGTAATTTACCAATCGTATTCTGCACTCAGAATTCTTCAGTTAGACTCCTTGTCACTTTACAAAATATGAGCTAATTTTAAAGTACTAAAAGAAGCCCACTCACGTTGAAAAAATAATGCGCAGTTCGTTTTTCTCATTTTGCTTTGCATTACAGAAATTTTTGACAGCTCGATAAAATACATTCTTCTAGGAGGACCAAACGGTAGAATGAAGACAGTTCTTATCTGCAGTACTATACCTTGCAAATTAATTGGGACAAGCTATTTTATTCTCAGAATTGTAATGTGATCGCCAGGTGATGTCGGAAACCCACGTAAACCGGTTATATCAGCGGTGAGGTGGTGTGACTGTTAGAACTTGTTAGTAAGAATGTGATTTGACCGGTTTTAAACAGGAAATAGGCACTTCAGCTTCAGTTGTGAGCTTTCGTGTATGATAGGTGGATGTTAGTTTTTGCTCTCTGTGAGTACGTGTCGCTTTCGTGTATTGACAAATGGATATTTCCCCAAGGAAGCGTGCAAAAATAATTGCTCTGAAGCATCACGCTTCTATGACAGTGAGAGATATCGCTTCTGCAGTTGGTGCAGGCAAATCAAGACTGCTTACGCGATTCAATGCATCTGAATCATCGTCTCCAAAAAGGAGAGGTAAATGTGGAAGAAAACGAAAAACAACTCCACGAACCGATAAATATCTAATCAGAAATAGTAAAATGAATAAAAAAAAAAAAAAGCACCGACCTTCAAAGAGATTTATTGGCTAGTGGTTGTGATGTTAGTGATTCAACTGTACGCCTCAGGCTTCTGGAAGTTGGCCGGGAGGCAAGAAGACCAACGAAAAAACAATATTTGAATGCGAAAATGAAGATAAAACGTTTAGCATGGACCAAAAAGTATAAATCATGGACTGCTGACGACTGGAAAAAGGTAATTTTCAGTAATGAAACTCATTTATTTGTGCAGTGTTACCAAGCAAATGTCGTTAGACGAAGCAACTGTGAACCCTCAAGACCTGAGCATGTCAAACAAACTGCAAAACACCCTCTGAAACAGATGTTTTGGGTTTTTTTACATCAAATGGCACTGGAAGCTTAGTTCCTGTTCTAGATATGATGAACTTAGCCAAGTACGTAGAAATATTACAACGTAAGATTGTTCCATTCTTGCAAACTTTTGACTGGACATTTCAACATGACTGGCCCCATGTCACAATTCGAAATTGGTCAAGAATTTCATGCTGGAAAATCAATTTTATTTGCTTGATTGGCCTAGAAATTCATCAGACTTAAATCGCATAGAAAACTTGTGGAATATTTTGAAGAGACGTTTAGGTAAAATGGGCTGTACAACCAAAGAACGCATGATAACGAATGCTATAAAAGTGTGGTTCCACGATTATGAAGTCAAAAATATGTGCACTCAATTAGTGGAGTCAATGCCAAAACGAAACGAATTCAAGAGGTCATTTCTGCTAAAGGAGGACGTACTTCATACTAATACAGGTATTTATCAGTATATATCAAGGCATAGAATGATATAAAGGCATAGTTTTGGAAAAAAGAGTAATTTTTTACTTTGTCCTAATTAATTTGCACATTATAGTACATGCGATCGAGCGAGAAAACTGCTTAAATTGACATGTGTTATCAGTTTATCAGATATTCTGTGCTCTGTTGCGTTTCCAGTTTTCAGTAGTTCTTAATTAAATTTTAAACTGACAAAATGTGACTTCCTAAATTTAGCTGCACTAATACGCAAAACCTAGCTCTGACATCCTTTAATGTGTCTCAAACAATACTCTAAATGTTTAAATGAACGTTCTCACTCACTTTTATTAACGAATTATTCATAAATCTGAACGAAAACAAAATTTTTCTGCATGACGCTTAATGCAATTATAAAAATCATAAAAATTGGTGTTAATTACAGATTAAAAATGATTTGTCGAAATGTAGATATGATTAAGAGACTATCGTGCTGATTGATACACAAATAAAGATGATAGCTGTCTAAGCACGAACACTTTAGCTCAAACCAATTACAACACTCAAATGAAGCTAAGACGTATCACCGGTATCAAAAGTATACACAGTTAAAACCATGACGACCCAAATAACTCATTCCATTGAGGTTTAAAAAGGTTTAATGTTAAAAACTTGCGAGATCTTTCGAACCTACGACTTATAGGTTCATCATCAGGCACCAAAACTCGCAAGGTGCACATGAAACGTAGTGGTTATATACACGTGTGGTTATGGGCAAAGACCGCGCATGCGTACAAGTCGGAACAGTATGAGGTCATAAAATACATACATTTAAAATAACCTGTAGGGTAAAAAACACATAATGGTTGTCATAAATATAAGAAATATAAAATGAAGGTCAAAGTTCCCTCGCCTGAGTTTTATATATGTACAATAAAATCAATGGTTGTCTAATCTTGTTTCTTGGTTTTTCAGTAGGTATCGCCAAGGTGCTGGTATATTGGATGGAGCTTCATCATTACAACATTGTTCATTCAAATGATAAATATACAAGCTCTCGAGAAACAACAGGCCATTTTTAGTTTTGGTCGTCGATAACAGTTTTACATTGTCCCAGTCAGGATAGTGCTCTCCTTTTAGTACCTCTCGCGCTAAAGAAGTTGTTAAGGCATGTGTACGAACACTGTATTTGTGTTCTGTAATTCGTGTCTTTAATGATCTACAAGTGGATCCCACGTAAGAAGTAGACTGTGAGGTAGTTGAGAAAGAGTTCAGTGGTACCGAATAAACGCCGTATTTATCTAAGATTGATGTCGGATCTCGGTCTGATTTGGTTATATTGAACAAACTTTCCGAAGACACACCAAAGCAACAATCGTATTTTTTGCATGAATTTTGTAAGATCGGTACAATGGTTGGATGGAAGGGAATGGATGCCACGTATTTTATGGTTACTTCATCACGTATTGGTTGTAACGTTGTGGAGATCCGTCGTTGATACCTGCGTAACAATTTTGTAAATAGATATCCGGGATAACCGGAAACCTTTGTTAGATTGAAAATCCTGTGTAATTCTAGTTTTAAAGATCTTTTGGTGGATGAATGACTATAAGCCCTACAGATTAAAGATGAAATAGAACTATGTTTATAGGGAAGTGGTGTGTACGAATTATATGGAATTTTTTGGCAATACTCACTTAGTGAATTAGACACTTTTGCTGCCTCTTTATCAACCGTCTTTCCCACTATTTCCTTCACCCAAGAGTTAGAAACCTCCAACTCCCTTCCGTTCTTAGATATCTTATTACGACGCACCCCATCTAATGACATTCAAACCTCCGTCTACCTAAAACCCACTTGTTCACCTACCCTCATTCCATATAATTCGTACACACCACTTCCCTATAAACATAGTTCTATTTCATCTTTAATCTGTAGGGCTTATAGTCATTCATCCACCAAAAGATCTTTAAAACTAGAATTACACAGGATTTTCAATCTAACAAAGGTTTCCGGTTATCCCGGATATCTATTTACAAAATTGTTACGCAGGTATCAACGACGGATCTCCACAACGTTACAACCAATATGTGATGAAGTAACCATAAAATACGTGACATCCATTCCCTTCCATCCAACCATTGTACCGATCTTACAAAATTCATGCAAAAAATACGATTGTTGCTTTGGTGTGTCTTCGGAAAGTTTGTTCAATTTAACCAAATCAGACCGAGATCCGACATCAATCTTAGATAAATACGGCGTTTATTCGGTACCACTGAACTCTTTCTCAACTACCTCACAGTCTACTTCTTACGTGGGATCCACTTGTAGATCATTAAAGACACGAATTACAGAACACAAATACAGTGTTCGTACACATGCCTTAACAACTTCTTTAGCGCGAGAGGTACTAAAAGGAGAGCACTATCCTGACTGGGACAATGTAAAACTGTTATCGACGACCAAAACTAAAAATGGCCTGTTGTTTCTCGAGAGCTTGTATATTTATCATTTGAATGAACAATGTTGTAATGATGAAGCTCCATCCAATATACCAGCACCTTGGCGATACCTACTGAAAAACCAAGAAACAAGATTAGACAACCATTGATTTTATTGTACATATATAAAACTCAGGCGAGGGAACTTTGACCTTCATTTTATATTTCTTATATTTATGACAACCATTATGTGTTTTTTACCCTACAGGTTATTTTAAATGTATGTATTTTATGACCTCATACTGTTCCAACTTGTACGCATGCGCAGTCTTTGCCCATAACCACACGTGTATATAACCACTACGTTTCATGTGCACCTTGCGAGTTTTGGTGCCTGATGATGAACCTATAAGTCGTAGGTTCGAAAGATCTCGCAAGTTTTTAACATTAAACCTTTTTAAACCTCAATGGAATGAGTTATTTGGGTCGTCATGGTTTTAACTGTGTATACTTTTGATACCGGTGATACGTCTTAGCTTCATTTGAGTGTTGTAATTGGTTTGAGCTAAAGTGTTCGTGCTTAGACAGCTATGATCTTCTTTATTTGTGTGTCGAAATGTAATTACAGTCATTTGTAAAAGTTTAAGATCACCTGTCAATTTATTGAAAATTGATATTTTCAAAGAAAAAACTAATTAGTAGTAGAAGACATTTGAAACAAGTTGGTAAAATCATGCAATGCATTAATTGTGATACGCTTTCCAAATACCAGAAATCATTACTCAAGTTATTACTCAAGTTCTGGTGATAATAGCTGTGGAATAAATCTGCTGGCACCTGTGCCCTGACCTTTGACCCCATTTCGGCTATATTAAACAGAATTGGTTCAGTATACCTCCTGAACAACATACTGTTGTTTTGTCGCAATCGATGCATTTTAGTCAAGTGATGAGGATAATGACTGTGGAATAAATCTCACTCCTCGGCGCTGACCTTTGGCCCCATTTCGGTGATATTATACATAATTGGTTCAGTATTCCTCCGGAACAACATTCTAAAGTTTTGTCGCAATAGAAGAATTTCTAGTCAAGTTATAAGGATAATGGCTGTGGAATAAATTTCGCTCCTGTGCACTGACCTTTGACCACATTTCGATGATATTCAATCGAACCGGCTCAGTGTATCTCTGGACATGATAAAGTTTTGTAGCAAGCGAAGCATTTTTACGTAAGTTATGACGCATAAAAGCGATGGAATGGATCCCAATCCTATGTCCTGACCTTTGACTCCATTTCGTCCATTTTCAATAGGGTTCGTCCCCAGGTGGTTCCCTACCACATATTAAAATTTCATCGAAATCGAACCATTTTTACCTAAGTTGTGAGGCATAAGGACAACGGAATGGATGCCGCTCCTATGTCCTGACCTTTGATCCCATTTTTAGCACGTCTTTTGTAAAAAAAAGATCGTGCTTATGTTACCGGTTTGTCCGTCCGTCTGTACCCACAATATCTCTGCAACTATTAGTCCGATTTGAAAAATTATTTTTTGCATTGGAAAGCTTGAAATGTGCGAATGATGATCCTTTATTTCGTTTCTTTTTTTTTTTTTTTACGATGTGCGATTTCGCTGCTAGAGGGCGTAAACTCAGATGATGCCGAATTCAAAAATACGTTTAATTCCACATATATGCTTCTAACATCCGATTTAAAAAATGATTTTATCTTTCGATTCTATTTATGTCGAAGAATATTTTAGATACAGTTACTTTTTCAAATTACGCACAGATTTTCCGCTAGGGGGCGTAAAAGTAAATTACATTTTACCCGATATTTCTTCTTCTAAAATTCCGATTTGGATTTTTTTCTTCAGCGGATACAGCTTCCAATGGAAAATCGTTTGCATATAATTTCTAAATTTTGGTAAAGAATACTTTCGCCACCACGGAGCGTAAGTGTTAATTTTTCCTTCTGATGTATTTGCCATAAAATCTGAGCCTCTAAAATCTCGATTGAAAAAATTCTTTCATGGACCGATGCCGCTTACATCGACAACCCTTTTCGGAATATTTTCTTCCTAAAATATTGCATCGTTTCTCCGCCAGGGGGAGTAGATTTATATCTTGTTTTTGTTAATATATCTGCTTCTAATGGTCCGAATTAAAACATTCTTTCTTTATTGGATAGAATTTCCGATGGGACATGTTTTTCATATAATTTCAAAATTTTCAAGTATTTCGTAGACTTTGCACTAGGGGACGTAATGGTAAATTGCGTTTCTCCCGATATCTCTGCTCCTAAAACTCCGATTTGAAAATTCCTTTCTGTACCGGGTACAGCTCGTGATCGGAAGTCATTTGTATATAATTTCTAGTTTTTGGTAAAAAATGGTTTGGCCACCAGGGGGCGTAAGCCTAAATTTCCGCTTTTAATGAATTTGCAGAAAAATCTGAGCTTCTAAATATGGATTGAAAAAAATTCGTTTGTGGACCGGTACTACTCATGTCGACAAATTTTTTTACGAATATTTTCTTCTCAAAGTAATGCATGGTTTTTACGCCAGGGGGCGTAGATGTATATCTTATTTTTGTCCATATCCCTCCTTCTAGCATGCCGATCAGAAAATTTCTTTCTTTGTCGGATAGTGTTTCCGATACGAAATGTTTTCATATAAATTTTAAATTTTCAAGTAAATCATAGACCTTCCGCCAGAGGGCGCAAAGGTAAATTGCGTTTTCCCTAATATTTCTGCTTCTAAAACTCCGATTTGAAAAAAAATTTCTGTATCACATACAGCTCGTGATAGAAAATGTTTTTCATATAATTTCTAATGTTTGATAAAGAATGGCTTAGCCACCAGGGGCAATAAGTGTTAATTTCTGCTTCTGATGTACTTGCAGCAAAATCTGAGCTCCTGAAACTGGACTAAATAATTTTTTTCTTGGACCGATACTACTCACATCGAAAAACTTCTTGAGAATACTTTCTTCCTAAGATAATGTACGGTTTTCCCGCCAGACGGTGTAGATGCATATCTTATATTTGTCCATATCTCTGCTTCGAAAAGTCCGATTTGAAAAATTCTTTCTTTGTTGGAGAGCGATTCCGCTGCGAAATGTTTCTCATATAAATTCAAATTTTTTTAACGCACAAGTCTGCAACCAGAGGGCGTAAGTTCACGATTCCGTTTACAGCAATATCTGAGGGATTAAAAACCCGATTGAAAAACTTCTTTCTTCAGTCAGATACTATTGCTTTCCATACCGGTTCCATTGACTTTGAATAGTTTTGATAAAGTTAATTTGCGTCAGAACGGATTCAAAAGACGAGCTTATACACCCAAAAATTCGGTGTCATCTTTCTTGTTTCCATTTTCAATAGGGTTCGTTCCCAGATGGTCCCCTACCACATACTAAAATTTCATCGAAATCGAACCATTTGTACCTACATTATGACGCGTAAGGGCGATGGAACGGTTTCCGCTCCTATGTCCTGACCTTTGACCCCATTTCACCCATTTTCAATAGGGTTCGTCCTCAGTGATCCCCTATCATATACTGAAATTTCATCGAAATCGAACAATTTTTATGCGAGTTATCTTGCGGACAGACGGACGGACAAAGCTGGAGCATATACGTTTCTTCAACCTACGGTTGGAAAGCGTAAAAAATGACACCACAGATGAATACGTACATTCTTTACAACATAAAAAGGCCGAAATCAGTACTTTGTGCTGCCATCTTTGCTTCTTATAATGGACAGAATAAGATGTGGCATACTCTCAATGAGGGATTTTCAGTAGTTACTTGAAATGTCTTTGCAACACACGTACTTTATCACCTCAGTCAAAGCTTAAGAATTTGATGGCTGTTTTTCTGCTACCTTGTCTTTTAAAACGGTCCACAAATTTTTGATGGGGTTAAGGTCGGGACTGTTACCGGGCCAGTCAAGCACAGTTATGTTTTTCCTGTGCAAGCAGTCCTTTACTGTCTTTGATCTGTGGCATGGAGCACCATCGTGCATAAAGATTGTGCATCTGTGCTCTCGCATATGAGTTAACAGCTTCTCACGTAACGTTTTCACATAAAAAGAACAAGTCATGGTAGTGCCGGTCGGTAAAAAGGATAATCAAGCAGTACCGGATGCTGACATAGCACCCCACATCATCTGACTAGGCGGATGTCTCACGATGCTAACGGTGGATTTTTCACCAAACCTTTTGTCTTTTGGTCTTCAAACATGTGCTTTACGTGATTCAAATTGTCTCACAGTAGATTCATTAGCACTTGGCCCCATAACTCGCACGATTCAATTGGCGTCTTGGTGATCGAGAGGTGAGCTTCTGGCTAATTATCCGAGTCAAGGGCGCGCACACGGGGTGGGTCCGTCGGGTCTGGACCCCCCCCCCCCCCCCCATTTTTTAAATATCTTATTCCGACTACGGCGAAATTACAAAAAATATTTCTGCACATGTTTATAGAAACGAGCTGGCTGTGGTGTGATTGTATCAATCACAGAAATCAGAGTGATCTTTTGCCTTAGGAATGCTGCATCTGTTTTGGATGGCTGACGATGGCAAGCATTGAAGCAGGGAATTAGTGAAACCCCAGAGTGTTTGAGGACCCAGGAATCCATCACTCTCCCAGTCTCTCGTGTTCTCACAACCTTTTCCAGGAAATTTCTCCATGGCTCGGGCCTCAGTCACATATGGGGTGCTAATGGGCGTTCCTCCTCTGAGGGGAGGGGGATACACAAGATAAAAGCCTGGGTGTAAAGTAAACACACTATTTTCTGTTAAGAAGGTCTGAGTCTGTGCTTGATATTTGTATCTGTTGATTTCCATCCGTTTAGGACATGAGAGACTAACTTCCTGAATTTGTCATTTTTCTAGGGGAGCAGCAGCTTGCTTATGAATGACTTTTTCTAACCGAACTGTGAATGACTGTTTTTACTCAGGAGTATACTTCATTGTAAACTCATGGATTATTCAGTTTTAGATGTATTAAATTCCCTCTCTGAAAATTTAGTTCGACAACTGTAATAGTTTTCAAAGTTTGATGAGGAATACTTAGGTGAGATAAATATTATTGTTTACTTAACTTTTTCGTTTTCCATTGATAATGTGTCTGCTGTTTAACAATGTAATGAACAGTGCTGTCAGAGCAAGCATATAATTTATATGTATATTATTTAAAGTTGAGCTTAGATGAAAATGTTTCCGCATTACAGTAAGAGAAGCGATTTAAACTTTATTGTTCTGTACGTCTTAAGGTCTTACATAAATATTAATGGATATATTAATGCACATTTCATTTAGCAGACTTATTCAAAAGAGTAAGGTTTTTTTAACCTGTGAACACATCAGTGCTGATTTATGGTAACAAAAAGAATCCACTCACACACACATATATATATGGGATGTAAGGTCAGGTGATGCGTAACATCACAGCCTCTCCTTGACAAATGTCAACCCCGCCTTCTCGTGGTATATCCTGTTCCCACTAAAGGGGCTCTGACGACCGCCAATAGCGGTATAACTATACCATCGGGATTAGAGGAAATGCGATCCCACACTCACCAACCCGCTTGGCCAGCGTGGTGAGTTATGGCTAAATCCCTCCAAAATGACTCCACAACTTAAATCTTGGCCCTCAGTCTCCGGCAGCTGGAATGTACCTGGCCAAAGCAGCGGCCAGTGCGACATGAAGGCAGAGGGTGCTAAGAATCCCCGGAGGACCGGACTAGGCTGCCATCTGATGCTGACCTTGGCTGCGTAGAATGGATGCTCCCTATCTTCTGATTCAAGACTTCTTGAATTGGAAGAGGAACTACAAAGAATCAAGTGGGACATCGTCGGGCTAAGTGAGATAAGGAGAAAAGGAGAAGATCTCATTGAACTGAAAAGTGGACATCTCTTCTACTATCGTGGGACTGATACTGGCAGAACTAGTGGTGTTGGATTTATAATAAACAAGAAACTCAACGATAAAGTTGTAGAAGTTGAAAGTTCCTTTGACAGAGCTGCACGACTCGTTATCCAACTCTCGAGAAGATACCAGGCTCAGATTATTCAAACTTATGCACCCACCACAAGTCATCCTGAAGAAGAAATTGAAGAATTTTATGAGGAAATTCGTCATCTAAATAATAAAGGTAAGCAGCACTTAAAGATAATTATGGGAGATTTCAATGCAAAAATAGGGCAACGGCAACGGAATGAAACTTCAGTAGGTAAATTTGCCCACGGCAACAGAAACCAGAGTGGAAATACTCTCGTTGAGTTTGCAGAGGCAGAAGTGTTCTTCATCTTGAACTCCTTTTTCAAGAAAAAGCCACAGAGGAAATGGACATGGAGACATCCAAATGGGACGACAAGTGAAATTGATTTTATTATGTGTAACAAAACATTCGTTATAGAAGACTGCAGTGTGCTAAACAAGTTCAACACAGGTAGTGACCATAGATTGGTGAGATGTAAGATGCACCTCAACACTAAACTTGAACGTGGCAAGCTCATAAGACAAACAAAATCTATTGACATAACAAACCTTAAAAAACACCATAATACCTTCAAGTTGGAACTGAAGAACAGATTCTGTGCTTTAGAAGTCCTAACATCGGAAGAAGTGGATATTTCTGAAGTTAACAGAAAAGTAACCAAAGCTCTTATGGAAACAGCAACAAAATTAGCTGGGTCTAAGAACAAGTTGCATGTGAACAAATTATCAGGAAAAACCAAAATGTTGATGCAAAAAAGAAGAGAGATGAGGAAAACTAAAGAAGATGTGACTTCCAAAGTGGAATATATAGAGCTATGCAAGACAGTACGAAAAGGTATCACTGAAGACGTAAGGAAATTCAACTGTGAACTAGTAAGGAAGCCAATTGAAAAGAACCAAAGCCTAAAGATAACAAAGGGACTTCTCAGTAAGGGAAGAAAACAGATTATGGCACTGAGAAAAGAAGATGGTTCTGTAACAAGAAATAGAGGCGAAATTTTGACAAGAGTGAAAGATTTCTACTCCAAATTATATGACAGGGATGATACATGTACTCCAAACATTATGAAAGATACCATAGTTCTTCCAATCCTCCCAGCAGAAGTTGCACATGCAATCAAGATCATGAAGCGAGGGAAAGCTCCAGGATAAGATGGAATTACTGTAGACATCATACAAGAAGCAAGTGGAGAAATTGAAACAGTACTCGCCCAAATTTTCACTCGATGCTTTAATGAAGGGAAGATTCCTGAGGATTGGAACAACGCTACAATGACCTTGCTACATAAAAAAGATGACATTGAGGATCTCAGGAACTACAGACCTATCAGTGGTTTATAAAATCTTCACTAAAGTTTTTTCACACCGCTTAAAAATGACACTGGACATAGCTCAACCGAGAGAACAAGCTGGATTCAGAAGTGGCTACAGCACAATAGATCATATCCACGTACTGAGAGAACTAACTGAAAGAGCGAGGGAATATGAACTTCCATTGTGCATGGCTTTTATCGATTATGAAAAAGCCTTTGATTCGGTGAAACCATCAGCAGTTACAATGGCCCTGAAATCCTGCGGTATTGAAGATGCGTACATTAATATTATTAATAACATCTATGAAAATGCAAGTGCAAAGATTCGGCTGTTTGAAAATACAACACACATGAAAATTGGAAAAGGAGTGAGACAAGGTGACACCATATCTCCGAAGCTCTTTAATGACACATTGGAAAATGTCTTTCAATCACTGAACTGGGAAAAAAAGTGATAAAGATTAATGGAGATTATATAACCACCTTCGTTTTGCTGATGACATAGTCATTTTTGCAACTACCCCATCAGAGCTGCAGAGCATGATCCAGGAACTTGCTGACTAGAGTAAAGAAGTGGGATTAAAAATGAACTTTCAGAAGACAAAAGTGATGTTCAATGCTTTTACAAGAAATGAAGATTTATCGATTGATGGAGAAAAGCTGGAGATAACAGACACGTACCTTTATCTTGGACAGCAGATATCAAGTGAGGGTCACATTGATGAAGAAATTAATCGCCGTACAAAACTTGCCTGGAGAGCTTTTGGAAGAAACAGCATAATTTTTAAGAGCAATATGCCATTATGTCTTAAAAGAAAAGTGTTTGATCAATGCATCCTTCCAGTGCTTGCGTATTTTGCAGAGACGTGGACCTTAACTAAAAGAGACATACAAAAGCTGCAGACAACTCAAAGTATCATGGAGAGGTGCATGCTTGGTGTAACCAGGAGAGATAAGAAGAGGAACTCGTGGATCTGAAAAATGACAAGAGTGGAAGACATCATGATCAAAATTAAATCACTGAAATGGCAATGGGCTGGACATACTGCCAGAAGGACAGAGCATCGATGGACAGCCGAAATTTTAGATTGGATTCCAAGGGACAGGAAAAGACCCAGAAGAAGACCACATGGGAGATGGCTGGATGAAATTCGAAAGTATGCGGGAGTGACATGGAGGAGACTGGCACATGACAGACCGTTGTGAAGGAAACTTGGGGAAACCTTCGTCCAGCAGTGGATTGATAATGGTTGACGATGATGATGATATGAGTTTTACTATGTCGTTTTAAGAATATTGGTTGAAAAATTGTTAATTGCTTTTGTATCTTCTTAAATAGTATGTGAATTCTGAATATTCGTGACTGCTGCGTTGCGCGTCTTGATCTTAAGGTTTTTTGCAAATTTTTTCCTAAATTCTTATGTAATATCTTTGATTTTGTCTCTCTCTCTCTCTCTCTCTATATATATATATATATAGACGTGGACCTTAACTAAAAGAGACATACAAAGGCTGCAGACAACTCAAAGAAGCATGGAGAGGTGCATGCTTGGTGTAACCAGGAGAGATAAGAAGAGGAACTCGTGGATCCGAAAAATGACAAGAGTGGAAGACATCATGATCAGAGTTAAATCCCTGAAATGGCAATGGGCTGGACATACTGCCAGAAGGACAGATCATCGATGGACTGCTGAAATTTTAGATTGGATTCCAAGGGACAGGAAAAGACCCAGAAGAAGACCACATGGGAGATGGGTGGATGAAATTCGAAAGTATGCAGGGGTGACATGGAGGAGACTGGCACAAGACAGACCGTTGTGGAGGAAACTTGGGGAGACCTTCGTCCAGCAGTGGATTGATAATGGTTGACGATGATGATGATGATGATGATATATAATCCATATGTGTGTGTGTGTGTGTGTGTGTGTGCCCAATTTCTAGTTTAATTTGTCCCCTGCATTTTTTTTGTCGGACCCCCCCCTCCCCCTCTTCCTTGAGGAAATTCTGTGTGCGCCCCTGATCCGAGTTGCTTCGAATCCCTGATGATGCATGGTTGGGGTGTTTGACTTACGACGATGATTCTCTCTTTCCTTAAAATTGTGGCAGATAAATATTTATAGCTCAACATACCCACTGGAGGTCGTTAAATATCACCCCAAAATAGTTTAAATTGATAGTGGAAAAACAGAAATTACTTTCCTACTAATACCAAAACGAATGTTCGAAAGAATGCGGAAAATGCCCACCTCTCGAGAATAGGAAAAAATGCCCACACTTTGAAAATAGGAAAATTCTCCAGCTGTTGACTAATGTTCTTCTTCTTTTTTTTTTTTTTTTTTTTTTTTTTTTTGTCTATAGATACATGGAGTTTGTCTTAATTTGATGAAGAAATATTTCAATTTCAACTAAGCAATCGACAAAACTAGTCAAGACATTTCCTGTGTTCAAACGCGTCACGTTAATTAGCATTACAAGGACATCTTAGATTGTTCCCAAAATGGCAGAAGCGGCTCACTGTTTGAAGGAACACGTGCATGGCTCATTCACGAACAGTAACTACGCCTAAGGCAATTCTCTTTAGTTAGTAGCGCATTATAAGAGAAGGAACTTAAACTAATTTTTCCAACTGAATCTTAGATTCGTGGTAAAATCTAAAGAACACCCTCCTGCAAAAAAAAAAACATTGCATTGTGTGTTAAAGTCGCAGTCAAGTCCTACGCCCTGGGACTTTGTAAAAATTTCACGTTAAATGCGCTACTGACTCTTGATAATATTGCATTCCTTCTTTATCTCAAAGATTCTCTCGCAATGGGCGCATCACAGGAGTTAATGTGGAGATGGGCTTCGGTTTCCGAAATTTTGTTAGAGCCTTATCTATAATGGAAGGGTTGTATCCTCGCTGTACTGCAACACGTTTAAGGAAATAAAGTTCTTTTTCCAAACTGTCTCTGAACATATATGTATCGCGCGATATACGCAACTGTAAAAGGCGCTGAGTTTTTGTTGATAAGGGTGATTAGACTTGGCATGTGGAGGTGAAAAAATAGCGAAAGGCTTCCAATTTTTAGGATCAAAGGACTATGTTGAAGACAAAAACTCGTGGGGAATTTATCAAATTCCATGTGAATGTGGCGCTTCGTATATAGGACAGACCCGTAGAGCCTTGCGTTTTCGATTGAAGGAGCACAAGACCTACATTCAGAACTGTGACCTAAAGAAGTCATCGATGGCTAAACACTGTTACGAAAAGGACCATAAATTTCTCTTTGAAGAAGCAAAACTAATTGGCAAACCAGATTGCAACCACCAAACTTAATACTTTGGAAGCTTTCCATATATATCAGAAGTCTTCGCGACTTGTTAATGACATGGCATCCACGCCATTTCTATCAAAGTGCGTGGAAGCATCTAACCAAAATACGTGACTGTAAACACCATTTATGATGTCATATACAATTTGAATATTTACGTGCCATTCGTGCTGATGAAGCTAGGTCAATACCCAGCGAAACCATGGTCGGCTTGAGAAAATAAACATTTGTGACAACTACGTTGTATTACCTTAATCTGTATTGCATTCCTTGTTTGCACATATTAATATTGTTCTGTTCCTTCTAACAATGAGCTTCTTTTGCCATTTTACGAACACACTATACAATGCCTTGTAACCTTATGTGGTTGAGCAGGGGAAATATTCTGACTGGTTTTGTTGATTGCTTAGTTGAAATTAGGATTTTTCTTCATGAAATTACAAAATACCTCATGTTTCTGACAGATGTAAGAAAATATCAGTTAACGGCTAGGGTAGTTTTCTATTTTCGAGAAGTGGGCACATAAATCGCATAATGTGTGTGAGGATGCACCCGTTAAGTCCTACGCCCTGTGACTTTGTAAACATTTCACGTTAAAGGCGTTACTGGCCCTTTGATAGTCTTTTATTCCTTGTTTGTACATATTAATATCGTTCTGTTCCTTCTAACAATGAGCTTTTATTGACGTTTTACGAACGCACTATACAGTGAATGAACAAAGACATCGCTCTTTCCACGTTTTAGCAACATACAGCAACCGAAAAATTGCTATTCCCCGGCGGTGACTGAATAAGAATTTTTCGGTTGCTGTGTGTTGCTAAAACGTGGAAAGAGCGATGTCTTTGTTTATTCACTGACGCCACATATTTGGAGGATTTACACTATACAGTGCCTTTGTAGTTCTAAGTAACGTTATATGGTTGAGCAGGGGAAATATTCTGACTAATTTTGTCGATTGCTTAGTTGAAATTAGGATTTTTCTTCATGAAAATACTAAAGATCTCATGTTTCTAACAGACGTAAGAAAACATCGGTTAACAGCTGGCGTATTTTCCTATTTTCAAGATGTGGACGTTTTGTTTCCTGTTTTCGAGAAGTGGACATTTTTTTTCGTAGGCGTTTTTTCTGTTGGCATTTTTTCCCTCATAACATCCAATACATGAGTTGTGTCCACCATTTCTTCTAGTTTTTACTATTTATTGCTTTAAAGCAGTGACGTACATTCAAGTTAGCTATGCAAGCTGCGAAGCCCAGAGGAATCACAAATAAAAGTCAATTAGATATGCACAAATAAAAGTCAATTAGATATACAAAAATAAAAGTCAGTTATTATCGGTATTAAGATATGTCTTCGCTGCGTGCTTCGAAGAATTTCGATACGATCGCCAGCTAGCGTTTCCATGAAAACATGAATGAGCGGGTAAAGTGTGAATGGGCCTTTGCTTTGGGCAACCGTTCGCTCAGAAAACAGAAGAATTAGCACTACATTAGTCACTCGCATGCCCCGCCCGTAACAGCACGTGATTCACGAGAGATGTTTAAGTTGTGTGAAGTGTCAATGAATTAAAATCAGTGATTTATATCTTAAATTCGTGGCTTTGTTGGATTCGAGCAGTTTTGATAAATTTTGTGAAATATTTCCTAAACATCTACTGTTAGAACTTAAAGAACCAGTGCCTCAAATTTTGATACAGTTCGCCTAAAAAATTAACTGAAGGTCTTTTATTCACTTGATGAATACAAAAAGGAATGAGTAAGAAACATTACTTCTTCCATCATCATCATTGTCAACCATTATCAATCCAGTGCTGGACGAAGGTTTTTCCAAGCCTCTTCCACAACGATCTGTCTTGTGCCTGTCTCCTCCACGTTACTCTCGCATACTTTCAAATTTCATCCGCCCATCTCCCATGTGGTCTTCTTCTGGGTCTTTTCCTGTCCCTTGGAATCCAATCTAAAATTTATTTCGACTGTCCATCGATGGCCTGTTTTTCTGGCAGTATGTCCAGCCCATTGCCATTTCAGGGATTTTACTCTGATCATTATGTCTTCCACTCTTGTCATTTTTCGGATCCAAGAGTTCCTCTTCTTATATCTCCTGGTTACACCAAGCATGCACCTCTCCATGCCACTTTGAGTTGTCTGCAGCTTTTGTATGTCTCTTTTAGTTAAGGTCCACGTCTCTGCACCATACGTAAGCACTGGAAGGATGCATTGATCAAACACTTTTCTTTTAAGACATAATGGCATATTGCTCTTGAAAATTATGCTGTTTCTTCCAAAAGCTCTCCAGGCAAGTTTTATACGCTGATTATTTTTTTCGTCAATGTGACTCTCACTTGATATCTGCTGTCCAAGATAAACGTACGTATCTGTTATCTCCAGCTTTTCTCCATCAATCGATAAATCTTCATTTCTTGTAAAAGCATTGTACATCACTTTTGTCTTCTGAAAGTTCATTTTTAATCCCACTTCTTTAATCTTGTCAGCAAGTTCCTGTATCATACTCTGCAGCTTTGATGGGGCAGTTGCAAAAATGACTACGTCGTCAGCAAACGTAAACTTGCATAAAGTTCAATAAATTGGACATTGTGTTTAGTGAGGTGTACAAATTAGCGGATCTAATATTAAAGTTTCCATCAACAACTGCAACTGCCGAAAGACGTTTTTCTGTATTAAAAGGTATCAAGATATATCTTAGAGCCAAAGGACTTGCACATTTGAGAATCTTAGCTATTTTGTGAATAGAGGAAAACATTCCTTTTAAATATGAAAAAGTACTCGAAAGAAACGTTTTTTATGAAAACGTCACACAAAAGGAAAGAAGAACAGAATTAAGTACTCGAAAGAAACTTTATGGAAAAAGTGACTCAAAAGGAAAGAAGAATAGAGTTCATGTACAAATAAAGTATTTAAAAGATAAGTGGTTAAAATCCTAACCGTCGTAATTATTTGGTACGGTGTTAGCAATAGCATGTAGCTAAAATTTAGAAAAAATTACTTTCTTAATTACTGAAAAATAAACTTCGCAATTTTTAAAAAGACAGTACTGGGGGACGGGGAAGGGGAGCGGGCGACATGGTCCAGATCTCGGACCCAAGATACCCCACGGGTTTTAAGTTATGCTATTCTATGGTATTCGTGGTATTTAGAGTCAAATCCAATTTTTCTAGGTATAAATGAAAATTATTAAATCGAAGATTTATTTACGATCACATGACAAACTTAAGTGAAGTATTTTTCTCTCTTGAGAAATTCATCAGATAAGATTAATTCCAAGATCACAACGCGTTAAAAAGCTCAGTAGTCATTAACAGCATAAGTAAATCTTTAATTCCTTCTCTCGTGGATTGCGACACTGGGGTCTCCTCCCTACGTTCTTCCTAACCTTAATAATAGCCCCATACTTCAGTGTCTTTTCCGCTGTATAGCTACAAATTTCATTTCATTGTCCACAAGTAGCAAACCATTCCGGGAACAGCGGAGATTCCTCACTAATTTCCGTCACATCCAAATCTCAGCCATCAAACACCCTGCTCACAGTTAAGACCCCGATCGAAGTGCCCGGAATGGAAATTAAATCAATTACTCGTGGGGTAATTATTGGTGCGAAACAGTATGGGGAGTGGGTCTTTGTCTCCCAATGAGATAATCCAGCAAAGTCTTAATTAATATCTGCTAAAATTGATCACTAGTTCTGTGTTCACCAATCACGCCAAAAGACTCCAAGGGAAATGGATTAGATATTTTGCAAGCTAACAGGGTGGCATTTTATCGGATTTACCACTATAATTCAGTTGAAATTTAATCTGGTAGGAGGTACTGAGGCTGCTTTCAGACTGTTGAGGAGAAGGAGCTTATGTTTAGAACTCAAGTCTTGAAGGCAAACCAAGGTCTTCGATGACGCAGCTTAATGACAAGAGGACAAGTGTCCTTCACTTTCGGTAATGAGAGAGAGAGGTACATTCGCGAGACATTATGGATGAAATGTAATTAAAATCTGCTAAGAAGTTGCTGCGAAACGGTCTGCTCAAACACGAAATGGGTATGCATGCTTACTGTCGAAACACTTGGACTTTAAAAGGTTAATTCTGGAAAGCTAAATATTACTGTTTAGAAGGTTCTAGGTAAACATGTCGTACATGCAGGTCAGAACATACGTTGAAAGGACTTTCGCACTATGAATTATTAATAACATACAAAAGCTTTTTTCTCATATCTACGTTTCTGTTCTGGGACGCCAGTGCTGGGAGTAACTGCTTACCAGTGACACCCAAATTAGCTTTTCTTCCCGTTCTGAAATGGCTGTATTCGACGTAAGACGGTCAAACTTTTCAAATTAAGTACAGAGAACACGGGATATTTATTTGTCTCAAAATTAATTGGCACATCTTAAAAAGAAAAAGTGGTTCGTTAGCAAAAAAATCCGTTCTTAGAATGTGAACGAATAGACTTGTGCAGGAAATATTTTTCCCAACTTCTGAACTCGCACCTGTTCTGCATGACTGATATGACAGGCCGAATGCTTTTGTGGGGCATATTTCAGCGTCGCGGTATTGTACTGTCTCTCATCCTAAACGGATCGCGAAAAACACCCTAATCTGTCCACTACTTTTGAAAGAGTTGGGGCGGCATCTTATATTCCATCGAGTTGCTCGCAATGGTCGCTAAACCCAAAAACAAGAACGAAAGAGCTGGAGGAAGAGGTGTGACGTACCTGCCAGCAGGACGCACACGACATAAAGGCAGATAGGAATCAGAATAAACGTCTGCGTAGCTCAGTTGGTAGAGCGACTTCTTCCGGAATAAGCGGCCTCGGGTTCGAATCCCGGCGTAGACCAAAAATGACGGAGAAATTTACTTTGTTATAATGGCGCCCGAACTATCCGGATGACCCGGCCGTTCAAAATCTCGCATTGGTGTGATGTTATTTCCACACCGCGAGACAGGGAAAATCAGAGAATTCCTTCTCCAGCGCTTCGAAAAATAAAAATGTGTGATGTTGCATTCCACACAGCAGATTGACTGGGAGTTCTCAAGTGCACGTTCTACAGTGGATGGCTGTCTGCAACGATTCATGGTCACGGCTGACCCGTGGGCCATGTCCCCGGCCCTCTTTCGGGGGGGGGGGGAGATGTGACGTACCTGCCAGTAGGACGCACACGACATAAAGGCAGATAGGAATCAGAATAAACGTCTGCGTAGCTCAGTTGGTAGAGCGACTTCTTCCGGAATAAGCGGCCTCGGGTTCGAATCCCGGCGTAGACCAAAAATGACGGAGAAATTTACTTTGTTATAATGGCGCCCGAACTATCCGGATGACCCGGCCGTTCAAAATCTCGCATTGGTGTGATGTTATTTCCACACCGCGAGACAGGGAAAATCAGAGAATTCCTTCTCCAGCGCTTCGAAAAATAAAAATGTGTGATGTTGCATTCCACACAGCAGATTGACTGGGAGTTCTCAAGTGCACGTTCTACAGTGGATGGCTGCCTGCAACGATTCATGGTCACGGCTGACCCGTGAGCCATGCCCCCGGCCTTCTTTCGGGGGAGGGGGAGATGTGACGTACCTGCCAGCAGGACGCACACGACATAAAGGCAGATAGGAATCAGAATAAACGTCTGCGTAGCTCAGTTGGTAGAGCGACTTGTTCCGGAATAAGCGGCCTCGGGTTCGAATCCCGGCGTAGACCAAAAATGACGGAGAAATTTGCTTCGTTATAGAGGTACTAAACTAAGTAGAGCATATTTCCGTTTTCTTACTCTACCCTAACGAACTCCACCTTTGCTTTTGCTTCGGTAATAAATCTTTCGACTTGTATATATTAAGTAGCAGGCGTTACATAGAAAATGACAAAAGCTCATTTGTGTGAACCAACACACAATGATTCTCTTAATAGTGATGCATGTGAATGCTTTTTCAGTCTTTAATACCTTATTAAATGTTGGACTTCGATGAGGACAGAAACATTTGTCGTCAAAAATATTGCAAAGCGCCATCAATTTTGTAAGTAATGTGTGTGTTTTGCTCAAAATATAATGTATCTTTACACACACACGTAAGCTTACACATGTCTGTGTGCTTTTAAGGACTGTCTGAATTCAAAAAATTTAGTAAACATTTTATTTACCACTGTAACACTGGAGCGTGTTCAAGAATGTGCCGCGGAATCAATTTAATTGCTTCAAAGCTCAAGGTGCTCCTTACATTTCTATGTCTACTGCTACACTGGAACGTGTTCAGGAATGTGCCGCGGAATCAATTTAATTGCTTCAAAGCTCAAGGTGCGCCTTACATTTCTATGCCTACTGCTACACTGGAGCATGTTCAAGAATGTGCCGCGGAATCAATTTCATTGCTTCAAAGCTCAAGGTGCACCTTACATTTCTATGTCTACTGCTACACTGGAACGTGTTCAAGAATGTGCCGCAGAATCAATTTAATGGCTTCAAAGCTCAAGGTGCACCTTATATTTCTATGTCTACTGCTACACTGGAACGTGTTCAAGAATGTGCCGCAGAATCAATTTAATGGCTTCAAAGCTCAAGGTGCACCTTACATTTCTATGTCTACTGCTACACTGGAACGTGTTCAAGAATGTGCCGCAGAATCAATTTAATGGCTTCAAAGCTCAAGGTGCACCTTATATTTCTATGTCTACTGCTACACTGGAACGTGTTCAAGAATGTGCCGCAGAATCAATTTAATGGCTTCAAAGCTCAAGGTGCACCTTACATTTCTATGTCTACTGCTACACTGGAACGTGTTCAAGAATGTGCCGCAGAATCAATTTAATGGCTTCAAAGCTCAAGGTGCGCCTTACATTTCTATGTCTACTGCTACACTGGAGCGTGTTCAAGAATGTGCCGCGGAATCAATTTAATTGCTTCAAAGCTCAAAGTGCTCCCTACATTTCTATGTTTACTGTTGCGTATTCAAGCATGTGCTGCAACTCAATTTAATTACTTCAAAGCCTAAAGTGGCCCTACAATTCTATGTTTTTGTGAAGAGTTCTCATTTACCATCTTCGACAGTAGACAATCGAACTTAAGGCAAATGCCTCCGCATCTGTGGTGAAGTGGGCAAAGCGCTGGCTTCTGACAATTCATCAGAGGTGGGTCTGGGTTCTAATTCCGCGTGAGTTCATGGATAGTGTCCTTGTCTTACGGCGCTGGCTCTCTCCCTTCCCTAGAGATAGAGGCCATAAATTGGTGACGGGCGACTGTGTTGTTCACGGTGGTCATTAACCCCCGCTTTCCCCTCCCCCAAAGCCAATTTCTATCACATCTGCAAACCACAAGGGCACGATGTTTAAAACCTCCAACCTTGAAGATGACCACTAGTGTGGGCAAGTTAGTCGGGCTTTGTGTGGAAAGCTTTATTGAAACGCTATCACAAAAACCTCTCTGCCAATACCGAAACTAATTACCTTTGCATTTTGAAATTTCATATGATGACCAAATGAATCTCTGTAACGTCAAATTCTTAGAAAATACACTCATCGTCAAAAAAAATAAATAGTTGCACACGGAAGGACGTGTCGGATTATAATTCTATTCAAGAGAAAGGTAAAGGTTACCAGGAACAATACATGATTAAACATTGAGCCTGATATGGGCAATATTTATTGAGCTACACGCAAATAAGTACTGTCTCTCAGTATGGCGTCGGTACGCCATGTTTGCTCACACAGCATGTCAGACATCACGGCATGGAGTTGTACAGGTTCCTAATGGTGTTCTGCGATAAGCCATCCCATGCATCTTAAATCTTCTCACGCTGCTCCTGCAGGTTGTGCGGTAGGGGTGGAGTGTGGATTGCGCGGCCAAAAGCATCCCACACATTTTCAATCGGCGATAGGTCTAGCGATGCGGCTGTCCATGGCAGAGTGTCAGCGCCTTAAAGGAAAGCTTTAGAGACAGCAGCAGTATGCGGACGAGCGTTGTTCTGTTGGAAAATCGCACCGGAGTGAGCGTTCAAAATAGGTAGGACCACTGGTTGCAGGCCCTAATTAACGTGACGTTAGGCTGTCAAAGTGCCTGTAATGAACACCAAAGGTGATCTGGCATCGTAGGCAATTGCACCCCACACCATGATACCAGGCCTTCTGGACGTGTGGCGCTCGACAGCAAACCGTTCATCATGGCGCTTACCACGGTGCCTCCACACACGGATTCATTGGTCATCTCCTCCAAGACAAAAGCGGGACCCGTCACTGAAGATCCACCGCTGCCATTCTGAGTGGCTCCATGATAGTCTACCACGACACCATTGCAGTCTTTGGCGACGATACAATGGTGTAAAGGGCAGTCGTCGTAACGGTCTGCGTGCGTGTAGTCTTACGTCGTGCAGCCGTCTGCCAATGGTGCTGGCACTAATCGGGCAATGCATGGAGGGCACCACTGCTCGCTGAATATCCGCAATCGTAGCTGTTGGGTCACTCTGCGGATGTCGGACAACCCATTAGTCCTCAAACTCCGTGGTTCGTCTAGGTTTCCTAGACCCTCCTTGTCCCTGCTGCGTTCCTTGTTCTATCCACTGCAGCCAACAGCGTGCTATGGTGATATCCGCACGACCGGTATGGGGCGCAATGTGGCGATAAGACCATCCCGCTTCCAGGTGCCCGTTGATGCGGCCCCTCTCAAAATCCTCCAACTGCTTGAATTGCTTCCGAACTTTGCTCCGAGATATAATTTACTTGCAAAGGATGCAACCAACACAACAGCACGAGTCAGAATGGCAAGCACGTGCAACGGGACGACCTTATATTACTGGTCAGGCACAGCGCTACAACCACTCCTTGCTTGAGTCACATATGCGGAGGAGCGTGATACTCGAATCATTTGCGTGTCTCATTAAGCCAAACCTACCCACCAAGTTTCATTCCTGTCGGTTGTTTCCTTCTGAGTGCAACTATTTTTTTGTCGATGAGTGTATATAATCGGCAAATTGATGACGCAGAAAGGGCCTCTTTAATTAGTAACATATTACGTGGCATTATGCACTATCTACCAACACGTAATTGGACACCCCTGCAATCGACGATATCTGCGGTCCTGATACACGTCACGACCGCCGCCGTTAAATATCGTGTGGGAAACAACAACGCAACCAGTCGCGTGCAAGATGCCACGCAGTTCGGAGCTCTCTGATTTCGAGAAAGGTGTAATTGTCGGGTATCACAGAAATGGCCGATCCATACGTGACATAACTAACGAGTTGAAGTACCCAAATTCGACAGTGGCCTACGTGATTGGCAAGTGGAAGATGAGAGGTGACTGTCGGAATGTGCCCTAACCCGACAGACCCACAAAACTGAGAGTTAGAGACCGACGGGTGCTGGCCAGAGAAATTCGGAAGAACCGCACCAAATCGATAGGCCACATCCGCGAGGAGTTTCAACAGGCATCCGGGAGTGTTCTCTCGAAGAATACCATCCATAAAGAAGCCCATCTGCTCGGTTATCATGGACGTGCTGCCGCCCACAAACTTTTGATCACCAAGTCCAACAATGCTGCTCGGCTAACGTGGCGCAAAGAACCTTGACAGTGGACCGTTGAACAGTGGAAACAGGTTCTCTGGAGCGACGAATCAAGGTTCACCCTGTATGGTTCGGATGGCAGGGTCTGGGTTTGGCGTCTGCCTGAAGAACGCCTCCTGCCGGAATGTATTGTGCCAACTGTGAAATTCGGCGGCGGTGAAATTATGATATGGAGGTGTTTCTCCTGGTATGGCACGGGGCCCTTGGTCGCAATTCCTGGTAGACTCAACGCCGAGACCTACTGCACCATTTTGGATGACCATGCGCTTCCTACGTTGTGACAGTTTTACGGGGCAGACCCATGTTACTTTAAGGATGACAATGCCACCAGTCATGTTGCGAGGTCCACCATGGCTTGGTATGGTGACAATGGGGTTAATCGAATGGACTGGCCTGCGCAGAGCCCGGACCTTAACCCTATCGAGCACTTCTGGGACGAGTTGGAGCGTCGACTTAAGAGGTGACCCTACCGTCCAAATTCGGTGAAGGAACTGACCTGTCTTCTCCAAGCCGCGTGGAAGAAAATACTGCTAGCCGTCGTACAATGCCTAGTTGAGAGTATGCCCCGGAGGGTCGCAGCTGTAATCGCCGCTCGTGGAGGCTCCACCAACTATTGAAGGTGAATAAACTTCGTTTTCCTTTGCTATCACAGGTGTCCAATTACTTGTTGGTAGATAGTGTATATATGACTTACTACTGAGGTGACGCATGAGTCAAATCGACAGTACAGCAGTGATAAGTCTGCCAGAGTAGTCCTATTGGAAGAACAGTCGCTCCAGAGTGGGGAGATGTGGGTTGGACTACAACCACCGGCAAAGAAAGGTTACAAATTTCACCAGATGTTAGCTGTCTTTAACAGCTGGCCAGTTCTTCACCAGGTGGTGATCCTCAGACCTAAAGAAGCAGCACATGATCAGATAGATGAGCGCATGTTAATTCTTTTTATCAGGTTACGTTGTAAGATTTTCAGAGTCAACACTGGCTATAGTTTGAGCATCTGGCATGAAAAGTCCAGCCATTGGTTTCCTTTCAACTGAACCTGGAACATGAACCCTGGTAGAAGGCTGTGAACCCTGGTAGAACGCCATGAACCCTGGTAAAAGGCTGTGAACCCTGGTAGAAGGCTATGAACCCTGGTAGAAGGCTATGAACCCTGGTAGAATGCCGTGAACCCTGGTAGAAGGCCATGAACCCTGATAAAATGCCACGAACCCTGGTAGAAGACCACGAACCCTGATAAAATGCCACGAACCCTGGTAGAAGGCCGGGAATCTTGGTAGAAGACCATGAACCCTTGTAGAAGGCCGAGAACCCTGGTAGAAGGCCATAAATCTTGGTAGAAGGCCATGAACCATGGTAGAAGGCCATGAACCATGGTAGAAGGCCATGAACCATGGTAGAAGGCCGTGAATCCTGGTAGAAGGTCATGAACCCTGACAAAATGCCATGAACCCCCGTGAACGCTGGTAGAAGGCCGTGAACCCTGGTAGAAAGCCGTAAACCCTGGTAAGAGACCGAGAACCCTAGTAGAAGGCCGAGAAACCTGGTAGAAGGCCATGAACCCTGGTAGAGGACCGTGAACCCTAGTAGAAGTCTATGAACCCTAGTAGAAGTCTATGAACCCTAGTAGAAGTTTATGAACCCTAGTAGAAAGCCGCAAACCCTGGTAGAAGGCATTGAACCCTGGTAGAAGGCCGTGAACCCCGGTAGAAGGCCGTGAACCCCGGTAGAAGGCCATGAACCTTGGTAGAAGGCCGTGAACCCTGGTAGAACGCCATAAACGCTGGTAGAAGGCCGCGAATCCTAGAAGAAGGCCCTGAACCCTAGTTTAATGCCGTGAGTCCTGGTAGAAGGCCGTGAAAAAATTTATTTTTGAGGGCCTCGAAAATTTCACCATGGCAGTTTTTCTACATAGATTCTCGTAAAAAATGTACGTTTGAATGAAAACTTTTTGGAACTGAAGCAGCAAAACTTTTTAGATGTCACAGAAATTGCGGTATTACGTCTTGTAAGTTACCTCCAAAATATTTTCTGTTAGAAACAATACTTTACGACTGTGATATATTTCGATGTCTTTGGTCTTTGTCCAAGGCCGTCGTGTTCAACATCGCGACTTACGGTTCTGAAACAGGGACCTTAAATGCAGCATGTCGCAGAAGAATTGAGGCGTTTAAAATGATCTGATACAGATACATGCTGAAAATATCCTTTTTGTGCGTAGGAATAATGCATCAAACTTCAGAGAACTCGACGTAGACGCGCACAAGCGACACCTTCCGACAATCCAACGACATATACTAACCTTCTTCGGCCACATCATTCGGCGAGAGGGTTTAGAAAACTTTGTATTCAGGGGGAAAGTCCGCGCTAAAGAATGAGAGGACGTCCCCCAGACAGATTCATCGATCAAATAAAAACTCTCACAAATTTATCAGTTGCAGAAATCATGAGAACTGTGGAGAATAGACCGGAATGTCGAACCTTGACTACCGACAGGATGTTAATTGGGTCACGACGCTCGAACTGAGCAACGAAGAGAGAGACAGAGACAGACAGACAGAGATGTCTTTGGAAGAGCCCAACAGTGATCGGTCATAAGAAAAGAAGTAGAAATGATACAAGACGCCGTCCGTCCGCCGCCGTCTTGTATCATTTCTACTTCTTTTCTTATGACCGATCTCCCAAACTGGAAATTTATGCTAGAGAATATCCCAACCTAATAGCTGAAATTAAAGAGTTAAAAATATTTACTCTAGAGAATATCCCAACCTAATACTTGATTTAAGTGTTAAAAAGCTCTGTTTCAAGGTTTTCAATTCCAAGGTAAAATAATTTCATTCAACATTCCTTCCTGTTTATTTTAAGCAGAGGCATCATCATTACAAAGACAATGTGTTTACCTCGAAATTTCTCGTTGCATCCCAACTAACTTTCAAGCATCGTGTCAGTAAGATTTGCTTTCTTATCTCTAAAATATCTCATATTTCTCCAACATTAGTTATGTTGTTACCCTCTACGTTTTGTGATTTCTTAATCATTCCCTACTATACGCTGGATTCCCTCGTTGTCTTGAAATTTATGTTTCACTGATGTTGCCACTCTAATTGTGTGTAATTAGAATAATGAGCATTTCCAGTTTCATTAAACTCGCAGGCAACTTTTTAGGTTGCATCATATTTCTCCTTTCTCTTCTCTCGTAAAATTACTTTCCCCCGTCTGTTCACAGAACTGTTAACAATATACTTTCCTCCATGCATCGACTGCCTTAAGTCTCTTTTACCGTTCGCACGTAATCTGATGCCAATGTTTCCTTCAAAAATCCTTTAGCTAAGACAAACTCTTTTCTCTGTATAAAATTACGAAATTCCACTGTCGGAGAGCATTTGCTCTATCAAAAACCCATCATTTGATTCATTATTATAAATGTATGTTTTCACTACATGCAATGCCATCAGTTACAGTTACAAGTTTTTTTCCTACCAGCAATATTTGTGTGCTCTGTGTTCTATCTTTGTCTGCAAAATTTCATTCCATTTTCAACTGCGCAAATTTTGAGTATTTTCCTGATACCTCATATACACTGGCGTGCAAAAATTAAGAACGAGACGGTTTTTCGAATGTAACGTCATGCAGAAGTGCTCCACATCGACTCAAATCATACCATAGGATCCCCAAGATGTAAGAACATGGGACAACCGTCCAAACAAGGAATCCAAAGGATACAAACGCACTTATTGAAAAGGTAGCTTCGACCAAACAAGGAATCCAAAGGATACAAACGCACTTATTGAAAAGGTAGTAAAACCGTCCAAACAAGGAATCCAAAGGATACAAACGCACTTTATTGAAAAGGTAGCTTCGAGTACAACTGGACAGAACACAAAAACGTCCATGTGACAGGCGGCTGCCAAGAAAAATCCAGTCTTTAGTAAGGGATATGATCACCCCTGACTGCATTGCAGGATTTACAACGTCTGTATATGCTGAGGACGAGGTTGTCAAGGAGCTGTTGAGGCATCGCGGCACATTCCTCTTCTAGCGCTAATCGCAGCTGAGGACGAGGTTGTCAAGGAGCTGTTGAGGCATCGCGGCACATTCCTCTTCTAGCGCTAATCGCAGCTGAGGAATCGTTGCTGGCGGCTGGCGACGTGCTGCCAAGCGTCTCCCGAGAAGGTCCCACACGTGTTTGATTGGATTTAGGTCCGGGGACCTTGCGAGCCAATCCTTGCGTTGAATATCTTCACTCTCCAACAGCTCTGCGACAGCCACTGTAAGACGAGGTGTACCTTTGTCGTCCATGAAGAGGAACTCAGGACCCACAGCACCTCTAAACAGACGCACGTGAGGCAGGAGAACCTCGGTACAATAGCGGACACCAGTGACTGAACCTCCTTGGAAGATGTGGAGGTCAGTACGGCTACCAAGCATGATACCACCCCAAACGAGAACTCCACCACCTCCAAACCGGTCCCTTTCGATGATGTTGGAGGTGTGATTGCGTGTTCCCTGCTCTCTCCAGATGTGTATACGTCCAGAATCGCTCGTCTGATTAAATCGGCTCTCATCCGTAAAGAGAACTCGACCCCCATTGCTGATGTGTCCAGTTCTTCTGTTCCTGGCACCACAGAAACCGGCGTCATCGATGAGCTGGCTTTAATGGCACACACCGTACTGGTCGTCGTGCAAATAGACGACCTTTATGCAGCCTTCTGGCCACGGTAAAACGCGATAACGGACATCCAGTTGTTTGTTACATGTGCCTTGCGATTTCTCCCGTTGCCTGTCGTCTATCTCTTCTCGCCTGTAGGACAGTATACCGCCGCCGTGGTTGCTAGCGGACGACCGCTGCTAAACTCTCGGACAGCTGTTCCTGTCGTTTGAAGTGCTCTCCCAGCTCGCCAAACGATGCTGTGAGCGATCCCGAACTCCTCGGCCACAGTAGTCACACTTCCACCTTCTCCCAACTTCCCAATGACGCGACATCGGGTAAAGTCATCCAGATGTCGTCTACTGGATTGCCTGTTGGCCATATCACACGGTGGCAACAACTCGACGTCGTTCAAACCGATGTACACCGTGCAATAGGTTTCACCGAATTGCTGAGCGTGCACCACCCGCGTGCTTTATACCCTTCCGACACCCCCTCCTCCCCACGTCATGCTGCATATATGCGCATGTCCTACCGTACCGGACCCTAGTCTATCTTCTGAGCGGTCTTTCGGTCCGTTCTGCCTGCTCGTTGCGCTGTTATGCTAATTTCTCCTCTTCGTCCTTAATTTTTGCACACCAGTGTATAAGTCCGACTTAACAAATCAGACTATCATCTTAATTAACTTGGTTTAGTAAGGAGTTACTGTGCTCCTGTAATCAGCTCCCCGCCCCCACAAAAAAAAAAAAAAAAAAAAAAAGAACCCACGGAATGGGTCCAGGGCAAACTATTGATTCCTTCCTTTTTTCCACACGCACGTCTTATCTCATACTGTCTGCTTACATCTATATTTACAACTTTTACCCAACAAAAATTGAAACAAGATAGTATTTAAAAATTGTATCAATAATTTCATATCTTGAAAAAAATCATTTTTTGTTTCGGATTTAAATGTCCTCTTGAGTAACAAAGACTATAATGTAGTTCCCAGTCCCTAATTTAAAGTCACCGGCTTCAAGGAAAGAAAAGCAGCAGAAAATACGCCCACTGCTCTTGCCTTGTACAGCAGCACCAGAATTATCAGCCAGAAGCCCTACTCGTCCACCAGGACAGCTTATTATTACACTACTGTTTCTGAAAATTGCAACACAAACAATGAATCGTGCTATTCAAATAAAATTTGTATAATAGATTTCCCATGTTACAGGAGATAAGTAAGTACATTTGAAGGCTATACGAGATTTTTTTCCCTTCAAAACTTAGTATCGTGCAAAGCCACTTCGAGCAACAATAACATTGTCTACACGGCGTGGTATTGAATAAACAAGTTAGTAAAATCATGCAATGCATTGATTATGATACGCTTTCCAACTTACCAGAAATCATTACTCAAGTTATGCGGATAATGGCTGTGGAATAAGTCTCTACCTCAGCAATAGCACGATAAAGTTTTGTCGCAATCCAAACATTTTAGGTAAGTTATGATGCACAAGGGCAATGGAATGGATCCCACTCCAGTGTCCTGACCTTTGACCCCATTCCGCCCATTTTCAATAGGGCTCGTGACCAGGTGGTTTCCTATCACTTACTAGAATTTCATCGAAATCGAACAGTTTTTACGCAAGTTATGACGCATAAAGCCAATGAAATAGATCGAGCTCCTATGTCCTGACCTTTGACCCAATTTCACCCATTTTCAATAGGGATCTTCCCCAGGTGGTTCCCTACCACATACTAAACTTTCATCGAAATCGAACAATTTTTACGCAAGTTATGACTCATAAGAGCAATAGAATGGATCCCGTTCCTATGTCCTGACCTTAGACCCTGCTTCGCCCATTGGGTTCGTCCCCACGTGGTCCCCTACCACATACTAAAATTTCGTCGAAATCGAACCATTTGTACGTCAGTTATCGTGCGGACGGACGGACAAAACTGGAGCATATACGCTTCTTCAACCTACGGTTGCAAAGCGTAAAAATGGTTCTTGATATCATCCTGGGATATAACACTGCTGCTGTGCAAGACCAAAGTTCCTTTGTGGTGACTGGCGGAGGCGCTTGACGAGTCAGTCGCTTGACTACCATGTCCCAAACATGTTCGACTGGGGACGTATCCGGCGAACGTGCAGGCTAGGAAAGAAGTGGTATCTGTTATGCACGGAATAAGTCTTCTCTTGGACAGTCCGCGTCACATGTGGCCGAGCATATTATCCTGCAGAGATATACACTATATTGACACAAGTCATCGGACACTCCTTCAAATGCAAATGAACGGATCCGCTGCGTTGTTAAGACGCGCTGTACAGCTGCAAACGGTACAAAAACAAGTCTGCAGCTGACCGCGATCATATCGCACTGTGAGGTTGAGTGGAAATGTTGTGGCGGAAGAGAACGGACTTTGAGAAAGGAAAGATTGTTGGGTGTTATATTAGTGGGTTGTCCATAGGAGAAACCGAGAGGCATTTAAATATACCCAAGTCAAATGTTATGGATGTACTGCAGGAGTGAAAGACACATGGCGTGACTGAAACAGTAAAACGTACCGGCAGACCAAAGGAAATCAGTGATAGAGGACGTCGAAGCCTCAGGAGAGTCGTTACAGCTAATCCGACGGAGTACTGCACAAGACTTCAGTGTACAGGTGAGTAAAAATGCTGAAACCTCGTTATGTACGCCTACCATTCGCAGAGAACTTCCTTCCATGGGTTACCGTGGTCGTGCGGCTGCTCATAAGCCTTTCATCTCCACTCTGAATGCAACTCGCCGTTTAGCATGGTGTAACGAACACTTATCGTGGACCGTAGATCAATGGAAATAGGTCTTATGGATGGATGAATCCAGATACATGATCCATAAGTCTGATGGCCGTGTGTGGGTATGGCGGCAGCCGGACGAACGCTATTTACCACACTGTACTGTTGTTACTACGGTCACGTTTGGAGCTGGCAGTGTACTCGTGTGGGGATGTTTTTCGTGGTATGGTCCCGGTTCATTAATTATCATCGTGGACAAGCCTGTTAACCGGCATGTCTATCTTTATATTCTGGACAATTATGCCCTACCAACTCTGCGGCAATACTATGGAACCGAGGCTTGTTGGTACCAGCAGGACAATGCACCGAGCCACAAAGCAAGGGCTGTTACGGCTTCGTTCGACGATAATTCCATATCGTGTGTGGGCTGACCAGCACTGAGCACTGATCTTAATCCCATAGAGCAAGTATGGGATGAATTAGAGCGCCGCATAAGAAGTTTGAAACCAAGGCTTACTACTAAGCAACAGTTAGCGGCAGCATTATGTAATGAATGGAAACGCATACTTGTCGCTGTGTTCCAAAACCTTGTCGAAAGCATGTCTCGAAGGGTCAGTGCACGCATTAAGGCCAAAGGTGGACCGATACCGTGCTAATGTATGTCAATAAATCCAATGTTGTGTTTCTCTTCTAGGTGTCCAGTGATTTTTGTCAATAAAGTTTAGTACCAGAACAATGAAGGAAGGATATCACCTCTGCTTTTAAAACATCCTCGATATATCGCTGGCTGTTGAATGTTCCCTCAATTCAAATGAGGCGAGATCGCGAATTGAACGCAATGGAGGCCTAAACTATGACGCTTGGCGTTGAGCCCTTATGACGCTACAAGGTGCCGTTAATTACGATATCTTCGAGCACGTATACGACCATCGTGGTACATGAAGTTAAATCTTGACTCATCAGAAAACACGACTTGTTGTCAATCAACGCGCCGATGTTTGTGTTCGGGACCCCATTGCAGTCTGAGTCGCCTTTGGTGGAGGGTCGAAGGAATGCGCAGCAATGACTTGCTAGTGACAAGTCCTATGTTAAGCAGACGACGTCGAACTGTGCTGGAGGATAAAACCTGACCTGTGACGGTGCTCCACTGCTGCGCTGACACCTTGGATGTCACTGTGCGATTAGTCACTGCCATGCGGTAGAAGTGTCTGTCATCCCGTCCAGTAGTGCGACTTTACGGTCCATTTCCCGGATTTCTGTGCGTCCGAGCCTCATATGTCCACTGACGCTATATTCGTTCGCATCACTGTACTGCTGTTTCGTCCCATACGAGGGGTAATTTCGCGGTAGGAAAATCCTGCTACTCTCATCCCAAATATCCTTCCTGGCTTAAAGTCTGTCAGGTGTTCATAATGCGACCTTATTCGGCGAGGGGCATAGTGAGATTCAAGAAACACGCTTTCGACTCTATGTTGGATCTTCACTGATTGCTGCATCTCGTTTGAGTCTTTTTATGCTCAAAACAGGACAGTTCAGAGGGCACTGCTCTGAAACCGCATGCGCATTTTCACTGATATTTTAATCATTTTCATGTCCCAACATGTTGTACATATCCTGTAAGTTTCAAGCTAATACCGACAGTCCTTCATGGTGTTGCAGTTTTCACAAGCAGTAGTGTATTGCTACTACTACTACTGCTACTGACGGAGATACTAATGTAAGAGGTTTCGGAGAAGTGACAAAATGTGGTACGAATTGATCCGTTGATTTGTCTCTTTGTGTTCGAGAAGATGTCGTAGTACTTGAGATATTCTCATAGAACTTTGGATGGACGGTGTCTTTAAAAGACCTGTCTCTTTATCTCTAAAGTTTTCTTCTACCTATTCAACACTGTGGGTGTTGTTTTAGATTTACTCCTGTGAATCACAGCGTTTCAACAAACACGATTTGTCTTCAGTTTGTCTTTGACAGACGAGCAAAGTTCTAGGGCGGGGGATCTGATGAAAATACTCGCATCAAATCTGATGCGAGTATTTTCATACTTTTTGAGCGAGTTGTGACGTACTACAGAGGTGAAAACATGTGTCAAGACGACAAATCTGCATCGATACATTCTGTCCGCGTAGCTCAGTGGGTTACTCTGGAGTGAGGAGACACGGTTTCGATGTCCGTTGCTAACAAACTTCTGTTTTCACAGAGTTTTTTATGCAAGTCATCTCAAATTGGATGAAAATACTCGACTGTCATAGGCTGTATGAAGGCGATTCATACAATGAAGTGATTGTTTTTAATTAAAAACTGGCCAGGAGCTGGAACTAATTGCCCTTCGAAGGATACACAGTTAGTAAATTGTTCTTAAAGCTCAAAACATTCCCATCGGGAGAAGTGAGTAGCTGTTCAACGCAAAAACATGCGCTATACTGTATAAGTGCAGGCAATTTTGATCTCTGATCCTAACATTCCTAACATGTATCGTGGTATGGATAAATCTAAACCTGTGATTCCCTGGTTTATCTGAATATTTCAATTTGCGCAGCTCGTGAGGTTTGCTAGAAGATAAAATCTGAAATGAATAGCTAACAAGCACGAAAAAGTATCACTGAAGACGTAAGGAAATTCAACTGTGAGCTAGTGAGGAAAGCAATTGAAAACAACCAAAGCCTAAAGATAGCAAAGGGACATCTCAGTAAGGGAAGAAAACAGATTATGGCTCTGAGAAAAGAAGATGGTTCTATAACAAGAAATAGAGGCGAAATTTTGACAAGAGTGAAAGATTTCTACTCCAAATTATATGAAAGGGATGATACATGTACTCCAGACATCATGAAAGGTACCAGAGTTCTTCCAGTCCTCCCAGCAGAAGTTGCTCATGCAATCAAGAACATGAAGCGAGGGAAAGCTCCAGGAGAAGATGGAATTACTGTAGACATCATACAAGAAGCAAGTGGAGAAATCGAAACAGTACTCGCCCAAATTTTCACTCTATGCCTTAATAAAGGAAAGATTCCTGAGGATTGGAACACCGCTACAATGATCCTGCTACATAAGAAAGGTGACATTGAGGATCTCGGAAACTACAGACCTATCAGCCTCCTATCAGTAGTTTATAAAATCTTCACTAAAGTTCTTTCACACCGCTTGAAGGTAACACTGGACATGGCTCAACCGAGAGAACAAGCTGGATTCAGGAGTGGCTACAGCACAATAGATCATATCCACGTGCTGAGAGAACTAATTGAAAGAGCGAGGGAATATGAACTTCCATTGTGCATGGCTTTTATCGATTATGAAAAAGCCTTTGATTCGGTGAAACCATCAGCAGTTACCACGGCTCTGAAATCCTGCGGTATTGAAGATGCATACATTAATATTATTAATAACATCTATGAAAATGCAAGTGCAAAGATTCGGCTGTTTGAAAATACAACACACATAAAAATTGGAAAGGGAGTGAGACAAGGTGACACCATATCTCCGAAGCTCTTTAATGCCACATTGGAAAATGTCTTTCAATCACTGAACTGGGAAAACAAAGGGATAAAGATTAATGGAGATTATCTAACCCACCTTCGTTTTGCTGATGACGTAGTCATTTTTGCAACTACCCCATCAGAGCTGCAGAGTATGATCCAGGAACTTGCTGACAAGAGTAAAGAAGTGGGATTAAAAATGAACTTTCAGAAGACAAAAGTGATGTTCAATGCTTTTACAAGAAATGAAGATTTATCGATTGATGGAGAAAAACTGGAGATAACAGATACGTATGTTTATCTTGGACAGCAGATATCAAGTGAGGGTCACATTGATGAAGAAATTAATCGGCGTACAAAACTTGCCTGGAGAGCTTTTGGAAGAAACAGCATAATTTTCAAGAGCAATATGCCATTATGTCTTAAAAGAAAAGTGTTTGATCAATGCATCCTTCCAGTGCTTACGTATGGTGCAGAGACGTGGACCTTAACTAAAAGAGACATACAAAGGCTGCAGACAACTCAAAAAAGTATGGAGAGGTGCATGCTTGGTATAACCAGGAGAGATAAGAAGAGGAACTCGTGGATCCGAAAAATGACGAGAGTGGAAGACATCATGATCAGAGTTAAATCCCTGAAATGGCAATGGGCTGGACATACTGCCAGAAGGACAGACCATAGATGGACAGCCGAAATTTTAGATTGGATTCCAAGGGACAGGAAAAGACCCAGAAAAAGACCACATGGGAGATGGGTGGATGAAATTCGTAAATATGCGGGAGTGACATGGAGGAGACTGGCACAAGACAGACCGTTGTGGAGGAAACTTGGGGAGACCTTCGTCCAGCAGTGGATTGATAATGGTTGACAATGATGATGATGATGATACTGCTGACACATCGTTTTTTCTGCTATCAGCCAGTGAGATCACGATATGTATTTCAGATAGGGCAGTTTTAGAAAGAAGAATTTCTGTAAAATAAATATGAATTTGGAATAAAATAGTTCAATAACTTAGACTGAACATTATGGTTCTGTAGCTCGTATTTTTAATGCCTCGTTGCCCGCTTCCAAACTGTCTCGACATTTTCTACATTAGGTGACCCACAATGGCTGTTAGCTATTACCCTATTGATCTCACCACCGCTCTCTTTATAGAAGTAAGAGGGGCTTTTGTGCTGAACTACAAAGAAAATGTCCACCATGTGGGATTTATCGGTTACTTGAAATTCATTAAAACACATCTGTATGACATAAAATGTGATCAATCAGAGAGAACGCTGAGTTTTGTCTTATATGCATTACATATTACGAAACAACGGAAAAGTTTCTCAAAAGCTCAAGTGCAACATATTTCAAATATCTTTTGTCGTTTTATCTGCGCACTCAAACTTACATCGTGTCGAATTACGCAACAATGTACCGATCGAATACATAAAAAAACTTTCTACGCATGCGTGAATTCTTGATTCGATTAAATACGATGTTTCTCTCTTTTTTTGGAAGGTTTGGTTGCATTTATTTGAAAAAGACTTTGGTAAAGAAGTTTACTACTCCTGCACCTCAGCTGCATGGCATACCTAGAACTTCCAGTTGAGGATTAAACATTTTATAGTGAACAAGCCTTTTTCCGCCGGTGATAGGATTCGAACTCATATCTTCCCACTCCGGAGCGAGATATTCTCCTGAATGATCTACGCCGCCAAGGCTTATCGTTAAAACTCTTTGCTTTGATTCATGAGTCGCCTCAGTGGTACGTCACATACACAAGGGAAAGTCAACTGAAAACCTTAAATAATTTTTTTTTCGTAATTTATTTAACAAAACTGGTGTACACCTGTTTATCATTTCTCAATGTAATTTTGTTTTTGGGAAATGCAAGTCCTCCAGTGCTTACAAAGTGCATATATTCCAGTAGAAGAAATTTTCGGTAGCATGTGCAACCACTCATGCACCACTTGCTGCACTGCTTCAGCTGACTTGAACGTTTTTGCTCCCATCGCATCTTTGAGTGGTCCAAAGATGTGGTAATCACTTGGGGCAAGTTCTGGTGAATACGGCGGGAGTGTAAGACACTCGAAATGCTAGTCTTGTATGGTTGTAACTATCGCACAAGCAGCATAGGGCCGAACGTTGTCATGTTGCAACAAGACACCAGTTCTCAGAAGTCCACGTCGTTTGGATTTGATGGCGGGTCGAAGATTATTCCTGATAACATATGCATACGTGTCTCTGGTTAGAGTGTTTCTTCCTGGGCACGTAGTGCTCCAAAATTAAGCGTCGTTTATTCCAAAAGAGAGTCAGAATAACCTTCCCTGCAATTGGCTGCGTGCGAAACTTCTTCAGTTACGGTGAGGAGGGATGGCGCTATTCCTTGCTCGCTCTTTTTGTTTCTGGTTGATGATATTTCACCCAGGTTTCATCTCCAGTAACAATTATCTGTCGGAGGCCATCACCTTCTGCTTCAAAGCGCAGCAAAAGTTCTTGAGAGACATCAACAAGTCGTTCTTTCAAGTATGGAGTCATCTGGCGTTGCACCTACCTTGCTGACATTGGAGCACATTATGAATGATGTGATGCGCTGAACCATGACTGACGTTCAGAAGTGGGGCTATTTCATCCACCGTCACTCGGCGATTTCCCATCATAATACCTTCGACTTATGTAATAGACTCTGACGTCACTACTGTGTGTGCCTGACCCGGTCAAGGAGAATCTGTCACAGAACTCATGATGTTCCAGAACGTCTCAGTCCATTCGTACAATTGCTGGAGTGACAGACATGCATCATCATATTGCAACTTCATTCGACGATGAATTTCAATAGGTTTCACGCCTTTACTACTCAAAAAATAGAAGACAGAACGTTGCTTCTTTTTGGTGCATGTCTCAAGTGGGGCGGCCATATTTACACTGCTACTGTTACATCACTAAGCTTGTCTGCACTGTGCTGCCACCTGTAAGAAAATATTTTAGTCATTGGTAACAATATTGCCAAGTTACAGTACAATGACAATGTATTTTGAATTTTTTTATCGCACATTTAAGGTTTTCATTTGACTCATGTGATATCCGCCTTCTTGAGAAAGGCGGGGGTCACAATATCGCAGGTTTCGAGTCGGCCGACAAATCATGCTTCCAGGAGCTCACTACAGAAGAAGGAACTCCTATTAATTCTAGACGATGTGTGGAAGAATCGTCACGCATTTCTTTCAAGCCTTACTGCCAGGAGGTTCATTTTACATTTGGATGCCAATATAATGACCTGTTTTGCAAGTGGTGAAATTCGAAGTCCGGACGGGGATGTCCTCCCAACTGAACTACGCCGACAATTCCTATCGATACAACTTGTTGTTTCGACTCACGCGTCACTTAAGTAGTAAGCACATCACAACTTCTGAAAGTTGTTTGTTATTTCTCGTTACACATTGCACACGAACATGGCTTATATTCAGAAACGAACTTTAGAAGAAAAATATTGTGCCATTCATTCATTTATGAATCACTTCCTTTGAAAGATTAAATGTTTGTAGTAGTTTTTCCATAACGACAGGTATACGCACGGAGTGTGTTGGATGCTGTATGTAAAGGTAGGAGTTTACACATTTGTCATACCGCATTAGAAGCAGCTACGCCGCGCAGAGCTGAAATGACGGACTTTGAAAGGAGCCTGGAGGTTGGGTGCCACATGAATAAGCTATAAATGCGTGGTTTTGCCGCTTTTCTGGAATTCCCAAAATTTGCTGTCGGTAATGTTCTTCATCGATGGAAAGCAGATGGTGCCACTACTCTGTGGGGCCACACAAACTGGATTATGGTGCCAAAAGAAGCTTATTGCGGAATTTAAAGAAGGTGCGCACGTCTTCTGCTGCAGACCTCGCCAGCGACGTTGTAAAAACCACTGGAACAGCTGTCTGTGCCAGAATTGTCCATCGGGAATTGTATGCTGACGGTAGGTATACGAGGTCAGCTGCTCACAAATCTTACATCACTCCAAGCAATGCTAGATGACAACTGCAGTGGTGACTCAGTCGCCGTATAGTTACAGGGCTGTTCACTAGATTTATTTCAGCGCCGCCCTACGTGGGTTCGTCGAACCTAGGCCGGCCCAGACGAATCTGCTATACTTCTACCACAGCTGATGCAAGGGGAAGTCTTACCAGATAAGATCACTGTCGACGTCCAAGTTCGTCCCACGGATGTTCTACCGGATTTAGATTGGGACTATGGCTTGGGCAATCTAACACTTGGACGTCCTGCTCCTCAAAGCAAGGATGTACAATTCTTACAGTGCTTAAGGTGCTGGACAAAAGAAGAGTGAAAAGCTCTTCTGTGGATTGTCGCTACACACTTTTTCGTTCAGATGCACGCTGGGTGTGGAGTTTGCCCAGGAAACGCTGTCAGGTGGACTATCCTACAGTCACGTTTTGAGAGGGATCTGTTACAGTGTGGGACTGTTTCACCTGGAAAGGACTCAGTCCTTTCCAGGGTGTTCTCCAGACTAATGGCTACCGGGTACGAAGATATTCAAAAGAATCCGCACTATCAATGCTATTGCAGTACTCAGAAACAAATCCTTGCGAGTTTCAGCAAGATCGAGAGTTTTACAGCACTGTAAGGAGTGCCCGTGCTTGGTTTGAGGAGCAAGATGTCTAAGTGTTGGATTGCCCATTCCCACGTTTCTATCTAAATCCAGTAGAACATCTGTGGGACGATCCGGGACGTCGAAAGTGATCTCCACTGGTAAGACCTTACCCTACGTTAGCTCTGGCAGAAGATTAGCAGATTCGTCCAAGCGGGCCTGCGTTCGATGTATTTACGCAGCATGGCGCTGAAATACATCCAGTGAACAGCCGTATAACTATACTACTGATATGTACTGGCAGGTGTCATGCACTTTTCACTAAGTGCTTCTGGCAGGTGTTATTCACTTTTCACCAAGTGCTTCTGGCAATAAGTGAAGATTTTCCGTCGCAAATTATTTAAATAACAACGAAACTTAATCATGCATTGGTGTTCTGAATTCGCTCTGTACTTCATGTGTAGCGCCAGTAATAAATAATCTAGAACTGGCGCTTTACGTGGAATTCAGCTCAACCTGTATGGGTGAAACATCGACAGGTGTGAACTGAGAAGGTGACCTTGAAGTCCTTTCCGACTGCTGCAATAACAACACAACACTATTACTCTTCTAAGAATAGACTCATTATGTTTCGATACGCCATCGTAACTACGCACTCCATGCACTGAATTAGAAACCTTCATGACGTATTTTCCAATTACGCAACTTGTATGCAAAAATCGTGGTCATGGGCGTCACCACATGATCTAGGCAATTATTTAAGACTACTACTCGTCGATAATCGTCGGTAGTGTTAATCCCAATGAGAAAAAGAAAAAGCTCTTTAAGAGTTCGGTAAAGGTCTTATCATGGGTGCTCGTCTGGTTGGAGCAACGATTTGAAAACTGACTGGTTTCTCAAAAAGGGAAATACCCCGGGTCCTTAATCAGTGGGAAAATAACCTATATTGTTTGTCTAAGAGGCGTAACGGTGGCGCGGCGACAGTCTGTCAAAATCGAGATTGCTGTCGTCTGAGAAGTCTTGTACGGAGAAACAGGGCATCCTGTGTGCAGCAATTAATCAAAGCATTCAATGAAGACTGTTCTCTGCTTCGCTGTTTGCTCGAGGCCGGTTTTCAGGTTCACTTTTGCTGGATTCCTGGGCATGTTGGAATCTCGGGGAACGAGTGTGCTGATGCGGCTGCTCGATCTGCTTGCTCTTTGGTCGTCACACCCTTGCCACTGTTTCACCGGGATTTCCGCTTTCCTGTTCAGGATCATATCAAGCGAACGTGGCAGGGTCTGTGGGACCAAGAGGTGGAAAATAAACTGCATCGTATTAAACCTATCCTTGGAATCTGGAAGTCATCATATCGCCGGAACCGTAGGGAGGAAGTTGTGCTCGAGCTTCTCCGCATTGGGTATTGTCGTTTCACTCACCGCTTTTTTGCTGTGTGGCGACACTGCGCCGATGTGTGAGACTTGCAATTGCCGACTCAGTGTCACTCATCTTCTGTGTAGTTGAACGAGGACGCCGCTACGCTGCAGCGGCTCCTAGATGACCATTGCGATACTTTCGCTGTGTGTTCATTTTTAAAACAAGTTGACTTTTTTAAACGTATCTAGTTTTTACCCCTTCCATTGTTCTCATTTTTCACTTTTACTGAATCAGCCTGATTTTAAGCATTATACCACGTTTTTAATACTGTTTGTTTGATTGTCTTGGGTTTGGCGCTTTTTGGCCACACTTGGCCCTTGCGCCATAAAAATTCAACAACCAACCAACCAAAGAAGACTGTTCTCGACCCATATCTGAGTAAATCGAAGAGCCTCGGTATTGGCAGTAGTATGTCTATACGAAAACCATTGACTTCTACCAAGAACTGGAAACTTCGTCCGCAGTTTTGTTAAGAACAAAGTAGCTGGACAGTAGAAAAAAGGTCTGTGGTCGAACAATTCGCAGTACGCCTTGTTCTGTACCGACGGTAAGCAGAGAGTTTCGGGGATGCCCCATGAAGCAATGAACCCGGCTTGCCTTTTAAACACAACTCAAAGTTATGAGGGTGGTGTCATAGTGTGGGGCATGCTCCCTTCGTACCATGTCATGGTGTGGGGCATGTTCCCTTGGTATCATGCCATGGTGTGGCGCATGTTCCCTTGGTACCATGGCATGGTGTGGGGCATGTTCCCTTGGTACCATGGCATGGTGTGGGGCATGTTGCCTTGGTATCATATTATGGTGTGGGACGTTCCCTTGGTACCATGTCATGGTGTGGGGCATGTTCCCTTGGTGCCATGTCATGGTATAGGGCATTTTCCCTTGGTTCCATGTCATGGTGTGGGGCATGTTCTCTTGATACCATGGTATGGTCTGGGGCATGTTGCCTTGGTATCATATCATGGTGTGGGGCATGTTCCCTTGGTACCATGTTATGGTGTGGGGCATGTTCCCTTGGTACCATGGCATGGTGTGGGGCATGTTCCCTTGGTACCATGACATGGTGTGGGGCATGTTGCCTTGGTATCATATTATGGTGTGGGACGTTCCCTTGGTACCATGTCATGGTGTGGGGCATGTTCCCTTGGTGCCATGTCATGGTATAGGGCATTTTCCCTTGGTTCCATGTCATGGTGTGGGGCATGTTCTCTTGATACCATGGTATGGTCTGGGGCATGTTGCCTTGGTATCATATCATGGTGTGGGGCATGTTCCCTTGGTACCATGTTATGGTGTGGGGCATGTTCTCTTGGTACCATGTCATGGTGTGGGGCATGTTCTCTTGGCAACATGTCATGGTGTGAGGCATGTTCTCTTGGTACCATGTCATGGTGTGGGGCATGTTCTCTTGGCAACATGTCATGGTGTGGGGCATCTTGCCTTGATATCATATCATAGTTTGGGGCATGTTCCCTTGGTATCATGTCATGGTGTGGGGCATGTTCCCTTGGTACCATGTCATGGTGTGGGGCATGTTCCCTTGGTACCATGTCATGGTGTGGGGCATGTTCCCTTGGTACCATGTTATGGTGTGGGGCATGTTCTCTTGGTACCATGTCATGGTGTGGGGCATGTTCTCTTGGCAACATGTCATGGTGTGGGGCATCTTGCCTTGATATCATATCATAGTTTGGGGCATGTTCCCTTGGTATCATGTCATGGCGTGGGGCATGTTCCCTTGGTACCATGTCATGGTGTGGGGCATGTTCCCTTGGTACCATGTCATGGTGTGGGGCATTTTCCCTTGGTACCGAACGGATGCTTGTGGATTAAGTCCATCCCGCAATGTTGACCTTTTATTCAGAAAGTCACTGTTGTTTCGTGGACGACAATGCTATATAATCCATCGCCCAAGATGCGTTCAGCATTAGTTGAGCGATCATGGCAACGATTTCCACCATGATCCGTGGCCACCATAAAGTGTGGATCTGAATTCTATTCAGAATGTGTGGGACATGTTACAAAAACAGAACTGGGAGCAAAGTCTACTTCTGTCAAATCTGAAACAGTTAAAGGAACTGTGTGCCAGGTATGTTGTAGACGTAGTTAAACTCCAGCACCTTGTGTATTCTGTGCTTTGAATACTTTGATCTGTCTAAAATGCTACTGTCTTAAAACAAGAAATATGACACCGAAATTTCGGTTGTAATCAGCACGTCTTATGAATCTGTTCTGAAGAGAATTATTGGATTGGTGCGAATGAAATATCCTGTGCGAACAAGCAGTGGAGACAGGCCCCCGCCACAGCGGAATGGAACCACCCATAGGTATTGTGGGCATTACGTCACAGAGTTACTATAAATAGCTAACACGTGCGTGAACAACAAGGTACAGGCGTCGTTTGTTTGCACGCAACATGGCTTGGAATGGAAACATTCAAACGCCGGATTTTGAGAGTCATCCTCCTGTATGAATTTAAACTGGACCATTCTGCAGGAATTGCCGCTCGAAACGTTAGCAAAGCGTTTGGGGAGAATACAGCCAACGAACGAACCATTCGGCGATGGTTTGTGAAGTTTCGAAGCGGAGATACGGACCTGCAAAACCAAGCACGTGGTTACCGACCTGTCACGTGGTCACCGACCTGTTGCTGTTTCTGACGATGTTCAGTTACGTGTGGTTGAAGCGGACCCTCGAAAAACGTGTCGTGAGATAGCGGCTGAGGTAGATGTCCACCAGACGACAGTTGTTCGGCGTCTGGCTGCGCTGGGTAAGGTCAAAAGACTGGACATGTGACTGCCGCATGAGTTGACAACTGCCAACAAGACTAGGCAATTTGGAAGTCTGCACGTCGCTGCTTGCCAGGAATAAATAGGAACCTCTACTGCATCGAATCGTCACCTATGACGAGAAATGGGTCCTTTATGATAATCGGAAACGATCTGCACAATGGTTAAGCAAGGCACAGCCTGCTAGACGGCATCCTAAGCCACTCCTACACACCAAGAAGATGATGCTCCTTGTCTGGTGTTCCACAGCCGAGATAACTCATCGGAGTTTCTTGGCAAGAGGCCAGACCATCACTGCAGAAAGTTGTGCTGAATTACACCAGATGCATTGGAAACTGCTGCAGAAACAGCCGGCTTTGGTCAACAGACATGGTGTTCTTCTGCTCCAGGACAACGCTCGTCCTCATGTCGCACAACGAACGATGCTGACACTGTCTTGGGCTATGAAGCACTGTTTATTCCCCGGCTGTCATCTGTTTCAAGCCTATCATCTATTTGGTCGCCTGTATCACTTCCTGTCCGGGAAACAGTTCACGACAGACAACGAGTTTCAACCTGCAATTGATGACTTCTTCTAGTCTCAGGCACAAGACTTTTTTCATTCCAGGATCATGGCCTTGCCAGACAGATGGCAACTATGTGTCGATGCCGAGGGGGATTATTTTGCCTAGGTAAGTTGTCCTACTTTTCCGTTCTCACCGTCTACGTGTGTTGGTCCTTTGACGGACATTTCATTCGTACCAACCCAATAAATTCATCGGAGCTATTCAAATTCAATTAAACTGGTTAGGAAAACGATCAACCGGTTTTTGCATAGCAATAAAACATCCACGAATAGGGACATCTTCTTAGTTTCACCAGTGGCTAAAAAGCATGTTACGAAGATTAGCAAATGGCGCACAAAGAGTTTCTCATAAATCAAGGAAGGTAGACAAAGATATTTTCAAATCGAACCGTTAAAAGAAGAAATACAGAAAGGGCAATATGATATAAGTCAACATATGCTAGCGGAAGAATTTTGCATAAAGAAAAAGTTGGAAAGAGGCGAAAAATATTCTTCATGGAAAAAGCTATGCTAAGGAAAAATAACTTTTCAAATACGTCTCCTGGAAGCAGAGATAGCGAAAATATTTTTTCGATATTTATGCAACTACCGGGAAACCTTTGATTTATTTAAAGAAGATAATTCTCCACATCTCTGTTGTAGCGAATGCCATACAGTAAAATAGAAATTCCTCAATACGATTTTTAGAGCTGCAAACTGAAATACACAAACATCACGTACCGACAGAAATGTAAACTGCAAAATTCCTCATTTACTTGCCTAAAGTGTTGTACAAAGTAAATGGCATTCGGTGTTGCAAGAATTTTTTAAATCGGACATGTAGAAGCAGAGATATTGAGAAAAACAGATTAAGCATTTGCGCCCCTAGCGGCAAAATTGTGCATTATTTTGGAAAAAAAATATGCAAACAGAGTTTGATTAGTTAGTAGTATCTGACAGGAAAAGATGTTTTTCAGTTGGGTTTTTAGTCCCGAAGATATTACTTTAAACGAAAACGTGAACTTACGCCCTCTGGTGGCAGATTTGTGTGTTAACAAAAATTTGAAGTTACATGAGAAACATTTTTCAGCAGAAACACTCTCAAACAAAGAAAGAACTTTTAAGTTCGGACACTTAGAAGCAGAGCTATGGAAAAAAATAAGCTGTGCATTTACACCCCTAGCGGAAAAAGCATACATTTTTTTTTTTTTTTTTTTTTTGATTGGAGGTTTAACGACCACCGTGAGCAACTCAATGGGCTATAAGCAGTCGCCCGTCCCTAATTTAGGGTCACTGGTTCCAGGGAAGGGAGAGAGCCAGTGCCGTTAGACAAACACAACATCCATGCCTGACCGGGATTCGAACCCGGACCCCTTAGGGACGAATGATCAGAGGCCAACGCCTTAGACCACTGCGCCACCGGGGCGGCAAAAAAAGCATACATTATTTTAAGAAGAAAGTATTTTCGAAAGGTTTTTCGATGTGAGCGGTATACGTCCACGAAAGAATTTTCGCAATCGAGTTTTCAGGAGATCAGATTTGGCTGAAAATGCATTAGAAGCAGAAATTAACACTTACGCCCCCTGATCGCCAAACCACATTTTACCTAATATTAGAAATTTTATGCCAAATATTTCTCATCAGGAACTGTATGAGATACAGAAGTAATTTTTCAAATCAGAGTTTTAGAAGAAGGAATTTTTCAAATCGGACTCTTAGAAGCAGAGTTATTGTCAAAAATAAGATACACATCTGCGCCCCCGGGCTGAGAAACCATCCATTATTTTAAGAAGAAAAATATTCCAAAAAAATTAACCGACGTGAGTGGTGTCGGTGCAGAGTAGAATTTTTTTAATCGAGATTTTAGAAGCTCAGATATTGCTGCAAGTGCATCAAAGGCAGAAATTAACACTTACAACCCCTGGTGGCCAAACCATTTATTCCAAAAATCAAGCATTATATGGAAACGATTTCCCATCAGGAGTTGTATTCGCTGCAGAAAAATATTTTTCAGATTCGCATTTGAGAAGCAGAGATATCGGGGAAACGCATTTTATCTTCACGCCCCCTAGCGGAAGCTCTATGCATAACTTGAAAAAGTGACTGTACCTAAAATAGTCTTCGGCATAAAAGGAATCAAAGGGTAAAATGATTTTTTTCAATCGGATGTTTGGAATAAAATGTATTTTGAAATCGACATCATCAGCAATTACGCCCTCTAGCGGCGAAATCGTGCATCGTATAAAAAAGAAAACAAAATAAGGGATCATCATTCGCGCATTTGAGGCTTCCCAACGCAAAAATTATTTTTTCAAATCGGACTAATAGTTGCAGAGATATAGTGTCCACATGCGGACGGACGGATGGACAAACTGATAGTATAAGCACGATCTTTTTTTACAACAGACGTCCTAAAAACGGAAGTTTATCGTCGATATAATAAAGGAATTGAGAGAAGTTTCTTAAAATTCCTAATTTTCCTGGAGTACGAAAAATTCTTGAAATTCTGGTTTCTTTCCGTAATTTCACGTAAAAAGTAGTACCAGAAATATTCTATGTTAATTCACGAAAGGAATCACGGAAAGAGGATCGTGAATTTCAGAAATGTTTTTATAGTGTATTCCGTGCAAAAGTAATTGCTGCTGAATATTTTTATGAGATCAAAATGCGGAGGAACGTGTTCTTATCGAGAAGGCCACGTCGGAAATATCCAGTTATTTGTTGCTGCACAAAGAGCAGACGACCAGGCTGATCCATTAATTATTTCACTCCTACTTTTAAAGACTTGAAGATCGCCAAAGCACACTTTATTCCGAATAAAAAAGGAAAAGAGAATTAAAAAAACAAAACTCAGGTAACTCTGTTCTTTATTTTCTAACTCATCGAATCTCTTTTCTCATAATTTTCCCGCGTTAATGGTGTCATTTCTAAAATTGATATTAGACTCCGCATAAAAATTAATTTACGATGAACGTCCGCGTAAAATCAAACTTAATTAAGAAAGTGAATCGGTAACAGCTCATAGATAAAAAACCCATAAAAGCAGGAGACATGTTTTTTAATTAAAATTCTCTCCCACTGAAGTGGCGGGGATTTTTGTTGGGTTTTATGAGTGAAAAGGATTTCTTCCGTGCTCGCCAGGCTGCAAGTTCGACCTGCCATATGCAAATCCTGAGGGGCTCAGATTGTAATTGGAAGGAAGAAGCGGGAAATATGTGTTGATCTCTCCGTTTTGCATTTATGTTTGGGAATAAAATTACTTGAAGCTATTGAAAAGGCAGCTCCGGCCAACTTCTTCCGCTGAAATATGTTTAAACCAAAACAAAAAGAACAAAAGTGGCTTCCACGTCTGAGCGTAAATTTTCATTAAGCAGTCATAAATGACGCCTCGGACATGCAGAAATTCTGTAAATAAATATTTAGGACGTCATGAAGGGCACGGATTGTAATTACGATCGGGCTTGGCTCTGCAGAGAGTTTTAATATTAAAATGTATCGTTTAACATTAAGTTGCTTATTGCGCAGGTACAAAAACAAAAGATGAAAGAATCTGCGAAATAGAAAGAAGTTGATACTTTTTAATAAATATATCTATTCTGGAAATATTTGGCAAATTTTGTGCTTCTTAATTATGTCATTTGAGTTTTAGCATCTGCCCAAAAATAACGCACAGGAAATTTAAAGCAGCTAAAATATACACTGAGTGGCCACTTTATTATGACCACCCCCTCAATACTTCGTTGGGCCACCTTTTGCCTTTAATACCGCGTAGATTCTTCGTGGCATGGATTCTTCGTGGCGTGCCACGAGATGTTGATAGGTGGTTTGTGGAATCTGAGACCATGCTTGATGAATAGCACTTTCCAGGAGTGTGAGATTGCAGGGTTGTGGATCCAGCTGTCTGATGGCTCGTTCAACTTCATCCCACAAATGCTCAATGGGGTTGAGATCTGGAGATTGTGGAGGCCACCTAAGCAAAGTAAACTCATCGGCATGTTCCTGAAACCAATCCTGTACAATACGAGCACTATGGCAGGACGCATTATCTTGTTGAAAGTAGCCATCGCCATTAAGAAAAACCATCCACATGACAGGATGCACTTGGTCCGCAACGATGTTTAGATATGATGTCGCAGTCAGAGGTTGATCAACACGAATTAAAGGGCCCAAAGCATGCCAGGAAAACATTACTCAAACCATAGCGTTGCCTCCACCAGCTTGAAGGGTTGTAGCAATGCATTTGGGGTCCATGCTTTCGTGCTGTTTCCATCAAATTCTCACTCGGCCATCGGCATGGTGCAACTGAAAACGTGATTCATCGGACCACATAATTTGTTTCCAATTATCGACTTTCCAATCCTTGTGCTCCTGTACGAACTGGAGACGTTTTCCCTTGTTAACTGCAGACAGCAAAGGTGTTCGAACAGGCCTTCGGCTGCCATATTCCATCCCATGCAGTGTACGGCGAACAGTGCGCGCAGAAATCATTTGAGGGGATCCTTGATTAAGATGGTCTGTAATTTGCTGCACTGTTGCCCTTCTGTTGTCTGTTACCAGTCTGGACACTCTCCGTTTCGCCCGTGTAGTCACTAGTCGATGACGACCACACGTTGCACATAGAGACCCAGTTTTTTGGCTGACAGTCCAGTCTTTAAACACTTTAACAACAGCTGCTCTGGAAAAAGCTAATAAATGTAACGGGTATCTAAACGGTTTTCATGAGAAATACCGAAACATATAAAATCAAATAATTCAGAACAAAAATTAAAGCTGGTGGTGTTCTAAATCCTAAATCGGGTAAAGAAACTTATAAAAATCGAATAATGTAACGAAAACCCAAGAACCATAGGAAATTTACCGATAGGTAAAAGTACAAATGTGAATTTAAAAAGATAGTAAATTAATGTAAATTTCAAATACATAGTTGTATCAGAATAATATGACCACCCCCTGAATCACGGTGTACCCGCCAGGCGCGTCACAGAGTGCACGTGACCTCACGGAGATATAAGCAACCGGCCAGGACAGATGTTCCATAGTGCGTTACGTGAGCACAATGGGCAGAGGTAGTGATTTGACGAACGTTCAAAAAGGAATGATCATCGGCTACTGCGCCAAGGGTGGAAGCATCTGAGAAACAGCAGAGTTCGTGGGGTGTTCGTGAGTTGTAGTAGTAAGGGTGTACCAGGAATAGTCCTCTGGCACACGGAGTACCTCCCGACGCCATAACTGTTGAGCCCCAGAGGCCATCGACCCCAGAAGAGAACGTCGCCTCTGTCGGTTGGTAAAGGGCAATCAACGCGCAACAATGCAGCAACTGACCACGCAAATGAACGCTGAGGTATCCGCGTATGTGTCCCCGATAACATTCGAGCGAACCCATGGGTCTCCGGAGTCGATGCTGCGTCAAAGAGCCCATGTTAACACAGGTCCATCGGCAACGGCACCAGTAGTTCGCATGGGCTTACCGCCATTGGACAGTGGAAGAGTGGGGAAAGGTTACCTTCTCCGACGAGTAAAGGTTTCTACTCTACAGAAGTGACGGGCAGTGGAGGAAACTGCGTCAGACACACGAGAACCAACACCTGGACGCGCTTGTTGGCCAAGTACAGGCCTGCGCATGTCTGAAGGATGTTTTTCTGCTATGATCTGGGACCGCTGGTACCACTGGATGGATCCCTGAACACCAATGGCTACTTGTCCATCCTCGCTGACCACATGCATCCCTTCATGTTGGACGTTTACCCTGGTGGTGATGGACAATGCGCAGTTCCATGTCGCTAAGCACCCTACCTGTTTACCCTACCAACAGGAAAATGCGCAGTTCCATGTCGCTAAGCGGGTGAGTGACCGGTTTCAGGAACACAGCGGCAATGTCTCCGTTCTCCCTTGGCCAGCAAAATCGCCCGACCTCAATCCCATAGAGCACCTGTGGGACTATTTGGATCGACAGATTCGACGTGACGACCTACAACCACGTCATCTCCGAGATCTCCGTGCTCTGCTACAGTCCAAATGGGCACGTGTGCCTCTGGCAACCTTCCAGGGCCTCATTGCATTAATGCCATGCTGTCTCGCCGGTGTCATCCTGGCCAAGGGCGGTTATTCCCATTATTAGGTAGGTGGTTATGTTATTCTGACACGACTGTGCATAATACAAATTCCACTGTATTTCCATAATTTCTTATGAAATGTTTTGTATTTTATTCCATCTTTCAGATACGCTGTTTTTCCATTCGATAACGAAATTTCAGTTTGTGTTACCTACAAGACGCTGCTCCAAATGTCGATAGAAAATCTTCTTCGTTTTTCGGAAAACTAGGATTACGTTCTTCAAATTGATTTCAGAATAAACGACCTAATGTCTCAAATCGTTTGAATATCAAGCCTGAAAGATACAGAAAGCAGTTTAATAAACTCCCACACCACCCTTTTTTTTTTTTTTTTTTTTTTTTTGTATTTAGTGCTAGAAATCCCTTAATGGTTAAGACTTCGTATCCCAATATTTTTTTATATCATTACCAGACATTGTGATTTTTCTTTGCAAGAGAAAAAAGAACTCGCTCATTATAATAGAGAACTTCCGCGGAATCTCTCGTATTTGCTACAAACCTGAAAACTTATTTTGTCGGATTTGGAATACCCATTAATGTATTGCATAAAACCAAAGGTCCACAAATCTTGTTTGCCGAGTGCTTAGCTGTCTTTTCATGTGAAATGTTTATTTCGTATGAATCTCGTTACTGAAGTTAAAAATATATAAGGTTTACAGGTTTCTAAGTTCCCGTTGCGTTATTTTAGCTTTAAAGCACGTGACTCTTTAATGAAGGCCTGAGGGTGCAAAATAATTACGTAGCTGTCATTGATTTCTGGACTCTAGGGTTTTGTGAAAGAGCTGAAATAAATGAATTTTCAGCTTCTTTTTTTCCCCCTTTACGATTGTATTCTACGCATTCATATGTTGTTATTTTTGGGGGGGGAGACAATTTGTAAACCTTTATTGAGATATAATATTATACTACTCCGTAAACCGCGCCATGCACTTTTGAAAAAGCTGTGACTGAATTTTTTTCTTGTCATATAACACGAAACGTAATAAAATGCATAACTATAATAAACGGTTGAATTATTATAATATGAATTTGGAAGATGTGAATCCGTTTATTGGTGTAAATATGACATGGATATTAAGTCAGATAAATAAACGGATTCACATCTTCCCGATTTGTATTGTACAATGGTGTAATCCCGTACTTCATTCAATGGTTAAATTATTAATGGGCAGTGTATAAGAGGGTTCACCAACAACAAAATTTTCGTAATATTCCCATTGGATTTTAATTTTTCCAACTGCTCGTATACGAATTTAACGATGACGTTCCTCATTATTATATAAACATGTGCTTACCGTCGTTGACGGGATTGCATTGGAGTATTGAGGCATTCTTTCAGTGACCCGAAAAGATATCGTGTCTACATAACTACACCATGGAGTTAAAAATGTGTCTTATTTTGCCAGTTCGGTTTAAAAAAAAACTTTGATATCATTATATTATCTATACTAATATATAAAGAAAGAAACTTCGTGTGTTTGAGGTAATCTAAAAAACTACTGAACTGATTTGTATAATTCTTTCACCGTTAGGAAGCTTACTTCTTTATGGTGGACATACGCTATTTCATTTATTTTTTTATTATTTTGTGCTGTAACGACGAATCAGAACTCTTTCAAGTAGTTCCCCGTTTCCCGTGTATCGTTCCGCTTGCGGCGAATAGTGCAAAGAAAGTGTTATGGTAACATAAAAAAAAACACTTTTGACAATAAAAATTAGCGATGACAAATCGGTGGGTCAGTAGCTTTCATTTAAAAAAATCATAAAAGTGGCTCCAGTGGGTGGCGCTGGCGGATTGTAGAGAGAAACGGCCTTGTGTTTTAAATATATAGATTCATTTAAAAAAATCATAAAAATCGCTCCGTTGGGTGGCGCTGGCGGATTGTAGAAAGAAACGGCCTTGTGTTTTTCATATATAGATTCATTTAAAAAAATCATAAAAATCGCTCCGTTGGGTGGCGCTGGCGGATTGTAGAAAGAAACGGCCTTGTGTTTTTAATATATAGATTCATTTAAAAAAATCATAAAAATCGCTCCGTTGGGTGGCGCTGGCGGATTGTAGAAAGAAACGGCCTTGTGTTTTTAATATATAGATTCATTTAAAAGAATCATAAAAATCGCTCCGTTGGGTGGCGCTGGCGGATTGTAGAAAGAAACGGCCTTGTGTTTTTAATATATAGATTCATTTAAAAAAATCATAAAAATCGCTCCGTTGGGTGGCGCTGGCGGATTGTAAAAAGAAACGGCCTTGTGTTTTTAATATATAGATTCATTTAAAAAAATAATAAAAATCGCTCCGTTGGGTGGCGCTGGCGGATTGTAGAAAGAAACGGCCTTGTGTTTTTAATATATAGATTCATTTAAAAAAATCATAAAAATCGCTCCGTTGGGTGGCGCTGGCGGATTGTAAAAAGAAACGGCCTTGTGTTTTTAATATATAGATTCATTTAAAAAATCATAAAAATCGATCCGTTGGGTGGCGCTGGCGGATTGTAGAAAGAAACGGCCTTGTGTTTTTAATATATAGATTCATTTAAAAAAATCATAAAAATCGCTCCGTTGGGGGCGCTGGCGGATTGTAGAAAGAAACGGCCTTGTGTTTTTAATATATAGATTCATTTTAAAAAATCATAAAAATCGCTCCGTTGGGTGGCGCTGGCGGATTGTAGAGAGAAACGGCCTTGTGTTTTAAATATATAGATTCATTTAAAAAAATCATAAAAATCGTTCCGTTGGGTGGCGCTGGCGGATTGTAGAAAGAAACGGCCTTGTGTTTTTAATATATAGATTCATTTAAAAAAATCATAAAAATCGCTCCGTTGGGTGGCGCTGGCGGATTGTAAAAAGAAACGGCCTTGTGTTTTTAATATATAGATTCATTTAAAAAAATCATAAAAATCGCTCCGTTGGGTGGCGCTGGCGGATTGTAGAAAGAAACGGCCTTGTGTTTTTAATATATAGATTCATTTAAAAAAATCATAAAAATCGCTCCGTTGGGTGGCGCTGGCGGATTGTAAAAAGAAACGGCCTTGTGTTTTTAATATATAGATTCATTTAAAAAATCATAAAAATCGATCCGTTGGGTGGCGCTGGCGGATTGTAGAAAGAAACGGCCTTGTGTTTTTAATATATAGATTCATTTAAAAAAATCATAAAAATCGCTCCGTTGGGGGGCGCTGGCGGATTGTAGAAAGAAACGGCCTTGTGTTTTTAATATATAGATTCATTTTAAAAAATCATAAAAATCGCTCCGTTGGGTGGCGCTGGCGGATTGTAGAGAGAAACGGCCTTGTGTTTTAAATATATAGATTCATTTAAAAAAATCATAAAAATCGTTCCGTTGGGTGGCGCTGGCGGATTGTAGAAAGAAACGGCCTTGTGTTTTTAATATATAGATTCATTTAAAAAAATCATAAAAATCGCTCCGTTGGGTGGCGCTGGCGGATTGTAAAAAGAAACGGCCTTGTGTTTTTAATATATAGATTCATTTAAAAAAATCATAAAAATCGCTCCGTTGGGTGGCGCTGGCGGATTGTAGAAAGAAACGGCCTTGTGTTTTTAATATATAGATTCATTTAAAAAAATCATAAAAATCGCTCCGTTGGGGGGCGCTGGCGGATTGTAGAAAGAAACGGCCTTGTGTTTTAGATATATAGATTCATTTTAAAAAATCATAAAAATCGCTCCGTTGGGTGGCGCTGGCGGATTGTAGAGAGAAACGGCCTTGTGTTTTAAATATATAGATTCATTTAAAAAAATCATAAAAATCGCTCCGTTATGTGGCGCTGGCGGATTGTAGAAAGAAACGGCCTTGTGTTTTTAATATATAGATTCATTTAAAAAAATCATAAAAATCGCTCCGTTGGGTGGCGCTGGCGGATTGTAAAAAGAAACGGCCTTGTGTTTTTAATATATAGATTCATTTAAAAAAATCATAAAAATCGCTCCGTTGGGTGGCGCTGGCGGATTGTAGAAAGAAACGGCCTTGTGTTTTTAATATATAGATTCATTTAAAAAAATCATAAAAATCGCTCCGTTGGGTGGCGCTGGCGGATTGTAGAAAGAAACGGCCTTGTGTTTTTAATATATAGATTCATTTAAAAAAATCATAAAAATCGCTCCGTTGGGTGGCGCTGGCGGATTGTAGAAAGAAACGGCCTTGTGTTTTTAATATATAGATTCATTTAAAAAAATCATAAAAATCGCTCCGTTGGGTGGCGCTGGCGGATTGTAAAAAGAAACGGCCTTGTGTTTTAAATATATAGATTCATTTAGAAAAAATCATAAAAATCGCTCCAGTGGGTGGTGCTGGCGGATTGTAGAAAGAAACGGCCTTGTGTTTTAAATATATAGATTCATTTAGAAAAAATCATAAAAATCGCTCCAGTGGGTGGTGCTGGCGGATTGTAGAAAGAAACGTGTTTTAAATAAATAGATTGCGCAAGAAATTTATAGTATACAATGAATCGCCCATTAATTAGGAACCCTTGTGAATTATGCTGCCTTTTTACACTTCCGTTTTTGTTGACTTATCTAAGATTTTGTTCATACATTGCAAAAATTAAGTGGTGTGAATTCACGAAAAATGTCTAACGTTCCGCAGAGTTGCCCGTAAGTGTTCGCTTTAACCGAAATTTTCGTTTTTAAAAGTGACAGGTTTTTTTAACTTCCGTATTTTTCAGAGCTTCTGTTGGCAGTAATTCCGTTTATTTCAGAAAAGTTCGTTTCAAATTTTTCCGTGCTTACACAGAAATTTCGAAAAAGCGAAAACCTTGAATTGTTAATTGTTATTGTAAAGTGTTACTGGGAATCTACTTAACAGTATAAAAGCCATGTATGCTGGCAGTGGGTCTTGTGTACGAGAGAATGGTGTATCAAAGTAGTTTTCTATTGATGCAGGAATCAGACAAGGTTGTGTAATGTCGTCACCATGGCTATTTAATATATTTATGAGTGCGCGCATGAGTGATGCCAAAATGAGCAATACTGGTTGTTTATGTCTTGGTGATATCCGTGTGTGCAGATTGCTGTGTGCTGATGACATAGAACTGTTAGCAGAGAGCAAAAGTGAGTTGCAAGGTATGTTGTTCTGGATGTACGAAGTTTGTATGAAATTCAAACTGAATACAAATATGGGAAAACCAAAAATTATGATTTTTGAGAAAGGAACTGTTAGTACTGAATGCAAGATGAATTGAAATGTCACAATGATTGACCAGGTGAATGAATTTGTGTACACTGCCGGACAATTGCTAAGGACGGATGACAATAGCAACGATAGCAACCATACAATGGAAGGCAGGAAAATGTGGAAATTAGCATAAGTGCGGGATACAGTAAGACGTGTTGTGCGTATGCAAATTTTGGATTGCCGAACTTGTTCGTGACGTCATAGCACTAATAAGAGATATAAAGGATTTGACGCGTATTGACCGTTGTTGTTCAAACGCAAAGTTGAAAGGGAAAGAATCAATTGACGAACTTGCAATTTCCAGTATGTCTTCCCGACATCACCTAGATGATTTTACGTGTGGCCGTATTATTGGCAAGATTGAAGAAGGGCGAAAAATAACAGATGTTGCCAGGGAGTTCGACGTCAGCCACAGTGTTGTTTCAAGGCTTTGGAAATCATTTCAAACAAATGGAGAGTGTAGCAAACGTCACGGGGGAGGTCGTGTTCGCAGTACGACACCTGCAGAAGATCGGTACATAGTGCTATCAACAAAAAGACACCGGCGCAGCATAGCTAGCGAGGTAGCAAATCAGTTTATGGCTGCTACTGGCAAGCGGATCTCCCGAAAAACTGTCGCCAGACGTTTGCATGAAGGAGGACTATACGCCCGCCGTCCTGTTGTGAGCATCCCATTGTCCAGACGTCACCGTACCGCCCGTTTGCAATGGTGCCATTAACATCGCAATTGGACTGATAACGACTGGTCTGCTGTCCTCTTCTCAGATGAGAGTAGATACAGTCTCTCGTCTGATTGTCGACGACTGATCTGGCGTGATAGTGGTACTGCATATTGTCCAGCAAACATACAGGAAAGGGACCGATATCCGACATGTAGTGTCATGGTATATGCTGGCATCATGATCAATGGCCGTACGTCCCTCTATGTGCTTCCAACTGGGACTATGACTGGCCAACGATACATTAATGATGTTCTGCTACCTCATGTTCGCATGTTCCGTGGTGCTGTCGGTGATGGATTCATTTTCATGGACGACAACGCAACATGTCATCGAACAGTCGCTGTCCAGGAGTGTCTTGAGAGCGAGGATATTCAACGCCTCGTGTGGCCAGCACGTTCTCCAGATCTGAATTCCATTGAAAATGTGTGGGATGCTTTGGGGAGGAGTCTTGCTGGTCGCCAATGCCCTCCAATGAACAAGGACACCCTCATCCGTGCACTGACAGAGGAATGGGATAAATTACCCTAACAGCTGCTTGATAATGTTGTGCAAAGCATGACACGACGTGTGGAATCTTGCATTGCCCTCCATGGTGGCCATACCCCATTGACATCTTACGCCGGAACGCCTGCGGACGGTAATTGCTTTTTTCACGTTTACGTATTCTGCACAAAATGGCCTGTTTGTCCTTGAACACGTTCCAAAGCCTTCTGGATTTCAGAGCACAATAAATTGTCTTTCTTGTAATGTCCTTGCATTCTGACATTATTTTATTTTACTTGGCATCCAACCACACTTACTTTTTTATGCGCTATATAGCCGTTTATGATCCGTCCTTAGCAATTGTCCAGCAGTATTTAGGAAGCACATTTGACAGAGATAACAAATTATATAGTGAAATTAGAGGCGAGTGAATTCTTCATGAAGAGTCTTAGCTGCATTGGGAGGTTTTCACAGGGATGATGGGTTCTCAAGAGAGTCCCGAATGGGTGTATATGGAAGTGTAATTGTTCTTACTCTGATGTACGGCAGTGAAACCTGGGTATTGCAGAAGAGACAGGAGTCGTTTGTGTGTGCTTGAGAAATGGGTTACTTACGGGGAGTTTGTGGCAAGACACTCTCTGATCATGTGAGGAATGAAGATGTGTTGCAGTTGTGTAATGTGAAGCAAAATGTTTTTAGCAAGGTGGAGACTAATATGCTTCAGTGGTTTGGCCATGTTGAAGGAATGGGGGATGAGATGCTTGCTAAGAAAACATTTTCAGCCCAAGTGGCAGGAAGATAAGGCAGAGGAAGGCCAAGGAAGTCATGGGAGGATCACATTCAGGAGTGTCTGCATGAGAGAAAGACTATAAGTATGAAGTATAGAATGGCTTGCGTACGTCGTGTGATGGATGTAAGTGAAGCCCAAGTTGTGTGTCAAGATCGCTGTAAATGGAGAAGTTTGATACGGCAACAGTAAGAAAATAATCAAAGTGAAAATCCTCCAAATACGTGGCGTCAGTGAATAAACATCGCTCTTTCCACGTTTTATCAACACACAGCAACCGAAAAATTGTTATTTGGTCACCGCCGGGGAAATGAATCCCGGATCTCTCAATATCTAGCCGAGCGCGTTAGCCTTACACCACGGTGGCCAACAATCCACGGCGCTATGTGTGCTTTTCTGTCAGCTTCTGACATTATAAATCCGTAAGATGTGCTCAGCTACTGAGACATCTCCATCTGGTGGGCTTTAACGGCACTTGCTATATATTAATTATAGCAGTTAAATCCAAAAGGGAACCTTAGTAAAACGTGTAAAGTGAAAATCCTCCAAGTATGTGGGAACCTTAGTAAAACGTGTGAAACTCAAATTTGCCGGTAACGGAACTCGAGTCCGCAGCCTTCTGCTCCGGAGCCGAATACTTTCCCAATTAAGTTACATCGACAAAGGCTTATCACTGATACTTGCCGTTTTGACATGTGGGTCAACTCTATAGTACGTCACAAAAGCGGATAAACGACTCAAAAGTACTGAACTCTTTGTTTAGGGACCAGTTTTGTTACCCACCGTTAGTATCCCTTAGAACAATATTTTGTACAAAATCGTACCTGCGCTTCGACGATGTTAAGCAGATGCAGAAACGACCAGTTGCTTCTCTGCATAAATTACACATGACTTTTATTCCAACCTCCGGTTAGCCAGCATTGAAGGTCTCAAACGCAGCACAACGATATTAGCGACTTAAATCATTTGTTACTCTTGTACTTCCTGTCATCGCCATACCCCCTAATCAGAGACACTCTGAGAGTTCGAAATGATGGTTCTGTCAGTGGGTAATAGAGCGATTCATGATTCTAGGGGTGTATTTAACACAGCAAACGTGTGTCACAAGCGGACAATGCAGTCGAGCCAGTAACACACTGTAGCTTCCTCCTAACGAGCAGCCTCACTTCGACGCGGTTCAGAATTTCTTGACCAATCAATGGTCGAGAATTATCTCCAAGTTCATTTATCAACATTTAGTGACGGTCCAGTGGCAGCAGCAACACAGGAGAAAGAAGTATTCCCCTATTATTCTCTGGCTTTGTCTTTGTAGAAATTTCGATTATATGCTTGTAAACGATTCATCATTCTTAACACACATATATCCGTGTAATACGTAAGTCATTAAACTTACTGTCTGACAAAAAAGCTGTGAAAGATGGCTATTTGTTAGAGTACAAATGATTAATACATCTCCCTTTGGCTAAGGAGGAAACTAAAGAAAGCTCTTCTCTTTTTGGCATACTTCATTCGCTGCGTCAAATCTTAATCAAACAGTCGAGTGAGTGGATCAAAATTTAGATCTGCGTTCAAACATGGCCATATCGATGTCTTGTAACGAGATTTAAACCAGCATATGTACAACCGCCGTTCCATAAAAAATCAGAGTAAAATCTCTCAAAATGAAAAAATATAGGTAAAACAAAATATATATATTATTCTTTCTCAAAGTATCTTCTCTCGGATGATATGCAACGGTCTCATCGTTCAGTCCACTTTTCAAAGTATGTGGCGAAGGTATTTTGAGGAAGCTGCTTTAGCGACCCCTGTACAGCTTGAATAACGTCAACATCTGTGTTGAATGTTTCGCCACGGAACTTCTCCTTCATTGCTGGAAACATTCAGAAATCGCATGGGGCGAGATCAGGACTGTAGGTTGGCTGTGACATGATTTCAATACTGCATTTCGTAAGAAACTGTTGAACACAAGCAGCCACATGTGGGCGGGCGTTATCATGGTGTAGGGTCCACTTGCCTACCAGTTCCGGTCGCTTAATCGGTATGTGTCGTCTCAGATGCTTAAAGACTGAAATGCAATACTCAGAATTGACAGTAATTTGTAGAGGAACGGCATGCTCATAGAGTACACCTTCATGATCTAAGAAATTTATCGTCATCACCTTCACAGCTGATTTGGTTTGGTGGACTTTTTTCGTAGGAGGCGAGCCTATGTGTTTCCAGACACTCGTTGTGTGCATCGTGAGGGGGTCGCAATAGTGGACCCATGATTCATCGGCAGTTATTACTGTGTTTAGAAAGTTTGGATCCTTTGCAATCCTTTGTTTCCACTCATGACACACCTGAACTCTGGCTAACAATTGTTCTCTCGTCAGGTGATGAGGTACTCACCTGGAACACACACAATGCGGCTGTAATTTGTCCCGAAGAATGCGCAATGGCGACATTTTTGAAATATTAGTTGACGCTGCTAGGTCTTCTCACGACACTCGTCGACGTTTTTTGCAGAATTGGCCAAACAGTATTAAAAATATGCTAATTAACAACACTTTCATATCGACCAGGTCTAGCAGCGAGTTCTGACGACAAAGGCCCTTTTTTGAAATCCTGGATAAAATCGTTGACTCACTGAAACATTTATCTTTGTAAACTTTTTTCATTAAATCAACTGTTTCTGGAGCCGTTTTACTCAAACAGTAGCAGAATTTTAAAAAAGTGCATATCAAGTTCTTTTTTTTTCAATATCTCTGTTACCAGAAAAAGTATTTGAAAATTTCTCCCCTTAGCTTAGCTTTCGCCGTAAAAAGTATTTTTCGCATATCTTCTACTTTTTTTTTATTATTCAACATTTTTTAACAAGGGGCGTCATCTTATATCTCCATTTCAAAGAGTTTATTCAATTCACAAAAACACTTAGAAAAACTCTTTTCATTTGAAGAGAGTTTTGTACCAATTTTCTTGATTAAATAAAGCACAGCTTTTCTGCTGTCTCCTTTCTCAACTTTTTCCCCCTCTATCTTTTTTTTTTTTTTCTTAGCTTTTCAGCAAGGACGTTTTTCTTTTTTTCAAACTATTTTTACACCCCATCGCTGCTTCCATAAAAAGTATTTGGAAAATTATTTTCCCTTTTAAATAACGGACAGCTTTTTCGCTAGGAGACGTAAAGTTCTATCGGGCTTTCTTTTTGGTATACCTTTTCGATCTTTAAATTATTAGATTTGAAAAGTCCTTATGCTTGGGATATCTTCCACGATGAGTAATGTTTTGTTCACGATTTGACAATTTTCGTAACATACTTTTCAGTCGCTAATGAAAGTAAGTCGCGGATGTTCTGCCGAATGTAGAAGTCCGGTTGATTATTTTGCGACCAGTTCCATCCAGTATGAATAATTCAATTTAAATTATGCTCAGTTTTTCCTTATTGGTATAAGTGTAATATATATATACTATATTGACAGAAGTCACTGAACACCCTTCAAAAGCAAATGAACGGATACGCTGCGTTGTTAAGAGGCGTGGTACAGCTGCAAACGGTACAAAAACAAGCCTGCAGCTGATCGCGACCATATCGCGCTGTGAGGCCGAGTGAAAATGTCACAACGGGAGAGAACGGACTTTGAGAAAGGAAAGATTGTTGGGTGTTATATAAGTGGGTTGTCCATAAGAGAAACTGAGAAACGTTTAAAGATACCCAAGTCAACTGTTTTTGGATGTACTGAATAAGAGGAAGACGCATGGCGTGCCTGAAGCAGCAAAACCTACCGCAGACCAAAGAAAACCAGTGATAGAGGACGTTGAAACCTCAGAAGACTCGTTACAGCTAATCGATAGAATACTACGCAAGACCTCAGTGTACAGGTGATTAAAAGTGCTGGAAGCTCGGTATGTACACGTGCCTTTCGCAGAAAACTTCATTCCAGGGGTTACCGTGGTCGTGCGGCTGCTCATAAGCTTTTCGTCTCCACTCGGAATGATACTGGTCGTTTATCATGGACCGTAAATCAAGAACATCTATCTTGGACCTCAGATCAATAGAAATGGGTCCTATGGGTCCTATGGACTGATGAATCCAGATACACGATCCATCAGTCCGATGGCCGTGTGCGGGTATGGCGGCAGCACGGGGAACGCTATTTACTACAGTGTACTGTTCCTACGGTCGAGTTTGGAGCTGACAATGTACTCGTGTGGGGGTGTTTTTCGTGGTATGGTCCCGGCCCATTGGTTATCGTGGACAAACCTGTTAACCAGCACGTCTACCTTGATATTCTTGACAATTATGCCTTACCAACTCCGTGGCAATACTATGGACCCGAGCGTTGTTGATACCAGAAGGATAAATCACTGAGTCGTAAAGCAAGGACTGTTACGGCCTAGTTTGACGATAAATCCGTATCGTGTGTGGGCTGGCCAGCACAGAATCCTGATCTTAATCCCATAGAGCACATACGGGATGAATTAGAGCGCAGCATAAGAAGTTTGGAACTAAGGCCTATTACTAAGCAATAGTTAGCGGCAGCATTCTGTACCGAATGAAAGCGCATACCTATCGCTGTGTTCCAAAACATTTTCGAAAGCATGACTCGAAGAGTCAGTGCATGCATTTATGTCCAAGGTGGACCGACATCGTACTAATGTATGTGAATAAATGCTATGCTGTGTTTCTCTTCTAGGTGTCCGGTGACTTTTGTCAATGTAGTGTATATACAGGGGTAGAGAGTAATGTGAACACCACGCTCAGAGACTTGATTTTTAATGCAGTTGCTTATTTCAAATGTATCCACCACTTTTTGCTTGTAATAGCTTTGTTTAAAACCTCAAAGTCCTGTTTGAGTGCATTTAGAGTGTGTTGTTGCAAAACTTCTTTTCTTTCAGTGTGACGACGAAATGAGCGACCTGACGGAATTCGAAAGAGGGCTAATCGTTAGTGGCCGGAAAGTTCGTGCCTCCGTGACAACAGTCGCCAGGGTAGCAGGGGTATCGAGAGGTACTGTGTCTAGCGTCATGACAGCAGACGGTGTTCTTCGCAAAACCTCGTCTGCGAAACACAAAAGCTGTCGGAAAACGACCCTGACTGATAGAGACTGGAGAGCATTAAAAAGGATTGTTACCCGTAATAAGAAGACCACGGCGCTGAAAATTAATACGGAGCTCAATCTGCATCTCCAGATCCCAGTATCAACGAAAACAGTGCACATGGAACTGTATAAACTAGATATTTATGGCAGAGCTGCTATTGCAAAACCTCTGGTGACTTGGGTAAACGCACAACGGCGACGGCAGTGGTGCCAGGAGCATACAACGTGGACTGCCGATGCATGGCAGCGTTTAATCTGGTCGGAAGAATCCACATTCACACTATTCCCCACCTGAGGACTGTGTACGTTTGGAGAACACCGTCAGAAGCGTACAATCCAGACTGCCTGCTCCCAATACTGCAGCATGGTGTGGTTCTGTGATGCTCTGGGTGATCATATGGTGGTTTTCAGCCGGTCCCCTGATCACCTTGAAAGGACGGATGACTGGAAGGACGGATGACTGTAAGGACGTATGAAACCATTTTGGCCGATCAAGTCCATCCAATGGCTCAGGCATTGTTTCCTGCAGGGGATACCATCTATCAAGATGATAACACCCTAATTCACAGAGCTCGGAATGTCCAATCATGGTTTGAGGAACATGAGGAAGAACTTTCACACCTTCCTTGTCCTCCCCAATCACCTGACTTAAACATCACTGAGCCACTGTGGTCTGTGTTGGAAAACAGACTAAGATTCCGTTATCCTCTTCGTGCGTCTCTCCAGGACCTGGAGCTGTTTCAGCATGCAAATGGTGTGACATTCTACTAACCACCATCCACGATTTGTATGCGTCCATTCCAAGGAGGATTCAGGCGGTTTTGAATGCCAAAGGTGGTCCCACACCCTATTAGGTACGTAAAACCTCATTTGTGCATGAAGAATGGTGTAACATCCCACTAACCACCATCCACGATTTGTATGCGTCCATTCTAAGGAGGATTCAGGCGGTTTTTAATGCCAAAGGTGGTCCCACACCCTATTAGGTACGTAAAACCTTATTTGTGCATGAAGAATGGTGTAACATCCCACCAACCACCATCCACGATTTGTATGCGTCTATTCTAAGGAGGATTCAGGCGGTTTTGAATGCCAAAGGTGGCCCCACACCCTATTAATTACGTAAAACCTCATTTGTGCATGAAGAATGGTGTAACATCCCACTAACCACCATCCACGATTTGTATGCGTCCATTCCAAGGAGGTTTCTGGCGGTTTTGAAAGATAAAGGTGGTCACACACCCTATTAGGTACGTAAAACCTTATTTGTGCATGCAAAATGGTGTAACATCCCACTAACCACCATCCACGATTTGTATGCGTCCATTCTAAGGAGGATTCAGGCGGTTTTGAATGCCAAAGGTGGTCCCACACCCTATTAGGTACGTAAAACCTTATTTGTGCATGACGAATGGTGTAACATCCCACTAACCACCATCCACGATTTGTATGCGTCCATTCTAAGGAGGATTCAGGCGGTTTTGAATGCCAAAGGTGGTCCCACACCCTATTAGGTACGTAAAACCTTATTTGTGCATGAAGAATGGTGTAACATCCCACTAACCACCATCCACGATTTGTATGCGTCCATTCTAAGGAGGATTCAGGCGGTTTTGAAAGCCAAAGGTGGCCCCATACCCTATTAGGTACGTAAAACCTCATTTGCACATGAAGAATGGTGTAACATCCCACTAACCACCATCCACGATTTGTATGCGTCCATTCCAAGGAGGTTTCTGGCGGTTTTGAAAGATAAAGGTGGTCCCACACCCTATTAGGTACGTAAAACCTTCTTTTCCTAGGTGTTCAGATTATTGTATTCAATCCTTGCATTTATTTATTTATTTTATTTTATTTTATTTTATTTTTCTGAATTTTAAGATTTTCTAAAAACTTTCGTCAAAACATATTTTTCGTGCCGGAATAAAGATTCGGTGATGTCGTTCTCATTTATTCTTATAGCATGAAATAATTTTCTTTGGTTTTTACTTGAATGGTTCTTTTGATTTCTTTTATTTTATGTAAAATAAGTCATTCGTGGATTTTTAAGGTTTCTCCGTAACTGAAACCATATTTTGATATATGCTGTCAAATGTATATTGTCAATTAGCCACGTGTTATTTAGATTGGTTTCTCCATTACACTTCAAGCAACCTAAAGTGTTGCCAAAAAGAAGTCCGACTCATTCAGCGTAACTTGACAGCAACCTTTCTCGTTTCCGAAGCGGGCATAATAATTTAGGTGTTTGTTCTTCGTGAATTTGCCGCGGCGGTTGGTGTTGTTGCCAACCAGAATTTAATGCCGATCAATAATAGCCTGAGAAAAATATTTGAAACCTCCAAAATTGTGCGAGGTTCAACACATATTCACCAGTCACCTTTCTATGAACATGCCTGCAATTGATGGAGTGGCCCTCGACAACGCGGGCTCTTGGGAAGAAACGCTGCATTAATGTCATTGGATTTGCCGACAGTCTGGTACACTTTGACTCGACGCGCATTGCAGTTTTTATTTCTGTTCGTAGAAGAGCCCTTGTCGTGCAGAAGGCGAGATTTTTTTCATTTTCTTCCTTTCCTCTCTTTCTCTTTTTTCCCCCTTCTACATGACTTTTCATCGAAACGTAGTCAAATGTATTGAAAGAGTAAAGGGCCTTAGAGAAAGAACGTCTTTTTTGGCGGAAGCGAATATTGGAGATTTTCTCTGCTAATGATATATGTACCACGTCTGTCAAAGTGGAAATTCATGTTTTATAGTGTGCATTTTATCAATTTCCGGGTTAATGCGAAAAGCTCTTCAGTTCTTTTGCTCCTGATCACTCCGTTTTAGGGATTCAATCGATTTTTATCGTGGAGAAAAGAAAATGATTGCACAAATAAAAAAAAATATATATATATCTTTCCTTCGGATTGTATTGTGGAGTTCCGAGGAGAAATTCTTTTGCAGAAAGGATGACAGTTATGAAGAAAAGGTACACTCATATGAAATAAGATAAAATTTCAGCAACCGTGGTATTAACTTCTAATACAGAAGGTTTTATTGCTAAAAAAGATATATAGTGCTCCTGTAGCATTTTTTTTCCTTTGGTATTTAAGTTTTCTTGATTAAAACCATTTTTTTTTTCATTTCAAATGTTTTCTATTAGAGTAAATCTCTGAAACAGGATTTTTTTTAGATATTTCATTCGTCAGTAGCTCCCATAAGTGTGCGTAATTTGTATGACTTTATTTACGAATGAATTACCAATAAAAAAGATTCCTCTGTTCATCTCACACAAAAGTGCGTATAAATATTTACAAGACTTCAGAATTTAATTTCCTTCAGAGTAGGCTCTTTCATAACTACAAACGCTTAATTTGTTGTGTACTAATAAAGTCGTTCGTTGCAAATATTAGTGATTAAAAATCTAATTTTTATATTACGGGGAATACTGGATGAAATTTATTTTCAGTGTTGACAAACGTTTGAGTTGCACGCCAACCTGTCGTTAGGACTAACTCAAAAGTATGTGTTGCCGCTGATGCTGTAATAATACCCAACCTTTCTGCTTGTTTATTGCGACTCCTCTTCTTCTTGAATTATACCGTGTAGAACTCAAGAGCAAGAGGAGCATTTTTGTTTTAAGTTTAAAAGCCATTTGTTGAACGTGTCAAAATGGGTAACCACTGTTTTTTTTTTCCATTGACTTGTGAGCCTATCGGTGAGGAGGGGTACAGTAATTGAGCTACAGATGTAGACTTCGGAAGAGAACTTCAGTCCTGTTCTCGATATTGTTCACCGTTTACCATAAGTATCTGTCGATGTTTCTTTCAAATACCAGCAGAAATTCCCATATGGTAGGTCTGGAACTATGACAGATCTTTGATAGGTCTGGAACTATGACAGGTCTTTGATAGATCTGGAACTGTGGTCTTGGAGCACAGTTTTAGACTTATCAAAAGACCATGGCAAACATATCACGCCATAAATTCATGATATGACTCATGACGAGCGGTAGTATTTATCCTGCTGTAAATGCTGAAGAGAGTCTTATGGTAAGTGATGCTTGGAAACATTCCTGTCACTGTACAGAATGTTAGAAACGTCATTGTACGTTTCACTGAGTAGGATGTGTTCAAGAGGAATATCATCTTTTATGTCATTAAACATAATCTCTGTATTGTACGAGGGGCAGTCAAAAATTAGATGCATGCTCCCACAATACATATGTTTTCTATAAAAGATATTTGGATGCGATGTGGGGGCAAAACTTGCACTTCCTCCTATAGGCCGCCATGTCAACTTTGTCGACGTAGCGGAAACAGTTCGTCTTTTATCACTCGTGAAAGATGTGTTCGTTGGAAGTAGCCGCGCAGTGATCTGTTTTTTGTGGGTTAAAAAGTAGATCCCCACCGAAATTTCACGTCAGTTAACTGAAATGCTTTTGTGGGCTAAAAACTTTTAACCCCACTGAAATTTCACGCCAATTAATTGAAGTGTTTTTGAGGGCCAGAAAGTTGAACCCCGCCGAAATTGCACGACAATTAATTTAAGTGTTTTTGTGAGCCAAAACGTTGAACCCGCTGAAATTCCACGTCAATTAATTGAAGTGTTTTTGTGGGCCAAAACGTTGAACTCCACTGAAATTCCACGCCCATTGATTAAAGTATTTTTGTGGGCCAAAAGTTTAACCCCACTGAAATTCCACCCCAATTAATTCAAAGGAACCAAAAGGTTGAACCCCACTGAAATTCCGCGCGAATTAATTGAAGTGTTTTAGTGGGCCAAAAAGTTGAACCCCACCGAAATTCCACGCCAATTAATTGAAGTGTACAGTGAGAAATCATTTCGCGGCAGGCGATCGCAAAATGGTGTTCGTTGTTCGAGAAAAAGCGCATGGATTTCAAAGCCCATTACCGGAAGGGAAGACTGTCAACTTGGACGACGAATGAAAACGTGGACCTCAATAACGAATTGATTCATGCAAACAGTCGAATCACAGTGGAAGAGGAATCTGGAGGTCAAGAATCCTGTCCCGTGATTGCCCGGAAGAGCAAACAAATCATGAAAGAAATACGCGATTACACCAGCCGCGCAGTGATCTGTACAACTTTTGAAGATGACAATCCGATTTTTGGTCTCCAAGATAGCGCCCAGGTATGCTAATCACTACACCACCCAGAACGACCTTGACCTCCAGATTCACTAAACATGAATGCCGGTTATTTCGACTAGCGAATCCTGTGATGGCTTTATTCAGATTAATCGGAAACTTGAGCCTTGGTCGTTCTGAGTGGTGTAGTGGTTAGCATTCCCGGGCGCTATCTGGGAGACGCGGATTCGAGTCCCGCTCCAGGACGATGAAATTTTCAAGTTTTCGGATGTTATCTGACTTACCATCCTTGTCACATTTACACCAAAAATCGGATTGTCATCTTCAAAATTTGCATTATATGGTGTAATCGCGTATTTCTTTCATGATTTGTCTGCTCTTCCGGGCAATCACGGGACAGGATTCTTGACCTCCAGATTCGCTAAACATGATAGCCGGTTGCTTCGACTAGATGAATCCTGCGATGTGTGACGTATATTCTAAATTAACTTTCCTTTTTAGTTTCTTTCCCTATGTAAATTTTGTGTTTGCTCTCAGTTATACTTCACACTTAACGTGATATCTTTTCTCTCAAACGAATACTGTTGGCAACAATTGAGGTGAGAATGAACGTGACGTGTAACTGTATGAGATAAGAACCAGAGATAAAAACTACGATACAACAGTTGCTCGTGTGGGGTGTTGGATGTGTATTTGATACTGATGTGTTAAGTAAAATGTGAAGTGATATGTTGTGCTGATGAAATAGGTCTGGAATAAAGCCAATTTCCGTAAGTTTGACTTCTGTTTAAATGTTTCGTCTGGCCGTTAAGGTTTAATTTAAGAACTCTTTCATCGTATGGTTATGTTTTAAAAATGTTAAGTAAAATGTGAAGTGATATGTTGTGCTGATGAAATAGGTCTGGAATAAAGACAATTTTCCTAAAGAAAATGTGAAGTGATATGTTGTGCTGATGAAATAGGTCTGGAATAAAGACAATTTTCCTAAGTTTGACTTCTGTTTAAATGTTTCGTCTGGCCGTTAAGGTTTAATTTAAGAACTCTTTCATCGTATGGTTATGTTTTAAAAATGTTAAGTAACAATGTGAAGTGATATGTTGTGCTGATGAAATAGGTCTGGAATAAAGACAATTTTCCTAAGTTTGACTTCTGTTTAAATGTTGCTCGTCTGGCCGTTAAGGTTTAATTTAAGAACTCTTTCATACGTATGGTTATGTTTTAAAAATGTTAAGTAAAATGTGAAGTGATATGTTGTGCTGATGAAATAGGTCTGGAATAAAGACAATTTTCCTAAGTTTGACTTCTGTTTAAATGTTTCGTCTGGCCGTTAAGGTTTAATTTAAGAACTCTTTCATCGTATGGTTATGTTTTAAAAATGTTAAGTAAAATGTGAAGTGATATGTTGTGCTGATGAAATAGGTCTGGAATAAAGACAATTTTCCTAAGTTTGACTTCTGTTTAAATGTTTCGTCTGGCCGTTAAGGTTTAATTTAAGAACTCTTTCATCGTATGGTTATGTTTTAAAAATGTTAAGTAAAATGTGAAGTGATATGTTGTGCTGATGAAATAGGTCTGGAATAAAGACAATTTTCCTAAGTTTGACTTCTGTTTAAATGTTTCGTCTGGCCGTTAAGGTTTAATTTAAGAACTCTTTCATCGTATGGTTATGTTTTAAAAATGTTAAGTAAAATGTGAAGTGATATGTTGTGCTGATGAAATAGGTCTGGAATAAAGACAATTTTCCTAAGTTTGACTTCTGTTTAAATGTTTCGTCTGGCCGTTAAGGTTTAATTTAAGAACTCTTTCATCGTATGGTTATGTTTTAAAAATGTTAAGTAAAATGTGAAGTGATATGTTGTGCTGATGAAATAGGTCTGGAATAAAGACAATTTTCCTAAGTTTGACTTCTGTTTAAATGTTTCGTCTGGCCGTTAAGGTTTAATTTAGGAACTCTTTCATCGTATGGTTATGTTTTAAAAATGTTAAGTAAAATGTGAAGTGATATGTTGTGCTGATGAAATAGGTCTGGAATAAAGACAATTTTCCTAAGTTTGACTTCTGTTTAAATGTTTCGTCTGGCCGTTAAGGTTTAATTTAAGAACTCTTTCATCGTATGGTTATGTTTTAAAAATGTTAAGTAAAATGTGAAGTGATATGTTGTGCTGATGAAATAGGTCTGGAATAAAGACAATTTTCCTAAGTTTGACTTCTGTTTAAATGTTTCGTCTGGCCGTTAAGGTTTAATTTAAGAACTCTTTCATCGTATGGTTATGTTTTAAAAATGTTAAGTAAAATGTGAAGTGATATGTTGTGCTGATGAAATAGGTCTGGAATAAAGACAATTTTCCTAAGTTTGACTTCTGTTTAAATGTTTCGTCTGGCCGTTAAGGTTTAATTTAAGAACTCTTTCATCGTATGGTTATGTTTTAAAAATGTTAAGTAAAATGTGAAGTGATATGTTGTGCTGATGAAATAGGTCTGGAATAAAGACAATTTTCCTAAGTTTGACTTCTGTTTAAATGTTTCGTCTGGCCGTTAAGGTTTAATTTAGGAACTCTTTCATCGTATGGTTATGTTTTAAAAATGTTAAGTAAAATGTGAAGTGATATGTTGTGCTGATGAAATAGGTCTGGAATAAAGACAATTTTCCTAAGTTTGACTTCTGTTTAAATGTTTCGTCTGGCCGTTAAGGTTTAATTTAAGAACTCTTTCATCGTATGGTTATGTTTTTAAAAATGTTAAGTAAAATGTGAAGTGATATGTTGTGCTGATGAAATAGGTCTGGAATAAAGACAATTTTCCTAAGTTTGACTTCTGTTTAAATGTTTCGTCTGGCCGTTAAGGTTTAATTTAAGAACTCTTTCATCGTATGGTTATGTTTTAAAAATGTTAAGTAAAATGTGAAGTGATATGTTGTGCTGATGAAATAGTTCTGGAATAAAGCCAATTTCCCTAAGTTTGACTTCTGTTTAAATGTTTCGTCTGGCCGTTAAGGTTTAATTTAGGAACTCTTTCATCGTATGGTTATGTTTTAAAAATAACGTAAGAAGAACCACAAAAGATCAAGCTCGAAAACAGGTTACGCTCTAGATGGTTTTATTCAAATTAATCGGAAACTTGAGAATTGGAAGTTCTGGGTGGTGTAGTGGTTAGCACACCCAGGCGCTATCTGGGAGACGCGGGTTAGAGTCCCCTCCAGGACAATGAAATTTTCCAGTTTTCGGATATATCTGACTTACCATCCTTGTCACATTTACACCAAAAATCGGATTGTCATCTTCAAAATTTGTATTATATGGTGTAATCCCATATTTCTTTCACGATATTAATTTTATAGAACTTCTGGAACGTTATCTTTTCCCTTGAATCAGAATGTTGAAAGCTGCGGTTTTCCAGGAAGATGCATCCAGGCGCAGAATTTCAAAGTCTCGACACGAAAAAACACATGAGTAGGCAAAGCGATTAGCGCGCCGTTTCCCCATCGGGACATAACATGAATGCTGGGTAACCTTGGGTCGTACAATGTGAAGTTCAAACAATGACACTTGTACAAATTTTTGAGTTATTCCGTTCTTTCTAAAGCGGTAGCACGTACACTAAGTAACGTGCTCAATACACCTCCGCTAATTACACTGCTGGCCACCCAAAATGCAACACCAAGAAGGACACGAGAGAGCAAAGCCAGATATACTGGACACATAACAACAGATACAAAGATGAAATGATTGAGCTTACAGGCCCGTGCGACTTGCGGAACACGCAGACATCAATAGTTCGTGTGGCCTTCATGGCTGGCAATAACGGCCGCTACACGCCGCGGCATCGAACGAAAGAGGCTTTAGATGTGTGATTGGGGTATGTCGGTCCAGGCTGCTTCCACACGTCGCCACAGTTCATCAGGCGTAGCCGCGGGTGGTGCTTGCTGGACCACTCGGTTACCGATAGCGACCAGACGTGTTCGATGGGCGACATATCGAGAGAACAGGCGAGCCACGGCAGCAGTGACACCTGGTGGGCCGTGAAAAATTGTTGCACGATGCGTGCCACGTGCGGGTGCGCATTGGCTTGTTGAAACGTGGCCGCTCGCCGGTCCTGCAGGTAAGGGAAGACTACAGGCTCCAAAACGTCGGAGATGTAACCGTGGCTTTTAAGTGTACCGGCGATGCGTACCAGAGTGGTGCGGGTGTCATATCCAATTGCGCTACAAACCATAGCGCCAGGGGACGGACCGGTATGGCGATGCATAATGCAAGCACCATACAGTCTCTCGCCGCGGTGCCGCCACACGCGGATCCGACCATTGTGGTGTGGCAGGCAGAAGCGGGATTCGTCGGAAAAGAAAATGCCGTGCCATTCCGTAGTCCAGGTGCGGCGTTCAACGGCCCACTGCCGCCGCACGCCCCGATGGTGTAACGTCAATGGTAATCAGAGCAATGGGCGCCGTGCGACAAGTCCCCGCTCCAGCAGACGACGTCGAACGGTACGTGCTGGTACAGGTTGTTGCGCAACACACCCTAATTCCTGCGCTAACGTTCGTGATGTGGCGGTACGAGCCGTCAATGCCCGCCGCACAATATGTCGGTCCACTCGTTCGGTGGTGTGCCGCGGCTGCAGCAATCGCTCGTCGGTCCGTCCGTCCCTTCTGCACCCACCGAATCCATACTCGCCTCACTGTGGCTGGATGTCGTCCCACACGGGTGCCGATGTCTTGGTACGATAAACCGCTGTCGCGATACGCCACTATTCGTCCTCTGTCGAATTCCGAAACGTACTGTAATGACTGCCGTATTAGGCGACGAGGCATCAGGAAGCTTCCGACGCACATGTCCGGCAGCACAACACACTTCCACTATTTACACCCCGCCTTCTGTGCACCCTTCTTATAGTGCTTCTCGGTGGCGTGCCGGGCACACATGATTTGCATATGCCCTTCAATGCTAATCGTTTGCATGTTCTCTCGCAGGCGACGCATGCTGAGAATTTCAGGCCAATTGGATGCTTGTTTCTTGGTGTTGCATTTTGGGTGGCCAGCAGTGTATTTACACTTGAGGAAGTTTGTATGTTACTCTGTTTTTCAGTTCGTATGTTACAAGAACTATCTCCCAATATCAATTGTATTTGAGGAAGTTCGTATGTTACTATGTTTTTCAGTTCGTATGTTACAAGAACTATCTCCCCAATATCAATTGTAGTTGAGGAAGTTCGTATGTTACTATGTTTTTAAGTTTGTATGTTACAAGAACTATCTCCCCAATATCAGTTGCAGTTGAGGAAGTTCGTATGTTACTATGTTTTTCAGTTCGTATATTACTGTGTTTTTCAGTTCGTATGTTACAAGAACTATCTCCCCAATATCAATTGTAGTTGAGGAAGTTCGTATGTTACTATGTTTTTCAGTTCGTATGTTACAAGAACTATCTCCCCAATATCAATTGTACAGTAGTTGAGGAAGTTCATATGTTACTGTGTTTTTAAGTTCGTATGTTACAAGAACTATCTCCCCAATATCAATTGTAGTTGAGGAAGTTCGTATGTTACTATGTTTTTAAGTTCGTATGTTACAAGAACTATCTCCCCAATATCAGTTGCAGTTGAGGAAGTTTGTATGTTACTATGTTTTTCAGTTCGTATATTACAAGAACTATCTCCCCAATATCAATTGTAGTTGAGGAAGTTCGTATGTTACTATGTTTTTAAGTTCGTATGTTACAAGAACTATCTCCCCAATATCAATTGTAGTTGAGAAAGTTCGAAATATTTGTACTTGAGAAAGTTCGAAGCATTTGTAGTTGAGAAAGTTCGAGGTATTTGTAGTTGTCTGCGCTCACCTCAAGAGACAATAGTACGTTTATCGCCACATTTCCTCCATTGATTCGAAGTTTTGCTGTATGTCATATAGTCTTAGTATGCCCGTCTGAAGTGGAAATCCTTACAATTCGTCAGCAGCGGTGGTCAATAGGCCTTCCTTGCGGTACTATCAGCCTATTATTAACCTCAATCACATAGCTGCCTTTACCGTGATTACTTTTCCATGACTGAACTCTAATGCGTAGATACCCGCTCTATTCATAGACATTGCCTAGATTCAGCATCCCAAAACTTCTACTTTGCATATTGTACTCGGGTGTCATTTTGTCTAGTAGATAAAAGCACAATTCGTACAATATGTCATACAAAAACAAATACTACCGTCTATGTACGCTATTTAATTAAAAGATGAAATATATTTACAAATTAAAACCTCCACTAGCGCTTTCGGGTAACACTTACCCCATCATCAAGTGGAACAGAGAGGTTAATGCAGTACTCGCGTAGACCTTTATAGGAGCGCAGCAATGCACCATGGTATAATTATCAAGCGTCACAAGGTTAAGGTGTTGCCATCGCAGCAGAGAATAGATACAATTTCCGACTTTAGTTACACATAACACAAATTGTGTTGCACTGTTAAAATTGTCAAATTCACATGTTATTGTTTTATTAAATTAATTGTAATTTAAAGTTCAAATCGGCGTCGTGGTTTTTCCAAACTTTTGGTATGTCCACTGGCGTGTTATCATTAATTAAAAAAACCACGTCGCCGATTTGAACTTTAAATTACAATTAATTTAATAAAACAATAACATGTGAATTTGACAATTTTAACAGTGCAACACAATTTGTGTTATGTGTAACTAAAGTCGGAAATTGTATCTATTGCTCGGCTGCGATGGCAACACCTTAACCTTGTGACGCTTGATGATTATACCATGGTGCATTGCTGCGCTCCTATAAAGGTCTACGCGAGTACTGCATTAACCTCTCTGTTCCACCTGGTGATGGGGTAAGTGTTATCCCGAAAGTGCTAGTGGAGGTTTTATTTTTTAATAGATTTCATCTTTTAATTAAATAGCGTACATAGACGGTGGTATTTGTTTTGTATGTTATTTTGTCCATTCAAGATATTAACGTTTCCGTGACTGGTTTCCAGTGCGCGGAGACCTGCTCTATTCATGGACATTGCCTAGTTCCAGCGCTCCAATACTTCTGCTTTGCATATTGCTATTGTGACGTACCTGCCAGCAGGACGCACACGACATAAAGGCAGATAGGAATCAAAACAAGCGTCTGCGTAGCTCAGTTGGTAGAGCGACTTGTTCCGGAATAAGCGGCCTCGGGTTCGAATCCCGGCGTAGACCAAAAATGACGGAGAAATTTACTTCGTTATACTATGGGGTGTTATTTTGTCTATTCAGTGTGTTCGGTTTTCCGTGACTGGTTTCCAATGCGTACACACCTACTCTATTCATAGCCATTGCCTAATTTCAGTGTCCCTATACTTCTGCTTTGCATATTGTACTCGGGTGTTATTTTGTCCCTTCACGATATTAACGTTTCCGTGACTGGTTTCCAGTGTGCAGAGACCTTTTCTATTCATAGACATTGCCTAGTCTACGCGTCCCAATACTTCAGTTTGGCATATTTTTATCCGGTGTTATATTGCCCATTCAGTGTATTTTAATGTGCTGTACATCCAGAGTCTTTCTCGAAATGCGTGAAAGGAAAGGCTCATTTGCCTTTATTTAGGCGGTATTTCTCATTTAAAGAAAGAATTTAGTACGAGACTTAACATTTTCAGTAGAAAGAATAAGTCACTGGAAAACGAGCCCTCGCGTTCAAGTTTTGAAATGTTATCTGAGGTTCACATGTGCATGTGAATAACATAGGGTTTTTTTATCGTGTTCTTTAAAAAAAATAACTAGCTACTTATGCAAATACGACTGTATCCAAAGTAGGGTAAACTAAGTATCCCGAGGCTACATTTCATTTTCAAGCAGCGTTTCACGACGAAAAGGAATCTCATTTTTAAATTAAATATAATAGCATTCAGGGAATTGCATCCATCATTCGGAATACGCATCGGTTTTTCATAACAGAATTAAAATTAAATTATACCTGATTCTCTTTCACTGTTATTTTGCTATTACAAAGCTGCCTCTAGAGCTAAATCTTTCGATCGCACTAATAACTAAGCAGCCGGAAAAAGAAATTACTTTTTTTAGTCTCTCATTGCTTTAAGCGAATTGTTCTTTTGCTTTCCAAAAAATGTCTCCCTAGTGTATCGATTACATACATCCACGGGTTGTTTATTCGTTTTTGAAACTTAGAAGACCAGAGGATTTTTTTAAAGAATTTAAGGCCGGCAAAAGTCATCCTCTTCTTACTCTAGAAAAAGATTTCCTGAAACAATATAAACTCAACAGTGCCTTCAGCTGCAAAAATAAATAATTACCTTATAACTTAAATTGAGGCAATTATTAGCGCTTGACGGTTTTTATTGAGTTATCTGTACTGCATTAGTTGCAATATACAAAAAGACATGGGAAACGTTTTGACACTGAATTCACATATTCATTTATAAGAAACTTTAGGAATTCGAATTCAATACCTATTTTTTTTTTTTTTTGCCCGTGTGTAAATGTTCACAATTCGTTAAGTTATTTTAGTCCTCCATTTTATGCTTTTATTAGGTGTACAAATAAGGTTTAAAGCGTTTTTTGTGTGACGTATACCGCTAATTTACATATCCGACATTCCCCCGCGTGACCGTAACTGGTCCAGAGTATAAAATGTGACACAGAAGTTTGCCCAACAGTCAAACGCACTTGCACATTGGTAGGTGAAAGATGGCAAACGGTACTGCGTTTATTCGACACTACATTCGTTACGAATTTCATGAAGGAAAATGTGCTGCAAAAGTATGTGCATCGATCTGTTTTGTTCTGGGGGAGAATATTGTATCGAAAAGCACGTGTGGGCTTCGGTTTAGATGGTTTAAAGCAGGTGATTTTGACGTTAGCGATCGAGAACGTAGCTGCGCTCCTCAGAAGGTCGCACATGAGGAACTGTAAGCATTGCTGGATGAAGATTCATCTTAAACGCAAAAACAACTAGCTGAACAACTGGGGGTAACTCAACAAACCATTTCCAATCGTTTATGCGCAATGGGAAAGATTCCGAAGGAAGGAAAATGGGTGCCACATGTCCTGTGCCAGAGTGACAAGGATGAATGTGTCATGAAGTGTTTGAATCTCTTGAATAAACAACACAGAAAGAGTTTCCTGTGAAAAATCGTTACGGGTGATGAAAAGTGGATATGGTACGACAATCCCAAACGCAAAAAACACTGGGTAGACCGCGGTGTAGCAACGATTTCGACACCGAAACGCAATATTCACTCCACGAAAGTTCTGCTGTGCATCTGGTGGGATATGAAGGGTGTGTGCTCTATTATGAACTATTGGAATAGGGTCAAAACTGTTACTGCTGATCTCTACAAGCAACAATTAAGGCGATTCAACCAGGAAATCTTTTGGAAACGTCCATTCGCAGGCAAAGGATTGTGTCTCGTGAAATTACTGCATGACAACGCTAGGCCGCATGTCTCGAAATCGGTTAAGGAAACGTTATTGACGCTTGGCTGGCACATTTTGGAGCACCCAGCGTATAGTCTCGTCATAACCCTTTCAGACTATCGTTTGTTCCTATCGATGCAACATAGTTTGTCTGCTGTACGGTTCCGGACATGTGACGAAGTGCAAAAATAGATTGACGACTTCATCGCGTCACACAACGAAGTATTTTTCATGGCTGGAATCCGTCAGCTGCCCGACTGATGGCGGACGGGGATAGATAACGACGGCGCATATTTTGATTCGTAAATGTATTTTTGTTTTCTCTCAAATTACATGTTGCGTTGTCTTAAAACGCTTTAAAATTTATTTGTACACCTAATAAGTTCACAGCACTCTGTAACGTCTGACGCACACTTCCTTTAAGATTGTTTTAGTAGACATGTACATATTGGCAAGGTGTCCATTAAATCTTCGAAAGAGACGTAACGCACACCTTGTCCTTTGGGATTTCATTCTGTACTTCGGCGAGAGGGATAGTATAATGACAAATAACATTAATGCTAAAGGAAGTATGTCTCGAGGAGGATGTGTTTGATTATGGCAGGTATCATGGTGTGTTTAAGTGAAAAGTAAATAATCAAAGTTTAGTTCTACGTGAGGCGAGCTGTGTGTGTTTGAGACGCAACCTGGTAACGGAGAAGATTTACTGGTGCACGAAATATTTTCTGTTGGCGGCGGTATACCTTTGTTTGGTCCCTATGGGTTCTGTTCCTATTTTTCGAAGCGCGGCCAACTAACTGTGCAGTTAGGCTTCACGGTCTAACAAGCTGCTCTTTCTTTACCTTAGCTTATTCTAAGTATAACCTCTTAGCTTGCTATTTGTAAAGGGAAGTTTAAAAAAACGAGTCAGACACTACTTTCCTAAAATCTTCTTCACCATGATTTTTTAATTGTTATTTTGAGTTTTATTCTGCATATACACATACACTTTGAGCCTCATGTTATAGAGGTCCGGTTTGTTGAGACTCTACTGTAATACCTTGAAGCGCAGCGTTGTTATTCTTGGAAGACCAAAAAAGACGATTTACCGTGAGCGCAGCACGACTATGCGTGTCATCGTTTTAAAGTTATCGACGAGATCTATTCAAATATACAAAGAACATATCTCAGTGGTTTAAAAAATATATGTATAAAAACATATTGCAAAAGTTTAAAATGAAATGTTAAAAAATTGTTTTCATGGGAAAGATTTAACATTTTCGACAATGTCGCGAAATTCGCAGAATGCACGCAAGCAAAATTGGAGAAAATAAAAAAGAGAGGCAAGAGTAAGTGATGAGGTATCTAAGAAGCCCAAGAAGACAGAGCACCATGTTGGGTAATTCGTGCATAGATCTGCTTTGTGTTCGCAATGTATCCAGCATTATTTGTAAAAATTATGCAAGCTACTTTTCATATCATAGACCTATGTTGGCTATAAGAAATTGAATAAACGCTTTGAAACCATACTCGACTAGCGTTGTTAGTTTTGTTATATATTAATATTTACGTTACTTTAATTTTCGCCGTATAGCAGTTAATGCATTTAGTAACTTACACCGACATAGTTTGTTGCTTGAAAAGATTTTTTTGGTGATTTTCCACGTGAGCACTGGCTGTTCCATACAGCGATGGCCTCTATGTTGACGCTAGTGAAGAAAGCGAAGGGTTCTCCCTTTCACTTTCTTCACTCGCCTCAACAGTTTCTGGCCGGCTGAATCGCCTCTATCATATCATCTGCAGAAAGAAAGGATGCTAGATGTGGAGATAGCATTATCTACATTAACGATTGCAGGAACATCATCAAGAAGTGTTATGCTCTGATGTTGCAGCCAATCAGAGAATAGATCATCCATTTCATCATCAGATTTGGCTGTGGTGTACAACCTAGCTTTTCTAAAGCAGTTTTCGAGTGCAAGACACATACTTGTTCTTAAACATTATCAGCTACAAAGCAACAGTCTATGGCACAGGTCGCTTGTTGAACATTTCATGTACTCTCTTCCCCTTTACTTTTCTATCAACATCCTTCCCCTAACACACAAATATTCCACTGCGCTGTTGCAATTTCGCACTGTATTCCACCATTCCAGGACAGTGCGCTGCAATTTTTTCGTGTTTCATTAAATATGGAATTTCATTAAATTTTGTCACTTGTTAAGATTGATATTTTTTCCCTCTTTAGATCCGGGAATTTCAAAAAAAAATGTGAGTTATCAAATTTACTCTGAATGCACATTATACCAAACAAAAGCTACCGTTTCAATCGTTAAGGTGTTTCCACTGAAATCTCTGCGTTATGTTTCCAATGGCAAAACTTATTTGCATATTTTCTTCGCAATTAATGTATTCCCAATGATGAAAATTCGCACATCGATAAAACTAACTTTAAGTTACTGCATGGGATGCTTAACGCTTGCTAAAACATAACCATAATTATATTAAAAATAGATCATTTTTCTTTCATGTTCAGACCTGTTAATAGATGGCAAGACCTGTACATTGATGACGTCAGTAGACAAATAAATGTAGAATTGCTTAATTATGGTTATTTTTTAGCAAGTATTAAGTATCCCATGCTATAACTTAAAGTTAGTTTTATCGATGTGCAAATTTTCATCCTTGGGAATACATTAATTGTGAAGAAAATATGTAAAGACGTTTTACCATTGGAAACATAAGGCAAAAGGCCTTAAGCGGGTTCTGCTATATTTCAAGCGCGCACGTCCTTTCTCAGACGAACCTGAATTTTTCCAACGTAAATCTGTTCCTTGATGAATTAATATATGTTTCGTTAATTTTATGTAAGTGGAACATGAAACATGTACAAAAAGAATGTGTTTACTATATTAATTATTAAATTGAGATTCTTAGAGTTGGCCTCAACAAAAGACATTACGGCTCAACAGACATTTCTTCATACAAATTGTAACTGAGTGTTGTCTCTAGTGATGTATTACAACGTTGCACTTCCATTTCTGATGCGAAGTGAATAGCAGATTACCCACGTGGCTAGTGAAAGTTACACGTGTATTTGCATACATGAATATGACTGTTACACTCACTGATACGTCATCTACGCTGCGACTGTTTAAACAGCAATGACTATACATAAAAACGAATTAACAGTATGAAAATTTTATTGATTTTACTTAAAGTAATACTAGGATAAATGTGTGAATGAAAATCGCCAGTACACGAATGTACGTTGTCCCGAAGAAGAGGGGAATAAACACAACCAGAAATTCCCTTTCAAACAAGTATGATCCTTGCATTATGCAAATAGAAACAAACACTCCGAAAAGTAATTAATGAATTTCCTAAGTGTAATTAAAAGCGGAATGTTTTTAATAAAATAAACAATCCGGATATGACGGTCAAAACTCTTTTGAATTATTTATTTAGGCGCACGGGTTTGAAAAGCTAATTTCTCCGTAAAGCACGTAATGCACTGCTATGAGAAAAAATGGCGATTTTGCAGTTCCTCCGCGAATTTTTAAATTTAATTATGGAATTTCAATGAAAATTGGAGAAGCTTCGTTTGGGTATTTGCAGAGATACTTTCCTTATGCAATGTAGTCCTAGACTGACACACACTGTACGGATACCCTTGCTACGAACGATGTACACACATCTCTAGAACGATTTTCCTGCAATATATTTGTTTAAAATAAAATTATTTACTTCTTAAATGTTCTATCTGACACCCCTTCCTCTGGATTATGAACCTACATCTAGATTTCCAAGATAACAGCCCCGGTAGCATAGTAATGTCGAATCGACGTCGATTTTTTGGTTACCAAGTCGATATTACCTCGAATCATGGTTTTCGACGTAAAATCAATGAGACGGAACGTCAAGAAAAATCATTACATTGAATTTCAGTATACATGTAGAGTGTTTTACGCAGTTTCCTTTTAGGTCCATTAAATCAGATATTCGATATATTTTATGCTATCTGTAAGCATCGCGCGCATGCGCCTTTTCAACCATTACGCCAAACAATTTTTTTTTTTTTTGTTTGGAGGTTTACGACCACCGTGAGCAACTCAATGGGCTATAAGCAGTCGCCCGTCCCTAATTTAGGGTCACTGGTTCCAGGGAAGGGAGAGAGCCAGTGCCGTAAGACAAACGCAACATCCATGCCTGACCGGGATTCGAACCCGGACCCCTTACGGACGAATGATCAGAGGCCAAAGCCTTAGACGACTGCGCCACCAGGGCGGCCAAAAATTTTGGATGCTGGGGTGTTGGTCTGTTGTAAGACGATATTCTTATTTACCTGTCTCCTTTTTCGCCGGTAAGTTAAAAGTCTTTTTCTTTTCTTAGGTATGTTTATAAGAAGTTGAGTCTTGTTCCTTTAAGTAGAATTACTTTTTAAGATATATAATTTGTACGTACGCATATACGAATTAGGGATAGGCCTAGCGCGACGCTGACAGATCACCAAAACGTCTGTGAAATTTTTGAGAATTATGTGTCTTTACGAATGCGCCCGAAAACACTTGCATGTTGAAAAAATTAAAAAAATTACATAGTTTTTTAATCGTAGACAGCGTTGTAGAATCGTTCTACGAATACGAATACCTTCTACTTTTTATGCCACTAATTAAAAGTTCAGAATTTTGTGTTTCAACATCTAAATTGTAGAGTAAACATAGATTCGACCTAACAACAGTACTAGAATCGATGACTAAACTGCATAACATCAACGTAGAATCGACGTCTATACTACGTAGCAACGATGTATATGTTTCTCTCGAAAGGTCAAATCTTCGTCTACGGTTGACTTGATATTGACTTAATAAGTTTAAAACTCGACGTCGAAAAGACGTAACAAAAGTGGGCCAGGATATCTATTAGGTGTGCAACTTAATTCTCGGCCACAGACACGACACCTTGACAGCAAATTATAGCAAATCGGATACGTACCTAATCAGGGAAATAATCCCTGTCGTGTTGAATACATTTAGCCATCGGTCAGGGAGCTACCGAATGCCATTGTGGAAAAAAGAGGGCTGTTTCGAGTTGATAAAGACATCAATACTTGTGTGGACCTCCTCGACAGAAGTGAAGTGCGTATCACTCAGGTGATGTTGCAGGCAGCGAAAGCAGTGATAATCCGACGGGGCGAAGTCTGGAGAATACGCCGGGTGGGACAAAATCTCCCATCCTATATCGATGATCGTGTTTAACGTCGTTTCCGCGGTGTGAGGACGCGCGTTATCCTGAAGCAACAGGACCGGCCTTCTGCCCTTGCCGGTGTATGGCCTTTTTGCCTCTATTGCGTCACTCACGCGAATGAGTTGCTGACAATAACGCTCAGCACTGACCGTTTCATCAGGTTTGAGCAACTCATAGTGTACGACACCGCGCTGATCCCACCTTATGCACAGCAACAACTTCCTGGCATGGATATTCGGTTTGGCGGTACTGGTGGTATGCTGACCTAGATAAATCCACGTTTTGCGCCGCTTAGGATTATCGTAGAGGATCCACTTCTCATCACAGGTTAATATCTTGTGGAGGAAATGCTTCTTCTTGAATCTGGAAAGCAAGGATACAGCAACATCGTAGCTCCTAGACTTGTTCACAGCTAGGAGTTGGTGGGGCACCCAACGGCCGTCCTTGTGAATCCGTCCAAACTGGTGCAGGCGCTTTGCAATGGCTTGCCGTGTTACTCGGAGTTCCTGGGCGAGCTCTGACTGTGTGAGACAGGGATCCGCGTCCAACAGTTGTTCCAGTTCCTCATCGTCAACTTTCTGTGGCTGTCCCGGACGTTCTGCATCACGGAGATCACGTTTTCCCTGCTTAAACCGCTGTAACCACTTCTTACACATACTGTAGGACACAGCAGCCTCACCCAAAGCAGCACAGATCATTTGCTGGACTTCCGCGGCACTTTCTTTCAGCTGAAACGCAAACAGGAGACAGTGCCTCAAATGTTGCTTCTCGAACGACATTGCTTTCACCGTCAACTTTCGTTCCTTCTGTCACTACAGTTGTGAGCGATTACGGTTGCCTGGAAAGCTGTTGAATGGCACTGCAATCAGCCATTATTGCACCCAGCTATTTGCATTTGCCGACGTTCTATGATCGCTTGCGGTTAGGGGCCGAGAATTAAGTTGCGCACCTAATATATTCGACGTTTCATATCGACCAAAAATCGATCAAAAATTCGACGGCGAATCGATGTAATGTGCTACCGGGGAGGGCATTTCTTGAAATTGGTAGTGGTGTTTTATTCCACTCCTCCTCCACTGCTTTCCATAGACCGATCGCTGTTTTGGGTCTGCGTTTAGAAAGCGCTCTTTCTAGCAGTCCGAAGCAAAATAGTCCATTGGTGACACATCAGGGGACTTTGAAGGAATATGAGCAAAAAGGTATAGACCTGATACCTGTCTCTTTTTTATTTTTTTTAGAAATAGGGTGGTAGATTTAGATGTATGACAGGTAGCCTTACCCTGACGGAGTTCTACTGTTTGAAGGCTTTGTGGATAAAGAAATGGTATTTCTTCTTTAAATATAAGAGTTGAACCATTATTTTGGTATTATGTAAAACTGAAATAGTAACACTGTACTAGTGATCCGATTTATTGGCGTAGAAAGTAGACACGTAAGCACTTCCAAGCTTTCGCACATTAACCAGATGTTTTTTTCAGAGGATTTAGAGTTTAGACAGAAGCAGCAAACTGAATAATAGAACCCTTTAACTATTTAAGAGCGGGAACTTGACTTGGCAATAAATAGATACGACGTTATATTCCTTTAAAGATACGAGGCATCACGTTGGTTGTGCGCGCGGTATCCTGGTACGGAGAAGGCTTTACTTGAAGAACTGGTTCCATATTCGTGGCAACTCTTGTGAAACGCTATCATTGCAAGTATCGCTGTTGGTAATGATTTTCAAGCTGTACATTTAGGGGTATAGAGTAGGTAGCTAATTTCTTTAAATCCTCCCACATAGGAGCAGCGGACTTGAATTTGACTTCTTTGTATACTGCCGTGGCTACTTTACCGTACTTTGTGTCCCTTTTATGTTCGTTGACTCTGATACCAAACGAACGCTTGGTCATTCCAATGTAGTATCGTTTAGAGCCGTCCGGATACTGTAGGGGTATCGCATAAACACCTGCTTCGAGAAGTGGTTTTTCACTTTTTCTCTTTAGCATAGTATATAAAGATGTAGAAGACCTTATGCCTTTATCTTTAAATGAATATAACGTCGTATCTATTTATTGTCAAGACAAGTTCCTGCGTTGAAATTGTTAAAGCGTTCTAGTATTCAGTTTGCAGTTTCTGTCTGAAAAGCTATCTGGTTGATGTACGAAAGCTTGGAAACGCTTATGTGTCTATGTCCTACGCCAATAAATCGGATCGCTAGTATATTGTTAATAGTTCCTACATCGATCCATGCTTAATCAATATCACGATAAATTTCCATCTGTCTCCATATGCGTCATAACTTGCGTACATATGGTTCGATGTCGATGAAACTTTAGTATGTCGTAGAGGACCACCTGGGAATGAACCCAGTTGAAAATGGGTGAAGTGGGGTCAAAGGTCAGGACATAGGTGGGGATGCATTCCATTGCCCTTATGCGTCATAACGTGCGCAAAAATGGTTCAATTTCGATGAAATTTTAGTATGTGGCAGGGAACCACCTGGGGACGAACCCTATCGAAAATGGACGAAATGGGGTCAAAGGTCAGGACATAGGAACGGGATCCATTCCGTCGCCCTTATCCTATACTATTAAAGGAGCAATTCTTGTGTGTATTTAAATTTTATTTTGAAAACGGTTCTAAGGATTTTGATGAAAGTCGTTAACCTACCGTTTTCCGGTACTAGAAATCAATTTAGCTTGATCTCGACTTTAGGAAAATTCGTTTAGTGCGTTAAATAACCACCCCGAATTACCATGTTTTTAGTGTCATGGCGTCGTCCCACTAATGTTACCCATGCTTAGAAATCTTATGACGTCACAATCTCGCGATTGAGATGTTAGCGCGCGGTAACGTTATATGTCTCATTACGTCAACCGTTGTGTGTGGATCCTATTAAACTTTTATGACGTCACACTCTTTCGAGCAGATGGTCACGATTCCCATCTGCCTCATTACGTCGCGCGTTGTATGCGTATGTCCGTCCGCACGATAACTCGCGTAAAAATTGTTCGATTTCGATGAAATTTTAGTATGTGGAAGGGGAACACCTGGGGAGGAACCCTGTTGAAAGTGAACGAAATGAGGTCAAAGGTCAGGACATAGGAGCGGAATCACTTGCATCGTCAATTTGCGTCATAACTTACATAAAAATTCTTCGACTTGGATAAAATGTTAGTATGTCCTAGGAGCCTGCCTGGGGACAAATCCTGTTGCAAATGGGCTAAATGAGGTCAAAGGTTAGGACACAGAAGCGGAATCTATTCCATAGCCCTTATGCATCATAACTTACGTAAAAATGCTTGCATTGTAACAAAACTTTATCATGTTATTTCGGAGGTATACTGAACCGGTTCTGTTGAATATCATGGAAATGGGGTCAAAGGTCAGGGCGTAGGAGTGAGATTTATTCCACAACCATTATCCTCATAACGTGAGTGATAACTTGAGTAATGATTTCTGGTATGTTGGAAAGCGCATCATAATCAATGCATTGCATGATTTTACTAACTTGTTTTTTTTTTGTTTTAGATTCAAATCTTTGTTTATTGCTTTGTTTGCAGCTGATACCTAGATTTTTAACGACCTAGCGATTGCACTTTGGGACGATGGATTTTGTTTTAGACCTTACTTTTGAAATAGTCGTAAAAGTACGTACCTCGTTTGGATATTAGTTTGGTGTTTGTTCTCCTGTTACAGGCAATGCTTGACTATTTTTCCCTCTATTATTAATAATATTGCTTATTTTACATTCAGAAATGATTATTCCATGATTCTCACAGCGTTTCCTGTAATTACAGAATGCAAATATTTCTCTTCGTAAACAGCAAAAACATAACCTTCTATCAACAGCTTGTTTACGTGGGCCATTTTCTTAACACACGATGTTTAACTGAGGCACGTGTTTCTTTCATGTTCATCTAACACGCTCTTGCCAGTTTCTATTCTTGAACTTTTTGTTTTAGTTTGTCTAATTTCTTATCCAAAACGTTATGGCTGCCCCGGTGGCGCAGTGGTCTAAGCGATGGCTTCGGATGATTCTTCCGGTGAGAAATGGATGTGTTCTGTGTATTAATTAGTGATCATATCATTATGAAAATAACTTACATGAGATAGACAACTATACCTCAATACACAACATACCCAGATAGACAACCATAAGCAGATAAACAACATATCCTGTGTGAAACCCAAATTTGCAGGGGACGTCCCGTGGCGCAGTGGTCAAAGCGATGGCTTCTGATTATTCGTTCGAAAAAAGGTCCGGGTTCGAATCCCGGTGAGGAATGGATGTTGTGTTTGTCTTACGGCACTGGCTCTCTCCCTTCCCTGGAACCAGTGGCCCTAAATTAGGGACGTGCGACTGCTTACAGCCCATTGGGTTGCTCACGGCGGTCGTTAAACATCCAATAAAAAAAAACGTATGAAAATGTGTGAAGGTCTGTGTAAGAAAATGTTCTGTTTGGGAAAAAAAATTTGGGTGGCTCAGTGATCTAAGCGATGGCATCTGATCATTCATCCGAAAGGGGTCCAGGTTCGAATCCCGGTGAGGAATGGATGTTGTGTTTGTCTTACGGCACTGGCTCTCTCCCTTCCCTGGAACCAGTGGCCCTAAATTAGGGACGTGCGACTGCTTACAGCCCATTGGGTTGCTCACGGCGGTCGTTAAACATCCAATAAAAAAACGTATGAAAATGTGTGAACGTCTGTGTAAGAAAATGTTCTGTTTGGGAAAAAAATTTGGGCCGCCCCGGTGGCTCAGTGATCTAAGCGATGGCATCTGATCATTCATCCGAAAGGGGTCCGGGTTCGAATTCCCGTAAGGCATGGATATTGTGTTTGTCTTACGGCACTGGCTCTCTCGTTTCTCTGGAACCTGTGACCCTAAATTAGGGACGGGTGACTGCTTATAGCCCATTGAGTTGCTCACGGTGGTCGTTAAAAATTGAATTAAATCTCACACAGATATCACTGAATTGAATTTTCATACTTATCACTACAATGACATATAGACCCATACATCCAAAAACCCTCATGATGAAGCGCAGCTTAAATTATATTGGTTCTGAATATTGGAATAAACTGCCAACTGAGTTGATCACAATAAATAACCTAAATTTATTCAAACATAAACTAAAAAAATAATAACTTCAAAACAATTTTGTTTACAGTATAACTAACATCTAACATTACTGCTGTGTTTTATGAACCTGTGACTGATTTCCTATTTAATTGGGAAATCATGGTTTGTCAGGACTCTCCGAGGCCTTTACCCCAATTTTCCCTGCTGTTCTTATGAAATATAAAATATTTAAGTACATTCACAAAGCCTACAATGTAACAGCAAAAAATAAAATGTATTATTATTATTATTATTATTATTAAACCTGCAATAAAAAAAAACATTTGGGCCCCATTTAGTTCAAGGGCATCACCTAAAAATTAAATAAACGTCCCTTAAAAGGTGAAATAACGAAATTATTCTCTCACACGCCCGATAGAATCATGCGCCGCTTGGATTCCAAAGGCAGATCGAATCCTCATATTAAGCACGTACCTGCTGCAATTTAGTATTACTGAAGAACAGTTCTTCTTTCAGATGACTTACACAGGCTTGTCGCCCGGTATGTCCTAGCCTTTGCCTTCCAGTGTGGAAATTACAGTAGTTTGTTTACTTTCATTCTTATAAAATTCTGTCACTCCTGAACGCCAGTCGCAATGTCAAAATCAACTAACTCCTCACGCAGAGAGAGTTTTTTTTTATTTCTTCTTATTCTTTGCCCATCTCTGTGCTCATGGGTTTTGCAATCCATCCCACTTTGTGAGAAGTTTGGACGGAAGTCGCATTTTAACGAGGATTTCTACGCGAAATAAAATGGAAGATATCATATTGGTATTCGTCGGAAGATGTCGTGTCCCCTCCCTTGATGAGCTATTCTGCCTCAGATGTGTATGCATATTTGATTTCGCGTAGGTGAGAAAGGAAATGGAATGACTTTGAAAAGGTATTTGAAATGGCAAGAATTTCGCACATGGTATTCGCAACTAATATCTTTCTCGAAAATTTCAATATGAAAAAGCTTTTCCGCTGTGTGCCTCCTTTGTGTTTGTTCAGAAGTTTATTAATCCTGCAGATTTCCCGAGTAATTACGATATTAATTACACTGGTCTGCAAAAAAAAAAAATAGCCTCATAAGAAATAATACGGGATTTTAATAGCCTTTTTTTGTGTAGAATTATAATATGTTGCTAGTTTTTTTCTATCATGCAAGGTTTTTCAGTGGCACGAGTTTTAAATATGAATAAATCTTATATTTCCATACCCAGCCCCGGTGGCGCATTAGTCTGAGCAACCATTCGTCCGAGATGGGACCGGGTTCGAATCCCGGTGAGGCATCGATGTTGTGTTTGTCTTGCGGCATTGGTTTTTTCCCTTCCCTGGAAGCAGTGGCCTTAAATTAGAGACGGGCAACTGCTTATAACCCACTGAGTTGTTCACGGTGGTCGTTAAACTTCCATTAAACAAAAGTCATCGCTCTTTCCCCGTTAATAAGTGAGTCACGGAAAAATTCTCATCGACGCCACCGGGAATCGAACCCAAGGTCTTCCAGTTACGCGTCGAACATGCTACCACTGCACCACAGCGGCCTCGAATTCTCCGGACTCACAAGTCTGGAGAAATCTCTACACTCGATTCCCGAATCTAGAGATTTCTCTATTCCCACTACAACAAGCGACCCACCATCACCATCAGGGAAATCCAAACTGCCGTCCGACTTCTGCTTCCTGGTGAGTTGGCCAAGCACGCAGTGTCAGAAGGAACCAAGGCTGTTACCAAGTATACCAGCTCCAAGTAAGAAAGTGCATTTTGAAAAAAAAAGAAAAACGTGCTTAATATGAGGATTCGATCTACCTTTGGAATCCAACCGGTGTATGAAACTATTGGGTGGGTGAGAGAAGACATGCAAAATCTTGTTCGTACTTGTTTGTGGCATACATTTATAAATTATAAATAAACTAAATGAAAGCCCGTCGGCAATGAAGGAGGGAAATAAATATGCAGAATAATTTTTCAGTGAGAGAATAATTTCGTTATTTAACCTTTTAAGTGGAAGTTGCTTGGAACTCCACCGTCGTGGGTGCTATAACGATTAACATAGTAGAACGGAAATCGGGAGATGGGGGTTCGATTACCGCTCCGAAGCGATGAAATTTTCGAGTGTTCTGATAGGATTACATGGATGACTCATATTCAAAATTTCTGTTCTGTTTGCTTTGAATATTTATCAATTTCCCCATGTATTATGAGGAATATTTCTTCCTTCATTGATTTATCTGTGTTTGCCAGTGTTATTCGACTAAAATCAATTTTAACAAGGGAAAAACTAATTAGTACGAGAAATGAAATCTAATTGCGAGTGTGATGAAAGTGTCTTTACGCAGAAAAAAAGAGAGTTTCGGGTTTGTGATAAACAAACTTTTACTGACATGAAAAATCTTGTTCGTGCGTGTTTGTGTTAACTAAGTATGTGTTCATAAATAATAAAATAACACATTCCGCGACTTCTAGAACTCCCTTCTTTTTTACTTTTTGTTTGTCAACACCTTTCGCGTTAATGAAGATATTCCAGTTAAAATGCTTATGTAATTCATGAAAACGGTACATTTAACTGCAATATCTATGTAAATATCTTTGGTTTTCAGTTTTTCTCTCACAGATTGTATTTCTTCTTGTTTCGAAGTAATTTAATTTTGGCAGGTAAAAGAAGTGTTTCTGGTTTGCAAAATAGAAAGACCCATTAGAAGCCGAAAGTGAAGCAATTCTCCAAGTCTATAATTCGATCATTTCTAACAAAACTAATTCACTAATTCCGCAGCTAGCATTAGACATGTGTGTTAAAATTTAATTCCTAGGGAAATGAGCATACATACAAATCAGCATATTGGATTTTTGAACGGCTTGACATTTTTGTTTACTCGTGGACCTGCATTTCGGTAGTTTGCTAGAAACCACACTTTTTCTTTTTTATTTGTGCATTTGGTACTCTATTAGGAACAGTTCAGTTAAATCAGAAAATATGCAGATAGTGTTTTGCACCTATCTGATGCCTAAATAATTTCCCGCGGTAAAATATTTAGAAGCGCTAACGTCATTCCAAAGGGGGGATATGTACGTACAAAGAGCATCCTGAAAGTAGTGCCTCTTCGCTCATGAGATTTTTATTTGTAGTAGCAAAAAATGTGAATTAGGAGAATTCGAATTCGTGCAGAAATAGTCCAAAGTAATCGAGGTAGTTGCCTTCAATGCACGATCTTAAAAAACAAGATCGTTGTTTTTAAAAAACAAGATCGTTGTTTTTTTGTTTTTTAAGATCGTGCATTGAAGGCAACTACCTCGATTACTTTGAAAAAATGTGAAACTTGGTGGCAACACACTTGGACATATTGTTAATAATGCTAGCCTATTCAAGTTCTGTCCACGACTTTCTATACATTTCCGCCATCTTTGAACCCATTGGTAAAATCCATTTTGGAAACATTCCTGAGGCTGTCGTTTCACCCATGAGTTCACAGCCAGTTTAAAGTCTGTCATATCGTCGAAACGTTCCGCACGAAAAGTGTTTTTAAAAGGGGCAAATAGAAAAATGTCTGAGGGAGCCAAATCAGGAATGTAGGGGTTGGGGCATCACCGTCCACCCCATTTTGGCAATAGCCCGTGAAGTCTCCATTGAGGTGTGGGGACGTGTGGTATCATGGTGTAAAGCAACACTATGAGGTGGAATGTCACGTCTTTTCCATCAGATAGCTTACTTTAGCTTCTTCAATGTATGCATACAGTGAGAACTGTTTATTGTTGCAACTCCCGGATGGTGGACGATCAGCTGTGATGAGGTCTTTCACTCGTTGCCTGTTGGCATATATCGCTGCAGTTGCGGGTCTTCCACTCCGTTGTTTGTCCGACACTGAACTTTCTAACTCTCGAAACCTCTTCATCTATCTTCGGACATTACTGATATCGATTGTAGCAGCTCGATACACCGCCAGGAGTCTTCTGTGGATTTCTGGAGTCTCACATCCCTCTTTTTTCCAGGAATTAAATTACGGCTCGCTGCTTTTCTCCGTCATTCATGATCTTTACTTCCGATTATGAAAACAATCTGTTCCCACAATGGTAACGTATCATAGTACATGTGAGAGTAGTTTCATTAAAATCACTTCACATTTTCAAAAGTTATTAAGGAGGAGACATTACTTTCAGGGTGCCCCTTGTATTTATGCCGTTCAGAAAACTGAGAAAATGCAGAGGAATCGTGTGAAAAATTTGTTTCTAACTAACTTATGTTGCAGGTGACTTCTTGGGCGAAGGTTTAAAGACTTCAGGGGCAAATCTAAGGGCAATAAACAGTCGCTCATCTCTAATTTAGAGCAACTGATTCCAAGGACGGGAGAAAGCCAGTGCAATTAGACAAACGCACGGCGCATGCTCCATCCTGGACTCGAGTCCAGGTCTAAACCGCTCTGGGACCTTTCAGCTCCCAGAGCGGAAGTCCTCATTTGAAGCCAAATTCTAGAAACTCAAATGCTTAATTAATATAAATGTAGTTTTGCGTTATCTATTGGCATTACTGTCTTCTAGGAATAAAAACATGCATGAGCTAGTTACACGATTACAGCAACCCTATAAGGAAAGCATTTTCCTATTTTGACTTCCAAGCGCCATCATACCATTTTCCAGGACATACTAACGTAAGAAACTGACAAGGAAACGGACATGTGGTTGTCGCTGATTGCAAAACCAAAGTATGTTATTTAGATAGAGTATCATAAGATATTTTTATATCTAAACTTTGAGCTGCTGTGGACAACAGGGGGAGCCACTATAGCCTTGCTCATGAGCATTATATTATGTAATGTATGTATATTATGAATGTTATATTAGAACTTCTTACAATTATTTTCTATAAAAATAAGTGCAAGAAGTCCTATAAAAATATGGTTAATTCATAACGGACACTGTGTTCGTAACATAAGACATGAACTTTTGGCCCAGAGACCACTTTCTCCGTCTGCAGTCTTTTGTTCACTATCAGTTTTCAGCTCCTCGATTTCAAAACCTAATCCGCTTTGCATTTTATAAGTGTAGTTATGTCACTACTCATCCTGGATACTTCCAAACACCTCTCCAGTATTGTTTTGAATTTGGCCTAATTGAGGAATGTGGTAGAGAACATTGCGAGGAAACAGCATTCATGAAATGTGCTCACTGTGAGAACTACTTTTGTTTGGATCATTCCATAATTAAAGATCTTCATATTTTTTGTCGTACATGAAAGGTGAGTGCAATGTATATCCATTGCTGAACAGGCTATATTGTATATCTATTCTTGAATACTTTGTAATATATGACAATTGCTTAAAACAACAAAATCCATTCTTGCACGGGCCGCAAGAGTAATGGAGATCCCATGAATATTATCTCTGCCAGTGTTCTTTGATGTCCTATAGAGGCCGCGGGTGGCCTAGCGGTCAGCGTTCGCGACTGTCGTGGAGATAACCTCAGGTTCGATCCTGGGCAGGTACGAACGCTCGAACCACTAAATACCCGCCGTGCGTCGGATGGGCACGTTAAGCTGTCGGACCCCGGGTACTGCCCCCTCCCCCCGGTAATAAATAAATGCGTCTTCCCCCTCCTTTCTACCTCGATTCCGTGTCACTTTCCTATCGGGCACTCTAGCCCAAATCTCCTAGCTTCCTATTTCTAAGGGTTGTTTAAGACCTGGGATCAGACACTCCTTCCTAAAATCCTCTACATATGATCTGATCTGATCTTTGATGTCCTATAACTTCATCATTTATATTCCATAGCACATAAACGTTTGTCATTATACATTACCCCTTCAGTACTGTCGATTGATATAACAAGCACTGTGCATCTAGCGACAACGGTCCGGACCGTTCCCTTGTGTGACCACAAGAAGAACGTGATTATTAGGCATGTACAGGAATTCAACAGAATAATGTAAACACCCCGTTCAGAGACGTAACTTTTAATGCAGCTGCGTAAGTCGCAATACGCAAAGTTATCTACCACCTTTTGGTTGTAATAGCTTTGTTTAGAACCTCAAGGTCCTGTTTAAGTGCATTTAAAGTGTTTTGTTGCAAAACTTCTTTCGGGGTGACGACGAAATGAGCGACTTAAAGGACTTCGAAAGAGGGCTAATTGTTGGTTGCCGGCTAGTTGTTGCCTTCGTGACAACAGTCACAAGGGTAGTGGGGGTATCAAGAGATACTGTGTCTAGCGTCATAACAGCATACCGTGTTCGTTGCAAAACCTCGTCTGCGAAACACAAAAGCGGCCAGAAAATGACTCTGGCTGATAGAGACAGGAGAGCATTAAATAGGATCTCCGGACCCCAGTATCAACGAAAATGGTGCGGAGGGAACTGCATAAACAAGACATCCATGGCAGAGCTACTCTGGTGACCCGGGTGAATGCACAACGGCGACGGCAATGGTGCCAGCAGCATACAACATGGACTGCCGATGCATGAAAGCGTGTAATGTGGTGGGATGAATCCACATTCACACTATTCCCCACCGCATGACGTGTTCACGTGTGTAAAAAGCCGTCAGAAGCGTTTAACCCAGACGGTCTCCCCCAACAGTGCAGCACGGAGGAGGTTCTGTCGTGTTGTGGGCGGTCTTATCGGGGTTTTCAGAAGGTCCCCTGATTACTTTGAAGGGACGGATGACCGGCAGGGTGTATGAAACCATTTTGGCCGACCAAGTCCACACAGAGCTCGGAATGTCTAATCAATGATTTGAAGAACGTGAGGATGAATTTCCACACCTTTCTTGGCCTCCCCAATCACCAGACTTAAGCAGCATCTAGCTACTGTGGTCTGTGTTGGAAAACAGAGTAAGATTCCATTATCCTCCTCGTGCATCTCTCAATGACCTGAGCAGTCTCTGCATGAAGAATGCGATACCATCCCAGTAACCACATCCAGGATTTGTATACGTCCATTCCAAGGAGAATTCAGGTGGTTTTTTTTTAATGCCAAAGGGGGCCCCACATCCTCTTAGGGTGTAGGACAACCTTTGATAATCAAGAAACATTTGACGTTCAAAAAACATTCTGCATTCGTAAAACCTTCTTTTCCTAGGTCTTCACATTATTTTGTTCAACTCCTGTACGTGACTGCAGCGATAAGTCCCCTCAGAACGCTCGTCAGCTCCAATTTTCTGAATCTGTCGATCTTACGTCACACGTTATAAAACTTTCAGCAAAACTAAGCTGATGAATCATACTCGTGAAACTTCGTCCTTGCATGAGGGTTATGAGCACCGGAACATTATTGGAGTAGACGGCCAGAAAGTGTAAAACTCTGCCATTTAATTAATAACCAGCGCACTCATCTCCAGTTGTTATGCAGGCAACGAGATTTTTATTGACGTACTGTCAATAAGTAGCTACTAGGTTCGTTCAGAAAGTTTATCCAGCATGGAAATATCCTTCGGCATCTAAGTCCACAGTTGTCAATATACATCATCTAGTATTTGAAACTATTATTACATTGCCCGTCATCATTCACCGTGTTCATCATAGGGTCACTTCTCCTGAGTCGTCCTGAGCGTGATTTGCTACAGCAATGAAGAATGTTGCAGTGGCGTGATTTTATTTTATGTTCTCGTACTCAGGAAACGTCATTTCTTATATTATTAAGCACTGATGGAATAATTTCAAAAATTTGGCAGACAAGGACTTTTTTCTTCCTGTTGGTTCGTCTTTTTTCTTTTATCCCTCCTTTAGAAACCGCCGCCATGTGACGTCACAGCGAGGCTTACTGATTTTTTTTTTTTTTTTTTTTATTGGAGGTTTAACGACCGCCGTGAGCAACTCAATGGGCTATAAGCAGTCGCCCGTCCCTAATTTAGGGTCACTGGTTCCAGGGAAGGGAGAGAGCCAGTGCCGTAAGACAAACACAACATCCATGCCTCACCGGGATTCGAACCCGGACCCCGTTCGGACGAATGATCAGAGGCCATCGCTTAGACCACTGCGCCACCGGGGCGGCACTTACTGATTTCCTAGCACAAGTGCGTGTGTGTTATGATATGAAGCACATGCCTTGCTATCCATTTCACGCTGACCACAGCGTGACCTCTTTACCTTAAACATGAGGACGAAGAAATTGCGTGGTAACCATAAACTTCTTGAATTGTATTAAGTAATGTGTGATCCTGCTTTTTTTTTGCTTTTTTTTTTTTTTTTTTTTTTTTGCTGGAGATTTAACGACCACCGTGAGAAACTCAATGGGCTATAAGCAGTCACCCGTCCCTAATTTAGAGCCACTGGTTCCATGGAAGGGAGAACCACACATTCCGAGTGTTTAAAAATAATTTGTATCAATAAAGACAAATACCATCCGAGGTGCTTCCGAAAAGAACTGAAAGAAATGGAAGCTTCAAAATTATTCATAAGATTGTGGGGAAATTGCTGAGCCGCCCCGCGGTGGCGCAGTAGTCTAAGCGATGGCCTCTGATCATTCGTCCGAACGGGGTCCGGGTTCGAATCCCGGTGAGGCATGGATGTTGTGTTTGTCTTACGGCACTGGCTCTCTCCCTTCCCTGGAACCAGTGACCCTAAATTAGGGACGGGCGACTGCTTATAGCCCATTGAGTTGCTCACGGATGTCGTTAAACCTCCAATCAAAAAAAAAAAAAAAAAAAAAAAAGAAATTGCTGTTGTAAATTTCAGATCTTCATACGAACGTCCAGTTGCCAAATATCGAAGAGTTGCAATTAGTCTTTCATTACCCGTAATTGTTTATCTCATTCTCGTGCCTTGTTTCACCAGTCTGTGCTTTACCTTCTCAAGTAGCACACTAAACGCTTCCTCGCTCATCCGAAGGCAATTCCTGAAATCGTTAGGATTGTTTCTTTTTAATTCATTCAATAAACTCACATGTCCAAATTTTTCTCTTTCCAATAAGCATTGTTTTGTACATTCCGTTCTTTTCTTTTTTTTATATTCGTTTTCAGCTTTTTATTTGTCAAAATAGTCACATATAAAACTTGACGAACTTTTGATGACAAAAAAGACATTTTCACTCTTTAAAGGATACGCAAATGCGACGTGTTCCACAGAAGTGTCACTCAAAAGTGACGACCGTCTGTTGGCAAAACCAATCCGTGAGGAGACCCCCAGGTGGTCAACGTTTAATCTCCCGATCTAGGTGTGACACACAAACGTGTGTGTGGGGGAGGGGGACATCATTAGATTCGTCTAAACTGTTATAGCCCCTTTTAGAAGATAGTCATTCAGAAAGGATTAATGTCAATCAACTCCCTTACTGAGTAATTAAGCTATGGGAAAAGGAACGCTTCCTGATGCCCAGGTTGAATCGTTCAAGCAGCGTTTGGGGCACTTCTTGGACACCGAATGTTTTCGGTCCGGCTGATTTCATTCCATTTTGTATCATTCTAACTCCGAGTTAATTCGTTTCAACCGGTTAAAGAGGTAAGGTTTTCCTTTGAAAATCTTAAAAAGTCTTAACTTTGTGTTTCTTCAGTCCAGGTGAGGTGAAATCAGTTCCACTCTGATTATTGTAAAAAAATGATCAATCCATATCGGAGAGGGAATCAGGAAACAGAAGTTGTAGAAGAAATTTTATACAACGCTGATTTTCATAATGCTGATTGTAAATCAAGCGGTTAACGTATTAGTTAAAACCTTTTGTATGGTAAAACTGGTAATGTTCTTAGAAACGCCCTCACTTTAGACTGAATCCTTACCAAATATGGTGTTCTCACAGGAGAAAACTTTAGTGACGAGTTTTATATACACCTATTAGCCATTACATTATGACCATTTACCTAATTAGATGTAGAACCCCCATTAGCCCGCAAAACAGCCGCTACTCTGCAAGGCATCGATCTGATGAGGTGGCGATATGTATCCTAGGGTACCTGGTACCAAAATATCGACAGCAGGTCCTCCAGTTCCCCTACATAGTGGTGACTTAGCGCGAATCCGCTTTTCCAAGTTGAACCACAAATGTTCGATTGGGTTCATATCAGGTGAATTTGGAGGCCAGGGCATTAACAGAAAGTCCCCAGCATGTTCTTCGAACCACTCCTTGACGATTCGGGTAGTGTGGCACGGACTAATAGTTGCAGAGATATCGTGGGTACAGACGGACGAACGGACGGACAAACCGGTAACATAAGTACGATCTTTTTTTACAAACGACGTGCTAAAAAGCAACGAGAGGATCCGAACGATAGTAGTTTCTCGAGCTGAACAAAATTTGGACCGCAACATGCAGTTTCGTTCTGTTCCTCAGTCTACAGTAATCTAATCAATTCTTAGCGCAAATTTAACTCTCAATTGTAAGTTTAACAAAAATTTTAATTTTAGTAGGTGCTATGTATCGTGAAACTGTTACGGAATGCTAGTTTTTAATATAATTATTTAAACTAATGTTAACATCTAAATTGTTTTTGCATTCTGTAGCATACAACAATAATACGGCTTAACGAACATTGTTCAAAAAATTGATTTTCATTTTGACACTCTTCCTTCTTTCAGGTACTTAAATTTAAGGGTTCCGTCACATTTTTCTCGAGAAAGCCCAAAATGTACGCTACAAATGCAAGTCCGAGGACATGTCAATCAGACGACCGATTTCAAAGATTTTTCAGAGACATATCCAAGGGAAAACGCTAAGTCGACGTACCCAAGCAACTTTGTTATAGCGCCTATGGAAATATGCAAATGACGACGGTACGTCATCAGTCTGGCAGGCACGTGACATTGACGAACGTTGATCTAAGCTGTGTGCCGCAATTGAAGCTTGAGTTGGACTGTTAGTGGGAGAATGGCTCCACAACATTGTGTGTAGAAGACTCTGTACGGTGGAGAGCCATCGGTAGATTGGAAGCAGGGTAATCACAAGCTGAGATAGTAAGATGGTTGAATGTGCCCGACGCAAATGGTCTTCAGTCTCTGGAGACAGTTACAGGAAACCCGAACTATAAACAGAAGGCTGTGGCAAGGACGCCCACGAGACACAACAAGTTAAGACGACAGCTATTTGTCTCTAACTACTCGCCGCCATAGGAAGTCGACAGCTAAGCAGCTCCTGCACAAGCTCTCCTCTGCTACAAGAACTTCGATGTCGAGGCAAACAGTTTGCAGAAGATTCCACGAGAGAGACCTGTATGTAAGTAGACAAGAGGTATGTATCATACTCGTTGCATCACTCAGAAGGGCTTATCGGAATTAGGCCCGACAACATCACCCCTGATCAATGGGCCTGTGTGCTCTTCGGTGTCGACTCGCGGTAGAGCCCAAAATACGGATTCTCAAAGTGTGTACATTGGAGAGAGGTGGGTAGCTGAAATCTTCCGTCCATCATTAAGGAAATTAAACACTACGGTCAATGAAGGAAGGAATATTCCCCATAATACGTGGAAAATCGATAAAATATTCAAAGCAAATGTTATATAAATTCTGAATTTGCTTCTAACACTTGCTTGTCATCCATGTGACATCTCTCAGAAATTTTATCACCCTAGAGCGGGAATTGAGCCCACGTCTCCCGATTTCAGTTCCAGTATGATAACCGTTATACCACCCAGCACAGTGAAGTTCCAAGCAACTGAGACTAAGCAAACTTAGCTCAGGAATCTTGATTTATCTGTGGTAATTTCTGATCTACATCAGTTTCCGTATGGGAGATGGATCAAAACGCTATGAGGAAGCAACGATATTTTGACTAGCGAAAATCTGCATGAAGGTGTTCAGATTCCTAAGCTAAGTTTGCTTAGTCTCAGTTGCTTGGAACTTCACTGTCCTGCGTGGTGTAACGGTTAGCACACTCGAACGGAAATCGGGAGATGCAGGTTTGATTCCCACTCCAGGGTGATGAAATTTACTAGTTTTCTGATAGGTATTACATAGATCACCAGTAAGTTACAAGCAAATTCAGAATTTATAATCTGTTTGCTTTGAATATTACACCACTACAGTGTTACTTCAGGTTTCGGTTGGCATTATGTTGGGCGAACATACCCCGCTGCACGAGGCACCCTGATTGCTGTTGGGATGGCATCGAGGAGCCCTATGTACGGTTTTTTTTGGGAGGTGTTCCCCCTCCCCCGTTCTTTTATGGATGATAACGCCCGTTCTCGTAGGGCTCTGACAGTCGACTGATACCTGGAGAGTGAATATATTCACAGATTGGAGAGGCCCGCGAGATCTCCAGACATGAACCCAATAGAGCATGTCTGGGATGGATGCTCTGAAAAAGCAATTTCAAACCGTTAGCCCCACCTTCAAGAAGTCTCCCCGGGACTCCTACAAGCTTTGGCGTAGTAGTGGCATTTCTTGCACCAAACTCTCATTCAGAGCCTTATAAACAGCATAAGGGCTCGTTGTAAGCTGTATAGCTGTTCGGGGGTAATCACACTCCCTCTTAGCCCCTCAAAATCCATGCCACTTGCTGGATCAGTTTTGGACTGCCATGCTGTCGTGTGCATGGTTCCTTCTCTTGCGATGATGGTATTCCTTTTCTGTTGCGTATTGATGCGTTACCGATATATGTATGTATGTTCTCACCAAATGTCATTGTCATGTGTATTTTGCGTTATTCGTGATTTTTAATTTTTGGATACCAGTATGTCATAAAATGAACACGATATTACCAGCTATGTGGAGTCACTTCTCAAACACTTGGCTGTCCCTTCGTGATTTGGTAGAGTAACAATTTTGTAGTCACATCCTGATCATTATTATCTAACAAAAAATGTTAGTGTAATAGCGCAATGTGTTGGTAAAGATGCCTAGAAAAATAAACATGGCTCCATAATTCTATTTCCCAGCAAAGAGTTTAACGGTAATTTTGAACACACACGCGAAAAAAAAGGGGGAAGGTAACAAGGATAAAAATGTGTTTATAATAAGATGCAGAGAGTTGTTTTGAAGTGGATTCAGCTGATTCTGAAAGCGAATGCTCCCTTCCCTGTCTCATTAATGAAATAAAAAGTTTTGGAAACATTCAAATTCTCTGGTGTATACTCAATCTCATGCAAGTGCTTGATGACTAGGTACGTTTAATTAAAAGAACGGTGCAATGCTGAAAAAAAATTCATATCCGGTGAAAACGCAGGTGTGGGCGACGAAGATTATGTTCAGTGGAAACAGGATGTTTGTTCTAAAACAAATTTGTTAAAATATGAACTTTTCGAAACAGGATTAGCTTTACAAAGCCTTCCCAGTTAAAATGAATGTACAAGAGCGTTAAGCTTTTTTTAGAAGGAAATACAGTATGAACAGGTAATAATCCTCACTGCCTAACGAAAGGAAACCAAAAAATAAAAGTTACAGTCGAACCTCAAAAACACGAACACACTTAATGCGGATTACTTTTACAGCGAACTGTTTCTTAATTTCCCGAACATTTTCATATGCAATAAGAGTTTTTTATTCTTTTAAGAGGAGAACACTTAACATGAAATAGACGAACAGATATTTCATCAGCCTATAAAAATGCATTCTCTTAGCATGAACCAGTAACATTTGTTTACTTGTTGATGCTACTGCTTGGTCCTGTTAATTTGGAAGCCCACGGCGGCATTTTTGCTCATCTTTTGTTACGACATTGCAAATGATGGAATTCCCGCGCCAGTGGTGCAGTTGGACTAAGCACTGTCTTCTGACTGTGCGTCCGAGATGGATTCAAACCGCGGTGAGAATGGATGTTGTGTTTGTCTTACGGTACTGGCTCTCTTCCTTCCCTAAAACCAGTGGCCCTAAATTAGGGACGGGGAACTGCTTATAGCCCATCGAGCTGCTCACGATAGTAGTTAAATCCCCAAATAAAAAAAAATTATGGAAAGAGATTGCTGGACAGGGGAATTTTACTTCAAAATGAGATAAGGACTTTCACCAAGAGTGAGGCTTTGGGCATATGGTAAATCTTGCCCCCTCAATCCATCTAATCTGCTTAAGATGAAATCCCTCCATATTATAGGAAGAGAAGTCTTGGTCGCACTCTCATTCTTGTTTATTTTTGTTCTGCAAGCGTTTTATTTCCTCACCGTTTTACGTACATGATGTTCTTGTTAACATGGCTGGTAAATTTCAACAATCTTTGAGCTTAGAGAAAAAACAGTAAATTTTAAAGTAGATGAAATGTATTTTAAATAAAACTGCAGTTGAGGTGAAATTTCGCATTACAAATATTATATTATTGGCAGTTCTAAAAAATCGTGGATAAACTGAAACTGCTTGTTCTTTCACCCGCTTGGAACATTTCCGAAAACGTATGCGAATCGTGAAAAAAGATGTCGAAATTACTTTAATCACGTGGAATAATTAGAGTGAGATGGATTTATACACCGTGCTGTAGCACTGTATATACTGTAATACAGAATATGAATACTGAGCACCATGTACTGTATTACGGTATAATACAGAGATGGATTCAAAGTTTTATAGCACTGTATACTGTATTACGGTATACAAATACTGAGCCCGCATACTATATTACGGTATATTACAAAGACGGATTTATGCACAATGCTGTAGTACTATATATAATGTATTACAGTATTTCATTTATTTTTCGTTATGAGGTTACATTTGACAATGTGACATTTAAATATTAATTTTATAACATATTATACTAGGACAAGCCGCCAATGGTAATCGATAACTCGGGTACAGTTGGCAAATTTTGAGCGAAACTATTGCAAAATCTAAGCTTCATTAAGGCGTCTATTATAACAAATTCTAAAAAGCGAACGCGTAAAATTTATAACTTCCAGAACAAAGTAGGAAACATTCTAAAAAAGAAATGCCTGAAATGTATCATGAACAACTTTTCTTCACGCCTTCACGTTGGTTGTGATCAGGTTGCATATGAACAAACCGGAAAGACACACTCAGATGGAGAACCACGTTTTTCATCAAGACTCCTCGAACCGACAAGCGACGTCATTGACACCATATTGCTGGCCATGACCGCGACTTTAGCAGTTACAGTTAGGAAAGAAACAAAGCAAAACAGAAACAAAAAAAGAAAAACCTTACCGGTGCCAATTCTGACGTTTTTCTTGTCTCCACAATGTTCTCCGCTTCCCTTTTTAGCAAGTCTTTTGTAAAAAAAAGATCGTTCTTATGTTATCGGTTTGTCTGTCCGCCTGTAGACACGATATCTCTGTAACTATTTGTCAGATTTCAAAAATTCCTTTTGAATTGGGAAACCTGAAATATGCGAATGATGATCCTTTATTTCGTTTTTTTTTTTTTTGTTTTAGTTTTTTTGCGATGTACAGTTTCGCCGCTAAATGCAGATGATATCGAATTCAAAATATATTTGCAGCCTCGGTGGCGCAGTGGTCTAAGCGATGGCCTCTGATCATTCGTCCGAACGGGGTCCGGGTTCGTATCCCGGTGAGGCATGGATGTTGTGTTTGTCTTACGACACTGGCTCTCTCCCTTCCGTGGAACTACTGACCCTAAATTAGGGATGGGCGACTGCTTATAGCCCATTGAGTTGCTCACGGCGGTCGTTAAACCTTCAATCAAAATATATATATATCATCATCATCATCATCATTGTCAACCATTATCAATCCACGGCTGGACGAAGGTCTCCCCAAGTTTCCTCCACAACGGTCTGTCTTGTGCCAGTCTCCTCCATGTCACCCCTGCATACTTTCGAATTTCATCCACCCATCTCCCATGTGGTCTTCTTCTGGGTCTTTTCCTGTCCCTTGGAATCCAATCTAAAATTTCGGCTGTCCATCGATGATCTGTCCTTCTGGCAGTATGTCCAGCCCATTGCCATTTCAGGGATTTAACTCTGATCATGATGTCTTCCACTCTTGTCATTTTTCGGATCCAAGAGTTCCTCTTCTTATCTCTCCTGGTTACACCAAGTATGCACCTCTCCATGCTGCTTTGAGTTGTCTGCAGCCTTTGTATGTCTCTTTTAGTTAAGGTCCACGTCTCTGCACCATACGTAAGCACTGGAAGGATGCATTGATCAAACACTTTTCTTTTAAGACATAATGGCATATTGCTCTTGAAAATTATGCTGTTTCTTCCAAAAGCTCTCCAGGCAAGTTTTAAACGCCGATTTAATTTCTTCATCAATGTGACCCTCACTTGATATCTGCTGTCCAAGATAAACGTACGTGTCTGTTATCTCCAGCTTTTCTCCATCAATCGATAAATCTTCATTTCTTGTAAAAGCATTGAACATCACTTTTGTCTTCCGAAAGTTCATTTTTAATCCCACTTCTTTATTCTTGTCAGCAAGTTCCTGGATCATACTCTGCAGCTCTGATGGGCTAGTTGCAAAAATGACTATGTCATCAGCAAAACGAAGGTGGGTTAAATAATCTCCATTAATCTTTATCCCCTTGTTTTCCCAGCTCAGTGACTGAAAAACACCCTCCAATGTGGCATTAAAGAGCTTCGGAGATATGGTGTCACCTTGTCTCACTCCCTTTCCAATTTTTATGTGTGTTGTATTTTCAAACAGCCTAATCTTTGCACTTGCATTTTCATAGATGTTATTAATAATATTAATGTATGCATCTTCAATACCGCAGGTTTTCAGAGCCATTGTAACTGCTGATGGTTTCACCGAATCAAAGGCTTTTTCATAATCGATAAAAGCCATGCACAATGGAAGTTCATATTCCCTCGCTCTTTCAATTAGTTCTCTCAGCACGTGGATATGATCTATTGTGCTGTAGCCACTCCTGAATCCAGCTTGTTCTCTCGGTTGAGCCATGTCCAGTGTTACCTTCAAGCGGTGTGAAAGAACTTTAGTGAAGATTTTATAAACTACTGATAGGAGGCTGATAGGTCTGTAGTTTCCGAGATCCTCAATGTCACCTTTCTTATGTAGCAGTATCATTGTAGCGGTGTTCCAATCCTCAGGAATCTTTCCTTCATTAAGGCATCGAGTGAAAATTTGGGCGAGTATATATATATATATATATATATTATTCCATATATTTGCTTCTAAACATCCGCCTGAAAAAATTATTTTATCTTTCGATTCCATTTATGTCGAAGAGTATTGTTTTTAGGTATAGTTACTTTTTCAAGTTACACACAGATTTTCCGCTAGGGTGCGCAAAAGTAAATTACGTATCTCTTCTTCTAAAACTACGATTTGATTTTTTTTTCTTCAACGGATGCAGCTCCCGATGGAAAATCTTTTTCATACAATTTATCATTTTTGGTAAAGAATAATTTGGCCACCAGGGGGCGTAAGCGTTCATTTTTGCTTCTGATGTATTTGCCATAAAATCTGAGTTTCTAAAATATCGATTGATAAAATTGTTTCGTACACCGATGCCACTCATATCGATATACCTTTTCGGAATATTTTCTTCTTAAAATATTGCATAGTTTCTCCGCCAGGGGCGTAGATTTATATCTTGTTTTTGTTAATTTCTCTGCTTCTAATGTTCCGATTTGAAACATTCCTTCTTTATTGGAGAGTTTAGGGTGGGTCGTGTTTTTCCTATAATTTCAAAATTTTCAAGTAATTCGTAGACTTTGCGCTAGGGCGCGACAAAGGTAAATTGCGTTTCTCCCGATATATCTGCTCCTAAAACTCCGATTTGAAAAATCCTTTCTGTACCGGATACAGCTCCTGATGGGAAATCCTTTCCATATAATTTCTAATTTTTGGTAAAAAATGGTTTGGCCACCAGGTGACGTAAGCCTAAATTTCCGCCTTTGATGAATTTGCAGAAAAATCTGAGCTTCTAAAATATCGATTGAAAAAAATTCGTTTGTTGACCGGTACTACTCATGTCGACAAACGTTTTAGGATCATTACTTCTCAAAGTAATGCATGGTTTCTACGCCAAGGGGCGTAGATGTATATCTTATTTTTGTTAATATCCCTCCTTCTAGGATGCCGATCAGAAAATTTCTTTCTTTGTCGGATAGTATTTCCGATACGAAATGTTTTTCATTTAAATTCAAAATTTTCAAGTAAATCATAGACTTTCCGCCAGAGGGCGCAAAGGTAAATTGCCTTTTCCCTGATATTTCTGCTTCTAAAACTCCGATTTGAAAATTTCTTTCTGTATCGCATACAGCTCCTGATAAAAAATGTTTTTCACATAACTTCTAATATTTGAAAAATAATGATTTAGCCACCAGGGCGCATAAATGTTAATTTCTGCTTCTGATGTACTTGCAGCAAAATCTGAGCTCCTGAAACTGGACGAATTTTTTTTTCTTGGACCGATACAACTCACATCGAAAAACCTTTTGAGAAATACTTTCTTCCTAAGATAATGCATGGTTTTCCCTCAAGAAGGCGTAGATTGATATCTTATATTTGTCCATATCTCTGCTTCGAAAAGTCCGATTTGAAAAATTCTTTCCTTGTTGGGGAGCGTTTCCGCTGTGAAATGTTTCTCACATATATTTAAATTTTTTAATGCACAAGTCGGCAACCATAGGACGTAAGTTCACGATTCCGTTTACAGGAATATCTGCGATATTAAAAAACCCGATTGAAAAACTTCTTTCTTTAGTCAGATACTATTGCTTTCCATACAGGTTCCATTGACTATGAATAGCTTTGATGATTTTAATTTGCGTCAGAACGGACTCAAAAGACGTGCTCATTACACCCGAAAATTCGGTGTCAACTTTCTTGTTATCAGTTTGAGCGAAACTAATTTCCAACTAACTGCAAAAGAACTACAAAACTGGAGCAAATTGCGTCGTGCAAAATTGCGGCAATCGTATGTAAACAAATATAATGGAACGTTCGCGTGATTTTTTTAATCGAAAAAATCACTGATTAGTGACATGGGGTTGGTGTTATGGTGATTGGTTGTGTCATATAGGGATAATGACCATTAAGAAACGGACCAATCTTAATAATATGTTAAAGATGTTTTAGGGTAACTGGAAGCATTTCGTTAATGTTTCTATGCATAGAAAGAAACATTATATACAGTATTAAGACACACACACACATTTGACTAACTGACGTTAGATACGAACAGTACCTAACAGTTCCGACTTCCGTACAAATTCGACTTAAAAGCATACTTAGGAACGGAACCCGTTCGTAATCCGGGGACTGCCTGTAAATTCACAGAACGTAACTAACAAGGTAAGTATCATATACGAAAAAAGCTTCTGTACTGTATTCATTCTGAATATGTAATGTTTTATGGTAACTCTTGTGCGTAAAATACTTTCAGTAATCTCTATGGGAATACGATATTTTCAGCTTGTACTTGTATTTTTGCGTACGGCTAAAATTTTCAATACGTCTGGAAATAGCATTCTGGAATTTCATTTGTAGAACACAGCAGCGCCAGTATATAACGAAGTCGAAGTGACCTGAAGAAAACTTTTTTATATAAAAACTATTGATTAAACGTAGTAGTACTACATAATACAGTATATACACTGACGGAAAAAAATCCCAACACCACAAAAAATAGTTGTAGGGGAATGAAATGGCGGCAATGCATTTGTGTAGGTAACATATTTAATCGATTAAGGTTTCAAGATCACAGCTTATTGTAAGCGCGAGAAGAAGCATTTTAAATGTGAAATGCTGGTACATTAATAACCGGTGTAACCGCCAGAATGTTGAATGCAAGCACGCAAACGTTCATGCATTGTGTCGTACAGGTGCTGGATGTCAGTTTGTGGGATGGAGTTCCATGCCTGTTGCACTTGGTCGGTCAATACAGGGACGGTTAATGCTGGTTGGGGGTGACGCTGGAGTTGTCGTCCAATAATGTCCCATACGTGCTCGATTGATGAATGATCTGGTGATCTAGCAGGCCACGGCAACATGTCGACACTCTGTAGAGCATGTTGGGTTACAACAGCGGTATGCGGGCGAGCGTTATCCTGTTGGAAAATACCCCCTGGAATGCTGTTCATGAATGGCAGCACAACAGGTTGAATTACCAAACCGACGTGCAACTGTGCAGTCAGGGTGCGTGGGATAACCACGAGAGGGCTCCTGCTGCCATAGGAAATTGCTCCCCAGACCATAACTTCAGGTGTAGGTCCAGTGTGTCTCGGCCGCAGACAGGTTGGTTGCAGGTACTCACCTGGCCTCCTTCTAACCAACACACGGCCATCACTGGCACCCAGGCAGAACCGGCTTTCATCAGAAAACACAACAGATCTCCACTCCGTCCTCCAATGAGCTTTAGCTTGACACCACTGACGTCGCAAACGGCAGTGGTTTGGAGTAAGTGGAATGCACGCTACAGGGCGTCTGGCTCGGAGCTGTCCTTCAAGTAACCGATTTGTAACAGTTCGTTGTGTTACTGTGGTGGCAACTGCAGCTCGAATTCCTGCCGCAGACGCGGTACGATGCGCCACGGCCATACGCCGTACACGGCGGTCATCCCTCTCAGTAGTGCCACGTGGCCGGCCGGAACCCGGTCTTCTTGAGGCAGTACCTTCCCTTGACCACCGCTGCCAACAATCATGCACAGTGGCTACATTCCTTCCTAGTCGTTCTGCAATACTGCGGAAAGAAAATGCACCTTCTCGTAGCTCTATTACACGACCTCGTTAAAACTCCGTGAGCTGTTGATGATGGCTTCTTCGTCTTCTTAAAGGCATTCTTGACTAACATCAACACCCTACGTCAAATCTCAACGATAACTAGTGCTCACGAACGTTACAGCGCGTATTTACAGCAAACCTGCATTGCATGTTCCGAGGGGCGCTACTAGCGCCACACGTATGCGCCGAGCGCGAAATTTGCATAGACGTAATCTTACAGTTGTACTCTCACCGCCTACCAACTGTCGTTTATCTAACACAACCCCTTCTTGGTGTTGGGATTTTTTTCCGTCAGTGTATATGTAACAACAGGTATATACATAGTTCATAAGGACAGGAAATCTCGCTTTAGACTCTTACTGTTTTAATAGCACGAATCTAAAGAACTTTGCTTTTTCTTTGCAACACAGGGCGTTATTAATTTTTTTATGGAATGGTTTTCTGCGGCGTTAGAAGTATACATGTTCTGTGACGTCAAAAATCTTGCTACGATGTTCAATGAAGATATTGCCAATGCAGCCGAAAATGTAGGTGCTGTGTTACAACATCTTCTTCAGTCTCAGACTCTGAAATGTCAGTCCTCTTCCTTTGGATTTCATACATGATCTGTGACGTACTACAGAGGTAAAGCATGTGTCAAGGCGAAACATCTGCAGCGATACATTCGTTCCGTGTAGTTTAGTTGGGAGAGCAATTTACTTCGGAGTTAGCAGTCATGGACAAATTTGTGTTTTCACAGATCCAAGAATCTTAAAGTAATGGACTTAAAACCATGTCAGCATGCAAAAGTATTGAAACGTTGCTAGATCGTTCTACACAATTGTCGTTCACACATTTGAATCAGTTCAGCATCTGATTCCTCGACTGCCATATCTGTATGCTTGGTGCTATGTGTTCTTTTCACTGTCTCGGGCAGTGCTGGGAAGTATTTTGGGACTTTGTGACTCTGTTCCGTCGTTTTGCTCGTTCTGCACAATTTAATCCCACATTTGAATCAGTTCAGAATATGCTTTCTCAACAGCCATAATTGCATGGTCGTTGGTGCTGAGTGTTCCTTCCACTGTCTTGGGAAGTTCTGGGACGTTGCTCCATCATTTGGACGTTGGGACTTTGCTCGTCGTTTTTCTCGTAGACATTGATCGGGACGTTGGCTGGGACGTTGCTTCGTCGTTTTGCTCGTTCTGCACAATTTAATCCCACATTTGAATCAGTTCAGGATATGCTTTCTCAACAGCCGTAATTGCATGGTCGTTTGTGCTGTGTGTTCCTTCCACTGTCTTGGGAAGTTCTGGGACGTTGCTCCATCGTTTGGACGTTGGGACGTTGCTCGTTGTATAATGAATTAGCTTTGTTTATCTTTTTGCTAAGCTAATTATTATGAATGAATAATGCTCTAAGCTTCAAAATGATGAATTCCCAAAAGGGTGTTGTTACTCGTTAATTATGAACTTAAACAAAGTCTCAACGCTGGTTATTTATATTAAGTAATCAAAGTCATAAACCTAACAGCCAGACAGAGGTCTGACAAAACTAAGAATTGAAAAAGACTGAACTTACAGAACAACTTGTTTATTATGATGACTCCTGGTCAACTAAGGCACTCATATATCACTACTACATAACAACACACTGCAACGCAACGCAACACACCACCAACTACACCAACCACCACAACTACAACTCCAACGCAACAACACAACTACAACGCAACAACACAACTACAACGCAACAACACAACTCCCACTTCTCGATGAACGCGCCTATATACGAGCTACCACCACGTCATGACTTACACTCATTGCCAGATCTCATTCAGCGGGTGAAATAATATTCCGTTCAGTAGGAAGATAATTTACATAGTAAAATAAAATAACCAGAGATAGTAAAATCAAAAGGAAAGTGAATATAGAGTATACGTTACAGTTGTTTTTCTCGTAGACATTGATCGGGACGTTGGCTGGGACATTGCTTTGCCGTTTTGCTCGTTCTGAACAATTTTTTCCCTCATTTGAATCAGTTCAGTATTTGCTTCCTCAGCAGCCATATTTGCATGCCCGGTGCTGTATGTTCCTTCCACTGTCTTGGGAAGTTCAGGGACGTTGCTCCAACGTTTGGACGTTGGGACGTTGCTCCAGCGTTTGGACGTTGGGACGTTGCTCGTTGTTTTTCTCGTAGACATTGATCGGGACGTTGGTTGGGACGCTGCTTCGTTGTTTTGCTCGTTCTGCCCAATTTAATCCCACATTTGAATCAGTTCAAGATATGCTTTCTCAACAGACATAATTGCATGGTCGGTGGTGCTGTGTGTTCCTTCCACTGTCTTGGAAAGTTCTGGGACGTTGCTGAATCGTTTAGACGCTGGGACGTTGCTCGTTGTTTTTCTCGTAGACATAGATCGGGACGTTGGTTGGGACGTTGCTTTGCCGTTTTGCTCGTTCTGAACAATTTTTTCCCTCATTTCAATCAGTTCAGTATTTGCTTCCTCAGCAGCCATATTTGCATGCCCGGTGCTGTATGTTCCTTCCACTGTCTTGGGAAGTTCAGGGACGATGCTCCGTCGTTTGGACGTTGGACACACACGTTGCACGTTGTTTTTCTGGTGGGCATTGCTCCTTCGTTTTTCTCGATCTTTACCATTTTGTCCCACATGTGAATCAGTTCAATATTTGCCTTCTCAACATCCATATCTGCATACTCAACGCTGTGTGTTTCTTCCTCTGTCTCGGTCATACCTTATCTGCTTCACTCTCACCACAACCCAATAAGAATCTCTTCTCTGAAAAGCAATTACAGATGTTAGAATTCTGTGATTTCTTGATTTATTTTTCAGAAATTCCTCAATTCCTCTTTTCCTTTTTTTTTTCCGTTTTGGGCAAATACAGTAAAGGATTTTCAACACTTCGTCATTTTCGCAACCGGGAATTTTGACTTTGTTGTAAGTAAATTTTTTACCATGCAGTTTTTTACCTATATCAAGGAGAATGGCAGTTCCTTCGCTATAACCGTAAATTCGCTATAAACGACTTCGTCACAAACGGACTCCACAGCACTTGTGAGAGATTTACTTTGAAGTTTCATTAGGAGCGAAATTTTTGTAGTTTTCTTTCTAAGAGTTGTAAAGATCAGTAATTGGGCATTTTACTAATAACGCACAATTAGGTTAAGAAATCAAGGTCCCAGGAACGGAATTTGCATAATGGTTAGAAGATCGTTCAACCGAAATTTCAAATGACGAAACATCGAATTAATGAGAATTTTGACGATGGTGTCAAATGAAGACTATCAATGATACTGATAGTGCCTAGTATTTACTCCCATTATGGTTAAAGGGACAAGTTGTAAATCAGCCTTCTATTTAATGGTTAAGTTAAAGCTCTCCTCTTGAAGTTCGAAGTCTCACCATCTAAAAGGTCTTCACAAGGGAGTCACTGTGGCACAATTTCGGTTTTCGTCCATACTGTGTTCTAAAACGACACTAAATAGCAGCAGCATACTTACTTCAATTCGACAAGCCACAACAAGCATACAAGCTTCACCTGCGGTGTCGACATTCTGATTGAGCTTGTATACGGTCAGTAGGGATACCGAAACTAGCTGGCACATACGCGTTAGTGGGTACCAGTTGTCTCAGCACGTCAGCGGCACATTCAAAAACAGTTCAAACTATTCCCTCTGCGGTGGCTCAAACCAGAAGTGAATACAATACATACCTTCCGTGACATATTTTTCTTATTTTGAATACCTTCTACACTGAAGAGCAATTGAATTAGAGATACCTGTCTAGTAACATGTAGCACCACCTTTCGCCCTGATGACGGCGGCGATTCATCTCGGCATGGACTCGACAAGACACCGGAAGCGTTGGGAAGCCATACGGATCCACGGCCACTGAAAAAGCTCCCACAGTTCACGAAGATTTTATAGAGGAGTGTCAGAGCCTCGAACATCTCTCTCGATAGCATCCCAGATGTGCTCGATCGGATTGAGGTCAGGTGACATAGCTGGCCAAGGAAGCGAGGTCACGTCGGTGGAGTGTTCATCCATCCATTCGAATACAATTTGGGAGCTGCATTGCCTTGTTGCAGGATGAGGTCCCCAGTGGGATGTTGAAGACGCACAAACGGGAGCAAAGGGTCGTCCAGGATATCCCGGTAACGTTGACCTGTGACGGACGATGTCACACGTACCAGGGGTCCCATTTCAGTCCACGTAAACAGTCCCCAGACGAGAATGCCACCCCCACCAGCTTGAAGAGTACCCTGCTGGCAAGAAGGATCCATCGTTTCATGTGGTTTGCACCGTACTCGTATCCTTCCATCCACATGTACCAACGTGAATCTCGACTCGTCAGTCCTGGCAACATTTTCTCACATGTCTAGGGTCGAGTGGCGATGTTCCCGCGCCCATGCTAATCTTTGCACCCTGTGATGCGCGGTCAGCAGCGGTACCCTCGTGGGACGATGGCTTCTGTACCCCATAGCGAGGAGATGGTTCAGGATGGTGTGGCTGCTAACACGTTTTTGTGCACCAGCGTAAAATTTCCGAGTAATTTCTTTCACTGTGGCCCATCTATCTGCTGTTACAATTCGAGCTAGCTGACGATGACCCCGCTCATCCACACGCTGTTGCCCACGGCAGTTGGATCTTGCAGGGATGGTTTTACCGGATTCGATGTACTCACGGTGCACCCGTGACACAGTGGCTCGTGAAAATCCCAGTGCCTGCACGATTTCCGAGATGGAGTAACCCATTCGTCCAGCCCCGACAATTTGCCCACAATCAAATGCGCTTAGATCCTTCGTCTTACCCATACTGCATCCGACTCTTACTGATTCCCGTCGCATCACTCCTTATATTTTCGGATCGCTGCATACGTCATGTCCTTTCCGCTTTCACGGCCGCCCGCAGCGCCACATTTGCAGAACGCCAGCTGTCTCTAATTCAACTGCTCTTCAGTGTATGCGGACACCCTGTATTAGCGTAATGAGTTTATGAAAAGGAACAACAAATAGAAAGATGATTAAATACTAACTGATCATTGTGCAATGCACTACAGTTTTTCTCTTTCATGATAGATTCCTCATAAAATATAATACTGGTACAGTTTCCAAAAACATGTTCCTTTTTCTCATCGTGTCTGGTGAGACATTTTGAAGACACGCAAGCAAATGCTGTACTAGTAGTCTTCTCAACATTATCGCGTGGAAAAGCATTTCAGAGAATAAGAAAGCTTGCTTACTAGCAGCATTGTTTTTATAGGAAGGCTTTTCAATATGTACTTGATAATCTTTCAGCACTTTTAATGGGGAAGTTTCTTTACATAACTGCTAGAAAGGGCTTTTGAATGGATACCAGGTAATGCGCTAACTCATACTGGGAAGTGCTAAAAATGATGTTAGAAGTTGTGGTCTTTTGACTGCAACCTATGTAATCAGTAGAGCATTATCAGAAAGACCTGATAGAAACAACCATAAGCGGATGAACAACATAGTGGAAGAAATTCGTCATACAGTCCGACCTCTTTCACCATCCATCGGATTTTAAAAGTGCTGTAAAATATCAGAAAACTTGAAAAATTACTTCCACACGAATTGCGTGAACACAATTCTTTATGGCAGATAGACTATGCTCTTTATTGCGTTCGAGTCCCAGTTTTTCGTTGAATAGTTCCTGAAAACGTGAAATGAGTGTTTTACTGTACTATAAACATCTCCCAGGATAGAGAGTTCATATAAAAAAATATAGCAGAACAAAATATGCAATATATAAAATATAGCCTTGACGGAATAATACACTGGCGGAAAGTGAAAAAAGAACACCAAGAAGGAATTGGCGGACGATCATGAAATTTACATATGTTAATGGGGTCGAGTTTACGTAGGTGTGATGTTAATTTCGGGACCAACCGGTGAGCGCTTTTGCCACAGCACGGCATAATTTGCAAATTATGGTCGGTGGTATTTAAGGAGTACGCCGAAGTGAATGTAATCAGTCGTCGGCGTACGGACACGTGCGAAGACCCTGAAGAAGTTGCAATGCCTGGACATGGAAGACGTGTACGATTTCAGCAGTTATCGGACTTTGAGCGAGGTCGTTTAGTCGAACTCCGTGAGGTCGTGTTGTCGTATCGTCGCATTGCGGAGCGAATTGGACGGGAAGTATCGGTGGGGGTACGATAGTGGCGTAGATGGTCCGAGGAACATTCCCACACGAGAAGACGTGGAACCGGAAGTCGCAGACGGACTGATGAGCGGACCGATCGACGCATTAGAAGAGCGGTGTTGTCAAGCAGAACATCCACTGCGACGCAAATCCGAGCTGCCGTTGCACCTGAGGTGACTGTGCGAACAATCAGCAACCGTCTACTGGATGCAGCACTACGTGCACGTGTGCCTCTGGCATGTGTACCTCTGACTCCAGCCCACCGTCAGGAACGGCTGCAGTGGTGTCGCCAACGTCTGCACTGGAAAACGCAATGGCGATATGTCGTGTTCAGCGATGAAAGCAGATTCAGCTTGGGACCCTCCGATGACCGTATGCGTGTTCTCAAAGACACAGAGGAGCATCTTCACTCTTCTTGCATCCGCCAGCGACACACAGGGCCTACACCTGGTCTCCTGGCCTACACCTGGTCGGTGTGTGGAGCGATCAGCTATCGCTCCCGTACACAACTAGTGTTTTTACCGGGTAGGTTAAACAGCACCTCCTACATCAACAACATCATTCAGCCCGTTGTTGTGCCATTTGTAAGGTCGGTCCATAGTGGGGTTTTCCAGCAAGATACCGCACGCCCATTCACGGCACGTGCAACGCAACATGCCCTTCAGGGTGTGAGACAACTTCCATGGCCTGCACGTTCACCGGATTTGTCTCCCATTGAGCACGTGTGGGATTTTATGGGACAACGACTTATCCGGTCTCCACGGCCAGCCACGACCATCCCCGATTTACGCGTCCAGATTGAGGATGCTTGGAACTCAATACCCCAAACTTACATCCAACATCTGTACGACAGACTCCATGCCAGAATTGCACAGTGTGACGCAGTTCATGGCGGTTCAACCTCGTACTAACCATGTTACATGGAAATGTTATTTTTCAGTTTACCAGCAAATACAGCTGTATTTTGCCACAATGTTTTGATCACGTTATCCTCTGTATTCCGTTATTATGCTGTATAAATTTCGTTGGTATCAGACGTCTCCTTCTTGGTGTTCTTTTTTCACTTTCCGCCAGTGTACTTCATGAAGGTGTGGTTGTTTATCTACTGGGTATGGTTGTCTACCTGGTGTGACGTAATACAAAGGTGACGCACATGTAAAAAAGGCAGGTAGCAGTGGTAAGCTCTTGCCGGCATAGCATAATTGTTAAACTATTCAGCTCCGGTGCAGAAGGATTCGATTTCTGCCACTGGCAAATTAGGGTTCCACACTGGCGCCCGAACCTAAAAATGGATCTACTGGCAGTTAGGTTCTTTGAAAAATGAGGGATGTTTCTTCTACACGCTGTCTGAAATTAAGGAGAATTCCTTCTTCGCTTTGAAAAAATCACACATCATCTGGAATTAGTTAGATTTCTCTATTCCACAGAGAGTTACTACCAGCACGGTTTGCCACGGACCCTGAAACCTGAGATTTCGTGTTTTCTCCTTTTCAGAGGTAGGGGATGATATATGTAACGTACTACAGAGGTGGCGCACATGTCAAGATATCAAGTAGCAGTGATAAGCTCTTCCCGGTGTAACTTAATTGAGAAAGCATTCGGCTCCGGAGTAGAAGGATATGCTTTCAAGTACCGTCACCGCCTTTTCTTTTTTCTTTTTTTTTTTTTTTTTTTTTTTGATTGGAGGTTTAACGACCACCGTGAGCAACTCAATGGGCTATAAGCAGTCGCCCGTCCCTAATTTACGGTCACTGGTTCCAGGGAAGGGAGACAGTCAGTGCCGTAAGACAAACACAACAACCATGCCTCACCGGAATTCGAACCCGGACCTTTCTCAGACGAATAATCAGACGCCATCGCTTAGACCACTGCGCCACGGGACGGCAGCTGCGAATTTGGGTTTCACAAAGGATATGTTGTTTATCTGCTTATGATTATCTATCTGGGTATGTCGTGTATTGGGGTATGGTTGTCTATCTCATGTAAGTTATTTTCATTTAAATATGATCACTATTTAATACACACAATTGATGTGGACTAGGAACATCAAACAGAAGTCATCGCTCTTTCCACGTTTATAAGTAAGTCACGGAAAAATTCTCATCGGCTGCCACCGGGAATCGAACCCAGGGTCTTCCGGTTACGCGCCGGACATGCTACCGCTGCACCGCAGTGACCTCGAATTTCCCAAACTCACAAACGACTAAGTGCCAAACCACATGGCAGGTTGCTTCTTGGAGCCCCGCACAATGTTGAGGATTCATCGGCTGCCACCTGGAATCGAACCCACGGTCTTCCGGTTACGCGCCGGACATGCTACCGCTGCACCGCAGTGGCCTCGAATTTCCCAAACTCACAAACGACTAAGTGCCAAACCACATGGCAGGTTGCTTCTTGGAGCCCCGCACAATGTTGAGGATTCACCAAAGATGGAAAGCAGCAATTGAACAAATAACTAGAAGGATATGATCACTGTTGTTTTTTTATTGAAACAACTTCAAGGCTTGAGCACTCGTTGAGAATAATGCTCCTCGTTTAGCTGAATCAAAAGCATATTCTATTTCATCAGAACAACATCCATTTATGAACTCTCTAATTACGAGTGCAAAAACGGTAGACGTCCGTTCGTAAAACAGGACTCGTATTCTCTATTGTTGGGTTACGATTTATTCTAAGGTTGGTAGCGTTTTTTTCAATGAAAAGAAAGTAGTCTATCTGGTTTTCGTCAGAAACGAATTCACAGTTTTCTTTGGTTAAAACTTAGAAGAATTTTAAGCAGGCGGAATGAAAAGAGCTGAGGTGAGAACGTGCAAAATTACATTAAACAAACACTTAAATAAAATGCGACCTGAAATTTTGTTTTCAACTCGAAATCAAGGGTAAAACGTGGACGTGACTGATATATTCTCCTGTTATTGCCTTCTTGCCATTTTAATATGACATTGTTGTCATTTTGGTTTTCGTTGCTTTCACTACAGCAGTAGCAGAAAATCCGTTTTATGTGCCATCAGCAGAAGCCTCAGCGCGTATTTAAGTGCACAAATATGATGCAGCCTTATTTGTTGTGAAAATAAAATGGAGTAGTCCAAGACTGGTTTCCCAGGGGACGACATGCACGCGAATAAAATTCTCACAGACCACATGGAGGAATTCCTGTGGATTTTCCATTAATATTTTAATAATAAATCACTGATGACTGATGTAGGACAGTAGAATCGCATATAAGTACTGAAGAAAGAAATCTCAGCATTTTCCTAGGAAAACCAAATTGACATCAGAGACTGTTCCCATTCATCGAAAAAGCGCAACTCGTTTAAACCGTAAATGCTTAAGCGTTGTTCCATCTACGAAAACCACGAAGTTAAATCCGTATTTTGTACGTAGCGGTTCTATAGATGCATAGCTCAAGTCTTCAAAACAGTGTTATCAACTTATATATATTATTTGCGTTATTTTATCGATATAATATTTTAAGTTTTTTAACTGTTGAAATGGCTGTCTGAGCTTTCTGTCAAATTCAAGTTACTCATGAAACATATTACACCAACAGGACAAAAACATTTCGAAATCCTCAATAAAACACACCAGGTTTTAGAAAATCTCTTTAGAAAACCATCTTCTAGCCCCTTCCCCTATTTTTTTTTTTTTTTGTCTTACTAGACTTCGAAAACCACCAATTAGTACTGCGCATTTCGGTTATCATGTGCGCAGTTATGTTGACCTACTAGCGTACGGCGCTCAGAATACTCCAGACTCACGAAAATAATAAAGCCTCCTTTCATGACACATATCGTTTATTATTCTGAAACTTCGAGCACGGACACTATCATCTGTGTTTGGTATCAATATCAGGTGTTGCTTTCAACAGGAATTTTTCCAAAGTTTTGAAAACTTGCTTATGAGTAATATATTCCAAAAATAAAATGCGTCATTTTGCACCTGAAAGTATTGCCATGTAGCTATGATATCTATTCTTGTCAAACCTATGAAAAAGAAATAAAGTAAATTAATGACTTGGAAGTACATGGGTACTTCCCAAGTCATTAATTACCATCGTTTGGCTAATTCTTTTACCAAGAGATATTTCAATCAAATCTTAACCATTTTTTAAATACGACTGTGGGAAAGTCTTGAGACACTGAGTTGTGACACATGATGTTACACCGACCTTTGATGGAGTTTGACGTTTGAGTCCTTTAAATATACTAGATTTATATGGTCACCTTCCATTTTGTCGCTAGCTCTCTAGCTTTCTTCCTAGCTCATAAAAATTTCTGAAGGTAACTTTAAGGATCTGGGGATGTGTATGACATTACCCTGAAGTGCCAAAACTCATGGGATAGCAATATACAAAGTTTTAACTGGCGCTACTGTCGTATAAGAAAGGCCAAGCACGCCGCGGTTTTTATCAGTTGCGAGGTGTAATCTCGCGAGTCACGTTGAACAACCGCCAGAAGGATTATGGTAAACCGACGGGAATTAATTTTAGAGTTTGAACGAGGCATGGTAGTGGGAGCCAGACGGATGGAACATCCAATTTCCGAAGCTGTACGAACTTTCAACATTCCTCGATCAACGGTGTCACGTGTGAACCGAGAATACCTTATGGAAGGCACTATCACCCACCGTGGACAGCGCAGTGGCTGACCACGGGTGCTGAATGACCGTGACTAGCGGGGTCTGACCAGGATTGTCCGTGCTAACAGACAAGCGACACTGGCTCAAATAACATCCACATTCTCTGCAGCAGGTACCAGAAATATCACGTGCAGCGTAATTTAGCGTCCTTGAGGTATGGAAGCAGAGGATCCACCAGAATGCCTTTGTTAACACCACGACATCTGACACAGCTCCTCACCTGGTCTCGTGAACACGGTAATTGGACACTGGAAGACTGGCAACATGTGACGTGGTCCGATGAGTTACGATACCAGTTGTTACGAGCTGATGGTAGGGTTCTGGTGTGGCGCAGACTAGGTGAATCCATTGACCAAAGCTGTCAACAAGGCACTGTGCAATCTGGTGGCGTGTCCATACATGTCTGGGGTGTAATTTCTTGGCAGAGTTTGGGTCCTCGTAAACGCATCATTAGTCCGTAATCGCTTTGTTGCTCTGCTGGGTAATCATTTCAACTCCTTCATGGACTTCAGGTACCCCAACAAAGATGGGGGTTTTGCAGGCGGACAATGCATCATGTCATCGGGCCCAACTTGTCCAAAATTTGTTCGACAATCATTCTAGAAATTCCGATGGATGGTGAAGCCACCACGTTCGCCCGACATGAACACATGAACCCAATAGCGTACTTGTGAGAAGTGGTGGAAAGGTCCATTCGCACACAAGATCCTGCACCTACAAATAACGAGGACCAGTGGGCGGTTATTCAGACGGCATACCTAAACACCTCTCCAGAAGTCTCCCGGCCACTTGTGGAATCGATGCCACGTTGAGTTTCTGCACTTAGCCGGGTTAGAGGAGGTCCTACACTAAACTAGGTACGTATCTAACGTCTTTTGGCACTACAGTGTACACCAGTCTAATACTTGGTAGGTCTCCCACGGGAGCGCAGGACTGCAGAAATACGACGAGGCATGGACTCCTCTAGCTTCTGAAAATATGCTATAGGTAATGCACACCATACTTCCTGCAGAGCGTTCCACAATTCGGGTATATTTCGTGGTCTCGGATTCCTGTGTTCGATAGCGCGTTGCATGGCATCCCAAATGTGTTCTATCACGTTCAGATCTGCGGACTTTGGTGGAAATGGCAACACCCCAAACTCAGATGACTGCTCCTCTAGCCATAATGCGGCGTCCCGACACTTGTGTGGAGGTGCATTGGCCCGTTGGAACAGACCCAAACACATCAGTATGAATGCAGGACATGAACAGATGTACCTCGTCAGAAAGGATGCGCACATAGCGTTGGCCGGTCACAGAAGTTTGTAGACATACCAGGGGTCCCAGTGAAGTCCAGCTAAACACCATACCATTACGGACCCCGACCAGCCGGTACAGTTCCCTGTTGACAGGCGGAATCTATGGCTTCATGGGGTTTGCGCCACACACGAATCCTTCAATCTGCCCGATACAGTTGGAAACGCGACTCGTCAGACCAGGCTACTTGTTTCCAGTCATCAAGTGTCCAGTGGCGGTGTTTCTGTGCCCAAGCGAGGCGTATAGCTCTGTGTCGTGCACCCATCAAGGGTACTCGAGTTGGGCGTCGGCTCCCAAAGCCCGTATCGTGCAGGGTACGTTGCACAGACCGGACCCTGATGCTTGTTGAAGCTCCAGGATTGAATTCCGATGCTACCTGCGAGAGTGTCGCGTGAAACGATTCTTGACAGCCGATGATGGTCACGTTCACCCAATGTCTTTTTACGGCCACACTGGTATCGTACGTTAGAGGTTTTGCCGGAATTCTTGTAGTCACGGTTGCAATGGTCGTCCGTGAAAATCCGAACTTCGTTTCTACCACCGAAATACTATGGCCCATCTCACGAGCGCCAACTATGACAGCGCGTTAAAAATCGCTTAAATCGTTATTAATTGTCATTCTCATGCCGAAAACAACTCTGACAGCTGGCAAGGATGTCTATCGCATTATATACGCACTGGCGGACCCAACCGAGCACACGCATAGGGGACGTAGCTATGTATTTTGCGGAAGCTCGTCTGTACCAGTTTTCTGGCACTTCAGTGTATATCCACAAAATAAACTTTTTAAAAGTTCCTTTATGAAAAGTGAAGCCTTAGGAGATGTCGATGGGTCAAAGAAGAAGCAGTCAACATTATCCAAGTAACTACGACTAAGCGACTATAGATGACTGTGGGCACGAATGTCCGTGCAAGAGAAGAAGCTATTTGAAAACCTGAAACATTTTGTGTCATTAGCATTCCTGTAATTAATGATGTAAATAATATGAGACCTAGGTTCGATCTGGTTTTTTTGTTGATAACGTCACTCACACTGAAGCCATTATTAAATCCTGTACATTAATATTTGCGCTTCGCATACAAGATAATTTTTGTGTTTTTTCAACAAAATGTGTATTGCTTGCCTGACGAGATTTTTCTTTTGTGAACAGATTTTAATAGGACTTGGCTAATGCAAATATGGCTATCGCCCAGGTAATCTTTTTAATTAATACATGCAAGTGACGTCGATTAGGAATATCAAACAGAAGTCATCGCTCTTTCCACGTTTATAAGTAGGTCACGGAAAAATTCTCATTGGCGACCACCGGGAATCGAATCCAGGGTCTTCCAGTTACGCGTCGGACATGCTTCCACTGCACCACAGTGGCCTGGATTGACTCCAGACTCTCTGGGTACATGCTTCCACTGCACCCAGAGAGTCTGGAGGAATTCGAGGCTACTGTGGTGCAGTGGAAGCATGTCCGGCGCGTAACTGGAAGACCCTGGGTTCGATTCCCGGTGGCGGCCAATGATAATTTTTCCGTGACTCACTTATAAACGTCGAAAGAGCGATGACTTCTGTTAGATAATTTTTTTGAGTTGAAAGAAAATTATCGATATTTAGAGAGCAGTTTTCGGTCTAATTAAAGAGTCATCAAATGCTTAATATTGGTCTTTTCTCAATCTCTTACTAACTCAGTTGTTTCTTTGCCTCTACAGTAACTTCTAAGATGAAATCAGTATACCCATAAAATGTTCTTGTTTTATTTTAAATAGTTTTTAGAAGTGTTTCCTAAAAAATAAGCAAGATGCCAGATAGAATATTTAAAATTTATCAGGCAACGCTACGAACATCTCTTTGTGTTATTTTGATATTAGTACTAAACGAAACTTTTAAGAAGTTGGGGACCTTTCCTAGTCATTTCTTTTCATTTTGCGAAGGAGCTTTTGGGAACAGATTAGGAGATGTTTCTATTTCTTAAAGTGCAGTATTTTTCAGCACTTGAGGAAGTAACTTTGAGAACTGGCCATAAAGTGTTGCCAACAGATCCAAAATTACGGAATTTTCTCAACACTGCCAGAAGTAACATCTGAGAATTTACGAGGAAATGTTGCCAACAATAACTTCTGGGGATTAACAACCAAGTGTTGCGAACATTTCCTTAAGTACAGAATTTTTTCAACACTGCCAAAAATATTACGGGCGTTCAAATTTTACCTGGACATTTGTTTCTAATGCATAAGTTTGAAAAATGGTGCGTATTATTATTGTGTGTTTGGAAACACTGGTATCTCACGCTACCAGAACGACACTTGTTTCAATAATTTTCGTTGCCAAGACACCTCCGCATTGCAAAAAGAGAAATGGCGAGTGAAGGTATTTCGACTTCGGTGTAGCAGAGAACAATTATCAAATTTCTTTGCAATGAAAGTGTGAGTGGCAATGAAATTCACTAGGGACTTCAAATACAGTTTGGTGATTCGTGTCTGTCCCGTTCATCCGTCTTCGAATGGTGTAAAGTGTTCAAGGAAGGCAAACAAATCGCCGGCAACGAACCGCACAAGGCACGATCGCTAACTGCTGTTAAGGACGCCATGACTGCTCGCGTAAATGAGCTCATACGAAACAACAGGAGGATTACTGTAAGTGATCTGAGCTCTGCACTGAACATCGTCACCGACAGCATGCATACCATCATCAACGATAAGCTACACTTAAGCAAAGTGTGTGCCAGATGGGTGCCGAAGCTGCTGTCCAACGAGCACAAAGCCAGCAGGTTGCAAATTGCGAACATGTTGATCCGAAGACATCAGAGAGAAGGAAACAATTTTCTCAGACGTTTGGTGACAGTGGAGGAGACATGGATTCATCACCGTAAGCCGGAAAGCAAACGTGCAAGCATGGAGTGGAGACATCAGAGAGAAGGAGACAACTTCCTCAGACGTTTGGTGACAGTGGACGAGGCATGGATCCATCACCATACGCCGGAAAGCAAATGAGCAAGCATGGATTGGAGACATCAGATAGAAAGAGACAACTTTCTCAGACGTTTGGTGACAGTGGACGAGACATGGATTCATCACCATACGCCGGAAAGCAAACGTGCAAGCATGGAGTGGAGACATCAGAGAGAAAGAGACAACTTTCTCAGACGTTTGGTGACAGTGAGAAGACATCGATTCATCACCATACGCCGGAAAGCAAAAGTGCAAGCATGGAGTGGAGACATCAGAGAGAAGGAGACAACTTTCTCAGACGTTTGGTGCTAGTGGACGAGACATGGATCCATCACCATACGCCGGAAAGCAAATGTGCAAGCATGGAGTGGAGACATCAGAGAGAAGGAGACAACTTTCTCAGACGTTTGGTGACAGTGGACGAGACATGGATCCATCACCATACGCCGGAAAGCAAACGTGCAAGCATGGAGTGGAGACATCAGAGAGAAAGAGATACCTTTCTCAGACGTTTGGTGACAGTGAGAAGACATCGATCCATCACCATACGCCGGAAAGCAAACATGCAAGCATGGAGTGGGGACATCAGAGAGAAGGAGACAACTTTCTCAGACGTTTAGTGACAGTGGATGAGACATGGATTCAAAACCATACTCAGGAAAGCAAACGTGCAAGCATGGAGTGGAGACATCAGAGAGAAGGAAACCACTTTCTCAGGCGTGTGGTGACAGTGGACGAGACATAGATTCATCACCATACGCCGAAAAGCAAACGTGCAAGCATGGAGTGGAGACGCAGTAATTCGCCCCCACCCAAAAAACTCAAGATCACGGGATCAGACACGAAGGTAATGGCTACGTTGTTTTGGGACGTAAGAACGGTATTGTTCTTACGGATTTCCTGGAAGATCGTCATTCAATCAATGCCACCTATTGCAGCGATCTCCTCAAGAACTCCCTTAAGGCAGCACTGAGAAAGAAGAGACCAGGAATTCTCAACAGTGGAGTACGCCTTCTCCAAGACAACGCCAGGCCTCACACCGCTAAAGTGACTATGGAAACATTGGAAGAATTGGGATGGGACGTTGTACCACACCCTCTGTACAGCCTGGATATGTCACCATGTGACTACCACTTGTTCGGCCCATTAAATAAATTTTTGGGAGGGCAGAAGTTCAGATCAAATGAAGAGATAAAAAATGTCGTCCTGAAATGGTTTAAACAACAGAGTAAAGATTTCTATGAAACTACGATCCGGAAGCTTCCAGAACGCTGGGAAAAAATGTATGGACCACGACGGAGATTACTTCGAAAAGTAAGTGATGTAAAATCAGCTGTATGGTAAATAAATACCTGATTTAAAAAAAAGTCTAGGTCAAATTTGAATGCCCCTCGAAACATCTCAGAACTTACGAGGAAATGCTGCCAACAATAACTTCTGATTATTGACGATCAAGTGTTGCGAACATTTCCTGAACACAGAATTTTCTCAACACTGTCAGACCTAACATCTGAGAATTTACGACAAATGTTGCCAACAATAACTTCCGAGGACTGACAGCCAAGTGTTGCGAACATTTCCTGAAGTACAGAATCTTCTCAACACTGCCAAAAATAACATCTGAAAATTTACGAGGAAATGTTGCCAACAATAACTTCTGAGGATTGACGATCAAGTGTTGCGAACATTTCCAAAATTTTCTCAACACCGGCAGAAATAACTTCTAAGCATTTACAGTGAAATGTGGCCAATAATAACTTCTGAGAAGAGACGATAAAATGTTGCCATCGTTTCCAAAAGTACAGAATTTTCTCAACACTGCCAGAAATAACATCCGGGAATTTCAGGTGAAATGTTGCGAACTTTTCCTGACTTACGGTGTTTTTTCATTACTGCCAAAATGAGCAGTTGATAAAATAATAGGTGAAGTGTTGCTAACACTTCTTTACGTCCATACGCTGTTAAGAAGCTATGCATCTCTCTCTCTCTCTCTCTCTCTCTCTCTCTCTAGGAATGCCTTAGAGATTACTTCTTCTGTTTTCTCATCACTAAAAGAGACATTTTAAAAGTGTTTATCTTTTACAGCAGTTTTCTTTATTTATTATTTGAATAATTGAAATGAACTTTGGTGAGGAGAAGTTACCAATATTTCCTGGCGTCCTATAAAAAAGTAAAGTAAAGCACTTCTCCTGCTGTGTTTGTCCCCATCACTGCCTGAGAAAACTTTTAAGAAAATATCAGAGAATGTTGTGAATACTACTTCCCTGTGCTGTATGTTTGTACATTTCTTTCATGACATATAAAGTAAAAGGCCACAACACTCCTTGGAAAACTGCAAACTCTTCATTGTTAATAGATTTTTTAAATCCCTGTTGGTAAGCGCTCTGGGGAAGAGACGACGAAATGCTGTAAACATTTCTTTAAGTCTATTTTTTGTAAGAACGGTGCTTTCGAGAAAATATTGCGAATGTGTTTTCCCTTTATGCGTTCCTCTTATATTTATTTTTTTTTTTAGAATTTTTTTCTGTGATTGCCAGAGAAGTACTTTCGTGAAAATACCGAGAAATTCTACTGCGAATTTCGTTTTACAGCAGCAGCCGTCTGTTTAAACGCCTCTTAGCAGTTACATTCTTTAAGTGGACTCATACATACAGTGGAACCTTGGTTATACGTTTCTGAGTTATTCGTTTTTTCACTTTTGCAATTAATTCTGTGTCAGTCCCGATATTTTACTTTAAATTCTAGGTTATACACGGTCGTATCAGAAAGATATGACCACCCTCGTAGCACAGTGCATCCGCCCAGGCGCGTCACATAGTGCACATTAAAAGGTTGACCACACGAAGATATAAGCGGCCGGCCAGGACAGATACGCCATAGTGCATTACGTGAGCACAATGGGAAGAGGTAGTGATTTGATGGACGTGCAAAAAGGAATGTTCATCGGCTACCGCGCTGTGGATGGAAGCATCTCAGAAACAGAAGATTTTCTCGCGAGGTGCTGTAGTAAGGGTGTACAAAGAACGGACCGTTGACACACCGAGAACCTCCCGACATCATAACTGCGGAGCTTCCAAAGGCCATCGACCCCGGAGGAGAACGTCGCCTCCGTCGAATGGGTGTGACGCATACTCTAATTTAACTTTCCGTTTTAGTTTCTTTCTCCGAGTACATTTGAGTTCGTTCTCCTTCGCGTTTCTCAAAATTAACTTGATATCTTTTCTCTCGCAAGACTATATTTGGAAACACCTTGAGGTCGGAACCTTCGACGTGTGTATGTATCCGATGAGAACTGAACGTTATATAATATTTGAACAGCAGCAATATGTTGAGATGGTGGAAGTATAATGCTAATTGTGGAAAAGACATTCTTTAGTTAAAGTTGTGTCTATTTAAAGGCTGCGTGTTGTGCTAATATATACAGGGTGACCACAAAGTCTCTTTACATTACAGACACCCTGTGCTATGTAAGTTCATGGCATTTGTTGTATAATATACTATAAATATCGAAGTTTTAATTGACATTATCGTTTTTTGTCAGAGGTCTGCAACTGACGTAGCAAGTGCTGTTCTATGAAAATGTGGTCCCCACAAGAGAGAGCGCAGTGCGTCACTTGGTTCATCGAAACAAAATCTGATACACAAACGTAACGACATTTCCGGACAATATATGATAAAACCCTGCCATCTCGTCCTAGTATCCGCCAATGCCACCAGAAATTCACGGAGACTGGGACTGTTTTAGATCAAGATAGTAGTGACCGCCCACGAACATCGAATGAAGACATCGAACGTGTTCGTGATTAATTTTCACGAAGCCCGAAGAAGTCCATTCGTTCCGCCACCAGAGAACTACAAATGCCCCAGTTCACGGTACACAGGGTGCTACATAGACATTTACGCTTATATGCATACAAAGTGCAACTGCTACAAGCACTTGAGGCGAACGACAGACCACGACGAAAACCATTCGCAGTAACGATGCTGGATAGACTGAGTGAAGATAACGAGTTTCTCACACATGTTTGTTTTACGGGTGAGACAACTTTTCGTGACTCTGGGCAGTTAAATAGACACAATGTCAAGATTTGGAGGTCTGAAAATCCTCATGAGTTTATAGAACTTGCGAGAGACAGACCTAAAGTGAATGTGTGGTGCGGTATTATGCATAACTCAGTCTTTGGACCATTTTTCTTCAGTGAGGAAACAATGACGGCAAATGTTTACCTGAGTATGTTGTGCCACAATTGGAGGAGCTTCAACCAAGCATGATATTCCAACAGGACGGTGCGCCACTACATTGAGGACGGCACGTTCGGTGCTTTTTAAACACAACATTCCCTGGCAGGTGGATCGGACGGGATGGTCCAATTGCATGGCCACCTCGTTCCCCCGATGTCACACCTTTAGACTGTTTTGTATGGAGATATGTGAAGGATATCGTGTATCGGACAAAGGTGCAGGACATCGATGACCTGAAATCGAGGATCAAAAATGCCATTTCGACCATTACTGAGAACATGCTGCAGCGCACATGGTTGGTACTAGAGTTTCGGCTAGATGTTCTGTGCGCAACAAATGGTTCGCATACTGAGCTTTTGTAATGAGGTAGTAAAAAACTTTAGTCTCTGCTCTTACTTATGTGCTCAACCACACTTGTCTGTCTCATAAATGTGCAAAGTTGCAAAGAGACTTTGTGGACACCCTGTATAGATATTTAGAATCAAGAGTTCTACGATTAATGTTATTTAGTTCTGAAGCTTGCTACTAATCTGAGTAAAAGTGTTCTGTTCAGTTGGAATGTTACTGTCCAAGGGTCTATTGACATAATAAAGGAATTAATCTGTAAGTAACCTTTTCTTTGCGTTTCCTCGGAAGACTCCTAATTCACATAGAAGTGAAGTTTTTGAGAACTGCTTTATGTATTGTTCAGACAGACATATTTCTACGAACATTACTTCGCAAAGGGCAATGAACTCGCAACAGCGCAGCAATTGACCACGCAAATGAATGCTGTGTCACCTAGGTACGTGTACTATAACGAAGTAAATTTCTCCGTCATTTTTGGTCCACGCCGGGGATCAAACCCCAGTCCACTTATTCCGGAACAAGTCGCTCTACCAACTGAGCTATGCAGACGTTCGTTCTCGCTGCTATCTGCCTTTATGTCGTGTGCGTCCTGCGGGGCAGGCATGTCACATCCCCACCTCTAAAGAGGGCCGGGGGCATGGCCCATGGGTCAGCCGTGACCATGAATCGTTGCAGGCAGCCATCCGCTGTAGGACGTGCACTTGAGAACTCCCAGTCAATCTGGTGTGTGGAATGTAACGTCACACACATTTATTTTTCCAAGCGCTGGAGAAGGGATTCTCTTATTTTTCTTGTCTCGCGGTGTGAAAAGAACATCACACCATTGCGAGATCTTTAACGGCCGGGTCATCTGGGAAGTTCGGGCGCCATTATAACGAAGTAAATTTCTCCGTCATTGTTGGTCTACGCCGGGGACCGAACGTGAGTTCACTTATTCCGGAACAAGTCGCTCTACCAACTGAGCTACGCAGACGTTCGTTCTCGCTGCTATCTGCCTTTATGTTGTGTGCGTCCCACGTCACATCTCCCCCCTCCCGAAAGAGGGCCGGGAAAATGGCCCACGGGTAAGCCGTGACCATGAATCGTCGCAGGCAGCCATCCGCTGTAGGACGTGTACTTGAGAACGCCCAGTCAATCTCGTGTGTAGAATGTAACGTCACACACATTTATTTTTCGAAGCGCTGGAGAGGGAATTCTCTTATTTCTTATGTCTCGCGGTGTGGAAAGAACATCCCACCATTGCGAGATCTTTAACGGCCGGGTCATCCGAGGGGTTCGGGCGCCATTTTAACGAAGTAAATTTCTACGTAATTTTTGGTCCACGCCGGGGATCGAACCCGAATCCACTTATTCCGGAACAAGTCGCTCTACCAACTGAGCTACGCAGACGTTCGTTCTCGCTGCTATCTGACTTTATGTCGTGTGCGTCCTGCGAGGCAGGCACGTCACAGTACGCGATAACAATAGAGCAAACCGTGTTACGCATGGGTCTCCGGAGTTGACGCTGCATCAAGGCGTCCATGTTCACGCAGTTCCATCGGCAACGACGCCTGCAGTTCGCATGGACTACCGTCATTGGACAGTAAAAGACTCAAAAATGGTTGCTTTCTCCGACGAATCGAGGTTTCTACTCCACATAAATGACGGCCGGTGGTGGATACGCCCTCAGACACATGAGAACCAACTTGTCGGTCAAGTACAGTCCGGAGGTGTCAGTGTGCATGTCTGCGGTTGGTTTCCTGGTATGACGTGGGACAGGTGGTACCACTTAATGGGTCACTGAACGACAATGGCTACTTGTCCATCCTCACTGACCACATGCATCCCTTCATTTTGGACATTTGCCCTGGTGTTAATGGTGTCTACCAACAGGACAGTTCACCCTGCTACGTCGCTAACGGGTGCATCACTGGCTCCAGGAACACTACAGCGATGTCTGCGTTCACCCTTGGTCGAAGAAATCGCCCAACTTTAATCCCATACGGCACTTGTGAGGTTATTTGGATCGACAGGTTCGACGTGCCGACCGACAACCAAGTCATCTCCGGGATCTCCGTGCTCTGCTGCAGTACGAATGGGCACGTGTGTCTCGGGCAACCTTCCAGGGCCTCATTGCGTCCATGCCACGCTGTCTCGCCGCTGTCATCCGGCCCAAGGGTGGTTATTCCGATTATTAAGTAGGTGGTCATATTATTCTGATAGGACTGTGTACGTTATTCATTATTACGCTTTTTTGCGATTATACGTTAAAATTTGATTTTCAGATTATCAAAATTACACGGTTTTTTTATTCTTTTATACACAATCTTGCATATTACAGCTTTGAGATAATTGAGAGAGCGTTGTTGCATTCCTCCTTGGTGCAGACAAAGTTGATCCGCCGCCCTGGTGGCGCAGTGGTCTAAGGCGTTGGCCTCTGATCATTCGTCCGTAAGGGGTCCGGGTTCGAATCCCGGTCAGGCATGGATGTTGTGTTTGTCTTACGGCACTGGCTCACTCTCTTCCCTGGAACCAGTGACCCTAAATTAGGGACGGGCGACTGCTTATAGCCCATTGAGTTGCTCACGGTGGTCGTTAAACCTCCAATCAAAAAAAAAAAAAAAAAAAAAAAAGTTGATCCTGATAAGGGTATACACCTTATCAGGATCAACTTAATCCTGATAAGTGTATTCCACCAGAAAAGGGTATATCCTTTACTTTCGATTTGGATGAAAAATTGGTTTCGCATTGATGAGTTGCACACATGTGCTTTGTGTAAAAATTGATAAATCTCTATGACGTAATTTTGTGGCTCCACTATTTCATTTCATAGTAGAATAGAATCCCAAATGTATCATCAATATTCAACATTCTGCTTTCAAATGGATGCACTCAGAATCCGGAACAATAAAAAAACTGTTACTTCATGAGTTACATACTGAAGCACTGTTATCAAAGATAAACAGCAATCATTGAGCACTAATATACACCAAGTTAATGAACTTCGTACAATACCCGTTGGTTTTTGTTGGACTAGAAACAAATTGACATAGCCTAGCTTTCGCTCACAAACGTGTGGCTTTATCAAGGCTGGCTAATACTAACTTATGCGAACAGAACTAACAGAGAACGTTAACATTTGAAAATATACACAGTCGAGTCACATTATTGTGACCGCCTCCTACTTTTGACGTCAACCGCGTGCAGCCAATGATTGCAAGGCACGTGTCGTGAGCTGGCTTGTAGGGTATCTAAGCTGGCTTGGAGAGTATGTAAGCATTCTGAAAACGTATCACTCATTGCTGTTATGGATAAAAGAAGCGATTTATCCGATTTGCAAAAAGGGATGATTATCGGCTTTCGGGCCAATGGTGGCAGTATTTTTGAACCAGCGCAGTTTGTGAACTGTTCGCGTGCTACTGTGGTTAAAGTGTATAGTGATTGAAGAAATGGCACCATTGCCAATAAGCGACGCGAAAACTGCGGAGCACCACGTGCCATTGATGTAAGTGGTGAACGTCGGCTGCGAAGGTACATGCGGGCCGATCAACACGCTACAGTGGAGCAACTCACTGGCCGGATGAACCAGGAGGTTACCGGAAGTGTGTCTAAAACGGCAGTTCAGCGAACCCTGCTGTGTATGGGGATCCGATGCAAACGGATGGTCACTGCACCTATGCCAACGAAGGTGCATTGGCAGAAAAGGCTTACATTTGCACGCCAGTATCGGAATTGGATCACCGCTGATTGGCAAAGGATTACCTTCTCCGATGAGTCACGTTTTCTGCTTCCTCGAACGGATGGACGTTGGCGTATAAGGCCAGAAACATTGAAGAACAAACACTCTTCAACCATTTCTGGAAGACCACAAGCTGGTGGGGGTTCACTCATACCTGTGGAAGGCACTATGGACCGAATTCGTTATGAATTGATCCTTGCATTCCACGTATACCCATACATATTTATTATCTTCCCTGGGGCGGATGGGATCTTCCAGCATGACAATGTGACGTGTCACACTGCTAGAAATGTCCGAAAGTGGTTGAAAAAGCACGATGAAGACTTCAAAATTATTCTCTTGCCCTCTAATTCCCCAGACTTAAACCCAATTGAGCAACTGTGGAACCGCCTCGATCGTGTTGTTCGCTCTATGGATCCTCCACCAAGCACCCTCCAGCGGTGTCAGATGCGCTGCAGTCAGTATGGCTCCACATACCTATGAACACCTTCCAGCACCTTATTGAGTCAATCCCAGACCGTCTAGCTGCTGCCCGCGCTGCACAACTCGGTTACTCTGGATATTAGCTAGTATTCACAGTAATGTGACTCGACCGTGTATATACACACTTTGAGTTAAGTTCACATTGCGCAAAAATGCGGAAAAAGGAGAGAGCGTGAACAAACGTGAACAAAATAAAGCCAATACAAAACAAAGTCTTAATATTTTAAGAAGTCTGTCCACAAGGGGTGCAGATCACGGGAGACGGTAACGTTGCATGCGTATTCCGTTATGAGAATTTCAGTCGTCTCTCTGATGGCGGTCTCACTGTGGGTGGTGTATGTTGCCCGCTGTTTGTATCTTTCCCACTGCGGTTTCGCCCGTTTTAGAGAAACTTCTCTCGCAAGGGCTGAGTTTTTCACATACCTTTTGTGCCAAGCCAATTGGTTTCTTTGTCATCCCTATATAAAGCATTTTCGAGTTCCGTCCGGATATTCGAGCGGGATGGAGTAAACGCCAGCCTCCTGGTTAGTGCCGACTTCCGTCATGGGAGGAAAGGATATTCATAATTGAGGGAGCTGTCCTGATGCTGATGCCAAAGCTTAGTTTATTTAAGGCATTTTTTGCAAAGAAAAAAACGTGATGCCTGGGATGTATGGCAGTGATCGGACATAGTTTAAATGGTACTTGCAGGTCGCTTCACTTTAATTTATGTGGCATTTGACCTTATCAAGGATTGGGTTCACGAGATATCAGTTGAAGCCAGCGGATACTGCCTGATTAAAGATACTTCTTATTTCTGCCTCTTTGGTTTCATTTTCTGAGGAAAACAAGATTGCACTTTTTGACGCGTTCGGAGCCCACAGGTTTTATAATCCATAAGGGAAAATTCAGACGCAGTAAAATTTGGCACAGCACACGGCTTATAGTACACCAACGAGCGATTACATTATGACCCCTAATAAACTTTAGGACCCCCTTTAGCCCGCAAAACACCGGCCACTCGGCAAGACATGGATTCGGTGAGGTGGCGATAGGTACCCCAAGGTATCTGGTACCATAATGTCAACAGCAGTTCTTCCAGTTACCGTAGATTTACAGATGCTTGTGTGTGTGATAGAGTGATTTGATTGAAGGTTTAATGACCACCGTGAGCAACTCAGTGGGCCAGAAGCAGTCGCCCGTCCCTAATTTAGGGTCACTGGTTCCAGGGAAGGGAGAGAGCCAGTGCCGTAAGCCAAACACAACATCCATGCCTCACCGGGATTCGAACCCAGACCCCTTTCGGACGAATGATCGGAGGCCATCGCTTAGACCACTGCGCCATCGGGGCGGCACACAAATGTTCGATTGGGTTCATGTCACGTGAATTTGGAGGCCGGGGCATTAACAGAAAGTCACCAGCATATTCCTCAAACCACTCCTTGACGGTTCCGGTAGTGTCACATGGGGCATTATCTTGTTGGTAATGGCCATCACCAGCAGGGTATGCAGTTGCCATGAAAGGGGGAACTTATTCCACAAGGATGTTCAGATACCTAACAGATGTTAGGGTTTGGGCTGTTGGGATAATGGGGCCTAAAGTATCCCAAGGAAACATCCCCCGCACAGTATAACACAGGCGCCGCCTGCGGTCTGTTTCCGCCCAACAGTGCATCCAATTGCCATAGCCTCCGTTGATAGTCGGCGTACCCACGCTCGGGCGTCTACGTGATGCACCAGGAATCTTGATTCGTCACACCAGGCCACTTTCTTCCTATCATCCACGTCCAATCTCGATGAACTTGGGTAAATTTCATGCGTTGTTGGCGATGACATGCCGTGAGCATGTGGCTACGCATGCCCATGCGCAGAAGGCTGCGATGAACTGTGTGCTGTGACACATTGCCCTGATCACCACTGTTGTATCTGCGAGTGATTTGTGGCACTGTGTCCCTGCGGTAGCTGTGAACAATGTGCGAAAGTCCCAGCTGCGCCGTCCCGGTGGCTCAGTGGTCTAAGCGATGGCCTCTGATCATTCGTCCGAAAGTGGTCCGGGTTCGAATCCCGGTGAGGCATGGATGTTGTGTTTGTCTTACGGCACTGGCTCAATCCCTTCCCTGGAACCAGTGACCCCAAATTAGGGACGGGCGACTGCTTATAGCCCATTGAGTTGCTCACGGCGGTCGTTAAACCTCCAATCAAAAAAAAAAAAAAAAAAAAAGTCCCCGCTGCCTTCTGGCATCAATTAGCTGCAGACGACACACGGCTAGACGACGATTTGTCGTTTGGTCATCTGTGCACCACTTTTGTTACGTACTTACTACAGCGGCACTTGAACAACCCACAAGCCACGCCGTTTCCGAGATCGTAGTTCCGAGGCGAAATACCATCACAGTTTGTCCTTTATCAAACTCCGATAAATCTGCAGCTTTCCCCATTTTGACTCCGAACACTCTACTAACCGAAAGCTGGTTCTAGGGTTGTATATATACTGCTCTGTAAACTTCACCTGCGCCACCGTTCGGTCTCTAGGCGCGCTCATTTCTCTAGGCTGGGGGTGGTCATAATTCTATGCCTCATCGGTGTATACTTTAGTAATTTTCTGATCTGTATAGGAGCATATTAAGGTACGGCAATTTATTGTAATTTTCAAGTACCATGGTGAAATTAATAGGCGCATGCATTCCATTAATCTTTTCCGCGAAAGAGTCTAATGAATTTCTATCATGAGGCCAAATGAAGAAAATGTCGTCGGCGTATCGGTGCCATACTGATGGTTTTGGCCCAGGAGCATTTAGAATTCTGCTCTCAAGTGGTCGCAATGCATAGACTTTATGATTTTTGCAATCATCATCATTGTCAACCATTATCAATCCACTGCTGGACGAAGGTCTCCCCAAGTTTTCTCCACAACGGTCTGTCTTGTGCCAGTCTCCTCCATGTGTAACGTACCAGGAGATGTGACGTACCTGCCAGAAGGACGCACACGACATAAAGGCAGATAGCAATTAGAATCAATGTCCGCGTAGCTTAATTGGTAGAGCAACTTATTCCGGAATGAGTGGACCCGGGTTCGAACCCCGGCGCGGATAAAAATGACGGAGAAATTTACTTCATTATACATGTTACTCCCGCATACTTTCGAATTTCATCCACCCATCTCCCATGTGGTCTTCTTCTGGGTCTTTTCCTGTCCCTTAGAATCCATTCTAAAATTTCGGTTGTCCATCGATGGTCTGTTCTTCTGGCAGTATGTCCAGCCCATTGCCATTTCAGGGATTTAACTCTGATCATGATGTCTTCCACTCTTGTTATTTTTCTGATCCACGAGTTCCTCTTCTTATCTCTCCTGGTTACACCAAGCATGCACCTCTCCATGCGTCTTTGAGTTGCCTGGAGTCTTTGTATATCTCTTTTAGTTAAGCTCCACGTCTCTGCACCATACGTAAGCACTGGAAGGATGCATTGATCAAACACTTTTCTTTTAAGACATAATGGCATATTGCTCTTGAAAATTATGCTGTTTCTTCCAAAAGCTCTCCAGGCAAGTTTTGTACGCCGATTAATTTCTTCACCAATGTGACCCTCACTTGATATCTGCTGTCTAAGATAAACGTACGTGTTTGTTATCTCCAGCTTTTTTCCATCAATCGATAAATCTTCATTTCTTGAAAATGCATTGAGCATCACTTTTGTCTTCTGAAAGTTCATTTTTAATCCCACTTCTTTACTCTTGTCAGCAAGTTCCTGGATCACACTCTGCAGCTCTGATGGGGTAGTTGCAAAAATAACTACGTCATCAGCAAAACGAAGGTGAGTTAGATAATCTCCATTAATCTTTATCCCCTTGTTTTCCCAGCTCAGCGACTGAAAGACACCCTCCAATGTAGCATTAAAGAGCTTCGGAGATATGGTTTGCAATAAAATAAATTTTTATTTGCAACGCGTTTTTTTATTTCGCCACCAATTCGACTTTAAATAAATCATTATTAAAAAATCTTATACTCCTTCGGAGCATATATTTATACAAGGGTATTTAATACTTTCATGTATACGTTTCTTGAGGCTATCCCTTACAAAAACGTTTCGAGGTTTCACTGCACTTACTCCTTAGCAATGTGATTGAGAAATCTCCGTAAAGAGGTCCACTTTTTCGCAATGTTGCTGCCATGCCCTTGCTGAGGAAATTTGACTTTGAGGCAGTTCGCGAACTCAAAGTCGGTAACAATGACTTGGCGTTTGTTATCGTGTCGCTAATTTTTCAACAATGACCGCGGACTGGCGGAGAATCCGGTGTCCATTATCAACAATAAGCCGTTACTCCCAATCGATCCTTGTTCGCCTGAGTGTCGAACACAACAAGTTAGAAAATGATTTATCGAGATAACTGAACAGGATTCGTATGGTGGCAAGTTCCTCAACGTTGATTTATGCACGGCATCTTTTGCCGGAGGCGGAAGAGGATGATCTTGCAGGAAGTCATTTATCATCTTCGCAGCCTCAAGCAATGAAACATTGCGATGGACATCTTGTCCCCGAGTCTCCTCTCTCTCTCTCTCCCTCTCTATAAAAATGCCCGGTGCATTGATTGTCTTCAAAGAGTCGAAAAGTGAGTCTAATTACGTAATGCACTCAGGACCGCTTCGTCATTCGCCACTCTTTCACATGAAACAATACGACCAGCGAAAGTTAAGAGTTCATATGGCAAAGTGGCTTATCGCTTATGTACGCGGAAGTAATTTGGAGCTAACTTTTTGGTTTGTTACTTAACATATTCATTTGTATACTCGGTTACAATATATTTCGGTCGAAGCACGATAAGAACTTAACAAACATTTGTGCAACAGTTTGTTGTTTACTAATGTAAAATATATTACTGTCGACAACGCTGGTCTGCATTTTTAAATCAATTTTCAGATGTTATTACAGTAATAAGTGATTTCTAATCATTTTGCACACGCGTTTTCACGAAAATAATCACGTAGGAAATTTTCATGAAGAGAGAAAGAATATATTGGTATTCTAACACATCTTCCTGTAATTATAATCACACCTAAGTGAAAGCCCGTCGATAATGATGGGGGAAAATAAGATAAGTAGAGTAATTTTTAATAACCAAGTATTATTTTTGTTTGTCATGCCAAGATGTGAAAGTATGTTTCATGAACATTGCAGCAACAAAAACATATTGCTTGAAGCAGCGATTTGACAATTAAAACAGACCAGCGCTCTTTCCACTGCACCATCAAAGAGGGACAAACGTTCAAACGTTCAGACAAAGGAAATTATGTTGTTTGTGATTACAAGCAGATAAATTGAAAATATAATATGATACGATCACCGCATCATGTCGTATTTTCAATTCATCCACAGTTACAGGTATGGCAAACTCCCACCAGTAACTGTGGATGCACTACGACAGGTGATCCTCGCTTCATGGGCGGCAATACTACATCCGTGTTTTTTCAATACCTCATTGAGTCTGTACCAAGACGTCTGGCTGCTGTATGAGGATAAACCCCCACCAGTAATTGTGGATGCTCTACGACAGGCGATCCTCGCTTCATGGGCGGCAATACCACATCCGTGTTTTCAAAACCTCATTGAGTCCTTATCGAGACATTGGCTGATATATGAGGACAAATCCCCACCAGTAGCTGTGGACGCTCTACGACAGACGATCCTCGCTTCATGGGCGGCAATACCACATCCGTGTTTTTTCAACACCTCATTGAGTGCTTACCAAGACGTCTGGCGGCTGTATGAGGGCAAACCCCCACCAGTAACTGTGGATGTTCTACGACAGGCGATCCTCGCTTCATGGGCGGCAATACCACATCCGTGTTTTTTCAACACCTCATTGAGTGCTTACCAAGACGTCTGGTGGCTGTATGAGGACAAACTCCCACCAGTAACTGTGGATGTTCTACGACAGGCGATCCTCGCTTCATGGGCGGCAATACCACCTCCGTGTTTTCAACACCTCATTGAGTCTTTACCAAGACGTCTGGCTGATGTATGAGGACAACTCCCTACCAGTAACTGTGGATGCCCTATGACAGGCGATCCTCGCTTCATGGGCGGCAATACCACATCCGTGTTTTTACAACACCTCATTGAGTGCTTACCAAGGCGTCTGGCTGCTGTATGAGGGGCAAACCCCCACCAGTAGCTGTGGATGCTCTACGACAAGCGATCCTCGCTTCATGGTCGACAATACCACCTCATTGAGTCCTTACCAAGACGTCTGGCTGATGTATGAGGACAAACCCCCACCAGTAACTGTGGATGCTCTACGACAGGCGATCCTCGCTTCATGGGCGGTAATACCACATCCGCATTTTCAAAACCTCATTGAGTCCTTACCAAGACGTCTGGCGGCTGTATTGGGGCAAACCCTCACCAGTAACTGTTGATGTTCTACGACAGGCGATCCTCGCTTCATGGGCGGCAATACCACATCCGTGTTTTTTCAATACTTCATTGAGTGCTTACCAAGACGTCTGGCTGCTGTATGAGGGCAAATCCCCACCAGTAACTATGGATGTTCTACGACAGGCGATCCTCGCTTCATGGGCGGCAATACCACCTCTGTGTTTTCAACATCTCATTGAGTCCTTACCAAGACGTCTGGCGGTTGTATTAAAGCAAACCTCCACCAGTAACTATGGATGCTCTACGACACGCGAACCTCATTCATGGGCGGCAGTACTGTTTCTGTGTTTTTAACACCTCGTTGAGCACTTACCAAGACATCTGGCTGCTGTTGTGAGGACCATCAGTAACTGTGGGTGCTATATGTCAGGTAGTACTCGCTCATGGACGGAAGTATCATTTGTCTGTTTTAACACCTCATTGAGCCCTTACCGAGACGTCTGTCTGGTGTTGTGAGCGCAAACCCTCACCAGTAACTGTGGATGTTGAACGACAGGCGATCCTCGTTTTATGGGCTGCAATACCCCGTCCGTGTTTTCAATACATCGTTGAGTCTTTGCCAAGACGTCTGGCTGGTGTTGTGATGGCAAAAGGTGGAGCCACGAGTTTTTAGGTAGATGTATGTTTTTTGTTCAATCAGTTTACTAGGCTCCCAAGTAAGCGTTTTTTATATATTGCGTTCAACAATATGGTGATTAATGATAGTAATGAAATATCTTAAACTATCCACCCATGACCAGAAGTCTATTTCAGCTGAATGCAATGCAAAAAACAACTTATCCCTAATTATTTTGGAACCAGTTCTTCAAACAACGTCTTTCTCCTTCCAAGACACCTCGTGCTCAATCTCATGTCTTTGAAAGAACATTATGTTTGTATCTATTTATTTATAGTCACCGCGTTGAAATTGTTGAATGGTTCTGTTATTCAGATGGCAGTTTCTCTCTACCACAATTGTAAAAACCATCTGGTTGATCTGAGAAAGCTTCGAAACGTTGGTTTATATTCTCTTACGCCAATAAATCCGATTGCTAATGTGGTTTTACTATTTTATCCCTGATCGTGAGATTCCGTGTATCCTTAAGGATTGATTAAATGTTGCTTGAACACAATTAGAAAAAGGAATGAAACGATTTCACCTAATTGTTAAAGAATTCCATTTCGTCGAGCATGACTGGAATTATTTTGATGACTTCGAATTATCCAACTTGAGAAAAAAAAAACAGCTAAAGGAGTTTATTCTCTTACAGTTCAACACTGAAAGCTGCTTGCTGGAAGAAGACTCACTCAATTCTCATAAAAATTGTCTGTCTTGATTTTAATTGATACGATCCGCCATGAGGTTCCAAAAAAATCTAACCTTTCACAAAACGGTACGAAGCATAGCAGACTCTAAAGGAATGACGGTTTCTCTGCGCTTTCTGCGGCATCAGACTTGAAACAGAAACACTTCCTGGAAGAAAAAACCCTCTGGCAATCCATAAAAGTGAATATTTTTGGCACTTACAATCCATAAAAGTGAATTTTTGGCACTTAAAAAGAGAGACAATTATTTCTATTACAATTAAAAGACGCCCAAAAAATTAATTCTACGTTGCTATGTTCCTCGTAATGCCACTAAAATCTCGTAGATGTGGGACATGACTGAAAGCTTTTGAAATCAGTACACATTATGGTAGATAGGGAAGGTACACACACACCGACAGTGAATTATAAACCTTTATGTAGATGTACGTAAGTATCACTTACGCAGCGTACATGCAAAACACGTGGTCACGTGCGTCACTAGGACTGCTGTTTGCCAGTAATCATCAGTAATGTTGATGGGAAAAACAAAGAATCTTTCGGAATTCGATAAAGGGTGCCGGTCTGGCTGGAGGAACGATTTTGAAAGCAGCAGAGTCGACTGGTTTCTCAAAAGGTGGACATTTCATCATTATTATTATTTCACCATTATTAAATTTCATCATCATTATTTCATCATTTGTGTTATTTTCATCAATGGGAAAATAAACACATTGCTTGTATAAGGGACTCAAATACGGCGCAAGGAAGATCTGTCGAAAACGAGATCGCCGTCAATATCTCCGAACTATGTGCAAAAATTTAAGATAGCCGGCATTGTTCGTCGCATGCCTATACGGAAACCCCGATTTCTGCGAAGAACTGGAATGTTCGTCTACAGTGGTGTCAGGAACACTGTGACTTGACACTGGAAGACGAAAAAAGTCATGTGGCCCGACTTGTCGAGGTACATCTTGTTCTGTACCGACGGTAGGGAGAGAGTTTGGCGGGAGCTCCAGGTAACAATGGAACCAGCTTGCCTTTTAAACACAACTCAAGGTTTTGTGTGCGGTTCTCATGCGTGGAGCACGTTCTGTTGGTACGGAACGATTCCCCTGATATTGCTGGAAGGTCGAATGTCCTCCAAGGATTATCTGATAATTGTCGGGGATCAACTCCACCTTGCAATGTTGACTTTCCATGCAGCATGTGACGGCTGTCTCATGGACGACAATGCTACTGTCTATCACCCAAGATGTGTTCAGCAGTGGTTCAGCGAATATTTCATCTTGCCTGGCCACCACAAAGCCCGGATCTGAACCCCATTAACAATGTTTTAGACATGTAGAAAAAAACAGATCCGGGAGCAAAATCCGTTTCCCTCAAATCTTTACCAGCTAAAGGACTATCTGGTGAACACGCTGTAGACGTTGATGCAATCCAGCACCTTGTGAAATCTATGACAAACCGCATACGTTCTGTGATTCGAGCTAAACGAGGTTCCACACGGTGTTTGATAAATGCTTCTAGTTCATTGGCCGGTATGTGTATTTAGAGACATTACTGCATATCTTTAAGAAAGGGTCCAATAAGAATTGTCGCCCATGATGTTAAATAATTTTCCAGTGCGCACATTTATGCATAAGATCAAGAAGTGTTTTTTTCTGGATAATATTAGCCTTTTCTCCGAAATATGGTCGTGTGCTCAAATTTCAGACAGTCAAACGAATTTGAGACGCGTTTAATATCAGAAACAAAGCCTTTTCTAGAGCAAAGGTCTTCAAATTCTTCTAAATCGCGGGCCACATGACAAAATATAATGGGGCTGCAGACCGCATGACAAAATGGAATGTGACTGTGTGGGACATGTGAGAAAATGAAATGGCACTGGGAGGGCACATGAAAAAACGAAATTGGACTTGTGGGCCACCTGAAAAAATATAAAGGTACTGCAGGCCATATGACAGAATATGATGGGACTGCGAGACACATGAGAAAATTAAAAGAAAGGAACTGTGTGGCGGACCACATGAAAAAATCAAATAGAACTGGCAGGCCACATAACAAAATATAAAGGCACTGCAGGCCGAACAAAATGGAATGGGATTGCGGGTCATATGAGTAAATAGAACGGGACTGGTGCGTCACGTGACAAAATGGTATGGGACTGACAAGCCACGTGACAAAATAAAAAGGCACTGTAGCCCATAGGACAAAATATTATGGGCTGCGGGCCAGATGAGGAAATGAAGTGAGACTGGTGGGCCATATGACATAATAGAATAGACCAGATGACAAAATATAATGGAACTGCGGGACACATGAGAAAATGAAAAAAATGTGACTGTGTGGCGGACCAAATTACAAAATAGAATAGAACTGGCGGGCAACATGACAAAATATAATGGGACTGCACACCGCACGAAAAACTGAAATGGGACTGTGTATGACATGTCAGAAAATGAAATGGGATTGGGGGAGGGGACTGATAAAATGGCTTGTGAGCCACGTGAAAAAAATATAAAGACAGTGCAGGCCAGATGACAAAGCATAATGGGACTGCGCGACACATGAGAAAATGAAATACACGAAAGATGACACTAAGTTTTTGCAGTGAGCACACCTTTTGAATCCGTTCTGTCGCGAATTAAATGCATCAAAGCTATTCAAAGTCAATGGAACCGGTATGGAAAACAATAGTATCTGACCGAAGAAAGAAGTTTTTCAATCGAGCTTTTAATCCCGCAGATATTGCTGTAAACGTAAACGTGAACTAACGCACTCTGGTTGCAGACTTCTGCTTTAAGAAAATTTTATAATTATATGAGAAACATTTCGCATCGGAAACGCTCTCCAACACCGAAAGAATTTTTCAAATCGGACTCTTAGAAACATAGATATCGAAAAAAATAAGATGTGACTTTACGTATCCTGGTGGGAAAACCATGCATTATTTTAGGAAGAAAGTATTCTCAAAAGGTTTTTCCATATGAGCAGTATCGGTCCAAGAAAAAAAAAATTTAGTCGAGTTTTCAGGAGCTCAGATTTTGCTGCAAATACATCAGAAACAGAAATTAACACTTATGACCCCTGGTGGCCAAACCATTCTTTACCAAATATTAGAAATTACACGAAAAATATTTTACATCAGGAGCCGTATGTGTTACAGGAAGAATTTTTCAAATCGGTGTTTTAGAAGCAAGTTTTTCGGGGGAAACGCAATTCATCTTGAGGCCCCTAGCGGAAAGTCTATGAGTTACTTGAAAATTTTGAAATTGTATAAAAAACATTTTGCACCGGAAACGCTATCCAACAAAGAAGGATTTTTTTTTCAAATCGGACTCTTTGAAGTAGAGATATTGACAAAAATAAGTTATACAACTACGCCCCTGGTGGAGAAATCATGCATTATTTTAAGAAGAAAATATTCCGAAAAGGTTTATCGACGTGAATAGTATCGGTCCACAAATGAATTCTTTTCAGTCGAGATTTTAGAAGCTCAGATGTTGTTGCATTTGGTGCGGAAGTTAAGACTTACGCTCCAGAGTGGCCAAACCATTTTTACCAAAATTTAGAAATATATGCAAAAGATTTCTCAACAGGCGCTGTTTACAGTGCAGAAAGAATTTCTCAAATCGGAGCTTTAGAAGCAGAGATATCGGGGGAAACACGATTCAACTTTACGCCCCTAGCGGAAAGTCTATGAATTACTTGAGAATTTTGAAATTATATGAAAAACATGTCGCACCGGAAATTATATCCAATAAGAAGGAAATTTTCAAATCGGACCATTAGAAGCAGACATATTGACAAAAATAAGATATACATCTACGCCCCTGGCGGAGAAACCGTGCAATATTTTAAGAAGAAAATATTCCAAAAATGTTAATCGACGTGAGTGGTATCGTTTCACGAACGAATTTCTTCAATCGAGATTTTAGAAGCTCAGATTTTATGTCAAATACATCAGAAGCAGAAATTAATAATTACGCCCCCTAGTGGCCAAACCGTTCTTTACCAAAAATTAGAAATTATATGCAAAATATTTCCCATCAGGAGCTGTAAAAAAATATTTCCCATCATCTGCTGAAAAAAAAGTTTTTCAAATCGAAGTTTTAGAAGCAGAGATTTCGGGGTAAACGTAGTTTACTGTTAAGCTTATTAGCGGAAATTCTATGCGTAACATGAAAAAGTGACTAAAGTACTCTTGGACATAAATGGAAGCTAAAGGTAAAAGAATTTTTTCAATCGGATGTTTAGAAGCAAGTATATGGAACAAAATGTATTTTGAATTCGATATCATCTGCATTTACGCCCTCTAGCGGCGAAACTGTACATCGTTAAAAAAACGAAATGTAGGATCATTATTCGAATATCTTAAGCTTCCCAATGCAAAAAGAATTTTTCAAATCGGACTAATAGTTGCAGAGATATGGTGTCTACAGGCGGATGAACGGACAGTCAAACCGATAACATAAGAACGATCTTTTTTTTACAAAAGTCGTGCTAAATAATGGGGCTGTGTGGCGGCCCATATGACAAAATGGAGTAGAACTGGCGGGTACGTGGCAAAATATAAAGGCACTGCAGGCCGCATGATGAAATGGAATAGGACTGCGGGCCAAATGAGTAAATTGAATGGGACTGACGGACCACATGAGAAAATGAAATGTGTCTGACGGGCCACGTGACGAAATATGAAGGCACTGTAGCCCACAAGACAAAATATCATGGGGTTGCGGGCCAGATGAGAAAATGAGGTTGGACTAGTGGGCCATATAACATAATAGAATAGGTCTGGCGGGTCACTTGACCAAATATCATATAATGCGACTGCGGGCCTAATGACAAAATGAGATGGGACTGGCAGGTCGCAGACAAGATGGAACGGACTGGCGGTCAACTGACGAATAGGAGTGGTAAGCCACATGTAAAAGGAGAGCAAAAATGCGTAATGTTTATTATGAATATCGTTCATTTCCGAGAGATCTTGAATTATAAATCTTAATTTTCAGCTAAGAAAGAAATTTAGATATTATGATATCTACGTTACAGAGAAGTTAGCATACCCGGGTGGTTAGCATACCCGGGCGTTTTCTGGGAGACGCGGATTCGAGTTCCGCTCCAGGACGATGAAATTTTCAAGTTTTCGGATATTGTCTGACTTACCATCCTTGTCACATTTACGCCAAAAATCGGATTGTCATCTTCAAAATTTGTATTATATGGCGTAATCCCGTATTTCTTTCATGATTTATCTGCTTCTCCGGGCAAACACGGGAGAAGATTCTTAACCTCCAGATTCGCTAAATATGAATGCCGGTTGCTTCGACTAGCGAATCCTGTGATGGTTAAATTCAAATTTATCGGAAACCTGAAACTTAGTCGTTCAGGGTGGTGTAGTGGTTAGCATACCCGGGCGTTTTCTGGGAGACGCGGGTTCAAGTCCCCCTCCAGGACGATGAAATTTTCAAGTTTTCGGATATTATCTGACATACCATCCTTGTCACATTTACGCTAAAAATCGGATTGTCATCTTCAAAATTTGTACTACTAGGCAATGCCGGACCAACCGTTTGGAATACTTTGCCTGATGACTTAACAATACTAAATAATATTTGTTTATTTAAAAAAAACTTAAACAATATTTATTACGATCAGCCTCATTGTACTTTTCTATTCCTTTATCTACATAGGTAGCAGCTACTTCATAAATAAACTGGAACAGTCTGTGTGCTTACAAGCTCTTAAATTTCAAAGTATATATCAGTAATGATTGTAGCTCTTGAACCACTAAACAAATTAATGTTTGATATTAATGGCAATCCTAATGCTGAACATAACTATTCAGACTTTTTGCTAATCTGGTGAAACCTTAAATGGTAATGTTTTAATTTACATCGTTAATATAAATAAAATGATATTGGATGGAGCCGTTTCGGCAGTTAATTTGAAATTATAATGACTGTCTCTCAGGGCTCCCAATTACTAGTATGTCTGCTTGACTTGATATTTGTTTCCAGGATTATTGTTTTGGGAGAAGAGGGCTAGTTAGGCACATCTTGCCTTTTCTCTCTTTTCATCCCTGTTGTTGCTTATCTGCTCTACAATCATTTTCACTTAATCTATATAATTTGTATGCGACAACTAAAATGAAATAAATGAATGAAAAATGCAAAACCTGTATTTTTTTTCTGTTTTAAAATTTATGCGGGAAATGTCTCGAGAGCCACCAATGGCTCATGGGACACGGGATGAAATCCCTTCCTCTAGAGCAAAAAATAAATTATCCCTGGCTTTAGAAGCAGATTTAATAATACCAGTTTATAAAACAAAACTGGAAAGGCAAAATATAGTAATGTCAAAACAATATCAAGGGTCTTTCGAAAAGACACTAAAATAAACAAGAAAGGTAACAATTTCTCTCTCGGAAAAATGTTCTCGGATTTCTGTAAGATTTGTAGTCAGTTTATTCAAAGCATATGATCGAATTCAAGAATGAGCCAATAAGAAGTATCTGCGAAATAGTTTTTCCTCATTAAAGAACTAAAAAAAATGAGGAATGGAAAAAATCGAAATCGATTTCGCGGCGTCAAGAAAAATAATAAAAGGTTTGTAGAGCTTTGTTATCGATATTTTTAACGAGACCCTAATCAATCGGAAAAGCTTCTCAACAATGTAATCTTCGATCACTGATAACGAAAAGCAATCCTGTGGAGAACCATACAAATAAAAAACTTGATATCAGAAAAAAAGGCAGAAAAGCTGTTGCATTTCTGCTCTGAACAAAAACCAAAATCCCTAGCAATGTCCTCAAAAGAGATGCCTAAGGAATTTTTCAACTCAGCGTTGAAGTAATTATCAAATACCCGAAAAACTAATGATTTATGTCTGCGCAGTGCGGACCCCTTCTTGTTACTTTCTTATTGTTCACAAATTTACGAGCTGTTGGAGAAAAAAATATGCGTAATTAGAAATTGCAAAAGTTTTTTTTCCACTTTATTTATCTTTAGTGGTTCTCGATGGATGAAAAAAAAGTTGTCTGCGAATTCTTTAATGAAGGAGGATTCTGTTGTCAGAAGATGTGTTTCCGGTAATATTCCAATAAAAGCGTCGGATAAGACTTGATTCAGTGAATATGTATGTATGTATGCCTGCATGTGTGACCCATGAGGTGCTAGACTGTAGAAATCGAAAAAAAAAAGGGGCAATTGTCTAAATAAGTGCATCCCAACCTTCAGCCGGTCAGCGTCAACATTTGGTTGGTAAATGTATTTGTTTCTTTAAAAGACTGAAATGCGGTTAAATACACTATATTGACAAAAGTCACCGGTTACTTAGAAGAACAGAAACACAACATAGCATTTATTGACATCTTTAAGGCCATCATTAAGGGCATCTCAGAGGTCATCATGAATGCCTTAATGCATGCACTGACTCTTTGAGACATGCTGTCGACAAGGTATTGAAACACAGCGATAGGTACGCGCTTCTATTTAGTACATAATGCTGCCGCTAACTGCTGCTTAGTAGTAGGCCTTGGTTCCAAACTTCTTATGCGGCGCTGTAATTCTTCCCATAGGTGCTATATGGGATTAAAATCAGGGATCTGTGCTGGCCAGTCCAACCACGATACGAAATTATATTCAAACCATGCCATAACAATCCCTGCTTTACGAATCGATGCATTATCCTGCTGGTACCAACAAGGCTCAGTACCATAATATTACCACGGAGTTGAAAGGGCATAATTGTCCTGAATATCATAGTAGACGTGCTGGTTAACAGGTCTATCCACGATAACCAATAAGCCGGGACCCTACCACGAAAACCACCCCCACACGAGTGCACTGCCAGCTCCAAACTTAACCGTAGTAACAGTTCACTGTGGCAAATAGCGTTCCCCCAGGTGCCGCCATACCAGCATACGGCGATCAAGCTGATGAAGCATGCATCTGGATTCATTAGTCCATAGGACCCGTTTCCATTGATCTACGGTCCCACGATAAATGCTCTTTACACCATGCTAAATAAAGAGTAGCATTCTGAGTGGAGATGAAAAGCTTATGAGCAGCCGCACGATCACGGTAACCCATGAAATGAAGTTTTCTGCGAATGGTACATGCACATACCGAGGTTCCTGCATTTGTACTTACTGATCTGTACACTGAGGTCTTGTGCAGTACTCCGCCGATTAACTGTAACGATTCTCTTGAGGCTTCGACGTTCTCTGTCAGTGATTTTCTTTGGTCTGCCGGTACGTTTTGGTGCTGCAGGCACCCCATGTGTCTTTCACTTATTCAGTACAGCATGTGTCTTACACTTATTCAGTATGTTTAAACGCCTCTCGGTTTCTTTTATGGACAACACACTAACATAACACCTAATAATCTTTCCTTTCTCAAAGTGAGTTCTCTCCCGCTGCGGCATTTTCACTTAACCTTGCAGTGCGATATGATCGCGGTCAGCTGCAGGCTTGTGTTTATACCGTTTGCATCTGAACCGCGCATCGTAACAACGCAGCGGATCAGTTCATTTGCTTTTGAAGGGGTGTCCGGTGACTTTTGTCAATATAGTGTGACTTCGCAATGTACAACGACTGCCCAAAACAACGAAGAATGTTTCTATAAAATAAATATGCGTACCTTAATTGTCAAAGAAGTGGTCATTTTCGAAATACTGTCCATCGCATCGAATACAGGTGTCCCAATGTTCCTTTCGCTTATAGAATGTCTTCTGGAATGCTGTTGAAGCATTTCTTCGCATCTGTAATAAGTTATTGGTCAGCCACAAATTGCTTTTTTTTTTTTTTTTGGATTGGAGGTTTAACGACCACCGTGAGCAACTCAATGGGCTATAAGCAGTCGCCCGTCCCTAATTTAGGGTCACTGGTTCCAGGGAAGGTAGAGAGCCAGTGCCGTAATAAGACAAACACAACATCCATGCCTCACCGGGATTCGAACCCTGACCCCGTTCGGACGAATGATCAGAGACCATCGCTTAGACCATTGCGCCACCGGGGCGGCCCCACAAATTGTCGTCCCCGTAATGTCTTTTTTAAAAATGAGGAACAATCAGAAGTCACATGGTGACAAATCTAGGTTATACGCAGGTTGGGGCATCAACTTAATATTCATTTTTTCCAAATAAGAAACGACAGAGCTGGCTATGTGCGACCTTGCATTGGGCCGCACATGAAAAGAACTGAAGTTGAACAAATTTGTTTCATACCCAAATTCTCGGTAACAATTTTTGTAAAATGATGTTTTATTTTATTTATTTATTTATTTATTTTTTGCTGATGGTTTAACAACCACCGTGATCAACTCAGTGGGCTATAAGCAGTCGCCTGTCATTAATTTAGGGCCACTGGTTCCAGGGAAAGGAGAGATCCTGTGCGTTAAGACAAACACTACATCCATGCCTCACGGGATTCGAGCCCAGACCCTCTCGGACGAATGGTTATAAGCTAGCGTTTAGACCACTGCGCCACCGGCTTGAGGATTTTAAAATGTGAACCATCTCTTCGATATCTCTAATTGATAGGTGTCTGTCTTCCGTATAATAACACCTATTCTCTTGAGGTTGACTCTTAACTTACGTCATGAACTCTAGATTGGTTAATGTATAAAAGCCGGGCTTCCGTACTGCTAAACCATCACTTTTACCTGAAGATGAAGCACTAGGCGCTTCGAAAGATCTGGTGCAGGTGTATTTTTAATGTATTAAAGTTTTTAACAACCATGTGGTTAACATTTTTAGTATTTCAACGTACATCGTGCAGAGACGGCTTTTAATTTAGTTAATGACCTATTCTATTCATACTTACATCTGTAACACTCGTGGAAGGTCATCCTCCATGCGCGATTAAAGCCACCGGCTCACGACCATCCATGAGTTCTTTATGCCATCTGTAAATTGATGATTTTCCTAGACATTCATCTTTCTAAGCCTCTTGCATAAGACGAAAAATCCCTCCATAGGCTTCTTAAGCCGACAGCAAAATTTAATGGAGCATTTTTTTTCTTTCTTCATATCCATTTTATTCGAAAAATCACAGTGAGAAAACACTTATTAGGGGTTCACGAAACAATGCTTATTGCGCTTCGCACTACCGGCGATGCATGCGTGATAAACAGGTGTGCCCGGTTGCTATGGTTACTACAACGACTACAGTTTTTCCGTGAGCTGCGCCAAGGTCGAATGTAGTGTTGCACATTTTTCATAAAAACATTGTCAATTGTTTTTGTACAAGCTATGTAGCATTACATCGAATTTTTATTTATTCCTGCGATACACTCCACACTTATTATTGAATTTAATACACTGCTGCTCGACATAAAAAATGCCACACCGTGAAGAAATGCAGCAAAAGACACGAAACTTACCACACATGTAGAGAAGTAGGTAGGAAAGAAGTGACTTAATTTCCGAGGGTTTACAGGGGTACAATGGACGAGGAGACAGCGTATTGTTGCTTGAGCTATTAGATCGTATGGCAGCCCCGCTGGGCTATACATTTGAAACACGGGGTTGCATCGAATGGAAAAAACCCCGAATGTTGTTCTGAGTAATTACTGACCATTAATTATTGCCCTGTGTTCAAAATTTATCCACATTACGAGGAGATCATGCAGAGGATTTAAGTCGTTTATCCCACACTTTATTCATTGGGAAGAAGTCTGCTGATTGCGGTGGCATTACCTCGGCACCTTGTAAGCACTGTCTGCTGACGTTAGCGGTGTGTGGGCAGGCGTTATCTTGTTGAAACTGGTCATAAAAGGATATCACGGAGAAACAGCTAAACAGCTTGCCTCAGCTCCTCATCAACGTATCGTTATGCTGTCATTGTGCCTCTTATGCGTACGAGCGGTAAACGGATGTTGCAACTGATTGCGCTTCAAACCATAACACCAGCCCAGATAGCACAGCCTTACAATTTAACGAAAGAAGACGGTGGCTTACATTTAATTAGAAGACGGTGGCTGAAAGCACAGCCTTACAGCCACTGTCTTCTATCCCTAAAATTAGACGGTGGCTCAGTGTTGGACGTACGTTAAGTTGCAAGGTTGTGCTACCTGGGTTAAGAAACATATGACGCTTACACATGGCAATCAGATCACGTTGTTTCCAGGATCTCAATCGGCGATCGTCATAGCTCAGAGAGAAGCGAAACTCGTCGCTAAATACAACATGGTCACATTTATCCAGCTACGCATGTCTCATGTTCCGCCAGTGCAACCTTAGACGTTTGTGTGCTGACGGGAGTGGTTGTCGTTTCCATGATTGGCGAGAGCGCAAGCCTGTCTCAGCCAATCAGCGATTAGCAGTCCCTGTCAATAGCGAGAAGCCCACAGCTTCCTGTACACCTCGCTGAATGTCGTCCGATGTAGATTGTGAGGATACTATTACTTGCCGTCATATGATCTGATATAGGTTTTCAAACGTCTTCCTACGTGCACCAGACCCCACAACGGCGGCGATGGACGTTACCTTCCAATCGCTGTCGCCACACTCGGCTGACAGTTGTTGCGTCCCGATACAACGCAGGTATCATCCAGCTATACGTACCCCTGCGGTGAAGCCTTTGGTAAAGGTGACGGTGGCATGAAAGTATTTCCGATAACGTTTCCCAGGCATTCGCAATCTTTGCACGACAATACATCGGAATTCCAGGCGATACTACATCGGAATGACTAAGCTTTCGTTTGGAATTAGAATCAGCGAACATAAAAGGGATACAAAAAACAAAAAAATAGCCACTTCCCTATCAAGAGAAGTCAAGTTAAAGTCCGCCAATCCTATATGCAGTGATGTAATCAATTGGCTTCATACTCCTCTACTGCCATTCACGAAACCTTGGAAATCTTGACCAGCTGCAAGGCTTGCAATGGCAGCATCTCTCTTGAGTTGCCACGTATTTGGAATCAATTCTTCAAATGAAGCTGTGTTTTCTACCATGGTACTGCGTGCCCAAACAACGTGACCTCCTTTCTTCGAACTATCACGTTTGCGCCTATTCATTTATTGTCTAGTCAAGTCACCGCGTTCAAATTGTTGAAACGTTCTATTATCCAGTTTGAAGTTAGCTGTCTAGCTTCCTTGAAAAAGTCGTCTGGTTGATGTGCAAAAGCTTGGAAAGTTTTATTTCTATTCTACGCCAAGAAATTTTGGATTATTAGTATAGTTATGCTATTTGAACATAAGCATTATTTCACAAAAACCTCTACATATATAAATCACTCTTGATAGCTATAATAAATTTGGTATTAAGGAGTTCACAGAGTGATACACAGACATCACAAAATTACCAGTATGACACAACAATCAAATGCCAGGTTTACAATGTATCACAGCAGGTGCGCCAACTCGAGGAAACGGGAAAGAATATCGTAGCACAGGAACATAATGCTGTACTTCGTCTTGCAGAAACTGCGCTGGAACCACGTCTCCAGAAGATTACCAAAGCAGCAGTAACAGACATCGCATTGACCCCAGAAAAATTTATATTAGCGATAAGGAGACTATTTTGGTATATTGATAATGGATTGCACTTATTAATCATTAAGGAGTACTACTCCGTAACCCGTGCCATGGTCGGTTGAGAAAGCTGTGACTGAATTTTTTTCTTTTCATATAACACGAATCGTAACAAAACCCATAACTATAATAAACGGTTGAATTATTAATGGGCAGTCTATAAGATGGGTCACCAACAACAAAAGTTTCGTAATATTCCCATTAATGTTTAATTTTTCCAACTACTCGTATACGAATTTAACGATGACGTTCCTCATTATTGTATAAACGTGCTTACCCGTTGTTGACGGGCTTACATTGCAGTATCGAGGCATTCTTTTAGTGACCTGTTATAAAGGTGTTTTATTCTGCCAGTTGGTTTTAACATTTTTATAAATTTTGTTATCTTATATAATCTATACTAATATATAAGGAGAAAAATTTTGTTTGTGTATTTGAGGTAATCTCCAAAACTACTGAACCGATTTGGATAATTCTTCAACCATTGGGAAGCTTATTTGTTTCCGGTGGACGTGGCCATTTCGTTTATTTATTATTTTTTTTTTATTATTATTTTTTTTAATATTTTTTATTAATTTTTTTTTATTATTATTTTTTTTTATTATTTTAGGCTGTACTACCGAATCGGATCGCTTTGAAGCAGTTCCCGATTTCCCGCGTATCGTTCCGCTTTGTTCACATACAACCTGATCACCCCCTACGTGAAATAAAGTAGTTCACGGTAATATAGGGATTTATTTTTATTAATCTCGAAAAATACTAACCCGATTCGGATAATTCTTCCACCGTTGGGAAGCTTACTTCTTTCCAGTGCACATAGGCTACTTCGTTTACCTATACTAATAATAATACCAATAATATGGAAAGAGAGAAACTTTGTGTGTTTGAGGTAATCTCGAAAACTATTGAACCGATTTGGATAATTTTTTCACCGTTGGGAAGCTTACTTCTTTCCAGTGGACGTAGGCTAGTTTGTTTATTTTTTATTCTTTCCGGTGGACATAGGCTATTTCGTTAATTTTTTATTATTTTTTTATTATTTTTGGCTGTACTACCGAATCAGATCGCTTTCAAGTAGTTCTCGATTTCTCGTGTTTCGTCCTGCTTTGTTTACATACAACCTGATTACACCCAACGAAGTAGTTCACGATAGAGATGAGCTCGGGGCCGGGCTCAGAATTCATTAACTACCGAGAAACACTAGCGTCTCAAGGTAGAGACATCCACATGTATCGAGTTATCTCATTGGCAGCAATACAACTGGGACCCACCAATTGGCGAACGGCATCGTAACGGCTTTAACAGTTTGGCGGTAATAATGGTGGATAATGGCTACTGCTACGCTGCGAAGAGGTAAGTTTGAGAGAATAAGTAAGTAGTTTTCTTTAAAACTTCTATCTAGTTAATAATTATATTTGGATGGATACTGCGAACAGGTTAAGTTGTTCGATTTGTACTGTTTCATTCGGGTAGAAATACAATTTGAGCCAGATATACGTCGTCGAAGTCGTGACACAGGTTGTTTACATCTTAGTTAACATTAGTTTCTTCGTTGGCGGTTGTCGATAGTCCTGTACAATTGATATTTTAAGGTGAAATTGGATTTATTTGATGTGCTTTTATGTTTTGCAGCTTACTGTAATCACCAGACTGTGAGAAATCAGTGTTCTTTTTATAGATTTCCGCCAAACTGTTAAAGCCGTTACGATGCCGTTCGCCAATTGGTGGGTCCCAGTTGTATTGCTGCCAATGAGATAACTCGATACATGTGGATGTCTCTACCTCGAGACGCTAGTCCGAGAAACCCGTCAAGTCGGGAAGTGCAAAGGAGAACAAACTCAAATTTACATAGGAAAAGGAACTAAAAATGGAAGTTAAAATAGAATATACGTCACAGAAATTAAGTGCCCGAAAATAGCCTAAAAGTTTTGTTTCGGCATCACCGGTCCACGAAAGTTTCCCCAACGTTTCGCCGGTCAGAGAAAGCAAAAAGGTTTGGGACCACAGGTCTAGAAAATATAAAGTCATGGTGTTAGAGATATTAGTTCTCTCTTTTAGTGACGTCACCCGGAAACTAAGCCTTTCCATTGGTTTCCAATGCTGTCGTGTATGACGTCAAAGAAGACAACAGCATATCAGTCCGTGTAACACGAGAGTGACGTCACAAACGAAGGGAACTCATCTCTCACGTCATGGCCTTGTACTCTCTAGACGGTCTTGGACCACGGTGGCTGAGTGGCAGCCATTACCAGTGCGCTATTTTTTACTATATATAGTCGAAGAATTAGGCTTAAAGTAAGAGTGGAAACGGAAGTCTCTTTTGTATAGGGACTGAAAAGTCAAAATTGATATTTTATATAAATAGCAAAACACCCGAAACTGACATTCTGGAGAAAAAAACAGAATTATATAGTTAAAACGGAAAATCTATACTCAAGAAACGCATATAGCTTATTAAATCCGTTTATTTTTGGGGTGTAACAAGCATAAAGATTCGCCAAGCTTTCCCACTCCACTGGGAGCATTTTCAAGGCAATGGTAGGCATAAAATCTTCTCCAGGAAACTAACTTGCAATGATATGGTTTCTACTGAACTACCAATGGTTTGGCATGCGTTATTAAGGTGGTTTCACCTAAAATCTCTGCCTTATGTTTCCAATGGTAAAACTTCTGTACATATTTTCTTCGGAATTAATGTACTCCCAAGGATGAAAATTTGCACATCGATAAAACTAACTTTAAGTTATTTATGGGATACTTAATACTTTCTAAGACAAACCCATAATTAAGCAATCCAACATTTGTTTGTCTACTGACGTCATCAATGCACAGATCGCGCCATCTATTAACAGGTCTGAACATTATTCAAAGAAAAATGCTTGATTTTTAATGTAATTATGGTTATGTTTTAGCAAGAATTAAGTATCACAGGCTATAACTTAAAGTCAGTTTTATCGATGTGCAAATTTTCATCCTTGAAAATATATTAATCGCGAAGAAAATACGTAAAGACGTTTTATTTACCATTGGAAACATATGGCATAGATTTTAGGTCGAACCACCTTAAAAGATGGAAACACATCGCGGCACACCGTATTTTTTTTTTAATTGCGTGATAAAAATTCATGTAATATGCTCGTGATTTCACCCACTATTTTTCAAAAAAAATCATCTTTGTTTCTTACGTGTTCTAATACCCTGCATTTTATATCTACCTACCATTGCCTTGAAAAAGCCTCCCAGTGGAATACGAAAACTTTGCGAATCTTTGTGCTTATTACACCACAAAAATAGATGGATTTAATACGCTATATGCGTTTCTTGAGTATTCAGTCTGGTGTAGTTAAAATACCGTAACGGAAAATCTATGAAAATCTACCGGTTTCCTTTTTTAGAAACATCAGCTTTTCAAAACGGAAATTCTGCTGCACATTATTTTCAAGAATTTTCCGTGAATTCACACCACTTATTTTTCTTACAGTGATGCCACTGCGTCTCTCTGTTACCCTAACTTTCTTTTTAAAACTGCGCTTGTGTATTCTGGATTTGTCCCTTTCGACTATACAGCAAAAACCGCATTTCTTTTTTCTAAAAAAAAAAGGTTGAGCATAATCTAATTCACAAAAAAGTAGAGCATTTTTATTTAGAAATCTTTAAATTGTTTTTATGTAATGAATTTTGCAGTTATTCTGAATTCTATCACACTAAAGGAAAAAAAATAGACGAATTTTAATTCTCATAAGAAAAACGTTATCAGAATTATTGAAAAGGTTTCTCAATCGCTGCTTATGGCATTTCTCTCCTTCGGTTTGCGAAGATCCCGAAGCGTTAATTTCCGTAAAAAGCATGTAATTAAAGTAATTCCGTACTGATTTTGATGACTGAGGCATAGAGAACTCTTCAAAAATAAATTGCTCCGTACATTGGGTAATTGAAGTGGCAGAATTTGACAAATCTGTATGAATTACGAAAGCTCGACGTCGTTAACCTCTTGAATTGTAAATTAATTCAGTAAAAGCATCATTAACATGAAGCTGATTAATATTTCCATTGTAAGTAGTTCCTCGACATGGTATTGAAGCTGTAAGTGTTATTTTTCTTCCACTTTTTTTTCTAATTCGTGCCAAGTTTCCGTTTCGTCATCTACGGCTCTTGGACCTAAAAGAACATATCCGCATTGAAGTAAATTCCGATTCATTAAGAACACTTAAATTAAGATCGAAATGCAAAGGATGTTCACACATTTTTTGAACAATTTTCCAGGAATATAATTCATGTTTAAAATATTTTTTTAAAATGTTCTAACTGATAGCACTTTCTCTGAACTATGAACCTACATTTGGTAATGATATTTTACTCCAGTCCTCTTTCACTGCTTTCCTTAGTCCAATCATTGTTTTAGGTCTGCGTTTAGATAGCGCTCCTTTTAGCAGTCCGAAGGCACAATAGTCCATTGATGACACATCAGGGGACTTTGAAAGAATGTGAAGAAAGGGTATGGACTTGACACGGACTCTTTTTTCTTTCTTTTTTTCAAGAAATTGAGTGGTAGGTTTTAATGCATGACTAGTAGCCTTATGCTAATGGAGTTCTACTTTTTGAAGGTTCTGTGGATAGCGGGAAAATGTAGCAATTTAGAATTTACGGCGAATCTAAAGAGAGACGATTATTACGTTTAACAGGCGACTGTCTTTGTCTTTGTAAAGCCATTTTTTGTCTGTCATTTGCCAATCCAAATTCTGTTTCTTGGAAAGTTTCATTATGACAGGATAAACAAATTCTTTTAGCGTCCGATGTCATCATCATCATTGTCAACCATTATCAATCCACTGCTGGACGAAGGTCTCCCCAAGTTTCCTCCACAACGGTCTGTCTTGTGCCAGTCTCCTCCATGTCACCCCTGCATACTTTCGAATTTCATCCACCCATCTCCCATGTGGTCTTCTTCTGGGTCTTTTCCTGTCCCTTGGGATCCAATCTAAAATTTCGGCTGTCCATCGATGATCTATCCTTCTGGCAGTATGTCCAGCCCATTGCCATTTCAGGGATTTAACTCTGATCATGATGTCTTCCACTCTCGTCATTTTTCGGATCCACGAGTTTCTCTTCTTATCTCTCCTGGTTATACCAAGCATGCACCTCTCCATGCTGCTTTGAGTTGTCTGCAGCCTTTGTATGTCTCTTTTAGTTAAGGTCCACGTCTCTGCACCATACGTAAGCACTGGAAGGATGCATTGATCAAACACTTTTCTTTTAAGACATAATGGCATATTGCTCTTGAAAATTATGCTGTTTCTTCCAAAAGCTCTCCAGGCAAAATTTGTACGCCGATTTAATTTCTTCATCAATATGACCCTCACTTGATATCTGCTGTCCAAGATAAACGTACGTGTCTGTTATCTCCAGCTTTTCTCCATCAATCGATAAATCTTCATTTCTTGTAAAAGCATTGAACATCACTTTTGTCTTCTGAAAGTTCATTTTTAATCCCACTTCTTTACACTAGTCAGCAAGTTCCTGGATCATACTCTGCAGCTCTGATGGGGTAGTTGCAAAAATGACTACGTCATCAGCAAAACGAAGGTGGGTTAGATAATCTCCATTAATCTTTATCCCCTTGTTTTCCCAGCTCAGTGACTGAAAAACACCCTCCAATGTGGCATTAAAGAGCTTCGGAGATATGGTGTCACCTTGTCCCACTCCCTTTCCAATTTTTACGTGTTGTATTTTCAAACAGCCGAATCTTTGCACTTGCATTTTCATAGATGTTATTAATAATATTAATGTATGCATCTTCAATACCGCAGGTTTTCAGAGCCATTGTAACTGCTGATGGTTTCACCGAATCAAAGGCTTTTTCATAATCGATAAAAGCCATGCACAATTGAAGTTCATATTCCCTCGCTCTTTCAATTAGTTCTCTCAGTACGTGGATATGATCTATTGTGCTGTAGCCACTCCTGAATCCAGCTTGTTCTCTCGGTTGAGCCATGTCCAGTGTTACCTTCAAGCGGTGTGAAAGAACTTTAGTGAATATTTTATAAACTACTGATAGGAGGCTGATAGGTCTGTAGTTTCCGATATCCTCAATGTCACCTTTCTTATGTAGCAGGATCATTGTAGCGGTGTTCCAATGCTCAGGAATCTTTCCTTCATTAAGGCATCGGGTGAAAATTTGGGAGAGTACTGTTTCGATTTCTCCACTTGCTTCTTGTATGATGTCTACAGTAATTCCATCTTCTCCTGGAGCTTTTCTCCGCTTCATGTTCTTGATTGCATGTGCAACTTCTGCTGGAAGGACTGGAGGAACTCTGGTAGTGGTATCTTTCATAATGTCTGGAGTGCATGTATCATCCCTTTCATATAATTTGGAGTAGAAATCTTTCACTCTTGTCAACATTTCGCCTCTATTTCTTGTTACAGAACCATCTTCTTTTCTCAGTGCCATAATCTGTTTTCTTCCCTTACTGAGATGTCACTTTGCTATCTTTAGGCTTTGGTTGTTTTCAATTGCTTTCCTCACTAGTTCACAGTTGAATTTTCTTACGTCTTCAGTGATACTTTTTCTTACTGTCTTGCATAGCTCTATATATTCCACTTTGGAAGTCACATCTTCTTTAGTTGTCCTCATCTCTCTTCTTTTTTGCATCAACATTTTCATTTTTCCTGATAATTTGTTTACATGCAACTTGTTCTTAGACCCAGCTAATTTTGTTGCTGTTTCCATAAGAGCTTTGGTTACTGTTCTGTTAACTTCAGGGATGTCCACTTCTTCCGATGTTAGGCCTTCTAAAGCAGAGAACCTGTTCTTCAGTTCCAACTTGAAGGTATTATGGTGTTTTTTAAGGCTGGTTATGTCAATAGATTTTGTTTGTTTTATGAGCTTGCCACGTTCAAGTTTAGTGTTGAGGTGCATCTTACATCTCACCAATCTATGGTCACTACCTGTGTTGAACTTGTTTAGCACACTGCAGTCTTCTATGACGAATTTTTTGTTACACATAATAAAATCAATTTCACTTGTCGTCCCATTTGGATGTCTCCATGTCCATTTCCTGTGTGGCTTTTTCTTGAAGAAGGAGTTCAAGATGAAAAACCCTTCTGCCTCTGCAAACTGAACGAGAGTATTTCCACGCTGGTTTCTGTTGCCGTGACCGAATTTACCTACTGAAGTTTCACTCTGTTGCCGTTGCCCTATTTTTGCATTGAAATCTCCCATAATTATTTTCAAGTGCTGCTTACCTTTATTATTTAGATGACAAATTTCCTCATAAAATTCTTCAATTTCTTCTTCAGGATGACTTGTGGTGGGTGCATAAGTTTGAATAATCTGAGCCTGGTATCTTTTCGAGAGTTGGATAACAAGTCGTGCAGCTCTGTCAGAAGAACTTTCAACTTCTACAACTTTATCCTTCAGTTTCTTGTTTATTATAAATCCAACACCACTAGTTCTGCCAGTATCTGTCCCACGATAGTAGAAGAGATGTCCACTTTTTAGTTCGATGAGATCTTCTCCTTTTCTCCTTACCTCACTTAGCCCCACGATGTCCCACTTGATCCTTTGTAGTTCCTCTTCCAATTCAAGAAGCCTTGAATCAGAAGATAGGGAGCGTCCATTATACGTAGCCAAGGTCAGCATCAGATGGCAGGCTAGTCCGGTCCTCCGGGGATTCTTAGCACCCTCTGCCTTCATGTCGCACTGGCCGCTGCCTTGGCCAGGTACATTCCAGCTGCCTGAGACTGAGGGCCAAGATTTAAGTTGTGGAATCATTTTGGAGGGGTTTGGCCATAACTCACCACGCTGGCCAAGCGGGTTGGTGAGTGTGGGATAGAATTTACTCTAATCCCGATGGTATAGTTATACCGCTATTGGTGATCGTCAGAGCCCCTTTAGTGGGAACAGGATGCACCACGAGAAGGCCGGGTTGACATTTGTCAAGGAGAGGCTGTGATGTTACGCATCACCTGACCTTACATCCCGCGTCCGATGTACTACGACCTATATTCGATTTTCGTCTCGGCATAATGTTAATACAATATTTAAATTTTAATTAAAGAGCTACTCAAAGAGATACATACGTGTGGACGAAAACAACTACGCATTTAGTCTGTGCGAGCGCCGATAAACCAATTCTTTCAGCGTCCGATGTAACTACGCATTTAGTCTGTGGCCTTACATGCTGTCAGACCTGCCGCCGCGCAAGCCCGTCTTGTTCCCAATGAGCAAGAAAGTTTCGTAAGCCAGCCGCCGCGCATCGTTGTTTAGGCAGTGGAAGCCACGAAAGAATGCGAACGGCGGTTTTTTCTTTGACTTGTCACTAAACTCGTTACTGCTCGGCTCCCTTTTGTAATAGATCAATGTTTCATACACCTAAACCTTCCTCGACAAATGCTCTATGGAATGGTGAAAACCGCATCAAAATCCGTCCAGCGATTCTCGAGTTTAACCCGAACAAACAGACTGACGCCTAACGGGGACTTTATTTTATACTATGTATAGATGGCATTTCCTCTTTAAATATAGGAGTTAAGTCTTTATTTTGGTGATATATACAATTAATTCGAACATTCTTTTCACCTTTTTTTAACTTTAATTTCTCATTGTACGAGAAACCTGCAATAAACATGAATCCTTTACTGAAACTTCTTTCAGTATTTTAGAATCAAGTTTGTAAATCTTTTTCTGTTTTTTTGCGGTAGTAAATCGACTAGTTTTTGCTACAGTCATTTTGGTAGATTCATGCTTCATCAACAGTCACAATAAATATCCATCTGTCTCCGGCTAAGTGATTTTCATAAAGAAGTCTATATCGTGTTCTGCGCTCAGGCAGGTGCCCAGGTAAAACGCGGTTACATTGTGCTTTTCGCTTTTTTTTTTTTCGGATTTAAATCTTTGTTAATTACCTTTTTTATGCTTTCCAACCGTAGGTTGAAGAAGCGTATACACTCCAGCTTTTTCCGTCCGTCTGTCCGCCTGTCGTCGCGATAACTCGCGTAAAAATGGTTCGATTTCGATTAAATTTTAGTGTGTGGTAGGGAACCACCTGGGGACGAATCCTATTGTAAATGGACGAAATGGGGCAAAGGTCACGGCATAGGAGCGAGATCCATTCCATTGCTCTGTTGCGTCATAACTCGCGTAAATATGGTTCGATGTCGATGAAATTTTACTATATTGAAGGGGACCACCTGGGAATGAACCCCATTGAAAATGGGTGAAATGGGATCAAAGGTCAGGTCACAGGAGCGGGATGCATTCCATTGCCTTTATGCCTCATAACGTACGTAAAAATGGTTCGATTTCGATGAAATTTTAGTATGTGGTAGGGGACCACCTGGAGACGAACCCTATTGAAAATGAACGGAATGGGGTCAAAGGTCAGGACATAGAATCGGTATCCATTCCATCGCCCTTATCCCATACTATTAAAGGAGCAATTCTTGTATGTACGTAAATTTTATTTTGAAAACGGCTCTAAGGATTTTGATGAAAGTCGTTAACCTACCGTTTTCTGGAACTAGAAAGCGATTTAGCTTGATCTCGACTTTAGGAAAATTTGTTTAGTGCGTTAAACAAGCACCCCGAATTACCACGTTTTTAGTGTCATGGCATCGTCCCATTAATGTTACCCATGCTTAGAAATCTTATGACGTCACAATCTCCGATTGAAATGCTGTAGCACGGTCGCGCCATCTATCTCATTACGTCACGCGTTGTGTGTGGATTCTATTAAAGTTTTATGACGTCACACACTTTCGAGCAGATGGTCGCGATTCCCATCTGCCTCATTACGTCACGCGTTGTGTGCGTATGTCCGTCCGCAAGATAACTCGCGTCGATGAAATTTTAGTATGTGGAAGGGGAACACCTGGGAAGGAACCCTATTGAAAGTGAACGAAATAGGGTCAAAGGTCAGGACATAGGAGCGGGATCCATTCCACTGCTCTTATGCGTCATAACTAACGTAAAAAAGGTTCGATTTCGATTAAATTTTAGTATGTGGTAGGAGACCACCTGGAGACAAACCCTATTGAAAATGGGAGAAATTGAGTCAAAGGTCGGGGCATAGGAGCGGAATCACTTCCATCCCCATTATGCGTTATAACTTACGTAAATATTCTTCGATTTGGATAAAATATTAGTATGTTGTAGGGGCCTGCCTGGGGACGAATCCTGTTGAAAATGGCCGAAATGGGGTCAAAGGTTAGGACACAGGAGCGGGATCTATTCCATAACCCTTATGCATTATAACTTACGTAAAAATGCTTCCATTGTGACAAAACTTTATCATGTTATTTCGGAGGTATACTGAACCGGTTCTGTTGAATATCATCGAAATGGAATCAGAGGTCAGGGCACAAGACGGAGATTTATTCCACAGCCATTATCCTCATAACTTGAGTGATAATTTGAGTAATGATTCCTGGTATGTTGGAAAGCGCATCATAATCAATGCATTGCATGATTTTACTAACTTGTTTGCAGTTGATGCAGATATTTTTAACGACTTAGCGATTGACCTTCGTGTCGGTAGATTTTTTAAGACCAGGGACGTTACTTTTCAAATAGTCGTAAGAATACTTACCTTCTTTGGATATTCGTTTAATTCTTTTTCCTGTTATAAGCAGTGTTCAGCGATTTTCCCCACTATCATTAATTGCTTATTTTACATTTAGAAATGCTAATTCCATGATTTTCACAGCATCTTTGAATTACAGAATGCGAATATTCTCTTGGTAAAGAACAAAAACATAATCTTCTATCCACAGCTTGTTTACGTGCGCCTTTTTCTTAGCAGATGTTGTTTAACTGCAGCAGGTGCTTCTTTCGTGTTCATCCAACACGCTGTTGCCAGTGTCAATTCTTTTAACTCCTTTTACTTTCTGTAATTTTTTATCAAAAACGTTGTAAAAATATGGGAACGTCCTCTGTATTATTATGGTAGAAACTTGCGTCACGTGCTAGTAAAATGATTAGGCTCCATGATCAGAAATCGAAGTAGTTATTTTTTATTTACGCTTGGAGGCTGCATAGGTCGTCGCACAAGTGTGAACACTTAAAGGTGTTAACTAATCATTAACCGCATCCAGTGGAGCTCTGGTCTATGCGCTGGCATTCGACGGAGGTGGTTCAAAGTTCGAATCCACATGAAGCATGGATGATGTGTTTGTCTTATGGCACTGGTTGTTTCTCTTCCCTGGAACCAGTGGTTCTAAATTAGGAACTGGCGACTGCTTATAGTCTATCGAGTTGCTCACGGTGATAGTTAAACCTTTAAACAAACAAAAGAAAACTAATAGCGCGCTCAAGTAACATTCTCAAAAAAGCGCGCCAATGTCAGAAAATCGGGGCACAGACGCTCTCTCTTTCTTTGTCGTAAAACTAATTCGTCGTAAATCGGGCATATGTCATACGGCTCTTTAGCCGGATATTATGGTTTGGGACGTGTCAGTTTTAGCACCCGTTCCCCTCACGTACGCATAGCGGGTACAATAGCAATACGTCTATGAGGTGTCGCATCCCGTTTTGTTACTGTATCTCCGTAGTATCCCTGTTATCCTGTTTGAACAAGACAATGACCGCCAGCACACAGCAAACAGCAGCAGAGAGTGCTCTGGCCAGATGTTCAAATTCTGCCCTGGCCAGTTCGATTCCCATACCCCAATAGAAGTCATTGGCAGACGTCTTAACGTCTCTGCACGATCCCTTCGCAATGTCAATGAACTGTAGACACAAATGAACGACGCATGGTCAGCGATATCTCGGGACACCATCCGGGAACTTTTCCACTCGATATCAGCTCGTGTTACGGAATGTATACAGCCCGACATGGCGATCATAGGGCCTACTGACTCAGGTCACATTATACTGTCTCCTCGCCCTATTTTTGTATTCCCTCAAAAATTAAATCGCTTCTTTTTCGTCTACTTGTCTACATGTATGGTAAATTTCGTCTTATTCGGTGCATTTCTTTATAGCGGGACACTTTCACGGGCGTTGAAATTGTCACATTTTACATTCCTCCTTGAAAGTGTCGCATTATAAAAGAATTTCGCATTCCTTCGTAGAATGGAAGTGTCACATTTTACATTCTTTCGTAGTGTGAAAGTGTCACATTTCACATTCCTTCATAGTGTGATATTTTCAACGCCGATCAAAGTGTCAAATTTGACATTCTTCTTTTTGTGACACTTCCAACGTTGATGAAAGTGTCACATCTCACATTCCTCCATAATATGAAATGTCACATTTCACATTCCTTCATAGTGTGATACTTTCAACGCAGATGGAGTGTCACATTCCCTTTCTTCGTGGTATGAAAGTGACACATTTCACATTTCTTCATAGCATGAAAATGTCATTTCACATTCCTTCATAGTGTGACACTTTCAACGTCAATGAGTGCCGCATTTCATATTCCTTCATAGTGTGACACTTTCAATCTCAGTGAGTGCCACATTTCATATTCCTTCATAGTGTGATACTTTCAACGTCGGTGAAAGTGTCACATTTCACGTTTCTTCGTAGTATGAAAGTGCCACATTTCACATTCCTTCATATGTGACATTTTCAACGTCGATGAATGCATCACATTTTTTCGTAGTGCGAAAGTGTCACATTTCACATTCCTTCAGTGACATTTTCAACGTCGATAAAAGTATCTCATTTCTTTTTAGTATGAAAGTGTCACATTTCACTTTTCTTTGTAGCGTGAAAGTGTCACATTTTGCATTGCTTTATAGTGTAACATTTTCAACGTCCATGAAAGCATCACATTTCTTCGTAGTATGAAAGTGTCACATTTCACATTCCTTCATAATGTAACACTTTCAATGTCTAGCTGTGTACATTGCGTAAATGTGCTTCGCCGTTGTGTTCAGCGCGTTTTAACCTTTTAAAATTTTGATACATTATGGTAAACAGTTTTTTTAATTCCTTCGGTTTCCTTTTATGACAAAGTTTAAGCTGCGGTTCTTTCAGTAGTAACTAAAACCTTAAATCCATAAAAATGAATATGACAGTGCAAAAGTTGAGGGTTTTTTTTCACTCACATTTCGAAAAATGGAAAACCTTTTCCTATCTTGTCTCTCACCATCAAAAAATAAGAGGCTTAACATTCGTTTCTTTTTTTCATTTTCCTTAACGAGCTAATACATAATCCACTTTGGAAACAGTATACTAGTGATTAACTTATTTACTTCTTATGAACTGTTCATTGTTTACTTTGGAGAAAAAATCACGACAGTTAAAATTTTTAGAAATGAGCCCATTAACATACCTGCGGTTTAAAAATTTAAAAACCAACAAGCAAGACGTGGCTACGAGAAGACACTTTTTATAGTCCTCATTATCCTATATTTCATATTCTCTGGACATTTTGTTGTTTTCCAGCTTTTTTCCGTCGCGTTATTTATTTAAGATGATTGATTGACTTAAATTCCTGACCATGCCCTCTGCTTTTCGCTCTCAATAGAAAGTATGCAAAGAAGTATGTTAACACCCTTGATCTTCCGTTGAGTTTTTAATCATCTACTTCAAGAATATTTGACTTCCTCAGAACCGTTGTGGTTGTCGTTTTCACAATTGATGAAAATCCTGAGAACTAGCGGACTCTAGATTCCTTAAGGGTACTTTTTTCAAAGTCTTTAGCTGTTTCTACCTCACTTTTAATTGACTTTAATCATAAAAGGCATAGCCTATTGCTCATAACACAAGTTTCAATTTATGAAAACGCGAAACTGTTGAAAAATGGCTTTCTTTGAAAATAGTAAAACTATGCTAGTGATCCGATTTTTGGCGTAGCAATATATAAACAGATAATGATCCGATTTATTAGTGTCAAGAAAAAAAACACGAATTTCACTACGCAAGCTTTCCCCATCAACGGACGGCTTCATCAGGTAGTTACATAGAGAAAACAGGATCAAAAATATAAACAGAATGTAAATTTTAAACGTAAAAGTTGACATCAAGCGTGAAGACCGCGTGCACAAAACTACCATGGAACGTGGTGATTAAACATATCTTAAAAGTTAAGGAAAAGAATGTAAACTTTAGTGAGAAACAAGAGTCATTAGGTTCGTCTTGCAATGACAGGTAAATGGTTCCACGCTACATACAGGTAGTTCAAAAGAGACGTCTGTGTTGCATACATCTCGCCGCGTTAATATTTCAAATGTTTCTCTTATGGCAGCTGTTCTCGCGTCTCCATATGGAGCGATCTTGAAGATATTCTGCCATTAGGGTTGAACCTTATGGTTGGTTACTTCCTTGGCAAGGGATGTAGTAAGCTTCTTTTGCGCAACGCCCCTCTTGTGTTCACGTATTCTCTCTTCAAATTTCATTTTTGTGAATCCCACGTTGCATGCTCTGCTATACGCTGATGACACTGTCATTTTTCAAAAATGTCATGATTTGCATAAGTTACAGATAATGATCAATAATGATCTATCAAATTTATCTCATTGGTTATGCTCTAACAAATTATTACTTAATATTCTAAAAACCAACGCCGTATATTTCCGAAACGTTCATAAAAGAGAGGACATAAATAAATTTCCAGTCAGGATTAATGATCTCCCCCTTAAAATTGTGGACAAAGTTCAGTATCTTGGTGTTTGGTTTGATGAATTCTTTAACTGGAATACGCATTATAACGAAGTGAATTTCTCCGTCATTTTTATCCGCGCCAAGATTCGAACCCGGGTCTACTCATTCCGGAATAAGTTGCTCTACCAATTAAGCTACGCGGACATTTTATTCTGATTCCTATCTGCCTTTATGTCGTGTGCGTCCTTCTGGCAGGTACGTCACATCTCCTGGTACGTTACAGCATGTTCAGTTTGTTTTAAAAAAGTTTCCTTACAGGTTGGCCTGCTTGGTAAAATTAAGCATCTCTTCCCTATCAATGTCCTAAAAACATTTTACTATGCCTTTATTTACACCCATCTCTCCTATTGTCTGGAATCTTGGTATTCAAATATAGGTGCAAACAATAAGTTATGCTTGCTCAAATTACAGAAGAAATCTGTTCGCTATATGCTGAACACAGATTACATGTCTCATTCAAAACCATTATTTCTAAAACTAAATGTTCTAAAAATTCATGAAATTTTTACCTTGAAACTAGGTGACATGTTTTTTTAAAATAATGCATCTTAAATTGCCCATTTTTCAATCTGACATCAAATATCTGGATTATTCTATCTTCACCAGATCTGTTGCTAACAACAAATTATGTCAGCCGTGTGTTAGACTTAATTATGGTTTAACTAACATACTGTATAAAGCCATTATCCTATGGAATAATCTCCCAGAGAGCATCAGATCCCTGGAAAATATCTAAAAGTTTTCCTTGTCTCTGCGAAATTACATTGTAAATCACCCTGATCTCCATAACGAATCTCAACCCCATCATTAAATTGTAGTTCCAAGCATGCTGCTAACAGTGGTGCTTCTGTTATAACCATCTTACTTGCTTTCATATATGCCATATGTTTTATTCTTTTTCTTACATCTGATAGGGCGAATTGCCTTACAACCAATGTGTTCAGATTCCTCCTGGTGTATTGCATTTTCATATAACTGTAAGTTTTAAATGTGCGCAATAAATAATTGTATTGTATTGTATATAGTAGAGGAGTCTCGGTATAACAATGAGAGGCAATAGATGCCCGCACCCATGAACTTTAAGTTGCTATTACCTCTTGCTGCACCGAGGATGGTTACCATGAGTTTAGAAAGTTTTAGGCCGACATCTAATCCTTTCTTCTGGAAGTGATTTTTGATAAAATAAGATACTTTGGGGATGTATGGGAGAGAACCAACAATTTTTAAAGGCGCTCTTCCGTTTACTGTAGCAAGTGCGTTGGCCTCAACGTTCGCAATTGTGTCCACTACGCGAGAGACGTCAAACACTCCTGCAACGGCAAAATCTTTTAAAGACTTAATTTCAACGTCATAGTCTGACTTCAAGGTGCAAAGATCTTTGGCTCTTTTAGCCCGGGATTTGAATAGAGCCTACTTGTGTGCTGTTGGGTTGGCTGATCTAGGCGGAATGGGGTTTAGGTACGTGCATGGGTTTATAGTAGACTTTCGTGGAGAGTGTACCTGAAGTCGATTTCGTCACAAGTACATCTACCCTGCTGGCCACCCAAAATGCAACACCAAGAAGGAAGCATCCGATTGGACTGAAATTCGCAGCATGCGTCGCCCGCGAGAGGATATGCAAACGATTAGCATTGTAGGATATATGCAAATCATGTGCGCCCGGCAAACCACCGAGAAGCACTATAAGAAGGGTGCACAGAAGGCGGGGTGTAAGTAGTGGAAGTGTGTTGTTCTGCCGGACTGGTGCGTGGGAAGCTTCCTGATGCCTCGTCGCAGAATACGGCAGTCATTTCAGAACGTGTCGGAGTTCGACAGAGGACGAATAGTGGCTAATCGCGACAGCGGGTTATCGTACCGAGACATCGGCGCCCGTGTGGGGCGACATCCAGCCACAGTGAGACGAGTAGGGATTCGGTGGGTGCAGGAGGGACGGACGGACCGACGTGAGCGATTGCCGCAGCCACAGTACACCACCGAACGAGAAGACCGGAATGTTGTGCGGTGGGCATTGACGGCTCGCACCGCCACATCACGAACGTTAGCGCTGGAATTAGGGTGGGTTTCGCAACAACATTTGTCAGCACGTACCGTTCGACGTCGTCTACAGGAGCGGGGACTTGTCGCACGGCGCCCATTGCTCCAATTACCATTGACGTTACACCACCGGCGAGTGCGGCGGCGGTGGGCCGTTGAACGCCGCACCTGGACCATGGAATGGCACGACATTGTCTTCTCTGACGAATCACACTTTTGCCTGCAACACCACGATATTCGGATCCACGTGTGGCGGCACCACGGTGAGAGACTGTATGACGCCTGCATTATGCATCGTCATACCGATCCGTCGCCTGGCGTTATGGTTTAGGGAGCAATTGGATATGGCACCCGCACCCCTCTGGTGCGTATCGCCGGTACACTCAACAGCCACCGCTACATCTCCGACGTTTTGGAGCCTGTAGTCCTCCCTTACCTGCAGGACCTGCTAACGGCCGCGCTTCAACAGGACAATGCGCGCCCGCACGTGGTACGCGTCGCGCAACAATTCTTCACGGTACACCAGGTGTCACTGCTGCCGTGGCTCGCCTGCTCTCCCAATATGTCACCCATCGAACACGTATGGTCGCTGATCGGCAACCGAGTGGCCCAGCAAGCACCACTCGTGGCTACGCCTGATGAACTGTGGCAACGTGTGGAAGCAGCCTGGACCGACATACCCGAAGCCCACATCCAAAGCCTTTTTCATTCGATGCCGCGGCGTGTAGGGGTTGTTATTGCCAGCCATGGGGGCCAAACGAACTATTGATGTCTTTGTGTTCCGCAAGTCGCAAGGGCCTGTAAGCTCAATCGTTTCATCTTTGTATCTGTTGTTATGTGTCTAGTAAATCTGGCTTTGCCATCTCTTGTCCTTCTTCGTGTTACATTTTGGGTGCCCAGCAGTGTAAATAAAGTAATTCTCCTTGATATTCTATTTCCATCGCAAATTTTACGTCTTCGTGTATGTTGTTTATGGCTACTATAACGTTTTGTAGGCATTTCTCTCCATGCTCCCAGACGACAAAGATGTCATCGGCATAGCGTAGCCATATACTTGGTGTCTTGGGAAGAGTGGTGAGTAAGGTCTCCTCAATAGGTCTCATGATGGCTTCGGCGAGTACTGGAGACAGGGCTGAAACCATCGGGACACCTTTTGATTGCTTGTAGACGTGCGAACCATAGGCAAAGAAGTTGGATTCCACAGTTAAGTCAATAACAGCCAAGATATCTTTAAGAGCATCTTTGTCATATAGGTTAGCTCCAGTCAGGGTTTGTTTGATGTTTTGTGTAGCTTCTGGTATTGGAACCGAGGTGTAGGGGGAGATAACATCAAAGCTGCCAATAAGTTTATGTTGTGCAAGGGTGATACGTTTTAGCTAGGAGATAAACTCAGTCGAGAGCTGTGTCTGTAGTCGGAAATAACGGCATAAGAAAAGTTGCGAGGGCTTTCTCAAGGTTCGCTGATAGTGCTCGCTTCCTTGAAACGATCGGCCTGATTGAGTTCCCATATTTATGGTGCTTTAATCTCCCAAATAATTTGGGTATGGATGCTCAAGGAGGAAGTCTCGCTCCTCGCTTGATGATGTCTGGAAGCGCTTTCAAATTAGCAGCCTTCCTGACCCTTGCTTTCCATCTATTGAAAGGATTTGTTGTCTGCATGACGACGTTTGACTCAATGAAAGAACGAAGTTTTATGTCGTAGTCTTGCTCGTCCATTATGACATTTTTTCCCGATTTATCATTTAGTAGAAAAACAATGTATCTGTCATCTTTGAACCGCTTTAACTGCGGTGGGAACTTCTGAATGCCATTTCTCCTCCGTGTTTCCCTGTTCCTTACAAGCAGGGCCGCGCATTTGTATCTGAGAGGGTCACGCTTTGCAATGGGCAAAAGCCGCAAGACACTTTCGATTTGCGGTACTACTTCTTTGTATCTAAGTGGCCTCTCAAATTTAAATTTCGGGCCTTTTTGCAGGATCTCAAGCTCTGAAAGGGTAAGAATTTCAGAAGAAACATTGATGACTGGAACTAAGAAATCTCGATGCTAAGGTATGTTTGGGTGCTGCTCTGCCTAGAGCTTATCTAATTTCTTCTTACGGCAAGTTGCGTGGGTTTTACGCTCTCTGCTGGCCAGCATGTCAATTTTTTTAGCATTATATCTGGTTCTTAAGGTGAGACTTGATGCGTAAGAGTTGACGGGGAAAGCTTGCTGAGTGAAATTCGTGTTTTTCTTACTTGACATCAATGAATTGGATCATTATATTTGTAATTAGTTTCTGGTGTTAGCATCCGGTAATTTATAAATATAAATATATAAACAATCGTTTCCAAACTTTTGCACATCAAGGAGATGTTTCTTTCAAGGAAGATAATGATTGGTGTATAGTTCCTCATTATCAATTTGTTTTTGACATTCTTCGAACAATGTGAAACGCATTAAAATTAAGCAATTTCTGTCTATCTTCCTTGAAAACGCCATCTGGTTGATGTGAGAAAGCTTGGAAACGATTGTTTATATATTCCTTGGCCAATAAATCGGATTACTAGCGTAGTTTTACTATTTTCTACATAATTGGTGTATAGTTCCTCGTTATTAGTGGTTTTCTTGTCCAAAATTTAAATACATACACTGTAGAAAAATTAGTGGTGTGACTTCACGGAAAATTCTTGAAAATAACGTGCAGCGATTTTGCTTGTTTGTTTGTTTCGTTTTAGAAATGCCAGAAATTTCATTGAGTTTCCAAAATTTCGATTTTGATTTTTCATTTCCTATACAGAAGTAACTTACGTTCCTATTTTTCTTAAGCTATAATGTACCTGTCGCATTACATAAATTTCTGACGCACTAAGCGAAGGAGTACTTCTCCTTGAGCGAAAAGAGATCGAGCCCGCAATGGTTTGTACTCTATTAAGTAGCACTGCCGAATGAGGTAAGTATAAGATTTACTCTTCATATCTACGAGGGTTGTACCGAAAGTAATGCAAAAGTGGACATAACTTTTTATTAACTGATAGAGGTCGTTCAAATTGCACATGTTGGTAGAGTGACTCTTCCTCTACAGTAACCCTTCTTCTTCATTGAAGGAGAGAAGGGTGGAAGTTTTCTCTGATCTGCTGGAAGCGTTTGAAGCCAATGAAGACACGTTTTTTTTTTCAATATGGTAACAGGAGATGAAACGTGGGCGTATCTTTACGATCCGGAAACGAAGAATCGATCAATGGAATGGCGCCACACTTCTTCACAAAGGTCTAATAAGTACAAGAGCCAGCTATCAGCACAGAAAGTCATGGTGATTGTTTTCTGGGATGAAAGGGGTGTCATTCTTCTTGACTTTCTGGAACGTGGTCGTACCGTGACCAGCGGGAGGTACATTGAGGCACTCAAGAAGCTTGGAGAAGTCATAAGGAAGAAGAGACCGAACAAGAATTTGAACAGGATCCACATTCACCATGACAATGCGAGACCACACACGTCTTTGGCAACAAATCAGGCGATCAGCAAATTAGGCTGGTCGATGGTCCCCCATCCACCGTACAGCCCAGATCTGGCGCCTTCCGACTTCCATCTGTTCGGTCCAATGAAGGAAAGAGTCCGGGACAACGATTGGATGATACCGACGAGGTGAAAGTGGCTGTGAAGAAGTGGGTACAACAGTTCACACCTCAATTTTTTCAAAGGAGATTCGGGAGTTAGATTCAACGATGGCGCAAATGCATCGCTTGCGATAGAGACTATGTTGAGTAGTGCCTTTGTATAGAGGAAGAGTTACTCTACCAACATGTGCAATTCGAATGACCTCTGCCAGTTAATAAAAATAGTATGCCTACTTTTGCATTACTTTCGGTACAACGCTCATACAACAGCTTTTATGTTATGAGGTCCCCATACTGATACAATCACTCGTACGACACTTCAAAAACCCGATTTCTAGCGGTAACACAATATACAATAGTAGGTGCACCGGTTGGTAAGGATATCCATATCGACTATAACCTTAATATCATGTGATATGCTATTCACAATAACCGGTCTCTATGCAGAACTATTAAAATTAGGTCTGGCAACAGACCCCTGAAATTCAATTGTTAATCAAACCTCAAATATTCCAGTGAACAGCTCTTATTACCGGAACTTTTCTGTCATGTGATACAGAAAAAAGTGAGAATAGAATTTGTCTGTTAATACACTGAAGGAATTACGTAAAGCGCTGGTTCTTAATTAATTTTCACCAGGGGCCATATATTTTTTCATGGGATCGGGTCAGAGGGTGTGAACTCTTAATTTGGTAAATGTCAGTTACATATCATAGGGATACTCATTTAAACATTGTTTACATTTTTATATTTATTAAAGGTAATTCGAAAATTATAAAATGAAAAAAATAGAACAAATTTCAGATATTAGTTACTACTTGTATTAACGTTAAATTACAAACACAGTATTTAAAATTTAAATTTAGTCATCAAGAAATTAATGATTTAATTGGGGGATGTCCTTCTGCAATATGTTTAAAATCTGGAGTATAGCTTGTTCACAACAGAATTAAATCAAACAAAAATATTTATACTGTTTTATATTATAAATATTGATACTGTTTTATATTATAAATAATTTTTTTCGCCTGTGGACTTTATGCATTTCTTTTCTGTTTCATTTTTTTACCGCGGATTAGACTGGCCCGTTTCGCGCGCCGCAATTGGCCTGTAGGCCGCTTATTAAGAACCAGTGGCGTAAAAGTTCTCTGAATATTCAGGGTTTTCCGCTAACACATCTTTAAAACGGCAGTTTCCCATTATTAAAAGAAGATAGATGAGCAGTACCATTTCTGTCAATTCACTGTTGTGAATTGGGGGTTTAACGACCACAGTGAGCAACTCAGTGGGCTATACGCAATCGCTCCTCCCTGAATTAGGGCCACTGGCTCTAAGGAAAGGAGAGAGCTAGTGTCGTAAAACAAACACAACATCCATGTCTCACTGGATTCGAACCAGGACCTATCTCGGACGAATGATCAGAAGCTATTACTTAGACCACTGCGCCATTTCACGGAAAAGGTTGAATTAGAAAACATGCTTCGTTAATTCAAAAACGGAATCACAGAAAGTGGCTCACGAATTTCAGAAAAATGTTTACAGTGTATTTTGACCTCACTGATTTGAATTTTTTTGTTTCTCCTAAAGCCCTAAATTGAAATTTTTTTTTTGGGGGGGGGGGGGTGTTATTCGAACGGTAAGAGAATACCTCTGTAGATGAACATTCATTCAAATCATAAATCTACACCTGTAATGTTTAAAAAAAACCTATACACGTATGCCTCTGGGAAAAGTAACTCATGGGGAAATATTGGGCCGCCTCATGGCGCAGTGGTCTAAGCGCTGGCTTCTGACCATTCGTCTGCCGCCCCGGTGGCGCAGTAGTCTAAGCGATGGCCGCTGATCATTCGTCCGAACGGGGTCCGGGTTCGAATCCCGGTGAGGCATGGATGTTGTGTTTGTCTTACGACACTGGCTCTCTCCCTTCCCTGGAACCAGTGACCCTAAATTAGGGACGGGCGACTGCTTATAGCCCATTGAGTTGCTCACGGTGATCGTTAAAAACCCAATCGAAAAAAAAAAAAACCATTCGTCCGACATGGGTCCGGGTTCGAATCCAAGTGAGCCATGGAGGTTGTTGTCTTACGGCACAGGAACTAGTCACCCTAAACTAGGGACTGGAAAATGCTTATAGCCAATTGATTTGCCAACGGTGATGGTTATACCCCCAAATAAAAAAAATATTGGACACCAAAATTTGGCTGAAATTTTGCATTGTTGTCCGAATTATAGTAACGGGGTTTGCCAGAAGTAAAGTTACTTATCAGACTACGCTATGTTTATGAAACCATAGCGTTATGAAGAAGAAGTGGGTTCCTGCGCTGTTATTAGCGGAACGTTGCCAACGATCCTAACACTTATGCATCGCGAGGAGAAGAAAAACTTCCCTTATTTGGGCATTGCTATCTCAGCTATAGTCCCAATTTGATGGCGATAAATATACGTCACACCTCCAATTCCTCCTGCGCTTTGCGCAAGCGATCTTGAGTTGCGGAAATTACACTGGTTTTCAAAAATTAAGAAAAACACCCAGAAAAATCGTGGTAACTCAAAAAAGTACAATCTCTGCCAACACAAAAAACGAAACACCGAGAGCGAATCATCAAGTCGAGTTGAAAATCGCAATGTGGGAAAGGAAATGATTGCAATTCCAGAGCAATTGGGCCATTTATTCGAATGGAACAGCTACAGGAGTGGAAAAAGTCATTACTTACTTTGTAGCGCCCACCTCTGGCTTGGATACAAGTGGTTACCCGGCGCGCGATATACTCAAACAGCTCACGAATATCTGGCGTCCCATTATGTCCCAAACGTGTTCAATCGGTGAGAGGTCGAGCGATCAAGCTGGCCATGGAAGTGTGTCGACATTACGGAAGCAGGCCGGGGAGAGCCGTGCGGCGTGTGGACGCGCATTATCCTGTTCAAAAAGTGCTCAGTGATGCTGCTACTGGAATGGCAACACAACAGGTCGTAGAATGTCGTCGACGTACCGTTGAGCCGTGAGGGTTGTACGGAAGGCTACCGAGGGTGTCCGGCTATCGTTGGAAATGGCTCCCCAAACAGTCACTCCCGGGGTACGAGCTGTGTGCCGTTGCATGGTGAAGGCATGAGCCGTGCGCTGGGGGGGGAGTTCGTACCCAGACACGAATTAGCTGATCATCGAAGCCAAGTGTAAATCGTGACTCATCACTGAAGAGAGCACGACGTCACTGGACACAATCACACTTTGACTAGGCCCGACACCACTGCAAACGGTACCGATAATGCTCGCTTGTTAGTGGTAGGAAACAGAGTGGCCTCCTCGAATGTAGTTTCTGTACCACAAGTCGTCTGTCAACGGTCCGGATGTCCACTTCCGTACCCGTGGACGACACAACATGTCCACGGATGGTTGAGAGTGACGAATTCGTTTCAGTGCCTACCGCTCTCACAATCTATCGATCCTTGCGTTCCGTCATTACCTTCGGCCGTCCACTGCCAACGTGCAACTGGGTTGTGTCCGCCTGGACCCATTGGCGCCAACATCGTCCGATTTCTGACCCAAATGCCTGGCGACACGGCGACTCGACCCCAACTGACTTCTCTTAGCCCCTCTATAAGTCCTTCTCTCAAACTCGCTCAACTGCTGGTACTGTGCACGGATCCGACGTTGAGGCATCCTCGCATTCCGTGGACGTTAATGCGTCGGCAATCCGCTTTCACAATTGTTTCCTGCGTGCAAGCTTTGATCTTGATATATCCTCTTCGATGTGGGGTTCCCATGTTCAGCCATTGGTCGTTAATTTTTAATCATTTGCATATTTGGTCTTGAGGTACTTGCACATGGAGTTTCATCAGGATCGAACGATTTTTTTTTATTTGACGTTTAACGACCACCGTGAGCAACTCAATGGGCTATAAGCAGTCGCCCGTCCCTAATTTAGCGTCACTGGTTCCAGGGAAGGGAGAGAGCCAGTGCCGTAAGACAAACACAAGATCAATGCCTTCCCGGGATTCACACCCGGACCCTTTTCTGACGAGTGATCAGAGTTCATCGCTTAGAGCACTGCGCCACCGGGGCGGCAAACGATTTTCTCCAAGTGTTTTTCGTGTGTTTATCTTTTTTTTATTTTTTTTTTTTTGGAGGTGAGGAAGGCAAAGAGTGTACGTGATAGAATGTTAAGAAATGTGGTGAAAACGTGTACAATATTTCACGTTAGGGAAAGACCCTAAAACATTTCGTGAGGAACATTTCATTCCCACAAAAATGACCACCTACAGAACCAGGTGAAAATGAGTGTGGTCACTCCTTACAGCAATGCAGGCTTCGCACCGATGTTTCATGCTATTGATGGTGGTGTCTAGAAGTTCACTAGGTAGCAACGATCATTTTCTAGGAGTTAAATAGGTACCAACGACAATTTTCTAAGAGTTCACTAGGTAGCAACTACCATTTTCTAGCAGTGCAATAGATAGCAACGGCCATTTTCTAGGAGTTCACTAGGTAGCAACGACCATTTGCTAGCAGTTCAATAGAAAGCAACGACCATTTTCTAGGAGTGCAGTAGGTAGCAACGACTATTTTCTAGGAGTTCAGTAGGTAACAACGACCATTGTTCAAGCAAAACTTGAACAAAATATGTCCATGAGAAAACAGATATTTGGAACTGTGACGTATGCCTCTAGTTTTACCTTCCTTTTGAGGTCCTATTTTCTTATGTAAATTTCGTTACTTCTTGCTAAAAGATTATCTCACTGAACGGCACATTACCTCTCCGAACAGCTTTTCAAATTTGGCAATCCTGACAGTGGGTCATGACCCACGTAATAGGTATGACTTGTTCATAGAGCAGTACCGCTCGTCCGCAATCTAGTTTGGAGGTTGCCTAAAATATTCCCTAGGTGGCGTCATTAATCGGATATAGAAAATGCGGACTTCGCGGTGGTAGCCATTAGGAAACCATTGGGTGTCGATCCAGATTACTTTCCTTGGAACTGCTTTTGGATTATTTCCCTTAAACTTTATCATCAGTTATTTTAAGATATAAAAAATTAATTGTTGCGTTTGTTTTTTTAAGTCTCATTCAAAAAAATGCATGTTGTAAAAGAATAACACTGGTCAACAACAACAAAATTTCCTGGACTTTTGCAGCTGTTTTAGACTAATTCCAGGGTGTTGATTCCAAATCTGGTCTCAAATTTTCTCTATCACATCTCCTTTTTATGCTATCGGCATACCCCATTTTCATTGATTTTACCAGAAATTACTTCTTTGTCACTTATGATTGCAAGTTGTTGCGAGTCAGTGACTGCTTTAGTGTTAAAAAATGGTGTTGTATTTTTAGGATAGTGTGTTTATAATATCATTTTATGTAGATATCCACATTTATTTAATATTTTGCTTCTGCAGGTCGTAATCTAACAATGGCTACAACATCCGAACAAAGGAAATGCAGTAATGACCCAGATATCTTCTGCTACATCTGTGGCAGTTTCACTTTGCAGGATCAAAGGCGCAACATCAATACCTGTGTCAAGAAGGTTTATCTTGCCTAATTTAAAGTACGACTTGGAGACCAAGACAAAAATTGGGCTCCTCACAAAGTGTGTAAAACCTGTGTTGCAACTTTGCGATCATGGTCTGTAGGAAAGAATGCTAAGCTGAAGTTTGGTGTGCCAATGGTTTGGAGAGAACCTACAAACCATTTGGATAACTGCTACTTCTTCTGCCTTATCAATGTAAAAGGTTTCAATAAGAAAAACAAACAACACTTACAATACCCTGATATCCCATCTGCCAGACGACCGGTTGAGCATTGTGAGGAAATACCTAAGCCTGTATTCACTGAGCTACCAGAGATTGATGTTGAATCCCTCAGTTTACCTGCTTCTACAGATGATGATGATGATGATGATGCTCAGATCGAATATACGCCATCTGATGCAGATTGTGATAACATTTCTCTGTTTAGTCAGCCTGAATTGAATGATCTTGTAAGAGATTTGTATTTGCCGAAGCAGTCTGCTGAATTGTTGGCTTCCAGGCTGCAAGAGAAAGGACTACTCAGACCTGGCACTAGAGTCTCCTTTTATCGTGCCAGAGAAGTAGCACTGCGAAAGTACTTCCATTCAGATGGCTAACTTGTTTATTGTAATGATGTTGAAGGGCTTCTTCTCAATATGGGACTGTCCGCATATGATTCAAATGAATGGAGACTTTTTATTGACAGTAGTAAAAGGAGTTTGAAATGTGTGTTACTTCACAACAGAAATATATACGGTTCAATCCCAATAGGACACTCTGTAAAAATGAAAGAAGAGTTTGCCAACATCAAGATTGTTCTGGATAGATTAAAATACCATGTTCATGGATGGGTAATTTGTGTTGATTTGAAAATGGTTAATTTTCTGCTGGGTCAGCAAGGAGGTCACACCAAATACCCTTGTTTCCTGTGCTACTGGGACAGTAGGGCTACATTAGAACACTGGGTTAAAAAAACTGGCCACCAAGAATCAGTTTGACGCCTGGTGACAAGAACATCAAGAATGAGCCTCTGGTTGATAGGAATAAAATTGTATTTCCCCCACTGCACATAAAACTTGGGTTCATGAAGCAATTCGTCAAAGCTCTTGATCACACTCGAGACTGCTTCAGCTATATTTGTTCTACCTTTTCAAGTCTCAGTGCCGAGAAAAAAAAAGGCAGGAATATTTTATGGCCCTCAAATAAGACCACTCATTAGGGATCCACACTTTGTTACAACAATGACTGCGACAGAGGCTAGAGCTTGGAATGCATTCTGCGATGTGGTGCGGAATTTCCTTGGGAACAGGAAAGCGGACAACTATCGAGAGATTGTGGAGGAGTTGCTCTTGAGTTTCCAAGCACTTGGATGTAGAATGAGCATCAAGGTTCACTACTTACATAGTCACTTGGCCCAGTTTCCAGAGAACATGGGTCACGTGAGCGAAAAGCAAGGTGAACGCTTTCATCAAGACATTAAAGTTATGGAAGAAGGTTACCAAGGCCGATGGGACTCAAACATGATGACAGATTACTGCTAGTCCTTGATGAGAGACATTCCACAAGCTGTACATCGGAGATCGTCAAAAAAGAGGTCGTTTATGCAGATGTTACATCACTATTGTTAGTAACCTTTTTGTACATATTTTTCTTATCTTCACAATTCAATTCTTATATGGTAATATGCATTCACTCACATTGACATGCAGTCATTCTTACAACTTTGTGCTACGGCTCATTAAATGTTTGTTTCATTATTATTGTATATTGTATCTTATCTTATTCTTGTAGGTATGTCTGTTTAGCTATTCGTATATGAGCATAAATTTTCTGTTTTTATTGAAAATGCAATATTTGGTATCTCAAAAACCTGATGTTTTAGACAAAAACTGGTGTCAGATTTGGAATCAGCACCCCAAAATTACATTAAAACCGTTGGAATACCTTATGCCAGAAAAAGTGTGTTGACCATTTTAATCTTTCATGAGTTTCCCAGCAGCCTGGATTTGAAACATCTCAAGAAAATTTACAGTTATTTTTAGTCAAAACAGGTTAGTGTCTTATAATGCATTACTAATATGAAAACAGTTGAGTCATAACCGAAAGAAAAAAATATAACTTCATTGGCGAATGCATAATAAAGTAAATATCATATAACGAAAAAATCTTTAAGAGTTATTTTGTTGTTATATTTTGACACTATTCATATAAATTTTCTGTTTAAAAACGTGTGAACTATATTATCGCTGTAAGTAGTGTTTTTTACGCTTTTCAACCGTAGGTTGAAGAAGCTCCAGCTTTGTCAGTCTGCCTGTCCGCACGATAACTCACGTACAAATGGTTCGATTTCGATGAAATTGTAGTATGTGATAAGTTGCCACCTGGGGACGAAACCTATTGAAAATGGACGAAATGGGGTCAAAGGTCAGGACATAGGAGCGGGATCCATTCCGTCGACCTTATGCATCATACCTTGCGTAAAAATGCTTCTATTGCGATAAAAACTTTAGTATGTTGTTCCGAAGGTATACTGAATCGGTTCTGTTGACTATCATCGAAATGGGGTCAAAGGTCAGGGCATAGGAGAGAGATTTATTCCACAGCCATTAGCCTCATAACTTGAGTAATGATTTCTGGTATGTTGGAAACCGTATCATAATCAGTGCATTGCATGCTTTTACTAACTTGTTTTCATTCTTAAGGAAGCAATGCTCATGGAGCATTTTTACAGTCATCTTGTAGAAGGTGGGCGGACTCGGTTTTTCTATTTTTGCGCAATTCAGTGCATCCTTTCTGTCACTGGCGTAGGTCATTATGGGCATTCGGGGTTAAGCCCCGCATAAAAATGAGACAAAAAAAAATTTCTTTTAATTGGAAATATTCCGAAAGAAAATCCATATTAGTAACCAGTTCGCAGATTTTCTGAATCCAAATGTGAGCCACTACAATAGATGAGTAAGTGGGTAACACATTACAGCTTTCCATATCTATTTACTAAAGCGCAATGAATACCACGCGGTGGTAGAGGAGACACCTGTCAACTAGTCGCCTTGGCTGCCTTGACGAAGTTCGGAGAACAGTAATGAATGAGAAGATGTTCTCTGAACTACGCATGCGTAAAAGTGTCTTTCGGGGCTGGTCGGCTTTCTGTTTGACAGTAGCAATTTTGCTTTCGCGTCATCGGACAGTGACCGGCTGAATTTTGTTTATAGAGTTAAGTTGTAAAGTTCGTTTGTGTAAATAAAATGAACAAAGGGACATTTTATTGAAACACTCTTTTAGTTTATTAAGGGACTAGATCAGAGCCCGCCATTAATGACGGGGAAATAAAATTTATGATACAGAAATTGTTGACATTTATTGAGTCTTTGAGTTCCACGTCAATAGATGGCGACGTTGGCTCACAGCTTTCTGAAAATTTCCCGAGCAGTCGGTTATGGAATTTGATATGACGGGCTGTCTGTTTGTTATGTGTTTTGTAAAACCTTTAGTCCCTATTTCGTCAACACTTCCTTCTACACAACATTTTTTGTATACACTGACTGTGAACCCTGTATTAATTTCCCTTGTTCTTTTCCGTTAATTATTTTTATCTTGACGTCGTCAGATCGTCGTACTCTTGACGTTGCCACATACAGATGGCTAAACACCAGTTCAGGTAGTGAACCAAAATTCCTGATGTAAAGTTTTTCGTAGCCGGTGGCGCAGTGGTCTAAGCCATGCCCTCTGATCATTCGTCCGAAAAAGGTCCGGGTTCGAATCCCGGTGAGGCATGGATGTTGTGTTTGTCTTACGGCACTGGCTCTCTTCCTTCCCTGGAACCAGTGACCCTAAATTAGGGACGGGTAACTGCGTATAGACCACTGAGTTACTCAGGATGGTCGTTAAACCTCCAACCAAAAAAAAAAAAAAAAACAATAATAAAGTTTTCGTATCTCTAGAGTTGACCGTGTGATGTAAAGCATCTCCGACGTCATGTGTGAATGATTTCGATTAGATGACGTCACACGAGCAGCTGTGTTCTTTGTTGCTATGTTAACAAAGCAAAGTGGTATACGCATGGGCTGTGCGCGTGAAAGTGATGACGTCACCTACACGAAAAGCTAAGCGTGACATCACAAACATTTGTTTCTCGGTTGTTGCTATGACGACTTAAAAAGTGTCACGGAGGAGCAGGAGGAGGGCTCTCGCAGATTATTATAAGAGATGACGAAAAAACCGTTCAAGACTTGGGACCACATTGACCAAATATGTATTTGCTGGGTGCAAAAACATATGAATCAGTCTAGAACTTTTGATCTGGAGTTATAGCAAAATATCCTGGTTAACTGGAAGTGAAAGCGAACATACTTTGCTTTGTTTCAGCTGTTTACTGCTGTTTTGTTTCTATTTTTTACTACTGTTTTGTTTCTACTCTTTACTGCTGTTTTGTTTCTACGGTTTACTGCTGTTTTGTTACTACTGTTTACTGCTGTTTTGTTTCCACTGTTTACTACTGTTTTTGTTTCAACTGTTTACCACAGTTTGGTTTCTACTGTTTACTGCTATTCTGTTTCTACAGTGTTTTTTACGTTATACAGCACCGCATATACACTGCTGGCCACCCAATATGCAACACGAAGAAGGACACGAGATAGCAAAGCCATATTTACTGAACACATAACAACAGATAGAAAGATGAAACGATTGAGCTTACAGGCCCGTGCGACTTGCGGAACAAGCAGACATCAATAGTTCGTGTGGCCCCCATGGCTGGCAATAACGGCCGCTACACGCCGCGGCATCAAACGAAAGAGGCTTTGGATGTGAGCTTGGGGTATGTCGGTCCAGGCTGCTTCCACACGTTGCCACAGTTTATCAGGCGTAGTCGCGGGTGGTGCTTGCCGGGCCACTCGGTTGCCGATCAGCGACCAGATGTGTTCGATGGGCGACATATTGGGAGAACAGGCGGGCCACGGCAGCAGTGACACCTGGTGGGCCGTGAAGAATTATTACACGATGCGTGCCAAGTGCGAGCGCGCATTGCCCTGTTGAAACGTGGCCGCTGGCAGGTCCTACAGGTAAGGGAGGACTACAGGCTCCAAAACGTCGGAGATGTAGCAGTGGCTGTTAAGTTTACCGGCGATGCGTACCAGAGATAGGTGCGGGTGTCATATCCAATTGCGCCCCAAACCATAACGCCAGGCGACGGATCGGTATGGCGATACATAATGCAACCGCCATACAGTCTCTTGCCGTGGTGCCGCCACACACGGATCCGACCATCGTGGTGTTGCAGGCAGAAGCGGGATTCGTCGAAGAAGACAATGTCGTGCCATTCCGCTGTCCAGGTGCGGCGTTCAACAGCCCACTGCCACCGCGCTCGCCGGTGGTGTAACGTCAATGGTAATCAGTGCAATGGGCGTCGTACGACAAGTCCCTGCTCCTGCAGACGACGTCGAATGGTACGTGCTGACACAGGTTGTTGCGCAACACACCGTAATTCCTGCGCTAACGTTCGTGATGTTGCAGTGCGAGTCGTCAATGCCTGCCACACAACATGCCGGTCCTCTCACTCGGTGGTGTGCCGCGACTGCGGCAATCGCTCACGTCTGTCCGTCCGTCCCTCCTGCACCCACCGAATCCATACTCGCCTCACTGTGGCTGGATGTCGTCCCACACGGGCGCCGATGTCTCGGTACGATAAACCGCTGTCGCGATAAGCCACTATTCGTCCTCTGTCGAACTCCGAAACGTGCTGGAATGACATCCGTATTCTGCGATGAGGCATCAGAAAGCTTCCGACGCACATGTCCGGCAGCACAACACACTTCCACTACTTACATCCCGCCTTCTGTGCCCCCTTCTTATAGTGCTTCTCGGTGGCGTGCGGAGCGCACATGATTTCCATATGCCCTGTAATGCTAATCGTTTTCTTGTCCTCTCGCGGGTGACGTATGCTGCGAATTTCCGGCCAATCGGATGCTTCCTTCTTAGTGTTGCATTTTGGGTAGCTAGCAGTGTATATAAAAATTTCTGCTTCAGTCTATGTGCTTAAGTATGATTTCAGCAGGTGGCATTTGGAAACCTAAAAATACACTAAAATTATATTTCACAGTACGGAAGAAGGTTGATAGCAATTTCAAAAATATTTAACCTAGATAAATTTTGGGACACCTTACGCCACAGCGTTTTGGCATTTTACTTCGTTTCACTACTTATATAAGCATATCTGGAAACAGAAATAACATTCCACTTTCTATTTTTGTTAATTACACTTCGATTTGTGTTTCTGTTGTGAAATATGATCACTACAAAATAGAGCCTCGATTTCAATAAGGACGAACTAAAATTAAATGGGTAAATCTTTTTATATTTATTCCATACTGTGTGTCATTTATATCAGTTCAGTTTTGATTGAAGAGCAGCTTTATTAAATTTTAAAGAACGTATTCATTGGCGAAACCCCAATCTGCTATTGCTATTGTTTACACTTTTAATTACGGTCTCTACTGCCACCTAGCGGACAAAACATTCAATAGCGCGGACACTTTTTCTCATAGAGATTGGGCAGGTCATATATATTACGTGGGTTTGGGTCAAGTGAAAATAAATAAACTACGCTGAATGAAAAAGGATAGAGTGGATAAATACAAGGGTGACCTTGTCTGAAATACAAGGGCGTCCAGCGACTTTTGACTCATCTCGTACATGTAAAACATTTTGCATAACCCAGCTGATAGAGTTATGGGCCTTTTCCAAGGTTCTGGCACAACGGTGGTAGTGCGTTGTTCTCCAGAACATCTCGATGGAGTTCAAAATTCATGGCTTTGTCGAAAACTATTAACAGGACCAAGTCGAACCTCGAAAACCTCGCTATAACATCGCGCTACCAAACCCAAACTTCAATGTCGGGACTGTACAGCCCGGAATGTACTTTTCTTTCTGCATCCGTCACATCCGGGAACGACCATGAGGCTGGTAGATTCTGTAATTTGACTCGTCAGTCTATTAAGGGTATGCAAAAGTGTCCGCAGTTTTAAGGAGAAAGGAGACAGGAACCATCAGGAAACCAGTACACATTTATTGAACAAAATATTGACTCTTAGCATCAAGGACCTTTTGTCATTTTTCAGACAACAAGGACTAGGGTTTTGAGCTGAAGAACGCAATAGCGAAATTTTCTACCTCTGGAACTTTGGTGAACCGCTGTTGGGCTAGGGCATGTTGCATAGAGTGAAACAGATGAAAGTCTGAGGGTGCAATGTCCGGGGAGTAAGACGGGTGCGGTAAAACCACCCAGTGTAACTGTTCAAGGGTTGATTTCGTAGTGGCACCCACATGTGCTCTGTCATTATCGTATAACAGGATGACTGGGCGGCGTCCTTTAGCTGTCCATGGGCGTTTTTGCTCGATTGCGGCGTTCAGTTTCATCAGCTGATTGCTATATCTTTGTGCAGTGATTGTTTCATCCGGTTTCAACAGTTCGAAGTACAACACTCCATGCATATCCCACCACACGCACAACAGCACCTTTTTCCCGTGGATATCCTGTTTTGCAGTGGATGTTGATGAACGGTCTGGGTCGACCCAGGATTGCTTGAGTACGTTGTTGTCGCAATAGACCCATTATTCATCCCCGGTGACAACTTTCCACGAGAAATTCTTCCCTTGAAACTTCTTCAGCAGCGACATGCAGATTCCCAATCGTTGACCAATACTACGCTCCGTTAAAGTATGCGGAACCCACTTACCAATCTTCTGTACCTTCCCCAAGGCCTGTAGACCCCGTACTGCCGTCGATTGAGCCACTTTCAAAAGTTTCACCAGTTGCGTGGTCTATTGTGTGGCATCCTTTTAAAACAGCGATTCCAGCTCCTCATCTGCGAGCTCCTGCTGTCTGCGTGCACGTGGCTGCTTTTCAAAGCTTAGATCACCTTTCTCAAACTTGTCAAACCATTCTCGACACATCCACATACCCATAACCGTTTCGCCATACCCCTGACATATTGAGCCGTATGCTTCACTCGCACTTTTCCTTAAATTAAACATGAATAACAAACAGTGCCGCAAATGAACATTATCGAACGTCATGCTTGGCTCCGTGTACGAACTGACAGCACGGGTTGCCGGCCGGTTAGACCCTACAGCGCCAGCTAGCGGGGGCGGCGGAAGCTTTTGCATACCCCTAATAAACAAATGTTTCCATAGGTTTACAGTCTAAGATCGACGTTTCTTACAGAAAGTGTGAGCCGACCTAGTTGTTTGTGCTCGACTGTGACGTCACAGTCGAGCACTTCCAGTGATGGGGAGTGAGGGCAAGGAGCAGATGTCCTTCTAGGTGGCTGGTGAGTCGATACCCCTGTGCTGGCAGCTTCATATGTCCCTCAGTTGCACGGTGGGTGTTAGGTGATTCGAAGAAACCCTGCCTACCTGGGATCGATATCGCGATCATCTAGCCGGGTGGCGGTTGCTCTAACCAGCAGACCACCTGTGCTCTACTGTACAATATTTTACACGAGATGCCGCATCTACTTGAAAGGTGGCAAACTTCATCTGGAACCATAGAGTCCTCATGTAGCATAAAACTTGCTACGTACAAGTGAGTTGCGAATAGGTATCAAGTGAAACAAAACACAGTACGTTAAAAGAACAAACAATGACCTCTTTTAAGAGAATCGATGACGGAAAAGTAAAAACTTATACGATGATGAAGAAAATGACACTAATTTACTTTGACGTAAGAACGCGATTAGAAAATGACGGTTACAATGTTTTTACACGGTAGAAGAAAACGAAACATCAGACAAAAAAGAAAATTGTAGATTAAATGAGAAGAAAGCGAAATGATAAATGTTAAATCAAACAGAGCTGGAAGAGGGTTAGGAATTGTTATTAGATTTCAGTTGCTTACGGGAATTAGAAAATCATTTTTATGGCATAAAGGAAATAAAAGAACGACGTTATATGCTGAAAAGCAATAATGCTATGGAATGACACTTTGCATCTGATTCAATATTTGCAGTTATTATTTTAATACAACGATTCCAGTCTTTTTTTTTAATTAATCATGATCCTACTTCCCTATTCGATTTCAATTTTTTGTGTCCAACAGTTTTTAAATAATAAGGGAAAGTATTTTCGATTAGAAAGACTAAGATAGGGTAAAAATTGTTCATGATAAGAAATCAAATGTTACATGGCACAATATAAGCGGCATGAATTCACGGAAAACTTTTGAAAATAACGTACAGTAAAGTTGCCAGAATACATGTTGGTCTTTTAATAAAATTTCCGTTTTTAAGAGTGCCCGTTTCCTTCCAACCCGTATTTCCACAGATTTCTCGTAGTGAGAAATTTCGTTTATTTCAAAAAAGTCCGTTTCATATTTTTCCGTATTTATCGAAAAATTTCACAAAAATCGAAGAGGCTGAATTTTTCAACCTTTACCCCCACACAATCCTGCCACAGCGGTGAAAACCAAAACCACGTTGTTTGTGTTGGTTTACAATGCTCATTTAACCACTGGGCCAGAAGGCCCGGAATTTTGGATCACGTACATAGCAAAACTAATTGCGCGGTGAAGAAATATTTTTGTCATTAATGCGAATGATAGTCATTTTATTTTCCGTTATAGTTTAATGTTTTGAATAGGTTTGTAATATTTTTTTTTAGGAGGATTTATCACAAATTAAATATTTTTCCATCATGATTTTTCGAAGCAACAGAATGCTTTGGAACTTGAGATCTTTTTGAACTGACGATGACTTTTAATTATTTTTAATAAAAGATGAAATGTATTGCTTTATAGTATTATTTCACAAAACTCCTAAATATAAAATTTACTCTTGATAGCTATAATACCGTAGCTTTTGTCTTATTCATGCGATACGCTATCCACAGTATCCGATCTCGCAGCGAAACTTCAAAATCAGATCCTTGGACAGAAAGACTGAAATTTAACATTAAATGAAATCTCAAGAATTCCCACGATTCGCTCTTATCACCGGAAATTTTTCGTTATATGGATACGAAAAAAGTGAGAACGAAGTTTTTTTGTTAATAAACGAAAGAAATTGCGGAAAGGTTTCTGAAAATTCAGAATTTTCCGTTAACACATCTTTAAAATGGCAATTTATCGTCAATATAAGAAAGAAGTTGCGGAAAGGTTTCTAAAAATTCAGAATTTTTTTGGCATTCGAAAAATCCATGAAATTCAGGTTCTCTTCCGTCATTTCACGGAAAAGGTTGTAACAGAAATATGCTTTATCAGACTTTGAAGAAGTCTGATAAATCAATCCATGGAATGGTTTGATACCTCTTCACCAAAGCCTAAGACGAAAACGGACAGCAATCCATGGAATGGTTTCACACCTCTTCACCAAGGCCTAAGACTTTGAAAAATTCTGATAAATTAAATTCGGAGCGTGGTGAGTAAACGGGAGGATTTATGAGACTTTGAAAAAGTCTGATAAATCAATCCATGGAATGGTTTGACAACTCTTCACCAAGGCCTAAGACTTTGAAAAAGTCTGATAAATCAAATTCGGAGCGCGATGGATAAACGGGAGGATTTATCAGACCTTGAAAAAGTCTGATAAATCAATCCATGGAATGGTTTCACACCTCTTCACCAAGGCCTAAGACGAAAACCGACAGCAATCCATGGAATGGTTTAACACTTCTTCACCAAAACCTAAGACTTTGAAAAAGTCTGATAAATCAAATTCGGATCGTGGTGGGTAAACGGGAGGATTTATCAGACTTTGAAAAAGGACAGATTGTGGGATTTTGGAGAGCGGATGGATCAATTTGCCAAACGGCGGAAGAAGTGCATTGTTTTTGATTCGCCGTAGTTAAAGTGTATCAGAGATGCAGTGAAACTGGTCGAACGACGACCCAGAAGAAAAATTGCGCAGGACAGCGAAAGGTTGATGTGAGAGGTAAGCGCTGGGTCTGACGGCTCGTACTGGTCAACAGACGCAGCACTGTTCAACAGTTCAACCCGGAACATTATCTGTCATGACCAATGCGTCACACCCTCGCAATTATGGGCTACAACAGCAGACGACACCGTTGACATTCTCTCTTAACCACGGTACATCGGTGCAAAAGACTGGTTCAAAGATCATGCAAGGCGGATGTTGGGTGACGGGAACAAAGTGTCTTGGTCCGACGAGTCGCATTTTTCTATTCCACTCCGAGGTTCGTCGCGTATGTATTTGGCGCAAACAACAGGAGGCTTTCTATCCATCTTGCATTGTCTCCACATTGCAAACCGGTGGAGGCGATTGTACGGTGTGTGGCATGTTTAACTGGTTGGAACTTGGAACCCTGCAGCATGTTTAACTGGTAAGAACTTGAAACCCTGGAGCATGTTTAACTGGTAGGAACTTGGAACCCTGGAGCATGTTTAACTGGTAGGAACTTGGAACCCTGGAGCATGTTTAACTGGTAGGAACTTGGAACCCTGGAGCATGTTTAACTGGTAGGAACTTGAAACCCTGGAGCATGTTTAACTGGTAGGAACTTGGAACCCTGGAGCATGTTTAACAGGTAGGAACTTGGAACTCTGGAGCATGTTTAACTGGTAAGAACTTGGAACCCTGGAGCATGTGGAACGACGTATGACTGGTGCCCACTGTTTTGAATTGCTTGCTGAATCTGAACACCGAGCAATGTTGCACTTTTTCCCGAATGGTGATGGTGTCTTCCAAGAGGACAGTGCGCAGTGTCACATGTCCAATGTTGAGCAGGAATGGTTTGAGGAACACAGTTCAGACTGGCAGCATATCGATTGGCCTCCGAATCCCCTCCTCCCATTTTCAATCCCATAGGGCACTTGAAGGACCCTATGGAAAGTGAAATCAGGAGTCTGAATACACCTATCACCTCCATACCTTCACTGAAGGCAGCACTATACACGGCTGGGTTGGCCTCACCTCCCAACTGCTACCGGCATCTTATTGAATCGATGCCACGTCGGATTGCTTTCATTTTTGAGGTCGAAAGGAAGACCTACCTAGGTACTCATAATTCAGTGATCATTCAGTATAGTGGTAGTTCATAGTCATTCACTCTTTCAGTTAGTTCTCTAAGCACATACTTGTACATGAATGTGATGTATAATGTTGAAACCACTCCTGAATGTATTAGGGGTATGCAAACGTTTCCTCCGATTTAAGAAGAAAGGAGACAGAACGATCAGGAAACCAGTACACATTTATTCAACAAAATATTGGCCGTTAGCGTCAATGACCTTTTGCCATTTTTCAGGCAACAAATGATTGCCCCTGTGATAGATAGACTCGGGTTTTGAGCTGAAGAACGCGGTGACTAAATTTTCCACCTCTGGAACTTTGATGAGCCCCTGTTGTGCTAGGGCATTTTGCATACAGCGAAACAGATGAAAGTCTGAGGGTGTAATGTCCGGGGAGTAAGCCGGGTGCGCTAAAACCTCCCAGTATAACTGTTCAAGGGTTGATTTTGTGGTGACATCGACAGATGGTCTGACATTATCGTGTAACAGGATGACTGGGCGGCGTCCTTTACCTGTCTATGGGCGTTTCTGCTTGATTGTTGCGTTCAATTTCATCAACTGATTGCTATGCAGTGATTGTTTCGTCCGGTTTCAACAGTTCGAAGTACAGCGTTCCATGCATACATCACCACACACACACAACAGCACCTTTTCTTCGTTGATATCTTGTTTTGCAGTGGATGTTGATGGCTAGCCCGGGTCGACCCAGGCTCGCTTGCATACGGGGTTGTCGCAATAGACCCATTTTTCATACCCGGTGACAACCTTCCACAAGAAATTCTTCCCTTGAAACCTCTTCAGCAACGACATGCAGACGCCCAATCGTTGACCAATATTACGCTCCGTTAAAGTAAGCGGAACCCACTTACCAATCTTCTGAAGCTTCCCCAAGACCTGTAGACGCGTACCACTGTCGATTGAGCCACTTTCAAACGGCTTGTCTTCCAAGCTTAGATCACCTTTCTTAAACCTGGCATACCATTCTCGACACGTCCGCTCACCCATAACCGTTTCGCCATATTCCTGACATATTGATCCGGATGCTTTTTTTTTTTTTTTTTTTTTTGATTGGAGGTTTAACGACCACTGTGAGCAACTCAATGGGCTATAAGCAGTCGCCCGTCCCTAATTTAGGGACACTGGTTCCAGGGAAGGGAGAGAGCCAGTGCCGTAAGACAAACACAACATCCATGCCTCACCGGGATTCGAACTCGGACCCCGTTCGGACGAATGATCAGAGGCCATCGCTTAGACCACTGCGCCACCGGGGCGGCGATCCGGATGCTTCACTCGCACTTTTCCCTAAATTAAACATGAATAACAAACAGTGCCGCAAATGAACTTTATCGACTGCCATGCTTGGCTTCATGTACGAACTGACAGCACGGGTCGCCGGCCGGTTAGACCCCTACAGCGCCCACTAGAGGGGGCGGCAGAAACTTTTGCATAGTCCTAATAGTTTTTTCTCTATGTCGAACCATGTCCAATGTTTCGTTCAAGCGATGTGGTAGTACCTTAGTTAAGATTTTATAAACAACTGATAGGAGGCTGATGAGTCTCCCAAGAACATCATTGTCCCCGTTTTTTTTTATGTAGCAGTCATACTCATATTGAAATTTTAGTGTTTTAGTATTCGTATAGTGTTCTGCTATCAGTTTCAAGGGAAAATGTTAGTACCTGGAAAAAGTGCGACGTACAGATTTTAGAGTATGGAAAATAATGACAAATATTGCGGAAATTTCCTGACCCCAAGGTAAAACATACCCTAAAAAAGCTGTTGCTATACTTAATAAAAAAATAGTCACTCCACTTATTCACACATTTTTTAAACGATATTTTAAATGTCTTTTAAAGATTTGTATCGTAATATTTACCTGTAAGTGCGATGGTGTGAAAAGACGCTGCGGTAGGGCTAACGCATCGCTACCGCGACGGTGGCAAGCTTTGCTCCGTTAAAAAGAAGTTTCGTTGCTGTACCAAAATGACGGGGGCTAGAATACAAGAGAAAGCGTTTACGTTGTTGGCAGGAGAGTGATAAATGTTGTAGTAATCCGCTACAGAAAATAGGTCCAGATTATCCACCCTTTATTTTGTTGTATCCTGTACGTTGTTGGCAGGAAAAACCGGAAAGAACCTTTTTGATTTGCAAAATATACGTATCAGTGAGATAGAAACTGACCTGGGAAGAAATTATTAACAGGAAAACCAAAAGTACAGTGGCACAGCAAATCAGCTACGAATGGAAGCCGTTCAAAGCAGAATCGAAAGTTATACTAATCCGGTTTCCTGTACAACATAGAAAGGCATATTTGTACTTTCTATTTGGAATCATAGAATCATGTGTGAAAGAACGAAACATTTCTCGACATCTGCTTTAAAAGCAATGACAAAACATGAAGGAACTATATTCTGTAGCGTACGAGTACATGATGCTTTGCTCTCCTGGGAAGAAAGTACGTGGCTGCACTAGTATCCGCGCGTGAGTTACACGCCGCAGGAAAACTTCCTTTCCACGGAGCAAAGCTTGACATCGTCGCCGTAGCTATGCGTTAGGCCTACCGCAGCGTCTCTTCACAGCATAGCACTGATAGGTAAATATTACGAATCTAAAATCTGTACGTCGGTAAATATTACGAATCTAAATCTGTTCGTATTACGTAATCTGAAATCTGTACGTCGCACTTTTTCCAGGTACTAAAATTTTTCCGACGAAATAATTTAGGACGCTAATCTACACATTTACCGTATGGGTGAGTACATGCACTTGTTTTCCTGCCAGAAATTGCTGTACATTGACTGCTGTGTGCGTGCGGGTGCGTTACCGTGAAGAAGAAACCATTGGCGTTTTTGTGCTTAGGCCTGACATGAACAATCCTCTTCCGCAACCGTTCCAAAATGGATGTTCAGGCATTGCCAGTGACAGTTGTACCTTCAGGAATGAACTCGTAATGCAGAATTCCCTTACTGTCGTAAAACCTCACAAGCGTTGTCTTGATCTTGAACTTCTGTAGCCTGATTTTTCCTTTAAGTGATTGTGGCGACTTCCACTGAGTATCCTGACGTTTGGTTTCAGGATAATGACGAAAAAACCATGTCTCGTCACCTGTCACAATGCTTTGGAGAAAATTTTGCATATTTTCTGCGGTCTTCAGGATGTTTTTTGCGTACTCCAGTCGTGCTTGTATCTGGTTGCCTGACAAAGCAAGCGGAACAAAACGAGCACAAAGTTTTTTTCCACCAAATCTTGCCCTAAAATTTGACGAATCGTCCCCTTAAAAATACCGAGCTCCCATTTTAGCATCCTCAAGGTCATGCACCGATCACATTTTTTACGCTTTCCAACCGTAGGTTGAAGAAGCGTATATGTTCCAGCTTTGTCCGTCTGTCTGTCCGTCCGCGCGCTAACGCGTAAAAATAGTTCGATTTCGATGAAATTTCAGTATGTGGTGAGGACCTCTTGGGAACAAACCCTATTAAAATGGGGGAAATAGGGTCAAAGGTCAGTGCATAGGACCGGGATCCATTCCATTGCCCTTATGCGTCATAACTTGTGTAAAAACAGTTCGATTTCAATGAAATTTTAGTATGTGGTAGGGAATTACCTGGGGACAAACCCTTTTGAAAATGGACGAAATGGGGTCAAATGTCAAAACATAGGAGCGAGATCTATTCCATCGCCCTTGTGCGTCATAATTTATGTAAAATTGCTTCGATTGCGACAAAACTTTAATATGCTGTTCCGAAGGTATACTGAACCAATTCTGTTTGACATCATCTACATGGGATCAAAGTACAGGACACAGAAGCGAGATTTATTCCACAGCCATTATCCTCATAACTTGAGTAATGATTTCTGTGGTATCTTGATCTTGGAAAGCGTGTCCCAGTCAATGCATTGAATGATTTTACTAACTTGTTATCCTTTCGCGAACTTCTCAATGAGTTTAGACGTGAGCATTGAAATCGGATGTTCGGGCCTTTCGCCATTTTCCAAATCTTCCCGCCCATCCTTGAAACATTCACACCATCGGAATCTTAGTGCGCAAGTTAGGCAATTATCCCCATACACATCACGCAACAATTCAATTGTGTCAGATGCAATTTTACCGATTTTCAAACAGAACCGGATATTTGTTCTTGGACCGAATGACGTCATGTACAATGTAAATAATCGTCTGCGCAATTCTCAAGCAAATGCTGTTACCACCGCAAAGCTGGAAAATGACATCTAAAAACCATGTCTTCCCGACGGGTGGGTTTTACCGGTGTTTAAAAACAAACACAAAAAAAGAACAGTTTAATTACTTAATTGCCACACAGTGTACAGTTTACCATGATAGCTACGAAGTTTACTATCCTGCTGTTGAGAATGTTACATGTAACCCCTTGACTTACATGTAAAGAGAAAGATAAAACTGGAGCAACCTTGTTTACTTTTCTTGTTATCGAAAATGCTTTCGGCCAACTTCGACGAACGGAATTCTTACAAATCTTCGGAAATGTCCAGTGATTAATCACTTTTGGAGAAGAAGATGATAATAGAGCAAAAACGGTATTTCTTTCGAAGAGAAATCAATATATGTTGTCGGCACGGTTCCCCGAAGCTTCCCGTTTGTTTTCGTGTATTCGAATGGTGTTTGGAGACATTTCAGCGTCTGGTCTTGTCGCCAATCAGTTGAATCTCAAACCTTTGAGGGCGATTCAATTATGCTCATAACAGACACGACAAAAGGGACAAGAAAAAAAAACACGAATAGGAAGACGTCGCCTAAGGACTGGCATTGGAAAATGCGATACGAACTTCCTTTTCCTTCTTCAGAAAGTGGTTCAGCTCCGTAGCATTCAGTGAAAGAAATAACAAAAAAAAAAATAATAACAGCGTGCCCGAGGGCCTTATTCAATTGATTGAATTTATAATCAGTAAACCCTGAAAATACTTAAGACTGATCTTAACAAAAGCAAACAGCTGCGCTATTTCCTCTTGATACAAATCGCATCAGCTGGAATAAATATGGTAAAAATATTTTTGCGTAAAGATGAAAATAATTCATTACTGAGAATATGCAGCAGTGGGTCATTCTTTGTCATTGCCATAGCACACAGCATAGGGGAACATCTACACGACTCCTTTACAGATTCTATCAATAATCATTGGTAGGACTTCAAACAGCATTTCCGAGAGCAAACGAGCTTTGTATGTCAAAGGGACCTTTTTCACTAAGCGTTTTATTATACACTAACTTTATCACAGTCTTTTTAAACCAAACTTCTTCATATTTCTTTAGGGGAACTTCTTCACAACTCAGTTCCAGATGCTATCAGCGGGGCAATAATCATTTGTAAAATTTCAAACAGCATTTTCCAGAGAAATCGAGCTTTGTATGTTAAAGGGATGTCTTTCACTAAGAGTTTTATTATACACTAACTTAACCAGTCTTCTTTAACCATACTACTTCATTTTTTCTTCAGAAGAACTTCTTCTTGACTTCGTTCCAGATGCTAACCACGAGGCAATAATTATTAGTAGCATTTCAAACAGCATTTTCCAGAGCAATCGAGCTTTGTATGATAAAAGCACCCTTTTCACTAAGCGTTTTATTAAATATTACCTTTATCACAGTCCTTTTAAACCATACTCCGTAATTATTTTATAGTCTTGTGCCTTTCTTTGAAGCAATGGCAACTGGATTTGGTAGAGTAACAACCTCCTCGGACATGGAGTTCGAGAGGAAGTCAGGAGACGAGCGGACGCATCTCTTGAAGAAAGAAAAGGACTGAGACGATGCAAGGGAGATGTAAAAAACGATGAACAGGGAAATAAACAAGTACAGTTATAGTTAAAATTAAAAGTAGAAATTAAAGTAATAATAATTAATTCTTTAATTAAGATCACTTTGGACAACCAGCATAATAAGCATTCTCTGGCAATAAATAGTAGAATTTATACCGCAATTGCATTTGGTTTTTTCGTGATTTTCTTTCACATACGAAGAGGTGTAACTACACTGCTGGCCACCCAAAATGCAACACCAAGAAGGAAGCATCCGATTGACCTGAAATTCGCAGCATGTGTCGCCCACGAGAAGATATGCAAACGATTAGCATTGCAGGGCATATGCAAATCATGTGCGCCCGGCACGCGACCGAGAAGCACTATAAGAAGGGTGCACAGAAGGCGGGGTGTAAGTAGTGGAAGTGTGTTGTGCTGCCGGACCTGTGCGTGGGAAGCTTCCTGATGCCTCGTCGCAGAATACGGCAGTCATTCCAGTACGTTACGGAGTTCCACAGAGGACGAATAGTGGCTTATCGCGACAGCGGTTTATCGTACCGAGACATCGGCGCCCGTGTGGAACGACATCCAGCCACAGTGAGGCGAGTACAAATTCGGTGGGTGCAGGAGGGACGGACGAACCGACGTGGGCGATTGCCGCAGCCGCGGCACACCACCGAACGAGAGGACCGGCATATTGTACAGCAGGCATTGACGGCTCGCACCGCCACGTCACGAACGTTAGCGCAGGAATTAGGGTGTGTTGCGCAACAACCTGTATCAGCACGTACCGTTCGACGTCGTCTGCAGCAGCGGGGACTTGTCGCACGTCGCCCATTGCTCCGATTACCATTGACGTTACATCACTGGCGAGTTCGGTGGCAGTGGGCCGTTGAACGCCGTACCTGGACTACGGAATGGCACGACATTGTCTTCTCCGACGAATCCCGCTTCTCCCTGCAATACCACGATGGTTGGATCCGCGTGTGGCGGCACCGCGGCGAGAGACTGTATGACGCCTGCATTATGCATCGCCATACCGGTCCGTCGCCTGGCGTTATGGTTTGGGGCGCAATTGGATATGACACCCGCACACTTCTGGTGCGCATCGCCGGTACACTTAAGAGCCACGGCTATATCTCCGACGTTTTGGAGCCTGTAGTCTTCCCTTACCTGCAGGACCTGCCAGCGGCCACGTTTCAACAGGACAATGCGCACCCACACGTGGCACGCATCGTGCAACAATTCTTCACGGCCCACCTGGTGTCACTGCTGCCGTGGCCCGTCTGTTCTCCCGATATGTCGCCCATCGAACACGTCTGGTCGCTGATCGGCAACCGAGTGGCCAGGCAAGCACTACCCGCGGCTACGCCTGATGAACTGTGGCAACGTATGAAAGCAGCCTGGACCGACATACCCCAAGCCGACATTCAAAGCCCCTTTCGTTCGATGCCGCGTCTTGTAGCGGCCGTTATTGCCAGCCATGGGGTCCACACGAACTATTGATGTCTGCGTGTTCCGCAAGTCGCACGGGCCTGTAAGCTCAATCGTTTCATCTTTGTATCTGTTGTTATGTGTCCAGTAAATCTGGCTTTGCTACCTCGTGTCCTTCTTGGTGTTGCATTTTGGGTGGCCAGCAGTGTATATTTAGATATCAAACCCAAGGGGGAAGAACAAAAACTACGCAAAAAAATTGTTCTTTTAGCTAAACAAAGTATGCAAAATACACCGAAGAGCCGAAACATTATGACCACCTACCTGATGTGATTTTGGTCCTCCACGTGCTGTTAAAACAGCTCTTACCCGGCCAGGAATTGACACTACAAGATTTCAGAAAGTATTCTGTCGCATCCGGTACCAGAACGCTACCAGCAGATCCTTTAATTCTTGTAAATTCCGCGGTTGAACCGCCGCAGATCAATTTCCTGCTCCAACCAAGCCACAGATGCTCGATTGCATTGATGTCTGTCATGGTGCAACAGGAAACGCGATTCATCGGACCAGATGAATTTCTTCCAATTATTCAAGGTCTATTCTGACACTCGCAAGCCCATTGTAAGTGCTTTCGACAGTGAACCGAAGTTGGCATGTGCACTCGGAGCGGACTGTGGTTACTCAGGAAATAACTTTATTTCATTAACTGTGTGCATATACAATGCAAAATGTCTGGCTTACGTTGACGACGTCAGGAGGTATATAGCTAATCCAAAGCTGCGGAAAGACATTGTTTCGTAGTACATTGCCGGACACTGAAAATCTGGTCCAAGAGAATATCTACACAAACGCAGACAATGCCCAACGGTAGAAGGGCGCCAGCTTGCCTGGGAGGTCTGAATACGTCCTTTATGTGAAAGAATGTCATTATTGTTGTATGTTTTGTTCTGTCTGTATAGAGTCTGGTTTCCACGAGCAGAAGTCCGTTAGAAGGAATGTTAAACATGCGGTCGTCAGACACGAAGACAATAAGTGGGGCCAGTTCGAAGCTGAGTTCGAAGAAGCAGGAACTGCTGCGTTACTGATACAAAGCAAGTTGGCCTGCGGGCAAAGGTCAGGTTTGCTTCGGAATCTGACAAGGTCAAAGGTCAGCGCCTCGTTTTAGGGGGCAGAGAAAAGGAGGGGTCCTCCGGAGCGAGGGAGATAAGAGACAGGGCTTCTTGCAGAGGAGAAGAGCAGTGAGAGATGAGCTTGGAAGGCGGATAGACGTGGGGAGTTTAGGCTCCGAGGAACGAAGTTCCTGTTTGAGCGTGAAGCTCAGTGCTTTGGGAGTAAGCGTGGAGTCGGAACGACTCTGATAGTAGAGTAGCCATAAGGCAACTGAATTTTGATTGAACAATTGGTGACGGACGTCGCATGTGAAATAAGTTCTTCGACGTGGACATTGGCACCGGAACCAAACTCTTACCAATACTTTTGCTTCATTAAATTTATTGTCTTTATTATTCAACGGAGTAGTTATTGAAAGCTGATGAAGTGCTTTATGGTAGCCATTCTCTCCATTCCTTGATTGGCAGATAATTTAAACAAAAAGGCGGAGGAAGAGGGGCCTGAATAATAAATTTATAATTAATAAATTACGAGAGTGAGAACCTCAGATAATTTGCTATCAGTGGGGAGTTGTTATTATAACTCACGTACGCCTATCGGGAAAAAGGCGGGACTTAGCAAGTTAGCACGAGAGCCTATGTCTCACCCCTACAATCATCTTCATAAAATATGAGGATTTGAGGGATTTCACAGAGGACTCTAGAGGATTGTCACACTGCAAAATGTATTGTTTTGTGCCGGAAACTCTTGGTGAGCAATATAATTCTTTTGGTAATTAAATAACTAATTGAATAACAAGGAACTGTACGACAACTATACTTAAATGGTATAACTATACTAGTGATCCGAATTTCTTGGCGTAGAATAGAAATCAAAGTTTCCAAGCTTTCTCACATCAACCAGATGGCTTTTTCAAGGAAAGTAGACAGCAAGCTGCAAACTGAATAATAGAACGCTTCAACAATTTAAACACAGTGACTTGACTTGACAATAAACGAACAGGTGCGAACGTAATTAGGCATTCAAAACACGAGGCTTTATGCTCGTTGAACACACGAAATCATGGAAGAAAAACAAAAGGTATTCACTGCTTGAACAACTAGTTCCAAACCCGTGGCAACTCCACGGAGACGCTATCATTGCATGACTCGTTGTTGGTTATGATCCAGAGAAGTGAAGTTCAAGTCCGCTGCTCCTATATGGGATGACATTAGCTTCCTACTCCACCCCGAATTCTACAGCCATTCGCGAAACTTTGGAGATCATAACTAGGGCAGTAATTCTGTCACATTCAACGATTTTTGTCGCGAATTTTAGGGAGTTTTCTGTAATTTCGATATCAAATATATCCTCGAATTTCAGATTTTTTACCTAATTTTGCCTAACTTCTACTTGAAATTTTTTATTACTGTATTTTTCATAATTAAATAATTTTAATACTGCCTTCGTTAGAATTTACGCGCAAAATATACCGCAAAGTAATCCAACTCGGAAGACCAAACCAGAGCTTTAAACATTGAATTACCTCTCAAGATTGTTCGTTACGAAGATATTCTCTTCGAACAAGCTTGACGGGTAGTTCAAAGTCACATGCACTCTGCTGAAGAATGCACACGAGGTCTCTCGTGCTTTCCCCCGCTGTTGTTGAATGACCTTTGCGACTTGCCGGACTAGTACACCGTAAACCGGATGTCGTCAGTTGTGTTAGTAATTTTAGCTAAAAAAGCAGCTGAAAAGGGTGTTTCTTTGAGTAGTTTATTATTATTTTTTTTTTAATTTTGAGAATGAGCCACGTGAGTAAAATGAGTGCATCTGAAAGATGCAAGCAGTGCAGCAAGGAAACGTTTCATGTGAACGAAAATCTATTGTTCTGTTCGTGTTGCACCATACCAGTAGATTTTTCAAGAAAGGACAGTTCGGAAAAGCATTTAGCAAGCAAGCTGCATAAAAAAAAAGGTGTGTCTGAACAGTCAACCGAAAATAATGCAGAAATGTGTTGATGAATTATTTGAGAAAAGAACTGAACAAGAACAGCATCGCTCAATGAAACTTTCGAAATTAACTGGTGCCTTTTGTGCAGATAACATCCCACTTTCCAAACTGGATAACCCTTCATTAAAAAATTACTTGGAAAATTCGTTGAAAGACATTGGTGTTAATCCAAATGCAAATTGGATGCGGAAATGTTATTCGCCGAAAATATATGATGTTCGCAAGCAGCAAATGAAAGATTTTTAAAAAATCAGTATCCTGTGTAAGCATGGTATCAGACGAAAAAACTAATTCAGAAGATCGATACATTTTGAATATTCTTGCTGTTCCATCAGCTGAACCGAATGTTGAAAGCTGCAATGATGAAACTTCTTTTAATGCAATCTTCCTTGAGTGCATCACTTTGGAATCCGAAAATTTTAAAGCAGTCAACGAGACAATACTTCAGTGCGTTAATAAGTATTAAATACCTTTTGCTAATATAACCGCTTTTGTGACAGACAATGCATCTTGCATGTCCAAAGCATGGAGAAAGAGCTTGAAAGCCGCATTTTTGGTGTTCATTTCACCTGCAATGCGCATCTTTTAAATCTTTTGTGCGAAATTTGGCAGAATGAATTTGAAAATATTAACTCTTTAGTAGTTGCTGTTAAACGTGCCTTCACAGCTTGTCCCTCCCGTAAATGACGTTTTCCACTGTGTTTGCAAGGGAAGGGCAAAATACCTTGCTTACCACCAGTACCTGTGTAGATTAGGTGGAACAGTTGGTTTGAGGCCGTGCTTTTTCACTGCAAATATTTAGAAGACTACGCAGAGTTTTTTGAAAAAGAAAAAGGGAACAGCAGCAGTTGTTTTGTGGATAAAATCATTGGGTAATGTTAAGATAAGGATTTAAAAGAAAATCTGATGCAGGTTGAGGTTCATGCGCCGTATATTTCCGGACACCTTACATTATTTGAAAAACAGCGAATTTCCACTCTCAAAAGAGCAATTGAATTAGAGATACCTGTCTAGTAACGTGTAGCACCACCATTCGCCCTGATGACGGCGGCGATTCGTCTCGGCCTGGACTCGACAAGACACCGGAAGCGTTGGGAAGCAATACGGATCCACAACCCCTGAACAAGCTCCCACAGTTCACAAAGATTTGATAGAGGGGGATCAGAGCCTCGAACATCTCTCTCGATGGCATCCCAGACGTGCTCGATGGGATTGAGGTCAGATGACCTAGCTCGCCATGGAAGCGAGGTTAGGTCGGTGGAGTGTTCATCCAACCATTCGGATACAATTCGGAAGCGATGGCACGGTGCATTGTCTTGTTGCAGGGTGAGGTCCCCAGTGGGATGTTGAAGACGCACAAACGGGAGCAAATGGTCGTCTAGGATATCCCGGTAACGTTGCCCTGTGACGGCCGATGTCACACGTACCAGGGGTCTCATTTCAGTCTACGTAAACAGTCCCCAGACGAGAATGCCACCCCCACCAGCTTGAAGAGTACTCTGCTGGCAAGAAGATCCATCGCTTCATGTGGTTTGCGCCGTACTCGTATCCCGCCATCCGTATGTACCAACGTAAATCTCGACTCATAAGTCCAGACAACATTTTCCCACATGTCTAGGGTCTACTGGCGATGTTCCCGCGCCCATGCTAGTCTTTGCACCCTGTGATGTGCGGTCAGCAGCGTTGCCCTCGTGGGACGATGGCTTCTGTACCCCATAGCGAGGAGATGGTTCTGGATGGTGTGACTGCTTACACGTTTTTGTGCACCAGCGTTAAATTGCCGAGTAATTTCTTGCACTGTGGCCCGTTTATCCGCTGTTACAATGCGAGCTAGCCGACGATGACCCCGCTCATCCACACGCTGTTGTCCACGGCAGTTGGCCCTTGCAGGGATAGTTTTACCGGATTTGATGTTACTCACGGTGCACCCGTGACACAGTGGCTCGTGAAAATCCCAGTGCCTGCACGACTTACGAGAAGGAGTGACCCATTCGTCGGGCCCCGATAATTTGCCCACGATCAAATGCGCTTAGATCTTTCGTCTTACCCATACTGCGTCCGACTCTTACTGATTCCCATCACATCACTCCTTATATTGTCGGATCGCTGCATAGGTCATGTCGTTTCCGTTTACAGGGCCGCCCACAGCGCCACATTTGCATAACGCCAGTTGTCTCTAATTCAATTGCTCTTCAGTGTATAATGAAATGTTAGACATCGCCAACAGTCTTCTTAGCAAGAGTCAAGCTGCGATCTCGTCGCTGCAAAAAGAGCTCTGTCCACTTGTTATGAAAAGATTAAGTAGTATTTTTTTGAAGATAAAAAGCATCGATTTTGTCAGCCAGTCGCAAATTTCTTCAAAGCATGTAGGGTGTTTGATCCCGATCAATTTAAGCTCTTGGAACTTTTAGACGACGAAGAAGATTTGTTTTGTTTTAAGCCACATTCCTATGCTCGAAGATGAGGATCAACTAAAATGCGAATTTCGTTCATATAAAGCGAGTGTAAAAGAATTTCGTGTCAGCAAAGGTTTGCTAGGCTTCTGGAATACGAAAAAATGCCGTTTTCCTAAGCTACATAAATTCGCCATCTGTTGTCTGTCAGTACCCACAAACAGTGTCGATGCTGAACGATCCTTTTCTAAATTTAAAAACGTGTTACAAGACACCAGACACTGCACTAAAGAAGAAAATCTCTCTATGTACAATATAATGTATCAAAATGCCGTCCACTTAAATCTAAATCTTGATTTCGTGTAACGGCGTTCATAACATTGCCAGAATTTGAATGGTTTATAAATGTAAGTATTAATTTTAAAAACTTATAAAGTTATAATGCTTATTTAGTTACGTACTAGCCATTTGTATCACTACTTCGTAACTTGGTGCACTTGTTTTTTTGGAAATGTTAGTGTATAACATCGGCCGCGAACTTTCGCGAAATTTCATAATTTACAGCGCGACCGCCCCGCGAATTTTGCATTTTTTCCAGCGATAAAATTACTGCCCTAATCATAACCAACAACGAGTCATACAATGATCGCGTCTCGCTGGAGTTGCCACGAGTTTGGAACCAGTTCTTCAAGCAGTGAATAACTTTTGTTTTCTTCCATGATTCCGTGTGCTAAATAATGCCTCGTGTTTTGAATGCGTAATTGCGTTAGCACCTGTTCGTTTTTTGTTAAGTCAAGTCACTGCGTTTAAATTGTTGAAGCGTTTTATTATTCAGTTTGCAGTTTGCTGTCTACCTTCCTTAAAAAAGCCATCTGGTTGATGTGCGAAAGCTTGGAAACCTTGATTTATAATCTACGCCAAGAAATTCGGATTACTGTATAGTTATACTATTTAAGTAATTCTTTTGGTGTTTCTCTGAGGCAAAAATATACATTAGTATTGTACAAGTGTGTTGCACAGGAGGTTATACCCTGGTGGGATTATAATTTCCTGATGATTAAGCTATCGGTTTGCCACTCTCTTCCATATGCCGCTTAGTAAAATAAAGGAGAACATTAGATATTTATCACTGTTATGAACTTTGGAGTTTACTTGAAGAACTTTTGAAGATTAACTGATGGACACTGTTAAATATTAAATATAACAATTTGTTCTTTAAAATTTGTCTTAATGCTAGGTACATAAGTACTAGTAGAGTTCATTTTACTTAAATTAAATATTCTGCTCATCATATTTTAGATTTTGATTTTGGTAAGCAAGATATTAAACACATATTAAGAAACACATTAGTAATTTTATTTGCAAAATTCAAATATTTTTTCAACATTAAAGCAAAACTTAGGTGCGCTTGAGAAACTTATATTTACGCTGAGACAACTGGGAAAAGATCATGCAAAGCTATGAGGCATGAGTTAGGAAGCATCTTACCCACTCTCGTCGGTCTCGTCGCCATCCACAGGAGAGGGTTCCAGCTCTTCGGTCTACCTGACGCTGCCTATCTTCGATGCGGTGCTTAACCTCAGCCAGACTCTAAACTTAAGAAAGCACTAAAACTGACTCCTAACTCACATCACGTAGCTCCTAAGCTACAGCTTCGTAAACTCTGCGTAACTCTCTATTTCGGTGGGTGGGCCCAAAGAGTTCTTTTAAGGAGGTGGGGCAGCATTGCCCAAGGTAGCTTCATGACTCACCATTGGTCACCCACTACCCTCCTAGTCTTCCGAAATACCTCTATTGGCATTCGCAGATGCCCCCTTCTTAGAAAAATAGGACCTGCCCTGAAAAACAGTCCTTTAACATGTCAACTCTTTCTTTAACTTAATTCCTCTCCTTTTGTTACGAACGTGCCTTAACTTTCACTGGACTCAGGTTGTCACGTATGGGATTTCCGTTCCGCGCTTATTGTGGATTCCGGCTCTTTACCGGTCTTTGGCAGATGTGCTTCCCAAAACGTGATTTGTTAGTTATTCCATAAACTTTCCTGCACTTATAACTTATTCCATAACCTTTCTACACTTGTTGGTGATTTCATAAACCTTTCTATACTTATTAGTTATTTCATAAAACTTTCTAGACCTGTTAGTTATTCTGTGAACCATTGTTAGCAATTTCATAAACCTTTCTACACTTGTTAGTTGTTTCATAAACCTTTCTACACTTGTTATTAATTACATAAACCTTTCAACACTTGTTAGTTATTTCATAAACCTTTATACACTTGTTAGTTATTTCATAAACCTTTCTACACTTGTCAGGTATTTCATAAACGTTTCTACACTTGTTAGTTATTTCATAAACCTTTCTACACCTGTTAGTTATTCTATGAACCATGGCAAGTTATTTCATAAACCTTTCTACACTTGTTATTAATTACATAAACCTTTCAACACTTGTTAGTTATTTCATAAACCTTTATACACTTGTTAGTTATTTCATAAACCTTTCTACACTTGTCAGGTATTTCGTAAACGTTTCTGCACTTGTTAGTTATTTCATAAACCTTTCTACACCTGTTAGTTATTCTATGAACCATGGTAAGTTATTTCATAAACCTTTCTACACTTGTTAGTTATTCTATGAACCATTGTTAGTTATTTCATAAACTTTTCTACACTTGTTAGTTATTTCATGAACCTTTCTACATTTGATAGTTATTTCATAAACCTTTCTACACTTGTTAGTTATTTCATAAACCTTTCTACACTTGTTAGTTATTCTATGAACCATTGTTAGTTATTTCATAAACCTTTCTACACTTGTTAGTTATTTCATAAACCTTTCTACACTTGTTAGTTATTTCATAAACCTTTCTACACTAGTTAGTTATTTCATAAACCTTTCTACACTTGTCAGTTATTTCATAAACCTTTCTACACTTGTTAGTTATTCTATGAACCAATGAAAAGGTATTTTACAAACCTTTCTACACTTGTTAGTTATTCTATGAACCATTGTTAGTTATATCATAAACCTTTCTACACTTGTTAGTTATTTCATGAACTTTTCTACACTTGTTAGTTATTTCATAAACCTTTCTACACTTGTCAGGTATTTCGTAAACGTTTCTGCACTTGTTAGTTATTTCATAAACCTTTCTACACCTGTTAGTTATTCTATGAACCATGGTAAGTTATTTCATAAACCTTTCTACACTTGTTAGTTATTCTATGAACCATTGTTAGTTATTTCATAAACCTTTCTACACTTGTCAGTTATTTCATAAACCTTTCTACACTTGTTAATTATTCTATGAACCATGGTAAGTTATTTTATAAACCTTTCTACACTTGTTAGTTATTCTATAAACCATTGTTAGTTATTTCATAAACCTTTATACACTTGTTAGTTATTTCATAAACCTTTCTACACTTGTGAGTCATTTCATAAACGTTTCTACACTTGTTAGTTATTTCATAAACCTTTCTACACCTGTTAGTTATTCTATGAACCATGGTAAGTTATTTTATAAACCTTTCTACACTTGTTAGTTATTTCATAAACCTTTCTACACCTGTTAGTTATTCTATGAACCATGGTAAGTTATTTTATAAACCTTTCTACACTTGTTAGTTATTCTATGAACCATTGTTAGTTATTTCATAAACCTTTCTACACTTGTTAGTTATTTCATAAACCCTTCTACACTACAAATTTTGAAGTTGTGCATCCGTTTGTTGGTGTAAATCTGACAGAATGGTAAGTCCGATAATATCCGTAAACTTGAAAATTTCGTCGTCCTGGAGCGGGAATCGAACCCGTGTCTCCCATATAGCGCCCGGGTATGCCAACCACTACACCACCCAGAACGACCAAGTCTCAAGTTTACGATTAATTTGAATATAACCATCACAAGATTCGCTAGTCGAAGCAACCGGCATTCATTTTCAGCGAATCAGGAGGTTAAGAATTCTATCCCGTGATTGCCCGGAAGAGCAGAATTCTAATCCTCCAGATTTTCTACATATGAATGCGGATTGCTTCGACTAGAGAATCCTTTGATGATTATATTCAAATAAATCGAAAATTTGTGACTTGGTCGTTCTGGGTGGTGTAGTGGTTAACATACCCGAGCGCTATTTGGGAGACGCGGGTTCGATTCCCCTCCAGGACGACGAAAGTTTCAAGTTTTCGGATATTATCTGACTTACCATCCTTGTCATATTTACACCAAAAAACGGATTGTCATTTTCAAAATTTGTATTGTATGGTGTAATCTCGTATTCCTTTCATTGTCTTTCTACACTTGTTAGTTATTCCATGAAGCACTGTTAGTTATTACATAAAACTTTCTACACTTGCTAGTTATTACTTAAATCTTTCTACACTTGTTAGTTATTCTATGAACCATGGTTAGTTATTTCATAAACATTTCTACACTTGTAATTTGAACCACTGTTAGTTATTTCATAAACCTTTGACTTTCGCCCAAAGATATTATGTAACTCATTTATTACAAATGTAATCCATTTAGCAATTAACGGCAAAAGTAAGTTTTTGCTAACGATAAACGAAATTTTGTTATTAATCGTTTTAAGAAATGGTACTGTTCATAGTTTTACCACATTTAAGCTTAAAATTATTATTTTTATTTTCACTTAGCTTTGCTCCCCTCCCCCTCAACATTTCGTTTTGCTCCTAGAACGGATCCGAATGAATAATATGAAAATATTGCCATCAAATTCTTAATTTTAAGGAAGAGTAGGGACGACAAAGCCTTATATCCGCCTTTATTTAGGTGATCGATAAACTTTTATTTCTAAAAAGAGAGAGCTGGCAGAAAGATGAGTGCATTGAAGTTACTGCGACTACGTCGAAAAGCAATGGATAAAAATCGTCCGAAACACAGGTATGTTTGCCTCAGAAGAGTTTGTCGAATACACCTTGCGCGTGCGCACACGTTCAATTGTGTAGTCAGTAAAAGATCGGCTAGAATGATTCTACACAGAAGATAAAGCTGAACTTTACCGCACCGAACATTCTGATACGGAAGCTTTGGGTTCAAACAACTGGTTTCTCTCAATCAAATAGTTATTTATTGATATTCTCGTGCTTATCGTGTAAGCTGTGGCATCCGGCTGATTTTTGTTGCGTCATTAGCATCTAATTATTTGGCGCGAGGACCATTAACGTCCGCGAAGAATGGCCTTTTGAGACAAGCGAGAATTTCATCAGCCTTTTCGTCGAGTCGGGAAATGGAACATAAACATTAGCGATCAACGGTTACTCCCCCTCCTCCTCCCCGTCACATTCAAAGGAGTGGCTTCCAGCATCCCGACTGAAAACACTCCTGGGGTTACCGGTGGTTTCTCGTGGAAGCAGAATGCCATCATCGTCGTCGAGGCCATCATTTGTCGCTCGCGACCTCGCTGACCTCGCGGGAACTTCGAGCTCCACCGTCTTAAAATTCATCGTTGCATGACGGGAATCTTTTAACACCCTTTTCCTCCCCTCAGCATCTTAGCCCCCTTCCCCCACCCCTAGGGATACGGTACCTTGGTTTATGAGAAATTACGGAGGAGATCTTTGGCGCGTTTGCGTGAAATAATCAGGCGCGAGTGCGATGAGGTGCGAGTCCATGTTCACTCAAAGGAACCCGAATTAGTGATTGTTCGGCTCCGAAAATTCCCCCATGACGCAGAAATGCGAAGTTGCTCACGAACGTTAAAATGGTTTCTCCCCCATATCATCATCTGCACAACAATTTGTGTGACTGAGAAAGAAAAAAGAAAAAAGTTGCCCGTACTCAAAATTAAGCGCCATTCGATGCTTAGTACGAGGAAAGACGAACTTGTTCTTCGCCTGCCAGTAATATCTCCGAAAGTAATCTTTCATCTTCCACACGTGCCCAAATCACCTAAGTATGTTTCCATTTACTTCGGCTTCTACAAGAGAATGCTTTGTCACGCCACAGAATTAATTTCTTTTTACTTGATATTCCTTTTAACACCCTCAAATCAGCTGCTTCTTAAACCACCCAACTCCGGAGGCGACTTTAGATCTTTTGGAGCCCTAGGTGCTAAAAGTTTCAGAGAGCCACCTGCCCTTCTTATCACCTCAGAAATTTTCATTCGTCAGATTAGCAAAAAAAAAGTAAAGTCGAGAAAAAAGTTTTTATGTTTTTTTATAAACTATTTATCTTCCTATTATTAGAACGTTTGATTTAAAGTGCCGAACTTTTTTTTTAGAGATATTTCAAAAATTATTTTTGCGGCTAATGGAAAATCTAAGGATGTGAAGTTCGGCACTTCAAATACGCTAAGGGCTGTCCAATCGTAAATTTAAAAAACTAAAGTTCCTCTGTGAAGAAACTATTCAATTTAAAGTAAAAAAAAATATTTTTGTGACTCTCAGATTAGGCTTAACTGTTCCTTCTCAAATATTTAAATTTTCCAATTAGTATGTTAATTTCTTGCTACAGGTGCTGAAAGCCGAAAAATTTGGTTTTCACAGATTTTTCAAAAAATATTTTTGCGAATGATCAGACATAAAACAAAAAATTCGTTAAAATTTTCCTACTTTAAATTCCACTACTATATCAGAAATTTTCTGCTGGAGTTTCTCAAAGAAGAAATTTTGTAAATTTTAGTTTTGCGCTACGAAGAGACTGTTCCAGTTACAGCAAGGGTTCTTTTTTATGCTTTCCAACCATAGGTTGAAGAAGCGTATATGCTCCAGCTTTGTCCGTCCGTCCACCTGTATGTCTATCTGTCTGCCCGCACGAGAACTCGCGTAAACATGGTTCGATTTCGATGAAATTTTAGTATGCGGTAGAGGACCACCTGGGAACGATCCCTATTGAAAATGGATGAAATGAGGTCAAAGGTCAGAATATAGGAGCCGGATGCATTCCATAGCCCTTATGCGTCATAACGTGCGTAAAAATGGTTCGATTTCGATGAAATTTTAGTATGCAATAGGGGACTACCTCGGCACGAACCCTATTGAAAATGGACGAAATGGGGTCAAAGGTAAGGACATAGAATTGGGATCCATTCCATCGCCCTTATCCTATTCTATTAAAGGAGCAATTCTTGTATGTATGTAAATTTTATTTTGAAAACGACTCTAAGGATTTTGATGAAAGTCGTTAACCTACCGTTTTCTGGTACTAGAAAGCGATTTAGCTTGATCTCGACTTTAGGAAAATTCGTTTAGTGGGTTAAATAACCACCCCGAATTACCACGTTTTTAGTGTCATGGCGTCGTCCTATTAATGTGAACCACGCTCAGAAATCTTATGACGTCACACTCCCGCGATTGAGATGATGGCGCGCGATCACGTCATCTGTCTCATTGCGTCACGCGTTGTGTGTGGATCCTATTAAAGTTTTATAACGTCACACTCTTGCGAGCAGATGGTCGCGATTCCCATCTGCCTCATTACGTCACGTGTTGTATGCGTATGTCCGTCCGCACGATAACTCGCGTAAAAATTGTTCGATTTCGATGAAAATTTAGTATGTGGTAGGGGAACACCTGGGAAGTAACCCTATTGAAAGTGAACGAAATGGAGTCAGAGGTCAGAACATAGGAGTGGGATCCACTCCACTGCTCTTATGAGTCATAACTAACGTAAAAAATGTTCGATTTCGATGAAATTTTAGTATGTGGTAGGGGACCACCTGGGGACAAACCCCATTGAAAATGGGCGAAATGGGGTCAAAGGTCAGGACATAGGAGCGGAATCACTTCCATCGCCATTATGCCTCATAACTTACGTAAACATGCTTCCATTTGGATGAAATGTTAGTATGTTGTAGGGGACGAATCCTGTTGAAAATGGGCAAAATGTGGTCAAAGGTTAGGACACATAAGCGGGATCTATTCCATAGTTGTTATGCATCAAAACTTACGTATAAATGCTTCGATTGTGACAAAACTTTATCATGTCACTTCGGAGGTATACTGAACCGGTTCTGTTGAATATCATCGAAATGGGACCAAAAGTTAGGGCACAGGACCGAGGTTTATTCCACAGCCATTATCCTCATAACTTGAGTAATGATTTCTGGTATGTTGGAAAGCGTACCATAATCAATGCATTGCATGCTTTCACTAACTTGTGGAATTTTATTAGGCAAAAATTATTACTTAAGCACCTTTTCAGTCGCTCGTTACATGGAATGTTTAATGCTAAGGGCACTGAAAATGAAAATTTCGAACATCGCGTGCAAATTGTCATAAAATTGGGATGCATTTCAATTATAAAACGCAGTCTTTCCATTGCTTCAGCTTTGGAAAATCACCTTGTTTTTTACATTTTCAGCAAATTAGTCGGAAACGAGCATGGTATCAAGCAAAAATAAAATACTTGAAGACATTGGTAACAGGAAAAGTTCTCCACATTAGCAAATACGGGTAAAATGCAATTTATGCACAGTGCTTCACTTGAAAAGGCTGGATGGAGTTTTGGCATAGACGAATGTAATGGACTGAGAAAGTGGACAGTAAGAATTTCATCAGTTACTGCAGGAAAGCGAGAATGTGAAGAGTTTCTTGAAAGCATTTTTTCTCGTTATTTTCATCGGAAAATTAAGATCTGCATTTTTTTGTTTTTCTTTCGGTCTGTGAAACCCAAAACAATACTGGCAATCCAATTGTTTTCGGGGCCCCTCAAGCTCTGGGGCCCTAGGCGCGCGCCTATTGCGTCTAATTGGAAATCCGCCACTGCCCAACTTTCCCTTTGCCATAAAAGACAAAGTTCAAATATAGCCGTGTTTGACTAACCAAGTGGCGGATTTACAGTTACCGAAGCCCTGCGCATGGTGTCGGTTTTGGAACATTTTCACTTTGCCGGGAGTCCTTGAACACGAGGTGTCCCCAAAAAGGTGTAACCAATTTTAAATTATGATAACTTTTGATACAAAACTAGGGTCGGCATTTTGATTGTTGCAGGTGGTAAGGAATACCCTCAAGTTTTCTAGAAGAGTACTCAATTGATCCTTCGACGAAAGCACAGATTGTGGAGTGCTTTATTGAAACCCGATCCAAAACACAGGTTAAGCGGAATTTCCAAACAAAATATGGAAGCAAACCGCCCACACGTAACAGCATCAGAAAGTGGTACAAGTCATTCAAGGAAACTGGTAGCGTCCTTAAAAAGAAAATCCCTGGACGTCCATCGCTGGTTCCAGAAAGGAAGGAGATTAGGAGACAAACATTCACTCGTAGCTCTCGATAGTCAATCAGACAACCAGCACGACAGCTGGCCATCCCTAAATCGTCAGTGCACAGAGTGTGACATCAGAGATTGGACATACACCGGTATAAACTGCAGATAACCCGTCACATAACCCCAGATGGTCATGTAAAACGTAAACAGTTTGCTGAAGAGATGTTGGAGAACATTGCAAGTGCTGAATCTCTTTTTTTTCTTAGACAAATCCGTTTCTCGGATCAGTGCACTTTCCACGTTTCTGGAAAGGCTAATAAACAGAATGTGAGAATTTGAGGAACTGAACACACGCATTGCACAATGGAACATGAACATGCTACCCCAAAAGTGAATGTTTGGTGTTTCATAATGGTCGACCGCGTTACTGGACCCTTTTTCTTTCAGGAAGCGACTGTGAGAGCTGATAATTACCTGGACATGATTGAGAAGTTTGTGTACCCCCCCCCCCCAGTTGGATGAACTATGATCTTTCGATCATTTTCCAACAAGATGGGGCGCCACCTCATTGGGCTTTGATTGTTAAGAGGTTTCTGGATATACCAAATTACACAATCGATGGATTGGGCGTGGTGGTCCCATTGCAATGGTCCCTACGTTCGCCGGACTTAACATCTTGTGACTATTTTTTTATGGGGATTCATCGAGGGTGACAACACCCTGTTGCGGACATTGCTGACCTAAAGAGGAGGATTGCACACGCACTGCAGAAAGTTAATACGGACATTCTCGAACGAACATGGTTGGAAATGGAATACCGTTTAGACATTGTTCGGGTGACAAATGATTCCCATGTCGAATGTCTATAAAACTTCATAATCTGCTCTGTCAATTAACACAAGTTGCGTATTGAGATTATTTATATTAAAACTGTTATGATCATTTGAAATGGGTTACACCTTTATGGGATACCCTATATAACCGGCGCATTTGTACTCTCTCCCACTAATGTGTAAAAAGTGGTGTAATCGCAAAATCAAATTTACTTCCATCTTTCAACAGAAATAATGTGTGTGTGGGGGGGGGTTGTCGCCATAACTCAAAAACTATTATAACTATAAAGACGAAATTTAATACGTACTAAGGGCTTTTGTAATACACTGATGGGGAGGAAATGACTGAAGTTAAAACTGGAAAACCTTTTGCTAAGGAAAAAAAGTCGAAACTTTTATAAAGATGACCACTGAACTACAGTATACCGCCCCGGTGGCGCAGTGGTCTAAGCGATGGCCTCTGATCCTTCGTCCGAACGAGGTCCGGGTTCGAATCCCGGTGAGGCATGGATGTTGTGTTTGTCTTACGGCACTGGCTCTCTCCCTTCCCTGGAACCAGTGACCCTAAATTAGGGACGGACGACTGCTTATAGCCCATTGAGTTGCTCACGGTGGTCGTTAAACCTCCAATCAAAAAAAAAAAAAAAAAAAAACTACAGTACTTTAACATGCCTCGTGAGGTTAGTTTAAGGTACTGCTTTAATTGAAGTTTATGTTATATGCGGTATGGAACCTGCTGTTGCATATTGTCAGATTCCACCCCAATGATATTATATATAACTTATGATTACAGAACTTGTTGTGTTGAGATGGAATGAAAATACCAACGTTTACCACAATCAAAGGTTTATTATACATCGACTATAGTTTCGCAGAGCGTTTGGCTCAGCATCATTAGGACGAATGGAACGTAAACATTCAAATCATTGTAACATCATCAGAGTTCTGACGGTCACGATTTTTGGTGAATTGTTTCCACGCGCTTGAAAGAAATGAAGTCGATATCATGTCGTTGACAAGCCGTGAAGAGTTCCGAAATATGTGGAAAGCTTCTAATACATGTAGCTTAATCTCGATAGTAGAATCAGGTTTTTCAATAAGCGTAGCGTTTGCAAGCAAACATTTATGATTATTTTCGTAACAATGTTGGGCTATTGACGTCTTCTTCAGTTCACAGTTCCGTACGTAAGTCTTGTGTTCCTTCACACGAAAACTTAAAGCCCTGCGGGCTTGTCCTATATATGAAAGTCCACATTCACAAGGTATCTGATAAATTCCCCAGGGAATTATGTATTTATGTATCGGTAAAAATTAATCTTGTTTATGGGTTTAAAAATAACTTTGAAATTAAAACTTTTGAGAATTTTTCAAATTCCGAGGCAAATCTGAGGAGCAAAAGAGATATCCGCCCAACTCTCTCGTATTAGGAAATTTATTGGCATGATCAAGCAGACGGGTTTTGGTTTCCTAAATTTTTGGACAGCTTTGTCTATAATTGAAGGACTATATCATCTGTGTACACCAATTCGTTTAATAAAATCAAGCTCTTTCTGCAAGGAATTCTCAGTTGAGAATATACATTGCACGATATGCGTATGCATAGAAGGGGAGATTTTTGTTTTCATGGGTGATTTGACTTTGTATGTGGGGATAAGGAAACGGTAAATGGTTTTCAATAAACTGTTGTACTAAAGGATCCTTCAGATCGTGACACAAGTCTGACACACTGTCTGTGAAGGAATTGAGTAAGTTCCTTCCCAAACAGCGCGAACATGGACGAAATTTATTCCTGTGCCTCGCAAAACACGTCTTGCAATGCCATTTTACTCGTATGATAACAGTTTCGTGATTACCTCTTAAATTAAACTTAATGGGGAAAAGGAATTTTAGGGGAAAGATCGGGAGTCATATAAAACACTGAGCTAAAAAAGCTAAATTTTCATTACATTCTAAGAAAATTGACCAGAATTAACACCCAAATTTCTAAGCTCACGTCAGTTGTAATGTAGTATTAACTAGCATTATCCTCAAAACAATGTTTAGTGAGCCTGCATTTAAGCTAGTAAATTCATACTTGTAGATGACGTACTTCGACTTCGACTGGAATTATGCAGCCAAATATTTCCAAACCCAGAACAGCTATTTTATCCCTAGCTCTATGACTCCTCACTTTTTTTTTTTTTTTTGAAGAAAATTTAAAAATATATATAAATTATTATTTTTGAGGCCCTCCAGCATCGTGGGTCCCTGAGCCAGGACTTCGTTGGCTTCACTACAAATCCGCCACTCGACAAACCTCCTCGATAGCGAGAAAATCCCTCTCTATAACAAATACCATTCTTTTCCAGCAAAGATGCAGCCACGGGGAGTGCTCCCAGGACTTAAGCACCCTCCAGGAGCAATATTCTGTGCCCATCTTTATTCATAAAACTGATTAAACTTAACACGGAGGTGAGCAACCCCAGATTCATCCAAATACATATTTAAAAAAATCAGTATGAATTTATGCCTGATTCACAGTTTATACTCCTTCAAACAGACTTTTTGTCTTTTTTGAAACCCAAAGGGTTTGTGCTTATTTTCTGTGGCTCATTCACGCAGTCATTTTACGTAGGCAAGGTAAAAATGAAAAAAATAAAAAGACAAATTCTGCAATAGTTGTATATACACAATTGTATTTTAAGACAGCTGTGAAATCTAGCTGTTATTCTATAAAGCAGATACGAACGCCTCCACATTCGCAGGGTAAGAAGTGGATAATCGCCTACAGGGTTCAATTATGGATGAATACATTGGTTGTCGTTTGTGGGGTGTTTCAGTTTACATCAGCAGATCAACAATGGGGTCCGGCATTGTTTTCCAATCAACATACTGTATGTGCCGCCCCGGTGGCGCAGTGGTCTAACGCTGGCTTATGACCATTCGTCAGAGAAGAGTTCGGGTTGGAATCACGGTTAGGCATGGATGTCGTGTGTGTCTCAGCACACTGGCTGTCTCCCTTTCCTGGAACCAGTGGCTCTAAATTAAAGACGGGCGACTGCTTATACCCCACTGAGTTGCTCACGGTGGTCGTTAAACCCGTTAGAAATTGTCGAACCGTTGACTTGTGACCCGTTTCCATCTCTGACTCTGGCTGCGCACCTGTTCTCTTGCTTTGCTTATTGTACTGACAAATTCCCGAGAAAGCATTACTACGTTTTCATCTAATACACCCAAATGCATAAATTAGTTAAAACCCCAGCACAAAGCGTGTTCATCGAACGAAAGTCTTCCACCATTTTGAATTTCAATTTTTGACATAGGGACATCTGGCCATTTTTCTGACATTGGCTCACAGTAACTAAAATTGGCAGAAAAAAAAATAAAAAAATTTACGTAGATCATTTTAAGAGGGCATATGACCAACCCTGGCTGCAATGCATAATTGGCATCATAGGATCATGCATGTCACGGGATTTTTCAGGAGATTCTGAGGGAGATTTCTTTATTCTTCTTTCAGCGCCATTACCCTGTCTTTTTGAAGCCAGGTGGGAGATCGCGTTCAACAGTGCGCCTTCCTAGAGGGTTCCAAGAATGTTCGAATGGATTCAGGTCGGGGGAGTCGGCCGATCCCCTTGCTCTAAAACAGTTCATCATCACATAATGATCGATGAGGACGGGCGTATCACCGATTAAAACGAAAAAATTTCCCACAGCACCACGAAACAGTCTTACACATTCTAAAATGGCCTCCTCACAATAACTTTGGGTATTCATTGACCCTTTCTCCAACACTAGGAGCTATGTACGCCCAATGACCATAATCTCAGACCAAATATTTTTTCCACCACCCCTCTAATGGTCAGTTTCTACGATCTTTCTGGATGAGCAGGCAGTGCGAGCTCTCGCCACATGCATTGCAGCCTAGATTCAGATGATAAACAAAATCGGCTTTCGTGTGTGAAGAGAATATTAGCCCATTGCTCTTCACTCCATGTGGAGATGATAAAAAATGATCACATGTAGAGGATTTTAGGAAGGAAGTGTCTGACCCCAGGTCTTAAACAACCCTTAGAAATAGGAAGCTAGGAGATTTGGGATAGAGTGCCCGATAGGAAAGTGACACGGAAACGAAGTAGAAAGGGGTAGGAATACGTCCTTATTTATTACCGGGGGGCCAGTACCCGGGGTCCTACGGCTTAACGTGTCCATCCGACGCACGGCGGATATTTAGTGGATCGAGCGTTCGTACCTGCTGGGATCGAACCTGAGGCCCTTTCCGTGGCAATCACGAACGTTGCCTACTAGGCCACCCGCTGCCGTACACTCCATGTGGAGTGTTCACGACATCAACGATCACGAGTTTTTTCGCCCTGTGTGGTCAATGTAACATACAGTATAGGTTTTCGCGCATACGATGCGAAATTATTCAAACACCTTGACACGGTTTGATGCCATATTTTGGTACCCAAGCTTGATTCCAGCTGCTTTGCTAATTTGCCTGTAGTTTTTTGGCGAGATCTTTTAGCCGCTACAACAGCATAAAGATCTTGTGATGGAGTAGTTTTGCGTGGACGACCACTACTAAACCTTCTGGTAGCTATGCATGTTTAGAAAATTGTTTCCAGGTCCATGATAGATCTCCAATTCCGATCTCCTGCACTACCTTTCTCGTTGTCCGCTGTACTTCCTGTTTACCAACAATTCGACTTCGGGAAAAATCATCCAGCTGAATTATTTTAGATGCACAACAAGTCGCAGTACAACAACAAAGGCAGATCCGCATTTCAGCACCTACAAAACAAACGATTTCTTCCCACTCAAGATTTAGCTTTTATCACCGATCGATAGTACACAGCTGTCACGTGATTCCTGACTATTTGCATATGGCCACTATCACATTGTTGCCTTTTACGTGTTTCAATGACGTCAGAATGTTTTTACTGGTAACCAAAGACTTGCGAGCCCGAAATTTAGCCTTTTGTTGTTGATCCTTAATTTTTAGACATGAGTGTATATTGCATTTAACTAGTTTAAATCTTTTCAATGACTGTAATAGCCTAATCACAGGTATTTCTTCGAAGTATATGCCCGATATATAGCATATATAAAAAGAAAGCAGTTGATGAAGACTTTTAAATTATTTTTACTGACTTAATGTGATTTACCACATTTACACAAATTCCCAGTTCCTTTCACTGTTAAAATGCGTTCCTTCTCTGGAATGATATATCGTTATTGATTATGGAGACAGATGCATTAATAATCCTGCCTTATGTAGAAGTCTTGGTGTAGCTATAAATTTCTCCAACTCTTTCCTTAAAGGGAAATGTCTCATTAAAAGCCAGACGTGAAAATTGCGTTAACGGGCAAGACTTTTAGATGAATTGTCTGTTCTCTCGAAACAAGTTCTGAAGAAAAACAATAGAAGGAAATGATTGCAGTGAAGTTTCCGTTATCAATAAGTCATTGAGTGTAAATTATAATTTTTCCAGTTTCCGGTGCAAAATCAAAAATCGTTTTACTAGATCATCAAAAGACCCTCGAATATTTATAATAATTTGTTTTCTCTTTTTAATATTTGAAAAACACATTTCCATTTGGGGTTAAACGCAAATCGTAGCAGTCCTGCACCGCACGTTCTGACGTCACTATGCAAGTGCCACGCCCGCCTCAACTATTTTATAGATGGACGTGGTGGTATCAAAGACGTTAGTAGACTCAAGCAAATGCCCAAAAGTCGCTAGTGGACGTCATTACTCTGGATGTCTACTTACTTACAAAATTCATACGCGAAAGGATAACGTCAGCCTTGGTGAATAATGATTATGAACATGATATGAACGGCAAACATACAAATAGTCTATCAATATAAAAAAACTACGCTTTACTTTACGATATGCCTAAAAGATCTGTTACGGCCATGCCGGATTAAGGGCTTAGTGGGCCCTTAAGCTAAAGCATCTGAGTGAGCCACCAAGGCTACGACATCTGAATAGACTCCTAAACAGCTTATGACGGAGAATCATTTTGAAGTCCGCTAAAACATGAAATTGTAGCAATATCTTTGTGCTTAAAATAGTATAACTATATTATTAATCCAAATTTCCTTGCGTAGAATATAAATCAAAGTTTCCAAGCTTTCCCTCTTGCTGTATCATCTTATTACTGAATAATTTGTAGTCTCCCATTCGCCTGTGGCAATTATTCCGTTCCCTCTTAAAAAGAGATCATCTTATTTATTGGATAACATGTAGGCTCCCATTCGCCTGTGGCAATTCTTTCCTTCCCTCCTGCTGTATCATCTCATTTTTTGCATAACTTGTCGGCTCTCATTCACGTGTGGCTATTATTCCGTTCCCTCTTGCTGTATCATCTTATTTACTAGATAACTTGTAGTCTGCCATTCGCCTGCGGCATTTGTTCAGTTCCCTCTTGCTAGATCATCTTATTTATTCGATAACATGTAGGCTCCCATTCGCCTGTGGCAATTATTGCTTTCCCTCTTGTTGGATCATTGTTTTGAGGGCATAACTTGCAGGCGCGCATTCGGCTGTGGCAATTATTGCCTTCGCACTTGCAGGATTATCTTATTCTGGGTATAACTTTAAGGCGCTCATTCACCTGTGGCAATTATTGCCTTCACTCTTGCTGTATCATCTTAGTTATTGGATAACATGTAGGCTCCCATTCGCTTGTGGCAATTATTGCCTTCCCTCTTGTTGGATCATTGTTTTGAGGGCATAATTTGCAGGCGCGCATTCGGCTGTGGCAATTATTGCCTTCGCACTTGCTGGATTATCTTATTCTGGGTATAGCTTTAAGGCGCTCATTCACCTGTGGCATTTATTGCCTTTCCTCTTGCTAGAACCTGCTTTTGAAAGCATAATTTGTAAGTTATCATTAGGCTGTGGGAATTATTGCCTTTCCACTTGCTGTATCATGTTATAGAGAATAGTGGCCATAAATTTGTCTATCATTTGCTTGTGGCAATTATAGCTTTTCCACTACTAGGATCATTCTATTGTGGGTATGATTTGTCGGTACCAAGCCTGCATTATTTACAAAGGGGATCACTTCCTATATTGACCATGGGTTTTGTATACTAAACACTCGCTCCCTTTTCTGTTGCATCTTTGCGACATGTGTATGCTGATTCTTTTTTTTTTTTTTTTTTATTGGAGGTTTAACGACCACCGTGAGCAACTCAATGGGCTATAAGCAGTCGCCCGTCCCTAATTTAGGATCACTGGTTCCAGGGAAGGGAGAGAGCCAGTGTCGTAAGACAAACACAACATCCATGCCTGACCGGGATACGAACCCGGACCCTTACGGACGAATGATCAGAGGCCAACGCCTTAGACCAGTGCGCCACCGGGGCGGCATATGCTGATTCATGTGTGTATTACCGCACACTTGTAAGATGTGTAGCCTCTGCGTTGTTATGCCATGCTGTAAAATATGTCATTAATTCGTTTATCACTTTTCGAACCACGCCGTTTTAATTATTTCTGGTTTAACTTTGATAATTAATGCAAGTGGAACATCCTTTTCAGTCACAGTCATGTCCGATACAAACTGAAATTTCCCACTCCAGCTTCTAGAATAAGAGGTACCACGTTCACATTGAAATGGACGGGCAAAACAGTAAAATTTACACGTCCCGCTTTTGGCAGACATGCATATGTTAACAAACTTCCCAAGCATTGAGTTTTACGTAATTTGTTTTCTTCCGATATGCAGAGGTAAATCTGAGCTCACATTTTTAATACAAAAGCCGTTCCATAAAAACTGATAGCCATTTTTTTTTTTGAGTTGGCAACAATGCGAAGGGTAAAATTAACCACGCAGACGACTAACTGAATTACGGAAGTATCTATGGTAACAGTTATGACCCGTGGCAGGCGACTGGTTTTGTTATTGCGCAGTTGTTTAAGGTGCGTCTGCATTTCGCCATACACCTATGGATGTCAGTGATTCAGCATTAAGAAGTGATATGCATTGTGCGACAAAATTTTGCTATCGCTTGGGTAAAACGGCTCCGGAAACACTTAATTTAATGAAACAGAGCTTACAAAGATAAATGTTAGGGTGAGTCAACGATTTTTAGATGGCACTATGATTTCAAAAAAGGGAGTTTGTCGGCAGAACTCCCTCTTAGGCCTGTTTGACTTGAAAGTGTTGTTACGGAGCGTATTCCTAACACTGTTTGGGTAATACTACAAAAAGATCGACGAATAACGTGGGAAGACATAGCGGCGTCAACTAACATTTCAAAAACGTCGGCATTCCACATTCTACGCGCCAAATGACTGCTGCATCGTGTGTGTTCCAGATGGGTACCTCATCACCTGACGAGAGAATAATTTAATTATTAGACAGAGTTCAGGTGTGTCATGAGTGGAAACAAATTATTGCAAAGGATTCAAACTTTCTAAACGCAGCAATACCTACAGATGAAACATAGGTCCACTATTTCGACAATCTCACGAATCGCGCAAGGAGTGTTTGGAAACACACAGGTTCGCCTCCTCCGAAAAAGTCCGCCAAACCAAATCAGCTGGGAAGGTGATGACGATAATTTTCTTTGATCATAAAGGTGTAGTCTACCAGCATGCCATTCCTGCACAAATTACTGTCAATGCTGAGTATTACTTTTAAATCTTGAAGCGTCAGCGACGACACATATCGATTAAGCGACCGGAACTGGTGGGCAAGTGGACTCTACACCATGATAACACCCGCCCACATGTGGCTGCTTGTGTTCAACAGTTTCTTACGAAATGCAGTACTGAAATCATGCCACAGTCTGCCGACAGTCCTGGCCTTGCCTCGTGTGATTTCTGGTTGTTTCCAACAATGAAGGAGAAGTTCCATGACACAACATTCGAAACATGCTGAAGTTATTCAAGTTGTACAGGGGTCGCTAAAGCAGCTTCCACAAAATACTTTCACCACATGCTTTGAAAATTGGGCTGAACGATGGCACCGTTACATATCATCCGAGGGAAGATACTTTGAGACAGAATAACATATATTTTGCTGTACCTATACATTTCTTAATTTGTGTTATTTTACTCTCAGTTTTTAGGTAACGGCCGTTGTACATATGTTTCTAAATTGTTCGCCAAGATAAGATTGCTTCATATTTGCCCTATTTCAAAGCACTGAGGAATTTTTATTACTTAACGCTAAATTTATCTTGAAGAAATATACTTTAGAACCTTGAAATCGTTCTGATGCGAATTCTCAAGACATTTTAAACTGAAGCGCCTCTGTAAAAATTAAGGTAACATTTTATTTTCAGTGGTCGATGCCTGCGAAAACTTCTCTTCCCAGTGCATTTCGAGAAGTCTCTGATCCTCCTCAAAAATAATTGTCCCTTGTCATTAATTTTCTTTTTACTTTGGCTATCACCCTTGTTCTGGGAATTAGAGATTTTAGTTTCATTTTCCTCTTAATTTCCCATTTTTTATTTCATTCATTTTGCGCACTTTAACTTTTTTCTTTCCGAGAGAAAAATTCTCCATCCTAGGATAACAGGCTTCTGCTTTAATTCGCAAAAAAATAAAATTACAAAAATAAAAAAAATAAACGTTCGAAAGCCGCTTTTTTTTCTCTCTAACCAATGAGAAAATCGATTTTTGTATTTTTCATTTCTGTTTACTTTCCCTCTTTTGAAAATTTTAAATATCGGGAATTAAAACTGCAGAATATCTTCAGCACTAGCTGAAGTTTATTGGAATTCATTTTAATAAGTAATTGAATAACAAAACGTAATAGAATGCTGTTCATTTAATATAAATATATCTTATAAAGCTTTACTATTTTGTGAAAGAGTCTATGAATTGTGGGATTGTCGAATTATTGCAGTAGGTTAGAATGTAAACCTGCTGTTCCATCTTCGCTGCTCATATTTTATTAGTTAACTGAGCAAAAATAGAAATCTTAAATATAAAACAAAGAATCCTTGTGTCTGTTTGTCTGAAGCAGCAAAAACTCACGAGCGCCGAACTCTGTCATCACGAAATTTGCACAGCTTATTAATGCTGGAATTTCTAGTTTAAGCATTAGTTTATGGAATTTCTAGGTCAAGCATTAGTTTATGGAATTTCTAGGTCTAGCATTAATTCTGAGCTAAATCAACAAAGAGTAAAAATTGAACGTTTGCTTCGGTAACGATTTTCGTCCGTTTGATTCCACAAATTCCATACATTATGTACATTTCGTTGCTTTAACTCGAGAAATATTTGTGACAGCAATGCTCAAAAGGAAGAGACCAATTTCTAATCAAATACAAATCAACACAAAACGCCAAAATCTATCACGAACCAAGCAATTTGAAGAGGAAAGATCACAAGCACGTGAAGCAGACAACACTCAACAAGCTGTTCGACGAAACAACGAAACTGTTGAGAAAACAGAGGCGCGACTTGCAGAACAACGATTGCGAACTTCTACAAGACGAAGGAAAAGAGGCACGACTTGCTGAACAACGTGTGACGTGCCTGCCCAGCACGACGCACACGACACAAAGGCAGATAGCAGCGAGAACGAACGTCTGCGTAGCTCAGTTGGTAGAGCGACTTGTTCCGGAATAAGTAGACTCGGGTTCGATCCCCGGCGTGGACCAAAAATGACGGAGAAATTTACTTCGTTATAATGCGCCCGAACTTCGCGGATGACCCGGCCGTTACAGATCTCGCAATGGTGTGATGTTCTTTCCACAGCCGCGAGATAGGAAAAATAAGAGAATCCCTTCTTCAGCGCTTCGAAAAATAAATGTGTGTGACGTTGCATTCCACACACCAGATTGACTGGGAGTTCTCAAGTGCACGTTCTACAGCGGATGGCTGCCTGCAACGATTTATGGTCACGGCAGAACCGTGGACCATGCCCCCGGCCCTCTTTCGGGGGGAGGAGATGTGACGAGCCTGCCCAGCAGGACGCACACGCCATAAAGGCAGATAGCAGCGAGAACGAACGTCTGCGTAGCTCAGTTGGTAGAGCGACTTGTTCCGGAATAAGTGGACTCGGGTTCGATCCCCGGCGTGGACCAAAAATGACGGAGAAATTTACTTCGTTATAAACGTTCAAGACGAAGCAACGAAACTGCTGAGGAAACAGAGGCGCGACCTAATGAGCAACGATTGCGAACTGCTATAAGACGAAGCAACGAGACTGCTGAAAAGACGAACAAGTGCCGAACGTCCGATCGCCTACGAAGTTAAACTCGAGAGCTACTGAAAGCGAGGAGCAGCGACAGCAACGAATTCAAAGTAATACAATTGCTCACCAGAACCGAATTTTGGCTGAAAACTGTTGAAACTCGCAGAAATGGACTCCAGCAGGAGAAAATTCAACAAGGCACCAAACGTGCAAGCAAGTGGCTATATTTGAAGGACGAAGCATTCAATTATGATCCTGAATTGGGTTACTCAAACTTCCCTCTGATTGTCATTGGTAGCATGACTTTGAAGTGCCCTTTTTGCGATGCGCTGAAGTTTGAAGGCGAGACACCAGGATTGTGTTGAATATACACGGTTACAAGAAATGTCCGTGATCAGTACAATATCTCACGAACTATGGCAGTTAGCGATTAACTTCTTGTGAAGTTGTATAAGAAACCTCCTATGGAGCACACAATAGCACCACAAGGGATCCCCTAGCCCCCTTTTAGGGGAGTTGAGTAGGCTATCGCGCCTCCCTTTACAGATAGGGCTAAAACGTCAATTGCAAACTTGTTCAGAGAGGCAAAAATAGTGCATACATGTTTTTATCCCATTGCCAAAGATGGAAGGGGACTCTCCAAATGCGAAAAAAGTGGAAAGTTCTCTGAGTTTCTGTGTCCGGGCAGTGTCAGCCACCGCTCACGTACAGGCAGGCCAAAGTGGGACGGTATATATTTACACATCCCCACAGTAGCACAAATGAAGTTGCCCGGGAAAGTGCTTTAAGCCAACAGCGTGTACTACAAATTTTGTACAGGAACCATATGCATCCATATTCGTTTCATTCGCAGCAGGCATTGTGGCCTGGAGATGCGGAGAAAAGACTTGATCTTTGTAATGTCATGTTGAATGCTTTAGAAGAGGGCCCAGAGTTTCTGTCAAACATTTTATGAACAGATGAGTCACACTTCACACGAGATGGCGTTATAAATGCGCATAATGTACACTACTGGGTACAAGAAAATCCCTATTGGACGAGAGACACATAACATCTAGTGAGGAGGCTCAACAACGTTTGGTGTGGAACGTGAGGTGTCTCACTAACGTTTGGGGGGACCAGCTTGTAGGACCTTTCTTTTACAACGCGACTCTGAATGGTGAACGAATTTACATCTTCTTCAAACGGATGTAACGGATTTCTTGGACAATGTACCATTTCAACCTTTATTGAACATGTGATACTAGTATGACGGGGCACCACCACATAGGAGTGCACACGTATCAAGATGACTAAACGATGTGTTTGGCTGGATATGAATAGGACCAAGGGGTCCCGTATCATGGTCTCCACACTCACCAGACTTTAGCCCTCTGGACTCTTTCCTTTGGGACCATCTTAAATCACAGGTGTATGCAACATCTCTGCGAAATGTAGCAGATCTGCAACATCGTATAACATCCGCCTGTGCCTCTGTTGATGGGGATATGCTGCAACGCATGCACGGTCAGCTCGTAGAACGCTTGCAGGCGTGCATCGTTTCTGAAGGGGAAATTTTTGAGTATACAAACATGTAAATTGTATTTTCTAAACTAATAAAATCTCTACAGTATTATGCATTCACATCTTGTAGCTTAGTCTAAATACTCGGTTGTTACTTCCGGATGTTGTGATTTCCTTAGGGCCACATTCCCGGTCGCCTTCCATCTTTTGTTATGGGACAGAAACATTTATGTACTATTTTTGCCTTCGCTGAACAAATTTGTAATTTACTTTTTTGCCACATCTTCAAAGGGGGCACGATAGCCTTTTCACCCCCAAAAAGGGGATCGAGGGGATCTCTTGTGGTGCTATTGGGCAGCGCCATAGGGGGTTTTCTATACATCTGCACAATAAATAAATTGCTGAATTCCATAGTTCGTGAGATATTGGCCTGATCAAGGACTTTCCTTGTAACCGTGATATATGCATCAGAATCTGAATCCAGGCAAAATCGGGCTTGGAGATGGGCCGGATAAAATAATAAAAGAATCAAAGTGGGCATGGGCTGGACATGTTGGAAGATGGACACGATTAATAACATAATGGCAACCGAGAGATGGAAAGAGACGAATTGGGCGCCACAGAACAAGATGGAGAGATGGCCTTCAGAAATTTAGAGGTGTTAAATGGTGGACTGAGGCTAAGGATCGAAGAAGTTGGAAAAATTAGGGAAGGCCTATACCCTGCAGTGGGCACCAACAGGCTAAGATGAAGAAGAACTGAGCAATACATGCAAGGGGTAGCCGAAGTAACGAAAACCTTTGAGAGAAAAGTTAAAATTATGCGTTAATAGATTTTGGGGCGACCCTTTATGTTTGCAGGATCTTGTATTCGACGTGGAATAGACTCAAATATATCGTGAACAGCCTCCAGAGTAATATTCGACAACAGTGAGGTAGTTTAATGACAAAATCCAGCCGAAACGTGAAAAATGTGAGGCCCATATGTCCCTTAGCAAAGTGCTGGATAGTTACGTAATTAATTTTGGATATATTAAGAATAGATCCCAGAAATCTGACCGCTAGTATTACGATAACACAAAAAGTCAGTTACTAGTACCTGTAGTGATTAAGATTCCATTATTAGGCTTCCAGCCTATTATTTTCCAAGTTTTTCAGGTCAAGGATTTCGAAAATGACATCAGTTTATCATTTTAATTAAATCAAATATCAATTTTTGTTGGGACGCGATCGTATAACTTCAGTAGTAAAATGTACAAAATTAAGTGTTCCTAAAAAAAACGTTTATTATCTAATATTAATACTTTTGCTACACAGTAAGAAAAAAGGATGAAAATAATAGTGATTTAAGTTCTTTCACCTAAGAGATGTAAATAAACGATGTCAACGCTCTGTCCACGTTATTTTATAAACAATACATAGCAACCTGAAAAATTGTTGTTCCGACACCGCTGGGATCGAATCCCAGATCTCTCGATTACTAGCCGAGTGCGTTCGGTTTGCGCTACAGTGCCAACAATTCTCAGCGATATGCGTGGTTTATCAGTCAGCATCTGACTACATAAATCCATATTGGTGGGCTCAGGAACTGATGTGTCGCCATCTAGTGGCATTCAACAGAGCAAGCTATTTAATTACAGCTGATAAATCCAAAGGGCGATGGAAATGGTGATATATTCACCTAATAGATATCAATTGAAATGTAATCAAAAGTTCATATATTAGTCATCTGAAAGCATTTTCTCATAAAACTTTGTCCATCACAAGCACAAAACCTGGTACACGGAAGAGACAACGGTTCACATTTGCAAGCATGTGTACACAATGCTTTTGGCTATTAATAACATTGCAACCAAACTTAACAAGAGCCGGATTGGCCACATTAGGTTATAGTTTCCACCACCGAAACCAAACATATCCTTGAAAAACAGCTGTGCTGAAAGGAAAAGGCAACTTAACTGGGTGACACACTTTCTAGAGAACGTTTTTTTTTTTTTTTTTTTTTTTTTTGTACACTACCATCCTAGCGCACTCATTCCTAGAGTCAGTTCTATTGTTTTACCATACATCGCGTGATCACTGAATTACGACATCAAAAGAGGATGGGGCCCGTTGATCACGTGATTTCCGAGAAGGAGCGATTAGTCGACCGAAGCAGCGTGAGTGGAGCAGGAGATAGTAAAATTCGGAGCGTGATGGCTAAACGGAAGGATTTGTCGAATTCTAAGAAAAGCAGATTGTGGGAGCTCTGAGAGAGGGTGCCCCGATTTCCCAAACGGCAGAAACGATGCGTTTTTCTCGACCCGTAGTGGTTAAAGTGTATCAGGACTGCCGTGAAAATAGTCCAACAACGGCCTTGAAGCAAAACTGCGCAGAACAGCCAAAGGTTGAGGTGAGCTGTGGGTCCGACGACTCGTAGAGTCCAACAGATGCAGTACTGTTCAACAGTTTACTGTCCAATACAACAGAGGTCAACCCCGAACAGTATCTGTCATGACCATGCGTCGCACGCTCGCACGCATGCGCTATAACAGCAGACGACCCCGGTGACATTCTCTCCTAACCACAATTCATCGGTGCAAAATACTCGTCTGGTGCAAAAATCATGCAAGTTGGTCTTCCGATGCCTGGAAAAACATTGTGCTGGTCTGAGGAGTCGCTATTTTTGTATACTCTTTGGATGGTCGTGTACGCATTTGGCGCAAACAACATGAGGTATTCGTTACATCCTGTACGGTCTCCACAGTACAAGCCGGTGGTGACGGTTGCATGGTGTGGGACATGTTTGCTCGTCAAGAACTTGGACACCTGGTGCGTATGAAACAAAGTATGGCTGGCGCTCAATATTGTGGATTGCTTGCTGAATCTGTGTATCCAGCAATGCTGCACGTTTTCCCGAATAGCGATGGTGTCTTCCAAAAAGATAATGCGCCGAGCCAAAAGTCCAATTTTGTGCAGGAATAGTTTTAAGAAGTCTGCTTCCTGCATATCGATTGGCCTTTTAACTCCACAAAATATAATCCCAATGTCTGTTTGGTTTTCTTTCAGTGTAGCCTACAAGAAATAACATTAGCCTCTACACTGAAGAGCAATTGAATTAGAGATACCTGTCTAGTAACGTGTAGCACCACCTTTCGTCCTGATGACGGCGGCGATTCGTTTCGGCATGGACTCAACAAGACACCGGAAGCGTTGGGAAGCCATATGGATCCACGACCCCTGAACAAGCTCCCACAGTTCACGAAGATTTGATGGAGGGGGTCAGAGCCTCGAACATCTCTCTCGGTGGCATCATAGATATGCTCGATGGGATTGAGGTAAGGTGACCTAGCTGGCCAAGGAAGCTAGGTCACGTCGGTGGAGTGTTCATCCAACCATTCGGATTCACGTCGGGAGCTGCATTGTCTTGTTGCAGGATGAGGTCCCCAGTGCGATGTTGAAGACGCACAAACGGGAGCAAAGGGTGGTCCAGGATATCCCGGTAATGTTTACCTATGAGGGACGATGTCACACGTACCAAGGGTCGCATTTCAGTCCACGTAAACAGTCCCCAGACGAGAATGCCACCCCCACCAGCTTGAAAAGTATCCTGCTGGCAAGAAGGATCCATCGCTTCATGTGGTTTGCGCAGTACTCGTATCCTGCCATCCGCATGTACCAACGTGAATCTCGACTCATCAGTCCACGAAAAAAATTTCCACATGTCTAGGGTCCAGTGGCGATGTTCCCGCGCCCATGCTAACCTTTGCACCCTGTGATATGCTGTCAGCAGCGGTACCCTTGTGGGACGATGGCTTCTGTACCCCATAGCGAGGCGATGGTTCTGGATGGTGTGGCTGCTTACACGCTTTTATGCACCATTGTTGAATTGCCGAGTGATTTCTTGCACTGTGGCCCATCTATCCTCTGTTACAATGCGAGCTAGCCGACGATGACCCCGCTCATCCACACGCTGTTGTCCACGGCAGTTGGCCCTTGTAGGGATGGTTTACTGGATTCGATGTATTCACAATGCACCCGTGACACGGCTCGTGAAACTCCCAGTGCCTGCACGACTTCCGAGATGGAGTGACCCATTCGTCGGGCCCCGACAATTTGCCCACGATCAAATACGCTTAGATCTTTCGTCTTACCCATACTGCGTCCGACTCTTACTGATTCCCGTCGCATCACTCCTTATATTGTCGGATCGCTGCATGTGTCATGTCTTTTCCGTTTACAGGGCCACCCACAGCGCCACATTTGCATAACGCCAGCTGTCTCTAATTCAATTGCTCTTCAGTGTATAATCCTGGTGTTCACATTATTTTCTCCAAACTCTGTGCATCTAGTACGACGCTCTCTACTGATAACTGTCTCAGACCAAGGCCGTCTAGAAAGTACAAGGCCACTGCACTAGAGAGATCCGTTCTCTCCGTTTGTGACGTCACTCTCATGTTACCCTTCCTGGTTTGTCAGCTTCGTGTTTCGCGAAATCGTTTGAACCCAATCAGAAGCCTTGGTTTCCGCGTCACGTGACTAAAAGAGGAAACATATATCTCCTATGTCATGGCCATGCATTTTCTAGACGACCTTGCTCAGACCAACCCAAATATTTTTCAAACCTTCAGCTGTGAGAATCAGGGCCCCATTTAGAAATATCTGTCAGTAAGGAAGGACGGAAGAATAAAATAATTTCCAACCCACCTGAGAATTTAGGCTGTACTCAAGAAAATGAACGAACAAAACTAAAAATGTAGGTATATATTAAAGCGAATTTTATTTTTAGAAAAAGTGCACTACGTAAAGCTAAACATTCGCTGCCTCCCCGTCGTGCAGGCAGGTGGCGCATTGCTCTAAGCGTTTGCCTCTGATCATTCATCCGAAAGGGGTCCGCGTTCGAATTCCGGTGATGCATGGATGTTTTGTTTGTCTTACGGCACTGGCTCTCTTCCTTCCTTGGAACCAGTGACCCTAAATTAGGGACGGGCAACTGCTTATAGCCCTATTGAGTTGCTCACTGTGGTCGTTAAACCTCCAATTATAAATAAATAAATAAAAAAATAAACATTCGCTGACGTTATAGGAGCACCACATCCATTGTACAACCACGACACAGTTCTTCTTGCAGAGCCGAGAAGGATTCTCATTTCTGAAATTCTTACACCTTTCTGCCTAGTGCCCAATATCAGACCTCTTTCAAATTCGTTTAAATCACGAATTTTTTCATACATTGCCGCTATCTAAGCTCCCCACACGTTTGAATCCTCTGCAGTGAGCTCCTTAAAAAGCCATGTAAAGTCATAGTTGCGTAAGTGCGGATTCTACGTGTCTGATTGATATTGGTTGTTCCTAAAATTTGCTACTTCAGTGTATATGTTGCAGTGGTAGATAATATTTGCATCCATTTCAGTGCAGTCTGATATTTAACTCTTCATGCTTCATTTAAATTGCTGATTTTCTGATGCTATACACGGTGGTATCAGAATAATATGACCACCTACCTAATAAAGGGAATAACCATCTTTGGCCCTGATGACAGCGGCGAGACGGCGTGGGATGGACGCAATGAGGCCCTGGAAGGTTGCCCGAGGCACACGTGCCCATTCGGACTCTGGAACTAACAACAGTGGCTTCTCAGTCTAACTATATACACAGTCTTATCAGAGTAATATGGCCACCTACCTATTAATGGGAACAACCACCCTTGGCTTGGATGACAGCGGCGAGACGACATAGCATGGACGCAATGAGGCCCTCGAAGGTAGCCAGTGGCACATGTGTCAATTTGGACTGCTGTAGAGCACGGAAGTCCCGCAGATGGCGTGGTTGCGCTCTACTGTTATCGGGGATACGTACCTGGGTGCCCCAACGTACATTTGCGTAGTAAATTGCTGCACTGTTGCGCGTCGATTGAGGCAAGGTTCTCTCTCCTATGTGGTCAATGGCCTCTGGGGCTCCACATTTATGACGTCGGGAGGTTCTCAGTGTGCCAAGGGTCCATTCTTGTTACACCCTTACTACAGCACCTCACGAACAACCCACGAAGTCTGCTGTTTTTGAGATGCTTCTACCCTTGGAGCGGTAGCCGATGATCATTCCTGTTTGAACGTACGTCAAATCACTACCTCTGTGGTGCTCACGTTAAGCACTATGGCTTATCTGTCCTGGCCGGCCGCTCATATCTCCGTGGGGTCGATCCTGTCACGTGCACTCTGTGGCGCGCATGGGCAGGTACATTTTGATTCCGACAGTGGTCATATTATTTTGATACGACTATGTGTATATGTACAAACTTTATTCATAAGTAAGTAATTTTCGATATATTTACAACAGATTTTATTTAGTTCACATACTTTAAATATTCGCAGTTTCCAAAGAGCGTACAAAACCACTTTCGAAATATCCAAAACCAGATGTACTTCGTCGATAAATACTGTGTTACCCACTCGTACTTCGTTTCATCCATTGAATGGTTGAATTTCCGTTAGTCATCGACTCACTCATGCATTTTAAAGAACCTGTTCTGCGTATTTCTGAAATCAGTATTATTCACAAAGAAATTCTTGTTGTAACTAACTTCTAAAAATATTCGAAGCGGAAAATATTCCTTCGAGAAACCGTATGCCAGACGCTTTCTGTCTTTCCCTCTCTCAATTCTTTATGTGCTTTTGAGAATGCATCCGAAGTTCTTTTTCTTCTTCTTTTTTTTTTTTTTTTTATTGACAAGCATGATAACATTTCGCTTTGCATTCCAACAAGATTCTTCTCCGCCAAACCGCTACGCTTGAACTTGTAACGTCACGTGATTACGTGCAGTTCGGAACTTCATGCTTCTAAGAAATATATTTTTTTCTTATTACTTTTTTAACTTGCTGCTTCATTTAGGAATTCACGGGAACTCGTCTTTCATATATCGCGCAATTTTCTGTTAGTCAACACGAAAATATACTTGCCTTTTTCGATATGGATGCAAGATTTTCTACCACAAAACTGCATATTTTTCAGTGAGCATACCATTTTAGGATTTTAGATGCCCTTAAATTCATTATACCATACCCTTAAATCTTTCTACCACCATTACTTTCTTCTCAAATATTTCGATTCGTTTATTATGCTTTTCTCAGATCTCACACATGGGTACTACGCTCTTCTCAGTTCTTTTACATCGTTTATTATGTCCTTCTCAAGAAGAAAGGCAAATGGGATAAATTCTTTCAATTATTAAATGACTTTATTTGTGAGTGCGATAAAAAAAGTAGAAGAATTATCCTATCTTTATTACGAGCACCTCAAATCTTTCATATACTGTATCCACAGGGTTCAATTTTGGGACCTGTACTTTTCAGTATATATGTTAATGATATCTTTATTTCAATAAATTATATAGATTTACTCCTCTATGCAGACGATATGACCACCCTCACCTGATTTAATTTAACGACAGGCACTATTATGAATATTAATACTCAAACAAAATCTTTAATTTTCTCAAAACAAAATATTACACAACCTCTTTCTATCACATTATCTATTAATAGTACAAATATAGAAGAGGTTAATTCCTTACTTTATTTGGTAATTACCTTACAAAGGGACCTTAGATGGAACCAACATGTGGACTCACTTCTTCTCAAACTCTTTAAAAATATTGGAATTATCAGCGTGGTATTATTCACAAACCTTACCTATAAAACACTAATTCATTTATACTATACCATGTTTCAGACTCATATTAATTATGCTATCTTATCGTGGGGACAGACTACTAAATATAATTTCAAAAAACTTCAAATTCTTCAAAACAAATATATAAGATTAACCTAAAATTTTATAGAAATTGACCTAAAATTTTATAATTGCCCTAAAATTTTATAGAAATTCACAACTAACACTATATAATAACACAAGAGTTTTCCCAAACAAATACAACATTCTTACGATTAACCAATTATATTACTTCAATATCGAGAAAATTATGTTCAGACGCATTAAGAATAATTTACACACTGACATCATACAAATTATACCTCAGATACACACACATGACACACGCACGAAATCACATGTTTGGCTCATTCATCCGAAGACGGAGACCATGAAGCAAAGTATAAATTTCATTGGCCCACACTACTGGAACTCATTACCGACGGAACTGACTTCTTTAAATAATTTTAACCTATTTAATAAAAAACTAGAAGTGTCATAATGAATTGTAGCTCCTCAAATGAATTATTACAGTGGATGGGAACTGTGACTAATACTACGACTTGTATATCGCGATGTAAATTTCTTTTTCAATGGTATTATCTGTAATGTTCATTATCTTCTCATATTTATTACCTTTTATGTTTTACCTATTTTTTTGTCACTATGAAACTCTTGTTTGTAATTACAACTACTGACCTCAGTGTAAAACTAGGCTAGGGAGCATGGGAGTCCTGAGTGGCCTTTTTTCCAAAAGTTTCAAATTACACATTGACATGCTTTACTAACCTAGGACCTAACAATTTTAAATATATAGGTAACATAAAGTGCTATTTGGTGGGTCCCTAATAGCTGAAGATCTTATTTACATACACAGTTTTGCATCTTGTCTACTCACACATTTTTGGCTTACCAGGTAGTTGTTTAACCGTGACCACCTTTCTCATCAGTGTATATATTTGGGTCCTTGTGGGTGCTTTGTTCAGTCTTGTTTGACTCTTTGTCATGGCGATTTCTGTTCTGCCGGTAAGCTTTTAATTCTTCTCTTTTAAACTTGATTTTTGTAATTTTTGTGCTTATTAGAATTTGGTTTTGTGGCATAGGGAGCATGACCAACCAACAATTTTGGCTTGCCTTGTCGCTTTGTTGGCACTAGAAAGGCCACTCCCACAGGTTGATGCTCTCCTGATGACGGCAACCTGTTCCAGTTTTTTACTTGTTTTGAAATTTTGTATTTTTGTTCTGTAATATTTTCATTCTATATAAGCTACTACATGAGGTTTAACTGCCTTCGGCGCTTCTCATGGTATTAGCCTTTTTGGTCTATTTTTCTTGTGTTAAATAATTTATTTATAAAGTTATTTTTTTGTTTTATTTATGCACTATCTATATATATGCACCTTATTGTATATATTAGTATATATATAAATATACTAATATATACAATAATTCAAATCTTTCTTCGGCCCTTTCCAAAACTCTTCTACCGTTATTACGCTCTTGTCAGATATTTTATATCGTTTATTATGCCTATCTCAAACTTCCCACAGGGTACTACGCTCTTCTCAAATCTTTTGTATCGTTTATTACGTCCTTCTCAACTTTATTCTATCGTTATTACCGGCACCTCAGATCTTTCATATACTGTATAATGCCCTGTACAAATCTCCTCTACCATTATTACACTCTTCCCAGATATCTTGTACTTTTTCTTTAGAAATCAGATATTGAAGATCTGAGGTGCCTGTGATAACCATAGAATAAAGTTGAGAAAGGCATAATAAACGATACAAAAGATCTGAGAAGAGCTTAGCACACTGTGTGAGATTTGAAGAAGGTAAAATAAAGGATTCAAAAGATCTGACAAGAGCGTAATAGCAGTAGAGGAGATTCGGAAAGGACATTACAATATATGAAATATATGAGTTGCCCGTAATAAAGATGGCATAACGTTGAGGACATAATAAACGATACAAAAGATTTGAGAAGAGCGTAGTACTCTGTGTGATATTTGAGAAAGGCATAATAAACGATACAATATATCTGAGAAGAGCGTAATAACGGTAGAGATTTGGAAAGGGCATTATACGAGTATCGTAGGACATTGTACGAGTGTACGAGTATCGACTGGTACAGTATATGAAAAACCTGAGGTGCCCATAATAACGATGGAATAACGTTGAGAAGGACATAATAAACGATTCAAGATCTTAGAAGAGAAAAGGCCTATGCCTTTCCTAAATCTCACGCATGGATACTACGCTCTTCTCATATATTTTGTATATTTTACTATGCCTTTCCTAAATCTCACGCATGGGTACTACTCTTTTCTCAGATATTTTGTATATTTTACTATGCCTTAAACGTTTAGTGTGTTCATCTCGAATCACTTCTACCGTCATTACGCTCTTCTCAGATATATTTTATCGTTTATTGTGATTTCTCAACTGTCCTCTGTGTTTTTACGTGCTTCTCAAATCTTTCGTATAGTTTACAATGTTCTCGTCAAATCTCCTGTGTCGTTATTGAGTTCGTCTCAGGTCTTTTCTGTGGTTTATTATGGTATTCTCAAATCTTCTCTATAGTCGTTGCAAACTTCTCAGGTCTTTCCTATAATTTTTTACACCCTTCTCGAATTTTTTCGTTGTTGTGCTCTTTTCAGAAGTATAATGTTCATGTTATCTTTTAACGGTTCACTATGATCATCGCATCTATAAAACGCCATTAAAATTATTTTTGCATCCCATCGAAGTGAATGTGGACGAGGTTATATGTACAGTTTCAGCTCTTCTTGATGTTTAATTTTCCCCTTTTATGGCACGACAGTAAAATGATAAAATGATCCGCATACTTTTCCGCTTCTGTCAAAGCGCTGTTTTCCAGTAGATAGTACAAATACATATTTGTCACTAGATTTATAATAAACAAGAAACTGAAGGATAAAGTTGTAGAAGTTGAAAGTTCCTCTGACAGAGCTGCACGACTTGTTATCCAACTCTCGAAAAGATACCAGGCTCAGATTATTCAAACTTATGCACCCACCACAAGTCATCCTGAAGAAGAAATTGAAGAATTTTATGAGGAAATTTGTCATCTAAATAATAAAGGTAAGCAGCACTTGAAAATAATTATGGGAGATTTCAATGCAAAAATAGGGCAACGGCAACAGAATGAAACTTCAGTAGGTAAATTCGGTCACGGCAACAGAAACCAGCGTGGAAATACTCTCGTTGAGTTTGCAGAGGCAGAAGGGTTTTTCATCTTGAACTCCTTCTTCAAGAAAAAGCCACACAGGAAATGGACATGGAGACATCCAAATGGGACGACAAATGAAATTGATTTTATTATGTGTAACAAAAAATTCGTCATAGAAGACTGCAGTGTGCTAAACAAGTTCAACACAGGTAGTGACCATAGATTGGTGAGATGTAAGATGCACCTCAACGCTAAACTTGAACGTGGCAAGCTCATAAGACAAACAAAGTCTATTGACATAACCAACCTCAAAAAACACCATAATACCTTCAAGTTAGAACTGAAGAACAGGTTCTCTGCTTTAGAAGGCCTAACATCGGAAGAAGTGGACATCTCTGAAGTTAACAGAAAAGTAACCAAAGCTCTTATGGAAACAGCAACAAAATTAGCTGGGTCTAAGAACAAGTTGCATGTGAACAAATTATCAGGAAAAACCAAAATGTTGATGCAAAAAAGAAGAGAGATGAGGACAACTAAAGAAGATGTGACTTCCAAAGTGGAATATATAGAACTATGCAAGACAGTAAGAAAAAGTATCACTGAAGACGTAAGGAAATTCAACTGTGAACTAGTGAGGAAAGCAATTGAAAACAACCAAAGCCTAAAGATAGCAAAGGGACATCTCAGTAAGGGAAGAAAACAGATTATGGCACTGAGAAAAGAAGATGGTTCTGTAACAAGAAATAGAGGCGAAATTTTGACAAGAGTGAAAGATTTCTACTCCAAATTATATGAAAGGGATGATATATGCACTCCAGACATCATGAAAGATACCAGTACCAGAGTTCCTCCAGTCCTTCCAGCAGAAGTTGCACATGCAATCAAGAACATGAAGCGGAGAAAAGCTCCAGGAGAAGATGGAATTACTGTAGACATCATACAAGAAGCAAGTGGAGAAATCGAAACAGTACTCGCCCAAATTTTCACTCGATGCCTTAATGAAGGAAAGATTCCTGAGGATTGGAACACCGCTACAATGATCCTGCTACATAAGAAAGGTGACATTGAGGATCTCGGAAACTACAGACCTATCAGCCTCCTATCAGTAGTTTATAAAATCTTCACTAAAGTTCTTTCACACCGCTTGAAGGTAACACTGGACATGGCTCAACCGAGAGAACAAGCTGGATTCAGGAGTGGCTACAGCACAATAGATCATATCCACGTGCTGAGAGAACTAATTGAAAGAGCGAGGGAATATGAACTTCCATTGTGCATGGCTTTTATCGATTATGAAAAAGCCTTTGATTCGGTGAAACCATCAGCAGTAACAATGGCTCTGAAAACCTGCGGTATTGAAGATGCATACATTAATATTATTAATAACATCTATGAAAATGCAAGTGCAAAGATTAGGCTGTTTGAAAATACAACACACGTAAAAATTGGAAAGGGAGTGAGACAAGGTGACAACATATCTCCGAAGCTCTTTAATGCCACATTGGAGGGTGTTTTTCAGTCGCTGAGCTGGGAAAACAAGGGGATAAAGATTAATGGAGATTATCTAACCCACCTTCGTTTTGCTGATGACGTAGTCATTTTTGCAACTACCCCATCAGAGCTGCAGAGTATGATCCAGGAACTTGCTGACAAGAGTAAAGAAGTGGGATTAAAAATGAACTTTCAGAAGACAAAAGTGATGTTCAATGCTTTTACACAAAATGAAGATTTATCGATTGATGGAGAAAAGCTGGAGATAACAGACACGTACGTTTATCTTGGACAGCAGATATCAAGTGAGGGTCACATTGATGAAGAAATTAATCGGCGTACAAAACTTGCCTGGAGAGCTTTTGGAAGAAACAGCATAATTTTCAAGAGCAATATGCCATTATGTCTTAAAAGAAAAGTGTTTGATCAATGCATCCTTCCAGTGCTTACGTATGGTGCAGAGACGTGGACCTTAACTAAAAGAGACATACAAAGGCTGCAGACAACTCAAAGAAGCATGGAGAGGTGCATGCTTGGTGTAACCAGGAGAGATAAGAAGAGAAACTCGTGGATCCGAAAAATGACAAGAGTGGAAGACATCATGATCAGAGTTAAATCCCTGAAATGGCAATGGGCTGGACATACTGCCAGAAGGACAGATCATCGATGGACAGCCGAAATTTTAGATTGGATTCCAAGGGACAGGAAAAGACCCAGAAGAAGACCACATGGGAGATGGGTGGATGAAATTCGAAAGTATGCAGGGGTGACATGGAGGAGACTGGCACAAGACAGACCGTTGTGGAGGAAACTTGGGGAGACCTTCGTCCAGCAGTGGATTGATAATGGTTGACAATGATGATGATGATGATGATATCTACCTCTTTCTAGAAGACAGAGTTACAAAGTTACGGTGACCTCGAATGTACACATTTGGATGTTAACATGATTGTAGAACGTAGATTGAATACATTACTCAGAGAGCAATAGCGATGACCACGATATTCTAAAATATTGATCACATAATCTTCTGGTTAGACGGCAAATGCGTATATTCTGTTGTTAAATTTTTTTAAGAAACAGTCTATCTATATACTACATAACATCTTCGTCGCTTAGATTTCACTTAGTGCTTTCACTCTATTGGATATCATACCTTTTATTCATTATTATATTTCTGATTTTTAAGCGTTATTTAGAGACCTTAACTATAGATGACAACCTGTTTTTCGATCGCATCGAATGCACTAAGTTTGTTATTTTTGAGGGAAGCACACCTCTCACACAAAAATAAATATTTGAAATACGCAGTGTTCCACTTGGATTTCTGTTTGTATTTGTGGATCGAAATCAATGTTCTGAGAAAAATGTCGTCGATGAAAGGCATTTCTTTATTATCTGCAAAATTGAAAAGTCTGACTTCAAATCGCAGTGAAGAGGCGTAATAGCGGTAACATGTAAAGCGCCTCGTGGGATGAAAACTCATCGATCACGGAAAAGTTTCACTGCAGTTTCCTAAAATGTTACATTAACCGTTGACAGGTAATATTATTTAGTAAGGGTATGCTGACAAAGTTTCAGAAATCAGAGGAGTACTTGAGCTTTTATATGGAAGTGCATTACGTAATGCAAATATAAAGATAACAGCATTTCACAACCACGAGTATCTTTAGGATTCAGCGGGAGGATAAGCTCAATGGGATTGGTACAGTGAGGCGCTCTCAGAAAATAACAGTGTTAAATTTTGTTATCATTCTGATCATTGCATGTACACCAGAGAGCCAAGACTTTATGACCACCGGCCTAATGGGAATTTTTTTTTTATTGGTTGGAGGTTTAAAAACCACCGTGAGCAACTCAATGGGCTGTAAGCAGTCGGTCATCCCTAATTTTGGGTCACTGGTTCCAGGGAAGGGAGAGAGCCAGTGCCGTAAGACAAACACAACATCCATGCCTCACCGGGATTCGAACCCGGACCCCTTTCGGGCGAATGATCAGAGGCCATCGCTTAGACCACTGCGCCACCGGGGCGGCAATGTGGGAATTTGGCCCTCCAACTGCTGACAAAACAGCTCTTACCCGGCGAGACATGTACGCTACAAGACAACGCGTTGGTACCTGGTGCCAACGCGTTATTAGTAGATCCTTTAACTCTCGTTAAGTTACAAGGCAGAGCTTCCGCAGATTGGATTTTCTGTATCAACACAAATCACCCATCTTCGAAAAGGAAATACCGTTGCCATGAAAGGATGTACTTGGTGTAAAACATTGTTTAGGTAGGAGATAGATGTCATAGTTTCCTGCACGTGGATTGCTGGACGCAGGGTTTTCCAGCATAGCATTGCCCAAAACATTACACTAGAGGTCTACACGGGCCGGGCTGGCCCGTACAGACCTCTAGTGTAATGTTATTTTTAGTTTGGAGAACAAAGCAACTGGCCGGGCCGGACTTTTCCCCAGACACTGACGACCGGGCTGGGTCAAGTCGACCCATTCTTTTTATCGCAAAAGTAAAAAAAGAAAGTCGTGTTTTTCGATTTCCTGGTCTGTTTAATGTGTTGGCGGCTTTACTTACTTCCACGAAAAAGCCTAGGGCCTAATCACAAAACCAAGGAGAGGCACTCACAGTATTTTTACTATCTGTAGGTAGTACTATGGTAAAACCATATTGGGGCTTGTTGACGACAAAATGATTCAACCTCGAGCGAATGTGTGTGTGTCTCGTGTGAAGTGGAGGACGGGGGTGTCTTCAATTATGTGGGGTGTCCGTGTGTGTTGGCATGAGAGAGTGGGAAGACATCGGTTCTTTCTCTTTTTCCTAATCAGTATAGGGATTGAATTTTGTAGTGTTACTTCTTGCTAGTTCAGAGAAAAGGACATTTCGAACGTGCTTAGTCTCCTTTTTTCTCTCTCTCTTTAAAGGTTATAGCCGCCCAGACGGCGCAGTGTTCTAAGCGTTGGCTTATGATCATTCGCCCGTGAAGGGTCGGGGTTCGAATCCCGGTGAGGCATGGATGTTGTGTTTGTCTTACGGACCTGGCTGTCTTCCTTCCCTGGAACCAGTGACCCTAAATTAGGAACGGGCGACTGCTTATTGCCCATTGAATTGCTCACGGTGGTCGTTAAATCTTCAACCAAATTAAAAAAAAAAAAAAAAAGGTTATATTCTTCGATAATTGCTAAAGTTTAGTTAATATTTTTAGGCTTGCATTCAACTAAATATTTTCAATAATATTTCATTACATATTGGGTTGGTGAGAATGAAATGTCCGGCAAAAGACCAGCACGCGTGGACGGCGTGAACGGAAAAGTAGGACAACTTCCTTGGCAAAATAATCCCCCTCGGCATTGACACATAGTTGCTATCTGTCCGACAAGGCCATGATCTCGGTCGAAAAAAGTCTTGTGACTGGGACCCGAAAGTTCAACAGCACGTTGAACCTCGTTGTGTGTCATGAACTGTCTCCCGGACAGGAAGTGATCCAGGCGACGAAACAGATGACTATCTCTCTGAGATGAGTCCAGGGAATAGGAAGGATGAGGCCGTGCTTCATAGCTCAAGGCACTTAGTGTCAGTATCGTTCGTTATGCGACATGAGGGCGGGCGTTGTCCTGGAGCAGAAGAACACCATGTCTGTTGCCCAAAGCCGGTAGTTTCGGCAGCAATTTCCAGTGCATCTGGTGTAATTCAGCACAATAACGTTCTGCAGTGATGGTCTGGCCTCTTTCCAAGAAACTCCGATGAATTATCCCGGCTGTGGACCACCAGACAAGGAACATCATCTTCTTGGTGTGTAGAAATGGGTTAGGATGCCATCCAGCAGGCTGTGCCTTGCTTAACCATTGTGCATATCCCTTACGATTATCATAAAGGAGCCACTTCTCGTCGGAGGTGACGATTCGATGCAGTAGAGGTTCCTGTTTATTCCTGGCAAAGCAAAGACGTGCAGACTTCCAAACGCCCGGTTTTGTTGGCAGTTGTCAACTCATGCGGCAGCCACATGTCCAGCTTTTTTACCTTACTCGGCGCAGCCAGACGCCGAACAACTGTTGTGTGGTGGACACCTACGTCTACCGCCATCTCACGACACGTTTTTCGAGGGTCCGCTTCAACCACACGTAACACAACATCGTCAGAAACAGCAACAAGTCGGTGACCCCGTTCTTCGTTTTGCAGGTCCGAATCTCCGCTTCAAAACTTCACAAACCATCGCCGAATGGTTCGTTCGTTGGCTGTATTCTCCCCAAACGCTTTGTTAACGTTTCGAGCGGAAATTCCTGCAGAATGGCCCAGTTTAAATTCATACAGGAAGATGACTCTCAAATCCGGAATCTGCCTGCTTCCTTTGCAAGCCACGTTACATTCAAACAAATCACGCCTGAACCTTGTTCTTCAGATCAGATCAGATCATATGCAGACGATTTTAGGAAGGACGTGTCTGACCCCAGGTCTTAAACAACCCTTAGAAATAGGAAGCTAGGAGGTTTGGGCTAGAGTGCCCGATAGGAAAGTGACACGGAACCTTGTTCTTCACACACGTGCTAGCTATTAGTAGTAACTCTGTGACGTAATGGCCACAACACCTGTGGGTGGTTTCATTCCACTATGGTGGGGGCCTGTCTCCACTGCTCGTTCGCGCCGGACATTTCATTCGCACCAACTCAATAATTTTCACAATTTAATGAAATACAATAGAAAGACAAAATAATACCAAATGACACATCAGGGGCCGGACCGGGCTTAAATAAGAGCTGCAATTGACGATCCTGGGCCGGACCGGGCCGAGTGTCTAATATTTGAAACTGCCCGGGCTGGGTTGGGCCTTATAAGCACGGGCTTGGGCCGGACCGGACTCAACAGATAAAGAGGAAGTGTACCTTACACTTCCTCCACCAGCTTGTGTTCCTCCCAAGATGCACCCTAGTGCTAACATTTTCCCAGGTAAACGACGGCGTCCATATGGTGCAACAGGAAACAAGATTTATCTGACCATAAGACTTTCTTCCAATCATTCAATGTCTTGTTTTGATGCTCGAGTGCCTATTGTAGGCGCTTTCAACAATGAACTGAGGTGCAGTGAAACCCGGAGCGGCCTATAGCAACGCAGCCCTATTTTCAGCAGGTTCGATGTACTTACTCTGTGTTGTGACACATTACTCTCGTTACCAACATTCAAATTAGCGGTGATTTGCGTCACATTATCTCTTTTGTTGAGTCGTACCATGCAGGATTGTCTTCACTCACGTCTGCGGGACGAGGAGCCATGATCAGTCCACACCTTGCCGGCGGTCGTGGTCTGTCTCTCCTCGAACCACTTTTTGAAGGTACTAATCACAGCCTTCCCGTGAGCACTTCCCTTATACTCTCGGAAATGCTCTGACGTAGTCTTGTTCTTCAGATGGGAAATACAATGGACTTAAGCGAGTTTGACTAAGGACAAATCGTTGTCAGTCAAACAGGCTTAAGCCCATTGCATTTCTCATCTGCAGAACAAGAAGAATAGCACTGGTTAAGATAGTTCATTATTGGCGTCATTTATACCGTTTAACGATCTTAATACGCTACGTCGTTTACCTGAAGTTGCTTCAATATTCACAAAGACGCGCTGGTCATAATGTTTTGGTTCTTCGGTGTTTTTCTTCACATACGAGCTTCCATAAGACTTACATGATAATCTGTACATATAAAACTGAAAGTCCTCACTGACTCACTCGCTGACTCATCACCGAATCTCAGAAACTACTGAACTTAGAACTTTCGTATTTAGCAGGAATGTTCCTTTTACATCACAGAGGCGCACTAAGAAAGGATTTTTTCTTAAGATAACTTTAAGGGGGTCGAAATGGGTTTTTTAAATAACCCAGCTTTGATTACGCTAGGACGTTTTGCAAGGATTGAGCCATTGCTGCCTAGCAACCGAAGCCCCGCCCTAAGTTTTGAATTACTTGAGTTCACCAGATTCGTACATATTTTTTTCTAAATTTATTTGTTTTGAATATATTTAACAAAAATCCTTAAAAATCAGGTAAAAAGCGCTATATCATAATATGATTTGCATTTAAACATTTATATTATCGTTTGACATATCGCATGGCAAGGGTTTGTGATTTGTTCTAAATTTATTTAACAAAAGAAACATTTTAAAAATATCACGTAAAAAGCGCTATATCGTAATACACTTTGCATTTAAACATGTACATTATCATTTGACATATCGAATGTCAAGGTTTTTTGAGTCAAAAGCAAATTACCAACATTCGTTTTCACCGAAGCAAAGGAAACGTCATATAAGTGGTAAGGTGAATCCAATAAGTATAAATATGCGGGTAGATTTTCATAGTAATTGAAATTTGGAAAAAAAAGTTTTCCCCTTGAGATATAAGCGATAGCAACACAATTTTGCTCACGCTTCCAAAAACATCTGACTTCTAAGCTTTTAAATGTACAGTTTTGACTAAAATTGTTTACGAAATTGTTTATTCAGTTATTTGCGAAATTGTTTGTTTTCACGTTCGAAGAATGGGTATTTAGCTAGTAAACTATAACAAGAAAGATGATACCGAATTTTTAGTTCTAATGAGAACATCTTTTGAATCTTTTCTGACGCGAACTAACGTTATCCAAGTTATTCAAAGTCAATGCAACCGGTCAGAAAAAATCAACCTGACTTCTACTCTCGATAAAACATCCAGAAATAGAAACAACTACTTACTTCCACCAGCGGCTAAAAATTTTGACAGGAAAATAAACAAATGACACACAAAAAAAGCTTTTCATAAGAGAAACAAGTATCGGAGATCAAATGATTTTCAAATCGAAAAGTTTGAAGAAAATATATAGAAGGAAACATGATGGGCCGCCCCGGTGGCGCAGTGGTCTAAGCGATGGCCTCTGATCATTCATCCGTAAGGGGTCCGGGTTCGAATCCCGGTGAGGCATGGATGTTGTGTTTGTCTTACGGCACTGGCTCTCTCCCTTCCCTGCAACCAGTGACCCTAAATTAGGGACGGGCGACTGCTTATAGCCCATTGAGTTGCTAACGGTGGTCGTTAAACCTCCAATCAAAAAAAAAAAAAAAAAAAAAAAAAAAAAAACATGATGTTATTCAACGCCTTCTAGCGGAAGAATTTTGCATAATGGAAAAGTTGAAGCCGCCCCCGGTGGCGCAGTGGTCTAAGCGATGGCCTCTGATCATTCGTCCGAACGGGGTCCGGATTCGAATCCCGGTGAGGCATGGATGTTGTGTTTGTCTTACGGCACTGGCTCTCTCCCTTCCCTTTAACCAGTGACCCTAAATTAGGGACGGGCGACTGCTTATAGCCCATTGAGTTGCTCACGGTGGTCGTTAAACCTCCAATCAAAAAAAAAAAAAAGTTGAAACTAGGCGAAAAATATTCTTCATGGAAAAAAGCTGCGCTATGGAAAAAGATCTTTTCAAATATGTCTTCCCGAAGCCGAGATAGCAAGAAAATGATTTCGACCATTACGCCCCCTAGCGGGAAATCTGTACATTATTTTAAAAAGATAATATTCCTCATCTCTATTGTAGCGAATGGCATATAGTAAAGAATAAATTTCTCAATAGGGTTTTCGGAAGCGGAGATACACCTGCACACTGAAATACACTAACACCACCTAGCTACAGAACTGTGAGCTATAAAACTCCTCATATACTAACCTAAAGTATTCTACAAGGTAAATGGCAGCATATGTTGAAAGAAGTTTTTAAATTGCACATGTTTTAGCAGAACTATTGAAAAAGCAAACAGATTAAGCATTTACGCTACCAAGCGGCGAACTGCGCATTACTTTGGGAAGAAAATGCCCACACAGAGTATAGGTAGAAGTATCTGACCGAAAAAGATTTTCAATCGGGTTTTTAGTCACGCGGATATTGCTATAAACGAAAATTTTAACTTAAGCCCTCTGGTGGCGGAATTATGCTTTCAGAAAAATTTGAAATTATATGAGAAACACTTTGCACCGGAAACTCTCTCCAACAAAGAATTTTTTTAAATTGGACTCTTAGAAGCAGAAATATTGACAAAAGTAAGATATAAATATACGCCTTCTGACGGAGAAACCATGCATTATTTTAAACAGAAAATATTTCCAAAAGGTTTATCAACATGATCGGTATCGCTCCACGAAATAATTTTTTCAATCGAGTTTTACAAGCTGAGATTTTACTGCAAATACATCAGAAGCACAAATTAACATTTACTTCCTCTGGTGGCCAAACCATTTTTTACCAAAAATTTGAAATTATATGGAGAACTTTTCCCATCAGGAGTTGTATCCGGTGCAGTAAGAATTTTTGAAATCGAAGTTTTAGAAGCAGAGACATCGGGAAAAACACAATTCACCTTTACGCCCCCTAGCAGAAAGTCCATTCATTACTTGGAAATTTTTAAAGTAAAAGAGAAACATTTCGCGCTAGGAACTCTGTCCCACAAAGAAAGAGTTTTTTAAAGCAGGATCTTAGAAGCAGAGATATTGACAGAAATAGGATATACATTTACGCCTCCTGGCGGAGAAACCATGCATTATTTTAAAAAGAAAATGTGTCGAAAAGGTTTATCCACATGAGTGGTATTGCTCCACGAAAGAATTTTTTCAATCGTGTTTTTACAAGCTGATATTTTGCTGCAAAAACATCAGAAGCAGAAATTAAATCTTAAGCTCCCTGGTGGCCAAACCATTCTTTACCAAAAAGTTGGAATTATATGGAAAGGTTTTCCCATCACGAGCTGTATCCGGTGCAGGAAAAAATTTTGAAATCGGAGTTTTTGAATCAGAGATCTCGGGGGAAAACGCTATTTGGTTTTACAACTCCTAGCGGCTAATCTATGCGTAACTTGAAAAAGTGACTGTACCTAAAATAGTCTTCGATATAAATGGAATCGAAAGGTGAAATATTTTTTTCAATCAGATATTTAAAAGCAAATACAGTATATGGAATAAAATGTATTTTGAATTCGACTTTTATTATGATGTACAGTTTCGCCCTGTAGCGGAGAAACTGTACGTCATTAGAAAAACGGAATACCAGGATAACCTTTCTCCCATTTAGAGCTTCCCAATGCACAAAAAATATTTTTCAAATAGCACTCATAGTTGCAGACATATGGTGTCCACAGATTGATGGGCAGTCGGACGGGCGGACAAACCGGTAACATAAGCACGAACTTTTTTACAAAAGACGCGCTAAAAAGAAATGATAGCGAATTTTATTTAAATTAAAAATGTTGCTTTTATAAGTGGCTTTTATTTAATGACCGATGCTAATTCATGAAAACTTACAATAGATCATTTCTGCACTGTACGTTCAATGTAAAATTTCTTCAGAAGGGAAAATCATAAAATGTTTATTCTAAATAGGACATTTGGCACTGAAAGGTCACAGGTCTAAATGCAAACCGATTTATGTTGTTGTTCCGTTCCTAAAAGGATAGCGTAAATTCTCAAAAGAAACAAAGGAAGAGCTTGGAACGTTTCACCTTGCGAAATTGAACTTCGTCAAAGTTCCGAAACTTTTTAACTCTCAAGAGCGGAAATTCACCAGAGTTCTGGAACTTCGAGAAACTTCAACACAGATGCGGAGCTTGAAAACTTTTCTTTCATGATACAACGAATCCAGATTGTTTTGAAGGCCAAGAGCGCCCAACACGTTATTAGGTAGGTGTTTCCTAATAATCTGCTACTTCAGTGTATATTAGAAATGTGTACCATAGCGTTTGTGCAAAACCAGAAATATGTAAATCGTAAATATGTATATTCACATCGGTAGGACAGGAGCGGGCCATGTACGTGCGCAGCAGTGGGAAGCCGAGGGGGGCATGTGGGCCGTAGTGGGCCGTTTCCTTTGTTACGGAACCCGTCATTTTCTACTACTGGGTCTAGTACTATTTTATCAGGTAACCACAAAAGTATTTGCCGTTTTTCGAAAGGAGCAAAAAGAAAACACCTTGTAATGATTGAATTTGCGCAGAGGTGGATTTCAGCCCACTGTACATCGTCAGGTGAAATCCCAAGATGCCCTGTGCATATGAATCAGATGAGTAAGCAGTTTGGTAGTGGAAAGACGTGCGATAACAGTGGCGGTTATCGCACGTCTTTCCATTTTGTTATAAGAACTTAAAGTTTATTCATCTGCATCAGAAACAATTCGCTGCATTTGCTTAGCATTTCAGGCAGATGCTGTGAAGGAACGCCCAACTCGGAATTGGTTTCGAAACTTCAGAGACGGAGGTGAATCCGTCAGCCTTGACACAGAAGCCCTGGAAGTTTCTATTGAGCAGGACAGTAGCCAAACATGCCAGGAACTAGCCCAGTCATTTGGTGTTAGTGATAAAACCGTCAGAAGACATCTGCCAGCAATAGGTAAGGCATACAAATTGTCTAAGTGTGTCCCCCATGAATTGTCTGCAGTGAACAAACAGCAACGTGCCTCAGCTTGTTTTGCATTGCTGTCTCGCTATGACAAGGCGCCATTTTTGGATAGGGTACTCACATGTGATGAGAAGTGGGTCCATTACAGCACCCCCAAACGTTCGCGACATTGCTTGTCCACCAGTGACCCAATTCCTCACACTCCAAAGCTAGCACTGCATCCACATAAAGTTATGCTGTGTGTATGGTGTACAGCACGTGGTGCTGTTCATTATGAACTCTTGCAATGCGGCGAAACGATCACCACTACAGTGTACTGCGAACAACTGAAAAAAAAAGAAGCAGCACTGATCACCAGAAAAGGAGTTCCGCTGCTTCAAGATAACGCTTGTGCCCACTCCGCTTCATTAACTAGAAACACTATCAAAGAAATTGGGTGGGAGCTTTTATGTCATTCAGCTTATTTACCAGATGTCAATCCTTCAGACTATCTCTTGTTTCGTTCACTCGACAATCATTTCGTGGACACGACTTCTCCAACTTTGACGAGTTGCACGCTACTCTCCAAACTTTTTCTATTCCCATGACCAGGCATTTTATCGCAGAGGCGTATATAAGTTGTTAACACGTTGGCAGAACGACGATGATGCTCATGACAAATTATTTTGATGAATAAGTTGCATTTCTACTGCGTATGTGTTATACTTTTTCTCAGTATCAGAAAGCGAGAAATACTTTTGTGGTTACCTGATAATTCAAAAAAATTGAAACTGGTAGCAAACTCTGTATACTTAATTATCTGTATTGCTGTTATTAATAACCTACGAAAAAAAAACTCTAACGACCTTTAATATAATTTAGCAGCACACAGTTTTCAGTTCCTTTATCATAGATTTCATGTTAAGTAAACTATCGTACCAAAGAATTAAATATTTTTCAGTAGCTACAATTAAAATCTATAGTTAACTTACATTTCAACTGCTCGGATGAATAAACAGTGACCAGCGCATGCATGCAGAAGTACAAAAATGAGTGACGAACTAATATCACATGTTGTACACAGGTACAGTTGGTTCACGGCACCATCTATGAGAGTGCAACACTCTGTAAACAAATGGGGAAAGAGCGACGCCAGCCAGAGGCATAGGGATACAGAAACTTCTTTGATCGTATCGTAAGTTGATATGGTCACGTGACCATATCAACTTACGATACGATCAAAGAAGATCAAGGCAGAGGCGCTAGCTTCCTAAGGAGCACACACTGCCTTCGCGGTGACCGACAACTAACGTAATGGTGTTTAGTTTTTTTTACTGACACTTTAATTTGATATCTCTGAACTATAATGGAAATCAGTTACGCATGTTTATAAACTGGTTGGACTTTCCTGACTTATTTGCTTGCTTTGCAATACGTTGAATTTCTCTCACTATCTCTCTCTCTCTGTCTCTCTCTTTCTCTCTCTCTCTCTCTCTCTCTCTCTCTGTCTCTCTCTGTCTGTCTCTCTCTCTCTCTCTCTCTCTCTCTGTCTCTCTCTTTCTCTCCCTCTCTCTCTGTCTCTCTCTCTCTCTCTCTCTCTCTCTCTCTGTCTCTCTCTTTCTCTCCCTCTCTCTCTGTCTCTCTCTCTCTGTCTGTCTCTCTCTCTCTCTCTCTCTCTCTCTCTCTTGACTCAAACGCAATTGTACGGGATGAAATGGTACTATATTCTGCTGCACAATTTGAATATCTAAGTATAGAGTCCTCTTTGCCTTACCGCCGATTAGCTTTAATCAATACAAAAAAATTGGATCGTACCTCACAATAGTCTTTGTTATCCAAGAAACGTTTCAAACCACGTGGATAATGTCTGCACTGCTGCCCCGTTAACGCAGTGTTCTAAGCGTTGGCTTATGACCATTCGTTCGGGAGAGGTTTGGGTTCGAATCCCGGTGAGGCACGGATGTTGTGTTTGTCTTACGGCACTGGCTCTCTCCTCTCCCTGAAACCAGTGACCCTAAATTAGGGACAACTGACTGCTCAATAGGCTATTGAGTTGCTCACGGTGGTCGATAAACCTTCAATCAAAAAAAGAAAACAAATGTCTGCACTAGTTATAGCGTAAATCGTTCCTGTTCATTCATCATTTACGCAAAGAAGTCATTCACGAATGATCATTCAATTTCCACGTTGTCACTACCCTCTTTGAGTAAAACATTCGTTGCAGAGATCTCGTGTTTACCACCAAAGCGCCTTCTTTGCGACAGCTATTTTTGGCAAACTGTCCAAAAGGGCAAGAGCTCTTCACTTCTCACTGTGAATAATTTCCCGAACGATTCGGGCACCGCACCATTCAAATGAATGGCATTTTAGTATCATTCCCATTCTTAAATTTCATTACATTTCCTAAATGACTCATTGCTTACTCACATAACGGTTGACACTTACAGAGGGTAAGTCGAAAGGTTTGCAATATTTGGATCACTTTATGTCTTCATGCGTACCTTTACGACGAAAGATGACTAGTATTTAAAGTATAGGCCATCGTGTTGAACCGTTCTTAGCCATCTGTATGCCAGTTCGATACCACGTCGGTACCAGCTCTTGTCCTTCGAAGCGAAGAACACTTTCACCACAGCTTCCATCTCCTCCTGGTTGTTGAAGTGCCGCCCGCGAAAGAAGTTAATCATGGACCGGAACAGGTAATAATCCGACGGGGAAAGGTCCGGACTATATGTTGGGTGACGCATCAGTTCGATACCCTCAAGTTACTAGAGTTTTGTCCGGGTCGCTCGCGCGGTATGAGGCCGAGCGTTGTCCTGCTGTAGGAGAGCGCGCTTTCTGTTCACCAGTGCAGTTTACGTCTCCTCCAAAACGGCATACACTCGCTCCAGCTGTTCACAGTAGAGATTGGCGTTGATGGTCCGACCGTCTGGAAAAAATTCGTAATGGATTATCCCCTCGAAATTCCACCTGACGCAGAGCATCACCTTGTGCTCGAAGCGCCCATGTTTGGCAACAGTTTCAGAGAACTGGGCCGGGCTCAACCACTGCCGTTGTGTGTTAGGATTACAGAAGTAGACCCACTTTTCATCGCACGTAACAAATATCTTGATGAAACGTACATCGCGCGAGTTTTCTAGGAATTTCGTGCATACTTCCACTCGGCGGTTTTGCTTCAGCTGTCGTCAATTCGTGAGCGACAATGCGGCAGCTCCTGTAGACCTTGCCGAGGTCCTGAAAGTGGCGAACTACGGTGGTCTGTGATATCCCCAGCTCACATGATAATCTTCGATTTCTGGATGTCGGATTTGCCTCTACGGTCTGGCGCACGGCCTCCGAATCCATTGTTCGCGGTCTACCTGACCTTGGCTGATCGTCGAGGTTTCTGAGCGAAATTCGTTGAACCATCTGGTTGCGGTGCTGTGGTCCACGGAGCCTTCCCTTTTTGCATGTTGCTTGAGCAGCTTTATGGCCGAGTTCTAACTCTTAAAGCAAGAGTTCCCTAATTAGCCGGTTGTGGCTGTTCATCTTTTAGGCTTCCCAACCACAGACAGAAGGACGACATGCAATTCTGTAAACAGCAACGACTACCACTTTATATGCCTTTCGACTGCTGCAGTGCGCGACTTGAACTAGTTTAAAAACGTGACATATCCACCGCAGCACATGCGTTTATGCAAATATTGCAAAACTTTCGACTCGCCCTCTGTATTAATTCTCGATATAAGATTTCTTAATGAGAACTGGTTTCCGAATTCATGCAGGTGGACTAGAGTCCTTACCTTATGTTCCCAACCTGTGTCTTGGCGGAATAACCGAATTCTTTCCACCGCCCAACGCAAACGCTTATCGGCTGAGATAAGATTAAAACGAGGACTATTGGACACTTTGAACTGCAAACTGTATACTGCGTATCATAAACTTGCTTCATTAACTCATCCCATTTTATTCAACCGACTATTAATTACTGTTTCTGCATCATGTAATACGGAGTCTGAGCGACGTACTGCCACTCATATCAAGAAACTCCGGCAACTTGTGTCTTCTGAGATCCCTTCTAGGCCTCCCTACCGGAGATTGGGAAACTCGACATCGACATCCGGAGGCCACACCGCTGTTTAGGAACTTAAGTGACATTCAACTAAATTCTATTCAAATCACAGCCTTGAATTGTGGTGCCAAATTTGCTTACTCCCATTTCAGGACTCCGTAAACTACAGGATATTTCTAAACTGGAAGGCATTATACAGTCACTGCCATACCCGGATCAAGACTCTGCCAGGTTCAAAATCTTGGACATTCATAAGAAATCTTCTTCTGGACTTACAAACATGATACCCCGTAATCTTCTTGCGGAGCAGAGAGAACTTAAGTTACTGAAAGACAACCCTGAATTCGCCATTGTTTCGGCCGACAAATCCAGCCACATTGTTTTACTCAACCAAGCGGACTACCTTCACAAAATGAAGGAAGCCGTCAGTGTCATTGAACACCAGATCTTTCCTAAAGATCCCACGCAATCTACTATTGCTGCTCTTTGCAGATTGCGTAATCATGCCTCATTACCTTCTGCTATTTCCAACCACATGCATCCACCTCTGGGCCCTCGGGTTCCCGAGTTGTTTGAAAAGATTAAACTTCAAACAGTAGGCTTTCCCGCATGACCTTTGGTTTCCGCTTCAGCTAGCCCTACTCGGCCACTAGAGTCTGCCTTAAAACGTTTTCTTCAACCTCTGACTACTGATTCCCCTTACTCAATCTCTAGTTCGACGGACGCCTTAGACAGAATTAGAGCTTTCCGCTCCTTTAATTCCACTCCATTTTTTTATGGTATCTTTCGATGTTATTCCAGTACCGGCTGTTCATAATCTCATTTACGATAAACTTCTATCTCAAGCAGCTCTTTCTGTTTCTGAAATTCAGGCCATAATAATGTCAGCATTGGAATTAATATATAAACTGTCTTATTTTCAGTTTGATCATGTTATTTACAGACAGTGTTCGGGGCTGCCATTGGATTCCCCCTCTCCCTCCTTCTTGCCGAAAATTTATTACAGGAATTGGAGGGTGAGGTGATTAGTTCGTCTCCAATTAAACCCCTTTTGTTTCTCACATACGTTGATGATATCCTTATTTTCTGGCCGTCCTCTCAAGAGGATCTCTACTCTTTTATACAGCGCCTTTCGTCCAAATATCCCTCCATCAAGTTTACAGTTGAGTTAGAGGTTGATAATTGCTTACCGTTTCTGGATTTTAAACTTCAGCGCTCTTCCTCTTGTACTTTGTCATTCAGTGTATTCAGAAAACCTAGTTCATGTCCCATTATTATTTCTGCCGCTTCATCTCACCCCTCGTCTTATAAACTCTCTGGTTTCAATTTCTTAATTCGTCGTGCCTTTTCACATTCCTCCACCTATGAACTTCGGAGGACTAAATTTGATATCATTCGTAATTTGGCGGTCTTTTGTTTACTCAAAATATTTGATCGGCAGATTCACTAGCAGATTCCTTCGCTCTGTTTCTACCACCTTGATTGGTAATCGTCCCATTCGCAAGTTTGTTGGTTCTTTTCCCTTTGTTCCCTTAATTGTCAGACCTTTAAAGACTATTTGCCATCACCATGATTTGAGTTTTGGGATCAGGGTTTCTAACTTATTTTCATCTATTAAAAAAGACCGTGACCACCTACTGACCTGCAGAGACATGGCATATATCTCGTTCCTCTTAAATCTCTAACACCGGATTTCATTGACAAATGTTACATCGGTTCCACTGCCCGGACCCTTAAAACCCGTCTCAAAGAACACCAACATGACCATCGTAATAGCTCACCTTCCACTGCTTTATCCCGACTTTTACCAAAGGGGACTTACATTCCCATTTGGGACGATCCTAAAATTCTAACTGCTCCTCATACAAAATCTCAGTTGTTATTCACTGAAAGCCTGTACATCGATAAATTATCTGAAACTTGCTGTAATGATGAATTGCCAAGAAACATTTCTCGACCTTGGAAATATCTGCTTACAGATTTATCAACATAGTATCTACTAGTTAGTGACTATAATTTTGCTGTTAATGACTGTACCTGCGCAATATACCTCATGACGACTGATTGTACGTCATTTGCCCATTCATGTACTTTTTATAAGCTGCCTCTTCCACTGTATGTGTTCATTGCGTCTGAGGATGGATGCCTGTTGGCAGGTCCCGAAAGGTCTCGCGCTTTTAAATTTTTAACTATCATTAAAGTTTTTATTCCATCATAAAACTCTTTTATATATCGTGTGAAGACGGTTTGTCGTTTATAGTATGACTTTTTAGCACGAGTTACCTCTGTTTTAGAATAAAGTTGTTGTTTTTTTATTGGAGGTTTAACGACCACCGTGAGCAACTCAATGGGACATAAGCAGTTGCCCGTCCCTAATTTAGGATCACTGGCTCCATGGAAGGGAGAGAGTCAGTGCCGTAAGACAAACACAACGCCCATGCCTCACGGAATTTGAACCCGGACCCCTTCCTGACGAAGGATCAAAGGCCATCGCTTAGACCACTGCGCCACCGGGCGGGATAAAGTTAAACGCATGCGACTTCTGTATGAGTCGCAGTTAATGGCGCATTCAATGATTATTTGCAATAGCATGAGCGAACCGTTCATGATGAGAAGTCATTCGTTGTCACCGAATGATTCGTCACTAACCAACACTACAATTTTTTAAAAATTTCGGTGCGTAGTTCCTTTTGATATCTCTACTCCTCTACCTTTCTTTCTGCAGTTACTGCTTCGAAATAAAATCTGAAGTTCATCCAGCATTATCAATCTCAAAAAATGCGCTAATCATGAGCTTTTCAAATGAGAACGAACATTCAAGCACACTTCTTAAGATATGCCGCTTTCTATTCAAATTCTTAAGCTCCCTGTTTTTCTATTTTGAACACTCGATTGTTAATAAATTTCCTCTCATTCTTCTTCCCTAGTGGCTTCTCATGGAATTCTCGTGAGGTCTAAAACCAATGACTCCGTTAGGATTCCCTTAGCCAGGGCTGACGTCAGCTTTACGTTTCGTAGAATAAAATCAAAGAACTCTACCGATGTTGTGTGAGAAGCTGCTCTTAATGCTCCTTTGCTCTTCAAAAGACACGGGTTTGAATATTTAATTCAGGATATGCACTCCGACTGAATATAATGTCAATTATACGATTAATGCTTCACACATGAGTTGCATCTTCAATTCCATTATTTTGAATCCTAAACCAACAGTCTCTTTTCCTTTTTTGCTTTAACTTCTGCATTTAATAAATCGCATTCCATCCCCTTGAGGTATTATTTTCTTGAATCTGCTATTTTCCGCAGTGCCTGAATCTTCACATCAAGCAGAAAAATTCAGGAGAGCGAAACTCGCATTTAGTTTGCGCTATTTCTCCGTCCTAAGCGTGTCGTAAAACCGTGTAACTTGATGATGATAAAACATGTACATACATTATCTACACACTTTCATTACCCTACTATATCAATAGAAAATAACATCCTTATGTGGTGTAGATCTTTATCTAATATTAGCATGGAAGAGAGAGAATTGTGTTTTTAGAAGATGTCGAACCAGAAAAAATATGTGAAGCATTCACATTTGCTGTAATTATTTATGATATTTCAAGAATATTGGAAATCAAATACTCTTATGCCATCCTCAAATACTACCTTGCATTCAAATTTTATTACAGCATAAATTCAATTTCTCCTGCAATAGACCATGACAGAAAGTAGGCTTCATAGCTTGTCGACAGCGAAATCTATTCAACAGCAATTAACGAAGCATTCTAAGGACGAACACAACCAGCTATGTAGTACTAAATTAAAAGGTAGTCTACTATTCCGTAACCAGTGCAATATACACGGTTGAAAAAGCTGTGACTGATATTTGTTCTTATCATATAGCACGAATCGTAATAAAATGCGTAACTATAATAAACGGTTGAATTGTTAATGGGCAGTGTATAAGATTGGTCACCACGAACAAAATTTTTGTAATATTACCATTAATTTTAATTTTTCCAACTATTCCTATGCGAGTTTCAATATGACGTTCCTCATTATTATATAAACACTGAGAAACAGCATGAAATAAACATTTGCCGTCACCGAGAATAGGGATAACATGGCGTTCCATGACAAGCCAAAACAACTCTTAAGAGCATTCACATAAAAAGCAAAGTCCAAGGCGCCGCTGTTCCGTTTGGCTTTGAACTAATTCGATTAGAACTACGTAGTTGAAGGCGGAAGGTTTAATTCCAAGTCCGACAACCGCAGAAAGGTAGATGGCGCTGCAAGTACTGAAGCGAGAACAAACGCCAGAATAGCGTACGGCGGATTGTACAAAGAAAATGTCATGGTAACATTAAAAAAAATTACTAAAACAAAAATTAGCGATGACACTTTCAGTTAAAAGAAATCATGAAAATCGTTTCAATGGGTGGTGCTTGCGGATTGCAGAAAAAAACGGCATTGTGTTTAAAATTTATAGATTTTAGCTGTGAACGAACTAGGAAAACGCAACTAGGAAAGAATATCCTGAAATTTTTTCAAAAGTCCTGTAAAATTTAATTTATTAAATTATCATTACTAACTACTTTTATCAGTTTTATTAAAATGGCTTAATTTTATCAATTTTAAATAAAAGCAAAAATATTATGTGAGTTATACTCGAGGAATATAAAATGTTTACTTAAATACCACTCTGTTATATAGCATAAAGGATGTGGGTCATTCTTCAGCTCTGGAGCCGAACGCTTTCCCAATTAAGCTACACCGACGGAGGTTGTTGCTACAACTTTGCAGTCTTGACATATGCATCACCAGAGATAGAAACGGATCACGGGTCACCGGATCAACGGCTCACCAGGTCGACAACTTCTTGCGGGTCAAACGGGTCGGATCAAGGTTTTCCTGACTCGATATCGAACCGGTTTTATTTCCGTTTTATTTTTGAAAAGAAGAAAAATATTTCATAGAACCCTTCACAGGTCTTTGAAATAATACTTAAGAGTTGCAAAGTATGAAAGGTAAAGAAAAGGGTTTAAAAACGAACTTTCAGAAAACAAAGCTGAATCACTATGCTTTTACAAGAAATGAAGATTTATCGATTGATGTGGTAAAGCTGGAGATAACCGATAACTATATTTAGATATCAAGCAAAGGTCATATTAATGAAAAAATTAATCGACGTATAAAACTTGGTTGGAGAGTTTTTAGAAGAAACAGTACAATTTTTAAGAGCAATAAGCCATTATGTCTTAGAAGAGAAGAGTGTTTAATCAAAGCACACTTCCAGTGCTTACTCGCGGGCAGAGACGTGGACTTTAGCTAAACAAGTTAGTAAAATTATGCAATGCATTGATAATTATACGCTTTCCAACATACCAGATATCATTACTCAAGTTATGAGGATAATGGCTGTGGAATAAATCTCGTCCCTGTGCCCTGGCCTTCGATCCCATTTCGATGATATTCAACAGAACCGGTTAAGTATACTTCCGGAACAACATGATAAAGTTTTGTCTTAATTGAAGCATTTTCAGTCAAGTTATGACGCATAAGGGTAATGGAATGAATCCCGTTCCTATGTTCTGACCTTTGACCCCATATCGCCCATTTTCAACAGCGTTCGTTTCCAGGTGGCTCGCTACCACATACTAAAATTTCATCGAAATCGAACTATTTTCACACAAGTTATGACGTATAAGGGCAATCGAATGGATCTTGCTCCTATGTCGTGTCCTTTAACCCCATATCTCCCATTTTCGATAGCTTTCGTTTCCAGGGGTCTTGCTGCCACATACTAAACTTTCATCGAAATCGAACCATTTTTACACAAGTTATGACGTATAAGGGAAATGGAATGAATCTCGTTCCTATGTCCTGACCTTTGACCCCATATCGCCCTCTTTCAACGGCGTCCGTTCCGAGGTGGCTCGCTTACACATACTAAAATTGCATCGAAATTGAATCATTTTTACACAAGTTATGACGTATAAGGGCAATCGAATGGATCTTGCTCCTATGTCGTGACCTTTGACCCCATTTCGCCCATTTTCATTAAGATTCGTCCCCATGTGGTCCCCTACCGCATACTAAAATTTCATCGAAATTGACCAATATTTACGCAAGTTATCGTGCGGACAGAAAGACGGACAAAGCTGGAGCATATACGCTTCTTCAACCTATGGTTGGAAAGCGTAAAAAAGACATACAAAGACGGCAGACAGCTGAAAGCAGCATGGAGAGATTAGTGCTTGGTTTAACCAGGAAAGATAAAAAGAGGGTCGTGGATAAGGAAAATGACAAGAGTAGAAGACATCATGATCAGAATAAAATCCCTGGAATGACAATGGGCTGGACATATTGCCAAGAGAACGGACCATTGATGAACAACAGAAATTTTAGACTGGATTCCAAGGGACATGAAAAGACCCAGAAGGCCACGTCTGAGATAGGTGGATGTAGGAGACTGGCCCAAGACAGTCCGTTGTTGAAGAAACTTGGGGAGACCTCCATCCAGCAGGGAATCAATAAATGACTGACAATGATGGTGATGATATATTCGAATTTATACGTAGTTCAAAGCAGATTTTTCCGGGTCAGTTCCAGGTCGGATCCAATTATGTGACTGCAGGGTCAGGGTCCAAACTTTCTGACGCGTTTCCAACTCTGTGCATCACCTCTGAGGTACATGCGTCACATACACTGAAGAGCAATTGAATTAGAGACAGCTGACGTTATGCAAATGTGGCGCTGTGGGCAGCCCTGTAAACGGAAACGGCATGACCTATGCAGCGATCCGACAATATAAGGAGTGATGCGACGGGAATCAGTAAGAGTCGGACGCAGTATGGGTAAGACGAAAGATCTAAGCGCATTTGATCGTGGGCAAATTATCGGGGCCCGACGAATGGGTCACTCCATCTCGGAAGTCGTGCAGGAACTGGGATTCTCATGAGCCACTGTGTCACGGGTGCACCGTGAGTAACTTCGAATCCGGTAAAACTATCCCTGCAAGGGCCAAATGCCGTGGACAACAGCGTGTGGATGAGCGGGGTCATCGTCGGCTAGCTCGCATTGTAACAGCGGATAGACGGGCCACAGTGCAAGAAATCACTCGGCAATTTAACGCTGGTGCACAAAAACGTGTAAGCAGTCACACCATCCAGAACCATCTCCTCGCTATGGGGTACAGAAGCCATCGTTCCACGAGGGCAACGCTGCTGACCGCACATCACAGGGTGCAAAGATTAGCATGGGCGCGGGAACATCGCCAGTAGACCCTAGACATGTGGGAAAATGTTGCCTGGACTTATGAGTCGAGATTTACGTTGGTACATGCGGATGGCAGGATACGAGTACGGCGTAAACCACATGAAGCGATGGATCCTTCTTGTCAGCAGGGTACTCTTCAAGCTGGTGGGGGTGGCATTCTCGTCTGGGGACTGTTTACGTGGACTTAAATGGGAACCCTAGTACGTGTGACATCGTCCCTCACAGGTCAACGTTACCGGGATATCCTGGACGACCGTTTGCTCCCGTTTCTGCGTCTTCAACATCCCACTTGGGACCTCATCCTGCAACAAGACAATGCATCGTGCCATCGCTCCCGAATTCTATCCGAATGCTTGGATGAACACTCCACCGACGTGACCTCGCTTCCTTGGCGAGCTAGGTCACCTGACCTCAATCCCGTCTAGCAAATCTGGGATGTCATCGAGAGAGATGTTCGAGGCTCTGACCCCCTCCATCAAATCTTCGTGAACTGTAGGAGCTTGTTCAGGGGTCGTGGATCCGTATGGCTTCCCAATGCTTCCGGTGTCTTGTCGAGTTCATGCCGAGACGAATCGCCGCCGTCATCAGGACGAATGGTGGTGCTACACGTTACTAGACAGGTATCTCTAATTCAATTGCTCTTCAGTGTATATCCCCCTCCTTGAGAAAGGACTAGGACGGAATCGTAGGTTTCCGGGTCATCCGGCAAACCACGCTCGAAAACGGAGAGGGAATTCTGACTAATTACAGTCTGACTAATTCCATTTATAAGTACACCAATGAACTACATATTACATTATGACCACCTACCTAATAAGCTGTAGGTCCCTCTTTAGCCCACAAAACAGCTGCCACTGGGCTAAGCATCGATTCGATGAGACGGCGAAGGGTATTCTAGGGTATCTGGTACCATAATGTCAACAGCAGGTCCTCCAGTTCCCGTACATTTCAGGGATGGTGGTGATTTAGCGCGACCCCGCTTTTCCAAGTCGGGCCACAAATGCTCGATTGGGTTCATATCAGTTGAATTTGGAAGCCAGAGCATTAACAGAAAGTCACCAGCATGTTCCTCAAACCACTCCTTGACGATTCTGCTAGTGTGATATGGCACATTATCCTGTTGGTAATGACCATAACCAGCAGGGAACACAGTTGCGATGAATGTGTGAACTTGGTCCGCAATGATGTTCAGATACCTGACAGCTGTCAGGGATTGTGCTATTGAGATAATAGGGCGTAAAATATCCAAAGAAAACATCGACCACAGCATAACACCGCCACCGCCGGCCTGTTTCCGCCCAATAGAGTATCTATGCGCCATAGCCTCCGTTGGTAATCGGCGTATCCGCGTTCGGCCTTCTGCGTGACGCACCAGGAATCTAGATTCGTCAGACTAGGTCACTTTCTTCCAATCATCCACGGTTCAATCTCGATGATCTTGGGCCCCTTTCATGCGTTGTTGGCGATGACGTGCACTGAGCATGGGGACCAGGCTGTGTCTTCGGCTACGCAGGCGCACACGCAGAAGGCTGCGATGAACTGTGTGCTGTGACACATTGCCCTGATCACCACTGTTGTAGCAGCGAGAAGTTTGTCGCACTGTGGCCCTGCGGTAGCTGTGAACAGTGCACGAGAGTCTCCGCTCCACTCTGGTATCAATGAGCTGCGGACGACGGTTCGTCGTTTGGCCATCTGTGCACCACTTTTTATATTTACGCACTACAGCAACACGTGAACAACCCACAAGCCACAAGCCACGCCGTTTCGGAGATCGTAGTTCTGAGGCCACGCGCCATCACAATTTGTCCTTTATCAAACTCCGATAAAGCGATAGATTTTCCTATTCTGACTTCGAACACTCTACTAACCGAAGGCCGATTCTCGGGCTGTATATATACTGCTCTGTGAACTTGACCTGTGCCCGCTTACTTCTCCAGGCGTGGGGTGGTCATAATATAATGGCTGATCGGGGTATATCTTATACTATAAATTAACGTAAACTAAAAGTACCAGATTTTTACCCCTTTATTTTCCTTTTGCGTTGCATTCAAATTTTTACAATAGTATTTAACATTTTAAAATTTCAGTTATACGTTTTTTGACGTATATTTTTAAGGCCATCACTAGGAAAACATATAACCGAGGTTCTTCTGTATTTACCATGCAGTCTTGGAAAAATAAAATTCAAACTTCGCAGTTTGAAATTCCACCACAACAAACGTTGGTTCTTCAAAGTAGAATTAAATAATTTCCTGAACCTAAGGTGTAAGGTAAAGAGTATTAGATTTTGGCTCAAATAATATTTGCTTATCCAACAGTGAAAATGTTTCTGGATATTTCATAAGTAAGTGATATTTAATGTTTCGACAAACACACACTCAACCGCATGTAGACAGAAAATTGTAATGAACGCTTTTCCAAATATCAGAGAGAACTAGCAAACGGGGTAAAGCGATTAGGGAACGCGGGTTTGTTCGTCGCTGCTTTATTTCTGCTTCAACAAGACCGAGGTGCTACTGCACAAAGTATTTGCTAACTCTTCATCATAAACATATCACCGAATTCATAGGAGCGTGTGGAGTAGAACTCACTTGTGAGGAGTGTGTGTTCGGCATGTTAACGCGTCGCTTTAACGGGCGCGTGTTGGATAATTGAGAAGTCATTTGGGGCTTGGAATCCTTTGATTAATTAGCTCTTCACTGAATTGAAAATACCTTCTGTTGACTGTGGACTGTAATGCCATTTTGATTGGCCGCAACATGAGGAGGAATTTTTGGATTTCTTTCCTCCGCTTCTAAACTTTGAGTTTCCGTTTTCTTAGTCCCGGAGGAAAAGTCCTGAAGAGGGGAGAAATAGAATTCACAAATCCAGCGCAACCCACAGAGGAAAGCTGCCAAAATGCGTGGTGGAGCGTAAAGTGCTTCAAGTGAGTTTAAAAGCACAAGAAAAATAAATTTCTTACCTATTCCTTGAGGATGCGTGGCCAGCATCAGAGATTCTCTGTTCAGTTCTGTGGCACGTGGGCCGCTTTAAAGTCATTAATACATAGTTTTGCGCATTTAAGTCTTTAACATACATTTTGACAGCAGGAAATCGCGAATTTTATTCTTCTTACTCTATGTATTTGTGGCAATACGGGGGGAAATCTCATGATTGGTATTAATTTCTCAAAGCGAACTACGTCTCCTACTTCCGCGGGAAGCTTTGCAGGGTTCCCTATCACTTTGTCTACTGTTCATGTAGTCCACTGTTAACTTTGTCCTCCATTCACTTTGTCTACTGTTCATTTAGTCCACTGTTAACTTTGTCCTCCATTCACTTTGTCTACTGTTCATTTAGTCCACTGTTAACTTTGTCCTCCATTCACTTTGTCTACTGTTCATTTAGTCCACTGTTAACTTTGTCCTCCATTCACTTTGTCTACTGTTCATTTAGTCCACTGTTAACTTTGTCCTCCATTCACTTTGTCCACATTCATTTCGTCCTCAGAATAGATTGAATATTGTTTCATTTCGTCCTCAGAATAGATTGAATATTGTGAAAATTTTCTCTTTTGATGCAATTTCGGTTACTAGGCAGAAAACAAGAAAGATGACACCGAATTTTTGAGTGCAATGACCACGTCTTTTGAATCCGTTCTTACGCGAATTAAATTTATCAGAGCTATTCAAAGTCCACAAGGTGAGGATTATTACCGCCGAGGCACGTTTGACACATTTATTCATTAAAAAATATTAAAACACACAAGTACTTTCGGGGAAACTCAACTTGTTCCCATCATCAGATGTAAAAATGAGGTGGTTAAAAGTTACATAATATTTCTAAGTTAAAACCAGACGACATGTAAGAGGCAGATGACATGTCTACTTGAAGAACAACATAACATACACAGACGCCATAACGAACTTACAGTTAGGCATGAAAATAGACAGGTACGCTTAACAAGCTAGACGTCAGGTGATCTCATGAAGTTAAATGCTGTGATAATGACCATCAGACTACGCTGGCGATGTTCAATAGAGTTTATGAGCTGCAACCAAGGTCACGGTAGGTTAACAGGGTAATCATCGTTGCAGCAAGAATTCGACAATTTGTGAATAACGACAGTTTCCCCGCATCTCAACAACCATTCGTTTCCATAACCCGAAATAAGTTTAACATCAGATCAGATGGGTGTTAGATTCTTGTCTAGGCAAGTTCTCGTGAGTTCTGTGGTACGAACTTGATTTCTCAAAGACCGTTGGTGTTCAGAGAGTCTATGTTTCAGTCTTCTTTTAGTACTACCTACATAGTAGGTTGTATGTGATACAGGGGAACCAGAGTTAGAGTTATTACTCAAAGGAATGAGGTAGACCCCGGCCGAAGTTAAAATATAGTTACCTTCCGAAGTTAAAATATAGTTACCTTCCGAAGTTAAAATATAGTTACGTTCCTATAAATGCAAAAATACTTTCTGTACGAAGACCTATATTCATAGCGTGTTTTCAACATGAACGTTGTATTACATTAGACAAGGTTGATATGTACGGAAGAGAGCCAATATAAGTTTATGGTTTCTTGGTTCGAATCAAAGCTGAACGAAATGGGTGAGAAAACCTAGAACAAGGGTCATCAAGCAGAAATGGTGAGAAACCATTTTGCAGATGCATTTATCTGTTGGGTTGTCAGATAAGTTCGTTCGGTTTTTCCAGTGTTGTTTGAAGGAACACAAACAATATTTTGACCATAGTGTTATATGTTTCTCTGACTCTGTTCTTTCTGTACAACTTTTGTCTGTCGGTTTCGACATTATATTTGGTTTAACTCTTTTTAGCCATATGGAGATGGAGTGTCAAGTAGACAAAAATCAGCATTTTCTACACCTGCTTCTCTTCGCTTTCAATGAAGGTTCCAAAACTGCCAAACCTGCTCGATTCATTTGTGCTGTGTATGGAGAAGCGCTATTACTGACATAACTGCACAGAAATGATTTTCACGCTTCAAGAAGGGGAAATTCGACGTCACAGACTCGTCGCGTTGCGGCAGACCTATTCAGTTAAATGAGGATAGTTTGAATGAGCTCATCCACGAAGATCAGCGTCAATCCACTCGGAAATTGGCCAAACAGATGAAATGCCCTCATGATAAGTCGCCCGTCACCATTATTCGATGGGTAAGGTCCAAAAACTCGGTGCAGGGGTGCCACGCATTCTCTGAACGCAAGAAACAAACTCCAGCGCTCTACTATCGCCGCCAGTTTGATCGCTCGACACCACGCTACTCGTGGACACAAACAAAGATTTCTTTACCGCATCGTCACCGGCGATGAAAAATGGTGTCTCTATGTCAATATGAAACAGAGGAAAGAATGGCTGAGTCCTCACAAGCAAACAACACCTCGAGCCAAGTCTGAACTGCATCCACGCAAGACTATGATCTGCGTTTGGTGGGATTGGGAAGGTGTAATCCATTACGAATTGCTTGAAAAGAACACCACGATCAATACACAGCTTTACAAATTTTTGAAGAATACAATCCGATTTTTGGCATAAATGTGACAAGAATGGCAAGTCAGATAATACCCGAAAACTTGAAAATTTTCATCGTCTTGAGCGGGACTCGAATCCGTGTCGCTCAGATAGCGCCCGGGTATGCTAACCACTACACCACCCAGAACGACCAAGTTTCAAGTTTCCGATTAATTTGAATATAACCATCACAGGATTCGCTAGTCGACGTTGCTAATCTGACCAAAACTGCTCTTAAGGATCTCGGTTGGAACGTTCTACCGCACCCACAGTATTCTCCTGATCTAGCGCCCTCGGATTATCATATTTTCTGGTCGCTCTTAAACAGTCTGTGAGGCGTATCGTTTAAAAACGACGTCGAGCTGAAACGGTGGCTCGATGACTCCTTCCAGTCAAAACACGGGGATTTCTACCGTCGAGAAATTGACAACCGAGTGGAACCTTGGCAAGAGATCGGGAACAATGAAGGTGAATATACACTGCCGGACGGATAATATACACTGCTAAGGACGGATGACAATAGCAACGATAGCAACCTTGAAATGGAAGGCAGGAAAATGTGGAAATTAGCGTAAGTGCGGGATACAGTAAGACGTGTTGTGCGTATGCAAATTTTGGATTGCCGAACTTGTTCGTGACGTCATAGCGCTGATAAGAGATATAAAGGATTTGACGCGTATTGACCGTTGTTGTTCAAACGCAAAGTTGAAAGGGAAATAATCAATTGACGAACTTGCAATTTTCAGTATGTCTTCCCGACATCACCTAGGTGATTTTACGCGTGGCCGTATTATTGGCAAGATTGAAGAAGGGCGAAAAGTAACAGATGTTGCCAGGGAGTTCGACGTCAGACACAGTGTTGTTTCAAGGCTTTGGAAATCATTTCAAACAAATGGAGAGTGTAGCAAACGTCACGGGGGAGGTCGTGTTCGCAGTACGACACCTGCAGAAGATCGGTACATAGTGCTATCAACAAAAAGACACCGGCGCAGCACAGCTAGTGAGGTAGCAAATCAGTTTATGGCTGCTACTGGCAAGCGGATCTCCCGAAGAACTGTCACCAGACGTTTGCATGAAGAAGGACTATACGCCCGCCGTCCTGTTGTGTGCATCCCATTCTCCAGACGTCACCGTACCGCCCGTTTGAAATGGTGCCATCAACATCGCAATTGGACTGATAACGACTGGTCTGCTGTCCTCTTCTCAGATGAGAGTAGATACAGTCTATCGTCTGATTGTCGACGACAACTGATCTGGCGTGATAGTGGTACTGCATATTTTCCAGCAAACATACAGGAAAAGGACCGATATCCGACATGTAGTGTCATGGTATGGGCTGGCATCATGATCAATGGCCGTACGTCCCTCTATGTGTTTCCAACTGGGACTATGACTGGCCAACGATACATTAATGATGTTCTGCTACCTCATGTTCGCATGCTCCGTGGTGCTGTCGGTGATAGATTCATTTTCATGGACGACAACGCAACATGTCATCGAACAGCCGCTGTCCAGGAGTGTCTTGAAAGCGAGGATATTTAACGCCTCGTGTGGCCAGCACGTTCTCCAGATCTGAATCCCATTGAAAATGTGTGGGATGCTTTGGGGATGAGTCTTGACGGTCGCCAATGCCCTCCAATAAACAAGGACACTCTCATCCGTGCACTGACAGAGGAATGGGATAAATTACCCCAACAGCTGCTTGATAATGTTGTGCAAAGCATGACACGACGTGTGGAATCTTGCATCGCCCTCCATGGTGGCCATATCCCGTATTGATATCTTACGCCGGAACGCCTGCAAACGGTAATTGCATTTTTTCCACGTTTGCGTATTCTGCTCAAAATGGCCTGTTTGTCCCTTGAACACGTTCCAAAGCCTTCTGGATTTCAGAGCACAATAAATTGTCTTTCTTGTAATGTCCTGGCATTCTGACATTATTTTATTTCACTTGGCATCCAACCACACTTACTTTTATATGCGCTATATAGCCGTTTATGATCCGTCCTTAGCAATTCTCCAGCAGTGTATTATTGACTGATTTGTGAAAACGTTTTCATGAAAAATGAGGATTCCAATAAAAATAATTGGAAAAAAACCGAAAGGTCTTATCCGACAACCGAATATTCTTTGCAGCCAGCGGCAGCAGCAACTGGCAAAGCCAGGTGATATCCAAAAATCCAGTTCATTTTGTCTTCTGAGCAATTTGCAGTGCAGTGTCCATGCCTTCGGACGGTTTGAATTACTTTCTTTGCCCTTTTGAAGGTTTAACGACCACCCTGAACAACTTGATGCGCTATAAGCAAACGCTCATCCCCAATTTAGAGCCAGAGCAGGGAGAGAGCCATTACCGTAGGGCAAACACAACATCCATACCTAACCGGAATTCAGTCCCGGACCCATCTCAGACGAATGGTCAGAAGCCAGCGCTTAGACCACTGCGCAGCAAGGGATTGCCTAAGCAGTCTCGAAAGAATTGTAGAATATGTATACAAGGCGTGATAAAAAAGTATCACGTCTGGATTTAATAAAAAACAAGAAAGATGACACCGAATTGTCGGGTGTAATAAGCACGTCTTTTAAATCCTTTCTGACTCAAATTAAATTTATCAAAGCTATTCAAAGTCAATGGAACCGGTAAGGAAAACAATAGTATCTGACGGAAGAAAGTTTTTCAATCGGGTTTTTAATCCCTCAGATATTGCTGTAAACGGAATCGTGAGCTTACACCTTCTGGTTGCAGACTTGTGCGTTAAGAAAAACATCAATTTATATGAGAAACATTTTGCACCGGAAACGCTCTCCAACACAGAATAAATTTTTCAAATCAGATTCTTAGAAACAAAGATATCGACAATAATAAGATGTGACTTTACGTCCCCTGGTGGGAAAACCATGCATTCTTTTAGGAAGAAAGTATTCTCAAAAGGTTTTTCCATATGGGCGCTATCGGTCCACGAAAAAACATATTTAGTCGAGTTTTAAGGAGCCCAAATTTTGCTACAAATATATCAGAAGCAGAAATTAACACTTATGCCCCCTGGTGGCCAAACCATTATTTACCAAACATTAGAAATATGTGAAAAATATTTTTCCTCAGGTCTGGTATGCGACACAGGAAGAATTTTTCAAATCGGAGTTTTAGGAGCAGAAATAACGCAGAAAACGCAATTTACCTTTGTGCCCCCTAGCGGAATGTCTATGATTTACTTGAAAATTTTGAATTTATAGAAACTACATTTCGCATCAGAAACACCATCTAACAAAGAAGGAATTTTTCAAATCAGACTGCTAGAAGTAGAGATATTAACAAAAATAAGATATACATCTGCGCCCTCTGGCGTAGAAACCATGCATTATTTCAAGAACAAAATGTTCCTAAAAGGTTTGTCGACATGAGTAGTATCGGTCAACAAACGACTTTTTTGCAATCGAGATTTTAGAAGCTCATATTTTGCTACAAATACCTCAGAAGCGGAAATAAAGATTTACGCCCCCTGGTGGCCAAACCATTTTTTTTACAAAAATTAGAAATTATGTGCAAACGATTTTCCATCAAGAGCTGTATCCGGGGCAGAAAGAAAAACGCAATTTACCTCTATGCCCCCTAGCAGCAAGTCTATGAATTACTTGAAAATTTCGAAATTATATGAAAAACATGTCACGTTAAAAACGCTATCCAACAAAGAAGGAATTTTTCAAATCGGACTCCTAGAAGTACAGATATTGACAAAAATAAGATATACATCTACGCACCCTGGCGGAGAAACTGTGGAATATTTTAAAAACAAAATATTCCGGAAAGGTTTATCGATGTGAGTGGCATCAGTCCACGAAAGAATTTTTGCAATCGATATTTTAGAAGCTCAGATTGTATGGCAAATACATCAGAAGCAAAAATTAACACTTACGCCCCCTGGTGGCCAAGGTCTTCTTTACCGAAAATTTGAAATTTTATGCAAATGATTTTCCATCGGGAGCTGTATCCGCTGAAGAAAAAAATTTCAAATCGGAGTTTTAGAAGAAGAGTAATCGGGAAAAATGTAATTTACTTTTACGCCCCCTAGCGAAAAATCTATGCGTAATTTGAAAAAATAACTATATCTAAAATACTCTTCGGCATAAATGAATCGAAAGATAAAAGAATTTTTTCAATCGGATGTTTAGAAGCAAATATGTGGAATAAAACGTATATTTGAATTCGACATCATCTGCATTTACGCCCTATAGCGGTGAAATTGTACATCGTAAAGAAAACAAAATAAAGGATCATCATTTGCATATTTCAAGTTTCCCAATGCAAAAAAAAAAAATTCAAATAGGACTAACAGTTGCAGAGATATCGTGGGTACAGGCGGACGGACGGACGAACCGATAACATAAGCACGATCTTTTTTTACAAAGGACGTGCTAAAAATGTACCAGACTTATATATATAAAGCTTAATCGCCTTCAAAGCAGTCCCCTTCCGAAGCCACACACTTAACCCAGCGCTGTTTCCACTGCTCGAAGCATTTTTTGAAGTCATCTTCTGAATTGGCAAAGAGCTGCTTCGCCGCATTCTCTTATATCTCCTCAATATCATGAGATCCTTTTCCTTTCAAGTGGTATTTGATCTTTGGGAAATGATGAATGCCTTAAGAAGCGAGGTCTGACGAATAGAGTGGTTGTCCGACCTGTGCAATGCGGTGTTTAGCAATAAACTGCTGCACGAGTTGTGACGCATGGGCAGACGCAATCGCGGCCTTTTGCGACGAACTCGTTATCAAACGCCGCAAAACTTGACAGTTATATTCTTTGTCGATTGTCTGGCCTGATAAAGTATATTCATGATGCACCTCGTAATTGATAAAAGCAGTGAGTATCGTGTTGACATTGCTGCGGCTCTTTCGTGCTCTTTGGGGAGTCTGAAAGAGTTTGGAGTCTTCCACTGTGAAGACTAGGCCATAGTTTCGAAGTCATACCCTTAAACCCACGATTCATTAAAAGTTGTGATATTTTTTTTAAAGAGAGAGTTTAAAGTCTTTCCCTGTGACGACTGGGCCATAGTTTCGGAGTCATACCCATAAACCCACGATTCATTACCAGTTGTGCCAGTTTTTTTAAAAAAAGACAGTTTGGAGTCTTCCACTGTGAAGACTGGGCCACAGTTTCAGAATCATACCCATAAACCCATGATTAATTACCAGTTGTGATAGTTTTTTAAAAAAAGAGAAGGTTTAAAGTCTTCCCCTGTGAAGACTGGGCCATAGTTTCGGAGTCATACAAATAAACATACGATTCATTACCAGTTGTAGTAGTTTTTTTAAAAAGAGAAATTTGAAATCTTCCACTGAGAAGACATCAGGCACATAGTTTCGGAGTCATACCCATAAACCCACGATTCATTACCAGTTATGATAGTTTTTTTAAAACGAGAGAGTTTGGAGTCTTCCACTGTGAAGGTTGGGCCATAGTTTCGGAGTCATACCCATAAACCCACAATTCAGTACTAGTTATGATAGTTTTTTTAAAAGAGAGAGTTTGGGGTCTTCCACTGTGAAGACTGGCCCATATTTTTGGAGTCATACCCATAAACCCACGATTCATTACCAGTTATGATAGTTTTTTAAAAAGAGAGAGTTTGGAGTCTTCCACTGTGAAGGTTGAGCCATAATTTCGGAGTCATACCATAAACCTACGATTCATTACTAGTTATGATAGTATTTTAAAAAGAGAGAGTTTGGAGTTTTCCACTGTGAAGACTGGCCCATATTTTCGGAGTCATACCCATAAACCCACGATTCATTACCAGTTATGATAGTTTTTTAAAAAGAGAGAGTTTGGAGTCTTCCATTGTGAAGACTAGGCCATAGTTTCGGAGTCATATCTATAAACCCACGATTCATTACCAGTTATGATAGTTTTTTTAAGAGGAGAGAGTTTGGAGTCTTCCAGTGTGAAAGTTGGGCCATAGTTTCGGAGTTATGTCCATAAACCCACGATTTATTACCAGTTGTAATAGTTTTTTAAAAAGAGAGAGTTTGAGTCTTCCACTGTGAAGGTTGGGCCATAGTTTCGGAATCACACCATAAACCCACGATTTATTACCAGTTATAATAGTTTTTTAAAAAGAGAGAGTTTGGAGTCTTCCACTGTGAAGGCTGAGCAATAGTTTCGGAGTCATACCCATAAACCCCCGATTCATTACCAGTTATGATAGCTTTTTTAAAAGAGAGAGTTTGGAGTCTTCCACTGCGAAGACTGGCCGATATTTTCGGAGTCATACCATAAACCCACGATTTATTACCAGTTATGATAGTTTTTTTATAAAGAGAGAGTTTGGAGTCTTCCACTGTGAAAGTTGGGCCATAGTTTCGGAGTCATACCCATAAACCCACGATTAATTACCAGTTATGATAGTTTTTTATAAAAAAAAGAGAGAGTTTAAAGTCTTTCCCTGTGAGGACTGGGCCATAGTTTCGGAGTCATACCCATAAACCCACGATTCATTACCAGTTATGATAGTTTTTTTAAAAAAGAAAGGGTTTAAAGTCTTCCCTCGTAAAGACTAGGCCATAGTTTTGGAGTCGTATCCATGAACCCAAGATTCATTACCAGTTATGATAGTTTTTTTAAAAGAGAGAGTTTGGAGTCTTCTACTGTGAAGACTAGATCATAGTTTCGGAGTCACACCCATAAGCCCACGATTCATTACCAATTATGATGGTTTTTAAAAAGTTTACGTCATTTTCAACGCACTCCAGCAGGTCACTAGCAGCTGAAACATGGCCTGTTTTTGGTCAGCTGACAGCAGTTTTGGCACAGATGCGTGTCCTATCCAAATCGTCCGTTCGAATTGACTGAAGTGAACCGGAACTAATGTTGAAGTCTTCAGGCAACTCAGGAAAAGTTATTCGGCTATTTTCCCGCACATCTGTGCGCACAAGTTCGACATTGTTTCCACTTTTGCTAGTTGAGGGTATCCCAGACTATTCATCACTTTTCACGACCGTCTTTAAAACGTTTATACCACTCCTAAACTTTTGTACGACTCACACAATCCTCCTTATAGGCTTTCTTTAGCATTAAGTATAATACACTAAATTGAAGAAAGTCACCGGACACCTAGAAGTGAAACACAACATAGCATTTTTTGACGTACATTAGTACGGTGTCCGTCCACCTTTGGCCTTAATGCATGCACTGACCCTTCGAGACAGGCTTTAGACAAGGTTTTGGAACACATCGGCAGGTATGAGCTTCCACAGTACATTATGCTGTCCCTAATTGTTGCGTAGTAGCAGGACCTTGGTTCCAAACTTCTTATGCGGCGCTGTAATTCATCCCATAAGTGTTCTATGTGGTTAAGATCAGGGCTCTGTGCTGGCCAGTCCACACACGATACAGAATTATCGTCAAACCACGCCTTAACAGTCCTTACTTTACGGCTCGGTGCATTATCCGGCTGGCACCAAAAAGGCTCGGTTTCATAATATTACCACAGAGTTTGTAGGGCATAATTGCCCAGAATATCGAGGTAGATTAGCAGGTTTCCCCACGATAACCAATAAGCCGAGACCATACCATGAAAAACAGCTCCACACGAGTACTCTGCCAGCTCCAAACTTGACCGTAGGAACAGTACACTGTGATAATATTGCGTTCCCCCGGCTGCCGCCATACTCACACACGGCCATCAGACTGATGGATCATGTATCTGGATTCATTCAGTCCATAGTACCCGTTTCAATTGATCTACGGTACACGATAAATATTCTTTACACCATGCTAAAAGACGAGTATCATTCCGAGTGGAGAAGAAAGGCATATGAGCAGCCGCACGACAACGGTATCCCATGGAATGAACTTCTCTGCGATGGTACGATTACATCATTCCGAGGTTCCAGCATTTTTACTCACCTGTACACTGAGGTCTTGGGCAGTACTCCGTCGATTAGCTGTAACAACTCTCCTGAGGCTTCGACGTCATCTGTAACTGATTTTCTTTGGTCTGCTGGTACGTTTTGCTGCTTCAGGCACGCCATGTGTCTTCCACTTTTTCAGTACATCCAAAACAGTTACCTTGGGTATGTTTAAATGCTTCTCGGTTTCTCTTATGGACAACCCACTAATATAACACCCAACAATCTTTTCTTTCTCAAAGTCAGTTCTCTCTCACCGCGACATTTTCACTCAACCTCACAGTGCGATGTGATCGCGGTCAGCTGCGTGCTTGTTTTTATACCATTTGCAGCTGTACCGCCCATCTTAACAACGCAGCGGTGCCGCTCATTTGCTTTGTATGGGTGTCCGGTGATTTTGTCAATCTAGTACATGTGTCTTTTCAAGTTTCGCCAGGTTTTTGACAAAATCTGGCGCAAATTCGTTGATCATCTTTTCCGACATGAAAAATGCAGCGAACAGCTTCATACACGTAAGAAGAAAGCACTACCGTAAATATAAGGGGGAAAAACGGACAAGCAGGAGAGATGTGGCTTACTGCACATGCGTAGTAGGTTTCAAAATCAGCCTGTGCCAAACCGCTTCCTGATGTATTGCGCGGTTCGGAACTTATACCATCAGTCTGGAAACTCAAACGGAAATCATCGCTCTTTCCACGTTTATAAATGAGTCATGAAAAAATTCTCATCAGCCGCCACCGTGAATCGAACCCAGGGTCTTTCAGTTACGCGCCGGACATGCTTCCACAGCACCACAGTGGTCTCAAATTCCTCCAGGCTTAGAGATGAGAATATTTTCCATGACTCACTTATAAACGTGGAAAGAGCGATGACTTCCGCTTGATGTTCCTAATCCGCGTCAATTGTGTGTATTAATTATTCATTAGCCTCCTAGTTGCTTGTTCAGTTCCTGTTTATCGTCTTTGGTGAATCCCCAGCATTACGCGAGACTCCAAGAAGCAGCCTGCCATGTGGTTTGGCAGTTAGTGTTTGTGAGTCTGGAGGGATTTGAGGCTGCTGTATTGCAGTGGAAGCACGTCGGGCGCGTAACAGGAAGACTGGGTTCGATTCCCGGTGGCGGCCGACGAGAATTTTCCATGGCTCACTTATAAACGTAGAAAGGTGGTTCCCAATCCGCTTCAGTTGTGTTTATTAATTATAAATTCGCCTTCTGATTATTTGTTCAGTTGCTGCTTGGCATCTTTGGTGAATCACGGACGGCATTGCGCCGGACTCCAAGAAGCAACCTGCCAAATTGGCTTGGCAGTTAGTGTATGTGAGTCTGGAGCAATCCGAGGTCGCTGTGGTGCAGTGGAAGCATATCCGGCGCGTAACTGGAAGACCTAAGTTCGATTCCCGGTGGCGGCCAATGAGAATTTTCCATAGCTCACTTATAAACGTAAAAAGAGCGATGCCTTCGGTTTGATGTTCCTAATCCACGTCAATTGTATGTATTAATTAGTATGGAAACTTTTTGATACCAGATACCACGCATAACAAAGAAGCTGTTTTGCTAAGGATAAAGGAAAATATGTATGGAAAATCTTCACTGAGTATTCGGGCAAAACAGAAAACTATTTAAATTTCTCGGGCGTCGATACAGCTGTCTGAAAGGGAAAACGGTTTTTTGCTATAGGATTTTTAAAACGGGAGGCACTGAGTGAGAAACAAAAGAAGAGATAAGTTAAATACATCGTGGTTTTTTCTATATGTATACACAGGCATATTAAAATATATGGCAACGGAATTTTCACTACAAAATATCCCTGAAATAATACCCTGAGGGGGGAAACAACTTTTTCTCAGGTGTTTGATCGATCACCTCTAGTTAAAAAAAAAATACAGTATTCATAGATAGAAAATGTTTAAAACAATAGCTTGAGAATCTTCTCTGACGTGTGACTTTAGGGGATGGTAGACAAAGTATTTCGTCCCCATTGCACACACGGTCCTATATCGACGAAGTTCTGCCATATTAAGGTTTAGATGGTTACCCAAGAGCGAAAACAGAAGTTCCATTGATTATCTCTTAGACAGAGTGAACAGCAGTTGCAGCTAAATGGTGGCTACGTCCTTCATTTGAGCGTGGTTATCAGCTGTTGTGTAATAGACTGCCAGTTAGGGTAGGAGGGGTACTATCGCTTTTGTTACAGGAAAATCAATGGCCGAACTGCCGCATCCTTTTCATTATACAACAAATTTCTCAGAGGCCAGGATGGTAGAAGTAGCTTCTCGTCATAGAATTCATTGGCAGCATAATGTGAAATATAGTCAACATGGTGAGATTATCAAAAAAAAAACTCCCACTCGAGTATGTAATAAATAATCACGATTCTAAATAATGTTGTCATGTTACTTCATAGTTAGTAAAGCTTTTAACTTAAGTATTCGCAAATGAAATGTACTTACAGCGAGCATGCTCTGTGCCTATGTATATTTCAATAAAAACGTGAATATTAAGGATCTTTTTCAATATTGCATCGTATTACACCGGTTTCCATAAATTAAACAACAAACCGAAAAATCGTGATAATTGGGCAAGATACAGTTCATATTGCACGAAATTTGCATATGTTACGGGCTAAGGCATACAGCATCGATGTACGGAAGGCAAATGAGTGGCGCTGGCAGCGCTTTATGCAAATGAGCAAGAGCTTAAAACCAGCTGTTTTGGTGGGAGTCGCCAATTCATGTGCGACGGTGAATGACAAGATTTCGAGATAGCGATTTTGTTAACACGGCTTCGAAACGTTATTTGCCAGCGGAGTTACGCTACAGAACGATAGAGCGACTCGAAGGAGGGCAACGGCAGGCGGACGTGGCAAGATGGCTCAACGTCGATCGTATCTGGGATCAGCAGGATGCTGCAGCAGTTTCAAGCCACGGGTGCAGCTTCCCGGAGATACGGCGAAGATAGGCCAAGGGCGACGACCTCCGCGGATGACCGGTATTTGCGGCTTTCGGCACGGCCGAAGAGGACGCGGCTACACCGACTCATCTCAGATCTGTGCTTGCGGCAGCCACCGGACGGGCGGTATGAGCTTCGACGGTACGCAGATGACTGTATGCAGGGCGACAGGCATTTTGTCTGCGCCCCCCCCTCCACCACCGGAAGGAACGTTTCAATTGGGCACGAATGCGTGTGAACTGGACTCAAAAGCAGTGGAGATCCGTTCTGTTCACTGATGAGTCACGATACTGTTTCCAGAGTGATTCTCACCGAGTTTACATCTGGAGAGAGGTCGGTACCCGCTACCTTTCCTCTAATATCCAGGAAAGAGACACCTATGATGGTGGTAGTGTTCTGGTGTGGGCAGACATATCTTTAGGTGGCCGTACCGACCTCTATATGTTGCCACATGGACACCTCAATGCTCAGAGGTATAGAGACGATAACCTGTACCCCATTGTTCGTCCGTATGCGACCGCAATTGGCGATACATTTGTACTGGAGGCGGATAACGCCTACCCTCACATAGCTCACCTCGTGCACCAGTACCTGGAACAGGAGACTGTAATCGGTATGAAGTGGCCAGCACGCTCTCCCGATCTATATCCTATTGAGCACGTCCGGGTTGATCTCGGGAGGCATGTTACTGGTCTCCAGTGCCTTCCCCAAATCCTGCAAGGGCTCCGCACTGCTTTGCTCGAGCAATGAACGCAGCTACCCATGAAACTGCTCGACACCATATAACTAACAGCATGGAACATCGTTGTCAGGCCTGTTTTTGTTGTTGTTGCATTTGGTATGATAAAGCTTGCCACCAAATTTCATCCGAATCGGTTGCATACATTTTGAGTTATCAGGATTTTTTCATTTCTTGCTTAATTTATGAAAACCTGTGTAGAACAACAACCCATTCACTGGATATTACTGGCTGGATCTCAGCAAGCCGACTTTTTATTTCATTCAAAAATGGCGGGGGAAATCGAAACGATTACGCGTAATCATATATACAGCAAATTATGATTATGATGCACTGGCCAGAGATTGAATGTCTAACGAAAGAAGGAATTCGGATTGCTCAGGCCAGTGATTAAATCCTTTACGAAGGAATAAATTACGCAAGCCAGTGACTCAATGAGTGAAGAAAGGATTTATATATTGTGCTGGGCGATGACTGAATACACAACAAAAGAATAAACTATGCTGGGCAAGTGATTGGTTGATTAGCTACAGAAAGAATTGCGCCGATTAGTGATTGAATCCTCAACGAAATTGTGAATTGCGCCAGATGGTGACTTCTTGCTCAGAATGAACTGTGCCGGCCAGTGATTGAATGCCTGGCAAAATAAATGAGCGTGATGTTAACATTATTTTGTCACGATTGTGCGGTTGTTACTCCTGGGCGTTTAAATTTTACAATAACATCCCTCACAGCTGCAAGAGTGGAAATTTTCCGAGCTGACTTATTGCTAAGATGGCATCCTAAGACCCTACCACGTTGATAGTCACTGGATTCTGCAGTTCGGTCCATTCTACTATTCATGTTGATCTATAATATTTTCCAGATTAGATCAGATCATATGTAGAGGATTTTAGGAAGGGAGTGCCTGACCCCAGGTCTTAAACAACCCTTAGAAATAGGAAGCTAGGAGATTTGAGTTAGAGTGCCAGATAGGAAAGTGACACGGAAGCGAGGTAGAAAGGGGGAGGAAGACGCCCCTACTTATTACCGGGAGACCAATACTCGGGGCCCGACGGCTTAAAGTGTCCATCCAACGCACGGCGGATATTTAGTGGTTTGGGCGTTCGTACCTGCCTGGGATCGAACCCGAAGTCTTCTCCTTGGCAGTCACAAACGCTGACCACTAGACCAACCGCGGCCCACATGATATTTTCCAGACCACGTGCGTGTTTTTTATACCTATATGGGTCATGGCTGTCAGGTATATCGGCAAATCCACTACTCAAAAGGGTTGTCCAAATACTTTTGATCAGATAGTTACATTAAGTTACCTGAGACTATGTCGCTAAGTAATTTTGCAATATTACCGGAATTCGGGTAGAATTGGTTTACCGAACTTACTCAGTATTCCTAGTTCGCATCGTTTTGTCTGTCCATCCTTCTGTGGGAATGGGTATCTTCTAGAGATCGTACATGAAAAATCTTTTTTGCGTCGGTTTCTCAGACGTCTTTCGTTTCTCCTTACACAGTTTTTTCCATTTAATAAAATAATGCGTCACAACGACCCTTTTCCGAAATAAATCGTGTATCAGATAGCAATAGATTTCTTACATGATTTTTGGCTAACTAAACTTTCCGTATCATTTTAAAATATCTATGACTCTTTTTTTACCACGCTTTCACTGGGAAAAGAATTAAAAGTGGATTCTCTGTTTTAGCAATCTGTCACCCATTCTTCTCTTAGTCAAATGCTCAAAACTCATTTTACAAAGTATTTTCTACTGCAGGGAGCCCTTAAAACAAACAACTACATTGTGAAAGAACGGGAATTACGAAACCATTTGTTTCAACAAGGTTGATCTATTAGTATTTGCAACTGTCCTCCGAAAAAAAAAACGGTTTGATTTCTTTGTGAACCCTTACATTATACGAGAGCCTAAATCCAAAAGTGTTCATCAACATTTTTATGTGACATACAGAAAAACTTCACACAGTTTTAACGATTTTTCAGCAATATAATAAATGCTTAAAATAAAATTATTTCTTTCTTAAATGTTCTATCATATTCTACCTGACAGATATTTCTCTGGTCGTACATCTAGATTTCCAAGATAACAAGGCATTTCTTTAAATTGGTAGTGGTGTTTTGTTCCACTCCTCTATACTGCTTTCCATAGTCCAATCATTGTTTTAGGTATGCCCTTAGAAAGCGTCTCTTTTTAACAGTCCAAGGCACAATAGTCATCACACGCTACAAATGGCCAACAATAAACGCACATACTGTCGTTGATTGTTCGCCATTGTAATGTAAGGCTAACGCACTCGACTAAATATCAAGAGATCTATGGTACGATCCCATCAGTGGCCGGATAACAATTTTTCGGTTGCCATGTGTTGATAAACGCGGAAAGAGCGATGTCTTTGTTTATTCACTGACGTCACGTATTTAGAGGATTTTCACTAGTCGTAAAATAACGAGGATTTTCACTAGTCGTAAAAAAATGGTTCTTTTTCCTGTGAAAAGTAATACTTCACAATTTTTCGATCTGTTATTAATAATATCACTTATTTTATACCTGGAAACGCTAATTCTATGATTTTAACAGGGTTTTTTAATTACGGAATATGATATTTCTCTTCGTAAAGAGCAAAATCATAACTTTCTATCCACAGCTTGGTTACGCGCGCCATTTTCTTAGCAGATGATATTTAACTGCAGCAGACGTTTCTTTCACACTCTTCTAGCACGATGTTGCCAGTTACAATCCTTTGAGTTTCTTTTATTTTCTGTAAGATCTTATCAAAAACGTTATAAAAACCTGTGAACATCCTATTTTATTGCTATGAATGTTTAAAATTTATGAAAAAAGTAATGAATATTTTATGTTTCTAACATTTCCCCTTGTCTTGTTGAAACACCGCACTTGATGTTGTGCCATTCAGGTCCCGCTTTTTCATTTCGATTGCAAAGAAACATTGGACAAGAAAACTGACACCAAATTCTGGAGATAATGTGCCGTGTTTTGATCCTTTCCAATCGACAAGAATTTTCAAAGTAGATTTCTAAAGAAAGAAAAAAAATGCAGGAAAAAAAAGAGAATGCTTTTTAGCACCATAATGAAAAAACTGCGTATTATTTAAAATACGCAATCTGATCAGTTTTCTTTATAACGAATGAAACCCCTTTATAAAATGGCCTCGACGGGATTTCTACAATCGCTAAAACATCGGTAAATAGAAATAACTGCTTGCACTTACTGGCGGCAGAAATGCGTTTTGCGAAAATTCATAAAGTGTACAAAAAATGTTCCTTATAGCGGAAGATATCCGAGAACGAAGAAGCTCTTTAAATCGAAAGATTAAAAGAAAATATATGAGAAAATGTTACATAATTTTGCACCCCCTAGCGGAAAAGCTGGGTGATATTCGTTGAAGGAAATCGAGACGGAATATTCCTCATAATTAAGGGTATCCTACCAAGAAAGCATTTTCCTAAGAGGTTTTTAGACCGTACATAATCTTTCGAACGAAAATACATGCCAATATCCCCTGGTGGCAGAATTGTGAATTTGTAAGTATAAGATATTCGTTAAATATTCTTCATTTATCGCAATGGAATTTTTTTTTTCAAATACGCCGTCTAAGTACAGAGATAGCAAAACAAAACAGCATTTGTGTATACGCTCCGTAGTGGGAAAACTGCACACATTTAAAAAAAGATAATGTTTTTAATATTTTCCGTAGCGTATGGCATACAGTGCCGAAAGAATTTTTTCCAGAAGATATACTGTACACCATACAAAACCCAAGAGTTTGTGCAAATCGTTCCACGAAATGAATGGCATCGGTTGTTAAAAGGATTTTTAAAATCTTTCTTCTAGAAGCAGAGATATCGAGAAAAATAAATTTTACTCTTGCGCCTCTAGCGGCTACATTGTGTATTATTCTCGAGTTTGTTTGTTTTTTAATTCAGAAATGGCTGCAAATATGTATCAAACCGAATAATGTACTTGTGCCCTCTAGTGGCAAGATTGTGGGTTAAGAAGAATTACGAATCATGCACAAAATATTACACGCCAGGAACGCTGTCCAACAAGAAAAGGTTTTTCAAATAGGACTGTTTGAAACAAAGATACCGAGAAAAAAAGCATCCCTTGGAGGAAAGCCTGCGTAATTAGTAATTGGCAAGAATTTTACGCAAAACGTTTTCCGTCGTGGGTTACATCTAACAGAAAAACAATTTTTCAGTCAACGTTTTAGAAGCCTAGGTACTGCTAAGAATACATAAGAAGTAAACATATGCACTTATGCCCCCTAGTGAAAGAACTTTTCAAGAAATTAAATACAAAATATTAAACACCGCGAAATGTATCCGACGCAAAAAAAAATTTTTTAAATCGCTCTCTCAGAAGCAGAGATATTGACAAAAATGTAATATATGTTTATTTCCCCTAGCGAGAAAACTGTGGATTATTTGAAGAAGAAATTGTGCTAAAAATAGTCTTCATTCTAATAGGTATCTAAGGAAGGAAATAATTTTTTCAGTCTTGTTTTTAGGAGAACTCATATGGAATAAAATATGTTTTGAATTCGATAACATCTTCATTTAAGCCCCATGGCGTTAAAGTTGTGCATCGAAGAAAGACTAAAAGATCGTTGTTCTCACATTTCAGGCTTTCCAATGCAAGAAATAATTTTAAAATGGGACTAATCGGTCAAGAGATATCCAGTGCGAGAAGTATTTTCAAAATCGGACTAATCGGCCAAAAAGATACAAATGCGAGAAGTATTTTTAAAATCGGACTAATCGGTCAAGAGATCTAATGCGAGAAGTATTTTTAAAATCGTACTAATCGGTCAAGAGATCTAATGCGAGAAGTATTTTTAAAATCGGACTCATCGGTCAAGAGATATCCAATGCGAAAAGTATTTTTAAAATCAGACTAATCAGTCAAGAGATATCCAACGCGAGAAGTAGTTTTAAAATCAGACTACTCGGTCAAGAGATATCCAATGCGAGAAGTATTTTTAAAATCGTTCTAATCGGTCAAGAGATATCCGATGCGAAAAGTATTTTTAAAATCAGAGTAATCAGTCAAGAGATATCCAATACGAGAAGTATTTTTAAAATCGGACAACTCGGTCAAGAGATATCCAATGCGAGAAGTATTTTTAAAATCGGACTAATCGGTCAAGAGATATTGTGCCCACAGGCGGATGAGCGTACATATTGACAAAATAAACACTTCCTTTTTTCTCAAGGAAGGCAAAAAATATGCTATTGTGTTAACAGAGTATCACGCGAGGTTCTTGCATGACAGGAAATATGTAAAATTCCGTTGTTCCACTGGCGTTAGCACATATAGGGTACGTGTAATATCTTGAATACCATACAACCAGTAGAGTTGTGTCACCAGTGAAACAAATTTATAAAATTCTTCTTAAATTTCATCATTCACGTGAATATTCTCAGATGTTCATAAGAATTTAATATATCAAACAAAAAAAATGCCAATAGAGGCTGTTTTTACGGACGCTATTATTTGCGTGTGAAATAGCACATAATACCTGTTGAAACATGAAGTATTGCTGTCAACTGACTGACAGCTACACCTCTTATAAGTAAAGCGTATGGAAAATGAAATTTTAATCTATTTACTTAGACATCTCATGGAGAACGTTCGTTCTGTTTTCGTGCATAATGGGGTTGAGATGGGACTGGAATTTTGACTACCATTTGTTCAAATCTGCTGTTGTGTGGCTGGACTATTATTGCGACAGTTCTCGCGATGAACGTTTCAGAATTTATAAAGGAATGCAGCACACTGCATATTCCCCACAGGGTGGTTGGAAATAACTAGCGAGGGAAACATTGCCCTTTCTTGTATTGGAGACCCATCATAGTTTGCTTCAAGGTTCTACCTTGTAAGGGAATTTTGTTCATGGGAATACTTTGTCACGTGAGTAAAGCTGCCAATGGGAAGTAGTCGTTTCTGAAGCTGCGTTTCCTTTACCTGTTGCTTCATTTTTGCTTGCAGCATTAACAGAATGAATATGTAAACACCTAGTAAGAGTAGAAAACAACTGCTTTTTTATCATTTCCCATCTTAGTGCATTTTTAATTAGTCATAACCTTCTTTGTGATCACATAGATTATGACGTATACTGTAATTTAACTTTCATTTTTAGTTGCCTTCTCTATGAAAATTTGAGTTCATTATCTTTTAGCGTTTTCAGTCTTAACGCGCGATGAGGTGGCAACAGTTCTGAGGCCAGAGAGCATGATGTATGCATGGTGACAGATACGATACACGACGATTGGACTTTATGAAATTAAATGCGCCGAACCTTCCCCACAAATGAATAAATTATAACTTAGGGAATCAAGATACGACTAGCGTAAAGCTCTATGCCCGAGGGAGAAAAGGAAAATTAGAGGTGAGCCCAAGAAGTCTCAAATAAAAAAAAAGGGAGAAAGTCTAAAAAACGTAAAAAAAAGACCGCCTAACCAATTTAGAAAGGGATGAGCTTGCCATAAGAGAGAGAGAGAGTAAGAAAGGAATTTTTAAAGGGATACCACCCTCCTCGAAGAAGAACTAAACAGTTTTCTTATCTTGCGAATCATTCTACAGTCAAGCTCATCATCCGATGAATAAAAAGGAGACCTCTTACGAGGTCTCCTTTGAAGTTTCTTGGAATGGGAACTTCACGCAGATCTGGAATGAGAACTTCACGCAGATCTAGATTTCTTGAAGAGCGCCTTTTCCGAACTGCCTTAATAGATTTCTGAATTACTACGGCGTGGCTGAGCAACACAGAAACTTGAGGCACCTCAGGGGGTTTAGCATGAAAAATCCCGTGGGATTTTTTATGCTACATATAAAATCCCCTGAGAAAGAGCTTACTTTCATACAGTAGGTTCTTTCACAAGGGACCCCTTGAGCCATGAGGGAATAAAGGCACTCCCCATCAGTTATACTGATGGAGGAAGGCCTTTGAGGATGAGATAAGAACTAGAGATATATTATGTTAGAGTAGCAGCCAAAATGTGTGGTGGCGGAAACCTTACTAAACCGAAATTGTGTTTATTTGAAGTTTGCGTATTCGAGCTGTTTTGTTATACGAGGGTCATTTCAAAAGTTTTGCACACTGTGGGTTATCTCTTAAAAACGATTTTATTTCACAACATACCTTTACAAGCCTTCGAAGTAATTTTCATGTTTCTTTATGACAGTGGCCCAACGTTTGGGCAAGTCTTGAATTCCAGTCAGGACACCTCCATTGTTGAGGCATCGGATAACTCGGGTCACCTCATTAGAAACATCCTGAATCGTGCTGGGTCGTTTCTCGCGGAGTGGCATCTTCAATTTTGGGAACAAGTTATAGTCTAGTGGGGTCATGTCAAGACTGTATGGCACGTGGGCAAGCAATACCCATCCATACTTTTCCGGAATGTCTCTTACTGTTCGGGCAACATCCAGCCTTGTGTTTTCATGCATGTCGGGCCTTCTTTGGCAAATCTTTGGGCGCAGAACATTTTGCAGAAACCTTCTGTAGTATTTCGCTGTTACAGTGGTCCACTCGGGCACTCTGTCTGTTGCTAATCACTCCAACATTGTCGATGGCAGTGACGATATTTACTTCCCAATTGCAGGCAGGAATTTGCCATTTTCTTTTCTGAAATGTTAAAATTTGAACAAACGCGATGCATTTTTCACACGCGTTCTCAGTTATTCAAAGATATTTCTGTTACCGCTTCAGTGGCACAGAAGTCTAAGCTCTGGCTTCTGTCCATTCGCCCCGAGGTGGGTCCGAGTTCGAATCCCGGTGAGGCGTGGATGTTGTGTTTGTCTTACGGCACTGGCGTTGTCTCTTCCCTGAAATCAGCGGCCTAAATTAGGGACGAGCTACTGCTTATAGACCATTGAGTCGCTGACGGTGGTCATACCCCCAGGTAAAAAGAAAAGTAGATATTGTTCTATCTGATACCGAATCCGTTTGAATATATAGACAATATATTCTTAAAAATACAAGGGAGAACTATGAAAAAGGTGAAAAATTCAGTGTTTCTCTCTACTTAAAATAATTTAACTACCCATACTATTAAATAGTTTAACTACCCATACCAATAGTTTAACTACTTAGTACCCATACTAGTAATTCGAATTTCTTGGCGTAGATTATAAATCAAAGTTTCCAACCTTTTGCACATCAATCAGATGGCTTTTTCAAGGAATTTAGAAAGAAAACTACAAACTGAATGATAGAACGCTTCAACAATTTGAACGCGGTGACTTGACTTGTCAATAAACGAACAGATGCGAATGTAATTATTCATTCAAGGACCCGAGGCGCCATGTTCGTTTAGCATGCGGAATCATGGAAGGAAAACTCGTGGCAACTCCAGTGAGACACTGTCATTGCATGATTCGCTGTTGGTGATGATCTCCAAAGTTTCGTGAATCACAGTAGATTTTGGAGTAGAGTGCTTTACGTCATCCCACACAGGAGTAGTGGAGTTGAACTGGACTTATCTGCATAGAGCCGTTGTTACTTTACTGTTCTTTATGTCCCCTTTATGCTCGTTTAATTCTAATTTTAAATGAACGTTTGGTCATTCCAATGTAGTATCGCTCAGAGCCGTCCAGATATTGTAAAGTGATGGCATAAACATCTGCCTCACTGGAAAGCAGGAGCTTGTCAGTGTTTCCCTTAAGCATGGCATACAAAGACGTCGGAGACCTGATGGCGATGCCGAAGTTCATCTTTTTGAGCACGTTCTTGAGTTGAGCCAATAAGAAGCATTTGGTATGTAGGAAATTGAGCCCAGGTAACGTAGTTGCGGCATAGAAAGATTAATATGATTGGTTCTGACTTCCTCGTAATAGCTATGTTCCGGGTCTGGGGCGTATCTGTCTCAGTGGCAAATAATAATCTAAGCCGAGAAATTCGGATTACTAGCATAGTTATAATATTTTAAGTATAATTGGTGTACAGTACCTTGTTATTATTTAGTTTCTCGCTACTGTTGTTGTTGTTTTTTTCTTTTCGTTGAAAAGCAAAACAAAATGGAATAATTTCCGTTACAACATGTTTCATAGCATTATTCTGATAGCCGATTCAATTTTTTCTTCATAACGCAAGAATCGTCTTCGGGCCAGATGAACAAAAAGCTCATCCTTGTCAAATATTAAGTGACCACTTTTCTGAAGTCTTTACATAGAGTTCAATAAACTAATAATAAAAATGCTATTTTTAAGAGGTTAGTGATAAAACTAAATAATAAAATATGTTTTTAAGTGTTGAATGAGGATCACTCATTTTAGATGAATAATAATTTAACATAAAGCGCTGTTTCCAAAATCTTTGCTTTAATTTATAAAACATTCACTAACATTCAATCTCAGCGAAAGTTTGGAAGAATACAAAAAAATTCGGAAGATCATAGTCATTTTGTTCTTAGGAGAGTATCGTAAATATGAATTTGTCCTGCAAGATGTTTTTAAGTAGTATTATCAGAATTATCTGATGGAATCACTCATGAATTATTCAGTCTCATTACGTAAGCAACTTCACTTGTGGTTTCTTGAGGGCAAAATGCTACCCTTTCTAAAACTTTCACAGACACAACTCTTAAAAGATCTTTATGGAAACTGTTTTTCTTAAGTGAATAGCGAATTTTCAACGGTTGTTATTTCTAATTAATAACAAGAAACTGTAAGCTAACTGTATTTAAAATAGTAAATCTATATTAGCAATCTAAATTCATTGGCGAATCAACGTTTCCTAACTTTCGCATATCAGCCAGATGTCTTTCTCAAGGAAGGTATGACAGCAAACTGTTTGCTGTCTACCTTCCTTGAAGTTTAAGGTTTCGCCAATAAATTTGGATTGCTAATATAGGTTTGCTATTTTTAAAAAATATTGTTATTTCATTATCACAAACAGTTTCAAGATAAATGGTTGCCATGTAGAATCTGCTTATAGAGATAGGACGCAGCAAGAGTAGTTTTAGAACCCGATAGTCTTGCAAAAAATCATGCTGAAATTTAAAATATCCCTCACTCTGATATGGTAAATGATATTAATGTTCAGCATTGCTGTTGTGACATGCATTCTACTTTAAGTAACACCCGCATACCCTCAGCTCAAAAAATAAGAAGACACTGACTCATTCTTATTCAAATTCGAGGAAAATTATTTTTCCTCATTTTTGGCCAAAGCGATGTGAAAATACCTTTGTGTCAGACAAAAGGAGATATTTTTCTGCCACCTACATATGTGGGGTTATGCGCTTTTCAGAAGTCTATGTCAAGGAAAATAAAAGGACAAATTTCAAATGAAAATAAATCTCTGTTTGAAATTATGAAAAAATTCCGTAGATTATGTTTCGCAGGGAGAGCTTGTTCCTTCCACTGAAAGCCATGGGTGTCATTTTCGTTTTGAATAAACCCAGAATAAGATATATATAAAAGTGTTCATTAATTAATTTCTACACTTACACCATAAAAATTTGATCTGAACGTTTTCCGCGATCTCTTATTTGGGATCCAGTTTGGTACCTGTTCATGCCACAGGTAAAAATAAATGTCTGGTCTGTTTACGCTTTAAGAGTGCTAGATATTTTTTTTACATTTTTAAGAGCCTTTTAGAGAACAGTAAACTGTTTTAATGGATAGGAAAGAAACTGATTTTTGATTTATATTTTCTGAGTATTAAAGAATTCTTTGGGCATTTTGTAGGACGTCTGATTTGAGTCCGGACTTTTAATTTTGGCAGACATATCACTAACTGTTATTTATTTCAAGGGAAAATCTTTAGAGAAATATATTTTGCGGTTATCTTCTTTTTATTCTGTTTTTGTTTGTGTTGTGGTTTTTTTTTTATTTTCGGGGTGTAACATCCACCATGAGCAATTCATAGGGCTATAAGAAATCGTCCATTCCATTCCTCATTTAGGGACTCTAGGTCCAGGCAAGGAAGGACACCAGAGCAGTAAGACAGACATACCACCCATGTCTTAACCGGTACTGTAGCCCGAGCTAGTCTCAGACCAGCCAGAAGACTAGCTCTCTAACCATTCTGCCGCCTTCGTAATTTTCACCTACCTTTCTTACCGTAGTGATATATATTTATTTGAATATATAATACCTTAAAGGAAGTAGTTATACTTCTTTTACTTTCAGTTCTATCAAAAGAATTATTCTCTGTACGTTCTCTAAGTTATTTTACTTGATGCCCATGAAGTTGTTTAAGTGCATACAAATAATGATGACGGCAATCCAAATTTGTTATAAAGTCATGAAAAATAAATCGTGTCTTTTTACAAGTTCTTCACTCATGGAGCTGCATATATGGCAAACATAAAATTATGAGATTATAGATAGGTAATTCATTTCCTTTTTGAGGTGTGATTTGAACTTTCGTTCATTTGTTTTAGAAAGTTTTGCACACTAGAATTTTAGGAACTGTCGGTCACAGTGATTCATGGAAAACTGTTTCATCTGAAAGGAAAGGAAAGGAAGATCTGCATACAAACATTTTTTTTTTAAAAGTAGTTTTCCAATGAAGCAGTTCTTGCATTCCAAAAAAGAAGTGGGAAGGGGAAAAGATAATATCAAATATTTCTCGCAAGTTTTGGTGATGTTAAAAAAAGCAAAGATTCTTTCGTACCTTGGCATTTGTAGTGAAGAGGTGTGGACCATAGGAGAAGAAGAGTGTACAAGAGCTTGGGCCAACACGTGTGTTGACAAAACGGTGGCATCAACATCCTTCACATGCGACGTCGGAGAAAGGGAGCGACTCGAAAAGAACGATGAAAGAGGGAGAGAGCGACAGGAAGAAAAGGACTGAATTATCCCTAGTGCAACCGCGGGTGATGGAACCTAGAAAGGATCTGACAGAGATGGGCTCTCCGTCATAGGAAAGGTTCTCGCGCTCTTGGACGCCCACAGCGGCACCTGGCGTGCTACCAAAGGAGACTGATGGGACTTTGACGTGATGGCTACACTTGTGGAAAATATTGAGTTTCATAAGTGCAGAAATAACAAATAACCGAGCAAAATGTGTCAGAACTCATTTCTCGCTGGAATTGGAGAAAGCTTTCATCGCTTAGATGATTTTTTTCTTTCATTCATGGAGAAGAAAAGTGTTAGAGCGGTTTTATGGTCGATATCTCTAGAATATAGGTTTCACAAATAATTGCTATCTGAAAACGCCGATTCTATCGTCTACAGGGTTCAGTATCTATCAACGGGATAAGTGAATAAAGTCAAGAGCTTCTCTATGCAAGTATTAAGACATAGTGAGGCAAATGGCGAGCAAAAAAAAGGTTGGTTATCCGTGACCTGTTACTACAGCAAGAACTTTCAATTTGCGTGAGATGAACTTCTTTCTTTTATTCTTTACTTTATTTCTCCCTCTTCGTGTTTTCCATGTTTCTATCTTTTTCTACAGCTTCATTCCTGCCTTCCTCACATTTCTTTACGTGTTTTTTTTCCTTTCTCACAATTTTCTTTCCGTCTATCTATCGTTCTCTCTCAGTTCTTTCTTTTTAGTTTTCTATTTTTCTCTCTTTTATTATTTCCTGCTTTCCTTCTTTGGGGCAATCATTTCGTCTCCCTATTTTTACTTATTCTTTGTCTTCATCGTTTTCCATACATCCATTTTCATATTTTCTTTCCCGAATTCATCGAATATTTTCGCATACCACTGTTTTTCTCATTGTCCTGGATTCGCTCTATTTAGCTTTCCTTAAAGTTATTTTCCAGTTTTAGTCTGTTTGCTCTTCAATTTTTTTCATTTTATTTTTGTCTTTCCGTCGCTTACTCTTTCTCTCACATTCTTTCTCTTTCTTTCTTCCACTTCCCTTTTCCTCTTCTCTCTTTTTACTTTTCCCTGTTTTCCTCTCCTTTTCCTTTCCTTTCCCTCTATTCTTTTTTTCTCATTTTTCTTGCATCCCCTTTTCTATTGTGTCTTTTTATTATTTTTCTCTTCTCTTCTATTCTATTGTTACTTTTTCTTCAAACCACTTCTAACATTTCCCTTCTATTCTCTATTAATCCTTTTTACCTCTTCTATTTTCTTATTCTTTCCTTTATCTGTTCTTTCTTTATTGATCTTTTCTTTGCGTATCTTTTTCAGCATTTCTTTCTCACATACGTGCGAGAGAGGGTGTGAATGTACACTCACGAACAATGAAATTTGCGCCCCTAGAAGAAAACATGCTACAACCACGAAACTTTGCAAATAGCTAGAGTGCGTGCTGGTATACAAATGATCCACGTTTGGTGCGAGTGTGCACGACCGCACTCCCTGTGGTGGCACTGCAAGTACGACCCGGCAGCCTTATAAACCGGCGTGTGGTCGATGCCCCATGAAAGCGAAAAGCACCGGCCGACGCAAGCAAGAGTACAGAGTGACAAGAATGCCGGGTAGACGCCAGAGACGTCGATTTACGCCACTTACGGACTTTGAGAAAGGCCTGATCATCGGGCTGAAACCCGCAGGGTAGTCGCCACGCCGTATAGCCCGCCACGTGGATCGTTCCGACCATACCGTCCGACTGTGTTGGGAGCAGTGGGCACGTAAAGGCACTGCCACACAGCAGAGCGGCTCCGGACGAACCAGGAGGAACACCGGTAAAGAGGATCGACGGATCGTGCGCCAGGCACGAACGGATCCCATGGGGACCCGGACCACTGTACAGGCAGATGTAGCGGCGCCTGTGTGCCCACGAACCATTTCCTGAATCCTCGCGGAAGCGAATCTGCGATCCCAGCGCCCCTGACGTGTGCTGCCATTAACACTGGAACATCGCTGACTCCGTGCGCAGTGGTTCCAGGCCGGAGCAATGTGGAACGCCACAGACTTGCGACGTGTGGTGTTTAGCGAAGAGTTCCGCTTCGTTTTGGAGACAGATGATCATCGTGTCCGGGTGTGGAGGTCCCCGAGTCAACGGCACAATCCCAACCTCGCTATCCAGCGCCACACCTCTCGCACTGCAGGCATTATGGTCTGGAGTGACATTGCATGCGATAGCCAATCAGCTCTAGAAGTGGTACGTAGTTCACTGACGGGCTAGCGCTATGTGGATTATATGCTACGCCCCCATGTGCCCCATTCCTGGCCTGGGTTCCAGGTGCGCTATACCAGCAGGATAATGCCCGCCCTCACGCGGCTCGAGTTTCCCAGGATATCTTGCGTCATGTTCACACACTTCCATGGCCTTCCCTCTCAGCGAACATGTCCCCTATCGAGCATGTGTGGCACCAGCTGAAACGCCAGCTGCCGCTTTGCCGCACTATCAGGGATTTGGAGCACACCGTCCAACACGCCGCGTGAGCCATGCTGCCGCAGAACAACATCAGGCGTCTGTTCGCCTCCATGCCGGACCGTATTGCAGCATCTATCGCCCCACGAGGCGGTGCGACGCGCTATTGAATATGACCGGACTGCGTGCCACAGATCCCTCTGTAATTGTCTTGCAGCTCTGTTTTTGCCATCATGTGTATCATTCATCTGTATCATTACGTCCATAAAATTTCAGTTCAATTCGATGCTTCCTTCTTGGTGCGCCAATTTCATTGTCCGTGAGTGTATATAGCAGAATTCAAGGGTAAAGGAATCAGAACTAAAAATGAAATTTGGAATGTCAGAAACAGTTTTTTAAACAAATAAAAATTGCTGCTTTCTTAATTCAATAGAGAAAGACAAGGAGATCGAGGCATTTCGAAATCCCTTTATGCTTCCACGTGTTGTGCGCAAGAAAAGAGACGACGAACTCGAGATAACGAAGTTGCTCCACCATGAAATCTAAATATCAGCACTTACACAGACAGTTCGTAACGTGCTTTCGAAGGGGGGGGGCGTTTACCAAAGGTGATTTCTAGATCCAAAAAGGACAACACCAGTACCACCGGCATTCCTTTTTAAAATGAGGTCTGGTGGGTAAATGCACTGGAGATCTAACAGACTTTTTTATGTATTAAAACAAATCAGATCATCAATCTGAAACTGTATATCTCCTCAAAAACGAACTTTTCTGCGTTAAAGTGTAAGCACAGGTTTATCAACAGACTCGAGTATGAGGTACTCATTGGGATACCTTTTTTCTGTATCTTCAATTTCTGTTGATCGTAGATGTAGTTATGGTGCATGCAAAAACTACAAAGAGTACTCCAAAAATCTGTAATTTTCAATAGTCGTGACCAAACCTCATGAAGTAACTTTATTATTCTTTATCCCCTTGTTTTCTATCTTCTAGATCTATTGAAGTCAAGAGGTTACAGAATAATGCACATATGTCAGCTCTAAATTGTGGATTACTGTTAATGAACTTAATAATCGTTTTATTATATGAAATAATCCAAGTGCAATCGTGAAGTTGGTCATAAATAATTTCAAGTAAAATTTCGAAAAAGTGTGTCAACTCTTTTATTGTAGCTGTTGAAACAACAGGTAATGAATCTAAATCCTATGGGGGTTTTTATGAAATTTTGGTATCATAAAAATAAAAGGAAAATTGATTTTATACTCCTTAACCCCAATAAGCTTCAAAAAGCCAAGAATTATTTTTTGAATTATATTAACCTTTGAACACATGTCAGTTTCATTGCTTAATTCTTGAGAAAGGGATTTACATATAATACAATTTTTTGCATGCAAAAGTAAAATTGTTTGAACATTTGTCCATTGGTGTAATAATGAACATATACATATTTTATATATTTATATATATATATATATATATATATATATATATATATATATATATATATATATATATATATATATATATATATATATATGTATATATATACTTAAGAGCAAAACTGAAGACTAAGGAAAAAATTTTAGAATTTAGAACGAAGGGTGCAAAATAATCTGTATCGATTTTCTTCGGTATTCAATGCTCTTCGTACCTCTGTCAATAAACACCTAAAAAATTGTCAAGAGCTTTAGGCATCGCAAAATAAAAACTGAAGAAAAAAGCAGAACTTTAGAAGTGGGAGGGAGAAATGTAATTTATCAGAGACTCGCACAAAAGAAATAATGAACTTGCAAAAAAAAAAAAAAAGAAAACTGTAAGTAGACGTTGGTGAAGTGGTAACAGGTGGTGTCATTCCGAAAACACACTGATTCACTTGGATGTTAGCTGCCACATAGCCTCACATTAGAGCATCTTTGTTTCTTACTGAAAAAAAGAAATCACAAGCTGACGGTGAAGCAAAGTTTTTGAGTTCAGGCCCCTCCTACGTAATTCTAAAAGATTCGTTTGAATTTCATTCTCTGTTTTATTGCTGACAATGCTCTTCCTAGTTTCACCCTTGATACCAGAAATACTCTGATCGTTTTGAAGATAAAGCAGCCGAGCCGCCCCGGTGGCGCAGTGGTCTAAGGCGCTGGCCTCTGATCATTCGTCCGTATGGGGTCCGGGTTCGAATCCCGGTCAGGCATGGATGTTGTGTTTGTCTTACGGCACTGGCTCTCTCCCTTCCCTGGAACCAGTGACCCTAAATTAGGGACGGGCGACTGCTTATAGCCCATTGAGTTGCTCACGGTGGTCGTTAAAATTCCAACCAAAAAAAAAAAAAAAAAAAAAAAAATAAAGCAGCCGACTCCGGTTGGAGCAATTGTCTAAGCGATGGCTTATGACAATTGTTTCGAGAAGGGTCTGGGTTAGAGTCCCGGTGAGGCATGGATACTATGTTTTTACTGCGGCGCTGTCTCTCCCACTTCTCCGAAATCAGTGGCCCTAAATTAGGTACGGCCGACTGCTTATAGCCCGTTGAGTTGCTCGCCGCGGTCGTTAAACCTTGAAAAAAAAATAAAGAAAAAAGATCAAGCACACGTTTGTTTGATTTTTTTGTTGATTGGAGGTTTAACGACCACCGTGAGCAGCTCAGTGGGCCGTAAGCAGTCTCCCGTCCCTAATTTAGGGTCACGGGTTCCAAGGAAGGGAGAGAGCCAGTGCCGTAAGACAAACACAACATCCCTGCCTCACCGGGATTCGAACCCGCACCTCTTTCGGACGAATGATCAGAGGCCATCGCTTAGACCACTGCGCCAACGGCCACTGCTGGTTCCAGGGATAGGAGAGACCCAGTGCCGTAAGACAAGCACAACATCCATGCCTCACGGGATTCGAGCCCGGACCCCTTTCGGACGATTGACCATAGGCCATCGCTTAGACCACTGCGCCGCCGGCCACTGGTTCCAGGGAAGGGAGAGAGCCAGTGTCGTAAGACAAACACAACATCCATGCCTCCCGGGATTCGAACCCGAACCCCTTTCGGATGATTGATCAGAAGCCATTGCTTAGACCACCTGCGCCGCCGCCCACTGGTTCGAGGGAAGGGAGAGAGCCAGTGCCGTAAGACAAACACGACATCCATGCCTCACGGGATTCGAACCCGGACCACTTTCGCACGAATGATCAAAGGCCATCGCTTAGACCACTGCGCCACCAGCCACTGGTTCCAGGAAAGGGAGAGAGCCAGTGTCGTAAGACAAATACAACATCCATGCCTTCCCGGGATTCGAACCCGGACCCCTTTCGGACGATTGATCAGAGGCCATCGCTTGGACCACTGCGCCACCGGCATGCGGTTGCATAAATCTTACTGTAATTCTTTAGATTTTTATAAGGTTTCATTTAATCACTCAGTCTGCGTAGGTCTAAACTTTGCATCGCAAACTTGAGCTACACAAGTCAAAGAATTACCACAAATCGTGAAATTCGGGTAAAGAAATCCCCGAACTGCTTGAGCGAAGGCTATTCTGTATGGTATGAGCCAACAGAAGGGAACCTGTGGCACAATTCGTCGGTAATTTGAATGCTGTTGAAGGAAGTAATGTGTCACAATGCGCAATACATCGAACTCTGCTTAAAATGGGACTGCGTAACCGCAGGCCACCCCGAGTGCCCATGCTGACCTCGGTTCACCATCGAAAGGGCCTACAATGGCCACGCGATTATCAAAACTGGACCTTGAAGGATTAGAAGAAGGTTGTCCGATCCGATGAATCTTGTTTCGTGTTAAACCATATGGATGACCGAGTACGTGTGCGACGTATAACGAAGTAAATTTCTCCGTCATTTTTGTCCACGCCGGGCATCGAACCCGAGTCCTCTTATTCCGAAGCAAGTCGCTGTACCAACTGAGCTACGCAGACGTTCGTTCTCGCTGCTATCTGCCTTTATGTCGTGTCGTGTCGTGTGCGTCCTGCGAGCCCCCCTTTCTGGGGGGCATGGCCTACGGGTCAGCCGGGACCATGTATCGCTGTAGGCAGTCATCGGCTAAAGAACGTGCACTTGAGAACTCCCAGTCAATCTGGTGTGTGGAATGCAACATCACACACATTTTTTTGATTGGAGGTTTAACGACCACCTTGAGCAACTCAATGGGCTATAAGCAGTCACCCGTCCCTAATTTAGGGTCACTGGTTCCAGGGAAGGGAGAGAGCCAGTGCCGTGAGACAAACACAACATCCATGCCTCACCGGGATTCGAACCCGGACCCCGTTCGGACGAATGATCAGAGGCCATCGCTTAGACCACTGCGCCACCGGAACGGCCATTTATTTTTCGAAGCGCTGAAGAAGGGATTCTCTTATTTTTTCTGTCTCGCGGTGTGAATGGAACATCACACCATTGCGAGAACTTTAACGGCCGGGTCATCCGAGAAGTTCGGGCGCCATTATAACGAAGTAAATTTCTCCGTCACTTTGGTGCACGCCAGGGATCGAACCCGAGTCCTCTTATTCAGGAATAAGTCGCTCTACCAACTGAGCTACGCAGACGTTCGTTCTCGCTGCTATCTGCCTTTATATCGTGTGCGTCCTGCGGGGCAGGCACGTCCCAGTCGTTTGTCTGCGGAAATGTTGGTACCAGGACGTACCATTGGACTAAAACAAGACGGTGGAGGAAGTGTAATGCTTTGGGCAACGTTTTTCTGGAAAACCATGGGATCAGTCATTCCTGTACAGGAAACTATGACGTCTATCACGTCACTTGCAGACCAGGTACATCCTTTCATGGAAACGATATTCCCCTCCAGCAGTGTATTCTATAAGCAGGATAATGTAAAACGCCACACTGCCCGGATTGTTCGAGAAGAGTTTTCTTAACATGAAGAAAACTTCCAGGTAGCCCCGCACGGGGATAACTGGTTTTCCAGTTATTTGGGGAGTGGCGCCCCCACGGCCAGAGCTGACTTTGTGACGGACTATCTTGTCTGCCATCACCGCAGGGACAGCTATGTTTCTTTATCTGTCTTGTTTCTGGCGTTCTTTGGGCAAACATGGCCCTTGTGCCATAAAAATCCACCAACCAACCAACCAACCAACCAACTTCCAGGTATTGTCCTCGTCTCCAAATTCTTCAGGAATCAAAGCATCTGTGTTTGCTTTGAAACATCGAATCCAATTGAGCATCTGTGTTGGTGTTGTAATAACAAATCCGATCTGACGCGCTCAACAACGTAACTTACAAAGGTTAAGGGTCTGCTGTTAAAGTGTTGGTACCAGACACCACAAGACACCTTTGGAAATCTTTCAGTGTTCATGCCTCGCCGGGTAAGAACTGTTCTGGTAGCAGGTGGAGGACCAACATCATGTTAGGCAGGTGATCATAATATTTCGGATGGTCGATGTATTCTCCTAATTTAGGAATTTTTGTGTGAAATACATGTACACTGACGGAAAAAAATCCCAACACCACGAAAAAATAGTTGTATAGGAATGAAATGGTGGCAATAAATTTGTATAGGTAACATATTTAATCGATTAAGGTTTCAAGATCACAGCTTATTGTAAGCGCGAGAAGAGCCATTTTAAATGTGAAATGCTGGTACATTAATAACCTTTGTAACCGCCAGAATGTTGAATGCAAGCATGCAAACGTTCATGCATTGTATCGTACAGGTGCTGGATGTCAGTTTGTGGGATGGAGTTCCATGCCTGTTGCACTTGGTCGGTCAATACAGGGACAGTTAATGCTGGTTGGGGGTGACGCTGGAGTTGTCGTCCAATGATGTCCCATACGTGCTCGATTGGTGAAAGATCTGGTAATCTAGCAGGCCACGGCAACATGTCGACACTCTGTAGAGCATGTTGGGTTACAACAGCGGTATGCGGTCGAGCGTTTTCCTGTTGGAAAACATCCCCTAGAATGCTGTTCATGAATAGCAGCACAACAGGTTGAATCACCAGACGGACGTACAACTGTGCCGTCAGGGTGCGTGGGATAACCACGAGAGTGCTCCTGCTGTCACAGGAAATTGCTCCCCACACCATAACTCCAGGTGTAGGTCCAGTGTGTCTCGGCCGCAGACAGGTTGGTTGCAGGCGCTCACCTGGCCTCCTTCTAACCAACACACGGTCATCACTGGCACCCAGGCAGAACCGGCTTTCAACAGAAAGCACAACAGATCTCCACTCCGTCCTCCAATGAGCTCTAGCTTGACACCACTGACGTCGCAAACGGCAGTGGTTTGGGGTAAGTGGGATGCACGCTACATTGCATCTGGCTCGGAGCTGTCCTTCAAGTAACCGATTTGTAACAGTTTGTTGTGTCACTGTGGTGGCAACTGCAGCTCGAATTGCTGCCACAGACGCGGTACGATGCGCCACGGCCATACGCCGTACACGGCGGTCTTCCCTCTTAGTAGTGCCACGTGGCCGGCCGGAACCCGGTCTTCTTGAGGCAGTACCTTCCCTTGACCACCGCTGCCAACAATCATGCACAGTGGCTACATTCCTGCCAAGTCGTTTTGCAATATTGCGGAAAGAAAATCCACCTTCTCGTAGCTCTATTACACGACCTCGTTCAAACTCCGTGAGCTGTTGATAATGGCTTCTTCGTCTTCTTAAAGGTATTCTTGACTAACATCAACACCCTACGTCGAATCTCAACGATAACTAACGCTCACGAACGTTACAGCGCGTATTTACAGCAAACGTGCTTTGCGTGTTCCGAGGGGCGCTACCAGTGCCACACGTATGCGCCGAGCGCGAAATTTGCGTAGACGTCTTCTTACAGATGTATTCTCACCGCCTACCAACTGTCATTTATCTAACACAACCCCATCTAGGTGTTGGGATTTTTTTCCGTCAGTGTATTTTATAGAAATATAGTGTGTATCACTCAACCTTGATGTTGGATTTAATCTGTTTTGATATACACTACGTCGCTAAAATAACTTTAGCACTTACGTTTAGTTGCAACGAAAGCTGTTGCTTCAAAACCTTTATACAGATTAGGAACATCTCTATCTTTAATAACAGCGCCAATCCTTGTTGTCTAACTTTCCACTAAATTTTGATGTCTGGACTAGGATATTCCTCCATTCTTGCTGCTGAGCTGCTGCTGGAGAGGATTGGAAGGAAGGTCTCGGCGACAAATATCTGATTCAGTATTCCAATGCATCACAAAGGTGTTCTATAGAGTTAGTGTCCGGACGATGAGCTCGCCAGTCCACCTCATCAAAGTTGTTTTCCGCAAACGCATTTTGTACGCATCTTTCAGTGTGGCAGGAGGCATAGTCCTTCTGTAGCGGACAATGGTTCATACCGAAGTATTACCATGGTGCAGAAAGAGCGAAATGGTCCAGAACATCGAGGAACGGGCTGGTCAACATGGTTTTAGATAAGTTCCAGCCGGCTGAAAATTGAGCCGAAACTTTTCAGACTCGTCACCAAATTTGATAGTTGGAAATGTATAAAGAGAATAGTTTTTCCAGAAACCTCCAAATCCAAATACTACAACACTTTCAAATGCTGTAAAAATTCCGAAGGTGTTTCTATAGCATTTTCAAGGTTGTTAGAAAAGTGTGCTCCAGACGACGTGTGCGATTCATTGATTATTCTGAACAGAATTCTTCAGGTCAGCTCATTGAGTTTCAATAGTTTCTTAGTGCGGTCTTCTTCTTTTTCTTTTCTTTTATTTTATTTTCCGTTTTTTTAATAGTAGTACCTTCTGTCTTTTATCCAGTGACGAAGCCTGACATTTTCAATAGTGCTGCCAAAATACTGCAATGGGAAGTACATCAAGTAACACATAATTATAAACTACCATTGAAATAATATTCTATTTTGCTACTACCTTCTTTATTTCAATTTCTTTAAATCGCTAAATCTGTGAGCTTCTTCTCTTAATTTTTTTTATGTAGGTTCTCTCGAGGAATTTTTGCTCTTTCAATTCTTTTTCTTTTCTTTGCTTTCTAATCACATATCTGCATTCTCAATGTTTTTCTTAAATGCTGAGCTCATGCAAATGGTTCGTTTATTTGAATCAAATTACCTATGGAATTATTAACCCCAAAAGATATTTCAAGACGAAGCTGAAAGATTCTAAAACTGTGTAAATTGGGCACCTAGTCTTTGGTCCAAACGCTTATTTTTGGAGAAAATTGAACATATGGCCTACAGTAAAGTCCGTCGTTTTTCTCAGTCACACAGAAAAGTAGCAGTCTACATTTTTAGATTTTTCGCTGCACATAGCTGAGAAATGGGTCTGCATATTTCCAATTATTTCCTTTTATCCATCATGCTTTATGGCAGAAAACTGTAATTTTACCAGAGTCTCAACCACACATGCATACTCAATCAAGATACTAATATTCGTAGAATGTATAATTGTGTGTGAGTTATTGTGTGAATCACAGCTTGAAGATATAAATAAATAAAAATAATCCTCGTAGTATTAATAAAACACTTATCCGCATGCGACAGGCAGCTCGTAAAACAAACGCAAGAAAAACACTGAAATGTAAAAGAAAAAAATTTATTAACTACCTGAGAATATGCCGTGTGTCCAATCTGTCAACTAATGATATCCAGAGTATGGGTAGTAGTAGCCCGTGTTTCCGGTGTTTTGTTTTTTGTTTTGTGCGCAAGCACAGCCCACATACAGTATATTCGCAATGGGGTGACCTTATATAACTGCTCAGGCATAGCGCTACGACCCCTCATTGCTGGCGTCACCTGCGCAGCCGAGCGTGATACTTGAATTCTTTGCATATCTCACGATGTCAAAGCCATTAACCAAGTTTTATTCCTGTCGGCTGCTCCCTTCTTGGACGTCCGGCTCCATGGAGAAAAGTTGCAGTCGTATCTCCGGCTCTGCATCCCACTCTACTACGACACTTCGATTTTGTGGAAACATAAATTGAGAAGCCAGTCTCGCACAGATACCTACTGACAAACGAAAGGAATATTCTAACCGCTTTCTGTGGTAAACATGAGTGCTGTTTCTTGACGCTGCGTCAACATTCACCAATGATAGCTTATTAAACGCTGCCTTTTCGGAAGTGTCAGATGTCAGATCAATGAGATTTTTATACTCACTTGCAGTCACGCTGCGAGGCTTGTCTTTAACTGCAAACTGATATTTTACCCATGTAGAATTTTTCCAAATTTTCGTGCATTACATTTGAGAATTACTGCAAGAATTATCGTGCATTGCATTCGGGAAGTACTGCAAGAATTCTCGTGTATTGCATATGGGAATCACTTCTGAGAAACCTGAGAGCGGCAATTTTGATCATTTCAAACATCGGGCCTAACAGCACGCTGGCGTGAGAGAAAGATATGGGAGGCGAAAGCGTCACAGCGACCTCACACTTTCAACGGCGATGACGATAGGTTATGCTTTTTTGCCTCCTGGTGTCGAAACTGCTGCTAAGCCGTCCTGACGATAAAGGACAACTATGCACTGCTTCCAATATGGGTCGTATAACGTTGTTATAGGCATCAAAAAAGGAGCTACCCCGCTTAACTTTGGAACCGTATGGCGTAAGCAAGTTAGGTATCGTTGGAAAGAACTCGAAAGGAACTATCGCGTGATGTGAAAAAAACATGCTAATTAAGCTAATTAACATGCTAATTAGCTCTATATCTCCGCATTTTTCCGTATAAAGAATATTTTATGCGCATTCTACATGTATTTAGCACATGGAAAAAAACCCTGAATCTTAAATATCGTCTAAATCGGATGATTGATAGCGAAGATATTTGCATACAAAGTTAGAGAGGCCACCCATATATCTACTTCTGGGAAACACACCTGGAATGCTTTCTTCTCTGCAAGAAGAGTAGTAATGCTGGAAAGCCTGCATCTTGCCCGAACCTCCGACAAACGGAATACAGGATACAGATGAACACAGGCCCTGACAGTGATCTGTACAATAACTTGGGCCCAGCCCATCCAGGGACGGGGTTCATTTACTCTTATTGTTTTCTTTATAACAACTTCATTTATTCGGGCTAATGGCTTGAATTAGTTTAAGAATAAGCTGTACGTATTTACAGGAAAACGTAACGGCTTGCCATTTGCGCGAACCTTTTTTTTTTTTTTTATGGTTAATGAAACAATGCGAGCTTCAGGGCCTCTATGTCTTTTTGTGAGGGGTTTTGAAAGACGGAAGCCACTGGAAAGGCTAGCTTTCATATGAATTCATAAAAAAATGTAGGAACTATTGCAACTGGCTGCAGCTTTAGTTTTCCATTTTTCATCAGCTGCCTATAGAAAGATCTGATGTGCGGCGAGCAAACACTGGAAAAACGCAAGCGCTTGCCAGTTTTAATTGTCGAATCCCTGCCTGAAACTATAATAATTCTTCTTTTTTTATTATTGTTGTAATGTTCATGAAACATACTTTCACATTTGGATATCACAATCAAAAAGAACACCTGGTCATTAAAAAATTAATCATCTTATTTTCCCCGTCATTATTGAAGTGGTTTCACCTAGTTAATTATAATTGGTTTGTAAGATAGACACTGGTTTCTGTAGTTCACTGAGATGTATTTAGTTAAAAACCTTATTTCTGCGAAAATTATCTGTCTACACATTCGCCTACGGAAATGTAGCGTGACATCTAGTTTGACCTGAACTAGAATTAAACCAACGGTAGCTCTGCTTACGTATTCGATGTGTTTTAACCTGAGAAAACATAGCAGTAGACATGTTCTGTGGCATTGTAAGACACCAGGTACAATATACAAAAGTCAGCTATGTAACTAATAGAAAACAAATTAAATATGTAACTCCACGAACTACGTCGTAAGTTAAGTTATTCTTCTGCAAAATTATTAACTTATAATGTTCGTCATTGAAAGTTGCAATTTTGAATTTAGGGGTATAATACACTGCTGGACAATTGCTAAGGACGGATCATAAACGGCTATATAGCGCATAAAAAAGTAAGTGTGGTTGGATGCCAAGTGAAATAAAATAATGTCAGAATGCCAGGACATTACAAGAAAGACAATTTATTGTGCTCTGAAATCCAGAAGGCTTTGGAACGTGTTCAAGGGACAAACAGGCCATTTTGTGCAGAATACGTAAACGTTAAAAAATGCAATTACCGTCCACAGGCGTTCCGGCGTAAGATGTCAATACGGGATATGGCCACCATGGAGGGCGATGCAAGATTCGACACGTCGTGTCATGCTTTGCACAACATTATCAAGCAGCTGTTGGGGTAATTTATCCCATTCCTCTGTCAGTGCACGGATGAGGGTGTCCTTGTTTATTGGAGGGCGTTGGCGACCAGCAAGACTCCTCCCCAAAGCATCCCACACATTTTCAATGGGATTCAGATCTGGAGAACGTGCTGGCCACACGAGGAGTTGAATATCCTCGCTCTCAAGACACTCCTGGACAGCGACTGTTCGATGACATGTTGCGTTGTCGTCCATGAAAATGAATCTATCACCGACAGCACCGCGGAACATGCGAACATGAGGTAGCAGAACATCATTAATGTATCGTTGGCCAGTCATAGTCCCAGTTGGAAGCACATAGAGGGACGTACGGCCATTGATCATGATGCCAGTCCAGACCATGACACTACATGTCGGATATCGGTCCCTTTCCTGTATGTTTGCTGGACAATATGCAGCACCACTATCACGCCAGATCAGTTGTCGTCGACAATCAGACGATAGACTGTATCTACTCTCATCTGAGAAGAGGACAGCAGACCAGTCGTTATCAGTCCAATTGCGATGTTGATGGCACCATTGCAAACGGGCGGTACGGTGACGTCTGGACAATGGGATGCACACAACAGGACGGCGGGCTTATAGTCCTCCTTCATGCAAACTTCCGGCGACAGTTTTTCGGGAGATCAGCTTGCCAGTAACAGCCATAAACTGATTTGCTACCTCACTAGCTGTGCTGCGCCGGTGTCTTTTTGTTGATAGCACTATGTACCGATCTTCTGCAGGTGTCGTACTGCGAACACGACCTCCCCCGTGACGTTTGCTACACTCTCCATTTGTTTCAAATGATTTCCAAAGCCTTGAAACAACACTGTGGCTGACGTCGAACTCCCTGGCAACATCTGTTATTTTTCGCCCTTCTTCAATCTTGCCAATAAAACGGCCACGCGTAAAATCATCTAGGTGATGTCGGGAAGACATACTGAAAATTGCAAGTTCGTCAATTGATTCTTTCCCTTTCGACTTTGCGTTTGAACAACAACGGTCAGTACGCGTCAAATCCTTTATATCTCTTATCAGCGCTATGACGTCACGAACAAGTTCAGCAATCCAAAATTTGCATACACACAACGCGTCTTACTGTATCCCGCACTTATGCTAATTTCCACATTTTTCTGCCTTCCATTTTATGGTTGCTATCGTTGCTATTGTCATCCGTCCTTAACAATTGTCCGGCAGTGTAATATCTCGCATCCCATAGTCTCCGTCTCGTATTGCTCTTCCTTGCACTCAACTTCAGTATCAAACTGATTCACATAGAAACACTTTCTCCTAAGTTTTCAAGTACTGCGTATTAGAGGAAAATATGTTTTTATGCACGGTCCCTTAGTCAACGTATGCTTGAGTTCTCGCTTATATCTCAGCAAGGTTTTATGGTATCACGCTGTAACTTTGGATTTAGGGGTTTAATAATATTTAATGGACTGTTCATCAGATATGGTCATCATTCATTTTTTTCATGACTCCATAATTTATACTTCCCTTAATACACCAGTGCTGTTCTTGTATAGCGGCTCATATCATCTGGGTCTCTTTGTGTTTTACTGTTTCAATGTCAAATCATTGTATCTGTTCTCGATTAAATGATACAAATTAAAAACAAATTTCGCAGTTTAGCTGCGTCTTTCTTCCGTAGCTAACTGTACACGTATTTATTGATAGATTCGTGCGAATTTTGGAATTTAAGGGTTTTGCTATATGCTAAATAGAATACGCGTAAAATAACATACCTCTTATATGGAAAAATTCCGATATAAAGAGCTAATTTGCATGTTAATTAACTTAATTAGCATGTGTCTTCGCATCCCGTGATAGTTCCCTTCGAGTCCTTTCCAACGGTACCTTACCTGTTTACATGCGGCAAACGGTTCCAAAGTTAAAAGGGTGGCTCTTTTTTTTTTTTTATGTCTGCACATGCTTTGAAGAAAGCATTATGTACATTCATTATATAAGGAAATCGACGAGGATTTTCGCTGTCGAACATGACGGTATCACGACTGATTTTTCACGGAAAGCATCGCGGAGCCCCAGGACTCCACGGAGCACACTTTGAGTACCAGTACTTTACAGTAACGAAAATTTTGGTTCCCTATATCTTTTATCTCTGTGTACTTCCTGAAGCAAGTACATAGCGGAAATACTTTGTGACATGAAACCTTAACGTGCTTAAAGTTACTGGGGCAGTTAAATATATAGTACTGTCGTTTTTGCCTAAAATGCATGCGCAGATAGAAGCATTAAGAGTTATTCGCACAACGACCAATATATATCCAATCTTTATACTAAACAACGGCGAACGCTGGCTAAGAAAGGGCAATAACCGTTTAATTTTACACCTTGTCCGAGCTGCAGAAGCACAAGACTGAGAAAGCGGATTAGCTTCCTTTTAGAGCAGCGAAACAAATGGAAAAAATAATCTGATATTGAACCAAAACAGTCATTCCTTTTCATAAAACGGACATTGTGTATCAGACAGAATATTATACCTTATAACGTATAGCATTTTTTGCCGGTAGCGGAATTCGAAACCACGTCTTCCTACTTTGGAGCTGCTGTTTTTCCTGTCGAACTTCACCGGCAGCCTTATCGCTGCAACTTTGAAGATTTAACTCGTACGTTACCGCAATAGTACATCCTTTACGTTATGTTACGTAGAACGTTACAATCCGGAACATGTGTTTTGAGCTAAAATGTGCGTTGTATGTCTTGGATTAAATATAATGGAGAAATGCACTCTGAAAAATATTTTCAAATGGAAAATTCTAGTACTTTCCTTTATAGCTGTCCTATTTCTCAATGTGAGCTGTTCATAAAGCAACATTTACTGCATGAATCTTATAAAAGAAAATTAAACACATTCAGGTTATAATGACCCTCACGAGACCTGCCAAATGTGGAAGCAATATATCAAACGTTTTTTACAGCTATTTTTCCATTTTTTATAAGAAGTTATATTAAACAAATGTTAATAAAATTGAAGTCGCTTATTCCTTCTCCTTCAAAGAAACTTAACTGCATTTGATCTTGCTCTCACTGTCCGTCTTTGCTTTCTTTCGCTATTAACTGCTTCGTCTTCATCTTCGGAAGACGAGTTAGGATTCGTATTACCGATTTCCTTTGTAATATAAGGGATGTTCACACATTTTATGAACGGTTTTTTAAGCATTTACAGAGAATAAAAGAAGTTGAAAGAATTGAAACTGGCAACAGCGTGTTAGATGAATAAGAAACAAACATCTGCTGCAGTAAAATATCGTCTCTTGAGAAAATGGCGCACATAAACAAGCTGTGAATTAAAGGTTACGTTTTTGCCCTTTACGGAAAGAAATATTCGTATTCTGTAAAAAAAGGCTGTGAAAATCATAAAATTAGCATTTCTAAATGTAAAATAAGCAGATAATAGTATTAATTATAGAGTAAGAAATCGTGAAGTATTGTTTTTAACAGCAAACAGAACACCAAACTAATATCCCAAGAAGGTACTTACTATTACGACTATTTCAAAAGTAATGTCAAAGAAATTCCACTGACCCAAAGAGCAATCGTCAGTCATTAAAAGCATCTGTATCAAATGTAAACAAGGTAATAAAAAAGATATTAATCTGAAAAAAACATAATGCTCACAGCCAAAAACATAATGTGGCACATGGCTGAGCGCAGAACACGGTGTAGACTTCTTTATGAAAATCACTTAGCAGGAGACAGGTAAAAATTTATCGTGACAATTGACGAAGCATTGATCCACCAAACGACTGTAATAAAATAGTACACATCAAGATGAACAATATTTGTAATGGAACCTAGGTCGCATTCCACTCCTAGTGCCAGAAAAAAGCACGTTCGAAAAACGTCCAACAGGCACATGGAGTTCCAACCAGTGCATGAGAAGCACAAAATGTAAATCAGGTGCGCTTAACACGTGCGTAGACTATAAGGAGCAAACATTTAAAAACGCAGCCGAACCCGTTCAGCGATATTACAGTGCGAACATCACATGAGAATTAACGTATATGTCTGACCAGCGTACCGTGTGTTCCTGGAGCAAGTGCTTCCCAGTCTGTTGCAGGATGTTCCTCTCACCACACGGAGGGACATGTGGTTTATGCATGATGGGTCCCCAGCACACTTTGCCACCGATGTCCTATACTTCCTAAATGCGACATATCCCGATAGTCTACGAGATGGTGCGTTTTCACCCGTTTTCACCCTTCCCGGACCTTATTACACTAGAATTCTTCTTCTGGGAGCACATGAAAACATCGGTGTACGAGGCACCTGTGGACTCCCTGGAAGATCTCGTCCCGCGAATAGCTGTTGCTACGCACAAGATCAACAACACACCGGAAGTCTACGAGAGGGTGCGACAGTCCTTCGTTCGCCGGTGTGGGCTGGGCAACGACGCCCTTGGACGCCAGTTTGAGCAGCTCCTTTGGAGTTTTTCTCTGATGCGATTGGAATTGTGCAACTCATAAATTAGGTATGTCTCTTTGTTTTCACGGTTAAAGGCTCAACATGGATATGTAACTTTACTCTTTTCTGCCACTAGGAGCGGAATGCGGCCCTAGGTTCCACTGCAAATATTGTTCGTCTTGATGTGTACTATCGCCCCTCTTGTTTTGTTGAAGGAATTTACAATCACCCCGTATATTTAAAGGGGAAATATCATTCCTTAATCCACAGAGCGATCAAAGAGTAAAACTCCATGAGGATAAGGCTACTATTATAGTTATACATACAAATGTACCACTCTATTTCTTGAAAAAATTAAAAAAGAGAATGGTATCAAGTCTATACCTTTTACGCGTATTCCTTCAAAGTCCCCTGATGTGTTACCAATGGACCATTGTGCCTTCGGACTGCGAAAAGGAGCGCTTTCTAAACGCAGACTTCAAACAATGATTGGATTATGGAGAGTAGTGGAAGAGGAGTGGAATAAAACACCACTACCAATTTTAAGAAATGCCCTGTTATCTTGGAAATCTAGATGTAGGTTCATAGTCCAGAGAAAGGGATATCAGATAGAACATTTAAGGAAGAAATAAATTTTTAAGCATTAATTGCATTGCTAGAAAATCGTTCTACAAATGTGTGAACATCATCCTCTGTATGCTGGATTATATCATCTTCGGAAAATTCCACTGGATATCATTGCCAAACCTAATAAATTCCACAAAAGATAGATCTTCGAAAAAATCTACTGGATATCATTGCCAATCCTAACAAACTCCACAAAAAATAGATCTTCGGAAAAGTCCATACGTTTTTGTTGCACCCAGTGGCAAATCCAGCACGTTGCGCCTTGGGCTGCCACCTCCCCCAAAAACACGCTTTTCCTTTACAACAAATAATTAAAGCATTGACTTTTGTGAAATTATCCTATTAAATGCACAGATTGTCGTAAAAGTTTTCATAACAACTAAGATTTGCTCTAAATTTGGAGAAAAAATGTTCTGTTCTAGCTTCAGCACAAATAAACAAAAAAACAAAAAAAAGTAGAGGTCCCGAATCTGAGAAGAGAGGAAGCGAAAAGAGATTTTAATTGATCGTGAAAAGCAATGGGAGTGCTTTGTTCTGTTCTCGGACGTTGTCTATTATCAGTAGTAATTGGCAGCAGGGAAAGTCATCGTGAGGAGTAGACTTCGGAGTGTGTGTGTGAGACAGTGTGGACGACAGAGTGAAGTACATACCTCGATTGAGCAATAAACAAAGACTAGTAGCAAATTTTCAAGCTGGAAATTTGTCTATTAAATTAACACATATGAATAGAAGGGATCAAACTTTATTTTAAAAGATTTTATCCAGAGGGGAGATTTCAAAAGCACCAATCTGGTTTCTGGTTTGCTGGAAAAGCAAACTTCATGAAAATAGTGCTGATTTTTCAGTTCTTGTTAACAGTCTGTAATTTAGGCACTACTCAACATAGTCTCGATTACAAGCGATGCATTTGCGCCATCGTTTAATCTAACTCCCGAATCTCCTTTGAAAAAAATGAGGTGTGGACTGTTGTACCCACTTCTTCACAGCCACTTTCACCGCGTCTGTGTCATCAAATCGTTGTCCCGGACTCTTTCCTTCATTGGACTGAACAGATGGAAGTCGGAGGGCACCGGATCTGGGATGTACGGTGGATGGGGGACCATCGACCAGCCTAATTTGCTAATCACCTGATTTGTTGCCAAAGATGTAAGTGGTTCCGCATTGTGATGATGAATGCGGATCCTTTTCAGATTCTTCTTCGGTCTCATCCTCCTTATGGCTTCTCTAAGCTTCTTAAGTGTCACAATGTACCACTCGTTGGTCACTCTACTACCACGTTCCAGAAAATCAAGGACAATGACACCCCTGTCATCCGAAAAACCAATCACCGCCCCGGTGACGCAGTGATCTAAGTGATGGCTTCTGATCATTCGTCCGAGATGGATCCGGGTTCGAATCCCGGTGAGGCATGGATGTCGTGTTTGTCTTACGGCGCTGGCTCTCTCCCTTCCATGGAGCCAGTGGCCCTAAATTACGGACGGGCGGCTGCTTATAGCCCACTGAGTTGCTCACGGTAGTCGTTAAATCTTCAATAAAAAAAATTTAAAAAAGGCACTATGACTTCTGTACTGATCTCTGGCATTTGAACTTCTTAGGCCTTAGTGAAGAGGTGTGACGCCATTCCATGGATTGATTCTTCGTTTCCGGATCGTAAACATACGCCGACGTTTCATCCCTTGTCACCAGATCAGAAAAAAACGTGTCTTCATTGGTTTCGAACGCAGATCAGAGCAGACTCCCACCTTTCTCTATTTCAAATCTGCGAAGAAGAAGAAGGGTTACTATACAGGAAGTATAGTTTCCTACTAAGTGTTTTAGTAGGAAACTCTACTAACATGTGGAATTTGAACGTCTTCTGTCAGTTAATAAAAAAGTTATACCCACTTTTGAATAACTTTCGGTACAGCCCTCGTACTTTAAAACTGAATAAAGCCCTGTTCAAAGAGCAGATGTAAATATGTTACTTTGGATGGGGAGAATTCCACTCAGACTGCCGTAAAGTCACCGATATATGGATAAGCAATGCTGTTGTCAATGATCAAACCAATTTTTCCTTTCTTTGCAGCCACTTTGCGATCAAACTTCCACAGCCACTCTCCATAAAACGAGCTGGTTGTCCCTGTTTTACGATTGTTCTTGTATGTAATAAGCAAACTCTGTATGTTCGTAAAGCCTCTTAGTTTTGCGTTTTTCCCTATAATTAGGTGACAAAAATTTCAGTTCCCGTCATGTGAACGGCAAGAAGCGCAGTTAGCTTTGCTTTTTCTCGTTCCGCTACCAGTTTCTCCTTTCAAAACGAGAGATCGATATGGCAATAACTTATACAAAAGCGCAATTTTGTCAGCGTTGAAAACGTTCTTTTTGTCGAAATTTCTCACCAGACGTTTCATTTGTTCTGAATTCCACCCACTTACAGCTTCTTGATCCACAGATGCACTTTCACCGCAAAGTTTTTTAGTAGGAAAGTTGTACTGTTTTAAGATTTTAGCCTCGCCTTTGAAGCTTGTTTGAACATTCACTTAAATACTAAGCTCTTGGAAAATGAGAATCGATATCGTCCTTTATTCTTCTTTACTTATAGAATTGCAGCTTGCAAACACATATCCGCGATAACATCAAGAACGTATCGAAGCACACCGGACCAAAAATTAGTCACCCCTAATAAAAAGGAGAGTAGGAAGTTACCGGTTGCACAGAGGGCGCCGGAATGGCATTTTTGGGAGATAAATAGCCCTGACGTGGTCTACACGATCCCTTCTGTCTCATGCAGTAGTGAACAGCAACGTGTGTGTTGAATATAATCTGCACTTACTGAGTGACAAAAAGGAGCCATCGTGTTTGGCCGTGCCCACGGGCACAAAGTGAATGAAGTCGCCCAATTTGTTGCTGTGTCGAAGCGTAGTGTCCAGCGAGTCTACAAATAGTGGTGTAGTTCGCAGTCAACGGAAAATCGGCAACGTAACTGTGGCCTGAAAACGATTCTCACCAACAGAGACCGCTACCATGTTTCACGCCTGGTAACTGCAAATGGGTTTCAAACCGGGCGATAACTGGCTTATCGGTGGTCACCCATCCACCGTACAGCCCAGATCTGGCGCCCTCCGACTTCCATCTCTTCGGTCAAATGAAGGACAGTTTCCGGGGACAGCGATTTGATGACACAGACGAGGTGAAATTGGCAATGAAGTGAGTACAACAGTCCACACCTGAATTTTTTCAAAGAAGATTCGAGAGTTGGGTTAACCAATGGCGCAAATGCATCGCTTGTGATGGAGACTATGTTGAGTAGCACCTCTGTGTAGAGAAAGAGTTACTCTACCAACACGTGCAATTTGAACGATCTCTGTCAGTTAATAAAAATGTTATGCCCACTTTTGCATTACTTTCGGTACAACCCGCATATATTACTGTGTTTCAGGAACATGTCATGCCTACGAAATGAGTGCAAAAAAGGAATTGCATTTCATTTCTCCTTTTTCGTACGTTTACGATTGTGATTGCCAACTTATTGTGTAAATCAAAGAGCACTACCTTAAATTTTTTACCGAGTGCGGTTATATCAGAACTTCCGAAGAGGAAGAAAAGAGACTTGAAGAGTGAAATGCAATTTAGCTCTGTGGGAACAAGGAATTACTTCTTCGTCATTTGGTACTCCTGAAGTTTGATTGCTGACACAATACAAGAAATGACTAACAGATGTTCTTGTAAAAATGTGATGGGTTTTGAGGTTATTTCGGGAGTAACAGCTGATAACCTGCAATAATCGGCTCATCTATTTCCTATAATAAAGCAAACTTGTTATATGAATGACCCTTAATAACCGTGTCGTGACGGGACCCATAAAGATAAGCACGTCATGTTTTAGACTTAATAATGGAACGTCAGACTTGTAACTAATGTAAAGAAAAGTAAATGTTGTCAGCCAGTATTCCGAAATAAGCATCAAAATTTTACTTTTACGAAGCAACCAGCCAAAAAAAAAGTATAGGCAAGCATTCGGATTCACGTTGAAAATAGTAGAAAATGAGAAACTGCAGCTCTCTGAAAAAACACACACAAGACCTGATAAAATCAGAACTAGGATAACTTTGTTCATTAGAAAAAAATGTAATGATTTACATAGGGTACATGGCAACTGTCATGACTAAGCATTTCCTTTCTGATTAATAACTGTTATACATACGTAAAGAATCTCTATGTCGTTATCATCAATCCACTTCTGGATGAAGGTCTCCCCTCTTCCTCACCTCTTTAGCCAGTCTCCTCCATGGCACTCAGGAATTTTTTCGGCCACGTGGTGTTCTTGTGGGCCTTTTCCTGTTCCTTGATACCCATTCCACTATTTCCGTTGTCCAAATGTGGTCAGTTTTTCTTGTGGGCCTTTTCCTGTTCCTTGATACCAAGTCCACTATTTCCGTTGTCCAAAGGTGGTCAGTTCTTCTTGTTGGCCTTTTCCTGTTCCCTAATATCCAGTCCAATATTTCCGTTGTTCAACGGTGGTCAGTTCTTCTTGTGGGCCTTTTCCTGTCCCTTGATATATAGTATTTCCGTTGTCCAAAGGCGGTCAGTTCTTCTTGTGGACCTTTTTCTGTTCCTTTATATCCAGTCCAGTATTTCCGTTGTCAAACGGTGGTCAGTTCTTCTTGTGGGCCTTTTTCTGTTCCTTGATATCCAGTCCAGTATTTCCGTTGTATAACGGTGGTCAGTTCTTCTTGTGGGCCTTTTCCTGTTCCTTGATATCCTGGCCAGTGTTTTCGTTGTCCAACGGTGGTCAGTTCTTCTTGTGGGCCTTTTCCTGTCCCTTGATATATAGTATTTCCGTTGTCCAGAGGTGGTCAGTTCTTCTTATGGGTCTTTTCCTGTTCCTTGATATCCTGGCCAGTGTTTCCGTTGCCCAACGGTGGTCAGTTCTTCTAGTAAAATGTCCAGCTTTTGCCATGTCATGGATTTTACTTTGATCGTGATTTTATCCAGTTTTTCCATTTTCCTGATTCATGAGTTCTTATTTCTATCTTCCTTCGTTACACCAAGCATGCATCTCTTCATGAGTCTTTGAGTTGTCCGCAGCCTCTGTATATACACTATAATGACAAAGGTCACCGCACACCAACATGAGAAACATAACATAGCATTTATTGACATACATTAGTACTGTGTCGGTCCACCTTTGGCCTTAATGCATGCACTGACCCTTCGAGACATACTTTCCAAAAGGTTTAGGAACACAGCGATAGGTATGCGCTTCCATTCAGTACCTAATGCTGCCGCTAACTGTTGCTTAGTAGTAAGCCTTGGTTCGAAACTTCTTGTGCGGTGCTCTAACCGATCCCGTAGGTGCTCTATAGGATTAAGATCAGGGCTTTGTGCTGGCAAGTCCACACACGATACGGAATTATCGTCAAACCACGCCGTAACAGTGCTTGCTTTATGGCTCGGTGCATTATCCTGCTGGTACCAACAAGGCTCGGTTCCATAGTTTTGCCACAGAGTCGGTAGGGCATAATTGTCCAGAATATCGAGGTAGACGCGCTGGTTAGCAAGTTGTCCACGATAACCCATGGGCTGGGACCATACCACGAAAAACACCTCTGCGTGAGTACACTGCCAGCTCCAAACTTGACCGTTGGTAAATAGCGTTCCACTGCCTCCATATCCACACACGGCCATCAGACTGATAGATTGTTTATCTGAATTCATCAGTCGGTAGGACCCGTTTCCGTTGATCTACAGTCCACGATAAATGTTCTTTACACCATGCTAAACGAGGAATAGCATTCCGAGTGGCGATAAAAGGCTTATGAGCTGCCCCACGACCACGGTAACCCATGGAATGAAGTTCTCTGCGAATGGTGCGTGTACTGTACATACTGAGTTTTCAACATTTTTACTCACCTATACACTGAGGACTTGTGTAGTACTCCGTCCGTTAGCTGTAACGACTCTCCTGAGGCTTCGACGTCCTCTATCACTGATTTTCTTTGGTCTGCCGGTACGTTTTGCTGCTTCAGGCACGACATGTGTCTTCCACTTATTCAGCACATTAAAACAGTTGACTTGGGTGTGTTTAAACGCCTCTCGGTTTCTCTTATGGACAACCTACTGATATAACACCTAACAATCTGTCCTTTCTCAAAGTCAGCTGTCTCTACCGCCGCGACATTTTCACTCAATCTCACAGTGCGATATGATCGCGGACCGCTGCAGGCTTGTTTTTATAACGTTTGCAGCTGTACTGCGTATCTTAACAACTCAGAGGATCCGTTCATTTGCTCTTTAAGGGATGTCGGGTGACTTTTGTCAATATAATGTATATCGCTCTTAGTTGAGGTCTATGTTCCTGATCTGTAAGTAAGAAATAGAATAATGTTGTAAATGGCTCTTAAGAACTGCAATCGTAAATGGCTCTAAAGAACTGCAATCGTAAATGGGACTCTTGAAAAAATAACTGTTTCTCTGACTCTTAAGAACTGCAATCGTAAATGGCTCTTAAGAACTGCAATGTTTCTTCCAAATGATCTCCAACCAAGGTTTTATACTACTCTTAATTTCTTCTTCGATGTGGATCTTATTTGATATTTGTTGTCAAAGGTAAATGATGGTATCAATTATTTTTAAGCGCTAAATCTTAAGCTCCTCTACCGCTAAATCTTCACCTCTTCTCAAAGCATTATGTAGAGGGTGAGTCGAACGTTTTGCAATATTTGGATAACTTTATCTCTTTATACCTACCTTTACGACGAAAGCTGGCTAGCAATAAAACTATAGACCATCGTGTTGCACCGTCTTCAGCCATCTGTCTGCCATGTCTTCGATTCCTCGGTGGTACTAGTTCTTGACCTTCGACGAGAAGAAGTCCTTCGCCCCAGCTGCTGCCTCCTTCTGGTTGATGAAGTGCCACCCACGAAGGAAGTTGGCCATGGACCAATACAAGTAACAATCCGACGGGGTAAGGTCCGGACTACATGATTAGTGTGTCATCCGTTCGATGTCCTCAGGTTCGTGGATTTTTGGACGGGTCGTTCGCCCGGTATGAGGCCGAGCGTTGTCCTACGGCAGGAGAGAGCGCGTCCTGTTCAGAAATGTCGGGTACTTCTCCTCCAAAACGGCATACATCCGCTCCAGCTGTTCAAAGTAGAAGTTGGCGTTGATGGACCGACCATGTGGAACAAATTCGTAGTGGATTATCCCCTCGAAATTCCACCAGACACAGAGCATCACCTTGTGCTCGAAGCGGCCACGTTTGGCAACAGGTTCTGGAAGCTGGCCCGGGCTCAACCACTGCCGTTGTGTGTTAGTATTACGGAAATTGACCCACTTTTCACCGTACGTAACAATTATCTTTACGAAACGTATTTTGCACGAGTTTTATGGAGTTTCGTGCACACTTCCACTCGGCGGTTCGCTTCAGCTGGCGTCATTTCGTGAGGGACAATGCGGCAGCTCCCGCGGACCTTGCCGAGGTTTTGAAGGTGACGAACAACGGTGGTCTGTGATATGCCCAGCTCGCCTGTTAATCTCCGAGTGTTGGTTGTCGGATTTGTCTCTACGACCTGGCGCATGGCTTCCGAATCCACGGTTCGCGCCAACCTGACCTTGACTGATCGTCGAGGTTTCTGTCACCTGAGCGCAATTTCTTGAACCATCTGGTTGCCGTGCTGTGGTCCACGGAACCTTCCCCTTTTGCATGACAAATGTTTTGTGTTGCTTGAGCAGCGTTATGGCCAAGTTCAAACACGTAAAGGAAAAAATTCCCTAATTAGCCGGTTGACTTTTAGGCGTCCCAACCACAGACAGAACGACGACATGCAATGCTGTTCATAGCAACGACTACCACTTTATATCCCTTTCAACTGACTGCAATGCGTGACTTGAGCTCGGTTAAGCACGTGACATACCCGCCGCAGCACATGCGTTTATGCAAATATTGCAAAACTTTCGAATCTCCCTCTGTGCATCAACTTTTGTTTACTGCAGTTTCACTTTCAAGCTCACTTCTTTACGTTTAAGGGCAAGCTCCTGTAACAAATGCCGCAGCTCTGAGGGGTACTTGCAAAAGTGACCATGTCCTCAGCAAAAGGAAGGTGGGTTGATCCATTTACCTTCCCAATTCAATGATGGAAAAACTTTCTGAAATCTTGAAGAGCTTGGAAAATATGGTGTTATCTTGTTTCAGTCCCTTTCCTATTTTTACAAGTTCTGCGTTCTCGAACAGTCGAACACTTACACTTACATTTTTAAACACATACGGGCGATTGAATCAGAAACTTATTCAATACCAGGTTGGACCTCCCTTAGCCCTAGTTACAGCACGTATGCGGTTCGGCATTAATTCCACGTTGACCAGCCGTATAGTACAAATACCATCAGCCAATGAACTAGAAACGTTTATTCAATACCGAGTTGGACCTCCTTTAGCCCGAATTACAGCATATATGGGGTGTGGCATTAATTCCACGTTGTCCAGCTGTAAAGTACACATTCCAGCCAATGAACTAGAAACTTTTATTCAGTATCGGGTTAGACCTTCTTTAGCCCGAATTACAACACGTATGTGGTTTGGCATAGATTCCACAAGGTGTTGGAGTGCATCTAAGTCTACAGCATGCCAGGAGTTCACCAGACAGTCCTTCTAGTGGCTCACATTTGAAGGATAAGGAGCTTGCCACGGATCTGTTTTCCAAACATGTCCTATGCATTCCCAATGAGGTTTAGATCCGGGCTTTGTGGTTGGCACGGAAGATGGTGAAAGTCGCTGTCATGCTCGCTGAACTACTTCGGAATACATCTTTCGCGATGGACAATAGCTTTTTCGTCCAAACAGCTGTTACGCGCTGAATAAAAAGTCGACATTGCGAGATAGACTTGATTGGAAACAATGTTCAGATACCCTTCAGAGGACACATGACCTTTCCGTAATATCAGAAGTACCCGTTTCGTACCAATGGAACGTGCCCTATACCATGACTGTACCTCCATATCTTTGAGTCATCTTTACAAGGCAAGCTAGATCCACTGCTTTATGAAGCTCCCGCCAAACTCTCTGCATACCATTGGTACTGAAGGTGTACCGCGAATCGTGGGACCACATTACTTTTTGGCAGTCTTCCAGTGTCCAGTCAAGGTGTTCCTGACACCACTGTAGACGAACTTTCCTGTTCTTAGCAGAAACCAGTGGTTTCCGTAGAGGCGTGTGACGACCAATACCGAACCTCTTCAATTCCCTGTATATGTTTCGCTGAGATATGGGTCGAGAACAGCCTTCATTGAACGCTTAGGTGAATTGCTGCACACAGGAAGTCTTGTTCCTTCGTACTAGCCTTCTCAGACGACGGCGATCTAGCTCTTGAAAGATTGTCGTCTCGCCACAGTTATGTCATCTTTGACAAGCAACGTGAGTTATTTTTCCAGTGATTAAAGACCCGGGATATCTGACCATTTGAGAAACCAGTTAGCTCTGCTGTATTCGAAATCGTCGCTCCTGTTGGGATAAACACTACTGATGATTACTGACGGACATCAGTCATACATTGCTGGTTATATCACATAGTGACGCACGTTGCCACTCATTTTGCATATGTGGTAAGTGACGTTTATGTACATCTCCAAAAACCTTCCTAATACAGTGGCCTGTGTGTATTCAGCTTGTTAAAGGGCATGGAGGTTCGTATCTATAGTTCCCAGTACCACACAAGTTGAAAAAATGCTAGTGCAGTATGTACCTGAAAAACTTTTTTAGTTTTTTACTGGGGTTCATCAATTTCGGGTAAAATCTACATGAATGCAATTTTTTGACAAAATTTCTTCCAAGCATTACAAACTTTCGTCACCCCTGGAATGGCATCATGTGATCTTTAACGATGGATCCCGCTTATTCTTTGAGTCATTACATTATGACCACCTACCTAATAAGCTGTAGGACCCCCTTTAGCCCGCAAAGCAGCGGCCACTCGGCGAGGCATCGATTCGATGAAGTGGCGATAGGTATCCTGGGGTATCTGGTACCATAATGTCAACAGCAGGTCATCCAGTTCCCGTACATTTCGGGGGGGGGTGATTTCGCGCGAACCCGCTTTTCTAAGTCGAGCCACAAATGTTTGATTGGGTTCATTTCAGGTGAATTTGGAGGCCACGGAATTAACAGAAAGTCGCCAGCATGTTCCTCAAACCATTTCTTCACGATTCTGGTAGTGTGGCATGGCGCATTATTCTGTTGGTAATGGCCATCACCAGCATAGAACACAGTTGCCATGAATGAGTGAACTTGGTCCACAACGATGTTCACGTACCTGACAGCTGTCAGGGATTGTGCTATTGGGATGATAGGGCTAAAGTGTCCCAAGAAAACATCGTCTACAGCATAACGCCGAAGCCCCCGCCTGACTGTCTCCGCCCAACAGTGAATCCAGGTGCTACATCCCCACTCGGCCGTCTACGTAATACACCGGGAATCCTAGTTCGTGAGACCAGGCCACTTTCTGCCAAGCATCCACGGTCCAATATTGATGATCTTGGGCCCATTTTATGCGTGGTTGGCGATGACGTGCAGCGAGCATGGGGACTCGGCTGGGTCTTCGGCTACCCAGGCCCATGCGCAGAAGGCTGCGATGAACTGTGTGATGGGAAACATTGCCCTGATCGCCACTGTTGTAACTGCGGTTGATTTGTCGCACTGTGGCATTGTAGTCTTTGTGAACAATGCACGACAGTCTCCTCTCACCTTGACTGCTCGATGCTATGTCATTGAGGTCCTGGAATCCGCCGCTCACCTCTCTCTTACAGGGACGGCTAACTCCGTTTTTCAGAATGCTAATGTCAGCATGCATACCGCAGGGATTTCCGCAGAATGTCTTCCTGGTGTATCATCTGTGGCTGCCAGGTTCCCAGAATAATCCTCAATCTGCAAGCACATGTGGGCCCTGATTCGATACGATCTATTGACTCATCCGCGGCAAGCACGGACCACGGCTCTTCTACCACACAACGTGGAACAGGATTTGTAGGAAATACCCCACAGGATGTTATTCGACAGTTCTGTGACTCCATGCGAGACGCTCAGCTCGATAAATTTGCAACCGAGATGGCTTCATATCATACTGATCTGTGCAAAGCCGGCATAATTTTGTGTGTATTTATCAATATCTTCAAACTTTATGATGAGTTCTTTACCTCGTGACTATCATGATCAGAGATGAAAACGTATCATGGGTCAACGGGTCGACAATCTCTTGCGGGTCAAACGGGTCGGTTCAAGGTGTTCCTGACCCGATTACAACCTGGTTTAATTTCCGTTTTATTTTTGAAAAGAAAAATAAATCAAACAAAAAATGCATATTGTGGAATTTTGTGCTCGATTCTGGTGCCAGAGAAGTGAAAGTGGAAAGTTGCCATAGAAAAATATTGCCGTCTCTTTCTTAAAGCCAATAAGATTTCCACCAACTTGTGATACCATATCGTAAAACGGTACTTCCCTTACGTTTGTTTTCAGTGCGAATGTCCAGAGCAAGATATAGGCAAAGGCCTGTCGCCTTCTCCTCTGGTGATTCACACCCCGCGTGTCATATTGTTAGACTGAGAGATACTTTTCACATTGCATCTTTTGCATTGAGCATTCAGAGGTTTTCAGTTGACGTGCTGACATCCCGTTCCATTGCATATCGTGTTGGAATTAATGCTTTATTTGTTAATATTGATGAATTTAATATTAAGGGGATTGAAAAAGGTGTCGAGGCCAACAAATACGTTCTTACTGAAAACAAAATGTGGAAGGGCGAATGCTGGAAGTTGTTTCGTCTCATTAAGACAACAAAATATAGCAGCAACAAGCTTGATTATATAATTTAGAGACAAGCTTGGCTATGTATAATCATATATTGAATTTTGAATTTATAGTTCAAAGCAGATTTGTCCGGATCAGGTCCGGGTCGCGTTCAAATATGTGACGTCCGGTTCGGGTTCCGGCCCAAAATTTTGGACCAATTTCCAACTCTGATTGTTATACATAGTCCTGTCTTATATACACGGTCGAGTCACATTATTGTGACCACCAGCTAATATCCAGAATAACCGCCGTGTGCAGCGCGGACAACAGCTGGACGGGCTGGAAGTGACTCAGTAAGGTGCTGGAAGGTGTTTACAGGTATGTGGAGCAATGCTGACTGTAGTGCATCTGACAGCTCCTGGAGAGTGCGTGGTGGGGGATCCATAGAGCGAACAACACGATCGAGGTGGTCCCACAGATGCTCAATTGGGTTTAACTCTGGGGGATTAGGGGGCCAGCGAAGTAATTTCAAGTCTTCATCGTGCTCTTCCAACTACTCTCGGACATTTGTACCTGTGTGACACGCCGCATTGTTGTGCTGAAAGATCCCATCCTCCCCAGGGAAGACAATCACCATGTATGGGTGTACGTGGTTTGCAAGGATGGATTAATAACGAATTCGGTCCATAGTGCCTTCCACAGACATGAGTGGACCCAGACAATGCCACGAAAACATTCTCCAGACCATAACGCTGCCCCCACCGGCTTGTGTTCTTCCAACAATGGTTGAAGAGTGTTTGTTCTCCAATGTTTCTTGCCTTATACGCCAACGTTCATCCGTTCGATGAAGCAGAAAACATGGCTTATCGGAGAAGGCAATCCTTTGCCAATCAGAAGAGGTCCAATTCCGATACTGCAGTGAAAATGTAAGGCTTTTCTGCCGATGCACCTTCGTTAGCATAGGTATAGTGATCATTAGTCTGCATCGGAGCCCCATACTCAGTAGGATTCTCTGAACTGTATTTTTAGACACACTTCCGGTAGCACCCTGGTTCATTCGGCCAGTGAGTTGCTCCACTGTAGAGTGTGTAACAGCCCTCACGCACCTTCACAGCCGACGTTCACTTCTGATATCAATGGCACTTGGTACTCAGCAGTTTTCACGTCGCTTATTCGTAGTGGTGCCATTTGTCCAAACACGATGCATTTTAACCTCAGCAGCACGCGAACAGTTCACAAACTGTACTGTTTCAGAAATACTGCCACCCTTGTCCCGAAAGCCGCTAATCATCCCTTTTTGCAAATCTGATAAATCACACCTTTTATCCATGACAGCAACGAGTGATATGTTTTCAGAATGCCTACAGCACACCTTATATACCTTCCAAGACAACTCATGACACGTGCCTTCTTTCATTAGCTACGAGCTGTTGACGTCAAAAGTAGGAGGTGGTCACAATAATGTGACTCGACTGTGTATATAGTTCTATATAGATATGCACTATATTAACAAAGGTCACCTGACACCCCTTCAAAACAGAATTAACGGATCCTCTGCGTTGATAAGATGCGCGGTACAGCTGCAAACGGGATAAAAACAAGCCTGCAACTGACCGCGATCATATCGCATTGTGAGAGAGAGAGCTGACTTTGAGAAAGGAAATATTGTTGGGTGTTTCATTAGTATGTTGTCCATAAGAGAAACCGAGAGGCGTTTAAACATACCGAAGCCAACTGTTTTGAATGTACTGAATAAGTGGAAGGCACATGGCGTGCTTGAAGCAGCAAAACGTACCAGCAGACTAAAGAAAATCAGTGATAGAGGACGTCAAAGCCTCAGTAGAGTCGTTACAGCTAATCGACGAAGTACTGCTCAAGACTTCGGTGTACAGGTGAGTAATAATGCTGGAACCTCAGTATGTACAGTACACGTACCATTCGCAGAGAACTTCATTCCATGGGTTACCTTGGTCGTGCGGCTGCCAATAAGCCTTTCATGTCTACTCGGAATGCTACTCGTCATTTAGCATGGCGTAAAGAACATTTACCGTAGACCGCAGATAAATGGAAACGGGTCATATGGACTGATAAATCCAGATACATGATCCATCAGTCCGATTGCCGTGTGTGAGTATAGCGGCAACCGGGGGAACGCTATTTACCGCAGTGTGCTGTTCCTAAGATCAAACTTGGAGCTGGCAGTGTACTCGTGTTGGGGTGTTTTTCGTGGTATGGTCCCGGCCCATTGGTTATCGTGGGCAAACCTGTTAACCGGCACGTCTACCTCGATATTCTGGACAATCATGCCCTACCAACTCTGTGGCAATACTATGGTACCGAGCGTTGTTGGTACCAGCAGGGTAAATCACTGAGCCATAAAGCAAGGACTGTTACGGGGTGATTTGACGATAATTCCGTATCGTGTGTGGACTGGCCAGCACAGGTCCTTGATCTTAATGCCATAGAGTACCTATGGGATAAATTAGAGCGCCGCATAAGAAGTTTCGAACCAAGGCCTACTACTAAGCAACAGTTAGCGGCAGCATTATGTACTGAATGGAAACGCATACTTGTCGCTGTGTTCCAAACCCTTGTCGGAAGCATGTCTCAAAGGGTCAGTGCATGTATTAAGGCCAAAAGTGGGCCGACACCGTACTAATGCGCGTTAATAAATGCTATGTTGTGTTTCTCTTCTAGGTGTCCGGCGACTTTTATCAATATAGTTTATATGTCTTATCTGTATTAGCGTTACGGAACTTATAAAAATCAAACCGAATTAGGTCCGTCTATAGCAAACTTGTAACGTATACTCTATATTCACTTTCCTTTTGATTTTACTATCTCTAGTTATTTTATTTTACTATGTAAATTATCTTCCTACTGAACGGAATATTATTTCACCCGCTGAATGAGATCTGGCAATGAGTGTAAGTCATGACGTGGTGGTAGCTCGTATATAGGCGCGTTCATCGAGAAGGTGTGTGTTGTGTTGTTGCGTTGGAGTTGAGGTTGTGTTGGTTGTGTGCGTACTATAAGAGGAAAGTTTATTCATTATTATGTACAAGATATATGAGTGCCTTAGTTGACCACGAGTCTGGGAAATAAATAGTTGTTCAGTAAGTTCAGTCTTTCTCAATTCTTAGTTTTGTCAGACCTCTGTCTGGCTGTTAGGTTTATGACTTTGATTACTTAATATAAATAACCAGCGTTGAGACTTTGTTTAAGTTCATAATTAACGAGTAACAACACCCTTTTGGGAATTCATTATTTTGAAGCTTAGAGCATTATTCATTCATAATAATTAGCTTAGCAAAAAAAAGAATATTAAAGCTAATTCATTATAAACTTAACTACGTATATGTATTTATACATCATCAAATTATAAGCAAATCTGTTTAGGATTAATATCCTTCGCAGAGAAACCTTGGTACTCAGAATCTCTCTCTCTCTCTCTCTCTCTCTCTCTTTCTCTCTCTCCTTGATTGAGTTTCTAACGACCACTGTGAGCAACTCGAGCTCCGTAAGACAAACACAACATTCGTGCTTCAACAGAATTCCGAACAGGACCCGTCTCCGTCGAATGGTCAGAAGCCCGCGCTTAGACAACTTCGCCACCGGTACGAACATAATTTCTCGCAACTACGTATGGCCTAGAGTAAAAAACGACTAATCATGCAGTTTTGTATTGCCAGGTACTGTACTTCTCCCATACCAATTATCTTTGTGTCTAAGAAACGGAAAATCGGTCCCCCTCCTCCTCCTCCTTCTCTCCTTAACTCAAAGGTTGATGGGTAGCATGGGTCATCCCCCACAAGGTGACGGCTGTGCGACATAATCCTGGGAAATTAAAGTGGTGAGTTCCCGTTACCTTTTACTTCGCAGAACGGGGATCAGAGACAAAGTGCGTCCGGGGCTGACTTTATAGGGAACAATCTGCGCATTCGTGTCCCCAACCACGTGGAGTCTGCGGAAAACCCCGGAAAAACACAGAAAACTGCAGACTAGATGGATGCTTGACGGAGAACCGAACATCCGTCAAAAACGTCAGCCTCCTCCGCCGCACACAGCACGTTAATGAACTGCGCCATACTGTTCCACCAGTGGTCAGAAACTTAATGGGAGACTTACATAGGAGGAGTCGAAAGTTTTGCAATATTTGCATAAACACAGGTGCTACGTCGGGTATGCCACGTGTTTAAGCTAGTTCGAGTCGCGCGCTGCAGTCAGTCGAAAGGCATATAAAGTGGTAGTCGTTTCTGTCAACAGCATTGCATGTCGCCCTTCTGTCTGTGGTTGGGAAGCCTAAAAGATGAACAGTCACAACCGGCTAATTAAGGAACTTCTGCTTTACGAGTTTGAACCCGGCCATAACACTGCTCAAGCAACACGAAACATTTGTCATGCAAAGGGGGAAGGTTCCGTGAACCGCAGCACCGCGAACATGTGGTTCAAAACATTTCGCTCAGGTGACAGAAACCTCGACGATCAGCCAAGGTCAGGTAGACCGCGAACCGCGGATTTGGAGGCTGTAGAGGCAAATCCAACAACCGGTACTCGGAGATTATCAGGCGAGCTGAGCATATCATAGACCACCATAGTTCGTCATCTTCAATACCTCGGCAAGGACTACAAGAGCTATTCCAGCTGAAGCAAACCTCCTAATGGAAGTGTGCACGAAACTCCTAGAAAACCTGCGCGATGTACGTTTCATCAAGAGAATTGTTACATGCGATAAAAAGTTGGTCTATGTCCTTAATCCTAACAAACACCGGCAGTGGTTGAATCCGAGTCAGCTTTCTTAACCTGTTGCCAAACGTGTGCTCTTCGAGCACGAGGAGATGCTCTGAGTCTGGTAAAATTTCGAGGGGATAATCCATTAGAAATCCGTTCCAGACGTTCGGACCATCAACGCCAATCTCTGCTGTGAACAGCTGGAGCGAATGTATGCCGTTTTGGGGGAGAAGTACCCGGCACTGCTGAATAGGAAACACGCTGTCTTACAGCAGGACAACGCTTGGTCTCATACCTTTCGAAAGACCCGGGAAAAACTGCAGGCACTAGAGGCCATTGAAGTGATGCCACACTCAGCATATAGTCCGGATTTTGCCCCGTCGGATTATTACTTGTTCCGGTCCATGGCCTACTTCCTTCGCGGGTCACTTCAACAACCAGGAGGAGGTGACAGCTGGGGTGAAGGAGTTCTTCACCTCAAAGGACGAGATCTGGTAACGTCGAGGAATCGAAAAAACTGGCAGACAGATGGCTAAAGACGGCTCAACACGACGGCCTATACTTTGAATGCTAGTCAGCTTTCGTACGTATGAACAAAAGTGATCCAAATATTGCAGAACTTTTGAATCACCCTTTGTAATTTGAAGAACTACAACTTCCACGCTGATCCAGAGGAAGCTTGAGACCAAGAATACCCGAAAAAAAAACAATGTTGCCTGTTCATTATGTTCTTGCAGTTGAGAAGAATTGAATTGATTTAGTTTTGGGAAAGGTTAGCATCTTAAGAGAGAAACTTGTCTTTCCACCTAACTAAACAGAGATCTTCGATCTCATCGAGAATGATACGTTCCTCTTTTAAACTGCGAACCTTCCCTAAAAATAGTCGATTTGCCAAATGCCAAGAAATAATGAACGAACTATACACAGCTTTAGGCTTAATGTCGAAGAGGCAGATAGTCAACTGAACCAAAATCCATACGGAACCAAATCTTTGTAGATCACTGAGATAGAACATGACAGCGAAGCTCATTAATATAACACACTTTCAGCTGCCACGTGGGAAGCTGTAATGAGCAGCACAAAAACCTGATTCTCCCAGCAAAGTATCAAGATTTTACACTTAAATGCATATCCGTGAAGTTCTTCCGATGCGTGTGCCGAATTTTAGCAGCAAAATTATAACAAAAGGCTGCGACATGTTGCGTTGTGGATATAGAATGATTGCATCACAAAATAAAGACGTTACAGTATTTAATCACATATTTATTAATAAACACAAATCCCAATGAATCAGTCAAATATAGTTTCATTTTCACCAAGTTTCAGTATTGCGAAACTGGTATGCACAATGTGCATGCTTGACTCTCACATTATTGAGTACTTCTCAGGATGAAAATCACAGCCCTGTGACGACGAAATGCAGTTTAAAAATGTGGCGTACAAAACTGAGGAGAGCTTCTTTATTCCGATAAACAGTGAAGTTCGGTTGAAGACAGCGCATGAAAAGGATTTCAACTTTTGGTGATCAACCGTGCTTCGGGAAAGTGTTCGTCCAATATCTTGAAGAAGCATTTCTCCATTCACGAGCCGATATCTGCCCAGTGCAAGCGCCAATTGAAAAGAAATCGCAAAGTTTCTTCCGAAGCAGATGTTTTTAAAACATTTGCTCTTGCGGAAGTAACAGCCTTCCTTTCTCCATCGAAGAACTTCGAACGCAGAAAGCGAAGAAAGTTGGGCGGGAACCTCGTTCGGAAGCAACAGTATTCAGGGTGAGGGGCTTGAAAAGCCGAGGCCTATCCGCTTATATAAGACTTACTTCAACCTTTGCTTCCAAGAAATCGAAGGCCGTTTGATCTCTTGTGCGTTAAAATATCCTCGTCACTTTTCTTTTTTCCTTCCCACAATTCCATAACAGTTCTATTGCTCTTTCTTTTTCTTTCTTTCTTTTTTTCCGCTGACGTTGTATGCAGAAGATTACTTTGCCTGTGCTATAAATATAAAACCATCGAGTTCCCTTGAGCTGTCAAAATACTTACTTAGTATCAAATATTAGAAAGCTGAACACAAACTAACAGGAAGGTATATTTAATTTTGTCGTAACAATGGAGATTTCCAGACATCATCTTTTATGCCTTTCTTTCAGCAAAAGAACGTAATAGACAGTATGGTTTGATGATTTATGAGGTTTCATTGATTCTACAAGGTACACCATTGAGCCATAACATTATAACCACCTACCTAATAAGCCGTAGGACCCCCTTTTAGCCCATAAATCAGCGGCCACTAGGCGAGGCATCGATTCGATGAGGTGGCGATAGATATCTTAGAGTATCTGGTACCATAATGTCAACAGCAGGTCCTCCAGTTCCCATACATTTCGGGGTGGTGGTGATTTAGTGCGAACCCGTTTTTCCAAGTTGAGCCACAAATGCTCAATTGGGTTGAGGTCAGAGGAATTTGGAGGCCAGGGAATTAACAGAAAAGCCGCCCCGGTGGCGCAGTGGTCTAAGCGACGGCTTCTGATCATTCGTCCGAGCGGGGTTCGGGTTCGAATCCCGGTGAGGCATGGATGTTGTGTTTGCCTTATGGCACTGGTTCTCCCCTTCCCTGGAACCAGTGACCCTAACTTAGGGACGGGCGACTGCTTATAGCCCATTGAGTTGCTCACGGTGGTCGTTAAACCTCCAATAAAAAAAAAAAAAATAACAGAAAGTCACCAGCGTGTCCCTCGAACCACTCCTTTACAATTTTGGCAGTATGGCACTGCGCATTATCCTGTTGGTAATGGTCATCACTAGCAGGGAATGCAGTTGCCACGAATGGGTGTATTTGGTCCGCAACGATGTTCAGATACCTGAAGACCGTCAGGGATTGTGCTTTTAGGATAATGGGGTCAAAAGTGTCCCAAGAAAACATCGCCCACATCATAACACCGCCGCCACTGGCTTGTTTCCGCCCAACAGTGAATCCAGTGCCATATACTTCGTTAGTGATCGTTGTATCCCCGCTCGGTCGTGTACGTGATGCACCAGGTATCTAGATTCGTCAGACCAGGCCACTTTCTTCCAATCATCCATGGTTTAATCTCGATGATCTTGCGCCCATTTCATGCGTTGATGTTGATGAAGTGCAGTGAGCATGGGGACCCGGCTGGGTCTTCGGCTACGCAGGCTCATGCGCAGAAGGTTACGATGAACTGTGTACTATGATACATTGCCCAGATTACCACTGTTGTAGCTGCGAGTGATTTGTCCCATATTGTGGCCCTGAGGTCGCTGTGAACAATGCGCGACAGTCTCCGCTCCCCTCTGGCATCAATGAGCTGCGGACGAAACAAGGCTGGACGACGGTTCATCGTTTGGCCATCTGTGCACCACTTTTGATACGTGCTCACTACAGCGCCACGTGAAGAACCGACAAGCCGCGCCGTTTCCGAGATCGTAGTTCCGAGCCGCCTTGCCATCACAATTGGTCCTTTATCAAACTCCGATAAATCGGTAGCTTTTCCCATTCTGACTCCGAAAACTCTATTAACCGAAAGCCGGTTACTCTATTAACCGAAAGCCGCTATATATATACGCTGCTGTCCACCCAAAATGAAACACCAAGAAGGACCCGAGATAGCAAAGCCAGATTTACTAGACACATAACAACAGATACAAAGATGAAACGATTGAGCTTACAGGCCCGTGCGACTTGCGGAACACGCAGACATCAATAGTTCGTGGGGCCCCCATGGCTGGCAATAACGGCCGCTACACGCCGCGGCATCGAACGAAAGAGGCTTTGGATGTGGGCTTGGGGTGTGTCGGTTCAGGCTGCTTCCACGCGTTGCCAACGTTCATCAGGCGTAGCCGCGAGTGGTGCTTGCCTGGCTACTCGGTTGCCGATCAGCGACCAGACGTGTTTAATGGGCGACATATCGGGAGAACAGGTGGGCCACGGCATCAGTGGCACCTGGTGGGCGGTGAAGAATTGTTGCACGATACGTGCCACGTGCGGGCGGGCATTGTCCTGTTGAAACGTGGCCGCTGGCAAGTCCTGCAGGTAAGGGAGAACTACAGGCTCCAAAACGTAGGAAATGCAGCGGTGGCCGTTGAGTATACCGGCGATGCGTTCCAGAGGGTTGCGGGTGTCATATCCAATTGCGCCCCAAACCATAACGCCAGGCGACCGACCGGTACGGCGATGCATAATGCAGGCGTCATACAGTCTCTTGCCGCGGTGTGGCCACACGCGGATCCGACCATCGTGGTGTTGCCGGCAGAAGCGGGATTTGTCGGAGAAGACAATGTCGTGCCATTCCGTAGTCCAGGTGCGGCGTTCCACGTCCCGCTGCCGCCGCACTCGCCGGTGGTGTAACGTCAATGGTAATCGGAGCAATGGGCGCCGTGCGACAAGTCCCCGCTCCTGTAGACGACGTCGAACGGTACGTGCTGACATATGCCCTGAAATGCTAATCGTTTGCATGGGATCTCGCGGGCGACGCGTGCTGCGAATTTCAGGCCAATCGGATGCTTCCTTCTTGGTGTTGCATTTTGGGTGGCCAGCAGTGTACTTCTCTGTCAACTTCAACTGCGCCACCGTTCGGTCTCCAGGCGCTCTGATTTCTCTAGACTGGGGGTGGTTTTAATGTAATGGCTCAATGGTGTATATTACGGCAGGGTATGGTTTCTTTGTTGTTATTGTCTTTTGGGGGGGTGAGGGTTCATAACCCCCGTAAGCAATTCAATTTTCTGTAAGTAGTTACCCGTCCCTAATTTAGGACCACAGGTTTTAAGGAAGGGTAACAGCCAGTGACATAAGATAAGCACATTATCCACAACTCTCCCAGTATCCTAATCCAGACCCACTTGGATAAACGATCAGAAGCCAGCGCTTAGATTTCTGCTCCACCGAGGCGACAGGGTATGGGGGTGTATGGGGTTCCAGGCAAAAGATAAATATGGATGTTTTTTTCTTTCGAAGCTGTCTACGTTCCCTGTAACAATGAATCTAAATTAGAGACTGGCGACATCATATCGCCTCAGCCGAGCATGAAAGTCTTTAAATCCTGAAAAAAGGACAAAGGTACAGTAAATTAATTTTGCATGTTATACTTTTTTTTTTTTTACTTATTGTAGTAATTCATCTTTCTGCTGTTTCCCCGCTGTATTAAGCAGAGATACTGCGCTAATTTTGTAGAACATAAGTTATATCACCGCTCCAGTGGCCCACTGGTCTAAGTGGCTTGTGACTGTTCGTTCCGAGAAGGGTCCGGGTTCGAATCCCGGTGAGGCACGGATGTTGTGTTTGTCTTACGGCACTGGCCGTCTCCTTTCCATTTAACCAATGGCCCGAAGTTGGGAACACGATACGGTGACTGCTAATTATAGCCCATTGAGTTACTCACGGTGGTCGTTAAACTTTCAATCAATAAAAAAACAGTTATGTCTTTGGTTGTTTAACGGAATGATTCACCCCTACTGCCAACAACGAAATGGCGACAAACGAAATCCATTTATACTGCGAATACAATACAGGATTGCAGAGCAAGTCGTAGACTAAGAGCGATATATACCTCTATTTATCCTTTCTTTTGAGTTTCTATTTTCATATGTCCATTGTCGTATAAGGATAATATGACTACCAACCTAAAATGGGAATAACCACTCTTGGTCTGGATGACAGCGGCTAGACGTCGTGGCATTGACGCAATGAGGAGATTGCCCGAGGCACACGTGCCCATTCGGACGGCAGTAGAGCACGAAGGTTCCGGAAATGACGTGGCTGTGCGTCGGCATGTTGGGCCTGTCGATTCAAATGTCCCACAAGTGCTGTATGGGATTGAGGTCGGGCAATTTTACCGGCCAAGGGAGAAAGGACACATCGCTGTCGTGTTTCTGGAACCAGTCACGCAACCCCTTAGCGACATGACAGGGTGCATTACCCTGTTGGTAGATTCCATCACCACTAGGGTAAACGTCGAACATGAAAGGATGCATGTGGTTAGCGAGGATGGAGGGATAGCCATTGGCGTTCAAGGGCCCATCCAGTGGTACCAGTGGTCCAAGGTCATACAAGAAAAACATTCCCCAGACATTGGACACTGCCACCGTCGGCTGTGCTTGACCGACAAGCGTGTCTGGGTGTTGGCTCTCGTGTGTCTGACACCATATCTGCCACCGCCCTAACTTCTGTGGAGTAGAAACCTCGATTCGTCGGAGGAGGCAGCCTTTTCCCACTATTCCACTGTCCCATTACGATAGCCCATGCGAACTGCAGGCATCGTGGCCGATGGACCTGTGTTAACATGGGTGCATTGACGTAGCGTCGGCTCCGGAGGTCCATCCGTAAGAGAGTTAGCTCCACTGTTAGCTCTACCGGTGACAACTACCTAGATGCCCCAGCGTTCATTTGCGTGGTCAGTAGCTGCACTGTTGCGCGTCGATTGCCCTTTACTAATAGACAGAGGCGACGTTTTCCTCTGGGGTCGACGACTTTTGGGGCGCCACAGTTATGACGTCCGGAGGTACACGATGTGCCAGCGCTCCATTCCTGGTACACCCTTACTACAGCACTTCGAAAAAACAGCCCACGAAATTCTTCCACCCTTGGCGTGGCAGCTGATGATCATTCCTTTTTGAACGTCCGTCAAATCACTACCTCTGCCCATTATGCTCAAGTTACGCACTATGGCTCATCTGTCCTATCCGCCCACTTATATCTCCGTATGGTGGACCTTGCCACGTGCACTCTGTGACGCGCCTGGGCGGGTACACTGTGATTCCGGGAGTGGTCGTACTTTTCTGATACGACTCTGTAAATTTAGTTACTTCTTGGTTAAAGATTTTCTCACTGAGCGGCACGTTACTTCCCCAAGTAGGTTGCACATTTTAGCAACTCTGACAGTGAGTCAGAAAAAATAAATTGACAACGCTGAAAGGAAAACGTGTTGAGATAGTGAATATGTTGGCGATATACTTGCAATAGCGAAAGAGGTTTTAGATTTATGTGAATCGAAGAAAAAGTGATGTAGTTATCTGATAGAAGTTAAATGTATCGATACAAAAACTTGTTATTAAGAATCAACGGCCCAGCTTGAATATAGTATATTGGTCAACTGAACTTCAAGTGTTTGGAGAATAAAGAATTCACGGCGTAACAACATAAATAAACGTTTCAAAGCTTTCGCACATCAACCAGATGGTTTTTTTAATGAAGACAGACAGAAACTGCAATCTAAATATTGGGTTGATGCATAAGTTCATGCCGTTTTTTTCACCGCACTACAGGAATGTATTACATCAGAAGGCAAAACGGAATCAATCAACCATGAATCACCCCCTCCTCCCAATTGTTTATCACAGTGCCCAACGTCTGGATAGGTCTGCAATGCCATTGTTGATAACACGCGCAGATTTTGCTGCGAAGAAATCATCATGCTTGTCTGAAGGGACGATATCAGGGGAATAGGCCGGATGTGGAAGGATCTCGCAGTTCATGTCCTGAATGACCATTTTGGTCATGTTTGCACTGTGGAGGCATGGGTTATCGTGTTGGAGAAAGGCACTGTGAGAGCGAACGTGCTTATCTCCTATGGGGACCCGCCCAAAACAATTATACTTCTGTAGCATCCACGCTATAGGCTCATCTCACAGTCAATGGGAATATTTCAAAGGTTCGTTCCTCAGAACTTACTCAAACTCTGATTGGGTGAACAGACGAAACCTCCCCCGCTTTTCTATAATCGATTACTGCGAATCAGGGAGGTGGATAGAGATCGCTGAAATCCCAAGTATAGATTACTCATGTTATAAAATGACACAAGAGGATTGGTTTCAAACTGAAAACAGTTTATTATGGATAAAAACTGAAGTTGAAAATTCAGTCTGTCCGTAGGAGTACCGCTTTCTGGATGTCGATCAGACGTCCCTCAGCTAATGCAGACCTAGTAAATAGTCAAAGTAAACTTAACGTCTCTATCACGATAATACGATAATAGTTCCTACACTTGGGAGAGAGTCCATCTCGTCCGAGAAGCGACCTGTGTCTCTCGATAAATATTCCTATCTCCGAATCCTATCTAACTCCGCTCCGCACTTAGTCCTCGTGGTTTCAGTAGAATTATCCTTTCAGGATAAATAAATAAAGCACGTGAGATTCCCTAAGTCAGGGACCTACATCACGGCTGCGAAACTTATCTTCGCAAAGATTCTTCGACGCCGTTCAGTACATCGACTGAACTCCCGGACCCATAACGCTAGGTCTGAACTCCCGGACCCATAACGCTAGGTCTGAACTCCCGGACCCATAACGCTAGGTCTGAACTCCTGGACCCATAACTCTAGGTCTGAACTCCCGGACCCATAACGCTAGGTCTAAATTCCCGGACCCATAACGTGAAACCCAAAACTTTTCGAGCTCTGTCTACCGGCGAACTTGCCCCTGCAATTCCCGAAAACAGACTAACGCACTGAGTCTTCTCATGCGCCTACCTATCCGACTTTGGTTGGCCCTGCGTATCCGTTCCGCGCGCTCTTGCCCTGAGGCGTTCCACTCCCTCCATGTTCTCTCTCTCTCTCACTGTTGGCGTCGACGTCACGATGGCCAGCGCGCCTTTTTCCCCGTTAACCGGCATCGCCCTTCCTATTTTACGAATACCTCGCTTTCTGTAGTAGGTGTCCGGTACTTCTGATATTTCCATTAGTGGTGTTCCCTTTGACAGACTTAACTTTCCGCAAATTACAACATACATCGAATATAATGCATACTGGCTACATGTATACAATGAATAACGTCTAGGTTCCCAGACCTTCAGGCGTCTGCTCTCTGTTTGACAATACCAGCGAATGTCGCCTGCTTAATTGCTGATGCCTATCAGCTTGGGAACGGCATCCACTTGCCAGAGCGTGAGAATCTCAGAATCTCTTTGTCATGTATCAATACTTTGGAAAATTGTTCTGGAACAATCCATTGCTTTGTTACACATTTGAACCAGTTTGAGTTCATTAAATAATCACATATATGTATATGGATACTTCATACATTAGCATGAAATTGAATAAACGTGATATTCTTCACATTAGTCTATTAATGTACGTGTTCCTAATATAATAGGCATAATGTTCGGTTCATTATTTTCTTGGGTATAAATAATGCGCCCGCTCTCACAGACACCATAGCACCAATGTGGCCGTTTCTGCTGAATTGCTCCCTTCACTCGGCAGAGTTGCTCACAACAGAGTGCAGCGTTTATAGTCCGATTCCTCTGCAGCATTTTCCAGTGAATGATGCCTTCCATGCCCCACCAGACACACAGCATGATCTTCACAGTATGAATGTCCTGTTTTGGACGTGGTGTGGGCGTCTTGTTTGAGCTTAACCATTCCCTCCGATGCCTGAAATTCACGTACGGGCACCACTTTTCATCTCCAGTAACAATACGTGACAGAAAGTGTTTGTGTTGCTGAGAACATTCACGATAACGGGCGAGCAAGGAACCACATATGGCAACATGCTGATTCTTGTCGTCCTCGGTGAGAGTGTGAGGCACCCAAGACCCAAATTTCTGGACCTTTCCCATACGTTCCAGGAGTCGCACTGCTGTGGCCTGATCACAGTCCATTTCAGTAGCTAATTCGCGTGTGGTTTGACGCAGATCCAAGTTGATGAGATGGTTCAAACGATCCTCATCAAAGCGAGATGAACGACGTGAGAGTGGTGAGTCGTTGAGTTCAAAATTACCAACTCAGAACCTCTCAATCCATTTGCGGTCTTCGGAGCAATAGCATCCTCCCCATATACAGCACAAATTTGTGGAGTAGCCTCGGTGGCTGTGAATCCCTTGTTAAACTCGTAGAGGAGCAGATTTCGGAAATGTTCATTCCTCTGTACTTGACTCTCCATACTTCCTGACCTAAAAACCGAAAAAAACATTAGTCACAATCACACAGCGCAATATGATTTAGATACACGATATTACTGGCTACATTTTGATATACAACTGGTCATCTGCGCTGTTACTACTGACCTGGAAAACTGGTGAGATAAAACGGCATGAACTTATTCATCAACCCAATAGAATGCTTCAACATTTTGAATTAGAAAATGAACTGGGCATTTTTCTTTTCTTTTGTAATTGCATGATGATGTGAAAAAGTTTTAGTGGAGAAAAATGATAACTTTTGCTTACATAAACTCCTCTGTGCCTTAAGTTACGTATGAACGATGCGTTTTGCTTCCGCTCCGTTCCTCCACAGTGACGTCAAATGGAAAAGCAAATGAGAGCATAGATACCCGAGAGACCTAACCTAAAGAGACATCTAAGAAACTTGGGAAAAAGCGTTATTTGAAGAGCTGGTTCCAACATCAAATAATAAATAATGATGACTAATAAATAATCCAACATCAACATTATTTATTTTATTAGTATTTATTATTTATTATTAGTATTTATTATTTATTATTAGTATTTATTATTTATTATTTCTATTGAGCTGATTCCAAATTCGCAGAAACTCCAGAAAGACGCTATCAATGCAACCGTCACTCGATTTTAATCTCCTACGCAGTATGAATACTTCACAATCATTATACATTTCCACAAATCTCTGCTCTTTATACATTCAACGTCTTCATTTTATGTTGCTCTGATTCACTGGCAGAGTTGCCAAAATGTACTAGCTGCTCGGGGAGGTAATTTTTGTTTAGTGACAATGCTTAACCAAGAAGTAACTAGATTTGCGTAAGAAAGCAGAAACTCAAAAGGTAGATTAAATAAGTCACATCTTGCTTTGGGAGGTGGGGAGAAGTTAACGACCACCATTAGAAACTCGGTGAGTTATAAGTAGACGATCTTCCTAATAGTTTAGGGCCACTGCTTCCAGGGAAGGAAAACAGCCAGTGCCGTAAGACAAACACAAGATTCATACCTGTCCCGGATTCGAACCTGAACCCATATTGGACGAATGTTCATAAGCCAGCGCTTTATACCACTCGGTAATCGGGACGGACACACATTGCTTTGAGAATCAATTTTTTAACAAAGAAGGAATCAGTATCGTACGAGCGTTGCATGAAAGTAATGCAAAAGTGGGCATAACATTTTTATTAACTGACAGACGTCGTTCAAATTGCACATGTTGGTAGAGTAACTCTTCCTCTATACAAAGGCACTACTCAACATAGTCTCCATCACAAGCGATGCATTTGCGCCATCGTTGAACCCAACTCCCGAATCCTCTTTGACAAAATTCAGGTACGGACTGTTGCACCCACTTAACAGCCACTTTCACCTCTTCTGTGTATTCAAACGTTTTCCCCAGAAACTGTCATTCATTGGACCGAACAGGTGGAAGTCGGAGGGTGCCAGATGTGGGCTGTGCGGTGAATGGGGGATCACTGAGCAGCCAATTTTGTTGATCGCCTGATTTGTTGCCAAAAATGTGGGTGGTCTCGCATTGTCATGGTGAATGTGGATCCTTTTCAGATTCTTGTTCGGTCTCTTCTTGCTTCTCTAAGCTTCTTGAGTGCTTAGAGAAGCAGGATTCTTGCTCGGTCTCCTCCTGCTTCTCTAAGCTTCTTGAGTGCCTCAATGTACCGCTCGCTGATTACGGTACCACAACGTTCCAGAACATCTAGGAGAACGACACCCCTGTCATCCCAAAAAACTATCACCATGACTTTCTGTGCTGATCACTGGCTCCTGAACTTCTTAGGCCTTGGTGAAGAGGTGTGACCCCATTCCATGGATTGATTCTTCGTTTCCGGATCATAAAGATACGCCCACGTTTCATCCCCTGTCACCAGATCGGGAAAAAAGTCTCTTCATTGGCTTCAAATGTTTCCAGCAGATGAGAGCAGACTTCTACCCTTTTCTCTTTCAAATCGGGTGTCAACCGCGGTGGTACCCACTTTGCACATACTTTCCGATACCTTAAATCTTCCACCATCTTCTGTATGACAATGTAACTACAGTCCGATTGTGCAACAAGCTCACGGATTGTGAATCGTCTCTTCCCGTGAATCAATTCATCCACTCGCTGACGATTCGTGTCGGTGGTCGCAGATCATGATCTCCCACTGCGTGGTTTGTCTTCAATTCTAGTTTCCCTTTCTTTAAAGTTCTTCATCCATCTGTGCACATTGCTGTTGTCAATGGTGTTATCTCCGTAAACATTCTGTAGCCTTCTGTGGATGTTGGACAGCCTGCACCCTTCCTTCATCAAGAACTCTTCGCGGCACGTTGTTTCTGCTTGGGATCCATTATTTATCTGCTATGAAGAAGAAGTGCCCTTCTTCTTTTTTATAGAAGAGTTACTTTACCAACATGTGCAATTTGAACGGCCTCTGTCAGTTAATAAAAAAGTTATGCCCACTTTTGCGTTATTTTCGCGATACAACCTTCGTACCATTTAGACTTCTTACAGCACAAAATATTTCTATAAAAAAATTTCGAAATGTGAGAAGTGAGGTTCTGCGCAAAAAACAACGTAGCTTTTATTATGTTCCACATGGATTGTAATTATTCCTCAAAAATACTTTGTTTTCCTGCTTACTTTGTTTAGTAAGACATTTTGACACGTCATTTGCATCCCCTAGATCTTATTACACGTAATGTAGAGGAAATCTCTCTCTTTCTCTCTCTATCTCTCTCTCTTTCTCTTTGGCCTTATCTTCCACGAGCTACTCAAAGCTCCGTTTAATTTTTAAATCTTTCAGTAACGTTTTCATAAAGTTATGCCGTATATTGTGATGACGCTTTTTCAAATAAAAAGCATGAGCTTCTGCTTTTTCGTCAGAGGAAAAAATACTAAATAATGTATTTTTTCGAGATATCTGATTAGCAGCCTTTAAATTCCGTTGTACTTCAATTAATTGGGATGGCAAATATTTCTTGGCATTTGTCATTTCGTGGAATAATATAGCACTGTGCTACCTTTTTCCTTTGTAGGAATATTTTGTTCTAATATGAGAGCTTCTCTTGCTTCTAGTCATTACTTTACCTACTTGGTTTTTTATTTCGTTCAATAACGAAAGTGTTTTTTACCCAGAAACATGCGCAAGGTTGATAATTAGAAATAGGATCTAATGAAACGAATTGCACGATGATTTATTTTGTAAGAAACTTTTGACATTTACGCTAAGAACTGTTACTTACATATGTGAATAATTAAAATATTAGCGCATATTCTCATCAATTATATAATTAGCTCGCTGAAATCGTTGTGCTCTGTGAATGTCCTTTCTGGAAAATCCAAAGTTCTTCAAGTTTCTCAGTTTTAAATAATAACAAAAATTGTTTTTTATATACAGTAGCATTTTTTTTTATTTTTGATTGGATGTTTAACGACCAATGAGAATCACTCGACAGTTGCCGTTCCCAATTTGGGACCACTGGTTCCAGGGAAGGATGGGAGAGCCAGTGCCGTAAAACAAAAAACAATACCAATGATTCACCGGGATTCGAACCCGGGCCCATTTGGAACGGATGGTCATACTCTAGCGCTTAGACCACTGCGCCTTCTATGTACAGCAGTAATCCGTAATCAAGCAAAGTGCGAATTAAAAGTAAGTTCTTTAAAAGACTTTAATTAAACCTACAGGAGAACTCCATTCTCATATATCGCAATAACACGTAGAAAAATACGACTTCCCTTGAATATTTCATGATATATTGAAATTAAGAAATTAATAACTGTAAAATTTCAATGGCAACACTCTTTTTATATACATTGAAGTAACAAATAATTAGGAGCACTTATCTAATGACGTGCTGGTCACCTTTGTCCTTTTTCTATTGGAGGTTTAACGACCACCGTGAGCAAGTCACTTGGCTATAAGCAATCGCCCGTCCCTAACTTAGGATTGCTGGTTCCAGGGAAGGGAGAGAGCCAGCGTAGTAAGACAAACACAACATCCATGTCTCACCGGGATTCGAACCCGGAACCATCTCGGACGAATAATCACAAGCCAGCGCTTAGACCACTGCGCCACCGGGGCGACACCTGTGCCCTTCAAAATAACATACTTGATGTGGAACGAAGTGCTAATATCGTTCGCCAGGGGTGTTAGTCAAGCGAATGCGATGGCTTCCGTAAATTGCCGAATTTCGCTGGAGAAGAATCTTTGTTTCGAATGCCTCTCATTCCACGGGTGTTCTATTGGGTTCAGATCTGGAGACTCTAAAGATAACATTAACATTTTGAAGTCACTGCTGTGCTTCTGGAACAAATGTTTGATGATTCGAACCTTGTTGCATCTTACTGGAAGTAGGCCTCTCCATCTGGAAACACCGTGGACATGTACGAGTGTGACTGGCCTGCAATGATGATAAGATACCTCGTGGGCATCCAAATGCTCTTCCAGATTTATTAGGGAACCCAATGACTACCGTGAAAGTTGATCCCAGATCATTTCACCACCTCCACCAGCTTGTACAGTTGATGCTAAAATTCACGAATGAGTACTATTGACGTCCTATTGTGGCCTGTTCATTGGCGTGTTTTACACCATTGTCATACGCCCACCAAGAAGGAGGCGTCGGATTGAAATGAGATTTTAGTAGTGAGATGGTACATACCAAGTGCAGAAGTAATTACAATATCACAGCAGCAGGACGATTTCCCGCGGACATACGGTGCACGTTCAGGTCAGCGTTAGTACCGCGTCGGACCGCCTCGTAATCGAATACATGTGGTGATACGGTCCGGCATGGAGTCAAAGTGACGCCGTATGTTGTTATGGGACAGATGGCCTACAGTTCTGGCAACTGAGGCTCTAAATCACGGAAACTGTGACATGGAGAAGGCTGGCGTCCCATCTGGCACCACACGTGCTCGATAGGCGAGAGATCAAGCCATCTGGCAGGCCACGGATTTGTCGAAGCGTGATGTACACAGTCCTGGGGAATACGAGCCGTGTGTGGACCGGCGTTATCTTGCTGAAAAATGGCTTCGAGCCGCCTCTCCAAAAAAGGCAGAACATGGGGCCGCAGGATCTCCTGTACGTAGCGCTTGGCTGTCAATACCCCGCGGATCACTGTGAGGAAAGTCCTGCTGTCATACGCGATGGCTCCTCACACCATCACGGCTGCAGTTCGGGACGTGTGCCGCTGTACAGTGAGTTGGGGAGTGTAGCGCTCACCTGCTGTCCTCCACACTCTGACACGATGGTCGTCCGTACTCCTACAGAAGCGGGATTCGTCGCTAAACACTATACGTCCCCATTCCATAGCATTCCACGTTACTCGCTGCTGACACCTCTGCAATCGACGACAACGATAGTCAGGTGTTAATGGCATAAAACGTAACGGCCGTCGAGAGTGCAAATTCGCCTCTCTCTCTTCCAGGTGTCCGGAAATGGTTCTGGCAGACACAGGAGTCCCTTATACAGCCGCCACTCCATTGTGGAGTTGCAGGCAGAAGCGGGACTCGTCGGAGAAGATAATGTCGTGCCATTCCGTAATCCAGGTGCGGTGTTCAATGGCCCACTGCCGCCGCACTCGCCGGTGGTGTAACGTCAATGGTAATCGGAGCAATGGGCGTCGTGCGACAAGTCCCCGCTCCTGCAGACGACGTCGAACGGTACGTGCTGACACAGGTTGTTGCGCAACACACCCTAATTCCCGCGCTAACGTTCGTGATGTGGCGGTGCGAGCCGTCAATGCCCACCGCACAACATGCCAGTCCTCTCATTTAATGATGTACCGCGGCTCCGGCAATCGCTCACGTCGGTCCGTCCGTCCCTCCTGCACCCACTGAACCCATACTCGCCACACTGTGGCTGGATGTCATCCCACACGGGCGCCGATGACTCGGTACGATAAACCACTGTCGCGATAAGCCACTATTCGTCCTCTGTCGAACTCCAAAACGTGCTGGAATGACTGCCGTATTCTGCGACGAGTCATCAGGAAGCTTCCCACGTACAGGTCCGGCAGCATAACACACTTCCAATACTTACACCCCGCCTTCTGTGCACCCTTCTTATAGTGCTTCTCGGTGGCGTGCCGGGCGCACATGATTTGCATATGCCTTGCAATGCTAATCGTTTGCATGTCCTCTCGCGGGCGACGCATGCTGCGAATTTCAGGTCATTCGGAAGCTTCCTTCTTGGTGTTGCATTTTGGGTGGCCAGCAGTGTATATAAACAATAAGTAGAAGGATGCATTGATTAGACATTTTTCTTTTTCAAGACATAACGGCAAATTTTTCTCCAAAATTGCACTCTTTGTAGCAAATGCACTGGAGCTAAGTTTTATACGTCTATAAATTTCTTCTTCAATGTGGCCCTCTCTTGATGTCTGTTGTCCAAGGTAAATGGAAGCACCAGTTTGTTGTCCATCTGCCAGTTTGTCCGTACGTCCGCCTGTTTTTAATAAATATCTCGGCGTTTGGGAACCGTTTGAGACAAAATGGAAGTTTACTGGGTGACTTTGAAAGACCGAACGTAACAATCACACTATGTTTGCACTTTTTGCGTGTCCTGTGTTTTCGATGAATATCTCAGGAGCAGTTTGTGATGAATATTTGAAAATTTCTGGATACAGAAATTTTTCACTCTTGCCGATGTAAGCGCTTTGTCTGTAGGTCTGGCTGTCTGTTCAAACACATTGATTAAAAACTGGAAAACCGTTTCAGGCTGGAGGTTGTCATGTTCATAAAGAAGAGTTTAATAATCAAATGAGCATTTTTACAGCATAAAATTAATTGTTTGTTTGTTTGTTTTATTTTAGGCCAATACTTCATAACACACACACACACACACACACACACACACACACACACACACACCTATTAAACCTTAAGGGCATTATTATTATTTTAGGGGTCCGAACCCGTTGGACCCCCAGTCGGTGTGCCACTGTATTTAGATATCTGACTACTCAGATTGATTTTGTCCAGCCTAGAGGCTCTTTATTGTTTTTTCCACCTTATTCCTTCACTAAAATTATTCCTACGAGCCACTATTCAAGGGTCGGCAATTTCGGATATTATACGACAGGGTTTTTTTCGAGAATTGTAGAGCCTGTACAAATGAGGTGCTTTTCATATCGAACTGTCCCGCATACACGACTGTGTTTTATGCTAATTTTGTTTGCAGATTTGAAATCAGAGTAATTTTTGATGTTAAATATCTAACTTTACAAGTGCCATGCGGCCCAAAGAGAGTTTTCTCTGTAATTACAAGTACGTAAACGTGCGGTCAAAAACATGTATGACATTTAGAAGCTGCCAAACTAAAATTTAAAAAATCAAATGGAAAATAAAATTCACAAACATTCATCGTGTTGTGTGATCTAACACGCAAAAAAATTGTTTGATCTGAATGAAACAACCTATCTACTGTGTCATTTCAATTTTTCGAGTTTCTAAGCTCCTCTCAGGAAAACTACGAACTATATTAAAATTGCAAATGAGTTATACTATATTAAAATTTAAATTTATTAGAGGTCTCCCACTTACATATACGAAAAAAAGTCTTAAAATACAGACTACAATTGTAGATTCCAGTTAACTGGGTCTTCGATTAAGCGGTTTTATAACGAAGTGAATTTCTCCGTCATTTTTATCCGTGCCAGGATTCGAACCCGGGTCCACTCATTCCGGAATAAGTTGCTCTACCAATTAAGCTACGCGGACGTTTTATTCTGATTCCTATCTGCCTTTATGTCGTGTGCGTCCTTCTGGCAGGTACGTCACATCTCCTGGTACGTTACATCATCTCCCCCTTATTTTTTATTTTTTTTTCGAAGTGCTGGAGAAGGGATTCTCTGAATTTTCCTATCTGGCGGTGTGGAAATAACATCACACCCTTGCGAGATTTTGAACGGTCGGGTCAGCCGGAAAGTTCGGGCGCCATTATAACGAAGTAAATTTCTCCGTCATTTTTGGTCTACGCCGGGATTCGAACCCGGGTCCACTCATTCCGGAATAAGTTGCTCTACCAATTAAGCTACGCGGACGTTTTATTCTGATTCCTATCTGCCTTTATGTCGTGTGCGTCCTTCTGGCAGGTACGTTACATCTCCTGGTACGTTACAGTTTGCTTGGGATAATTCTTGGAGAACATCCGAAATTAGATCTTTGGGATAACGATTCGCGTTATTGAGGCAGCTGTTTTTTTTTTTTTTTTTTTTTTTGGTTTTTTTTTTTCGGGGGCCAAAGTGTTCTAGTCCGGATGTGCCTCAATTAGCCAGAATCTGCTGCGTAGATAACAGAAACACCAAACATGACATTCGCTGTCACTTCCTTCCGGAACTGTAATTGTCTGCTTTGGCAGAATGTCTAAAAGTGAAATGAATTTAGAAAAAAATGATGACCGAATGTCTAAGAGTGAAATAAATTTGGGAAAAAATTAATGGCCGAGTGTCTAAAAGTGTGACAAGAAAATGAAGTCTACAACTAGAGCTGATTGCTTCGAGGGCTATCAATGCAGAAAGTTGACTAAGGTTACGTTTAAACACATACTCGTCGTGGGATGGACTCAGTATGTACAACTTGTGCGTGTGAGTTTCTCAAGCACTGTATTCCGCTGTCTACGCGATAATGTGTAAACATCGAATCAAAGGGACGCCAGGACGAGACGGAATAAAATAACTGCAAAGTCATTCTTAGCATCGCAGCGCTGTCAAAGAAGTGTTCTTTACTTGGTCACATCACCTCTTTGGAAACCGGTATGGCATCTGGGCAGCTATTTGGTCCCCCATGCGTAGAACAGACTTGACCTTCCTTGTGTGATTAATCTTCCCAATTCTTTTATTCGTATCTACAGTCGCCACTGCGAAGAGTTAGCTGGATCGAAACAGATAGAATGTTTTTCTCTTCGCATCCTTCTCTTTCCATTCCCCGAGCCTTTTGCGGAGTGGAATTTTCGTTAACAGCTCCTTAACCCTGTCTGCTTCGGTAGAACTCATTGTCCACCCTTTTATTCAGGAAGATGTGATCATTCTAGTGCCAGTCGTGTGCTGCATTTTCGTTAGCCGACGATAATAAGATCCAACAAGAAAATTTCGTGCTAGGAGTACTAAGGAAATAAATTTACAGTCTTATGCACAATAGGTTAAAAACTTTAATTAAAATATTTACAGGATAAAGGTACTTCATTACATTACTAATTAAAAGCACTCTCTAACAGTTAAAAACACAACGCTTGACCTTTCAGGCCTACTTTAGACCCTTCTTTAGACGTAGTTCAGTACAATGTTGATTAACTTAAATGCTACAATCTTTATATACACAGGGTGTTACAATGATTTAGGTTGATGCGTTTGCGCAGGTGTTAAGAAATTTGTGGAGACTAATAGGTTAAGCAATTGGTCTTTCATTGTCCAACAACCGTTTTCATGGTTCTCCAATAACGCACTGGTAGTCCCCATTACAGATTTGATGTCGTAACTTGTACATATGCATACTTTCAGTTAAGAATAAGTTTGACTTTCTTCTTGCTGTACAAAGAATGGTCACAACATCCCACTGAGATGTGCACGCACCTTGTAAATACAGTTTTAGATATATCAAATACGTGGAGATAATGTAAATGGACGATGTCATCACTCTTTCCACGTTATTTTTTAAACAACGCATAGCGACTGAAAAAATTGTATTCCGGCACTGCTGGGATCGAACCCCAGAACTCTCGATAACTAGTCGAGTGCGTTCGAATTTACGCTACAGCGCCAACAATTCTCAGCGCCATGCGTGGTTCTGAGAGTGTTCTATATATAAACCATTTCTATCGCCCTTTGAATTTATCAGCTACAATTAAAATAGCTGTTGCGTTAAATGCCACCAGATGACGACATCTCAGTTGCTGAAACCATCAATACGTATTCGTGTAGTCAGATGCTGACTGATAAACCACGCATGGCGCTGAGAATTGTTGGCGCTGTAGCGTAAATTCGATATATATAAACCATTTCTAACGCCCTTTGAATTTATCAGCTACAATTAAAATAGCTGTTGCTTTAAATGCCACCAGATGACGACATCTCAGTTGCTGAGATCATCAATACGTATTCGTGTAGTCAGATGCTGACTGATAAACCACGCATGGCGCTGAGAATTGTTGGCGCTGTAGCGTAAATTCGATATATATAAACCATTTCTATCGCTCTTTGAATTTATCAGCTACAATTTTTTTTTTTTTTTTTTTTTGATTGGAGGTTTAACGACCACCGTGAGCAACTCAATGGGCTATAAGCAGTCGCCCGTCCCTAATTTAGGATCACTAGTTCCAGGGAAGGGAGAGAGCCAGTGCCGTAAGACAAACACAACATCCATGCCTGACCGGGATTCGAACCCGGACCCCTTACGGACGAATGATCAGAGGCCAACGCCTTAGACCACTGCGCCACCGGGGCGGCTCAGCTACAATTAAAATAGCTGTTACGTTAAATGCCACCAGATGACGACATCTCAGGTGCTGAGACCATCAATACGTATTCGTGTAGTCAGATGCTGACTGATAAACCACGCATGGCGCTGAGAATTGTTGGCGCTGTAGCGTAAATTTGAACGCACTCGACTAGTTATCGAGAGTTCTGGGGTTCGATCCCAGCAGTGCCGGAATACAATTTTTTCAGCGGCTATGCGTTGTTTAAAAAATAACGTGGAAAGAGTGATGACATCGTCCATTTACATTTAAATACAGTTTAGCTTTCCAACTGGTGTTTAACACTGCTGCTATCTGCGGTTCTGTGGGTTTACCAATCCGTGTAAATGTTCCCCTATCTGATATATTCGTATGATGTCCACAATTTTACGACAACGCGGTGTCCTTTTTCATAAGTAGCCATAATTTTCGAAACATGTTCTCGTGTAACGCCTACTGTTTCTGCCGTTTTTGTTACTGAAGCTCCTGCAAGATGCGCACTAAATGTGCCTTTTGAGGTCACTGGTATTGTGGACAATTACTCCACAACAGTTGTTTCACATGAGGCTGTGGCACTACTGCGTGATAGATGATATCGTACTGCACACCTTTATATACCTCACATGCCGAGTGATGTAGTTCCTGTGATTTGCATACGGCGCATTGCGTGTACTCCAGTTGTAGTCGGTGTGTCAATTATTTTGATAAACCCTTGTATATATACACTATCTACCAACAAGTAATTGGACACCCTCTGCAATCGACGATATATGCGGTCCTGATACACGTCTCGGCCGCCGCCGTTAAATATCGTGTGGGAAACAACAACGCAACCAGTCGCATGCAAGATGCCACGCAGTTCGGAGCTCTCTGATTTCGAGAAAGGTGTAATCGTCGGGTATCACAGAAATGGCCGACCCATACGTGATATATCCAGCGAGGTGAAGTACCCAAAATCGACAGTGGCTTACGTGATTTGCAAGTGGAGGATGAGAGGTGACTGTCGGAAAGTGCCCCGACCCGGCAGACCCACAAAACTGGGAGTTAGAGACCGAGGGGTGCTGGCCAGAGAAATTCGGAAGAACCGCACCAAATCGATGGGCCACATCCGCGAGGAGTTTCAACAGGAATCCGGGAGTGTTCTTTAGATGAATACCATCCGTAAGGAAACCCATCTGCTCGGTCATCATGGACGTGCTGCCGCCCACAAGCCTTTGATCACCAAGTCCAATAGCGCTGCTCGGCTAACATGGTGCAAAGAACGTCGACAGTGGACCGTTGAACAGTGGAAACATGTTCTCTGGAGCGACGAATTAAGGTTCACCCTCTACCGTTCGGATGGCAGGGTCTGGGTTTGGCGTCTGCCTGGAGAACGACGCCTCCTGTCGGAATGTACTGTGCCAACTGTGAAGTTCGGCGGCGGTGGAATTATGCTATGGGGATGTTTTTCCTGGTATGGCACGGGACCCTTGGTCGCAATTCCTGGTACACTCAACGCCGAGACCTACTGCACCATTTTGGATGACCATGCGCATCCTACGTTGTGGCAGTTTTACGGGTTGGACCCATGTTACTTTCAGGATGACAATGCCACTTGTCATGTTGCGAGGTCCACCATGGCTTGGTATGGTGACAGTAGGGTTAATCGAATGGACTGGCCTGCGCAGAGCCCGGACCTTAACTCTATCGAGCACCTCTGGGACAAGTTGGAGCGTCGACTTAAGGGGTGTCCCCACTGTCCGAAATCGGTGAAGGAACTGACCTGTCTTCTCCAAGCCGAGTGGAAGAAAATACCGCTAGCCGTCGTACAACGCCTGCTTGAGAGTATGCCCCGGAGGGTCGCAGCTGTAATCGCCGCTCGTGGAGGCTCCACCAACTATTGAAGGTGAATAAACTTCGTTTTACTTTGCAATCACAGGTGTCCAATTACTTGTTGGTAGATAGTGTATATGGGATTCAGGGTCAGGTGATGCGTAACATATCATACCCTCTCCTTGGCAAATGTCAACCCCGCTTTCTCGTGGTGCATCCTGTTCCCACTAAAGGGGCTTTGACGATCGACGAATAGCTTTATAACAATACGGCCGAAATTAGAGGAAATTCTCTCCCACACTCACCAACCCGATTGGCCAGCGTGGTGATCTATGGTTAACCCTCACCCCACCCCCATCAGTCTCCGACCCTCACCAAGATCACTTCAAAGCTGAATACTTGGCTCTCATATGCCAGACCAAAGCACCGGCCAATGTGACATGAAGGCAGAGAGTGCAAAATATCCACAGAGGTCTGGACTAGGCTCCCAGCTGCCATCTGATGCTGCCCTTGGCTACGTTCAATGGACAATCTCTGTCTTCTGATTCAAGACTCCTTGAATTGGAGGAGAAACTACAAAGAATCAAGTGGCACATCATCGGGCTAGGGAGGTAAGAAGAAAGGGAGAAGATCCCATTGAACTGAAAAGTGGACATATCTTCTACTATCGTGGGACAGATACTGGCAGAACTAGTGGTGTTGGATTTGTAATAAACAAGAAACTGAAGGATAAAGTTCTAGGAGTTGAACGTTCTTCGGACAGAGCTGCGCGACTCGTTATCCAACTTTCAAAATCAAACAAGACTCTGATTGAGATTATTCAAGCTTACTCACCTACCACAAGTCATCATGAGGAAGAAATTGAAGAATTTTACGAGGAAATTCGGCATCTACTGTAAACAAGAAGGGCAAGCAGCACTTGAATATCATTATAGGAGATTTCAATGCGAAAATAAGGCAACAGCAACAGAATGAAACTTCGGTAGGGAAATTTAGGTCATGGCAACAGAAACCAGCGAGGAAATACTCTCGTATACCTTCAGAGCCAGAAAGGTTCTTCATCGTGAACTCCTTTTTCAAGAAAAACCCACGTAGGAAGCAAACATGGAGACATCTCAATGGGAACGACGAGGAAAATTGAGTTTTATATGTGTAACAAGAAATTCGCCATCGAACACTGTAGTATTCTAAACAAGTTCAACACAAGTAGTGGCCATAGCATAATGAGATGTAAGATGCACCTCAACACTAAACTGGAACGTGGTAAGCTCTTCGTGGTAAAATTCTCCCTATAAGATTAAAAGACAGTAACAGTAACATAAATCCTTTACATAAATCCTTTAAATCCTTTACATAAATTCTTTTTCTTTTAATCTTATAGGGAGAATTTTGACTCAGTTTTCGTTTTGATGTTTCTTTTTCATTTGTACAACAGTACATGTGACATTATTGTTTTGGTAAGGTGTTTTATAGTTCATGTTTTAGTTCAATTTTAATTCTAGTGACTCTTCTGTATTTTCTATTGTTCAGGTAGGGAAGACAGAATGCATCAAAATTTACAACTCAAAATTTCAAATTGGATATCCATTATTGCTTTATTGAGATTTTTGCATTCTCATAAAACCTGAACTGAACTTGTGTGCTTAGGGCCTCTGGATGTCTTTCCCTGAAGAGTGATCCAGGGGTTCTGAGTAAACGTTTTTATAAATAATTTCTTAACATTGTTTCGTCATTTTGTCATTCACTTTAGTTTGGTTTTTTTTAGTTGTTTTTTTTATCTGAAGGTTTTTGGCCTTATTTGTTTGTTTATGACGGTAGATTGCTTGTATGTTAATATTCTTTTACACATGTATATATATACACTATCTACGAACAAGTATTTGGACACCTGTGATGGCAAAGTAAAACGAAGTTTATTCACCTTCAATAGTTGGTGGAGCCTCCACGAGCGGCAATTACAGCTGCGACCCTCCGGGGCATACTCTCAACCAGGCGATATACGACGGCTAGCGGTATTTTCTTCCATTCGGCTTGGAGAAGACAAGTCAGTTCCTTCACCGATTTTGGACGGTGGGGGCACCCCTTAAGTCGACGCTCCAACTCGTCCCAGAGGTGCTCGATAGGGTTAAGGTCCGGGCTCTGCGCAGGCCAGTCCATTCGATTAACCCCATTGTCACCATACCAAGCCATGGTGGACCTCGCAACATGACAGGTAGCATTGTCATCCTGAACGTAACATGGATCCACCCCGTAAAACTGCCACAACGTAGGAAGCGTATGGTCATCCAAAATGGTGCAGTAGGTCTCGGCGTTGAGTCTACCAGGAACTGCGACCAAGGGTCCAGTGCCATACCAGGAAAAACACCCCCATAGCATCATTCCACCGCCGCCGAACTTCACAGTTGGCACAATACATTCCGTCAGGAGGCGTTCTCCAGGCAGACGCCAAACAAAGACCCTGCCATCCGAACGGTAGAGGGTGAACCTTGATTCGTCGCTCCAGAGAACCTGTTTCCACTGTTCAACGGTCCACTGTCGACGTTCTTTGCACCACGTTAGCCGAGCAGCGCTATTGGACTTGGTGATCAAAGGCTTGTGGGCGGCAGCACGTCCATGATAACCGAGCAGATGGGCTTCCTTACGGATGGTATTCATCGAAAGAACACTGCCGGATGCCTGTTGAAACTCCTCGCGGATGTGGCTCATCGATTTGGTGCGGTTCTTCCGAATTTCTCTGGCCAGCACCCGTCGGTCTCTAACACCCAGTTTTGCGGGTCTGCCGGGTCGGGGCACATTCCGACAGTCACCTCTCATCTTCCGCTTGCCAATCACGTAGGCCGCTCTCGATTTTGGGTACTTCAACTCGCTGGATATGTCACGTATGGGTCGGCCATTTCTGTGATACCCGACGATTACACATTTCTCGAAATCAGAGAACCCTGAACTGCGTGGCATCTTGCATGCGACTGGTTGCGTTGTTGTTTCCCACACGATATTTAACGGCGGCGGCCATGACGTGTATCAGGACCGCAGATATCGTCGATTGCAAGGGTGTCCAATTACTTTTTTGGTAGATGGTGTACATATATATACAGTATACTCATATTATATATCGTGTATTTATACATTACTTAGCAGAAAATGTATGCTCCCAGAAAGGCTAGAAAATTTGTAGAAAAGTATAATCAGACACTGCTCTCTCGGATACAAAAAAGAGTTTTTCTCGTACGATTTAAAGAAAAAGAAATAACATTCCAAAAAAGGTACGGAAGCTCATAAAGATAACTTCTGTAGATGCATACAGATGACAAAAGAAGTGACAATGAGTTACTTTCTGTAACTCATACAGGTGACAAAAGAAGTGTTGATGAAATGCTATGAAATGAAATCCGGATGGCAATAATATTGAGCAAGAGTTGTGTTATGTAGTACTGGAGCAAAGCAGTTAATACGTTCTCTGTCGCGTAGTGTATTCTAATCAGGAGTCTCTTATTTTAGGAGCAGCATTAAGCAGACTTTCTTCTATTGCAAATGAAAATAGTTCTAAGCCGTAAATTTTCACCTTCCTTTAAAGAGAATAACTGTTCTTACTTGGCTAACACGGTTCAAATTCTCGAAAATCTTCTTAACATTCAAGTGATTAGAGCAGTTTTATCTTTTGGTTTTGTAAGTCGACGCAGCTGGCTGCAGAGGAAGAGGCGGAGTGTAAGACGCACCCAGCCATCTGCGGCGCAAATGGCTTCTCATCCATCGCGCTTGCTTCACGGTGTCCATTTATTAGCAAGGAAAGGGTGTCGTTAAGAGAATCACAGCGCATGCGCAGACAAGGGAAAGGATGCCGTGGATTAACGACGTGACTCGTCCACTGAGTATTTGGCTGGCGAAAAGTTCCCAATCTTTTAACAGCTTTGAATCTTTTGCGAGAGTCGTCGAATTCCCACTCTTCGACGACTGTGCTTCCCTTAATTCAAAAGACCTATACCAGTAATATTACCGGTTTAAATTACAATCCTTAAGTACTTGAGTGGATTAATCGAAACTCAAAACTCAGCGTTTTATCGCATTATCAGAAAGCACATGTCAATAATACTCTACGAGTTCTATTTCTTTTCTTTTTTTCCAATGTATTAACTTCCAAAAACATTGGAAGCTCGTGTTTTAAAGTATTAGTTTCAAAAAGGGAAAACAACCAGAACGAGGCCATGTTCAGACGAGAAAATAAAATACATTCTGAAAGACTATAGTTATGATGACGTTTTTAATGGTCTGTTTTTTTCAAAAGTGCTCCGGACGAAGAGCTAAAACTCAGAAATATAAATGCAGGAGGAAATCCCTAAAGGTAATAAATACATTGCTGTTTTCACTTTTGAGAAAACATAAAAAACAAGAAAGACGACGAACTTTCGGGTGCAATAAGCACGTCTTTTGAATCCGTTCTGATGCAACTTAAATTTATCAAAGCTATTCAAAGTTAATGGAACTGGTATGGAAAACAATAGTATCTGATGGAAGAAGTTTTTCAATCGGGTTTTTAATCCCTCAGATATTGCCGTAAGCGAAATCGTGAGATTACGTCCTCTGGTTGCAGACTTGTGCGCTAAGAAAAACCTGAATTTATATGAGAAACATTTCGCACCGGAAACGCTCTCCAATACAGAAAGAATATTTCAAATCGGACTCTTAGAAACAATCGACAAAAATAAGATGTGACTTTACGTCCCCTGGTGGAGAAACCATGCATTATTTTAGGAAGAAAGTATTCTCAAAAGGTTTATCCATATGAGCGGTATCGGTCCAAGAAAAAAATATTTAGTCGAGTTTTTAAGAGCCCAAATTTTACTACAAATACATCAGAAGCAGAAATTAACGCTTATGCCCTCTGGTGGCCAAACCGTTCCTTACCAAACACTAGAAAGTATGTGAAAAATATTTTCCATCAGGTCTTGTATGCGATACAGGAAGAACTTTTCAATTCGGAGTTTTAGGAGCAGAAATAACGCAGAAAACGCAATTTACCTCTGTGCCCCCTAGCGGAAAGTCTATGATTTACTTGAAAATTTTGAATTTATAGGAAAAACATTTCGCATCGAAAACACTGTTCGACAAAGAAGGAATTTTTCGAATCAGACTCTTAGAAGTAGAGATGTTGACAAAAATAAGATATACATCAACGACCCCTGGAGCAGAAACCATGCATTATTTCAAGAAGAAAATGTTCCTAAAAAGTTTGTCGATATGAGTAGTATCGGTCAACAAACGACTTTTTTCAATCTAGATTTTAGAAGATTATATTTTACTGAAAATACATCAGAAGCAGAAATTAAGGCTTACGCCACCTGGTGGCCAAACCGTTTCTTACAAAAACTAGAAATTATGTGCAAAGGATTTCCCATCAGGAGCTGTATCCCGTGCAGAAAGAATGTTTCAAATCGGAGATTTAGAAGCAGAGATATAGGGGAAAGCAATTTTACCTTTACGCCCCCTAGTGGAAAGTCTATGAATTTCTTAAAAATTTTGAAATTATATGAAAAACATGTCACACTGGAAACACTATCCAACAAAGAAGGAACTTTTCAAATCGGACTCCTAGAAGTAGAGATATTGACAAAAATAAGATATACATCTACGCCCCCTGGCGTTGAAACGATGCATTATTTTAAGAAGAAAATGTTTCTAAAAGGTTTGTTGACATGAGTAGTATTGGTCTACAAATAACGGGTTTTTTTTCAATCGAGAATTTAGCTCATATTTTGCTGCAAATGCATCAGAAGCGGAAATTAGGACTTGCGGCACCTGGTGGCCAAACCATTTTTTACAAAAATTAGAAATTATGTTAATATATTATGTGCAAACGGTTAGAAATTATGTTAATATATTATGTGCAAAAAATTAGAAATTATGTGTCCATTTAGAAATTATGTGCAAACGGTTTCCGATCAGGAGCTGTATCCGGTGCAGAAATAATTTTTCAAATCGGAGATTTAAATGCAGAGATATAGGGGGAAACGTAATTTACCTCTACGCCCCCTAGCGGAAAATCTATGATTTACTTGAAAATTTTGAAATTATATAAAAACATGTCACACTGAAAACGCTATCCAACAAAGAAGGATTTTTTTAAATCGGACTCCTAAAAGTAGAGATATTGACAAAAATAAGATATTCATCTACGCCCCCTGGCGGAGAAACTGTGAAACATTTTAAGAAGAAAATATTCCGAAAACGTTTATCGATGTGAGTGGCATCAGTCTACGAAAGAATTTTTTCAATCGATATCTTAGAAGCTCAGATTTTATGGCAAATACATCAGAAGCAAAAATTAACACTTACGTTCCCTGGTAGCCAAAGTATTCTTTACCAAAAATCAGAAATTATATGCAAAAGATTTTGCTTCAGGAGGTGTATCCACTGAAGAAAACCTTTTTAAATCGGAGTTTTAGAAGAAAAGTTAACGGGGAAAATGTAATTTGCTTTTACACCCCCTAGCGGAAAACCTATGCGTAATTTGAAAAAGTAACTGCATCTAGATTACTCTTCGACATAAATGGAATCGAAAGATGAAATAATTTTTTCAATCGGATGTTTAGAAGGCAAATATGTGGAATAAAACGTACTTTTTAATTCGACGTCATCTGCATTTACGCCCTCTAGCGGCGATATTGTACATCGTACAAAAAAAACGAAATAAAGGATCATCATTCGCATATTTCAAGCTTCCCAATGCAAAAATAATTTTTCAAATCGGACTAATAGTTGCAGAGATCTCTTGGGTACAGACGGACGGACGGACGGACGGACAAACCGATAACATAAGCACGATCTTTTTTTATAAAAGACGTGCTAAAAATAGTGAGTAAATAAAAAAACTCGGAAACTGCGACAGCTACTTTCGGAAACAAAAAACTATGGATCTTCTAAACTGAAAAAGAGACTGAAGTCAGAAGACACTGAAGTGCCAAAAATCATAGGATAGCAGTATGCAATTTTTAACTGGCGCTGCCGTCGTATAAAGGCTTCGCGCATGCGACGATTTTTATCTGTTGCGAAAGGCAATCTCGTGAGTCCTGCCGAACAACCACCGGTAAGATTATCGCAAGCCGACGTGAATTATCGGAGCTTGAATGAGGCATGGTAGTGGGAGCCAAACTCATGGGACATTCAATTTCCGAAGTTAAGCAAACATTCAACATTCCTCAATCCACGGTGTCTCGTGTGTACCGAGAATGCCTCATGGACGGCATTACCACACACCGTGGACAGCGCAGTGGCCGACCACAGATGCTGAATGACCGTGACCAGCGGTGTCTTATCAGGATTGTCCATGCTAACAGACAAGCAACACTGGCTCAAATAACATCCACATTCAATGCAGAAGATACCAGAGAGGTCACGTGTAGCGTAATTTAGCGTCCATGGGGTATGGGAGCAGAAGACCCACCAGAGTGCCTTTGTTAACACCACGACAACGGACACAGAGCCTCACCTGGGCTCGTGAACACGGTAATTGGACCCTGGAAGGCTGGCAACATGTGGCCTTGTCCGATGAGGCACGCTAACAGTTTTTACGAGCTGATGGTAGGGTTCGGATGTGGCGCAAACCCCATGAGGACATGGTCCCAAGCTGCCAACAAGGCATTGAGCAAGCTGGTGGTGGTTCCATACATGTGTGAGGTGTCTTTACGTGACATGGTTTGGGTCCTTTTGTCCTCATAAGTACGCCATTGACCGGTAATCGCTTTGTAGTTCTGCTAGGTGACCATTTGTAGCCCTTTATGAACTTCATGTTCCCCAAAAACGATGGTATTTTTAAGGCGGACAATGCACCATGTCATTGGGCCCAAGTTGTCCAAAATTGGTTTGAGGAGCATTCTGGACAGTTCCGACGGTTGGTGGGGTCACCACGTTCACCCGAAATGAACCCAATGGAGCACTTATGGGACGTGGTGGAAAGGTCTTGCACCTACAAATACCAGGGAACTGTGGGCGGCTGTTCAGACGGCATGGCTCAACATCTCTCTAGAAGTCTTCCGGCCACTTGTGGAATCGATTTCACGTCGAGTTGTTGCACTTCACCGGGCTTGAGGAAGTTCTACACGATACTAGGTGCGTATCCCATGACATTTGGCACTTTATTATATTTGTATATTACATCAGAAAGCGGAAAACAAACATATTAAAAAAATCGCAGACTTCTTTAGCTGTAGATATAAGTAATACAAGAAACACAGAATTTTCGGTTGTAATGAGTACGTCTTTTGAATCTTTTGCGACGCGAAAAAAATGTATGCAGATTATTCAAAGTCAATGGAGCCGGTTATAAAAAAAATCAGTGGGATCTCTAAAATTGATAAAATATTCAGAAATAGAAACAGCTACTTACTTCCACTAGCGGCTAAAAAGCATGTTTCTAAAATTAACAAATGGCGCACAAAACGTTTCTCATATCAAATCGAACAGTTAAAAGAAGAAATACAGGAGGAAGCATGACATAACTCTACGCCTTCTAGCGGAAGAATTTTGCGTGACGGAAAAGTTGAAAATACGCGAAAACTATTCTTCATGGTAAAAGCTCTGCTGAAGTAAAACAACTTTTCAAATACGTCTCCCGGAAAGGATAGCGAGGAAAAGGTTTTCCCCTTTACGCCCCTCTAGCAGGAAAGCTGTGCATTATTATTTAAAGAGGATAATGCTCCCAGAGGCGTAACTAGGGCAGGACAAGCGGGGCGGCTGCTCAGGGCGCAGCTAAAGAGAGGACGCAAAATCATTGATTAAAACTAGAATTGAAACTTTTCCACCAGTACAGTTTTCCGCGCCTTACTTTTCACTTGTCTATTTGCAAAATTTACTTGTAATATGCTTCGCAAGTTTCAGTAACATAGTAAATTAGAATTCGCATTTCTTTCTCAAAATTTTCAGGGAAAATAATTGCTTACATTAAAAAATGATGTACGTTGCAAGAGAAAAATACTTAAAATGATGTACGTTTATAGAGAACAATGTCGTTTAAATTATGAATGGAATACGGGATTACACCATACAATACAAATTTTGAAGATAACTATCGGGGGTTTTTTTTTGTTGTTGTTTTTGGAGTAAATATAACAAGGATGGTAAGTCAGAAAATATCCGAAAACTTGAAAATTTCGTCCTGGAGCGGAACTCGAACCCGCGTCTCCCAGATAGCGCCCGGGTATGCTAACCACTACACCACTCAGAACGACCAAGTGTCCAGTTTCCACTTAATTTGAATATAACCATCACAGGATTCCCTAGTCGAAGCAACCCGCATACCTGTTTAGCGAATCTGGAGGTTAAGAATCCTATCCTGTGATTGCTCGGAGGAGCAGAGAAATCATGAATGGGATACGGGATTACACCGCACTGTTAGCCGGAAACAGACAGCCGGCGGCGGTGTTATGCTGTGGGCGATGTTTTTCTAAGCGATGGCTTCTGATCCTTATTCCGAGATGGGTCCTGGTTCGAATCCCGGTGAGGAATCGATGTGGTGTTTGTCTTACTGCGCTCGCTCTCTTCCTTCCCTGGAACCAGTGGCCCTAAATTAAGGACGGGAGACTGCTTATAGCCCGTTGAGTTGCTCACGGTGGTCGTTAAACCTCCAATCAAAAAAAAAAAAAAAGACTGATGTCTTCGTGCAGTACACGTCTGATTGTTGACTCCGACACATTGAGCTGATTTGCAATGGCCCTCATACAGCGTCCGACCGTTGAGAATGTTGTTTTTCTTTTGGCCACTGAAGACACATTCCCGTTAGAGGCCAGAGGCCCTTTTCTGATCATGAACACGAAGGATCGGGCGACATTTAAGAAGGTTTCAATCTCTGTGGTTGGCGGCTAAGGCGACGAGAACGGCATGCCTTTTCATTTCCTGCGTTATATTTGGAGCTTCCATGTTGGGACTGCAAAAGAAAGAAAATATTTAATTACAGTGTGGCCCACTTATGTCCTCTACGAAGTGTGTTCTCAAATAGTTCACGCACCCGGTATATACACTATATTGACAAAGTCACCGGACACCTAAAAGTGAAACACAACATAGCATTTATTGACATACATTAGTACAGTGTCGGTCCACATTTGGCCTTAATGCATGCACTGGCCCTTCGAGACATGCTTTCGACAAGGTTTTGGAACACAGCGATAGGTATGCGTTTCCATTCAGTACATAATGCTACCGCTAACTGTTGATCAGTAGTAGGCTTTGTTCCAAACTTCTTATGCGGCGCTCTAATTCATCCCATAGATGCTCAATGGGATTAAGATCATGGCTCTGCGCTGGCAAGTCCACACACGATACGGAATTAGCGTCAAACCGGTGTAACAGTCCTTGCTTTATGGCTCGGTGCATTATCGTGCTGGTTCATAATATTGCCACAGAATTAGTACCTTTTCCATAATATTGCCGCAGAATTGGTAGGGCATAATTGTCCAGAATATTGAGGTAGACGTGCTGGTTAACAGGTTTGTCCACGATAACACCCCCACACGAGTACACTGCCAGTTCCAAACTTGACCGTAGGAATGGTGTACTGTGGTAAATAGCGTTACCCCGGCTGCCGCCATACCCACACACGGCCATCAGACTCGTGGATCGTGTATGTGGATTCATCAGTCCATAGGACCCGTTTCCATTGCTCTACGGTCCACATGAATGTGCTTTACATCATGCTAAACGACGAGTAGCATTCCGAGTGGAGATAAAAAGGCTTATGAGCAGCCGTACGACCACGGTAACCCATGGAAGGAAGTTCTCTGCGAATGGTACGTGTACATACCGAGGTTCCAGCATTTTTACTCACCTGTACACTGAGGTCTTGTGCAGTACTCCGTCGATTAGCTGTAACGACTCTCCTAAGGCTTCGACGACCTCTATCACTGATTTTCTTTGGTCTCCCGGTAAGTTTTGCTGCTTCAGGCACGCCATGTGTCTTCCACTTATTCAGTACATCCAAAACAGTTGAATTGGGTATGTTTAAACGCCTCTCGGGTTTTCTTATGGGCAACCCACTAATATAACACCCAACAATCTTTCCTTTCTCAAAGTCAGTTCTCCCGCCGCGACACTGTCACTCAACCTCACAGTGCGATATAATCACGGTCAGTTACAGGCTTGTTTTTATGCCGTTTGCAGCTATACCGCGCATCTTAACAACGCAGTGCATCCGTTCATTTACTTTTGAAGGGGTTCCGGTGGCTTTTGTCAATATAGCCTATGTACTGCTCTGTGAATTTCACCTATGGCACCGTTCGGTATCCGGGCGCGCTCATTTTTCTCGGCTGGGGGTGGTCATAATGAAGAGGCTTATCGATGTATACTTACCTGGGTATATAAAGCAAAGAAAGGTCAGGTGATGTCAAGTAAGGGATGTAAGGTCAGGTGATGCGTAACATCACAGCCTCTCCTTGACAAATGTCAACCCCGCCTTCTCGTGGTGCATCCTGTTCCCACTAAAGGGGCTCTGACGACCGCCAATAGCGGTATAACTATACCATCGGGATTAGAGGAAATTCTATCCCACACTCACCAACCCGCTTGGCCAGCGTGGTGAGTTATGGCCAAACCCTCCAAAATGATTCCACAACTTAAATCTTGGCCCTCAGTCTCCGGCAGCTGGAATGTACCTGGCCAAGGCAGCGGCCAGTGCGACATGAAGGCAGAGGGTGCTAAGAATCCCCGGAGGACCGGACTAGGCTACCATCTGATGCTGACCTTGGCTACTTACAATGGACGCTCCCTATCTTCTGATTCAAGGCTTCTTGAATTGGAAGAGGAACTACAAAGGATCAAGTGGGACATCGTAGGGCTAAGTGAGGTAAGGAGAAAAGGAGAAGATCTCATCGAACTGAAAAGTGGACATCTCTTCTACTATCGTGGGACAGATACTGGCAGAACTAGTGGTGTTGGATTTATAATAAACAAGAAACTGAAGGATAAAGTTGTAGAAGTTGAAAGTTCCTCTGACAGAGCTGCACGACTTGTTATCCAACTCTCGAAAAGATACCAGGCTCAGATTATTCAAACTTATGCACCCACCACAAGTCATCCTGAAGAAGAAATTGAAGAATTTTATGAGGAAATTTGTCATCTAAATAATAAAGGTAAGCAGCACTTGAAAATAATTATGGGGGATTTCAATGCAAAAATAGGGCAACGGCAACAGAATGAAACTTCAGTAGGTAAATTCGGTCATGGCAACAGAAACCAGCGTGGAAATACTCTCGTTGAGTTTGCAGAGGCAGAAGGGTTTTTCATCTTGAACTCCTTCTTCAAGAAAAAGCCACACAGGAAATGGACATGGAGACATCCAAATGGGACGACAAGTGAAATTGATTTTATTATGTGTAACAAAAAATTCGTCATAGAAGACTGCAGTGTGCTAAACAAGTTCAACACAGGTAGTGACCATAGATTGGTGAGATGTAAGATGCACCTCAACACTAAACTTGAACGTGGCAAGCTCATAAGACAAACAAAATCTATTGACATAACCAACCTTAAAAAACACCATAATACCTTCAAGTTAGAACTGAAGAACAGGTTCTCTGCTTTAGAAGGCCTAACATCGGAAGAAGTGGACATCTCTGAAGTTAACAGAAAAGTAACCAAAGCTCTTATGGAAACAGCAACAAAATTAGCTGGGTCTAAGAACAAGTTGCATGTGAACAAATTATCAGGAAAAACCAAAATGTTGATGCAAAAAAAGAAGAGAGATGAGGACAACTAAAGAAGATGTGACTTCCAAAGTGGAATATATAGAGCTATGCAAGACAGTAAGAAAAAGTATCACTGAAGACGTAAGGAAATTCAACTGTGAACTAGTGAGGAAAACAATTGAAAACAACCAAAGCCTAAAGATAGCAAAGGGACATCTCAGTAAGGGAAGAAAACAGATTATGGCACTGAGAAAAGAAGATGGTTCTGTAACAAGAAATAGAGGCGAAATTTTGACAAGAGTGAAAGATTTCTACTCCAAATTATATGAAAGGGATCATATATGCACTCCAGACATCATGAAAGATACCAGTACCAGAGTTCCTCCAGTCCTTCCAGCAGAAGTTGCACATGCAATCAAGAGCATGAAGCGAGGAAAAGCTCCAGGAGAAGATGGAATTACTGTAGACATCATACAAGAAGCAAGTGGAGAAGTCGAAACAGTACTCGCCCAAATTTTCACTCGATGCCTTAATGAAGGAAAGATTCCTGAGGATTGGAACACCGCTACAATGATCCTGCTACATAAGAAAGGTGACATTGAGGATCTCGGAAACTACAGACCTATCAGCCTCCTATCAGTAGTTTATAAAATCTTCACTAAAGTTCTTTCACACCGCTTGAAGGTAACACTGGACATGGCTCAACCGAGAGAACAAGCTGGATTCAGGAGTGGCTACAGCACAATAGATCATATCCATGTGCTGAGAGAACTAATTGAAAGAGCGAGGGAATATGAACTTCCATTGTGCATGGCTTTTATCGATTATGAAAAAGCCTTTGATTCGGTGAAACCATCAGCAGTTACAATGGCTCTGAAAACCTGCGGTATTGAAGATGCATACATTAATATTATTAATAACATCTATGAAAATGCAAGTGCAAAGATTAGGCTGTTTGAAAATACAACACACATAAAAATTGGAAAGGGAGTGAGACAAGGTGATACCATATCTCCGAAGCTCTTTAATGCCACATTGGAGGGTGTTTTTCAGTCACTGAGCTGGGAAAACAAGGGGATAAAGATTAATGGAGATTATCTAACCCACCTTCGTTTTGCTGATGACGTAGTCATTTTTGCAACTAGTCCATCAGAGCTGCAGAGTATGATCCAGGAACTTGCTGACAAGAGTAAAGAAGTGGGATTAAAAATGAACTTTCAGAAGACAAAAGTGATTCAATGCTTTTACAAGAAATGAAGATTTATCGATTGATGGAGAAAAGCTGGAGATAACAGACACGTACGTTTATCTTGGACAGCAGATATCAAGTGAGGGTCACATTGATGAAGAAATTAATCGGCGTACAAAACTTGCCTGGAGAGCTTTTGGAAGAAACAGCATAATTTTCAAGAGCAATATGCCATTATGTCTTAAAAGAAAAGTGTTTGATCAATGCATCCTTCCAGTGCTTACGTATGGTGCAGAGACGTGGACCTTAACTAAAAGAGACATACAAAGGCTGCAGACAACTCAAAGCAGCATGGAGAGGTGCATGCTTGGTGTAACCAGGAGAGATAAGAAGAGGAACTCGTGGATCCGAAAAATGACAAGAGTGGAAGACATCATGATCAGAGTTAAATCCCTGAAATGGCAATGGGCTGGACATACTGCCAGAAGGACAGATCATCGATGGACAGCCGAAATTTTAGATTGGATTCCAAGGGACAGGAAAAGACCCAGAAGAAGACCACATGGGAGATGGGTGGATGAAATTCGAAAGTATGCAGGGGTGACATGGAGGAGACTGGCACAAGACAGACCGTTGTGGAGGAAACTTGGGGAGACCTTCGTCCAGCAGTGGATTGATAATGGTTGACAATGATGATGATGATGATGATAAAGCAAAGTAGGAAAATGTGAGTGTTTCCGTTCGCGAATTGCTCGACCACTTCTAAATGACATAGACATCTAAAAATTAGTTATGTTGATAGGTCTTAACGTCTATATATACCCCAGAAAAGTCCGAAAACCAAAAAAATCAAATGGCGGTTTTAGAACATTGTCTCCTAAAATATTTGTACCACTTCTACACCTAAGAAAGTCTGAAAAACCAAAAACTCAAAAGAGTGGCTTAGCGTTACCGTTCAAAATGCTGATAGGTTTAAAGAAAATAATTTCAGAAACATTGAAATGCTGTGAAAATTCCATGAAATGCTAACTTAAAATTAAAAACCTGCTTTATTTTACGTAAGATCGTATGCATTGACGTCACAACCCTGTCCTAAATCGCAAAACAGTTGCGAATCTTAAATTACTTTTCGTTCCCTTAATTACTTTTCCGTTTCTTTAATTTTGTTTTTTTTTTAAATGATTTTATAGATTCACCGTTCGGAGAACGGGCGTGACTGCTAGTCAAATATAAAACAATCTTATGTTACATATCGTACTCCACTCATAGCATATCTCTCAGAACATCAGCTAGCATTTTCAAGCTCCGAACAAATCTCTAAACATCGCAGTTCTTAATATCTAACTTTTGTTTACTTTTGACTGAACTTCGACACACTGTCAGAATTCCAACTTTGAAAAGTGAGAAATGATGTGCCGTTAAGTGAGAAAATATTTAATTAGAAAAAAACAAACTTACATGAGAACACAGGAACACAAAAGAAAGATTAAATTAGAAAAGGTTAAATTTGAATGCGCGACGTATCTCTAACCTTTAACCAATTTAACCTTTCCAATTGTTAATTAGAAAGGTTAAATTGATTAAAGGTTAGGGATATGTCGCACATTACCCGCTGTTATGTATGTTCTAATTTAAGTACCATGACGCGTTGATATATACGTTCTACTGGCACATTTTTGTAGTCCACCAGATTTTAAATATACAGTATGTATTAATCTGTTTCGTAATTACAATATTGATTAAAATAGACACAAAACCATTAAAGAAAGACACAAGACCATTAAAGAACGATATCTAGACTCAAAACCATTAAAGAAAGACACGAGACCAGTAAAGAACGATATCTAGACACAAGACCATTAAAGAAAGATATCTCTCCGATGTTATGTCTTTCTTTAATGGTCTTGTGACTGGCGCTCTTTGTCCAAACATGGCCTTTGCGCTATAAGAATCAACCAAGCAAACAAATCTCTTCGATATTGTTTTAGCTATAGATTCCATTGTAACTCGTCTGTAAACTTCTCAATATTTTCCTGACAGCCTTACTTTCCACGAAATTAGAATGATGTACCATTCAGGAGGATAAAAACATCCCTGTCAAATACGATCTCTTAGAATATCCAGTTTTGTTTATTTACATTGGTTGATTGTCACCTCAAGCTACAGACAAAAATTTAGCTCTGTTTATATACGTAAAGAAGTGGTATTAAAAATCAACTTTCAGAAAACAAAAGTGATGTTCAATGCTTTTACAAGAAACGAAGATTTACCGATTGATGGAGAAAAACTGGAGATAACCGATACCTACATTTATCTTGAGCAGGAGATATCAAGTGAATGTCACACTGATGAAGAAATTAATCGGCGTATAAAACTTGGTTGGAGAGCTTTTGGGAGAAGCAGTACTATTTTTAAGAGCAGTATGTTATTATGTCTTAAAAGAAAAATGTTTAATCAATGCATGCTGCCAGTGCTTATGTGTGGAGCAGAAACATTGACCTTAACTGAAAAAGACATGCAAAGACTGCAGACAACTCAAAGATGCCTGAAGAGATTCATGCTTGATGTAATCAGGAAAGATAAGAAGAACTTGTGAACAAGGAAAATGACAAGAGTGGACGATATCATGACCAGAGTGAAATCACTGAAATGGCAATAGGATAGACATGTTGCCAGAAGAATGGACACCCGAAATTTTAGAATGGATTTCGAGGAACAGGAAAAGATCCAGAAGAAGACCACAATGGAGATGGATGGATGAAATTCGAGGGAATGCCGAAGTGACATGGAGGAGACAGACTGAAGGCAGACAGTTGTGGAAGAAACTTGGGGAGACATTCATCCAGCAGTAGATTAATAATGGTTGACAATGATGATGATGATGAATACGCATCAATGCATCTTTAGCGGTATGTGACTTAAGTAAAGTAATACATCTGACAGCATTTGCGTTAGCATAACGAATTTTTTTTTCGTAATAGGAATGAGGGATGTAAGGTCAGGTGATGCGTAACATCACAGCCTCTCCTTGACAAATGTCAACCCCGCCTTCCCGTGGTACATCCTGTTCCCACTAAAGGGGCTCTGACGACCGCCAATAGCGGTATAACTATACCATCGGGATCAGAGGAAATGCTATCCCACACTTCCACCAACCCGTTTGGCCAGCGTGGTGGGTTATGGCCAAACACCTCCAAAATGACTCTACAACTTAAATCTTGGCCCTCAGTCTCCGGCAGCTGGAATGTACCTGGCCAAGGCAGCGGCCAGTGCGACATGAAGGCAGAGGGTGCTAAGAATCCCCGGAGGACCGGACTAGGCTGCCATTTGATGCTGACCTTGGCTACCTATAACGGACGCTCCCTATCTTCTGATTCAAGGCTTCTTGAATTGGAAGAGGAACTACAAAGGATCAAGTGGGACATCGTCGGGCTAAGTGAGGTAAGGAGAAAAGGAGAAGATCTCATTGAACTGAAAAGTGGACATCTCTTCTATTATCGTGGGACAGATACTGGCAGAACTAGTGGTGTTGGATTTATAATAAACAAGAAACTGAAGGATAAAGTGGTAGAAGTTGAAAGTTCCTCTGACAGAGCTGCACGACTCGTTATCCAACTCTCGAAAAGATACCAGGCTCAGATTATTCAAACTTATGCACCCACCACAAGTCATCCTGAAGAAGAAATTGAAGAATTTTATGAGGAAATTCGTCATCTAAATAATAAAGGTAAGCAGCACTTGAAGATAATTATGGGAGATTTCAATGCAAAAATAGGGCAACGGCAACAGAATGAAACTTCAGTAGGTAAATTCGGTCACGGCAACAGAAACCAGCGTGGAAATACTCTCGTTGAGTTTGCAGAGGCAGAAGGATTTTTTCATCTTGAACTCCTTTTTCAAGAAAAAGCCACACAGGAAATGGACATGGAGACATCCAATTGAAACGACAAGTGAAATTGATTTTATTATGTGTAACAAAAAAATTCGTCATCGAAGACTGCAGTGTGCTGAACAAGTTCAACACAGGTAGTGACCATAGATTGGTGAGATGTAAGATGCACCTCAACACTAAACTGGAACGTGGCAAGCTCATAAGACAAACAAAATGTATTGACATAACCAACCTTAAAAAACACCATAATACTTTCAAGTTAGAACTGAAGAACAGATTCTCTGCTTTAGAAGGCCTAACATCGGAAGAAGTGGACATTTCGGAAGTTAACAGAAAAGTAACCAAAGCTCTAATGGAAACAACAACAAAATTAGCTGGGTCTAAGAACAAGTTGCATGTGAACAAATTATCAGGAAAAACCAAAATGTTGATGCAAAAAAGAAGAGAGATGAGGACAACTAAAGAATATGTGACTTCCAAAGTGGAATATATAGAGCTATGCAAGACAACACGAAAAAGTATCACTGAAGACGTAAGGAAATTCAACTGTGAGCTAGTGAGGAAAGCAATTGAAAACAACCAAAGCCTTAAGATAGCAAAGGGACATCTCAGTAAGGGAAGAAAACAGATTATGGCTCTGAGAAAAGAAGATGGTTCTATAACAAGAAATAGAGGCGACATTTTGACAAGAGTGAAAGATTTCTACTCCAAATTATATGAAAGGGATGATACATGTACTCCAGACATCATGAAAGGTACCAGAGTTCTTCCAGTCCTCCCAGCAGAAGTTGCTCATGCAATCAAGAACATGAAGCGGGGGAAAGCTCCAGGAGAAGATGGAATTACTATAGACATCATACAAGAAGCAAGTGGAGAAATCGAAACAGTACTCGCCCAAATTTTCACTCGATGCCTTAATGAAGGGAAGATTCCTGAGGATTGGAACAATGCTACAATGATCCTGCTACATAAAAAAGGTGACATTGAGGATCTCAGGAACTACAGACCTATCAGCCTCCAATCAGTGGTTTACAAAATCTTCACTAAAGTTCTTTCACACCGCTTGAAGGTAACACTGGACATGGCTCAACCGAGAGAACAAGCTGGATTCAGGAGTGGCTACAGCACAATAGATCATATCCACGTACTGAGAGAACTAATTGAAAGAGCGAGGGAATATGAACTTCCATTGTGCATGGCTTTTATCGATTATGAAAAAGCCTTTGATTCGGTGAAACCATCAGCAGTTACCACGGCTCTGAAATCCTGCGGTATTGAAGATGCATACATTAATATTATTAATAACATCTATGAAAATGCAAGTGCAAAGATTCGGCTGTTTGAAAATACAACACACATAAAAATTGGAAAGGGAGTGAGACAAGGTGACACCATATGACCGAAGCTCTTTAATGCCACATTGGAAAATGTCTTTCAATCACTGAACTGGGAAAACAAAGGGATAAAGATTAATGGAGATTATCTAACCCACCTTCGTTTTGCTGATGACGTAGTCATTTTTGCAACTACCCCATCAGAGCTGCAGAGTATGATCCAGGAACTTGCTGACAAGAGTAAAGAAGTGGGATTAAAAATGAACTTTCAGAAGACAAAAGCGATGTTCAATGCTTTTACAAGAAATGAAGATTTATCGATTGATGGAGAAAAACTGGAGATAACAGATACGTATGTTTATCTTGGACAGCAGATATCAAATGAGGGTCACATTGATGAAGAAATTAATCGGCGTACAAAACTTGCCTGGAGAGCTTTTGGAAGAAACAGCATAATTTTCAAGAGCAATATGCCATTATGTCTTAAAAGAAAAGTGTTTGATCAATGCATCCTTCCAGTGCTTACGTATGGTGCAGAGACGTGGACCTTAACTAAAAGAGACATACAAAGGCTGCAGACAACTCAAAGCAGCATGGAGAGGTGCATGCTTGGTATAACCAGGAGAGATAAGAAGAGAAACTCGTGGATCCGAAAAATGACGAGAGTGGAAGACATCATGATCAGGGTTAAATCCCTGAAATGGCAATGGGCTGGACATACTGCCAGAAGGACAGACCATAGATGGACAGCCGAAATTTTAGATTGGATTCCAAGGGACAGGAAAAGACCCAGAAAAAGACCACATGGGAGATGGGTGGATGAAATTCGTAAATATGCGGGAGTGACATGGAGGAGACTGGCACAAGACAGACCGTTGTGGAGGAAACTTGGGGAGACCTTCGTCCAGCAGTGGATTGATAATGGTTGACAATGATGATGATGATGAATAGGAATGAGTACCGTGCTTATGCAGCACTCCACGACATACGTCTTCTCCCTAAGACAGCTGAAATGTTTATGGCATTCTACAGAGGTCAAGTACGTGACAAATCGGTCACGTGCTTGACGACAAATCTGCAGCGATACATTCCATCCGTGTAGCTTAGTTGGGAGAGCAACTTACTCCGGAGTGATGGGGTGCGGACAAACTTGTGTGTTCACGTGCTAGTGCTGTTACTCTAACAATATGAACCAGTTAGATTGAATTGATAAAACCTGACGGTGGGGTTGTCGAAATCAAAGCAAACAATGATATATTTACAAATGACGTCATGCGCCACACATCCTTCCACACATACCGGCCACTGAAGTAGGAACTTCTTTTCAATGCCGGATTAGACCGCTTTTAGCAGGAATTACAGCATGTATATGGTTTGGCATAGATTCCACAAGGTGTTGGAGTTCATCTACGTCTACAGCTTCACAGGTGTTCACTAGATAGTTCTTTAACAGGCTCAGGCTTGAAGAAAGAGGCCCCACATCTGTTTTTCTAACATATTCCATACATTCTTAAAGTGGTTCAGATCCGGATTTATGGTGCTCAGGGAAAATGCTGAAAATCGCTGTCATGCTCGCTGAACACATTTTGATATTGTAGCATTGTCGTCCATAAACTGCCACCACCTACTGAATAAAAAGTCAAGATTGCAGGAAGGACTTGATCGGCAACGAAGTTCAGACTTTCCTTGGAAGACACCCGACCTTCCAGCAATTTCAGGGATTCGTTTTGTACCAACAGAATGTGCCCCACACCATGGCACCAACTCCACAACCTTGAGTTGTGTTTTCAAGACAAACTGGGTCCATTGCTTCATGGGGACTCGCCAAGCCATCTGCCAAACGTCAGTACAGAACAAGTTGTACCGCTACTTGTCGGACCACATGGCTTCTTTCCAGTCTTCCAGCGTCCAGTTCACGGTGTTCCTGATACCAATGTGACGAAGTTTCCTGGTTCTCCGCAGATCTCAGTGGTTTCCGTATAGGCATGCGACTGCCAATACCGGACGCTGGAAAGATATGGGTCTGAAACAGGCTTCGTCCAATGCTTGGGGTCAATTGTTGCGCACAGGAAGTCCTGTTTCTCAGTACAAGCCTTCTCAGACGACGGCGATCTCGCTCCTGACATATTGTCGTCTCGCCACAGTTACGCCCTCTTTGGCTAGCAATGTGGGCTATTTTTCCACTGATTAAAGACCAGGATATCTGACCTTTTAAGAAACTAGTCAGCTCTGCTGTTTTCAAAATCGTCGCTCCAGCCAGACGGGCCTCCGAAAGATCCTTTGTTTTGCCCATTCTGATCAACACTACTGAAGAACAGCGGTCTTAAATAGATGCCTAGATCACGTGGTGACGCACGTGACTACGTATCTAATATATAAATTCGAATGTTTGTTTGCTTATTTATTTGTCCGCTATGCAAATCTACAGTTTTCAATTTAGAATCACTAAATTTGGTATACTACTAGGGGTGTTCAAATGAAAAGGTACGAAACGTCATAAGAACGTAACCGTTAACATATTTGCTTATGCCGCTATGGAAGAACGTAGCGACACATCTAGGGATGCGATTGGAGTCGCCGGCGTGGATCGGAGCATGCGCGGGCACCCGCATGCGCAGGAGACAGCAGAGGCTCTTATGAAGAGCTCCGTCCAATTGACGCGGCAGTGCGTGTGAGGACAGGATGGCGTTCACATTGCAAAATTCGACGATTGAGGAGCAGCAAGGCGTTATCCGATTTCTGACAGCGGAAGGTGTTAAACCGGCTGCTATTCATCGCGGAGGGTGTGGTTCTGCTCCATGATAATGCGCGTCCACAAGTCTCCAGGGCCACACACGCGGAACTGGCCAAGTTCCAGTGGGAGAAGCTTGACCATCCGCCCTACAACACGGACATGTCGCCCTGCGATTTCCATGTGTTTGGTCCCCTGAAAAAACATCTGAAAGGGAAGCGCTTCCACTCGGACGACGAACTCAAGGACGCTGTGCAGGACTGGGTCTCGTCACGGCCACAGGAATTCTGGGAACAAGGAATCCTTCGGCTCGTTAATCAATGGGATCGTTGTGCTACGGCCTATGGTGTATACTTTGAATAAAGTCTTCATTTATATCCACAGTGTCGTTTCGTACCTTTTCATTTGAACACTCCTTGTATTTCATAGTACTTTAACTGAGACCGTAGACGATTTTTGGAAAAGGTCGGTGCCCGGAGTCAAGGGGCCCCCATACAAAATTTTCGTAAAAAGTTACATCTTTTACTTTTGTTTTTTATTTTGAATTGGTATACTATCTCATGGTGCTCTAACTTCGACCGTAGACGATTCTTGGAAAAGGTCAGAGCCCGGAGTCAAGGGGCCCCCATACAAAATTTTCTAAAAAGTTTCATCTTTTACTTTTTTATTTTGAATTGGTGTACTATCTCAAGGTACTCTAACTAAGACCGTAGACGATTTTTGGAAGGGGTCGGAGCCCGAGGTCTAGGGGCCCCCATACAGAATTTTCGTAAAAAGTTCCATTTTTTACCTTTTAGCACGTCTTTTGTAAAAAACGATCGTGCTTATGTTACCGGTTTGTCCGTCCGACCGTCTTTGCCCACGATATCTCTGTAAATATTAGTCTGAACTGAAAAATTATTTTTGCATTGGGAAGCTTGAAATGTGCGAATGATGATTCTTCATTTCGTTTTTTTTTTTTTTTTACGATGTACAATTTCGCCGCTAGAGGGCGTAAATGCAGATGATGTCGAATTCAAAAATACGTTTTACTCCACATATTTGCTTCTAAACATCCGATTGAAAAAGTTCTTTTATTTTTCAATTCCATTTACGTCGAAGAGTATTTTAGATATAGTTACTTTTTCAAATTACGCATAGATTTTCCGCTAGGAGGCGTTAAAGTAAATTGCATTTTTCCCGATAATTCTTCTTCTAAAACTCCGATTTGAAAACTTTTTTCTTCAGCGGATACACCTTCTGATGAAAAATCGTTTGCATATAATCTAATTTCTAGTAAAGAATACATCGGCCACCAGGGGGCGTAAGTATATAGAAGCTCATAAAATCTGAACTTCTAAAATATCGATTGAAAAAATTCTTTCGTGGACTGATGCCGCTCACATCGATAAACCTTTTCGGAATATTTTCTTCTTAAAATATTTCACAGTTTCTCCGCTAGGGAGCGTAGATGTATATCCTATTTTTGTCAATATCTCTACTTCTAGAAGTTCGATTTGAAATATTCCTTCTTCGTTCGATAGTGTTTCAAGTGTGACATGCTTTTCATATAAGTTTTCAAATAATTCATAGACTTTCCGGTAGGAGGCGTAAAAGTAAATCGCTTTCCCCCTATATCTCTGCTTCTAAATCTCCGATTTGAAAAATTATTTCTGCACCGGATACAGCTTCTGATGGGAAATCCTTTGCACATATTTCTAATTTTTGTAAAAAATGGTTTGACCACCAGGTGGCGTAAGTCTTAATTTCCGCTTGTGATGTATTTGCAGCAAAATATGAGCTTCTAAATTCTCGATTTAAAAAAACTTCGTTTGTAGACCGATACTACTTATGTCGACAAACCTTTTAGAAACATTTTCTTCTTGAAATAATGCATAGTTTCTACGCCAGGGGCGTAGATGTATACCTTTTTTTTTTGTCAATATCTCTACTTCTAGGAGTCTGATTTGAAAAGTTCCTTCTTTGTTGGATAATGTTTCCGATGTTAAATGTTTTTCCTATAAATTCAAAATTTTCAAGTAAATCATAGACTTTCCGCTAAGGGGCACAATGGTAAATGGCGTTTTCTGCGTTATTTCTGCTTCTAAAACTCCGATTTGAAAAATTCTTCCTGTATCGCATACAAGACCTGATGGAAAATATTTTTTTCACATAATTTCTAATGTTTGGTAAAGAATGGTTTGGCCACCAGGGGGAATAAGTGCTAATTTCTGCGTCTGGTGTATTTGTAGCAAAATCTGGGCTCCTGAAAACTGGATTTAATTTTTTTTTTTCTTGGACCGATACCGCTCATATGGAAAAACCTTTTGAGAATACCTTCTTCCTAAAATAATGCATGGTTTTCCACCAGGGGACGTAAAGTCGCATCTTATTTTTGTCGATATCTCTATTTCTAAGAGTCCGATTTGAAAAATTCTTTCTGTGTTGGAGAGCGTTTCCGGTGCGAAATGTTTGTCATATAAATTCATGTTTTTCTCATCGCACAAGTCTGCAACCAGAGGGCGTAAGCTCACGACTCTGTTTACAGCAATATCTGAGGGATTAAAAACCCGATTGAAAAACTTCTTTCTTCCGTCAGATACTATTGTTTTCCATACCGGTTTCATTGACTTTGAATAGCTTTGATAAATTAAATTTGGGTCAGAACGGATTCAAAATACGTGCTTACTTACACCCGAAAATTTGGTGTCATCTTTCTTGTTTATTTTGAATTTGAATTCAATACCATTTGTTGTGACAAGTTCTTTCCGGTGAAGAACAGCAACACAATTCAACATCGGAACTGAAGGTGAGTAAACAACAAAAATCAAACGGGAAAACTAAAACTAATGTGTGTCTAAAGACTCTACAGAGAATACAATTCAATGAAGAAATAAAATAGAGTATTAGATACGGTTCATGCCGTAAAAAATTAATCGTTTTCATTTGATTTATACAAAATTTAGATAGGGAATTATCACCAAATTCTCCCGAGCAACGCGATGCAATTCAGCTGGTTTTACATATACGCTGTGTAAATAACGTTTACGTGTATCTGCATAAATGTTTTTAATTCAGTGGTCAGTGTGTGTAGTTCTTATTTATAAACATGGAACTTGGCTAAGAAGGACAGATGCGAGCTTGTGTATCTAAGGAAGATAGGAAAAGGAACTCGTGAAACAAGAAAATGACAAGAGTTGATTACGTCACGCTTAAAGTAAAGACCTGTGAGTGGAAACGGGCTGGTCGTATGGTATTACTAGAAGAACTGACCACCATTGGGCAACTGAAATACTAGACTGGATGCCAGAGGATAGGAAAAGACCCAGAAGATCATGCTTTCGAATTTCATCTGGGTGGATGAAATTCGAAAGCATGCTGAAGTGACACGGAGGAAACTTTCTCAAGACTGACAGTTGTGGAAGTGATTCGGGCAGACATTCATCCAGCAGTGGATTGATAATGGTTGATGATGTAAGTTGATTAATTTTCTAATAAATGAGTTTAGTAGTTCTGTAAAATCTATTTCACTTCCCATGAAAAAAAAATCGTAAAATATTATATCCTACCGCATAGAGTATCCCGTGAAAAAACTTTCGAAGCTGAATTCTATAGAAGTACTAAACGTTTAAGACCACATCTTGAAAAAATACTTGATACCCCATTTTCATCTTTATGTTTACACTACGGTATCTAAAAGCATTTCTCTCCTGACGCCGATGAATTTGCCGTTTTGCAATACAGACGAAATTCTGAAAAGGTTGTTCAGAAAGCATTATTCTGAAGTTCGAGTTGTAGTAACGGATTTCTTTCCAGCGACAGAGTTATGTAATAAAACCTGCAGAAAGCAATCCGAAAATAAAGAAAATCTCTTTCTTGTCAACCTTACTTTTCCATGTAGTATTTAGTTTCGCAATAGCTTTCCGTTAAAAGCCGCCATCGATAACTTTAGCAAATGGTGCATCTTTCTACAGCGAGTCTTTATTTGACCAATGCTCTCAGTCTCACGGCTGCGACCAGAGATTACCTCCCGAATAAGTAAGAAAAAAATAAAGGGAAGGGGGTGTTTACAGAAATATTTACTGCATTCTCAGACAGTGAGAATGAGACAACTTCACAATACCGTGACTCACACTTTTCAACTTCACCTTTCTCAAACGATTTCGCTCAACAACTGAATCTATCTATGGCTCGACTTGACACAAAAAGCTCCAAGTCTCAGCGTTTCCTCGTTCCAGAGGGAGGGAGAAATTAATCAATCTCCACACAGGAAGAAAGCCTTTCGGAGAAGATTTATATGACTATTTTCTCATGAAATGCGTGGGAGATATTCACTCACTCGTTTCGAAACTACTCTATTTGGTGTTGATGTTTTCTATCTGGATGCCGTGTCTTAAAAACGGCTTTTGTTTGCTCAAAAAATTTTATTAAATATCCTTGCGCAAGAAATTTTGAAAATATTGCTTATACATACGATTCTGGAAATAATGTCAATCACAATTCAATGTAATGAATACCTTATGAAGTGTTATCAATTATGCATGCGCAGTATATTGCTGAAATAAGAATGGAAATACCATAGATTCACACTTCTATATAAGAAACATCTCATGTTTGAGATTAAGTAAATTCCCTTAAGGATGGACGTATCCAGACAAGGGGTTTTCAGGGTTCACCCCCCCCCCCCCGACGAAATGTTTTGGGGAAACATTTTTTTGCTTGTTTATTGTAAGTTATTAGATCAACAAGAGTCGCCATTATCTCCTTTTCACTTTTTTTTACAAATGGTTTCTGTTATTTCCTTTGATAAATTATCTTACTTCAGAAGAACATTTTTTTCTCACTATACCCACTGGTCTGCAGTAACAAATTTATAAAAGTACAGGAAACTGTGTGTCTGACATTTTATTAGTCGGAATGGTTCTATTATCAGGTATTTTTGAGATCGCTCTTTTATTTATTTCTTTATCGTGTTAAGAGAGACGAAAAAAAATGGCAATTGGAATCGTAGTTTATTGTTTCTTTATAACATCAAGATGCCAGACTGGGATATGTTGTGTTTAGAAAAGTGAGAACGCAGTGAGTGATTGCATCTCGAATTTGGAACTAAACAGACCACAGGATCAAAACCGGCGCCAGGAGAGCCGGAGATCGAGTGCTCAGGTAAATGCTGCTCTGGTTTCACTTTCGCTCTAAATAGCTGGAGAGGGCCAGAGGGGAAAAGGAAAGGAAGTGGCGTCGGTAGAAGATGAATTGCAATTACATCCGACATCCCAATATGTGGTGGCCTGTTGCCTGTTGACATTGGTGAGGAGTGAGATTTGCGAACTTCAATCAGCGTGTTGTCATTTGAGAAAGAAGTGGGGGTGCGAAATGAAAGCATAAAGCACATCTTTAGGTTGAGAACTTTCTCACTTATTTCCTCGTACTTGGGGGAGGTTAGTTTGCTCGTTGAGACGTGCGTAGGGATGGTATGATAGCAACCATTAGACGGCCAATTCAGCGTCAAAGTCCTTTGCTATGGTGACTTATGGTGTTTATGGTCAAACACCATAAGTCACATTTTTTACAATTTTCACTTTTCAGACTGTACTTTCTTTCATCCTGTCTCCTGTGTAATCTTCTTGTTCTCATGTAATCTCTGTCTCATATTGTTCACTTTGTTATTCTGTTAATACTGTTCATGTATGGTTACTGGCTAATTAATTCTAATATACTAAAAACTAGAGTTTTTTTGTTAACTGATTACATAGATAGATAGATAGATAGATAGATAGATAGATAGATAGATAGATAGATAGACTATATTTGTGCTGTGGATTTTTTTAAACTCCCTTCCCAAACTAAAGTCTAGTTACGGCCCTGCCCTTAACTAATGGGATAAAAATTTATTAATAAATAAGAATTGCCCTAAGAGATAATATTTAAAATAAAATTTTCCCAAGAAATTTTATTAAATATCCTTGCGTAAGAATTTTCTTAAATATTGCTTATATGCAAATTATTTCCCCTAATTTATTTTTTAATTTTGACCATCCTATTTTGCAATAATTGTAATTTACATAAATTAATCTTAATAGTTTAACCCCATACTAATAAATAATAAGTCAAATATGGATAAATCAGATTGTAATACAACATTTTTTATGTTTTATTATTGTTAAGTTATTTGAAATTCTAGTAATTAAACACAATGCCCCTGGGAATTTTTATGTACAATGTTTTGAATATTAATATTCCATTTTAAATTATCCTCAATTATTATTTCCAAATATTTAATATTATTGACTTTTTCAGGGGTGCAATTTTCCACAAAAAGAGACGGTGGCTCAACAATCTGTCTTTCTCCATTTTTAAAAATCACAATTTTAGTTTTTTCGATACTTAAAGACAAAAAATTTGTATCTAGCCATTCCATCAATTTTTCAATAAATTTATTACATTTTATTTTTGCCTCATTTATATCTGCACTCATAATCATAAATAACTGTGGCATCATCCGCAAATAAAATAAAATCACCATTAGGTTCAATGTTAAAAATGTCATTAATATATTTAAATTAAAAATAGTAGTTTCCCAGAACTGAACCCTGCGGTACTCCTATTTCATTAATTAACTTGTGCGATTTTGTTTTATTAATTTGTACATACTGTTTCCTATGATTTTATATAATGTATGACTACTAAACTTATGGTGCTAAGATAAAATAAAAATAGCAACGTTTTTCACAATAAACTGTTTATTATACATCAACTATAGTTTCGCAGAGCGTTTGGCTCAGCATCATCAGGACAAATGGAGCGTAAACATTTAAATCATTGTGACATCATCAGAGTTTTGACGCTCACTGATTTTGAGTTGTTTCCACGCGCTTGAAAGAAATGGAGTCGATGTCATGTCGTTGACAAGCCGTGAAGAGTTCCGGTGTATGTGGAAAGCTTCTAATACATTAAGCTTGTTAGTTGAGTCAAGTTTATCAATAAGCGTAGTGTTTTCAAACAAAAATGTATTGTTATTTTCCTGACAATATTGCGCTATAGACGACTTTTTTCAATTCATAATTCCGTATGTAGGTCTTGTGTTCCTTCAGACAGAAACATCAACCCTGCGGGTCTGTCCTATACTATATACGTATGAACCTCACATTCACGAGGTATCTGATAAATTCCCCAGGAACTTATGTCTTCGTCGTAATCTTTTATCCTTAAAAATTCGTCTTTGTTTATGAGTTTGAAAATAACTTTGAAATTAAAACTTTTGAGAATTTTTTTAAATTCCGAAGCAAATCTGAGGAGAAAATGGGAAAACCTCACAATTATTTCGTATTGGCTGAGCGCGCAGACAGGTTTCGGTTTCCTAAAATTTGAGGCAGCTTTTAACTCTATGTATTTATGCCCTCCATTAGTGCGAGGTTCATAATTTTTAATATTAAACATGTTTAGACAGCATGATTTTGGTTTCAACTTGTAACACGTATCTTCATCAACTTTATTTTACTGCAACTCGTTTAAGAAAATCAAGCTCTTTCTGTAAAGAATCCTCAGTTGAGCATATATGTATTACAGGATATACGTATTTGTAGAAGGCAGAGATCTTTTGTTTCCATGGGTGATTAAATTTTGCATGTGAGAATAAGGAAACAGCAAATGGTTTTCGATAAATATTGTTCTTAAGGATCCTTCAGAGCGTGACACAAGGACAGTAAGGAACAGTAATGTATATAAAGCTGTCCAAAACTTTAGGAAACCGAAACCTGTGTGCTCGCTCAGCGCAATAGACCTCCCAGTACGAAAGAATTGGGCGGTTATCCCATTTGCTCCTCAGATTTGCTTCGGAATTTCAAAAAAGTTTTAATTTCAAAGTTATTTTCAAACCCATAAACAATACGAATTTTTATGGATCAAAAGACTATGTCGAAGACATAAATTCCTAGGGAATATATCAGATACCTTGTGAATGTGACTTTCATTGAGCGAAGCGAGGCCGAAGGCCGAGCGGAGCTATCTTTAAGAGTGAAATATTTCAATACGTGGAGATAATGCAAATATACGATGTCATCGCTCCGTCCAGCTTTTAACTGTATCAGTTGCTGGGCCCATCAATATGGATTTGTGTAGTCAGATGCTGACTGATAAACCACGAATAGCGCTGTGAATTGTTGGCACCGTAGCGTAAAGCGAACGCACTCGGCTAGTTATCGAGATATCTAGAGTTCGATTCCAGCGGTGTCGGTAGAACAATTTTTCAATTGCTATTCGTTGTTTATAAAAAACGTGGGACATCGTATATTTGTATCTTTAAGAGACTCAATTAGTTGTTCGGTCATAGGTTCGAGATGAAACATCCGATCACCGTTATTTTTTGCAAGCGATTGGACATCGTCCATGGTCAGGTTTTGACGCCTTCCGATTCCCAAAATTCCGTGTCACTGAGGAATAATCGTCCAAAAATTAGCATTTTTAGGGGTTTTCCGGGTTTTGGGAAGGGGTCGTTTGTTATCTATCTCCCTAAAGATCTTCAGCCGATCGCGGCGACACTTGCCACAGAGAAAGGGAAGAAGGACATGGTGAGTGACATGGGGTTGAAATCATGGTGATTGGTCGGGTCGTATCAAAATAGTGATCATTAAAAAACTGACCAATTTTAATAATAATTAAAAAATTCCGCTCTCTATACGAGACTCGGGACAATTAGTTGTTCGGGCATAGCTACGAGATGACACATCTGATCACCGTGGTTTTTGGCATGCCATTGGACATCGTCCATGGTCAGGTTTTGAAACCTTCAGATTCCCAAAATTCCGTGTCATTGAGGAATTTCAATTAAAACTAGATGGCGTTTTACTTGAGCCGTCGGCTCACTAACATTAATTTAAAAAAATCGTTTGAATTGAAAAAAAGGAAGAAATGGAAACACTGCATCTCTTAGCTCAACACTTGCTCAATCTATAATAATAAAAGGAAGTTTGCGTATGTGTGTGTGTGTGTCTATCTTTCACGATACAAAATGAAAAACGTGGTTCCCGATCCGAGTGTATCTTTCCGCTTTGTTTACATGCAATCTGATCACATCCAAAGTGAAAGCGTGAAGGAAAGTAGTTCATGATAAATTTTAGGCATTTCCATTTTAAAATGTTTCGTACTTTTCTTCTGGAAGTCATAAATTTTACGCGTTCGTTTTTTAGTATATATTATAATAGACGCCTTAATGAGCTTAGATTTCGCAATAGCTTCGCTCAAATTTGCCAACTGTACCCGAGTTAACAGTTGCCGTTGGCGACTTGTCCTAGTATATAATATAGGACAGACCCGAGGGGCTTTAAGTTTCCGTGTGAAGGAACACAAGACCTACGTACGGAACTATGAACTGAAGAAGTCGTCTATAGCCCAACATTGTCACGAAAATAACCATAAATTTTTGTTTGAAAACGCAACGCTTATTGATAAACCTGATTTGACTATCAAGCTTATTATATACATTAGAAGCTTTCCACATAAACAGGAACTCTTCACGTCTTGTCAACGACATGACATCGACTCCATTTCTTTCAAGCGTGTGGAAACAACTCACCGAAATCCGTGACCGTCAGAACTCTGATGATGTTACAATGATTTAAATGTTCACGCTCCATTTGTCCTGATGATGCTGAGCCAAACTCTCTGCGAAACTATAGTCGATGTATAATAAACATTTTATTGTGAGAAACGTTGCTAATTTTATTCTATGTTTCCTATTATGTAAGCAGTCCTCTAATAATTTGTAATATTAATTTCTTATTCCATTATTATAGAGTTTATCTAAAAGTATCTCATGAACGACCGTATCAAATGCCTAAGGTCTAAAAATATTGCAGTTGTTACTAATCCCTTTTTTCTATTATTTAATTGGATATTCTGAGATGCTAAAATGGCTATTTCGGATTATTTTTCCTTTTGAAACCCATACTGATTTTTACTATTAGTATCATATTTCTCAAAACAAATACCTAATCTTATACATAACTGTTTTTCCAAAACCTTAGCAAAAAAAAGATAAGTTAGAAATTGGTCTGCAATTATTTATATTATCCCTGCACCGTGTCTTATTTTTTGGAATTATTTTTTTAGTTTTAATTCTTCGGGTATTTTTCCAAATTCAGTAATCACATTAAATATATGACTGAGAAGTCAATACATATGGCAAGCGCACGACTTATGCTTCATTCAGGGTCCAAGCCCAGCTCAGACGAATAATCAGAAATCCGCGCCTTAGACCACTTTATTATTGTGAGAAAGATGCATATCATCAAAAGCAAAAATTTTAACAGTAAGAGTGGCGAAATAAATATCATAACTATTTTCGTTTAAGAAAGAGCAACTGCACAAGAAGATATTTCGATCTGCTGTTGATGGTGAGTATTTGCATGCGTACCATACAACCACGGATGTTGACCAAATGAGGAGTCTGAGGTTCCAGTGATGATGATAAACGTTCATAATTTTCGTCCACTTATTTCCTCTGAAACTTCAGTGTTTTGGAGAAGCAATGAGTACGCTTTGAGTTTCAAACGAAAGTTTGCTACGCTTCCAGAAAGGAAACGAAATGGTTCTCATTATCTTACTACCTCTACAAGAAAACTCCTGTCTTTTTTTTTTTTAATGTTTTCGCACGTCTGGGTTTTTAATGCAAGGGCACAAAGATTTCATTACAGAGATGATGTCCATGTCTTCAACTAATCAATTCCTATGCAAACATTTTTTTTTCAAAAAAAATTGCTGCAAATTTCATTTCAATCATGATGTATATTTTCTGAACAAACTGACTTACGCAGAAATACATTAAGAAGAAATACGAGTATTTCCAGGTTTTTTTCTTTTTTTTTTTGTTTCGGTTTAGCGGTGGTTTATTCCTTAAAGTACTTAACACTCATGCGGATATACTCGTATAATAAAAAACATGCTTCTGTATTTCGTTTCAGTAATGATGCCCAACTTATCTTTCATGCAGGTGTGCCTCTGAAAAAAACAGACACTTATAAATTTCAGTTCAGTGACGACGCCTAATTTCAGAACTAATTAATGCTCGTGCCGACACCTATTTAAAAAAAACTCACGAATTTCAGTCTAGTCATTTTGAACTAATTAGTGCTCTGGAATATATACACACTTCAAGAAAAGTAATTTTTCTTCTTAGTGATTATTCCTAACTGTTGCTCTAATTATCCCTCTCGTCCACCCGGTGATTGAGTGGTCAGAAGCGTAGGTTTCCGGCTAGTCCCCCTCGCTGTACCCTGGCAGGTGAGAAATGGGTAGTGAGCCTGTCGTACGATGTTCTTATCCCTTTCCAGAAACCAGGGCCCCAAATTAAGGGGTTCATTTATTCCGAACTAATTTATGTTCATGAATATGTAGATTTTAAAAAATGCAAATTTCCTCCTCAGTCATAATGTTGAACTCCAGAACAAATTAATGCACAAGTGTCAGGGTGGGATAAATGTTCGTCCCACTCGCAGGTAAAAAGCTTATTGATGCAAGAAAGTCATATTCCGCAAAATACAGACCCTCGTTTTGTATAATCCTTTACCAACGTTCCACCAAAGCCACGTTTCCACGGCCATACCACTCAGCAGGTTGTACCTCTGTTTACCATTTGAAACGTATATACAGTACATATGGCTTACTGAACACTACATACAGTCAGTTCTTTTTTTCCATTCATTTTAAATGAAACAGGAGTCACTCAAAGTTCAAGAAATAGTTACTTACAGTTCCTCCTTTTATTCTGTCAATATCTCATAAGCACTACTGATGCAGAAGTTAGGTAATAACAGAACTAATATTTTGAAGCTAAATAGCATAAGTTAGTAAGCAAAAAACGTGATTAACAAACTCCAAATGTTTCAGTTTTAATAAAAAAAAAACTTCATTAAAATTCCGACACTAAATACACTGAAGAGCAATTGAATTAGAGACAGCTGGCATTATGCAAATGTGGCGCGGTGGGCAGAGCCCTGTAAACGGAAACGACATGACGTATGCAGCGATCCGACAATATAAGGAGTGATGCGACGGGAATCAGTAAGAGTCGGACGCAGTATGGGTAAGACGAAGGATCTAAGCGCATTTGATCGTGGGAAAATTGTCGGGGCCCGACGAATGGGTCACTCCATCTCGGAAGTCGTACAGGCACTGGGATTTTCACGAGCCACTGTGTCACGGGTGCACCGTGAGTACATCGAATCCGGTTAAAACCATCCCTGCAAGGGTCAACTGCCGTGGACAACAGCGTGTGGATGAGCAGGGTCATCGTCGGCTAGCTCGCATTGTAACAGCGGATAGACGGGCCACAGTGCAAGAAATCACTCGGCAAGTTAACGCTGGTGCACAAAAACGTGTAAGAAGCCACACCATCCAGAACTATCTCCCCAGTATGGGGTACAGAAGCCGTCGTCCCACGAGGGTACCGCTGCTGACCGCACATCACAGGATGCAAAGATAAGCATGGGCGCGGGAACATCGCCACTGGACCCTACACATGTGGAAAAATGTTGCCTGGACTGATGAGTCGAGATTCACGTTGGTAAATGCGGATGGCAGGATACGAGTACGGCGCAAACCACATGAAGCGATGGATCCTTCTTGCCAGCAGGGTACTCTTCAAGCTGGTGAGGGTGGCATTCTCGTCTGGGGACTGTTTACGTTGGCTGAAATGGGACCCCTGGTTTGTGTGACATCATCCCTCACAGGTCAACGTTACCGGGATATCCTGGACGACCCTCTGCTCCCGTTTGTGCGTCTTCAACATCCCACTGGGGACCTCATCCTGCAACAAGACCATGCACCGTGCCATCGCTTCCGAATTGTATCCGAATGGTTGGATGAAAACTCCACCGACGTGACCTCCCTTCCTTGGCCAGCTAGGTCACCTGACGTCAATCCCATCGAGAACATCTGGGATGCCATCGAGAGAGATGTTCGAGGCTCTGACCCCCTCCATCAAATCTTCGTGAACTGTGAGAGCTTGTTCAGGGTCGTGGATCCGTATGGCTTCCCAACGCTTCCGGTGTCTTGTCGAGTCCATGCCGAGACGAATCGCCGCCGTCATCAGGACTAAAGGTGGTGCTACACGTTACTATACAGGTATCTCTAATTCAGTTACTCTTCAGTGTATATATATCATCATCATCACCATTGTCAACCATTATCAATCCACTGCTGGACGAAGGTCTCCCCAAGTTTCCTCCACAACGGCCTGTCTTGTGCCAGTCTCCTCCATGTCACCCCTGCATACTTTCGAATTTCATCCACCCATCTCCCATGTGGTCTTCTTCTGGGTCTTTTCCTGTTCCTTGGAATCCAATCTAAAATTTCGGCTGTCCATCGATGATCTGTCCTTCTGGCAGTATGTCCAGCCCATTGCCATTTCAGGGATTTAACTCTGATCATGATGTCTTCCACTCTTGTCATTTTTCGGATCCACGAGTTCCTCTTCTTATCTCTCCTGGTTACACCAAGTATGCACCTCTCCATTCTTCTTTGAGTTGTCTGCAGCCTTTGTATGTCTCTTTTAGTTAAGGTCCACGTCTCTGCACCATACGTAAGCACTGGAAGGATGCATTGATCAAACACTTTTCTTTTAAGACATAATGGCATATTGCTCTTGAAAATTATGCTGTTTCTTCCAAAAGCTCTCCAGGCAAGTTTTGTACGCCGATTAATTTCTTCATCAATGTGACCCTCACTTGATATCTGCTGTCCAAGATAAACGTACGTGTCTGTTATCTCCAGCTTTTGCCCATCAATCGATAAATCTTCATTTCTTGTAAAAGCATTGAACATCACTTTTGTCTACTGAAAGTTCATTTCTAATCCCACTTCTTTACTCTTGTCAGCAAGTTCCTGGATCATACTCTGCAGCTCTGATGGGGTAGTTGCAAAAATGACTACGTCATCAGCAAAACGAAGGTGGGTTAGATAATCTCCATTAATCTTTATCCCCTTGTTTTCCCAGCTCAGCGACTGAAAAACACCCTCCAATGTGGCATTAAAGAGCTTCGGAGATATCGTGTCACCTTGTCTCACTCCCTTTCCAATTTTTACGTGTGTTGTATTTTCAAACAGCCGAATCTTTGCACTTGCATTTTCATAGATGTTATTAATAATATTAATGTATGCATCTTCAATACCGCAGGTTTTCAGAGCCATTGTAACTGCTGATGGTTTCACCGAATCAAAGGCTTTTTCATAATCGATAAAAGCCATGCACAATGGAATTTCATATTCCCTCGCTCTTTCAATTAGTTCTCTCAGTACGTGGATATGATCTATTGTGCTGTTGGCACTCCTGAATCCAGCTTGTTCTCTCGGTTGAGCCATGTCCAGTGTTACCTTCAAGCGGTGTGGAAGAACTTTAGTGAAGATTTTATAAACTACTGATAGGAGGCTGATAGGTCGGTAGTTTCCGAGATCCTCAATGTCACCTTTCTTATGTAGCAGGATCATTGTAGCGGTGTTCCAATCCTCAGGAATCTTTCCTTCATTAAGGCATAGAGTGAAAATTTGGGCGAGTACTGTTTCGATTTCTCCACTTGCTTCTTGTATGATGTCTACAGTAATTCCATCTTCTCCTGGAGCTTTTCCCCGCTTCATGTTCTTGATTGCATGTGCAACTTCTGCTGGAAGGACTGGAGGAACTCTGGTACTGGTATCTTTCATGATGTCTGGAGTGCATGTATCATCCCTTTCATATAATTTGGAGTAGAAATCTTTCACTCTTGTCAAAATTTCGCCTCTATTTCTTGTTACAGAACCATCTTCTTTTCTCAGTGCCATAATCTGTTTTCTTCCCTTACTGAGATGTCCCTTTGCTATCTTTAGGCTTTGGTTGTTTTCAATTGCTTTCCTCACTAGTTCACAGTTGAATTTTCTTACATCTTCAGTGATACTTTTTCTTACTGTCTTGCATAGCTCTATATATTCCACTTTGGAAGTCACATCTTCTTTAGTTGTCCTCATCTCTCTTCTTTTTTGCATCAACATTTTCGTTTTTCCTGATAATTTGTTTACATGCGACTTGTTCTTAGAATCAGCTAATTTTGTTGCTGTTTCCATAAGAGCTTTGGTTACTTTTCTGTTAACTTCAGAGATGTCCACTTCTTCCGATGTTAGGCCTTCTAAAGCAGAGAATCTGTTCTTCAGTTCCAACTTGAAGGTATTATGGTGTTTTTTAAGGTTGGTTATGTCAATACATTTTGTTTGTCTTATGAGCTTGCCACGTTCGAGTTTAGTGTTGAGGTGCATCTTACATCTCACCAATCTATGGTCACTACCTGTGTTGAACTTGTTTAGCACACTGCAGTCTTCTATGACGAATTTTTTGTTACACATAATAAAATCAATTTCACTTGTCGTCCCATTTGGATGTCTCCATGTCCATTTCCTGTGTGGCTTTTTCTTGAAAAAGGAGTTCAAGATGAAAAACCCTCCTGCCTCTGCAAACTCAACGAGAGTATTTCCACGCTGGTTTCTGTTGCCGTGACCGAATTTACCTACTGAAGTTTCATTCTGTTGCCGTTGCCCTATTTTTGCATTGAAATCTCCCATAATTATTTTCAAGTGCTGCTTACCTTTATTATTTAGATGACGAATTTCCTCATAAAATTCTTCAATTTCTTCTTCAGGATGACTTGTGATGGGTGCATAAGTTTGAATAATCTGAGCCTGGTATCTTTTCGAGAGTTGGATAACAAGTCGTGCAGCTCTGTCAGAGGAACGTTCAACTTCTACAACTTTATCCTTCAGTTTCTTGTTTATTATAAATCCAACACCACTAGTTCTGCCAGAATCTGTCCCACGATAGTAGAAGAGATGTCCACTTTTCAGTTCGATGAGATCTTCTCCTTTTCTCCTTACCTCACTTAGCCCCACGATGTCCCACTTGATCCTTTGTAGTTCCTCTTCCAATTCAAGAAGCCTTGAATCAGAAGATAGGAGCGTCCATTATACGTAGCCAAGGTCAGCATCAGATGGCAGCCTAGTCCAGTCCTCCGGGGATTCTTAGCTCCCTCTGCCTTCATGTTGCACTGGCCGCTGCCTTGGCCAGGTACATTCCAGCTGCCGGAGACTGAGGGCCAAGATTTAAGTTGTTGAATCATTTTGGAGGGGTTTGGCCATAACTCACCACGCTGGCCAAGCGGGTTGGTGAGTGTGGGATAGAATTTCCTCTAATCCCGATGGTATAGTTATACCGCTATTGGCGGTCGTCAGAGCCCCTTTAGTGGGAACAGGATGCACCACGAGAATATATATATATATATATATATATATATATATATATATATGGGGATGTAAGGTCAGGTGATGCGTAACATCACAGCCTCTCCTTGACAAATGTCAACCCCGCCTTCTCGTGGTGCATCCTGTTCCCACTAAAGGGGCTCTGACGACCGCCCATAGCGGTATAACTATACCATCGGGATTAGAGGAAATTCTATCCCACACTCACCAACCCGCTTGGCCAGCGTTGTGAGTTATGGCCAAACCCTCCAAAATGATTCAACAACTTAAATCTTGGCCCTCAGTCTCCGGCAGCTGGAATGTACCTGGCCAAGGCAGCGGCCAGTGCGACATGAAGGCAGAGGGTGCTAAGAATCCCCGGAGGACCGGACTAGGCTGCCATCTGATGCTGACCTTGGCTACTTACAATGGACGCTCCCTATCTTCTGAATCAAGGCTTCTTGAATTGGAAGAGGAACTACAAAGGATCAAGTGGGACATCGTGGGGCTAAGTGAGGTAAGGAGAAAAGGAGAAGATCTCATCGAACTGAAAAGTGGACATCTCTTCTACTATCGTGGGACAGATACTGGCAGAACTAGTGGTGTTGGATTTATAATAAACAAGAAACTGAAGGATAAAGTTGTAGAAGTTGAAAGTTCCTCTGACAGAGCTGCACGACTTGTTATCCAACTCTCGAAAAGATACCAGGCTCAGATTATTCAAACTTATGCACCCACCACAAGTCATCCTGAAGAAGAAATTGAAGAATTTTATGAGGAAATTTGTCATCTAAATAATAAAGGTAAGCAGCACTTGAAAATAATTATGGGAGATTTCAATGCAAAAATAGGGCAACGGCAACAGAATGAAACTTCAGTAGGTAAATTCGGTCATGGCAACAGAAACCAGCGTGGAAATACTCTCGTTGAGTTTGCAGAGGCAGAAGGGTTTTTCATCTTGAACTCCTTCTTCAAGAAAAAGCCACACAGGAAATGGACATGGAGACATCCAAATGGGACGACAAGTGAAATTGATTTTATTATGTGTAACAAAAAATTCGTCATAGAAGACTGCAGTGTGCTAAACAAGTTCAACACAGGTAGTGACCATAGATTGGTGAGATGTAAGATGCACCTCAACACTAAACTTGAACGTGGCAGGCTCATAAGACAAACAAAATCTATTGACATAACCAACCTTAAAAAACACCATAATACCTTCAAGTTAGAACTGAAGAACAGGTTCTCTGCTTTAGAAGGCCTAACATCGGAAGAAGTGGACATCTCTGAAGTTAACAGAAAAGTAACCAAAGCTCTTATGGAAACAGCAACAAAATTAGCTAGGTCTAAGAACAAGTTGCATGTGAACAAATTATCAGGAAAAACCAAAATGTTGATGCAAAAAAGAAGAGAGATGAGGACAACTAAAGAAGATGTGACTTCCAAAGTGGAATATATAGAGCTATGCAAGACAGTAAGAAAAAGTATCACTGAGGACGTAAGGAAATTCAACTGTGAACTAGTGAGGAAAGCAATTGAAAACAACCAAAGCCTAAAGATAGCAAAGGGACATCTCAGTAAGGGAAGAAAACAGATTATGGCACTGAGAAAAGAAGATGGTTCTGTAACAAGAAATAGAGGCGAAATTTTGACAAGAGTGAAAGATTTCTACTCCAAATTATATGAAAGGGATATTATATGCACTCCAGACATCATGAAAGATACCAGTACCAGAGTTCCTCCAGTCCTTCCAGCAGAAGTTGCACATGCAATCAAGAACATGAAGCGAGGAAAAGCTCCAGGAGAAGATGGAATTACTGTAGACATCATACAAGAAGCAAGTGGAGAAATCGAAACAGTACTCGCCCAAATTTTCACTCTATGCCTTAATAAAGGAAAGATTCCTGAGGATTGGAACACCGCTACAATGATCCTGCTACATAAGAAAGGTGACATTGAGGATCTCGGAAACTACAGACCTATCAGCCTCCTATCAGTAGTTTATAAAATCTTCACTAAAGTTCTTTCACACCGCTTGAAGGTAACACTGGACATGGCTCAACCGAGAGAACAAGCTGGATTCAGGAGTGGCTACAGCACAATAGATCATATCCACGTGCTGAGAGAACTAATTGAAAGAGCGAGGGAATATGAACTTCCATTGTGCATGGCTTTTATCGATTATGAAAAAGCCTTTGATTCGGTGAAACCATCAGCAGTTACAATGGCTCTGAAAACCTGTGGTATTGAAGATGCATACATTAATATTATTAATAACATCTATGAAAATGCAAGTGCAAAGATTAGGCTGTTTGAAAATACAACACACGTAAAAATTGGAAAGGGAGTGAGACAAGGTGACACCATATCTCCGAAGCTCTTTAATGCCACATTGGAGGGTGTTTTTCAGTCGCTGAGCTGGGAAAACAAGGGGATAAAGATTAATGGAGATTATCTAACCCACCTTCGTTTTGCTGATGACGTAGTCATTTTTGCAACTACCCCATCAGAGCTGCAGAGTATGATCCAGGAACTTGCTGACAAGAGTAAAGAAGTGGGATTAAAAATGAACTTTCAGAAGACAAAAGTGATTCAATGCTTTTACAAGAAATGAAGATTTATCGATTGATGGAGAAAAGCTGGAGATAACAGACACGTACGTTTATCTTGGACAGCAGATATCAAGTGAGGGTCACATTGATGAAGAAATTAATCGGCGTACAAAACTTGCCTGGAGAGCTTTTGGAAGAAACAGCATAATTTTCAAGAGCAATATGCCATTATGTCTTAAAAGAAAAGTGTTTGATCAATGCATCCTTCCAGTGCTTACGTATGGTGCAGAGACGTGGACCTTAACTAAAAGAGACATACAAAGGCTGCAGACAACTCAACGAAGCATGGAGAGGTGCATGCTTGGTGTAACCAGGAGAGATAAGAAGAGGAACTCGTGGATCCGAAAAATGACAAGAGTGGAAGACATCATGATCAGAGTTAAATCCCTGAAATGGCAATGGGCTGGACATACTGCCAGAAGGACAGATCATCGATGGACAGCCGAAATTTTAGATTGGATTCCAAGGGACAGGAAAAGACCCAGAAGAAGACCACATGGGAGATGGGTGGATGAAATTCGAAAGTATGCAGGGGTGACATGGAGGAGACTGGCACAAGACAGACCGTTGTGGAGGAAACTTGGGGAGACCTTCGTCCAGCAGTGGATTGATAATGGTTGACAATGATGATGATGATGATATATATATGACATCTCAGAGCTCTAGCTGTAAGGATGCTAACCTCGAAACAGCAAGCGAAATGCTATTTACATGTTGGAGAGAAGAAAGAAATTTCCAGAAATCCCAAGCACTAATGTTTCTTCTAATGCAGTAGTGTCTGCACAGTTAAAAATAAATATGCAAAACTGTCTTCCTGCAGGGTGATATTTCCATTGTTTTTGACTTGCTCAGAGGATTCCAGATATCTCTGAAAATAAAGGAATTATATTTGAAGTCCATTTATTGTGACATATGCTACTGCCAACTGTTCATATCATCACTTTTCTGGTCAAAGTCATTCACGCATATATTAAAAATTCTGGCCAGAAAGATAGGGATTTTTATACTTTATCTACAAGCGTTTGAAATATGTAATGAATCATCTCGCAAAATTCATTCCTTAGAGCCAAATCGTGGTTTAATATCTTTCCTGGAGTTACTGTGGAAAAATATTTCCATTTATGTTCTGAACTTAAGCTGCATTACTTAAGTCTACATACTCTGACTTGCAGTACTTAAAAGTGTCCTCTTGAAGGCATTTTTTCAAAAGCTTTGAATTTTCTACTCGCATATATTATTCTTTGTAAAACACTGTGATACATGCTTGCAAATTAAATGTCGTGTGGTAAAGGACACGGAATCAATAAATGCCCTCGGCTTCACAGATGAGGGTAATTGATTTACAAACTATAGAAAAATAAAAAGTGCTCTTCTTAGGAAAAGAATGAGAAACGTAAACTGATATGCGGAATTAAAGGCAAGTTTTAAAATAGCTTCTAAATTGAATCGCTGCAAATTATGTGGATCAGTGAATTTATTTCCATTGTATTTCTTTTCATTTAAGAAAATAAAAAACGTAAATTATTCGAAACTTTAAGATACTTATCCTTTGAGCATCAAAATCATTTATTAGTATGTAATGCCAATTTATTAACTGATACTTACCAGGTAAAAAAAGCGGCGTTTTCTGCTTCAATATAATTACGCAAGCCAATTTATTTTGATGAAGAATGGTGCCTGCAGTGAAAACTTCATCACCACTACGAAGATGGCCAAAATAGGCAAAGGGCGATCTTAAATAATGGTCACGTTAGAAACCGGTTTTAAGGGCGAGAAGAACATCGGTGAACCACACCGGTTGTTATTTTAAGGGACGTTTCGTGACGCGTTCTTGGTTGAAAAAGAACTAATCATGTTTCAAACACAAAAGCATATGTAATATAGCCAAACAACGAACACATATAACATTCCGGAATAATGGCATTTCTAAACGTAAAATCCATTTCTGGAAAAACAATCAATGAAAGCTACTGTCGCAAATAGGATGGAGCATCACAGGTAGCCTGGTCCATCACAGCTAACACAGTTCATAAGATTCATCGTCACAGTTAGGACGGCCCACAAGAACCATCATCGAAGTTAAGATGGTTGATAATAGCCATCGTTACAGCTAGGAAGCGCCATAAGAACCATGCCACAGTTAGGACGGTTTATCATACACAACACGATTTATAAGAATCATTGTCATGGTTAGGAAGACCCATAAAAACCGTCGTCACAATTTGGACGATACACAAGAAGCACTGTCACAGTTAAAACCGGCTATCACACGTAACACGATCCATAAGAATCATCATCACAGTATCACTTATGGGCATATAATCATCACGACTTATCACACTTACGAAGGACGATCTATAAGAGTCACAGTCGCAGGTTGATCCATAAGAGCCATCGTAACAGGTCTGTTACCTCGTACAATCCTCCACAGCCGTGTTGCCCTCGAACATCGACCAGTTATTCTCCTATCGACACCGCTGTTAAACTGCGTGGTTACTTGACGCAACAGAGCTAGTCTGTTACTTCGTACAATCCTCCACAGTCGCCGTTGCCCTCGAAAATTGACCATTTATTCTCCTAGGAACACCGCTGTTCTACTGCGTGGTTACTTAACGCAACAGAGCTCGTCTGTTACCTCGTATAGTGTTGCCCTCGAGCATAGACCAGTTATTCTCCTATCGACATGGTGTTCTACTACGTGGTTACTTGACACAACAGAACTCGTATGTTACCTCGTATGATCCTCCACAGCCGTCGTTTCCCTCTATCATCTACCTGTTGTTTTCTTAGTGACACCGCTGTTCTATTACGTGATTACTTGACGCAACAGAGCTCGTCTGTTACCTTGTGCAATCCTCCACAGCCGCCGTTGCCCTCGAACATCGACCAGCGTTTCTCCTATCGACACCGCTGCTCTACTGCGAGGTTACTTGATGCAACAGAGCTACTCTGTTACCTCGTACAATCCTCCACAGCAGCTGTTGCCCTCGAACATCAACCAATTATTCTCCTAACGACACTGCTGTTTTATTGCCTGGTTACTTGACGCAACAGACCTTGTCTGTTACCTCGTACAATCCTCCACAGCCGTCGTTGCCCTCGAACATCGACCAGTTATTCTCCTATCGACACCGTTGCTCTACTGCGAGGTTACTTGAGGCAACAGAGCTCGTCATTTACCTCGTACAATCCTCCACAGCCGCCGTTGCCCTCGAACATCGACGAGTTATTCTCCTGTCGACACGGTGTTCTACTACGTGGTTACTTGACGCATGAGAGCTAGTCTGTTATCTCGTACATTTCTCCACATCAGCTGTTGCCCTCGAACATCAACCAGTTATTCTCCTAGGGACACCACTGTTTTACTGCGTGGTTACTTGACGCAACAGAGCTCGTCATTTACCTCGTACAGTCCTCCACAGCTCACGTTTACCTCGATCATCGACCAGTCGTTCCCGTCCACAGGAAGACAGCTAACTGCTTGTTCTGTTGTTTTTGTACCACTTATTCTACACTCTGAGTACAGTTCTTCTTGCATAGCCGAGAAGGTTTGCCGTTTCTGAGATGCTTCTTACTCTCCTAGCGCCTAGTCTTTTAAAGTTACTTAAATCGCGAATCTTAACCATATTGCAGTTATCTAGGCTTCGTGCACGTCCGCATCCTCGCAATGAGCTCTTTATTAAGCCATCTTAACGTAAGTTAGGATAGCACATGTCTGATTACTATTGAATGTTCCTAATGATTTGCTGCTTCAGTGTATAGGTTTCTACGAGGTCGTTCGGAAAATTATGGCTGATTTGGAAGATAAAAATAAAAGAGATACACTTAATAGCACACATCCTTGTTTTTTTCGAAATAGGTGCCTTCAGCCGCTACATACCTACAGTAGTGAACAAAAGTATTTGGCGAAACACTTTTTCGACCATAATATTTTTTCTGCTGGACCAAATCGGATCATTTTAAGATATGATATGTGTTATTCAGTTGTAAGCATGACCCATATGCAGATGGATCGGAAACCTTAATACAGATCAGGTACCGAGCTTAATCGCAAAGATCACACAAATTGACCAACAAAGTAGGTGTGTATCACATTCATTTAATGCAACGATAACAGAAAACAAGGACGAGAAAACGACAAAACAATAACTAATACTTAGTGGGATAACCACGAGACTTAATAACAGCTGCACAACGGGCCGGCATCAAGTCCACTAGCTTCTCGACGGTGACCTGCGGAATTCGCGCCCATTCTGCAGACAGCTGGTCGGACTTCTGGGCCCTATTCCGGCAGATTTTCTTCGCACATCGTCTCTCCAGCTCTTCCCACCTGTGCTCGACGGGGTTGAGGTCTGGAGATTGACTTGGCCAGTCTAGAAGTGTGAGCTGTTGCTGCTGGAAAACTACCTTTGCTACTCTGGAGGTGTGCTTCGGGTCGTTGTCTTGCTGCATGATCCATCCGGGTGGTATGTTCTGGTTTGCCCATGGGAAGACATCGTTGATGAGCATGTTCGTGTAGCTCTGGCCGGTCATTATTCCGTCAATCTTGATGATAAGGCCCATTCCATTGCGAGAGAAGGCGCCGTGAATCATGAGCGATCCTCCTCCGTGCTTGACAGTCAGCTGAATGAACTGGGGGTTGAATCTCTGGCCACACGGACGTCGTACGTATCGGATGCCATCACTTCCGAACAAGTTGAACTTGCTCTCGTCGGTGAAAAGCACCTTACTTCAGTCCGCCGCGGTCCAGTGTCGATGACGGCGCGCGAACGCTACTCTGGCTGGTCGATTCTTGACTCCGATGAGTGGTTTCTTGGCAAGGCGTCTTCCATTCAATCCATTAGCAATGAGACGTCGGGAGATGGTCATTCGGCTGACGTTCAGGTCGTCGCTGTCGCGGAATTCGGTGGCGATGTCCACAGCAATCCAGGTGGGATCAGCACGAGATCGACGGAGGATGCGTCTATCCTGACGCAACGTAGTGGAACGAGGCCTATCACATCGCGGACTGTTCTCGACGGTCCCAGTCTTCTTATAACGTTGCAGGATAGCTGAAATGGACTGGTGTCGGATCTTCAGGGCCCTCGCAATGTCGGTGATGCGCATTCCGGATTCCATCATGTTCACGGCCGCCTGGCGAATTCCAACAGGGATCTCCGCCTTTTTACCCATTTCTGAAAACCTAAGATTGACTTATCACAGTACACATCACAAAACCCACAAAAATCACAAGAAACACATTAATACCTGCAGCAGACAAATGGGTAATAAATTGGCGACTCTTGAATATGGCCCGTTTCGAACGCCAAATTCGCTCTGAGCGAAATTCAAACTACGCGGCATTGTAACCCACAAATCAACACATATCATATCCCAAAATGACCAGATTTGGTCCAGCAGAAAAAAATATGGTCGAAAAAGTGTTTTGCCAAATACTTTTGTTCGCTACTGTGTGCTAACAGGTGGCATGTGCTTTAATGGCCGTCTGGAAGAAATCTGGCTCCCTGGATGCAAAAAAAGTCCCAGAATGGAATTTTGGTCTCTTCTTGGTTTCTGAAGGTTCAGTCCTTGAGGCAATTGCTAAAATGCATGAACAGATGGAAATCGGTAGGTGCCAAGTCAGGCTTGCAGGCTGAATATGACAGGGTTTCGAACCTCAGTTTGTGTAGTTTCTGTTTCGTCATTTATAACACGTGTGGTCTCGCGTTATCGTGGAAGAGGATAGGATCCTTCCTGTTCACCAAAGATGGCTGTTTGGAACACAACTTCTGCTGCATTCGGACACATGTGGTCTCAAGTTATAATGGAGGATAGGATTCTTCCTGTTCACCAAAGATGGCTGTTTGGAACACAACTTCTGGTGCATTCGGTGAATTTCTTCACATTATGTGACTGAGGTAATACTTTCATCAGCATTCAAGGACCTGTAGTGTATGACACCGTGAACAGTCAGTCCCCCACATTCTCAACAAAACCTTCTTTGGAGTCATATTGGTTAGGGATGTTGTTCCAATGATTCGCCATAGCCCAGATAGCTTACTGTTGTCGTATAACACCCACTTTTCATCACCGGTGAAAACGCAACCAAGTAGATGGTCAAAGGGGCCCCTTATCGTTGTGAAGTACGAGTAGATTACTGCATATCTGAAACCATTGTTGTTCCTGATGCTCCGTCAGTTCGCGTAGGACCCGCGCAACGAGCTTCTTGACCTTACCAATTTCGTGGAGGAATTGGTAAGGTCAAGAAGTTCGATATTGTTGGCACGGACACGTTTTACTCTTTGGCAAATTAACTGATTGTGAAGCAAAGAGTTGCCTCCACATTTGCCTTCAGAGCGTCATTATCAATGACCGAATGCGTCCTCGGCCGTCCTCGTCTTGTAGGCTCGTGTCACCGGAACGAAACTTTTCAAACCACAGATGAACAGTACGTTCAGATGTTTCGTCCTCGCCCATGCCTCGACCATATTACGGTAGGTTTGTGCTGTATTACGACCCAATTTGAACTCATCAAGTAGAATCACCCGAAGCTCACTCTTTTCTAACATGTTTTACAGACCATTCTCACACGAGTAGCAACGACTGCAGCTCAAACGATTATGGCATGTATGTGGCATCTGAGTCGCCATTCAACTCGTACGAATGGCGCTGCGAGCGGGTGGGTCTTGAAGCATTGTGGGCGAGTTGATGTGGGTCCTTAGAAAATCGGCCATTATTTTCAGAACGAACTGATATTTGTAATCATCCGCTTCCAAAAATCAGGCGAAAACTTCTTTTTACTTTTAGAAGATCGATTAAAAATATCGTTTTCTGCATCGGTTTTCATTCACACGTCGAACATTTTCGATGCATTTTATAATACACGTTTCCGTACCATCTTTCTTTTTTAAAATTGAGTTTTAAAGCTGCGTACCAAATCTTTTCGTGTTGAAGCTTCAGTCTTAATTCGCACACGTGGTAATTGAGAGACACGCTGTAAGAATGAATTACAGTGGCCATTCCATAAAAACTAAGAGTAAAAGCACACAAAATGTAGAAATATAGGTACAGCAAAATATACTGTATGCTATTTTTTCTCAAAATACACTGTATGCTATTTTTTCTCAAAATACACTGTATTCTATTCTTTCTCAAAGTATCTTGTCTCGAATGATATGCAATAATCCCATCGTTCAGTCCACTTTTCAAGGCATATGGCGAAACCATTCTGTGGAAGCTGTTTTAGCAACCCCTGTACAGCTTGAATAATGTCAGCATCTGTGTTGAATGTTGCTCCACGGAATTTATGCAGACTGTGGCATGATTTCAATACTGCATTTCGTAAGAAACTGTTGAACACAAGCAGCCACATGTGGGTGGGCGTTATCATGGTGTAAGGTCCACTTGCCCACCAGTTTCGGTCGCTTAATCGATATGTGTCGTCGCAGACGTTTCAAGACTGAAATGTAATACTCAACATTGACAGTAATTTGTGGAGGAACGGCATGCTGGTGGACTACACCTTTATGGTCAAAGAAAATTATCGTCATCACCTTCCCAGCTGATTTGGTTTGGTTGACTTTTTTCGGAAGAGGCAAGCCTGTGTGTTTCCAGACACTCGTTGCGCTCTTCGTGAGGGAGTCGAAACAGTGCACCCATGTTTCATCGGCAGTTATTTCTGTGTTTAGAAAGTTTGGATCCTTTGCAATTATTTGTTTACACTCATGACACACCTGAACTCTGGCTAAAAATTGTTCTCTCGTCATGTGATGAGGTACCCATCTGGAACACACACGATGCAGCAGTAATTTGTCGCGTGGAATGTGGAATGGCGACGTTTTTAAAATATTAGTTGACGCCGCTATGTCTTCACACGTCATTCGTCGATCTTATTCCAGGATTTTCCAGTTTTAACAATACGCTCCGTAACAACAGTTTCAGGTCGACCAGGCCTAGGAGCGAGTTCTGCCGACAAATGCCCTTTTTTGAAATCATGGTGCCATCCAAAAATCGTTGACTCATCCAAACATTTACCTTTGTAAGCTTTTTTCATAAATCAACTGTTTCTGGAGCCGTTTTACCCAAACGATAGCAACATTTTATCGCACAACGTATTTCACTTCTTAACTCTGAATCACTCATCTCCATAGCTGTATGGAAAAATGCAGACGTACCTTAAACAACTGCGCAATAACAAAATCAGAATCGTCTGCCACAGCTAACAACTGGTGCCATAGATACTTCCTTAATTCATTTAATCGTCTGCGTGGTTATTTTTCCCCTTCGCACTGTTGCCAACTCAAAAAAAGGTTCTCTCAGATTTTATGGAACCGCCTTTGTACAAGCAATTATCCATATATTTTATGTGTATTTTAAAATTATACAAAGGGAAATTTATTCTCGGGAAGCAAAATTAACTAGTACTCTGGTAAACATAAATGCGATGAGAGTAACTATACTCTTACTTAATATGTGCTTCCTCCCAGCTGCACCAGCAAATAAAACTAATCACAGCACAGTTATCACTATTCATCCGAAATCCAGGATGAAAAGAAAAATATCCACAACTAAGAATTTCATTATCTCGAAAGCTCGAATTTCTTTCCTTCTTGCTTTAAAAAGGTAAATAAAAGCTATTCGACATTCTTGAAATGAAAAAGAGTGTGAGGGAAAAAAAACTGCTCGTAATGCCACCGCAAAATGTTTCCAAGCAAATGACAAACATGCTTGTTTAAATTGTATTACTTGTGTCAGTCCAATAAAAAAAGTTCAGTACGTCTGAATAAAGGAAGTGGTTATCTTGCTGCTAAAAAGCTAATTACAAAGCCTTTCGCTGACTTTGAAGGTTTTTATCCGAATCCACTGGAAACTTTGGTTCGTAAATACTGCTCATTATTGAATTATTCCCTTTCATGCGTTCCTTTAGAAAAAAAAATGATTTTTAAGACACCCCCGGAGATTCTTCCGTTTCAACTGCGCAGTTTTTTGTTGTCTTTTTTTATATTTCAAACGCGAATGAACCTGGTAAACGTACGCTTCGTTCCCTATTGTTAGGTGATAACACAGACACTCTCCTTGCTCTGTCAGAGACACAAAAAAAGACATTCCACCGGATAGTTATTCGTCCGCAGCACCATTTCGCAGACACCGATGCCACCCACAGTTAGACCCAACACATTCCTTTTTTTTATTTAAAGAAATGTGTAGGGTTTTTTAAGCTTTTCTTTTGAAACCAAGCTAGCTACTTTAAATTTATATTACTAAAAGCGAACTTTACAAGTATAAACCAATAGAATGTTTTTGTGCAGTTGCAAGTGAAATAAAAAACTAAAGCATAAGGATTTCTAACACGAAAAAAGCAAGGATGGCACTTTCAGTTTACATTCTAACGCCTGGAACAGCACTATAATCAAATAATCTCTTTAATGTGCGTACTTGGCAACGGTGTGGGTTTCTATTTGCTGAACGGAGATATGAGAAACAGTTTTCCTAACACTTCTCTTCACTGCGTCATTTATTCTCGATGAAAGTCGTACAGTAGTGTGTTCTGCTACTACAGTGCCTTCGTCTGCCATCTAAGGCAGACGAGACCGTACAGGATATCCAGGACACGATACAGGGGAGTCCACAGAAGTCCATGAGGCGGCTGTCACAACAAGTTAATGCGCCAAAGAGTACAACAACCCACGATATTCTGAAACGGAAGTTGCGTTTCCACCCGTACAAAGTATCTGTGGTGCATCAGCTGACAGAAACAAATCACGTGACCAGTGTTCGGTACTGCAGGTGGTTCCAAGAGTTGCTGTCTGAAGAAGGTCAGGACATTCTGGACGTGACTTTCTTTACAGATGAGGCATGGTTCCACCTGTCCGGGTACACTCGCAGCTAAAACACTCGTCTGTGGGGTACAAAAAATCCCCACGAATTTAAGGAAGTGCTTCTCCACAACCAGAAGGTCGGTATTTGCTGTGCCACAACTCGTACGCGCATTGTTGGGCCCATTTCCTTCAGTGAAACCATTAACTCAGAACGGTACCTTGCCCAGATTATCCAACCATTCATATCCGAACTCACTGAACGGGAAATCAACGAAGGATAGTTCCAGCAAGAGAATGCAACTGCTCGCACCGCTGGTGCATCAATACAGCTTCTGGAGGAATTCTTCAGAAATCGCACCATCTCCCGGGGACTGTGGCCTGCCCAGTCAGCGGATCTGGCACCGCTTGCCTTTTTTCTGTGGGGAGCACTGAAGGGGAAGATTACGCAAGTGATCCTCATACACTTCAAGACCAATTACGATCCTACATCCAACAAATCATACCACATACCCTGAGAAAGGTCTTCACCAACATACAGAGATTTCAGGAGAGGCCCATTTCCAACACCACCTGTAGTAACCAGTTTGACATGGCAAGAGTTACTTTAAGTGCATAGTTATTTTTTGGATACCCTGTATATCGGCAAGGGAAGCCTGGAATCGTCGTCAAATAAAAATTCCTCGCGGTGTTATTCCCGATAAAAAGAACCTGAGAGATAAATGAAACTGCGTCGGCATCCTATGCTGCGTTTTCCTCGGAAAATACGTTATTCGTGGAAAAATTTACATAACGCTGACAGCTTGACTGTATTGTTTGTTCACTAGTAGATAGCTGCTTTCCAGTACAAATCTTTGTCTAAGAACACTACAATACTCGACCAAGCGTTTGAGGGTAGACGAAAAAGATTTTCTTTAACACATTACACTGCTGTGAAGGTTTCATGATGTACAAATTCAAGATGGTCTTTTAAAGTTATTTTCAAATACATTTTCTGTAAGTGGCAACACTTCACTTACTATCAGGTTACTCCAAACACAACAGGCCGCCCCGGTGGTGCAGTGGTCTAAGCGATGGCCTCTGATCATTCGTCCGAACGGGATCCGGGTTCGAATCCCAGTGAGGCATGGATGTTGTGTTTGTCTTACGGCACTGGCTCTCTCCCTTCCCTGGAACCAGTGACCCTAAATTAGGGACGGGCGACTGCTTATAGCCCATTGAGTTCCTCACGGTAGTCGTTAAAAATCCAATCAAAAAAAAAAAAAAAAAACACAACAGAACACCTACGTTTGGGGTTGACGTCACCTGGGTTCTTAGGTATACGAGTATAAAAGGGTGCAGTACGATGTCGTCTATGACGTAGCAGTGCCACAGTCGTCGGTGAAATAGCCGTTGTTGTGTCGGCAATGTCAGATCTGGGTGAATTCAAAAAAGGCATGATCTTTGGCATTAGTCTTTTAGAAGCTTCAGTAACTAGAACGGCAGAAATAGTACCCTGCTGGCAAGAAGGATCCATCGCTTCATGTGGTTTGCGCTGTACTCGTATCCTGCCATCCGCATGTACCAACGTAAATCTCGACTCATCAGTCCAGGCAACATTTTTCCGCATGTCTAGGGTCTAGTGGCGATGTTCCCGCGCCCATGCTAATCTTTGCATCCTGTGATGTGCGGTCAGCAGCGGTACCCTCGTGGGACGATGGCTTCTGTACTCCATAGCGAGGAAATGGTTCTGGATGGTGTGGCTGACTACACGTTTATATGCACCAGCGTTAAATTGCCGAGTGATTTCTTGCACTGTGGCCCGTCTATCCGCTGTTACAATGAAAGCTGGCCGACGATGACCCTGCTCATCCACACGCTGTTGTCCACGGCAGTTGGCCTTTGCAGGGATGGTTTTTACTGGATTCGACGTACACACGGTGCACCCGTGACACAGTGACTCGTAAAAATCCCAGTGCATGCACGACTTCCGAGATGGAGTGACCCATTCGTCCCACGATCAAATGCGCGTAGATCCTTCGTTAGCGCATTTGATCGTGGAACGATTTTCCCACGATCAAATGCCTTCGTCTTACCCTTTCAGCGTCTCTTTCAGATCCTTCGTCTTACCCTTTCAGCGTCTGACTCTTACTGATTCCCTTCGTACCACTCCTTATATTGTCGGATCGCTGCATACGTCATGTCGTTTCCGTTTCCAGGGCATTCCACAGCGCCACATTTGCATAACGCCAGCTGTCTCTAATTCAATTGCTCTTCAGTGTATATCACATGACTCAAATGAAAACATTAAAGGTGCGATAAACAATTCAAAATACAGTGTCATTGTCCTATAACTTTGCAGAATTGTTAGTGGAGATGAAACCTGGGTTCATTACTGTCTGCCAGAAACCAAGAGAACGAGCAAGGAATGGCGCCATCCCTCCTCACCAAAACCGAAGGAGTTCCGCAGACAGCGCCAACTGCAGGGAAGGTTATGCTGGCTCTTTTTTGGGATGAACGAGGCGTCTTTTTAAAACACTACATGCCCAGGGGGGACACTGTAACCAGTGACGCGTATGCAGATCTTATCAGGAATCACCTTAAACTTGCCGTCAAGTCGAAACGACGTAGACTTCTGAGTGTTGGTGTCTTGTTGCAACATCACAACTCTCGGCACCGTGCTGCCCATGCAACTGTTGCACTTATACAAGACCTGCACTTCGAGTGTCTTCCACATCCGCCGTATTCACCAGACCTCGCCCCCAAGTGATTACCACATGTTTGGATTACTGAAAGATGTGATGGGAGAAAAGACTTTTAGGTCCGTTGAAGAGGTGCAGCAGGTTGTGCATCAGTGGTTGCACACGTGACTGGAAACTTTATTTTCTACAGGAACCTATGCACTTTGTAAGCGCTGGAAGACTTGTATTGCACAAAATTGAAATTACATTGAAAAATGATACAGGTGTGTACCACTCTTGTTCAAAAAATTGTGAGAAAAATATTATTTAAGGTCTTCATTTGACTCTCCCTTGTATTTTACAGGAAAAATGGTCCTGAAATCCATGATCTCATGTGCAAGACTTGTATAAGTCTTTTTCAAGTTGAACTGCTTCTGTTCTGAAAGCCCAAGGTAGGCCTACAGCTTAATAACAAAAAGTTATTCCCAAATAATAAGTATTTCCATTATTTTGATAAACTTCTGACATTCTAAATTTTAAATCACTTGTTTAGGTGAAACTAAATAATTTCCCAACACCTTGTTGTTACTCTACCGTGGACATACACTAGAAAACATCCTATTTTTATTACCATGGGAGCGAGTCAGGACTGCTAGATGCCAGAAAAATAACTTAAAAATAAATCTCTTACACTGGGAACACATCCCATTTTTATTGCCATGGGAGCGAGTCAGGACGGCTAGACGCCAGAAAAAGAAATAAAAAAATGAATCTCTTACACTGGGAACACATCCTATTTTTATTGCCATGGGAGCGAGTCAGGACTGCTAGACGCCAGAAGAAGAAATTAAAAAATAAATCTCTAACACTGGGAACACATCCTATTTTTATTGCCATGGGAGCGAATCAGGACTGCTAGATGCCAGAAAAAGAAATTGAAAAATAAATCTCTTACACTGGGAACACATCCTATTTTTATTGCCATGTGAGCGAGTCAGGACTGCTAGATGCCAGAAAAAGAAATAAAAAAATGAATCTCTTACACTGGGAACACATCCTATTTTTATTGCCATGGGAGTGAGTCAGGACGGCTAGACGCCAGAAAAAGAAATAAAAAATAAATCTCTTACACTGGGAGCACATCCTATTTTTATTGCCATGGGAGCGAGTCAGGACTGCTAGACGCCAGAAGAAGAAATTAAAAAATAAATCTCTAACACTGGGAACACATCCTATTTTTATTGCCATGGGAGCGAATCAGGACTGCTAGATGCCAGAAAAAGAAATTAAAAAATAAATCTCTTACACTGGGAACACATCCTATTTTTATTGCCATGGGAGCTAGTCAGGACTGCTAGACGCCAGAAAAAGAAATTAAAAAATGAATCTCTTACACTAGGAACACACCCTGTTTTTTTTTTATTTTTATTTTTTTTGCCATGGGAGCGAGTCAGGACTGCTAGACGCCAGAATAAGAAATTAAAAATTGAATCTCTTACACTGGGAACAAACACATCCTCTTTTTAATGCCATGGGAGCGAGTCAGGACTGCTAGACGCCAGAAAAAGAAATTAAAAAACGAATCTCTTACATTGGGAACACATCCTATTTTTATTGCCATGGGAGCGAGTCAGGACTGCTAGACGCCAGAAAAAGAAATTAAAAAATGAATCTCTTACACTGGGAACACATTCTATTTTTATTGCCATGGGAGCGAGTCAGGACTGCTAGACGCCAGAAAAAGAAATTTAAAAAGAAATATGTTATTTGAGTATTCTTAAATGTCCATAACAATACAGTACCTACCAAAAATGTGATGCGAAAACTTCTTCGTTTATCCTGGTCATATTTTGCAGCTTTTGGTCTCACCGTCTTTTTAATAAACCCTCATAGTTATTTTTTCATACTACAGGGTGATTCACTCAGGACTGATCACTTATTACAGGGGATGGACAACGAAACAGAAACACCTGGCCAAATGGCACCCCACGTGTCAAGCTGCTGTATACGTTACCTGGAGGCCAGCGTGCATGTACACTGCTGGCCACCCAAAATGCAACATCAAGAAGGACACGAGATAACAAAGCCAGATTTACTAGACACATAACAACAGATACAAAGATGAAACGATTGACCTTACAGGCCCGTGTGACTTGTGGAACACGCAGACATCAATAGTTCGTGTGGCCCCCATGGCTGGCCATAACGGCCGCTACACGCCGCGGCATCGAACGAAAGAGGCTTTGGATGTGGGCTTGGGGTGTGTCGGTCCAGGCTGCTTCCACACGTTGCCACAGTTCATCAGGCGTAGCCGCGGATGGTGCTTGCAGGGCCACTCGGTTGCCGATCAGCGACAAGACGTATTCGATGGGCGACATATCGGGAGAACAGGTGGGCCACGACACCTGGTGGGCCGTGAAGAATTATTGCACGATGCGTGCCACGTGCGGGCGCGCATTGTCCTGTTGAAACGTGGCCGCTGGCAGGTCCTGCATGTAAGGGAGGACTACAGGCTCCAAAACGTCGGAGATGTAGCGGTGGCTGTTGAGTATGCCGGCGATACGTACCAGAAAGGTGCGGGTGTCATATCCAATTGCGTCCCAAACCATAACGCCAGGCGACGGACCGGTATGGCGATGCATAATGCAGGCGTCATACAGTCTCTCGCCGAGGTGCCGCCACACACGGATCCGACCATCGTGGTGTTGCAGGCAGAAGCGGGATTCATCGGAGAAGACAATGTCGTGCCATTCCGTAGTCCAGGTGCGGCGTTCAACGGCCCACTGCCGCCGCACTCGCCGGTGGTGTAACGTCAATGGTAATCGGAACAATGGACGCCGTGCGACAAGTCCACGCTACTGCAGACGACGTCGAACGGTACGTGCGCAACACACCCTAATTCCTGTGCTAACGTTCGTGATGTGGCGGTGCGAGCCGTCAATGCCCACCGCACTACATGCCGGTCCTGTCGTTTGGTGGTGTGCCGCGGCTGCGGCAATCGCTCACGTCGGTCCTTCCGTCCCTCCTGCACCCACCGAATCCACACTCGCCTCACTGTGGCTGGATGTCCTCCCACACGGGCGCCGATGTCTCGGTATGATAAACCGCTGTCGCGATAAGCCACTATTCGTCCCTTGTCGAACTCCAAAACGTGCTGGAATGACTGCCGTATTCTGCGACGAGGGATCAGGAAGCTTCCCACGCACAGGTCCGGCAGCACAACACACTTCCACTACTTCCACTACCGCCTTCTGTGCACCCTTCTTATAGTGCTTCTCGGTGGCGTGCCGGGCGCACATGATTTGCATATGCCCTGCAATGCTAATCGTTTTCATGTCCTCTCGCGGGCGACGCATGCTGCGAATTTCATGCCGATCGGATGCTTCCTTCTTGGTGTTGCGTTTTGGGTGGCCAGCAGTGTATTTCGCTGTCGACAGCAAGTCTGTGTTGTGTATTGCGATCCACGGTATCCAGGGTCATATCGACATACCAGCAAGAGGGAATAACCACATCTAATAAGAGTAACTGTCGAGGTAAGAGGAAGCTGCCTGACAGGGACATCTGGGTACTGACACGGATGGTAGCCAAAAAGTATAAAGCCACAGCTGCTCAAATCACTGCAGAGTTGAATACGCACCGCGACTCACTTGTTTCCATCTAAACTGTTCGTCGGGAGCTTCGCCGGTTCAACATTCACGGTCGTGTTGCCATCCCCAAACCTTGGATTACCAGTGTGACTGCCAGACGTCGGTTGCAATGGTGGCAGCAACGCAAATCGTGGACGTTGGACAATGTGAAATGTGTATTGCACTCCGATGAATCGTCCTTCAGGGTCTTTCCCACAACCGAGAGAGTTTACGTGTGGAAGCATCCCTCACAGGCTTACCAGCCGGACTGTTTATTGCTCACAGTGAAGCACGGGGGTAGATCGGTGATGGTTTGGGGAAATATCGTGGCAGTCTGCCCGCCCGCTGATTGCTCTTGAGTGGCACATCACTGCTAAGGACTATTGGACAATTCTCGAGGACCAGGTGCACTCAATGGTTCAAACATTGTACCCTGACGGTGATGCCGTGTATCAGGATGATAACGCAACGCTACACAGAACCAAACTGGTGAAAGAGTTGTTTACTGAGCATGAAAGCGAGACTGAACATCTGTCATAGCCTGCACAGTCACCCGATTTGAACATTATTGAGCTACTCTGGGATGTTCTGGAGGAGCGAGTCAGGAAACGTTTTCCTCCACCAGCATCATGTCGTGAACTGACAACTTTTCTGCAAGAGGAATGGCTTCAAATTCCTCTGGCCACTGTACAGGACTTGTATTGGTCCTTTCCACGACGCATTGCAGCTGTATTGGCCTCCAAAGGAAGCCCCACACCGTACTAATAAATTGTTGTGTCTTAAACTCATGTGTTTCAGTTTCGTAGTCCACCCCGTGTATGTGGAATATATGAGATGGAGATTGTGCCAGAAGCATGAAACCAGAACGGAGCTGTTCTTTATTCCCTGACAAAGCGGTGAATATGCATTATACACTCATTGTCATAAACATCCGCGCACCAAGAAGGAGGCGTCGGATTGAAATGAGATTTTTAGAAGTGAGATGGTGCATACTAAGGACAGAAGTCATTACATTATCACAAAAGCGGGACGATTTCCCGCGGAAATACGGTACACTCAGCGTTAGTACCACGTCGGACCGCCTCGTGCGCGGAAACATGAGGGGATACGGTCCGGCATGGACTCAAAGCGACGCCGTATGTTATCCTGGGACAGATTGGCCCACACTTCTTCCAACTCATGCTCTAAATCACGAACACTGAGGCACGGAGAAAGCTGGCGTCCCATCTGGTCCCACACGTGCCCGATGCGCGAGAGATCAGGCGATCTGGCAGGCCACGGAAGCGTCGAAGCATAACGTAGATAGTCCTGGGAAAACCGAGACATGTGAGGACGGGCGTTGTCTTGTTGGAAAATGGCTCCATGCTGCCCCGCCAGGAAAGGCATTACATGCGGCAGCAGAATCTCCTGTACGGAGCACTGGGCTGTCATCGTCCCTCGGATCACTGCAAGGGAAGTCCAGCTGTCATATGGAATGGCTCTCCAGAGCATCACACCTGCAGTTCGGGACGTGTGGCGCTATACAGTGAGGTTGAGATTGTAGCGCTCGCCTGCGGTCCTCTATACTCTGCCACTGTGGTCGTCTGTTTCCGTACAGAAGCGGGATTCGTCGCTGAACAATATACGTCGCCAATCCGTAGCATTCCACGGTGCTCTCTGCTGACACCACTGCAATCGACGCCGACTATAGTCAGGTGTTAATGGCAGAAAACCTAACGGCCGTCGAGAGTGCAAATTTGCCTCTGTTAGGCGTCTGGAAATGGTTCTGACGGACACAGGAGTCCCTTCTACAGCCGCCATATGTCTCTGGATATTGGACAAGGACATCGTTATATCTGTGCGTGCAGCTCTCCCGATCCCGCGGTCCTCTCTGCTGGTGGTGTGTCTGGGTCGTCCACAGCGAGTCCGCCGTGTCTGGGTGCCTTCCCGTGTCCATTGCTCCCAACACGATCACACCGTAAGGCTCGACCGGCCGAAATGGCTGCCAATTTGGCACGCCGGCCACCCTGCCTCTCTCATCCCGACGATACGACGTCGTTCAAACTCCATCAGTCGCCCGTATGCACATCTACGGCGGCTTCTCGGCATGTCTATCACTCAGGGATCTCACCTGACTCTTACCGTGCACTTCGGTACGAATATGGAGTCCCATGCGTGGCGCCTTATAAGCCTAAAGGATTGTGATTGCAGCGCCAGTCTTGGTAGGGTGGGCATGCGGAATCGCACAAAACTAATCATTTGCATGTCTGCTCTCCACGTAGCTATTCGCCGAGTTTCGCGTTAAGCGAACGGATTTTTCTTGGTGCGCGGATTTTTATGGCAATGAGCGTATGTAAATAAAATGTCTCCCCGCCGGCGCCGCACAAACGTGCCATCTGTCTAGTATTGATAAGGTAATAGCCTGTCCTCGCAGACAGTTTAAGCGAGGACTTCGAAAGAAGATGGTGTACTCAACTGAAAAGTGTATGTTCATTGTGCGTCAGTACCGTGTAACCGGCCCTTTCAAACAATGTCAGAAGGAGTTTCTGAAGAAATTTGGTGGGCATAAACCACGCACCAGAGCCACTATTTCGAAATTGGTGAGAAGCTGGAGAAAGCGAGAACCTTGGTGGATCCGCTTCCGGTGAATATCGACAGATACTTGGAAATATTTAATGAGTTTGTAAACCAGCTGGATGATCAGGAACTTGCAGATGGTTACTTTTAGCAGCACGGTGCAAAGTGCCGCAAATCCAATAAGAGCATAGCGGAAATTCGCAGCTTTTTCCAAGACAGGATTATCTCCAAAGCAGGAATAGAATATGAGATTACACCATACAATACAAATTTTGAAGATGTGAATCAGTGTTTTGGTGTAAATATGACATTAATGGTAAGTCAGATAATATCAGAAAACTTGAAAATTTCGTCTTCCTGGAGCAGGAATCGAAACCGCGCCTCCCTTATAGCGCCCGGGTATGTTAACCACTACAGCACCCAGAACGACCAAGTTTATAGTTTCCGATTAATTTGAATAGAACCATCACAGGATTCTTAAATAGTATAACTATACTAGATATCAGAAATTTCTTGGTGTAGAATAGAAATAGAAGTTTCGAAGCTTTCGTACATCAACCAGATCGCTTTTTCAAGAAAGATACCTTCCTTGAAAAAGCCATCTGGTCCAAGCTTTCGCAAATCAACCATGTGGTTGATGCGTTAGCCATCTGGTCCAAGCTTTCGCACATCAACCATGTGGTTGATGCGTTAGCCATCTGGTCCAAGCTTTTGCACATCAACCATCTGGTTGATGCTTTAGTCATCTGGTCCAAGATTTCGCTCGTCAACCATCTGGTGCAAGCTTTCGCACATCAACCATCTGGTTGATGCTTTAGCCATCTGGTCCAAGATTTCGCTCGTCAACCATCTGGTCCAAGCTTTCGCATATCAACCATCTGGTTGATGCTTCAGCCATCTGATTCAAGCTTTCGCACATCAGCCATCTGGTTGAAGCTTTAGTCATCTAATCCAAGCTTTCGCACATCAACCATGTGGTTGATGCGTTAGCCATCTGGTCCAAGCTTTCGCACATCAACCATCTGGTTGAAGCTTTAGTCATCTGGTCCAAGCTTTCGCACATCAACCATCTGGTTGATGCTTTAGCCATCTGGTCCAAGCTTTCGCACATCAACCAGATGGCTTTTTCAAGGAAGGTAACTTCCTTGAAAAAGCCATCTGGTTGACGTACGAAAACTTCGAAACTTTGATTTCTATTCTACACCAAGAAATTTCGGATATCTAATATAGTTATACTATTTAAGTACAGTTGGTGTATAGTTCCTTGTTATTTAATAACAGGATTTGCTAGTCGAAGCAACCGGCATTCATGTTTAGCTAATCTGGAGGTTAAATTTGTATTGTATGGTGTAATCCCGTATTCCATTCATGATTAATCTGCTCCTCCGGGCAATCACGGGATATGAATTCTTAACCTCCAGATTCGCTAGACATGAATGCCAGTTGCTTCGACTAACGAATCCTGTGATGGTTATATTCAAATTAATGGGAAACCTGAGACTTGGTCGTTCTGGGTGGTGTAATGGTTAGCATACTCGAGCGGTATCATAGAGACGCGGGTTCGATTCCCACTCCAGGACGACGAAATTTTCAGGTTTTCGGTTATTATCTGACTTACCATCCATGTCATATTTACACCAAAAAAAACGGATTCACAACTTCAAAATGTGTTGTCTCCAAAGACCTGTGGCTTCTTAGGTCTCCTGACCCCTAGATTTCTTTCTCTGGGGACTTTTAAAAAAGCAAGCTTTATACCAACATGCCAAGGTCGATTGAGAAACTGAAAGATAACATCACACGTGAAATTGCTGCCATAGACGCCATCGCACATTCGCCAGTATGGAGCGTCGGGTGAATATGTGCCTGGACGCTGATGCATCTTCTATGAGACATTTCTTTCTGTCATGGATCAAGGTATGTTTTACATTCATTTCACTCAAATGTGCCTTTGCAATCGTGAGTTAATTGCAAAAAATAAGTGTTCAGTCCCGAGTGAATCACCCTGTATACCTACCCTGAGAAAAGTTTAAAAAATCAATATAGAGACAGATATTTGGGGACAATTACAATAGCTCCTTTCTCTGATCTTTCTGAATGGACAACAAAGAGAGGATACTTACGGTCTTTCATTTTTTTTAGCAGAAAAATTTTTTGTCGGTCTCATTTGCCCAGTCTTCCTTTGTCTGTGGAAAGCTTTCTTTCTTGTTCATTTCGACAGACAGCAACTCATTAAAGTGTGTTGAACATCATTCTGTTCTTCAGCTTGGGATTTCCGGTTAATACTGCGCGTGTCCTTCGAGTTGATCTTTAGAAAATGGAATTCTGATCTAAAGTCTGTTTAGTAACTTACCACTTAGTAAATACCAGGTTCATTTTTATGTTCATTGGCTCTAGACGAAGTAAATATCCCGACCATTTCTTCCCTTCCCAGAAAAAATTGTTCTGAAAATGTATTTTTCTTTTTTATCCCTTCAACTGATATATATTTCCTGAAATTTGAAAGGAAATGTTTTTTTCTAATCCCAATTTTGGTATGAGAAACTTGTGCAGTAATATATTTTCTTTAGTTTTAGTTCTTGAAAAACATTCTAGACACGTTCAAGTGCACACAAATCATCAGTACTATTGTGTGTGCAGGCATTAGAATAAATATTTCAAAGTGTATAATATTGTAAGTACATGTACCGGGCACTGAATTGGAAACTTTTATTCAGAACCGGGTTGGACCTCCTTTAGCCCGAATTACAGCACGTAGGCAGTTTGGCATTAATTCCACGTTTCTCGGCCGTATAGTACACATACCGACCAATGAACTTGAAACTTTTATTCAATACCGGATTGGACCTCGTTTAGCCCGAATTACAGCACGTATACAGTTTGGCATTAATTCCACGTTTCTCAGCCGTATAGTACACATACCAACCAATGAACTTGAAACTTTTATTCCGTACCGGGTTGAACCTCCTTTATCCCGAATTACAGCACGTATGCGGTTTGGCATTAATTCCAGCCGTATAGTACACATTCCAGACAATGAACTAGAAACTTTTATTTAATACCGGATTGGACCTCCTTTAGCCCGAATTACAGCACTTATGCCGTTTGGCATTACCCTCCAGGTGGCATGAACGCATTTATACGTTCGGAGCTTTGTGTGCCTAAAGCGGCGACGACGCAATAAAATGTTCATCGAAAACCTGTTCAAAAGCCGCGAGAACGCATATATGCGCATCTTAACGACAACGATTACTACAGAAAGACGATGCTTTTAGGGGAGCTTCCTATTATACATGTGACAAAATTTCTCATTGCCTCTTCCAAAGCTCCTGCCACCTGTAGGGTTAATTCGATGTTTCCCAGCCGTATGGTACACATTCCAGCCAATGAACTTGACACTTTTATTCAGTACCGGGTTGGACTTCTTTTAGCCCGAATTACAGCACGTATGCAGGTTCGTACTGCTTTCACAAGATGATAGGGTACATTTTAGTATAAAATGTACTGGGCGATCACCAGACAGTCCTTTTACTGGCTCCTATTTGATGGAAGATGACTTTGCTCCCTGATCTGTTTTCTAACATGTCCCACACATTCTCAATGGGGTTCAGATCCGGGCATTATGGTGGCCAAGAAGGGTTGTGGAAGTCGCTGTCATACTTGCTGAACACATCTTGGGCGACGGACATTAGAATTGTCGTCCATGAAACAGCGGTCACCGGCTGGATAAAAGGTCAACATTGCAGGATGAACTTTATAGGTACCAATGTACACATAATTTTTGGAGGGCACCCGACCTTCCAGAAATAACAGGGGACTCGTTTCGTAACAACAGAATGTACCCCACACCATGACACCACCTCCAGAACATTGAATTGTGTTTACAAGGCCAGCTGGGTCCATTGCTTCATGGGCCTCCCGTCAAATTCTTTGCTTACCGATGGTACAGAACAAGTTGTACTGCGACTCGTTGGACCACATGATATTCTTCAGTGTCCTCTCACTTTGTTTCTGACACCACTGTAAACGAACTTTCCGGTTCTGGGCAGAAATTAGTAGTTTCCTTATAGGATGCTACTCCCAGTACCGATTCTCTTCTATTCCCTGGGCATAGTTCGATGAGATGTGTGTAGAGAACAACCTTTATTGAACGTTCTGGTCAATTGCTGCACAAAGGAAGTCCTGTTTCCCCGTAGAAGCCTTCTCAGACAACTGCGATCTCGTTCCTGGCAGATAGTCATCGCGCCACAAATGAGACAAGCGATGTGAGTTATTTTTCCACTGATTAAAGATTCGGATATCTCACCTTTTGAGAAACCACTCTGCTCTGTTGTTTTCAAGATCGTCGCTCCAGCCACAAAGGCACCCACAGTGTCCCATTGTGATCAATACTACTGACGATTACCGATGAGCGGGTGATTATTTGGATTACGTTACGATATTATCCCCTTCACAGGGAAATTGGTTTCTTCCATATAAGTCACGCGCTCGCTGTGGTATATTCGTGTATTTTGATCATCTTACGCAGTGTTCCGCGATTGATCAAAAATGGCGTTTTTTGTGCTGCGCGTTAACATTAAGCTTTTGCGTTCGTTTAGGCAAAAGTCCAATAGAAACCTTCGAGATGCTGAAGCAAGTTTATGGCGAAAACACCCTGTCGCGGTTAGAAACATTCGATTGGCATCTACGCTACAGAGAAGGCAGACAGGAGGTCGAAGACGACGAACGAAGCGGGCCGTCAGTGACAGCTTGCACTGGTGAAAACGTTTCGAAGGCTGCGGCCATCCTGCGCGACAACAGACGATCGATCAAAGAGCAGAGGCTGCTGAGATATGGGATACTAGCAGATGATCTGAAGATGCACAAGTTGTGTCAACCTTGGAGGAAAGGATAGGGTGGAAGTGCCAAGCCATCTAATCCCTGAAGCTAGTTTTCCCGGCGACTGTGGCGCTCTAGGTTTTCTGCCACACCTCCTATAAGCCCGAAAGAAGCCCAGCAAGAGCAAAACGATGCTCGTTTCAAACATTTACGCACTAATTTGTAGCTTTGTATTCAACCGAATACCTTTGGCGTTTAATAACACGGCTTAAGCACGAGTATGAAATCTGAAGAAATTATAAATTTGTCATCTTTTTAAGGAAGGGTTTTAAATAAAGATTGCAATGTAGAGTCGGAATTAACTATAAATTATGAAAAGTTAGAAGAATAAACAGATTGTGTTGAATGCCATTGTAGGATACTGTATATTGCTGGGGTTTTTTTTAAGAAAACTTGAAAACAAACTGGACTGCGATGAATACATTAGCACATTAGAGCAAAAAGTACCAATAAAATGTTCAAGACTAAAATGTGATTTATTGGCAAACATAAAGAATAAACGGGGTCTAACTTTTTCTTCAAATGATATTATGCGTATTTGTCTCCAGTGTGAAAAGTTTTCAGATCTACCTTTTCAACATAGTCAAGTTATTTTGATAGAGTCAAACCTTTGCACACGCAGTCTAAAGTTTTGAAATTTTACGTTGGGAAAAAGGTCTTCCACGACCTCCAAACACATGCATTAGACCAAGATCATCCATGCAACAATCACATAGTTCATTTAATTAAATATGTGTCAATGAACTATTTGGAAATTAGATTCAAATATTGGTCCAAAACATTCACTTCCAACTTCAAATCCCAAAATATTAGACTAAAATTAAATCAATTGGTAATATTCGAAGATGAATTAATTTTTTTTTAAAAAGGCAAATTGTGAGCAATACAAATGAAATATTATGAGGGTTTCAAATACGTTACTTTTTTTGGGGGGAAGGGGGTGTTTTATTTTCCATGAATATCGCAAATTACTGCATTGTGTTTTTGTGGAAACTTAAGTGTAGGAGTGTCTTACATGGCGAAATTTTGCTCCGTTTCTTTGGTATGAGTTGTATATTTACTGTTTTATTCTTACGTTTCCTGCGATAAGAAGATGAAAAGCAATAAGGTATTTGAAATGGTGCCATTTGTTTCTGGACACACACTCTCTCAGTCAAAGACAAATCTAAAAAAATTAGGCAAGTAATAAAAAAGTTAACATAATATTTTCAGATGACTTGCTCTGTGTCAGGAAATTTACTTCTGTGTATACATGGGTTCCGGTGAAAATCATCCAAATACGTGGAAACAATGTAAATAGACAAAGCCATCGCTCTTTCCACGTTTTTCTTTAACACACATCAACTGAAAAATTGTATTTCGACACCGCTGGGATCGAACCCCAGATCTCTCGATAACTGGCCGAGTGGGTTAGCTTTACGCTACGGTGCCAACAATCCACGGCGCTAAAACGATGACTTTGTCTATTTACATTGTCTCCACGAAAGATTTTCACCATTTCTCTTGCCGTTTGGATTTATTAGCTATTATTAAATGCCGTTAAGCCCCACAAGATGGTGACGTGTCAGCTGCTGAATCCATCCCTCCAGATTTTGGAAGTCAGATGCTGACGGATAAACACACGTAGCACCGTGAATTGTTGGCATCGTAGCGTAAGGCGAATGCACTCGGCAAGTTATCGAGATATCTGAAGTTCGATCCCAACGGTGCCGGAATACAATTTTTTGGTTGGTGTATGTTAATTAAAGAAAAACGTGGTAAGAGCGATGACTTTGTCTATTTACATGGATTCCTTTGTGTGGCATTTTTCAGTTCGTAACAACATCACGCTATTGATATGTCAAAAGACAATTCTCTGAATCCGATTTTTCGTGGAATTTAATTAATAATAAGTGTTGTGTTAATATTCTGCTCGGTTTGATCTATTTTACTATAACTTAGTCCTCTTTTAGTGATTTCAGCAAATCGTTGAGCCGAAAGTGTTGAAAATTCAGTCCCCTTCGTATGAATTTTTAGTTTATGTAAACTTGCCTCCAAACAAGCAAATAGGGGCCAACTTGTTGTTTTGGGCTGGTGAAAGGCGTGGCTCTCCCGTCGAGCTCCCTCCGCACCCCAAGGACATTTGAGAAACCGGCTTCAGCCTCGACTGCGAAGGACATAGCTGGTGACATCTCCACATTTTTCTTTCCTCCAAGGTGTTGCCCGACACGGTGACCATGTATCCGGATGGCACTGGATTCTTTCATCAAGACAACGAGCCCTGTCATATGTTCTGCAGTGAGCAGGAATGATTCGAAGACCATGTTGAAGCTTTTCGTGAATGCCCCTGGCCGCCGACATCCCCCGTCTTGAATCCTATCGAATATTTGTGAGGTGAGGTGCAATAAATCGGAGCATTCGCCACTCCAAGCTATTGCCTTACTCCTTTGCCGAATTCCGGCGTCTTTCTGTCCAGCTGGTACAAAATACTTAAACACGAATTCCGTGGTCTCGTGGAGTCTGTGCCAGAAGCGGTGCAAGCGTTTATAGAGACGAAAATCTGTCCAACACATCGACCTTACATATAGGTAGACTTCGAATGACGTCACAATTTCTGGCTCTAACATCAGAAAGGGAAATGTCACGTGACCTTAGTCCAAAATGTTAAGAGAAAATTCCACAACTTGTAATCGGTGAGAAAAGAATTCAATTATTAAGCAGATTTTAGGTCTCTATGACAATAACATAATTCCAATCTCCAGTAAATTCCACCTGAGTTTCCCACATTTGGTATGCAATACCGATTACTATATACACTGAACAGCAATTAAATTAGAGATACCTGTCTAGTAACGTGTAGCACCACCTTTCGCCCTGATGACGGTGGCGATTCGTCTCGGCATGGACTCGACAAGACACCGGAAGCGTTGGGAAGCCATACGGATCCACGACCCCTGAACAAGCTCCCACAGTTCACGAAGACTTGATGGAGGGGGTCATCTCTCTCGGTGGCATCCCAGATGTGCTCGATGGGATTGAGGTTAAGTGACCTAGATGGTCAAGGAAGCGAGGTAACGTCGGTGTTCATCCAACCTTGCGGATACAATTCGGGAGCTATGGCACGGTGCATTGTCTTGTTGCAGGATAAGGTCCCCAGTGGGATGTTGAAGACGCACAAACGGGAGCAAATGGTCGTCCAGGATATCCCGGTAACGTTGACCTGTGAGGGAAGTTATCACACGTACCACGGGTCCCATTTCAGTCCACGTAAACAGTCCCCAGACGAGAATGTCACCCACACCAGCTTGAAGAGTACCCTGCTGGCAAGAAGGATCCATCGCTTCATGTGGTTTGCGCCGTACTCGTATCCTGCCATCCGCATGTACCAACGTGAATCTTGACCCATCAGTCCAGGCAACATTTCCCCACATGTCTAAGTCCAGTGGCGATGTTCCCGCGCCCATACTAATCTTTAGACCCTGTGATGTGCGGTCAGCAGAGGTACCCTCGTGGGAAGAGGGCTTCGGTACCCCATAGCGTGGAGATAGTTCTGGATGCTGTGGCTGCTTGCACGTTTTTGTGCACCAGCGTTAATTTGCCGAGTGATTTCTTGCACTGTGGCCGTCTATCCGTTGTTAAAATGTGAGCAAGCCAACGTTGACCCCGCTCATCCACACGCTGTTGTCCACGGCAGTTGGCTCTTGTAGGGATGGTTTTACCGGATTCGATGTACTCACGGTGCAACCGTGACACAGTGGCTCGTGAAAATCCCCGTGCCTGCACGACTTCCGAGATGGAGTGCCCCATTCGTCAAGCCCCGACAATTTGCCCACGATCAAATGCGCTTAGATCGTTCGTCTTACCCATACTGCGTCAGACTCTTACTGATTCCCATCGCATCATTCCTTATATTGTCGGATCGCTGCATACGTCATGTCGTTTCCGTTTACAGGGCCGCCCATAGCGTCACATATGCATAACGCCAGCTGTCTCTAATTCAATTGCTCTTCAGTGTATATGAAAAAACCGTCAATATTAAGGTCCAGTTCCCAATCTAGAAAACGTGTGCCTGTAAAAAAAATAGTCATTTGTGTTAAAAAATAAATCTACGTGTTTTAAAATGTTCACAAATATTCATCGCAATATTCTAATCATGGACTATAATCAAGTCTACCTATGCACATAAGTACATATTTTAAGTAAACTTACTCTGAGTACGGCAACGTCATTTCCGTATTGTACGCAATATTTAACTGTGTGCTTCTGGATTTTTCACATTATAATAGACTGGAAATGTTGTAGCTCTGTATCATAAATTATTAATGAGAACACCACTTTACATAAAGTATGAAGATTTTATAAACCACTGATAGGAGGCTAAAATCTTCACTAAAGTTCTTTCACACCGCTTGAAGGTAACACTGGACATGGCTCAACCGAGAGAACAAGCTGGATTCAGGAGTGGCTACAGCACAATAGATCATATCCACGTACTGAGAGAACTAATTGAAAGAGCGAGGGAATATGAACTTCCATTGTGCATGGCTTTTATCGATTATGAAAAAGCCTTTGATTCGGTGAAACCATCAGCAGTTACCACGGCTCTGAAATCCTGCGGTATTGAAGATGCATACATTAATATTATTAATAACATCTATGAAAATGCAAGTGCAAAGATTAGGCTGTTTGAAAATACAACACACATAAAAATTGGAAAGGGAGTGAGACAAGGTGACACCATATCTCCGAAGCTCTTTAATGCCACATTGGAAAATGTCTTTCAATCACTGAACTGGGAAAACAAAGGGATAAAGATTAATGGAGATTATCTAACCCACCTTCGTTTTGCTGATGACGTAGTCATTTTTGCAACTACCCCATCAGAGCTGCAGAGTATGATCCAGGAACTTGCTGACAAGAGTAAAGAAGTGGGATTAAAAATGAACTATCAGAAGACAAAAGTGATGTTCAATGCTTTTACAAGAAATGAAGATTTATCGATTGATGGAGAAAAGCTTGAGATAACAGATACGTATGTTTATCTTGGACAGCAGATATCAAGTGAGGGTCACATTGATGAAGAAATTAATCGGCGTACAAAACTTGCCTGGAGAGCTTTTGGAAGAAACAGCATAATTTTCAACAGCAATATGCCATTATGTCTTAAAAGAAAAGTGTTTGATCAATGCATCCTTCCAGTGCTTACGTATGGTGCAGAGACGTGGACCTTAACTAAAAGAGACATACAAAGGCTGCAGACAACTCAAAGTAGCATGGAGAGGTGCATACTTGGTGTAACCAGGAGAGATAAGAAGAGGAACTCGTGGATCCGAAAAATGACGAGAGTGGAAGACATCATGATCAGAGTTAAATCCCTGAAATGGCAATGGGCTGGACATACTGCCAGAAGGACAGACCATAGATGGACAGCCGAAATTTTAGATTGGATTCCAAGGGACAGGAAAAGACCCAGAAAAAGACCACATGGGAGATGGGTGGATGAAATTCGTAAATATGCGGGAGTGACATGGAGGAGACTGGCACAAGACAGACCGTTGTGGAGGAAACTTGGGGAGACCTTCGTCCAGCAGTGGATTGATAATGGTTGACAATGATTATGATGATGACATAAAGTATTAAGTACAAGCGCAACTGGTTCATACAAGAATACACACTAAACAAAAGAAATCCTTCGTTCTAACGACTCATCTTGTAACTTCGAAATGGTTGCAATTAAATTTCTGTAAGTGACAATTTCTTAATGAATATGTCCTTAGGTTTATTATTCCTGAAAAAACTCACTTGTTACCGACATGATTTACTAAATGGGGGTATTTAAATTAAAAGTAGCCTGTCAGTTCATAAGAAAGCATATAAACTGGATAGCACGAAATCACTTCAACCCAATGTCACGTGATCTGATCGCTCTCATGTTGGGACCACGGCGTCTCACTGACAGCTACTACTAGTGCGCGGTCTATCATTGTACGGGGTGATTCATAAAGAAGTATACAGTTTCTAGGTGCTGTAAAACAGTAACAGTTGAAGACACGGACCACAACTGCGAACCGTTAGGTAGATGTACTCCTAAAGTTTGTGTTCCGCTAATGAAGGAAGTGACGTAGGCAATAGCGCGTGTCACGTGACTAGTCAGTCAAAATGGCAGCGTCTGCAGTGGAAAAGGGTTTTGTGTTCTTGAATTGAGCAAAACGGAATCTATAACTGTTGTGCAACGGCATTATCGATCACGATTAGGAAAAAAACCTCCAACCAGAAAATCTATCTACGATTGGCATAAAAAATTTGAAACTACAGGCTGTTTTTGCAAACTTTAAGTAAACTTACCGCGTGTATCGGGAGAAGTCGTCGATAAAGTTTGCGCTGCCATTCAACGAAGCCCGGGAAAATCAACGCGGAGGGTGAGTCGTGAAGTGCAGATTTCACAGCCCACACTCTGGAGAATTTTGAGAAAGAAGCTGAAAATGATTGCATACATAGTGCAGATGTTGCAAAATCTCACTGACCTTGACAAGAAAAAGCGTTTTGAATTTTGTGCCGAAATGCAGCACCATTTTGAAAATGACCCAGTGGCCACCTAGATGTCCTGATTTAACACCTTGTGACTTTTTTCTGTGGGGGTACGTAAAGAACAAGGCATTCGCCTCTCCCCTTCCTGTTGATATAGCGCAGCTGAAACAGCGTATCACAGCCACTATCACTGCACTTGTTTCGGATATCTTACCTCGCGTTTGGGCGGAAATGGATTACCGGCTCGATGTGTGTCGTGTGACTAAGTGTGCACACATAGAACATCTGTGACTGTCTCTAAAAAACTTGAAACATTCCCCTACACTTCTGTTACAGGTAACATAAAATATCTTACATTATTCTTGTTTTATAGTGCATTGAAACTGAATACTTCTTTATGAACCACCCTGTATATGGTCGGAGTTCCAATATGATGCTATGTAGATTGCTTTAATGTTTTTGCTCATAAGTGTATACTCGCAGGAAATAAATAAAATGTAATTTTCTGTTGCATCTAAAAACTGTTTTCGGGAAAATCTCAAAGTATTTGCATTCCTGTGTTATGCGTAACGACATTTTTTTCTTAATTGTTCGAAGCATTCGCTGATTATTAGCCTTCTCAGAGATCCGTTTTCAAACATCAATTTAACCAAAAAATCAACACTATAAATTTAGCCTAACATAAAAATTCTGAATAGTTTTATTTGCTAAAGCTTTCATCATCTAAAATGATTAGAACAGCAACGAAAAAAACCCTCACAACTCTGAAAATGTAGTCGTCTAAGCTCTTTAGAAAATTAGTATACTTAATTTATCAAAGTTATTCGCTTTTAAAGAAATGTTGTTGTCATATGCCTTTAAAAACAAACAAAACGATTTTACGAAGCACACTCCAGATCTGAAACGAACAACAGCGCGAGGCTTAGAAATCTTTTTATCGCCTGCAATAAAAACCACATGTTTTCTTTTGTCATCTTCCAGTTCTTATTTGCTTCCCCTTAAATTCGGCATTGCTCTAGTTAATAATTTAATGGATCAAAACTCGAGGTAGCGGTGATATTCTGCGTTTTCCTTCGAGAATTAAATCCTGTATTATGAATTCTTTCACATAACTCCAATAAAGTTAATGGCAAACGCAGAGGCTGCGAGTCTTTCTACCTTTCCGGATATTTGACAAAGGTTGGCCGAAATTTTGCTTGAGCTACGTCACCCCCTTTGAACGAAAGCGTCGCAGTTTCCTTCGTGGAAATCTTATTAGTCAAATGATACTGATGTTTGCTGAGACGTTTTGAGATTCCTTCGGTAAACATCGTAGGAAATGCGTTATTCCGTGTGATTCTAATCTGCGACAAGCTCTTTTGAAAGCCTCAGCGGCCGATGTGACGAAGTAACGTCGCAATGTAGCTGCCCATGGTGATTACGAATCTATCTGCGTAATCTCCTACGCGAACAAAAGTGAAAGAAATGCTTTTAAAAAATTACTTTTCTGTCTTTCTGGTCTTCAGTGGCCATCAAAGGATGCGTAACCAGCGAAGGATTACGAAATGCATTCAGAGAATTTCGAATCACGAACAATGTTTCCCTTCTTTTGCTTTGCCATGCTGAATTTTGAATTATCTTTCTCTGAATCTTTGTGTTTCTGTCAATATTTCTGTGTGTGTGTGTCTTACCTTCTTGTCTGTCTCTTTTTTCCTGTCATTCTCTCTCTCTCACACACGCATGTCTTTCTTCTCTGTCTCAGTGGGAGCTCCCTCTCTCTCTATCTGTATTTGTCTTCCTCTCTTTTTTTGACATCTCTTTTTTTCTGTTCTTCTCACCATCTGTGTGTGTCTTTCTCTCTGTCTGTGTCGGTCTCTATCTTCCTATTTCTTCCTCTCATGTAGGTCTATTTCTCTCTATTCCTTTCTCTTTCTCTCCGCATGTGTCTATTTACACTCATCGTCAAAAATATAGTTCCACCCAGAAGGACGTGTCGGATTGAAATGCTCTTCGGGAGGAAGATAAAGGTTACGAGGAGCAATAAATGGTTAAACATTGAGACTGATATGGGCAATATTTATTGAGCTACACGCCAATAAGTAGTGTCTCTCAATATAGCGTCGGGCCGCTATGTTTGCTCACACAGCATGCCAGACGTCTCGGCATGGAGTTGTACAGATTAATAATGCTGTCCTACGATACGCCATCCCATTCTGCTTAAATCTCCTCATGCAGTTTCTGCAGATTGTGCAGTAGGGGTGGAGTGTGAATAGCGCGTGCAATAACATCCCACACATTTTCATTCGGCGATAGATCTGGCGATGGGGCTGGCCATGGCAGAGTGTTAGTGCCTTGAAGGAAAGTTCTCGAGACAGCAGCAGTATGCGGACGAGCGTTGTCCTATTGGAAAACTGCACTGGAGTGAGAATTCAGAAAACGTAGGGCCACCGGTTGCACGGCCTCACTAACGTAACGTTGGGCTGTCAACCCTGTAGTTTAATTCAACAAACTATAAAAACACTTGCAAATGGTAACCGTCATTTTATCTCTGTCCCATTAAAAACGTATCCTTCTTCTAGAAGAGGGTGGTAAACCTATGACACGGAAAGAAAAAATTGTTGGCACGCTACATACAGTGACGTCCCTTGATTCTTTATACCCACCCATGATAAATAAATTAAAATAGGTCGAATGCTTATCGTTATTCCTAAATGAAGCAGCTGTTACTAAGGGATATTTTGGAGTTTTGAATGTCCGGGATAGCTTATAAAACTTCGGGCTGATAAAGGTAAATTGTTTAAGTCTAATGCGTCTTCGGAGCGAAATGCTTCGAAAGAAGGCCTCCAACCAGACTCCGAGAAAATAACAGTTCATTAGGTTCTTCTCAAAAAGAGCGCGAAAGGATTCTCCTTGGCCATACCTCGAAGTGGCATTAGTGGACAAGAGAAAGCAGGAGGGCTCAACGACTACGATATTCTCCTCCTCCGGATCACAAGGAAGACGGGATCTGCTGTTTTACTTCCGCTCCTTGGAACACCGACAAGAGTAGAGAAAAGTGTTCACAGGAGACTTCTTACCACAGCTTAGCGCCAGCTGATGGGTTTCGAGAACCTGTGGTGTCATACGACACTTTTGAAATCCTCACACATTCAGTGTACACATCAGTATTTGTGAAATAATAGAAGAAAGCGGTTCCCATTGGCTTCGCTCTGTTTGTATTTTTCTTCTGTTATTTTTGAGTGAACAGTGGATAAATCATAAATTATATTCCGCTGCATAAAAGCCCCATGAGCACGCGACAGAATTTTTTAGAAGATTATCGCCGATTTGAGCACTTATTCTCGAAAAGATTTGTCACCCCTGGTTTAAAAGAAAAGATGACGTCATTAATACAAAATCACATGAAACATGAAATGCTGAGCAATACACAGGAAATTTTGGTCATGTTTTAATCTCTCTGACACCAGCAGATTTTCTTGCTAATCTGAAAACTAGATAAATGCGGAGATCCAATGTGTGATCAAAACGTATCCAGACCGTTGCATTCAACTCAATATCTTGCAATCTTTTTCTTTTCAATTGGTATTTGTTTTTTGGGAAGAGCAGGTGGGTGTGATATCTTGTGAATAATGTGGCTGTCGGACCTGTGCAATGCGGTGCTTAGCAAGAAACTGCTGCACAAGCTGCGATGCATGGGCAGGCGTGTTGTCATGGTGGAGTTGCCACTTGCCATTCTCATGTAGTGCCGTCCCTTTGCGACGAACTGCGTCCCTCAAACGCCGTAAAACTTGAGAGTAGTACTCCTTTTTGATTGTCTGGCCTGATGGAGACTATTCATGATGCACAATTCCCTCATTCATAATTGGAAAAAAAAAGCTGACAGCATCGTCTAAACATTGCTGCTGCTCAATTGTCCTTTTTTGGGTCTGGAAGAATTTGGGGTCTTCCGCTGTGAAGACTGGGCCTACGTCATACGCTTAAACCTACGATTAATCACCACTTACGGTAGTTTTTAAAACGTTTTCGTCGTTTTCGACGCACTCAATCACGCACGTCACTAGTAGCTGAAACACGGGCGTCTTTTTGTTCATCTGAGAGCGATTTTAGCACAAATTTGGCTGAGACGCATCTCATACCCAAATCTTCAGTAGGAATATATTGAACTGAACCGAAACTAACGTTGAAATCTTCAGATAACTCAAAAATAGAGATTCGGCGATATTTATGCACGGCTGTGCGCACACGTTCGATATTGTCTTCAGTTATACAGTTTGCGGGTATCCTTGACTGTTCACCACTCTCAACACTTTCACGACCGTCTTTTAAACGTTTATGTATACACGGTCGAGTCACACTATTGTGACCACCAGCTAATATCCAGAGTAACTGCCGTGTGCATAGCAGACAGCAGCTAGACGGCCTGAGAGTGACTCAATAAGGTGATGGAAGGTGTTCACAGGTATGTGGAACCATGCTGACTAAAGTGCATCTGACAGCTGCTGGAGGGTGCGTGGTGGAGGATCCATAGAATGAACAACACGATCGAGGTGGTTCCACAGATGCTCAATTAGGTTTAAGTCTGGGGAATTAGGGGGACAGGGAAGTACTTTGAAGTGTTCATCGTGCTCTTCCAACCCCTTTCGGACATTTCTAGCTGTGTGACACGTCGCATTGTCGTGCTGGATAATCCCATCTGCCCCAGGGAAGACAATCAGCATGTATGGGTGCACGTGGTCTGCAAGGATGGATTCATAACAAATTCGGTCCACAATGCCTTCCACAGGTATGGGTGGACCCGGGGAATGCCACGAAAACATTCCCCAGACCATAACGCTGCCCACATCAGCTTGTGTTCTTCCAGCAATGACTGAAGAGTGTTTCTTCTCCGATGTTTCTCGCCTTATACGCCAACGTCTATCCGTTTGATGAAGCAGAAAACGTGACTCATCGGAGGAGGTAATCCTTTGCCAGTCAGCGTAGGTCCAATTCCAGTACTGTCATGTAAATGTAAGCCTTTTCTGTCGATGCACCTTCATTAGCATATAGGTGCAGTGACCATCCGTCTGCATCGGATCCCCATACACAGCAGAGTTCGCTGAACTGTCATTTTAGGCACACTTCCGGTAGCCCCCTGGTTCATTCGGCTAGTGAGTTGCCCCATTGCAGCTTGTCGATCGGCCCTCACGCTCCTTCAAAGCCGACGTTCACATCTCTCATCAATGGCACGTGGTCCTCCGCAGTTTCCACGTCGCTTATTTGCAATAGTGCCATTTCTTCAATCACGATACACTTTAACCACATCAACACGCGAACAGTTCACAAACTGCGTTGTTTCAGAAATACTGCCACCTTTGGCCCGAAAGCCGATAATCATCCCTTTTTGCAAATCTGATAAATCGCTCCTTTTATCCATGACAGAAACGAGTGATATGTTTTCAGAATGCCTACACCACACTTTATATACCCGGCACGTGCCTTCATTCATTGGCTACGCGCTGTTGACGTCAAAATTAAGAGGTGGTCACAATAATGTGACTCGACTATGTAGTATATAATAGGTTTATAGCGTCTGACGTCGCCTTCCTATCTCCAAGAGTGTTTTTCCATCTTTCTCTGTCTAAGAACCATTCTTTCATCAGGCGATTTTGATTAAGTGCTCTCTTTATTCCATCAGACAGTGTTCTTCTATATCGGCCTCTATTTTTTCGTTTGTTTGATTTAAATTTCATGGCAATTTTGTGCAGTCTTTCACTTGTCATTCTTTTTACATGGCTAAACCAACGCAATTTTCTCTTCCGTATGTCTTCTAAAATTGTTTCTTTCACTTCCATCAATTCTTTAGTTATTTCATTCGTTATTTCCTGTCTTCTAGAGACTCTAATGATCTTCTTAAACCATCCATCTCTACAACTGTTATTTTCTTTCTATCCGCTTCAGTTAATCGCCAGGCCATAACCCCATATAGTAAGCTGTTCTTAACAATACTATTATAAACTAGCCTGTAGCCCATCCTAAGACGATTGTTTTTAAGCTTTAAATAAATATTAATATATAGGGGATGTTGTCCGTCCTAAGATGGAGTGAGATTTTTAATTGAAGCAGATTAAAAACAAATCAAATAGACGCCGGCATTTTTGTAAGGAAATATAGTAAAAACTTACATAGTAAGAACTTATTTATGTTAGAACTGAAAATAATATGCTATTTATTTCCGTTTTTCAAAAGACCTCACGATAAATATTCTGCGCGAAATATTTGTTGTCCAGCAATTTTCCTTGTAGTCCAGTTGTTTTCGTGTAAACTTACCTTAATAACTTTTGCTTTGATTTTTCGCGTTGTTTTAAACTGTCCTAACCGAGGTTTAGTTTGAAGCATCATACCAAAGCTTTTTCTACAAAATAATGCAACATCTGGTATTACAAATCGGAACTATCTAAAATCTTGACAGTGTGCTATTGGGGCGACATCTGCTTTTAGATGCAATCTTGCTCACTTTGACATCTCGAGATTTCAGTTTTTATTTAGGTTAAAGCGTTTAGAGCGATCGATATTTTGCAAAATGTATAATATAACCAGCACTAAACTCTGAAAATTAGTTAAATTAAAAAGTAAAAAATAATTAAAGCGTACAAATTAATATTCGAGTTGTGCTAAATTAAATCAATATACAAACTCAACTTGCCGTGATAATAAGATTTAAATTTTAATTTTCTAGATCGGATAAATAGAGTTTGATTCATTGATAATCCAATGTTTTTAAATTTACAACGATCACCTTGACATCTCAGTGTGATCGCGTGCAAACTCAACTTGCTGTGTTATTAAGAATTCAATTCGAATTTTGTAGATCGGAAAAACAGAACTCGACACATTAACAATCCAATGTTTTTAAATTAGCACGCGATCATCTTGGCATCTGAAAGTGATCGCGTGCTATTATATAGCAGGCAATCATTTTGACATCGCGAGAGCACACACGAATTGGTCGATAAGTGAGGACGCAACAATGCAGACTTTGGTGTGACGTCAAGCATTCCAGAGAGACGGATCGAGGTGTTTAAGTTATTAAGACCTCATTTCTTTTTTCTGGTTATTTCCTCACTCCACGCGATTCCATTCATGCATTTAACAGCTTTTCTTCCCTGTGCAATTCTATTTCTTACTTCCATTGCATCTCTACCTCCTTGTGTAATTTTAACACCTAGGTAATTATAATGATCACATCTTTCAATTACTTCGTCATCTTCTATCTGTAGGTTTGTTTCTTGACTTCCAATGCATAAATATTTTGTTTTATTTAAATTCGTGATTAATCCCCATTTTTCATATTCTTTTCTATTTTTCTAGTCATATACTTTAAATCATATTTATCTTCTACAAGAAGTGCTTGATCATCAGAGAATTGTAAAGTAAATACCATCGTTCCATTTAAATTAATCCCCATATTTCGACACTTCCTTTCCCATTCTTTCAAAGCTTGTTCCACATAAATCTTAAATAATGTTGGAGATATGCAACATACCTGTCTTAGTCCTTTAGTCACTAGGAATCTTTTTAAAGTTTTCTGGCCAATTTTTATCTTTGTTATTGATCCTTGATACAGTTCGTTGAATGCTTAGATAATCGTAGCATTAACATTGGTATCTTTTAATGTTTCCCATACTTTTGTAATAGATACTGTATATTATCATATTCTTTTGTTAGATCAATGAATAATAAGTGTACTTCTTCTCCAGTTGCAATTCTTTTCTCTACTATTTGTTTCAGACAAAATAAATTATCGATGCACGATCTGCCTGCTGTAAATCGACATTGTTCTTCCACCTCATTTAGCTGATATTCCGCCTGAGTTATATCTCTAATAATTCGACCATACAGTCTACTAAAAGTGGATATCACTGTAATCCCTCGATAGTTCTCATATCTTTGCCTCTCCCCTTTTTTAAAAATAGATGTTAAGAAGCCAATTTTCCATTTCCCCATTCAAATTCTTCAAATCAATTCTAAACAACTTTTCTGTTCCATTTTTTTCAATTCCGCTTGTATTCCATCAGGAACAATTGCTCTATTATTTTTTTTAATTTTTAATTGCCAGTTCGATTTTATCAATATTAACAATAATTTGCATTTCTTCCTCAAAGTTTTCTTCCTCCTTCTGAACCTCAATTCTGTTTTCGGGTAAAAGATTTTTATAGTATTCTTCCCACTGAGTAATTATTATACAATGCCAAATTTTATTATTGTTATTTTTTCTTATGTTTTTTAAGAACTTCCATGCTTCCGTTCATCTTCGACCTCCTATATGTGTTTCAATTTCCCTACATTTCTTATCCCAGCAAATTCCTTTTTCTTTCCTGTATAAGTTGCTTGTGTTTCTTCTTAGTATTTTATACTATAGTTTATCTGTCTCACTCTTAGTATTGAACCATTTTAGAAATGCATCTTTTTTTCTGACGTACCACTTGTTCAATATCATCACTCCACCAAACGTTTCTTTTATGGTTCTCTTCTTTTCTTTGTCCGAGTGCCTCATTAGCTACTTGATGCAATGCTAATTTAATATTTTCGTATAATTAATTCCCTTACACTGTTCAAATCTTTTCCTATTAATTTTACATCTAATCTTATTTGAAAAAAAATTTCTGGTACTTTCTTCCTTTAAACCTTCTATATGACTACTATGATCTTTAATATCTTCCATTTCTGTATTTTTGCTTTGTTGTTGTTTCCATGTGAGGGAATAAAATTTTTGCTCGCACCAAAGAGTGATCAGTATCACATTCACCACCTCTTGCCACTCTAATATCCAGTACTTTTCAAAGCGATTTGTGTTTGTTAATTAATAATACATAGTCAGTAATTGATTTTAGTTGTTGAGTATGTTGAATTCATATATATTGATGAATTTCTTTATGTTTATAAAAATCATTTGTAATTTTCAAATCATTGTTTTCACAAAAATCTGTAAGCTTTTGCCAATTTTTATTTATTACATTCTCACCAAAGCGTCCTATAATCTCATCCTTGATCTTGGAACCAGTTCGTCCATTAAAATCTCCCAATAAACAGTTTTCCTAGTTTCTCCAATTTTATCCATTAATTCTCGTAATTTTTCATAAAACTTGTCCTTACTGATTGTGCTTCATCCTCATTTGGGGCATATATACTAAAGATTGTTAATCGTTTTTCCAGAATGTTAAGATTTACTTTAATTACTCTTTCATCGACAATTTCAAACATTTATATCACTCACAAACATGCGCACGACTCATACAATCCTTCCCATAGACTTTCAGTAACTTTAAGTACGCCGATAAGCCATAACATTACGACCACCTACCTAATAAGCTGTAGGACCCACTTTAGCCAGCAAAACAATGGCCACGCGGCGAGGCATCGATTCGATGAGGTGGCAATAGGTATCCTGGGGTATCTAGAACCATGATGTCAACAGCAGGTCTTCTTGTACATTTCAGGGTGGTAATGATTTAGCGCGAACCCGCTTTTCTAAGTCGAACCACAAATGTTCGATTTCATTCATGTCAAGTGAATTTGGAAGCCAGGGCATTAACAGAAAGTCACCAGCTTGTTCTTCGAACCACTCCTCGACGATTCTGGCAGTATGGCATGGCTCATTATCCTGTTGGTAAAGGCCATCACCAGCAGGGAACACAGTTGCCATGAACGGGTGAACTTGGTCCGCAACGGTGTTCAGATACCTGACAGCTGTCAGAGATTGTGCTATTGGGATAATGGGGCCTAAAGTGTCCAAAGAAAACATCGCCCACATTATAACACCTACGCCGTCGGACTGTTTACGCCCAACGGTGATTCCAGGTGCCATAGCCTCCGTTGGTAATCGATGTATCCGCGCTCGGGCGTCTACGTGATGCACCAGGAATCTTGATTCGTCAGGCCAAGCCACTTTCTTTCAATAGTCCAATCTCGATTATCTTGGGCCCATTTCATGCGTCGTTGGCGATGACGTGCAGTGAGCATGGGGACCAATCTGGAACTTTGGCTACTCAGGCCCATGCGCAGAAGCTGCGACGAAGTGTGTGCTGCGACACATTGCCCTGATCACCATTGTTGTAGCTGCGGGTGATTTGTCGCACTGTGGCCCTGCGGTCGCTGTGAACAATGTGCGATAGTCTCCGCTCCCCCCGTATCAATGAGCTGTGGACGACCCACAGATGGACGACGGTACGTCGTTTGGCCATCTGCGCACCACTTTCAATACGTACTCACACAGCGGAACGTGAACAACATACGAGCCGCGTCATTTCCGAGGCGCCATGCCATCACTATTTGTCCTTTATCAAACTCCGATAAATCGGCAGCTTTTCCCATTCTGACTCCGAAAACTCTACTAACCGATAGCCGGCCCTCGGGTTGTATATATACTGCACTCAGAAGTTCATCTGCGCCTCCATTCGGTCTTCAGGCGCGCTCATTTCTCTAGGCTGGGGGTGGTCATAATGGAAGGGCTAATCGGTGTATATGTCTTTGCAAGTTCGCCAAGTTTTTGACAAAATTTGATGCAAATTCGTTGATCAATTTTTTCCGGCATGACAAATGCGACGAACAGTTTTATACACGGCACATGCGTAATAGGCTTCAAGGTCAATCTGTGCCAAACAGCTTCCTGCTATGTTGCGCGATTCCTAACTGATGCAACCAGTCTGAATATTTTTTTATCACTCCTCGTATCTTACCCAGAGACAAATTCATCATGAAACGAATAAGTATGTGTTCATAATAATGCCAAAAGACACTGTCCACTTGAGCAGAAACGCCAATTAAGCATTGAAAACTAACTTATTTAAACGTAGGGTAGTGTTTCGGTTGTGCCTTTAAGAATTAATCCTCAATCCTTTCCGCGATAACCATTAATCTACGAATTTCGGTTATTGTTCCGAAACTGTAGTATTCTTTTTGAGGTCTCATAATTATAGCCTTAAACCTTTCGTAGCCAATTAGCACGAGTAAGCCGAATGTTTCTGTATCGCAGTCAAATGAGATAATGGTGTTTATCGATCTTTCCTCTTAATCGTAACACACTCTGCGTATTGGAAATTCAGCTGGGATTGATAACACAGTATTTATTAATCCCACAGAAGAGTAACATGCAGCGATGCAAACTGTAAGTTCTGAACAGTTTGTTTGAGAAGCATCTTGTGATCTACGTTAGAATAGATCGCTTTCTAGGTGAACAGTTTGAATCTCTGAACGGTAAATCACATTCAAAGAAATAAATAAGGTACCTTTACATGTTGAATAAAGTGTTTTTAGATCTCCATGCACCTTCAAATAATTAATTCACAAATTCAGCTAACTGTTCTGTTTCTCTGTACACATTGGTGTTCATAAATTCCCCGCCAGATAAATTTTTTGTTACTTTTTCCTGAAAAATACACTCATCGTCAAAAAAAATAGTTGCACCCACAAGGAAGCAACCGACAAGAATGAAACTTTGTGCGTAGGTTTAACATCGTAATACATGCAAATGATTTAAATATCACGCTCGGCCGCGCATGTGATACAAGCAAGGAGGGGTCGTAGCGCTGCATTTGACCGGCTTTATAAGGTCGCCCCATTGCGCGTGCTTGCCATTATGACCCTTGCTGGTGTATTGATTGCATCCTTTGCAAGTGAAGTCTGCCTCGTAGAAAAGTTTGGAAGCAATTCGAGCAGTCGGAGGAGTTCGACAGGGGCCGCGTCGTCGGGCTCCGGGAAGCGAGATGGTCTTATCGCCGTATTGCGCGCTATACCGGTCGTGCGGTATCCCCATAGCACACTGTTGGTAGCAGTGGATAGAGCAAGACACTCAACCGCGACAGGAAGGGTCTGGGTGACCTAGACGAACCACTGAGAGAATCGACGGAAGAGTTGTTCCACATGCGCTGAGTGACCCAACAGCCACGGTTGCGGATATTCAGCGAGAGTGGTGCCCTTCATGCACCGTCCGATTAGTGCCAGCACCATTGGTAGACGGCTGCACGACGTAGGACTACACGCACGTAAACCGTTACGACAACTGCCTTTAACACCATTGCATCGCCGCCAAAGACTGTAATGGTGTCGTGCCAGACTGTCATGGAGCCACTCAGAATGGCAGCAGGTGATCTTCAGTGACGAGTTCCGCTTTTGTATTGGAGGAGACGACCAACTAATCCGTGTGTGGAGGCACCGTGGTCAGCGCCAAGATGAACGGTTTCTAGTCGAGCGTCACACGTCCAGAAGACCTGGTGTCATGGTGTGGGGTGCAATTGCCTACGATGCCTGATCATCTTTGGTGTTCATTACGGGCACTTTGATAACCCAACGTTACGTTAATGAGGTCCTGCAACCGGTGGCCCAACGTTTTCTGAACTCTCACTCCGGTGCAATTTTCCAACAGGACAACGCTCGTCCGCTTGCTGCTGCTGTCTCGAGAGCTTTCCTTCAAGGCACTGACACTCTGCCATGGCCAGCCGCATCGCCAGACCTATCGCCGATTGAAAATGTGTGGGATGCTATTGGACGCGCTGTCCACACTCCATCCCTACCCGTACAACCTGCAGGAACTGCGTGAGAAGATTCAAGGTGCGTGGAATGGCTTATGGCAGGACAGCGTTAGGAACCTGTACAACTCCATGCCGAGACATCTGGCATGCTGTGTGAGCAAACATGGCGGCGCGACGCCATACTGAGAGACACTACTTATTGGCGTGTAACTCAATAAATATTGCCCGTCAGTCTCAATGTTTAATCATTTATTGTTCCTGGTCACCATTACCTTCTTCCCGAATAGCATTGCAATCCCAGACGTCCTTCTGGGTGCAACTATTTTCTGGTGATGAGTGTACGTTAAAGAAGACATCTGACGAACTGAAAAGCAAAGAATATACAAATCAATGCCTGTGACGCAGTCATCTTAAATTGGCTACTTAATACAGCGGTTGCTAAGGGAGATAATCAACGTGTACGTGTTCGAAAGTTCCCATCCACTAAGTTCAATTTGAGGTTTTTCACCTGCTGCTAAAGGCTGTTTTCAACGTTTTGTGTTTAAGCAACGTACATTGTTGCTTGAAAATGAAGCACACTGTAAAAAAAATTCTGAAATTCACGAGCCCATTTCCGTGATTCCTTTCGTGAACTAACGGAGAATATTTCTGATACAACCTTTACCGTCAAATGACGGAAAAGAACCTGAATTTTACGAATTTTTCCCACGACAGGAAAATTCTGAATTTTCTGAAACCTTTCCTTTATTTCAAGAGAAATCTTATATTGACGGTAAATTACCGTTTTTAGCACGTCTTTTGTAAAAAAAGATCGTGCTCATGTTATCGGTTTGTCCGTCCGTCCGCCTGTAGACACGAGATCTCTAGAACTATTAATCCGATTTGAAAAATTCTTTTTGCATTGGGAAGCTTGAAATGTGCGAATGATGATCCTTTATTTCGTTTTTTTTTTTTTTTACGATGTACAATTTCGCCGCTAGAGGGCGTAAATGGAGATGATGTCGAATTCAAAAATACATTTTGTTCCACATATTTGCTTCTAATCATCCGATTGAAAAAATTATTTTATCTTTCGATTGCATTTATGTCGAAGAGTATTTAAGATATAGTTACTTTTTCAAATTGCGCATAGATTATCCGCTAGGGGGCGCAAAAGTACATTACGTTTTCCCCGATATCTCTTCTTCTAAAACTCCGATTTGAAAAAAAAATTCTTCAGACGCTGCAGCTCCTGATGGAAAGTCTTTTGCATATAATTTCTAATTTTTGGTAAAGAATACTTTGGCCACCAGGGGGCGTAGGTGTTAATTTTTGCTTCTGGTGTATTTGCCATAAAATCTGAACTTCTAAAATATCGATTGACAAAAATCTTTCGTGGACTGATGCCACTCCCGTCGATAAACGTTTTCGGAATATTTTCTTCTTAAAATATTCCATTGTTTCTCCGCCATGGGGCGTAGATGTATATCTTAATTTGGTCAATATCTCTACTTCTAGGAGTCCGATTTGAAAAATTCCTTCTTTGCTGGATAGTATTTTCAGTGTGACATGTTTTTCATATAATTTCAAAATTTTCAAAAAATTCATAAACTTTCCGCTAGGGGGTGTAAAGGTAAATTGCGTTTTCCCCTATATCTCTGCTTTAAATCTCCGATTTGAAAAATTCTTTCTGCACCGGATATAGCTCCTGATGGGAAATCGTTTGCACATAATTTCTTATTTTTTTTTTTTAAATGCTTTGGCCACAAGGGGGCGTAAGTCTCAATTTCCGCTTCTGATGTATTTGCTTCTAAATTCTCGATTGAAAAAAAAGTCGTTTGTAGACCGATACTAATCACATCGACAAACCTTTTAGGAACATTTTCTTCTTAAAATAATCCATGGTTTCTACGCCAGGAGGCGTAGATGTATATCTTCTTTTTGTCAATATCTCTACTTCTAGGAGCCCGATTTGAAAAATTCTTTCTTTGTTGGATAGTGTTTTCAGTGTAACATGTTTTTCATATAGTTTTAAAATTTCAAGTAATTCATAGACTTTCCGCTAGGGGGCGTAAGGGTAAATTGCCTTCCCCCTATATCTCTGCTTCTAAATCTCCGATTTGAAACATTCTTTCTGCACCGGATACAACTCATGATGGGAAATCATTTGCACATACTTTCTAATTTTTGTAAAAAATGGTTGGCCACCAGGGAGCGTAAATCTTAATTTCCGCTTCTGATGTATTTGCAGCAAAATATGAGCTTCTAATATCTCGATTGAAAAAAACAGTCGTTTGTTGACCGATACCACTCATGTCGACAAACCTTTTAGAAGCATTTTCTTCTTTAAATAATGCATGGTTTCTACTCCAGGTGACGTAGATGTATATCTTATTTTTGTCAATATCTCTACATGTAGAAGTCCGATTTTAAAAATTCCTTCTTTGTTGGATAGTGTTTCCAGTGTGACATGTTTTTCATATAATTTCAAAATTTTCAAGTAATTCGTAGACTTTCCGCTAGAGGGCGTAATGGTAAATTGCTCTCCCCCGTATATCTCTGCTTCTAAATCTCCGATTTGAAAAATTTCTTTCTGCACCGGATACAGCTCCTGATGTGAAATCCTTTACATTCAATTTCAAAGTTTTGTAAAAAATTGTTTGTCCAACAGGTAGCATAAGTCTTCGTTCCCACTTCTGATGTATTTGCAGCAAAATATGAGTTTCTAAAATATCGATTGCAAAAAATGTCGTTTGTTGACCGATACTATTCATGTCGACAAACCTTTTAGGAACATTTTCTTCTTGAAATAAACCATGATTTCTACGCCAGGGGGCGTAGATGTATATCTTATTTTTGTCAATATCTCTACTTCTAGTAGTAAGATTCGAAAAATTCCTTCTTTGTTGGATAGTGTTTCCGATGCGAAATGTGTTTCCTATAAACTCAAAATTTTCAAGTAAGTCATAGACTTTCCGCTAGAGGGCACAATGGTAAAGTGCGTTTTCTGCGTTATTTCTGCTTCTAAAACTCCGATTTGAAAAATTCTTCCTGTATCGCATACAAGACCTGATGGAAAATATTTTTCACATAATTTCTAATGTTTCGTAAAGAATGGTTTGGACACCAGCGGGCATAAGTGTTCATTTCTGCTTCTGATGTATTTGCAGCAAAATCTGAGCTCCTGAAAACTCGACTAATTTTCTTTTTCTTGGACCGATTCTGCTCATATGGAAAAACTTTTTGGGAATACTTTCTTCCTAAAATAATGCGTGGTTTTCCCACCAGGTGACGTAAAGTCACACCTTATTTTTGTCGATATCTCTGTTTCTAAGAGTCCGATTTGAAAAATTCTTTCTATTTTGGAGAGCGCTTCCCCGGTGTGAAATGTTTGTCATATAAATTCATGTTTTTCTTAACGCACATGTCTGCAACCAGAGGGCGTAAGCTCACGATTCCGTTTACAGCAATATCTGAGGGATTAAAAACCCGATTGAAAAACTTCTTTCTTCCATCAGATACTATTGTTTTCCATACCGGTTCCATTGACTTTGGGTAGCTTTGATATATTTAATTTGCGTCAGAACGGATTCAAAAGACGTGCTTATTACACCCGAAAATTCGGCGCATCTTTCCTGTTAATATGTGTTAACGCAAATTTTTGAATTTTCAGAAACCTTTCAGGAATTTCTTTCGTATATTAACGGAAAAATCTCGTTCTCACTTTTTCCAAATCCGTATGACGATAAATTTGCGGTAGTAGGAGCGATTCGTGCGAATACTTGAAGTTTGATTAACTGTTAGATTTCTATCGTATGTTTAAAGGATCTGCCCCTAATTTAGAGCCACTGGTTCCAGAGAAGGGAGAGAGCCAGTGCCGTAAGACAAACACAACATCCATGCCTCACCGGGATTCGAAGCCGGACCCATCTCGGACGAATAGTCACAAGCCAGTACTTAAACCACTGCGCCACTGGTGCAGCTTGCTGATCTTCACATTGTGTTAGATGTTTGTGCGCTGCTCTAAAAAAATCACTCATTTTTACTTCAAAGTTTACTCCCAGAACTTGCATTTCTTTCGCAACTGCTCACTTACGAATGACTCTACTGGTATATAACGCATGCCCTACTCGAGACAGACACGCATAGGCACGTGATTCTGTCAGCATCGCCACAAGGCAGAGCCGTAGTGAGGGGGGGGCAGCAGGGAGGTCGCCCTGGGCGCCGAGCTGGAGGGGGGCGCCATCGAGACGTAGATTTTTTTTTATATAAATGTAAAAAATGTGAAATTAATTTATACGCGTAATTAAAAAAATGTAAAAAATTTAAACTGCTTTATACTTTAAGAATAAAATGGCGACCAGATGAAACCTAAATTAAAGGAGAACTCCAATCGTCCGAACGCCAAATATTCGGATCGATTTGGCTTGGGTGTGACAGTACATTTTAGTTGCTATGTTTATGAAACATTTGAGACGCGCGCGCAGCGGCTAGTGTAGGCCAGGACTTTAGAGGGGAAGGGCTAGTACGCCCCTTTGAAGTGCTGAACACCGACCCGTGTCTGAAAGGTTGGATAAAAAATGGGTAGTGTACTTGTTTCTACGTCATCACGCTGGCCTTCTGGCTCAGCTCAGTTCCCTCCAGGACAGAACTTCCCTCTGTTATGACGGTGTTTTACGCCAGCCCTTTTTCTTGGTGTATCATATTTGTTTCACGTTGTATTTTATTTAAGTTGTACACTGAAAACCCAAACTGATGCTCTTAGCGAGAAGAAACAGGTTTTAAAATGGACACCAGAAGACATATCAAGATGCATTGTAATTCCAGCACTTTACCTCAAATCATATGATTTTTGATTTTGAGATCAGAAAAGTATATTTGCTATATTAAGCAAAATACTTTTTAAAGAAAGAGCATACATAACAGAAAATGTTCATTTAAAATTATCCAATTTATACTATAACATCAATATTTTCCGATTTTTAGGCCCCCAAAAATCATGAACTTTTGTTTTCCAAAAAGATAATTTTTGATATTTGAGTGCGGCTTGCAGTAGATGACACACTGTAATCGGGTAAATACGGTAGTAACTTTGACTGAAAGTGCCTTTCATGTGGTGCTCTGACAGAAAGCTCCCAGGCTTTTGGCCAGTGCAGGTGCGTCATCGACCACGGCTGCATGTCTCAGGGGGTGAAATGTAGGCGACGGGTGCTGTGACCTTCACGGCCTCCTCTGTCCATGATCCATCACTCCTTACGTGTATTGAGAACGAATGACGGATGGCGACGATTCGTCGACAGGGAAGCCTACGGTGCGCATGCGCGGAACAAACATTACTCAGTTAAGGTTGCGACAGTTTAAATGCAATATTTGCCGTGACACTGTGACGACATTTGTTTGCTTAACGTTGTCTGTATAGCTTGATTGATTGAGTAGCGCGCTGAATTAGTGCACTGTGCCACGTGACGTGCGTGTGTGTGTGTCGAAATGGGACCTACAAAGTTGTCTGGAGCACAAGGCAGAAAACGAAAAAAACAACAAGAGGCGGATAACGCAGTCCAAGCCAAGCAGTGGCAAAAACTGGGATGGGTAAAGAAGGTGGATCCCTCAACCGCTGCGCTCCCACTACAGCAAGTGATTGAAAGTAAGCTATCTACATCAACACTTTTAGAAAATGAAAACGTTACTGAAGTAACTGAGAATATAACTGGTAGTGCTAGTGTGCATTCAGATGATTCTACGCCTTATTTTAAATCGTCCTTTCCAACATTCAGTCCTTATGAAGGCGTACAGGAACAGGATTTGGAAGATGAACAAACCAAAATTCAACTTAATTTTAATGATCCCACAACATGGCCTGATTTGAATGACCATTTGAGAAGCTTGTTAGTTGAACATGGTCCAGAACAAAATAAAAATGGTAATTTTCTTTTATCAATTAATGCAGAAAAAAGGCATTTTACGGGAAATTGGTTCCACAAAAAACTTTTGAATGGAGAAAATGTACAGCGGGATTGGTTAATTTACAGTGAAGCAACAAAAGTTATTTATTGTTTCCCTTGCATGCTATTTGGAAAACATTTAAAATCACGTTTGGCAAATCCAAAAAGTGGGATTTTCTGAGTGGAAAAAATTACACCCTCGAATTCCAGAGCAAGAAAATTCTGTAGAGTTCCTGGAAAAGCTTTGAAAAAAGGATTAAAGAGGGCTGTGCAATTGATACTGAACTACAGCAAATGATTACAAAAGAAAAAGAGAAATGGCGGCACATTCTCAGAATCATTGTCGATTGCATTTTGTTTTGTTCAGTCAACAACTTGGACTTTCGAGGTTCAAGTACAAAGATAGGTGAAGACAAATGTGAAATATTTTTACATTTGCGAGAGTTTGTTTCTCATTATGATAAACAGCTAAAAGAGTATATTACCATAGCCAAAAAAAAACCAGGAATTCCAAATTACCTTTTCCCAACAATTCAAAACGAGTTCATCACTTTAATAGGTGACACTGTACGCCAAGAAATACTAAAAAGACATAAGAGAGGCAAAATATTTCTCAATTTCATTTGATTGTACACCAGATGTAGCCCATCAGGAACAAATGTGCCAGATTATTAGGTACGTGAAAGTTTCAGAGGATATTTGCTCTATTGAAGAAAGTTTCGTCGATTTCATAAAAACTACTGAAACGACTGGGGCTGGTTTAACCGAAGAAATTCTACAGAAAATAGAAGTCGATGGGCTTGACATTCGTAATTGCCGAGGGCAAGCATACGATAATGGTTCAAACATGGCGGGGAAGTATTCAGGAGTCCAGGCCAGTATACAAGCAATTTGCAGCCATGCACGTTTTATGCCATGTGCTGCTCATTCATTGAACTTGGTTGGTGTTCACGCTGCTGGAGTCTCTTCAGATATTATCACATTTTTTAGCACAGTGCAAGAACTGTACAAAATATTTGCTCATAATGTCAAAATGTGGGAAATATTATCCAACAAACTTTCTACCACTCTCAAGCGTCACTGTGATACAAGATGGGCATCCAAATACTCTGCTGTTTATGCACTTTATTCACAGCTTGATAAAGTCCTCGAAGCCTCAGAGGAAATTTCTGACAACCCTCAATTTCATGATGACTGTTTATCAGTGGTTAAAAATCTTCTGAAACAAATTAATTATAAGTTTGTTTGTTACTCTGTTATGTGGGACAAAATACTAAATCAGATCTCCCGCGTGAATGAACAACTACAGCGCAAAGATGTGACCGTGGACTGTGCAGTTAGTCATTTGACAGGATTGAAAGCTGCTTTACAAGACATCCGGGATACAGGGATTGATGTTATACTGGGCGAAGCATCGGACATCTGTGCCGCAACATCTCTTGACGGCTTCTTCGAAAAGAAAAGGGCAAGGAAGAGGAAACGACTGACATTGGAAGAAAGTGAGGACACTGTTTCGACAGGAAAACAAAGGTTCAGTATGGACTTTTATGCGGTTTTGGACAAAGTCTTAGAACAAATGGAATGGCGTTATAAATGTTTGATTGAAGTGTTAGATGACTTTAATTTCTTAACGGGCAAGTCTTTGCAATCTATGACCGTAGAAGATTTAAAGGCTAGTGCAATGCGCTTAGCAAATAAATATGATAAGGATCTGGATGCTACTGAAATAGAGGGGGAAATAGCTAGTTTTAAGTTTTAGGCCACTTCTTTATTTTAAAAAAATAAGGATTTTTCAAAAGCAACCGCTCTTGACCTATTAAATTTAATCCACCAAATGTCTCTTGCTACATCTTATCCAAACTTAGTAATTGCTTTCAGATTATTCTTAACATTACCAATTACTAATGCGTCTAGTGAACGAGGTTTTAGTAAGCTGAAAATAATAAAAAATTACTTAAGGTCATCAATGGGACAAGAGAGGTTAACACACCTGGCAATTCGGTCAATAGAAAAAGATATTGCTAAAACTATTAATTATGATCAAATAATAAATGATTTTGCTGCTGTTAAAGCTCGAAAGGTACATTTGTAAATACAAAATCATTCTGTTAAGGCTTAAGCATAATTTTAAACAAATGCTACTTGTACTTATTTTTTCGGTTGTTCATAAGCACTTGAGGTAGCAATTAATTATAAATAAAAAGTATTCTTCATTCAAACTATGTTCAATGTTTTTTCTTTCTTCAACAATCCCTATTGAATCTTGCATAGTCACCACAGGCTATTGAATAGGATTACCAATATAAGTTTGTTTGTTTTTTAAATATTATATTATGAGCAATATTTTATACAAAAAATTTACATTTTATTACTATTTCATACAATTAGCAAATTCCATACGGGACAATAATTGCAAATAACAATAAAAATTGCAACATTTTTTACACAGGTATTGTACTATATCTGCAAACAGGTATATAATAAAATCTGACACCATTGCCTGTTCCAGTTGGACTGGGGCAGGGGGCGCCAATTTTACTGCTTGCCCCGGGCGCCAATACCTCTAGCTACGGCCCTGTACAAGGGCGACACTAGGCGACCGTTCTGGAAACTAAATTGTCACATCTTGTACGCTAGAGCATATACAGGGTGTATCAGAAATGATGGTCAAAGCTTTAAGGGTCACGTGATAGAACACGGCACAAGGAACAATATTTGTAATACAAGGCGTGGTCGGAAGTCGCGTGGTTTCACACACACACACACACACACACACACACACACACACACCGTCATTCGCAAGCTGTACGGCCACCGAGATGCAGTGGTATTCGAATACTGAGAAGACCGATATCCAATTCATGTACGGAGCCGCAAACGGCAACGCCGTCTAAGCACAACGACTGTACCGGGAGGGTTTTCCACATCGGCCAGTGTCCCATCGCCGAACCTTTCAGCGCTTGCACAGACAACTGTGTGAGACGGGGTCGTTCCACGCCCACAGACAGGACGCAGGCCGTTCATGGACGGTGAGGACACCGATTAGGATAGAGGCGATTCTGAAAGATGTGGAAGATATAGGCCGGAAGGCAGCACTCGAGCGATGGCACGTATCCACACGGAGTGAGTCATATGACGGTATGGCGTGTGCTTCACGAGGAACACCTCCACCCTTACCATCTCCATGGGGTCCAGGCCTTACAAGAACCGGATTTTCCTCTTCGTGTGACATTTGCACGCTGGTGCCAACCAGAGTTTGCAGCGTCTGTTCTGTTTTGCGCCGATGCTGGGGAAGTACGTCCCTTACCGGGAATCCTCCAAACTGTATTCCAATCGCTCCGTCGCTGATGTGAGGCATGTCTTACCGTAGGTGGACGTTCCTTTGAACAATTATTGTAAAATATTCGTAAATCCGCTTTTGTACATGAACCGTTCATAAAGATTATTATTCATTTGCCGTGTTCTTCGTCTTTCATGTGTTTGCGTATTAACATTTCACATTCGACCATGTCTTGTATAACAAATATTTTTCCTTGTGCCGTGTTCTATCACCCCTTAAAGTTGTGACCATCATTTCTGATACACCCTGTATACTGTATTTAGAGCATAGAGGAACTTGAAGTTCCAAGAAATCATGGTCCACACTGGTCGGAGCAAACTTTTCTTATGTGGGAGAGCGAAACTCGAAATTACGCGCCTTCCTGGAGTTCAAGAGTTACCCACTTCCTCTCAAAGAGTACGCAATTTTTACTTTCTTCATTGCAGGAAAGTATTATGATCGTTCAAAAATCTCACTTCCAGTGTTTCACAGAATTTTACGAAAAAAGTAAAAACTAGGTAATTACCTAAGAGCCAAAACGGTTGTAAATAGGGTGAAACGTCGGTTATACGTTCTCCGGGTGTACGCTTTTAATTTTTATACGTAACTGGCTAAATACCCGTTCTTCGAACGTGATATTAAAATACAGTTGAAATACAGATGATATATATGATATACAGTTGAAATGGCCATACACTGCGTATTTCTTCGCTCTTTTGGGAAACATGTCTGCTTGACTTATTCTGCCAGATGACACATAAGCAATTTCTTTCATAACTGTAAATTTAAAACTTTAAGCCTATACGAAACAAATCAAAATACGTCGATACTTTTCACTTTCATCGTTAAAGTATTAATAGACAACAGAACAAAATAATAATAGAAAACAGAACAAAATACTTTGTTACTTTCAGCATAAATGCAAAACGAACCTTGCTTACAAACAATTTCGTTCGAAACTGTACATTTAAAAGCTAGCAAGTCAGATTTTTTGGAAGCGTGAGAAAAATTGGGTTGCCATCGCTAATATCTCAAGGGAGGAAACTTTTTTTTTTATTCAAAATTCAATTACTATGAAAATCTACCCGCATATTTATGTATTTATTGCAGTCACCTTACCACTTATATGACATCACCGCTGCTTCGGTGAAAACGAATGTTGGTAATTTGATTTTGACTCAAAAAACCTTGACATTCGATATGTCAAACGCTAATATAAATGTGCAAAGCATATTATGATATAGCGCTTTTTACGTGATATTTTTAAAAGTTTTTTTTTGTTAAATAAATTTAGAACAAACCAAAAGACCTTGACATTCAATATGTCAAACGATAATAAATGTTGGATGTAAGGTCAGGTGATGCGTAACATCACAGCCTCTCCTTGACAAATGTCAACCCCGCCTTCTCGTGGTGCATCCTGTTCCCACTAAAGGGGCTCTGACGACCGCCAATAGCGGTATAACTATACCATCGGGATCAGAGGAAATTCTATCCCACACTCACCAACCCGCTTGGCCAGCGTGGTGAGTTATGGCCAAACCCCTCCAAAATGACTCCACAACTTAAATCTTGGCCCTCAGTCTCCGGCAGCTGTAATGTACCTGGCCAAGGCAGCGGCCAGTGCGACATGAAGGCAGAGGGTGCTAAGAATCCCCGGAGGACCGGACTAGGCTGCCATCTGATGCTGACCTTGGCAACGTACAATGGACGCTCCCTATCTTCTGATTCAAGGCTTCTTGAATTGGAAGAGGAACTACAAAGGATCAAGTGGGACATCGTGGGGCTAAGTGAGGTAAGGAGAAAAGGAGAAGATCTCATCGAACTGAAAAGTGGACATCTCTTCTACTATCGTGGGACAGATACTGGCAGAACTAGTGGTGTTGGATTTATATAATAAACAAGAAACTGAAGGATAAAGTTGTAGAAGTTGAAAGTTCCTCTGACAGAGCTGCACGGCTTGTTATCCAACTCTCGAAAAGATACCAGGCTCAGATTATTCAAACTTATGCACCCACCACAAGTCATCCTGAAGAAGAAATTGAAGAATTTTATGAGGAAATTTGTCATCTAAATAATAAAGGTAAGCAGCACTTGAAAATAATTATGGGAGATTTCAATGCAAAAATAGGGCAACGGCAACAGAATGAAACTTCAGTTGGTAAATTCGGTCACGGCAACAGAAACCAGCGTGGAAATACTCTCGTAGAGTTTGCAGAGGCAGAAGGGTTTTTCATCTTGAACTCCTTTTTCAAGAAAAAGCCACACAGGAAATGGACATGGAGACATCCAAATGGGACGACAAGTGAAATTGATTTTATTATGTGTAACAAAAAATTCGTCTTAGAAGACTGCAGTGTGCTAAACAAGTTCAACACAGGCAGTGACCATAGATTGGTGAGATGTAAGATGCACCTCAACACTAAACTTGAACGTGGCAAGCTCATAAGACAAACAAAATCTATTGACATAACCAACCTTAAAAAACACCATAATACCTTCAAGTTGGAACTGAAGAACAGGTTCTCTGCTTTAGAAGGCCTAACATCGGAAGAAGTGGACATCTCTGAAGTTAACAGAAAAGTAACCAAAGCTCTTATGGAAACAGCAACAAAATTAGCTGGGTCAAAGAACAAGTTGCATGTAAATAAATTATCAGGAAAAACGAAAATGTTGATGCAAAAAAGAAGAGAGATGAGGACAACTAAAGAAGATGTGACTTCCAAAGTGGAATATATAGAGCTATGCAAGACAGTACGAAAAAGTATCACTGAAGACGTAAGAAAATTCAACTGTGAACTAATGAGGAAAGCAATTGAAAACAACCAAAGCCTAAAGATAGCAAAGGGACATCTCAGTAAGGGAAGAAAACAGATTATGGCACTGAGAAAAGAAGATGGTTCTGTAACAAGAAATAGAGGCGAAATTTTAACAAGAGTGAAAGATTTCTACTCCAAATTATATGAAAGGGATGATACATGCACTCCAGACATCATGAAAGATACCAGTACCAGAGTTCCTCCAGTCCTTCCAGCAGAAGTTGCACATGCAATCAAGAACATGAAGCTGGGGAAAGCTCCAGGAGAAGATGGAATTACTGTAGACATCATACAAGAAGCAAGTGGAGAAATCGAAACAGTACTCGCCCAAATTTTCACTCGATGCCTTAATGAAGGAAAGATTCCTGAGGATTGGAACACCGCTACAATGATCCTGCTACATAAGAAAGGTGACATTGAGGATCTCGGAAACTACAGACCTATCAGCCTCCTATCAGTAGTTTATAAAATCTTCACTAAAGTTCTTTCACACCGCTTGAAGGTAACACTGGACATGGCTCAACCGAGAGAACAAGCTGGATTCAGGAGTGGCTACAGCACAATAGATCATATCCATGTGCTGAGAGAACTAATTGAAAGAGCGAGGGAATATGAACTTCCATTGTGCATGGCTTTTATCGATTATGAAAAAGCCTTTGATTCGGTGAAACCATCAGCAGTTACAATGGCTCTGAAAACCTGCGGTATTGAAGATGCATACATTAATATTATTAATAACATCTATGAAAATGCAAGTGCAAAGATTAGGCTGTTTGAAAATACAACACACATAAAAATTGGAAAGGGAGTGAGACAAGGTGATACCATATCTCCGAAGCTCTTTAATGCCACATTGGAGGGTGTTTTTCAGTCACTGAGCTGGGAAAACAAGGGGATAAAGATTAATGGAGATTATCTAACCCACCTTCGTTTTGCTGATGACGTAGTCATTTTTGCAACTACCCCATCAGAGCTGCAGAGTATGATCCAGGAACTTGCTGACAAGAGTAAAGAAGTGGGATTAAAAATGAACTTTCAGAAGACAAAAGTGATGTTCAATGCTTTTACAAGAAATGAAGATTTATCGATTGATGGAGAAAAGCTTGAGATAACAGATACGTACGTTTATCTTGGACAGCAGATATCAAGTGAGGGTCACATTGATGAAGAAATTAATCGGCGTACAAAACTTGCCTGGAGAGCTTTTGGAAGAAACAGCATAATTTTCAAGAGCAATATGCCATTATGTCTTAAAAGAAAAGTGTTTGATCAATGCATCCTTCCAGTGCTTACGTATGGTGTAGAGACGTGGACCTTAACTAAAAGAGACATACAAAGGCTGCAGACAACTCAAAGCAGCATGGAGAGGTGCATACTTGGTGTAACCAGGAGAGATAAGAAGAGGAACTCGTGGATCCGAAAAATGACAAGAGTGGAAGACATCATGATCAGAATTAAAATCCCTGAAATGGCAATGGGCTGGACATACTGCCAGAAGGACAGATCATCGATGGACAGCCAAAATTTTAGATTGGATCCCAAGGGCCAGGAAAAGACCCAGAAGAAGACCACATGGGAGATGGGTGGATGAAATTCGAAAGTATGCAGGGGTGACATGGAGGAGACTGGCACAAGACAGACCGTTGTGGAGGAAACTTGGAGAGACCTTCGTCCAGCAGTGGATTGATAATGGTTGACAATGATGATGATGATGAATAAATGTTTAAATGCAAAGCATATTATGATATAGCGCTTTTTACGTGATTTCTAAGGGTTTTCTTTAAATAAATTCAGAACAAATGAATTTAGAACAAAATATATACTGAGCAGGTCAACTCAAGTCATTCAGAACTTAGGGCGGGGCTTCAGTTGCTGGGCAACAATGGCTCGATCATTGCAAAACGTCCTAGCGTTATCAAAGCTGGGTAATTTAAAAAACCCATTTCGACCCATTTAAAGTTATCGTAGGAAAAAATCCTTTCATAGTGCGCCTGTATGTTGTAAAAGGAACATTCCTGCAAATATATGAAAGTTAATTCAGTAGTTTCTGAGATTCGGTGATGAGTCAGTGAGGGCTTTTAGTTTTATATGCACAGATACTTTACTGTAGTTTCTATCGCTACTTCGATTCCATTAAACGTATTTCAGATTGTATGTTAAATTTTGAATTTCAGATTATCAGAAATAGACAGTTCTTCTTTGATTCTTTTGTTACAACATGTAACAACTTTGGGAGAATTGAGGCAATGTTTTTGTAGCCATGATATAGATGATACAATTAAAATTTTATTAAATAACGTTCACAGTTTTCTATTTTCTCTGAATTCAAGAAAGTTGAAAAAAGTAAAGATTTGTGAATATTCTACTCGGCACTAATGCTAAATCAATTAGTGGAGGAAACTGCTTTGTAAAGAACGATGCATAATTATATGTAAAGGATATGTAATAAGAGTATTGAATATTAAACGAAACCGCATTCGGTTTTACTTCGTAGTACTTCAAAAGTAGGGGGGGGGTCTTTTCATGTAAGTATTGAAAATTTGAAATCGTACAGAATTTCTTAACCTAGTTTTTATGATGAAATTAGAATAAAAAAATCAATGCACACAAAAGTCAAAATGTACATAGGATTAAAGCAGCAAACAAAGTAAGTAAGTAAGTAAGTATGCATGCATGCATGTATGAATGTATGCACAGGGGTTGGACAGAATACTTAGTAATGTGAACACGTAGGAAAAGAAGGTTTTTCGTACCTAGTAAGGTGTGGGACAACCTTTGGCATTCAAAGCCGCCTGAATCTTCCTTGGAATGGACGCACACAAATCTTGGATGGTAATTAGTGGGATGTTACACCATTATTCATGAACAAACTGCTTCAGGTCCTTGATAGATACAGGAGGAGGGTACCGGGATCTTACTCTGTTTTCCAACACAGACCACAGTGGCTCGATGATGTTTAAGTCTGGTGATTGGGGAGGTCAAGGAAAATGTAAAGGTTCGCTCTCATGTTCCTCAAACCATGATTGGACATTCCGAGCGCTGTGAATTGGGGCGTTAACATCTTGATAGATGACATCCTCTGCATGAAACAATGTCTGAGTCATTGGATGAACTTGGTCGGCCAAAATGGTTTCCTCCGCCCTTCCAGTCATCCTTCCTTTCAAGGTGATCAGGGGACATGCTGAAAACCGCGTTATGACTGACCAGAGCATAACAGAACCATCACCATGCTGCACTGTTGGGAGCAGACAGTGTGATTTGTAACCTTCTGACGGTGTTCTCCACACGCAAACACGTCCTGCTGTGAGGAATAGCGTGAATATGGATTCATCCGACCACATTACATGCTTCCATGCATCGGCAGTCCACGGTGTATGCTCCTGGCACCACTGCCGTCGCCGTTGTGCAATCACCCGGATCCCCAGAGGTTTTGAAATAGTAGCTCTGCCATGAATATCTTGTTTATGCAGTTCCCTCAGCACTGTTTTTGTTGATACTGGGGTTTGGAGATGCAGATTGAGCGCCACACTAATTTTCGGCGCCGTAATCTTCTTACTACGGGTAACAATCCTCTTTAATGCTCTGCTGTCTCTATCAGTCAGGGTCTTTCTCCGACCACTCTTGCATTTCGCAGACGAGGTTTTTGCACGAACACGGTATGCTGTCATGACGCTAGACACAGTAGCTCTCGATACCTTCACTACCTTGGCGACTGTTGTCAAGGAGGCACCAACTAGCTGGCCACCAACAATCAGCCCTCTTTCGAAATCCGTTAGGTCGCTCATTTCGTCGTCACCCTGAAAGAAATTTTGCAACAAGACACTTTAAATGCACTTAAACAGAACCTTGAGGTCCTAAACAAAGCTATTACAACCAAATAGTGGTAGATACCTTTGGGTATTGCGGAGTACACAGCTGCATTATAAGTCACGTCTCTGAGCGTGGTGTTCACATTATTCTGTCCAACCCCTGTGTGTACTCGTATGTATGTTTTATACAGTATTGTGAATTAGCGTAATCTAAAATTGCCAGTTTTTCCCAATTTTTTATCTTTTTGCAGTCATTCAAAATTTTACAAGAGCCATTCAGAGTTGAAGATATATTCTTCTCATAATACGTGGTAAATACGTCATGATAATTAACACAGCAATCAGACATCGTCGAATTGACTGTAATTAATGTTTCACGTGTGAATTAAATCACATCAGAAAACTTGAAAATTTCAAAATTCACGTGTGAAACAGTGATTACAGTCAATTCGGCGATGTCTGATTGTTGTGTTAATTATCATGACGTATTTGCCACATATTATGAGAAGAAAATATCTTCAACTCTGAATACCTAAACAACTGGAGATTTACTTAACAACGCTTGATGGCAGCAGAGCCTGCATTGAATAAGAACGCGGTCGGAGAATATTCCGATGCTCTTAACACACAGATACTTGCGAATTCGCCGTCGTGGGTGGTGCAACGGATAGCGCGCTCGAGCGGTATTCGAGAGATGCGGTTTCGATTCCCGCTCCACGGCGATGAAATTTTAAAGTTTTCTGATGTGATTTAATTCACGTGTGAGACAGTAATTACAGTCAATTCGGCGATGTCAGATTGCTGTATTAATTGGGTATGTAACGATTGATCGACAAACGGTTGGTCGACATATCGGTTGGCCGACACACGATTGGCCGACAGTAACGATTGGTCGACAGTAACGACTGGTCGATATAACGATTGGTCGGCAGCACGTTTGATCAACATAACGATTGGTCGACAGCAACGACTGGTCGATATAACAATTAGTCGACATTGATCGACATAAAATGGTCAACGGAACCTGGAAAAAAAAATTTTGGATAAGTTCAAACATTTTGTCGGTAAATTGCCCCACCGGAAGATTGCCACACATCTTTCTGCAACCCGGAAAATTGCCACATACAGAAAAATTGCCCCACCGGAAAATTACCACATGGTTTTCATTAAGGGGACGAGCACAAATCGCCGTTCGTCCGAGAAACGCTTTGAATGTGTGGCAATTTTCCGGTGGGGCAATTTTCCGAGTTTCCGAATTATGTGTGGCAATTTTCCGGTGGGGCAATTTTCCGAGTTTCCGAATTATGTGTGGCAGTTTCCCCAAGGTGCCTATATCTAAAGTGCCTCGGGGCCCTTTCGGAAATGACATCGTTCAGAAGGCCCTCTATATAGATTTCACTTAGAGTACAAAAGATGACACGGGGTCCTATTTGGAAATAATATGTTATAATGCTGTACGTTCTGAGGACTACATTCTTAAAGATATTATTTCCAAAAAGGAACGTTACGTTTTGAGAGGTCAGTACGTTCTGAGAGGTACCGCTGCGAATGTAAACCATAATCCTCTGAACCAATGGTTATCTCGACCAATCGTTGTGCCGACCAATCGTGCTGTAGACTAGTCGTTACGGTCGACTGATCGTTATGTCGACCCATCGTACTGTCGACCAATCGTTACTGTCGACTAGTCGTTATGGTCTACTGATCGTTATGTCGACCAATCGTGCTGCCAACCAATCGTTACTGTCGACCAATCGTTATGTCAACCAATCGTTATTCGACCAATCGTGCGACACCAGTGTTAATTATCATGACGTATTTACCACGTATTATGAGAAGAATATATCTTCAACTCTGAATACCTAAACAACTGGAGATTTACTTAACAACGCTTGATGACAGCAGAGCCTGCATTGAATAAGAACGCGGTCGGAGAATATTCCGATGCTCTTAACACATAGATACTTGCAAATTCGCCGTCGTGGGTGATGCAACTGATAGCGCGCTCGAACGGTAATCGAGAGATGCGGGTTCAATTCCCGCTCCACGGCGATGAAATCTTCAAGTTTTCTGATGTGATTTAATTCACGTGTGAAACAGTAATTACAGTCGATTCGGCGATGTCTGATTGCTGTGTCAATTAGCATTTAACATTTTGAAATTTCGTTTTTACGTTTTTTACATTTATACGTTTTTAAGCCCATCCCTTGGAAAAACGTATAATCGAGATTCCACTGTGTCAAGGAAAACGTAAAAATTATATGAACGTCGACAACAAGCAATCCGCAGAAAAGTAGAATGAAAAACAAGCCAGCATGAAACGAATGAAAATTAGAAAGTGAGCGTAACAATAGGAAGATACTTTCGAGGTAGAGCTTGGGAAAATTCCGTTCAAGGTTAAACGCTCAGAGAAACTTTCTGCGACAGATCACAAACGATCAATGAGTTCCTTATTTCTACGGTGTATTCGGAAAAGTAACAGCCGCCCGGCGGCGCAGTGGTCTAAGCGATGGCTTCTGATCATTCGTCCGAGATGGGTCCGCGTTCGAATCCCAGTGAGGCGTAGATGCTGTGTATGGCTTACGGCTCTGTCGTTTTCCCTTCCCTGGAGTCAGTGGCCCCAAATTAGGGACAGGTGAATGCTTATAGCCCATTGAGTTGCTCACGGTGATCGTTAAACTTCCAATAAAAAAAAAGTGACATAGGCTAGGTATATATACATACTGTTACAGCTATATGCTTCCTTCCGCTGCTTCGGACAATTACTTTAGCGCATATGAGGGTTTCACATCCTAGAGAGTAGGTTACGTTGTACCTTAATTAGCTACACGGAATACTGTATGCGGCTAACTAAACCTTTAAAAACGAAAATACCGAAGGAAAAAGCTACAATTTTCACTAAATGTACGCACGTTGTGTATTTCTACTTTTTTACGCCCCTCAGAGCATGAATTTACGCCCCTTGTATGACAGTTGTCGGAGTGCAACCGCCCTCCCGGTAGCTACGTTACCAGTTCTACACCATTATGGTGCTTCAGACAGCCAGGAGAGTCGTGACCATAAAAAGTGGATCTATGCCGTTGTCTTTCTGCAATGTCAATCAACATGGAAACAAAGATTAACCACAATTGGAAGAACTGATCGCCAACGATGTTTAAATACGCTAGAGCCTGTTTAGAGCATCAATACCTGAGGTTCCGTGAAAACATGGTCCTCACCATTACGTTGCCTCTGCCAGCCAGCGGACACATCTCATGACTATTAAGGATGTATCCTTACTGTTGTCTCCAGATTCATACTCATGTGAGTCATGAAGTTGAAACAGCGATTAATCAGACCACGTGACCTTTTTTCAATAATTTTAGTACCACCACCAGCGCTTTCAAGCCCAATAGAGACATTTCGTATTGTTCACTGCAACAGTGGTGTCGGACAGGTCTTTCAAATCCTCTGCGATTTATAACTGAAAATGGCCCGTACAAATATACCAACCGCTTACTTCATACGTTGATAATAGGCCGCGGATGGCCCATTGGTCAACTTTCGTGACTGCCACGCAGAAATCTCAGGTTCGTTCCCAAGCAGGTACGGACGCTCAAACCACTGAATATCCGCCGTGCGTCCGATGGGCACGTTAAGCAGTCGAATCCCGAGTAATGGCTTACCGGTAATAAATAAGGACGTCTTTTTCACCCTTTCTACCTCGCTTCCGTGTTACTTTCCTATCAGGCACTCTAGCCCAAATCTCCTAGCTTCCTATTATTAAGGGTTGTTTAAGACCTGGGGTCAAACACTCCCTTCCTAAAATCCTCTACATATGATCTGATCATATGTCGATAAATCGCTTCAGATCACAGGTTATACACTCTCTACCGGATTTTTGCTACGTCAACCACCCTTTGCGTGCTTCCACTGATATTGCTCTTCCATATTTCAAAAAGTGCAGGAGATTTGCTAATAGAAGCCCCACTTCTCCGAGTACTCACTATCCTCCCATCATACTCGAAGTCCGTTAAACCATGTTGCTCTTTAGTAACATACTCTAAAATTTTACTGGGTGTGTTCATGTTCACTTGCTTACGTAATCACGGTGACGAGATGACAGCAGATGACGTGTCAGTCAACTAGTATGAAATGATCTACTGGCCTTAATAAATTATGCATTCAGTGTGTGACGTCACATGGGATGACTTATATTGAAATAAGTGAATTAATTTAATTCTTTCCAGACGGTTGGCTGGGACGAAATAACTCGGGCTTAGGAAAATCGCCTTAACTCAACTCGAACGAACATATTCGCTAGCTAAGAAGTGGGCCGAATGCTGCTGGAACGAGTGAAGTTGCGCATCAGAAAGTTTTGTTTCTCTTTAGCTCTGTTATTTTACGGAGATGATTGACACTACTTTTTTCAGACTAATTGCATTCAAAAATAAGTTATAAAAATGGTGACGAACATCAGAAAGGAGAGAGAAAATGTTTGAGTCACTTGTTTCTACGCAGTGACATGATGTCTGTGTCAGGTCCACTAGCTCTTCCCCATCACGCCTTGGGACAAGAAAAATACCTGAACCTCAGAAAGAAGAAAAATGTTTGAGTCATTTGTTTCTACCCAGTGGAATGATGTCCGTGTCAGGTTCACTAGTTCTTCCCCATCATGTCTTGGGTCAATACCTGAACCTCAAAAAAAGAAGAAAGATGTTTGAGTCACTTGTTCCTACCCAGTGGCATGATGTCCATGTCAGGGCCACCAGCTCTTCCCCATCATGCCTTTGGTCAATACATGAACCTCAGAAAAAAGGAAAGATGTTTGAGTCACTTTTTTCTACCCAGTGGAATGATGTCCATGTCAGGGCCACTAGCTCTTCCCCATCATGCCTTGGGTCAATACCTCAACGTCAGAAAGAAAAAAGATGTTTGAGTCACTTATTTCTACGTAGTGGCATGATGTCCGTGTGAGGTCCACTAGCTCTTCCCCATCATGCCTTGGGTCAATACCTGAACCTCAGAAAGAAAAAAAACGTTTGTGTCACTTGTTTCTGCCCAGTGGCATGATGTCAGTGTCAGGGCCTCTAGCTCTTTTCCATCATACCTTGAGTCAAGAAAAATATCTAAAAACAAGATAGAAACAGGGGTAGAAAAGTGGCTCAAAGATGTTTCTTCTTTTTGAGGCTCATGTATTTTTCTTGTCTCAAGGCATGATGGGCAAGAGCAAGAAAAATATCTGAACCTCAGAAGGAAGAAAGATGTTTAAGTCACTTGTTTCACGCAGTTGCATGATGTCCGTGTCAGGGCCACTAGCTTTTCTCCAGCATTCCTTATGTCAAGAAAAATACCTAAACCTCAGAAAGGAGAAAGAAGATATTTGAGTCACTTGTTTCTGCCCAGTTGCGTGATGTCCATGTCAGGGACACTAGTTCTTCCCCCATCATGCGTTGGGTCATGAATATGTGAACATTTGTGTTTGGGGAGATCAGAAATTTTGGTCACCTTTTCGCTAAGGTACATTGGACACTAAAAAGGTTAAATCACTGTACAGGAGGTCAAAATTAAATATTTAAGTGATTAATAAGTCAGCTGCAGTCTTTAATTTTACACAAGTGACATTCTCAATGCAAAAATTTTAATAAGCTCTGGATTTTTTAAGTCGCGATCCCATGATTATCAATAATCGTTTGCATGTGGAAAGACACTTTAACCTTTCTTCCCTACCCCTATACAATTATTTCCTGGGTTCATTGTTGTCGATATATGTGTCGAAAACTGTGGATTAAATGATAAAAAAATACTCTTCTTTTTCAATTTGTGTAAAAGGAATACTTGATGTTGCTAAAAGTTAACGACAGCCAAAAGTCTCTTGTTAAATCTTTTGAGCTCAAGGAATTTAACTCTTTATAATCGCATAGTTTGAATTACAATATGAGATTCTTGTTACATTTTACTTTACTAAGAAATTTAATACTTCTTTTTCTCGTAGAAGCTGAATGATAAATAAAGAAAGTCGTCGTTATATCTTAAAAACCAAGAACATTTCACTCTTTATGGAATCTGAGCAACAAATACAAGTTTTTTAAATCTTGCTAGACTAATAACTTCGCGCATGTGTTTTACAAAATTGGTTTCATGAGGAGACACTGATTTTTAATTGTAGACGAGAAAAATCCGTGCAAGTTAAAGATGGGTATGAAAAACAGTGATTGGTAAAAGTACTGCTTCTTATGATCTTCAGTGGAAAGCGCTGCTGCAATTTGAGCGAGCTTTTGCCGTGGGAATTTTTTTTTAAGGCCCACGCTCCATGTCGTTTTCGCTACTCCCTATAATATTCCTTTTAATTCAATCGCCTATACACCGATGAAAATAGTTGCAAATTATTTACAAGTTTCTGCTATAACATAGCTTGTCCCAAACCAACTGAAAATGTGTTTATAGAAAATGTGCAATACTGCGTTCGACTTTAACACGAGTCTCCAAAAAATGGTTGGAGTTATAGTAACCATAGCAACCGGGCACACTTGTTTATCAAGCACTAGCGACCCGGCCCGGCTTCGCACTGTAGCAATTTAGAATTTACGGCGAATCTAAGGAGAGACGATTATTACGTTCAACAGGCGACTGACATTCTCTTTGTAAAGCCATTCTTTGTCTGTCATTTGCCAATAGAGATTCTGTTTCTTGGAAAGTTTCATTATGACAGGATAAACAAATTCTTTTAGCGTCCGATGTACTACGACCTATATTCTATTTTCGTCTCGGCATAATGTTAATAAAATATTTAAATTTTAATTAAAGAGCTACTTAAAGAGATACATACGTGTGGACGAAAACAACTACGCATTTAGTCTGTGTGAGCGCCGATAAAGCAATTCTCTTTCAGCGACCGATGTAACTACGCATTTAGTCTGTGGCGTTACATGCTGTCAGACCGGCCACCGCGCATGCGCTTCGCGTCGTTCTCCCAATGAGCAAAAAAAGCTTCGTAAACCGGTCGCGGAGCATCGTTGTTTAAACAGTGGAAGCCACGAAAGAATGCAAACGGCAGGGTTTTTTCTTTTTGACTTGTCACTAAACTCGTTATTGCTCGGCTCCCTCTTTGTCAAAAATTAATGTTTCATACACCTAAACCTTCCTCGATAAATGCTCTATGGAATAGTGAAAACCGCATCAAAATCCGTCCAGCGATTCTCAAAATTAGCCCGAACAAACAGACTGACGCCTACTGCGGACTTTATTTTATACTATGTATAAATGCGTCGTCGGGAGTGCGCAGTCTAACAAGCATTGTTTCGTGAACCTCTAACAAGGGTTTTCCTGCTGTGATTTTACGAAAAAAAGGATGTGAAAGAGGAACAAAGATACGCCTCTAAATTTTGCTGTCGACGTAACTACACTAGCGTGCAAAAATTAAGGACGAGAAGGTTTTTCGAATGTAACGTCGTGTAGAAGTGCTCCACATCGACTCAAATCATACCATAAGATCCCCAAGGTGTAAAAATATGGGACGAGTGAGCAAAACCGTCCAAACAAGGAATCCAAAGGATACAAAGGCACTTTATTGAAAAGGTAGCTTCGAGCACAACTGGACAGAAGACAGAAACGTCCATGTGACAGGCGGCTGCCAAGAAAAATCCAGTCTTTAGTAAGGGATATGATCACCCCTGACTGCATTGCAGGATTTACAACGTCTGTCCATGCTGAGGACGAGGTTGTCAAGGATCTGTTGAGGCATCGTGGCCCATTCCTCTTGTAGCACCAATCGCAGCTGCGGAATTGTTGCTGGCGGCTGGTGACGTGCTGCCCAAGCGTCTCCCGAGAAGGTCCCACACGTGTTCGATTGGATTTAGGTCTGGGGACCTTGCGGGCCTAATCCATGCGTTGAATGTCTTCACTCTTCAACAGCTATGCGACAGCCACTGTACGATGAGGTGTAGCGTTGTCGTCCATGAAGAGGAACTCAGGACCCACATCACCTCTAAACAGACGCACGTGAGGCAAGAGAACCTCGGTACAATAGCGGACACCAGTGACTAAACCTCCTTGGAAGATATGGAAGTGAGTACGGCTACCAAGCATGATACCGCCCCAAACGAGAACTCCGCCACCTACAAACCGGTCTCTTTCGATGATGTTGGAGGTGTGATTGCGTGTTCCTTGCTCTCTCTAGATGTGTATACGTCCAGAATCGATCGTCAGACTAAATCGGCTCTCATCCGTAAAGAGAACTCGACCCTATTGCTGATGTGTCCAGTTTTTGTGTTCCTGGCACCACAGAAACCGCCGTCTCCGATGAGCAGGCGTTAATGGCACACACCGTACTGGTCGTAGTGCAAATATACCACCTTTGTGCAGCCTCCTTGGCGCGGTAAAAGCGCGATAACGGACGTCCAGTTGTCTGTTGCATGTGCCTTGCGATTTCTCCCGCTGTCTGCCGTCTGTCTCTTCTCGCCTGTAGGAAAATATACCGGCCGCCCCGGTGGCGCAGTGGTCTAAGCGATGGCCTCTGATCATTCGTCCGTTAGGGGTCCGGATTCGAATCCCGGTGAGGCATGGATGTTGTGTTTGTCTTACGGCACTGGTTCTTTCTCTTCCCTGGAACCAGTGGCCCTAAATTAGGGACGGGCGACTGCTTATAGCCCATTGAGTTGCTCACGGTGGTTGTTAAACCTCCAATCAAAAATATATATATATATATATATATATATATATATATATATATATATATATATATATATATATATATACCGGTCGTCCGCCGCCGAGGTTGCTCGTGGGCGACCACTGCTAAACTCTCGGACAGCTTTTCCTGTCGTTTGAAATGCTCTCCAAGCTCGTGAAACGATGCTGTGAGCTATCCCGAATTTCTCGGGCACACTAGTCACACTTTGACCTTCTTTCAGCTTTCCAATGACGCGACCTCGGGTAAAGTCATCCAGATGTCGTCTACTGGATTGCCTGTTGGCCATATCACAAGGTGGCAGCAACTCGACGTCGTTCAAACCGATGCACACTGTGCAACACCGAATTGCTGAGCGTACACCGCTCGTGTGCTTTATACCCTTCCGACACACACACCCCTCCACCCACTACGTCATGCTGTATATATGCGCATGCCTTACCGTAGCGAACCCTAGTCTATCTTTTGAGTGGTCTTTCGGTCCGTTCTGCCTGCTCGTTCCGCTGTTATGCTAATTTCTCCTCTTCGTCCTTAATTTTTGCACATCAGTGTAGAAGGGGACATTGATAAAACACTTTTCAGACAAAATGGTAAATTGCTCTTGAAAATTGCACTGTTTCTTCGAAATGCACTCCAGCCAAGTTCCAAGCGCCAATTTGTTTCTTTTTCTACAAACGCCGTTCCATAAACCTGAGAATAAAATCACACAAAATCAAGAAATATAGGTACAGCAAAACATATGGTATTCTTTCTCAAAGTATCTTCCCTCAGATGATATGCAACGGTCCCATCGTTCAGTCCACTTTTCAAAGCATGTGGCGAATGCATTTTGCGGAAGCTGCTTTAGCGACCCTCTATACAGCTTGAATAACTTCAGCATCTGTGTTGACTGTTGCGCCACGTCTTCTTCATTGTCGGAAACAACCAGAAATTACACGGGGTAAGGTCAGGACTGTAGGCAGGTTGTGGCATGATTTCAATACTGAATTTCGTAAGAAACTGTTGAACACAAGCAGTCACACGTGGGCGAGCGCTATCATGGTGTACGTTTCACTTACTCAACAGTTCCGGTGGCTTAAGCGACATTTGTCGTTGCAGACGCTTCAAGATTGAAAATTAATGTAATACTGAAAGTAATTTGTAGTGGAACGGCATACTGGTAGTCTACAGATTTATGATCAAAGAAAATTATCATCATCACCTTCCCAGCTGATTTGGTTTGGCGGACTTTTTTCGGAGGAGACGAGCCTGTGTGTTTCCAGACACTCTTTGCGTGCTTCGTGAGTGGTCGAAATAGTGGACCCATGTTTCATCGGCAGTTATTACTGTTTTTTGAAAAGTTAAATCCTTTGCAATCATTTGTTTCCACTCATGACACACCTGAATTCTGGCTAACAATTGTTCTCTCGTCACGTGATGAGGTACCCATCTGGAACACGATGCAGCAGTAACGTGGCGCGTAGAATTCGGAATGACGACGTTTTTGAAATATTAGTTGGCGCCGCTCTGTCTTCACACGTCATTCGTCGATCTTCTTGCAGGATTGTCCAAACAGTGTTCACAATACGCTCCGTAAGAACACTTTCAAGTCGACCTGGCCTAGGAGCAAGTTCTGCCGACAAACGCCGTTTTTTGAAATCATGATGCCATTTAAAAATCGTTGACTCACCCAAATATTTATCTTTGTAAGCTTTTTTCATTAAATCAACTGTTTCTTGAGCCGTTTTACCCAAACGATAGCAAAATTTCATCTCACAACGCATTTTACTTCTTAACTCTGAATCACTTACCTCCATAGCTGTAGGCGAAATGCAGACGTACTTTAAAAAACTGCGCAATAACACACCAGAATCGTCTGCCACGGCTAATAACTGTTGCCAAAGATACTACCTGAATTCAGTTAGTCGTCTGCGTGGTTATTTTTCCCCTTCGCACTGTTGCCAACTCGAAAAAATTACTCTCAATTTTTATGGAATGGCCTTTGTATGTGGTCCTTACTTGATATCTGTTATCCAAGGCAGATGTAGGCATCATTTAATTCTAAATTTGCGCTATACACTGCTTGAATTATTTTAAAAGCATTGTACATTGGTATACTTACAAGTAACTTTGTTTTTAAAGTGTTGTTGGATTAGGACATGAGATGCGTACAAAAAAAAATCGTTGTCTATTCCAATTTTATCAGCAGAAAATTCGCTGCAAAATACTTTCCAGTTAAAAAAAAGAGAGCTTTCATTTTTTATTTCTACAGCAGCTGGAATTCCCATAAGGCTTTCATTTTAACAGCACACACAAAAAAGCGAAATGCTCGATTGTTCACTCTGAGAAATAATTGTCAAATGAAAGTCTGCTCGGTTAAGAAAAGGAATAGACACCACAGGAAAAAATACCTAATGGCATTTTACAAAGCCCTTTTCTGTATATACCGTTTTGGTAATGCAGTGATGAAAGGAAAATCACGAATTAAGTTTTTAATTACATTGCCATCAAAATAGCAAATTTCTTTTTTATGGTGACAGCAGCAATAGAGAAGAGGTGATAATGAAGTGCATGCTTTTTCAATGTAACTCTCGCTGGGACATCCACCTCACGCGTACCTAACAAATTCTCATCGACGCTTTTTCAGAATTCGTTAGGAACCTAATGATTTCTTGAACGATGCTTTTCAAATAATAACTCTACCAAGGGACTGGCTCGCTTTACGAAGATTTTAATATATTTCCCGTTGTTCTTTGGCTAGACTTAATAAGTTTGGGAAGAAAAAAGACGCTCGTTTTAACAGGGAGAAGTAATTATTGCATTCCTGAAAATTTCGGATGAAGCAATAAGTTAAGGAATCATCCACTATTAGCTTCAGCTAGCACCGAATATTAAATTTTCATTATGCAGAATATTCATTCAAAAAGGTCTTTCTGGAATTCCTGAAAAGGCATTTCTTCAGAAACTGTGTGCATCTGTCTTCTAATATCTCTCTTTTCCTTTCTCCCTCTCAAGTATGCTGTCTACAACACATTTCTCTGTTTTTCTCTAACTCATCTTCGCTGTACTTTACTCTATTTTTGTACTCCATTTTGTTCCACAACGAGAGTCCATTTAAGAGGGGGGCTAGGGGGTCCCGCATTTTCAAGGGCCTCAGAATTATGCAGGATGCTTGAAGAATTGACAGAGTTCTACAGTTGTTGGTTTTGTTTGTTTGTTTGTTTTTTTGCAGATAGCACAGCAAAAGCTATAAGAAACTGCCTTGTGAAAAAAAAAATTCTATTTCTTTCCGCTTTTTTAGGAGGAGTCCACAAAAAGTCTAGTTGCCCCCAGACAATCCACAAGTTTTCCGAAAGCATTACAGATGTTGTTGTTTTTTAACATGATTTCGAGAAACATGAGGATGGACTGTGGGCGACTATACTAATTGAGGGAAATTTTCATGCGTTAAGAATTCATTTGAATCATGATATTTGTATTATATTATTTTGCCCACTACTTTGATATAATTTCAAGAAGCTGAACCCTGGGGGAGATTAAAGCAGAAATGAACTGGTATCCATTTCTCAACCATGCATTTTGATATTTTCTTGCTACCATTCATTCATCCATGAATCATGGGATACACACTTCAATACAGAGGGGATATATTTATTGCTTCCTCATCATATTTTGGGGATGTTTTCTCCTGGGAATTTTTATTCATCCACATGTAGTGTAATCCTAGATGTGGCACTATTACTTGGGGCCCCCAAAATACTGTCCAGTCCCCTGGCCCCCTGTCTCCTTAAATGTGCTCTGACCACAACCGATCTTTCTTATTTATTTCTATTTGTACATCTTATTGTTGTAGTGTGATATAAAAAATGGATACAAATTTTGAAGATGACAATCCGTTTTTTGGCGTAAATGTGACAAGGATGGTAATTCAGATAATATCCGAAAACTTGAAAATTTTCATCGTCCTGGAGCGGGACTCGAACCGCTCCAGGACGATGAAAATTTTCAAGTTTTCGGATATTATCTGACTTACCATCCTTGTCACATTTACGCCAAAAAACGGATTGTCATCTTCAAAATTTGTATTATATGGCGTAATCCCGTATTTCTTTCATAAAAACGGGATGTTTATATGTTTCTACACTTCCCTTCGGTATACTTATAGTAATATTTTCCAATAGGCCGACGTGATACTTCGTAAATTATTGTACGCGAATAAAATGCCTCATTTTAAACAAGGTAATTCAATACATGAAGATGACATTTGCACTGTTCAAATGAAAAGGTACGAAACGTCATAAGAACGTAACCGTTAACATATTTGCCTATGCCACTATGGGAGAACGTAGCGACACATCTAGGGATGCGATTGGAGTCGCCTGTGTGGATCGGAGAATGCGCGGGCGCCCGCATGCGCTGGAGAGAGCAGAGGCTCTTATAAAGATCGCCGTCCAATTGACGCAGCGGTGCGTGTGAGGACAGGATGGCGTTCACATTGCAAAATTCGACGATTGAGGAGCAGCTAGGCGTTATCCGATTTCTGACAGCGGAAGGTGTTAAACCGGCCGCTATTCATAGCGGAGGGGTGTTCTGCTCCATGATAACGCGCGTCCACACGTCTCCAGGGTCACACACGCGGAACTGGCCAAGTTCCAGTGGGAGCAGCTTGACCATCCACCCTACAGCCCGGTCATGTTGCCCTGCGATTTCCATGTGTTTGGTCCCCTGAAAAAACATCTGAAAGGGAAGCGCTTCCACTCGGACGACGAACTCAAGGACGCTGTGCAGGACTGGGTCTCGTCACGGCCACAGGAATTCTGGGAACAAGGAATCCTTCGGCTCGTTAATCAATGGGATCGTTGTGCTACGGCCTATGGTGTATACTTTGAATAAAGTCTTCATTTATACCCACAGTGTCGTTTCGTACCTTTTCATTTGAACACTCCTTGTAATACACTGGTCACAAAAAAGTTAAAGATATTGCGGTTTCGAAGGGAAAACGTAGCAATATGTAAATTTAGCTGCCACTGGAGATTGGATGTCAGCGTGAATAGTTACGTCATATGTAAATTAGCATCATGTTAAGAAAACACGTGGCGTGCGAGCTCCAATAAAAACACCCTGCGAGATGTGGAAAATGGATCGCTTTACCTCCTGATCTAGAAGTTTGCTGAAAGTATTGCTTTCAGTGTGAGATTAACCTGAAACGATGTCCAGATGACGTTTATGTATTGACAACAGAAATAGGGCTTTAGGCATGTTACAGACAGGTTCGGCATATCGATGTGGCTACTGCTTTTTCTCAAAGTGTAGTAGATGGATATGCACAAGATTTTTACGACATGAATACGTTGCAGATCGACCCAGGAGTAGTCACCATAGGATAACCACCCACCAGGAGGCAAGATCGCTACCTGAGAGTAAGTGCTCAGAGTAGACCTACCATCACCAGTAGCCAACTCTAGTAATTCCAAAACCGCCCAACCGCCATCGGGTGCCAAAATACTTCATGACTTTTCCGACAATCCAATACTTGAGAAAAAAGTATCGCAGCAGAAAGAACGACAGAAGGCGCATGAGAACAGTTTGAGTCCTCGTCTCCCACCAGGTATTTTTCCCCCAGGAACTGATCATGTGACACTCTGTCACTCCAAAACGCACAGAAGTGAAATAATAACAAACAAATCTCTTTCCTAGCGTGAAAACAGTGTTTGCAACTGCTGTGAGACTTTTTCTACACACACACACACGCAACATATCTCTCCATCTTCCTCCCATTATCTCTCTTTGCTCTACTATTTGTGGTTACCTACCTATCTCTCTTTCCCTTTCAGTTTATAACGAAGTAAATTTCTCCGTCATTTTTATCCGCGCCGGGGCTCGAACCCGGATCCTTTCATTCCGGAATAAGTCACTCTACCAATTGAGCTACGCGGACGTTTATTCTGATTCCTATCTGCCTTTATGTCGTGTGCGTCCTGCTGGCAGGTACGTCACAAGTTCTCTCTCTCTCTCTCTCTCTCTCTCTCTCTCTCTCTCTCTCTCTCTCTCTCTCTTTCTTCTTACTACATCTACATCATTCGATCTCCACATCTGTCTCTATCTCTTTAGAGATAGATTCCACTTCTCCAATTATATCTTCTCTTCCCGTTCTTCCTTATCGACTTATGAACCACAATATGCCTCTCTCAGTCTACTTTTCCCTCTAGAAATCTTTACCTTTGATCCGGGCCTAACTCGGATAATTGGCCGAAAGCTCGCGCATCTAACCATTTTGGCACGAGAGCGGCTCAAGCTTCTTATTAACATTAGTTTTTTTTTCTCCGAATGGAGTGGTAGATATTGTATTGTGTAACCGCATGAAGCCAAAAATTGCTGCAGTCTTAAAACACTTCTTATGAGTTACTAGTAGCGATGAACGTAACATATCGAAATGTGTAGTCGTTCCCAGTGACAGGGTGGTCAGAGGCGCGAGCTTCTGACCTATGGTCTGAGCTTAGCCTAGTAACGACGGACCATTCGTCAACGATTCGTTCACCATGAATGAATGGTTTGTTCTCACATCTGTGAATATCCATTCAATCCGCCATTACTGCGACACTGAAAACTTTACCTCGAAGGATTCTTTCTCACCGCTATGAATGAACATTCAATCCGCCATTACTGCGACACTGAATGACTCTTTACCGTGAATGGTTCGCTCTAACCACTGTGAATGATTATTCAATCCACAATTACTACGACACTGAATGACTCTTTACCGTGAATGGTTCACTCTCACAGCTGTGAATGATCATTCAATCCGCCATAACTGCGACACCCACTGAAATTGCAGCACGTTTTATCTTCCTCCTCGAATTCGGAGAGGAATTCCCATTAAGAAAAGTAAAGCCGAGAATTGATAAATGTCAACCGCCTGTAAGGTACCACTGTGGGACGCCAGTTAAAAAATGTAAGTTGCAGCGATAAGCCTAACCGGTGTAGTTCACTCTGTATAACAGCCGCTCCTGAATAGGAAGGTATTTAAAATGTCACTACCAGCAAAAAGGGCAGTTTCGCTGCATTTGTGTGAGTGAGCAATCAGCAGTCAGCTAGACATATGGTGAAACTTAATAGGAATGATATAAAAATGTCATTCATTTGACTGGTGTTCCCGAATCATTCGGCTTGTGGCGAATCGTTCACCGTTCACGGTGAATATGAAGAGCTGTCACTTTTTTGGGCAGTTCGACAATTTCTGCTGTGGCTTTGAAAGCACTTTAGTTGCAAACACGGGATCCTTGCTACGAATGAATTATTCAGTAAACGCAGTAGCAACCTAGAAATTGAATGCCCATTCGTTTGAATGAGCTTTCGAGAACTATTCTTTTGCGTGAATGATGAGTAATGAATAAACTCCTAGGTTCAAAAGCCAGTACGAGAAGTGCTCTTCCACCCCTTCCCTGGAAGCAGTAGCTCCAAATTAACGACGGGCGACTGCCGGTAGCTTTAGATGCTCAACGTGGTTGTTAAAACCAGGAACAACAACAACAACAAGAAAATAGAAATACAACAATTGGCCGCTTCATTAAATGCACCCTCGTGTTATGTCTGAACACTCAAAATTTTCGCAATTACTGAAATTACATTTGCATGTGAAAACTGCAGTTAAGAAACGATGAACCAGACAAATTCTCAGATCGTTCAAATTGCGTATGTCTTCACTTATCACATTTAAAGAACGTGGTAATTTACGTTTATTACATCAGTCTTCTCTATCTCATAGGTTCTAGAACTGTCAAAAGACAGCATTCCCATTATCTGCATGAAATCAAAGCAAACACAGTCGTATCAGAATAATATGACCACCTACCAAATAATGGGAATAAGCACCCTTGGCCCGAATGAGAGCGGTAAGACGGCGTGGCATCGACGCAATGAGGCCCTGGAAGGTTGCCCGAGGCACACGTGTCCATTCAGACTGCAGCAAAGCAATGAGGTCCCGGAGATGACGTATTTGTGGGCCGGCAAGTTGAACCTGACAATCCAAATGGTCCCGCAAGTGCTCTATCAGATTGCGGTCGGGAGATTTTGCCGTTCAAAGGAGAACGGAGACATCGCTGTCGTGTTCCTGGAACCAGTAACACACCCCCTTTAGAGACGTGGTACGGCGCATTGTCCTGTTGGTAGACACTATCAACACCAGGGTAAACGTTCAACATGAAGGGATGAATGTGGTCAGCGAGGATAGACAGGTAGCCATTGGCGTTCTTGGACCTATCTAGTGGCATCAGCGGTCGTAGGTCGTATCAGGAAAGCATCCCCTACACATGCACACTTCCACCGCCGGCCTGTACTTGACCGACAAGCGTGTCCTGGTGTTAGTTCTTGTTTGTCTGACGCCGTATACGCCACCGCCCGTCTCTCCTGTGCAGTACAAACCTCAACTCGTCGGAGAAGGCAACCTTTTTCTACTCTTCGATTGTCCAATGATGATAGTCCCATGCGAACTGCAGGCCTCGTTGTCGATATACCTGGGTTAGCATGGGCGCCTTGAAGCAGCGTCGACTCCGGAGACCTATGCGTAACAAGGTTCGGTCTACTGTTATCGGGGACAAGTACCTGGGTGCCCCAGAGTTCATTTACGTGGTCAATTGCTGCACTGCTGCGCGTCGAATGCCCTTTACATGTGGACAGAAGAGACGTTCTCCTCTGGGGTTAATGGCTTCTTGGGCTCCATCGGGAGGTACTCAATATGCTGGCTGTCCATTCTTGGTACACTCTTACTACAGCACCTAGCGAACAGTCCACAAAATCTGACCTTTCTGATATGCTTCCACCCTTGTCACGGTAACCGATGATCATTCCTTTTTAAACATCCGTCAAATCACTACCTCTGCCCATTGTTCTCACGTAACGCACTATGGCTCATCTGTCATGGCCGGCCGCTTATATCTCCGTGTGGTCGACCTTGTCACGTGCACTCTGTGACGCGCCTGTGCGAGTACACTATGATTCCGGAGATGGTCATATCATTCTGATACGACAGTGTATGAAAGCCCAGCAGGATCCTTTTTCTCGATTTTTTTTCCTAAATCTGTTGATCTTGGAGAAAATGATCTCCAAAATTTGATCTTCCATAATTTAACACTTCTGAAATCTCAATTTGCAGGTGGCAGAATTCGAAAAGCACATCCTTGTGCTCCGGAGCCGAATGTTTTTCCCATTAAGCATTGCTGGCAAGGGCATACCACTGCTACTTGCTGTCTGGACATATGCGTCATCTCTGTAGTATGTCACATACCTCAATGTTGTTAATAGGTCATGGCAATTTTAACTTACCTTTGACTCATTTCTGCTCACGAAGACGCTGTTTAAGATGTTAGACTGATTATGATGTACCTTTTCACAGACGAAATATGCAGTGAAATAGCCACTCAGTATATTAAGCAGGTAAGAGTTTTAATCCTCTCTCTCTCTCTCTCTCTCTCTCTCTCTCTCTTAAGGCTTCAAACCTATTCCTATCCGCCTCACGCCTCAGGTCTTACAAAGAAATGATCCTACTCTTAAAAGTTATGTTTATGTACATACATATTTGTTTTTCTGTTTCTGTCGTTCGGTGAGCTTACGTTGCCACCAAGTGCTTCCATCTTCACCTTCAACGTCGGACATGAAGTACATTTTCTTTTGTCAAAAAAAATGGCAACATTTATTTCAGCTAGCTTCACGCTATTTTGAAAGTTGAACAAGTTTTGTATCTCCGAAATTTCGCCGTTGACGCAGACGCTTCTGTCTTCGCGATAGTCGATTCTTCTCTTCTTTTTCTTCTTGACCATTTCCCTCGAAAACACTGCGTTTTCCTTCACATTTTCTCTCAATGGCTCCATCAGTGAGAAGGGTGTTTCAGAGTGGAGTTCATCGAGAGAACGGAGAGGGGGGATGGCAGACGGGCATTGTGGCTTAGCCCCAGGATTGGAATTGGGTCACTTCAGTCGTTACGTAACCAATTTATCTCAGTAGGCTTCACTAAGGTCATTAGTTTTTTTTTTTTTTTTTTTTTGTAGGCCTTCTTATGCTCTTGAGGACGTCTAGCTTCAGGCAAATCACCGTAAAAAACTGTCTTATTAATGGAACTTACCTTTCCCCTTATACCTTATTCTCCGGCAATCATCATCATCATCATCATCATCAGTCACCTCTTATAATCAAAAGGAAATTATTGGCTGATTTTGGACTATTGTGTACGCCTGATTTGTACCCCCCCCCCTCTCGACAGCTCAAGAAAAGCAAAGATCACGAACTTTTTTCATTTTTTTCTTTTTAAATAACGTACGAAAGCATTTTTGAAATGCAACGTACTTACGAAATGACACATAAAAATAATTAAAGGAGACAAAGAAAAACCCTCTACGGATTGCATGCGGTTCTTCACCGTGTGTGTGGTTTTTTTTTTTTTTTTTTTTTTTTTTTTTTTTTTGTACCTAATGTACTGTGCTGCTGTGAATGTTTTGATATAAATTACTTTCGGTCATTTTTGTGGCAGGTGGCCACAATGACTTCTTGTTGCATCATTCCAAACATGGCGTCTCTCTAATTGGTGTCTACATTACAGAACAGGTAATTGAAGATCATATGCAACTTTTACGATTTTTTTTTTTTGTGGCTTGTTGCTTTAAATGTGGCATTAATTACACATTATTGATGATCTTCAAAGCTTCTTTCTCTTCTTGCTTAAACAAGAAACCCATGTTTGAAATAACGAACAATAAATACACTGTTGGCAAAAAAAATGAAACGCATAAAGGCTGTCCCAATGGCGCAGTGGTTTAAGCGCTGGTTTCTGATCATTCGTCCTAGAACGGTCCGGGTTCGGATCGCGGTGAGGCATGGTTGTGCTTTTCTTACGGCACTCTCTGGAACCAGTGGTCCTAAATTAGAGACGGGCGATTGCATATAGTCCATCGAGTTGCTCACGGTGGTTGTTAAACCTCAAAAAAAAAACCACTAAGATTTTTCTTTTATATGCTTATTTTAAATTTTTTTAATTAACATTTTGGCCAAAATGCAATATGTCAAATGGAGAAAAATATTGGCAAAGGCTTTTCGATCGCTTGGAACAATTCGTTCTCGATAGTTTGTTAGTGAACTTTTCTGCCACGAACGCATTAAAACGCAGAAAGTTAGATCATATAGTCAACGCTGAAAAGGCAAGAATAATATTTGCAAGTAAGAAAGTTTTGAGAACAAGGAAGACGACACCAAGTTCTCGAGTGTAATCAAATACCTTTTTTAAACCTCGTCCTCAACGAAACTAACTTTTCAAACTGGATTTTTACAAAAGAAGAAAATCAGCAGAAAAGAAAATGCATTTACACCAATTTGTGGAAAAAATGTGCATTATTTAAAATATGTGGTACTAGTTAGAAAAAGAATAATTTCAAGCGGGTTTTTAGAATGGTAAAATATTTACAAGTAGGAATGACGACCTACGCCCACAAGCGGCAGAAATGTGCGTTAAGAAAATTCACAAACTGTACTGAAAATGTTTCTCATAGAGGAAGATATCCCAGGTAAAAAGAATTGTTTGAGATTGTGCAATTAGGAGCTAAAATGTGGAAGAAAGCGCAATGCAATTTTAAATCCTCTAGTGCAAAACTGTGTGTTGTTTGACGAAGGAACTGGGCGCGAAATCTTCATAGCGGAGTTAATCGTACCGAGAAAGGATTTTTATAATCAGAAATACTGCTGCAAATGGAAATATGCACTAACGCTTCCACTGGCAGGAACGTTCATTATGAAAAGTAGGAAATATACACTGACGGAAAAAAAATCCCAACACCACGAAAAAATTGTTGTAGAGGAATGAAATGGCGGCAATACATTTGTATAGATAACATATTTAATCGATTAAGGTTTCAAGATCACAGCTTAATGTAAGCGCGAGAACAGCCATTTTAAATGTGAAATGCTGGTACATTAATAACTGGTGTAACCGCCAGAATGTTGAATGCAAGCACGCAAACGTTCATGCATTGTGTCGTACAGGTGCTGGATGTCAGTTTGTGGTATGGAGTTCCATGCCTGTTGCACTTGGTCGGTCAATACAGGGACGGTTAATGCTGGTTGGGGGTGACACTGGAGTTGTCGTCCAATGATGTCCCATACGTGCTCGATTGGTGAAAGATCTGGTGATCTAGCAGGCCACGGGAACATGTCGACACTCTATAGAGCATGTTGGGTTACAACAGCGGTATGCGGGCGAGCGTTATCCTGTTGGAAAACACCCCTGGAATGCTGTTCATGAATGGCAGCACAACAGGTTGAATCACCAGACCGACGTACAACTGTGCCGTCAGGGTGTGTGGGATAACCACGAGAGTGCTCCTGCTGTCATAGGAAATTGCTCCCCAGACCATAACTCCAGGTGTAGGTCCAGTGTGTCTCGGCCGCAGACAAGTTGGTTGCAGGCGCTCGCCCGGCCTCCTTCTCACCAATACACGGCCATCACTGGCACCCAGGCAGAACCGGCTTTCATCAGAAAACACAACACATCTCCACTCCGTCCTCCAATGAGCTCTAGCTTGACACCACTGACGTCGCAAACGGCAGTGGTTTGGAGTAAGTGGAATGCACGCTACAGGGAGTCTGGCTCGGAGCTGTCCTTCAAGTAACCGATTTGTAACAGTTCGTTGTGTCACTGTGGTGGCAACTGCAGCTCGAATTGCTGCCGCAGACGCAGTACGATGCGACACGGCCATGCGCCGTACACGGCGGTCTTCCCTCTCAGTAGTGCCACGTGGCTGGCCGGAACCCGGTCTTCTTGAGGCAGTACCTTCCCTTGACCACCGCTGCCAACAATCATGCACAGTGGCTGCATTCCTGCCAAGTCGTTCTGCAATATTGCGGAAAGAAAATCCACCTTCTCGTAGCCCTATTACACGACCTCGTTCAAACTCCGTGAGCTGTTGATAATGGCTTCTTCGTCTTCTTAAAGGCATTCTTGACTAACATCAACACACTACGTCGAATCTCAACGATAACTAACGCTCACGAACGTTACAGCGCGTATTTACAGCAAACCTGCTTTGCATGTTCCGAGGGGCGCTACTAGCGCCACACGTATGCGCCGAGCGCGAAATTTGCATAGACGTCATTTTACAGATGTACTCTCACCACCTACCAACTGTCGTTTATCTAACACAACCCCTTCTTGGTGTTGGGATTTTTTTCCGTCAGTGTACATAAAATATTTTTCATAGCGGGAGCTATGCGACAAAAAAAATTCAAATAGGACATTTAGAAGTAGAGCTAGCAAGAAAACCGTAAGGGCGAAAATTAATAATTCCACGAATGTTAAATACTGTATACATTTATGTTCATTTAAGCATGTTCAAAAAAAGAGAAAAACTATGCCACGTGTTCAGATGAGAACGAAATTTCACCTCGGGAAGGACTTTTCTAGCCATGAGGGAATAACTTTCTTTATTTAACAGTGTTTTTGAATACCTCAGATGTCTGGCGTGCTACTAACGGCAGCAAAGGAGTTCAAGGTGAACATTCACAAACGGAAACATATTATCCTGAGAGAGATTAGCGTACACAGGAAATCTTTACGTTTAGAGGATTTCAAAAGTAGAGCTAGACAATGTTGTATGTCTGAGGGCGCCAGTAGGTCTGGCAGTTTGTAAACTACCTTTATTAGGATCGTATACTGCTATTGTTTGAATGCTATTGTTCGGCGGTAGAAGAATGCCACGGGAGGTCTCCACCAGCGATAAGAATGGCAGGTATGCGTGTTGGGAGGGCCGGCGGGTGCTGCACTCCCGAAGTAGAAGCCATAGTAGCCTAAGGGCTTGAGTTCAGAGCGATCCGAAATTTGAAAGGTCAGAGGTCAAAGCCTCGGGGCAATATAATGAGAGGAATGCTGGGATTCTCCGAAGAGGAGGAAAGGAATTCACGTGACCCAGTAGAGAGGCGAAGGAGTTAGAAGTCGTTTTCGGAAGTGTCAAGACGGGGGAGCAGGAGTTGCCGAGAAATTATGTTGAGCGTAGAAGTGAAGTATAGTACTTCCTGAGAGAAGTTCTGAGTTGAGGTACCTCGAGTACGGTAGGTGCGTGTATGCACCGATATTTTCCCGACCGGAGCAGGGTTGGAGTACAGAATAAGGTTGGAGTACTCTAATACTTTCCAGAGACTGATAACTGGTACAGATAGGTGTGTTATCAGATAACAGATTCGGGTTATACCGAGTCGGGTCAGGTAGACCGTAGGCACTCTTGCTACACCGCAGTTTAGCGGGAAATCAGACTCTCAGACTATAATCTATGATTAATAAATTTCTTTATCTTCTACTGCGGAGTGATTACTGCAAGGATCTTGTGACTTATTTTAAAACCTTTCCTCTCTTCCTCGATCAGCAGATCTCATAAATAAAGCTGAGGAAGAGGGCGCCTGGGCCTTAAATTTACATTAGTAAATTATTTATGAAAGAACCTAAGTAGATTCGCTGTGCGAGGGTGGCTGCTAATTAATTCAACGGACGACCTCCGGAACGGAAGCGGTACTTAACACAAGGGTCATAGGCTCACCCCTACAAAAACAGTTCGCACTTATACGTTCCCAGGCGATAAAACTTTGCGCTCTTATGAAGTGGATAACGTTTGCAATCCTTACCTATTTTTTTAAGGGGAAGACGGGATTAAGGGCCGCCGTAAGCGACTCAATGGGCTACAAGCAAACGCCGGTCTCTAATTTAAGGTAATTGTTTCTAGGGAATAGAGACAGCCAGTGCCGGGCCGCCCCGGTGGCGCAGTGGTTTAAGCGATGGCCTCTGATCATTCGTCCGAAAGGGGTCCGGGTTCGAATCCCGGTCAGGCATGGATGTTGTGTTTGTCTTACGGCACTGGTCTCTCCCTTCCCTGGAACCAGTGACCCTAAATTAGGGACGGGCGACTGCTTATAGCCCATTGAGTTGCTCACAATGGTCGTTAAACCTCCAATCAAGAAAAAAAACCAGCCAGTGCCGTAAGACAAACACAACTTCCATGACTTGCCGGGATTCGAACCCAGACACACTTAGATGAAAGGCCGTAAGCCAGCCCCACGGCGTATGACAGTCAGCTGATAGGGCTCCCCATACAGTTAACAGGAACGCGGATTGTTAATGTCACAGCTCGCCAGGGGGCGTGCAGGACTTGTGGGCCGATAGTTTACCCTAATCATCATAAGAATACATAGTGCTTATGATTTCATCAGTGATAAATCTCTATTTATCAGAAGTATTTTTAATAATTACGGGGTGAGTCAAAAGTTAAAGGACACCCTTGTATTTCAGAAACGGGAGGGAAAATGAAATATCTAAATATCCCATCAAACAGAGGTCACCGCTCTTTCCACGTTGATAAGTGAGTCACGGAAAAATTCTCATTGGCCGCCACCGGGAATCGAACCCGGGATCTTTCAGTTACGCGGCAGATATGCTTACACTGCACTACAGCGACCTCACTTATTAATGTGGAAAGAGCGACGACCGTGACTCACTTATTAACGTGGAAAGAGCGATGACCTCTGTTTGATGTTCCTGGTCCACGCCAAATGTATATATCAATCTAAATATCCCAACGAAGAATCGGTGAAGGGGGCTTCTCTTTTAGGTTATTTTCGGAACATAGCCGCCATCTTGAAATCCGCCGTATTGGATCAAGGTCATTTTTTTCAAATGGTAAGGGTGTCATGCTGCATACCAAACAAGACCAGAATTTTCTCAGAAATTGATTTCCGTAATCAGATTTGACATATGTGTTGTGGTTTACAAATTATCAACACAGAAAGTTGAAATAACAGCCTCTGTGATGCGCAGCTATTTTATGTGTTCAATGTGTTGTCCCTGTTTGCTGAACACAGAGCTGAAGGCGTTTGATACAGTCGTTAAGCACCCGCACGAGAATATCAGGAGAAATACAGTTACAGGCCTCCAGGATGCGTTGCTGAAGGTAGAAGTTCAATTCCTTGGTCCTTGGATTACCCGGCGTGGTCCTGTGGAATGGCCACAAAGATCGCCCGACCTCACACCACTCAACGCTTATCTGTGGGGTCATCTGAAACACCTGGTGCATGCTGAGAAAATCCGCGACAAACACCACTTTCAGCAACGCATCCTGGAGGTCTGTAACCGCATTTCTTCCGATATTCTCGTGAGGGTGCATAACGACTGGATCAAGCGCCTTCAGCTCTATGTTCAGCAACAGGGAGAATACATTAAACACATCAAATAGCTGCACATCACAGGGTACTTTAGAGGTTTTTATTTCCAAATTTCTGTGTTGATAATTTGTGAACCACAACACATATGTCAAATCTGATTACGGCAATCAATTTCTGAGAAAATTCTGGTCATGTTTGATATACAACATGACACCCTTACCATTTGAAAAATTTGACCTTGATCCAATATGGCGGATTTCAAGATGGCGGCCATGTTCGGGAAATAACCTAAAAGATAGGCACCCTCACCGTACCGATTTTTTTTTTTTTTGGATATTATTTCAGATATTTCACTTTCCCTCCCGTTTCTGAAACACAAGGGTGTCCTGTGACTTTTGACTCACCCTGTACTTTGTGTAGTTGTGTGGCATTGAAGTTTCTCTACTGGAGTTGCAGCGCGTCTACTCCTTTTAATTTGGAAGGAAATGAAAGTTTATAGTGTATCGAACTAGGATCAGTTCAATTCTTACGTTTTGATATGGGGAGAAAGTGTTTTTTATCAAGCTGTCGGACAAGTTATTCGACATATACAGATTTTTACATAGGTTGATTTAACTTGGCATTCCATGTCAAATCAACCAACGCAAACATATTTTAGGACCTCGGAAAAAAAAAAACGGTCGTCGCGGAAAAAGTTGACTAAGGGAAAAGAATTATTTCAATCGGATTTTTAGTAGCAACGGTACGGAAGAAAGTTTATTTGGATTTCGATAACATCTGCTTTTACGCCCTCTCGCGGCGAAATCATGCATTAAAAAATTAGACCGAAAGGCAAGGATATCGTTTTCATAGTTCAAACTTCTGAATGAAAAACGAATTTATTAAATCGGACTGAAAGTATTGCGTGTACAGACGAACATAGTAATGACATAGGCACGTAATTCTTTTTCAAAAGGCGTTCTAAAAGGTGAAACCAAGTTTTTCGTCAGGAAAACTTTAGAGGACGACGTAACAGCAAACTTTTTCGCTTGGAGTAAGCGTCTTGATAAGAACTATTTGGAATTTACGAGCCAACCGATTAACAAAACAGCATAAACTCCTAAGCTCAAGTTATGAGGATAATAGCTGCGGAATAAATCTGGCTCTTGTGCCCTGACCTTTGACCCCATTTTGATGATATTAAACACAATTGATTCAGTGTGCCTCCGGAACAATATACTGAAGTTTTGTCGCAATGGAAGCATTTTTAGTTAAGTTATGAGGATAATGGCTGTGGAATAAATCGCTCTCCTGTGCCCTGACCTTTGACCCCATTTCGATTATATTAAGCAGAATTGGTTCAGTATACCTCCGGAACAACATACTAAAGTTTTGTCGCAATAGATGCATTTTTAGTCAAGTTATGAAGATAATGGCTGTGAAATAGATCTCGCTCCTGTGCCCTGACCTGATCTTTGACCCCATTTCGTTGATATTGAACAGAACCGGTTCAATACATCTCCGGAACAACATAATGAAGTTTTGTCGGAATCAAAGCATTTTTACGTAAGTTATGACGCATAAGGGCGATAGAATGGATTCCGCTCCTATGTCCTGATCTTTGACCCCATTTCGTCCATTTTCAAAAGGGTTGCTTCCCAGATTGTTCCCTACCATATTCTAAAATTTCATCGAAATTGAACCATTTTTACGAGAGTTATCGGGCGGACAGACAGACGGACAAAGCTGGACCATATACGCTTCTTGAACCTATGGTTGGAAAGCGTAAAAAATAATGTTTTATTACACTAAAACATATGTACAGATAAAAGCCAAAAAACTTAAAAAGAAGGCGAAATTTTTCGAGCTTGCTCCAAGCTCATTTTCAAGCCGAAAGTGCCATCGATGCACGGAGAGCAGAGATATAAGTACAAGTAGACGCAACCATCATGCACTGGTTGTTCACCTCACCCACCCACCCCTAACCCACCATACCTGCCCTCTGTCCCCACTTACACATAGATGAACAAGGAAGTACACCTCTTAATAGACGTGATATATTATTTACTGAGTCATTGTTCATCACCTTGTTTGCTGATATATGTTGCAACGATAATCTTCCTAGCAACATGTCACAACCATGGCAACTATGTTTTAAGAACTTAAAAAACCCGATTTTTTTAGCTAAGACTTTAACATTTGAGTGTTTTTTCTATTACTGTTTTTATCTATCTGTGTGAATTGGATGTATGTTTTTTTTAAGTTATTATTTTGGTCATTTAAGGGGTGTACTTTGTGGATTTTTAATTCCATATATTTATTAGGCTTTACAGGCGCTTTAATCATAAAAAAATTATTTGGAACCTACAGGTATTTTGCGTAAAGCCAAAATTATGGAACTTTTTTACTGCGTGTAACACAAATGTGCACGTTGCAATTGAAATAGTTGCTTTAATTTTATGCCAATAGAAAGTAATAACAAAACAATTACGCCAAAGTTAAATATATCATGCAAATGTTATTCTTTTACAGAACTAAGGCCACCGTCTTTGGAATGCTTCACGATCACACATATAAAACACGTAATTTCATATGACAGGGTCTAATGACATTTTTCCATTTATACAAAAATACAGAACGCTTATCTGTGGGGTCAACACAGATAAGTAAATAAATAAGTAACGCACAGTTAAGAATTGTGGCACATAAAAAACTACTTAAATTATTAACTACTGAATATACAAAGCACACTTAAGATAATACTACAAGATTTTGTGCATAAACATTTTTCTCTGGACTCTGTTATAAAAAAAATCACACAGGTCTCTGCTTCTCCCAGCGATAACACCTTTCAGTTTTTTATATTCTCAAGCATACATAGTTACGTGCAAACAATTGTGTTTACGTATTACACCTTACCCTCATTGGTATGAATGAGGGTAAGGCGTAATGTGTCATTGTGTTACGTATTACACCTTACACTTCATTCATTGTACTGATATTTCTTTCACATTCTCTTGTTAATATGCATGTATAGAAACTGTTGCTATGACTGTGAGAAGAGGCCTCAGGTCTTTTCAAATAATTGCTTTCCTGCCATCCGGTTTTTACAAAATTTAATCGCGAAAAACAACAACAAAAGCTTACGGTTTTTTTAATACTTCTTTCAAAGCTGACTTAAAAAATTTCTGGTTATGTCTTCATTCATATGAAGTTTCCACAAATGATTTAGTAAAATGTTTTTGCTGAGAATAGAGGTCCTCTTAGTCGTGAGGGCCCCTCCCCCGCAATGCGGGGATTGCGGGGGATATTAGTACGTGCCTGGTGTACTTCCTTGTTCATCTAGGTGTAAGTGGTGAAAGAGGGTGATTGTGTGTGGTGGGTGGGAGAGCTGAACAACCTGTGCACGATGGTAGTAGCGTCTAGAGATGAGCTCGGGCCCGGGCTAGGACGGGCTCAGAATTCATTAACTACCGAAAAACCCAGATCCGAACTGGGCTCGGAATTACACGTCTTGAATTTCATTACTGTAATTAATTCAACATGTGTAATTCCGAGCCCGGTTGAATTTCATTGTGGATTTGTTACCATGGTGGAAGGATTTTCAATTTCCTAAGCTAGCTGCCATTTCAAGACAAATTTTGCTTAGCAAGACTTGCATTATGCATTGTCCAAAGCTATGGCCCAAGCAAGAATTAGTTTATGGAGGTCTGGTATCGAAAAACTGGGGAAAAATCACATTCCCATTTCTTGTATTTTATTAAAAATCAAGAATCTTATCTTTAAAATGATGTATTAATTTCCAAGATTGTGCAGTTAGAAGTATCGTTATTTATTTTTTTAAATTTCCTCACTCCCGCAATTTTTGGGGTGACGTTGGTTTATAGTGCAGCAAAGAAGATCAAGTTGAAGCGCTGAGGCATTAGATGCAATTCTCTCTCTCTCTCTCTCTCTCTCTCTCTCTTTCTTTTCATGATGAACTTGATCTGGAAACTGCACACACATATGATAATATTGTGATTATTATACTATTAAGCGCAAAGCTTTGTTAATGTTACAAAATGCAGAATAATCTGGTCTGGAATGCTTTTACGTTGTTGTTTTTTTAATTTTGGAAATTTCCCTACATGCTATTTTTTATATTCTACTACATCACTCTAAACTACCTATCCCAATTAGCATATATGTAAATTATATTGCAAAGATTAGTTTTCTAGAGTCAAAATTTCAAACACTTGCAACTGTCTATACGGCGTTGTACGTTTATAATGAATTAGCTTTATTTTCTTTCCGCTAATCTAATTAATATGAATGATGCTCTTCCTACCAGCTAGCTAATGATATACTTGTACTAAGCTTCAAAATAGTGAATTCAAAAGGGTGTTGTTACTAGTTAATTACGAACGTAAACAAAGTCTTAACGCTGGTTATTTATGGTAATAAATAAAAGTTATAAACCTAACAGCCAGACAGAGGTCTGACAAAAACTATGAATTGAGAAAGATTAACTTACTACAACTTCTTTATTATAAGACTCTTGGTCAACTAAAGCACACACACAACTTGTTTAACAATAATGAAGAATCTCTCCTCATAACAACACAATCTCTCCTCGTATTACCAACGCTCTCCGTAAACAACAACGCTCTCTCATAAACAACAACAAAAGTCTCCCTAAGTCTCGATGAACGCGCCTATATACTAGCTACCACCACGTCATGACTTACACTCATTGCCAGATCTCATTCATCGGGTGAAATAATATTTCGTTCAGTAAGAAGATAATTTACATAGTAAAATAAAATAACCAGAGATAGTAAAATCAAAAGGAAAGTGAATATAGAGTATACGTTACACGTTTTCTAATGCAATTTATACAAAATTAAAGTAAATTCAGAAATAAAAAAAAATAACGAATGGAATTTTTTGTTTCTAAACGATTTTCTTTTCTTCAGCTTTTACCAAAATTACTGATTCCCCTGATACGGTCGAAGGGCACGTTGATTATTTATTTATTTTCGAATCCACATTTTAGAACATTTGGCTTTATGCGTAGTATTTCTAAAAACATATTAACATTGTGAAGTGGATTAACTGAACGAAACTTTTTAAACTAATGATTTTTAAACTAATCCTTGCTTGGGCCATATCTTTGGCCAGTGTATAATGCATAAATGCAAGCCTTGATAAGCAAACTTTTCCAAGAATTCGGGCCCGGGCTCAGCAAACACATGTAATAAAAGAAAGCGGGCCGGGCCCGGGCTCCTAAAATTGAGCCCGAACTCATCTCTAGTTGCATCTACTTGTATTTATATCTCTGCTCTCCGTGTATCGATGGCACTTTCGGCTTGAAAATGAGCTTGGAGCAAGCTCAAAATATCTCGCCAATTTAAGTTCTTCGGCTTTTGTCTGTACATATGTATGTTTTAGTGTAAATAAACATCAATTTTAACTATGGTATGTGTGTTACATGGAAGTTTTTAGGGGATCGTGCTGAGACAAATGATATCTATAATAAGGTGACTTATTATTGATATCATTTGAGCACGAAGGCTTTCAATATTGCCTATTTCTACCTTGAATAATAGATATCAAGGGAGAGCCTCATCTAATTTATTAGGAGTATAAAACTTAGCTGGAGTGCGTTTGGAAGAAACAGAACAATTTTCAAGAGCTATATACTATCAGATTGAGTGATTACTTTGATGTGACATGGATTCAGTAAGATGCCGGAAGAAGTTATGAGATATGGCCAACCAAGCTGTGTGCAATACAGCCTTCTTTTTTTTTTTTTTTTTTTTTTTTTTTTTTGAATGGAGGTTTAACGACCACCTTGAGCAACTCAAAAGGCTATAAGAAGTCGCCCGTCACTAATTTAGGGCCACTGGTTCCAGGGAAGGGAAAGAGCCAGTGCCGTAAGACAAACACAACATCCATGACTCACGGGGTTCGAACTCGGGAACCTTTCGGATGAACGATCAGAAGCCATCGCTTAGACCACTGCGCCACCGGGGCGGCGTAATGTGGCCTTCAATGCAGATGATTGGTGTATCCAGACGCTTGATATGCCGTTCCATAGTGTCCCCCAAATGCGCTGTGGGATTGATATCGGGGAAGTTCGGAGGCCAATCTATATGCTGGAAGTCCGTACTGTGCTGATCAAGCCATTCACGCACAACATTGGACCTGTGGCTCGGCTCATTGTCGTACGCAGTTCCACGTGCGCCGGGGTCCAAGTTCCTGCGGGGTGAACATGCCCCACACCATACAACCGCATCCACCGGCTTGCACTGTGGAGACCATGCAGAATGGATTGAATGTTTCATGTTGTTTGCACTAAATACGTATATGACCATTCACGGGAAGGGTATAAGCGCATTTGATCGTGGGCAAATTGTCGGGCCCTACGAATGGGTCACTCCATCTCGGAAGTCGTGAAGGCACTGGGATTTTCACGAGCCACTGTGTCACGGGTACACCGTGAGTACATCGAATCCGGTAAAATCATCCCTGCAAGGGCCAACTGCCGTGGACAACAGCGTGTGCATGAGCTGGGTCATCGTCGGCTAGCTCGCGTTGTAACAGCGGATAGATGGGCCACAGTGCAAGAAATCACTCGGCAATTTAACGCTGGTGCACAAAAACGTGTAAGCAGCCACACCATCCAGAACCATCTCCTCGCTATGAGGTACAGAAGCCATCGTCCCACGAAGGCACCGCTGCTGACCGCACATCACAGGGTGCAAAGATTAGAATGGGCGCTGGAAAATCGCCACTGGACCCTAGACATGTGGGAAAATGTTGTCTGGACTAATGAGTCGAGATTCACGTTGGTACATGCAGATGGCAGGATACGAGTACGGCGCAAACCACATGAAGCGATGGATCCTTCTTGCCAGCAGGGTACTCTTCAAGCTGGTGGGGGTGGCATTCTCGTTTGGGGACTGTTTACGTGGACGGAAATGGGACCCCTGGTACTTGTGACATCGTCCTTCACACTTCAACGTTACTGGGATATCCTGGAAGACCATATGCTCCCGTTTGTTGGTCTTCAACATCCCACTGGGGACCTCATCCTGCAACAAGACAATGCACCGTGCCATCGCTCCCGAATTGTATCCGAATGGTTGGATGAACACTCCACCGACGAGACCTCGCTTCCTCGGCCAGCTAGGTCACGTGACCTCAATCCATCGAGCACTTCTGGGATGCCATCGAGAGAGATGTTCGAGGCTCTGACCCCCTCCATCAAATCTTCGTGAACTGTGGGAGCTTGTTCAGGTGTCGTGGATCCGTATGGCTTCCCAACGCTTCCGGTGTCTTGTCGAGCCCATGCCGAGACGAATCGTCGCCGTCATCAGGGCGAAAGGTGGTGCTACACGTTACTAGACAGGTATCTCTAATTCAATTGCTCTTCAGTGTAGTCATACACAAAAAAGCTCGAATTTTGGCACATTTTATATTGCAAAAAAACGGGGTAAAAGTTGCGCTGAAGACGGTTACTCATCTTTTTATACGCTTTGCAACCGTAGGTTGAAGAAGCGTATATGCTCCAACTTTTTCCGTCCGTCTGTCGGCACGATAACTCACGTAAAAATGGTTCGATTTCGATGAAATTTTAGTATGTTGTAGGATATTACCTGGGGACGAACCCTATTGAAAATGGGACAAATGGGTTATGACATAGGGGCGGGATCCATTCCATTGCCATTATGCCTCATAACTTGCGTAAATATGGTTCGATTGCTGTGAAATTTTAGTATGTTGTAGGGGACCTCCTGGGGACGAACCCTATTGAAAATGGGTGAAGTGGGGTCAAAGGTCAGGACATAGGAGAGGGATGCATTCCATTGCTCTTGTGCGTCAAAACGTGCGTAAAAATGGTTCGATTTCGATGAAATTTTAGTATTTAGTAGGGGAACACCTGGAGAGGAAACCTATTGAAAATGGGGTCAAAGGTCAGGACATGGGATCGGGATCCATTCCATCGCCCTTATCCCATACTATTAAGGTGGACGTCAAGTAATTATGCTTCCTATATTTCCAATGGAAAAACTTTTCTACACATTTCCTTCACAATTAGTGTGTTCCCAAAGATGGAAATTTGAACATCGGTTAAAATAACTTCACATTATAACTTGGAATACTTAACATTTTCTAAAACATGACCATAATTACATTAAAAAACGTAAAGTTTCCTTTGGTGGTGTTGAAACCAGAAAAAAGATGGCGCGACCTGTACTTTGATGACGTCAGTAGACAAACAAATGTTGGATTGCATAATTATGGTTATGTTTTAGAAAATATTAGGTATTCCAAGTTATAATATGAAGCTATTTTAATCGATGTTCAAATTTTCATCCTTGGGAACGAATTAATTGTGAAGAAAATGTGTACAGAAGTTTTTCCATTGGAAGTATAGGAAGCAATATTACTTGACGTCCACCTTAACAGAATTTTCTTGATGAGGGAATTTATGATGTGTCATCTGTGGGTACGTGTGTTTCTGTAGTGGACCACAAGACTAAAATTTCCGGCCTGGTTACGCCGACCCAATCCACCCCTTCTCAATCCAGCAGTGGATTGAAAATTGTAAATGATGAGGATTATGTAGAGGACTATTAACTATTAGCAGCCAAAACGACATTTTTCTGGGTTGTTTTTTGATTGGAGGTTTAACGACCACCATGAACAACTCAATGGGCTATAAGCAGTCGCCCGTCCCTAATTTAGGTCCCCTGGTTCCAGACCTTTGACCCCATTTCGATGACCGTGCCCTGACCTTTGACCCCATTTCGATTATATTCAACAGAACCAGCTCCGTATGCCTCCGGAACAACATACTAAAGTTTTGTCGCAATAGAAGCATTTTTAGTCAAGTTATAAGAATAATGGCTGTGGAATAAATCTCGCTCCTGTATCCTGATATTTAACCCCATTTCGATTATATTAAACAGAACTGGTTCAGTATACCTCCTGAACAACATGATAAAGTTTTGTCGGATTCGAAGCATTTTTACGTAAGTTATGACGCATAAGGGCGATGGAATGGATCCCGCTCCTATGTCCTGACATTTGACCCCATTTCGCCCATTTTCAATAGGGCTTGTCCCGCAGGTTGTCCCCTACCACATACTAAAGTTTCTTTGAAATCGAACTATTTTTACGCAAGTTATGACGCATAAGGGAAATTGAATGGATCCCGCTCCTATGTTTCTGACCTTTGACCCCATTTCGCCCATTTTCAGTAGGGTTCGTCCCCAGGTGGTCCTTTACCACATACTAAAATTTCATCGAAATCGACCCATTTTTACGCGAGTTATCGTGCGGACGGACGGACAGACAGACGGACAAAGCTGGAGCAAATACGCTTCTTCAACCTACGGTTGGAAAGCGTAAATAAAATGGGCCTCTACTTCAAACTGTGCTTAGGGTCGCAGAATGTCTAAATCCGAGTCTGTTACAGGCGACAGCAAAACAAGTGTAATAAAGCATTAGTTAACGAATTCTAGTTCCATCCGTACCTTGAAATATGACGCTAAAGAATTTATGAATGTTCTTTTGAAAATAACGAAACAACACAAACGCTTTTTTAGAAATTATAGTACATGCTGTATATTAATGCGTCTGTGGTTCAATTTTTAAAACACTAGGCAGTTTAAAAGCACTGGTGTTTCTTAATTAACTGAATCGACGGGATAAAATTCTTTATACTACACTCCATCTTGGAAAGAGAGCTCGTGCAACTTCAAACAACTAACGCGTGTGAGACAGCAGATGTTCATACGACGTCCTGGCGTCGAAAAGAAAGCATATGCATTGAAAACAATGTATTTTTCCAGACGCTCGTGCACTGTTGCGACATGAAAATTCCGTGTCTGAAAATTCCACCGCGGTCTTCACATATTTTCTGTTAATTACATTATTTGAAGCAAAGATGAATATTTGCAACTTATGTCAAAATATAAGGAAGGCATTTTTCAATTGGTTCACCAGAAGCGAATGGAAAAACAAATGGCGCCGGTGTCTGTGCTGCCTTGAACAGATCCTTTGAGAATAAACATCCAAATTCAAAATGTGCCATACTAGAGTTTTTTACAAATTCCCAAAGCTGTAGCGATTTAGTACAGGGTGAGACAAAAGTCCATGTGCACCTGACGTACTGTAATAAGAAACAATTCGAAGAAGTCTACAAAGTGTAGCTACGGCGCACGTACATGCAATATTGTGAATGGAGAATGTTCATGTGTTTGGGACGGGGTTACGCGCATCCTACCGTCTGACTTTCAACGACGCAGCAGGTATTTTCAGCGTCTGGCATCTGGCCGTTGTTGAATTAGTCAGTAGTGAAGCGTCACGGTGGCCGGTTGAACATGATGTTTTCGCTTGAGCGTCGAGGGTTTATGATTGAACATGTGTTCCGTAGTGGAGGTGAATGTACGGACGAACGACGCAGCCGGTATTTCCGCCGTTTGAAGTCTGGCCAAGATTGAATCCGTCAGTAGTGAAGGTCACAGTGGCCGGTTGAACATGATGTTGTCGCTTGACGGTCGAGTGTTTCTGATTGAACATGTGTTCCGTATAGGAGGTGAATATACGGACGAACGACGCAGCCGGTATTTCCGCCGTCTGACGTCGGACCGTGATTGAATCAGTCAGTAGTGAAACGTCACAGTGGCCGGTTGAACATTATGTTGTCGCTTGAGGGATTGATCATGTGTTCCGTAGTGTATGTGAATATATGGACGAAGTGAAACGTAAATACAGAGAACAATTTCGCGATACTGAAAAACCCCATCGCAATGCAGTGAGGCGGTTAATTGAAAAGTTTCGTGAAACCGGATCAGTGAGAGATGCTCCGAGAAGCGGTAAGCCGCGAGTGTTAACAAAGGAAAAGGCGGAGGATGTGTCCGTTCGCATCACTAAAATTCCAAAAAAATCGGTTCGAAAACTGGCACAACAAGAAGATGTGTCGCATTCATATAAAATCAGAACAGCGCACGAACTGAAACACACAAACTACGATAAGCGTGAGAAATATTGCATATGGTTCAAAGACTTCATTAATGACAACGGAGAGAATATTCTTTACGTCACGTTTTTCTCCCATGAGGCGCTGTTCCACTTATCGAGATATGTGAACAGCCAAAACAGTCGCATCCCCGTTCTCTGCCGGAACTACAGGAAGCCATCATCACAGTAATCAGCAACAGTTCTCCGTTGAACCTCTCGTGTGTCTTTGAGAACATGTTAACACGCGTAGATGCATGTCTACACACAGGAGGGGGCCGGTACGCTTTTAGTTGTTGTACGTGTATTGTCTTGGCAGGTGCACAGTGACCTTTGGCTCACCCTATATTTATAGATGTAAGATATCATGAGAGTTTAATTTTATTTATCAGCTGTAGCGTGCAATGTGTGTATGTGTGTAACTGTTGGTCCCATGATATGCTTTTTGGTGAATTCTGGCAAATAATTTAACTTACAGACTGCTCTTCCCTGCCGTGATTTCATTCTCCAGCATTATACGGAAGTTTGTTGGTTGTCATGTAACTAACAGACGCAGTTCCAGGGGAACTTCCTTATAACGAGGAACTCAGGACCCACAGAAATCCTCTTTCAATCCAGGCGCTCACTAAATCTGTTTTGTAGTGAAAATCTCACCATAAAAAAAGATTTATATGTGCTACAATGTTTTTAAATGGTTCTATAATTGTACTTATGCTATGAGCTTGAAAGTCTGTAAACATTACTTACTGTGCATTTGTGATACACTAGTGTCCAAAACCTATGGACGGACCACCTGTATAAAAAAAACAATACACCACCGCAACCAAATGGGGAAATAATTACATTGACGAATATATAAAAAATACGTGGAGATAATGTTAATGGACGACGTCATCGATATGTCCACGTTATTTTATAACAACGCATAGCAATTGATAAATTGTGTTCCGACACCGCTGGAATCGAATCCCAGATCTCTCGATAACAAGTCGAGTGCATTCGCATTTACCCTACGGTGCAAAAAATCCACGACGCTATGTGTGTTTATCTGTCAGCATCTGACTTCACAAATCCGTAGGGATGGGCTCAGCAACTGAGACGTCACCGTACGCTACGGTGCCAACAATCCACGGCGCTATGTGTGTTTATCTGTCAGCATCTGACTTCACAAATCCGTAGGGATAGGCTCAGCAACTGAGACGTCACCATACGCTAAGGTGCCAACAATCCACGGCGCTATATGTGTTTATCTGTCAGCATCTGACTTCACAAATCCGTAGGGATGGGCTCAGCAACTGAGACGTCACCATACGCTACGGTGCCAACAATCCACGGCGCTATGGGTGTTTATCTGTCAGCATCTGACTTCACAAATCTGTAGGGATGGGCTCAGCAACTGAGACGTCACCATACGCTACGGTGCCAACAATCCACGGCGCTATGTGTGTTTATCTGTCAGCATCTGACTTCACAAATCTGTAGGGATGGGCTCAGCAACTGAGACGTCACCATACGCTACGGTGCCAACAATCCACGACGCTATATGTGTTTATCTGTCAGCATCTGACTTCACAAATCCGTAGGGATGGGCTCAGCAACTGAGACGTCACCATACGCTACGGTGCCAACAATCCACGGCGCTATGTGTATTTATCTGTCAGCATCTGACTTCACAAATCCGTAGGGATGGGCTCAGCAACTGAGGCGTCACCATACGCTACTGTGCCAACAATCCACGTCGCTATGTGTGTTTATCTGTCAGCATCTGACTTCACAAATCCGTAGGGATGGTCTCAGAAACTGAGACGTCTCCATACGCTACGGTGCCAACAATCCGCGGCGCTATGTGTGTTTATCTGTCAGCATCTGACTTCACAAATCCGTAGGGGGGATGGGCTCAGCAACTGAGACGTCTTCATCTGGTGGGACTTAACGGCACAAGCTATTTAATTATAGCTAATAAACCCAAAGGGCGAGAGAAATGGTGAAAATCTTCCAAATACACTGGCGTGCAAAAATTAAGGACGAGACGGTTTTTCGAATGTAACGTCGTACAGAAGTGCTCCACATCGACTCAAATAATACCATAAGATCCCCAAGATGTAAAAATATGGGACGAGTGAGCAAAACCGTCCAAACAAGGAATCCAAAGGATACAAAGGCACTTTATTGAAAAGGTAGCTTCGAGCACAACTGGACAGAAGACAGAAACGTCCATGTGACAGGCGGCTGCCAAGAAAAATCCAGTCTTTAGTAAGGGATATGATCACCCCTGACTGCATTGCAGGATTTACAACGTCTGTCCATGCTGAGGACGAGGTTGTCAAGGAGCTGTTGAGGCATCGTGGCCCATTCCTCTTGTAGCGCCAATCGCAGCTGCGGAATCGTTGCTGGCGGCTGGTGACGTGCTGCCAAGCGTCTCCTGAGAAGGTCACACACGTCTTCGATTGGAATTAAGTCCGGGGACCTGGCGGGCCTATCCATGCGTTGAATATCTTCACTCTCCAACAGCTCTGCGACTGCTACTGTACGATGAGGTGTAGCGTTGTCGTCCAAGAAGAGGAACTCAGGACCCACAGCACCTCTAAACAGACGTACGTGAGGCAGGACAACCTCGGTACAATAGCAAACACTAGTGACAGAACCTTCTTGGAAGATGTAGAGGTCAGTACGGCTACCAAGCATGATACCGCCACAAACGAGAACTCCGCCACCTCCAAACCGGTCCCTTTCGATGATGTTGGAGGTGTGATTGCGTGTTCCTTGCTCTCTCCAGATGTGTATACGTCCAGAATCGCTCGTCAGACTAAATCAGCTCTCATTCGTAAAGATAACTCGACCACATTGCTGATGTGTCCAGTTCTTGTGTTCCTGGCACCACAGAAACCGCCGCCTCCGGTGAGCAGGCGTTAATGGCACACACCGTACTGGTCGTAGTGCAAATAGACCACCTTTGTGCAGCCTCCTGGCCACGGTAAAACGCGATAACGGACATCCAGTTGTCTGTTGCATGTGCCTTGCGATTTCTGCCGCTGTCTGCCGTTTGTCTGTTCTCGGCTGTAGGACAATAAACCGGTCGCCCGCCGCCGTGGTTGCTCGTGGACGACCACTGCTAAACTCTTGGACAGCTGTTCCTGTCATTTGAAATGCTCTCCAAGCTCGTGAAACGATGCTGTGAGCGATCCCGAACTCCTCGGCCACACTAGACACACTTCGACCTTCTTCCAACTTCCCAATGACGCGACCTTGGGAAAAGTCATCCAGATGTCGTTCACTGAATTGACTGTTGGCCATATCACACAGTGGGCGCAACTCGACGTCGTTCAAACCGATGTACACCATGCAATAGCTTTCACCGAATTGCTGAGCGTACACCGCCCGTGTGCTTTATACCCTTCCGATACTCCCCCTCTACGTCATGTTGCATATATGCGCATGCCCTACCGTACCGGACCCTAGTCTATCTCCTGAGTGGTCTTTCGGTCCGTTCTGCCTGCTCGTTCCGCTGTTATGCTAATTTCTCCTCTTCGTCCTTAATTTTTGCACACCAGTGTACATGTTGGTATAGTAACCTTTCTTCTTCATTTCAGATGCTGACTGATAAACCATGTACGGCGCTGAGAATTGTTGGCACCGTAGCGTAAATGCGAATGCACTCGACTTGTTATCGAGAGATCTGGGATTATATCGTAGCGGTGTTGGAACACAATTTTTTAGGTGCTATGCGTTGTTATAAAAAACGTGGACACAGCGATGACATCGTCCATTTAAATTATATTGCCACTATACGAGCACATGAAAAGACCCGAAAATTTTTTTAGAAATGACGCACAAATTACATTCTAATCAGTGTTTACGCAAAAGTCACAAATTTTCGAACGACATAGTTGGAGAATGAATATACAGTGCGTACCAATAACCAGGCGGAGAGACATTTAAGTATGGAAAATCTCCACCCCGAACTGCGATGCATGCTCAGCACCAAGCGCTTCACGAGTTCCGCAGCCAAATCGGCCCACTCCTCCATCAGATCACGGATGAGGCCCTGTTTTTTTTCTATAAGAGTGTTTCGAGCACCAATGCGTCTCCCCATTGCGTCCCAAACGTGTTCTATGGGAGTGAGTTACGGGGAGCGTGCTGGTCAGTCGATGCGATGAATATCCTCTGTCTCCAGAAGTGTCTCAACTGCTCTCGTACGATGAGGTATTACGTTATTGTCCGTGAACAGAAAGTCTTCGCGCACAGCATCACGGAATAATCAAACATGATGTTGAATAACTTCGTTGCAATATCGTTCTCCCGTCATAGTCCCATTTTCCAGCACCTGTAGTTCGGTGGATCCATTAGTAATGGTGCCGCCCCATATCGTGACCCCGGCAGCGCCGTATCTGTCCCTTTCCAGCACATTCTCTGGCTGGTAAGCAGTACCACTTTCACCCCAGATCACCTGACGTCTAGAATCCGAGGACAGACTGAAACGACTCTCATCTGTGAAGAGTACATTGGCCTATTGATGACATGCCCAATTTCTGTGGATACCACACCACTGAAAACGTGCGCTGCGTTGAGCTCTGGATAGAGGAGCGCACATAACTCGCTTCGGGCATATAGTCCTATATGTTGCAGACATCTTGTCATAGTTTGTTTAAAAATCCGCGTTCCTGTGCTGGAATGAAGGCGACTCGCAAGTTAACTAGCCTTGGTGTGGCGATTACGTTTTCCTGCTACAACTAAAAACCTGTCTTCACGCGATGTAGTAGAGCGAAGGCGACTTCCCAGCATGCGTCTGGAATATACACTATCTACCAACAAGTAATTGGACACCTGTGATAGCAAAGGAAAACGAAGTTTATTCACCTTCAATAGTTGGTGGAGCCTCCACGAGCGGCGATTACAGCTGCGACCCTCCGGGGCATACTCTCAACCAGGCGTTGTACGACGGCTAGCGGCATTTTCTTCCACTCGGCTTGGAGAAGACAGGTCAGTTCCTTCATCGATTTCGGACACTGGGGGCAATCCTTAAGTCGACGCTCCAACTCGTCCCAGAGGTGCTCGATAGGGTTAAGGTCCGGACTCTGCGCAGGCCAGTCCATTTGATTAACTCCATTGTCACCATACCAAGCCATCGTGGACCTCGCAGCATGAAAAGTGGCATTGTCATCCTGAAAGTAACATTGGTCCACCCCGTAAAACTGCCACAACGTAGGAAGCACATGGTCATCCAAAATGGTGCAGTAGGTCTCGGCGTTGAGTCTACCAGGAATTGCGACCAAAGATCCCGTGCCATACCAGGAGAAACACCCCAATAGCATAATTCCACCGCCGCCGAACTTCACAGTTGGCACAATGCATTCCGGCAGGAGGCGTTTCCCAAGCAGACGCCAAACCCAGAACCTGCCATCCGAACGGTAGAAGTGAACCTTGATTCGTCGCTCCAGAGAATCTTTTTCCACTGTTCAACGGTCCACTGTCGACGTTCTTTGCACCACGTTAGCCGAGCAGCGCTATTGGACTTGGTGATCAAAGGCTTGTGAGCGGCAGCACGTCCGTGATAACCGAGCAGATGGGCTTCCTTACGGATGGTATTCATCGAACGAACACTCCCGGATGCCTGTTGAAACTCCTCGCGGATGTGGCCCATCGATTTGGTGCGGTTCTTTCGAATTTCTCTGGCCAGCACCCGTTGGTCTCTAACTCCCAGTTTTGTGGGTCTGCCGGGTCGTGGCACATTCCGATAGTCACCTCTCATCTTCCACTTGCCAATCACGTAGGCCACTGTCGATTTTGGGTACTTCAACTCGCTGGATATGTCACGTATGGATCGGCCATTTCTGTGATACCCGACGATTACACCTTTCTCGAAATCAAAGAGCTCCGAACTCCGTGGCATCTTGCATGCGACTGGTTGCGTTGTTGTTTCCCACACGATATTTAACGGCGGCGGCCGTGACGTGTATCAGGACCGCAGATATCGTCGATTGCAGGGGTGTCGAATCACTTGTTGGTAGATAGTGTATATATGCTATTGGTTAGAAACGCTCCCCAGAACCTGAATACCACACTATACGCGATTCTAAACACCCTGGCAACATCACTCATTCGGCGGCCATCTTCCAGCTTTCATGGTAATTCTTTTTCGCGTGAAAGCATCTAGATGATGTTTTTGAGACACAATGTTAATTACAGGTTCGTACCTTTACAATTTCACGTCCAGACTTTCCTTCAAACAAACCTACCGCGAATTTTTTTCTTTTATCCGTTTAAGTATACCACGTGACCCCTGTGCACAGGATTCGACATTTTGCATGTGCACCGCCTTTCTACTGAACGTCCCCAATTACGCAAATTGCCACAAGCTGTTGTGTCTGATTTTGCGTTTGTAACTTTTCGAAATAGTCTTCGTCCTTAGGTTTTGGACACCAGTGTACTTCTAACACTGGAGCTTCTTAACGCAATGCCCCGGATAACTATCACAAAATCCTTAATTACACAATGAAAAATATTAGGATTTCTAACAGACAAAAGAGAGTAGTCCTACATACTTACAGAAATAGTCTTTATTGGTTTCTAAGGCACATCACTTGGATAGCCCACAATGGAAACAATCGAGAACCAACAGCTTGCTTGAACACAGTCATCAGCACTACACTTCAAACGAACTCAACAAACTGAACTTCTGTAACTTGAAGTTCAAAGTGTCCACTACCAATATAACTTCATTAAATACTTATGCATAACTAGTCTTGACGAAGGTATAGCACACAATGCAAAGATGTGCTAATTTATCCGGCCGCCCCGGTGGCGCAGTGGTCTAAGCGATGGCCTCTGATCATTCGTCCGAACGGGGTCCGGGTTCGAATCCCGGTGAGGCATGGATGTTGTCTTTGTCTTACGGCACTGGCTCTCTCCCTTCCCTGGAACCAGTGACCCTAAATTAGGGACGAGCGATTGCTTATTGCTCACGGTTATCGTTAACGTTGCTCACGATGGTCGTTAAAGTTGCTCACGGTGGTCGTTAAACCTCCAATCAAAATATATATATATATTAATCTATCCCATTGTCACATTGCTCGCTCCACATATTAATTACATCGTTCTTGTCTTGTCAAAACATACACACGAGATTAAGACCTGAACCCAAGACTGTTGCCGTATAACATTCAGTGAGGGAGAAAATATAACGGTAAAGTTGAACGCTTAAACAGAACAAACTCAAAATTTACATAGGGAAAGAAACTAAAAATGAATGTTAAATTAAAATATACGTCATACTGGCACTGTGCATATATGTTTACGTTATGTACGAGGGTTGTACCGAAAGTAATGCAAAAGTGGGCATAACTTTTTTATCAACTGACAGAGGTCGTTTAAATTATACATGCTGGTAGAGTAACTCTTTCTCTATACAAAGGTACTACTCAACATAGTCTCCATCACAAGCGATGCATTTGTGCCATCGTTGAACACAACTCTCGAACCATCTTTGACAAAGTTCAGGTGTGGACTGTTGTATCCACTTCTTCACAGCCACTTTCACCTCGTCTGTGTCATTAAATCTCTGTCCTCGAAGACTGTCCTTCATTGGACTGAACAGGTGAAAGTCGGAGGGCGTCAGATTTATGGCACCAGCCTAATCGCTGATCGCCTGATTTGTTGCCAAAGATGTGTGTGGTCTCGTATTGTCATGGTGAATGTGGATCGTTTTCAGATTCTTTTTCGGTCTCTTCCTCCTTATGGCTTCTCTAAGCTTCTTGAGAGTCTCAATGTACCGCTCGCTGGTCATGGTACGCCCACGTTCCAGAAAATCAAGGAGAATGACATCCCTGTTATCCCAAAAACACTCACCACGACTTTCTGTGCTGATCGCTATCTCACGAACTGTAACGTACTAGGAGATGTGACGTACCTGCCAGAAGGACGCACACGACATAAAGGCAGATAGGAATCAGAATAAAACGTCCGCGTAGCTCAATTGGTAGAGCAACTTATTCCGGAATGAGGGGATCCGGGTTCGAATCCTGGCGTGGACAGAAATGACGAAGAAATTTACTTCGTTATAGAACTTCTTAGGCCTTGGTGAAGAGGTGTGACGCCATTCCATGGATGGATGTTTTGTTTCGGGATCGTAAAGATACGCTCACATTTCATCCCCTGTTACCAGATCGGAAAAACATGTATCTTCATTGACTTCAAACGCTTCCAGAAGATCAGAGCTAACTTCTCCCCTTCTCTCCTTCAAATCGGGTCAACTGCCGAGGTACCCACTTTGCACACACTTTCCGATACTCTGCGTCTTCCACCATCTTCTGTATGGCATTGTGACCACAGTCCACTTGTGCAACAAGCTCATGGATTGGGACTTGTCTCTCCACGCGAATCAATTCATCCACTCGCTGATGATTCGTGTCAGTGGTCGCTGATGATGGTCTCCCACTGCGTGGTTTGTCTTCAATGCTAGTTTCTCCTTCTTTAAACTTCTTCATCCATCTGCGCTCATTGCTCTTGTCATTGGTGTCATCTCCTTAAACATCCTGTAGCCTTTTGTGGATGTCGGACAGCCCGCACCATTCCTTCGTCAAGAACTCAATGAAGGCACGTTGCTTCTGCTTGGAATCCATTATTTGTCTGCAATGAAGAAGAAGGATTACTACAGAGGAAAAGTTACCCTACCAACATATGCAATTTGAACGACCTCTGTCAGTTAATAAAAAAGTTATGCCCACTTTTGCATTACTTTCGGTACAATCCTCGTATATCATAACATATAGCAACATTTTTATACCTTTTACTAGGTGTTTAATGATGGCTACTTTGTCGTTTACGGATAACAGTTTTCTCTTAGATATTTTGTCACTTATAAAGGTTTAGGATTTCCTACTTATCAGTTACGTGAGTTGACCTCCGTTTAACAACACACATGAAGCAAAAGCAAAAGCAGCGCTAATCTTCACAATGCAACGCTCAATTGGAGGGTGAAAGGGAAAATGGAATTGTTATCTCCTGTTTCCTGTCCGGTGACATTCTCATTCCATTACTCCCATATTCCTCCCTGCAATCTTCGCTCTGAAATCCACTTAATTACTTAATAAATGTGCGTGAACCTCACCCGTTCTTTTTCTGCCTAGGGGTAATACGTCTGTTTTCAACTTTGTTAACGCGATACTTCCAAGGCATTGATAACCCTTTGGAGTGCGTGTGTGTGTGTGTGTGTGTGTGTGTGTGTGTGTGTGTGTGTGTGTGTGTGTGTGTGTATTCTCTTCTGTTTGATGTTCCTAGTCCACGTCAAATGTCTGTATTAATTATTCATTCGCCTTCTAGTTATTTCTTCAGTTGCTGCTCACCATCTTTGGTGAATCCCCAGAATTGTGCGGGGCTCCAATGAAGCAACCCGCAGAGTGGCTTGGCAGTTAGTGTATGTGAATCTGGAGGTGAATTCGCGGCCGCTGTGGTACAGTGGAAGCATGTCCGGTACGTATCTGGAAGACCTGGGTTCGATTCCCGGTGGCGGCTAATGATAATTTTTTCCGTGACTCATCACTTATAAACGTGGAAAGAGCAATTATTTCTGTTTGATGGGCTATAAGCAGTCGGCAGTCCCTAATTTACGGCCACTGGTTTCAGGGGAAGGGAAACAGTCACTGCTGTAAGACAAATATAACATTCATGCCTCACCGGGATTCGAATCCGAACCCTTTCTCGGACAATTGGTCATCACTGCGCCACCGGGCCATAGCAAATTTCGTACTCAAATAATTTTTATATTTATTTGGACATTGATCTCCTACGGCGCAATGATATATGTATCTTCTCCTTGAGTAGAAGCATTTTACCTAACAGGATTACAGGACACAAATGCCAATCCTCCCCAGTTTTCTATATCTCTATCTGGTCTAGGTAGACTTCTCGGCTATTCTATCAAAGCATCCCACGTTATTAGAAGGATCAATCATATCGATGTAACAATTTAAATAACAGTTTCGCAAGGAGGAATGTGCTGAAGACAAGACGAATTTGACATAACTTTTCTGCAAAGCACCAAAACACGGCATCAGTTGTACGTCAGATCGTTCGGAAAGTACGCGAACACTTTCATTAGCGTACATTTCCGAAATCTGAAGTGGCAACACAAGGTATGTCTGGCGGTTGCGTAGTTCGTACCTTGGGCTCAATTCATATTTACCAATTTCGATGTATGGCGGTTGCGTAGTCCGTACCTTGGGCTCAATTCATGCCTACCGATTTCGATGTCTGGCGGATGAGTAGTCCGTACCTTGTGACGTACTACAGAGGTAAAAGCACGTGTCAAGACGACAAATCTGCAGGGGTACATTCCGTCTGTGTTGCTTAGTTGGGTGAGCAACTTACTCCGGAGTGAGAGGCGCGAATTCGATCGCTGTGACGGACAAATTTGTGTTTTCACAACCTTGGGCTCAGAAGCTAAACAACGCATCCAAGAGGCCTTACACCAGTCTTTTAGGTTGAGTGCAAAATGACCTTTCCACACAATTGGATGGGAAGGTCATTGGCACTCAACCTATAAGAGGGCTGTATGGTCTTTATATCAAGTTGACAGAAGATTTAAACATTATGAGCAAACTGGAGACGTGGGTATCGGACACACTAGCCACGACACAGAAGTAATTCCGCTATGAAATGGAACGGGAGTAATCTTATATGGTATCTTCGCAAAAGTGAAGTGTTCGCAAGTTCTTCTGCTTAGATGAAAGTTGAATAGAATTTTGCGTACACGAGCAGTGACATCAGTTTACGATCCTCAGCTGAACCCGATATTTCCGAGGTATCTTTACCCCATGCAGAATTCTACGAGCGTAAAATCTTACTGAGCGCTGACAAGTATGTTTGCGGCATGACTTTTCGGAAGCCGTATGATGCGAACATCACCTTGACATTGGAGCGGTATAAGGCATTTCGAGGAGTTCATACTGACATGTGCATTCCGACATCATGAACAACTACCTGTCCTCGTACACGATAAGGTACGGCCTGCACAATCCCGGGATGTTCATAGATGTAGCTGCCCCCACCCACCGTATTCATCGGATGAATCCTTGGGATTTCAGCTTTGGCCACTTGAAAAAGAAGATGGCTGAAACTCTCTGCAACAACAAAAAGGATTTGGGTCTCAGAATCGTAAACATTTTCCACAAACTTAATTATACTTGTACTTTTAATGGTGTTCGGGAACGTATCATTGACAGTGAAGGAATCTACTGATAATTACCCTCAAATATTGTGATCATCGCTTTGATATTATATGAATTAATGGTAATTTGAACGTGTTCATTTACTTCTCGAACGATCAAATATTACATTTCAAAACTATTAAAACTCGCCACTTCCAGACCAATTTCTCCAGGGTATGCATTTTTTTTTAGTGATTCATACCTTTTAATAAAATATGTTCACCAATGCTTTCGCGTATATTGAACTCATACAGAGAATAACTCCATTGTCTTTCCTTCATTTCAATGAAATTTAGAAATAGAATCTGTGAGAAAGGCAAATGGTTTTGTGTATTCCATAATTTTCGAGTTCCTGAAATATCATAAATAAATTGTAATAAATTTGAGCGTTTTACGTAGTTTTGTCTAGTTCAACACTCTTTTTAGTACAGCTTATTGAGTGGTCAGAGGTGCAGGCTTAAGGCTAATCGTCAAAGTTTTGCCCAATTTCCAGTCCCGGATGAGTGTTGTATTTGTCCTATGGTGTTGGTTTTCTCTAGTCTAAAGCCTTCTTAGTCTAAAGTCTGAAGCGTCTGTCTGGTGCTGGTTTTCTTTAGTCTAAAGTTTAAAGCTTCTAAAGTCTGGTGACGGTTTTCTCTAGTCTAAATCCTTCTTAGTCTAAAGTCTAAAACGTCTAAGGTTTGGTGATGGTTTTCTTTTGTCTAAAGCATTCTTAGTCTAAAGCGTCTAAAGTCTAAAGTCTGGTGATGGTTTTCTCTTGTCTAAAGCTTTCTTAGTCTAAAGTCAAAAGCGTCTAAAGTCTAAAGTCTGATGCTGGTTTTCTCTAGTCTAAAGCTTTCTTAGTCTAAAGTCTGGTGCTGGTTTTCTCTAAAGTCTAAAGCGTCTAAAGTCTGGTGCTCGTTTTCTCTAGTCTAAAGCGTCTGTCTGGTGCTGGTTTCCTTTAGTCTGAAGTTTAAAGCGTCTAAATTCTAAAGCGTCTGTCTGGTGCTGGTTTCCTTTAGTCTAAAGTTTAAAGCGTCTAAAGTCTAAAGCGTCTGTCTGGTGCTGGTTTCCTTTAGTCTAAAGTTTAAAGCGTCTAAAGTCTAAAGCGTCTGTCTGGTGCTGGTTTCCTTTAGTCTAAAGTTTAAAGCGTCTAAAGTCTGGTGATGGTTTTCTTTTGTCTAAAGCTTTCTTAGTCTAACGTTTGATGCTGGTTTTCTCTAGTCTAAAGCTTTCTTAGTCTAAAGTCTGGTGCTGGTATTCTCTAGTTTAAAGCCTTCTTATTCTAAAGCGTCTAATGTCTGACGCTGGATTTCTCTAGTCTAAAGTCTGGTGCTGGTTTTCTCTAAAATCTCAAGCGTTTAAAGTCTGGTGCTCGTTTTCTCTAGTCTAAAGCCTTTTTTAGTCTAAAGCCTGGTGCTGGTTTTATCTAGTCTAAAGCCTTCTTATTCTAAAGCGTCTAATGTCTGATGCTGGTTTTCTCTACTCTAAAGTCTGGTGCTAGTTTTCTCTAAAGTCTAAAGCGTCTAAAGTCTGGTGCTCGTTTTCTCTCGTCTAAAGCCTTCTTAGTCTAAAGTCTAAAGCACCTAAAGTGTAAAGTCTGGTTCTGGTTTTCTCTAGTTGAAAGCCTTCTTAGTCTAAAGTCTAAAGTATTTACAATGTATTCTAGTCGGTCGTGTTCTTCGGAGGTTCGTCTCCTGCTTCACCAGTGTCGCCGAAGGCGACAGTGGAGACGAGCCTCGCCGCTCTTTTTACGAGCCTCGCAGCTCTATTTTTACGAGCCTCGCCGCTCTTTTTACAGAGCCTCGCAGCTCTGTAAAAACAATGTCATGCCATTAAGCATAGCCTTTGTCCTGCCACGAATTGGAGACTCATGGTTTACTTGAACACGCTGACTTGTCATAAACTGGAGAATCCTAGTCCGTTTGAACACGCTTGCTTATTATAAACTGGAGACTTGTTTGTCCCACCATAAACTAGAGACTACTACTTCTTGAACATGATTGCTTATAAACTGGAGATTCCTAGTCCATCTGAACACACTTGCTTACCATAAACTGATGACTCCTTTGTCTCACCATAAAATGGAATCCCTTTTGTCTCACTGTAAACTGAAGACTCTTAGTCTGTTTGAACACGTTCGCTTATAATAAACTGAAGACGTGCTTGCTTATCATAAACTGGAGATTCTCGTTCGTTTCGTCCCCCTATAAACTGGAGACTCCTAGTCCATTTGAACCCGCTTGCTTTTCATAAAGTTGCGACTCACTTTTTCCACCATAAACTAGAGGCTCCTACTGCGTTTGTACGCACCTGCTTATCGTAAACTAGAGTCCTTTTCCCACCATAAACTAGAGACTCCTACTTCGTTTGAACACGCTTGCTTACCATAAATTGAAGATTCCTAGTCTGACTGAACACACTTGCTTACCATAAACTGGAGATTCCCTTGTCTTATCATGAAATTGAAACTCCTTGGTCTCACTGCAAACTGGGGACTCCTAGTCTGTTTGAACATGCTCGCTTATCATAAACTGGAGACTCATTTGTTCCTCCATAAACTGGGGAATCCCAGTCCCATTGAATACGATTGCTTGTCATAAACTGGAGATTCATTTGTTCCACCATAAACTTGAGATTCCTAGTTCATTTGAACACGTTTGCTTGTCATAAACCGGAGACTCATTTGTCCCATCGTAAACCCGAGACTCCTTTGTCCCATCATAAACTGGAGAATCTTAATGTGTTTAAACATCCTTGCTTATAAACTGTAGACTCCTTTGTTTCATTATAAACTGGAGGCTCCTTTGTTTCACTATAAATTGGAGACTTCTAATCCGTTTGAACACGCTTGCTTATCAAAAACTGGTGACTCTTTTGTCCCAACATAAACTGGAGACTCCTAATTTCTTTGAACACTCCATTACAGACTACCTGCCGTAAAATAATGATTTCGGCAATAAATTTTGGTCCTGATCCTACGACCTGTTCCGACACAAAGGATTCCATCAGACTACCAGGTTTGATAAATAAAAAAATGAAAAAGAACTACACACTGGCGCATTACGAAACAAAGAAATTTCCTGCAGAACTCACCTTCTAAATGCAAAGTTTCAAATATTTACAGGATTTTAAAAATATTAAAATTAAACATTACTATCAAATAGCACTATTACAAGATAGCCAGGCACTGTATATGTCTGTACTTGTTGCTTCCAAATCTCAATAATACATAAATCATTGTAGTACATAACCACACGGGAATCGGAAGGACTTTTTTCTCTCTAACCACGAAAAATAATACATCAGGGTTGATCCACTACCGCCGTGGTAATGTTTGTTTTTCGAATATGTAATTCCATCCTTCCTTTCCCAAAGTAGAAAAACATAGAACTGAAAAAACAAATCCACGCTTGTGGAACGTTCAGTGTCGCCCTATGCATAAAAAACAATCCTGGGATATGAATGTATAAAAAGTCGAGGCAAAAAGTCAGCAGCGAGAAGATCGCCTAAGGGAAACGAAAGTATTTGTGTCTGGAACTCTCCGTTATCTGGTCGCCTCCCAGGCCAGAAATGCTTACCTCAAAAAGCCACTCACACGGCTTCACACGCAGCGCAGATAAGGTGCACGCTCACACTCCTAACGACTTTATTTCCAAAAACCTCTTTTTCTTCCCTCCCTAACTTCCACTCTTTTTTTTTTTTTTTTTTTTTTTTCTTCAAAAATTCTGATAAGTTTTCTTTTTCTATTCCCGTCCTCGTTTTCGAAATTATTAAACCCGTGCTATTCATCCCGAAGGTCTGCTCTCTTGGATATTTACTGTCTGCCCAAATTTATGTTGGCTTTGTGCTATGTGAAATATTATGCCCCGACTCATAATTCATTCATTCTTTATCCCGCATTTATTTCTGGCATTCAAGACATAGCGACTGCCTTTCAAAAAGAAATGTATCCGTTTATTTATCATATTTTTAATAGTAAGGCCAGAAGGGATACGAGTTGCTTTTTACAATGAGACGCTACCGAAGTAGGAGAGAAGAGGGAAACACCGGTCATGGATCTCGTAACGGCAAAATGGCCACCCCGGTGGCGCAGTGGTCTAAGCGATGGCCTCTGATCATTCGTCCGGAAGGAATCCGGGTTCGAATCCCGGTGAGGCATGGATGCTGTGTTTATCTTACGGCACTGGCTTTCTCCCTTCCCTGGAACCAGTGACCCTAAATTAGGGACGGACGACTGTTTATAGCCCATTGAGTTGCTCATGGTGGTCGTTAAACCTCCAATCAAACAAAAAAACCGGAAAAATGTCGTTTTGGCTGCTAATAATAGTTAATAGTTCTCTACATAATCCTCATCATTTACAATTTTCAATCCGCTGCTGGATTGAGAAAGGGTGGATTGCGTCGGAGTAACCAGGCCGGGGCCGCCCCGGTGGCGCAGTGGTCTAAGGCGTTGGCCTCTGATCATTCGTCCGAAGGGGTCCGGGTTCGAATCCCGGTCAGGCATGGATGTTGTGTTTGTCTTACGGCACTGGCTCTCTCCCTTCCCTGGAACCAGTGACCCTAAATTAGGGACGGGCGACTGCTTATAGCCCATTGAGTTGCTCACGGTGGTCGTTAAACCTCCAATCAAAAAAAAAAAAAAACCAGGCCGGGAATTTCAGTCTTGTGGTCCACTACAGAAACACACGTACCCTCAGATGACACCTCATAAATTCCCTCAAGAAAATTCTGTTAAGGTGGACGTCAAGTAATATTGCTCCCTATACTTCCAATGAAAAAACTTCTGTACACCTTTTCTTCACAATTAATTCGTTCCCAAGGATGAAAATTTGAACGTTGATTAAAATAGCTTTTTTTTTTTTTGGTTAGAGGTTTAACGACCACCGTGAGCAACTCAATGGGCTATAAGCAGTCGTCCGTCCCTAATTTAGGGTCACTGGTTCCAGGGAAGGGAGAGAGCCAGTGCCGTAAGACAAACACAACATCCATGCCACACGGGATTCGAACCAGGACCCCTTTCGGACGAATGATCAGAATCCATCGCTTAGACCACCGGGGCGGCTGAAATAGCTTCATATTATAACTTGGAATACTTAATATTTTCTAAAACATAACCATAATTATGCAATCCAACATTTGTTTGTCTACTGACGTCATCAAAAGTATAGGTCACTCCATCTTTTTTCTGGTTTCAACACCACCAAAGGAAAAGTTATTGATTTTTAATATAATTATGGTTGTGTTTCAGAAAAAATTAAGTATTCCAAGTTATAATATGAAGCTATTTTAATCGACTTTCAAATGTTCGTCCTTGGGAACGCATTAATTGTGAAGAAAATGTGTACAAAAGTTTTTCCATTGGAAGTATAAGAAGCAAAATCACTAGACGTCCACCTTTACTCTTGGATGAAAGAGAACTGTTGAAAAACGCATCGCAAAAATAATCCAGTCGTGAACAAATTTTAACAGTAATTTAAGGGTGAAAGAATTTTAAAAAAAATACTCATGATTGAATGTAACATATCAAACCATACTCAACACGGGTGTTGTACCAGATAATTATACACTGGCTGACAATTGCTGAAGAACAACGTCATTTTAGAGTGAAACATCAATAGAGCACTCTGTAAATATGGGGGAAAGCCAATAGATGGCGTTACGTAGTGTGTCTAACCCAGTGTTCCGCAACCTTTTTCTACTCACGGCATACCATAAATTATCCATGACACAACACGGCACACCAAATTGCTAATCCCTCAAAAACGTATGATATGACACAAGGCACGTATCCAGGAATTTTGTTGGGGGGCGTTGGGGTCCGAGTTCGAGCAAAAACTAAGAATAATTTATATATACACTGAGTGGCCACTTTAGTATGACCACCTGACAGTTTTAAGCAAATGAGCTATGGCTGTACGCTGTTGCGGCCAGAGGGCGAGGCTAGTATAAAAAGGGAACGAGATGGGTAAAAAATGCGATTTGACGGACTTTCAACGTGGGATGATGGTAGGAGTTCGGAGCCATAGAGCGAGTATCACCGAAACCGCCGCATTCGTGAAATGTTCCAGAGCAGCTGTTGTTAAAGTGTTTAAAGATTGGACTGTCAGCCAAAAAACTGGGTCTCTACGTGCAACTGTGGTCTTCATCGACTAGTGACTGCTGGGACGGAACGGAGAGTGTCCAGACTGGTAACAGACAAAAGAAGGGCAACAGTGCAGCAAATTACAGACCATCTTAATCAAGGATACCCTCAAATTTTCTCTGCACGCACTGTTCGCCGTACACTGCATCGGATGGGATATGGCAGCCGAAGGCCTGATCGAACACCTTTTCTGTCTGCAGTTAACAAGAGAAAACGTCTCCAGTTCGCACAGGAGCACAAGGATTGGACAGTCGATAATTGGAAACAAATTATGTGGTCCGATGAATCACGTTTTCTGTTGCACCATGTCGATGGCCAAGTAAGAATTTGGTGGAAACAGCACGAACGCATGGACCGCAAATGCATTGCTACAACCCTTCAAGCTGGTGGAGGCAACGTAATGGTTTGGGGAATGTTTTCCTGGCATGCATTGGGCCCTTTAATTCGTGTTGATCAACGTATGACTGGCACATCATATCTAAACATCGTTGCGGACCAAGTGCATCCTGTCATGTGGATTGTTTATCCCAATGGCGATGGCTACTTTCAACAAGATAATGGGTCCTGCCATAGTGCTCGTATTGTATAGGATTGGTTTCAGGAACATGCCGGTGACTTTACTTTGCTTAGGTGGCCCCACAATCTCCAGATCTCAATCCCATTGAAAATTTGTGGGATGAAATTGAACGAGCCATCAGACAGCTGGATCCACAACCCTGCAATCTCACACTCCTGGAAAATGCTATTCATCAAGCATCGTCTCAGATTCCACAAACCACTTATCAACATCTCGTGGAGTCCATGCCATGAAGAATCGACGCAGTATTAAAGGCAAAAGGTGACTCATACTGAGGGGGTGGTCATAATAAAGTGGCCACTCAGTGTAGCAGATGTAGGTGGCAAGTTTTTTTTACCGTATTCTGTACTAACCTGCCGCATGCATAATGTACATTTTACTATGCCACGTCTCTTGGGGGAGAGAGGGGAAATCCTGAGTTTACAGAGACAAATTTTCAAGCTGATGTAATAGAAATAAAATAATAAATTGGGGTTGCTACTAGGAATAAATGGAAATACCAAATGCGAATTTTATAGAAATATATTAATCTGCCAATTTAAATTGCGCAGAAGCTTGCCTTGAAGATCATTCATAAAGAAACCATTCTATATTCATTCATTAATTTTAATAGACTAAATAAAGAAGCTTAAGAAGTTCTTTACTGACTTTATTTAATGTGTAGGTAGCCATACGCCCAAGCATGGGTTCAGGTTAGGAGCACGTGCGGAGGGCGCTGGTGCTCCTGCCCAATAAGAGATTTGTTTATCGCTTCCTCGAAAATAATTTTGTAGACAATTATTAACAAATAATTTTTAAAAAATCCACATTTTTCGTTGTTGTTGTTGCTGGGTAACCTTTGGGAGGGATCCGGACGCCCTGGACCCCCTCCTTGGATACGTGCCTGTATGACACTATTAATATAAAAACGTAATGTAATCAACCTATTATTATTATTATTATTATTATATTATATTATTATTAAACAGAGATATTGACTCGTGCATTTATTAACAATTTACGAACTTTAATTCCCTGTAGAAAATACACTTTTCTACTCATAATTCTACTCATACCTTCAATGTGATACTTGAGCCTGCTTAGCTGTACACAGGCGGCTGATCCCTGGCGGAATCGCTGACAATGCAAGTCTCATTTCTTCATCGACGAATCTGAATCTCTCCCTCTTTGATGTTTTAATTTCAGTCAACGTCGAGAAGCCCAGTTCACACAAATATGCAGTTGAAAATGGCAATAACACATTAACTGCCCTCGCGGAGATAGCCGGGTATTCACTTCTTATTTCCAACTAAAATGTATCCAAAGACACTTCGAGAAGTTTTAATTTCAATGTTCTGTCTGCTTTTAAATATGCGAGTTCCTCTTGTATATTTTGGAAGAGGTTTTGAATTCGCAGCGAATGCACCACGAACCCAGTCGAAATCTTGAAAACTCTCTCCAAAATACATACTTCTTGAACTTCTGCTGCAAGATTTCTAAATGTTCTTTAAGCTCATCACCACTTTATTATCATTAGCAAGTGACCATACAGTCGAGAACATCTCAAACAACCCATTTCCAATTCTCGGTATCCACAAATTCAGCTTATTCGCAAATCCTTGAATCTTATCCATACTAGTCAGAATATTTTCGTTCCTACCTTGCGTTTTTCTATTCAGCTCATTCAAATGTACGAAAATATCGGAAAGATATGCCAACTTACATACCTTTTCATCATCTCCGTACTCATGCCCCTCAAAAATCAAAAATGCATGTACCTCCTCTTTAGGTTCAAATGTTCGCGTTAACACTTTTCCTCGTGATAAATACCGCACTTCTGTATGTAGCAGGAGTGTAGTGTGTTCTGATCACATTTCCTGACACAAAACGAAAAAAAAAACCTCGATTTGATGAGGTTCACGACTTTTACTACTTCGTCCAGCACAACTTTCAGAAAAGATGACAAAGACTTAGCAACAATGGCTTCGCTGTGAATGGGACAATGATCGCATCGTATGTTAGGATTTACTTCCCGTACTTTAGCTACAAATCCTTTCACTCTGCCTGACATAGAAGCGGCTCTGTCTGTACAAACACTATCGCAATCCTTCCATTTTAATTCATTATGTAGCACATATTCATTAGTCTCACGAAATATTTCTTCACCGGTGGCTCTCTTGGGAAGTTCTTTGCAAAAGTTGTGCGTGACCGCTAATATCGGTAGACTCGCGGATCTGAAGTGAGAACTTCTGACTGCTGTTGATTTTCTTCTTCATAATGTCTTCAACGTCACTGGACATGTCACTAACTCGGTGACTGATTGTCAGCAGAGAGAGGAATTTTAGAATTTTCACTAGCAGCTTCTGAATCCAGGACAATTTTCACCATCTCTTTACAAGCTGGCATTAACAACGTTTCAGCTATTGTGTGTGGTTTTTTGGCCTTTTTACGAAAAGTTTGGCTACCTGATAGCTAGCTTCCTGTACTTTTTCCGAAACACTTACTGTCGCCGTCATGAACGTTGCTTGTTTTTTTGTTTTGTTGCAATAATCGACGAAAATAATAATTGATATCTTTGCTTGACATAGAAGAATGTTTTGCTGACAAATGTCGTTTCAATTTACTGGGAGCCATAGCAGCATTACCGAGTTTTTCACCACAAACGATACACTCGGGAATTGGGCATGCTTTATCACCACACCAATAAAAAACCGTAAGATAAATCACTATACTGCCGGTGCACTAATTTTTGTTTCTTTTTTTTTTTTTTGGGGGGGGGGGGGCTCAATGCTTTCACTACTTGCACTCGTGAAAGGAGCACTTCGTACAAGGAACTTGTCCATCTTGAAAAAATAAAATGGTTTAATAGTAATAGAAAATAGCAAGACTGACTAGCAATCACAATTTTCGGACAACTTCAGAGCACAGCTGTGATAGAACTGAAGTAATTGTAAGACGGCGCAGTGTTCTAAGCGATGGCCTCTAATCATTCGTCCGAAAGGGGTCCGGGTTCGAATCCCGTGAGGCATGGATGTTGTGTTTGTCTTACGGCACTGGCTCTCTCCCTTTCCTGGAACCAGTGACCCTAAATTAGGAACGGGCGACTGCTTATAGCCCATTGAGTTGCTCACGGTGGTCGTTAAAATTCCAATCAAAAAAAAAAAAAAAAAAGACGCTGGACCTATACTACAGTGCCTAGAAGAATTAGTGTGTCGTGCTCGCAGAAAAACTTGCTGCCCGCAATCATGAAAGCGGTAGATGGCGCTGCCGTCGGATGTCACGTCGCTTTTCAGAGAGGAAGGACGACGAAAACGCACATATTTCTATGACACACACCCAGCTCGTCAGTATTATGTGTACTCCTTGAACGATATTTTATAAGTAGATAACTTAAGTATATACGAAATAATCGACACACCTCTTTCACCCCCACCCCACCCCCCAAAAAAAGAACGAACGGGGTGCTCAAGATTCATTAATAAGGGTATCGTAGTTTAAGTTAAGCTTTGTATTGTGCTAACGTCAACATTAATGTTAGATATTTCGAAAGTTTTAGTGTCATACATGGGTTACATTATGCAAAAACACTGGAGACCAATATGCAGTTTACAATCACTGAAACATCAACTTACAGTATAAAGTAAAAATTAAAAAAAAAGGAAATGTTTTGCCCCTCAAAACCTTACCGGAAAAAAAAGGAGGAAATATTTTCTCAATGAGACATCGGCTTTATGATTTGCATTCCAATAATGTCTTAAAATTCAGTAACCTAAAAACTTTATAAATTATTAAATAATGTACTTCATTTTTTAGCAATGAGTGACTAAATTTCTTGGTAAGAACATGGGATCAAAATAAATATTGAAACTTTCCATTTAGTTGGCTTTGAAAAGAAGCCTTTTAATGAGTTGAAAATAGAATACAAAAAATGCGATTACTATTTTTAAAATTGGTCTATTTTCTAATAATATACTAACTGTAATCCATTTATAAAAATCATTCCTAAAAAAACTTTGCCTGTGATACGATAAACAAAATGAATCATACTAGACAGAAGTAAATATACAAAAACTGAATGTATATTATGACATTCTTTTAAAGAAAAATAATTATAACATTTTTCTTTACTTTTCTTCACCTTATAATAATTATGTGATTAAATTTGCTATTCAAATGGGTTTGCAGGGAAGAGAGGAAAATTCTTTTGCACCTTATGTAAAAAGTTTAATAAGGTAAAAGTTAAGAAGTGGGTGTTCATGGAGTCTGTCTAAATGGGATAATTCTATTCAGTTCCTGTAAATTATTTTTACCCTTAAAAATAACGAAATCATTAATGTAGCATACACACAGGCGTAACGTGGGGAAGGCACAGTAGGACATGCCCCCTTCCTTAAAAATTAGAAAAACTAATTATTCGTTCGCCTTTTAAATGTCTTTTAAATTTGGGAAAATAGTAGGTATGGCGTCAAACTTGAGTAATGGTTTGTCTCGGCATGTTAGAACTTCCTTACCTTGAATAGGGGAACGATAATGCATCTCCATGAATTTAGATTCAAAGTGCAAGGCACATACAACACAACTTTCATCAAGTTTCTTATCAGCTCTGGGAATTGCCTTATCCTATTTGCTCAACATATCAGGAATTTTGGGGATAGCAAAGAGGGATATTTTATTTTTGCAGGATTTATAGCCAGTATTACATCCTGGCACAAAACAGCTGCTTTGCCTTTTCCGTTTTCTATGTTTTTTATTATTTGCTAATGCAGAATTTCCCAGTCCTTTCATAGCTGACATTATTTCCCTATGATCTTATAACTGTTGCAGTCGATTTCAGTACTGCACTTAAGTTTAACCACACAGTAGGTTTAACGCGTGACAGCCAATACTTGATCAACTTCTACATCTTCACGAATAAAAAGTTACTAATTTCGGAAATAAATTTCGTTATAAACAATCCACAGTTGAATAAAACTAGCACACTAACACCCGAATAAGCCTATTGCGTTTTAGTGATCAACTGTTGAATTACTTAGTGTATTACTTTTATGATCGAGCTACAACGAATTAGCAAAGATACTGCCAAAAATATTTCCCTCCACTAACCTTTGTTTTGTGAAAATTTGAAGTTTCGTAAGGCAGCAAATCCTTGGCAAACAAACTTCCCACCATTGAATAGCATGAAGCCGATGAAGCATCCTAACGGAACTTCCGATGCCAGCGCCCTCTGTCATTTCATGATAATTGGTCACAAAACCGTGAGGGACATCTTAGGGAGAACGTCACACTAATTCTTCTAGGCACTGTACCTATACTCTTCAAAGAGAAGAAGCGACACATATACCGACTTATTTAAAATAAAGTCTGCCAATGGGTGGGTGCAGGAAAAAGTAATAAAATTGAAAAAGTACTAACAAACAGGGACAAATACCAAAACAACGTACTAAAATAATAAAAGGCAGGGATAGTTTTGCTAATCCCCGCACTTTTAGGGAAAAGCGTACACAGAACATGCGCCAAGTGTAACAAAGAAGCCGCCTAGAGCAGCGGTAGAGGCGATAAATACAAATATATCAATAAGCTAACCTACGATATAACAACAACTGTGAGTAAATACTTTACATTTAATTTCTTAGAATACATAAAAATTCGCGGCATGTAATAAAGAATAAACAAGCATCATCTTATACTTATTTATCAAACAGAAGTTACCGCTCTTTCCGCATTTATAAGTGAGTCACGGAAAAATTCTCATTGGCCGCCACCGGGAATCGATTCCCGGAAGCGGCCAATGAGAATTTTTCTGTGACTCACTTATAAATGCGGAAAGAGCGGTAACTTCTGTTTGATTTTCTTAGTCCACGTCAAATGTCTGTACTAATTATACTTATTTAATCAGTGCAGCGGCAGAGAAAGAAATACAAGCATATGAAACACAGTAACTGGGATAAAATTTAAAAATAAAACTCGACAATTAATTTCTTACAATAGGATAATAGGTAAAAGTTCGCGTCACACCTTTCACCTTGTGGGGGCATACCGGTTGCGGAACACTGATCTAACCAACCTCAGACATAAATGGACTGTCCGGCTGGATATTTAAAGGCTGACACTCCCTCCAAGTCAGACCGTACTCATCACACTGTATTATAAATTTCATAAAATTAACTAATGTGGCATTCTTCACAAGTGTGAATATGAATAAACTGCTGCAACTGGCAGACATGATATTCTCCACAAGTGTGAATATAAATTCCATATAATTAACTAGTGTGGTATTCTTCACACGTGTGAATATAAATAAACTGCTGCAACAGGCAAGCGTTGTACTCATCACACTGTATCATAAAGAGTGCATTATGATATAAAGGAATATTTGATTGGCCCTTAAAAGATGCAAAAATGCATCGCATAAAATTCCTCGTAATGTCACAACCTCATCAAATAATCAAAATGCATATTATAAATAAAATGACACCCCTATATCCTAAATATGCTCGAAATTCATTGAAATCCATAAAAATAAAATTTCTGTGTAAGGCTACCAGTTTAATATAATTTATATATTAAGTGTATGCAAGGCAAAAACTAGAGAAGTAAAGTATACCTTGAACTCATTGAAGAAATTACCCTCCTTCGCATTAATTAATGTAATTTAATTACCACGTTACCTAACTATACTAATTTATTTTCGCACTGTGAATACCTTGTAAAATACATTCACACGAAATGACTTAGTTTGCTTCATTACTGAGCGTCAAGCCTTTGGCCGACGTTGATTTCTAATTCTCTAAAATTTCACTATCTTTCCATTCTGATCTTTAATATGGAACACCTGTTCCTTCCTAATTTCAAAGGCGGCTGAAACCACAGCGTCACGTCTTTCGCGGCTGACAGAGCTGATGGTCAGCGATCATTCAGTAGACCAAAACCTAAGTTAGGGGCAAGACACGTATAACTGAAGATCACTGTTTAAACGATTAAGTCTGCCTCAATGTTTGAATCTTCGGCTCGTGTTCTTGTGTATCGAAACTGCGATCCAACTCAGACCGTCGTAAAAGTCACGACGACAGTTTATTATTCTTGCAAAGAAATTTCGTTGGTGACTAGTTGATTTAGTTTCGTTGGACGGCTCGAGACGGGACAAAGAGTAACAGATTTCCGTCAAGTATTGCGTGTAATCTTGAGAAGTTCACGATCACTGACAGTTGCCAGCTGTTTAAAGAAACCCCGTCTTTGGTCTGAATTTCACATTATGAGCCTTACAGAAAATATGCGTGCTCTTGATACCGAGAGAGAGTTTGCAAATTGGCTTTTAGATGTTGGTGATTGCAAGAGTAGTGAAACAGTTAAGTTACCTCCAATATGCTATCCACAAATACAAGATCCAGTTCAACAATTATACAGCGATATAAATTTTACTACAGTCACGAGCCATTCTCACTGTGATGAATAATTTGTCCATTGAACTCAATAACCGTGTCCTGGAGTGTATGCCAGAAAAGGAGGTAATTTATGAAAGCGTAGATAGTATCGTAAGTGAAGATCCTCAAGATCAACTTGCATATGCTGAGGAATTTTTAAACACGTTGGCACCAACTGGAATGCCACATCACAAACTGAAATTAAAACCAGGCGCTGTTATCATGTTGCTTAGGAATTTAGTACCGTCTAAAGGTCTGTGTAATGGTACAAGGCTTATAGTAACCAATTTGCAGGGTAATATTACTGCGTCAAGGCAGATTGATTCCAAAACTACTGAAACTTTTCTCATACCTCGAATACCACTCAATCCTTCAGACACAAATATGCCTTTCAAGTTTAAACGTAAACAGTTCCTTATTCGCTTGGCTTTTTCAATGACTATAAACAAATCACAGGGCCAAACTTTTTAAAAAAAATCTGTCTAGCTTTATCGAAACCAGTTTTTAGTCATGGTTGTACGTAGGCCTATCTAGAGTAAGATCATTTGACTCTGTCACTGTTGTGTCCCCAAATTCAGAAATTTTCAATTGTGTGTATAAAGAAGTTTTTGATTAATAATAATAATCAAAATAAAGTGTTCTGAATAGAAACACAAACAGTGGTTTATCAATGTTATATTCTGTAAAAACATCTTGCTAATTTCTAAAATATAAATCTTTGAACTTCATTTTGTTAAACTCACTCTTGCATCTGTAAACGAGAAGAATGGAGTTCTTAGGAAGACTCTCCGCCGAAATAAACCAAATTGGCGATTTTCAAAATGGGGCCAAGCGGTGGGTTAAATCACATTTTCACCAATTTTATGATTTGTTTAACCAATCATATTTGATTCACAAATGTGAACATAACGACATTTCTGACAAGTTCCTAAGACATACACTGACGGAAAAAAAATCCCAACACCAAAAAGGGGTTGTGTTAGATAAACGACAGTTGGTAGGCGGTGAGAGTACATCTGTAAGATGACGTCTATGCGAATTTCGTGCTCGGCGCATACGTGTGGCGCTAGTAGCGCCCCTTGGAACATGCAAAGCAGGTTTGCTGCAAATACGCGCTGTAACGTTCGTGAGCGTTAGTTATCGTTGAGATTCGACGTAGGGTGTTGATGTTAGTCAAGAATGCCTTTAAGAAGACGAAGAAGCCATTATCAACAGCTCACGGAGTTTGAACGAGGTCGTGTAATAGGGCTACGAGAAGGTGGATTTTCTTTCCGCAATATTGCAGAACGACTTGGCAGGAATGTAGCCACTGTGCATGATTGTTGGCAGCGGTGGTCAAGGGAAGGTACTGCCTCAAGAAGACCGGGTTCCGGCCGGCCACGTGGCACTATTGAGAGGGAAGACCGCCGTGTACGGCGTATGGCCGTGGCGCATCGTACCGCGTCTGCGGCAGCAATTCGAGCTGCAGTTGCCACCACAGTGATGCAACAAACTGTTACAAATCGGTTGCTTGTAGGACAGCTCCGAGCCAGACTCCCTGTAGCGTGCATTCCACTTACTCCAAACCACTGCCGTTTGCGACGTCAGTGGTGTCAAGCTAGAGCTCATTGGAGGACGGAGTGGAGATCTGTTGTGTTTTCTGATGAAAGCCGGTTCTGCCTGGGTGCCAGTGATGGCCGTGTGTTGGTTAGAAGGAGGCCAGGTGAGCGCCTGCAACCAACCTGTCTGCGGCCGAGACACATTGGACCTACACCTGGAGTTATGGTCTGGAGAGCAATTTCCTATGACAGCAGGAGCACTCTCGTGGTTATCCCACGCACTCTGACGGTACAGTTGTACGTCGGTCTGGTGATTTAACCTGTTGTGCTGCCATTCATGAACAGCATTCCAGGGGGTGTTTTCCAACAGGATAACGCTCGCCCGCATACCGCTGTTGTAACCCAACATGCTCTACAGAGTGACGACATGTTGCCGTGGCCTGCTAGATCACCAGATTTTTCACCAATCGAGCACGTATGGGACATTATTGGACGACAACTCAGCGTTACCCCCAACCAGCATTAATCGTCCCTGTATTGACCGACCAAGTGCAACAGGCATGGAACTCCATCCCACAAACCGACATCCAGCACCTGTACGATACAATGCATGAACGTTTAAGTGCTAGCATTCAACATTCTGGCGGTTACACCGGTTATTAATGTGCCAGCATTTCACATTTAAAATGGCTCTTCTCGCGCTTACAATAAGCTGTGATCTTGAAACCTTAATCGATTAAATATGTTACCTATACAAATGTTTTTTTTTTTTTTTTTTTTTTTTGATTGGAGGTTTAACGACCGCCGTGAGCAACTCAATGGGCTATAAGCAGTCGCCCGTCCCTAATTTAGGGTCACTGGTTCCAGGGAAGGGAGAGAGCCAGTGCCGTAAGACAAACACAACATCCATGCCTGACCGGGATTCGAACCCGGACCCCTTACGGACGAATGATCAGAGGCCAACGCCTTAGACCACTGCGCCACCGGGGCGACGCCTATACAAATGTATTGCCGCCATTTCATTCCACTACAACTATTTTTTCGTGGTGTTGGGATTTTTTTTTCCGTCAGTGTAGTTCGGAATAAAGACACTAGAGCGCAGATGCTCGGCTGGGAAACAGCTAGTATCAGGAATTTTGTTCTTCCATTTAAATTCCTAAGCTCCTTTTCGTTCGAAATCCACAGAATTGTTACATGGTGTAAATTCCAAATCTCTAACTGAACACTTCATTTGTCCCTCAATCCCTATCACCGCCAGGAGTGTTTGCCGAGTTACTATATGCGCTAACAGTTAATACAAAATGTCAATAAAATCCCATTTTGCACGAAAATAATCTCTCCACCACTTACACATTCAAAATAACCTACAAGTTTTAACATCTACAAATGAACGGTATTATTGGCATGCTGAAACTGTTACGGCTAAAAAAACTTGGATCGTGATGTTCTACATCAAACTACTAAGGACTAGCATAGAATTCTTCCATATCTATGAAAACATCATAGACCTGGACGAATTAAAAAATTAAATAAAAACATCGTCAAATTGGCCGTTGAGGCAAGATATACGTCGAACCAGATGCAAAACTTTATCGAAAAGGCCAAAACGAACCGTGTAAATCTTTTTATGCCGCAACTTCGATACCTGAACTCTATTCCCTACATACCAAAAGTTTCTTATCAACTCAAAAACGCGCTCAGGAGGATGAGCTTCGGTGTCGGCATAAGGTCTCCGACATCTTTATATACGATGCTTAAGAAAAATATTGACAAGCCCCTCTTCTCAATGAGGCAGGTGTTATGCAATCTCACTACAATATCTAGTCAAGTACAATATACTTGACTAGACAATAAAAATACGTATTATATATTATACGTCAAGTATTTTTATTGCCTAGTCAAGTACACGCATGTATTTTTGAGTACTATCACCACGTTCAAACTGTTGAAGTGTTCCATTAGCCAGTTTGCAGTTAGCTGTCTACCTTCCTTGAAAAAGCCATCTGGTTGATATGTGAAAGCTTGGAAACTTTGATTTATATTTTACGCCAAGAAATTCGGATCACTATTATTCTTCCAGATCTCGTTACAGAATTCCGTTCTGTCTGATAATAACAGTTGCGGTGACTACGAAATCCTTCACCCTGGAAGGCAGTTTCTTCGGCCTACAGAATACTACGATTATAGCTTCGACATATAATCGACGTTCGCTTCTCTTCACAGAAAGTTTGTGTATATTTCGATATGCTCAAAACTGTTGCAATGAGGACCTGCCAGCCTTTATTCCACAACCGTGGAGGTTACTGTTTTTAACTTTTTCTGCAAATAATGATATGGTCTATGACAAACAAGCTACGTGATCAGTCTTTTCTTCTTATCGATTAGCATGTTGTGCCAGCATGGAACCTAATGTATCGTGGGATGTCTCTGTATTTAATACCAGCCCCACTGTTTTTCTGTGATAGTCTTCCTGATGATGGAACTATAGTTAGGCCTGAAATATCTTGCAAGTAGTTTTTAATCATTGGGTTTTAATTGTAAATAAATCCCGTATTTTAATTCTGCAATTGGAGCATATTAGTTTAATTTAACGCATATAGACAGCGTTTAACTTTATATGCGTTTCCACGCATGTATTTTTGAGTACTATGCGGTTAAAGAATTGGGGTTTTCATTCTTTCACGATTGCATACTTTTAGACAGTTTCATTTATTTGTTTTACTAATCAAGGAAAAAGTTGATAGACGTAACGGAGTTAGCAAAGCTAAGCCCTATTCCGAGCGCAATATGCACATAAAACGTAACAACGCGATCTATCTTCCTCTCCAGGCATGGCGAATTGATTTCCTTAGAGTTCGCTCAAACCTTAACGGCGGTCACATTTTCTTCAAAGCGTGATGTCGACAGTCTTTCCACTTTCGGTCTTTCAGAGAACCCGTTGACCTTAATTACATGAAACGGCCTTTGATGATTTTAGGGTCACGAACTACATTTCAGCCACATGTAGCGCTCCAACATTTTTGAGCCTGATTGATTGATTGATTGATACGAGAATTAAACTTTGTATCTTTAATGCAACTTCTGCTTGAAATTCTATTTATTTCGCCAAAAACAGAATTCTAACGACTCAATTTAAAAGTTTCAGAATAGTCAGCAAAATGTCCGTCTTTAGTTTATGGCGTAATAAATATTTAAATATAGGAACAGATTTAGAGTCACTACTGTTCTCATACATACATTACATATCACAAAGCTGCTCTCTGAGATTCAGAGGTTAGCTAAACAAAGAAATACAAACTCCCAGATAAATTTTGACTGATTATATTTACTATCAAACTTCTCCATTTACACACAACTCGGGTTTCACTGACATCCATCACACGACGTACACAAGACCTTCTATACTTCATACTCAGAATCTTTTTCTCATGCAGACACTCCTGAATCTGATCCTCCCATGGCTTCATTGGCCTTCTTCTGCCTTTCTTTCCTGACGTTGATCGCGCTCAGGAAGCCTTTTCTTGAAGCCCTCAGAAGTCAACGAGAAGAGTTGTGTCGGTTAGGTATGCCACAAACGACTGTTTGAAACGTTCTGCATAACCGCCTACAACTCCGTGCGTACGAAATACAGATTGTACAGTATACAGACTTTACAGCGGGACGATAAACCTTGCCGTTTCCAATTTGCCTTAGACATTTTGTCTAAAGTCGAAGCTGATGTATATTACCTGCGGACATGGATATTTAGTGGTGAAGCAACGTTTTCGCCTCAGGGAGGGTAAATATGCATAACTGCAGAATATGGGGCTCCAAAAACACTCAAGTCATTCGAGAAGTCGAACGAAATAGTCAAAAGGTGAACGTCTGGTGCGCTTTGTCATGTTCAAAAGTGTTGGGGCGCTTTTTCTTTGTGAAGGAAACAGTGACAGCGGTGACGTATCTGGACATGTGACAGCTGTATCTCTTGCCTCAGTTGGAAGATCGGCAGCCCAATGCGGTGTTACAGCACGATGGCGCACCGCCGCATTGGACTGTTATTATCAGAGAATTTCTTGATCTGCACTTTGTTGGGAGCTGGGTTGGGCGTGTGGATCCATTCCGTGGCCTCCGCGCTCACCCGGTATTACGCCAGTGGATTTCTTCCTGTGGAGATACGTAAAAAATATCGTTTACAAGACCCCTGTGGCCTCCCTAGATGACCTGGAGACCAGAATTGGTGTTGCGATAGCAACAGTAACGCGGCAAATGCTGGCAAACAGTTGGCGGAAAATTGATTATCGCTTGGATATCTTACGTGTCACGAAAGGCACGCATGTCGAAGTCGTTTAGCAATCTGATTTATCGATTCTACAGGTAAGAAAACTTTTAGTTGTAGTCTGTCACATTTTGTTTGCGAATTTAGTTTGTTGTTTCCCGTTTTCCGATTATATGCCACTGAAACCCCGACAATAATTATTAATCACCCTGTATGTTTTGCTTCACAGGAAAATGAAGTGAAATGCTTGCAATGCATGCAATAAAGAAGTGGTAAATTTGCTCTGAAAGTGGATACCCTGTGTGATTCAAACCAGCTGAAAATACATCCCTCTCTCAAAATTAAGTTTTGAATGATGAGAGGAATGGCAAGGGAGTTTCTAACTCAAAATACGTCTCAATATATGACAACACACAACTTCTTATTAATCACCTGAGTGCTAACTGATGATCACATTGATCTCTGACAGCTTCCAATTGCAATTACAGTACATGGTTAAAAATCTTTGTATTTTGAAAGAGTGTCTAAACAGAAAAATTCAAGTATAAAAAGAAATAACTGGTATTTTCAGCAGTAAAAGGATGGCTTCATCTTTTGACTGAAAGCTTATTAAGTTAAAACCACTAACATGAAAATATACACTGGTGTACAATATTAAAGTCTGGAAGGCAATAGTAGGTAAGTAATTCAAAGTGCTCAGTGAAATGTTTTGATGTTTACAGGACATATGCAAATTGACACGAGAAACAAATGACGGCAGTGAAATTTGTGTATCTAAACAAAATGCTGTCCAATATGTATATTGAGTTACATACCAGTATTGAGTACATGTACGTATATGGCCCGCGGGGAACACCAGTGATATTTCTCATTGAGAGTGTGTGTAAGAAGCGTTCCATTGGGAGGGCGGAGGTGCAAATGCTTTCCTTATGTCTCATACGCATGCATTCAATGCTGTATAGTGGCAAAAGATAGTATGACCAGAAGCAGGCCAGTCTCAGGCCAAAGTCACACGGAACTCTACTATCCACTTCAGAGTGGTTACGCGGACATGGCAGAAATTGAACACCACCAGTGGAGTGCCATGAAAGCCTGACCAAGGTCATCCAAGGTGGGTGACATATAGGTGCAGGTTAGCACTCACTACTAACCAGATGGCGACTGAATGGCAACTTTGGCGATTAAATCTATTTTAGTAGTCGCGAGTTTGGCCATTTATCATTTTTAGTGCCAATTTACAATTCAGAGGTAAAAGGACGTGAAACCAGTCCTAACTAGAGATGGGCAAAAAATATCGATGTTTTTGAGCATCGAAGTTTTGCCACTGATAATTGATGTTTTTGAACATCGAAGTTTTGCCACTGATAAAACGATGTTTAAACTTCGATGTTGCGGAAGCTGATACATCGAAAAAACATCGAGGTTTCATGACTGATGTTTTAACTGGTAAAGAAATTTTTCTACGTAAATTAATTTCTCTTTTTTGCATTCTTGTAAAGAGGAAGGGATTATCATCTTTCTGTATCATGAATTGGCAGTTTCGGTAGATGTTCTGTCGGCGAAATTGAGTTCTTTTCCTCGATGTTACAGGAATCGATACATTGAAAAAACATTGAGGTTTTCTCCGATACATCGAGTGTTTCAACAATATTACTGCTTACTTGATTTGAATTGGTGAGAAATCACCATTATATGGAGCACAGAATTTACCCATGGATGTGCCCATTTACTGCCACAGATGGGGAAAGTACAAATTCTTTGGTTTATTCATAAAAACATCAAGGTTTTCATCGATGCATCGAACATTTTCACTAATACTATCGATTTTGAATCTAAATGGTATTTATGCTCCTATAATTAGTTCCATGGGATGTAAGGTCAGGTGATGCGTAACATCACAGCCTCTCCTTGACAAATGTCAACCCCGCCTTCTCGTGGTGCATCCTGTTCCCACTAAAGGGGCTCTGACGACCGCCCATAGCGGTATAACTATACCATCGGGATTAGAGGAAATTCTATCCCACACTCACCAACCCGCTTGGCCAGCGTGGTGAGTTATGGCCAAACCCCTCCAAAATGATTCCACAACTTAAATCTTGGCCCTCAGTCTCCGGCAGCTGGAATGTACCTGGCCAAGGCAGCGGCCAGTGCGACATGAAGGCAGAGGGTGCTAAGAATCCCCGGAGGACCGGACTAGGCTGCCATCTGATGCTGACCTTGGCTACTTACAATGGACGCTCCCTATCTTCTGATTCAAGGCTTCTTGAATTGGAAGAGGAACTACAAAGGATCAAGTGGGACATCGTGGGGCTAAGTGAGGTAAGGAGAAAAGGAGAAGATCTCATCGAACTGAAAAGTGGACATCTCTTCTACTATCGTGGGACAGATACTGGCAGAACTAGTGGTGTTGGATTTATAATAAACAAGAAACTGAAGGATAAAGTTGTAGAAGTTGAAAGTTCCTCTGACAGAGCTGCACGACTTGTTATCCAACTCTCGAAAAGATACCAGGCTCAGATTATTCAAACTTATGCACCCACCACAAGTCATCATGAAGAAGAAATTGAAGAATTTTATGAGGAAATTTGTCATCTAAATAATAAAGGTAAGCAGCACTTGAAAATAATTATGGGAGATTTCAATGCAAAAATAGGGCAACGGCAACAGAATGAAACTTCAGTAGGTAAATTCGGTCATGGCAACAGAAACCAGCGTGGAAATACTCTCGTTGAGTTTGCAGAGGCAGAAGGGTTTTTCATCTTGAACTCCTTCTTCAAGAAAAAGCCACACAGGAAATGGACATGGAGACATCCAAATGGGACGACAAGTGAAATTGATTTTATTATGTGTAACAAAAAATTCGTCATAGAAGACTGCAGTGTGCTAAACAAGTTCAACACAGGCAGTGACCATAGATTGGTGAGATGTAAGATGCACCTCAACACTAAACTTGAACGTGGCAAGCTCATAAGACAAACAAAATCTATTGACATAACCAACCTTAAAAAACACCATAATACCTTCAAGTTAGAACTGAAGAACAGGTTCTCTGCTTTAGAAGGCCTAACATCGGAAGAAGTGGACATCTCTGAAGTTAACAGAAAAGTAACCAAAGCTCTTATGGAAACAGCAACAAAATTAGCTGGGTCTAAGAACAAGTTGCATGTGAACAAATTATCAGGAAAAACCAAAATGTTGATGCAAAAAAGAAGAGAGATGAGGACAACTAAAGAAGATGTGACTTCCAAAGTGGAATATATAGAGCTATGCAAGACAGTAAGAAAAAGTATCACTGAAGACGTAAGGAAATTCAACTGTGAACTAGTGAGGAAAGCAATTGAAAACAACCAAAGCCTAAAGATAGCAAAGGGACATCTCAGTAAGGGAAGAAAACAGATTATGGCACTGAGAAAAGAAGATGGTTCTGTAACAAGAAATAGAGGCGAAATTTTGACAAGAGTGAAAGATTTCTACTCCAAATTATATGAAAGGGATGATACATGCACTCCAGACATCATGAAAGATACCAGTACCAGAGTTCCTCCAGTCCTTCCAGCAGAAGTTGCACATGCAATCAAGAACATGAAGCGAGGAAAAGCTCCAGGAGAAGATGGAATTACTGTAGACATCATACAAGAAGCAAGTGGAGAAATCGAAACAGTACTCGCCCAAATTTTCACTCGATGCCTTAATGAAGGAAAGATTCCTGAGGATTGGAACACCGCTACAATGATCCTGCTACATAAGAAAGGTGACATTGAGGATCTCGGAAACTACAGACCTATCAGCCTCCTATCAGTAGTTTATAAAATCTTCACTAAAGTTCTTTCACACCGCTTGAAGGTAACACTGGACATGGCTCAACCGAGAGAACAAGCTGGATTCAGGAGTGGCTACAGCACAATAGATCATATCCACGTGCTGAGAGAACTAATTGAAAGAGCGAGGGAATATGAACTTCCATTGTGCATGGCTTTTATCGATTATGAAAAAGCCTTTGATTCGGTGAAACCATCAGCAGTTACAATGGCTCTGAAAACCTGCGGTATTGAAGATGCATACATTAATATTATTAATAACATCTATGAAAATGCAAGTGCAAAGATTAGGCTGTTTGAAAATACAACACACGTAAAAATTGGAAAGGGAGTGAGACAAGGTGACACCATATCTCCGAAGCTCTTTAATGCCACATTGGAGGGTGTTTTTCAGTCGCTGAGCTGGGAAAACAAGGGGATAAAGATTAATGGAGATTATCTAACCCACCTTCGTTTTGCTGATGACGTAGTCATTTTTGCAACTACCCCATCAGAGCTGCAGAGTATGATCCAGGAACTTGCTGACAAGAGTAAAGAAGTGGGATTAAAAATGAACTTTCAGAAGACAAAAGTGATGTTCAATGCTTTTACAAGAAATGAAGATTTATCGATTGATGGAGAAAAGCTGGAGATAACAGACACGTACGTTTATCTTGGACAGCAGATATCAAGTGAGGGTCACATTGGTGAAGAAATTAATCGGCGTACAAAACTTGCCTGGAGAGCTTTTGGAAGAAACAGCATAATTTTCAAGAGCAATATGCCATTATGTCTTAAAAGAAAAGTGTTTGATCAACGCATCCTTCCAGTGCTTACGTATGGTGCAGAGACGTGGACCTTAACTAAAAGAGACATACAAAGGCTGCAGACAACTCAAAGAACCATGGAGAGGTGCATGCTTGGTGTAACCAGGAGAGATAAGAAGAGGAACTCGTGGATCCGAAAAATGACAAGAGTGGAAGACATCATGATCAGAGTTAAATCCCTGAAATGGCAATGGGCTGGACATACTGCCAGAAGGACAGATCATCGATGGACAGCCGAAATTTTAGATTGGATTCCAAGGGACAGGAAAAGACCCAGAAGAAGACCACATGGGAGATGGGTGGATGAAATTCGAAAGTATGCAGGGGTGACATGGAGGAGACTGGCACAAGACAGACCGTTGTGGAGGAAACTTGGGGAGACCTTCGTCCAGCAGTGGATTGATAATGGTTGACAATGATGATGATGATGAATTAGTTCCATACTTGTATAAAATCCCATTTCATGATAGAAAATGAAATAAATTTATTGACAACAGCTTCTGTTGACAAATGCATGCGTTTGCCTATCATATGATTCCTCTGGGAAAAAATATTTACAAAATGGTTTTTATTTTGTGCAGTGAGTGGCTTCTTTTATGTTCTGATATAGCCATCCATGTAAATCAAATCAGTTACTACGTCCACGTTATTTTATAAACAACGCATAGCAACTGAAAATTTGTGTTCCGACACCGCTGGGATCGAACCCCATATCTCTCGATAACTAGTCGAGTGCATTCGCAGTGCCAACAATTCTCAGCGCCATGCGTGGTTTATCAATCAGCATCTGACTACACAAATCCGTCATCTGGTGGCATTTGACACAACAGCTATTTAATTGTAGCTGATAAATCCAAAGGGCGATAGAAATGGTGAATATATATCAAATACGTGGAGATAATGTAAATGGACGATGCCATCGCTCTGTCTAAGTTATTTTATAAACGCTGTAGTGTCAAATGCCACCAGGTGACGACATCTCAGTTGTTGAGACCATCAATACGGATTTTGTGTTGTCAGATGCTGACTGATAAACCACGCATGGCGCTGAGAATTGTTGGCCCCGTAGCGTTAATGCGAATGCACTCGACTAGTTATCGAGAGATCTGGGATTTGATCCCAGCGGTGTCGGAACACAATTTTTCAGTTGCTATGCGTTGTTTATAAAATAACGTGGACATAGTGATGACATCGTCCATTTACATTATCTCAACGCATTTGATATATATTTACCAAATCAGTTACGTTAAAGTTCCTATTAATCCCCCCCCCCTCATACACACACACACACACACACATCTTTTTATTTTATTTTTTCATCCTGCAGCTGCAGATTTCTTTTTGCCCACTAAAATTTTTGAATTTACCATTTTTGTTTTTAATTTTTTTTTTGCCATTAACTTTTGTTGACTTGGGGGCCACTGGCCACTTAGCTAAACTTCCAGTCTGCACCTATATATAGTATGGCACCTTGAGAGACCGTTAGGTCTCTTTAATCGCACATCGTCATAGATCCTATACAGTCTAGCAATTGTCTTCAGGGCACTCCACTGCCACTGGGACTAGGGTATCAAGGCAAACGATATATTGAAGGCTTAATGCAATTGGTCTTTATGCCAGGAGACTCTTGGTTTGTGTCCCGCAAAACGCATATATCACAGTAGGGCTTGCTGGTTCAAGTAACATCATTTCTGGAGCCCAAAGAATTAGGCTGGCGTTCTTTTGACAGATGAATCAAGATTCAGTCTATTAACGGATTCTCCTTAATATTTTATCTGAAGGGTATAGGGAATCCGTAATGATCCCACACACTAGAGTCCTTCGGAGGCTGTTGGTGTGCTCATGTGAGGTGGTATTATGTTCAACGTCTGCACACCACTCCACATGTTCACAGGAGGCAAGGTGAATGCTGAGCGCTTTAGAGATCAGATCTTAGAGCCCTATTTCAAATTTTTTTTCAGAGAGCTATTGGCACTTATTTTTTTTTAATGAATGATAAAGCTCACCCACACAGGGCTCAACTTGACAATGATTTCCTGCAGAGTGAGGATATTCAGCGTATGGACTGGCCAGCAAGACCTCCTGACCTGAAACCTATAAAACATTCCTGAGATGACACATTGCAGCTGATCAGCACCCTCCCAGAACCCTTCACAAGCTATGCACTGCCCTCATCAAAGGAAGAAATTCTTTGGCTCTAGAGTTCATCCATAATTATAATCTAGTGATGAGCATGCATTGTCATCATGAGAGTTTTCATATCACATTCCTTATTACGTCATTTTTAAGTTCATTTTTACATCCCACCTTGGTGACATTTATGGATGTGATCCTGCATACACAATATATGTATATATTTATCTGTTGTTATAAATGTTTATTACCTTAAACAACTTCCTTAAGGCTTTACTCAGATTTATATACTTAATTCTCTTCTATCTTGAAGAAGTTTCCTTTATGTCTTCAATTCCTCCGAGTTCTTTTATTTTCACAGACATTTCTGGCCTCTAGATTTTTGTCAAGGCCTGTTCTCAATGAGTAGAAACTGCATATAAAGATTTGTTTACACTGGAAGAATTCAAGTAGAGTTGCCAGATTTATTCTGATGTAGCTACTTATTAAATTGAAAACTTTTCAGGATTTTCAACAACCTGATTCAAAAAAAATAGAATTGATGAAAAGTTCAATTTAATAACTGGCAACTTTATTTAAATTCTTCCAGTGTAATCAGATCTTTATATGCAATTTCCAAACATTAAGAACGGGCCTTGACAAAAATCTAGAGGCCAGAAATGTCTACGAAAACCAAAGAACTAACAGGAAGTAAAGACAAATAAAGTAAACTTCTTCAAGATATAACAGAATTAAGTTTATTACCTCATGATTTGAATCCCCATTGTATCGTTTGGCAATTGGCACGTTGTGCCATCTTGCTGGAACCAACAGTAACATTTCTCTTCTTCAAGCATCATTACAAATTGATGAATAATTTCTGCATACATAGCTGGAATAACAATTGTATCGAAAAAAAAAATTGGCCCCACAATTCGCCATCTGGAAATACCACACCATATTCCAACTTTCCGAGAGTGAAGTGGCACCTCATGCACTGCATGCGGATTTTCCGCAGCCCAGATGTGAGTGCTTTGACTGTTGGCATATCATTTCAAATGAAACCATGCCTCATCACTGAAGAAAGTGCTGTTAAACTGGTTAGTTATATTGTTGCACATTAATCTCTTAAACCATTGGCAGTAGGCAGTGCGCTTTCCAAATCCAAAGGACGTAGTTCTTGCACTACTCAAATTCTGTATGACGGTAGCTTCAGACATTTTGTTGGTTAGCTGCTTCTAGGCCTATCCATACATCAGAAAACTTCCGTTGAAAAAAAGCTGGGTGCAGCAGTGCAACATTCGTAAGATTCCTCTGAAACAACAAAGCATGAACAAAGGAAGCTTCTAACAAAGCATCTCTTTGTTCATGAGCAAACCTTATGGCAGACGAAAGGTTACTTCTTGCAAACTCTCACGTATGTGCGCTGTCACATGCTGCAGCTTGTTCCCCAAGGCCACCTACATATGCTACAAGCAACAATACTCGGATATTTTTTCTAGTTTTACAACAAAATTTAAAAAAAAAACAGAGTTCGGGAACTTTTGAATAACTGTGTGGTGATTGTAAATTCCTTCAACAAAACAAGAAGGGTGATAGTACACATCAAGCCGAACAATATTTGCAATAGAACCTAGGGCCGCATTCCACTCCTAGTGCCAGAAAAGAGTAGTTAGATATCCACGTTGAGTCTTCAACAGTGAAAACAAAGAGACGTGCCTAATTTGAGTTGCACAATTCTAATCGCATCAGAGAAAGACTCAAAGGAGCTGCTCAGACTGGCGCCCAAGGGCGTCGTTGCACAGCCCACACCTGCGACTGAAGGACTGTCGCACCCTCTCGTAGACTCCCGGTGTGGTGTTGATCTTGTCCGCAGCAACAGCGATTCGCGCGAAGAGATTTTCCAGGGAGTCCACAGGTGTGTCGTACAGAAATGTTTTCATGTGCCTCCAGAAGAAAAAGTCTAGTGGATTAAGCTCCGGGGAGCATGGAGGCCAAGCCACAGGTCCGTTGCGTCCAATCCACCGCCCGGAATATGTCGCATTTAGGAAGTATCAGACTTCGGTGACAAAGTGTGCTGGGGCCCCATCATGCATAAACCACATGTCCCTCCGTGTGGTGAGCGAAACATCCTGCAACAGACTGAGAAGCACTTGTTTCAGGAACACACGGTACGCTGCGCCGGTCAGACGTTCCTCCATGCCCTTTACGAATACGTCAATTCTCATGCGATGTTCACACGGTAATATCACTGAACGGGTTCGGCTGCGTTTTCAAATGTTTGCTCCTCATCGTCTACGCACGTGATCAGCGCACCTGATTTGCATCTTCTGGTTCTCATGCAGTGGTTGAAACTCCATGTGCCTGCTGAACGTTTTCTTTTTTTTTTTTGATTGGAGGTTTAACGACCACCGTGAGCAACTCAATGGGCTATAAGCAGTCACCCGTCCCTAATTTAGGGTCACTGGTTCCAGGGAAGGGAGAGAGCCAGTGCCGTAAGACAAACACAACATTCATGCCTCACCGGGATTCGAACCCGGACCCCAGACGGACGAATGATCAGAGGCCAGCGCCTTAGACCACTGCGCCTGAACGTTTTCGAACGTGCTCTTTTCTGGCACTAGGAGAGGAATGCAGCCCTCAATTCCATTGCAAATAGTGTTCATCTTGATGAGTACTATCACCCCTCTTGTTTTGTTAAAAGAGTTTACAATCACCCTGTATATACACAGTCGAGTCACATTATTGTGACCACCACCTACTTTTGACGTCAACAGCGCGTAGCCAATGAAAGAAATCACGTATCGTGAGCCAGTTGGAGAGTATATAAGGTGTGCTGTAGGCAAGAATGGATGATTGGGCCGCGGGTGGTCTAGTGGGCAACGTTCGTGACTGCCACGGAAAGAGCCTCAGGTTCGATCCACTAAATATCCGCCGTGCGTCGCATGGGTACTGCCCCCCTCCCGTTATAAATAAGGGCGCCCCCCCCCCCCTCCTACTTCGCTTCCGTGTCACTTTCCTATCGGGCGTTCTAGCCCAAATCTCCTAGTTTCTTATTTCTAAGGGTTCTTTAAGACCTGGGGTCAGACACTCCCTTCCTAAAATCCTCTACATATGATCATGATCAGAATGGATAATTATCGGCTTTCGGGCCAAGGTTGGCAGTATTTCTGAAACAGCGCAGTTTGTGAACTGTTCGCGTGCTGCTGTGGTTAAAGTGTATCGTGATTGGAGAAATGGCACCATTGCGAATAAGCGACGTGCAAACTGCAGAGCACCACGTGCCATTGATGCGAGAGGTCCGATCGACACACTACTGTAGAACAACTCACTGGCCGAATGAACCAAGGGGCTACCGGAAGCGTGTCTAAAACGACAGTTAAGCGAACCCTGCTACGTATGGGGCTCTGATGCACACGGATGGTCACTGCACGTATGCTAACGAAGGTGTATCGGCAGAAAAGGCTTACATTAGCACGGCAGTATCGGAATCGGACCTCCGCCGATTGGCAAAGGATTGCCTTCTCCGATAAGTCATGTTTTCTGCTTCATCGAACTCATGAACGTTGGCGTTTGTATAAGGTGAGAAATATCGAACACTCTTTAACCATTGCTGGAAGAACACAAACTGGTGGGGTAGCGTTGGTGATAGTTTTTGGTCTGGGGAATGTTTTTGTGGCATTCCTCGAGTCCACTCATACCTGTGGAAGGCACTATGGACCGAATTTATGAATCCATCCTTGCAGACCACGTACCCCCATACATGCTGATTATCTTCCCTGTGGCGGATGGGATCCTCCAGAACGACTTATCACACAGCTTGAAATGTCCTAGAGTGGTTGGAAGAGCACGATGAAGACTTCAAAGTTCTTCCCTGGCCCCCCAATTCCCCAGACTTAAATCCAATTGAGCATCTGTGGGATCACCTCGATCGTGTTGTTCTCTCTATGGATCCTCCACCACGCACCTTCCCGCAGCTGTCAGATGCACTGCAGTCAGCATGGCTCCACGTAGATGTTGTTGTTTTTTTTTTTTTTGATTGGAGGTTTTTAACGACCACCGTGAGCAACTCAATGGGCTATAAGCAGTCGCCCGTCCCTAATTTAGGGTCACTGGCTCCAGGGAAGGGAAAGAGCCAGTGCCGTAAGACAAACACAACATCCATGCCTCACCGGGATTCGAACCCGGACCCCGTTCGGACGAATGATCAGAGGCCATCGCTTAGACCACTACGCCACCGGGGCGGCCCACGTAGCTGTGAACACCTTCGAGCACCTTATAGAATCACTCCCAGCACGTCTAGCTGCTGTCTGCGCTGCACACGGCGGTTACTCTAGATATTAGCTGGTGGTCACAATAATGTGACTCGACCGTGTTAAATAGCAACTTTGGGAGTTATATCTTAAAAGAAAAAAGGTTTAATCAATGCATCCTACCAGTGCTTAACTAAGGAGCACACACATGGAACTTAACTAAAAAATACATACAAAGACTGCAGACAACTCAAGAAAGCCTGGAGAAATGCATGCTTGGTGGTACCAGGACGGACAAGAAGATATATATATATATATATATATATATCATTGGGGTGTAAGGTCAGGTGATGCGTAACATCACAGCCTCTCCTTGACAAATGTCAACCCCGCCTTCTCGTGGTGCATCCTGTTCCCACTAAAGGGGCTCTGACGACCGCAAATAGCGGTATAACTATACCATCGGGATCAGAGGAAATGCTATCCCACACTCACCAACCCGCTTGGCCAGCGTGGTGAGTTATGGCCAAACACCTCCAAAATGACTCTACAACTTAAATCTTGACCCTCAGTCTCCGGCAGCTGGAATGTACCTGGCCAAGGCAGCGGCCAGTGCGACATGAAGGCAGAGGGTGCTAAGAATCCCCGGAGGACCGGACTAGGCTGCCATTTGATGCTGACCTTGGCTACCTACAACGGACGCTCCCTATCTTCTGATTCAAGGCTTCTTGAATTGGAAGAGGAACTACAAAGGATCAAGTGGGACGTCGTCGGGCTAAGTGAGGTAAGGAGAAAAGGAGAAGATCTCATTGAACTGAAAAGTGGACATCTCTTCTATTATCGTGGGACAGATACTGGCAGAACTAGTGGTGTTGGATTTATAATAAACAAGAAACTGAAGGATAAAGTGGTAGAAGTTGAAAGTTCCTCTGACAGAGCTGCACGACTCGTTATCCAACTATCGAGAAGATACCAGGCTCAGATTATTCAAACTTATGCACCCACCACAAGTCATCCTGAAGAAGAAATTGAAGAATTTTATGAGGAAATTCGTCATCTAAATAATAAAGGTAAGCAACACTTGAAGATAATTATGGGAGATTTCAATGCAAAAATAGGGCACCGGCAACAGAATGAAACTTCAGTAGGTAAATTCGGTCACGGCAACAGAAACCAGCGTGGAAATACTCTCGTTGAGTTTGCAGAGGCAGAAGGATTTTTCATCTTGAATTCCTTTTTCAAGAAAAAGCCACACAGGAAATGGACATGGAGACATCCAATTGGGACGACAAGTGAAATTGATTTTATTATGTGTAACAAAAAATTCGTCATCGAAGACTGCAGTGTGCTGAACAAGTTCAAACAGGTAGTGACCATAGATTGGTGAGATGTAAGATGCACCTCAACACTAAACTGGAACGTGGCAAGCTCATAAGACAAACAGAATGTATTGACATAACCAACCTTAAAAAACACCATAATACTTTCAAGTTGGAACTGAAGAACAGATTCTCTGCTTTAGAAGGCCTAACATCGGAAGAAGTGGATATTTCGGAAGTTAACAGAAAAGTAACCAAAGCTCTTATGGAAACAACAACAAAATTAGCTGGGTCTAAGAACAAGTTGCATGTAAACAAATTATCAGGAAAAACCAAAATGTTGATGCAAAAAAGAAGAGAGCTGAGGACAACTAAAGAAGATGTGACTTCCAAAGTGGAATATATAGAGCTATGCAAGACAGCACGAAAAAGTATCACTGAAGACGTAAGGAAATTCAACTGTGAGCTAGTGAGGAAAGCAATTGAAAACAACCAAAGCCTAAAGATAGCAAAGGGACATCTCAGTAAGGGAAAAAAACAGATTATGGCTCTGAGAAAAGAAGATGGTTCTATAACAAGAAATAGAGGCGAAATTTTGACAAGAGTGAAAGATTTCTACTCCAAATTATATGAAAGGGATGATACATGTACTCCAGACATCATGAAAGGTACCAGAGTTCTTCCAGTCCTCCCAGCAGAAGTTGCTCATGCAATCAAGAACATGAAGCGGGGGAAAGCTCCAGGAGAAGATGGAATTACTATAGACATCATACAAGAAGCAAGTGGAGAAATTGAAACAGTACTCGCCCAAATTTTCACTCGATGCCTTAATGAAGGGAAGATTCCTGAGGATTGGAACAATGCTACAATGATCCTGCTACATAAAAAGGTGACATTGAGGATCTCAGGAACTACAGACCTATCAGCCTCCTATCAGTGGTTTATAAAATCTTCACTAAAGTTCTTTCACACCGCTTGAAGGTAACACTGGACATGGCTCAACCGAGAGAACAAGCTGGATTCAGGAGTGGCTACAGCACAATAGATCATATCCACGTACTGAGAGAACTAATTGAAAGAGCGAGGGAATATGAACTTCCATTGTGCATGGCTTTTATCGATTATGAAAAAGCCTTTGATTCGGTGAAACCATCAGCAGTTACCACAGCTCTGAAATCCTGCGGTATTGAAGATGCATACATTAATATTATTAATAACATCTATGAAAATGCAAGTGCAAAGATTTGGCTGTTTGAAAATACAACACACATAAAAATTGGAAAGGGAGTGAGACAAGGTGACACCATATCTCCGAAGCTCTTTAATGCCACATTGGAAAATGTCTTTCAATCACTGAACTGGGAAAACAAAGGGATAAAGATTAATGGAGATTATCTAACCCACCTTCGTTTTGCTGATGACGTAGTCATTTTTGCAACTACCCCATCAGAGCTGCAGAGTATGATCCAGGAACTTGCTGACAAGAGTAAAGAAGTGGGATTAAAAATGAACTTTCAGAAGACAAAAGTGATGTTCAATGCTTTTACAAGAAATGAAGATTTATCGATTGATGGAGAACAACTGGAGATAACAGATACTTATGTTTATCTTGGACAGCAGATATCAAGTGAGGGTCACATTGATGAAGAAATTAATCGGGGTACAAAACTTGCCTGGAGAGCTTTTGGAAGAAACAGCATAATTTTCAAGAGCAATATGCCATTATGTCTTAAAAGAAAAGTGTTTGATCAATGCATCCTTCCAGTGCTTACGTATGGTGCAGAGACGTGGACCTTAACTAAAAGAGACATACAAAGGCTGCAGACAACTCAAAAAAGTATGGAGAGGTGCATGCTTGGTATAACCAGGAGAGATAAGAAGAGGAACTCGTGGATCCGAAAAATGACGAGAGTGGAAGACATCATGATCAGAGTTAAATCCCTGAAATGGCAATGGGCTGGACATACTGCCAGAAGGACAGACCATAGATGGACAGCCGAAATTTTAGATTGGATTCCAAGGGACAGGAAAAGACCCAGAAAAGACCACATGGGAGATGGGTGGATGAAATTCGTAAATATGCGGGAGTGACATGGAGGAGACTGGCACAAGACAGACCGTTGTGGAGGAAACTTGGGGAGACCTTCGTCCAGCAGTGGATTGATAATGGTTGACAATGATGATGATGATGATATATCATTGTCAACTATTATCAATCCACTGCTGGACGAAGGTCTCCCCAGGTTTCTTCCACAACGGTCTGTTTTGTGCCAGTCTCCTCCATGTTACTCCAGCATACTTTCGATTTCGAATTTTCTCCACACATCTCCCATGTGGTCTTCTTCTGGGTCGTTTCCTGTTCCTTGGAATCCAGTCTAAAATTTCGGCTGTGCATCGATGGTCCGTCTTTCTGGCAATATGTCCAGCCCATTGCCATTTCAGGGATTTTACTCTGTTCATGTCATCCACTTTTGTCATTTTTCTGATCCACGAGTTCCTCTTCTTATCTCTCCTGGTTACACTAAGCATGCACCTCTCAATGCTTCTTTGAATTGTCTGCAGTCTTTGTATGTCTCTTTTAGTTAAAGTCCACGTCTCGGCACTATACGTAAGCACTAGAAGGATGCATTGATCAAACACTTTTTTTTAACACATAATGGCATATTGCTCTTGAAAATTATAATGTTTCTTCCAAAAGCTCTCCAGGCAAGTTTTATACGCAGTTTAATTTCTTCATCAATGTGACCCTCACTTGATATCTGCTGTCCAAGATAAACGTACGTGTCTGTTATCTCCAGCTTTTCTCCATCAATCGATAAATCTTAATTTCTTGTAAAAGCATTGTACATCACTTTTGTCTTCTGAAAGTTCATTTTTAATCCCACTTCTTTACTCTTGTCAGCAAGTTCCTGGATCATACTCTGTAGCTCTGATGGGGTAGTTGCAAAAATGACTATGTCATCAGCAAAACGAAGGTGGGTTACATAATCTCCATTAATCTTTATCCCTTTGTTTTCCCAGTTCAGTGATTGAAAGACATTTTCCAATGTGACATTAAAGAGTTTGGGAGATATTGTGTCACCTTGTCTCACTCCCTTTCCAATTTTTATGGGTGCTGTATTCTCAAATAGCTGAATCTTTGCACTTGCATTTTCATAGATGTTATAAATAATATTAATGTATGCATCTTCAATACCGCAGGATTTCAAAGCCATTGTAACTGCTGATGGTTTCACTGAATCAAAGGCCTTTTCATAATTGATTAGTTCTCTCAGTACGTGGATATGATCTACAGTGCTGTAGCCCCTCCTGAATTCAGCTTGTTCTCTCGGTTGAACCTTGTCCAGTGTCACCTTCAAGCAGTGTGAAAGAACTTCAGTGAAGATTTTATAAACCACTGATACGAGGCTGATAGGTCTGTAGTACCCGAGATCCTCAATATCATTTTTTATGTAGCAGGATCATTGTAGCATTGTTCCAATCCTCAGGAATCTTCCCTTCATTAAGGCACTGAGTGAAAACTTGGGCTTGGGCGAGTACTGTTCCAATTTCTCCACTTGCTTCTTGTATGATGTCTACAGTAATTCCATTTTCTCCTAGAGCTTTCCCCCATTTCACGTCCTTGACTGCATGTGCAACTTCTGCTGGGAGGACTGGAAGAACTCTGGTATTGGTACCTTTTGTAATGTCTGGAGTACATGTGCATCCCTTTCATATAGTTTTGAGTAGAAATCTTTCACTCTGGTCAAAATTTCGCGCCTCTATATCTTGTTACAGAACCATCTTCTTTTCTCAGAGCCATAATCTGTTTTCTTCCCTTACTCAGATGTCCCTTTGCTCTCTTTAAGGCTTTGGTTGTTTTCAATTGCTTTCCTCACTAGTTCATAGTTGAATTTCCTTACGTTTTCAGTGATACTTTTTCAAACTGTCTTGCATAGCTTTATATATTCCATTTTGGAAGTCACATCTCCTTTAATTGTCCTCATCTCTTCTTTTTTGCATCAGAATTTTGGGTTTCTCTAATAATTTGTTCATATGTAACTTGTTCTAAGTACCAGCTATTTTTGTTGCTGTTTCCATAAGCCTTGGTTAGTTTTCTGTTAACTTTAGAGATGTCCACTTTTTCCGACGTCAGACCTTCTAGAGCAGAGAATCTGTTCCTCAGTTCCAATTTGAAGGAGTTATGATGTTTTTTAACGTTGGTCATGTCAATACACTTTGTTTGTTTTATGAGCTTGCCACGCTCGAGTTTAGCATTGAGGTGCATCTCACATCTTACCATTCTATGGTCACTGCCTGTGTTGAACTTGTTCAGCACACTGCAGTCTTCAATGACAAATTTCTTGTTACACATAATAAAATCAATTTCACTTGTCAATCCATTGGGATGCCTCCATGTCCATTTCCTTTGCGGCTTATCACCTGACCTTACATCCTATATACATCATCATCATCATCATCATCATTGTCAACCATTATCAATCCACTGCTGGACGAAGGTCTCCCCAAATTTCCTCCACAACGGTCTGTCTTGTGCCAGTCTCCTCCATACATACATATATATATACTTAAGAGCAAAACTGAAGACTAAGGAAAAAATTTTAGAATTTAAAACGAAGGGTGCAAAATAACCTGAAAATATATATATATACACACACATGGGATGTAAGGTCAGGTGATGCGTAACATCACAGCCTCTCCTTGACAAATGTCAACCCCGCCTTCTCGTGGTGCATCCTGTTCCCACTAAAGGGGCTCTGACGACCGCCCATAGCGGTATAACTATACCATCGGGATTAGAGGAAATTCTATCCCACACTCACCAACCCGCTTGGCCAGCGTGGTGAGTTATGGCCAAACCCCTCCAAAATGATTCCACAACTTAAATCTTGGCCCTCAGTCTCCGGCAGCTGGAATGTACCTGGCCAAGGCAGCGGCCAGTGCGACATGAAGGCAGAGGGTGCTAAGAATCCCCGGAGGACCGGACTAGGCTGCCATCTGATGCTGACCTTGGCTACTTATAATGGACGCTCCCTATCTTCTGATTCAAGGCTTCTTGAATTGGAAGAGGAACTACAAAGGATCAAGTGGGACATCGTGGGGCTAAGTGAGGTAAGGAGAAAAGGAGAAGATCTCATCGAACTGAAAAGTGGACATCTCTTCTACTATCGTGGGACAGATACTGGCAGAACTAGTGGTGTTGGATTTATAATAAACAAGAAACTGAAGGATAAAGTTGTAGAAGTTGAAAGTTCCTCTGACAGAGCTGCACGACTTGTTATCCAACTCTCGAAAAGATACCAGGCTCAGATTATTCAAACTTATGCACCCACCACAAGTCATCCTGAAGAAGAAATTGAAGAATTTTATGAGGAAATTTGTCATCTAAATAATAAAGGTAAGCAGCACTTGAAAATAATTATGGGAGATTTCAATGCAAAAATAGGGCAACGGCAACAGAATGAAACTTCAGTAGGTAAATTCGGTCACGGCAACAGAAACCAGCGTGGAAATACTCTCGTTGAGTTTGCAGAGGCAGAAGGGTTTTTCATCTTGAACTCCTTCTTCAAGAAAAAGCCACAAAGGAAATGGACATGGAGACATCCAAATGGGACGACAAGTGAAATTGATTTTATTATGTGTAACAAAAAATTCGTCATAGAAGACTGCAGTGTGCTAAACAAGTTCAACACAGGTAGTGACCATAGATTGGTGAGATGTAAGATGCACCTCAACACTAAACTTGAACGTGGCAAGCTCATAAGACAAACAAAATCTATTGACATAACCAACCTTAAAAAACACCATAATACCTTCAAGTTGGAACTGAAGAACAGGTTCTCTGCTTTAGAAGGCCTAACATCGGAAGAAGTGGACATCTCTGAAGTTAACAGAAAAGTAACCAAAGCTCTTATGGAAACAGCAACAAAATTAGCTGGGTCTAAGAACAAGTTGCATGTGAACAAATTATCAGGAAAAACCAAAATGTTGATGCAAAAAAGAAGAGAGATGAGGACAACTAAAGAAGATGTGACTTCCAAAGTGGAATATATAGAGCTATGCAAGACAGTAAGAAAAAGTATCACTGAAGACGTAAGGAAATTCAACTGTGAACTAGTGAGGAAAGCAATTGAAAACAACCAAAGCCTAAAGATAGCAAAGGGACATCTCAGTAAGGGAAGAAAACAGATTATGGCACTGAGAAAAGAAGATGGTTCTGTAACAAGAAATAGAGGCGAAATTTTGACAAGAGTGAAAGATTTCTACTCCAAATTATATGAAAGGGATGATATATGCACTCCAGACATCATGAAAGATACCAGTACCAGAGTTCCTCCAGTCCTTCCAGCAGAAGTTGCACATGCAATCAAGAACATGAAGCGAGGAAAAGCTCCAGGAGAAGATGGAATTACTGTAGACATCATACAAGAAGCAAGTGGAGAAATCGAAACAGTACTCGCCCAAATTTTCACTCGATGCCTTAATGAAGGAAAGATGCCTGAGGATTGGAACACCGCTACAATGATCCTGCTACATAAGAAAGGTGACATTGAGGATCTCGGAAACTACAGACCTATCAGCCTCCTATCAGTAGTTTATAAAATCTTCACTAAAGTTCTTTCACACCGATTGAAGGTAACACTGGACATGGCTCAACCGAGAGAACAAGCTGGATTCAGGAGTGGCTACAGCACAATAGATCATATCCACGTGCTGAGAGAACTAATTGAAAGAGCAAGGGAATATGAACTTCCATTGTGCATGGCTTTTATCGATTATGAAAAAGCCTTTGATTCGGTGAAACCATCAGCAGTTACAATGGCTCTGAAAACCTGCGGTATTGAAGATGCATACATTAATATTATTAATAACATCTATGAAAATGCAAGTGCAAAGATTAGGCTGTTTGAAAATACAACACACGTAAAAATTGGAAAGGGAGTGAGACAAGGTGACACCATATCTCCGAAGCTCTTTAATGCCACATTGGAGGGTGTTTTTCAGTCGCTGAGCTGGGAAAACAAGGGGATAAAGATTAATGGAGATTATCTAACCCACCTTCGTTTTGCTGATGACGTAGTCATTTTTGCAACTACCCCATCAGAGCTGCAGAGTATGATCCAGGAACTTGCTGACAAGAGTAAAGAAGTGGGATTAAAAATGAACTTTCAGAAGACAAAAGTGATGTTCAATGCTTTTACAAGAAATGAAGATTTATCGATTGATGGAGAAAAGCTGGAGATAACAGACACGTACGTTTATCTTGGACAGCAGATATCAAGTGAGGGTCACATTGGTGAAGAAATTAATCGGCGTACAAAACTTGCCTGGAGAGCTTTTGGAAGAAACAGCATAATTTTCAAGAGCAATATGCCATTATGTCTTAAAAGAAAAGTGTTTGATCAATGCATCCTTCCAGTGCTTACGTATGGTGCAGAGACGTGGACCTTAACTAAAAGAGACATACAAAGGCTGCAGACAACTCAAAGAACCATGGAGAGGTGCATGCTTGGTGTAACCAGGAGAGATAAGAAGAGGAACTCGTGGATCCGAAAAATGACAAGAGTGGAAGACATCATGATCAGAGTTAAATCCCTGAAATGGCAATGGGCTGGACATACTGCCAGAAGGACAGATCATCGATGGACAGCCGAAATTTTAGATTGGATTCCAAGGGACAGGAAAAGACCCAGAAGAAGACCACATGGGAGATGGGTGGATGAAATTCGAAAGTATGCAGGGGTGACATGGAGGAGAATGGCACAAGACAGATCGTTGTGGAGGAAACTTGGGGAGACCTTCGTCCAGCAGTGGATTGATAATGGTTGACAATGATGATGATGATGATACACACACATAGTCATTTTTGCAACTGCACCTTCAGAGCTCCAGAGTATGATCTAGGAACTTGCTGGCAAGAGTGAAGAAATGGGACTTTTTTTTTTTTTTTTTTGATTGGAGGTTTAACGACCACCGTGAGCAACTCAATGGGCTATAAGCAGTCGCCCGTCCCTAATTTAGGGTCACTGGTTCCAGGGAAGGGAGAGAGCCAGTGCCGTAAGACAAACACAACATCCATGCCTCACCGGGATTCGAACCCGGACCCCGTTCGGACGAATGATCAGAGGCCATCGCTTAGACCACTGCGCCACTGGGGCGGCAAAGAAATGGGACTAAAAATTAACTTTAAGAAGACAAAACTGACGTACAATACTTTTACAAGAAATGAAGATTTATCGATTGATTTGGTAAAGCTGGAAAAATCCGATACCCACATCATTTACCTCGGACAGCAAACATCAAGCAAAGGTCACATTGATGAAGAAATTAATCGACGTATAAAACTTTGACTGAGAGCTTTTTTAAAAAAAGATCCGCTATCAAGCTCTGCTGTGATGAATTATATGATTTGAATTTTTGAATACTAAAAAATATAGGGATATTTTTTAGTATTCTTCAAAAATTCTTATGGTACCTATTGTGGGTTTCTTGTAACATAGATATAATGTGTTTTTCCCAAAAAGTTAAGTTTTAGGATTCGAAACCTCTCTAAAATAACCAATATTCATAATATACACATGCATTTTTACTTTTTTTTTGTTTTCGTGTAGGCCGCAAGTCCAATTCCATTTTGTCATGTTGCCTGCAATTCAAAAAAGGTTGAACACCCTCTTCTCTACAGGAACCAAGGTGCTGTACTGAATGGAACTACCTTAGTGGTAAAGGTAATGTTATGAAGAGAGTCTTGTTACTTCTTGAAACAATTCCCCCACAGGTGAGGTTTAAACCTGACCTTCTGCAATGTAACCTCTCTTAGGGACTACCCATTTGACCACCACCCCTCATTACGACTGTTTTTCTGTTGTACCAATTTCAAAACCCATAACGCTTATGCTAACCTTACCCCTATTGAAAGACCACTCAACCCCCTTAATGACAATTTTAGCATAAGGACCACTACACAAAAACTGCATTGTCCGGATTACCATTTGCACTGAAAATTTTCTTTATGTATATCCTGGAACCATGAAACAATAAATTAAACAAATGAGCACGGCGGGGTCACTTTAAATCACTAAAAAGCTTCCTCTGAATGTAAGTGAGTGGGGAGAGGGGGGTGAAGGACTGCTCGGCAATGGCAGGCAATTCTTATGGCTTGCATAGTAATGTAAAGAAAAACAGATACCCCATCCCCACACTTCCTACAAAGGCTGAAAAAAGAAGTGATAGTTAAAACTCATCTTTACTTCACTCCCCATTTTTTTTTTTTTTTTTTTTTTTTTGGCTGGACAGAGGACACTTAAGAGGGATGACTGCTCTGAAGGGAGGGGGAATTAAGAAACTATTCTGTGAGCTGAAAGAAAACTTAGAGAAAATCGTGCTGAAATAAAAGTCTGATAAACTTAAGCAGATGACATTACACGCCTTTTCAGAATCACTTTTTTTAGATTACCACTACAGGTACTTTCCAAATGTGTAACGCAACCCCTGTGGGGTAGTGGTCTAAGCGATGGCCTCTGATCATTGGTCTGAATGGGGTCAGGGTTCGAATCCCGGTGAGGCATGGATGTTGTGTTTGTCTTACGGCACTAGCTCTCTCCCTTCCCTGGAACCAGTGACCCTAAATTAGGGACGGGTGACTGCTTATAGCCCATTGAGTTGCTCACGGTGGTCGTTAAACCTCCAATCAAAAAAAAAATGTGTAACTACATGTACTGTACAGTAAATAAACTGGAATGGATCATGTTTATGATGCAGCAATTCAGAGTACATAATTTATAAAAGTTATGGAGTAGTTTACAAAGGTTTAATCTCAAAACTGTTCATTGGATATGCCATTAAAACCTTTCCCTATTTGAGTGACAAAAGAATTCGTGCCAAATGGTATGATGAAGAATACGAGGCTGTCGTATGCACGATTGATAGTTAAAAACTTGCATTTAAAAAATATTTATTTACAAGTTAAAATCAGCTACACTGGCAAGCACTTTCGAGGCTACTTTGGCCTCATCATTGGGCCCAATTGCACGAAAGGATGGTTACAGGGATTTATATACAATCATGGAATAACAAATAGTGTTGCCAAACTGTAAATGGCATATTACAAATAATTATATGTAAATTTAACTCACATCTGGAGATCCAACAGGTGAGGCATTTAGCTGGTTCAACAGCAGAATCCAAGGGCGAGGTATAATGGCAGGCAAATCGTCATTGCAACACCTGGAGACAAACCGTGTAATACACAAACTTTCAGCAAGCAATAAAGAATGTTTATCAGGTGCAGAGGCAATCAGTGTGGTACGACTCCAATCTGGGTAATGTTGACCTTGTGCCACTGTACGGGCTAAGGCAGAAGAGGTAGAGCCAACACGAACTGCATATATGTGCTCTGCCACCCTTACTTGCACTGAACGTAGGGTAGAGCCTATGTAGGAGGTGTCTTCAGAATCTGGTGAATAAGAAACAAGTGGTATGTTATAAACACCAGATCTATGTAGTGGGTGAATTTTGTCACGGTCCTTGCGCAGCAAATTGAATAAATTGAAGGTACGTATTCCAAATATGGAACCTAGCGCAGGCATTCCCAAGGATGTTGACAATGGTTGGGTTGTATTCAACCGTACCCACATATCGCACAGTTTGCGACTCGCGCTGCAATGCTGTGAATTGAGGACGATTCATCCTTCTGTCCAGGCGATATATGTCGTCGTGAGAGTAGCCAAACGTCGAAGCAACCGCCAAAATCCTCTGAAATTCTGCTCGTTGTTAAGAGGGGTTCGAGGAATGGGAATAGGAGCGTTTGAGTAGAAATCTAAATACTGCTAGCTTATGGCTCCATGGGTGTGAAGAGTCGCGAGGAATAAGTAAAGGAAACGCAGAAGGCTTCCTGTACACGGAATATTGTAAACCTGTAGAACTATGTGAAAGAAGAAAGTCTAAAAAGGTAGGGAGCCTTGTTGTTCCACCTCAATGGTTAATTTAATCGTGGGATACTGTGAGGATAAAAAATATGTAAAGGAATGAAGTTGTTTAACAGAAAAGGACCAAAAAACCAGAATGTCATCTACAGAAGTAGAAACCAGATGTCATCTACAGAAGCCCAAGCCCATCCGAGTCTTTTTTTTACTGTATATTGCAAGATAGAGCCCGGACCCGAACGAGCCCGAAAACTGGCTAACCTGTTCAACCATTAATAAAACACCATCTCCTTTTTCCAAACTTCCACTCTCTCCTCCTCCTGCCATTAACAAATGTATTTCTCAAATGGGGAGTGGTGAAGGGACCGCTACCTAATTTTACAGTGTAACTGTCCGATTTTCTTCTACCGTTCGTTTCCACCAGAAGTGCTTCGGGCTGCCGGGAATCCAAAATGATTGGGCTGGTGTGTTGCAATTGTATGTTGCTCAAATAATGCTAATATTATTGTGCCATAATGCGCTACAATATGATCGTTGCTAAATAGAATTAGCAGGGAGCTACTGTGTGGAGATAGGGGATAAATTAGCGTCGCCATGCTATCCAACATTCAATATCTATAGTTCTTGAGAAAGCTTTTTCTTCTCTGCAGAAACATATCAATGCGTGGCCTATGGCATTTTTCTATCCAAGCCCGGAATAAATAACGATCTCAAATGCCCGCTCCCCAACCAGAACCAGTTGCCGAAGAATTCCCTTTACCAAATATAAACTGTCTCATTTGCTAAATCATATAAAATCACTTTTATATATATATATAAAAAATTATTTCGCTCTCCCTCTCTCCAAAAGCCCGAGCCCGAACTTCAGTAAATATTCTACAGCCCGAGCCCAATTCCGGCCCGGGTTCTGCTTCAGGCTCGGGCTCAGCCCGTCTCAGCTCTGGTAAACACTTCTCGGAAAGGGAAAAAAAAAAAAAACGTTTTTAGTCCCAAAAGTCAACAAAGTGAAAATAAAATTTGATTTCAACCTTTAAAGAAATAAAACATCCCATTTCAAGGTCTCATCTTAGAGCTTGACTTGTCACTTTCGGCTGTAATTAATCAATGCATTCTGTGGTGGATGGGGTCTTTCGTTTCACTTGGGAACTTTGCCATCTATTAGGTGTGCAACTTAATTCTCGGCCCCTAACCGCAAGCGATCATAGAACGTCGGCAAATGCAAGTAGCTGTGTGCGATAATGGCCGATTGCAGTGCCATCCAACAGCTTTCCAGGCAACCATAACCACTCACAGCTGTTGTGACAGAAGGGATGAAAGTTGACAGTGAAAGCAATGTCGTTCGAAAAGCAACGTTTGAGGCACTGCCTCCTGTTCACGTTTCAACTGAAAAAAAGAGCCGCGGAAGCCCAGCAAATGATCTGTGTTGCTTTGGGTGAGGCTGATGTGTCGTACATTACATGTAAGAAGTGGTTCCAGTGGTTTAAGCAGGGAAATTTCGATCTCTGTGATGCAGAACGTGGGACAGCCACAGAAAGTTGACGATGAGGAACTGGAACAACTGTTGGACACAGATCCCTGTCGCACACAGTCAGAGCTTGCCCAGGAACTCGGAGTAACACGGCAAGCCATTGCAAAACGCCTGCACAAGCACAGACGGATTCACAAGAAGGGCCATTGGGTGCCCCACCAACTCACAGCTGCGAACAAGTCTGGGCGCTACGATGTTGCTGTGTGCTTGCTCTCCAGATTCAAGAAGGATTTCCTCCACAAGATTTTGACCTATGATGAAAAGTGGATCCTCTACGATAATCCTAAGTGGCGCAAATTGTGGGTTTATCCAGGTCAGCCTACCACCAGTATCGCCAAACCGAATATCCATGCCAGGGAGTTGTTGCTGTGCATATGGTGGGATCAGCGCAGTGCCGTACACTATGAGTTGCTCAAACCTGGTGAGACGGTCAATGCTGAGCGTTATTGTCAGCAACTCATTCGTGTGAGTGATGCAATGGAGGCAAAAAGGCCATACACCGGGAAGGGCAGAAGGTCGGTCCTGTTGCTTCAGGATGACTTTATACAAGATCACTGACTTGGGATGGGAGATCTTGTACCACCCAGCGTATTCTCCATCCAGACTTCGCCCCGTCGGATTATCCCCTCTTTCGCTCCCTGCAACATCACCCGAGTCATACGCACTTCACTTCTGTCGAGGAGGTCCTCACAAGTATTGATGACTTTATCAACTCGAAACAGCCCTCTTTTTACCACAGTGGCATTTGGCAGCTCCCTGACCGATGGCTCAAATGTATCCAACATGGGGATTATTTTCCTGATTAGGTACGTATTCGATTTGCTATAATTTGCTGTCAGCGTGTCGTGCCTGTGGCCGAGAATTAAGTTGCACACCTAATAATTATTTAACAAGCCAGTCTTCATTTTGTGCTAGGAAAAGATTTTTTTTTAATGCACGAGCAAAATGCTAAACCTTCCAGTACAGGAACAACCTAAATCAGGAATATTTTACGTAACTGATAAAAAAAAAAATGTCTGTGCAGATCTGCTGTGTATTTTTACATCTTATCAAAAAATAATGTCACATATAGTGGTATGACGACAGATTTCACAAAAGAAAATTTTGAAGCTGATCACATTTCTTAGATCTTGAAACATTTCTGATCTCTGTTTTCCTAATATTTTACACCTGCCACATTCTTTTCTGCGCCACTGGTCCCTGACACTCACCCTCTAGCAAGCAAGTCATGTGTGAATACAGAAATGTCTCTCTTCTGAGTGCAACTGACCCCAAAGGAGTGTGGATTAGGATGAGTCCAACTTCATGCTGCAGGGTTTCCTGCTGGGGAGGAAAACCTTCCTTGAAAATTACATAGTATTGCTCCTACTACACCCCAAGCCCACTCTGAATTCCCACATCTTGTTACCACAGTGAAGACATTTTTCTATTGGCCCAACATGACCACGAAATCATCAGAAACCATTCTTTTCTGGTTTGTGATGCAAAATCAAAAGTAATAAAATGATTTGTAAAAAAAATGGGTGTTTTCTGATGCTATTAACAAAAGTTTTTATAAAATCTAGAGTTTTTGGCAATGAAGTGGGAAATTGAGAGACGCCATTAGGAATTGGGAGTATTGAGGAAAAACAGGTTTAGCAGGTGTTCATACATGTTAGGTTGTTTCAGATGTAATATCAGATTTTGCAGGCTTGAGCAGTTGTCAGATAATTTCAGAATTAACACATCGCATGGGGTGACATGTAAACCTTAAGCATCAAGGCTGGTGCCTATAAAGCACTGGTCATTTCATCAGTGACCTCAGTTCCAAGGGATGTTGTGTTGCAGTGAAGAGGAAAATACAGGGTGATTCACTCGGGGCTGAAGACTTGGGTTTTTTTTTCATTAACTCACAATTGCAAATGCACATTTTTATTAAATTAATGTAAAACTACCTTGATCCATGACAAAAATGGAGTGTCTCGTAGAAGATGCTCGAAGAGCCCACCACTAGCGTCCAGGCACATATTCACACAACGCTCTATATTGGCAAATGTACGATGTAGCGTAGTGACGTCAATGGCAGCAATTTCACGTGTGATGATGTATTTCAGTTCCTCAATCGACCTTGGCTTGTTGGCATAAACCTTGTTTTTTAAAAGTCCCCAGAGAAAGAAATCTGGGGGTGTCAGGTCAAGAGAGCTAGGTGGCCAAAATCCTGTGGCTATAGCTCGTTCACAGCCATGAGACAGTACGGTTTAATCTTCGCCTGTTTGGCTGCTCTTTGACATGTCGAATACGATCATCCAGTCTCTTGGGATAGTCACAAAATAGATTTTCGTGGGGTTGGCAATAACTGCTGCTTCACATCCTCTGTTATGTCCTCCACCTTTTGGGGTTGTCCGCCCATATACGGATCCACTAAAAAAATAGATTTTCGTGGGGTTGGCAATAACTGCTGCTTCACATCCTCTGTTATGTCCTCCACCTTTTGGGGTTGTCTGCCCATATACGGATCCACTAAAAAAATAGATTTTCGTGGGGTTGGCAATAACTGCTGCTTCACATCCTCTGTTATGTCCTCCACCTTTTGGGGTTGTCCGCCCATATACCGATCCACTAAGCTTCCTGTTCTCTCCAGCTTCTTCGCCCATTTCGAAATGGTGGCTCTTGTGGGTGGTTTATGTCCACAAAATTTCTTCAGTAACTCTTTCTGACATTGTTTGAAGGAACCAGTTACTGATGCATAATGAACACACACTCTTCAATTGAGTATACCATCTTTATTCAACCTCCTCACTAAAACTGTCTGCAGAGACGCACTATTCCCCCACCACTACTAGATAGATGGTGCATCAGTGCAGCACCACCCAGATGCCAGGGAGACTTTTTATTCACAGGTAATGCATGTTGACTGCTTCATCGGGGAATAAAGTAAAGAACTACTCCTTTTGGGTTTCATGGTCATCGTATATTCCCCCATGTCACATAGTAAGTGTTCAGTCCAGGGTGAATCACCCTGTACATCAGAACCAAATTTGTGTCATTCTCTTATATGAGTTTAAATTTGAACACTATGCATTGGAAGCAGCTCACATCATCAATACAGCACTAGGGAAAGGAACCATTACAGAATGCAAGACACACGTACTAGTTATTTTGTCAGTGGCATCAGTTCCAAGGAAATTGTGCAATAGTGAAGAGGATGGACTCGAATTGATGTTATTTTCTTATATGACTTTAAACTAGGACATGCTGTGCATTGCAGGCAGCTGGTAACATCAGTATGCACTTGGGGAAGGCACTGTTAGCAAATGAAGGCACAATGACGGTTTGCTAAATTTTGGTCTGGGCATATGAGCCTCCAAAATGATGATTAGACCAGTAGAGGCTATCAAAGATGCTGAGTTAAAAACCTTGATTACATCCCATCCACATCAAATGGTGCAAGAACTTGGCAAGAAACTCCAAGAACACTATGCAACCATTTCCCTACATTTAATGGACATAAGCAAAGTAAAGAAGATATATACATGGGATTCCGTATGAGTTGATAGAACAGTACAAAATATGACGATTTGATGTCTGCTTTCCTAAGCTTACACTCAAGCAAACGAATGACATTTAGAGGTGCCTCAGCACACGTGATGAGAAACAGATGCTGTACGGTAATATCACCAACATTTGGTGTAATCGTTTGACTGCGGTGAATGCCTGAAACACACCCTGAAGCCAGTACTCCATCCCAAGAAATCAGTCAGTGTTTGGTGGTCGAGCTGGTGTGATCAGCTCCTCCTTCTTATAGCAGACCTGCCAACCTCTCAGAACCAAAAAATGTAACACTCAAATAGAAAAATCGTAACATGATGTGTGCTGATAATTTTCGAGGCCTATTTCATTTCAGCTATATTAATTCTCGATGATGTACGGTGTAAGGCTGCTTCGAATAAACAGACACTCGTCCACATTCCAGCGCTGACCAATCAGCAGCTGCAAGTATGACGAAGAGTCGAAAATACGAATCAGTCTTGAACATTATAAGAAACGAGTCGGGATTCATCCATTGGTTGCCGATTGCACTTGACTTGACTTATTTTATTTCCAATGGGGAAACTAGAGGCAGGGGAATTTCTTAAGAGAAATTGGAAACCTCTCCGAGAAAAAAATATTTTGAGGGGGGGACAGATCACACAAATTTTTCCCCACTTCTGTCTGAAAAGGGGGAAATGGGGGGAAACAATGGCTTTAAAAAAAATCATATTTTTGGCAGCAAAATCATATCGTACTGCAGTGTGATTTATCGTAGTAAATATGATAAAATTGTAACAGTTGGCAGGTCTGTTATATAGATAACTATGTTAAACCAGAATATTCAAAATAAACAGAATGTAAATTCTAAATTTGCTTGTAACACTTACTTGATTATCCATTGTAACACCACTCAGAAAACTTTAAAATTTAATCGCCCTGGATTGGGAATCGAACCCACATCTCCCAATTTCCATTTGAGTATGCTAGCCTACTCGAGGTGTTGAGTATGCTAGCATACTCGAATGGAAATTGGGAGATGCGGGTTCGATTCCCACTCCAGGGCGATGAAATTTTCAAGTTTTCTGAGAGGTGTTACATGGATGACAAGTAAGTGGTACAAGCAAATTCAGAATTTATATTGTTTGCTTTGAATATTCTATTGATTCCCCATGTATTATGAAGAATAGTTCTTCCTTCATTGATTTATGTCAAACCATCACAGCAAATAAGTATTATCAAGAACTTGCCATTAAGCATGGAAACCTGTTCACAAAACATCCAACATTAATCAATCACCATGAGCCTATACTTTTCCACAATAATGAGGGACCTCTACATTGCATGTCAGGTAATCCAGACGCTGCACCAGTTGAGGCAGAAAACCTTACCTCCTCTGCCTTACTCACCTGATCTGTCCCCTATAGACTGTCACTTCTTCAAACACCTGAACACCTTTCTACGAGGTAAACTGTTTTCCAATCAATCATCATTTGAAACCACATTCTATGAGTTTGCCACATCCTGAAACTCAAAAAAATTTTTATGACACCATACAGAAGCTGATATCTTATTGGAAAAAATGTGAAGAAGATTATTTTGATTGGTAAAGTTTATTTCGGGTGTTTGAAGTTTCAATAAATATTAAGGCATTTCACACGCAACAACTTAAAACTATGTCTTCTCTGCAAGCAATAATCACTCAGAATATGACAGAATACATTTCACAAAAGAAAAGGTTTTCATACAATTTCGTGTCAGTGAACTGCAAAAGCTTACACAAAGTAATAGCACGAAATTACAATTTAAATGCACATGTATATATATTTATCTTTATTTTCAAAGAACCTGAAGACGAAAAATAGAACACCGCACTGGAGGCTTAAACCAAGCATGACAACAAAAGAATAAAAGGTGCAAGGAAATGTGAAAAATGGTAAGCAACTTTGTTATAATTTATTTTCAGTGTACCATGGGTTCAAAGACAGATGATATGTACTTTTTTTTTGTTTCATGCTTAATGAACCTGAGCATCTAAGACTAGAAGGAGTTCCTAGAACCTAATTGAGAGCCACTGGTTCCAGAGAAGAGACAGAACCAGCACCATAGTAAAAACACACCATCCAGACCTCATTTAAGATCTGAACCCAGGTCCAATTTGCAAAATTAAGCCACAAGCCCACACCCTCATACCACTTGGTCATCAGGGCAATGACAAAGGATTTTGCTTAACAATTTGTAGATGTATGAGCTTAACTATCGGCAGAAAATGTTTGAGATTGTTTCTGCTCCTTTGTTATTGAAAACTGATGAATTAAGTTAAACTTTTTGATGGTCATTCAGTTGGATTTCATATTAATGCTTTTTATAAAGGCAAGTAAATGTATAATTTAGATGTTACACAGAAATTGTTAGATGTTAACTTACAAGTCCATAAAATAATTATTTTTTTATTCCACATTATCAATGTTACCATTACTTCTAACATTTTTTTTTTTTTTTGATTGGAGGTTTAACGACCACTGTGAGCAACTCAGTGGGCTATAAAGCATTCGCCCGTCCCTAATTTAGGGCCACTGACTCCAGGGAAGGGAGAGAGCCAGTGCCATAAGACAAACACAACATCCATGCCTCACCGATATTCGAACCTGGACCCATCTCGGACGAATGATCAGAAGCCATCGTTTAGACCACTGCACCACCGGGATAGCTAGCAATATCCATGCAACATCTATTAAGATGCTGAACAATTCACTTTCATTGAAGTCTGTTAACACAACAAATTCCAACTCAATTAAAATCAACATATTAAATTTATTTCTACAGTTGTTATTAGTTAAGAAACATCTGTTTATTAGAAAGTAAATAAATATACCCACAGGCGGTGGTGTAGTCATAAAATAAATAGTACCGGGGCACTTTACAAACTGCAACACAATGATATAAAATATTAGTAGTAAATACATTAAAAGTTACACAATATGTTGTCATAGTTGTTAACATGATGTTTTTTTTTTTTAATCCTGTTTTAACGTATACAATGACTAATCGATGCCTCAGCTGCTTATATATCTCCAGCAAGAAGAAATTTGAGAAACAATCATTGAATCACACATACAAAAAAAAAAAAAAAAAAAAAGAACTCACTCTGTCGGAAGAGCTCCCAAACTTCCCTCTCCTCCTCCTGCTCGTTCCACGATACCTTTCGTGATCTCAAAAAGGTGCACATGTCAGATGAGGCGCCAATCACATAGTGTATACTACGTAATTGACACGTACACTGTGTAGTACCATTCGTGTTATTTTTTCTTTATTATTTTGTGCTCTGTGTTGACAACCCGAAGGCACTGCGGTACCATAGTTTCGTCTCAAGTGTCTTCCGATAAAATAATTGTTATCTTGGAAGATGTGAATCCGTTTATTGGTGTAAATATGACATGGATGTTAAGTCAGATAATATCCAAAAACTTGAAAATTCAGTCGTCCTTGAGCGGGAATTGAGCCCGAGTCTCCCTAGTAGTGTCCGGGTATGCTAGCCTTTACACCACCCAGAATGACCAAGTTTCAAGATTCTGATTAATTTGAATATAACCATCACAGAATTCACTAGTCGAAGCAACCAGCATTCATACAAAAAAAAAAAAAAAAAAAAAAAAAAAAAAAATACAAAATCCGGGAGACAGTGGTTCGATTCCCTCGCCAGGATGACGAAATTTTCAAGTTTTCGAATATTATCTAACTTAACATCCATGTCATATTTACACCAATAAACGAATTCACATCTTCCAAATTTGTATTATACAATGGTGTAATCCCGTATTTCATTCATTCATTATTATCTTGTTATACAACAAAGGAGTCATTGTGCTACATTAGGCTTTGTTTAGATAGACACATAACAAATTAATGTTCCATAGAGCAAATTTAAAAACTAAATATTTACTGTCATTTTGTGAGGCAGGGCACACCCTGCTTACATAAAAAAGTGCCAGGGCAGCACCCTGGCATGATTACACCACTGCCCACAGGCTCCAGTTATTCAATGATAGTTCAATGAAGTGGTTACACACAACACTAACATAACGCAACTTACAAAAGTGCAGATGACCATGTTAAGTTGTAAATACGGTTGTGTTAATTAAAAGCTTTTCATGCAAGAAATTAAAAGAGGTGATGTTCTCTAGAACTGAAATTACTATGAAAATAATTTCATTGCACATGTTCAAATTAAGCTTGTAATCTCTCTATATGTTGGAAAACATGTGATGGAGTTCAGGCACATTATTGGCAAAGATCACCAGAAAAATTCAAGTTTTCAACAAACTCACCCCATCTCTCTCTATTCATTTACAAATTCAATTAATAATGGATGATTTATGCAATCCAAACAGCTGATTTCACAAGAATGATAACTCAACGTCTGCACATTTCCATGAAGAGTAATATTTTCTGAATGATATATCTTGCTACACTAAAAGCAATATAAATGTAATTCAATGTTTTTAAATAAGAAACATTTATCTGTTTCCGTTTTTTTTTTTTTTTTTTTTTTTTTTAGTTGCACAGTATATGTGTCAGTTTTTTGTTGGTGATTAACTCAACAAAGCACGGAATCACCTTTCAAGCTTCTTTTTATTCATTGCAAATTTTCATCATCAAAATAGCTTACAAGAATAATGTTAAAAAAGTTTGCAATGAGATTGTTGCTGTAATGACTTCAAAACTGTTCAGGTAACCCTTACAAAAATAAGCCCAGACATGCCAACCTTCAAAATCTGAAAATCAGGAGATTTTTACAGCTCCATAAGATCACACGAGTGCTATCCCATTATCGACATTTTCCGGACGTAGGAACAATTTTCCATAAGTAGTATTATTAGTCCGCTAGAAGTTCTGGAGAAAAAAAGAAAATCAGCGCTGAAATCAACATACCCTCCTTCTACTGAAATTCATTTTCAGGCACGTCAATTTCGCAAGATAATGAAAACGTAAAATGTCATGCATGTTGTTGTTGTTTTTTACGAATAAAATAGCAGCCAACTGTTTTTCTTTTTATCTTTAGGTGGTGCGCGAAGACGACAAAAAAGGCATCATACTAACATCACCTTTCGTTATCACCATGTTGTTATCATACAACTGTTTATCATCACTTAGAATGCGACCGGCTCTGTTGAGGCGAGGGATTGAAAGACTGAACTGCAAGGAGAAGGCAGGGCAGCTCCTATCTGTCAATCAATTACTGACCCTCCCAGTCATTCTAGTGCCAGAGTGGGTGATCTCCTTGCTGAAGGCATCGTTGACAATCAGACTGGGAGAAATTTTTTTTAAAGCAAATTCTTTTTCCACTCATCTTGGATGATTGGTCAGAAGCTAGCGCTTAAACCACTGCACCACCGGGCCGCTTCTTTTCTGCATGTAGGAGGACAGGAAAATTACGAAACAGATGACTGTAATGCCACCTTGCATCGACGCAGAAAGAAAAAGATTTCACAGGCTGGTGGAATTCGACCATCCTAACGGCTAATTCCCAGTGAAAATCAGGAGAATTTGAAATTCATCCAGAGGGCGGAAGAAACGGCTGAAAATCCGGAGTCTCCCACCTAAATCCAGAGTTGGCACGTCTGTAAGCCTTTCTTACATGAAAAAATCTTCCCATCCAGTTTATTTACATAATTTCTTTTTGATGCTCAACAGGAAATATTCATAAATGCTAAATTATCTCTCTTTTAAGAGAAAGCACAACACAATCTATGAACCATTCTAAAGAAATATTACATTCAAATACTGTCCTACTGAAAACTGCACTGATAAGCAACTAAGGGCAGCACAATAATATTACTTAAATGGCACATAAGATTTTCTTTAAGTAGCGACAAATAAAAGTAAGATGACAAAAAGGCAGTCGTTGCTTTCAGAAAAAGTTGAAAACACAGAATTTCCTCCTTTTGACATAGCTCAAAATGCTGTTTCTCTTTCTCTCTTAGATATCACTTTGAAGACTAATCCTAGTCAATTAAGTCTTTCAAAAGTTAAAGATAATCCAGAGAAATTTGTAATGTAATTGTGAAGAAAATTTTACACAGCATAGTAATGAAAAACAATTTTTACATAAAATCCCATAACAACAATCTTCAGGCACCATGTATAACCATTCAATTTTTTTTTAAATGCCTAAGAATTTTCAACTAGTATCTCTATAAAAAATAATTTATTTTGCATAAGTTATTTTTTACAGGAAGTATACATAGAAGGTTTAGTTATTTATCATGCTTCTACAGCAAAGCCATAGATTTCAATAAATAAAAATATCACAGAGAAAGCTAAGGGGCCTTGTTTCAATCTCAAATTTGGGAGACAACAAGGGTTGGCCATGCTATAGGAAGATGAAGCAGCTATACATTATGTACAAGAAAAGAGATCTATGGTGTAAATACAACTAGACAAAATCATCTTAGCAGGCTAAATGCAGCACCAAGACCCCAACTTGTTTCAATGCCCTTTATCTTCTTCACAAGCTGAAAAAAAGACATTAAGTATAAGGGTCAAGTTATACCCAATATTAATAGTAATAAAAATGTATGAAAAGAATATATGTACAAAATTGACATAACTTTAAACAATTAAAATCTGAAAAAAAATCTGTGAAAAACTTCTTTCCTTTTAGAAAAGTAATACGTAAAAGAGAAAAAGACCTTTATATGATAAAAATGCTTGGTGATCAAATGTTCTCATAGTTTCTTAGTTCATTAAAAGGAACTGAAGTACTTCTTAAACAAGCTGCACAGATACAGTAAAATTTTTGAATCTCTATGAAAACCTTTATACTACAAACTTTCATACAGTACGCACATATTTAATACAGAAATTTGACGTGGACCAGGAACATCAAACAGAGGTCATCGCTCTTTCCACGTCTATGATTATTTGTTCAGTTGCTGCTTGTCATCTTTGGTGAATCCCCGGCATTGTGCAGGGCTCCAAGGGGCAGCCTGCCAAATTGGCTCGGCAGTTAGTGTGCGAGTCTGGAGGAATTTGAGGCCGCTGTGGTGCAGTGGAAGCATATCCGGCGTGTAACTGGAAGACCTGGGTTCAATTCCTGGTGGCGTCCAATGAGAATTTTTTCGCAACTCACTTATAGACGCGGAAAGAGTGATGACCTCTGTTTGTTTGTTTGTATGTATCTATCTATCTATCTATCTATATATATATATATATATATATATATATATATATATCATCATCATCATCATTGTCAACCATTATCAATCCACTGCTGGACGAAGGTCTCCCCAAGTTTCCTCCACAACAGTCTGTCTTGTGCCAGTCTCCTCCATGTCACTCCTGCATACTTTCGAATTTCATCCACCCATCTTCCATGTGGTCTTCTTCTGGGTCTTTTCCTGTCCCTTGGAATCCAATCTAAAATTTCGACTGCCCATCGATGGTCTGTTCTTCTGGCAGTATGTCCAGCCCATTGCCATTTCAGGGATTTAACTCTGATCCTAATGTCTTCCACTCTTGTCATTTTTCGGATCCACGTGTTCCTCTTCTTATCTCTCCTGGTTACACCAAGCATGCATCTCTCCATGCTTCTTTAAGTTGTCTGCAGCCTTTGTATGTCTCTTTTAGCTAAGGTCCACGTCTCTGCACCATAAGTAAGCACTGGAAGGATGCATTGATCAAACACTTTTCTTTTAAGACATAATGGCATATTGCTCTTGAAAATTATGCTGTTTCTTCCAAAAGCTCTCCAGGCAAGTTTTGTACGCCCATTAATTTCTTCACCAATGTGACCCTCACTTGATATCTGCTGTCCAAGATAAACGTACATGTCTGTTATCTCCAGCTTTTCTCCATCAATCGATAAATCTTCATTTCTTGTAAAAGCATTGAACATCACTTTTGTCTTCTGAAAGTTCATGTCTTCTGAAAGTTCATCTTTGAGTTGTCTGCAGCCTTTGTATGTCTCTTTTAGCTAAGGTCCACGTCTCTGCACCATACGTAAGCACTGGAAGGATGCATTGATCAAACACTTTTCTTTTAAGACATAATGGCATATTGCTCTTGAAAATTATGCTGTTTCTTCCAAAAGCTCTCCAGGCAAGTTTTGTACGCCGATTAATTTCTTCACCAATGTGACCCTCACTTGATATCTGCTGTCCAAGATAAACGTACGTGTCTGTTATCTCCAGCTTTTCTCCATCAATCGATAAATCTTCATTTCTTGTAAAAGCATTGAACATCACTTTTGTCTTCTGAAAGTTCATTTTTAATCCCACTTCTTTACTCTTGTCAGCAAGTTCCTGCATCATACTCTGTAGCTCTGATGGGGTAGTTGGAAAAATGACTATGTCATCAGCAAAACGAAGGTGGGTTAGATAATCTCCATTAATCTTTATGCCTTTGTTTTCCCAGTTCAGTGATTGAAAGACATTTTCCAATGTGGCATTAAAGAGCTTCGGAGATATGGTGTCACCTTGTCTCACTCCTTTTCCAATTTTTATGTGTGTTGTATTTTCAAATAGCAGAATCTTTCCACTTGCATTTTCATAGATGTTATTAATAATATTAATGTATGCATCTTCAATACCGCAGGATTTCAGAGCCATTGCAACTGCTGATGGTTTCACCGAATCAAAGGCTTTTTCATAATCGATAAAAGCCATGCACAATGGAAGTTCATATTCCCTCGCTCTTTCAATTAGTTCTCTCAGTACGTGGATATGATCTATTGTGCTGTAGCCACTCCTGAATCCAGCTTGTTCTCTTGGTTGAGCCATGTCCAGTGTTACCTTCAAGCGGTGTGAAAGAACTTTAGTGAAGATTTTATAAACCACTGATAGGAGGCTGATAGGTCTGTAGTTCCTGAGATCCTCAATGTCACATTTTTTATGTAGCAAGATCATTGTAGCGTTGTTCCAATCCTCAGGAATTTTCCCTTCATTAAGGCATCGAGTGAAAATATGGGCGAGTACTGTTTCGATTTCTCCACTTGCTTCTTGTATGATGTCTACAGTAATTCCATCTTCTCCTGGAGCTTTTCCCCGCTTCATGTTCTTGGTTGCATGTGCAACTTTTGCTGGAAGGACTGGAAGAACTCTGGTACCTTTCATGATGCCTGGAGTACATGTATCATCCCTTTCATATAATTTGGAGTAGAAATCTTTCACTCTTGTCAAAATTTCTGCCTCTATTTCTTGTTACAGAACCATCTTCTTTTCTCAGTGCCATAATCTGTTTTTTTCCCTTACTGAGATGTCCCTTTGCTATCTTTAGGCTTTGGTTGTTTTCAATTGCTTTCCTTACTAGTTCACAGTTGAATTTCCTTACGTCTTCAGTGATACTTTTTCGTACTGTCTTGCATAGCTCTATATATTCCACTTTGGAAGTCACATCTTCTTTAGTTGTCCTCATCTCTCTTCTTTTTTGCATCAACATTTTGGTTTTTCCTGATAATTTGTTCACATGCAATTTGTTCTTAGACCCAGCTAATTTTGTTGCTGTTTCCATAAGAGCTTTGGTTACTTTTCTGTTAACTTCAGAAATATCCACTTCTTCCGATGTTAGGCCTTCTAAAGCAGAGAATCTGTTCTTTAGTTCCAATTTGAAGGTATTATGGTGTTTTTTAAGGTTGGTTATGTCAATACATTTTGTTTGTCTTATGAGCTTGCTACGTTCGAGTTTAGTATTGAGGTGCATCTTACATCTCACCAATCTATGGTCACTGCCTGTGTTGAACTTGTTTAGCACACTGCAGTCTTCTATGACGAATTTTTTGTTACACATAATAAAATCAATTTCACTTGTCGTCCCATTTGGATGTCTCCATGTCCATTTCCTGTGTGGCTTTTTCTTGAAAAAGGAGTTCAAGATGAAAAACCCTTCTGCCTCTGCAAACTCTACGAGAGTATTTCCACGCTGGTTTCTGTTGCCGTGACCGAATTTACCTACTGAAGTTTCATTCTGTTGTCGTTGCCCTATTTTTGCATTGAAATCTCCCATAATTATCTTCAAGTGCTGCTTACCTTTATTATTTAGATCACGAATTTCCTCATAAAATTCTTCAATTTCTTCTTCAGCATGACTTGTGGTGGGTGCATAAGTTTGAATAATCTGAGCCTGGTATCTTCTCGAGAGTTGGATAACGAGTCGTGCAGCTCTGTCAGAGGAACTTTCAACTTCTACAACTTTATCCTTCAGTTTCTTGTTTATTATAAATCCAACACCACTAGTTCTGCCAGTATCTGTCCCTCGATAGTAGAAGAGATGTCCACTTTTCAGTTCAATGAGATCTTCTCCTTTCCTCCTTACCTCACTTAGCCCGACGATGTCCCACTTGATCCTTTGTAGTTCCTCTTCCAATTCAAGAAGCCTTGAATCAGAAGATAGGGAGCGTTCGTTATACGTAGCCAAGGTCAGCATTAGATGGCAGCCTAGTCCGGTCCTCCGGGGATTCTTAGCACCCTCTGCCTTCATGTCGCACTGGCCGCTGCCTTGGCCAGGTACATTCCATCTGCCGGAGACTGAGGGCCAAGATTTAAGTTGTGGAGTCATTTTGGAGGGGTTTGGCCATAACTCACCACGCTGGCCTAGCGGGTTGGTGAGTGTGGGATATCATTTCCTCTAATCCCGATGGTATAGTTATATATATCCACATGGAAGATGGGTGGATGAAATTCGAAAGTATGCGGGAGTGACATGGAGGAGACTGGCACAAAACAGACCATTCTGGAGGAAACTTGGGGAGACTTTCGTCCAGCAGTGGATTGATAATGGTTGACGATGATGATGATGATGATATATATATATATATAGATCTCATCGAACTGAAAAGTGGACATCTCTTCTACTATCGTGGGACAGATACTGGCAGAACTAGTGGTGTTGGATTTATAATAAACAAGAAACTGAAGGATAAAGTTGTAGAAGTTGAAAGTTCCTCTGACAGAGCTGCACGGCTTGTTATCCAACTCTCGAAAAGATACCAGGCTCAGATTATTCAAACTTATGCACCCACCACAAGTCATCCTGAAGAAGAAATTGAAGAATTTTATGAGGAAATTTGTCATCTAAATAATAAAGGTAAGCAGCACTTGAAAATAATTATGGGAGATTTCAATGCAAAAATAGGGCAACGGCAACAGAATGAAACTTCAGTAGGTAAATTCGGTCACGGCAACAGAAACCAGCGTGGAAATACTCTCGTTGAGTTTGCAGAGGCAGAAGGGCTTTTCATCTTGAACTCCTTCTTCAAGAAAAAACCACACAGGAAATGGACATGGAGACATCCAAATGGGACGACAAGTGAAATTGATTTTATTATGTGTAACAAAAAATTCGTCATAGAAAAGACTGCAGTGTGCTAAACAAGTTCAACACAGGTAGTGACCATAGATTGGTGAGATGTAAGATGCACCTCAACACTAAACTTGAACGTGGCAAGCTCATAAGACAAACAAAATCTATTGACATAACCAACCTTAAAAACACCATAATACCTTCAAGTTGGAACTGAAGAACAGGTTCTCTGCTTTAGAAGGCCTAACATCGGAAGAAGTGGACATCTCTGAAGTTAACAGAAAAGTAACCAAAACTCTTATGGAAACAGCAACAAAATTAGCTGGGTCTAAGAACAAGTTGCATGTAAATAAATTATCAGGAAAAACGAAAATGTTGATGCAAAAAAGAAGAGAGATGAGGACAACTAAAGAAGATGTGACTTCCAAAGTGGAATATATAGAGCTATGCAAGACAGTACGAAAAGTATCACTGAAGACGTAAGAAAATTCAACTGTGAACTAGTGAGGAAAGCAATTGAAAACAACCAAAGCCTAAAGATAGCAAAGGGACATCTCAGTAAGGGAAGAAAACAGATTATGGCACTGAGAAAAGAAGATTGTTCTGTAACAAGAAATAGAGGCGAAATTTTGACAAGAGTGAAAGATTTCTACTCCAAATTATATGAAAGGGATGATACATGCACTCCAGACATCATGAAAGATACCAGTACCAGAGTTCCTCCAGTCCTTCCAGCAGAAGTTGCACATGCAATCAAGAACATGAAGCGGGGAAAAGCTCCAGGAGAAGATGGAATTACTGTAGACATCATACAAGAAGCAAGTGGAGAAATCGAAACAGTACTCGCCCAAATTTTCACTCGATGCCTTAATGAAGGAAAGATTCCTGAGGATTGGAACAACGCTACAATGATCCTGCTACATAAGAAAGGTGACATTGAGGATCTCGGAAACTACAGACCTATCAGCCTCCTATCAGTAGTCTATAAAATCTTCACTAAAGTTCTTTCACACCACTTGAAGGTAACACTGGACATGGCTCAACCGAGAGAACAAGCTGGATTCAGGAGTGGCTACAGCACAATAGATCATATCCATGTGCTGAGAGAACTAATTGAAAGAGCGAGGGAATATGAACTTCCATTGTGCATGGCTTTTATCGATTATGAAAAAGCCTTTGATTCGGTGAAACCATCAGCAGTTACAATGGCTCTGAAAACCTGCGGTATTGAAGATGCATACATTAATATTATTAATAACATCTATGAAAATGCAAGTGCAAAGATTAGGCTGTTTGAAAATACAACACACATAAAAATTGGAAAGGGAGTGAGACAAGGTGACACCATATCTCCGAAGCTCTTTAATGCCACATTGGAGGGTGTTTTTCAGTCACTGAGCTGGGAAAACAAGGGGATAAAGATTAATGGAGATTATCTAACCCACCTTCGTTTTGCTGATGACGTAGTCATTTTTGCAACTAGCCCATCAGAGCTGCAGAGTATGATCCAGGAACTTGCTGACAAGAGTAAAGAAGTGGGATTAAAAATGAACTTTCAGAAAACAAAAGTGATGTTCAATGCTTTTACAAGAAATGAAGATTTATCGATTGATGGAGAAAAGCTGGAGATAACAGACACGTACGTTTATCTTGGACAGCAGATATCAAGTGAGGGTCACATTGATGAAGAAATTAATTGGCGTACAAAACTTGCCTGGAGAGCTTTTGGAAGAAACAGCATAATTTTCAAGAGCAATATGCCATTATGTCTTAAAAGAAAAGTGTTTGATCAATGCATCCTTCCAGTGCTTACGTATGGTGCAGAGACGTGGACCTTAACAAAAAGAGACATACAAAGGCTGCAGACAACTCAAAGCAGCATGGAGAGGTGCATGCTTGGTGTAACCAGGAGAGATAAGAAGAGGAACTCGTGGATCCGAAAAATGACAAGAGTGGAAGACATCATGATCAGAGTTAAATCCCTGAAATGGCAATGGGCTGGACATACTGCCAGAAGGACAGATCATCGATGGACAGCCGAAATTTTAGATTGGATTCCAAGGGACAGGAAAAGACCCAGAAGAAGACCACATGGGAGATGGGTGGATGAAATTCGAAAGTATGCAGGGGTGACATGGAGGAGACTGGCACAAGACAGACCGTTGTGGAGGAAACTTGGGGAGACCTTCGTCCAGCAGTGGATTGATAATGGTTGACAATGATGATGATGATGATATATATATATATATATACTTAAGAGCAAAACTGAAGACTAAGGAAAAACTTTAGAATTTAAAACGAAGGTTGCAAAATAACCTGAAAATCAAAACGCGCAACGCAGCAGTTTTGAAAATTCAGAATTCACATTCTATAAAGAAGATACCTAAGCAAAAAAATGCATATATAATTTTGACTCACACCTAGTACCACATAGAAAAGGTTATGTATCTACCTGTGTGAGTAAAAGGAGAAAAGACAAAAAAATAAAATAAAACAACTGAATGTAGAAGGTGTCGAGAATACTGAGCCTTGGCTTTATCAAGGACCAGCAAAAACTCTGCATTTTCTCACTTCCACAAAGACCTAGTTGGAAATGGGTTTCTGCAAGGCCATAGATGCAAGTAACATTCCCACCTAAAATAGTTTAAAAAATATATATATAAGTCATGTCCTCCGTAGAGTTGCATGACCTAGCACTAGTTAACAATTTCGCTTGCATCCATTAACCTTCCTGGCCCGACCCATGCTCTTCATCTGTTACTATTAAACAGAGAGAAGAAGATTAAAGAGAACTCAAGCTGTGAGAGTGACATAATAGTTAGAAATGATTTTCAGCCATAACGAAATTCCAAGTTCGTTTGAGAGAGAATTTAAACCTGAAAATGAATGCAAAGAAATCCAAATTTTACATTGCAATTAAAAAGGAAATGTTAATTTTTAACGAACAGATTTTTGAAAGAAAACTTGAGTCTAAAACCCCTACTCTACAACTTATGACAGCACGAAAACGAGAACAAGTTAAAGATAATAATTAACTAAAGAAAACTTTGTGAAAGTTATATACCTTAAACAGTTAGTTGCAATATGTACAAAGTATTTCAGCAGTGCTTTAAGTGCATAATTAATTAGTTATTAAGAACTTAACTACTTTGAAAAAACAGCGCAGAGACAGCGCATAGAAAAGGAACAAGCTTAGCCATCTTCTGTTCCTAGGTACCCCAAAAGACGCTCAAAGTTACAAAGAAAAGAAAGAGTTAAAACCCGCAAAAATGTTAACAGACAAACCAATGCCTAAAAGCTGAAAAGCTAAAAAACGACAAAGAAAAAGTACATGAAGTACAAACATTGAACTTATAAAACCTAGAACCCAAAAACAAGGAAGAGAGCTTACCTCTTGTGTGACAAAAACTTTTCTCCTCACAAGAGAAGAACATGGCTGACCTCTTCCGCCACTCCCTAGACGCTGGGGGGCAGTGAGGGTGGGGCTGATGGCCTCCTCATACAGCAAGAAACCAACGCGCGGAGATTTTAACCAGAGAAAAAAATATATAAACTTAAGACTGTGGATCTGTATGATCAGAAAGAGCAGAATTAACTCTCCAGAATACATGAGAAATATTATAAAATACACGAGCAGTTTATTTAATAATCTTTGCATGTATTAAATCACCTTAGTGAGCTTCTATAGATTAATCAGAATCTTATTAATTTTAATGTTGGTTTTACTATTTTTAGTATAGCTATCCTAGTGATGAATAACTAGTTTTCTTTTTTATTTGTTTTTATTTTCTTTTATAAACAGATTTTTAAGCTTTTTTTTGTGATTTTGTTTATATTATTTAATTTTTTGTTTTAATAGGACCGTCATATCCATAGCACTAAGGTTCCTTTAGGTAGTTAATAGGCATCCTCTAGCCAACTTCCTTACGGCTTTGATTGGTCAGAATCATTACGGCTTTGATTGGTCAGAATCAAAGCCGTAAGGAAGTTGGCTAGAGGATGCCTATTAACTACCTAAAGGAACCTTAGTGCTATGGATATGACGGTCCTATTAAAACAAAAAATTAAATAATATAAACAAAATCACAAAAAAAAGCTTAAAAATCTGTTTATATAAAGAAAATAAAAACGCGCGTTGGTTTCTTGCTGTATGAGGAGGCCATCAGCCCCACCCTCACTGCCCCCCAGCGTCTAGGGAGTGGCGGAAGAGGTCAGCCATGTTCTTCTCTTGTGAGGAGAAAAGTTTTTGTCACACAAGAGGTAAGCTCTCTTCCTTGTTTTTGGGTTCTAGGTTTTATAAGTTCAATGTTTGTACTTCATGTACTTTTTCTTTGTCGTTTTTTAGCTTTTCAGCTTTTAGGCATTGGTTTGTCTGTTAACATTTTTGCGGGTTTTAACTCTTTCTTTTCTTTGTAACTTTGAGCGTCTTTTGGGGTACCTAAGAACAGAAGATGGCTAAGCTTGTTCCTTTTCTATGCGCTGTCTCTGCACTGTTTTTTCAAAGTAGTTAAGTTCTTAATAACTAATTAATTATGCACTTAAAGCACTGCTGAAATACTTTGTACATATTGCAACTAACTGTTTAAGGTATATAACTTTCACAAAGTTTTCTTTAGTTAATTATTATCTTTAACTTATTCTCGTTTTCGTGCTGTCATAAGTTGTAGAGTAGGGGGTTTTAGACTCAAATTTTCTTTCAAAAATCTGTTAGTTAAAAATTAACATTTCCTTTTTTAATTGCAATGTAAAATTTGGATTTCTTTTGCATTGATTTTCAGGTTTAAATTCTCTCTCAAACGAACTTGGAATTTCGTTATGGCTGAAAATCATTTCTAACTATTATGTCACTCTCACAGCTTGAGTTCTCTTTAATCTTCTTCTCTCTGTTTAATAGTAACAGATGAAGAGCATGGGTCGGGGCAGGAAGGTTAATGGATGCAAGCGAAATTGTTAACTAGTGCTAGGTCATGCAACTCTACGGAGGACATGACTTATATATATATTTTTTAAACTATTTTAGGTGGGAATGTTACTTGCATCTATGGCCTTGCAGAAACCCATTTCCAACTAGGTCTTTGTGGAAGTGAGAAAATGCAGAGTTTTTGCTGGTCCTTGATAAAGCCAAGGCTCAGTATTCTCGACACCTTCTACATTCAGTTGTTTTATTTTATTTATTTGTCTTTTCTCCTTTTACTCACACAGGTAGATATATAACCTTTTCTATGTGGTACTAGGTGTGAGTCAAAATTATATATGCATTTTTTTGCTTAGGTATCTTCTTTATAGAATATATATATATATATATGTGTGTAACAAAAAATTCGTCCTCGAAGACTGCAGTGTGCTAAACAAGTTCAACACAGGTAGTGACCATAGATTGGTGAGATGTAAGATGCACCTCAACACTAAACTGGAACGTGGCAAGCTCATAAGACAAACAAAATGTATTGACATAACCAACCTTAAAAAACACCATAATACTTTCAAGTTGGAACTGAAGAACAGATTCTCTGCTTTAGAAGGCCTAACATCGGAAGAAGTGGATATTTCGGAAGTTAACAGAAAAGTAACCAAAGCTCTTATGGAAACAGCAACAAAATTAGCTGGGTCTAAGAACAAGTTGCATGTAAACAAATTATCAGGAAAAACCAAAATGTTGATGCAAAAAAGAAGAGAGATGAGGACAACTAAAGAAGATGTGACTTCCAAAGTGGAATATATAGAGCTATGCAAGACAGCACGAAAAAGTATCACTGAAGACGTAAGGAAATTCAACTGTGAGCTAGTGAGGAAAGCAATTGAAAACAACCAAAGCCTAAAGATAGCAAAGGGACATCTCAGTAAGGGAAGAAAACAGATTATGGCTCTGAGAAAAGAAGATGGTTCTATAACAAGAAATAGAGGTGAAATTTTGACAAGAGTGAAAGATTTCTACTCCAAATTATATGAAAGGGATGATACATGTACTCTAGACATCATGAAAGGTACCAGAGTTCTTCCAGTCCTCTCAGCAGAAGTTGCACATGCAATCAAGAACATGAAGCGGGGGAAAGCTCCAGGAGAAGATGGAATTACTATAGACATCATACAAGAAGCAAGTGGAGAAATTGAAACAGTACTCGCCCAAATTTTCACTCGATGCCTTAATGAAGGGAAGATTCCTGAGGATTGGAACAATGCTACAATGATCCTGCTACATAAAAAAGGTGACATTGAGGATCTCAGGAACTACAGACCTATCAGCCTCCTATCAGTGGTTTATAAAATCTTCACTAAAGTTCTTTTACACCGCTTGAAGGTAACACTGGACATGGCTCAACCGAGAGAACAAGCTGGATTCAGGAGTGGCTACAGCACAATAGATCATATCCACGTACTGAGAGAACTAATTGAAAGAGCGAGGGAATATGAACTTCCATTGTGCATGGCTTTTATCGATTATGAAAAAGCCTTTGATTCGGTGAAACCATCAGCAGTTACCACGGCTCTGAAATCCTGCGGTATTGAAGATGCATACATTAATATTATTAATAACATCTATGAAAATGCAAGTGCAAAGATTCAGCTGTTTGAAAATACAACACACATAAAAATTGGAAAGGGAGTGAGACAAGGTGACACCATATCTCCGAAGCTCTTTAATGCCACATTGGAAAATGTCTTTCAATCACTGAACTGGGAAAACAAAGGGATAAAGATTAATGGAGATTATCTAACCCACCTTCGTTTTGCTGATGACGTAGTCATTTTTTGCAACTACCCCATCAGAGCTGCAGAGTATGATCCAGGAACTTGCTGACAAGAGTAAAGAAGTGGGATTAAAAATGAACTTTCAGAAGACAAAAGTGATGTTCAATGCTTTTACAAGAAATGAAGATTTATCGATTGATGGAGAAAAACTGGAGATAACAGATACGTATGTTTATCTTGGACAGCAGATATCAAGTGAGGGTCACATTGATGAAGAAATTAATCGGCGTACAAAACTTGCCTGGAGAGCTTTTGGAAGAAACAGCATAATTTTCAAGAGCAATATGCCATTATGTCTTAAAAGAAAAGTGTTTGATCAATGCATCCTTCCAGTGCTTACGTATGGTGCAGAGACGTGGACCTTAACTAAAAGAGACATGCAAAGGCTGCAGACAACTCAAAGAAGCATGGAGAGGTGCATGCTTGGTATAACCAGGAGAGATAAGAAGAGGAACTCGTGGATCCGAAAAATGACAAGAGTGGAAGACATCATGATCAGAGTTAAATCCCTGAAATGGCAATGGGCTGGACATACTGCCAGAAGGACAGACCATAGATGGACAGCCGAAATTTTAGATTGGATTCCAAGGGACAGGAAAAGACCCAGAAAAAGACCACATGGGAGATGGGTGGATGAAATTCGTAAATATGCGGGAGTGACATGGAGGAGACTGGCACAAGACAGACCGTTGTGGAGGAAACTTGGGAGACCTTCGTCCAGCAGTGGATTGATAATGGTTGACAATGATGATGATGATGATACATATACATATTTATTTTTTTACTTTAATGACAGATTCTGTTCAATTTCTTTGCAATTCAAGAAGTGTAAAGCACATACACTGATGCTACCTTGGTTTTTTATGCTTTCCAACCATAGGTTGAAGAAGCGTATATGCTCCAGCTTTGTCCGTTTGTCTGCATGATAACTCGTGTAAAAATGGTTCGATTTTGATGAAATTTTAGCATGTGGTATGGGACGAATCCTATTGAGAATGGACGAAATGGGGTCAAAGGTCAGGACATAGGAGTGGAATGCATTCCATTGTCCTTATGCATCATAACTTGCGTAAATATGGCTTGATTTCGATGAAATTTTAGTATGTCGTAGGGGACCACCTGCGGACGAACCCTATTGAAAATGGGTGAAGTGGGGTCAACAGTCAGGACATAGGAGTGGGATCCATTCCATCACCCTTATGCGTCATAACTTAAGTAAAAATGCTTGTATTGTGACAAAACTTTAGTATGCTGTTCCGGAGGTATACTGAACCAATTCTGTTTAATATCATCGAAATGGAGTCAAAGGTCAGGACACAGGAGCGAAATTTATTCCACAGTCATTATCCTCATAACTTGAATAATAACTTGAGTAATAATTTCTGGTATGTTGGAAAGTGTATCATAATCAATGCAATGCATGATTTTACTAACTTGTTGATAATACAATGAAAGACATCTCACTTAATTGAGTGGGAAATTAAACAGTGAATGCTGTGTCCCTTGACAGTCTGGATTTTAAAGTTCTGATGGTGTATTGGTTGGTAAAAGGCCAAACTTGCAAGAGGTTGTCTCCTTTTCATAAGCTTAGATAGAATGATCAAAACTAAACTGAGTGAAAAGTTCCCTAACTAAATTACCATCAACTCAGATGATACCTAATGATGTTCAAACCATAAATTTCCAAAGGTCACACAAAAAAAAAAATCTGTAATTCTGGTTTCCAATAAACTTACTCTATTTTTTTCTGTGCATTTATGGATTCAATCCATCTGGATCCAGATCTACACTTTGGTTTGCAGCCTGACACCACAGCCATGCAACACACACATATGAATCATCTCAACACTTTTAAACGAAGCCCCCACCCCCGCCCAACTTAATTACACCACTGAATCATTCTATCGCTGTCTAGTATAGCTTTTAACTTCCTAAAGAGCTCTCTGCTTTGCAAAAGCTTGTTTCAATCTGGCAGGGATGGTGTGGGGAACCAACATCGCACAAACAATGGACGTCAAAGTTTGTCGATGACATAGATCAACACTGCATGTGTGGACGAAATTATTCAGGCAACTGAACGGTAGCTTCATGCTATGTTGCTTCTGAGCTGGGATTAAGCGATGGCATTGTTCAACATCTTGTGGTGGATGTTTTGCAGTACTCCAAGGTTTGTGCCAGATGAGTGCCATTTTCATTTCTCACAAAGCAGCATGAATGGTGGCATGTTTGACATTCTTGCAGCATTACACTAAAGATGGACAGAGCTTTCTTGACCATATTGTGATTGGAGAAAAGATGTGGTTCCATCACTTCTCTCCCACCAGCAGAAGAGCTTCCATGAAATGGGAACACACTGCTTCACCACAGAGGAGGAAGCTTAAAGGCGCACTGTCTGCTGAAAAAATCATGGCATCTGTTTTCGGGGATTCCTCAGGTACGCTTTTAGTGGACTTCTTAGAGCATGGACGCATCAATGCTGATTAGTACTGTGACACGCTGAAAAAAATTGCACGAGAGTATGTGATAAAAATGACCAGGTTTGCTGAAAGATGGTGTTATTCTCCTTCATGATAGCACGAGGCAGCACACTGCAAACACCACACAGCACTTGCTCCAAATTCTAGCAGGAGGTGTGGAAACACCCAGTCTACAGCTCAAACTTGGATCCTAGTGACTTTCACCTCTTTCCTGCCCTGAAACAGCACCTGTCTGGTACTTGCTTCCCGTGACGTAAAAACAGCTGCAACAAACTGGCTACATCAGCAGGAACATGAATATTTTTAGTCTGGGATGAACAAGATGCTCATGCAGTCGGACAAATGTCTGAATTGTCACAGTGAAATTTTGTCGAGAAATAGTGCTTCATATCCTTTGTCACATCACACAAACACTGCTTTGGTTGGTGAGTTCTTGTCTCTTACTCAAGCATGTAATCTTTTTTTCTGATTAACCCTCATATATCAAACGTAAGTAAAATGTAGGACAATCAGTAACTTTGATTCAGCAGATAATCTTGTATTGAGGAACTAATCTCTGAATCTCAGAGAACAGCTTAGTGATATATATGTGCAGTCTTTTCCAACTAAAAATTGTTTGTTTATTTAATGATGGGATTCAAAAATCTACACAATGGTAAGAGATAATTATAAATCCTAATGGAAATAAGGTGACCAATTAAATTTATAAAATGGATTTCATTCCTCCTTCAGTACAAAAGGAGGAATTCCTACATCACCTTACTATTTTATGAATTTGCTTCAGCAATCAGAAAGAAAAAAACAAACACTGTTTACAAAATTTTTAAACAAAACTATTACAAAAATTAAATAACTTACTGTTATTTCCTTCTTTTTATCAAATCCTAATCCATGGTGAAGCAGTGCAGTTACATAACATGCATCAAGACATAAAAATGGCTGGTCTCTTCTCTCTCCAGAGCACACTATAAAAAATCACATGTCGATATACAAATAATTGAAATGGAACAGAATGTCTAAAAACAATTCATAAATTTGATTTACATAAGAATTTGCTTTTACTAGATTCCATATGGAAACACTGAGCTCTCCCTTTAAGCACTACAATGCATGAAATGGAATCACAAATTTAAGTCTCATCTTCAATAGGATCATGTCTAACTGCAAGAAAATAATAAAATATATATTCCCCATATTTGCACGATTGATTTTATAACTACAGAATGTCCTTTTAATGACTTGTTGTTCTGCGATTTTAAGTGAATCCAGATTCAGTTCATGACCAGTTTCATCTGCTGTAATTTACCTTCTGCAAAATAATTTAATGCAGTTTTGCATGTATAGTTTTAATCATGGTACATACTGTAATTTTAAATGCATACATAATCAGACGTTTTAAACTTTAAAGCCTAACTTAAGAAAATAAAACTTATTTTATGGCTAATATTCCTTTATTCCTCTGGCATGCAATTTTAAACTTTAAAATATTTCAATATCAGTTAAACTTGACTACAGAAATGCTTGTTTGTGATAACTGCATTAGGCCAATATATTACTGCTAAAAAAACTTCCATGATAAATTTAAAATGTACAAATGCTGATTTTGTGAAAGAGAGTAAGCTGAATATAAAACTGGCTGGATGATAACATAGCACAAAATAATTACACTGCTCAGATCACACGAAATACTGCTATCTAATTTTGTTCACACACGTGAAAATATTTTACATTACTTTCTGTCGCATAATTCATTAACTATTTTACTATATTTTGTTTAGACTATTTCTTACCTTAATTAATAATACAAAGAGAAATCTAAAATTCCACAATGAAAGAGCATACACTTTAAGAATGTGATATAAAAAATAAAATATAAAACAAAGAACAAACAGAAATACCCATTAATTAGAAAAAGAAAAAGCAAAGTACAACACAAAATAACCTAGTAAATTAACTTTTTTAAATTAACCAAAATGTTCAGTGAAAAACTATATTAAACTACATTACCACTCTTTATATGTGCAAGCAATCTTTAAAAATAAAACAGCTATCATTATGCTTTAAAATAAAAAAGGAGAGATAAGAGTTGAACTGTAACGCTTCATGCTTCAGAACCTGTTTGTATCTATATATATACAGGGGTCACACTGCTGATCACATTCTTTGCAATTTGTGAAAAAAAAAAATCACTTTGGCGATGGATGAAAGTTTTGGTGAAACTATTGGCAATCACCTTTTTTAATAATATTTTGCTGTTTAATCATAAAGAATATATAACCTATTGTTTTTGTACTATTATAATGCTTTGTTTTTTATATTTCCCATGGAGAGTGGAAAAAATGGCAACTTCAGATTACATTTGGAGAAAAAAAAATTGAATTTGGCAAATGAGTTGGCAAAAACTTTGAAACAGCCAGAGCTACTTCTTTCATCAAAAGAACTTTAAGAAAAATTATTCTGAATAATAGAGTTAGGTTGGCAGATCTGCTTTAATTTTCTACACAGTTAATAATATGATTCTGACCAATGAAAGCCTTTTGGAAGTTGGCTAGAGGATGATATTAACTACAAAAAGGAACCTTAGTGCTATGGATAAGGAGGTCCTATTAAAAATAAAAAATTAAATAATATAAACAAAATCACAAAAAAAACTTAAAAATCTGTTAATAAAAATAAATATAAAAGAAAACTAGTTATTCACTCACTAGAATAGCTCTACTAAAAATAGTAAAACTAACATTAAAATTAATAGGATTCTGAATAGTCTACAGAAGCTCACTAAGGTGATTAAATACATGCAAAGATTATTAAATACACTACTTGTGTATTTCATAATATTTCTCATGTATTCTGGAGAGTTAATTCTGCTCTTTCTGATCATACAGGTCCACAATCTTAATTATAGTTTTTTCTCTAGTTAAAATCTCTGCGAGTAGGATTTTTTCAGTGTGTGGAGGCCTTCAGCCCCACCCACACTGCCCCCCAGCGACTAGGGAGTGGCAGGGGTGTTTGGAAGTTTGGGTTAAAAGGTCGGCCATGTTTCCTCAAGAGTGGAAGAAGTTAAGTTGCATAAGAGGTAAGCTCTCTTCATTGTCTTTGGGTTTTAGGTTTTCCAGGTTCAATATTTGAACTTGAACATTTTTCTTTTTTTGCTTTAAACATTTAGGCACTAGCAAGTCTATTAACTTTTTTGCGGATTTTAACTCTTTCTTTTCTTGGTATCTTTGCGCGTTTTTTAGGGAACTAAGGCCAAGCAGCCGGCTGTTTCATTGTTCTTGTAGTCTGCGCTGTGTTTTCAATGTAGTTAAGTTCTTAATAACTACTTAATTATGCACTTAATGCACTTCTGAAATACTTTGTACATATTGCAACTAATTGTTTATGTCATATAACCTTCACAAAGCATTTCTTTAGTTAATTATTGTCTTTATTTTATTCTCGTTTTTGTGTTGTCAGAAGTTGTGGAGTAGGGGTTTTTTATAATCCAGTTTTCTTTCAAGAATCTGTGCTTTAGAAAAAAAATTAATATTTCCTTTTTTATTGCAATGTTAAGAATTTGTAATACTTTTGTATTGCTATTCAGGTTTAAATTCTCTCTCAGGCGAACTTGGCAATTTGTTATTGCTGAACATTATTTCTGATACATTATGTCACTCCTACAACTTGAGTTTTCTATAATCACCTTCTTTCTGTTTAATAGTAACAGATGAAGAGCATGGGTCGGGCCAGGGAAGTTATGGATGCAAGCTAAATTGTTAACTAAAGCTTGGTCATACAACTCTGCGGAGGTCATGACATATATATATTTTTTTAATTTTTTTTTTGGTGGGCTTATTACTTGCATCTATGACTTTGCAGAAACCCATTTCCAAATTGGTCTTTGTGGAAGTGAGAAAATGCAGAGGTTTTTCTGGTCCTTGATAAAGCCAAGGCTCAGTATTCTCGACACTTTCTACATTCAGTTGTTCTATTTTTTTCTCTTTTTACTCACACCGGTCAATACATAACATTTTCTATGTTGTACTTTGTATGAGTCAAATTTTTTTTTGCTTCAGTCTCTTCTTAATAGAATATATATATATATATATATATATATATATATATATATATATATCATCATCATCATCATTGTCAACCATTATCAATCCACTGCTGGACGAAGGTCTCCCCAAGTTTCCTCCACAACGGTCTGTCTTGTGCCAGTCTCCTCCATGTCACTCCCGCATATTTACGAATTTCATCCACCCATCTCCCATGTGGTCTTTTTCTGGGTCTTTTCCTGTCCCTTGGAATCCAATCTAAAATTTCGGCTGTCCATCTATGGTCTGTCCTTCTGGCAGTATGTCCAGCCCATTGCCATTTCAGGGATTTAACTCTGATCATGATGTCTTCCACTTTCGTCATTTTTCGGATCCACGAGTTCCTCTTCTTATCTCTCCTGGTTATACCAAGCATGCACCTCTCCATGCTTCTTTGAGTTGTCTGCATCCTTTGTATGTCTCTTTTAGTTAAGGTCCACGTCTCTGCACCATACGTAAGCACTGGAAGGATGCATTGATCAAACACTTTTCTTTTAAGACATAATGGCATATTGCTCTTGAAAATTATGCTGTTTCTTCCAAAAGCTCTCCAGGCAAGTTTTGTACGCCGATTAATTTCTTCATCAATGTGACCCTCACTTGATATCTGCTGTCCAAGATAAACATATGTATCTGTTATCTCCAGTTTTTCTCCATCAATCGATAAATCTTCATTTCTTGTAAAAGCATTGAACATCACTTTTGTCTTCTGAAAGTTCATTTTTAATCCCACTTCTTTACTCTTGTCAGCAAGTTCCTGGATCATACTCTGCAGCTCTGATGGGGTAGTTGCAAAAATGACTACGTCATCAGCAAAACGAAGGTGGGTTAGATAATCTCCATTAATCTTTATCCCTTTGTTTTCCCAGTTCAGTGATTGAAAGACATTTTCCAATGTGGCATTAAAGAGCTTCGGAGATATGGTGTCACCTTGTCTCACTCCCTTTCCAATTTTTATGTGTGTTGTATTTTCAAACAGCCGAATCTTTGCACTTGCATTTTCATAGATGTTATTAATAATATTAATGTATGCATCTTCAATACCGCAGGATTTCAGAGCCGTGGTAACTGCTGATGGTTTCACCGAATCAAAGGCTTTTTCATAATCGATAAAAGCCATGCACAATGGAAGTTCATATTCCTTCGCTCTTTCAATTAGTTCTCTCAGTACGTGGATATGATCTATTGTGCTGTAGCCACTCCTGAATCCAGCTTGTTCTTTCGGTTGAGCCATGTCCAGTGTTACCTTCAAGCGGTGTGAAAGAACTTTAGTGAAGATTTTATAAACCACTGATAGGAGGCTGATAGGTCTGTAGTTCCTGAGATCCTCAATGTCACCTTTTTTATGTAGCAGGATCATTGTAGCGTTGTTCCAATCCTCAGGAATCTTTCCTTCATTAAGGCATCGAGTGAAAATTTGGGCGAGTACTGTTTCAATTTCTCCACTTGCTTCTTGTATGATGTCTATAGTAATTCCATCTTCTCCTGGAGCTTTCCCCGCTTCATGTTCTTGATTGCATGAGCAACTTCTGCTGGGAGGACTGGAAGAACTCTGGTACCTTTCATGATGTCTGGAGTACATGTATCATCCCTTTCATATAATTTGGAGTAGAAATCTTTCACTCTTGTCAAAATTTCGCCTCTATTTCTTGTTATAGAACCATCTTCTTTTCTCAGAGCCATAATCTGTTTTCTTCCCTTACTGAGATGTCCCTTTGCTATCTTAAGGCTTTGGTTGTTTTCAATTGCTTTCCTCACTAGCTCACAGTTGAATTTCCTTACGTCTTCAGTGATACTTTTTCGTGTTGTCTTGCATAGCTCTATATATTCCACTTTGGAAGTCACATCTTCTTTAGTTGTCCTCATCTCTCTTCTTTTTGCATCAACATTTTGGTTTTTCCTGATAATTTGTTCACATGCAACTTGTTCTTAGACCCAGCTAATTTTGTTGCTGTTTCCATTAGAGCTTTGGTTACTTTTCTGTTAACTTCCGAAATATCCACTTCTTCCGATGTTAGGCCTTCTAAAGCAGAGAATCTGTTCTTCAGTTCCAACTTGAAAGTATTATGGTGTTTTTAAGGTTGGTTATGTCAATACATTTTGTTTGTCTTATGAGCTTGCCACGTTCCAGTTTAGTGTTGAGGTGCATCTTACATCTCACCAATCTATGGTCACTACCTGTGTTGAACTTGTTCAGCACACTGCAGTCTTCGATGACGAATTTTTTGTTACACATAATAAAATCAATTTCACTTGTCGTCCCAATTGGATGTCTCCATGTCCATTTCCTGTGTGGCTTTTTCTTGAAAAAGGAGTTCAAGATGAAAAATCCTTCTGCCTCTGCAAACTCAACGAGAGTATTTCCACGCTGGTTTCTGTTGCCGTGACCAAATTTACCTACTGAAGTTTCATTCTGTTGCCGTTGCCCTATTTTTGCATTGAAATCTCCCATAATTATCTTCAAGTGCTGCTTACTATATATATATAGTAAGCATATATATATATATCTCATATATATATATATATCTCATATATATATATATATATATATATATATACACACACCAGTGGTGTTGCATGCCCATTTAGGTTGGGTGTGCGCTGTACAGGCAAAACAACATGCAAAAATTTTATTATGTAACCAACCCAAGCTGAAAAATTCATGAACTGATTTTGAACCTACGAAAGCAGTTTTTTAGGAGTCGTTTACTGAAAAAAAGAATGGATTTTTGATATCCCATCCTATATGGATAACAAAAATTCAAATTCTGTTTTTAAAGCTGTGCTCATGAACACATCGATTCGCACTGCGACAAAAAGACAGAAAAACTGCAATTCCTGGCAAAACATTGAATTGTATTTATGACTCCACGTGATTCCAAACACAAACATATGACCAGTAGTGTTTTTTAAGGTGTGCACACCCTGAGAAGTTTTTAGCTTTGCATTGAAACCAAAAGGAGATAAAAACGTGACCTGCAGCGCCATCTGGAGAGCTTTGTATCACAGTTGCTTTACACGCCTCGGGTGTCTGTTGGCCAAACAGGACACCTGAGGTGTGAAAATCTTTGTACAATCCGCCGTAAGCAGAACGGTACACGGGAAATCGGGAACCACTTGAAAGCTGTCTGATTCGGTAGTACAACCAAAAATAATAAAAAATAAACAAAACAGCCTATGTCCACCGGAAAGAAATTAGCTGCCCAAAGGTGAAAGAATTATTCAAATCGGTTCAGTAGTTTTCGAGATTACCTCAAACACACAAAGTTTCTCTCTTCACATATTAGTATAGATTATATAATGATACCAAAAATAAAAATAAAAAAATGTTAAAACCAAACTGGCAAAATAAAACAAATTTTTAACCCCATTGTGAAGTTATCTAGACACGATATCATTTCGGGTCACTGAAAGAATGCCTCAATACTCCAATGCAAGCTGGTCAACGATGGGTAAGCACATCGTTGACCAGCTCATCCCAGAATCAAAATCCCAAAGATTTCACCATTCCATTCGTCAATATCTCTAAGCGGACGCTCACTGTTGAGGAAACTAAAGTTTTGGAACTCGGACCAAAGTTCTGTTTCCAATCGAACCCCAAAGATGAACTACGCCAACTATGTTGCTCTGGGCTGAGATCGAGGTACAATAATAAACAAACACTAGGTAATTTTAAAATTCCGAGGGCGATTTCGAACCTTTGAAATGACAGATCAATAGTGTTGACGCTAACGGACAAATCTGGTCAGATAGCTATTATGAACACAGCGGATTACAATAAGAAACTAGAGGACTTTATTTCCGATTCTGGATTTACAGTCTTACGAACTAACCATCTAAATTCTTGGGTTGCATGGGTACAATGAGTTGCAAGACTACCAGCTCTTCCGGAAGATCTCAAGAAAGCCGCCAAATTACCGCCTGGCCCTCAGATCCCAAAGCTCTTTGGTAGACTTAAACACCACAAGCCCGGCAATCCATTGAGACCAATTGTGTCCAGAAGGTCCGCACTGACCTACCACTTAGAGAAGGCATTATCCAGATTCCTGACTAGTCATCTACCTGAATCGGACATTGTGTTAACTTCTACTTCAGATTTCATCACAAAAATCAAGCAACTCACTGTTCAACAACATGATATTATCGGCAGTTTTGACATGGTATGCCTTTACCCAACAGTCCCCGTGCCGGAAGCCATCTGAACGTTGAAAGGGGCTGTTTCTAATTCATCAGTTTATTCGCAAGAGCCTTGCCTCAGCATCTTCAAATTAATGGACTTGATCTCAAATTCCAGCTACTTCAGTTTCCAAGGGCACGTTTATAAGCAAGTAAATGGTGCTCCGATGAGATCTTCGCTTTCAGCCATTCACGCAGAAGCAATGCTGTGCCCCATTGAGCAACATGTATTCATTAACATCACCCCAAGGCCTACCACCTGGCTGCGATATGCGGATGACATATTTTTCATATGGCCTGATGGACAGGAGACTCTCCCATCTTTCCTCGATAAAGTCAATTATATACACCCTACGATCAATCTCACTATGGAGCTTGAGTGCAGTGGCACCTTACCTTATCTCGACGTCTTAGTGAGAAAATCACATGACAATCGCCTTTGTACAGAAGTCTATTATAAACCCACCTCCGTTCCCAACTTGATGATCTGCAGTTCATTCTGTCCCGATGATTACAAGACGGCCTTCTTCTGGTCTCGAATCAGAAGAGCCTTCCCAGTCTCCTCAGATGTTCGTTCTAGAGATTCGGAACTAGAAAAGATCGTCGAATTGGCCACTGAGGCAGGATATACGTCGAACCAGATGCATAACTTTATCGAAAAAGCCAGAACCAGCCGTGTCAATCTTTCTATGCCACAACTTCGCTACTTGGGCTCTATTCCCTACATACCAAAAGTTTCCAATCAACTCAAAAACGCGCTCAGGAGGATGAGCTTCAGTGTCGGCATAAGGTCTCCGGCATCTTTATATACGATGCTCAAGAGAAATATTGACAAACCCCTCTTCTCAATGAGACAGGTGTTTATGCAATCCCACTACAATATCCAGACGGCTTCAGGTGATACTACATCGGAATGTCCAAACGTTCGTTTGGAATTAGAATCAATGAATATAAAGGGATACAAAAGACGGTAAAATAACCACTGCCCTATCAAGAGAGGTCAAGTTTAAGTCCGCTGATCCTATGTGGAATGATATCAAGAAATTAGTTTCATACTCCACACCTAAATCTACTGGCATCCGCGAAACCTTGGAAATCTTGACCAGCAGCGAGGCTTGTAATGATAGCGTCTCTCTTGAGTTGCCATGCATTTGGAATCAATTCTTCAAATAATGCTGTGTTTTCTACCACAGTACCGCACACCCAACCAGCGTGACCTTGTTTCTTCGAAAGACTGATCACATTTGCGTCTATTCATTTATTGTCTAGACAAGTCACCACGTTCAAATTGTTGAAGTGTTCCATTATCCAGTTAGCTGTCTACTTTCCTTGAAAAAGCCATCTGGTTGATGTGTGAAAGCTTGGAAACTTTTATTTATATTCTACGCCAAGAAATTCGGATCACTAGTACTATTTTAAGGGTAAGCACATGTTTATACAATAATGAGGAAAGCCATCATTAAATTTGTATATGAGTAGTTGGAAAAATTAAAAATTAATGGGAATATTACGAAAAAATTTTTGTTGGTGACCCATCTTACAGACTGCCCATTAATATTTGAATCGTTTATTATAGTTATGCATTTTATTACGATTCGTGTTATATGAGATGAAAAAATTTCAGTCACAGCTTTTTCAAGTGTGCATGGCACGAGTTAGGGACAAGTCAGAAATAAATCCGAAAACGTAATATTGTTTGTATATGTTAAATAAATTGTGACTCTGTGCGGATGTGCACTGCACACCCCGAATATCGCCTCTGATATATACTTCTTCATAGTAAACTGTGAAGGAGTAAAACAACAATGAAAACTAATGTCATTACAGTTTTGTTCTCTTTCAGTATAGTCAAATGTTTTGAAATGAGAGAGAGAGAGAGAGAAGAGAAGAGAAGGGAAGGGAAGAGAAGGAAGGAGAAAAATTTTTCTTTCACACTGCACAGTAGTTACAATTTTTCCCAGTACATTAATAAATATATATAACTATTGTAAATAGTTAAAAAGAAAATCTCACTAAAATGTATAGCAAGCTTTCTATAGAAGAGTAAATACTTATCAGCTACTTGCCTTTCTTAGAAGACAGATAGTAATCTCCAACAGTAACTACACCTCCCTCTTCTCCTAAAATAATGTTAAAAAAAAAAAAAAGTTAGAAAACATATTTTAATACGGAAATCAAAGTGCATTAAATCTCTTTCTACCAAATATTTGTAAAATTCTGCTATTTGCTGCATAATATATAAGAAAATTCACATACTTCAAGAGGGGTAAATATTATATGAAACAAATTTCTTATGTCTTTTGATATAAAAGATGACATACTTTTGTTACCATTTCTTGGCTGTAAATCTCTGCATATGACACTTCACTCGTAAAATAGAAGTCTAATAGAGACATCTTATTGTACCAGATTGCTCTAAATTTTCCCAATTCATCCACAAGAAACCAATAAATCACAAGAAATACAGATATACATTTTTAGTTTGATTGGAACTATTCTTTTTTCAATTATTTCTTATTTAACACCAAAAATTGAATTCAATTGCATACCAGTTTTGAATTTTCAGCTGTAACTTGAAGACCAGCAAGATCTATAAAGATGACGTCAATTTTGCTGTTGGTACAGGTAGGTTGTGTTACTTTCATCAAATACACTAAGAAGCGCCAGTTTTTCATGACAAATGTAATTTTCGACATCGTTCAGCAATATTATACCAGGATGGCAAATATGAAGTTTTAATGCTGTCATCATCCTCACCCCATGACTATGTGCCAATACATTGTTCAAAGGGCATACACTCCTATACTACACATACATGAGACTGACAATGAAAAAAAAAAAGAACTTTTTGACAGGATAAAAAATCAGAACTTGCAGCAAGAAAGTGTGAATATAACACAGCATAAGCACAACAGAAGTGCTCACTTCTATTCATTTATGTAAATATTAATCTGGAGCATAACACTCTATTAACAATATAAAATTACTGAATTCAAAACAAAATAAAATGGTTTTAAAAGATACAACTCCAAACACAGTGTTTTTATTGTTTTGTTTCGTTGTTGTACTTGCTAGAATGTCAGCTTGAGTTTTCTCTTGTGAGCAAGCCTTTCTTTCTTCTCAGCAAGTTCCACAACCACATTTGCCTTTTGTTGACACTGCAGTTGCACATCATTCATTGCTTAAATTTTTCTTTTCACCAATATCTTTCTCTTCCCATTTTTTCATTGCCACTTTCCTACCTTTTTTTTTATTTTTTGTGCCTTCACCAGATGACTATAATTTTATTTATCATGAGCCTGAGGACCATGAATGCATGATATAAAAGTTTTCATTATCTTGGATAAATGGTATAACCTTGAGAACATAAATAATTTTGAATGCCATGCACCAATTTTTCACTTTTGTTTACAGAAACTTTTTCCCTGCCGCCCCGGTGGCGCAGTGGTCTAAGGCGCTGGCCTCTGATCATTCGTCCGTAACGGGTCCGGGTTCGAATCCCAGTCAGGCATGGATGTTGTGTTTGTCTTACGGCACTGGCTCTCTCCCTTCCCTGGAACCAGTGACCCTAAATTAGGGACGGGCGACTGCTTATAGCCCATTGAGTTGCTCACGGTGGTCGTTAAACCTCCAATCAAAAAAAAAAAAAAACTTTTCCCTTCCTTATCAAGCTTAAATGCAAACATTTATGGGAGGAAATAATATTTAACAACATAGCATAGTGAAAATGTCGCAGGGGGGGATCACTTATGGGATAAACTTTTGCTCCATCTTACTTTCATTTTCGGAATCCCCCCATCCCCATTTTCAAGTTGAAATACAAATGTTTACGGAATAAAATGATATTTAACAATATTCAGCAGAAAAGGCATCACAAGAAAAATAATATGATTACAGGAGAAATCTTCACTCCATCTACCTTAGATTTTCGAACAGTCTGAAGGATGGAAGTCCGTCCTCCGACGTATCACAAAAACAACACTGCCACCACCAATTTCCAAACAACATCTGTTTCCATTCATGATTTATCTGCTCCTCCAGGCAATCACAGGATAGAATTCTTAATCTCCAGATTCATTAAACATGAATGACAATTGCTTTGACTAGCAAATCCTGTGATGGTTACATTCAAATTAATTGAAAACTTGAAACTTGGTCATTCTGGGAGGTGTAGTGGTTAGCATACTCGGGCGCTATCCGGGAAACGCGGGTTCGATTCCCTCACCAGGATGACAAAATTTTTAAGTTTTCGGATATTATCTGGTTTACCATCCTTGTCATATTTACACCAAAAAACAAATTCTCATCTTAAAAATTTATAACATCTGTTTAGTTGTGCATCGATCTCATGAATGACACAAATGATAATGGAAAAGGTGGAATTCCTCAAATCTGCAGAAGAATTTCATGCCTGAAGATTGCAGGGAAACTTAAGTGCCATCTAACTTTCATTTTTCCGAAATTGTGGCCAACAGTTTCAAACCAAAAGTACGAACACATATGCAATAATATGATATTTCACAACAATACTCGACAGAGGCAACAAACGCCACAAGAAAAACATTACGATTATGGGGGAAATCTTCACTAAGTTTAAATGAAATTCTATTTTCAGAAGTTTCAAAAGACGAAATATCATCCCCAAATGAAAAGTCTCTCTCTCTCTCTCTCTCTCTCTCTCTCTCTCTCTCTCTCTCTCTCTCTCTCTCTCTCTCTCTCACACACACACACACACACACACACACACACACACACACACACACATCCCCCCCCCTACCCAATTTCTCTTCAGTTTTGCATCAGTCTCAAGAATGATCCAAATGATGACAAAAAATGGAATGCAGTAGCATGTTCGAATGGTAATAGGGAGATGCGGGTTCGATTCCCACTCCAGGGCGATGAAATTTTCAAGTTTTCTGATGTGATTGATATTACATGAGAAACAGTAAATACAGTCAATTCAGAGATGTCTGATTGCTGTGTTAGTTATCATAATCTTGTGTATGATTGCAATGCTTCTGCATTATGTCACTGAATAACAAACCACCTAACATACATATAATATTCAAACCTTTCTTTTTACCATTAGTTGATAATTTTAATTTCATATCCTGCACATGGGCTATCACTTTATATACACAGCTCTTGCCTACCACTATACAGTCCATAAAACATAGGTTCTACTGTATTTTATTTCTAACAACACAGTTATGTTGAATAACTTTGTTGAGCAAACAAATAAGTGCATACACTGAAGTTAACATAGGAAGTAACAAAAACACTGATAATATTCTGTCCAAGTACACAATTGAAATCATAAAGTGAAACTTACCTATTATATTTAAATCTTTTGCACGATCAAAATAATATGACAAGGCATAAATTTCACGCTTCCATAATTCTTCCGGATGATCAAAAGTAGAATTAAGAAACGAAACAGCAGCTTTGTAGCATGGCTCAAAACCATACTGTCCTGACCGATCACCCCTGTAAAGAAGAAGCATTACAATTTTCTTTTCTTTTTTTTACATTGCATAACAATTGCTTAATATAGGTTTCATTCATACTGGTGCTTCAAAAACAGGGATTACTTTCATTTGCATTTTCATCTGCCAGATCTGTTTTTGTGTTCTGTGGTGGTGTATTGATCTGAACACCATCTGATGCGACAGATCTGTAGCAAATGAAAGTAATCAAACAATCAAATTTCTTGATAAGGAAACTAATGATTATGCTACCTTAGCATGGAAAGCTGTAACAATGATACTATAAGTGAAATGAAAATCAAATAAATGTTACCAAAAATTCAAAAGCCTGGGCATATCACATAGAACAGAAGTGACACGTGCAGAAATCATGAAAAATCAAAGCAATCAACATTTGCCTCATCTTCTTTAAGTATTTAATGTGCATTGTACACTAGTGCATATTTAAAACTCCAAGGCTGAACTAGATCACATACCAGGCTGTAAAGTTCAGCAAAAACAGCGAGGACAAAAGTTAGGAGTCGGGAAGCACCACCATTTTTTGGCGTGTGCCTCAGAAACATGCACGTTGTTTCTGTATCATTATTTACATCGTTAGATGGATTTGATTTACATTCTGAACTCATTTCATTTGAGCAAGGGAATTTTTCTATGGGAAATTATTTAATGTATATATAAATTTCAGTATTTGTTTAATTGGTCATAAAACTATTACATAGTTTGCAAATTAAAATATGCAAACTGGCTACTGTTTCTACAAAACGCATTATCAATGGCTACCTAAGCCTAACATGGCTATAGGTGAAATGATACATGATAAAATCTGTCATTAAAGTCATCTCTGGCAATATTCACAAAAAGAACTAATAATTATGCATTATCCAAGTATGTTATAATCGTTTTCCTTTTTTGTATCAGTACAGTTAGTCTGCAGCAGCATTTCTTCTCTTAAGAACATGTCTGCTATTTTTGTAAGAGGTATTTTCTATACAATGCTTATATAACCTGGAAATATACAGATGGTGCACCAATTTCCTTCAGTTGCTTGTACCTCACATTAGGTACTTAATTATCAGACTGAAAATGCTCACCACAAACAACACTTAAAGGTGAACTGTCATTTGGTTAAAAATCCTGCCGCAACATTGCTTCCAACCGAAGTTACTTCAGATTTTGATCTGATGAGAATTCATGGAAAGACATTTCTACAATTTTCTCTTCAGAAGACGTGCACATCGGCAAACAGCAGTAAACCATAATGAACGTGGATTATATTTTGCTATAAAAACAACGGACTGTTCGTAAAACTGTAGATAATTTTTTTAACAAACACAATCCAACCATGTAAACAACGTGGAAACAGTATTGTTTATACTTTGGGACGCAATGCCATCTAACAGCAAAAAATCATCATTCATGCCCACTGGCCAATCACCAAGACGTCTACTGTCTCCAAGGTTAATGTTACAGCCTGTTCTTCATCCAGTTCGGCCTTAAAAGCCCATAGCATTTCTGTGATGTTGGTTAACACTGCACAGAGGTAAGAGGTAAACACTTTCCTTCTTTTTACTGACTACATAAATTTTGAATGACTACTACTTTCATCATGTCATTATGGAGACTCATATCATTATGGAGAGCAATGTGATTAAGAACACTGCTACCATCAGAGGCTTTGAAATCCCCAGAAACCACTTTTACTGGCATCTACTCTTGCAATCAGTTTTTAAGTAGTTAGGAAGCCATCAGAGACATCAAGACACATGAAAGGTTATGAAATACTATATCAAAATCAGGCATGATTTTCAGAACAGAAACACTAAAGACTTTGTTGAAACTGAACCTTCATCTTCTATAAGCTTTAGGGTTGAGTGAAACAAATAAAAACTGCATTGCTGAGGCTGTAATAAAGGTAAGTGAGGTGGCAGGATGAAGACATCAGAAGGTTTGACAAGTGAGTAATATTGTTAAAGAAAAAAAAAGGGTTGCAGAAGTTTAAGCTGCATGTCACCAACCAGCTAGGAAGCTTTCAAAAGGGCTTGTCTGAAGATGAAACTATAAGTTATGGATGCTAAAATTAAGTCTTCGATGGATGTGGGGTATTACGTCAAAGGAACCTTACAAAATGGTCATATGTATTCCGGAGTCCTCTTAAATATCTGAAAAAAGGAGAAAAGTCTGTAGCTCAGACTATACTCAACAAAGATTGTAAGCTTCTGATATCACAGAAGAACATACTAAACAGATGGAATCAATATTCTGAAGCCCTGCTGAATGAAAATCCAGGGGCAAATGTACTGGTAGTTGTGACACAGAAGTTAATGACAGACATGAGAACTGGGTGACCATAGGTGCTCATGAAGTAAGAGATGCTATTTTGTCTGATGTGTGGTGAAGCTGCAGGTCCTTTGGTTATACATGACCATTCGGCTGGCACGTGAAACCAGCTTGGTTCTGGATGATTTGTAGAAGTTGGTCATTGTGCCGATTTAGACCAAAAAAAAAAGAGAAGAGAAGGATTGTATAGGCACCTCCTTAATGTGTTTCATGAGGTTGGCTCAACTGTATTGAAAATCAGAATGATGGTGGAAAATCAGCTACATGAGGGACAATAAAGTTAGATTTGAATACTGGTAAGAGATGCCAGGACAGTATAATTGTGTTCAGACAACTTTCAGAGAAGTTCCACAACATGAACCTAGATTTATATATGTTATTTAATATTGATTTCAGAAAAGCCTTTGACAGCATTAGCGAAAACTTGTTCAGTGTGTTAAAATACTAAGGAGATAAAGGCAAATTGTTAAGTCACACAAAAGCCTTCTCTTCCAAAATCCTGCAGTGGTGAGGAATGAGATAAAGATCAATTATATATCAGGAATGAAAGTTGTTCTTGCTTTAGTTTTTGGTTTATATAGATGAAATGGTTAAAGTTCATCTGCATATGCAATTTTATGGTGAATGTTGGAGCAGAGGGTCTAGTATTATCTGTTTGTTGTGTGTCAATGAGTTAGTGTTAGTTCCTAATAAATGAACTGGCTTGTGGCATATTTATCAGAGCTGGACAGGCGATGAATTTGGAAAGAGACTAAGTGCTAAAAAATCACAGTTAACTGTTCTGAGTCATACCCCCAAAAGATATTAATTGTTTGTTTAAGGAGAAGGTGCTAGAACAGTAACAGATTATTTGGGTGTAGTAATTGATGAGGTAAGAAAGTTTATTAAAAAACTAGACAACAGAACAAGAAGTACAGGGGTAAATTTCATATTGGCTTCGCAAGACTATTTTGAGATATTGGGTTGATGCACAAGTTCATGCCGTTTTATTTCACAAGTGTTTCCCAGGTCAGTAGTGACGGTGCAGCTGACCAGTTGTATATCAAAATGTAGCCAGTAATATGGTGTACCCAAATCATATTGCATTGTGTGATTGTGGCTAATGGGTTTTGGTTTTCAGGTCTGGAAATATGGAGTGTCAAGTAGAGAAGAATGAACATTTCTGACATCTGCTCCTCTACAAGTTTAACAGGTATCCTCAGCTGCTGAGGCTGCTTGACAAATTTGTGCTGTGTATGGGGAGGATGCTATTGCTCTGAAGACAGCATGCAAATGGCTTGAGTGGTTTCAAGGTGGCAATTTTGACCTCAACGACTCTCCACACTCAGGTCGTCCATTTCACTTTGATGAGGATCATTTGAACCATCTCATCCACTTGGATCTGTGTCAAACCACATGGGAATTGGCCATTGAGATGGACTGTGATCAGGCCACAGTGGTGGCGACACCTGAAACGTATGGGAAAGGTCCAGAAATTGGGGTCTTGGGTGCCTCACACTCTCACCGAGGACAACAAGAATCAGCGAATTGGCCACTGAGATGGACTGTGATCAGGCCACAGTAGTGCGACACCTGAAACGTATGGGAAAGGTCCAGAAATTGGGGTCTTGGGTGCCTCACACTCTCACCGAGGACAACAAGAATCAGCGAATTGGCCACTGAGATGGACTGTGATCAGGCCACAGTGGTGGCGACACCTGAAACGTATGGGGAAAGGTCCAGAAATTGGGGTCTTGGGTGCCTCACACTCTCACCGAGGACAACAAGAATCAGCGAATTGGCCACTGAGATGGACTGTGATCAGGCCACAGTGGTGCGACACCTGAAACGTATGGGAAAGGTCCAGAAATTGGGGTCTTGGGTGCCTCACACTCTCACCGAGGACAACAAGAATCAGCGAATTGGCCACTGAGATGGACTGTGATCAGGCCACAGTGGTGCGACACCTGAAACGTATGGGAAAGGTCCAGAAATTGGGGTCTTGGGTGCCTCACACTCTCACCAAGGACAACAAGAATCAGCGAATTGGCCACTGAGATGGACTGTGATCAGGCCACAGTGGTGCGACACCTGAAACGTATGGGAAAGGTCCAGAAATTGGGGTCTTGGGTGCCTCACACTTTCACCGAGGACAACAAGAATCAGCGTACTGCCACATGTGGTTCCTTGCTTGGCCGCTATCGCGAATGTTCTCAGCAACACAAACCCTTTCCATCACGTATTGTTACTGGAGATGAAAAGTGGTGTGTGTGTGTGAATTTCAGGCATCAGAAGGAATGGTTATATCCAAACAAGATGCCCACACCACGTCCAAAACATGACTTTCATACTACGAAGATCATGCTGTGTGCCTGGTGGGAGGCATTATTCACTGGGAAATGTTGCCAAGGAATTGGACCATCAATGCTGCACTCTATTGTGAGCAACTCCACCATGTGGAGGGAGCAATTCAGCCGAAACAGCCACATCGGCGCCATTGTGTCATTTTCCAACATGATAACACACGCCCTCACAATGCAAACATGACCAAAATGGCCATTCAGGACATGAAATGGGTGATCCTTCCACATCTGGCCTATTCCCCAGATGTTGCCCCTTCAGACTATCACCTGTTCCGATCTCTGTCAAATGCACTCTGTGGCAGAATGTTCAACAATGATGTTGATATCCAGAATTTCCTTGATGATTTCTTCACAGCAAAACCAGCACGTTTTTTCAAGAATGGTAGAATGGCATTGCAGACCTATCCAGACGTTGGGACACCATCATAAACAATTGGGGGGGGGGGGAATACATAGTTGATTGATTTACATTCCTGTAGTGTGGTGAAAAAAATGGCATGAACTTATGCATCAACCCAATAGATAGGACTAAACAAACATAAAGCTTGTTGAGAGAAATACAGAAGTTAGCCCTACACTCCTTTATGGTAGTGAGAGAGTGGTAAAGTAAGGATCTCATTTAAAAGTCAGAAGTGACTAAAATGAGAGTGGTAAAAAAATGTAGCTGGGTAAAACAGATGGTCTCAGTAGTACAACAGGATTAGTAATTCAAATATTAGACCTGAGTTTACAACAACATGCTGAAGTGGTTAGCACATGTGTGTTGTATGGAAGACGAAAGACAGACCTTGACAGGCATTGCATTTTAAGAAAGCAGCTTTTACGAACTGAGAGGAAGACCCAGAACAAGTTCTGCTGAAGCAGTAAAACTATGGTCATAATTTACAGAGATAACAGCAACACATCAGAGGCCAAAAATCTTCTGGTGAATGAAAATTGATGGGAAAAGCTCATGTATAGAAAACCAGCATTTATTATTATTTTTCTTTTGTTTTCTATTTATTTTTTTCTCTCAGTTTATATTTTCTGTTATTTCAAACTTCACACTATCTGGGTATGCAATATATGATACTACTTCATTCTGCTGAAAATATTTATTTATTAATTTTACACGATGGCATAACAGTTTTCTCACTCAAAATTTTTTTATGGTACTCTGTTTTACAATCCAAAAAAGAAAGTCAGTTTTGTGATTGACTTTACAACAAAAAGTAGGCCTACTTGTTCTTCGCAAGAAGATACATGCTACTACAAACCCTTGCACAGTGCCTTTGCATTGGGATTAAATTTCCTTTTATTGTTCATTAATTCTTCTCTGAATTCTTTAAGGAGCAGTGTCTGATGGTGTGACAGTTGAACTGTTATTGTTATACAATCTTCATAAATGAGCCTGTGATACACATCACTAAAACTTGATTCACTGCATTCTTATATGGAAAAAAAATGCATCTCAGAGATAAATGGCACAGGCAACATCACATGGGAGGTTTAAAACAAAGTCTGTATCTGCGTATGCATTTTTAATTGTAATTTCCAACAAACTTCATTCAAAGAAAAGGATGGTTAACAGAATCCTTGAAAACCAAAGCTAATGGAAACATAACCTTGAAAATCAGGCATTGGACAGGGTTGCCACTCAAAAGCAATAAAAAAATTCCCTGACTTTTCTAGGTGGTTAAGTTTATCCACAGTGTCAACCCCTATCATGTTGCGATGAATTGTTACATTTCATTCCATTCATGCATTTTCTCACCAAAGCACATATTTGTAAATTCTTTAAGTAATATGTCTTTACAAAATTATCAGCTTTTTATTAATAACAAATGCGCACATTATTTTCTGTACCATAATTCCATGAGCTTTAGCGAATACTACACACATGGAATTTGTAAATACATTCCCATAGAAACAGACCATATGTAAGAAAAAATTTGTCACTTGATTAGTTTCAGTTTTTCTATAACACAATGCAGCTAAGCTTAATGATGGAATGGCTCCTATTCAGAGAAACATGTTGCAAGAGAACCAACAAAGGACTTTCATCCATTGTTTGGTTGGTTCTCTTGTGAAGTGTTCCTCCAAGCAGGAGTACACATGTAAAGTCATTGTGCCTAACTGTTCCATGTTACAACTGTCTGCACAAATTGAGCAAAAACTTAGTAACAGACAATTTTTAAAATTCAATTTTGCATCTTTTTTTCTTTTTTGGGGAATAAAGGGAAAATATAATGCAACTGAAAGTAAGATCTACCAAATTCTAGGCAGGCAGTAATCACAAACAAAAATCTGAAATCTGAGAAAAGAAAAGTTTTGGGGAAAATTCCTGATTTTTACAAAAAAAAGGGGGGGCAAGTTTCCCTAATATTTGAAACCATTTTTTAAAATTCCCTGAGAATTCCAGATATTCCCTGTTTTCTAGGTTGCATGGGAGCCCTGTTGGATGCATTTAAACTTGTATTGATGAGAGCCTCATTTCAAATAAATTTTCTGTGAATGCACTAGAATTGATAAGTACAACTTTGTTGCATACAAAATAAACATTATAATAATAATAATATTAAGGTGCACACTAATTTTTAGCATGTTCATCAGGTCAGCCTGATATCATTATTACTGGTAAATGTTTAACTCCTGATAGCTGTTTTTCTTTTTAAGTGTTTTCAGTCTTGCTTTGTATTACTCCAAAACAATGTAGAACAGTACATCAAAGTGTACATGTGAAATTGTTGATTTCATCCTTTTTTTTTTTTTTTTTTTTGCCCTTCCTTCCTATTGATATCTGGACATATTGAGCTGACATTTTTTTCGTCCTTGTGTCAGCCATTCTGCAACTTTTAATAAAACATTTCTGTGCTACACGTGTGTTTGATCATAATTTTTATGCTGTAATAAAGCATAAAAATTATAATTCACTGTCTGCATTTTTCCTTTTCACTCTTTACTGAACTATTTCATGGATTTTCCCATATTTATTTCATTAATTTTTCACCGTGTGTATGATTTTCAGCATTGGAATATAAACATCGAATAACAAGAAATGCAAAGCATAAAATACAGCATATTGATCTGCACAAGAAAACATTACTCAAGTGTCATCAGTCATATGGGGTGGGGGAAATATTGTACTTACATGACTTTAAACTCCTCTATCCCATGTTCCCATGCCACCTTTGCCTCCGGGTGAAGACACGGACTTTGCAAAATGTTAGACTTGTAACCACCTTCTAAAAAAACAGTTATCTTTTTAGAACACCCAAAAGAGCAAAATTAAACCCAATGTACATACACATAGTGAAGTTAAACTGCACTGACATCATTTCATTCATGTCGATAATCAAGTACATTTCACTTTAAATATTGGGTTGTCGGAAAAGTCGTGACGTATTTTAGCAATGTTTTGCAAAGGTCATTTATTGACAGAAAGAACAAAGATCAATCAATGATATAATGCCTGTTTTGTTCGATAATATTTTGCCATTTTTCAGTGAGCTGCAGAATGCCTCGTTCATAGAAGGACCTGTCTTTCGTGGCGAAAAACTGTGCAAGGTGCTGATTTACAGCCTCATCTGAATTGAATGTTATACCCCGCAAGGACTGTTGAAGAGAGCGAAACAAGTGGAAGTCTGATGGCGCAAGATCAGGCGAGTATGCTGGGTGTGGTAACACATCCCATCCAAGCTCCAATAATTTTTGGCGGGTGATCAAACTTGTGTGTGGTCTCGCGTTGTCGTGATAGAACACAACACCTTTACGATGAACGAGCTCTGGACGTTTCTGGATGATGGATTCGTTTAAACTGTCCAATTGCCGACAGTACACATTTGAATTGATTGTTTGGTTCCATGCTAGGAGCTCGAAAAACACAACACCTTTAAAATCCCACCACACTGAGACCAGAACCTTCCGCTGATGAATGTCTGCTTTGGATGTCATTTGAGGCGAAGCAGCACATCGGGACCAAGACCGTTTGTGCAGCACATTGTTGTACACAATCCTCTTTTCGTCACCAATTATCAGTCGCTTCAAAAAAGGATCATTTTCCACACGTTTAATGAGCATATTGCAGATGTTTATATGCACCATCAATTGAGCTTCTTTGAGTTCATGAGGAACCCACACATCGAGCTTGCTTACGTATCCCAGCTTCTTCAGGTGGTCGTGAATGCTTGAATAATGGATGTGCAATGTGTCTGCAATCTCTCGTGTCGTGTAACGTGGGTTTGACTCAATCAATGCCTTGATTTGGTCGTCATCATCCTCTGTGAACCTCCCGGACCGAGGAGCATCGTTGAGGTCAAAATCACCAGCACGGAATTTTGCGAACCACCGCTGGCACTGACGTTCTTGTAGAGCATTATCACCGTACACTTTACGCAATTTTTCGCAAGCTTGACGCACGTTCTTCCATTTACGGAAGTAAAAGAGTAAAATATGGAGAAAATGCCCAGTTTGGTCTTCCATCTTCAACTTGATGTCAAATCTCCGCAAATCAACCAAATCGCTCACTATTCCTTTTAGAATGCAGCTAGAACTGGCAACTGTCGAATGCCATAGCGATAACAGAGCTGAGCATGCCTCTAGTACTTCCAAAACTGCCCAACCGCCATCGGGTGCCAAAATACGTCATGACTTTTCTGACAACCCAATATAATTTAGACATTTCACTTTCCAGTGAAATGTCCAAATACATGAAAATTAAATTTACCAATGTAATAACATTGCAGTGACTCAACACCAATTTCAAATGGAATACATATATGAAGGGCTCAGGTGTAAACCATGGTAACCAACACCTCTGTCGTTGTGAGATACTTAGATTATAAGTAATAAAAAAATATAAACGTTTGCACTTACCATAAATTGAAAGTTGTATTTTGGCACCATCTGTTGACATAAATGTATAATAAATACTCTAAAATGCTCAGATTACCACCATAGTTGTTTTTCGTATACAACTCATTTTTTTACAAAAATGATGGTCACCATGGTTTACGCCCAAACCCTTCATATATGTATACACATACTGCAAAATCAGGCAAGCATCTAATGCTCTTATGGTGTAAAAAGTTTTTATTTCCTACCCAATAATGTTTTCTTTTCTTTTCTTTTCATTGCAAAATGCCTTTCAACCCAAGCAACTCACATTACCTTTTTTTTGTGTGTGATGAATAATTTCAAATTAATTTTTTTGCTTGTTTGTTTTGTTTCTCTTGAAATGCATCGTTGCTATCATTGCTGGAAAAGTGAGCAAATAAGAGCAGTTGTAAATCACAATTTTATTAGTGCACATTGAAACAAAAGTTTGCTGTAGGGTTACATAAAGTCAAATAAAAGTCAGTTTAGCTGGAGGATGAAAGCACAAACATACAGTCAACACCAAAACACTTTTTTTTTTTTATGGTTCTCTGTTCTTTTCCCAATTGTGCAACAACAAAGGCTTAATGCTTCCTAGCATACTTACACTTCATGTTAGAGTTTGAGCATGTTTATTGTCATCACTTCACAATAACTTCATGCAAATATTACACTAAATAGTTTCATCCCTGTTTGGTAACAGTATTTATTTGTATGAGGGGATGCTGATTTCATAGAAGAAATAGAGTCAGGGGAATAGTTTCAACACATTATTTTACATATTTGTCTCTAAGGTTACCACACTTCTGGCACCAATACTCCAGCTTCTTTAAGCCTTCCAAATAAAAATCTGATAGTCATGCCCAAAATTACACCTCAACAGCTGATGCAGCATCGCAAGCAGACTGGAATTTGGTTCCTTTCAAATGTTTCTTCAATTTGGAAAACAAATGCCAACCAGATGGTGCTAAATCAAGTGAATAAGCAGGATGTTTCAACAGTTCAAAGTGAATTTCACTTACAGGTGCAATAACAGCCCTGTGTGCCAAAGCATTATCCTGTAAAAACAGGACTCCTTTTGGCAATTTAACCCTTGTGTTTTCGATTTCAGTTCCTGCATGTTTGTCCAGAAGAAATGTATAATATGTTACTGTGGTGGTGGCACCCTTTTCTTCCAGGTAGTCCACTAGCATTACCCCATCCTTGTCCCAGAATACAGACACCATCATTTTTGCTGCACACTTCTGTGCTTGAAACTTTTCTGGGCAAGGAAAATGGCTGTGTCTCCATTCCTGGGATTGTTCCTTGAACTCTGGATCACAACGATGTATCAGTGTTTCATTCATGGTTACCAATTAAGCCTAGAAACTGTCTGCAGGGATCATAGCATACTTCTGGAAAATTTTAGGTTGGAATTTTAGGAATTTTAGGAATTTTTAGAAAATTTTAGGAAAATTTTAGGAGTGTATTTCAATAAAAACTAGATGTATATTTGTATACATCTAGTAAAACAACTTTGTATACATTGTAAAGAGTTTGCTTCACACCCTTCAACCATATATACTGATAGACTGCGCATGACATCAAAATTTCTGGCTCCAACATAAAATCACATGACAACAGTCAAAAAGATGGGTTACACCTGCTGTGCTTATGGTTGCTCTGAGCGATGTAGTAAAGAAAGTTCTATGATTTTTCATGGGTAAGAAACGAATTAAATACCTAAGTCAATAAAGTTCAATTACTTAACCAGAAACTTGCAGCTATTGATATAAAAATATAGTAACTTAAGAAAAAAAAATGGAATGCAGGTTCCAAATTCTTCGCAAATGTTCATCACATTATAAATCACAAAATGTAAACAACCCGTTCATGCATGTATATAGCTCATAAGTAAACTTACCTGAAGAGTTTTCATTATATATGAGGCGCATTCACATAATACACCGAAAACACTGAAGTTCTGCAATGTAAATTAGTAATCATAACAGCATTTTTACACGAAATTTGGAGTCTGATGATGACGTGCCCAATGTTTGAGCCATGGCGGCTTTGATGCAGCTATTGCCAATGAGCAGTCCATTAGTATATATGGTCGAAGTTCACACCCAAATTTTTTGCATAACGTCTAATGTCTAAAGTTTAAGTATGATTTACTTCTAATGTTCAGTTCTTATCTTTTCACGTGTTATTATCATATTCAAGTATATTTACCACATTCAAGTTTCACTTTGAACATTAATATGCTGTTTAACCAGAAGCAATTCACGATTTTCACAGAAAGTTTTCAGGTTTCACATTAAATTATAATATCCTAAAAAGGTAATTGAAAACCAAGAACTATGTACAATTGTTCACTGAATTACTTTTTTCATATTATTGTTTTAACCTTTTCCTGATACGCCTATCTTTTCTGCTTCCACCACAACTAATTTACTTTGTTTTCTTTATTTCAGCTGAACCTTGTATGATCAAGTTAGAGGCAACTGCTATTTCAACAGTATTTTGTTTTTCTACAGCTTTTTGCATTCTTTCTGTTCCCTCTTGAATTACTGCTAGGAGAGCTTCTTTATCTTTTTTAAGCCTATTTATTTCTGCATCATTTTCTTTTATTTTGTCATCAAACTCAGCTTTTCTTTTTTTCTCTAGCTGCTTTTCCTTATTTTCCCTCTCTTTCTGCTTCCTTTCTTTTACCTTTTTTGATTGTTCTTCCTTCAGCTTATCAACATACTCTTTATAAAATTTATGTGAATCACGAACACTATTTAACAAATTTATTGTTATGGGAATTTCTTGTTATGGGAACTTTTTTTTTCTTTATGATGCGCTTTTACTTGTGAAAAGCCACTATTAGAAATATTGAAAATTTCTGAACACAATATACACTTAGCAGAAAATATTGTTTCAGTTGCAGAACACCATTCTTTCAACTTCACTCCGTCCAATTCTTTGGCGAGCCACGCATCTTGAAATTTCGTTTTGGATTTAGGCATCTTAAACACTTGTATTACTAACCAGAAAATGAAAGGGAAGTACAAAAACACGTTCCAATATTGCAAAACCAGACAACTTCCCGAAATTTGGCTGCGAGGATGTCAGAAGATATGAAAAAAAAAAAAAAAAAAGCAGGTCACCACTAGAGAACTGAACCTGCACAGAGAACACCATAAAAGACGTAAAACCAGAAACTATCATACGCATCTCACGCAAGTTCAGTCAAAGCGAGTCGGAGCCGAGATATATTGCGCATCGAAGGTCGCTGTCGCCGACGCATGATCGAAGGTCAATGATCACGTGCTCTACTGCCTGCCAAGATAACTCAGCTACCATCCCATCGTCATTACCGGAGGTTACGGAAGAAGACCACATGTTTCCTCTTTGCTTCCACCCACCTGCGGTTTACAATAACAAAACATCAGCAGAAAGAGGAGGTTCCACAAGGCATGTACAAAAATAAAGTACGATCTTCTGCGTGCCACGGAGTTCGTCTGCAAAGCGCAAACCAGGGGTGAAAATGACCCCTCCCCTTTTCCCTTAGATCTCTTGTTACTCTCGAAAACTGTTCGAAGGCAAAAAAATGGAACGCCCGCCCGAAGCAAGTGCATCTCGATGGCGTCATTTTTCCCTCCCTTCAGCAGCACAGCATATAGGCTGTGTTTCTACAATAACAGGTCTTTTTACCTTACCATAATGGTAAATTTATTGGCGTTAATAACGGTTGTTTTTAATAAAAATAAGCTTACGAAAATTTTAGGATGAATAGCAAATTTTAGGTCTAATTTTAGGAATTTAAGGAGGGTCACAAAATATTAGGAATTTTAGGACGAATGCGATCCCTGTGTCTGCATTCTGCTGAAAATGCTGTAACACTGCCTTAGCTAATGCAACCCAATAACTCTTCTGATACATAGTGAGGCATTTTGACACTCTTTTGGCAGAAAGCTTCCTCATGGATGATGAATCTAACATACTAGCCCATCCTAGGACAGCTGCTTTTAAGCTTTAAATAAATCTTCAAATATAGGGGATGTTGCCCGACATAGGACAGGGTGAAATTTTAAATTGAAGCAGATTGAAAATATATCAAATAGATGCCGGATTTCTGCATAGAAATATAGTAAAAACTCATTCATGTAAGAGCTAAAAATGTTTTTAGATGCAATTTTGCTCACTTTGACATCTCAAAATTTCAGTTTTTGTTGTAGGTTAGAGCATTTTAAATACATCTGGGTATTTATATTTATAATAACTGCTTCCTTTTTATGAAATTACTCTGCAATTTTATTCATTTTTATGAAATTATTATGCAATGCGAAGAAAATGAAATAAAACACGACATAACACCTAAGTAACAGAACAAATGTCTCAAGACAGTTGTTCAAGCACGTGCGTGTTGCCACAGATGAAGTCGTTTGTCTTACTAACTTTATTTATCTTCTGGTATTTCTCCTTCATTTTAAGTATTGTGCGATAGCGGTGAGCTTAATTCCGATTTTGGCCACCGTATAAAAGCAGATGGCGTTGCAAGTACTCAATGATGTCAGAGCTTTATTCCTTTTTATGAAATTACTCTGCTATGCGAAGAAAATGAAATAAAACACAAGATAACACCTACGTAACAGAACAAACGCCACAGGCAGTTGTTCTAGCATGTGCGTGTTGCCACAGATGAAGTGGTTTGTTTTACTATATTTTATTTTCCGGTATTTCTCCTTGATTTTACATATCACGTGATAGTGGTGAGCTTAGTTCTAATTTTGGCCACCGGATAAAAGCAGATGGTGCTGCAAATACTGAATGACGTCAGAGCGTTAGGGACAGATGTAGCCTATTATACAGGTTTTGTTAAAGGGACATTCCCAGAGTTTCCACCATGTTTTTAGCAGAGATTCTTTGGTTTCCCAAAATCATGTTGTGGACAGTGTGCCCATTTCGTGGAACAGTGACCACAACAAGCATTGCTGGATGGTGTTCATGCTCATTACTGAAATGTCCTGTCGTCCTTGTCTTAAATTTGGCAACTCACTTTTTAATTGTGAAATACAAAAAAAAAAAAGAAAAAAAAAAAAAAGAGACACTGATCACATGTCTCCAATATTTCACTGTAAATTTCATTCAGTGTCTTCCCATTCAGGAACTTAATTACTGCTCAGCTCTCTGCTGGCTGTGAACTCTACCTGAGAGTGCACCATCTTTACTTGAGACCTAAAAATGAAATAGTTATTCATGTCATAATGGGATCAAAATGGGTCAAAAAATATTATAAGGTACATGCTTTCATATGACAAACATTTCATTTGTTGGGGAAAAGGGTAAAGTGTGAAAGTGAAGGACTTAATATTCTGGATTTATTACTTTGTTCTAAGTGTTCCTGGGCTAAGGATACAGCCAGATCGCTCAGTGCTTATAATGTCAAGAACATAGAACAACTAACAAAAAATTTGCAAGAGTACTATGACCCCCTTCATTGTTTCCTAATACCATATTTACACTGCCTGTAACAGATTATCTTATGTTATCTGTACACATCCCTAAAAATATTACATTAAAGTCTGCACCCATAATATTCTTTTAATTATCTAAAATACGGCAGCAACTGATTTCAAAGTGATAGTGTTCCTCTTGGGTCTTTGCAGGGTGAAAAAAAAATACATCTAGAAGTAAAAATTATATATTTTAGAAAAATAAAAAATGTGAAAAAGTTGTAGTTCTTGAAAAAACAATGCTCATACCTGACTACTGCAAGAATTATTCAAAAAGATTTTGCTAGCATTTTGTGTGCATATTTTATTTATACTTATCAGAATTTGAGCTCCATTTTCTACCTATTTTTCCTGCATTATAGAACCTCAATTTTTCAATTTCCTAACCATTTCTTTTCTACTGAACCAAAAAAACCCCATATTTCCTTAAAAAGATTGTTTCTAAAAATATTTATGCTGACATATGGACATTGCTTAAAAATTCTACATTTTTTTTAAATCATAGTTTCAAAATATTCTAAAACACTTTGAGGCATTTTCAACTTTTGTTGGGTAAATTCCAGAGAAAACTCAACTTTGTAGAAGGAAAATTTTTCACAGTACTGTTGCCAAGCAACAGCTACACTCAACATGCTACTGAAACTAATATTTTTATTTAGTACAATTTCAGTCTGCAACATAACTTTCAAGAATAAATAAATCCCAAACTGGTATGTCACTACAAAAAAGATTCAATATCTGTTATTAAAGCCTCTGAAAAATGATATTTGATTTAAAACCTCCAAGCTAGTATTTATTTTTGATATATTATAAATCATTTTAACAAACAGGATAATACACATCAGCAAAGAACAAAATGTACTTACTGACATTGCTAGTGGATCTTAAAATAGCTAGTCTTGCTGACATAAGGCCCAAACCTAAATAGCTGCACAGAAAAAAATAAGATTTAGAGAAAAACTATTTCAATTGTCATAACTCATGCTGAATATATATAAACACAAAGTATAGTTACAGCATACGGTCACACACAATTAAAAATATATCTAAATTGATTTGCACAAGGTTAAAAAAAATATTGCAAGTTTTGACAGAACTGAACTTTGAGATTCATGATAATAGCAATTCCATGCAAAAAATTCTTTTAATCAGTAATATAAATTTTTTTACTCAAAAGAGACAATAACTGAGATAGTCTTTTTTATCTAGATCCAAGGCCAAATCATTAACAACTAACTGAAACAGGTTACAAACATTTATTTGTTACAGGTTCTCATTTCAAGTGAAAATTTACTTATGTGCTTCATTTTCTTTCTTGGAAAACACTTTCTTCTGAAAGCAAAAGTTTATTTTCATTTGCACAGCTTTTTAACAAATTGACCAGCTTCTGTTGTTTTGTCCATTATGTACCTTAACACCATGCTAAAAGTTTACTTTATTGGCTAGATGCCTAAACTACAAGAAAACAAATTTATAACATTTACTTTGAGATTAATAACTAGTACCATATTATTGACAAAATGAAAGGAAAAGCAGTTCGTCTGATTATAAAGCCTACTTCTTCCCAGCTCCTTTCACACAAGCAGTTCCAGCCCTCTCACAGTGCTGTTAAGTACCATTACCAATTTTGAGGTTTTTCGCTTGAAAAAAGGAGGAGAAATCTTTACTTGGTTTATTGATACAGTAAAAGAATGTAATGAATGGAAAGCAAGTATTCCATTAGAAAAATTCATGAACAAAAATATGAACTTTTTCTCCACAACCAGCATTTCCTTTTTTTCTTCTTTCTTTTTTTTTTTTTTTTTTCCTCATATGACTCCCATATAAACTGATTTTCTTCCTTGGAAAACACTTTCTTCTACAAAAAATTTGGCTTCTAAGTATATATACAGAACTTTCAGAATACTATGGGGTTTTTTAACAATTTGGTAACAACTTTTTAAATCAAGGTCAAGTAACCTAAAATTTTGAGAAACACATTTAAAAACCATCCAGCCTGCTAAGCCAAGCTGATTTCCACAATCCATTTTATATTTTATCACTTGAATTGGAAAACCTAAAAAATTCCCATTAAAAAGAAAACAGTGACAGAAAAAAATTCTGAACTGCTCATTAAAGTGTTAATTGTACCACACTTTGCATACATGTCTTTTTGAACTTTCTGCTTAAAAGGGAGAGAAAATTTTGAAGAAAAAAATCTAAGCAATGAAAATTATGCTTAGTACCAGCAGTGTGGAGTGAGTAAATAACCCCATAACCCCAGACACCATTTTATCACATAAGTCTTCTGGGATTGGTAGTAGTTGGTTGGATTTTATAGTTTTATGACATAAGGGATAGGTTCGACTATGAGTAGGGATACGTAATTTTCGTATTTACGAAATAGATGCGAATAAATGTGAAACTTGCAATATAAGCGAATGAATACGGAAATTTGATTTTAACTACTTTTTCGTGATATCTCGATAATTAACGTTTTTAAAGCAAAAATAGGGCGTAATTTCGCGCACCACTTGCGCTGTGCGTGTCCTACTCAGCATGCGTTACTTGGGAAACCCCAGGCTACGCCTCTTTTCCTCTTGGCGAGTCAGCCAGCGCCGCTCAGTCGCACTGACTGGCTGGCTGGCCTTGAATGAGCATGTGTTTGTTTTTTGCATTTCGCTAAGAGACTACAAACTACAATGCCTGCAATCTGTTTGATAGACGTATATCAATATGGGCCGCCCTAAGAAGGAATTAGTTGACAGAGTGAAAGAGTTTGACCACAAGGAATTGTATTTAAGTGATACAAATATCATGATGGGCAAATTTTGTAATGTTCGTCTAGAAGAGCAGAAAAGGGATACTTTAATGAAACATACTACCTCTGCTACTCATTTAAAGAAAAAAATGTAGCTCAGCCAGGCCCATCTGGAGCTAAACGGCAGACTACAATTGTCGGTGGTTTTCAAGTGCAAAAACGTGCTGAAAAGGAAGAGATAATTTTGCAGAAGACACAGTAAGAATGTGTTTAAAAGCCAATATTCCCATGCATAAACTAGATCACCCAGTTGTTCGCAATTATTTCACAAAATATGTGCATGGTTCAGGTAACCTTCCTTCTGGAGATACTTTGAGACGTAAATACGTACCACTTTGTGAAATTTCGGAGAAAGAGGCAATAAAAGAGCAACTGAAAAATAAACCAGTAGTTGTAGTGGCCGATGAAACATCCAATAAACAAGGGAGGAGTGTTTTTTCAGTCCTATTCAAAAATATTAATTCAGAACCAGAGCAGTCATGTTTCCTGGCAAGTGTATATTTTTTAAACATTGTTAATTCTTCCACTTGCTCTCGAGCAATAATTGACACCTTGAAAGAATATGAAATTGAATACTCTCAAGTAAGAGGCCTAGTATCAGACTCTGCACGTTACATGACTGCGTGCTTCAACTTATTAAAAATACTTCTTGGAGATAGATATTTTGCACTACCAATGTTGGGCGCATAAGGTGAATCTTGTAGGTGACATATTTATAAAAGAGTTCAAAGAATTGAATTCCATTGTGGCCAAGATGAAGACAGCTTATTTGCACTCCAGAAACATGAAAAGTGCATATTTAAGCTACCTGAAAGAAAAGGCACCTCACCTGCCAGCTAAACTCTACCCCACGCCTGTTGTAACCAGGTGGAATTCTTGGTTCAAAGCTGTCATTTATTTGAGCGAACATATGGAGGCGTGTTGCTTTTCTCAATGAATATCAGGACGATAACTCGAGTACCAGTTTCCTAAAGGAAAGTTTTGAAAATGAAATTCTAGCTCGTAAAATATGCGTTCAATTGACTTTCGTTTCTGAATTCTGCCCGAAAATTATGAAATTAATGGACAATTTATAAGGATCAAACTATCCGTTTGCACACTTTTTGTGGAGTAAATTAGTAGATTTACAATCTTCTCTTGAGCGGCAAAGTCAAGGGTGTTTTAGCAAAAATACAAAGCATTTTGACAAGCAAGAATGGTGAAATTGATCAGGAGCACAATATTATGCTGAAGACAGCAGCAGATTAAATAAATTGACTCTCCACATGACATCCAACACAACAAATGAAGCCTACCAGCATATTAGCACACCCACATCATCTTTGAACACAAATTTACTATTGGAAAGCTTCTCTAAAATACCATTTTTTAAAGACATACCACGAGATGAGCTCATCGATGGATACAATCATTTTCACCGACAGCTACTTACAGTGGTCAACCAAGAGACTCCTGTTGATGTCATACAGATTTTAAAAGCAACAAAATGCTGCTACCTAAACTATGCAAAGGTAGCTATTCAAAGCCTCCATAGTCCCGTTAACAGCGTGGATGCTGAGAGATATTTCAGTATGTGCAACATCGTTATTACTGACAGAAGGCAAAGGCTAAAGGAAGAGAATATAGATTACTACAATGTTAGCATTTAACAAAGTATTTTGGTACTTAGCCTAACAGTAAGTAAACTTTGAAAAACATTATAAGTAAAAAAAAAAAAAAATAGTAAACTAAGTAAACTTTGAAAAACAATTTTTTTGTGTCTTCAGTAATAAATGCAAAATTTTTCTTTCTTTTTTTTTTTTTTTTTTTTTTTTTTTTTTAGGCGAAATTTACGTATTTTTAACTATGAGCATCTGGGTTTGCCAATGCAATGGGCAAAATGCAATAATTACTGTAAAATGTGAACAGAGCTTGTAGTTAAAAATAACACAGCACTCAAACATTTTGTACCTCAACTATCAACATTTGCATCTGCCTCCCACAGGGCCATAGCTAGTGATAAATCCTAAGAGAGGCTACTAGCAATATAGGGGAGGCTAAAAAAAATTTCATTATAAATATACATACTCAGAGCACCTCATCTTTTGGTGCCCTTAATGGTACCAAAAGAGTAGGTACCCTCAGGATTTTTTCTGTTTTTCTTTCTTTCTTTATCTTTTTCTTTTTTTGCAATGAAATTACTCAAAAACTGTTGAACCGATGAAGACAACATTTGATATTTCCAAGCTTCGTTTTAAAAAACTGTTCACAGTCGATTTGGTTGAAATGGAACAAAAGTATGCAATACCATTGTATGTTTCCTCTAGGCTAGGCGATATCAGAAAAATTCGTCGAAATGTTTATAATAACTTCAAATGAAAATCTTTCAAAAAAGAACAAAGACAACCTACTGATTAATTTTGAAATGATGAAATGGTTAATTAACTATTAATTCAAATTACAATTTAATTTTGAACTGATACAAGTGTCTGCAAATGACATATATGTCTTGTCAAATAATGGAATGTTTTGCATTATGTTTCTGTTGTGTCTAAACTTTTGAGGCATGTAGATTCTCCTATCACTCCGTAACTAATATAATTATATCCATTGCGTGCATCAGTTTCCCATTGCATAGAATGACACAGTTTGAAGTGCTTCACTTGCTTTTTGATGTTTGTGTTCCTTTGCTTCGTATTTTTACATTCCAGCATCGATATTGTTTTGTGCTCGAACTTTTGTGATGGACCTTCACTGAATGCAAAGCCATTCAAAAATGAGTAATTGTAATGAGTACGGGAAAACGGACAGGCACACGGTGTACGATTGCTTGTGAAAGACAGAGAAAAAGTTGACACGCTGTTTTAAGCAAGCTTTTGTGAAAACACTTAAGTGTTTTAGAACTTCCAATTTGTTCATATTTACGGCTCGAGATACATATTTTCAATCAGCTGATTTATGGGCTTTTTCCTCTCAATCAGATCAATGTATAGATAGCACTTTAGGTGTGATACCAAAAATGCTTTTCGTTAATTTTTTTTTTCAAATATATACCCGTTTTGATTATTATTATTATTAAGTTCATTGAGATTTTCATAGGGGAGGCTGAGCCTCCCCTGGTAGCCTCCAAGCTACAGCCCTGGCCTTCCATCTCAGTAACAAACAGGATGAGTTTTCAGTGAAACAGCAGCTCTAAGTATACAGTTTCAATATAACCAAACTGCTTTGAGAATTACATGCAACACTACAGCAAGAAACTTCACTACATTGCACTAATGCTGTTGCATTGCACAAAATAAAAGTTAGGATATTCAAGCATCAATCAGCTAGCACAGCAGTTGTTAAAACTATGGCTGTGATAATTCAAGTTACATAACATTTATAGTAGCATACATTATAGTCATGTAGTAGACACCTATTTCACTACAAATTATTATACCAAGGTACCTAATTAAGTTTGATAAAGTTTTACACAGACAGCATTTAATATATATTAAATTTTAACAATTTAGAAACAAAAAAAGTAATGAGTATGACATCAAAACAACTAAAAAAATAATGACTGCATCAAAACAACTGAAAAAACAATTGGTTAAATCAAGATGGCTAAGAAAATTAAGAAGTACATCAAAATAGTTCTGATGAAAATTATTGAACACAATAACAAAGTCTAGTCATATGAAGTCCATTCTAACTTCAATGAAAATAAATTTTCAAACTTTGAAAAAGGAGATCCATGGTTTACATTAAGGAACAAATGTTAACAACTATTTAGTGACAAAAATTTATTTGGAAGGGTAACTATGCACACATGTCTGGAATGCATCAACCAATATTTCAGTGGACATTTTCATTAGTAAAAAATCTACACTAAATACTATATCATGTGTGAGTGTGTCATACTAATTTACTTCAAACCCAAACTTACCTATGAGAATAAATTGGTATAGTTTTCTTTTCTACTTTAGTCTTTAATACATATCCTTTAGGACTAAAAAGTACAGTATCCAAATCAACAGGTGCAAATGTTACTTGAGTGGATCCACCTCCTAAGTCAAGGGTTGCAACAGATCTATTTGGCTGCCTGAGATGACCTATAAGATAAAATACTCTTCAGTGATTTGGTTACCACAACAACTACTCAGAATTCAAATTTCTAATAGAATTAACTGTAGAATATCATATTCAGCCACACTGATACAAAACGGAACAGACAACTGCTGCTTTTGATTTAAACATCTTTCCTTCATTTGTCTGGTATGGGAAAACCAAAATACCTAGTTCTTGGTTAATCAGCTTCTGTGTTGATTTACATAGAATGTAACAAGCAGATTCACAACTACAAAAATGCAGCTAATATTCTTTGAAAAGTTTATGTAAGAGCTGTGAGCATGAAATTACAAAAATGTGGGAGAAAACTACCTCAGTGGAGAACAATGTGGCTTTAGAAAAGCTCATACATAGTTTTCTGAAGAATTCCATGAAGTGAACAAAGATTCTTATGAAAGAATTCATGTATGTTTAAGTTCTTTCAAAAGGATTTCAACAGAGATCTCAAGAGAAAGTTGCTTAATGTGTTAAAAAGCTATGGTGTGTAATATAAGTTAGTGAAAACATTTACCCAAAAAGTTTAGTAACAGTAAGAATTTATGAAAGTACATATAGTGCTCCCCTCCATGTTCTTGGCCCGAACCTGAAGAAATGGTCGGGTTTACATTTTTTTTTTATATATATAATAATACAAGACTTTGCATGCCCGGAGACCAGTTCTACACTTCATAGTTATGTTCCTTTTTTTTTTTTTTTTTTAGGTGCCAGAAGGTGACTAAGGAAAACAAAGAAGGAAAAATGTACAAGCAAAAGCTCAGACCTATGATAAAGTATTTGTGTAAAAAAGGGTTGGAGCCATCAAAAAGTTCTGAGACTAGGCCAATATACAACAAAATACTTACGTTACTTAAGTCTGGCTATGATTTCCCTCAAAGTAGTCTCCTTGGGCAGCAGTACACCGCTGCCAGAATTTTTGCCACTGTTAGAGCACTCCCTGGAAGTCCTGTTCACGAATCGCATCAAACACCATCTGCGATTCGCGCTGGGTCTCGTCCACGGTTTCAAACCAGCGACCTTGAAGCTTCAACTTCATCTTCAGGAACAGAAAGAAGTCACAGGAGGCCAAATCCGGCGAGTAAGGTGGGTGAGGAAGGGTAGTCATGCTGTTGCGGCTGCAAAACTGGCATGTTGCTAACGGTCTGTGAGCTGCCGCATTGTCGTGATGGAGCAGGAAATCGCCCCTGCGCCACATTTCAGGTCGTTTGCGGTGAATGTCCTCCTAAGATGCTGCAGAACATTGCAGTAAAAAAGGGCGGTGACGGTCTGGGCCTGGGGGACGAATTTGCGGTGCGCAACTCCACTAATGTCAAAGAACACGATGAGCATGCTTTTGGTTGCGCTCCAGACCTGTCAGGCCTTCTTCGGTCGTGGAGATGCTGGGCTCTTCCACTGCGCCGACTGTTGTTTGGTCTCCGGGTCGTAACCGTAGACCCTAGTCTCATCCCCAGTGATGACTTGCGACAGGAATGTTGGTTCATTCACCACCTGCTGACAAAGATCTTGACAGAGTTCGACACGAAGCACCTTCTGTTCAGGGTTCAGAATCTTTGGTACAAACTTTGCAGCAATGCAGTGCGTGTCCAAAACCGATATCAGAATTTCTTGCACCGTTCCGTATGACACATTGACGATGGTAGCAATGTCTTGAATGGTTCTCTGACAATCCTCATGCACCAGTTCCCTAATTTTGCCCACATTTTCGGGGGTTTTGCTCGTGGACAATCGCCCTGACCTCTTATCATCTTCCAGTGCCATTGTGCTGCTCTTGAAGCAAGAGTGCCACTCAAAACACCTTGCACAACTCATTGCCATAAGCCTGTGGCAACATTTCTTGTGTCTCTGTTCCTGACTTGGACGCAGAATTTGATGTTCACTTGCTGCTCTAGTTTGCAGTCCATACGGAAATCACAGCTGTGCTCTGCACGTGGTCACTAAATATTGTGTAGCACAGCTCCTGATGTTCGCAGAACGATGCCACTTGGCACAATGACTCGTGAAGGTCGCTGCCCTTGACTGCTGCTCACGCATCCACGTACTGCCATCTGTTGGCGCACTATGCACCTAGTCTCGGAACTTTTTAATCGCACTACATATATTCCAGAGTCAAAACTCCTAAGAAGGCAAAGTCTGTTACTTCTGCTTGAAAGGTGAAGGCAACACTTTTCTGGGATGTGGAGGAGGATGGTGATGGAATATCTCACAAAGGGCCAAACCATCACCAGAGCATACTATGAAAACTTACTAAGGGAACTCAAACAGCATTAGAAGGCTAAACACAGACAAAAGCAGACCAAATGAGTACAGTTTCAACAGTTTCCATGGCTGCCATCCATGAATGTGGGTTTAAACTGATACCATCCCATTCCTATTCATCTGATCAGCCTTACTCCTCCAACTCTCATTTTGGGGGGAGGGGGATTGTGCTTAAGTAAACTAAACAAATCTATATATATTTCTGCACTGTAAGAGATTTCTACAACACAGAATAAGCTTCCAACTATGGTATTTTTATTTAAACTTGCACACAACTGAATTCTTCATATAACATGTAAAACCGAATGAAGGACAACAACTGAATCCATATTTCTTCTTTTAACAATCTGGCATAATGGTGGTGTAAAATCCATTTGGTTTGATGGTAAACCAAAGCTATTATTGATATTACACAGAATGAGCTGAAAATGTAATTCACATCTTTTAAACTAATTTCAAAATATTATATTTTTACACAAATTTCTTAAAATAGTAACATAATACAGTTGAACCAGCTTCCAATAAGTCCAGATTTAGAGAGATTGCAGGTTTAACAAACAAAACAGGAACTTTTGTTTGGTATAGTGTTAATTCAAAACTAATTTCATCGATTTTAGCAAACAAAATTTAAAGAATTTCCTAGATTTAACGAGGGAGTAAAAAGCTAAGATGCTCACTTTTAACAAGCAAAGTAACAAAATTTAATGAAATTTCACATTTAACAAGGCAAAGAAAATCTGCTGAGCACTGTCCTGGAATGGTAGAATAGAAATGGTGGCATAAAAGGTGAAATTGCAACAGTGCAGGGGAATCCTGGTGTTCTAGTGAAAACTGTTGTTAGCAAAGCAATGGGGAAAGAGCATATCAAATGCTCAACAAGAGAATCGCTTGGCAAATCTTGTTTTGCAAATACAGGGCTGTGGCTTGGGCGTATCACGTCAGTAGAGATGAAAAAAGGCCAGCTACTCCTAGGCAGAAAGAGACGGGTGGGACCCATGCACATTAAAGTGGACTTCTGGGGGACAATTTCAGAAAAGGATAGGAGAGTAATGGAATGGGGATGTTGTCACAGAGCAAAAGAGGAGATTACAACTCCTGGAATTGTGCCCATTTCCCCCATGTTGTATTGGGAGGAATGGTACTGCCTTTGCTTCATATGTGTCCTATGTAGTTAAACTGTGGTCAATATCACATGAACATCAAGTTGAATATGCTTGAAAAATCTGGTTAATTAAAGTATTAACTACAAGTAGTACTATGTAGTTAATTAATTAAATCTTTCAAGCATATCCAATTGTAACGGATATGTAACATACAGTATAAGCATATTATGCATGCATATTTTTACATGGGTGGAATTTTCACTCAAATATAGATATTATTATGCCTGCATATTTTTACATGGGTGGAATTTTCACTCAAATATAGATATTATTATGCCTGCATATTTTTACATGGGTGGAATTTTCATTCAAATATAGCTTGTCCCAAGCTCTGCATTATAAGTGGGCTCTACTGTAGTGAATTATTCATTCATGTTGATCTATAACAATGAGTGTAATAATTTGACTTAAAATTTTAAAACTAATTATTTTCTATAGGCCATTCTTAGTTTAGAAATCCTAAAAAAAAAAAAAAAAAAAAAAAAAAAAATCCAACTCTTTACTGCAGGTCATTTTACACAATATAGCAATGCATTTAACTGAATTAGCACATTAAAATAGCATATTATTTTACTCAAAATGAAACTGAATGCACTTTTAAGGTTTGATATCCATGAATTATGAGCAAGTGGTTCTACAGAATGAGACTGCTGACTACTACAAGCACAGTTAAGAAAATTACAATACATCTATATTAAAAAATATCAAATATTATGAAATAATCACAAACAATACTCACCAAGGAGAAAATTCACAGTGTACCATGCAAATAGTCCTAAAATAAAGAAGTGCATAAAATTTTATATTAAAATTATGCAAAACACACACATATATGGCATTTAAATACACATGTTTATATTGTTAACTCTGGTGATTTTATAATGAGCAAAAAAATAAATAAACTAGAGTTGGGATTAACAGGTAGAAATGGCTAACTTACTGGCAGAAATAGAGCATTTACAAGTATCACTTCCAAAACAGGTCTCTCGAAAAAGGAGAATCATGGAAGTGAAAAACAAAGCATTAAATATCCCCCTGTCTTCGGTTCAGCTGGAGACTACACCAATTCCCCTGTTCAGATTGCTTACTTTCTCAGAGATGCTTTTTTGGATGTGAAACTGCAAGCCAAGGTCAAAAAGTGAGTACAACTAATAAGGGCAAAACTAATACATGTTTCTCTCTTTTTTTCCCCTCTAAAAGTATCCATGTCTTCACTACCAGGGACAATTCTGAAATTTTGAGGAAGACCTGATGGCATTCTGCAACGTCGAGGGACTTGTTCACAAGTTCCTCAGAACTGGAAAAGAGAAAAGGACAAAGAAATAAAAGAGTGCAAATATCTTTATAAGCAAGTAGATGTGGGCCTGCACTGAACACGCTTATGAACTGAAGCTGAATGGGGTGCCAGCCCCATGAGAGAAGAAAAAGGTGAAGAAGCTGCTCGATATACAAGGGTTGTACTGAAAGTAATGCACAAGTGGGCATAACCTTTTTATTAACTAGCAGAGGTCATTCAAATTACATATGTTGGTACAGTAACTCTTTGTCTAAACAAAGGTACTACTCAAAATAGTCTCCATCACAAGCGCTGCATTTGCATCTTTGTTGAACCCAACTCTTGAATCCTCTTTGAAAAACATCAGGTGTGGACTGTTGTACCCACTTCTTCACAGCCACTTTCACCCCATCTGTGTCATCAAATCATTGTCCCCGGAGACTGTCCTTTATTGGACTGAACAGGTAGAAGTCGAAGGGTGCCAGATCTGGACTGTACAGTGGATGGGGGACCACCGACTAGCCTAATTTGCTGATCGCCTGATTTGTTGCCAAAGAGGTGTGTGGATTCTTTTCAGATTCTTGTTCTGTCTCTTCCTCCTTATGGCTTCTCTAAGCTTCTTGAGAGCCTCAATGTACCCCTTGCTGGTCATGGTACTGCCATGTTCCAGAAAATCAAAGAGAATGACACCCCTGTCATCTCAAAAAATAGTCACCATGACTTTCTGTGCTGATTTCTGACTCTTGAACTTCTGAGGCTATGGTGAAGAGGTGTGACGCCATTCTATGGATTGACTCTTTGTTTCCAGATTGCAAAGATATGCCCACATTTCATCCCGTCACCAGATCGGAAAAAAAAAATGTGTTTTCATTGGCTTCAAATGCTTCCAGCAGATCAGAGTAGACTTCAACCCTTCTCTCCTTCAAAGCGGGTGTCAACTGCCGAGGTACCCACTTTGCACACACTTTCCGATACCTTAACTCTTCCAACATTTTCTGTATGGCATTGTGACCACAGTCCAGTTGCGCAGCACGCTCACGGATTGTGACTCATCTCTCTGCTTGAATCAATTCATCCACTCGCTGACAATTCGTGTCAGTGGTCGCAGAAGGATGGTCTCCCACTGTGTGGTTTTTTTTCAGTGCTGGTTTCCCCTTCTTTAGACTTCTTCATCCATCTGTGCACATTGCTCTTGTCAATGGTATGATCTCCGTACACATTATGTAGACTTGTGGATGTTGGACAGCCTGCACCCTTCCTTCGTCAAGAACTCAATGACGGTACATAGCTTCTGTTTGGAATCCGTTATTTACCTGCAATGGAGGAAAAGGATTACTACAGAGGAAGAGTTACTCTACCAACATGTGCAATTTGAATGACCTCTGTCAGTTAATAAAAAAGTTATGCCCACTTTTGCATTATTTTCGGTACAACATTCATATTATCATCACAGCGAGAATGAAAGAAATCAGCAGTACCATAAATCACCATATTCTCAGAGGCCAATGTTTTCATACTGGGTTTCTATGAGAGACTGAGCTGGAAGTGGGAAGCCATAAGTTTGGATGAAAGAAAGAGCCTAGCCTGCCTTCTTCCTTGTCACTCACTGATGAGTACTAGGAATGTCAAAGCCAGAAATAAGCAGAGCACCAGCTCAGTGACCTGCAGTCAAAAGAACAGAGCATTCAGAAGCTTTCCCTCATGTAAACAGCAACATCAGAGAGAGAAAGGAAAGTGCTATCTTTAATGTTCCACACCATTCACTCAAGATAACTGGCCACAGGCAATTAAATTGGATACCTTTATGCAGGTGACATGCCCAAAGTGGACAGTGTTGGAGAATACATTGTCCTTGGATACTAAAATTAGGACCCTTTTACATAAGATTTTAGAGCAGTAGAACTGAACTCCTAATAAAAAGGGACTATTTTAGACCTCATTGTTATATCATAGAACAGTCTCCATTGTGAATGCTGAATCTGGCCTACACTGCAAATAGTCATTTATCATGCACTTTATTGACTGATATTCCTTATTTTCAGTATTAGATTAGAGCTTCATTATCTAAATAGCTTATAAAAAAATAATAATGTGTTTGTGCTAAGTCCGTTGAATATTTCACGAGTTCATATGAAGTACATTATTTTTTTCTCTCTGCTAGATATAAAGCCAGCCTCCTATCATGGCTAATTAAAGAAAAATTTAATTCATGCTGCACAAAAAAATTGAATACATGCTCATATGTTCAACAGCTCCAAAGGCTGGTGTAACAATATATACATTCATGCCTTTTTTCATACATTGAAAAAATATACATACACTCTCTCTCTCTTTCTTTTTAATTTCAATTACATAAGTATCACCAAAAGTTTTTCATCATAAAGAAACTTAACTCCAGGATGGCATCTCTCTCCTTAAGAAAAAAAAATTAGTTTCATCTTTGATTATATTAACCTGTCTCTCTCATAAAGTGTCACCATGTAAAACATTCGTTTAAGAAAGCATGTAAATTTCACCATCAATTAACTTGCAGCAAAATGAGATAATGAAAAGTAATTTAGTTTAAATATAAAAATGACTACACATACACACACACACACACATGTGTGATGACTATCTGCAATAATGATAATGAGTGGTCCTAAAGCAAAAGGCACAAGTATCCATGAGGCTCATCATCCACCACCAATTTATTAATTTATTTTTGTTCCTCGGAAATTGAATGAAAATAGACACCTCTGTGTTGGCAATTGGAGGTGAGAATATGCATCTCTTCCACTTTTATTCTCATGAACACAATTAAGACGATAAATCACCCCCCCCCTCTCTCTCTCTCTCTCTCTCTCTCTCTCTCTCTCTCTCTCTCTCTCTCTGCCTCCCTCCCTTCCTTCCTCCCTCCCTCTCTCAGGATTAACATATTTAGTAAATCTATGTGAGTTAACACAAAACTGCACAGAAACATTGAAAAAAAAAAGTCAAGTATCCTGAAAAGATAGCCATAAGGGGGTGAAAACCCACTGACTTTTACAAGAAAAACATCATATAGAAAGAGTTGGCAGCACTAAGGACAAAGTAAACCATTTCATTACTTAATATAAAAAAAAATAGTCCATTATCATGATGTCAAGTAAAAATCATATATTCAATTTAACATGGAAAGAATTCTTTTACAAAATGACTAATGTATCCAAGTTCTGGCATTCACCTGAAAATGCATGAAATTATCATATCATACAGGAATAAAATATCATATGGGGAAAGAATTCTTTTATGCAATAACTATCCCCCAAGTTGTGACATTCACTAGGAGGTGCATGAAACCATCATACCAGCCTAAAAAATCTTACTACAGGTGTGCAAAAAAAAAAAATTCAGTGCCATACATCTCATCAATGCATTATGGTATGGAAATTAATCACTAGCTAACTTGGAAACTGCACCAACCTGTAGTGGAAATCCAGCCTGCATTATCAGATTGCTTGGACATGCATTGAGTTTGATGACAGTTTATTACAGATATGCACTGCCTGCAATACTCAGATTGAATTCAAAAGATTTAGGCCTGGTTGTTTTCCCAGGGTAATACACTTCTCAGGTTTTTAGAGTTCTTGACTTGGATAGCAGTTGCTGAAGGCATCTGCCATCCAAGTCAAGAACTCAAGCAAAGGATTTAACTTCAGGATTCAACATAACTCACAAGCAAATGTTACAGGTAAAACACCAATGTTTCAGACATGGTTCTTGCTTTTTCAAGGACTACAGACAAAACAGCACACACACGTAAAATCCATAAATTGTGACATTAAGAACATCAAAGATCTATCAGCACAACGTACCTTCATCTTCTTCATCTAAAACAGAAACTGCCTCCTTGGGAGTGTGAAAAGGTGAGGACTGGAACAAATGGGCAACCTAAAAATAAAGGAAAATGTGCTACAACCAGCATAAAGAAAATGTATTAAAATAAAAAGCTGAAGTTTCAGAAAATTTGTTAACATTGAAGTACATTCTTGGTAAGACAGTCGCATTCCATGAACATGATATGATATATATGCCACTTTATAAAGTCAGTCAAAAAATAATGTAGGATTTGTACAGATCAAATTAATATTCCTGAGCTGAACATCAAAAAATGACAACAGACAGTCTTCCTCCAAGGTTATCATTATTAAACTTAACATTTGGAAATACAAGGAGACACAGTAATATATTAGTTATTGGTGAAAATTCATTTTGAAATGAGTGGACAGAGTTTCATACCTTCAAAAAAAAAAAAAAAGAAGTATGAGCTTATAACACCACTTAGTTCATCCATCCTTCGATATGTCTGCCTGTCTGTTATTAGGCTGCTGCCACTACTTTCATAAATTAGGAAAATATGTGTATCAGGCAGCACTAAGTATGAGGATGATGATTCATACAGGGTTCCCACAAAGCCTCCGGCAACAAATTCCCTGATTTTTCCATGCTGTGAAATCTTTAAGACATACTGCATTCAGGAGAGGAAACCTTACTAACAAATTTGAGGAATATAGGAGAGAGAGAGAGAGAGAGAGAGAGAGAGAGAGAGAGAGAGAGAGAGAGAGAGAGAGAGAGAGAGAGAGAGAGAGAGAGAGAGAGAGAGAGAGAGAGAGAGAGAGAGAGAGAGAGAGAGAGAGAGAGAGAGAGAGAGAGAGAGAGAGAGAGAGAGAGAGAGAGAGAGAGAGAGAGAGAGAGAGAGAGAGAGAGAGAGAGTGTGTGTGTGTGTGTGTGTGTGTGTGTGTGTGTGTCATCCTTCCTATTCCCTCATAGCTATACCATGCAAGTCCTAAAAGTGAATGGTGAGGGCTAGAACAAGCTGTCCTTTAGAGGATTCAAGGCATATATATACCATCAGCAGTCAAAATGACTTTGAAATTCTGCAGTATTGAAGATGCTTACACATTAGCATTATTAATAACTATTAAAATGCAAGTGTAAAAGTTTGGATATTTAAAGGTACAGAATCAATAAAAATTGGAAAGGGAGTGAGACAATGTGACACCCTATCTCACAAACTCTTCAATGCCACATTACAAAGTGTCTTTCAATCACTGAACTGGGAAAAACAAGGGGATAAAGGTTAACAGAGATTATTTAACTCACCTTCATTTTGATGATGACATAACCATTTTTGTAACTACCCCTTCAAAACTGCAGAGTATGATATAGAAACTTGCTGACAAGAGTAAAGAAGTGAGATTAAAAATGAACTTTCAGAAGACAAAACTGATGTACAATGCTTTTGAAGATTGTGCGACTAATGGGGAAAGCTCGAGGAAACTGATATCTGCATTTACCTTGGACAGTAGATTTCAAGCAAAAGTTACATTGATGAGGAAATTAATTGGCATATAAAACTTGGCTGGAGAGCTTTTCCAAGAAACAGTAAAAATTTTAAAAGCAATATGACATTATGTCTTAAATGATGTGTTTAATCAATGCATCTTCCCAGTTCTTACCTATAGAGCAGACACATGGACTTCAAAAAAGACATACAAGGCTGCAGACAACTGAAAGCGTGGAGAGACGCATGCTTGCTGTAACCAGGAAAGATAAGATGAGGAACTGTGGATGAAAAAAATGACAAGAGTGAAAAACACCAAAATCAAGAGTAAAATCCCTGAAATGCAATAGGCTGGACATGTTGCCAGAAGAACGGACCACCGATGGCCACTCGAAATTTTGCACTGGATACCAAGGGACAGAAAATGACACAGAAAAAGACCACATGAGGGATGGTTGAGTGAAATTCGAAAACACGTCAGAGTAATGTGGAGAAGAGTGGCTCAAGACAGACAGTTGTGGTGGAAACTTGGGAAGACCTTCATCCAGCAGTGGATTGAAAATGGTTGACAATAATGTTGATGATGTTACCATTACACCACCCAAAACAAGGAACTTTCAAACAACTGAGGATGTGTTTTAGGATTCTCCCAAACATTGGGATTTAATAGGATTTTCTTTTCTTTCTTTTTTTTTTTTTTAGATCAGATAATTTATTAATAATTGCAAAACACTGCATTTTATCTGAATCCCAAAGCACATCCTCAGTTGCTTGGAAGTTCCTTGTTTTAGGTGGTGTAACAGTAACATACTCAAACATAAATCAGGAGGTGCAGGTTTGTTTCCCATTCCAGGACAACGCAATTTTCAAGTTATCTGAGGTATTTCTACTTGCAAGATTAATTTGGCATCTATCTGCCCACAACTATTTGACTATCACCCTTTACAGATTATCTGTAAAGGGTGATAGTCAAGATCTCCCAACAAACAAAGATGAATTGGTCACTGCTTTGATGGTCAAATGACAGAATGTATTGGCAGACATTTACAAAACACTGGCAGACAGTATTTAATAGACTAGAGGCTAACAAAAGTGACAAAGTTTTCAACACACAATATTAATTTTTTTATAAGTATAGTTTTTTTGTACATACGCAGGTGTCTGGATATTAATGGTAGATCAGTGTTTTTAATAGTACATCTCAGCCACATTCAGTTTTAATCATTTCCCTAGTGGCTTTTCTATCTATTAAGTCTTTTTCTTGTAATAATATGAGTACAGCTTTCAGTGGGATGTAATACTAATATTACTTACTTCACTTATGATGGAGTCACTTGCATGAGCAGGTAAAAGTCTCAAGCCAGCAGTGGCTTTCAAAGCCATAGGAGTCTTCTTCCATTTGTTCTGAGGTACCAAGAATTTTGCTTTCTCCAATAATGGAGCTATGCTAACTGCAGCCTGAGAAAAGGAACAAAAATGTAAACCAGTTAACTTTAAAGTTAGATTAAAATAATGGAAACTGGTAACATCCATTTTCAACTGTAAATTATCACTTAAAAAAATCCAATTGAAGAAAACTATTGGGTTGGTGCAAATGAAATGTCTGACAAAGGACCAGCACACATGGACAGCGAGAACAGAAAAGTAGGACTACTTACCTAGGCAAAATAATCCCCCTCAGTATCGACATATAGTTGCCATCTGTCTGGCAAGGTCATGATCCTGGAATGAAAAAAGTCTTGTGGCTGAGACCCGAAAAAGTAATCAACTGCACGTAGAAGCTCGTTGTCTGCCGTGAACTGTTTCCTGGACAGGAAGTGATCCAGGTGACGAAACAGATGATAGTCTGTCTAAGACAAGTCCGGGAAATAGTTGGGATGAGGCAGTGCTTCATAGTTAGTGTTAGCATCGTCCGTTGTGCGACATGAGGGCAAGCGTTGTCCTGGAGCAGAAAAACAACATGTTTGTCGGTAGTTTCTGCAACAATTTCCATTGCATCTGGTGTAATTCAGCGCAATAACGTTCTGCAGTGATGGTTTGGCCTCTTGCCAAGAAACTCCGATGAATTATCCCAGCCGTGGACCATCAGACAAGGAGCATCATACTCTTGGTGTGTAGGGGTGGCTTAGGATGTCATCCAGTTGGCTGTGCCTTGCTTAACCATTGTGCAGATCATTTCTGATTATCATAAAGGGCCCACTTCTCGTCACAGGTGACGACTCGATGCAGTCGAGGTTCCTGTTTTTTCCTGGCAAGCAGCGACGTGCAAACTTTCAAACGCCTAGTCTTGTTGGCAGTTGTCAACTCATGTGGAAGCCACATGTCCAGCTTTTCGACCTTACCCAGTGCAGCCAGACGCCGAACAACTGTCGTGTGGTGGACACCTACTTCTGCTGCTATCTCATGAAACATTTTTCTGGGGTTCGCTTCATCCACACATAACATAGCATTGTCAGAAACAGCAACTGGTCGTTGACCATGTGCTTTGTTTTGCAGGTCCGTATCTCCGCTTCGAAACTTCACAAACCATCACCGAATGGTTCATTTATTGGCTGTATTCTCCCCAAACACTTTGTTAACGTTTCGAGCGGCAATTCCTGCAGAGCGACCCAGTTTAAATTCATACAGAAAGTTGACTCTCAAATCCTCTCAAATCCAGCATCTGTATGTTTCCTTTGCAAGCCACAAGTGGGACATCGTCGGGCTACGTGAGGTAAGGAGAAAAGGAGAAGATCTCATTGAACTGAAAAGTTGACATCTCTTCTACTATCATGGGACAGATACTGGCAGAACTAGTGGTGTTGGATTTATAATAAACAAGAAACTGAAGGATAAAGTTGTAGAAGTTGAAAGTTCCTCTGACAGAGCTGCACGACTCGTTATCCAACTCTCGAGAAGATACCAGGCTCAGATTATTCAAACTTATGCACCCACCACAAGTCATGCTGAAGAAGAAATTGAAGAATTTTATGAGGAAATTCGTCATCTAAATGATAAAGGTAAGCAACACTTGAAGATAATTATGGGAGATTTCAATGCAAAAATAGGGCAACGTCAACAGAATGAAACTTCAGTAGGTAAATTCGGTCACGGCAACAGAAACCAGCATGGAAATACTCTCCTTGAGTTTACAGAGGCAGAAGGGTTTTTCATCTTGAACTCCTTTTTCAAGAAAAAGCCGCACATGAAATGGACATGGAGACATCCAAATGGGACGACAAGTGAAATTGATTTTATTATGTGTAACAAAAAATTTGTCATAGAAGACTGCAGTGTGCTAAACAAGTTCAACACAGGTAGTGACCATAGATTGGTGAGATATAAGATGCACCTCAACACTAAACTCGAACGTGGCAAGCTCATAAGACAAACAAAATGTACTGACATAACCAACCTTAAAAAACGCCATAATACCTTGAAGTTGGAACTGAAGAACAGATTCTCTGCTTTAGAAGCCTAACATCGGAAGAAGTGGATATTTCTGAAGTTAACAGAAAAGTAACCAAAGCTCTTATGGAAACAGCAAAAAAATTAGCTGGGCCTAAGAACAAGTTGAATGTGAACAAATTATCAGGAAAAACCAAAATGTTGATGCAAAAAAGAAGAGAGATGAGGACAACTAAAGAAGATGTGACTTCCAAAGAGGAATACATAGAGCTATGCAAGACAGTACGAAAAAGTATCACTGAAGACGTAAGGAAATTCAACTGTGAACTAGTGAGGAAAGCAATTGAAAACAACCAACGCCTAAAGATAGCAAAGGGACATCTGAGTAAGGGAAGAAAACAGATTATGGCACTGAGAAAAGATGATGGTTCTGTAACTAGAAATAGAGGCGAAATTTTGACAAGAGTGAAAGATTTCTACTCCAAATTATATGAAAGGGATGATACATGTACTCCAGACATCATGAAAGGTACCAGAGTTCTTCCAGTCCTCCCAGCAGAAGTTGCACATGCAATCAAGAACATGAAGCAGTGAAAAGCTCCAGGAGAAGATGGAATTACTGTAGACATCATACAAGAAGCAAGTGGAGAAATTGAAACAGTACTCGCCCAAATTTTCACTCGATGCCTTAATGAAGGGAAGATTCCTGAGGATTGGAACAATGCTACAATGATCCTGCTACATAAAAAAGGTGACACTGAGGATCTCAGGAACTACAGACCTATCAGCCTCTTATCAGTGGTTTATAAAATCTTCACTAAAGTTCTTTCACACCGCTTGAAAGTATCACTGGATATGGCTCAACCGAGAGAACAAGCTGGATTCAGGAGTGGCTACAGCACAATAGATCATATCCACGTATTGAGGGAACTAATTGAAAGAGCGAGGGAATATGAACTTCCATTGTGCATGGCTTTTATCGATTATGAAAAAGCCTTTGATTCGGTGAAACCATCAGCAGTTACAATGGCTCTGAAATTTTGTGGTATTGAAGATGCATACATTAATATTACTAATAACATCTATGAAAATGCAAGTGCAAAGATTCGGCTGTTTGAAAATACAACACACATAAAAATTGGAAAGGGTGTGAGACAAGGTGACACCATATCTCCAAAGCTCTTTAATGCCACATTGGAAAATGTCTTTCAATCGCTGAACTGGGAAAACAAAGGGATAAAGATTAATGGAGATTATCTAACCCACCTTCGTTTTGTTGATGACGTAGTCATTTTTGCAACTACCCCATCAGAGCTGCAGAGTATGATCCAGGAACTTGCTGACAAGAGTAAAGAAGTGGGATTAAAAATGAACTTTCAGAAGACAAAAGTGATGTTCAATGCTTTTACAAGAAATGAAGATTTATCGATTGATGGAGAAAAGCTGGAGATAACAGACACTTACGTTTATCTTGGACAGCAGATATCAAGTGAGGGTCACATTGATGAAGAAATTAATCGGCGTACAAAACTTGCCTGGAGAGCTTTTGGAAGAAACAGCATAATTTTCAAGACAAGTATGCCATTATGTCTTAAAAGAAAAGTGTTTGATCAATGCATCCTTCCAGTGCTTACGTATGGTGCAGAGACGTAGTCCTTAACTAAAAGAGACATACAAAGGCTGCAGACAACTCAACGAAGCATGGAGAGGTGCATGCTTGGTGTAACCAGGAGAGATAAGAAGAGGAACTCGTGGATCTGAAAAATGACAAGAGTGGAAGACATCATGATCAGAGTTAAATCCCTGAAATGGCAATGGGCTGGACATACTGCCAGAAAGACAGACCATCGATGGACAGCCGAAATTTTAGATTGGATTCCAAGGGACAGGAAAAGACCCAGAAAAAGACCACATGGGAGATGGGTGGATGAAATTCGAAAGTATGCGGGAGTGACATGGAGGAGACTGGCACAAGACAGACCGTTGTGGAGGAAACTTGGGCAGACCTTCGTCCAGCAGTGGATTGACAATGGTTGATGATGATGATGATATAACTATATTACAAGTAAAATCCATTGACAGTGAAGAAGTATTTACATTACAGCAGGGGTGGATAAAAATCGCAGGTGGCAGCTACTCCTTACCTCGCAAAGAAGAAATGCACTGAGTGATTCATAGAAATTATCTTCCCTCCAAGAACTTCATATAAAAAGATCAATGCAAATCTAATACAAGGTATGTTCAAAGAAGTTACGAAGTTACTGAACTTTTTTATATATATATATATAATTTTCTTGGGCATATTTGCAACATATTCAGCCTTGTAACCCTCAAAGTACTCTCCTCCTCAGGTGATATACCAATCCCAAAGTCATTTTCAGTTCTTAAAGCAGTCCTGATAGGCTTTTTTCGGGATTGTTTGTACGTAGGTCTGTTTGCAAATTTTTCTTAATGTAGTCATCGTTTTGAATCTTTGTCCTTTCAAAGTGGATTTTAACTTTAGAAATAGGAAAAAAGTCCAAGGGAGCAGATCAGTTGAGTAGGAGGCTATTCATGCCTTTACGGTAGACACTATAATTTGTGCATGAATACTAGTATTAAAAGAAATCTGTCTTGTTGCACGATGATATTTATTCAGCTAAAAAACGAAATCTATGTACAGTTTAAAAAACATGAGCATACAGTGATTATATTCAAAAAATGTTCAATGCCATTTCTAGTGTCCCTCATATAATAGTGGAATGAGACCCCACCAGGGCTACTGTTAGTGCTTTAAGCCGCCTTAAGAATTCTTCAGCTCCTCCGGACTTCTTTTCAAAAGCCTTCAATCCACCCCCGGCTGCCATGTGCCTGATTTATTTGGTAGATTAAAACTACACAAGGAAGGGTACCCTATTTGCCCTCTTGTGTCAGGTTACATTGCCCCCACCCGACCTTTGGAAAAAGCTTTGGCAAGTTATCTTACCAAATTTACTGTGAATTCTTCCTACTCAATAAAGAGCACCACACAAGCTATTGATAGGTTAAAGTTAATTCAGCCACTACCAACTTCCTATTTTTTGGCGTCCCTAGATGTAGTTTCGTTATACACGAATGTACCTATGGAAGCTACATTTCAGTTGATTCAGGCTTTGCTCATTGATTCTGACATTCCTGCCAATGATATTGCTTTCATAATGAGTGCTCTTCATCTCATTAAAAAGCATTCATTTTTCAAATTTCAGAACATTTTTTACCAACAAACCGACGGGACAGCCATGGGTTCACCTTTATCCGCAGTCTTAGCAGAAATTCTTCTTCAGCATATTGAAAATAAAGTCATACAAGAATTCCCACAAAATCCTAATCTCTATATCCGTTACGTTGATGACATTTTGGTAATTTGGCCATATACCATAAATCAGTTACATCAGTTTGTCAACGCTATGTCTGCTCAATACCCATCCATCAAACTCATGATAGAACTTGAAAATAATTTTGTCTTACCTTATCTTGATTTTCAAATTACTCGTAAACCTTCTGACAATTCCCTGTCTTTTGCCGTTTATCGAAAACCTACTTCCACACCCACTTTAATTCCGTACAATTCTGCTCACATTTTTCAGCATAAAATTTCTGCTCTGCACTTCCTATTTAGAAGAGCATATTCACATTCTTCTAGCCATTTTGCCAGAGCTCAAGAACTACAATGGATATCATCCGTCACTAAAAACCATGGTTACCCAGACAACGTTGTTAAGGGGGTGCACAATAAAGTACGGTTTTCTATGTCAACTGCTTTAATTAGTGAACAAGTGCCTAAAAAGTATGTTGGATCTGTTGATTTTAATCCACATATTGTAAACCTCCTTACCAACATATGTTCTCGTCATAAAATACAATTTGGAATACGATCATGCAATCTATATACCATTATTCGCAACGATCGTGACAAAATTGACAAAGGGAAAAAATGGGGTGTGTATGTTATTCCTAATGCTCGGCACTATCTCTGGTGAACTAAATAATCATTATGTGGGTTCTACCAAAAGAAATTTGGATTTGAGATTAAATGAACACAAATATGATCTAAAAATGAATCGCCAAAGCACCTCTTTTGCAAGAACCGTAAGTGCTGGAAATTCCATCCCAGACTGGGACAACGCTAAGATTATAAACACACCTAACTCTGTTTATTCCTTGTTATTTACAGAAAGCCTCTATATTTCGGCTTATAATACACGTTGCTGTAATGACTATTATCCTTGTGTTTTGCCTGAACCTTGGAGCAATCTTGTTGGGAAGGACAGCACAATAACAATTATTTGTGTTAAGTAATTTTCATTGGCTAACTATGTTTTTTTTTTTTTGTTTTTACCGTCTTGTTATCTGGTATATCATGTGACATTGACATTACCTTTCCCATGATGCATCTACTCCACGTACTTAAGACCAGCATGTAACCACATGGTGAAATCACATCTGATGAAGGTGTCAATATGACACCGAAAGTGCTCATGTTTTTTAAACTGTACATAGATTTCATTTTTTAGCTGAATAAATATCATCGTGCAACAAGACGGATTTCTTTTAATACTAGTATTCATGCCTTTTTTTAGCACAAAAGTAATGAATCAGCACAAAGTCAGCACAGCTGTCTTAGTTTTGGTGCAAAAGTCATGAATCAGCAGCAATGCATGTCCCAGCACATTGTCATGATGGAGGAACCAGGATTTGTTTCTCCATAGCTCGGTCCTTTTTCTCCAGACATTTTCAATACTTCAAGGCAATACCACCGATTCACTGTTTGTCCCTCTGGTACAAATTCTCGACAGAAAACACCTTCAAGGTAAAAAAAAACACAGCATGTAGGTTCAGTTCTGATTGAGCCATCAGTTCGGCACAGGACTATGACTGCAGATTGAAGAGTTGAAATGAGCTAGTTGAAATGAGCTAGTTGAATACGGTTTCAAAGTGTTTCAAAGTGTTTATTTAATTTGTTACAGCCAACACAAATCTATGATATGAAAAGTATCTTACATAATTTTTACAAGCAATGCTGAATACATTGCGAACTCAAAGCAGATCGATACATGAATTACCCAATGTGGTGCTTTGTCTTCTTTGGCTTCTTACATTCCTCATCACTTGCTCTTGCCTCTCGTTTTGATTTTCTCCACTTTTGCTTGCGTTCATTCTGAGAATTCCACAGCATTGTCAAAAATGTTAACCCGTTCACATATAAACAATTTTTAAAATTTTAGTTTAAACCACTGCAATATGTTCTTTATATATGTAAATGAGTCGTGTTGAGAGCTTTAAAACAATACCATGCACAGTCATGCTGGCCTCATGGTTGCCGAGATAGACTGAGTAAAAGACGGTGAAAATTTTCTTGAAATTTTAGTCTTCATTTGAAAATTTTCATTTTCATTGAAAAACGAAAATTTTCATGAAATTTTCGTCTTCGTTTGAGCGATCCAAAGGTTCCTGACAGACTGCAACATAATTGTCTCCCTGATCCTGAGTCTCAGATGAATGAATTTTGCAGCAATTTGATGAATTTCCAAATTTTAAGTCAGAATGTGACGACATGGTCGAATAGAAATATTGAAATCATTCACAATTTCTCGAACAGTCAATTGGCAATTTGAACATATGATTTCACGAACTTGGACTACATGAGTGGCATCAGTTGACATCGGGGACTGCCCTGAACGGGGATTTTCATCAGTTGACTATCGACCATCTTTAAATCACTTAAACCATTCATAACACTGCGTACAGCCTAAACACTGATCGCCATAAACTTGTTTCATTTCATTAGTCTCCGCAAATGCTTTCCCAAGTTTGACGCAAAATCTGATGTTAATATGCTGCTCACAAAACTCATCCATCTTGAAATCGTGGAACACGCAAAACAAGCTCTTAAAGTGATACAGCATGATGACTAATCAAAATCAAAAGATGCAGTAAATGAGAGGTTAGTTGTCAAGGTCATTACTATGCAGCACCACCTACCACGCATCAGTGTGAATCATGTTAGCACACCATTATAAAAATTTGAGAACTTTTTTTAACAGTCCTTGTACAAATATATTTCGTTACCTTTATACTTTCACAGAACACCATAAATTTCTGCAGAAGTAATCTAGCCTACTGACATCTTAAAAAACTTACTGAAGAACTGTGTTTTGTACAGCATTTTGGCTTTTGTTCCACTCAAATGAATTACGCAATGTTATGTATAACACTGATTTCCTTTCACATTATAACACAATACTTATCATATCTGTAGATTAATCTTATAACAAAGAAATCAATTACTTTTTTTTTTTCTTATCAAACCACAAAACATTGAAACAAGAATTGTTTGACTGTTTCAAGTAATAGTACCTGAATTTTAGTACTAGGCAGAGCACATTTAAGGAGACAGGAGGCTGTACAGTATTTTGGGGCCCCAGTATTAATGGCACATCTAGGATTCCACTATGGGCAGATGAATAAAAATACCCAGGAGAAAACACTCCCAAAATATAATGAGGATGCCGTAAAAATATCCCCGCTGTACTGAAGTGTGTATCCCATGATTCATGGACGAATCAGTGCTAGCAAGGAAATGTAAAATGCATGTTGAAAAATGGATACCAGTTCAGTTCTGTTTTGGTCCCCCCCCCCCCATATTGAAAAACCCAATTACAGATGTGTAAAAAAAAACTATAATGCTTTCAAAAGATTTGAGGGTGGACTGAGGTCAACTATATTTTTTCAAGACTTCTAGAAATGCAGAAAGAAATATAATGTAGCCCTCCCTCTTCAATGGGCTCTGATACTAGATGTCAAAACCTTTACATAATAACATAACAAAATCTCTCAACAAAAACATTATCATCAACTTACTTCATGAGGAACATTTGCAAAGCTGGATAACCCAGGTTTAACTTCTTGAAAATATTCATCTTCCAGTATTAGATGACCATCTGAATAAGAAATAATAAACAATCATTCATCTTGCCTTACAAATCTATATTACAAAAGTCATTTGAGTTAAATGACTGATATTCATTTTGAAAATGTATTTTTATGCAATTATATGTATTATGTTAACAATAACATCCAAATGCAAATGACACATTTATGCATTAAGGAAATTTTTCAAAGATCAATAAAATTAAACAGCTAACCTGAATATCATTATGAGCTGTGAAGTTCCCATCACTGCCTAAACATGTCATGCATTCAGACACTGCACTGTCAATTAAACATAAATAATGTCATGACTGAAAAAATCAGGTTATCATTATTTTGGAGAAATCTGCAATATTTGGGAATGGTGTTCAAAATTAGCAAATTGTTCCTGAATTTTGGCAAAAAAGATTTTCTTAAATTATAAATACTTTACTCACATGCTGTTTCTTTAGCTAAATTATGACATAATTATAAGAGCAGATATGTACACAAACAGAACTTCACCACATATAAATATTAAAAAAATAATAATAACCCTTCAGGTAACAAATTTGTTACTTTATAGATTTCTTTGTTTTTCTTTGGCAGAAGGAAAACTTAAATAGCAATGTGTGCCAAGTCTTTCAAGATGGGAGTAAAAAAAAAAAAAAGGAGCACGAATAAGCAGAATTAAACCCCAACAACAAGAGACGATTGCATATTTACAATGATGCAATGCTATAGGGGGGGGGGGAGTTTGAAACAATGAATGAGAATGAATCAAACAAGTACAACTTGAGCTACAGCTCAAGTTCACTAAATTTATTTTCTTTTAAATTTTACCCATATTTGATTTTTTTTCACCTTCCCATCCAGTTTTTTGTTTTCTATAATTTCAGTTATACAGTATTCCACAAATGAGGTAGTTCATACACTCGCCAAGTATGTGTATCCCAATGAATTATTCTTGTTTCCTTATACTAAAATCAAAAAGAAAAAAAAACTGACAATAGGTGACTAAAGGTTTGGTGATTTGGAACACTTACATAAAATGCTGCGACTGAGTTTTTGAGATCATATCAACAACTATATTTCTTTCTTTTTCCGCTAAAATTTATCTCGTTTTTGATAAAAATGTTTTTTTTTTTGTGCTTACTAAAAACAAAACTACCAATAAAATAATTAAATGTCATTAATAAACCATAAAAAAAATTACAGAAAATATCAGTTGTTGATATAGCCTCGCACATATGCTAACAGTTACCAACATTCTCTTTTAAAAAAAGCATTTAAAAAACAAAATAAGGATGTCTGTGTGTGTGTACAAAAAAGTCCTGTATTCTAAAAATAAATCAACAAAAAAATTACTTCAATCAAATTAATGACACTGTAAGGCTTGAATCACCCAGTTGTGTGTACACCATTTGCTAGCAAAAATTACTTCAGACCACTAAAGTATTTATTTGCTGGCCTAGATGGCCAATATACTTTTTCTTTTTTTATTTACCACATGTTAGAAATGGGAGAAAGGATTCCTATTGTTATTGCCAAAGGTGTGTTTATGTTTTTAGGCTTCAGATTAGTAAGAGGTTCATATAACACACGGTAACATCCATTCTTTTTCTATCCCACAATCCTTTTAAAGAGTGGAAGACACAAACTTTGTTTTTAAATACAAACTTCATCTCTATTGATTCAAGTTTACTCCAGTACATATATAGTTAACGTTTTTAATAAAAATCTGTCAATAAATTTTATACTATGTTTTAAGTTTGCATAATTATAAATAAACGTTTTTCCACTATCATATTTTGTGTTTAATTATTACTACTTTGTAAACATACACATTCCTTTGTACCAAATTTACATTATATACTCCAATGAAATGACATTTTCTACACACAATATCATTATCAACCATTATCTATCTACTGCTGGATGAAATTCTCCCAAAATTTCTTCTACAACTTTCAAGCCTTAAACCAGTCTCTTCCATGCCACTCCGACATACTTCCGCATTTCATTTATTTATCTCCCAAATGGGCTTATATACATATATATACACTGAAGAGCAATTGAATTAGAGACAGCTGGCACTATGCAAATGTGACGCTGTGGGCGGCCCTGTAAACGGAAACGACATGACGTATGCAGCGATCTGACAATATAAGAAGTGATGCGATGGGAATCAGTAAGAGTTGGACGCAGTATGAGTAAGATGAAGGATCTAAGCGCATTTGATCGTGGGCAAATTGTTGGGGCCCGACGAATGGGTCACTTCATCTCGGAAATCGTGCAGGCACTGGGATTTTCACGAGCCACTGTGTCACGGATGAACCATGAGTACAACGAATCCGGTAAAACCATCCCTGCAAGGGCCAACTGTCTTGGACAACAGCGTGTGGATGAGCGGGGTCATCGTCAGCAAGCTCGCATTGTAATAGCGAATAGACGGGCCACAATGCAAGAAATCACTCGGCAATTTAACGCTGGTACACAAAAGCGTGTAAGCAGCCACACCATCCAGAACCATCTCCTCGCTATGGAGTACAAAAGCCATCGTTCCACGAGGGTACTGCTGCTGACCGCACATCACAGGGTGCAAAGATTAGCATGGGCGGGGGAACATTGCCACTGGACCCTAGCCATGTGGAAAAATGTTGCCTGGACTGATGAGTCGAGATTCACGTTGGTACATGCGGATGGCAGGATACGAGTATGGCGCAAACCACATGAAGCGATGGATCCTTCTTGCCAGTAGGGTACTCTTCAAGCTGGTGGGGGTGGTATTCTGATCTGGGGACTATTTACGTGGACTGAAATGGGACCCCTGGTATGTGTGACAACGTCCCTCACAGGTCAACATTGCCGGGATATCCTGGACAACCATTTGATCCCGTTTGTGCGTCTTCAACATCTCACTGGGGACCTCATACTGCAACAAGACAATGCACCGTGCCATCGCTCCCGAATTGTATCCGAATGGTTGGATGAACACTCCACTGACGTGACCTCGCTTCCTTGGCCAGCTAGGCAGCTAAGTCACCTGACCTCATTCCCATCGAGCACATCTGGAATGCCATCAAGAGAGATGTACGAGGCTCTGACCCCCTCCATCAAATCTTCGTGAACTGTGGGAGCTAGTTCAGGTGTCGTGGATCCGTATGGCTTTCCAACGCTTCCGGTGTCTTGTCGAGTCCATGCAGAGATGAATCGCCGCCGTTATTAGGGCGAAAGGTGGTGCTACACGTTACTAGACAGGTATCTCTAATTCAATTGCTCTTCAGTGTATATGCAGTAAAACCTCCTTAACGGACACTCCCAAATAGTAAACACCCCCATTTAATGGACAGTTTTGTAATCCCCAGTCCCAAAGCATAGGTGGTTCTGTGGTTTTACCTCCTAATAACGGACACTCCAAATAGCGGACAGGGATTTCGATCGAAAAAAATGAAAATGTATCCACTGAAGGGAGGAAGGAGGAAAAGGTTTGGGAAATTTTATGGAGATGCCAAACCCACTGCACTGAAAACATTACTAGCTATTGTTTTCCACCTCTTTTGCGTTAATGTTCTCCATGGCGTAACTTGGGTAATCTCCGCAGTCAAAAACGTTAAACAGCAGTGCGTTAGTCGTTGTTTCCATAAGGCAGGATTTGTTTCAGCAGGCATAGGAGATGGAGTTATGCACTTTCAACACAGAGTAGAATCTGCGCTCAATTTCTGAACTGATAACATGTTTGAGCTGTGAGAAAAATTCAAAAGATTTTATTGCAGTTGATGATGAACTGTGTTTTGAACAGAGAACATATGATTTGCAAGATTACATTTCTTCACACACACCCATCAAGAATGACATGGCCGAAGAGACAGTGGGAGGAACTGAAGAAGTGGCAGTGGACGGAGTTGTAGAAGACATGTGTGCCATTAAAAACTTCACAGCCATGGTGAAATACAGTGAAAAGCATCATAAATTTTTTATTAGCAAAGATGATTCTGAGGGACTGACACTTTTGATGAATTTGAAAAGTCATATTGAAAAAGAGGCCGTAATCGGCAAAAGAAAACGAAGGCAACGCTTTTGTCAGATTTTTTTGCAGGCAAGAATACTAACTGATAAATTGATGAATTAATTGCAAGTACCTTTGAAAGTTTTAAAACATTTATGAATCAGAAACATGCATTAAATTACGTACATACGTATGTACGTAAACTGCATTTTTCTTCATGTTTGAAAAGCTCAAAAATATGTAAAATTACAATAAACATGTACACATATTCAATTTCATGTACAGTATTACTAATACAGTTTCGAATTTCATCACCGCATAAATATGTTCATAAAAAGTACATATGTTTATAGATGTAATTTTATTTTTAACATACATACATACATATCACTAAGCTGTTCTCTGAGATTCAGAGGTTAGCTCCAAAAAGAAAATACAAACTGCCAGATATTTTTACTTACTGTTGTTGTATCAAACTTCTCCATTTACAGTGATCTCGATATACAACTCGGGCTTTACTGAAAATGGCAACAAAGTTCATATTGTGCAATGGCTTGAGCGGCAAGCAGATAGGCATGTACCTCCAAATAGCGGACAGATCACCCGGTCCGGAGGTGTCCGCTATTCAGAGGTTTTACTGTATGTATATATATATATAAACAAGTATTAGTTTATTGTTTTCTTACAGACTGGTGGGCATTTTAGAACACAATTTGGTGGACAGTGTTAGAATTAGAAATAAATCTTCTACTGGCCTAGCGGACCACTAGAATTTGCAAAACACTGGTCTGTAAAAAAATAATAAGAAAAACCTTAAAGACATTTACAATAAATGTTAAAAATGACATATCATTTGAATGGAATTATCTCAAATATTTGTTTTTAAACCTATCATTACTTTTCAGCCTAAAAAAGAAAACCATACAGCAAGGTAAAAGAAACAAATTCATTTTTTAACTTGTGACAAATTAGAAATAAAAACTTACTAGCCATCTGGGCCAGTAAAATCAACAGTTCATTGGTCCGAAGCAAATTTTACTGGCCAATGGCCAGCGGACCACTGGGTAATTCGAACGCTGTTGGTGGGCCTGTAGACGATTATTTTTTCCTAATTTTAACACTGAATTTGTAGCATGTAGCATTCCAATGAAAGCAAGAAGTCCCTGAGAGACTAATAAAGATAGCTGAATCAGTAATCACAAGAAAATTGCAAGATATAATCACAATATCCACCACACTTGCCCTAACAATGGAAATTAATAATTGTAGCAGAAACCAAAAGCAAAAAAACTTAGGAAACTCAAAATGAAGAAAAAATTGTCAGAATTACATAACAGTAGAGATAAATAGTAAACAATAAACACTATCAAATTGAAATGCCATAATTTACAAAGGAATTTACAGTGCTAGTTAGGAAAACACCAGGAAATTCTATATGAGAAGCACCAGAAACAGACTAAAAGGTCATTTAAATTAGGGTTGGAAAAATATGTCCTAGATAAAGGAGCCAGCTCCAGAATTTAGGAACCAGGTGAAATGAATTCAAATTTCAAAGAGTAACACAAATGTAGAGTGGTCATGATGCTAGAATGCAAAGTAGTATAGTGTATTTGCTGCCATTTTTTTTCTCTACTCAAATCACTAACTGCTAAATAAAATTTCAATTTGGTCCATAATTTTCCTTTTCCATCCTTCCAGTCACTGCTCTTAAAAAATTAGAATTTTAGATTTTCATTTTATTAAAATATAATTTGTTGAAGTTACAATTTGCACACATAAACTCAAAGTACTGCATTTTCCTTAGTGTAATCCATAAACTGAGAAATTCAAAATATATATATATATATATATATATATATTTGTATAATCTACAGCAACATATAAACAATCCACAGGGTTGATCTTGAACCTTAACTTCTGCCAGAAAAGCCACTATTAACAGAATGATCCAAATGTACAATGCAGTAAGAAAGTATCTTATTAAAAAAAACTAACTGCCATTTTTTTAGTACTCTTGTGTTAATTTCAAGTGAATGAAGAACCAAAATCCCTACTTCTTTCAGCATTACCATTGCTCATTAGTTATACCTAAAAATCCATTAAAACTGCAGCAATCTGTAGTATTTCACAATTCTGAAAATGTTTATGTGAACAAAAGCCTTAACTAATGAGATTAGCGCACCAAAACTAACAAATATTATTCACAAAGTGATTACTTTCTTGAGAAGGCAACAATTACATATTGTGAAATAGCTCAGCGGGCTTCCAACATAGTTTTCCACAAACGCATGATTTTGTTGCATCATATTTTATGTCAAAATGGTCATAAGTAAAAAAAAACACAAACACACGCATTTTCATTGGCTCTCTACCTATGCTACATTTTTTCTGTTTGTAGTGCATTTTCAATACTTTTCCAATACCACCAGCTGTCCAAACATCAGGCAGATTTTTTTTTAAATTAGTGCCACAAAACTTTTTTTTAAGCAGTGTATTATCCACAGAACTTAGACTTATAACGTTTTAACAGATAATCTGCAGATTATACGACAAATTATGATATTTACTGCAAATTATGAAATTATAATTTAAAAAAGAAGGGTGCCAGGGCCACGTCTAGTTTTATTTATTCAGTTTCATTAGTGCAAGCAGTGATGGATCTTGTTAGGTGGAATCTGCTGGATATGTTTAATTTAGCCCATTGACCTTCACTTTTTTCAGAAAATTACTTATGTCACACTGTCCCATGCCCTACCATGGGGCTTTCATTTGATGTCACTGATGTCATCATTAACATAGCCAACAAGCGGCAGAAGTTGTAAACACTAGTTTGTAACTTCTGGATTTTGCATGCAGACAGTTAGGAAAAAATAAATACTTTTTGGAAGATGGGAATCTGTTTATTGGTGTAAATATGACATGGATGTTAAGTCAGATAAAATCTGAAAACTTGAAAATTTCGTCATCCTGGAGCAGGAATCAAACCAACATCTCCCGCATAGCACCTGAGTATGCTAACCACTACACTACCCAGAACGATCAAGTTTCTGATTAATTTGAATATAACCGTAATAGGATTCACTAGTCGAAGCAACTGGCATTCACATATAGCAAATATATTATCTGGCATTCATGTCATATTTATGCAAATAAATGGCTTTCCATCTTTTTATTTTTTTTTTTTTTTTTGATTGGAGGTTTAACGACCACCGTGAGCAACTCAATGGGCTATAAGCAGTCGCCCGTCCCTGATTTAGGGTCACTGGTTCCAGGGAAGGGAGAGAGCCAGTGCCGTAAGACAAACACAACATCCATGCCTGACCGGGATTCGAACCCGGACCCCTTACGGACGAATGATCAGAGGCCAGCGCCTTAGACCACTGCGCCACCGGGGCGGCGATTTCCATCTTCCAAATTTGCATTATACAATGGTGTAATCCCGTATTTCATTCATAAATACTTTTTGCTGTTTTGGGTCACAAAAAAAAAAAAAAGAACTTTTTAAAGACCTTTGAGGATTTATAAGGACTGTGGGTACCCTGCTATATTAACAATATCAATACAAAATATGGACTTCAAAAAAAGTTTATGAAGAAAATGTTTCCATAAACCCATTTCTCATTTCACTGGAGGAACCAGCTCCAACTAATTTAACAAAACATATAGAAAGTGCACAAGGGTTGAATTTTTAATGCAGATAATCATTGCAAAATTTACTCAGCTGACAGCATTCAGCAACTTGGGGAGTTTCCTGAATGGCAGCAGTCAAGAGATTTTTGTCCATGTGGCTGCAGTTCTGATCACTTGCAAAATGTTAGCAATGTCACAGTGGCTTTTTCAACTTGGCCAACAAATAAAAGTTAAAAAGAGATGTACAGTATTATTATTCTTACTTACAACACCATTTCAGTCCTACAGTGAAATGCAAGCATCCCATATTTTTGCTCAATAATGCAATCATTATGCACTGTAGGGAATGTTGTCATTCTGCAGCTTCTGTAAAGGATGGCTTTGCCACCAAAAGTGGACAACATAACAACAGAATTTCATACATAAGTGAGAAACAAAATTCCCTGAAGAAATAATTCTTCCCAAATACATGGAAGGCAATACAAATGTAATTGTTGGCACAAATGTGCCATATTTTCACTGTTTCCATGTAGCAACTCCTTCAGAAAACTTGAAAATTCACCTAGCGCAAATCTGAACGGTTCTCGGATTTCTCAGCTATATCTGCTTAGTTTCAGTTGCTTGAAACTTCCTTGTCCTGGGTGGTGTAATGAATAGTATGCTTGAACAGAAATTGGGAGATGCAGGTTTGATTTCCGCTCTAGGGCAATGTAATTTTTAAGTTTTCTGAAGGAGTTGCTACATGAAAACAGTAAAAATATGGCATATTTATGCCAATTATTACATTTGTAACAACAGAATTGTTTTACAACTTGAAATAACAATTACATAGAATTTGCTATACATTAATGACACTGTTCAGGCATTTAAAGTTAGAATGCAGAGTACAACATTAAATCAGCATTTTACTTCCGGGTTCCCTACAGAAAGTTACATCAGTTCAAAAGTTTTACCTACAAAAATTGGATATCATGCCAATCCCATGGCATATTTAAGAGTGACCCAGCATCATCTGTGAAAGCAAAAGTTGGAGGTGCATTTTCTTTCTTAAAATATTGTAAACCAAACACCAAGTTACAATACATATTTCCATTGAATAGCAACCTAAAAATGCAATATGACCATGAAAAAAATGCAATATGACCATGATCTCTCCTGAAAAACAGTCCACACACATATTCACAATCACCTATAAATCATAATGCAAATGTTTTCTTCCCATAGCTTCTTCTCCAAGTGCCACTAGACAGTTTTTCTTTGCCACCTGGTTACTGATACCAATATAATGGACTTTGTTTCTCATTGTAATCATGAATTGTTATTCCAAATCCTGTTGTATCCCCCCCTATCTTTCATTTTTCATTCAGTCCTAGCAATTTGCAAAATAAATGCAGGACTTCATGATTTTTTTTTCTACAGATAACTTAGCTTTACATCACAGTCCTACTGCACGGTCCTACTGAAAGGGTAGTTTCATTGGTGTCAATGGGGGCAAAGATCTGATTTAGACCCACTCTTATATGACAAGCGGAGGCTTCAAAATATTGTGCACCACCACTATTTGAGTGCTTTTCCCCATCTACATAAAAATCCCATTAAGCCTTGAAAATTAAAAATATATCCTTTTTTTCATAATTCATTGTTTTTATTCATACCCATTTTTAGAAATAAAGCAGAAAGCTCACTAACTTGTCTCTGTGTGAGGGATGAGGCAAAAGCACCACCCAAATAGCATTTCTTACTATCTGGCTAATATAATCTCCTAGGATGGATAATAAAATGTCAGAATGACTTTAACAAACATATATTTTGTGATTTGATGAATACTACAATACTTGTTTCTATCAGCTTATAAAAATTTTATAGAATTACTATGACAATGATGCTTCTTATTAAAATACTGGGTAAAGTGAAGTGTTAACCCCGTATTTTAATGTATACTGGGTTAACACTTCATATAAATACTGGAGAAAAAGCTAAAAACTCACCAGAACTATTAGAAAATGAAAACACATGAAGCCGTGTACCAGTACTCCCACCATCAAAAACAATAACATATTTCTGGACTGTTTCTTTGGCATGCTCAGTACGCATGGCAGAAAAGTTACCAACTTGTGTCACAGATGAAAAGAAAATTAGAAGTACCCCAACCATGGTACACACAGTCAGTCTCACTTTGCACTGGCAAAAAGGGAACATTTTAAACGATTTTGAATGTGACTTCGACCTAAAAATAAAGGGGCATCAATATGAATACTGACATGTACAAACACAAAAATTTTAAATTTGAGATAATTCGCTCCATCCCTAAATGAAAAGGCATTTGAAGTTACAAAATTACTACAGAGAATGCAATAAAGCCATAAAATTTACAGGATGAGTCTGAACTTGAAATATGAAAAGCATATTATATACCACACTATATTATATATATCATATAAAAATATTTTAGTTATTTTAAATTATTACACTATGTTATACACAAATACTACTTTAGACCTAAAATCAAAGAAATGAAACACAAAAGAAAGACAATTTTACCTTCCACCTTCTTGAAAGAATTTCATTAGTTACAGATTATAAAAGTGCACTACTTTCCCTTTCAATGTGTATTTTATTTACTTTTGATGGCCATCATTTATCTCCCTGAGATAAAGAAATCCCAATTCCATAATCATGCTGATAAAATTGCCCTGACACACTCGACATGAATGAAACTTTGATACCCATGTGATAATCTCGTGCACAATAAAAAGATCACCACAGTGTCAGCCAAAACTCAACAATAGATAAAAGGAATGAGGCAACATAGGGTGAGTACGCAATTTCATAACACTCTTCTGATATTTCATACTGGGATAGATTATGCTACCAGTAAATACCAATAGATGTAACATCCATCACTGTGAGATACCTTTTTACGAAAATTTAGGCATACAGGAATTTAAGTAAATTATGAGAAAATTTGTCATTAAATACTGTTTTTTACAGTACTGTTCAAACCAATCACTGTGTTCAGAAGCTATAAGTGGGTGTTACCATTTGATGAACAAATGAAAATTGTACATAATTTTACTTTGCACTCATATTACCAATATTCAACTAATGACACTGGTATGTTCACTTTTTAATATCATCACTTGTTTCCATTAAATTCAATAGTATAAGTAGATGCACATTCTAATGATATGGAAGAAGACTTCAAATTTTCAAAAAGCACTGGAAAAAAGTAACATCAAAATTAAGTCAGATACTATGGTGGGAAATAAACTTCTAGGATACTGTCATACATTCAGCATGAGTTTGGTAAACAAAGGTTTTAGCAAGTACAGCATGTTTCAATGCAGATTTGGAGTGTTTCTGTTCTTGAGTGACAGACATATTTATTTATGACACTTAAGAACTTTTACTTTAAATATCCCTATCAAATGAAGTAATTTACATAATCACACATTCATACAATTTATAGCAAGTAATTTATTTTAAAAAATAAAGTTAACTAAGAAATATTTATTAAGGGAGAGGGGTCCTTAGACACCTGACAAAACAAAGATTGGTAAAGTAAATAGCACAAACATATCATCATCATGGTCAACCATTATCAATTGACTGCTGGATGAAGGTCTCACAAAGTTTCTTCTATAATGGTCTGCCTTGCGCCAATCTCCTCCATGTCACCCCTGCATGCTTTCAAATTTCATCCTCGCATCTCCCACGTGGTCTTCTTTTGGGTCTTTTCCTGTCCTTGGAATAGTCTACAATTTTGGTTGTCCATTGGTGGTCTGTTCTTCTGGCAACATGTCCAGCACATTGCCATTTCAGGGATTTTAGTGTGATCGTGATGTCTTCCATTCTTGTCATTTTTCTTATCCACGAGTTCCCCTTCTTATCTCTCCTGGTTACAAAAGCATTCATTTATCCACACTTCTTTCAGTTATCTACAGTCTTTGTATGCCTTTTTCAGTATGTAAGCACTGGCAGGATACACTGATTAAACACTTCTTTTAAGACATAATGGCATATTGCTCTTAAAAACTGTACTGTTTCTTCCAAAAGCTCTCCAACCAAGTTTTATACAATAATTAATTTCTTCATCAGTGCGACCGTTGCTTGATATCTGCTGTCCAAGGTAAATGTAGGTATCAGTTATCTATTGAGATTTAATAACAGTTTAAAATTCAGAAATCATAATTATCATCAGCAAGCATCCCCACTGCAAAAATAATCTTAGATTACAACTTTGTCTCCCATGTGGTCCTCTTCTGGGTCATTTTCTGTCAGTGGTGTCTAGTCTAATACCTCAGTTGTCAAACAATGGTCAGTTCTAGCAATAAGTCCAGCCAATTACCATTTCAGTGTTTTTACTTTGATCATCATAGCATCTACCTTTGTCATTTTTCTTATTATTTTTTAAAATTAATTTTCCTATGCTTCTTGGTTACAAGAAGTATGAATCTCTCAAATTTTTTTTTTTTTTAGTTGTCCGCAGTCTCTGCAAGTCTCTTTTTATTTACAGCATGTATCTTTGATCCATAAGTAAGAACTGGATGGATGAGTTGATTAAACACTTTCCTTTTGTGACATAATGGTAAATTGCTCTTGAAAATTATACTGTTTCTTCCAACTGCTCTCAAACCAAGCTTTATATGACTATTAATTTATTCTTTGATGCAGTTCTTGCTTGATATCCTATTGCCCATGATAAATGTAAGAATTGGTTACTTCTAGATTCAAAATTCTGAAACTGCATGTTAAGTTCTTGTGAAAGAATTATACATCAATTTTGTTTTCTTTAGGGGTCTATTTTTAATCCCACTTCTTTACTCTAGTCAGTAAGCCATAAGTACAACATCAAGGATACTGTAAAAAATATTTGACATATATAATGTAACATATGGAACAGAGTTCCCACCATATTCAAGCAGATCATGTAATATGGATTCAATAATAACTAAACATTTCACACTTTGTGTTGTTCTATTTACTAACTAGTTTTAGTGACTAGAAAAAGTCCTTCAAAATGATTAACATAACAGATTCAAAAAGTAAATATGTGAAACATATATTATTTACAAAGATTGCAAAATAAATAACAGCACAAATATTCTATTTAGAGGAATTCATTTGCCTTAAAATTACAAATTAGACTCACAAATATTGCTGTTTATTTGAATGAAATCACACTTTAAAAAAAAATTTTGAACAAATATTTGGTTTACAAAGACTAAAAAATAAATATCAACACAAATGTTCTATTTTAGAAAGAATGCATCAGTGTTAAAATTACAAATAGATCACAAATATTGCAATTTATTAGAATGAAATCATGCTTTAGAAAAACTAATAAAATAAAACACATTCAGTAAGAAAATTTTATATTTAGGAGATAACTTTTGTTGTTCAGACCTATTCATTTCAGTATCTATGAGAAATGAGATTTTCTTTTCTTCAGATTCCTTTACATGAATTTGGTAACTTTGTGTATCTTCAAAATTTGTATATCTTTCAAATCCTAGTCAATAATGTTTTCCAGATTGCTTAATATTCCATGAGCACCAGCAGGCTGCTTCTGATGTTCCTTTTCTTTTTCTTAATAAAGTTTCATCTGAACAGCAGCTGGCTTTTGTCCCATCTGTGACCTCTTTTCCTCAACCTGTTTGTCAGCTTCCAGGTGTTTTGGATGAAATGAACTAATTCTACTCTGTGTATGAAGTAATGTCATAACTCTTTTGGCTTTGGAAATCACATATTTTTTGGAAAACTGATTCCAAGATAATTGTGTAAAATAAAAAGAAATAACTTTGGGGAAGGGGGCACTGGTTCTAAGAAAACTGCATTTAAATAATGTACTGCCATCACAGCCAAATCATGTTTTTAAAGCTGTGCTGATTCCACAATAATAACATTTATGAAAAGCTGTACAAAACCTTTCCACTATGGGGAAAAGGCTTTTTTTTTTTTTTTTTTTTTTTTAAGATGCTCTGATTTTATGAGAACTGCACTCAAATAATGTACATGAATCTTGTGTATTTTAATACTATATGCCAGATTTACAAAAAACAAGATGGTTTTTGTGAAACCTTTACTTAAAATGATATTTTAGAGCAGAATGACACAAATGCAGTGCTTTCAGGTGCAACAGGTGGGCAGTGTGTGTCTTTTTGCACACTACTTACAGCCACTTTTGGCTCATAAGGTCTATGGAAACATGACACTGAAAAATACATTGCTCATCCCATAAATATTGTTTTGAAAGCATAAACAGTGCATTACCTATGCATGTAAATAAATGGCATTTAATCAATAATGTTATGCTTTGTAGGAATTGATGACATTCTGCCATTTGTCCAACTTTACAAATTGTGGGTTTTGGCATAGAAATATATAGCAAATTTTCATGGAATGTGGCTTTCTTCAGCAGAAAATACAACGTTTTCTATTTACCTCATCAGGAAAACTAAAGCACAGTTCCTTGATATAAGACTTGAAAAATTGCGTGTTTGTCTAAGAGTTCGCATAAGTAGTGCATCCCAACACATGTGTTGATTTTTTCATTTAATAAATAAATGCTTTTCTAAGATATTCTGCATGTAAATGCACTGAGCAAAATCTAGCTTCTATCATAGAAATTAATGACATCATGTTCATGGCACCTACAATTAATTATTAATCACCAGAGGTTGAAAAGTGCAGTTGCCTGGTCACCCAGGGTGGTCCAAAAAAATGTCCAGGCCACCACGGAAAACCACTAAAAAACATGTACTGATTCAAGAATTTGCAAGCTCCAGAAAAAAAAAAAAAAAAATTAGTGAGTACAATTTCTTTTTTTTTTTACAGGAAGAAATGAGCTAAATGTTTAGGGTTAAAATTATATTTGGATAAAAATGCACATGACTTTATATACACCCCCCCCCCCCTGTTACACTGGTCCCATTTTTTATTCTGTCCACTAAAAATTTGAGCTGGCCACCAGCTTTCAGAATATTTTCTTTTTTTTTTTTTTCTTTTGGACGTTTAACAACCACCGTGAGCAACTCAATGGACTATAAGCAGTCGTTCGTCCCTAATTTAGGGTCACTGGTTCCAGGAAAGAAAGAGAGCCAGTGCCGTAAGACAAACACAATATCCATGCCTGACCGGGATTCGAACCCGGACCCCTTACGGACGAATGATCAGAGGCCAGCGCCTTAGACCACTGCGCCACCGGGACGGCTCAGAATATTTTTCTGCCCATGTTAATCAGTGAAAAAATTTTGAATTAATGGGTTTTATAAAGGTAAATTTTAATAACTTTGGTGACCAAATTTTTGAACTACAACCTAGTTCATTGTCAGGATCATCACTAAAGTAGTTTCTGCCAATCAATTGGAAGCAGCCAACTGTCATTATCGCTAAGCGTGGAAATTAAGGGATGGAAACAGTAAGAAGAGGTACCACACTTAAGGTGGTTCCACCTAAAATCTCTGCCTTATGTTTCCAATGGCAAAACTTATATACATATTTTCTTCGCAATTAATTTATTCCCAAGGATGAAAATTTGCACATCGATAAAACTAACTTTAAGTTATAGCATGGGATACTTAACACTTGCTAAAACAACCATAATTTAGCAATCCCACATTTGTCTACTGATAACATCAATGTACAGGTCATGCCATCTATTAACAAGTCTGAACATTACTCAAAGAAAAATGATTGATTTTTAATATAAGTATGGTTATGTTTTAGCAAATATTAAGTATCCCATGCAATAACTTAGTTTTATCGATGCGCATATTTTCCTCTTTGGGAATACATTAATTGCGAAGAAAATATGTAAAGCATTGGAAACATAAGGCAGAGATTTTAGGTGGAACTACCTTAATGATACTTAATTGTGTTTGGGCACTTCCAACTGATTGGCAACAACTACTCCAGTGATAGTCCTGACGAAGAACTAGGTTGTAGTTCGAAAATTTTACCACCAAATGTATTAAAACTTACCTCTTTAAAACTCATAATTAGAAATTTTTTCACTAGCTTTCATATCTTCCTGCAGTTGATTTATACATAGTGAGAGCATTTGTGCTTTTCTACAGATTACTGAAGATGGTTCATTGCCTGCTTCTTTATATACACCTCTTACTACTAATATACAAAAGCTGGCAAAAAAGCTAAATGAAACTGTAGTCATAATAGGTTGCTTAACTTTTGTACACATTTCCCTGCACGTTTTATTCATTTGGTTATCTAGCTTGGTTCAAGCCTCTGTGGTGCAGTGGTCCTTTTTCGTCTTCAGGTTCATTCAATGCCTGGTGAATGTATAAGTCCTTGAAGTGTACTGCATTAATGACTTTAGACCCCAACAGCTTCTACTTCCACTCCAAGCACTCTTTACCAGTGTGTAAAACCCAACTTTCGTTGGTTGATTGACATTTATAAAAACCAAAATTCGTAAACTCAAAACGAACTGACAAGGCCAACTAGCAAACTTCCTATTTACATACACACAAAATTCCAACCAAAAATAATAAAAACATATATACAACTATTTACACACAACTTATCTTATTCCCTTCTATGTCATTCCTTCAATTCCCGTTTCTTACACCTCACGATAACCACAGCACTCAGTCACCACACCTCAGCCATTCCCACATAGACTGTTTCAAGTACTTTCTACCCCCATCGGGGTCCATCATCAGGAGGCGTTCCAGATGTTATTTCTCCTGCTACCGCAGTGTGAGTGTGCGACATGATGGTCTTTCTAGCCCCTGCTCCAACGTCACCAACGAAAATCTTCTACTGTGGCTCCCTCATGTTTTGCCATTGTTTTTAAAGCAGATGTTGAGAAATATTTCGTTCTTTCCGCATATGGCTCCCTGATTCCAAATAGAAAGTACTAATAGGCTTTTCTATGTTGTACAGAAAACAAGGGACTATAATTTTCAGTTCTGGCTTGAACAGCTTCCATTCGTAGCTCATTTGCTGTGTCACTGCCCTTTTGGTTCTCCTGTTAATAGGTTGTTTGCAGGTCTGTTTCTATCTTACTCATACATATCTTTTGCAAATCGAAGAGGTTTTATACGGTTTCTCCTGCCAGCAAGGTACAGGATACAACAAAATAAAGAGTGGATGATGTGGACCTATTTTCTGAAGCATATCACTACAACATTTATCGCTCTCCTGCCAACAACGTAACCTCTTTTTCTTGTACTCTTCTGCCTGTCATTTCCGCACAGCAACGAACCTTCCTTTTAATGGACCAAAGCTTCACATCTTCGCCGGAGCCGAGCGTTAGGCCTTCATACCAATTTCAGCATCATCTTAAAACTTGAGATGCACACTGTGCATTGAACATTGTGTACCACAGATAAATCAATGAAGGAAGTAATATTTCTCATAATACATGGGAAATGGATAGGTTCTTCAAAGCAAACAATATAAATTCTGAATTTGCTTGTGCCACTTACTGGTCATCCATGTTACACTTTTCAGAAAACTTTCAAATTTCATCGTCCTGGAGTGGGAAATGAACCTGCATCTCTTGATTTCCGTTCCAATATGCTAGCCGTTACACCACCCAGGACAGTGAAGTTCTAAGCATACAGCATACTCCAACAGGAATCGGGAGATGGGGGTTCGATTTCCACTCCAGGAAGATTAAATTTTCTAAGAGGTGTTACATGGATGACTAGTAAGTGATACAAGCAAATTCAGAATTTATATTGTTTGCTTTGAATATTGTATCGATTTCCCATGTACTATGAGGAATATTTCTTCCTTCATTGATTTATCTGTGGTACAGGTGATTTCTGAACTACATCCGTTTCTGGATGGGAGATGGGTCAAGCAACGATACTTCAACTATCAAAAATCTGAGAATGTTCAGATTTCTAAGCTAAGTTTGCTTTGTCTCAGTTGCTTGGAACTTCACTGTCCTGGGTGGTGTAAATGTTAGCATACTCGAACGGCAATCGGGGATGCGAGTTCGATTCCTGTTCCAGCTAGATGAAATTTTCAAGTTTTCTGAGAGGTGTTACATGGATGACCAGTAAGTTTTGCAAGCAAATTCAGAATTCATATTGTTTGCTTTGAACATTCTGAATACAGACCCCTCTAAACGGAAATGCAAAACACATGTACAAAATTTTTCATCATATTTTTTAACTTAAAAAAAAAAAATGAGGGTTCTGATTTGTTATCTTAAAATATAAATTTCCCTGGGCAGCCAGCTCTTACTATCTGGGCAGGTAAATAATTTCTGCACATGCCCAGCTGGGCATATAACTTTTCAGATATTTTTCAAGCCCTGCTGAAATTAGTATGAAATGATAGGATGATGAAATTGGAAATTTAGTGATTCTGCTTTGTTCCTTTCATCCAAGTTTTTGCCCTTTGTCAGTAAACATCAGAGGCTAGTTCTGTCAGGGGCATGTATAACGCCGCTGACTTAGAACATTTAGAGCAAAATTACATATGGTTCCAATATCTGGACCTACAGCATATAATTAAAGAAGATATATTCTTCTGTCCTTGGCACTCCGTAACAATAATAACACTTTGAGTGATTAGCAGTGAAATGAAACACGACATGCAGTCTTTTTTTCTTGTAGTAAAAAATTCTATTCCAATTTTTTTCATTTTTAAATTTAATTGCCTAATTTAAGTAACTAGATTGTGTTTTTACCTGCCCAGGCCAATAATTTACATGCCCTGGGTATGATATTTTTCAAGCTCTGGTGTGTGTGTATACACTGATGTGCCAAAAGTCATGGGATACCTAATATCATGTACAACCTCCTCTAGGCGCAGCATCTTGATGTGGCATCTATTCCCCAGTGGCCGGAAGACTTCTGGAGAGATGTTGACCCATGTTGTCTGAACAGCCACCCACAGTTCCCTGGTATTTGTAGGTGCAGGATCTTGGGTGCGAACAGACCTTTCCACCAGGTCCCATAAGTGCTCTAATGGATTCATGTTAGACAAACATGATAGCCACACCATCCGTCAAAACTGTCCAGAACGGTCCCTGAACCAATTTTGGACAACTTGGGCTCGATGACATGGTGCATCGTCAGCCTAGAAAATTCCATCATTGTTGGGGTACATGAAGTCCATTAAAGGCTGTAATAGTCCCCCAGCAGAGCAATTATCAGTTAATAACACGTTTACAAGGACCAGAGGACCCAAACCACACCACGTAAAGACACCCCACACATGTATGAAACCACCACCAGCTTGCACAGTGCCTTGTTGACAGCTTGGGCCGTCGCCTTATAGGGTCTGTGCCACACCCGAACCCTACCATCAACTCGTAATAAAAGGTAGCATGACTCATTGGACCACGCCACATGTTGCCAGTCTTCCAGAGTGAATTACAGTGTTCACGAGCCCAAGTAAAGCACAGTGTCTGATGTTGTGGTGTTAACATAGGCACTCTGGTGGGTCTTCTGCTCCCATATCCCAGGATCACCAAATTATGCTGCATAGGCCTCATGAATATGTCTCTGGTACCTCCTGCATTGAATGTGGATATTATTTAAGCCAGTGTCGCTTGTCTGCTAGCATGGACAATCCTGGACAGACGCCACTGGTCATGGTAATTCAGCACCCGTGGTTGGCCACTGCACTGTCCATGATGAGTGGTAATGCCTTCCATGAAGTATTCTTGGAGCACACGGGACATCGTGAAATGTTAAATTTTCGCACAACTTCGGAAATTGAATATCCCATCCATCTGGCTCCCACTACCATGCCTCATTCAAACTCCAATAATCCTCGTGAAATTGCTATAATCCTACTGGCAGTTGTTCAACCTGACTCATGAGATTACACCTCACAACTGATAAGAATTGATCTGATCTGATCATATATAGAGGATTTTAGGAAGGGAGTGTCTAACCCCAGGTCTTAAACAACTCTTAGAGAGAGGAAGCTAGGAGATTTCAGCTAGAGTGCCCAATAGGAAAGAGGCATAGAAGTGAGGTAGAAAGGGGGAGGAAGATGCCGTTATTTATTACCGGCGGGCCAGTACCCGTGGTCAAACAGCTTAACTGGCCCATCCGATGCACAGTGGATATTTAGTGGTTCGAGCGTTCGTACCTGCCTAGGATCGAACCTGAGGTCTTCTCCATGGCAGTCACGAACATTGACCACTAGGCAACCCGCGGCCTCGATAAGAATTGTGTCATACATCAAAGCCTTTGCAAGACAGCAGTGCCAGTTAAAAATTTGCATACTATCTCATGACTTTTGGCACTTCAGTGTATATATATATAACTCAGGGCTAAGGAAAATGACAAAAATGGAGACATGATCAGAATAAAATCTCTGAAATGGCAATGGACTGGACATGGCAATGTTGCCAGAAAAATGGAACCACACAAATTTTAGACTGGATGCCAAGGGACAGAAAAAGACCATGAGGGAGACGGGTGGATGAAATTCATATGCATGTCAAAGTAACATGGAGGAGACTGGCAGAAGGACAGTTGTGGAAGAAACTTGGGGAAACCTTCATCCAGCAGTATCAAGGTACCCTGATACATGCAAAATCTTTTTTTTTTTTTTTTTTTTTTTTTAGCAAACGGAAATTACTTACCTTTTAAATACAGCGATTCCAAATACTGGTAAAAAATCACAATATGTGATACATTCCTAAAGCAGATATTATAATATTTACTACGCACATCACATTACATAGCACATCACATTACATAACGCAATGTAAAGCCCAGGTTATATGGATGCCGGAAATGACAAAATCAAAAATAAATCACTATCAAACACAAAATATTAAGCATGACAATTATAATTATCAATAACAGTTATTGTTATTACCTTTTGTCAAAATAACTGTCTCAATTTTCAAACCAAGAGAAATGTTTGTATATACGAATTCGAAAGTCGTCTGCTACTTATTCGCAAGGCCGTATTTTTTGAAGATGGTGAAACTGACAAAATCAAAAAATATGTTTTTTTGATTTACACCAGACCGTTTAATATTTTTAGGGATTAAAACGGTTCTTTTGTGATGTGTCTAGGTCAAATACTAAATAAACTAACTTCCTGAGTAAACAACATCATAGGCTGTCACACTGCATCAATGTATTTACAAATGTCTTAGACATTTCACTGAAGCAAAATCAAGCTTCTTACAATCAACCACTAAAATGCAACTTATTAAAAGGATTCAGAAATGTAAATATCTAAAAATATAGTATAACATAAACATTTACTACGAGGCTACGTTTCCACAGCGACTGAGAAAGCTTCACCTGTTCAGTCCTTCAGCGTACTGTTGCCACATTTTTGACATTCTTCATCTTCAAACGCAATTGCTATAAAACTTCACTGTGACGTTAACCAATGGGAAATTTCAATAACGTTATCAGACACATGGAAGTTTTTGATTGGCCGACGCTTCAGAGTTTAAACAAAGGTCATTACCTGGAAAAAAATCTAAGACCCATAACAAGAAAATCCTTACTGCGCAGTAAGTAAATTACATTCTATGTTTTAAAAACCGGTACTGTCCTAACCTCGATGCCGGATCGTAGCTTGAATCGCAATATTGCTTTCTAAAACACTTCCAGTCGTCCAGTCCCATGCACCAAGCTTTCTACGCAGAGAAAGTCAAATATCACATGACACATGCATTGGTGAACACTTTGTATTGGTGAAGCTCTGCAAGGTCCTTGATGGGCGTTAAACCCCAAAACGAAGCAATTTTAATATTTTCGAAATAACATAATAATGATTTACTCTAAATAAAAATGCCAACGTTTACCACAATCAAAGGATTATTACATATCGACTATAGTTTCGCAGAGCTATTGGCTCGGCATCATCAGGACGAACTGATGATGCCGAGCCAATAGCTCTGCGAAACTACAGTCAATATGTAATAAACCTTTGATTGTGGTAAACGTTGGTATTTTTATTTTATCTCAAAACCACAAGTTTTGTAGTCATAAATTATTTAAAATGATTTACTCTGTTGATGTAAGATAATTGAGCATTGTGTTTTGGAAGGAAAAGAAATCACGGTTTTTACAGCGCTTTTTTTTTTTTTTTTTTTTTTTTTGATTGGAGGTTTAACGACCACCGTGAGCAACTCAATGGGCTATAAGCAGTCGCCCGTCCCTAATTTAGGGTCACTGGTTCCAGGGAAGGGAGAGAGCCAGCGCCGTAAGACAAACACAACATCCATGCCTCACCGGGATTCGAACCCGGACCCCTTCGGACGATTTTACAGCGCTTCAAAAAGTTTCATATTAAAATTATACCTGCAAAAAATATGCTAATTCCAATAATTTATTGCAAATAACTTACACATTTCCTAGATCAAAGTGCATTTCTTTGCTTTCGTTTTTTATAGCAATGGTTCTCTCCCTTCTTTGGAACCAATGATTCTAAATTCATATATAGGTGAAGTTTATATAATGTAGAATCGTAGGCCACCCCATTTCTGAGTGGTCTAAGTGCTGGCTTATGTTTATTCGCCCATCGGTCAGGGTTCGAATCTCGGTGAGACAGGTTGTGTTTGTCTTACAGTCCCTGGAGCCAGTGGCTCTAAATTAGGGACGGGCGATTGCTTCTAGCCTATTACGTTACTCACGGTGGTCGTTAAATTAAATCCATCTTGACTCTGTAGTTAAACCTCCAATAAAAAAAAACCGTAGCGTACGGTAGAACTTCCCATAACGTAAGTCAAGTCAGTGTTCCATTTGAGGAGCACGCGCTAACAATTTGCTTTGACGCGCGAAGTTGTCAAAGTTGGATTCGTACTTTAATGGTCGTGGTTATTTGCATGGAGTTTCGTAAATTGTAATGTTATTCCCGCAGCAATTCGTTCAAATAATTGGACCTAACTGTTATGATGGAGTGTGGATACCTCGTATCTGATGTTATAGACATGGCTCTGTACATAGCCGCCCACTAGCCTTTGATCACCAAGTCCAATAGCACTGCTCGGCTAACGTGGTGCAAAGGAGGTATCTGATGTTATAGACATGGCTCTGTACATAGCCGCTCACAAGCCTTTGATCACAAAGTCCAATAGCGCTGCTCGGCTAACGTGGTGCAAAGAACGTTGAACAGTGGAAACAGGTTCTCTGGAGCGACGAATCAAGGTTCACACTCTACCGTTCCGATGGCAGGATCTGGGTTTGGCGTCTGCCTGAAGAACGCCTCCTGCCGGAATGTATTGTGCCAACTGTGAAGTTCGGTGGCAGTGGAATTATGCTATGGGGGTGTTTCTCCTGGTATGGCACGGGACCCTTGGTCGCAATTCCTGGTAGACTCAACACCAAGACCTACTGCACCATTTTGGATGACCATGCGCTTCCTACGTTGTGGCAGTTTTACGGGGTGGACCCATGTTACTTTCAGGATGACAATGTCACCTGTCATGTTGTGAGGTCCACCATGGCTTGGTATGGTGACAATGGGGTTAATTGTAGGGACTGGCCTGCACAGATCCTGGACCTTAACCCTATCGAGCACCTGTGGGACGAGTTGGAGCGTCGACTTAAGGGGTGCCCCTACCATCCGAAATCGGTGAAGGAACTGACCTGTCTTCTCCAAGCCGAGTGGAAGAAAATACTGCTAGCCGTCGTACAACGCCTGGTTGAGAGTATGCCTCGGAGGGTCGCCGCTCTTGGAGGCTCCACCGACTATTCAAGGTGAATAAACTTCATTTTCCTTTGCTATCACAAGTGTCAAATTACTTGTTGGTAGATAGTGTAATTGGACCTAACTTTTATGATGGAGTGTGGATACCTCATATCTGATGTTATAGACATGGCTCTGTACATAGTTTTGTGTGGAAGGTGTAATTCAAGTTGCTGTACTTGCTGTAGGGCAGTAGTGGAAGGGCACGTTGTTATTGGCGATCAAAATTGTCTGGTTGACGAATTTAATTGGGAATGACTGCACTATAGTCCCGAGTTGACAGAGGCACTTTGAAAAGAGGTGTTAGAGATGCCGGTAACAGGTGAACAAGAAATTGAAGGAAAAAAATGTTTCAAGGATTCGTCCTTCTGCATGGGAGTTCCTCAACAAACAAACGCAGGAAACATGTGGAGAATGGGGGTAAACATGTATGTAATATATACATATCCTGTTATCTCACTACCATGACTGCAGAGTTAAATCATACTGTACATATGTGTGAAGAAAAATATGTTCCACCTTGATATGCTACTGAGAAATCGTGAAATGGCCATCTTGCATTAATATTTGTTGTCTTAAAAGGTTGGTCAAAAAAATTGCATTTAGTGTGGAGTACCTACTTCGTAATATTCATTTAGGAAAATATGCTCCAGGAGCACATTCACTGAAAAAGTTTGTAAAGGTATAATTGAGCATTGGAAACTGCAAAATTTTTGTATTTAATTTGAAAGAAAATGGTGAATTTTTTTTTTTTTATAGTGCATTTTAAAGATTTTTACATTGTAAGTCCCACAGTGCTGCAGTGGCAAGAAGCTTGGAGCAAATTCACAGGTGGAATACTGCAAGAAAAACCAGTCTGCTTCTTGCAATGAAGTATATTTTGTAATGGCATGCTGTGGGAAAAGCTCTTCACTTCTATCTCAAATTTTCTTGTCACAGGCTTAGAATTACTTGGTTTGCGTATGTTTCTTGGATATGAAAAGAACATTTGCAGCTTCCTTTCTCACTTTTAGAAAAACATTGAAACTGAGGCTGTGTTCTTCCCAATGGAGGTTCAAGTAGTGGCAACATTGTTCGCAGCTCAATTTATCTGAACCAGTCGCAGATATGGCAGATAGGCCTTAGGGCTCCAACTGGTATTGTGCCAGATGAAAAATTCTAGCTGATGCAGGGTAAAGTGAGTTTTGCAGGATTAGAACTTGAGCACAAGAAACTAAGTCTGACAAAGCCATGAAATGAGGGCTGCTAAAGAACACTTGCTCCCACGAACAGTCAGTGTAGTTATTCTGATGGTATGGATAAAAAAATGGTTAAGATGTCAATTCGAAGCATCAAAAATTCACTTTTCAGGTGGAGTCACTTGTCTTTGAAGATCATTATTGTTGCCTACTGCTGGTGCCAAGACTACCTCCAGAAGGTTATTCACCATGGAACAGTCATTGGGAAGGCATTATTGTTTATTGTAATTTTTGTCTTGATGAAGGTGACACCTACCTCTACCAAAATCAGGCACCAATGAGAGGATTTGATGATGGTGAAAATTCTGTGATTGAGGATTTAGACAAATGCTTGTTTTTTCATAGACCTGTATAAGAAGGAGACAATGGGTTTTCAGTGGTGTTGAGAGGGAGCCTGTGCAAACATTTCTTGTTAAAAGTGAAAGGTTGCAAAGCAAGAACTTAGAAAAGCTAGATTTAAATACTGCCAAGAATTTTCATCATTTTTGACAGTTGGGCAGCATATGCTGAGATTGAAACCTTATAAGGTGGTATTAATGCGCACTCCTTTAAACCATGGTAGATCCTGACATTCATACACAAAATATTGAAAACATAAATGAGAAGGAAGTTCAGGTACTAGTTTGCACCAGCAGAGGACTTTGGCTAATAAATCAATGAATTCCTACTCAAAATTAACTTCTTCAAAGAAGATTCTTTAATTTAACCATGCTTGCCGAATGTTATATAATCATGTCTTCTATACTGGAGCACTACGTGCAAAATAAAAAGAAGTGCTAGATAGCAAAAACTTGAATGTAATATGATACTAAAAACCATGCAAAGGTTCTTAGTAGCCACTCTGAAACAATTTTTTTCTTTTGATTTTTAGTTTGAGTGAATATCTATTGCTTGCAGAATGCTTAGAGATTCATGTATAAAGCTATTTCAAATTTTCATTCAAGTTGCCAATCGCCACCCATGAAAATTTTTTTATATTCAATTTAGAAGTCTTAATCTGGAATGAATGAAACCAGAAGACATGGTTGTAATTTGCAAAATTTTAGAAATCTAGCTGTTAGAGAAAAGTGCATTGTTGTGTCACTAGAACAAGTGATGTAATGAAAGAAAATGAAATGCATATTTAAATGCCTTTTCCAGTACAGACAGTTACCTGTGACATCTAACCAAGATCTGTTTCTTCACCTTATAAAAAATGTGGTGACCAAAAAAAATGCTTACTGCCTTAAAAGTTAATCAAACTTGATCATCAGATGCTGCAAATTTTACTATTATAAAAAACTCAGATTAGAAAACTGAAAAATAAAAAAAAAAAGTACTTATAAACAAAAATAAGAACTCTCATCTCATCAAAAAATGGCAGCAAAAAAAATGATGAAACTGAAAAAGATATTGCTTGAATTGTAAAGGTTAGTGAATAATTTTTTATTTTATTGTTGTGTCACTAGAACAAGTGATGTAATGAAAGAAAATGAAATGCATATTTAAATGCCTTTTCCAGTACAGACACCTGTGACATCTAACCAAGATCTGTTTTTTCACCTTATAAAAAATGTGGTGACAAAAAAAAATGCTTACTGCCTTAAAAGTTAATCAAACTTGATCATCAGATGCTGCAAATTTTACTACTATAAAAAAACTCAGATTAGAAAACTTAAAAATAAAAAAAAAAGTACTTATAAACAAAAATAAGAACTCTCATCTCATCAAAAAATGGCAGCAAAAAAAATGATGAAACTGAAAAAGATATTGCTTGAATTGTAAGGGTTAGTGAAGAATTTTTTATTTTAGTTTTCCTACAAATTCTTTGTCGTTAAATACTAATGTAGTTGGCAAAATGACTAATTATCTAGAACAGGAAAATCAAGAAGCAGCTGTTGAAGAAGGCTGCATGCCTCCTTCAACAGGAAAATTGAGAAGCAGCTCTAGAGAAGGCTGCATGCCAAAATTTATGCAAAACATTTTTTTATGTGTTTAATAAAAAATTACAGGAGTGTGACAATATAGGTGCCAGGAAGAGCATTAAAAAAACCCTAAAAAGTCCAGTTTATGGGAAACTACAAGAAAAAATTCTTTGTGCAGTGAGTGACAGTGAATAATTAATAAAAATATTACAAAAGAAAAGAAGCACGTATCCAAGAATTTTGTTTAAAGGTGGGGGGGCAAATACAAGCAAAAACTAAGCATCATTTATATGTAGCAGATGTACGTGGCAAGTTGTATTGACCATATGCTGTATTAACCTGCAGCATGCACGATGTACCAGGGCTTCCACTTTTAGGGGAATTTCATCAAAATTAGGCCTATGGGGAAAGGAGGGGGATTTTCGTTTAATAGGTGTAAATATTAAACTTTAACTGAATTAAAAATCGCCCAACCAAATTGTAACCGTAACTTCAGTGAAGCAGATTTTTTAGTTTCCTGCCTGAGTTGGATCTTTTTACAGCAACTGTTTTGCCTGAGGGTGAAGACTTCTTAGCTTGGAAAGTAACACATATGGTTTTTTGTTAATGTGTTGTTTGTGCGTAATGTCAGTTTGGGATTGGGAGGACAAGCTGATGAGGAAACATCGGCCGTTGGGAAGGGTGGAAGAATTCAAGGATCAGCCAAAGGAAAGAATAGAAGAGGGGACAACCATTTAGGGCTCGCACTGATTGCCTTTTAAATTGCAAGTAATATAGTAGGCAATGTACAGCGTCAGTCTCGTCCGTGCCGCCCCGGTGGCGCAGTGGTCTAAGGCGCTGGCCTCTGATCGTTCGTCCGTAGGGGGTCCGGGTTCGAATCCCGGTGAGGCATGGATGTTGTGTTTGTCTTATGGCACTGGCTCTCTCCCTTCCCTGGAACCAGTGACCCTAAATTAGGGACGGGCGACTGCTTATAGCCCATTGAGTTGCTCACGGTGGTCGTTAAACCTCCAATCAAAAAAAAAAAAAAAAGTCTCGTCTGTAACCACCCATATGGGTTAGTAGATAAGCGCTGTATTTTGGGGAACCCAGGAATGGAAAATAATTATTAAGAAAAGACTGGAAGCCTAATGTGAGAAAAGGAATTTCTGACAAAGTGGTAAGCAAGCCTCTCCATTTTTATTGTGTTAATGGTATGCATCAATCTTTCCCTCAGTATCTTTTCAGTTTCCTTTCTTAACAACCATTAATTTATTTCTCTCTGCCCCCGCGAGACAGACTATATTTTACTCCCTTTAACTTTCAAGATTGTTCTTCGATTTTAGAAGGCTGACATTCTGGTGTGCTTATGTTTATTTCCAGTGTATAAAGCTAGAAACAAAGTTTAGTTAGATACATTGTTCACAATGGCAAATAAAAGTTTTTTGACGTCTAGCTGGAAGACGAGGATTTTAAAGAATTTCTGGCCAAAGTTTCACATGATCTGTATTTGGCAAGATGCACAGTGTGTGGTGTTACATTGAAGTGTGAGAAATCTGATCTGCAAAAACATTGCAATTGCCAAAAACATTCTGATAACTTTCGACAGTCAAAAACTCTGCAAAGTTTAAAAAACACCTTGAGATTCGATTCTGAAATAAGAAAAGCTGAAGTGAAAATTTGTGCATTTATAGCAGAAATGAACCTGCAGATATCAACAGTTAACAAGTTAGTTCCCTTGTTAAAAAGCATGCCAAGTAAATCTGTAATGGATAAAGTAAATATTGGCAAACAAAAGGCTACAGACATTTGTCACAACATGGCTCAATGTTATAGAGATTTTCTAATAGAAATTCTTTGTTGCTACAGTTTTTCTCTGTTTGTCAATGAAACGACAGATACGAGTGTCACAAAGCAGCTGGCTGCAATGGTGGTGTATGGCAGTGAAGAATTGCACGTTAAAGTTGATTTCCTTGATATAGCATCATGTCCTGATGGTGCTGCAGTAGCTGTTTTTTTTTTTTTGTTTTTTTTTAATTAAGAGTTTTAACGACCACCGTGAGCAACTCAATGGGCTATAAGCAGTCGCCCGTCCCTAATTTAGGGTCACTGGTTCCAGGGAAGGGAGAGAGCCAGTGCCGTAAGACAAACACAACATCCATGCCTCACCGGGATTCGAACCCAGACCCCTTGCGGACAAATGATCAGAGGCCATCGCTTAGACCACTGCGCCACCGGGGCGGCCAGTAGCTGTTTATGAACAACTAATGGCTCTCTTATGATTCAAAAATGTTCCACTGGAAAATATAATTGCTCTTGCTTCATCAAATGCCTGCAAGAAACTTTCCAACTCTCTGGAAAGATTATCTGTGCCGAACGATTCACAGCCACTCCAGGAAAAGCTGCAAAAGAACAGAATCTTTGGAAAGAATTTCACTCATTTTTAAATCTAAAGCCACATAAGATGCTTAGACCAGGGCAAATGAGATGGCTGTCTTTGCATCAGAAGAATTTTGGAACACCGGGAGGCACTAACGTTGTACTGGACAACCCAAGTATTTGAAGACCAGACGCATGCCGACCAGCTGACGTTGGACACTGAAAAATCCGCTAATGAAGTGCCTAATGGAGTTTGCAGATTATGCCCTTGGTCTAATGGATAAAGTGAATACTATTCTACAAAGCAATTCTCCTATGTTGCATTTACTGCAGGAGAAAATTGAAACTAAAACATTTGCTCAGAATTTCATGAAATGCTCTTATGTACAATCAAGAGGCTTCAAAAATAAATCTGTTTAATGAGGATGCATATACTGATGTGGAAAAATATATATTGGTATTTGAGCCAATATTACCCTTCAGGTTGTAAAACATAAGGCAGATCATGAACAGATTTTAAAAATATATCATAGTGCTTGTAAATTTTATATTGAAGCTATTAAACAATTACAGTCACGTTTTAGCTTTGAAGATGTGAAGATGAATTATAAAGAGACATACAATATAATCCCTATAATGCTGGAAATCTTGAACTTGCATCTATTGCTGATATTTTGGGGAAATATGCTAGACCTTCATGGGACTTAGAGCAATTAGAAGAATGACATAGCCTAAGTCTGGAAAATGCTTCTATTGATTTAGAAGTGGTACCATATTGGCAGTACATATTCTCTCTGAAAACTGGGTGGGATGAAATAAAATACAAGGTGCTACTGAAGCTTGTGAAGGTTTTTTTTTTTTTACTTAGCCACTTTCAAACACACTAGTTGAGTGCTTATTCAGCAATTTTAAAAAATATCAAAACTGATAACAGAACATGCCTCAGTAATAACACTTTATCATGTTTGCTTCATGTGAAGCATGGATTAAATTAAAAAGATAAACAAACATCTGCAGATGTTCATGTGAATGCTAAGCTGATAAAATATGACAGTAAGGTTAAAGCAAATGCTTCCAATGCAGTGACTGAAATACATGAGTGATGTGAACTCAGAAATATTCATTTCTAAACTTGTTAAATGGATTTTTCCTTTCTCACTGTAAAATTGTGATATTCAAGAGACAATTTCTTTAGTAACTTTTAACTTGGAAATATTAACTCACTCAGATTTTTTTGTGTTTAAATTTCTGCATTAATTATTTGGAACTGTGCATCAGAACTTATCGTATTCAGGTATCTATGCAACTTATTAAGAATTTCATCTTGCAACTTGTAAGTAATCATTTTCTATATTTGGGCGGTCGTAGTGAGCGATAGGTTTGCCTCCTCGGGGCGCTCTGTGGTAACAATGGCGCACACAACAGCAACTAGGGACTCTGTGAATCTTGGAGAGGTGCAAGCTAGTTCTGTGTGACATTATTGAAAAGACCCCAACTCACTGGGTTTTGTTTCAGAATCCTTAGGTTGAATGACCAACTGGAAAATGACCAGCTGTGGGCTAATCCCCCATACTGATGTACTTACCTGATTAAAAAGACACAAAGAAATATTAATTATGACTCTAGTGTGGGATATGGTGGACCTACCACACTTGAGATGGACGATCCACCATGGAATCAACCTGGACTTTCTAAACGGCATATGAGAAAGAGATCTCTGCTGAGTGAATGTAAGATTGGTGTATGGAATACTAGAGGTATAAATGGCAAGATGAGTGAGGGGATTGAGGAGATGAATAAGTATAGACTGGATGAGCTGTGTGTAAGTGAAACCAAAAAGAAGGAAATTGGGGTAGAAGAGGTGAATGGCACGGTGAGTGTGTGGTCTGGAGTATTGGATAATATGAGAAGACAGGAATGTAATTTTAAGTGAAAAGATGAAGAACAACTTGATTCACTATAGTTGCGTAAGTGAGAGAATTCTCTGGATTTGTTTGAAAGTGAAACTTCAGAGAATTGTAATTGTTGTAGTGTATGCTCCTTGTGACCTGGAACCTTCTGATAAGAAGGAAGATTTCTGGATTGAGCTAAAAGCTTGTTTTGAGCCAGTTTGGTGCTAAAGAAAAAGTTATAATAGCAGGGGATTTCAATGCTAGAGTAGGTGTGCAGAGTGCAATTTCTGACAATGTTCTGGGTAAGTTTAATGATCCTTTGTGTGAATGTGATAATGGTGAAACATTAATTGAACTCTGCATTGAGAATGGTTTGTGTGTATCTAATACATTTTTCAACCACAAGTATATCCACACCTATACTTGGGAAAATAGTACTCGTGGTCAAAAGAGTGTGATAGATTTTGTTGTCTACGATCAGCATCTGAAACACTTAGTTGTTGACGCCCGTGTGATGAGAGGTGCAGATGTTGCTTCTGATCTTTACTTGGTAGTGTCAAGAGTGAAACTGAATGTTGGTTGGAGAAAAGGGAATAGGAAGAGACCCAGGGTAGAAAGAATAAAGGCTGATAGGCTCCTTGAAGAACATCAGCGTTATTCTGATTTACTCGGAGAACGACTGAAGGAGCTGATGTCTGGTGCGAGGGATGTAGAAAAGAAGTGGGAATGTTTTAAGAACTGTGTTGTAACTGCTGCTGAAGAGGTCTGTGGCACCACAATAGTGGGTAACAATAAAGGTGATGCTTGGTGGAATAGTGAGATTGAATAGGCAGTAAAGAGAAAGAAGGAAGCCTATTTGGGGATGTTGCAAGGTAGTCTCTGTGGATGAATATCGCTGTAAGAAGTGTGAAGCTGCTAAGCTAAGCTGGTTCGTCAGATTAAGGCAAAAGATAGGAAGGAGAAGGTGGAAAGGAATGAACTGGCTTTTTGGAAAGATAGGAAGTCCTTCTGGAAGTACATGAGACTCAGGAATAATAGGAGAAACCAAGTTTTTAAGTTGTGTGAAGAATGAGATTGGGGAAATGATATGGGAGCCCAATGAGTTAAGTGACAGATGGGGTGAATACTTCTGTGAGTTATTAGATCAGGAAAGCAAAGATGATTCTGAGACAGATGCAGATGATGTCACAATGAGAGATGAAAGCACAGGAGGGATCTCAAGAGAAGTGTGTAAAGCTCTAAAATCTCTTCAGAATGGTAAGGCTCCGGGAGTTGATGGCATAACTGCAGAGATGTTGAAATACGGTGGTGACTCTATAATTAACTCGTTAACTGAAATTTGCCAGTTGTGCTAGGAGTTAGGAATGGTCCCTCGGGATTGGAAGGATGCTATCATTGTTCCCTTGTTTAAGGAAAAAGGCGATCAGACTGAATGCAAGAACTATCGTGGTATTAGCCAACTGAGTGTGCCAGGGAAAGTGTTTGGTAAGGTTGTTATTGAAAAAATACAGGGTCTTACATCATTGAAAGTGTGGGATGTTCAGAGTGGTTTTATACCTGGTAAAGGCTGCACTAACCAGATTTTTACATTACGCACGATGATTGAAAAGTATCTGGCTGTTGGGAAGAAAGTTTTTGCTGCCTTCATAGATTTAGAGAAAGCTTACGACCGAGTGAATAGGACACTTTTGCGGTCAGTATTGAATGAATATGGTGTTACTGGGAATCTACTTACTAGTGTAAAAGCCATGTTTGCTGGCAGTAGAGCTTGTGTACGAGTGAATGGTGTTTTATCAAAATGGTTTTCCATTGGTGCAGGAGTTAGGCAAGGTTGTGTAATTTCACCATGGCTGTTTAATATATTTATGGATGCATGCATGCATGCGTGATGCCAAAATAGATAATAATGGTTTATGTCTTGGTGATATCCGTGTGTGCAGATTGCTGTATGCTGATGACACTGTCCTGTTGGCAGAGAGCAAAAGTGAGTTGCAGAGTATGTTGACTCGGATGCACGAAGTTTGCATGAAATTCAAACTGAGTATAAATAAGGGAAAACCCAAAGTTATGGTGTTTGAGAGAGGAACGGGTAGCACTGAATGTAATGTAAGTATAAATGGCACTGTGATTGACCAGGTGAGTGAGTGTGTATTTAGGAAGCATGTTTGACAGAGAGAACAAGTTGGATGGTGAAATCAGTAGGCGAGTGAATTCTTCTTTGAAAGTCATAGCTGCTCTGGGAGGTTTTCACAGGAATGATGGGTTCTCTAGAGAGTCCCACATGGCTGTGTATGAAACTGTAATTGTTCCTACTCTGATGTATGGCAGTGAATCCTGGGTACTGCAGAAGAAACATAGGAGTCGTTTGTGTGCTGGGGAAATGCGTTACTTACGTGGGGTTTTCCGCAAGACACGATATGATTGTGTGAGAAATTAAGATGTATTGCAGTTGTGTGATGTGAAGCAAAGTGTTGTTAGCAAGGTGGAGCCCAATATGCTTCGGTGGTTTGGCCATGTTGAAAGAATGAGTGATGAAATGCTTACTAAGAAAATCTTTTCAGCTCAAGTGGCAGGAAGGAAAGGCAGAGGAAGGCCAAGGAAGACATGGGTGGATCAGATTCAGGAGTGTCTGCATGATAAAAAGATTATGAGTATGAAGTATAAAAGATCTTGTGTACGGTGTGTAATGGATATCAGTGAAGCACGAGTTGTATGTCAAGATCGCTGTAAATGGAGAAGTTTGATACGACAACAATAAGTAAAAATATCTGGAAGTTCGTATTTCTTTTTGGAGCTAACCTCTGAATCTCAGAGAACAGCTTAGTGGTATGTATGTATGTATGTATAAAACAAAACAAAAAAACCCCATGGTTTTTTAATTCTGAGTGATTTCTCTTTTCAGGTCTGATTACATGGTAAATATTTGGTAATGTACTGTATAGATAAGTCACAATTAGCTGTACACTTATTCTTTGCTTACAATAATGCAATAAAATAAGCTTTTTAGCAATACACAAATTAAATATCAATTTTGCTATTTGAGTTAAAAAATGCCTTCTCATGTAGGGCAAAAAAGAGAAAAAACAAAAATATACCTCATTTTTCTGCTTTCTCAAAAAAAAGGAAAATTTTGCTCTTTAGAAAGGAAGAAGTGCAGAATGAAAGTGGAAGCCCTGTGATGTACATTTTACTATGCCACATTTCTTGGGGAAGGGAGGGGAAAACCTGAGGTTACAAAAATTTTCAAGCTGATGTAATAAAAATAAAATAATAAATTATTGTTGCTAGGAATAAATGAAAAGACCAAATGTGAAATATATTAAACTACCAATTTAAATTGCACAGAAACTTGCCTTGAAGATCATTCATAACCAAACTGTTTTATATTCTTTCATTATAGAACCTAAAGTTCTTTACTGCTTTTAATATGTAAGCCCAGGCTTGGACTCGAGATAGGGTGCATGTATGGTGTCCCTGCCCAGTTAGATTTCACTTCTAAAATAATTTTGTGAACCGTTATGAAAAAAATTAAATTTCACATTTTTTGTTGGGTAATCTGGGGGGGGGGACTCCAGACTTCCCTGGATGCGTGCCTGAAAGAAAAACTAAATCTTTGTGGTAATTTAAAATGTTTTTACAAAAGTGTACTGCTGTTTCCCAGATATACGGTATTAAACTTCACAAAGAAGACAAACCCTGTCAAACCTATTGTCACAAAAAATAAAAGCACTCCATTGTTTAAAAAGCAACTGCTAATATAAATTATAAATGTCTGAATTTACTGTGAAAAACTGAAAGTGTGTACTCAATCTCCAAGCATGACTCACTTCACTGATTTAGAGGGACTTGGACTGCCCAGGAGTTGAATTTTTCTACTGTTATTTATTCCAATAAGTGCAACCTGGAGAATCTTCTAAGACTTATCATTTTGTTTGTGAGCAGCACACTGATCCATTAATGAAATTGCAATTATTATCTTATGATGGTGGACTTTGACTCTGGTGTAGAGGAGTGGAGCACATACATGCAATGGAGAAAGGATATTAACAAATGATTTCAGCCAGTTCTATGAAAAAAGCCTTTAAAATTGAAGCTGTAGAAAGGTAGTTTTTGTGTTAATGCCACCCTCAAGGTAGGACTGTATTTTTCTTTTGTTGTGAGTGTTATACACCAAAATTATAGGACTAATTATTACTGTTAAAGTCAATATTTAGGGGAGAAGAGGTGGGTTCAAAAGGAAAATGTGAAATTGTTTAGGAAAAGTTACATGTTTTATAACTGTCTGAATTGCCCATTAGTGTGAACTCCTTATTATATTTGCTGATGTAGTCAATTGTAATACTATGTTGCCTTTAACGTTAATGGAAGCAACTTGGCACACACATAAAAAAATATGTTTATAAGGGTACATGTATATTGCAAAGTGAACTGAATGATAAGTAATCTAGGAGTCTTCATCTTGAACTAATGGACTACTAAACAATATTGTTTCACCAGGAAGTGTCATTTTTGTTTTATTAGTTTTCATTATCCAATCAACAGTTATTGCATTTTAATGTAATTTAAAGATTTTTTATCAGTTGAATTTAAGCAAATACAGCATCACTTTTAGATAATGGAGATGGTAAGTGGGAATTAAGGGAAATATTGGCAGAAAACAATTACCCCTCCCCATATGTTGAGAAAATATTTAAACAAGTGCCAAAAAAGAAGCAGGAAAAAACCAACTTCAAATTCACCAGCAAAATTACGTACCACAAGGGGGACTATTCGAGAAACTGAAAAGGATCAGAGCAAAATATAATATCAGGCTAGCTCCAGATCTTAATAACAAAATAAAGAAGTTCCTGCCAGCTTTAAAGCAGAAAGAATTGGACATCCAATTGCAGGAAGGAGTAATTTACTGCATCGACTGTAACTGCGGACTCAGCTATATTGGAGAAACAGGGAGAAGTATTAAGGTCCGAATGAAAGAACACCAAGCAGCTATTAGGAACATTGGGAACAAAACAGGGCTAGACAGACATATACAAGCAAGTGGACACTCCATAAATTGGGACTCAGTGAAAATAATCGCCCACCAGTCAAACTTAGTAAAGAGGAAACTAGAAGAAGGGATCGAAATAGCAAGAAGAAGAAGTACCACAATTAACGATAATTGTGGATGGACTCTTCCAATTGAGTGGCAGCAACTACTCCAGTGACATAGTCCTGATGACGAACTAGGCTTTAGTTCGAAAATTTGACAACCAACTTTCATGAAAAATAACCTTTATAAGACCCGTAAAAAAGTTATTCCACAATCACTATGAATAGAGGTGCCATAAATGCATTTACAACTAGGATTTAGACCGTTTAATTTCTTTTCTGCTGCATTTTGTGAGCAAAAATAGTTAAAAAATTAAAAGCAGTACATTGACAAGTATAGTGACCTATCTGTGCAAGAATGTTACTCTACAGAAAGATTTCTTGTACATTCATAAGTAAATAGTATATACCATTTTTTCATAAATAAATACTATAAAATGTTTTCCAAAGTTCTGCTTTTTGTTTCCATCAATGAAATAGCATTTCCGGAAATGGCAGTTTCCTTCAGTGTCTGGAATGTGTGGGTGGTTGACAAAATTGAAAGAATGGTTTTTCTGTTGTGCGGCCTTTTGTTTGTGATGATTGATCTGCAAGCCCATTGTATACTGCAGGCAGTTTTTCTTTAACCAATTTTTGCTTTATTGCCATCAGTAAGCATCTACCATCATCTCCCATAACTGAAAGCAACCTGGCTGTGTAAGTAAAACAGGCTTTTAAAATGGGTAAGTGGAATCTTTCAGGTATTTGGAAAAGAATTAAAATGAATGTTACATATTGCTCTGATATTAGTTTTATAGTGTTGCCTTTTTAAGCTAAGCAAACAAAAATTTGCTAATTGTTAGGAAATTGTTAAAGATCTGTGCTCCAAGGATTTGTATCTCTCAAGTTATTAATTGGATTTCCTTAGAGCATGCTTTTGATTTGATTTTGAATTACTGGTTGGATTTCCTTAAATAGTTTTGTTTCTGATTTATAAATGTAAACTAGAAAGTAGTAGAAATATAAATCAGATACTTAGGTTTATTTTGTTTAGTGATATATAGTGTTCTCCCAAAGCCTCTACTAGACGGCCTGCCCTGCTAAATTTCCTTTAATGAACGTTTTTGCAATATACATAAGAGTGGAAATTATTTTTTTATCATTTATGTGAAATTTTCTTATGTTTATCATGTTATGTTACATTAATGCCTACCACACTGCTAAAGGTGTTTAATAAGTATAATAATGTTAAGCAAATCATCCTTTTTTTTTTTCTTCTTCTTCTTCTTGATTGGGGAAGGGGCCATTAAAAGTGCCATCCAGCTAAAAGTTCTTGCCACCCAACTAAAAAGTCCAGGGAGAACACTATATTTTCCAGTACATCCAATTCAGTTAAAACTGTTAGACCATTGTGCATTAAGAATATTCATAAGTTATGTGAAACAAACAGGTGGGTTTGTGGTAGGTTACCTTGCCATGAAAAACTGTTGCTAAAGAGTCCAGGAGTTTCTTGCAGAAAAGGGTCAAAGTGCACACAAATTAGCTGGTTTGTAAATCTGCGATTCTCGCTTTTTTTTTCATTAGCTTAAGCCTTAGCTGAAAGGAATTTTTGGACTTGCATAAGTACCTTAAAGTATATTTCTTAATAAGTGTGCTTACAGTGTTGTTGGCGGTAGAAAATTTTATATTCTGTTTAACACCTAAATGTTCAGTATAGATTCTCAATCCTATATAGCTATTTGCTGATTATGTCCTGCACAATTTGCGCACTTGTAAATCATTCGCCATTTTGGTCTGCAGGTGTTATAGAACTAGTCCATAAATAGTGTTTATAACATAGTACTCTGTTTGCCTTTTCTTCCCAAAAGGGTGCAGCGGTTGCTTTGGCTTTTTAAAGTTTTTACCAAACGTAATCTGAAATTGCCAATTTTTTTTACCCACTCTCCATTGGAAATATAAAAACCATGAAAACAATGTGTTATATATAATAGTACAAAAACAAGTTATTCTTTACAATTAAGTAGCAGATGTGTTATAGGTACTGAACTTTAATAGAAAGAAATGCTTATTTTCAGTTTTGAGTTTATTACTACCTATAAAATTTCTAAACAAGGTATTGACGGGATAAATTTATTGCTACCTATAATTGAATTTTAACAGCATGAATTTATTACTACCTATAAAATTGCTAAACAAAGAATTGACAAAGATGCATTTCAAAGTAATCAAAAATTTAGGATTTACATTTATTCTGTGGCTTGGTTCTTAAAAGGCCAGTGTAAAAAAAATGCTAAAAAATTGCACTTTATTGCATATGGAACTTTCATCTAATAATTAGGTTCATGTAAGTTGTGCAATATTGGTTGATTCTCATCAAAACATAAGAAATCCACAAATGTGATCACATTTAAGAGATTTCTGTATTAATTTTTAAAATATTGTCTTTGTCGAAGCATAATTTGTTATTTGCCTTGTACTTTTTCCAACTTGGACATATTCTATGGGGTCAACTGAAAATCTAAAATACTATTCACAATTTCTTAGAATTATAAAGTGGGGGAATGGAGTTCAAACATTTCAGTTCTTCCAATGTGTTCTGCAGTAGTAATCTAGAACTTCCTTATAGTAGAGGTGCTTATTTTCCGGAATTTCCGAAAAATTTCGCCATTGTGCTCTGGAAATTTTAGACTTTTTTTTTTTTAGAAATTTCTGAAAAAAATTTAAAACCAAAGTCAAAAATTCATTTTTCTTTTTGTTTTGTATTTTGTAGCCACTGGCAGGGCCTCTTACAAAAGAGTGGTATTTCCCTGTTTCCTTGGTTGGTGGCCAAAGCAAAACCCAGTTCCACTGGGAGTTCGGAAATCCCACTGCCAATCTACCCCACAGAGAAGAGGCAGAGGTCCACTCTGTGTCTACCCAAGGCTGAACTGAATCCTATCAGGCTGTAACATTAAGCAAAAACAGTGAGGACAAAAAAGATGAGTTGGGACGCAGCGCCAACTATTGACGTTCGCATTAACAAACTGATTCCGTATCATTATTTACATTTGAGATTTTATTTATATTCACTTTCACATTAACAGATGGATATTTGTATTCTGAATTCGTAGTACTTGGGCAAGAGAATTTTTCTGTAGGAGCTGGTGTGATTTATGTGTAAATCTCAGTCCTCCTTTATTCTTCAACTATGTAGGGCTGAGAATTTCTGCGATCAATGTTTCATTTCATGCATTCGATCTTACAGGGGAGGGGAGGAGGCACCTACAACTAAACGCTATATATGAAGAAGAAAACAAATGTCATCTAATGATAAGAAAACAAAGAAGTAAAACCTACTGCAGGCTCTTCTTATTTATTAAGAAATATTCATGCTCGGTAGAAATAGTGTCGGTACAAATCGATGGAATGTATTTTCATTACGATCGATCTACGCTCGTAGCATTTTGACAAGTAAACTTTCTTATAGATACTCTTAACCAAATTTTTAATCGTACAAGAAACGAATGCTGTAGTTTTACACAATATTTCTATGCCCACTGTTTACCGCAGGATAATCATAAATTTTGGCTGCTGGGGTGTGACAGAATTTCACGCAAATATAGGGGTGAAAAAAAAAAGTGACAGCGGAGAGGCTCTTTTCTTTTTTCCACAAGTGAGGGTTGAGTGAAAAATGAATGATTGTAACACTATTTTACTTAATATGAGTTTATATAGCTGTTTTTTTTTGTTTTTTTCTAAAATTGAATTTGATTATGCATTAATTTTAATTCAAGGTAAAATACATTCCTGTAGAAGGCATTTGAGGAGGTGGGAATAACATTTTAGATATTCATCAGTCCCTGATTGATATCAATAATAATAATTGGATATATCAATTAATGAATTTCATGCTAGATGCATGAATTAAAGATTTAGTTCATGTATCATCTGTAGAACACTGGCTACATTCTGCTTAATGTGCACTATTTCAGTTATTCAAAAAAAAAAAAATTAACTGAAAGCTATTAATTAGTATTGCTTTATAAAGCCAAACATTGATTTTATTATAGTGTGGGTTATACCACAGTAAGAAGGAGTGGTTAATAATGAAGACACACTCTCTTATCTTAGAATTTAAAAAAAATGGAACCTAAAATACACCTCTGGTGATTTGTAAATTGATTCACACTACTAAGTCTGAGTTTTTGAGAATCTGAGTATTCTGTGTGAACATTTTTTACACCCTAAATCTGCAGTTCTTACACATGAAATTTTCTTCCACTTTTCATAATCAAAACACAATTTTTCATGTATATACTTCACACCTATATGATAAAAACTAGCACTAACTTCAGATTTTTATTTTACCTGACAAGCATAAATTCCTCCTCCACCTACGTGTTTCATAGATTTAATTTCTTGACCTTTTCTTTTTTTTAAAAGTATATCCCTACGAACAAACCACAGTATGTATACCATGAACAGTATTAGAATTAGAAATAAATATTTTACTTGCCCAGTGGACCACTAGAATTTGCAAACCACTGGTCTGTAAAAACAAAAAAAAACTTAGACATTTACAATATACACTATATTGACAAAAGTCACCGTACACTCCTACAAAGGCAAATGAACGAATCCGCTGTGTTGTTGAGATGCGTAGTACAGCTGAAAACGGTATAAAAATAAGCCTGCAGCTGACTGCGATCATATCGCACTGTGAGGTTGAGTGAAAATGTTGCGGCGGGAGAGAACTGACTTTGAGAAAGGATTGTTGGGAGTTATATTAGTGGGCTGTCCATAAGAGAAACCGAGACGTTTAAAAATACCCAAGTAAACTGTTTTGGATGTATTGAATAAGTGGAAGATACATGGCCTGCCTGAAGCATTCAATGAAATCATCTCCAATATTTGTTTTTAAAACTAATTTGACAGTGCAACTGACAGGATAAAAAATGTTTTCAGAATGATGTACAGATATTTGACTTACATTTTTTTTAAATAATTAGAATGTTAGACAAGTTTAGTGACCATTTTTTGCATAAATTTCTTATAAATCCTCATCGTCAACAATCATGGGTAATAATCCCGTAGGTGTCTGATACCGCTGGGCATTAGATTTCATTCGTCTTTCATCGTTTTACAACCATCTCATCGACATGCATCTGGTAAACCCAGGCATCCTAAGGAAAGAGAATCCAAGGACAAAGCACGTTCATGGCTGGCGTCGGAGGGAATGTACAGATTCGCTTCCCCCAAACACGAGGAGTCTGTGGAAAACCCAGGGGAAACCGCAGACTGGAAACGTAGTAGGGCCGGGGTTTGAACATCGGTTAGAAACGTTCACCTCCCACACAGCGACTTAACCTACGGTAGTGGTAAGTCCTCATACTATATGAATACATTTCAACTGTACTGGCCATCCGGGCAGGTAAAATCAATAGTTCAGTGGTCCCACAGAAATTTCACTGGCCAATGGCCAGCAGACCACTGGGTAATTTGAACGATGATGAATATAGTATATAAGGCTCAGCTATATGACAGGTCATCTTATTCACTTCAAATCATAAAATTATTTATTTATGTAATACTTAATGTAGTTGCACATACATTTTGTCCTTTTACTACAGTTTGGGATTCGTGTCAGTCCAAATCCTGCTGTTTTGCACATTAACATACTCGAACAGATGAAACCATGCTTCATCTGTCATGTAATAAAATGTTGGGTTCATTTCACCACTGACAATGGTCTCCTAAAACCACTTACAATATTGCATCCATTTTGCATAATCAGAAGTTTTAAATTATTGGAGCACCATAACTTTGTACGGCTGAAAATGCAAATCCACCTTAAGTATATGTTGGTATGATGTGGCAGATATTCCCATTGCAGATGATAATTGGCGAATCGACTTCCGAGGGCTTTGCAACATTATTGTGCACACATCCTTGATATTGTCTTTAGTACGAATTGTTTTGGGTTTGTTTCTTTTCCGGTTGCACACCGTGTCGGTTTCATGAAATTTCTGCACTAACTTCTGTACCACTGATTTTGCCGGTGCTGCACAATGTGAAAAATTTTCTGTACAGAACTCATTTAAAACCTTGTACAAGTTATTTCTGAAATACTGTTCCACAATAAAAATCTGCTGTTACGTACTTAAAACCATTTCCGTTGCCTTTGTTCTCTTTTCACTTACACTTATGACCGCGTACCTACACTGCTCTGGCTGTGACTAACCATTCCGGAGAATTCCTTTGCAGCTGTACACGCAGAAACCGGTTAAAAGTAAAACAAAGTGGTTTTAACTGGAAACCCGCCTAACAACATCTGGCCATGGGGCCTCTTTTATATGGTGCACCCTGTATATCCTAGTGGCTCACAAGATGACTTAATAAAATATGTAATGCCATTGTTCTGTATTTTATAATTTGAGAACTTTTCTGTTCAGTGGCTTAAAAAAGGCAACAGGTTTCCTTGTGACATTATTAGCAATGTTTTTCAACAATAAAGGCACAAATTTAAAACAAAGATGCAGCAGATTTTTTCAGCATGATTTGGCTTATGGCACAATAACAATGGACTCTGCAGCAGATTGGGCATGATATGTTTTTGAAGGGTGTAAGAAACTTGTGTTTGTGGTAAAACTTTTACTACCTTTTTATGAATGTCTGAATGATACTCAATATGGATACGAACGAAGGAGATGGATATCTGAGCCCTCCTCTGTCTTGGTGGACAATAAGGGAAACAAGAGGAGCAGAACATTCAGCAACAGTAAAATTATCAATGCACTGGCTGCAGCTAATTCGACTTTCTAATATGCTGACAATGTATCCTGCCACATAGGCTAAACTTGCAGTTTTTAGTGTTGATTTTGGAGTCTCAGGTTCTTGATGAAGTTGGTGAAGGGCTACAATTACATCATCAGACAAACCAACACTGTTTTCTTCTTCACGTGGAACAGGATTTATTTTATTGGCAACTGTACCACTTAGAGTACTAGACTGAAATTTCCCTACAGAAGAATACTCTGATGCTGTTATGATTCCAGTTTTAAGAATTTTCTCCATTGAAAATACAGTTGCTCTGACGTCCAGCATGTCGTTTCCTCCATTCATCTGCCTTAAACTGCTGAACAAGGATTCTACTGCATCACTGTTGAAGGACCGAGTTAATATGTAATCAAAACCATTTTGGAGGAGATATTTTATGCATGCTATTGTTGATCTGGTGGTCAAACAGATGGCTTCATAAGTTTCGTTACTTAAAAATTTCAGAGGAGGTACATGACAAGAACAATATTTTTTCAGTTCTGCAAGGTATGGCAAGAATTCATGTTCTAGCCAATGAAGATGGTCATCAGTGCAAGAAAAAAATGCATTTTAACAGAGTTTCTTGAATTAATGTGTTGTGTTCTGTTGGAAACATCATGAATTGAAAACCATTCATAAATATATTTTAAAAATTTCACTGTTGCACCAGCAGATTGAAATTCGTGAGCTTTGGGGTGCCTGGAAGAATTCAAGTAAAAAATTTAGAGCTGCAGTAACAGGTGGTGAAAAAATTAACACTGCCCTTTTGGCATTCATTTTTTCTAAATTAGTTGGTGCAATGTGTTTCAATGTAAGGTTTCTCACAGCTTTAATGTTTTCTTCATTTTGTAACCTATACAAGTTTTTCACAAATTTACCACTAATAATTTCTTTTCCATCTCACATGTCTTTTTCTAAGAACAGGGATCTGACATTCTTTACAATGTGATTTTGATCAAAACTAAAAAAAAGTCTTCTAGAATTGTCAAATGGATGAGGAATATGTTCAACTAGTTTTCCAGAGCCAAACTTCTTAAAACTTCTGTTACATTGGTTTTATGGTTATCACTCACTATGCGCACTATAAAAAAACCACACTTTTCTACTGCTTCAATAACTTTGTATGTGTGGAAATACAATTCCTCTCCTGTCAATTGCTTTGTGAAATAGTAAGCACAAGGGATGCATACTTTTGTGGACAGACCATATAAAACAAAACACAACAATCTATTTGCTTGACTGAACTTTTCATCTTTCATCTCTTCGGTGGCAGATTTAGATCCAAAAAAACAATCTAGTTTTTTATCATATATGCACTGTGATTTTATTGCCATCTCATCTATTATGAGTGAGCAAAATCTTTCCTCTGGTTTTAGTTGCTTTAGCTCTATTTCTGTTGGATACAGTTCTGTATCCCTTAGGTGAGACAGTATGAAATAGAACACATTCATGTATGACATTTTCTGGCCACCTGGGTTTCTTATTGCCATAATTTTTAACTTGAGCTAAAATAAATGATGTATGTGTATCACTTAAACCTTCCCCATCCAATACAATCATCTTTTCCAAATTATTGAAGTAAGTGCTGCTTTCATAATAATCTAATTTTTTGGCTAACTCAGAAACATTGTTTTCTAAGCATACAATTTTTTCAAACGTCTAATCTCCATAACCTGTTTTGCTAACACAGAAGATGTCAAATTAGTTTGTACCATTTGCTTTTTAAACTTTACATTTTCTGTCTCTTTTACATTTGAAGGGGGATAATTAGAATCATTCCCAACATTTACATTATTCCCACCATTAAAGTCACCCCTGACAATATTTATAAAATTAACAACTAATTCAGCATGATCCAAATTTGCTGCACTGCGTTCTTTTGCGTTTTGTGCTATTATAGCAATCTCCAGAATCACTCTTTCTCTTCAGAACACGTCTTACATTTTTAGCAGCAGGCAATTTATAACGTGGGTAACCGGGAAATATCGATGGAACAGCATCTCCCTTCAGTCGCTTGTACTTAACATTAGGTACATAATTATCTGAATGAAAATGCTTACCACAAACAACAGTTGAAGGGGATTTATCATTTGGGGTAAAATCCTGACGAGATATTGCTTTCAGCCACAGTTGCTTTACGTTCTGATCTGAGGGGAACTCGTGGAATGACAAACCCACGTTTTTCTTCTTAGAAGATGTGCACATCGGCACACAGCAGTAAACCATTTTGAAAATGGGTTGAATTTTGTTGTGAAAACAACAGTTTGGTTTTAAAACTAGGTTTTTTAAAAGAAACAAGAAAAAACGACGAACATACACAATCCCGCAATTCAAACAACGCAGAAACTGAAGTGTTTATACCTTGGGACGCAGTGCCATCTAGCACGGCTGAAATCGTCCCTAACGCCCACTGGCCAATCACCAAAAGTCTATTGTCTTCAACGGTAATGTTACAGCCTGATAGGATCCAGTTCAGCCTTGGTCTACCCAATTCCACTGTGAGACATTCCCTCCCCCCATCCAATGTTTCTTTTCTGTTTGCTTTACTTCACGGTTTGGTGCTGGGTTGCCCTGGAGCTACTCCAAACAAAAGTTCCTCACCCCTTTCTTTTCCTTGCAGCACACCTTTGCTCCTGCTGCATCCCAGGGCTTAGTGGCCCGTCCACTCTACTGCAGTAGTCTGTTCTAGAGACGGGCTTAACTGTGATTTCCGTATCATAGTGATAACTGTGACAGTGCACGATGTAAAAATCTGAATAAATTTTGCCTGCCCATTGCCATAAAAGTATAATAGTTATTTCTTCCAACAGGTCAAAACAAATAAAGCAGCAAATAACGAATGTGGTCTCAGTTTCAGACAAACATTTAATATCTTGGAGAAAGGATTTTTAATTACATTTAAGAAATTGGGAGGGAGAAGAAAATCGCACTGAAAATGACAGTTTCGCCATTATACGATAATTGCAAGCTTGCTATTTGTTCTGTGGAAAAATAAATGACACACGTTTTTTTAACATTTAGAGTTTAGTAAGAAATGTCATTTTATTTTTCATAACTTTGAACCAAAATAATAACAAATTTCACTTTTTAATATTATATAGAATCGGTGAACAAACACTATGAGCTCTTTAGCCCTGCAATCCTGGGAGGGAATTTAAAGTGAGGAATGGAATGCTACAGACAGTATCCAGTAACCAAATGACAAGAGAAATAGGATTAGATGCAATTTTTTATTGTAGAATGCAAAAATATATAATCATAAAATAATATTCCTTCAATTTTGAATATCTACATTGGGATACAAACTTATGAATTTTTAGAAATTAAAAAAGGTCCTCCTGAAATGCCATATTTTAAATCATGAAAGAAATATGGGATAAACATTTTTAAATAAACATTTACACCAAAAAACGGATTGTCATCTTCAAAAATTTGTATTTCATTTTTTAAGTTTCAAATGCATGCATTTATGCTACACAAGTTTGTGGGGTTTTTTAAATAAAATACTGTAATATTTTCTTTTTAATTTGTTGAAAGATTTTCTGTGTTGTTTCACAGTACCTGCATTGATCATGCAGGTAGGTATATTTGTACATGATTTACAATTCCCTTATAACAATAGAATCTGACATAGAAACAGTGTCGTTCTATTGTTATAAAGTGTAAAAAAAAAAATTTTAATTGGAGGTTTAACGACCAACGTGAGCAACTCGATGGGCTATAAGCAGTCACCATCCCTAATTTAGGGTCATTGGTTCCAGGGAAGGGAGAGAGCCAGTGCTGTTAAGACAAACAACCCTCACCGGGATTCGAACCCAGACCCCTTTCGGACCAGAATGATCAGAGGCCATCGCTTAGACCAGGGCTGTTTGTGTTCCGGGTCTAACCCGTATTTCCGGGTTTGGGCGATCTTTCATGCCCGGAATTCCGGATGTTTAGCTTTGAAGACATTTTTACGACTGTTAAATTTTGAGTTCTAATAAGCGACAAAGCAAAAAAAAAATTTTAAAAAAATTAAATTAAATTAAAAAGATTAATGGCAAAAGTATTTACTAAAAAAAATTGCTTTTTACCAATGAATTAATGTGATAATAATAATGTCTTCCTCACACACGAAGCCGGCAGTCCGTGCTGTGGTTGTCCGTTCTTCTGTGGGAAGGTCATGCGCGCAAATTCTCAGTCATTTCGTCGGCGCTTCTGCTCCTCGATGCAAAAACACAGGTTTTCGCTCTGATGAGTGATGTGAGATTGGAACTTGGAGATGACGGAGGGAGGGAGCGAGTTAAAGCAAATAAAGTACGTCACTCACGTGTCTGCACCTACACGCGGGAGCAGCCTGCCTCATTGTATTAGTAAGTCAGTGACGGAGAGGAGCTGTCTTTGTTTCCTTGATGAAACGTTTGTGGTTTTTTGTTTAGGCAAAAGTGATGGGGGTTTTTTTGTGTGCGTGTGTGTGATGTATGAATGTTTTTAGGAATTTGAAAGTTTACACGGTTTAAGTTAAGTTCGTCATCAACAATGAATTTTTTAACCAAAACTGACAATCTCAAGACATTAGAGGCTTCAGTCAAAAATAAATTCCGGTGGGATTGGCTAGAAAAAAGACACCCAAAAGGAGAAGGCTAGGATATGGTGTCGGAAAATTGATACAGCTGGGTCATGTTTCTGCATATAAATGGAGTACGTGCTACAGTTCTGCCTCCAAAACCTGTTTAGGCAATTATAACGGCTACTTGTAATAGTAAAGGTTCTTCTCCTCTTCGGTACACAAACAAGACACTGCAAATGAAGGATGTTGGAAACGTAAGCGTCAGCCTGATAGCGTCTCCGCGAAAAAACAAATGAAGATTGCACACTTTTTTAAGAAATAGTGTTATTTTATTAGTAAATATAACTTTAGATTAACATCACACCAGACTGATAGTTTTTTTATTAATAAATGGAACTTAGATCAACATCCAATTTGCTAAATATACTGTTATTTAATAGTAAATAGAACTTTAGGTCAATACCACCTGACTGAAACGTAACGACTAAAATTTCTGTTAAAAAAAGATCAGTATCCTATGAAAAAGAGGAGTTGCCCGTCTAGTAACATCAAAACGTGACTGCAGATTTTCTTTTATTTATTTGCCAAATGGGTAATTTTACAATTGGAAAGAAAGGCAAAACTTTTTTAAAAGGTATGTTATGCGTGTAATTGGTTTATTTTATACAAATGCAAAATTTTTATTAACCTTCTTAGTGTGGTATATGTTAAAGACAATATCATGTAGTTGTAGAAATCAAAGTTACTTAAATTTCACTGAAGGAATTTATTTTTTTAGCAACAAATTAATACTGCAAGCTCAACCCCAAAATAATTTACTGTTGTGAGCAAAAGGTATAGGTAGGTAGTAAGTAATTCCCAAAGTGAAACCATTTTATGTTCCGGTATCGGTAACAGCTTTGCTGATAAGTATAATAACTAGAGGTACTAGTAGTAACGGAAATACTTTTGTGGTGGTGGGGGGGGGGGTTACCCTCACATGTTCATTTATGTCTCGAGTTTATTCATTGGCACCGTTGGGAGACACCGATGATTTCAGGGTTTCATGCCTTGCCTTGCAAACACCTCTGTTAGACCACTGCGCCACCGGGGCGATTAAAAAATATGTTTTAACTGCATGCTCACTCTCTGATGATACCTATTTAAATATGCACTTTTTTATTTATAAGAAATATTTATATACACAAGTGACTTACCTTTAAGACACATATTTACATTTAAATACATCAATTGCTGTACTTTTCTGCTTCCTATTCTATTACGCTGGTCTGAAATAATTGTTTCAGCTTTCGAAAAAATTCATTCACAGGGAACAGGTGTTGCAAGTGCGTTGCATGTGGCTTTTACTATTTGTGCATGTGGCTTTACTATTTGTAAACATGCTGATGCTTTTTCCGCCACAGTAGGGGATCCTGGTCTCGAGGTAAGATTCCATCTTCCGTGTACCTCCGGACTTCAATAATGGACACCTAGATGAGGCATTACCTCTGGGTTGAACTGATGCTATGTTCTTATCAAATGAATCCCACACTGAAAATTCCTGTATTTCAGACTGTGTACTCTCAGGTTGTGTACTGCTTCTTGGCTTTCATGACATTGCTTGTTTATTTCTCTTGCCACTAAGTCAAGGACAGTTTTCTTCATACATTCTTCAGCTCGTTGGTTGGAGAAAGCATAATGCTTAAACCTGGGATCCAGAAAAGTGCACATAGCAATTGTCATGTTGAATTCTATGTTGCGAAACCTGTCTGTTATGCCACTTTGCAATGATTGAACAACCGATTTCGTAACATTGTGAAAGTTTTCTTTCACAAATTTCCCACAAATGTCTTCTAAATCCATTAATTATGACAATAATACTGCTTGCTGTCATGTAGTTCTCTCCACTCACAGTTCTAGTTACTTCTTCAAATGGTCTTAACACTTTGCAGATTTGCCTGCATATGGTCCATTCCTGAACTGTGACAATTGGCAACTCCTTGTCAATCAATGCCATGGTGCTCCTTACTGCCTCTTTCAAATCAGTGAAGCATTCTACCATGTGTAATAAGTAGAATTCCACCTTGTGGACACATCCTGCAAGAGTCTTTTGGGCTGAATTTCACCCAAGGACCTTTGGTAGGCCAGCAGTTTTTCACTTGCAATAGTGCTTTGTTTGAAGTGAGCCACAATTGCTTAGATTTTTTCTAGAGTAGGTTCAATAAATTGGAGTGAGTCCTGAACAAATAAGGTTTATAGAGTGTGGGAAAAACACCCAAAATGTTTCCAACCAAGTTTGCTTTTTACAGCATTTCTTATATTAGCTGCATTATCAGTCACAACTACCAGAACTTTGTTTAATAAGCCCGACTTTTCAACAACTCGTCTCATTTCAGAAGCAATATTCTGACTGGTGTGGGAAACACTTAATAGTGCACACTCTAGGAGAACAGATTCTAGTTTAAATTCATCATTGATGAAGTGTGCAGTCATGGCTATATAGCTTTTATTAATGCTTGATGTCCAGCAATCTGCAGTTATGCAAGCACTTATGACATTTAATTTTTCATTCATTGCATGGACACATTTTTCATACAGTTCAGGTAACATATTTGTTGTTATTGTGTTTCTGCATGGCAGTTTGTAATTTGGATTTAATCCATTAACAAAACTTACAAACCTCTTGTCTTCCACAATACTAAAAGGCTGAAAATCCTGTGTGAACAAACTCATCAGAAGACCAATGTGTTTTTCTTCTGGTCAGCACTTATTTTTTGAGCCAAAAGGAATTTTTGCCTGAAGCAACTTTCTTTTTGATTTTTGTGAAGCACTCGCTGTTGTTTCCACAACTCCGTTTTCAATCACATTTTCATTACTGGCATTTGTTAGCAATCCATTTTTGGGTCTCCCAAATACAAATGGTGCAGGTGTAGGAGGTTCACTTCACATATTTGAAACTTTGTTATATACTTTAGTCTTTTTTTCCTTACAGTTGGATGTTTCCTATCCATGTGCTTTTTCAAGTTTGCTGTTGATGTTTTGTAGGACAGTTTATGCTTACAAATATTGCATGTGGCAAATTTTTCATCAGTGGCAGTAAAATAGCTCCAGATCTTGCTGGTTTTCCTATGTTTTGGTATTAAAATTAGCCATTATATTTACTGCTGAACAAACTTTCTGTATAAATTTAAAACTAAAAAAAAACAAACTATGATAACAGTATAAATCTGATTTGACAAAGCAGACAGAGACAGACCATGCCGTTAATGATTATCTGTTAACTCTGAGGCTGCTCTGAGGACATTTATCATGATTCGTTTTTGAATCGTGACGTGAGTAGAGACTTTTGGAACTGTTACTTTTTGCCGCTGCTCGTGACATAAGGCAACCGTCAACCGCGAGAGTGATTTTGGATTGGGCATGTTTACTACTCGTTTGGGTGCTGGTGACAGCCGAACCCGAAATAGCGAATTTGGAACTGTTACTTTTGGTTGCTGGTCATAACTGTGACAGTGATATTTCAGTAACTGTGACAAAGTAACAGTTATGTTGATTTTCGACCCATCTCTAGTCTGTTCCCTTGCCTGCTGCTTTTGACCTTCAGGACTTCTCATCTCATTATCATGGAGAGATCTAGGAGGGTCTGGGTTCTGACTATTTTTTCACTTCTCACCCCTGGTTATTTTTACCACCACTCTCCTGGCGAAGTGCTATTCTACAAAATAGGTTCTGTTCCTGACATCTCATGTAATTCTTTGAAAACATTTTTATTCAACTGCAACTACTAGTTTATTCCATAGTTTTACTTACACCAAAAACTTCACTGTGAATTTATAGAGGCTATGACTTATTATGTGAATTTACAAATCATTTAAAGTATAAACTGAACAAACTTTGTTATATACTTTAGTCTTTTCTTCACAAGAAAATACACTGTTGACACAGGCAGGCAGGCATCAATTATGTTAGTTACTTTTCTTCTTTTTTTTTCTCAGTATTTTACTTTTTATAAGTATTGTAGCACTTAAGTATATTAGCTTATACTTTTTAAGTATTGTAGCTTTGAAGGGTCAAAAAGTCAAACACTGGAAATTTTTATAAAGGCCACTGTTATTTTAAAAAAATATCAGAACTTGGGAATAAATTATGAATGTAACACACATTGACTTTTCTTTCTTTTTTTTTTTTTTTTTTTTTTTAAAGGTATTGATATACGTCAATTTCAGGAAATTTGATTCTTCAGAATAAACCCCAATAGGAATTCATCGTTGGATCAACATCTTTCATGTAGCAAATATATACAATCATGTTCTAGGGAACAGATGAATCAGTAGTATTGTCTATCATGAAGCTGAACAATTTTGCTTATAAAACTTCTTAGAATTTCATCCATAATAATGTTAGAAATAGCCTTTTAAAAATTGAAGACTAATGTGTATAACTTGTGCTCTTATCAACATTTAGGACTTTTAATTGCATTACACCTTGAATGATGCACAAGTTATTCAAGTCTCACAAGAGACTATTCAGTAGATTCTTTTTGGCCATAAATATACATTTTTCAGTGCAGAAATTGCTTCCTGACTTTCCGTAACATCTTTTCATATTTTCACAACAGCTTTTTCAGCAACGCATTGGCTATTGAGATTAGAAGACTTTTCATGTTTAACTACATTTTCTTCAGAATCATACCTCCAGTTGAAAAAACATTGAATTTTAGCATTTATGCAAGTTTCATGAAACATCGCCTTTTGCTTCTAATTGTACTGTAACCATCGCCTATTATGAGTCCATTCTAATCTGAAATCTCTACATCCCTTTTCAGTAACTTTGTTCTAAATCCTTGTCATGTGTGACATTCAATAATTCCAAGGAATTTTGTAATTTATCAACATTGTCAATCCCTGAAGAAGTGTGTAGTATTTAGCAAGAAGCATCCTGTAATGCCAGTGATTTTAATTCATTTTCCATTTCGGTTTGTGAAGTAGATGCTGACAATATTCTGCATGAGAATTTTGTAATGTTGAAGGAGAATCTGAGCTCTGCAGCATAAAAAGAAATGTTTTACAGAACTTGCACTGGCTTCCGGGAGCCTCTTTCTTTTTTAGCTGTGGAGATATTCAGTCAAGCTCTTAGAAAACTTCAGTATTGACCCAAGCACAATGCAAATACCGAAATGACCAGTTTGCTAGAAGGAATGTGAAACACAAAATCATGTGATATCGCCAATAGTGTCACAACCAGAGTTGTATAAAACCAAAAACTTTCTGCGAACACAAATATTTGACCAAAAATTTTCTACAAAAATGCATTGTCGTAGACAAATGAATTTTGAAAAAAATATTTTTATATAACTCGAAAAATTCTTAAAATAACTTTATTTTAAAATGGACTAAAAATTACTCCACTTGCCAAAAGAAAAGCTACAAATCCATGAAAGGAAGAAATGAATTCTTATGTATTAGTTTGTCATCTGATTTAGAAATAGCCCAATCCTTAACCCTTTCAGTTCCTATTTTTTTCTTGTTGACAAAAAAATTTGAATTTTGGGCTGTGTTTTCAAATGCATCCAATAACCATTGTAGAAAGTTTGAACTTAATTTAACAATTAGTTAATTAGTGTCTAATATATTCAACACTGTGACTCAAAGGAGTACAATAAGTGATCATAAAATGAAAATCTTTATTTTAATTTTGAAGGTTCATTTAATACACAATGTGCATACAAATATCAATATTAGCTCGAAAGAAATTTTACAAACCTTCATTTCACGTGAAACTTGACAAAACAATTCCTATCACGAACTATACATGAGTAAACATTACATTTCAAACATTTAAATCTTTTTTTGGCCTTCAAGTTTGCATCTTCGTGAAGAAGTGTTTGCTAGTTCCGGCAAATGCCCAAAGTTGTCGTACCGTACGTCTAATATTAGGCGGATAGCAGGCAGCATCTTCTGTTTCTTTTTCAAAGTCTCATCTGATGGCCTCTCACGCTTTCGAATGCAACTGCTTGCGGAATTTACTTGAAGGCATTTGGCTATTTCCGTACAGAATTCCATCAACCGTTTCTCCTCTTTTCTGGGTAGCTTGTTCATTCTTGCAGCAAACATGTACTCTAACCAAGAGTTGCACACAGCAAGATCTACATAGTGGAAAATAACTCGCAGGGTCCACTTTTTAGAACGATGAAATATCCTGTACAGGGACATATGATGATCCATATCGTCAACTCCCACACAGGCATTATATAGTTGTATTACTTGAGGACGACGGACAGAAATATGTTCCTTTAGTTTGTTGTCCGATCGCTTGACATTATCTCCTGTACCGATGCCCGTAAAATTGGATGCTAGTAATACGTATTTGTTATCATTCCAAGCAACAACTGATACATGATCTTTCACATTCACAACTTCATCACTATCACCACAGTGATTACCTTTCATTTGTTTTTCAGTTATAATCGTGTAGTCTTGTATCCTATTTTTTCTAATGGTGCCTGCAGCATGTATTCCTGGGAGATGTAACTGGCTCAAAAGTTTCAAAGAGTTAAAGTAGTTGTCAAAAAATAACTGATGATTGTGGTGAAGTGGGATACGTTTTACTAGAGTCAGCACCACTCCACTACCCAGACCAAAGTCCTTCATAAGGCTTTCAGTTATTGGAGTTTATTTTCCTTGATACACGAGAAAATTGTAAACAATTCCTGGCTGACCACAAAGAAGAAAAACTTTTATTCCCCAAGGTGTAGGTTTTCCCTTGATGTATTGCTTGAATCCTAGGTGACCTTTAAAAGGAATCATTTGTTTCATTGATGCATAAATGCTCTTCAAGTGGGAGTTAGTGGCATTGCTTGCAAAAGATTTCACAGACGGGCCTAACTTTCCACAGTGTCGCAATCATTTCGGTCATGGCATAAATTGTCTACCAAGTGGAGAACTGATCTAACTTTGAAAAATCTGTTAGCAGTCATTGCTTCCGCAATTTCCGGTATTTGTGTTGCAGTTTTCCAGTACAGTCTGATAGTAGGAAATTTCAAAGTACCCATCATAATATGTATAGCAAAGAATTCTTTCATCTCATTAGCACAGGTTTCTACACTTACTACGCCACTTTGCACTGCGTAAAGATTTGTCTAGTGTGCGACCATTTCAAAAAAATCATCATCAAAATACCTTTTGAAAGAATCAAACTGAGTAAACAGACTTGGGGTTTTTTCAACATGTCCTTTCCAGTTTTCTTTAGAAGGCAAACTTGCACTCCTCACCCATTTTGTAGCTGGAGACTTGCTTTTTCTTTTGGCATTCTGTATACCTAGTGGAAGAAACAGGGTGCCGTCTTTTGTTTCTGAGGAACTTTCATCAGAATTTTTGCCCAATTTAAATTCTTCGTCACAGTCATCTGCAGAGTCATCATCAATATCTGAGTTAGCTCCAGCAGCCAAGAATTCTAGGACTGCTTCTGCTGTGTCAGTGGACTGATGGAGTTTATCATTTCTTGTGCTGTTTTTATAGAATGATGTTGGAAATACACCATCTGGAATTTAATAAGATGAAATAAGTAACGCCAAATTCAAATAACACATGAGCAAACACATTTTTAATGGGAGAAATAAATGAATTTCTCCTGAACAAAAGGCACATTGAAGCATAACAAAAACACAAGGCACGCAAATGCAAGTTCCAATAAATAAAACAATATTCTGTTACTTTATAAAACGAAAAAAAAAGGAACACATAATAAAAAAGAACATCTAAAAACGCAAAAGCACAACACAGCAACATAGCACTGAAAACAGGAAGACACAGCATGCTGCCCAGTGTGTCTTAACCTTTTAGTACTTTTGTCGAACATGTTAAAGAGTAATATTCAGTGAACTAGAACCAAAACAATTACATTTGAATTTCAGCTAAAAAGCATTGTTACATCATTTACAATGTTAATCTTCTAATATCACACTGAAATGTGAAACAAAAAGACTTCACTTACCTATTATTGCAGAACTTGTTGAAGCACGTGCAGCAACGTCATTCTCGTGTGAATCCATCTTTTTTCAACTCTGTGAAACACGGTATCATCCCGCCATCTGTCGGCCAAAATATAAATCGGAGACAGTAGAAGGTCTGTATTTTATGTTAGACACAGGTACTTTAGGAAATAAAAATGTGCTGGGTTTCTACCTTGCCTTAAAGTTCATGTGTAACAGGTTTGACACAGGGACTGAAAGGGTTAAGATCAGCTCTTTGCACAAAATGCCAGTCACTCTGCTTACAAAAATATTGATTCATTGCTTGAGAAATAATAGAATCACATTTTACTGGGAGAGGTTCGTTCACTGATATTTCATGGCGGGCTGTTTCTTCCCTAACAGGCAGTCTCTTATTATTATGATATTCCTAGATGGATGTTAAAAATTCACACAGATTCCACTGATGATAGAATTGAAGCTACAGATATTAAGTAAATTATTAGTTTGATACTTTTATATAAAGCTGTCTTGCTGGTGAGATTTTCCGATCCATCTAACTCTTTAAATTATTTTGCAGGCATGTGTTTTACATGTCTTCGGTTTTAACTAGAAACCTATACTGAAGCTGCAGCTCAGATAGGGGTACATCTTTTAAGTCATAAACCAGTTTTTGTGCTGAAATCAAAAATTTCTCTGTTTGAGATGCAGCTGCTAAAGGAACTCCTTTCAGTTTTATTTTTGTAGCTAGGAGTTTTAATTCTGTCAAAACTTTTATATGTTCAAATATCATTACATCATCCGTTGTCAACACATTTGTTAACAGTTCTTGTGCTGTGTGCAAAGAAAGATCACACAATTCGTTACCAATTTACTGGCACTAGAATCAGCTTTTGCTTTCTTTGCTTTACTGCGGGTATTATTTTAAAAGGGGGGAGAAAGAGAGAGGGAAACATCTTGATAATGTCAAACAGTGTCTAAAGAATCAGTCTGCATGGTAAGTAGGCCAAAAACACACCACTTGGTCAAATTCATCTTCAGATTTTTCTGAAGTTTTACTGCAATGACATTTTTCTAACTCAACAGCTTTTAAATGATTAACTTTACAAATAAAGCTGTAATATCAGTCAGGAAGAATATCTACTTTCTGCAAAATGCATATAATTTTGCTGAACTGGTCATATAAGTCACATAGCCCAGAGTCGAAGGCAGAATTTAAAATTTAAAATTTTATTCATTTGCCACCGTGGTGGCACAATGGTCTAAGTGATAGCTTCTGAACATTCATCTGAAAGGGGTCCAGGTTCAAATCCCAGTGTGGCATGGATGTTGTGTTTGTCTTACAGCACTGGCTCTCTCCCTTTGCTGGAGTCGGTGACCCTTAATTAAGGACGGGTGAATGCTTTATAGCCCATTGAGTTGCTCACAATGGTCGTTAACCCTTTAAGCGGCCGGTGTACGTGAAAATATTTTTGCCAAAAATCCACGGAAGCTGCAGGGATAATTGTTCGAAATTCTCCCCTCTTCTTGAACCTGAAATGTTCCTATTTCGGCGGGCATTCCGCTTTCCTAGCAAACCAATTGCTGACCCCTTCTCACTCAGCAGGGTGCAACACAAACCTGTCTCAGGAGATTACCCCTCTCATAAAGTCCTTTATTTCTGTTCTATGACCTGAGGCGAGAAGAGACCCCCCCCCCCCACCACCACCACACCCTTCTGCCTGAAGATCACAGGCCAGTTGCTGAGTCATTCGGTGGACAAACGGGGAAAGTCCGTTAGGTGCAGTCCCCCACCAATAAAAATCTTGTCCTTCATTGCTGAGATGAAGGAAACAATGACATCTTCAAAATACTTTTTTGCAGCAACGGCGAAGTTGAAAAAAGTAAAATCTTTCAGAACACATTTTAATCATTTTAAGATTTATTTGAATTGTGAATGCCGTTCCTTCTGTATTTCTGTAAAAGACAGAAACAAGCTGTTTAATACATGATATCGGTCAAAGAATGATCTTATTCCCCCTAGTTATTGCATTTAATACTAGCTAAATGGCAATTGCAAACTTTCGTGTGGGTGGCTCTAGTTGGACCCAGAAGTGTTTGGGGTACCCAGAATTCTCTATTACTACCTATGCTTTTTATCCAGAAAAATGAAGGCCTCAGGGCTTGATTTTAAACAAAGCTTCAAGCGCAGTCTTTATCTGCAGCCCATTCTCCGAGCTCGTGGATCTATAATGAGCGTCCAATTTTCTGTAGCACAAATTTACAGTTTAATGAGCAATAACGGAAATATTTTTTTTCAAATTTAGTACAAATAGAAAAAATAGATAACAATAGAAATTTGGAAGAAAAAAATGCTCCCCATTTTTATGACTCACTGAAAAGAAATCTGTGAATGCCTTTTCATATTTTTAAGCTATCTGTGAATGACAGCACATAGCGATTTTTACGATATAGCTTCATTCGACTTTGCATTCTGGAATAACGATACCAGTAATATTCTTCATTAATTTTAAATTACGTAAGCATTTTACAATGCCTAAATTGTGTCATAATTTTTTTCTGTGTCCAGTATATCATCCCAAAATGAAGCTGGCGCCATACCGTTGTGTTCAAAGTTGCATGTCTCGCAAATTTTCTGCTAGAGAGGTGAAAGTAATTCAAATCTTTTAACAGGAGGTTTGAAAAGACTATTTCTGTCATATCTAAAAATTCTAATTATTTTTCTCTTAACAGGACTTCAAAAGCTATTAATTTGGGAAGTATGCAACTTTTGTTCATTTCAGCTTTTTCCACTGATTCTCCGCTGAAGTTCGAAAACTAAAATACTTTGTAATGCAAATGTGATCGTTTACTCATAACCCTGAAAAGACACAAAGAGTTTCAGCCGGCCGTGCAATAAAATATTGAGAACAGGAGAACTCGTTCGCGCATATCTTGTGGAAAGAATTTGGGCTTGTTAGTGGATGCGCCTCCCCTCCCCCAGCCAGACAAAGCAGTGAAACTATTAGTTCTACTTATATTCGCAAACGGTAACCGACGTAGGAGGTTAAATTGATTTGCAAGCCCTAATCCTCCGGCTTCTTGTTCTTCACAAACGTGTACCTAGCAGATATCCCGACCCTTTATTGTCGGTACTTTATAGTTCGTCATACCTGAGATAGACGTGAAGGGTGCCTTCTCTTGGGAAACTAAATCCATAATACACATGGTTTGTAAACAGAAAGATGTGTCGTCTGCACCGTAGTCATAGAGCTGAAAGGCACCGGTGAGAAAATTAAAAAAAATCACTCCTAAACCACCGCAGGTATAGTGCTAATTTAACGGCGGAGATCCCAGTGCATCGCAAAAATCTGCTCCGACCACCAGCCATAAAAGTTTAAATTTTAGGATACAGAGTTTGGTAGAGGGACCTACTGTTAAGTTTCGCCTCTATTATTATAAATTTCTTAAGTTTTCAACTGACACACCGGCATAACTGAAAATGCCAAATACACACAAAAACAAGTGCCTTTAAAAACGTTCAGAAGAAGGAAAAAAGCTGACAGAAGCTTGTTTTCCTCTATAGTGAATTTTATCGGTTACAGACACAGCAACATTTGATTTTCAGGACGCACATTCCACCGACAGGATAAAATGTGGGTTCACAAGATCATAATTTTGTACTATCCGCGTTATTAGTCGAAGCGCCCTTCTTCCTGATCCTACACAAAATAATCATAAAACTTTAACAAATTTGAACAGCGGACTGTTTGGTCAAAACGGATTTCTTCCATCGTTTTAGCGAATTGTGTTTCAGACATAAATGTGTATTAAGTAAGATATTTTGGAAAAGGCTGAATTTCACGGCCCCCCTTAGGCCTTTTTATAAACTTCTATTTCTCATAAATGCATTTCTATTTTTCATAAATACTTTAATATAGTAAAGTACAGTAAAGGCAAAAAAATTCCACTTGGATATTTCAACAGGAATACAAGTTTTATGGTCCTCCAAATGCAGTTTGACAATTTTTGCGATTGTGTTTGTCTATCCTTCTGTACGTGAGTGCACATGTGTGTGGGGGGAGGGGTATGACCACCATAAGTCAAACTATTATAGATACCAAGACGATGAGTTGATCAGGATTTCGTAGAAATCGGAGTACGGTCCCAAAACAGTTTTCGATTATTAATAATTCAAAATGTACAACTGTTAGCATGAAACAACAATGATATTTTATCAAAAAGCAACGGACTGATTAGATATTGGTTTAGAAGTGGATAGATAGAAGAGTAGGTGTTATATTCCCTAGAATGTTGACCTGCACTTTCCATTTGCTCAGCTGTGCAGTGGCCCACTACACCGCAGCAGAGGTGTAGTGGGACACAATTTGAAGCAATGGCAGAATAGTGAAAAACATTGAAATATTAATTTATAGCCCTTGAAAGTTCTTCCGGTTGCTAAAATACGTAATGGGTTTTCCGCTCTGCTAATGTACGAAAAAGTCTAGTGGAGGCAAATACAGAGATTTTTTTTTTCGCTGTAATTTGTGGGGAGTCGAAGTAAACTTTCTGAAATAAGAGGAATTAAGTGTTAAACCGAACTATTTTGCACCGAAAAATTTTTTAACAATTCCGAAATTGTCGAGAATAAATTATCTGTGTGCGGAAGCAGTTGCACTACTTTCAATATTTCGGAGATTCGTCATGGTAGTTGATTTTTGTGCAACCCCACGGGGTGCTTTTTATGCTGTACTAATTACTAAGGGCTAAATATACCTATAAGTATATGCATATAGCACCAGTACTAAGGTTAATTTTATAGTTAATGGTCTCTGCCCCAAAGTCATCAGCTTATCGAGGCACATGAACCTCGACGCAGTTGAACTCGAACGCAGCAGGTACGGAGGTAAGAACGCTGACTGCTGTGCCACCGCAGAGTCTGTATACTGAAACATATTTAATATTCCAATAGAACAGTGTTCAACAAGCATGTAATAGCTAAAAAGTTACTGCATTTTTTCAAGGCACAAAAAGCAAAACTTCGTTATCTGATTTCTGATTATTTCGAAATTCATTATTATTATATTGTGTTTTCAAATTAGAAATTGCAAGTTTTTGAATTTTTTTCCAGATAATAGGATAACGAATTACTATTATAATGCTACTGTAAGTTCTAAATTTATGTAGGAAGTGACTACCAGATAAACGCTGATATTTCACTTAAGTGGATAATAGTAAGTGGACTTCAAAATGTCCCATGTTTTTCTGTATTCCCCATCTTAGTAGATGAAGCGAGAAAGGGATACAACTGTGAATCGTTGTTATTCTGTGCATAATCATTCTAAAATCAGCCCAGTACCTATAAATGTTTTTGAGCCAATTTTTCGAATGCTTGAACACGTACCAAGCATAGATGTTGAACATTTACTTTCTTCCCTACAAAGCCGGCACAGTGGGCTACGAGGTGGCTCCTGATCGTTCGTCCGTAAAGGGCCCGGGTTCGAATTCCGGTGAGCCATGGACGTTGCGTTTGTCTTACGGCGGTGGCTCTCTCCCTGTCCTGGAACCAGTGGCCCTAAATTATGGAAGGGCGACTGCTTATAGCCTATCGAGTTGCTCACTGTGGTCGTTAAACCTTAAATCAAAGAAAGAAAGATCAGAATTGTTGTTCTTCTTTTTCTGTGAACTTTACACTTTTGGGACAAACCGCATAGTAATAACACAGAAAAAAAAACTAAGGTAGAATTCCACAACACTATAATGCACTAAATATCTCAATTAAAAGGAACACAAATTTATGAGACACATTATGAGTCATAACTCGTAATGTTTACTCTGAGCAGTCAAATGGACAATTATTATACGGTCCCTTAATATCTTTGTGACCAGTTCTCCGTTGGTCAGCTCTTCGGGTGGCCAGTTCTCCGGTGGACACTTCTCCTACACCCATGCCATCATTGTCAACCGTTATCAATCCACTGCTGGATGAAAGTCTCCCCAAGTTTCTTCCACAACGATCTGGCTCGAGCCAGTCTCCTCCATGTCCCTCCTGCATGCTTTCGAATTTCATCTATCCATCTCCCATGCGTTCTCCTTCTGGGTCTTTTCCTGTACCGTGGAATCTAGTCTAAAATTTTGGTTGTGCATCGATGGTCCGTCCCTCTGGCAATATATCCTGCCCATTGCCATTTCTTGGATTTTACCCTGATCATGCCGCCTTCCACTCATGTCATTTTCCTTATTCATGAGATCCACTTCTTTTCTTTCCTGGTTACATCAAGTTTCTTTTCAGTTGCTCTATTTTTTGTATGCCTTTTTTTTTTTTTTTGTTAAGGTCCATGTCACCTCTCCATATGCAAACACTGGAAGGATGTATTAATTAAACACTTTTCTTTTAAGACATAATAGCATATTGCTCTCAAAAAATGCACTGTTTCCTCCAAAAGCACTCCAATCAAGTTTTATATGCAGATTAATTTGTTCATCAATGGGACCTTCGCTTGATATCTACTGTCCAAGGTGAATGTAGGTATTGGTGAATGTAGATATCCAGCTTCTCCCTATCAATCAATAAATCTGCATTTCTTGTAAAAGCATTGTACATCATGAATGGAATACAGGATTACAACATATTTAGAATACAAATTTGGAAGACGTGAATCCGTTTTTGGTGTAAATATGGCATGGATAGTAAATCAGGTAATATCCGAAAACTTGCAAATTTCGTCGTCCTGCAGCGGGAATCGAAACTGCGTCTCCCTCCGGGTGACGCGGGTTCGATTCATCAGGAGACTCTGGTACGATTCCCGCTGCAGGATGACAAAATTTTCAAGTTTTCGGATATTATCCGACTGACCATCCATGTCATATTTACGCCAAAGAACGGATTCATATCTTCAAAATTCGCATTGTACATCAGATTTTTTCTTCTGCAAGTTCATTTTTAATTCCACTTCTTCACTCTTGTCAGCAAGTTCTTGGAACATACCCTGCTGTTGTAAAATGCCAGTTCCAAAAATGACTACGTCTACAGAAAAACGAAGGTGAATTGAATAATTTCCGTTAATCTTTCTCTCTTTGTTTTCCCAGTTCAGTGACTGAAGAACATTTGCAATGTGGCATTGAATAGTTTGGGAGATACAAACACCTGATGACTGATATATTGATTCAAACATCCGATCATTGATATATTGATAGCTATTTATCACTTTTCCTTATTTATTTAAACATATCAAATATTATGATTGTAACAAATTTTGCTGAAAGAGCCTAGGGGCTTTGCACGAGTTTCATGTGTAGCATAATTTTTTTATTGGTAATTATCATCCGTATACATAAATGAAATATCGAGCATTAAACGGAAAGCGTCGTAAAAAGGCCTTAGGCCTTTATGTTGATGCAAGCATCTAAGGGTTGATGTACTGTTTCTCCTATACCAATTTTAGAATGTATATTTGAACACACCTCACCTTAAAACTCCACTGTAAAAATTAAATTTTGTTAAAAAATCCAAGGCATAGGAATTTTATAAGCGTTTTAGGTTCCGTGCGTTACTGCTTCTTGATAATATTTGATTTCAAGTTCACACTTACGAGATATTAAAATTGCTGCGTTTCTTCGAACAAGGCTGTTGTGAAATTAAATATACATGTGTAGACAACTGAAAGAGGCATAGAGAGATGCATGCTTGGTTTAACTAGGAGAGATAAGAAGAGGAACTCGTGGATCAGAAAAATAAGAGTGAAAGACATCATGATCAGAGTAAAATCCCTGAAATGGCAATGGGCTGGACATATTGCGAGAAAAACAGACCATCGATGGACAGCCAAAATTTTAGATTGGATTCCAAGGGACAGGAAAAGACCCAGAAGACCACATGTGAGATGGGTGGATGAAATTCGAAAGTATGTGGGAGTAACATGGAGAAGACTGGCGCAAGGCAGACCGTTGTAGAAGAAACTTGGGGAGACCTTCGTCCAGCATTGGATTGATAATGGTTGACAATGATGATGATATACAGCAATAGTCATCCACAAGAAATTTACATTCCCAATGCAATGCTATCGAAGTAAAACCCTAAAAATCCTGAAAAGAGAATCGGAATGGTTGACTCTATTGCTATACTGCTAACGTTTCAAACCTGCAGCTAGGCACAGTTTTGCAGTGATCATGTTACATTTGAATGTTTTCTACTGATTTTTTTAAGTTTTGTGATATATATATATAAAATAAAATCTGAGTACTCAATTTATCTTTTAATTGCATAGATCTGTTAAGAAAAAAGGGGCTGCAGACGCAGAATAGACTCTCGGGAAAGGGTAAATAAATAGACTAGAAATGTTAAATATTTTTATGGAAGAAACTGGGGAGAAGAAAAGAGGGAAATTTTTCTGCAACTGTCTTCGTACAAAGCATGCTGATCGACAACCGACCTACTATTTCCTCCTGTTAAATTAAAGAAATTCGTCTTTGTGTCTTGTGTGTTTTATCTACTTTTCATTCCTCACGCATATCTGGCTATCTGTTCTCACTAATAGTTCAAATCGCTGCTGTTTTCATTTAAAATAGCAAAGCACTTTTGAAAAGTCCTAAAATAAAGTAATTTTCGAAATTTAATTTTTGTTTTCAGTACCACCTAAGGAGAAATTGCATGTAAAAAAATTCATGCCATATCCTTTAAATTCTTCTTAGGTCACTGTTGCAAACCGAAAAAACAGTTTCACAGTGGATTTCCTATTTCTTTGAACAAAATCGCATTAATTAAATATTTCAAAATTAAAAGGTTGTGTTGCCGGAAGTAATGTTTTTTCTTGCCAAGTTGATTACAGAAAGAATTACTGAAATACTCTAAAGTTTTCCTTCAGTTTTAATTGACGCATTTCGTGAATTCATGTTTCCAAGACAAAAATGTAGAAACTGCGATGACATCCAAACATCTCTGGTTCAGTGCCATTGTCCGAACCCTTTTAGCAGGTAATCTGCCAGAAAGGATTAGTGTCAACAATCCCCTTAAACGAGCAGTTTGAATAACAAAGCAAAGGGGGAATGCAACATTCACTGTTGTCCGGAGTTCGAGGTCACTCGTTCAAGCTGGGTAATGCAAAGATTCCCCCCCCCCGAGTTACTTCGGGCGAGCCGTTCCAGGCCAGGAAAAAATACCCCGAGTTGTTTCGTTCGAGCCGCTTAAAGGGTTAAACCTCCAATAAAAATAAAAAAATTTTAAAAATTACGTTAGTTGCCCCCTTCTCTCTCTCTCTCTCTCTTTGAATGGAATTCCCATTAATAGATTCCACTTGTCGTTTTTCTAAGATGGTTATAATAGCTTTCAAGTCCTCTCTAAAGTTCTTATAAATTTTTTTGCAGTGATTTGCAAAAATTGTTTCATTAAAGAAAAAATGATTTTTAAATTCTCATTCTTTCCCAAAATTGAATTCATTAAAAATTGAAGTTATTGTTTGAGATATCGGTACAACCCATGAACATTTTTTTTTTCTTATATGGTCAACTAGACCTGCCCAGTCATAATAAAATGTTTTTTCTGTTGTATTTGCAAAATGTTGATTTAAATAATTAGGCACACCCAAATTAAAATACTGGCCCTCAAAGCTACCTCCAATAAATTGTTCCTTTGTTATTCCCCCAATGAGAAATGCAAGAGAGTATACGGTCTGCCACAGCTTGACCACTGTGCGCTTTAATTAGTGTTCCAAATAGACTGCATAAATAAGTTGATTGGAGTCTGGAACGATAGTCGCAGCCATAATAAAGTGTCTCGTACGGTGTTTCCAAGTCGCTTTGTCTATTATTTTAAAGGTTGGCTGAAATACAGTTTGAATATGTCATTCATAAACTTTTTCAGATGGCACACTGTAAAATCAGAAGCATATGTTAAAATGTTTTTGACAAATGCTGTTGAATTATTAATGTCCCCTATATCACAGCCATTTTGTACATTAATAGCAATTTCATCTTCAAAGTCACTATATGGACGGCCTTTATAATGCAGTCTATAAGCGAATACAACCCATACACGTGCCAACCTCCTTTTCTCTTCTTCAATAAGCTTCTACTTTTTCAGCTTTTCCTTTTAATTCTTTTAACTTCTGATGCATGTTATTCGACAAGTGGTCTTTTAAATGTCTCTTTAGACATCTAAATATATTGAGCAAATTGCAACCTACAGGAAAATATGTTCTTTTCTGTATCACATACAAATACTCCAGGATGACTAAGCCTTTTTTATTCCAGGTAGGGGATTCCCATTCAGCACACATGTTTTGAATAGTGCATGTTGAGTCATCAAATTCATCAAAAAAAGTTGTCGGAGATGGACTGGCAGGATTGAAAAACATATGCAAGATTTGGGTTATCTTTCTCTTCCTCTTTATCCTTTTGGTCTTTCTATAATTGCTGGAGGTTCTTTTTTTCACTCCACTTCATAGTTTCTATTTCCTTCTCCAGTTTCTTAATATGCTGAAGAATAAGTTCAAATTTATCATTGACATTGTTGACAGGGGCTTCTATCTCTGAAGAACGTATTTCAGAATTTTCTGAGAGAACATTGATATGAGCATCATTATTATTCGTAACATGTTCCTCCCTCGTGGAAACAGTTGTAGTAGATGTAAACACATTTTCGCTATCAATACTTTATGCTGAAGAACTAATATTTTCATATTTACTGCCTTGAGGTAGCAGCAATGGGAGGGCTAACCCGCTGCCGAGTTAGCCCTCCTATCATCAAAATTTCACAGAAAAAAAAACGTTCAGTTAGTTTGATCTTCGTTAGATCAGATTTGCTCAATTCTTATTTTCGTTAGATCTAGCATAGAACAAACGTTATGTATCAAAACTTTTAGGAGGGCTAGCCCCTCCTCACTGTTTCAAAATATAAATTATGCCAGTTATTAGTTTCGTTAGATCAAGTATGATCACCAAACAGCTTCGTTAGATTGCACTTAGTTCCTGAGATATGGAGCATTTTTACACTAGTTCATCCTCCCTCCAAACGCTAATGTGGACGTTTTCCGCACACCACATTCAAAATTTCACATAAAAATCGTTCAGTTCGTTTGAACTTAGTTAGAACAAAGTTAACCACCTGCAATTTTCGTTAAATCTACCATAAAACGCGCATTATTCAGCATAAATTTTGGGGGGGGGGGTAGTGCCAGGTTAGCCCACCTCTTTGTCGTTTCAAAAAGTGAACTATGCCATTCATTAGACTTTATTTAGATTAGGTACTGTCACCAAACGGCTCCGTTAGATCGCACTTAGTTCCTGAGACATGAAGTATTTTCGCACTAGTTCATCTCCCTGGCCATCGAATATGGACGTTTTTGGCCTACACCCTCTATAAATTTCAGAGGGAAAATGCAGTTTGTTGGATCTTCTTTAGAGAACATTTAATATCCTGCTTTTATTTCGTTATATTGGTTGCAAGAGGCACGTTATTTTTCATAACTTGTAGGGAAGGATTGGTGTCGTGTTTCCTTGACTTTTTAAAAAATAAACTGTGGCATTTATATTAACATTTCTTCATCAAAAGCAGTTTGTTCACTAGTTGATTGTGCATTAGTGTCAAGTAAAACACATATTCATTAATTTGTGCTTGTTTAAAATATCTCAAATTCAGAGAAAAAGAATAACTGCGAACATTATTTAGTAAGTTCTTAGTTGCACCATCTGCTATTTTAAAGGCAGCAAAAAAAAAAAAAAAAAAATCCCCACCAAGTAAGTGAAAAAGCATTCTTCTGGTGAGGAAAATGTTTTTATTGTTTAAGGTAGAAATTAGTGTAAAATATTGGAGTCTTTTTCTTTTTTGGAATTTTTTTTTTTTTTTTTTTTTTTTTTTTTTTTTTTTATGATTGCCACAGCTGTAACTAGGGCGGGGCGGCATCCCCGGGCTCAGCTGAAGAGATGGCGCAAAACTCGGTGCTTACAGTCTGATTAAAATTGGAATTGAAACTTTGAACCAGTTTCTGCTACAGTTTTTATTGTTTTCCCTCAAAACGTTCAGGGGATAGTAATTGCTCACATTCAAAAATGAAGGCTCAGTTGTACGTGTGGTGTAAGACAAGGATGTCGTTCACGTTGTTAAACATTCTCTGGGAACTGTTCAATGATTACTGAGACTTTAAGCCCCGACTTCCATTTGATGTGCTACCTAACGTCGTTAAGTCCTAAGCCGTGCAAACAGGCACAGTCCGAGGTTTTTTTTTTTTTGTTTTGTTTTTTTCTTCTGGATGGGCTATAAGCAGTTGCCCGTCTATAATTTTGAGCCACTGGTTCTAGGAAAGGGATGGTCTGTCCCTAATTAAAGGGTCACTGTTTCCAGGGAAACGACATTCATGCCTCACCGGGATTTGAACGCCAACCCGTGTCAAACTAATAGTAAAAAGCCAGTGCTTTGACCACTGCACCACCAAAATGGCAATTTGACTGTGCTTTCCCTAAAGATAGATACATTGGGATGCGGTATGCATTTGTGTGTGTGTGTGTGCATATGTATACGCCAGGGCTGTGGAAATCTAAAAATGTCTACTCGTCCTAGAGGACAGTGTCTTAGGAAAACCACCGGTCCTCCACCAAGGGATACCCATCCCCTCTAAATGTATCCTAAATTTAAATATTGCATTACAGTTAAGAAAATTTTAGTATACATAAAATCAACATACCTTTATTTTGATACTGATACAATTTTGTATAATAGTTAAAATTATCAGATTTTTTAACTTTGTGCCTTTGACATGGGCCTACATTTAACCAGTGATTAACTGCCAAAGTGGGGTCAAAGTCAGAGCTGTGGTCCATTTACATGTAACTGCATAACAGAGTCCAAAGCAGGTTGCTGCATACTGAATCTTAGTATGTTCTTTTGCAGATTCATCGCAGAAAATCTTCGTTCAACAACTGCAGTACATGATGACAGTGTTAACATCAGTTCAACTAGCATGAGAATGTTTCTGTATTCCTCCTTGGACAAAAATAGGATTTTATATACTTGAAGTAATGAGTTCCTTGGCTGGTTCTTGATTATATTTTGAATTTCATTTCAGTTCAATCCATTTGTTTTCCATCTCTCTTGCATTCCCAGGAAGAATCTGCATAAAGTAGTCCCAAAGGTAGGATACTTGCTCATTTCCAAATGAAAGTAGAAGGGATTTATCCTCTGGCCACTCAGAGAAGTCAAACACAGTGAATGATTTAATGACATTTTCTTGAAACTGTTAGAAGCACTTCTAAAAATGTAATAGCCTTTAATTAAATCATAGGCAATTTCGTGAACACCAGATTCATCAGTTGAGCTGTATCTGGCAGCAAGCGGACAACTCTCTTTGTTTTGTTGTGTATCTCATTCTCTGAATTCTGAAAACTCAGGAAATGGACCTTCCTTGACCTTTAATGCTCTCAGCTTTATGATGCTTAAGTCTATTTTCTTTCATGCATCAATGATTAGGAATTCCTCAGCTTTGAAAGCTGGGCTAAGATGCTTAAAAAATCCATCAGGAAAAGTAAAAACCTTTGGAATTCGTCGGATTTCATGACTTTCAGCAGTCCTTTTGCAGTCGCAGATTCATCTTTATTTGCTCGCTCTGCCACATCTTCCAGATGCAGAAGTGTTGCACCAAAATTGGTAGTAAGGGACTTAAGTGCTTGATGTTGGCTTGCTACCCACCTTATGTTTTGCAAACCACCAAATATGGCAAGATGGCTATTTAATACATTTGCTACTTCCTCCAGTTCTCTGTCTTTTTGGCAAATAATGATAAAAGCTAAATATTTGCTTTAAGGTCTTTTCTAACATCAACACATATACTGATCATTTTTTTTTTTCATATCAAGTATCGCCAGCTCTAGATTATGATTGATGCAGTGTATGACAATAAGACTGGGATATTTCTTTTTCATAAGTGCTTGTGTCCCATTATAAATGCCCATATTGCTTGTTGCTCCATCCAAATTTAGCCCCACTAACTTATTAGACAGTACTTCCTCAGTTTTCTTTATCTTTTCCAAACCATTTAAAATACTTTCTTGAATCCCATTACTGTTGCTGTTCTTTACAGCAATTATAGCTGCCAACTGAGTTTTCGGTAAACCATTGTTTACATATCTTACATAGATGGCTTGCTGTTCGCATGAACTTTTATCAGTTGAGCCATCAGCCATGATGCAGAAAAATTGAGCTTGTCTTATTTTTTCTGCTACTTTGCTTTGCAAAGCTACAGCTGTAGATGTCACAAAATTCACACAAGCATCACAATTCAAATAGCTGTCACTTAAAGTGATGCCATTCTTCACCTGTAAGTGACACGGGCCTTTGAATTATGAGAAGGCTAAATTTTCACTAACAAAGAAATAAGCTGTATTGAAGAGTTTCGTTAGCTTATCAAAAATGTCCTTGTTAATATTCTTCAGGGCAACCACCATGGGTGTACTTGCAGGATTCTCTTTTGCAAAAGCAGCATCTTGGCATTTAATGTGGCATTTACTTTGGCCGTGTGTTTGAAGAGTTTTTCCTGAAGCCTTTGGCTGAACTGCCAGTTCCTTTATACAGAGGGCTGTTTTTATCTGCTAAGTTTGGAAAACTAGTGCACCAAATGCAATACATTTCTTTTTCATCCCTCAGTTTAACCCATGGAAATTCCTTTTCCCAATTCTTCTGATAGCTGCATTGCCGCTTTTCACTGTCATAGATATTATGCTGCGTTTTACTGCTATTCATATGCAGTTCAGTACCGATTTCAGCTTCCGATGAAGAAGGCTCCACATGTTCTGTCGCATTACTTTTAACTTTTTTAATGGTCACCGCCTTTAAAAAAATATCGTAAATCGCATTGTGAACCTTCATTGTTATATATGCTAGGGAAAAAAACAACTTCCAGCGTCTCCACTGATTCAAAGCTTACGACAGCTGCCCTCGGAATCGGGGAGTGGAAACCGGTTTTTTTGTTGTGCTGCCCGAGATCTCAAGTGTGCTGTGGGAAAATAAACAAACAGAACAGATTATTGCACAAGCGTAGTGGATCGGTCTCCCCGTGAGGACGGTAGCCAAAGCATGCTACAGCTGGAATGTGTGTGTGGCGTCGCGTTCTGATGCCATAATTTATCACAGTACTCGATTTACGGGGTTTTATTTTACTTTTCTTTGAAGCGAATTAGGTTTACTAAAAATGAGCAAACGCAGAAAAAAAAAAAGTTTGGAAGCGCATTTTCAAAAGAAAGAAAAAAAAATTTTTTATTTTATTTTTTTGTCTGCGTGTGGATGGGCGATTTCCACAGCCCTGGTATATGCGATTAAATCAAAAATATGTATAACTAATTTATAAGTTAGGATGGGAGGCACAATATTTTGTGCTTTGCCCCGGGCGCAGAAATGCCAAGTTATGCCTCTGACAATTGCCAAACCAAATACTAGCTTGCTTTAGAGGTCTAGTGACCGGGAAAATTCTTCTTCGGAGGCGTGCAAAATCTTTTTTGTTATGCATGTGTGTACAACACAATCTTGGCGTGGCTCAATTCTCTCATACTTTATTGATATTTCAGGTGTGCATGTGCGAATTGCTCCATAATTCATCAATAAAGGACATCCATTAGATGTCCTGTGAATGATATCCGATGGACATCCAGATGTGGTAATTCCATAATTCATCCATTAAGGACATCCACTGGACATCTATATGTGATGTCTAATGGATGTCTATTTATAGATGTCCACTAGACGTTGCCGGTTGTGTGGCACATCGGATGAAAAATTTTCTGACTAGCTTCGTCTTTTGTGGATAACATTTCCACCGACAAACTGTTTCAGTTAAATGAGCAACATCTATCCTAAGGAAACATTTTGGAGTTTCAGTGTTCATATCTGATAAGAGCAGCATGCATTTTCTGAGATAAGATGCGAGACTGCAGTCATTGAGGGCCCTGGACAACACTCCGAGTCGGGCATAAGAGAAGTCGCGCACGCATTCTTTTGGTAACTTTTGGACATCTTTTAACCATTTGTCTGACCAAAATGTTATTGTGGCTGCATCCTGAGATTCACTCAGCATTTGGCACATTGGCACATGCTGAGTTGTGTATTTTCATGATTTATCACTACCTTGTGTAAAAAAAAAAAAAGTGTGAGAAGATAGTGCATTTGAACATTTAAGTTTTAGTACTAGACTTCCAGTAGCATCCACATGGATTTGAGAGAAAGATTCTCTTGAACAGTACCTTTTGTAAATATATATTTGTTATTTTGTCCAACAATGTACAAAGAAACTGTCATAAGATATGGTGTGCATTTTTCCTATGTACATCTGCGTATGTTTCATCTCTGCGAGAGCCAAAACTGGATCTTGTACCTTCAGTGTTCAGTATTTCCTGTCCATTGCTTCCTTCCTGGCATCACGACAAACTTTTAAAGACTGTACTGTTGGTGGTTCTTTTTTTTCAAAGTTAATCTCTTTATGAAGTTTTTCATATCCCCAGTTACCGGATAATGTTTGCAACATTTCTTCTCCAGTTTTTGTTCTTTTGTCGCCTCTCAGCTGGTTCTATTTTGCATGCAGTATGTGTCTCGTATCAAGTATTCGGCAATGAAGTATTAGAGGGTTTCCAATGTCAGGCTCTTCTTCTGCAGAAAGTATAAGGTTTATGACAGTCTGTGCACCTTGCCATTGCTGCCAGGAATTTTACAGAGCAATTGTTGCCCACATGAATTTTGTTTCTCTTAAAAGAGATGGCACATAGAAATCAGTGTTATTTATAAAGAGCCTCTTCAATTATTGAAGTCCATGTGTTTCTTCTAAGTACCCTGAGTATTTTCTTGCAGCTACTTTGTAGTTCACATAAGTATACTCCACTTCCAAATACTTTTTAAATGGTATAGAAACCTGCTGTGAAAGCATTGAATTCCGAACAGTCTGACGAATCATCTTTTGCACTTGGATCGCTTTCTTCTATTGTGTTCGACAAAAGTGGTGCCAGGAAAAATTCCTGGTGCAAGAATGTCAGAATGGCATGTCCGTTTTGATATAGATAATCATGGATTTACTTTGGTTTAAATGCATTCTTTGTTCAGTATCTCCATGCTTGCAACTAATCAGGGAATGATGAGACCATACTTCTTTCCAAACCGAATCAGAAGAAGGCTTTAATTCACCAGTACGGATAAAAATACTTGGAAAATATTGTAATGTTTCTCGTACCACTTGGTGATTAACAGCTCTGGCTTTTGAGACACAGTAGAGCAGTGGGATTCTCTATAAATCACTACAAAACACTACTTTTGTCATCTTTCAGTTGCTTAAACTGTTATTAAACTTGCTGTATGCAATTCATTGCAAACATGTTGTAACGCTGCGCTGCAATAGATTTCAAACAATGGGAAATAATTTGCCGAACAAAACGTTCCAGTTCAGATTTGTTCCATGATTCAGTAGAACTCGCAAAACCGGTCCGATCGGAACATCGGGTTCAGCCATTGCGAGGTGACACCTAAAAGGAGGAAGAGTCATTTTGTGAGGGGAGATATTGACGACTCAAGGACGTATGATGTTGACGGTTTGGTTGAATAGGTATGTTTTAGGTTTTACTACATACTCTGACCGATATCATAACCCAAAGAAACCATGTTGTCCGCTATGTGTTTCAGGCAGCAACCTACCCCATCAGGAGCACCTTTTTCATGACCGGCTCCTGTGAAGTTCCAAGTTTACATTTTGATCCTGGGAAATTTCTCGTGTAGGTATTTTTCAAGAAGGTAAAAGTTCTTTTTGTTTCGATACTGAGTGGATGGTGAATCAAATAAGAAATGGAGACCTGTAATTCTTTCATCTTGTAGCACATCTGCCAAAATGGGTTCAAGGTGTGCCCAAATTGCAGATCGGTCATGACGGATGCTTTTTGACAATGTGCAGAAGGAAACTGGTTGTATTGGAGTGTTGTCTTCAGTCTTGTGGTATGCTACACCTCTATGAAGGGTAACTTCATTTCTTGCAGCACCAAAATGCATTGACTGTACTTCTTTAGCATACTTAAGTGCATAATTTTCATGAAAGCCAATATGAATTAATGCTTCCTCACAACTCCGATTTTCCTTCAGCTTTCTTAAGTACTGTGCTGATGTGCAATGTTAGTACTGTGGTTCATGGCATGGCATGGCACTAAGCTGTTCTCTGAGATTCAGAGGTTAGCTCCAAAAAGAAATACAAACTACCAGATATTTTTACTTATTGCTGTCGTATCAAACTTCTCCATTTACAGCGATTTTGACATACATCTCGTGCTTCACTAATATCCATTAGACGCCGTACACAAGATCTTTTATACTTCATACTCATAATCTTTTTCTCATGCAGACACTCTTGAATCTGATCCACCCATGTCTTCCTTGGCCTTCCTCTGCCTTTCCTTCCTGCCACTTGGGCTGAAAAGATTTTCTTAGTAAGCATTTCAACATGGCCAAACCACCGAAGCATATTGGTCTCCACCTTGCTAACAAAATTTTGCTTCACATCACACAACTGCAATACATCTTCATTTCTCACACAATCATATAGTGTCTTGCCACAAACCCCACGTAAGTAACGCATTTCTCCAGCACACAAACGACTCCTATGTTTCTTCTGCAGTACCCAGGTTTCACTACCATACATCAGAGTAGGAACAATTACACTTTCAAACACAGCCATGCGGGACTCTCTAGAGAACCCATCATTCCTGTGAAAATCTCCCAGAGCAGCTATGACTTTCAAAGAAGAATTTACTCGCCTACTGATTTCACCATCCAACTTGTTCTCTCTGTCAAACATGCTTCCTAAATACACAAACTCACTCACCTGGTCAATCACAGTGCCATTTATACTTACATTACATTCAGTGCTACCTGTTCCTCTCTCAAACACCATAACTTTGGTTTTTCCCTTATTTATACTCAGTTTGAATTTCAAGCAAACTTCGTGCATCTGAGTCAACATACTCTGCAACTCACTTTTGCTCTCTGCCAACAGGACAGTGTCATCAGCATACAGCAATCTGCACACACAGATATCACCAAGACATAAACCACTATTATCTATTTTGGCATCACGCATGCATGCATCCATAAATATATTAAACAGCCATGGTGACATTACACAACCTTGTCTAACTCCTGCACCAATGGAAAACCATTTTGATAAAACACCATTCACTCGTACACAAGCTCTACTACCAGCATACATGGCTTTTACACTATTAAGTAGATTCTCAGTAACACCATATTCATTCAATACTTTCCACAAAAGTGTCCAATTCACTCGGTCGTAATCTTTCTCTAAATCTATGAAGGCAGTAAAAACTTTCTTCCCAACAGCCAGATACTTTTCAATCATCGTACGTAATGCAAAAATCTGGTTAGTGCAGCCTTTACCAGGCATAAAACCACTCTGAACATCCCACACTTTTAATGATGTAAGAACCCGTACTTTTTCAATAACAACCTTACCAAACACTTTCCCTGGCACACTCAGTAGGCTAATACCATGATAGTTCTTGCATTCAGTCTGATCACCTTTTCCCTTATACAAGGGAACAATGATAGCATCCTTCCAATCCCGAGGGACCATTCCTACTTTGTAATATACATTTCCAACTCGTCAGTGGCTTTTCCAATAATACTTATTATTGTATCCTTTTTGATAACCTGAACAGTTTTCTCTCGGCCTCTGATTTTGTGTTTTTCTTTATGCAACATCTACTTCTGGTTTTATGTTCTTTTATAATAAAAGTGGAGAGTGTGTTTTACCTTCTTTTTTTTTTTTTTTTTTTTTTTTTTTTAAGATTGAAAATTTTTGCAATTGCAAAAACATTATTTGCTCCATAAAAAATCATTGTTTCAGTCATTTCCACCATGTCCAGCCATTTGTTTTTAATGGGGATATGGTGGGACACTCTGGGGACGATTTTTGACCCAAGGATATTCGTGTCAAAATACTGGTTTTAAATATTTCTCAGTGATGTATTTGATATCCCTGGGTCTAAAAAGTGGAGTGTTATACCCTTTTTTTTTTTTTTTTTTTTTTTTTTTTTTATGATTGAAAATTTTTGCTATTGCAAAAACATCATTCGCACCATAAAAAAAGACATTGCTTCAGTCATTTCCAGTTTGTCCAGCCATTTGTTTTTAATGAGGACTGGTGGGACACCCTGGGGATGATTTTTGACCCAGGGATATTCGTGTCAAAATACAGGTTATAAATATTTCTCAGTGATATATTTTGATATCCCTGGGTCTTTTGTCTTTGAAATATCTCCATATACGTGTGGCATATCTGAAAAACAAAAAGATTATAAAAATTAGTGTATTGAAAAGATTGTCATTCCTCCTGTTGACCTTTTGGTCCTGGTCAAAATTCTTCTCAGTGTGCTTGACTTTGTTGAACAGTTTCTTTGCCTTTGTCAGATGCCTTTTTTGCATGATCTGGTCCATGAACTGACCCCTCTTAAGAACGTAGGAGCTGTAGCATAGGTACTTGTGGATGATACAATGTCATACCTGCCAATTACTATGGAATGTCCATAGTTTCTACAGATTCAGTTATCTGATTACATTACTACGGAACACATTGTTGAAACTACAGATTCTCTGAATTTTTCGTTTGTTTTTAAAGATTAGTGTTTTAGCTATTATTTCATGAATATATAAATGTTCTTTATTGTCATAAACTGCAATTTTGGAGGCTACCTCTGAATGTATGGCCATGTGGTAAGGTCATGCCCACATGGTCATAGTCTTACCCATGACTTACCTCCACTTCTTTTTGGAGTATTTTTGTTTTGTAGTGCATGTTTCGTTTTCAAAGAGATGGATCGTTTCTTAAGAAAGCGTCAAAATGAGGAAGCAGCTTCAGTGACACACGAACACGCACTGCCAGAAATTTAAGAAAAAAATCTTCTAAACAGTGGTCCTACGTTATTGCATTGGAGGAAGAGGGATAGAGGGATATGTCTATTACCCCAACATCAAAATTTACCGGATATACTGTACCTGTTACCACTAGGTAAAGACAAAAGAATTGCACTGAGCCATTTGAGAAATGAACATTATAAATTCCATGAAATAAGAACCTTCACTTAGATGATAAAGCAGCAGCAAATTAAATTGTAGCTATAAAATTTTAAAGTGTGCGAGTGTGAGAGACACACACACACACAAAAAGCCATATAGAAGAATGTAAGGAATTACTTTATCGGGACCGGAAGCAGTAGCTACGCATGCCAACGTTCCGCTTTATAATACTAGTAACTATGGACAATCCTGTGGCTAATGTTTGCAGGTATTCAATGGATAGTACCATAAGCAACACCTGACTCCTTGGAAAAGGCGTTCATTGATTTTCTGGGGCTTTGTCCACCATCAGTGCTTCTGCAGAATAAAAGTTCAGTATCCTATATTTTGTCCCAGATTACCCTAAATGTAGTCAAATTACCCTAAATTCTAATAACAAAATACTCTGTTCTCGAGCTGTTTTCAAATTAAAAATTTAACTAAGTTTTCTACCACTTTTTTTTTTTTTACCACAGGTATTTTCACTGACTTCACAATAAGCCAGATTTTTTACAAAATGCTCAGATTGGCTCTTACTAGATTTTTGTAACCACGGTTTCAATTTAGGTTCTTGCTATTAGTTGCTCCTAAATTGTTGCAAGTACTGGTTTACTAGCAATACCTAGATATTTCTTTTGAGGTGGGTGTGCATGGATATCCACACCTGTTTCACATTCATATTCAGAATAATCAAAATAGCCACTGTTTCTCTTTGATTTACTCATCAACATGCTGGAGTGCACTTCATTGATATTAAAAATCGTTAGCTTCAATTATCTGTAGTGGAAACAGTCGCAGATCTTACTAATGCTATAGTACTGAATAAAAACTATCTGAAATTCACCTTTGGAAACAAAGAAAACAGTTAACATGTTTTAATTACTCTCACCACCATCTTAGCCTTTAATCAAGTCAGGTACTAAACCACGTGTCAGAGTCGTGGAGATGTACTACTGGTTCACGCAGTAGTTGTCAGATGCAAACTCAAATTTTCACTTTGTCCAACTGTTCAGTTAAGGGTAGTTATTAAAAAAAAAAGAATACCACGTCCTGAAAAAAAAAATTTTTTGCCCCAAGAGCACCACAAATTATCCCAAAACAGGGTAATTACCTTAAAAGTGGAAACATTTTTCACCATCCCTTTCACTTTGATGACAAACTTGGGTGTCCTGGTGGTGTTGGAGCTATGGTCATGCTTCTTACACAGTAGGAATGTAGGCAGTCTTCTGAGGTGGTGTCAACCTTGTCTTGATCTTGTAGACAAAGAGAATTTGTGGAACTCTCTTTTTCCTTTAGGCTTCTCCCAGCACTGAGAGCTGACAGCACAGATGCTTTTTTCATTTCTTCTGTGACAGTGATGTACATGACAATATTATCTATGATTTACGTGAGAAGATAATACACTAAGCTTTCAAATAACGGTTTCTTAACTTTTCCAGGTTAAGTAGTCATTAAGATATGAGTATCTAAAATCATTCCCCATTTACCACGATAACCTTGTACTAATTGTTCATTCATTTGTAGAAGTCTTTTTCAAAGTTGCTGGTTGCTGTAGATGGAAACATGTTCTAAAGGAAAGAGTCGTGTATATGATAACCTAAAAACAGAATAAATTTTGGCCTAAAATCTTTTCTACAGTGATGGTAGACATGTGTAGGATGTTAAGTTTGGTGTGCCTCTGTTGACCGTTGCTTAAATTTGCGCATGCCCGTAATATAGATCCACTTTTCTTACATATCCAAATTACATGGTGTGTAACAGATATGACCATGTAAGTCACATCGCACATTTATAAATTTTTCCACATAGCAGCTATGGAAGTAACAGTGTTGTAAACATTCACTTAAGGCACCTAGATCAAAAATATAACCATGTGCATTTGGTGCTATGCTGTGTCTGAGTTGTAAAATAAGTAATCATCAATAAGATGTTGTCTTCCTGAAGAATTGATTATTTCCATAGATTCAAAGGGTATACTGAATAATATGGATATCTACTCCAATGTGATGCAGCTACCTTTTGTCAGTATCTCTAATTTCACAGTGTACTAATAACTTTTTATAAGCAACTGTGAACTGTGTGACAGTTGGGTTGTTATTCATACCACCATGATGGCAAATAGCACCAAACAACAGCTGAATGTGATCCTGGCTTGGTTTGTATGTAGTGCTGTATGCTGAAACTGGGCTGCTGCCTACAACAGAATTTTGCACCATTATCTTAAAACTGTTCATGCAAACTGATCAAATCATTTTCACCATCACTTACTTTTCATGTTATGCAGATAAATATGAACCTCCTTCACAAAAACTGAGACTTCCCAGTTAGAGCTGGTTACAGTTTATTTTTTCACATTAATTGTCACACATTTCATGAGTTCAAAATGTCATATATGATACATATGAACTTAACAGTTGTAGCAGAGCCCTGGAACAATGGCAGCTGTACTTCCACATTGCAAAGTTCTGTAGCATCTGCAACAGAATCACTTTGCACCTAAGCAGCAATTTTAACTTTCATTTTTATTGGTTTGAGGAAAACACATTTGCTCTAAGCTCATTGCCTAGATGAAGACCTTCGTTCTCCTGGAATTCGTGCAATTCATATATTTCCGGTGAATAAAATTGTCAATTATGTTAAATATTTTTTTTTCACCCAAAGTATTTCTCACTAATTTGAACATATGAGATGGATAAAAAATATGACATCCTTCTCTTGTGTTATAGTATGCTTAAATATAGACTTTAAGGATTTTATGATAAAAATCACAACCTTGATTTTTTTGCCAGACTTTCAGCAAAAAATAACTTACAGGAATTTTCCACCCAGAGTGAATACATACTATCATGAAATACATAAGCTTCCTTAGCAGTGGGAAGATTATCATCAGCCAGATTATCTATCACCAGCAGTAATGCACCTGTGGTAACTTTATCATCATACTCTACATGTTTATTTATTGTGATTTCATCAATAATGAAAGCCTGTATCAAAGGATAGTCAGTGGCCCTTGCTCTGTATCAGAACTCTGTAATCAGTATCACTATCTCGGTTTGACACAACTTTTAGTGATTCAGTTGTAATGTGAAATGTGCCCCAAACAAAATTATAAGCTGTGTGTGAGGGGACATAGGGAGTTAGTGCAAATGCTTTCAGTTCTGGTGAGTAATGCTGACTTAGTTAATTTTGCCGGCTGGCAAGAGAGAAATTTCTAATGGGCTTTTGTCACATTTGATAATTATCAAGATGAGAGTGCAGAAAATGAATTTTCACAGACTTGTTGCAGCCAAGTTTTCTGTAGCTTGGAAGCAAGATGCCCTCAAGCTCTCTATAATTTTCTGCTCCTCTTGTTTCCTAAAAACATAACACAAGCATCCTTGCAATTTTGCGATACTACTTTCTCATCACCATACAAGATTTCATCGAAATGACTATTTTTAAAAGGGCACAAATCTGTGAACCAACAAAGACCCTTTCTTTGACTTTTGTATCACTCATCAGGACAAACTTTGCCCCTAAGGTGCTCGAAGGTCTCTCAATTTTTGTTCATAGCCTTGACAAAATTCTGTATAGGGGCTTAGTTTAATGTGATAAGGTGAAAGTAACATCCTCTGTGAATCAACAAAATAGTTGCTTTGGATGCTCTTTGCACCTGCCTATAGAGATTTTCAAATTGTCTGCTTTGTGTGTGTATGTAATGAGAAGCACATACCCTACGTCCCATTCACAAATAAAGCTACAAACTTTGTATACCATAGTTGCATGCCTAATAAAAGGGCAATAACCTTAGGAGCCCCACAAACCTGCCACTGGAAGACACAATACATGATGGCTTCGAGAAAAAGTTTCATATTTCAGTAAGACTCCTTCATGTGAACAGCATGGCCAATAGAAACTCAGGAAAGCTCATTTCCAATGTGTAGTAGAACAGCTTTTAAATTGTCACAATACATAATGACTTTGAGAAAAAGCTTCATATTTGTGTAAGACTCCATGTGAACAGCATAGCCAATAGGAACTGAGAGGAAGTTCAATTCCAATGTGTTGTAGAACAGCTTTTAAATTTGGCTGTAAGGAATCAATAAAAAGTCTCTACTCTTGAGGTTTGTGATCTATGTTCAGAGCATCCATTAGGCAATTTACGTAAGTGCTTGCAACAAGTGTCTTTCGTAGCAAAAATAAAAAATAAAAAACTGATATCTCTCTGCTTACTCCTGTAGATGAATATGTGTACTTCATTTTTCAAAAGATTCCACTGCTGCAATCTTGAGGCTGAAACTTTGCTTTACTTTTGGAAAAATCCAAATCCCTAATGATATTACTCAGCTCATTTTGCATTATTTTATGTGACTCAGTAGTGGGTAAATGGACATTTAACTCCGGGGTTGTAGAAATACTTTGCTCAGAAGACTTACCTCATCATCCCTATCATTATCAGGCTGAAGGTGATACTTCTTTGGCAGTACAGGAAGGCCTTGTCCATGTGGTACTGGACGTATAGTTAGCTGATATAATAATAGGTTAGAGTAGGTCACTGTCCACTTTTTTTCTTTCGAAAACTTTGTTTAAGAGGAGGCACTAAAGAAAAGTAGCTAGCTGTTACATGATCTATAGGCTGTCTCCATATCATTTGCACAGCAAAAGGCCATGTTCTCTGCCATTTATCCAATTTCTGTGATTGCATGCACAGTTGTTACAGTATACATGTGTGCAAATTCAACTGTGGTGATATTACTTGAAAATCCTGTTGTCATTGATCCAGTCGCAATTGGGCTCAATCCCTGTGCCATTTTCATTCTTGAGCTTAACTCATTAAGTATATCAATATAAACCACAAAATCAAAATTATGACAAAATCTTGTTTTATGTGGTAATATATATATTGATGATTTGGTGTTACCACTATCCCACACTGATTCAATCCCAAAGTTTGTTCATCAGATAATCTCTGTGCATGACCACATCCTAATAAATTAACTGTAGAAAAATGACATGACTAGTTTCTGCAATGGCAAATTTGCTTCTGTTAATATCTCCTGTAGTTTGGAACAAAGAGTACATCACCATCAGCTTTACTCAGAAAACAAGTTTTCAAGTGCCATGAAACAACTTCTCTTTCATTACAAATATCTCCAAATTATGGGGTTTTCTAAAGAATAAAAGGAAATGATGATGGTGAAAATGATTTGATCTACCCTTCCTCAGGACTGCACCTATAGTAATTGCTGCCATTTGTGAGAGAAGTTCCAACCTTTCAAACCATTCGTCAGTCTCACGAATGGCAACACCTACTATTGTTGTAGTCCTGAGGAAGGGTGTAGGGACGCTACCCAAAAATATATTTTTTTTTATTCCTTAGAAGAAAAAAAAAACTAATTTGGAGATGCTTGTTGTGCCTTTGTCCAGGAATAGCCATGTCATCAATTATTACCTAGTTTCCCTTTTTCTATCAGCCCAAAATCTTTTAGTTGCCTGAAGCTACTTTTTACCTTTTTCATTGTCTCGCCAAATGCAAGTGAGTAATAGTGATTGCAAGCTTCCTCGAGCATTTCAGTCTTAAAATAAGGACCCAATAACATCAGTAAAGTAATAGGCTAGCGTGGTTGGACTCGTAAAAGTATCACTCGTTACAAGAAAATGTGAGGTTGAATATTTCTGGTAGACCCCAGCTAGATGAAAGAGAGAAATTGCAGTTAACAGAAACAGAAATCAATACCCACATGACTTCTCAAATAATATCCTGGTCTTTTAAAGTATATATCTGGATAGTAAATGACACATTGTCAGTAATCACTAGGGCTAAGATTTTCATGACCTAAAAATTGCTAGAAAGTTCCCAATAAATGCACATTTATTTCCTTGTAAAATTAATTAATTAAAAAAAGAAGTGCATGAAACAAAACATAATTTAATATGTTGACTGTTGCTGTGTCAACTGAAATTCTTAATTTTACTAACCAACACAGGATTTATATAAAAACAAATAGACAGCAAATACAACTTCTTAATTGTTTTACAGTTTCTGTGCCAAACTAAAAATTTATTTCTCAAAAACATGCCTTGTAAGACAAATTGTACTTTTAAGGGTTTTTTTTTTTTTAACTTTTAAGGTTTTTAGTTTCTGTGCAAACTTTTTTTTTTTAACAAAAAATATGCTCTATAAAAGAAAACAAGAAAAAGTCAAATATGCAACTTACATTTTCTGACAGTTCCTGTGGCAAATTGAAAGTTTTAATTTTACAAGCAAAAAAACTTATTTGAATATTTTTACTTTGCCATGGGAAACAAAATTTTTATTTCATCAGTCCAGAATTGCAGTGCACAGCTGCAGATTTTCAAAAGAGATTGATTTTCTACTGTCTGCCAACAAAGCTTTAAACATTGAAAAGCTCCTTTCCACTTCCACAGACACCACTGGGGAATACTTTAAATAACATATGTCACTTTGGTTAAAGTCTTCTGAAATTTCACCAAGGGAAAAGTTTCTCCCCAATAGCACATCTGCAATTAAGCACAGCTGTTCATATCCTACATTTTTTTTTTTTAACTTAATTTTCTTTTGCACAGCATTTCCTACTTTTCCAGTCACAATGTCTAGGTCATTCGCAACTTCCTTCATCAAATCTATTTGATCCACTAATAGCACTGCTGACTTCTCAAAGGAAATAATGGCACCAGGCAGAAATCCAAAATTTGAACTGATGCAGGAAAATTAACTTGCAATTTCAGGATCAGAAAGTAGTCTCTGTGCAACTTTAATTGAGGATGCTTCATTGCTGTCAAACGAGCCGATGATCTTCACCACTGTGAAGTTGTCACAGTAATATTTGCATGCTACAATCTAAGGCCCCCCATCTGGTTAAAATAGGAGCAGGTGGCAAAGGAATGTTTGGGGCCTCCGACTTGAATGAAGCTACTCAAGACGATGCCTTTACAAAAACTTTCTTCACGCACCCAGTCAGCTGGTCAACTTTGAACTGTCCTCATATCTCTTCAGCAACTCTATGACAGGCATGTGCTACACATGTCAGGTGCACCATTTTTGAGTACATGGCTTTCAGTGCATTAGCAGCCTTTATCATGTAAGGTGCAGTATCAGTCATGAAAAGCTGAACATTGTCGTGTTGGATGCCATTGAGCCATATTAAACTCGAGGACCTATCAAAGAGTTTGCTTATTGTAGAAAAATTCACTTTTTCCAGATGTTCGCAATTGATGAGAAAATGTTCAACAGGGCCATCTTCTTCCATTGTACCTACCACTACGTTAGCTACATATCGTCCAAGAGAGTCAGTTGTCTCATCAATTGACACCCAGATTTTCTTGTCAGCTACTTTTTTACCTATCTTCTGATTGGTGTTTTCATAGCAGTGGCTGGCATAATTCTTCCTTGGTGTGGAGGAGTCTGGCAAAGATTTCCCAGTGTACTTTTCTAAAAAGCCACGCAATTTCAGATTGTTAACTTTGCTTAAGGGAATATCAGCACAAATGAAGGCTTCACACAATTTTTCATAAAATGCGGAATGTTTTGAAGGCACGCTAGTTTGGCCAAGGAGCATTTGCTGCAACTGTTTTTCATCCTGGAGTTGCTGCAGACCTCGTTTGTGTTTTTATTCTGTTGACATGCTGCTGCACAGTAAATTTCTTTTCTGCAGCAACTCTCACATCGCAGAGTTTACAATATAATATCTGTCCGTTGGTAGATAATACTTTTCCTCCACATTCAGGAAGAAAGTGTTTTAATTTCTGTGAGGCACTTTCTTTCACTTTAGGCATGTTGGATGTTGAAATTCACAATTACTATGCAAAAATTATTCACAGCTAATGAACAACACGTGCAGCTTCCGAAAAATATCAAGAGACAACGAGTCCCCATTATCTGTAGAACTTGCGCCGACTGGTTTGAACGAGTTCATTTACAGCCACGCTGCACTAGAGGGGAGGGGAAGAGGAAGGCACAGTGAAACCTGTATCCGCGGTTTGACTCTCTCTGCCCAAACTGAGATAGTGAAGCCTGCAGTGTTAGTTACCCACCTTCTCCCACACCGAACCTCACCTTCCGACAAAATTACAATGGCAGTACTCCGAATGGGAAGAACAGCTCATCACCGGGTTGAAGGAAGAGACAGAGGAGGGGAGGAATTGTCTTTACCGCCGCCGTTTGCCACGATGCATGTACAGATGTTTTGTACACACGAGCACACCCCCTCCTCGTTTTCTCAGTCTTGCTTCTGGCTTTCAGGGGGAAATATGGGGTTTCAGGAAAATTCATCCAAAAAGGCCATTTAAAAAAAAAAAAAAACTGAATATGCAAAATAATGACTGGAAAATACAAAAAAAATTACTTAATGACCAAAAAACCTGAAAAAATGCCATACTGCGTCAAAATCACAAAAAAAAAATGCCCTTAAGGCTCTACGAGACCCGCCATCTTGTATTACTGCCTTCTCTTGTTAACCAACGGGCAAGCGTATTTCACAAATTGCTCTGGCAATTTTGGAACACCGTTTGCGGCTAACACAAGATATATGATAAATAAAGAGTTCCCTGGTTTCAGATTTTCATTTTGGACTAAGTATTTTTTATTAATTAATAAAACTATGGAAGACGCCTTGGTATGACTTTCGCTGCAGATAAAAAATGAAGGGAAAGGTCAATAAAAATTCTGAAACCAGGGAACTCTTTATTTATCATATATCTTGCGTTAGCCACAAACGGTGTTCCAAAATGTGTAAAATTACCCGAGCAATTTGTGAAATATGCTTGCCCGTTGGTTAACAAGAGAAAGCAGCAATACAAGATGGCGGGTCTCATAGAGCCTTAACAAAGGTACTTAAATCAGCTTAGTTTTGTATGAAACATACTTGTATGCACTTGAAAAACATTTTAGTTCTGCCAAAAAAAATATGCAAAATCCTAGCCCTAATCACTATTTGGTCAATTTCTTTAACTTCACTTAAACTGGTATTATGCACACTGGTATACAATGTTACTTATTACTGTTTCACACATTGTATTGTTTCATTAACTAAACTAGTTTCAACTCTTCATTTTGCGAGTCATCCTCAGTAGCGTATGATGTTTGCGTTTCCAAAGAGGTTGTTGTATCACTGGGTCACTGATCGTTCTCATTATCTTCTATGTCACTGTTGCGCATGCGTATTATGGTCGTGCTTTATTTTGTTTCATCGCGGTATACCCTGGTGGGGCTATTGGTTAGGGTGCGGGTTTGTTTGGACATCTTTTTTGTTTGCTTCTCATGTTCCACCAAGAATTTCCATGTATACAGCAGGTTGTAGGGGGTGTTGAAATTACAATTTATATCAGGAGTTTTCTCGATCAATAATACTGCCTCTGCCATTAGGATTTGTTGGTGTGTATTGTGTGTTAAATTTTCGTGTTTTCCCAATCTGGGATAACATCATTCTCTTGGCAGTGTTGGATTAATGCCGTTTTCATCTCTCTCCTGTTCCAATTTTTGACATGTTCCATAAGGCGAGTTTTGAATCGCTGTTTCGTGCTGCCTTTGTATATTTTATCGGTGCGATTGTTGTCTGCCTTTCTTGTAGGGATGGAGTATACTCTTGCTGCTTCTAGCATGGGTTGGTTGTTGTAGTTGGTTGTTGAAAAATTTTCGATGTGTCCTTAACAGTATCAGCAATTTCATAATTCAGTTTCTTGCATTCTTTTTTAACGATGTTACTGATTGGGTGCATATATGGGAGTTTCTCACAGTACACTTTTTCTTTCCTATCAACTAGATGTTGGCTGTTATACTTATTATAAATTGATGTTATCAAGTTCTTACTGTAGCCAAATTCAGTGGCGGTGTTCTGGATCAACTTAACCTCTCCTGTCAGGAGCCATATTCGATGAGTGGGATATAGCTCTTCTGACAAAGAATTGGAATGCTGATATTTTATATTTTCATGGGTGGTTAGATGTGTATGGTATAATTGTCGGCACATATGCCTGTTTCTTGTACACTGAATATTCAATTTGGTGTTTGCTGTTATGTATGGTTATGTCTAAGAAATTGATGCGTTGATCAACTTCTTTTTCTATTGTTGCTTGGGTGGTAATTGTTGAATTTGCACAGGAAGTCTTGCAGTTCGGGTTCACTGTGGTGCCAGAAGATGAGGATATCATCGACATATCTAGGTATATGAGGGGTACATCATTCATGTTGCTGAGGAGTTGGTTTTCCATATCTTGTAGTATGGCTTCAGCCTAATAACCCTGAAATGGGCGAACCCATGGACAGGGGTGCAGAAAATGTTCAGGGCCAAATATTTCCCTAGAACGCTTTATTTTTTTATTTTTTATTTTTTGTCTGAAATTTCCCCTAAATCTGTAGCAGATTTTCATACAAGTTTAAGCGATTATTAGAGTATATGTCTGATGCAAGTTCAAGCGATTATTAGAGTATATGTTGATCAGCGGGTTTTCATACACAGCCTATTACTTAAAAATTTGAAAAAAAAACAATTAATATTTATTCCAACGAATAACTAGCTTCTTTTTTTCACGAGAAAATTTGTCCCTTTTTTTTTTTTTTTTTTTTTTTTTTAACACACGAACGATTTAGTGCTCCAGGTGAATCTCTCCCTTCTAGCAGGTGAAAGTTTTAGGCGAGACAGGAATAGGGGAATGAAGAATTATTTTCTCGCTTAAAATGGCGGAACCCACTAACTTTCGACATACGAAGAATAGGCGAATCAAGAAGTAACCCGGGGCAGAGAGGCTGAAAAAATAACAGCTAAAAAATTCTGTAATTAACTATAATTTATTTCATTCTAGCATTCCAGGAGTCTAATTGTGCCAGATAATTTTACTGAATGAAATTTAAATCCTTTGAAAAATACATGGGTCATTCGCTTTAAAATGTCCGGAGCCCCCAATCATTTTTCAAATCTGCGCCTATGACACATTCGCTGCCATTATTATTTTATTTTATTTTTTTCTGTTGGAAGTTTAACGATCACCTAGAGCAACTCGGTGAGCTATAAGCAGTCGCCCGTCCCTAATTTAGGGTCACTGGTTCCAGGGAAGGGCGAGAGCCAACTCCATGAGACAAACACAACATCCACACCTTACCAGGATTCGAACCCAGACCCATCTCAGACGAATGATCAGAAGCCATTGCTTAGACCACTGTGCCGCCGGGGCGGCCCATTAATTTAGGAAACGTTTATTAGCGTGATTAGTGGTTGCATGACACTTGTTACTCACACCACGCTGTCTCCACCTTGGCATTAGTAAAATTTTTTAGGCTCGGTGAATCGTTTGCGAACGGCAGTTTGCAGTACGTCACAGTAACCTCTTGTATTCATAACGACAAATTTTTTCCAAATGGTCACCTGATTACCGTGAAGTAAATTACTCCCATTTTTCACGTCATATTTGTTAATAAGTCAATTTTTCATTTTATTATTACTATTATTATTTTACCCCCGGGCAAAAATTTCCCTAGAGCTGCCCTAATTTCCCCCGAACCTTGTTCGTGCGTTCAGACATATTCTGCACCCCTGCCCATGGGTGCACCATAGTCCTGTTGGTATATTGTTTTTCCATATCTGAAGAAGTTGCTGTTTTTGACAAATTCTAAGGCACTGATGATGCTGTCATGTTCTGCATTGTTAATACCTTAGAATGTAGCTTGTTGTTTGTAAGCTCAGTGGATTTTTCAACTGGGATATTTGGGTAGAGTGATATAATGTCCATGCTATACATTATGAAATTAGTATTGTTAATAGTCTTGATCTTATTAATGACTTCAATAGAGTTGTCAACATTGTATGGGTGGTTACTAAAGAATGGCTTCAGATACTGGAAGATAGCCCTTTCCATGTTGATAGTTGGGGCAAGACATTTATTTACAATTGGCCTGATGGGGCTGTCAGGTTTGTGTGTCTTAATTCTACCAAATATTACTGGTATAGTTGCTCTTACTGGTGGGAAAGTTCTCATCTTTATACTTGTTGGTAACTCACTGTGGTTTTTATATTTTGCTAACTGTTTAATGATGTTATCTGTTGGGTCATTAGTTTTACTTTTTGCCCTTAAATCATTGATTGCTGTTCCCATCTTTGAGTTATATTCGTCATTGTTTAGGATGACAATTTGTTTAGCTTTGTCTGCTAAGAGGCATTTGATAGTCAGATTCTTTTTTAGGTCCATATGGACTTGTCTTTCGTATTTGATTACTGGTCGTGAGGTTTTACTGTTACTGGAGTTACTTCATAGATCTCACAATTTTAAACCGGAGTGGGTTTTGTATGCCTTTTGGCAGTTTGCTTATTATGCATTTGAGTTTAGGGATTATTCGTTCTGTTTGGGGGCGTCACATTCGTAGGCAAATTTTGTGCCACGGTTTAATGCTTTCACTTGAAGGGCAGTCAATTGCAAACTCGATTTGTTGATAAATGCAGGTTTGCTAGGGTTGGGTGGTTTGGGCGCCTTACGATCTTTGCAGTCAATTAAATTCTCAACTTTCTTGAAGTGTTTTTTTATGGGATTTCATCACTAACTTTTCAATATTTGCATGTAGTTTGGTAAGTTCTAAGTTGATATAGTCATAATTTAATGAGAGAGAACATATATTATACAATACAATGCATTTTTTGCTAAGTCTGTCGATATCACGCCTTTTCATCCTTATGTTCACTCTTAGTCTTTTGAGTTCGCATATTTCGATGATACTTTGGTCTTTATGACAAATAGCTTTAGCTTTTACCTGTAAGAATTTCAGTGTCACCTTGTTGTTCTTACATGTAGTAAGGAAGTCCAGATGTTCGACAATTCGACTTCACCTCTTTGGAAACGCAAACATTGTACGCTACTGAGGATGACTCACAAAATGAAAAGTTGAAACTAGTTTAGTTAATGAAACAATACAACGTGTGAAACAGTAATAAGTAACATTGTATACCAATGTGCATTATACCATGCAATTAGCCAGTATTGATGTAGAGCATTTATTAAATATTTGACTCACAAACCACATTCACTTAAACTGGTTGGAACAAGTCTTATGCGTGTTTGATGCAATTCTAAGTCGCTGCTAAACTTCTGGTGTTTTTTAGTGCTTGTGTGTTGTAAAATTGCATGAAATCCTTGATTGGAAACATCAAAAGAAAGCTTGTAGCACAGTTTATTGTCTTCATTTTTGACTCCCCAGTCAGATACCACACACTCATTTGAATCCTTTTGATGAAGCCACTGGTCACGGAATTTTCACTTTCCCGTTTTTTTTCAACTTGCAGGAATGTTCAACTATTACTCCAAAATCTGCAACAAAACAGAGAATATACTTAAACAGAAACTAAAAAAATTAAACAAGACTAAAAATTCTTTAATGGACAAAACTATGTAGTAAAATATCAAACTTTAGTATATACAGTGTATTGCCAAAAAAAGTATAACTTTGTAAGTACGCAGTAAAGTTGGACTTCGTTTACTTTGAATCAAAGTAAAAAAGTTTGCTCCAATAACAATCAGTTCATTTGTATTGCATGGGACTTGTACCATGATTTTCATCACTAATTTGCTGGTCTTCAAAAATAAGACTATCTTCAATTGTTTCAGACTGCAGGTGAATCCATTAGTCTGCAAGAGCAGATACACTACTAGCTGGGATAACATTTGGAAGTGGAGCTGCCAGTTCCCTAATGCTTACCAAAGAATTTGCTTCACAGTGGAGCAACAGATGTAGGCATTTCATCATCTCAAAAAAATTGTGGTTAAGAGGTAAAACTTTTATTAAATATTTTGCACAAGATATATAAAATGAGTGAGCACCTAAATGGAATTTCTTCTTTCCTGCTACACTGCAATTTGCTATTTCATGGTCAGTGTCCAAACCAATTTCCACTTTTTGCTCCAGTTTAAAAAAAAAAAGGTGTTAGTAGTCAAAAATTGACCAAGAATATTTTTAACTAACATAACTAATTCATGCAAGATGTGACTGAAATTTTATTCCTTTGAAACAAAGTCAAAAATCCAATAAACAAATCGGAAGCATTTTTAAGAAAGGAGCTTTTGCAAGAATGTTTTTTGTCATTTAAGGCCTTGATATTCTCTACAGCTGTAGAGAATCTCCAGAAGAGCAATTTCCTCCTTGCTTCTTTAAAAAAAAAATTGCAGTACTTCAAATTGTCCAATACACCGAAGCACTGAATTATGCATTGTTAACCAGCGACTACTGACGTGCCTTATAAAAAATGTGTTCTGGGACTTCCAATTCTGTCTGAAGATGTTTGAAGTCTTTGCTCCATGCAGCTGAACACTGAAAGAAGTAATACAAGGTATGTCAAAATTATGTTAACACTCAAATGAAAAAAAATTATTCAACATTAATAAGCATTTTAACTCAAAAACATGTATCTTATGTGGGATGTTATTTATGTAAGGTCTCAACTTGTCCATTGTTACAACACACAATAGTAAACAATTGAAAGTAGCATTTAACGCCCTGAAGAATTTTCTGGGAATAGTTGTTGCCACATTTGTAACTCTTTCCTTAAGTTCATTGATACTGTGAACTTTTGTGCTGTACACTCTTTCACCATACCCCACAACCAGAAGTCTCAGTGCATTCCACCAGGGGAGTGGGGAGGCCATTGCAAAGGCCCACATCTTCCTATGTGTTTTCTAGGAAATCACGAACGATACAGCCAAAATGCATAGGTGCCCCCATCCTGTTGAAAATACCCAGCATTGCATATTATCAGTGGAAGTTCATTGATGTTGTAGGACTGCAGCATATGTAAGTAGTTTTCATAATTCTGTTGGAGTGTCAAAAAAGTAAAGTCCAATTACACCAGCAGCTGTAACAGCACAACAGACATTTACCTTTTGGGAGGCACATTCACACACACAAATTACTCGTGGATTTTCACTTCCCCAAAAAATTGTGTTGTCGGTTCAAATGACTGCTAGTGTGCAAAGTGACTTCGTTGCTGAGCGCCATCAGATTCACAATGTCAGGTTGGATATTTGCCACTTCTGCTAAAATCTGGCAGCATTCCACATGAACACGTTTTGGATCTTCTGTCAATGCTTGGGCAGCTGAGATATGGTACAGGCGCATTTCGAGGTCCTGCATTAATATTCTCCACACAGTATTCTGTGAAATTCCAGTTTCCAAACTGCATAGTGTTGTAGACTTTCTTGAACTACTAAGAATTGATTGTTGAACAACAGCAATGTTTATTTCACTTCTACCTGTTCCGGGACATCTGGTATTACCTTTGTAGTTGTCCACAACCGAGCAAGTCTGAACAAACTTTTCATGTATACAATAAATCGTTAAAGAGTTTTGTGGGGCTTGTTGAAATTCTTGGAACTTCCTGCAGACTATGGTTAGAGAACGAAACACTTCCATCAAACTTACCACTGCTATTCTTTCTTTTAATGTTAGCCTTTCTCCAATTATATCTGAAAAGAAAAATGTAGATGTTTTTTTGTTTGTTTTTTTCATTTAAGTGTTAATCTGCAGATGGTGGGGTTTAACAAACCCCAGTTAGAAAATGGGGTTTCTGAGAGTCTGGTTAATATTACTACTACTACTACTACTTTAGTGTTTTTACATCAACTTTATTGTTTAATGAACAAAAAAAAATGAGTAAATGTAATGAATAATTTACAGCACTGTTCAATGTTTCATGGAACTCAGGAGTCATGGTTTTTTGCAGCCAAACTTTGCTTATGTATAATGCATTGCTTATGTATAGGGTTAACTGTGCGAATTCGCTCAACAAGACCACTTTTGGCCTATCATTGAAGCGGCTCCATCCATGCACATACTGATGCACCATTCCCACTGCAAACCTAATTTAAGCCTTATAAAACTATCAATAGTTTGAAAAATATCTTCTCCCTTCGTATGCTGTTGTAGTTCTTTACATCCAAGTATATCCTCAGTAATGACTTCTTTCTGAACATCAAAATAATGAACGTACAGAATCAGCTGGGCATCATTTGAAATGTCCATTGACTCATCAATTTGGACAGCAAATCTTTTGCGAAGTTTAATTTTTTCCACAGTTTGTTCAACATCGTGTGTCATTTCATGAAGTCGGTGGTCTACAGTCGTATCAGAATTCGGAATCATTTTTATTGTGTTTGCAGATTTAATATCTAACATTTTATTAGCTATGCTTGAAGCACCAGGAATAATAAGAGACTACTGCTGTATATGATTTCTTATTTTTGACTGTTGGCAATGTCAGTTCGTATGTCTCCAAAGCCACCCTTGATGATTGTGTAAAATTATGAATTACTTGTGGAGTTTTGCTTATGCTCGTAACTTTCTATTCAAAAAAGTCAATGAGCTTATCTGTAATCGTAATTTTTTTCTCGCAAAAGACGATGTACGTCACAGAATTATTTTCTACTAATCCCCGTAGAATAATCGCTGCGCCGCCCGACATACATTGCAGATTCATTTTCTACTAATCCTCATAGCAGAATCGCGGCAACGGCTGATGCACGTCGCAGGTTTATTTTGGTCCTGCAGACAAAAATGACTTCCCCGGAACCCAATTACACCATCTTGCAGACTCCCTAAGATGCAAGCTTTCCATCTCTCCAATTTCCAAAAACGGAAGTTAGGCAAAATGAGGATTTCTCCCGTAATCGTATTTTTTTTTTTTTTTCTAATAATTAACAACATAAAAGTTTTTGCTGATTAGATTTAATTAGTTTCTCAATAAAATGTTGATGTAGGAAAAAAATCCCTACATTCTCATCATCAAGAATTTATATAGCTGAAATGGGCTTCAAAAATTATCAGCATGCGTCGTGTTGCGATTTTTCTATCCGAGTGTTATGTTTTTTGGTTCTGAGAGGTTGACAGGTATGCCATTCTTTCGGCCGATCATAAAATTAGTGTTGTTGTGCCCAAAGGCTATGCAGTTGGTCAGGGATATTCTTTGGGATGTAGGTCTTGAAAAGTATTTACAACTTGAGCATTTTGTAGAAGAGTCCATTCTGTAGCCGACGCAAATAGTGAGACCGTAAGCATGATATCTGAATGGCCAAGAACGCCATGAGTGAATTGAGTGGCTATGTGGTTAGTCTCTTGCAGCAAGAGAACACTCCATTCAGTGGTTTCACATCTTCAAGTTCAAGGCCGTTTGCTGATGTAATGGCAAAGTCCCTGCAAATAAGAGTGGCCCTTCAAAGTGGGAAGATCAAGTTCCAGGTGAATATTTTTTTCCCCCATGTGTTTACAGAGATAATTCACTCAACTCTGCAGATTTCAGTACCAAGGAGAAAGTTGGTTGCATAACTGAGCTTCCTTTTGAGTCCAGTTTGCAAAAGATTCCAATTGGACAAGAGCTTGTGCTATAACTGGATGATGTTGCCATACAATATATGTGGTATTGATGTTTTGTAAGTGAAATGATGATGAGGCAGAAGAGTAGTTTCACAGGTACCAGTTCACCTTGAAGAGTAGCAGATTGAATGGATGAAATAGTCTCCTCCATTGAGTAAGGAAAGTTAATTTCTGATTTTGCATTAGAACTGCCAGGACTAGCATGGAACCATATAGATTCGGGAAATCATGGCCGGCACTGTTGGATGGTTTGGAAGAATGGGATACAATTTTCTTTTTTACTTTTCCCAGATGGGTTTTACTGCTTCAGCTTGTTAAAAGTTGCTGAGATCATCAATAGGATCAGGGGTGGTTGCCGTAGAAACACCTTGACGTGTATCCATATTGATACCCCAATCTTTATCCATGTTGAAGTTGGAAATGGCTGGGGTCACCAAGTTGGAGAAAGAAGATGCAGCTGATTTCCCCAAAGGTAGGAAGAAGTCTGGTGGATATTCATCAGGTAAAGTATGTGTGAAATCTGGGATTGATGCAGGCATTAATAGAGAAGAGGAAGGAGGAACCAGTTCTTTGTTTGGTGCATAAGATGAAAATGGTGTGGGAAATAAAGCACTTAATAGTGGAGCTGGTTGGCCTGGATTTTCCTTCAGATGGGGCCATAGTTTTTTTTTTTTTTTTTTTTTTATGTCTAAAAGCCTTACACTGATGAGAATTCAAGGCTGTGAGATGTCCATGGTCTAGGACTTTCTTCAAAGATTGACCTTTAATGAGGTTGGACAGGAAAGCAAAGCATTGAAAGGAAAACAATTCTTGCTTGTCACCTAAAGCTGAATATTTCCTTTGCTTGTTCATCAGTTGGAGATGCTGAAAATGTCTTTATTGATCCTAAGATACGGCCCCATTTAGATAAAGCAGCCATCAGAATAGATTTGGGGAGGAACTGGGTATAGACTCACTAAGACAGGGCGCTTTGAAAGCGGATCTGCAAAAAGATAATGGGCGCCGATATCGATCCCTCGGGATAACACACAGTCCACATATTCTTTCTTTGAAAAATATGCAAAAGTGCTTTGAGGTTTATGGGCCATGTGAGTAATGGTGCAGTGAGGTAAAACTCATATGCCACTGAGTAGGCTTTTAATTTTGTATCTGGGAGTGCTTCAAAAGTATCCCCTAATGTCAGGGTAGAGTGCGTTGATTTGTCCCGTGGTAGAGGTTTCAGGGATAGTTACCGAGAGTACATTATCCTCATGAGAGATGTGGGAGTCAAGAGGTCCAGAAAACAAAGTTCCAGAAGCCGTGGACTGGTTGCCTGCTCCTGTCGGGAAGGCATTTTGGCATTGAAGTTAAATTATGACATGTCCATTGCAATGTTTGCAGAATTTACACTCGGAGCAGTAGCACAGAAGCCTGTGACATCAGAAGTCGATTGGATTCAGGGGGTGGAGCTTTTGTCCCGAGTTCCATAGTCTCAACTGCACTGGAAACCGCAATTTCATTTTTGGTTATGAGGTTACATTTTACCATATTACATATCAATATTAATTTTAATAACATAAATCAAGAAAAAACATTATATATATATATATATATATATATATATATATATATATATCATCATCATCATTGTCAACCATTATCAATCCACTGCTGGACGAAGGTCTCCCCAAGTTTCCTCCACAACGGTCTGTCTTGTGCCAGTCTCCTCCATGTCACTCCCGCATATTTACGAATTTCATCCACCCATCTCCCATGTGGTCTTTTTCTGGGTCTTTTCCTGTCCCTTGGAATCCAATCTAAAATTTCGGCTGTCCATCTATGGTCTGTCCTTCTGGCAGTATGTCCAGCCCATTGCCATTTCAGGGATTTAACTCTGATCATGATGTCTTCCACTCTCGTCATTTTTCGGATCCACGAGTTCCTCTTCTTATCTCTCCTGGTTATACCAAGCATGCACCTCTCCATGCTACTTTGAGTTGTCTGCAGCCTTTGTATGTCTCTTTTAGTTAAGGTCCACGTCTCTGCACCATACGTAAGCACTGGAAGGATGCATTGATCAAACACTTTTCTTTTAAGACATAATGGCATATTGCTCTTGAAAATTATGCTGTTTCTTCCAAAAGCTCTCCAGGCAAGGTTTGTACGCCGATTAATTTCTTCATCAATGTGACCCTCACTTGATATCTGCTGTCCAAGATAAACATACGTATCTGTTATCTCCAGTTTTTCTCCATCAATCGATAAATCTTCATTTCTTGTAAAAGCATTGAACATCACTTTTGTCTTCTGAAAGTTCATTTTTAATCCCACTTCTTTACTCTTGTCAGCAAGTTCCTGGATCATACTCTGCAGCTCTGATGGGGTAGTTGCAAAAATGACTACGTCATCAGCAAAACGAAGGTGGGTTAGATAATCTCCATTAATCTTTATCCCTTTGTTTTCCCAGTTCAGTGATTGAAAGACATTTTCCAATGTGGCATTAAAGAGCTTCGGAGATATGGTGTCACCTTGTCTCACTCCCTCTCCAATTTTTATGTGTGTTGTATTTTCAAACAGCCGAATCTTTGCACTTGCATTTTCATAGATGTTATTAATAATATTAATGTATGCATCTTCAATACCGCAGGATTTCAGAGCCGTGGTAACTGCTGATGGTTTCACCGAATCAAAGGCTTTTTCATAATCGATAAAAGCCATGCACAATGGAAGTTCATATTCCCTCGCTCTTTCAATTAGTTCTCTCAGTACGTGGATATGATCTATTGTGCTGTAGCCACTCCTGAATCCAGCTTGTTCTCTCGGTTGAGCCATGTCCAGTGTTACCTTCAAGCGGTGTGAAAGAACTTTAGTGAAGATTTTATAAACCACTGATAGGAGGCTGATAGGTCTGTAGTTCCTGAGATCCTCAATGTCACCTTTTTTATGTAGCAGGATCATTGTAGCATTGTTCCAATCCTCAGGAATCTTCCCTTCATTAAGGCATCGAGTGAAAATTTGGGCGAGTACTGTTTCAATTTCTCCACTTGCTTCTTGTATGATGTCTATAGTAATTCCATCTTCTCCTGGTGCTTTCCCCCGCTTCATGTTCTTGATTGCATGAGCAACTTCTGCTGGGAGGACTGGAAGAACTCTGGTACTGGTACCTTTCATGATGTCTGGAGTACATGTATCATCCCTTTCATATAATTTGGAGTAGAAATCTTTCACTCTTGTCAAAATTTCGCCTCTATTTCTTGTTACAGAACCATCTTCTTTTCTCAGTGGCATAATCTGTTTTCTTCCCTTACTCAGATGTCCCTTTGCTATCTTTAGGCTTTGGTTGTTTTCAATTGCTTTCCTCACTAGCTCACAGTTGAATTTCCTTACGTCTTCAGTGATACTTTTTCGTGCTGTCTTGCATAGCTCTATATATTCCACTTTGGAAGTCACATCTTCTTTAGTTGTCCTCATCTCTCTTCTTTTTTGCATCAACATTTTGGTTTTTCCTGATAATTTGTTTACATGCAACTTGCTTAAATGAAACTGTCAGTTTTTTTGCCATAAGGGTTTATGGGTTGAAATATATGAACACACAGGAAATAAGAGTGATACATGGGCTACATACCTGCTACAAATAGTTGTCCTGTTTGGTTCAAGCAGGTGTCCCAGTGCGGCACAAAACCGTGGATACCCTGAGAAAAGAACGTCCGTGGTTGTCTGTCGAACCAGTTTTCAGCTTCGTTAGCGAACCGGCTGCCCTTGATAGCTTTTCTCAGTGGCCCAAAGATGTTGTAGTTGCATGGCGACAGCTTGGGGCTATAGTGGGGGGGGGTCAAGGGCCTCCCAGTGGAAGCTCCACCACAAATTTTGGCAAGCTGTCTCCTCATGCGGGCATACATTGTCGTGTAGCAGAATAACCCCATTTGACAACATACCGGGTCGCTTATGCTTGATGGCCATTTTGAGGTTGCATAATGTATTGCAGTGTATGTGGTTGCCTTGACCGTACTGCCTGCATCCAGCAAATCCAACAGCAATGGGCCATTCTCGTTGAAGAAACTCACAAGCCTGACTTTTCCAGCTCTTAAGGAGGAATGATCTTCTTTTGGGCGTGGAGAGTTGGGATGCCGCCATTCCATACTCATCCATTTTGTGGCCGGATCGAAGTGGTGGCACCAAGTTTTATCTGTGGCCACAATCTTGTAAAGAAACTGTCCCCCTGTGCGTGGTAACAATGCAGATGCTTCAGGCAAGCATCCATTCGCCGAGTCTTCTGCTCCTCCTGGAGATGCTTGGTGACCCATTGTCCACAAACTTTGCTGTATCCCAATTGGCGATAGAGAATGGTGTTAACAGTTCCCTTACTCATAGACAATGTTGCCGCAAACTCACAGGTGGTGATTTGGCAATTCTCCTTCACAAGGTTGTCCACGGCAGCAGTTGATTCCATGATGATACACATCCTTCATACAACAATAAATTTTGGCTCCACTAACATCTTCTGCCATCAAACATTGCGTAACTGCCCGCTGGGCCTGTTTGGACGAATCCATGTCGCAACCCTACGTAGTAAACTTGCCACTGATAACAGCGTGCTTCTTAACATGACACGCCATCTACTGGTGCAGATGCGCTGCTTTGTGTAATTATACGCCGCCGCTATTACATGTGTCTCATTTGCGTTTGGGCGACTCTTATACTCATATACAGGGTAACCACAGAACAGAAAATTGGGTAAATAAATATATGTGCCTGAGTGAATCCCAATTCCCCTAAAGTGTGTAGTCAAGCCAAACATCCTGCACATATAAAATTTATGCATATATGGTCTGTTTAATCATTTTCTATCAAATTTTATATTTTAGTTTGCTAGCAAATATTATTAGTTGCTTTTGAAAATAATTATTGATGTGCATTAGTTGACAAGGTAGGATTCCATAACACCAATCCCTGGTAATCAATAAATCTTTGTTGGGTTAAAGTGTTAGACATTGGTAGCAAAAATATATTTCTGCCTCTTGTTTGTTAGTCATGACCCACAGTGTTAAGCTGAATTAAATGTTAATACCTATTCTCCTTTATTCTTTTATACATAAATCCTAATAATCTATATTGCCATAATTTCTCAATATGTAAAAAACCATAGCTATTAGTTCGAACCCCAATATGATGACATCACTGCGCAGTTCCTCCACATTAAGGAAGACAAAGGTGCAGCTCCCATTTCTCTTGCTGTGGCACTCAAAGTGACATTGCTGTCCATTGTAGATAGCAGTAAACGAACTATATTCCCCCTTCTACATTTCTTCTTGTTCTCCAGGTTCTATGAAAGAGACATTGAAATCCCCCCACCCCATCCCCAAAAAATCTTTTAATTTTGCTTCGATCTATGATTGGGGGGGGGGGGGACAGAATTCCATGAATTGCAGGAAAATCTAATATGTCTACTACTTGGCAAAATGTGCTAAAAAAACATCAATAACAAAAAGTCATTCATTGAAAACTAAAAGAAAAGTTGTTACTTCAGCAATGGCAAATTTAGATCCTTGAGGATGTAAACAGTTCTTTAGGAATTCCAGAGCAGCTGTTGTGATAGATGAAAAAAATATCAGTGCTGCATGATTTACATTCATTTTGTCCACATTTATGGACCCAGTATTTCTATGTGTAAACTTTTCTTATTGCCTTGATAGAGTAGAACCTACGTATAATGAGCCCACATTTAGCGAGGTCCTGGATTTAATGAGCAAAACAAGAACTTTTGTTTGGTATGTTAATTCAAAGCTAATTTGATCATTTTTAACGAAGAATATGTAACAAAATTCTGTATTTAACAAGGCAAAGAAAATCTACTCACTGTCCTGGAATGGAGGAATAGAGATGGCATACAGGATGACATTGCAAGAGCACAGATTCAGTATCCATCTGTAATTATTGTTGCTGTTTTGGGTTTCTTTGGGAAAATATTCTAAGAGCTATTGTTTTAAAATTTTGCAAGCTTAGTTCTGTATTTTAAAATATAGGCTGTCATAGCATCAATAGCTGTTTCCTCCATCGTTATCATCTCTTTCTGGCCGCCTTCTCTCTGTCCCAACTGCCCCTCTGCCACTCACTCTCTCTCTCTCTCTTTCTTTCCGCTTTCTCTACGAAGCTTCTCTATCGCTTTCTGTGCTCTTTCTTCTCCTCCTCAATCTATTGTGAATGTTCCACCTTCCTCTCTTCCTGTTGTCTGGTCTGTTGCCACTTCTCCTCTGTCCTCTGCCCTAGAACTTAACACTCACTGTCTCTTTCTTCATAATCGTCTCCCTGTTCCTTCCATTCTCTTTCGAAGTACTGGGTTTTATTTTCTTCTCTTTGCACCTTCTGCTCCCACCCCACCACGCGGACATTGCACATGTGTATCAGTTTTGCTTGATTCTCCTTTCGCTCCTGCATTTGGTCTTCACCATCGCCCACCACATTTCCACCGTTAAGGTATCATTTTATGCCTATCGACACCCCCCCCCCTCATCCTGACTGTTTCTCCGTCTGCATGTTTTCACCTGCCTGTGTCTTCATGTTTGCCCTTACAAAGCATATCAACTATGTTTTCCACCAGTATCTCTGCACAGCTACTTTCCCTCTTGCCTTCTATCAAGTGGCGTGTACTTCCGTACCCGACTAACTTCCCGCCTACGTCTGGAATTCACATCTCAGTTTATGTCTGCTGTCACACGCTCTCGTGAACTACAAAGTGACTACAATTTGTGATCCAATAGTTGCATTGCAATTTTCTAAAATGAACAGGCTGTGTGAGGAACTTTACATGTGGCATTTAATTGTGGCCATGTTAAAACCCTGTAACCTTCTGATGAAACTGGTCTGTTTAATAAAATAACTATTTATCTTCTTGTATTTTATGAAATAATATACTGTATATTACCTACCACCCACCCACCCTTTTTTTTTTTTTTTTTTTTTAATGTGCCACTTATTGAAAATCAGTATCAATTGCTTTGTTTATAACTGTTCTGAAAACCTGATTTTTGTCTGTGGAAAATTAAAATATTCATTTTCTGTATCTCAATGCATAAAAATAAAATGAAGTAAAATGTGATCTTAATTTGGTGAGGTATATTTAAAATTGATATAACTGTAATGTGGTCTTGTAATGGAAGTTATTTTAGATTGGATAGGTTTGGGGTTTTTTTCAGGTACATGTCTGTAAAAAATAGCTAAGTGATAGAATGTGTGCAAAAATTTTCATAATTCTATTAAATTGAGCTCATCAATGAATTACTTTACCTTGTGAATTTTATTACAGATACTGTAAAGCATAGGCTCCTTTATCTTTTTATTTTAGAATGTAATGCAAGTAAATAAATATATAACAATGTGATTACAGTCTTAAAAGGGAATGGCCTATGTATTACCTAAATATTCATGTTATTCATTCTTTTACCCAAATATTACTACATAAAACAGAAATGGTGTAAATGTTCACAATTATTTTCCTTTCTCATCACTTTATAATGTGTTATATTGAAAATTTATAAATTCCTGATGGCATTTTTACTGCTATGATTTCATCAATAAATGGCTCAAATATTCTTATTGCAGAAAATTGTGTAAAATGTGTGCTGCCTTTTTTCACAAATGGTGTAAATGTTCTCAATTCTTTTTGCTTTATAAAGTGTACTGAAAATTTATAAATTCCTGACAACCTTTTTACTGCTATGATTTCATTAATGAATGACTCAATACTCTTTTGCATGTCTTATTGCAGAAAATTGTGTAAAATGTGTGCTGTATTTTCTCATTTCTTAAAAATGGAACACTGAAAATCAAAATTATTATAAAAAAAATTTTTAGGGAGTTTATTTCTTGTTTGGGATGCACTTCAATCTTCGGCCCCGTATCGTTGTCTGCTTAAGCTCTTAACGCACTGCTGGAATGCTGGGAGAAAAATTTCGCAATAGGTGGCGCTGCAACTGCGTCAGCGTTTTTGCTCCTTCGCTGCATGCATTACGTAATCAGTGTGTGTGTTGTGTGGGAGAAGTTGTAGGGAGGCAAAATATACGGTTGGTGGTGGGGGGTATTTTTGAAAAGAAAGGGGTTTATTTTGTAATATGGCTGGCCCTGAAAAGGGCCTTTATGAAATGTAAGTAGTTCAGGTGTTGTTAAATATTTATAACGACGGAAAAGAAGTGTTTCCTCCTCATTGAGAGCCTGTCTATCTAGTACGAATATTTAAGTGGAAAATATTACGTACTAGGAAAGAACTGTTTGATGATGGCAATCATTACCTCAAAACATTGTTCAGAGGAAAGACTACAATTTCATCAGAATAAATATTCCAGAATGTGGTTGGCCAAGTGGTCTTTGTGAATGTCATTAGATAGTGTGCGTTTGAGGAGCCGCCAATTGCTCTCAACACCTTGCGTATGCGCCCCAGTAGTCGGATCAAAGAAATTGAGTGAGTGGTTTACTGAAAGATGTTGGAAACCACAGGATGAGAGATTGCGGTAAGCAGCCCACTGATCCGTCATGACAGTAGTTCCGTGTTGAACATGTTTCTGGATGAGCGGCAGCAATGTGTGAGCAGAGCGGCTATTCTGCGAGCAGATCTCAACCCTGAATCGTTTCGAATCTCGTTCAAAAATGCCAAGGATCCAGGTGCCCTCAACGAAACGACCACGATTATACTTCCGCTTCCCAACCTTAGCCTCATCCACTTCTACGATGACACCAGGGCCTCCAAGCTGTCCTTCGTCTTGTTCGTAAGCTACAATAAACTCTGCGACTAGTTCTCTGCAAGACTGATAATATTCACTGACTGTCGCAGAGGATGTGGAAACCACACCCTGGGAAGATTCCTCAATTGCATCATCGTAGGACAATACTTTGGCGAAACAATACAAAAGAGTCCTCACCTTATCAAGAGGAATACAAGCAGCTTCAAACCACGTCCCAAGTAAACGGGAACACTGCTCACTTTTCTCTGTAACGTGATTCTTCCTACACCTGAATTGTCCTAAACGATGAGACATATCCACTCGCAAATTCATTAGATGACCTGCGGAACATCTTCTTTCGGTTGGAAGCAATCCTTTCCGCTCACACCATGCAATACATGTTTCTTCATCCTTCCCAACTTCATCGAAGAAACGCCTCCAGTTCCACATGGCTACCGACAGAGCTACAACGCACGCTGAAAAGAGCAGCTTAGAACAAGGCAAACGGAAGACGCACTCAGCAAACAGCGATTACGTAACACACACACAGCGCGGGAGAAAACACCGAAGCAACTGCAGCGCCACCTATCACGAAACGTTTCTCCTGGCATTTCGTTCACACGATAGCGAAACAGACGATGGGGGCCGAACTCTAAAGTGTAGCCCTTGTTTGTACATGAGGCGAAACAGTGTGAATATGCAGAGTTGATTTGATTCACAAAATAATTCATTGTAACAATTATTCAGCATGAAAAATGCACACACAATGGTTTCAGAAAGTATGCCTGTAATGAAATCTCCACATTACTGTAATAGGTAACTTAACATGTCAGTTGTAACCTTAATCACATGGTTGAATTTTATTTGATCACGAGAAGTTAGGTGTATCTTTTAAATTAAAAGTAGCACACTAATCATACTAGTGTTCTAAAGTGCATATTACTTTTAAGTTTTGAAAACTATCACATTAAGTAAGGTGCTGCATTAACAGCTGTTTTGTTGGAAATTTTACTATATTTAATTGTGGTCACTAAGTGGCAGGAGTGCCAAAGGCTTATGCTACTTGTGCATGGATTCAAATTATAGTTTCAGAATAAGAGCAGCCATGTGGAACTGGAGTTAAAATTAAAACACTGGTTATCTTTCAAAAATCCCAATAAGGCAGTTTGATCTTCCGCACTCCTCCCCTCGGACTTGATTTTGTTTGCTTGTGGGATCAACAGACACTGTATCATTGGCTACTTATAATTACATAAATTTATGACTGGGAGTGCCCAATACCCCTAATTCAGTGTTAAAACTCAGAACTGATATATTGATTTGCATGTTTGAAATATGGCTATGTCGCATCGGTCTTGGAAATCCTCAATGCATTGGTGGGGAATTTGCCACAAGGAATCTTTTTCAAGCATATGAATTTGTGTGGTTATGTGAGAATTGCAATAATAAAGTGTAGGAGTTTGCCTGTAGGCACAACACTGTCACCATGGTCTGTGAGGCAATTGCCCTACCACCAAAGAAGACATTTTTCATGGCACAGTTGTGTGTGGCATGAGGCACTGGAGAGAAACTAAATGAGGTGGCTCGTGTGTAAATACAAGGCTACGTACAAAGGCACTCGTCCATGATTTTGAACCACTGGTTTTCTGGCAAGAAACAGCAATACATTTTGTGAAACAGGCTATAGAATAACCATCTTAATTAAACTTCTAATATGCTTTTTTTCATCTAGGAAATATTTTAAATCGCAAATTTTTGAAGAAAACTTTTCCTTCATCAGGCTGTCTTTTGTTGTCACCAAGGGCGGATTGGCCCGCAGGGATACCGGGACATTTCCCAGTGGGCCATTCAAGAAATGGCCCACTTTCTCATATTGTTTTTGAGTGGATTTTTTGTAAAGAACAAATAATTATTTTAGTAATTATGAGTAATACAATGGTTAACTTCACTTGGAGCTGTATCGCTATCTGAAAGGTTATTTCCATAAAAAAAAAAAAAAACTTCAATTTATGTTTTGCTTTGGCTTCAAAATAAATAATATGTTCTCTGCACCTTGGGGGGGGGGGGTGCTTCCTTATCAAGCAAGTTGTTATAAATTAAGCTAATGCAAACTGTAGTTCAATATAGGTGGCTGGACTTGGGACCCCACAATCATTGGTATGCCCTGCCTTCATTTGTAATTTAGCTGTCACTTGTACCCATTTGATAGCCTATCACCCCACACACTGATCCACTGACACACTGCACAAAGTGCTTCTCCATAGAAATATTTGGAAATCTGCCCCTCTTCACACACACACGTGCATCTTTAAGAAAACAATGGTTTACCAATATTAGCTCATGGGTCAAAATAATGGGTAAACTTTAGAAAGGCCTCTACTTAAGGAGGAAATATTACCACTTCAAGTCCTGTTTGGGAACTTGTGGGTATAAAATTTTGGTTAATTAATTTTGATCGTCTAATCGTGGCAACAATGACATTCGATTTCCTAAAATTGGCGACCCAGTCTCATCATTGGGACCTGTATGCATCGTGTTTCATACGAGGTCGTCGCAAGAACTCGTATGCCGCAATGAAATTAAGTTTTAAAACTAACATTCTTGTATCATGTTTTTAATCATGGTACCTTCCAAAGAAAGAAAACTGTTAACTTAAAATAAACTTGCACCCGGCACTCACTTGCAGAGCAGCAGTAAAGAAAAACACTTTGTTTAAAGAAAACAACTATAAATTTTATTTTGACATATTGCTTGATTTATGTACTAAATAAATGTTATGGTGGGACCAGATCAGTTTTATTTAATCACGTCACTTCAAAAATAGTTAAGGTTAAGCCTAAGGTTCATAGAACCGTTATCTAGCAGTCTGAATAGTTCGAGGTGAGGGGAGCAATATTTTTTCAGTTTCAAATTTCATAAATTACTTCGAATGCAAGGGATCGCATATTTGGACGATTTCTTACCCTGAATCCCAATCCTCTCTGTCCTTGAGTTTATGATGGGGCTAGTATTCTTCGTGGATAAAAACGCAGCCCGGAAGCTTTCAATACTTCTGAAATTTCTTCTAACACTTTCAGAAACCTTTTCCCCTGCGCCTAACGAATTAGTATCTTTTGCCCTGCCTCTCGCTCTTAACAATTTTTTATACTTTCTCCCTGCATCCTACTGATATCTAACATACTTAGTCATTTTTCCCCGTCCGATGCACACCTTTGTATTTTTGCACTGGAACCCTAACATACTTCGCAATTTTAAAGTCCAACCTCGATTTCTCCAAGTTTTTTTTTTTTTTTTAATGATTTATTGGACCTGGTGGTACAGGCAGACATAAACAGGAGACAGAAATTACACAGCAACAAGTACAAATCATACATTATTGACAGCATCCAAAATGTACACAGATATAGACGTTGATCATGTAACACATTGTGAACAAGTATATATCAAACGTAGATTTTATAGTATGCTAAATGACCAATGTACACAGATGAGAGCCAGTGCCAAAAGACGTAACTCTAACATCCATGCCTCACCGGGATTCAAACCAGGACCCAGCTCAGACGAATGATCAGAATCCACTCCAAGTTTTCACCTTTTATTTTCTCCATCGCTTTCCTTCTGTGCTCCTAGTCATGTTCTTAACTCCTGGAAGGCCGCCCCGGTGAGGCATGGCTGTTGTGTTTCTCTTACAGGACTGGCTCTCTCCCTTCCCTGGAACCAGTGGCCCTAAATTAGGGATAGGCGACTGCTTTAGCTCATCGAGTTGCTCACGGTAGTCATTAAACCTTAAAAAAAAAAACTCCTGGAGGGCACCTTCACTTCCATTGGTTCCTATAGAGTCTCCCCGCATCCCCTAGGGGTTCGCCCTCTGGTGGACCTATTTCGAGCAGATGTTCTTCTGGCTTGCTGACCATCTGCCGAGCTAACTCTTTAAAAATTTATTTGGCCCTAACTGTGCCCTTATTCGGAGTTATATTATCAGAGTATCTGGGAATACATTTCTAAATCTTTTAAGTGTGATCGAATGCACGTAGCCCGTCTGAGTTTTGTTCCCCGACACAGATACTGGGTGACAGAGTTAATTACATAGGTTTTACCTTCTGATCAGATTTTCGCAGGACTCCTTTCACGGATTCGCGCCGCACAGTCGCCGCTGGCATATTTTTAGCTGAGGCTATAATGTATCTGTTATACTTCAATTCGTCGACTACGTCAGTTTGTCACGTTTACAAATTTTGTTTACATACAAATTGCATTCCGGAAAAAGTACGATTTCAGTTGTCTTCTGCCGTGATCATATTTATGCAGTTTGGACACCCATACAGGTTAGCCTTAGCTTAGGCCTTTTTAACAAATTTTATTCCATGGTGCTCATATTCATAAAGTTTAGACACCATGTCAAATTAGTAATATTGCACTTTTACTTTGGCATTAAATATTAATGTCTAGGCCTTTTTAACAATTTTTATTCCATCATGCTCATATTCATGAGATTTAGACACCAAGTCATTTAAGTAATATTGTGCTTTTACTTAAGCAGTTAATATTAATAAGTAGGCCTTTTTAAGAGTTTTTATTCCATTGTGCTGGTATTCATGAGGTTTGGATACCAAGTCAAGTTAGTATTATTGCACTTTTTTTACTTAAGCAATAAATTCTAATAAATAGACCTTGGCCTTTTTGACACATTTTATTCTGTCATGCTCATTTTCATTAGGGAGGACATGAAATCCAATTAGTAATATTGTGCCTTTATTTAGGCATTAAATATTAATTAATAGGCCTTTGGTCCGGGCCTTTCTATCAGATGTTCAAGTGTGTGAAATATTTATTCTTAAGTAAAAGCGCAATATTACTAACTTGATGCAATGCTTATAATTATAAATATGAGCACAACGTAATAAAACTGCTAAAAAGGCCTAGGCCCAGGTATTAATATTTAATGTCTAAGTAAAGACTCAATAATGCTAACTATACCTTGTGTCTAAACCTTATGAATATAAGCACAATCGAATAAAAACTGTTAAAAAGACCTAGGCCGATGTATTAATATTTAATGCCTAAGTGCAATAATACTAACTTGGCTTGGTGTATAAACTTTATGAATATGAGCATGATGGAATAAAAACTGTTACAAAGGCCTAGGCATATTAATTTAGTTTTAGTGCCATAGAAAAAGCGTAATATTACTAACCTGTCTGGCAGGGACGGCGACTTTGGTTTTTACGGAGTGGTGCACATTCTTTCGTATAATAATTATCGATCATGTAAAATATTATATATCATCATCACCATCGTCAACCATTATCAGTCCACTGCTGAATGAAAGACTTCCCCAAACTCTGTCCTGAGCCACTCAATGTCATTCCTACATCATACCTTCGAATTTCATCCACCCATCTGCCCCATGGTCTTCTGCGTCTTTTTGCTTATACAGTATATATATATATATATATATATATATATACAATTGACAAAAAAAGTAAATGTACACATACATTACTTTGCATAAATAAACGTGGAAAGCAATTGTGGTGAAATATTTTTAACCATTGGATTATTTTTACAATAAACACACACACATACATACATACATGATGATAATAATATTTATAACACGATAAAGGAATTTGGAGTGGTGCATTGCAACACACCAATTTTCTGGAGTGGTGCCTAACGCACTACTAGCAATACAATAGTTGCCGCCCCTGCTGTCTGGGTATCCTAAACTTTTAAATATGAAGACGGCGGAAGACAACCGAAATCGTAAGTTTCCTGCATGCGATTTGTATATAACCAAAATTTGTAAATGCTATAAACTGACGCGACACCTAACATATCGAATCCACCGTGCTTGTTCTTTGCAAATGCCTGGCAATGAAAATACCTTTCATTTCGTTTTCAGAACTTTGCACCTGGCCTGGCATCTGTGTTCCGACTTTCTTCCCACGCAAAGGAAAGAAAAGAAAACATTTTTATGTGACCTAGGGCAGGATAATACTTCCTGCAGACCCTATCAGGAATTACTTTAATTAAAAATGTTTAATTTACATAATTACTTAGGTAATTAAATCCCAAATTTGGTTATTTCTTTACCTGAAGCAATGTGCTGAAATTAGAAAAATTTCTGCGGCAACAGAAATACCAATACTATTGCGCAGTAGGCGATCAGTAACCAAATAAATATAAAAATTAATTTTGTAGAAAAATTGCTATATTGCGCATACACATTTTAACTTTCTGAATGATTTAGTTGAAAATAGGATCTTCAAGAGAATCGCAATTTTTTGTATGGAAAAAACAATTTTTTTTTTAAGGAAAATCTGGTATGACAACCAGTTTTGAATGTGCTTTGATGTTCAATCACAAAAGGATTTTTAAAATTCGTTTACCATTTGTTCAAGATTGAATTCGTTTTACGATGCATATTTCAACAGTTCTTCATCCAGGACATAACGGTTCTTGTTTTTTTTTTTTCATGGGAGAATTTGTGATGTACTCCCCTGTATACATGTGTGTTTTTACAGTGGACGGCAAGACTGAAATTACCGACCTGGTTTGGTCATCCCACTCCGTCCCTGGTTGTCACTTTTTCTCTGCCACTATCGCCTTGACGGTTATGTTTATTTTTCACCAAATCTGCCAGATGTTAGGCAAGGACAAACCTCTGCAGTCATTTATGATAGAATTCTGATCTTTTTTTAATTTCTATTCCTTCTTTTATTTAATTTTTTTTTTTTTTAATTTTTTTTTTTTTTTTTTTTTTTTGAAAGTTGCTTTGAAAACTGATGACTTTAAGGGAATTCCAGTCAGTGTTGTGATCAGTTTCCCGAACATATATATTCAAACCTGTCTTCTTGAAGCAATTTTTTATAACTGCTTTATGTTCTGCTATTCGGGTTTATAGTATGCAACCTGTCTCACCTATGTAAGATAGTCCACAACTACATTTTACTTCATAGATCACTCCTTGCATTTTTAAATTATCTTCTCTTTGAACTATCTTCGGAAAAAAAAATTTATAACTTTGTTCTCTTAACTTGGGACTAGTCACATATTTCTTACTAATTATCTTTAAAGTAATTTTTCTAGGGAATTTTATTTGTTGCTGTTGTGTGTTTCATTTAGAAGTTTTTGAATTTCATTTTTAGGATAGTTATTTTCTATAAGCATGTCTTTAAGTTCTTCCTTGTGGGCTTTTTTCATCTCTGCTGTTGGTACTACTTTTTTTTTTTAAAACTGACTTGCTAAATTTTTCTTAATAGAATATGGATGATAGGAATTGAAACCTGATAATTTATCGTATTCATAAAATAACCATCAAATACGAATAAATTGTATGAAATAACCGTAATCATCAAGGTTAACCGTGATAGTGACTGAGAACAAAAGACTCTGATAAAGGAGAAGTGTTTTCTACGAAAATATGCGATTTAAAATAAATATTTCCTAGAAAAAAAACTGATTAACTTTGTTCTGAAGAATTATTCACAGGTTTAACTGGATCGGTGGAATCAACCATATTTTGTTGATGTCAAATGATTGTCCTCATTGTTTGTACAGTATACATTTTATTTTGTTTCTTCTATTCTTGAAAAAAGTGGTTTTACTTTAGCATAACTTAACTTCCAAAGTTTATCGAAAAGAAACAGACCACCCCAATGGCCAAATTGGGGTGGTCCGGTTCTAGCTCTTGATTGACGTGTTAGTCCCTATGGCACTGCCTCTCTCCCTTCCCTGGAACCAGTGGTCCTAAATAAGTGGTAAATAACTGTTTTCGGGTTTAATAACCACTCTGAACAACTAAGGGCTATGAAAGCAAACAAACAAAAAAGTTCTAACCAGCGTTTTTTTTTTTTTAGCTGAATCGCATTGCAGTTTGCGATGAGTTTTCTCGTTAAGTGCAATTGAAACGTGATTTTGCATCTCAAAATGCAATACTCTTTTGATAGAATATTTCTTGCAGTTAAATACGAATTACGTAAAATCGCCATTTCTGTGTGTGATTTTTCTGCAACGGAAAGCATTTTTTTCATCAGCAGATAGCAGCTATAACGGTTTCCTCCTGAAATATACTAACAAGAAATTTTGGATTCAGTAATCACCGAAGGTTTAAGTTTATCGGAGGGGAAAAAAAAAAAAGAGATTTAAAAGCTATGTTGTGTTCCTTGATTTTAAGCAGTTGCCCTCAAACATGTGAGCGCAACCCAAGGAGGTTAGAATAGATGGAGTAAGTGTCCGCCATTCCCCTCGTGTAATCAAAATGAAGCCAGGGTAACGTCACGATTCTAACGTCACAGCCTTCGCCGCCATGTTGGTGAGATGACTGAGATCATGACATCACATTGAGTAGTGATGATGTGGCTGCCTTTTCCGATCTATATTTTAAATTTCAGTATGTGGATCAGTAAAAAAAAAAAAAATGGCGATTATTAGGTAGCATATAATAAACGTTTTGGGCTTGCTATGATACATTTTTATTGATGTTTTCCAACTTTGTTTTAGTTTTTAACAACTGCAGAAGAGTATGTGCTTTCGTCCCCGAGGTCATAAAGTAGCTAACCTAACATTTTCTACTTATCGTGTTTTACGGAAATCTCTGTATCAAAGTGAATCAATTAATATTGTTAGAAACTCAATTCTATGGACTCTTTAAAGTTCCTATTTACTCGCAAACCCTTACAAACCTACTATAAATAACAACACATTATTTTTAAGAGTTCCTCTTGACACAAATACTTAACATTATAGTTAAAGGGTTTTTTTTTTTTTTTTTGTATTCACCATGGACAATTTCCTCAGATCATCAGATATGCATGAATTACTCTTGCTAATATTTTTTTTACATGTCAGTTTATGGATCCCTTGGAAAATCGAACTTTTAAGAAGGTACGAGTTACATCGCTTAGTATAGAAAATCATCATCATCATCATTGTCAACCATTATCAATCCACTGCTGGACGAAGGTCTCCCCAAGTTTCCTCCACAACGGTCTGTCTTGTGCCAGTCTCCTCCATGTCACCCCTGCATACTTTCGAATTTCATCCACCCATCTTCCATGTGGTCTTCTTCTGGGTCTTTTCCTGTCCCTTGGAATCCAATCTAAAATTTCGGCTGTCCATCGATGGTCTGTTCTTCTGGCAGTATGTCCAGCCCATTGCCATTTCAGGGATTTAACTCTGATCATGATGTCTTCCACTCTTGTCATTTTTCGGATCCACGTGTTCCTCTTCTTATCTCTCCTGGTTACACCAAGCATGCACCTCTCCATGATGCTTTGAGTTGTCTGCAGCCTTTGTATGTCTCTTTTAGCTAAGGTCCACGTCTCTGCACCATACGTAAGCACTGGAAGGATGCATTGATCAAACACTTTTCTTTTAAGACATAATGGAGGCGCTGGCCTCTGATCATTCGTCCGTAAGGGGTCCGGGTTCGAATCCCGGTGAGGCATGGATGTTGTGTTTGTCTTACGGCACTGGCTCTCTCCCTTCCCTGGAACCAGTGACCCTAAATTAGGGACGGGCGACTGCTTATAGCCCATTGAGTTGCTCACGGTGGTCGTTAACCCTCCAATCAAAAAAAAAAAAAAAAAAAGACATAATGGCATATTGCTCTTGAAAATTATGCTGTTTCTTCCAAAAGCTCTCCAGGCAAGTTTTGTACGCCGATTAATTTCTTCACCAATGTGACCCTCACTTGATATCTGCTGTCCAAGATAAACGTACGTGTCTGTTATCTCCAGCTTTTCTCCATCAATCGATAAATCTTCATTTCTTGTAAAAGCATTGTACATCACTTTTGTCTTCTGAAAGTTCATTTTTAATCCCACTTCTTTACTCTTGTCAGCAAGTTCCTGGATCATACTCTGTAGCTCTGATGGGGTAGTTGCAAAAATGACTATGTCATCAGCAAAACGAAGGTGGGTTAGATAATCTCCATTAATCTTTATCCCTTTGTTTTCCCAGTTCAGTGATTGAAAGACATTTTCCAATATGGCATTAAAGAGCTTCGGAGATATGGTGTCACCTTGTCTCACTCCCTTTCCAATTTTTATGTGTGTTGTATTTTCAAACAGCCGAATCTTTGCACTTGCATTTTCATAGATGTTATTAATAATATTAATGTATGCATCTTCAATACCGCAGGATTTCAGAGCCATTGCAACTGCTGATGGTTTCACCGAATCAAAGGCTTTTTCATAATCGATAAAAGCCATGCACAATGGAAGTTCATATTCCCTCGCTCTTTCAATTAGTTCTCTTAGCACATGGATATGATCTATTGTGCTGTAGCCACTCCTGAATCCAGCTTGTTCTCTCGGTTGAGCCATGTCCAGTGTTACCTTCAAGCGGTGTGAAAGAACTTGAGTGAATATTTTATAAACTACTGATAGGAGGCTGATAGGTCTGTAGTTTCCAAGATCCTCAATGTCACCTTTCTTATGTAGCAGGATCATTGTAGCGGTGTTCCAATCCTCAGGAATCTTTCCTTCATTAAGGCATCGAGTGAAAATTTGGGCGAGTACTGTTTAGATTTCTCCACTTGCTTCTTGTATGATGTCTACAGTAATTCCATCTTCTCCTGGAGCTTTTCCCCGCTTCATGTTCTTGATTGCATGTGCAACTTCTGCTGGAAGGACTGGAAGAACTCTGGTACTGGTACCTTTCATGATGTCTGGAGTACATGTATCATCCCTTTCATATAATTTGGAGTAGAAATCTTTCACTCTTGTCAAAATTTCGCCTCTATTTCTTGTTACAGAACCATCTTCTTTTCTCAGTGCCATAATCTGTTTTTTCCCCTTACTGAGATGTCCCTTTGCTATCTTTAGGCTTTGGTTGTTTTCAATTGCTTTCCTTACTAGTTCACAGTTGAATTTCCTTACGTCTTCAGTGATACTTTTTCGTACTGTCTTGCATAGCTCTATATATTCCACTTTGGAAGTCACATCTTCTTTAGTTGTCCTCATCACTCTTCTTTTTTGCATCAACATTTTGGTTTTTCCTGATAATTTGTTCACATGCAATTTGTTCTTAGACCCAGCTAATTTTGTTGCTGTTTCCATAAGAGCTTTGGTTACTTTTCTGTTAACTTCAGAAATATCCACTTCTTCCGATGTTAGGCCTTCTAAAGCAGAGAATCTGTTCTTCAGTTCCAATTTGAAGGTATTATGGTGATACAGTCGAATAAATTATTTTTTTCATTTTAAATTTTCATAATGAAAATTTCGTTTAAAATTTACTGAAATTCAGTGGTGGTGGCCCTTGGGCCCGCTCCTCCCCATGAGGTATCGCTTGCTCCTTTGTATTGGATGCTTATTTTTAAATATAAGTGTATGGGATTTTGAATATATATTTTACCAACAATGGGAATGTTAAATATATTTGTATATGTTTCTGATTATATATTTTCGCTTTAATACGGTGGAGATATTTTTATCGCTTCCCAATTACTTTGGGAGATGGTTCCTACAGAGTGTTTTAATTTGCATCTTCAATAATTTGGGCTGCCCCCATAAGATGTCCTGGGTACGCTGCTGGAACTTATTAACATAAAGAGCAAAGTAGAATCACGAATTTATTGCTTTATGAGTTCATATTATATGCACGCATGTCTGAGTAAGCTCCACCGAGAGAATTCATCCGTTTTGCGGCGACGCACTCTCCGCCGTCAGCACAGGTTGAGATCCCCATACATTAGTATGATTAAGTATAAAAATAACACGAATGTGTAAGATATATCAATTATTAGTAAATGAGAACATTACTGTGGACAATTTCTCGAGGGAAAGAGTAATTTAAATTCTGATTTGGTCAGTTCAGAACCGTCAGTTCTTAATCAAACTACAATGCTTTGCAAAAAAATTATTTAAAGAAAAATTAATATTCAATGCACAAATTTCCTATGTAAGTTACACCAGCAGGTGCTTTAGTTGATGAGTTGGCCCATGCAAAGGCACAGCACGATCCCATTTTAAAAAGATTAGTATAATTTTTTTTTTTTAATGAAAAACGGTCTATTCCTTATTCCCGCAACGGTGAAAAAGTACACTGCTGGACAATTGCTAAGGACGGATCATAAACGGCTATATAGCGCATAAAAAAGTAAGTGTGGTTGGATGCCAAGTGAAATAAAATAATGTCAGAATGCCAGGACATTACAAGAAAGACAATTTATTGTGCTCTGAAATCCAGAAGGCTTTGGAACGTGTTCAAGGGACAAACAGGCCATTTTGTGCAGAATACGTAAACTTAAAAAATGCAATTACCGTCTGCAGGCGTTCCGGCGTAAGATGTCAATACGGGATATGGCCACCATGGAGGGCGATGCAAGATTCCACACGTCGTGTCATGCTTTGCACAACATTATCAAGCAGCTGTTGGGGTAATTTATCCCATTCCTCTGTCAGTGCACGGATGAGGGTGTCCTTGTTTATTGGAGGGCATTGGCGACCAGCAAGACTCCTCCCGAAAGCATCCCACACATTTTCAATGGGATTCAGATCTGGAAAACGTGCTGGCCATACGAAGCATTGAATATCCTCGCTCTCAAGACAATCCTGGACAGCGACTGTTCGATGACATGTTGCGTTGTCGTCCATGAAATGAATCTATCACCGACAGCACCACGGAACATGCGAACATGAGGTAGCAGAACATCATTAATGTATCGTTTGCCATTCATAGTCCCAGTTGGAAACACATAGTGGGACGTACGGCCATTGATCATGATGCCAGCCCATACCATGACACTACATGTCGGATATCGGTCCCTTTCCTGTATGTTTGCTGGACAATATGCAGTACCACTATCACGCCAGATCAGTTGTCGTCGACAATCAGACGATAGACTATCTACTCTCATCTGAGAAGAGGACAGCAGACCAGTCGTTATCAGTCCAATTGCGATGTTAATGGCACCATTGGAAACTGGCGGTACGGTGACGTCTGAACAATGGGATGCACACAACAGGACGGCGGGCGTATAGTCCTCCTTCATGCAAACGTCTGGCGACAGTTTTTCGGGAGATCCGCTTGCCAGTAGCAGCCATAAACTGATTTGCTACCTCCCTAGCTGTGCTGCGCCGGTGTCTTTTTGTTGATAGCACTATGTACAGATCTTCTGCAGGTGTCGTACTGCGAACACGACCTCCCCCGTGACGTTTGCTACACTCTCCATTTGTTTGAAATGATTTCCAAAGCCTTGAAGCAACACTGTGGCTGACGTCGAACTCCCTGGCAACATCTGTTATTTTTCGCCTTTCTTCAATCTTGCCAATAATACGGCCACGCGTAAAATCATCTAGGTGATGTCGGGAAGACATACTGAAAATTGCAAGTTCGTCAATTGATTCTTTCCCTTTCAACTTTGCTTTTGAACAACAACGGTCAATACGCGTCAAATCCTTTATATCTCTTATCAGCGCTATGACGTCGCGAACAAGTTCAGCAATCCAAAATTTGCATACGCACAACACGTCTTACTGTATCCCGCATTTATGCTAATTTCCACATTTTCCTGCCTTCCATTTTATGGTTGCTATTGTCATCCGTCCTTAGCAATTGTCCGGCAGTGTACTAGTAACGTCTCACTGTTACTAGTACTTTTTCACCGTTGCGGGATTCTAACCAAGGAGGTTATATTACTGGAGGCACCACTGGCTCTGCCGCCATAGGTCACAGCTAATCTGTGGTGTGACGTCACAAGCAGGCAAAACAAACTTAATTATACCGTTGATAAAACAGTAAAGTAAGCTTGTGTATCATTGAAAAAGATTATTTAATTACTCATTTTATCTACTTAGAAGCTTGTGTTCCATTGGTTTCAAAGCAGCTTCTTTTCTGCTGCTGCGTCGTGCCTGCTCATGACGTCATTTGCAGCACGGACGGTGACTTATGGCGGCCAATGCTGCGTGGATAGGAGTGGTGTCTCCAGTAATATAACCTCCTTGGGTGAGCGAGCATAGATAGCTACATCCCGAAGAGTTCGTCTCCTAACAACGCCACGCTGAGCATGCGCCGTACGTTCGAAGGAAAGGGTGAGCTAGTGCTGTGCGGTTTTACTCTCTATCAAAGATCCACATATTAGTTCCTTTCCTGCCACAAACAACAGTACCCATGCCAAAAAATTCAACTGTGCGATTTATACTTTCAAAAGGTAGAAGAGAGAAATTGTTTCTTGCAATATGTTGTCGAAGTATGGCGTCGCAGGATGGCGCAGGGCATTAACCAATGTCTCTTCCTTCACGATTCTCATAACGTTTCAACGGGATTGGCGAAATGAGCTTATATTTTGCAATTGCTTCATTTTTTCTGACAATCTGAAGCTAATTTAACGCTGTTAAAATGCTGTGAAATCCTCTCACATCCAGCTATTTTATTATGAACCGCATGCAGAGGAAATACGTTGTCAAATTCATGCTTCTATGAAAGGTACGGCTAAATGTGTAGTTTAGCATTCTAAATTATTTGGCTACATATTTCGAAAAAATGAGATATATATGTGTTAATGTATGTAATTTAATGGCAAGTATAACGATGGCTTCGTAAGAACGTATCCGGTTCCTCTTGTACTCTTCCGCCAGCGAAATGGCCGCCGGAACGAGACCACGGCCGTTTCAGCGGAGCCAATGGGAGTGGTCGCTACAGCGTTGTGTTAGGCCTGCCGCAGAGGTGTTCACGTCGTCGTACTTGGAAGTAAGTTTTACAGTAAAAATCTTTAAAATGCATTTCAAAGATGAAATTTGTTTCACCATTTGCCATCAAATTACATACTTTAATACACTGCTGGACAATTGCTAAGGACGGATCATAAATGGCTATATAGCGCATAAAAAAGTAAATGTATTTGGATGCCAAGTGAAATAGAATAAAGTCAGAATGCCAGGGCATTACAAGAAAGACAATTTATTGTGCTCTGAAATCCAGAAGGCTTTGGAACGTGTTCAAGGGACAAACAGGCCATGTTGTGCAGAATACGTAAACTTAAAAATGCAATTACCGTCTGCAGGCGTTCCGGCGTAAGATGTCAATACGGGATATGGCCACCATGGAGGGCGATGCAAGATTCCACACGTCGTGTCATGCTTTGCACAACATTATCAAGCAGCTGTTGGGGTAATTTATCCCATTCCTCTGTCAGTGCACGGATGAGGGTGTCCTTGTTTATTGGAGGGCATTGGCGACCAGCAAGACTCCTCCCGAAAGCATCCCACACATTTTCAATGGGATTCAGATCTGGAGAACGTGCTGGCCATACGAAACGTTGAATATCCTCGCTCTCAAGACAATCCTGGACAGCGACTGTTCGATGACATGTTGCGTTGTCGTCCATGAAAATGAATCTATCACCGACTGCACCACGGAACATGCGAACATGAGGTAGCAGAACATCATTAATGTATCGTTAGCCAGTTATAGTCCCAGTTGGAAGCACATAGAGGGACGTACGGCCACTGATCATGATGCCAGCCCATACCATGACACTACATGTCGGATATCGTTCCCTTTCCTGTATGTTTGCTGGACAATATGCAGTACCACTATCACGCCAGATCAGTTATCGTCGACAATCAGACGATAGACTGTATCTACTCTCATCTGAGAAGAGGACAGCAGACTAGTCATTATCAGTCCAATTGCGATGTTGATGGCACCATTGCAAACGGGCGGTACGTTGACGTCTGGACAATGGGATGCACACAACAGGACGGCGGGCGTATAGTCCTCCTTCATGCAAACGTCTGGCGACAGTTTTTCGGGAGATCCGCTTGCCAGTAGCAGCCATAAACTGATTTGCTACCTCACTAGCTGTGCTGCGTCGGTGTCTTTTTGTTGATAGCAATATGTACCGATCTTCTGCAGGTGTCGTACTGCGAACAAGACCTCCCCGTGACGTTTGCTACACTCTCCATTTGTTTGAAATGATTTCCAAAGCCTTGAAACAACACTGTGGCTGACGTCGAACTCCCTGGCAACATCTGTTATTTTTCGCCCTTCTTCAATCTTGCCAATAATACGGCCACGCGTAAAATCATCTAGGTGATGTCGGGAAGACATACTGAAAATTGCAAGTTCGTCAATTGATTGTTTCCCTTTCAACTTTGCGTTTGAACAACAACGGTCAATACGCGTCAAATCTTTTATATCTCTTATCAGCGCTATGACGTCATGAACAGGTTCGGCAATCCAAAATTTGCATACGCAAAACACGTCTTACTGTATCCCGCACTTATGCTAATTTCCACATTTTCCTGCCTTCCATTTTATGGTTGCTATTGTCATCCGTCCTTAGCAATTGTCCGGCAGTGTATATGTATATCACATTTTTTTCCAAATACTTTGGGACGCTAAATTACACATTTGCCGACATTTTTGTCCATATAGGGCATGTTTCCGTTTGTTTCTCGGAAATCTGTAAAATAAGCACTAATTTTTGACAGTCTGGTGATCACATTATGCTGCAAAACATAAAACTATATCTAATGTATTCAGTTTCACCTTTTAAAATCAATTTGACAGGACCATCGACAGCCGCCAACGATAAAACTAACGTTAGCTAACATGTAAACAATGTGTATTTATGCCCAGTTGCCATTCCGTGACGTCACGACTTTGACGACGTACAGCTACATGGCCGAAATGCGAGTGCAATGCTGTCATATTAATACAGTCCATGTAAAAATTATAAGACCACACAGATTTCTTCGCTATACCCATGAAGATGCAACACAGCAGCATGCGAGCGTCGCCTGAATTTGCATATATGTCGGAGACAAAACTAATAGTGGCAGGCAGCATCAGCAGAAGGTAGTTAATAAAAGCGAAAAACAAGAATTTTAGGTGTGTAATAAGTATAAGACCGCTACTGTAAATGAGAAGACATGTCGAGTTAGTTGTGCAAAATAGGTCGACATGTTAACACACGGGGATACCCAGTTAAGAGCAGTGCAAAAGCACAGTCTACACGAAGCAAACGCAGAGGAAGTCATAATGCCGCGAGGGACGAAACTGTCAAAGCCGCCCCGCCCCGGTGGCGCAGTGGTCTAAGCGATGGCCTCTGATCATTCGTCCGAACGGGGTCCGGGTTCGAATCCCGGTGAGGCATGGATGTTGTGTTTGTCTTACGGCACTGGCTCTCTCCCTTCCCTGGAACCAGTGACCCTAAATTAGGGACGGGCGACTGCTTATAGCCCATTGAGTTGCTCACGGCGGTCGTTAAACCTTCAATCAAAAAAAAAAAAAAAGAAACTGTCAAAGGAAAATTGCGGCTGCAGTGCGAAGGCCGAAAACAGCCATTGCCAATGTTCTGAGGAAAGGTGAATCTTATCGTTCTAAACGACGGCCTGGACGACCATTGAAACTGTATGAGAGCACATAAACGACTGCATCGCTTTGTTTCAAATCATTCTGTGTCAGCACGAGATGTAATGGCTGCAACGTCAACTCCCATATGTCGTAAAACGGCGTACTTGTCTTGTCCGACGTAAATTTCAATGTAAACCTCAACTGAAGCTAATGCATAAAATAGAAAGCTGGAATGGGCGAAAAAAACCATGTCCTGGCAGTGGCGTCGGAACCGCGGGGGCAGTTGCCCCCGCCCGCAAATGAGTGTGGGGACAAAACATCACTGTCCCCTCATTTTTTCTTTACTAATTACATATGGTTGTGAATGGAAATCTCAAATATTCGAGGTTTTTTTGTTGTTGTTGTTTTTTAAAGTTAATTTTGATAAAAATTGAGTGCTGCTCTTCATTTTTTACCATGAACTACCTAGATATCTGGATTTTTTTTAATGCCACGCACTCCTGAGACGAGTCCCATTAAACAGTCCAGAGGGCTGGTTCCCGTCTGAAGACCAGCAACGTTTTGTCTCATTAGGTGTAAAAAATTAGTTTCCCTCTTTAAAAAAAATGTGTAAAAATAAATAGGGAAATAGGATGAGAAAGAAATATAAGTTCCTTCAATGTTTCATTATAGCATCTATGGCTACAATTCTTGCGGAATTCATACCAATCCGGAAGAATCTAATTCTATAGTTTAACGCCGTTTATGTGTACAGTTAGTTTACATTGAGAAACTATATGGATTTGAAAGGGTTTTTTTAGATGAATGTTTAATCGAAAAAAAAAATTGTTCAGCAAATTTTCCGAATGAAGTCAGTACGTCTTCTTTTACAGTAGTAAGATAAATTTTATGCCGTGATAAAATATTTTGTTTTCCCACATCTTGCCACTGTGTCCTGGGACCGAAAATGGCAATCAGTGGTGTTTTCGGGCGAAAAGTTCAACCACGACTTACGTAAGGAGAAGCGACATTATTTAGTCGTCATGCAGTCAGCGATGGTGTGTGCTGCATTTTGTGCAAAAGGTAAGACTGCCAAACGTGCAAACTCTCCGGATTTTCAGCCGTCCGGATGAAATGTAAAATACTCCCGAATTTCACTGAGAATCAGCCGTTAGAATGGTCAAAATTCCATCACCCACCATGATTTCGAACCGCCTGTGAAATCTTTTTCTTACTGCATCGATGCAAGGCGGCACTACAGTAATCAGTTTCGTACTTTTCCTCTCCTATCTGCAAAAAGAAAGTAGGGTGGCGAAGTGGTCTAAGTGCTGGTTTCGGACCAATCGTCTGAGATGGGTCGGAAAAAACTTTCTTTAAAAAAATTTCTTCCGGTCCGATTGTCATACGACGCCTTCAGCAAAGAGCTCACCCGCACTAGAATGTCGGGGAAGGTAAGTAATCGATTGACAGATGGGAACTGCTCTGCCTTCTTGCAGTTCAGTCTTTCAACTCCTTTGCTCAACAGAGTCGCGCGATTCTAAGTGATATTAAACAGTTGAGTTGCGGCGAATTCACTTCACCACAAAAGGGAGCAAGTTACAGTTGGCCTCGCCTTGTAACGAAAGGTGATGTTGGTACGATGCTTTTTGTCGTCTTCGCCGTCGCGCACAATCTAAAGAAACGAAAAACAGTAGCTGCTATTTTATTCGTAAAAAACAACATGCAGGTCACTTAGGTTTTCGTTATCTTGCGGAATCGACGTACCCAAAAGCGAATTTCAGTAGAGGGGGGTGATTTCACGCTGGGTTTTTTTTTCTCCAGAACTTTTAGTGGACCATCTGGAAAATGTCGGTGGCGCAATGGTCTAAGCGTTGGCTCATGACCATTCGTCCGTGAAGGATTCGGGTTCGAATCCCGGTGAGGCATGTATGTTGTGTTTGTCTTAAGGCACTGGTTATCTCTCATCTCTGGAACTAGTGGCCCTAAATTAGGGACGGGCGACTGCTTATAGCCCATTGAGTTGCTCACGGTGGTCGTTAAACCATCAATCAAAAAATAAATGTCGATAAAAAAATACCGCTCGTGTGACTTTATGAGCTGTAAAAAATCTCCCGATTTTCAGATTTTGAAGGTTGGCATGTCTGGACTGCTGTTGCTTTCGTAAACCATCGGTTAAACTATCAACTTCATCAGTCTCTTCTTGAAACGTATTTAGTACCATTTGCCAGCCGTTTCAGGGGACATGAATGGATCTAACTGGTTTAATCACAAGCAAATACGACGAATGCATTGGCCATCCCTCAGTCCAGATTTGAATCCTATTGAGAACCTATGGGGAATCATCACGAGAGATTTTTATGCGCACAGTCGACAGTTTTCATCAGTGGACAATTTGAAAACCACTATTCGTCTAGAATTGGCACGAATTTCACCCAAAACTGTGTCTTCTTTGATTGCATCTATGACTGAAAAAGTATTTCATGTCATAATCGCAAAAGGGCAGCTATATTAAATATTAGTTTGTTCTATTTCGTTTATTTTGTCATGTGGTGTTATAATTTTTATACGCTGCTCACTGCAGCAGCGTGTTATCTGTTGAAACTATGCTTACATACTAGCCCGATGTCTTCAGTATTGCCTGGACAAATGATTTGAGATATTAAATGACCCTCCGTTATATGATCGTGCTGTGGTCTTATAATTCTTACACGTACTGTATATAATCAGGATGCGAAATTTCTGGTCCCCAGCTCGCCATTGGCGAGCAAAACTTTCCTCATTGAATTAACTTTTTTTATTGGGGGTTTAACGACCACCGTGAGCAACTCAGTGAGCTAAGAGCATTTGCCCGTCCCTAATTTAGGGTCACTGGTTACAAGGAGGGAGAGAGCCAGTGTCGTAAGACAAACACAACATCCATGCCTCACCGGGATTCGAACTCGGCCCCTTTCGGACGAATGATCAAAGGCCATCGCTTACGCCACTGCGCTACCGGGGCGGCGAATTAACACCGGTAAAAAACATATCGTACACAGAGCCGGTTCTAGAGATTTTTTAAAGAGGTGCGAACGTCTCACCATGCCCCCCCCCTCTCCCGGTATAAGTTTTTGTTTCGGAAATGCTAAAAAAAAAAAAACACCTATAATCAAATTCATAGATATAAATAGAAATATTATAACAATATGTATAAATTAACATACAACCAAAGTCAACTCCCGGGTATCCGCTGTTAGGATGGCACGAGTTTCGCGGGCGGCTAATCCAAATTTTTGCCGCCCCGGTGGCGCAGTGGTCTAAGCGATGGCCTCTGATCATTCGTCCGAACGGGGTCCGGGTTCGAATCCCGGTGAGGCATGGATGTTGTGTTTGTCTTACGGCACTGGTTCTCTCCCTTCCCTGGAACCAGTGACCCTAAATTAGGGACGGGCGACTGCTTATAGCCCATTGAGTTGCTCACGGTGGTCGTTAAACCTCCAATCAAAAAAAAAATCCAAATTTTACAGAAAACCTACCGATATGCTAGAAAATATACTCGCATATAACATGAGTGTTATGTTTCAGACCGGTAGTTATTGTTGCAAGTATATAAAAATAGACTGAAATGCTATATAATATGTATATTCGTACTACTATCATTTCAATCTTCTTAAAACAAACAGTTACTTACTTCAGAGTTTTTTACTGCAAAACATTTTTGTTTGATTCGGGACGGCAGGCAGGGCAAAACTAACTTCTCAACTAATAACGCATGGTACCAGTGTCATAATTATGATTGCGTAACATTTTAAATCACTTATTTTAAACATTTGCAGATAAATATAGGACACGTAAATTTATATTAGCTTTTCGCTTTAACGTAGTTATTTCGTATTTACACAGAAGATATGCTTCTCACCCTCCCTGCATTCATTTCAGGTGATGGTGTGTGTTGAGAATGTTGCAACAGTAGGTGTTTACTTCTAAATAACTCGCAAAATACCATTGTGCATAATACATGAAATATTCGTACCAATGAGAGGCTCTTAAATTTAAGTGCGTAAATTTTTTAACGCTACTTAGCAGTATTCAAAAGCCCTTTGCTTTTGGGGCCATTATAAGTTATGTGTATTGGGTATACCATATGAATAAGAAAACGCTTTGCTGCGTTCTTTGAAAGATAGGTTGGACATCCTGGAAACATTACAGGAATTGCAGTGGAGTTAAGTCTGACTCAGACAGGCATGTCATATAAAACTTGGCCATTGAATGTTTCACTCCTGCGTCTAATTACATCATGGGCGAGGAAATGTTTCTCACAAACAAAATCGTTAGTGTTGAGTTTCCAATCGGCTCGAGGGATTCTTTCTCCCATTTAGCAAGCATTTTTTCATTTTTAGGTGCTTTAAATAAAGAAGCATGTTCTTCATTACTGGCATAACCAGAACGGCAATTGGGAACGAAACATTTTAGTCCCATGTCACGGGAATCGAAAACTCCAAAAAACTAGAAGCTTCAGTAAAATAACAACCGACAAGAGAAATAAGGCAGTTTATACTCTCTAAATGGCCTGAGGCATAGCAATACTATTCGGCCACGCTGGTATGAGAAAAGGCAAAGACTTCAGTTACTTACCTTGTTCTAACTTCCTGTAACAAATTATATCCAGATATTTTTGAAAACAGCATGCCACCTCTTCTTCGATTTATTTACTCAATATGGCGGAGAGTCACAGAGAACGGAGATTCGAGTGGCTCGCATTTCCTCTAACGCCCTCTAGTGGTCATTACAGTAAGGAACCTTTTTTCCAGCACGAGAGCGACAACGCCCAGCCGCAGCGGAGACATAAAGGCATTAACCGACGTTGGTTGCGAAGGAAGCACCGAGCAATGCCAGACTAATCAGGAATGAAGTAGAGGATGATGAAACATTACCATCGGATAAAATCAACTCGGTAGCAGAAGGATCCGTGCGAGCAGCATCTGCACGTCTAGGGGGTGAGGTAAGCGCTTTCCGCTTAGCAGGCAGCGAGCGGATGCCCATTAGCTGGGCAGCATCTTGCTGATCATGCGAATCAGCCATGCAGCTGATAAGTCTCACAGTAAATGTAAATTAACAATATTAAGGATGATTCTATCACACTGAAGCACACACAAGAAGCAGGTATGGTGTAAACCCACAGGGAAGAAATTCTGCTAAACAAGTAAATGCAGTAAGAAACTTGTAGAAGAAATTAGGGCTGAATACATACAAAAGTGAGCTGTAGCCGTTTGCCAACGAGCGCGGTAGCACTTTGATTAAATTAAATACTTCACTATAATAAAAATAAAAGCTTACCGGACAACTTTCCGGGAAAATTATATGCACGGAACATTCATAAACACTGTACAACAAAACCAGGAACTGGAACAAGAACAACGCACTGGGTAACATAAAACGCCAAAGCACAGGTTTAACGACCACCGTGAGCAACTCAAGCAGTCGTCCGTCCCTAATTTAGGGCCACTGGTTCCAGGAAAGGGAGAGAGTCAGTGCCGTAAGACAAGCACATCTATGCCTTACCGGGATTCGAACCTAGACCCATTTCGGGCGTATGGTTACAAGCCGGCGCTTAGACCACTGCGCCACCGGAGCGATGAAAGGAAATCAACTGTTAACGCCATTTGTGGTTTTTTAAGGTGCTGATCCCAATGAGATATCACAAAGTCGGTGTTGCTGTTGGAAATTTCCGTGCCGCCCCGGTGGCGCAGTGGTCTAAAGCGCTGGCCTCTGATCATTCGTCCGTCTGGGGTCCGGGTTCGAATCCCGGTGAGGCATGGATGTTGTGTTTGTCTTACGGCATTGGCTCTCTCCCTTCCCTGGAACCAGTGACCCTAAATTAGGGACGGGCGACTGCTTATAGCCCACTGAGTTGCTCACGGTGGTCGTTAAACCTCCAATCAAAAAAAAAAAAAAAAAAAAAATTCCGTAATTCGTGAGCTGACACCGTAACCGTGGTGAGAGTACGATTCATTTGATCTGCATAAATCTCGAGTGCATATCTTTAAACGTCTAAATCTCATGCCAATTCGCCAAAAATTGTGGTCACCAGAGGCTCGTAAATAGGCCAAGTTACTTTATGATCACTCTGTATTTCGATGCTCTCACGAAAATGCAAAATACCTTTTGTTGATAAAGGAGCAATTTTTTCCAATTTTTCTAGAGGAGCACTGCTGATTTTTCAGAGAGAGCTCACTTCATTTATTACTTGTGCCAATATAATCTGTAACAGCCCAGCTTCTCTTGCCCAAGAATATTAAAACCATTGCTGCTCACTACCACAATTACCTAGTGATTTAGTAGAAAAACTCACTTTTTAGTGAGTTTTGAAGTCAAGTTTCACTACTCTGTTCTTCAGATGTTAACAGATAATTTCAATTTGCTTAGCGTATTCCTTTACTTGACAAGTCGACCACCACCAGTTGTGTCATATTTTCAAAAGCATAGTAGCCCCCAGTCAATCGTCAAATCTTTCAAAGGCATTACAGATGTTTTGTACAAATCTGTAATACGGGGAAATTTTAATACATTAAGAATTCGTTTAAATCATATTTGGATCATATTACTTTGTCCACTACTTTTTTTTTCTTTTATTGGAGGTTTAACGACCACTGTGAGCAACTCAATGGGCTATAAGCAGTCTATCGTCCCTAACTTAGGGTCACTGGTTCCAGGGAAGGGGGAGAGCCAGTGCCGTGAGACAAACACAACATCCCTGCCTCACGGGATTCGAACCCGGACCCCTTTCGGACGAATGATCAGAGGCCATCGCTTAGACCACTGCGCCACCGGGGCTGCGTCCACTACTTTAATATAATTTTAACAACCTGAACCCTGGGGGGCGCGGGAATAAACTGGTATCCATTTTTCAACCCTGCATTTTTATATATTTTTGCTAACACTGATTCGTTCGTGAAGAATCATGGGATACATCAATATGGCAGGGATATTTTTATGGCTTCCTCATCATACTCTGGGAATGTTTTCTCCTGAATATTCTTATTCGGCCACCCATATTGAAATCCTAGATGTGCAGTTAATACTGGGGCCTTAAAATACTGTCCAGCCCCCGTCTCCTTAAACATGCTCTGTTGCTAGCACAAATGCATTTTTGCTGAGATAGTTGTAAAAATTAGTAAAAACCAGGTAAAAAAATCTTGACTAAAATACTGAATACAACAAGCCTGTTCACGTATAGTCCAAACCCTTCACTTCGAAAAAAGTATTTCTTCCAAAAACTTTCTACTTATATGTGAGCATATACAGCATATGAAAAAATTCAGTATCGCCACCGGGGTTAGTGATTTCCGACAGTATCACGTTATTGTAATTCCCACAAGATTCCATGTGAGCCCTGACTCAACTGTAGTAGTTTTGGCCAAAATTAGCCCTCCTCCAGTCACGGGGCAAAAGCGCACGAGCTACTAACAGCGAACGCATTTTTTTTTATTGGAGGTTTAACGACCACCGTAAGCAATTCAATGGGCTATAAGCAGTCGTCCATCCTTCATTTAGGGCCACTGGTTCCAGGGAAGGGAGAGATCCATGCCTCACCGGGATTCGAACCCGGACCCCTTTTGGACGAATGAATGATCAGAGGCCATCGCTTAGACCGCTGCGCCACGCATTATTCACAAGGTTCTTACTGTATATCCTTGGGGGGGGGGGGGTTCAATAATAACGCTGATTGATATAATTCTTGGCGATTTCATTTCAAAATGACATTGATTCTGTTGTCCGATTCAGGAATTAATAGAGTCAAACCGTTGCCTGTCACACGCGGGCCGATTGTTCGGACGACCGCACTTTTATAGCATAAGGTGATGTGACCAGTGTTGAACACTTTTAGGGCGGCTCCATTGTTTAGCTGACCGCACTTTTAGCATAAACTGAAGTGACGAGTGTTTAACCGTTTTAGAGGGATCAGCCACGTCGCACTAAAACGGTTAACTACTCTTCATGTCACATTACTTAAAACTATTAACACAATACTTATGCGGGACAAAGTAGGACGCTCTTTGGGTATTTTTCAAAAATATAGGATGGCTACGATTCCTGCATAATAAAAGAAATAAACCTAGTTTCTCATGTCCAAGAGAGTGGAAAAAAAGAAGAATGTTGAAAGGGGAATAGAGCTATATTAATAAAATGTTTAAATATACAGCATTTTTACCCAAACACAGCAGAACTCCAGTTATCCGGATTAACTCAGACCACAGCCCAACCGGATATTCGGAAAATCCGGATAATTGTGTTTTCTTTTTTTCTGTAGGCTAAATTACGTATTTATTAATTGAAGTGAGAAAACCTTATTTTTTCGTTTTATTTTATAACAAATTTTATAGTTTAAAAAACAAATACCTACTTTAACTTACTGCATTATCATTCTGTATTATTTAAAATAAACAAAAAAACTAAGAACAGTAAATAAATCAACAAAAATCTTAATTTTACTTGGCCTTGAAAGAAAAAAACGATCCAGATATCTGGAGTTATAAACTATGCATATTTATGGTAAATATAATTAAATTATAAAATCTGTATGTTTCACTATGGTTAGACCGACAACCTTATTTGTTCAAATAGTATGAACCAGATTTACAACTGCTTCCCTATTGGGTTTCTGGCCAGTCATCCAAGTTGGGCATGGCTGTCAAATAAGGGTGATATGCTTATCTTATGGTGCTAGTTTTGTCCCTAAATTGGAGACTGGCAAATTCTTGTAGCCTTAGATGCTAGTTTGTTGTTGTTAAACCTTTAAAACAAAGAAACCTACAATATGAACGTACCACTGCTGACCAATATCATTATCTTCCTCATTACTTTTACAATGAGCTACCACCTCCTCATACATGTACAGTGACCACTGTACTTATCTTATAGCACACACTGCCAGTTTTGGTGACTTTAAACATATGACACAAGTGTTTCATATCTCTGTGCTTTCCTCCTTCAGAAACAAAGAATGAAAGTCTACAAGATTTGAAGACTTCCAAGTCTTGTAGCAGGAAGTTATTCAGCAGGGTTTTTTTTTTCCCCCAGCAAATATTCTGTTCCAGCAATGAAACAGCTTCTTATCCCCAGTAACACTTTCTTCTAATTTATGTCTTTGTTCTGTGCCAGAATATGGCTGGCACTAGTACCAACATAAAGTTTATTCAAAGGCAACCAAGTCACTTTTTTGAAAGCCAACTTGATCCTTCTTTTGTGCAAACATCTGATTCTAAAAATTTTAACGAACTGTGCATTGGTTCATTTAGTTTAGTGTATAACACATAAATCACGGGTTCTTCATTTAGTAAAAGCTTGAAGTATGGCATATTTTTCTGTAAAAAAAATGCACAACATAGAAATAAATACACTGCCGGACAATTGCTAAGGACGGATGACAATAGCAACGATAGCAACCATAAAATGGAAGGCAGGAAAATGTGGAAATTAGCATAAGTGCGGGATACAGTAAGACGTGTTGTGCGTATGCAAATTTTGGATTGCCGAACTTGTTCGTGACGTCATAGCGCTGATAAGAGATATAAAGGATTTGACGCGTATTGACCGTTGTTGTTCAAACGCAAAGTTGAAAGGAAAAGAATCAATTGACGAACTTGCAATTTTCAGTATGTCTTCCCGACATCACCTAGATGATTTTATGCGTGGCCGTATTATTGGCAAGATTGAAGAAGGGCGAAAAATAACAGATGTTGCCAGGGAGTTCGACGTCAGCCACAGTGTTGTTTCAAGGCTTTGGAAATCACTTCAAACAAATGGAGAGTGTAGCAAACGTCACGGGGGAGGTCGTGTTCGCAGTACGACACCTGCAGAAGATCGGTACATAGTGCTATCAACAAAAAGACACCGGCGCAGCACAGCTAGTGAGGTAGCAAATCAGTTTATGGCTGCTACTGGCAAGCGGATCTCCCGAAAAACTGTCGCCAGACGTTTGCATGAAGGAGGACTATACGCCCGCCGTCCTGTTGTGTGCATCCCATTGTCCAGACGTCACCGTACCGCCCGTTTGCAATGGTGCCATCAACATCGCAATTGGACTGATAACGACTGGTCTGCTGTCCTCTTCTCAGATGAGAGTAGATACAGTCTATCGTCTGATTGTCGATGACAACTGATCTGGCGTGATAGTGGTACTGCATATTGTCCAGCAAACATACAGGAAAGGGACCGATATCCGACATGTAGTGTCATGGTATGGGCTGGCATCATGATCAATGGCCGTACCATGACACTACATGTCGTGAGCGAGGATACCAATGGCCATACATGACACATCATGATCAAGAGCGAGGATATTCAACGCCTCGTGTGGCCAGCACGTTCTCCAGATCTGAATCCCATTGAAAATGTGTGGGATGCTTTGGGGAGGAGTCTTGCTGGTCGCCAATGCCCTCCTATAAACAAGGACACCCTCATCCGTGCACTGACAGAGGAATGGGATAAATTACCCCAACAGCTGCTTGATAATGTTATGCAAAGCATGACACGACGTGTGGAATCTTGCATCGCCCTCCATGGTGGCCATATCCCGTATTGACATCTTACGCCGGAACGCCTGCGGACGGCAATTGCATTTCTTTCACGTTTACGTATTCTGCACAAAATGGCCTGTTTGTCCCTTGAACACGTTCCAAAGCCTTCTGGATTTCAGAGCACAATAAATTGTTTTTCTTGTAATGTCCTGGCATTCTGACATTATTTTATTTCACTTGGCATCCAACCACACTTACTTTTTTATGCGCTATATAGCCGTTTATGATCCGTCCTTAGCAATTGTCCAGCAGTGTACAATTGGGTAATTTCCCAGTTCAAACATTCCCATACTATTATTTAGTACCCTGTTTCACAATTTTCTACTTGGGAAAGTATGTACAAAAATATTCAATTAATGCACAACTCTGTTCAATAATTATCTCACAAACAGGTGCAGGTTTAACCACCTGTTCTCAAACATGACAAAGGAAAACATTTGTGCACAACCCACGAGCTTTTTTTTTTTTTTTTTTTTTTTTTGGATTGAAGGTTTAACGACCACAACTCAATGGGCTATAAGCAGTCGCCCGTCCGTAATTTAGGGCCACTGGTTCCAGGGAAGGGACAAACACAACATCCATCCCTCACGGGATTCGAACCCATCACGGACGAATGGTTACAAGACAGCGCTTAGACCAATGCGCCACAAGAGCTTTTCCAATTGTATATTGTGAAAATCTTTCCTTTTACAAGCAGACATTTTGAACCACTGATAAATATCAGTAGCAAAAGTATCAATAGCAATGTGAAATTTATCTAACCCCTTTTCAGAGCACCATGCATCATATGCAGGTCCCAAAATCAGTCAAGGCAGGGACTGATTTGATTGATTTAAGACATATATTTTTTTAATCAAGTCATGAACTGACTTGATTGATACAGTGTAACCTGTCAAAAATAATTCAAACGTTTTTAATTCGAATTCTTGGTTAATTCAAATTTTTCATTTGGTCCCTTGAATTTTCTATAAAAATAATGTAAAGAAAAACAACCCCTTTAATTCGAACTTTTTTTATGTTTAATTCGAAGAAAACCCCATTTTCGTATTCTCAACAATTACCTTTTAAAATGGGTATGTACTGTTCTGGATGAAGCAACAAGTTAAACCTGAAACTGTAGCCAACAGCTTTGGAAAAGCAGGCTCCCAGCACTCGGATGACGAGTCTCAACTACATCAAGGTATTGGTGGCGAGGTGATTGTGCACACTGTGGAGTACTGGGAAGACGTAGGCTTTTGAGTGTTGATGACAATTCAGCTGTTTGTGGTGAGCTCACAGATGAGATCTTGGCTGATGTTTTGAATAAGACCTACTCTGTGCATCTTCAGATGAAGACCTGGAATGGCCAGAATTTCCTGAAGAGCGCCTTTCAAATTCAGTAGAGGCCTTGGTTCACCTCCAACAGTTAAGGAAGTTTGTTGAGAGACAGCACAATGCAAGTGACTATTTCATTCACTCAATAAACTTGAGGAATTCTCACTTACTCATAACAAATTCTAAGAAGCAGGCCAAAATTTCACTTTTTTTAAATTTGTAAATTTACTGTACTTTTTTTGTATGTTACGAATAAATGTTTTTTTACAGTATTTGAAGTGATTATTTTTGTGGTCCCTTCAGCTTCGAATTATCCAAGTTACACTGTATTTGTCCAGTTTTAATTTTGCAAATATTTATGGGTGAAAATAACATTTAAAAATGTACAATAGAAACATTGCAAAAAAAAAAAAAAATTGCAGACATCTTCATTCTGCCAGATTCTCATTTTTGGAAATTTTCCCCTCCATTTTTAAGCTGAAACGTGATCATTTGTCGAAGAAAATCATTTTACATTAATACTTATCAGAGGGAACAAGAGGGGGAAAGGGGGGAGAATCCTTACTCCGTCTAACTTCCGTTTTCAGGAAATGTCCCCCTCTGCCGCTACCATTTCTCACACACAAACACACCAATCCTCTCCAGTTTGCATCGCTCGAGAGTGAAGCAAATAATGACAACAAAGGTAAAATTCCCTGAATCAGCGGAAGAAACTCTTGCCTAAAGCTTACAGGAATTTTTTTTTTTGCTCCATCGAACTTGCATTTTCAGATTGTTGCCAAAAGTTTCAAGCTGGAATACAAACGTTTGCGCAATAAGATGCTATTTAGCAACAATACTGGACAGAGACAACTTTGCGAGAAAAAGAAATTACAATTATGGGGGAAATTTTCACTTCGTTTAACTTCCACTTTTGAAAGTTTTGAAGACAGAATACCATTCCCAGACAGAAAAGACTCTTCCCTCCCCACACACCAATGCTCCCAAAATAAAAATTCTCTTCAGTTTTGCTTTCACCCAATTCATGAAAAAAGGCGAAATTCCACGAATCTGAGGAAGAATCTCACACTTCATTTGCAACAGTCAGCAATATGCCAAAAGTACAACTCTAATGCCGCTACGGTATGGAATTCGACACACGTGCCCATAAACTGATTATATTCCCGACATGAACGATGTATTAAACAGCAAATTTTGGAACTCTGTGATCCACTTCTAATGCAAGTGATTTTACTTTACGATGGAAAAATAGACCCAGATCAGGGTTGGTCATTTTGCCGGCAAAAACGTATTTTTGCCGGGACAGTGGCAAAAACAAGGCAAAAATGAAAAAAAAAAAACTGCAAAATTGGAAAAACTGTCTTTAAATAAAAAAACAGATGAAAAACTTATGAAATAAAAGGAATTCATGTTACCTGTTTTAATAATTTTTACCACATGAGGATGTACAAAAAATGCTATACTTGTTTTTGAAGAATGATAAAACAAAACTGTTTTGTTGCTGTTTCCACACCAAGTCTGTTTCGAATATTTGAATGAATAAACACAAAGTTCGAAAAAGTCTTTTCAATTGCAGCTGAACTCGCAGGACAAATTTGAAGGTGAGCTACAAAATCATAAAAGTCCTTTGATATGTCACAGGCACCTGATACACTGTTCCACCATTTTTCAGTAGTCAGTGAAATTATCACATTTTCTGAAAAGTACATTGGAGGGAATGGCCTATCTTTTAAAGCATAATGCAGAAACTTCGAATTTATATCTTCCAGACATTTTCTTTCTGCTCATTGCTAAGATCATCATCATCTACCATTATCAATCGACGGCTGGACAAAGGTATCTCCAAGCTTCTTCCACAACGGTCTGTCTTGTGCCAGTCTCCTCTACGTTACTCCCGCATACTTTTGAATTTCATCCACCCATCTTCCATGTGGTCTTCTGGGCCCTTTCCTGTCCCTTGGAATCCAATCTAAAATTTAGACTGTCCATCGATGGTCTGTTCTTCTGACAGTATGTCCAACCCATTGCCATTTCAGGGATTTTACTCTGATCATGATGTCTTCCACTCTTGTCATTTTTCGGATCCACGAGTTTCTCTTCTTATCTCTCCTGGTTACATCAAGCATGCACCTCTCCATGCTTCGTTGAGTTGTCTGCAGCCTTTGTATGTCTCTTTTAGTTAAGGTCCAAGTCTCTGCACTATACGTAATCACTGGAAGGATGCATTAATCAAACACTTTTCTTTTAAGACATAATGGCATATTGCTCTTGAAAATTATGCTGTTTCTTCCAAAAGCTATCCAGGCAAGTTTTATACATCAATTAATTTCTTCATCAATGTAACCCTCACTTGATATCTGCTGTCCACGATAAACGTACGCATCTGTTATCTCCAGCATTTGTCCATCAATCGATAAATCTTCATTTCTTGTAAAAGCATTGTACATCACTTTTGTCTTCTGAAAGGTCATTTAATCCCACTTCTTTACTCTTGTCAGCAAGTTCCTGAATCATACTCTGCAGTTCTGATGGGGTAGTTGCAAAAATGACTAAGTCATCAGCAAAACGAAGGTGCTGAAATATTCACCTCTATATTTTGGATGTAGTAAGTATGAAGCCAAGTGGCATGGTTGAATAGCTTTCTTAAACCTTTTCTCAATTATATAGCATAGTGAGGATGTAAGACATTTCTTAGCAGGGAACACCATAAGCTACAAGCATCAGCTATTTTAGCAGAATCACTTTGTAAAATATTTAAAGCATCTGCTACAGATTTCAATTGCAGAAGCAGATCTTCGACTTGACGATAAAGATTAAATCTTGTATATTATGTACTACTTTTTGGTCCATTATGTCATTGTGATCATTAGAAATTGTTGTGTAGGCACTGTGGTTGTGTACAAACTATTCCAGACAACTAACCTGACTATTCCACTGAGTGTTCCATGGTAACTGAGGTCTTACAGAATCAGCACTCTTTAAGTCAAGCTCTTGGAGCATGATGGTTTCAAAAATATTTCTGGATTTCAACAACATGCTTCAACACATTTGAAGGAGTTATATCTTCCCCCAAAAGGTTTAGATGATGAGCTGAACAGCCGTATCCAACCAGTGCACATTTTTGCGCTATTCCTGTTCTCATCTTTTCCATATTTTTGGCATTATCTGTTACAGTACTTTTTATTTTACACTGGTACACATTTTCCACTTTAGCAATGATTCCATTGACCTTTTCAACTAAATATTCAGCAGTCGTTTTGGCTGTCCCCAAATTTTCAACATCCACAACACATGAAGATTTTCAAACTTGAACATGTTATAGGCTCATTGTGAATGTTGCTCCAGCCATCAATTACCAAAAGTACCTTGCTTATCTTTAAAATTGTCTTTCATTTGTTGTTCCAATTCAGTGTAAACATCATTTAGCAGTTCACTTGAAAGATTTTTACAAGTGGGAGGTTTGTACCTAGATCGTAATGCATGGTTAAGTTGTTGAATGCTTCTTTTTCAACAACAGCAGCAAATGGTATGTTGTACCCATAAAATAGTTTTGCAATCAAAATATCAATTTTAACCTTTTCATTACTTTGTGTCTTCACTGCAAATTTATTTAAGTTGTCTTGCAAAATCTTTGCCTTCTTAGCAGCAGGCTCATTCAGTTCTGTTGTCAAATGCTGAATGTCATTATCCCTATTAATAGCAATTGAAGTTGAAGACAGCAACAAATTGTCAAAATCATTTGCTTTGAAGGAACCTTTAAGCACTTTCTCACATGTGTTTTCATTCTTGCTGCTTTGTTGCTCTGTATATTGCCACACTTTTTGCATTTGGCAGTCTGTTTTCCATTAATTTCTAATTCTTGAAAATGCTCCCATACAGGATCTTTTTTACTTCCACCTTTAAACATTAAAATTTAGCAAGTAAGAACACACAACTAAAATGGAAGGGTTATATATTGACATACAACAGCTTCTAATCCTTTGCATCACCTAATGTAGCAGAAGGAACTTCTAGTCTTGACCACCACCAGTTGAAACTGGTTCTGCCTGCTACTAATCCCCTGTCTCAACTCTCAATTCCCTCTGGGGCATTATCTTTCAGTGTCAGCTTCCTTGTCAATTGGCAGTAGAAAACACAAGCAGAACCAGTTTCAATGAATCCAGACAGAAGATCTGTAGGGCATCCTCAGTTTAGCAGTATATAAAAAATATTCTTGAATATTTTTTTATATACTGTAAATATTTAGTATTTACAAACCAAACATAATTATTGAAAATGTATTTTTTTTTTTTTTTTTTTTTGCCAGGACGGTTTTTTCCACTGTGGCAAAAACATGTCAACCCTGACCCAGATTATATATACATATTTACGAAGGATACATTCTGCCCCCTAAAATTTTGTAAGGCAGGAGACTTCCCTTCTAGCAACTTTATTTTGGAGAGAAATTGAAAATTTGGGGCAGGAAGCCTACCACCCCGCCTCGAATTCTTGTTACACAGAATGTGCGAGGCCGAAAAGATATCTTGATTAGGAAGGTACCAATTTTTCACCAAGTCCCCATTTCGGTTCTTTCTTGTTATTTTCAATTTTCGAACCAAGTTGGCAAAAATTTGGTTTTCCACTGCTTTTAATAAGAACTTAAACAAGATGGATCATGGAATATGCTATTTGTTATCAATTCCGACACAGTATTACAAAAAAAGCTGGAACAAAAAATACAACGTTCATACACATCAGCCACGCAAAATATCCATGTGACACGTCCTTTGTTTACCACTTTTGTGTTGGGAAGCACGACACAGGCTGGGAACAACAGCAGCTACACATAAATCAGTCATCAGTGATTTAAGCCCTACCTCTTCCTACAGAGAACGACAGATGGAAAGACCTCTTCACTGCAGCTTTGATTATTATTGGTCGATCTCACAAAAGTGGAAACGCATTCGTGTGCATCGCAGCTTATAGGAGTGAGAGTTTGAAGATTTGTTTTGTTTTTATCTATGCAGTACTTGTAAATGCTGGATGATGAATCACTATACATAGGTTTACCATTTATTCTTAAAATTTAATGATATAGAACAAAAATAAGGACTTCAGGACAAAAATAAAAATCAGAAATTTCAGGACAACTCTGCCAATACAACCAGTTCTCTTGAATACGCCACATGGATTTTTCAGGGGTCAAAGTATTGAAAATGCATAAAAAACAAAAGTATAATGCAGTATATCAAAAGTATAATGGATTTTCTTTTTTACTTAGAAGCATTTCAACTGAAAAATGATGCTACGAAAGCAGCAAGCACTATTTGTGTTTGCACAAGGCTACATGCTCTGGGAAGCCCACTAAGCTAGTCCACATCAAGTAGTTGTTGCAATCTTGGTAGCATAATCACTTCGCAAATTGCAGTTAAAGCATTTGCTTGCCCTTTATAAATGCCAAGCACTACCGACTGCCCATACCTTTTATGGATTTTTAGATCTAACTAATGAACTGTAATGGTGAAATACTTGAAAAACGACTTATTAAAAAGATAGTTTCTTATTTTGAGCTTTTTGGTCAAAAATTAGTTTGGAAGCAACATAGCAGATGTAGATTATATAATCCCCCCCCCTCCCTGAATTTTGATGGCCTACAGATTATTTGTACACCTTCGTGGATTATGATACAAAATTTCATTTGTTATGAATTTCAAAGCCTGTAAACACTGTGATGGATTTTACAAACACAGGAAAGAATTTCTAAATTTCAGTCCAAAGTTTATGTAATCTTTGTAGCATAATCACTTTGCAATACTAAGATGCATTGAATTTTTATGTGCATTTGTTTTTTTTTGGGGGGGGGCAGCAACTGGAAGATGAGGCAAAAATACAAGACATATTGGAATTTTTATTTAGCAGGATTTGGGGGAAGGGGGGCAAATACACTTTTGTTATCCCAGCATCATTACCACACATTATGTTTACATGTTATTCTTTGAAATTTGAATTAGTTTCAATTTTTTTTCTGAAGTGTATGCATAGGTCCCACTGAATTCTGGTGAAGTAATTCTGAATGATGTTGGCACAATTTTTGTATGAACCACTGAAATTTGACTGGCAACTTTGAATAGAAAAGGAAATACCAGGATAATGCACATAAAACACTTCATGTCATAAATGCACATTTTGGCAGCAATAACTGAATCCAGTTGTTTTTTTACTATTAAGATGGTCCTATAAAGAAATGGATTGGTTGTGAAATTTTTCCTTGTCATCCTCCACAAGCACCTTCTATCACATCTTATTCAACAAATCTGAAAGGTTAAAAAAAAAAACTGGTTTCATTTTGCCCTGTCAAAATGCGCAGTATAAGACTTACAAAAGATGGTATTTCAAGTGACACTGGTCATTGTATAAGTAAATAAACTGAAGTACTTTCCCCCTATCTCAATAAATTTGAGTGGCCAATAAAAACACTTCTTAAGTTTTTGAAGTTATGAAGAATATGCAGCTTTAAGCAGTTTGAGCTTTCACACATTCTAAACTGGTTCCTCGAATGAAAGTGCATTAAAAATTTGGGGGATGGGGCAGGGATATATATTAGGTGTAGAGCAACTTTTAACAGATACTAGAATATATCTATATATATTTTAACTGGAAATTACACACTGCTGCTACATTTTGTTCAAGCAGGACCATACCAAAATGGGGCATACTGGCACGCATTAGCATTCTCCCTAGAGCCTTTTTACTGGGCAGCTCACACAGCTATTCTTCTCTGTTGACCAGTTAAATTTCCTTTAATGAACATTTTCACAATGCACACAACAGAAAAAAGAGTGGAAAACTGATTCCCACAAGCACCATAAATATTGATGGAAACTGGCTGAAATCCGCGTCGAATGTTATTAGTAAGTACTTTTTTTTTAATCACTTGCGTACAATTTTCTTAATGTTGTTTACCATGTTATGTTACATTATGTTAATGCCTCCCAAACTGCTAAATATGTTTAATAAGAGTAATAAGAATTTTTTTTCCTTTCTCGATTGGGGAAGGAAGGGGTCATGATTTATATCCTTTCTCGATTGCGGAAGGGGTCACCACTCAGCTGTAAATAAATCTAGGGAGAACATTACACATAATTACATTTTGACTTGCAGACCAAAAAAAAAAAAATCACATTAAACAGCACCTTTTTATTTCCTTGAAGCCCATAGAGTGTGTGGAAAAGGGGGAACTCCCTCCACAGAGCATTGCACTTTTCTGAAAATCAGTTGTCCAAAAAAAAAAAAAAAAAAGGTAATTTAGGGTAACAACTTTACTTGGCAACACATTCCTATACATAAGTTTCCCACTACACAAAAACAGAAAAAACAGAACTACGTGTTTATGCAACACTGAGAAAAAAAAAAGGCAAAATGTAGAAAGAAATTATTTTATTTTTGGTGTTTAAATACAAATGCAGTCATATACAAAGCACATGGCTTTTCTCTCTCCTCTCCCCCTTTTAACAACACTTCCCATACACAGGTTCAACAGTGGTACCTTAAAAGGGAAAATGTACACAGAATTTAATACAATTGGGAAAAAAAAATATTTACTGAGATAAATTATTTTAACAAATAACATCTATAATACTATACATTTTTAAATTCTAGTAGAAAGAACCGGGAGTAGATTTTAAGAAATCCAATTTTCATGGTTATGTCAAAGAGCCCAACTGCTTTCCATACGACTGCTGACATCTAGTAGTACAACAAGGAACTTTTACATTAATTATAGCATGAAAAATTACAGTAAAGTAAGTAAATAATATATATATTGACATGCTCTACAAGCAGTTCCCAAAATTTATAGAAGTCACAATGAGTATCTCATCCAGGTCCTTGAAGACAAAAAAGCTTGGAAGAGTTACACTCTTAGGGCCAGTGGATAACAACGATCAATACCCACTTACGGCACTAAGAAGACCAGTGTAAGGCCACCCAGCACATTCATTTACCCTTCCTAAAAGTATCTTCTATTGCTTCTTGGCTGGCTTCTTCAAAATCGCATGCCTGGACATATTTGTAAACACCTACAAGAGCTTTCTTCAATGCATCATAGCTGCTGGAATACAGCATCTTTTGTTTGATCTTGGCACTTTCTGGACACCTGCAACAAACAAATTTAACAATAACAATGCTGCAAAGACAAGGTGAAGGAAAAAATACAAATGTTTGTGATGTTCAAAAATACAGTGTTGAATTTTTAGGCATGACAAATTTACATTGTACAAAAGTACCAAAACATTTAATAAGGTTTTCCTAAGTTCAGAAAATAGTTATTAAAAGTTACAAGCACCTTGATAAAATAATAAACAGAAAATTCATTGTAGTACAGTGAAAGATGGTCACACCACAATTCAAACAGGACAGGAATGTCAGACAAACTTTCATTACAAAAGTGTCAGCATATATAAAAAAAAAAAAAAAAAAAAAAAAAAACGCACGGTTGATATTGGGGGTTGGAAACAAAATAATGTCTGCAAATGCAAGGCAACAGAAAAGTGTTAATTACCATATACACAAGTACAAATCAGTCCAAAATGTAGTTGCCATTGTTTGCCACAGCTTACTCCCATAATCTGGGCAGCTGTTGGACACCATCCCTGTAGAAGCGAATAATTAGCAGTCCAAAGAAGCTAATCAGTGCGCATTTGACATCGTCCTGGTTGGTGAATTGCTGTCCATCCAGGAAATGCAGAAATGTCCTGGAAATAATAGGCTGGATGTGACAGCAGCTCCCAGCCCAGGTCCTTGATTTTGTGACAGGTCACCCGTAGCTGTGCGAGGTCTCGCTCCATCCTTCTGTAGGAAAATGCATTTGCAGCTCAGCATTTTGATGTGAGTGATGCATGCAGATAGCAGAGCTAATGGCAGTACACATCTGTGGTGATAGCGGTGTCCAGCAGCAGCTAAAAAGCATTACACCCCGCATATCCAACCAAACAGACGGCAGGACCTTATATGGGTGTATTGACTGGCGCTTAACACTCGCCTTCTGACAGCTAACTGCCACTGACTTAAGCCACCTACCTGCTGATGTCATGGCAGTGACTTCCAAATACCTTGTCATCGGACATTACTTGTTTGAAATATAAATAATTGGATTGGAAAGAAAGTAATATCATATGCCTTTGAGTTACAAGTGTCACAAATCATTACATATACCTTAATTTTCGTTGTATAATCTGCAAACGTTTAAAATATAGGTTCTGTGGATTATAAGCCAATTAAAAAAGGTGGGGGGGTCTGCCCTTTGTCTAAAAAAATCTACAGGGTATTTGTGCAGGAGGGGGTATATTTTGGAAAGGAACTCCCTCAGGAAAATTCTTAGTTCAGAAGTTTGTACGAAGCAGATAGAAAGAAGCGGGGTAACTCGTAATGAAAAGATCAGGAAAGTTGTGGACGGTGGGGTCATTTTGTATTGTTGAGGACAACTCTGACTGTTGCACCATATGTTTTGGTCAACCAGCCAATGAAAACATGCACAGTGCTTGCATGAACCTATGCGTTCCTCCTTTCAGATTTTGTGTATGCGGTGCCTTGTGTTTATTTCACCAATTTGCCATTTTTACCAACATCTTTGGCTGCTGATATTTTCTTTCATTGCTATTTCATGATGTCTTTAAAAAGAAAACCTTTTAGTTACACTGCCGAATTTAAACTTAAAGTGCTGCGCACAGTTGAGGATATGATTGTCACCACGCAATAGTTTTGAGAAGGTCAGAAAACAGTTGTGCAGTAACACGCTGAAAGCCGCTGTGCCATGGTCTAAAATGTAAACAAATTAGTCGGTAAATTCCACAGGAGAATTTACTGCAGTCTAGCCCTATTTTTATTGGATCATGCAACCGATCCGCCAACTCTGAAACCAGGATTTCCTCCAAAAACTTTAAACTTATACGCAAGTACATACAGTACAGGGTTATTCAGAAAGAAAAGTCCAATTTCAAAAAATTAGCACAGAATGATAAGTAATACATCAACGTAAAGGGAAAATGTCTAAGTTTTACATTATGTACAATAGATGGTGCTATTGTGTCACTGATGAAGCTCTTTTGACAAAGAAGTGAAAATGGCGTCTAGTCAGCAGAAAGCTTTTGTGTGCTCTCGTTTGCACGATGTCAGTTGGTAATCACCGTTCAGCACGAATTTCGTAGAAAGTATCAAATTAATCCACCGACGGCTCCAAGTATTTGCAGGTGGTATCAGCTCGAGGACACAATATGTCTTTGTAAAGGAAAAAGTCCAGGGCAACCAGGCTTATCTGCAGAGAATGTTGAAAGAGTGAGACTTTTCTCTACGCAGCTCGAAAAAAATAAGACCATTTGCGCTAATCGAGAACTGGGGATTTCACAGCCTACTGTTTGAAATGTGTTGAGGGAAAAATTCTGTTACAAGCCATACAAATTGCATAACTTGCAAGCACTGAAGCCTTATGATGAGGTACAATGACTGAACTTCTGCCTTTACATGCAAGAGCTACCCCGCAGTTGGATTGGTCGGAGTGGACCAGATGACTTGGCGTTACACAGCTGGCCTCCTCTGTCACCTGACATGACCTTATGCAACTTCTTTGGGGGTATGTAAAAGATAAAGTGTTTGTGTCTCTTTTGCCCACAACTCTATGCGAACAGTTACCAATGACACATTAGACCGTATTTGGCAGGAATTTTCATATCGCATTTGACTGTATGTGTGACTAAAGGAAGTCATATCGAACACGATGATGGGCAAAGCACGTAACAATATTAACAAATAAAGGTAACTTGATCACGCTAGTTACGTTAAATGAAAACTTTACAAAAAGTTCGTAAGTTGGAAGCTTTCGACCTTATCTTAGGTATTCATCACGCCAATGGAGGACTAAGATTGTTGCCAGATTCTACATTTGAATTTTTCCTATTTTTGTTGCCAAAACTTAGAATTGATCTCCAGATCATCGGAATGTAGAGAGGAGATTCGGAATTGCAAGTCATTGAGTTGAAAATAATTTCCAGGCTTTCACCGTAACGGAGGGCAAAACGATTGTCAAAAGAAGCAATTCGTTTTGCTTCGTTCCAGCGGAGAACTGCAGATGTGTCTTCCATTGTCAAAATAGACAAGGCAGTATTAGGATTGGCTTTTGAAACATCTTTTTATGTTCTAAAATTCTATGGTTAATGCTCCTGTATGTGCTTCCAATGTATAAGTTATCCCCAGTAGAAGAAGAGATAGGAATGCAGTAAACTCCTGGGAGGTTCAGGCTTTCAACTTTGTCCCTATCCCTTTGTAGAAGTTTCAAGATGTTTGGGGTAGATTTAATGGCAAGATGGTAACCAAAATTTCTAAAAAGAATAACTTATAAGCATAGGAAGGATGGTAAGGAACAGAACCACAGAATTTCAGGTCTTTCTTTTGAGGAAGGAGGCATTCGATTTTCGAATGGTTTTCATATTTCTTTAGAGAGATGACTGTAAGAGCAGGGAAACCATAAGGGCTATTGTAGAAATTTTGGAGAGTTCTTCTTGAAGAGAGAGTTGGTTGTTGCAAATGATATGAGCCCTGTGAATGTAGGACTTCAATGCTGCAAGCTTGTAGAGATGCAGGGTGAAAAGATTTGTAGGGAATGATGTTAGTGGCCACAGAAGGTTTACGATAGACGGAACGAGTATTTCTGCAGAGATACACCCAGGAAATCAATTTTGTTGTTTACTTCCTTAGATAATATAGTGAGATTAATGGAAGGAAATTTTTCCGTAATGGAGTTGATCAGTGTCTGTAGTTCAGGCTCGGAACGTGGCCAGCTAATGAAAATGTCTTCTACATATCTTAACCATAGGGAAGGTTGAAAAGGATGTTGAGGAAACATTCCTCAACACCCTTTTGGTGTTGAAAAACACTTTATTTACAATTAAAAATTAATATTTACACGCGAGATCTTTCGGGGCTGAACATAGCACCCATCATCAGGCTCAAGTGCCACGAAACACAGGAGCAGACATTATATACTGTCAAACATGACCCACAATTCACTCTGTTTTTTCAATCACCGGTGATGCCATCAACAAATCGTTAAAGTCCAAAAAATCAAGTCTTAATATCTTATCCTATACAGTCCTCTTCTTCAGAGTTGTGTGAGGAGGGGGCAACCATCTTTCTCCACTGTCTTGGAACAAATGTCGGGAGTTCAATGTTACAGCATGCATATGCAATAATGACCTTTCGTACGATAGACTTTTAGCATTTATCGGAAAACAGTCGCAGAAAAGTAATCATGTGGTTAAAAGGTAGCACCAAAGATAGCGTGACTGTGGCCTGGTTGCTGCAAAAAGGCCAGTTGCTCAATCACAGCCAAGACTAACCTGATAAAATTTGGACATATGCACATAACCATTACTTTTTTAAGACATGCTTAAATTATGTAATAAAGTTTAATTTAAGGAAGCTTTTGACTGATAATTTCAGTCTTCTAATGCTTTTTGTTGATGAGGTTACCAGTCAAAAGCTTCTTTAAATTAAACCTTTTACACGACTTAAACGTGTTATAACACATTAAAACCTCGCATTGACAGGGCCGGACGAGTGCCGGATTTCTGAAGCTATCTAAAAATTGCGTGACAGGCATTACGCAAAACACATACACCAATTTGCAGGGAGGAGACAAGGGGGGGGGGTGGAAAAGAAGTTTGGCAAAAACTTGAAAAAAAAAGCCAAAGCAACCACTAGGGCAGGGCGACGTATCGGCGCATAGCAAAATCCCGACGTGAATTACACATCAATGTTACAGTTTTTCGACTGACGAAACTACAATACATCGCAAAGGTGATTACCGCAATGCATCATGAAGGCCGATGTAGATGTCATTACAAGATCAAATCCACATACTGCCACCACCAAGCACAGATCATCACACGTTCGACACGCATTTTAAATGTACAGAGTACAAGCAAACTTGTCGCCTCATTGGTCTGCGTCACTTCAGCGCGGCTCTCAATGTTACACGTAGGTGGCAAAAAACTCAGAATGTGACAACGCGTAGGCAGCTATCGGCAATTCGCACGCTGAAATGGCGCGTCAGGAGATTTCCATGGTTATTGGTGAAACATCAGATGTTCTAATGAAAATTAGATAAAAAAAAAGTGCCCGATTTCTGAAGTTGCTGGTTTTCTGGAAGCCGGATTTTTGAGGTTTTACTGTACTTATTAACAGCTAACCTGTTGGGATTTTCAAGTCAGACCATTTCTCATGTACACCAAGACTACATCAAGTACGGCATAACTTCCAACTAACGAGGGAAATGTGGCTGTAAACATGCAATTTGACTCTCAAGGAGAGCACAGACTGTCTTGCACCATTACAACGAATTGGACAGCAGCCATGGAACAGACAGCGCAATTTATTGAAGTTGCATCCACAACAAATTTATGTGAAAAGACTATCCACTGTATCATGAAAAAAAAACAGACTATGGCAGTCAACATCTACATTGTGCTCTTCCTTGTTGACTGCAAGGCACTGAAAGATTAGGCTGCAAAAGCCTATTGCAACTGGAGTGCAGAGGACTGGCAGCATGTCATCTGGTCTGAAATCAGTTTCAGCTCTATTACACCAATGGGAAAACACACTTGAAGCATAAACAACACAAAGTGATTGACCCAGCTTGCAAAGTTTGGGTAAGTGTAGGGGTTTGTGGGGTGCATTTACATGGGCTTCCTTGAAGCTCCTTGTACCCATCAAGACCTATCACTGGCACAAGTATGTGAATATCCTCAACAAACACCTTATGAAGGTTCTTAAAACATACTCTTTTTGCACCATGATGCCATTTTTCAAAAGGACAACACACCGCATACTTCCCCATTGGCCCCAGGAGCATTCAAGTCAGTTTACAACACCTGAATGGTGCACTTTATTACATACATATCACTAAGCTGGTTTTTTTTTTTTTTTTTTTGAGATTCAGAGGTTAACTCCAAAAAGAAATACAAACTACCAGATATTTTTACTTACTGTTGTCGTATCAAACTTCTCAATTTACAGCGATCTTGACATACAACTCTGGCTTCACCGATATCCATTACCCACCGTACACAAGATCTTTTATACTTTATTCTCATAATCTTTTTCTCATGCAGACACTCCTGAATCTGATCCACCCATGACTTCCTTGGCCTTTCTCTGCTTTTCCTTCCAGCCACTTCAGCTAAAAAGATTTTCTCAGTAAGCATCTCATTACTCATTCTTTCAACATGGCCAAACCACCTAAACATATTGGTTTCCACCTTGTTAACAACATTTTACTTCACATCACACAACTGCAACACATCTTCATTCCTCACACAATCAGCCAGTGTCTTGCCACGAAGCCCACGTAAGTAACTCATTTCTCCAGCACACAAACTACTCTTATTGTTTCTTCTGCAGTACCCAGGTTTCACTGCCATACATCAGATTAAGAACAATTAGTTTCATACACAGCTATGCGGGACTCTCTAGAGAAATCATTCCTGTGAAAACCTCCCAGAGCAGCTACGACTTTCAATGAAGAATTCACTCACCTACTTATTTCACCATCCAATTTGTTCTCTGTCAAACATGCTTCCTAAATACACAAACTCACACACCTGATCAATCAGTGCCATTTATACTTACATTACATTCAGTGCTACCCGTTCCTCCCTCAAACACCATAACTTTGGTTTTTCCCTTATTAATACTCAGTTTGAATTTTATGCAGACTTTGTGCATCCGAGACAACATACTCTGCAAATCACTTTTGCTCTCTGCCAACAGGACAGTGTCATCAGCATACAGCAATCTGCACACATGGATAGCACCAAGACAAACCACCATTATCTATTTTGGCATCACGCATGCATGCATCCATAAATATATTAAACAGCCATGGTGACATTACACAAACTTAGACTCCAGCACTAATAAAAAATCATTTTGATAAAACACCACTCACTCGTACACAAGCTCTACTGCCAGCATTCATGGTTTTTACACTATTAAGTAGATTCCCAGTAACACCATATTCATTCAATACCTTCCACAAGAGTGTCCTATTCACTCGGTCGTAAGCTTTCTCAAATCTATGAAGGTAGCAAAAAGTTTCTTACCAACAGCCAGATACTTTTCAATCATCGTGCGTAATGCAAATATTTGGTTAATGCAGCCTTTAACTAGGCATAAAACCACTCTGAACATACCACACTTTCTCTGATGTAAGACCCTGCACTTTTTCAACAACAACCTTACCAAACACTTTCCCTGGCACACTCAGTAGGCTAATACCACGATAGTTCTTGCATTCAGTCTGATCACCTTTTCCTTTATACAAGGGAACGATAATAGCACTCTTCCAATCCTGAGGGACCATTCCTAAGTCCCAGCACAACTGGCAAATTTCAGTTAACCAGTCAATTACAGAGTCGCTACTATATTTCAACATCTCGGCAGTTATACCATCAACTCCCCGGAGCCTTAACATTCTGAAGAGATTTTAGAGCTTTACACACTTCTTCTCTTGAGATCCCTCATGTGCTTCCATCTCTCATTGTGACATCATCTGCATCTGTCTCAGAATCATGTTTGGTTTCCTGTTCTAATAACTCACAGAAGTATTCACCCCATCTTTCACTTAACTCATTGGGCTCCCATATCATTTCCCCAATCTCTTTCTTCACACAACTTACAACTTTGTTTCCCCTATTTTTCCTGAGTCTCATGTACTTCCAGGACTTCCTATCTTTCCAAAAAGCCAGTTCATTCCTTTCCACCTTCTCCTTCCTATCTTTTGCCTTAATCTGACAAACCAGCTTAGCAGCTTCACGCTTCTTACAGCGATATTCATCCACAGAGACTACCTTGCAACATCCCCAAATAGGCTTCCTTCTTTCTCTTTACTGCCTATTCAAATCTCACTATTCCACCAAGCATCACCTCTATTGTTACCCACTATTGTGGTGCCACAGACCTCTTCAGCAGCAGTTACAACACAGTTCTTAAAACATTCCCACTTCTTTTCTACATCCCTCTCACCAGATATCAGCTCCTTCAGTCGTTCTCTGAGTAAGTCAGAATAACGCTGATGATCTTCAAGGAGCCTATCAGCCTTTATTCTTTCTACCCTGGGTCTCTTCCTATTCCTTTTTATCCAACCAACATTAAGTTTCACTCTTGACACTACCAAGTAATGATCAGAACCAACATCTGCACCTCTCGTCACACGAGTGTCAACAACTAAGTGTTTCAGATGCTGATCGTGGACAACAAAATCTATCGCACTCTTTTGACCACGAGTACTATTTTCCTCAGTATAGGTGTGGATATACTTGTGGGTGAAAAATGTATTAGATACACACAAACCATTCTCAATGCAGAGTTCAATTAATGTTTCACCATTATCATTCACACAAAGATCATTAAACTTACCCAGAACATTGTCAGAAATTGCACTCTGCACACCTACTCTAGCATTGAAATCCCCTGCTATTATAACTTTTTCTTTAGCACCAAACTGGCTCAAAACAAGCTTTTAGCTCATTCCAGAAATCTTCCTTCTTATCAGAAGGTTTCGGGACACAAGGAGCATACACTACAACAATTACAATTCTCTGAAGTTTCAATTTCAAACGAATCCACAGAATTCTCTCACTTACGCAACTATAGTGAATCAAGTTGTTCTTCATCTTTTCACTTAAAATAACCCCTACACCAGCCTGTCCTCTCACATTATCCAATACTCCAGACCACACACTTACCGTGCCATTCACTTTCATCGCAATTTTCTTCTTTTTGGCTTCACTTGCACAAAGCACATTTAAATCTATACTTATTCATCTCCTCAATCACCTCACTCATCTTGCCATTTATACCTCTAGTATTCCATACACCAATCTTACATTCACTCAGCAGAGATCTTTCTCATACGCCGTTTAGACAGTCCAGGTTGATTTCATAGTGGACCATCCTTCTCAAGTGTGGTAGGTCCACCATATCCCACACTCTAGTCTTTCTTAATATTTCTTTTTGTATTTTTAATCAGGTAAGTACATCAGTGTGGGAGATTAGCTCACAGCTGAGGGTTCCAGTTGGTCATTCAACCTAAGGATTCTGAAACAAAACCAAGCGAGTTCGGGTCTTTTCGCCAATGTCACACAGAACTAGCTGGCACCTCTCTAAGATTCACAGGGGCCCTTGTTACCACGGAGAGCCCCAAGGAGGCAAACCCATCGCAATCAGAATTTGTGAGATTAATTAGAAAGATCTGTTTGTAACTGGATGTTCTACAACAGGTGATCCTAGCTTTATGGGTAGCAATATCACCTCATTGAGTCCGTACCAACACAGTACTGTAGTTGTAAGAGCAAAAGGTTAAGCAACATGTTATCAGGTAGGTGTCTATAATTTATTTATTCAGTTTAAAATTTCACATAAAATACTGTATATGAAGGGTTCTTTCCTTAAATTTGACAATGAATGAGACAGATTCAATTTTTAAATCCAGAAATGTGTATTGGTCACAATGGAAGCACAAATATTCACCAGTGTAGGGGGAGGGGATGTTGCTATTTTTTTTTTTTTTTTTTTTTTTTTTTGGAAGTAGACATTGTTGACTTGGTTGTTGCACTCTGCAACCCAAAAGGCTACACAATGTTAAAATCTACAAAAAAAATTTAAATATTTGGATGTCACAAATGGGTTCTTGCTACAAATAAATGGCACACATTACTTCCAAAGGGACACAAATTTATTCATATTTAAAACTAAACAAATCATTCTCTGTCACTTTTGGAAATAAGTTCTTCAGTGCATCAACACTTTGTGAGAGAATTCCAAGCTGCGTAGCTTCAATTTTGTAATGTGGTGGGGCAAACAATATTCTCAAGCCATATGTTCTCATAGAAACTCACTTGAAATACCACTCAAATGCAACAGAATCCTTGCCTGCTTTAGTTTGTTCTCAAATGCATCACCAATCAACTGAAATATCTGGTTTGATCACCCCACAAACAGGCTCAACACTTAATCCTCCTCTATTCAAAGGATCAACAGTAGTGCAGTCAAACATTTCAGAAATGTCTACAACTGCCACATGAATGCTGTAACCCCCTTGAGAACATGAAAAGTTGCTTTAACAATTGTCGAAAACTTCCACAATAGACTCCATTTTGATCACTGAGATAAAGGATAGTTTCCCAGACATGACAATGTTTACTGATATGGAAAAGCATACAGCTGACCCACATCAGTTTAGTTCATGACTGCACTGTAAACATTTGCAACAGATCTAAAAACTTCTTTGTTCATGACCATTCATTTTGAATTTATTATCAAACTCTCTAGGCATTAACCCCCCATTTAACACATTCCACACTCGCAGCATGAAGTGTTAATCCGATATTTTTCAAACTATTCTCAAGGGAATTGTAACAGAAAACACCAGCACAGAGGGTCTATAGGTAAACATTCTAGCTTTTTTTACCCCCTTCTTTTCATTATAGTCCGTGACTGCATCATGATTACTACACTGGACTTGTACGCCAAGTCCAGCGTAGTAATCAAGTTTTGTACGCTGATTAATTTCTTCATCAATGTGACCCTCACTTGATATCTGCTGTCCAAGATAAACGTCCATGTCTGTTATCTCCAGCTTTTCTCCATCAATTGATAAATCTTCATTTCTTGTAAAAGCATTGAACATCACTTTTGTCTTCTGAAAGTTCATTTTTAATCCCACTTCTTTACTCTTGTCAGCAAGTTCTTGGATCATACTCTGCAGCTCTGATGGGGTAGTTGCAAAAATGACTAAGTCATCAGCAAAACGAAGGTGGGCTAGATAATCTCCATTAATCTTTATCCCTTTGTTTTCCCAGTTCAGTGATTGAAAGACATTTTCCAATGTGGCGTTAAAGAGCTTCGGAGATATGGTGTCACCTTGTCTCACTCCCTTTTTCAATTTTTATGTGTTGTATTTTCAAACAGTCTAATCTTTGCACTTGCATTTTCATAGATGTTAATAATATTAATGTATGCATCTTCAATACCGCAGGATTTCAGAGCCATTGTAACTGCTGATGGTTTCACCGAATCAAAAGGCTTTTTCATAATCTATAAAAGCCATGCACAATGGAAGTTCATATTCCCTCGCTCTTTCAATTAGTTCTCTCAGTACGTGGTTATGATCCATTGTGCTGTAGCCACTCCTGAATCCAGCTTGTTCTCTCGGTTGAGCCATGTCCAGTGTCACCTTCAAACGGTGTGAAATAACTTTAGTGAAGATTTTATGAACTGATAGGAGGCTGATAGGTCTGTAGTTCCTGAGATCCTCAACGTCACCTTTTTTATGTAGCATTGTTCCAATCCTCAGGAATCTTCCCTTCATTAAGGCATCGAGTGAAAATTTTAATGAGTACTGTTTCGATTTCTCCACTTGCTTCTTGTATGATGTCTACAGTAATTCCATCTTCTCCTGGAGCTTTTCCCCGCTTCATGTTCTTGATTGCATGTGCAACTTCGGCTGGGAGGACTGGAAGAACTCTGGTACTTGTACCTTTCATGATGTCTGGAGTACATGCATCATCCCTTTCATATAATTTGGAGTAGAAATCTTTCACTCTTGTCAAAATTTCGCCCCTATTTCTTGTTACAGAACCATCTTTTCTCATGGCCATAATCTGTTTTCTTCCCTTACTGAGATGTCCCTAAGCTATCTTTAGGCTTCGATTGTTTTCAGTTACTTTCCTCACTAGTTCACAGTGTAATTTCCTTGCGTCTTCAGTGATACTTTTTCGTACTGTCTTGCATAGCTGTATATATTCCACTTTGGAAGTCACATCTTCTTTAGTTGTCCTCATCTCTCTTCTTTTTTGCATCAACATTTTGGTTTTTCCTGATAATTTGTTCACATGCCACTTGTTCTTAGACCCAGCTAATTTGTTTGCTGTTTCCATAAGAGCTTTGGTTACTTTTCTGTTAACTTCAGAAATATCCACTTCTTCCGATGTTAGGCCTCCTAAAGCAGAGAATCTGTTCTTCAGTTCCAACTTGAAGGTATTATGATGCTTTTTAAGGTTGGTTATGTCAATACATTTTGTTTGTCTTATGAGCTTGCCACGTTCGAGTTTAGTGTTGTGCATCTTACACCTCACCAATCTATGGTCACTACCTGTGTTGAACTTGTTTAGCACACTGCAGTCTTCTATGATGAATTTTTTGTTACACATAATAAAATCAATTTCACTTGTCCCATTTGGATGTCTCTATGTCCATTTCCTGTGCAGCTTTTTCTTGAAAAAGGAGTTCAAGATGAAAAAAGAAAGCTTTCAACCAAGTAAATTGGATACTTTTGTGGAAGGTTTTGAATGAATATGGTGCTACTGGGAATCTATTTAATAGTGTAAAAGCCATGAATGCTGGCAGTAGTGCTTGTGTATGAGTGAATGGTGTTTTATCAAAATGATTTTCTATTAGTGCTGAAGTCTGAGAAGTTTGTGTAATGTCACCATGGCTGTTTATATTTATGAATGCATGCACGAGTGATGCCAAAATAGATAATACTTGTTTATGTCTTGGTGATATCCATGTGTGCAGATTGCTGTATGCTAATGACACTGTCCTGTTGGCAGATCGCAAAAGTGAGTTGCAGAGTATGTTGTCCCGGATGTGCGAAGTTTACATGAAATTCAAACTGAATAAAAATAAGGGAAAAACCAAAGTTATGGTTTTTGAGAGAGGAGCTGGTAGTACTGAATGCAATATAAGTTTAAATGGCTCAGTGATTGACCAGGTGAATGACTGTATTTAGGAAGCATGTTTGACAGAGAACAAACTGGATGGTGAAATTAGTATGCAAATAAATTCTTCATCGAAAGTCATAACGGCTTTGGGAGGTTTTCGCAGGAATGATCGGTTCTATAGAGAGTCCCGCATGGCTGTGTATGAAAGTGTAATTGTTCCTACTCTGTTGTATGGCAGTGAAACCTGGGGTACTGCAAAAGAAAACTAAGAGTCGTTTGCGTGCTGGAGAAATGTGTTACTTACGGGGGGGGGGGGTAAACTAGACATGTTCCGATTGTGTGAGGAAAGAAGATGTGTTGTAGTTGTGAAGCAAAATGCTGTTAGTGAGGTGGAGACTAATATGCTTCAGTGGTTTGGCCATGTTGGATTGAGTGATGAAATGCTTACTAAGAAAATCTTTTCAGACCAAGTGGCAGGAAGGAAAGGCAGAGGAAGGCCAAGGAAGTCATAGAGGATCAGATTCAGCAGTGTCTGCATGAGAAAAAGATGTGTATGAAGTATAGAAGGTCTTGTGTACGGCATGGATGGATGTCGGTGAAGTCCTAGTTGTATGTCAAGATTGCTGTAAATGGAGAAGTTTGATACAGCAACAGTAAGTAATCAGTTAAAAATTTATCTGGTAGTTTGTATTTATTTGTGGAGCTAACCTCTGAATCTCAGAGAACAGCTTAGTGGTATGTATTAATTGATTAATGTAAACTACATTTATCAGATATGTTTGTAATTAATAGAATCATAGCAAGAGGAATTGGCAGTGAAACACATAACACACAAAAAATTAGAAGAATCCCCAATATTCTCACATCGCGCATAGGTTTCGTTACAAAACTAAGTGGTGGAACGTTTCTGTAGTAGACTGCTACCTTCATCAGCCATGGAATGAACCACATGGTATAAGCATCAGTTACCAGATTTCAAAATAGCTTTCCAAATGATAGGGATGTGAAAAGGTGCATTTGTATTGCAGGTGTTAGGAGTAAGGTAGATATCAATGCTTTCGTAGTACTGGAGGACTTTCCAATTGCTGAACGGAGCGATACATTTAACATTTTGCCAATCAGGAATTGCAGACTTATCACTGATAGTTAAAATTGAAAGAGAGGTGGAAGGGTTGCCTTTCTTAACATCAGCAATATGTTCCACCAATCACTGGCTGATGTTGCAGTAAGTACTACCAATGTAGTGAGTAATGCCTGTAGAAGCGTTGATAGGGATAGAGTAGACACCTTGTAAATAAATCCAGGGGTATTGGGATTTGTCTTTAAGAATGAGAAGATGTGGAGTTGGTTCAACTGCAATCCTGTAGCCTAAAGATTTGAAAATAGAGCCAACTTTATGAGTGAAGGGCAGGCAGGCTAAAGGGTAAAATGCCAACAAACCAAAACATTCCACCACATATAGTTTCTTAACATAACCTATGCTGCATAATACAAGAATATTAGGGATTCTTCTAAAATTAATTTATTATATTTTCATTCAGAGAAATTATACTTATATGAACAAATTTCCATTCATCATCAGACACTCGTCGGTAATCAGAATCATCAGCTATGTTTTTATAAGTTCTTTCTCCATAAGGTTTAGTGTCCGCCCTTCTTTTTGCATTTTTCCACCATTGCAGTACAGCATTTTCCAGACAGAAAGTATCTAATGTTTTCTTTTCTTTCAAAAACATTGTTATTGCTCAAAAATTACTGTTTTGCACGTTGTAAGTGAAAGTGTCATTTGGTATTGGATGACTTTTATCTAACTATTGCATAATAGAATTATATAGTATAATTATTAAAATAATTAACTCATAAGATAATGTTTTAGGTTGTAATTTTTATTTATGCACTTGGTTATGTATTCAGAATTTTTCTTTTCTTACTTTCCCCAAAAAATATCCAACTACCTGTGTTATCCAATCCGGTGCGCAAACGGCATCCTTTGTTGATTCAGACAAGCTACATTCGGAATATATTGATTTATCTTTCACTTCTTTTTGATTGAAAGTTCAAATAGTTCGTTGCACATTCACATCGAAACATTTGGTTTCTTTAAACAGAATTCTTTTTAGTCTTATTTTCAATAAAGTCCGATTGTCCTCGATATTCGATCCGGCGCGTAAATGTCACTCCTTGACTCAGATGTTTCTTATTCCAAATATTTTTTGATTTAGTAATCAAAGGTTTAAATAGTTGTTCTAAGTTCAAGCTGGCGATATATATATATATATATATATTTTTTTTTTACCAAATTCGATGATTAGAACTTTTAAAAGGGAGTCCACCTCACAAAATCGTGTAACAGCAATTTGAAGCTAAAGAATCGGAACAGTCCTATTCAAGTATTTAAAATTGTTAAAAATAGTTGAAAAAAGCAAATTTTACATCCAGCTACCATACGTTACCAGACTAGTTTCAACAGCATATTTCTGCTATCTTCTTTGAGGACTGCTGTATTACTTGCAATGTCGGTTATCTTTACAAATTCCTCTTCAAATGTTTTTGTTGGCACACGTGATCTTTTGTCATTGCATTTTTCTTGTACGTGCTTTTTTGAGTTCTCTCTCATTTGAGTCTAAGTATCCACCTCAGAATTGTTTAGATTTTTGTATAATGTTTGTTCTTTTATGTTGTATTCTTATTTTTTCTCATATTCCTTTTCAGTTGTTTATTATTATTTTGTCCTATTAAATATTTCCATGGGTAAGCCAATTCATATGGTGCAGATGTGTTAGTTTTATCTTTAGATTTTTCGATGACCATGGATTCTGATAAGATTTGTTATGGTTTTTATGTGATGTTAATATTTTAGAGTTTTCCCAGTCTGGAATAAGTTGATGTTTTTTTAACATGTCCCACTAGAGACAAACCCTGGCATCTAACATACAAGCAATTAATCTTATTTTAATCTGTTCTAAACTTATGTTCAAACAATGCCATTGCATTCTTTATCTCAAAGACTACAGTCTTGCAACGATAATATATAGATTAAGATAATACAACATAGTTGTCATATCTTAATCTTTATATAATATAGTTTAAGATATGACATATATATATAATCTGAAGATCATGATGCGCAACGCAGCAGTGATGAATATTCAGAAATTACAAACTACAAAGCAGAGACAAACAAAAATTATAATCTTACAAGGACAAAAAATACAAATTAAATCTTAATACCCAACAGGCATGAGTAAAGAATAATAAATAAACAGGTCAAACCAACCAGGAAACCTCTGTGGGAAATAAGCAGTCCAAGAAACTGCCAAACTCTTGCAAAAACGACACCCCCAAAAAATAAAAATAAAATACCAGCCAAAAAAGAAAATACACACACACACACTCCTGATGATGGCAACCTGTTCCAGTTTTCACTTGTTTTGAAAATTTTTTGTTCTGTAATATTTTCATTCCATATAAGCTACTACATGAGGTTTAGCTGCCTTCAGCCTTTCTTATGGTATTAGCCTTTTTTGTCTAATTTTTTGTGTTAAAATAATTTATTTATAAAGTAATTTTTTTGTTTTATTTATGTACTATTTATTATATATATATCATCATTGTCAACCATTATCAATCCACTGCTGGACGAAGGTCTCCCCAAGTTTCTTTCACAATGGTCTGTCTTGTGCCAGTCTGCTCCATGTTACTCTCGCATACTGTTGAATTTCATCCACCCATCTCCCATGTGGTCTTCTGGGTCATTTCCTGTCCCTCGGAATCCAATCTAAAATTGTGGCTATCCATCGATGGTCTGTCCTTCTGGCAGTATGTCCAGCCCATTGCCATTTCAGGAATTTAACTCTGATCATGATGTCTTCCATTAGTCATTTTTCGGATCCACGAGTTCCTCTTCTTATCTCTCCTGGTTACACCAAGCATGCACCTCTCCATGCTGCTTTGAGTTGTCTGCAGCCTTTGTATGTCTCTTTTAGTTAAGGTCCACGTCTCTGCACCATACGTAAGCACTGGAAGGATGCATTGATCAAACACTTTTCTTTTAAGACATAATGGCATATTGCTCTTGAAAATTATGCTGTTTCTTCCAAAAGCTCTCCAGGCAAGTTTTGTACGCCGATTAATTTCTTCATCAATGTGACCCTCACTTGATATCTGCTGTCCAAGATAAACGCCCGTGTCTGTTATCTCCAGCTTTTCTCCATCAATTGATAAATCTTCATTTCTTGTAAAAGCATTGAACATCACTTTTGTCTTCTGAAAGTTCATTTTTAATCCCACTTCTTTACTCTTGTCAGCAAGTTCCTGGATCATACTCTGCAGCTCTGATGGGGTAGTTGCAAAAATGACTATGTCATCAGCAAAACGAAGGTGAGTTAGATAATCTCCATTAATCTTTATCCCTTTGTTTTCCTAGTCCAGTGATTGAAAGACATTTTCCAATATGGCATTAAAGAGCTTGGGAGATATGGAAACGCCCGTGTCTGTTATCTCCAGCTTTTCTCCATCAATTGATAAATCTTCATTTCTTGTAAAAGCATTGAACATCACTTTTGTCTTCTGAAAGTTCATTTTTAATCCCACTTCTTTACTCTTGTCAGCAAGTTCCTGGATCATACTCTGCAGCTCTGATGGGGTAGTTGCAAAAATGACTATGTCATCAGCAAAACGAAGGTGAGTTAGATAATCTCCATTAATCTTTATCCCTTTGTTTTCCTAGTCCAGTGATTGAAAGACATTTTCCAATATGGCATTAAAGAGCTTGGGAGATATGGTGTCACCTTGTCTCACTCCTTTTCCAATTTTTATGTCTGTTGTATTTTCAAACAGCCAAATCTTTGCACTTGCATTTTCATAGATGTTATTAACAATATTAACGTATGCATCTTCAACACCGCAGGATTTCAAAGCCATTGTAACTGCTGATGGTTTCACTGAATCAAAGACCTTTTCATAATCGATAAAAGCCATGCACAATGGAAGTTTATATTCCCTCGCTCTTTCAATTAGTTCTCTCAGTACGTGGATATGATCTATAGTGCTGTAGCTACTCCTGAATCTAGCTTGTTTTCTCGGTCGAGTCATGTCCTGTGTGTGTGTGTGTGTGTGTGTAAAATGGGATGTAAGGTCAGGTGATGCGCAACATCACAGCCTCTCCTTGACAAATGTCAACCCCGCCTTCTCGTGGTGCATCCTGTTCCCACTAAAGGGGCTCTGACGACCGTCCATAGCGGTATAACTATACCATCGGGATTAGAGGAAATGCTATCCCACACTCACCAACCCGCTTGGCCAGCGTGGTGAGTTATGGCCAAACCCCTCCAAAATAACTCCACAACTTAAATTTTGGCCCTCAGTCTCCGGCAGCTGGAATGTACCTGCCAAGGCAGCGGCCAGTGCTACATGAAGGCAGAGGGTGCTAAGTTCGAAAGTATGTGGGAGTGACATGGAGGAGACTGGCACAAGACAGGCCGTTGTGGAGGAAACTTGGGGAGACCTTCGTCCAGCAGTGGATTGATAATGGTTAATGATATATATAGATAGATAAAGATATTATTGAAGGAGCACAAGACCTATATTCGGAACTGTGACCTAAAGAAGTCATCGATAGCTAAACACTGTTACGAAAAGGACCACAAATTTCTCTTTGAAGAAGCAAAACTAATTGACAAGCCAGATTCAACCACCAAACTTGATATTTTGGAAGCTTTCAGTATGTATCAGAAGTCTTCGCAACTTGTTAATGACATGGCATCCACGCCATTTCTATCAAGCGCGTGGAAGCATCTACCCAAAACAAGTTACTGTAAACACCATTTATGATGTCATATACAATTTGAATATTTATGTGCCATTCTTCCTGATGAAGCTAGGTCAATACCCAGCAAAACCATGGTTGGCTTGAAAAAATAAGCATTTGCAACAAATGCCATTGCATTTTCCAACAGTTCCTTCCTATTCTGACAGAATAGACCATATTTTGGCACTCTATTACTCTCAATATCAGTTTGAGAACGATTAATTTGTACTCATCCCACTCTAATAGTAAATCATCATCTAGGTAGAAGTACTTAGCAAGTTTCATTACTTCAGCAATGCTATAACGGCTTAGAGTGATTTCTGACTACTTTTCTAATATGCCAAGATTTGTAATAATAGACTAGTTTTTCCAACCATCTCGAAAAGGTTTCGTGCAAATCAGCAATAAATGCATGTGCATCTCTTTCAAATGGACAGTCAGGAATAGGTTGGTCATTTTAGGCTTGAGGGCAAGCAGGGTGGGATTTTTTTTAATTAAAGAGCAGGTGGGTAGGATGCAACACCCTTCTAAAAACAGCTAGGATGAATTCTGCATAGTTCTGATGGATCCCCCTCCACTTTTCAGCATAAATGTGTTGCTATCACAGATGTACCGTACCTACAGAAATCGATAAGGTTAGTAGTTTTACAAGCAAGGAATGTAAAAATTGTCTACATCTTAATTAGCAGCTCCACCAAACTGACACAACATTGTACAAGAGAATGTAGAAAGCAAATTTAACTGACCATCAATGTCACCTCACCCTTTAAATGCTTTGCGACATCACTGCATGTGAAAACAACTGCATATTTCATACACAAGACTGACAAAGAAAAAAAGATTAACTTTTTAACTGGGTGAAAACTCAGGACATGCGCCAAGTGTGAATATAACAGCACGGACAAGACAGAATCACTCGCTGTAATTTATTCATGTGAATACTTAACTAGAGCATTACCACTATTCACAAAATATAATTACTCAATTAAAATCAAAATAAAATGGTTTTAAATGACATTGCTCCAAACAGTTTTTTTCTTGTTTCACTTGCTAGAACATCAAGCTGAGGTTTCTTTCTGCAAGCAAGCCTTGCTTTCTTCTCAGCAAGTTTTACAGCCACATTTGTCTTTTGTTAACTAACACTGTACAGCATCTGTTGCTTATTTTTTTCTTTCTACTGATATCTGTTTCTATTTTTCCATTGTAGGTTGTTTATCAAATTTGGGAAATACAATTTCATGACCAATAAGAAATTTTCATGACCACTTAAAATACTTAAACAAACACACAAACACACACACGGGGAGTGCCCCTATTCTGCTAGTAACAAAAATCTATTCATACTTTGGAGTGCACTTAACGTTAAGTTGAAATACTCACTATTTTGCTGCAATATTTCATTACAAGCCTTTCTTTAATATTTTTATAAGTGAAAACTGTCCTGACTATAAATGGCATAATGTAAATTGCTCTCAAAATTTTGTAAACTTTATGTACATTTATTTCTATGCTAAGACATTTTTTGCACTATCAGTTTTCTTTGGAGGAGGGAACGAATGCAGTCCCCCCCCCTTGACACTTAAATCATTAGACGGACACAACTACGCCTATGTGGTCAGTACATGGAGAATTACTTAAGATTTTTTGCCAGAAAATAAATAATTACTAAAAATAAAAATAAATTCATGATCCCCAAGCAAAGTTCGTGACTTTTCTTGACTTTCATGACCTTTTTCTGAATTAGTGACTTTTTTATGACTTTGATGACCAGTGGACAGACACCCTGCATTGTCACTTTTCTTTAATGCCTTCAGATGACAATTTCAACTCACATGCCTGAGGACCATGAATGATGATATAACAGCTTTCACTATTTCAGATAAATGGTGTAACCTTGACAAAATGAATACTTTTCAACACCATGTATCAATTCATACAAATCTCTTAACTTAGTCATTTTCGTTTTTGGCAATTTCCCCTGCCCTTATCAAACTTAACTGTACAAATTTACGGGGGGAGGGGGAAAAACATTTAACAACAGCACAAAAGAGTGGAAACATCGCAGGAGCGGGGAATTACTATTACAGGAGAAATTTACGCTCAGTCTGACTTGTTTTCAGAAATTGTTGCCTACAGTTTCAGGCTGAAATACAAAGATTTTGCTCAGCCTAACATGGTACATTTCATAAAGGAAAATTTCCCTAGTGAAAAGTTGAGCAGTAGCTTAGGGAAACTGTGATATAAAGGAAATTATATTTTATATTTATACACTCAAGTGCCAAAAAAAAACCCCCACTGGGATACCTCTTTAATACCACGTTGGTCCTCCTTGTGATTGGATAACGGCAGCCACACGAGGCATGGACTCCACCAGTTCTTTGCAGTATTGTGCAGACAATGCACACCATGCTTTCTGAAAAGCATCCCATAATTTAAGGTGGAGGATTCCTGGCTCTGGCAGCACATTGAACAGTATCCCAGATGTGTTTGATAGCGTTTAGATCTGGCAAACAAGGAGGTTAACTCAGGATGCCAAACTCTGTGGAATGTTTTCCCAGCCATAGTCAGGCAACTGTGGGAGTGTGTGGTGGCTCACTGTTGAAAGAGGCAAAGCTCACGTGCTTCCACATGAAAGATAATGCTAAAATACGATAACCCGTACTTTACAGGTACATTCTCATTCGTTGGGGCAACTTTATGTCAACAAAGAGCTGGATGTGGAAGGGAAGCACCGTTATCACTGGCATTCCCTGCCCCCCCCCCTACCTGAGGAGACAGCAGAGGCACGGTAAATCTTTGCCTTGGTATGAATATCGTGCTCTCTCCCCTGCTTAATCCCACTTTTTCTCTCTCAGCAAGAGCGGCACGTGACCTTGTTTCTCCCTTGGACTTCCAGGTTCAGCAGCGAACAAAACCCGGCTAGCGAAGGTGGATTCTGGTACAAAATATGACAAAATCTTAACACTTGGCAGGGCTGACAAGGGATCGCTCATTTTTCGGGATAGTTGTGCAGATTTTCCTGGTTTTGGTAAAAAAAAATTAGCAATTTTCCCCGACTTTTTTGGACAAAATCAAATTCCCTGGCAATTCCAGGTTTTTCCTGACCCGTGGGAACCCTGCATTTAATATGCCATTACAGTTTATTTTTATAAATGCTTTGTAAGTTGCTGGGGGACTGAGTATAATACTTAGGTTATTCACAAATCTACCTCAACACAACCACCACCTTTCAAGAGTTTTCTTTGTGCGTTCTTGAGATGTAGTGCGTATACCAACTGATTTGACATGATGGAAGGGGGGGTTGAGAGAATGTTTAAAAAGGGAAAAGACAAAAATCAGTTCATGATGGGGGGTGATACATTTTTTTAAAAGGGGAAAAGACAAAAAATCAGTGTGATAAACTAACAAATATTTGTCTTTATACTCCCCATCCAAATGTTTATTACAAACAGTTCCTGTGAACTAACAAACTGCAAATTGGCTACATATCACTCCTGATTCAATTATACAACATCCTATATACATAATTCAGGACAAACAAAATATACCAAATCACAAGATACAGAAATTTTTCAAGAATAATGTACTGCACTTCGATGTATCCTTCTATAAAGATAAAAACTAACCATGTCATAAGCACCAGTCTATCCACAGACATGGAAGATTTTTCAGGGCCACCTTCTACGGGAATGTTAGCTGGAAAGTCAAAGACACAGTATCTGCAGTCGGTCTTATATTTCTGCAGCTCTTCTAGGAAATCACTATATTTTGCATCACGGTGACCGGTAATTTCAACATCAATCACTTTCTCGTCCTTGATGTGATAAATAATATATCTGTATTTCTTATCTTTCTTGACTTCCTCATACACAGTCTTTGCCGCAGTCGATACTGTTACACCAGAAGACTAGAAGAAAAAATACAAGGCATTATTTATTACATCTCAGGGCAAACAAAATAGACTAGAAGAAAAAATACAGGCATTATTTATTACATCTCGTATAGACAAAAATGGTTGTGCAGCACAAAAAACAGAAAGGGTAATAATAAACACTAATTTAAAGAAATACACATTGATAGTCTGCTAAACACTACAAAGAAGATTCTAACAAGTTTCATTTATGAACTTTGATAAGCCACATACATACACTCTAAATTATTGCACAAAACAGTCATCACTTAGGGAACAGATTTCTAGGTTCTAAAAAACAAAAATACTTATGCTCTAATAGCTTCAACAATAGCTAAAAATTGAAAGGTATTTACTGAAAATCAATATTTGATAAAAATATTTTCTTCAATGATAATGAAACTAGTTATTTTTTGTGATAAAGAGAATGTTAGCTCAACCTACTAATCACCACAGCTACACATTTGATAGAAAAAGTTCTTTTGAATTGCATTGGACAAAAAATGTTATCTCTAGATTTTTCCATCGCAAATCTATATGCCTGTTGTCACGAAACATTGACAGGTGTCAAGAAAACGATCGTTCCACACTGCAGGAAATCAACTCTGCATATTTTAAGAGGTGCTGTCTTAATACTTAAAAAAAAAACCAGTAAATCTTGCATTTGTAACTTTGCCTTCTTTTAATAAACTCTACATAGTTTGAAATCCACCTTTGTTTCTTTTCTAACACATGTATGAAATTGTTTCTTAGAGCTATTTTTGAACCTGAAAGTGTGTTGAGTTTCCTTTTAACATCCTGCTCTTATTTTACTGTTTCAGACAGGTTTCCTTTTGTTTCCAATTTCTTTACTGAATGAAATAAGAAGCTTAAATCTGCAGATATGTATGCCAAGTCTCTTTTCAAACTAGTATAATTCATTACATACTAAACAATCAATTGAAAAAAGTATTTCATTGACAACAGATCAAAATGACACTGAGCCAGACATCCCAGAATGTAACAACAGATGTAAAGAGGTAGTGGGTGATCAGGATTATAATTTCTGAAAAAAAAAAGTGATTAATACAATGGTGATTAAACAAACCTTTTTTTTTCCCCCATTCAATACCAACATGCCCATATTAAGACAAAAGGTTCAGATATTTTCACACCCTATGCAAGGCATGAACGACACACATTATGAGCATGATTTTCGGAAAGCTCACTGAAATACCATTAGCAGCTTTCTTCATGTCTGCAGCTGATGCTTAGGCAACTCAACAGCAATACATTGTGGTACTTCACACGATGCGACCACAAATGCATAGGTTCGTTAAACAATCTAGCAAGTCTCACGATTTGCTGACGAAATGTCGTCTACATGTTTGGAAATCATTTTGTTAATGCTAATCCACATTTCCTTCATTTTCACACATGGACCTAATATATCTTTTATATAAATCATGGACTTGTTATTTTTTCATAACAGTTGAGATTACCCCCCCCCCCTCCCTAGTCGATTCACTAGGGGGATCAATATTTGCGTTGTAGGTAAAATAGAAATATTCGAAGTCAAATCACCCAATTTTAGATTAAATGGTTGACCACTGGCTAATTTTTTTATATTTTCACCATAGGTGGCCTTGCTAGTAACTTGCTCTAAACTATTGTTATCTGCTAACTATTGTTATCTAACTAGATAAACTATTGTTATCTGCTGCCATCTTGGATATAGACCCATTTTTCTTCACCACAGCAAGAAAAAAAAATTAGCATTTGCAATCGTTTTGAAAAAACACTGCTGTGTTGTTTCTATTAAAGACAGAAAGTTCTGGTTTTCACTGCCTTCAAGTAGAGATTCAGGCCTTTCAGAAAGACATGTAAAGACTTTGATAACTGGGACTTGAATGGGCTTAAAATTTAGCCATCCCACATAGCTGGAAAAAAAAATTACTTTTCCATCAGTAGTAAATGTGTTTTGAAATCTACAATATATTGCTGCTGACAGGAACCTATAAGATTTGACTTTCAGTATTATACAGTTGCGAAAAAATTAATAGCAACTCTGGAAATTTCTCAAGTTTTGGGGTTTTCAGTGTTGCTACATAAGTAAATATGCAGATAATACTCACTATATATATATAATTTTAAAGCACATTTCATGCAGATGCCAAATCAGTTTACAGAATGAGAATATCTTTAACTCAAGTTTTCAACAGAAATGTGCTGCGAAACAAAAATCATGGCAAAGTAACATGTTCAAATTCAAATACAATTACGTACCCAATATTATGTTGGGGTGACCTTTTGATTTAACAGCGACTGCACACCTGTTGGGCATGGAGTCAACCAACTTACGCAACATATCAGATGAAATACAGTTGTGCGAAACGTCAGTAATTGCGTTAATCAGTTCCACTTCATTTGTAGGGTGACATTCGTGCACTTTTCTTTTCCGAATATGCCACAAATTCTCATTGGGTTTAAGTCTGGGGAATTACCTGGACAAAGAGGCACAACATTGCCTAAAGAAGTCAAAAGCTTTAAATAATTTTTGCATGGTGGCATGGGGCCCCGAATCGTCCTGGAAGATGTATGGCTGACATTGGAACAAATCACGTCCTGAAGGCACCGTCTTGTCTTGGAGGATACTTTTGTACACCTGTGCAATGTGCATTAACAGTGCTTACACACACATGGATTCTGCCCACTCCAGCAGCAGCAAAACATCCCCAAATCACAACACTGCATGGATACTTTCTTGTTTTAAGTGTGCAAGGGAGATACAATGCCTCATTATTTCACCAAAACACTCTGCACCCCTCATAGTTATTGTTGATACTGTTGATATATGCTTCACAATACATTTTTGCTTTGCATCTTGTCTTGACTTATTTTCCTTCAAACAATAATGCCACATTTGTCACAGGTTTTTTTTTAAAAACTATGGTGGACACCCTAGTTTTTTTTTTATAGAATGCCGTTACGTTTTTGTTACTTTCCTTCGGTTTCGAAGGACCCCTTTTCATTCACAAACTCGCAATGAAGAGAGAGAACACTTCTTAAAACTCAACATAAAAATTTATTCAGAACAGTAATACACCTAGAAATAACTCAGTTCACTTTAAAACTATACTTTAGCATATGATATAAGAGCAGAACAATATCACAGAAAGAAGAACATGCTGATCGAAGCAATTCAACAGAACTGCGCCAGCAAGAACAATCACGTGAGTTGCATACATACAACACCAAAAACCCAACTGGGTTTTTTCAAAATTAGATTCTATTTTTTTCTTTTACAATATTCCAAATTTAATCAGCACCCAATAAAATATTTTCTTTTACAATTAATAACAATAGGAATAATGACTAGATTCTCTTTCTTGCCTTCTCAAAAGGTGACGGTTGACCGATTTTATTATTTAGCAACATAAAATCTTGAAAATAATAAATGGTTGCATATAAATAGCTTTCCACCTATAAAGAATAACTATAGAATAGACCAACATTATCTATTTATACTATAGGGGGGGGGCAGAGAAACAATAAAACATAGCTTCTAACTAAAATATTATCTTAAAAAAAATTGCCTGCGAGATTGTGTGCGACATGCAAGCTGCAATGATTTTTGACCATTTACAAAGATCACCTAAAAATTAAAGTGGTACAGATATTTTTGCTTTGTTGTTTTACTAGAACTACAAAAGCAGTCTGAAATTATAGTTTTGTGACCCACACAATTTTCAAATATTTTCAAACCCCTGGAGTTTTCTGCAAAACAGCCACATTTAAATAATTAATGTAATCTCAGGGGTTTTAGTCAGAAAAAAAAAAACTACTAACCTACAGGAAATTTTCATCTGAAAAAGGTATAAAATGAAAGTTTTGTGGCTTTCTCTATCCCAAGCCTATTTTGTTACTTATTCCAAACTAGTTGAAACATTGATAAAATTTTCTCAATGGAGGCAGATGAAGCTAGTGCTGAATGTAGGCATACAAAAAAAAAGTCACAAAATCCTGCAGGCAATTTTGAATTTGAACCCTTTTCAGACATTTTTGTCATGATTTCCCACCATTTTATGGAAAAAAAAAACTGGCTGATGACACTTTCTTTTATCATTGATGTTAGGCAATAGTCTGTCATTAATTTTGAAAGCCATTACACCAGGCAAACACTAGGTCGTATCATAATAATATGACCGCGGCGAGGTGTCGTGGTATGGACTAACTGAGGCCCTGGAAGGTTGCCTGAGGCACATGTGCACATTCGGACTACAGCAGAGCATGGGGACCCTGGAGATGACATGGTTGTGGGTCGGCATGGCGAACTTGTCAATCTAAATAGTCCCATAAGTGCTCTAGGGGATTGAGGTCTGGCGATTTCGCCGGCCAAGGGAAAATGGAGACTTGCTGTCGTGTTCCTGGAACCAGTCATGCACCAGAGCTTAGCGACGTGACAGGGTGCATTGTCCTTTAGATACCATTACCACCAGGGTAAATATCCAATGTGAAAGGATACATTTGGTCTGCAAAAACGGACAAGTAGCCATTGGTACCAACAATCCTACGGCATACAAGGAAAAATCCCCCAGGCATGCACACTGCCGCCGCTGGCCTCTACTTGACCAACGAGCATGTCCAGGTGTTGGTTCTCATGTGCCTGATGCAGTGTCCACCACCGCCCGTCACTTCTGTTAAGTAAACCTTTTTTTCCACTGTCCAATGCGAACTGCAGACATCATTGCCGATGTCCCTGGGTTAACATGGGTGCCTTGAAGTGTCGGCCCCGGAGACCCATGCACAGAACAGGGTTCACTCTACTGCTATCTGGGACACGTACCTGGGTACACCAGCATTCATCTGCGTGGTCAATTGCTGCACTGTTGCATGTAGATTGTCCTTCACAAGTTGACAGAGGTGACATTCTCCTCTGGGGTTGATGGCCTTTGGGGCTCCACAGTTATGATGTCGGAAGGTACTGTGTGCTGGCAGTTCAATCGTGGTACTCCCTTACTGCAGCACTTAGCGAATAGCCCTCAAAGTCTGCTGTTTTTGAGATGCTTCCACCCTTGGTGCAGCAAACCAATGATCATTCTTTATTTAACATCCATCAAATCACTACATCTGCCCATTGTGCTCATGTTACACACTAATAAGATGAATGATGCCATTGCGAGTATACCGCACAAGATCCTATCTTCGGATCCAACCTCATCTACAGTATCAGCAGTGGCAAAACTCAGAAACCATGGAGGCTTACCTGCAAATGTTGCTAAGGATATATACCCTACTATAGGCCCTCGAATACCTGAGTTATTTGGCCAAGTAAAGACTCATAAGGAGGGTCTTCCTGTACGCCCACTTCTATCAGGATATGCAAGCCCAACCCGCCAGCTCGAAAGTGCTCTAGCAAAATTCCTCAAACCATTAACTACAGGTTCCTCCTACTCAGTTAATAGCTCTGTTAAGGCTATTGACAACATTAAGCCATTCTTACGAAAGGGAAAGCCGTTTGCTATGGCATCACTCGATGTTGTCTCTTTGTACTCCAATGTGCCGATTGGAGATGTACACTCCATTATTGAGAACCGTCTGTTGGCTTTGAATTCTTATACTATTAATGAAATCCAAGCAATTATAAATGCTCTACGTTTTGTACAGAAACACACATTCTTCCGGTATGAAGGAACCATTTACCGCCAGACTGGAGGTGCGCCGATGGGTTCCCCACTTTCAGGGGTGCTCGCTGAATTGTTAATGCAAGACCTAGAAAACAATGTTTTACAATATTTCCAACTTAAGCCTGATCTCTACATTAGATATGTAGACGACATACTTGTTTTCTGGCCGCATCATAAAAACAAAATTGAAGAGTTTGCTAAAGAGCTCTCAAAACATTACAGTTCCATAAATTTTACCATTGAGCATGAAAATGATAATACTCTTCCATTCTTGGACATATTACTAAAAAGACACCCAGATACCAATTGTTTATCCTATTCAGTGTACAGAAAGCCTGAAACACAATCTGCTATTATTCCGCATAATTCATCGCACCCAAGAAAACAAAAACTAGGAGCTATAGAATAGAGTACATGGTCCGAAGAGCCTTCACCCACTCTTCCAATATCCGGGCTAGAAGAAATGAGTTAAATCATATAGAGATGATTACGATGGCGCATGGCTACCATAAAACAATCGTTGAAAAAATTGCTCGATCAGCGAAATGTCTACACAAAAGTACCTTACAAAGGGAAACCAGAATTACAAAATATGTTGGCACTATGGACTATATACCTGAAGTCACTACAATACTAAAGAACATATGCAAAAAACACCACATTGCGTTTGGTGAAAGTACGAAAAGTATTCGAGCCATCGTGCAAAAAGACCGTGACCAAGTTTCCACACTCAACAGACATGGGGTTTACAAAATACCCTTAATTAATATTGACCCAGAAGATCCAGCAATTGCATATATTGGATCCACTGCACGCTCATTGCGAACAAGAATATATGAGCACAAGTACTCAATTACTAATAACTCTGATGCTACCTCTCTTGCACGATTAGTTAATAGAGGTATCTACCGACCAGACTGGACCAATGCCAGTGTGCTGAGCTCAAATCGTACAAAGCGATCTCTTCGATTCGCTGAGAGTTTAGGTATATTATCGCACAACTCTGACTGCTGTAATGAAGAAACTCCACGTTTCATTCCAGTGCCTTGGGCCATGTTAATGCGGCCAGAACAGCATACTCCTATCCAGCAACACTTAACTCCTAATATTTCATTTACAGTTTGACGAATAATGTCAACTTATTAATTATCCTGTGTGTATATATTTTATTCGCATATCTAATAGCAATTCATAGTATCATTTGTTGAAACCCTTTAACGCATGACAAAACTTCTACTATATTTAATGTAAACATCGTTATTGTTATCACGTGCTCGCGTAATTTGAAAATGCTTCTTGCTTTTATCCATTGTTTTGTTTATGTATATTGAAATACCTGACGATGGAGCACATGGTGCTTTGAAAGATCTTGTAAGTTGTTGTGCCTTATAAATGTCTATTTTTTAGTACAGACTGTACTATTAAATATATCTTATCGTGCTGAAAGGCTTTTCGAATTAAAATACATTACAACTGAATGTGCAAAATAGGCCTTAAGGGCAAAATATTAAAATATTGAACTAAGAACCTCAAAAATAAAGAGACTAATTAAAGAAAGCTTTTATATCTAGAAAAACAGTTTCATTAATGAACCTTAAAAATTATAAATAGCATTTTCAACAACTTGATTCAGAAATAGATTTACAAAATACATAAAGAAATTATTTTAATTGAATAACTGGCAAACTGCAAGAAGAACCTTGCAATAAAATTTAAGTTCTTTTTGTTTAAACGAAACTTTTGATACAGTTTCCTATACGTTGAGTGAAGCCTTGAGTAAGTGTTTTAATTGCTGTAAATAACATTTTATTGTTTTTTTATTCTACAAGCAGAAACTATCTGCAAAATCTGATAATTTTGGAACTATCCGTGTACAGTGTACGCCTACATTCTGCTACTCTGCTTCACGGTAAATTCCCATTTTACCAAAGATTTTTTAAATAGATTGATAAAATTCCTCAATATGCTCTTACAATATTTCTCTGGTTTTGTGATAATTGGCCACAAATGTTTTAACACAATCAGGATGAAAGTTGCACCTTGTTTCGTTAGGTAGTTGTGGCATTAAGCCAGGCTTTTCTTTGAATCATCATTGTGGTTGACGTAGGCCTACATTACAAAAATATTTCTGCACCACTGCAATCTGCTTTAAAACAGTCTTTGGGGAAACATCTTTTTCTAAAAAATTCAACAGACGTGCTGAACATCCATATGTTATAAGAGTTTGATATCTTTCATTTAAAATTTTCCACATTTTTATCATTTTGCTTTTGCTCTCAGTTACAACAGGAAAAACAGGTTTTCCAAATTTTTCTTCACATTCCTTTATGGCTGCCTCTAATTTAGAAGCACTATGTTTTGCTGTTTTCTTTTCTGATCCAGTACCATCAGCATACAGCAAAAAAGTTTCTGTACCAGTATGGACATTAATAGCTTGGACTGGCTCATTCTTCATACTGCACCAACCATCTATGGTGAGAGTCAAACTGCCTAATTTTATTTTTCTGAAAGCTGAGATTCAGTTTCTTCTGCTGCAGTATGAATCAGTTTTCCACCAATGGCTTTTGCTGTGGGTGGTTGATGTCCAGGTCTCAGTGTTTCAATCATAATTTTAAACTGATCGAATTCTGCTGCATTGAATGGTGTTAGCAGCATAAAAAAATAGCCACTGTTTCATCAAGAGATTGCTTTTAAAGGCGCTTTTGTGCTTTTAATGGATGTGAAAATTGAAATTTTAATTATTACCCGCTGGACCACTATATATTTTTTTAGTTCAGAACAGTGCTGTTTTACTAGTACTATAAATAGGTTACTTTGGGAGGGGCGAGAAGGTAGATTAGGAATAAAACTTTCTGAGAAGAAACAATTAACATATATTGTAAGAGTACCTGGCAAATTTGTGGAAGGAAATCTGCTTAACAGATCATATAAGCTTATATGGCAGTGGAACCAGCAACAAATGCAGGTAGCCAGAGCAACCATTTCAGTAGTAAAAACTACAAAAATCTGCATATTTCAGTGGTAATGAATAGAACTGTATTACACTCTAACAAATATTGTCAGTGTAGCAAAATGAGTGTAAATTTATAAAAAACAAATTTTTACTTAAACAATTTGTCTATAAAGACTTTTTGAGGGAAACACTAAGTGGCACCAACATTTAATTTTTGAAAAAAAAAATCTGTTTCAAGAGAATCTTACAGGAAATATAGTAAGGGCCTATACAGATCTGAAGTTGCTGATGGTTGTCTTCAAACCACAAAACAGCAAAAAGAATTAAACAAAAACTAAAAATGTTATTTCTCAAAAATGGTAGCAACACACAATAGCAACTTCATATATCTTGAAAAATTTCCAAGTGAAATGTAGTACCTTTTCTTATTCCTTACAGTACTTTCTTTGCATATTAATCAATGGAACAAGTATTTTTGCTTTTTAATAGGGCAAAATTTAAACAGAAAATCGTTTAAAGTTTGTATTAAGTATTAATTTATCTGGTTCTTGCCAAGAAAAAGCACTATTTCCAAATCCAGAACAGTTATTTCCATGGCACAGAGGAACGGCATTATCGCCTTTTAAACTTTAAGTACGGGGAAAACGCATGGTTTTTAATTACTTTTTTGCTATACGGTTGCGGAAAAATTAATAGCAACTCTGGAAATTTCAGAGATTTTTGCGTTTTCAGTGTTGCTACAAAAGTAAATATGCAGCTAATACTCACAATAAAAAAAGCAAAAGAACGAACAACCAAGAACAGACATCGAACCATCAATCCAAAAAGGACACAATCCAATGAAGCAAAAAACAAACATTATATACATGATATATATATATAATATATAAATCATCATTGTCAACCATTATCAATCCACTACTGGACGAAGGTCTCCCCAAGTTTCCTCTACAACAGTCTGTCTTGTGCCAGTCTCCTCCAAGTCACTCCCGCGTACTTTCGAATTTCATCCACCCATCTTCCATGTGGTATTCTTCTGGGTCTTTCCCTGTCCCTTGGAATCCAATTTAAAATTTCAGCTGTCCATCAATGGTCTGTCCTTCTGGCAGTATGTCCAGCCCGTTGCCATTTCAAGAATTTAACTCTGATCATGATTTCTTCCACTCTTGTCATTTTTCGGATCCACGAGTTCCTCTTCTTATCTCTCCTGGTTACACCAAGCATGCACCTCTCCATGCTTCATTGAGTTGTCTGCAGCCTTTGTATGTCTCTTTTAGTTAAGGTCCACGTCTCTGCATCATACATAAGCACTGGAAGGACGCATTGATCAAACACTTTTCTTTTAAGACATAATGGCATATTGCTCTTGAAAATTATGCTGTTTCTTCCAAAAGCTCTCCAGGCAAGTTTTGTACGCCGATTAATTTCTTCATCAATGTGACCCTCACTTGATATCTGCTGTAAAAGATAAACGTACGTGTCTGTTATCTCCAGCTTTTCTCCATCAATCGATAAATCTTCATTTCTTGTAAAAGCAATATATATATATATATATATATATATACTTAAGAGCAAAACTGAAGACTAAGGAAAAAATTTTAGAATTTAAAACGAAGGGTGCAAAATAACCTGAAAATCAAAACGCGCAACGCAGCAGTTTTGAAAATTCAGAATTCACATTCTATAAAGAAGATACCTAAGCAAAAAAATACATATATAATTTTGACTCACACCTAATACAACATAGAAAAGGTTATGTATCTACCTGTGTGAGTAAAAGGAGAAAAGATAAAAAAATAAAATAAAACAACTGAATGTAGAAGGTGTCGAGAATACTGAGCCTTGGCTTTATCAAGGACCAGCAAAAACTCTGCATTTTCTCACTTCCACAAAGACCTAGTTGGAAATGGGTTTCTGCAAGGCCATAGATGCAAGTAACATTCCCACCTAAAATAGTTTAAAAAATATATATATAAGTCATGTCCTCCGTAGAGTAGCATGACCTAGCACTAGTTAACAATTTCGCTTGCATCCATTAACCTTCATGGCATGGATGCAAGCGAAATTGTTAACTAGTGCTAGGTCATGCTACTCTACGGAGGACATGACTTATATATATATTTTTTAAACTATTTTAGGTGGGAATGTTACTTGCATCTATGGCCTTGCAGAAACCCATTTCCAACTAGGTCTTTGTGGAAGTGAGAAAATGCAGAGTTTTTGCTGGTCCTTGATAAAGCCAAGGCTCAGTATTCTCGACACCTTCTACATTCAGTTGTTTTATTTTATTTTTTTATCTTTTCTCCTTTTACTCACACAGGTAGATACATAACCTTTTCTATGTTGTATTAGGTGTGAGTCAAAATTATATATGTATTTTTTTGCTTAGGTATCTTCTTTTATAGAATATATATATATATATATATATATGGGATGTAAGGTCAGGTGATGCGTAACATCACAGCCTCTCCTTGACAAATGTCAACCCCGCCTTCTAGTGGTGCATCCTGTTCCCACTAAAGGGGCTCTGGCGACCGCCAATAGCGGTATAACTATACCATCAGGATTAGAGGAAATGCTATCCCACACTCACCGACCCGCTTGGCCAGCTATGGCCAAACCCCTCCAAAATGACTCCACAACTTAAATTTTGCCCTCAGTCTCCAGCAGCTGGAATGTACCTGGCCAAGACAGGTACATTCCAGCTGCTTTTTGCTTTGTCGCTTATTAGAACTCAAAATTTAACAGTCTTAAAAATGTCTTTAAAGCTAAACATCCGGAATTCCGGGTATAAAAGATCGCCCAAACCCAGATTAGATCCGGAACACAAACAGTCCTGCAGTTAGTTGTTGGCAGTGTTACTTAAAGTGTTTCACATAAAAATATGATTTTTATAAGTTAATAGTTTTTTTCCAGTGGAAGTGAAATAAGTGTGTTAAGTCATAAGTTTAACCATTTTTGACATCTTTGTTTGGAACAACTAGGCCTCTCTACAGTTCAAAAGTACAGTCAGTTCTATTTAGTCTTAAAGGTCTATTATTATATAAGATATTTTTTTTGTTTCAGAAAATTTGACTTGTACTATTATATTTATAATTTTAACTCACTATTTTTAGGACTCTGTGACAATATGGGTGAACCCAGTACATCAAAGCATTTTTTTTTTTTTTTTTTTTGGTATATTGTTGTAACCCATTTAAGAAACCTGGTCATAATTATTATAAGAAACAATTGAGATCTGTAAATGAAAATATTTTGAGACAATGCCAATTTACATGAAGGTGACAAGACATGTGATGGGTGTTGTAAAGCTTTACTAAAGCTTCCAGAAATTTTAACTGAGCAAGCAAGGCTTGCATTCAGACAGCTCAGAATCACAATACCATGAGGAAACCAAGAAGTTGGTACACCTGAGCTTAGTTATTCTTTCTGATTGTATGGTGCATGGTACAGTTGCTGTTCATTTGTTTCAACACCTCATGATTGACTTTCTTAAACAGAATCTGCCCCATAAACCCGATTACTTTTCAGATGGAGCATCATCACAGTACAAAAACAAATCAAACTTCCTTAATCTCTGCCATCATGAGAAAGATTTTGGCATCAAGGTGGAATGGAACTACTTTGCACCGTCACATGGAAAAAAGGTTGTGTGTTAGGAATAGAAGGAGATGAAGTAAAAATAAGTTTTTTGGAACCACATGGCCCTTCCCAATCTTTCAAATACCCACAATTTACTGACATACTAGTTGTGCAGAAAAGTGAGGTTTTAACAAAAGTTGATCCTACAACAGCTACAGAAAGAGTTCATCGACTTACAGACTCAGAAACCAAAAAGGCAAACAAGAAATTTTTTTTTTTTTTAATTAAAGAACTAAGAGGTCGCTATTTTGGCATAACTACAACTCTGAGTGCTAACTAAAAAAAAACTTATTAATTTTACCAGGTAAAACTTTTAACCTGTTGGGACTATCCTTCTCTTGTATTAGTATGATGCAGATTTTAAAACTGTTTGTTATCATGTAAACACACTAAAACGAGAATTATAATCCCTAATTACTTGCTTATAAGCTCCTGATCCCATTGAGATCCCACTCTAAAAGTTTCAGGAGTTAAAGTTTATAATATTACAAAAAACATTTTTTTCAAAATTTTTAAAAGAACCTATCCTAAAAATCTAAAATTAAAAAAAAATTTCACCAAGCATAATCAAGTCGCATATCAAATTAAAACTTATGAAATTCTCTTTAAAATGAGGGGTCAAACAACTCTAGGCCTTATATAGAACTTGAGAAATTCAAGATTGAAAAAGTTTATGCAAGTCATAAATGACGATTTTTCAAAATTTTTAAAATCAATTTCACAAAAACCTAATGAGATAAAAAATTTTAATATATTCTCATTTATATCATTAGGGAGAATGATCCCTGAAGGTTTCATTAAAATCTGAGATGGTCAGATTGAATATTGAAAATTTTTTTTGTTCATTTGGCATGGAATGACCCACAACAATCAGTAGAAAATGAACAAACACTGGACAAAATCGATATTGGCTGTACTCCTTTGAAGCTACATTCTGTAACCACAGCACAGAAGATAGTCATATGGAAAAAGGAAAATAAAACAAATACAATCAAGTGTTAAACAAAGTTGCCCGTGTACTGCAATATGATTTTTCAAGCTCTGAAAATGAAGATACCCCTGAGACCAGTGGCTCTGATGAAAGAGAAACTTCCCACATTCAACAGGCAAAAAAAAAAAATCCAAATTCTAACAATGGCACCTCCATCCTGGTCCCAAAAGATTATTATTGAAACATTTCAGGTGTCAGAATATCTAGTGTGACAATCTAAAAACCTGATTAAGAAAACAGGAATTATGTCACTACCAGAACCAAGGATAGGGAAAAAACTGAGCAATGAAACATTGCAATTAATTCATGGATTTTATGAAAATGACACTACTTCTCGGCAGATGTCAGGAAAGAAGGATTTTTGTAAGCATCAGAAGAAATCAACATGTGCAGAAGAGGATAATTTTGTACAATCTTAAAATAACTGTATAGCTCTTTTAAACAGCAATATCCTGACAGAAAGGTTCGATTTTCAAAATTTTGCAGACCAAAATGGTGTGTTTTAGCTGGTGCTGCTGGTACTCATTCTGTATGAGTACCAGCAGCAGTAATATAACATCAAAAATGTTATATTATTTCTGAATGCTGCTCAGTTTAAGGAATCTTATGAAACACTAATGGGTTACATGGTTTGTGACTTGAAAGATTGTAACTGCATGCTCAGGCACTGCCCATCTACAGACAACTTAGCAAATTTTTTGAAAACAAAATTTGAAGACTATGATGAAATGATACCATAGAATTCAGTCAGTGGGTATCAAGTGGAAGAACAGAATTAATTAAACAAACTTTAACAATAGAAGATTTTATGCAAATGCTATGTTGAAGATAGAAAAACTTATCCCACATGCATACATTGCGAAAGAACAATCCAGGTTTCTAAAGGAACTCAAAGAAATGCTTACGCCAGACATGGCAATTGTTCTTATGAACTTCAGTGAGAACTACTCATGTCATACAAGATGAGGCACAAGGCTATCGTTGGACATCAGAGACATGAACAGTTCACCCAGTTATTATGTACACAAGAGGCGAGACAGTTGCTTGAAATCTCCAATCACTGCTTCTTTTCTGACGATCTGGACCACGATGCTTGTATGGTGTACAGAATTCAACAAACAACAATGCAGTACATCAAGAATAAATATCCAGAAGTTGTGAAGGTTCACTATTTTACAGATGGGTGGCACAACATAAAAATCGCAAGAATTTTTTGAATTTATGCAAGCATGAAAATGATTTTGCAATATCTGCACATGGTCTTTTTATGCCACTAGCCACGGGAAATCAGCTTGCGATGGTATTGGTGGTACAGTGAAGCAAATTGTAAGCAGAGCAAGCCTGCAACGACCTATCAAAAATAAAATCACAAAACCGATGGATGCCTTTATTTTGTGTGTTGCAAACATAAAAAACACTGAGTTCCACTTTATATCAAAGCCTGAAATTGGAATTGTACGAAACAACCTACGGGAACGTATTTTTAGAAACATCAGTTATTCCAGAAAAAAAAGCTTTCACTATTTTTATCCACTTTCATCAAATACCATAGGAATGAAGAGGATAAAAGTAAGGATGACAAATATTGTTTGATATTTAACATCAAAAGTAGCACTGAACTTATAAATCGGCCACAGTTGCACACTCAATGCTATGTAGCATGCATATATGATAACTGGTTTTTTGGTATGATCAGCGATATTGAAAAGGATGAAGACGTGAAAATTAAGTTTATACATCCACATGTTCCTGCAGTCATTTTACTGGCCACTTCATGATGATATATGCTATAGTGCATCGCATAAATATAGAGACAAATTCTCAAATAAAAAAGAAAGCTAAAATGTACACCTCATATTTATAGCAAAAATAGCATAGGACACGCAGCTAAACAATAGTTTGACGGAAACATAACAGGGTTCCCACTGAAAAGTAATAAAAAAATTCCCTGACTTTTCCAGGTTCTCCAGGTGGTTTTTAAAGTTTTCCAGAGTGGCATGTTGCAAAGAATTGTTACATTTCATTCCATTCATTTTTCTCACCAAAGCACACACTTGTAAATTCTTTACGTAATTTGTCTTTATAAAATTATCTGCTTTTCATTAACAACAACTAACTGTGCACATTATTTTCTGTACCAAAGTTCCGTGAACTTTTGTGAATACTACCCACACGGAATTTGTAAATACATTCCCATAGAAACGTGTCATATGTAAAAAAAAAAATTGTCAGTTGAATAGTTTCAGTTTTTCTATAACACAATGCAGCTAAGCTTAATGATGGAATAGCTCTGTTCAAAGAAACATGTTTCAAGAGAACCAACTGACAAAGGACTTTGATCCATCATTTGGTTGGTTCTCTTGTTAAGTGTTTCTTCAAGCAGGAGCCATTGTGCCTAATTTTTCCATGTTAAAACAACAGCCTGCAGAAATTGAACAAAAGTAATAACTGGCAATTTTAAATATTCAATTTTGCATCTTTTTTTTAGAGAATAAAGGAAATACTTAATATAACTGAAAGTAAGATCTACCAAATTCTGGGCAGGCAGTAATTGCAAGCAAAAGTTTGAAATCTTTAAAAAATAAGTTTTTTTGGCAAAATAAAGTATCCATTGATTTTACAAATAAAAAAAAAAGGGTAATTTTCCCTGAGTTTTCCGACTTTTACAAAAAATGGTAATTTTCCTAGAGTTTTGGAACCATTTTCCCTGAGAATTCCAGGTTTTCCCTGTTTTCCAGGTTGAGTGGGAACCCTGAACAATTCCAACGCCAAGTAAAAGAAAAAAACAGAAATACCCTGTGACCTTATTGGGCATGCTGTCCACCAAGAGATGCAAGTGTTCAGGATGGAGTGCGTACCTGCTTCGTTCAATCTGCTCTTTCAATGGCACCACACTTGAGAACTGCCGTCCATTCGCATACACATCACGAGCTAGGATACCCCAGAGGTTCACGATAGGGTTCAGATCTGGACTTCGTGCTGGCCAATTCATTACGGTCACATGATGAGTGTTAAACCAGCTTTTCATTGATGCAGACCCATGGATAGAGGCATTGTCTTGCTGGAACAGATAATCAACACCCGCTAGAGTTTGAGCAAATGGTAGAAGGTGGCTGCTGAGTATGTCCCGATAAGTTTCAGAGTTTTGCCTGCCTTACAGAAAAGCAATATCCGTTGCCCATTGAACGCAAAAGCTCCCCAAACCATCACAGATCCCCCTCCTTTCTGCCTGCTGAAGGTGCATGGCTAGCGTCTTAAATCATGCCAATAGCAATTCCAACCATCAGGGCCGTCCAGGTTGAACTTTTTCTCATCAAAGAAAACAGTTCTGATCTACTCGTTCGTCCAGTGCATGTGGCTGCTTGCCCATATAACAATCTAGCTTCCTTGTGGTGCCGTGTGAGGTGTGGCAGATGGCGCATTTTACGGAGCGAAATGTTGCAACTTTCTTTTATTCGTCGATGAACTGTGTCCTTTGAGACAGTGACACCAACAACCCAAGAAACTTTACGTAGTGATAACCTTTGGGATGAAACTAAAACATATGATGGCATGATCATTTAGTTTGGTTGTTATTCGAGGCCTTCCAGGCAGTTTTCTGGCAGTTAAGGCACCACGTTTCGATAAAGTCTTATAAATGACTGTCTTACTACTACTACTCCCCATGGCTTTACAAATTTTTGCTACAGGCAATCCATTTGCTCTCAGTCTACAAATCTGCTGCACCTCCTCACCAGAAAGTTGACTGTTGCGTGGCATTTCAGCAAATGAATGTCTGACGGCAGGTCCGCTGGACCGAATTACGGCACATGCGCGTGCGTACAACATGTTAATTTGTGCATCTCATTTGCATGTGGCTACTTTACATAGTTGTCTTTATATTTATGAGAAACCTAAAAGTACACTATTTCACATTGTGGTCTTTTCACACAATCCGGTCATCTCGATGGATCAAAACGTTTGTTGTAGGGTTATGTTTAATTAGGTACCACTTCCTACCTATATTTGCATTGCATTCACGGCGCTAAGTTTACTGTCTATATTTATGCGGCGCACCTTATGAGCCTATGTAGCATATATTGTGTACAATGCAACCCCTAATGACGACAGGCACGGCCCAAGCTTATTATTTTCGTAAAGACACAAAAGCTGTTCAGATTAAGTGGTGTGCAGCACAGAAAAGTTCCCTACAGTTAGAAAAACTCACTGAGGCATGCATCGGAATAAACTGTAGAACAACATCTGTTATACGTGTAACTGAATATTATAACATTAAAGCAAAGAGTGAATAGCAGCTTAATATTAATATGCAGGTAATTATAACTTATTCCACCATTGATTCAGGATAATGCAAATAGTTAATTTTTAAAAACGACCGATTTTTTCCGGTGGTTTTTTTTACAGCTACTTGAAAAATGGCACTTATTTTAAACATATGATTTTATTTCTTACTCACTACTTCAGTTTAATTAACTGTTAATAACAGCATTTATTCATACTGAGCACTGTGGTTACAGGACAGAGCTCCTTATGGATCTTATGCTTAAATAAAAAGCATTTAAATGTTTGGATTTATGAGCCAGCACTGCACTCTAACTGTACACATTTTCAACTTAAAAAGGTACTATATAATAAGACTCCACAAGTTGAAACAGGATCAGTTTGCGGGTGACCAAGTGGTTAGGCCTAACTTTCGAGTGCTGTATCTGGGTAATTCCATGTGAAATCAACCAGCAAAAATAGCATTTTCAACCTGACCATTTTTGATTTTTATGAAACTTTGTATATTTGTAGAATTCATCAATATAAACGTATGATTTTTTTCAGAATTTTTAATGCATGCGTTTTTGAGTTATTGAAATTTCAAAAAACTCTGAAATTTCATCATCTGAGCAAACTAACTGCCAATTACTCGGGTTCTAGTAGAGCTAGGTCATGAATTATGGCTCATTTTAAAGACCCTAAATTGGGCTTTCATTTGAAATGCCACATGACACTTAAAAAAATTTAATGTCAATTTTAAAATTGATATATTAAAAAACTTTTTTAAATCTGAAAAAATGTTTAACAAACATTTTTCTACATATCCTGAAAGTTTCATAATGGGATCACTATAAAAAAATTAATAACATAGAACGTTACTAAACGCACCATCAGTGACTGAGGAATTGTTTATTTTGTCTGCCTAAAATGTTATCCCTGGTCTTACAAACACTGCAAATGTTAATGAATTAATTATAATTAGTTAAAAAGTTAATATATATCCATAAGGGTAACAAATTGTGTTTCTTTCCTAGGTTTTAAAGTAAAAGCAAAGTAAAAGATGGATGCCAGCAGACCATCCACATCAAAAGTTTCAAGTGTGGTTTACTGTCGCAACCCCCCTTGGGAAACCAAACCATAAATATCACAAAAAATCTGCAACCAGTTTCCAAAAATCTATTGTTACAGAACAAGTTGCTCAAAACTGGAGACAAGATCTGTGACAGTTGTGGTAAAGCAATCCAGAAATTTCACTCTGAAGCTGCTGAACATTCCTCTTCACCTTCTGACAGCTATAATGAACAAGAAGCTGAAGGCCATGCCGTTCCATCTGAAAACATTGAAGTATCAACTCCTGAAAAAGAGCATGCTATAGAAGCATTTAACAGAAGTTTACAATGTCTGGATGAAACACCAATCAAGAAAATACGCCTGCAAGAAAAAAAATACCCTGAAGAGAAATATAAAAAAGCCCAAGAAGCATTGAGCAAAATTATTAAAGTTAAGTCCTGCGTCGGAACCAAAGGATATTTCATCTCTTGAACCAGAAATTATAAGACAGTTGAAAGAAAAATTTCATTCCACAGAAAATAAAAGCATAAGAATGCAAATATTGAGTACACTGCCTAAAATCTTTGTCACTGAAACAAATTGAAACAGAATAATTTAGAGTTTCAAATTTTATGGCCAGAAAGGCTAAAAAGCTAGTAAAAGAAAAAGGTATTGTCTTCTCCTGATCCAAAGCCAGGAAAGACTTTAGACAAAGACACAGCAAATTGCATACAAGAATTTTATGAGAGTGACGATGTAAACCGCCAAATGCCAGGAAAATAACGACTTTCCATTAAAATAGATAATAAACATCAACAGGTACAAAAAAAATTGCTTCTGAGTAATTTGCATGAATAGTACTCTTTTTAAAGAGAGATTTCAAGAGAAAAAGGTGGGGTTCTCCAAGTTCTGTGAACTTCGCCCTACGCACTGCGTTCTTGCAGGAGCAAGTGGCACACATTCTGTTTGCGTGCATCAGAAAGTTACACTGATGATGGATGACACAATGCAAGTTACCTGAATTAACAGGAGACACTGTTCAGCCAATAAACTCCTATAAAGATGTCCTGGCAAACATAATTTGTGGAAACCCTACACCTGCATGTTACTTCAGTCAGTGCAACAACTGTCCAGGATTAGAACAGCTCAAGCAATGATTTGAAGATTGTTTTGATCTAAATAGTATAGAAAATGTGACATTCAAGCAATGGATGCAATTAGAGAAGAGGACAGTACTTGAAACATTATCAAAATCCACACAGGAGTTTTTGGACCTGTTGTTTGGAAAACTTCCAGCCCTGCTTCACCATTCTTTTATTGCAACTCAACAGTCAAGTTACTTAAGACATCTTAAAGACGCAATAACAGAAAATCAATACATAGTAAGTATTTGTGACTTTGCTGAAAATTATTTGTTTGTATTGCAAGATGCAGCTCAGGGTTTTCACTGGAACAATGCCCAAGCAACCCTGCATCCTATTAGTTATATACTATCGAGATGAGAAAACTCAGAACCTAGGACATCTAAGTTTTGAGATTATATCCGACTGCATAATTCACGACAGTATAGCTGTCCATCTGTTTCAGCGTTACCTAATTAATTTCAGGCAGTCACATTTTTCTCAAAAACCTGAAAAGATATTTTATTTTTCGGATGGAGCAGCTTCACAATACAAAAACAAGTCAAACTTCCTCAGCTTGTGCTACCACGAGACTGACTTTAATATAAAAGCAGAACGGAATTTTTTGCAACAGCACATGGCAAAAATGCATGTGATGGGACTGGGGGTACTGTGAAGTGATTAGCTGCAAAGGCAAGTTTACAACTTGTTTAAAATAATCAAATTATGACCCCATGCCAACTCTTTGAATGAGCCACTGCTAATGTTGCCTCCATTCACTTTCGGTTTGCAACAACAGAAAATTACAAAGAGGAAATTATCCTTAAAAGTAGAATAGCTTCTGTTAAGACAATAAGTGGTACTCAGAAACTCCATTGTTTCATTCCTGCAGAAAAACACAAATTACTAGTCAAAACTTACTCACTTTCTGAGCATTTTAAAGAGATATGTGCAACACATGAAGGGGAAGAGAACATTAGTTTTGAAAATATGGTCGGCTTTATGAATAGTAAGTACTCGGAGCACACCGGTTGTTGGGATGTGTACTTGGTGTGAATGAGGACACAGAAGAGGTAAAAGTGAGCTTCCTGGAGCCGCATAGTCCATCTCCATCATACAAGTATCCTCAATCACCGGATATACTGTTGGTTCATAAATCTGATGTTTTGTTAAAAGTTGACCCAACAACAGCTACTGGAAGAGTATATATTTTAACAATGACTGAGACAAAGAAGGCAAATCAAGCACTGGCATACAAGTGCGGCAAAATTTAAAAGAAAGAAAAAAGCAGGATACATATAGAAGATAAAATAATTTTGTAAGTGTAAATATGCAAACAGAACCTTATACTGAATTATGAAATGAATTACTTTGGGACACAGTTTCAAATTACTTAGATGTTTATTTTCATTCTTTAACATTTACAATGTTTTAAAGAACAAGTATGACATTTTACACAAACCACATAAGGAATACCCTTCAGTCATGGGTGGAACCGGTAAGTACATCTGGCACATTTCAGTTGCATTGTTCTATGTTATTTTTTTTTATAGTGATCCCATAATGATCCCATTATGAAACTTTCAGGATATGTAGAAAAATAATGTTTGTTAAACATACATTCTTTTCAGATTTTTTAAAACAAGTTTTTTAATACTTCAATTTTAAAATTTTAAAATTGACATTGAATTTTTTTAATAGTGTCATATCAAATGAAAGCCCAATTCAAGATCTTTAAAATGAGCCATAATTAATGACCCTAGCTCTACTAGAGCTCGAGTAATTGGCAGTTAAAGTTTACTCAGATGATGAAATTTCAATAACTCAAAAATGGATGCATTAAAAATTCTGAAAAAAATCATGTTTGTTTATATTGATGAATACTACAATTATACCAAGTTTCATAAAAATAAAAAAATGTCAGGTTGTGAGCCTTGTTGATTTGACACCCATTCAGAAACTATGGAATGTGGAAGATAAAAAATTTGCAGTGTTTTGCAGCTTTGTTAGGTAAACCTACATACTAATTTTCAGCAAAATCCAGAATGGTGGGTCAGGTTTGTAGAACAAAATGGCTGAACTGTCGAAGGACAGCCCTCTATGAAATTCAGATAATTTTAACCATCTGAGAAAATAAGCTGATAACCACCCTTTTTTCAAATATGTTATAGGATGTGTTTAACATCAATATGAAAAAAAAAATTATCTCCCTCATGCCAGAGCAATATTCTACAGAGCCTCCCATAAAAGGTCTAAATTTTGATGTAATTTTTCACACTGGTGTTTCAGATAAAATTAAAAGTGTTTTCAATATGTAGGGGACCCTTTTCCATGTGATTCCAAAGTTTCATTCTCCTAAATTCAGTAGCACACAAACTACAGCATGTTATGTAAAAAGTGGCATGCTACTGCACAGCTGTGGAACACTATTTTAAAAACTATGAGGTTTACAAAACTGAAACTTAGGATTTTCCCATATCTTTATCGGGTATATCTACTTGCCAAGTTTCATTAAAATCCAAGTCTGTGGGTTACATTTTGCAAAAAATCTGTGATTTAACATGGAATGACTCTGGTACCAGCGAACTGTTTTCCGCAAGCACGAATAATACGATGTAATTTGATCTGATTTGTCAATCCCCATTTTGGCTTTGTTGTAAGCCAAAATGCAATCAGGCTTCAGCTTTGCCTGCCAGTTTCGAGTTTTTCCCGCCGGAATCAACTAGTTTTCCAGAATTTCAAGTTGAAATCATAACTACCCTTTTGTCCTTTCATTTGCACACCACAAGTCCATTGCTTTTCATGGACGCAAAAGATTCTTTTTCTACTTTATTTCTCCGTAACCACTTTTGGTACAGCAGCACGCTTCTTCGACAAAGTTCCAATAAAGTGAGTGTCTTTGCTCACTAAATATTTTACACGATTCTCACTGATGAGTAGAAGCTGTCTGCATTAAACTGCGATGAGCATTCAAATAATCTGCTGAAAGCTTCTTCATAACTTCCATACTATGGCCACTAGTGCAGATGGTGGTTCCTTTGCCCGTATATATAAAAAGGCAGAATATGTGTAGCTCTCCGCATCACATAACTTATAAATTTTTATACCGTATTTGTGGGCCTTTCCGGAAATGTGTTGCCTAAAACCAAGTCCTCTAAATAGCTCAAGACTTCCATCCACAGAAATTTCTTTTCCCGGCTGTTTTAATTTATTTATGTTGCACAGCAGTATCTCCATAAGCCTTTTGACTTTTAAGTGCGATTATTCCTTGGATCTTGAGAATTGTCAGCTAAGTGCCACAACTTCATAGGAGCTGAAACCTATTTCTGTTGAAAGTGTTAGGTGCAATTCGGTTTTGAAACAACACTAGTGGACCAATAATCTGCTATCTTCAGAAATCTAACCAGGCCCATCTAAACCAAATAAGCAGACCAATAATTTTTTTTCCATTTCACTTACAGATGTTGGCAGCCATTGTTTCATCCATGAATGTGGTGATAGGATACCGCTTTGAATGCCTTGTGCATTTTTATTTATTTGTTTCAGTAACCAAAGAAAGTAAATATCAGTCACTAGATAGCGGAAAATGTCAATTGCTGTACATCGGGACATATACCTGAGGGTGCTGTCAATGAAATTTCCTTTTGCTTCGATGAATCAGCTGGCCTCCAAATAATCTGGTGGTGTTAGTGAGGTACGGAATTCACGTCTAAACACAGACTCTTCCATTGTTCGCAAGAAATCACAATCATCATATTTCTTCAGTACTGATTTCTGAATTAGAATCAGATGCAGAAGAAATTTCAAAATCGGAAGGACTTTATTCGTGGTCACTTTTGTCCAATTCAATAGAATCTGTTGTTGCAAGGACCAACAGTTGGATCATCTATAGCAGAAAGATCTGTAGTGGGGTTAATTATTCCAGATGGACCAGCAGTGAGATCAGGTATCCAAGGAGAAGGAAACCTGACATCAGATTCAAATTTTTGCCTTCTGGAGTCAACTGTTTGCTATTTATGGGGTTGGCCATCCTCACGCTTTGATTACAAGAGCAGTTTATAACAATATCAAGTTCAACTTTTGGCCCATGTCTGTTGCACGCAACTTCTGCATGTTTTACTATAAGGCCCCTTTTATGCAAGCGTTTCTTGCCGTGCGTTTCGGCGACGGCAAAAAACGTCCATTCTGTAAAGCAATGGGGACAAGCTGGTCCTTTTATGCACTGACGTCGTGTTTTCTTGTGGTCGCGTCGTGAAAAACATGCCGTCGTGTTCTAGAGAACGCCGAGCAGCAAAAAGACGCTCAACTTTTCCAAGTACATGGTGGGGAGTGGGACTATTTATGCAGACGTCGCGTTTCCTGCCGTCGGCTTGTAATAAATCAACCTCCCCATCTGCAATCCAAGGGTCGCTGACAACTGGTCTGCAAAGTGTCCACTGTCCATCGCCGTGGGATTACATTGTGCTAGTTGAAGTGACATTGTTATATTTTGTAAGAAATGGATGATGTTGAAACAAAGTTTTATAGATGCTATTAAAAATAATACAGCAATTTGGGATTCATCATTGGAGGACTACAAAAATAAAAACCTGAAAAAAAAATCAGTGGATCGAAGTGTGTACTCTATTTAACCCGGAATTCGAAGGATTGGATGTTAAAGAGAAATATAGTCTTGGTTAGTTCAAACTGTTATTATTGTTTAATCTTAATGTTATTTATTACTAGCTTTTAGCCCGTCGCTTTGCTGACGCTGTTTCAGATTTGAATTAAAAAAGTACACTATCGCAAATGATGCAACTGTGTACTTATCTTTTCATTCATCCAGCGTTCGAGTACGATTTCGGTGCAAATTGCCATTGAAAATAATTGCTGTTTAAGGAATAGTTTTTTCATCCTTTACATGCAATGTGTATGTAAAAGGTGAGAGAAATCTGGGAGAGTCAAATAAGTTATTTTACTTGTGACCATACCATGTATAACTAAGATATTAGACACAATAAGAATAAAAAAAAAAAAAAAATTAACGTATCAGTTGAGGGTAGAAAACTCTAAAGTACCCAAGACGTGCATCACTGCAAGTTTTTAAGCCTCAAGTGCCCCAGTGGTGTTGGAAAAAAAAAGTTTTGGGTCTTTTACAAGAATTTTTACTAATTTGAACTGCCCTGGTAATGAAAATCTGAAATAAATCAAAATTTTTAATTGAAAAAGCAAAAATCAAAAATTTTGGGCATCATGTTCAAGTGTTTTGAAAGCACACATGTTTTGAAAAAAGTATTAAATTAATGAAATAACTGCTGAAAATGTTTTTGTCTTCGACAACAGGTTGTGATATTTGGGGCTGATATCTATCTAACAGCCTTAAAATCTAGGTAACATACAGACTTTTTGAAAAAGTTAGTCTGCCTTTTATTTCCAAACCTCAACGCCCGCGGGGAGGGGGGATAAGGAGTCTTTTCTATTCTCGTACTCCACGTTATTGTTATGTGCTTGTGCACCCATTGGCTTTCTGGAAAGTCGGCATCCATGGTCCACAGTTTTATTCCAAAACAAAATGCAAAACATTAACAGGGTTCGCCAACGTAGAAAAACCCCGTGGGGCTTTTCAAGCTGGACCCAGTTGAAAAAACCACCTAAACGGCCACCTGGGTTTTCTCAAAATGGATTCCATTTTGTTTTGCTTCTGCAAATTTGTAAATTTAATGAGCACCCAATATAATATTTTTTTTTCACAAGTAATAATAATATGAATGATGAGGTTTTCTCAGGGGCGGATTTCCGGCTAGGCACATTAGGCGCACGCCTAGGGCCTCGCTGTTTGAGGGGCCCCGAAAACATAATTCGATTTTCAGTTTTGGTTTTCACGAACCAAAGCAAATCAATTCTTAAAGCGACTACTTTGTATTGTCAATTGATATTTTACTTTCTCATATTAATAACATTTTTTCTTGCTGTTGTGATATTCCGAATTTTCGAGTTCTTATCGATGTACGTATTTTGAAAGTAACGGTTAAAATAATTTTGAGTTCCTTGTAGTGGTTGGTAAAGAAGGTATTCACGCTTCCCACACTTTTCATTGTTTAAGGCGAATTCTTAACTGGCCTGCTGTGCTATAAATTGCTTTCATGCTACTTCCAGCCAAAGGAACACATCTGTGTTGGAACCTTCCCACCTTCTTCCCGAGTTACGATGAGGAGTACTTGTAAAATTTTTCCTGATGATCGGGCGCGTTTGCTGTTAATAGTTTATTTCCTTCGTGGTAGGATAATCAATGAAGAAAGAAATATTTTTCACAGGATAACTCTTCTTAGGACAATCAAGTTCTTTCTCGACCCTAATCACTATCTCATTTAATAGTGTTAAAAGTAATTTATATTGTATTGAAACAACATTTTCTCATTACTTTCTGCTCCCTTGGGTTAATACTGATAATTATCAAGTATTCTCACCTTTTCTATTCCTTGAATAGACTTGAAAAAAACAATAAAAAGTTTCAACGATACTCTTACTAAAAAACCTGCAGTTCCTACTTTTCCATTTATAAACCGGATCTTTTGCATTTAATAGAGTCACTGGCAGCACTGACTACACAATCTGCCGTCGAAGCGCGCGGCACGAAACGCCTGCACAAAGACTGCAAAAAACGCCGCGTTTTTGCCGTCCGCAAAACGCGCCTGCATAAAAGCGCTCTAAATGGACTTGTGGTCAGCCAATTACCGAAACTTCAGATATTTACTTGTTTATCTGGCCCCCCAGGGCAATTTCTACAAAAGGAGCGTGCACCCACTGGCAGCAAGTGTTAAAAAACTTAAATGCTGGCATATCTGTGTTGAGTGTGAGGGGGGACTATGTACAAAAATAAATTTATGAGAGTTAACAGGTGATGATTTCACTTCTTTTTAGCACTAGCAACCTTTGCTAGTGGCCTTATTTATTTTTTTACTAGCAAATGGCATCATCTACTAGCAAACGTTTATTAGCATTATACAAAAGAACTTCAACATTTCCCTTTCCATTAGTCAACCATGAAAAATTTTCACTTCACTCCTGTACCTGTCACTTTGTAATGCTGAAAAGATTACATTTTTATTCTTACTGAAACAGTGAGCACAGCAGACGAGATTTTGGCAGGTCAGGTATACAGCGTCGGAAGCTGGGGGTTGGGAATTAATGCTTTTTAGAGTTGAAATGTTTTACTTCCAGAAAAAGGAAGTAAAACATTTGCCACATTTTAGATAAAGGAGGCTAGAGTGAAAAAAAAAAAAAAATTCAGTCTTTGCAGTGCCTCCCAGCTTTCCCCAGGAGTGAGTTACAGTTAGTCATTCATCAAATTTTGGGAAAGGAACGCACAGCCATCAAGACCCCCCCCCCCCAGCACCCCACCGCTGCCGATTTTTTTCTACGTCGCCGACCTTTATTCCACAAGCGCAATGCAGTTGGCACTTTACATTTCACACTAAAACATTCAAAATCTTTCTACTAGCAACTTTTGCTAAAACCACAAAACCACTTTTTATGACTAGCAAAATGTGTTTGCTTGCTAGCAGTTTGCTACTAACAACCGGTCAAAATTGCACCCCGACAGTTAAAGTAGAAACTCTAAGTTTTGCTCTTATTTTGTCTCAATTTGATATCTGGTTACTGGGCTTGTGTATAAATATATAGGCATTACTTATCAACACCTTTTGTATTAAAAAACTCATGATAGTCTGAAAGCTTCTACACATACCATGTTGATTATGATCTTACATATGCTTTTATATCACTAGGAAAACTTCCACACTTTGATAAGACTTAAACAAAACTCAATTTGTGTACATTCCCTTACATGAGAAGGTGCAGGAATTCACTGGTGTGGGAATTTTATGAGTAGGAGTTCAGCTGGATCCATTTTCTAGCAGGAGCAGCATTCATCAAATTTTTAAAAACAACATTTAAAAAAAGGACTTCAAAACAACTGTTTTGAAGTTGTTGCTTTTCCTTTTACTCAGTTTGCAGGTGTTCTTTTGCTGTAAGATGTGGAATTGGAAGTGTTTTTGACAAAATATCTAAGAACAAGGATATGTGCATTTCATGGTATGAATGGCAGAAATTGCTTCTGATGTCAAGATGTCACAAAGGTCACCAAAATGACTCTCCAAGTGGATTTCTCATATTTTGGACAATTCAGGTGTTGGAAGCATTTTGGACGAATGGTCAGAAGTTAGACCACTGCACCTTCCTTCAATCATTCCATTCAAGACAGACTTCAGCAAGAAATCACCTTTCCTGGCTATGTGTCAAATTAAACAAGTGTTTGCTGGTTGTCTGAAGTCTTTTAAACCACCCTTAATATACACTTTTTTTCCCATCTAAATAGGAAATATCAGACATTCTGCAGCACTACAAAATAAATTTGTTTTCTTTCAGATCCCAGCCTTCAATGATATATTGACAGTGTCCAATGTCAGAGGGCAAGATATAAATAATTTGTGCAGTCTCCCCTTTGAAAAACAACACAACAGAGTACCTAGCCTGAGAAAAACTGTTCTATTTCTGCATTGAACATATTCTGAAAGCAATTTCAAATCACAACTTTAACAGCATTAACTTTAACCAAACTCAGACAAACAATAGTAGGTATTAGATAGAACAGAGTTATATAAAAAAATAAAATGCATCTGTGTTCGCAACCGCTGAAACAGAAAACTTTGATGCAAACCCACGAAGTACGAACTAGAGTAAAAATAGAATTTTAAAAAATTAATAAAACAAATTAGAACATTATATATTCTAACAAGAATAAAATAAGTGCAACTTAATGTGCAATATTGGACTATGAACCTCATAAAAATGAGACTAATTAAAGAAAGTTTTTATATCCAGAAAAATAGTTCCATTGATGAACCTTCAAAAATTATGAATAGCATTTTCAACAAGTTTATTAAACAATAGTAGACTTACAAAATACATAAGGAAAAAGGTTTTAATTTAATAACTGACAACTGCAAAAGGAACCTGGACATAAAATGCTTTGTGTGTACACGAAACTTTTTATAGTTTCTATACATTCTAGAACAGACCTTGCCAAAATGTACAGGCCAGAAACTTCTGCAAAAACACAAGAACTCAAAAGACATGAAAAGCAGTTGAAAGTTCAAGTTAAATAAAATCAAGTATATTAATATCAGCAAAGCAGAGTGATTTAATTGCTGTAAATAGCTTTTTTTTTAAATGCACAAGCAAAAACTATCTGCAAAATCCGCTACTAATTTGGATACTATATGCGTACAGCATACGCACGTAGTCAACATTCTGCTACTCTGCAGCCGGCCTGGTGGAAAAGTGGTTTGAAATCATTCATCCAACATGTGTGGTACAGAACCAAGGGCAAGACATGGGTGGTGCATTTGTCTGATGGTACTGGGCTCTTCCCGACCAGTGACCCATTAGGGATAGGCGGCAGCTTATAGCTTTTGCTCATGGTGGTCGTTAAACCCTGAAATAAAACAAGGGGAACGTTAAAAAGATTTATTTTTTTAAACGTGAAAAGTGCGTTTTACACTAGAAAATTTATTGCTGTGCAAATTTCTAACCTTTATGGCATCCCCATAAAATTGTCAGGGAACAACTATTTCCCCTCTCCTCTAGACTTAAAGCTAAAATGGCCCCAGCCCCACGAATCTAAATCACATTAGCTTTCTCTCTCATCCAATTCATTTGGCAAGTGAACCACAATTCCCACATCAATGTTACATGACATCAGGGACAAAAAAATTTCTCAAAATTGTAACATGCCTGCCCCCAAAAAATGCATACCCAAATACACACACATCATGCACATACACTGTACTATTTCCCTAAACATTTCAGAAATAAAAGATAAAGTACTTTTACTGCATTTCATAAATTGCCCCATTAATGAAATTTGAACTTGCCTAGATATTTCACTACATTTCATAAATTACACCTAACAGTTAAATGAACTCGTCTATGTGTCATTCCAAGATGAATCAGCACAAAAAAGCAATATTTCTGACCTGAACCCCTTTGATTTTCATGAAACTTTAAAACTAGAGAAACTAATAACAGCAAAACTTCAGCTTCCATACACATAATTTCTATAGTTACACTTTTGAAATTTTCAAAAAGGCATTCTTCTGTCAATCACAAATTACAATAACTAAGACATACTGGATTTATTGAAAGCTTATTACACAAGCTTTCTTTTGAAATATCCTGCATTATGCGCAATTCAATTTTCAAGGTCATTTTGAAATTTAATTTCACAAAAGACACCCCAAACTAATCTTATTAAATAAAGCAGAGGAAGGGGTGGGCAGGGATTGAATAATAAGAAAATTGACTGAAAAATAAACTTTTAAACAGTTCTTTTCCCTCTAAAGATCTAGTTTTTTTTTACATGCTAAATCAGACATGTGGGGTAGATACATGCCCAGAAAGAATTTTTACATTTTTGTTTTGGCATGTTGTACAAAGAAACTAGAACAAAACAAATAATTTTCAAGCCCACAATGCCACTATACTGGAAAAACTACTAAAACACATGGAACTGCAAAACCCGTATCTACTGAAATTCATTTCATCCAGTAATTTTACTTCACATAAAAACTTTGTTCATGTAAATTATAAGTAGATGTTTTAAAAGGCACAAGTTAATATCGATACATTGTTTTTTCTGCAGACCCCCCCCTCCAGCTTTTTATTTTCCATTTTTTTTTCATGCAAATTTTTAACCTTTCTTCATATCCTACACACATTATGGATACAGTTAATCCAGGTCATCTGACCTATGTTTTGCTACACTACAGAAATTAGTCTTGCTTCCCGTTCCAGAACAAAAGACTTCCTACACGAACAGATTCATAAGTAATCCTGTATCAGATTATAAAATTTTACATTCTCTTTTAAAGAAGAGGTATAGCAGAATGAATTGGAGAAAAAAAAATCTTAGCAGTTGTGATTGTATTTTCCTAACCCTATTTTAATTTTTACAGAAGTTGATATAATTGAAAAGATGCACACAATTTGTTTGCTTAAAATTACCAAGAATTAAGGATACTAAATTGGGAGACTATAAAACTAGGGCCCACTAAATGCAAACCTTTTTAAGAAATTGTGATAGTAGAGAGGAAATAAAATTCATGGATACTTAAATTGAAGTTCAAATGTATCAGACTAGAACAAAATGCTGGTGAACATAAAAATAACATGCAAGTGTAAGATACTGTAAAAAAGGGGTGGGGAACACCATACATGCATGATCAACAAATAGCACTAACAAAACATTACATGAAGAAAGCCAAATTCAGACTAATAGCAAGCAAATGAGAGAGGCTTTCTTTAGCTGTAAACTCTGGTGAAGATATGAACAAATTTACACACAATAAGAAGGCCAAAAATTTGTTGTAAAATGGTGGGAGACAATTTCCAGGTACATTTCAGTAAAAACAATTGTGCAACCTTTTATTTAAGAAATCTTATCTCATTCTAGCCAATTTCCATATAAATTAAGAACATTCTATTTTACAGGATAATAGCTTGAAACGCAGTTCTGGCTTAATGCAGAACTTCAAACTGCATCAACCATACCCTTTGCAATATATTTCCATTTGAAAGAACACACAAATTTATGAAAAATTTCCGTACTCAATATAAGTGTTACACAAATACTATGCAAGAACACTAACGATGTAAATCCCGCAGCATAGTATGTCTTAAGTCATAACATTAGGAATACCTTTACAGCAATACGAGTAGACTATAGCCATTAGCTGGGCGTAAACACAATTTTACTGTTTTTGCTTCAGCCCATTAAACACACTATAACTGATCTTAACCTACTTAATCTAGTGTGAAAAAAAATCATAAAATAAACTTACTGGACCTGGCATGGTGAATAATTGTCATTCAATGCACAATCGGAAGCAAACAAAAATATATTCACAAGGTGCATTAGTCACCAAACCGCATTTTCCCCACACGTTGTCGATAACACGAGGTGAATTTTAATCCAACGATGAACCATTCTCACTCGCATACGCGGGTGAAAATTCAAAATTCCTGTCACAATATCCTACAGATCGGTAAACAATGCAGCACAAAGGAACGCAAGTTTTGCAAGAGGCAAAGAAAAATTAATGGGAATCCCGTAGGCCTGGAAAAATCTGCTCCCTCGTCTCGACCTAAACGCAAATACACTGCATTGCCCTTTTTGGTTTCAACACATGTTGTCGGGAACCAAGAAAAAACGCAGCGTCGTCAGTTCTAAAATTTCACGAGAAAAGGCGGAGACATCACGGGCCGGCCAAAGAAACGAAAGATTGACAGAGGGCCAGGCCCAAAACGGTTTTACGTAAATCTAAATTTAGACTATAAATGCAAACACAATTCAATCACTACAATGATGTCAAAGTTTTCGACGCCGGTCAACCATCTTTAAGCGAACTTACCGATTAAAATCATTACCATGCAATAATTACAAAGTTAAGATCACTTTCGGGTCCAGGTTAAGCCTTACATGCACAAGATCGAACCGGCAAACTGGTAGTACGAGTGCATACGCAAGTATTTTTCCAAACGAAAAATACTTACAACAAAAATTCTTTACACACATAAAACGTACAAATATTTTAAAAACTTACCATTGTAGCAACTACAAATACTAACAAAACCTATGAACGATCAACGTACCACCGGCTTCTACCTAATCGGCAAATGGACAGAGCTCGGTGAACTAGAACGGATATCCCTGCGCACAAAAATTCTGAATTTTGACAGCTGCAACACCATTGGCGAAAATGAAATCACTTTCATCATACTCCCACGAATCGACCAATAGTGTTGCTTTTCACAACGACCAGGCGATAAGAGCCTTTAACTGCACTGAAACATTTAAATTCCTAAAAAATGCATGCACTTCCTTAAATAGATATTCAATGTGTGTTTTTTGTGACATTTTAGATAGAAGTTATCGTTGAAAGATTATAAGTATCAATATTTCCACGTTTGGAAAAGGAACTATATTATTTCCGCCCTCATGTAATGTTCCCTGAAGCAAAGAAATGACTCAGATACTGAACAACGCAACTTTTACCGAACCGAAGCGTTGTGTGACCGGTGAACTTCGCATTCAGATATGCAGCGATTACGAACTACCATTTTTGGCTATGTTTTATAGTTTTAGCATTGTGGTAACGAGAGCGATTACGCAGAAGTACACCGTGAACATATTATTAATTCCGCAACGTAACCCAGTTGCCGCTGCATATATTATCTCTTCCCGCAATGAATCGTGCTACGTCATTGATCTCCCTTATCATTTTGGCTCTTCTTGCGATGTGGGAAAATGGATGGGTAAAAGCGAAAACAATTTTCAGGCCTTCCTGCTCGTGACATGTTCAGTACGACGTGCATTCAAATAGTAACAAAATATGGGGGTGACAGGCAGCAACTCAGGTACCTTCAGACATGACATACAGGAAGCAGTAAGTGTCTTCCTGTCTTTTGCGCGCAACCGGCAGGTTTAATGCCCGTGCGGAAACAAGAGGAAGCGACTTCTTTAGTTAGTACAAGTTCGCGAAAAGGTTATTTTATGATCAGGGTCTCTCGTCCACAGGGAGAGAGTAGCATACTTGGATGCATTTTTCCTTAGCTCCCCCTCTCATAAGAATTGATGATTCGAAAATACATGCGATTGTCATCCATGTATTCAAAAATTATTTGTGAATGTGGTACGGTTTTATTACTTTGGGTTCAAAACATTATATTAATGATATCAAAACTGTTGGCAAAATTATCTTTGAAATTATTTTGTCATTGATAAAAACAAACAGTTAAAAAATAATGTTTAATTGATCATAAAAACATTCAATTTTGTGTTAATATTTTAAACCATGTTATGAACTAGATTTAGAAATTCTTCTGCATTAGTATCGTGCAAGTGCTCACTTGAAATTCGGAAATATGAAAAAAAAAAACGCCAGACCTTTCACCAAAGGAAATGATTTCTTTGCAGGAGCTCCATGACAATAGTCCCGATTCGCTTGAAAGAACTACCGAAGCGTTTCATGTCTTGTGACGTTTTTTGATTGTAGATAATTCGTAATCCTTCGAAAGCACGAAAAAGACCTTTCCACAGAACAATTTGCGACGGCTACGCTTCTGATCATTTTTACAGCAATATCACTATTCAAGTGCGGAAATTGAACTCTTTTACGCATTCTTTGACAAAATCTTAAACAGGAAAATCAGTAATAACAAAAGTTAATTAATATTTAACTTCCAAGCACATAATTCTCCGCCTTGGAGCACTTGTGTTGTCAAAAAATTGTATCGTCTTGCATCTAACAATAGCGAGCAAATTCGAAAAGAAATAGGGTGGCTGGCAATTGTCAAAAGAAAAAGTGAAAAGGTTATTTTAACATTGGCTGGAGACGGAGACATTTTCTAACTTTATTAAATATTATCTGCATGCTTTCTGATTTCGCAGTGAACAATATATCTGGCATTTGACATTGTAACTGGCAATCAAATAATTATTCTTTAAATTCATTTTTTTTATATCCTAGCTAACAATTCCAGTGATTTTCCATGTACTTCCAATTTTTTCTGGCTCAAAAATTTTATTCTATAGATAGCGTAAAATTTTAATGGAAAACTGATTGCACAGTTTAAAAATATCTAGAAATCGCTTCTCACCTTAGATGTTAATATAAATCCTGTAAAACATAAGCACATACATCTAAGTAAATTGGAAATATATCTTAAAATATCATTTACACTATCTGTCTCGTTCCCACAAAAATGTTTTTACTTTTCTTGTCACCGTTTTCATATACAAAGGTATCAATAAGCCGAACAGCATTTGAAACAGGAAATTTCATAAGGAATATCCCCAAGAAAATCTCAAATAAGACTCCATGAAGTAAGAACAAATAAAAATCCATCAAAAAACGTAAAGTAACAAATGCTTTGTGACGGCCATAAGACTTGTTATTTTTAGCTCGTCTTTTGTAAACAAGTTAGTAAAATCATGCAATGCATTGATTATGATACGCTTTCCAACATACCAGAAATCATTACCCAAGCTATTACTCAAACTATGAGGATAATGGTTGTGAAATAAATCTCGCTCCTGTGATCTTACCTTTGATCTCATTTCGATGATATTAAACAGAATTGGTTCAGTATACCTCCGGAACAACATACTAACGTTTTGTCGCAATAGAAGAATTTTTAGGCAAGTTATGAGACAATCTTGCTCCTGTGCCCTGACCTTTGACCCCATTTCGATTATACTAAACAAAATTGGTTCAGTATACCTCCGGGACAACATGATAAAGTTTTGTCGAAATCAAAGTATTTTTACATAATTTATGACGCATAAGGGCAATGGACTGGATCCCGCTCCTATGTCCTGACCTTTGATCCCATTTCGCCCATTTTCAATAAGGTTCGTCCCCAGGTGGTCCCCTACCACATACTAAAGTTTCGTCGAAATCGAACCATTTTTACGCGAGTTATCGTGCCGACGGACAAAGCTGCAGCATACACGCTTCTTCAACCTACGGTTGGAAAGCGTAAAAAACGAGCGTGCTTATGTTATCACTTTGCCCTCCTCCGTTCGTCGGTTGATACCATATATCTGCAACTATTAGTCGATTTGAAAAATTATTTTTGCATTGGGAAACTTGAAATATGAAAATGATGATCCTTGTATTCCGGTTATTTCCTGATGCACAACTTCGCCGCAAGAAGGCGTAAATGCAGATACCAAATTCAAAATACATTGTATACCGAATTCAAAATACATTGTATTCCATACATTTGCTTCTAAATAACAGAATGAAAAAATTCTTTATTTTTTTCAAGTAATGCATAGATTTTTCGCTAGGGGACGTAAAGGTAAATTGCGTTTTCCCCGATATCTCTGCTTCTAAAAGTCCGATTTAAAACATTCTTCCTGCATTGGATACAGCTCCTGACCAGAAATGTTTTGCATACATTTCTAATTTTTGGTGAAGAAGGGTTTGGCCACTAGTGGGCGTAGGTGTTTATTTCTGCTTTTGATATATTTTCAGCAAAATTTGAGCTTCTGAAAACTATTGGAAAAATAGTTTCGTGGATTGATACCTCTCACTTAGAAAACCTTTCCCTCCTGCTTAAAATAGTTTATTTTTTCCGCCAGGGGAGTAGATGTATATCTTATTTTTGTCAATATTTCTGCTTCTAAGAGTCCGATTTGAAAAATTCTTAGTTGGCGAACGTTTCCAGTACGAAATGTTTCTTATATAATTTCAAATGCTTCTTAACGCCCAAGTGTGCCACTAGAGGGCGTGAGCTCATGTTTCCATTTACAGAAATATCTGCGGGACCAAAAACCCGACCGAAAAAAGGAAATGCTACTAACTGATGTGTATTTTCTTCCCAAAATGATGCACAATTTCGCCGCCAGGGGCGCAAACATTTAATCCGTTTTTTTTTATATCTCTGCTTCTAAATGTCAGTTTTAAAAAATTCTTTTAGCACCGGATATCATTTACCTTGTAGAACACTTTAGGTTTGTATTTGAGGAGTTTTGTAATTCACTATTTTGTCGGTAGGTGATGTTTGTGTTTTTTTTTTTTGCAGCTGTATTTCGTCTTCTAAAAACCCTATTGAGAAATTTCTTTTTTTACTGTATGCTATTCGTTACAATAAAGATGGGGAGCATTATCATCTTTAAATAATTCATAGCTTTCCCGTATAGGGGCGTAAAGGTCAGAAACTTTTTTCTCGCTGTCTCTGCTTCCGGGTGACGTATCTGAAAAGTTCTTTTTCCTTAATATAGCTTTTGCCATGAAGAATACTTTTCGCCTATTTTCCACTTTTCCATTATGCAAAATTCTTCCGCTAGAAGGGTTGAATTATATCATATTTTCTCCCATACGTATTTCTATTTTTTACTGTTTGACTTGAAAATCTCTTTGTCTCTAATACCTTCCTTCTGCTACACGAAACTTTTTGTGAGCCATTTGATAATTTTTGTAACATACTTTTTAGCCGCTGGTGGAAGTACGTAGCTGTTTCTATATTTCTGGATGTTTTATCAATTGTAGAAATCCGGTTGATTTTCTTTTTCTAATCGGTTCCATTAACTTTATTCGCGTCAGAAAGGATTCAAAAGATGTGCTCATTACAACCGAAAATTCGGTGTCCCCTTTCTTTTTCTTTTCTTTTTTTTTTCAATGTTTTTAGCACGTCCGTTGAAAAAAAAAATGGAAGTAGTACTTGGATGTTGGATAATCACAGTGTCTCTCTGTGGACACCATATCTCTGCAACTATCAGTCTGATTTGAAAATTTCTGTTTGCAGCTGAATGCCTGAACTATGAGAATGGCGATGCATACGTTTTGATATTTTTTTTATGCATAACTGCTCCCCCAGGAGAAGTAAATGCATATGTTATTAAATTCAAAATAAGTTTTGCTCTATACTATTGTTTCAAAAAATATTTTTACCCTCCGATACCTTTTACTACGAAAGCCATTTTACGTACAATTCCTACCTGAAATAATACATGGTGTAACCGCTAGGGAGTCATAAAGGTACGTTGTGTTTTTTTATCGAAATCTCTGCTGCTGAAAATCGGATTAAAAAACAACAACTTATTTTTACGGTAGATAGGGTCAGAGCCGCAGCTAAGTCTCAAAACCAGGGGAGGCCGAAGACTCATCTGGGCTCTGTATTCAACGACAAACAATATTCATCCACGAATGCAGATGCAAGTTTTGCTTCGCATTTTCTTTTCCCTTGTTAATTTACTTCCCAAAAAATGAATTTAAAATGTGAGAGGGGAGGTGGGGGGGCTTAAACTGAACTCTCCTGAAATGTAAAAAAGTAAATCACAATATCAGAATTTGTTTGACAGTGACTGAGTTGAAGGGGCATTTATCGCTGGAGGAAAGATAACTCTCCCAACTAGCATGAGGAAACTATTTGTTTATTTTTCAGTTTATTATAAGGTTTCTTTCTGTGGATCCACGCAGTGGTATCGAGGAGTTATTGATGCCGAATTTCGGCTCTTTCTTCTCCACCTTTATTCGTGCATTCACCTTCGCTGGTGCTCGGAGGTAGCCTCTTCTTACGGCGGTCAACAGCCAAACCTGCCTTCGCCACTCAAATACCAAAAGCCCTCATATTCACGCCAACAAACACTTTTCTTCTCACCCATGCATTGCAAAACCACTCCTACTGATCGTAAAGCAATGAACAAGAAGTTCTTCAAAGCTCTCTCTCTCTCTCTCTCTCTCTCTCTCTCTCTCTCTCTCTCTCTCTCTCTCTCTTTCTTGCACAAAGATTTCTCTTTAGCACCGTTTTACATCGCCATGAGGGATACATTTAGCTAAAGCGTTCTCACGGCAACACTTCTTTGTAAGCAACTGACCATCCGGAAGTTTTTTTAGTAGCAGCTTAGCATCTTATAGTTACTTAGTAAGTGATGAACAGTATTGCATCCGTATGCCCAACTGCACTTCAATCTCAGCTTCTCTCTCTCTCTCTCTCTCTCTCTCTCTCTCTCTCTCTCTCTCTCTCTCTCTCTCGCACACAAAGATTTCTTTTTAGCACTGTTTTACATCGCCAAGAGGGATACATTTAGCTAAAGCGTTCCCGCGGCAACACTTCTTTGTAGGCAACTAACCATCTGGAAGTTTTTTTAGCAGCAGCTTAGCATCTCATAGTTACTTAGCAAGTGACAAACAGTATTGCATCCGTATGCCCAACTGTGCTTCCACCTCAGCTCCCCCCCCCCTCTCTCTCTCTCTCTCTCGCACAAAGATTTCTCTTTAATACTGTTTTACATCGCCAAGAGGGATACATTTAGCTAAAGCGTTCCTGCGGCAACACTTCTTTGTAGACAACTACCCATCTGAAAGGTTTTTAGCAGCAGCTTAGCATCTCATAGTTACTTAGCAAGTGACGAACAGTATTGCATACGGATGCCCAACTGTGCTTCCACCTCAGCCTCTCTGTCTCTCTCTCTTTCCCTATCTGTTTTTTTTTTTTTCTCTCTTTTTGTAAGTTCATTTCATTTTGCGTTTCTAAAAAAAAAAAAAAAAAAGAGACTGATCCTTTCCCTTACCCTTAGCAGGAACAAGACTCGTGTGGCAGAGAATCACTGGTGCAACTCTTCCAATAGATTCTCTTCGAGAAGTATTTTTTTTTTCGAGTTATCTATAGTTCGCGTTGTTCAATTTTGCCTTTTTTTTTTTTTTTTATGTTAAACGAACGAATAAGTAAGGTAGACTATTTACGCTTATCATGATATACAAACGAAATTTTCACAAACCATCCGTACCACATTTATGGAGACATGGGACCCGGGGACTGGACACTATTTTGGGGCCTCCAGTGTTAGTGGCACACCTAGGATGTCACTAAGGGTGGCCGAATAAAAATACCCAGGAGAAAACATTCCCAAAATGAGATGATGAAGCCGTAAAAATATCCCCGCCTTATTGAAGTGTGTATCCCATGTTTCACGGACGAATCAGTGGTAGCAAGAAAAATGTAAAAATGCATGGTTGAAAGATGGTAAAAATGCAGTTCCGCTTTAATCCCCTCCTATACCCACAGGGTTGCGTTCAGCTTGTTGAAAATATGTCGAAGTAGTGAGCAAAGTGATATGATCCAAATATCATGATTCAAAGGAATTCTTAATGTGTGAAGATTTTCCCCAATTACAGATGTGTACGAAACAAATCCTGTAATGATTTCGAAAGATTTTAGAATGGACTGAGGGCGTCTACATATTTTTTGCGGACTCCTAAAAAAGCGGAAAGAAATAGAATTCCTTTTCCACAAGGCAGTTTCTTATAGTTTTTGCTGTGCTATCTGCAAAAAAAGCAACAACAAAAAGCTTTAAAACTCTGCCAATTCTTCAAGCATCCTGCATAATTCTGGGGGGCCCTTGAAAGTACCGGGCTTCAGCCCCCTCTTAAATGGACTCTAGTTCGTATGCAACGCGAAGCAGTGCTTTTGCCACTTTGTATCTGTGCTAGGTAATGTTATCAGTATTGTTTCATTCTAAAAAGATTGTGCCCACACAATAATAATTATCAGCACGTCTTTTATAAAAACGAAACACATGTTTGTTTTATCGCTATGTCCGTCCAGCTGTGGACACCTTTTCTCTGCACCTATTAGTCCGATTCGAAAAATTATCTTTGCGCTAGGAAGCTCGGAATGTGAGAATGATGATCCTTGTCTTTTGGTATTTTACCGATGCATAATTTCACCCTACATATTTTTGTGAATTCTATAACATTTGCATAGTCAATGCAAATGTCATAGAATTCACAAAAATATTTTGCTCCACATCATTACTTCTAAAAACCATGTTGTCGTCCCTCTTGCTGAACGGTGTGCCGTTCCCAGTCCTGGATAGTGACGTCATTGCTGACGCCATTTCTGACGTCAGAGCTGACGGGAGAGCTTTGAGGTCGACAGCAGAAGCAAGCAGACGGAGTAAAGAGCGTGGAGAGAGAGTTTGTTTGTTTTGATTTGTAGGGAGGACGACAGGGCATAAGAATCGTATTGTTTCTGTTTTTTTTAATTAAATGTTATGTGTTGTGAAATTTATGATAGTCATAAAGGAGTATTCTTGATGATTACTAAGACGCCACAACGGTCTTAAACGCTGGCTTCGAATTACTCGTTCGAGTTGGACTCCAAGTAGCGGTATTTCACAGAAAAGGAATTTTTTCAATCTGGTTTTTGGACGCGCATGTATTGTTGCAAATATGTTTAGAAAAATTTATATGAAGTTACGTCGTTTAGTAGCAAATCGTACGTTACCAAAAATTAAAAATTACAAGTCTGATTTTTTTACTTGGCACTTGATAATGGAATCGCCTATTTTTGGGGGTGCAAGCATTTTGGGTGTGACGTGTCGAAGGAGGTGATTTCCGATGCTCAGAGACAACAGGAGAAAACTTCCCCAGTCACTTGTTCCCTGCGGAGCTAAGATTTTAAGACCCATTACTACGGCAGTCCCACCCGTTGGTTCATCGTTCACCCACTCCATTAATGTTTCCCCCATTGTCTCACATTGCTTGCTGGATCTGCAAAAAAAAAAAAAAAAGAAAAAGAAAGACGTCCCCAGGACCCTTTTTAATCCTCTCTTTACAGAGTTTTCTATTTTCTAAATTACATATGTTACGGGCGAAGGCATACAGCATCGATGTACGGAAGGCAAATGAGTTGCGCTGGCAGAGCTTTATGCAAATGCGCAAGAGCTTGAAACCAGCTGTTTCGGAGGGTCGCCAATTCATGTGAGGCGGTGAATGACAAGATTTCGAGATAGCGATTTTGTTAACATGGCTTCGAGACGTCATTTACCAGAGGAGTTAGCTACAGAGCGATAGGCCGACTCGAAGCAGGGCAGCGGCAGGCGGACGTCGCAAGATGGCTCAACGTCGATCGTTCTGTGGTCATCAGGATGTGGCAGCAGTTCCAAGCAACGGGTGCAGCTTCTCGAACGTACAGCGAAGGTAGGCCAAGGGCGACGACCTCCGTGGATAACCGTTATTTACAGCTTTCGGCACGGCGGAACAGGACGGCTACACCGATTTATCTCAGATCTATGCTTGCGGCAGCCAATGGATGGACGGTATCAGCTTCGGCGGTACGCAAAAGGTTATATGCAGGAGGACCGTATATGCTCAGCGACGTTTCAATTGGGCACGAATGATGTGAACTGGGCTCAAAATCAGTGGAGGTTCGTTCTGTTCACTGATGATTCGCGATACTCTTTACAGATTGATTTTCGCCGAGTTTACATCTGCAGAGCGGCCGGTACTCGTTATCTTTCCTGTAATATCCAGGAAAGGGACACCTATGGTGGTGGTAGTGTTCTGGTATGGGGAGGCACATCGTTAGGCGACCATACCGACCTCTATGTGTTGCCACATAGAAACCTCAATTCTCAGAGGTATAAAGACGACATCCTGGACCCCATTGTTCGTCCGTATGCGACCGCAATTGGTAATACATTTGTACTGCAGGCGGATAACGGCCTCCCTCACACAGTTCACCTCGTGCACCAGTACCTGGAACAGGAGACTATAGTCCGTATGGAGTGGCCAGCACATTCTCCCGATCTGAATCCCATTGAGCATCATGCTTGGGCTCTCGGGAAGCGTGTTGCTGCCCCCGCCCACCTCTCGAGCCCTACAGGGGCTCCGCACTGCTCGCTACCATAATTAACAGCATGGATCATCGCTGTCGGGTCTGTATTGCTGTTCGGGGTTACCACACTCCGTATTGAAGTACCTTTTCCTATTTCATCTTGATACCTATATTTCTGTATTTTCATATTTGCATCACTCATACAAAATGTAAATGCTTTGCATCACATGTTCTTACGGTTTTTGTTGCATTTGGTCTAATAAAGCTTATCACTAACTTTCATCCGAATCGGTTGCATACTTTTTGAGTTATCACGATTTTTCCATTTGTTGCTTAATTTATGGAAATCAGTGTATCTGGGAACGGAATTCTGTCTTTCAAAACTTTCCGGAAACGAAGTTTTCAAAGATTTCTCTCACAATCGTAGTTTTTGATGTTGTTTTGCTTTGTTTTGACGTAGTAGAAGTATACGTCTTTCTTCGCGCTGGGTATTTTTTTTTTTTTTTTTTTTGATTGGAGGTTTAACGACCACCGTGAGCAACTCAGTGGGCTATAAGCAGTCGCCCGTCCATAATTTAGGGTCACTGGTTCCAGGGAAGGGAGAGAGCCAGTGCCGTAAGACAAACACAACATCCATGCCTCACCGGGATTCGAACCCGGACCCCTTTCGGACGAATGATCAGAGGCCATCGCTGAGACCACTGTGCCACCGGGGCGGCCCGCGCTGGGTATAGGGGGTAACATCGGGAGTACGGATGCAAGGAAAACGTGTCACACTTGAAACGCTTATATCTTCGAAACTAATAATCGTAGAGTAATAAATAATACATCATTAGATAGTTTATAGAGTTACATTTATAACAAAACAAGTTTCAACCCTCCACCCCTTAACCCTTCGATACAGTAGCGTTAGAAAGTTAAGCTAAATTTCGCGTGATTTTATTTCGCCGCACGTCGATTTAAGGATAATGATAGCGATGATAGCGATGACCTCAGCCCCGCATTCCATAACTGAAGGTCAGAGCTAACGGACGTATGTGATAAACCGAAATGAAGTGAATTTAAAATTTATTTATTTTTCAGATAAAAAAAATTGGTGACGAAAATCCAGGGAATATTGCTGCATATAAGGATGATGAAAGTTGAAGAAACAGATAGAGGAGAACGAGAGGAAACCGAAAAGGATCGCTAAGTCGTCAACCGAAAGCTTACAGGAATGTAGGGAGCGTCAAAAGTCCGCTCGCCAGGATGTGTTTCACCCGAGTTCGACTCTAGAGCCACAATCTTCCACTTCAACTGCACAAATTGAGCCTGAACAGCAAGAACAGATGCAGTTTGATGTAATCGATCAAATTTCAAAAATTTCACACCGAACACGGAATACCAATGTACATCGCCAGTCTTCACAACTGCGCTGGATAATGAATGTATTACGTCTCAAACCTTTACACCACCGATGCATTCTGAATCTAGACAAGAACAAAAGCAACAACAAGAAGGGTACATAAGGCCCGAGACGTATCGCCAAATTTATGACAAAGCAACTAAGCAGTTTGAAAAATTGTTTCTGAAGAATGATTTCTTCAGAAACAATTTTAGCGATAACTGCTGACAACGATGATACTACGCCTTCTATACTAACATTAATCTACAATCAGCCAGTGGCGGCTTTTCAGGTGAAGTAAGTGAAGTGCCTCTTCACCTATTTCACTTAAAATAAAGTTTTATTCAGTAATTTGTATAATACATTCTTTTTTGCCTTGTTGAGTTACAAAATACTCAAACATTTAATTAGATATCATTTCACATAGCGCGTTCAATACGGAAAACAAGTCCTCATACGCAAAACAATGCAAGTGAAGAGCCGAAATGAGAGCCCTTGGAAGTCTGCAGCTTTCGACCGAGTTGCTATGGAAACCATGACGTCAACCTCCCTTATCTGGCGCGGAAGTGAAGTGTTTTAGCTTTAGCAGCCGAAGCTCTGCCGATGGAATCGTGACCTTCAACGGAGATCACGGTGAAACTGAACGGATTACCCAGGGTACCTTGCAATCCACTAGGGCTTTTTCCTTGCGGTGTTGTGGTACATGATTTCCGAAAGGGATTTGTTTTTTCGTGCTTTGTGATTATTTGTCAAAAAGTTAGCTGTTCCTGTAGTTTCGTGTACAGTTTAACTGTTAGTGATAGTTTTAAATTTTACTATGTATCCTGTGAACGATATTGTTTGTAATTTATTACAAACTCCATTTAATAGGTGGGAAGATGAAGATAAAAGAGACATTTTACTTCAAGGACGACCGACGGATTCACTGAAAATTGTTGCCAAAAAAGAAATCAAGAACAGCGGTAAATCCTACAATATTAATTTTAAAAATTGTTGGTTTACTGAATATAAATGGCTTTGTAGTACTTCTGTGTTAAAAAAATTATTTTGTTGGTACTGCTTAATTTTTAGTAATAAACATTCGGAGTGGAATAAAGACGGATTCTCAGATTTATTAAATATAACACGCTCACTTCATAAACATGGTGATTCTAGCGAATACCTGAAATGCGAGTTAATGCTATGGAATTTTGAAAAAAATCAGAACACCATTGCTGATGTCTTGAGGGAGAATGCTAGGCTTTTGAAAATGCATTTCAACGAAAGCATTTATTTAAATATACTTTTACTACAGACAGTGATTGCTGCAGCATTATATTCGAGCAAACAAGAACTAGCATTCCGTGGCCATGACGAAAGCATTGACTCGATAAATCGTGGAAATTTCAAGGAATTACTTTCATTGTTGATATCAAGAAGTCCTTTGGAAATTCAAAATCAATACGAAAAGATAAAAAGTGTCTTTACAGGTGACTCGGAAACTATTCAAAATTAATTAATTGAATGTATTTCTGAATATATAAACGATCACGTTAAAAATGAAATAAATGAAGTTCAGTGCTTTTCTATTCAAGTAGATGACACCACAGGCATGAATCAGACTTCTCAGTGCTCTTTAATAATGAGATTTGTTAATTCGGAAGGTGTATTAGCTGGGCGAGTTTTGGGTTTCAACGACGAGAGTGGAGATCGAACGTCAGAAGCTTTATACAAAATGCTTGACAAAATTTTGGAACAGTTTGATTATCAACACAAATAATAGGACAATGTTATGATGGGGCAAGTGTAATGTCTGGACACTTGAATGGGCTCCAGAAAAAAATCAAGGATAAAGCTTCTCAAGCTGTTTTTGTTCATTGCTTAGCGCACCGTTTGAACCTTGTATTACAGCAGAGTTTTTCTAAAATTTCTAAGTGTCAAATATTTTATGCAAGCCTCAGTGGAATTCCTTCGTTTTTTCACCACTCAGTGAAGCGATCTTATACACTCACATCTACAACCGCAAGACGCATACCAACCATAGCAGAAACTCGATGGTCCTCCACTTCGAAGTTAGTAAGTGTAACTGTTGAATATTGAGATAAATTGAAGGAAGTATTCGAATTTCCGACAAATAGTGAATAATCAGACAAAAAATCAATTCAGTTTGCCAAGGGGTTTTTAAACGATATGAACACTTTTGAATTTACATTTTTGGCAATAGTATTTAATGAAATTTTTGGTCCCACCGATCTATTATTCGAAATTTTGCAGAAAAGATCACTAGACAGAAACTACGGTGTAACTCAAATTAAAAAAAAAACTTGTGAAATTTTGAGTCATAAAAGGAACGATGAAGTATTTGAAACACTGTTTGGAAAAGCTAGCAAAATCACAGAAATGAGCAGATCTAAACAGGAATATGCTGCTCTTACACAAGAAACAATTTTCCAAAATTATAAACAATTGTATTTTGAAATTTTAGACCACATTCTTATGGAAATGGATATAAGATTTCAAGATTGTAAAAAAAACTTCAATTTATCTGTCTTGCTGACACAACCAAATTCGAACAATTTAATTCATGCTTTCCCTCTCACGCTTTTAAAAATCTACAACATTTTTAATGAAAAATATTTACTAAACTCCAGCGCCTTAAAAATGAACTGATTCTTGTGTATGCCAACGAAAAATCAAGGAATATTTCGACTCAAGAACTTCTTCGAGTGCTTCATGAAGATAAAGACATTTTTACAGAAGCTTATAAGTTGGTTGCCCTCATTTTAACAATTCCATCTACAAGTGTGTCAGTGGAAAGAAGTTTTTCTTGCCTTAAAATAATACAAACTTACTCAAGAAACATTATTTCTCAAGATAGACTTTGCTTCTTTGGCAAATATTTCTATTCATAAAGATATTTTATTGATGCTCACGAAGAAACAACCGTTCTATGATGACATAATCGACAAATTTGCAGCTTTAAAACAAAGAAGAGTTGATCTAATATACAAAAATAGGTGTCCTCATATAGTGATTTCCGTTGAAGACAGTAGATATCTTTTCATATTGCTCTTGTAGCTCTTCACCTATTTTTCCTACCACGAGCAGCCACTGTAAGCAGCGTAAAGTAAAACATTTCTTTTGTTTTATTTCTTAAAAATTTTATTTATGAAAAAAATCAAAGAGGCAAAGTAGCAACTGTGCCGCAACCTAAAACACAGGGCTATATCAACTATTTTTCGCTGAATACTTTAAGGACGTAGGACTAGTGAGATAGTGCCATGAAATAGTGACAGTTGACGTCTATGTAGGTTGCGACACAATTGCTACTGTGCAGCTTTGATTTTTTCCCGACCTCTCGCGATATTCGTTCTGTCCAAGTTATTATTAAACATCATCTTATTGCATAAATGTTTGTGTTTCAGCTTGAAAGCGGAAGCAACAATTTCCGAAAACGGAAGTTAGACGGAGCGCTGTAATCTTTTTCTTTCTTTCTTTTTTTTTTTTTTTTTTTTCTTTTTCTTTTTTTCGCGATGCCCTCTCTGCTTTGTGTTGTTGCTAAATGTTTTGCTCCATAAATATTCGTATTTAAGTTTGAAAATGGAGGAAAATTTTCCGAAAACGGAAGCTCGACGGAACAAAGATGAATCCCATGATCGTAATTTGGTTTTCGGCGATGTTTCTTCTGTCCAAATATTCTGCTAAATAGCACTTTTTTGCGGAAATGTTTGTGTTTCAGTTTCAAAATAAAGGCAAACATTTCCAAAAACAGAAGCTAAAGGGAGATAATATTTATTTCTACGTGATCGCATTTTTTTTTCTCGGTATTCCGCCGTCCTATACATCGTTGTTAAATCATTTAGTTAAAGGGCATCCTGAAAGTTTTGCCTCGTCCTTCATAAGATTTTTTTTTTTTTTTTGTAGCAGCAAAAATGTGAAACTTGGTGGCAAAATACTTGGACATATTGTTAATAATGCTAGCCTATTCAAACTATTGTCCATCGCTTTCTATACATTTCCGCCATCTTTGAACCCATTGGTAAAATCCATTTTGGTTCCCGAGACTGTCGTTTCACCCATGAGTTCACAGCCTCTTTAACGTCTGTCACGTCATCGAAACGTTCCCCACAAAGAGTGTTTTTCAAAGGGGCAAACAGGAAAAAGTCTAAGGGAGCCAAATCAGGAGTGTAGGGGGCTGGAGCATTACCGTCCACCCCATTTTGACAATAGCCTGGGAAGTCTCCGGTGAGATGTGGGGACGTGCGTTATCATGGTGTAAAACAACACTATGAAGTGGTACTCTCATTTTAAATACACGAACTTGCGAATACGCAAGGAACACTTAGTAAATCCGTTTATTTTCATGGTGAAAATTTGTATAAAGATTCACCAAGCTTTCACACTCCAGTGGGAGACTTTCTCAAGGCAATGCAGACATACAAATTTGCACCACGAAAATAAACGGATTTACTACGCTGTAAGCGTTCCGTGATTACCATGAAGCGGAACGCCAAGTATTTTCCTTCCGATAGCTTCCTTTAGCTTCTTCAATGTCTGCACATAATGAGCACTGTTGTCCCAGAAAATTATCACCATCATTTTCCCTGCGGAACGGGTTGTTTTCATCTTTTTCTGTCGAGTTGAAGATGGGCGGTGTCATTTTTATTGATGCACGTTTTGTTTCTTTCCACCTTTTTCTGTCGAGTTGAAGATGTGCGGTGTCATATCATTGACGCACGTTTTGTTTCTTTTCACCTTTTTCTGTCGAGTTGAAGATGTGCGGTGTCATTTCATTGACGCACGTTTTGTTTCTTTTCACCTTTTTCTGTCGAGTTGAAGATGTGCGGTGTCATTTCATTGACGCACGTTTTGTTTCTTTTCGCCTTTTTCTGTCGAGTTGAAGATGTGCGGTGTCATATCATTGACGCACGTTTTGTTTCTTTTCACCTTTTTCTGTCGAGTTGAAGATGTGCGGTGTCATTTCATTGACGCACGTTTTGTTTCTTTTCACCTTTTTCTGTCGAGGTGAAGATGTGCGGTGTCATTTCATTGACGCACGTTTTGTTTCTTTTCACCTTTTTCTGTCCAGTTGAAGATGTGCGGTGTCATTTCATTGACGCACGTTTTGTTTCTTTTCACCTTTTTCTGTCGAGTTGAAGATGTGCGGTGTCATTTCATTGACGCACGTTTTGTTTCTTTTCACCTTTTTCTGTCGAGGTGAAGATGTGCGGTGTCATTTCATTGACGCACGTTTTGTTTCTTTTCACCTTTTTCTGTCGAGTTGAAGATGTGCGGTGTTATTTCATTGACGCACGTTTTGTTTCTTTTCACCTTTTTCTGTCGAGGTGAAGATGTGCGGTGTCATTTCATTGACGCACGTTTTGTTTCTTTTCACCTTTTTCTGTCGAGTTGAAGATGTGCGGTGTTATTTCATTGACGCACGTTTTGTTTCTTTTCATCTTTTTCTGTCGAGGTGAAGATGTGCGGTGTTATTTCATTGACGCACGTTTTGTTTCTTTTCACCTTTTTCTGTCGAGTTGAAGATGTGCGGTGTTATTTCATTGACGCACGTTTTGTTTCTTTTCACCGTTTTCTGTCGAGGTGAAGATGTGCGGTGTCATTTCATTGACGCACGTTTTGTTTCTTTTCACCTTTTTCTGTCGAGTTGAAGATGTGCGGTGTTATTTCATTGACGCACGTTTTGTTTCTTTTCACCTTTTTCTGTCGAGGTGAAGATGTGCGGTGTCATTTCATTGACGCACGTTTTGTTTCTTTTCACCTTTTTCTGTCGAGGTGAAGATGTGCGGTGTCATTTCATTGACGCACGTTTTGTTTCTTTTCACCTTTTTCTGTCCAGTTGAAGATGTGCGGTGTCATTTCATTGACGCACGTTTTGTTTCTTTTCACCTTTTTCTGTCGAGTTGAAGATGTGCGGTGTTATTTCATTGACGCACGTTTTGTTTCTTTTCACCTTTTTCTGTCGAGGTGAAGATGTGCGGTGTCATTTCATTGACGCACGTTTTGTTTCTTTTCACCTTTTTCTGTCGAGTTGAAGATGTGCGGTGTTATTTCATTGACGCACGTTTTGTTTCTTTTCACCTTTTTCTGTCGAGGTGAAGATGTGCGGTGTCATTTCATTGACGCACGTTTTGTTTCTTTTCACCTTTTTCTGTCGAGTTGAAGATGTGCGGTGTTATTTCATTGACGCACGTTTTGTTTCTTTTCACCTTTTTCTGTCGAGGTGAAGATGTGCGGTGTCATTTCATTGACGCACGTTTTGTTTCTTTTCACCTTTTTCTGTCGAGGTGAAGATGTGCGGTGTCATTTCATTGACGCACGTTTTGTTTCTTTTCACCTTTTTCTGTCGAGTTGAAGATGTGCGGTGTCATTTCATTGACGCACGTTTTGTTTCTTTTCACCTTTTTCTGTCGAGTTGAAGATGTGCGGTGTCATTTCATTGACGCACGTTTTGTTTCTTTTCACCTTTTTCTGTCGAGTTGAAGATGTGCGGTGTTATTTCATTGACGCACGTTTTGTTTCTTTTCACCTTTTTCTGTCGAGTTGAAGATGTGCGGTGTCATTTCATTGACGCACGTTTTGTTTCTTTTCACCTTTTTCTGTCGAGGTGAAGATGTGCGGTGTCATTTCATTGACGCACGTTTTGTTTCTTTTCACCTTTTTCTGTCGAGTTGAAGATGTGCGGTGTCATTTCATTGACGCACGTTTTGTTTCTTTTCACCTTTTTCTGTCGAGGTGAAGATGTGCGGTGTCATTTCATTGACGCACGTTTTGTTTCTTTTCACCTTTTTCTGTCGAGGTGAAGATGTGCGGTGTCATTTCATTGACGCACGTTTTGTTTCTTTTCACCTTTTTCTGTCGAGTTGAAGATGTGCGGTGTTATTTCATTGACGCACGTTTTGTTTCTTTTCACCTTTTTCTGTCGAGGTGAAGATGTGCGGTGTCATTTCATTGACGCACGTTTTGTTTCTTTTCACCTTTTTCTGTCGAGGTGAAGATGTGCGGTGTCATTTCATTGACGCACGTTTTGTTTCTTTTCACCTTTTTCTGTCGAGGTGAAGATGTGCGGTGTCATTTCATTGACGCACGTTTTGTTTCTTTTCACCTTTTTCTGTCGAGTTGAAGATGTGCGGTGTTATTTCATTGACGCACGTTTTGTTTCTTTTCACCTTTTTCTGTCGAGGTGAAGATGTGCGGTGTCATTTCATTGACGCACGTTTTGTTTCTTTTCACCTTTTTCTGTCGAGGTGAAGATGTGCGGTGTCATTTCATTGACGCACGTTTTGTTTCTTTTCACCTTTTTCTGTCGAGTTGAAGATGTGCGGTGTCATTTCATTGACGCACGTTTTGTTTCTTTTCACCTTTTTCTGTCGAGTTGAAGATGTGCGGTGTCATTTCATTGACGCACGTTTTGTTTCTTTTCACCTTTTTCTGTCGAGTTGAAGATGTGCGGTGTTATTTCATTGACGCACGTTTTGTTTCTTTTCACCTTTTTCTGTCGAGGTGAAGATGTGCGGTGTCATTTCATTGACGCACGTTTTGTTTCTTTTCACCTTTTTCTGTCGAGTTGAAGATGTGCGGTGTCATTTCATTGACGCACGTTTTGTTTCTTTTCACCTTTTTCTGTCCAGTTGAAGATGTGCGGTGTCATTTCATTGACGCACGTTTTGTTTCTTTTCACCTTTTTCTGTCGAGTTGAAGATGTGCGGTGTCATTACATTAGCGCTCGTTTTGTTCTTGGGTCATGAAAGAACACCCAGATTTCATTTCCCGTTACAACATTAGAGAAAAGCACCTCGTCTTGCCTCTAATAACAGTCCAAGAGGTTCCGACACATGTCCACCCTTTGCTCACATTGTTCACGGGTTAGATTTCTTGGGATCCACTTTGAACAAATTTTCCTGTATCCCAGATCCCTAACTAATGTTTGCATAGCACTATGACCACAATGAATTGCATCACACAACTTCCTGGATGGTGACACGACGATCAGCTGTGACGAGGTCTTTCACTCTTTGCCTGTTGGCATCTGTCACTGCAGTTGCGGATTTTCCACTTCGTTGTTTGTCAGACACTGAACTTTCTCCCTCTCGAAACCTCTTCATCCATCTTCGGACATTACTGATATCGATTGTAGCAGCTCCATACGCACCCAGGAGTTCTTCTGTGGATTTCTGAGGCCTTACAACCCTCTTTTTCCAGGAATTCAATTACGGCTTGTTGCTTTTCTGTCATTCGTGACCTTTATTTCCGATTCGGGAAAAAAAAAAAATCCCACATTGGTAACATATCATAGTACATGTCAGTGCAGTTTCATTAAAATCACTTCAAATTTTTAAAAGTTATTAAGGAGCAGGCATTATTTTCAGGATGCCCCATCATGTACATAAATGTTTTCATTTAGGATTGAAAATGGAAGGGAACATTTTCGTAAAAGGAAGTTGGAGCAAAGATTTCTCGTGTTTTCCTGGGAGAAAAGGGGGGGTATTTTTTCCTCGTAGTGGTCCCTCTGACCAGTATTTGTAGTTAAATGTCATTGTATTCCATAAATTCTTGTGTTTCAGCTTGAAAATAAAGGCGAGAATTTCCGACAAGGGAGTTTGGACGGGAATTCATGGACTCTCTTTTTTTATTGTGTTTTTATTTCTACCAGTGCAAATTTTTGTGTTGCCCATTGACCACACTGCATATTATTTTGTGACACCACGATATCCATCGCAGCTTGAGCAGGAACTTTCTGTTAAGGGGCAAGGCCGTCTAGAAAGCACAAGACCATGACATTACAGAGATGAGTTCCCTCCGTTTGTGAGGTCACTCTCATGTTGCACGGCTTGATACGTCAGTATCGTGTTTGACGTCATACACACCAGCATCGAGAAAGCCTTGGTCTTCGCGTGTCGTCACTTAAGGAGGGAACTCATCTCGCTAATATCATGGCCTTGTATTTTTCAGACGGCCTTGTATGGGCAATTTTTCAGACGGCCAGCACGTCCAGAGCTTAATTAATTGAGAAAGGCAGATCCACTTCTTCACTAGAAACATTAAAAAAAAAAAAAATGAAAGAGTACCCTCGTACTCTTTGAAGGTAATTTATGTTATGCATCTTTCGCGTGCCAAAATCTTTCTGCGTGTGAAACAAAACGAGTTATTCGATAGTACGCATTTATTTATGTACAGCACATTGCATCGCGTTACTCACGACCACACCGAACCACAATCCGGAACATATAGAGTGTTCATGGTAAATGTAGAAAATTTATGTATATAACAAAACGATTAATTGAAACATGATTATACATATACGTTTTATTGAAGCAAAAATTGTGTAGTTGATGCACAAACTCACTTCGTAATTATTCAATAAACCTGCTGTTGGCGGCGATGACGGTCTAAATCCTTCAGCGGAATCGGTCTCAGACAACGGCGACCTGGGCCTTGTTCGTGTGGGTCATAACACTGGAGATGGCATGTCAGATAGAGTTAAGGATGTTATGATGATGTTTTTACACTGGCGTGCAAAAATTAAGGACGAGACGGTTTTTCGAATGTAACGTCGTGCAGAAGTGCTCCACGTCGACTCAAATCATACCATAAGATCCCCAAGATGTAAGAATATGGGACAAGTGAGAAAAACCGTCCAAACAAGGAATCCAAAGGATACAAAGGCACTTTATTGAAAAGGTAACTTCGAGTACAACTGGACAGAAGACAGAAACGTCCATGTGACAGGCCGCTTCCAAGAAAAATCCAGTCTTTAGTAGGGGATATGATCACCCCTGACTGCGTTGCAGAATTTACAACGTCTTTCCATGCTGAGGACGAGGTTGTCAAGGAGCTGTTGAGGCATCGCGGCCCATTCCTCTTGTAGCACCAATCGCAGCTGCGGAATGGTTGCTGGCGGCTGGTGACGTGCTGCCAAGCGTCTCCCGAGAAGGTCCCACACGTGCTCGATTAGATTTAGGTCCAGGGACTTTGCGGACCAATCCAACAGCTCTGCGACAGCCACTGTACGATGAGGTATATCGTTGTCGTCCACGAAGAGAAACTCAGGATCCACAGCACCTCTAAACAGACGCACGTGGGGCAGGAGAACCTCGGTACAATAGCGGACACCAGTGACTGAACCTCCTTGGAAGATGTGGAGGTCAGTACGGCTACCAAGCATGATACCACCCCAAACGAGAACTCACCACCTCCAAACCGGTCCCTTTCGATGATGTTGGAGGTGTGATTGCGTGTTCCTTGCTCTCTCTAGATGTGTATACGTCCAGAATCGCTCGTCAGACTAAATCGGCTCTCAGCCGTAAAGAGAACTCGTCCCTATTGCTGATGTGTCTAGTTCTTGTGTTCCTGGCACAGCATAAATCACCGTCTCCGATGAGCAGGCGTTAATGGCACACACCGTACTGGTCGTCGTGCAAATAGACCACCTTTGTGCAGCCTCCTGGCCACGGTAAAACGCGATAACGGACGTCCAGTTGTCTGTTGCATGTGCCTTGCGATTTATTCCGCTGTCTGCCGTCTGTCTCTTCTCGCCTGTAGGACAATATACCGGTCGTCCGCCGCCGTGGTTGCTCATGGACGACCACTGCTAAACTCTCGGACAGCTGTTCCTGTCGTGTGAAATGCTCTCCAAGCTCGTGAAACGATGCTGTGAGCGATCCCGAACTCCTCGGCCACACTAGTCACACTTCGACCTTCTTCTAACTTCTCAATGACGCGACCTCGGGTAAAGTCATCCAGATGTCGTCTACTGGAGTGCCTGTTGGCCATACCACACGATAGCAGCAACTCGACGTCGTTCAAACCGATGTACACCGTGCAATAGCTTTCGCCATTTTACTGAGCGTACACCGCCCTTGTGCTTTACACCCTTCCGACCCCCCCACGTCATGCTGCATATATGCGCATGCCCTACCTTCTATCTCCTCTGAGTGGTCTTTCGGTCCGTTCTGCCTGCTCGTTCCGCTGTTATGCTAATTTCTCCTCTTCGTCCTTAATTTTTACACACCAGTGTACGTTGATCTCTCTTTCAAGAGTACGCCCCACATATAGTAATCCAAGGGATTCAAGTCGAGGGAGCTTGGGAGCCAAACATCTGGAGAACAGTGGTAAGGCACGTTCTCTTCAAGCCATTTTTGAGTCTCTTTGGCCGTGTGGGCTGGGGCAGAGTTCTGTTGGAAGATGTAAAGCCTCCGGTCAGCAATGACGTCCATCCAGGAATTCATTACATCTTTCGGCACCTTAATGTACACATCTGCATTGACCCTTAAACCAGGGACGTCACTAGACTTCGAAATCAGCATGGGCGCCGGGTGGGCGAGCATTATTTTGGGTGTGGCAAGCTTCATAGTATTTTTTCCTCTTTTTTTTTCGAACCACTGAAAGAACTAATTTTTAATATTCATTACTACCCACTACAAAGGAATGTGTGCAATCCTCACCCCCTCGAACTTGACACACACACACACACACACACGCACATACACGGATCTGACTATTGTTACTCCATTGGTGTAAGATACATGTGTTACTAGAATGTCGCCTTCGACTTTTTTCTTGCTCTGAAATGCATTATCTTAAATTGCTTTTCAAAATTTTGCAGCGACTTTGCCTTTCACTCCTTTCCTACAAAGCAGTCTTCGGCCATTTCCTGCACTTTCACTGTCCCGGGGGAATTTTAAGAGCGCTGGTGTAGCTGTACACTCCACTTTCCATGTTGAAATCCCCTTTTTGTAAAAACAACAAACAGCAGAGCGATTAGTAGTGACTCCCTCAGTGAATTCCTATCCACCCTTCTGATTAGCAATCTGGCCATACAAACCTGAAAAAGAGGCTTAAACTAAGGAATTGGAAGAGTGGAGAACAATTGAATTTTCATGGCCCTTCGGATGCTAAATAGATACACTTTCTATGGAGACGTAAACAGCGCACTTCCTAGGGGGAAACATGTAGGGCTACATGATATAAAACACAAGATTTATTACTTGGAGAAGTCCAGATTATATTCTAAAGTTAAATACATTGAAAAATGACTGGGTGGGCGGCAGGGTGGGCAAGACAAATTGTAGCATCCCCTTAGCGACGCCCCTGCCTTAAACCCTTCTCAAAGAAGTAAGGAAGTATGGTATCCTACTCGCTGGAAATGACTCCGAGGACCATGGCAGGAAAATTTGTGTGCATGACCCGGGGCACGTCATCAGAGTTCTTGTTCTTGCACGACCACCTGTCATTCCTCCTGTTGACCTTCTGGTCCTGGTCAAAATTCTTATCAGTGTGCTTGACTTTGCTGAGCAGTTGTCAGACGTCTTTCCTGCATGATCTGGTCCATGAACTGACCCCTCTTAAGAACGTAGGAGCTGCAGCGGAGGTCCTCGTGGATGACACAGTGGATAATAACATTAGCAAAACCCAACTCCTTGCCCTAGTGGGCAGCGTTCGTGACTGCCATGGAGAAGACCTCAGGTTCGATCCCAGGCAGGTACAAACGCTGGATCTACTAAATATCCGCCGTGCGTCGGATGGGCACGTTAAGCCGTCGGACCTCGGGTACCCCCCCCCCCCCCGTAATAAATATGGGCGTCTTCCTCCCCTTTCTACTTCGCTTCCGTTTCACTTTCCTATCGGGCACTCTAGCCCAAATCTCCTAGCTTCCTATTTCTAAGGGTTGTTTAAGACCTGGGGTCAGACACTCCCTTCTTAAAATCCTCTACATACGATCTGATCTGATCCTTAAATAAGGCGATTTCGGGCATCCAGATAGTGTTGGAGCAATGGTCATGCTTCTTATGCTTGGTAAGGATGTTGTCGGGGTCCTCTATGTTGTCGGCGTTGGTATCCTTCCAATTCCGGACGTCCCAGTTCCGGACACCCAGGTAAACGTCCCAATTCCGGACAACTCCCTAGTTCCCCAAGTAGTGATTTAAAAGTCGAAATATTGTGGCATGATGTCAAATGTGTTTTTTATGTTCAAGAGTAAATTATTTAAGAAGTTTTGCTTTTTTTGTGCTGCAATTCTTAATTTTTACTTACTTACTTGCATTCTTATGCTCTGTATTTTTGTATAAATCGGAAAAGGTCCTTAAACACTGTTACACGCACGACAGTTTATGACAGTGTGTGTGTGTTTTTTATGTATGTGTTCATAAGGCATTTCAAAGAGGGCCTTAGCTCCCCTCAAAGAATAAAATTTTCACATAATTAACTTTGGCATAAGTATTTTGTAGTACTTTGTATTGTTACAAAACCAAGGCAACAGTTTTAATCACAACATGCGCATTTGTGTTACACGCAGTAAAGTACAATAATTTTGGTTTTACGAAAAATACCTGTAGGTCCAAATAATTTATATTAAAACGATTATAAAACCTAGTTAATAAAATGGAATTTCAAAATTTCAGTAATTGGAAACTAATAATTTTTTGCAAAAGGGCCTAGAAGATATTTTTTGCTGGGGGATGGGGGACGAGTTTTTCCGGCACGCCACGGCATAAAAGTAAATATTTACTAAACTAAAGTGGAGGCAATAGTAACTATTTCGACTGTTTAGCTTTTCAGAAGCAATATTTATTTTATTGTTATTATTATTATATATTATTCAGATTTAGACGAACGTAAAAAACGACCTTGACACCGACAAAATGTGAGGTAGCTACGAAAGTCCATCTGCACATGCGCAATCTAAAAATCTGACCTAAAGTTAGAACGAAAAGTTGAATTGCAAGTTTGTTAGTGAGGGGGACTGGTAATTTTTGGTCTAGGATATTACAGGTTACACCTCAGCGTGTTATACATCATTTTAAAGCTATTGTCAATAGCAAGAAGCCAAACTTCGCTACGACCCACCGTTTTCATAGCATCAAAAATACATTTTCTGTAATGGCTTTTATCACATTTAGCATGAGGTTCTCGTCAATTACGCTGATAGCAATGAGATATTGTTACGTTTCAGTAACACGTGATGAAATAATGTTCAGCGGTAGTTTAGAAATATATAGCGCTGAACAACAATGTAATTAAATATTGTTGCGTCACTTCATGGGACAGAAAGTAAATCCCAAGTAACAAACTTCGACGTAACGTAAATCAGTAACGGAAGTAGTCAAAACCATTATTGAAATCTGATTTTTGAATGCTGTTACGTCGAAGTTTTTTACTTTACTATTGTCGGGAAAGATGCATAGCCTCATAAAAATCTAAAAACAAGAAAGATGACACCGAATTTTCGAGTGTAATGATCACGTCTTTTGAATCCGTTCTGATGCGAATTAAATTTACCAAAGCTATTCAAGATCAATGGAACCGGTATGGAAAACAGCAATATATGACGAAGAAAGAAGTTTTTTAATTGTTTTTTTAATCCCGCAGATATTGCTACAAACGGAAACGGCAGCTTACGCCCTCTGGTGGCAGATTTGTGCGTTAAGAAAAATTTGAAAATATGTGAGAAACATTTCGCAGCGGAAACGCTCTCCAACAAAAATAGAATTCATACAAGCAGAGATATCGACAAATACAAGATATGAATCTACGCCCCCCGGCGGGAAAACTATGCATTATTTTAAGAAGAAAGTATTTTCAGAAGGTTTTTCGATGAGAGCGGCATCGGTCCATGAAATAATTTTTTCAATCGAGTTTTCAGGAGCTCAGGCTTGCTGCAATTACATCAGACGTAGAAGTTAACTCTTACGCCCCCTGGTGGCCAAGCCATTCTTTATCAAATATTAGAAATTACATACAAAGCATTTCTTATCAGGAACTGCATCTGATGCAGAAAGAATTTTTCAAATCTGAGTTTTAGAAGCATAGATATTGAGGAAAACGCAATTTACCTTTACGTTCCCTAACAGAAAGTTTATGCATTACTTTAAGATTTTGAAATTACATGAGAAACAGTTTACACCGGAAACGCTATCTAACAAAGAAGGAATTTTTCAAATCCGATTTTTAGGGGCAGAGATATTGACAGAAATAAGATATAAATCTACGGCCTCTGATGGAGAAATCATGCATTGTTTTAAGAAGAAAATATTCTCAAATGTTTATCGATATGAGCGGTATCGGTCTACGAAACGAATTTTTTCAATCGGGCTTTTAGAAGCTGAGATTTTGCTGCAAATACCCACGGAGCAGAAATTTAACGCTTACGCCCCCTGGTGGCCAAACCACATTTTATAAAAAATTAGAAATTACAATAGAAAAAATTCCCACCAGGAGCTGTATCCGGTGCTGAAAGAATTTTTCAAATCGGAGTTTCAGAAGCAGAGATATCGGGGAAAGCGCAATTTACCTTTACTCCCCCTATCGAAAAGTCAATGAATTACTTAAAATTTTTGAAATAATATGAGAGACATGTCGCACCAGAAACTCTGTTCAACAATGATGAAAATTTTCAAATCGGACCATTAGAAGCAGAGATATTGACAAAACCAAGATATATATCTATGCCCCCTGGCGGGGAAAGCATGCATTATTTTAAGAAGAAAATACTCCGAGAAGGTTTGTCTACGTGAGTAGCATCGGTCCACATAAGATTTTTTCAATCATGATTTTTAGAAGCTCAGATTTTGCTGCAAATACATCAGAAGCAGAAATCAACACTTACGCCCCCTGGTGGCCAAAACATTTTATACCAAAAATTAGAAATTATATGCAAAATATTTCCCATCACGAGCTGTATCCGCTGAAGGAAAAAAATTAAATCAAAGTTTTAGAAGCAGAGATATCTGGGGAAAAACAATTTACTTTTACGACCCCTAGCGGAGAATCTATGCCTAACTTGGAAAAGTGACTATACCTAAAATAATCTTCGACAGAAATGGAATCGAAAAGTAAAAGAATTTTTTTTAATTGGATGTTTAAAAGCAAATATATGGAATACAATGTGTTTTGAATTCGATATCATCTACATTTACTCCCTCTGGCGGCGAAATTTTGCACCAAAAAGAAACAAAAACAACAACAACGAAATAAAGGATCATCATTCGCAGATTTCAAGCTTTCTAATGCAAAAAGAATTTTTCAAATCGGACTGTTAATTGCACAGATATCGTGTCTACAGACTGACGGACGGATAAATCGATAACATAAGCACGATCTTTTTGCAAAAGACGTGCTAAAAATATGGTCCGCCACTTTCACGGTTCTTGATATTCTGATTTTCATGGCTGTGGGGCTGAGAAAGAAAAAAGAGAAAAAGAACGGGCTTTATACTGTTGGCCGTGTCTTGAAGCAAACGCTTGGGCTAAAGATGGTATGGCTCCCTAGGTGGCGCAGTGATCTAAGCGCTGGCTCATAACTGTTCGCCGGAAAGAGTCTTAGTTTGAATCCCGATGAGGTATGGATGTTGTGTTGCTTACGGTACTGGCTCTTTCCCTTCTCTGGAACAAGAGTGCCTAAATTAAGGGGACCAGACATTGGACACTGATTTGAGGACAAAAGGGCGCGGCGTCCCCAAATCAGCAGTTCATTTGGGGACACTTACATATTCAATATAAATATGCAAATCTTTTTGTCACAAAACTGCATTGCTTCAATAAGTGTGATTTGCATATGAAAATTTGTGTCTTAAAAGGATATATCTTGTAGAATGTTGGTAATTTTTAGTGACAAAGTAGAACTATGATGACGAGAAAATATCAGCATAAGTAAAATGCTTTACCTTAGGTATGTGTGTCGAATTAAAATCAAGCTGCACACCAAAAATTTTTCATTTTGCCGAAGTTCTTCGAGGAACTCAAAACAAGTGCAGTCGAAATTTGACCGTGCCAGTGGTGCAGTGTTTTAGTGCAGGTCACTGACGATGATTCGTACAAGTTGGCACGGGTTGGAGTCCCGAATGAGGCATGGGTGGTGTGTTTGTCTTACAGCACTTGCTCTCTCCCTTCCCTAGAACGAATGTCTCTAAGTTAGAGACCGGTGACTGCTTATAGTCCTCTGAGTTGCTCGCGGTGGTCGTTAAACTCGGAAAGAAGAAAAACAAAAATAGGCAAAATTTGTTTTCACAAGAAGCATGTCGGAAAATTAGTATAACAAAAACTACTTTTAAGAACATTTCTCATTAGAAATCTAACGAGCTAATGAGGAAGTGTAAATTCGAGGACATTTGAGGACAAACAACAAACTTTGAGGACAATTTGCGTCCCCAAAGGGACTTCTGGTCAGCTTAGCCTAAATTAGGGACGGGTGACTGCTTCTAGACTATTGAGTTGCTCCTCCTGGTCAAGTTAATTCCGTAGACGGTGTGATGCAATTTGTCGAAAACCTAATAGAATTTAGTTTGAACTCACTCTCTATTTCCCATTTAATTTCTCAAACCACTTTCAAATTCTTTGACTCGAGAATGATCACAGCAGTGTTTTTTCCAATCTGGGTTAACAATACGTTTTGTGTTTTATACTTTTCTAGACACAAATAAAGTTTCAAAAAAAAAAAAGTACAGAGATTTGTGCTAATAAATACCCCCCCCCCCCCCCCCGCTTGGGAGAGAAACATCATTAAAAAATACTGCAGACGAAAGAAACTCGCCTTTAAGTATGTTAAGTATGGTTAAAAGAAACATTAACGGGATAACGGATTCTCACAACACAACCGAAAAGGGCACGCCTCGCCATTTCTTGAATACAATAATTTTAAAGCCAGTAGTACAGTATAAAACCTATATCATAGGCTACGTCTATAACGAAGTAAATTTCTCCGTCATTTCTATCCGCGCCAGGATTCGAACCCGGGTCCCCTCATTCCGGAATAAGTTGCTCTACCAATTGAGCTACGCGGACGTTTTATTCTGATTCCTATCTGCCTTTATGTCGTGTGCGTCCTTCTGGCAGGTACGTTACATCATCTCCCCCTTATTTTTTTTTATTTATTTATTTTTTTTTTCTGAAGTGCTGGAGAAGGGATTCTCTTATTTTTCCTATCTCGCGGTGTGGAAATAACATCACACCATTGCGAGATTTTGAACGGTGGGGTCATCCGGATAGTTCGGGCGCCATTATAACGAAGTAAATTTCTCCGTCATTTTTATCCGCGCCAGGATTCGAACCCGGGTCCCCTCATTCCGGAATAAGTTGCTCTACCAATTGAGCTACGCGGACGTTTTATTCTGATTCCTATCTGCCTTTATGTCGTGTGCGTCCTTCTGGCAGGTACGTCACATCTCCTGGTACGTTACACGTCTTAGAGGTCTGCACGATCTGGGCTGGCCCGCCAAGCCCGAGTCCGCTCGACCCGGACTTTTATCCAGACACTTACGACCTGGCCGGGCTGGGCTAAATCGACCCATTCTTTTTATCGCATTGGTAAAGAAAGAAAAAAGTCGTGTTCCCCGATTTCCTGGCGTGTTAAACTGTTTACCTAACTGTTCCTAGGGGCACTCACAGTGTTTTTACCAATCTGTAGGTTTTGAGATGGTAAAACCATTTTGGGGCTTGTTGACAGCAAAAAGATTCGACCCCGAGCGAGTGTGTGTGTGTGTGTGTGTGTGTGTGTGTGTGTGTGTGTGTGTGTGTGTGTGTGTGCGTGCGTGTTTGCGTGCGTGTGTGTGTTTGTATGACAGAGTGGGACGACATGGATTTTTTTCTTCTATCCCTAATCTGTATAGGGATTGGCTTTTGTAGTGTTACCTCTTACTAGTTCAGAGAAAGGGAGATTCTGAACGCGCTTAGTCTTCCTTTTTCTCTCTTTCCAAAGGTTATATTTTTCGATAATTGACAAAGTTTAGTTAATATTTTTAGGCTTACATTCAACTAAATAGTTTCAATAATATATCATTTCATTATTTAATTTTCACATTTTAATAAAATATAATAGAAAGACAAAAAAATATCAAATGCCACATCACGGGCCGGGCCGAGTGTCTGCTATTTGAAAAGGGCCGGACCGGACTGGGCCTTAAACGCACGGGCTTGGGCCAGGCAGGGCTCACCAAATTAGGCCCGTGCAGACCTCTACTACCTCTGTCCCTAACGCGCTGACGTCATCAGTACTTGCAGCGCCATCTGCTTTTATCCGGTGGCAGAACTCGCAACTAAGCTCACAGCTATCGCACGATACGTAAAATCAAGGTGAAATGCCGGAAAATTAAATAAGGTTATTAAGACAAACGACTTCATCTGTAGCAGCAACATGCACGCGTGCTCGAACAACTGTCTGCGACGTTTGTTCTGTTACGTAAGTGTTATGTCGTGTTCATTTTCTTAGCGTTGCAGAGTAATTTCATTAAAAAGAATCAGCGTTATTTTATTTCATAAAAAGGAACGAGTGAAATTGTAAGAAAGAAACTGAAGGCGTAGTTTTGATTCACTGTGATGGAAAAAATATATATTGGTTCCATGGAATTTTTTCTTTGCAGTACAAAACGGAAGAAGATAAAGCTGAAAGAATTGCGAGAATTTTGTTGTTGGTGACCTATCTTATAGACTGCCCATTAATAATTCAACCGTTTGTTATAGTTATGTATATGTATTTTACGATTCATGTGTTATAAAAATTTCAGCCACAGCTTTTTTACCCGTGCATGGCGCTGGCTATGAGCTAGTTTCGATATACTACGCATTTGTACTCAATGGCGAACCGAAAAAATTCGGAGCCCCCAGCTAAAATTATATTCGAGGCCCTTTTACGAAAATCTATTAGCTTTCAATTATTGAAAATTTTAAACTCCACATTAACTGGATTTGTTTTAATAATTCATATTTTTTGGGAACATACAGGTATTTTTCTTAAAATCAAAATTATTGCACTTTATATCGTGTGTATCACAAATGTGCACGCTGTAATTAAAATAATTGCCCTAGTTTTATACAAATACAAAGTGCTATACAAGACACTTACGCTAAAGTTAATTGTAACATGCAAATTTTATTCTTTTAGGGAGCTAAGACCAGACTCTTTTAAATGTGTTAAGGAACACACACACACACACACATAACGAGCAACTGCAGTGTGACAGTGTCTAACGACCTTTTCCGATTCATACGAAAATACAGAACATAAGTCAACAAATAAATAAGAAACAATTAAGAATTGTGGCACGAAAAAACTAAACCACTTAAATTATTTACTCTTGAACATAAAAAACGCATTTAAGGTCGGCGTCAAGTGAGCATGCGCCGCTATACTTGCAATGGTGAAACTTGAGTTACATAAGTTCGCATACAAGAAATGCTTCCTGACTCTTGAAAAATGGCAGACGGATGAAGAAAACACTGAACTATAGGCAGTGGCTTGCAAATTCCAGAAAACAATTATAGGGAATATTTTAAAATGAAGTTTCCGCGTGTTGGAGTAGTGTTGCATATCGTTAATAGGTGGCGCTGTACTTACGTTAAGTACTGGAAACGTGGCACTTCCTTACCTTTTTTCTTGAATGTTAAAAGTTTTCATACAAACAATAATAACTGAGTGGTTATAGACTTTTGTTTAGGATATCAGTAATTATTTAAATCTACTTTACAGTTTATTGGCTGTTCTACCCGTAAGCTTATGTAAATCAGAAATCAGATGCTGGTGATCTAAGACACTGACAGAAGCTTCTTCGGAAATTGCCATCTGATAAGGGAAAGACTTCACGAAACTCACTAACAAAATAAGACTTCACACGAACTTCAAGAAGTCGCAAAAACAGCGAGATTTTCAACGTCATCTAGGAGCACAAGACTGCATTGGATATGCCTTTATCTTAGTGGCATAACCATGTCTCAAAATCTAAGGGGAGTCCGATAGCCCATTCTCTGTATACATATATATACAATATTATATTATATCATCATCATCATCACTGTCAACCATTATCGATCCACTGCTGAATGAAAGTCTCCCCAAGGTTCTTCCACAATTGTCTGTCTTGAGCCTGTCTCACCCATGTCACTCCGGCATGCTTTCGAATTTCATCCATCCATCTCCCATAGGGCCTTCTTCTGGGCCTTTTTCTGTCCCTCGGAATCCAGTCTAAAATTTCGGTTGTCCATCGGTGGTCAGTTGTTCTGGCAACATGTCCATACATACCGTATAAGATACAGTTTGGGACCCCCTCGCCCTACACACCCACGCGCAAGAGCAAAGCAGTTGCTGAGGCGCGATCTAACGGGCACGACATAGGCGCCTCTGTTGGCGAAATGTGGAACTTAGCGAACACAACTGTAAAATTATGATAGATGGGGCAGAAATGTAAATGCCGCACCGGTGGCTCAGTGGTCTAAGCGATGGCCTCTGATCATTCGTCCGAACGGGGCTCGGGTTCGAATCCCGTGAGGCATGGATGTTGTGTTTGTTTTACGGCACTGGCTCTCTCCCTTCCCTGGAACCAGTGACCCTAAATTAGGGACGGGCGACTGCTTATAGCCCATTGTGTTGCACACGGTGGTCGTTAAACCTCCAAAAAAAATAAAAAAAATAAATGTAAATTACAAAGTTGTAGAACTGGCTTTGTTTATTATGAATCGATATCGCTGTTTTATTAAGTACACATTATACACGTGTTTGCATTCTACGAAAAATTACAATCTTATATTATTAAATTTAGTTGGTTCACATCATTAAGTGTGGATTATATCATCATATTCCGAAAAAAAAATTTTTTTTTGAGGGTGGGGTCCTTTACATTGAGGATCCCCGACTCTGAAAATATGGGGGTCCTGACCCCCCCCCCGGACCCGCAGTGGTTACGCTAATGCTTTATCTTCACCTTAACATAATGCTACAATGTTTTATACATAGTAAATATTTTATCTCGAGTCTGTTGTAAAAAAAAGGACACAGGTCTCTCTTTCTTCGTCCTTACGAAGAACATTTTTAGTGCATTATATTCTGAAGGATGTATAGTTATGTACGAACAACAGAGTTAGAAACGCGTCACGGATCAGCGGCCCAATGGGTAGACTATTTCTTGCAGGTCAAACGGGTCGGGTCCAGGTATTTCTGACCCGATTTCAACCCGGTTTTACTTTCGTTTTATTCTTGAAAAAAAAAAAGCATTTTTCAAAGAAAAATACGTATTGTGGAATTTTGTATTTGATGCTGGTGCCAGCGGAATGAAAAATGATTTGTCATACAAAAATATTGCCGTCTCTTTCGTAAAGCAAAGAAGATTTTCATCGACCGACGATACGGAGCAGACGCTAGACTCATCGATACCATATCGTAAAACGATACTTCCTTTGCGTTTGTTTCCTGTGCGATTGTCCGGAGCAAGATACAACCAAACACCTGCTTCTCTCATGTAAGTCATAAAAGCTGTCTACGTACGATTAAAAAATTATCCCTGCTGATACTATAGACTAGTTTAAAAAACTTTATTCACAAGTAAAAGCAAGTTAAAAGCGAGATCTTTCGGGATCCCTAGATCCCATCTTCAGGCTTAAGGCCATAAAGAACAAAAAGTGGTCCACTTATATACGATCAGGTTTGACCCATGATGCAACGCAGTAGGCGTTGACATCGGTCAACATAGCAAATCAAAAACGATCAAAAGTTCGAAGATATGAAAGGTTATGTAATATTGTCCGTAGTGGTGCCGGGCATATCGATGGGGATTAGTTTTTTCCATATGTGAGGAATGAATGACGGAAGTTCTGAGTTACAGCATAAAGGCCCATATGAATGGATATATAGGCTCTCGGAGAGGAAAAAAGTTCCTTTCGTGCGAAACACAGTTTTTACCGGCCTGCTTCTCTGGTGATTCACTCTCTCTCACCCCGCGTGTCACATTGTAAGACCGAGAGTTACTTTTCACATCGCATCTTTTGTATTGGGCATTCAGAGGCTTTCGTTTGACGTGTTAACATCGTTTTCCATTGCATGTCGTGTCGGAATTAATGTCTTATTTGTTAATATGGATGTATTTAATATTAAGGAGATTGAAAAAGGCGTCGAGGCCAACAAATACGTGCATGCTGAAAACAAAAAGAGGAAGACTAAATTCTGGAAGTCGTTTCGCCTCATTAAGAAACCAGAATATGTTTCACAGCAACATCGATTTTCACCAGCTTGTGATGAGTTAAAAGTTTCAAAAATGTGAATTTTGATTTCATGAGTGTTCCTTCCCTGTAAGGGGAAATGATGAAATCATCATTCACATTTTGGAAACTTTCAACTCATCACGAGCTTGTGAAAATTGGTGTTGCTGTGAAGCATATTCTGAAGCTTGATATTTTATCAAGAAAACAGCAAAAACTGAAATTAAACATACGGAATTCCAAAATTTTCACTGTAGTATAATCGAAATTGAGTGGAACAGCGTTAAAATTACTGCGAAGAAAATTTTTGACTCTCGCAGATGTGCTTCAAATCATGTGTAACAACAGTTACTCGTATGTGATGGACGACAGTTTCAACATCTTTCTGTAAGTGAGTAAATTACACGTTCCCGTAATACATTTGTATGATTTCTATCATGATCCTGATGTATTATACGAGTATGCAAGAGTTTCCGCCGTTTTAATGAGAAAGGAGGAAGGAACAATCAGGAAACCAGTACACATTTATTCAACGAAATATTGGCCGTTAGCATCAATGACTTTTGCCATTTTTCAGGCGAAAAAGTGCCCCCCTTTTCGATGCCCCTGTGATAGAAGGACCTAGATTTTGAGCTGAAGAACGCAGTGATGAAAATTTTTTCCACCTCTGGAACTGTGGTGAACCACTGTTGGGCTAGGGCATGTTGCATAGAGAGAAAAAGATGAAAGTCTGAGGGTGCAATGTCCGGGGAGTAAGCTGGGTGAGGTAAAACCTCCCAGTGTAACTGTTGAAGGGTTGATTTCGTGGTGGCACCGACATGTGGTCTGGCATTATCGTGTAACAGGACGACTGGGCGGCATCCTTTACCAATCCATGGGTGTTTTTGCTCGATTGCGGCGTTCAGTTTCATCAACTGATCGCTATATCGTTGTGCAGTGATTGTTTCGCCCGGTTTCAGCAACGACATGCAGATTCCCAATCGTTGGCCAATAATATTAGGCTCCGTTAAAGTATGCGGAACCCACTTACCAATCTTTCGGATCTTCCCCAAGGCCTGTAGACGCCGTACCACTGTCGATTGACCCGCTTTCAAACGTTTCGCCAGTTGCGTGGTCGATTGTGTGGCATCCTCTTGCAACAGCGATTCCAGCTCCTCGTCTGCGAGTTCCTGCGGTCTACCTGCACGTGGCTAGTCTTCCAAGCTTAGATCATCTTTCTTGAACCTGGCAAACCATTCTCGACACGTCCGCTCACACATAACCGTTTCGTCATACGCCTGACATATTGAACCGTATGCTTCACTTGCACTTTCCCCTAAATTAAACATGAGTAACAAACAGTGCCGCAAATGAACTTTATCGACTGCCATGCTTGGCTTCATGTACGAACCGACAGCACGGGTCGCCGACAAGTTAGACCCCTAAAACGCCGCCTAGCGGGGACAGCGGAAACTTTTGCCTACCTCTAATATATATGCATGATTCTAATATATAACGTACGATATTCACTGCGGAGAGAGTTTTTGAACACCCTATAAGCACGCGCGCGCGCGTGTGTGTGTTTTTGCTGTCCCAATACTGCGCCACGCTGCAAAAATTAAAGACAGAGCATGTAAATATGACTCAGCCACGTGAGACTTCTTATTATCCGTACCTTGCAGTCTAGTGTTTACATCTCTGCTGGCATGGACTTAACTACAAGTTAGGTGCTGTGTGATATAATAGTTCTTGGAATGATAGTCTTTTATTTTCCTTCATTTCAGGTAGAGAAGACTAGTTGCCCAAATTTCTAAATTGCTAAATTGTTAAGCAAGTCACTTTTCGGCCCTTCTGACTTAATATGCACCCACATGAAACCTGAAAATTGACGGTCAGTGGTCGGAGATGTCTTTCCCTGAAGAGTGATTCCCGGCTACTGACCTCCGAAACATTTGCTGATGTTTTTTTCATTTTTGGTGTCTTTGTTTGTGCTCGTGAGGAGGTATATTGAGTTTCGAGTTTATAGTTCAAAGCAGATTGGTCAGGTTCGAGTCGGGTCCAATTATGTGACGTCCGGGTTCAAAATTTTTTACCCGTTTCCAACTCTGGCAGACAACTATATAATACATATCACTTTATCCTTATTGGTATAAAAATTTGAAACTGATATTGTTTCACATTCTCTGGATGATGAACATGTAGAGGAACTATTGTTATGGCTGTGAAAAGGACCTCAGGTCTTCTGGAATGGCTGCTTTTCTGTCATCCAGTTTCAAACTAAAACGGCGAAAATGACTTCTAAATATTTTATTTACTAAAAAAAATAACTTTTCTTTATAATATTTCATTCAAAGGTGCCGTCAAAAATTTCTGGATATTTCTTCAACCAGTTTCATATAAAGTTTCCTTCAAACATTTTGCAAAATATCCCCCCCCTCCCCGTAATGGGGAGGGAGTTGTCAGTTCGGCCCTGTATATACTTAGTTATTTCGATGAAGATATTTCATTTTGACGTTTTGAAGTTCCTGAAAGCTCTGTGATAAGGCGATATTACCTATGTATTGCTTTCAAGTACCTGTGCAACGCACACGCTTGTGACGCAGGAAGATAAAGAGAATGATACTTTCGTAATGTAACTTACTTAGTAACCAAGATACGATAAGAGCAACGAAACGGAATAATGAGGAAGGCTTTTTTTGGTAGGGAAGGAAGGAAGGCTCGTTTACATATGAATAGAACTAGCCTATCTATTAGGTTTTATCATCACGTTGCCCCAAAGGTAATTTTGGCTTTCTGCCGACTGCATGCAGGCATCAATACGGGTGCCGCCCGAGTTTCTTATCGATTTTTTTTATTCTGTTGCTTTGATGAAATGCCTAGGTAAAGCAGATTCTTTTTTGTTAAGTTTAGGAGTTTAACGACCATCATATAAGCAGCTCTGTGAAAAAAACAAATTTGTCCGCGCTCCCTCACTCCGGAGTAAGTTGCTCTCCCAACTAAGCTACACGGACGGAACATACCGCTGCAGATTTGTCGTCTTGACACGTGATTCACCTCTGTAGTACATCACATCATCTCCCTCTTATTATTATTTTGTTGTTGTTGTTGTTGAAACGAAAAACGAATTTTCATTAATTCTAGATGATGTATGGAACAAACATCACACATTTATGTATTAATATACTTGTATAACTAGTACGATTTCCGTTTCTAGGCGTAATACACTACGACATTAAAATTGCAGGCTTTCGCTGCCACGGGTAGCTTCATCAGCCTGTGGAACACAAGTAACAACAGAATCTGAAAAAGAGCTCGAAACTTAAAAACAAAATTGTAATATGGCACGTGCGAAATCTGCGCCAACCAGAATTTTATCATGGCTCGCCCTGCAAGTATTTTTGCTGGATGTTGAAAATCTTGTACCAGATAGGGGAGATGTCCGTGGTAACGTCCGTGTTTGAGGTATCGCCGCACGTTAGAATTTCAATCGACTTCCTGACGACTGTTGTAGGGAGCTAGCTTCCGCGTGCTGATCCAAAGAGGAGTGGCCCCTCTGGAGGTAATGTCTCTGGCAAGTGCTGTAAGTCAACTTCTTCTTTTAACGTCTCTTTGGTGCTCTAGCAAGCGGATCCTGAAAGGCCGTTTAATCATTCCTATATATAGTTTTCTGGAAGTGTCTGGGAATTCCAAGGGAATCCCATATACTCCCGCTTGATTTTTTTTTTTTTTTTTTTTTTTTTGATTGGAGGTTTAACGACCACCGTGAGCAACTCAATGGGCTATAAGCAGTCGCCCGTCGCTAATTTAGAGTCACTGGTTCCAGGGAAGGGAGAGAGCCAGTGCCGTAAGACAAACACAACATCCATGCCTCACCGGGATTCGAACCCGGACCCCAGACGGACGAATGATCAGAGGCCAGCGCCTTAGACCACTGCGCCACCGGGGCGGCCCCGCTTGATTGGACAGTTCAATTTCGGCCCATGTCGCCGATAGCAGAGCGGCCAGAAGTTTCGAAGTTCTAAGCGCAACGCCAAGTTTATGCCTCTTTAGGGCATTCTTTAGTGTATAAGCTACGCTCGGGACATAAGGGATTGACCCCAAGAATCTTTCTTGTCGCTCAGGTCTGATGCGCATCATATTTTCCGTTGCCTTGTCTCTCGCTTTACGAATGATTCCACCGATTCATTCCATGTTTTAGCCTATAGCGAAAGCAAGGTTCTACAAATTGACTATTTCCTCTTTGATGTCTATACCTGCTTAGACACTAGTCTGTAGGCGCGATATGCGTGGTGACGAAAAAGTGCATAATTGTGTGACATGGGCCTCACGGAATCAGGCATAATTGGATTATGTACATACGAAGAATTCTAAACAAAATTTAGTGTCTATTTTCCCGGAATCTTTTCTTGAAAGCAGGACGTCCAGATATGGGAGAGAACCGTTCCCCTCATATTCAACTGTGAACTTTAAGTTTTGGTGGGGCGAGTTTAGTTCGGTTATGAAATTTTGCAGTGTTGCTTTCAAATGCTTCCATACAAAAATATATCGTAGGCGTATCTTAGCCAAAGACCTGAGGTAGACCCTTGTCTGCCGAGCACATGTTTGAAAGGTCTCAGCACTGCTTCTGCTAATACCCCGGAAAGTGCTGATCCCATGAGCGCTCCTTTTGTTTGCCTATAGACTTTGAAACGGAACTGAGCCGCCCCCGGTGGCGCAGTGGTCTAAGGCGCTGGCCTCTGATCATTCGTCCGTAAGGGGTCCAGGTTCGAATCCCGGTCAGGCATGGATGTTGTGTTTGTCTTACGGCACTGGCTCTCTCCCTTCCTTGGAACCAGTGACCCTAAATTAGGGACGGGCGACTGCTTATAGTCCATTGAGTTGCTCACGGTGGTCGTTAAACCTCCAATCAAAAAAAAAAAAAAAAAACGGAACTGAAGTAGTTTGACTCGGCTATACCGTCTATAGAGTCTTTGCTTCTAGAGCTTCGCGGTGGAACATTCCAGAGCTCTCCAGCCATCTTTCAACGTTTTTTGTGGCTTCGTGCACGGGAATTGACGGGTACATCTGCATTACGTCGAAGCTTCCCATTATGTCATTATTAGCTAGTTTAAGGTTTGCAATCCTTTCTATAAAATCTTTCGATTACTTCAGCACTCTGTTTGTTTGCGGTAGGAACGGTTGTAAAAAACTCAACATTGCCTTTTCTAATATTGCAGAAGGAGCCCTTTTCGTGGAAATAATTGGCCTAATAAGGTTTGTGGTGTTTTACACGACCAAATAATCTAGGGACGATGGGTCCTGGTGGAGCTTCGATGCTCTTTTCTTAGCTCCTCCGGTAAAGCTGGCATTTTGGAAGTTCTCTGGATCTCCGCTACCCAGCGACTCAACGGATCATGCTACAGAAGAATGGAGCCTGATAAGGATATAAATTCTTCCAGCTTTTCCCGATAATCTTCGGTGTTCAGAACAGCAATCTGACCGGAGCGATCTGTCAGAATAAACACAACATCTGGATCATTCTTGAGTTTGTTAAGAGTTTTTGACACGTTTCTTGAGATGCTACGGTTATGATGCTTTTTAATGGCCCGCTTGTAACGTACCAGGAGATGTGACGTATACCTGCCAGAAGGACGCACACGACATAAAGGCAGATAGTAGTCAGAACAAACGTCCGCGTAGCTCAATTGGTAGAGCAACTTATTCCGGAATGAGGGGATCCGGGTTCGAATCCCGGCGTAGACCAAAAATGACGGAGACATTTACTTCGTTATAATGGCGCCCGAACTATCCGGATGACCCGACCGTTCAAAATCTCGCAATGGTGTGATGTTATTTCCACACCGCGAGATAGGAAAAATAAGAGAATCCCTTCTCCAGCACTTCGAAAAAAAAAAAAAAAAAAAAAATAAGGGGGAGATGGTGTAACGTACCAGGAGATGTGACGTACCTGCCAGCAGGACGCACACGACATAAAGGCAGATAGTAGTCAGAACAAACGTCCGCGTAGCTCAATTGGTAGAGCAACTTATTCCGGAATGAGGGGACCCGGGTTCGAATCCTGGCACGGATAAAAATGACGGAGAAATTTACTTCGTTATACGCTCTAGTTTTTCAGCTGATTTGAACCTCAGAGCATCTCTTTCTTCCTGCTTTGCAGTACATTTTCTATGGCTGGAACAACCTAGTTCTGGGAAGACAAACTTCGGACCTTTGTGCAGGATTTCTAATTCTCGCCTTGCTGCTAAAGGGCCGTGATGAAGGTTTGACTATGGCTGTAGATGAAAAGTGCGTGTATTGATTAAAACGCACAATGTTAGTACTGTTCTTCGTAGTGAATGAAACTATTTGCGAACACATTTTTTTCCAGCGGAATCGTTGAACCGCTAAGATATTAGCAAATCAGCTCATCATCATCGTCATCAACAGCCATTCTTAATTCACTGCTGGATGAAAGTCTCCCTAAGTCTCTTCCACAACTTTCTGTCTGAGCCATTCTCTTCCATATCATTCCGGCATGCTTTCAAATTTCACCCACCCATGTCATCCACTTCTGGGACTTTTACTGTGCCTTGGTATTCAGTATAGTAAAATACAAGACTGAAATACCACGTCTATACACTCAGTAGACAAAACATTAGAGATAATGGTGATGGGTATTTGACATGGGCATCCCCATTGCAGAGTGGAATAGACTCAAACAAACCGAAAGCAGGCGATAAATAAGAGGACAGCCTGGCTTCCCAACATTGTGTCGTAATCGACGAACATGGGTAAACGTGGTGATCTGGGTGACTTTGATAGTGGACACATTGTCGGCTCAAGACAGATGAGGTTATTCTAAAGCCCAAGTGGGAAGAACCCTATAGGGTCCCCGAGGGCAAATAGCATCAAGGGTGTACCGCGAGTATACCATCAACGGAGTACCAGCGTCCAGAGATCAAGCGGTGGCTGACCACACGCCATTGATAACCGGGGCCGATGTAGATTATCAAGGGTCGTACAAACCGACCGCTTGGCAACTACGGCACAAATCACATCCAGGCTAAATGTCGGAGGTCCAAGCAGCGCCAGCGAGAGAACGGGACGACGCACGCTACGCTCCCTGGGCTACCGGAGGCATTCGATATTCTATTTTCGTCTTGTCATAATGTTAATACAATATTTAAATTTTAATTAAAGAGTTATTCAAAGAGATACATACGTGTGAACGAAAATAACTACGCATTCAGTCTGTGCGAGCGCCGATAAACCAATTCTTTCAGCGTCCGATGTAACTACGCATTTAGTCTGTGGCCTTACAGGCTGTCAGACCGGCTGCCGCGCATGCGCCTTGCATTTTTTTTGCCAATGAGCAAAAAAGTTTCGTGAACCGGTCGCCGCGCATCGTTGTTTAGGCAGTGGAAGCCACGAAAGAATGCGCACGGTGGTTTTTTCTTTGACGTGTCACTAAATTCGTTACTGCTCGGCTCCCTCTTGTCATAGATTAATGTTTCATACACCTAAACCTTCTTCGACAAATGCTCTATGGAATGGTGAATACCGCAACGAAATCCGTGCAGCGATTATCGAGTTTAACACGAACAAACAGACAGACGCCTACCGGGGACTTTATTTTATACTATGTATACATTTAACGACCACCGTGAGCAACTCGATTGGCTATAAGCACAGTCGGCCGTCCCTAATTAAGGGCCACTGGTTCCAGGGAAGGGAGAGAGCCAGTGTCATAAGACACGCACGTCTCACGGGATTCGAACCCGGACCCATGGCGGACGAATGACCAGAAGCCAGCATTTAGACCACTGCGCCACCGCGGCAGAAAGGGTACAACGAAATCTAATTTTAAGAACACAGTTCATTAAGAGTGTAACGAGTTGGTTGTGAAGTTTAAATTTGAGGACATTTGAGGACAAAAATCAAAAATACGAGGACAATTTTCGTTCCCAAAGGCATTAGACGTTTTTATTGGCAGTTAACTAAATTCGAGGACTGTCCTCAAGAATTCGGGACATCTGGTCAGCTAAGACAACACACTAGTTACTCGCTACAATGGCGGCTTTCTATTGTATGCCGGAAGCAAGATATTCTTTGCCAGTCTATTCTCCTCCAATGTTTTTGATATCTCAGGATTTAATATGCATATTATAAGCATGAAAATTATAATAACATTACAAATGCGATTATTTCACAGAATCAAAAGCCTTTTCATTATCAATAAAAGTCATACATAATGGTAGTTTACACTCATTTGCTCTTTCAGTAAAAAATCCTAGTTCCGCCGCTGCTTTCTTGTTCTGGAGCTTTTCTTCGCCGAAAAAAGTTTTTCTGTATTATGTGACGTGCCTACCTCGGAGCTGATGCACATATCATGATGGCAACGACAAACTTCGTCCGTGTAGCTTAACTGGGAAAGCATTCGGCTCCAGAGCAGAATATAACAATTTCCGCCGCCGGTAAACGGCTTTTTTACCCTATACGTGAAATTATTAGGTCCTGGTGTTCACGGTCTGCACTCCCCCCTCTCCTTCTGGGGAAAGGTACCATAAATGGAGGATTTAGTGAAAGCTATCACAAATTGCAGCGTCGTACACTGAGGTATGACCGTTTTTTTACGCTTTCCAACCATAGGTTGAAGAAGCGCATATGCACCAGCATTGTCCGTCTGTCTGTCTGCCTGTCTGTCTGTTCGTCCGTCCGTCCGTCCGCCCGTCCGCCCGCCCGCCCGCCCGCACGATAACTAGCGTAAAAATGGTTTGATTTCGATGAAATTTTAGTATGTGGTAGGGGACAACCTGGGAAGGAACCCTATTTAAAAATGGGCGAAATGGGGTCAAAGGTCAGGACACATGAGCGGGATTCATTCCATCGTTGACTAAAAATTCTTCGATTGCAACAAAACTTTAGCATGTTGTTCCGGAGGTATGCTGAACCAATTCTATTTGATATCATCGAAAAGGGGTCAAAGGCCAGGGCACAGGAGCGAGATTTATTCCACAGCTATTATCCTCATAACTTGACTAAAAATGATTCTATTGCGACAAAACTTTAGTATGTTGTTCCGGAGGTACACTGAACCAATCCTGTTTAATATAATCGAAATGGGGTCAAAGGTCAGAGTACAGGGGCTAGATTTATTCCACAGCCATTGTCCTCATAACTTGAGCATTAAGTTGAGTAACGATTCCTAGTATGTTGGAAAGCGTATCATAATTAATGCATTGCATGATTTTACGAACTCATTCAACTTGGCTTTGGAAGAGGAACTGATATGCATATTCATAACTTTTCGTTCCTAAGCGTTTTTAGATTCGCAGCTTTAAAGGAATAATCTTCTAGCAAGAGTTAACTCCTGCTCTGTAGATATAGAAGTTAACTTATCGATAATTCCTTTATTCATTTGGGGTAAAATTTCAGCGGCTGATCCTTCTTTCGTTTCATAACTCAGATAATGCACTATTGCATCATAACTAAAAACTAATGCATTGTGTTTTCCGGAAACATTCAAGCAGGAATTTCTTTTTTATCATGTCTAAAAAAGGAGTAACTCAATAAATCGATAAGCTTATCTGACGAAACACCTTCCAGTCGGCGAAGTACTGAGGAAGGCCGCAAAGGTACTGATGGTTTTGTTTCGAGTAATACAACAGAAAACATTAATAACGAAAACCAAATAGGGGCAAACACGGACTATGTGTGTGAGCGCGCACTTTCCTGTCACCCCCTGATCGCAAATTTCGGATACTTCCCGCCAGTACTCGCTCCATTGGGCAAGTGAAATATTGTTCATTTTACTCAGAACAAAGTTAAAAAGAGTATACAGCAAGCAGTATCACCCCATTCCCCCTCAAATAAATAAATCAATAAAGCCTCGAATTCTAATAATTCATTAATTTCATTACATCAAATCACACAATTGAGAGCCTTTTATTGTCACGTGTACGCAATCATTTTGAATTCCTCGGTAACTTCGAACAGATAATTAAAACTGTACCTCAACTATACTTAAAATAAAACTATACTAATAATCCGAATTTACTGGCATAAAATAGAATGCAAAGTTTCCAAGCTTCCGCACGTCAACCAGATGTTTTTTTTTTTTTCAAGGAAGGTAGACAGCAATTTGTCTACATTCAGTGCCGTTTCCTCGAGGGGGAGGGGGGGGGGGCTCCCCTCTGGGCTGACAAAGCGAAAAATTATTATGTCGAAGTTTGTAACAAAAAATCACGATAAGCGATTGTAAGGGTCGCCCGCAATCAAACTGTCAATTATGAATTTATTTAATTTTAATATTGTGATGAACACGTGCGGACGGACGTTTCATTCCGCCATTTTGTTGTTTCAGATAAGAACTGATATTCTTCACCACCCACGTGGTACCATTTTAATCCTATGTGGGATTAAGAGAGGGGTGCATGAACACCTGGGGCATCTGACCTTGAAGAGTCAGCTGCTCGAGTGCTTCTGTTAAACAAGTGGTCATACCGCTTTTGTATACGTGCAAGGTTGCAATCGTCTGCGGGTATTTTCGGTCGTCAAGGAGAGAGGGTCCTGGTTTGGACACCGGTTTTTGACAGAAGGGCTGCGGGTATCGCAGAAGTGCAGCGTGGTGAACGGGAAGGAGGTTTCCTTCGTCCACCGGGTATCGCGGAAAGTCATCGGAAACCCGTGAAGCAAATGTTATCGGAATAATAAAAAGTCTTGCTGTTGTTTTTATTTCCGTGTACTGGACTGAGTTTTGTCGAGGTAATTATTCTTCTACACAAGGACGCCTCGATAGCCAGATCGTATAGTAAAGGCGAGGCGGTAGCTCGCTATACGGCGGGAAACAAAAGGTATTATCTAAGAATTGATATGTCTGGCTCTACAGCGATCTACATATACTTCTTAATCATGAACCGTATAATTATTACATACAATAATTATAAGGGAGTAGTTCTGTTAAATAAATTTAGAAAAATCAATCTACTGCGTCTTCTAATCATTTAACTTTCTTGTATTGTAACATTATTAATAACTGGATAAGAATAAACGTAGAAAAATAAACCTCCTTAATCGTTATGGCACCTGCCTATTTCCCCCTATAAATTTAGGGAGGATCACCCCCATCTTGGGAAAATTCTCTGCACCACGGCCCGCAGGGCCCTCTTCCTTGGGAAATTTCTGGGTGCGCTACTGTCTACACTAAATACAACATTAATGCAGCGCTAGACAGCAAACTGTCTACCTTCCTTCTAAAATCCATCTGATTGATATGCGAAAGCTTGAAATCTGTGAATTCTCTTTTAAGCCAAGAAATTCGGGTAACTAGCATAGTTTTACCATTTCAAACAAATAATTGCAGAATTTCAGATAACGAATAACATTTAATTTTTCCTTTATGTATAAATTGTTTCATTGTAATTAAAGTATTAAAAATATATTTTATTGATGATATGGGAAGATCCATTAACTCTTTTTTTTAAGCATATGTTTCGAAAAAAAAATATACCTGTTTGTGGTGTCACTATGTCCATGCATCAGTTTATGCATCCCTGCAACCACTAATACTATTTGAAAAATTCTTTTTACGAGGGTTACACCGAAAGTAATGCAAAAGTGGGCATAACTTTTTTATTAAATGATAGAAGTCGTTCAAATCGCTCGTGTTGGTAGAGTATAACTCTTCCTCTGTACAAAGGTACTACTCAACATAACCTCCATCACAAGCGATGCATTTGCTTGCGCCATCGTTGAACCCTCTTGAAAAAAATTCAGATGTGGACTGTTGTACCCAAAAAAGTTCGAGTCCTCTTTGAAAAAATTCAGATGTGGACTGTTGTACCCACTTCTTCACAGCCACTTTCACCTCGTCTGTGTCATCCAATCGTTGTCCCCGAAGACTGTCCTTCATTGGATCCAACAGGTGAAAGTCGGAGGGCGACAGATCTGGGCTGTTCGGTCTCTTCCTCTTTATGGCTTCTTGAGTGTCTCAATGTGCTAGTCGCGGTACTGCCACGTTCCAAAAATCAAGGAGAATGACACCCTTGTCATCCCAAAAAAACAATCGCCATGACTTTTTGTACTGATCGCTGGCTTTTGAACTTCTTAGGCCTTATAACTAGAAGGCGAATGAATGATAAATACACAGTTGACGTGGACCAGGAAGATCAAATAGAAGTCATCGCTCTTTCCACGTTTATAAGTGAGTCACGGAAAAATTCTCATCGGCCGCCGCCAGGAATCGGACCCAGGGTCTTCCAGTTACGCGCCGGGTATGCTTCCACTGCACCACAGCGGCCTCGAAGCTCTCCAGACTCACTAACGACAAAGTGACTTAGGCCTTGGTGAAGAGGTGTGATGCCATTCCATGGATTGATTCTTCGTTTCCGGATCGTAAAGATACGCCCACGTTTCATCCCCTGTCACCAGATCGGAAAGAAATTTGTCTTCATTGGTTTCAAATGCTTCCAGCAGATCAGAGCAGACTTCCAGCCTTCTCTCTTTCAAATTGGGTGTCAACTGCCGAGCTACACACTTTATGCACACACTTTCCGATACCCTAAGGTCTTCCGCCATATTCTGTATGGTATTGTGACCACAATCCAGTTGTGCAACAAGCTCACGGATTGTAACTCGTCTCTCCGCGCGAATCAGTTCATCCACTTGCTGACGATTCGTGTCAGTGGTCGCAGACGATGGTTTCCCACTGCGTGGTTTGTCTTCAATGCTGGTTTCCCTTTCTTTAAACTTCTTCATCCGTCTGTGCATGTTGCTCTTGTCAATGGTGTCATCTCCATGAACATTTTGTTGCCTTCTGTGGATGCCGGACAGTCTGCACCTCGTCAGCAACCCAATGACCGCACGCTGCTTCTGCTTGGAACCCATTGTTTACTTGCAATGAAGAAGAAGGGTTACTATAGAGAAAGAGTTACTCTATCAACATGTGCAATTTGAACGACCTCTGTCAGTTAATAAAAAAGTTATGCTCACTTTTGCGTTACTTTCGGTACAACCCTTGTACATTGGGAATCTAAACTCTATAGCGTGGAAGCCCAAAACTGCCGGTGAAGTAAATCGAATCAACATCTTCCTTCTCCGGAGTCGGATATTCTACCGAGTGAACTACACCGATGAAGGCCCTGCAACTTGCTGTTCTGACATCTGGTACAAAATCGTAGGTTTTCGTGTCAGCCGACAAACCTTGCTTGAAAATGTTGTCGGTAGAAGAAGGAATTCGGATTCATTCCCGATGATGTGTGGAAGAAGCATCACACATTTTTCGAAGCGCAGACCATTAATTCCGGAGGATGTCTGGAAGAAACATTACATATTTTTTTTATTTTTTTTTTGAACCTCACTGCTAGGGAATTCATTTTACGTTCGGGAGTCCATATAACGTAAAAAGCCTCCAATTTGCCGCAATTAACGATCCACTTTCTGTGATTATTTTCGTGAATTAATGAAGCATATTTCTGATACAACCTTGACTGTGAAATGACGAAAAGAAACCTGAATTCCACGGCTTTTTCGTACGACAGGAAAATTCTGAATTTTCTAAAACCTTTCCGCAATTCCTTTCTTATATTGACGGTAAATTTCCATTTTTAAGGTGTCTTAACGGAAAATTCTGAATGTTCAGAAACCTTTCCGCAATTCCTTTCTTATATTGACGGTAAATTTCCGTTTTTAAGGTGTGTCAACGAAAAATTCTGAATATTCAGAAACCTTTCCGCAATTCTTTTCTTACATTGACGGTAAATTTCCGTTTTTAAGGCGTGTTAACGAAAAATTCTGAATGTTCAGAAACCTTTCCGCAATTTTTTTCGTATGTTAACGAAAAAACTCCGTTCTCACTTTTTCCGTATCCGTAAGACGAGAAATTTCCGGTAATAGGAGCGATTCGCGGGATTACTTGAGGTTTTATTAACTATTAAATTTCAATCGTCTGTCGAAGGATCTGATTTTGAAGTTTCATAACGAGATCGGATATTGTGGATATCGCATGAATTTTAGTTATTGTGGCACAGGATATTTCTTCTCTTCTCCCGCATTTTGTGCACCAACTATTATACGGGGTGATTCATAAAGAAGTATACAGTTTCCAGATGCTGTAAAACAGTAACAGTTGAAGACACGGACCACAACTGCATGCGAACCGTTAGGTAGATGTACTCATAAAGTTTGTGTCTCGCTACTGAGGGAAGTGACGTAGCCGATAGCGCGCGTGTCACGTGACTAGTCAGTCAAAATGACATCTTCCTCGCCGATGGGTTGGACGAGCCGCGGACTACAACATGCCCAATGACCACCCAGAAGTCTTGACATAACACCTTGTGACCTTTTCCTGTGGGGTTACGTAAAGGACAAGGTATTCGCCCCTCCGCTTCCTGTTCATCTAGCGGAGCTGAAATAGCGTATCACAGCCACTATCACTGCACTTGATTCAGATATCTTACGTTGCGTTTGGGCAGAAATGGATTACCGGCTTGATGTGGGTCGTGTGACTAAGGGTGCACACATAGAACATCTGTGACTGTCTCTAAAAAAACGTGAAACATTCCCCCACAATTCTGTTACAGGTAACATAAAATATCTTACATTGTTCTTGTTTTATAGTGCGTTGAAACTGTATACTTCTTTATGAATCACCCTGTATATTGTGTTACTTTAAGAAACCGGGTACTTTATGAATTGTGTTACTTTAAGAAACCGGGTACTTTATGAATCACCCTGTATACTGTGTTACCGTAAGAAACCGGGTACCTAATTTATTGTACAGGTGATTATACGATGTCTGTGTAGCAGTCTGTGGAGTCCTTAAGACAAAAGCTATATAGCCATCAACAGTAAATTTCATATTTAAAAGTTTTGTCAAATAATACTATAAAACAGCACATTTCCATTTCTAAAAGATAATTGGAAGTTAATGTCAGTTAAAAAAAAAGGTCTCAAGTTGCAAAGCATTCTATTGCTTCGAAATATCACGTTGAAAAAAAAAAAAAGAAAACTAAATTTGTGATAAGTTGTCCTACAGAAAAAATTAAATTATTACAAACGTATTCAAAAAAATAATTAGCTCCAGCAAATGAAATGAGAGCCGCCCCGGTGGCGCAGTGGTCTAAGCGATGGCCTCTGATCATTCGTCCGTAAGGGGTCCGGGTACGAATCCCGGTGAGGCATGGACGCTGTGTTTGTCTTACGGCACTGGCTCTCTCCCTTCCCTGGAACCAGTGACCCTAAATTAGGGATGGGCGACTGCTTATAGCACATTGAGTTGCTCACGGTGGTTGTTAAACCTCCACTCAAAAAAAAAAAAATGAAATGACTATATCACTCGCATTAAGGGAAAAAAAAAAAAAAAAAAAGAAGAAGAAGAAATATATCATCGCGAGATTAGTTTTACCTAGAACGTGGGTGCAATTCCAAAGTCTTTCTGTCTCAGTGGTTAAGACCTAACCTATAATAATCAATCTGAGTTCTATCACCGCCACCGGTGCGAAAGGATACTATTGAACTCAGAATATACGAGGTCGGATCAAAAAGTTCCGAGACTAGGCCGATATACAACAAAGTACTTACGTTACTTAAGTCTGGCTATGATCTCTCTCAAAGTATAGTCTCCTTGGGTAGCGACGCACAGCTGCCAGCATTTTTGCCACTGTTGTAAAGCTCCCTGGAATTCCTGTTCACGAATCGCGTCAAGCACCATCTGCGATTCGTGCTAGATATCGTCCACGGTTTCAAAACGGCGACGCTTCATCTTCGGGAACAGAAAGAAATCGCAAGGTGCCAAATCCGGCGAGTCAGGCGGGTGAGGTAGGGTAGTCATGCTGTTGCTGCTGCAAAACTGACGTGTTGCTAACGCTCTGTGAGCTGCTGCATTGTCGTAATTGAGCAGGAAGTCGACCCTGCACCACGTTTCAGGTCGTTTGCGGCGAATTTCCTCCCTAGGACGCCGCAGAACATCGCAGTAAAAAAGGGCGGTGACAGTCTGGCCAAGGGGGACGAAATCACGGTGCACAACTCCACGAATGTCGAAGAACACGATGAGCATGTTTTTGGTTGCGTTCCGGACCTGTCGGGCCTTCTTCGTTCGAGAAGATGTCGGGCTTCCACTGCGACGACTGTTGTTTGGTCTCCGGGTCGTAACCGTAGACCCAAGTCTCGTCCCCAGTGATGACCCACGACAGGAACTTTGGTTCATTCACCACCTGCTGACGAAGATCTTGATAGAGTTCGACACTGAGCGCCTTCTTTTCGGGGCTCAGAATCTTTGGCACAAACTTTGCAACAATGCGGTGCATGTTCAAAACCGACGTCAGAATTTCTTACACTGTCCCGTATGACATATTGACGATGGTAGCAATGTCTTGAGTGGTTCTCCGACGATCCTGATGCACCAGTTTCCTAATTTTGTCCACATTTTCGGGGGTTTTGTTCGGGGGCGGTAGCCCTGACCTCTCGTCGTCTTCCAGTGCCGTTCTTCCGCTCCTCAAGCGCGAGTGCCACTCAAAACACCTCGCACGACTCATTGCTTCATTGCCATAAGCCTGCCGCAACATTTCATGAGTCTCCGTTCCCGGTTTGACGCAGAATTTGATGTTTGCTCGCTGCTTAAGTTTGCAGTCCATACCGAAATCGCAGCTGTGTTTTGCACGTGGTCACCAAATATCGTGTAGCACAGCTACCGATGTTGAAGCCACTCGACACAATGACTCATGAAGGTCACTGCCCTCGACCGCTGCTTGCGCATCCGCGTACTGCCATCTGTTGGCGCGCTACGTACCTAGTCTCGGAACTTTTTGGTCGCACTATACATATTTATCCCAGATACTACTGAATTCAAAATACATTTTCTCCCATATGACAAAGATCATTTTACATACAGTTTCTTCTTCGAATAATGCTAAGTTTCCCGCTACAGAGTGTAAACGAATATTGTAAAACACCAATTTGATTTTTTTTTTTTGCTATAGCGTTGATGGTAAGAAATACTTTTCACATTTGTATCTTATAGCGCACAATTTTTCCACTAGGAGAAAAAAGTCCATATTTCGGTCTTCCTTTACTTGCAGCTAGGGGTGACGGTAGGACATTTCGGGGGGGGACTGAAGCCCCATCAATCTCATCTGATGCCCCCCGCCCCAATAGTCTCGAAATATTTTGTGAAAGTTAAAAAAATATATATATTTTGACTTTAACGAAATATTTCGAGACTTTAAAAAAAATATTTCGTTAAAGTTAAAAAAAAAATTCTTAAACATTTACTAAGTTTGGAATAATATTATTTATTTTAAATTAGTGATCAATAAATAAAGACAAAAAAATTAATGACAAATTTACACTTGGCCATTATATGCTACCGAAGAACACGTAAGGAACTACCTCTTGCCTAAGGACACGCCCCGGTTATCGTCGTGTGAGCAGTGCGTCACGTTTTTTTTCATTATTTATACAGAAATTTCGCAAAAAATTTGACTTCTTCAGCCCTTTACCAAGGCCTCTTTCTTGACCTACGGAGTTAGCGAATCCTTTCCCTCTGATGGAATTTCAACCGAGTAAGTCTTCAATGACAACCGCACGTGCTACCGATTGAGCCAGGAAGACACATAAAACACAGTCATGTATAAAGTAGAACTCGAATCGCGCGGCGATTATGACTTTTTTTTTTTTCCGCTATTAATGGGAATGAATTAGTCATTTTATTTTCTGTTGGAGACATAACTTTTCTGAATAGGTTTGCAATAATTTTATTTTTTCTGTAAGAGGACTTTTTACGATTTGCATATTTTTTCTCCATCATCAATTTTCGAAGCAACGGAATGCTTTGGAACTTGCGATCTTTTTAAACTGGCAATGACTTTCAATCATGTTTAAGAAAAGATGAAATGTACTGCCTTATACACTATTTAAAAAAAATCCTAAAAATAAAATTTACTCTTGATAGCTATAATAAGTTTTATCTTAATGGGTTCATAAGCTGATACATAGACATCATAAAATCACATGTACAATAATTTAAGTACCCGGTTTCTTACGGTAACACAATATACAATAGCCGGTGTATAGAATGGTGGAGAGGGGAAGGAATATATTGTACAATACCAAAATTCATACGATATGCTATCCACAATATCCTATCTCGCTACAGAACTTCAACATCAGATCCTCGGACAGACAACTGAAATTTAATGGTTAATGAGACCTCAGATGTTCCCGTGAATCCCTCCTATTGCCGGAAATTTTCCGTCGTATAGATATGAAAAAAAAAATAATAATAAATAAAGAACAGAATTTTTCCGTTAATATAAGAAAGGAACTGCGGAATTTTTTCTGAAAATTCAGTTTTTCATTCACACATCTTAAAAATCGCCGTTTACCGTTAACATAACTGCGGAACGTTTCTGAAAATTTAGAATTTTCCTGGCGTACAAAAAATTCGTTAAATTCGTGCTTTTTTTGTTGTTGTTTTGCTGTCATTTCACGGGAAAGGTTGTATCAAAAATATGCTTCGTTAATTCACGAAAGGAATCACGGAATATGGCTTGTGAATTTCACAAAAATTTTAACCTCACAAACACTGCGAAGTCTGAAGTCTACCCCATAGAGTGACTTTCCCTGCTCCCAGTTACTAATGATACCAGATAAGAACGGAACAAAGCACAACCATTGCTTTTCATGATCAGTGAACATCTCTTTTCTCTTCCGCTTTTTCTGTTTCTGAACCTTCAGTTCGTGTGTTTCTATGTTTCCGCTGAAATTATGTTAAAACACAAACCCTCCGGTAGCGGAGTCGAATGCTTTCCCGATTAAGCTACACCGACGGAATTTATCGCTGCAGCTTTGCCGTTTTGGCATATACTTCACCACTTCTGTAGTACGTGACATACTACAGAAGTAGAAATGACAACTAGAGCAAGACATTTGATCTCTAAATTTACAGCAAATTTTGGTTGTTAGGAAAACTTTTGCGAAAATCCGTGCATTTGTTACGATAATTTTTCCAAAATAAAAACGTTAATTATCGGCCATTTAAAAAGGAAAAACCTGCTGGGGGGGGGGGGTCCGCCGCTGGTGCTTGTAACTGCGAACGCATAAAACGCCATCAGTTCATAATCATTCAATAATTTACTTGGGGGGAATTGCGCACATGAAACCCCCGAATTATAAACTAACAACAAAAACCGAGAAGCCAGTTTTTAATCGAATTAAATAAATTTGCCGGGCATTTTCTTTGTGTTCAGGCAACTGTTATCACAAGTTTGACAGCCGTTGCTCTGAAGTACGTAATTCGGAAAACACCTTGACTCATTCTTCGATTGCGCCGAATTACAGTGAAAAAAACGGGGTTGTGGGGAGACCCAGGGAAGGGGGACGTGTTATCTTCCGCAACGTCGAAGTAGGTTGTTGCGTTGTTGTGTTCCTCTGCTTCTTTCTTTTCAGCATGTGTAGAGATGATGTCAGAACGACTCTCCCGCTCCCTGAGCTGTGCCGCTATTTTACGTTTGAAGTATTAGAAGGAGTTGCGCTCAGACCCCAATTGCAGGTGCAGAACTCTATTTTTGACATACCCAACTTTGCCAGGAATCATTTCAGAGTGCTTTTGCAAACAAATTTCCCAGAGTATGCTACTCGCTACGAGTTTATTTTAGGTTGCTTTGGTATCACGGATTGAGAATGTTCCTGCTATATCTGCCTACATCTAATGACATTACGTTATGTTCGGGTACGATACTCTATTTTATTTTATTTTTATTTTTTTACACTCCTTCCAACGATCACATCTTTACGATTCCAGCTATATTAGTCGGGCTCTTAAGATTAATTTGCTGGACTCTTTTTGACATCTTAAATTACGCATGCTAGTTTAAATCTCCATTGGGTGCAAGTGCACAGACTTCCGCCTTTGATCGTCTAAGATGTGGATCAGGAAAAAAAGTAAAATAACACAAAATAAAAAAATTGGATCCGGCCAACACTGTTCACCGAAACCTGTGTCTAAAAATAATTGGCATGCAAACCTTTTTTTTTTTTTTTTTTTTTTCTTCCCTAGAGTGATTCATTCGGTCGACCATTGTCTTGCCCCGAAAAGTATAAACAGACGGGAATCACACATCTGATCGCAGTGCAGAGAGCAATTAAAGCACCAATGCGTACTAGTCATCAAGCAAACTGTTTTTAAACACCGGTGTGTATAAACGATGCGAGTATTTTTTCCAGACAGCTAGAAACTATGCGGAAGAAATCATATTTCACGTGCTTGATGTTTTGATGAAATGTAGATTAGCGGCAAGGTGATGTATGCTGTGTGGAGGGCTGGGTTGAAATCCTAGGTTTGATGTAGCCAGGGATGCAGACGGGGTCTGGCGCCGCCAGGCTTCTTTTTTCCTAACTGAATCGAACTTTTTTTAAATTTATTTATACAATCGTCGACCCTCAATGTTGGTTCGGAACAACATACTAAAATTTAGACGCAATCGATGCATTTTCCCCGCAAGCAGTCACACAGAAGGAAGACCGGAAAATAAATCCTGCACCTGTGTCCTGAACTTTGATCTCGTTTCGACCATTCGCAAATATTTCCAAGCTCAGGGTGCTCCAAACAGCATACTAAAAAATTTCAATGAAATCGTACTACATTTACGCGAGTTATCGTGCAGACCAGTGTTTCCAGAGACTTTTACCTGAGATCAGTAGATCAGAGCTCAAAAAATTCAGTAGAAATCAGTAGATCAGATTTTTTTTTTTTTTGCTTGAAATATGCACCATCTCACAAACGTAATGTATTTTTGGATGTAATCTCGATATGAAGGAACGCTAAATCTACTAGTATGTCAAATATTGCCAGTACTCCACAAACTACTATTAAACAGCGGAATGAAAATCAAAAGAATACAATGCTGAGTCGCTTTTTAAAAAGATATTACTGATGGTCAACTTTATAAAACAATACTGATCATTAAAGCTAATGTAGGTGTAAATAATCGTCGCATTTGCCTTTTTATGAATACACAGCCTGTCTAACTTGTCTTCCTAAAACAGACTTATGCACTGATAAAAACGTTTTGTTAATTTAGCAAAAAAACTGTTGAATCAACCAAAAAATTTTGTCGATATGCAGTCAACAAAAATGTTTGTTGAATTTACAAATGTATTTTGCTGAAAATTATTGTTGATTATACAAAATTTATTGTTATCATGACGAAACGTTTTGTTCATTTAACAAAATGCCCAAGTCGGTTTTTGGGAATTTGTTTGATCCAACAATATGTATTGATATCGTGACAAAACGTTTAGTTGCTGCAAACAAACATTGTTATCGTGACACAGTAATTTCTTGCTCCAACAAAATTTAGAGTTATGTAGCTGGGCATCTTTGTCCCTAAACTTTTCCCCCGATGGCAACACCTTGCCGGTGCAGTACTTTTAGGCGGTGCCCTTCGACCCTTGGTTTCCGCAATTTTTTCCCCGCCGTATTTATTTTCTAGTGGTGTTTAAATGAATTTGGACGGTGTTACGTCACGAGGAAATTTTTTCAGACCCAGCGAAAAATCGCTCACCGAGTGGATTCGAACCCTAGACTTTTCGTTCAGGAACTAGGCGTGCTAACCACTCGGCTACACCTATTTTTACCAACAAATTCTTATCTGCGAATTCAGCATTTGAAGGTCTATTTATTACCTTCTGGAATGTTCACGGACGATTTATATTTGACATAACGATGTATTGACACTATTTTGGTGCGTGTGAAACATGTTTCAAAATCCGATTTCTTTTTAAATGTTTTCTTTAGTTTTTTGATGAAACAAATTATTGACATTTTTGGTTAGACAAAAAAAAAGAAACCCCCAAGAAAACCGTAATATTTTTCTTAACGTTCGATATGTTCCAGGGTACTATCACCATGCAATCTTTGGTTGCCGCACGAATTTTGAAACACCCTGTATATATAGCCTATACATGAAATCAAGCTCTATACATAAATTACAACTCTTATCATTACCTCATGTGCACAGTTTTATTTGCGACCAGGAACCGCAAGTCGTCATAAGAAATGTATTATTCCTTTATCAGAAATCTGGGTTTAAATTTTATACGTGCCCCTGTACATCTAATAAGATGCGGATTCTATCGTGTTCATTGTACTTATAAGTCTACGAAGTGAGGCCAAATTATCACTGAAATTCACTAAATCCAATCAAAATAACACACAATAAACATTTGCATAAACATACGTCAGAATTATTAAGATATATTAGAAATTCTTTCCTCTGAATGTCTCTATCAGAGTTGACAGCTCCCAGACTTCTAATTCTAACAATGCACTCACTTCGCAATTCAAAACGAAATCTTAAACGCAAAACGAGATTCTTCTGGTCAGTGGTAGTCTGGTAGTGCCCGTATGGAGTAGCTAGTAATCACGTGCGCTTTAGCGTAAGGTGAGTTAAAGCGACCTCCATATAGCTAATCAACAAAATATAACAAACGAAAGAATTTTGGGTTGACAACAAAACAATTCCGATGGAGTTTGGCTAAAGCAACAAAATAAATCGACAAAACAGCTCATCAAAAGTATTTTGTTGTTTCAAACAAACTTTTTTTCTCAAAGGTCAGGACATAGGAGCGGGATACATTCCATTGCCCTTATGCGTCATAACTTGCGTAAAAATGGTTCGATTTCGATGAAATTTTAGTATGTGATTCGGGACCAACTGGGGACGAACCCTATTGAAAATGGGCGAAATGGGGTCAAAGGTCAGGACATAGGAGTGGAATCACTTCCATCGCCATTATGCGTCATAACTTACGTAAAAATGCTTCGATTGCGACAAAACTTTATCATGTTGTTCCGGAGATACACTAAACCGGTTTTATTGAATGCCATCGAAATGGGGTCAAAGGTCAGGACACAGGAGCGAGATTTATTTCACAGCCATTATCCTCATAACTTGATTAATAACTTGAGTAATGATTTCTGGTAAGTTGGAAAGCGTATCATAATCAATGCATTGCATGATTTTACTGACTTGTTTATTAATTACATTGTGCAGTTGTGTGGTATTGAAATTCCAGAAACGTTGATTCTCTACAGAAGTTAAAGCACGTCAACTCTTTTTAATTTAGGAGGAGACTTAAAATTTATAGTGCAGCTGTGTGTATGACTAGGATCAGTTCAATTCTTAACGTTTTTGATATCGGGGCAATGCTTTTTGTGTCGAATTGCCGGACAGGTTATTCGACATGTAAAGAACGTGTATCAACTTTTAAAGCCCTGGGAGATGAAAGACGATCATTTATTCTTTGATATCAACAGAACTTTGGCAGTGTAAGATGTTTACGTTAAACATGCGCACCGCCATTTTTAATGTAGCTTATAAATGGCGGTTCGCATGAAACCATAGCAATTGCGCACAGATAAACATTCCGCTTTTTTTTTTTCTAATTAAAAAAAGCTATTTTACGACGGAAAAAACTATTGACTGCCGCTTTAAACTTGCTGTTCTACATATGAAAAATGAAATTATCCTACATAAAGGTGTAGAAACATGAAATGCAATACGTGCCTACTAATCAGTGCGTTATCAAATATAAATATGCATGTCGTTATAACTGACGACATCCCACCTGGCAGGCCCAAAAGTGCATGTTTACGAAGAGTTTCAGGTTTTTTTTTTTTTTTTTTTCAATTCCAAGCAAAAACGCATTCTTAAAATACGAATACTTCTGCCCCTTAGTCCTATAAGAAAACACGGGTTGTGTCGAGTCATCGGCCCACACGTTGGTTGCGCCATCTGGTGACAAGTGGCATTAACGGGAGACTTTCGTTTCCAGAATCGTACCACCTGACTATCATACAACGTGGTCTAAATTATTCTTGCGTTTTTCCCCTGTTTCTAGGACACCTGTCCTTGTTTTGTCATTCTATTGGTCTAACAGTATGTGGACGCGGTATCTTCACCTACAGAATTTGAATGAACAAGTATCGGAAAGCCTTTTTTTTTTTTTTTTTTTTTCAATTGAACGATGTAAGAAGCTTAGCCAACATTTTTTACGTTTTCCTGTTTCTGAGTTTCCCTACTACGTGATCTATACACACAGAGTGGCCAAATTACTGTGATCACCATACCATTTTATGCAAAGTAGTTATCCCGCAGATGCTGCTGAAACAAGAAGGATGAATCAGTATACAAGTCAGTAAAATCATGCAATGCATTGATTATGATACGCTTTCCAACAAACTAGGAATCATTACTCAAGTTATGAGGATAATGGCTGTGGAATAAATCTCGCTCCTGTGTCCTGACCTTTGATTTGAACATAACCTTTGACTTTGAACATGGAATGATCGTGGATGCTCGAAGGATTGGTACGAGCATTAGCAAAGCGTCTGCATTTGTGAAATTTTGGAGGGCAACAGTTGTTAAGAAATAATGGGTAAAACACGTGATCTGAGGGACTTTGAACGTGGAGTGATCGTGGATGCTCGAAGCACTGGTGCTCTGGAGCATTAGCGAGAGCGGACCACCAGTCAAAAAACAGGGCCTGAGCGCAAGGCGTGTGGTCGTTTACGGCCACTGGATGCTCGAGCTGAGCGCAGAGAATAGGCAGACTTGTTCAGTCCAACAGACTTCGTCAGATTACAAATAATCTGATTTAGGGAGCAAGTCCGATGGCTTCTCAACGTACAGTTCGTCGCACATTACATCGTATGGGCTTCAGAAGCAGACGGTCTGTCCGAAAGACATTGCTATCTGCAGCAAACAAGAAGAGATGCCTCAAAGTTCGTTCAGGAACGCAAGAATTGGACAGTAAATGAGTGGATAAAGGTAATGTGGTCCGACGAATCACATTTGCAACTACATTATGCAGATGGAAGGGTGAGGATATGCAGACAGCAGCACGAAAGCATAAACTCATTTTGCATCGTCACTACTCTTCAAGCTGGCGGACGCAACGTTATGGACTGGGGCATGTTTTCGTGGAAATGCTTCGGCCCTTTGATTCGTGTGAAGACCACCCAAAGGTATTTAAATATCATTTTCGATCAAGTCCATCCAGTTATATTTGATGGTTTATCCCAATAGGGGTGAATACTTCCAGCAGCACAATGGTCCATGTCATAGTGCTCAAACTGTACGCGAATGGTTTGGGGAGCATCACGGAAACTTTTCTGCTGAATTGGCCTCCTCAATCACCGGATCTCAATCCAATGGATCATTTGTGGCATGAAGTCGAAAGCAGCATCCGACAGTTACAATGCTGGCCACCCAAAATGCAACACCAAGAAGGAAGCATCCGATTGGCCTGAAATTCGCAGCATGCGTCGCCCGCGAGAGGACATGCAAACGGTTAGTATTGCAGGGCATATGCAACCATATGCACCCAGCACGCCACCACGAAGCCCTATAAGAAGGGTGCACAAAAGGCGGGGTGTAAGTAGTGGAAGTGTGTTGCTGCCGGACCTGTGCGTGGGAAGCTTCCTGATGCCTCGTCGCAGAATACGGCCGTTATTCCAGCACGTTTAGGAGTTCGACAGAGGACGAATAGTGGCTTATCGCGACAGCGGTTTATCGCACCGAGACATCGGCGCCCGTGTGGGACGATATCCAGCCACAGTGAAGCGAGTATGGATTCGGTGGGTGCAGAAGGGACGGACGGACTGACGTGAGCGATTGCCGCAGCCGCAGCACACCACCGAACGAGAGGAACGGCATGTTGTGCGGCGGGCACTGACGGCTCGCACCGCCACATCACGATCGTTAGCGCAGGAAATAGTGGGTGTTGCGCAATAACCTGTGCCATCACGTACCGTTCGACGTCGTCTGCAGGAGCGGGGACTTGTCGCACGGCGCCCATTGCTCCGATTACCATTGACGTTACACCACCGGCGAGTGCGGCGGCAGTGGGCCGTTGAACGACGCACCTGGACTACGGAATGGCACGACATTGTCTTCTCCGACGAATTCCGCTTCTGCCTGCAACACCATAATGGTCCGATCCGCGTGTGGCGGCACCGCGGTGAGAGACTGTATGACACCTGCATTATGCATCGTCATACCGGTCCGTTGCCTGGCGTTATGGTTTGGGGCGCAATTATTGGATATGACACCCGCACCCCTCTGGTGCGCATCGCCGGTACACTCAACAGCCACCGCTATATCTCCGACGTTTTGGAGCCTGTAGTCCTCCCTTACCTGCAGGACCTGCCAGCGGCCACGTCTCAACAGGACAATGCGCGCCCGCACGTGGCACGCATCGTGCAACAATTCTTCACGGCCCACCAGGAGTCACTGCTGCCGTGGCCCGCCTGTTCTCCCGATATGTCGCCCATCGAACACGTCTGGTCGCTGATCGGCAACCGAGTGGCCTGGCAAGCACCACCCGCGGCTACGCTGATGAACTGTGGCAACGTGTGGAAGCAGCCTGAACTGATGTACCCCAAGCCCACATCCAAAGCCTCTTTCAATTGCGAATAATATAGATTACACAACAACATAATGATCAAGCATACGGCGTAATGGTCTAAGCGCGGACATCTCATCCGGCTATTAGTCCGAATTGAGAGCCGGATGATGTTTGTCTTACGGCATTGGCTCACTCTCCATCTGGGACCAGTTGCTCTAAATTAGAGAGGAACTGGTCCCACGTGGAGAGTGAGCCTCCCTTTCCCACACATTTACTAGGATATTTTGGAGATGAATTTACATATTATTTTCCTTTTGTTATGACGTGGCCAACCCCCGGTGGCGCAGTGGTTCCCAACCATTTTGCTTTCGCGGACCGGCGATGCTGAAACAAAACCTTCAGACTATTTTCGAGCATTTAATCTCATAATATCGTATATTATAATGATCACTGCATACAATCCATAATTTATATACCAGTTTATTCCATGTCATCTACCTACAGCTATCATTTAATGTTATTATTTAATAAATGCAATCCATAATAAATATACCACAATATTCTTCTTACCGTTAATATAATTTTTTCTGGGTCAATGCGACGCCTGTTGCTGCTGCTTCGCATTAACCTCGAGCCGTGGTTCCAGCGTCGTTTCTGCAAAGCTCAGTGCGGCATTAATGTCCATTATGGCCGCCCCGGTGGTGCAGGGGTCTAAGCGATGGCTCCTGATCATTCGTCCGGAATGGGTTCAGGTTAGAATCCCGATGAGACACTGGCTCTCAATGTGTTACTTGTCCAACACTGGTTATCTGTGTACATTGGTCGTTTTGCATACTGTCAAATTCATGTTTGATTTATATTTGTTCACAATGTGTTACATGATCAATACAGGCTATATCTGTGTAAATTAATCATTTGGCGTGCTGTAAACCATGTATGATTTGTACTTGTTGCTGTGAAGTATCTGTATCCTGTTTGTCATATCTGTAGCACCAGGTCCAATAAATCATTTAAAAAAAAAAAAAAAAACCTTAATCAAAAAAAAAAAGAAAAGAAAAAGAAAAGAAAAAGAAAAGAAAATGTCCGTTATGTTTCCGTGTTTTATTTGATGGCCGAAACGGCTGAAAGGGGTTTCTCGCAATAAATACGTAGTCGAAAGTTACCAATAATTTTAGAGCTTTGTCGCTGAGACTTATTCTTTTCCCATAGTACCACAAAACTGAGTCAGAGATTTGGATCTGAATATCAATACCAGACTGGCACCAGAAGGAAGTTCAGCAAAGCTTTCTTTTCCCTGCCGAGTTATCCTGGAGTAATTCATATCTTCTGTCAAGAGATTAGTGATCCAAGCTTTCCTCAACCTTCCGCGACAGGTGTTAAAAAAATTAGATCTAGATTTCCCCTTTGATTCCATTTCGATTAAAAAGAAAAATACTCTTTTCTCGCTGACCGGCGGTTGGGAAACACTGGTCTAAGCGATGGCTCTTGATCATTCGTCCGGTTCGAAACCCGGCGAGGCATGGATGTTGTTTGCTTTACGGCTCTGACGCTTTTCCTTCCCTGAAATTAGTGGCTCTAAATTGGAGAATGGGTGACTGCTTGTAACCCCTACCTCCCCCTCCCCCCAAAAAAAAGATACGACGTGAACAATCCCGATGATCATCTACACCCCTAAGGTTACAAAAAGTAGAGGTAACTGATATTTGGTAAAAGACAACCAGCGCAAACCCAAAGTTGATACCTCATTCTTCAAACCTGGGCCCAAGTCGGTTAGCCAGAACCCCACGACTCTCACCACCCAGGTGGCTTTGCTTCATTTCAATAAAATATCAAGAGTACCTCTGATAAGTGGAAAATCCAGCAAGTATACTTAAAGAACGCCTTGTTTGATACCGCAATGCAATCCGAGGTTAAGTAAGACTGATTAGAAGCCCCAGCTCAGACCACTCAACCACCGGTACGGCACTCGAGCTTTCTATCTGAAACTCTAGCAGGGACATCATGCGGTTAAGTGCCGGCGGGTGGCTAGGGGGGCTTGGATGTTTCAAGTTTACAATGAAGGGTCTAGTTTTGGTGCTCCCCTGCAGAAGAATTTGTATTTTGAGTGGTACATGAAGGGGTGCTGTAGCTTACTCGTGACAATGTGCGGCGAGCAGCGTACACTGAAATACTCCTCTCGATACTACTGTCGTATTGCTCGTGTTACTTCGTACAATGTTTGTTCGTGGTTTAACGACCACCGTACCTTTATGGGCTATAAAAGTCGCCCGTCCCTAATTTAGAGCCACTGGTTCCAGGAAAGGGAGTGGATTTTTTTTTTGGATTGAAGGTTTAACTACTACCGTGAGCAACTCGATGGTTAGGACCACTAGATCTGAGGACGGGAGAGAACCAGTGCCGTAAGACAAACACAACATCCATGCCTCACCGATATTCGAACCCGGACGAATGGTCAGTAGCCAGCGCTTAGACCTCTGCGCCACCGAGGAAGGGAGTGAACCAGTATCATAAGACAAACACAACATCCATGCCTCGACGGGGTTTGAACCCGGACCAATGTTCAGAAGCCAGCGCATAGGCCATTGCGTCACCGGGACGGCCTAAATCTTTTGTTGTAAGCAGTGGCGTAGCCAGAAAATTCTTAAGGGGAGGGGGTGTCCATGGATTTGGTTTATTGGTGAAAGCCTCATATATATACATATCGCTTTAAATTCGTACTCAGTCCGTCACCTTCAAGGAGGAACCCCCCATGGCTACAAGATGTTTATAAAGTCATTGCCATCAGACTGCGTACTCAGGTATCAGATTGCTAATGTTTGTGTTCCATTTGTTGCTTTAATGTTCATCATTTGTGCCTGACATGTGTCATTTTGTTCTACAGAACACATACTCAAACTTTTTTTTTTTACACATGCACACGCTTTCACAAATCTGGTAACTATGTATCAGATGCAGTTCAAGTTGTTTAAAACAATCACACTTCTGCTAAACAAATGTCAAGCTTCATTACCAATCTTTTGTATACAAAATCTTTGTTCGCACAACAAACAACTGCATGGATGTAAAAACTCTTTGGACAATAAAAATCAGAACAAGGTTCAAAAACCTTAAAATGCAGGGAATACTCCATCTATCAGTGTTCTTTTCCAGGAATTTCTCAAGACAGGATTGCGAACAGATAAGGTATGCTCAACATTCAAAATCCCTAAATATAACTAAGACCCACAATGTTGGAAACTAAAAACTAACCACAGAACTTCCAACATCAAAATCTTCAGTGCCGATGAACGGACGAGGTATATACATGCATTCAAAAACAATTTTGTACTGAGATCCCAAATATTGGTAATAATAAACTAATAACAGAACTTTCAAATTTTTGCTGCTGGTCTTTATTGAAACGCACGTACTATGTGCTGCCAGCTCCACGTTTATCTGCACGAGTGATTGTAAGTCACCCTAAAAAAGAATGTGCTGTTCGTAATAAAAAAAAAATAGAAAAGAAAAAAAAAACCCTGCTTTTCAGTCTTTCCAGAAATTGCATGGTTTCAGGTTGTGAGTTACTAATGAAAAGCAGTAATTAATAAAATCACTACATGTTTTGGTAACTTCCTCGTTGCAATAAGCAGAAGTGGGGGCACAAATTGACTTGGGGGGCAACAGATACAACATTTCAGTTAATATGATGCATTTACTAAAACCACTATGCTGACATCTGATTTTTGGGAGCAATGGGGATGTCTTGATCTTTTTACCCCCCCCCCCCCCACACACACACACTATATGCTGCAATAGGAAAATCGCAAAAACCTTGTATCGAAAATTTCAGTCCACTTTCTTTTCACATGCAACATACACTATGGATGACTTCTAATATTTTTTTAGAGTATATAAATGGAACAATTGGTTTAAAAAGGAACACAGAGGAATGTTGACTTTTACTAGAACTGGCAAGCACATTCTCATACACAGGGTTTGTCTAATACAAAATTAGTTCTTTCGCTTCAAAGAATAACTTGTTATGGAGCCCACAGACACAAAAATAATTACAAGCTTTAAGGATTATCTCAGTAGACAGGGCTAAAGAATAAGGAAGGGCTGGCTCATCCATTTGTCTTGCGGTCTCAGTTTCATGCTCCGACCGAGGGGCAATTGGAAGGCGCTGTGACGTCACTGCGAGGACGCTCTGTGACCCCCGTGCCAACCCAGGGCCGGAGTATGGTGACCTGCCAGTCTTTCTGTGCAGTCTATTTCTGTTGCTCACCATTTACTGATAGTGGTTTATGCATTTGTTTGTTAACGTTTGTATTTTTACTCATTTAAGTTTTATTTTAACTAAAATTCAGCGTTTTTTTTTTCATTCAAAGTAAAAAGCAATATGCCTTCATCCTGTGCTGTCGCTAATTGTACAAATACGCATAAGAAAACAAAAGAACATGGCGTTATTTACCATGTTTTCCCTTCAAAAGTTAATGTGATAAAAAAATGGATTGTTAAGTGTAAGCGCGCTGACAAGTTTAAAGTGCAAGAATATGTAGCAATCATTTCCAAAATTCAGACTACAAAGATGACATGCGAAATCGCCTGCTTGGGCTTCCCGAAAAGAAAATTCTGAAACCCACAGCTGTTCCCAGTTTGAATTTACCGAATGAAAAATCAACACCACATACAAGCCGAGAACATAGAAGATTTAAGAGATATATCCGTATAAGGGCATTGAATCGAACTTCGGAGTCAAGTTCTGAAAAGTTACAAGTTGAAGAAGTTGCTTGCAATTCTGACAATGGATATTCAGAAGAAAAGTGTGCATCAGTTCAGTGCATGTCTTGCTCAGAGGTTAGAAGTCAGAACGAAATTCTCACCGAGAAGCTTGACATACTGGAACGAGAAATACGTAGAGCTTGAAAAGCAAACACAAAAATACTGTTCGAGTTTTGGGTCAAAAAAATATCAGCATACGAAATAATAGAGCAGAAATTGTGCTAGTACGAAAAGCCCTGTCAAAAGCTAATATGAAAAATAAAATACTTGAACAGATGGAAATGAACCTCAGGAATTTTTTTACACCAACACAGATAAACTTCTTCGCAACACAAAAAAATGTTAACAAATGGACAGAAGATATATCTAGAGGAATAGTAACTAGAGCTATTTCAAGAAAAGCTAACGAATTTTGGAAGTGTAAAATTGGCATTCCTTTGCTAAATGCTAGCACGTTAAAGCGATGATGTTCTAAATGTAGTTGTCATCCCGGAATTCTGCATAATGTTTTTGCTCCTTAGGCGGAAAAATAGCGAAACCCTTTCCGACACTTTGATAGCAAAGTGTGTTGCGACACAGGAATGGACCAGATTTTACGTTCGTGCTCAAAGGTGCTAGTTGTTTTGGCTAGAGGAATATTGTCTTCCTGTAAACAACCCGTGTATTTTGACTTTCAACGTACAATGAATAAAAAGCTTCAGTTTGAAATAATTGTAAATCTTGAAAAAAACAGGAATTATATATAGTAAAAGCGATTGTTTCAGATTTAGGTGGTTGTATGACCTTGTGGAAAGAACTATTAATTTCTCCTGAAAAATCATTTTTCAACCATCCGCTGGACGATAGTTCTAAGATTAGGGTTTTTGCAGACCCTCCTCACTATTTAACATGTTTACGCAATCATTTCATTGACCATGTCTTGCAGGACGGATCTGTGCTCCAAACTGGCATCATCAAAGAAGTTTTCGAGAAGGATTCTGGGGAGATAAAGTTGTGTCCTAAACTACTGCCGTGCTATAGCAATCAAAGGGAACGAGGGACAAAAAGTAGGCCCAGCAATCAGCTACCACTGTAAAGGGTATTGTTTTTTTTTTTTTTTTTTTTTTTTTTTGATTGGAGGTTTAACGACCACCGTGAGCAACTCAATGGGCTATAAGCAGTCGCCCGTCCCTAATTTAGGGTCACTGGTTCCAAGGAAGGGAGAGATCCAGTGCCGTAAGACAAACACAACATCCATGCCTCACCGGGATTCGAACCCGGACCCCTTACGGACGAATGATCAGAGGCCAGCGCCTTAGACCACTGCGCCACCGGGGCGGCGTAAAGGGTATTGCATATCTAACAGAGCATAAAAGCGCTCCAGTTTTCTTCAATTTAGTAGATTATTTTTTTGACATTATGAATAGCAGTTACCCACACACTGACAAAAGCAAATATCTAAAAGCAGGTTTTGGTATTAACCCCCTTTTCATACAACAAAAGGAAATTCTGAACAAAATGAAGTCAGAAATACTGAATCTCAGAGTAATGGGGAGAAAACATATGCTGCCTTTCCAAAAAGGCATTCTTGTATCAATTCTTCTCTTCTCGGTCTGTACGAGGATGTAACGTCCGTTACATTTTAACTACTCGTTTGACTCAAGATGCCCTGGAGAGTTTGTTCAGTCAAATAAGAGGCATAGGTACTTTTTATGACCATCCCTCACCTACGGAATTTATTAGTCGTTTAAAACACATATTGCTGGCAAATAAATTGCCTAATTCGTCCAAAAAATTTAATACAGAGTTTCAAGACAAAACGCTCCAAACATATTTGACAGCAGAGCTACTAAAAGAAGCTTTCACTACAGCTGATAATCAAAAAGTTCTTGATGAAGTATCTGGAGAAATAAACGCAGATGACTTAGAAGCTTTAGAAAAAGTTTGCAATGAGCCATGGCCGCAAGATTGGAACGACGACATACTTAAAAAAGTTGAAAATGAGCAATGTAATGGTGAGAAACAAGCTCTGAGTTATGTCGCAGGTTATACTGCCTATCGCTTACGCAATAAAGATTCCTCCCTCGGAACAATTTCTAGAAATGCCGAAGATTTTCCATCTGCTCAATGGATTAAAACTTTATCACTCGGGGGACTAACGGTGCCTTCTCCAAAGTGGATGAGAACGGTAGATCAATTTTTTTTTTGATTGGAGGTTTAACGACCACCGTGAGCAACTCAATGGGCTATAAGCAGTCGCCCGTCCCTAATTTAGGGTCACTGGTTCCAGGGAAGGGAGAGAGCCAGTGCCGTAAGACGAACACAACATCCATGCCTCACCGGGATTCGAACCCGGACCCCGTCGGACGAATGATCATAGGCCAACGCCTTAGACCACTGCGCCACCGGGGCGGCATAGATCAATTTGAAATAACTTTTAAGTCAATTCATGGGACAGAGATTTCCCGAGAAAAAAAAAGCATAATTCGAAAATTAAAAACTGTAATAGAAGAGAGATTTCCAGACACCTGCAAAGAAGCTATGAAAATTTATTGCCGCATACGAACATTTATCAGAATACGGTATATTAATCACAACAAAGATTTAGTGTCGGATAGAAAATCAAATCAAAACCAAATGGATAAATTCTGCCGTTAAAACATGTTGCACGACGATTCAATGTCTAAACGTGGTGAATATCTTCCTCCTTAGCTATACAGGTATGTTAATAATTTTTTCTATTATTTACGCTTTCCGATAAAATGAAAAAAAAGTTACTTGCTACGATTTATATATACACAACGTTCAGAGTTGTGTAAAAAAATATATGTGCAAAGGTGTTCAGCTTACTCCGACAATTATGACTTCTGCCCTCGGAGGCAGCATCCCAAATCGTGTGTACTCCCAGTGTGACGTCACGTCCTCCCCAGCAAAACGACTTTCTTTTGACTGCCTCGTGGGTCAGCCCTGCTCAGTAGATCCTTCGTTTCTGGTTAACTAATAGAGAATGGTGATCAAAGAATAGTCGTTTGTATTCTGCTCGCTTCACAAGGCTGTTTTTGGAAATTTCATCATTCAACAAATTTCCTAAGAAGTAATTAAAACAGAGATATAAGAGAGATTATTATACAGGTTTTATAAGCTGTTTCCTTAATTTGGGGTCACTGTTTCTAGAAAGAGGTGTGAGGTAGCACTGTAAGACAAACACACCACACATCCCTCATTTGAAACTCTAAAGTGGGCTCTTTTAGAACAGAAAGAGGGATATTATTATATAAGTTTTATAAGCTGTCTCCTTAATTTGGGGTTACTGTTTCTAGAAAAGGGTGTGAGGTAGCATTGTAAGACAAACATAATACACATCCCTCATTCAAAACTTTTAACGCAGCCTCATTTAGGCGAGAGAGAGCGTGTGAATTAAGTTTGTCAAAATTTCCAAGAATTCATGTAGAGAATGTAACTGGTACTTTGTGTAACAAAGGAAGAGAACCAAGATACCCACGATACTTTGATTTTATTGGAAATAGTGGAATTTGTCATATTTCTTCACCTCCCCGTTTTTGTGTATGTTTCCAGTTAAACAACAAGTCTCTCAGACATCAAAGTGAATCTATGACACAGGCCACAAGTATAAATTATTTTGTTATTCATGCTAAATAAAAGGAAAGAAATAATTAATAATCACCTACATATGTCTTTTTGGTATTTACTTTTTTAAAAAGATGTTTTACATTCTGCACATTTTTGTTTGTCCATTAACATATTGCAAGTACAAAACATTTTATTAATACTTCACCTCTGTAAAACATGGAACCACTATCGATTTTTTTTTTACAAACGTAATTATGACTGGTGATAATGGACATAAACGAACATTTCCAGGGGTGATAATGCGAAAACTGCCTTTGGATATCACATTGGTTGAAAAAAAAGTTTCATTGCAACAGGTTTCTAAAAACTCCTACGAAGCAGAAATTTTGTGAGATTTTGCAAAACTATTTGCTGTAGCTATCTTGACATAAAAAGTAAACATATAATAATACTTTTGAAGTTTCACCACAATTGACAACGTAGTTAGAATTGCTGTTAAAAAGAGTGCTTTAAACATGGACGTATGTATATACGCAACCAGCTCATACATCCTGTGCCTGAAAATCTGTAAAGAAATGGAATTTTATAACTTTGCTTAATAAATAAAAAAATTGAAGTGCCATCTGAAGCCTTACAAACAACACCCACGTCAAAGAAATCACTCCGCAGACGTTAGAAAACACGTGGCAAGAATTGAGCACCTGGTATGAACTCTGCAAAGGTAGTCATGCAGAAGAAGCCTAGACAAATTCTCAACCATAAAGGTAATTTCTGCCAAAAATTGACTTAGTGCATCTTTTACAAGCCATAGTACAGAATTTTTAAATTATCCTTACCCAAACGAATCCCCCTGCACAATGTGTGCTTACTAATCTATACGATTATCAAACATAAATATGAATATACAGGGATTGGACAGAATAATGTGAACAACACGCTCAGAGACGTGACTTTTAATGCAACTGCGTAAGTCGCAATACTCAAAGGTATCCACCACTTTTTGGTTGTAACAACTTTGTTTGGAGCCTCAAGGTCCTGTTTAAGTGCATTTAAAGTGTCTCGTTGCAAAATTTCTTTCAGAGTGATGATGAAATGAGCGACCTAACGGACTTCAAAAGAGAGGTAACTGTTGGTAGCCAGCTAGTTGGTGCCTCCGTGACAACAGTAGCCAGGGCAGTGGCGGTAACATCATGACAGCATATCGTGTTTGTGGGAAAACCTCGTCTGTGAAACACAACAGCAGCTGGAAAATGAGCACGACTGATAGACAGGAGAGCATTAAAGAGGTTACCTGTAAAAAGACCACGGTGACGAAAATTAGTGCGGGGCTCAATCTGCATTTCCAGGCCTCAGTATTAATGAAAACATTGTGCATAAACAAGATGTTCATGGCACAGCTGCTATTGCAAAACCTCCGGTGACCCAGATGAATGCACAACAGCGACGGAAGTGGTGCCAAGAGCACACAACGTGGACTGCTGATGCATGGAAGCGTGTAATGGTCAGATGAATCCACATTCACACTATTCCCCACCGCAGGACGTGTTTATGTGTGAACGTCATCAGAAGTGTACAACTTAGACTGTTTTCTTCCAACAGTGCAGCATGATGGTGGTTCTGCCATGCTCTGAGAGGTTGAATCATGGTTTTCAGCAGGTCCCCTGCTCGCCTTGAAACGAAGGATGACAGGCATGGCGTATGAAACCATTTTGGCCGACCAAGTCCATCCAATGGCTTAGTCATTGTTTCCTGTCTGCAGGAGATGACATCTATCAAGATAATAATGCCCCAATTCAGAGCTTGGAATGTCCAATAATGGTTTGAGGAACATGAACTTTCACCCCTTCCATGGCCTCTCCATTCACCAGACTTAAACATAATCGAGCCACTGTGATCTGTGTTGGAAAACACTGTATGACCCGTTATCCTCCTCTTGCATCCCTCAAGAACCTGGAGCAGTTTCTGCATGAAGAATGGTGTAACATCCCACTAACCATCCAGGATTTGTATGGGTCCATTCCAAGGAGGACTCAGGGGTCCGGGTTCGAATCCCGGTCAGGCATGGATGTTGTGTTTGTCTTAGGGCACTGGCTCTCTCCCTTCCCTGGAACCAGTGACCCTAAATTAGGGACGGGCGACTGCTTATATAGCCCATTGAGTTGCTCACGGTGGTCGTTAAACCACCAATTAAAAAAAAATAAAAAAGGCCAAAGGTGGTCCCACACATAGGCGCCGACTTTGTGGGTTCGAGACACCGTTTGAACCACCCAATGATTTTGTTGTTGGTTCCCCGAACCCCTAATATTTTTGCGCGTATTTCGTGGGAAAGATACACATATGCATACACCGATGAGCCAATACACTATGACCATCCCCAGCCTAGAGAAACGAGCGTGCCTGTAGACCAAACCGGTGGCGCAAGTGAAGCTAACAGAGCAGTATACATACAACCCGAGGACCGGCTTTCGGTTAGTAGTGTTTGGAGGCAGAATGGAAAAAGCTGCCGATTTATCGGAGTTTAATAAAAGACAAATTGTAATGGCACGGTTCTTCAGAATTAAGATCTCGGAAATGGCGCGGCTTGTTCATGTGCCGCTGTAGTACGTATCGAAAGTGGTGCACAGATGGTCGAACGTCGTTTGGCCGTGTGTTCTCCGTGATCGCAGAGCCACAAATCACCTGCAGCTACAAGTGGTTTTCATGGCAATGCGTCACAGCACACGGTTCTTCACAGCCTTCTGAGCATTGGGCCTGCGTAACCGAAGACCCAACCGGGCCCCCATACTCATTGCATGTCATCACCAACAACACAGAAAGGGCCCAAGATCATCGAGATTGGAAGTGGCATGGTCTGACGAATCAAGATTCCTGGTGCATCATGTATACGGCAGAGCGCGGTTACTCCAATTACCAATGGATGCCCTGTTGGGCGGAAAGCCGGCGGCGGCGGTGTCATGCTGTGGGCGATGTTTTCTTGGGACACTTTAGGCCCCATTATTACAATCCCTGACAGCTGTTAGGTATCTGAACATCGTTGCGGACCAAGTTCACCCATTCATGGCAACTGTGTTCCCTGCTGGTGATGGCCATTACCAACAGGATTATGTGCCATGCTGCACTGCCAGAATCGGTTTGAGGAACATGCTGGCGACTTTCTCTTAATGCCCTGGTTTCCAAATTTACATGACATGAACCCAATCGAACATTTGTGGTTCGACTTGGAAAAGTGGGTTCGCGCTAAATCACTACCACCCCGAAATGTACGGGAACTGGAGGATCTGCTCCCGTTCCCGTACATTTCATTATGGTACATCAGGATACATATCACCACCTCATCGAATCGATGTCTCACTGAGTGGCCGCTGTTTTGTGGGCTAAAGGGGGTCATACAGCTTATTTAGTAGGTGGTCATAATGCAATGACTCATCGGTCTATAATAATGTTGCACCTACAGAAGCAAAACAAATAAAATAATTATCTAGAATTAACTATAATTCGATTCATTTTAGCATTTCAGGCATCTTATTGGTTCAGATAATCTGACAATGAAAATTAAATTAGACTTAAATCCTTTAAAAAATGCATGGGTCATTCGATTTAAAATTTCCAGAACCCCCAATAATTTTCAAAGTCAGCGCCTATGGTCCCACACCGTATTAGGTACGTAAAACCTTCTTTTCCTAGGTGTTCATCACAATATTCTGTCCAACCCCTGTACATTGCTATAATTGTAAAACATCCCACCTGGTAGGCACAAAAGTGGATGTTTACGAGTATTTTAAATTTTGTTTTTTCAGTTCCAAGCAAAATAGCATTCTTAAAAAACGAATACCTCTGCAACTTCCTCCAACAAGAATGCATAAGTTGTGTGGAGTCACTGGCCCAGAAGTTGGTTGCACCATCTAGTGAGAAGTGACATTAATGGGCGATTTTTGTTTCCAGAGTTGTGGCACCTGGCTATCATACACTGTGGTCCTGGTACACACATGCAACAATCCCAGAAGTTCTGCAGTCACTGAAATGGAGAACTCTCCTCTCCCTTGTACCAACTATGTTAAATCAGAGAGATCATGCCAATGGTAAATGTTTGATATACATAATACTGTATTTTGCCATGTTTGTTCCTTATTCATATCACTTGAGTAAATATACTCTTTCTTCGCATTCAACATTTCAAATTAAAATAAGAAGTGATTATATTGGTTAAAACTTAACCAAGCTTTTAACATCAATAAACAAAACAAAAACACCTATCACAGTCACTGGGAGAATACTGAAGTATTTTTCACCTCATGTTTTCTGAGCTCTCCTTTGGGACCACCACCACTAATAATTGGGTGTGTGTGTAGGGGGGGGGGGTTATATATATATATATATATATATATATATATAATGGCCTCCTTGAAAACCCTAGGCCAAGCTTATTTCAATTGTCCAAGCCAGTTCCTGCAGGGCACACATGATTCTCAGTTGCAAGTAAGTTTAGTTTCCACTTGCGTAGGCAATTCATGGCAAATTATTTCACGATTAATTCACTAAACAAAGAGAACTGATAATTCAAGTTCTTAACACACACATACACACTGAGATGCCAGTTCATTAGGTACACTCAGCCTCGCAGAGCCAGGGAGTTAAAAAAAAATCAAAAAAATCAGGGCAGTTCCAGGATATACAATACAGCCACATACAGTCACTATCTACAAAGCAGAAATTTTGCACACAAAAAATTATTTTCTGCAATATTTTTTCCTACTTAGGAATTTTTTTTTTTAATTATGCTTTCAAATTATACAGAATGGAGTACCACATATATTCAGCAGCGTTGTGGATAAGTTGATCATATGGTGGCAACCTAAATTATAATTGTAGTGATACATTCTAGAGATAGTTCTGAAGCTTCAACCAAAAGCTTTGTGTGATGCATCTTGTTCAATCACTAAGACATTTTTTTTTTTTTTGCGAATTTAACGACCACCGTGAGCAACTCAATGGGCTATAAACAGTCGCCCGTCCCTAATTCAGGGTAACTGGTTCCAGGGAAGGGAGAGAGCCAGTGCCGTAAGACAAACACAACATCCATGCCTCACCGGGATTCAAACCCGGACCCCTTTTGGACGAATGATCAGGGACCATTGCTTAGATCATTGTGCCACCGTGGCGGCCAGTAAGGACTTCTCTGCATTCAATAAATCAGCTATTTGTAACTCAAATTTTGCACTACTTTTCTATGTTTTATGCCATTATGCGAGAAAGTACTTGCAGAAGTCTGGAGTTAGAAACACTGAAATTTTTGTAACACACAAATTTTCATGCTCTTTTCAATTTAAAAAAAAAAGGGGGGTGGGTGTTAAATTTCAAAAGTGAAAATTCTTTCAAAATTTTAATTTCAGGACAAAATAGTTTTAAACCAATGGGCTTTCAGGACATAAAAAAAGAAAAATCGGAAATTTCAGGATGACAACTACCCCTGCCCTTGTCACATAAATGGCTCACTTCATGTAAGACATCAATCCAGTAAGCACTGCCTAAATCAGGTAGACCAGCTTGTTGAACAATAGTTATCTTTCGAATGATAGTCAGAATGGGAAAAACAAGTGATCTGACTGACTCTGAACTTGCTGTGACAGTTGGCACCAAGAACATCGCTTCAGGCCTCTCTCAAACACATCCACTCTCCTAGGATTTTCATGTACATTCTTCGCAACGGCTCACTGTGAACGGTGCAATACCCAAAAATCTGTTGAAAACCCTGGGAATGAAAACAGCTGGTGGATCAGAAAGGTTCAAAGGAGACAAACAAGATTTGGGAAACAAACATACTGACTACAATCGGGTACATTCCTGTAGAATTTAACACTGATGTGCCAAGGGGGATCTCAAACACATCATATATAGACCATGCAGGTCTCAAAAATTATATTGCCCAACATGCTGGGAGATGTAAAAAATCTAGCTCTTTACAGGATAAAAAGTTTTTAAAAAAGTAATATTTTGTGTTTTCCTTTCTACTCAGAGGCTCACACACTCTGCTTTATTTAATAAAATTAATGGGGTGTGATTTGAGAGACTAAACATTAAATGGATGACCTTAAAAGTTAAAACATATGACCTTGAAAACTAAATTGCCGATAACATGATTGTGTGGTATCTCAAAGGAAAGCTCACGTAATAAGCTTTCAAATAGGCCTAGTATGAGCTCTGTTGACCAATTACATCTACATTATTGTAATTTGTGAGCATAGCAGACATGAAAATGCCTGTTTCATAAATTTCGAATTCCCATAGTAAAGAAGTATTTTATGTAGGAAGTTGAAATTTTGCACGAATTAGTTTCTCTATAAAGCCTGCAAGTGCACCAAGTTTCTATTCTGATGTACAACAGTGAAAACTGGGTACTACAGAAGAGATGTAAGAGTCGTTTGTGTACTGGAGAGATGTGTTACTTACAGGAGGTTTGTGGCAAGACACGCTCTGATCGTTTGAGGAATGAAGATGTGTTGCAGTTGTGGAATGTCAGGCATAATACTAACATCAATGCAATAATAATAATAATAATAATAATAATAATAACAATAATCTGTCCAGGTGGCCTAATGATCAGAGGACTATGTTTTGGGCAGGCATGAGTTGTGCACAAGTCTCAGATGAGGCATGGGACAAGTGCTTGTCTACTGCTATTGGCCATTTAACACCCGATACAAACAAGTTAGTAAAATCATGCAATGCATTGATTATGATATGCTCTCCAACATACCAGAAATCATTACTCAAATTATGAGGATAATGGCTGTGGAATAAATCTCGCTCCTGTGCCCTGACCTTTGAACCCATTTTGATGATATTCAACAGAACCAGTTTAGTTTATCCCCGGAACAACATACTAAAGTTTTATCATAAAAGAAGCATTTTTAGTTAAGTTATGAGGATAATGGCAGTGGAATAAATCTTGCTCCTGTGCCCTGACCTTTGATCCCATTTCAATGATATTGAACAGCAACATACTACAGTTTTGTCAAAATAGAAGCATTTTTAGTCAAGTTATGAGGATAATGACTGTGGAATAAATCTCGCTCCTGTGTCCTGACCTTTGACCTCATTTCAATGATATTAAACAGAATCGGTTCAGTACATCTCCGGGACAACATGATAAAGCTTTGTCGCAATCGAAGCATTTTTACTTAAGTTATGATGTATAAGGGCGATGAAATGGATCCCCTTCTATGTCCTGACCTTTGATACCATTTTATTTTGCCCATTTTCAATATGGTTCCTTGCCAGGTTGTTCCCTACCACATACCAAAATTTCATCGAAATCGAACCATTTCTATGCGAGTTATCTTATCGTGTGGACAGACAGACAAAGCTGGAGCATATACGCTTCTTCAGCCTACGGTTGGAAAGCTTAAAAAAATTAAACAAAACAACAAAAATAAAAAAGTTACTATGTTAATCCAAATGTTTGTTTCTACTTCCAGCTCTAGTGTTGGCATAAATCATTTCTTTTTGAGAGTACATACATCACTGACACAAAAGAGTCATTCCTGAATGACCAACTTCCAGGTAGTCACTGTGCTCACTGAGTAAATCATTCACTGCTGGGATCTTATGTCTATGATCAAAGCGCTTTCAAGGTCACGCCTCTTTTTGGCAAACTGCTCAAAAGAGTGTGAGTTATTCACTGTTCACAATGAATGATTTCTCACGAGCCGGTCACAGCTAATGATTCAGGCACACCATTCGAATGATTGGCATTCGCGTATCATTCCCATTCTTGAGTTTCACCATTATTTCCTAGCTCACTGCTGATACTTCACTCACACAATGGTTGATACTTATTAAGACTCGAAATTACTTTTCTTAATATCAATTCATTTCGGAACTCATGTGGGCAAAATAAAGTTAAAAGTGCTGCGACTTCCATGTGTGTGTGTAGCAGTAATGGCAGAATGAATACAATTCACAGCTCTTTCTGGTGAACTGCACCAAAGAGCGCAACCTCTTCACCATTCATGAGGAATGACTTGGGTACACCATTCAAATAAATGGCATTTATGTATCATTCCCATTCTTAAGTTCCATCATTATTTCCTAGGTGACTGCTGATTGCGCACTAAAATAATAGTTGACACATATTAATTTTCTGTATTACTTTTCTCAATAGGAATTAATTTCCGAACTCATGCTGGCGGAATAAAGTTTAAAATGCTGGGACATCGGTGTGTGTCACAGTAATGGTGAGTTGAATGATCATTCACAAATTATAAATCATTATTCAGTTCACTATCAATCAACAATATACAGTTTTTTTAACTTGAATAATGCAACACAGAAGCTTTAATTGACATTTGAATTTTTATGGCACATTATTCGTTCTGACATAAAATAAAAATATCTGAACTTGACTCAACTTGCATTGTATGATGAATATTATCTCTGCACAGAGAACTAATATATAGCACAATCATACATAGTTAAATAGTGGCTAATAGAGCAACACTGCTTGACACAAACTGTATTCGACAATATTCATGTCAGATTTAATTACGTGCATATCAAGAAAAAAAATATTGTTGAAAATACACTGCCGGACAATTGCTAAGGACGGATGACAATAGCAACCATAAAATCGAAGGCAGGAAAATGTGGAAATTAGCATAAGTGCGGGATACAGTAAGTCGTGTTGTGCGTATGCAAATTTTGGATTGCTGAACTTGTTCGTGATGTCATAGCGCTGATAAGAGATATAAAGGATTTGACGCGTATTGACCGTTGTTGTTCAAACGCAAAGTTGAAAGGGAAAGAATCAATTGACGAACTTGCAATTTTCAGTATGTCTTCGCGACATCACCTAGATGATTTTACGCGTGGCCGTATTATTGGCAAGATTGAAGAAGGGCGAAAAATAACAGATGTTGCCAGGGAGTTCGATGTCAGCCACAGTGTTGTTTCAAGGCTTTGGAAATCATTTCAAACAAATGGAGAGCGTAGCAAACGTCACGGGGGAGGTCGTGTTCGCAGTACGACACCTGCAGAAGATCGGTACATAGTGCTATCAACAAAAAGACACCGGCGCAGCACAGCTAGTGAGGTAGCAAATCAGTTCATGGCTGCTACTGGCAAGCGGATCTCCCGAAAAACTGTCGCCAGATGTTTGCATGAAGGAGGACTATACGCCCGCCATCCTGTTGTGTGCATCCCATTGTCCAGACGTCACAGTACCGCCCGTTTGCAATGGTGCCATCAACATCGCAATTGGACTGATAACGACTGGTCTGCTGTCCTCTTCTCAGATGAGAGTAGATACAGTCTATCATCTGATTGTTGACGACAACCGATCTGGCGTGATAGTGGCACTGCATATTGTCCAGCAAACATACAGGAAAGGGACCGATATCCGACATGTAGTGTCATGGTATGGGCTGGCATCATGATCAATGGCCGTACGTCCCTCTATGTGCTTCCAACTGGGACTATGACTGGCCAACGATACATTAATGATGTTCTGCTACCTCATGTTCGCATGTTCCGTGGTGCTGTCGGTGATAGATTCATTTTCATGGACGACAACGCAACATGTCATCGAACAGTCGCTGTCCAGGACTGTCTTGAGAGCGAGGATGTTCAACGCCTCGTATGGCCAGCACGTTCTCCAGATCTGAATCCCATTGAAAATGTGTGGGATGCTTTGGGGAGGAGTCTTGCTGGTCACCAATGCCCTCCAATAAACAAGGACACCCTTATCCGTGCACTGACAGAGGAATGGGATAAATTACCCCAACAGCTGCTTGATAATGTTGTGCAAAGCATGACACTACGTGTGGAATCTTGCATCGCCCTCCATGGCGGCCATATCCCGTACTGACATCTTACGCCGGAACGCCTGCGGACGGTAATTGCAGTTTTTTCATGTTTACGTATTCTGCACAAAATGGCCTGTTTGTCCCTTGAACACGTTCCAAAGCCTTCTGGATTTCAGAGCACAATAAATTGTCTTTCTTGTAATGTCCTGGCATTCTGACATTATTTTATTTCACTTGGCATCCAACCACACTTACTTTTTTATGATCTATATAGCCGTTTATGATCAGTCCTTAGCAATTGTCCAGCAGTGCAATACAACAATGCTTCTACCACTCACTGCTGTTTCTTGCTTAACTTTTTTCCCAAAGGAATCTCATTCACTGTTTTTTTATTTAACACCCCCCCCCCAAAGAACAAATAAAAAGCAGCAGAACAGATCAACTTTAATTGTTTGTTCTTGATTTCTCAACAATGCCCTTTTTTTCTTTTTCTTGCAAGCATTAATGTTCATATGTGAATATTATCAATTATCAATCAACTGCTGGATGAAGTTGTTTCCAAGTCTCTTCCACAACTGTCTGTCTTGAGTCACTCTCCTCCACGTTACTTTAGCATGCTTTTGAATTTCATCCACCAACCTCCCACATGGTCTTCTGCCTCTTGGTATCCAGTCTACTATTTAAGTTGTCCACTGGTGTTCAGTTTTTCCAGCAATATCCATTCTTCTAGCCACTGTTGTTTCAGGGATTTTATTCTGATCATGATGTCTTCCACTCGTCATTTTCCTGCACTATGAGTTTCTCTTCTTATCTTTCCTGGTCACACCAAGCATGTGCCTATCACTACTTCTTTCAGTTGTTTGTAGCCTCTATGTCTTTTTTAGTTAAGGTCCATGTTTCTGCTTCAAATGTAAGAACTGGAAGAATGAATTGATTAAATACTTTTAAGACATATTGGTAAATCACTCTTAAAAATTATGCTGTTTCTTTCAAATACCCTCCAAGTTTTATACACCTATTAATTTCTTCATCAATGTGGTCCTCACTGGATACCTTTCACCCAAAATAAATATAGTATTAAATCACTTACTCAAGGCTTAAAAACCCAGATATATTCATTTGGTTCTAGTTCCAGTTGAAGAAATCTTCCTTCCCTCTGAGTTCTTTTGGATTTTTACAGACGTTTCTGGCTTCTTGATTTTAGTCAAGGAAACATACGGAAATACAACATACGGAATGTATAGAAGGATTAACAAAAGTTTTGTTTACTCTGAAGAATTTAAATGTTGTTGCCAAGTTCCTCATACTGTTGCCAGTTACCAAACTGAAATGTTTTCATTGTGTATTTTGTAACTCTGTTGTTGTAATTAAGTTGTTTAAAACACCACTTATTAGTTTTGAAGGCTCTCTGATGGCACTGTTTTTTTTTTTGGGGGGGGGGGATGTAATAACTTTCTTTAATTAGTTTCTTGTTTTTTTATGAGATTCATAGACCAATATTTTAATTTTTTTCCATAAAGGCTCACATTTGCAAAACTGCATATGATTTGCTAATACACTGTTTTGATCTTTGCTATTAAATAGCCATTTGACGTTCCTTAATTCTGATTTCCAATTTTAGAGACATTTGTCCAATATAATTACTGTTGCAATTAAGTGGAATTGTTTTGCAAATGTGAGCCTTTCCCGGAAATCTTGTCTATTGTATTTCCGTATGTTTCTTTATTAGCTAAATATGCTACTTTGTTTTCTGCTGCAGTGGCTACTTTTATATTATTCTTTATCAAATGTTTATTAATTTTGGTATTTTTTGTCTGACATTTTGCATGACATTAATGATAGTTTTTTTTGGGGGAAAATCACTATCAATTAATTTTAATGCCATTTTTGACATTGCTTCTACTTGATTTTTATCTCATGAAAGTAATTTAGCTCTTGTTATTAAATTCTTTGCTGTGTTAATTTTCACAGCTTCCGAGTGGTAAAATCCAAATTTCAGTAATATGTTGGATTTTTCTTTCTTGAAATTATGAATAAATTCCAAACTGTATTCTCATGATTTTTATGTCTAGATATAGAAGGCTCATATCAGCCACTGATGTGAGCCTTCAAAACTAATAAGTGGTGTTTTAAACAACTTAACAACATAATTACAAAATACACAATGAAAACATTTCAGTTTGGTAACTGTCAACAGTATGAGGAACTTGGAAACAGTATGAGGAACCTGGCAACAACATTTAAATTCTTCAGAAGTAAACAAAACTTTTGTTAATCTTTCTATACATTAAGAACAGGCCTTGACTAAAATCAAGAAGCCAGAAACATCTGTAAAAATCCAAAAGAACTAAGGGAGAAGGAAGATTAAACAAAATTTCTTTAACTGGAACTAGAACCAAATAAATACAGTATAATTACCTTTAGATACCCTCATTAATTGTCTATATATGCATGTTTTACAGACTATACACCAAAACTAACACAGCAGTACAGAACCCTGAATTAACAGTGAAAAGTAGCTTTTAAAAACTGGTGCTGAACTCACAGTGCCAAATGCAAAACTGAAAAATGAATAAATGTAGGGGATAAAAAATAAAAAGAATGGAGGAACTCTTTTCTGAGTCCTATAAGTACAGGTGTCAGTATCCAGAACTTTTTTTACAGAAAGCAAATGTTCCAATGAGCAAAAGTGATGCTCAAATGGTTGTTTTCTCCAGCCCACAGACAAAAAAAGCTGCATATAGGGTCTCATCTCATGATGCTTTCCTACTTCTTTTTCTTCATCATCTACACTGATTACATGTTAACCTTTCTTTCTTGCAGATGAACCTAAGAGAGAAAAGTTCCTGCTGAACGATGGGGTCTTTTCCCAGCATGAATTCCCACCCACCTAACCTACCTCCCCCCACCCCCAAATCTTTTTCTTAAATAGCAAAGCAGTGAATTTCAATTTACATGTATATGGATCCTACAAAATATCCCTCCTCGAGATACATAAAAAAATGGCTCCTGAAAATGTGATCAAGTCCCTCTCAGTGGGCCTAGCAACAGCATAGGTCAACCACTGATATGTAGTTCAAGTCATCCTATACAGCTACGTGACTGCTCTTGTTCATTGGTGTTCCTTTATTCCTGTCTAGTCACGTGTGTTTATTGGCCAATCTTTTTCGGCTTATGTCAGAAACAGGCTCTGAGTTGTTATTTTTGTTTGCCTTAAAATATTCACTTCATAATGTTGAATTTCTAGTAATTTGATATAAGAAGACATTTTATTAATTTGTTGGTTGTAGACCTAATGTTATGTTGCAAGCATGTCCTCCTTTATTATTTTTTTTTTTATAAATAATGATCACTTATTTTAGGGGGATCAGGGATGGGACAAAAACACTCAACACATACTGGGGCAGCAGAAGAGGAGGAGGTAAAACCTACTGACATGAGCATGAGATCAAGTGGTCGAGCATTAAATTATGAAGCAACAAAAAAACTATCAAAGAAAATTACTACATAAAGGGTGGGGAACAATCAATGATCTCACAAAGTACGCCATTAGGTGGGATAAGTGTTCTGAGCAGCCATCAACTTCTTCACAGAAGAACTGAATCTTCGTAAAGTAAAAACTGATCCTACATTTCCTGATTTCTCTCTTGAGCACTGTATCCCAAAAACGTATCTAAAACATACACCAGACTACACGGACACAATACTTGCTGTAAATTTTGGGCTAAGGGCTTCTCTGTAAAATTTTGTGATCTACTGCATCTAATTGTACAGGTTTTGACAGAAAACACTGTAAAAAAGTGTTTTGATAATTTAATTAGCGAGCGATGGGTTTGTCTCCTTGGGGTGCTCCATGGTAACAATGGCACACACAACAGCAACTAGGGCCTCTGTGAATTTTGGAGAGGTGCCAGCTAGTTTTGTGTGACATTGGTGAAAAGACCCCAACTCACTGGGTTTTGTTCCAAAATCCTTAGGTTGAATGACTAACTGGAACCCTCACCTGTGGGCTAATCCCCCACACTGATGTACTTACCTGATTAAAAAGACAAAAAGAAATCAACATCCAGACTCAAGTGTGGGATATGGTGGACCTACCACACTTGAGAAGGATGGTCCACCACGGAATCGACCTGGACTTTCTGAACGGCGTATGAGAAAGAGATCTCGGCTGAGTGAATGTAAGATTGATGTATTGAATACTAGAGGTATAAATGGCAAGATGAATGAGGTGATTGAAGAGATGAATAAGTATAGACTGGATGTACTGTGTGTAAGTGAAAGCAAAATGAAGGAAATTGGGGTAGAAGTGAATGGCACAGTGAGTGCGTGGTCAGGAGTATTGGATAATGTGAGAGGACAGGCTGGTGCGATTTTAAGTGAAAAGATGAAGAACAACTTGATTCACTATAGTTGCGCAAGTGAGAGAATTCTCTGGATTTATTTGAAAGTGAAACTTCAGAGAGTCGTAATTGTTGTAGTGTATGCTTCCTTGTGACTCGGAGCCTTCTGATAAGAAGAAAGATTTCTGGAATGAGCTAAAGTTGTTTTGAGCCAGTTTGGTGCTAAAGAAAAAGTTATAACAGCAAGGGATTTCAATGCTAGCGTAGGTATGCAAAATGCAATTTCTGACAATGTTCTGGGCAAGTTTAATGATCCTTATGTGAATGGTTTGTGTGTATCTAATACATTTTTCAACCACAAGTAAATCCACATATATACTTGGGAAAATCGTACTCTTGGTCAAAAGAGTGTGATAGATCTTGTTGTCTACGATCGGCGTCGGAAACACTTAGTTGTCGACACCCGTGTGATGAGAGGTGCGGATGTTGGTTCTGATCATTACTTGGTAGTGTCACGAGTGAAACTTAATGTTGGTTGACGGAAAAGGAATAGGAAAAGACCCAGGATAAAAAGAATAAAGGTTGATAGGCTCCTTGAAGATCATCAGCGTTATTCTGACTTACTCAGAGAACGACTGAAGGAGCTAATGTCTGGTGAGAGGGATGTACAAAAGAAGTGGGAATGTTTTAAGAACTGTGTTGTCACTACTGCTAAAGAGGTCTGTGGCACCACAATAGTGGGTAACAATAGAGGTGATGCTTGGTGGAATAGTGAGATTGAAGAGGCAGTAAAGAGAAAGAAGGAAGCCTATTTGGGGATGTTGCAAGGTAGTCTCTGTGGATGAATATCGCTCAAAAAAGCGTGAAGCTGCTAAGCTGGTTCACCAGAGTAAGGCAAAAGATAGGAAAGAGAAGATGGAAAGGCATGAACTGGCTTTTTGGAAAGATAGGAAGTCTTTCTGGAAGTACACGAGACTTAGGAAAAATAGGGGAAACAAAGTTGTAAGTTGTGTGAAGAATGAGATTGGGGAAATGATATGGGAACCCAATGAGTTAAGTGAAAGATGGGGTGAATATTTCAGTGAGTTATTAGATCAGGAAAGCAAAGATGATTCTGAGACAGACACAGATGATGTCACAGTGAGGGATGGAAGCACAAGAGGGATCTCAAGAGAAGAAGTGTGTAAAGCTCTAAGATCGCTTCAGAATGGTAAGGCTCCGGGAGTTGATGGTATAACTGCCGAGATGTTGAAATATGGTGGTGACTCTGTAATTGACTGGTTAACTGAAATTTGCCAGTTGTGTAGTTGTGTTGGAAGTTAGGATTGGTCCCTCAGGATTGGGAAGATGCTATTCTTGTTTTCTTGTATAAAGAAAAAGGTGATCAGACCAAATGCAAGAACTATCGTGGTATTAGCCTACTAAGTGTGTCAGGGAAAGTGTTTGGTAAGGTTGTTATTGAAAAAGTATGGGGTCTTACATCAGAGAAAGTGTGGGATGTTCAGAGTGGTTTTTTATGCCTGGTAAAGGTTGCACTAACAAGATTTTTGCATTATGCACGATGATTGAAAAGTATCTGGCTGTTGGTAAGAATGTTTTTGCTGCCTTAACAGATTTAGAGAAAGCTTACGACCGAGTAAATAGGACACTTTTGTGGAAGGTATTGAATGAATATGGTGTTACTGGGAATTTACTTAACTGTGTAAAAGCCATGTATGCTGGTAGTAGAGCTTGTGTACGAGTGAATGGTGTTTTATCAAAATGGTTTTCCATTGGTGCAGGAGTTAGACAAAGTTGTGTAATTTTACCATGGCTGTTTAATATATTTATGGACGCATGCATGCGTGATGCCAAAATAGATAATAGTGGTTTATGTCTTGGTGATATCTGTGTGTGCAGATTGCTATATGCTGATGACACTGTCCTGTTGGCAGAGAGCAAAAGTGATTTTCAGATTATGTTATCTCGGATGGACGAAGTTTGCATGAAATTCAAACTGAGTATAAATAAGAGAAAAACCAAAGTTATGGTGCTTGAGAGAGGAACTGGTAGCACTGAATGTAATGTAAGTATAAACGGCACTGTGATTGACCAGGTGAGTGAGTTTTTATTTAGGAAGCATGTTTGACAAAGAGAACAAGTTGGATGGTGAAATTAGTAGGCGAGTGAATTCTTCATTGAAAGTCATGACTGCTTTGGGAAGTTTTCACAGGAATGATGGGTTCTCTAGGGAGTCCCGCATGGCTGTGTATGAAACTGTAATTGTTCCTACTCTGATGTATGGCAGTGAAACCTGGGTACTGCAGAAGAAACATAGGAGTCGTTTGTGTGCTGGAGAAATGCGTTACTTACGGAGGGTTTGTGGCAAGACACAGTCTGATTGTGTGAGGAATGAAGATGTGTTGTAGTTGTGTGATGTGGAGCAAAATGTTGTTAGCAAGGTGGAGACCAATATGCTTCGGTGGTTTGGCCATGTTGAAAGAATGAGTGATGAGATGCTTACTAAGAAAATATTTTTAGCCCAAGTAACAGGAAGAAAAGGCAGAGGAAGGCCAAGGAAGACATGGGTGGATCAGATTCAGGAGAGTCTGCATGAGAAAAAGGTTATGAGTATGAAGTATAAAAGATCTTGTGTACGGCATGTAATGGATATCAGTGAAGCACGAGTTGTATGTCAAGATCGCTGTAAATGGAGAAGTTTGATATGACAACAGTAAGTAAAAATATCTGGTAGTTTGTATTTCTTTTTGGAGCTAACCTCTGAATCTCAGAGAACAGCTTAGTGATATGTATGTATGTATGTATGTATAAAATTAAAACTAGCACTAAAAATCCCATAACTGTTTTGTGGTGAACAATCATCTCAGAATGTTACAATTCTTATAGGTTGTAACACTTAAACATACTTTTAATGGTGAAAGTTAGAGGATTCATTTTAGGAGAAAAACAATTAGTTTTAACTATAAAGAAATATCTGGTCAAAAATAAGGTGAGAAACATACATCAGCTATCCAAGTTTCACAAAAAAAAAAAAAAAAAAAAAAAAAAGTTGAGCAACATAAAATGAAAAACAAACATAATAACAAACAGCTCAGCTATTTTGCATAACATCAGTTCAGCAGAATTTAACCAAGGTAAATTTTACAGTGCTGTAGCAAACAAAAAGCAAGCTGAAATAGCACAATTTATTAAATGTTGAGAAAGTACTAAAGAATTTGCAACATCATGAAAAATATGTTTGGATTACTTTTGCAACTTTAAAGTTATCTTTGGCTTTATCTGACTTAGTCTTCTTTGCCAACTGTTTAAAAAAGATGTAACTCAGCATTAAAAACAATGTTTCAGCATTCCAGAGATTTAATAAATTCACACAGTTCCACGAAGTTCGGGTGGCAAAAATTTCCCTCCAAACATAACTGTGAATGCCAAAGGATGCCACAGAAGGGGTTCCTAACACTGCCCTATCATGAAGATGGGAAGGGTTCATAGAACTGTTGGAAAAAAAAAAAACCCAAAAAACAAGATCACCAGCATCTGTGTTTTTTTCACCCAAATCAACCAGGCCCCAGAAATAAATTTTTCCCCCCATCAGTGAGAACGTCTGTTCAGATAAACAACCCACCATCCAGAAAAGTTTTGCTTGTCCTTCATTTCATGCACAGATCATGGGGAAATTACAAACTAAACAATTAATATATGTTTCAATATAAAAATTACATTTACCTTAAGAATAAATAAAGCAATGCACGCACTTATGGGGGAATAAACACAGGTTTTTTGCGCCAATCAATATGGTGATGTCCAGATCCAACACTAAGCAATAACTCTGTGCAGTAGAATTATATTTAACCCACAAAAACTCTTTTTCTCATATTTTCAAAACAGACATTCGTGCTTGCTTTGTAGTTAGCACTGAAATGTTCATTGTTTGAATTATTAGAATTTGATGCAGAATCACAATCAGAAATCCATATTCATTTCCTTCATCAACTTTTGTTTTTTAGCATCTGGATTTTTGCTAAAGTAAACAAACACATTTTTGTGGGGAAAACTGCTTCATTTTTTGTGAGTGTAAACAAAATGACAAACCAAAAGCATTAATTAGCAATAACAGTGCACAATGTTGAACCACAAACCCAGTTTCTGCTGGTTAACAATTATCTTCCTTCTGGGTCATGTATCACTTCATGGAGAGAGCAGCTCTGGATCACCGGTACCTGAACCCACACCTAACAAGTCAGCTATTTTTGTCCCACTGGCCTTGAGGTATACAAGGTGCTTCTGTGAGAAGCACTTGTTACTTGGATGGTCAAAGGCTTTTAAAGAATCTGGGATGAATTAAAAGAAAAAAGCTATTCATCATCATATGACTTTAAAATTACGAGTTCAATCAACAAATTTGTGTCCTGCTGAGATTAGAATCAGTAATATTCAATTTGGAAACTCAATTTGGAGGCCATCTATGAGTACAGGAAATTCCAAAAACGGGGCATTCGCATGCAATTTCAACCAAGCAAGGATGGGAGATCTGGAACTCTGAAATACATACACACATCTTCATGTGACCCAATATACACAGTCGAGTCACATTATTGTGACCACCTCCCACTTTTGACGTCAACGGCTCATAGCCAATGAAAGAAGGCACATGTCGTGAGCTGGCTTGGAGGGTATATAAGGTGTGCTGTATGCATTCTGAAAACATATCACTCCTTGCTGTCATGGATAAAAGGAGCGATTTATCAGATTTGCAAAAAGGGATGGTTATCGGCTTTCGGGCCAAGGGTGGTAGTATTTCTGAAACAGCGCAGTTTGTGAACTGTTCGTATGCTTCTGCGGTTAAAGTGTATCGTGATTGAAGAAATGGCATCATTGCGAATAAGCGATGTGTAAACTGCGGAGCACCACGTGCCATTGATGTGAGAGGTGAACATCGGCTTCGAAGGTGAGTGAGGGCCGATTGACACGCTACAATGGAGCAACTGACTGGCTGAATGAACCAGGGGCTTACAAAAGTGTGTCTAAAACGACAATTTAGTGAACCCTGCTGCCTATGGGCTCCGACGCAGACGGATAGTCGCTGCACCTATGCTAATGAATGTGCATTGGCAGAAAAGGCGTACGTTTGCATGGCAGAATCGGAATTCGACCTCCACTGATTGGCAAAAGATTGCCTTCTCCGATGTGTCACATTTATGATTCATCGAACGGATGGACGTTGGCGTATAAGGCGAGAAACATCAGAGAACAAGCACTCTTCAACCACTGCAGGAAGAACATAAGCTGGTGGGGGTCAGCATTATGGTCTTGGGAATGTTTTCATGGCATTCTCTGGGTGCACTCATACCTGTGGAAGGCACTATGGACTGGATTCATTATGAATCCATCCTTGTAGACCACGTCCACCCATAAATGTTGATTGTCTTCCTTGGGGCGGATGGGATCTTCCAGCACAACAATGCGACATGTCACACAACTAGAAATGTCCGAGAGTGGTTAGAAAAGCATGATGAAAACTTCAAAGGCTGCACCGGTGGCACAGTGGTCTACGTAATGGTTTCTGATCATTCGTCAGAGATGGGTCCGGGTTCGAATCCCGGTGAGGCATGGATGTTGTGTTTGTCTTACAGCACTGGCTCTCTCCCTTCCCTGGAACCACTGCCCCTAAATTAGGGACGGGAGACTGCTTATAGCCCACAGAGTTGCTCACAGTGGTCATTAAACCTTCAACAAAACAAAAAAAAACAAAAAAAAAAAAGACTTCAAAGTACTTTTCTGCCCCCTAATTCCCCAAACTTAAACCCAATTGAGCATCTGTGGTGGAACCACCTCGATCGTGTTGTACGCTCTATGGATCCTCCACCACACACCCTCCAGCAGCTGTCAGATGCACTGCAGTCAGCATGGCTCCACATACCTGTGAACACTTTTCAGCACCTTATTGAGTCATTCCCAGCCCGTCTAGCTGCTGTCCACACTGCAAATGGCACGCACTGCACATGGCAATTACTTTGGATATTAGCTGGTGGTCACAATAATGTAACTCAACCGTGTAACTCTTGTACCTAATTTTTCTTAGCAATGTGCACTTTGGATCAATGCTCCTCCTTTGATTTTGTTTAACATCTCATAAAAATGCACTTGCATAAATGAAAGTGAAGATAAAAAAAAAAAAAAAGCATTTCTCAGCTATAAAAAAACAAAACTTAAAGGGCACACACATATACACACATGCATGCATGCGCGCACACACACACACACACACAAAGGTAAATTTTAGTTAATGGGGGGTAATGCAGTTTGTAAACAAAGTGTGTGGTTAGGTTTATGACAAAGTATATCATAAGACAGTCTTAGTGATGTGTGAGGGAGGGAGGGAGGGGGCATTGGTGTACAAGCAACAACGCAGTGGAAAATACGAACTTTTTGTAGAATAACGGCCAGAGCTCCTGACCCCAAATTTATGATTTTGGGAACAGGGTTCTGCTTTGTCAATAAACAATTCTGAAGGTCATGAACGCACTTAAAAAAAAAAAAGCATTTTCAGCCATCAAAAAGGTATGAAAAAAAAAATGTGTATAACTCAGAATATATAGAAAATATACTGAATTCTTCATATGAATATTATCTTTTACTAGCTATTATTAAATGAAAATAACTCTTGATTAAGCAAGAGTAAGTTCTTGATGCCAAGCAAAGTCTAAAAAAATGAATTAAAAAACAAAAACAAGATGCAATGAGACTATAATTACACTGAGTGCACCTTCATTTAAAAATAACCAAATTACAAACTCCAAACAACTATTCTGATTTTCATAATAACTGGTTAGGCATAAGACATATGTTTCCAAATCAAAAGTTTTGCAACTTATCCAAAGTAAGCAACTTATTACACAAGAAATGGGCAAATGTATTACTGTGTAAATGACACGATAATTGCAGTCTTTATGGAGAACGATGTTATATTTGGTGTTAGCACACAAAACCCCTATTTGGAATTCCCCCAAAAGAGATGGAATTCTATCTACCCTCGCACTACAACAAAGTGATGTATAAACATTCAAAAAATGTACAGCTTCAACTTTTCATGAAGACAGAAACAGTTTGATCTTCAAATTTATTTACAGCACTTTGCTTGTAGTTTGCTGTGATTTTGATAATAATACTGTTTATACATTTTCACAAAAGGTTGGAGACCAGTGAAATTTATAAGAAATTCAAACAACATGTGTGGATCTCAAGTGAATCAAGTTTAACAGACTTCCTTATTTTGGTAAGAAGACATTTACAGCTTATAATTCACAGAAAATAAACAGTTTTTGAAACACTGCCAACAATCTGCTTCAAAGGACAATAACCAACATATATATATACGTGTACAGTTACTGGGGGTAACAAGTTCAAACTTAAAATATACTTTGGATTACAATAAAAATCACTGACTATCCATTAACATTTATTAAAATTACACAAGGAATATGGTAAAAACTCAATGTGATGTCTAAATCTAAAATCAATCTGCAAAAGATAAAAATTATCTTTTCCAAGTGAAATTATCTCAAAACAAATTTCATAAAAGTGATTTTTATCTATACAACGCACATACAAATGCAAAAAATGTCAAAATTAAACTGACATAATATGTACACAGCCTTTTCTTACAACAGTTTTATATATTTTTCCTAAACGTGTGTGTGTGTAAACTGAAACCTTCTGGAGAGGGGCCGTTCTCCGTGCTTAATTTCGTACATCTTAAGCCACTGTATATGAGCTATATTATATTTCACAGCTGAACCATGTTGACTAGGTGTAAGATATGATGCTATATTACCCAATAACACATAAGAATCAATCACCGACATATTACATCACTATAACTTAGAACTAAGCCAAGACATAAACATTCTAGTTAAACATTTTTTGAATTGGCAATCTTGGATGGATGCCCACACATGATTAGTATTTAATTTTTTTTTCATGTGGATAAAAAGTTCACATTTCTTTGTTTGCAATGGGATTATCAGGATGAGTTAAGAGCTAATTAATAGCATATCTAATCAGAAATAAGGACTGGAAAGTTACTTTTATTATTCACTGGTGCCACATCTTATCAGAAAAATTATAAGTGCATCATGAACAAGGAAGGTTCAGATTTAAGAGCATACATACACTTCTGAGTCCATTTTAGAGGGGAGAAGGGGGAGAATGAGCACTGATAGCTAGAAAAAGCAGGAGCTCATCTTAAAGTTAAAGCTACTGCTACCCACAATGGGAATGGATCAAAACTGAAGGCAAACACAACATGCATGAGTTATCTGTAATGTGAATACAGCCTTCTGTTAAAAGCAGTTAGTTTCATAACCTTTACACTACCAGTATGCAGTACAATCAGCTTATAACAAGCCAGTATTAAGCAAGATCCAAGATTTAATGAACAAAACAGGAACTTTTGTTTGGTATAATGTTATTTCAAAGCTAATTTGATCGTTTTTAATGAACAAAAATCAATGAAGTCCCCAGATTTAACAAGGGAGAGAACAACTAAGATTATCAATTTTAACAAGAAAAGTAACAAAATTGAAAGAAATTCTATACTTAGCAAAACAGAGAAAACCTGCTATGTGCTGTCCTAGAATGGTGGAACAGAAATGGTAGCATACAGGGCAAAATTGCTAGTGGAAGAATGTCAATACAAAAGCAAAGGGGAAAGGAGCACAACAAATGTTCAACAAGTGAGTTGTGTGGGAGATTCTCCACCACTGACTCCAAGGGGTTGTTATGCTTTGGAAATATCATGCCAGCAAAGTTGCAAACAGGAGCTCTACCCTTAGGCAAACAGAGGATGGGTTCGATTGTGAGCACATGCATCAAGTGGGTTTCTGTGTGACAACTGCAGAGGAACAGGGAAGTAATGGAATGGGAATGTTGCCAAAGGGGAAACGAGATAATTCCTGAATATTGTGTCCATTTCCCTTTTCACCCTCCAAGTGAGCATTGCATTGTGAAGAGCGGTGCTGCTTTTGTTCCGTGTATGTTGTTAAACTACAGTCAATCTCATGTAGGTTATCCATAAACGACACGGTAGCATAGCCATCATCAAAGAGCTAGAAAATGGTGAAAAAATGTTGTCATATGCTATGATATATTAATATATGGATATACATGGTTATATCAGAATATTATGACCACACCCGGAATCACAGTGTGTACGTGACAAAGTCGACCACACAGAGATATAAGCTGCCGGCTAGGACAGGTGAACTATAGTGTGTCACGTAAGTACAATGGGCAGAGGTAGTGATTTGACGGATGTTCAAAAAGAAGTGATCATCGGCTACTGGGCCAAGGGTGGAAGCACCTCACAAACAGCAGACTTTATGGGCTGTTCACGAGGTGCTCTAGCAAGGGTGTACAAAGAATGGACTGCTGGCACACCAAGTACCTCCTGACGTCATTACTGTGAAGTCCCAAAGGCCATTGACCCCAGAGGAGAGAATGTCGCCTCCGTTGACTGGTAAAGGGAAATCGACACGTGTGCAACACTGCAGTGATTGACCATGTAAATGAATGCTGGGGTACCCAGGTATGTGTCTCCGATAATAGTAGAGCAAACCCTGTTTCGCATGGATCTCTGGAGTCGATGTTGTATCAAGGTGCCGATGTTAACCCAGGTCCATCAGCAACAACGCCTGAAGTTTGCATGGGACTATCGTCATTGGACAGTGGAAAAAGGTTGTCTGCTCCGATGGATCGAGGTTTCTACTCCACAGAAGTGATGGCAGGTAGCGGATACAGCGTCAGACATACGAAAACCAACACCCGGACACACTTGTTGGTCAAGTACAGGCAGGCAGTGGCAGTGTGCATGTCTGGGGAATGTTTTCCTGATATGACCTGGGACCGCTGGTACCACTGGATGGGTCCCTGAATGCCAATGGCTACCTGTCCATCCTCACTGACTGCATGCATCCCTTTAAGTTGGACGTTTACCCTGGTGGTGATAGCGTCTAACAACAGGACAATGTGCCGCGGCATGTCGCTAAGAGGGTGCATGATTGGTCCCAGGAACACAACAGCGATGTCTCCATTCTCCCTTGGCCAGCGAAATCGCTCGATCTCAATCCCATAAAGCACTTGTGGGACTATTTGGATCGGAGGTTCAACGTGCTGACCCACAACCATGTCATCTCAGAGACTTCCATTCTTTGCTGCAGTCTGAATGAGCACGTGTGCCTCGGGCAACCTTCCAGGGCCTCACTGCGTCCATGCCATGCTGTCTTGCAGCTGTCATCCGGGCTAAGGGTAGTTATTCCCATTATTAGGTAGGTGGTCTTATTATTCTGATATGACTGACTGTGTATAATATAAATATATATGCATGTTGTTTGGTATACATATTTTTACATTGTGGGATCTTCATCCCCAAAACAGATTTAGCGAGAATTTCTATTGGTCCCAATCTCCTCATTATAAGCAGTTTCTACTGTACCTGGTAAATCCATAGAGCAGAGTAGCAGCACCACTGCAGAGGTTCAAGCAATGATTCATTTCCTGGCTTACCATGGTTTAAAACTCAGGCTTCACGTGACAATAACACATAAACATATAAAACGAGCGAAACACACAGAGTCACGTATGCTAAAAGATTCATTTAGCGGTGGCTTTCAGTCATCCTACGACCTTGATCACCCGCGATCAACTGGATGGGCTGGTTGCCAACTTCAAATTGTAGTTCTGGCAACCAGCCCATCCAGTTGATCGCGGGTGATCAAGGTCGTAGGATGACTGAAAGCCACTGCTAAATGAACCTTGTAGCATACGTGACTGTGTGTTTCGCTCGTTTTATATGTTTATCTGGCTTACCAACACAAAAACAAAAAAGAAATTTATTGTTGTGCATAGCACATGTTGCAATATCTTAGGAGATCCATGGATGCAGTCAGTATGGGGTCACGAAAGAGTGTGTTAAGTGCTTGACATTCTTGGAGGCTGGATAAAAAAAAATGCACCTTGTGCTGATCTAATCTGATGTGGACCAAAAACCCTAATGATCATCACAATCTGGGCAAATGAAAAGGCTGAATGCTAATTCCAGTCAGAAGCTGAGGTTGTGCATGCTTTAGTTCAAGAGTTATGGCAACCAGCTTACTCAAGATGGCAGCAAGAAACAGATGGGTCAGGTATTCAGTGTCAGGAAAGGGAAGGGAACTACATTGCTGAATGTGTGACTTGGTGTTATCACATTACATCTCGACACAAAAATTTGATGAATTAATTTTTCACCTTTTTTAAATACAATATTTTCATGATCACAAAGCAACGTGCTGATACTGATTCCACAGTGACTACTGCAGAAATATAAAGCAACAACACAGTCGGTTTGTTTTAGGATTGTTCATTATACAATATTACAGAGTTGCTCACACATAAAAGCCTCTCTTGATATCCTAATTTAAGTGGTATAAATTATATCAAAGCTTAACAAATGGCTGCAAATTTCACCATCTCTAAGTGCAATGACAACAGGAACTCAATGTTTAGCTGGGGTTTGGGGAGCTTTTAGAGTTAACAGGTAGAAATAAGACCTAAGCATTATCCCACTGGCAGTTGAATTATAGGCATCACACTTTAGTTACATAGTATCTACAACACTGCAGTTTCACAAGTTTCGCACATTTGTGTAATGTTGGTAGAACTGTGACAGTGGTTTCATGTGGCCAATGACATTCAAAATTGTGACACAATCATCAATATTTTTTTCAAAAATCAATAACAATGTAGACACAGTATCTCATTAATCTACAAACTTAACTGGAAGAAGAGTTTTAAAATAGTGACAAGCTAGCCAACTTGGATACTATACATTACCTAAATAACAAAAAAGGAAAAAGCAGAGACACTTTAAATGTGTGCTCACCCTTTCACTGTGAGCTTTCCATGGAAAAATTGCACCTGTATTTTTAGTAGCATTCTGTACAATACATACAGAGCTACAATTCAAAAAGAATTAAGACATGATTTGTCTTTATTACAGCTGGCACACAATTGCAGAGATCAATTTATCTGAATTTTATTTAGTTTATGATTTCTTTTATAAATAAATGACCAGAAATACATACCAAAAATTTAAAATACCAGAATGGCCGACGTAATTTAATAAATCTGATGTTCTCAATACATCTGACATTATTCCTACACTGATTTCTGACATGTACCTGCATCACTGGATCTACCACAAACAGCTATACGGAAGCAACAAAAGCTGCAATATACAGTACCTTCGGAATGAGATACTGTCTTATATAGTGCTTTGATTATGCAACTAAATGTAACAAAACAAAGGGGAAATGATATCTTGCTTGAACAGGCAACATCTGTGAAAAATCACACAAAAACAGAATAGTTTACAGTACACACCTATAGAACATACAACTAGTAGCTATCCAGAAGCATAATAAAGAAAAAACTGAATACGTTTTTCTTTTTTTTTTTACGATTGTCAATCAAACGTGCTTGTATCTACAAAAATCAGCATGTAAACCTTGTTAAGCAAATTCTAAATATATTTCTCTACAAACATATGGTTTTACCTGACGTCTACATGTGACCTTGCTCAAGACGGACCCTGGTAAGTTTCTCTGGGTGTGAACTTAGTGAAATATGCAAGGCCTTGAACTGCTAACAGCAAAAAGATTTCAGTGGCAAAAATAATAATAAAATTAATGTATATATATATATTCGGGATGTAAGGTCAGGTGATGCGTAACATCACAGCCTCTCCTTGACAAATGTCAACCCCGCCTTCTCGTGGTGCATCCTGTTCCCACTAAAGGGGCTCTGACGACCGCAAATAGCGGTATAACTATACCATCGGGATCAGAGGAAATGCTATCCCACACTCACCAACCCGCTTGGCCAGCGTGGTGAGTTATGGCCAAACACCTCCAAAATGACTCTACAACTTAAATCTTGGCCCTCAGTCTCCGGCAGCTGGAATGTACCTGGCCAAGGCAGCGGCCAGTGCGACATGAAGGCAGAGGGTGCTAAGAATCCCCGGAGGACCGGACTAGGCTGCCATTTGATGCTGACCTTGGCTACCTACAACGGACGCTCCCTATCTTCTGATTCAAGGCTTCTTGAATTGGAAGAGGAACTACAAAGGATCAAGTGGGACATCGTCGGGCTAAGTGAGGTAAGGAGAAAAGGAGATCTCATTGAACTGAAAAGTGGACATCTCTTCTATTATCGTGGGACAGATACTGGCAGAACTAGTGGTGTTGGATTTATAATAAACAAGAAACTGAAGCATAAAGTGGTAGAAGTTGAAAGTTCCTCTGACAGAGCTGCACGACTCGTTATCCAACTATCGAGAAGATACCAGGCTCAGATTATTCAAACTTATGCACCCACCACAAGTCATCCTGAAGAAGAAATTGAAGAATTTTATGAGGAAATTCGTCATCTAAATAATAAAGGTAAGCAGCACTTGAAGATAATTATGGGAGATTTCAATGCAAAAATAGGACACCGGCAACAGAATGAAACTTCAGTAGGTAAATTCGGTCACGGCAACAGAAACCAGCGTGGAAATACTCTCGTTGAGTTTGCAGAGGCAGAAGGATTTTTCATCTTGAATTCCTTTTTCAAGAAAAAGCCACACAGGAAATGGACATGGAGACATCCAATTGGGACGACAAGTGAAATTGATTTTATTATGTGTAACAAAAAATTCGTCATCGAAGACTGCAGTGTGCTGAACAAGTTCAACACAGGTAGTGACCATAGATTGGTGAGATGTAAGATGCACCTCAACACTAAACTGGAACGTGGCAAGCTCATAAGACAAACAAAATGTATTGACATAACCAACCTTAAAAAACACCATAATACTTTCAAGTTGGAACTGAAGAACAGATTCTCTGCTTTAGAAGGCCTAACATCGGAAGAAGTGGATATTTCGGAAGTTAACAGAAAAGTAACCAAAGCTCTTATGGAAACAGCAACAAAATTAGCTGGGTCTAAGAACAAGTTGCATGTAAACAAATTATCAGGAAAAACCAAAATGTTGATGCAAAAAAGAAGAGAGATGAGGACAACTAAAGAAGATGTGACTTCCAAAGTGGAATATATAGAGCTATGCAAGACAGCACGAAAAAGTATCACTGAAGACGTAAGGAAATTCAACTGTGAGCTAGTGAGGAAAGCAATTGAAAACAACCAAAGCCTAAAGATAGCAAAGGGACATCTCAGTAAGGGAAGAAAACAGATTATGGCACTGAGAAAAGAAGATGGTTCTGTAACAAGAAATAGAGGTGAAATTTTGACAAGAGTGAAAGATTTCTACTCCAAATTATATGAAAGGGATGATACATGTACTCCAGACATCATGAAAGGTACCAGAGTTCTTCCAGTCCTCCCAGCAGAAGTTGCTCATGCAATCAAGAACATGAAGCGGGGGAAAGCTCCAGGAGAAGATGGAATTACTATAGACATCATACAAGAAGCAAGTGGAGAAATTGAAACAGTACTCGCCCAAATTTTCACTCGATGCCTTAATGAAGGGAAGATTCCTGAGGATTGGAACAATGCTACAATGATCCTGCTACATAAAAAGGTGACATTGAGGATCTCAGGAACTACAGACCTATCAGCCTCCTATCAGTGGTTTATAAAATCTTCACTAAAGTTCTTTCACACCGCTTGAAGGTAACACTGGACATGGCTCAACCGAGAGAACAAGCTGGATTCAGGAGTGGCTACAGCACAATAGATCATATCCACGTACTGAGAGAACTAATTGAAAGAGCGAGGAATATGAACTTCCATTGTGCATGGCTTTTATCGATTATGAAAAAGCCTTTGATTCGGTGAAACCATCAGCAGTTGCAATGGCTCTGAAATCCTGCGGTATTGAAGATGCATACATTAATATTATTAATAACATCTATGAAAATGCAAGTGCAAAGATTCGGCTGTTTGAAAATACAACACACATAAAAATTGGAAAGGGAGTGAGACAAGGTGACACCATATCTCCGAAGCTCTTTAATGCCACATTGGAAAATGTCTTTCAATCACTGGACTGGGAAAACAAAGGGATAAAGATTAATGGAGATTATCTAACCCACCTTCGTTTTGCTGATGACGTAGTCATTTTTGCAACTACCCCATCAGAGCTGCAGAGTATGATCCAGGAACTTGCTGACAAGAGTAAAGAAGTGGGATTAAAAATGAACTTTCAGAAGACAAAAGTGATGTTCAATGCTTTTACAAGAAATGAAGATTTATCGATTGATGGAGAAAAACTGGAGATAACAGATACGTATGTTTATCTTGGACAGCAGATATCAAGTGAGGGTCACATTGATGAAGAAATTAATAGGCGTACAAAACTTGCCTGGAGAGCTTTTGGAAGAAACAGCATAATTTTCAAGAGCAATATGCCATTATGTCTTAAAAGAAAAGTGTTTGATCAATGCATCCTTCCAGTGCTTACGTATGGTGCAGAGACGTGGACCTTAACTAAAAGAGACATAAAAAGGCTGCAGACAACTCAAAGAAGCATGGAGAGGTGCATGCTTGGTATAACCAGGAGAGATAAGAAGAGGAACTCGTGGATCCGAAAAATGACGAGAGTGGAAGACATCATGATCAGAGTTAAATCCCTGAAATGGCAATGGGCTGGACATACTGCCAGAAGGACAGACCATAGATGGACAGCCGAAATTTTAGATTGGATTCCAAGGGACAGGAAAAGACCCAGAAGAAGACCACATGGGAGATGGGTGGATGAGATTTCGTAAATATGCGGGAGTGACATGGAGGAGACTGGCACAAGACAGACCGTTGTGGAGGAAACTTGGGGAGACCTTCGTCCAGCAGTGGATTGATAATGGTTGACAATGATGATGATGATGATATATATTCTATTAAGAAGAGACCGCAGCAAAAATAATTTTTTGACTCATACCAAGTACAACATAGAAAAAGTTATGTATTTATTGGTGTGAGTAAAAAGAAAAAAAATAAAACAACTGAATGTAGAAAGTGTCGAGAATACTGAGCCTTGGCTTTATCAAGGACCAGCAAAAACTCTGCATTTTCTCACTTCCACAAAGACCTAGTTGGAAATGGGTTTCTGCAAAGTCATAGATGCAAGAAATAAGTCCACCAATTACTATTCAGGTTTAAATTCTCTCTCAGGCAAACTTGGCAATTTGTTATTGCGGAACATTATTTCTAATTATCATGTCACTCTCACAACTCGAATTTTCTATATTCTTCTTCTTTCTGTTTAATAGTAACAGATGAAGAGCATGGGTCGGGCCAGGAAAGTTATGGATGCAAGCTAAATTGTTAACTAAAGCTAAGTCATACAACTCTGCGGAGATCATGACATATATATATATATATATTTAAAAAAAATTTTGGTGGGCTTATTTCTTGCATCTATGACTTTGCAGAAACCCATTTCCAACTAGGTCTTTGTGGAAGTGAGAAAATGCAGAGTTTTTGCTGGTCCTTGATAAAGCCAAGGCTCAGTATTCTCGACACTTTCTACATTCAGTTGTTTTATTTTTTTCTCTTTTTACTCACACCAGTAAATACATAACTTTTTCTATGTTGTACTTGGTATGAGTCAAAAAATTATTTTTGCTGCGGTCTCTTCTTAATAGAATGTGAATTCTGAATTTTCATAACTGCTGCGTTGCGCGTTTTGATCTTCAGGTTATTTTGCAACTTTCATTTTAAATGCAAAAGTTTTTCTTTTGTTTTCGGCTTTGCTCTTCAGTATATATATATATATATATATATTCTATAAAGATACCTAAGCAAAAAAATATACAAATATAATTTTGACTCACACCTAGTACAACATAGAAAAGGTTATGTATCTACCTGTGTGAGTAAAAGGAGAAAAGAAAAAAAAAAAAAAAAAAATAAAATAAAACAACTGAATGTAGAAGGTGTCGAGAATACTGAGCCTTGGCTTTATCAAGGACCAGCAAAAACTCTGCATTTTCTCACTTCCACAAAGACCTAGTTGGAAATGGGTTTCTGCAAGGCCATAGATGCAAGTAACATTCCCACCTAAAATAGTTTAAAATATATATATATAAGTCATGTCCTCCGTAGAGTAGCATGACCTAGCACTAGTTAACAATTTCGCTTGCATCCATTAACCTTCATGGCCCGACCCATGCTCTTCATCTGTTACTATTAAACAGAGAGAAGAAGATTAAAGAGAACTCAAGCTGTGAGAGTGACATAATAAATAGAAATGATTTTCAGCTATAACGAAATTCCAAGTTCGTTTGAGAGAGAATTTAAACCTGAAAAACAAATTTTACATTGCAATTAAAAAAGGAAATGTTAATTTATAACGAACAGATTTTTGAAAGAAAACTTGAGTCTAAAACCCCCTACTCTACAACTTATGACAGCACGAAAACGAGAATAAGTTAAAGATAATAATTAACTAAAGAAAACTTTGTGAAAGTTATATACCTTAAACAGTTAGTTGCAATATGTACAAAGTATTTCAGCTGAGCTTTAAGTGCATAATTAATTAGTTATTAAGAACTTAACTACTTTGAAAAAACAGCGCATAGACAGCGCATAGAAAAGGAACAAGCTTAGCCATCTTCTGTTCCTAGGTACCACAAAAGACGCTCAAAGTTACAAAGAAAAGTAAGAGTTAAAACCCGCATAAATGTTAACAGACAAACCAATGCTTAAAAGCTGAAAAGCTAAAAAAATACAGAGAAAAGGTACATGAAGTACTAACATTGAACTTATAAAACCTAGAGCCCAAAAACAAGGAAGAGAGCTTACCTCTTGTGTTACAAAAACTTTTCTCCTCACAAGAGGAGAACATGGCTGACCTCTTCCGCCACTCCCTAGACGCTGGGGGGCAGTGAGGGTGGGGCTGATGGCCTCCTCATACAGCAAGAAACCAACGCGCGGAGATTTTAACCAGAGAAAAAAATATAAACTTAAGACTGTGGCCATGTTCTCCTCTTGTGAGGAGAAAAGTTTTTGTAACACAAGAGGTAAGCTCTCTTCCTTGTTTTTGGGCTCTAGGTTTTATAAGTTCAATGTTAGTACTTCATGTACCTTTTCTCTGTATTTTTAGCTTTTCAGCTTTTAAGCATTGGTTTGTCTGTTAACATTTATGCGGGTTTTAACTCTTACTTTTCTTTGTAACTTTGAGCGTCTTTTGTGGTACCTAGGAACAGAAGATGGCTAAGCTTGTTCCTTTTCTATGCGCTGTCTATGCGCTGTTTTTTCAAAGTAGTTAAGTTCTTAATAACTAATTAATTATGCACTTAAAGCTCAGCTGAAATACTTTGTACATATTGCAACTAACTGTTTAAGGTATATAACTTTCACAAAGTTTTCTTTAGTTAATTATTATCTTTAACTTATTCTCGTTTTCGTGCTGTCATAAGTTGTAGAGTAGGGGGTTTTAGACTCAAGTTTTCTTTCAAAAATCTGTTCGTTATAAATTAACATTTCCTTTTTTAATTGCAATGTAAAATTTGTTTTTCAGGTTTAAATTCTCTCTCAAACGAACTTGGAATTTCGTTATAGCTGAAAATCATTTCTATTTATTATGTCACTCTCACAGCTTGAGTTCTCTTTAATCTTCTTCTCTCTGTTTAATAGTAACAGATGAAGAGCATGGGTCGGGCCATGAAGGTTAATGGATGCAAGCGAAATTGTTAACTAGTGCTAGGTCATGCTACTCTACGGAGGACATGACTTATATATATATATTTTAAACTATTTTAGGTGGGAATGTTACTTGCATCTATGGCCTTGCAGAAACCCATTTCCAACTAGGTCTTTGTGGAAGTGAGAAAATGCAGAGTTTTTGCTGGTCCTTGATAAAGCCAAGGCTCAGTATTCTCGACACCTTCTACATTCAGTTGTTTTATTTTATTTTTTTTTTCTTTTCTCCTTTTACTCACACAGGTAGATACATAACCTTTTCTATGTTGTACTAGGTGTGAGTCAAAATTATATTTGTATATTTTTTTTGCTTAGGTATCTTTATAGAATGTGAATTCTGAATTTTCAAAACTGCTGCGTTGCGCGTTTTGATTTTCAGGTTATTTTGCACCCTTCGTTCTAAATTCTAAAATTTTTTCCTTAGTCTTCAGTTTTGCTCTTAAGTATATATATATATATATATAATTCTCTTTAATCTTCTTCTCTCTGTTTAATAGTAACAGATGAAGAGTATGGGTCGGGCCAGGAAGGTTAATGGATGCAAGCGAAATTGTTAACTAGTGCTAGGTCATGCAACTCTAAGGAGGACATGACTTATATATATATTTTTTAAACTATTTTAGGTGGGAATGTTACTTGCATCTATGGCCTTGCAGAAACCCATTTCCAACTAGGTCTTTGTGGAAGTGAGAAAATGCAGAGTTTTTGCTGGTCCTTGATAAAGCCAAGGCTCAGTATTCTCGACACCTTCTACATTCAGTTGTTTTATTATATTTTTTTATCTTTTTTCCTTTTGATCACACAGGTAGATACATAACCTTTTCTATGTTGTACTAGGTGTGAGTCAAAATTATATATGTATTTTTTTGCTTAGGTATCTTCTTTATAGAATATATATATATATATATATATATATATATATATATATATATATATATGGGATGTAAGGTCAGGTGATGCGTAACATCACAGCCTCTCCTTGACAAATGTCAACCCCGCCTTCTCGTGGTGCATCCTGTTCCCACTAAAGGGGCTCTGACGACCGCCAATAGCGGTATAACTATACCATCGGGATTAGAGGAAATTCTATCCCACACTCACCAACCCGCTTGGCCAGCGTGGTGAGTTATGGCCAAACCCCTCCAAAATGATTCCACAACTTAAATCTTGGCCCTCAGTCTCCGGCAGCTGGAATGTACCTGGCCAAGGCAGCGGCCAGTGCGACATGAAGGCAGAGGGTGCTAAGAATCCCCGGAGGACCGGACTAGGCTGCCATCTGATGCTGACCTTGGCTACGTACAATGGACGCTCCCTATCTTCTGATTCAAGGCTTCTTGAATTGGAAGAGGAACTACAAAGGATCAAGTGGGACATCGTGGGGCTAAGTGAGGTAAGGAGAAAAGGAGAAGATCTCATCGAACTGAAAAGTGGACATCTCTTCTACTATCGTGGGACAGATACTGGCAGAACTAGTGGTGTTGGATTTATAATAAACAAGAAACTGAAGGATAAAGTTGTAGAAGTTGAAAGTTCCTCTGACAGAGCTGCACGACTCGTTATCCAACTATCGAGAAGATACCAGGCTCAGATTATTCAAACTTATGCACCCACCACAAGTCATCCTGAAGAAGAAATTGAAGAATTTTATGAGGAAATTTGTCATCTAAATAATAAAGGTAAGCAGCACTTGAAAATAATTATGGGAGATTTCAATGCAAAAATAGGGCAACGGCAACAGAATGAAACTTCAGTAGGTAAATTCGGTCACGGCAACAGAAACCAGCGTGGAAATACTCTCGTTGAGTTTGCAGAGGCAGAAGGGTTTTTCATCTTGAACTCCTTCTTCAAGAAAAAGCCACACAGGAAATGGACATGGAGACATCCAAATGGGACGACAAGTGAAATTGATTTTATTATGTGTAACAAAAAATTCGTCATAGAAGACTGCAGTGTGCTGAACAAGTTCAACACAGGTAGTGACCATAGATTGGTGAGATGTAAGATGCACCTCAACACTAAACTTGAACGTGGCAAGCTCATAAGACAAACAAAATCTATTGACATAACCAACCTTAAAAAACACCATAATACCTTCAAGTTGGAACTGAAGAACAGGTTCTCTGCTTTAGAAGGCCTAACATCGGAAGAAGTGGACATCTCTGAAGTTAACAGAAAAGTAACCAAAGCTCTTATGGAAACAGCAACAAAATTAGCTGGGTCTAAGAACAAGTTGCATGTGAACAAATTATCAGGAAAAACCAAAATGTTGATGCAAAAAAGAAGAGAGATGAGGACAACTAAAGAAGATGTGACTTCCAAAGTGGAATATATAGAGCTATGCAAGACAGTAAGAAAAAGTATCACTGAAGACATAAGAAAATTCAACTGTGAACTAGTGAGGAAAGCAATTGAAAACAACCAAAGCCTAAAGATAGCAAAGGGACATCTCAGTAAGGGAAGAAAACAGATTATGGCACTGAGAAAAGAAGATGGTTCTGTAACAAGAAATAGAGGTGAAATTTTGACAAGAGTGAAAGATTTCTACTCCAAATTATATGAAAGGGATGATATATGCACTCCAGACATCATGAAAGATACCAGTACCAGAGTTCCTCCAGTCCTTCCAGCAGAAGTTGCACATGCAATCAAGAACATGAAGCGAGGAAAAGCTCCAGGAGAAGATGGAATTACTGTAGACATCATACAAGAAGCAAGTGGAGAAATCGAAACAGTACTCGCCCAAATTTTCACTCGATGCCTTAATGAAGGAAAGATTCCTGAGGATTGGAACACCGCTACAATGATCCTGCTACATAAGAAAGGTGACATTGAGGATCTCGGAAACTACAGACCTATCAGCCTCCTATCAGTAGTTTATAAAATCTTCACTAAAGTTCTTTCACACCGCTTGAAGGTAACACTGGACATGGCTCAACCGAGAGAACAAGCTGGATTCAGGAGTGGCTACAGCACAATAGATCATATCCACGTGCTGAGAGAACTAATTGAAAGAGCGAGGGAATATGAACTTCCATTGTGCATGGCTTTTATCGATTATGAAAAAGCCTTTGATTCGGTGAAACCATCAGCAGTTACAATGGCTCTGAAAACCTGCGGTATTGAAGATGCATACATTAATATTATTAATAACATCTATGAAAATGCAAGTGCAAAGATTAGGCTGTTTGAAAATACAACACACGTAAAAATTGGAAAGGGAGTGAGACAAGGTGACACCATATCTCCGAAGCTCTTTAATGCCACATTGGAGGGTGTTTTTCAGTCGCTGAGCTGGGAAAACAAGGGGATAAAGATTAATGGAGATTATCTAACCCACCTTCGTTTTGCTGATGACGTAGTCATTTTTGCAACTACCCCATCAGAGCTGCAGAGTATGATCCAGGAACTTGCTGACAAGAGTAAAGAAGTGGGATTAAAAATGAACTTTCAGAAGACAAAAGTGATGTTCAATGCTTTTACAAGAAATGAAGATTTATCGATTGATGGAGAAAAGCTGGAGATAACAGACACGTACGTTTATCTTGGACAGCAGATATCAAGTGAGGGTCACATTGATGAAGAAATTAATCGCCGTACAAAACTTGCCTGGAGAGCTTTTGGAAGAAACAGCATAATTTTCAAGAGCAATATGCCATTATGTCTTAAAAGAAAAGTGTTTGATCAATGCATCCTTCCAGTGCTTACGTATGGTGCAGAGACGTGGACCTTAACTAAAAGAGACATACAAAGGCTGCAGACAACTCAAAGAAGCATGGAGAGGTGCATACTTGGTGTAACCAGGAGAGATAAGAAGAGGAACTCGTGGATCCGAAAAATGACAAGAGTGGAAGACATCATGATCAGAGTTAAATCCCTGAAATGGCAATGGGCTGGACATACTGCCAGAAGGACAGATCATCGATGGACAGCCGAAATTTTAGATTGGATTCCAAGGGACAGGAAAAGACCCAGAAGAAGACCACATGGGAGATGGGTGGATGAAATTCGAAAGTATGCAGGGGTGACATGGAGGAGACTGGCACAAGACAGACCGTTGTGGAGGAAACTTGGGGAGACCTTCGTCCAGCAGTGGATTGATAATGGTTGACAATGATGATGATGATGATATATATATATATAGGTACTAAAGGAAAATAACATAGTGAGAATTGTAGGATGATGTGTCTACAAAAGGATAGTGGAAGCTGATTTTTTCTTTTACTTTTGTTACCTAAAAGCTATTATGTGAAATCTCATGGGATGAAAGATGAGGCCTCAAGCTTTTAACTGATATGGATGGTGAAGCTGCGACCCACCACTTGAGTGCGTCTCTATAAGGCATAGGAACAAATATATTCTGATACAACGCAATCATGTAAAATGTGTAGTTACGCAAATGATATTGCCAATATGTCGTCCCTCCAGTTTTAAAGTTCTATTTGGCAGATGACCCTCCTTTGAGGACCTAACATCTGAATCTCAGATAATAGCTTAGTGATATGTATGTATTATGTGGTAGTCACAAGTACAACACGTGCTTTTAACATGTGCTACAATGGTATCAAGCAGCAATTCAATTTCAAATTAGTTCTGAGCAGTACGGAGGGTTTATTAACAAAAAATACTGAAGTGCGCTGAATGAATGTCATTAATTTGGAAAATGATTTTATTCAACAACACAATGCTATATAACTCCACTTGAAATGAAGTGACTTATATCTACATGTGTAGAAACGTAAACAATAATGCAAGTTTGTTAATGGCTAAAATGGTAGAAATACAGTGTGTCCCACTCGCTACCGAGCTCGGCATTTCTTTAATAATATTAACACCAATGAAGATATTGCAATGAAATTTGAAGTGGACTTACCTCATTTCGTGCGAAATGTGATGACATCACAACATGTGCTGGAAGTAGCCACCATTTGCGTTCAGACAACATTGAACCCAGTGCTGTCTGCCAGCCAGCTGGACGCGCCTATCCGCTGCTTTGTTATGCCATTTCGCTGAGCGTGTCTACACAATACGGTTGTTGATAGTGAGTGCTCGTGCCTGTTTGCGTACATGTGGAAATGTATCGGTATACTCTGGTGGAGCAAGTGTTTATTGTTCGCACTTATTGGAAAACAGAATGGATAAAGTCTTGTCAATAGCAATTCCTGGAAAGGTTTGCAGGCAGACATCCACCGAGCAAGTCAGCCATTTGGGCATTGTCGAAGAAATTAGAAACCAAGGGGACTTGATTAGACGACCATGCAGGTCGTCCACAAATGTCCAAGGAAATGATTCATAATGTAAAGGGGCGACTACTTGCGTCTCCCAGGAAGTCACTTTGCCGACTGTCACAGGAAACAGGGTTGTACTAAAGCACTTGTCAACGTGCTGTGAAAAAAAGCGAAGCTTTATGCGTACCATATCACCATGGTCCACGAACTGAAAGATCCTGACCACGTGAAACGAATGACATACTGTCGATAGTTTCAGACATTTCTTCAGGAAAATCCGGGCAGTCCGAACTACATGTGGTTCTCGGACGAGGCGTGGTTTCACCTGTCCGGATATGTGAATTCTCAAAATTCCCGTATTTGGGCCAGTGAAAATCCCAACGCGATACATGAAGAACCTCTTCCTTCACAGAAAATTGGTGTGGGATGACCCGGCACCGCATAATTGGTCCCATCTTCTTTGATACAACCATCACAATAGCTGCATATATGGAAATCTTCAACACCTCTGTAAATTAATTGGACGATGAAGAACTCTCCATTGGATATTACCAGCATGGTGGAGAGACGTCACATGCCAGTATGGCCGAAATTCAGTCCTTTTTCGGTGACTATGTCATTTCGAAGGGTCCATGGCTACCACGCTCACCCGATCTGATGCCTCCTGATTACTTTTTATGGGAATATCTAAAAGGGAGAGCTTGCCGAAAAAAACCACGAACCATAGATGCCTTGAAAGCAAACATGACCGAAGAAATTCAGGCAGTGATGGTGGACGTACTGGCAAGGACTTTCCACAATATGGTGCGTCGGATTCAATGCTGTCTGGATGCAAATGGTGGCAACTTCCAGCACATGTTGTGATGTCATCACATTTCACACGAAATGAGGCAAGTCCACTTCAAATTTTGTTGCAATATCTTTATTGGTGTTAATATTATTAAAGAAATGCCGGGTCTGGTAGCAAGTGGGACACCCTGTATAATGCTATATGTTTCCATATGACATGGAAGTTCATGGGATGGGTAACACACACAGCATAGAAAACACAAAAATATTGTTATACATGAAACATGATCCTCAGATAACATTAATTTTCAACTGGATTTTCACAATTTGACCAAACTGGGCTACAGATATTTGTTCATACACAACAATATTTTGTGTTTGCTAGCTTCCAGTCATTCTGAAGTGCAAACAGATTAAAGGACAATTCTAGCAACATATGCACTGGATGGTAGTGGTAAAATTGGACTATTAAAAAGGTATAAGTTTGCTAATGGGGAAAACTCAAACAGCGCTAGAGAGTACTTCTAGCACATCATTATTTTTAACAACACCCCAAATATAGTGCCTGGTATTTGTGCAAATTATTTGTGTTTGGTAACTATTTCAAATTACAAAACTAACTTCACATGTAAAACAGATTAGGTAGACTAATTTACAGCAGTACAACTGCTTCCTATGAAGGATCAAATGTGCCAGTGAGAATCTTGGTACTTGCAGATGCTGCTTGTAATGCAACAAAATGAATTCAAACCTTGCTGGAAGGTATCAGGTTTGAATAAAATGCAAAATAACACTTTGCTTCCACTCACTCCACAGCAGTTCATAATGATAAAATTAAAGCTGCTGCAGTTCTGTTATAAGTAAGAACCAGTGCTAAAAGGTATAACAATGTATACTGAACCTATTTTTGTTTGCAATCTACATAGATAAAACTACTTAAGGACAGCAACTTAGTTTCAGATGTCGAAGTTGGTGGTTTGAACATGAATTTTTTATATGCTGACAACTTAGCACTAATTTCTGTGATTAAAAAAAAAAAAAAAAAACCAGCATAATCTCAATTGGCTGAGCAAGAGGATCAATGCTGCTAAGACTAACCCAAAGATTCTTGGTTGAATGCCAAAAAATATTTTTGACAGTACACAGAAAGAGTTTAGAACAAGCAACAGATTTTAATGATTAATGATGAGACAGAAGGCCTGATAAGGACCTAGACACAAGAACTGGCACACTAGGAATGTCTCTCGTGCACTGTATATGAATATTTTCATCAAGACAGAGACCAACTATACAACTGTACTAGCTCTATGCGATACTGTATTTAGACTTACAACAAGAGTTGAAAGTCAAGTAAATTACTCAGTAGGAGGTTAGAAATTGCAGACATGGGAGTGCTAAAAGAGAATGTCAGTAAAAAAAAAAGAAAAAAAAGATAGATCCAGAACTAAATTAGTAATGTACATAGAACTGGGATAGCTACTTCTCCAGTAGAGGATATAATAAATGAGAACATACTGAGATGGCACTGACATGTGCATTGATTAAGGAAATGAAAGACAGCCTAAACAGGTCTTATATTCTCTGTGGTGCCACATGCCATAGACTAAATGGCACAAATAGAATAAGATAGAATAAAGGTGTAAGTCAGACATTGGTGAATGAGGAAGCAAGATGGTAGAGGCAGAAAATCTTACAGAAAGAGATTGAATAGGAACAGGAAGACAGACAACTAAAAAGAATTAATACTTTTTTTCTTTTCTAAATATAGTCTGGTATTTAACAGAAAAGTAACCAAAGCTCTTATGGAAACAGCAACAAAATTAGCTGGGTCTAAGAACAAGTTGCATGTGAACAAATTATCAGAAAAAACCAAAATGTTGATGCAAAAAAGAAGAGAGATGAGGACAACTAAAGAAGATGTGACTTCCAAAGTGGAATATATAGAGCTATGCAAGACAGCACGAAAAAGTATCACTGAAGACGTAAGGAAATTCAACTGTGAGCTAGTGAGGAAAGCAATTGAAAACAACCAAAGCCTAAAGATAGCAAAGGGACATCTCAGTAAGGGAAGAAAACAGATTATGGCTCTGAGAAAAGAAGATGGTTCTATAACAAGAAATAGAGGCGAAATTTTGACAAGAGTGAAAGATTTCTACTCCAAATTATATGAAAGGGATGATACATGTACTCCAGACACCATGAAAGGTACCAGTACCAGAGTTCTTCCAGTCCTTCCAGCAGAAGTTGCACATGCAATCAAGAACATGAAGAGGGGAAAAAGCTCCAGGAGAAGATGGAATTACTGTAGACATCATACAAGAAGCAAGTGGAGAAATCGAAACAGTACTCGCCCAAATTTTCACTCGATGCCTTAATGAAGGGAAAATTCCTGAGGATTGGAACAATGCTACAATGATCCTGCTACATAAAAAAGGTGACATTGAGGATCTCAGGAACTACAGACCTATCAGCCTCCTATCAGTGGTTTATAAAATCTTCACTAAAGTTCTTTCACACCGCTTGAAGGTAACACTGGACATGGCTCAACCGAGAGAACAAGCTGGATTCAGGAGTGGCTACAGCACAATAGATCATATCCACGTACTGAGAGAACTAATTGAAAGAGCGAGGGAATATGAACTTCCATTGTGCATGGCTTTTATCGATTATGAAAAAGCCTTTGATTCGGTGAAACCATCAGCAGTTACCACGGCTCTGAAATCCTGCGGTATTGAAGATGCATACATTAATATTATTAATAACATCTATGAAAATGCAAGTGCAAAGATTCGGCTGTTTGAAAATACAACACACATAAAAATTGGAAAGGGAGTGAGACAAGGTGACACCATATCTCCGAAGCTCTTTAATGCCACATTGGAAAATGTCTTTCAATCACTGAACTGGGAAAACAAAGGGATAAAGATTAATGGAGATTATCTAACCCACCTTCGTTTTGCTGATGACGTAGTCATTTTTGCAACTACCCCATCAGAGCTGCAGAGTATGATCCAGGAACTTGCTGACAAGAGTAAAGAAGTGGGATTAAAAATGAACTTTCAGAAGACAAAAGTGATGTTCAATGCTTTTACAAGAAATGAAGATTTATCGATTGATGGAGAAAAACTGGAGATAACAGATACGTATGTTTATCTTGGACAGCAGATATCAAGTGAGGGTCACATTGATGAAGAAATTAATCGGCGTACAAAACTTGCCTGGAGAGCTTTTGGAAGAAACAGCATAATTTTCAAGAGCAATATGCCATTATGTCTTAAAAGAAAAGTGTTTGATCAATGCATCCTTCCAGTGCTTACGTATGGTGCAGAGACGTGGACCTTAACTAAAAGAGACATACAAAGGCTGCAGACAACTCAAAGAAGCATGGAGAGGTGCATGCTTGGTATAACCAGGAGAGATAAGAAGAGGAACTCGTGGATCCGAAAAATGACGAGAGTGGAAGACATCATGATCAGAGTTAAATCCCTGAAATGGCAATGGGCTGGACATACTGCCAGAAGGACAGACCATAGATGGACAGCCGAAATTTTAGATTGGATTCCAAGGGACAGGAAAAGACCCAGAAAAAGACCACATGGGAGATGGGTGGATGAAATTCGTAAATATGCGGGAGTGACATGGAGGAGACTGGCACAAGACAGACCGTTGTGGAGGAAACTTGGGGAGACCTTCGTCCAGCAGTGGATTGATAATGGTTGACAATGATGATGATGATGAAGCAGGTCAAAGTAGCATGAACGAAAAAAAAAGCAGGTCAAAGTAGCACAAGTTAAGCAGGTCAAAGTAGCATGAACTAAAAAACAGTTTACTCCTAGGAACCAATAAAATACTGACTGCAATTTTATGTGATGTAAACTGCATTTTAAAAGTGAATGGATCACACTGATGTGTGAATGCTTTGAAAGGTTCTGACAATGGGAGGAAAATACTCCCTAAAATTCTAATGAAATTGGTTATGCATCGATTAGATTCACAGTTGAGTAACACAGACACTGTCACTAAATAACTGAGACCAAAAAAAGGGAAAGCGTGACTTTACAGGCATAATGTGTGAATTTGGTATGCTGGCATGTTATTATGATATGTGACCAACAGGGCTTTGACACATTACTGTCACACCAAACTCATAACACTAGGAGAAGATCAATTCCACTTAGTAGTTCTAATTCTGACTATTATTCTGTACAAGTTACTAGGAGAAGAAATAAGAAACATCAAACATCACCAAAGACAAATACGGAATAAAAGTACCTAAAATGAAATAATGACATATTGAGAAATTAAACCATAAAACATGCATAGTTATTTTTGTTTTGAAATCATTTGTGTGCATTCTCTTCCCTGCTCTTTGTAAGCACAGATAATCAGTAAACAACACATTCATATTTTTTTCTAGATGGTTTCAAAAAAAAAAAAAATCTGAACAAAATATTGTTACATTTTAACATTTCACGTGTTGAAAGATCATGCTGAAATTCTTGATGCCAAAATAAAATTTGCAGAGTCCAGCATATGTGCTTTATACTGCTTAATTAACAAGACTGAAAAATTGATACCCCATATACATATACACATAATGTATGCACAAGAATTAAAATCAACTCCTTAAAAACCTACACACTAAACAGTTGCCCTTATACTGAAGGGAGGGATGTTCTGAGACAGGGCATTAGAAATAAAAATAAATGACCCTATCAGGGAGTATTGAAAAATACTAATTTTACCGGTTCTTTGCAAGAGTTCAATTGCCTCCTATTGACATGCACAACATACCTGAGATCGACCAAGCATGCATGACATACCTGAGATCGACCAGGCATGCATGACATACCTGAGATCGACCAAGAAACAAAAAAGCTGAACTTTGTAACTGTAAGAAAAATCAGAATGTGTGATGAGAATGAATCTAATGCAGCACGAGATGGAATTGTTCACTGTAATTTATTTATGTAAATATTAAACTGGAGCACACTACTGTATTTAAAATATAAAATTACTGAATTAAAAAAAAAATGGTTTCAAAAGACATTGCTTCAAACATAGTGTTATTTCATTGTTGTTGTTGTAACTTGTTAGAACATCAGCTCAAGTCTCCTCTTGTATTGCTTTCTTCTTCACAAGTTTCACAGCCATACTTGTTTTTTGTTGACTCTGCAACTACACAGCATTCATTGCATAATTTCATTTTTTTTGTTGATATCATTCCCTTCCCATTTTTTCATTGTCACTCTCTCTCTCTTTCCTATTCATTTTTTTCATTCCCTCAGATGACAATAATTTTATTCATCATGCAGAATGATGATGAATAAAATATTTCTTTCTGCCGAGGGACCATGAATGCATGATATCAAATCAAAGCTTTCACTATTTTAGATAACTTTGAGAATCTGAATACTCTGAACACTTTGCATCAATTCTTTCAAATTTCCCCTTCCTTAACAAGCTTAAATGCAAATATTTGTGGTAGAAAGCATCATTTAATAACAACACCAGATAAAGAGAACAACAGGGGGTGGGGGATACGATTATGGAAGAAATCTCAGCTTGCTCTACTTCCGGTTTTGGAAACTTACCCCCATTTTTAAGCTGAGATGCAAATATTTATGGAATAAAAAGATATTTAACAATACCGGGCAGAAGGTACACTGTGAGCAAAAAAAATTATGATTACAGGAGAAATTTTAACTCTGTCTAACTTCCATTTTTTAAAGTTTCAAAAGATGAAATTCCGTCCTCAAACAAAAAAGGAATCCCCGATCCCCCCCCCATTTCTGTTCAGTTGTGCATTGATTTCAAGAATGCCCCAAATAAAGATGGAATTCCTCAAATTCCCGGATGAATCTTGTGCCTGAAGACTACAGGGAAATCTTGGTGTCATCATAACTTCCGTTTTCAAAAATCGTAGCCCACAGTTTCATGCTGAGATACAAACATTTATGCAATAAAATGATATTTAACAACAATACTGGGCAGAGGCAACATCGTCAGAAAAAAAAAAAGTTACGATTACCGTAAAAACCTTCCCTCCGTTTTCTAAAGTTTTGGAAGACGAAATATCATTCCCAGATGGAAAATGACTCTCCCCCCTCTCAAATTTACTTCATGTTTGCATCGATCTCAAGAATAGTCCAGATGACGAAAAAAAAAATGGAATTCTGCAACTGTGCGGAAGAATCTCATGACATGACGATTAATTTTATTTTCAGGAAAAATAAAGTACAGACATCATGCTTAGCACTTGAAATACTATGGCTCCAACCATGGTGATACCTTTGTCCCAAATGAAAATGCACCCACACTGTAGTATCAAAATCTAGAATTGCACTATCATCACTGAATTCATTGTTTTGTGGTTTGTACAAGTGTGGAGATGGGCAGATTTAGACCTTCTGCAAGTACATTCTTTATGTATGTATGAACGTATGTGAGAGAGAGATATGAACCTCAGATAACTGTATCACATGATTACCTAAAAATTTCAAATATCACTGTTCATGTGCATAGATGCCAACCTCCAAAAGTAGTTTTCAGTAACCAACATGTTCATTTTTCAGTAATTTTCAGTAACAATTTTTTTTTCAGTAATTTTCAGTAATCCAGTCTACAGCGGCAAATTTGGGTATTTAACACTGCAACAAATTTTAACCTGTCAGAACTATTAACAAAATAATAATAATAATAATAATAATACAATAAAAATAATTTGCTAGTGGGAAAATTTAAAATACTGTCTACCAGGAAAATATAATAAATTACCTCCAGACATGAAGAAAAATTATTCCTTGAAATGTTGCCAAATTATTATGATAAACTGGCTGTAGTTGCCATTTTGGCCTTCCTTAGTTCAATTTGCAAAAACTTCTTCTGATAGCATAGTTCACTGTGTGGATTGCTGTTTATTTTTTCTACTAATAAAGAAGACAGCACATGACTACTTAAATTAGGTCTGAATCATTCATGTTTTTTTTTCACAATACTGAAAATTCTTTCTGTACTTGCATTGCTATGAGGGACTATTAAAATCACTTTCATAATTTTGCTTAATGATTCATACTTTAACTGGCCACTTTCATTAAAGAAATTCTGTGCCACACTTCATCCATTCTCCCAGAAGTAACAGCACAGTTAAAATTTTCAAACTGATAGTGAGTAAATTCAGATTCCACCTTGTCAGATTCTTCTGGTTTCAAAACTGGAAACAGGGAACACATATATTGGACTGATGCAAAAGAAACACTTTGCCTTAATGCTACATCTGCAATTTCAGCATGACTCAGAAATTCATCATTAAGTGGAAATTTTCTTAAAATGTAATTGCAGCCTGCCTTGTAAAATTCCCTTACCTCAGAATAAAAAGTAGCCACTGTGTCTTCACTCAGATCTGCAGTTGTGTCTATATAAGATCTCGCTTTTGACCCAATTACGAGATCACAGTTTTCTTTTTGATTTCTCATTCTTTCAAAATTTCCATCTGCAAGAGATGTTGCTGTCACATCAAATGCTGATGGCTTGATAAATCAATGGCATGATAAACCGTACAAGCAATTCAGATAACAGACTATGAAGTTTTCTTTTTAATACATGCACAAGCGGAGCTTCCTGCTGCAAGAACACGTTAACAGATGTAAACAAAGGAAGAGTAGCAGATAAAAAAAGACAAAGTTTAGATGAAGGATTTCCAATCATACTTGCAAGGTTCTTATACTGTGAATTAGCTTCTTCATTGTCACTAAAATAATGTTCTAGAGCCTCTCACTGTTCTAAAATTCTGTCGATGGATTCCAAAAGTGATAACCAGCGAGTATTGACATGCTTTAGAATTTTGTGTGGTTTAGTACCACAAACAGCTTGACTCAGTTTTAGATTGTTTCCTCTTTTAACTTTTCTCCAAAAAAAAAAAAAAAAAAAAAAAAAAAAACTGTATCAGAAACTGCTCAACATTAAATCCTTTCAGTTGAGTAGCAGATTTCTGCAGCTAAATTTACTAAATGGCATGAACATCGCTGCACTATGATTGCAGGCTGAACCTTCTTTATGTGAGAAACAACACCTTTTACTTAACCTATGATAGTGTTAGCATTGTCACAGGAAAATGACACACAGTTGCTCCAAGAGATATTTTTTTTAACAAACTCATTGTTCAAAACGTTGAATATTCCTTCACCTGTAATATTACTTGATTCAACCAATGATAACAAAACAGTTGAATTTTTCCCTATTTTTTTCGTCAAAATATGTTATTGTAATGGAATACAGTTTATTTGCTTGAGCATCATTACTTCCGTCCGTAGATAGAGAAAAAGGATTTTTTTAACTTCAGATACGATGTTACTTGTAGAAACACTGGCCATGTGCTGAATTAGTGCAGTAGCCTTGGTTCTTCCACACGAATATTTTTTTGTGATCGCTGAATCGGGAAACATGGCTTGAAATAACGGTTTTTCAAGCCTTCAGTTTTCGGAAATTTATCCAACATTTTCAAGCTGAAATACAAATATTTATGGAATAAAATGATATCTAACAATACTGAGTAGAGAAAACATCGCGAGAAAAAAAAATTACGATTACCAGAGAAATCTTATCTTCGCCTACTTTCCGTTTTTGAAGGATGAAATTCCGTCCTCCGACAGAGAAAACGACCCCCCCCGCTGCCGCCACCAATCCTCCCAAAATTTAAGTTCAGTTATGCATCGATTTCGTACATGGTTCAAATGATAACAAAAAAAGACGGAATTCCTCAAAACAGCGTGAGAATCTTGTCGCCGAAGATTACGGAGAAATTTTCGGGCGGCGTAACTTCCGTTTTCGGAAATCGTTGCCTACAATTTCAAGCTGAAATTATGCAATGAAATTATATTTAACAGTACTGAACAGAAGCAACATCGCGCGAGAAAAAACAAAATACTATTACGGGAAAAATCTGCACTTCGTTTAACTTCCGTTTCCGAAAGTTTAAAAAGACAAAACAACGTCCCCAGACGGAATACGACCCCCCAACTAATATCCTGAAAATTTCTTCACTTTTGCATCAATCTCAGGGGGAAAAAAACCGGAGGGGACTTCCGCGAATCCACGGAAGAATTTCACGTACGAATTCACCACTGAATCGATTTCGATTCAGCGGTGAAAATATCGATGACCGGTAAATTTTAACTATTGGCGCAGATTTTGGCGAAATGACGATTTTTTAGCAGAATGGCGCAAGAACAACGTTTTGGCGCGGCTGGCGCAATTGGCTCAGGTCTGGCAGCCCTGAATGTAGCATTTAATTTTTTTCCTCCAGAAAAACTTGAAGAACCAACAAAAATTTTTAAGTTGATGAAAATTTGCTTTCTATCTCAGAAAATTAAATCAAATGGCGATTTTCCGTAATTTCAGTGGTGTTTCCGTACTTCCGTAACAGCAACCAAAAATCCGTAAAATTACGGAAAATCCGTACTAGTTGGCATCTATGCATGTGAACAATGCTTTCTGCAAATTCTGAATGGTTCAATTTGCTTGCTTTGTTCATTGTGTGTTTCAGAATACATCCGTCACAAATGACTTTCCTCTCTATTGAGTATTGAGGATAAGGCTCTCTCTCTTTTTTTTTTTTTTTAATACGAGTAAGTCTTTGTTGTGCGTGGCATCAGTTAAAAGTGTCTGACCATAATACCACCCAATGTGGATAACTAATTTCTGGAGTGCTGCCCAAATTGTTACAATTCATTTGATATAAACCATTGATGAATTTTCATTCTGAAAATGTCACCAAGATCTGTAGTGCTTTGAATAAACAATACGATTTGGTTTCAGCTTCACTATGACTAAATGAATTAAAATACTTACTCACAGACTTTACCCAGGTTAAAATGATTAAATTCTATTTTAACTTGAGAACTTCCAAATATTCTTTATGTCCTCTAAGATTTTTCTTTTCTTTTGCTAACTTAAGACATTTTTGGCCTCTAGATATTTATCTAGCCAGTTCTCAATGATTAGAATCTGTATCAAAGATTCTATTTAGACAGAGAGTATTTAAATTTTGCTCCCAGGTTCCTCTTTATTATGACAGTTCATAAATTAAAATCATCTTAGTGTGTGTTTAGTAAGTCTCTTTTTTTGAATTATGCTGTTGACATTGCTATTTATAAGTTCACTAGTGGAACAGTGTTTTGTGGTCTAAACTTTCTTGTCTCCTATTTTTAAGTGATTCATAGTCTGATACATTACTTTATTTTGCATAATTGTATGTGATTTGCCAATACATTATTTTGAATTCTTAAGTTTGAATATAAAAAAGAATTCCAAACATATTAAGAATATTTGAAAGCTCTTCAAGTTAAAATGGAATTTAATGAAGCTAACAAAATACAAAAATAATAATGCACATCAACAAGTGTACAGATCACACAGAACCAAGTGACAAACATACCGACTGCTCAGTCTTATATGTTATAAACAGCAGCATAACTCATAAGAAATGCAAATGAAAAAATCATATGAGAGTTAGTAAATGGGGAAGGAGGGGAAGTGAAGCCAGAAAACAAGATTTGTTACCCACGTAAATGCATTTTTTTTAAGAGCTTGTTTTATGGCTTTACATCATCTTTACTCTAGAAGCTTTTAGTAGAACAACCAAAACAAAATGAAGAATAGTCAATGTGATTTTTTCAAGAATACCTTAAAATCATTACTTTTTTAAAAGCAAACAGTAAAACTGCAGAACTACATTAACAAAAAGAAAAGAGGAGAGGCAAACACAATGAGCCTTTCTGCTCAAAGAGACTGTGCCCTAGAGAAACTGTGCTAGAAATTTAAAACTTAGCTTCTAAAATAAACTACACTAACAATTATGGTACAGTAAATTCATATAGTGCAGTAACAGTTATTCAACTTTGCTTATGTTGCATTTTACTGCATGGAAACACGTCACAGTGAATAGTTCTGAACAGCTAAGGTTCCAGTAAATACTGAAATTAAAGCGTCACCTGAGCTTATTTGGGAAAGATACCGAAGTTAACCCCCACACTACAAAAAGAAACAACAAATAACAGTGTCGTAGCAATACATAAAAGAATGAATCACAGAAAGTCATACAGCTGAACGTGCCTCAGAACACACCAGTTTATATCAAATACACCTGGCTGAAATAATAAATGATAAAAGATTCTGCAAACAACATGCAGTTTTAAATGAATGAAATATGGGATTACACCATTGTATAATACAAATTTGGAAGATGTGAATCCATTTATTGGTGTAAATATGACATGGATATTAAGTCAGGTAATATCTGAAAACTTGAAAATTTAGTCCTTCTGCAGCGGGAATCGAACCTGTGTCTCCCGGATAGGGCCCAAGTATGCTATCCGGGAGACGAGGGTTCAATTCCTGCTCCAGATAACACCTAAGTATGCTATCCTTATGGTGACCATAAGTCCCAAATTTCAGGTGTGTCCCAAAAGAAATAATAAAAAATCCCGAATTTCATCCTGATTTAATAATTCACATATATGGTGTGATCAAACGAAACTCATTTGAGTGGTTGAAGCAGATCCCTTGCTGCTTTTATGAAAACTGCATCAGTTACTTGGATATATGGAAAGATAATCTGGACAGCTTCCACCAACTGTCATGGGCTAACCTTAAACAACGACCCAAACGGGATTACTTGGAACACAGTTGAACACTGTATGAAAATACATAACCAGCAGTCTCACTTGACATGTTCAATGAGCTGTGTGTGATGAACTCTTACCTCACAGACACTCTCGTAGAGGATTGGTCTGAGCTACAACTGACAACGGAACAAAGATGGTTATCTTGTTCTCAAGGACCTGAATCAACAAGACATAACTTTTCCAAACTTGAAGAAAATGGGTGAATTCGTTTTGTTCCTTCCTGGGACCAATGCTTTCGTGGAAAGGGCATTTTTGATAATTAATTAATAATTTCTGGGGATCAGAGAAATCGTCAATGGCAATTGAATATGTTAAAAACTTGTTGAGCATCCAACTGAATCAAACAGAATCTTGTATAGAAATGTATGAAAAAATAAAAAAAGGACAAAGTGCTCATAAAGAAGTTGTCTTCCTCAGAGAAGTAAGATTGGTACACACCGTCAACCACTTCAACAGCAAACTTAGAATACAATCGAACGAGAACTTTCTACTAACTTTAATGACACTAATTTTTTGTTAATCATTTTGATTCAAACTGCTTATGACTGTTATTTTTTATTGTTCATTTTAGAGGCAAATACATATAGTAACAAAAGTGTAGCATGCTGTATTTTGACCCCTACCTCAACCCCTACTCCAACAGAACAGGGGAAGGGGATATTTTCAAACACCTGACATAACCCATTCATCTGTCCCCGAATTCATACTCAGGAAATATAGTCACCGTAGCCATCTGGGAGACATGGGTTTGATTTCTGCTCCAGGACGACAAAATCTTCAAGTTTTCAGATATTATCTGACTTGAACACCCATGTCACATTTACACCAATAAATGGATTCACATCTTCCAAATTTGAATTAACATACTGTTTTGTTACACTCGATACTCTGAAGTTCACTTCTTTGTACTAAGATATTTTTCATATATATATATATACTGTATATACACATGTAAGTAGTATTCTGCACTACACACATTCTAGCATAATGCAACATTTATCTAATTTCAGGTATTCTTGGTTAATCAACTTGTATCTCTTCCCTCTAATCTTAGATAACTATAATACCATACTTTACAGAGAGGAATAATAAATTCAGTATCAGAACTGCTGGGTTACAAGTGTGTACCTTACTTCCTCCCCCCCCAAAAAAAACCCTAGTAAAATCTGCACCTGATGCATGGGAAAAAAAAAATACACTGCATTAAAACACAGTGTTTACAACAAAAACAATCTGTAAGCTGTAAATAACTTGAAATATAATATTAAATTTGAAAAGTAATATGATCATCTCAAGGAACAGCAAAATACATTTCAATTTTGGAATGTATTACTGTATAAGCATTGTTTCTACCAAACATTTTATAATAAAGAACTGCATATTTATAAACAAAGTTCAGATGCATGTTTATGAAAATAAAGGCATATATATACAGAGAGAGATTTATAGTTATTTCCTTCTTTTATGACGTATATATATATAGATAAAAAAAAAAAAAGTCTTCATTGGTCATAGCCAACCAAGGCATTTAAGTGCTTTTGACACAATGGTACATGGAATCCTTACTTGTACCTAAATTGGAAATTAACTACAAATTTAAATGTACCTGTACTGTAATAAGCCATTGAATTTCAAAGTTTGCCCACAAAGTCTCCATTACAATTCATTGCAAGCAAAAGATTTTTACTTCAGCTGACTAGAAAATAAAAACAATGTTCCATCACACAGAAAGGTTGGGATATAAGACAATTCTTTGACTTATACAAGCTAAAATAAGTTTTGTTTTACATTAAATTACTATCAGCAATTTACCTAATTAAAGTAACTAAATAATTAAATATGAATACCATATTTGACAATTCTATCAATTTCAAGGGTTTTTTTTAACTCAGATAAAACATCATTTTACAAAAGGGACTCACCTTAAAAAATTCCCCCAAAACACTCATAAAAAAATCATTAATGCCTGATTCCAATTCTTAATTACTTCAGTAGCTCATAAAACTATGCATATAGTTGAACTGAATAATTTCCAATTCTCTATTTAGAAAATATATATATATATATTTTTTTTGAGAAGTATCAGTTTACTTCTCAATGCATGATTAACATAATATGACACAATTCAAAAGCCTTCTGTAACAAGATAATGAGATCAGCATTGACAATAAACTCTGACAGTCATCCAGGGGCTTGAAATGTCTGCACAAATAAATAAATTGCCCAGAACTTATGGAATATTGGGATTCTTATTTCTTATGAAGAATTACATACTATCTACTCTGGGTAAGCTAACTTTATAGCTTTCACAATATTATCCTCCACAAGTACACAAATTGCAACGACAATTTTACTTTTCCAGGGAAAACTGCTATTAATGTCTGATTCTAATTTTAAATTACTTTTAGCTGCTTGATTCTCAGCATACATCATTACTGGGGGAAAAAAAGGGAAGCCATGTTGTATCTGAACAAATATCTACTGAACAGCCTGATGAACATTTATACTGTACACAATATTTTGTGGTTTACATTCTGTTAAAGTTCACTTCATCGATCTTGTTTTAAAAACATGTTCATAAAGAAAAGCACATGCCGCAAAACTAAGAACCAATCAGATGTTAATCTTCTGTTTGGACTTATGACTCTAGTTAGGAGGAAATTTCAACAGGCTTCAATGTTTAAACTTGCACACAAATCTCTGGATGAAGCAAACATTTTTATTTTTATTTAAATCATGCATTTTAATACTTCATCACGAATGTTGTCAAGAATTCATTCAATTAAGATCACACTTTTATTTTTTGAAGGGAGGAAAAATCACTACTTTGGAGATGACATTCTTACAAGCAAAAAGAATTATAATGAAAACCATACTTAAAAACATATACATAATATCTAAGGTGTTGTTTACCTGATATTGCCAAAGTATTTTGCACGTTGTTGCTCTGTGAGTATGTAATCAAAAGCACGTTTATAGCATAAGACAACCCTTAAGGTTGCCTCATGAATTGCATATTTTGTCATACTTAAAAAATGTAACATTTTTTGTCTTTAGACTCAAAATGTGTGCCCATTTACACACCTTAATATAAAACAATACTTTTTAAAAATCAGACATAACATTTGATATTCATATTTCCCACCTAGAAGAAATCCACAACTCATTTCCAAACTATTGCCAGCAAAATAATGTTACCACAGTAAGTACTCCAAGAGTATCTGAAACTTTCCATACATAGTTTTTGCAGTGTCGTGCATTTGCTATTTTCCATGCATATTTCCTGTATTGTTATTCACAGCAGTTTACTAGTTAAATAAATAAGCTCCTATAATCAGGACTCATTCAGTGTGGCTGAGATTATCGGGACAAATAAAGTTTGAAAACAAAAATGTGCCAGGCAGCACTTTCTTTCCAAACTTATTTGTTCTGATAATCCTCGGACTCTCTCTCTGAAACAGTTTCTCTAAAACATCAGCTGAATTCCATCAGCAAGACATCTTGAGGTTAGTAATCAACTTTCCTTTCAATATATGGTAGCAGATAATCTTGCTTGAGGGGGGGGGTCAAGATTTTCCATTTTTTTTTTGTATTCGAGATGTAAGACACTTTAATTTCCATTTTCATCACACACAGTGGATCTCAAATGAAATAAGGTGCATTACACAGCTAAATAACTCACATTTTGACATTATTATTGAATCTTTATTTTTTTCTGTATGAACCATAACAAACCATCACAATATGTCTCAATTTTTTATTATAAAGGCTGAGGTGGGGGTGACTTTACCTGAATAAAATACTCTGTCAATTTTGTTGCTGTTATTACCTATTAAGAAAGGACATTTCTTGTAACTACAGTATGTCTTTACTAATACATGGAATGCCTCCTTTCATTTTGAAGTTCAATAAGCTCAATCAACATCTATACCTAGGAATCACATACCACTAATTGAGGGTCACTTGGCACAGGTAACGGAGCAAACCAGAGCCACAAGGCTGGGTAAAAAGCTCCATGCCTTACCTAAGATGTTGAAGCTGAAAGGTCATATATGCCCTAGATCAACAAAATTTTTATTGCCCTGAAGAAAAAAACAAAGAATATATGCAAGACTAAAATGGATAAAGAAAGCTGACAACATATGCACAGAATAAATTTCTTAAACCTAGGTATTTCAGAATTACTGAAATTTTTAAAGATGCATGAGAGTTATAATAATTGGTTACATAAAAAAATGTTTTCATTCAAATTTATTACTTGGAAATTTAATTTCTGCAACTTTGGATAGGAAAGTGTAAGTCTACAGTCCCTTTTTATTAAACAAGCAGAAGCACATCACATCATCATGCACTAAAACTAACTCAAAGTTTGTGTGTGTGTGTGTGTGTGTGTGTGTGTGTGTGTGAGAGAGAGAGAGAGAGAGAGAGAGAGAGAGAGAGAGAGAGAGAGAGAGAGAGAGAGAGAGAGAGAGAGAGAGAGAGAGAGCTAGTTCTATAGTTCTCCTACATTAATTGTCGCAAACTTTCATTTCTATTTTGCCAATGGGAGACTATATAACAGACACGCAATGCAAGAGGCTTCGGTCGAGAATAAAGAGACTGGCACGCAGCGCAGAATGATAATGGAAAATGGAATGGCACATAGATATGTAAGTGACATTTCAATAGCACTGCAGATTGCTTGGTTAATAACCAGTATGTGATTTAACACATTGAAGTGGACTGGTGCTGAATCCATCACAAATTAAATGACTGGTGCTGAATCCATCAAAATTAAATTTAAGTAATAAGTTTGAATGAAAACATATTTTTGTGTAAACACAGAAACCTTTGAAGCTGGCGGAATTTGAGGAGGCAGAAGTATCACCTCAGGGAAGGTACCACAGTACACATCGGTCTACAAGGTGACTAGAACCAGTAAAATACACAGAACTAATATGAGTTACCATTATTGTGCAGCTGTGCCCAAGGCAATGATCACACTGCCCGATGGCAGATGACATTTAGCTGGTGAAAAAGCCATTGTTAGACAATAATCCAACAAAAAGCTGTATGATCATTGCACATGATCATTCAGTAAACCAACAAAAAGCTGTATTATCATTGCACATGATGATAAACTGAATGATCTTTGCACTTGATCATCCAGTCTGACATCTGCCTGGGCCTAACAGATACCAGGAGAACACCATTCACCAGACTGTTATCATCTGAACACCGAAGTTTGGTGGAAGCAGCATGATGGTAAGGGGTGATTTTTCAGGTTTTGCCTGGGAACGCTTGTTGTTTTGTACAAAACATGAATGTTGCAGGCCCATACTAGTATCACAAGTCATACCACTCACACTATGAATTGGCTTGAAGAAACAAAAGCCCGAAAACTGGACTGGCTGCAATGCTGAATAGGCTTGAATGTTGGACATTTATGAACAACTTAAGATGCTGTCATACAGGATAAATAAAGATTTCAAAATATTTAATGGTTATCCTGTAAGTAAAAGCTATTTGTAGACATAACGCTATTCAGATATTGATGACATTGCTGGATATCTTTGATGCAGAGTGAATTCTTGCTCATTGCATAACAACAGGATTACAGAGAAAATGTACTTTCCATGTCACATGATACAAGAGATGAAATTAGTCACAAGATCCTTTTGCCCAGGAAACAGCATTCCCTAGTGAGAAGTAAAAACACTTTTGGTTTCTGTTCAAGCTCAGACAGACAGGTGTAAGAGTTGCTTCAAATGGAATATAACAAAATAACTGTGTGTGTGTGTGTGTATGGAATTTTCAACGGATATATTCATAAAGAAATGTGTAAGTGTGCAAATTGGATATACATTGTATGTTCAGCAAATAAAATTAATTCTATAACCAGCACAAGAAAAAGTAATGTGTTTTTTGTCTTACTCATTTCAAACAAACTTTATTGTTGCTTTCGATATTTTGTCAATATGAATCAGCACGTATATTTCCTTTACACATTCAACAATGTGTGTAAATATACGCACATACAATGCTTAAAACAGCAAAAGCTCTCACAATTTTCTTTATGGGTGATATGCTGGCCTTCTGAATTCTGTAAACACATGCACATGTCTTTCTCATTACAAACAGACTCAGTAATGGAATTTACATTCCAGAGGGAGAAAAAATTAGAGCTAAAAATTTTCAATGAAAAGTAACTCAATATATTATTTTGAATATATATTATCTTTTCTTATGCTACTACGATCATTTAATTTATCACCGGGGAATTGGCACTAGGACCCCATAGGCCAGGGAAATAGCATGAAATTTAATTGTAGATCAAGGAAATAGTCAGCATGGAATTTAACTATAGGCCAGGGAAATAGTCAGCATGAAATTTATTTATAGGCCAGGGAAATAATCAGCCTGAAATTTAATTATAGGCCAGGAAAATAGTCAACATGTAATTTAATTATAGGCCAGGGAAATAGTCAGCATGGAATTTATTTATAGGCCAGGAAAATAGTCAGCATGGAATTTAATTATACATTAGCAGTGCAGTGAAACAGGAAATATGGGTGCAATTGTGGCACAAATCATTCATTCTAAATAACTGCAACAATATTGATCAATTTTCGGCTAACATTAGCAGCTGATCAGTAATTTCAAGTGGTAAATCAATATTTAAAAGACAGAAAAACAAATTCTGTCATTAAAAAACCTCTTGAAAAACAGAAAATAGCAAACTATTTTATGGAATATTCTAAAAACCACACTGAAGCTATTTAAATGCTACAATAATTCTGTGAAACTGAAATGATCATAACATGAAATCTGCATTCAGTAACCATACATGACTAGCATAATTTATTGAAAACTAATACATTAGAAAAAATTTAGTAGCTAGAACTACATATTTAGGGAAGAATTTTAAAAACAAATTTCAAATAAGCTATTAAAAACTCATAAATGGTATTATGTAAAATTTTACATGTTTGACAGATAGAATTTGTGATTCAGTCAAACCTGTATATATCAAACTTTAGGGCAGAAGTTCCCAATCTGTATGTCGCGATGCCCCAGGACATAGCCGGTCTTGGTTCAGGGCATCGTGACTATAATTAAAAACTAAAACTTATAATTTATAGCGAAACACAACATGCAGATTTTGGAGCAACTATCTCAACTCAACATTCAATTTGACAAATATTTTCCTCCACAAACAGATGAACACAAGTGTGTTACAGGCACATTCACAGATCTACTAGCATCAACCTTCACTACTGCTGAGCAGAAACAGTTAATAGACATTTCTTTAGGCTCCACGCTGAAAATGGCATTCTCTTCGGGAACTCTGCCACAGTTTTGGAACAGTGTAGCAAAGGAGTACCCAGAATTGAGTAAGAAACCCGGGAGAGTAATTTTCCATTTTGCCACATCCTACCTTTGCGAGGCAGGATTTTCAGCTCCGGCGGTAATAAAATCCAGATATAGAAACAAAGTTAATGTTGAGAAGGAGATCCGCATAGCTGCATCAAACTTAGTCCGTGGTTTGATATATTCATTATGACTGCTGTTTTCTTTGATATAACCTTTCTCACTCTCCTTCCCATTTTTTTTAATGTAATTTTCACGGTGCTTTTCCGAAGTTCGAATATAAATCGATGTATACATGTTTGGTATAAACAGGTTTGATTGTATTAAAGTTTTACACAAATTTGCTATACCAATTTTAAAAAGTGAACGAAGGCTTTCACAGTTACTAAGGTAAAGCCATCAATGGACACGCTTTGCGTTTGTTTGTGCAGCATAGTTTTTGGCAGGTTTAATTCTTACACACTGAAGCTGATTCATAACATTCTGCAACACTCTTTTGGAGCACACAAGAACAGCATCTAGATACAGGTTATCACAAATCTGCCAATTAATGAGATCACACAGGTGATCGGCACTGAGGCATAAATGCCACTGTCGTATTTTGATCGAACACTGGATGAATTATAAAATTGGTAAAATTATCCACAAAACAACACAGCACATATACAACATTCATGAAAGCAGCTAATATGATGACCCTAATAGTTTTTATTGAATGTACAAAACTAAATCTTCGTAATAATCAAAATATGAAAGGGGAAGGGGTCCCAAAGAGCTGAGTTTATAGTTTTAAGAACGAACTTCTCAACATGAAATCAGTTAAATTGCATTTTATTATGCACCAAGTATTTTGGGAATGGGTACCTTAAAAATCTGAAAAGTGTCATTGCTTTTTTTTCAGTGTAATGTGATTTCAACAACATCTAGTTAATGTGACACTACATGATCAGTGACTTTTCAAAATATAGTAAAAGAAAAATCTGGCAAACAAAATTCAAGTGATTCTGTGTCCAGGAAAAAAAAAAAAAAAAAAAAAAAAAGCACATTTTTTCCCACCCATTTTTACTATTAGAGTAAAATCAACATGATATGATTGAAAACAATTGTAATAATAATAAAACTATAATGAATCACTAGCAGATTGTTGTACAGGCTCAAAGTACTGGTGTAAAATTTACCAGAAAATAATAAGTAAAAGCTTAAAGTAATAAATTAACCTCATACAGTGCACTTGTAAATTTCATATTACTTCAAGAAATGAGAGCAGGGACAATACCAAATGAATTTTACCACAAAATATGAAGCCAATATTTTTGTGTGTGCATTAAGAATTGGATATAAACTACGGGAGGTGGAGGGGAGAAGGGTCGTGTTCAGCTGCTGTTGATTCAGTGTTTAAATATAAGACTTTATTTCAAAAGTGCATGGTGTGTTTTTCTCTGGCCTTGATCTTACTTCTCTGTTGATATAGCAAAGGTCTTAGATCATTAAGTTAACTACAATAACCTAACATTTTCGATTTATGGTGGTCTCTTTTCTTATATAACAATATGAAAAATGATGCTGGCCACCAAGATGATGGCACACTTCCATGCATCACATGTTTTTAAGAATCACTTGTCACTCAATGTATGAATACTGAGACCTAAAAATTAGGTTATAAAAATGACTTGCCAAAGAGCATGAAGCTTTGTAGCAACAGACTAGATATAATCTATTTCTTAATTTTAACACACAAGCTATTCATTCCTACAAAAATGTGCCATGCATACTTCTACCTGATGCAGTTCTGACTTTTTTTTTTTTTTTTGCTTTAGATGATTTTGGCAAGATTTCATTTATTTTTCTTTCTTTGAATTAATCCACCAAGTTTCAAGGACATCTATAAGCATTGGCACAACTGCATAAACTTGACTGGACCAGAATTGCTTTTGTGTAACCAGCTCACCATAAATGAAATCCTTACCCTATATTTGCTGTCACTTGCGCATATACACACACATTCCTATTGTTAGCATAATTTCAATGAAAAAAACAAAACTGACAGCACCATTAAACAACACGGCTACAGCCAAGTTGCAAATATGCAAAAACAGTACAACACATTAAACTGAAAAATTCTTTAACCATGCCCAAATGTACAGAAGCTGAATTTCCATAATTCCATATAAAATGTTAGTAGCTTGCACATTATAGCTTCCCTATCACTTCTATCATGATACTGATTTTCTGTATTTCCAAATAAACAAAAAGTTTGCACAACCTGTGTTCCAGATAATCCCACAATTACGTGAAATGAAAAATAACGCAATGGCGTAGTAAAAAAATTTGGTATGCACAGAAAACAAGATAACCTTTTCTTTTTATTAAAACAATGAGCAGACATCTATTTCGAAGTACAGGACTCATCCAAAATAAATTTGACATACAATTCTGTTTCCATATTCATCATTCCATAAACATTTATGAAAATCATGCAGATCAAATAGTCCTTAAAAGTACAGTCCTCATATAATTTACATCAGCATATACTGTCAAACATTGATCACTAGACAAAATTTACATAATTTAATGAAGATCAAGCAATTTTTCACAGAAAATATTGAATCCTTCAGAAACGATTTTGGTATCTAAAATTAGAAGGCTTGAATCAGTACAACTTACTGAACATTAGGATTAGGCGACCAATTTTTGGTCTACTTATTGTTTTAGAAAACACACTATTCATACTTCCTATATGCATGATCTTTCATATTTCTTATAGTTACATGCTTCAGCAAACATTAGAAAGCTACATATTTTTATCCTATGTGAAGAAGTTGAATATCAAAGAAGACCCAACCGTTATCGCAGTTATCCATCCTTTATTTACACGAAATGGCCACAACATCAGTTACATGACTTCACCTGTGACTTAGTGGTGATAAAGGAAGAGCCAATAGTAGTTTATTATTATTATTTTATTTATTTATTTATTTTCTCATGGTCAAGGCTCTCAAGCCTGCTTTCACGTTTCTTGATTTCTAGGACACCAGGCTTTTTTGATAGTTAATGTAGGGAACCAGCCAGCTTAGATGGGCACCAACCTAGGATGCAAATGACAACTGAAATCACACTACTACAGTTGATTAATTAGGGCCAATTCAGCAAGATACAGTAGTCACTGGCCACGAGTGACAGTTGCTGCTGCTGCTGCTGCATTACCTGTATGCTGCTGCAGTAGAGAGTGCTAATGGCAAATGGCTGAAGACTACATCTGGAGGGGAATGATAAGCTTGTAGGTCCCCTGTCTGGAGTTAAGTCTGTGTGACCAGATATACAACAGAAGCAGGAGAGCCACTATGGGGACTGGAGGGAGCTAGAATTGAGCTTGGCCTTGTGGTTCAGCTCTAACTGAGATAGTTTCTTCCACAATTCGTCCCTTTCTTTCTCCTTTTTCTTTTCCCTTTTCAGAAAGAGAAAAAATGCATTAGTATTATTAATTCATAGAAAACTGATTTGAAATACCTCACAAATTTTTCATAACTACAAGCATAAAAAACCCAGCAGATACCAAAAGTAATGAAGTACCATACAAATTTGGAAGCTGTGAATATGTTTATTGGTGTAAATATGACATGAATGGTAAGTCAGATAATATCCAAAAAACTAGAAACTTGGTCGTTGTGGGTGGTGTAGTGGTTAGCATACTCTGGCGCTATCCGGGAGACACGGGTTTGATTCCCGCTTCAGGAAGATGAAATTTCCAAGTTTTCGGATATGTCATATTTACATTAATAAATGGATTCACAGCTTCCGAATATGTTTTATACAATGGTGTCATCCCGTATTTCATTCAATGAAGTAACATGTTTACCCATGCAATCCCAGCCCCCCCCCAATTGCATTTGAAAATTAGGAATATAAGTCTTACACGTAAGGGTTCAGAATTGAGGCAGCTGTGGCAATGTGTAGTACATAAAGAAGCCAGACATGAAGCTCATCTGCGAGTAGGTGAACACCACACCACATCCCTGCTGAACTCTTAGTCAAGATCTCTAAAGAGTGTGGGTTTCTCAACAGCTTGGAGATGACAGAAAAGTTGACCTGTACCACGTTAGCTGCTCAGAGAAATGCAATACGATTGGCAATAAGAGCAGTGATGAGGAACGACTGTGTTAATTGTCAATACATTTTTGCAACAGAATTACTGATAATATTTTAGTTTGTTTTGATGCTGGTCTAAGTGCAGGTAACACATGATACCCCCCCCCCTCTACGCTTCCCAAAACCAGGAATGCGTGTCTCATAAAGGAGGAGTTTACATGGGTAAATATGATACAGGGGAGGGAAACTGCACATACAATTTTCGTCAAAAGTACCAAAAAATGTACAGTGCCAATCAGTCACTCAAATTTTTCTAATAAAAATGAACACCTATATAAAAATCCTGTATCCCCTGCTTTCTGAAATATGGGGGACCTACAAATCCAATTATTTTTAAAGACTAAAGTACTTAATTACCACAATTAAATAAACATACATACACTGGTTTCCATAAATTAAAGAAAACTCAGAAAAATCAGGATAATTAAAAAACATACTCGGTGAAATTTCATGAAAATCGGTGAAAAGATGCATTAAGTTGTAAATTATAGGTTAGGCAAAAAACAAATCACAAAAACATTATTTAATATCAGAACAAGTTAGTAAAATCATGCAATACGTTGAATTGTCTGGGTGTTTCTCACGATCCATTATTTGCTTCCATGGCAGGGGGATGGTGTATGGGTATTTTTTCATTGCAGCAAAGGTGACTGTATTTGTAAATCAACAAACTTTCTGCAAAGAGAATAGTTGACCATAACCTCGGAGTGCTCAATATTGGTTATGTCTTCCCATATAGGGGTTCACCATCAAATTGTTTTGTCTGTCAAATATGCTTCCTAAATATAAAAACTCACACACCCAATCTAACCCTGTACCCTTTAGACTCATTGTGCATTCAGTTTTTTCCTTATTTATAATACTAAGTCAATCTCTTTATATCTGGGAAAACATGCTATGCAACAAACTTTTGCATCTTGCCAACAAGACTCATACAAAAAACTGCACACACATAGGAATTACTAAAACATCCATAAATATACTGAACAGACTTGAAGATATTACATAACCTTGTCTAACTCCTACATCTATAGAAAAAACATTCAAATACTCACAAGCTCTACTACCAACATACATATCTTTTACATTTTCAGCAGATTTCCAGTTATACCATAATTATTCAAGACCTTCCACAGAAGCACATAGTTCACTCAGTCATAAGCTTTCTCAAATCTACAAACATAGCAAAAACTTTCTTACAAAAACACACACACACATGCTTTTTAGTTATCATACCTAACACAAAAATTTGGTACGTGAAGTCCTTACCAGTTATAAAACCACTCTATACATTCCACACAATGGCCCATACTCATTGACAATAATCTTTCCAAACACTTTTCCTGGCACACTCAAGAGGCTGATACACGGATAGTTCTTACATTTTTTCTCTGATTACAATTAGCCCCATACATGTATAATTAGTTTTATCTTGCATGCACAGTCCAACAAAATCAGCATGGTCCCCCCACCCCCATCTGTACACTAAAACTAGAAAAACATAAATTGTTCCAGAAGCATACCAAGTATGAGCAGAATAAAACCATCACCCTAGACCAGTACTGCATAATTTTAGTTGTTATTTTTTGTTTTTCTTTTATTATATATTTTATTCCATTTTTGTCATCACATCTTAGTGCTTATTCATTAAAATTGTAAGACACACACACACACACACCCACCCACACACACACACACACACACACACACACACACACACACACACACACACACACACACACATTATATATACAGTGTTATAAATAGAAATAAATCTTCTACTGGCCCAGAGGATTTGCAAACTACTGGTCCATAAAAAAATAATAAAAAAAACCCTTTAAAACATTTACAATATATGTAGAAAATAACATACCCATTTCAATAGAACAATCTCCAATATTTGTTTTTAAACCTATTATTAGTTTGAGCCTAAAAAGAAAACCATACAGCAAGGAAAAAGAAATAAATTCATTTTTGAACTAGTGACAAATTAGAAGGGAAAAAAAAAAAAAAAACTTACTGCCCATTCGGACCAGTAAAATCAATAGTTCAGTGGTCCGGCAGAAGTTTTACTGTCCAATGGCCAGAGGACCACTGTATAATTTGAATGCTGATATATATATATATATATATATATATATATATATATATATATATATATATATATATATATATATATATATATATATACTATTAAGAAGAGATAGATGCAAAAAAAAAATATTTATCTGGTACAAAACAACTAAGAAATACTCAAAAACCAACAGATATGAGTGGAAAGGAGATAAAGTAATAGCAACCTGAATACAAAGTGTCAAGAATGCCGAGCCTTGGCTTTATCAAGGACCAGCAAAACTCTGCATTTTCTCACTTCCACAAAGACCTAGTTGGAAATGGGTTTCTGCAAAGACATAGATGCAAGTTTAAACCTTCGTCCAGCAGTGGATTGATAATGGTTGACAATGATGATGATATGTGTGTAGGTATAAACATAAGTTGCTCAGAAAGAAAAAAAGGTTAAACATGCTATAAAGTAAATGTGAGATGTCGTACGAGCAGCATAGATGATGTACATTCGAGAGACTGCACTAGTGCTTCAGGCACCTCATGAACTCCTGTATCCAGTGTGAGATGCACAGTGACATTTTGAAATGGGGACGCAGTTGGAAACGTGGTCTCGGGTCAAAGTGAGAGTAGTGATAAGGTGGGCCAAGAACATGCCTGCAGATGAAATTCATTGGCAGCTCGTTGAAGTTAATGGTGACAATGTGATGTCTCAACAACTTGTGGTGAAATGGTGATGTTCGTTTCAATCCGGCAGGGATGATGTGGTGAACTAACATCGCACGAACAGGGATGCCCAAGTTCACTGATGACAGAGATCAACACCACATGTGTGTGGATGAAATGATTCAAAACGACCGAAGGGTAACTTTGTGTTATATTGTGTCCGAGCTGGGATTGAGCTATGGCACTGTTTACTCCAAGGTCTGTGCCAGATGGGTGCCACGTTCATTATCCATCGATCCGAAGCAGCACAAATGATGGCATATTTGATGTTCCTGCAGCATTACGCTGAAGACAGGCAGAGCTTTCCTGACTGTATTGTGACTGGGGATGAGACGTTGCTCCATCACTTCATTCCCACCAGCAAGAGAGCTTCCATGCAATGGAAACACGCTGCTTCATTACCAGGAGGAAGTTTAAAGTCACATCTTTTGCTGGAAAAATCATGGCATACATTTTCTGAGATTTCTCGGGTGTGCTTTTGGTAGACTTCTTACAGCATGGATGCACAATCAACACTGATTGGTATTGTGCATGCTGAAAAAATTGCACGAGAGCATCTGATGAAAACGGACAGGTCTGCTGAACGATGGTGTCATTCTCCTTCACGATAAAGCGAGGCCACACACCACAACACCACACAGCACTTGCTCCATAAATTCCAGTGGCAGGTATGGAAAAACCCAGCCTACAACAACTGGGACTTCGCTTCTGGTGACTTTCACCTCTTTCCTGCCTCGAAACAGCGCCTGTCTACCATGTGCAATCATGATGCAAAAACAGCTGCAACAAACTGGCTATATCAGAAGAAACATGGAATTTTTTCGGTTTGGGATGGACAAGCTGGTCGTGCAGTCCAACAAGTGTCTGAATCATCGTGATTTCTTTGAGGAATAGTGCTTCATATCCTTTGTCACATCACACAAAAACTTCTTGATAAGTGAGGTTTCCTTTCTGCTACTCAAACACGTAACCTTTTTTTCTGATCGACCCTTGTGCGTGTGCATGTGAAAATGCAAGTGCAAAGGTTCGACTATTTGAGGATACAGCGCCAATAAAAAGTGAAAAGGGAGTGAGACAAGGTGATACCATACCTCCTAAATACTTTAATGCCACACAAAATATCTTTCAATCACTGAACTGGGAAAACAAAGGGATAAAGATTAATGGAGATTATTTAACTAACCTTCGTTTTGCTGATGACATTGTCATTTTTGCAACTGCCACTTCAGAACTGCGGAGTATGATCCAAGAACTTGCTGACAAGAGTAAAAAGTTAAAAATGAACTTTCAAAAACCTAAAAGTGATGTACAATGCTTTTACAAGAAACTAAGATTTATCGATTGATGGGGAAAAAGCTGGAGATAATGGACACATACATTTACCTTGCACAGCAGATATCAAGCAAGGGTCACATTGATGAAGAAATTAATTGGTGAATAAAACTTTGTTGGAGAGTTTTTCGAAGAATTATACTTTTTAAGAGCAATATGCATGAATCTCTCCATGCTCCATTCAGTTGTCTGCAGTTTTTATGTCTGTTTTAGTTAAGGTCCATGTCTCTGCTCTGTACGCAAGCATTGGAAGGATGTGTGTGCATTGATTAAACACTTTTCTTTTAAGACATACTAGCTATACGAAGTAGGACCCAAAAGTTCGGGAACAGCGCCTACCAGTGACAACGCACGCATGTAGTTAAAGTTACAGCATTTGAAATACATCCTGCCGTCCCTCCCCTCTGCAGTCAGAATGTTTTGGCCCGTGGAAAGTGATTGGAATGCACGCATACCTCTGCTGCTGTGGTTAGTCATCTGTCTTCTGTGATGTGGGAAACGTGACTTTTGAAGAGAAATGTTGTAACATTAAATTTTGTCAGCGTTTGGGTAAAACAGATGCAGGGACCTTAGAAATGCTTTCGAAGGTGTATGGTCACTCTACGATGGCGAGATTGAAGGCGTACAAGTGGTATTGGCATTTCAAAGGAGGCCAAGAATCCATCGCTGATAATGAGCGCTGTAGTCGACCTGTGACTGCATGGAGTGAGGAAAACATTATGATGGTGGTGCAGTGTGTTTGTCAGGATCGTCACCAAACCATTGAGGAAATCGGTAACGCAACTTATTGGAGACCACATGCCAATGCATTTTGATGGAGGATCATAACATGCACTGCGTGTGTCAGCACACTGTCCTACGCCTTTTGACCTCCGAACAAAAGGATAAACGTGAACGGATGCAGATATCGGGTGAATTAATCGACAAAGCCAATAGCGATCCTACGTTTTTGGATAACATCACAGATGATAAAATGTGGTGCTACTTGTTTGATATTCAGCAAAAGCGTGCTTCTTCAACATGGAAGTCACCATCTTCACTGCGATCAAAGAAATTCAGGCAGGATTGCAGCAAAGGGAAAGTCATGCTGGAGGTGTTTTTTGATTCTCACAGCATTTTTCATTCCGAATTCATTCCTGAGGGCACATCAGTTAAACAAGGAACGTTATGTGGACATTTCACATTGCTTACGGGAGTTGATCCATTGTAAACGGCCAGAGATGTGGCGAAGTGAACAATGGTACCTTCCCCATGACAACGCACCTGCACATCAGTCCCTACTGGCCACGCAGTTTCTTGCCAGAAATTGTACTAATGTGCTTCCACATCTTGCCTATTCACCCGACTTAACCCCCTGCAATTTTTACATTGATGAAACAAAATCTGCAGGGATGTCGTTTTGTGTCAACAAATGAGGTAAAAACAGCAACGCAAGAGGCATCACAAGGGGTTGAAAAACATGGCTTTCAGCAAATGCTTCCAGAAGCTTTACGAGCGCTGGCAAAAGTGCATTATTGCCCAAGGAAATTACTTTGAAGGTGGTTGTGCATCGGTGTCTTAAAGTATTCAAGGTAAGGAACTATATGCCAAGACCCGGAACTTTTGGATCCTACCTTGTAGTACTATGTCTTAAAAGAAGAGTGTTTAACCAATGCACATCCTTCCAGTGCTTGTGTACAGAGCAGAGACATGGATCTTAACTAAAACAGACATACAACAACTGCAGACAACTGAAAGAAGCATGAAGAGATGCATGCTTAGTGTAACAAGGAAAAATAAGAGGAACTCGATAAGAAAATGACAAGAGTGGAAGACATAATGATCACAGTAAAATCCTTTAAATGACAATGGACTGGACATATTGCCAGAAGGACAGACCACCGATGGACAACTGAAATTTTAGACTAGATTCCAAGGGACAGGAAAAGACCACATGAGAGATGGGGAGGCGAAATTCGAAAGCGTATGTGAGGACATAAAAGAAACTGGCACAACACAGACCATTGTGGAAGAAACTTGGGGAGACCTTCATCTAGCAGTGGAGTGATAATACAGTGTAGAAGGCAAGCCGAGGTAAAGGCACCCAATGACATCAGCATTGATGGCAAACTCCAATATCAGTACACGAGAATTGGCAGCTGAGGTGGGGTCTTCCTAATACACCATCATTCATCACCCGCACCAACCTGGTTTCTTCTCCAGGTACCATCGAATAGTTTCCCATGAACTGATACCCCAGTAGGAGAAACGTGTCACAGATTGTGGTCAAATCCACAGGACGATAGGCTCTGGCATCGTATCATCACAAAGGATCAAAAGTGGATATTCGTATGTTATCCTATCATTGGGAACCAGTGGCTGAGGCCACACAGGAAGCACAGCCAGTGGTGCAAAGATGGCTGGTTCAAGAGGAAAGTCATGCTGTGCATTTGGCAGAATCGTGAGGGTCCTGTGCACTGGGAACTTATACCAGATGGTCAGACTATGAATGGGAGTCTATACGCAGAACAACTGCAGAAGCTTAATGATGCTCTGCACCAATGCTACCAAGCAATCATCCATAGTAAGTGGGTGTTGCTGCAAGTGGAGAATGCCCCTAGTCACACCTCCAAAGTGGTTTGCTGAAAATTACAGGAATTGAAAGTGGTGCCTACCCCATCATCCATACAGTCTGGACCCTGCCTCAGCCAACTACCACCTGTTTTGTTCCGTGACACATTTCCTACAAGGGCAGCACTTTACTTCAATGGTGGATGTGGAATCAAGACATTTTTTGTCCTCAAAACCTTCCAAGTGGTATCACAGCTCTAGTGGAACACTGGGAAAAGGCTAAAGAAAACAGTGACCTGTACTTCGCAGAATGAGATAGGCATATATGGCTTTCTTATATCATTGAACTTTTTAGCTGCAAATGTGACGAACTTCTGACTCACTCTGGTATTGTGAAGGATGGGAGACACAATTTGTATCAACAGATGAAATCACTTGCCTTTCCTGTTGTACTAAGTGCACAGTACTTAACTCTTTATGACTAGAATGAAATCTTTTGCCCATTCACTATGACAAGAAAACTGTTAAATAAAAAAGTTAATACACAAAGTTATACCAATATAAACTTCAAATGAAAAACATCATGACATAACACTAAGCACTTTGAATGGCAAAAAACCAAACCAATTTATGCAAAGATGTAATTAAAATACCACTTACTTTTGCCTTTCTGATTTATATGATGCAGTGAGCTCATCAAATAATCTGGAGTTCATCTCCATAAAAGTCTTCAGGACATTATAAACAAGGGCAACAATTGTTTGGTTCCAGTGTTCTTTGGATATACGATAAAGGGCTGGGAACATGATTGGCATAATTACTTGGTTGTTTTCCTCTACCAAGCTCAAAATGTACTCATTATTCCAGAAATAAAGAGCTCGCTCTGCAACCTGTGGAAGTAAATAAAAATAATGTTAACACAAAAAATGTTACACAGACACTTACAAAAGTATGTATGTAACATACCTTTTAAAAATGTTACATACAAAGCATTCACATGATATTCATCATAAAGCATCCACAATGAAGTGCATGCTTTATGATCCACCTCCACATCATACTTACACTCACACATTCTCTATGAAGAAGATATTTTCCACAGGTAATTTTAAAATTTTGTCATTTTCAAGCCACAAATTACTTCAATTAACAATAAAAGGATGAAGCAAAAAATCTTTAAAAATTTTTTAAAGCATACTTTATTGTAAGGTATGCACAGTGCAAAAGCTTCAATACTTAGAACTGACTATAAATAGATTAATCATAAGATGAGAAAATAAAGGAACTTCAAATGGAAGGAAAGTCACTGGAATGCTGAATCTACAGGGCTTGAAAAAGATCTGAAAAGTTGCATGCCCAGCTGGGCATGTGCAGAAAATATTTACTTGCCCAGCAGTAAAATCTATATGCCCAGAAAAATTTATCTTTTAGGATAACAAAGCATAACCCTCATTTGTTTAAAGTTAAAAATTATGATAAACTTTCTATACATCTTTTGCATTGCCATTTTAAAGCGTCTGTATTCAAAATGCACAAAAGCATATATCTCAAGTTTTAAGAAAGGTTATTGATGGCATTTGAGAAATTTAGTGATGATACCATGTTCAAGAATTTTTAATATATGTTCTGTGTTTTGCAAAAAAATTAAATAATCATAGTTAACTGAACAGCAGTTTAAGTAGTTTTCAACAACAATTTTGAATGTAAAAATTATTTACCTTTTTCTCTTGTGAAAACGTAAGTGATTTTACACCATAAAATATCCCAAGAATTGTTGTTTAGAAACAAAGGCAATCCTTATGTTTTGGACTACTGTTGTGTGCACTTATAGTTATTAAATGTGACACCTCACATTCCTTGAAAAAATTGCTGGTGGTATCGACAATTTTAGGATGGTTTTGGCAAACAGTGCACCACATAATAGTCTTGTTGCCATTTGACTTTAGTCAATTAAATGTTTTTATCCAAGATTCCTGAACTGTGCGACAGAGTTTATTTTTTTTGTACACTTTATCATAGCCTGCATGTGTAAGTTTCAGTTTTGCCAACGATGTAGATTCCGATTCTGAAATTATGTCACTCAACAATGCAGAAGACGAATTTGTTACAACTGCTGACAGATCGGGACTTTCACATAATTGCTTACTATGAGATATACTCTCACTGCTGGATTTTTCCCAAAAAAACATCGTACATCCATTACTAAAAACAACTTATATACGCAGCTAACACGAACTACTGTTCTTTCAGACAAACTAAGTTATTGTCGTCTGCAATTTTCACTTTTCTCCCGGCTAAGTGTACAGACTCATTCTTAAACAAAATTGTCTTTGTTTCAGTAGTACCGCTGTCAGTTCATGCGTGTGTGTGGGTGCACGCTGACGGAAACTTCCACCCCCCGTCGTGCAAGTTATATTAGAGACCCAACCCCACCCGGGGCTGTGCAATAAATATTCCGTTGTCACTCCCTACCAAAGGTACTCCGTCCCCATAAAGCATGGCTTTTTTGCACGTCAGTCTGTGTCCTCCTATTTCATAGCATTAAGCATTTTGTCACTAAACACCGGAGGCTAGTTTCATCTGAGGCATGCATTCCGTCGTTAACTGTAAACAACATCTGGAGCAAAACTACGTATGGCCCCAATTTCCGGACGTAGAGCACAATATAATTGAAGAAGCGCTATTATCCTGGCCTTGGCACTCATTTCATAGCAATAATACAACTTCTGGTGATTTGCAGTACAATTAAAAAATTGTGACAGCCTTTTTTTTTTTTTTTTTCCCCCTAAAGTAGAAAATTCTTTATTCCAAACTTTTTATTTTTTTTTTTTTGCTTTAAATCTAGTTGCCTGAATGGGCAACTAGATTTAAAGCAAAAAAAAAAAAAAAAAAAAATTGCCCAGGCCAATAATTTACATGCCCCTGGCATCTCGAGCATGTTATTTTTCGAGCCCTGATCTAGCTTTTTGTACTACGCACATAATTAGAAAAGAGGAGCATATTTCTGAAGCTATTATGCAGAGCATTATTTTTTTAAAAAGTGGAAATATGCGTAATCAAGATGTACAAACAAAACAAAATGTTTGGTACAGGGATGAACTTTTAGTAATGAGTGATAAGCTAAAATTAAGAAATGAGAATGTTAGTGCTTTAAAGACAAATGATAAAAAATTTGGTAGACATTTTCAAAAGGGAACAACCGAGACAGTATGAGTATGTTAAGTGCATAAATGGGAGAAGAATACCTGAAATGAAAAAATAAAAATAAAAATGATTCTAAGAGGTCAAATAAATCCTGGAATAAAGGAGTGTGGATAGCAAAAGGAATAAAAACATTTGAAAAAATGAGGTCAGTGAAAACACGAGTGGATTGGGCAAAATTTGACTATTATGACCATGCATGTGAGTGGCATGGAAAACTATTCACTGTGGTAATTTCCAAAGGAATACATATATTTTTACCAACATTTATATAAGTGAAAGATAAGTCCTCAATGTGATTTAAATTGATAACGAAGAACAGTACACCAATTAAGTAGTAACACTATACTAGAGATCCTACGCCAATAAATTGGACCACTAGTATAGTGAGATTTAAATTATTTATCGTCTAGCACACAACCACCTTTACTTGCTTCAGTGTCATTTTAAACATGGCATCTCTCTTGTGTGTTAGTAAGGTTCTTAATTTGACAGGATCCATCACAACAGCAACTGCTACCACAGATCTGGCAATGTCATGCCAGCATACAGGATATCTTTTTTTACTCTTGTACTTATTAACTCTTTGGGAAAACATATCTGCCAATGCCTGAAACTCTTACAGAAGTTTTATAAGGTTGTATTATCATTACTTACACTTCTCTTTCTTATGGAGGTAGTAAACAACACATATTTTATCATTGACAGGGGTGTTAGTGCCCCTACCATGTTTCGGAGCAATTCCTGGAGCGAGAAAATTTGCATTTTGGAGCATAACTCAGGTTTTGGAGCAGCTAATGATAGCATTTTTAATTGTTTAAAGTCCATGCTGTGCTTTAAGTTATGTTTATATACTGAATTACCATTATTTTATGAACTATGAAAAAATGTTATCTTTCAGGTTTGTTGACATTTTACTGCTTTTCTTATGACTGTTAATTGGTATTTCTGTCATTCCTACAGTGAAATAAATAGGAAAACAATTATATTACCCACGATTTATTGAAAACTACATGACCTGCAATATTTTAAGCATAACACATTAATATCAGGGATTTTCTTCTGAATGCATTTGTTTCGCTGTAACACGAATATGATGCTGCAGTGTCCAAGAACTGTTGCTAGTGTTACTGAATGCTTGTGAATATACACTTAGGAAGAATAAATAATATGTAATTACTGTTTGTTCTTTGGTTGGTTTTTAGAAGCATATTTTTCGAGATACACGGCATTCAGATGAAAATACATTATTTCTGAAACCAACCAACTGGCAAGCCACGCGTTCGTGGTTTGCGTGTGCATCACAAACCCCTAAGGTTTTCTGAAGGAAAGCGTACCTATAAAAGAAAAACTAATGTAACACTTAATAATCAAATTGTAAAATCACCTTTCAGCAGTTATGCCATGATACTTTTTGCACAATGTTTTTCATCCAGTAATTATCAATGTCAAACTTTCGTTATTGCTGTGAACAATTACAACTGGAGCCAAAACTATAAGACAACAGTGAGATTTAGTAAAGTTGGTTAGATAAAAGCTGCTTCCATCGTTTAACGCTTGCGCAGTGACATTTTGGTGCGGGATTGCCCCCCCATCTTCAGTGTAGAATTAGTTTATGACTTTTTTGTTGCTGCTGTCTGAAAGAACCACTGCTCTTGCATGCGTGGGATCCTGTATGTATGGACATGGACATTAAGCAGACGACTGTGATTTAGTAAGTGGTTCAACGCATCTTTCATCTGGAAAAAGAAAAGTGTGAGGGAGAAGATGTTCCCCAAGGTAGGTCAAAATGAGAAAAAGAAAACCTCCTAAAAATTCTGCTCCCTGAACGTACAGGGAAAAATTCAGAACCAAAAGATTGGTATTCCTGATAATTGATTACAAGTTATGTGATATAAACAATCCTTTCATTTATCCACAGCGCTCGTGAGCGATTTTAATTAACATACATGAGATTGACGAAGAAAAAAAAACAAAGTTGTACTTTTTAATTTGGTGAAAAATCAGACTGCATGGCGAGAAAGTGTGAGTATTACACAACATAAACAAAACTGAATCATTCATTGTAATTTATTTATGAAAATATTTATCTAGATCACACCACTGTATTCACAATTATAAAATTACTAAATTCCAAGGGTGGTTTTAAAACACATAGCTTCAAACAGTTTTTTTTCCTGGTTTTGTTCTTGTACTTGCTAGAACATTAGCTCTGCTTTTCTCTTGTGAGCAAACCTTACTTTCTTCTCAGCAAGTTCCACGGCCATATTTGTCTTTTGTTGACTCTGCCACTGCACAGCATCCACTGTTTACTTTTTTTTCTGCTGATAGTTTTCCCTTACCATTTTTCTTTGTTACCTTTCCTTCTTTTTTATTTTTTTTTATTTCTCTCAGATGACAATTTTATCCATCATGCTTAAATAACTTTCAGCCTGAGAACCAGGAATTCTGATATCAGAGCTTTCACTATTTTAGATAAATGGAGTAATTTTCAGAGAATGAATACTTTTTTTTTAACACCATGCATCAATTCTTATAAATTTTCAAACTCCGTCACTTTCGTTTTTGGAAATTTCCCCCACCCTTATCAAGCTAAAATGCAACATTTATGAGGGTGATGACATTTAACAACTACATAGGAGTGGGAACATTGCGGGGGGAAAAAATACAATTACGGAAGAAATCTCCGCTCCGTCCGACTTCCGTTTTCAAAAATTTATCCAACATTTTCAAGCTGAAATACAAATATTTATAGAATAAAATGATATCTAACAATAATGGGTAAAGGGAACATCGCCAAAAAAACCCCTTACGATTACGAGAGAAATCTTACCTCCGTCTACTTTCCGTTTTCGAAGGATGAAATTCCGTCCACTGATGAAGAAAACGATCCCCCACACCACCACCACCAATATTCCCAAAATTTCAGTTCAGTTATGCATCGATCTCATAAATGGCCCAAATGATTACAAAAAAGACGGAATTCCTCGAATCTGCGCAAGAATCTCGTGGCCAAGATTACTGGGAAATTTTTGGTGGCCTAACTTCCGTTTCCAGAAATCGTTGCCTACAATTTCAAGCTGAAATTATGTAATTAAATTATATTTAAAAACAATACTGTACACAAGCAACATCATGAGAGAAAAAAATACGATTACGGAAAAAATCTGCACTCTGTTTAACTTCCGTTTCCGAACGTTTAAAAAGACAAAACAATGTCCCCGGAAGGAACACGACCTCCCCACCCAACTAATACCCCGAAAATTTCTTCACTTTTGCATAGATCCGAAAATGACAAAAAAAAAAAAAAAAAAAAAAAAAAAGGGAAGGAGGGAACTCCGCGAATCCGCGGAAGAATCTCGCGTACGAATTAAATGCTGAATCGATTTCGAATGTCGTAAGATTACGCTAAAATATCGATTACCGGTAAATTTTAACTTTTGGCACAAAATTGGCGCAGATTTCGTCAAAATCGTGATTTTTTTAGCAGAATGGCGCGAGAACAGCATGTTGGTGCGGGCTGGCGCAATTGGTGCAGGTCTGGCAGCTCTGCATTGAGATATACAGAGGATGTTAACACATTTTTAGAACGATTTTCCAGCAATAAAATTATTTAAAATAACATTATATCTTTCTTAAATGTTCTATCTGATAGCCCTTTCTCTAGACTATGAACCTACATCTAGATTTCCAAAATAACAGGACATTTCTTAACATTTCTAAAGGTATTTTATATCATTTCTCTTCCACTGCTTTCCATAGACCAATCATTGTTTTAGGTCTGCGTTTAGAAAGCATTCTTTTTAGCAGTCCGAAGGCACAATAGTCCATTGGTGACATATCAGAGGACTTTGAAGCAATATGAGCAAAATGTTATAGACTTAATACCAGTCTCCTTTTTTATTTTTTAAAGAAATAGAGTGGTAGATTAGGATGTATGACTGGTAGCCTTATCCTGATGGAGTCTTTTCGAAAGAACTGTGGATAAAGGAATGGCATTTCCTCTTTAAATGTAAGCATTAAAACATTATTTTGATAACACGTAGAATTGATTTTAACATTCTTTTGTCTTTTTCTGCATTTTTGCAATAGTAAATGGACCTTTTTTTGTTACAATCTTTTAGGTAGATCCATACTTCATCAATGATAATAAATTTTCACCTGTCTCCGGCTAAGTGATTTTAATAAAGAAGTCTACATTGTGTTCTACACTCAGCCATGTGCCTATGCAAAAGGTGGTGAACATCATACTTTTTGTTTTTGTTTTTAGATTCAAATATTTGTTTATTACGTTGTTTACAGTTAATACAGAGATTTTGAACGACTCAGCAATTGCTCTTTGGGTCAGTGAACTTTCTTTTAAGAGCAGAGACCTTACTTTTGAAATAGTCACAAAAGTGTTTTTTTTTTTACTGGAGGTTTAACGATTACTGTGAGCAACTCAATGTGCTGTAAGCAGTTGCCCGTCCCAAATTTAGGGTCATTGGTTCCAGGGAAGGGACAACATCCATGCCTCACCGGGATTCGAACCCAGACCCTTTTGGGTGAATGATCAGAGGCCATTGCTTAGACCACTGCACCACCAGGGCGGCTAGTCACAAAAGTATGCACCTTCTTTGAAGATTCGTTTGGTGCTCTTTTTCCTGTTAAAAGCAATGTTTGACGATTTTTTCCTTATTATTACTAACACTGCTTATTTTACATTTAGAAATACTAATTCCATGATTTTCAAAGCATTTTTTAATTACAGAATACGAATATTTTTCTTAGTAAATAGCAAAAATATAACCTTCTATCCATAGCTTAGCTTGTTTATGTGCACCATTTTCTTAGCAGATGATATTTAACTGCAGCACATATTTCTTTCACGTTCATCCAACACGCATGTTGCCAGTTCCAATTCTTTGAACTTTTATTTTCTGTAATTTCTTATCAAAAACATTCTAAAAATGTGTGAACAACCTCTGTATATATACACTAATCAAAAATAAATCTCAAAAAATAACCTCATTATTATTATTTGGCACAGAAATATCAGTGTGTGTGTATGACCAACTCATCAAAATCTTGAAAACTATCAGAAATTTTTCATTAACTGCAAATATTCCTATCCGAAGAACTGTTACTATATATATTTTTTTACATGTAGGAGAAAGAAATATTTAGTCCTTAATCTGAATATAAATATTTAAACTTCAAACTTTAATAAAATTTAGAAATTTTTCATTAACTGCAAATATTCCTATCCAAAGAACTGTTACTATAATATTTTTTACATGTAGGGGAAATAAATATTTAATAATCAACCTGAATATAAATATTTAAACTTCAAACTTTAATATAATTTAAACCTTTTTTTACAAGTAGGAGGAATAAATATCTAAACTTTAATCTGGTAGATAGAGCTTTCTTTGAGGAGCTAATTGCTGAATCTCAGAGAACAACTTGATATATAATGTAGGAAGAATAAATAGGTGGAATAAGTTTGGAGCAAGGATTAGCCAAAACTTAGTCTGATAATGCTCCTGCAGATATTATGGTGTCATCCACCTTGTGATCCTAAATCAAAACCAAGCAAGATTTTGAGGTATGGAATGACCCTACAAAAATCTCGAACTTTCATACAATGATTCATGTACATAATTTACCTCATATGTGATGATGTTCAGAGCGTACACTGGACTGTATAGAATGAAGTATTTAGAGTGGCCCTCTTTAATGGCAGAGAGAATTGGGCAATAAATACTTCATTTGTTGGCTCTTTAGGAGGATACAAGTTGACAGTTGTATGATAGATATCAGGTAAAACATGGTGCATTCAGTTGAAAGGCAGCATTAGCAATGCACACATTATAACTGAGCTGGGTACTTCTCTGCTAGAAGAAAAAGTTGACGAAAATAAATTCCAATGGTTTTGACTTGTGTGTTGCATGGGAGATGGAAGTTTACCTATAAAGATATTTCATTCTGTAATATCAGGTGGCATACCAAACAGCAGACATACAAAAACGTGGGCTAAACAAGTTTTCTATTGATTTATTGTTTGTAATACAAAACTGGAATATTATCCCATATTGGATTGTACTTGCATAAATCAATATATTTTACTATTGGTCCATTTTGGTCACATTTTTCAACAGCTATTTTATGCTCTTTATCTTTTGTTTTAAATTTTGTTCTGCTTGAAAAATACACATATTACTGAAATCCAGGGGTATTCTGCTTTTCCATTTTGTCCAGTTGAGGAATAGTCCCACCACTATTTGTTAATTTTGTCATCTTACTTTGGGCTGTTTTCTTTATTTCTGACTGTCTCAAGTGTTGGCTTATTCTTCGTTTGTAAGCTTACATTTATGTTGCTGTGATTTTCTATCATTTTCCTCATGAAACATCAGTTATTTTGAGGTACTCACTGTCAACGGTACAACCATTTCCATAATTACTAGTTTTTGATTTTGTTTTGAAACTTAGCACTTCTTATGAATTTCTTTGCTATATTAGTTTTGATTATATTTGTGTGTAAGATGTATAATTTAATATTATACTGGAGTTTTCTTTTTCAAACTTATGAACAAAGATCACATGACCTATTTTCTTTATGATTTTTCCATCTAGAAACTTAACATGATTGTGTTTGTATGTGATTTTGGCAAAATTGTAGACACAAGTATACACATAGTTACCAACTAAATTTGATGAAAAACCAGAAGATTAAAAAAAAAAAAAATCCAGAAGATTGCATAATAATCAGGAAGATTTTTCTGGCAGTTTGTTATACAATATCAAATGTCCACACAGAGCTAAAACTGTATAAATTGTTTTGCAATAGTTACACACAAATTTTTATACGCACTTCAACAAAACAAGGGAAAGATTAATAAAGAAGTCCATTATGCATAATTTACTAGATTTTGAAACACTCCATCCATACAAGTCAGAAAGAAAAAATTCTATCCTTTTGGATATGTACGCAGAATTTTACTTTTTTCTCACTGATATTTGCCCCCCACCCCCACCCCACATACGTGCCAGGATATCGGACATTTTTTGTTTTTGATTCCTTAAGAAGTACCTGGCCAATTGCAATGTCCACATTTTTTTTCTTTTCAAACCTATACTGATTTCTTCTCCTTTATTTAATATCATCAAGGACACAGACCTGCTTCTGAAGTTGAGAAACACTAAGTGGAGCTATTATTTTTTCTTTTTCTAGTTTTCCTCAAACACCAATAGGAATCTTGCAGTAAAGATAATAAGGGCCTACACAGACTGGGAGTAGCACACGGTGGTTTTCCAGAACCCATTAACAAGTGTTACGATCTTGAAAACTTATGAAAATAAACTTTACACAAATGTTTAGTAACATCATTTCACTGAGATTTTTGATTTCCACAGCATACTCGATGTTTTCTGTCATTCTTAGCGGACCCATGATTTCCATAGCATACTTAATGTTTTCCTTCATCCGTAGCGGATCGAAGATTTCCATAGCACACTCCACATTTTCCATCGTCCGCAGCGGACTGACGATTTCCACAGCATACTCTACATTTTCCGTTGTCCACAGTGGACCGACGATTTCCACATCATACTCAATGTTTCCCATCATCCGTAGTGGATCGACGATTTCCATAGCACACTCCACGTTTACCGTCGTCCGTAGCGGACCGACGATTTCCATAGCATACTTTATGTTTTCTGTCATCCATAGAAGACCGACAATTTCCATAATAACTACGCAAAATTCGCAGTACTTGGAGTCTCCGAATCTTTTTTTCTCACAGAGTGATCTTATTCAGCTTCAAGCGGAACGATCTGCACGGAGAATTTATTGTGCCGAAGTCCCGACGACGACGACGCCGCACGGGGGTTCTGGCGCACAATTCCCATCTCTGTTATATATATTTTTTATAGAGATATTTTTAGCAAAAAATACAGAAAATTTTCAAATCCAGAAGAAAAGTTCTTCCAGCCGGAAAACTTTAAAAAATCGGAAAACTTCTGGAAAATCCGAAAGAATTGGCAGGTATACATACATGCACATCACCAAGCTGCTCTCTACGATTCAGAGGTTAGCTCCTCAAAGAAAGCTCATTTGTCAGATTAAAGTTTAAAACTGTTGGAACTAGATTTTACAAGTTGTGTATCACATCTTTATTTACAGCGATCTTGGCACACAACTCAAGCTTTAAAACTAATATCTATCCGTCGTCTCACACAAGACCTTTCGTACTTCATATTCATTATCTTTTTTTCATGCAAACATTCCTGAATCTGGTTCTCCCATGATTTTCTTGGCCTTCTTCTACCTTTCTTTCCTGCCCCACAGGCTGAATAAATTCTCTTAGTAAGCATGGCCAAACTACTTAAGAACATTTGTCTCCACCTTACTGACAACATTTTGCTCCACATTACACATGTGCAACATATCTTTGTTTCCTGCATGATCAGAACAAACCCCCTGTAAGTAATGCATTTCTCTATAAATAACTCCTGTCTCTTCTGCAGCATCCAGGTTTCACTGCCCTCCATCCAAGTAGGAACAATCACACTTTCATATATTCAGCCATTTGGGAGTTTTTTTGAGAACCCATCATTCCTGTGAAAACCTCCTAAAGCAGCTATATCTTTCAAAGATGAACTCACTCGCCTACTAATATCACCATCTAATTTATTTTCTCTGTTCAATATGCTTCTTAAATATACAAACTCATTCACCTGGTCTGTCTCTGTGCCATTTAGACTTACAATCATGGCCAAAAGTCGTGCACCACAGTAGACCGAAAGTCAACTTTTGATGTTTGAAGTCGACTTATACAGTGTAATGGTATATATAGTCAGGAATACATATTACACATCATTTTAAAGGAAATTTTATGCTGAAAGGAAATATTTTTACAGAATGTTATATTACCAGTAATAGAAGTGAAGTTACAAGCAAAAGCACAGCATCTAGTCATAAAAAGCAAAAAATAGTGGAATTTGTGAAATTAGTGCACAATGCATTTAATGTAAAATTACTGTACAGCACATTACTGAAACTTGCAGGACACTTGAAATAATTTACCAACAATCAAAATATGCTTTAATATTTAATTGGATAACCATGGTTTCTTAGTAACAAAGTGCACCTTCTTAGAATGGAACTAATGAGCTTCTCTAGTTGTTCATTGGTGATAACACGGTCCCAAAATTGGTGTTAAATGTGGCTGTGATTATTCCACTGTCTTGCGCAGCATTAAAAGAGTTGCAGAAACTGTATATGTGGAAAACAGAAAAAGAACAGGTCAACCAAGGCTGTGTACTGAACGTGATGATCACATGTTGATTCGCTGTTCCTTAAAATCAAGGTTTAAAATAAAACAGCCACTGATTTAAGAAATGAGTGGGAGAATGAAGCAGGCATTATTGCATCTACATGTACAGTTCATCATAGGCTAAAAGAAAATGGACTGACTGCATGAAAACCTTTCCTTTCTGAACAACAATGGCTCAAAAGAATTGCTTGGGCCAAGTCACACAACAATTGGACTGTTGATGAATGGAAAAATGTTACTTTCAGTGATGAAACAACTGTTACTATTTCCGCTGATAATGGAAACAATTATGTATGCCGTCGGGCTGGTGAAAGATGAAAGGCATGCTGCATCTGCACAAGACATGGGTTTGTGGAATTTAATCTTTCAGGACGATAACGCGCCATGCCATCGGTCAAAGTTGGTTGACGAGTGGTTTAATCGAAAAGTTATAAGAAAACTTCAATAGCCAGCACAGTCACCGGATCTTAATCCCATAGAGAATCTGTGGGTGATATTGAAGCAAAAGGTCCGTCAACAAGGATCCACATCTAAAACAGCATTAAATGAGTCTGTAAGGGCCACATGGCACCGTGTTATCACCAATGAACAACTAGAGAAGCTCATTAGTTCCATTCTAAGAAGGTGCACTTTGTTACTAAGAAACCGTGGTTATCCAATTAAATATTAAAGCATATTTTGATTGTTAGTAAATTATTTCAAGTGTCCTGCAAGTTTCAGTAATGTACTATACAGTAATTTTACATTAAATGCATTGTGCACTAATTTCACAAATTCCACTATTTTTTGCTTTTTATGACTAGACGCTGTGCTTTTGCTTGTAACTTCACTTCTACTACTGGTAATATAACATTCTGTAAAAATATTTCAATTCAGCATAAAATTTCCTTTAAAATGATGTGTAATATGTATTCCTGACTTTACCATTACGCTGTATAAGTTGACTTCAAACATCAAAAATTGACTTTCGGTCTACTGGTGCAGGACTTTTGGCCACAACTGTATCTTGCTTCAGTACTAACAGTTCCTTGCTCAAAAACCACAACTTTGGGTTTTCTCTTATTTATACTCAGTTTGAATTTCATACAAACTTCGTACATCCGGGGCAGCATACTCTGCAACTGATTTTTGTTCTCTGCCAACTGGACTGTGTCATCACATACAGCTATTTGCACACACAGATATCACCAAGACATAAACCAGTATTGCCTATTTTGGAATCACACATGTACACACCCATAAATATATTAAATAGCCATGGTGACATTACACAACCTCACCTGACTCCTGCACCAATAGAGAAACATTTCAATAAAAAAAACATTCACTCATATTCAAGACTTCTGTGAAAGATCTTTAATAAACATGTATAGCAGATTACCAGCTATACCATGCTTATTAAAGACCTTTCAACAGAAGTCTTGAAAATCAGAAAAACACATCAGTGTGGGAAGATCAGGGGTTTGTGAAAGTAAATAATATAATTTCAAAAGAAACAAAGTTACTTGTAAAAATTTCCTGTTTTACAATGAAATTATTTTCATTTTTTTTATTCAAATAAGCTCTTTAGGTTAGCAAACAGTTTTCTTAGATATAATGACAGAAATATATTATATCTAAACATTTAATTTCTGCTGTGAGTTTTTATAAATCCAAATGATTCTGGAAATTTGCAGTTTATGGGGACTATTCTTTCAGTGTCCATGACTTTTGATGACTTTTTGATCTCTATTACCTGATCCGCGCTATCTGTTATTTTCTTCAGTAAACATTTCTTCTATTACCATTTTCATATCACACTGGATCAGCAGAAATAATAATCATTTTATTTGACTTATCACTTCTGACTGCCAGCAAATCTTTGCTTTTAGTTTTCTTGTTTTTCTTTTTGTACAGTGGAGGGAGGTCTGATCCATCTGTCAATGTTTACTACTTTAGTTATTTCACATTTTATAGCAATTTAGTACTCTTTCTGCTTTCTGTTATCCACCAGATTCTGGATATTTGCTGTTGTTTTTGCTTTGTCGTTGGGTTTTAAGTCTTATATTGTAGTTTGGTACCTCTTCGAATGATTTTTTTTTATTAGATTAGAATTGAATTTGGAGTTTTTGATCTTTCTCTTAGGTTTTATTACTTCCACAAAGTCCAACTCACAAATGAGTTTTTCTACCTTTATTATTCATTATAATTACGGGTTCACACTGTTAACCTGAATTTTTATTGTCTAAAATCTTACTGTATAAACTATGAAAAAATATTTTGTCTTCTTTTTTTGTTGTTGTTGTTTCCCAGTTGTTTTGTCAAGGTGTGCAAATTTTTTTTTCGGGGGGGGGGGGGGGTTAACGCCCACCGTGAGCAACTCAATGGGATAAATCGCCTGTCCCTAATTTAGGGTTACTGGTTCCAGGGAAGGGAGAGAGCTAGTGCCATAAGACAAACACAACATCCATGCCTCACCGAGAATCGAACCTAGACCCAAAGCGGACGAATGATCACAAGCCAGCACTTAGAGCACTGCACCACCGGGGTGGCACAGTATTTTTAGACATGTTTTCTACGACTCTTTTAGCTTCTAATAAACAGTACAATGAACCAAGTGATTTTGAAATAATTCATCCATTCTAAGTGATTTTGAAATAATTTTAAAATTACTACATGTTGACAGGTAAGAAATGCCGTTCTTCGTTCAATACATCACAATTTTCTTATTCTTCAGTTTTGGGACTCATTCCGTAAAGAAGCCATTGGCATCACTATTAGACATGCTTTTAACTTATTTTGGCATTATATGGAGATTGGAATAACAAATGTATTGGACAAATAGTATGCAAACTAGAGCAACAGGTTAAAGATCATAAAATGTTTATAAAGGAGACCAGAACAATATAGTACCAAAACGTACTGGAATATGCAAATGTAAGGTGGTGCAGGATTAAATTCAAATTTTGGCTTATGAACCATAAATAAATCAATAAACTTAAAAGTCCTACATTTAAAGACAGCAACCATAACACAGAAAGTTGCAGTTTATTTCAAATAGTGGCAAAACAGTAATGTGGGTTCTTGGCAACTATTTTTAAATGCATTTTATGTCAAAGAGCTTCAAGAAGTAAAATAAAGCATTGAAAATAAGCCTTTGATAGTCACCAGAAAGCAGAAATCTCTGCAACAAAAAATAAAATAAAATTAAAAAAATCAGGAGCAGCAAGTGAATTCTTCAAGTGAACAATACTTTGATATGACATTATCTTTGAGTAAAGCCAAAAAAAAAACAAAAAAACAAAAACAGATAATGCTATCATATATAAGAAAGATAAGTGAAAAAATGAAAGAAGAATTAGGTTACTTATCTAGTGTTGTGTGTGTGTGTGTGTGTGTGTGTGTGAGAGAGGGGGGGGGTAACGGTATGCTTTTGTTGGGAAGGTATATTGCCACTGCATAACATAACTACAGTTCTGTTGTCAGAAAGCAGGGGATTTTATGACAATGCTTAAAAGTTGAACCTCAAATGGTGGTTACTGGGATGTAACATATGGTCCTGCATGCAGACAAACCATTTTTGTGATAATCCCCTTGCTGTGTTTTCAGTGAATGCTCTGACATGCAAGCATAACAACCAAGAAAGTTTGTCAATTTAAGACAATTTGCTCAATAGCATTCCCAAAGTTTTGGAAGAGCTCATTATTTGCAAATTCACAGAAATAATTTGTTTTGTGGCAGTTTACAGGTTTCAGAACAATTTTTCCACACTTGCTGACCCTTGCACAGATTTAATTATAAAAAGTGGAAACCATTACCAATACTTTGGCATGATACAAAACACTTCATATGCATGAAAAATGACACTTACTAGAATACAACTATCGAAATTCCCTTGACCATAAAACAAGAAAATTGCAGTAAAACAAACAAAAAGACACCACGAGATGCAATAATAAAATGAAAAGCAGCATCTTATTGATACTGATACAAGTTACATTCTTCTAGCTCAGTTAATACAATAGAACATATTTAACCTGTCTTCCAGTATAGTATATGATGATAAAAAAAAATCATGATGGCATATTCTAGTAAACAAATGGTACAGTAAAAAAAACAAAAACAAAAAAACAAAACCATTTACCTGAAAATGTGGGCTGGACACACAACGAGATATCTGTTTAAATAAATGCTCTTGAATCTTAACAAATTGGGAAGGTTCTATTACATCTAAAATTTCTTCTATTTCTCCCAGAAACATAACCTAATAACAGCAGAGAGGTCAATGAGAAACACACTGAAACTGACAATACATCATCAAATTATGAATCCTAATGACATAATCTGCACAAAATATAATAATCACATCTGCCCCATATATATTTCAGGCAGGTTTCTGAACACCATTGAGAAAATTCACTTGCACAGGTATCTCAAAAATGTGGTTCAGACACTCAAAGATTTGTAAGCTCAATGCATTTACTAAAGAAGAATTGAACACAAACAACTATTTGTGAGGTGCACAAGCTTCAGATATACATGTGTGTCAATGACATTTTAGTTGATTCTGTTCTGGAAAATTAGGCAAACACAACAATCCATGCAGTGTTCAGCTACTAATGTTGATGATGCTTATTTGTTTGTGTTTATGGAAGCTGATCTATGACAAAGAAATAAGAAATTTCTGGAGAATTGTGGAATCTTCAAGTGCATCATAAGAGTACATTCACCTGTTTTGGGGCATCAAAAAAGGAAAAAATCTGGCAATTAAAAATGGGTCGGTCATCTACAAAAATCTTCAATACAACAAATACAAATATCGTTATTGGCACCAACATGCCATATTCCCACACTTTCACATGTAGCAATCTGTTCAGAAAACTTAAAATTGCCTCGCCCTGGAGTGGCAACTGAACCGGCATCTCCTGATTTTGCATTCTTCCACTAAAAGCTTGTCAAGTTTTGATCGAAGAGTCGAACGGAAATCAGGAGATGCTAGTTCGATTCCCACTTTTCACAGCACAGCAATTTTCAGTTTTAATGTAATCTTTTTATTAATCTATTTGTTGTGCTGCCAGTGTAAGAAATGTAGGAATTGTTTCACAGAGTTCTGGGGACCACATTTCTTACATTGGCAGCACAAAAAATAGATTAATAAAAAGATTACATCAACATATAAAGAACTAGAACAAAAAAGAAGAAAAAAACTGCACTTATCCAACACTGCATTAAACATAAACAATATCCTGATTTTGAAAATATTAAATTACTAACCACCCACACAAACAAAAAAGAATTAAGGATTTCCGAACGCATCATAATTGAACAAAAAAAAAAAAAAAAGTTAACATATGCAACTTACAAGACCCCACCACACTAGAACATAGAACACAGCCTGAAAATCACTTATACAAAAAGAAAAAATCCATAAAAAAAGACAAAAATAAGAACATTACAAAAAATCACACCATTAAAGAAAGGATTAAAAATAATACACCTGTTTCTACAAACAAATAATAATAGCCCAAAAATATCTACACAAAAATGAACAATAAATTATACTTACGACTGATATCTACCAACTCATCCAATAGATGGCAACACATGAGAAACAAATCACCTAACACATACATGGCCGCAAAGCTTCTCTTCGATTCCCGACATGCAACTCCAGGACTACACGCACACGAGGAACCCTCATGTGGAAGTAAAGGCCCGACAATGGTAGTATGAAATTACTGAAAGCACACGCCGCGACGTGGTGACGATGAACCCCTTGTGAGACGTCTCCTGACCCGATGAGTATAACTCTTTCTACTAAAATCTTTTAATTCATAGTAAATTTAAAACGTTTGATTGTGCGAATGAATGAATGTAGAACTGAAAATGTATAACCTAATTGCTTTATTTCTAATTTTTTTTTTAACTAACCAGAAACTCTTAACATAAAATACCTCTCAGGCCGGGAGCACGTGCCTCACAGAGCAACAAAGTGCAAAATACTTATACAATATCAGGTAAACAATATCTTAGATATTATGTATATTTCTAGGAATTTGCTTTAAATCAGGAATTTTCCTGACTGGGATTTTTCATTACTTCTAGGAATTTGCTTTGAGTCAAGAATTTTCCTTAAATTCCAGATGTATGGCAAACGTTTAATGATGATTCTTCATGGACATAAGCAACAAATGGATGAACTGTGGCCCATGAATTATTCCAGTAGAAGCCTCGAACTTCATCTTGGAGAATAAAGCAATTATTTGGTTATGAAGAATAAGTAATCGCATTGGTTACAACACTTATTTTTAGAAAGAAAAAAATATGAACTCTAATTCTGTTCGGGTTGAATGAAAACATCCTAACAATTTTTAGGACCAAAATTACACTACTGTTTGTGAAAATTGCAACACCGTGAAGAACTGCTGGTATTAGCTTGAAACTTACAAGGTATGTACAACAGGATAGGACATGCAAATGATTAAAATGTCAGTGAAAATGAGCAAGTGGTTTCAGAGGAGTGTCCTTTGAACTGCCCAGTCTTGGGTATAAACAGTTGGCTCAAACAAGATGGTGCAATCAGTGAAGAACAGACACTGAGTTGAAAGGTGTTCTTGTGTCTCACTAAGCCCTGTCGCTGAAGAAGGTCACATTATGAACAACACCTGATGGACTTTGAGCAAGAAAGGATTGTTGGGATGTGAGAAGCTGGATTTTCCCACTACAAAATTGTCACTTGTATGGAACAAAACATCAGTACAGAGATGTGAATGTGTGGCGTCAGTGAGCATATGAGGCTGGGATGCACAGAAATCCGGGAAATGGACTGCAAAATCCTACAACTGCACGGAATGACAGACACCTCATCCACCGCATAATAGCGACCGATCGCATGGCAACATCCACAGTATTAGTGCACTGATTGGCAACAGATCGTGTTTTCTGATTAGTTACGACTCAACTTGATGCACCATGATGGTTGCATATGTGCTCGACGACATTGTGGTGAATGGCACCTTGCAGCATCATACCAGCCCAACACCAAGTGTCATAGTTTGGGGGGACCATCGGGTTCAATTCGCAATCTCGCCTGATACTAAATCAGGGAACCCTCAACAGTCAGCGATACATCAGGGATGTTTTAGAGGTAGAGGCGATAGATACCCTTCCTTCAGAGTTGTCCTGGCGCTATATTACAGCAGGAGAATGTTCATCCACATGTTGCCCGAAATGTCCAAGCCCTCTTTCATGCACGGCAGATACCACGTCTTCTGTAGCCAGCATGCTCACCAGATATGTCCCCGATTGAACATGTCTAGGACATGGTAGCTAAGTGGCTGGCCCATCATGCACCTCTGTCAGTCACCACAAATGAACTCTGGTCTCCTACGGAAGCAGCCCGACAGGTTATACGACAATATCAAAAACCTCTTTCATTCAATGCCATGCCATGTAGAGGCTGTTATTGTTGCTCAAAATGGCTTTACATGATACTGAGTTTTGAAGCGAAAAAATCTTGTATAGCTCTACAAATGTAATCATTTATCTACTGTAACACGAGGAATCTGTGACATAAATTTAATTTGAATAGCATGATTTTTTTCTCTGTGTTGCAATTTTTACAAACAGTAGTGTACATGCAAATAAAAGTTGCTTCTCGTGTACGATTTCCATTGTGATTCAGTACATGCATGTTGTGCTTCGTTGCCATAACAATGAAAACCAGTTTATGGTTAGTTGCTCTCAATTTTAATAATAATCCAAGGAACCTTCTTTATAAATTATAAACAAACTAATTTTATGCAGTATAAAATTTAATGCCAAATATGCCATGATGTAGCTTAAACAGCAGTACAGATTATTATTTTTTAAAATAGCTTTACTTAAAAGCTTTGCCATTCCTCATGCTTCTTTACCTACGATATATATCAGCAAGGAAATAAATATCCGTGTTTTGAATTGTTCCATTTACACATGGTGAAAGAGCATAAATATGCCTACATGATTTTATGTAGGACTCCAATATCTTTTAAGAATTCTACTTTGTGTAACACAAAATTATAGCAATGCAACCTTCCCCTCTACCCCCAGGGTTTGGCACCACTGTAAGCAACTCTAAAAGCTATAAGCAATCATCAATCCCTAATTTTGGTCAAACGGTTCCAGGAAAGGGAGTGAGTCAGCATTATAAGACAAGCACACCACCTATGCCTTATCCAGGACTTTACCCTGGGCCCTGCTTGGACAATTAGCAGAAATCAAGATATGGCCCCTGCCCCCACCCACTGGGGGCAACATATCTTAGTGTAAAACAAAGTTACACAGAAAACATAACAGAATAGCGTGCTATAATGTATACTCATTGTCAGCAATTTACTAGAATGAAATCTTTACACATTCATATCTCGTCATGAAATCTTTACACATTCATATCAGGAGTGATTTTGCTTATCGGCAACTAGGCAAGTCTATGTTGCGCTACCTCCAAATGCCATGAAGTATACATATCTCATACGCCAATTGCAATACTCAAACAAGGATCATATTAACGAAGAGGGAGGGAACATATGCTATTATATGGCAGTGGTCTATATACGATATACAAATCTACGTTAGCATATTATTATCATTTACCAATTTGTAGAGTTAATAATGGTATTTACAGGATGAGATAAGTACATTACTTACGTTAGTATTACTGTATTGTGACAGTCCTATAACTTGACGCATGCACACGTCTCTCTGATGTTCTCACAGTTCATTTATAATTATCTGTTGGAGTATCATTCATGGGGTACATGAAGGCCAGGACGGAGTGGGGGAGAGTCGAGCAAACTTTCCGTGGTTAAACGCATCGGTATATCTAAATTTCAAGTCAATCAGGGTATTCCACATATAGTGAACCATTATGCTCCACAAATTGAAACAGAAGTATGAACGAAATTAAAAAGAAGGGCCAAATGATTATTTGAACGATACGAATACATTGTGAATTCTAAAATAACTGAAAATGATTGCAACATGTTCGATGACAAAGCACACGAAGACTAAAAACACATGAATGGACACACCCAAAACTGAATACAAAAAAACTCCAAATGAAAATTCTAAAACAACATGAGACATCAGCCGTAGTTCTTATCACAGTGATGCATTTCGGTGCATCTGCACCATCTTCCATCTTGAGGCTGGGGAACTCCGCTGTTTTCTCGTCTAAGGAGCAGCGACGAAGTGTCCTGGCGATTAGGTTTGTCGGTTTTTCACCTCACATGCCACATATTGGGCTAGTCAAAAACATGTAGGGGGTGGGGACATTCTCCCGCATTCTGATGCTCAGTTACCAGTGCTTTCATTTTGATAACCGAGCTAGCGCAACATGGATTAGCCTAGGTGCCGATAAGCAAAATCACTCCTGATATGAACGTATAAAGAGTTCATGACTTCAGCGTTACATCTAATAAATTGCTGACAATGAGTATATCTTAGTGTATTGTATCATTATTGGAAAAGAGCAAAAACAGGGCAAGTTGCTCTGCTGTACGACATAAAGAATGCTGTTTTGAGCATAAATGTTAAATGAGCTTACACATAATTATTCAAAACCAATGCCTTATTGGCATTACTTTTCATTTTAGAATAATATATATTACAGCAAGGTAACAGTGAATACAGAGTTGGCATACTGACAACTTAAAAAGAAAAAAAAAACTATCTATGCAACACAAAATTCTATAACGTAAAAAACATAGAGAACTGGCTACATGAATAGATGAAAGCTCACCTCTTTCTGGCTACATGTTTTTGGCCATATCTTTAGCAAACCCCTTATAACCTATTAAAAAGCAAAATATCACATATAACAAATGATGATACAATGTACAAGTATTAATGTTTGGCATGTAATGCAATAAAAATGATGAAAATATAGCATGTGTCAGCTTTATGTTATTCAGTAGCAGATGTTGCAAGAGACTGGATTTAAATTGGTAATGAATGCTTATGATTTATAGATGCTAGTTGGTTCAGCCTAACAACAATGATGAGTTAACACTGCAGTGCAGGAAGTCAAAGACATGCAGCTACACAAAAACCAATAAACAGAAAGATTTAAGATCTTTACTGTACACAATTCTTTACACAAAATTAATAATATCAGTATATATCTTCGAGGATATCTCCATGACGCGTTAAAGCTTTCAGATTTAAACTCATTGTCATAAAAATCCGAGCACCAAGGTGGCGGCATTGGATTGAAATGAGATTTTAGTAGTGAGATGGTACATACCAAGGACAGAAGTGATTACAATATAACAGCAGCAGGCCGATTTCCCATGAACATATGGTACACATTCCGGTCAGCGTTAGTACCATGTTGGAATGCCTCATGCTCGGATACAGGCAGTGATACAGCCTGCATGGAGTCAAAGAGGTGCCGTATGTTATCCTGGGGCAGATTGGCCCACATTTCATGCAACTGACGCTCTAAATCACGAACACTGGGACATGGAGAAAGCTGGCATCACATCTGGTCCCACACATGCTAGATGGACGAGAAACTCCGTCAGTTGTCTGTACGCACATCTAAGTGGCTCATCGGCATGTCTATCACTCAGGGATCTCACCTGACTTTTACTGTGCACTTCGGCACAAATGTGGAGTTCCCTGCGTGGTGCCTCATAAGTCCCAAGGATTGCGACTGCAGCACTGGTCTTGGACACGTGGGCATGCGTAATCGTACGAAACTGTAATCATTTGCATGTCTTCCCTCCCTGTAGCGATTCACTAAGTTTCGCATTAATCGCACATTTTTTTTCTTGGTGCGCAGAATTTTATGACAATGAGTGTATAATTAAATTCCAACACACCTGTGTACTTTAACTAAGCACAGCTCTCTGAGGTAGTGGCAAGACAAATGGTTTGCAGGAGAAAGCAAAACTACCACTAAAATTTAATATGATGAACATTATATGCCTGTCACAATTCCATGGAATCAGTTCATCCTAGCTAAAAATTCCAAACATTCATAAAGTGTATGTTCCTTAACATACATCATAAAAATGCCAGCAGAGTTACTCCACATGAAAAAATAAATGCTTCGTGAAAATATGAAATCATTTAAAAGAGTTTAAAACACCATATGCTACCTAACACATGGGACTCTGTCTTGACAAATAAACCTGTTTCATACAGAATATCCTGATCACAAAATATTATAAAAACTGGCATCAATACAAGACAGGCAAATTCTTAGCATTTTTAACTCCATTCATAATTTGGTTTTCAAATTTCCTCAAAGGCCTATTAATTCATCCTTATACTAGCTTTATCTGCATCCATAATACCACTGAAGGTAAGCTGAGTTGCAAACTGATTATTATGAGCAAGATCAACACACAATTTACAATCAACTGCCACACTGAGCATTTACAAAACATTAGTGGGGGAAATGAAGGAAACTGGCTTGAAGGAAACTGGCTGAGTAAACCCAATAAGGGAAAGTAGTGCAAGGGCCAAATACAGTCATTTGGTAATGATGCTGAAAATGTGATGCACATGTCATAACTGGAATTGTTTTGAGCATACAAGCACTATTTTGAAATGGAATTACACTGAGCTTCAAGGGAGTTTAATTCACAAAAACAATTTTCAGTTTTGTGGTTTAGGTGATGTTTTTTTATGTGTAACCTACTTATAAAACACACACACACACACACAGTGGCCACTTTATTATGACCACCTGACAGTTTTAAGCAAATGAGCTATGGCTACAAGCTGTTGCCGCCAGAGGGCGAGGCTAGTATAAAAAGGGAAAGCTTAGTGCTTGCGACAGTAGTAGAAGTGATTTTTGGGTGATGAGATGGGTAAAAAATGTAATTTGACGGACTTTCAACGTGGGATGATTGTAGGAGCTCGGAGCCATGGAGCGAGTACCACCGAAACCGCCGCATTCGTTAAATGTTCCAGAGCAGCTGTTGTTAAAAGTGTTTAAAGACTGGACTGCCAGCCAAAAAAACTGGGTCTCTACGTGCAACGTGTGGTCGTCATCGACTAGTGACTGCTTGGGCGGAACGGAGAGTGCCCAGACTGGTAACAGACAACAGAAGGGCAACAGTGCAGCAAATTACAGACCATCTTAATCAAGGATCCCCTCAAATGATCTCTGCAGGCACTGTTCACCGTACACTGCATCGGATGGGATATGGCAGCCGAAGGCCTGTTCGAACACCTTTGCTGTCTGCAGTTAACATGAGAAAACGTCTCCAAATCGCGCAGGAGCACAAGTATTGGACAGTCGGTAATTGGAAACAAATTATGTGGTCCGATGAATCACGTTTTCAGTTGCACCATGAAGATGGGCGAGTGAAAATTTGGTGGAAACAGCACAAAAGCATAGACCCCAAATGCATTGCTACAACCCTTCACGCTGGTGGAGGCAATGTTATGGTTTGGGGAATATTTTCCTGGCATGCTTTGGGCCCTTTAATTCGTGTTGATCAACGTCTGACTGGCACATCATATCTAAACATCGTTTCGGACCAAGTGCATCCTGCCATGTGGATGGTTTATCCCAATGGCGGTGGCTACTTTCAACAAGATAATGCGTCCTGTCATAGTGCTCGAAATGTACAGGATTGGTTTCAGGAACATGCCGGTGAGTTTACGTTGCTTAGGTGGCCCCCACAATCTCCAGATCTGAGCCCCATTGAGAATTTGTGGGATGAAGTTGAACGAGCCATCAGGCAGCTAGGTCCACAATCTCACACTCCTGGAAAGTGCTATTTATCAAGCATGGTCTCAGATTCCACAAACACCCTATCAACATCTCGTGGAGTCCATGCCACGAAGAATCGACGCAGTATTAAAGACAAAAGGTGGCCCAACGAAGTACTGAGGGGTGGTCATAATAAAGTGGCCACTCAGTGTATATAGACCACTATATGTAACACGTTGTCAATTCATGATGTTCATGTCGTTAATTGACAACATGTTACATATCGTGGTCTTCCCACAAAGAAAGTAGGGGTAAGTGTATGTTTATCATATAATATTATGCTTACAAAAAGTATTATTAAAAACTTGCAATTCAGACATGCAATTCACATATCCCCTCACCAAATCTCAATAATTCAAATCTGTACAAAAATCTGGCAACAGTCCCTGCATTCCCAATTCAAGTGGTAGTTCTGGCAACCAGTCCTCTGATTCAGTTGATTGCAGGTGATCAAGACCATAGCACGGTCAAAAGCTTCTGCTTACAAGAACATAACTACCACATGTAACTATGTGTTTTTACTTAATTTCCAGGTGATTACTGTTGTGTGATGCCCGCTGTTTTTAACACTGGCCTTTTCTTATATGTCTACATATTTAAGAAACACTAAAATAATTTAAAAAAATCTCAAATGGTTACACTAACTCCTTCTGTACAACTAATATTAAGATGGAATAGGCTAAAAATCTACCAGTAATGTGGCTAAAGATGAAGAAATTTATGCACCCAAATTCAAGTTTTGCTACCAAAAGCCATTTGACACATAGTGAAACCACCACACACCTAACACAATTGAATTTTTAACTAATTAATGCATATAAAAAGTAAATGTAAAACTGGATACACAATTTATCTAATGAAACTTTTTCCTAGCTGCTATTCTACATATTCAAAAAAAAAAAAAAAAAAAGTTGTTAAAGCTATCAATGAAATTGAAAGATTTTGTAACAAGTATTACTATAAAAAAGTGAGTGGCCTATGATTTGCATTGAGGATGTTACACTGCAATATTTTTCTTTTGAAAATACAATCAACACATTATCAATTCAGTCCAAATTTACAGTTTGTCATACAATGAATTTCATGATATTAAGACACATGCAAATGCTGTCATTAAATAGAAAACCTTGAACATATACACACCTGTTCTGTGAGTGTGGCATCTTTTTCCAAAAACTGTACTACACAATAGGCAAGCTGCAAGTAATTTAAAAGTTCACTGTTATATATCACAACTGATTTAATTACATACCTATAGCAGAAGTAAATTAAAGTTGGCTTAACATTTAAATTAAACAGAAATTGTAAAATTGCTTTTTCTGACATCTGTCATTTAGGCTGTAAAAAAAAAAATTACAAACTTCATAATATAAGTGTCATTCAAATGAAAATGAGCCAATGAACATAGCAAACTGCCGAATGGGTTTGCCGCGGCAAAGTCGCCATAAAATGTCGGTGGCTCCACTGCAGTGTTGTGAAGCAGTGAAATGTGGCATTGCGATCGCATGCCGACGGAAGCAGTTGGCCTTTGCACAGGACCTTGTGGAGGTGTTTGGTCCAATGAGTAACAATTGAAGCAATGAATGTTGAACAAAGAGCAGCTATCCAGTTTTTAACCGTGGAAGGCGTCGGGAGTACAGAAATTTACTGCCATATGAGTAACGTGTACGAAAACTGCACGTCTTTGTCACGTGTTAAAGACTGGAGCAGTGTTTAAGCTACGGTCACTATTTTCATGAAATGCGATGAGTTAATCTAAAATGCGAGAAAAAAAAAATTAGTGTCTGTCGCAAAATTGCACCCACCGTTTAAATATTAACCCATCAGCAGATTCTACTCCGGCTATTCTGTTTTCGTGGAAACTAGTTTTCGAAATTCTTGCAACGATTTACACTCCGCTGTTATTTTCTTAATCCTTAAGGTATAATATGTTCCTACAGCACCTGTTGAATCACTCCCCACCCCCTACATAAAGGGTGGGGTAGGCTGGCAGGGTAAGATAGAGGCTAGAGGGATTAGACCCCTTCCCCCATTCAAGTCAACTGCAATGTCTACGGCTTCATTCCCACCCCCAAGGCCATAAACAACCTATGCATTCAACACCGGAGTGACCTTTCAAACTTCCATAGAGAAGGAGCACATATTAGGAAAGATAAGTGCAAGCTAGGGGTTGCTCTCACCACTCAAGGTGCCGTTAATCATACAATGTGCCGCATTACAATGGATTAATTCATTATTAAGAAACGCAAAGATTTCAAAAACAGTGCCGATAAAACAACTGAAAAGGAATGCGAGTTTTAAAAAAAAAGTAAAACTGCAACTGAATCTAATATACCATCCGAGCAACTTGTGCGAAAATGGTGCTTCCTTTACAAATGGGTGCAAGTTAACTGGAGGGATAAAATACCATATTTGAACTGCAAACTGTGTGTTGCAGCAAAAAAAAAAAAAGCAAATGTCCTGGCAAGTGATAAATTAAGCGGAAATTCCCTACTTCCAATTATATTCATATATTTGTTTTTACGCAAGGCTGCTAACTAATAAAAAAAATTACTATGCGGATGGAGTTTGATTGAAGCATCAAACATGTAGGGCGATTAAAACATCAATCAATTTAGGTTGATCGAAACATCAAAACAATAATATGTGTCAACTTTCCATTGCGCATGACAGAGACAATGCGTATGCGTAACTACAGAAGAAAAAAAAGTTTTTAATTTCAGTTGTTGCCGAAACCACGGCTTCCCAGCTGGAGAAAAAACCTCAGGAAATAGTTGCTTCTAAACAACTGCTAAGGATGCGCTCTTCACCTTACGATACTGGAAGCGGAAATGCATACAAGACCGAAATAAGAAAATAAAAATAAAGAAAGAATCCCGGAGGTCTCGATCCCCAGAAAATGTAAACACACTCAACAGTCTGTTAGGCAAGTAAAGTTTCACCACATGGTTTGTCATCACATATTTTACAAGCTAGAAGGGGATGGATTACGAGGGGGAGGGGAACGTACCAAAAACGGTTGTCGAGTATAATTAACAATCGCAAGGGGTAGGAGGTCATTTTTTCTTTCTTTCTCCTTTTCCAGCAGTACTGAAAAAGTTAACGCTATTTTTAAAAATATTTATTTTTATCTATTGTAATTAATATTGAGTATTAGCAATTACAAAGTTCCCTATTCGAAAAATATTTAACACTGCTATGTTAACGATTCAAAACAGACAGTTCTGTCGTCTGCAAAAATAGCATGAATTCCATGAAAGCTGAAGGACCGATTGCGAAACAAGTTCTTGCCCGCGATCGGCCCAAATGACATGGAAGAGGTAGGAGCGGGGGGGGGTCCCAGAGCAAAACAACGAGAAAGCACATGCAAAATCACACATTCGGTGAAATAGCCGTTACCCTCCGTACTTTGCTTACCCCTCTAGAAATAAGTAAGGAAGTGCGAACGCAGAGAAATGTTTTCACCACAAGCTTCTTTTTTTAATATTTGCAAGTACCTGTAAATTAATGTGAGAAATACACATATCCTCACACTACAATAATTGTAGTACTAATACTATTTTCGTAACACGTTTTTTTTTTTTTTTTTTTTGATTCACGATACGAACCACATGTACTTCGTCTTTGATATTAAAAAAGAAATATTTAGAAGGCTCAAATGGTAATATTTTATCAATTGTAATTAAAATAACAGTTGGTTTGAAGAACATACTGTTACTATTAATAAAAAATTTAAATTTAACTGATTTTAAAAATACTTACTTGGATTGAGTAGGGTTATTGATGCTCAAAGACTTTTCAATTTATTTACACTTATATACCTTTTTTATATATATTAGTAATTTTTTAATAAATTTTAACCTAAGATACATGGGTAAATGGGGTACACAGTAAGTTCAATCGCGAAAGCAGCTTATATGTCGTAACCTGGGTTTTCGGTGCGTCTGTCTCTTGACACCAATTAAATTTTTATTAATAGTAACAGTATTGGCATTTTCAATTAAATTTTTATTAATAGTAACAGGATTGGCATTTTACTTATTCAATTCATACTGGTCATTAATCAAATCATTTATGCAAAGACAATGTTGTAACTCACAAAATCAAATTTCAGATTTGAATTTTATGCTTATTTAATCATGATTTTAGGAAGAAGAAAAGAAATCCCTATCCTGTTAGGAGCTATATATCAACTTACACTGCCCAATACAGTTTTCTTTTAAATATGTTAGTATCTTCCAAGCTAATTAGTTTTCCACTGCTGCCTAAGCATTGTTGGAGCGAACAATTCATTTCACATTATAAGTTTTCGAGTGGCAAAAGCGGCTAACTTTCTTTAGCATTTTGCTACAACTTTTTTCCACATTTTAGCATTTTTGCTACAGCATTTTTTGAGCCAGCTTAAACCCTGGACTGGAGTAAGCAGTTCCAAGAAGGGCAGTCATCAGTGGCTGATGATTTGAGACCACACTGTGTGATAATCAATGTTTCTGGTGCTGAAGTGGATACTCTCATTCAAGAAGACAGAAGAGTCACAGTGGCAGCCCTTGCCAACAAAGTTGGAATCTGTGTAGGGTGTATGCACACCATTATCCGGGATCGTCTGCAGTACCAGAAGATTTGCACGCAGTGGGTGTCACACCACTTGCAATCTGTGCAGAAAGACATTCACACGGGTGTGTGTCCTAGGAACATTTACTGCGGTATCATGAGGAAGGTCACTGCTTGATCGACAGAATCATTGCAGAAGATGAAAAGCTTTCATTATTAACCTGAAAGCAAAAGACAAAGCAGCCTATGAAAGCCCACATCATTTCCACCACCAAAGAAGTAATTTTGCCCCAAACATAAACTACTTTGCCTGCGAAGAACAAAATGAAATACACACCGGGGGAAAAAAAAAAAAAGTACAAGCAGGAGACACAGCGACAATGAAGCAAGGTGAGTTGAGTAGAGCAGTAGACACTAGATAGATCAGACCACATGAGACAACCGACACCATAAATTGTGAAGATGTTGATCCCACTGGTAAGGTCACACAAGGTAAGTCATGCAGGCTACAATGGAGAAAATGTCTGTGTGTATGTGTGTGTGTGGGGGGGGGGGGGCAGGGTTGTGATGCCTATTATTGCAGTGCCAAAACATGGGGGGGGGGTAAGCACTTGTTTTACAAAATAAGGACTTTTAAGGGCCTTAAAAATGGAAAGCAAAAATAAGGTGTTCTTAAGGATTTTTAAGGACCGTACGAACCTTGTGGAAAGCACTCCAGCACCCAGCCCAGAATTGTTCCCCTGTGACTTTCACATTTTCGGGAAACTGAAGAAGCATCTGCGAGGTCACAGATTTCACTCAGACAAAGAAGTGCAGGATGCTGTTCGGGAATGGTTCAGCCAGCAACCCAACGCCTTCTATGCAAGAGGAATCGAAAGTCTAGTGTCACAGTAGGATAAGTGCCTTAATAACCATGGGGATTATTTTTAAGGTAAGTCATAATATCTTCCTCATACGCCCTTTGGCTCATTTTCATTTGAATAACCCTTATACATGGCCAAGACTAATAAAACGTAGGTAGACTAATAAACGTAGTTCAGGAGATTCAAAGTCAAGGAAATATATATAAGCTGTAAAGAGGCTAGCTGTTTCATTGAAAATACATGCTAGTTGTTTTACTGTGCATCATGAGCAGAAATGAAAAAAAATTCTGGATAGCCACAGTATTTTCAGGATTTTCTCCAAACTTATTAATAAAAATATTGAAAGCAAAAGCATGCAAAAAAGTAACATAAAATAATAACTACGATAATCTCAAATTTAGTATCTATAAGCATCTTTATGTATCCAAGTGAGCATGTAAGTCCCATAGATGCCAACCTCTAAAAGTAGTTTTCAGTAACCAACATGTTCATTTTTCAGTAGCAATTTTTTTTTTCAGTAATTTTCAGTAATCCAGTCTACAGCAGCAAATTTGGGTATTTAACACTGCAACAAATTTTAATCTATCAGAACTATTAACAAAATAATAATAATAATAATAATAATAATAATAATAATAATAATAATAATAATACAATAAAAATAATTTGCTAGTGGGAAAATTTAAAATACTGTCTACCAGAAAAATATAATAAATTACCTCCAGACATGAAGAAAAATTATTCCTTGGAATGTTGGCCAAATTATCATGATAAACTGGCTGTAGTTGCCATTTTGGCCTTCCTTAGTTCAATTTGCGAAAACTTCTTCTGATAGCATAGTTCACTGTGAGCAATGCTGTTTATTTTTTCTACTAATAAAGAAGACAACACATGAGTACTTAAATTAGGTCTGAATTCATTCATGGTTTTTTTTTTCACAATACAGAAAATTCTTTCTGTACTTGCATTGCTATGAGGGACTATTAAAATCATTTTCATAATTTTGCTTAATGATTCATACTTAAACTGGCCACTGTCATTTTTCATTAAAGAAATTCTGTGCAACACTTCATCCATTCTCTCAGAAGTAACAGCACAGTTAAAATTTTCAAACTGGTAGTGAGCAAATACAGATTCCACATTGTCAGATTCTTCTGGTTTCAAAACTGGAAACAGAGAACACATATATTGGACTGATGCAAAAGAAACACTTTGCCTTAATGCTACATCTGCAATTTCAGCACGACTCAGAAATTCATCATTAAGTGGAAATTTTCTTAAAATGTAATTGCAGCCTGCCTTGTAAAATTCCCTTACTTCAGAATAAAAAGTAGCCACTAAAAAGTAGCCAAATTTACTCTTCACTCAGATCTGCAGTTGTGCCTATATAAGATCTCACGTTTGACCCAATTACGAGATCACAGTTTTCTTTTTGGTTTCTCCTTCTTTCAAAATTTCCATCTGCAAGAGATGTTGCTGTCACATCAAATGCTGATGGCTTGATAAATCGTACAAGCAATTCAGATAACAGACTATGAAGTTTTGTTTTCAATACATGCACAAGCGGAGCTTCCTGCTACAAGGACACATTAACAGATGTAAACAAAGGAAGAGTAGCAGATAAAAAAGACAATAAAGTTTAGATGAAGGATTTCCAATCATACTAGCAAGGTTCTTATACTGTGAATTAGCTTCTTCATTGTCACTGAAATAATGTTCTAGAGCCTCCCACTGTTCTAAAATTCTGTCAATGGATTCCAAAAGTGATAGCCAGCGAGTATTGACATGCTTTAAAATTTTGTGTGGTTTAGTACCACAAACAGCTAGACTCAGTTTTAGATTGTGTATCCTCTTTGAACTTTTCAACATTGAATCCTTTCAGTTGAGTAGCAGATTTCTGCAGCTAAATTTACTAAATGGCATGAACATCGCTGCACTATGATTGCAGGCTGAACCTTCTTTATGTGAGAAACAACACCTTTTACTTGACCTATCATAGTGTTAGATTTGTCACAGGAAAATGACACACAGTTGCTCCATGAGATATTTTTTTTAACAAACTCATTGTTCAAAACGTTGAATATTCCTTCACCTGTAATATTACTTGATTCAACCAATGATAACAAAACAGTTGAACTTTTCTCTATTTTTTCGTCAAAATATGTTATTGTAATGGGATACAGTTTATTTGCTTGAGCATCATTACTTCCGTCCGTAGATAGAGAAAAAGGATTTTGTTTAACTTCAGATACGATGTTACTTTTAGAAACACTGGCCATGTGCTGAATTAGTGCAGTAGCCATGGTTCTTCCACACGAATATTTTTTTGCTATTGCTGAATTGGGAAACATGGCTTGAAATAACGGTTTTTCAAGCCTTCAGTTTTCGGAAATTTATCCAACATTTTCAAGCTGAATTGACTTCAGTTTTCGGAAATTTATCCAACATTTTAAAGCTGAAATACAAATATTTATGGAATAAAATGATATCTAACAATACTGGGTAGAGGAAACATCGCAAGAAAAAAAAATTACTATTACCAGAGAAATCTTACCTCCGTCTACTTTCCGTTTTCGAAGGATGAAATTCCGTTCTCCGACGGAGAAAACGATCCACCCCCCTCCCCCTTCGCCACCAATCCTCCCAAAATTTAAGTTCAGTTATGCATCGATTTCGTACTTGGTCCAAATGATAAAAAAAAAAAAAAAAAAGACGGAATTCCTCGAATCAGCGTGAGAATCTCGTCGCCGAAGATTACGGGGAAATTTTCGGGTGGCCTAACTTCCGTTTTCGGAAATCGTTGCCTACAATTTCAAGCTGAAATTATGCAATGAAATTTCATTTAACAATACTGAACAGAAGCAACATCGCGAGAGAAAAAAATACGATTACGGGAAAAATCTGCACTTCGTTTAACTTCTGTTTCCGAACGTTTAAAAAGACAAAACAACGTCCCCAGACGGAATACGATATCCCGAAAATTATATCCCGAAAATTTCATCACTTTATCCCGAACTAATATACCGAAAATTTCTTCACCTTTGCATCAATCTCGAAAATGACAAAAAAAAAAAACAACAACAACAACAACAACAACAACAACAAAAAAAAAAAAAAACCGGAGGGGACTCCGCGAACCTGCGGAAGAATCTCACGTACGAATTAACCGCTGAATCGATTTCGAATGCCGTAAGATAACGCTAAAATATCGATGACCTGTAAATTTTAACTTTTGGCCCAAAATTGGTGCAGATTTCGTCGAAATGGCAATTTTCTTTAGCAGAATGGCGCACGAACAACGTTTTTGCGCGGGCTGGCGCAATTGGCGCAGGTCTGGCAGCCCTGAATGTAGCATTTAAATTTTTCCCCCCAGAAAAACTTGAAGAACAAACACAAATTTTTAAGTTGATGAAAATTTGCTTTCTATCTCAGAAAATTAAATTTAAACCAAATGGCGATTTTCCGTAATTTCAGCGGTGTTTCCGTACTTCCGTAACAGCAACCAAAACTCTGTAAAATTACGGAAAATCCGCACTAGTTGGCGTCTATGAAGTCCTAACAAATATTTCAGTTTATGACACAACATAGTGTTCACAGATGAATACTTGTTAAAAGTTCAGGACTTTCATTTACCAAATAACATCCCACAAGCAAGGTTCTGCTGGTTTTGTGGATTAAACAAAATATTTCAGCCTATAGAACAAACAATTCAAAAAGAGAAACTAGTGACCTGACTGACTGGTCTCAAATATTCCAAGTCCAATATTTTTACCATCAACGTCCCACACAGTTCTACATTTTTCGAACGGAAGAAAAAAAAAGGATATTTTTTTAATGTGACAGCTTGCTTATACTTATTCTAAACATTATTTCAATTTCACAAAAGTTAGCACCAGACTTTTTAACAAAGAAAGGCACATATATACACAATAAAATCTTATCCCCAGATACCTCCATTTAGTGGGCAATTTCATAATCCCTGTGCTAAAGTATATACAGTTTCGTATATGTACCTCTGAATAATAGTGATATTTTTATAAAATGGCTACAAGCATGAATGCTCAAGAATAAAAAAAACGAGCAAATTTTTGCCACAAAGATTTTCCTCGATTTTTTTTTTTTTTTTTTTTTTGAACGAAAGTAGGCCGATTGTTTGTCCTGAAAGATTCACCATTACAAATTCACTTATCTGGGTTCCAATAGGACCAATAATTTTTTTTAGAAGTGAACTGAATTTGTGTTTGCTCTTGACACTACCATCAATTGGATATCACATCAGCTGTGAAAAATATAAAATCACAATGTATTGCTCAGTGTTTCAGGATGGCAAGCTTTGTTTCTTCTTTCAAAGAAAATGGGGCATCCATTGCCAATCCAGAAGAGGATTTAGGCACTATTTCTAAACTAATTATGAGCGTAAACTGCGAAGGAAACATAAAAGATTTCATTTCGGTCGATGAAGATCTATGTATTGTAGGCACAACGATGTGTGTGAGTTCACTGCGCTGCAAACATCGGAAGAAAAAGATCTGATTAAGGAAGTATCTGATAACCAAGCATTTGTTGTAGAATAGGTGTATGACATCAATAACTTTAAAAAGATGCTGAAAATTGCAGTGAACAGTTAGAAACCAAAACCAGGGGATAAGCATTTCTGATGAATTTGAAAATACATATTGAAAAACAGGCTATGAATGGCAAAAGAAGAAAAAAATTATCAGATTGTTTTTGAAATTGCTGAATGATTTAATTAAAAAATGAGCAGTAAGTATGTACATTTTAAAATTTAGAGTGTAACATATTTGTTATGTACATATTTTGCAACATGCAGCAAAATATGTACATCGTATGCGCTGTATTTTAAAATGAAAATACTATATGTGTACAAAATGTAAGCACATGTATTGCATTGTTTCCAACTGCTAAACAATAAAAAGAAAACATTTAAACAAAAATCAATTCTAATTACATATATTGTATGTACATATTCAGTAGGTAGTTTTTTATTGTTTTTTTTTTTTTCAGGATGTATCGTGAAAACTAGGTGGGAACTGAAGGCAACCTCCTGAATAGTGGACAAATGTTGAGTTCTTAAGGTGTACACTATTCAGAGTTTTTACTGTTCGTGTTTTCACTTGGACTTGATGGGCAATCTCTGAAGTCATTCCACGCTTGTTTTTCATGTGAACCACAGTTTTTTATTGAATGCCTTAGCAGGGTATAACTTTTTTTAAATTTCAGACCGGCAAAAATTCCTTCTGCTTCACAGCAGTGACAAACAGTCAAACTGAAAGAAAATCCTCACTAAAATTCAGGGAAGATGTGTGTGGAACTGTCACTAGATGACACTGATGGCCAGGCATAAAATATATGAATTCTGTGGTGGTATCGATTAGGAAAACATCATATGTCAATGTAAATTCCTTTCCTTGTCATTGCTGTTAAGGTATTTCACTTACATTTTTTTCATCAGTTATCTTAAGAAATAAAAGAAATGACTTGCTGTGTTTCATCATGCAAGTCTTACAAAGTCGTTGTTTTGTAACAAATATTCAGTGCAACGACCAGAGTTCTTCAAAAAAGAAAATGTAAAATAATAAACGTGATGTCACATGTATGTAATTCTCATGTAATTCTAAAGAGATACTGAATCTCTTTATATCATATACCACAATTTACCTTACAAAATTACTAAGGCAGTAGAAAAGCTACCAAAAATCCAAGTTTTGTGTTTCCGTTGTGAGATGTTTACATCCATGTGCTTCAATGATCACTAAAATGAAAGGTCTCTATTGATAATAATGAGATAAGATTAAATGGCTATCTCTTTTTATATTTATTTCATATTGTGTGTCACTTATATCAGTTCACTTTCGATTAAAGTGTGGGTTTCCTTAATTTTAAACAACATACTCATTGGCGAAACCACATCTGCTATCACCACTGTTTACATTTTTAGTTATGGTCTCTACTGTCACCTAGCGGGCAAAACTTTCAACAGCGCGGACACTTTTTGCCATAAAGATCTCCCTAACGGGCAGGTCATATCTAATACGTGGGTTTCGGCCGTGCCACCCTTATTCAGCAAGGAATAATTATACATCAGAATCCAAAAGAGGGAAGTGGTTGTGTATTTTAGCTATGTAAAATTTATTTCGTTAAGAAAGAATTATATAGGCAGCACAAAATGCAGTATTTACACCAACCCCCTATTATAATCGATGAAAGTTTGGTATAAGTTCGACTCTTTCAGAGGTCAGCAGCTAAAAACAGGAGAGTATTGGGGAAAATATCAGGAACAAATAAGTAGATCCATCAGAAAAACAGAATTAGAAATGAGCTGGGTGCTTCTTTAATGGAATAAAAAAGTTCACGAGAATGTATTGAGGTCATCTAACACAAGTGTGACACTGGAGATGAAAGATTACTTAAACAGATATTTCATTCTGAAGGTAACATGCTACAGAGCAATACACAGAACTAGAATACAGAGGATAGGTTAGAAGCAATAAAATCATGTACTGGTCATTATGGTAGCAATGTGAAATGCAAAAAAATTTTGCAGAGGGTATTAAGGTATGATGAAAGTTATTTGAAAACCAAAATTTCTCCCACCCCCACTTCCTTTTTAAAAAATAGTCTATGTTAGAACCATGTAATATAACACTAGTACGAGATGATGAATGCACTGCTTTTAAGATATTTCATTACACTGCACCAGATATTAAAACACAAGTGTAAAAACTCACCTGTGCATGGTAAAGTCCCAGTGATTTTGGAGTATGAAGTGGAATGAGGACTTTCACCAAGAACTGTTTGTGTTCAACTTTAAGAGGCAGTGCAAAGCCATTGATAATGCTGCAAAACATAACATAAAACTGTAAAGTCTCAAAAAATATGAACTTTAAATATCACAACCGACTCTTTTAGAAGTAGCATTTCTACCTATAGTTACATAAGTAAATAATAACATAAAATGTTACAAGAAATACATAAACACACCTAGAAAATATGCAAGGAAAAGTCCAAGTGATATGAACCCTACCGTCCAAAACTCATTTCACCTGTATTAGTTTTCAGCTTGCTTTTATAGTTAGTACACTTTTTCTTTTTGTAATGTAATTAAACCAATTTTAAACTGCATGATTTGTCAGTATATAGATGCCATACATTTTTACTGCTTTCGATGTAGCTATCCTTCAGGAAATTTGAAAATTAATGTCCTGGAAAAGAGATCAAACAGTTATCTCCCCATTTGTGTTTGAGCATACTACTACAGTATTACACCACCCAGGACAACCAAGTTCAAAGCAAGTACAGCTAAACAGATCAGGGTATCTACCTAATTTGGAAAATACAATTTCATGACCAATAAGAAATTTTCATGACCATTTAAAAAAATGACTTCTGTATATATACATACATACACAGAGTCGCAGAATATAGACGTACATGCGTACACAGTACGTGGATAGTTTCCAAATTATTAGCAAATTTTGCAGATAGTTTTTGCTTGTAGATTAAAAAAATAAAGATGTTATTTACATCAATTAAAACACTTACTCAAGGCTTTACTAAGATTAATATATTTAATTCTATCTTAACATGAGAATGTTCAACTATTTTTCACATCTTCCGATAGAGAGTTCTTTTGTTTTTACAGACGTTTCTGGTCTCTTGATTTTATCGATGCCTGTTTTCAATATATAGAAACTGTAGCAAAAGTTTTGTTTACACAGAAATATGTTTTTAAATTTTATTGCCAGGTTACTCTTGCAGTTGCCAGTTATTAAATTAAAATCCTTTCCTTATGTATTTTATAAGTACTATTTTTGAATTAAGTTGTTGAAAATGCCATATATAATTTTTGAAGGCTCATTAATGGAACTGCTTTTCTAGATACAAAAACTTTCTTTAATTAAGTCTCTTGTTTATATGAGGTTCATAGTCCAAAATTTTAAAGTTTTGGCCTTAAGGTCCATTTTACACACATTTTTGCGGATTCAGTCGTAATGTACTTTTGTCCTCTCTAGAATCTGCAATGTTCTAATAATTAATTTGTTATATTAATTTTTCTATAAATTATCTTATTCTATTGTTATCGTGATTCGCGGGTTTGTAGCAAGTTTTCTGTTTCAATGGTTGTGTACGCAGATAGATTTTATTTTTATACAACTCTGTACATACACTCATTGTCCTAAAAATCAGCACACCAAGAAAAAAAAAAAAAAAACGTGTGATTAACGTGAAACTAGGAGAATAGCTATGGAGAGGGCAGACATGGAAATGATTAAAGTTTTGTGTGATTCCACCTGCCCGCGCGCCCAAGACCCACGCTACAATCACAATCCTTGGGGGCTTGTAAGGCGCCGTGCAGGGGACTCCACATTTGTGCCGAAGTGCACGGCAAGAGTCAGGTGAGATCCCTGAGCAATAGACATGTCAAGGAGCCACCGTAGATGTGCGTACGGGCAACTGACAGAGTTTGAAAGAGGCCATATCGTTAGGATGAGACAGGCAGGGTGGCCAGAGCACTGAATTGGCCGCCATTTGGGCTGGTCAGACAATATTGTGCGATCGTGTTGGGAGCAATGGGCACGGGAAGGCTCCCAGATACGGCGGACTGGCTCTGAATGACCCAAACACATCACCAGCAGAGAGGACCGTGGTATCGTGGGAGTGGCACGCACAGATGCAATGACATCCTTGTCCAATATCCAGAGACATGTGGCGGCTGTACAAGGGACTCCTGTGTCTGCCAGAACCATTTCCAGACACCTGTTAGAGGCAAATCTGTACTCTCCACAGCCATTACGTTTTCTGCCATTAACACCTGACCATCGTTGGCATCGACTGCAGCGGTGTCAGCAGCAAGCAACGTGGAATGCTAGGGATTGGCGCTGTATAGTGTTCAGCGATGAATCCCGCTTTTGTATGGGAACGAACGACCACCGTGTCAGGGTGTGGAGGACCGCAAGTGAGTGCTACAATCCCAAACTCACTGTACAGTGCACACGTCATGAACTTCAGGCGTGATGGTCTGGGGAGCCATTGCGTATGACAACCAGACCTCCCTCAGTGATCCAAGGGATGTTGGCAGCCCAGCGCTACATACAGGAGTTCCTGCTGCTCCATGTGCTGCCTTTCCTTGCGGGGTGGCCCAGAGCCATTTTCCAACAAGATAATGCCTGTCCGCACACTGATCGGGTTTCCCAGGACTGTCTACGTCATGATTCGACGCTTCCATGGCCTGCCAGATTGCCTGATCTCTTGCCCATTGAGCACGTGTGGGCCCAGATGGGATGCCAGCTTTCTCAATGTCCCAGTGTTCGTGATTTAAAGAGTCGGTTGCAATAAGTGTGGGGCAATCTGTCCCAGGATAACATACGGCATCTCTTTGACTCCATGCTGGACTGCATCACCGCATGTATCTGAGCAAGAGGCGGTCTGATGTGCTGTACTAACGCTGTCCGGAATGTGTACCGTATGTCCGTGGGAAATCGTCCTGCTGCTGTGATATTGTAATCACTTCTGTCCTTGGTATGTACCACCTCACTACTAAAATCTCATTTCAATCCAACGGCTCCTCTTTGGTGCGCGGATTTTTATGACAATGAGTGTATCATCATCACTGTCAACCATTATCAATCCACTGCTGGATGAAGGTCTTCCAAAGTTTCTTCCACTGCTGTCTGTCATTCATGTTACTCCGGCATGCTATTGAATTTCATATAGTATATATGGCTGTGGTTTGTGCTCGCATGCGCGCACCCACACACACATGGGTCGCACTGCCGATTGTATTGTTTGCATTTGGGAGGGAAAAGATCGTTTCGATGATGGTAAAAAAAGTTATGGCGAAAATATTGGGGATTACCTTTTTACATTGTTACAGCACTTTAGCGGGGGGAAAATATGAATTTGACAAAAACTTTAAGAAGGCCAGAGCAACTGCTGCATGCACACATTAAAGAGGGGAACACTGAGCCCCTCTTTTTTTGGATTTACACTTTTTCTGAAAACAGAAAAAGTGTCCTCTACTGTTCTGCTAGACTAACAAAAAAAAAAAAAAAAAACTCTTCGTACTTTGAGTGCACTTAAAAGTAAGTTGAAGTACTCACCATTTTGCTACAAGATTTCATAACCTGACCTTCTTTAACATTTACATCTGGAAAATGTCCTGACTTCATAAGTAGCATAATTTAAATTGCTAAGTTGATCTCAAAATTTTGTAAACATTATGTACATGTATTTCCCTCTTAAGACATTTTTTGCTCCATCAGTTTTCTTTGTAGAGGAGGAAACGAATGCCCTTTTTGACACTTAAATCGTTAGATGGATACTACGATCTATGCCTTATGTGGTCAGTACATGGAGAATTACTTAAGAATTTTGCCAAAAAGAACAGTTACTAAAAATAAAAAATAAATCCAAGACCCCAAAAGCAAAATTTATTACTTTTCTTGACTTTCACAACCTTTTTCTGAATTTGAGACTTTCATGACCAGTAGACACCCTCCACATGTAGAAAACAGTGAAAGACAGAAAGAGAAATTGAAAGTGAAGGATTTTCAACTAGATTTTAAAGCTTTTCCACAAACTATGAAATTTTGTTAAAAAAAAGAACAGATATTATAGAAGAGAATTCTTTATGGGTGGCGATTACATTACTAACTAACTTCCCAATTTTTTTTTTTTACTTTCAACAAAGGAACTAACTTTTTCACAGCCATTGGAACACAATCTTTCATATAACTTCATGTCTTTTGTTTCACTCAGTGATCTTTGCCATCTGATTATTTTACAAGTCGGTCTTCATTTCACGAGTCAAAATATTTCTCTTTAGTTCAGGAGCACAATGCTAAACTTCCCAGTGCACGCCAGGCTTGGCTCGAGCTCAAAATGTGCACTTAACTGGTGAAAAACAAAAAATCCCTGCCCTAGTGCCAGGAATTGGGCATTATGTGCTGGGTTAGGCCAGTGCAGACCTCTGGTTGCACAGATCATCAGTGTTGGATCAATGGGAAGAGGAAACACATGTTTTTGGAGATTTAGGCATAGGACCTTTCAGAACCATCAGTGAAACACATGATTGTTGTATCTCACAAATGGCTTTTACAAATAGTTTGTTCAGCCACTTTTGCACCAATTAGCTGTGCAATAAGTGACCCCTCACAATTTGATAACCATATGCTAGAACAGAGAGAGCTTGAATCCCCGACTTAACCGTTTGTGTTATTACGAATGCCGAATGGTCTTAGGCACATGTTGAGTGGAGACTTGAATAGCACTCAGTAGTGTTTAGTGAATGGGAGTTGTTTCTGCTACTATCTGACTAATGGATGAGTGAGAATCTAAAACGCCCAGATGAGAAAATATACGGAAGACCTGAAAAACAACATGGAAACAATCCATGATATTTGTGAAAGGCAGTATGAGAGCATTACTACTGCACTAACGTCATCATAAATCCAGTGGCCTTTATTTTCTTTGGTGAATATAGACAACATGATCCTCAAGCAGAATGCTCATCTGTACACCACCATGATCAGATATGTGATATGACTGAAGGTGCCTCACCACAAATTCAACACCTGCACTTTTAATCTTTCAACTGAGGCTTGTACAGAACAGGCTTGGAAGAATATAATGCAAGATGACAACTGACACTTCTTTAATTACGTGCATGTAATATGTCAGTACTCAAGCACACAACTAACATGTGATCTTAATTTTTTTAAATGCAATCTTTTTCATTGATATCTCAAAAAAGACTCATTGAAATAATTTAAAGAGAGACATAGGAGTCGTTTGTGTGCTGGATAGATGCGTTACTTACATGAGGTTTGCAGGACGACACATTCTGATCGGAGTTGGAAACGGGTCAAAAATTTATGACCTGGACCTGACCCGGATATCCCATAACTGGACACAACTTGACCCGATTCGGACACGCAACTGACCCGGACAAATCTGCTTTGAACTATAAATTCGAAACTCAATTTATATATATACATATATATTGGGTGGGATGTAAGGTCAGGTGATGCGTAACATCACAGCCTCTCCTTGACAAATGTCAACCCCGCCTTCTCGTGGTACATCCTGTTCCCACTAAAGGGGCTCTGACGACCGCCAATAGCGGTATAACTATACCATCGGGATTAGAGAAAATGCTATCACACACTCACCAACCCGCTTGGCCAGCGTGGTGAGTTATGGCCAAACCCCTCCAAAATGACTCCACAACTTAAATCTTGGCCCTCAGTCTCCGGCAGCTGGAATGTACCTGGCCGAGGCAGCGGCCAGTGCGACATGAAGGCAGAGGGTGCTAAGAATCCCCGGAGGACCGGACTAGGCTGCCATTTGATGCTGACCTTGGCTACCTACAACGGACGCTCCCTATCTTCTGATTCAAGGCTTCTTGAATTGGAAGAGGAACTACAAAGGATCAAGTGGGACATCGTCGGGCTAAGTGAGGTAAGGAGAAGATCTCATTGAACTGAAAAGTGGACATCTCTTCTATTATCGAGGGACAGATACTGGCAGAACTAGTGGTGTTGGATTTATAATAAACAAGAAACTGAAGGATAAAGTGGTAGAAGTTGAAAGTTCCTCTGACAGAGCTGCACGACTCGTTATCCAACTATCGAGAAGATACCAGGCTCAGATTATTCAAACTTATGCACCCACCACAAGTCATCCTGAAGAAGAAATTGAAGAATTTTATGAGGAAATTCGTCATCTAAATAATAAAGGTAAGCAGCACTTGAAGATAATTATGGGAGATTTCAATGCAAAAATAGGGCAACGGCAACAGAATGAAACTTCAGTAGGTAAATTCGGTCACGGCAACAGAAACCAGTGTGGAAATACTCTCGTTGAGTTTGCAGAGGCAGAAGGATTTTTCATCTTGAATTCCTTTTTCAAGAAAAAGCCACACAGGAAATGGACATGGAGACATCCAATTGGGACGACAAGTGAAATTGATTTTATTATGTGTAACAAAAAATTCGTCATCGAAGACTGCAGTGTGCTAAACAAGTTCAACACAGGTAGTGACCATAGATTGGTGAGATGTAAGATGCACCTCAACACTAAACTGGAACGTGGCAAGCTCATAAGACAAACAAAATGTATTGACATAACCAACCTTAAAAAACACCATAATACTTTCAAGTTGGAACTGAAGAACAGATTCTCTGCTTTAGAAGGCCTAACATCGGAAGAAGTGGATATTTCGGAAGTTAACAGAAAAGTAACCAAAGCTCTTATGGAAACAGCAACAAAATTAGCTGGGTCTAAGAACAAGTTGCATGTAAACAAATTATCAGGAAAAACCAAAATGTTGATGCAAAAAAGAAGAGAGATGAGGACAACTAAAGAAGATGCGACTTCCAAAGTGGAATATATAGAGCTATGCAAGACAGCACGAAAAAGTATCACTGAAGACGTAAGGAAATTCAACTGTGAGCTAGTGAGGAAAGCAATTGAAAACAACCAAAGCCTAAAGATAGCAAAGGGACATCTCAGTAAGGGAAGAAAACAGATTATGGCTCTGAGAAAAGAAGATGGTTCTATAACAAGAAATAGAGGCGAAATTTTGACAAGAGTGAAAGATTTCTACTCCAAATTATATGAAAGGGATGATACATGTACTCCAGACATCATGAAAGGTACCAGAGTTCTTCCAGTCCTCCCAGCAGAAGTTGCTCATGCAATCAATAACATGAAGCGGGGGAAAGCTCCAGGAGAAGATGGAATTACTATAGACATCATACAAGAAGCAAGTGGAGAAATTGAAACAGTACTCGCCCAAATTTTCACTCGATGCCTTAATGAAGGGAAGATTCCTGAGGATTGGAACAATGCTACAATGATCCTGCTACATAAAAAAGGTGACATTGAGGATCTCAGGAACTACAGACCTATCAGCCTCCTATCAGTGGTTTATAAAATCTTCACTAAAGTTCTTTCACACCGCTTGAAGGTAACACTGGACATGGCTCAACCGAGAGAACAAGCTGGATTCAGGAGTGGCTACAGCACAATAGATTATATCCATGTACTGAGAGAACTAACTGAAAGAGCGAGGGAATATGAACTTCCACTGTGCATGGCTTTTATCGATTATGAAAAAGCCTTTGATTCGGTGAAACCATCAGCAGTTACCACGGCTCTGAAATCCTGCGGTATTGAAGATGCATACACTAATATTATTAATAACATCTATGAAAATGCAAGTGCAAAGATTCGGCTGTTTGAAAATACAACACACATAAAAATTGGAAAGGGAGTGAGACAAGGTGACACCATATCTCCGAAGCTCTTTAATGCCACATTGGAAAATGTCTTTCAATCACTGAACTGGGAAAACAAAGGGATAAAGATTAATGGAGATTATCTAACCCACCTTCGTTTTGCTGATGACGTAGTCATTTTTGCAACTACCCCATCAGAGCTGCAGAGTATGATCCAGGAACTTGCTGACAAGAGTAAAGAAGTGGGATTAAAAATGAACTTTCAGAAGACAAAAGTGATGTTCAATGCTTTTACAAGAAATGAAGATTTATCGATTGATGGAGAAAAACTGGAGATAACAGATACGTATGTTTATCTTGGACAGCAGATATCAAGTGAGGGTCACATTGATGAAGAAATTAATAGGCGTACAAAACTTGCCTGGAGAGCTTTTGGAAGAAACAGCATAATTTTCAAGAGCAATATGCCATTATGTCTTAAAAGAAAAGTGTTTGATCAATGCATCCTTCCAGTGCTTACGTATGGTGCAGAGACGTGGACCTTAACTAAAAGAGACATACAAAGGCTGCAGACAACTCAAAGTAGCATGGAGAGGTGCATGTTTGGTATAACCAGGAGAGATAAGAAGAGGAACTCGTGGATCCGAAAAATGACGAGAGTGGAAGACATCATGATCAGAGTTAAATCCCTGAAATGGCAATGGGCTGGACATACTGCCAGAAGGACAGACCATAGATGGACAGCCGAAATTTTAGATTGGATTCCAAGGGACAGGAAAAGACCCAGAAAAAGACCACATGGGAGATGGGTGGATGAAATTCGTAAATATGCGGGAGTGACATGGAGGAGACTGGCACAAGACAGACCGTTGTGGAGGAAACTTGGGGAGACCTTCGTCCAGCAGTGGATTGATAATGGTTGACAATGATGATGATGATGATATATTGGGTTGTCGGAAAAGTCATGACGTATTTTGGCACCCGATGGCGATTGGGCGGTTTTGGAAATACTAGAGGCATGCGCAGCTCTGTTATCGCTATGGCATTCGACAGGTGCCAGTTCTAGCTGCAGTCTAAAAGGAATAGTGAGTGATTTGGTTGATTTTTGGAGATTTGACATCAAGTTGAAGATGGAAGACCAAACTGTGCATTTTTGCCATATTTTACTGTTTTACTTCCGTAAATGGAAGAACAAGCATAAAGCTTGTGAAAAGTTGAGTAAAGTGTAAGGTGATAATGCTCTACAAGAACATCAGTGCCATCGGTGGTCCGCAAAATTCCGTATTGGTGATTTTGACCTCAACAAAACTCCTCGGTTGGGGAGGCCCACCGAGGTTGATGACGACCAAATCAAGGCATTGATTGAGTCAAACCCACGTTACAAGACATGAGAGATTGCAGACACATTGCACATCCATGATTCAAGCGTTCACGGCCACCTGAAGAAGCTGGGATACGTAAGCAAGCTCGATGTGTGGGTTCCTCGTGAACTCAAAGAAGCTCAATTGATGGCGTGTATAAACATCTGCGATATGCTCATTAAACGTGAGGAAAACGATCCTTTTTTGAAGCGAATTATAACTGGTGACGAAAACTGGGTTGTGTACAATAATGTGCTGAGCAAAAGGTCTTGGTCCCGACATGCTGCTTCGCCTCAAATGACATCCAAAGCAGACATTCATCAGCAGAAGCTTCTGGTCTCAGTGTGGTGGGATTTTAAAGGTGTACTGTTTTTCAAGCTCTTACCACGGAATCAAACAATAAATTGGAATGTGTATTGTTGGCAATTGGACAGTTTGAAGGAATACATCATCCAGAAACGTCCAGAGTTTGTTCATCGTAAAGGTGTTGTGTTTCATCACGACAACGCGAGACCACACACAAGTTTGATCACCAGCCAAAAATGATTGGAATTTGGGTGGAATGTGTTGCCACAACCATCATACTCGCCTGACCTTGCGCAGTCAGACTTCCACTTGTTTCGCTCTCTTCAACAGTCCTTGCATGGTACAATGTTCAATTCAGACGAGGCTGTAAATCAGCACCTTGTACAGTTTTTCGCCATGAAAGACAGGTCCTTCTATGAACGAGGCAATCTGCAGCTCACTAAAAGATGCCAAAAGGTTATCGAACAAAACGGGCATTATATCATTGATTGATCTTTGTTCTTTCTATCAATAAATGACCTTTGCAAAACATGGTTAAAATACGTCATGACTTTTCCGACAACCCAATACATATATATATGTACACATATAAGCATAATATATATATATAAAAAGCTGAGACTAAAACAAAAGATATTACCTAAGAAGTTAAAACGAAATTTGCATAAAAACCTGAAGATCAAGACGCGCAATGCAGCAGTCACGAAAATTCAGAATTCACATACTATTAAGAAGAGACATTAGCAAAAACAATTTTCTAACCGAGATTCCAAATACAACATTGTAAAACTCATATTCTGACTGGTATGAGTAAAAAAAAAGGATAAAATAAAAGCAAACTGAATGTAGAAAGTGTCGAGAATGCTGAGAATTGGCTTTATCAAGGACCAGCAAAACTCTGCATTTTCTCTCTTCCACAAAGACCTAGTTGGAAATGGGTTTCTGCAAAGCCATAGATGCAAGTAATAAGCCCACCAAATAATGTTATTTAGAATATCATGTCCTCCTCAGAGTTGCATGATGAAACACAAGATAAAAATATTTTTGCATGCATCTATAGCTTTCCTGGCCCAACCCATGATCGCCATCTGCTACTAAAAAAAAAAAAAAAAACACAAGTTGAGAGAGTGACTAAATGAATCACAAAGATTATTCAGGAATTTAACATAATGCCAAGTTACCTATCCACCTCAGAGAGAATTTAAACAAGAATAGCAGTACTAAAATATTACAGATTCTTATGCTCCGCAGTGAAAAACTTCTTATTCAAAAAAGCCATATAATATAAAATAATTTTTTTTAAAAAGAACAGATTCCTTAAAAAACTGGAATATTGAACCCCTACTCCTCAACAACTGACTTCACAAGAACAAAAAAAATGATACAACATAAAAAATGCTTTGTGAAGATTATATAACTTTAACAATTAGCTGCAATATATACAAAGTATTCCGGGAGTGCTTTAAGTGCCTAATAATGTAGTAATTACGTTCTTACCGACATAGAAACACATCGTTGATTACAAGAACAATAAAACGGCCAGCAACTTTGCCTAAGTGCCCTAAAAAAAACACTAAAATTCCAAGAAAAGTGAAAGAGAATAAAACACAAAGTTAATAGACTTGCTTGCACCTATTTGCTAGAAGCGAAAAAAAGAATAACTGCTTAAAAAGTTCATAAATTGAACTTGTAACACCCAAGCTATAAGAACAAAGAAGAGAGCTTACCTCTTATGCTACTTTGCTTCCACAACTGTCAAAAAAACATGGCCGCCTTTTCTCTCCTAACTTTTTCCTGGCCACTCCCCTGATGCTGGGGGGCAGCTTGGGAGTGCTTGGAGGCTTCTACACACTGAAAAGGACCCTGCCCTCGGAGTTTTAATCAAGAGAAAAATGCAACTAAGAATCAATTCCTGTTTGTTCAGATAGAGTAGAATTTAACTCTCCAGAATACATGAAAAATATCATCAAATACACAAACAGTGTATTTAATAACATTTATATGTATTTAATTACCTTAGTGTACTTCTACAATCAGTTCATAATCCTATTTATTTTAACGTTAGTTTTGCTTAGGTGGTTTGGCCATGCTGAAAGAATGAGCGATGTATGTGCTTACTAAGAGAAAAAAAATTTCAGCCCTGGTGGTGGCTGGTGGTTGGAAAGAAAGGCAGAGGAAGGCAAATCGCTGTAAATGGAGAAGTTTGATATGGCAACAGTAAATAAATAATCAGTTAAAATGTTATCTGGTGGTTTGTATTTCTTTGTGGAACTAACCTCTGAATCTCAGAGAACTGCTTAGTGACATGTATGTATATGCATGCAAAAATTTGAATTTTAATCATTTACTCCTGTGAACACTTTTTACATTATCACTCACATTTTTCAATCAAACTGTATCATAATATATAGAGATTCAGTACCTCATGGGAGGATCAGATTAATCACATTCAATCACATGTCCGTATTTTAACGTGCGTAATAGCAATTCTAAAAGAGGTACTGAATCTCTATATATTATGTATTTTAACCACATATAACTTGTGACTTCCTTATATAGAAGATATACATGAAGTATCTACAAACTGGATCATTCTATCACTGTGTTCAGGTTTTCTAGCTCTGTTTTCCATGTCAGTTTTAATATTATTATTTTAATAAATCATTAACTTTGTTTTCTGGCAATTTTTAGTCCAATCAATATGTGTAAGGTTTTCAAACTGCAATGTAAAATGAATCTACACACACATTTGACACATAAATTTAAACTCAAATAATCAAACTACGTAAGAAATCATGGATAACATACAACCAACAAATGACTGATAAGATTAATGATAAATAGAAAGATAAAACACCAAGATGATTGTATAAAACCAAACACTGAAATTATCTTACCTGCCCAAGATTTCTAAAAGTTCACCAATACCATTAAAATGTTCTGTTTCGTATATAAACCTGCAGGAAGAAAAAACCAATGCACGATACATTGTAATATTTCAATAAAGCAAAATCTGAACACTGAAATGGTCAGCAAATAAAAACAAATAACAATGCTTAGTAAGGGGCCAAGAAACAAAATCAAAATGGAGTCATATCTCGGTGTGCAGCATTCTACATACATTTATAAGGTAGTTTAAGCTAAAGGTTGTTTGAACCTTTACATTACGTGGCTTATATATTCATAACTTGTTAGAAGTCTAACATTGAAATTACTGTTTCTCACGTTATATAAATCTTGAATGGACAGGTTACCCCTAAACATTGACAACATGTGGTAGGTAATATGAAAAGAAATTTTTGTTAATAATACAATTCACTGTAATGCACAAGGTCAAAATTATACTACTTATGATGGTTGGGTGCAATATTTGCAATATTTTGGTACCTTAAACCTTTTTATGCAAATCATGTGTACAGTATTAATTGTTCTTCAAAAGTTATAGATAAAATTAAATCAATTAACAACGATAATTATAAATTGACCAGCATGGACATTATATCTTTATACCCAAACACACCAGTGAAAGAAGCTATAACTCTGATTAACACAAAGTTACAACAGCAGCACATTAAGGAAGAAGGAGGAAATAGTATTATTAAAGTATTAAACTTTATTCATAATTAACAACTACTTCAACTATAATAAGAAGACTTCCAAACAAAAAAAGTAGTGCACCAATGGGTTCCCTTATTTCATGCTTATTGGCGACAGTAATCCTGGAGGATATCGAAAATGATATACTAGCAACAACAAATCCATACTTGCCAATAATTTATATGAGATACATAGATGACATCTTGATTTTATGGCAATATTCAGAAAACCAGCTAAATGAATTTATACAACAATTCAACAGTTACTATCCGTCCATCAAAGTTGCAGTTCAAAAAGAAACTAATCAACAACTGAATTTCTTAGATATATCTCTTTACAATAAAAGTCCCAAAATACAATATGCTGTTTGCCAAAAATCTACATATGTTCCATCTATTATTCTGAGTAACTCAGCTCATCCCTGGAAGTATAAAACCTCAGCAATTTACTTCTACATTCAACGTGCAATAACCCACTCCTCTACAACTAAATATGAAAAAGCAGAAATTGGTTGGATAAAAAACATAGCTACAGAATTTGGTTGCAAAACAAGTCCAGTTAATTCAATCTACAAAAAGCTTAAAAATTAAAAAATATCTAGCAACGATACACCAAATGAAGAAGAAAATTAAAAATTTTGTGGTAAATTTTCTTTCATGCCACCTATTTCAGACATCCTAAAAAAAGAATGTCTAAAACACAACTTAATCCTAGCAGAAACAGTTACTGATATATCACGTGAAATTACAAAAGATCAAGAAGGAAAAATCAATATTAAACTAAACAGGAGTTTATTCCATTCCTACAATCAAAAATAATCAACCTGATTTAATATATATATATGAAGCTCAAAAAGAAATATAAGGACGAGACCGAGAGTACATATGACAAATTGAAACAGAAGAGAAGAAAGAACAGCTCTAATTCAATATTGTTTAACAAACCAGGCAACCCCTGATTGTGAAAATATAAAACTGTTGACAACATTCAAAGATTGTCAGCAAATTCTAACATCTGAATCAGTTTTAACTGAAAAAAACTAAGAACATAAATTGTAATTTGAATACACCTATTGAGTTGGCATATGCATGGAAACACCTTATTGAGAAAGAAAATCAAACACAAAACAAGAAAAGAAATAAAACATTTAAATGAAAATCAACAGGTGAACCCACAAAATCAACAACAGATGGCACTTGAGGATCACTATGCGCAGAGCAAAGTAAGGGCATGCGCAATCTACTACTTTACTACATCATTTGCCGCGACTCGGCAGATGTGCCGGTGCATGATGTGCAACCATCATATCAACATCAAGTGCAGATGCACTGGGGACTTTCAGAACCATTGACAATGGATGCAGGAAAGCTTGTCGAAACCGGTCTGGTTGAAGAATGACCGAGGTTGCCCCATCACCTTTTTTTTTTTTTTTCATTTTGAGTTCACTTTTGATTTTTGTACCCTTTTTAAATAATTGCTTTTTATGAGTTGAATATCGTTTTGCGATTTTAGCCATTTCAGGTCTTCATTCTTTTGCTATTATGTTCAAGTGTTGATTTAGTCTTGTGGTCCTGCTTGTGCTTTAGACATCAATGAATCTGTCTAAATTTGTTTGCATAGCATTTTGTTCAGTTCAATACGGCTCATCTGTATATCTTCATTGGTACAACAGCTATAATACGAACTTCGCCTAAAAGTATTATGCCTATCACTTATTGTTCTACTCAAGACAATATCTGAAGATAATATCTAGTTATGCTGAAATAGTGATATACAAGTATCACCCAACCATCGTTAAGTAGTATAATTTTGACCTAGTGCATTACAGTGAATTGTATTATTAACAAAAATTTCTTTTCTTTTTCCTACCACATGTTGTCAATGTTTAGGGGTAACCCGTCCATTCAAGATTTATATAACGTGAAAAACAGTAATTTCAACATTAGACTTCTAACAAGTTATGAATTCTACATACATACTTAGAACTCCGGACATAAGGAATAAGGGCCCCAATTTAGTATATCATGGTTTTACAACTCTTGAAAAGCAGTGTGATGTTGTTGACATATCATGCTTTGGGTGATAATGCTTTCTACAGTAGGAAACCAATATGAAATTGTTAGTTTTTGTGCATGAAGCAGTACGATTTCCTTAATAATCTTTAATGCTGAGTTTCAATCATTTCTGCACATGCAAGATCTGTATACAGAACAATCTTTTGTTAAATTTTTTATGCTGCCATAGTGAATTAAAAGAAGAAATGTTTCTTCTGTGCCAAGAAGGGATAGAACTAGTCTTGCTGCTAAACTGAAACTACACAATTTAAAAAGAAATGATGAAAGCACAGTGCCATTGGTTTTCATCTAAAGTTCACCTCTCTGCATACTGAGGTGTGTGTGTATGTGTGTGTTATTGTTGTTAATATTACATTTATCTATATTACTGTACTGCTGGTTCCTGATTTCTTATTTCTTCAAGATAACCACAAAAACAATAAAATTAATGAATTAACAAACAGACGCAATATCTGTTTATGGATTTTAATATTTACGTACAAGCACAATTAAGATGTTTATTCCATGCAACACATGGTGATACACAGGGTGTCCACAAAGCCTGTTTACAAGTTTAAAAATTATTACGAACACAATTGATGGGGTAATTTGATCATATTGGTTGCAATATACTAAGTGATTATCAAAGTTTTTATTGACATTACATTTGTTTAATTTCACGAACCCCGTTGATGTTACAATTTTTGTTAAATAAAATGAATGGCTACTCTTCAAGAAAAGGCACAATGCATAGCCTGGTTTATTGAAACAAAATTGTATATGCAGACTCAGTGAAATTACACGACTAAGTATGGAAAAGATCCACCATCACATCCATCGATTCGCAAGTGGCACAAGAAATTTATGCAGACGGTCAGCGTTGGATAAAGAAAGAACCGGTTAATCAAAAACATTCTATGAAAACATCGATTGTGTGCATGAATCATCTTCTCATAGCTGAATGAAGTTCACCCATACCCCTGCCCAATGTTCGAATAACCCAGTGGTCCGCTGGCCATTGGCCAGTGAAACTTCCGTTGGACCACTGAACTATTGATTTTACTGGCCCAGATGTCAGTAAGTATTTTTTCACCCAATTTGTCACAAGTCAAAAAATGAAGTTCTATTTCTTTTACTTGCTGTATGGCTTTCTTTTTAGGCTGCAAACTAATGATAGGTTTAAAAACAAATATTGGAGATACTTCCATTGAAATGATATATTATTTTCTACATACACACATAAAATGTCTTCATCATTATTATTTTTTATTTTTTTATGGACCGGCAGGCCTTTTGGTGGGCCAGTGGTTTGCAAATGCTAGTGGTCCGCTGGGCCAGTAAAATATTTATTTCTAATTCTAACACTGCCCCTGCCAGACAGTTACAACCACCACGTTCAACAGTGCACAAAGTCATACACAAGTATTTGTGACTATACACATACAAATTTCAACTCTTGCAGACACTTGAACCACATGATAAACCAAGATGCTAGGAAGAATTCCTGAAAATGCAAACTTCCTCATCTCAGGAAAGCTGAACAAACACAATGTGAGGATCTGGGGATCAGAAAATCCCATATGATTAGGGAGATTCAACAGGATAGTCCAAAGGTGAATGTGTGGTGTGGGATCATGTGCAGTAGAATCAATGGGCCATTTTCTTCGTAGAAAAAAAAAAAAAAAAACCCAACAATTTCAGCAGATGTTCATCTTGGATGTTTTCACCAAATATGTGGTACCACAGCTGGAAGACATTCAACCAACCATATCTTCCTGCAAGATGGTGCACCTCCTCATTGGGGATGCATGTTCATGGGTTCCTAAACCATAAACTTCTAGATCGATGGATTGGAAGGGATGGCCAAGTCATTCCCCAGATATCACTTCCATGGACTTCTTCCTATGGGGCTATGTGAAAGGTATTGTGCATCAAACCCAGGTACAGAATGTCAACAACCTGAAACAAAGAATCAGTTATGCCATTGCCACCATTGATGAAGCTATGGTACAGCAAACATGGCGAGAAATCGAATGCCATGTTGATGTGATTCATGCAATTAATGGTGCTCATATAGAAGTGTTTTAAATAAGGCATAAAAAAAAACTTTCACATTTATTCGTCATCATGTATGCAATTGCACAGGTTTATCTGTTCGTTTGTATCTGTAATAGATGTTCAAAGTTGGAAACAGACTTTGTGGACACTCCATATGATGATGTGAAGCTGTGTATAAAAATAAATAACCACTATACTGTTAGAAAGATTTGGAGCACCTACATGAAGTTTTTGGAGGAGCATCGGGATTTAGGTATGACCATCATTTAAGAGAGTTTCATTATAACATGCAAGTCAAATGAAGAGGTACTGTTTTTCAAAGGCTGCATACACCTCTTGTACAAGGCCTATTCCAGAAGTAGGAGCAAACCGAAACATAGCTAATGAGCCCCCAATGATCTAATGCTATAAACTACAAAACTGTTTTTCAGAGGAGAAAATATATTGTGCCCAAAATGTATATTTTCAGAATTAAAAAAAATTTTTTTTTTCAAACCACTACACATTTATTGACTATGTAAATGTCAAAATACATTAATTAGTCTAATTTATGTGATTGCATACAATTATAGAAAATTTATATCAGTGGGTTAAAAAATATGCACTTATTTGAGTTATAAACATGTTCATAAGTAACAAGTTCCAATAACTGATAATTACCTAAGAAATATATTGTTTATCTGTTTCCTAATGAAAGCACGTAAGCCCAAAAATTTTCCGTATATCCTATGCAACACAGTTTTTAAAAATTCTCTTTCTCTTGGGTCTTCACTATCAAATAATTCCAAAAGCTGAAAAGAAAATGATGACAATGAGTTTTTAAATAACAAATATAGCAAATGATGAAAAATATGAAACAAAGCTTTTGTAGCATTAAAACAGATAAAAAAAAATCAATTTTCAGTGTGCGCCATGAAACAAAACCAACTCTCACTACACTCACGGGGACCAGAAAATGTGTGCAGTACTAAATGTATCCAGTAGATGCGACAGTATTCTGTAATTGGACTGCTCTTGCATAATAATTGAGAAAATTCACTCACACTCGCACACACAAAGTGCTCACATATTTATAGAAAGTAAATACACAGATTTTAGAAAATGAAGGAATTGCATGTGTTTTTCTGTCATCAACCTCTGGTTGATATAATCTCTTTCACAGAACTTTCGCTTTGATTTACATATCATATCCTCAAATCACTATGAATACTTGGAAACAATTTCCTGAATACTTATGAATCATCTGTTAAATTAAGGAGACAAAAAGTGCAAAATTGATAATTACGATTTTAACTCTTAAGGAATTCATACGGCAGAATTCTGCTGTTATACTATGGTATCTGGATGGACCTGACAGCAAGGGATACATGAACTCTGAGTTCCCTTGTCAAAGACGCTAGCAGCCTTTAGTCATTACTCAAAAAATTTTGGGATAGACACCATTTCAAGCCAACAGCAAGAATCTCATTGTGAGTAAGGAAACCCCATTTCAATTGGTTGGTTGCCAAACATGAACAATGATAAGCATGGAAGCAATTTTCACTAGCTTATCATAAATGAAAACTCCACATAATCTGTTCAAAACAAGTGGTATTATGTAAAATTCTTGGTACAAGAAAGAGTGGAAGATTAGTGAACTTCTGGAATTAGTATCACTCTTATAATAAAGGAAGATTTTCAATTTGGGGGCAGTTATGATCCTCTATGTGTTATGATTCAGGGCTGACTTTAATGAATCTTGTTAAAAACTGATTATGATACTCAATGCAAGACAAAAGTTTATTTAAATTACTTACATACAGGATCAGTTGTACTAACAGCAGGAGTCATGCTCACGACAGCAACAAAATAAAGAATAGTGTAACAATGGTAGTCAAAAGCTGATCTGTTCTCCATCTGAATACAATAATACATAATAATAATAATAAATGTCATTGGTCTCATTTTTGGCAAGATATGATGACCAAGAACTTGGTTTCATCTTTCATTCTGCCTAAAAAAAAAAGTTACATGAATACTTTGTGATGTCTTACATCTAAGTACAAAACGTGTACAAAACAGTGAGTGGTTTAAATTTGATGTTAGCTCTTAAAAGAAAGTTTACAGTGGCTTGCAATAAAACAACCCTAAAAAAGCATTTATGTAAAAAAATCTGTAAAAATATAAGTAGTGACGATATCTCTTGCTAAAAAATGTTGCATGCAATTAAAACATTTTTTTTACAAGATAACATTTTCACTCAATGCTTATCCCTTTTTGCTACAATTAAAAACAATAAAAAATCAAAAATTAAAATTTCTACCATTTAGCTGTATTAACACAAGCTGAAAACCCAGAAACTTGCAGACAAGAGTAATGAAGTGGGCTTAAAAATGAACTCACAGAAAACAACCTGGATGTACAATATGCTCTTACAAGAACAGAAGATTTAGCAGCTGATGGGAAAAAATCTACATGTAACTAATGTCAACACTCACCTTAGACTACAGATATCAACGACACCCACATCAAACAAGAGATTAATAGAGATATATAACTTAGCTGGAGAGCATTTGGAAAAAACAGGACAATTTTGAATAGAAATTTACCATTATGTCTTAAAAGAGAAGTGTATAATCAATGCATCCCTCCCAGTTCTTACTTATGGATCAGAAATGAACTTCAACTAAAAAATATAACCAGAGACTGAAAGAATCATGGAGAGGTATATGCTTGATATTACCAGGAAAGATAGGAAGAGAAACACATGGATCAGCAAAATGATAAGTTGATGACAACACGATCAAGGTTAAAAAACCTGAAATGGCAATGAGCTAAACATGTTGCTAGAAGAACTTGACCACTGTTAGACAACTGAAATGCTGAACTGGATTTCAAAGGATAGGAAAAGACTCACAAAAAGACCAAGTGGGAGATGAGTAGATGAAATCTGGAAGCATGCACAGTGACATGGAAGAGACTGGCTCAAGACAGAAAGTTGTGGGAAAATATTTAGGAGGCCTTCATCCTGCAGTGAATTGATAATGGTTAACGCACACTCAAACTACGTGTATGGGATTAATGGATATTTATTTAATTAACAAAAAGAACAAACTGTTTTAAAGCTAAGAATTCTGCCTGGGGTGAGGGGATGAACCACTGTACTAATAAATCAGAAGGAGCGCATGAAGCTGGAAGTATCATTTTGATTGTTTTCCAGCGTGTAAGAATAAAAACAAACCAGTTAAAAGTAATATTGGTGTGTAGATTCTGCCTATTCTTCAAAGTGAAAAACTGTTTACAATTAGCTTGCACCAGAAAGAAATATTTCTCTCACTCTCTGTCTCTATCTTTCACACAAATCAAACACCTATGTTTCATCACAACTGCCAAGAAAGAAAAATGTCAAGACAAGAAACTAGTTAATTTTACATAAGTTGTGTCATTACCATTGCCTGGCCTAAGTGAATGACTAAGTCAACCACAGCCACAAAACAAACACAAACCTGCATTTCAATACCATTACCAAACTGGTAAAACAAAACAAATTAGTTTGTTATACAGCTCGACTGGAAAACGTGAGGTCGCATTTCTATTATTTTTCATCTGAAGTTCCTACCCTAGGTGGCACCACCTGCATCTAATTTGGGGTTACTAGCTCCATGAAAGCAAATAAACCAGAATCACACAACAGACTTAGAACCTACATTTGTCATTGCCTTTAAAAAAACTGTATCATTATACACTGCTGGACAAATTGCTAAGGACGGATCATAAACGGCTATATAGCGCAATAAAAAGTAAGTGTGGTTGGATGCCAAGTGAAATAAAATTATGTCAGAATGCCAGGACATTACAAGAAAGACAATTTATTGTGCTCTGAAATCCAGAAGGCTTTGGAACGTGTTCAAGGGACAAACAGGCCATTTTGTGCAGAATACGTAAACGTGAAAAAAATGCAATTACCGTCAGCAGGCGTTCCGGCGTAAGATGTCAATACGGGATATGGCCACCATGGAGGGCGATGGAAGATTCCATACGTCGTGTCATGCTTTGCACAACATTATCAAGCAGCTGTTGGGGTAATTTATCCCATTCCTCTGTCAGTGAACGGATGAAGGTGTCCTTGTTTATTGGAGGGCATTGGCGACCAGCAAGACTCCTCCCCAAAGCATCCCACACATTTTCAATGGGATTCAGATCTGGAGAACGTGCTGGCCATACGAGGCGTTGAATATCCTCGCTCTCAGGACACTCCTGGACAGCGACTGTTCGATGACATGTTGCGTTGTCGTCCATGAAAATGAATCTATCACCGACAGCACCACGGAACATGCGGACATGAGGTAGCAGAACATCATTAATGTATCGTTGGCCAGTCATAGTCCCAGTTGGAAGCACATAGAGGGAAGTACGGCCATTGATCATGATGCCAGCCCATACCATGACACTACATGTCGGATATCGGTCCCTTTGCTGTATGTTTGCTGGACAATATGCAGTACCACTATCACGCCAGATCAGTTGTCGTCCACAATCAGACGATAGACTGTATCTACTCTCATCTGAGAAGAGGACAGCAGACCAGTCGTTATCAGTCCAATTGCGATGTTGATGGCACCATTGCAAACGGGCGGTACGGTGACGTCTGGACAATGGGATGCACACAATAGGACGGCGGGCATATAGTCCTCCTTCATGCAAACGTCTGGCGACAGTTTTTCGAGAGATCCGCTTGCCAGTAGCAGCCATAAACTGATTTGCTACCTCACTAGCTGTGCTGCGCCGGTGTCTTTTTGTTGATAGCACTATGTACCGATCTTCTGCAGGTGTCGTACTGCGAACGACCTCCCCCGTGACATTTGCTACACTCTCCATTTGTTTGAAATGATTTCCAAAGCCTTGAAACAACACTGTGGCTGACGTCGAACTCCCTGGCAACATCTGTTATTTTTCGCCCTTCTTCAATCTTGCCAATAATATGGCCACGCGTAAAATCATCTAGATGATGTCTGGAAGACATACTGAAAATTGCAAGTTCGTCAATTGATTCTTTTTTCCCTTTCAACTTTGCGTTTGAACAACAACGGTCAATACGCGTCAAATCCTTTATATCTCTTATCAGCGCAATGACGTCACGAACAAGTTCGGCAATCCAAAATTTGCATACGCACAACACGTCTTACTGTATTCCGCACTTATGCTAATTTCCACATTTTCCTGCATTCCATTTTATGGTTGCTATTGTCATCCGTCCTTAGCAATTGTCCGGCAGTGTATAAATGTCCATTAAATCTCAAAATATTCAGCCATTTCCTTTTTAGTTCACACTGAGGCATCACTACAAGTAATTGAAATGCAATCTATTATAATGCTGGGTGTATATTTTTCTAAAAACACAACTTCCTCAAATATTTAAGCCAACTGAAAGACCATATCTCAAACTTTGGTTTGAAACTTGAAAGAATATTCTATGTCACCCTGACATTTAAATACTACAAAACTGAAATTCAGTACTGGATCAAACCTACAAAACCAAAATTCTGGTCAAATTCTCCAATAATTTTCTGCATAGCATGGGTAATTTCAGAACTCTTTGAGGTATTCATGAAAAGAACTTGCACAGAATGCAAAGATCTGCTATCATCATTATGTGGCAGATAACTTTCTATTACTCTTGCAAAATTTCAAAGGAACTCGAATTTTTACACAAAACAAAGTATGGATGTCTTCCACAGGCCTCAAAACAAAAATTATGCAGAATTGCAGAATAAGTTGGCAGAAATTTGAAACAGTGTATGTACATAAACACACAAAATAACACATGTATATTGCAGCAATATATATTAAGCTATCGCATGTTTTTCTAGAACAGACACCTAGCCATAGATCAGAAGCCAAAAATTCAAGTCACACAGATAAAATAGAACATACACTAAACATCTAAGTTAGTAACATTTTAAAGCTATTAGCATTTCCTCTGACATGCTTATTGGCATCAAAATAAGATATTCAAATGAAAAGGTAGAAACCATTGCCATGTATTACACACACACACACACACACACACACACACACACACACACACACACACACACACACACACAGGGATAAAATTACCTGAAGAACAAATTTCTGGTCAATAACTTTCTTCCCGATAACTGGCTGGAAGTCTGGGCTCTCCAAGAACCTCAAAAAGAACTCATACACCAACTGAAACAAATTTATAAGAAAATATATAATAATAATAATAATAATAATAATAATAATTTTTATATTAATTAAACAAGCAGGTCTCATGATCACAGAAATAAAAGTTTTTTTATTTGATAGAAAAAACAAAACTCTTTGACATTACTTTGACATATGTTACCAATAAAAAGCAATCTCCTAAATAATAGAAATTACATACTTTTCCATTCAGTTTGTATTAAAGTTTAACTTTCAAAATGGTCCTATGGTATGTGCAGCTACAAAACCAACCTTTCTTAAAAACTTTTTATGAGTAAGGAGAAAAAAATTACATCACAAATTTACACAACTACAGCAAAATCAAAACCTAATGATCTTGCATTTCATATTTCTCCATTTTTACTTCCTTTCTGAACTACTTTGAGTAATATTCTTTCTGTGCTTATCCAAGCATTTAGTAGTGCTGCAAAATGTGCTGCCAATGTAAACTGTGATACCAGGTAATGTGGAAATATGAATTTTGTACACACCAGGAACATTGAAGTGTTTTACTTTATCTCTGTCCAGAAGGATAAGTTTTATGATGGTAGGATTGGATTTGACACCAAACAAATACACATAGGATTTGAAAATTTGTCGCAGCTGGTAAGCACACTGATCAAGAAATTGGACACATCCAGCAAACTGACGTGGTATGTAGACCTCAGTAGAATGGAATTCTTGACATTGAAGTTCTTTATGAGTTTGTCGACCAACCCACTGGGGAATTGGTGGTGAGCAACAACGGTTATAATATTCTTGTATTAAAGAGTGCAAGAAGCAGGATTATTGCACTTAAGTAGAAAGAAATGATAAAATCACCACCATGTCCCATCCAGGGTTCAAATTCAACTACAAAAAGTACAGATGATCAGAAGTTCATACTTCACACAACTCAAGCACTGGACAACCTAAGATAAGAATCAGAATTATAGATATCTGATCCACATCACAGACCTTTCTCTGCATGCAATAATCTTTCCCAAGAATCATAATTTCTAAGCAATTTATGCCTCTAAATACAATATTTGCAGAAAAAACCTTGATGAATTTCAAAAAGAAAATTCTCTTGTTGTTGAAAAGTACCTGGTTCAACATTCATCTGCTTTAGAATTTACAAAAGCAGGTATAAAATGTTATGAAAAAGTATTGAAAGTGTGCATAACACAAATCCATGGTTAAAAATTATAATAAAATATCATGACCTACAAAATTGAGTTATTTCTAGCAAAAAAGGTGGAGAGGCAGCAAAACTAAAACTGGTCTATCAGTCAAAGGTCCTGATATTTGAACTTTTTTAAGCCGCAAAAGCTGTGGTTGTTAGTCAACCCCACATCTTTTTAATGGATCATGAAAAGCAAAAACCAGGGCTAGACTCAAAAAATTAACATTGTGGAAATAAAGATTTCATCCACAAAGCACACGGTAAACACTAAGGTTATGACTCGCAGAAATGCTGTCATTAACTGTCATTTATGTGGAGGGCTTCAAGGAAATTTGTAAAGCATACTGTCTAAACTGGGAACAGAACTATTACCTGATTTTTGTCTGCTCATCATGCACGATGTTGAAGAGGCCAAGTGTAATCTTTTAGCCTCATGTTTTTTTTGTTTTGTTTTTTTAAGCTATTTTAGTTTTTCGTTTTTTGAATGTAAATTTAAAAAAAAATTCAATGAAATTTATGAAATTTCATTGAATTTTTTTAAATAATAAAAGCCTTTGAATACTTTATGCCCAAGTAGATATTAGTGATTATTTGCATACAGTGCATATATCAGGTCGTTTGGAAAATAATGGCCGATTTTCTGAAGTGCAACACTCAACTCACCCACAATGCTTGCAGACCCTCTCGCAGAGCTATTTGTACGAGTTGAAGGGTAACTCAGACGTCACATACATGCCATGATTGATAGAGCTGCAGTCATTGTTACTCACATAAGAGTGGTCTGTAAAACATGTTAGGAAGGAGTGAGTTGAGAGTGATTCTTCTTCACAAGTTCAAATTGGGTCATAATGCGGTACAAACCTACCATAATGTGGTCGAGGCATGGGGAGAGGTGGCAACATTTGAATTTACTGTTCGTCGGTGGTTTGAAAAGTTTCATTCCAGTGACACAAGCCTACAAGATGAGGAGGGCCGAGGGCAACTTCGGTCATTGATAAAGACGCTCGGAAGGCATATCCTCGTCACAGTCAGAGAACTCACCAAACAGTACAATGTGTCGGTGTCAACCATTTCTGAACATCACCACCAAATTGGTAAGATCAAGAAGCCTGATATGTGGGTCCCACATGAACTGACGGAGCATCAGAAATAATGGATTGTGATGTGCAGTAACCTTCTGCTTTACAACAAAAAGGATCCCTTACTTGATTGCATTGTAACCAGTGATGAAAAGTGGGTGGTACACAACAACCGTTAAGCGATCTGGACAGTGGCTGAACCATGGCGAACCACCGAAACAACGTCCTAAACCAAGGCTGACACCAAAGAAGGTTTTGTTGACAGTGTGGAGGACTAAGTAGGGCTCCTTGTTTCTTTAATATCTTCATGATTGCTTAGGCCTATGGTCTGACTTTTTGCTTCAATGATATTTCAAAACTCTGGTAAAACTCTAATGATCACCACAGCCTTGTACCCCCACCCCTCTCCGATTCTGTGCTGATCATTTGGGGACTGATCTGAATTTCTGAAAATAATTTGCAATTAAAATCAACAGAAAAAAAAATGGGTTGAGGTGAAAGTGTTCTGACACTGGCTGAATGCGGAAATGTGCTAAATATAACTTCAAAAGCAAAACAAAAAACAATATGCTGCTGTAATTTGGTAATGATAATAAACACAGAGTAAAAATGCTCTGTAATTTAGTAATAATAATAATAATGATAAAAATCGAACAAGTTAAAATGCTGTCATTTGCTTCTATACAAATCTAACAATGCCCTGGATAAAGTTAAAGTCCTGGGAAAATCAACAAATTAAATTGCAAAGTTGTGCTGTTGTTATTATTAATCCCTCATTTACAATTAAACAATGTCCATGAGATCAAACTACTTCAGCTTCATGATGACTGCATCAGGATTTCTGTAGAGGTTCTTCTTGGAAAAGTTGGTACTGTCGAGAAAATGTTGTGGTGAGGCCTTATGCTGATTGGAATTTTGCACAAGTTAGAAAATTTAGGAAGAGCTTTCAAATAGGATGGATCTAAAGGTTTCCACTTTTAAGTGTGATTATGATGTTTTTTTCTCATCGGGATAAGCTGATGCAAAGTAACTGACCAAAACTTGGTCAGTTACTTTATACCAGCCACATGAGAGATGCTTACTCCAATTATCTTCAGTTTTTTTTTTTTTTTACAAGTTACTGGAATTCACAAATAAACTGCCTCAATTAGGAAGCACAAAGTAGCACAGTGTTCAGTTTAGTAGTAATTCTGGCAACACAACTATCTCTCTCTGTTGGCAAGTATTTCCTAAAAATATCAGTTTTACTCTCAGAATAAGGGCCAGGGGGGGGGGGTCACCAATGAACCCATTTTTACAAAATCTGGGGGCCCACAATCTGCTATGCACTGTGTCTGATCACCTTATATAAATAGTTATTAAGCACCACAGAAAATTTCAGTTTCAATGTTGGCACTTACTTTAAAGGTCAGTACACCAACAAATGGAAAACTGCTAGTATACAAAATAAAGACACATCAAAGCTTTTGAAGTCTGAACCTCAATTCCTTAGAAAAAGGGGAAAAAATGTTGCAACTTACTCCATCACAAAACTAACTATACTTTGACTCAACACTTTGTCACCTAAATCCTCACTGTGAGGTATTTCAACCACATGAACTTCCAACAAAATAAGCATTGGGTTGATGCATACGTTCATGCCGTTTTTTTCACCGCACTACAGGAATGTACTACATCAGAAGGAGAAACAGAATCAATCAACTATGTATTCCCCACCCTATTGTTTACGATGGTGTCCCAATGTCTAGATAGGTCTGCAATGCCATTCTTGAAAAAACGTGCAAGTTTTGCTGCAAAGAAATCATCAAGGAAATTTTGAAGATCAACATCATTGTTGAACGTTCTGCCATAGAGTGCATTTGACAGAGATCGGAACAGGTGATAGTCAGAAGGGGCGACATCTGGGAAATAGGCCTCATGTGGAAGGATCTCTTATTTCATGTCCTAAATGGCCATTTTGGTCATGTTTGCACTGTGAGGGCATGTGTTATCATGTTGGAGGACACCATGCTGGCAATGTGGCCGTTTCTGCTGAACTGCTACATCCACACGGCAGAGTTACTCACAATAGAGTGCAGTGTTGACGGTCCGATTCCTTGGCAGCACTTGCCAGTGAATAATGCCTTCCATGTACCACCAGACACACAACATGATCCTCGCAGGATGAAGGTCACGTTTTGGATGTGGTGTGGGCGTCTTGTTTGGGCTGGACCAATCCCTTCGACGCCTGAAATTCATGTACAGGCACTACTTTTCATCTCCAGTAACAATATAACAATATGTGACGGAAAGGGTTTGTGTTGCCGAGAACGTCCGCCATAACAGGCGAGCAAGAAATCACATATGGCAACACGCTGATTCTTGTTGTCCTCGGTGAGAGTGTGAGGCACCCAAGACCCCAATTTCTGGACCTTTCCCATATGTTCCAGGTGTTGCACTACTGTGGCATGATCACAGTCCATCTCAGTGACCAATTCATGTGTGGTTTGACGGGGATCCAAGTGGATGAGATGGTTCAAATGATCCTCATCAAAGCGAGATGGACAACCTGAGCGTGGAGAGTCGTCAAGGTCAAAATTGCCACTGCAGAACCACTCAAACCATTTGCAGGCTGTCCTCGGAGCAACAGCATCCTACCCATACATAAATTTGTCGAGTAGCCTCAGCAGCTGTGGATCACTTGTTAAAACTCGTAGAGGAGCAGATGTCGGAAATGTTTATTCCTCTCTACTTGACACTCCATACTTTCAGACCTGAAAATCGAAAAACCATTAGCCACGATCACACAAAGCAATATGATTTAGATACATGATACTACTGGCTACATTTTGATATACAACTGGCCATCTGAACCATCACTACTGACCTAGGAAACACTCATGAACTTATTATGCATCAACCCAATAGGTGGTGCAAAGACAAAGAATGAACCATTTCTGAACTCGAAAGATGACAAGCTATCCTGTGATGGAGTATACCCACCTTAGCAACTCGGCATTCTGAAGCACATGATCAGTACCTGAACAATTGTCAGTGTTCTGGTAAGTGCAGATAAGACTGGTCTGTTATTCTAGATTAGTAGCCCGTAACTGTCTCAAACCAGTATCAAATGAAATGAATTCCCATATTTGCACCCTGATTATTTCTGAATCAAATTAGAGAAGCTGTATAAAATTTGGGATACACACAGCTAGCGATTTGGCATCAGTCAGAATGAACACACCACACTTCAAACACTTGTACACAATGCATGTATGACTGACTATAAAATAAATGACATATATGTCAGTTCTGGTTGTACCTGTAAATGTGGCCACGATGCTTCTAAGGTTGGATCATCTTCTTCCGGGTCAAAATCTGGATTCTCACTAGGTGGCAGTGTGCGGAATAAATTGCATGCAATCTGAAAATTATAGAACCTTAATATTTAATTAACAGAAACAAAAACAATCAACAGTTCACTAGAATAAATAATTCAATTTCACAAACAGTAAAAAATGGATACATAATTTATAATACAGAAAACCATAACAAAATGTGAAAAACATGGAAAAAGGACATAATTTTAGAATAGTAACATTATACTTAAACAAGTTAGTAAAATCATGAAATGCATTGATTATGATACACTTTCCAACATACCAGAAATTATTATTCAAGCTATGAGGATAATGGCTGTGGAATAAATCTCACTATTGTGCCCTGACCTTTGATCCCATTTCGATGATATTCAACAGAACCGGTTAAGTATACTTCCGGAACAACATGATGAAGTTTACTGTGGAATTAACCTTTTTACAGGTCTTATAGAGGTTATTATTAAAAAAAGTTGGTGGTCAAATTTTTGAACTAAAGCCTAGTTCGAAAATTTGACCACTAACTTTTTTTAATCTAGTGACGTAGTCTTGATGACGAACTAGGCTTTAGTTCGAAAATTTGACCACCAACTGTTTTGGATAATAACCTCTATAAGACCCGTAAAAAAGTTAATTCCACAGTACACTATGAATAGAGGTGCCATAAATTCATTTACAACTATGATAAAGCTTTGTCTCAATCGAGGCATGTTTTCACAAGTTATAACGTATAAGGGCGATGGAATGGATCCCGCTCGTATGTCCTGACCTTTGACACCATTTTTCCCATTTTCAATAGGGTTCACCCCCAGGTGGTCCCCTACCACATACAACAATTTCATTGAAATCGAACCATTTTTACATAAGTTATGACGCATAAAGGCAATGGAATGCATTTCTCCCCTAAGTCCTGACCTTTGACCCCATTTCGCACATTTTCAATAGGGTTCGTCCCCAGGTGGTTCCCTACCACATACTAAAATTTCATCGAAATCGAACCATTTTTACGCAAGTTATCGTGCGGATGGACAGACAGACAGACAAAGCTGGAGTATATACGCTTCTTCAACCTATGGTTGGAAAGCGTAAAAAAATATAGATCAAGACAAATTCATACCCACACGAAAATCTTAAAAACTTACAGAATGTTTCAAATGATGCTCAATTCTTTTACCAGGTGGACAATACATCCATTAACCATACAAATCCCCTCCCCCCAAATGATAGGATACTTACTGCGATCCACAACTTCTGCTATTCAGGTAATAGCTAAAAAGAAGTTAAAACTCCACTGAACATAAATATTTTCTGAAACAGAAGGTATCTTAGAACTAAACACAAACTGATCTGTGAACTCTTGCTGCACATACAACAAAATTAATCTTCAGTGCAATTCCCCATGGTGTGTGGGGGGGGGGGGGGTGGGGGGGCCAGCTTGCTGTAGAAAAGAATGAAGGTTCTTCATTGCTATACATCTAACCAAATGATTGCATGACAGAACAATCTCTTCCCTTCCTGAGCTGTGTCTAGTTACAGCAGTGTTTGGCTACATATCATCCTTAAAAGGCTATAACTCCCTCATTCAGTTTTCTAATAACATTTTAACTATCATGGTTTAAAAAACATACAAATTGCATCAAGCCTCAGTTCAGAATGTTTTGTTGTTATTTACGAAGAATGCAATTCGCAGGTAACACATGTAGGTCATCAGTACAAACACGCCATAGTTATGTAAAGAAAATAAAATTTTCTTTACATGACAAAAGTGTGTTTGTACTTCAGAATTGTGTAAGTATGCTACTCCCGGGCACATAATCGTATTTACATGGCATGATGTACACTAGTGGCCAAAATTATAGAAACCTTTAGGGAAATTTGTATTCCAAAGTTTTCAAGGCTCATAACATGTCTTTTTTATAATAATGCTGTAAAATTATACATAATTAAAAAATAACTTAATGCAGAATGTGATGCAACAAACTGTGTCGAATTATCTGTACTTTATCAAAAGTTATAGCCAAATAATCAGAAAAAGAAAATACAACTGCCTTATGTAACAAGAAGTGGATTTTCTTAACTCAAAATTGTTCTGCGAGCCAATCAGGAGTTATTAAGACACAGCATGGAATCAATGAGGTGTTAGTATCAGTCAGCTCCCATTTCCAGGTATCAGAGCTAATAACAGAACTCCTATTCAGTTGTGTGAGGTTCTTCAAGTTGGCCACTGATTTTTTCCCGAATTTTTCTATTCCTTGAGAACTTGGTAAGCTGTTTAACTTAGTACGCTGACAAAGAGTGAGAAGAGTTTACTGGTAACTTAGAAAGTTATTGTAAAATATAATACTAACTTTGCATGAAGAAGGCTACACTTATGAGGAAATCATATGAAAAGTAGGTGGGAATCTAACCAAATGAGGTATTTCTAAATGGTGCAAGAGGTACAAGCAGACTCAGTCAATTCAAAACCAAACTGGTAAAGGGAGGACAAGGTACACAACAGCACGTGGTGATAGAAGAATTAAGACTGTGTTTAAGTGACAGAAGAAAACCATGCGAGTCAATTAAAAATTAATTGTCTCAATGTGGTTTGAAGATGAGTGCTAGGACTATTAGACACAGACGTCCCATGTTCCATTTCGTACAGAAGAAAGCAACTGAATGTTGAGGGCTGCTACAACATATTCAAGGACTGAAGATACCTCATAGACCTTGTCACCAACCCTGTCACCAGCTGGACACATGTGGGAGAGGCAAGAGCATAGGCCTCTGTGAAGCTGGTCTGCCAATCTGCTGAATCACGGCCCATGTGCATCAGAATGCAAGAACAGTTACGTTGTTGGCGATAATGGTTACAAGAAGGCACCGCCAACTACCATAGTGGGACTGGTGCAGTTGGGTGGACATAACGCATGCGTAAATAGGAGTATTTGTTGTCAGGCAATTGCAGAGCCACAAGGTACAACATAGAATATTCAACAGGCTGTAGTGGCAATTATAGAATGTATCTAATATCTTGGATGGTGAATCGAAGATTGGCTGAGGCAGATCTGCGTCGACTGCCATTGACCATACAGCATTGCCAAGCTCAGCTGAAGTGGTGTCGCAATAGAGCTGTGGCAACAGGAATAGCACCATGTTATGTTCAGTGATGAGACCCAATTCTGTCTCAGTGCTGATGATTGTCTATTTGGCAATCACATGATCACAGGGAGAATACAGCTGTTGTTCACCAACAAGGCATCATCCCATGGGGTGCCATTAGTTACAACAGCTGGTCATATCTGATATGCATAATAAGCATGGGGACAGCACGGCGACATGTGAATTTCAGTTATAAAAGCTTGTGTTATTGCCATTTCTGAGTGGTGTCCTGGTGACTGTTTTCCAACAACATAACATTCGGCCACATACCACTAACATCTCCTGTGCACACCTACAAGGAGCCCAACATGCTTCCATGGCCAGAATGATCTCTGCACCTATTCAGCATCACTGGATGGCACTTGCAAGCCTCTGCTTGTCAGATGCCCTGGAATGCCACTGAATTATGGGACAGGCAAATGCTGAGTGGTTCTCAATACCCCAGGACCCCATAAAAGGGCTGTATCACTCCATGCCAAGCTGTGTGTTCGATTGCATCACAAAACAGGATGGTCATACAAGGTAATGACTACTGTCTTGTAGCCTGTCAAACTGTTGCACTACTTCGGAAATGCAATCATGTGCTACCCAGCTCATATTCTAGTGGTGTGCAAAAGTACCGTATCACTTGCCTTGCAAAAACCGTGAATTTTTAAATTTAACTCCTTCTTTAACGAACTAATTTTCATAGTTATTTCATCGTTTATGTCATTAGATGTGAAATTCAATGGAGATTTCAGAATTGTCTTGGTTTTTCCTGTAGCTACTTCTGCTTTTAAGATATAACATAAAATATGAGATTTAACAAACACATTGAATACAAATTTGAAGTTGTGATTCTGTCAATTGGTGTAAATTATGACGAGAGTGGTAAGTCAAATAATATCCGAAAGCTTGAAAATTCCGTCGTCCTAGAGCGGGAATTGACCTTGAACCCACATCTCCCGATTTGTGCCCGAGTATGCTAACCACTACATCATCCAGAACGACCAAGTCTCAAGTTTTCGACAACGCCTCGGAACTATGATCTTGGAAATGTGCCGCTGTAGAGAGGATGTATCAAAAGTGGTGCACAGATGGCCAAATGACGAACCGTCGTCCAGCCATATGTCATCCGCAGTTCACTGATCCCAGAGGGGTGTGGAGACTGTCGCACATTGTTCACAGCGACCACAGGTGCACAGTGCGACAAATTGCTTGCAGCTACCACAGTGGTGATCAGGGCAATGTGTCACAGCACATAGTTTATCGCAGCCTTCTGCGCATGGGCCTTCGTAGCCGAAGACCCAGCCAGGCCTCCATGCTCACTGCACCTCATCGCCAACAACTCATGAAATGGGCCCAAGACCATCGAGATTGGACCATGGATGATTGGAAGAAAGTGGCCTGGTCTGACAAATCAAGATTCCTGGTGCATCATGTAGATGGCCGAGTGTGGACATGCTGATTACAAACGAAGGCCATGGCACCTGAATGCACTGTTGGGCCGAAACAGGCCGGCGGGGGCGGTGTTATGCAGTGGGTGATGCTTTCTTGGGACACTTTAGGCCCCATTATCCCAATAGCACAATGCCCGACAGCTTTTGGGTATCTGAACGTTGTTGCAGACCAAGTTCACCCATTCATGGCAACTGTGTTCCCTGTTGGTGATGGCCATTACCAACAGGATAATGCACCATGCCACACTGCCAGATTTGTCAAGGAAAGGTTCCACGAACATGCTGCTGACTTCTTGTTAATGCCCTGGCCTCCAAATGTTCACCTGACAGGAACCCAATCGAACATTCGTGTTTCGACTTCGGAAAAGCGGGTTCGCGCTAAATCACCGCCACCCCGAAATGTACAGGAACTGGAGGACCTGCGGTTGACATTATGGTACCAGATACTCCAGGATACCTATCACCACCTCATCAAATCGATACCTTGCAGAGTTGCCGCTTTTTGCGAGCTAAAGGGGGTCCTACAGCTTATTAGGTAGGTGGTCATAATGTAATGGCTCATTGGTGTAAATGGAAAGACAAATGAGGTGATTGAAGAAATGAACAAGTATAGATTGGGTCTGCTGCGTGTATGTGAAACTAAAAAGAAAGAAATTGGTGGGATAGAATAAATGAAAGGAAAGGTAAGTGTGTGGTCTGGAGTGTTGGATAATGTGAGAGGACAGGCTGGTGTAGGTGTGATTTTAACTGAAAACATGAAGAACAACTTGATTCACTACAGCTGCATAAGTGAGGGAATTCTTTGAATTCATTTGAAAGCGAAACTTCAGAGAATAATAATTGTTGTAGTGTATGCTCCTTGTGACTCAGAACTTTTTGATAGGAAGGAAGATTTCTGGAATGAACTAAAAGCTGTTAATTAATGACTTCATGGCTTCCTCTTACTACTTTCAGTATTATAATTATTTAACGGGAATTATCGAGGATAAATTTATTAAGGTACATTACCTCTCAAATTTTCGATCTATACACTAGATCATCTTCATGAGTTCTTGCATCTTATTACTTCCACAGGTCTGGTGACCAAGCCTGGTGGATTTTCCTTCCAGCATGGTCGTTGATGTTGCCACCTTGTGTCTTATAAATTTCCAGGGATTCCTCTAATCTCCAGATAATTACATGGGATTGATGTTTGATCACTTTTATGGAGTCTCAGTCCATTTTGTGGCCAGTTTGTTGTATGTGCCTGTCTAATCCTGTTTTATTTGAAATGTTCCTTATTGCTGCTTTGTGTTCCTTAATTTTGGTGGTTAAGATGATCTAGTGTATAAATCGAAAATTTGAGAGGTAATGTACCTTAATAAATTTATCCTCGATAATTCCCGTTAAATAATTATAATACTAAAAGCTGTTTTGAGCCAGTTCGGTGCTAAAGAGAAAGTTATTATAGCAAAGGATTTCAATGCTGGAGTACGTTCAGAATGGGATTCTCGATAATGTTCTGGGTAAGTTTAATGATCCTGGTGCGACTGATAACAGTAAAAGATTAATATTTGAACTCTGCATTGAAAATGTATTAATTACTTCTGAAGAATTCTTCAGAAGTAAGCAAATGTAAAGAATTCTTTACTTCTGAAGAATTCTTCAGAAGTGAACAAAACTTTTGAATTTAAGAATTACAAAAACAAGTTACAAAACATTTAAGAAATCTTCAGAATTCTTCAGAAGTAAACAAATTTTTTTAAATCCTTTTATACATTGAGAACAAGCCTTGACTAAGATCAAGAGGCCAGAAGTGTCTGTAAAAATCCAAAAAAACTCAGAGGAAAGAAAGATTAAATGAAAATTTCTTTAACTGGAACTAGAACCAAACTTTGTTATATAATGGTGTGATTGTGTTTTATAAAGTGGCTTTATGACAAATACATTTTGTTCTTTTCAGAATTATCAGTGATCACTGACCTACTCACTCCTATTCCTTGCATTCTTTAACAGATATTTTATTCTGCCCTTTCAGTGGCCATGTTTGTCCATTTTTGGCATAAGTAGTTTGATTATTGTCTGGAAAACATGAGCAGGGCTTGAAAAATATCTGAAAAGTTACATGCCCGCTCCATTCGTCCTGATAATGCCGAGCCAATAGCTCTGCGAAACTATAGTCGATATATAATACACCTTTGATTGTGGTAAACGTTGGTATTTTTATTTTATCTCAAAACCACAAGTTTCGTAGTCATAAATTTTATGTAAAGAACAACAATGTTGAACCTAAAAACCTGTCTGAGCTTGATCAATACTTAGTCTCACAAAAACTTTATTTACAGACTAAAAGTTTTTAATTGCAGCACGAGACTAAGTACTGATCATGCTCAGACAGTTTTTTAGATTCAACATTGTTGTTCTTTGTGATTACGATTAGCACGATTTTTTCTCCTACTACTTATATTGTAAGTTGGTATGTCTAAGAAGGCTTTGAAAGCTTATCCCACACGAAGCCTCCCAGTGGAGCCCAGACGAATAAAAATGCGGACAACAGACATATGAGGGCTGTAGATGACGTTTTGAGCTTTGGTCAAGAATTACACAACTTGATATCAATTTCAGAACTTCTTTTAATTGTTTCTCCGATGGATCATTTTTTATTTCTTTATAGGGTTCTTCAGAAATAAAGTTTTCGAATTTTGCCTCAACGTTTTTGGTCCAGAATAACAACTTGTCCTCCTTTATCTGCTTTAGTAATGATAATATCACGATCTGACTGTAATTTTTTTAGAGCATTATGTTCTTCCTTGTTGAGATTGGGTTTAAATGGTGGAAAGGACTTTGACGTTATTATCTGGCTGACAAATTGTCTAATTGATTCTTTTTGATCAATGTTTAGATCACTTTTTATGAGGGACTCCTCAATCGACACAATGACATTGGATACTGGTACCTCTTACGAAATCGCAAAATTAGAATTGTAACGTAAAATCCGTTTTTGATTTTCGCTCGGCTTAAAACCAGAAAGGTTAGATATTACTTCATTATCCATAAAGGCATCCTGAGTTTGCACAGCAGAATTCTCTTTATTATTGTCGTTATTCGATAGTTTTTCAAATTTTCATTCTAATGTCATTTTATGAGTAAATGACATATTGTAACTCCTAGACCAAGTTTTGTCGTCCTGGTCAGAAAAATCTGGTAACATTTTACCCAGTAAAAGATGTACGTCATACAGTTCGACCTCAACATTTGCAATATTTTTTCTTGTGTCCTTAATAATAGCTCGTAATAGTGCAAACAATGCATTATACACTCAGTGGCCACTTTATTATGACCACCCCCTCAGTACTTCATTGGGCCACCTTTTGCCTTTAATACTGCGTCGATTCTTCGTGGCATGGACTCCACGAGATGTTGATAGGTGGTTTGTGGAATCTGAGACCATGCTTGATGAATAGCACTTTCCAGGAGTGTGAGATTGCAGGGTTGTGGATCCAGCTGTCTGATGGTTCGTTCAACTTCATCCCACAAATTCCTAATGGGGTTGAAATCTGGAGATTGTGGGGGCCACCTAGCAAAGTAAACTCACCGGCATGTTCCTGAAACCAATCCTGTACAATCTTGTTGAAAGTAGCCATCGCCATTGGGATAAACCATCCCACATGACAGGATGCACTTGGTCCGCAACGATATTTAGATATGATGTGCCAGTCAGACGTTGATCAACACGAATTAAAGAGCCCAAAGCATGCCAGGAAAATATTTCCCAAACCATAATGTTGCCTCCACCAACTTGAAGGGTTGTAGCAATGCATTTGGGGTCCATGCTTTTGTGCTGTTTCCGCCAAATTCTCACTCGGCCATCGGCATGGTGCAACTGAAAACGTGATTTATCGGACCACATAATTTGTTTCCAATTATTGACTGTCCAATCCCTGTGCTCCTGCGCAAACTGGAGACGTTTTCTCTTGTTAACTGCAGGCGGCAAAGGTGTTCGAACAGGCCTTCGGCTGCCATATCCCATCCGATGCAGTGTACGGCGAACAGTGCGTGCAGAGATCATTTGAGGGGATCCTTAATTAAGATGGTCTATAATTTGCTGCACTGTTGCCTTTCTGTTGTCTGTTACCAGTCTGGACACTCTCCTTTCCTCTCAAGCAGTCACTAGTCGATGACAACCACACATTGCACGTAGAGACCCAGTTTTTTGGCTGACAGTCTAGTCTTTAAACACTTTAACAACAGCTGCTCTGGAACATTTCATGAATGTGGTGGTTTCAGTGATACTCGCTCCATGGCTCTGAGCTCCTACAATCATCCCACGTTGAAAGTCCATCAAATCGCATTTTTTACCCATCCTGTCACCCAAAAAGCACTTCTACTACTGTCGCAAGAACTAAGCTTTCCCTTTTTATACTAGCCTTACGCTCTGGCGGCAACAGCGTGCAACCATAGGTCATTTGCTTAAAATTGTCAGGTGGTCACAATAAAGTGGCAACTCAGTGTATATGACTTTCTTGACGTTGTAGGAAGTTCGTAAGTTGCATTTCACAGATATAAAATTTGGTAATATCTGGCATTTCTTACATTGAAGCAAGAAGTTTAAGTGGTTCAGTAATCTGAACTTCTTTATCCTCAGCTTCGAAAAACGGTTGATGGTAGCAGGCAGTGAGTTCGCCATAATCAAGATTAGGAACTTTGTTGTTATGTTCCTGAAAAGTCGATATCAGTATTAAATAAGTCCAAAAACGGGAGCGAAGCAAGATGTTATATTACTGTCTCCCATTGTAGGATATCTCAATATATTTACGCACTAAATTGTAGTCGTAGATCCAGTTGACACCTAAAATTATAAATAATTTATGACAACAAAACTTGTGGTTTTCAGATAAAATAAAAATACCAACGTTTACCACAATCAAAAAGGTTTATTATATATCGACTATAGTTTCACAGAGCTATTAGCTGCAAAACTATAGTCGATATACATCATCAAGACGAATAGAGCAGAAACATTCAAATCATTGTGACATAATCAGAGTTCTGACGGTCACGGTTTTTGGTGAGCTGTTTCCACACGCTTGAAAGAAATGGAGTCGAAGTCATGTCATTGACAAGCTGTGAAGAGTTCTGTGGAAGATTTTTCCAACAGACGGAAGGCCTTGCGATGGGTAGCCCACTGTCACCTATTTTATGTGAAGTCTATATGTGTCACTTTGAGGACAAACTCTTTCAGCTTGTTACATTTGACCTATGGATTCGATATGTAGATGATACCTCTGTTCTCTGGAAGGGTATGAATTTGGAAATAACTGAATTAAAATGGCTGCTTACCATTCCTTGACGTCCTTGTGTCACATTCTGAAGGATCCTTTATAACAACAGTTTATCGAAAACCATTTGCTGTTTCCTTACCCCCACATGCAAAATCAAATCACCCATGGAAACAAAAAGTCTGCCTTCTACACATATGTATATCATGCAATAAATATATGCTCAACTGAGGATTCCTTACAGAAACAGCTTGATTCTCTTAAACGAATTGCTGTACACAGAGGATATACCCATTCCATCATAGACAAACATGTCCAAAAATTTAGGAAACTGAAGCCTGTCTGCTCACTTACGCCAATAGACAACCCAATACGGCATAATTGGGTGGTTATTCCCATTTGCTCCACAGATTTGCTTCAAAATTTTAAAAATCCTCAAGAGTTTTAATTTCAAAGTTATTTTCAAACCCATAAACAAGATAAATTTTTACGGATCAAAAGACTACGTCGAAGACCTAAATTCCCGGGGAATTTATCAGATACCTTGTGAATGTGGACTTTCATATATAGAACAGACTCGCATGGCTTTAAATTTCCGTGTGAAGGAACACAAGACTTACGTATGGAACTGTGAACTAAAGAAGGCGTCTACAGCCCAACATTGTCACGAAACCAACCACAAATTTTTGTTTGAAAACGCTACGCTCATTGATAAACCTGATTCGACTATCAAGCTTAATGTATTAGAAGCTTTCCACATATACCGGAACTCTTCACAGCTTGTCAACGACATGACTTCCACTCCATTTCTTTCAAGCGCATGAAAAAACTCACCATAAACCGTGACCGTCAGAACTGTGATGATGTCACAATGATTTGAATGTTTACGCTCCAGTTGTTCTGATGATGCCGAGCTAATAGCTCTGCGAAACTATAGTCGATATACACTATCTACCAACAAGTAAGTGGACACCTGTGATAGCAAAGGAAAACAAAGTTTATTCACCTTCAATAGTTGGTGGAGCCTCCACGAGCGGCGATTACAGCTGCGACCCTCCGGGGCATACTCTCAACCAGGCATTGTATGACGGCTAGTGGGTATTTTCTTCCATTCGGCTTGGAGAAGACAGGTCAGTTCCTTCACCAATTTCGGACGGTGGGGCACCCCTTAAGTCGACGCTCCAACTCGTCCCAGAGGTGCTCGATAGGGTTAAGGTTCGGGCTCTGTGCAGGCCAGTCCATTCGATTAACTCCATTGTCACCATAACAAGCCATGGTGGATCTCGCAACATGACAGGTGGCATTGTCATCCGTAAAGTAACATGGGTTCATCCCGTAAACCTGCCACAACGTAGGAAGTGCATGGTCATCCAAAATGGTGCAGTAGGTCTCGGCATTGAGTCTACCAGGAATTGCGACCAAGGGTCCCGTGCCATACCAGGAGAAACGCCCCCATAGCATAATTCCACCGCTGCCAAACTTCACAGTTGGCACAATACATTTTGGCAGGAGGCGTTCTTCAGGCAGACGCAAACCCAGACCCTGCCATCCGAATGGTAGAGGGTTAACCTTGATTCGTCGCTCAAGAGAACCTGTTTCCACAGTTCAACGGTCCACTGTCGACGTTCTTTGCATCACGTTAGCCGAGCAGCGCTATTGGACTTGGTGATCAAAGGCTTGTGGGCGGCAGCACGTCCATGATAACCGAGCAGATGGGCTTCCTAACTGATGGTATTCATTGAAAGAACACTCCCGGATGACTGTTGAAACTCCTCACGGATGTGGCCTATCGACTTGGTGCGGTTCTTCCAAATTTCTCTGGCCAACACCCATCGGTCCCTAACTCCCAGTTTCGTGGGTCTGCCGGGTCGGGGCACATTCCGACAATCACCTCTCATCTTCTACTCGCCAATCACGTAGGCCACTGTCAATTTTGGGTACTTCAACTCGATGGATGTGTCACGCATGGATCAGCCATTTCTGCGATACCTGACGATTACACCTTTCTCGAAATCAGAGAGCTCCGAACTGCTAGCATCTTGCATGCGACTGGTTGCATTGTTGTTTCCCAAACGATATTTAACGGCGGCGGCCGTGACGTGTATCAGGACCGCAGATATATCGCCGATTGCAGGGGTGTCCAATTACTTGTTGGTAGATAGTGTATAATAAACCTTTGATTGTGGTAAATGTTGATATTTTTATTTTATTGTTCTTTGCAATGTACAATGTTACAATTCAAAAATTTGATAATATAGATATTTATTCTATATCAAATTTTTGAATTGTAACAACATTGCAGGTTGCTATCTCTAAAAAGGCTTTGAAAGCTTAGCCCAGACAAAGCCTCCGGTGGAGCACGATAGCTCAGCTTAAATTGTGTGCATTAGTTTTACGCCATTAAAAGGAAGTGTTTTAGTTTAAAGAAATGATATTATTTTGTCCTTGGCACTCCGTAACAATAATACAACTCCTGGTGATTTAGCAGTGAAATAAAACACGGACATACGATGACTGTCTTTTTTTCTTGCAGTAGAAAATTCTATTCCAAACTTTATTTTTAAATTCAGTTGCCCAGAGTGGGCAACTAAATTGTTTTCTTACCTGCCCAGGCCAATAATTTATATGCCTCAGGCATCTCCCGCATGGTGTTTTTCAAGCCCTGATGTGCATGTGTTTTTAATTATTGCAGCAACTGAATGAATTTTTCTTTGTGAGATGTTTTCTTGTACAATTTTTTCAATAATTTAGAAGCAAATGCAAATTCAGAATAATAATCTTTGGCTCATATTACCCTCAGCACTAATATGATTTTGGTATTTATGGTAACTTTTATCATTTCCATGGTTTACTAATTCAGAAAATTTGCAATATCAGCATCACCACTCCACTATATTCATAAATATGAAAACTGCATATTCTGTACTGAAGCAAATTTTATAAGCTATGTACCCATAAAAACAGATGTCAAAATTTTTTCTCAAACCATCCCAACTGCCACATATCCTACTGAATTACAGAACTCTCTCAATATACAATTTTTTTTTATTTTTTCTAATACACATATACAGTAGACATTTCTCTCTACTACTCTGATTTCCATAATACAAATAATGAAAGATTAGATTGCCAGCATATAGATTTCAGGAATTCTAATGAATTGAGAAATCTATCTTTGGTTTGAAAAAAGTCCACATTACTTCAAGATGGAAAGTCATATATGGTGAAATTAATTATTCAGGCTCCATGGAATATGGCTAGTCAGCTGGAAATTTATCATTTTCAAGGAAATTAGACTGCAATTACTATAAATATTTTTTTATGCATTTTGCTGCTTCAAAAATTACTGAAGACAAGATAAAATATGTGCACTTTATTATTATGTTGTAGAACCACATTTTCATTTGAGTATGAAGTTTTTGATGGTCAGTAGCTGATGAGAGAGTAAGCTACTTTTCTTTTTTTTTTTTTTTTTTTTTTTTTGCTTATCAGAGAAAGAATCAAGCTTTCTTTCAAATTATAGTTAAACCTGTTCATATTGGACATGGATACATTGAATTATTCCTTTATCAAACATCAGAAAGTCACAGTGAAAATTATATTTTAAAATGTAGGAAGAAAAAAATTTATATCAAACAAAACACAGCAGTCATTAACATACATGTCGATAATTTGATGCTTGCAATCTTGCTAACCATGCACAAGATTAAGTCTTCATTTGTAGCACAATCCTCAGCTAATTTAAAATTAAAAACTGTGGCATGACTGGAATGCATGGAATAAAAACATATTTCAATGAAATGGAATAAAATTTCATTTCATTGAAATATATTTCTTCTCTAAAAGAATCAATGTCAACATTGCTTTCTTTTATTATTATTTTTTAATTTTATACAAAACTTTTAGTATAATATAAATCAAAATCTGTTTTAATATAACATATATATAACTAACAAAGGTACCTGACATCGCGGGTGCAACAAAAAAAAAAAAAAAAAAAAAAAAAAATTACATCTGTCAGCTTCTGGGCCAGCATTTTTTAGGTTTTCAGTAATTATGATTAATATGTTGCATGGAAACATTTCATTAATATATGTTCCAGAAACGAAAAGAAAGGAATTTAGAAAAAGATATTAAAATCTAGACTTCTGCCAGCACAATTGAATGAAACCAGCAGTTTTTATCAACTGTGAACACAGGAAATTTGAAATATTTGAAACATCTACATTTTTCTATTGTGTTGTGATCAGTGTAATATTCAATTTTCCCGAAGCACAAATAGTTTATCCTTGAAAAGCCTCTGGGCGAACAACATTAGAGTGTTCTTTCATTTGGAGCCAAGATGAAGAGGTTTTAATTTTGGTGAACTCTGAAGATATCCACAAACACCTGAATGCAGGAAAAGCATGGGTTTTCAAGTTGAGTCAACAACGTTTAACAATTGACCCTTTACTACTTGTTGATACGCACAGTGAAACTGGGATGAACAGAAAACTGTAGGCATTTAAATTGGAATGAAACATCAGATAGGATGACTGAAATGCATAGAATAAAAAACATGGTATCCTGCAGCATGCCAGTCATTCAGTGACATTTTACACGAGTTTGTTGACAGTCAGTCATGTTCCTCTGTAGAGTGTTTGTGAGTCTAGATTATGTCAAACTAAAATAACTAAATAATCAAGAAGAGGTGGGAGAATGTGCAAATGGATGTTAAGCTTTGAAGAAATGAAATGCGAAAAAAGTTACACTTTTTTCTCACATTTCATTTCTTGTATTTAATTCGCATTTTCTTGAAATGTATTTCCACTTTAAAAGAATCACAGAACTACTGTTTTTTAAATAATGGAACTATTTATAACACACAGAGAGCTGCAGCATGAAATGTAAACAAACCAGCAGGCAACCATTGCAGAAGGATACATTCAACACTTGGAGAGCCTAGCACAGTAAACATAAAAATCCAATTTCAAATGGTATTTGTGTCTTACGTCAAATTCTAAACAATGATTGATAAAACCTAATCAAAATGTTCCTGTAGAAATAGATTGGAACTATTTGCAGAGAGTAGTAACACACTGTGAGCGGTGGTCTGAAACACAAAGAAACCAGTCGGCTGGGACAGAAGGGTACATGTATTACACACACACCAGCCACTGAATTAGAAACCTTTACGCAGACGTATGTAAACGTCACTTATGCAGCGTATTTGCAAAATATATGATCACATGAATCACCACATGATCTAAGCAACTATTTAAGACTGCTGCTTTTCAGTAATCATTTGTAGTGTAGAACACAATGGGGGCGGGGGGATCTTTTGGAATTTGATAAAGAGCCTATTGTGGGTGTAAGTTAGCTGGAGCAGCAATCTTGAAAACAGCACAGCAGACTGATTTCTCAAAAGGTGAGATATCCCAGATCTTTATTTAGCGGAAAAATAAGCCACATTGCTTGTCTAAGAGGTGTGACTGTGGCACATTGAAAATCTGTCAGAAATGAGATTGTCATCATCTGAGAAAGTTTGTACAGAGAAACAGGACTTTAAGGGCACAGCAGTTCACAAAGCATTCAACGAAGCAGTGTCAGAATTAGAAATAAATCTTCTACTGGCCCAGCGGACCACTAGAATATGCAAGCCACCGGTCTGTAAATAAATAAAAAAAATAAATTTAAGGCATTTACAATATATGTAAAAAATAATGTATCATTTCAAGGGGCTTCTCTCCAGTATTTGCTTTTAAAACACCTAATTTGAAAGTACAACTGAGAGGACAAAGAATGTTTCCAGAATAAGATTCCGACGGATTGGCTTTATAACAGAGTAAGAGTTCATTCCCAATCTGTTTTTAAGTAAGAAGGAACAAGGAGACTCCCAGAGTACAAAAAATATCTTATATATCAGTAGCCTTTTTTATATGTTTTACTGTTTAGGGTTTAGCTTCCTTTTCCTTATTTTTTGTTTTGTTGTTCATCCCTCCTACCTTCCCATGAAGTTAGTTTTAGTAACCCATTAAACACTGTTTCATGTGAATTGCTCTTTTGCAAAAATTACTTTCACGCATCCAATTGACCTCCTCCGCTAGCGTGTTTTTTTTTTTTTGTTTTTTTTGTTGAGAGAAACAAAAGCTGGCTTGTGTCTGGTGTCAGTATCTGCTGCATTCACTAGGGTGGGCGAAGATACAAAAAAAAAAAAAAAAGAAACCGGTGTTGTCATTACAAAACAAGGACTGGGAAATTGCCTTTCTGTATTTTCAGTACCATAAATACTTAACGGGAATAATAGAGGATAAATTTATTAAGATACATTTCCTTTTCGATCTATACACTAGATCATCATCAGGAGTTCTTGCATCTTACTACTTCCACAGGTGTGCCGACCAAGCCTTGGTCGCCAGCAACACATTAATTCCGTTCCAGTTTAAATGTTTACAGTTTTGCCAGGAGTATCAACAAGCACAGGATCACTTGTTAAAAGTTGTTTGACTTAGCATGCAAACCCTATGATTCTTTTCCATGGCAAGGTTGGTTGCTCTACAGTTGGCAAATACTAAAACTTTTTCATCTCAGCTCCAAATGGAAGAACAATCAATGTCATATTGACCCAGAGGCTTTTCAAAGATAAACTTACTTGCACTTCAGAAGAATTGTACGTTAAACTGATCACAAAACAATAGAAAAATGTTGATGTTTCAAATACTTCAAATTTCGTATATTCACAGGCAATAAATAAAAACTGCTTGTTTGATCCAGTTTTGCTGGCATAAGTACAGCTTTTATTCTTCTTTTTAAATCCTTTCTTTTCATTTATCTAACATATTTCAATTAAATGTTTTCATGCAATATATGTCATCATGATTTCAGGAAATCTAGGGAAACACTGGCTTGGAAGTTGATTGCTGTAATTTTTGTTACAGCTGGGGCAACGTCGGGTACCACTGCTAGGGAATATATATATTTAGCACAGTTCAAAAGTCATTGCTGTTTTGAAGAGTCATTCTGTGTCAGGCAATTACTCGGCACACATGCATTATACAGATAAGAACAATGCATGACCGCAAAAGTGGTATCGTCTGGTTGGTATAAATAGCACGTGCTGTTGTGATTTATTGGAAAATTTTGTTGTCGGAAGCTACAAACAAGAAATACACAATACGAGGGCTGTTAAGGCTTTTTCCGCAAAAAAGTTGATCGCTGAAGCTGCAGTGAGAGAAATTCATGCTGTGGAAGGCGAAGGGGCAGTGTCTGAATGAATGGCAATATTTTGGTTTCAGTGATTTAAAAATGGGGACTTCAGCCATGTAGATAAAGCACATGCAGGAAGACCTTTGACAGTGAATTCTGAAGCTGTACGTAAGCCGTAATCATATCCGTGCACAAGCACTACAAAACCGTCAAATAAGCCGGGAATACCTCAGCTCACAACTGTTCACGAACTGCACAAGCTTAGCAAGATGCACGGAAGCTGTTGACAAGGGTATTTTTCAGTAATCCTGACATGAAAAAGACAGTGGTTAAATTCCAAAAAAGCAACCAGAATCAGTCTCAAAGAGGGAACAATTTGAGCACAAAGTTATGCTATGCATATGGTGGAACTTTGAGGACCCCATTCATTGGGAATTGGTTCCAGGTGGCCGAAGGATTAATGCGCTGCTGTGCTGTGGCCAACTGGAGTGGATGTATGCTGCTTCAAGCTGAGAGTACCCTGCTCTAGTGAAACATAAATGAGTTATCCTCCAACAGGATAGTGCTCCTGCTCAGGGTGCCTGGTCAGTTAAGGAAAAAATACAGGAACTGGAGGGTTTTGAGCTAATGCCCCACCCTGTTTATAGTCCAGATCTTTCGCCTTCGGACTACCATTTATTCCAGTCCATGGCACAACTTCTACATGGAAAACACTTCCAAAACATCCACGATGCTGAACTTGGGGTTCAACACTTTTTCGCCTCAAAACCAAAGGAATTTTTTGCATGGGGATTCAAGACATGGCATCACAATGGCGTAGGACCACTGAGCATGATGCACTCTACTTTGAAGATTCGACTCTTACATATAAACATTTGTACACGTTTTCATCAACTGTCAGAAAATGACAAAGACTTGATTCAAAACTCTTGGGCCAAACTTTACGGGGTGATAAAACACACCTAAACAGCACTTTTCATCATACAATGCAGAGTCTTAACACAAAACGGTGAAGCGCTAGAGGGCGCTCTCCAGTGAACCCATATAAGCACGGGTTTTCACACTCGTCACTTCTACCGTGGATTTCACAAGGGATGGATTGTTTCACGAATCAGAAGGCGGACATGCATTTCATCTATGGAGCTGCGAACGGGAATGCGAGGGAAGCCCAAAGACTGTACCGGGAGCGCTTTCCAACAAGACGCATGTCAGATCGTAAAACCTTTCAGCAATTGCACTAGTATCTGTGTGACATGGGCTCCTTTGTCAGCGGCATGCAGGACACAGGGTGTGCAAGGAGTTGTGCGGACACTCACGTGTTAGAGGAAATTATGTGTATGGCTGGAGGTCGTCCCGAATGTAGCACGCGAGCACTTTCCCATGCCGTGCGTGTGCCCCAATCAACGGTGTGGCGAGTACTACGAGTCGAACACTTACACCCCTACTGTGTGTAGCGGGTGCAAGCCTTGACACCTGTGATTATCGGCCTTGTGTCAAGTTTGCACAGTGGTTCCTTCAACAAACTGCGGCGCAGCCGGAGTTTCCAGCACGTCTTATTCACAGACGAATGCACCTTTACACGTGAGGGATGTTTAATACATACAATTCTCATGTGTGGGCAACCAGTAATCTGCACATCACACATCCAAACTCACACCAGCGGCGATTCTCAGTAAATGTATGGGCTGGAATCGTCCATGACCATTTGATTGGCCCATATCTTCTGCCAGGTTGACTGGACAGGAGAACTTGCTTCGTATTTTTACAAGAAGCCTTGCCAAAATTACTGAACCCTGTTCCAGCAAACATTGAAACATGTATGTGGTTCCAACATGACGGAGCATCACCCCATTTCAGGGTGAATGTGCAGAACGCCTTGGATGCTAAATTCCTAGGACGATGGATTGGTCGTGGTGGTCCCATTGCTTAGCTGGCACGATTGCCCGATCTCTCATGTCTGGACTTTTTCCTATGGGGCGGCCATATGAAAAGCCTCATCTACGATAGTCCCATCGATTCCGCTGAAGACCTTGTCGCCCGGACTTCTGTTGCCGCTACCACTGTGCATGAAATGCCTGGTGTTTTCGCCAATGTACGGCGATCACTAAGTCAAAGGTGTGAAGCCTGCATTACTGTTGGTCACTCTTTTGAGCAGTTGCTGTAATTTGTTTCATAAAATTCTGTAATTGCTGTCAATAAAATGTTCTGTAATTTGCTCAATCACATTTGTTCTGTCATTTCTTCAATGTTTTCATACCTCGTCTGTCATTCTTGTGTTTCAGCATTTCAGGACACAGTAAGTGCTAACCCCTAGCACTTCACCATTTGAGTTACAACCCTGCATTGTATGACAAAAAGTGCTTGTGTAGGTCTGTTCTATCACCCCATAAAGTTTGGCCCAGAGTTTTGAATCACCTTATATATATACACTAGATTTCTCTTAATTGGGACACATTGAGGCTAGAACACTTAAGCGGCTTCCCTAATTATGCAAAGCCCTAATTATGCAAACATACACATGCTTTTGAGCACGTCTTTTGTAAAAAAAGATCATGCTTTTGTTATCGGTTTGTCTGTCTGTCTGTCTGTCTGTCAGTCTGAACCCACGACATCTCTGCAACTATTAGTCCGATTTGAAAATTTTTTTTTGCATTGGGAAGCTTGAAATATGCAAATGATGATCCTTTATTTCGTTTTTTTTTTTTTTTTACGATCTACAATTTTGCCGCTAGAGGGCATAAATGCAGATGATGTCGAATTCAAAAATACCTTTTAATCCACATATTTGCTTCTGAACATCCGATTGAAAAAATCTTTTTCTTTTAATTTCATTTATGTCAAAGATTATTTTAGATATAGTTACTTTTTCAAATTACGCATACATTTTCCGCTAGGGTGCGTAAAAGTAAATAACATTTTTCCCGATAACTCTTCTTCTAAAACTCCGATTTGAAAAAAAATTTCTTCAGCGGATACACCTTCTGATAGAAAATCTTTTGCATATAACTTCAAATTTTTGGTAAATAATACTTTGGCCACCAGGGGGCGTAAGTGTTAATTTTTGCTTCTGATGTATTTGCCATTATATCTGAGCTTCTAAAACATCGATTGAAAAAATTCTTTCGTGGACTGATGCCACTCACATCGATAAACCTTTTCGGAATATTTTCTTCTTAAAATATTCCACAGTTTCTTCGCCACGAGGCGTAGATATATATCTTATTTTCGTCAATATCTCTACGTCTAGACGTCTGATTTGAAAAATTTTTTCTATGTTGGATAGTGTTTTTAGCGTGACATGTTTTTGATATAATTTCAAAATTTTCAAGTAATTCATAGACTTTCCACTAGGGGCGTAATGGTAAATTGTGTTTCCCCCTATATCTCTGCTTTTAAATCTCCGATTTGAAAAATTATTTCTGCACCAGATACAGCTCCTGATGAGAAATTGGTTGCACATAATTTTTAATTTTTTTTTTGGGGGGGGGGGGAATGGTTTGGCCACCAGGGGACGTAATCCTCAATTTACGCTTCTGATGTATTTGCAGCAAAATATGAGCTTCTAAAATCTCGATTGAAAAACACATTGTTTGTAGACCGATAGTACTCATGTTGACAACCCGTTATGAAACATTTTCTTCTTAAAATAATGCTTGGTTTCTACGCCAGGGGCGTAGATGTATATCTTATTTTTGTCAATATCTGTTCTTCTGGGAGTCAGATTTGAAAAATTCCTTCTTTGTTGGATAGTGTTTCTGATGCGAAATGTTTTTCCTAAAAATTCAAAATTTTCAAGTAATTCATAGACTTTCCGCTAGGGGGCGTAGAGTTAAATTGTGTTTCCCCCTATATCTCTGCTTCTAAATCTCCGATTTGAAAAATTCTTTCTGCACCGGATACAGTTCCTGATAAGAAATTGTTTGCACATAATATCTAATGTTTGGTAAAGAATGGTTTGGCCACCAGGGGGCATAAGATATAATTTCAGCTTCTGATGTATTTGTAGCAAAATCTGGGCTCCTGAAAACTCGACTAATTATTTTATTTTATTTTTTTTTTTTTTGACTGATATCACTCATATAAAAAATTCTTTAGAGGTTACTTTCTTCCTAAAATAATGCATGGTTTTTCCACCAGGGGACGTAAAGTCATCTTATTTTTGTAAATATCTCTGTTTCTAAGAGTTTGATTTGAAAAATTCTTTCTGTGTTGGAGAGCGTTTCTGGTGCGAAATGTTTCTTATATAAATTCATGTTTTTCTTAACACACAAGTCTGCAACCAGAGGACGTAAGCTCACGATTCTGTTTACAGCAATATCTGAGGGATTAAAAACCGGATTGAAAAACTTCTTTCTTCCGTCAGATACTATTGTTTTCCATACCGGCTCCATTGACTTTGAATAGCTTTGATAAATTTCATTTGTGTCAGAACGGATTCAAAAGACGTGCTTATTACACCCGAAAGTTTGGTGTCATCTTTCTTGTTGCTTTTTATCTCGAGTCACCTTCACAAAGGGTTTAAAACAAAACATGAACTACCATTTACTGAACAACAAAGTACACATGAACATATATATTTAAAATGAATTTCGGTGCAAATATTTAAGAACAATCTGTTTCATCAGCATTGTAGATGTGATCTGCATTAAATTTCTGGAGCAAGTTGGATAGGAGAAATTTCCATTGTTCAGTGGTTGCAGCATCAGTACTGTTCTTCTTGCCATGTGCTTCCTTAATTTCATGCCCGGATTTCCATCGAGATAACCTACCATCTGTTCCTTTAAAACTGATGTGGCCCAGCTTTTTGGTTAATGCTTCTGATTTAGGTTTCAACATTGGACCATTGTCATCCATACCTCGCACAGTTACAATAGCGAGCCATTGATTGAGGGCATCCTCAGTATCTAGATCCTTGCTTTTTGCTTCCATTTCTGGGATTTTCCCAGTTGTCTGGGCAATGTCCATTCTTCTTGCAATTTGCCTTGAAGGCTTATAATTATAAACACATGCGATTGTGAATTTTGGCACTCCAGTTGCAGAAATTCACAATCGCATGTTTACCTCTGCTAGCTGGCTACGACTAGTGTTTATTATGGCCAAGTAAGGTGATTTTTTTTAGCTAACATTTGCTCTTTTTGTGCATCTTAGCAGGGGTCTTCCAAAAACAAAGACAAACACGAAACACTGTTACCCTTTTTAATAAGCAATTATGCTAATACACATGCCACCTACCTGTAGTGATCAAAAACACACACTATCTAGCAGTCAGTGGAAGAAAAATTGTTACACTGTCAAAACATACGCATCTTCATTACTGCGAGATTCAGCACTAACTCATGCAGTGGTTTCTATGCCATTCATTACACATGTGCCATCTACAGTATCTGTCCAGACAAAGCAGTGTGCTTACCCAAATGAGCGAAAGAAATTTACGTTATATTTTCAATTTTTTCCTTTTCAAGAATTATCCGAAATAAACGGCTGCCTTGATTAAATGAAGGACCAATTAACCGGAATCTACTGCACACACACACACACACACACACACACACACACACACACACACACACACACACACACACACACACACACACACGCGCGCGCTTCCAATGCCTAAATGATATGAATAATGATTGTATTTATACAGATTTATTTAGAACTTTAAATACTCTGTTATTACCTCTTTGTAAAACTACAGTTAAAAATGTTGTTGCTACAAGAAATTGATGTAAACAGAAATGAGAGAAAACTGCCCAACAAGAGTTGCTTGTGGCTGTAGATCAAGGTAGTAATAAGACTGACTGTAATGAAATACAAAACAGTAGTCTTTCTGGTTTTCCCACATTAACGCACGAGGCTGTAGTGACATGAAATTTCTCTGAAAATCATTTGAACTTCAGGATTCTTAGTTATTACAATGGAATAACACTCAGATCAGCATGCATCCTCTTGTCATGTACTTCAGAAATTAAAACTGAACTGCATCACAAAAGCTTTGTGTTTACTTTTGAATGCCTCAAACATGATACAGTTCCTGAATCTGTTCCATCAAAGCTTCATTACAATCATTTTAACATCAAAGTCAATTTGTAACTTTAAAAAAACCCACTTTCCTGATGGCCATGCAGCACAGCACAAAATTGAGAAAAAAAATCATGAACCTCTGACATTTTCACGGGTTGAGTGCCATTTTTATACCACTACCCATGGAAAAGGCATATGTAATGGTTTGGATGGAACTGTGAAGTGACTGAGCATTTTAACCAGTTTTTGAAGACTGTATATATGTACGTCAATTATACTACTACATAAAGACAACTGTATGACAGGAAAAGAGAATATTTTTGCAATCCATTTCTTTCATTGTACTAACAAAAAATACCCACAAGACAGCACCTTCAACAAACGCTTTCTTTGCTCATTCATGGATCCTGATAGACACAAACTTCACTGTTTCATTCCCTGAAACTCTATCACAGCACTGGAGTGAACACAGTAAAATAAAAGTCCTAAAAGTCCACCAGGAACAATATCACAGTCAGTTACAGCCAGACGTTGGTTCTGATCATTACTTGGTAGTGTCACGAGTGAAACTTAATGTTGGTTGGAGAAAAAGGAATAGGAAGAGACCCAGGATAGAAAGAATAAAGGTTGATAGGCTCCTTGAAGATAATCAGCGTTATTCTGACTTACTCAGAGATCGACTGAAGGAGCTGAAGTCATGTGAGAGGGATGTAGAAAAGAAGAGGGAATGCTTTAAGAACTGTGTTGTCACTGCTGCTGAAGAGGTCTGTGGCACTGCAATAGTGAGTAGCAATGGAGGTGATACTTGACGGAATAATGAGATTGAAGAGGCAGTAAAGAGAAAGAAAAATTCCTATTTGGGGATGTTGCAAGAAAGAGTTTCTGAGGATGAATACTGCTGTAAGAAGCATGAAGCTGGTTTGCCAGAGTAAGGCAAAAGATAGGAAGGAGAAGGTGGAAAGGCATGAATCGTTTTTTTTTTTTTTTTTTTTTTGGAAAGATAGGAAGACTTTCTGGAAGTACATGAGATTCAGGAAAAATAGGGGAAACAAAGTTTAAGATGTGTGAAGAATAGGATCGGGGAAATTATATAGGAACCCAATGAGTTTAGTAAAAGATGGGGTGAATACTTCTGAGAGTAATTAGATCAGGAAAGCAAAGGTGATTCTAAGGCAGAAGCAGATGATGTCACAGTGAAGGATGGAAGCACAGGAAGAATCTAAAGAGAAGAGGTGTTTAAAGCTCTAAAATCTCTCCAGAACAGTAAGGCTTCGGGAGTTCATGGTATAACTGCCGAGATGTTGAAATATGGTGGGGACTGTAATTGACTGGTTAACTGAAATTTGCCAGTTGTGCTGGGAGTTAGAATGGCCCCTCGGGATTGGAAGGACACTATCATTGTTCCCTTGTATAAAGGAAAAGGTGATCAGACTGACTGCAAGAACTATCATGGTATTAGTCTACTGAGTGTGCCAGGGAAAGCGTTTGATAAGGTCGTTATTTCAAAAGTTCGGGGCCTTACATCAGAGAAAGTGTGGGATGTTCAGAGTGGTTTTATGACTGTTAAAGGCTACACTAACCAAATTTTTGCATTACGCATGACAATTGAAAAGTATCTGACTATTGGTAAGAAAGTTTTTGCTGCCTTCATAGATTTAGAGAAAGCTTACAACCAAGTAAATAGGACACTTTTGTGGAAGATTTTGCATGAATAAGGTGTTACTGGGAATCTACTTAATGTGTAAAAACCATGAATGCTGGCAGTAGAGCTTGTGTATGAGTGAATGGTGTTTTATCAAAATGGTTTTCTATTAGTGCTGGAGTCTGAAAGGTTGTGTAATGTCACCATGGCTGTTTAATATATTTATGGATGTGTGCATGCGTGATGCCAAAATAGATAATACTTGTTTATGTCTTGGTGATATTCATGTGTGCAGATTGCTGTATGCTAATGACACTGTCCTGTTGGCAGAGAGCAAAAGTAAGTTGCAGAGTATGTTGTCCCGGATGTACGAAGTTTACATGAAATTCAAACTGAATATAAATAAAGGAAAAACTAAAATTATGGTTTTTGATAGAGGAACTCGTAGTACTGAATATAATATACACTATATATTGACAAAAGTCACTGGATGCTTAGAAGAGAAACACAACATAGCATTTATTGACCTGCATTAGTACAAACTGGATGTGCTGTGTGTAAGTGAAACCAAAAAGAAGAAAATTGGGGTAGAAGAAGTGAATGGCACGGTGAGTGTGTGGTCTGGAGTATTGGATAATATGATAGGACAGGTTGGTGTAGGTGTGATTTTAAGTGAAAAGATGAAGAACAACTTGATTCCCTATAGTTGCATAAGTGAGAGAATTCTCTGGATTCGTTTGAAAGTGAAACCAGAGAATTGTAATTGTTGTAGTGTATGCTCCTTGTGACTCTGAACCTTCTGATAAGAAAGAAGATTTCTGGAATGAGCTAAAAGCTGTTTTGAGCCAGTTTGGTGCTAAAGAAAAAGTTATAATAGCAGGGGATTTCAATGCTAGAGTAGGTGTGCAGAATGCAATTTCTGACAATGTTCTGGGTAAGTTTAATGATCCTTGTGTGAATGATAATGGTGAAAGATTAATTGAACTCTGCATTGAAAATGGTTTGCGTGTATCTAATACATTTTTCAACCACAAGTATATACACACATACACTTAGGAAAATCGTACTCTTGGTCAAAAGAGTGCGATAGATTTTGTTGTTTACGATCAGCGTTTGAAACACTTAGTTGTTGACACCTGTGTGATGAGAGGTGCAGATGTTGGTTCTGATCATTACTTGGTAGTGTCACGAGTGAAACTTAATGTTGGTTAGAGGAAAAGGCATAGGAAAAGACCCAGGATAGAAAGAATAAAGGTTGATAGGCTCCTTGAAGATCATCAGCGGTATTCTGACTTACTCAGAGAACGACTGAAGGATCTGAAGTCTGGTGAGAGGGATGTAGAAAAGAAGTGGGAATGTTTTAAGAACTGTGTTGTCGCTGCTGCTAGAGGTCTGTGTCACTGCAATAGAGGGTAACAATAGAGGTGATGCTTGGTGGAATAGTGAGATTGATGAGGCAGTAAAGAAAAAGAAGGAAGCCTATTTGGGGATGTTGCAAGGTAGAGTCTCTGTGGATGAATATTGCTGTAAGAAGCGTGAAGCTGCTAAGCTGGTTCGCCACAGTAAGGCAAAAGATAGGAAGGAGAAAGTGGAAAGGCATGAACTGGCTTTTTAGAAAGATAGAAAGTCCTTCGGGAAGTACATGAGACTCAGGAAAAATAGGGGAAACAAAGTTGTAAGTTGTGTGAAGAATGAGATTGAGGAAATGATATGGGAGCCCAATGAGTTAAGTGAGAGATGGGGTGAATACTTCTGTGAGTTATTAGATCAGGAGAGCAAAAATGATTCTGAGACAGATGCAGATGATGTCACAATGAGGGATGAAAGCACAGGAGGGATCTCAAGAGAAGAAGAGTGTAAAGCTCTAAAATCTCTTCAGAATCGTAAGGCTCCAACAGTTGATGGCATAACTGCAGAGATGTTGAAGTATGGTGGTGACTCTATAATTGACTGGTTAACTGAAATTTGCCAGTTGTGCTGGGAGTTAGGAGTGGTCCCTTGGGATTGGAAGGATGCTATCATTGTTCCCTTGTATAAGGGAAATTGTGATCAGACTGAATGCAAGAACTATCGTGGTATTAGCCTACTGAGTGTGCCAGGGAAAGTGTTTGGTAAGGTTGTTATTGAAAAAGTACGGGGTCTTACATCATTGAAAGTGTGGGATGTTCAGAGTGGTTTTATGCCTGGTAAAGGCTGCACTAACCAGATTTTTGCCTTACGCATGATGATTGAAAAGTATCTGGCTGTTGGGAAGAAAGTTTTTACTGCCTTCATAGATTTAGAGAAAGCTTTTGACCAAGTGAATAGGACATTTTTGTGGAAGGTATTGAATGAATATGGTGTTACTGGGAATCTACTTAATAATGTAAAAGCCATGTCTGCTGGTAGTAGAGCTTGTGTACGAGTGAATGGTGTTTTATCAAAATGGTTTTCCATTGGTGCATGAGTTAGACAAGGTTGTGTAATGTCACCATGGCTGTTTAATATATTTATGTACGCATGCATGCGTGAGGCCAAAACAGATAATAGTGGTTTATGTCTTGGTGATATCCGTGTGTGCAGATTGATGTATGCTGATGACACTGTCCTGATGGCAGAGAGCAAAAGTGAGTTGCAGAGTATATTGACTCGGATGCACGAAGTTTGCATGAAATTCAAACTGAGTATAAATAAGGGAAAAACCAAAGTTGTGGTGTTTGAGAGAGGAATGGGCAGCACTGAATGTAATGTAAGTATAAATGGCACTGTGATTGACCAGGTGAGTGAGTTTGTGTATTTAGGAAGCATGTTTGACAGAGAGAATAAGTTGGATGGTGAAATCAGTAGGCGAGTGAATTCTTCTTTGAAAGTCATAGCTGCTCTGGGAGGTTTTCACAGGAATGATGGGTTCTCTAGAGAGTCCCGCATGGTTGTGTATGAAACAGTAATTGTTCCTACTCTGATGTATGGCAGTGAAACCTGGGTACTAAAGAAGAAGCATAGGAGTCGTTTTTATGCTAGAGAAATGAGTTATTTATGGGAGGAGGGGGGATTACGGTAAGACACATTCTGATTCAGTAGCGGCTTGTGGGGCAAAATGTTAGAGAGGTGAGGACGCAGCGCACAACATATATAAGTTATGAAAGATAACTAAAGCCTAATTTTGTCGCGAAGAGATTTGATATAAATATCATAATTTTCAACCATTATCAATCCACTGCTGAACGAAGGTCTCCCCAAGTTTCCTCCACAACGGTGTGTCTTGTGTCAGTCTCCTCCATGTCACTCCCGCATACTTTCGAATTTCATCCACCCATCTCACATGTGGTCTTCTTCTCGGTCTTTTCCTGTCCCTTGGAATCCAATCTAAAATTTCGGCTGTCCATCGATGGTCTGTTCTTCTGGCAGTATGTCCAGCCCATTGCCATTTCAGGGATTTAACTCTGATCATGATGTCTTCCACTCTTGTCATTTTTTGGATCCATGTGTTCCTCTTCTTATCTCTCCTGGTTACACCAAGCATGCACCTCTCCATGCTTCTTTGATTTGTCTGCAGCCTTTGTATGTCTCTTTTAGCTAAGGTCCACGTCTCTGCACCATACGTAAGCACTGGAAGGATGCATTGATCAAACACTTTTCTTTTAAGACATAATGGCATATTGCTCTTGAAAATTATGCTGTTTCTTCCAAAAGCTCTCCAGGCAAGTTTTGTACGCCGATTAATTTCTTCACCAATGTGACCCTCACTTGATATCTGCTGTACAAGATAAACGTATGTGTCTGTTATCTCCAGCTTTTCTCCATCAATCGATAAATCTTCATTTCTTGTAAAAGCATTGAACATCACTTTTGTCTTCTGAAAGTTCATTTTTAATCCCACTTCTTTACTCTTGTCAGCAAGTTCCTGGATCATACTCTGTAGCTCTGATGGGGTAGTTGCAAAAATGACTATGTCATCAGCAAAACGAAGGTGAGTTAGATAATCTCCATTAATCTTTATCCCTTTGTTTTCCCAGTTCAGTGATTGAAAGACATTTTCCAATGTTGCATTAAAGAGCTTCGGAGATATGGTGTCACCTTGTCTCACTCCTTTTCCAATTTTTATGTGTGTTGTATTTTCAAACAGCCGAATCTTTGCACTTGCATTTTCATAGATGTTACTAAAAATATTAATGTACGCATCTTCAATACCGCAGGATTTCAGAGCCATTGCAACTGCTGATGGTTTCACCGAATCAAAGGCTTTTTCATAATCGATAAAAGCCATGCACAATGGAAGTTCATATTCCCTCGCTCTTTCAATTAGTTCTCTCAGTACGTGGATATGATCTATTGTGCTGTAGCCACTCCTGAATCCAGCTTGTTCTCTCGGTTGAGCCATGTCCAGTGTCACCTTCAAGCAGTGTGAAAGAACTTTAGTGAGGATTTTATAAACCACTTATAGGAGGCTGATAGGTCTGTAGTTCCTGAGTACCTCAATGTCACCTTTTTTATGTAGCAAGATTATTGTAGCGTTGTTCCAATCCTCAGGAATTTTCCCTTCATTAAGGCATCGAGTGAAAATTTGGGCGAGTACTGTTTCGATTTCTCCACTTGCTTCTTGTATGATGTCTACAGTAATTCCATCTTCTCCTGGAGCTTTTCCCCACTTCATGTTCATGATTGCATGTGCAACTTCTGCTGGAAGGACTGGAAGAACTCTGGTACTGGTACCTTTCATGGTGTCTGGAGTACATGTATCATCCCTTTCATATAATTTGGAGTAGAAATCTTTCACTCTTGTTAAAATTTTGCCTCTATTTCTTGTTACAGAACCATCTTCTTTTCTCAATGCCATAATCTGTTTTCTTCCCTTACTGAGATGTCCCTTTGCTATCTTTAGGTTTTGGTTGTTTTCAATTGCTTTCCTTACTAGTTCACAGTTGAATTTCCTTACGTCTTCAGTGATACTTTTTCGTACTGTCTTGCATAGCTCTATATATTCCACTTTGGAAGTCACATCTTCTTTAGTTGTCCTCATCTCTCTTCTTTTTTGCATCAACATTTTGGTTTTTCCTGATAATTTATTTACATGCAACTTGTTCTTAGACCCAGCTAATTTTGTTGCTGTTTCCATAAGAGCTTTGGTTACTTTTCTGTTAACTTCAGAAATATCCACTTCTTCCGATGTTAGGCCTTCTAAAGCAGAGAATCTGTTCTTCAGTTCCAATTTGAAGGTATTATGGTGTTTTTTAAGGTTGGTTATGTCAATACATTTTGTTTGTCTTATGAGCTTGCTACGTTCGAGTTTATTGTTGAGGTGCATCTTACATCTCACCAATCTATGGTCACTGCCTGTGTTGAACTTGTTTAGCACACTGCAGTCTTCTATGACGAATTTTTTGTTACACATAATAAAATCAATTTCACTTGTTGTCCCATTTGGATGTCTCCATGTCCATTTCCTGTGTGGCTTTTTTCTTGAAAAAGGAGTTCAAGATGAAAAACCCTTCTGCCTCTGCAAACTCTACGAGAGTATTTCCACGCTGGTTTCTGTTGCCGTGACCGAATTTACCTACTGAAGTTTCATTCTGTTGCCGTTGCCCTATTTTTGCATTGAAATCTCCCATAATTATCTTCAAGTGCTGCTTACCTTTATTATTTAGATCACGAATTTCCTCATAAAATTCTTCAATTTCTTCTTCAGCACGACTTGTGGTGGGTGCATAAGTTTGAATAATCTGAGCCTGGTATCTTCTCGAGAGTTGGATAACGAGTCGTGCAGCTCTGTCAGAGGAACTTTCAACTTCTACAACTTTATCCTTCAGTTTCTTGTTTATTATAAATGCAACACCACTAGTTCTGCCAGTATCTGTCCCACGATTGAACTGAAGAGATGTCCACTTTTCAGTTCAATGAGATCTTCTCCTTTTCTCCTTACCTCACTTAGCCCAACGATGTCCCACTTGATCCTTTGTAGTTCCTCTTCCAATTCAAGAAGCCTTGAATCAGAAGATAGGGAGCGTCCGTTATACGTAGCCAAGGTCAGCATCAGATGGCAGCCTAGTCCGGTCCTCCGGGGATTCTTAGCACCCTCTGCCTTCATGTCGCACTGGCCGCTGCCTTGGCCAGGTACATTCCAGCTGCCGGAGACTGAGGGCCAAGATTTAAGTTGTGGAGTCATTTTGGAGGGGTTTGGCCATAACTCACCACGCTGGCCAAGCGGGTTGGTGAGTGTGTGATAGCATTTTCTCTAATCCCGATGGTATAGTTATACCGCTATTGGCGGTCGTCAGAGCCCCTTTAGTGGGAACAGGATGTACCACGAGAAGGCGGGGTTGACATTTGTCAAGGAGAGGCTGTGATGTTACGCATCACCTGACCTTACATCCCGCATATAATATATATGTATATATATATATATATATATAGTACGAAAGTCCCTCCAGTCCTTCCTGCAGAAGCTACACATGTAATTAAGACCATGAAATGGGGAAAGGCTCTAGGAGAAGATGGAATTACCATGGACATTATTCAAGAAGCAAGTGGAGAAATTGAAACTACACTCGCCTAAATTTTCACCAGATGTCTCAATGAAGGGGAGATTCCTGAAGATTGAAACAATAATACAATGATCCTGCTACATAAAAAAAGGTGATGTCAAGGATTTTGGGAGCTACAGGACTACCAGCCTTCTATCTGCGGTTTATAAAGTCTTCACTAAAGTTCTTTCACACCGCTTGAAGGTAACACTAGACATGGCTCAACCAAGAGAACAAGCTGGATTCAGGAGTGGCTACAGCACTGTGGATCATATCCATGTACTGAGAGAGAAAGAACAAGAGAATATGAACTCCTATTATGCATGGCTTTTATTGATTATGAAAAGGGCCTTCATTCCGTGAAACCATCAGCAGTTACAATGGCTTTGAAATCCTGTGGTATTGAAGATGCATACATTAACATTATTAATAACATCTATGAAAATGCAAGTGCAAAGGTTCGAATATTTGAGGATACAGCACTAATAAAAATTGGAAAGGAAGTGAGACAAGGTGACACCATATCTCCCAAACTCTTTAACGCCACATTGCAAAATGTCTTTCAATCATTGAACTGGGAAAACAAAAGGACAAAGATTAATGGAGATTATTTAACTCGCCTTCGTTTTGCTGATGGCATAGTCATTTTTGCAACTACCCCTTTGCAGCTGCAGAGTATGATCCAAGAACTTGCTGACAAGAGTAAAGAAGTGGGATTAAAAATGAAAGAATACAAAAGTGATGTACAATGCTTTTACAAGAAAACAAGATTTATTGATTGATGGAGAAAAGCTTGAAGCAACCGATACCTACATTTATCTTGGGCAGCAGATATCAAGTGAGGGTCACATTGATGAGGAAAATAATTGCTGTGTAAAACTTGGATGAAGAGCACCGTACAATTTTTGAGAGTCAATATGCCATTATGTCTTAAAAGGAAAGTGCTTAATCAATGCATTCTGCCAGTACTTATGTATGGAGCAGAGACATGGACCTTAACTAAAAAAGACATACAAAGACTGCAGACAACTCAAAGAGGCATGGAGAGGTGCGTGCTTGGTGTAACCAGGAGAGATAAGAAGAGTAACTCGTGGATCCGAAAAATGACAAAAATGGAAGACATCATGATCAGAGTTAAATCCCTGAAATGGCAATGGGCTGGACGTGTTGCCAGAAGAACAGACCACCGATGGACAACTGAAATTTTAGACTGGATTCCAAGGGACATAAAAAGACCCAGAAGAAGACCTCATGGGAGATGGATGGATAAAATTCGAAAGCGTGCTGGAGTGACATGGAGGAGACAGGCTCAAGACAGACAATTGTGGAAGAAACTTGGGGAGACCTTCATGCAGCAGTGGATTGATAATGGTTGACAATGGTGTGTGTGTGTGTGTGTGTAAACAAACTTTATATATATATATAAAGTTTGGTAAAAAAAATTTTGAGGTTAAAAGGAAAAAAATTTTACTTTGCTGTGTATACTTGTATATATTATTTGATGATAGCTCAACAAAATCACAGACAGACATCGAGCACAGTGGAGAGGAGGGAGGTAGTTTCTCCACGAACTGCAAACAATTTCAAAGGGAAAAAGGGAAAAAATGCACATTTAAAAAGAGAGGGGGAGAGAAATGGTTCACCCATTTATGTCATCTCTCTTGAAAGGAAACTCATGTTTTGTGCTCAATTACTTTATCTAGCGATAGCTAGTATGAGTAGTCATTGCATCATGCACAACACCAATCGAACGTCCACTCCTCACAAAAATTAAAAGTAAATAAATTTAAGAGAAAAACTTGTTTTCTCGCAAAGTGTTTCTGCATCCAGAATAAAAGCAACAGGTCTGTTAGTGAAAGTGCTTCACGCATGTACCCCCTAACCAGTGGAAACGGTACCTAGGAGAAATCAAGTGCTCTCTCTGGAAGTACATTTTTATATATCTCGTAAAAACAGCTCAGATAACTTAAACACAGCAGAAATTGGGACAGATAACCACACATGAGATTTGCTTTCCCCCAACAGAATGCATTCAATTAATTTTTTAGTAATGAATTCCATTCTAAATATAATTATTATTTGTAAATAGTAAAAAAAGGAAGAAAAGTCAGCACATTAACTATCAGAGGAACATGTTCCTAAAAGTCAGCACTCAAATGTAGAATAACACTGCAGACTGACAAAAAAGACAAAAAAAAAAAAAAAAAAAAGCTACATGTAAATAATACACTGGAAACAGATACGCTTGTACTGGCCACGGCTGAAGTGAAGTGTATTGCCGCCTCAGATGGATATTTTGTCAAGGGCATCAGCTCTGTTCTGCCTGCTCCCATTGGACAAAATCTCTGCCTTCCTCCAATAAAAACACGGATACTGGTCGACTTTAAGCAGTGGTAAGATTCACCTCAAAATCCTTACAGGAAGTCATGATCTAGGAAATTGGTTTTAACCCAGCTTCGCGCGATCTGCTGCCTGTCATGATAGAGACAACTTAGGGATCGCCTCTCGAGGCGCTCAAAATATGATCATATCAAACTTTTAACAAAAATAGTATTTTAACTTTACAAACTTAATGCTCATGAATTAAAGATTCATTCTCCGGTTGAAGGCTTTTTTTGACAAAATTTACGAATCACAATATGAATTTCAAAATTTCAATTAGCGTGTACAATCAAAGGCATATTATATCTCACACAGGTAAAAAATTTCTTCGTAGGCGAAAAATTTCCGGTGAGGCGGCGCCTCACTTGCCCATGTGATGAGCCGCCCATGTTCTGATCATGTGAGGAATGAAGATGTGTTGCAGTTGTGTAACTTGAAGCAAAATGTTAGCAAGGTGAGGAGACCAATATTCTTTGGTGGTTTGGCCATGCTGAAAGAATGAGTGGTGAGATGCTTACTAAGAATATTTTTTTAGCCCAAGTGGCAGGAAGGAAAGGCAGAGGAAGTCCGAGGAAGTCGTGAGAAATTCAGATTCGAGAGTGTTTGCATGAAAAAAAGATTATTATGAGTATGAAGTATAGAAGGTCTTGTGTACGTTGTGTGATGGATGTCAGTGAAGCCCGAGTTGTGTGTCAAGATCGCTGTAAATGGAGAAGTTTGATACAGCAACAGTAAGTAAATAATCAGTTTAAAATTTATCTGGTAGTTTGTATTTCTTCGTGGAGCTAACCTCTGAATCTCAGATAACAGCTCAGTGATATGTATGTATGTATGTATGTATGTATGTATGTATGTATGTAGTCGGAAATTTTCTATCTGAGGCCGGTGGTTGGAACAAGTGCTTACCAACCATATTTGTGGCTTGTATTTTTTCATTTAAAAAGTAGCTGAACACTTACCAAAAGTAGCTAAAAATAATTAAAAATTACATTGGGGGGAGGGGGTATTAAATCCTGCCAGTGCTCATCTATAAGCCTGCCAATAAATCAGATAAATCAGGGGTAACCCTGATTGTGGTTTTCCTTGGAGAAGGGGTGAGGCAGTGATCACTCACCAGCTAATGAGGGTGGCTGGTAGGGCCTAATATTATTCACCAGAGTTGGCAAAATTAATATATCAACACAAATGTCTACATAGATATGCTGCAAGGTTGTACTGTACCACAAGTTGAAGATATTACACCAGATGTAATCTTTCAACAAGACGGAGCTCCTCCCCACTGGGAAACAAGTGTTTACTACTCCTTGAATACTGTGTGTCCCAGGACTCTGGATTGGCTGAGATGGCCCATTTCCATGGTCAAATAATAGGGGTTGCAAGTTAAGTCAAACAACTTTTAACAAGTGATCCTGTGCTTGTTGATACTCCTGGCAAAACTGTGAACACGAAACTGTAAACCTTTAAACTGGAACGGAATTAATGTGTTGCTGGCGACCAAGGCTTGGTCGGCACACCTGTGGAAGTAGTAAGATGCAAGAACTCCTGATGATGATGATCTAGTGTATAGATCGAAAGGGAAATGTATCTTAATAAATTTATCCTCTATTATTCCCGTTAAGTATTTATGGTACTGAAAATACAGAAAGGCAATTTCCCAGTCCTTGTTTTGTAATGACAACAGCCGGTTTCTTTTTTTTTTTTTTTTTTTGTATCTTTGCCCACCCTAGTGAATGCAGCAGATACTGACACCAGACACAAGCCAGCTATTGTTTCTCTCTCAAAGAAAAAAAAAAAAAAAACGCTAGCGGAGGAGGTCAGTTGGATGCGTGAAAGTAATTTTTGCAAAAGAGCAATTCACATGAAACAGTGTTTAATGTGTTACTAAAACTAACTTCATGGAAAAGTAGAAAGGATGAACAATAAAACTAAATATAAGGAAAAGGAAGCTAAACCCTAAACAATAAAACATATAGAAAAGGCTACTGATGTATAAGAATTATTTTTTTGCCCTTGGAGTCTCCTTGTTCCTTCTTACTTAAAAACAGATCAGGAATGCACTCTTAGTCTGCTATATCACCAATCCATCGCAATCTTATTCTAGAAAATTCTTTGTCCTGTCAGTTGCACTTTCAAATTAGATGTTTAAAAACAAATATTGGAGATAATTCCATTAAAATGACACATTATTTTCTACATATTTTGTAAATGTCTTAACTTTTTTTTTTTTTTTTTTTTTTACGGGCCAGTTGGCATTTTGGTGGACCAGTGGTTTGCAAATTCTAGTGGTCTGTTGGGCCAGTAGAAGATTTATTTCTAATTCTAACATTGAAATGTGTACTTCAACTGCATAATATAGTTTGTCTAAAAGCTTGTACTCATGCTTGAAAATGGGACTTAAAAAGTACAAAGTTCTAAACATTGTTCACACTTAAATTTAAAAATTAAAATCTCAGTTTCGGTCATGTTTCTAATAAATGCAGTATTCACTTTTGGCAATACCATAGCCACTATCAGTCAGCCATGCGTATTAGAGGGAATACACCCAGAGGATATTTCCTGTAAGTGAAGAGTAAATGAACAGTCAGTTTTTTGGTACTAATTGCTCCTTTCTTCCTAAGGGTAAATTCCTGATGTAAGAATCAGCAGGAAGTTTCAGTTTTTCTGGCTCCCATCATGGCAGCACACCCTCAGGATCTGTGGAATGGTCCCCGACACATGACACCCCATTAGTGTGCAGAAATACTGAAAAACCATGAGATACCTTTTTCGTGAAAAGCTCTGCAAACTTCCACTCCACAGTTAGCTTAAATTTGCCAAGTATAACAATGGGTACATCAATGAAATATACATTCATAACACAAGGAACACTTTTCCTTTACCAATAAAAACAGTTTTAACACAAATCAATGAAAACAATAGGAAATTAGGTAGTATTCTCCACAGATGTTTTTAGCACGTCTTTTGAAAAAAGATCGTGCTTATGTTATCGGTTTGTCCGTCCACCTGTGGACCCCATATTTCTGCAACTATTAGTCCGATTTGAAAAATTCTTTTTGCATTGGAAAGCTTGAAATATGCCAACGATGATCCTTTATTTCGTGGGTTTTTTTTTTACGACGTACAATTTCACCACTAGAGGGCGTAAATGCAGATATCGAATTTAAAATACATTTTTTTCTACATATTTGCTTCTAGACATCCGATTGAAAAAATTATTTTACCTTTTGATTCCATTTATGTCCAAAAGAGTCTTTTAGGTATAGTCAGTTTTTCAAGTTGTGCATACATATTTCGCCACGGGGCATAAAAGTAAATTGCATTTTCTCCAATATCTCTACTTCTAAAACTCTGATTTGGAAAATTCTTCGGCACATACAACTCTTGATGTGAAATCTTCTGCACATAATTCCTAATCTTTGGTAAAAAAAAATGGTTTGGCCACCAGAGGGCATAAGTGTTAATTTCTGCTTCTGATGTATTTGCGACCAAATCTGAGGTTTTTGAAATCTTGATTTAAAAGTTATTTTGTGGACCGATGTTACTCACGTCGATAAACCTTTCTGGAATATTTTCTTCATAAAATATTGCATGGTTTCTCCGCCAGGGGATGTAGATGCATATCATATTTTTGTCAATATCTCTGCTTCTAAGAGTCCAATTTGAAAAGTTCCTTCATATTTTCCGGTGTGACATGTGTTTCATATAATTTCAAAATTTTCAAGTGGTTCATAACCTTTCCACTAGGGGGTGTAAAGATAAATTGTACCCCCCCATATCTGTTTATCCAATTTGAAAATTTTTTTCTGCGTGGGATACAGCTCCTGATGGGAAATCTTTTGCATATAATTTATAATAATTGGTAAAGAATGATTTGGCTACCAGTGGCATAAGTGTTGATTTCTGCTTCTGGTGTATTTGCAGCAAAATCTGAGCTCCTGAAAGCTCGACTGAAAAAATTCTTCCATGGACTGATACCGCTCACATCAAAAAACCTTTTGAGAATACTTCTTAAAATAATGCATGGCTTTGCCATGGGGCATAGATGTATATCTTATTTTTGTCAATATCTCTGCTTCCAAGAGTCCAATTTGAAAAATTCTTCCTTTGTTGGAGAGCGTTTCCACTGTGAAATGTTTCAGAGGGCATAAGTTCACAATTCTGTTTACAGCAATATCTGCGGTATTAAAAAACCCGATTGAAAAATTTATTTCTTCGGTCAGATACTACTGTTTCCCATAACGGTTCCATTGACTTTGAATAGATTTGATAAATTTAATTCACGTCAGAATGGATTCAAAAGATGTGCTCATTACACCATAAAAATTTGGTGTCACTTTTCTTGCTTTCTTTAGGTAATGCCTTTGGTTTATTGTACCTTCACATAATAAACCATAGTCATCTCATCCATGGTTTGTTACTGGCAGCTCAAAGTATCAATTTTACTTATAAAATGCCTGTTATGTATTCTAACCCTATTTGCCTTACTGGTGAAAAGCTTTCCAATCACTATTATATAGGCAGATACTTCTGCTTCATTAATGAGTAACATCAAAGATGGAAGAGAATTTGTTTTACCTTCATTTGACCAGCCTTGAAGATATTGAACTTCATGGCATCAATACAAGGAAATCCCATTTTCAATTGCCCAGAATGATAATATCATAAAAGTTTTACATACATTTCTCACCATCAACAGTGACAACTTAAATACACTCTCTTTTTCAATCCCGATGTTATTGGGCATAAAGAGTGCTGTATATATTACATAAATTTTCATTATTTTGTTCCCTTGAAGAATGTGAGCAAGAGTTCAGCAAAGTCAACAACATTCATAATTTCACATCAATTTAAAGAAAGAATAAAACACATGTGAATTATAACATCTTACATAACCCACATTTAACACGACAAAAACGTTTTTACCTAAAAAAAAAAGGGAAGGAAAGGTCTCATCCTCCTAAGAGCATGCGAACCATAAGCATATATATTTCATGAAACTCATTTTGGAAAGTAGAGCTCTTTGATTTCAATGCTCTTTGATCAGAGAGCTCTTTGATTTCAATTCAGCGGGTCATGAGAAAAGTAATCCTGCTTCATTAAGTAAGACTTGCCTAAATATATTTCCTGAATGCAATGACGTGAAAGTGTTGTAGAAGCTATAAGTTGAGCACTATTGGAAGTTACTTACCATTCGTATTATTTCTGGATACACAGGCTCTGTCAACACACCTTTCCCTGCAGTAATGTAATCCACTAGTTCATTTAGTGTAGCCCTTTTTATTTCTTTACCTTTTAAGTCTGAAACAGGGTCCATAAAGTCAAACACAACACTACACTGCCACAGCTTTCGTATAAACAGCTCCTCTTGTTCCGACGCAGGTACATCTAGAAGACAAAAAAAAAAAAAAGCCACAATTAATTCACTTTCTGTCCAAATTACGGTACACTTCAACATTAAGTAATAAAAAGAAGAGAAGCAAACAGAGATTTTGAAAAGTTGATTTAAAACATACAGGGTGTTCAACTTCGATGTATAACAAAAGGAAGTATGATATATACATTCTGAACTTATCAAAATTTATCAGTGACACATATTGTTCCAGATATACAAACTGAGAAATCTTTTTACATGTCCAATAAACTTCAACAAGAGCCCACTAGTGGTGTGGCAAACATCCAACCAGTTTTCTACCTCAGCTCACGTGTTGAGAAGCATTTGTGGTGTCACATTGTTGATTGCAGCACAAATTCTGTCACATAAGTCTTCCATATTACACACCAGTGTAATGTACACTTGGTCTTTAACAAACCTTCACAAGAAAAAGTCAGGTGGAGTTAGGTCTGGTGAACTCTGATCCTCTCCCAATCCATCATGTAGTGAAGTGGTCACCCAGGAATGCCCAGACATCATTGGCAAAGTGCAGGGAAGCCCATCTTGTTGGAAAATTGCTCCTTCAGGCAAGGCACAGTGTATTCCTGTAACATGTCTAGATATGTTAGCTCAGTTACTGTGGCCTCTGTAAAAATAAAGGGACCAACGATTTTGTTTTTCATGACCCCACACCAAGCATTGCATTTTGGAGAATCCTGTTCATGTTCATGAACAACGCACGGATTTTCGACCCCCAGATGCAGCACTTATGTCTGTTTACTTTTTACGAACACCTGGAATGTAGACTCGCCTGAAAAGCAAACCCAGTTTAGGAATGTATCGTCGGCATCAATTTTGGCCAACATTGTCTCCGAAAAATTTTTCATGCCATACTGTCATGCGGCTCAACTTGTTGATGCATCTGAATCTTGTACACATGTAAATGCAACTTATCATGGAGTATCTGATGCACTGTTGTTGGTGGGATGTCTAGCTGCACACTAGCCTCTCGGGTGGATTTTCTCAAGCTTCTCTGAAATGACTTTCGAATTCGTTCAACTCAGAAGCTGTAAGCTTAGCACGTTTACTGGTCATCGGTAACAAACTTGCCATTTCTCTGAGTTGCTTGTCCCATTTTGTAATGAATGCTGAAGTCAGGATGTCTGTCTGTCATCACTCCAAGGTTGTATTCGCGGCAAGAACAGTGCTGCACAAGCATCACAGGCTTCAATTCCACTTAAGCGACAGCACACAAAACACCTTCTACTGTAGCTGCACTTCGCCGGGCTAGAGGAGGTGCTACACAATACTAGGTACATATCACATGACTTTTGGCACTTCAGTGTACATTTCAGCTATGGCAGCTTGTGAACAAGTAACAACGTTATCCACTGCCCAGATACTGCCACCCTTTACTCTATATCCAATAATCATGCCCTTTTCCAAGGGGTCTCTTACCCATGACAACTAGAGTTTCAGATCTGACTAATACTGCATGTGTCACAACAGGTACCAGCACTGCATACACTCTTGACTTTCACACATGTGCACCAAGTATGAAGGTCAAGAGGAAACTATCCAAATGTCAAGAGGGGTGGGGGGTATAATGTTTTCTTCCTACGGTGTACATGCTAATAATCCAGAATTTCTTCAAGAATTGCAGAAAGCTATAATGTTGGCTTACCCAGAATAGGTAGTAAGTACACTGGTGTCCAAAATTAAAATGACAAATATAAATTTGAGAATATGTCCAAAACCAAATGACTGATTGTAAAGATTTTTCAGAGACCTGTGCAGGGGGAAACGCTAAGTTGACACACCCACATAACATTGTGCTTGGGTATATAGACTTTTTCTTTTTCATGCTTTCTGGATTATTAGTAAGTACATGGTTCATATGCTTTTTCAATCACAAAATTCCAGGACATTTCCAAGACATTTCAATTTTTTTTCCAGGACATACGATCCAAACATTCTTACTTAAAATAGAGTGAAGCCATAGGTCTGTTCAACCCGTAACTTACAACAAACAACTTTTTACATGCTTGGGCAAACTTCATGCAGAATGTTAAAAATGATGTCTGCTGCAGCTTATCAGAAACTTAGAATCACAGATAAATACTGAAATATCAAAACTCACTGAAAATGTGACCAGGTTTAATATCTACTAAACTTTTATATACAGTATAACTACATTGATTTTAAGAAAAAAATTATTTTTCTATTTGGCTTTAGTTCAATTATTTTGTTGAAGCAAATTACAGAATAACAAAAACCAACATAAAACTCAAAAATGCATAGGTATGTGGCATTACTCTTGAGATGCTTTTGTATAACATAAAATGCTATTTATATTTAATTATTTTGAAACAATGCTTACATCAGAAATTTAAGGGTAAAGAAAGGTGAAATATTTGGAACTTTTTCAAAGGACCAAAGGGATTGTTATTTCTGAAACACATAATCATGGGAGCTAGCATTTGTGTTATATTTTATTTAGGAAAAGAATTTTCAACATAATATTGATGCTGTGGCTATGTTTTAAATTTGTACTTGCCAGCAAACAAGGTATACACAAAAATTTCCAATGCAAAATGAAAGAGAATAATGGAAAACCTTAAATCCAAGGGTTGCGTACAACTGCATTCATCAGGATCAAGACAATTTAACTGAGCATGATTAGAAAACTAATTATATAAGATGCAAAGTGATTAGTTTGCTCAGAAAATACTAAGAAACAACTGGATTTAAATTTCTGATATTAGAAAGCAATCTGATTTTATGGCAAATTTTTATATAAAGCATACATTAGCAAGTTTCAGTAAAGGTCAAAATAACCCACACAAAAAAAAAATAAAAAAAAATCAAGATACTTATTAAGCATTAGCTACTTACTTCCACCAGTGGCTAAAAAGTATGTTACGAAAATTAACAAATGGCGCAAAAAACGTTCCCATAGCAGAAAGAAGGTATTAGAGCCAAAAAATATTTCAAACCGAACAGTTAAAGGAAGATATATAGAAGGAAACATGATACAGTAAAACTTTCGAATAGCGGACATCGAAGGGGAAAGAAAAACTGTCCGTTATTTAGAAGTGTCCACTATTGGGAAAAATCATGCTTTATGGCAGCATATAAGTACGTAAATGCAAAACATAGAGCAAACTTGTACTAACCTTTATTAAAAAATATATCCATCAAAACCTAAGAAGCAAAATAATCAAGTATTGTTGTTTATCTATTACATTCTTGTGAAATTTTGTTTTCCAAATGAATTTCTAGCCAGCCACCTGAAGCTTTGAGTTCTGTGAATCCTAATTCATTTGCGATTTTTAAAGCTTTTTGACAAATTAAAGTCCCTGGTAAAGGAATGTTATTAGCTCTAGTGCGGCAAAACCACTCATAGGTAAGAGTGTTCACAGCTAAATCATCAGGCTTAGGGAAAGATCTCTTAATTTTCTGGTTGCCATTACAATCTTGCCAAGACTTCAAGATTTCACTCACGTGAGTTTTTCCAATGCCCAGTTTATCTTCTAAAAAGTGCACACTTAATCTTTCCCTTTCACTCACAGCTTCACTATTTCAACTGCTTCTTTTAGAGTCGAGCGCTTATATTTGTGCGACATTTTAAAATCGATGTTTGAGAAATCTTTGCTTCACAGCTCGCTTGATGAGAAAAACCTACATGATTACTGCAAACAAATGTGATTTATAGTAATCCGGACTTGAAATTGACCCTTCTGCACTGAACTTGACCTTACCAAACAAGAAACAGTCCCTTCCACCTACACCTGAATTGTGTTTGCATGTGTTTCAATCCGATTACCGTTCCCAAATTAGCCCGTTTCTGAGGTCTCACCCCATTGGAAGCACCTGAACAGCTAAAAGGCAGTTTCTCCTAGTCAGATGTATGTATGCAAAGAGAGGGTCAGTAATCCAGACTTGAAATTGACCCTTCTGCACTGAACTTGACCTTACCAAACAAGAAACAGTCCCTTCCCCCTACACCTAAATTGTGTTTGCATGTGTTTCAATCCGATTACCGTTCCCAAATTAGCCCGTTTCTGAGGTCTCACCCCATTGGAAGCACCTGAACAGCTAAAAGGCAGTTTCTCCTAGTCAGATGTATGTATGCAAAGAGAGGGTCAAACTGTCTGGTTAGCACAAACGCTAATCCTTTTTCCAGCGATTTCGGCCATTGGGTACATAGCACTTGGCATCTTAAAATTTACAAGGTCTCGGGAGAGAATGAGGAAGGGTAAAATAACAAAAAAGGAAAAATTTTGCGAGTTTGGGCAAATCACACACCCCTAAAAATTCCTAGAATTGAAAGGAAATTGTCCGTTATATTGTACTTTAAGTGTGTCCACGTCCATTATTTAGAATGTCTGCTAATTAAGAAGTGAATGTCCCATAAGAAGCCATGCATTTCTGCCGGGGAATAAAAAATTGTCCGTTATAGAGAGATGTCCGCTATTAAGAAGTGTCCATTAATGGAAGTTTCACTGTATAACTCTATGCCTTTAGCGGAGGAATTTTGCATAATAGAAAAGCTGTTAAAACAGGCAAAAAGTATTCTTCATAGCAAAAGCTATGCTAAGGAAAAGAACTTTTTCGAATACATCTCCTGGAAGCAAAGATAGCAAGAAAAACATTTTGACCTTTATAACCCCTAGGGGGGAAGTTGTACATTATTTGAAGAGGATCTTCTTATTGTAGCAAAAATCTTATTCACTCTCCATCTTTATTATAGCGAATGGCAAATAGTAAAAAAAAAAAAAGCTCAATTTGGTTTTTAGAGGCACATATAGGCTGCAAATGGAAGTACACAAACACCACCTAGCGGCAGAATTGTGAACCACAAACCTCCTCAAATACAAACCCTAAAGTGTTCCATAAGGTACATGGTATCTGGTGTTAAAAGATTTTTTGAAATCAAATGTTTAGAAGTGCAGGTATTGAGAAAAATAAATTAAATATTTGGGCCTCCTAGTGGCGAAATTGTGCATTATTTTAGGAAGAAAATACACACAAGGAGTTTTCATAGTTAGTAGCATCTGATTGAAAGATAATATTTTTAATCGGGTTTTTAGTCTCGCAGATATTCCTGTAAACTGAAACGGAAACTTACGCCCTCTAGTGGCGCACTTGTATGTTAAAAAATATTTGAAATTATATGATAAACATTTCGCACCAAAAATGTTTTCCAACAAAAGAAGAATTTTTCAAATCAGACTCCTAGAAACAGAGATATGGACAAAAATAAGATATATGTGTATGCCCCTAGTGGGAAAAATTATGCAGTATTTTAAGCAGGAGTTATTCTGAAAAAGTTTTCTGAGGTGAGCGGTATTGGTCCAGGAAGCAATTTTTCAATTGAGTTTTCAGCTCAGATTTTGTTGCAAATACATCAGAAGAAGAGAAAAAAAAAAAAAACACTTACTGTTGGCCAAACCATTCTTTACCAAAAATAAGAAATTATATGCAAAACATTTTTCCTCCAGAGCTGTATCCGACGCAGGAAGAATTTTTCAAATCGGACTTTTAGAAGTGGAGATATTGGGAAAATTGCGATTTATCTTTACACCCCCTAGCGGAAAATTTATGCATTATTTGAAAAAGGGACTGCAACTAAAATAGTCTTAGAATAAATGTCATCGAAAGGAAAACTATTTTTTTCAATAGGATATTTAGAAGCAAATATATGAAATAAAATGCATTTTAAATTTCGATACAATCTCCATTCGCGCCCTCTGGCGGTGAAGTTGTGCATCGGAAAAAAACGGAGTGCATGAATCATCATTCTCACCTTTTAAGCTTCCCAATACAAAAAAGAATTTTACAAATCGAACTAATAATTGCAGAGATATGGTCTCCCCGGTCGGACAGACAAAGCGATAACATAAGCACGCGCACGACGCAAAAGATACTAATAGTGCAGCTTCAGTCTTCCAACAGACAAGAAAACCAACAGCCCCGCCCAGCATTCTACTGGGGGTGGGGAGGGGAATTCATCAGACATAAGTTATGTCAATAGAAAAATCCTCAACTACAAAACATCGCGTAGGGACAAAAAGGAAGGAATTGATAATATTCCAGGACATGTAACAGAATTTTAGGACATTTCCAGGACAAAATGGAATTCCAGGATGCGTACGAACCATGTAAGTATCCATGAATATCTGAACAGAAAGACCTGCAGAAAGTAAGTAATCACAATTTTGAAATAAATAAGTAAACTTCTCCTACAAACCCATTTGCAAAATCGAAAACATTTTAACCACTGTGTAAATAATTTAATATCTGTGCAACTCACTTTTATAAAATCAACTGAGTTAGATTTTAAAGCAGGAATTATGCTTTCTTTGAAAGTTACATAAGCTGCCCATTATCCTTTAAGCAGTATCAAAATAACATACTGATACGACGGACGGACGGACGGACGGACGGAACTTTCATAATTTTATTCAGCACAAAACGCGCGCTCTAAAAACCTAGATTTCGTCTTTTTTTTTTTACTAAGGAAATTACCCAATACCTCAAAATCTTACACACACACACACACACTGTACATATAAATTATAATATTTGTATTTTGTATCATTCATACGAGAAATCTTTGAGTTGACAATTATTAACACGATCGACTGTTTGCACGTTCCTTAATCGCTGGCAAGCATTTTCCACTCCAACGAAAACTTACGATGAATCGAAACCGCGGGATAAATGGAGACATTGAAAAGGGTATCATCAATAAATCGGTAAAAGATGCACGTACAGTCAGTCACTCAGTTTTCAACACGGGGAAGACTGCCCGAACACGGACAGTATCGATCGTGCAATGACGTCACATCCTAGCTCGCAACACAAGTTCGGAGCTCTGAATAGCCTATCCACTTAGCAAAGATGTTATTACCTAGGGCAATAATTACCGGTAAAGCAAAAATACAAAAAAGCAGGTCATTTAAAAGAAAAGACCTAACGAGAAAGGTACGTCCAATGGCAATCATATGAATCTGAATAAGTCAGGGAAGAGGACAATAAAACTAACCTCATTCAAGAAATCCCTCGAATAATCACAAGCTCCAAAGAAAAGTCGCTCTAGAAATCCTTTTCGAAAAATACGCGCCTCGTAATGGAAATTTAAGACGACGTACTAGTATTACAATGAATACAAAAGGTACTCCCAAGTCTTAATCACCGAAATTTCTCGGGAAAACGTTTTGCGATCAAGTGTATGTCTAAATAAAATCGCAATAAATTATTTCATTAGCATTCCAAAGGCTCGCGCATATTTTTCTCAACACAAATTTTGTACATCCCCTCCCCCCTTAACGTATCTCGAAACTTGGGTATTTAAAAAGAAATTGGTGAGTCATATATCGTCAACAGCATACTGCGTTGTTTTCAGACAATAGTTGCATATATATCTTTCTTTCTTTTTAAGTCCGATGTTGTACGACACGATTGTAAAACACCTTAAAATCTCTCGGGCCTTAGCAACAAAACTGCGACTATTTTTATAACGATGCTTCAAGGACAACCTTCCTCAGTTGGTTGACTTTTCAAAACAGTGAGAGCGAGTGATTCAAGTAAAACAGCAGCGCGAAAAAAAAGCAAGTAATTTTTTGTTTAACGTAACTGAGCATCGATGAAGACTGAACTGCTCTACCTTTCCAGAACTCAATTATATGAAAACAATATACTTCAGAACAATGTAGCTTCTACCAAAAGCGAGGTAAAAAATTTTCCTCAAAAATGACATATTCGTTCAAAACATGTTAACCCAGAGCAGGGGGGAAGGGCGAAAAGCGGTTCTTTATAGCAAAAACACCGACAAAAGAAACACGAATGAGTAAGAACGGTTTTAACACATGAGAAAATTTAACGGGGACACGTTGAGCTCAGCAGTTTTGCTTCATTTTGTCCAACTGAAACACAAATCAAACACCATAACATAAATCTTAAATCTGGTGAAACCTAACATATCCGAAAAAGCGATGTTTCGCCTCTTCAGGCATACATGTTTGCAATAATCTGCAAACTTACTGGGTCATAAAAACATTTTTTTCCGTTCGGGTTTAATGAACATGCATACAAGCAGTCGCCCTTTCCTAATTTAATGTCACTGGCAGAGTTGTACATAAATAAAATGTATATGCGTACACAACCATTGAAACAGAAAACTTGCTGCGAAGCGGGATGCAAGTAACAATAGAATAAGATAATTTGAAGAAAAATTATTAAAACAAATAATTATTAGAACATTACAGATTCCAATGTGGACAAAATAAGTACATACATTGCAATTAGAATGTGCTATGTGTGTGAAATGGACTGGTAAAATATTAAAATATTGAACCATGAACAGCAAAAAAAAAAAAAAAAAAATTATATCCAGAAAAACAGTTCTGTTAATAAACCTTCAAATATTATAAATAGCATTTTGCACGATTTAATTAATAGTAGACATAAGAAACAGATTTTAATTTAATAATTGGCAACTACAAGAGGAACCTGGTAATAAAATTTAAATTATTTTTGTGTAAATAAAACTTTTAATACAGTTCGTTCGTTCTCAATGGATAGGAACAAAAAAAAAACAGGCCTTGATAAAAATCTAAAGGGTAAAAACGTTTGTAAAAACAAAAGAACTCGGAAGATGTAAAAAATAATTTAACGTTCTTCAAGTTAAAATAGAATTAAGTGCATTAACCTGAGTGGTCTTGAGTAATAAGTTTTTTAATTGCTGTAAATAATATTATTATTTTTTATCTACAAGCAAAAACTATCTGCAAAATCTGCTAATAATTTGGAAACTATCCGCGTACAGCGTACGCGCTTACTTCTACATTCTGCTACTCTGGCTACTGGTTCCAGGGAAGGGAGAGTGCCAGTGCCGTTAGACAAACACACCACCCATGCTTCCTTCACCCAGGAATCGAACCCAGGCCCCCTAGGACAAATGATCCAAAGCCAGAGCTTACAGCACTGAACTAAATTACGTAAAGAACACGCAAACGGACATGAAGTTATTAGCTACTCTTTCCGAACTTTTAAAATGTTCCTCGTCTTGGATCCTGGTGGCGGCGGGAAGGGGGGGGGGGAGGGAGGGGGTGCAAGAATTATCATTACACCCAAGATTTTAGACTTAGGTGCAATGAAATTATTACTAAAAGAATATATTTGTCAAAAATGTGATTTGCATTTCATATTCTCTTACAATTTATACAATCTTTTAGCCACTACAAAAAATCAGCATTTTTTCCTTAATTCGTTTTCAACGTCCGCAAACTTGACTACTGCTCATCACCAGTGCCTCTTCTGAAATACATCCTGGTAGCGACCGTAACCCCCCCCCCCCCCTTTTTTTCTTGATTCCGCAAAAGCATTAAGATATTTTTAAAGATGGCGAGTTTGGCCACGAATGTGACGATCCAGCTCTCATTCGAAATTCACTGCAAATTTCAAGGCACTTTCGTGTTCGTCAAAAATTGCGACTGACTAATTAAAAAACAAAAAAATTACAAATCAGGCAGCATTTTAGTAACTAGAGAACCAATTAACACGATGCAAAATCAGGGGAGAAAAAACGGAAACACCCGTGAATCTGTTCATTTCACGGTTCATGTCGAATCAATCAATTGTTTTTCCAAGAAAGACTGATGATCCCCGCAATAAGTTAATTTAATGACCTCACATTTCTTGCTTGAAAACAGTGCACATGACCCTGAACACAAGTTGCACATGGACGGTATGATTTCTACGGGTGTACGCAGGGGCGGGTTTAAGCATTACAGCGCCCTGGGCCAAGAAAAATCAGACGCCCCTAAGTAAACTTAATGTAAGAAATTTGAGGCCGATTAGAATTTCGTATTTAAATTACATTTTACATATAGATTTTTTATCGCGCAAAGAATTAGCATATTCTCAAGAACAACCCAACCTTGTAAAATGTTTAGCACATGTATTATTTAAAACTGGGCATTGAAATAAAAATTTATAAATATCGTTTTCTCACAAGTTTACTCGCATAATTTTAAAACATCATTTCACAGTAAATTTTTATATTTACAAATGAAATTGTTTTTTTTTCATTTGAAAATATAAAAATTACTGTGAAATGATGTTTTAAAATGTTTTCATTATTTCACAGAAAACAAAAACGTCGTGTGCCACATGTATTCTCAAAATTTTGGCGCCCCTCTATGTGCAGCGCCCTGGGCCATAGCCCAGGTTGGCCCAATGGTAAACCCGCCCATGGGTATACGAAACAGTTTTTTATTTGAGGTGCCACTGTGTCCAACTCTACTCATATAAAACCGATCGACAGAACAATCTTTTTGTTCACAAGGCTTGTTTATTCACAAATGTTTATTTCATTCACAAGCAGGTTGCCACTGAATACTCACTCGAACGAAATACGCATGTCTAGAAAAACACTACTTAGCGGCAAAATTGCAAGGAAAATCGCAACGTCAGCGGATAGCCTTGGTTATGTTTACAACTCTAACTCTTAGAATGTCGTCGCTGCACGATATAACATATTACTGAAAGTCAAAATGGACGATGAAAATGACTTTATTTAACCGAAGCAAAAGTTGAAAGTCAAAATCACATCACTAGATCTTTCGTGCTGGCTTCCAACTGTCTAATCGACGCATTTCCCCTTTCCCTTTCTTCTGCCAAAAGTAACTGAACACATCGTAGCCAGAGATCAGATGGATCCAGGGGCTGCAGGTTTATTATTTTCTTAAGCAGTCCGATTAGTAATGCTGCTGAGATATATACGAAATAACGATGTCATCAAATGCCGGAAAATGTTAACACCGTTTATACCTATCCGATGCAAAAAGAATTTTTCAAGTCGGATAGTTAAATCCATGATATCGCACAAATAAGAAACATTCGTTTACGCCACCAACTGGAAAAATTTGCATAGTAGAAAATGCGTGGAAAATTTTGGTATAACTCCAGCTAACAAATGCAATTTATTATTATTATTATTATTTTCGATCCGACTTTCACACGTAAAGATTACGCAATAAATACAAAAATTCGTTTACATAACCTCAAGGCAAATCAGAGAAATCACAAAGTGCAACAATCGTCGTTCTTGTGGTAAACGTCTTCCCAAGGGGGGGGGGGGATCGAATCTGACTTACAGATGACACATCTAGGCCTACTTACACACACACACACACACACACACACACACCAGTGAACGTTTAATCGACACGTCCAATTAACCGATGTATCGTCCATAAGATTGTTTCGAACATATCGATTAAAAGTCGATTTATTACTCAGATGGTTTTTCTATTTTAATCGATTTCACATTAAAATGAAGATATTTGGCATTGCTTCACGCTTACAGCGATAAAAGTGCAATCGATACATAATCATCTCATTAAAACGTTATCATGAGGCTACATACAGATAAAAATTCCAATTGTAACCGTGAAGTTAGAGCGATATACTACAGCAGCGTTTAACTTGTGAGATTGACTTTAAATTTTTGTGCCAACATGTTAGAATACCTTTAAAAACTTCAATTTTAGGTCTTATATGAGGATTACCTGGTATATATTTTATTTCTCGCTCTCTTAGCCGTTATTGCCAATCCTACATGTTTTTTTCCGAGTTTTTCCCTTTCGGCTGCGAGTAGAGGGTTGGAAACGCAGAAGTGGGTGCTACTGTAAGCCAAATCAAAATATGCTGTCGACTACTGGCGGCGAGTTGCCGCTATCATACAAGCAAAAGGTAGATCGACTAACTACTAATTGAGATATTACGCTGCCGGACAATTGCTAAGGACGGATGACAATAGCAACCATAAAATGGAAGGCAGGAAAATGTGGAAATTAGCATAAGTGCGTCATACAGTAAGACGTGTTGTGCGTATGCAAATTTTGGAATGCCGAACTTGTTCGTGACGTCATAGCGCTGATAAGAGATATAAAGGATTTGACGCGTATTGACCGTTGTTGTTCAAACGCAAAGTTGAAAGGGAAACAATCAATTGACGAACTTGCAATTTTCAGTATGTCTTCGCGACATCAGCTAGATGATTTTACGCGTGGCCGTATTATTGGCAAGATTGAAGAAGGGCGAAAAATAACAGATGTTGCCAGGGAGTTCGACGTCAGCCACAGTGTTGTTTCAAGGCTTTGGAAATCATTTCAAACAAATGGAGAGTGTAGCAAACGTCACGGGGGAGGTCGTGTTCGCAGTACGACACCTGCAGAAGATCGGTACATAGTGCTATCAACAAAAAGACACCGGCGCAGCACAGCTAGTGAGGTAGCAAATCAGTTTATGGCCGCTACTGGCAAGCGGATCTCCCGAAAAACTGTCGCCACACGTTTGCATGAAGGAGGACTATACGCCCGCCGTCCTGTTGTGTGCATCCCATTGTCCAGAAGTCACCGTACCGCTCGTTTGCAATGGTGCCATCAACATCGCAATTGGACTGATAACGACTGGTCTGCTGTCCTCTTCTCAGATGAGAGTAGATACAGTCTATCGTCTGATTGTCGACGACAACTGATCTGGCGTGATAGTGGTACTGCATATTGTCCAGCAAACATACAGGAAAGGGACCGATATCCGACATGTAGTGTAATGGTATGGGCTGGCATCATGATCAATGGCCGTACGTCCCTCTATGTGCTTCCAACTGGGACTATGACTGGCCAACGATACATTAACGATGTTTTGCAACCTCATGTTCGCATGTTCCGTGGTGCTGTCGGTGATAGATACATTTTCATGGACGACAACGCAACATGTCATCGAACAGTCGCTGTCCAGGAGTGTCTTGAGAGCGAGGATATTCAATGCCTCGTATGGCCAGCACGTTCTCCAGATCTGAATCCCATTGAAAATGTGTGGGATGCTTTGGGGAGGAGTCTTGATGGTCGCCAATGCCCTCCAATAAACAAGGACACCCTCATCCGTGCACTGACAGAGGAATGGGATAAATTACCCCAACAGCTGCTTGATAATGTTGTGCAAAGCATGACACGACGTGTGGAATCGTGCATTGCCCTCCATGGTGGCCATATCCCGTATTGACATCATACGCCGGAACGCCTGCGGACGGTAATTGCATTTTTTTTTCAGGTTTACGTATTCTGCACAAAATGGCCTGTTTGTCCCTTGAACACGTTCCAAAGCCTTCTGGATTTCAGAGCACAATAAATTGTCTTTCTTGTAATGTCCTGGCATTCTGACATTATTTTATTTCACTTGGCATCCAACCACACTGACTTCTTTATGCGCTATATAGCCGTTTATGATCCGTCCTTAGCAATTGTCCAGCAGTGAATAAATCCATTTGTCCCAAAACATTGTTGTGTCTTAATATTGATAATACAGTGCATCAAATCCACGTGTGTAGCATATGTAAATTTTGCTAAGCCGGAGCTTCCTATAGCGCCATTGTTCGTCTAAAGGCGGCAGCATTTGCTGCTTTACAAAACTGGCGTCTTTTTGTACCATTTACGTGTGATTTCGGAGCAGGGTTCCACTAACTAGGATTTTGTGGTTGTTCCTTTACTTTTGAGAACCAGTTTATATTACGGATGGATGGAAAATATCATCTTAAATAGCCTGCATTTGTTGGGAACAGCATAACTGCTAGCAGACGCCAAACTCTACAGCGTAACAACTGTGTTGGTTCACTACGACGTTTCCATAGCAACTGAAATGATCATGTACTTTTTTTTTCAGGAAAAATAATGGGGGGGGGGGGCTAAACTCTTCTGTTAGTTCACTTGAAGAGGATTGCCTTGTCTTTCAACCCGTTTCGAATCCACAAAGAAGTTACACGGAACTAATAATACGCCTATACGATATTACACGTTCTAGAGAAAGAAGTGAATGCTTCAATTCCATCATGACCAAGGAAAGCAATACTACGAAACGCTCAACGGAGTTTCTGAAAAAAATTTTCTTTGTCTATCACCCCTTCTTTTTAACAAACTCGTCTTTTACATTTATCATCACTCAATATTTTATTTTCCTCGCCAAAACGTTTAAATGGATGTTCGCAATAACAGGTCTTCCAAAACTAAATAGAATGATGAATCTGATTAAGGATTCTTTAAATAAAAGTAAGAAGACTGCATGTCCGAGAAATTTCTGGAAACCAAACAAGCGTCGCAAAATCAAAAAAGAAGAGTACGAATTCACAGAAAAAAGGAAGACGCTGTTCCGAAAATTAAAAGCTAGATTGGCTGACAAAATAAAACAGCCAGCTCGCATACAAATTAAACTTACTTTCAAAACCAAAATTATCTCAAAAGCCGCGTTAGTAAAAGCAAATAAAGCGAAGATTTTGCAGTTAAAATTAAACGACGTAATCGGGCTAAATCAATCAACCGATGAAAGCCCAATCAGAACGGTGGACTTATACATCACACACTTTCAAAACAGGGAAATACAAAATTCTCAGCAGTTCCGCATTCTTTAAAAACCACAAACGAGTTTCTCCGAAAAATACCTTACTCGGAGACACAGCAGCAGCATACAGGCGCAAAATAAGAAAAACTCATTTCTATAATCTGGAAGTCGCTTACTTTAATGAAGTTCATAAGGTCGAAATAAATGTTCTTCAGCTGCCTTAACAATTTTGACTTCAAGATTTCTATTTAAGACGTGCGCCCCTACCCCATCCGAAAAAAGAGTAAACTTAACGTTTATCAGATTTTTTTTCTTATTTATTATTTTCCTTTACACACGAAATTACACTCATACCCAGTATGTCTGTTGGGACTTGTTTTGGGTATCAGAAACGAAGTTACATTAGATGAACCTTGAGGCTCAGACACGACAAAGGGAGACAAAGTAAGAGAAACAGAAGTGACAGATTTAAAGGTGTGGTAAAGGAACATGTGGCCTTATTCGCAACGAGGGATCCAATGCTCCCGGGGCCGACGGCTTAAGACCCGTTTCACACAAGCGGAGTTTTTTCCGCCAAAGCAATAAATCTCCCGGCTGTCTTACCGCTTGCCTTGAAGCGGACTTTAGAGTTATACCGAGACTTTCAGACGCGCGGAAGCGGTAGAAATTCCGACGAGGTAACCGTTTCCGAGGGTTTGCTACAAACCGGACGGCGAAAATACCTTCCAAATTAATTAAGAGAAACGTAGCTGTAAGGCTAGATGGTCACAGAGGCGGCCAGCCGATCATCCGCTAGTGAAATAAAACAATCCCTCTTATGATACAAAGAACCACCGATAGTTCCCGCTCATCCTTCAGGCATTTCCCCTCCGTTCTAGCAATGGAACAGCTTGTGTGAAAGCTAGCCAACAACTGCACTGCGAGACGGTTTTATTGCTTCGGTAGAAAAAATCCGCGTGTGTGAAACGGGCCTAACACGCCCATCCGACGACCATTAAAGAGGTTCAAAGTAACTCAACTTACCTGGGGATGGTCACACGCCCATATGCTACGGAAGGCGGTTGCTCTAGCCACTAGGCCACTCGCAGCCCTACACGCAAAATTAGTACGGTCGACCCCTTTTATTTCAATGCGGCTGGGACCTTTCACAACTTAGTGGATCCAGCTGTTTTCAACCTTTACTCATTCTCAGTTAGTTAATTTTGAATTAGTGCTGAACAATACGAATTACTTAAGCTGACAGCATCACTGTCGGTTAGTGCTTATTGGCGCAAAGGCCGTAATGGGCCAAAGAGCACCACGACAGCATATTATTTCGCTATAGGTATATATATTATTCAACAGCACCCAGTACTAAACAAATACTCTGTTTTACAGTATTCCTGAATTCAGGACTTGCCATCTTACAATATTAATTTGGGATAGCATTTTTAGTTTTTCAGTATTCAATGATAATTTTATTCTACAAAATCTATTATCCTACACCTTCGACACTCAAATGTTTCTGTTGAAGACGCAAGAAGGGCTGACTCGTTCCAAACTATCATAAAAGCCTCAAATCAAAACAGCATAGAGAGAGCAAAACGTTGAACACTGCTACAAACAAATCTGCAGAGATATGACTCGATAAAGGAATCCACTGTCTGAATTGTTAACACAGCAATCAGACATATCTAAGTTGCGTGTATGTTATTGTTTCTCACGTTACATTAAAACTTGAAAATTACATCGCTCTTGAGCGGGAATCGAAATCGCATCTCCCAATTTTCCGTTCGAGCATGCTATTCGTTACACCACCCAGCCCAGGTCGACGAAGTCCCAAGTATCTGAGTGATGCCGTTACATAAAGATTTTAAAATAGTCATTTAATATTTGTTTCTAGTTTTCTTCTCACGATTCCTGTCACAAAAAAATAAATGTACTTTCACTCATTTTCTGTTGGTATTTCCTAACAGATGGAAGGTGTGCCGGAAATACGGTAATTACACAGAAAAGGGAATTCCAGCACACACTGGATGAACAAACTTGGCTTACACACAATATTATTGCCATAGGGGGAAAAATTCGCGTTACAAGTCTAATGGAAACGTAACAATCGCCTATGGAGGAATTGGACATCCAGGAAAGTATGTATTTTTAAGTTGAACAGGGGGCATATTTAATTAATTTTCTTAAATTTCAATATTGTAAATGATAAGATAAACATTATTCTGCTGGTTATTTAACATTTTGATGTACTCCAATGTAACTACCAGCCTTCCAGAGTAGACACATGGAAGACGAAAGTTTTTAATAATATTTGAGTACTTCCCCTCATCCAGGAAGTAATACTGAATTTGATGTTATGGCGTTCCGAATAACACGGCGTTACTGACTTTAACCGACTTATGTTTTAAGAAAAGCGAAATGCTGTGCAATTTCTGTGGCCTCCGAAGGTCACAGCAAATGGCATTTACTCGCATATGTTTGGTCCACGCTACGGTTTTCTTGCGAAGGTAGAATATCGAAACGTCAGTCAACCGATAAATGACGTGCCGACACAACGACGAGAAAGTGAATCTTGTGATTTTAATCAACTGCTTTTTCTTTTTTTCCTTCTTTAACAATCAACATGACTCCATTTAAAAAGAAAATCAATGTAACCTATCAACATTGACTCCATTTTAAAAGAAAATCAATGTAAACTATGTTATTTTATGTTGACTGGAGCTAAGCTAATGCATACAATTACACTTGCAGTCACACAAGTTTTTTTTTTTTTTTCTTTATTTTCGGCGTTTAACGACCACCGTGAGCAACTCAAAAGGATATAAGTAGTCGCCCGTCCCTAATTTAGGGCCACTGGTTCCAAGGAAGAGGGACAGAGACATCGCCGTGAGACAAACACATCACGGATGATTCGTCCGGGTTCGAAACTGGACCCCATCAGCCCGATGTAGAAAGAACTTTTTAAATCGGTCATTTAGGAGCGAAGAAAAAAAAACCTCTTTACAGGAAGGATATAAGAAACTTAAAAAAAAAAAAAAAAATATTGGTCGGATTTTCAGCAGTGAGAAAGCGCCAGAAAACAGTTGTGGAACTTATCTGGCTCACTATGTTTGCTTATATTTGAGGAAGTTTCCTGCTTCGATTCTTAAAGTTTTTTGCTCAAGGGCTTAAAGAAAAGAACTTATCATCCTTCAGAATAAATTTAGACACGGCGTATAAATCACAAGTTCGTCCTACCGTAGTTTTGTTTATTTGAAATAGTAATACAACTTTTTTTTTGGATTGGAGGAACGACCACCGTGAGCAACTCAATGGGCTATAAGCAGTGTCGCCCGTCCCTAATTTAGGGCCACTGGTTCCCGAGAAGAGAGAGAGAGAGAGAGCGCGCCAGTGTCGTAAGACAAACACAACATCCATGCCTCACCGGGATTCGAACCCGGACCCCTTTCGAACGAATAATCAGAAACCAACGCTTAGACCACTGTGCCACCGGGGCGGCATTTTAAACTAAATCCTTAAACATCTTGATGCTTAAGACAGTGGCGTAAGATGGGCTTAAAGAAAAAGATCTCTCATCAGTAGTTGCTCACGGTTCGTACTCTTATTTTTAAGAAATAAATAAAAATTAAGCACCTTATCTTTTACTGTAATGTGTGTGTGTGTGTGTGTGTGTGTGTGTGTGTGTGTGTGTGTGTGTGTGTGTGTGTTTGCCGAAATGCGAAAGATTAGCGAATATACGTGAATACGAGGATTCCCTTTCGCAGTTGCACAGAGTCATTCCATTTGTTCCTGGCACATTTGTCATTTAATTTTATGAATTACTTTCTGATGGTGTATTAGGGATTAAATGATCTAAGCTACTGTAGGAATGTTTTCTCAGCGGGCTTTTCTATTTTTGGAGCCGATTGGACTGTATTCTTTGGAGATACGGAAGCAAGGAGGAAGAGGGGTAGTCGAGGTTGAGAGAAGTTACATTTCGCACACGAGACACGAGGGAGATGGACTCCGTACATAGTACATACACACCTAGTTGGGGAGGAGACAAAAATAGGCCAATTATTTTGGCCAATTTAGGTTGCTGTGTGTTTTTTCAGTTTTCAAGAATATTTTTAATATACTATAAACTTACCGAATACGTATTTTAGGTGCGTTTTGGGGATGTTTTTGTTTCTAGGGTCCGTGCACGTAAAGGCCCGGGGTGCGATCGCACCCTAGCACTCCAGGCCTGTCCGTCCCTGGCTCCGTCTTCACTCCAGTCACGTGACAAGGCAAACGGTAAGAATCCTTGAGACTGGGGAAGTCTGACAGGAGCTGCTGGTAGATGAGCTGAGGCGTGGGGGTGGTGGTGGTGGTGAAGAAATGGAAAAAGATTGAGTAAACAACCCGAAGACCACCACCTCGAGAGGAACGGAAGGGGGGCTACGAATCACGAAGAAGGGAAAACAAAGAATTAGTACCTCCTTCAGTTCCACCTCGGGAGGAACGGAATGAGGTACATGAATCTCAAAAAAGAGAAAGCAAAGACTAGTTAGTAACTCTAGTAAGTAGGGAAATAAAACGAACCGTTCTCTAACATAATGCAACAGCGTAAATTACAACACATAAATGGATTTTTTTTTATTACAATTTTTTTATTTCTTTTACATTACAGTTTCTTTTAAATCTCATATTTCCCGTGAATTGTACTGGGGTGGGGGCTTATTTATATGTTGAGGAGGCCCCCTCAAAGGGTTCTACTATACCGTGCAAATTAATTGGGACAAGCTATTTTATTCTCAGAATTGTAATGTGATCGCCAGTTGATATCGGAAACCCACGTAAACCGGTTTTATCAGCTGTGAGGTGGTGTGACTGTTAGAACTTGATAGTAAGAACGTGGTTTGACAGGTTTTAAACAGGAAACAGGCACTTCAGCTTCAATTGTGAGCTTTCGTGTGTGACAGGTGGATGTCAGTTTTTGCTCTTTGTGAGTACGTGTTGCTTTCGTGTATTGAAAAAAATGGATATTTCCCCAAGGAAGCGTGCAAACATAATTGCTCGGAAGAATCACACTTCTATGACAGTGAGAGATATCGCTTCTGCAGTTGGTGTTGGCAAATCAAGTGTATCAAGACTGCTTACGCGATACAATGCATCTGGATCATCGTCTTCAAGAAGGAGAAGTAAATGTGGAAGAAAACGAAAAACAACTCCACTAACCGATAAATATCTAATCAGAAATAGTAAAATGAATCCAAAAAAATAAAAAAATAAAAATAAACACCGACCTTCAAAGAGATTTATTGGCTAGTGGTTGTGATGTTAGGGATTCAACTGTACGCCGTAGGCTTCTGGAAGTTGGCCGGAAGGCAAAAAGACCAACGAAAAAACAATATTTTAATGCAAAAATGAAGATAAAACGTTTAGCATGGGCCATAAAATATAAATCATGGACTGCTGACGACTGGAAAAACGTAATTTTCAGTGATGATACTCATTTATTTGTGCAGGGTTACCAAGCAAAATGTCGTAAGACGAAGCAACTGTGAACCCTTTAAGACCTGAGTATGTCAAACAAACTGTAACACACCCTCTGAAACAGATGTTTTGGGTTTTTTCCACATCAAATAACATTGGAAGCTTAGTTCCTGTTCAAGGTATGATGAATTCAGCCAAGTACGTAGAAATATTACAACGTAGGATTGCTCCATTCTTGCAAACTTTTGACGGGACATTTCAATATGACTTGGCCCCATGTCACAATTCAAAATTGGTCAAGAATGTCATGTTAGAAAATCAAATTCATTTGCTTGATTGCCCTGGAAATTCACCAGACTTAAATCCCATAGAAAACTTGTGGAGTATTTTGAAGAGACGTTTATGTAAAATGGACTGCACAACCAAAGAACGCGTGCTAACGAATGCTACAAAAGTGTGGTTCCACGATTATGATGTCAAAAATATGTGCACTCAATTAGTGGAGTCAATGCCAAAACGAATTCAAGAGGTCATTTCTGCTAAAGGAGGACACACTTCATACTAATACAGGTATTTATCAGTGTATATCAAGGCATAGAATGAAATAACGCATAGTTTTGAAAAAAAAAAGAGTGATTTTTTACTTTGTCCCAATTAATTTGCACAGTATAGTAGTTAGGCCCCTAGTCTAAGAGTTTATTAATCTACCTCGCTTTTTGCAGTTCATTGTCGCGCTGCGAAATAGTCACCCAATGCTCATTTTGTGTTTAAATTAGAGACGGGCGACTGCTTATAGTATAGCCCAGGGGTGCACAACCTTTTTATAAGTGGGGGCCAAGTTTATTTTTACATAATAAGTGGCGGGCCGCAAGTTACCTTTTCACACAGGCACTTGCCAAACCCTACCGCTAAAGCTAATTTTACTATTATCCGAATAACCTATTTTACCAGCAGACAAAAAATGTGTTTCAATACCATTTTTGTGTCCTCTAAATGGTTTAAATCCATTTTTGAAGTTTTTTGGCAAATTGCGTTATTAAGTTATCAAATTACTGATTTACAATCAACTTACTTCTAATTGGAAAAGGTTTAGGGGTATATAAAATAAAATAATACTATCACAAGGTTGTAAAATTTTTATTTTTACAAAAAACAGAATTCTTAACATCAAAGTATATAAAAAATTTAAATCAGTATATCGTCAAACTGACCATCAAATCAAGTAGTAGCCTAATGCTCCTAATGAGATGCTTGGCATTGTTTATTTTTCAATAGTCTGTCAATATCAGGTTCAATGTTAGAGATGGTAATGCGCAAGTTTCCCTCCAATAGTGTATCACTTAAACGGGAACGACACTTTGACTTTATTTGTTTCATCAAAGAAAACGATTGCTCGCATAAGTAGGTACTTCCAAACAACGTTGCCGTTTTTAAAGCATGATCTTTGAGCAATTTCATTTCTTTCGGTAAGTAATTTTTGTAAAATTCTAGGAGAGAAACTTCAGAGTATTTTGTTTTTAACTCATTGTTACACTGAAGATCAATTAATTCCATCTGGAAATCTAGTGGCACTGACGCAACGTCAGTAGTGAATGGTAGAGAAAACATATCAAACAAAACCTCAAATTTTCTTATATCTTCAAATCGTCTTTTAAACTCATTGTGAAGGTCCACTACAAGAGATGCATATTTAGCCACATTTACATGGAATTCAGAACTTTCAACAAAACTTTTCATTGTTGGAAAATTTGCTAGTTAACGAAACATTTTTATAATTTTCTTAATTTCAACTAGGGTCTACAATAATGGGAAAAAATCTCATCATTCACAATATATATATTCACGTTTTCAATAGTATAAAATATTTATCCGCGGGCCGCATAAACTGACTTTGAGGGCCGCAAGCGGCCCGCGGACCGCGGGTTGTGCACCCCTGGTATAGCCCAATGAGTTGCTCACGGTGGTCGTTAAACCCCCAATCATTTTGTGTCGTAAGTGCCTGGCTAATCACTTTGCTAAGTCTTTCATTCCTGCTCTATGGAAACTTTTTTACGCTTTCCAACCGTAGGTTGAAGAAGCGTATATGCTCCAGCTTTGTCCGTCCTGTCCTTTCTGTCTGTCCGTCCGTCCGTCCACACGATAATTCGCGTAAAAATGGTTCGATTTTGATGAAATTTTAGTATGTGGTAGGGAACTACCTGCGGACGAACGTTATTGAAAATGGGCGAAATGGGGTCAAAGGTCAGGACATAAGAGCGGGGTACATTCCATTGCCCTTATGCGCCACGAGATGCGTAAAAATGGTTCGATTTCGATGAAATTTTAGTGTGTGGTAGGGAACTACCTAGGGACGAACCTTATTGAAAATGGGCGAAATGGGGTCAAAGGTCAGGACATAGAAGCGGGATCCGTTCCATTCCCCTTATTCGTCATAACTTACGTAAAATTGCTTCGATTGAGACAAAACTTGATCATGTTGTTCCGGAAGTATACTTTACCGGTTCTGTTGAATATCATCGAAATGGGGTGAAAGGTCAGGTCATAGGAGCGAGATTTATTCTACAGCCATTATCTTCATAACTTGAGTAATAACTTCAGTAATCATTTCTACTATGTTGGAAAGCGTATCATAATCAATGCATTGCATGATTTTACTAACTTGTTAAATTTCTGATCTGATTGTGTCTTCCCTTAACATGCAACTTTCAGCTGTTTAAGTGTAGACCAAACAAAGTGTTTGTGAGTAGGATCACTTTAAAAGGGAAACCCGAAATTGACCACTGTGCTGTCCAGTATAGAGTTTGCTTTTTGTAACAAAAAGTTGAAGAACCAGAAGCCGTTTTTCAAGTATACCAGACATCCGAGGTGTGTCTGCCGTATGCTTTTAGTCGGTTTCTTCGTGTAGGAGGAGAAAATATTTAGTGTAAAGAAATTGTGTATTAATGCTCAAAATTCTTCTTTCCTCCTCACGAGTACAGTGAATATCGCAGAAATTACGTGGCGTGGTGGCACACTGTGATCGATGAGTGACGTCACGCTCTCTGTTCAGCTGTTACGTCATTCGCTCTGCGTCATTTGCACTTCGGTGTTCGTATCGAATACATATCAACTCGGAGGTACCATGATTCGTTTTCCAAACAGATTATAGTCGGTTACTGGAACAAACTTTCGAAACTGCAGCTCATCGATTACAAGAAAATAATAATAGCAATAATGATAAAAAATTTCCACGACGCTCTTTGACTTTTGCTGGGAGTTGGGTATAAATCTGTGTTACGTAACTCATTTAAAAACAGGAATCGCGTGTTTTGCGTTAAAACCTAATTAGGGGCAGAGTGGTCAGAGGCGCCTGCTTCTAACCAATCGTCCGAGTCGGGCCCAGGTTTGGGTACCGAATGAAGCATGGGCGTATGAGGTTTTTTTTTGTTTTTTTTTTTTGAGACCAGTGGACTTAAATTAGGGCGAATACACTTTATAGTCGTTAGTGCCGACTCGGGGAGTCGTTAAACTCTGGGTGGGGGGATGGGGGATATGAAGGTACAGGAATAGCTTTGAACACTTGTTAATCCGTTCTCCAGGCTTATTCGTCCTATTACTCTCAGTCCTATTCTCACCTGTACCTCTCAGTCCTATTTGGCCGCACCGATGTCTGAGTGGTCAGAAGCGTCGGCTTCTGGATAGTCGTTCGAACTTGGCCGGGCGGGGGTTGGAGTTCCAGATGCGGCATGGATGGGGTTCTTGTCTTTCTGCGCTGGCTCTCACCGTTCCATGGAACCAGTTGCATTAAATTAGGGATGGGTGACTGTTTAAAGCCCTTAGTTGCTCATGGTGGTCGTTAAAGCCCAATTCAAAAAGAAGAAAATCCCATTTGGAAAATTCTTCTTGCGTTTTAAAGTCTGAACTGTGAGAACGAAGATCCCCATGCCTTTTGGGCTAATTTTTTCGATTCATAATTTGGCCTCTAGGAATAGTAACGCAGATGCCATTAGCCTGAAGTATTCCAGATCTTTGCTTTCGAAAAATCCGATTTAAAAAATTAGCGGAGTCTTAAAGACCGTTTTGCGCTCAGGAACAAAACTTTGAATAATGCACACTTTTCCCGGTAGACAGCGTAAATGTATACTCCGTTTTCCTCATTATTTCTGTGAGCCCGATTCGGGCCCGGGCTCTGCTTCGGGCTTTCGGGCTCAGCCCGTCTCAGCTCTGTTGTGTGTAATTGTGAAGCAAAATGTTGTTAGCCAGGTGGAGACTAATATTCTTCGGTGGCTTGGCCGTGTTGAAAAAATGAGTTATGAGATGACTACTAAGAATTTTTTTAGCCCAAGTGGCAAGAAGGAAAAGCAGAGGAAGGCCAAGGAAGTCATGGGAGGATCGGAGTTTCTGCACGAGAAAAAGATTATGAGTGTGAAGTATAAGACGGTCTTGTGTACGTTGTGTGATGGATGTCAGTGGAGTCCGAGTTGTGTCAAGATTGCTGTAAATGGAGAAGTTTGTTGATACGGAAACAGTAAGTAAATAATCTGTTAGAAATTATCTGGTAGTCTGTATTTATTTCTTTGTGGAACTAACCTCTGAATTTTAGAGAACAGCTTAGTGATATGATATACAGTATGATATCAGTTACGAAAAATAAGTACTTTTTTAAAGCCTTTTAAGGATTTATAAAAACCGTGAGAACCTTACTTTAAAATAAAAACTTTTTTCAACCAGGTGCAATGTTATTCCTGAATAAATTAGAATAAATAAAATTTATTCAGGAATAACACCGGGCGCGTCCCCCCTCAATTATTGACCCCCTCAATTATTGAAATCAGAAGAGTATAATTACTTTTCAACAATTCCACTCTTGAGAAGGGAAGAAGTCGTGGTTTTTGCATGATCAATTATGCATTAAAAAAGGAAAGAAAGGAAGAGATGTTATAAGGCAAGACACTTTGCCTTATACTGGGTGAAGTAGGACGAATGTACAAGAAATGCTAAACTAGCGTTGTAGATCCCGACAAATTGCAGCTATTACTGCAATTTCAACGTTCATCGACCGCTATAAATTGCAAGCAAACGTCCTATGTGTGCATGTGTGAGACGTCGACCCGTACGAGCAATAACTGCTTGAAACTTGTGAACGAGTTGCTTATAAAATTACGAAACTATGATAGTTCCTAAAGATACGAGGTAAAATAAATTAAAAGAAAGTCGAAAGCAACAACACGTGTCTTGCTGTGAATTCGCTCTATATTCAGCAGAGCGGTCGTGAACGCTTGGTAGGCTTTATTCAAAATGAGAAAAACAACAACAAAAACTCCACAAAAATTATTCAGCATTCTTAAACTTCGGTTATCTTGGTGCCCATCACTATATAATCGATTTAAGCAGAAGTTCGTAACGTGAAAAACGAAATACCATAACTAGAAATGTGAGAATTCACTGAAGCATCTGCACTTGGAGACAACTGCGTGCAGATGCTAACAGCTTTCAAAATATGCAAAAAAAAACTTTTATTTTTGGCATTAATTAATATGGCTGTTCTGTGTAATTCAATAATGGATCTTCTCGAATCACTAGGAAAAAAAAAATTTCGGATCTAAAAAGCCTTAGGACCGCTAATTTCATCAAATATACAGCCAAAAATATCCTGTGCCATTAGAAAACCCATAAGTAACTCAAACTCTTACAAGCAACATTTCACCGTCATCAACCGGAAATTATTAAAAGTGCTCCCAGCAAAAGATTTTTTTTTTCATTTGCTGGGATACCCTATTATCTAAAATGTATTTTTCTTCTTCTTTATTATTACTTGAAAAAAAAATAATACACTTATTGTAGCGTTTTAAGAAGACATCACTGCAAAGACAAGCATACGAAAATAAAAAAAAAAAGAAAAACTTTGAGACTAGGTAAGAACTTCCCTAAATTCCGCTTCATTTTGGGGGCGTCAAGCCACCTCGGAACACAATCCTACCCTCCAGTCCACGAACAACTTAGCTGCCAACATATTGTTTTTCAGTAGTTTCGTAACTTTTTAAGAGACGGGTGGAAATCAAATTTTAATCTTTACTGTACCTTTAAACAAGCAAAAGAGAGAGAGAGAGAGAGAGAGAGAGAGAGAGAGAGAGAGAGAGAGAGAGAGAGAGAGAGAGAGAGAGAGAGAGAGAGAGAGTAAATAATCATATTGTTTTTGCCACCAATCCTTAAAATTTTGCATCGTACCTTTTCTTTAAAACAAAAATGCTATACATATAAAGTACGTTTGTTTAACCATATCATTGCTGAATCTGGAGACATCGCGGGAGGTGGCGAACAAAGTTGCATGCAGTTGTGGTAATTTCTTCTGGATCTACAATTACCTAAAATGTTTTTTTTTTTAATTTATTTTTTTATCTACAATTACCTGAAAGAAAATATTTTCTCACATGACGACAGTTTTGAATTCACGCCTGATTATTGCACATTCAACTTTACTGCTTCACTTTTAGATCCCATTATTATTATTATTATTTTCTATAAAAAATTCTGCTGTTTCTTGTTCATCTGAATTGATATTGCTTACTTTATTGACATTTACATAAAGTGTGAATTTAATTCAAATACCCCCTTTCAGACTTAAAGACAAATCAATAGATGCCTGTACTTTATTACATTATTTGTAGTTACCTTTGAAAACAAATTTCCTTAAAACATGCAAACTTGTATTTTTTATTAATAACAAATTTCATTTTCTTAAATATTCATTCTTTGTTAATTATTCAATCTGATTTAGAAAATTTTCAATTTATAGAACAAATACGTAAAATTGTGGGGGCACCCGAACGAATAGTGCGTTGTGCGAGCGGTTGGTATATATGTCCTAGAATATTAGAATTTATTCTACATCTAAATATATATATATATATATATTATTTATTTGTCTTTTCCCTTGGATCTTGCAAAATTAGACGTAGGCCTATTTGGAAAAAAGAAAAGAAAAATGAGGCTGACACGCCGTGTTACTTCATAGTATTTACTTTGGAACAGCGCTCATTAAAAAAGATGGCCGACCGCTGTTCTAGATTCTTAAGTGCGTGATTCAGTGCAAGCGGACCATCAATCATTATGAGAAGTCTTTATTGAATAAGAAACTTCATTTGCTTCACATTATTTCGCCTGAAGATTCGACATATCTCGTCAAAGCTCGCTCAACAAGTGTGAACTAGGAAACTGCTCGTCTGTCAGAGTGCGTTCGACAAGTGTGAGCTAAGAAATTGGCTCGTCTGTCAAAGCTCGTTCCAACAAGTGCTTCTGATTTGTTTGAACGTGCAATAAAACTCCTGCTCCCTTTTTTATTTCCAAAACTTCAGAATACCCTGCAAAGGAAAAGATCCGCCGATTTGAAGGCGAACAAAATTGGGAATACCTTTCACCATTTCGAAAAAGTCTGAGAAATTGTTCAAAAAGTGCATCGCGCTGGATAATAAATGCTCGCCTCGTAGTTAAGGAACTGGTGTGTCAAGTTAAATTAGGATAATATATTTAAATCCCTTTGCATCTTTCTGGGAATTAAATTACTTTTGCCGAAAAAAATAACATAAAATACTGTTCGGATAAAATATTTAACTACGTAACTCACTGCGTCATTTCGTGTTTTTTTTTTTAATAATGTATTCAACGATGTGGCTGTTAGCCAGCATTACCTTACATCAGACGAAACAGCAACGAGGCCAGCAGCTTAACCGGTACATATGAATCAATTTAACCTTGACTTTTATACGAAAATTCTACTGCGCATCACCTAAATACAGCGGTTGCTCTGGCTTTTTTAAAGTTTTCGCCAAATTCAATTTTTTTTTCGCCAAAGTGTTATCACAGTGCGAAAAGGTAATCGCCAAAACTTTTTTTTCCCATTGCCAAAACAATTTTCTTTTCGCAAATTGCGAAGAATGCGATCGGCAACACGACCCCTGTAAATATATAAGTAAAATTTCCTGTTATTCAATTTCTTCTCATCAGAAGGGGGAGGAGAGAGGAAACAACACTATATCAGAATGGCAGACGTAGGACCTTCGCAAGCTTACAAAAATAACATGCACCAGAAATCCCATGAACAAGCTGATTTCCTTCAATCCTCGCCACAAATCACTACCCAGAATTTTTTTTTCCCCTTAGCACTCTCCTAGATTCCGCTCATGTAGTATTCAACTTTGTACTGATGAAGCGTCTGCCCATCGATTATAAAATATCTAATCATCTCATTACAATAACTACTGAACACGTGGTGGTAGTTGAAGCAAATGAGCAATTTCCTGTGCATTTTGATCGGTGGCTTCCCGGAGAGCAAAGTTAACTGACTCCTAAAGAATGAATACATTTGCGATTGCGACGACGGACGTACTGTAGCTGCTGATGATATGGCCATCAAGACTGAAAATCTACCTCTATCACCCTATGCATTTAACTTCAGTGGATGACTTCGTTCTGCACTTTCAGCTACCTACAAGCGAAAACAAAGATTCGTCGATTTTCTAAATAATCGCGAGAAGTCATTTGGGGTTAGATTATATTGAAGTGTAGGAATTTGAACGAGGATTTTCAAACACATAGAAGATTACTCGATCTTATAATTTTGGATTACTAATCGTAAAAGTAGGAAAGACAACACACCTTAGCCAATCTAAGACATGGGATTTGACTGCGTCCAGCGTCTACGATGAATATTCCTAGTGCAAATTTAAATACACATGACTCCTGGTTAACGTCGTTGCAAATAGCACCTATTTTCGCTTCACCATTAATCAAAAACAAATTAATGAACCTTTCTGTCCGAAGAATTCCAATCCTTAAATAACACAAACACAGAAAAAAGAAAAAAATATTTGCCATGGACATTATTCTGACAATACTATTTACCATAAGAGAAGTTCTGGCATCCAAACCGACAAGACACTTCCTTTTTCTGAGACACGTGATAGTGTCACTAGATAGATATACACTGAAGTGCCAGAAAAACTGGTACAGACCAGCTTATGCAAAATACATAGCAACGTCACCTATGCGCGTACTCGGTTGCGTCCGCCAGTGCGTATATAAAGCGATAGACATCCTTGCCAGCTGTCAGGGCCGCGGGTGGCCAAGTGGACAACGTTCGTGACTTCCACGGAAAGGACCTCAGGTTCGATTTCAGGCAGGTAAGAACCGAACGCTCGATCCACTAAATATATGGAGTGCGTCGGATGGGCACGTTAAGCCGTCGGACCCTAGGTACTGGCTCCCCGGTAATAAATAAGGGCGTCCCCCCTTCCTCTCCTTCTTCGCTTCCGTATCACTTTCCTATCGGGCACTCTAGCCCAAATCTCCTAGCTTCCTATTTCTAAGGGTTGTTTAACACCTGTGGTCAGACACTCCCTTCCTAAAATCCTCTACATATGATCATTTGCCAGCTGTCAGAGCTGTTTTCGGCATGAGAATGACAAGTAATAACGATTTAAGCGATTTTCAACGAGGTGTCATAGTTGGCGCTCGTGGAATGGGCCATAGTATTTTGAAGGTAGAAACGAAGTTCGGATCTTCACGGACGACCATTGCAAGGGTGTAACCGTGACTACAAGAATTCCGGCAAAACCTCCAACCTACGATACCAGTGTGGCCGTAAAAAGACATTGGGTGAACGTTACAATCGTCGGCTGTGCAGAATCGTTTCACGCGATAGGCGTGCAACACTCTCGCATGTTTAATCGGAATTCAATGCTGGAACCTCAACAAGCATCAGCGTCCGGACTGTGCAACGTACCCTGCACGATATGTGCTTTGGGAGCCGACGCCCAACTCAAGTCCCCTTGACGGGTGCACGACACAGAGCTATGCGTCTCGCTTGAGCACAGCAACACCGCCACTGGACACTTGATGACTGGAAACAAGTAGCCTGGTCTGACGAGTCGCGTTCCCAAGTGTATCGGGCAGATGGAAGGATTCGTGTGTGGCGCAAACCCCATGAAGCCATGGATCCGGCCTGTCAACAGGGAACTGTACCGGCTGGTGGGGCGGGGGTCCATAATTGTATGGTATGTGTTTAGCTGGACTTCACTGGGACCCCTGGTACGTCTACAAACGTCTGTGACCGGCCAACGCTATGTGCGCATCCTTTCTGACGAGGTACACCCGTTCATGTCCTGCATTCATGCTGATGAGTTGGGCCTGTTCCAACAGGACAATGCACCTCCACACAAGTGTCGGGACGCCACATTATGGTTAGAGGAGCATTCATCTGAGTTTGGGGTGTTGCCATTTCCACCCAAGTCTCCTGATCTGAACGTGATAGAATGCCATGCATTTGGGATGCCATGCAACGCGCTATCGCACACAGGTATCCGAGAACGCGGAATACACCCGAATTGTGGAACACTCTGCAGGAAGTATGTGTGCATTGCCTACAGCATATTTCCAGAAGCTAGTGGAGTCCATGCCCCGTCGTATTTCTGCAGTCCTGCGCTCCCGTGGGGAACCTACCAAGCATTAGACTGGTGTACCAGTTTTTCTGGCACTTCAGTGTACACCCCCCCCCCCCCCCACACACACACACCCGCCATGAGCAAAGCAGTCGCTCAATTTAATTGAGGATCATTAGTTCCAGAGAAGGGAGACGAGACGAGACGAGACGACACACACACACACACACCACAAGACTTCATTCGGGATTCTAATCCGAGCATATCTCGGATGAATAGTCACTGGATCGGACCCCACTCCGCCAAGATTTTGAATCCCACCAGGGAAAAAGGATTATCTGGTGTATAGGTTGAAAAATTCTAGGTCTTCGATTTTGCGAAATTTCTGTATAAATACGGGAAAATCCGAAACAGGCATTTCTGAAATAAACGGAATTAGTGACAACGAAATTTTTTGAAAAATACTGAAGTTAAAAGCGTAAACTTTAAAAAACGTAAATTTCGTTAAAAGACGGACACCTACCAGCAATTTTTCTGCACGACGTTTTCAGGAATTCTCCGGAATTTATACTACTTATTTGGTCTGTTGTGCAAAATAAAAGGGTATTAGAGAAAATCGCATTAAAAACGCGGGCATAGACGAAAATGCAACGAAAGCGGATGAACATCCAAATATTGATACCGAAGAAGAAACCATGTACATGTGCGTCTATGTTAGCGCAAATATACAAATCAGGTTCGCGTTTTAAAGGCGGTAGATCGGCGCTTTTTTTTTTTTTTTTTTCTACGTAGAAGTACGTCTTTTCCCGCTCTGGTTATTATTATTATTTTTTTTATTGGAGGTTTAACGACCACCGTGAGCAACTCAATGGGCTATAAGCAGTCGCCCGTCCCTAATTTAGGATAACCGGTTCCAGGGAAGGGAGAGAGCCAGTGCCGTAACACAAACACAACATCCATGCCTGACCGGGATTCGAACCCGGACCCCTTTCGGACGAATGATCAGAGGCCATCGTTTAGACAACTGCGCCACCGGCGGCCCCGCTCTGGTTACCGGCTAACATCGGGAGTACGGATGCAACGGAAATATGTCACACTTTGAACGCTTATAACTTCGAAACTAATAATCGTAGAGTAATAAATAATAAATCATTAGATAGTTTATAGTTCCATTTATAACAAAACAAGTTTCAACCTTCCACTGACTTAGCCTTTCGATACAGTCGCGTTAGAAAGTTTAAGCTAACTTTCGCGTGATTTTGTTTCGCCACATGCCGTTTTAAGGTTGATAACTAGTGAACAGATAATGATAGCGATGACCTCAGCCCCGAATTCGGTAGCTGACGGTCAGAGCTAACGAAAGTATGTGATAAACCGAAATAAAGTGGATTATTGTTTTCATAAAAAAAATCAAAGTGGCACAGTACCAACTGTGCCGCAACCTACAACGTAGGGCTACATCAGCTGTCCTTCGCTGAATACTTTAAGGACGTAGAACTAGTGAGATAGTGCCATGAAATAGTGACAGTTGACGCAGTTCAACGTTGTAGGTTGCGACACAGTTCGTACTGTGCCCCCTTGTTTTTTTTTCGCACCTCGTATTCTTTCTCGAAGTAAGCGGACAGTATCGCGACGTTAGATCCAGTTGAAAATGTCTGGAAGACAGCATTTGGACGATTCACAGAGGTGGCGAGTGAACGGTAGGGTGGAAGCAGGTCAATCTCAGTCGAAGGTGACCACAGCGTTAAATATACCACAAAATGTCATCTTAAGGCTATGGAGGCGGTTCCATAGGTTTGTCATCGACCAGGACAAGGCCGTCCCAGGGCTACAACTACTGCCGAAGACAGCTATATAGCTCCAACAGCAAAAAGTCATCGGCAGATAACAGGGAGGCAACTGACTCTGGAGCTCGCAGCAGTCAATGGCAAGAAAATAACACGATTTACAGTTTACCGTACGTTGCATGAGAGAGGTCTCTATGCGAGGAGACTAGAATTTATGTTTCTCTGACTCCCTCCTCCAAAGGGGTGAGTTTAAGACGGAGTCGCCAAGACTGCCTATGAAGCCCAGATAACTGGGTACGTGTGCTTTTCAGGAATGAGCCGCGATACAGTTTAAATACTGATTCCCGAAATCTTTTCATTTGACGAGAACCAGACACTCGCGGCGATCCCAGAAATATCTGTGAAAGGACCAGTTTTCACAGCGGTAGTTTTCTTGTCTGGGGTGGCATCATTACAAACGGTCGCACAGACCTGCACATCTTTCAGAGTAACTCGGTGTCCGGCCAGGGATATAGAAATGAGAATCTAGACCCCATATGTCAGGCTACTTAGGGGTGCAGGCGGCCCAGATTTCCTCCTAATGGACAATAACGTCAGACTGCATCGATTTCAACTGGTGCATGGGTATCTGGAAACAGAAGATGTCGCTTGAATGGATTAACCAACACTTTCGACGAACAAAAACCCTATTGAGCATGCCTGAGATGCCCAGTGAATGCGTTTTGCAAGACGCCAGCCCCCACCAGAGATCCTCCCGGAACTCCGAGTAGATCTTTTAGAGGAGTAGCGGTTAATTCCACAAGCCTTAATTGACAGCCTCAGCACTAACAGTATGGGCAGTCGTTACGAGCGCTATAATATATCTGTTTAAAGCAATCATACGCTTTGCTGACTATCCCGAACAACGACAGTGGAGAACTATTTTGCTCTTTCTGTTCCTGTGTGCATATTTCCTGTTAATGATTTAATTGGAAGATCTACAATATGTAAATCTTCAATTAAAGTTCCTGTCAAATTTCATTTCATTCCGTCCATCGCTAAAATAAATGTATTTACACAAAAGTGTATGAACATATCTTGCTCCTGAGCGCCAGTCACCTTCGCTACGATACACAGCATCACTATTTGGTCTTGATGTGTCAACAAATGTCGGTGCGAGCCACGATTCCCTTGGCTTTCTAAACAAGGGACGAACAATCTCAGACACCTACATAATCAGGGAAACCCCGAGAGTTTTTTCGCGTCGCACGTGTTCACGCTTGGCAAGTGAGGTCGGAGTTGAGCAGTTCAATAAATGAGAAGCTGACGGACTGTTAACCTCTGTTGATAACCTTCACATAAGCAGTGAAGTGCAAATTAATATTGCTGTCAACCTTCATAAAATCAGGGAAGTGTAATCACGAAAACGTGTTAATATCATGAAACATTACCTAGGTATTATCACTCTACTGAAAAACGCTCTTTTATAAGCAGGACATAAATTACATTAAGTTACACTACATTTGTTTCATTTTTTTTTCTTGTGTGTGTGGGGGTGTGGGTGTGGATGATTCACATATTTTTAATTCAAACATTTTTGACATGAATTTCACATTACTTGTTTATTATAAGCATCTTGATTTCTCTTTGCAATGTACAAATGTACCTTGTAAAACGCAATTTCTGGGAGCTGACATTTACGGCCCTAAAATTCCGGAAGAAAACTAAAAAAAAAAAAATATTATCCTAGATGAATGAAGCGTGGTATTAAACACTACAAAACCTTCTGTTCTTCGATTGAAAGTTTTATAGAAGACGTTAAAAGCCACCAACTGAATAAAATTCCTTTCTTTCATTTTTTTTGATTGAGTTTTTTTTTTTTTTATTATTGGAGGTTTAACGACTACCGTGAGCAACTCAATGGGCTATAAGCAGTCGCCCGTTCCTAATTTAGGGTCACTGGTTCCAGAGAAGGGAGAGAGCCAGTGCCGTAAGACAAAAACAACATCAATGCCTCACCGGGATTCGAACCCGGACCACTTTCGGACGAATGATCAGAGGACATCACTTAGACCACTGCGCCACCGGGACGGCTGATTGAGGGTTTAACGACCACCGTGATGAACAACTGAATGGGCTATAAGCAGTCGCCCGTCCCTAATTTAGGGCCACTGGTTCCAGGAAAGGAAGAGAGCCCGTGCGGTAAGACAAACGCAACATTCGTACCTCACGAGATTCGAACCCGGACCCATCTCGAACGAATGATCAGAAACCATCGCTTAGATCACTGGGCCACCGGGGCGGCGAACGAGATTCCATCTGACGCGTTGTATACAGGTAATTATTAAAATAATGGGAAACACTTACTGCTTATGGAGAACTTTTTATTAATATGCTGTAGGCCCACCACGGGCTTTCAGAACGGAAGCAATTAGCCATGGAACAGACTTATACAAGTTATGCCCATACAACGAACTTTCACGACGGAAACGGGATCATTCCAATTGGTGTCCAAATCTGCTGCTATTTCCGATACCGTGATTTTGCACTTCCGTTGAACAATCCGTGCCCAAGTTCGCCTATCCCTGTCGAACATCTTCGTATGGCATCCACAATTTGCACGTTTCGAGGCAACGCCGTGTCTTTTTTGATTGGCAGTCATTATCTTCGATACAGTTATTGCCGTACCACCGTTATCTTCGATACAGTTCATTACTTAGCTGTACCAGTCACAGGTGAAACAGCTGTTTCACCTGCGACTAGCAGACATCGTACTGCACCCCTTTATGCACCACACATCGGGGATGACGTCGTCCCTGTGATTTGCATGCGACGAATTGTGTGTACTCCAGCCGTAGTCAGTGTTTCCATTATTTTGACAAACCCCTGTAATCAGGCCTGGATTTCGGTTTTTTTTTTTTTTTTAGCAATAGCAACACTTGCTAGTGGCCTTATTTTTTACTAGCAAATTGCATTATCGACTAGCGAAAGTTTTTTAACATTATACAAAACAAGCTTTAACATGTCCCCCTCCATTAGACAATCATGACAAATTTTAACGTAACCCTTGTAACTGTCACTTTGTAATGCAGAAAAGATTACAAATATTAAAAGATATAACTCACCTTTTCATGACCTGATAGATTAATTCTAACAATTTAATTCAAATGCAAATATTTAAACAAACTTTTTTTTATTTAACTTTATTCACAAAATTCAAGAATACTATTCAAAATCTTAAGTTATTGTCTGTATGGTTTACGATCTGGGTTTCGGGTTTTTTCATCATACTACTTTAACAGCGGGCCTGGGGTCAAACTTGTCTTCGGACGGACTTTCAACCTCAATATTTATGACAGCAGTTTAAACTACCACCCAATCACCCTGGATTCTCATCGTGAAACTGAACCCAACCTTCACATGCAGAAGTAGATAAGGGAAATGTATTGGATATTTCTACTAGTGCCTAAATGTTTTTATAATGTTTGTAGTTTTCAAGAAATATTCATTTCCAGAAAGCAGTTGTTCTTTTTTGTATGTGTCTAAAATATTCCACACGCGCAATGCAGTGGCGCTTTACAGTTCACACTAAAATATTCAAAAATTTTCCACCAGCAACTTTTGCTAGAACCACTTTTTATCACTAGCAAAATGCATTTACTTGCTAGCGATTTGCTACTAACTACCGGTCGAATCGAGCCCTGCCTGTAATACTTGTGAATGTTTAGATTCTATTTCAATGAAGTACAACTTTTGCTTATCTTTATTTTGCCCATTTTTTTTACCATACGTACCTCATTTAATATTTTATAAACTGGAATAATGTACTAATTTGGCTGTCGTGATCTTGGCTCCCAAAATCATTGTCACTGTCACACATGCACGTCGTCACACTCTCGACAACTCACGGAGGATTTAACCATAATGCTTCTCTCGCTTTACAGCGGAGGTCACCTGCAACTGTTTATACGGAGAATCCTAGAAAGTCTTCAACCTTTCATTACTTTCTGCAAACAATGACAAAGTTTAGTCTCCGTGCACTCGACAAGCCCGGGCAATCCTAAAACGCTGTAAACGTTGTGAGAAATTTAAATCTGTTTTCATTGAAGCTAATTAATCCACAGCGCATTTAATTTCTAACATCACCGTTGTATGACATATCACCACTTACTTGAGCTCAGATGCGGTCAATTTCCATACAATACACAGCTCTCTCTTATTTCTCTCCCCTCCTCTCATCTCCACGGCTACGAGTAAAACTGTCATTGTAGTCAGTTTTACAGCATAACGACCACGTAGTTCCACACGTGACATTCTGTCTCTAAAAATAACGATTGAATTCCTGTAAATGATATACACACGGTGATTACCACACTTGTGACTCTCCCATTACATCAACATTACGACTGAAAAGAACACTTCCCTGCCCCTTTACATACATACATACATACATACATATGATACCGACGCCAGTGTATGCATATAGCAATGAAGAAACGAAGAAAACAATACACAGTGCCAACAAAAAAACAAAAACAAAACGAGCACAAATGGAAAAGAGTCACACGTCAAAGTGTCAAAATTTTCTATCAGGTCAAACGGTTAATTTTCTATCAGGTCAAGAGCTTGAGACCCAGTTTTGACACTGTTTATTTACATTTCATTTTTCAAATGAATTATGTTTATAAAAAACAAACAAAAAAATTAACAAATCTCTGGATAATTTCTTTCATGATGTATTTATTCCAAGCGCTTCCTTCCGGGATATCTCGTGTGTAATGCGAAGACAAAAAAAACATCAGAACGGATTGTCTGAAAAAACATTTATTAGCGAAATAATACATACGAAAAAATGAGGTTCCCTTTTGCCCATTTCGATGTTGGACACGTGGCTTACATAAGTTGTAAAAAAAATACGCCCGGTTCATGGAAAGTCTTGAGGTATTTTGAAATTTATCTGCTTACGTGAAGTAGTAAAATTTTCTATTTCATCGATCGGTTACTCCAATAATACTTGTATAGAAAAAGAAAAAAAAAAAAAGTTTGCCTGATACATATGCAGGGGTCGCGCAGGATCTTAAAAGTTTTCACCGATTTATTCACCAAATTCAATTTTTTGTCGCTAAAGTTTTATAACAGTACAAAAAGGTAATCGCCAAAGCTCTTTTTCCTTCGCCAAAATGATTTTTTTTTTTTTCGCAAATTGCAAAGATGGCGATCGGCAGCGCGACCCCTGCGTATGCAAATAGCATTGAGCTCCGCTTTGTACGACAGAACAGCTCAAATTATACGATCAACGTGTAATACAATAAGTATGGTGCGCTAACCCAACAAGACCGTAAGGGTACAATACAGATATGGTACGTATAGTAATTCTGAACTTGTGACATTCACTGCTAAAACAGTTTAGTTGGAAATTTAGTTGCTTTAACGTCCACCGTAAGCAACTCGATGAGCTTTAGCAGTCGCCCGTCCCTAATTTGGAGCAACTGGTTCCAGGGAAGGGAGAAAGCTAGTGCCATAAGACACTGGGATTCGAACCCGGATCATCTCGGGCGAATGGTCAGAAACAGAGCTTAGCGTTTAGTCTGAATCTGCTCCACAGATGGTAGCATAAAAGTGACCATGTTTTCACCTGATTCAACCTTTATTTAAAATCGAGTGCATTATACATATAAACACCCAGATCTCTCTCTCTCTCTCTCTCTCTCTCTCCGTCTGGAACGCTTAACGTCACAGCAACGTCTGCATTGTGCGCCATCACGTATCTATCAATTCGTGTGTGCTCTCGAGATGTCAAAGTGATTGCCTGCTATAGCACGCGATCACTTTTAGATGTCAAGGTGATCGCATGCTAATTTAAAAACATTGGATTATCAATGACTCGAGTTCTATTTATCCGATCTACAAAATTTGACTTTAATTCTTAATATCACGGCAAGTCGCATTTGTATATTAATTTCATTCAGCACAATTCGAATATTAATCTGTACGCTTTAATTATTTTTTACTTTCTTTTTTTTTTTTTTTTTTTTGATTGGAGGTTTAACGACCACCGTGAGCAACTCAATGGGCTATAAGCAGTCGCCCGTCCCTAATTTAGGGTCACTGGTTCCAGGGAAGGGAGAGAGCCAGTGCCGTAAGACAAACACAACATCCATGCCTGACCGGGATTCGAACCCGGACCCCTTACGGACGAGTGAACAGAGGCTATCGCTTAGACCACTGCGCCACCGGGGCGGCCTTTTACTTTCTTCATTAATTTAACTAACTTTCTGAGTTTAGTGTAGATTATATTATACATTTTGCAAAATATTGATCTATCTAAAAACTCTAACCTACAATAAAAACTGAAATCTTGAGATGTTGAAGTGAGCAAAATTGCATCTAAAACCAGATGTCACCCCAATAGCACATTGTCAAGAATTTAGATAGTTCCGATTAGTAATACCAGATGTCGCATTATTTTGTAGAAAAAGCTTTGGTATGAAGTTTCAAACTAACCGTAGAACAATAGGACAGTCCAAAACAAGCCGTGAAGGGAAGAATAACAAGTGTGCCAGAAAAAGTATTTTAACGCGAAAAATCAAAGTAAAAGTTCTTAAGGTAAGTTTACACGAAAACAACTTTCCGAGTTTAGTGCTGATTATATTACACATTTTGTACAATATTGATCTATCTAAACGCTCTAATCTACAATTGTTAAACAACAAACAACAAATAGTCTGTCAAATAATTACATCAAATATTCAAATTTTCAATAAATAACATTGTGTGTAAAATATTTGTTAAACAACTAATATTTTACACAGAATTTTATTCATCGCGAGGTCTTTCGAAAAACGGAAATAAATAGCATATTTTTTTTAGTTCTAACATGAATGAGTTCTTACTATATAAGTTTTTACTAGATTTCCTTACAGAAATCCGGTGTCTATTTTATTTGTTTTCAATCTGTTTGAATTAAAAATTTCACTCCGTCATAGGACGGGCAACATCCCTTATATATTAATATTTATTTAAGCTTAAAAACAACTGTCCTAGGACGGGCTATAAGCTAGTTACAGATAATATTGCTAATTATAAAGCCACGAAAAGGGAACGTTTAAAACCGGGAAAAAGAAAAATTAACAAAATAAATGTCCAAAATCAGAAGGATTGAAAATGAATGGGGAATTTTTTTTTTTTTTTACGGCGTTGTATATGTATTTATTTGTTCATTCATGTGGCTCAGGTTTAGCTGATTCTGATCAAACCAATGTAATCTTCCAACACTTATTTTACAGCTAAATAGATATTTCACGGACTCTACCCAAAATGGCAAGAAATGCATGCTACATGCAGCTAAAACTGGGGACATAGAGTTGAGGGCATCATATACTCCATTTATTCTTAAAATTTAGAGATATCCGGTACCAAAATAACAGTTTTCCCAAACAGAACGAAAAGCCGGTGTTCTTTATAATCACTCCATCATGACACGATTATGTCGCAGAAACTATTACAACGCTCGTGTTGGCTTATTCTGAACCATGCAAATGCAAGCACACGTTTAGAAGTTCGTGCGTTTCATACCAATGAGGTGATAGGAGTACGACAGAATGCGTCAGTCACGTTTGCCAGCTTGTTTCGGTGAGTGGCAGAAATTCCAATCAAAAATGTTTCAGTGCTTAATGCTTGTTAATACTGCAAAAACCCATACTCTTTTCCACAAATTAGTAGCATGGGACAACAACTAACACACCTCATGCAAATTTCATTATAAGGATTACGCCAAGCCGAATGAAATTGCTTATTAATTGAAAACACGTCACGGGCACATCCGTAACGCCGTGTTACAAAGTCGATACTTCCGTTAGACGAACTACCAGTGTTTTATTTATTTATTTCACGAGAAGTGATTTTTCAGTTTAAATACTAAATAGCTATGGGGTCAACCCAAAGCAACTGGTTCAACTTTTCTCAGGTAGATACGTAGGTTCTACGCACGGCGTCTTGAAAGTAAATGCATTCTTCAGAGAATTAATTACCCACACGCTTTGTATAAAAGTCGCCCATATTCATAAACAAGGGCGCGTACAAACAGGAGCACATAAAGCTAAAATACACCAGATGTTAAGTCGTAAAACCTATTTTTAAACTTTCAGAAGTTTAAAACATATTAAAACAGGAACCCTCACTATGATTTCTGTTTAAAAAAATGCGAATTAAATCTCTACAAAACTTAGGAGACCTTTAGAAGTGGTGGGAATTTATGAGTGATGGCAACTATTTTAAAATTTTCCAATACTGTCACATTTACAACATAAGTAACTGATTATCTGCTTCTTAAGGTCCATAAAATTAGTTTTAAATATGTATTTCATATGAATTATAATTAATATCTTGAGACAGGCGTATTTTGAAAATTTCGCTAGTTTGTCCTAAATAAACGAAAATTTCCCTTCCTCACTTAACTCTATGTTCTCGAAATTCATTTCATGTAATTGAACGTGTAAATATATAAGAAGAGTACAGTACAACTTAGTGTGTGGAAATATTAATTATAGAAATTCTCATAACCAGTTAAAAGTTAAAGCTCCTCACCATTCCCGCGATACCTCGTTGTTCTCTTATTTCTACTTGTTAAAATTACTCAAAACTAATTTCGCTAAAAACAAAAAATAATAAATAACAAATGCAAATTTTTAACCCTTTGTAAGTGAAATCCTTTCAAAATTATTTTCGCTCGTAAACTCTCACTATTCCTGGAAATTTATACCTCTGTAATGACTATAGATAAATAACAATGTGATCTTGATATATATATGTTATTTTTTTACACAAAAAGAAATAATAAAATATTTGGGGTGTGGTTTTATGGATCACCTTCATACAAAAAAAAAAAAAGCACACCCTGAAATCGATATAAATATTATAATAACACATGCATGCAAGGTAGGTTAAAAAACTTTCCAGAAATTCTTTTTTTTTTTTTTTTTTTTTTTTTTTTTAAATACAGAAGGCCATAATAGCATTATCACCTTTATTTATACGCATTTTTTTCGGAATAGTTTCACTGGGCAGCTACAAACTTTTGCAACAGTCTATAAAGCTGTTCGACGCATTCCTGGAATTCATTCTTTCGAACTTCTTTTAGCGCCTTTGATGCGTTTTTGATGATACTATCAGCAATGGTAAATCACCGTCCTTTTAGGACAGATTTCAATCGCGGAAACAAGTGAAAATCGGGTAGTGTCAAGTCAGGAGAATATGCAAGGTGCTCCAGTGACGCCACATTGTGCTTTGCGAGATACTTTTTGACCATTAGGAATCGATGTACAAGTGCATTGTGACGAAGAAACCAACTGTCCGTTGTCAATTTTTCCGGAAGTTTTCTTCGGGTATATATCAAGTTGAAACACATGGAATATTTAATACATACAAGACTTAAATCAAGTTGTTCTTTCCATGTAACATAACTACAGAAACTTGATAATTTTATCGTCTTGGAACGAGAATCGAACCCGCATCTCTTGATTTGCGCTCGACTATTCTAAACATTACACCACTTATGTTACATGGAAAGAACAGCTTGAATTAAGTCTTGTGTTTCCTTGGGATTACATCCCTGAGGTGAAGGAGGATATCGACATACACTTGTTTTTTCAGCCCGCCCTTCTGGAATAAATTCATAGTGGACAAGGCCCTGAGAGTCAAAAACTTGAAGCATTACTTTTCTTTTACCCTTGCTAAAACGAGGTTTCTGTTTTTGCAATGATGATGTTGATTTCCATTTCCTCTGGGGATCGTACAAAAAAACACACCATGTCTCGTCTTCCTGCGACTATGTAGCTTGTCGTCTTGATCGGCCACAGTGGTTAAGTCTCTGGAAAGGGTCATTCGCGTTTATCGTTGTTTGGAAGTCAACATTTTTGGAACTAAGTGTTGACAAACGTAATGCATTTTCGAATCATTATGGAGAATGCTGTGAACACTTCAAACTGATACGATGCTATTTCTTTCACAGATTTTCGCCGGTCACGTCGGACAACGCTGCGTACGCGCTCAATCTTTCCCAAAGTTTAAGAGCCACACGGGTGGCCACTAAGCAGGTCTTCACCGACGCTCACGCGACCATCACGGTTACACTTATGCCACGAGGAAAATTACGATTTCTTCATTGCCATCTCTCCTTTATGCGTGCAGAAGCATGGCTAATGCAGTATGTCTCTGATGGTGATTTTCCAAGCAAAACAAAATTTGATATTTGCGCAGTTGCCCGCATTCAACTGCGACGTAATAAACGCACGGTAAACAAAGAAACTACTGGTGCTCCACACAGAAAATGAAATGGCGCCACTGGCCGTGAGACGTCATAGATGCTGCCAACCACTGAAACCGGAAAATCCCCTGCGCAATTTTTTATTACGACAATTGGGGATGATTCCGGGAGGGTTTTTGAACCTGATTTGTATAAAATGTTCACACACATTTACAGAAAATAAATTTCAGTTTCTCAGGAGTTCATCGAAAAAATTCCAAGAGATTAAATTTTGCTAGAATTATGGTGCTTTGTTGTATATTTCACAAATTGGGGTGAAATTCCTATGCATATAGATATATTATGAAATCCTATGGGTGTTATAGTGTTCTTCAGTGTGTGTTACATCTTTAAGTGGCAAAATTTTCCCGTATAAAAAAAATGCTCTGTATAAAACTTATATGATGCAATCAATAACTTAGCATAATAATAATAATACAAAACAATTTTGCCATGGCACTGAAGATTCCCTATTTAATAAAGACATCATTTCCCATGCACACTGGTGGCAGGCAGCAGAGATAAGCGCGGGTCACGGGTCAGCGGCTCGACAATTTCTTGCGGGTCAAACGGGTCGGGTCAAGGTGTTCCTGACTCGATTTTATTTCCGTTTTATTTTTAAAATGAAAAAATACTTCAAAAGAAAAATGCATACTGTGGAATTTTGTGCTCCATACTGGTGCCAGTGGACTGAAAAATGATTTGTCATACAAAAAATATTGCCGTCTCTTTCTTAAAGCAAAGAAGATTTCCACCGACCGACGATACCATATCGTAAAACGATACTTTATTTGCGTTTGTTTTCAGTGCGATTGCCCGGAGCAAGATACGGGAAAACGCCTGTCGCCTGCTTCTCTGGTGATTCACTCTCTCACACCCCGCGTGTCACATTGTAAGACTGAGAGTTACTTTTCACATCGCATCTTTTGAATCGAGCATTCAGAGGTATTCCCTTGACGTGCTAACATCTCGTTCCCATTGCATGTCGTGTCGGAATTAATGTCTTATTTGTTAATACGGATGAATTTAATATTAAGAAGATTGAAAAAGGCATCGAGGCCAACACTGAAAACAAAATGGGGAAGAGTGAATGCTGGAAGTAGTTGTATCGTCTCATTAAAAAACAGAATATGTTTCACAGCAGCACCAATTTTCACATTAAAAAACAGAATATGTTTCACAGCAGCACCAATTTTCACAAGCCTGTAATGAATTGAAAGTTTCCAAAACGTGAGTGTTGGTTTCATGAGCGTCCCTTCCTTCTGAGGGGCAATGATGAAATCAACATCCACATTTTGGAAATTTTCAACTCATCAGAGCCGCCCCTGCATGGTCTAAGCGATGGCCTCTGATCATTCGTCCGAAAGGGGTTCGGGTTGGAATCCCGGTGAGGCATGGATGTTGTGTTTGTCTTACGGCACTGGCTCTCTTCCTTCCCTGGAGCCAGAGACCCTAAATTAGGGATGGGCGACTGCTTATAGCCCACTGAGTTGCTCACGGTGGTCGTTAAACCTCCAATCAAAAAAAAAAAAAAAAAACTCATCAGAAGCTTGTGAAAATTGGTGTTGCCGTGAAGCATATTCTGAAGCTTGATATGTTATCAAGAACACAACAAAAACTGAAATTAAACATACAACAGGTTACTTATTTCAAAAATTTTGCCTGTAGCGCCATCAAAATTAAGTAGAACAGCTTTAATATTACTACGGAGGGACTTTTTTGACACTCGCATGTTTGAAAACATGAGCAAAACAGTCAGGTTATGCCTTGCAAATATGAAGGACGGCCGCCCTGGTGGTGCAATGGTCTAAACGATGGCTTCTGATCATTCGTCTGAAAGGAGACCGGGTTCGAATCCCGATGAGGCATGGATGTTGTGTTTGTCTTACGGCACTGGCTCTCTCCCTTCCCTGGAACCAGTGACCCTAAGTTAAAGACGGACGACTGCTTATAAGTCCATTGTGTTGCTCACGGTGGTCGTTAAAACTCCAATAAAAAAAAAGTTAAGGACGACAGTTTCAGCATTTTTTGTAAGATAGTAAATTACACGTTCACGTAATACATCTGTTTGATTTCTATATAACCGACCAAATAACCTACGATACCCACTGCGGAGAGACTTTTTGAACGCCCTGTATCATACATGCAATTATGCATAATTATAAACTGAGTTTCGAATTTATAGTTCAAAGCAGATTTGCCCAGGTCGGGTCCAAATTTTTTTACCTGTTTCCAACTCTGGCAGGAAGGCCAGATATCAGTTTTCTTCAGTGAGGAAAGCTCGTGTTAGAAGAAACAATCATCTTGGACTGACGGGACGGTTGCCACACGCTGTGGCAACTCCAACTACACATAACTACCCAGTCTTAGCATAAATACTGTCACAAACGTTCGACAAATGGTGTACAACGTCACCGACCAGCCAGCAGGCATGAAGCAGCTAGTGAATCATTGTGCGTTCAGTCACAGAGGAGATAACGTGTTTCGTGAAGTACTTGCTATGGAGTGGGGCGATTATGAGAATCATGTTGCTGTAATAGCTCTGTACAAAGTTGAAAAAACAACTTCCGAGATTTTCAACATGCTGAAAAAGCTGAAAATCAGCCGAATTTTTGTCTACCGGACCATTAAAAGGAACCTTGAGACTGGGACTGTCGCTGATCACCCCAGAAAGGGTCGGCCGCGTACCTTGAGAACAACCCGCCTGGTGAAAGCAGTGGCAGCCCGTATTCGACGAAATCCTGTCAGAAAACAATCAGTGATGGCTCGTGAGCGGAACATTTCAACCATGCCGATGTCACGCGTGCTGCGGAGTGACCTAAGGGTGAGAGCTTACCGGTGGCGTACAGGGCACTTCCCCACTCCACAACTGAAGCAGCAGAGGGTGCTAAAAGCGAAACGTTTGTAGCAGCGTGACGCAGACAATAGCCTCAGACAGGTCCTTTTCTCTTACGAGAAAATTTTCACTACTGAAGAGGATTTCAACCACCAAGGTGACAGGGTGTATGCGTCAACCTCACTAGAAGCACAGGAGAAAGCTCCAAGGATCATGAGGGGCCATCATCTTGCTTCTGTCATGGTTTGGTGGGGAGTTTCCTACGAGGGTATCATGGAGCTCCATTTCTGTGAGAAAGGATGGAAAACATCTGCCAAAGTCTACCAGGACAGGGTTTTGAAGATTGTGGTCAAAAAGATGAGTCACACCCTCTTCCAAAACCGACAGTGGAGCTTTCAGCAGGATTCCGCACCTGCTCACAAGGCTAAGTCAACCCAGGAGTGGCTTCAGGCGAATTTGCCAGACTTCGTTTCTCCAGCTGATGGCCTCCAAACAGCCCAGACCTCAACCCATTGGACTACAAGTTGTGCGTCACACTGGAAGACATGGCCTGCAGAAAGAGACACCCCAGTATTGACAGTCTCAAACGCTCTTTGGTGCAGGTAATAGCAGCTTTCCCTGTGGAGACCCACCGTCAGAGGCGGATTGGGACAACCAAACAGGCCGGGAATTTTAATCTTGTGGTCCACTACAATAACACACGTACCTGCAGGGTAACGCCTCAAAAATTCCCTCATGGAAAAAAAAAAAAATGTTAAATCGTGGACGAAAGAGGACTATTAAAATACGCATTGCAAAATGAATTCAGTCGCGAAGAAATTGTAGCAATTTAATATTGAACAAATTTCAAAAATCCGTTCATAATTAAATGCAGCATCAAGCCATGCGGAAGACGGAGTGTTGTACCACAATTATTTTTCTTCGAAAATTTAAGTTTTGAAAACAAATAACGAGTCTCTTGGAGACCTCCATTTCCAACTAAAACCCCATAAAGCAAAGATCATTTTGAAAGTTGAAATGTGCACATGCCACATACTCATACTTTTCTGATGCGATTCATTTTTATTTTTATTTGGTCAGATATCAGTTTTCTTCAGTGAGGAAAGCTCGTGTTAGAAGAAACAATCATCTTGGACTGACGGGACGGTTGCCACACGCTGTGGCAACTCCAACTACACATAACTACCCAGTCTTAGCATAAATACTGTCACAAACGTTCGACAAATGGTGTACAACGTCACCGACCAGCCAGCAGGCATGAAGCAGCTAGTGAATCATTGTGCGTTCAGTCACAGAGGAGATAACGTGTTTCGTGAAGTACTTGCTATGGAGTGGGGCGATTATGAGAATCATGTTGCTGTAATAGCTCTGCACAAAGTTGAAAAAACAACTTCCGAGATTTTCAACATGCTGAAAAAGCTGAAAATCAGCCGAATTTTTGTCTACCGGACCATTAAAAGGAACCTTGAGACTGGGACTGTCGCTGATCACCCCAGAAAGGGTCGGCCGCGTACCTTGAGAACTACCCGCCTGGTGAAAGCAGTGGCAGCCCGTATTCGACGAAATCCTGTCAGAAAACAATCAGTGATGGCTCGTGAGCGGAACATTTCAACCATGCCGATGTCACGCGTGCTGCGGAGTGACCTAAGGGTGAGAGCTTACCGGTGGCGTACAGGGCACTTCCCCACTCCACAACTGAAGCAGCAGAGGGTGCTAAAAGCGAAACGTTTGTAGCAGCGTGACGCAGACAATAGCCTCAGACAGGTCCTTTTCTCTTACGAGAAAATGTTCACTACTGAAGAGGATTTCAACCACCAAGGTGACAGGGTGTATGCGTCAACCTCACTAGAAGCACAGGAGAAAGCTCCAAGGATCATGAGGGGCCATCATCTTGCTTCTGTCATGGTTTGGTGGGGAGTTTCCTACGAGGGTATCATGGAGCTCCATTTCTGTGAGAAAGGATGGAAAACATCTGCCAAAGTCTACCAGGACAGGGTTTTGAAGATTGTGGTCAAAAAGATGAGTCACACCCTCTTCCAAAACCGACAATGGAGCTTTCAGCAGGATTCCGCACCTGCTCACAAGGCTAAGTCATCCCAGGAGTGGCTTCAGGCGAATTTGCCAGACTTCGTTTCTCCAGCTGATGGCCTCCAAACAGCCCAGACCTCAACCCATTGGACTACAAGTTGTGCGTCACACTGGAAGACATGGCCTGCAGAAAGAGACACCCCAGTATTGACAGTCTCAAACGCTCTTTGGTGCAGGTAATAGCAGCTTTCCCTGTGGAGACCCACCGTCAGAGGCGGATTGGGACAACCAAACAGGCCGGGAATTTTAATCTTGTGGTCCACTACAATAACACACGTACCTGCAGGGTAACGCCTCAAAAATTCCCTCATGGAAAAAAAAAAAATGTTAAATCGTGGACGAAAGAGGACTATTAAAATACGCATTGCAAAATGAATTCAGTCGCGAAGAAATTGTAACAATTTAATATTGAACAAATTTCAAAAATCCGTTCATAATTAAATGCAGCATCAAGATATGCGGAAGACGGAGTGTTGTACCACAGTTATTTTTCTTCGAAAATTTAAGTTTTGAAAACAAATAACGAGTCTCTTGGAGACCTCCATTTCCAACTAAAACCCCATAAAGCAAAGATCATTTTGAAAGTTGAAATGTGCACATGCCACATACTCATACTTTTCTGATGCGATTCATTTTTATTTTTATTTGGTCACTGACCGCCTACTGTGCAATGACACTCGTATACATCTTTCTTGAGTAGATGCCCTTTCTAAGTCGACCCATAATTTTGACCAATGAACCACCATTTTGACTCACAAACCAGTACTGTCAAAGCGTCGTTTCTTTCAAAGTAAATGTGGGTGCACATGAATTTCGTAATATCTTTGCCAAGGAATCGCTTTGTGCTCTATATGAGTCTGCAGATAAGAGGGTAGAAATGTAGGGCTATCATAGTGAGTCTCCTTCATTACAAAAAGGAGCGCAGGGCCTACTAATTCTCTCGACTCCAAGTCTTAACTACCTACGTCCTACTGTTGTTAGCTTCATCTCAATTAATTTATGACAGCGTGCTTGGCCAAGGCCATAACATTAGAGAGATGAATTCCCTCTTTTAGTGACGTCATGCGGAAACCAAAACTTCCGATTGGTTTCAAACGCTGTCTTGCGGGACGTCAAACACAACGTAACCTATCATTCCGTGTAACACGAGAGTGACGTCACAAATTGAGGGAACTCATAGCTTTTATGTCATGGCCTCGTACTTTCTAGAAGGCTTGGCTTGGTCCAGTGACACTTTTCTTACATAAATACAGAGAATTTCGCTATGACATTTCACAACAAGCGCCAAACAAATAGATAGAAAGAAACACTTTCTTTTTTAAAGAAATAACTTTTCAGACGAATATAGAGCTCAAATGAAGTTTCCGATTATCATTCATAAGTACCAAAATAATTATTTGTTTTTTCCAAAAAATCAGGACAAAAAGAATACGAGAAGGTGGGCCATTTCCTGAATGGTCCACCGGGAAATATCCCGGTTTCCCGGTGAGCCAATCCGCCCCTGCCCACCGTTAAGCTATTGGATGAGTGGACACAGAGACTGAAGGACTGTGTGAAAGCAAAATGATGCCACTTTGAAAAGTGATTGGTGCCATGTATTCAGAAGTGTACTACTTACGTCTTATCACAGATATACTAAAATATCTTTAAATTTCTTTTCTTTCATTGAATACTTTGTAACAGTATTAATGGGAAGACTAGGTAGTATACCCCAAAACAAGGTCGCTGGAAATATGACACTCAAACATCTTGCACTGCAGCATCACACGAGATGAAAGTGATGACATCGCGCCTTCACATGCCATGGAAGGAAGTGATGTCATCGTGAGCATGCGCCGCACTGAGTTCCAAATATTTCGTTCAATTTTTTATTTTCTTCACTGAAAAATAAAATAAAATACAGAACCTTCCCCAAAAATATTAAAAACCAAGGGCTTTCCAGGGGCCTTGCGAAACCCTGTGTATATGCACCCCCCCTTCTAAATACCCTAAAAATGGAATTCTTTACGGTTTTGTAATTATGAAGCACATAATGAAAAAAAAATTGCTCATTAGTTAATATCTTGCAAGTTTCAAAACTGTCGACCTCACCCAGGAAAACTCTTGTTAAGCTCGAGTATTCAAATTCTTAAATTATTTCATTCTTTTTAGGTTCCGCGATTTAACGATTACCATGAGCAACGCTAAGGCTTTAAAACCAGTAGCCCTTCCCAAATTTAGGGCCACTAGTTCTAAAGAAGAGACAGAGCCAATGTCGTAAGACAATCACACCATCCATGCATCATCTGCTACTCCAAGCAGGGTCCGCTAGGACATACAGTCAGAAACTTGCGCTTTGACTATCGCGCTTCCGGGCCGGCGGCCCTTAATCTTCTTCAAACTCCAATTATTTTTGAATTACTTTCCACTACGATGTAACACCTTTGATATTCTCCTGTTTACCGTTCAAGCAAACATCTTTTTAATTTTACATTAACAAGAACTATTTAAAAACTGTTACAACCATAAATTGAGAAAAATGCTTCAAAAGCAAATTCCGACTCGAACGAAAATCCCCTAAGAGTAGAAGAATTATATACAGCACAACATGTAATCGATGCTATGATAAGTGCCATACAAAGATCGGAGAGGACCACTCGTAACATTTTTGTTGCCACGCGAAGTTTCCGATTGTTACGTAAAGACGAATTTTGGTGATGATGACACTTGAGCGGGGAAGCTTCTACAAAACAAGGTCATATACTTTGACATTCACTGTCTCCCTAGCAAAGTAGCAACGAAACTTACCATCACGGCCCAAATGTGCGTCATATGAGTTTTCTAATGGATCACGAACTAAGTAATCAAGTGTAAGAAGCACTGTTAACGCTGAGCATCGAAAACATATACAATTTAAAAAGAAAACTGCGTAATCACGTGGACGAACACTAATCATTACTCATGTCTGGCAGTGCGGATTTTCAAATTAAATGCGAAGAAGCTTCCACATGTGAAAGCGCATACAACAGGGAACGAATTAATATCTAATTTCACCCACAATTTTTACCGGAATGGACAAATTTTAAGAAATAAACTAAATGAAAGCCTGTAAATAATGACAGGGGAAAATAAGATATGTACAATAATTTTTCAATAACTAGGTATTGTTTTTGTTTGTGATGTCCAAATGTGAAAGCATATTTCATGAACAATACAACAATAAAAAAAAAAAAAGTACAATGGTTGAGGTAGAGATTCGACAATTCAAACAGGGAAGAAAGAGCTCTTTCCCCTGCGACACCAAAATGGAACAAACGTTCAAACAGAAGAAACTGTATTATTTGTGTGATTTTGAAAAGCAGTAGTCTAGCACAATAAATAATAGTATTCATTTCGGGGGATGGACGGAATTAAGCAGGTATCCCGACGGCGCAGCGTCATGTACATACACCGTAGTTAGCTCCCAACCAGGAGCGTATTTAGAGGAGGGGGAGGGGCAAGAGACCATGCCCTTCATTTTTGTTTCTTATTAAAATTCTCCCTAATCCAAATTTTAATTTTTGTTCTTAACAATACTTATTGCTTCTTTAAAGTAATTCGTATCAGGTCATATTTAGAGGGAAGCCGAAGGGGCCTTTGCCCCCCCCCCGTTTCACTTTTTTATGTTATTTGTTAAAATCATAATAGAATCACATTGTACTTCGAAAGTACTACTTTCCATTACATATTTTGTTTCTGTTAAAATCGCGAATAGAAACACTAACTTCATCGCAAAACATTTTTCCGCCAACTCGGTGTCGCAGGTCTAAGCGCTAGCTAGCGACCATTTGTCCGAGATGGGTCCGGGCGCGAATCCCAATGAGGCATGGATGTTGTATCTGTCTTACGGTACTGGCTCTCTCCCTTCCCTGGAACTAATGGCCCTAAAATTAGGGACAGGTGACTGCTTATAGTCCATCGAGTTGCTCATGATGGTCGTTGAAACCCCAGCATCGAGTTGCTCCTGCTGGGGTACCAATTTATCGAGAACTGTTCGATGGCGCCAGGTCGAGAAACCTAGCTGATGCACGTGACGAACGATGGTGGATTGGGAATACCCCTATCTCAGCAGCCAATTGTTGCGTACTGGTACTGGAATTCGCTGTCACAAACTTCGAACAAGGTGACAATGTTGGTGATCGTTGGATGTCCTTGACCTCGGCTTGACTTCGAGACCGGCGCGGCGTCTTCCTCGCCTTCAACTGCACAAATTTCTCCTGCTGCTGCGTTTAAGCGGTTGTTCCAATAATGGCATAGGAGCACTCGAACAGCACGTTTATCGACCTCTCTCCTCTGCTCACCTGAAAACGCAATGTGGCTCCGTGCCAAATGCACGTCATCGCAGTACCCAGTCCGTGTTGGCGCGCGTTTCCTACTAGAATGGAAGCCAAGCATTATGTGCAGTTCAAAACGGGAAGAACTTTTCACTCAGCCAACTCACTCGAGGGCAGAAAGATTTTTTTTGTCATCGTGTAGTCCTCAGATTATTATCTGCTGTCTTAAAAGAACAAGGGGGCATCTGCCGTTATTACGCGAATTCTTTTTCGATTCCTTGAAAAACAAATCCGGACGCTTCAAATAGTATGTACTGCCACGCAAAAACGATTTCTTTCATCCGGTGGTTGAACCGCCAGCGCAGCAACCATCCTGAGATATCCCGTGCCTTACTTGGGTTGCTGTGATCTTCATTCACAATTGATGATTGCTACTTCGACCAAGCTTAAATTATTTATCAGAACTAATATTTATAAAATTCCAATAATCTTTCAACTGAACTATGTGTTTAATTCGAATCGATAACACCCAATGGCAAAATGGACTGCATTAAGGCCACTTCAAAGGCACGCACAAGAAAAAAAAAAAAAAAACCCACTAGGTGCAGATAGAAAGGGTGGAAATATGATGTATAAAGCTTAAAAAGATATAGGGAATTTCATTTTCTTCTTTCCGTTTCCCAATAATCCATTCCTAATAGCACCAGACTTCAAAGTTTGCGTATATACACTTTAACTTTTTTAGTTCGCTTGGCATTGTTCTTTCGTTTTTAAATTACCCCGAGGTTTTACTGGGTTGTTTTTTTATCTTCGGCATTAGCTGCTGGAAACTTTTCTAATAATTCTTCTCATTCGTAATAACCATTCACTCTACTCCGTTTTCCGCTGTTCAGAGTCTTGCACGTTTTTAGTTTTCAATCGTTTCCACCCACTAAGTGGACACGGCAACCCACATTAAGGTCAGTTTAAAGTTTCAACATTTGCGAATAAGTCAATGACCTTTGGCATTTGGAGCCTACTATTAAAGTGGAAGGATTTCAGTTAATATAAATATATTGTTTTTCACCGGTACCGTTTTCCAACGAATATTTTTAATGTTCCTTAGCAACGGCAACACATTTTTTTTGACGAATTTTTATATAAAACCGCTACTTATACTGCTGAACATAATAAATTCAAAGGGTGCTAATTTTCCAGGCGATTTACAAAAATTGGAATCCCAATATAATCAAAATTACGCGCCCTGATACTTTTTTTTTTTTTTTTTTTTTTTTTTTGCTATTTTACCATGCAGCTACTCAATCGCGAAACTTGAACGCCAGTGAGGAGCTGAACAGCTACAATATCTGAAAGGATTAGTTAAGTTATTCTTGAGAACTGAAATGAGACTACTGTATTTTGAGGAATCAAAGATGATACCGCTTTTTTTTTTTTCTTTTTTCTCTCCAGAAGTCCGAAACGTTTTTTCCTCAATGAGAATAAAGCGGATCACTAGTATTACTACTTCATTGGTGTACTGTTCCTCGTTATAAAAAAAATTATATTGTGCTTCAAATTCGGTCCGGGCGTAAACCAAGCATCCGAAACGCAATATCACGTACATAAGAAACCATTCGGAAAGCGAACGGAACGTAGTATTCCGTCATTAAGAATTTGTTTAAAAGTTGCTGAAACGGATCGTTTGACAGAAACATCATTAAAATCGCCGCAACCGATTTGAAGTGACAATTGTCGTATGTTAATTCTTTCTCCTCTCTATCCTTCCAAGACCCCATGAATGGCATTCACCAATTGGTTTTTACACCTCATTTATCTCGCAATGATTAAACCTCTGCAACACGTCTCTATCATGTAACTGATTGGCTGGTGACAACCATGTCGACAGCCGGCGGCGCACGCGCTTCGATTATAACAATTACTAGCCGCTAGCGAAGGCCGCCTTCTTCCGCTTTTTCAATCTCTCACTTGTACCTGTTAATTGAATTAAAATCAACAATTACTTCCATTTATCATGCTTGTCTTAATTTATTTCATGTTTAAGATTGAAATCAAAAGCTCTTTTGGGCTTCATTTTTTAATCAGACTCTGAGAAAGCACAGAACGATAACTCACGCTGCAAGCACCCCTCTGATTTTAGCACACTTGTGTGACATTGCTTTTTGTTTTATTTTGTTTTCACCTTTGCTTCTCCAACTAGTCGATCGGTGGGAAAGGATACGGTTGCGCCAGTAAAAAAATAGTAACTTGTGAAATTCAACTTTTTGCTGAAAACAAAAATGGGGAAGTTATCTCACTTCTCTTCCTTTTTAATTTTTACTAAAATATTAAAAATATAGTTACGGAATTTCGGAGCACTAACTGTATTTGTTCTAGTCTCTTCTTACACTCAGGATCAACTTATCTATGATGAATGATGATAGGGAAATTAAGAAATTCAACCCATTGGACTTACAAGCCGAAAAATAAAATACAGGGTTATTCAGAAAGAATCATCCGGTTTCAAAAATGTATATTTCGAAAAATTAACAACACAGAATGATAAGTAATACATCAATGTAAAGGAAAAATGTCTAAGGTTTTTTACAAATGTTCGATATGACTTCCTTTAGTCACACGTATAATATCAACGCGATATGAAAATTCCTGCCAAACACGGTCTAATGTGTCATTGGTAACTGTTTCTAAAGCAGCAGAAATGTGTTGTTTACGTTCGCATAGAGTTGTGGGCGAAGGAGGAGCAAACACCTGATCTTTTACATACCCCCAAAGGAAGAATCGCATGGGGTCTTATCAGGTGATCGAGTAGGCCAGCTGTGTAACACCAAGTCATCTGGTCCACTCCGACCAATCCAACTGCGGGGTAGCTCCGTGTTAAGAAAACGACGAACCTCTGTGTGCCAGTGGGGCGGTGCCCCATCTTGTTGAAAAATGAAGTTGGGGAGCTGGAATATAGGCTGAGGAATCCTTAGTTCTCGACTAGCGCAAATGGTCGATTTCTTCGGGCTGCGTAGAAAAGTCTCTCTCATTCTTTCAACATTCTCTGCAGATACGCCTGGTTGCCCTGGACTTTTTCCTGTACAAAGACATCCAGTGTCCTCGAACTGATGAAACCTCCTGCGAATACTCTGAGCCGTCGGTGGATTAATTTGGTACTTTCTACGAAATTCACGCTGAAAGGTGATTACCGACTGACATCGTGCAAACGAGAGCACACAAAAATCTTTCTGCTGACTAGACGCCATTTTCACTACTTCGACAAAGGAGCTTCATAAACGACACACTAGCGCCATCTATTGTGCATAATCTAAAACTTAGACATTTTGCCTTTACATTGATGTTATTACCTATCATTCTGTGTTGTTAATTTTTCGAAATATAAATTTTTGAAATCGGATGATTCTTTCTGAATAACCAACCCTGTACTTTCATTTCTTACGAATACAGTTAAGGTAGTTCAACTAAAATCTCTACCTCATGTTTCCAATGGTAAAACTTCTTTACATATTTTCTTCGCAATTAATTCATTTCTAAAGATGAAAATTTGCACATCGATAAAACTAACTTTAAGTTATAGCATGGGATACTCAACACTTACTAAAACACAACCCTAATTTTATTAAAAATCAATCATTTTTCTTTGAGTAATGTTCAGACCTGTTAATAGATGGCGCGACATGTACATTGATGACGTCAGTAGACAAACAAATGTTGGATTGCTTAATTATGGTTATGTTTTAGCAAGTATTAAGCATCCCATGCTATAACTTAAAGTTAGTTTTATCAATGTGCAAATTTTCATCATTGGGAATACATTAATTGCGACGAAAATATGTAAAGACGTTTTACCACTTGGAAACATAAGGCAGAGAGATTTTAGGTGGAACCACCTTAATGAGTATTTATGATTAGTACTCCCTTGTTCCATGAATGAGTTTCAATAATAAGCATAACTGTATTTCGACCGACTTTTCTGACACGAACATGTTGTGCAATACATAACACCCCTGCTTTCCTCAGCATAAAATAGTTACTATTAAATTTTTAGCCTATCGGATATCACTAACAATAACTGGTAAAAAAAAAAAAAAAACCCAGAGGGAATGCCCAAAACTAAAAGGATGGAACTCCTACCTTAAATTCCAATTTGGCATGGAGACCTCGCCTTGAACCATCTTATGTCTGGGATAGAAGAATGTAAATGCTTCACCACGAGAGTACGCAAAACAATCCATTTTACTGGGTCTGGAGCATTGGAGACACGTAGACATGTTGTTAGCCACACAGTTCTTAACATTACTGCACTTAGTACCGCACCGCTGGACGGATTCCATCACGAAGTTGAGGCCTTGTCATGCCAAGGGTTCCCTCCTCTGTCCTGTTTCACTCGGGCTCTCCGTCAGTTCGCTGTTATTCCCCACCCGCTTGCTTCTCGGGCATGATAGTCGCACTGACCAACATTAACCCCTCATGTCTTCCCTCGTAGCCGGAAATTTTATGTGCGACTCGGACGTATTCAAGTTTAAAGCAAACGCAGGGGTCCAACGCCGCAGCGCCCGAAAGTGCCAAGTTGAAGTGACGAGATCAGAAAATCAAGCGCAAGTGCTCCGATTTTTTTTTATTTTTTTTTTTTTTTTTTTTTGCAATTTTTTCTACAATGTTCCTCGGGGTCCACCCACTACCTCCAAAATTACTCAAGTTCCAATCCGGGACTGGGGAACGCCGGCCTCCCCTGAATTAAATCTCCAAGTTGAAGTTTCACTGGTCGGAAAATTAACATGAAGCCAATTGATTCATTAGGGGGCCAAAAATGGGTGTCTGATTACTTACCTCTTCCTAACAAATCAGCGATGCTGGGCAAAATCTAAAATGCATTACTACGGATGACGCAAGTCGCCATGCCATAAATTCTAGGTTCAATAGAAGTGCTTCTTGCGACTCCACTGAGTCTGCTGGCAGCTCAAACTCTGTGTAAATGCACAGACTAGTTGACATTTTCATGGCCCACCATAAAATATCTCACAAAGCTGACCCACGCCAATGATTCGACCGCTTTCAACTTTCCCTTACGCAACGCGAAGCTCCGACGGGGTCCCATAGCGTTACCTAAGTACCCAATGGGGAGGGGGGAGTGGCGTCCGATACTGGCGTCTGCCCTGATGGCCTGGAATCTGTCGTATGCGTGGGGCTATAAAACACACACACACACACACAAAGAAAGAACTGAAAAAAAGCAAAAATGCGCTAGCTACTCGGAAATTTATTAAAGTTATTAATAAAAATATATATATAAATGAATTCTTGCAATTTTTACTTCAGCTGTGTACACAGACATCATCCATAAATTTGTTGCGATGCTTGAAGAAGAGGAACGTTATTGTTGGTTGCAACAAGACGGCGCAACGTGCCACAAGTCAAATGAGACTCCGCCGAGTTCTTCCACGGTCGATTGATCTTGAAAAACCTGTGGCCTTCTCGCTCACCGAACTTGACTCCTCCAGATTTTTATTTGTGAGGCTATCTGAAGGACACAGTGTACCACGACAACCCTAGGACCCTGCATGAGCTGCGGAAAAGCATATCAGAGCCATTAGGTACATCCCAGCCAACACACTGAAAAGAGTGTCTACCAACATGTGTCGTTGGATAAATTTGTGTATCCAACAAAATGGTGGACAATTTCAGCATCTTTTGTAAAGGTTTTCTGATTACACATAAGTTAAAGTTTTAATTTAAAATAAGTTTTCTATCATTATACTCGTGCAATAAATTTTTGAAATCAGAGTTTAGGAACTTTTGAAACACTCTGTACTTTGCCTTTCGTTAGCTAGAATTAAGTGCAAAGGATTACGGGATTTGTTTCTTAGTTTAATACGGTGTCCAGCAGCATGAGGGTGCTTTGTTACCCGGCGACCGGTCACTCGTAGAAGAGGCAACGCTATTTTATACTAGCTTTGACTTTGTTAGAGAATTAGCCCATGACAAAGAACCTATCCAAAAAAGAATGCTACGTGAACATTGTTCGCGCCGACACAAGCAAAACCCCACGCACATAAATAAAGTACGCTGTAAAAGAAAGCGCAGGTACCACGTTCGTTATATACCTTTCACGCTCCCAATTCCCTTTAACTTACAAGAAGTGTTGGGGAACTTGGAGAACTCTGAGAGGTAGATGGCCATTGGTTGGATGTTAGGGTCAAGCTGAGGTAAGGAAAATGTATAGTGTCATCTCCAGGCTATGACGACAATATTAGGAATCTGGGAATGTATCTCGACGACCGAGTAACTTCACAGAAGGACCTATATATGCCCTTAAAAGTAAGAAGCGAAGGAATAGGTAACAGCCAGACAGCTGTGCAAAACTCGCCTGTGCTTCAGGAGCGATGGTGTCAAGGAGTGCAATGTCTAGACGGCTCTGTGATAGGGGCCTGTATGGTAGGAGACCTATGATTTGCCATCTTTCAAAAACGTACTGGAAGGACTTGATGCTGGAATCTGGGCCAAACAGCAGTGATCGGACGTGCTCCTCACAGATGAGTCTTGATCTCTGTGGATTCCAGACATGCGGACATCTGGAGGGTACGCACAACATCCACAACAGAGTCCACTGCGGAAGCGTTAGACTTCCGGTGTGGTGCGACATGTGTTTGTGTTGAAAATGTTACCTTGCATAAGAGATCTCTAAGCCCTATGTAGTTTTTCAATGGTGCCGATGTCCCGAATTCATTTTTGACGACGATAACGCGCGTCCCCACAGAGCTCAGTTGGTCGACAATTACCTTAAAAAGAGCGAGAATATACGTAAAATAAAGTGGCCACCCAGGTCTCCCGATCTTTATCCTTTTGAGCAGCATGTCGGTAACGCTTTGAAGAAACGAAATGCTTCTCTTGAACACCACCTTCATTCCAGCAGCATCCTAAAGTTGCAATCTGCACTAACGGAACAAATGGTGTTTATTGTCCTACACGACTTCATTCATCATGCTTGGCGATCATGCTCCCTATTGATTACGGGAGCAACGCATTTCGATCACCACCAGTGAATGATTTTTTTTTTTTTTTTACTCATCAGCATTGTTCCTGGCCACGCGTTCTTCTGCATCTGATGTTTGCATTTCTTTTTTTAATCATGATCTGATGTGCCTGTCACCTGAATTTTATTAAAGTCTATCAAGTCGTTATGCCATTTTTTTTTTCTCTTAACTTTTATCTACCAGTGTATATCATTGTACAGGTGTGCAGGGCGTGATGCAGTTTCTTTAGTGGTGGCTTGTAAACACTCTTGGCGCGGACCTTGTAAATTATTGTACCCTCGTGACCCGACTTCTAAATGGGCTTTCATAATGTAGGTTCGCATTAAGGGGTCAAATGTCAAAGAGTGGGTTGCTTTTGTCATCCCATCTAATGACCAGATGATGGTTATTAAACCACTGTGCTGACTTGCTCTTCGTTGAACATAATGCCTTTATAAGTTCCTTCCAAGTTCCTGAGCGGACAGATCCGTGGATATCAACATGCACACTCTTTTGTATGTATTTATATAATAATATAGAGTGATTGATTAAATCACCATCGAATAGTGTGATTTAGATTTAGCGTGTAAGTGAATTTTCTTTATCAGTTAACATTTTTATTGTGAAGATATTTTTCCGTGAGTCTTTGTTATTGCAGGTAGACTGTTTTTTCCAGCTATTTCTTTTCTAAACCTTAGGAAATACTGTTGATATTTTTATGTCGCGTGAAGTCTTAGAAATTCAACTTTCCGCGTTGGCCGGCTATTGATTACTGGAAGGATGGTTTTCTTTTTAAAGCAACTTATGTTTGCTTTAGTATGCCATTCTGGATTTCAGTTGTTTTCTCTACTTTCTTGTCCGTTATTCGATTTCATGTTTTCGCAGAAGTGTAATTCAACTTGTGTAAGGGATATATGCTCAGTATTTCGTTCTGGTGAACTCCTCGTAGCGAAAACAATTCCAAAAAGTAAAAGAGCGGGCTGAATGATATGAAAGCATGAAGCATATTCGCTTCGAAATACTTGGGTTTTCCGTATTTCTTTCCAGTTTCTGGTTTTACTGAAAAAAGGCTTCTGTAGAAATGTGCTTGGTATACAAAGGTGCCCATAATTTAACTGAACGATTTTTAAGCCTTAATTAAAAGTTCTGGAATTGAGATAATTTGCTGCGGTTTGTTGCATTTGAAAGATAAAGTCTCAAAGTTTTAACTACAATGTTTAGTACAGCTCGAAATGAACACCCGTAGTCGCATGCAAGCACATGAAGACGATACCCAAATTGTTTGCGTATCTTCGCGTCAAGGTCGCAGCGACTTCTGTAATGATTACGCACGCAGCAAATGATTACGGTAATTCTTGGTTTGTAGTCCTCGATGTTGCGAAGTTTTGTTTCATAGGCGATATCTTTAACATAAATGACCCCTTAAAAATAAAAAAATAAATACTGTTTAGAGGGGTTATATCGGGCAAACGAGGTTGCCAAGGTATCGGATATCTCTTCCAATCCACCGATCAGGAAATTGTTCATTCAAAGAGAGAGAGAGAGTCACGAACACACAGACCTCAGTGTGTGAGCTCTATCTTTCTGGAAGGTAGGTAACAATGTGGTTGAAGGTCCTCCAATTGCGGCACCGCAAAGTTCATCGATATGTCCAGGAAAACGTTGGATGTGATTCAACGTTTAATACTTCACAGAAAAAAATATGGGACAGTGATTCGATTGCGCATGAGACCACAACACAGTGCGTTCGAGACCACAACACAGTGCGTTCAACTTTGAGACTATCTTGCTAAAGTTTTCGGAACTCAAAGGGGTTTTCCGATCCCCAAATTCTAAAGTTATGTGGGTTTAGTAACCCCGAAAAAGGAAAGGCTGCCTTATCACATTGGACGACGCGTCCGTTGTCAATCGGGTCCAGAATTTCGATTGTAAAAGCAGGGCTTCGCCAAACAACAACATAACAACGACTTCGACAATCGCTTATTTTTTTTTTCTTTGTTTTCAAACTCGTGATTGCCTTTTAATTTGCTGGAAGTAAAAAATCTCAGGGTTTTGTTCAGCGGAAATAGCATGTCATTGGCAGATTTTCACACGGTTTCTTTTCTGCTTATCACCTATGTCGCAAGGGAACGCATTTGCGCGTACATTGTATCTGCTTCCATTGGTAACGATATTGTAATCGCCCCCCCCTCCTCTCCTTCCTTTTTTGTTTTGTTTCGGTGTTGACTACTACGATAAACTCTATGGGGGATAAGTCAGCCGTCCCTAATTTTTCCCCCCAAGAAGGATATACGTAGAGCCAGTACCGTAGGCAAACATACTACCCATGACTCATCGAGACTCGAGCTCGGAACCAGCTCTGACGACTAGCTAGAAATCAGTGCCTCTGACTACTCTGCCATCATCTGGGCGGTGTAAAACCATTTTCAACTGCCGGACCGTTATTTAATGTTCAGGTCCTGCCCTGTCTCGAAGTCAACTGCCTTCTGTTCATGTCTTGTAAATGGTTCTACTATAGAAACACTGCGATGGGTTTATTTCTTTTACTCCATACTCATCCAGTTAAGTATCTAGACCGGGTTTTCAGAGCTTCGCATAAACTTTAATTTCACGTATCTGTCCGTAAAATATAAAATATTCTACTGCGCTACGGCAAAATAGAATTCTTACAATAGCACTCAAACACACTCGAGCACGCTGTGTGGATAAACAAATGTCTTTGCACTAGTAGCTAAATAAACGTTAGGAAATAGTATCTCAAACTGGACCAAAACCACTGAAAATGAGTAATCTCATTACTTCTCTAACTCACTTCATAAATCTGCATGTATAAAAAAATAAGCCATGGCTTAATTTCTTATATGGCACTGTGGCAAGAGCAATCTTGGGCAATTTCCATTGTGGTATACGAATAGTTGTTATTTGTGGTAACATCATAACAGTTTTCCAACCACACGAATAAATAATACTGTTTCTACATGTTTACAAGTCATTTAAATAAGCGATAAGTAGGTCATTTTGAAAAGCCTTTTAGGCATTCTTTAATTTGTACACGGAATTTAGTGTAATTCACCACTTCAGCAGGTACCGTGCAAAATATTTCAGTAATCCTGTGTCAAGAAAAGAAATCACATAAGGCGTATTATATATGTATATTCTATTGTTTTATAATAGAATTAGTGCAAAGTAACCCATGAACACCGTAATCCTGTATACAGGTAAATTACATACACTGAAAGCACAATTTGTGATAAATACCGCACCCATATCAACAAACCAGCCCTTACGTGCCAATGTGGCCAGACGAAACCCACCGTCGGCTAAAAATAAGTGAGATACGTTATATGATCAAAAGTGTTCGGATACCCATTTTGAGTAGTGGATTTGCCATACAAGGTATAAAAAGGCGCACGTGACCTGGCTGACATCATAGACAAACATGAGTAGTAGATAGCGCCCTACGACAGAGCTCAGTGACTTTCAATGTGGCATGGTCATAGGATGCCAATTTAGCAACAAGTCAGTTCATAGACAAGCTTGAACCGTAGAATGGGCCGTACGGCCGAGCTCAGTGACTTTCAACGTGGCACGTTCATAGGATGCCAACTTAGCAACAAGTCAGTTCATAGACAAGTATGAACCGTAGAATGGGCCGTACGGCCGAGCTCAGTGACTTTTTCAACGTGGCACGGTCATAAGATGTCAGCTTAGCAACAAGTCAGTTAATAGACAAGCATAAACCGTAGAATGGGTCGTACGGCCGAGCTCAGTGACTTTCAACGTGGCACGGTCATAAGATGCCAGCTTAGCAACATTAAAGTCAGTTCATAGACAAGCATGAACCGTAGAATGGGCCGTACGGCAGAGTCACAGCTCAGTGACTTTCAACGTGGCACGGTCATAGGATGCCAGCTTAGCAACATGTCAGTTCGGGAAATTTTTGCCTTGCTGCAGCTGCCCCCAGTTCACCTGCAAGTGATGTTATTGTTAAGTGGAAGCTCCTAGGAGCAACAATTGCGCGATCACTACCTGGTAGGTCACGCAAAATGATAAGGGTGGGATCGCCAAGTGTTGAAACGAGTGGTGTGAAAAAATCACCTGACCTAGGCTGCAACACTCATTGCCAATGCCCCTGGAAGCAACAGTAACACTATAACGGTTTGTTAAGAGCGAAAGGAAAAGGGTTTCCTTGGCCGAACAGCTGCACACAAGCCTAAGATCGACGCTATGCGTCAGTTGGAGTGGTGTAAAGCTCTGCGCTAGTGGACTCTGGAGCAGTGGAAACGCTTTACCTGGAGTTGATGAATTAGGCTTCACCATCCGACAGACTAGACTGGGTATGGAGGATGCCAGGTGAATGCTGCCTGCCTGGATGTGTTCTGTCATCTGTGAAATTTGGTGGAGGAGGCATCGTACTGTGATGCTGTTTTTTTATGGTTTGGGCTGGACTTTTTGTTCCATTGCCCGGGAATCTTAATGCCGCTGCCTCTATTGGCATTCTCGACAATTCTGTGCTCTCAAAATTCTAGCAACAATTCCGTGAAGGCCCTCTCGTTTATCAACAACAGAACATGCCTCCTTCCACAAAGCGAGGTCCATGAAGTAATGCTTTGATGAGATGGGCATGGAAGAACTTGAACTGGCCTGCACAGAGCCCCAATCTCTACCGCATGGAAGGCCGACGGCGAGCCAAGCCAAACCATTCGACATCGCTGGCCGACCTGACTAATGGTCTTGTTGCAGAGTTGGAGGCAATTTACGCAGCAACGTACCGAAATCTAGTGGTCAGCTTTCTCAGCAGAGTGGGAGCTATGATAGCAGCAAAGGCTGGATCAAACTCGATATTAATTCATTTCCTATTTATTCTATTAGAGGCAAATAGACGATATCATCGCTCTGTTCGCGTTATTTTGTAAACAACGCATAGCAACTGAAAAATTGGTTCTTCCGACACCGCTGAGATAGAATCGCAGATCTCTCGATAACTAGCCAAGTGCGTCCGCTTTATGCTACGGTGTCAACAAGTCACAGTGCTATGTGTGTTTTATCAGTCAACATCTGAGCATCTCAAAAAGGATTGCTGAGCCCATAGTTATCGAGAGCCAATCGATAAGGATTTATGTAGTCAGATGCTGACTGATAAACCACACATAGCTCTGTGAATTGTTGGCACCGTAGCGTAAAGCGAACGCAGCACTCTGCTAGTTATCGAGAAATCTGAGGTTCGATCCCAGCGGTGGCGGAAGAACAATTTTTCTGTTGCTATGCGTTGTTTATAAAATAACGTGAACCAAGCGATGACATCGTCTATTTACATTATCTCCACGTATTTGAAATATATTCACTATTAGAGGCAGTTTTTGAATAGGCAAGTTCCCGGATAATTTTGATGAGATAGTATACCCCTGTTTGTGATGATAGGTGAACATGGCAACGTGAGCGACTTCCACGGGATTCTCCGTCACACGAATGTATCAGTATCAGCCACACTACATCAAAAATAGCAGCCGCCGGAGAAAATGTGGATGTAAATGAGTCGTTGTTGTCTAATATCGTGACGTCGGAACGGAGGGTTATCGTTTAGAGGATAGCGTTGGCATTCAACAACAGGGCACATACGAAGACTTACGCAAAGACTGTACGATGTGTGATGACATGACTAGGCTATGGCAGCTGTCACCCACATCGAGTATCCATGGTAACAGCACGTCACCGGGATATGAGGCTGCATGAGATCCCTAAACTCGCCACCGGCAATTCTGGGCGTTTTTCGGAAAATTGTACTGGAATCATCGGCCGCAGTACCACCTGAACGTTTCCAACACCTGCTAGAGTCCATGCCACTAAGTGTTGCTGCTGTTGTGAAGAAGAAAGGTGAGCTCACACGTTCTTGGGTGGGTGTATAATAAATTGCCCTTTTCGACGTTTAATGAAATATAGATATGCTTGAAATTCAATAATGAAATGCTGTTGTTTTTTGTTTTGATATTGATGCAGAGATGCCAACCTGAGAAAGGGGTCATCAGTAAAAAAAATCCGAAGTTTTCAGTAGTTTTCGGTAAAACCGCTTCGACCTTCAGATTTTCAGTATACCAAGAAAAAAAAAATTCATCTCAGAATTGTTTATAACACTTTTTAATAAAATGAATAAGTTCCAAAATGTGGTTTTATTTAAAAATTATATATATATTACTGCTGTAGAAGCCACAACTTAGCAGTAAAAGTTCATCTTCAGCTCACCAGCCCCAACATACTACGAGCTATAGAGGCGGCATCATCGGCGTGGCGGATGACATACGACCTATTCTGCGAAAAAGAAATGTCTCGCGAGCGCCGACATGCTAGCTATAGAGGCGTCATCGCCTTGGGTCACTCGCCAAGAGAGCTATTCGGCGATTTCGTGATCTCGGGTGTCACCCCACAGTCGAGCGTAAAGGGTTAACACGTTTGCACTGGAATTTTCACAAGCACAAAGCCACATGTAATCAATGTAAAGAGTTCGGAAAAGGCGCTGAGTTGAGTTCCCTCTAGGTTTTTGCGCACGGCATTCTCAAATGTCTGTACGGGGAATCTCTTGACAAACAGCGTATGAGCAGAAGCTCCGCCTCCGTTGGCGCGGGAAGTCAGAACATCGAAGGCGCATAGGGACGACCTGTGATGTGCGTTTTTTTTTTTTTTACCAAAAGACGGTAAAAAACAGAAAATTGCGTGCATGGGCTTTTCCGTAGTTTTTTGGGTGACATCCGTAAAACCGTAAGATGGAGTGAAAATCCGTACAAACTAAGAAAAATCCGTAAAAGTTGGCATTTCTGTCGATGGTTAGTAATGAAAGGCAGTAATTTAAAAGTTGCAAATAGTTTATCTCATGTGATAATTACTCTGAGTAACAAGAAAATTATTTGCGTGAACTGAATGAAAAGTAAGGTCTTGAGTTTAATATGTGCAGTGTTCATGCTTACCAAAGAAGACTAATACAGTTTTGTTGTGTTTTAATATACACTGACGGAAAAAAATCCCAACACCACGAAAAAATAGTTGTAGAGGAATGAAATGGCGGCAATACATTTGTATAGGTAACATATTTAATCGATTAAGGTTTCAAGATCACAGCTTAATGAAAGCGCGAGAAGAGCCATTTTAAATGTGAAATGCTGGTACATTAATAACCGGTGTAACCGCCAGAATGTTGAATGCAAGCACGCAAACGCTCATGCATTGTGTCGTACAGGTGCTGGATGTCAGTTTGTGGGATGGAGTTCCATGCCTGTTGCACTTGGTCGGTCAATACAGGGACGGTTAATGCTGGTTGGTGGTGACGCTGGAGTTGTCGTCCAATGATGTCCCATACGTGCTCGATTGGTGAAAGATCTGGTGATCTAGCAGGCCACGGCAACATGTCGACACTCTGTAGAGCATGTTGGGTTACAACAGAGGTATGCGGGCGAGCGTTATTCTGTTGGAAAACACCCCCTGGAATGCTGTTCATGAATGGCAGCACAACAGATTGAATCACCAGACCGACGTACAACTGTGCCGTCAGGGTGCGTGGGATAACCACGAGAGTGCTTCTGCTGTCATAGGAAATTGCTCCCCAGACCATAACTCCAGGTGTAGGTCCAGTGTGTCTCGGCCGCAGACAGGTTGGTTGCAGGCGCTCACCTGGCCTCCTAACCAACACACGGCCATCACTGGCACCCAGGCAGAACCGGCTTTCATCAGAAAACACAACAGATCTCCACTCCGTCCTCCAATGAGCTCTAGCTTGACACCACTGACGTCACAAACGGCAGTGGTTTGGAGTAAGTGGAATGCACGCTACAGGGCGTCTGGCTCGGAGCTGTCCTTCAAGTAACCGATTTGCAACAGTTCGTTGTGTCACTGTGGTGGCAACTACAGCTCGAATTGCTGCCGCAGACGCGGTACGATGCGCCACGGCCATACGCCGTACACGGCGGTCTTCCTTCTCAGTAGTGCCACGTGGCCGGCCGGAACCCGGTCTTCTTGAGGCAGTACCTTCCCTTGACCACCGCTGCCAACAATCATGCACAGTGTCTACATTCCTGCCAAGTCGTTCTGCTGCAATATTGCGGAACGAAAATCCACTTTCTCGTAGCCCTATTACACGACCTCGTTCAAACTCCGTGAGCTGTTGATAATGGCTTCTTCGTCTTCTTAAAGGCATCTTCTTAAAGGCATTCTTGACTAACATCAACACCCTACGTCAAATCTCAACGATAACTAACGCTCACGAACGTTACAGCGCGTATTTACAGCAGACGTGCTTTGCGTGTTCCGAGGGGAGCTACTAGCGCCACACGTATGCGCCGAGCGCGAAATTTGCATAGACGTCATCTTACAGATGTACTCTCACCGCCTACCAGCTGTCGTTTATCTAACACAACTCCTTCTTGGGGTTGGGATTTTTTTTTTCCCGTCAGTGTATATGCCTATTCTCTTGAACGTTTGACTAATCTCGTATTTGGGTTCTCAATCCTAGATTGGTTAGATTAATTTCTTATGCTTAGAGCTCAATTAGAATTCTTTCAAAAATTATAAAATCTCAGCGAAATCTAGACGGTCTAAAATTATTGCGGCACACGCCGTACCCTTTGACTCCAAAAGGTAAATCTGCTGTGTGAAACACAACTCCCGTCGGTGGATCCTGAAGCTGCGTCAGCCCTAATTCAGGGAATCGCAGAGTCACAGTCCACTCGACACCCACCTTGGATACCATTATTACGTCGGGTGCACCTCCACTGGGACCCGCACGACACCGCCTAGAAATGGCACACCACAGAGCTCCAACTTTCTAAGAGGGCAGTGGGACCTCATACAATGCGTGAGGATTTTCCTAAGCCCATATGCGTGTGTTCTGACTGTTGAAACCATGCTCACTGCACGTCATCGCCAACAACGCATGAAATGAGCCCAAGATCATCGAGATGGGACCGTGGATGATTGGAAGAAAGTAGTCTGGTCTGACAAATCAAGATTTCTAGTGCATCACGAAGACTGCCGAGCGCGGATACGCGGATACTAACTGGATGAACTGTTGGGCGGAAACAGGCCGACGGCGGCGGTGTTATTGCTGTGGGCGATGTTTTCTTCGAACACTTTAGGCCCCATTATCCCAATAGCACAATCCCTGACAGCTGTCAGGTATCTGAACATCATTGCGGACAAAGTTCACTCATTCATGGCAACTGTGTTCCCTGTTGGTGGTGGCCATTACCAACAGGTACAGGGTTCATACCTTTTCCTGTGGAAAAGAAATAAGGACTTTCTAAAGACCTATACACTCCAATTGATATTTTGTGTCATTGGAATATCACCAGGTGTGTATGTATATATACATATGTTGGGGATTAAACAGCGCTAGTGGCCATTTACCAGGCATTTTGCTCTAAATATAAACTACTTTGCCTGCAAAAAAAAAAAAAAAAAAAAAATACACACGAAAAAAAAAAAAGGGGGGGGGGCAAGCAGGAAACAGTGACAATGAAGCAAGGTGAGGTGAGTAGAGCAGTAAACACTATACTCGGGGAAAAGCTAACTTGACTACACTGTCAAGGCTGTGAAACCGATTCAGCGACATGAAATTTCTATCTCTTGTTCATCAGTATTTCACCGCGCACAAATGGGATGCCTTGTGTCGTGGATCCTTCCCCTTAAGGGTGACTGAAGGCGAGACAAAAGGAAACTTTCCGCGTTCCATCACGATGTCCCCCTCCACTCCTTCCCAACCTTGCCGAATACCAGTCAAACGATTTCTGAATGAGTATTTTAAAACAGCAACCACGAAAAAAGGAGTAAGCTCATTAAGATGACTGCCAAGATATCTCCCCGCCTCTAAATAACAATTCTTCTCACCCAATCGCAGTAAATAACCGTGTTAAGGTGGACGTCAAGTAATTTTGCTTCCTATACTTCCAATAGAAAAACTTTGGTACATATTTCCTTCACAATTAGTGTGTTCCTAAGAATGAACATTTGAACATCGATTAAAATAACTTCATATTATATCTTGGAATACATATTTTCTAAAACATAACCATGATTATATTAAAAGTGAATAACTTTTCCTTTGGTGGTGTTGAAACCAGAAAATAGATGGCGCCACCTGTACTTTGATGACGTCAGTAGACAAACAAATGTTGGATTTCATAATTATGGTTATGCTTTAGAAAATATTAAGTATTCCAAGTTATAAAATGAAGCTATTTTAATCGATGTTTAAATTTATCCTCGGGAACGCATTAATTGTGAAGAAAATGTGTACAGAAGTTTTTTCCAATTGGAAATATAGGAAGGAAAGTTACTTGACGTCCACCTTAACTGTATGGCTTCTATAAAGCAAAACAGAAGTGGCAATGACTCCCGCCAATATGTGAATCTTTGTAAATTTTTTTAGAAACGCGACCGAAACTGCGATTTTCATTTTTTTTTTTTTTTTTAATGTATATACTCCATCCATCCGAACCTGGCAGTCGGCAAAATTGAACTCTCCCACATTTAGGGGTGGTAGCAGGCATGATAAATGTGCCTCGTTCATTGTAGAACTCACTTGAATGACAAGGTGTTAAATTGCTCTCAGTAGTCGTTTGCAGGGTCGTTTGTGGGATAGGGTGGGTGGGGGTATAGACAGAAGATTTTCTCCCTATTACAAGAATGGAGGGAAAAAACACCCGACGGATGACCGGGAACCAAATTGACCGCTCTCTGTGTGGTCAGCTGAGGTTTTGGAAAGTGATTGTTACAATGGAACCCGCTGGCAGTAACATTTTTCGCCCCCACTCCCTCTGACAGGAGCAATGGTTTTAAGCAAATAAATAACATTGGAACAAACTGGGAGGAGGGGTGGGGTGGGGGAGATTTTGCAAATCCTCACTACTATCATGGTTTATCATGCCTGCTACCACCCCTAAATGTGGGAGAGTTCAATTTCGACGACTGCCAGGTTCGGATGGATGGAGTATACGTACTATGGAATTTAGAACATTTATATATCCACATGCTTTCTTAGGTCTCAGTTCAAGCTCGAACACGGCTTTTAAACTGGAACTATTTTATTCAGTGGAAGTACACACTCCGTAACTTTAACTCCGTAGTCAGGTTAGCCCCGGGTTAGCCTTGCCCCGAGTATAGCCAGATCAGACCACACGAGACAACTGACACCATAAATTGTGAAGTCAAATAGAACCCCCATCTTTGACCTTAGCTTTGACCCCTGAAAAGACACACAACACAGATGTTGATCCCACTGGTAAGGCTACACAAGGTAAGCCATGCAGGCAACAATGGGAAATGGTGGGGGTTAAGGGAGATCATTTCTAAGAGCATTCCACGGGATTATCTCTCTTCAATGGGCTAGAAGAAAGCTCCCCTGGTGAACAGTTAGCATATTTAGAGACACAAACAAAAACGGAGGCAGGGTTGCGATGCCCATTATGCAGCGCAATAACAAGACCGGAAAAAAAATAAGCACTTGTTTTAGAAAATGAGGACTTTTAAGGGCCTTAGAAATGGAAATCGAAAATAAGGAGTTCTTAAGGACTTCTAAGGACCGTACGAACCTTGCAGGATAATGCGCCATGCCACACTGCCAGAATCGTCAAGGAGTGGTTAGAGGAACATGCTGGTGACTTTCTGTTAATGCCGTGGCCTCCAAATTCACCAATCGATGCCTCGCCGAGTGGCCGCTGTTTTGCGGGCTAAAGGGGGTCCTACAGCTCATTGGGTAGGTGGTCATAATGTAATGGTTTATCGGTGTATAAATACATTATATACGTGTGTGTGTGTGTGTGTGTGTGGGTGTGTGTGTGATAGAGAGAGAGAGTTATAAAGTAAGTACAAGTACACTGGGTGTTTCGAAAAGTTGAATTTACAAAACTCTTTACGCTGCAGTAGTGCCAGCAGTTTAACGCAAAAATAATTTTTAAATCAGATTCATAGGTTATATTGTGTCGACAGGCACATATGAAGTTAATATGTACGTCACTCTTCAGTACTAAAGAAAACACAAAACAGAAGTGCGTGGATGGCTCATTTTCTATGCTAAATTAGCCTGCGAATAAAATATTTTCTCCATTCAAACAAATACGAAATGAACAGGTGTTAAAACGTACAACTGCTACTAAAACCAGGTAAATGATGTTCAGAAATGCAAATAGTATCTATCGGGAAAACTCAGTTAAACAAACGCAACACGTTGGTGAAGTTCTCAATATAAAGACGAAATTTTTAAAAGGGACAAAGATATCATACACTTTAATTTTGTGAACCATGCATGGAAAATCAAACCGTCGTAATTGTCCCTTAGCGTGCCTTAGTCATGAACCACATTGATAATACTTCATAATAATAAAAAAAAATTATTTGGCGTGAACACCGACAGGATTAATGTAGTACCTAATTGCAACTTTCCAGGAACAAAAACATGAAAATTCACTAAAGATTCAACGTTCACTTGTAAACCTTGAAACATTCATAAGAGCGCCTTATGCTAAATGGGAAAACTGTTTGCAAAAATCATCTAATTTACCCATGCATGTTGCACAGAAAAGGTACCCCCCTCCCACGATACAGTTTGGCCACGCCGAATGGACCTTATATTCACCTCGCATTGCATCATGGGAAAGCTTTTCCTGCGGCCACAAATTAAATAATAGTTCGTTTATATGCGTTTTCCCATTGCCTAACAAGGCGTTACGTTGCAGGAGGTTCAGGAAAATCGCGATTTCCGTAAATTTATTAACGACATTCCTAATTTTTGCTCGTCTTAATGGTTGCGCTCATAAATCCTGCCACCTAAAATATACAGAGGAAGGAATAATTTTCCATAATTTTCCTCCGAAAAGGCCGAAATTGTTAGAGGAATGGCTGTGTTAAGTGAAACGCGACGATTTCCATCCCAATGTGCATTTTCGAATATGTTCTGCCGAAAGTGAAAATCCTACAAATACGTGGGGTCAGTGAATAAACAAAGACAAGGCTAACGCGCTCAGCTAGATATCGAGAGATCCGGGATTATTTTTCCGGGAGGCGGCCGTAAAAAAATTTTTCGGTTGCTGTGCGTTGCTAAACGTGGAAAGAGCGATGTCTTTGTTTATTCATGTTCTGCCCGCTTTAACGAAGAAGATTTTGGATATTATGACACTAGGATCAAATGCAGTTGAAACCTCGTAGTGTTCCTTCGAATTGCAATTTCAAAGAAATAAAAAAAAAAAAAGTGGAAGGAGAAAACTGATGGCATATTTGGATCGGCAAGTTGCGGATTAAGTTCTAAGTTATTTCTCCAAAGAGTGAAACAAACATATCTATAATGTTTCTCTTATTTAATGTTATGCATTTATTTAATTTTTAAGCAGATTGCCTAGCGTGCGATATAGTGGGAAGTTTTTAGTAGTTGTTTTTTTTTTACCCGAGTTTGCTTCCACATAACACGTATTTGCTTGGACTTCTAAAAAGGTATCCAAGTTTATGTTCCAGATGTTTCGCCAATGTCTGACGATACGAACGTGAAAATTTAATATACCGTGTATGAAAAATGCTTCATTAAAAAATGCATAATGAATAATAGCGATTTTCTCCTATACGTCATTTTAAATAAACATCGAACACAAAATTGTCTTGGTGTATTTTTGCAACCTTGAGTTGTTTTAAGAAATTAATTTCTTCTTCACCCTGTAGCTCTATTAATTCGTTGGCATACTCCATGATGTTAAGATTATAAAATTTGGCCACAGTAAGGGGTAATTAAATAACCTCAACAATGAATCAGCAGCCTTGTTGGTCCGCAGAAATCCACTTCGGACGTCACATGAATAAAGCCCATTCAAAGCGCCACGTAATTTTCAGAACATGATTCTCGGACAAACAGTCGAAAACTGTCGAAAATGAGTTCCATCCACTAGGGACATCAAAACCATTAAAACTGAGCTGCATCTTGAAGTTAGGAATTCATTTCCTTCGAACGCAGAACCTGGCGTCTAGCCAAGTAGCGCGTGTTCAACAACTACGTAATAAATTTGCGCTGACTGCAAAAACATGTCGTGCACACGCGATGGAACATTATGTCAGTTTCGATATAAATAATCCTTAAATTGAATTACAAAGCAAGTTACGCGTGGTTGAGGTGAGTAAATTACATACACACACATACATACACAGGTGCAATGTAAAAGTTCCAAAGCACAATAGATTGTTCTTCCGAACTTTTGGTTATTTTACTGATTTTTTCGTTAGGCGTTTAAGTACGGACTTCATTCACACGATCATCTTGTCTCCACATACAGTGGAAGCCGGATATAACGCTCCCCAAACAAAATACATACTCAGACTCGGTTGCCAGCCTTGTCCCCGTATACCCGTGTTATAGCAGGCTTCCACTGTACTATTACAACAACCCGTGCTTGCTACCGGAGCGTCCCACTGGATGAGGGAGGTGCGGTGGGATAAGAACGAGCTGTGCATCTAAGAGGAAACACCAGAAAATTCGAAACTTCACAAGAATTTTACGATTATTTTGTAATCCGGTGGCTAGAAAATTCATCAGTGGAAGTCAGTATGTGGAACTGTTACAATAGACGACATCGAACAAAAAAGGTCGTTGAAGGACGGCACAGAAATTTGACTACTGTTCTAAATAAAAGTCACCGGAATATCTTAGAGCTAATCAAGCGCTTTAAAAAGGAGGCAGAAAACAGCGACTTTATATACCGAAGAACTTTCTGGGCCCTAAATTAGGGACGGGCGACTGTTTATAGCCCATTGGCTCAAGGTGGTTGTTAAACCTTCAATCAAAAAGGAACAGATGTCTTAATGAAATGGAAGCCACTGGAGGTATTAGAAAGTGTTTACACGCGCTTTCCTACATTCATAAATTAAAGTAACAGGACTGAATTCCATACGTATGATCAGTGGCGTAGCCAGGAATTTCTTAAGGAGGGGGTTCCACGGATTTCGCTTATTGGTGAAAGCCTCATATATACATATATATACTGATATCCAAAATTAAGGTCATAAATACATGTTTTACAGTAAATAATTCAAAATAGCAACCAGTAAAATGTTTAAAATTGCTGTCATATATACTTTGGGGAACGGCGAATCTAATGTATGGGCCGCGGGTGGCCTAGTGGGCAACGTTCGTGACTGCCACGGAAAGGACCTCAGGTTCGATCTCAGGCAGGTATGAACGCTCGATCCACTAAATATCCGCCGTGCGTCGGATGGGCCGTCGGACCCCGGGTACTGGCCCCCTGATAATAAATAAGGGCGTCTTCCTCCCCCTTTCTACTTCGCTTCCGTGTCACTTTCCTATCGGGCACTCTAGCCCAAATTTCCTAGCTTCCTATTTCTAAGGGTTGTTTAAGACCTGGGGTCAGACAATCCCTTCCTAAAATCCTCTACATATGATCATTATCAATCTAATGTACGGGGTGGCGGGTGGCCTAGTGGGCGACGTTCGTGACTGCCACGGAAAGGACCTCAGGTTCGATCCCAGCAGGTACGAACGCTCGATCCGCCATGCTTCGGATGGGCCACGTTAAGCCGTCGAACCCCGGGTACTGGCTCCCCGGTAATAAATATGGGCGTCTTCCTCCCCCTTTCTACTTCGCTCCCGTGCCACTTTCCTATCGGGCATTCTAGCATAAATCTCCTAGCTTCCTGTTTCTAAGGGTTGTTTAAGACCTGGGGTCAGACACTCCCTTCCTAAAATCCTCTACATATGATCTGATCTGATCTGAATCTAATATACTGTAAGCATCCACTGTTTGTTGCACAACATCCATTGCTGATTTTTTTTTTCTTTCTGCTGGTATCTCTTCCTACCTATTTCTTTTTTGCAGCTTTCCATTCGGATCTTCTTTTTTTTTTCCATGACCCCAGATGAAAATTTCATCTATCATGGTCCTCAGGCTAAAAGAACTTTCAGCCTGAGGACCGTGAATGCATGATGTCAAAGCTTTCAGTATTTTAAAAAAAATGGTGCAACTTTGAGAATATGAATACTTTTAAACACCATGCATCGATTATTACAAATTTTCCCACTTCGTTACTTCCGCTTCCGGAAATTTTTCTCTGTAATATCAAGATGAAATGCAAACCTTTATAAGGGAAAAGAACATTTAACAACACCAGTGACTTCCATTTTCGGAAATTTCTCCTCCAAGCTGAAATACAAATATCTATGGAAAAAACTGATATTCAAAAACAATACTGCACAGAAGAGACATCGCAAGAAAAAAATACGATTACGTGAGAAACTTTCACTTATCTAACTTTCGATTTTGCAAGTTTTGAAAGGCGGAAAACGACCCCCCCCCCCGATTCCTTGCCCTTGCCACCACCTACAATCCCTACCAAAATTCGGATCAGTTGTGCATCGATCTCCAGAATGACACAAACAATGGCGGAAAAGGCGAAATTCCTCGAATCCGCAGAAGAATTACGTGCCTGAAGAGCACAGGAAAATTTTCGCGCCATCTAACTTGCGTTTTCGGAAATTATTGCGTTTCAAACTAAAACACAAACACTATGCAATAAAATTATGTTTAACAACAATACTGGAAAAAGCAGACCACGAAAAAAAAAAAAAAAAACGATTAAAGGGTAAATATCCACTTCTTTTTTAACGACGATACACCGACATTACATCCCCCCAAAAATTATCTTCAGTTTTGCATCGATCTTGAGAAATACCCAAATGATGACATGACAAATAAAGAAAGAAAAACGGATATCCGTGAAAGAATCTCATGTATGTAAACAATGAGTTAGTTAATTCGAAAGTTGGCGAGAGGGGAGGAAAAAAAGATAGCATTTGTGCAAGAGATGTACGAAAAAAAAAACAAGAAAGATGACACCGAATTTTCGGGTGTAATAAGCACGTCTTTTGAATCCGTTCTGACGCAAATTAAATTTATCAAAGCTATTCAAAGGCAATGGAACCGGTATGGAAAACAATAGTACACTGGCGTGCAAAATTTAAGGACGAGACGGTTTTTCGAATGTGCTCCACATCCACTCAAATCATACCATAAGATCCCCAAGATGTAAGAACATGGGACAAGTGAGCAAAACCGTCCAAAACAAGGAATCCAAAGGATACAAAGGCACTTTATTGAAAAGGTAGCTTCGAGCACAACTGGACAGAAGACAGAACGTCCATGTGACAGGCGGCTGCCAAGAAAAATCCAGTCTTTAGTAGGAGATATGATCACCCCTGACTGCGTTGCAGGATTTACAACGTCTGTCCATGCTGAGGACGTGGTTGTCAAGGAGCTGTTGAGGCATCGCGGCCCATTCCTCTTGTAGCGCCAATCGCAGCTGCGGAATCGTTGCTGGCGGCAGGTGACGTGCTGCCAAGCGTCTCCCGAGAAGGTCCCACACGTGTTCGATTGGATTTAGGTCCGGAGACCTTGCGGGCCAATCCATGCGTTGAATATCTTCACTCTCCAACAGCTCTGCGGCAGACACTGCACGATGAGGTGTAGCGTTGTCGTCCATGAAGAGGAACTAAGTACCCACAGCACCTCTAAACAGACGCACGTGAGGCAGGAGAACCTCGGTACAATAGCGGACACCAGTGACAACCTCATTGGAAGATGTGGAGGTCAGTACGGCTACCAAGATACCGCCCCAAACGAGAACTCCGCCACCTCCAAACCGGTCCCTTTCGATGATGTTGGAGGTGTGATTGCGTGTTCCCTGCTCTCTCCAGATGTGCATACGTCCAGAATCGCTCGTCAGACTAAATCAGCTCTCATCCGAAAAGAGAACTCGACCCCATTGCTGATGATTCTTGTGTTCCTGGCACCACAGAAACCGTCGTCTCCGATGAGCAGGCGTTAATGGCACACACCGTACTGGTCGTCGCGCAAATAGACCACCTTTGTGCAGCCTCCTGGCCACGGTAAAACGCGATAACGGACGTCCAGTTGTCTGTTGCATGTGCCTTGCGATTTCTCCCGCTGTCTGCCGTCTGTCTCTTCACGCCTGTAGGACAATATACCGGTCGTCCGCCGCCGTGGTTGCTCGTGGACGACCACTGCTAAACTCTCGGACAGCTATTCCTGTCGTTTGAAATGCTCTCCAAGCTCGTGAAACGATGCTGTGAGCAATCCCGAACTCCTCGTCACACTTCGACCTTCTTCCAACTTCCCAATGACGCGACCTCGGGTAAAGTCATAAAGATGTCGTCTACTGGATTGCCTGTTGGCCATATCACATGGTAGCGGCAACTGGACGTCGTTCAAACCGATGTGCACCTGCAATAGATTTCACCGAATTGCTCAGCTTACACCGCCCGTATGCTTTATACCATTCCGACACTCTCTCCACGTCATGCTGCATATATGCGCATGCCCTACCGTACCGGACCCTAGTCTATCTCCTGAGTGGTCTTTCGGTCCGTTCTGCCTGCTCGTTCCGCTGTTATGCAAATTTCTCCTCTTCGTCCTTAATTTTTGCACACCAGTGTATCTGACGGAGGAAAGAAGTTTTTTCAATCCGGTCTTTAATCCCTCAGATATTGGTGTAAACGGAATCTTAAGCTTACGAACTCTTAGAAACAGAGTTATCGACAAAAATAAGATGTGACTTTACGTCCGCTGGTGGGAAAACCATGCATTATTTTAGGAAGAAAGTATTCGCAAAAGGTTTATCCATATGAGCGGTATCGGTCCAAGAAAAAAAAATTTAGTCGAGTTTTCAGGAGCTCAGATTTTGCTACAATTACATCACAAGCAGAAATTAACACTTATGACCCCTGCTGGCCATACCAATCTTTACAAAACATTAGAAATTATGTGACAAATATTTTCCATCAGGTCTTGTAAGCGATACAGGAAGAATTTTTTTCAAATCGGAGTTTTAGGAGCAAAAAAAACGCAATTTACCTTCATGCGCCCTAGCGGAAAGTCTTGAATGATTTACGTGAAAATTTGAATTTATAGGAAAAACATTTCGCATCGGAAACACTATCCAACACCGAAGGAATTCTTCAAATTGGACTTTTAGAAGTAGAGATATTGACAAAAATTAGATATACATCTTCGCCCCGTGGCGTAGAAACCATGCATTATTTAAAGAAGAAAGTATTCGCAAAAGGTTTGTCGACATGAGTAGCATCAGCCAACAAAAGACTTTTTTTTCAATCGAGATTTTAGAAGCTCATATTTTGCTGCAAATGCATCAGAAGCAGAAATTAAGATTTACGCCCTCTGGTGGCCAAACCATTTTTTATTATTTTTTTATTATTTTTTACAAAAATTAGAAATTATGTGCAAACGATTTTCCACCAGGAGCTGTATCCGGTGCAGAAAGAATTTTTCAAATCGGAGATTTAGAAGCAGAGATATAGGGATAAACGCAATTTAGCTTTACGCCCCCTAGCGGAAAGTCTATGAATTACTTGAAAATTTTGAAATTATATGAAAAACATGTCACACGAACACTATCCAACAAAGAAGGAATTTTTCAAATCGAACTCCTAGAAGTAGAGATATTGACAAAAATAAAATATACATGTACGCCCCCTGGCGAAGAAACTGTGGGATATTTTAAGAAGAAAATATTCCGAAAAGGTTTATCGAAGCGAGTGGTATCAGTCCACGAAAGAATTTTTTCAATCGATATTTTAGAAGCTCAGATTTTATGGCAAATACATCAGAAGCAAAAAATTAACCTTACGCCCCCTGGTGGCTTAAGTATTCTTTACCAAAAATTAGAAATTATATGCAAAAGATTTTCCATCAGGAGGTGTATCCGCTGAAGAATTTTTTTTTTAAATCGGAGCTTTAGAAGAACTATTGGGAAAAATGTAATTTACTTTTACGCCACCTAGCGGGAAATATATGCGTAATTTGAAAAAGTAACTATATCTAAAATACTCTTCGATATAAATGGAATCGAAAGATAAAAGAATTTTTTGAATCGGATGTTTAGAAACAAATATGTGGATTAAAACGTAATTTTGAATTCGACATCATCTGCATTTACGCCCTCTAGCGGGAAAATTGTACATCGTAAAAAAAAAAAAACGAAATGAAGGATCATCATTCGCATATTTCAAGCTTCCGAATGCAAAAAGAATTTTTCAAATCGGACTAATAGTTGCAGAGATACCGTGAGGACGGACGGACAAACCGATAACAGAAGCACGATCTTTTTTTACAAAAACGTGCTAATAAAAACATTGTCTTCATGCGAACTGACCTATAACCGTGCTAACTTCGATATATGCGGTTTCTCCAAAAATTATTGTTCGTAATATGCGGTCAAAATAACAAGGGAAAAGACACAGTTGTGGAAAAAATAACAGGCTCAAAACAGACAGTTGTGGAAGAAACTTGGGAAGACCTTCATCCAGCAGGATAATGATAATGACGATATATTCGAATTTATAGTTCAAAGAATATCTGCTCGGGCTAGGTCCCATAATGTGACAACAGCAAGGTCCGGGTCATTAATATTTGACCCGTTTCAAACTCTGGACTTTATATACATACACTGACGGAAAAAAATCCCAACACCACGAAAAAATAGTTGTAGAGGAATGAAATGGCGGCAATACATTTGTACAGGTAACATATTTAATAGATTAAGGTTTCAAGATCACAGCTTAATGAAAGCGCGAGAAGAGCCATTTTAAATGTGAAATGCTGGTACATTAATAACCGGTGTAACCGCCAGAATGTTGAATGCAAGCACGCAAACGCTCATGCATTGTGTCGTACAGGTGCTGGGTGTCAGTTTGTGGGATGGAGTTCCATGCCTGTTGCACTTGGTCGGTCAACACAGGGACGGTTAATGCTGGTTGGGGGTGACGCTGGAGTTGTCGTCCAATTATGTCCCATACGTGCTCGATTGGTGAAAGATCTGGTGATCTAGCAGGCCACAGCAACATGTCGACACTCTGTAGAGCATGTTGGGTTACAACAGCGGTATGCGGGCTAGCATTATCCTGTTGGAAAACACCCCCTATAATGCTGTTCATGAATGGCAGCACAACAGGTTGAATCACAAGACCGACGTACAACTGTGCCGTCAGGGTGCGTGGGAGAACCACGAGAGTGCTCCTGCTGTCATAGGAAATTGCTCCCCAGACCATAACTCGAAGTGTAGGTCCAGTGTGTCTCGGCCGCAGACAGGTTGGTTGCAGGCGCTCACCTGGCCTCCTTCTAACCAACACACGGCCATCACTGGCACCCAGGCAGAACCGGCTTTTATCAGAAAACACAACAGATCTCCACTCCGTCCTCCAATGAACTCTAGCTTGACACCACTGACGTCACAAACGGCAGTGGTTTGGAGTAAGTGGAATGCACGCTACAGGGCGTCTGGCTCGGAGCTGTCCTTCAAGTAACCGATTTGTAACAGTTCGTTGTGTTACTGTGGTGGCAACTGCAGCTCGAATTGCTGCCGCAGACGCGGTACGATGCGCCACAGCCATACGCCGTACACGGCGGTCTTCCCTCTCAGTAGTGCCACGTGGCCGGCCGGAACACGGTCTTCTTGAGGCAGTACCTTCCCTTGACCACCGCTGCCAACAATCATGCACAGTGGCTGCATTCCTGCCAAGTCGTTCCGCAATATTGCGGAAAGAAAATCCACCTTCTCGTAGCCCTATTACACGACCTCGTTCAAACGCCGTGAGCTGTTGATAATGGCTTCTTCGTCTTCTTAAAGGCATTCTTAACTAACATCAACACACTACGTCGAATCTCAACGATAACTAACGCTCACGAGCGTTACAGCGCGAATTTACAGCAAACCTGCTTTGCATGTTCCGAGGGGCGCTACTAGCGCCACACGTATGTGCCGAGCGCGAAATTCGCATAGACGTCATCTTACAGATGTACTCTCACCGCCTACCAACTGTCGTTTATCTAACACAACCCCTTCTTGGTGTTGGGATTTTTTTCCGTCAGTGTATAATCGCCGAAATTTTAAGACAGGATTTAAAATTACACACTACCTATTACTTATTAAAAATTACGATTCACAAACACCGTACAAGAGGTTATTTTCTAATTAAGATAATAAATTACTGTTCCACCTAGTTCACTCATCAGCTATTGAATATTTTCACTTCCTTCGGGCTTCCCTTGATCGCGAGGTATTTCCGTGTCAGCTATTTTTAATTCACTTTGTGCGTCGAGTGTATGTAGAAAATACATAACCAGTAAATATGTTTCAAAGATTAATTCGCGATACTCCAAGAATCACTTCTATTAGCCAGTTCTATGCGAATGGAATAACGCTGCCAGAAATGTTCCAGCCAGGGATTTCCCCAGATCTCCCTGGGGTCTCACAACCTTCAATGATTTTTAGAAGCGCCAGGCACAGATGTTCCAAGACTACTCTGTGGGAAGGCTTTACACCACCCCCACCCCCTACACACACAGACACTCGGAAAAAAAAAAGATGCATAATGCACCATTTCGATATTACAAAAGCACGTCTTCTTTTTACTCAAAATTTATCACGTCAATTTGAAAATTTAGTAATTTATGTGTGTTGAAAGAAGATTTTCACATTTTAATTAATGAGACTGATTTCTTCACGTTACGTCGGCTTCTTCCTATGCACAGACTCTGAATTTCACACAGGAATTTTGGGCCCTTCCATTGCTGTTTCAACGGCCTGTTAAGGGATTTATGAAAATAAAGGAAATACTGTTTGTGGATAACTTTTTATTAATAAGCTGTTGGTCCACCTCGGGCTTCAGAACAGAAGCAGTCAGACTTGGATTAGACTCATAGAAGTCATACACATACGATAACGGAATTTGGTACTATTCTTCCTGTAAAAAAAAAATACAGGTAGGCTTAGTTCTGATTGAGTCGTCAGTTTGGAACATAGGACTACGACTTGCAGATCCGGGAGCTATAATGAGCTAGTAGAGTATGGTTTCAAAGCGTTTATTTAATTTGTTATAGCCAACACAGGTCTATGATATGGAAAGTAGCTTGCATAATTTTTACAAATAATACTGGATACGTTGCAAACACATAGCAGATCGATACACGAATTACCCAACTGTCTTCTGTGGCTTCTCATGTTCCTCATCACTTGCTCTCTCCTCTCATTTTGATTTTTTTCACTTTTGCTTGTGTTCATTCTGCGGCATTGTCGAAAACGTTAACCCGTTCACACGAAAACAATTTTTAAAAATTTTACTTTAAACCACTGCGATATGTTCTTTATATATTTGAATAGATCTCGTCGAAAGCTTTAAAACGATACCACGCACAGTCGTTTTGCTCTCACGTTTGTCCAGATAAACCGCGATATTGTCAAAAGTGTTCACCGGTTCATAAGAAAACAATTTTTTTAATGTTCAGTTCAAACGACTGGGAAATGTTCTCCGTACATTTGAATAGATCTCGTCCAGAGATTTAAAACGATACCACGCACAGTCGTGTTGGGCTCACGGTTGCCGAGATAGACTGCGTCAAACGCTTCGGCACACCCAGAAATATTGCATCATCTCTTCCGCGAACAGGGAGCGAGTGGAGCTTCGCGCGCACTATGTATTCCGCAGCACGTGAATTGGACTGCATGCTGTTTACGAATGTGCTAACACGATTAGTGTTTGGCACGTATTTTTAACGCTATAATGATTTCAATTGGGACCTATTTTGGTCACAGGCGGTAGGCAGTAAGTCACCCCATACTATCTGCGGAGTTAGACGTAGTCCTACGTCAATATATCTCAACTGTACAGTACCAGTGATGTTGGAGATGGCAATGTGATATGACCTTTCACTCCAGATATTCCTACAAATGTTCAATAATACTGAGATCTGGAGATTGAGATGGTCAGGGTAGCTGCTGTACCTCATCCTCATGCTCTGCAAATCACAACTTAAAATGTTTTGCTTAATGCACTGGCGCATTATAAGCTTGAAACCAGGGGGAATGGAAACAATGCCTACAACACTGGGTGTCCCCAAGAATGGATTCGTACATAGCAGATGTGACACGACCCTTCATAATAACCAATGGCTCTAAGGAATGCCGCGATACGGCACACCACAGCATCAGGGATCCACCACCATGCTTCACAGTCAGGGTAGTACGCTTCTGCATGTTTCTGCCAAACGTATACTTTACAAGTAGTGGGAAACAATGTAAAGCACGATTCATCAGACCACATGACACGTTGCCAATCTTTAGCATACCAGTTTTCATCTGCTTTGCACAACCTTACACGCTTTATTGCATTGATGTATTTTAATCAGAGGCTTGTGGATTGTAGCAGGCCATAAATACCAGCCCAATGGAGTTCGCGACGAACTGTTACGACGGAAACAGGATCATTCCGACTGGTGTTCAACTTCGCTGCTATTTCCGGCGCCATGGTCTTGTGCTTCCGGTGTACAATCCGTAATAAAGTTCGCCCATCCCTATTTGACATCGTACGGTGTCCACAATTTTCACGTTTGGATGCAACGCCGTATCTTTTTTGATAAGTAGTCATTATCTTCGATACAGTTCCTCGTGCCACACCTATTTCTACAATTCTACTTTCTGAAGCTCATGCAAGACACGCACTAATGATCATGCCTATTCTTTGTGAGTCACTGAGATCTAAAATTGTCGACAATTACTCCACAACAGCTGTTTCATCGAGACAGTGGCAGTGCTACGTGATATCCGACATGATTATCATGATCATATGAAGAGGATTTTAGGAAGGGGTTGGGTTGTCTGACCCCAGGTCTTAAACAACCCTTAGAAATAGGAAACTAGGAGATTTGGGCTAGAGCTCCCGATAGGAAAGTGACACGGAAGCGAAGTAGAAAGAGGGAGGAAGACGCCCTTATTTATTACCGGGGGCCAGTACCCGGGGTCCAACGGCTTAACGTGCCCATCCGACGCACGGCGGATATTTAGTGGATCGATCGTTCGTACCTACAGGGATCGAACCTGAGGCCCTTTCCGTGACAGTCACGAACGTTGCCCACTAGGCCAACCGCGGCTCGTGATATCCGACATTGTGCTGCACCCCTTTATATACCTCACAATGTGGGTGACGTCGTTCATGTAATTTGCATATGGCGCATTGCGTGTACTCCAGTCGCAGCCGGTATTTTTAATAAACCCCCTGTATAATATTTTTGTATAAAGCATTAATTTATTTAAATTTATTTATTTGAAACTACTAAAGTGGAAATTATTCAAACCTCTCTCTCTCTCTCTCTCTCTCTCTCTCTGTTGAACATTAGAATGATCGGGCAAACAATTTTTCAGTAACCAATCAGACAAATGTATGAGTATGCATGCCTGTTAGCCTGTGCTTCAATTGCGAAAATGGTTCTTTCTGTAAATCACTAGTTAAATCCACATTTATTAAGTGTGATAAAAAAAAAAAAAGTGAATATTTTTACCGAAGGCAGAAATTCAATAGTAGAATTACACAAATTAATCCCGTTCAAAATAATCGCCCTTGGCGCACACACACACTTATTCTAGCGGTTCTTCCGTTGTTCGAAACACCCATAAAAGTCCTGTTTCGGAATGCCTGCCCTTTAATACCCTCGTTACATTACCTTTGATGTCTTCCACAGAGTCAAAACGTTTACCTTTCATAACTGCCTTCAGTTTCGGGAACAGCTATACGTCTGGCGAATAAGGGGGATGAGGGAGCATCAGAATGCATTTTGCAGCCAAGAATTGGACGACCGGTCGAGCCGTGTGACTTGAAGCGTTGTCGTTGTAAAGCATCCATCCAGTGGTCTTCTTCTCCGGCCTCTTGCGATGGACTGCAGTCCTCAGGCGTTTCAGGATTTCCAAATAACGTGCAGCAATAAACAGGGGAGCCACATGGTACGAATTCCCAATGCACCAATCTTTGGATATCGAAAAATGACACAAGCAGCACGCGATCGAGACTGACCTGTTTCGGTCTTGGGGAGGAAGGGGTTTTCCATTTAGCGCTTTGAACCTTTTTCAAGGGTGGTAACCATAGACCCAGGTTTCGTCACCCGTCACAACTGTCCGTAAAAAGACTGCATCTGCTGTTGCACATTGAAACAACTCAGACGAAATTGTGACAAGATTGCTTTTCTGGTCGTCGTTCAGAAGACGAGGAATGAACTTTGCGTTGTCACGTTTCATGTTCGATTTGTCAGTGAGGATGGCTTAAACAGAACCAAACGACAGACCAGTCTCTGCTGCAATTTCTCTGATGGTGAGGCGTTGGTTCTCTTTCATCATAGCGTGAATTTCCACGACGTTGTCATCGGTTGCCGCCGTTGATGGTCTTCCACGAGGAGATTGATTTTCGGTGGAAAAAGCGCCATCCTTAAATCTGTAAAACCCCCTAAACACTGTTTTGGGTAACAGCATTTTTACCATAAGCAGTAGTCAGTTTTTCATGTGTTTCTCTTACCAAATATCCAAGGTGGAAACAGAATTTCACGCCTGCGCGTTGTTCCAACTTCGACATCCCAATAGCGTTGAACAAACGTGAAAAACGCGTCTACGCTCTTCGCTGTCTCGAGGACTACTGGCATTTGCTGCAAAACCGGTTTCCGGCCAGGCGGCGCGTGCAAGGGTTGAGGGTTAATGACCGCTTACATCTGACACCTCTCATTTGCTTCCGCAGCAAGGGCGGCTCCATTCACCTTACTTTTTGATCATCCCTCGTAAATAATCGTGGAGAAAATCCATTCTTATACATAAAGAGTAAGATAATGAGTTGAAAAGTGGCACTGAATTAAAACTCCACAGCCATGTGAGGTTTCGCAAAGGATAACGTCCCACACCCCCACCCGGTTATTTTTTTTTTTAAATACCTTGAGATGAAATCATGGGGAAATTCCCGGTTCCAGCTATACACATTTACACATTTCGTAAATCACCAGGAAAGAAAATAATTATTATTTTTAATAAGGTTTATTAACTCCAGAAGTTACCTATCCTTTACGGAAGAGTAATGCTATTATTCGCATATTTTCACTGTACTCCATGTAATCACTTAAAACTTGAAAATTTTCATCGTCCTGGAGCGGGAAACGAACCCGCACCTCTCGATTTCCGATCGAGCATGTTAGTCATTACGCTACCCAGCATAGGCCAAGGGGGTGGTCATCGGGTACGGACCCCTCCCCCTTAAGAAATTTTTGGCTACGCCACTGATACCCAGGACAAGTAAATTAAAAGCAACCGAATGTAGATATCTGAGAACCTTTCAGATTTGCCCTAGTCGAAGCTATTCCTGCTCCATCGTAGCGTCACACCTTTTCTCACATCCAGAGGCGGATGGAGGTCACAAATTCCAGTGATGAAAGTACGTCATTTATAATCATATACATTCCCGCTCCAGAACGATGAAAATTTCCAAGTTTTCTGAAAGAAGTGGTTACATGGAATACAGTGAAAATATGCCAATAATAGCATTACAATGCCTACCATGTATTTATGAAGAATTATTTCTTCGGGGAGATTCGTTTCCTAATTATATATATAACTTTACGGTAAAGTAGTTATCAGGTGGGAGGGGGGGGGAGAAACGCAAACACGCAAACGCAACATTTTTTTTTTTTTTTTGATTGGAGGTTTAACGACCACCGTGAGCAACTCAATGGGCTATAAGCAGTCGCCCGTCCCTAATTTAGGGTCACTGGTTCCAGGGAAGGGAGAGAACCAGTGCCGTAAGACAAACACAACATCCATGCCTCACCGGGATTCGAACCCGGACCCCTTTCGGACGAATGATCAGAGGCCATCGCTTAGACCACTGCGCCACCGGGGCGGCAAGCGCAACATTCATATCATCCGATAGATCAATTCCTCCCCCGCAAAACGGTACATACAGAGCCGTATTCGTATGAACATGTTAAATCCTCACATGGTACGCAGCATCGCTGCAGAAGCTAATCAAGTTGATGCCCCTGATAAATAGGTGTTCAAACTGTACTGATAAGCAATCACAAGAATGTGATTTCTGCGACACTGCCGGGAGTAACAGCAACATAACCTGCAGGAAATATTTTTACCACCAAGAAAAGTTTTACGGAAATGGATGGAAACTACACCAAAAACGAATCACTGAAAAGAATGGAGGGGGGGGGCGAGAACGAAGGGCTTTGCCGCATCCGAATTTCCACACTATTCTTTGAAATCTGAGTTGCCATTTCCCACGGTGACGTCCCGACTCATCCTTTCCCGTTTCATATTCGGGTTTTAACAGGAGTGCCAATTCGTCCTAACCCCCCCCCTCTTACATTTTCCCAGTCGCTTAATAAACTGTTATTTGAGTCCGTGTTATTTACTTGTTATTTAGTTTTGCTCAGAGTTTTAGCCGCATATTGCGTTTCCAGGGAACAACCACGAGGAAGTAGTCCGACTTCGTTCCCCAAAAATTATTATCGTGGTTTCTGAGACTACTACGTCGTCTTTTGATTTTTCTTGTCACAAATGCAGGAAAATCTTTACCAGAAAAATGCAGTGAAAATAGCTGTGATTGGTAGCACTTTGTCAATTTTAAGAACTTATTTAACATATTATTGTAGTTTCACTGTGTATGCCCAAATACGTAAGCATTCAATTAGTGTCTTCTTTCCGGTTTTGAAATCATGAACCGTTTTCTGAATTATTTTATCCAAATTTATATATATATATATATATATTTCTTTTTTTTTTTTTGTAGGCGTATTAAAGTTCGTGTTTTCTTTGAATGTCATAGATCTGCGCGTCTTCTTTTAACTTAATCAAAAGTTCTAATATATTTGGATACGATTTTCTTACAGATTTATTTAATCTCTATCTGTCGAGCCACGATTCTACGGAATTTTTCGTTCCGTGACACTCTTTATAACAGTTCCATATTCGACCAATAACAGGGTTGGTTGTCCATCCACTGATCTACCATAAAATTATTAAACTCTTGAACAGCATCATTCGTGGGCGCATCCTCCATTATGGCTAAAAATCCATCGTCTACACAAGTGGGTGGAATGAATGCAAGAGCTGCAAACATTCGTATATGACGTTTTATGTCTTCATTGTTTATGTATTCTGTTGTTAGGCCAAAATTTTGAACTTTACGCCATAGAGATTGGTTGTAATGGTAATTACATTCTTTGACTTCGCAATCTCTATATTAAACAAAACGGGAACCTGTTAAAACCCGAGGATGAAACGACACGATTTCGAACAGAGGATGAAACGGGAAAGGATGAATCGGTACCTACTCTTTCCCACAGACCATGAATGAACACTGTTCAAAGCCTAGATTTAATTTTTGTATGCTATATTTACATTACCTTTCTTTAAATAGCTTTCGTCCGTAAATAGATGTTATCTTGTTTGAAAAGTACCTGAGTTTTTGACTTCAGCTAAAAAGGTACATAAAAACTACAAAATAAAAAACTCGAGAAACATAGTCCGCACTCTGAATTAAATGGGAGACATTAAATATATACCTGCGAGGGCTCCATTTACACGCGCTTTCCCATTTTCAAAACTTCCTCCATTTAGATACAGGGTGTAATATAAAGAGTGCTCAGTATCCATTTCATCGTGGCACGTATATCCCTGCGAATCTGAGAGCACACCTTTTCAGAGACGAGTGAAAACGCGAAAATACACACACACACATAAAAAAACAAATGCTCTGAAATAACAATGACAGTGCACCTTTACACTAGCTGCCAAACATATTCCCGAACTTGGAAACACGCAACAGCAATCAAGCATCAAAATTGGCTGGATATGTCAGAATCCAGAAGCTCTTCCCACAATTCCCAAATGCTCCGAGAGAAACCGCACTGCAATGAAGAACAGAAATTAAATGTCATCTTAAAGGAGATAAATCGCGACAGACGTCATCGCATTATTCTGTGCCATGGCTCATTTATCTCTGGGCGGTAAACAAGCAATCACAACTTTTTTCCAACGTCCGATGATATGCGCTAAAAACTGTACTTATCTGATAGGAGAGCTGCTGGGAAGCAACTGAAGAGGCTGAGTGGAACGAAAGGTGGAAGCTACGCAGTGTTTGAGCGGCCCACGACAACTGTTTTAGTAGCACTAAGGGCTCTCACAACATGAGCCCACTTAACAGACAATGGCTGTTATTGCATTAGATTATAAACTCGCAGCACTGCGTTGAGATTCTTTAAAAACGGAGGTTCATACTTTCTGCCCATGTGGCAAATGAACCTGATACAGTTCCACCATGTTTGCATCAAGGATTTTACCATCCTTTTCTTTCTCGCAACAACGTAACGAGTGAATAAGAATTCTGTGACCCAACTTATAAACTACAATCTATTCACCAAATCAATTTATCTGCATGCTTTTTTTTTTTTTCAGAAGTCTCTCCCAACTGAGTCAGAACACTCCAGAAGAAAGTGATAAAAGATTCAGATATTTATTTCTTAAGCATCGTAATATCCTTAAACGTTAACTTAACAGCAGGTCTGCGTCACTGGGAGAGATAACGACTGAGTTGGTAGCATCATACAATCGTTTTTAAAGCCCAAGGTCGCTAAACGGAAAAGCTGGGATGACCCTGTACTTCCGGTAGTCACTCTACAGATATTTACCTCGAGCTGTTCTTATACAAGGTACGACTTTGCATGTCTTCGTCAACGAAAAAGATAAATGACCCTGCTAAAACCGTTTTTCAAATACAAGGTCGGTGGAAAACATGTCTACAAGTGACGTCACGGAAAGTACAGAATAAGTCATCCTATACTTTCCGTGACGTCCCTCTTAGACATATTTACGCTTTCAGATAGTTACATCGAACTGTTCTTGCATAAGGTACAACTTAGCACGTCTTCGTCAACGAAGCAGTAATGTCGGGGTTTCTACCATTGTACAATCGTTTTTCAAGCACAAAAATGGACAAAGTTGCGCTCATTCTGAACTTCCAGTGATCAGTTTCAAATGAGTACAAACATCTCTAGATTTAAGCAACAGCTCCTACACTCTTTTTTTTTTTTTGATTGAAGGTTTAACGATCACCGTGAGCAACTCAATGGGCTATAAGCAGTCGCCCGTCCCTAATTTAGGGTCACTGGTTCCAGGGAAGGGAGAGAACCAGTGCCGTAAGACAAACACAACATCCATGCCTGGCCGGGATTCGAACCCGGACCCCTTACGGACGAATGATCAGAGGCCAGCGCCTTAGACCACTACGCCACCGGGGCGGTTCCTACACTCTTCAAAGGAGGTGGATGTTACTATTACTAAGCACATATGGTACCTCACTCTACAGTACATTTTATAGAGGGTAAAGCCATTAAGTACGAAATACAGACCGCAACTACTTGAAACACTATACAATACATTTTCCGTTTCTTGTATACATACACTGACGGAAAAAATCCCAACACCAAGAAGGGGTTGTGTTAGATAAACGACATTTGGTAGGCGGTGAGAGTACATCTATAAGATGACGTCTATGCAAATTTCGCACTCGGCGCATACGTGTGGCGCTAGTAGCGCCCCTCGGAACATGCAAAGCAGGTTTGCTGTAAATACGCGCTGTAACGCTCGTGAGCGTTAGTTATCGTTGAGATTCGACGTAGTGTGTTGATGTTAGTCAAGAATGCCTTTAAGAAGACGAAGAAGCCATTATCAACAGCTCACGGAGTTTGAACGAGGTCGTGTAATAGGGCTACGAGAAGGTGGATTTTCTTTCCGCAATATTGCGGAACGACTTGGCAGGAATGCAGCTACTGTGCACGATTGTTGGCAGCGGTGGTCAAGGGAAGGTACTGCCTCAAGAAGACCGTGTTCCGGCCGGCCACGTGACACTACTGAGAGGGAAGACAGCTGTGTACGGCGTATGGCTGTGGCGCATCGTACCGCGTCTCCGGCAGCAATTCGAGCTGCAGTTGCCACCACAGTGACACAACGAACTGTTACAAATCGGTTACTTGAAGGACAGCTCAGAGACAGACGCCCTGTAGCGTGCATTCCACTTACTCCAAACCACTGCCGTTTGCGACGTCACTGGTGTCAAGCTAGAGCTCATTGGAGGACGGAGTGGAGATCTGTTGTGTTTTCTGATGAAAGCCGGTTCTGCCTGGGTGCCAGTGATGGCCGTGTGTTGGTTAGGCCAGGTGAGCGCCTGCAACCAACCTGTCTGTGGCCGAGACACACTGGACCTACACCTGGAGTTATGGTCTGGGGAGCAATTTCCTATGACAGCAGGAGCACTCTCGTGGTTCTCCCACGCGCCCTGACGGCACAGTTGTACGTCGGTCTGGTGATACAACCTGTTGTGCTGCCATTCATGAACAGCATTCGAGGGGGTGTTTTCCAACAGGGTAACGCTCGCCCGCATACCGCTGTTGTAACCCAACATGCTCTACAGAGTGTCGACGTGTTGCCGTGGCCTGCTAGATCACCAGATCTTTCACCAATCGAGCACGTATGGGACATCATTGGACGACAACTCCAGCGTCACCCCCAACCAGCATTAACCGTCCCTGTATTGACCGACCAAGTGCAACAGGCATGGAACTCCATCCCACAAACTGACACCCAGCACCTGTACGACACAATGCATGAACGTTTGCGTGCTTGCATTCAACATTCTGGCGGTTACACCGGTTATTAATGTACCAGCATTTCACATTTAAAATGGCTCTTGTCGCGCTTACAATAAGCTGTGATCTTGAAACCTTAATCGATTAAATATGTTACCTATACAAATGTGTTGCCACCATTTCATTCCTCTACAACTATTTTTTCGTGGTTTTGGGAATTTTTTCCCCGTCAGTGTATATATATATATACAGTAAATTAAACGAGAAAGACGCCACCTAATTTCCAAGTGTAATGAGCACACTTTTTCAGAAATGTCCTACACCTAGTATTCTAATGGTTTTTCAAGGTCTACAATCAGTTGTTTTCTGAAAGCTGCCCAGTTCTAAGACAAGTCGATACGTTTCGCGACGCGCACACATCTATATATTTAAAACACAAGGCTGTTTATTTCTACAATCCGCCAGCGCCACCCACTGGAGAGATTTGCATGAACTTTTTTTTTAATGAAAGCTACAGCCACACAGATTTGTTATCGCTAACTTTTACTGTCATAAGTTTTTTTTTTTTTTTTTTTTTTTTTTTTATGTTACTAAGGCATTTTTTTTGTAAAATCCGCCGTTCGTTATTCTGGCGTTTGTTCTCGCTTCAGTACTCGCAACGCCATCTGCTTTTCTGGTGGTCGGACTTGGAACTAAGCCCTATAATAATTTAAACAACGAAAGATGGAAATGATGTTCTTCAATTTCCAGTTGAATTCCTAAACAGTTTAGAATCAAGTGGTTTGCCTCCACACATTCTTACATTAAAAACTGTGGCAAGTGTAATTTTATTAAGAAATTTAAATGTTTCCCATGGGCTATTAAATGGAACAAGATTAATTGTCCCAAACATGTACGGAAATTATTTGGACCTGGAAATTATTACTGGCAAAAGTGTAGGTCAGAGAGTTTTGATTCCTAAAATCGACTTAACTCCATCGGACACACCTTTTACTTTTTCTTTTAAAAGACGTCAATTTCCCATTGGCCTTGCTTTTTGTATATCCATCAACAAAGCGCAAGACAAACTTTACATCGTGTTGGTATTTATTTACCGCGGCCTGTATTTAGCCATGGGCGTATGTAGCGATGTCCCGAGTGCGATCGTTCGACGATTTGAAAATTCAAATAGTGCCAAAAAGTCAGTGGACTATGAATGTAGTATTTAAGGACGTGCTTTGGCACGAGTATATTTTCGAGATATTGAAGAAGGGAACCTCTTTTTACAAGTTTACCCTATAATATAAGTAGTATATCATGACACACCCCTCCCCCAGAAAAAAAAAAAAGATTGTTAAAACCAAACTAGCAAAACAAAACACATTTTAAACCCCATTGTGTAGTTCTTTAGACACGGTATCATTTCAGGTCACTGAAAAAATACCGTCAATACTCCAATGTAAGCCCGTCAACGACGGGTAAGCACATGCTTATACAATAATGAGAAACGTCATCGTTAAATTGTTATACGAGTAGTTGGAAAAATTAAAAATTAATGGGAATATTACGAAAATTTTGTTGTTGGTGACCCATCTTATAGACTACCCCATTAATAATTCAACCGTTTATTACAGTTATGCATTTTGTTACGATTCGTGTTACATGAGGAAAAAAAAAAAATCAGTCACAACTTTTTCAACCGTACAAGGCACGGGTTACGGACTATAAGTCTTCATAAAAACAAAACATCTGAAAGGAGTCGAGTTACCATTTTATTTTTTACAGAACATGCTAATCAGGCAATATCGCAGAAATGATAAACAATATTTCGGAGCCATAGGTGCATGCTTACCGCGTCAAGGCAAAACAGATCGCGTAACGTCACAAATCGGAAACCGGCCGTTTCTATATTATAAACGACGCGTGGTTGGGTCGGCGTATCAGTGTTTGGTCAGCATATCAGTGCTTGGTCAGCAGTGGGTTAAGAATACCTCGTCGTCGTGTAATTCAGTCGTACAGTCACATCAGCGAGTTCGACCACATAGGTCGCATATTGGCATGAACGATTGCAATGTTTCCATCCGGGAGATTGCCAGTCATGTGGGATCGTGGCAAGAGTGCACGAAATGGTACGAAGGAGGGCGTAGGATACGAACAGAAGGTTCCGGATGTCGTACACAGACAACGCCGAGGGACGACCGTTATCTCACGAGGATGTCTTTGACCGGACTGCATCATCAAGGGCATTGGCGTAGCAGTGGCGAACTGTGACGCATTCTTCCATGTCAACTGTAACAGTGCGTCTCCGGTTATTACAGTTCGGACTGTAGGTTCCTCGGCGGCTCCTCCTCAGGCTACCTTTGACACCGCAGCAAATGACTCCCAGACTGCAATGGTGCATCGAACGAAGGGACTGGCGTGACAAATGGCACAATATCCTGTTCTCGGACGAAACGCGCTTCTCCTTCAGGCGAAAATGATGGCTGCATCTGTGTCCGCCGACGACAAGGGGAGAGGCGTCGGAGAGTGTAACAGCACCAGACATAACGCACCAACACGAGATATTATGGCCTGGGGTACTATCAGGTATGAAAGCTGATTACCCAAGTCTCATGAGAGTCCGTACCACCATAACGAGTGCCAGTTACGTCAATGATATTCTACGGCAGGTCTCTCTTCCGTACTGGCAGAACCTCACAGGGGCACCATATTTCAGCAGGACAATGCCACACCGCATGTTGCATCGACAACACGTGCTTTCTTCAGTTACAACAACGTTCCATTTGTGCCGTGGCCGGCTAGATCGCCGGATTTATCACCCGTAGAAATCTCTGGGACAAGCTCAAACGACAGGAGCAGAGGCGGTACGACCCTCCGTCAGCAACTCTTGATGAACTTTGGACGTGGGTCAATACAGCCTCAATGGCAATTTCACAGGACACCATTCACATATTATTTGATTCAATAGCTCAGAGCATACGACCGTCCGCCAGCAACTCTTCATGAACTTTGGACGCGGGTCAATACAGCCAGGATGCCTATTCCACAGGACACCATTCACACATTGTTTGATTCAATAGCTCAGAGCGTACGACCGTCTGCCAGCAACTCTTCATGAACTTTGAGCGCGGATCAATACAGCCTGGATGGCTATTCCACAGAACACCATTCACACATTATTTGATTCAATACTTAAGAGCGTACGCCAGTAACTCTTGATGAACTTTGGACGCGGGTCAATACAGCCTGGATGGCTATTCCACATAACACCATTCACACATTATTTGATTCGATGCCTCAGCGTGTACAGCAAGTGATACAAGACAGCGGTTGCTACCCCGATTATTAGCTACATCGACGCACCTGGTATGTAAACTCATGTCCCAAAAGAAAAAAAAAAAAAGAAAAAGAACACCTGTAAAGAATCGAGCTCCGACTTTGATTATTACAGGATACGTACGTTAGTCAATACAGAACAAAAATTATTAGTGTTTCGGTGTCATATATACACAGTCGAGTCACGTTATTGTGACCACCTCCTACTTTTGACGTCAACAGCGCGTAGCCAATGAAAGAAGCCGCGTGTCGTGAGCTGGCTTGGAGGGTATATAAGGTGTGCTGTAGGCATTCTGAAAACATATCACTCGTTGCTGTCATGGATAAAAGGAACGATTTATCAGATTTGCAAAAAATGATGATTATCGGCTTTCGGGCCAAGGGTGGCAGTATTTCTGAAACAGCGCAGTTTGTGAACTGTTCGCGTGTGGTTAAAGTGTATCGTGATTGGAGAAATGGTACCATTGCGAATAAGCAAGGTGAAAACTGCGGAGCACCACGTGCCATTGATGTGAGAGGTGAACGTCGGCTGCGAAGGTGCGTAAGGGCCGATCGACACGCTGCAGTGGAGCAACTCACAGGCCGAATGAACCAGGCGGCTACCGGAAGTGTGTCTAAAACGACAGTTCAGCGAACTGTGCTGCGTATGGGGCTCCGATGCAGACGGATGGTCACTGCACCTATGCTGACGAAGGTGTATGCCATGCAAAAAGACTTGCATTTGCGCGGCAGTATCGGAATTGGACCCCGCTGATTGGCAAAGGATTGCCTTCTCCGATGAGTCACGTTTTCTGCTTCTTCGAACGGATGGACGTTGGCGTATAAGGCGAGAAACATTAGAGAACAAATACTCTTCAACCATTGCTGGAGAACACAAGCTGGTGAGGCAGCGTTGTGGTCTGGGGAATGTTTTTGTGGCATTCCCTGGGTCCACTCATACCAGTGGAAGGCACAATGAGCCGAATTTGTTATTAATCCATCTTTGCAGACCACGTACACCCGTCATGCTGATTGTCTTCGCTGGGGCTGATGGGATCTTCCAGCACGACAATGCGACGTGTCACACGGCTAGAAATGTCAGAGAGTGGTTGGAAGAGCACGTTGAAGACTTCAAAGTACTTTCCTGGCTCCCTAATTCCCCAGACTTAAACCCAATTGAGCATCTGTGGGACTTCCTAGATCGTGTTGTTCGCTCTTTGGATCCTCCACCACGCACCCTCCAGCAGCTGTCAGATGTACTGCAGTCAGCATGTCTCCACATACCTGTAAACACCTTCCAGCACCTTATTGAGTCACCCCCAGCCCGTCTAGCTGCTGTCCGCGCTGCACACGGCGGTTACTCTGGATATTAGCTGGTCACAATAACGTGACTCGACCGTGTATAGAAATGCCAGCGTGGTGAGTTACGCCCCCCCTCTAATGGACGGACCACCGATGGACAACCGGAAAAAAAAATCAGGGCGTCCAAATAGGTTTTTTGTTTGAAACTCCTATGTGAATTGAAGACAGTTTTGAGAAAAATTTAGAAAATTTGTGAAAATGTGGTGGAAGAATGTTCGTTGATATAATTAAACCCTGTAAAAGTATAAAATTAAAGTGAGATATAAAGCACGGGTGTGTTCTTATAAAGCAAATATCTGAGATGAAACTATATCGAAACAAATAAAAAAAATGAAAAAATTGCGACCATCTGCTTCCGGAATGTCGCGTAATACGGGGCCGTGGAAACGGTGGAGGGACAATAAAAATGCATAAAGAAAAAAAAATAAATTTGGTTTCTAAAAAAAAATTTGGTTTCCGAAAAAAAAAAAATCACCTCATCACTCTTAAAGCTATCTGGAAGCAAAAAGAAAAAAATTGCGACGGCCGCGGAAACGGAGAAGAGAACGTTGAAAACGCTTAAAAAACATTGCTCTCGTAAAAAAGAGAAAGAAAAAAATCTAACTGAAACGAAGCTATACGGAAGCCAAAAAGGAAAAATTGCGACCATCAGCTTCCGGAATGTACCGCACAAGACGGACGTAGTCATGAAACGGAGGAACCGTTTAAAGTGAGCAAAAATGTCGCTTCCCAGCTTCAAAGTTGAAAGAAAGCAAGCAATACGCCTCGTCAAGTCGGAGTTATCTGTTTGAAAAATAAGAAAGAAAACTAAAATAAAATGAAATAAAACAGATGCTTAGGCGATTATCGATTATAGCTTTACGTCTGGAAGCGGGAGCTAACGTTAAAAACGCAAAAAAAAATTTCCTTGCTCTGCTTTTAAAAATTAAAGGAACCTTAAAACAATGAAATATTAACCAAATAGTCGGAAAAATAGTCTGCACACCTTTCCGAAAATCTGAGACGGGCGTCGCCGTATCGCGCTGTTTCTGCTACTGGGAGTATGATACCAAAAATATTGGAACACGATCTTCATATGCGTACAGGGCGCCAAAAACATGCACAAAGAACTTATGAAAATGATTAAATACCATTCTATCGGGTTCTAATATTTTGGGCAAGTGATTTGGGGGGTGAGGGGGATAACCCCCATGAACACCTACGAATAAGGAGTAGCTCATCCCCAATCAAGAGCCACTAGTTCAAGACAAAGGACAGAACAAGTGATATAGGACAAGCACACCACCCATGCCTCATCCGGGACTAGAACCAAAGCCCAAACCAGACGATTAGCCAGATATCCACGCCTGTGACCACTGGTCGCAAGGTCGGCCACACAGTATAAGTGCGCTATGGCGAATTTAAATTAACATGGTAACGGCATTCTTACCATAGTTCCGAAGAACTGGAGATGCGCTCAAGGACATTGAAAATTTTCGCACAGAAAAAGTACAGGGGTGTCCAAAACCTAAGGACGAACACTATTTCGAAAGTTTACAACCACAAAATCAGACGCAACGGCATGTGGCAATTTGCATGTCTGGGGACGTTCAGTAGAAACCGGTGCGCATGCAAAGTGTCAAATGGTGCGCACATGGGTCACGTGGTATCTCTTAAACGAACAAGAGAGAAAATGGCGAGGCAGGCAACATGTGCTTGAAGGGAAATCTGGACGTGAAGGCAAAAAGGTACAAACATGTAATCTACGTTATGTCTCAAAGACATCATCTAGACGATTTCACGTGGCGAAGAATTATAGGAAAGCTAGATGAATGCCACCGAGTGAGTGATGTTGCCAGGGAGTTTGGAATCACGCATAGTGTGGTAGAGGTCTGCACGGGCCTTAATTTGGAAAGCGCAGCCCAGCCCAGCCCGGCCCGGCCCGGCCCGACCCGTAAAATTTCAACAATTACCAAAACACGAATTTGACACTAGGTGCACTCGGTCATTCGACTCCTAAAGAGTTTTCATTTTCTTAATTGCTACACGTATTCTATTACAATAAACGTTAATTCAGAATATTTCTGAGACTCTGCTGTTATAAGCTACGTGACGACCGAGGAGTGGGCTTGTATACTCAAAAATATTGCATGAAAATGACAATTTCCATGCTTTTCAAATGTTCTGGGTTTTCAAATTATCATTTTCTACCGCCGGACCCAGAAATATCCTTGGGGATAAGGAAGGTTAATTCGAAAAGTACGAAATGTCCAGAATAACGAGTCTGATCGTTCTACTGGGAGAAGATTTTATGGCTTTATAAACTGCACCTATCTCTACTGGCATATCATATCGCTGGAACCCAATATGTGGGGAGCACATTTGTGCCGCTTAAGATACGATGTTCCAGACTTCGTGCTATCGTAAAACTCAAAAAGTTCATATTATTAGATCGTCGGTTGGGAAGCGAGAACAGTTTGGAACTTTAGGGATAATTTATGCAATAGCTGGGACTGGGGGAATTGGGTTTGTGGTCTGGGTACAACAACGTTTACTGGCCGACTAGTTTCAGAACGGGACAGTAATTTAAAATATTTCCAAATATCGCTTTTCCCCTTTGCATTGTCTACAAGCACATATTCTCCGGAAGCGATTTGTTCGCGAAAATCTTTCGCTTTCTTAAACACCATAATAAGTATTGAAGAGTATTTATCAGCAACACTGAACTGAGCATATGCTAAGGGAAAACTACGACAGAGTGTCCAGCTAATCAGTGTCACAGAAGTTTTGAAAACGGCTGCCTGATATTACAAATGGGGAAAATACGGCCCAGATTTATACACAGAAGTAAGTTTATCCCAGCCCATTTCTCCCGTGCCATTTGAGACAACTTAAAAGCTTTTCACACATCTAGAACAAAATGCCGCCGACCAGAACAATAAAAAAGATCGTCTGGGAGCGGGTGGCTCGGTTTATAAATGCTGCAGTTAATAGCCTGCCCTGAAGCATGAGAGGAGGGTGGAAGTTAGGGAGAGAGAGAGAGAAGGGGCCACATTCACATTGAAAAACTAAGGGAGCTGACCCACTCAAAGTGTTTTGTAGGAGAGGAAAGATGTCGTAAAAATTCTATTTTTTCCATCAGCGGAAATTATTCAATCTTATCCTGCTGCTGTATGTTGCGAGTTTTCCAAACAAGAAAAGCACCGTTTAGCGATTGTTTTGCTCATAAAAAACCCTGCTCGGCCAGTGTCTGTTTTACATTAAATATTGACGGCCCGGCCCGTTTTCACAACTTAGAAATGAGCAAAGGGCCGACCCGGCCCGGACTCGTGCAGACCTCTATAGTGTGGTATCCAGGCTCCGGGTAACGTTTCAAATCAATGGAATATGTTCCAGAAGCATGCCAGTAGGTCGCTCTCACTCTGCTACCACGCATGAAGATACATTTTTAAATAACAGCAAAACGTAATCACCGCACCACTGCTTATCAGCTTGCAAGTCGTCTCCATTCCAGCACAGGAACACGGATATTCCGACAAACTGTGGCAAGACGTCTGCGACATATAGGACTAATAAACCAAAGGCCTGTAAGTCTGCGTCCTTCTATCCAAAGGTCAACGTAGCGCACGTTTTCAGTGGTGTGGTATCCACAGAAATTGGACAAGTTATCAATGGGCGAATGTACTCCTCAAAGATGAGAGTAATTTCAGTCTGTCCTCAGATTCTAGACGTCAGCTGATCTGGCGTGAAAGTGGTACTGCATATACCAGAGCGAGAATTTGCAAGAAAGGAAGAGATACGGCAGTGCCAGGGTCAGGGTGTTGGGCGGCATCATTATTAATGAATGCACCGAGCTACAGGTGCTGGAAAATGGGACTATGACGGGCGAACGATACTGCAACGATGTTCTTCTACGTCATGTTCGATCATTCCGTGGTACTGTACGCGAAGCCTTTCTTTCTGTTTATGAATGACAACGCGACACCTCATCGTACGAGAGCAGTGAACTCGTCACAGTCCCATTTCCAGCACCTATACCTTCTGCAGACCGAGGATATTCATCGCATCGGCTGGCTAGCACGCTCCCCAGACCCCATCGAACACGTCTGAGACGCACTGATGCTCGAAGCCTCCCCTAGAAAGAAAGCAGGCCCTCATCTGTGCTCTGAGGGAGGAGTGGGCCAATTTGCTTCAGAAATTTCTGGATCACTTGGTGCTCAGCATGCCACGACGTAGCGAGAGCTGCATCGCAATTTGGGGTGGACATATGACATGCTGAAATGTCTCTACGCGTGGTTATCAGTAAGCATTGTACACCCATTCTCCAACTACGTCCTTCGGAAATTTGTACCTTTTGCATAAACACTGATTAGAATGCAATTTGAAGACCATTTATAAACATTTTTGTCTTTTCACGTGTTCATATGCTGGAAATATGAGTATTTCCTCACTTGGCTGCGGCCATGTATGTTTTTCTTATACAAGTAAAAATGCAGTCCTTCCTTAGGTTTTGGACGCCACTGTATTAGGTTGGTGCGAAAGAAATGCCCGGCAAAGGACCAGCACACGTGTACGGCGAGAACAGAAAAGTAGGACAACTTACCTAGGCAAAATAATCTCCCTCGGCATCGACACGCAGTTGCCATCTGTCCGGCAAGGCCATGATCCCGAAACGAAAAAGTCTTTTGACTGGGACCCGAAGAAGTCATCAACTGTTGAACCTCGTTGTCTGTCTTGAACTGTTTCCCGAACAGGACGTGTTCCAGGCGACGAAACAGATGATAGTCTCTCGGAGACAAGTCCGGGAATAGTCAAGATGAGGCAGTGCTTCGTAATCGAAGGCTCTTAGTGTCAGCATTGTTCGTTGTGCGACATGAGGGCGGGCGTTGTTCTGGAGCAGAAGAACACCATGTCTGTTGACCAAAGCCGGTAGTTTCTGCAGCAATTTCCAGTGCATCTGGTGTAATTCAGCACACTAACGTTCTGCAGTGATGGTCTGGCCTCTTTCCAAGAAACTACGATGAATTATCCCGGCTGTGGACCACCAGACAAGGAACATCATCTTCTTGGTGTGTAGAAATGGGTTAGGATGCCATCCAGCAGGCTGTGCCTTGCTTAACCATTGTGCATATCCCTTACGATTATCATAAAGGAGCCACTTCTCGTCGGAGGTGACGATTCGATGCAGTAGAGGTTCCTGTTTATTCCTGGCAAAGCAAAGACGTGCAGACTTCCAAACGCCCGGTTTTGTTGGCAGTTGTCAACTCATGCGGCAGCCACATGTCCAGCTTTTTTACCTTACTCAGCGCAGCCAGACGCCGAACAACTGTTGTGTGGTGGACACCTACGTCTACCGCCATCTCACGACACGTTTTTCGAGGGTCCGCTTCAACCACACGTAACAGAACATCGTCAGAAACAGCAACAAGTCGGTAACCACGTTCTTTGTTTTGCAGGTCCGTATCTCCGCTTCAAAACTTCACAAACCATCGCCGAATGGTTCGTTCGTTGGCTGTATTCTCGCCAAACGCTTTGTTAACGTTTCGAGCGGAAATTCCTGCAGAATGGCCCAGTTTAAATTCATACAGGAAGATGACTCTCAAATCCGGAATCTGCATGCTTCCTTTGCAAGCCACGTTACATCCAAACAAACCACGCCTGAACCTTGTTCTTCACACACGTGCTAGCTACTTATAGTAACTCTGTGACATAATACCAGCAACACCTATGGGTGGTTCCATTCCGCTGTGGGCCTGTCTCCACTGCTCGTTTGCGCTGGACATTTCATCCGCACCAACCCAATAGTAACACCCACGTGACGGACCCGAAAACAAAGGGTACCACCCGTCCTAACATAGTACTAAAGACAAAAGCAGCAACACAACAGACCTGTAAGTTCTTTAAATCTGTAGCACTGCAACAAGTGACATTTTGTGCTATACCAGTACTGCACGATACAACTGGACAACAAACAAAATAAAAGAAACCATACAGTTACTTTATTAAAATTAGCTTTGCCCGCTCAGTATTCACCACAGGCGTGTCAACACATATTAATATATACCTCGTAAAGGATATTCCTGTTTGCTAAAAACGTTTAGAAAACTACACATCAAAACGTCGAGATGAAGACGCAGCCACAATGGAATTGCCACTTAGAAGTCATCTTGTTATGCATGCATATGTGAACGCGTGCCTGATTGGGCACTGAGCCAACAGAACAAATACTGCTTTGTATCAACACTTACAGAGAATCGAACACATCCTTAATTAAACTCATAACAAAACCAACTGAACGACACCACTGAATCCAGAAATAGCTGACGAAACAATATCGCTTTCCACAGCTCTGAAGAACGTACGAACATTATAAAATTCACGGCAACGCCGATTGAAAGCAGATTCCACGACAATCCAGTTGTGCACAAAAATAGAAATTAACAACTTTGGAATATTTAGGGCGTCTGTGCCAGCTCCGACACAGATCGCTATCTGACCTTAGTGTCCGCTACCTGATGTACAAACTCGAGTGCAAAGAAATGAAGCGATGAATTCAGTTTGAAAACATAAGTAGGCCTGCAACGCTCAGTACGTAAAACCGGAAGACAAAAAAAAAAAAAACTTTTATTTTTCTTTTGTGAAGTGCCTTTAAACTCTATGAAAAGAATCGGTAACTTAATGCCCTTCACCAGCTTTGTCCATCAATGTCTGACGAAACTGATGATTCCCATCTTTGGGTAAGGGGTGGTGGAAGGTTTAGAAGAAACGCTATTTTCTATAATACGAAAGGAGATTGAAAAGCGTAATGCGAATGAGACGGGCGTTATAAAAAAAAGAGAAAAAGCTAAATAAATTATACTGATCCCAACCCCATCCAAAATAATTCCTAACAAAATTCCCAAAAAAATAAAATTAAATAAATAAATTTATTAGAACGGGCTCAAAAGTTGGCGCTTGCGGAGGCGGCTCTCTGCAGCGGATCAGAAAAATTAGATGAACTCAAAAAAATAAAAGTGGGATAACTAAAAAACGCAAACAAAATTACTTGAAACCTAACACTCCTAACAATTTTGCAAGGGTATATAAAAAAAATGCCAGTGTTTCATGCCTCCCCCGAAGCATGCTGGTCAAGCTACAAAAGTGAGTGAGAGAGAGAGAGAGAGAGAGAGAAGCACGGTGTAACCGTACATACTGCGAAAACGAAGTAAAATAACGGCTACGCCTATATACAGAGGTTGGACAAAATAATGTGGACACCTCGCTTAGAGACGTGACTTTTAATGCAGCTGCATACGTCGCAATACGCAAAGTTATCCATCACTTTTAGTTGTAACAGCTTTGTTTAGAACCTCAAGGTCCTGTTTCAGAACAGTCGCCACGTTACTGGGGGGTATCGAGAGCTACTGTGTCTAGCGTCATGACAGAATACAGTGTTCGTGGAAAAACCTCATCTGCAAAACACAAGATCGGCCGGAAAACGACCCTTACTGATAGAGACAGGTGAACATTAAAGAGATTGTTACCCGTAATAAGAAGACCACGGTGTCGAAAATTAGTGCGGCGCTCAATCTGCATCTCTAGACCCCAGTGTCAACGAAAACAGTGCGCAGGGAACTGCAAAACCAGATATTCATGGCAGAGCTGCTATTGCAAAACCTCTGGTGACCAGGGTGAATGCACAATGGCGACGGCAGTGCTGACAGGGGCATACAACGTGGACTGCCGATGCATGGAAGCGTGTAATGTGGTCGGATGAATCCTCATTCACACTATTCCCCACCGTAGAACGTGCTTACGGGTGGAGAACAACGTCAGAAGCATACAACATAGACTGTCTGCTCCCAACAGTGCAACATGGTGGTAGTTCTGTCATGCTCTGGGCGGTCCTATCGTAGTTTTCTGCAGGTCCCCTGATCACCTTGAAAGGACAGATGACTGGCAGGGCGTATGAAACCATTTTGGCCGGCAAGTAAATTCAATAGCTCAGGCATTGTTTCCTGCCTGCAGGGGATGCCATCTATCAAGATGATAACGCCCCAACTCACAGAGCTCGGAATGTCTAATCATGGTTCTCACAGAGCTCGGAATGTCCAATTATGGTTTGAGGAACATGGGGCCTCCCCAATCACCAGGCTTAAACATCATCGAGCCAGTGTGGTCTGTGTTGGAAAAACAGAGTAAGATCCCATTATCCTCCTCCTGCACCTTTCAAGGACCTGGAGCAGTTTGTGCATGAAGAATGGTGTAACATCCCACTAACCATCATCAAGGATTTGCATGTGTCCATTCCAAAGAGGATTCAGGCGGTTTTGAATGCCCAAAGGTGGTCCCACAACCTATTAGGTACATAAAACTTTCTTTTCCTAGGTGTTCACATTATGCTGTTCAACCCTGTGTGTGTGTGTGTGTGTGTGTGTGTGTGTGTGTGTGTGTGTGTGTGTGTGTATACACACACACAGGGTTGCCGAAAACTCTCTCACTCCATGCCACGAAGAATCAAAGAGGCTAGTATAAAAAGAGAAAGCTTAGTGCTTGCGACAGTAGAAGGGATTTTTGGGTGACGAGATGGGTAAAAAATGCGATTTGACGGACTTTCAACGTGGGATGATTGTAGGAGCTCGGAGCCATGGAGTGAGTATCACCGAAACCGCCGCATTCGTGAAATTTTCCAGAGCAGCTGTTGTTAAAATGTTTAAAGATTGGACTGTCAGCCAAAAAACTGGGTCTCTACGTGCAACGTGTGGTCGTCATCGACTAGTGACTACACAGGCGGAGCGGAGAGTGTACAGACTGGTAACAGACAACAGAGGGGCAACAGTGCAGCAAATTACAGACCATCTTAACCAAGGATCCCCTCAAATAATCTCTGCACGCACTGTTCGCCGTACACTGCATCGGATGTGATATGGCAGCCGAAGGTCTGTTCGAACACCTTTGCTGTCTGCAGTTAACAAGAGAAAACGTCTCCAGTTCGCCATAGGAGCACAAGGATTGGACAGTCGATAATTGAAAACAAATTATGTGGTCCGATGAATCACGTTTTCAGTTGCACCATGCCGATGGCCGAGTGAGAATTTGGCGGAAACAGCACGAAAGCATGTACCCCAAATGCATTGCTACAACCCTTCAAGCTGGTGGAGGCAACGTTATGGTTTGGGGAATGTTTTCCTTTTATGCTTTGGGCCCTTTAATTCGTGTTGATCAACGTCTGACTGGCACATTATATCTAAACATCGTTGCGAACCAAGTGCATCCTGTCATGTGGATGGTTTATCCCAATGGCTACTTTCAACAAGATAATGCGTCTTGCCATAGTGCTCCTATTGTACAGGATTGGTTTCAGGAACATGCCGGTGAGTTTACTTTGCTTAGGTGGCACACACAATCTCTAGACCCCATTGAGAATTTGTGGGATGAACGAGCCATCAGACAGCTGGATCCACAACCCTACACTCCTGGAAAGTGCTGTTCATGGTCTCAGATTCCACCTATCAACATCTCGTGGAGTCCATGCCACGAAGAATAGACGCAGTATTAAAGGTGGCCCAACAAAGAACTGAGGGGATGGTCATAATAAAGTGGCCACTCAGTTTATATATATATATACTTCGATGAAATATTTTTTTAGATTTCTGTAGAGCAGCATCCAGTTAGTCTTCCTCCGATGATGATGATGAAGGGGGATGGATCTCCTTCTTAAAGTGAAAAACAATATAGCTGCACATAAAAATACCAGAGATACTTTCGTTTATAAAATGCAAGACAGACTCCAATCAAACGGGGGGGGGCACACCACCACCCTAAGCACGGTTTATACGCCACGCTGGAGCCTTGCGAGAGTTCGTACTTCGTAGGTAGATGCAGATTTCTCCTACACCTCGCTGACAGACACAGAATGAGCTTCCGAAGAGGGAATCGTTTTCTCACTCACACATAACGACACGCATAAAGCTGTAGCAGTCCGACTGTGGCAGATCACCTATTGTGATTGAGCCACGGTTGCACTCACCTACGGGGGAGGGAGAAGAAACGTGCACATTATTTTGCTTTTTATTCAGAGGGATATCCTGTAATACTGACAAACTGCCGAGCAATTGCCAATTCGATATGAAGTTTCCTTCATGCACATCGGTAATTACTCGGCCAGGTTTTCAAAAGAACAGACACCTATTAACACAACACACACATTTTAGGATTTCGTTTATTGCACCACCAGGAATGATTTTCCTTGAAGTGAGCAAACACGGAAAGAAAATTCTCAATCACCCCGTATACAAAGTAATCCCCTGATTTACAACACAGATTCGTTCAGAAAGGCCTCGTCGCAAAATCGACTGGAATTCCTTTTGGGGGTGTAACGGAAACTCATTCTAATTTATCCACAAGTATTTTCTACTCATTTCAAGGCTTTTGACAGATTTAGTTCTAAAATGAAAAATTTGCATGGTACGGCCATACTGATATTGATGATGCTTGTTTCTCTTTGACAAGGTACAGTTACACAATACATGTATAATAGCTGGTGTACAACAAGGGGGAGAGGAGAAGGAATATCTTGTCACAATAACCAAAATTAGAAGAGATAAGCTCCCCACAATACCCGATCTCGCTGCAGAACTTCACAATCAGATCCTACGACAGACGATTGAAATTTTAAAGTTAATCAAACCTCAAGTGTTCCCACGAATCGCTCCTATTACCGGAAATTTCTGGTCATACGGATACGGAGAAAAGTGAGAACGGCGTTTTTTCGTTAATACACGAACAGAATTGCGGAAAGGTTTGTAAATATTCAGAATTCTCCGTTAACACATCTTAAAAACGGCAATTTACCGTCAATATAAGAAAGGAATTGCGGAAAGGTTTGTAAAAATTCAGAATTCTCCGTTAACACAACATCTTAAAAACGGCAATTTACCGTCCATATAAGACAGGAATTGCGGAAAGGTTTGTAAAAATTCAGAATTCTCCGTTAACACATCCTAAAAACGGCAATTTACCGTCAATACAAGAAAGGAATTGCGGAAAGGTTTGTAAAAATTCAGAATTCTCCGTTAACACATCTTTAAAATGCCAATTTACCGTCAATATAAGAAAGGAATTGCGGAAAGGTTCCTGAAAATTCAGAATTTTCCTGGCGTATGGAAATCTGAAATTCAGGTTTCTTTCCATCATTTCACGGAAAAGTTTGTATTAGAAATATGCTGTTTTACTTCACGAAAGGAATCAGGAAAAGTTGCTCGTGAATTTCAGAATTTTTTTTTTTTTTTTTTTTTACAGCGTACATTAATTAAGCGAGGATGGCACGTGTCTGATTGCCACTGGGTGTTCCTAATAATTTGATACTTCAATGTATACACATGCTCAGAGCAGAACTCTCTCTCCGATCATTTGCTGTACGATAGCTTCTCTGACATGGACTCGCTACTTTGTTGTTTCACAGCTACTCGCCAGACAATGGAAGCGTTCTATATATATACTTTAACCCCTATTTCCCATACACCAGTTCAACCTTCCCGAGAAATGTCATACTTTCATTTCAGCTTGATTTGGCAGTTATTGTACAATTGCAAAAATTAAATTTCAGGTCTCGAGTTCGAACGACGGGTAATAACACAAAATTTACATTGGCAATTTAATGTGTGATAAAATAAATTACCAAATAATATAAAGATATTACACTTTCGAAATTACCCCCCACACACACACACACACACACACACACAAACACATTTTTTCTTGAACCTAAATTTTAACATTTTATGCGAAGAGTACGTAAGTTGCGACAATAGCTTTATAGCAGTGTTGCACTGGGTCAAGGAACTTTTCTGAACAACGGAGTCGTAAGATCGCGTCACAGACAAAAGGGCTGAGAATCGAAGTGTCGTATAGAGGCAATATATGACCTTGATAAAATGTCTTTGTCAATTTGTTTCATGTAACATATCGTGAATGAACACTTCTACCGAAATACACACTTAAAACAGTAAGCTCCGCGAGGTTTAACAACAACCGTTCTTCTTTTTATGTTCAATTTTTATGCCATTTATTTTTAAGTACAAATTTTGGCTAATCTTCATTTATTTTTTACTTTTCACTATTCAACTCCTGAGAGAACAAAAACTGTACAACCCCCTCCCTCCCGTTCTGCTGCCGTCCACACAATCAGCCGAGAAACTGCTACTACCTACCTCGCGAAAAAAAACATCTAAAAAACACAATAGATTAATTTTTTATTTGTACATCATGAAATCTGGTTAACAATGTAAACCACCACAAAATTAAAAAAAAAATAGTAGCTACGATTTTTTTTTTTTTCATTACTCTGACGCGCAGAATAGAAAAAAAGAGACGAATTCCGAAAAACGTGTACACGTGTTAAAAAGAAGTACAGGTCGAAAATCTGAAAATAATTCTTTTCCAAAGATAAGTCTTCCCGAAACCTCAAATGATGCTGTTTGACTTGTATTAACAATAAAGCACGCCGAGTGTAGCGGCGAGAAAAGGGGAGTTGGTACATTACTTCTCGTACACGAAATTTCAATTGTTTTGGAAAGAATGACATCGGAATCACGTCTGCTGAACGAAATATACGACTCGGTTATTCCGAATATTAGCAATCAAAGCAATGCTGACATTATTAATGGGCTCCGAAAAGCCGTGGAAACAATCCAGCAAGGAAATTCTCCTGGTCACGAAACCTCCAGAAAAAACGACATCCGTAAAGTGGCACACAATTTTAACGACAGAACCGTGAAAATGCCTTAAAGAGAAGGAAAAGAAAGAACTCGGGCTGATAAGACCAAAAGACTGCGTCAGAGATCTTGAACTACGTAATCGACTGCGTTTACAAGGCACTTCACAAAATGACTTTATCGGCAGATCTTTTTACAAAGGTTTAAAATGAGACTGAGACGTCCGACATTCTCTATACCTAATTCAGATATTTTACAAGATGTTGCTTGAATTTGAAGCTATACATGTATTACTTTTGCATGATAGTGGAAGTCATCGAATTAAAATAAAGCGATGAATGACAAATACTGGCGACTGACTGGCTTTCCACTGAATTTACCGTACAATTTTTAACGTTATGAAAGTGAAATATTACTTCGCTGGAGACACTTACCTAGAACAGCAAGTATTCCGTTTTTTTAAAAGAATTAGACGAAGCTTACATATAACAGCTTTACTTAAATCACTTGTGTGTTTTCAACTGCTTCAGACACAGAAACGCTTCCATGAAGCACAAAAATTCTGTAAGTCACAATAATTCCAATGAAACCCTTCCCACAGTAGCTTAATGCAACACTTACCCACACCTCCCGGCGAATTTTTGGGGGGAGAGGGAGGGGTCCTCCGCCAAGAAAAAATGGGTTCGCATAATTTCGATGATTTGGATTAGATCGTGGAAAAATCCCCCTTCTGCAAAAAAAAAAAAAAAAAAGTGCTTCTTATAATCAGTGTGGAAATTCTTGCAGCTAGAATCAAGCTGGTGGAGATCTTCTAGAACACTGTTTTGGTTTTAATTACTTTTCAACAGGGGCCCCATTATTTTTTTTTTTTTTTTTTTTTTTTTTTCATGGAACCAGGCCACAGGGCGGAACTGGTAAATGTTACATATCATACAGATACTCATATTAAGATTTATTAAAGATAATGTGCAAATTATAAAATGAACCTTACACTGCAGGCAAATGAGAAAAACGGGACTAACTTCTGAAATTAGTTACTTGTATTAACGCAAAATTACAAACACAATATTTTAAAATTTAGTCATCAAGAAATTAATGAGGATAATGGAGGTGATGTTCTTCTGCAATATGTTTAAAATCTGGAGTATAGGTTCTAGTTGCCAATTATGGGAGGTTTTCAAGATGAGCATCTGCTAACTTGTTCTGGTAACTATTTTGTATATTTTTCATGTCAGAGAAGTCCGATTCACATTTGTAGGTAGATCCAAACACAGTTAAAAGAGAAAGGCAAGTTTCTTACAATTTGGATAATCAGTCATAGATTTAGTCCAATTCATCATAATCATTGTCAACCATTATTAATCCACTGCTGGACGAAGGTCTCCTTAAGTTCCCTCCACAACGGTCTGTCTTGTGCCAGTCTCCTCCATGTCACCCCCGCATACTTTCGAATTTCATCCACCCATCTTCCATGTTTGTCTTCTTCTGGGTGTTTTCCTGTCCCTCGGAATCCAATCTAAAATTTCGGCTGTCCATCGATGGTCTGTCCTTCTGGCAGTATGTCCAGCCCATTGCCATTTCAGGGATTTAACTCTGATCATGATGTCTTCCACTCTTGTCATTTTTCGGATCCATGAGTTCCTCTTCTTATCTCTCCTGGTTACACCAAACATGCACCTCTCCATGCCTCTTTGAGTTGTCTGCAGCCTTTGTATGTCTCTTTTAGTTAAGGTCTACGTCTCTGCACCATACGTAAGCACTGGAAGGATGCATTGATCAAACACTTTTCTTTTAAGACATAATGGCATATTGCTCTTGAAAATTATGCTGTTTCTTCCAAAAGCTCTCCAGGCAAGTTTTGTACCGCGATTCATTTCTTCATCAATGTGACCCTCACTTGATATCTGCTGTCCAAGATAAACGTACGTATCTGTTATCTCCAGCTTTTCTCCATCAATCGATAAATCTTCATTTCTTGTAAAAGCATTGAACATCACTTTTGTCTTCTGAAAGTTCATTTTTAATCCCACTTCTTTACTCTTGTCAGCAAGTTCTTGGATCATACTCTGCAGCTCTGATGGGGTAGTTGCAAAAATGACTACGTCATCAGCAAAACGAAGGTGGGTTAGATAATCTCCATTAATCTTTATGCCCTTGTTTTCCCAGCTCAGTGACTGAAAAACATTTTCCAATGTGGCATTAAAGAGCTTGGGAGATATGGTGTCACCTTGTCTCACTCCCTTTCCAATTTTTACGTGTGTTGTATTTTCAAACAGCCGAATCTTTGCACTTGCATTTTCATAGATGTTATTAATAATATTAATGTATGCATCTTCAATACCACAGGTTTTCAGAGCCATTGTAACTGCTGATGGTTTCACCGAATCAAAGGCTTTTTCATAATCGATAAAAGCCATGCACAATGGAAGTTCATATTCCCTCGCTCTTTCAATTAGTTCTCTCAGCACATGGATATGATCTATTGTGCTGTAGCCACTCCTGAATCCAGCTTGTTCTCTCGGTTGAGCCATGTCCAGTGTTACCTTCAAGCGGTGTGAAAGAACTTTAGTGAAGATTTTATAAACTACTGATAGGAGGCTGATAGGTCTGTAGTTTCCGAGATCCTCAATGTCACCTTTCTTATGTAGCAGGATCATTGTAGCGGTGTTCCAATCCTCAGGAATCTTTCCTTCATTAAGGCATCGAGTGAAAATTTGGGCGAGTACTGTTTCGATTTCTCCACTTGCTTCTTGTATGATGTCTACAGTAATTCCATCTTCTCCTGGAGCTTTTCCCCGCTCCATGTTCTTGATTGCATGTGCAACTTCTGCTGGGAGGACTGGAAGAACTCTGGTACTGGTACCTTTCATGATGTCTGGAGTGCATGTATCATCCCTTTCATATAATTTGGAGTAGAAATCTTTCACTCTTGTCAAAATTTCGCCTCTATTTCTTGTTACAGAACCATCTTCTTTTCTCAGTGCCATAATCTGTTTTCTTCCCTTACTGAGATATCCCTTTGCTATCTTTAGGCTTTGGTTGTTTTCAATTGCTTTCCTCACTAGCTCACAGTTGAATTTCCTTACGCCTTCAGTGATACTTTTTCGTGCTGTCTTGCATAGCTCTATATATTCCACTTTGGAAGTCACATCTTCTTTAGTTGTCCTCATCTCTCTTCTTTTTTGCATCAACATTTTGGTTTTTCCTGATAATTTGTTCACATGCAACTTGTTCTTAGACCCAGCTAATTTTGTTGCTGTTTCCATAAGAGCTTTGGTTACTTTTCTGTTAACTTCAGAGATGTCCACTTCTTCCGATGTTAGGCTTTCTAAAGCAGAGAACCTGTTCTTCAGTTCCAACGTGAAGGTATTATGGTGTTTTTTAAGGTTGGTTATGTCGATAATTATTACCCATTAATTCATCCTGGAAGTTACTGTTCAGTTCTTCTGAACCTTGAGTGTCAATTAATTCAAAGTATAAGGTAACAACAGTTGAGCACTTTCAGAGATCTCACATATTTGGGCAGAGATCACGACACAAGGGATTTTGTATCAATGCCTATCTGTATTGATTTGGGCGGGGTAAACTCTGCAAACCTTAAAAGTTTTATAATAACCTCATAAAAAAAAAAAAACACTTCCCTTTGAAGACATTTTTTCCTTTTTCAAATATTCCACATATGTTTTAGAATGAATAAATTTCTGATGGGTAAAAGTTTGTGGTCTTGAAATTCTGAATTGCTTAAATTACATCAATAACAGTTTCATCTTTCCCCTGCAATCGAAGGTTTAATTTATTCAAGTGACACTCAAAAATGCAGGCTTTCGTAAGAATTTATCATCAGACATTAAGGACAAAAAATGCGTCATTCTTATTCTACAAAAACACAACCACTGCTTCTTTCAATTCCAATAATCTCTCCACTGCCCTTCCTTTGCTTAGCCACCGTCAGCGTTGCATAAAAATAAAATGTATCTGCTTACGCAACCACTGAAACAGAAAAATGTCTCCAAATCCGCAAAGTGCAAAACACAATAACTCTAAGATAATTGAAAGAAAAATTAGTAAAACAATAAATAATTATTACAACATTACAGATTACAATGAGGACAAAACAAATACATTACAATTTTGTGTGTGTGAGTAAGAGAGGGGGGGGAGGAGACTTTATCGCAAAATATTGGAATATAGTCCAAGCCAAGCCTGACAAATTCGCCGTACTTAACCAATTTATCTGTGTTGAAGGCTTGATTTGGTCTAACTGTATAGGTTTATGCACTGACGGGGCTGCAGCTATGACAGGGAAGAATAATGGCCTTGTAACTCGACTGAAAGCTGTAGCTCCAGCTGTAAAATGAACTCGTTCTATGATACGTCGCACAGCTTTGGCTGCCAAAAAATGTTACCAGATATACATAGTGTTCTTATGGATGCTGTTATGATTGTTAATTACATCGAATCTCAGCCAGTGCAGGCTCATTGCATTACTGAACTTTGTGAAGAAATAGGATCTGAACACAAGCATCTGCATTTTCATAGTGAAGTCCAGTGGAAAACTTCTGCAGCGTCTTTTCCAGTTGCGTGATGATATTAGAATTATTCTGCTTGGGAAAACAGAATTAGCAAAACATTTGGCAGACATTTTTGAAAAAACAGTCTGAATGTGTCACTGCAAAGAAAGAACTCAAATATTCTGGATACACAGAACAAAATGGAAGGCTTCGTGAAGTTACATTTTTGGAAAGGTTACATCGACTGCGGGGCTACTGAAATGCTTCCATTGTTTACAAAATTCATAGCAGAGAAAGCTGGTGATAGCTCTTCTATACATTCCGTTGTGAAAAGAGTAGCGATGCACCTATCAATGCTGAAAAAACAGTTTGAACACTACTTTTCTCATATCGACAGCCATGCCCACGATTGGATTTGAGATCCATTCTCCATAACAGTGAGTGATATGCCAGAATTGAGCATGGTTGGTCAAGAGCGATTACTTGAACTTTCGAGCGACAAGACGCTAAAAATACCATTTCACAAAACCTCACATCCAGAACTTTGGCTTTCAGTTCAAAGCGAGTATAAAGAACTTACAAAAAGTGCTCTGGAAGTGCTCCTTCAATTTCCAACAAGCTACCTGTGTGAAGCTGGATTTTCGGCAATGGCTGCAGTTAAAACAAAGTACAGAAATCATCTAAATGTGGAGAACGACCTGCGTGTGGTACTAACACAGTCAGAACCAAACAATGATCGTTTGTGCAATTCAAAACAAGCCCAAGTTTCACATTGATCTGTACAGTTTGTGAAAATATGGAAAACATTTTTTAATTTACATAATTATAAGTTTATTCAGGAGTAATAAACTCATGATTGTATACTATGTACAGATATTGCCCACTTTATTTGTGCGAAGTGCTGTAGGTAGATATATTTGTATTTTTAGAAGTGCAGTTGTATTTTTGCTTAATATTTTTAATCATGCCTTTGTATCTGTGTGTATGTTTGGGGGAGGGACAACATTGCAAGCTAGCCCCGATGGGGAGGATTACTGTAGAAAAAGTTCGGAACCGCTGCCCTAAAAGCACGTTAGATGGGTCCTCCTCAAAGAAATTTTGCAGAATGGGCTATGTAACAGCTACAGCCGTGGCGTGGCCCTCCCTCAAAAGATGAATGGTGTTGTTAACGAAGTGTGGTCAAGCTGCAGAACATCAAGGGCAGATGTTCTGCAGCTTGACCACACTATTTTGTGATTTGCTGCATCTGACAGAAGTGAGACTACTAATGTGTGTGTTCAGTTAAATATTGTAGTTTACTACACGGAGAGGTAGGGACTAATCAGCATACTTGTGCGGTTCCCTTTACCATTTCACTTAAAGATAACAGCTTATCTGCTGCATCTTAAATTTCTATAGAGGCCATACTCCCTCAGAAAAAAATACTTTCTGTCTCACATTTCACATTTTAGATTCTAAAACTTCTGGTCATCCAACTTGTTTATATGAAACAACAAATGTAAACTTTTGATTCACAAATTCATTCCACCACTTCAGTAAAGACAATAGCCCAGGTTCGGTTTAAGCGACCACTGTGAACAACTCAATGGGCTAGGCAGTCACCTGTCCCTAATTTAGGGTCACTGGTTCCAGGGAAGGAAGACAGCCAGTGCTGTAAGACAATCACAACATTCATGTCTCACTGGGATTTGAACCCAGACCCTTCACAAACGAATCATCATAAGCCAGCGCTTAGATCACTGCGCCACTGGACGGCCAGGTTCGTGATGAGCATCACAACTGCACCCTTTTTCAATCGTAAATGTGAGATGGAAGTCCACTCATCTCAATCGTGTGAAAAAATTCAACTGGATAGCACAGTCTTTCACTCTCATCTTCAGTCACAACTGTGTTTGTAAATGTTGTTGGAATGAGATTTGCGTCGCGAATATTCTTCAGCCGTCAGAATCGACAGTTTGTTTTTTGTTTTTAAAGAATAAATTCATATGAAACAACAAATGTAAACTTTATTTGATTCACAAATTCATTCAACCGCTTCAGTAAAGACAATAAGTCCAGGTTCACGATTTTTTTTTTTTATTTTTTTTTTTTTTGACTGAAGGTTTAACAACTATCGTGAGCAACTCAATGGGCTATAAGCAGTCGCCCGTAATATTTTCACCAACAATGGTCGACGGAATATTTATTTACATCTTTACATAATGGTTTAAACGTCTTACCTACGTGAATAAACTGGATTGAATGAACATTAAAATGTATATATACATCACACAGTCCAACGGCATAACGCAATCAAGTCTTTGAGAGTGTTTGCTGTTCCAATGAGAAGAACTTTAATATGAATGCCTGCTCCATTGCTTTGCGCAACGGTTCGCTCAGAAAAGAGACAGACTATCTCAGCCCCTCCATGCTACCGCTTTCAACAGCATGCGAGTCAAACGCACTCTTCTCCCATAGACTTTACATGGGAACTTTGCCACCCCACCACACCTGAACCGTTGCCCCACTCTCATTTTTCTCTTCGACTGGCACATCTACATGGTAAGACCTTTATTTTGATACCTCAACCATATCTTTACGTTCAGCCGTTCTCTCAAAATAGGACTCACAGTAAAAAAAACTTATAGAATTAATATATAGATTTTTAGATGCCTATAAGAACCTCAAAAGTGCAATGTTTTCACTTCTTGAACACATTGCTGTTCCATGTGGTCATTACAAAACATGATAAATTTAATGTTATTGTTTTAAAATACGAATATTATATTTATTTCTAAAACAAGAAACAAAACGGATCCAAATTCTAAATACATTGAGCAGTAGTGAAATATTTTATATGAAAAAATCTAGATTGATTTTTCATTATTGCCTAGTATCTGTTAATTTTTCTAAAATACTCCCGACTTTTGAAAATTACTCCCTAAATTTTTTCAATGGAGTAAAAATTCTCCTTTAAAAATTTTTTTCGGCAAACTCTGATCCTGGAGTAGGACTCGCAATTTCCATTTGGGCACGCTATTGTTATACCACTCAAAGCAACATATTTTCAAGCAACTGAAGCTTAGGAATCAGAATGAAATTTAGAAATGCTAGTCAATGCAGCTGATGTCTCTTCATAGTGACAACTACTAATCCAGGAACAGATCCAGGCCAGGAGTCACTAGTTTCTCAGAAGAAATTTATCAAGAATAAATCTTCTGAAACACAGGGCAATTACAACTGTTGAAAATAAATTAAAAATATTTTTATGCCACATTGAGCTAAGCTACAGTACTCTCATTAAAGGGTGTATCACATCTTCAATTCTTTTTTTTTGGGGGGGGGGGTACTACAGCTTCATTCACGGCTATGAGGAAGCAGCAACACATTAGTTGAACAAGTAAAATGGCTGATTTTAATGCGGGCAGAGAAAGCACAGTGCAAGTTGTGATTTAACAAATAAAGTCTGGGACAGGAATTCAGGGCGAATTTCACACTAAGTTTGACAAGGAACCAAACACAAGAAGAACTGTGTGCATGTGATACAAATCATTTGCTGAGGGGGTTTCTAAAGTTGAGGTGCTTGAAGCAATGACCTACAAAAAAGTGAACAGTTTTTCTTGGTGGAATCAACCATCACAGGGATTGTGCAACTGGAAATGTTGGAAAACTTCCTCATTCCACAACTGAACATTGACATGAAGCCTGATATTTTGTTTCAACAAGATGGTGCACCACCAATTTTATTGGATAATGTCTACAACTTTCTCCAGAGCCACTACCCTGGGAAATAGATCAGCCTTGGAGTCCTACTCCATGGCCTCTAAAGTCACTAGACAGCATTTCACTTTATGGGGCTTTGTTAAGGAGACCAACTATTTGCATTTGATTCGGCATCTCTCCGCCTTTCAATAGGCTCATCTTCTAGGACGTTGCAGTCATTTGATCCAAGTGCTTCTGATGCCCAAAGGCATTGTTTGGTTGAAAACCTACACAACCGAAGCCACATTTGCAACTAGACAAGATAATGCTTGGCAGGAACTGGATTATACTTAGGATATATGCCATGACACCAAGGGAGTACATATTGAACATGTGTGGGGAAAAAAAAAGTATCACATTTATCGGCAATATAACATGCACTTTTTTCCTGAAATTTAGGGCTGAAATTCTACCTGCGTGTTAATACGCGTATACAACTTTTTTTTTAATTTAAACTGAGGTAAAATGAATACTGCTGCAGAGTGTGACGCATCCCGACATTGCAAAATGTTAACGGTTTGGTATCACTTTATTCTAACTGCAGACACTTCTTTAATGCATATCTCTTGTTTTCCGATGGATCTTGTTAAAAGTGGTATCAATACAATCTTCAGTTCTTTGGAAAGAAGATTCACACATAAAAATTTTGAGGTAGACACCCGATTTACCTTTTTAAGCGTCCAAAAGTAACTTCGCTCGCTTCAGCAGTGAATGCAAGCTGCCACGTTAAGCCTAAGCATCTGTTCTCGTTAAGTTGCTTTCACGGCACAACCAGCTTAAGCAGCACCTGCTCAGGGGAAAGAAAGATGAAACTTCGAGTGCGTCCGAACTTCGTGGCTGACGGTTGGTGATAAAAATCATTAGTGTATGCGTGGTCTTGTCGTGCTGGTTCGAGAGTATCATTTCTCGTGACGATGACCATGCATTATAATGCAGGGTCATCGTCACGAGAACGTTTGCCGAAAATTATTGGCAAATGGCATCAGTTTAAGGAACCCAGATTTCTGGCTGTTTCTTTATTTTTTAGTCTGTCTCATCACTTTCCAAGATAGCAGTGATTCTGATTAAAATTGTTGTAGCAGTTTTTTTGTTCAAATAGATGCTTTTTCTTTTGCATTATTTGCCTTATAAGTGGTATAAATATCAATAAACGTGTGTTATCTAAAAAAGTTCAGAGCACTTAAGTCATTTATTTTAAACTTAAGATTTTTTACTCAAACTTCCTTCTTATAATTAGGGTGTGTGTTATATGCCGATAAATATGGTATCTAGTTCAGTATATTGTATGGAACTGTATTTAAGTAGCAAAATAAATGACTTTCAGAATTTCTTTTTATTAAACTTTCCCAACATAAAAGTCAAGGAAGGCATACAAAAAAAGTCAGTACCAGCAGTATTAGTATTAGAAATGAATATTTTACAGACTCATTAGACAACTAAAATCAAATCAGTGGCTGCCAAAAAGCTCACTCATCAATGAAAAAAAAATTTACTCATTTATATTTTACTTAGAATATAATGTCTTCTTTCACTGGAGCATATCATAGATTTAGACAACAGAATATGCATGCAAATGTACATAAATAATAATTAATAAAACACCAAAACATGCTAAATGCAATAGCAGTTTTTAATTGTACAAACTTTGCATTGAAAGTGATTGAAAAATTTTCATTAAGGAAGTTCAGTACATATATCTGAGCAGAGATTAAAAATTTGGCAAGTCTGGATGCCCAGGACTATTGTTTTATACGTTTGGGTTAGTGTTAAAATGTTTCAATTAATGTCGGACATATGCTTCAACCAGCAGGGGTGTGTGGGGGGGTCCCACCAAGAAAGGCAGGCAGGCCAGCTGGAGGCCACAGCAGGGTAAATCCCTTAAACAAAGAAAGAAAAATAAACAAGCTTCCCTCAGATTTATGACACCTGCAATTAAGCTACTAGAACGAACGAACAATGCCCAAAAGCACAGAACGCAGGGTCTTCAGAACTGCATCTTTACAAGTCTTTTGTAAAAAAAGACTGTGCTTATATTATAGGTTTGTCCTTCAGTCTGTCAGTGGACATCATATCTCTCCAACTATTAGTCTGATTAAAAAAAAAAATTGCATCGGGGAAACTTGAAATATGCAAATGATGATCCTTCATTTCACTTTTTCTTTTCTTTTTTCGATGTACAATTTTGCCGCTAGGGCATAAATGCAGATGATATTGAATTCAAAATATATTCTGTTCCATATACTTGCTTCTAAGCATCCGATTGAAAAAATTATTTTACCTTTCGATTTCATTTATGTCGAAGAGTATTTTAGGTATGAGTCACTTTTTCAAGTTACGCACAGATTTTCTGCTATGGGGTGTAAAAGTAAAGTGCATTTTCCCCAATATCTCTTACTTCTAAAACTCCGACCTGAATTTTTTTTTTTTTTTTTTTTTTTTTTTAGCAGATACAGCTCCTGACGTAAAATCTTTTGCATATAATTTCTAATTTTTGGTAAAGAATGGTTTGGCCTCCAGGTGGCGTAAGTGTTAATTTCTGCTTCTAATGTGTTTGCCACAAAATCTGAGCTTCTAGAATCTTGACTGAAAAAATTAATTCACACACTGATGCCACTCGTGTTGATAAACCTTTTCGGGATATTTTCTTCTTAAAATATTGTATGTTTTTTCCGTCAGGGTCATAGATGTGCATCTTATTTTTGTCAATATCTCTGCTTCTAATGGCCTGATTTGAAAAATTCCTTCTTTATTGGATAGAGTTTCCAGTGTGACATGCTTTTCATATAGTTTCAAAAGATTTTCAAGTAATTCATAGACCTTCCTCTAAGGGGCATAAAGATTAATTGTATTTCCCCCAACATCTCTGCTTCTAAAACTCCAATTTGGAAATTTCTTTCTGCACCAGATACAGCTCCTGATGGGAAATCTTTTACATATAATTTCTAATTTTTGGTAAAAAATGGTTTGGTCACCAGGAGGCGTAAGTCTTAATTTCCACTTCTGATGTACTTGCAGCAAAATCTGAACTTCTACATAAGCTGTTTTTTGAAAAATGGCATTTACTTCATAAATCATATCTTCTTTTTTTTTATTTTTTAAGGAAAGTATATAACTTTTTTATGTTCTCTGTTTGAGCCAAGTTAAGCTACAAAAGATGGTTACATTACTGAGTTTGATAAAGGGCAATGCCTACTCCAGGTAAACAGAGCTGTTAACTACACAAATTATACCCTATCTCAATGCTGTTGTTTTTTTGTTTTTGTTTTCTAGAAATGCAATAAATTTATTGCTGTTCTTTCTTCATGTGTGCTGTTTCTGCTAGATTACACTGCAGCAGGGTTCGCCAGGGTGGGCCCAGTTGAAAAAACCCGCCGAATAACCCACCTGGGTTTTTTCAAAATTAGATTCTATTTTTTCTTCTACAATATTCCAAATTTAATCAGCACCCAATAAAATATTTTCTTTTACAATTAATAACAATAGGAATAATGTCTACATTCTCTTTCTTGCCTTCTCAAAGGTGATGGTTGACCAATTTTATTATTTAGCAACACAAAACACAATCCTTTCAGATCAGCTGACAAAGCAACTGATCTGAAATAAGAAAATTAAACAATAATCCTGAAAATAATAAATGGTTGCATTTAAATAGCTTTCCACCTATAAAGAATAACTAAAGAATAGACCAACATTATCTATTCATACTATAGAAAAATAATAATAAAGAAACAATATAACATACATACTTAGCTTTTAACTAAAATATTAACTTTAAATAAAATTTGCCTGAGATATTATTTGTGTGTAACATGTAAATTGCAATAGTTTTTGACTAATAATAAACAAAGACTTTGCTCTTTCCACGTTTAGCAATGCACAGCAACTGAAAAATTGTTTATTCGACCGCCGCCGGGTGATCGAGAGATCCGGGATTCGATTCCCCCGGCGGCTGCCAAATAAACAATTTTTCGGTTGCTGTGTGTAGCTAAACGTGGAAAGAGCGAAGTCTTTGTTTATTCACTGACGCCACATATTTGGGGGATTTTCAGTTTGTGACTATTTACAAAGATCGCCTAAAAATTAAACAACGGCCAGAACCTCAAAAGCAGTCTGAAATTATCATAGTTTCTTGACCCACAAAATTTTCAAATATTTTCAAACCTCTGAGTTTTTCTGTAAAACAGCTACATTTAAATAATTAATGTAATCTCAGGGGTTTTAGTCAGAAAAAAAAAACTACTAATGTACCGGAAATTTTGATCTAAAAAGGTATAAACTGAACAAGTTTTGTGGCTTTCTCTATCTCAAGCCTATTTCGTAACTTATTCCAAACTAGTTGAAACATAGAGAAAATTCTCTCAATGGAGGCAGATGAAGCTGGGTGCTGAATGTGGCATACAAAGTTAGAAAATCCTGCAGGCAATTTTGAATTTCAATCCTTTTCAGACTTTAGTTGCCATGACTTGCCATCCTTTTATGGAAGAAAACTGGCTGATGACACTTTCTTTCATCATTGATGTTAGGTAACAGTCTGCATCATTAATTGTGAAAGCCATTACACCAGGCAAATACATGGGCATATCAGAATAATATGACCACCTACCTAATAATGGGATGATAGCGGCGAGATGTCGTGGTATGGACTCGCTGAGGCCCTGGAAGGTTGCACGCAGCACATGTGCCCATTCGGACTGCAGCAGAGCATGGAGGTCCTGTAGATGACGTGGTTGCGTGTCAGCATGCCAAACTTGTCGATCTAAATAGTCTCATAAGTGTTCTAGGGGATTCAGGTTGGGCAATTTTGCCGCCCAAGGGAAAACGGAGGCATCGCTGTCGTGTGCCTGGAACCAGTCATGCACTACTCTAGCGACATGATAGGGTGCATTGTCCTTTAGATACCATCACCACCAGGGTAAACGTCTAATATGAAGGGGATGCATGTGGTCTGCAAGAAAGGACAGGTAGCCATTGGCATTCAAGGACCCATCCAGTGGTTCCAGCGGTCCCACGGCATACAAGAAAAACATCCACCCAGATATGCACACTGCCTCCGCTGGCCTGTACTTGATCAACAAGTGTGTCTGGGTGTTGGTTCTGGTGTGTCTGATGCTGTGTTCACCACCGTCCACCTCTTCTGTGAAATAGAAACCTTGGTTCGTAGGAGAAGGCAACCTTTTTCCCACTGTCCAATGACGGTAGTCCCATGCAAACTGCAGACATCATTGCAGATGGCCCTGGGCTAATATGGGTGCCTTGACGCAGCGTCTGCGTCGGAGACCCATGCATAACAGGGTTCGCTCTACTGTTATCTGGGACATGTACTTGGGTACCCCAGCATTCATTTGCGTGGTCAATTGCTGCACTGTTGAGTGTAGATTGTCCTTTACAAGTTGATGGAGGTGACATTCTCCTCTGGGGTTGATGGCCTTTGGGGCTCCACAGTTATGATGTTGGGAGGTACTCAGTGTGATGGTGGTCCGATCTTGGTACACCCTTGCTAAAGCACCTCACGAACAGCCCCCAAAGTGTGCTGTTTCTGAGATGCTTCCACCCTTGGCGCGGTAACCAATGATCATTCATTTTTTAACATCCATCAAATCACTACATCTGCCCATTGTGCTCATGTTACACACTATAGCTCATCTGTCCTGGCCAGTCGCTTATATCTCCATGTGGTTGACCTTGTCATGTGCACTCTGTGACACACCTGGGTGAGAACACAGTGATTCCATGTGTAGTTATATTATTTGACTGTATAATCAGGGGGAAATTTGGTTATCCACTCTTCTGCAATACTCTCCTATTCTTGGTTAAGTGTTTTTCCTCTATGTTTTGGATCCATGAGGTTTGCTAGGAAAATGTTGTGCAAGAATTGCTTTGTTCAAACCTTTTTTAAAATTTAGATGGTAGGGCTGTAGGATTTCTTCTTGTGGTAAATCTGGCTATATTTCAAAAGCAGCTGAAACAGACGTTGCATCTCTCTCTGAAGTGTGTCCAGCGTGCTAGCAACAAAGGATAACTGCTTTTCCAAATTCAGCTTCACGGTAAATGCCCATTTTATCCAAGATTTTTTAAATAGATTGATAAAATTCCTCAATATGCTCTTACGATATTTCTCTGGTTTTGTGATAATTGGCCACAAATGTTTTAACACAATCAAGATGAAAGTTGCACCTTGTTTCGTTAGGTAGTTGTGGCATTAAGCCAGGCTTTTCTTTGAATCATCATTGTGGTTGACGTAGGCCTACATTACAAAAATATTTCTGCACCACTGCAATCTGCTTTAAAACAGTCTTTGGGGAAACATCTTTTTCTAAAAAATTCAACAGATGTGCTGAACATCCATATGTTATGAGAGTTGGATATCTTTCATTTAAAATTTTCCACATTTTTATCATTTTGTTTTTGCTCTCAGTTACAACAAGAAAAACAGGTTTTCCAAATCTTTCTTCACATTCCTTTATGGCTGCCACTAAATTTAGAAACACTATGTTTTGCTGTTTTCTTTTCTGATCCAGTACCATCAGCATACAGCAAAAAAGTTTCTGTACCAGTATGGACATTAATAGCTTGGACTGGCTCATTCTTCACACTGTACCAACCATCTATGGTGAGAGTCAAACTGCCTAATTTTATTTTTCTGAAAGCTGAGATTCAGTTTCTTCTGCTGCAGTATGAATCAGTTTTTCACCAATGGCTTTTGCTGAGGGTGGTTGATGTCCAGGTCTCAGTGTTTCAATCATAATTTTAAACTGATCCAATTCCGCTGCATTGAATGGTATGCTAGCAGCATAAAAAAAAAAGCCACTGTTTTATCAAGATATTCTTTTTAAAGGCGCTTTTGTGCTTTTAAGATAGAATCTACTCATTGATTGTCGCTTCTTCGTATTTTACAACAGTACTTGAAAAGCCCGATAACCCCCCCCCCCCAAACAATAAAACCTGAAAAGCCCAATAAAATCACCCCCCCCCCCAAAGGAATAAAACCCAAGTGGGCTGGGTTTTTTCAAACCCTGCACTGCAGGTGGTGACTTAAGTTCAAGTATGAGCACGGTTTTTAAAAAGTAAAAAGAGGTGACCGTTACACATGCCTCTTGAGTGTAAACAAAGCGAATGATTGGAGCCAATGTTAGAATTGCAAATAAATCTTCTACTGGCCCAGCAGACCACTGGTCCACCAAAATGCCCACTGGCTCATAAAAAATAAAATAAAAATTAAGACATTTACAATATAC